>OX371260.1:71349816-77307108 GCA_947311025.1 Lypha dubia
AATAATAATAATAATAATAATAATAATAATAATAATAATAATAATAATAATAATAATATTAATAATAATAATAATAATAATAATAATAATAATAATAATAATAATAATAATAATAATAATAATAATAATAATAATAATAATAATAATAATAATAATAATAATAATAATAATAATAATAATAATAATAATAATAATAATAATAATAATAATAATAATAATAATAATAATAATAATAATAATAATAATAATAATAATAATAATAATAATAATAATAATAATAATAATAATAATAATAATAATAATAATAATAATAATAATAATAATAATAATAATAATAATAATAATAATAATAATAATAATAATAATAATAATAATAATAATAATAATAATAATAATAATAATAATAATAATAATAATAATAATAATAATAATAATAATAATAATAATAATAATAATAATAATAATAATAATAATAATAATAATAATAATAATAATAATAATAATAATAATAATAATAATAATAATAATAATAATAATAATAATAATAATAATAATAATAATAATAATAATAATAATAATAATAATAATAATAATAATAATAATAATAATAATAATAATAATAATAATAATAATAATAATAATAATAATAATAATAATAATAATAATAATAATAATAATAATAATAATAATAATAATAATAATAATAATAATAATAATAATAATAATAATAATAATAATAATAATAATAATAATAATAATAATAATAATAATAATAATAATAATAATAATAATAATAATAATAATAATAATAATAATAATAATAATAATAATAATAATAATAATAATAATAATAATAATAATAATAATAATAATAATAATAATAATAATAATAATAATAATAATAATAATAATAATAATAATAATAATAATAATAATAATAATAATAATAATAATAATAATAATAATAATAATAATAATAATAATAATAATAATAATAATAATAATAATAATAATAATAATAATAATAATAATAATAATAATAATAATAATAATAATAATAATAATAATAATAATAATAATAATAATAATAATAATAATAATAATAATAATAATAATAATAATAATAATAATAATAATAATAATAATAATAATAATAATAATAATAATAATAATAATAATAATAATAATAATAATAATAATAATAATAATAATAATAATAATAATAATAATAATAATAATAATAATAATAATAATAATAATAATAATAATAATAATAATAATAATAATAATAATAATAATAATAATAATAATAATAATAATAATAATAATAATAATAATAATAATAATAATAATAATAATAATAATAATAATAATAATAATAATAATAATAATAATAATAATAATAATAATAATAATAATAATAATAATAATAATAATAATAATAATAATAATAATAATAATAATAATAATAATAATAATAATAATAATAATAATAATAATAATAATAATAATAATAATAATAATAATAATAATAATAATAATAATAATAATAATAATAATAATAATAATAATAATAATAATAATAATAATAATAATAATAATAATAATAATAATAATAATAATAATAATAATAATAATAATAATAATAATAATAATAATAATAATAATAATAATAATAATAATAATAATAATAATAATAATAATAATAATAATAATAATAATAATAATAATAATAATAATAATAATAGAGTTTTCCAGTCTCCCATCGGACGCGTCCCCAGTTGGCGGATAGGGGTACTCTCGGCTAATCTGTGAGATTAGCAGGGAAGGTGGGAAACAAAATACCACCCGCGGACCAAAACTTGGGACAGCCGACCACCATGCCTGGTGAGGCTGACGATGACGATAGTGGAACGGACATGGCTCATGAAACGGATTGATGATATTTAAATTTGATGCTAAGGGCTGACGGTTCGTAGTATTCCATCACCTTAGTAGGCAAGAGTGAAATCTGGCTGAAACGGCTGGTGGGCAAATGCTGCGGCTGCCCCCGTCCCGTTAAAACTGTGGCTAGGCTCCGAGTACGTTCTAAGCACGTCACCACCACATGTGGCAGTACAGGTACAGTTGAGAGCGACTCCTGTTTTTGCGCCAAGATCCTGGCTCTGAACAGAGGTACTCATAAGGTCCTCTGTCAACCCTCGCGTGGACCTCAATGCTTGCAAAGGGACCCACGGGGATCGCTCGAGGCGACTGTACAAACGTGTGAAGGATAGCGGCTCGGAGCGGGGACCCAATTACACAAACATGAAAACGAAACAAACTAGAGAAAAAAGAAATGAAGGAGATGTCGAAGAAGATCGAAACGATCTTGGAAATGCTATGGGAATAGCTTTTAGAAGAAGTAGCTTGGTTCAAAGATCACCACTTAGAAGGAACGATGTACAAGCCGGGACTATGGATGTAGTATCACTAACCAACACTCCCATTACCAGCTGTACTAGTACAATCGAGGGCTCTGAGAAAGGCGATTCTAAAAATACGACACAGGCTGAAGAACAAACACCAATCAGTGCTTTTCCTGCGCGAACACTTATTGACGATTCCAACTCAGCAAGTGACAGCACATTCCGCATGATTCCAGATACCCAAATGGAGAAGGCTACAGATGAATCAGTACAAGACTCACCCCGAATGGAACTGATAAATAGGATGAGGAAGATGGAAGAGGATGCGATCGCACAATGCCAGTCAGTTATTAAAAGCATGCAGCAGGCATTTAACCGCCAAAGGAACATCAGTATAGATGTTAAAAACGGTGTTGCACAATTGTCCGAGTTACTAGATGTAACCCTTAACTATAGACGCTCCTGGAAGGCGGCAGAAAGGGAGAAGGGCTTATTAACCCGTAATAAAACCGTTGCTCAGCAACCGCTGGTCAGTTTAACACCTCTGACAACAAACCCCAAACGAGCTGCAACTAGCCCAGCTGTTCCCAAAAGCAGTAAGAAGGCTAGAGCAAAAGAACCAAGTGAAAATGGAATAACACTTTCTGAAAACGAAACAGAAAGCATGTGGACCGTCAAAACGAAAGAACGCAACAAGAAGCCAAAAAAGAAACCAGCGGAGGCCATAAAAGAAAATAAGCCGCGCCAAAAACGCGTTAAGACAGAAGCCGTAATTATAAAACCCGTAGGCAAACACAGCTATGCAGAAGTGCTAAAAGATTTGCGGAATAAGGTAACTGCTGATGAATCAGTAAAGATAAAATCTATTAGGAAG
Organism: Lypha dubia; assembly: GCA_947311025.1. Taxonomy (NCBI): domain Eukaryota; kingdom Metazoa; phylum Arthropoda; class Insecta; order Diptera; family Tachinidae; genus Lypha; species Lypha dubia. Next base: position 71,353,099 of record OX371260.1, read on the forward strand.
ACGCAAGCCGGCGCAATCCTCTTAGAACTCGGGAGGGGTCAACAGTTCAAGCCTGAATTCGTCCAACAACTAAGGAAAACCGTGCAGGAAGTGGCCACTGTCTCGGAACTAAAGCCTAGAGCTACGATCGAGATACGAGACCTTGACCTGCTGACAGTCGAGGAAGAGGTGAAAACCGCAACTCAAAAACTGCTGACGGACCCGAACGAACAGATCATGGTCAAAATTACAGCGCCGAACCAGCGAGAGCAAGTACGCGCCTTCATAACGCTGTCAGCCGAAAGTGCAGCGAAGCTCATTGAAGTTGGTCACATAAAAGTGGGATGGACTCGAGCAAGGATGCGAGCATGTGCAGATGCTAGACGGTGCTATCGCTGTCTAGGCACTGGACACGTGCAGGCGACCTGTTCCGGCTTGGACAGGAGAGACAGATGCATTAGATGTGGGGAATCGGGCCACAAAATTAAAAACTGTAACGCAACTCCCAATTGATTTCTTTGCGTAGAAAGAAAGTGTGAACGAACTGACCATATACCAGGGTCGAGAAGATGCCCACTGATGAAGAAATGATGAAACTACTACAAGCAAACATGCATAGAAGTCGGACGGCGGATGCCTTACTTGAACAGATAGTTGTAGAGAAGGAGGTAGATGCAGTCATTATTAGCGAGCAATATGGCCCAATAAATCGAGGGTCTTGGTATGAAGATGAGACTGGGACGGCTGCACTGTGGGTGCCAAACAGCAGTAAGCTTACTGTTTCACAGTGTGGATTCGGTCTCTGTTACACGTACGTTCGAACCGAACAGTTTACGTTGATGAGTTGTTACCTCACCCCTAGTGACTGCATAGAACGATTCAAAGAGAAGCTAGATCTTATCGAAGATAAGGCTCATGAAATAGGAGGAGCAATAATAGTAGCAGGAGATTTTAATGCCAGAGCTATCGAATGGGGAGCCTCTACAATGAACACGAGAGGAAGGTATGTTCTAGAAATGGCGGCAAGACTAGGTTTGGTTGTGGCAAACACTGGCAACACAACAACTTTTAGAAGACCAGGATGTGAGTACAGTACCCCAGACATTACCTTAGTAGCAGAGAATCTCATTGGAGCAGTCCAGGAATGGCGAGTATTGGAAGACTATACTGGGAGTGATCACCAGTACATTAGCTTTCGGATTACAGCAGGGATGGATCTCGCACCTACTTCAAGAAGAAGGAGCACACGCCGGTGGAATATGGACAGACTAAACCCCGAGGCATTTCTGTCGAATTTCGACGAAGTCTCCGAGATGAACTCAACCAATGAGGCTGAGTCCCTGGCAGATGCGATGATGAGCCGCATAGTACGCAGCTGTAACGCTTCGATGCCCCGCATTGCACAACAATCCAGAAGACGAGCTGTGTACTGGTGGTCACCTGAGATAGCTGAACTCAGGCGAAACTGTCTACGCAATAGAAGGAGGTATACCAGAGCAAGACGGAACGGTGATGCACTGATAGAAGCCGAAAATTACAAACAGTCCCGGAGAGTGCTAAAGCAGGCTATTATTATAAGCAAGAAAGCGAAGTGGGAGGAACTCCGAAACGACCTGAACAGCAACCCCTGGGGAACTGGATACAGAATCGTTTTGAGGAAGCTGGACGCAAGCTATAGCGTCCCACGTCTGAACAGCCAAGAAATGGACTCAATCGTAGGGAATTTGTTCCCCACACACCCAACGCTACGAGAGGAACCAGAGCTCCAAAATTATGGGAGGCCTTTACCTTTTACCGAGGAGGAATTGGTATGTGCAGCGAAAAGTCTTAAACAAGGCAAGGCTCCTGGCCCAGATGGAGTACCATCTGAGGTACTAAAACTGCTGGCTGAGAACCGACCCCAAGCAATGCTCAGGGTATATAACGAGTGCGTGGCTCAGGGTATTTTCCCAAAAATCTGGAAGAGGCAGAAGCTCACTCTGATTGACAAGGGCAGAGGAGACCGAAGGCAACCGTCTGCATATCGGCCTCTTTGTCTACTGGACAGTGCTGGGAAACTGCTGGAGAAGCTCCTGCAGCGCAGACTATCAGAAGCCGTTGAGATAGGAGGGGGTTTATCTGAGAGGCAGCATGGCTTCCGACCTGGTAGATCGACTTTTGGTGCAATCGAGGACGTGGTTAAACACTTTGAGTATGCCCAGCGCAGACGATACTATCCAAGGCGTATAATTGTCTTGGCTACGCTGGATGTAAAAAATGCTTTCAACAGCCTACGATGGAGCGATATTATGGCAGCATTGCGCAACAGATTTCGCATCCCCGGATACTTGCTCAACACTCTTCGGAGCTACCTAAAAGATCGCGAGCTCCTGTATGATACGCCAGATGGCCATAGGACTTTTGATATTACATCCGGCGCGGCTCAGGGATCTATCCTGGGTCCAGACCTCTGGAACGTGAGCTATGATGGGATCCTGCATGAGGAAATGCCAGAAGACACCCATCTCGTAGGGTATGCTGATGATATTGCAGCCGTCATTTCAGCACGAGATATGGATGACGCCAGAAGGAAACTAAATCAAGTGATGATAAGGGTCCAAGTTTGGCTTGAAGACCACGGTCTGGAACTTGCCAAGAGCAAAACAGAGGTAATCCTGTTGACTCGTGCGCACATATCGATGGACAACAGCATGCAGATAGGCGATAGCTCTTTTGTTCCGCAAAGGGCGGTAAGGTACTTGGGCGTGAGACTGGACTGCAGACTCACGTACTGGGCCCAAATACAACATGCGGCTAATAAGGCAGCAAGGGTTACAGGAATGCTGAGCAGGCTTCTAGCTAATATTGGTGGACCAACTCATAGTAAAAGGAAGCTGATTATGGAAACCACGAACTCAATTCTATTGTATGGTAGCGAAATTTGGGGAGACGCTGTAAGGTGTAAAACTAAACGCCGAGTTTTGGAGGCTGTACAACGCACAGCGGCACTGAGAATCGCATCAACCTACCGCACGGTATCAGCTGCAGCAGTTTTTGTTATAAGTGGAGTTATACCTGTGGACCTCATGGCACGTGAACGGAAAAAGGCATGGGATCTTAAGAAAGAGAACACGAACCTTAATGCTACTGAGCTGAGATCTCAAACCATTCAAATATGGCAGAGGAGGTGGAACGAGGAACGCTATGGCAGGTGGACGGCTAGACTCATCCCCAACATTGAAGTCTGGATCAAAAGAAGATTCGGTGAAGTTAACTACTTCCTTACCCAGTTTCTCTCTGGTCATGGATACTTCCGAAAGTATCTGTATCGCATGAACAAAGCAGAAGACCCGAGTTGCAGCTATTGTGGTGCGACATATGATGATGCAGAACACACGTTCTTTACTTGTGACAGGTGGCAAAGCAGGAAAAATGCACTGATAAATCAGATTGGTGATTTCACTCCTGACAACATAGTCGGCAAAATGTGCGAGAGCGAAAATAGCTGGAGTGCTGTTAGAAATTATGTCGAGCATGTCCTACGCTTGAAGAAAGTCAATCTAGACGCAACACCACAGACAACCACTGTAGTAAGAACTAGAGATATGACGGCCCCAGACGTGGGGAATAGAGAGTGAGTCCCTGGAGGACGATGATTCTGGGCCTTCCCGAAGTCATATAGAAAGCAGTTCCGGGAAGGACTGCCCCAGAAAAAAGGAGGGATTGTTTTAGTGGATACACCACTGAAAGCAGCTGACGACGGTCGCTGTAATTGCGAAGGCATTTTAAACCCTACCTTTCCCGTCAAAAAAAAAAAAAAAAAAAAAAAAAAAAATAATAATAATAATAATAATTCCGTGTGGAGTTTTCCAGTCTCCCATCGGACGCGTCCCCAGTTGGCGGATAGGGGTACTCTCGTACTGTGAGATTATTAAATAATGATAATTATAATAACTCAATATACACTACAGAAGTTTTTAACCCCGTAACGGCGGAATCAAGAGAGAGCGCCAAAAAAATTACACAAACATTTTTAGGTAAAAAATGGCTATTACCCTGTGAGTTTTTTTTAATTTTTAACAATGTTGGTATTTTTGACTCAAGTCAATATTCTATATATGTAACAACAAAGCTAATAAAAATTCTTGATGCATATATATTTATAACATATAACATTTAAATTTTGTAATTTTCTTTTTTATTTTACAATAAAATATATTTCTAAGCACTAAGTTGCTTTACATATTTTGTTATATTGTCAACACTGTTTTGGTTTTGTAGCCATCAGAAATAGAAATTAGTTTAATTTGACTACACGACAAAAATAGCATGGACCAAAACCTTTTGCCGTGTTGCCTTGCTGTCTTCAATATAATCATTCTCATATGCACACATGTATTCTAATTTTGACAGCTGGTAGTCGGTAGCCTGCTGTGGCGAATGTGTTTTTACATTATCTTTGTTATGAAAGTAACCAAAAATTTTTCAGTTGTTAGTAGACAACACAAAATGATAGTACCGTTAAATTCAAAAAATGTTTTATAGTTATAAGCGTACATAGTTATAAGCGTACAGGTTGTTATAGCGGTATATTGACCGAAAAATTGTCGATTGGAGGCTCAAGTAACTTGCATTGATTTGAGTGAAGATTTAATACGAGTTGTGTGGTACCATTTATCACAACAGCCCGAGTCGAAACTATGCGAACTCATACAATATAAAATTAATTACGTTAATTTAAGAATGCTTTGGTTGTTATTCTACTCAATATTAACAGGTATAAAGAAGTAAGAGTAAACCTTGGCACTGTGATATAAGAAAAAAGGACTACAATTATAGGTTCAGAAATAAGAATTAATATAACAAAATTCAGACTAATAAGGTGAAATATAACTCCTGCAGTCTGCTAAATTTATATATATCTAAAACTTTAAAAAAAAAAATATTTCAAAACTGCTCAATGCTTAGAAAAACTACAAACTAAAGATAAATTAGCTCATTTTGCAACGCTGGCTATAAAAATCAACACAGAAAAAAGTAGGAAATGGTTTTATATACTAAAATTGTTGCAACAATAAAAAAATTAATTAATTTTGCACCTATCACCAAAATAATGATAACAATAATCATTATTGCAAACACGTAATTTTTTTTCTGATCAATGATAAATTTTTTTGGTTTAAGGAATTAATTAAAAAAATATTTAAAATCAAACAATTGATTGATTAAATGAATCACTACATTAATTGACTGAATACACACTACTTTACACTGAAAATGTACATTTGATAAGAGATAGATTTCCTTATGTATTTTCTTCCGCTGAATTCAAAAATCAAGGTTAAAATTTTTTATGGAACAGTTTTTAAGATATTGTAATTTTTTCATTTTTCGACCTTTTCCACTTGACAAATCATATCTCAAAAAAGTATTAAGCATACCATAGAAGTTGTGAGCGTTGGTACATTTCATCTAGTAATCAAATTGTATGCTTTTTCCACATTGAAGTCGAACAGACTTTAAATTTTAAATGATAGGTACGAAATATAATTTTGGTTTGTTTTTTAAGAATATTATTATCTTGCATCAGAGATAAAGGGCTTTCTTTCTTTGAATAAAAGTTATTATAAATTTACATAATTTTGTACATTTTATGTACTTTTTTAAACTTTTTGTGTGATTGTTCTTTTGAGAAAATGTATATGCAAATTATTCGAGAAATATTCGCTTGAATTTGGCGAATAAAATAGTTAAATACGAATACGAGTTTAACATCACTAGTTTAAACTCTATCCTTAAGACTCACTCGAAAACGTCAACCAACCACAAAGCTCTAAAACCTCAACTCTAAATAAAGCGAAATTTTAGCTTTAGTAACAGTAATATGTATATTCATTGCATGTACATAATTATTTGCAATTTTGGGGGTTCCCCTTATAAGTATGTAGTATAGAAATGTAGTTACACATTGTACTTTTCTGTTTAGCTACATATATTTCAATTATTGAAAAAAAAAAATTAACAGAAAAAAATAACAGATTTCTTTTCAGACGTAAATGTATAGATTTGTATGGTATCATGTAAATATTTTTGTTCCTTTTATTTAGGTTGGAAACCTTCTTTGTTGTTCTTTGGATTTACTTTTAGTTTTTTTTTAATTTATTGTTTATAAACTTTAAACTACAGCAATAATAATATTTTGATCTGAAATTTGCACATTTATAAACGTCAACAGTCGGGGTTTTAATTAGTTGACGTTATCCCGAGCGCAATGTATTTTCTTTTACATACATAAGCTCTTTAATCGACAACAGACACAGAAATTTTTGACTCGGTTAAAGCAACAACTCAGTTTTTGCAACGACCCAAAATTTCTATTGGTTGAGTTAACTGAGGTTACACTGAAAATAAAAAAAAATTTGAGTTTTCCATTTCTGCAATGAATTGTTCTCTCTCATACTCTTCCATGCTATGTTCAAACCACGCCTTATTATAACACAACAACAATGTATTCAACAGTGATGCCAACTCTTGCAACATCAAAGGCACTGTGAGCCTATGGAAATAGGGTAAAAAGGGGAAAAATGAAAAAAATTTCGGGTACAAAAGCACTAACCTAATTTTGTTTTGGGTCTGGTGGATCAAACGACAGCCTTGGCTGTACAGAAAAAATTGTATTTGAATCTATTGATTTTCATGTTTTTTTGTGCTACTTTGTCGGAGTAAATCGCTTTTATAGTGCATTTATTTCACAGTTACAACAAATGCAATATGCTTTTAGTTCATCTTTTGCTCGTCTAAGCCACCTTTTAAAATTTAGATCATTCTCCCAAGCTTTTCTATATATTCGTTTTTCCGGCTGTACGAATAATCGCCCAAGTGAAAATCGACCGAATAACAAATATGTAGGATTGCCCAAAAATTGTTTTAAAATAAATTGGGTGATCGTTCATCGACTTTGGGCGATTCAACATTTTCAGATATTTGGGTATTTGTTCATAATGAATAATTGCCCAATTTTTGTAAAGAGTTAAAAAACCCAACAAAAATTTTTGGGCGGAAGATTTTACATAATGAACAAACATCTAAAATCCTTGGGCGATTATTCATTTCACACTTTTGGATTTTCCTTCATCTTTTATGGGCGATCGGGCACGGTTTTTTGGGTGTTTCTTCACTATGACGAATCACCCAACTATTTTGGGTTTTCCTTCATTTAGCTGCTTCGGGCGATTTTCACTTGGGCGATAATACGTACAGCCCGTTTTTTCATCTAAAGGAAAGCCATTGTTAGATGATGAAGTTTAATACATATAAAATGAATGAAGAAAGTTTTAATAACTGGCACTTTCTTGCTTATATTTACACAACAAACAAATCAACGGATATGTAAATTAAATGTAAATCGTTGCTAAAGAAATAAATCATGAAATTTTTTTACGAATTAAAAAAAATATGCTTGAGAAATTCCAGAATTCAAACTCTTAACAGGTTGCGAGTACTAATCAAAATATAGATGCAAATAATACGCAGTTGGTTAGAAAAGTATTAGGTGGGTTTAAAGAATATGTAGTAGGAAAATGCATTAATGCCAAAAATGTTGATTATTTAAAAAGCTTTTCAAAAACGGGTATTTTATAAAATTTCGGATATTGCTCGAGTAAAAAAGCACCAAAAAAATACCCGAAAAGCACCAAAATGGCAACGCTGGTATTGAATTAAGTAAAATACGCCATAATGTGTAAGTTCATATATGATACTGCCAGCCTTTTTTTTGGAAAAGTCGTCAAATATTTCAAAGAAACCGGCAAAATTTCCAAAAGAAATCGTCGAAAACCCATCTAAAAAAAGTCATCGGTTTTTTTTTAACACAATAGTAAAGGGCTGCATGAAACTTAATAATGATGATCATTAAACTTTCATCATTATCTTTTATTAATTCGTTTCTATTCAATACAGGGGGGTTACTATGTAACTCGATTCGATAGTTATATATTACGGATACGGATTTTTCCTACCAACTAACTCGAATTCGTAAATACATTTGCTACTTTCGGGTTGCCGTATCCGATTATCGGATACTCGTACACTACTTTCGGATGTGCTTCACTATGTACTTCGAATGTAGATGTCAAGGTCGCTCGAAAGTTGCCATTTGTACACGTTTGATGTACGGATGAAATATAAAAAATTATAAATCAAAACATCGACACCAAACGCTGAAAATTTAAGTATTTGTTAAATTTATTTATATTTATAGATAAAAATTAATACAAGTCTTTTTCAATAGGGAAAATGCTACGAAAAATATTAATACGAAGCAGAGGCAATTTGAAATTAAGCTCAACTTTATGACAGAGCATCCGCAGGTGGCTAAGGGCTATATATACTCCGGACGCCAAACAAGCCACCAACAATTTATGGACACGATTACACACTTCTTTGATGCAGTTTGACACAGTTTGTTGTGCCAAGCCAGCAAACCGGTCTTGACCGATTTGTTGTTTGGATTTGTCTGAGGAACTTAAGTTTAGCACCTAATTTGATTGATGGTGTTACAGAAGTCGATCTCAGTGTTGTTGGTAGTTGCGCACTAATACTCTCCAACACATATTTAAAAGCATCCTTGTTAATCCGGAAATTTCGCAAAAAAATACAAATAAAAATATTTAGTTACATACAACATATTTAATAAATTGTTACTTACATTACATCCGTCAACTGCATAAAATCTACACCATCGCGTAGGATTTGTTACGGATTAGCAATTTTGCACTGAAAAATTAGTCAAAAGTGTTACGAAGGGCGAGGGGGGTATAAAAACTCTTAAAACAGCGTAACGTAATATGTGCACAGCCCCTAGTGCCCTTTAATGTTATTGGTCCAATTTACACGAGATTAATTTATAGTTCGCACAACTTTTGCTCTTTCGAAAACACACGAGACTAAATAATTAGGCATAAAATTGTAAAAATATACATATATGTAAGTGTGTAGTTAGTGTATTTTGCACACATTTGTTTTTTTTTTTAATGTACATGTATTGGTTTTGTTCTGCTAATACGGGGTTGAACCTGGTTGAAAAATTATGCCAACCAAGCTGCCATGTTTTCTTCATTTAATATTTTTTTTATTATAAAATGGATTTTTAATTTTATTTTTGAATAAAAACATATGTTTCACAAAAAGTACCACAATGTTGAAAAAAGTACTCTTTTTGTTTTCGGACAGTACCATTTCAATTTTTCATTTTTCCATCACTGGTGTGCTCACTTAAGCGCCATGGCCACGTATCAAATTGGCCTGACAAATAACATGTATGTGTTGGTAAATATTATTTTGCTTAACACAGCAACGTGTCAAATTTAATTTGAAAGTTCCCTGCAAACATTTTCCATCGCCGAAACTTCGCCCGCGAAACGCCGGCAAGTTGTCTGCAATCGCGGCGATTAATCGCGTGCGAGCCAAAAATTATCTTCAGGCGATTCGCCAAAACGCTCGCTTGTGTGCCTGTTGCGATTCGCAAATAGTGATCCGCGGGTGATTCGCAAGTATCGATTCGCGGGCGAATCGCAAAATGTGATCCGCGGGTGATTCGCATGTATCGATTCGCCGGCGATTCGCAAATAGTGATGATATATTACTTTTACACACCACACCTTTCACTGATCACTACTTATTTATTTATTTATTTTTGATATTTTATATTTCCGTTGTATTTAATGCATTATGGTATAAATGAAATTAATGGCTGAAAAGAAAACTTTGCTAATTATGTATATAACTATAGTTATATATAGTTATATACATATCACTTATTGTATTTTTAACACACCCTTAACAGATCACTTGCTCAACTGAAATGACAATTTTGCTAATTGTTCTTGAAACCAAATACATATTTATTTTCCCGTTACCTTTAGAAAACAAAAAAAATTCCATCGAAAGTTATGAAAAAACACTCAAAACGAAAAGAATGCAAAAATACGTTGTCTATTGTGAGGAATATTTCCCGTTACTTGTGTGCGTTCGCGTATTCATCACTTAGTTGTAAGGCGTAGGCGATGGTTAGCGATTTTTATTCCCTAGGAAGGATCGCGTAATCATCGCCAAAAAAGCAATCGCCAGAAAATCTCAAAAATGTTTGCAGGGTTATTTTTGAATGATAAGAACGTGTGATGTTTTTGGTCGCAAAATATTTTTTGCTAACAAAATTTTCTTAATTTTATTTATTAATATTTATAATATCAATTACCTTATATTTTTATATGCCATTGACTTACAGAGCCTTTATATTAAATTATTATGAAAATAATTAAATATATTTTGTTAATTTTAATTCAATAAATATAAAAATTTTCATAACATTTACATTTTTTCAACATTTGGTTTATTTTTAATTGCTCTCCATAAAGCAGGCAAACAGCGATAAAATTTAATTAATTCCAGTATGAAATTTTTTTCATCCATTTTTTATTGTCCATTGATATTGTCGCTGCGCAAACTAAATAAATAAGAGATTTGATGTAATTACGCAGCAACACATCAAATTTGCTTCAAATTACAGTATCGACGGCAGTGAATATCTAAATTGTTTTGATTTTCGTCAAACTCACATGGACATATACGTGAGAGTTTTTTTCTTCACTAACACAATCAAAAAACCCTTGGTTTGTCAAGGCAATTTGTGGCCATGGTGCTTTATTATACAAGAGCGAACGAATATTTACAAATGTGAAACCGAACATGGCTTGAATAAATATCAATAATGTTCATGCAAAAACAATATGCTCTCAAAGATCAGTGTTGCCAGTTGTAGGAAAAAGAAAAATTATTTAAGAAATACGTTAAACATACACAATGACTAACTTAGCGTTTACACATGCCACTAACGTGCCACTACAGTTCGAAAAACTCAATACATTCAAGATTTTTTACTAACACACACAAATTTTTCGAACTGGCAGCTCCAGTGGCAATAGATTTTGCAAGCCACTGAAAATTTGGCACTTGCTTGCCACTAAATGTCAAAACGATGTTGCAGTGTTACTCTGTTCAAAATTTAATGCATTGCTGTAAAATTCTAATTGCAAATAATAATAAATGTTAACACTTTCTCCAAAAATGTGCCTATATGGTAAACTTGGAAACTCTATTTCGTAACCAAAACCAAAAATTAAAATGGAATCAAAATTAAGCCACGAAAATAGGTGGCACGAAATAAGCCCCAATGAAATAAGCCCCAAATCGAAAAATGAAATAAGCCCCAAAAAATTTTCAAAATTTTTGTTTGGGGCTTATTTCATTTTATTTGGGGCTTATTTCATTTTTTAAAAATTTGGGGCTTATTTCATAAAATTTTTTGGGGCTTATTTCATTTTATTTGGGGCTTATTTCATATCCGTAAAATAGATCTAAAATCCTTGCGCCCTGCCGTACGCCGGTTATGCAGAGAATGCTTGGAACGCGAAGCCGGTGTTCGATATGCCATAGAGGATAAATTCCTTGCGCCCGGCTGTAGGCCGGTTATGCAGAAAATACTTTGAACGCGAAGCCGGTGTTCGATATACCATGGAGGATAAATTCCTTGCGCCCGGCCGTAGGCCGGTTATGCAGAGAATGCTTGGAACGCGAAGCCGGTGTTCGATATACCATAGAGGATAAATTCCTTGCTCCCGGCCGTAGGCCGGTTATGCAGAGAATGCTTGGAACGCGAAGCCGGTGTTCGATATACCATAGAGGATAAATTCCTTGCTCCCGGCCGTAGGCCGGTTATGCAGAGAATGCTTGGAACGCGAAGCCGGTGTTCGATATACCATAGAGGATAAATTCCTTGCGCCCGGCCGTAGGCCGGTTATGCAGAAAATGCTTGGAACGCGAAGCCGGTGTTCGATATACCATAGAGGATAAATTCCTTGCGCTCGGCTGTAGGCCGGTTATGCAGAAAATACTTTGAACGCGAAGCCGGTGTTCGATATACCATGGAGGATAAATGCCTTGGGCCCGGCCGTAGGCCGGTTATGCAGAGAATGCTTGGAACGCGAAGCCAGTGTTCGATATACCATGGAGGATAAATTCCTTGCGGCCGGCCGTAGGCCGGTTATGCAGAGAATGCTTGGAACGCGAAGCCGGTGTTCGATATACCATAGAGGATAAATTCCTTGCTCCCGGCCGTAGGCCGGTTATGCAGAGAATGCTTGGAACGCGAAGCCAGTGTTCGATATACCATGGAGGATAAATTCCTTGCGCCCGGCCGTAGGCCGGTTATGCAGAGAATGCTTGGAACGCGAAGCCGGTGTTCGATATACCATAGAAGATAAATTCCTTGCGGCCGGCCGTAGGCCGGTTATGCAGAGAATGCTTGGAACGCGAAGCCGGTGTTCGATATACCATAGAGGATAAATTCCTTGCTCCCGGCCGTAGGCCGGTTATGCAGAGAATGCTTGGAACGCGAAGCCAGTGTTCGATATACCATGGAGGATAAATTCCTTGCGCCCGGCCGTAGGCCGGTTATGCAGAGAATGCTTGGAACGCGAAGCCGGTGTTCGATATACCATAGAGGATAAATTCCTTGCTCCCGGCCGTAGGCCGGTTATGCAGAGAATGCTTGGAACGCGAAGCCGGTGTTCGATATACCATAGAGGATAAATTCCTTGCTCCCGGCCGTAGGCCGGTTATGCAGAGAATGCTTGGAACGCGAAGCCGGTGTTCGATATACCATAGAGGATAAATTCCTTGCGCCCGGCCGTAGGCCGGTTATGCAGAAAATGCTTGGAACGCGAAGCCGGTGTTCGATATACCATGGAGGATAAATGCCTTGGGCCCGGCCGTAGGCCGGTTATGCAGAGAATGCTTGGAACGCGAAGCCAGTGTTCGATATACCATGGAGGATAAATTCCTTGCGGCCTGCCGTAGGCCGGTTATGCAGAGAATGCTTGGAACGCGAAGCCGGTGTTCGATATACCATGGAGGATAAATTTCTTGCGCCCGGCCATAGGCCGGTTATGCAGAGAATGCTTGGAACGCGAAGCCGGTGTTCGATATACCATAGAGGATAAATTCCTTGCGCCCGCCCGTAGGCCGGTTATGCAGAGAATGCTTGGAACGCGAAGCCGGTGTTCGATATAATTTTGAGGATAAAATTCTTGTATTTTATGATTTCTTCTTAAGCTTACATCATAAAGTTAACAAATTTGGGGCTTATTTCATTTTTTTTGGGGTTTATTTCATTTTTTAAAAATTTGGGGCTTATTTCATAAAATTTTTTGGGGCTTATTTCATTTTATTTGGGGCTTATTTCGTAAATTTTGTTTGGGGCTTATTTCATTTTTTTTGGGGTTTATTTCATAAAATTTTTTGGGGCTTATTTCATTTTTCGATTTGGGGCTTATTTCATTGGGGCTTATTTCGTGGTGCCCGAAAATATATTAAAACTAATAAATTTATACCATTCACACCCACTTTTGTGGGACATGAATGATAAAGCGTACAGACGGAACGATTTGAAAAATAAAGCATACTCTTCCATTGCAAAAGAGATGTGCATGACGGTGGACGTAGTAAAAAAAAATACGGAATTTACGTGGCACATACATACATATACGAATGAAAAAAGAAAAATGTGCAATAAGAAATCTGGTTCTGGAGCGGAAGAACCATACGTCTCGTCATTACCGTGGTATAGCGAAATGAGCTTCCTGGACAGTTCAATCGTTATAAGGAGAACAATGGACAACTCAGCTGAGGTAAGTTATTGTATGTATATGTGACTTACATACATGAATTAATTTATTCCCTTTATGTACATATGTATGTATGTATGTTCATATGCGTCTAGCCTTGAATAAATGGATTAGTACGTGCTTGACACTAGGATATACATACTTACATATATGTAAGTATGTTAATAATAAGGGTTGTTTTCCAAGCGAATGTTACTTTGCAATCCATAAAATTGTAGTACATGGTATACATAGGTATATGTACATCAGTGATGTTATATGTAGGGAAAAATCCCTACTCGTAGCGATTTTCGACCAAAAAAAGAACCGTAGGGAAAAAATGACAGATTTGTTGAAATAATTAAAATGTAGGGACTTTTCAATAAAATGGCAAAAATATATTAATTTGGCAACCTTTTTCAATTTGGTCTTGGAAGAAATACATCAAATATTACCCCTCAAAACAGAAATATTCAGAGAAATGGGGTTCTTAAACCTTGAAATTACATTGAAAAAAAAAGGAAATAAAAATGAATTTTCATTTAAAAATATTTCGAAAATTATAAAAGTGGACGCTAATTCTCTTCTATAAGAGTGGAGATCCTTTTTAAATTTATTTTTTCAGAGCAAGAAATAGGTGATTTTTTAAATATGGACATCGAAAAGTTTTGGAGTACAGTTACCAAAATGAACAATTTTAATGAGAATTTCATTTTCCCCCTTTTGTCGAAATTAACTACGTTTGCTTTATCACTGCCACATGCCAATACAGACAGGGAGAGAATTTTTCTTATCATCACTGATGTTCGCACTAAGAGAAGAAATAAGCTAAGTCATAAAATTTTAACTTCAATTTGCATTGTCCGCTCATTTTAACAAGGCGAATGTAAAAATTGTTATACCTTCCAATGAACAGAAACTCATTTAAAAAAACTGGTATCCTTACTACATGTCAGGAAATCACCAGTCAAAAATAACACGGGCAAACAAAAATAAATATTTTTTATATTTCGCTTTTTTTACCAATGAACTAATTGTGATTTTAAATGAATTTATGTAAGTATGTATATGACTTGTTTTTATGGTTTTCAATTTTTGATTATTTAGTTTTTAATTTATAAAAAAAATACTGATAGAATAATTCATTATGTATAACAAGTTGCAATAAAACGTTTATATATTAAACACAAAGATTTTATTTGCATTGTTTGATATATTATAATTTAAAAGTTGTAGGGATTTTTGTAAGGACAATTTTTTGAGCGCGTAGGGAAAAATAGGGATTTTTTAAGTGCTGCGTCCAGACTTTTCAAAAAAGTGTATAACATCACTGATGTACATATACAATGTTTCCTATAATTGCATATAAACATCTACTTACATACATACATACTCGTATGTACATATGTATGTATGTATTACTTTTTTTACTTAAAAAGCACACATTGTCCGTTCGGAATAAATAAATAAACAAGTAAGTATATATCTAAATATGTACATGTATATGTATATAATTTTATTGTTTTTGTTTTCATATTCCTATATCAAATCATATCATATATCAAATTTAATGATTTATATGTAACTTCTTCCACTGAAAATCAACATTTCCGTCTTTTACCAAATTGTACCTTGAAACTTCATCCCTAATCCTGCAGGAATATTTATGAGTATTGTTGGACTGTTGACCAATGGGCGCAAATGTTGCAAGAGGGCCTGCAATGTCTGTTGTGTTAACTTGTGTTACGGGCTTGTTGGTTTTCTTTGTCAAGTAATTGTGTAAAACGCAAGTGGTCATCACAATGAAATCGACAGTTGAAGTACTAACTTCTATTGGTCTATTAAATACACCAAACCGCCTCGCTAACCTTCCGAATGCGCACTCTACAATCATTCGTGATCGGCACAGTCGGTAATTAAACACTTCTTGGTGTATGTTTAATTTTATAGAACGACTGTATGGTTTCATAAGGTGGTTGTTTAGAGAAAACGCATCATCACCAATAAAAAAATATGGTATTTTGCTTCCTCGACCAGGAATGAGTTCTTCATTCATTGGAATATTAAGGGTTCCATTTTCGATGGATTCGTATAAATAAGAGTCGCGGTAGATTGTACTATCGGATGCTTTTCCATTTGATCCAACGTCCACAAGGGTAAATCGGCAATGCGCATCTACCGCGGCAAAAAGTACGATACTAAAAAAACCTTTAAAGTTATAAAATTGCGATCCACTGTTTGACGGTGCCTTAATGCGAATATGTTTTCCGTCTAAAGCTCCTAGAGTATGCGGAAATTGCCATATATCATTAAAGTCTCTAGCAATGCTCAACCATTCTTCTTCGGTATTGGGGATCTGTGAAATATATATTCATAAATTATTTTTCTTTTTCAGGATGATTTAAACACAGAAAGCTTTGAGGAAATCATGGAATCTGGATTTGAGGAATGTTCCATAATTAAAACCCCTAGCAAAAGCATTAAAAATAAACACACAAGAAAACAAACTTATGACGAATATTTAAGTAAAACGCCTCGACAAGAGATTGAAAAAATTGATGCAGTACTTGATAAATTTATTAATGAAAATGAAAACGAGTTTACTTCATTTGGCAGAAGTATTGCGCACCAATTGCAAAATATGCCCAAAGAACCTGCATATGAATTAATGGGCGAAATCCAAAATCTTTTATGCAAAAAAAAAAAAAAAATTAAAGGAGGTCAGAAAAAATTACATCCATCCAGTAACTGTCACCTCAGATTCACCCAGCACCAGCAACAATACAATAAGCTTCCGTCCAGTAACTGTCACCTCAGATTCACCCATTAATAATACAAAAAGCTTCCGTCGAGTAAGAGTCACCTCAGATTCATCCACTAGCAGTAACAATAACATTTATAGCTCAATTCCTTCTTCGGACATTTTAAGTTTGGCTCTAACAGATGCCGAAATACAGTTTGATACGGACGACAAAACGATTTTAGTGTGATACTGGGCAACAAATTTTTTCCAACTTTTATTAAGGAATAAATTCTCCATGCAATCAAAAATTATGAATTTATTGAATTTATACTTTTTAATTTCTTCTACAATTCCCACTAGAATAATTTTATATTTTATTTATTGTTTCTGAACTCAATTTTAAGTTATGTTTTTGAATAAAAGTTTTTTAAGTTTGTTTGTAAAATACAAATTTGTGTTTTTATTTTTTCTAATTGTAAAAGGTTTTCCAATAATGATTACTTTAAAAAAAACACACTTATGGCGTTTTCTTTTCTGAGTAATAAGTTGCATTTATTCTGCCATCTACATATCTTTCGGTTCTTTTCTGCAAAATATGTGCTATTTTAAAAGTGTAACGAGTTCGTTTCTCATGATGTTACCCTTAAAAAGAAAAAAAATTTTACATGTTCAACACTAATTTTAATTAAAGGTGCATAAGTGCAGCATTATATTACCAGCTGGTTTTGTTATTGTTTCTTTACTTTATTGATTATTGCTAACATTTATGTTCTTTTGTAAACTTAAAATATGCAACACTTACTAAAAGTCGTGGAAACATTTAAAAATGTTGCCAAATCACATGTATTGTTATATGTAACATTTTATTTTTAGAAAAGAAAACGCCATTATTGTTAAGGAAATTCAAAAGTTTTTTATTTGCAATGGCCTACAATCGATACAATTAAGTTATAAATTAAAAGGCCTCCACGACTTCTTATGCAGGAATGAATTCTATCAACCCAATTTTTGAGCACTTTTTACACTAAATCTAAACTGTGAGATGAGAGCGAGAACTTCGAATAAAAATCGTTTCAAAGAACAAACTCTTTAACGAAGTGAAACGAAATGTTCTGACTCATACTATGAACGAAGCAACAGTTTGTTTGGTGTTCTGATTTTTATTCGAAATACGAGTTTTAGTCAATGAACATACATATGAATATATTCATTGATGACCACGCACAGAGCCAAAACTGCCTAATAGAATCAATAAGATTTTCTCTATGAAACGCTTTTGGCTAAGGGGTATCCCAGCAGAAAGAAGCCAAGATTTTTTCGAAAAGATTCCTTATTGTTTTTATGTGGTAAATCTTATTAATTTTTTCAATAAGGAAACCACATAAAATCAAGAAGAAAACTTGTTATTTACAATTTTTTTTTACCCAATTTCCGTTACTTTTGTCACCAAAATAACAATCCATAGAGAAAAACTTCTTGATTCTATTAGGTTTTCATGTGAATTGTAAATAAAAGGGATTTCTTATTGATGTATGATCATGTGTAAATCATCTTCTTAATTTTTTTTAATAAGAATATCTTCTTGATTTCATTAGCTTGCTTGTTATTTCATACATATAAATCAACATAGGAACAATTTTTTCATAATTTTTTTGTGCTACAATAAATCATCTTCTTAAACTGGCTGCTAACATGTATACTATAGTAAGGAGTGGTAGTGAGGTGGTTAGAGTGCCAATCTACTTAAAACGAAGTTCCTTGGTTCCCTGAATACGTAAGTTTTATAAAAATGTTTTCATCACCCCTCCATCCAGATAATACAAATACATGTTGTAAATAAGCATTCGGGACGTACCATGACGTTCTGATGACATCAAATTTGTATTTCCTAACATCACAACAGAGAAAACAGTGCCTAATAAATACCTAAGAAAATAGAACAAAATTAATAAGATATCTCTACGAATTTTTTTCAAAAAGGAAGTCTTATTATTTTAATAAGGAAAACCTTTTTGAAAAAATCAATAAGAATACCTAATAAAATCAAAAAGAAAACCTTATTGAAAAAAATTATAAAAATACCTAATAAAATCAAGAAGAAAACCTTAGTGAAAAAAACAATAAGAATACCTAATAAAAACCATGAGTTTCCTTCTTGATTTTTTCAATAAGGTTTTCCTTATTTTTAATAAGACTTCCTTCTTGAAAAAAAGCCATAGAGATATCTTATTAATTTTGTTTTATTTTATTAGGTATTTATTAGGCACTGTTTTATCTGCGCGTTCATATGCCCCTTTAATAAATAATTATATATTTAATATACTAACTAACAATTCAATGAAATAATATGATCTTTAAACACGAAATAATAAAAAAGTTGGCAATATTTTACACATTTTTAGCCAATTCAAAGCAAAATTAAATATTAGCATTTTGTGAAGTTTAAAATGATTTGATACTTCGAACCGGTTCTTTGTCGGAGCAATTAAAAATTTTAAGTTATAAAGTAAGGAAAGTTAATAAAAACTAACATAAGTATAGGTATAATTATTTCTTAACATTTTATTTTTAGTAAAACTTAAAATTAAAAATCAGAAACCATTTTTCTTTGATTATTCGATCTTACGCTCTTACAAACGGACTTATAAAAATATATTAAATACTAAAATTAGGACCAATATGACATAAATTTGATTTGGCTAATTATTAAATACAATTACTTTAAATATACAACCCTAAGCTCATCGTAGGAGCTAAAAAGAAACTATAAGGTATAGTATAACCACCCTAATCCGGACAGATATAGATTCAGCCATGTCCGGATTAGTGGATCGTCCGGACTACAGTTAAAATGATTTTTTGAACCAAATATATATATGTACATACCTATATTTTGTTTTTATTACCGAAAATAAATATATTATATTCACATAAGAATTTATTCGTATTTAATTTATTTACAGAAAAAATAAAGAAAAATATTAAAAGTGACCAAAAATATTCATATTGATAGGTTTTTTTTTTAATTCTTTCAAAAATATAATTTAACTTAATTTTATAGAATCCATAAACTGACAGAAATTAGAGAGTGTCCGGTTTGTGAAGGTTGTACTGTACATAGTGATTTTAAATTTTTTTTATAATTTTTTTAATGTTGACACTGTTTCCAAAGTTTTTAAAATAATTGTTTGAAAACTTAATCCTTTCAAAGATTAATCTAGGTTTAGTTTTGCTAAATATTCTCGCAACATTTGCTGATGAGTTTGACAAGTACACTAGAATGTTTACATATTCACATGGAAACTTGATATCACATTTTAATTTACATACATATTTACAAATTCATATCATAATAAAAGAAAATGTGATGTCAGGAAATCGTTTTAATATAAAATTATATATTTCTTTATTTAAATATGTAATTATAGCATTGATCGTCAAACTAGCCCCTAGGGGCCGAGCACCAATCGTCATTTTCACATACACATCACGAACCAAACAGAAGAGACAAACTAAAATACGAAACATACTCATTTGTCGATTTATTTTAGAATTTGCAACAACAAAAAAAAAAAAGATTCACTGTGTTTGTATGTATATATATTGTTTTAAAACAATTTTTGTTCTTGGCATAGCCAACGTGCTACTGTCTAACAGCTGACTTCTAACTATTTAATAACAACCGACAACATATTGTCATTACCTTACCGACAGCAAATATCGTTAAAAATGTTACTGAATACGAAACTCAATAAATTTTCGTTATATGTATTAATTTTATCGATACGATTAACGTAATAAAGTTACAGTGCAACCTAAACAAGAGCGGCATGCGTTTTCTAGATGCCAAAATTTCTCATGCCCATACAATTTGTATGAAACAAACCGAAATACCGCCACGTTAACTCTAAGCGGTTGGAAAAACCGATTTTGACAACGCGTTTAATAGTGAAGTTCGCTGCAGAATATAAAAACAATGTTTAAAAAATTTGTTGTATTAATATTTTTTTTTGTCAGGGACGATGAATACTTTTCTCAGTACAATTTTTATATCAAAAGTACTATCTGTGAATTTACATATGCACATTAGGGGTACAACCAAAATAAGGCCCTATCACCACGCTGTAGCCGATATTGTGCTAAAACTGAAAAATGTTTCCTCAGGTTATTTCGGAACAAAAACGTTCCGCGTCGAAGCCGATTTCTGAAAGCCCTTTAAGATTTCTTTTTTTTTTTATTTTTTCACTTTATTTTTATACTTTTAGCAATAAATTATGATATTTCGCAAATTTGCATAAGACAGCATAGGTAAGTCGCAATATTTTATCACGATTAATTGAATTTATACAGAATATTATTCAATATTTAATGGAAAAACTTATAATTTATTTATCATTTAATGAATTTATAAAGAAAATAATTTTATTTTTTTAGAACTTACTGATCCCAAACTTAATTGCATTTGACGCGGAACTTTTTTTAACGATATCGAAAATCTAAAGATGCAGTTCTTATTGTTTTTCTATGCACTACATGGTATGGATAGGGCCATTTTGATAATTTCATAAATTGTAAAAAAGTTGTTTCCCTAATGCACATGCATAAATCTTTTTAAAAGCTCTGTCATCGTACGATTAGAGTTCAACGGAAACTCATTATTATGACAAATGAAGTACAAATTTTGCTCTATGTCATGTGAAGAAAATAACATTGAGCGAAATTTTGTGAAATCGCTTGTGCGCGTATTATTTTAATATGTGTATGTATAGCACAAATTGCTAAATAAAATCAAAATACTTTAGATTAAAATTGAACAAATAATATTTTGGTTTTGCAAATTAATAGCAACTCTTTCAAGGCCAGTACACAGTTCTTGTGGAATTTAAGGTTGCCATAAGAAGTATGTATAAAAAAACGGACGGAAATTCAGGTTGGTAAATTTCTTTTGTTAAGTTCCGTACACTAGTACACAGCAGAAAAGGAAAGTGTACGGAATTTTTGATATTTGAGTGGTAATTACAGGTACATATGCTTGTGTAAAAAATGGAAAATTTTTCCGTGAACAGAAACAAAAATTAATGTTCAGATAATTGTTTTGTGAGGGAATTTTTGACATTTATGTTTCTGAGTATTGGAAATTATTGTTTAAAGTTAACACTTGAATTTCTATGAAATAAATAAAAAAATTAAGCAAACATATTACGTTTCTAGACAAATCTACATAATTATTTTTCCGTGTAGAATAAATGCAAAATTTTAAAACTGAAATTCCGTATATATTATTACGTATATATTATTACGAATAAAGATGGACAATTGAACGCTGATGAGAGGTGTAGCGGCCTTGAAATCGGTACTGATATGTTCTGATAAACTGATTGGATATAATATTAATATTTTTCTACATAAAAATATAACTCTTAAGCTACGTTCACATTTATCAAATATTTGCCCAAAAAAACGTAACCAATAGTTTTGCTTAGGGATAGTGTCATTTAACACGATTTTTATATTACAAAATAAAATTAATTCTTCTCCAAAAGAGTATTTTTATACAGTTTTTAAAAAATTCGAACCCAAAATTAAAAAAATATTGGAATTAAAGGAAATAAATTATTAGTTTTTTTCTTGGTTACGTTTTTTTCGACAAATATTTGATAAATGTGAACGTAGCTTTAGTAATTTGAATTTTCATTAATGCAATAAAACTGAACTTGAGCCAGATAAAATTACTTTTCATATGTAATAAATTTAGTAAAAATAGGAAACAAAAGACTAGAATCCCTCCTTTGCATCTCTGATATTTTTTTCCAAAAATCCAATAGTTATGAATGTTTCCATCAGGACAATAATTTTCACTTTCAGTTTCTTCAACGAAATAGGAAAATTCTTTTAAAAATTTCAGTAAACCGACTTTTTTCTTCATTAATAATATTAAATGAATTAATTTTGGTAAGAGCTTTGTATATATTTTCAAAATCAAATCTTGATAATATCTGATCACAAAGCTCTATATAAAAATTAACACATATGTATAATAATTGTGGAGACCTGGAAATCCTGAGAACATTGGCTGAGAAGATATAAGAATCTGGCAACTCTATAATAATAAAGTAGTTACTTTTGATTTGGTTGTCGAAGCAAATGTGCGTTTTTATATAAATATTTTTCTTTATAAAATAAATACAGAAATAAATAAATTATAGAATTTGTATTCCTGTGGGTTATTACAATAATAATATCATATTTTTCTTTTTCATTTATTTGTGCTTCTTCCAATACGTCTCTGGCAAATATTCCTAAATAAATGTCTTCAAAATTTAAAAATATGTTTTTGTTTTTATAATCAAGTCATGGTATAATAAATAAGATAAAGTTGTCCCGGCTGCTGTAGACGTGTATTTTTGTTTTCTGTATGTCGGTTGGTTTCTATTTTGTTTGAAATTTAATTTACAAAAATTAAATTTTGTATTTTTTATTTCCTTGTTTCTCTATTTTTGACACACAGAAAACCATTTACACTAAGAAAATGCCTGTTGTTTTTGTGACGTTGTATTTGTTTTAGGGACAAGACTACCTTATTTATTATACCATGTAATCAAGTAAATAAAAGTTTTCAGTTTTAAGCAAACTAGGTGCGGACTTACACACGTCACGTTTCCTTGATCAAGCTTTAATTCAGCTGGGAGGAAAACGAAGAAAGCAATATAAATTTCTCTGCCTTTCTCTCAGCTGAATTAAAACTTGATCAAGGAAACTTGACGTGAGTAAAACCGCACTATTTTTTAAAAAGTTGCTCATTACAATTTTCAGCAGTTCAAGGTTGCTTTAATAGTACAAATAAATGTTGTAAACCTGAATTATTTCAAATCGTCAAAATTAGGGTATAAATCGTCCCATCGTCAATATGTCATTTTTCCGACCCTAAATCGTCAAAATTACGATAAATCGTCATATCTGGCAGCTATGCCTATAGCGGTTTTTAGATACCTGTGCAGCTGTGTTGTAAATGACGTTATTTGATGGACCAAAATAAATGTACCTGTTTTAATTGAATTTTTTTATTATTATTAAAAACAAAACTATATAAAAAATACACATATCTGGCCTGAAGGCACTCAGATTTTTTTTTACTGAGGATTTACTCTGAAGAGGATTCAAATTCGATAGAGGTCTTGGAAGAAACAGACGAAGAAGAAACATGGCACTCATCAACATCTTAGTGCAAAATATAAGTTATTTTAAATAAACTAATTGTTATTATTTTAAATTAAATTTATTGTTATAAATAAGTTATTATTATAAATAAAGTAATTATTTTCAGATAAATTAAATACCATAAAGTAATAAACTACAAAATTGTATTTTTATTAATATTTTTGGGTGGTAGGGATTAGATAGGCATTGGGAAGACACCTTTCCTCGAGATAAAAGTTTAAAAATACATATTTTGTGGAAAGTAGAAAAAAAAAATTTAACAGGGACGTTTTTTTGGAGGGGGCGTTGAAGAGATACCTCCTATAAAAGCTCAAAAATAAAAATTTTTATGGTATTAAAGCGTCCACAAATGGGGGCAGGGAAAATATGGCATTTTACGATTTCCTGGTTCCAAGTTTAGATTTTTGAACTTTCGCCGACTTTAACAGTTCCATTTTCTAAGCAAAAGTACGGGAAAACTTAAAACAAAATTTAATTTTTCGGAGGTAGGATTAGTTCTTCCTGTGGTCCACCACCACCGAAGCGAGATAGGACAACATACAAACCGTCGGACTTTTTTGTCAAACCAAAATGGACAAAAAAATGTAACGCCAAAAATCAGTACGATTTTCACCTAAAACCTAATGCAGAACCGTTAAAAACCATTAACAAAATCTGTATGATGAAATAAGTGGTCTCTTATTCAAATGTTTGACCCTTTATAAAATATATTTTGACAACTTTTTCACATCATATTATGTGATGCGCAGTGTAAAGCGATGGAAAAAGGACTTGAAAAATATGAGAATGTGCTACAACCATTGCTTTTCAGCTCTTACCACATTGGGATGGAGGAGTAGACCTTCACGACAATGCTGTTTCACATTACAGGCTAAATATTAGATCAAAGAAGTGGTATTTGCGTTTATTTATTTTTGTTCTTAGTTCATGAGTCACTAATGTGTGAAAACTACATTGCTTTTTGGAAAAAGGTGAAAATAAACGTTACGTCAAAATGATTTTAGAGTGACGGTAAACCAAAACAAAGCTCCCAGTCAGATGCTGATTCCGCATAAGAAAGATACGAGAAAAGCGCTACTTACCAGTTGCCATTGGTTATTATTCTAAATTTTAACTTATGTATTTATGCCAATTTATATGCATACATATATGCACATTAATTTTTTTCATATGAAAAATTTATGTCAAATTGAGGCCAGTGTTCGCACTTGCGAACAACTTTTTTCAGGAATCACGGATAAGATAGCGTTAAACCGACAACAGATTTGGATTCAGAAGGTACAAATTACTATAAAAAGAGTCGATTTTTTTAAAAAGCTCGTGTTTGAATTTTCTTGGCTGAAAATGGGTTAATGAAAACAAATTTAAATGATCTTTATATTCAGATATTTTTTCGTTTTTGTTAATTTATTATTGTTGTAAGAACTGTTTATCAAAAAGAGTACTCTCCCATCACCACTCTTAAGGATTTAAATATTTAAGAGAAAGTACCATTAAAAAGTCAAAAAAAGGTGACCAAAGACCTTGCACAACTTTGAAGTCCAATAATTGGCCGCCGAAATAAAAATACGTTTCCGACTCTTTATTTTTATAAATTTTAAATTTTTTTCTTTAATAAAACATTAAAAAAGAAACGGGAAATATATCTGTGGAAATAGCCATATATAATATACTAGCTGAGCGCACCGGCTTCGCACGGAAGCTATTTACTTTTATAAATTTCGATTTACCTAATCAAAGCGCATCACGACTTTTTGCCTTTCTAATATTAAAAATAATTCTTGCAAAACTATTGGCAAGCCTACTGGTTGCCTAGACAAACTTGGTCCTTATTTTGATCTCAGTACTTTTTATGGCCGTTATTTTTTGGATAGGAACTTGGCCTTATTTTCTTATATATTTTTCTGTGTGGATATCACTTTTTTTTCTAAGTTGTTTTTGTATAAATATTTATATATATGTACATACATATATATAATTTTGTTTTTTTAACAGTTGACGGTTAGGTTATTTAATGTGAAACTTTCTAGCTATACTGTGTTACGCGTTTCTTAGATTTTTAAAGACACATGTGTATGTCCCAAATGCTTCTTTATCAAAATCCCTATTAAAATTGTAGTTAGGGTATATGAACGGTAGTGAGATTCCAGCTAGCTATATGGAATTTGGTTGTGAAGTTCTGACCCAATTTTAACGCGTATACATATAAATATACTTCATATACATTTTATTACAACCCGAAGTATAAAAAAAATTATTAAGCAAGATGTTAGCCTCGAAAGTGGGTGCACTTTTCCCTCCCTGATATCATAAAATTATACGCCAATGACATTCTCTACACCCTATAATGTTTAACGAATGTCCCTATATGAAATGCCTAACTAGACGAACATTTATCTATCTACAGATGAAATCATTTGTCATTCCCTTATATTTGTTTAGCAATTCATATTTATTTTAAATTTCATTTCGAACAGAAAATATTTAATGTTAAATTCATATTATTACTAAAACTATATACATATGTAAATCAAGAAAATTATTTGCATATGATTTTAAATAAATTGAACGAATTCATTCTTTGAAACGAATGATTTTTTTTTTAAACAAAAGGAAAAAAAAAATACTGAGCATTAATTTATATTATACTTTTACTGGCGGGGTAAAATGCATTGATGACACTATTTTGAGTGTGCAAAAAAAAATTGGATAAATTTAAGAGTAATTATTTTGTTTTTTACTTACAAATCGATATGTGACTGTTGTTGTTCATTAGTAGAGATGTTTTAATACACCGCGTTCCATTGATGGGCCCAGCAGAGAACAAACGGGAATGAACTAAATTGAAAAACTTTTATTTTTTATATTAAAGTAATTACTCCCAATTTTAGATACATTAAAAATATTAGATTTAAAGGAAATCACTGCGTTTGGAAAAAAAATGTAGGGTTAGCCATACAAAAAAAATATTTTTTCTTGTTAATGGTGATTTAGTACAGATGATTAGGAATTTTAGATTTTAAGGCATAGAATTAAAGTATTAGTACAATACCGGTTTTAAATATAAAAAAATGTTTTTTTCCTTTTGCGAAACTATTTTTTTCATGTTATAAATCGAAATATAATATTTAATTATAACCTCCTTTGATTTGATACTTATTTAACAAAGATTTTCGGTGTTAATTTACTAGCTTTGAAAATGTTAAGTATTTTAATTAATCGAGGACTAAAAATTAATGGAATTATGTAGTGTATGTATTTGCAAACTTGGATTAACTTGGTTTAGTGAGTAATAATAATAATAATTTTGAATGTAGGTATTGTGTGAGTTAATACAAAATAAAAAAAAATTTTACATGATCTTTTTGATTTTTGTTGTTGTTGAAGGACTAAGGATCAGCTACTTGCGGCTGTTTTTTTGTATTCTATATTCTTCGTTAATATACGTGGGCAAAGAAATGAGGCTGACGTCTTCGTGTGAATTTAGCTGAGGACTCTCGCTAATTTGTCCTTTAGGAAAATTGAACTTTTTCTTTTTCAGTTATTAAACTGTACTTCTTTTTTATATTATTTGTGTGCTTTTCTTATTATATTATCATCCGAAGACAACTAAATGGTTTCAATTGTAAACCGCAATTAATTTTTTAAAGAATTTGAAGCCAACATGCTACCTAAATAAACGGTATCAAAGTATATAGTGTGATAAACGGGATCTCTTCCAGATTTATTATCTCTTTTTTGCTTGTGATCGTATTGATTGAAATATACGTAATATATTACGATCAAAGAGTGATCTATATTATTTATTTCATGCTACACAAATATCATAAAGTCAAGATATAGGGGTTTCAGAACCGTGTCAGATTTATTTTCCTGAAATCGTAACAACTGGAATTGCCCCATATAAAGAAGGGGCACCCTAGTCCCCCGAGATGAAAAGTGACCGTTTGAAAATCATTTTCGCTAATTGCTCATCGGGTCCTACCTGTGTACCAAATTTCAGCTTTCTAGCTGAAGTACTCCATACAAAGAAGGGGCACCCTAGTCCCCCCAGGTTAAAAGTGCCTTACCTTAGTATCCTATGTCCTTATCCTGGTTCTAAGCTACCTCCACACCAATATTCAGCAAAATCAGTTCAGCCGTTCTTGAGTTATAAATAGTGTAATTAACAATACTTTCTTTTAAATATATACATAGATATATGTATATATATATATATATATATATAAGGACCGGTACATACGTACATCTTAATTTTTACATACGAAGAATCATTTCAAGATTTTCAAATATATATTCAGTTAGTTCTTTTTTAAATGATGACATTACATTAATAGATTTTAACCTTCAAGTTATTAAATTCAAGACTACCAATATACTCAATTCTGTATAGATATAATTCTGTAAATAATTACGGTAGAATTAGTAAAATCGTGTCATGAATCATGATGTTGCGGATCAACTAATAAAATCCGTCGCATGCATAAAACATGTTTGAAATTATAAAATATGTAGTGAGAACTTTTGCAACGTTGAAATCAAGGCGTATCCAACAGGTGAGCTTACTATTACAGTTTTAAAAGACGACATAAATAATGGTTACAGTTTGGTATGCATACGTAAGAAAAGTTTAAAATTTGTTTGTCTTAATTGATATAACGCGAGTGCTTTATACGAACAAAATACATATTCTTTTTGGATTTTTGTACTTGTTGTCGAACTACGCATACCTGGTAGTTTTTCCATGGTAGAAATCTACAGAAAATAGATTTTTATGTATTAAACATAAAACTTTGGCAAAAATAAAATAATCGTTTTAACTACCTATGCCTCAAATGTTGTACGACACGATTTTTCTACAGAAAGACGATACGAATTTAATAGTTCTACCATTACAGCCATACCTAAACAAGAGCGGCAAGCGTTTTTTAGCTGTCAAAAGTTCTCATGCCCATACAATTTGTATGGAGCATACCGAAATAACGCGGCGGTAACGCGGCGGCAACATTTTGCAATTGGAAAATCCGATTTTGACAGCGCGTTTAATAGTGAAGTTAGCTGCAAAAGACAAGCACACGTGATACAATGACTATAAGGTAGTCTTACAAGCCCAGCTGACAATTGTTGTAATCAATTGTATTTTATTTAAAGTGTTAAATTTTGATTTGTATTTATTTTTTCGTATTTGAATGAATAATTTTTAGTTTGTATTATTATTATTGGCCAGATGTAATTCCTTTGTTTATTTTTTATTTATAAATTTAGCTATTGGCCTACCGTATAATTTTTATTTATATTTTTGTCACAGTTTGAAACATACACACATACAAATTTATACTTTTGACTTCCGCGGAATTTTTTTGTTGTGTTTGTTGTAGATATGCATGTATTATTCGGTTATGAGTATACTATTATAATCAGGGTTGTTATATATTTTGTAATAACCCTGTTTTTATGACAAAGCGTTGACGCTCTTGTTTAGGTATGGTATTTCAGCGTTAACGCTAAGCGGTAGAAAACGTTCCGCTTTCCGCTCTTGTTTAGGTATGGCTGTTAGTTTTTCTGTATTACTTATCAGCTGTTTCCGACAAATAAATAATAAGCAAACTAAAAGCAAGTCTCCATGAAATATGGTGCCAAAGTAAAAATTTAAATTGAACCGAAATTTTGTATTGAAAAGAAAATCATGATCTTTGGGGAAATACTTTCCTATTTTTCCGACTACTTTTAATGTTTAAATTTTGGGCAAGTTTCAGGTTTTTTGTTGGGTAATTTGACGTTTTTCATAAAATGGCATATTGCCTCAAAGAGCTTTTGATTTTGTTTTTAGAAACATGCTAGCGAAGGCTGGCTATGCCCTTGGAAAGCAGTTCAGATTTTGGATAGTAATAACAAATGTTAAGGTATTTTACTATTTCAAGGATTCCTTCCACCAAAGTATTTCCTGGAACACCGATGCTTATTAAAGACTCTTAGTATTTATAACTTTATTATGTTGTTATTCATGGTTTTAGGTTTAGGTCTAGGTTTTCGTTGCTCCAACAAAAATGCTTTCAAACTAAAAAATTAAAAATATTTCGAACCTGAAAAGTAAGATATACTTAATATACTAGAAATGGACCCGAAAATTGTTGGTGTTTTTTTAAAGAGGGGAAATGTCTCCGAACTGAAAGTTGTAAAATTTTTATATTTGGGGTAATTTTTCCTACTATGTACAATATCACTATGCAACAGACAACTTTAAAATGCGTTTATCATGTCATATCTGCATACGTGCCAGCGCAATTGGCTAGTATTACGAATAGAGCGTAGTATCGTAATTTATATTATTATATAGTATTTATTCGAGGTTTTTTAAAAAATTAATTTGTGTCATAAATTTTAAAACTCATTTTAATTTTGTACCTTCGATATTATTCCAATCCATATCAAAAGTCAAAAGTTCCACCACATATTAAAAGCTATGTAAGCTTTGTTACAAAACATTCCAAAAGTCAATAATTATATTTTGTCCGAACACTTAATTACAACTCGTTATCATATCTAATCAATATACAATTTAGTGATAAATTTGTATGTAATGATAAATGAAGTTGTAGCGTGTTAACGCGGAAATTATTTGTTATAATTCCAAACCTACGCTTCCGTAGGACTCGAAATATTTCAATAGTGCTATTTTCTAAATATAGTTAAAAACTAGCAACCATATAAATTAAATTTTTAGAATTAATGCAGGAAAAATGTTATTACCGTATTGTATCATTAGTTGTTATTTTAAATACTAGTGTAATATATATATATATATATATATATATATATATATATATATATATATTATATATTATATATTATAGTAAATATAAAATATGTAAGAAAAGCACATTATATGATAATTAAGCACAGTTTTAGGGTGGTGTTGGCTGAAGTGGTTAGCACGTCGACTACTAAGCAAACAATGACTTGGGCCTGGGTTCAAACCCTGGCCAGAGCAAGTCAATCAACATCATTAATTTCTCTAATGTACGTTAGTGTGGCATTGTATTAATTGTTGTCGCCATAGCACTGGTCACTAAAAAACTGTTCCGACAGCGATTGATGCTGTTCCAAGCTAATGTACACAACATCGCCCTCCTTCGTCGGTTAGCAGACACATCGAGGAAGTAAAACAATTAATAAAATGCCTGCTAATACAGCTTAGCAAAATTAATGCGTCTACTTAACACCAGAGGCGCCTCAACACTGCTATAAAAAAATTAACATAACGCGCAAAGCAGAGTTGTAAAAGAGTTTAGTCTTCTAAATTTTCAACATCTATCTTCTCTACCCTATCCCTCTCCCTGAGTTCCGGCACAATGCACTGCATACGTAGGGGTCATCCCCTGAGAGCTGGTCCTAATTAAAAAAAAAGAAAAAAAATTTAGCACAGTTACATACACATAACGTGATATATGCAAATGTCTTTATACGTACATATATGAGGAGCCGCAAAACAAAAGATACTTTTTCGCATTGAGCAATGAACGACTAACACGAAATTTTTCCCTTTGGCTCTTTAACAACAAAAAGAGCTAACACGGCTCTTTTCAAAAGTGGAAACGGCGCCTTTGGCACTTTTCGCATCTAATAGAAATTTTCCCGTTTTTTCCCTATTGTTTGGGTTTTGTGGCACTTACATTTTTGGAAACTATGTTTTTGTAAGTGCGGGTACTTTTTTTCAACTAAGTAAAATTTATTTATGTATTTAAGTAGTTTAAAATTGTAAATCCCCGTTTTTGTTATAAAGTGTTCGTTTTGGAAGAAGAGAGAATTTTGACAAATAATTGAAATGAATTCTTACTGTCAAAAGTATAGAAACGCTTCCCGCGTTTAAAAAATGGATTAAACCCACTAAAGATCCCTCTAAAGCTTTGTGCAGGTATTGTAACCAGTGATGCCATCTCTTGCAACATCAAAAGCACTACAAATTAAAAAAAAATACGGGTACAAAAGCACTAACCTAATTTTGTTTTGGGTCTGGTGGATCAAAAGACAGCCTTGGCTGCAATGAAAAACTTTCATTTAGATCTATTGCTTTTTCATGTTTTTTTTTGTGCGACTTTGTCGGAGTAAATCGCTTTATCGTGAATCTATTTCACATTTACAACAAATGAAATATGTATGCTTATAGTTCATCTTTTGCTAATCTAAGCCACATTTTAAAACCTGTATCATTCTCCCAAGGTTTGCTATATATTTGTTTTTCCATCTAAAGGAAAGCCATTGTTAGATGATGAACTTAAACACATATAAAATTAATGAAGAACTTACTTTTAATAACTGTTCAGCTTTATAATAACCAAGGCAGTTTCTTGCTTAAATCAACGGATATATATATTAAAAGTAAGATCATTGCTAAACAAATAAATCATAAAATTTTCTGCACGAATTTAAAAAAAAGATGCTTGAGAAATTATAGAATTCAAACTCTTAACAGTTTGCGAGTACTAATCAAAATATAGATGCACATAATACGCAGTTGGTTAAAAAAAGTATTAGGTGTGTTTAAAGAATAGTAGGAAAATGGTTCAGTGACAAAAATGTTGATTATATAAAACACACCAAAAAGCACTGTGAGAAATTGTTAAAAGCACTATAAATACCCGCTTTTCAAAAACGGGTATTTAACAAAATTTCGGGTATTGCTTAAGTAAAAAAGCACCAAAAAAATACCCGAAAAGCACCAAAATGGCAACGCTGATTGTAACTCAATTAAAAGCAAAATATTTTGATCTTGTTTGGCATTCGGAGACTCAAAAACACAACAGTCGATTTAACGATATTGTGCTATCCCAGCACCTGTTCCCATGTAAATGCAAATTGCACACGCAAATCTTGCATTGTATGCTGCAGTACATACACCGTTTTTAGCAATGGATCATATTTCTGAAATTTGTTGCAAAACAATTACAGATCGCAAATCTGGCATTGTAACGCTTCATCGTACAAAGTGTGCCAACACTATAAATCATATACTTGCTCCCCACTTCATTAATTAGCTTTTAGAGGACTTAGGGCCAATAATTGACTTCGTATTTAAATACTCATTCAGCTAATTTTCATTTAAATTTATGTTGCATTTAAGTGCTACTTCTGTTTTTCCGTAGTATTTAATTGTTCTTATTTAATTGTATTGAGAACTTGGTAGCACAACGTAATATAAAAAATTTCCCTTCAGAACAGCTGACTAGAAGAAATAAAGTAAAATCCAAAAAAATATATTTTTATTTTAGTTAAAATTAACAATAATTAAGAACTGCTGAATTGTTTTAAGAGAATAAAAGCAAATTCTAGAACGATTAGAAAGATAATAACGACAAAACAAGCCAAGATTGTATGCAACTTGTCAGCAGCCAAAAAATTTTTTATTGGCTGTGTTTTAAATAAGAATAACAAGCAGTCAAAAACATATGGAAATTCGTAAAACTTATGTAGTATTTAAATGCACAATGTTGGCTATTTAATGTTGACTTAATTTTGCAGTGAAAAACTCAATTTTGTATATAAATAGCATTTAAAAATAAATATTAATCAGCACTGAATTATTGGCCCTTAATAATGTAATATTTTAGTTTATTTAAATATGTATCAAGCTTACTTATAACACTTTTTAACAATACTTTTTAGGAACAGATATATCGGTGGACAAATTATTGGGTGTTGTTGTATGTACGTTATTTCAGCCACAAAAGAAGTGATTTTGTTACAACTTTCTTGGGATTGATCGATCTAAATGACGGTGATGCTGAAAATTTATTTTTGGGGCTTAAACGCCTCATAAGTCTTTTTAATTTCGACATGAGTAAACTTTTTTCAATATCAACTGACAATGCTGCCTTTATGACAGGAGTGCATAATGGATTATATTCAAAAATTAAAGCAAAGTACAATTTAAAACACTTAGTTTTGGTGAGGTGCGTCTGTCATTCATTACAATTAGCTATTTGTGCTGCAACTGAAAAAGTTTTCCTCACAATATAAACTTTTTAGTCAAAGAAACACATAATTGGTTTTCTAATTCATCCATTAGACAGAAAGCGTATGCTTAAATGTTTAAACTGATAAATAATGACAATGTAAATCCGAAAAAAATTCCTATAAATAGATAAAGCTATTAAAACAATTTTATCAGCGTGTCTTGAGCTCAAAACTAACTTCAATATGGTTAACGGTAAATCTTTTGAAACATCTTTATTAAGATATGTACAATGACCAGAAAAATTTTATATATATGTACCTTTTTTAGGGTCCGTTCTATCTGAAGTCCAAAAAGTAAATTTAGCATTTGAAGCTCAGTTTGCAGATCATGCAAAACTTTTCACTGATTTATTTCATTTATTACAATTGTCAGGCTTTGAAAGAACGTTCAGTGCTGAGTTTTTTAAGAAGAAAATAAGAAACGTAATAGCTTTGAATACGGTTAATAATTTAATTCATATCAAAAATGGTTTACAAAGGTGTAGCACATGCTGTTAAAACTACGAGTTACCAGCAAACGTATTTGTAAAAATTAATTCAATCGAAACATACTTATAAAAAATCAAAATATTATATAAAAAGAAATCTACGGCCAGAAGAAGAAAATGTTAATATTTTTGAAAATGATTCCTCTTATTTTTAAGTTAATGTATTTATGTATATGTAAATGCGTATATTGTTATTGTTAATAATTATTTGTATCAATTGCTGTGAAATAATTTTTTTTTAATTATTATTTTCTTCTATTTTTTTAATAATGTTAAGAAAAACTTGAAGTTAAAATTGAATAAAAAATTCATTCATAGATTAAAAACTGAAAAATCTTCAATTTTTAAATTAAGCACTATTTAGCTCCCTCTCTGAGTAGTCGGTTGGCCCTTTTTGTGTCTGAATTGTTGGCATCACTGAGTTGAATAGCTGTTTTGCCCTGTAACTTCAGGGTGGTGTTGGCTGAGAGGGTGGTGTTGGCTGAAGTGGTTAGCGCGTTGACTACTAAGCAAACAATGACGTGGGGCCTGGGTTCAAACCCTGGCCAGAGCAAGTCAATCAACATCATTAATTTCTGTAATGTACATTAGTGAGACATTGTATTAATTGTTGTCGGACTATTTAAGTGATGAAGGCATAGCACTGGTCACTAAAAAACTGTTCCGACAGCGATTGATGATGTTCCAAGCTAATGTACACAACATCGCCCTCCTTCGTCGGTTAGCAGAAACATCGGCGAAGTAAAACAATTAATAAAATGCCTGCCAATACAGCTTGACAAAGTTAATGCGTCTACCTAACACCGGAGGCGCCTCAACACTGCTATAAAAATTAACATAACGCGCAAAGCAGAGTTGTAAAAGAGTTAAGTCTTCTACATTTTCAACATATATCTTCTTTACTCTATCCCTCTCTCTGCGTTCCGGCACAATGCACTGCATACGTAGGGGTCATCCCCTGAGTGCTGGTCCTAATTAAAAAAAAAAAAAAAAAAAAAAAACTTGGATTGAAAGTCAATCAATGACCAAATGTGTTGTACTAGTAGGGTACACTTATATTTTCGGTGACCAAGAGTACATATTATAATGGACAGTACACTGTTTTAGTCTCTTGTCCACTTTATTTTTTGTGTACGCTATTATGATGTATTTTTCTAACTCATGTCCTTTTTGTACATTATTTTTTCTCAGAAATGTTACTTTTGTTCACTTTTTCATTACTTCCAAAATATTTTGCAAACAAATTTATATCACAAATTTATTTATTTATTTGCTTGGATACTGTTTACTAGAGTTCCTGGTAAAAACTTTCTATATACATATATATATTTCAGTATATTTTTAAGTTGCTGTAATACGCCAACAGAAATAAATTTTTCAATGTCTAACATTTGGAAAAATTTCAAATGAGATTGGTAGCCTTGAAATCTTTCATAGCCATCAAATGCAATTTTCAAATGGAATTTCCTGAAGTTAAAACATATTTAGTGGACAGGCTGTATGTGTTAAAAAATACATTCCGTCGAAAGATATAATAATTTAAAATAAATATGTACGTACGTTCATGAACATAGTATTTGCGAATTACAACGAGCACAAGCAAAATAGCTTTTAAAAACTTTGAACACATCATATATCTATCTATCTACCTTCTCTATATGTATAAATAATTAATTTAGTTTGTATGTTTGATTGTCCGTTTGTCTGTTTGTATGTACCTTATAGGAAACCAAACGGTAAGACCGATCAATTTGAAATTTCGGAACCAAATTACTGTTTGAATTCTTGGGGAAAGGGCAAGTTGTAAGTAAAATATTAATGTGAAGTTTGTAAAAAAATCTTTTCACATAGAGAAAAATAAAAAAAAAACTTCAAAACACGCATTGATTTCTAATAAAAATACACATTTTTTTTTCGAACAGAATCTTTTGCTAATATAATATATAAAAAACTTTTATAACAAATAAAAATATAAATTTTTTATATTTTTTTTTTCTAATATTTTGTGTGTCCACCCCGAGCATCCATTACTGCTTGCAGACGTCTTCGCATCGATTGAATTACCTTCCGAATATTATATTCTAACGGTATTTTTTCCCACTCTTCTTTAATAATCAAATCATTTTTGTTCATTGGCGATCTCTTTCCCACCTTTTTCTGTAGATGAACCCACAAATTTTCCATAGGGTTCATATTCGGACTTTGGGTAGGGGTATCAATAACTTTGGTACAGTTGTATAGTAACCAGGAACTAGATAAATAAGATTTATGCTTGGGATCATTATCTTGAAAGTATTTGTATTTTAATTTATTCGGATTATCAGGGTCTATAAAACCATTTTTTTTAACGCTGGTGGTCAGCTCGTTTTTTAATATATCAAGATACACTTATTTAGTCATTATTTCACCCAAAATCCTGATTACACAAACTCATTTGCTGGATATACAGCCGCATACTATTACGGACAGTTTTCCAAACTTTACTGTAGGAATAAGATTAGTGCTGCTAGGTGCTAACGCCAAACTCTTTGCGGTCCGTCACGATAATAAAACTTTTGTTTCATGTGAGAAAATAACATCGTCCCGTTCGGTGGCAAATCCTAATCTCTTTTCAGTATTTTGAGCTGAGCGCAGGGTATTGTTCCTCGCCACTCTTGACGATTGTTTGTGCTTCTGAAAAACATTTGTGATGTTTGCATAGGAATTACATACTGTAGTGAATTTGTAAGGGTTTATAATATTGAGGATTTGTAAGGTTTGTTAAAAAAAATGTTTAAGTATTATCTTAGCACTTCTGCCGATTCTACCGAGCATCAAAATGCCCCTTTTGAGAATGTGTAATAAAAAAAACAATTCTTAGTTGTTAATCAAAACAAATTCTGAATTTTATTTACAAAATTAGTGGCTTATATACTAAAATTAATTCTAGTCAGCATAAGTTTGCAGTTCATGAATTCCCACGAATTATGCTGACGCTTACACAATCAAAAATAAAAATATAAAATTGATTACGTCTACTTAACAATTAAAAGTTATTAATTTGTGTGTTATTGACTTCTGCACTGACAAGGTAAAGAATATTATATTTCAATACAGTGACGTGCAGAAGTGGACATACACTACACCCTTACCCTTTTTGGTTTTGGGTATTATTAAAAATAAAATGAACAAAAAAATATACATAAGTATTAGAATAAAGATTCCTATTATCTAATTGTTTGTATTTATTATTGTATGTATTTACATATCTGTATGTTTACAAAAATTTTTTTTTTGTATGATTTAAAATTTCTTAATCTCTAGTTATATTTATTTGAATGCTTATAAAATTCCTAAATTATTTAAAATTTTAAAGTTATTAATATCTAATTATATTTATGTACTTATGTTTTAAATATTTTTTTTTTTTTTTTTTTATGATATAAACCTTTTTAAATTATTTTTGTGTATACTTTTAACTTTTGATTTATCTATTTCTATGGTTACATTTAAATCATCTATGTCTAGTATTTTATATGGACCTTTGTATGGGGGTTCTAGTTTTTTCCTATTCTCGGCTTTTACTAAAACTAGGTCTCCTATATTTAGTTCTATTTTATTCTGTTTCCTTTCAGAATCTAATTTTCTTTTATTTTTTACTTCTAAAATTATGTCTCTTGATTTCTGTAATGAGTAGCGAAGTCTCATTTTAAGTTCACTTAAATAATTTTCAAGATTGTAAATTTTTTTAGGGACATATAATTCGTCACCTGGTAGTCTAGGAAGTTTTCCATATACTAGTTCAAATGGTGTGTAATTAGTATCTACGTTAGGGGTTGTGTTATAAGCGAAAGCAAAGTATGGTGTCCATTCGTGCCAATTGTTGTCTTCTACGAAGTTTAGGAAATATTCATTTAGAACACGGTGATTGCGTTCTAAAGTTCCTAAGGTTTCGTGATCGTATGGTGTTGAAAAATTTTGTTTTATTTTTAATAATGCACAAACCTCTCTCATAAGTTCATTAGTAAATTCTGTTCCTCGGTCCGTTTTGAGAACTTTAAATATACCGTACTTTAAAATTACTTGTTCCACAAGAGTCCTAGCTATTGTTTTTGAATCTTTTGATTCAATCGGACAAGCGATAACATATTTCGTCAGTTCGCATTGCATAGTGAGTATATATCTGAAGTTGCCTGACGGTCTTAGTGGTCCAACTGTGTCCATTACTACGATGTCGAAACTAGTTGATGGTGTATCAGTTATGTTAAAGGGTTCTTTTGTGTATCTCGTTAGTTTGTTCTTTTGGCATGAGTCGCATGTTCCTATATAGTTTTTAACCATTTTGTTCATATTTTTCCAAATAAATCGCTGTTTTAATTTTATTAATGTCTTTCTGATACCGAAATGTCCACTATGTGGTGAGTTATGGAATTCTTCTATTAGTCTGTATTGTTTTATATTATCATTTACTCTTTTTGGCATTTTGTATATAATTATATCGACGTCATTATTTTTTAATTTATTGTATTCTTCTTTCAATTTCTCTACCGGTATATATTTAAAAATTTCATCATTATCATATAGTACGTACTTTTTATTCTTCAATTTCTTTATTTTCAATAAAAGTTTCTCCATAAATGTTTCTGAAAACATTGGATTTTCGCTTCTATTGCATATCACACGTGTAATTTTATCATTATATTCATTCTGCAGATTATTATTATCATTATCATTATTTTCATATATAAATTTTATTCTTTGAAGCTTCTTTATATCATTCATTGATATACATTCCCACATATGAAGGTGATCAGTCTCCTGTTGAGATATGTAATTATTTTTCTTATTCTTAATTTCAATTTCATCGTTTTTCTTTTTAGTGTTTTTATTAAGCATGCTACGTGTTATTGCCAGAGTTTTTCTTTCTTTTTCATCAATACAGAGTGGAATCATTTCTTTCAATATGTTTGAATTTAATTCAATACGAGATAAAGCGTCTGCGTTAGTGTTATTTGCTCCCTTTTTATATATAATGTCAAAGTCATAATCTGATAGCTCAAGTCGAATTCTGGTCAGTTTTGAGGATGGATTCTTATGAGAAAATAGAGCAATGAGGGGTCTATGGTCTGTTACTACCGTGAATTTTCTGCCATATACTTAGATATGGTCTAAAAAACTGTATGCCCCAATGAATTCCTAATAGTTCTTTCTCAATAACCGACTTATTTCTTTCGTGTTTATTTAAAGATTTGCTTGCATATGATATAGGCAAGTCGTTACCAATTTCGCCTTGTGAGAGTATTGCTCCTAAAGCTACGTTTGAGGCATCTGTGGTCAGTACAAACGGTTTCTCAAAATCAGGGTATTGTAATAGAGGTGGGTTCTTTAGTCTGTCTCTTAATGTGTCAAATGCTCTTTGGCAATCTTTTGTCCATTCGAATTTGACTTTTTTTTCAATAAATTATTTAGACAATTTGCTATTTTAGCAAAATCCGGAATAAATCTTCTATAATAATTACAGAAGGCTATGAATCTTCTAACTTCGTCTGAATTTTTTGGAACGGGATACTGTTCAATAACCTTATATTTTGTTGGATCGGTTTTAATACCGTCTTTTGTAATAAGATGTCCTAAATATAGGACTTCTGGTTTTAAGAAACAACATTTTTCTGCGTTTAATTTTAAATTGTAATGTTTTAGTCTTTCAAATACTCTTATGAGATTTTCGTTGTGGTGTTTAAGGCTGCATCCGAAAATAATTATATCGTCTACATATAGGAATGCTTTAGATTCCAAACCAGATAACG
This sequence comes from Lypha dubia, assembly GCA_947311025.1. Lineage (NCBI taxonomy): Eukaryota > Metazoa > Arthropoda > Insecta > Diptera > Tachinidae > Lypha > Lypha dubia. Next base: position 71,393,027 of record OX371260.1, read on the forward strand.
CTATGGTAAGCATTCTTTGAAAGCTGTTTGATGATATTTTAAGTCCAAAAGGTAGTCTATTGTACTGATAGTGACCGCTGTTAGTGGAAAATGCTGTAATTGGTCTTGACGCTGTATCTAGTTCTACCTGATGAAAAGAACTTGTCATATCAAGAGTTGAGAAAAATTTTGCTCGTCCTAGCCTGTCTAAAACATCTTCTAGTCTTGTTAGGGGGAATTTCTCGTTCACAACTTTATCATTTAGACGCCTGTAATCTACAACCAAACGCCATTTCTTTATTTCATCTTGTCCCTTTTTTGGAACCAATAACAAAGGGGAGTTGTATGGGCTAATTGAATGCTCTATTATATTTTCTTGTAATAGTTTTTGTACTTGTCTGTCTATTTCAGTCAATTGTGTTTGTGGTAACCGATAATTTTTTATGTATACCGGGGTGTTATCATTTAGCTCTATGGTTTGTTTGTAGAAATTGGTAGTTGTTAAGGGTTCTCCTTCTAGATGAAAAATTTTTTGATATTGTTTTAATATGTTGTATAATGCTTTCTGTTTCTCGTCGTCAAAATCTTTGAATTTGATTGTTTCTAGTAACTTCCGAAATCTTGTTTCTGAATAATGTTCGTCATCCTGGTGAGTGGTTTTATAGATGTTATAATATTGTAAAGGTATTGCAGATAGTTTAAGTTGTGATAATCGTATGGGTGTTTCTAATGTATTTAGAATCTTAATGTGACGATTACCATTTTTTTGGTATTATCGTATTTGCAACGAAAATTCCGTGTTCTATTTCTTTATTACATATGACACTATCTTCACCTATTTCAATATTGATTTTTACTATTTTTTCACTTCTTGGGGGTATAATAATACTTCTTACTTGTTTGGCATTAGTTTCTATAGGAATTGTGATAATATCTTCATTTATATAAACACTGATGGTTTGTGTGTCATAATTTATTATGCAATTGTATTTATAAAAAAAATCCATTCCCAAAATTCCGTCTGTGTTTATCGGAAAGTCGCTGTTTACCAGATAGAATTTATGTTTCAAGTATTGTTCTCCAAGTGCTACTTCTAATTCAGTCGATCCGAGAGTTTCTGTATGGTCTTTGGTTATGCCATTCAACATAAAAATATCTTGTTCAAATACATTATATCCGTGTATAACATTTTCCTTGTAAAGAGATATATCAGAGCCAGTATCTATCAAAAAAGTCAATTTATAAGTCAGGTTTTTGATAGATAAATATATAAAGTTCGACGTGTTGGGATTTATTGTGTGAATCTGTAATTTTCCCCTTCCAGAGATTCGTTCTGAATCTCCAGGGTTTCTCCGTTTCCCTGTCGATGTATTGTGCGTACGTTTGGGTGGTTATTCCTTTGATTGGTATGGTTGTTATTGTTATAGTTATTTCTATTATTTCTGTTGTAAGCATTATTTGTGTTATATCTACTGTTGGTATTAGTTCTATTCCTATTATAATTGTTAAAATTTCTACTGTTATTGCTGTTGTTATAGTTATTGTTGTGGTTTCTATTATTTCTGTTGCGATTAGTGTTAAAATCTTGTCTTTCTTGAATGTTGTATCTATTATTGTTATCGTTGTAATTGTTATTGTTCCTACTGTATTGGCCATAAAAATTGTTTTGTCTTGAATATTTGTTGTTCCGAAATTCTATATTGTTTTTGTTATTTCTATTTATTTGTAGGGTTTTAAATGTATCTGCTATGTGTAATGATCTTTCTTGTGTGATAGCAATATCATAAGCCTGCGATAAAGTCTTTGGTTGGGCTGCTATAACTGCTATTCGTATATTTTCATACAGACCTTCCTGAAAGATTTCCAGTGCTAATTTTTCGTTCATTTGTTTTATTGTAGCGCGGGGTATTTCGTTTGTATTGTGTCCTAGTTCTGAAATTTGTGCTAACGCCAAGTCTGCAATTAATGAAGTTATTTTTTCTTTATAATTTAGTACGTTACCCTTCTGCCTAGTATTCTTCAGTTCAAAATAAATGCTACTTGCTGTCCTTGTAGATTTGAAATTTTTAGTCAGTGAAGTTCTTAATTCGCTCAATGTTGTCGGTGTTTGTTCTTTTGTTAAAATATCTCTCACTCTATCATTCAGTTTCATTGCTATTACATATTTTATCAAATGTTTTTTCCCTTGTTCATTTAATTCATCGTAGACTAGTTCAACCATCGATAGGAATGTTTCAATGTGTTTTGCCTTTGCGTCAAATGTCGGAATTGTATCCGAAGCCTGTTTACCGTTGAAATTAGACATGGTTCTAGCTTCTACTGTTTCCTCATTAGACATGGTTCCTAATTCTAACGTTTCTTCTCTAAAGAACTCTTTACTATTTCTTATAATAGTATCAAGTGCTGTCTGCTTTAATTCTTTAAATTGATTAATTTTTTCTTCTCTCGCTATTTTTGGTAAAGTTGCAATTAATTTACCGTATTTTTTACTAAGTTGCTTAATTAATATTATTTTTTGGATAACAGTTTCTTTAGTGTATTTTCTACTACCTGATTTTTTTGCATTTGTAATTATTTTTTGAAACTCTCTGTTTATTTCTTCCATCTACAATAAGTATTTATTTTATTTTATATACATATATGTTATACCTTTTATTTCTTTCATCTACAATAAGTTTGTAATTTATTTTTCCTTATACTATACATTTTGTACTCTATTGCTAATAATTTCTCTTTTGATATAATTTCTTGTTAATTTCCATAATCCAAATACAATTAAAATAATTAAAAGTACTATTATTACTTCCTGGCTTATTGTAATTTTGTTGTCATTTATGGCGTATGCGTTTGCATTGCCTTCTATTTTTGCATCATTTATTCCCATGGTTTGGTCTATATTTCGTAGAATTATATCGAGTCTATCTTCTTCCGTAAGTTCAAAATTGTTCATTAGTTAAAGTTTTTCCATCCTACTTTCTTTAGCTCTATTAGTTGTTTTATTAGACTCTTCTTTTGGGTACCTTGGCTGATGTCTATGACTCTTTGCAGGTCTCGGCAAGCTGCTTCAAATTTTCGTTTTTTTCCTCCTCTCTTTTTTGTTATTGTGTATTTTGTTTCGGTTACTCTGGGGTTTCTGTTCTTTTCTTGCCTTGCCTTATACTGCTCGATGGTAATCCGTTTGGGGCCTGCTTCCTTTGGTGTTGGTATGTAAACCGGTGGTTGTTGTTGAGTGTTTTCCAAGGCAACTGGGACGTATTCTTGTGACTCGTTCACCAATTCTTCGTATTTTTTAAAAAGTGCATCTATTTCTTCCTTAGTACTCATTGAAATTACAGGATCAGCTTTTAAAATTGTCTTAAAGGTTTAAATAATATTTTATAAAAATATTTTGCAGGATCGCCATGTAGTGAATTTGTAAGGGTTTATAATAATGAGGATTTGTAAGGTTTGTTAAAAAAAATGTTTAAGTATTATCTTAGCACTTCTGCCGATTCTACCGAGCATCAAAATGCCCCTTTTGAGAATGTGTAATAAAAAAAACAATTCTTAGTTGTTAATCAAAACAAATTCTGAATTTTATTTACAAAATTAGTGGCTTATATACTAAAATTAATTCTAGTCAGCATAAGTTTGCAGTTCATGAATTCCCACGAATTATGCTGACGCTTACACAATCAAAAATAAAAATATAAAATTGATTACGTCTACTTAACAATTAAAAGTTATTAATTTGTGTGTTATTGACTTCTGCACTGACAAGGTAAAGAATATTATATTTCAATACAGTGACGTGCAGAAGTGGACATACACTACAACATACGTAACCCAAAGTCTTGTTCCACTTGAAGAGCTAATCCTCTCGTGTCTAAAAATTCTAATTAGTTTCCTTTCAACGCGCTGCGTCACTTTTATCGGCCTGCCTGTGGATCCTTTTAAGTGCAGTCGTCTTTCGTTTTCAGGACGGGATTTGATATTATATACAGTTCTGATTTTTATGGAAAACATTTCGGATATTTTCTTGGCAGATTTTCCTTTGTGGTGATTGAAATAGACCAATTGTATAATACATTTTGAGACTCGTTCTCCTGGCATTATTTATATTCAAATATGCGGTCACTTGATGCATAAAGAACGATCACTTTACTAATAAATCTTTGCTTACCTCTTTCACTTCCATTACATATATGTATGAAAAAACCGAAATGCATAAAACTTTTGCAAAATAACGAAATTTTTGTTGTTTTTTTAATTGTCTTCATTCAATATGGAAAGATTTTTTTACAGTTTTTATACTGAGTAAACTTTTCTTTCTTGAATGAAGATAATATTTAAAATTTTTTTTGTGCAAATACATATGTATGTATATGTATGTATATTTTACAAATTGTGTCTGTGCAACTAAAGCATGTAATCTTTTAAAAATCGGCGTGTATTACTTTAATGCTTAGATCCCACTATCCGCACAAAGTACCGATTTTTGTCGGCTCACTGAAATAAAGTTATATGTAATAAGCTAAATTTGCATTATTTGTCAACTATTTTAAATATAAGACATAATTGCACCACACTGCATTGGTAATAAAGCCATATAGACTTATTCCAGAATTAATTGAGAAATAATGCAATTTATGTTTAGTACTTATGACTTTATTCCAGTGAGCCGACGAAAATCGGTACATTGTGCCGATAGTGGGATCTAAGCTTAAGACTAAAACACAACTTTCAGCAAAATTTTTGGTGTTGGGACGGTAGGACGTGGGGAACGGGCAATTAACAGCTCTTCCATCTGTTTTACAGGGCGCTATCAATACTGTCGATTTATACGATGCATAAAATGCAATGCAATTCCACCCTTCGCCGGGGTTATATTTTTAGAAAAAAACACACCGCCCTTTTAGAGAGCAAAGCATTTTTATGAAACGAACACCAAAGTACACTTTCCACATGGATATGTAATACTTTTTTGTAGAAAAAAAAATCACCATTAACTAAAAAAATTAATTTATTCCTCTTTGATCATACTTATATTTTTAAACAGTTTCTTAAATGGGGGTTCAGTTTTAATTTAAAAAAGGCATACATATCAGTGATGCCAACTCTTGCAACATCAAAAGCACTGTGAGCCCATGGAAATAGGGTAAAAAAGGGTAAAAATAAAAAAAATTTCGGGTACAAAAGCACTAACATAATTTTGTTTTGGGTCTGGTGGATCAAAAGACAGATCTATTGCTTTTTCAAAAAAAAAAAAAATAATAAAAAATTACAACAAATAAAATATGCTTTTAGTTCATCTTTTGCTGCTCTAAGCCGTGTTATAAAAGCCGGATAATTTTTTCAAGCTTTTCTATATATGTAAGTATTTGTTTTTCGACCTAAGGGAAAGCCATTGTTATATGATGAACTTTAGCACATATCAACTTTAACATCAATGAAGAACTTACTTTTAATAACTGTGCAGCTTGATAATAACCAAGGCACTTTCTTGCTTAAATTTGCATAAAAAACAATTCAAAGGATATGTACTAATATTGAAAGTAAGATCACTGCTAAACAAATAAATCATAAAAATTTCTGAACGAATTTAAAAAAAAAGATGCTTGAGAAATTCTAGAATTCAAACTCATAACAGTTTGCGAGTATTAATCAAAATATAGATGCAAATAATACGCAGTTGGTTAAAACAGTATTAGGTGTGTTTAAAGAATAGTAGGAAAATGGTTCAGTGTCAAAAATGTTGATTATTTAAAACGCACCTAAAAGCACTGTGAGAAATTCTTAAAAGCACTATAAATACCCGCTTTTCAAAAACGGGTATTTAACAAAATTTCGGCTATTGATTATGTTAAAAAGCACCAAAAATACCCGAAAAGCACCAAAATGGCAACGCTGATACATATGTACATTATCGTAACTCTTATAGCGACAGTCTACTTTTGTGTTAACTCTAAAGAATTTAATGGTGCTTTTACATAGATAAGCTCTTATGAGAGCCCCACGAAACAACTGACATGACTTGCATAGTATTTTCTAAGATATAAGTATGTACATATGTATGTAAGCACGTAATATTTATAAAAATATTTTAAAAAATTATTATTTGTTATGGGCTAGCTAATCTACACATGTACATACATATGTATATGCAATTCCCTAGTAGCTAAATACCAACTCACTTGTGGATCTTTACCACTCATGTTTAAAAAGTTTTAAAACTCATCATACATGAACTCGCAAATAGTATTGGCGAATTACAAAAAGCACAAGCAAAATATATAGCTTTTAAAAACTTTGAAGACATCATAACAATTAATTTTTTTATTCGATATGAATCTGTGTACCTTTTTTGTTACCATTGTACAGTTAGACAACCTTTGGTTGCCAATAACAAATAAAAATTTTTGAAAACATAAATTCATGAGTATTTGCTCGAATAAATTATTATCCCTGCAGTCGGCGTAGCTAGCGAATGACTACCAGTCGTTACCACTAACTACCAGACTAACTACTAGCAATGCCCTCGACTGACAATTCTAACATGGGGATGACATTGACGGTAGTCAATTGACACGATCAGCAAAACCTAACTATTTTGCTAGTCATAATGTACCAGTAAGATCACTAATGATATTTTCTTAATAAAAATACTACAGAAATTTAAATTTTTTGTATCTTTGTTTATTTATCAAATTTCTTTTATGCTCATTTTAAATTTCTAAAAAAAATCACTTTTTTACTTAAAATTTAACATTCACTGGCACGAACTTCTAATTGTACGCCAGCATAAAATCATAACACTTACTTATATAAAATCTTTTTTATTTTTTGTAGATTTTCTTTGAAATATCTAAGGGCACATTTTTTTTAACTCGTAAAAAAAATTGAGATTGAAGGCATTAACATTTATGCAAATACTGAGTTCGTGTACATGTACATGAGTGAGAGATTCAAAAGGCGAACTCTTGCATTACTTGTAGCCAGTGAAGTAGTTAGTCGATTTTTCATTAGCGAAATACCTAACGATTTGGAGTCAATTTCTACTTTTAAAACTGGAGGGATAGTTTATAGAAATGTCTCTTTAATACTATAAAGGGAAAGTGTTAGTAAATATATATTTTTATTACAATAAAGGAAGCATGAATCTACGCTTTACACGCCTAGTTTTACTCAAATCGAATATTTTGACAGCGGAAAATTGCATACCAAATTTGGTGGTCTAGCATGTAGGGATATATGTAATTTTTTTCCACTACTTTGAGATTTTCAGCAATACTGCAATGTCCCATTTTGTAAAGTGAATAACTTACTTACCTTTTATTTATTCTGAGAAAAATTTATTATTCAGATAATTTTCGATTTCATATGGATGACATTATAAAATGATTACAATTTATTACACTTTATTTGCATTTTTTTATTTTGATGTTATTCTTGTAACTGTAATAAAACCATTAATTGTTAATGTGTATGTTTAGACTTTTCCAGCCAGCTATTTAAATTGTGATAAAAATATTTGTATATCGATGGCTTAATATAAAAAAGGCGTAACCCCTATTTTTTCAAAAAGCGTTGTTGCCTATTCTGTTAGATAAATGTCAAATACACAATGCTTTCAAAATAAAATAAATTGAAGCATAAGATTTGTTGATTTTTTTTATAAAAATTGCACCAAAACATTTTTAAATGTACTTTAAAATTTACGGATTTTATTGCGATTTGTAGCTCAAACTTAAAGAAAAAAATCGAGTTACACATTTCTTATATTAAGCCATCGATATGTAAGTATTTATTTTAGCTTATTATTTATTACTTCAATTACAGTTGTAAAATAAGAAAACTGAATTCACACACGTTTAAAAAGAGATAAAAGAGCAATAACATTATTCATTATGGCCAAGTTAATTTATATAACGAAATTTTTACACTTTTCACTCGTTATTGAATGTTTATTAAAATTATTATTCTAAAAAACTATTAAATTAACGTTAACTACCGACTGGAAATCGTTAAATGAAAGTGTTATTAAAAGTAAACATTAACTTCTGAAATGTCTTCGACTTGGTACATAAGTATTTCATTTTGGCAAAATTTCACATTCAAATTAAAACGATTTATGGCGGAGTGAAAGAACAAGAACAACACTAAGTTACATTGGCGATTTTTTAGTTGTCGCAGAAATTTTTTATATCACTTTTTAATTGAATTGTTTCCTACACAACACCTACATACATACATATGTAAATATTTATGTATGTATATTGTTTTTATATTTTAACACTTAATTTTGTTAGTTTATTTGTTGTACTGCGTTTGCAAAATAAAAACGTTGGTTGTCGGAAAACGCACTGTTTATGAATGAAGTGTGATTTTTCATTTGGGTGTGAATTGCTGTTAGATTCTTGGAAATCAGTCAGTTAGTTATACCGACACTAACTTTGTTGCTTATTGTATAAATTGTCGCAATTTGGTCAGAATATCTTATGGTTACCAACATGTGGTAACAATATAACAAGACCGGTACACCATGGTCGGAACTTTTGCACCAACTTGAAAAAGAAAATATAAAATTAATTTGTTCGGAGCTGCGCCAAATGCCAAAGACATGAAATAAAAATCTGTAAAACTGTTTTAATCTGACGTAACAAAAAGAAATAGAAACAGTAAATTAATGTAATATAATGATACACAAATACACTTAAAAGAAGCACGGATGTGCGCATGCATGTATGTATTGTATTTGGCAATTCGGCAAGTACACCGAAAGTAAAAATTAGTAAGTGAAATTAATTTTTTTAGTTTTTGAAAAGACTATTTTTATGCTTTGTTATTCACAAATCTGTTTGTGAGTTTATGTATAAATAGATGACCTTTGAAACTTGGTATGGCAACCAACGAAATATAAAGTGTGTTCGAGTACCCAAAAGTTTTTACTATTTTTTACTGAAGTTTACTGCATTTTACTATATTGCGTTCGTTTACACAAAATACAGTAAATGAGAACATAAATTGAGAGCGTAAAGTGACAGTTCTTAATTGAGAAATTTTTACTACAGAAATTTTTCGCAGTAAAGTTTAGTAAAACAAGAAAACATATGATTCAAAAGGTAAACAAACAAAATGTAATTTGTGACTAAAATATTTATCAAACTAAAAATTTAAGTAAAATGAAAACAAAACTAAAAGTAAATTAACATTAAATTGAAATTGTTTGTGAAACAATTACCTACATGCGAATTGTGGAGAAAAAAAAATCATGGATTCCGCATCATCTTTAGTTTTGGGAATAGGAAAAAGTCGCAGGGTGCCAAATCTGCTGAATAAGGTGGTTGAGGCATGATTAGGGAGTTGTTTTTGGACAAAAAATCACGAGCAAGCATTAATGTGTGAGCTGGTTTTAGTTTTTTCTTTTGGCCAAAACCAACTTCCTAATCATGCCTCAACCAGTTTATTCACCAGATTTGGCTCCCAGCGACTTTTTCCTATTCACAAAACTGAAGAGACCAATGAAAGGAAAGCGTTTTGCCACAATTGATAAGATAAAGTCAGAATTGAAGAACGCGCTGATGACCATACCGTAAAGCGCATTTCAGAAGTGCTTCGAATATTTGAAGAAGCGCTGGCAAAAGCGCATTATATCTGAGAAGGATTACTTTGAAGGGGACAAAATGGATATTGATGAATAAATAAAAACTTTTCAAAACAATACAAACTTCACCTTTTATTTTGAACAAACCTCGTACTTTATTATTTCAGAGAATTGCACCCTTCCGCCGCTCAATCACCACAAGATTTTGCTGGAGGTTGTATTGTGGTGGTACCTAAAAGTGAATTTTCCCTTTTTGAATTTCCAGGTCATCGGAAGACGATCGGTTTTACAGTTTGGCTTCCTATAAGTAACACACAAACAAATATTATTTTTTATATATCTATGTAGATAACTATGTACACATATATGTATGTATGTATGTAAATTATACTATTGATTAATTCACAAAACATCTTGTATCATTACATCGAGTGTATAATAGTATTAAATACAATAGTGTAAAGTTTGTTGTTTGGTAATTTTCACAGCTTGTATAGATCAATTAGTGATAATATGCTATCAATGGCACCACGAAATAAGCCCCAATGAAATAAGCCCCAAATCGAAAAATGAAATCAGCCCCAAACAAAATTTACGAAACAAGACCCAAAAAATATGAAAAAAACCCCAAATAAAAAAATGAAATAAGCCCCAAATTTGTTAACTTGATGAAGAAAGCCTAAGAAGAAATAATAAAATGCAAGAATTTTATCCTCTAACTTATATCGAACACCGGCTTCGCGTTCGAAGCATTCTTTGCATAACCGGCCTACGGCCGGGCGCAAAGACTATTTCCTCTACGGTATAACGAACACCGGCTTCGCATTCAAAGTACTCTCTGCATAACCGGCCTACGGCCGGACGCAAGGCTTTTATCCTCTATGGTATATCGAACACAGGCTTCGCGTTCAAAGTATTCTCTGCATAACCGGCCTACGGCCGGGTGCAATGAATTTATCCTCTATGGTATATCGAACACAGGCTTCGCGTTCAAAGTATTCCTGCATAACCGGCCTACGGCCGGGTGCAATGAGTTTATCCTCTATGGTATATTGAACACAGGCCTCGCATTCAAAGTATTCTCTGCATAACCGGCCTACGGCCGGGCGCAAGGAATTTATCCTCTATGGTATATCGAACACAGGCTTCGCATTCAAAGTATTCTCTGCATAACCGGCCTACGGCCGGGTGCAATGAATTTATCCTCTATGGTATATCGAACACAGGCTTCGCGTTCAAAGTATTCTCTGCATAACCGGCCTACGGCCGGGTGCAATGAATTTATCCTCTATGGTATATCGAACACAGGCTTCGCGTTCAAAGTATTCTCTGCATAACCGGCCTACGGCCGGGTGCAATGAATTTATCCTCTATGGTATATCGAACACAGGCTTCGCGTTCAAAGTATTCCTGCATAACGAAATAAAGCCCAAACAAAAAATTTAAAAATTTTTTGGGGCGTATTTCATTTTTCGATGTGGGGCTTATTTCGTGCCACCGCTATCAATATTCGAAATGATAATATATTTTACGATTCTAAATTGAACCAAGATGGTTCACTCTTAAAATTTTTTATGGCCAAACATGCTGGTTCATACATGATTGGGGTGCGAAACATGAATGAGAGAGCCATTTCCTGTCCATGGGAAAATGCTACAACATCAATAAGAACACACATTTTTTCGAGTGTAAAAATATAATCATATTATATACATATGTATGTACATACATATATAAAATAGACACAAACACACGCGGGTAGGCACTATTTAAGTTTTATTGGTGGTTATATATTTCGTTCTTATTTTTCGTATGGATGGTTTTGAATCCTAAATTTTAATACTAAATGCCCATTCGGCACAAACAGATGTGTGTTTTGCACATGAACGATTTACGACACAAATCACATACTTATCTAGATATACTTATATGTATATATGTATGTGTGAGTTTGTGTAATATATACACAAACACGCATCTAACAAAACTTTTATGACTTTAGCAGGATGTTCCTTTTCGTCTTCTTATTGTCCTCTTGCATTTAAATTTTTATGAGAAGGGTAAGATGCTCCAGTTATAAATTACACGGTTCGGGTTCAATATATAAATATACATATGTACATATGTATGTACATATTTTGGCAATGTGTGATTTTATGTAAGTATGTATGTATATGTTTTTATATGTACATATACATATGTACATATATACATATGTTCGTAGTGTATTATAGCCCAGCCCTCTGTTAATGTTTTACGAAAAAATTATTTTTGTTCTTAAAAGTTTGAAGGAGGTGACGTTCTTCTGAAAAGCGCATGCACTATACTTCTTTCAGGAATTGGTACAGCGTAAGCTCTTTCGAGGGGACTGACATTGTTTTAGCAATTGAACGGAATACAGAGAAAAAAATTAATAATGGAAAACTATTGTCTGAATAATATCTATTTCCTTTTATGTTAAATCATGCCATAAAATTTATTTTTATTTGAAATTTTTTTCAATCAAGTTAAAAACTGGTTACTAATAGTGAAGTCAAATACATATACATACAAAAAATCACATCACATTTTTAAAAAAAAATTTCGATGGAAAAGGAACAAGAAAAATTGGTGATAACATGTCCCTCACTTATTAACTTTAGTTAGTTTAACATGAAGATGTCATTGGAGGGAAATGCTTGCCACATTGACTTGGAAATAACTACTGGAAAAATTCAATATGTACCTACTATTTAGAAGTTATTAAAAATTCAAAACATAAAAAAAATTAAAAGTCTCTGACAAGTACTGAACACGTGCCAAGAGCGTTTTATGCCAAGTGTTCTGCTCACTGGTCTACTCAACAATTAATTTCTTTCAATCTCGCATACAAATGAACAAAAACTTCAGTTTACTTCGCCTTACAACTAAATAAGTAGATTGTGCAACTACTGTAAAGAAATTCGAGCGGTATGTAAGAGTATGTTGTTTGGTAATTTATTAACTGCATGAATTTTTTTTCGTTTTTTTAATTGTGTGAATAAACACTTTCCTCTTGAACGCTGCCAAGAAACATGTACTTAATGCAATAAAAAATCCATGATAAACGTATGAAATCCTCAGGATTCGAGGAATATATTCTGCAGAGACATTCTCTGTTTCAGAAAAATCTTTACAAAAGTCAGACAGCCAATGGCACTTTAATCATGACTATTAGTATTGCCGAAATATCCCCATGTTTACATCGACAGTTTTTTTTTTTTTTTTTTTTTATTATTTACAGCAATAATATTTACATAAATTATTTCATATAATGCAATACTAAGTTTAGAATTCCGATTAATGAATGGGTACAAGACACGGGTCAGTACATTTATTCTGTTAATGATATATAGAATGTGATCCTTAAATTTCAACCTAGAGTCAAGAATAACACCGAGGTACTTAATGCTTTTTTCCCATTGGTTTGACGTCTGTTGTATGTTAATATTATTTTGAGATATAAAGCACTCTTTACGTTTCCTGGTAAAATATATTGCCTGAGATTTGCTACAGTTTAACCTAATTTTCCATCGGTTGAAATAGTTTATAATCTCTTCTAGAGCTCTTTGCAGTTTATTTATTACATCATTAGCAATAATGCCAGAACATATAATTGCGGTATCATCAGCAAAAATAGACATTGTACAGTAATCTAACTTTGGAAAATCTGCTGTGTATATATTATATAAAATTGGGGATAAACATGAGCCTTGTGGACAACCTGCTGTTATTTCCAAAGCTCTAGAGCAATGTATCCCTATATGTACTCTGAAGGTACGATTAATTAGAAAACATTGTATTGTTTTAATTAGTTCAGTCGGAAAGCTTAGACTAATCATTTTATTAGTCTGCCATAATGAATCGAAAGCAGCTTTGACATCTAGCAGCACTATACCCAATGATTTTTGGGACTCAAAGTCGGTTTGTACTAAGTTCCTTACTCTTATTAAGGGATGGGCTGTATTATGTTCTCTCATAAAGCCGGGGGAATGATATTATTAGTTTCGATGAAATGTGTCAGCTTAGTTAATTTTTCATAAAGACTTACGAGTATAGGGCGGTACGACGTGGGGTTTTCAGCAGCTTTATTTGGTTTTTTAATTGGAATGACTTTAGCAACTTTAAAATCTTTCGGAAAATAGCAAAGCTTAAGACACGCATTAATTAAAATTGTAAGGAATTTAATCCCTTTTCTTGGTAGCTATTTTAAACCCCTATTATTGATTCCGTCAATTCCTGGACTTTTCTTTATTTTCAGATTTTTGATAATTGAAGCTATCTCCGACATGCTAGTTAGGGTTGGGTTTGAGGCTACTGAATTCGATAGATTAAAATTCTCAAAACACGAGTTTACCATTGAAATAGTGTCCGATTCTCCTAAATTGGATAAAATTGAATGGTTAGAGAAGAAAGTTTGACCTAAAACTTCACATTTCTCTGAGCAGGTAGTATAGCGTGAGTCGTTTTTATTTAAAATAGGGAGATTTTTTTTCCTCTTACTTAAGATTTTGTGAGCTTCCACAACGTTGTAGAGCTTTTATCTAATGAGAAAGGAAATTGTCCCAAGATCTATTTCGTAATATATTTAGCTCGACAGCTATTTTACGGCTAAATCATTCATATTTCTATGACGTTGGCATGTTCTACGTACCATGTTTCTTTGACAAATTATGTTTTTGAGGTAGTAAGGCAAATTTTTACTAGAAGCTGAAGGAGATTTTCTTGGTATAAATCGTTGTATAGCCTCTTTAACTAGGTCTTTAAAATATATTAGCGTTTAATTAATATGTTGATTAGTGGTGATACTCTGTAAATCTGGAAAAATTATTCGCCTATTTATATAGTGAGCATAATTATTCCAGTTAGTTTTTGTGAAATCGTAACCTAGATAATTGGAATTTGCTATACTGGAAACTATTATCTTGACTGGCAAGTGATCATTAATAACGACAGCAGGCGTATCTAATTCAGGAACATTAGTTAGGAATAAGTCCAAAGTAGAATCTTGTCTATTAGCACTAGCGGGAATGTAAGAATTGTCACATGGGTAAATCATATTGATGTTATACGAATCTAATTTCTCCAAGATTATGTTTCCCCATCAGTTTGCTCTAACACAGCCCCAAGATTGATGCCTACTATTAAATGTACACCTAAAATGTACTTCGGATTATTTTTTAATGTATGCAAATCAGACGCGAACATTCGTTTTCTACTATTGTCTGGTCCGGATAGTCCACCAGGGAAATAACAAGAGTAAATATTATTACAATTAGATATTATAAATATGTTATAATATATTAAATATTTTTTTTTTTTTGGTAGTTTTATTATTTATTGAATCTTCAATTATAAATTGAAACATCAATAACCCAGCAAAAAATAATCAAGTTTTTGGAAGCAGTACATACTTTTTCTGCCTTAAGAACGTGCTTCCTATTAAGTACATATGTATTATTTTAACCAGGGCTGTGGAGTCGGAGTCGAAGAGTCGGAGTTGCACTGTTTTTGCCGGAGTCGGAGTCGCTAAAAAAAGTCGCGACTCCGACTCCGACAAAGAATTTTTAAATATTTACCATACCATACCATTTACCATTTACCATTTTTTTAATATTTTCTATTTTCAAATATTTGCCTTTTTACAGAAGTTGACTTGATCTTTTTAATGAATTATTTTTTAGTTTATTTCATTTGAATTATTAATTTTGTTGATTTTTTGTTGTGTGTTTGATTATTTAAAAACGTAAAAATGTGAGACTTTTCGTTTAAAAAAACGACTATTTTGCTCCTTTTTCAAAAACTTCAACATTAACCCTATTTGTCACTCATAAACTTGTGCTTTTATTTTCTCATGATTGAGAAGAAACCGAAGCAAACAAAAGCATTAACGTTCTCTCCCAAGTAAAAGCAATTTTGAAAAGTCACGGTTCACAGAGTGAAATTTCATTACAAAAATTTCAGTGTGCAGACAAGGATGAAAGTGTAGAAGAGAATAAAAAAAAACTCATAAGAAATATTTCACTATGTAAACCCGGATTAAAATTTCGCGAAAAAAAGTTGTTTGTTTTTTACAAATTAATGCTGAATTTTTTGGTAAAATAGTGATCATTAAAGGAAAAATTTCAAACAATCGTTAGTGCACCGATTTTGATCCATAATTGCATTTTTAATACATATTAATATTTATTCATAAAAACTCCTTTTTTCCACAAAAAAAATTTTTTTTTGCAAAAAATTGCATTTAATTGTAAAATATTATAGTTTGATTATATTTTATGAGAATGTTTTTAAATTTGCTTAAAACGGCAAAAAAAATCAATGAAAAATATGTTTTTGTGAAAATTCTTTTTTAAAAATGCAATTATGATTCAAAATCGGTGCACTAAAATTTGTTTGTAATTTTTCTTTTAATGACCACTATTTCACCAAACAATAGAGCCATGTTTTGTAAAAAACAAACAACTTTTGATTCAGCTTTATTTTGTAATATTTATTTTTACGTTTTTTCGCGAAATCCCAAACTTCAATCGCGTTTAGAGGTCCATAAGTACCCTCAAAAAAAAGTTGTTGAACATTTCGCGATTCAATTATCGGGAATGTCCATATACATTTAGCATTGGAGTTGGAGTTGGAGTCGGAGTCGTACTTTAAAAATTTTGGCGGCTGGAGTCGGAGTCGCAACTATTTTTTCACGACTCCACAGCCCTGATTTTAACAAATGCAGAAATGTATGGCAGAAAATGTAAAATTTTTTGATAACTTTGTTTAATCTACATTGAAACAAAAACAAAAAACACACTAGCCTTACACTAGTGCATACTAGAAAGCACTATTGTAAGGCAATGATTAAAATTTTAAATTTTACGAAGTGTAACGAACATAATAAGACGACAGTAGGAATGTTTGATATTGTTTTCGTTCCATGAATTTACTTCATACTCACTGCTCTGAAATATGCACTTAAAACGAAATGCTCCAAAGTGGGACATCGCGAACAAATATCATGCCATACGTAAGCAGGTTTGTAAGCTAATATCACCTGATATTCCCTTACAACCGTGCTTACGGCGAAGCAGTAATTTTTGCTGGGATATTAAATAAAGTAAAGGACCGAAGATACTGCCTGGAGGAACTCCGGCTTCAATCGACTGCGGGGGGCTTGAAAAATTGCCTTCCCTAAATACAAATTTTCGATAGCTTTTTAAGAGCCTGACGATGTTTGCGGGTAGATTTTGTGTTAATTTGTGGACAAAACCTTCGTGCCATACTTTATCAAAGGCCTGTGCGACATCAATAAAAAGCGCTGAACAATATTACTTTGTTTCAAAAGTTTCTCTAATAACATTCACAAGTCTGTGTGTTTGTTCAATAGTGTTATGCTGACTGCGAAAACCGAATTGATGATCTGGAATACATGCACTGCTAGTTACTATAGGAGTCAGCTTGCTCATGTACAGCTTTTCAAAAAGTTTCGACATATTGGGCAATAAACTTATAGGCCGATAGGATTTAACCTTTGTATATCCTTACCGGACTTTGGTATCATAGTAATCATCGAAACCTTCCATTCTGCCGGATAGTATTGCAGTCGTAAAATACTATTAAAGATGAATAGTATTATTCGTTTTGCAATTAAAGACAATTCTTGAAGCCTATTGTTGCTTATTTTATCAATACCTGGGGATTTTTTTGAGTTTAGACTTGTAATAGCCTTTTCAATCTCCACAATATTAAATCTTAGCGGAATTTCTGGTAAAGCGACGAGTGGTGGCAGTTCAATAATATCAGCAGAAATATTTGGAGTAAATACTTTTTCTAAGTGTTTAACAAAAAGAGCACCTTTTTCAGCATCAGTTCTTGCCCAGTCACCATTTGAAGCTCGTAATGGAGGTTTACATATCACCGGCCTTTTAATACCTCTGGTTGCACGCCTTAGCGAATAATCTGTTTGTGGTGCTGCATCTAGTTGTTGAAGAAATTTTTAAAGAGATGCTGTTTTTTGTGTTTGTAAAAAAACTTTTCTAAGATGTTTGGTACACTCCTTAAGCCTTAATTTTAGCTGAGGCGATCTGTAGCGTTGCCATTCTCAGATAAAAGCCTTTCTATATCAACAGAAAAAATATTGTTGAATCGCATTTGTTGACTTGGTTGATTTGAAGAAGCATTAAGAGCAGCTTCTTTAACGCGTGCTTGAAACAACCTAATAGAGTCATCTATATTAGAAGGTGTTCTCAACGGCATATTATCCCAGCAATAAGCACTCAGGTACGTGCATGTGTCGTTGGTAAGTCACATTTAGGTGATGAAGTTATATGCGAGTATATAGTGACAAAAAAGAAAAAAAAGCAAGCAAAAAAGTACAAAATAAACGCAAAATAAGCCCAACAATAAGCAAAAAAAAGCTCAAATATGCTTTCAAAAATTAAACAATGTAACCACTCTTCATTTATTTTATTAAATAATTTTTTATTGCAAAGCACAATCATATGTTTTTTTAGATTTTCAAAAAGAAAAGATCGATTATCGCATAAAACTGTAGAATAAATTGAAAAATTCATTCAACATCATTGGATGTGGTAGGAGCGAACTTAAACAATAATAATTCGCTTGGAGATAGCGAATCTATGTATTCATCAGCTTCGCTTTTCTTTAAAAATATATTATTTTTAATTTTAACTAATGTTTGAATTTCAACGTTTCGATTCATAACTTTGTTGAACTTTTCAAAAAATATTTTGTTTTCAAAATTTTTCATCTTCTTCCACTTTTTCTATATTAGACAAATTTTCTTTTTAAATAAAGTCCTCTTCTTTCTAGTTTGATTATACTTCGGCAAATACACTCGAAATTATCTTATATGTACGGGAGATCAGATTTTAAAGATGCATTTTTAAACATAGCTTTTGCTTTATATATTGATTCCACATCATCATCGGAAAGTGCATTTAACACATTGCAAATTTCTGTATAGTTGTCACAATAATAAATAACACCTTTAAGCCAATTTTTTTTGCAATGTAAAGAGTTAAAGAATAGAAAATCGCATGTGTGAAAAAAGGACAAACTTTTGCTTTTTATTTGCAGAAAGAACCAAAAACTATTTTCAAGGGCTGCCAAAATGCATTATAAGCAAATTCAAGCAGAGTATATCAAATAAAGCAATTTTGCAAAAAAAGGTACAAAATAAGCGAAATCAAGCTTTTCCAGCAAAAAGCTTAAAAAACTTGCCCTGATTATTAAGATTAAGTTAAAAGCTTAATGCCTATATTTTCTATGGGTAGTAGTTAATGAGGTACATTTTTTTTAACTATGATAGCAACACCACCACCTCTAGAGTTTTCCCTATCATTTCTGCATACAAGAAAGTTTTTGTGTCTTATAGAAATATGTGGTGGTGATGTTGTGGTCCTTTAAGAATTGGAACAGCTCTAGACTTTTGTTGCGAATGCCTCTCGCATTCCGTGTGATGATTTTTATGCCATAATCCATTACGAAAGGAACTTACAGGCGAGGTTGGTTATAACCTCAAATTGATCAGCTTTACTTTTACATAATTTTAGTTTCGTGATGAGTTCCATTGTTAGGTTTTTTATTTCCTGAACTGTAAAGATCTCGCCACTGCCATTGCTATTGCTGTGTGTGGCTGTGTTATGAGTGTTCCAAATTCCAGATGTCTTAGGCGTATTTTGACGAAGAATATTTGGAAAACTGCTATTATAAGTGTTTCGATCCATGAAATTGTTAACGATCTTACGTTGAAGAGCTATTTGGGACCGTTGTCTTAATTGGATGTAACTTGCTTTGCTTGGACAGTCGTCAGAAAACGATTTGTGACCTCCATTACAATTTGCACATTTGATAATTGTTTCATTACATTGCGCTGTGTTGACCTGAACAGTTGGCACAAAATGTTTTGAATTTACATCTACTAGAACCGTGACCAAACATTTGGCAGTTATTACATTGGGTTATCTTATATTTGTTAGATTGCTGGAATTCCCATTTTATTTTGACATAGTCTAACTCAGAATAATTCTGCCTGAGCTCTCTAATAGTTATAGTTTTTCGTTGAAAATAAACAACGTAGATATAGTATTCGGAGTTGTAAGTACTTTTTTTTATCACAATTTTAGCGTCTAAACCATTTAAACCCAAGTCTGTGAGTTTCTTTTTTATAAAAGCGGGATCATACTTATCCAATCCAAAAATAAGTGATTTGTAAGGCTTACACCGACAGTTAGCCAAGCTATTGTTCAACTAAAGTGAATCCGTTACAAAACTCCCAAACGACCACTGAACATTTTAAAACACGTATCAATTTACAGATGTCCATATTAATTGCTATAAACAATTTTAACAGTGTAACTTATATATAATATATAATATACATGCATACGTGTATTGAAATGAAATTTTATAAGCGCCCGAACAAGATATCCTGCGCAATGAAAACTTTATCGTTCAAATAAAATATAAGCAAAGGAATATTAAAAATGCCAACTACCAATAGCTCAAAAGAAAACAATGTTGCACTGACTATTGATTTTTTAATGGCAAATAGAATGAAATAAACGCAATAAGTAAATTCATATCAAAAGTAAGAGAAGTCATACAGTGGCTTATATTTTAGATATTCTAAAAATGATAATAATAATAAATAGTAGTTATACTGCAACCAAATTCGTTATGCAATTGTAAGTACATACATATATAAACTTCCAAGGAATTTTATTAGGAAAACAACTTAAGTATTTTTACTTGACTTAAAGAAATAAGGAATAACAAATATTTTGAAAAAAAAAAAAATAGAGCATCGTCAAGATCAAGCGGCGACGGACTCGTTAGAGAAGCATTGACCTTAAACTAAAGGTTAGTTCAACTTTAATTTAGAGTGAGTTTTTAAGATAGAGTTTAAACGTAGTTTCAAACTACGTTTATGTTAATCTGAATCTAAATTTAATCGAGTATAATTGTGTTTGCTATTTTTAAGTGATAGCTTAAACCGTGTAAAATGGCCATACTGAAGATTAAAAACTGGCAACACTATACATCAAGTTGTAATGTTTTTTTTCCAAGCAACACTGGATTTTATGCAAAATAAGAAGAAGTGTTGTATTTTATTAAGTTTATACCTGAAAAGAAATTTGAGTGCATAGAAAATATTAAAAAAAGTGCATAGAAAATATATAAAATAAAAAAAAATAGTTCGATAACTGGCTTTTTATACACGTGTTGTGTTACCATATTTCAATAAGTTTAACCCACAAACATTGGCCGCTTAAACTTTCAAGTAAATGTACTTAATTGTCATCCTAAAAACAGTTAATCCAGCAGCTATATTCTGTAACTCGCTAAAGCTAAATCTCCTCGCTAAAAATGTCTAAAATCGTTTTAGAGATTTTTAGCTACATATTGAATTCTGTAATGCGTATTGCTAAATTAGGCAATGTCATAAAATTTGAATTCGCCTCAATTTTGGCGTTTGCTGTCATCGCTAAAATGTCATACATTTGCTTTCTCTAAGCAAGTTTTCTAGTTAGAAACGCTAAAATTTAAGAAACGTTATTTTGAAGGCGCTAAAAGGTAATAAATGCAAACTATTTTTTATATATTTGTTTTTTAGCCTTTTTTTAGAAAAATAATGTAGGAAACTACAAAAGGGATAAAAAAAACCAAAAATACATGCTCATTTAGTATTTGGAATAGCATAAAGAGTTTGCCCATGACAGTTTGAAGTATTTCAGCTGTTATGAGTAGTTTAATTTAAATAAAACTCAAATACTAAATTTTATATAAAAAAATTTATATTTTATATTATTATTATTACGAATAAACGTAATTATTATTTGAACTTATATTGATTAATTAATTCAATAAAACTGAACTTGAGCATGATAATATTACTTTTCATATGTAAATAAAAAAATTATTTAATAAGAAAAAAAGATTTTTACAATTTATATATTTCTCAAGCAATGAAAAAATATTACAAAATTAAAGAAAACTTTGTACACAAATTTTAAATTTATTATAATCAAAAACATTTTTTGTACACTAAATACTTGAAAATAATTAAGCCACAGTACCGCCAGCAAATACCACAGTTTTAACATAGAAAAAAATTTCAATTGTTTACTGAAATTAATTCTTAACAGTGATACCATGTCTTATAAATTTTCGCATAACTTTCGGACATAATGCTTTCATGAGAAAATACTACGCAAAAATCATGCTCTTTACAATTTCCAAAATGCATGTGCTGCAAAAAACAATAAGTTTGGACTAGAATTTTGTAAAATGGCTTTCAAAAATAGACGTTTTAAAACATATTTTAAAAATTTTTTAACAAAAACACAATCAGGGTGGTGTTGGCTGAAGTGGTTAGCGCGTTGACTACTAAGCAAACAATGACGTGGGGCCTGTGTTCAAACCCTGGCCAGAGCAAGTCAATCAACATCATTAATTTCTGTAATGTACATTAGTGAGACATTGTATTAATTGTTGTCGGACTATTTAAGTGATGAAGGCATAGCACTGGTCACTAAAAAACTGTTCCGACAGCGATTGATGATGTTCCAAGCTAATGTACACAACATCGCCCTACTTCGTCGGTTAGCAGAAACATCGGCGAAGTAAAACAATTAATAAAATGCCTGCTAATACAGCTTGACAAAGTTAATGCGTCTACCTAACACCGGAGGCGCCTCAACACTGCTATAAAAATTAACATAACGCGCAAAGCAGAGTTGTAAAAGAGTTAAGTCTTCTACATTTTCAACATCTATCTTCTTTACTCTATCCCTCTCTCTGCGTTCCGGCACAATGCACTGCATACGTAGGGGTCATGCCCTGAGTGCTGGTCCTAATTAAAAAAAAAAAAAAAAAAAATCAATATTACGGATTACATATGTACGGTAACACTAACATAAAATGTTTAATATACAAGCATATATATTTGTCTCCTTTCAATATTTTATTTTCAAATAAGAAAGAAAGGAATGGTCTAATGATAGCAAATTAGCTACGGCGAAAAAAAATTTAGCTAAGCGATTAGAGTTACATAATATCTTTTTGGCAAAATCTCTAAAATTTTTAGGGCGAAAAATCGAAAATCGAAATTTAGCTTTAGCTACGAGAATTACAGAATATAGCTGCATATTAAATTTGTGTTAATCTCTGATCGGCCACCTAAAAACTCACTCTTAGTGATAATATATCGCAGGGTCGGTACTGGTTTTGCACACGGAACAAAAATTTTTTTTCGAGAAAAATTATTATGTCTGGAATAATTTAAAAAATAAACGTGGATTGTGGCATATGTATTTTTTTTTTTTTGAAAGTTATAACTTATAACGTTATAACTGTTTCCACAAAATATAAAATGATTTAATTAAAAAATTAAAAACCTATTTTGTAATAAAAATATTTTTAAATGTCTTTCAAGTAGGTCAAAGTAATGTATTTGTTTAATTAAGCAAAAAATAGAAACCACATAGTGTAATCCATGAAACCTGACATTCATATGGATTTAGCAACAATTATACACTGAAATAAATTAAAAAAATTAAAATATTGTTAATTTAATTTTATTTTATATAGAATTGATTTATAACTCATTTTTTTGAAAAATGTTCCATGCGGAATACCAGTAACCACCCTACGATATGTATACATATATTCGTCCTGTAAAATGCTATTTCGAAATGAGCCAGTTTGCTATAACTATTTTATGTTTTCAAAAACAAATTTTTTTATGGGTTAGGTAATATAAATGCTGCATTTCATCTCATCAGTAGATCTTTACCACCACGCTTGAAAATGTTGTACTTATGAACACTGAATTGAATTGAGAATTACGAAACTTCAAGTAGAGTAGCTTTAAAAACATATGCAAACAATACAACAAACAAATTTTTTTTTGATATGAATAAGTTTATTTTTCTTACAGCCTTAATACAATTTGTCGACCTTTGGTTGACAATGAAAGTATTTATAAGGCAGAAAAAATAAAAAAACCTTTTACAAGATATATTTTTATTTGTTTGTATTTTAAATTGTAAGAAGGACGCAATTTTTTACTTAAACTAGTAAGGATTGTAAAAAATTAAAATCCGCGTTTTTGGATCTAAATGTAACAATTTACAATAAAATTGTATGATTTAATTTTGTGTTTTCCCAAAATTTCAGGCTTTCAAGTTCATTAATTAAATATATCTTATATATACAAAAATGAAACGGGCCAACTATGTCATAACATCACTTGAGACCGAGTGGCTCAATCGATTTGTATGATTTGTTTTTGTTAAGTTTGGAAGTTTGTACCCCATAAAAAAAAATTTTGTTATCAGAAGTCAGGAAAACTGTAATAGTTGAAGGCCTGAAATTTGAAACTAATGCAAACAATCAAGCTATAAACTGGCTGATTCGGTCCATTCATGGAACCAGTTTAAAACTTTCCCACTTAAAAATATTTTGCCAATTTTGAATTTTTGTATGTAGGCACCTCTTCCGATGTGGTAAATTCTCTAATAGCGGATTTTCGGAAACTCGAATTTTAAGGGGGAAAATGTGTTGAAACCGATCAAATCGGAACATATCCAAAATATTAAGGCTTGGCCACAGAAATTAAACTTAATCTGAATTTCTGCAAAAACTAAGTGTACGGGTGAGCGATACTTTTCTGAAACGGGTGGAACACGAGCTTTGATACTTTTTCAACCCACTTCAAAAAGGGGGAGGTTATCGATTCTATGATTTATGAGCATTTTGTTCAATATTATTTATTTGGATGAAAGGGCAGCTTAGTCCATCGCTTTTTTTTTTTTTTGTAAAATCAGTGAGCATTAATGCATAACTCCTTAATTTGGGGTCCGATTTCTGAAATTCAAAATTTTTTTTAATTCGTGTGCTTGCAGCTAGTTGCTCCTCTCCTTCCTTTCAAATACATAAGTATATGCTATTTAATAATTCTTCTTTATATTTTCCTTGTTTGTACAAGTTTTCAGTTTGATCCTATAAAACTTTTTTAGAAAATCTTGAGTCCAAAATTAGTGAAAAATATACCCTCTCCTTCACATTTAGAATATCTACTTTTTAATGGAATTCGCTATTTACAATAGGAGGAATTAAAAAAGGGATAAAAATTCACAGTGGATTATTATTCATAATTCGGCTTTATGTGACTTGTATGTATGTACATATGTATGTATACTTTTTTTCTTATAAGTATGTAGATCTCCGCAGTCTTTAATTTCCGAAAAATAATCATAATGAATGAAAACTGTTACAATTAATAAAAAAAATTCTAGTAGGTAGGTATACATACATACATATGTATGTCAAAAAAACACAATTTTAAAAAATAAGGCAATAAAAATCGTATTTGTTAGACTGTTGTCTAAGCTTAAGGGCTAACTATAATGTGCTTAAGCTAGCTTAAGCAAATGTGCGAATACACACAACCAAATGTTGTCAACTATAATGTACTTAAGAACTTTTCGTCAAGTTTCGTCAAATTTCATTTGCTTAAGCAAACATCGAAACCAATCGTACCTTGCTTAAGCAAACAGCTGCTTATACGTTTATTTATTGAAAATAGTTAAAACTGTTGCATTTGTTGGTACTTTTTTATTTGTGAATGTTTTCATTTCATTTCTAACATAACAAAAATTTAAATAAATTGTTTGTTTATGGTTTTAGATTAATTAGACGTAGACTTAAAATCATTTTTTGGAAAAATAAGAAGAAAATAGTTTTTGAATAGTACATATATTTGCAACTCAGCGAAGAAGATCTTTAAGTCAAATAAGTACAATATAGCCACACAAAAGTCGTCAATAATTTGCTTAAGCATTTGACATGCTTTTCGTTGATTTCTGACTGTAGCTTAAGCACATTATAGTTAGCCCTTTAGTGTACATATAACAATTATTATTGTAATATGTATGTATATGTACCCAGCCAGCATTTACATATAAAAATAAGCGTTTTGTAAGCGTTCAAATGTAAGCAAAACACTTATAAAACGCTGCTGTGACCTTTACAAAAGACATCAAAGCAAGGGGTTTATAATCAAAAAGGACCCAACTTTATAAGCGTTAAAAAGACAATTGCAAAACATGTTTTTTAAGTAACGTAATTACACGTTTTCTAAATGCTTAAAAAACACGTTTTCTAAATGCTTAAAAAACACGTTTTGAAAATGCTTAAAAAACACGTATTTTTAATGAAATTAGTAAGCGTTTTAAACATTTACTTTGTTTTGGATATGTTTTTTTATTGATACATTTTAAAAATTATTTTTAATATTCAATTTTTTTCTTAATAGAAAAATATTAAATTAAAATAAAAAAATAGGAACGTCATTGTTGTTTCATTAAAAAAATCATTATTATATAGTATTTTAGTTAACTTTTTTTGTAGTTTTAATTTTAATACGATTTTTTGCGTACTGGAAATATGACTTAGAGGCAAACACAAAGTCCTCTTCCTTGCCTCCATTTTCAGCGAAAGTTTCTGCAATAGAATTTAAATATGATTATAAAAATGTTACTAGAAACCTATTAAACGTATTTCACTTACGACGAATGGCAGTGGCGACAGTGAAGGCCCTAATGCACTTCTTATCTGCAGTTCCTCGCCAGGAAAAGCTCTCAGCAACGTTGTCAGTCATGATCTTCTGCCACGCTTTCGTAACAAATTTTTTCAAATTGGATGTTGACAATCTTTTTAGATCTGCCTTCTAAAAATAGAAATAAAATCGACATCAGTATACAGTCACCGGACATTTCAAATTTAAATTCTTACCAGCAAGGAAAATTTATCTATATCTTCCAGTATAGTTTTCTCAAAATTGAGGAAGTCTTCAATATTAGCAAACGGCTTGATTGGTATAATAGTAGCGTAGTAGTAGATAATTACCTTTTTTAATAGCAAATGATAATTAAAAGTATCAAACGGACATAATTTAACAACTTTAACAACAATTTAACACAATTTATTAACACAACTTATTAGCACAATTTTTAACTGCGAGAATGACACGTTTTGCTTAAATTTATGAAACACTTGCATTTGCAAGCAAATTGTAAACGACGTTCGCAAAACACTTGCATTTGCAAGCAAATTGTCAACGACATTCGCAAAACTCTTATTTATGCAAGCTTGCTGCAATCTTAATTTACAAAACGCTTGCCAATATGCTGGCTGGGTATATGTATCTACATACATACATATGTAGGTACCCTGCAAACATTTTTGAGATTTTCTGGCGATTGCTTTTTTGGCGATGATTACGCGATCCTTCCTAGGGAATAAAAATCGCTAACCATCGCCTACGCCTTACAACTACATAAGTGATGAATACGCGAGCGCACACAAGTAACGGGAAATATTCCTCACAATAGACATCGTATTTTTGCATTCTTTTCGTTTTGAGTGTTTTTTCATAACTTTCGATGGAATTTTTTTTTTGTTTTCTAAAGGTAACGGGAAAATAAATATTTGGTTCCAAAAACAATTAGCAAAATTGTCATTTCAGTTGAGCAAGTGATCTGTTAAGGGTGTGTTAAAAATACAATAAGTGATATGTATATAGCTACTAGCTTATCCCGGTGTGCTTCGCTACCCCCCTCGTTATAAAATAAAATTAAAAGTATTTATATATCCTATTGTGAAAATTTAATGACAATCGGTCCAGTAGTTAAGACTATATTACGATTTTTAATTTTCCTAAAAAGGGGCGTGGTCCCACCCACTTTTATCCTGGTACGTATTCCAAATTATGCCAATACAATATGTACCAAATGTCATCGACGTAGGTCAAAAAATGCCCAAAATATGGCGATTTAAATTTTTGGGATATACCAAACCGACATACCAAATTTTGTTCAAATACCGTTATCAGGAGCAGAAATAATAGATTTTTAATTTGTGGTTTGTATGAGAGGTACCACGCCCCTTTGTCCAATCCCGCCCATATTTGCAGCAGCACTTAAGAAATTTACACCAAACCGACATACCAAATTTTGTTCAAATACCGTTATCAGGAGCAGAAATAATAGATTTTTAATTTGTGGTTTGTATGAGAGGTACCACGCCCCTTTGTCCAATCCCGCCCATATTTGCAGCAGCACTTAAGAAATTTACACCAAACCGACATACAAAATTTTGTTCAAATACCGTTATCAGGAGCAGAAATAATAGATTTTTAATTTGTGGTTTGTATGAGAGGTACCACGCCCCTTTGTCCCATCCCGCCCATATTTGCAGCAGCACTTAAGAAATTTACACCAAACCGACATACCAAATTTTGTTCAAATACCGTTATCAGGAGCAGAAATAATGGATTTTTAATTTGTGGTTTGTATGAGAGGTACCACGCCCCTTTGTCAAATCCCTCCCATATTTGCAGCAGCACTAAAAAAATGCATACCGAACCGACTTACCAAATTTTGTTCAAATACCGTTATCAGGAGCAGAAATAATAGATTTTTAATTTGTGGTTTGTATGAGAGGTATCACGCCCCTTTGTCCAATCCCGCCCATATTTGCAGCAGCACTAAAAAAATGCACACTGAACCGACCTACAAAATTTTGTTCAAATACCATTATCAGGACCAGAAATAATAGATTTTTAATTTGTGGTTTGTATGAGAGGTACCACGCCCCTTTGTCCAATCCCGCCCATATTTGCAGCAGCACTTAAAAAATGCACACCAAACCGACGTACCAAATTTTGTTCAAATACCGTTATCAGGAGCAGAAATAATAGATTTTTAATATGTGGTTTGTATGGGAGGTACCACGCCCCTTTTTCCAATTGGACCGAATTGTAAATCTAAACCACCCGGGGCGCCACCCAAACGCATACAAAAAAATTTATGCAAATCGGTCCAGCCGTTTAGGAGGAGTTCAGTTACAACGCACGTACAGTAGAATTATATATATAAAGAGCCACGCCCCTCTGCCCCCAGGCCATTAATTGAAATAATAACTATCCTATCATCTAAGTTGGACCAAATTACATATATATGCCAATTTTCATGAATATCAGTTGACTCGTTTTTGAGTTTATTCGAAACATACACAGTGACACGGATTTTTTATATATTAAGATATACATAATTAGCAAAGTTTTCTTTTCAGCCATTAATTTCATTTATACCATAATGCATTAAATACAACGGAAATATAAAATATCAAAAAGAAATAAATAAATAAGTAGTGATCAGTGAAAGGTGTGGT
Source organism: Lypha dubia (assembly GCA_947311025.1). NCBI lineage: Eukaryota > Metazoa > Arthropoda > Insecta > Diptera > Tachinidae > Lypha > Lypha dubia. The sequence continues at coordinate 71,421,855 of OX371260.1, forward strand.
GTGTAAAAGTAATATATTAATAAAAATGTTGTCAAACAAAGCACTGCGGTTGAAAAGTAAGGGAGAAGCCGCTAAAATAATAGCGAAAAATTGTAATTTAAATGCAGTTGAAAATACTTATGCAGAAATAAGTGAAAATGTTAATATTTCATAAATAGAAATCCCCAAAGTGCAGATGCTATCGAAAATGTTTTTGATTCTGACATCAATATGGATGAAGAAAATATGTTATTAAATTTTGAAAGTTCAGAAAGTGATTTTGATTGCAACGTTAATTCGGAGATATCAAATATAAGCATTAGCATTTCATCCAATTTAAATAAATTAAAAAACAGACTGTCAAGCTTGGATATAAAACACAACATCAGTAATGTTGCTGTTAACGAAACAAATTTTTAGAGAATGCAACTATTTAGATCACTATTTGCGAATTACCCGCGGATCACTATTTTCGAATCGCCGGAGAATCGATACATGCGAATCACCCGCAGATCACTATTTGCGAATCGCAACAGGCACACAAGCGAGCGTTTTGGCGAATCGCCTGAAGATAATTTTTGGCTCGCACGCGATTAATCGCCGTGATTGCAGGCAACTTGCCGGCGTTTCGCGGGCGAAGTTTCGGCGATGGAAAATGTTTGCAGGGTAATGCCATGTGAAGCATGTTTAAAACAGTAGCTGAAAACTGTAAAGATTTTGTATTTAAATGATCTTATGTTATGTAGTATGTATACTTGCATGGTTTAAATGGTTTGTTGGACTTTCCATTTGCCTGACGAAACTCTCTGACAAGCGAATAAACATCTTTTGAAAGTTTCCCAAGTACTACATACATACATACATATGTACATACATATATATATATGAAAACTGACCTTTTTATGAATGTGAGTGGGTATACAAAATTTGAACATATCCCACATCCTTTAGAATATTACATACATATTTATTTATGAGTATAAAATGTATACTTTTGGTTTTGTTTAGCCATTTCATCGTACAACTTTAGACGTGTGCCTGCTTATAAACGCAATCCAACGCCGCAATTTAACTCGCGACATTCTAATTGATTAAGCAAACAATTAAACTGTTCTATGCTAATAAAGGCATGGTACGTTATATATAAATGTTTATGTTTAAAAATACATTCATATGTATGTATGTATGTATGTACATATTTAATTTTAACACCCATCTATTAAATACAAACAATGACGAAGATAACAGCAATAACGGCATAATGGGAACTAATTTTGTTAATTACTCTTTTCAACAATTAATATCAGCATGTCTTTCAGTATGACGCACTAAAATAAGCTGATATTTTGATACATTCAGACTGTGTTGAGAGGAGTGCTTGAAATTAGTTTTTTATTTACTCTCATTATACTACCGAATATTGAAAAAATATGATCAGTTTCCATGTTTGATAGAACACGTATACAAAAGACCTGATTACAAAATGTTCGTGTCAACTAAGTATGTATATCTGCCACAACCAAATACTTATTCATTGAAGCAAATATGGTTGCATTAAACATTCTTCAATTATTAAAATATTTGTTGCAACAATAAAATAATCATTATGGGTTTCGTCCCATAAAAATTGAATTTATCAAAAAAAGTATTTTCGCTGCTACAACAGTATATTTTGCAAATGAGAATAACAAAAGTTTATTTAAAATAAAGTGCACATATTGTGACCATACATTGTTTGTGTTCTGAAAAGAAACAAAATAGCTGTCAATCGTATGTAACTTCAGTCGTTCATAGAATTTAATAAGACGAGGAGACGTGAAGTGAAAAAATTAATGTTAAAATTATAATTATATGATGAAAGTTATTTAATTTTACAACAAAATTAAAGTGCACCTGAAATCTTCAATATCTGTGAGTACATACTAATATATGGAGTGAATTAAATATACTTACATATATATGTTTCTTAGCAGCATGACGAAAAAAATACGGAGCTGCAAAAGATGCCAATTGGATTTTACATAAATATGCCGTTGAATAAGTTAATTATTTTGAATTTTATCAAATTTAATTTGTCCAGAAAAGTTTATTCGATAAATATTTTCAAAAAAAAAAAAATATTACTGCCTGTTTTTAGAAAATGAAAACAAAATAGTGAGTGAGAATTTATATTGAAAACAACAATAAAATACGAAAATTTGTTTTTGTTTTCAATAGAAATTCTCACTCACTATTTTGTTTTCATTTTCTAAAAACAGGCAGTTAATCAAAAATATAATTTGATTTAATTTAATTTAATAAGTATTTGAGTGTGCATTTTTCTTTTATCTAAGCAAAATGTCAAATTGTTTACATAAACCAGGAAAATAACATTTTCATATTTACTATTATGCTCTAAAATTTCTCATAATTGTACACATGAAAAGTTATATTATCAGGCTCAAGTTCTGCTAAAAACTGATTGGATATAAATAATAATATTTTCCAACATAAAAAAACTCTTAGTAATTTTGAATTTTCATTAATTCAATAAAACTGAACTTGAGCCTGATAATATTACTTTTCATATGTAAATCAATATAAGTTCAAATAATAATTACGTTTATTCGTAATAATAATAATATAAAAATATTTCTCATAATTTGTAGAGTATAGAGATTTATGAAGAACATAGTATGTTCTTTCGATGACAAATGCAAGTAGCTGCAATCATTAATCTGAACATGAAATAATAGTTTGCGATTATGATTCCATCAACCATGTTTTTTCTTTGCGTGTAGAAAATCTAAAAATATTTACCTGATAACAAATACATTTACAGTTTTCATAAAAATATTTTATAGTTGCAAACTACATAATATATAAAAGCTTACACGCCAGAAGTATCTCCATAACCATTTAACCACTAACACCGTCTACAGAAGGTCTTAAAAAAACTAAATTTTATAACTTCTGTCAAATTTTCGCAATCAATTTTACTGACCACAATAAGACCAACCAGTAATGATGTTTAAGACGTACCAAAACATATGCACAAAGTAAAACCTTCTTGTTGCAGATAAGGGACTGTGCACATATTACGTAACGCTGTTTTCAGAGATTTTATACACCCCCCCCCCTCCTTCGTAAAGCTTTTTACTAAATTTTCAGTACAAAGTTTCCAATCCGTAACAAGTCTTTAACCCCCCGCGAGCGTTACATAATATGTGCACAGCCCCTAATTTGTATTATGAAAAATTTCATTCTAAGAAATTTGCAGTCCCTTTTAGATTTTCATACTACATAATATTTTTGTAGTAAAAGTTGCTGTCGAGTCCGTTAAAGAGCTTAGCAAAATCAAAGTATTCTCGAGGCTAGCGATCATTGTTCGTTTTTTATAAAATGCATAAAAAATGCGTTTAGATAAAGTGTTGTAACACTAATGGTGTTTTCTTTTCTACACACAAAATGGCACCTTATTGAAAGGTACATAAGTATATAAAATGTCTTGCCAACCTTGTAATAATGCAGCTTATTATTTCACTAGAACTGAACACAACTTATGAAAAAGTGGAACGCCCTGTTTTCATCAGCTGACAGCTAATGGTGTTTTCTTTTCTACAAAAAAATGCTACATCTCCATGCAGAAAATGTACTTTGGTGTTCGTTTCTTAAAAATGTTTTGCTCTCTAAAAGGGCAGTGTGTTTGATTCTAAAAAAATTGCCCTCACTGAGGGTGGAAGGCATTGCACTTTTTGCCCCGTAAAAATCGACAGAGTTGATAGTTGAAGGTACAAACTATGACTGTAACGAACTAATACCGGAAGATAATGCGTTGATAAGCGATTGCCTAGAACAATTAGATCCTTTTATATAGATGTAGCAATGTTAACCGGATTGCAAAGTGGGTATACTAAGCTCTGTTGCTATTTATGTAAATGGGATAGCGGGGCGAAAGAAAAACCCTACAACGTTAAAATTTGACCGGCAAGAGTAAATATTCCAGGAGAAAAAAATGTATTAGAAGAACCTTTAATTCAAAAAGAAAAAAAATTTCTACCGCCTCTTCATATAAAGCTAGGGCTAGTGAAAATTTTTGTTAAAGCACTGAACAAGGATGGTGAAGGCTTTCTATATATCAAGAGCAAATTTCCTAGAATTAGCGATGCAAATGTAAAGGAAGGCATATTTGTAGGTCCACAAATACGAGAGCTTATGAAGGACGCAGTCTTTATAACGAAATTGAACGATATGGAAGAAAGAGCATGCACGGCTTTCGTGAATGTGTGCCACAGTTTTTTGGGGAACAGAAAAGCTAAAAATTACCTCGAAATTATCGAAGAACTGCTTTCTGCCTACAAAACTCTAAAATGTAATATGTCTCTTAAAATTCATTTTTTGGACTAGCATCTAGATTTTTTTTCGGAAAATCTTGGTGCTGTATCAGATGAACATGGTGAAAGGTTTCACCAAGATATGTTACCTATAGAAAAGCTTTATAATGGCAAGCCATCAGAAGGAATGCTTGCAGATTTTTGTTGGTCGATTTGGCGAGAAACTCCAACTGACAATTTAAAAAAATAAAAAAAAGAAATGTTAATTATATAAAACTAAGCTACTTTTTATTTTAACCATATTTCTGAAATAAAAATTATAATTTACTAACGAAAAATTTGTGTTATTTTAAACAGAAAATTTAGATTGGCTGTAAGAATTTGAGTTTTTCATTGTAATTTGAAAAATATTTAATTGATGTATAAATCCAATGCAGCTGAAAAAATTTGATCAATTACAAAAAAAATTTTAATTCCAAGAACCATACAAAACATCATTGTCCTTTACTTCCATTACCTGCCTGCTAAGCTAACGCAATCTTATCGCCATATATTCGTTCAATATTGGGTACCTGCGGTAAATTGAGAATAAAATCGGCATTTGTTAATCGATTTTCATGATTTATACCCTATTTTATTTTTGAGGTATTTAGCCCATAGAAAAATGTGTAAAATAAAAAAAATTGGCTTTTTATTTATTTTTATTGCACCTTTAAACTGAAGAAAAACGAATTTTGCAAGGAAAAAAATTTTTCCCCTCTGAAATTTTTTAATAATTCGAAAACGATAAAATATATAAAAAAATATGTTGAATTAAATTAAATACAATTTCGTTACGTATCTTTTGGTGTTTTGTTTATGAAAATCGGAAGAGTCGTTCTCGAGTTAGGCTGAAATATGTCTTCGTACCTGACTAATTTAGGGGGTGGGGGGGGGGGGGGGGGGGGGGTTTGTCGGAAATTGCCACGCCCATAAAAAAAACAAAAAAACCGTACGTGATGGCGAAAACCCGAAAACGGATTTGAGTTTAGCACATCAAAATCCATATAGTCCACATAGTTTTATTTAAAGAAGAATTTTGCTGCTGAGTAGTGTAATGCCTACATACATATGTATGACTAACACATGTGTACCAACATAAAAAAAAAATTCGATAATCAAATGTAAACAACCCGTGAAAATACAAAATTCACCTTTTCTTTTGAACAAACCTCGTATGTATATTAACATTATGTGCTGGTAAAAATTACAATTAAATTTTTATATGAAAAGTAATATTATCAGGCTCAAGTTCAGTTTTATTGAATTAATGAAAATTCAAAATTACTAAGAGTTTTTATGTTGGAAAATTAAAATTTTAAAAATGTCACGATGGTTCTGCAACCACCGTAATTTTAACGTTCATTAAGCTATAAATCTCGGTAATTTTAACGTTACTTTTTCAGTTGATTTTTTCACATTGAAAATTAAATTGGATTTGAAATAAACGTGTAGACAGGTTTTGAAAAGAATATTCATGTACTAAATTTTAGTTAAAAAAATCCTTCAAAATTGTTAAAAAATTTCTTCATTTAATTATAATTTTATTGCAATGTAATTTTTTTGATATCAAATTAAATTTCCCTAACATAAGAAAAAGTCAAATAGTTTGTGTATTTTTGAATTTTCTACAACTAAGAAGTTTTTTACTATGTTTAAGAATACTTTGTAATACGAAAGAAATTATTTTCGCAAAAAGATATCGGAAATGATTACCTCCTGAATAGTTCATAAAAATTTTAATACTTTAAAACTGAAAACGGCTGTAGTCAATTTAAGTATGTATATAATTTTATTTTTCAAAATTTAAAGAAAATATTTTTTTAAACTATTGTTTGTTCTTAACTTACAAAAGATGCACGATAAAATTAAGTACTCTAGTTTAAACTCATTCGGAGTTATTTAGAAGTTAGTGGGAAATAATTTTTAATGCACACTTAATCAAAAATTTATTTTTATCTCCTTTTAACGACACATTTCTAACCATCAAACTAAGCAGATGGATCAATATTGCTTTTATTCAGAACTAAGTAAAAGAGTTCAATTGATAAAAATCTATATAAATTATATGAAAATTAAAATATCTATCTATTCAGGTACTTCAGTTAGTTGTGAATAAAATCAACATTTATCCATCAATTTTATGATTTGAAACTTTTCATATTCTGAGTAACGATTAAAATATAAATTTTTTACTGACTTCGAGAAAAAAAATACATACATCGAATAAAAAATTTATTTGTTGTACATTTTAATAAGTTTTTTAACTTAATATTCTATAGAATTTTTAAAGGTTCTATATATTTTCAAAGTATGGTTGAAGTCTAATGATGATCCAATGAAATAAATGAAAACTTTTTAATAATTTTAATTTTTTTTAGGACCAACACTTAGGGGATGATCCCTACTTATGCCATGCATTGTGCCAGAACTAGGGAGAAAGGGATAGGGTATACAGATTATAGGAACTCTGCTATTGCATGTTTTGTTTTTATTTTTAGAGCAGTTATGCAGCGCCTCTGGTGTTAAATGGAATGGATTAAATTTCTTAAACTGTGTGCGCAGTCGTTTTTTAATTGTTTTACTTTGCCCATGATTCTGCTAGCCCTCGATGGAAGGCGATGCTGTGTTCATATGCTGATTGTATCGTTGACGCAACAGTGTGTAGTGACTAGTGCTATGCCTCCATCACATAAACAGTCCAACAATAATTAATACAATGCCACACTAATTCACATCAGAGAAATTTATGATGTTGACTGTCTAGGTCTGACCAGAGTGAGAACAGCAAATGATGCTGTATGTTTTCAAATGTGTGCACCATATCGGACATCACTCAATACAATTTCACCGCAACCAATCATTGTTCAACACACGCAATAGTAGTAATTTAGCTGTTGCTAGATGTAGACTGGAATTAACCAAGCAGCGTGTCGAGTATATGGGTACACGTGAATTTAACAATCTACCTCATCAACTAAAGGTATTAAATAGAGTTTAAGTTTTTAAAAATTCTTTAAAACGCTATCTTCTATCTAACATTGAAGATCTTCTCACATAAACTACTTTCTACTTATCTTTTAGAATTAATTTGTACAAATGTAAATATATATGTATATGTATATGTATAATTATATATAATTCTAATTAATATTCTGAATTTTCTTTTTTATTTCCTCTGTAAATATTGTAATATATGTATGCTTTAACTGCCAACTTGCCTCAATAATGCCTTTAAGGCGCTGAGGTCTATGATCAATATGAAATGTATTTGTAATTGATATAAATAAATAAAAAAAAAAAAAAAAGTCATATTTTGCTTTGTAGTCAACGCACTACCTACTTCAGCCAACACGAGATTTTAGCGAGCACGAACTAACTTTACAATTTTACCCTAGAACCATAATGTATGTAAATTTTATCTGCACTTTTTTTGAAATCTGTACTAAACTTATGAGAGACTTTCTAATTCCTTCCAGGAATGCTCACATCAGGTGTACTGCTACGCTTACAAGTGCTAAAAATATATATGTATTTATTTGTGAAAATTGTATGATCATCAGCAATTGATTAAAATGTATTTGAAAATTACTTTAAAAATTGCTTTTATTTTTCATAAAAATTGAATTAAAATAAATGAATAAAAATATTTCCTACTGCAGATTTATCTTTTATTTAAAAATATATAAAAATAAATATTTCGTACGTAAAATTTGCGTAAATTTTCTACAATGTCAAGTACTGATGATTAACTATTAAATGGATTAAGATTAACTGGATTGGATTAATTTAATTTATCTTAAATCGCGAATACTAGCGCCAACTTCGATTGTTATAGTGTGTAAACTAAAAATTCCTCAATTGCGTTTCACTGATTAAATGATATAGCTGATCAGATAGCGTGTTTCACAATAGTCACGTAATCGAAGTCCATCTCCAACTTAAACATAAGTAGGCTTTTGCACTAAGGACATTTAAATTCAAAAACATTGGCTTTTTTAAAAATTCTCAGAGTAAATCCAAGTACAAAAGGGGATCAAAGCAAGTAAATACAGAACAAACAAAAAAAAAACAAACAAAACATTTATTCTCCTTATACGCTCAGAGTATTTGTATTTACTCATTCTTATTCCCTATAAGTAGAGTAAAGTAAACAATTTTTTTTGCTAATATTCTGTAAGTATTTTGCAAAGTTCTTATTTTACCATATGGGTATTTTAAGCATTTTCTTGTTTTTTATTTTTAGCATTAATTTAGCAGTTGATTTTATGGAATATACATATGTACATACCTATCTAGGTATATACAACTATTGATATGTTAATAATTTGTTCTTAACATCAAATTAAATAAAAGCGAAATTTCATACAAAGAAAATAAATCTTACAAAAATACTTAAGTAAATAGTTTAAGTAGTGCTTGTCTTTACTTAATGTGCTTGGTTCTTGTTTAAGAAGTTGTGAACACACTTAATAATTGGTAATGATAATATAAACGTTAGTGAACTCCCTTAATGTTGTTTAACAAAAGGATATCATATTACACAATGAATTAACTGCAAACATTGCTACTTCAATTTGATTGGTCAATTTAACGTAAATTTTAGTTTTAAGTATTTTGTTGACTCATACATTTGTGGCTAATCGAGTCTCCAAGATCCACTCGTTGACATTATCCGATCAGTGGCACCATGTCAGATCAAAGGACAACCCAGCTGATATACTGTCCAGGGGAGTACCAGCACACAGCCTTTCTGGATGCAATTTATGGTTTTATGGACCACTTTACTCAAGTTTAGTACCTGCAACATGCAGTAACGTAGCTTGATTAACTGATTATAGTTAAATAAAAACAAAATATATTTAGTGTTAATTTTATTAGGTTAAAAAGTTTATTAATCACACAATTTTTTCTCGTTAAAAAGCAACCTATTTTCCCTATATTAAGCAACACCGATCAACTATGCAAACATCCTTCACGCATTTTTTTATAAAAAAAACGTAACCTCAACTGTCATAGTAGACATCATCATGGGAGAGGTTTTAGATACTGCCTTAAGGAAAAGGGGTGTTAAACCAAGATTGTTGACGAAGTATGTGGATGATATTTTCACAATTTTAAAAAAAGATATAGTAGATGATATTTTAACAACATTGAACATAACAACCAAATAATGTTTACGACAGAGCTAAAAAAGTAGAACAAGTTACCTTACCTAGATTGTATAGTTAAAAGAAATATAAAAATATGGAAATATGACCAAAACATTTGTTTCGGCGATGAAAACTCAGATTAACAAATTGTAATAACTTAAAAAAAATTTTACTATTCATTTGTAGTACGATTGTACCAAAATCATATATTTTTTTAAGCTTTTTATTTAAAGATTACATTAAATTTTTAAACCGTACGCAAAATTCGTTTGTATATACATATTTATGTATGTACTTAAGTAAAGTTTATATTAAAGATGTGCGCGTGAGTAAAATTACGGTCACGATCACGCACGATCACGAAACATAAAATTTTTTCACGCACGCTCACGCACGGCATGATTTAAAACTTTCACGGTCACGCACGCTCACGAACGCAATATGTTTAATCACGTACTTTCACGCACGACGGGAATAATTTTGCACGCACGCTCACGGTGAAATACAAATTTTGCAATAAAAGATTTAGCATATGCTAAAAAATTTTATTTTGTAATTAATTTCTTTATTTACTTCAAGATCATCAATTAAAAAAAAATTGAGGAAATGGTCGAAAATTTACAATAAAAAGGATAAACATAATATAAAAAATCACGCACGATCACGCACAGTATTATATTTTTGAATCACGATCACGCACGCGTGATTTTTTCAATTTGTAATAACGAATCACATGATTCACGCGTGACACGATAATTTCACATTTGCACATCTCTAGAATCAATTTTATATATTCATATTTTTTGCATTTACATTGATAGACGAAAGTCCAGCCAGCCACTAGCACTGGTCGAGCATCAGTCCATAGACAAATACATCTCCCAGCTTTTGGTAGCTAACACAGCTACCACGTGTACTCCCGAAGGTGACCTCACCAATAATCGGTCAAGGAATTATCCCACCAACGAGGGTAGTGCGATGAGTGCCAGCATATCTATCCTCAAGGAAAGGATAGAAATGCATCTTGCAATATGAATTGTGTGTCCAATATAGGAACAACTCTCTCTACGCCCCAGTAGACACTTTCACGTGGGCATTACTGGCTCCCGTGGTATCAGTTTAGGTTACTGGTCAAGCCTCGAAAGAGAAAAAAAAAATTAAGGATTAACTTTCTATCGACTTTGGTATTGAGGGAGATCTTAGGTGCCTTTTAACCTTGTACTAGACTAACTAGATTACTTACTTCCTTTTCTTCCTTATAAAAGGTTTTCCAATAAGATTGATATGATTTCGTTAAAAAAACACACTTCTTGTTAAGGAAATTTAAAAGATTTTTAATTTAATGTGAAGTATAATCGATACCATTACGTTCTAAATAAACCGTCATTCAAATGGCCTCCACGACTTCTTCTGCAGGAACGAATTCGATGAGCCCAATTTTCGAGCACTAAATCCAGTCGTGTCATGAATGGCACGTTCAATATTGACTTGTAAAGCTTGAAGAGAATCTGGTTTATTTCGAAAGACAAATGACTGCAAATAAACATAAACTTTTTAAGTAGGCTCCCAAGCGGACATTTCAATAATAAAAATATCACGTTTAACATCAACTAATATAATAAGTAAACAAAAGAAAATAAACGTCACTGGCATATCAACATCGGCTATATCAAAAATAGGCACAATCTCATCAGGAATTTTAATATCAAACTTTTCCATTCCACAGGTCTTTCATGTGACTTCACATTCCCTCTAGTGGTGTACTAGGCAAGGAGTTTCTAAAAAATTACAAATGTAGAATTGATCCGCACAAAAACACAAATGTGAAAATAAGGTCAATTTCCTATCCAAAATATTTCGGCCGTAAAAAGTACTGAGATCAAAATAAGGACCAAGTTCTTTATAAGTACAATTCCATCTCATTTCTAGGCAACCTATAAGCTTGGAAAAATTTTTCAAAGAATTCTTTACCATATTATAAAGGCAAAAACATTTTGCCAAGCTTACAGGTTGCCTAGAAATAAGATGGAACTTGGTCCATATTTTGATCTCAGTACTTTTTACGGCCTTATTTTCACATTTTTTTTTGTGCGGATATCACTTCTTTTTTCTAAGTTGTTTTTTTAGAAATATTTATATGTATTGCTTATCTGGGCCTACCTGTGAACGAAATTTCAGCGTTCTAGCTATACTGGAAGTGCCCCATACAAAGAATGGGAACCCTAGTCCCCCCAGGCGAAAAATGCCCGTTTAAAAATTATTTTTGTTAATTTCTTATCAGGACCCACCTGTGTACCAAATTTAAGCTTTCTAGCTCTACTGGAAGTGCCCCATAAAAAGAAAAGGTACCCTAGTCCCCCGGGTGGAAAGTGCCCGTTTTCAGATTTTTCTGGTTAATTTCTCAGCAAGATCTATCTGTGTACCGAGTTTCAGCTTTCTAGCTATACTGGAAGTGCCCAATAATATTGATGAGTCAGTGAGTAAATATGTACTAAAATATGGACTTTTCACACCTTAATATCTCGGGAAGCTTTTACGGTAGAAATTTAAACTGTGGGGAGACCTTATGTTTCAAGTTTCATTATATTATGATCAAGAGGAGCAAAGCTATGAGGAGGTGAAAACAGCTCGAATGGTTTCGTGTAAATATACACACAGTGTGGCCGAACTAGGCCTGGCGCACTACTGTGCGCCTAGATTACGAGAACATGACAGCTTCAGTAGCTTATAGAAAGATCAGATATACAATACCAATGCAAAATGGAACAAATAGTTATTCTTTCATGATACCGCCAAAGTGCGAAGTTTTTAGAATTTTTAAACTACCAAATGTAACGGAACCAATGTTCATTGACTCACAAGAAATAGAGAAAGGAGTATTTGTAGGAAAATGCATTATAGACTCAAAAAACCCAGTATTGCGACTAGTCAACACAAACAATCAGGTGAAATGTATTATAAACAATAACATTAACACGAAACCAGTGAAAGATTTTGACATTTACACTATAAACAATAGTTCAATATATAGTGACCGTATTTTAAAATTAAAAACTATAATCGAAAAGAAAATGCCAACGGATGTAATAACAGATTTAATACCAATTTGCGAACAGTTTGCAGATATTTTTCGTTGGAAAACGACAAAACGACAGTCACTAATTGTTATAAACAAAAATTAAGAATATCAGATTCGACACCGGTCTACATAAAAAACTACAGACTTGCGCACACTAAAAAACAAGAAATAAACAAACAAGTCAGGGACTTATTAGAAAATGATCTAATTGAACCCAGTAAATCCAATTGCAATAGCCCTTTAATCTTAGTTCCAAAAAAGAGTGTAGACAATAAAAAGTCATACAGAATGTGTGTCGATTACCGATCTGTAAACAAAAAATTAGTTTCCGACAAATTCCCATTGCCAAGAATAGACGACATCTTGGACAATCTCGGACGTACTAAATATTTTTCTACAATTGACCTATTTTCTGGCTTCCACCAAATCCCAGTACACTCAGAATCGAGGGACATTACATCATTCACCACGAAACGTTTTAGGCTAAGGGGTACACTCATAGAAAAAACAGGATGTATCCCAACAGAAAGAAGCGAAGATTTTTCCGAAGAGATTCCTTATTATTTTTATATGGTAAATCTTTTTAATTTTATCAAGAAGAAAAATACATAAAATCAAGAAGAAAACTTGTTATTCACAATTTATTTCACCCAATTTTCATTATTTTTGGCACCAATAAAAAACAATCCATAGAGAAAAAGTTTTTAATTCTATTAGGATTTCATATGAATTGTATAAAAAAGGGATTTCTTATTGATTTCATTAGGCTACCTAATTGATTTTTTCAAAAAGGTATTCCTTATTGATTTCATTAGGTTCCTGTATGATCATGTGTTAATCATATTCTTAAACTGGCTGGTAACATGTAGCAAGGTGTAGTAGTGAGGTGCTTAGAGTGCCAATCTACAAAACCGAAGCTCCTTGGTTCGAGTCCCAACAGACGTAAATTTTATAAAAATGTTTTCATTACCCGTCATCCAGATAATACAAATTCTTGTCGTAAATAAGCATTCCGGACCTACCGTGACGTTCTGATGACATCAAATTTGTAATTCCTAAAATCACACAGAGAAAACAGTGCCTAATAAATACCTAATAAAATAGAACAAAATTTATAAGATATCTTTAGTTTTCAAAAAAGAAGTCTTATTATTTTAATTAGGAAAACCTTTTTGAAAAAATCAATAAGAATACCTAATGAAAACCTTCTTGATTTTTTCAAAAAGGTTTTCCTTATTTAAATAAAAAAACTTCCTTCTTGAAAAAATCCGTAGAGATATCTTATAAATTTTGTTGTATTTTATTAGGTATTTATTAGGCACTGTTTTCTCTATGCACTTTTACGTTGCGCAGGGAAACATGCCCGGCTATCAAATTGACACCGAGACCATATCGCAGCTCACTGAAGTCAAATATCTAGGCGTTCATCTTGATCGTCGTTTAACATGGAAATCACATATAGACGCAAAGTTGACACAAATGAAATTAAAAGCAGCCCAAATGAATTGGCTTATTGGAAGATATTCTATACTAAGCCTAGACTGTAAGCTTCTATTACACAACGCGATCCTGAAACCAATATGGTCCTATAGAATCCAGTTATCGAGCACTGCCTCAGAATCGAATGTAGAAAGGATTCAAAGACGACAAAAAAGTCTACGTACAATCACAGCAGCCCCCTGGTATGTCAGAAGTCTTCGAATTCATAAAGATCTAGATTTTCCGTTGGTGAAGACAGTATTTTCAAAACACGCGAAAAAATATATTAAAAAACTTGAGTTGCACCCAAATTCACTTGCGCGCAATATTCTAGAGTATAATGGTCACATCCGGGTGAAGAGGGGGGATACTCTTTCTCTCAGCCGTACACGAGAGATGTAAAACAAAAAACTAAAAATTTTTGTTTAGCATTGGCTAAACATATGTATATTTAACATTTTTTTTTAGATTTAAGATTTGAACAACTTATTGATGTTTCAATTTATAATTGAAGATTCAATAAATAATAAAATTATAAAAAAAAAAATATCCACTATAATGCGCTGAAATATGTTAGTATTTGCGAAACACATTGTATTCATACTCGTACAGTGGGATAATGATTAATTGAATCTGATGAGACAAGAAAGTTTGTACTATACAGTTTTATCATTTTAATGGGTTGGAACTTTACTATCTATCTGTCTATTGTTCAATTGAGCGCTTCTGAAATGAGAAACATTACAAAACTAGTTGATTGCAGCTGCCGTGGTGGCAGTAAAGTCTAAGCGCTAAACAACTCTGATGATGGAACAGAGGTTACTCTCGAAACATCATGATGCCAGTTCAACCTTCCATGCAGTCTAATTTTTCTTTGTCGGTTCAATTATTACGATCATCTAGATTTTCCTTTCTAATGAAAATAATAATTTAATTATAAAATAAATTTAATAAAATGAGGTTAAAGCCTGACTAATTGAAAATTTCTTTGACAAAAAGAATTAGAAAAATTTTTGATTTCTTTTTCCGCATTCTAATGGAGTGAAATTTGTAAGCGAGTACGTAAAATTGTTAACGGAAACAAGATTGTTTCCTCTTCAGTAACATTTTGATTTATAGTGTAGTGTATCTTCTATTATTAGTATTAATTATTATATTTATATTTTTTACCTATAATTAGATCTTCCCTCGTATAATACTGTATTTAAATTCTATATTAAATTCCTTTCATAATTAATTACAAAACTACAATTATTACTTAGCCTTAGAATCGGCTTGTCTTTTTCTTTATAAAGCATTCAACTGCTTTAGAAAAACTTAAATAAAAACAGGCATATTGTATATACCTATCTGCCTTATAAATATTTAGAAATTTGGAGTTTTCAAATCGCCAGTGCAAAAAGTACTGAGATCAAAAAAAGGACCAAGTTTTTGATAGGTACATTTCCATCTCATTTCTAGGCAACATGTAAGCTTGGCAAAAATTTTTTGCCTTTCTAATATGGAAAGAATTCTTTGAAAAATTTTGCCAAGCTTATGGTTGCCTAAAAATGAGATGGAAATGTACCTATCAAAAACTTGGTCCTTTTTTTTTGGTCTCAGTACTTTTTACGGCCGAAACTTTTTGGATA
Source organism: Lypha dubia (assembly GCA_947311025.1). Lineage (NCBI taxonomy): Eukaryota > Metazoa > Arthropoda > Insecta > Diptera > Tachinidae > Lypha > Lypha dubia. Next base: position 71,437,528 of record OX371260.1, read on the forward strand.
CGAACTTGGCCTTATTTTCACATTTATGTTTTTGTGTGGATATTATTTTCCGCATTTTTAATAAACTGGGAATAATTTTGTAGATGTATGAAAGTTCCAAAAACAATTTACATACATAAGAAGTTCAATTACTATTTCGACATATGTAGTTACTGAAACCAATAGACATTTTGTGTAACTGAAAATTGCAACAACAATTTACATTAACAGTGACTAACAGCTGATATTGGTTGGATTGACCAACAACATTTTTTTGTGTGTAATTTAATTTCTGATCTTTTTTTCGCATTCTTATGGAACATTATTTGTAAGCGAGTACAAAAATCACAAAAGTAAGTTATTATATGACAAGTGGTTCAGCTGGTAATGTCTAAATAGTTCCCTTCGTATTTTGTGGCAAGACAAATTTGATATAATTTTGGAGTTCTTTAAAGACGTAGTATTACAGAAACCTTTTCAAAATATTTTGAAGGCAAACTTTATGTTTATTTGTAAACATTTTAAATTTTGGTCAGGCTGTGTGAAGTTGTTTCTGTAAAATCACACTTTACGGCTGATTTACATAGAATGTTCAAATCGTTCTTGGATATTTCACAATAGCCTGATGATTTACGAGTAAATTGATGATGTGGTACTTGTTAAAAAGATAATAATATGAATTCAATTCGATTACGTTTTTAACAGTACTGCGTCGAAATCTTTGTTAGAGAAAAACAACCTTTAGTCTACAAATAAATATTGAACAAGTAGGCTACTGGTTTGTTAAAAATAATCTAAAAAACTTCAGTCATTTTACTTGATTTTTCACTTGAGAATTTTAATAGCAACAATTTTAATGTTAGATAATGATGTTTATCTGTAAAAAAATATGTATTTCATCCCACAATTTTTCCCGATTGCATAACTTATTTATGTATGTACTTATACTGATAGATGATATTTAGAATACATATGTACATATGTATGTAAGTACATACATATGTACATACATACATATTTATTTAAGGGCTGAATGAGCTTTGCAACCCAATCTGTTTTGCAGTATAAATTAATGGCTGATATGAATGGATGCAACACTGTGGTGAGTTTGACTGTGGTTGTGAAAATTTGGTGGTAGTTGTTGCAGTAACTTTTTTTATTGTAATAACAAAAATAAAACAACACATGCCACTTGTAAAGAAAAATGAAAAATTTTCTTTTTATGCCATCGTAAACTTTTATGGCAATCTTGGGAGAGAGAAAGAAAACTCCATTAAATATTAAATGGATGAACGTGCTCTTGAGCATAATATAGCAACCCCCTGTAAATAAGTACCGCCTGTTTTCTTATTTTATTGCATTTTTTATGTATGCGTATCACATCAAAACTTTTCCCATTAATTCAATCCCTTAAAGTTTTTTGTCTGCCATAGCAGCCAAAATCCAATTATACTGAAAGAAATCTTATTGGTAGAGTCGTTCGTTATTTCAATAACCTTAGTAGCCTTTTTACACTTGTACAGGAATACGTGAAATATGTATGTTGAAAACTGAAAATACATGTTTACAGTACAACATCTTTCATACTTCAATCAAAAGATTGATTGCTAAGAAATTTACAATAAATTTTGTAGTAAAATATTCAAATTCAAAGTCATTCTTAATTACAAAAATTACATAACAAACATTTTGCTCACAAACTAATTGACCTATATTTTATAAGTATATATACATATAAATAGCTGATTGCTCCGTCTTTGAAGGGAAGGTATTTACTAATAAAAATATTCATATATTATAATTTAAATTGCAATGTTACAAATTAAAACACAAAATAAAAATAACTCTTGCTCCTGAAAACTTTAAAACTACTTAAAAAATTTAATTCCCTTTCCTATTCTATCTGCTTGACTACGCACATTATGAAAAAGTTTTTGTTTGAGGTGTAGCCTTCTATCCACTTCTAACTCACCAGTTTTTTGCCTGATTACACTTGTTATTTTAAAATTAGTCTACAGCTAATTTGAAGATTCTAAGTATTACACCAGCTTTCTGTCTGACTATTTGCATTATTTTGAAAGTATCCTACACTAAATTTGAGTTTTTTAACTCAAACAGTTCTACAAATATAGGATACGAAATTTTTTTATTTTCTGTAGTAACATTCTCCTTATATTCGTATTTCTCCTCCTCTTTTTGGCTTGACTATTTGTGTTACTTTGAAAGCATCCTGCACCAAATTTGAGTCTTTTAACTATAACATATCTCCAGATATGGGATAACTAAAAATTTTTTTGTATGGAGGTTGCAGCCCCCAAAATTTTGTAATGTTTTTCATCTTCTGAAAACTTTAAACCAAAGAAAAGAAATCAGACAAATCGATCCAGCTATTCTCAAGTGATGTTATGACATGCTTGTCCCGTTCATTGTTGTCTTTAGTCTTTCGTTTTTTAAATTTTACATAGTTTACACAGGATTGTAAGAAATTTTACTCGTACATTTTTAGAAATAACGGTTTTAATAACAGAATTTAAATGCGTAATCTATATATATAAAAGAAAGTCGTGTTAGTTACTTCGCTTATAACTCAAGAACGGCTGAACCGATTTAGCTGAAAATTGGCAGGGAGGTAGTTTAGAGCCAGGAATAGGCTATAGGATACTTATGGGCGGGATTGGACAAAGGGGCGTGGTACCTCTCATACAAACCACAAATTAAAAATCTATTATTTCTGCTCCTGATAACGGTATTTCAACAAAATTTGGTATGTCGGTTTGGTGTAAATTTCTTAAGTGCTGCTGCAAATATGGGCGGGATTGGACAAAGGGGCGTGGTACCTCTCATACAAACCACAAATTAAAAATCTATTATTTCTGCTCCTGATAAGGGTATTTGAACAAAATTTGGTACGTCGGTTTGGTGTGCATTTTTTAAGTGCTGCTGCAAATATGAACGGGATTGGACAAAGGGGTGTGGTACCTCTCATACAAACCACAAATTAAAAATCTATTATTTCTGCTCCTGATAACGGTATTTGAACAAAATTTGGTACGTCGGTTTGGTCTGCATTTTTTAAGTGCTGCTGCAAATATGAACGGGATTGGACAAAGGGGTGTGGTACCTCTCATACAAACAACAAATTAAAAATCTATTATTTCTGCTCCTGATAACGGTATTTGAACAAAATTTGGTATGTCGGTTTGGTGTAAATTTCTTAAGTGCTGCTGCAAATATGGGCGGGATTGGACAAAGGGGCGTGGTACCTCTCATACAAACCACAAATTAAAAATCTATTATTTCTGCTCCTGATAACGGTATTTGAACAAAATTTGGTATGTCGGTTTGGTGTAAATTTCTTAAGTGCTGTTGCAAATATGGGCGGGAGTGGACAAAGGGGCGTGGTACCTCTCATACAAACCACAAATTAAAAATCTATTATTTCTGCTCCTGATAACGGTATTTGAACAAAATTTGGTACGTCGGTTTGGTGTGCATTTTTTAAGTGCTGCTGCAAATATGAACGGGATTGGACAAAGGGGTGTGGTACCTCTCATACAAACCACAAATTAAAAATCTATTATTTCTGCTCCTGATAACGGTATTTGAACAAAATTTGGTACGTCGGTTTGGTCTGCATTTTTTAAGTGCTGCTGCAAATATGAACGGGATTGGACAAAGGGGTGTGGTACCTCTCATACAAACAACAAATTAAAAATCTATTATTTCTGCTCCTGATAACGGTATTTAAACAAAATTTGGTATGTCGGTTTGGTGTAAATTTCTTAAGTGCTGCTGCAAATATGGGCGGGATTGGACAAAGGGGCGTGGTACCTCTCATATAACCCAAAAATTTAAATCGCCATATTTTGGGCATTTTTTGACCTACGTCGATGATATTTGGTACATATGGTATTGCCATAATTTGGAATACGTACCGGGAGAAAAGTGGATGGGACCACGCTCCTTTTTATTAAAATTAAAAATCGTAATATAGTCTTAACTACTGAACCGATCGTCACAATAGGATATATAAATACTTTTAATATTATTTTATAACGAGGGGGGTAGCGAAGTACACCGGGATCAGCTAGTTATATATAAATAGAACTAAATTATTAATATACATATTTTGCTTCACCTGAGAAATAATAAGAAGTGCATTTACGGTGACGAAATGTCTTTTATTCTACTGTTTTAGCAAAAGTGTATCCTATGACTAAGTAAAAATTAAAAGAAATAATTTTTTATACATCGTCGTTGTTATTTTTTAAAGCAGTAGATATAATGAAAATTTGACATAAAGTTAGCATAAGTGACGAAAGTGAACTTAAGTTTAACGTATTTTCTTATACAATTTGACATTGAAGATCGCTGTAGATTGTAGACTATATTCTACGATGATTTCTGATTTCACAGCATTTGAAAAACTCAATAAATGCCAGGGCCCAAATCGTTACATCCGTGAACGTACAACTCGTCACATAATTTCCCATCCAATTATACAGTTATTACCTGACGAGTTCTACCGAGTTTAATTTCGTCATGTTTGCTAACTTCGTGCTATGTTTTTATTATGCAAACCGGCGTTAGTATTTTCATTTCAATTGGGTACAAGCATCACTATTATGATTTAGTTAAATTTATTTATCATCCAATGCTTTCTAACATGCTCGTATACCTAATTAGTAAATATGGGGAGTAAAAAGTGTAAAATAGGAAAAATTCCATCTCTTTAATAAAAAGATGAGTATAAATAATTTTATAGACATTTAATTTATTTAATGAATTCAAAAAACTTCCCATTAACTTTGTTGCTGCGAAATTAAGAAACTAAACATCTAAAACCATTTACGCAGCAGTTTTGATTGTTTTCTCTTGATAAAATGTCTATTACATATGATTTGAATAATAAGAACATTATTCATAAAGGTTTTTTAAGTTAAAATACCCATTAAATGTCTTCGAAATGTTGCAAAAGCCGGAGACACCCTCGAAATTCGTTTATTGTATCAAACTTAAAAATTTTTTTATTACAAATATCACTGAAGTTATGCTTAAAATACAAAAAGAAACATAGAAATTTAATAAAAACTGTTTTGACTGTAAATAATGCAAACAGTTAAACAAACCGTTCTTATCGCGAATATTACCAAAACGAACACAAATTTTATCCTCGAAAAACTTGCTTAAAATCGTTTTAACACAGAAAATTTCAATTAATCAGCAGATTAGCAATTTCTAACTACAAAATTAAAAATGATGTCATTAAATACGCTAACAAACTCCCAAAAGAGAACAAATAAACATGTATACTAGGGTGGGTCAATTTTTTTCCCTACTAAGCGTATAGCAAAATCGTAATCTACGGGAAATTCTAAGAACTTTTCCCAAAGAAACCATGGTTCTAAAATCAAAATCGAGCTTCCGGTTTTTTAAGAGAAAATTTGGTGCTCAGGACTATTGTTATTGTAACATAAACCTCCAAAACCATTATTTGGGTAAATAATTTTCTATAAATGAGGACAGATATAGAAAGCTGAGAAAATTTCCTTTAAAATAAGCCCTCTTCCAGCGTTACAGGTCAACTATTCACCAATTGCAATGAATTGCAATGAATATTTCCAAAAAAATAGCATTATTTTCGGATTTTTATTATTTGATTTCGGAATGCCACTTAAGTTTGAAAAACTCAATACACTCTCAACTTTTTGTGATGCGTTGTACGTTCTGAAAATCAACGCCTGGTAAAACTGCATATGCTGTTTTGTATCAGCTGAGCAAGCTAATCACACATGCAAATTAGATGCGGCGCAGTGATACACTACTAGCATTATTACTGAATATCTTACTTATGTTATTATTAAGTGCTATCTCCAATCACAAACACCATTTGAAATTGATAGATACCTCTATCAAAACGTTGCTAGTCCTTGGGAGCCAACTGCGTGTCGTGCTTATATAGGTTGTGGAAACAATCATGAAAATTGTATACATATGTACATACATACGTACATATGTTAGAAAATATTTCATTAAAAATTCTGAAGAGTTGAAATGTGAAATTGAATTCTGTGAAAATTACTTCAAGTGTAAGAAAACGTGTGGTACAAGTATAGAGAAATGGAATAAATTTCATCAAGGATCATAAAGTTAAGTTTTTGCTCCACAGAGACGCGAATTAAAGCAGATTGTAACGAGTATTTATTTTGTAATGGGATTTTTTTGTTTTGTTTAAGTCTATATATAAAATACATATATATTTTATTGCTTTTCCTGCATTGACTGCTCACTTTAAGATTGTAAAAGTTGTGAAATTCTAAATGTAATAAAATTATATTAATTTTATGACAGTCACGCACATAATTCTAACTCAAATGTATGAGAAAACTGCAGCACAAATGATCTTTAGTTCTTTTCATAATGAACGTTGCAAAACGATGTAATATTAAAAAAACGTATTTACACTGATTTAAAATTCTTAGTACTAAATTCTATTAAAAAGCAATTGTATAAAATTGTAGTCGCACTATTAAAATCTATATGGTATATACGAGTATATATTAAAATATATGCATACCAATGTATATATGTATGTTTAAAAAACGTATGGTTTCTCTTCATGTACGTAAAGATGATACTTTTACGTAAGAACTAAGATCAACGGGAAGAAAATTGAACGAAATCTTACAAAGTTATAAGCAATAGAGTGAATAAATCCAAATCACATATTTTCCGAATGTTAAATTTTTTTTTGACAATTTATGAGTTCAGAGCCGCGCTGCCATTCGGTTGATTGTTACTTTTGCCTGAGCAAATCCACTGGTTTTGGAAAGAGTGCCAAAAAGGTGTATGCGACAGTAGCATCTGTTTCGCTTCCAATTCCACATTCAACTGAATTTCCTCATCCTAAGTGCCCCGATTCAACGATTGAATATTTCGAATCATCACAAGAGATAGACTCAAGCAGTGATAATGAATTTCAACAGGAGTCGCAATTGGAAGAAAACACTGGCCAGAAAGGGAGAACGTCACAGTGGGCAAAGACAATATTAAATACGTGCCTCTTGTCAAAAAAGAATATATAATCCTTCCAGAGTTACACATTATACTTGGCCTCATTAAAAATTTTGTGAAGGCCTTAGACAAGGAAGGGCGAGTATTTTCATATTTAAAAACCCTTTTCCCGCAGCTATCTTTAGCAAAAATCAAGGAAGGCATCTTCGATGGTCCACACATAAAGAAATTGGTAAAAACCACAGATTTTCCAAAAACTATTTAACACCCGATAAAACGAGGGCTTGAATACATTTCAGCGAGTTGTTACCAATTTTCTTGCGAACAATAAAAGCACTAACTACGAGGGATTTATTACCGATTTGCTGAAGAACTACAACAAGATGGGTACGGAATGCCATTATTTAATTTCATTCCTGGTTGTTTTCTAATGTATTGTTTTTACCATTTAATTTATTTCTCTCACTAAGAGAAAAATGACGATCTAAATTTAAGAGCAAAATTCTTGAATGTAGATTGCACAAATCTTCAGATTTCGATCTTGAAATTTGGTCAGTAAGATTTGACATACTCAAATTTAAGCATAAATGCTTAATTTTTAGAATGAATTCTAAAAATCAAGAACGTAATCTTAATTTTAAGATTGTATTCTTAAATATAAGAATATATTCATAAAGTTAAGATTTAATTCTTGATTTTTTCGAAATTTAACATCAATGAAAGCGTATGGTGTAATAAATTGTAAGACGCTGAACGAAGACAACGTATTTAAAAAATAGTGAAAAAGAAATATTAAATTATTGTAAAAGGCAATTAAAAATTTAAAATCAGAACACAGATAAAATGGTGTTTATAACCAGTGAGTGACGATTTATAAACGCTGGCAAATGGACAATATGGTGTGATCAGCACGCCGGAGGAAATTGCATCGGAGTTGTCAGACGACTTAAAAAGCCTTCTATAAGAGTTTCAAATGGAATTTTCAAGTATCTCAAGGGTAAGTACTCCTTCTTATTTGTTTATAAATAGCTAAGAAAACGTGAATATTAAAAGAAATAGTTGCAAATAAAAATTTTTTCATATTCATAAATTTATTTAACCACCTGTTATTGGACAGTAAATTCATTTGTTTCAGACTCAAAAGTGACTTTAAAAGTTTGCAGTACATGAAGAAAGACGACATAAAAGAAGCAATTCCTCCTCTGGGCCTTAGAATCGAGTTTCGCGAAAAGTTGTTTGCGTGGAAAATGAAGGAGGTAATAACAAAAAAAGAAAAAAACAATAAGTGACACCACTAATAAGTTTTTTTTAGTTTGAAATAGACGAAGATACGCTTTCAATGCCATCAAAGGTAGGAGAATGGCTGAAAAATTGTTTGGATACATTTTCCACTCCAAAATTGGTTCATTACTTAATGAAATATATATAATTAAAATTTCTGATTTTACTAGCCCGCCTTTACATCTATATCCAATTAATAATGGAAAGACCTAAGTATGTTAGACATAAGGTAATATAAGTACAGTGTTGTTGTTATTGTTTTTTCTTTATTTTAATTAAATAAGTGCCTTTAGTTTAAAAGTTAACATTTGTTTTTCCAAATAAACCATTTATTTGGTTTTACATAAGCTCTTTAATCGAAATTTTCGACTCGGTTTTCGCAACAAAATTTCTATTGGTTGCGTTAACCGAGGTTACACTATATGTATGTACTTGTAAGTATTACATTATCATTGCGTTTTCCATTTTTTAATACATAAGTATGCTGTGTATATTAAATGTATTGTACACGTACATACGAGTATGTAAATATTTCAATAAATAAAAGTTTTAAAAAATAAAAAAATGTGTTATATTTCGAATTCGGATAAAAACCAATAAGACTATTTTCAAGAACACATTCTTAAAACCGATCTTAAAAGAAGAATTTCATTCAGATTACATTTTTAAAATTTAAGAATTTATTCTTGATTTAAGATTTCTAATAAGAACACAATCTTAAAATCGAACTTAAAATAATAATTTTTACAAGATTATATTCTTAAATTTTTAAGAATGTGATCTTAATTTAAGATTTTTATTAAAAAAAAAAATCTTGAATTCGATCTTAAAATGAGAATTTATTCAAGATTACAATCTTAAATGCGATCTTAAAAAAATTAAGATTTTATTATGAAAAGTAATATTATCAGGCTCAAGTTCAGTTTTATTGAATTAATGAAAATTCAAAATTACTAAGAGTTTTTTTTTTTATGTTGGAAAATATTATTATTTATATCCAATCAGTTTTTAGCAGAACGTATCAGTACTGATTTCAAGGCCGCTACACCTCTCATCAGCGTTCAATTGTCCATCTTTACAATTCAAAGGCGACAGAATAAAATCCTACGTACAATAACAGCAGCCCCCTGGTATGTCAGAAACCATCGAATTCATAAAGATCTAGACGTTCCTTTGGTGAAGACAGTATTTTCAAAACACGCGAAAAAATATATAAAAAACTTGAGTTGCACCCAAATCCACTTGCGCGCAATATTCTTCATTATAGAGGCCACACCCGGCTGGTAAGAAGCGATACTCTTTTTCTCAGCCGTTCACAAGAGATGTAAAACAACAAAAATTAACCGTTAAAATTAAAAATTTTGTTTAGCATTGGCTAAACTTACATTGGGCGGAGTGAATAAAAATGTAGTGTATGCTACCAAGCTCCAAGTAGTAGAACTAGCTTTGTCTTTTCAGCACTAGCTAAAGCTACTAGTGAAAGCTAGAAAAAGTGTGAATAAGTCTTTGCTAGTGCTGCATAGCTAGTACTGAAAAGTGATAGCTAGTACTGGAAAAATAAACATATGCACAAGGCGAATTTATATAAGGTGGGAGCCAGAATAAAACAAATACAACACGAAAAACAATAGGCATTTTGTTTGTGTAAATTTCCAAACGATTGTCAATTTGTTTTGTAAAGAAAGTGAGAAATAAAGAAATGAAATTATGTATTAGTGCTCCCATCTATAAGGCCATATCCAAAAACTGGGGATATTTTTTTGTAGTTGGGATTAAAAAATGTACTCTATACATACAACTTTTGCAATGTTCATAAAAACATAAAAAGTTAAATAATTTGAAATATGTACATGTTTTAATACAAAATGTCCATTAAAATTTTTTTTGTAAAACAAATCAAATTTATATTGATTTTTAATGAATACTTCAGCTAGCATCTAAATGTTACATACCTCTCTATATTACTTGAAAAATTTGCGTCGATTAAATTTAGAAATATTTTGAATGCTATTGCATAACAAATAAATAGTTTACAAACAACTACGTAATTCTCTTTTTTTGGCATATATGTATGTACATATTTCTTGTATAAAAAATACATACATATGTATATTTAATCGGATACTCAATTCATCTTTTAAAATTCCACATCAAAATGTTTTTGTTTTGAAGATTTCGATGTCCTAAGTATTTAGATATGTATATGTAAGTTGTGTGTATTGAGTTAACCCTAATAGGAATTTTCTAATGAGTAAAAAATATTATTTTAGTAAACAATATAAATTTCTAACAAAGTCAATATTCTTCGTACCTATTATTGAATTTGTTTTCAAAAAACAAATTTGGGGATTTTAGGAGATAATGGAATGAAAGTGTAGAATAAAAATTAAAAAGGTAACCCAGAAACAAATAAAATTTTCTATTTATATACAATTTGTTTTTATTAATTAATTTATATCAATTACATAAAATTAAATGCATGAGGCCAAGTGCAAGGAACATGAACGATAAATTACATTTAAGCACTAATTTAAAATATATCATCAGTCATTCTATCCACGGGGACCCTGCGTTTCAGTGACTTCTGGTGGCCTTGAAATACAAAGATTTAGTTTGTGATTGTTCAGAATGTTTCCAATTATATAAATCTTACCTGAACTTTGAATTCCATATCCTTTTTCGCTTTCACGTTTGCTTCCTTTTTTCACAATTATTTTCTTTTTTGCATACACTTTTTTTAATTCATATAAAAATTTTAATTTACAAAAAATATCAAATTTGTTTGTAAACAAAGAATTTAATAGAAAAGGAAATACTACAAAATTTGACAATCGTTTGGAAATGGCGAATTTTTGAATTCGCCATTGCTCCCACGTTGTATAGATTCGCCTTGCATATGCGGCTGAAAAAGAGAGTTGCCTCTGTTTAAAAAAAAAAAAACATTTTTCTTATAATACTATGTTCACACTTATGTGTTTAACGTCTCATTCGTGTTTAAGAGCTTAAACACTTCGATTTTGATATGTTTTACCATACATTGACTTGTTTTGTTAAACATCTCAAATGACAAGTTTTAGATTTAAACATCTCGCTAAACACGCAAAAGGCAGGGTTACAAATATATTTGGAGTATGTTCAGTGCGTTTTTTGACAACTCTGTAATGTTTGTATTGCTATTAAATGGCGCCACGTCAAAAATTTTTCACCAACTCTGTCATTTTGCCATGCTATTATATGACGTCACATCAAAAAAATAAAAATTCCATTTGCATATAACATATATTTCACCTTTTAATAGGCTAGCAATTTTACTAATTTCATGAGAATGAAAATAATAATATAAATAATAGTTTTTTACTGATATTTCTTTCCAGTTGTAATATAATATTAGTTTCTCAAACGCGCAATATTACAAAAACACAATAATCAGCTGACGAAACGTTAACCTTAAACATCTCAAATGTAATGTGAACGGTTGTGTTTAGATTCTAAAACATTTGCCTTAAACACGTTTAAAAACACAAGTGTGAACTTAGTATAAGTTCTAAGCAAAACTTATGGTAAAACATTTTGGCAACACTCGAAGTATGTTTTGATTATTTATTATCACGATGGGCGACAAAAATAGCGCGAAATTTTTTGATATGCTCCAAAAGCATAAAATTATATTTAAAAATTCTCAAGTGCTGTCAGTGAGAGTAGCAAAAAATAATGCCCTGTTTTTTTGTATTTAGAAATTTGGCCAGGGAATTACAATTGGTCAATTGAAAAAACAAATTCAAAACATGAGGAATGATCATAATTCATTAATGCAGTCATCATATTTAAATAAAAACAAACGACAATGCACTTTATGACGAATAAACCAACAATAAACTCATTTCCAGCACCTCAATGACATGCTTACAAAAATTCAAGTTAAAACTAGTAATTTTAAGTACTTACTAGTTTTTAATCACACATATATTTAGCAAACGCTGGAAAAACTAGCTTGTGCTAGACTGCAAAAAGTACTAGCTGTAGCGTATGTTTGTGTTGAATGTTTATATACATATGTTTAGGTTTGTCAATGTGACACGCAAGAACAGAGGGATGTGTTCAGCTGGTAAAATAAATAAAATATGAGTGTTGGGTAGTGTGTTATTTGTTGTTGGATAGTGTTATTTGTTTTTGTGAGTCCAAGGCTAAAATGGCAGAGTTCGTTGGCCGTGTAGAGTTATGTTAGGAATGTAAACTGTTGAAAAAGTGGACGTAGAAAGAGTAGGATGGATATAGTAGTAGCAAAAGAATTTTTACGGCGAATTAGAAAAGTCAGTAAGGTTGAGAATTTACAAAAAAGGCAACGGGCGATTGATTAAAAGATAGCCGCAAGACCAAGTTTTTATAAAAAAATATATATAAAAAAAAATAATTAATAATAAAAATTGAACGAGATATATACAAATACACCTGAAGAAGCGGTGCAAACATTAAAAGAATAGAAAAATCTGGGAATGCCTAGCCTAAAGAAGCAGAAGAGGAAGCTAAACATATAACATTGAGCCAAAGACAGAAGATAAATCCGAGGGAATAAGAAGTAGAGCCGGTAAACAGCAATCACCTTGGAAGAAATTTCCGGATGAGTGGCCGATATTTGGGCAAAATTTAAAAAAATCGAGTTTGTATATCCTGGTTAGCTAAGGCGCCAGTAATTAGTGGTGAGTCCACAAATTTTCTTTTCTATATATTTGAAATTGGTACCGGCATTTGTGTCGGACGATTTTTTTTTAGATTTTTGTGTGATTTATATTCCGGCGGGAAGAAAATAAAAATATTTTTTTTATAAAGAAAGAATAGATAAAATTTTTGTTCAGTAAAACCTAAAAAGGAAAATAAAAAATTGAAAAATATAAAATAAAATTTAAATAAATAAAATTAATAAAATTGGTATAAAATAAATACAATTTATAGAAATTAAATAGGTGTTAGTATTAGTAAATATTAGTGTTAGTATTAGTAAACATTAGTGTTAGTGTTAGTAAATATTAGTGGTTAGTATAAGGTTAGTAAAATAAAATTTTTGTTAGCCCAAAACTACATAACGTTAGTAGATTTCATTATTTTTTTTTTTTGGTTGAAAGATTACTGAATATTTTGTAATATACCTTTTTAGAGAGCTCTCTCAAATAGGTAGTTAATTATTAGTTGAGTTATTGAGGATGAAGAAGATTTTTATGATGTCCGGCTAAAGTTTTTTTTGTGTTAAAGTAAGTATGTAAGTGTGTTACCAATTCTTTGTCGTTTGTGGGGTAATGTGAAAATTTTAAGTGTTACGTTACCATGGTAGGGTGGGCAGCTAGTGGGACAAACTCCACCACATGTCCCAACTATGTCATCGTGCAGTTAATTGTGTCGATGTCCGTCTGAAATTTTGATAACAAACTTTCAGTCCGTTAGACATTTTCATGCAGTTATTTTCTGTTAGGTTTTTGTTCATTTAAATATAAATGTTTTTGTCCAGCCCTGTTTTGGAAGCCGCGGGTCGTACCTTCCCTGACGTCACTGAGTTAGCTGGCAACAGATGTTTTTGCGGCTTTTCAAAATCCAGACAAGGGTAATGCGACAAAATGGCGCCCAATGTAAAGGCCCGAAAGGGTATATGTATAAAAAAAGTAAAAATTTAGAGAATTTTCAATTTTATTTTTAAATTTTAATAAAACAGTTCACCATTTTGATAAATAGTTCACCATTTAGTTAAATAGTTTGTTTTATTGTTGTTATATTTTGTTACATATGTTCTACAACAAAAGTGAAGTTAAGACACATGGCAAAGCAAAAAGACCATGTTTGCTTAATTTCAATACTGATTTGTTTATTTTATTTTTAGTGGCCTGATGAAATATGAACTTATCACATCAGAAGCACTGGAAATAATAATTTTAAATAATAATAGAAAATATGTCAAGCAAAATTAAGTCATAAGATAAAATAAATAAATCTTATATGCTTAATTTTATTTGATATTATATACATACATACATACATTAAATTATATAAATACAGTGGCCTGAGGTACTCGTATAGTAACATCAGTAGCATCGTAAGTGATAGGGAATTAGTGCAATTTTTAGTTTTTAGTTTAGGAATACAATTAATTAATCTGTGATATAGGTAGGTTACTAGCTTAAGAACATTTGTTTGTTTTTGAACATTTGTTAGTTTTTATATATAAGGTTGGTCACGCAACATACTTACAAATACACATAATAATTTATAATATCAAATACCAAATTAAAATTACAATTTTTACATTTTTAAATCAATCATAAATTAAATACATTTGAATAATTAGAGCTTCACAATGAGTGAGCAAAACAATAAAATCAGGCAATCTTTGGAATTTGACCAAAATCGATTAGGGGTCTCCACAAAAGTTCAACATTCACCATGTCAAGCAACAGTTTTTCAAGATCCCCAGTTTCAAGATTTATCTGGAACAATAAGAAAGGTTAGCAAAAATGTAATAAATAAAGTTGCCGAAAAATCAATCCCTGAACAACAAGGAGCAGCGGCTCTAAATGTGTTAGAAGAATTGCGACGAGAAGAGGTTCAGGAAATAATGGTTAATAAAGAGTCTGAATTACGAAACAGCATAAGATATGAAATGTCGGAAATGATTCAGGTATCCATTCAGGAGGGTCTAAAAAAAATTATGGAAGAGGTAAATAAGGCATTGAAACCTGTTTCTAACGCTCATAATTATTTACCGAATTCTATTAATCCTGACTCAGAAAAAAACAGTTTAGAAGCCCAGGTTCAAAGACAATCAATGGGTAAAAATTCTTTAAGTAGTGAAAATGCAACCACCGTACAAGCTAATACATTTAAACCAAATTATGAACCCATACAGCCTAGAAGTATTGAAAAACATCTCAGGAAACAATATTCAAATAATGAAGATGTTCGAGCTCCCAGGCAAGGCTATAGGTTCACAAATATTTTGTCTAATGCCCCAAATTTTTATTCCTATGAAGGAAATGTGAATATTCGACCTGTAGAAGGTCAAATCAGGATTGATAAGTGGGATATAGTTTATGAAGGAGGCGGCAGTGGCATTTCAATAGAAGATTTTGTTTTTTGGGTAGAGCTTTTACAATCAAGCTATTCAATTCCGTGGGAAGAAGTGATTCGGGATTTTCACCATCTATTAAAAGGTCAGGCAAAAGAATGGTTTTGGCTTTATTTAAAGACACAAAACAGTACTGTCGACTGGCCAACTCTACGTTATAGTTTGTTGAATCAATTCCACGCAAACAGAAGCGATTTTGAAATAATGCAGGAAATGGTAGAGCGGCGTCAACAAACGAATGAATCATTAGAAGATTATTTCCATTCGATGTTGACTATTAGGTCAAGACTTCGTTCATCTATTCCCGAATACGAAATGATCAAAATTCTAAAAAGAAACGTAAAAGAACATATTGCCAGATTAATTTATCCCATGGCTATATACAACATCGAGCAGTTGAGAGAGGAATGTCGAGAGATTGAGAGGAGATTCCCAAGACGAGAAGTCAGATTTGTTGGCCAAACTTCTAATTCTACGCGTTACAATCCTCGTCCAAGAGTAAACGAGATATATGAGGAAGAAGAAGAGGTTAAAAACTACGATGAATTACAAGAATCATATAATATAGAAGAGATAAGTCGTGATAGAAAAAAAGAATTAGTTTGTTGGAATTGCAGACATACTGGGCACACTTATATTGAATGTGATTCTAATGTGCGGAATATATTTTGTTATAAGTGCGGTCTAGAGCGCACTATAACACCTAAATGTCCAAACTGTAATAAACAGGAAAACCGCAAAAAGAACATGACCCAAGCGGGCGAGTCACGTTCTACCCAGACGTCCGCAATTCCGCAAAAGTAGACATTAACCCAACATCAAGCCATAATACACAAAATGAATTACCCAACAAACATTTCCAAACATGTAATGAAAGATTGAAAAATTATATTAAAGTTAGAAACCGTATTTTTAATGATTATATTAACACTTTGCCAGTGATAACATCAAAAGTTAGAAAAGCCAGAAAACGCTATCAAGAAAGAAAAATTGTAAGAAAAGGAGTTATATCTTCTGTAGAAGCGATATCTGATACTGATCCCAGAGTTTATGCAGATATTTTCATAGAGAATAAATTAGTTAAAGGCTTATTAGACACTGGTGCATCTGTCGGTATCCTAGGTAAGGGGTGCGATAATTTATTAAAGGATTTAGGTTTAGTAGCTCTAAGATATAACTCAAATGTAAAAACAGCCTCTGGTCTAGCACATCAGATTAGAGGAAAAATAACATTACCAATCACTTATAATAACAAAAGTAAAGAAATTAAATTTTATCTGTGCCCGTCGTTGGAGCAAAATTTATATTTAGGCATTGATTTTTGGAGAGAATTTGATTTAGCACCGGAAGTGCTAAATATAGATGAAATAGACTTTAATAAAATCATGGATGGTTTTGAACCTCTAAAAAATCAAGCGCCTGAACAACATAAATTGAGCTAACTACAGCTAGAAAAATTGGAAGAAGTCAAAAGCCTGTTTAAAACATTTGAGAAAAATGGATTAGGTAAAACTCATCTGGAAAACCATTCCATTCAGTTGTTGCCTGATTCAGTGCCATTTCAGGAGCAACACTATCCTGTATCCCCAAAAGTACAAGACCTGTTATATCAAGAAGTTGACAAAATGTTAGAGCTAGGCGTGATTGAGGAAAGTGAAAGTCCATTTAATAATAGAGTGACTCTGGTATGCAAACCTGGTAAAAACCGCCTGACGCCAGAAAATTAAACAACCTCACGGTAAAGGATGCATACTCGATTCAAAATATTGAGGGCATATTGAGCCGGATTGATGAGACGGTATATATTAGTAGTGTAGATTTAAAATACGCCTTTTGGCAAATTAATTTAGACCAAAAATGTCGACCGCCTTCACTATTCCTGGCAGGCCACATTATCAGTATACAGTGATGCCGTTCGGCCTCTGTAATGCGGCCCAACGCCTTTGTCGCCTTATGGATAAGGTCATTCCTCAAAGGCTGAGGGACGATTTATTGGTAATATCCAAAGATTTCGAAACCCATACCAAGCTTTTAAAAGAAGTAGCAAAATGTTTATCTGATGCCAATCTAACTATAGGCATGAATAAAAGTGTATTCTGCCTTAAAGAATTAAAATATCTAGGTTTTGTAATTGGAGGTGGTAGACTTTGCACTGACCCCGATAAAATTAAAGCAATACAACAGATACCGATACCAAAAACTCCGCGCCAAGTCAGAAGCTTTCTAGGTACAGCTGGCTGGTATCGACGCTTTATTAAGGACTTCGCTATAATTGCAGCTCCCTTGAGTGATACACTTAAAAAAGGAAAAAAATTCCAAATGTCTGAAGAAGCGATTGAAACTTTTCTCGATTTAAAGCAAGCCCTTACTACAGTACCGGTACTGGTCCACCCAGACTTTAGAAAAGCATTTTATATTCAATGCGATGCTTCGCATGTGCGTGTAGGCGCTGTATTGTTTCAGAAAATTGATCTAAATGAAGACCGTCCTATAGCATTTTTTTCACAGAAGTTAAATGGAGCGCAAATAAATTACACAGTAACTGAGAAGGAATGTTAGACCGTATGTTGAACTAATGGAGTTCACCATAATCACGGACCATGCCAGCTTAAAATGGTTAATGAGCCTAAAAGACTTGAGTGGTCGTTTAGCTCGCTGGTCTTTGCAGCTGCAGGCGTTCAACTTTAAAATCGAGCACCGTAAAGGCTCAGAAAACATCGTTGCTGACATGCTTTCGAGATCTGTGAGCGATGCAAATGTGGAAGAAATTGAGCTATTAGATTTCGAAACAACAGAGTTTGAGTCACCCGAGTACCAAGAGTTAGTGCAAACAATCGAGCAAAACAAAAATAAATTACCAGATTTAAAAATAGATAACGGAATGATCTTTAAGAAGACGAGATTTTCCAAAGATGATAGTGGCTTAGAGTGGAAGCTATGGATTCCTGAGAATCTAGTATCTACTTTAATTTCAAAAGCTCATGATGTAGAAACTGCTTCTCACGGTGGTATAAATAAAACTTTACATCGATTAAGGCAATTTTATTATTGGCCAAAAATGGTATTGCATGTAAAAAATTATGTAAATAATTGCACAATCTGCAAAGAAACAAAACCAGCAAATTATGAAATGCGTCCAAGAATGGGAGAAGAGGTAATAATTTATAGGCCATTCCAGAAAATCAACATAGATTTTCTGGGTAAATATCCACGATCAAAAAATGGTAATGCCTATGTATTTGTTGTCTTGGATCATTTCTCGAAGTTTGTATTTTTAAAACCTATGAGAAAAGCGACTTCGAAAGCAGTAGTGGATTATCTAGTACGAAAAATTTTTCACACTTTTGGAACACCGGAAACCATTCATTCAGATAATGGGAAACAATTTATTTCCCAAGAATTCCAAAATATGGTAAATAATCTAAAAATAAACCATATTCGGACTGCTGCATATGCATCACAATCTAACGCTTCAGAAAGAGTTAATCAATTTCTTTTAGCGGGCATAAGAGCATACCTAAATACGGATCATAGGGAATGGGATGCCCATATATCTGAAATAGAATGCGCTCTCAGGTCGGCGATGCAAGAGTCAATAGGTACTACTCCATATATGGCACTGTTTGGTCAGCAAATGTTTATGTCAGGTACATATTATGAATTAGCTAAGAAACTAAAATCCCTTAGTGAAAATAGCTTTAAAATCGCAGGAAGGCAGGATCAAATACAAATCTGTAGAGAATCAGTGAAAAGTAATATTCACAAGGCTTGCGAAAAGAATGAAAAACTATACAATAAGAGAAGCAGGGACATTAGTTTTACAATAGGACAAGAAGTGTTTTTACGAAATTTTGTGCAAAGCGATTTCAAGAAAAAATTTCAACGCCAAATTTGCACCAAAATTTAGAAAATATAGGGTACGTGAAGTTATTGGAAACATCAATTATAAGCTGGAGACACTTCAAGGAAAAATTCTTGGTATTTATCATGCCAAAGATATTAAACAGTGATCTGTGATATTTAGGTTTTAAGGGAACAATGCTACAAGCATGCAATATACTTTTTACTGTGATATTTCCAAGTTTGTGTTGTCCCGTTTTAGCCCGATTATTTAACAGATTATTATTATATTTTCCTTGTTAGTGAAGTCCAGTTTATTTTTTTTAGTATTAAAAGACGATTCTTTTGATGAGAAATTTCCTAGCTTTAGATTACCCTGTGATATTTTCTTTCTTATTTTCTTAATGACAGTCCGTATCAAAATATAGAATAATTAACAATATAAACAAAAAAATACTTCCCGTAAATTTTACATCTGATTCCTTTGGGTAGTTGTAGCAGCAACTTTTGGGGATAGCCTCTCGTTCTCCGATGTTCATCTCAACCACTTCAAAGTACCTGATTAAAATAAAATATACAGTTAAAACAAATTTACAAGGGAAAGACATCATAGTAGTTAAGTAAAACCTTTGTATATAGGTATGTATCGCACGTATCTCATATAAAGTGAGAACAAGAAATAAATTTCATTAATTTAATTTAAAAGAAATTTTTTTTTTTACAAAGTCTGGAAAGGACTTAAAACAACCATATTTCTTTACTACAAGCAAAGATTTAATGGTTGTACTACTTGAAAAATGTATCCGCATCAGCAAATAACTAATTGTTATTTGATTGCATGGGGATGCATTCGGATGGCAGTGCGACCGTGTACATAAATATGTAAATCCAAAAGTAGTAAAGAGTTTACACAGCATTCACGTGCGCTCGTTTTTTTTAAAACTCCAAAAAATATTGCAATGAATTGATTGCAATTTGATTAATGATTAACGTGCGATACAAAAGATGTATTAATAAAAAATAATAAATAAAAAGTAAAGGTAGCCTACTACGATGTCGGACCCGAGAATTTTAAACATTAAGGAAAGTAGAGGATATATTTTGGCGGTTGCTTGTTTTTTTTAAGTTTTGGCTTTAAATCAACTATTGCTAACGAACGTTCTCCAGGCATTTTCACGAAATATTTACAAAAGCTTCAATTTCTAATCGTAAATTTATTATATATTTCCGATAAATTTCTTAAAGATACAAACAGAAATGTTTTTATAGAAAGGAAATCAGCTGTTTGTTCATAATTTAGAACCTGCCTGATAAACTTGCAACGACATTTGAAAATAATAAACTGTGAATTATATTCCATTAAAATAAGCGGTCTCTAAAAAGCTTTTCGTCACCACTAAATATATAATTTTTTTTTTGTATGCGGTGTTTGGTTTATAAAAACTAGCTTATTTCTAACGAATGGTTTAATTAAGCAGTCCCTTTTAGGCGGATTTTCCTTTAAGAGAATGTAATTGCTTTCAAATTTATCAAAAATAATAAAACAAATAATTTTTATTTTTTCAATTAGTCATTTTTTTATTAAATCGTGTGCTCTTAGTCAGATTCGACTGTACATATATAAGTACATATGAATTCAGCACTCACATTTTTTTTTTTTGTTGACTGCAAATTTACTTCAAATTGCGACGACGACAATGAATTCGCCGTAGCACCGAATGTCTGAATCGTTGTGATTTTTGTGACTCACAGTTGCTTGTCTAGGTATTCTTGAAATATGGCCAGTGAAAGTCTCGGTTCGCGCTGTGAGGTTTTCTTCATGAAAGGTGTGGTTTGTTCGTGAGAGGGGAGAGAAGAATGGTGTCGGGTACAATCTTTCATGTTCTGTGAAATTCTGCTTTGTTTTGTAGTTCGTAGTTGTAAACACGTACATTCGTTGTTGTTTGTTAACGGTCCATGTGAAATTAAATATATAAAATGTTTGGTTTCATGAAATTAAATTTCACTGTGCAGACATGAATGAACTTTTAAGAGAATTTCGGAAATTTCATGGTGGTAAATAATGAATTCGCCTTGGCAGTGAGTATCGAGGTTGTTTTGATGTTTGTTGAACTCGGGGCAAATTCATTATATGCAACTGCAACAACAGGGCAAAGACATATTTTGTTTGTGTAAACGGCGAATTCATTGCCTACACTCTACGAAACCTTTTTGCATTGGGAATTGCATAGGGATGATGTCAGGTCTGACGGTGTGTGTAATGGATGAATTTGCCTTGGTAGGACTCACATCGCAACTTGCAAGCACCACCGGACTTAAATTGAGAACTACCAATTTTCCATATTGCCCAATCCCGCGCCTGGTTGGTTCTGTCAGATACCAAGGATGAATACTGAAAATTTACAGTCAAAATAAGGTTAGAATAAGTTGTTGGTGTAATACTTGAAATACTTACCCATTCATGATTAAGGAAATGCGATATTTGCACCATAAACCTGACTATCGCCACAATATGTTCATTTTTGTTATTTTAGTTTTTTTATGTTGTAAATCCAAACGTTTTTTTATCTTTCTGTGAATATTGCAATGTCTATAAAATTATGATGTGAATCTATGCAATGTGTTAAATGCCGGAAATGAAAATTTAATATGACATGGACAACAAAGGTAGTGTTGCCATGACGGCCAAAAAATTAGTCACAAATTGCTGAGGATGCCAGACAAAACCATTTCATTCCAGCGATTTGCACTAAGAAAGCCTGGCTACACAGTCAGGATAGCATGAGGTGTCAGGGGTGGGCGTTTGCCTACGTTGGGCGAAATCAATAATTGAAAAATTTATCCGCTCTTGCGTTTTTCTGGTGACAGGCTTCAAAAACCACAAGATTTGTATCGTATGTTTGTGTTGAATGTTTATATACATATGTTTAGGTTTGTCAATGTGAAACGCAAGAACAGAGGGATATGTTCAGCTGGTAAAATAAATAATATATCAGTGTTGGGTAGTGTGTTATTTGTTGTTGGATAGTGTTATTTGTTTTTGTGAGTCCAAGGCTAAAATGGCAGAGTTCGTTGGCCGTGTAGAGTTATGTTAGGAATGTAAACTGTTGAAAAAGTGGACGTAGAAAGAGTAGGATGGATATAGTAGTAGCAAAAGAATTTTTACGGCGAATTAGAAAAGTCAGTAAGGTTGAGAATTTACATAAAAGGCAACGGGGGATTGATTAAAAGATAGCCGGAGAGATAAGACCAAGTTTTTATAAAAAAATATATATAAAAAAAAATAAATAATAATAAAAATTGAACGAGATATATACAAATACACCTGAAGAAGCGGTGCAAACATTAAAAGAATAGAAATATCTGGGAATGCCTAGCCTAAAGAAGCAGAAGAGGAAGTTAAACATATAACATTGAGCCAAAGACAGAAGATAAATCCGAGGGAATAAGAAGTAGAGCCGGTAAACAGCAATCACCTTGGAAGAAATTTCCGGATGAGTGGCCGATATTTGTGCAAAATTTAAAAAAATCGAGTGGGTATATCCTGGTTAGCTAAGGCGCCAGTAATTAGTGGTGAGTCGGACGATTGTTTTTTAGATTTTTGTGTGATTTATATTCCGGCGGGAAGAAAATAAAAATATTTTTTTTATAAAGAAAGAATAGATAAAATTTTTGTTCAATAAAACCTAAAAAGGAAAATAAAAAATTGAAAAATATAAAATAAAATAAAATTTAAATAAATAAAATTAATAAAATTTTAATTATAAATATAATTTTAAATATAAATTCGCTAATGTTTTCGTTTGGATGAAGAAGATTTTTATGATGTCCGGCTAAAGTTTTTTTTTGTGTTAAAGTAAGTATGTAAGTGTGTGACCAATTCTTTGTGGTTTGTGGGGTAATGTGAAAATTTTAAGTGTTACGTTACCATGGTAGGGTGGGCACCACATGTCCCAACTATGTCATCGTGCAGTTAATTGTGTCGATGTCCGTCTGAAATTTTGATAACAAACTTTCAGTCCGTTAGTCATTTTCATGCAGTTATTTTCTGTTAGGTTTTTGTTCATTTAAATATAAATGTTTTTGTCCAGCCCTGTTTTGGAAGCCGCAGGTCGTACCTTCCCTGACGTCACTGAGTTAGCTGGCAACAGATGTTTTTGCGGCTTTTCAAAATCCAGACAAGGGTAATACGACATAGCTTTAACTTAAATTTTTATTCACCTCAAATCTATTTTGAACTTAAAATTTCCTAGTATTAGCTTTAGCTACCTTTTTATTCACGCGGCCCATTTAATATTTTTGAGATTTAAGATTTGAAAAACTTATTGATAATTTAATTTATAATTAAAGATTCAATAAATAATAAAATTATCAAAAAAAAAAAAAAAAAGAAAAGCTGGTTTCAGTTTATGTGTGTGTTTGAACGCTATTTTGACATCTGGCATGAACTGTTGATGTTAAAGGCCCTGAAAACATATATGTTTGTGTGTTGATTTTTTGGCAAGCCACCAGAATAAAGTCGCAGACAGCAGAATAAAAAGGCAGAGAAACGCCGAGTTGCATTGATGCGTGTACCTGTTATTATTGTACCATGATATTGACACTTGTTGAAGTTTGTATAAAAAACAAATGCATATAAATAGCAATAACGGTTCATTTTAATTTGTTTTTGTACAATCAGTTTTTTCGCACATATAAAAACATCTGAATTAAACTGTGAATTAAATAAGTTTTTGATTAATAATATAAATACATAAATAGAAGAATTTAAGAATAAAGTAAGGTAATTTCTGGTGAGCTAAGAATATCATTTAAAAAACTAAAATACTTACATATGTACATATGTATAACGCATATACATACATACATATATTTGTAGAAATGCACCGGACAAAAATTCTTAAATTTCAATCGGAATGGCTTCAGGTAAAGGAATTTAAAAGCTTGTTGAAGAAACTTATTGAAAACCGAAAAGATGTTGCTTATTGTCAAATTTGCAATAAGAAACTGTTGTGCCATAAGAGTGTCATATCAAGACATACGCAAACCAATTCCCATAAAGCTGCTGCATCAGTAATAAAGTCTGCTGTTCCTATCACCAACTCGTTGCAAAACTGAACATCGAAGAAACTTAAAGTAAAAAGAGCCGAATTAAAAATCGCTGGTTTTGTTAGCAACAAATAATTTAGATTTCAGATTAGTGGATGATCTTGTCCCTGTGCTTAAATCTAGGTTACCGGATTCTGATATATTAAAAGATATTACTTTATATAGAACGAAGGCAACAATGTTGGTAAAGGATGTTTTAGGACCTAGTTTTTCGAAGATTTTATATACTAAATTGTAGAATACGATATTTTCAATTATAATTGATGAAACCACCGACATACATAAGTATAACAAGGCAAATTGTGTTTACTGTAATATATTTTGATAATGATACGTTAAGTACACAATATTCATTTTTTGATTTAAAAGAGTGTGTTTCGTCGAGTGCAAAAGAAATATATGAATTACTTAAAACTACCATAGCTGAAAAAGGTATTCCTTTTAACAATTTATTTATTTTGCTGCCGATACTCCAAATGTTATGTTCGGTAAATCTAACTCTGTCGCAAAACTATTAAAGGACGACAAACCTGACATTGCACTGGTTAAATGCTCTTGCCATTTAATTCATTTAGTAGCATCAAAGGCATGTTTAAAACTACCAACGTATTTGGAGGATTTATTACGAAGCCTAGGATCTTTTTTCAATAGAACTACATATATTCGGCAAAAAAAACTTCAAGAATTTCAAGAATATTTTAAAACTAGTATTCATAAAATATTATCGCCTGCAATAACTAGATGGCTTTCTCTACTATCATCTGTTAATCGTGTTTTAGAGCAATAAAAGTAATTAAAAAGTTTTTTTAAGAATGGAAGTTTTGACTAAAATATACATGGAGTTTCTATCGTATGCCTTAGATATTTTAACATCATTTAACAAGTTGTTTCAGTCAGAAAAACCAATATTGTTCAAACTTAAAGCTGAAATTACACGAATTTTACAAACATTCTATTCAAATTATATAAAGACGTTTTAAAGTCTAGCACCTTGTGGGAAATTAACAATGTAGACAAAAATATTTTTTTAAATGTTAATGAAATTTATGTTGGTATTGCAGCACATAAATCTTTAGCATTGTGTTCCAATTTTGAAAGGATTATTATACTTGAAAACTGTAGAAAATTTTATGTAGAAGTGATTACTCAAATAAAATCAAGATTTGATTTTAGTGATGAAATTTATCGTATTATCGACATTGTGGATCCAAAAAATGCACAGTCCATTCAACCAAAATCTCTATCAGCCATACCTAAACAAGAGCGGCAAGCGTTTTTTAGCTGTCAAAAGTTCTCATGCCCATACAATTTGTATGGAGCATCCCGAAATAACGCGGCGGTAACGCGGCGGCAAAATTTTGCAATTGGAAAATCCGATTTTGACAGCGCGTTTAATAGTGAAGTTAGCTGCAAAAGACAAGCACTCATGATACAATGACTATAAGGTAGTCTTACAAGCCCAGCTGACAATTCTTGTAAATTACTTGTTTTTTATTTCAAGTGTTAAATTTTGATTTGTATTTATTTTTTCCTATTTGAATGAATAATTTTTATTTATATTTTTGTCACAGGTTGAAACATACACGCATACACATTTATACTTCTGAGGAATTTTTTTTGTTGTGTTTGTTGTAGAGATGCATGTATTATTAGGTTATGAGTATACTATTATAATCAGTACCCATGTTCTGTAACTCCCGCTACGAGAAACTTTTCGATTGAAACGTGCAAAATAAAACAAAAATGTCATAAATTGAAACAAACAGTTGATTTTTTCACTAAACTGAACCTGTAAGTTTTTTTGTGAGTAACAACTGTCACGTAAGAAAATTTCTCGCAAATTTACAGAAATACTGTGTCTGTAAAACTTTCACTTTGAACTGTCAAATATACTCACAACAAAAAACGCGGTGAGTTAACATCTTAACAATGTTATTCGAAATAAAATTAATGAAAAAATTGGTATTTCAAGGTTAACTAATTGTTTAATTATTATTTTATTTTTATAATATTAGAAATATGATTAAAAATGTTTTTAATTGAAAGTACTTCCAAAACCATTTTGCAAACAACAATCATTAAAGCCGCACTACACATTATTTTGTATAGCCGACGGTAGTATATTTGACGCCGCCGTTTATATTCTTCTACTTTAGTGTATTTTTGTCGCCGTCGAAGATTGTTTTGGCTAGCATTCTTATCGCCTTTAATTACATATCGACATTGAGCTATATTTTCTGACATTTCTAACGTAACGACGTAAGCATTTTTGGAAGTTTTCGACATGAGTTACAGATTCATTTTTTTCTCACTTTTCGAGAAACGATGGAATAATTTGTTTCACATATTTTCGCCACTAGAACTTCTCACTAAAGTTACAGAACATGGGTACAGGGTTGTTATATATTTTGTAATAACCCTGTTTTTATGACAAAGCGTTGACGCTCTTGTTTAGGTATGGTATTGCAGCGTTAACGCTAGGCGGTAGAAAACGTTCCGCTTTCCGCTCTTGTTTAGGTATGGCTGTATGTTTCTTCCTAAAACCAAAGACTATAAATATACATATAAAGATATTGCACGTAGAACATTGAATAAAAACAAAAATTGTTTGCGTTTGTAGATGCTGCGGGGGGAAGTAGCAAGAGAAAAGACCACAAAAATTTTAGGCATACATACATATGTACGTACATAAGTATGTATGTAGTAATAATTTTGTCAAGTTTATTTTGTTGTTGTTTTTGAAACATTTTTGTTTCTTTTAACTCTACTAGAAATTATTTTCCAGAGAAATTATGTTTTTTTTTTGTTGTTTACACATATAAATGATGCTCATTGAGAAATGTGTTTGTGTGTGTGTCATATTCTTGTGCAAAGCACATTCAATAACAATATTAACAACTAAAAGCAGTTTCTTGTTTTCATATAAATCATGTGCAAATAAACAGTGCAAAGAAATGCGACCGATTCCTATGGCTGTAGGGTAAAATTACGTTTTTTGTTATTGTACAATTGCATTTATGTTGATTCGCACCGAACTATGTATACACATTTGTTTTATTATATATTTTATTTTAGAATTTTCAATTGTATATGTAGTTAGAATATCTATGTATGTACATACATATGTATATGCATAAATCAAATAAAACGTGCGCTTACCTGAGTTCGAAAACCATAAAATTTATTATTTTGTTTACAAAACTATTATAAAATTTAATAAAATCTTTTTAATAAGTGATAACTAGCACAAGAAATGTAATTATTTTTGGTGATTGGTACATATTTAATAATTTTCTGGGTTGAGCATATGTTTTATTGTTTCAAAATTTTAAGTTTTTCTGCGCTCGTTAATTTGTATTTGTATGTTTTCCACGAGGAAGGCTTTCGTAAAAGTGTAAGAATTAATAAATTTAGCATATCCATTCTGTGCTTATAGCATACGTTGTTTTCTTGAAACCAAAAGGAATATATTGTATTTTTGGTGCAATTTACACATTGCTCAACAATAGTTTTTTTTGATGTTTTTTATTTCTTTGGATTCATAAAAAATTTTTTCGAAAACTTTTATATGAATCTTACATACTGCAAAAAATAAGTCTGATGGAGCACACAAACTTCCAAAATCTGAATTTTTATCATAATTTTTTGCATGTACAAACATTTCTGATGGATATGACAAAATTTGCGCGGGTTTTTTTATATCTATACGGCAGCGAGCACAAGATATCCGTTGAGCTAGCAGAGTTATTAACAGATTTCCAAAAATAAATTTATGAGACCCAACTGCAGGCAACACCTTTCAAACAAAACAATAATTTTGAAAATCTGTTTATAAATTACCAGGTTATTCAAAAAGCAATTTTTTCTATTTCAAATTCAAAATAATACATATATAGCCTATATTTCAAGTTATACACTGTTAACATATCTGCGCGAAATTTCATTTAAATCGGTCCAGTAGTTTCGGAGATTAGCGAGAACAAACGTCGTGACACTTTATTTTTATATATGTATGTAGATATACATAGTTATATAAATTTCCAATTTTAAATAATATTAAATTCGGTGCGAATCGATGTTCTTGCAATAGTACAACAATAAAATACATAAGTATATTTGCCATTCAAATAAGAATCAGCGACATTAGCTATACGTATCTTATGTCCACATATGTATGTATATTGTGCGAACACAAAACGAGCCTTTGCTTCAAAAGCGTCATAATTCAAAATATGTCATTTTTGAGCTAATATGTATATAACTAATCGCGATATCAATTTTTATATTGTGCAAAATTTTCATACAAATATGAAAGATATTTGTATTTTATTATTCTCTTGGGAGAAGAATATTTTACCATTGATTTATAGGTAAATTCTATACTTTAAATTCGTTTCCTGCCAAACAAGATTTTTTGAATTATGACTCTATTGCAGCAAAGGCTCGAAAAGTTTTTTTGTTTATTTATATGGAATCTTTCGTTTGTTTATTAAATGTACACACATGCACACATACTTGTGGATGCAAAGACACAAACGTATGAACACATGTATACATATCTAAATGAATAGTAGAGACATGAGAATAATAAATTCTCTGAGAAAATAAATTACTCTCTTGAAAAAAGTGGTTTTACTACTAAAACCACCAGCAAATTAAGCATTTGCCGTACAATGTTCTACGTGCAATATCTTTATATATTTATACAGTGTTATTCATAAAAAATTCTTATTGTAGAGATAAAGTACACATTAGTTAATAATCAGTTTTTGTGTTATTACCCGGTAATAATAAACATTATTCACAAACGTTTAATAAAGCCAAATTAACTATTGTGTGATTTTTTCAGTTTTGTGATTCTGTGTTAGCAACATTGTTTCATATTATTTGTCAAGTTATAATTAGTGTTGTGTACAATAACATACTCGATAAGCAAGTAGTCTCTAATGGTTTGAAAATGTGAAAATAATGTCATATAAATTTTATTTAAACATGTTAGAGTAATAGAGTATTGCTTATAATATTTCAAAATATATTAAAATTTTTTAATATGTGTTGTATTGATATTGCTAGCAATGTGTTTTCATAAGTTATTAGAAAAGTATTCAAATACCGAGTTCGTTGCAATTGATTACACACCACTAATATGTTTGCTTTATTTATTTGGAAATGTTTTTAATCTTGTTGTGGTTGAAAAGTGACAAATTATGCACAAAATCATGAAAAAAAGATGAAATAATATTAATATTTCAAAGAGCAGGTAGAATTTAAGTTATGTGCGCATGTGAACAAATATGCATTTACAATGTACATGCATATAAGTACCTACAGACACATTTGTGTACATACTTGCATACGTAAACAATCATGCATATGTATGTACATATGTATGTACATATTTACATACATATATTCACATTTATGTATTTCTTCTTGAATTTTCTTATTTTACGCACATACATACATACATATGTATGTAAACATTGCAGAAGGACTGGAAGAATCGGGAGAGTTGAAATACATTATCTGCAAAATATTTAATTTAATAAAAAAATTATAGTTTTATGTATACATATGTATATATTTTGTATAATACTAACGAATGTCGAAATTATATTTATTACAATCATTACTTTATTCGAATCTTTTTTTTTATTTTTCATACTTTTTGAAGTAAATAGTGATTTTTTTTACTTTAAAAAATGCAAATGTCAACTTATTAAACGGCTAAAGTAGCATGATGCCTACAATAAAATTTTCGAGTTTATTAGCGTGTAATAACCGCGTCATAGTGCTATTAAACGTTTGTGAATAATACTTTAGCGCATTTTGCTTATTAGCCTCTAATAAAACGTTTGTGAATAACACTGATAGTCTTTGCTAAAACGGTTTCCTTCTTTTAAAATAAACTTGCAAACACTTGATAATGAGTGGCGTCAATATGCGTTTTTAGATTTCGCTAAACTGAAGCTGCATAATAATTTAGAGCCTGAAATTTATTGGAAAAAAGTGTTTAAACTCAAAAATTCGCTTGAGGAAAATTTATTTCCCACATTAGAAAAAGTAATAAACATTATTTTTATTTTGCCATTTTCAAACGCTTCTGCGGAAAGGATATTTAGTAGTCTTAATAATTGTAAAGCTGATCTAAGAAACAAATTATCGCCTGATACCGTTGCTGCAATTTTATTTACTAAAGAAGGTATACAGAAAAACGGCAATAATAATTTTGAACCTCTCCTAAACAATAGTAACAAAAATTTTATGTTTGAATTTTATCAAATCAGCTAATTAGGCCTATATTATTTAATGTAAATAAAAAACTTTTCTTTACATGTTTTCCAACGTTTCGTCAATTATTTGTTGACTTCATCAGGGTTACGTCTATTTAATTAAAAAATTATAATACATTAATAAAACATAAATACACCAAACATTTTTTCTTTTTAAACTTACAAATTTAACAGTAATTTTCACATTAAATTATATATAAATAAATTTTACAAAAAACAAAGAACATTTAACACAAAAAAATAAATTAAAACCACAGCTTAAAAATTAATATCACAGTTAGAAGCTATATTGCAACTCTATAGCTTGTATTTATATTGTCAGTATCCTCCTTTTTGTTCATTGTTCTTTCTATTTTTTGTTGTATACGTAAGCTTTCTGTTGTGTACCTTTTTCTTTCTCCACCCTCTATGTCTAAAATTTTAACGTCATCAAAGTTGATTTTATGTCCAGATGACAAAATATGTGTTGCCAACCCTGTTGATTCTCTAAGTTTTGTTATGTCGTTTTTATGTTCAATCATTCTTGTTTGCAATGATCGTTTTGTCGTACCTACATATATATATTTGATTGCATTTCTGTTCGTCATTTCCCATACATTCAAGTTCGTACACAACATTGCATTGTTATTGTTTTTCTATCGGTGTTTTTACATATGAAAAATTGTACTGAGTGTGGAGTTAGGAGTATAAGCAAAACATATGTTTTGTGATTCTATTGTTGCTTTTATATTTTTGTTGTCCGTTAAAGCAGGAATAAATCGTACACTGAAAAAATTTTTTTCTCTTTTATCAGTATTTTCTGTAGTGATGTTATCATATATTATTATATAAAAAGAAAAAATGTTTGGTGTATTTATGTTTTATTAATGTATTATAATTTTTTAATTAAATAGACGTAACCCTGATGAAGTCAACAAATAATTGACGAAACGTTGGAAAACATGTAAAGAAAAGTTTTTTATTTACATTAAATAATATAGGCCTAATTAGCTGATTTGATAAAACTCAAACATAAAATATTTATTAAAATTTGGCCAAATAACACATTAGAATAGTAACAAAAATTGAAGTTTCAATGATTTTATTAATGTAAGATTTTTTTGATGCTTTTTATTATGTAAATTTTTTATATATTTCTCCTTAATTTCTGTATAGTATAACAGATATTTAATTACTTTTAATGTGTTTATTTGCTGTTTGTAACAGACTTTTATGAAATAAAATAGTTATCAAAAACATACTGTTTGTTGTGTGTTTGAGGTGAGTTTACATGGTAATACAAAGTAATTACACTTTATAGAATCAAAATATTATGAAATTCTCTTTTTGTATAAGAAGAGAGAACAAAAGTCTGTTGCAGGTATTTTTTAAGTTTACACGGATAATATTAATAAAATCAAAATTCTGCGCTACGAAGTATCTTGCGGTTTACAATATTTACAAAAACAACATGAATTTGTTTTAGTTGTTTTCGTAATTATTGTATAGAAATGATGCCACATTAAATATATACTCTTAAAGCTGCCAATGTTTACTTAAAAAGACACCTCTGATAAAATGAGTATACATACGTAAGTTTCTAAAATGGTTTTGAAAATAAACATTTACCGAACGCATGTCAGATTTTTTATCCGTATTCTCTCTTACTCATAACAATTTGCGTTTACATGATAAGATTTTTCTAAATTTTAGGCATACCGATATACTTGTATTAATTTGTAAAGAGGCCTTTAGCTGGTATATATGTTGCATTTCATTGGGGCTGATACCAAATTATAAGTAAATATATTAATATTGGGTGTAACTCCATTGAAATCGGGTAATTTTGGCTCCTACGAGGTGTAATTTCGAGTATACATTTCGGCAGCACTGTGTATACATAACAATGATCTTCACTTAACTTACGTAAAACTTTAAACACAACGTGCAACGTATTGTATAGATTAAAAACAAAAAACTAACTGTATATTAATAGACAACATTTTTGTTTATTACATTGGCGTTGAAGTATTTTTCCGTAAAAAATATTGAGATTATGAATACGCCGCTCCTGCGCGAGAACAATTCAGAGAGAAAATTGCTTAAAATTTAATAAAACAAAAAAGTTGCACTTATCGAGTCTGTTTTTTGAAAAAAGTTGCACTTATGAATAAGCCCTGTAATTTAAAAAAATTCCTGTTGCGCTAATCGGGGTGTTGCGATAATCGGTGGTTGCGCAAATCGAGCTCTCACTGACACAACAATTATTGAACAGTTATTATATTGACATAAATATTTATGTCCATACATGAACACATTCAAAAGTGAACAAAAAAAAAAAAAAAAGAAAAGGTCTAAATGAGTTTCTCTTGTAACAACAATAAACAGTAGGAATATTTACATATGTACATACATAGCTGTGGTCAGTGATGCCTACTCTTGCAACAATAAAAGCACTGTGAGCCCATGGAAATAGGGTAAAAAAGGGTAAAAATGAAAAAAATTTCGGGTACAAAAGCACTAACCTAATTTTGGTTTGGGTCTGGTGGATCAAAAGACAGATCTATTGCTTTTTCGCGGCTTTTTGTGTGACTTTGTCGGAGTAAATCGCTTTATCGTGCATTTATTTCACAATTACAAAAAATAATATATGCTTTTAGTTCATCTTTTGCTGATATAAGCCACTTTTTAAAAGATGGATTATTTTCCCAAGCTTTTCTATATATTTGTTTTTCGATCTAAAGGAAAGCCATTGTTAGATGATGAACTTTAACACATATGAACTTTAACATTAATGAAGAACTTACTGTTCAGCTTGATAATAACCAAGGCACTTTCTTGCTTAAATTTGCACAAGAAAGAAATCAAAGGATAAGTAAGATCACTGCTAAACAAATAAATCATAAAAATTTCTGCACGAATTAAAAAAAAAGATGGTTGAGAAATTCTAGATTTCAAACTCTTAACAGTTTGCGAGTACTAATCAAAATATAAATGCAAATAATACACAGTTCGTTAAAAAAAGTATAAGGAGTCTTTAAAGAATAGTAGGAAAATGATTCAGTGCCAAAAATGTTGATTATTTAAAGCTCACCTAAAAGCACTGTGAGAAATTGTTAAAAGCACTATAAATACCCGCTTTTCAAAAACGGGTATTTAACAAAATTTCGGGTATTGTTTAAGTAAAAAAGCACCAAAAAAATACCCGAAAAGCAGCAAAATGACAACGCTGGCTGAGGTTGCTGAAGACGACAACAAAGAGAATACATAATAGCCTTTTTCCACTAGCATACATTTTAGAGGAATGAATTGAATATGTTGAAAAAGTGAAACTTGCGATTCCATTGGCAACATCTAACATCTACCATCTTCTCAGCTGTCAAAAATATAAAAATACTTACAGCATAATTTTTTGTGGAAAAAAATAAAAATAAAATTAAAATGGATTTTGAAGAAACATTAATAATTGGACTCCTTCATGCTTTACAAGAACAAATAGAATTGTTAATGTAGTGTTCAGAAAAAAGCATTAACACGAACTTCTTATATGAATTCTTTGGTTTTTTATTTATTCAAAGTTTTTATATGCATATCAAAAAAAAGCGATTCCCTGAAAGACATGACAGTTCTTTCTTGTTACTCTCAACTCTTCTATTTTGTCCTGCCACAAGTCCAGCAACATATTTTCAAAATCCTGGTTCCATACTATACGGAGACCTGTGCTTTTCTTTACTAAAAACAAAAATAAATTATTTTACTTATTTATGTACAACATACATATAAAGTTAAAAAAAATAAAAACTTACGTGTGCCACTCATTTCGATGCAAAATATTTTTTCTTACACAATTATGTAGGTTAGTATCTGTCATTTTGCCAGAGATGACATTAAAATTATCGGAAGATGTTGATTGGAACAAAATGCTCTCCTTTAATTTTAAATAGTGATCATGAAATAACAACAATTACTCCCATTACTAAACTTGTCAGCTTAGCTGTACAAACAAACATCCACCAGTAGATTCAATGAAAGACGGCGAAAGTTCTCAGAGATGGAAACGATACCATCAGATATCCCGAAACTCGCAGATTTTTAATGGTCAAGAGGATGGGGACGCAAATGCAACAAAAACGAGTAAAAGAAGTATACACTTTGATGTCACCCACTAATTGCGGAAACGGGTCGACCGATTTCAACCAGGGTACGTTGGGATGGTAAATGTGAAGTTTGCACGAATTCATCCCAGTGGTTCCGGAGATATGGCATTTAGATTTTCCTATATGTATGTATATTCCCATACAAATATCAACAAAATGCCCTCCATTTTCCTTGTTATGATTTCTTATTGTCACTTGAAAAGTTACCAAACCATATATCGTAATGTCTTATGTGTACAATGACATTCGGTCATTCTAATTGAAATGTTGAGCTGAATCTTTTTAGGCATTGTTTCGATCGACATTTTATTTGTGCACTGACCATTGGAATTTTCACTTGCTACACAGAAAAAAATTAATTTCGCATTCAATTACTAAATTCATAATCCCATTTACATTTTTAATTGGAATGGGACCTATCACGAAATTTGTAAAACT
Source organism: Lypha dubia (assembly GCA_947311025.1). Taxonomy (NCBI): domain Eukaryota; kingdom Metazoa; phylum Arthropoda; class Insecta; order Diptera; family Tachinidae; genus Lypha; species Lypha dubia. Next base: position 71,472,726 of record OX371260.1, read on the forward strand.
AACAACCACAATTCGTAAATAAGTAATAGAAAAAAAAACACACGTATGTATGTTATTGTAAAAATCAGACAATGATATTAATAAAAGCAAAGAAAACATAAATAAAACAAAATTGAATGCAAACAAATATTTGTTAAGAAAAAAAATCTGCATATTTTTTTCTGTGTATACAACTGCATTGTATGTATGTGTTATGTTTTATGCGAATAATTAAATATTTGATTTTTTTTCATTTTGAAAGTAATGCCACGAACTGCTCGATTAAATATAGCTCGGGGTGCAGGTCGTACCAATAATAGATTACTTCAAAGGAGATTACAAACTGAATACCAATGATCACCTCAAAACCAATTGCAACGCGACGCACGATCTCAAACTACATCTTACAAAAAAGTAATCAATATATTATTTAGATCTCAAAATGGACAGTGGTTTTGTTCTCAGTATTGCTACTCGAATGTTTACGAAAAAAAATTTGTCATCAAGTGGCGCTGTAGTCGCAAAACGAAGTTTGCAGGGGTATCTAGTACATACATATCCGCACAAAAACATAAAAGTGAAAGTAAGGCCAAGTTCCTATCCAAAAAATTTTGGCCGTAAAAAGTACTGGAATCAAAATAAGGACCAAGTTCTTGATAGGTACAATTCCATCTCATTTTTAGGCAACCTGTAAGCTTGGCAAAATTTTTCCAAGAATTCTTTCCAATATTATAAAGACAAAAATATTTTGCCAAGCTTACAGGTTTTCACCTATCAGCAAAATAGTGCAAAGTTATGACAATCACCCTTATTATGAATGTCAACGTCAACAGAAATGCATTGCCACTGTCAATATTGCCAGATTTCGATAACAATTGACAGTTGCACGCATTTTTAAAGCCGTCATAACGACGACATTGTGTCAAATTGGATCTGTTTTCGTCGACAAGATTTTTGGCAACGACGCAATAAGAAATTTTTAACTGCCACGATTAGGTGTTTGAAAAAAATATTTATTGCCTATTCGCCGATGTCGAAGGAGTTCTTTCTTTCGAATTATTAATTAATTAAAAATTAATTGTTCTTTCTTTCGAAGTATTAATTAATTAAAAATTAATTGTTCGAAAGAAAGAACTTCTTCGATATCGGCTAACGTGCACTTAAAATGGAGAAAAAATGAAAATTACAACCAATAAACAATTTGAGGAATTAATTCAGCAACTAGAGAGTAAGCCAAGCCTAGCAAAAGGATTTCATAACTCCTAATAATTTTAAACAAGAATGGGAAGAAAATACGGTTAAGTTAAATTCTATTGGGCCACCAATTAGAGACAGCGATGTTTGGCAAAAGGTAAGCTTAAAAACAGTTTGAAACGAAATATTGTTCTCTCTTAGATTGTCTAAGAAGAGATAATAATTTAATATATCTTTTCCGTTATTGCTTTCCCCAAATCCCACTCGCCAAAAGAAGCTTCCAATTTCTGCATGCTTACAACGTTCTAAGAATTTAATTTAATAATGTTCTGGGAATCTAATGGCCAATAAATGAGTGGATATTTAATTATAGTTTTAGCTAATTTTCATAAAAATTTTAAATTCGTTTAAACACACTTTCATTTTTTCAGTCAAACTTAAAATTCTTATTTAATTACGAGTAAAATATGGGAGCACTACGTAATATAAAAAATTTCCCACAAATTTCCCAAAAAAAAAAGCTGACTAGAGCAAATAAAGAAAAATCTAAAAAAAATATATTATTATTTTAGCTATAAATAAGAATAATTAAGAACTGTTGAAATGTTTTAAAAGAATAAGAGCAACTTTCAGAACGATTAAAAGGGTAATAGCGAAAAAAGATGCTAAAATTTTATGCAACTTGTCAGCAGCCACAAATATTTTATTTGCTTTTTTTCAAACAAGAAGAACAAGCAGTCGAAAACAAATGTTCAATTTGCATAACTTAAACCAAGTTTAAATACACAACGTTGGCTATTTAATGTTGATTTAATATTGCAATGAAAAACAAAATTTTTCATTTAAACGAGTCTTAAAAATATATGAAACATTATCATCCACTCATTTATTGGCCATAAGTGCAAAATCTTTTGAGTTAACGGAACTCCTTTTGTGTAGAAAATATAATCTCCAAATAAAGTGCTTAGCAAGAACATCAACCTACAGGGTATGTCAGACACTAATAGTTTATTTCATTCCTATTTTTTAGGCAGTAATTGTGTGTAATAATTTTTGATAATCTCAGACAAAATCCATAAATGTTTGAATGAGGTTCTTTGTTGCTTAATTTTAGAATTTGCAAACACAAAACACATGTAAAAGAGGGCAAGAAAATATTTATTTTTTTTTAGTCTCTTTCAGTGATGGAAAATTCAATACTTTTGTACTATTTTCACAACAAAAATACCACAGTACCCCCACGTCATATTTAGTACTATTTTTCTGTATTGCTTTGTTCCCTGTTTAGAAATCTGCGTTATTTTTATAATCAATGACAACATTTGCTTCAAAACAAGAACATACGGAATGCACAAATTCGTTGTTCATGTTGTTGTTAGTATGTGTTTTTTGCAAAAGTTGTTAATGTTATTGGTCAAATTTACACGAGATTAATTTTTAGTTCGCACAACTTTTGTTCTTTCGGAAACACACGAGACTAATTAATCTGGCATAAAATTGTATAAATATACAGAGTTTTGTGTAATATTGTATTTTTAACACATTTGTTTTGTAAATTGGACCATTCAAGCAACCAATTCGAATGTGTTTTAACTATGTATGTATGTACATGGTTTCGATAACATGCTACTTTACACATTACTACACCTTTTCCATGTGTAATTCACAAAGCGTCAATTGTAATTGAGATTAGTCAACTTTAATTCAGAAAACGTCAATTGTAATTCAGATTAGTCAATTGTAATTCAGAAAGCGTCAATTGTAATTCAGAAAGTGTCAATTGTAATTCAGAAACAAATTTTATTTATTATACATTTTATTATAAAAAAAATATATTATGAAAATCTAAAAATATTAGTAAGTACATATGTATGTATATGTATATTTGTATTAAACACCGACTGCCATATCATTCAGTACCAAAGCAGTAGCTTGGTGAACTGCACAATGTTGCACAGCAGGAGCGCAATCACCCCCAGTAATGGTGGTCGTTGCATGGTCTATAATACTCTGCAAATATACTAACCATTGTTCTATCACGCCTGGACCTACAACGTTTGGAACATGAATGTTGCTTTTGACGTGGGATTTAACTTTCGACCAAATATTCTCAATAGGATTTAGCATCGGAGAATAGGGTCCTAGCCTTAAAAGAGAGGCTGGCGTACCATTGATGACTCTTTCGAGCTTTGAGTGACAAGGTGCGTTGTCCGCAACAATCACTAAATCTTCCAATTGATTTCCCGTATCTTGCCACTTTTGCATTAAAATAGCTATCCAATCATTTGCTAACTGTGCAGTAAATGAGCCCCTTCTGCGTTCTATATATATGAATCCTGTGGTTGAAATTGCTCCAATCAAATGAATGTTAGGACCTCTTGATGCAGGAAGGTGTTGTACTGCTCTATTGCCGACTCTTGCACGGCCTCTCGTTCGACGACAAAACAAATTAAAATTTGTTTCATCCATCCAAACAACTTGTTTTCCCTGCTGTATGTACTGGTTCAAGGATTGAACATATTCAGCTCGTTTTGTTTTGTTCGCCTCAGAATTCATCGTAACTGGTTCACAGTGTACTTGTTTTGTAGTGAACAGTCTGCCTTCTAAATAATTACCTATTGTTGACACAGATATCAATATGTTTAAAGTACTCATAACCTTTTCTTTTAAACGCTTTAATGTTATGGTAGAATCTTCTTCAATCCACGAAAGCATCAAATCAATTTGATCATCACAAAGAATTTTTGCCTTCGCACCACCTCTTGGCAACATTTTGTCAACCCCAGATTTGATCCAAAAATACGCGGTTTTATATTTAATTTCTAGCGTTAAAGCCAATGCTTTCCAATCATCACCTCTATTAGCACAATTTACTATCCTTTCACGGTCTTTTTCACTATTTTTTCTGTATTTTTTTTTCTTTTAATTTCTTCATTTCCAATCATTACTGTTCTGCAGATAGGGCAAGCACTATCTACAATATCGGTAAAGGGTTGTGCGCATTTCTTATGCATTAAATGTAGACATGGCAGCAATCGTATAACTGGAGTCCTTGTCATTACGGATTGGCAAATCACGCAATTTTCCTTCAGTACCATTTTTATGGGATTATGCAAATACTTCATGCTAAAGACGTTATTATTTTGAATAAACTATGTATGTTAAATTATTCTGCAAATGAATTCAGTTGTTGTTACTGAAAACAAAATTCACGGCTTACTATGCTGTAATTTTTGCTCAGAAAATTTAGGTGTTTATATTTACTATTTTCTCCATTACAATTGACGCTTTCTGAATTACAATTGACACTTTCTGAATTACAATTGACGCTTTCTGAATTACAATTGACTAATCTGAATTACAATTGACGCTTTCTGAATTAAAGTTGACTAATCTGAATTACAATTGACGCTTTCTGAAATGTAGTTGACGCTTTCTGAATTACAATTGAAAAAGGCGTAGTCAATAAACATATATGTGACCTTCTCCGAGAAAAGGGACATAGTGTGTCAAAAAACGGATTTGGACTTAACAGTGGATTCTGCTACCTAAAAGGGTGTAGAATAAGATGAAATGAGTTAGATTTCTGATAAAAATTTATTTACCCCATAAAAACGTACAAAACGAACTTGATGTGTTCACAGTGATAATGCGTTATGAAACTTTAAATTCGTTTTTCTCAAAACTTAATTTTCACACACTAGGTCCCTTTTCTCGGAGAAGGTCACATATATTTTGCACACAACTAAGAAATAAAGCACTTTTTGTCCTAGAATTCAAAATTAAAATAAAATAGTGATTTATATTTTATTTATTTGTTGCGGGTTAGCAATATCTAGATATATATTTCGTTGGTAGCTATACCAATTCATCAGTAGATGTTTTACCCTTTATGTTTAAAAAAATTCCAAAGCTCATATATTTATACAAAAACTCACAAATATATTTTTGTGAATTGCAAAGCATAAAAATAGCCTTTAAAAAATTTCTCAAACACACACAACAATAATTCTCCATTATGAATGTGTTAACTTTTCTACACCTATACAATTAGACAACCCCTGGTTGCCATTAAAAGTATTTTATAAGGCAAAAATAAAAAGCAAATCTCCACGTTACAAAATTTTAACATTTATGTATTTGAGCATGTACTCAGGTACACCTAATTCTCTTTTTACACGAATTATTTTTACACGAATTTTCATTTAACACGAGTTAAAAAGTTAACATTTTTCTCTTTTTACACGAATTGTTTTGTTTTAACACGATTTTAAATATTCTACAAAGACGTTTAATTGCTGTAAAGTTAGTGCTCGTACAAATTTATCAACTCAATAACAGGTAAGTTTTAAATAATTTCCAAATCGCTGCATTATTAATTATAATTGAAAATCAGAATTGTGTTTAATTATAACTATTTCTTAACTATTGTATATTGGTAGCCCGGTCACAATGTCACATAAATCACCTGTAATATTATTTATGTAATATTAATTATTATTAATTTATTATACTTTTACGTTATTTTTTAGGTCTGGAACCAACCTACTATTTTCATCTTTGGCTAGTATCTTTTTTTACACGAATTTTTTTTACACGAATTTATTGGGAACGTATCTATCGTGTAAAAAGAGAATTGGGTGTATTTATGTTTTATATTTTATTTATTTGTTGCGGGTTAGCAATATCTAGATATATATTTCGTTGAATTGGTATAGCTACCAACGATGCTTTGTAATTCACAAAAATATATTTGTGAGTTTTTGTATAAATATATGAGCTTTGGAATTTTTTTAAACATAAAGGGTAAAACATCTACTGATGAATTGGTATAGCTACCAACGAAATATATATCTAGATATTGCTAACCCGCAACAAATAAATAAAATATAAAACATAAATACCTGAGTACATGCTCAAATAAATGTAAAAATTTTATAAAATAGTGATTTAAAACTTTCCAAAATATGGAGTCTGCTTCTAATGGGAATGGGATTTTTAATTTTATTTTTGAATAAAAATATATGTTTCATAAAAAGTACCACAATGTTGAAAAAAGTACTCTTTTTGTTGACAAACAGTACCATTTCAAATTTTAATTTTTCCATCACTGGTCTCTTTATTTGTTAATCATAGTACACTATGAATATTTTAATTTTTCAGGAAGTGGAGTGTAGAGTGGGAAGAAGCACATCCAGAAAAATTAAAATATTCGATATATAATATATGATTAACAAATAAAGAGACTAAAAAAAATAAATATTTTCTTGCCCTCTTTTGTGTTTTTTGTGCTTTGTTGTTGCAAATACTAAAATAAAGCGACAAAGAACCTCATTCATACAAATGAGTATGTTTCGTATTTTAGTTTGTCTTTTCTGTTTGGTTCGTGTTGTGTATGTGAAAATGACGATTGGTGCTCGGCCCCTAGGGAGTAGTTTGACGATCAATGGTTTAGAGCCACGTAATATTTCAAATTTAATTGGCGTCAGTAACAATAAATTGAAAAAAACTGTCCACTACTTTAGATATTTATAATTATTATGACATTGAGATGCCGAATTCGAAGACCACTACTGAACATTTTTAAATTATTTTACTTACATATTTTTTTTCGTTTCTTACTATATTTGCGCTTTTAATTAGTAATTGCGTCAGGGGACATTTACATTATTAAATTTTAGTTCTTGCATTTTTGAAGTCCAACATTCCTCTACTGAGAATTGATTACTAACTTAACATGATACGAATTTACCTACAAGACTTTAAATTTTAAATGATAGTTACGAAATATAATTTTCGTTTTTAGAAGATTATTATCGTGCGTAAAAGATAAAAGGCTTTTTTTCTTTAAATAAAAATTGTTATAAATTAATATATTTTTGTACTTTTTTAAACTTTTTGTATGATTTTTTTTCTGGAAAATAAATGTGTATATTATTTGAGAAATACTCACTTGAATTTGGCGAATACGAATATCTTGAAATAGTCGAATAATCGAATACGAGTATTAGTAACATCACTAATACATATTCATTACATTTATTTTAATATTTTCTCTGGCGAGTCTCATACAAAATTTGAACGTTTGCAATATATATATATATGTACATATGTATTATAAATAAATAACAATTTAACAATTTGATGGTCCATATATTAATTTCGGCCAGCGAAAATTTAGTTTTCTTCATAAACAGACAAGAATTAATAAAATAAAATAAATATACACATAACGATGCCTTACTTCCTCCACCTCCTAACTTAGGCTACGTTCACATTTATCCAATATTTGTCGAAAAAAACGTAACCAAGAAAAAAACTAATAAGTTATTTCCTTTAATTCCAATTTTTTTTTAATTTTGGGTTCGAATTTTTTAAAAACTGTATAAAAATACTCTTTTGGAGAAGAATTAATTTTATTTTGTAATATAAAAATCGTGTTACATGACAATATCCCTAAGCAAAACTATTGGTTACGTTTTTTTTGGGCAAATATTTGATAAATGTGAACGTAGCTTTAATAAAATACGGTTTTGATTTTTTTTCATATCAAACGATTGCTATTTTTGTGTTCTCAATACGTTGTCACAATACATACTGTAAATATTAATAAAATATATTTTCGTATCTCATTCAATCCTATTTTCAGATCTGCGTCAAACTTAAGAGCTTAATAATAAGTTTTTTAATACATTTTTTTTTTAATTAAGACCAGCACTCAGGGGATGACCCCTACGTATGCAGTGCACTGTGCCGGAACTCAGGGAGAGGGATAGGGTAGAGAAGATATATATTGAAAATTTAGAAGACTCTTTCACAACTCTGCTTTGCGCATTATGTTAATTTTTAAAGCAGTGTTGAGGCGCCTCCGGTGTTAAGTAGACGCATTAATTTTGTTAAGCTGTATTAGCAGGCATTTTATTAATTGTTTTACTTCGTCGATGTTTCTGCTAACCGACGAAGGAGGGCGATGTTGTGTACATTAGCTTGGAACAGCATCAATCGCTGTCGGACCATTTTTTTAGTGACCAGTGCTATGGCGACAACAATTAATACAATGCCACACTAACGTACATTAGAGAAATTAATGATGTTGATTGACTTGCTCTGGCCAGGGTTTGAACCCAGGCCCAAGTCATTGTTTGCTTAGTAGTCGACACGCTAACCACTTCAGCCAACACCACCCTCAAACTCTGCTAAATTATCATATAATGTCTTATGACAAATATCTTGTATGAGCAAATTGGTTCTAGGGATAGTAACTTTAATATGATTCGCATCTTGGCAAAACAAAAACAAGGCTTTAGTATTTGCCATATCAATGCACAAAGCTTATGCAATAAATTGGATGAATTTCGTTTCTTATTTGAGAACTCAGGTGTTGATGCAATATGTGTTTCTGAAACTTGGTTTAGAAGTGAAATAAATGATGGCTTATATAGTCTGAATGGGTACCGTGTTTTTCGATCCGATAGGTATAAGCATGCTGGTGGTGTAGCAATATATGTTAAGGACAATATTTCATGCAAGTTTAATTGTAGTTTTAATGAAACGAATGATGTTGAATACATATTTGTTGACTTAAACTCTAATGGTACCACTATGTTACTTGGATGTGTATATAGGCGGGATAGAACTATAAAATTCGAAAAACTAGTTGCTCAATTAGAGCTGTTATCTGTATCCTACTCAGAAATTATTATTGCTGGAGACTTTAATTGTAATTTACTCGTAGATACTAGTGTGGTAACCATGATGTCGTCATATAATTTGTTTCCCATAAATAGCTCGAGGCCCACACACTTTACAAACACAAATCGCACTCTACTTGATCTATTTTTTGTCTGTAATAGTAGGAAAGTATTACACTATGATCAACTAGCTGCTCCTGCCTTCTCGAAACATGACATTATTTTTACCTTATATGATTTTGGCTCAGAAATTCCTATTCAAAATTTTACTTATCGTGATTTTAATAATTTTAACATGTTTTCTTTAGAATCCGATCTTAATAATATTTTATGGGATCAAATTTTTTTCTTGCCTTCGGTTAATGAACAAGTGACTTTGCTAAACAGTCTTATTTTAGAGTTATATAACAAGCATATTAGAGTTGGGTTTTTCAGCTCAGTTGAGTGAGCGCTCTTTTCCGCTCAGCTCAGTTAACTGAACTAGTTCGCTCTTTTAGTTCAATAGCTCACTTTAGTTCAGTAGCTCAGTTTAGTTCAATAGCTCACTTTAGTTCAGTAGCTCAGTTTAGTTCAACAGCTCACTTTAGTTCAATAGCTCACTTTAGTTCAGTAAAATACATTAGCTCCATTGGTTTCAGCTCAGTCTATCTTTGTTACGAAAGTAAACAAAGCGAAAACAAAAAATGTTTCTGCTATATCAGCGTTACCATAACGTTTTTATTTTTAAACAACTAATTTGGAAAACAACTTAATTTTAGTTATATAAAAATAAGCTCCAAAATACAGTAATTTTATATATTTTTTATTAAGACATAGCCTAACATAGGTGTCACACGATCAAGTTTTCATTTAATTTTTGTTTCAAGATTCAATCCTCTCTCATTTTTTTACCAATACACTCACACTTTTAAAATTTGCTGAAAATTTGCTTTCAAATTTTCGTTCAATTGAGTGTTTCAAATTGCTTTCAAGAAAGCAGCTGATTGCTGATTGATTATAAACTCTCGTTAGTCTTCATATACATACATAAGTACATATATTCTGCCGCCATAATATTTGTGTTCTTGAAAGCAAATTGCGTGCAGCCTACGTCACAGCCTTCAATTTTTGTGAATTTTGACTAGCAGTTTGTGTAAATTTCTTGAAAGAGAATTGAATAAAAACTTGAACGTCTGACTGCAGTGTTACTTGAATGAAAAATTGAAACAAAACTTGAAAGCAAAATTTATATAAAATTGATAGTCAATTTTTAAATGTGTGACTGTTTAGTAAATTGAAACAAATCTTAATCAAGTGACACCCATGTAAAAAAACAAATATAAGAAAAATTCAAAATAATTAATTTATGTAAAAAATTGTGAAAAAATATTCATGCATCAAAAAGTTTTATAAATGAGTAATTTTTCGGAAAATTGCTTAAATATTTTCCTTTGCCCCAAACATATTTTTAAGTTTCTATTATTTGAAAATAATGATACTAAATTTAAAGTTGTTAGTATAATTGGTATTCCAATAATTCTGTTTCCAAAACTTATCAATAAACTTTTTTTTTTAATTATTCGTTAAACCTACTGAGTCATCATCATCTGTTTCATGATTTACGTTTGGCGTTAAATGATTTAATTCAAAAATACTTTGGTTGTTATTCTTCCCAATATTAGCAGGTATAAAGAAGTAAGTTTAAACCTTAGCACTGTGATATAAGAAAAATGGGGCAGGAATAATAGGTTCAGAAGTTGGAATTAATATAACAAAATTCAGACCAATACGGTGAAATATAAATCCTGCAGTCTGTTGTATTTATATATTTAATGTTTTAAATAAATTATTTCAAAATTGATCAATGCTTAGAAAAACTATAAAGTAAAGATAAATTAGCTTATTTGGCAACGCTGGCTATCAAAATCAACCCTTATTTAATAAAATACTGTAGATACTATCGCAAAAGTATTGTATTGTGCCAAATGTCATATTCCATACGAAATAAAAGCTCTTTAGGGTACGTAAAATCCAATTGTCATAATACATGAAATTGAATTGATTGATTGTAAAGAGCGCTCACTTACTGAGCTAAAAACGCTCAGTAAGGTGAGCGGCTCATTTAGCTCACTTGTGTGAATCGTTCAGTTGAACTAGTTCGTTCAGGAGCTACACACCTCTAAAGCATATTCCGATCAGAAACAAAACCATAAGAGCCAGAGCCCGAACATGGTTCACTGATGATGTTAAGCTACTAATACAACGTCGTGATAGCATTTACCAATTATGGAAGAGATACCGAACACCTGAGTATCATGAGCAGTATCGCTTGGCTAGGAAAGCTGTAGTTTCAAAAATTAAATGCGAAAAATGTGCCTACTATTCAAATAAATTTAATAATGCAGTTGATACCAATAAGACGTGGAAGCAAATACGGGATATTGGTATTGGTAAGACAAAGAATTGTTGTATTGATGTTGATGTCAATAGGTTAAATGAAACTTTTGTCAATATTCCCATGCCTTCAGCTGACCCTAGTTTTTATGATCGAGTCCCTGTAGTGCCATCTCTGGCACTTTGCATATAATCGATGTTATCGAGACTCGACGAGACTCGATGGCATCGATGTGTTGTAGGTATGTAAAGAACAATGAAGAAATAAATAGCACATTCGTATCATAATCTTTAAAGAAAGAACAAGTGCATTTTTATTTTACGGAGTACAACATGGCGACCGTGACGAAAAAAATGAACAATAAAAAAGAAAAGTGGAAAAGAAGAAAAAAAAAGAAATTTAAGATAACAATAACACAATATGGAAAAACAAAATTTAGACACAAAAAAAAAAAAACTAAATTTAAAAGAAAAAAAAGTTGAAATAAAAATGAAATAAACAATTAATATAAAAAAAAAAAACAATGAGTGTGTACAAACTAAACAGACAACCAGCCAGCCAGAAATACGTTCAATCCTAAAAAAAAAAAAAACCAACTTTCATTGGAAAAAATTAGAAAGGAAGAAATAAATCAATTCAGGAATTAAAATTAATTGTCTACCACTATAACCAAAAAAAAGTGGAAAAATTTTCAATATACAAGTTTTCGAAACGCAGAACAAATTTAAATTAATAAAAACCCCAAGTGTTATTGACTTTAAAATTCCCTATCGCCGTGCCGCGTTTCCTGTAAAATTGACCAATAAAATTTTTTAACAAAACAACAACAAAAAGTACAATCAACTAAAAACAAAAAAAAAAGAAAAGTACAGCCACGGCAAAATACAATTTGAAAACCTGAAAACTCAAAAGACAAATAACAGTTAAAAAATATAACCGTAGAAAAAAAAACCATAAAAAGAACTGAAAGTGAAGACAAATTAATCAAATAAATTACACTTACTTACATAGTAACAAGAACACAAAAAAAAAATCCAAAGAAATCAAAATGAAAAAAAAAACTGTAAAACAGCAAAAATATAAAAACGAAATGAAATGAACAGCAACGAAAACTACAGAAAAAAAAGATAGAGAAAAATAATAAAACAACATGAAAAATGAATATACATACATATGTACAAATGGAAAAAGCCGAATTTGAACGAAAAAAGAAAGTGAAAAAAAGATCTAAAGAAACGAAATGAAAATGAAACAAAATGACAATGAAATGAAATAAAAATGAAAAATGAAATTGAAAAATTATATACATACATACATACATTAAAAATAAAACTAAATGAAAACAAATAAAATAATAACAAAGAACTCAGAACAAACAATAAAAATAGAGACTTGAAAAAAGTGAAAATTTAAAAACATCACAAAAAAAATGGAAAGTAACGAAAAACAAAACTACAATACTACAAAAAACTTTAACAAAGAGACTAAAGCTGGATTCACCCATTGTTTCGGAACAAAATTTTTGTCCGGACAAAATTTTTTTTATATGAAGTTTGAGGTTTCTCTTTTTGAGAGTGAGAGAAAAAGAGAACAAAATTTGTTCGGAACATTTTTTGGTTGAATTGGTTTAATTTTAAATTTTGTCCGGACAAAGTTGAAATAAGCTGCCACCTATTTTATTTTCTCAGCCAAAGTTGAAGCGAGCTGCCACAAAATGTTATAAGTATGTATAATAAAAGCACATAGTAACTTATATCCAGTAAAATAAAAATAAAGTAAAGCTCAATTGCTAGTAAAAAAACTAACTGACTTTTATTAATTTTTTTTAACATGTAATTTTCTTATTAAATAATAAAAAATAAGTGCGTTTGACAAATAAAACACCAAATTAAATTCATCTGTCACTGTACTGTCACCTTGCAAAATTAATAAAACACATGTATTTCATACGGTAGCTTTGATTTTCCAGACAAATTGTTCGAAATGAGTGAATCGTGTTGCAAAATTGTTTCAGAACAAAAAATTTTGTCCGGACAAAAATTTTGTTCGGAAACAATGGGTGAATTCAGCTTAAAGAACAAAATATGTACTTATGTATTAACCAGAATTGAAACAAAACTGCACAAGGCTACACTCGGCAATTAATTTAATATGAAAAAAAAGTTATTAGTGTTAGACACAACACAAATTACAAATAAAACGATCAAAAGAGTATGAGCCAAAATGTGAAAAAAATTCAACAAATATAATTAACAACAACAACAACTAAAACAACAATAGCCACGCACAACAACAACAAGAAAATTATAAACACAAGAAGACGAAATTCAACGCAATCAAGTAAGCAGCAAACAAAAACAACCAACTATGTACATACATATTCGAATTCAACAAAGAAACCAAAAAGAGAAGACAACGACAGCAAAAGTACATCACAGTAACAACAGAAAAACAACAAGAGAGATGACAACAAGTGGCTTAATCAACAACGAAAAAACGGGTATCATAAATAAGTATATACATAAACCAATATATTTATACATATACATATATATTCATTTTTAATAAATTATATATATACATACATACACTTATACAAATATACAAACACCATCCAACACAATCAAATACATACATAGTCAAACACAAAACACACAAAAATATACACACATAACCAACCCAAAGAAAATTTCTATATAAAAAAGTAAAGTAAAACCCTAAAATTTTATTTATTTACTATATGTATTTACTACTATATAAATGAATAAATAAATAAATAAAAAAAAATATTTTTTTTTGAAATGAAAAAACCTCTTGCATTGTTTTATGTTGGAAACTGTGTATATTTATACAAACTAGATGCACACAATAGAATGCTGCATAAATATATGTGTAGCTAAGAAGCAGCGTTGTCAACTTGGTGCGTTTCGCACCTTTTTTGGTGCTTTTCTAAATGTTTTGTGCGAAAAATATCTGAGTTGGTGCGTGGTGCGCTTTTTTTTTAATTTTGGTGCGTTTTTTTAATTTTGGGTGGCTACAAAACAAATTCAACACAATTTTTTGTTTCAGTATGAGAAAAAAGAATTTTGTACAAAAAATACAACTGTTTCAATAACATTTCATTCAATTGTGTACAATTTTTACATTCAATTTTACAGACCACAATAAGAGCAACCATTAATGATGTTTAAGAGATTCTAAAACACATTCACAAAAACCGTCTTGTTGTTATAGATAATTTGTAACATTTCATTATAAGAAATTTGTTGTCCCTTTTAGATTTTCAGAGTACATAATTGTTTTTTGTCGTAAAAGTTGCTGTCAAGTATGTTAAAGAGCTTAGAAAAAACAAAGTATTCTTGAGACTTGCGGGATCCCAATGTTGAGTAAAGAAACAGACCTAGTGTTGTAACACTAAAATCAATAAAATTTCTATTTACTAAAAGAAATATTTAAAGTTAGTGTCAATAATGGAGTCCAAAAAGGGAGATAATAAGCGAAATACAAAAAGATTTGGGAATCACAATGTGAGTTTAAGCAATGGATTCGGCCTTAACCAAATAATAACACAAAAGCAAGATGTTTTTATTGCAAATGCGACATCACGCCTAAATACCCAATCTTTTTCGGCACGCTGGAACACGGAAACACATTGCAGCTTTAAGCCCATTTAGCTACAAATGACATCAAGAACCAACATTGTAAAAAATGTTTTATCCCATTTAAAATATGATATCATGCCATTAGCAGTACAATTTGAATCCGATGTCGAAATATTATCAAATATTGAAAAACGGTGGAGAATGATTCACTTCATGCAATGGCACAATATTGTATCAACGTTGGAATTTTAAACGTTAAATGTTGTAAAGACGCAAAATTAAATCAAGAATAATTTTTAATAAAAAAAATCTGAACTTGGTGCGATTTTTGTTGAATGGTGCGTTTTTTTCTCCATTTTTGTGCGTTTTGAAATTTCAAAGTTGACAACGCTGCTAAGAAGTTCACGTGTACTTCCAAAGCATGAACACTTACTCGAAATGAATTACAGAAACAATGTTCATATTTTTGAGAACACCAAAAACTTGTTGTCACTTCTTGTTGTTACTCGACTTAGCATGTGTAAGTTCACTGCTTGTGTGTTTTGCTATCATACTCGCAACATGTATGAACAGAACGAGGTGAACATAATGCTACAGCCAAACTTCACTTGGTACTTGCAGTACTACGTGAAGTTTGGCAATTAAAAAAAAAAATTCTTTCTGTTGAGTGTAGTAAAAAATGGTATTAAGTGAGGCAAGTTTATACATAATATTATTTATTTAGAGTTTTGTTACTTAGTTACTAATTAGTTATGTTTAAAGGTGACCTTTTTAATAGGGCATCTTTTCCTTTTCAAAAAATGTTAATTGAATTTATGAAAAAAAGCATACATATGTAAGAATAATTTTTTCATTATTTATTTTGAAGACTTAAAACGCCCGCGTATTAGCCAATCTGGATGTAAAGGCTAAAATTTAAAATTTTTAATTTTCAGCATTGCATGAAAAATTCTTGAAGTACCACATGAAGTGAACATAATTTTTAAGGTACTTCTTTTTTGTTGGCTACGGTTTTGTATGTTCATATTTTTCGGTACTCATTTAATTTGCGGTTGCTACTGGTTAGTATTTGTCAAACAAACAATCTCTTCTCTTCACTGCTTGCGCTCTGAGCGACAGAGCAAATATCTACTGTATTCGACAGCGAGTTTCACATATGAAGAAAAAAGTTACTCGTTGCAGCCCTTTAGTACACAAGTGTGTGCTATGAAAAATAACAAGCAAAATTTAAGCAAAGACTATAAATATATAAAGATATTGCACGTAGAACATTGTACGGGAAATGCTGAATTTGCTGGTGGTTTTAGTAGTAAAACCACTTTTTTCAAGAGTGTCATTTATTTTCTCAGAGAATTTATTATTCTCATGTCTCTACTATTCATTTAGATATGTATACATGTGTTCATACGTTTGTGTCTTTGCATTCACAAGTATGTGTGCATGTGTTACATTTAATAAACAAACGAAAGATTCCATATAAACAAACAAAAAAACTTTTCGAGCCTTTGCTGCAATAGAGTCATAATTCAAAAAATCTTGTTTGGCAGGAAACGAATTTAAAGTCTAGAATTTACCTATAAATCAATGGTAAAATATTATTCTCCCAAGAGAATAATAAAATACAAATATCTTTCATATTTGTATGAAAATTTTGCACAATATAAAAATTGATATCGCGATTAGTTATACATATACATATTAGCTCAAAAATGACATATTTTGAATTATGACGCTTTTGAAGCAAAGGCTCGTTTTGTGTTCGCACAAATTGTATGTATATGTATGTGGACATAAGATACGTAAAGCTAATGTCGCTGATTCTTATTTGAATGGCAAATATATGTATTTTATTGTTGTACTATTGCAAGAACATCGATTCGCACCGAATTTAATATAATTTAAAATTGGAAATTTATATAACTATGTATGTATATGTACATACATATATAAAAATAAAGTGTCACGACGTTTGTTCTCGCTAATCTCCGAAACTACTGGACCGATTTAAATGAAATTTCGCGCAGATATGTTAACAGTGTATAACTTGAAATATAGGCTATATACGTATGTATTATTTTGAATTTGAAATAGAAAAAATTGCTTTTTGAATAACCTGGTCATTTATAACTCTGCTAGCTCAACGGATATCTTGTGCTCGCTGCCGTATGGATATAATAAAACCCGCGCAAATTTTTTCATATCCATCAGAAATGTTTGTACATGCAAAAAATTATGATAAAAATTCAGATTTTGGAAGTTTATGTGCTCCATCAGACTTATTTTTTGCAGTATGTAAGATTCATATAAAAGTTTTCGAAAAAATTTTTTATGAATCCAAAGAAATAAAAAACATAAAAAAAACTATTGTTGAGCAATATGTAAATTGCACCAAAAATACAATATAGGTATTCCTTTTGGTTTCAAGAAAACAACGTATGCTATAAGCACAGAATGGAGATGCTATATTTATTAATTCTTACACTTTTACGAAAGCATTCCTCGTGGAAAACATACAAATACAAATTTACGAGCGCAGAAACACTTAAAATTTTGAAACAATAAAACATAAGTATGCTCAATCCAGAAAATTAGTAAATATGTACCAATCACCAAAAATAATTACATTTCTTGTGCTAGTTATCACTTATTAAAAAGATTTTATTAAATTTTATAATAGTTTTGTAAACAAAATAATAAATTTTATGGTTTTCGAACTCAGGTAAGCGCACGTTTTATTTGATTTATGCATATACTACATATATACTTACATACATAGATATTCTAACTACATATACAATTGAAAATTCTAAAATAAAATATTTAATATTATTTAATTTAAACAAATGTGTATACATAGTTCGGTGCGAATCAACATAAATGCAATAGTACAACAACAAAAAACGTAATTTTACCCTACAGCCATAGGAATCGGTCGCATTTCTTTGCACTGTTTATTTGCACATGATTTATATGAAAACAAGAAACTGCTTTTAGTTGTTAATATTGTTATTGAATGTGCTTTGCACAAGAAATATGACACACACACAAACACATTTCTCAATGAGCATCATTTATATGTGTAAACAACAAAAAAAAACCATAATTTCTCTGGAAAATAATTTCTAGTAGAGTTAAAAGAAACAAAAATGTTTCAAAAACAACAACAAAATAAACTTGACAAAATTATTACTACATACATACTTATGTACGTACATATGTATGTATGCCTAAAATTTTTGTGGTCTTTTCTCTTGCTACTTCCCCCCACAGCATCAACAAACGCAAACAATTTTTGTTTTTATTCAATGTTCTACGTGCAATATCTTTATATATGTATATGTATAGTCTTTGATTTAAGGGTTGTTTTACCATAGTAAACATAGTACATAAGTATGTACTTATGTATAAAAATAATTTGTCAAAAGAAAAACAAACAAGAAACAAAAAAATAAACAAAAAAAAAACATTACAATAAAAACATACATACATACATAAAATCAAATAAACATACATATGTACATGTATGTCAGTTCAATCAAATTGTTTTTCTTTTTTTTTACAATTTTATTATTGCAAGAATATTCGTTTTTGGCTATGGAAAAGAAAAAGGTAGTAAATAAGACATCCCAGCGAACATAATAACATCATCATTCTTTGTATGTACATTAATAACAATTTAAATTTGAAAATTTAGGATAAATTCTCGCATGATTTCAGTAAGAAAATAGCAAAATTTAAGACAGTAATCCATAGATATAATGACGATATTGTTAACGAAACACCAAGCTTAGGCTTCCTGCTTTCGAGGTTAGAAAACCAACAAACTCGGAATTTACCATGCAGAGTTATATATAAAAAAAAATCGATTTATTTTTCAAAATTTTTACCATACAGGATCTAAAGGATCAGGGTAGTAAAACATTAGAAGTCTTGGAGATATTTCTTACTGAACTGATTGATAAACATAAAGAGAGAAGTAAAGTGTACTTTGATAAATTTTCAAAACCCATATTGTTGGAATTGAATGATGTTGTATATTTGCAAAAAGAACATTATGATAACAAAATAAAATACATGTTAAAAAAAAACCAATAATAAAACAAAATTTGTATGAATTTACAAAATTTTTTTTATTATAATATAAAATAATAGAATATAAAAGTTATGAAATTTAAGGAAAAATATTGAAAAGTATAAACAAATAATATGAAAAATACAAATTTTCAAGTGTATAAAAAATAAATTATTTTTTTTGCAATTAATTAAATTAATAAAAAAAAAACTTTTATACAAAATCTTTAAATTTGTTTATTTAAAATAAAACTTGATAAATATATATAGATACTTACTTTTAATCAAATTAATTTAATCAAATCATATTACTTTTAATTTCATTACTTTCAATCAAATTACTCTAAGTATATTACTTTTAATCAAATTAATTTAATCAAATCATATTACTTTTAATTACATTACTTTCAATCAAATTATCTTAAGCATATTACTCTTAACCAAATTAATTTAACCAAATACCCATAATTCATATTGCTTTAAAATTTTTTCTACTTTTAAAATAAAAAAAAAAAAATTATATATAAATTTTGTCTACATATTTTTGAAAAATGTAATATTCTGTAATCTATAAAAACATATTATAGAAAATATTGAAGCAAACAAGATTGATCACCTTATTTGTTTAAACATTTTATAAAAAGGGAGGTGCATAGGTAGGTGGACAATGCCTGTGTCTCCAAACTTTAAAACTTAATTTCCATATAATAACTTAATTGTAAAACTTTTTTTAAATAATATTTAATAATTAAGCTATAAAATAAAATTATATTAAAAACATTTTTTTTATAAAAAGGGAGGTGTAGTGCCATCTCTGGCACTTTGCATATAATCGATGTTATCGAGACTCGATGGCATCGATGTGTTGTAGGTATGTAAAGAACAATGAAGAAATAAATAGCACATTCGTATCATAATCTTTAAAGAAAGAACAAGTGCATTTTTATTTTACGGAGTACAACATCCCATCATATGATGCCTCGAGTGAAAAATTCAATTTTAAATGTACACAGTAGCTGATGTTGCAGAAGGATTTAGTAAAGTTAAATCTAATGCTATTGGCTTGGATGATATCAATCCTAGATTCATAAAATTAATTCTACCCTGGATAGTACGTTCTATTGTACATTTACATATATAATACTGCTATTACCACAAGTACATTCCCGATAGAATGGAAATATGCCAAAGTAATCCCCGTCCCAAAGACAGACGGCGAATATCGCCCTATTTCAATTCTACCTTACCTCTCCAAAGTTCTTGAGCATATTTTGCAGAAACAAATCTATGAATATGTAAATACCAAAAAGTTATTAACTGATCGTCAATCAGGCTTCAGACCTCATCATAGCTGTGTAACTGCCCTAACTGATGTTGTTGAAGACATTAGGGGTAACCTAGATACTGGGAAAATATCATTTTTGGTATTACTTGACCACTCAAAAGCTTTTGATACCGTTCACCACTCAATACTGTGCATGAAGCTTACAAAAATTTTCAATTTTTCTACAACTGCTGTTAAATTAATATCATCTTATTTAACAGATAGAGTACAAAGCGTATCATGTGATGGTCTTGTTCCATATCCTTTACGGGTGGTAAGAGGTGTTCCGCAGGGCTCTGTACTTGGACCATTGTTGTTCTCACTGTACGCAAATGATATACCACAACAACTTAGATATTCCAGTATACAAATGTATGCTGATGATATTCAAATTTACCTTAGTAGTCCTATGACTTCCATTAGCTCTAATGTTAGTAATCTTAATATTGATTTAAATAGCATTTTTTTTGGGCATCAGCAAATGGCCTTCGTCTTAACCCTAAAAAGTCCAAATGTTTAATAATTTGTAAAAAATCAGTCAAAATTGAGTATGACATTGATATTTTCCTTGGAGGTACTCAAATTGATATAGTTAACTCTGCCAGAAACCTTGGTGTAATTTTCAACAGTACTTTAACCTGGTCTGATCATGTTAATCAGTCCTGTGGTAGGATATATAGCATGCTAAGGAGTTTATGGGCTACGCAGTATTTCACACCGTTGAAAATAAGGCTATTACTTGCTAAAACTTATATACTGCCTACTTTACTATATGCGTCTGAGGTTTTTTATGGTTGTAATTCGAAAGACACTTTGAAACTTAAAACAACTTTTAATAACGTTATACGCTACATTTATGGTCTAAAAAGGTTTGATCACATATCGCAATACTCCACCCGTATTTTTAATATTTCACTTAATTATTATCTAATGCTTAAAAACATTCTCCTGTTACATAAAATTATCATGACGAAAAAACCAAAATACCTTTATGAACGCTTACAGTTCATAAGATCATCGAGAGGAAATGGCATTATCCAATTTCGGCATAATGACACGGCATCTGAGAGACAGTTTTATATATTAACAATTCGTCTCTGGAACCAACTTTCGCCCAATTTGCAAAATACTAGCAACGCAATTAAATTTAAAAATTTACTGTGTCAATCGTTTCGTTAAACTAAATTTTTTTTATTATCTTAACACACATTTAACTTGTTGATATTATATATTTATTTTTTAGTTATTTTTTAGTTATTTTTTTTAGTTAATGTTCACCTTTTGTCACACGCCTAATGTAACCATAGCTGCCAGATTTTTTTTGGTAATATCGTCATATTTTTAGGCAAAAATCGTAATTATCGTCAATATAGCTTATTGAAATCTTATTAGAGGCAAAACATAACAAAACTCTTAATTCAGCGAATCTTATTAACAGCATTATTTAAAATACAGAGATCAAATACTTCACTTAGAATTCACAATAAAATCACATGTAAATAGATTGCATATTTTTCAATACCTTGAAATATATTTATACATTGTATGAAAAATAAACAAAAAAAAAATCAAATCCTTTAGTAATTTTTTTCAATTTAGTATAATATGCATTTTCAATTTCATTTTTGGAAACACTTTTTCTAAAAATTCATCAAAACTACAATAAAATTTATACAATAAAAATATAATTTTTTAAGAAAATAGACATATACATATGTACATACATATATATATTTTACAAATATATATTGCAATTAAACATATCGATTAATTCAGATCATAGCAGGTACATTTGTTTAGCTTTAAATAATCTTTTGAATCTTTCTTATTTTAGTCTTATTTACGTTTAGCTGACTAAATATTCTTTCCATATTTGCTTAATAATGTGGTAAAACTAGGATTTTTGTAATAAATTTAGTCAAAATCGGAAACAAAAGACTAGAATCCCTCGTTTGCATCTGTGATAGTTTTTTCGAAAAATCCAATAGTTATATGTTTTTATCAGGACAAAATCTTGGTTTTCAGTTTCTTCAACAAAATAAGACAATTATTTTATAATTTCAGAGAACCAACTTTTTTTTCTTCATTAATAATATTAAATGGATTAATATGGCCAAGAGCTTTATATTTATTTTCAAAATCAAATCATGATAATATCTGATCACAAAGCTCTATATAAAAATTAACACAATTATTACTGATATCATATTTTTCTTTTGCATTTATTTGTGATTCTTCCAATACGTCTCTGGCAAATATTCCTAAAAAAATGTCTTCAAAATTTTAAAAATTGTTTTTCTTTTTATAATCAGTTAAATAAAAGTTTTCAGTTTTACGCAAACTAGTTTTTAAAAAGTTTCTCATTACAATTTTCAGCAGTTCAAGGTTGCTCTAATAGTACAAATATATGTTGCAAACTTGAATTATTTAAAATCGTCAAAATTAGGGCATAAATCGTCCCATCGTCACTATGTCATTTTTAGGACCCAAAATCGTCAAAATGACGATAAATCGTCAAATCTGGCAGCTATGAATGTAACTTGTCTGACTCTAACAGCCATACCTAAACAAGAGCGGAAAGCGGAACGTTTTCTACCGCCAAGCGTTAACGCTGAAATACCATACCTAAACAAGAGCGTCAACGCTTTGTCATAAAAACAGGGTTATTACAAAATATATAACAACCCTCATTATAATAGTATACTCATAACCTAATAATACATGCATCTCTACAACAAACACAACAAAAAAATTCCTCAGAAGTCAAAAGTATAAATGTGCATGTGTGCATGTTTCAACCTGTGACTAAAATATAAATAAAAATTATTCATTCAAATACGAAAAAATATATACAAATCAAAATTTAACACTTGAAATAAAAAAGAAGTAATTTACAAGAATTGTCAGCTGGGCTTGTAAGACTACCTTATAGTCATTGTATCATGAGTGCTTGTCTTTTGTAGCTAACTTCACTATTAAACGCGCTGTCAAAATCGGATTTTCCCATTGCAAAATTTTGCCGACGCGTTATTTCGGGATGCTCCATACAAATTGTATGGGCATGAGAACTTTTGACAGCTAAAAAACGCTTGCCGCTCTTGTTTAGGTATGGCTGTAATACAGGGATCCCCACACACATACATTCACATTTATGTTTGTGTTGGTTGTTTGATTTTGAGCGTAATTTATTTTTCTCTCATTGCATTAGGGTTGCCAGGACATATTTGGTGCTGTCCCCGAACAAATTAAAAAAAATTAACACAAATCGCCACATGTGATATAAATATATTAAAAATACCATTTTGTTTTGTTATTTTATTTTGTACTCAAACAAAGACTTCATGTCAAATAAACTTTTAATAAAAGGAAGGTAAAAAAATTTTTTTTTTTATTTTGAAAATAAACAATATAAAATTCATTTTAAATTCTGTATGCACTAATAAATCGCCGTATTCAGCATTTATTTCATCAAGAAAGTTTTTAAATTTTCGATGGGTCAGAGAATTATGGCCCCCACGTATCTTATTAATTACTTTTATGGCAACTTGCATAGTATTCAATAAATTCAAATTTTTTGTAAATAATGCCTGTTGATGTATTATGCAATGAAATACATATATGTAAGTTAAAATCGTAGCGAACAAAACTTATTTTTGTCCGCATAAGAAGAAATCTCTCCATCAACGACATCAAAAATAGTTCTACCCTTAACATTTCCATGCAAAGCAACCATTGTCAACATTTCTTCATGGATTTCGAAATTATTGCTAATATTTCTTACGCATATGATCAACTGGCATATGTCACTAATGTCAGTGCACTCATCTAAACAAATAGAAAAATATTTGCAGTTAATTATTCTCTCTTTAATATTTGAATAAATGATTGCACTAATATTTTCCGTACGGCGGATAATTGTATTAGAGGACATTGGGACATCATTAATAATTTTTCGCATTTCTGCTCCTGTTTGACCAAAGACTTCTAAAACAGAATTGCTCAGCTCCTTGAAAAACATACCATCTTCAAATGGACGGCAACGTTTAGCAAGTGCAGTGGCAATCACAAATGATGCCTTTCTTTTTAGGAAAAGATCAGTTAATTTATCAACCTGATATTCTTGGCAATCATTTATTATTTTTTCATAAAAAGGTTTTTTAAGACTTAGAACTAATTCCTCCCTATCATTATTTAATATTTTTCACATACTCGCCATGACATAAGCGATAATGCCATTCTATGAAAAATTTATAATCACGCACCACAGGCAAATAAAAAAGCATTCTCCCATTCTATATTAAACATTTTATTCAGTGTTGTCTAGTAACAAGCTACTACCCAACCTGCTCATAGGAATTATATAAAATCTAAATGGCAACCCTGGAAAAAGAAACAACCGACTACACAACTTGCTCGCATGAATGATCCAACAAGACTAAAGCTGGAGCAAAGACTATAAATATATAAAGATATTGCACGTAGAACATTGAATAAAAACAAAAATTGTTTGCGTTTGTTGATGCTGTGGGGGGAAGTAGCAAGAGAAAAGACCACAAAAATTTTAGGCATACATACATATGTACGTACATAAGTATGTATGTAGTAATAATTTTGTCAAGTTTATTTTGTTGTTGTTTTTGAAACATTTTTGTTTCTTTTAACTCTACTAGAAATTATTTTCCAGAGAAATTATGGTTTTTTTTTGTTGTTTACACATATAAATGATGCTCATTGAGAAATGTGTTTGTGTGTGTGTCATATTTCTTGTGCAAAGCACATTCAATAACAATATTAACAACTAAAAGCAGTTTCTTGTTTTCATATAAATCATGTGCAAACAAACAGTGCAAATAATGCGACCGATTCCTATGGCTGTAGGGTAAAATTGCGTTTTTTGTTATTGTACTATTGCATTTATGTTGATTCGCACCGAACTATGTATACACATTTGTTTTATTAAATATTTTATTTTAGAATTTTCAATTGTATATGTAGTTAGAATATCTATGTATGTACATATGTATATGCATAAATCAAATAAAACGTGCGCTTACCTGAGTTCGAAAACCATAAAATTTATTATTTTGTTTACAAAACTATTATAAAATTTATTAAAATCTTTTTAATAAGTGATAACTAGCACAAGAAATGTAATTATTTTTGGTGATTGGTACATATTTACTAATTTTCTGGATTGAGCATATGTTTTATTGTTTCAAAATTTTAAGTGTTTCTGCGCTCGTTAATTTGTATTTGTATGTTTTCCACGAGGAATGCTTTCGTAAAAGTGTAAGAATTAATAAATTTAGCATCTCCATTCTGTGGTTATAGCATACGTTGTTTTCTTGAAACCAAAAGGAATACCTATATTGTGCAAAATTTTCATACAAATATGAAAGATATTTGTATTTTATTATTCTCTTGGGAGAAGAATATTTTACCATTGATTTATAGGTAAATTCTAGACTTTAAATTCGTTTCCTGCCAAACAAGATTTTTTGAATTATGACTCTATTGCAGCAAAGGCTCGAAAAGTTTTTTTGTTTGTTTATATGGAATCTTTCGTTTGTTTATTAAATGTACACACATGCACACATACTTGTGAATGCAAAGACACAAACGTATGAACACATGTATACATATCTAAATGAATAGTAGAGACATGAGAATAATAAATTCTCTGAGAAAATAAATGACTCTCTTGAAAAAAGTGGTTTTACTACTAAAACCACCAGCAAATTAAGCATTTCCCGTACAATGTTCTACGTGCAATATCTTTATATATTTATAGTCTTTGGCTGGAGTTACATACCACGCGTTATACGCGTCGACGCGTTTCATGCGTCTGTCAGAAAAGTAGAATCAGTGCATTTGCATGTGATAAGTTACACAGCACGACGCGTAGAACGCACGCGACGCGAAAAGTAGATCTACTTTTGTACGCGTCAGACGCGTCATATAAATAAACACAGCTGTATTTGTTAGTCATGGATGATAAATAATATTCAATTTCCAATGTTATCGATAAATATTTTTGTGTCGTGGATAAATTGCTTAATTTTTTTTTCATAAAAAGTGCTGAATATACAAAAATTTTTTGTAATCAAGCTTGTAAATATTGAACACAATAATAAAATGCATTTTAATGCACATTTTACTACAATTATGTAATCAACAAAATTTGCATTTAATTATCGATAACTTTTAAGTTGTTTGTATCATCTCCATTGCATGTTTATTAAAAACAAGTGTAAAATATTGTGTGCGAAATGGAAGAGCAATTAATAAATTCTATTAATTCTTTTAAAACATCGATTTCACTGTCCATTTTTGCCAAAACAATTTACTTTATTTAACTGGTATGTATGTATAAGTAAACAAGTTCACTTTACTTGAACAACAGCTGATCAATACGAACAGTTTGGCGCATAGAACGCGTTGCATGTAACTTGAATTTCAAAAAAGTGTACAACGCGTACAACGCGTAAAAAGCGTAGAACGCGTGACGCGTAGGACGCGTGGTATGTAACTCCAGCTTAAATGATTTTATTAAATAAAAATACAAATTATCTTCTCATGTTCTCTTTATTAGTAAGAGAGCATTCGCACATGTGCGGTGTCTTGCAGATCTCTGCTCTAATACTATAATTTATAAGATATTATGTCTTGTTGTATTAGAGAAGCATATATTTAATAAAAATACAAATACAAATACTAAAAATACTAAAATACTAATGTGCTTTTCTGACATATTTTATATTTACTATAAAAAGGGCTTTTTACACTAGTATTTAAAATAACAACTAATGATACAATACGGTAATAACATTTTTCCTGCATTAATTCTAAAAATTTAATTTATCTGGTTGCTAGTTTTTAATTATATGTATTTAGAAAATAGCACTATTGAAATATTTCGAGTCCTACGGAAGCGTAGGTTTGGAATTATAACATATGTATAATTTCCGCGTTAACACGCTACAACTTCATTTATCATTACATACAAATTTATCACTAAATTGTATATTGATTAGATATGATAACGAGTTGTAATTAAGTGTTCAGACAAAATATAATTATTGACTTTTGGAATGTTTTGTAACAAAGCTTACATAGCTTTTAATATGTGGTGGAACTTTTGACTTTTGATATGGATTGGAATAATATCGAAGGTACAAAATTAAAATGAGTTTTAAAATTTATGACACAAATTATTTTTTTAAAAAACCTCGAATAAATACTATATAATAATATAAATTGCGATACTACGCTCTATTCGTAATACTAGCCAATTGCGCTGGCACGTATGCAGATATGACATGATAAACGCATTTTAAAGTTGTCTGTTGCATAGTGATATTGTACATAGTACGAAAAATTACCCCATATATAAAAATTTTACAACTTTCAGTTCGGAGACATTTCCCCTCTAAAAAAACACCAACAATTTTCAGGTCCATTTCTAGTATATTAAGTATATCATACTTTTCAGGTTCGAAATATTTTTAATTTTTCAGTTTGAAAGCATTTTTGTTGGAGCAACGAAATTAACTGTAAAAAAATTTTCAACACAAAGTTATGAAAACCTAAAACCATGAATAACAACATAATAAAGTTATAAATACTAAGAGTCTTTAATAAGCATCGGTGTTCCAGGAAATACTTTGGTGGAAGGAATCCTTGAAATAGTAAAATACCTTAACATTTGTTATTACTATCCAAAATCTGAACTGCTTTCCAAGGGCATAGCCAGCCTTCGCTAGCATGTTTCTAAAAACAAAATCAAAAGCTCTTTTATGAAAAACGTCAAATTACACAACAAAAAACCTGAAACTTGCCCCAAATTTAAACATTAAAAGTAGTCGCAAAAAATAGGAAAGTATTTCCCCAAAGATCATGATGTTCTTTTCAATTCAAAATTTCGGTTCAATTTAAATTTTTACTTTACTTATTATTTATTTATTTGTCGGAAACAGCTGATAAGTAATACAGAAAAACTAATGGTAAACTAATTAATTCGTATCGTCTTTCTGTAGAAAAATCGTGTCGTACAACATTTGAGGCATAGGTAGTTAAAACGATTATTTTATTTTTGCCAAAGTTTTACGTTTAATACATAAAAATCTATTTTCTGTAGATTTCTACCATGGCAAAACTACCAGGTATGCGTAGTTCGACAACAAGTACAAAAATCCAAAAAGAATATGTATTTTGTTGGTATAAAGCACTCGCGTTATATCAATTAAGACAAACAAATTTTAAACTTTTCTTATGTACGTACTAGCAAAGACTATAAATATATAAAGATATTGCACGTAGAACATTGTACGGGAAATGCTTAATTTGCTGGTGGTTTTAGTAGTAAAACCACTTTTTTCAAGAGAGTCATTTATTTTCTCAGAGAATTTATTATTCTCATTTCTCTACTATTCATTTAGATATGTATACATGTGTTCATACGTTTGTGTCTTTGCATTCACAAGTGTGCATGTGTGTACATTTAATAAACAAACGAAAGATTCCATATAAACAAACACAAAAACTTTTCGAGCCTTTGCTGCAAGAGAGTCATAATTCAAAAAATCTTGTTTGGCAGGAAACGAATTTAAAGTCTAGAATTTACCTATAAATCAATGGTAAAATATTCTTCTCCCAAGAGAATAATAAAATACAAATATCTTTCATATTTGTATGAAATTTAGCACAATATAAAAATTGATATCGTGATTAGTTATATACATATTAGCTCAAAAATTACATATTTTGAATTATGACGCTTTTGAAGCAAAGGCTCGTTTTGTGTTCGCACAATATGTGGACATAAGATACGTATAGCTAATGTTGTACTATTGCAAGAACATCGACTCGCACCGAATTTAATATTATTTAAAATTGGAAATTTATATAACTATGTACATATATCTATGTACATCTATATACATATATAAAAATGAATGTTTGTTGGTTGGTTGGTTGGTAAGCGATAAACTCCTACATTGCTCATCCGATCGTGTTGAAACTTGGCATGTATAAGTAATAATAAATAAATTTTTGGACTATCAATTTTTCCGTAACTCTCCGCTAGGTGGCGCTGTAGATAAACTTCTACACACTGAAAACTGCTTGACTTAGAAACTTTTTTTTTTCGCCAATCTATTATAAATATCGGTCATGTGTTTGCTATTGAAATTCAGCAATATCGGTTCACGGGTAGCGGAGATATATCCAAAAAACCGGTTTTTTGGGGTCAAAATTATGCATTTTTTTGATAAATTTTTTGAAAAATTTTTTTTTGCGCCAAAGTTGGTAATATCACTTCTTATGGAGATTTGAAGGCAAAAAAAAAATTTTCCCGATATCGGTCCATATAAAGCCGAGATATAGCCAAAACCGATTTTCGATATAATTGGCCCTGGAAGCAAAGTAAAACAATTTTTGGTGATAAAAAGTAAATCTGATAATAGAAATAGGTCATTCAACCAAAAAAAAAAAAATTTGGGAAATCGGTCCATATATAGCCGAGATATAGCCAAAACCGATTTTCGATATAATTGGCCCTGGAAGCAAAGTACAACAATTTTTGGGAATACAGAGTAAATCTGATAATAAAAATCTGATAAAAAAAGTTAGAAAAAAATGAGAATTGGGAAATCGGTCCATATATCGCCAAAACCAATTTCGAAGAAATCGATTCTGGAAGCGAAGTAAAACAATTTTATCTTTTTACTCAATCCGATGGAAAAAATATTTGCTAATTTTTGAGCAAATATTTTGCGAAAATGAGCACTAAATTAAGTTAGTTGCAAGATTTTGTGAGTTTTTGCCTTTATTGAGCTAATTTTAAGTGTAGAATATGCTTTTCTTCCATATTTTTGAAATTCGTTAATAAGACTAAAAAAACCTTTAAACAAACTTCAGCTGACTGGACCGATTTGCATAAATTTTTTTGTAGGCGTTTGGGTGGCGCCCGGGTGGTTTAGATTTACAATTCGGTCCGATTGGATGTAGTGTGTTTGACTAACCACTACTGCATGCCGTCTGCATGCAGCAAGTGAAACATAACACTTTTGTTATTGTCCACATTCCAATTGTATGATCAGAATGTATTATGCTGATCATGCATATTCCCACACATACTTTGTGTATGTGTTAGTTTTAAGACATAGAATATTGTAGCATTATTTAGATTGATTAAGAAATAATAATTAAGTTCATAATTGTGTCTCAAACTGGACAGTCGCACAAGCGGCTGTCCAGAACTAAAATAATATTCAAATAAAGAAACGTTTTATATAAAAATACTTATTTTCTCTTTACATGGCGATCCTGCCATTATTAATGGCATTTAAATGCTGCCAGAATAAAAGTACATAAAATTAAATAGTGCCTAAAATCCTCTCTAAAATCATGAGTCAAGTTTCTGGTAATAATCGTGAAAATAAAACCCCAACAAACAAGACCATGCCACACATCCAAATATAGTCCAACATCTCAAGCAATTGTATCCTGCTCCATATTTTATAAACATATCGCAGCAACGAGCAAATCAATGAATGGAAGTTGATGGTGATAAATATGAAAACATCAATGGAGTCATAAATGCCGAGATTGCTAACAGTGATTTACATCCTTAGCTAACAACGAGCAAATCAACTTTAATTATTGATGGCAATAAATACAGCAATTACAACAAGATAATGGGAAACGCACCGGAATATTACCATCAAGTAATGTATTAATATATTTGTGTTTGAAAACGTTTATATAAAATACTAAAAGTTTAATTAATTAATTTAAATAAAAGAAATAAAATATTAACAATATAAAGAAATTGATTGAAATATTTTAACTTTGCAACTGAAAAATTAATTTAAATAAAAGAAATAAAATATTAACAATATAAAGAAATTGATTGAAATATTTTAACTTTGCAACTGAAAAATTAATTTAAATAAAAGAAATAAAATATTAACAATATAAAGAAATTGATTGAAATATTTTAACTTTGCAACTGAAAAATTAATGGAATATTAACAATATAAAGAAATTGATTGAAGTATTTTAACTTTGCAATTGAAAAATTAATTTAGAAAAGAAAAGAAGCACTTGCAGAAAGCAACATTGAATCACTCGATTCATATTCATAATTTTGTTTTAAAATTTATAGCTTTAATGGCAATAAATATTTTGTAAACTCCTAAATTTCAAATGTGTAGTTTATGTTTTAACTGAATGTTTAATGGAATTCTGTTGTGTTTGAGGAGGAAAGAAAAAGAAAATATATAAGATTTATCGCTGAGATACTTACGAGTCCCTCCAGTCGATAATATCAAAAATAAATTAAATAAAATTATAACTAATATGTATGTCACTGAGAAACTCACGAGTCCCTCCAGTTGATATATATATATTTTGTATCAGAAACATTTTTTACTTTAAAAAATAATGTAGGAATTAAACTTCTTTCAAGAAATAAATAAAATATAAATGAATTTATTCTACAAAATGTAAGAATTAATAAAATTATTAACATAATAATATTTAATAAAAATAAATTTGTATAATTACTATATTTATAAATTGATTCACTAGCCATTAATATTAATGAAATAATTTTGATGATCATACTTCGAATTTTGAAAAATAATATGGTGAAATATTCCATAAAAATATAGAATTTTTTTTGAAGACCTAATAACAGATTTTTCTTTGCATTTTTGGTAATACCATGATATTATTTTTTAATGTGAAGTAATACTTCAATATGCTTCGAATTTTGAAAAATTTTATCAAACATAATTATTATCGGTTGGTTTAGAAATAAATATATGAGGCGATAAATGCCCATGAGCACTGTGAAGTACCTAGACTACTTCACTAAATTAATAATGAAAATAAATGAATATATAAAAAGGGAAAGCGAGTACTTTCCAAATTTGAGTTGAACGACAAAATTATAAATAGAAATGTAGACTTAGGTCACCACTTTCTAAAGCTTGAAAAAGTAGCTGATAATATTGCTCTGACAACATTGCGACTTTCACTAGATGATAGTACGCTTAATAACCTAGGAATGAATATTGAAAACCTTCAAAGAGAAAGGTATTGAAATCTTGCAAGATGCAGATATAACTATTGTGCTCACAAAAAAAAAAAATAAATAAAATCACCACCGATCAAAAAAAAAAAGAAAGGATAGTAAATGAATAGAAGTATGTGAATTTGAATTAAATTTTTTTGTCCTGTTTTCGAATAATTTTGAATTTAGAAAAGAAATAAATAAAGGTAAAATCGAAGTATGATACGTTTGAAATCAAGTATATTGTTTAAAATGAATTTTGTTTTTGCATTAGTGCAACAATTTTTTTGAAATACGTCCATTAGAGGCCAATTTTTAACGGCTTTGGACATTTTTTAATTGCATAATAAATAATTAATATGAACAAAATGAATGAATAGTTAAGAATTTTTTTTGTAATGAATAGTTAAGATTTTTTTTAAGATAAAAATACAATTTTATAATAAAGTAATTTTTATTTTTAGCATATGCATATGTATAAAAAAAAAAAAAAAATTGGCGCCAAATAATCATTAATATATCCCCAATTAAACATTAAAATATATCCAAATAAACATTAATATATATCCAAACAAAACATTAAAATATATCCAACAAATAAAATAATGCATATATTATATTTACTTTAATTTTTTAATTTTTTTAAATATATAATTTTTACTCTATTTTCATAATTTTGTTATATGCAAAGTTCTTTATCTTTATAAATATTACATATTAATTAAAATATATAACCCTTACTTTAATTTTTATATAAATTTTAATGATTATTCTTAAACTGTACACATTTCTTACCAGCTATATTAAGCCCACAATTATTAGTAATAATTCTATAATTTTTTTATAATAAAATTTTTAATAACATTTTTTTTTTTCTAAAAAAGGGAGGGAAGGTATATTCCCTAAAAATCCCTGCAATTTTTTATTTTATAATTTTTTTATTACTAGTAAGAATAATCAACTCAGTATTGATTATTCTTTCTGAAAAAGGGAGGTGTAGTGTGTTTGACTAACCACTACTGCATGCCGTCTGCATGCAGCAAGTGAAACATAACACTTTTGTTATTGTCCACATTCCAATTGTATGATCAGAATGTATTATGCTGATCATGCATATTCCCACACATACTTTGTGTATGTGTTAGTTTTAAGACATAGAATATTGTAGCATTATTTAGATTGATTAAGAAATAATAATTAAGTTCATAATTGTGTCTCAAACTGGACAGTCGCACAAGCGGCTGTCCAGAACTAAAATAATATTCAAATAAAGAAACGTTTTATATAAAAATACTTATTTTCTCTTTACATGGACAAAGGGGCGTGGTACCTCCCATACAAACCACATATTAAAAATCTATTATTTCTGCTCCTAAATAGGTATTTGAACAAAATTTGGTACGTCGGTTTGGTGTGCATTTTTTTAATGGTGCTGCAAATATGGGCGGGATTGGACAAAGGGGCGTGGTACCTCTCATACAATTCACAAATTAAAAATCTATTATTTCTGCTCCTGATAACGGTATTTGAACAACATTTGGTATGTCAGTTTGGTGTGCATTTCTTAAGTGCTGCTGCAAATATGGGCGGGATTCGACAAAGGGGCGTGGTACCTCTCATACAAACCACAAATTAAAAATCTATTATTTCTGTTCCTGATAACGGTATTTGAACAAAATTTGGTATGTCGGTTTGGTGTGCATTTCTTAAGTGCTGCTACAAATATGGGCGGGATTGGACAAAGGGGCGTGGTTCCTCTCATACAAACCACAAATTAAAAATCTATTATTTCTGTTCCTGATAACGGTGTTTGAACAAAATTTAGTACGTCGGTTTGGTGTGCATTTTTTAAGTGCTGCTGCAAATATGGGCGTGATTGGACAAAGGGGCGTGGTACCTCTCATACAAACCACAAATTAAAAATCTATTATTTCTGCTCCTGATAACGGTATTTGAACAAAATTTGGTACGTCGGTTCAGTGAGCATTTTTTTAGTGCTGTTGCAAATATAGGCGGGATAGGACAAAGGGGCGTGGTACCTCTCATACAAACCACAAATTAAAAATCTATTATTTCTGCTCCTGATAACGGTATTTGAACAAAATTTGGTACGTCGGTTTTGGTGTGCATTTTTTTAGTGCTGCTGCAAATATGGGCGGGATTGGACAAAGAAGCGTGGCACCACCCATATAACCCAAAAATTTAAATCGCCATATTTTGGGCATTTTTTGACCTACGTAGATGATATTTGGTACATATGGTATTGGCATAATTTGGAATACGTACCGGGAGAAAAGTGGATGGGACCACGCTCCTTTTTAGGAAAATTAAAAATCGTAATATAGTCTTAACTACTGGACCGATCGTAACAATAGGATATATAAATACTTTTAATTTTATTTTATAACGAGGGGGGTAGCGAAGTACACCGGGATCAGCTAGTACATATATAAAAATAAAGTGTCACGACGTTTGTTCTCGCTAATCTCCGAAACTACTGGACCGATTTAAATGAAATTTCGCGCAGATATGTTAACAGTGTATAACTTGAAATATAGGCTATATATCGCACTCGTTCAACAATACTGTATTAACTCGAAATTTTTAAAATTTCGTTTTTTGCAAGAAATCGATGAACAGTGGTCATATCTATCCACTGTAAAAATTTTACACCATTTTCTCCACTCTTTCACCCAAAAAAATACAGTTGTATCTCTCTTTGTGATAGACGAATAGTATAAAAAAAAACGGTTTTTTGTCTCTCCTGAACACTTTGAAGTTTTTGAGTTAATACAGTATTGTTGAACGGGTGCGATTTGTATTATTTTGAATTTGAAATAGAAAAAATTGCTTTTTGAATAACCTGGTCATTTATAAACAGATTTTCAAAATTATTGTTTTGTTTGAAAGGTGTTGCCTGCAGTTGGGTCTCATAAATTTATTTTTGGAAATCTGTTAATAACTCTGCTAGCTCAACGGATATCTTGTGCTCGCTGCCGTATGGATATAATAAAACCCGCGCAAATTTTGTCATATCCATCAGAAATGTTTGTACATGCAAAAAATTATGATAAAAATTCAGATTTTGGAAGTTTGTGTGCTCCATCAGACTTATTTTTTGCAGTATGTAAGATTCATATAAAAGTTTTCGAAAAAAATTTTTATTAATCCAAAGAAATAAAAAAGGTAAAAAAAACTATAGTTGAGCAATGTGTAAATTGCACCAAAAATACAATATATTCCTTTTGGTTTCAAGAAAACAACGTATGCTATAACCACAGAATGGAGATGCTAAATTTATTAATTCTTACACTTTTACGAAAGCATTCCTCGTGGAAAACATACAAATACAAATTAACGAGCGCAGAAAAACTTAAAATTTTGAAACAATAAAACATAAGTATGCTCAATCCAGAAAATTAGTAAATATGTACCAATCACCAAAAATAATTACATTTCTTGTGCTAGTTATCACTTATTAAAAAGATTTTAATAAATTTTATAATAGTTTTGTAAACAAAATAATAAATTTTATGGTTTTCGAACTCAGGTAAGCGCACGTTTTATTTGATTTATGCATATACATATGTACATACATAGATATTCTAACTACATATACAATTGAAAATTCTAAAATAAAATATTTAATAAAACAAATGTGTATACATAGTTCGGTGCGAATCAACATAAATGCAATTGTACAATAACAAAAAACGTAATTTTACCCTACAGCCATAGGAATCGGTCGCATTTCTTTGCACTGTTTATTTGCACATGATTTACATATATGAAAACAAGAAACTGCTTTTAGTTGTTAATATTGTTATTGAATGTGCTTTGCACAAGAAATATGACACACACACAAACACATTTCTCAATGAGCATCATTTATATTTGTAAACAACAAAAAAAACCATAATTTCTCTGGAAAATAATTTCTAGTAGAGTTAAAAGAAACAAAAATGTTTCAAAAACAACAACAAAATAAACTTGACAAAATTATTACTACATACATACTTATGTACGTACATATGTATGTATGCCTAAAATTTTTGTGGTCTTTTCTCTTGCTACTTCCCCCCACAGCATCAACAAACGCAAACAATTTTTGTTTTTATTCAATGTTCTACGTGCAATATCTTTATACTTATATTTATAGCAAAGACTATAAAATTAAAAATTTTGAGTTAATACAGTATTGTTGAACGAGTGCGATATATAGCCTATATTTCAAGTTATACACTGTTAACATATCTGCTAGAGCTGTGTCGGTCCGGAACGAACGGGTACAAAGGAACGAATCACTGAAGTGAACGAAGGGAGCCGGTTACTTTACGGAGCGCTTTTGGCTCAGTGAGCGGTTTAGTTTGGTGTTTTGGTTTCATCGTTCATTTCGTACATTCGTTCGCTCATATGGTATTTTGTTATGATTAGCTTTTGCTTTTCAGTGTGACCAACACGAAATTACATTATTAGCGTAACAATTTGTTAGTTTTTTTTATATTATAGTTCAATGGGTACATATTTTTAATCTGCATGTACACCAGCATTTATGTCCAGCTTTTATATATTTTTATATACATAGTTAAAATGTAGACATATTAACTAATATTTTATTTCAGTTGCGTAATAAAATTTTAAATATAAAATAGGCTTAAGTTAGTTAAGCGATACAGCTACGGATTTAAAACCTTTTACATATCTTCTAGCATTTATTTATTGACTTTCGCCGTATTTTTATACATAACATATATTTTAGAATTAAATTTTCTATCACATAAAGCTACGTTCACATATATTAAATATTATTAAATATTTGTAAAAAAAACGTAACCACTAGTTTTGCTGAGGGATAGTGCCATTTAACTTGGTTTTTATGTTACAAAATAAAATTAATCATTCTACAAAAAAGTATTTTTAAAAAATAGGAACCCATAATTAAAAAAATATCCGAATTACAAGAAATAAATAATTAGCTTCTTTCTTGGTTACGTTTTTTTCCGGCAAATGTTTGTTAAATGTGAACGTAGCTTAAGATTAGTGTTTTTTATCCGGAATCTTGTAGCTAAATACAAAACAGGCTTGTTTCGTTATGTACAAAAACAGAATACAATTTTGTTAATTTAATACAATTTCACATACAAAGTAGGTTCAACTTTAACTTTATTACTGATAAGCTACGGATTTAAAACAATTTATGCAAATATTGCAAACTTTCTCAATAATGTGTGTGTATGTAAATATTGTAAACAAAACAATACTTTAGTTTGAATAGTGTTGCATTTGATACGAAAGGAGCGGTGGAACGAAATGAACGAACGGGTCCGGTCCTCTGAATTGAACGAAAAGGAGCGCTCACCAAAAGGAACGATTTGGCACAGCTCTAA
The DNA here is from genome assembly GCA_947311025.1 of Lypha dubia. NCBI lineage: Eukaryota > Metazoa > Arthropoda > Insecta > Diptera > Tachinidae > Lypha > Lypha dubia. The sequence continues at coordinate 71,510,427 of OX371260.1, forward strand.
TATCTGCGCGAAATTTCATTTAAATCGGTCCAGTAGTTTCGGAGATTAGCGAGAACAAACGTCGTGACACTTTATTTTTATATATGTATGTACATAGACTCTCTTGAAAAAAGTGGTTTTACTACTAAAACCACCAGCAAATTAAGCATTTCCCGTACAATGTTCTACGTGCAATATCTTTATATATTTATAGTCTTTGTTTATAGTCTTTGGTACTAGGCTTTTGCAAAAGTACAAAAAACAAATACTTAAATACATTCTCTTTTTTTCGTGTATTTGTTTTATAATACCCTCTCTTTACTATACCTTCTTCTGCTCTGTATTATAAGAAACAAACACAATAAATACTGTTTCTCTACGAAATAAATACAGCAAGTATTAAAGCATGTAAGAACTAAGCATAATAAGAACCAAGCACATTAAGTAAAGACAAGCACTACTTAAACTATTTACTAAAATACTCGAGTATTTTTGTAAGTTTTATTTGGTTTGTATGAAATTTCTCTTTTATTTAATTTGATGTTAAGATCAAATTATCAACATATCAATAGTTGTATATACTTAGATAGGTATGTACATATGTATGTATATTCCATAAAATCAACTGCTAAATTAATGCTAAAAATAAAAACTAAGAAAATGCTTAAAATACCCACATGGTAAAATAAGAACCTTGCAAAATACTTACAGAATATTAGCAAAAAAAAATGTTTACTTTACTCTACTTATAGACATAGCTGCCAGATTTTTTTAGGTAATATCGTCATATTTTTGGGCAAAAATCGTCATTATCGTCAATATAGCTTATTGAAATCGTCATAAAAACGTCAAATGAAAAAAACCGTTTTTTTTCAACAAAACATATTTTATTAGAGCCAAAACATAACAAAACTCTTAAATAAACAAATCTGATTAATAAAACAATATTCTTTTGAATACAGAGATCATATACTTCAATTAGAATTGACGATAAAATCACATGTAAGTAAATTCCATGTTTTTCAATACTTTGAAAACATGCATGGAAAAAGTATTGTATGGACAAAAATAAAAAATCCCAATCCTTTAGTTATTTTTACTTCAATTTAGTAAAATATGATGTTAAATTTCATTTTTGGAAACACAGTTTCTAAAAATGTATAAAAACTAAAATATAATTTATACAATAAATATATAATAAATATATGTAAAGGAGAGATTTACTTTTCATTTTTTGCCTTATAAATACTTTTATGACAACCAGCGGTTGTCTAATTGTATAGGTGTTAACACATTCATAATGGAAAATTATTTGTTGTATGCGTTTAAATAATTTTGAAAGCTGTTTTTATGATTTGTAATTCACAAAAATATATATGTGAGTTTTTGTATAAATAGATGAGCTTTAAAACTTTTTAAACATAAAGGGTAAAACATCTACTGATGAGTTGGTATAGCTACCAACGAAATATATAACTAGATATTGCTAACCCGCAACAAATAAATGAAATTTAAAACATAAATATATAATTGTTAAAGAAAATAGACTTGTATATATATATACATACATACATACATACATACATACATACATACATATATGTATAATATATTTTACAAATACATATATATTGCAGTTAAACATATTGATCAATTCAGGTACAACTGTTAAATCATAGTAGCTTTAAATAATCTTTTGTATATAATATTGCTTCCAAATACGACTTTTTCAATGAATTTTTACTTTAGTCTTATTTATGTTTACCTGACTAAATATTATTTCCACATTTGCTGGGCAAAACCGGAAACAAAAGACTAGAATCCCTTGTTTGCCTCTCTGATACATATTTTTTTCCAAAAATCCAATATTTATTTGTTTTTATCAGTGCAATAATTTTAATTGTCTGAAATCAGTTTCTAGCTCTTGGCTTTTAAAAATAGGAAAATTCTGTTATAATTTCAGAAAACCAACTTTTTTCTACATTAATAATATTAAATGGATTAATTTGGCCAAGAGCTTTATATATTTATTTTGAAAATCAAATCTGGATAATATCTGATCACAAAAGTTCTATATAAAAATTATCACAATTATTATTTTTCTTTTGCACTTATTTGTGCTTCTTCAATTTCATCTCTGAAAAATATTCCTAAATAAATGTCTTCAAAATTTAAAATAATGTTTTTGTTTTTATAATCAACTAGCTGAGCGTCCGGCTTCGCACGGATGCTATTTACTTTAAAAATTTCGATTTACCTAATCAAAGCACATCACAACTTTCACAAAAGTCATAACTCACGAACGCGTCGACCGATTTCGATAAACCATCTACACTACCATACGAACAAACCCTAAAAATTTAATCGAATTCGGTTTGACCGTTCGTGAGTTATAAAGTCACAACACACTTGCAACAATTTTTTTTATATATATTTACATTAAATAAAAGTTTACAGTTTTAAGCAAACTAGTTTTTAAAAAGCTGCTCATTAACATTTTTAGCAGTTCAGTTGCTTTAATAGTAGAAATAAATGTTGCAAACTTGAATTATTTAAAATCGTCAAAATTAGGGTATAAATCGTCCCGTCGTCACTATGTCATTTTTAGGACCCAAAATCGTCAAAATGACGATAAATCGTCAAATCTGGCAGCTATGCTTATAGTGAATAAGAATGAGTAAATACAAATACTCTGAGCGTATAAAGAGAATAAATGTTGTGTTTGTTTTTTTTTCGTTTTGTATTTTCTTGCTTTGATCCCCTTTTGTACTTGGATTTACTCTGAGAATTTTTAAAAAAGCAAATGTTTTTGAATTTAAATGTACTTAGTGCAAAAGCCTAGTACATACTTACATAAAATAAAGATAATCGAAATTTTTTCAACATCCATCGACAGCTTCTATTATTTATTCATGGATAGCTCAAATATATTTATTAGATCAACATCAAGCTTAGTTAGAACTTTAAAATTCAACAAACATTAACATTTTCAACACAAATACTTACATATATGTATATGTAATTCTGCTTCTGTGTGTATAAATATTATTGTTTGCAAGTATTTTAAATACCCTGCAGTCGGCGTAGCTAGCGAATGTCTAGCTATTTCGCGAGCTGCCAGTCATTTCCTCTAACTACCAGCCTAACAACTAGCAATGCACTCGACTGACGATTTGAACATACGGATGACATTGACGGTAATCACTTGACACGATCAGACCGATGAGATCACTGGTGAGCAACTCCCAACTATTTCTCTAGTCAAAATGTACCAGTTAGATCAACAATGATATTTCCTAAATGAAAATACTACAGAAATTTAATTTTTTTTTTTATACATATTTGTTTATTTATCAAATTTCTTTTTCAATAGTTATAAAATATTCAATTAATTGTTCTTTTTCTTTGTTTATGCAACGTTTTAGTTGACTTCTGCTCATTTTACCTTTAAAAACACTTTTTTTACATGTATATGTGTGAGAGAGTCAAAGGCGAACTCTTGCATTACTTGTGGCCACTGTAGTATTTAGTCGGATTTTCGTTAGGGAAATACTTAACGATTTCGAATAAAATTCTACTTTTAAAACTGCAGGGTATGCCCTTTTTATGAAAACATTCAGGCATACATACATATATATATACATACATATAATTATATATTATATATTTGTACGTATGGTTGGGCGCATGGGCAATAATACAAAATATTTATTTTGTTTTTCTACCGTAAGACATTTCTGTATTATGTCTGAAGTTATACCTATGTATTTGATGTTTACAAGTTTTAAATTGAGTTTGTGAAGAGAAACATTTTTTTAAAAAATTTAATTATTAAGTAAGTATTGCAAAATCAGGTAAAATTCGTTAATACAGTCTTTTTCGGTTAATTGCACATCAAAATTTGCACAACTTTTTGTTCAATTAACCGGGGAAGCAAGTAGCCGATACCCGCTTAATTGAACAATTTGTTCAATTACAGAAATCACGCATAATTGGAACTACATTCTAATGAATTAAAAGAAATCGCATATGTGCACTTTAAGTTTTTCAAAATAATTTTTTTTTACCTTAAACAAAAAAAAAAAGGCAAGTAACAGAAAAAAATGTACATAAAAGTATGTATGTATGTGTATCGCATGTATTTATTATTGTAGGTACATATGTATGTACTATTAAATGCACTATTTTTGTGCACATGTGTTTTACAAAAAAATTAAATTTATAAACTAAATAAAAAAAAACAATTCATATATTGGTTTTACAAAAAAAAAAACATAAACTTAACACAAATTTTTTCACAAATGATGTCAAATATGTACATATGTATGTATGTGCAAAAATGCCAGATTATTTTTCAATAATAATGCAATTAACCGGGTAAAAGTAAGAGAAAATTTATTTTTGATGACATGAATTTTGAACCAATTAAGCGGGAAAATCAATTAACCGAGTTCAATTATCCGAGGAAATTTACATGTGTTTTCGTATGCAATATTTTTTTGCCCGATCATGTGGTTCAATTAAGCGTGGAAACCAATTAACCGTAGGGTTAATTAACCGAAAAATACTGTATTATTTTTAGTTCAATAGATAAATATAATTAACAAGAAAAATTTAATAAAATTTACAAGATAAATAGTGTTTTATCACGTGCAGATCTTTAGTCAATTAAAAATGATTACGAAAACATTAAGAATAGTCTAAACGACAATGTTAAGAAATTTTTTTACAAATCGAAACTTTCGAATTCGTTACAAAATCGAAGTTTTTGGTTTGATGGATAACTTTGTTTTATATTTATACGCACATTTTTACATACATATGTACATACATATGTATGTTTACCTTATGTTGGCTTGTTACTTTCATTTCAGCACGGATTTAAAGTTGATATTGTTATACATATTGATATAATTGCTATTTAGGTACCTACATATGTATGTATGTATATTGTTATTTGTTACACACATAATTACCTATTATTTTAACTGTAGGTAATAATTTGATATTTGAAAAGTCAACACTATTTTGAGCTTAGTACATACATACCTACTTGCTTAGATGAAAATTCAAATTACTAGGGGGTTTTTAAAAACACATACATACTTATGTACATACATATGTATGTATGTAGCTATTATACATATTAGTTACATACATACTTATGTACTTACTTAGATTATCCAATCAGCCTAACAGAACGTATCAGTTTATCGATTTCGAGAATGCTAAAACAATATTCATTGTTCTAACGTAGGGCTATTTCAAATAGTAATTATGTAAGTTATGTATTTATTCTTCGTTATTGACATATTACATACATAGGTACTTATGTATGTATGTACATATCAAAAAACACCTCATAAATGAAAAGTTATTTTACTGGTGACAAAATACTTTTTAGCGACGGCTCATTTCAATTATGTATATATATATATATGTATATATATATGTATAAAATAACCTGTTTATTATTTTCAAATATAGTTACAAGCCTATGTACATATATTTCAATTTTTAAAATGAAAAACAAATTGACAAATATACAACATTTTAAAAGATAAATACAGAAGCATTTTTAACATATGTACATATAAATACATCAGCGTATATTTGTAATCATCAGTGTGCGACATTTTTTTCCACAGAGTGTACTTGTCTGGTACGTATGTATGTATAGTGTTTGTGTGCATACATACATGCTTATGTTTATAATGTGCTTTGGTGAAAAAAAAATTGAAATTTTTATGTGTGTAGAATATTGCTTGGTATGTAAAAGCAAATAACGATTTGAGCAAAGACTATAAACAAAGACTATAAATATATAAAGATATTGCACGTAGAACATTGAATAAAAACAAAAATTGTTTGCGTTTGTGGATGCTGTGGGGGGAAGTAGCAAGAGAAAAGTCCACAAAAATTTTAGGCATACATACATATGTACGTACATAAGTATGTATGTAGTAATAATTTTGTCCAGTTTATTTTGTTGTTGTTTTTGAAACATTTTTGTTTCTTTTAACTCTACTAGAAATTACCCTGAAGGAATCCTGGGGGCAAGTGTCTCCAAGTCACCACTTTTGTCTACAATATTGGTGACTATTAGGCGACATTGTCAATAAAGCGTCTACAAATTTAAATTTGGCTTTGATGACAAAAAAATTTGTGGTGGCGAAAGATGGCAGATAATGTGTCGGTTAAGGTGAAAGAATATACATTTTCATTATCGACATCTGCTTTAGAAAAGCACCAAAAGCGTAGACTATAATTTCTTAATTGAACTAGTGAATCAATGGTTCCAATGTCTACATATGGTCTACCTAGTCAATAGTACCAGTAGTGGATTTTCAATGACACGCAAATGTTAAATGTCTATAGTAAATAACATTGTCTGGGGTATGATAAGTCACTAGTACTGGTGACAATGTCAGTAGTGAATCAGTACAGTTTCACTATAGACATTTCCTGCAGGGTATTTTCCAGAGAAATTATGGTTTTTTTTGTTGTTTACACATATAAATGATGCTCATTGAGAAATGTGTTTGTGTGTGTGTCATATTCTTGTGCAAAGCACATTCAATAACAATATTAACAACTAAAAGCAGTTTCTTGTTTTCATATAAATCATGGGCAAATAAACAGTGCAAAGAAATGCGACCGATTCCTATGGCTGTAGGGTAAAATTACGTTTTTGTTATTGTACTATTACATTTATGTTGATTCGCACCGAACTATGTATACACATTTGTCTTATTAAATATTTTATTTTAGAATTTTCAATTGTATATGTAGTTAGAATATCTATGTATGTACTTACATATGTATGTATATGCATAAATCAAATAAAACGTGCGCTTACCTGAGTTCGAAAACCATAAAATTTATTATTTTGTTTACAAAACTATTATAAAATTTATTAAAATCTTTTTAATAAGTGATAACTAGTACAAGAAATGTAATTATTTTTGGTGATTGGTACATATTTAATAATTTTCTGGATTGAGCATATGTTTTATTGTTTCAAAATTTTAAGTTTTTCTGCGCTCGTTAATTTGTATTTGTATGTTTTCCACGAGGAATGCTTTCGTAAAAGTGTAAGAATTAATAAATTTAGCATCTCCATTCTGTGCTTATAGCATACATTGTTTTCTTGAAACCAAAAGGAATATATTGTATTTTTGGTGCAATTTACACATTGCTCAACAATAGTTTTTTTATGTTTTTCATTTCTTTGGATTCATAAAAAATTTTTTCGAAAACTTTTATATGAATCTTACATACTGCAAAAATAAGTCTGATGGAGCACACAAACTTCCAAAATTTGAATTTTAATCATAATTTTTTGCATGTACAAACATTTCTGATGGATATGACAAAATTTGCGCGGGTTTTATTATATCCATACGGCAGCGAGCACAAGATATCCGTTGAGCTAGCAGAGTTATTAACAGATTTCCAAAAATAAATTTATGAGACCCAACTGCAGGCAACACCTTTCAAACAAAACAATAATTTTGAAAATCTGTTTATAAATGACCAGGTTATTCAAAAAGCAATTTTTTCTATTTCAAATTCAAAATAATACATATATAGCCTATATTTCAAGTTATACACTGTTAACATATCTGCGCGAAATTTCATTTAAATCGGTCCAGTAGTTTCGGAGATTAGCGAGAACAAACGTCGTGACACTTTATTTTTATATATGTATGTAGATATACATAAGTACATAGTTATATAAATTTCCAATTTTAAATAATATTAAATTCGGTGCGAGTCGATGTTCTTGCAATAGTACAACAATAAAATACATATATTTGCCATTCAAATAAGAATCAGCGACATTAGCTATACGTATCTTATGTCCACATATTGTCCGAACACAAAACGAGCCTTTGCTTCAAAAGCGTCATAATTCAAAATATGTAATTTTTGAGCTAATATGTATATAACTAATCACGATATCAATTTTTATATTGTGCAAAATTTCATACAAATATGAAAGATATTTGTATTTTATTATTCTCTTGGGAGAAGAATATTTTACCATTGATTTATAGGTAAATTCTAGACTTTAAATTCGTTTCCTGCCAAACAAGATATTTTGAATTATGACTCTCTTGCAGCAAAGGCTCGAAAAGTTTTTTTGTTTGTTTATATGGAATCTTTCGTTTGTTTATTAAATGTACACACATGCACACATACTTGTGAATGCAAAGACACAAACGTATGAACACATGTATACATATCTAAATGAATAGTAGAGAAATGAGAATAATAAATTCTCTGAGAAAATAAATGACTCTCTTGAAAAAAGTGGTTTTACTACTAAAACCATCAGCAAATTAAGCATTTCCCGTACAATGTTCTACGTGCAATATCTTTATATATTTATAGTCTTTGATTTGAGTCTGCTGATCTTTCAAAAGCAAATGCCTTGTGTTTTTATACACACATGCTTAGATGTGTGACAAAAAGGGGTTTGTACGAAAAAATACTTTGAGTTATTAATAAGTTAATATACACAAAGAACTAACAAGCCTCAGTAGCACGATGGGTCGTGTGTTGAATTATTGTCTCTGACACATATTCAATGCGCGTGACCCCGTATACAATACTACTGAGGCACCTAGTGTATTTATAAATTTATTTCTGCAATGAATATATATATATCTTCATTTATTTGTATATATATCCATATCAGAATCGATACTTTTATTTTTTCTGATTTTCAATACGAAGCATCCTTAGAAAAATCCCTACATTTTACTTTAAGAAACAATTCTCTAGCTCTTCTTGTGTCTTCCGAAAATGGATTTCACGTACAGACAGACGGATAGACGGACAGACGGACAGGGCTCAGTTAAATTTTTTAATTATAAGGATCCAGTATATATATACTATATGGACCTCATATAAATATTGTGGAAATTACACACGTAATGACAAACCTATAAATACCCTTACCATTTTTGGTGAAGGGTATAATAACCAGAAAGAAAAATAAGAGAGCAGGGAGTTACCAAGTTTTGGGGAAAGTGTAAACATGTATTATTATTTGTATTATTATTATATTGTTATTAAATTATTAATGCGCTATAATTAACAATCTTCCATTTTTATGCGTATTTTTGATGGTGTTCTGAAAATCACAAAATTTTAAACTTTTCGGCGTGATTTTATCTTTTCGAAAACACAAGAAAACAGCTGATTTTTGTTTTGATTTGGTGAGATTTTTTTATGTACTGAAAATTAGTTAGTGTTTTTGGTCAAAGTGAAAATAAACTAAAATAACTTTTTTATAAAAATTAATATCAAATTGCAATGCCTGGAGCTCTATTGTTGTCAGTAATAGATTTAAGAAGAAAACAATTAAGAAATGAACGAGCTAAGAAAAGGTATTTGCGAGACTTATCAAATCCAATGGATATGAATGAAACATTGTAAGTAAATAATCATATAACATTTAAATGTAACAATTTAAAGCTAGCCCATTTTTAGTTTCATAAAATTTTACCGGTTAAATAAAAGAGCCTTTCACATGATATTAGATGCTATAGCACCACACCTTCCAAAATGTTCCATCCCACCAAGTATTCAGCTTGCAGCTGTACTTAGGTATTTAGCAGTCGGATCGTTCCAAGGCGTTATAGCGAATGATGCCAACATAAGCATGGGGCGCTCAACCTTTTGCAAGATTATGTGGATCGTAATGCAGCAATTAGAGGAAAGTTTGTGTGCAGTTTGGATACAAATGCCTGTAAGTCAAGAGACGCAAAATGCATCCAAATCTTATTTTTACCAAAAGTTTGGTATACCAGGCGTGATTGGATGTGTTGATGGCACACTCATCCGAATAACGAAACCACCGTCCGATCATGCTGCGTATTTCAGCAGAAAGGGATACTTCAGCCTAAATGCAATGATAGTAAGTATCTTGTGGGCTTATACACACTAATACGCATTGTTTAACATGTGTTTAATTTCAGATTTGTGATCATGAAATGCGTATTGTGGCCGTAGATGTTTGCAGGCCTGGCTCATGTCATGCTTCTTTTATTTGGAAGATGAGTGATGCCAAAAGACACTACTCCACGATACATTCCGAAGGTGTGCGAAATTTTTGGCTCTTGGATATCCGTTAAAGCCTTTTTTGATGACCCCCTACAAAAATCCTGCTTTTGGAACTGCTCATCATACTTTTAATCAAAGGCACGCCTCCGCCAGAAACATCGTTGAAAGAACCATTGGTGTTTTGAAAAGCCGTTTTAGATGTCTCCAAGGTGCTTTTCCTTATGTTCCGTCTAAAGTAGTCTCAATTATAAATGTATGCTGTGCACTACATAATATATGCATACACTATAATATAGCACTTGACGAGGAAATTATTGTGAGCTCGGCTGAAGACGATTTAGAAACTTCTGAACAAGACGAATACGACAATTCAGCAGTTACTATACGAGATAACATAGCCCACTCCTTACATTCAAGTACCCAACTTTGAAACCAAAAAAAAACTTTAATTTCAATAAAAAATCAAATATATTTCTCATTGATAAAAATGTTTAACTACTCTGGCAAGCATTGATATATTTTCGAAGAACTGAAACAGCTGACAACTAAAAAGTAAATGCAAATCACAAAAGGATAATGTGAAATCACAAAATAAAATAACAACATGTGTTAGAAAAAAAGTGTTTGCAATATATATATATTTTAACCAATTTTTTGGTACAAAATCATCAGTTTTACTCTTGAAATAAATAAAAAACAAATAAATTTATTTTTATATTATTATTATTACGAATAAACGTAATTATTATTTGAACTTTCAAATAATAATTACGTTTATTCGTAATAATAATAATAATATAAAAATATTAATTCCGCTTGGGCACGAGCTATACATACCCTAATAACAGGGGTCACAGTAATATGTGAATTTCCCTAATATAGAGTAAAAACAACAAAAACGTTAAAATACAAAGTAGAAAACTTTGATGATAACGGACTATGAGTTTGTGTTGCTTATTAGTTCCAAACAGTAATGAGGGAATTTCGTACTAACCAGCACTGTTTCATTGTAGAATAAAAATTGAATTAAAAATTAATTCTCATATTCTATTTCTGTTGAAAACTGGTTAAATAGTTGATATTCTTCTCACTTAGTATCCACTTTACGAAAATTGTAAAGATGGACATTTGAACGCTGATGAGAGGTGTAGCGGCCTTGAAATCAGTACTGATACGTTCAGCTAAAAACTGATTGGATATAAATAATAATATTTTCCAACACAAAAAAACTCTTAGTAATTTTGAATTTTCATTAATTCAATAAAACTGAACTTGAGCCTGATAATATTACTTTTCATATGTAAAACAAATAAATTTATTCAATTAATGTGTTTTTATTGAGTTAAATATAAAAATCTGTCCAAAATCAAGAAAGTGATTTCATATCGGCAGCCACTTGGCTGACCGGTTTCAAATCACAAAAACTCAAAAAGTTTTGTGCACAGAACACCTTTTTGTGATTTGAAATCACTTTTACAAAAAAGTGATTTTCAGAACATGCCTGATAATACATTTTCATTAAGAATACGAAAATCATTCAGTTTCAACTCTCGCAGTGTACAGACGCGTTTTATAATCGTCGCAACTGAATATTAAAATTATAAAAAATTTAAAGTCACAAAAAATACAAAAACAAAACATTTATTAAACAGTTATTATACTGGTTTTATTTTATTTATTTTTTGCTTGTGTATACATAAATATTTGCATACACAAACTCTTATAAGTGAAAAAAACAAGAGAACTCTAAATGAGTTCATCTTCTGGCAACAACAACAACAATAAACCCACAAGCAGTAGAAATGCTTATTTAACTTTTGTTTCTGATGACGACAATAAAAAAATTGAAATAAGCACAAACCTGAATTCTACACAAAACACAACTATTCGTGCGCGATCATTCTCTCCATACATGTTAAATAGTGATCAAGAAACAACAACAATTGCACCTATTAGCAAACTTGTCAGCTTAGCTGTACAAGCAAACAAACAAACAAAAAATACCCAGGTGACCAACGTGCACAAAATGAATAAAATTATGGATAAAGTAAGTGAAAATAGTGATAATAAAATTCAAACAGGTATGGATAGATACATAACTGTGTTAAAAAGGGGAAGAAGTCCCAAATCTGCTCAAATTGCGTCAACGGCAAAAGTTCCCAAAGATGGGAAAAATATAAAAAATTCCGAAAATCGTTTCGCGATTTTAACTGAACAAGGTGATGAAGTCACAACTAATACAAGTTTGAGTAAACCACCACCGATTTATTTAAGAGAACAGAACTCCAGCTTTCTGGTAAAAAGCCTTATCTCGTTAATTGGAGAAAATGAGTTTTACTTAACTCCAATCAAGCGTGGGAAAATTAATGAAACAAAAATTCAGGTATCTAAAGAAAATAATTACAGAAAAATAGTCTCAGACTTTGAGACTAAAAATAAAAATTTTTATACATATCAGCTTAAGAGTGCTAAAGGTCTAACCGTTGTAATAAAAGGTATAGATTCTAGTGTGGATCCAGAAGAGGTCAAGTCTGGCCTTGAAAATAGTGGATTCAAGGTGAAAAATGTTTCAAACATCAAAAATAGAGAAAAAATCCCCCAACCAATATTTAGAGTCGAGTTACAGCCAGGTGACATAAAGATAAAAAAAAATTAATCCCATCCAATCTATGATCTAAAGTATTTGTTACACCGGAGAGTTACCGTTGAGCAGCCACATAAAAGAGCTGGACCTATCCAATGCCTGAACTGCCAAGAATTTGGGCACACGAAAACTTATTGCAAGTTGCCTACAGTCTGCGTTGTATGTGGTGAGCTACACAGTACCGCTAACTGTGACAAAACAAAAGGTGATCCCAAGGCGAAAAAATGTGGCAATTGCGGCGGAAATCACACTGCCAACTATAGAGGCTGCCCTCTTTACTCGTTTTTTAAACGCTCCTCGCACAAAAAAGAAAATATTATTCCCGCTCAGCCTATCACACTTTTAAGCTACCCTCAGTTACCTCAACCGTCTACCAGTCAGCAACAATATTCAAACGTATTGAAATCAAACGCGACTATTGCTCAGCAACAACCTAATAATAAATTTTCATACGCTAACATTTTAAAAAGTAACCACAATACAGCGCAAAAACCGGTACCAGTAAGCGAAGCTCCAGGGTCTAATTATAGCCGTATTGAAGCCTCAATTGAGAGCTTAATACAAACAGTAAATACTTTTACTCTCAACATGTCCTGTATGATGCAGGAAATGTTGAAAATGCAGTCTACTTTGTGTCAGGCTGTATTAAGCAAACCATGAACTTGAAAATATGTTTTTGGAACGCAAACGGCATCTGCCAACATAAAAATGAAATAGAATATTTTCTTCTGGATAAACAAATCGATGTTATGCTTATCTCAGAAACTCATTTGACGTCTCGAAGCTATTTTAGAATTAGTGGATATAATTTCTACGACAGCAAGGATCCTCGAGGTAGAGCTTGTGGTGGCTCGGGAATTCTAATAAAAACGCGAATAAAACACTACCTGTTAAATGAATTTTGTGAAGATTACCTTCAAGCAACAAACATCTGTTATGAGTCATTTTCCCCTAACCAGCGACAGCGGAACATACGCTGCACACACATACTGACGTTGAGTTATTTTCCCTCAACCAACCAAAATACCAACGACAGCAAAATACCGCTGTATGCATTACTGAAGTAATTACCAGTAATTTTCCTACAGATATATGCTGACGATGCAATACCGCTGCATACATGTATATGTCAGTAACTTTCCTACAGAATATGCTGAATTTGCATACTGGCACACTTAGCAACGACCACGCCAGCGGCAGCGAACGTCAGCAGCACCGTTCATCGAGCAGCACGAAAGTGGGTATAAAAGCGGAGGGTGATTTGGTATGGAGGTCTATTACTATTATTCAGTCTATCCAGTCAACACTAGTCAACTGTAGTCAGTGAAGTCAGCTCTAGTCGAGTCAGTTCTTAACACATAACAAAAACCTGATCAAACACCAGCCTTAGAAAGCGGGTCCCTGTGAAGGCTTAATATATTTCCCAAACAAAAACCTGATCAAACACCAGCCTTAAAAAGCGGGTCCCTGTGAAGGTTCATTATAATAAAATTAGACTAAGAAATAAAAATAAAAAGTAAATAAAAGTAATAACTAAAATCCTAATAGTCTCTTGTGTTTTTAATTCTAAAAAATAAGTTACAAAATAAATTGTAACATTTTGGCATTTTGGCGTGGTTAATAAAATTAAAAAATAAAAATAAATAATAAAAATAAATGTTTTAATTTAAACATAACATTTTGGCGCAGCCGGTAGCCGCGTAAATAATAATTACATCAAATAAAATAATCCTTGTGTTGATCTTGCTAAAAGAAAAAACTGTCCGGTGTAGCAAAACTAACAATACATAAAAGTCTAACCTCTAGCTACCTTGTATTGTTGCATCCTACATTCGACGGTATAGAACTGCACAGGGCAAATACATAAAAGTCTAACCTCTAGCTACCTTGTATTGTCATTGCAGGACTAATCGCTAAAGCGGATCAAGGCAAAAAGGAGAATTACCTTGATTGTAAAAATTCTGCGCGGTTGCGAACAAACACATATAATAAAATAATAATAATAACATAAAGTGAAAATAAGCAAAAACCACAAACTATTATGAAGATGACAAACAGCGGAACATGGGTAAGTAGAAGACAGCTTTAATGGACAACCCACAGACGCAGACAGACAAATTAATAGAACGACAAATATAGTTATTAAATGGACAGTCTACAAGTTCTTGCGTGGACACAGCCCACTATCAAGATGATTACCAGCGGAACATAGAAAGACGATCACCGTCACCCCAGCAAAACCATACTACTGAGAGAGCGGAAATTGAAAGGATCAAAATGCCTTCGCTGTATGAGATTATTAAGATCGTTAACAACACAGTCCCATCATTCTTCGGGAGCGATGGACCTGACTTACCATCAGAAGTATGCAGGTACATACAAGGATGCAAGATGGTAGAAAGAGAAGTACTCACAAGTGCAAATAACATCCTAACACAAGATGTGATACAGTGCCTGAAATTGAAACTGCTGGGGGGTGCATACTCAAAAATATCCCAGATGACTTTTGGTTCAGTGGACGCATACTGTAACACCATCAAGAAGTTGTATCTAAAAAATAGAAGCCTGGATAAGATAAGGGAGCTGATCTTGGGTTGCAAACAGAGCATCAGAGAGTCAGCATGCAAATTTGGAGAACGCCTGGATAGCCTATTAAATGAGGCAAAAACAACAATAGAGAACGAATGGCCGGTGGGACCTGGCCGGGAAACCATGCTGAAGGACTTCAAGAGGATAGCGGTAAGAAGCTTTATCAAGGGTCTGAAGGACCATGCTCTTAAAGCTCGATTTGTGGGGCAGGAGGAGGAAGAGCTCACTAAGTTGATAGAGATAGTGGAAAATGCAGAGGAATTGTTTGGCGAACCAGCGCACAGCATCAACGTAATTGATTCAGAAGTCCCCTGTAGTTTTTGCAACAGGATTGGACATGAATGGAATAGCTGCAAAAAGCGGCTAAACACACCATACTGTATGAGCTGTGGAAAATACGGCCATGAAATGGGGCCACTGTGCAGGAATATCGTGAGCTGTACGTTCTGTGGAAACAGCGGGCACAATGTGGAAAACTGCAGAAAGAAATTAGGCTCCTTATACTGCCGATTGTGTAGGATAAACGGTCACAAGGAAACCCCTTTCTGCGAACCAAGAAGAAACATACCAAACCAAAATCAATTGGATAGAAGGACGGCAGAAAACAATAGGAGGATAACAAACACAGAATTCCGTGGAAGCCCACAAATAGCGACGGGACATAACATAAACAGAGGGGCAAACAGAAACAATGGTATACGCCCAACCTGTTTTAAATGTCAGCAACAAGGACATTTTGCACGGGACTGCAGAAGTAATGTTAGACAGACTGAAGCAATGGGTGCAGCGATCTACCAACAGGCACGAAATAGCAACAACGGCAGGGACCTAGCTAACAATGCCGTAGAGGCCTATAGCAACACGAATCGGACAAATGCTCAGGGAAACGAAATTCGGCCCAGTTATCGCCAATAACTGGGGTCCGGCAAATTAACAGAAAATTAGATTGGCATAAAAAAGAGAACAAATACAAGTATAATAAAGAAACAGAAACAAAGAATCGGGTAAATAAAGATGATACGGAGACTGACTCAGAAACAGAGCAGCCAACCAGGATAGTAACCGAGGCAGTTGTACACTCGGTATATAAGGAGAACGGGCACACTATAGAAGAAAATACTGCGAAAGATAATAAATTAAACAAAAAAAAGGAGGAAAAAAGTGAAGAGATGGTACGAAATATAGAAGATAGTACTAAATCACCGGGCAATGTGGACACAGTTTTTATGACGCTACCCTGCCAAGGAGCTAGGGAGCGAAAATTAGTCTTACTTGTAGATACGGGAGCAGTTACTAAAGTGCCGGTTAATATCATATCAAGAGATAAAACCGTGGTTTTGCATAAACAGGCAAATCAAGAGAACGGGCAAACTTTGGAAGTGAAAGCAGAAAAAGACAAAGTATTAAAACATAAATATGAAGAGAAACAAAGTAAAGAGATAATGCCAAATATAAATAATAGTACTGAATCACCGAGCAATGTGGACACAGTTTTTATGACGCTAACCTGCCAAGGAGCTAGGGAGGGAAGATTGGTCTTACTTGTAGATACGGGAGCAGTTACTAAAGTGCCGGTTAATATCATTTCGAGAGATAAAACTGTGGTTGTAGAAAAACAGGATATTTCCCCTGGAGTTTATGCTGGAAATACTGTGGTCAACATTAAAAATGAAGGCACAGCAGTACCCATACTGAACGCAACCGAGAAAGATATCCCATGGAGGAAGGAGATCCAGTCGAGATTTTCAAAATTCAACCACTACACGCAGTATAGAGGAACACAACAACACACATTGTCATTGGAAAAACAGGAGGAAACAATAAGGCGTCTAAAAACCAACATTATGACGGAAATGAATTGGAAAAAGAGAAGAAGGAAAAACTCACCGCAATATCGACGGTATTGATGATGAATATTTAGGGTCTTCAATGGCTGAAATATAAAAGAAATACATATTTATACAGGACTATAATAAGAAACAATGGAACATACCTTAAAGGGACAATGAAAAATTTTTGTCACGATGGTTCCAACTTGAGGAACCGGGGACCCAGGTTGACGTCAAGGATCTAAAAGAAGCAAAATAATTAGTAAAAGGAAAAGGTTAAAAAAGGATGGAACGCTACTGACCCGGTATCACCTTCTAATCGACCAACGAATACTGCTCTAGAAATAAAAATTAAGAATAATTTGATTAATCAATCAATCAGAGCAAAAATCTAAAAAAAAAAGAGAAAACAAGGTCACATGTAAGTAAGTAAGTGACCTAAAGTATACAAAATTGTTGGATAAACAACAGAAAGAAAAAATAAAATTAATAATTCTCTTGCAACAGATTTACGAAAACGTATTAAAATAAGAATAAATAAGAGACGTATAAAATATTTTTTAATAATATTTAAATTCTGGAAATTTTGCGACCAATGAAAGTTTTAAAAAAATATTCTTCAAAAATGAAACTAAAGAGTAAATTTTAAATTTTACTTTTTCAAATTTGTTTGTTTTTGCAAGCAAATCATTAATGAATTGAAGATGAAGTACACATACATACATATGTACATCAATACTTTAACTACGCTGTAGTCTAGATATTTATTATTTTTTAAAAAAAAGTGTTGACATACATAGCTTAAGCTGCGTGCTAGAGACAATGAAGCAGATCTATTGAGAATTTGTTATACAGATTCTCAAAGATTGCTCGAACATACAGGGATATTGTTTTTGTTTTTGCTTTTCAAAGAAAAAGAGTGGAAGGTGAAACTTATAATTGCTTGAAGAAGATAATAAATGGAATCGTATGTAAATCTTTCTAATAGAAATTCAGTCATGGAAATATTTTTATAATTGCGTATTTGCACATACACATTTAGATAAGTGTACATAAAGATATCTTTATTATTTGATTTTTTCCTGAAATTATTATAGATAATCACACACACACATATATATACATATATATATATATATATATATATATATAAAAGATAAAAAATTTAGGGATAGAATAGATATTTAATTAGTTTTACAAACTCTTGATTTTCTAAACATTATATATAGAACAATTTTCAACTAAACGAAAACGAAAACGAAAAAAAAATTTTTCCTCATCTGTGTTACTTTACTAGATTTTATGGGAAAAATGTGTAAATTTATTAACTTTTATATAAAAGTCGTATCACTTAAGAGTTTTTCATATTACATACATACATACATATGTTTGCATTTTTTATTCTTTATTTATTCTTTATATTAGTTTTTTTTTCACCAAAACAAAAGTATTTGGTACTTAAATGCAAAATAAATTTTTTTTTATCGTGTTTAAAATTTTTTTTTATTTTTACGGCAACCGTACCGTTTCATGCCGTTTTTAAGACTGCACGATGAAATTTAATTTTTAAATTTGTGCATTAGTGCAGTTTTAATGTTCTACAAAATTATTGTATGAAATACACTAGAACTGCAATACATGAACAAAAGCGACCCAATTGGCATAGACATCCAATTGAGTAAAAAAATTAAAAAGATATAACATATGTATAGTAAAAATATACATACACATTTATAGCGATAATCGCTAAATTATTGAACCAAATAGTTCTTACTAAGTTATGGTTGAGTCATGGCGCAATAAATACAAAATTGGTATACGTATTGCATAAAACTTGAAATGCAAAACTGTTCACAATTATGTTCAGTGACAAAAATTGTCGGCCATTTATGCATCAACAATGACAACGGTTAACGACATCAATTAAGTTTAGGTTTAATTTATAAATTTGAAACAAAGAATTGAACTCAAATTAAATTCCAAAAATTTCCAACTGGGTTATATACGTTTTTTTTTTTGGCATGAGTACTTGGTTATGAAACATGATTCCACGGCAAAATTTTGCCAGACAATTTCACGGCCAATGACAACTAAATCAAACTGCATAGTTTAATGTACGTATGTGCATATGTATATGTACGTATATGTGTGCATATGGATATGCAAACAGTAACAAAAAAAAAAACTTTTCGATTTTTTTCTGTTTGTTGTTGATTTGAAAATAATTATACGCGTATGTATAATTTTTCTTTCAGATCAACAGAAACAACAAAAGTATTAAATTTCTTTCACTAACAAAATACTAACAAATACAACTGAACTCACTTTTTAATAAAAAAAGTGCTTTAATCAGTTGAAATTTTGTAAAATTTTTCCTACTCATTTTTGCAACGTTTTAAAATGTTTTTAAAAAGTTTTCAATTCCATGTAAAAGTCATTTCAAGGTTAAGACAAAATATAAAGCCAATGTTAAAGATTTTATCAACCAAAGAATTTGTCACATATATGTATGTACATACCATTTAATATTAAGTAAAAATTAGGGTCATACTCATACACAATACACTTATAGAAAATTCATATAATTTTTAAAATAATTTGAATCGAAAAGAATTACACTAACATTCTTTTCTCTATCTGTAGGCAGAAGATCTTATTTTTTATTATGTAGTAATTACATTGTTAAGAAAAAATCTTACTTAATTCCTTTTTGAAGAGAAAACTGCCAAATAAAAATAATTTTTTTTTTAAATACCGGTAAATGTCCCGTAAATTAACAGTCAAGACTGATATTAAGGCCGAAAAATTCTTTTTAATAGAGAAAATAAAATACCTATGTAAAATCGTAAAAGTAAATTACGAAAAATTGAATTTATATTAAATTATTGAAAAATAATATTATCAGGCTCAAGTTCAGTTTTATTGAATTAATGAAAATTCAAAATTACTAAGAGTTTTTTGTGTTGGAAAATATTATTATTTATATCCAATCAGTTTTTAGCAGAACGTATCAGTACTGATTTCAAGGCCGCTACACCTCTCATCAGCGTTGAGTTTGTGTTGATTATTAGTTCCAAACAGTAATGAGGGAATTTCGTACTAACCAGCACTGTTTCATTGTAGAATAAAATTGAATTAAAAATTAATTCTCATATTCTATTTCTGTTGAAAACTGGTTAAATAGTTGATATTCTTCTCAATTAGTATCCACTTTACGAAAATTGTAAAGATGGACATTTGAACGCTGATGAGAGGTGTAGCGGCCTTGAAATCAGTACTGATACGTTCTGCTAAAAACTGATTGGATATAAATAATAATATTTTCCAACACAAAAAACTCTTAGTAATTTTGAATTTTCATTAATTCAATAAAACTGAACTTGAGCCTGATAATATTACTTTTCATATGTAAATCATAAATAAGTTCAAATAATAATTACGTTTATTCGTAATAATAATATAAAAATATTAATTCCGCTTGGGCACGAGCTATAAATAACCTAATAACAGGGGTCACAGTAATATGTGAATTTCCCTAATATAGAGTAAAAACAACAAAAACGTTAAAAAATACAAAGTAGAATACTTTGATGATAACGGACTATGAGTTTGTGTTGATTATTAGTTCCAAACAGTAATGAGGGAATTTCGTACTAACCAGCACTGTTTCATTGTAGAATAAAATTGAATTAAAAATTAATTCTCATATTCTATTTCTGTTGAAAACTGGTTAAATAGTTCATATTCTTCTCAATTAGTATCCACTTTACGAAAATTGTAAAGATGGACATTTGAACGCTGATGAGAGGTGTAGCGGCCTTGAAATCAGTACTGATACGTTCTGCTAAAAACTGATTGGATATAAATAATAATATTTTCCAACACAAAAAACTCTTAGTAATTTTGAATTTTCATTAATTCAATAAAACTGAACTTGAGCCTGATAATATTACTTTTCATATGTAAATCATAAATAAGTTCAAATAATAATTACGTTTATTCGTAATAATAATATAAAAATATTAATTCCGCTTGGGCACGAGCTATAAATAACCTAATAACAGGGGTCACAGTAATATGTGAATTTCCCTAATATAGAGTAAAAACAACAAAAACGTTAAAAAATACAAAGTAGAATACTTTGATGATAACGGACTATGAGTTTGTGTTGATTATTAGTTCCAAACAGTAATGAGGGAATTTCGTACTAACCAGCACTGTTTCATTGTAGAATAAAATTGAATTAAAAATTAATTCTCATATTCTATTTCTGTTGAAAACTGGTTAAATAGTTCATATTCTTCTCAATTAGTATCCACTTTACGAAAATTGTAAAGATGGACATTTGAACGCTGATGAGAGGTGTAGCGGCCTTGAAATCAGTACTGATACGTTCTGCTAAAAACTGATTGGATATAAATAATAATATTTTCCAACACAAAAAACTCTTAGTAATTTTGAATTTTCATTAATTCAATAAAACTGAACTTGAGCCTGATAATATTACTTTTCATATGTAAATCATAAATAAGTTCAAATAATAATTACGTTTATTCGTAATAATAATATAAAAATATTAATTCCGCTTGGGCACGAGCTATAAATAACCTAATAACAGGGGTCACAGTAATATGTGAATTTCCCTAATATAGAGTAAAAACAACAAAAACGTTAAAAAATACAAAGTAGAATACTTTGATGATAACGGACTATGAGTTTGTGTTGATTATTAGTTCCAAACAGTAATGAGGGAATTTCGTACTAACCAGCACTGTTTCATTGTAGAATAAAATTGAATTAAAAATTAATTCTCATATTCTATTTCTGTTGAAAACTGGTTAAATAGTTCATATTCTTCTCAATTAGTATCCACTTTACGAAAATTGTAAAGATGGACATTTGAACGCTGATGAGAGGTGTAGCGGCCTTGAAATCAGTACTGATACGTTCTGCTAAAAACTGATTGGATATAAATAATAATATTTTCCAACACAAAAAACTCTTAGTAATTTTGAATTTTCATTAATTCAATAAAACTGAACTTGAGCCTGATAATATTACTTTTCATATGTAAATCATAAATAAGTTCAAATAATAATTACGTTTATTCGTAATAATAATATAAAAATATTATTGAAAAATGTTAAACAAAATATGATTTATTTCAGGCATATGTACATACAATTTAAAGTTGAAAATTATAGGAATTATATTTTTAACACAACTCTTCTCAACTAGTAATAAGGAAAAATTGTAAGAAAAGAAAATTTTATATAAGTATACGTAAGAAGAAATTGTTAGTTATAAGATTAAAAATATTAACCAGCGTTTTAAAAAAACAACTAACAATCATCATCCCGTTAACATGAAGAATCCAACAATCATCAACAGCAACCTATACCTATCAACCTCACGCAACCGCAAAACCTACATACGATACTACAACGCATACATGGACGAAAAACCCAGTTCCGACAACAATAAAGAATCCAATCCAAATATCAACAGACAGACAGCCATAACCTTTCAACCTCACACAACCATAATCAACAGTTAAAGCTATATGCGATGGCACAACACATACATGGACGGAAAACGCAGTTCCGTTAGGAAATGGGAAATCACCCCAACGTCAGTAACAACCTCAACATTTCACCAACAACATCATATTTTTTCCTTGGTGACGCAGCAAACGTACCAAGTCGACAGACACTTAGCAGTCACCAACTAATGGTAAACTGCGAACCTTCAGGCAATCGAGGCTCGGGAGATAATTACATATTACTCCGAGAGCTGCCAAAGCTGTATCGCCAAGGTAGTCGGATGCATACACACATCTATTTTGACTTGATTCCAGAAGGATGGCTACGAAACATCCTAAGACAGGATGTTTCTTGTCCGTAAGGGGGGAGGGATGTTATGAGTCATTTTCCCCTAACCAGCGACAGCGGAACATACGCTGCACACACATACTGACGTTGAGTTATTTTCCCTCAACCAACCAAAATACCAACGACAGCAAAATACCGCTGTATGCATTACTGAAGTAATTACCAGTAATTTTCCTACAGATATATGCTGACGATGCAATACCGCTGCATACATGTATATTTCAGTAACTTTCCTACAGAATATGCTGAATTTGCATACTGGCACACTTAGCAACGACCACGCCAGCGGCAGCGAACGTCAGCAGCACCGTTCATCGAGCAGCACGAAAGTGGGTATAAAAGCGGAGGGTGATTTGGTATGGAGGTCTATTACTATTATTCAGTCTATCCAGTCAACACTAGTCAACTGTAGTCAGTGAAGTCAGCTCTAGTCGAGTCAGTTCTTAACACATAACACACATAACAAAAACCTGATCAAACACCAGCCTTAGAAAGCGGGTCCCTGTGAAGGCTTAATATATTTCCCAAACAAAAACCTGATCAAACACCAGCCTTAAAAAGCGGGTCCCTGTGAAGGTTCATTATAATAAAATTAGACTAAGAAATAAAAATAAAAAGTAAATAAAAGTAATAACTAAAATCCTAATAGTCTCTTGTGTTTTTAATTCTAAAAAATAAGTTACAAAATAAATTGTAACATTTTGGCATTTTGGCGTGGTTAATAAAATTAAAAAATAAAAATAAATAATAAAAATAAATGTTTTAATTTAAACATAACACATCTGCATTGAAAATTTTTATCAAAAACTTGTGATATCATCTGTTTATTCTCCTCCCAGGTTTTCAATTTCAGAGAGTCAATATACCGCATTTTATTCAACACTGGGGTCCCGTTTTCTAGCAGCTGGCGACTACAATGCTAAACACACATTTTGGGCTTCACGTTTAATCAGTCCCAAGGGTCGTGTTTTGTTTGACACAATTTCAAAAATGGCTTTGAATGTAGTTTCAAGTGGTCAGCCAACATATTGGCCAACGGATCGACAAAAAATTCCTGATATTATCGACTTTGGAGTTATGAAAGTTGTGCCCAGCGAAATAATTGAAGTTGAAGCATCATTGGATTTATCTTCAGATCACTCGCCTACTATTATCACTATTTACTCACACACAACTGCAACATCAACATGCGATTTACCGCTGACATCTGCACGTATTAACTGGCTGAAATACAAAAAATATTTGAGTGCTCATTGCACGGAAAATATGCTGTTGAGAACACCTACTGACATAGAAAATTCTATTAGGTTGTTTGAAGCACATGTTAATCAAGCTGCTCTTAATGCTTCTTCAAATCAACCAAATCAACAAGTAAGATTCAACAACATTTCTTCTGTAGATATAGAAAGGCTATTGACTGAAAAACGGAGAGCGCGACGAGAATGGCAACGTTACAGATCCCCCAGCTAAAGTTAAGGCTAAAGGAATGCACCAAACAGCTCAGAAAAGTTTTACAAACACAAAAAACAGCTTCGCTGCAAACATTTCTTCAAGAACTCGATGCAACACCACAAACAGATTATTCGCTATGGCGTGCAGCTAGAGGACTTAAAAGGCCAGTGATTTGCAAACCTCCGTTACGAGATTCGAATGGTGACTGGGCAAGAACTGATGCTGAAAAAGGTGCTCTTTTTGTTAAGCACTTAGAAAATGTATTTACACCGAATATTTCTACTGATATTGTTGAACTGCCACCAGTCATCTCTTTACCAGAAATACCGTTAAGATTTAACATTGTGGAGATTGAAAAGGCCATCACTAGTCTTAACACCAAAAAAGCCCCAGGTGTCGACAAAATAAGCAACAAAATGCTTCAACAACTGCCTTATATTGCAAAAAGAATTATACTATTCATTTTTAATAGTATTCTACGGCTGCAATACTATCCTGCAGAATGGAAGGTTTCGATGATTATTATGATACCAAAGCCCGGCAAGGATCATACGAAGGTTGAATCCTATCGGCCTATTAGTTTATTGCCCAACATTTCAAAACTATTTGAAAAGCTGTATATGAGTAAGCTGATGCCTATAGTGACTAGAAGTGGATGCATTCCAGATCATCAATTCGGTTTTCGCAGACAACACAGCACAATTGAACAAACTCACAGACTTGTGAATGTTATCAGAGACACTTTCGAAAAGAAGAAATATTGCTCTGCGCTCTTTATAGATGTTTCTCAAGCTTTCGATAAAGTATGGCACGAAGGTCTTATACATAAATTAACGCAAAATCTACCCGCAAACATTGTTAGGCTTTTAATAAGCTATTTAATTGAACGAAAATTTGTAGTTAGGGAAGGCAATTTCTTAAGCCCACCGCAGTCGATCGAAGCCGGAGTTCCCCAAGGCAGTATCTTTGGTCCATTACTTTATTTAATATATGCCTCTGACTTACCGTTAAGCAATAACATTCATACATCAACATTTGCCGATGATACAGCTTTTCTAAGCGTTCACGAAAATCCTGTAGAAGCTTCCCGCAATTTACAAGGGTATATATCCAAATTGCAAAATTGGCTCAAACAATGGCGTATTAAAGTTAACGAGCAGAAATGTGTGCACGTAACTTTTACGTTGCGCAAGGAAACATGCCCGCCTATAAAAATTAACACCGAGACCATACCGCAACACACTGTTGTCAAATATCTAGGCGTTCATCTTGATCGTCGTTTAACATGGAAATCGCATATAGACGCAAAGTTAATACAAATGAAATTAAAAGCAGCCCAAATGAATTGGCTTATTGGAAGAAATTCTATACTAAGCCTAGACTGTAAACTACTATTATACAACGCGATCCTGAAACCAATATGGTTCTATGGAATCCAGTTATGGGGCACTGCCTCAGCATCAAATGTCGAAAAAATTCAAAGGCGACAAAATAAAATTCTACGTACAATTACAGCAGCTCCCTGGTATGTCAGAAATCATCGGATTCATAAAGACCTAGATGTTCCGTTGGTGAAGACAGTATTTTCAATAAACGCTAAAAAATATATAAAAAAACTTGAGGTGCACCCAAATGTACTTGCGCGCAATATTTTAAATTATAGAGGCCACACCCGGCTGAAAAGGAGGGATACTCTTTTTCTCAGCCGTACACGAGAGATGTAAAACAACATAAATTAACCGTTGAAATTAAAAATTTTGTTTAGCATTGGCTAAACTTATATTTAATATTTTTTTAGATTTAAGATTTGAAAAACTTATTGATAATTCAATTTTAATAATTAAAGATTCAATAAATAATAAAATTATCACAAAAAAAAAAAAAAAAAAAAAAAAAAAGAATACGAAAATAAACTTAAAATAATTAATTTGTGGTATCAAAAAAGTACATTATTTGAAGTAAAAAATATATATTATTTTTTGTATTAGGTACTATCATCAGCTGTTGGTTTTGAAACACATTTATATGTATTTAAACTGGCGTTTTTAGATTAAGGAAAAACCATAACCATAAACAATTACCTATGAGGACACTATATATATTTTCCAATTTCCTCAGACTGTGTTTACCATGGACACCATCAACATTAAATTCCAGTGACATATAATGCCAATATGCATATGTATGTATATGTATGTATGAGCCTCCACAAATGTTTTCTATCACAGGCTTTGTTGGGCAGTTGAATTTATAAAATGGTGTTACAGCCAAGTGTTCGTTTGTCAGAATTTTAACTAAATCATTTGCACAATTTCTTGACACTCTATGATTTATACTCCATTCCTTTAGTTTCTCACTTAGACTTAAATCCGGAACCTTTTCTAAAATGTCACTTTTAACAATTTCATCGTCTGCATTTTCAGTAATTTTTTTCTCTTTTTTAGTTTTAAAATCAAAATCTATAATTTGAGGTTGTTTAGTAGCACTTTCAATACATTCTTTTTCAACTTGATGAAATTTGTTCTTTTGTAGTGTATCTCACTAACTCATATTGCTTGTACTATGAATGCAGCAGAACCATTAATAAAGTATCAATTACAGTTATTTTTCTGTATGCATAGTGCAATGCTAAATTGCTTACTAATAACTATTTGAGTGACACATTTTCATTTGAGTGCAATTCAAAATACAAATTATTATGATTGATCAAATGGAGATGTGAATACGATCCTTCATGGTATTCAAAGAGAAAGAAGCAATAATTGTATGATTAGCATAAGTTAGAAAGGCTAAGATTAATTTTCAAAATTAGTATTTAAGTCAAATAAATTTAAATAAAGTGATCATTAATTCATGATCAATGCGCTTGTGTTTCATTCCTATAAGAATTAAAACATTACATGGTGATCCTGCGAACCTAAATTATTTTATTAATCTTTTTAAATTCCTTTTACATATCATTGTTATCTTTTCAATTTTAAATCACTTTAACAAATTAACTTTAACAAAATCACTTTAACCGCACCGCAGGTCTTTTTTATTTAAGTCTGTAAAAATACTAAATAAAGAAAGAATAATGACAAAAATGTACAATATTTGAAGCGAGAATATCGGATCTTTTTTTTCTGGTTAATTGTACAAAAAAAAAAAAAAACTTGCGATTGTTCTACCTACATATTTGTAAATCCAATAGTAATGTAAGATGTAAAAAAACACGAGAAAAAAAATATGTATGTATGTATGTAAACTAGTAACTTAATTAGCTATAGGTAATGCATAAAAAAGTCTATTTAATACTTATTGCACTACATATAACCTGTTAATATGTAGTGTAATTGATAAAACCTGCCAACTTTCCAATTTCCATTCTAAAAGTTTTTGACAATATGGCAATTGATATATGTAACTAGATTTATAACTACATATGTATATAAAAAAGACAATTGACTCAGAGTACGAAAAAACGCAGCGCAGCGCCACTCTTTTTGCTCTTTACGCAAAGAGCGGAGCCAATTTATTATTCCGCTTGCTCCGCGCATTTATTTTTGAGCTGCGCATAAAAGGAGCAAGCGCAAAAAAGGACCAATTTCCTTTGCGCATAGCGCATTTACAGTGGTAAAAAATTTGAGTAATGGAAATAATAGATTTTTCAACAAGAATAATCATCTTTAAAAAATACAACACCACCGCATCATCAAGGACAATATATACATATGTACATATCTATACATGTTTATATGTAAATACCTAGATAATTGGCTTTTTACTTATAGGCAGATTTTGTAAAAAAAATCGTTTCTAAACGTTTTAAATTCGTATGAAAAATAACAAAAATTCGTTTCAAAACAAAATTTTTCCATACAAATTTCAAAACGAAAAAAACGTTTTAGTTTACAAAATCTGCCCCTTATACAATTATACATACTCACATTGTATGTATGTCTATCAAAGTTATTTAAAAAAAAATCTTTTTTTAGATTTCAAAAATATCTTGTTAATGATGAGTTTTATACACATTTCGTTACCTGTTAGAAACATGCAGATAAAGTGTTGGAAAAACCTAAACTGCTCAAAAATCCGATACACAATAATTAAAAAAGTCATAAAAATAGTTGCTTGCGAAACCACAGAAAGGGTAAGCAGGCCAAATAATTTTGGATATTTTTTTTTTAATATACATTCATTCACACCTACAGATGATGTAAATGTCATCATCAGGTTCACTACAGTATTTTCGGGTTTGTCTTCTTTTTTGTATTTTTAGAATTTTCGTCGCCTTCTTGTACAAACGCCATCTTGTACAAACGTACAAGAGAACAGTTACATACAAAACATACCTAAATGTATTTGTTGTGGCTATTCCTTTTTTAAACTGAAATTTCTAAAAATTATTTTACCTTGTTTGTTGTATCATGGGACCAAACTGCGTGATGCCGTAATAATATATGCAAACAAACAAACAGCTCATTTTTATACATATGTACATATAATATATGTATGTATGTATATGAATCAATCCTTTAAGCCCAAATATGATTGATATTTTACTCAAAAATAAAACACACCATTTTAATTAATATTTAAAAAAATATTCTGGTTATTTTTATTCTTATTTGGTTACGTTTTTTAAAGATTTTGACTCCAAAGACTTTTTTCGCGGCAGCAATGAATAAACTCAAACGAATATCTGTTGTCATAAAAAAGAGCATGAGCAATACACAGCTCAATATGCGAAATGCGCAGCGCAAACGGCGCTAATAAATCGAAGGCGCTTGCGCTGCGCATACCAATTGCTCCTATTTTCCCTCCGCTCTTTGCGCTTGTGCGCATTTTTAATACGCTTGTAAGAAGTGCCCAATGCGTATGGAACAAAAGAAGTGCGCAAATCCGAACTCTGAATTGACTATTTGCAAAACAAGCGGGATGTGTAAACGCTAAGTAAATATGTATGTATATGTGTACATACGAGTATATGCCTGCCTGAAGGTATAAACACATTCGCCACATCACACTACCGACTACGAGCTGTCAAAATTAGAATACATGTGCATATATGAATGATTATATTGAAGACAGCAAGGCAGCACGGCAAAAGGTTTTTGTCCATGCTACTTTTGTTGTGTAGTCGAATTAAACTAATTTCCATGGTGGAATAATGAGGTGTGCGCAAGAAGGAATATGGTTTTTTGTAGGGTTGTGTTTTGACCGTTAAATAATCTGCAAAAATATGGTAAGTTAATTCGGTCTTGTCAAAAGTTGTTTACATTTTTGGCCGCCATCATGAATATTTTTGTTTACGTTATGCTTTTTGTTTTTGCATAACCAATAAATACATACAAAACAACTTTTGTTTTGTTTTGTATACAGCTTTGTTTTGACAATTTTGAATGAATTTTACACAAACAATATGCATGTCGTTTTTTATTGTTGTATTCTTACGCGCACCTTATTATTCCACCATGCTAATTTCTTTTTCTGATGGCCACAAAACCAAAACAGTGTTGACAATATAACAAAATTTGTAAAGCAAATTAGTGATTAGAAATATTTTTTATTGTAAAATAAAAAGAAAATAACAAAATTTAAATGTTATAATATTATGCATCATGAATTTTTATTAGCTTTATTGTTATATAGAATATTGACTTGAGTCAAAAATACCAACGTTGTTAAAGTTTTCAAAAAACTCACAGGGTAATAGCCCTTTTTTACCTAAAAATTTGTGTGTAATTTTTTCGGCGCTCTCTCAGTTGATTCCGCAGTTTCGGGGTTCAAAACTTTAATATATTATTGATCATAAGTCCTGCAATATAGAACGAATATAAACGACATACGAGTAGGTATCATTTCAAATGCTCTAAATAACTCATTTAATTCTTAAAATCACCATTAAAGAAGCATAACTTACGTATTTCATCGGTGACAGCTTTCAGGTATACACCAAATAAAAGCATGGTAAGTTCTCTATAAAAGTGAAAAGTCAGATAAAAAAATTTTAAAATTGAATTTCACTCGCAATGGGTAAATTGTTTTTATTAAGGTATTTTAGAGAAGTTAAGAGTGATATCCACATCGCTCATATCCGTTCCATATTCTAGGACTTATGGCCAATAAAAAATAAGTTTTGAACCCCGTAACTCCGGAGACAAAAGAGATCCATGAGATGAATTTTTTCGGTTTATGTCAAAGCGAATCCATACAAAGTGATGTGAGTGGCGAATTCAATTCGCCCCAGCGAACTTTAAAAGTGAAAGCGCTGAATATGCACCACTGCAATATACATAAATGAATCGTTGCAACAATTCAGGATCACCTGTTTACTGTGTATCTGTCGTTTCCAAAATAATTAAGAGTTGGCTAAACGGCTACAACGGTACCTAGCAGCATTTGTGTTCGTGTAGTCTGCTGTGGCGAATGTGTTTATACCTATACACAAGTGCAAAATCCATTGCGGGCAGTAAAAATGAGTTGCCATGGTCGATTAATTTAAAATTTTTTCTAATAGTGCCAAATCCGTCACGGGGGTACCAACGTAATTTTTAGGTTTGAATTGTAAAAAAAATGCACAATTGTACCAACTTTATCATCCCTGATAAGAGAAAGATAATAAGAGATTTCGTTTGTTTATTATTTTTTTTTTAACTTATTTAAATTGCAATCTATCAGTATATATGTATGTAATGATAATAAGCAAATTGGATGTAACAATAAAAATAACAGTAGTAGTAGTACTTTTACAATAAGATGTCTCTTAGATCTTCTAATTTCGTTAGAATCGTCCAATAAATTTATAGCTAACAGATTTACATGATTACTAAGTCGTTTTAAATATTTTTTACTAAAGGTATTTATAGTATATTTTACAGTTTCAATATGCAGATCATTATGAATTGCTTCATCTATATATATAAAAGAAAGTCGTGTTAGTTACTTCGCTTATAACTCAAGAACGGCTGAACCGATTTAGCTGAAAATTGGCAGGGAGGTAGTTTAGAGCCAGGAATAGGCTATAGGATACTTATGGGCGGGATTGGACAAAGGGGCGTGGTACCTCTCATACAAACCACAAATTAAAAATCTATTATTTCTGCTCCTGATAACGGTATTTGAACAAAATTTGGTACGTCGGTTTGGTGTGCATTTTTTAAGTGCTGCTGCAAATATGAACGGGATTGGAGAAAGGGGTGTGGTACCTCTCATACAAACCACAAATTAAAAATCTATTATTTCTGCTCCTGATAACGGTATTTGAACAAAATTTGGTACGTCGGTTTGGTGTAAATTTCTGAGGTGCTGCTGCAAATATGGGTGGGATTGGACAAAGGGGCGTGGTACCTCTCATACAAACCACAAATTAAAAATCTATTATTTCTGCTCCTGATAACGGTATTTAAACAAAATTTGGTATGTCGGTTTGGTGTAAATTTCTTAATTGCTGCTGCAAATATGGGCGGGATTTGACAAAGGGGCGTGGTACCTCTCATACAAACCACAAAGTAAAAATCTATTATTTCTGCTCCTGATAACGGTATTTAAACAAAATTTGGTATGTCGGTTTAGTGTAAATTTCTTAATTGCTGCTGCAAATATGGGTGGGATTTGACAAAGGGGCGTGGTACCTCTCATACAAACCACAAATTAAAAATCTATTATTTCTGCTCCTGTAGCATGTGGCCAACAGTGTGTAGTATGCATTGCGAGTCAATAGTACCGCAACATGCAAGCATTGACAAACTGCAAGCAAGATATTTTGTGTGTGTCGGTAATTTGACACTTGTGTAGTTAGTCAAGTGCAGCAGCACAATGCACTTAAATGAATCACATTTATTAACTGCATTTGTTTGATTGTAGATATAAGCTACACAAAGTATCTGTTGCTTTTGAGTATGCACTCGTTGAACTTTAAAACTGTTGAACACGTGCCATACATAAATAGTTGGAAGCTAAATATGCTTACCCAACAATAATATATATTTCTATTCTTTTACTCTTATGTTAATGTACCCCTAAGAATTATTCTCATAATTAGTATATAAGCCAATGTCATTTAGTTTATAATTCAATTAATAAATCATCAGTCTTAGGAGCTCCACCTTACAAGCTCTAAGACCAAAAATAAAATTAAATAAAACAATTTTATTACATAGCGATCCTGCCAGTTTTCTTGGAGTGCTACTAGATTTGCACCCAGAAACAAGAGCAGAAGGAGAGGGTCCGCCTAGCCAAAAGGCACCCCAACAAAGATATATTAGAGAAAGGGTCCGCCTAGCCAAAAGGCACCCCAACATGGGACTTTGGAAAAAATAAAGGTCCGCCTGGCCAAGAGGCACCAAAAATAAAATGGGGAAGAACGCCAGCCCAAATGATCTGACAAAAGGAGCCCAACAAAAACAACATCAAAATTTTTTTTATATGTATTTAAAACATTTACTTTAAAAGTGGTGCGCTTAAGTCGCACACTAGGGCCAGTAAGCGTTAACCGCTCGTGGCAAAAAATTTTTTTTATTACTAAATAGCTCGTAGCTAAAATCTAAAAAAAAAAAATTTTTATTTACAAAAACGCCAACAAAGGCACTTAAAATAGAAATATAATTAAAATGTTACTTAAATAAAAATTAAAGCTTAATAAAATAAGACAAAAAGTAACACTTCAAGAATATTAAAAAAAAAAAAAAATTGTTTTTAAATTTTCCAAAAATAAAATAAAATTTTTTTTTTAACTTTATAATGAAAAAAAAAAATTGAACTTAATTAAAGATAAAAGAATTGTAAAATTAAATTAAATTTTAATAATTAAAATAAAATAATGAAAGTAAATTAATAATTACATATTACTTCTTAATAATTTTAAGACAAATAATATACATACAAATATTATTAAAATGGAGAAAGAACAGTCGAAAGTTGAAAAACCAAATGCTAACGTTGTAAACAAAGTAGTTGTACAAGGTAATAGCTCCGGTTTATTTGAAATCCGAATATATTTACTATACTTCTTACTTTCTTATATATAAAAAAAAAAAAATTTTTTTAAACATGCCAAAATTAAGCTATAAGGCACAAATATACAGCCAAGGCATTAATCGCCTAATGCTAAAATCTGTAATTCATCAAATAATAATATTATAAATAAAATGTCACCATAAATAAACACAAAACCCATTTTGTGGCAGTAAAAAAAAAAAATTAATACAGTATTAAAAATCACAACAAAATCTATGGCATATAAACAACAAAGTAATATCGAAAATATTCAGCATCAAATTTAAAATAATGATAAAAAGCCCAATATGACGTCAGAATAAAACTATTTACTAAAGGGAATCTTGACTTAGGACAAGTTTTCCCTAGGCTTGAAAAAGTGGCCGGTAAATTATATATAATGTTCATTAATGGGAATATTGACTTAGGACAATTTTTCCCAAGGCTTGAGAAAGTGGCCGGTGAACAAATAGGCACCAAACGAGAAAATTTTAGAATTTATCTCAATTAAATAATTTATAAATAAAAGGGCATAAAAGTAGCGCTACTACTTAATGAGGTGACCTATATAAATGATAAGAATGCTAATGCAATTCTTGATCTAATGCTGGAATACCACGATGATCCGATAGATGGAGGACATTGTGGAATATACCGAACAATAGAAAATATAAAGAGGTATTACTTTTGGAAAAATATGATAAAAGACTAACGAAATATGTTAAATTATGTCAAAAATGCCAGAAATCAAAAATAATAATAGAAAAATAATAAACCATAATTGATTAGAAAAATGCTAAAGCCTTTCAAATTATTGTACACATCGAAAACTCTCAATATACTAAGAGAAGTCTATTGATACACATTTCATTACTGCCATAAAATTCAAAATTCAAAAAAGGGTTAAAGGTTGACAATATAAAAACAGAAAAAATTTTTGGTCCACTAAATAATTTTTAAGTAAGAATCATTTAAAACTGTTTTATTTTTGGTACAAAGGTACAGAGTGAAAAGTTATTTGATTTTCAAACTAGTTTAATAACATAAAATTTATGAATATACACATACTTTTCTAATTAAAATTTTATTATTCAAGAAAAAGACCCAAAATAAAGAAAAAGTAAAACAAAATTGTAATTAAGATAAAAATATAATAGAAGAAAATTAATCAGAAAATCCTTTATATTGATTTTAGTTTTATTGGTCCGTATAAAATTAAGAAAATAGATTTAAGAAATAATGTTACCATAGAAGATAAGAAAACAAATAAACAACAAATAGTTCATAAAAATAGACTTAAGATATATAATAATAACTAACATTAAATATCATTGTACGGCCGTACTACTATAAAACTAGAATATAAGTAAATCTAAACATTATAATTATTTTTTTTTCTTTTTTTTTTAAAAACAAAATAAATATTATATTACACTTATACTTAGACTAATTAAAAACTAATTGTAAAAGAATGTCCATAAAACTAACGTTATATGAACATTCTTGTAAAGGGTGGAGGTGTAGCATGTGGCCAACAGTGTGTAGTATGCATTGCGATTCAATAGTACCGCAACATGCAAGCATTGACAAACTGCAAGCAAGATATTTTGTGTGTGTCGGTAATTTGACACTTGTGTAGTTAGTCAAGTGCAGCAGCACAATGCACTTAAATGAATCACATTTATTAACTGCATTTGTTTGTGTATTTATTGCTTGTATAACTAAAACCATAACGTAAGCATTTCAATTAAATTGTGTCAATGTACTTATTGCTTGTATACTAAAAATTACAACCTATACATTTTAGTTAAATTTAAATCAAACTACAAACGCATGCATTATTTTTAATAATACAAATTATAATTAATGTCGTCACCTGGCACAATTCTTATATATTAATTTGCAATATTTATTTAGGTCAACTTTATTTAACTGTTTATTATTCACTTCCGCATTATTAAGTACGAAAATTAATTAAGTTGCTATTTTGTATTTTGTATAAAAGATGAACCATTTTTACAAATAAATTAATTAACTCTACAGTTTTCAAACAAAAGGGTCTTGTCTTGTCTATTATTTAAAAGTACAAAGTCTTTCAGTTACAAGTGCTAGAAAGACACAGGAAAATCGAAATAGTGTAATTCTGACGAAACGTTTGAATTAATATCACTAGAACTTCCTAACTGTACATTTTGGTGACCCCGACGTGATAGTCAGGACGACCTCTTTTTGTAAGAAGGCACGATCAGTTTTACGTTAACAAAGTGCAATTCGAGTAAGCGAACCAGCAGTTATTCGAACAAGTCGCATTGAATCATCATTATCAACATGTCATCAATGGAAGAGTTAATCAGCCTACAGAGTATCTTAGGTGAAAACATTCAGCAGATTATCCGGAACTTCAAAAAGGATCCTACTGATAGAAAAAATAAGGTTTCCTATTTTGAGGAACGCCGTCGTCGACTTTCAGACAAATGGAACGAGTTTAATGAGGTGGACGAAAAATTGCGTATACTTGTTAAAGATCAATCAGAAGTAGACTACTTCAAAACCAATTATTTTGAACAGATTCGGTCATTGGCTGAAGAATACATTGACCTATTTCAAACTGAATTGGTACGTTTGAAAAAGGAAGTACTCAAAAACCCGCAGGTAACTCAACATGAGCACAGTGAGCAGCCACCTATGGGAATTTCCCAAATACCTAGTAGCAAGAATCATGGATCCAAGGACGATTCTTCACATGGATTGATGGGGAAATTTGCCGCTCGGATGTCAGCATTGGAGAGGTTGATAGTTGGTATCTCAGGGGTGAATAGCGATGAGCCTCAACAATTCTACAACATCAGAATCGAGACCATAAACAAGTTATGGAACCAAATCGAAGAGCTATATGATCAAGTATGGGATCAATGTTCAAACCCTCTTGTCAATGGTTTAAATCAAGACGACTATGAAAACCTTAGAGGAATAGCTTGACAAAGTTACAAGTGCTGTCAAACCAAACATCAAACGCTATTTCGGCAGGCCAACATACAGTCATGGCAACATCATTGCCGCTGCCGAAGATCTCAATCCCCAAGTTCGATGGGGATTACGCAAAATGGACGCAATTTTACGACATGTTTCTCCATATGGTCCATCAACAACCGATACCTGATGTCCAAAAGATGTGGTATCTTAAATCCAATCTTACAGGGGAAGCTGAAAAGTTTGTCAGCCATCTATCAACGACAGAGGGCAACTATGATTCAGCGTGGACAATGTTACAAGAACGGTACAACAACAAACGGGTCCTTGTAACAACTCTGGTCGAGAAAATCATTAGTCAGCCGTTATGCACGTCCAACTCTGTCACCATTAAAAAGCTACATGACACAACTCGAGAGTGCCTTTTAGCACTAAACAACATTGGAATTGAGACGAAAGCATGGAACCCGCTCCTTTTTCAAATTTTGATAAAAAAGCTAGATCGAAGTTTGCATATGCGGTTCGAACAATCTCTCAGTCAACCGAAGGAGCTACCAACAGTTGAAGACCTTTTATCATTTCTGGAATTCCAGTTCCAAACAATCGAATCCATCAATCACAGGGAAAAATTGGTACATACGTCAAATAAAATAGCAGCTACTGTGGTCAAAAGAGGAATTAGCTGCAATTTCTGTAACAATGGGAACCATGCGTTATACCACTGTGGAAAGTTCTTAAATGTATCAGAAATAGAACGGCTAAGATTCATACAATCACGAAGACTATGCGTCATCTGTTTTATAGGAGACCACTCCTCAAAAGACTGTTCATCAAGCTCGTGTAGAAAATGCAACAAGAAACATAACACTTTGTTGCATATTGAGGCAAAAGGTAATCCACAAATCAAGCAGACCTCCAGTTCTGTACCAAACATCGAAGTAAGACCAAAAGCTTCCAACGCAACAGTAACATCAGCATCTGCAAATGCCTCATCAACGCAGAGGGATTATGTCATACTTGCAACAGCAAGAGTAAAAATAACAGCATCAAATGGAAATGCAGCAGAATTCCGTGCAATTCTTGATTCTGGTTCGCAGGTGAACCTTATATCTGAGCACGTTGTTAAAAGGTTGGGTGTATCAACTTCAACAGCCTCGCTGTGTATCGATGGTATTGGAAATGGCAAAAAACGCGTAACAAGAAGGATAAACGTAAGGCTACAATCAAGAAATAATAAATTTGAAACAAACCTGGAAGCATTTGTGATCCCAACAATCATTCCTCCTCAGCCAAGTCAACATATTGATATTTCGAAATGTCAAATTCCAAACATAAGCCTAGCTGACCCATACTTTAATCAGCCAGGAAAAGTAGATATTCTTTTGGGTGCCGAATATTACTTTAATCTGATGCAACGCGAAAAAATAGAGCTATCAAGCAATCTTCCAATTTTGTTAAACACATCATTTGGATGGATCATCAGCGGAAAAATATCTTCAAGTCAAGGGGCAAATGACGCTGCAACTTGTGCAATTTTCACCACTAAGCCAGAAGACTTTAACGACGAGCTATTAAACGACGTCATTGAACGGCTATGGAAAATGGAAGATGATGGATCAACTGAAAAGAGACTCTCGCAGGACGAACAACAATGTGAATCACTGTTTGTCCAAAACACTCAAAGAAACGATGAAGGACGTTTTGTTGTCAAGTTACCCTTCCGTGAAAATCCATCTGCATTAGGAGATTCTAAGACAACAGCCTACAAACGATTCCTTAGTCTTGAACGACGATTAATGAAAGATTCGGCGACCAGAAATCAGTACATACATTTTATGAACGAATATAAACAACTGGGCCATATGACGGAAATAGATGTCAACTCAATACCAACCCCCAACCATTTCATTCCACATCATTGTGTACTAAAACCAGATAGCACAACTACTAAACTTCGTGCCGTGTTCGATGCTTCCGCCAAAACATCAT
Organism: Lypha dubia; assembly: GCA_947311025.1. Classification (NCBI taxonomy): domain Eukaryota; kingdom Metazoa; phylum Arthropoda; class Insecta; order Diptera; family Tachinidae; genus Lypha; species Lypha dubia. Next base: position 71,548,826 of record OX371260.1, read on the forward strand.
CCGGCTATTCACTTAACGACTTAATGTACACTGGCCCAATTGTTCAAAGTGATCTATTTTCGATACTCATTCGTTTCCGTTTACCGAGATTTGTCTTTACAACAGACATTGAAAAAATGTATCGACAAGTCTTGGTACATCAAGACGACAGGAGATACCAGATAATTCTATGGAGAAATGATCCTTCTGAACCCATAAAATATTATCAACTTAACACTGTCACGTATGGGACACGAGCTGCTCCATATTTGGCGACAAGGTGTCTTCAACAAATCGCCTTCGAAAATGATACTGACTACCCACTAGGTGCTCAAATTCTAAGAGATAATTTCTATGTTGACGACGGTCTTGGAGGATCAAACAGCTTAAGTACTGCAATCGAGAAACAACAACAACTAGCTTACATACTCAGAAAACATGGCTTCAACTGTCGTAAGTGGAGCGCAAATAATAAACAACTCCTTCAAAATATTCCACAAGATGATCGGGAAGTAAATCTTGATTTTAACAGCACACAGAAGGAGTCTATTAAAACTCTGGGTCTGATATGGCTGCCCAAACCAGACCATCTTTGCGTAAAGGTAAAGGTGGAACCTGTAGACATGATTAATAAACGCACAGTAAGCTCTGACTTGGCAAAAGTTTTTGATCCACTTGGACTCTTGACACCAATTGTAGTTAAGGCGAAGATATTTATTCAACACTTATGGCAGATGAAGCTGACATGGGATGAAGTTCTACCTGAAGATCTCAGTTCAGCCTGGTCAAACTTCCGGGAAGGTTTAAACACAATCAACAATCTTCAAATAACTCGACACATATTCAAGGATGACATCCCATTAACTACTCAACTTCATATCTTTGCGGATGCATCCGAAAAGGCTTTTGGGGCCGCAGCATATATTCGATCAACATTTAAAAACGGTAGAATCGTAACAAATCTACTATGTGCGAAGTCTCGCGTCTCACCAATCAAAAAGCAAACCTTACCACGGCTGGAACTTTGTGCAGCACTTCTAGCTGCAGAACTATCTCAACGTCTTCGAAAGGTTATGCAGATTAAAAATTTACCAATTTTCTTATGGACAGACTCTGAGATTGTCTTGTCATGGATACACTCAAAGTCATCATCTTTCCAGACATTTGTGGGTAACAGGATATCCAAAATACAAACTTTAACTTTTGCAGAGCAATGGCGACATGTTTCGTCAAAGGATAATCCAGCAGACATTCTCTCAAGAGGTTTATCAGCAAAGGCACTTGCAGAGTGTCATTTATGGTTTTTGGGACCATTATTTTTACACGGAAAGCAAGAATGTTGGCCTGCAGAATTTCGGCCACATTTACAAATTACTTCTGATCTCGAAAGAAAGAAAGAGTCACCTATCGTTTTGTTAACCTTAAACAACTACAACTTTGTACACAATATCGACCATAAAGGTTCATTTAAGAAGTTACAGCGAATAATATCATATGTTTACCGCTTCGTTAAAAACACCACTGAAAAATCTTCCCCAAGACCACAACTGAATGCGTTAAGTACAGAAGAACTTGAGATCTCACTTAGAACAATCATACGTGCCATCCAAAGCTATGATTTTCCTAATGAAATCAAACAATTAGAAGAAAAACAAATGCTCGCGAAACATAGTCCAATCCTTAGCTTAACTCCATTTGTCGATAATGAAGGCATCCTTCGAGTGGGAGGACGGTTGGAGGAGTCAAACTTATCATACGATTCAAAACATCCAATAATTCTTCCATATAATGATGTGCTTGTGAAACTTTTATTTAAGTCAGTGCATGAAGAAAACAAGCACTGCAGCCCGCAAGCATTATTGGGAATAGTGAGGCAGAGATTCTGGCCGATCAAAGGAAAATCTATAGCAAGATCAACCGTTCAAAAGTGCGTACAATGTTGCAGGGCTCGTCCCAAGCTATGCCAACAATTAATGGGGAACCTTCCACATGACAGAGTCACACCTGCAAGGCCATTCATTAACACAGGCGTTGATTATTTTGGACCAATGTGGATCCACTACAAAATAAGAGGAAAACGGCCAACAAAAGCATATGTAGCAGTATTTTGTTGCTTTGCGACTAAGGCAGTTCATTTTGAACTGGTTAGTGATCTCTCAACTGATGCTTACATTGGTGCCTTAAAACGCTTTATTTGTCGAAGAGGACGTTGCCAAAATATCTATAGTGATAACGCAACAAATTTTGTTGGAGCCAACAATGAACTCACTGAACTCTCTCAATCAATATTTTCTGAAAATGGGAAGGAGTCGATAGTTTCAACATGTAGCTCAAAAGGAATACAATTCCATTTTATTCCACCCAGATCTCCCCACTTTGGAGGACTTTGGGAAGCAGCGGTAAAATCGGCTAAAAATCTATTGGTTCGAAGCTTAAGCACAGCTTCACTAACATATGAAGAATTGGAAACGGTTATCATAGAAATTGAAGCTATCTTAAATTCTCGCCCATTAACACCTATGTCAGCCGACCCATCCGATATATCTGCATTAACTCCAGGACACTTCTTGATCGGCGAAGCTCTTACGTCTCAGGTGGATATCGCAGCCAACTCTAAGAGAATATCACTCTTATCTCGATGGGAACTCGTATCAAAAATAAAACATGAATTTTGGAAAAGATGGTCAAATGAGTACCTACACGAATTGCAGCAGCGTCATAAATGGAAAACTCAAAGTGCAAATATCAACCCAGGAGATATGGTTATCGTTAAAGAAGATAACACTGTGCCGATGAAATGGCCGCTAGGACGAATATTGAAAGTTTATCCTGGAAAGGATGGATCAATTCGGGTTGCTGACATCAAAATCGCATCGGGAATTTGTAAAAGACCTATACATCGTCTTGCGTTGCTTCCAATTGAGGAAAATCTAGAGTCAAACTCAACAAACAAAAGTACAGATACAACAGTCGGAGATCAAACTAGCGAACCCAAAGGCAAAAGAACAAGGCTACTAAACAATAATATATGCATAACATTGCTGCCTTTACTACTCATTTTCCCAGTGATCATGGGAATACCAATCGAAAACAAACGATTTGGATCTCAGCTGGGAATCCATTTTGAAGAATTAGGATCTACGCATATATCTACAAGTCAATGGAATCTAATCGTATATTATGATCTTTCAGCATACTGGACTGACACATCATTTTTAGCAAACGGCACCAAATCACTAGAACAGCTGTGTAAAAAAATGGAGTCTAATACATCGTGTACTAATGTAATAGAACACTTGCAGCATATTGAAACTGACTTGAGTCTGGATAACAGACTACTGTACAAATCTCGACAGAAAAGAGGTGCCATTGATGTTGTCGGAAATATCGCAAATTCACTGTTTGGTGTACTTGACTCTGGATATGCAGAAAAAATGTCGTCAACTATCACCAAATTACAAGAAGACGATTCATTCATGTTAAAACTCATAAAGGACCAAACTTCAGTCGTAAACTCCACTATGAATATCGTTAAACAAGGTCTAACTGCAGCAAAATTCAAATTTGACAGCTTTCAATCAACGCTGAATGAAGTAGTAAAAGGCGAGGAATTGCATAACGAAGAATTGTATCAGTTGAAGCTTGCAAGCATGTTCAACGTAGGCTTTATGCAACTATCACTTATCGCAAACAACTTACAAAAAATGCAAACATGCATTCTGGATGTGTTAACTGATACTCACCATGGAAAAATCAATCCGTTACTGTTAACTCCAACACAAATAGAGATCGAAATACAACAAATCAAAATACATATGCCTGAATCGTTAATGTTACCAGTATTCGCAGATGACTTGCTAGAATTTTATAAGCTAATGAAGGTAAAGGGAGGACTTACCCAGGAACACGTGGTGTTTAGCATAACGCTGCCATTAATAGAGCATGATCAATTTAAATTATATAATTTAATTCCTATCCCTAACACAATAAACAACACAATGCTAACGATAGAAACATGCAGCCCTATACTAGCAATAAACACAAACCGAAGACACTATTTTCCGGTATCATTAGATCAACTTAAATCATGTACTATCATCAGGAAGAACATATTCATATGCTATAATATACAACTGGAATACAATTTCGGAGCGGAAAGGTGCTCATGTGAAATTAACTTATTTAACAACATTACTATTCGAAATTGCAACCTAATGAAGCTCCATGCAAACGTAACATGGACACCATTAAATCATAAAAACCAATGGATATACTCCTCATCCTCAATCACTCAAACCACAGCGGTTTGTGGAAAGGAAATTACGACTTTATATCTAGAAGGCTCTGGATTATTAACCATTAACCCCGATTGCATCCTTAAGCATGAATCTATTCACGTGACTGGTCAACAATCGATATCAACAATTACTGGGTCATCATACACGAGCCTGGCAAATATTTCAGAAATTGCATATCACCATCTTTCAAAAGGCGAAAACATTAAAACCAACTACACATTAATAACAGACCAGATTTCGGTACAACTCAATAAAATGAAAGACTTGCAACAAAGGTTAGAATCTATAAACACTTCAACTTTTCAACATCATTCAACTTCAACACACGGTACTACAATTGCATATTCTGCATTAGTCATCAGTGTAATAGCCATAATACTGGTGTCAGTTATAACGGCAATCCGAAGAAAGTATAGTGCTGCTGAAGTAACAAAAATAACGCATTCATCGCATACTCCACAACCATCCAACAATAAGGCAACACCCACACCACATCCACGTGAGAACTTCACAGTTCAAATTTGAATCTCATTTTTTTATTTTATTTTTGTTTTCGTTTTTATTGACTACTCGTCAATTCCGGGGAGAATGTATTTATTGCTTGTATAACTAAAACCATAACGTAAGCATTTCAATTAAATTGTGTCAATGTACTTATTGCTTGTATACTAAAAATTACAACCTATACATTTTAGTTAAATTTAAATCAAACTACAAACGCATGCATTATTTTTAATAATACAAATTATACTTAATGTCGTCACCTGGCACAATTCTTATATATTAATTTGCAATATTTATTTAGGTCAACTTTATTTAACTGTTTATTATTCACTTCCGCATTATTAAGTACGAAAATTAATTAAGTTGCTATTTTGTATTTTGTATAAAAGATGAACCATTTTTACAAATAAATTAATTAACTCTACAGTTTTCAAACAAAAGGGTCTTGTCTTGTCTATTATTTAAAAGTACAAAGTCTTTCAGTTACAAGTGCTAGAAAGACACAGGAAAATCGAAATAGTGTAATTCTGACGAAACGTTTGAATTAATATCACTAGAACTTCCTAACTGTACAGTTTGATTGTAGATATAAGCTACACAAAGTATCTGTTGCTTTTGAGTATGCACTCGTTGAACTTTAAAACTGTTGAACACGTGCCATACATAAATAGTTGGAAGCTAAATATGCTTACCCAACAATAATATATATTTCTATTCTTTTACTCTTATGTTAATGTACCCCTAAGAATTATTCTCATAATTAGTATATAAGCCAATGTCATTTAGTTTATAATTCAATTAATAAATCATCAGTCTTAGGAGCTCCACCTTACAAGCTCTAAGACCAAAAATAAAATTAAATAAAACAATTTTATTACACTCCTGATAACAGTATTTGAACAAAATTTGGTATGTCGGTTTGGTGTAAATTTCTTAAGTGCTGCTACAAATATGGGCGGGATTGGACAAAGGGGCGTGGTACTCAATATGCGAAATGCGCAGCGCAAACGGCGCTAATAAATCGAAGGCGCTTGCGCTGCGTATACCAATTGCTCCTTTTTTCCCTCCGCTCTTTGCGCTTGTGCGCATTTTTAATACGCTTGTAAGAAGTGCCCAATGCGTATGGAACAAAAGAAGTGCGCAAATCCGAACTCTGAATTGACTATTTGCAAAACAAGCGGGATGTGTAAACGCTAAGTAAATATGTATATGTGTACATACGAGTATATGCCTGCCTGAAGGTATAAACACATTCGCCACATCACACTACCGACTACGAGCTATCAAAATTAGAATACATGTACATATATGAATGATTATATTGAAGACAGCAAGGCAGCACGGCAAAAGGTTTTTGTCCATGCTACTTTTGTTGTGTAGTCGAATTAAACTAATTTCCATGGTGGAATAATTAGGTGTGCGCAAGAAGGAATATGGTTTTTTGTAGGGTTGTGTTTTGACCGTCAAATAATCTGCAAAAATATGGTAAGTTAATTCGGTCTTGGCAAAAGTTGTTTACATTTTTGGCCGCCATCATGAATATTTTTGTTTACGTTATGCTTTTTGTTTTTGCATAACCAATAAATACATACAAAACAACTTTTGTTTTGTTTTGTATACAGCTTTGTTTTGACAATTTTGAATGAATTTTACACAAACAATATGCATGTCGTTTTTTATTGTTGTATTCTTACGCGCACCTTATTATTCCACCATGCTAATTTCTTTTTCTGATGGCCACAAAACCAAAACAGTGTTGACAATATAACAAAATTTGTAAAGCAAATTAGTGATTAGAAATATTTTTTATTGTAAAATAAAAAGAAAATAACAAAATTTAAATGTTATAATATTATGCATCATGAATTTTTATTAGCTTTATTGTTATATAGAATATTGACTTGAGTCAAAAATACCAACGTTTTTTATTTATTTATTTATTTATTTAAATCAATTTAGTCTATGAATATACAATTCTTACAGACTACTTATGAACAGATAGATATATCAAATGATTAATTATTTAACGAATACAAAATATTACGTTTAATGGTATAATTATTGACAGAAAAATCCACAAAAAGAGTAAAGTTTATTAAAATCTCTGCAACTTCTAATAAACGGATCAAAGTAAGCATAGTTAGTTCTTAAGACTTTAATGGAGAGGGGATAGTAATATCGAGTTGGACGATGTGGAACATTAACCGATATCTCCGCAATTAAAAAATCTGAGGAAATATTACCATTTAACAAATTTAATACAAACATTACATTTAACATTGTTCTACGACTTTTTAACGATGGAAGCTTAATAAGAGTAAGTCTAGCTTGATATGCCGGAAGATTTAGTGGATCCCAATGTAAACGACGGAGGCAGAAAAGAAGAAACTGCTTTTGTACAGATTCAATGCTGTCAGTATGAACTTTATATGCTGGATCCCATATCACTGAGCCATATTCAAGAACAGGACGGACTAAAGATGTATAAAGATGTTTAGTAACGTATGGATCATCAAATTCTTTTCCCCAACGTTTAATAAATCCAAGAAGACAACGTGCTTTATTTACAGTTAGATTAATATGTTGTATGAAATTAAGTTTATCATCAAATAGAATTCCAAGATCGGAAACAACCTCAACTTTATCTAGCTCATTACCACCCAACACATAATTAACGTTAATATGTCTTTTACGAAAGAAGCACATATGCTTGCATTTTTTAAAATTCAGCTTCATTAAGTTCAGCTCACACCAGGAATGAAAAGAATCCAAATCTTTTTGTAGGAAGGTATGATCTACGTAATTATCGTAGCTAAAAAATATTTTAACATCATCAGCATACAAAAGTATATACGAATATTTTATAATTTTATGCAAGTCATTAATAAATAGCGAAAAAAGCAGAGGTCCAAGATGGCTTCCTTGTGGAACACCAGAAGTAACAGCAATTGTTTTTGAAGTAACGTTTTTAAAAACAACAATTTGGCTTCTATTAGTCAGATATGATATTATCCAATTTAAGCAGTTTTGAGTAAATCCCATAACATGCAACTTTTTCACCAGGAGTTTATGGTTCACCTTATCAAAGGCTTTACTAAAATCAGTATAAACTACGTCTGTTTGTTTTTGTTGAACAAATCCGCGATTAATTAAAGTTGTTCATTGTAAGAGATTCGTAACAGTAGAGAAGCCTTTACGAAAACCATGTTGAGAAGGAGATAGTAAAGATGTAGCGTGATGATTTAGGTGGTCAGCAATAAGTTTTTCAAAAAGTTTAGGTATTGTGCTTAATTTTGCAATACCCCTATAATTGGTAATATCGGATTTAATGCCAGATTTAAATAATGGGATAATAAAAGAGTCTTTACAATTTTTAGGAAAGTACCCATACTTAATTGATAGGTTAAACATCATTGTAATAGGAGCCGCTAGCTCCTCTGCGCATTTGATAAGGAGACAACTCGGTACCTTATCAGGTCCATACTTATAAGAAAATTTTAGTCTTTTCAAACAATTTAGAACAGCATCTTCATCAAGGAATGGAATGGATATTAGCTGGTTTGGCAATTCATAAAAATAGTTGGACGCAGAATCAATATCATCATCCTTAACATAGGTGCCGGAAAAGAAATCCGCAAACATATTGCAGATTATAAGATCATTGTCAGACGCTGAATTATTAAACTTCATAACAGGAGGAAAAGTTGTTGATCTTCGTTTCGAGTTGACAAAGTTGTAAAAAGTCCTTGGATTAGATTTGAAGTTATTTTTAATTCTAGTTAAATATGAATAGTAACATTTTTGATTAAGTTTATTGTATTCAGCGCGAATTGTAGAGTATTTAGCATAGTCAATGAGAGATTCACTACGTTTGTAAAGCTTGTAAAGTTTATTCTTTTTATTTTTAACTTTTGATAAAATTTTGGAGTTCCACGGTGGGCCAGAAAAATTAAAATCATTTTGTTTTGGAATACATTCATCCATAATTAAATAAATTTTGTTATAAAATTTTTGAATTACACAATCAATGGCTTCAGGTTTACTAACAAAATTGGAAATAGAAAAAAGGTCATGCCAGTTTGTGTTATGTAATGCATCAATGACGATATTATAGTTTGCTCTTTTAAAGCAAAAATTTTTCTGTTTTGAATTGGTACCAGAAGCAGCTACATGATAGAACGGAAACGACATGTTTATTTCAATAGTGGGATGATGGCGGTCCTCCGTTGTTAAAGTTTTCAAAAAACTCACAGGGTAATAGCCCTTTTTTACCTAAAAATTTCTGTGTAATTTTTTCGGCGCTCTCTCTTGATTCCGCAGTTTCGGGGTTCAAAACTTTAATATATTATTGATCATAAGTCCTGCAATATAGAACGAATATAAACGACATACGAGTAGGTATCATTTCAAATGCTCTAAATAACTCATTTAATTCTTAAAATCACCATTAAAGAAGCATAACTTACGTATTTCATCGGTGACAGCTTTCAGGTATACACCAAATAAAAGCATGGTAAGTTCTCTATAAAAGTGAAAAGTCAGATAAAAAAATTTTAAAATTGAATTTCACTCGCAATGGGTAAATTGTTTTTATTAAGGTATTTTAGAGAAGTTAAGAGTGATATCCACATCGCTCATATCCGTTCCATATTCTAGGACTTATGGCCAATAAAAAATAAGTTTTGAACCCCGTAACTCCGGAGACAAAAGAGATCCATGAGATGAATTTTTTCGGTTTATGTCAAAGCGAATCCATACAAAGTGATGTGAGTGGCGAATTCAATTCGCCCCAGCGAACTTTAAAAGTGAAAGCGCTGAATATGCACCACTGCAATATACATAAATGAATCGTTGCAACAATTCAGGATCAGCTGTTTACTGTGTATCTGTCGTTTCCAAAATAATTAAGAGTTGGCTAAACGGCTACAACGGTACCTAGCAGCATTTGTGTTCGTGTAGTCTGCTGTGGCGAATGTGTTTATACCTATACACAAGTGCAAAATCCATTGCGGGCAGTAAAAATGAGTTGCCATGGTCGATTAATTTAAAATTTTTTCTAATAGTGCCAAATCCGTCACGGGGGTACCAACGTAATTTTTAGGTTTGAATTGTAAAAAAAATGCACAATTGTACCAACTTTATCATCCCTGATAAGAGAAAGATAATAAGAGATTTCGTTTGTTTATTATTTTTTTTTTAACTTATTTAAATTGCAATCTATCAGTATATATGTATGTAATGATAATAAGCAAATTGGATGTAACAATAAAAATAACAGTAGTAGTAGTACTTTTACAATAAGATGTCTCTTAGATCTTCTAATTTCGTTAGAATCGTCCAATAAATTTATAGCTAACAGATTTACATGATTACTAAGTCGTTTTAAATATTTTTTACTAAAGGTATTTATAGTATATTTTACAGTTTCAATATGCAGATCATTATGAATTGCTTCATCTATATATATAAAAGAAAGTCGTGTTAGTTACTTCGCTTATAACTCAAGAACGGCTGAACCGATTTAGCTGAAAATTGGCAGGGAGGTAGTTTAGAGCCAGGAATAGGCTATAGGATACTTATGGGCGGGATTGGACAAAGGGGCGTGGTACCTCTCATACAAACCACAAATTAAAAATCTATTATTTCTGCTCCTGATAACGGTATTTGAACAAAATTTGGTACGTCGGTTTGGTGTAAATTTCTGAGGTGCTGCTGCAAATATGGGTGGGATTGGACAAAGGGGCGTGGTACCTCTCTTACAAACCACAAATTAAAAATCTATTATTTCTGCTCCTGATAACGGTATTTGAACAAAATTTGGTACGTCGGTTTGGTGTGCATTTTTTAAGTGCTGCTGCAAATATGAACGGGATTGGAGAAAGGGGTGTGGTACCTCTCATACAAACCACAAATTAAAAATCTATTATTTCTGCTCCTGATAACGGTATTTGAACAAAATTTGGTACGTCGGTTTGGTGTAAATTTCTGAGGTGCTGCTGCAAATATGGGTGGGATTGGACAAAGGGGCGTGGTACCTCTCTTACAAACCACAAATTAAAAATCTATTATTTCTGCTCCTGATAACGGTATTTGAACAAAATTTGGTACGTCGGTTTGGTGTGCATTTTTTAAGTGCTGCTGCAAATATGGGTGGGATTGGACAAAGGGGCGTGGTACCTCTCATACAAACCACAAATTAAAAATCTATTATTTCTGCTCCTGATAACGGTATTTGAACAAAATTTTGTATGTCGGTTTGGTGTAAATTTGTTAAGTGCTGCTGCAAATATGGGCGGGATTGGACAAAGGGGCGTGGTACCTCTCATACAAACCACAAATTAAAAATCTATTATTTCTGCTCCTGATAACGGTATTTGAACAAAATTTGGTACGTCGGTTTGGTGTGCATTTTTTAAGTGCTGCTGCAAATATGAACGGGATTGGAGAAAGGGGTGTGGTACCTCTCATACAAAACACAAATTAAAAATCTATTATTTCTGCTCCTGATAACGGTATTTGAACAAAATTTGGTAAGTCGGTTTGGTATGCATTTTTTTAGTGCTGCTGCAAATATGGGAGGGATTTGACAAAGGGGCGTGGTACCTCTCATACAAACCACAAATTAAAAATCTATTATTTCTGCTCCTGATAACGGTATTTGAACAAAATTTGGTAAGTCGGTTTGGTATGCATTTTTTTAGTGCTGCTGCAAATATGGGAGGGATTTGACAAAGGGGCGTGGTACCTCTCAGACAAACCACAAATTAAAAATCTATTATTTCTGCTCCTGATAACGGTATTTGAACAAAATTTGGTATGTCGGTTTGGTGTAAATTTCTAAAGTGCTGCTGCAAATATGGGCGGGATTGGACAAAGGGGCGTGGTACCTCTCATACAAACCACAAATTAAAAATCTATTATTTCTGCTCCTGATAACGGTATTTGAACAAAATTTGGTACGTCGGTTTGGTGTGCATTTTTTAAGTGCTGCTGCAAATATGAACGGGATTGGAGAAAGGGGTGTGGTACTCTCATACAAACCACAAATTAAAAATCTATTATTTCTGCTCCTGATAACGGTATTTGATCGAAATTTGGTATGTCGGTTTGGTGTAAATTTCTTAAGTGCTGCTGCAAATATGGGCGGGATTGGACACACGGGCGTGGTACCTCTCATACAAACCACAAATTAAAAATCTATTATTTCTGCTCCTGATAACGGTATTTGAACAAAATTTGGTACGTCGGTTTGGTGTGCATGTTTTAAGTGCTGCTGCAAATATGGGTGGGATTGGACAAAGGGGCGTGGTACCTCTCATACAAACCACAAATTAAAAATCTATTATTTCTGCTCCTGATAACGGTATTTGAACAAAATTTAGTAAGTCGGTTTGGTATGCATTTTTTTAGTGCTGCTGCAAATATGGGAGGGATTTGACAAAGGGGCGTGGTACCTCTCAAACAAACCACAAATTAAAAATCTATTATTTCTGCTCCTGATAACGGTATTTGAACAAAATTTGGTATGGCGGTTTGGTGTAAATTTCTTAAGTGCTGCTGCAAATATGGGCGGGATTGGACAAAGGGGCGTGGTACCTCTCATACAAACCACAAATTAAAAATCTATTATTTCTCCTCCCGATAACGGTATTTGAACAAAATTTGGTATGTCTGTTTGGTGTAAATTTTTTAAGTGCTGCTGCAAATATGGGCGGGATTGGACAAAGGGGCGTGGTACCTCTCATACAAACCACAAATTAAAAATCTATTATTTCTGCTCTAGATAACGGTATTTAAACAAAATTTGGTATACCGGTTTGGTGTAAATTTCTTAAGTGCTGCTGCAAATATGGGCGGGATTGGACAAAGGGGCGTGGTACCTCTCATACAAACCACAAATTAAAAATCTATTATTTCTGCTCCTGATAACGGTATTTGAACAAAATTTGGTACGTCGGTTTGGTGTGCATTTTTTAAGTGCTGCTGCAAATATGGGTGGGATTTGACAAAGGGGCGTGGTACCTCTCATACAAACAACAAATTAAAAATCTATTATTTCTGCTCCTGATAACGGTATTTGAACAAAATTTGGTAAGTCGGTTTGGTATGCATTTTTTAAATGCTGCTGCAAATATGGGAGGGATTTGACAAAGGGGCGTGGTACCTCTCATACAAACAACAAATTAAAAATCTATTATTTCTGCTCCTGATAACGGTATTTGAACAAAATTTGGTAAGTCGGTTTGGTATGCATTTTTTTAGTGCTGCTGCAAATATGGGCGGGATTGGACAAAGGGGCGTGGTACCTCTCATACAAACCACAAATTAAAAATCTATTATTTCTGCTCCTGATAACGGTATTTGAACAAAATTTGGTAAGTCGGTTTGGTATGCATTTTTTAAATGCTGCTGCAAATATGGGAGGGATTTGACAAAGGGGCGTGGTACCTCTCATACAAACCACAAATTAAAAATCTATTATTTCTGCTCCTGATAACGGTATTTAAACAAAATTTGGTATGTCGGTTTGGTGTAAATTTCTTAAGTGCTGCTGCAAATATGGGCGGGATTGGACAAAGGGGCGTGGTACCTCTCATACAAACCACAAATTAAAAATTTATTATTTCTGCTCCTGATAACGGTATTTGAACAAAATTTGGTATGTCTGTTTGGTGTAAATTTTTTAAGTGCTGCTGCAAATATGGGCGGGATTGGACAAAGGGGCGTGGTACCTCTCATACAAACCACAAATTAAAAATCTATTATTTCTGCTCTAGATAACGGTATTTAAACAAAATTTGGTATACCGGTTTGGTGTAAATTTCTTAAGTGCTGCTGCAAATATGGGCGGGATTGGACAAAGGGGCGTGGTACCTCTCATACAAACCACAAATTAAAAATCTATTATTTCTGCTCCTGATAACGGTATTTGAACAAAATTTGGTACGTCGGTTTGGTGTGCATTTTTTAAGTGCTGCTGCAAATATGGGTGGGATTTGACAAAGGGGCGTGGTACCTCTCATACAAACAACAAATTAAAAATCTATTATTTCTGCTCCTGATAACGGTATTTGAACAAAATTTGGTAAGTCGGTTTGGTATGCATTTTTTAAATGCTGCTGCAAATATGGGAGGGATTTGACAAAGGGGCGTGGTACCTCTCATACAAACAACAAATTAAAAATCTATTATTTCTGCTCCTGATAACGGTATTTGAACAAAATTTGGTAAGTCGGTTAGGTATGCATTTTTTTAGTGCTGCTGCAAATATGGGCGGGATTGGACAAAGGGGCGTGGTACCTCTCATACAAACCACAAATTAAAAATCTATTATTTCTGCTCCTGATAACGGTATTTGAACAAAATTTGGTAAGTCGGTTTGGTATGCATTTTTTAAATGCTGCTGCAAATATGGGAGGGATTTGACAAAGGGGCGTGGTACCTCTCATACAAACCACAAATTAAAAATCTATTATTTCTGCTCCTGATAACGGTATTTAAACAAAATTTGGTATGTCGGTTTGGTGTAAATTTCTTAAGTGCTGCTGCAAATATGGGCGGGATTGGACAAAGGGGCGTGGTACCTCTCATACAAACTACAAATTAAAAATCTATTATTTCTGCTCCTGATAACGGTATTTGAACAAAATTTGGTATGTCGGTTTGGTGTAAATTTCTAAAGTGCTGCTGCAAATATGGGCGGGATTGGACAAAGGGGCGTGGTACCTCTCATACAAACCACAAATTAAAAATCTATTATTTCTGCTCCTGATAACGGTATTTGAACAAAATTTGGTAAGTCGGTTTGGTATGCATTTTTTAGTGCTGCTGCAAATATGGGAGGGATTTGACAAAGGGGCGTGGTACCTCTCATACAAACCACAAATTAAAAATCTATTATTTCTGCTCCTGATAACGGTATTTGAACAAAATTTGGTAAGTCGGTTTGGTATGCATTTTTTTAGTGCTGCTGCAAATATGGGCGGGATTGGACAAAGGGGCGTGGTACCTCTCATACAAACCACAAATTAAAAATCTATTATTTCTGCTCCTGATAACGGTATTTAAACAAAATTTGGTATGTCGGTTTGGTGTAAATTTCTTAAGTGCTGCTGCAAATATGGGCGGGATTAGACAAAGGGGCGTGGTACCTCTCATACAAACCACAAATTAAAAATCTATTATTTCTGCTCCTGATAACGGTATTTGAACAAAATTTGGTAAGTCGGTTTGGTATGCATTTTTTTAGTGCTGCTGCAAATATGGGAGGGATTTGACAAAGTGGCATGGTACCTCTCATACAAACTACAAATTAAAAATCTATTATTTCTGCTCCTGATAACGGTATTTGAACAAAATTTGGTATGTCGGTTTGGTGTAAATTTCTTAAGTGCTGCTGCAAATATGGGCGGGATTGGACAAAGGGGCGTGTTCACGCGCGGTCCTTAATGGGTCAATAAAGTTTGGCAATCTTTGTTTACATACGATCTGTCTGCAAGCAATAACAAACCGAAAATTCGAAAGTAAAATTATTTGCTTTTGCTTGCAGACAGATCATTCTTTTCGTGATCTTGAGAAAGTGAACAGTGCGACAAAACCCTTACAGTGCGACAAAACCCTTACAATATTTAAAATATATATGTACACAAAAAAAATTGTACTTTAAGATATAAAACATTACATAAACAATAACACATATTTTACACACATTAAAACATATAAAAAACCCAACATCATTAAACTCATTTTATTACTCCTTATTATACAAAAATACACATTTATAAACAAATCAATTAAACATAAAGTGTAATTATTACAAAGACAAAAGATACATACCACATACATAAGTACATATACCCAACAAATTAAAACCTTATATACAAACATAAAATACCAAAACCAATAAATTAAAAACACACATATTGTAAAACTAACACTTATATACACATATAAACAACACTAAACAACATAACAACTTCAGCCGTATCGTGTGAGCAAAGCCATCGCCCATTCTGCAACTCCACTATCGGAGATCCTCCCCAGAACCACCTCTTCACCCCAACATTTTGGTCCTTCGAGCCGGATCCAGCGCCTTCCTTGGATCCACCACCACTGGAACTGACCCAACAGCCTTGGTCAGCAACAATCCCCCCTTTGGTAATATCGTATAAACTCAGGTGAGTCCACTGTTTTTTACCCACTTCCTCCTGTGACACTGTGAATATACATATGTACATAAGTCTTGTGGTTGACATTGGTGCGACCTACGTATACATACTTATATGTATGTATGTATATTTGATCACGTTCATCAACTTACATACGGTACATAAATTCCAATATTGCATATACATACATACTTATAAATATACATATATATTGGCAAGAATTTTTATCCCGTTGAGAAAAAGATACAACAAAACTAACATTCCACAACACGGAATTTTGCAAGTTATTCTTAACTTTGCTTGTGCCCTCTATTCTTACATATCTCTCTCATCACCACCGTACATACATATACATACTTACGTACGTTGTATGTACATACTTACATATTTATTTGTTTTATTTGCACGCACCAAGAAGTCAACGAATATATAACAAGAAAAATAATAACAAGTCGTTATACATACAATATAAATTACTATATGTATGTATATACACTACCTATGTATGTATGTCAGTAAACCACAAGCAGTAGCAAAACAAAACACAGTGATTCCCAAATATATGTATATCCATATACGTGGTACATATTTATAAATATACGTGGTACATATTTACCTATCACGTCTGGATTTATATACATACATACATACCCAATTTACACAAAAAAAAGTCTACGCCGCTTCTACGAGGCGCGTCCCCAAAGTTTTTTATAAAATTTTCAATTTATAATATTTATAACCGAATCAAAAATATTTTTTCCCGTCTCTTCGAGACATTATTAAATTTATTGCGATTTATTTACATACGTCGCCTTTACGAGGCACGTCCCCGAATTTTTTATAAAATTTATATATATAAATTCAATAAAATCAAAAAAAAAAAGCAAAAATATTTTTCCCGTCTCTTCGACACATTACCAAATTTTTTGCAAATTATTTTACATACGTCGCCTTTACGAGGCACGTCCCCAAAAATTTTCTAAAAATTTTATATATATAAATTTAACAAAAAAATATATTTTTCCCCGTCTCACCGAGACATTATTAAATTTGTATTAAAATATTTTCAACGCCGCTTTTACGAGGCGCGTCCCCGAATTTTTATAAAGAGGAAAATTTTTATAAAAATTTTTTTGTATAAAAATTATTTTTCCCGTCTCTTCGAGACATACACTTTGTAAAATATTTTCAACGCCGCTTCTACGAGGCGCGTCCCCGAATTTTATAAAAAGTTATATAATAATTTTTTGTGTAAAAATCAGTTATTTTTCCTGTCTTTTCGAGACATATACTTTGCTCAAATTTATTTAACGCAGCTTCTACGAGGCGCGTCCCCAAATTTTTATCAAAAAATTTTTTTTCCTAAAAAATAAAATCTATTTTTCCCCGGCTATTCGTGCCATTACAAATTGCTCAAACATTCTACGCCGCTTCTACGAGGCGCGTCCCCAAAGTTTTTGAAAAATTTTGCCTTTACAATTTCTATAAAATAAAATCTATTTTTCCCCGGCTATTCGTGCCATTACAAATTGCTCAAACATTCTACGCCGCTTCTACGAGGCGCGTCCCCAAAGGTTTAAAAAATTTTACTTTTACAATTTTTAAAAAAAAAAAAAAAAATTAAAATAAATTCTTGTCGTCTAACCGAGAAAAAACAAAAATTCGTTAGCTTTAAAATTTATACGCGACTTCTACGAAGTTCGTTCCCCAAGTACCATAATTTTTATAGGTTTTTTTTCAATCTGAAACCCCTTCAATCTCCGCTGTTTCAATATGTCGGTGATAACTTCCTTGATCCGTGCTTCCGATCGCATCGTCGATTTCAAGACCTTCATGGCGCAACGCGATGAAGCTGAAGACTCCATTCACACGATGGAGGTCTATAAAAGTGAAATCGCACGTCTTTGGTCCTCCTTCCGATCCTATTATGATGACGCCCTAGATAAATATGATGCCTTAAAAAAGGAGATCGCTATGGAAACTCTTAGGGCTCGTTTCGCTTCTACTTTCAAGGCCCACGTTGAAATCTTGGCAAAGGTAAATGAAATCATTGATAGTTTACGTCATCGGCATAAACCAGTCGTCTCCCATTCTGATACCCACTCTGATCACACCAGTCATATTTCTCTACCCCCGTGTGACACAGAGATTTTCCATGGTGACTATAAGTCATGGCCCACGTTCCGCGACATGTTCATGGCCCTGTATGGAACGAATAAACGCCTCTCACCAGTCGAAAAGATGTGTCACCTGCTGAAGAAGACCCAGGGGGAAGCTCGCGAGCTTCTTAAAACCTGCCCCATAACTAATGACGGTTTCGAAATGGCGTGGAAAAATCTCGTCCATCGCTATGAAAACAAAAGAGTACTGGTCAACGCACAATTAAAAAGCCTGTTCAATATATCCCCCCTCATGAAAGAGACTGGCCCCAATATCAGACGTCTACAGCGTACAATTAATGACTGCGTCACGAATTTAACCCTGCTGCAAATCGACACTAACAACTGGGATATCATATTCGTATACATATGTTCAACTTGTTTGCCCGATGTAACCCTTAACCTGTGGGAACAATCCCTGCCGCACAGCACAGAGTTACCGACATGGAAGCAGATGGATGCCTTTTTGACAACCCGTTTTCAAACCCTAGAATCTGTTGCAGATATTCGAGCAACATTTTCAACCCCATCCTCCTCACATCCAAATAAATTACAAGCTCCCAAGAAAATTGAACCGAAAAAACTCAATAGCTATAATACTAATGTAGTTAATCGTGAGCCAGGATAATGCGTTATATGCCCTAACTATCACCCCATTCGCCTTTGCCCATCGTTTCTGAATATGTCAGTTTACGAACGATTCAATGCCGTGAAACAACGCAAATTATGTATTAATTGCCTCGGAACTTCTCATGATTTCAAATATTGTAAAAGTCGTTTTCTGTGCAATGCGTGCAGTAAAAAGCACCATTCCCTTCTACACCGCGCAGAATCCAAAACTTCACCCAATCAATACATGAACCCCACCCATAAGTCTGCCGCGTCTACTTTTACAGTTGATAAACCCCAAAATCACACAGATAACAGGCCCCAGGTACTGGACTCCACTCCATCCACTTCTCGTCAAGCAGCAGATCGATCTTTACAATCATTCGCTACTCAATTGGAATCCACCCCACACTCTATTGTTCTTGGCACCGCCCTTGTTGATGTATACAACGGCGACAGTAAGTACACTGTCCGCGCCCTTATTGATTCTGCATCCGAAGCAACTTTTATCTCGCAGAAATTGCACACCAAGCTGGGTCTTAAATCAAACGCTACACAAGCCGAAATTCACGGACTAAATGAATCATTAACTGCCACATCAACTCAAATATGCTCCCTTAAAATCGGATCCCCCATAAACAATTCGTTCGAAATTTACGCCAACGCTCTGGTCATAAAAAGACTCACGGGTCAACTCCCATATTATCCAATGTCCCGCGTAACTGATGGCAACTTTGGTCATCTTCAATTAGCCGATCCGTACCGTCAATCCTGCTCTGAGATCGACCTACTTCTTGGAGGCGACGTGTACCCGAAGGTGATTCAGAATGGCCTACATTGAGACCAATCCCAAACTTTAGTTGCGCAAAATACGGTGTTCGGATGGATTTTGACAGGTACGATTAAGGCCAACCCCTACAAAAAATCCGTAGTTTCATTTTTTAATGAAATAACCCTCTCTACCCAACTTCAACGGTTTTGGGAGCTTGAAGATATTCCACATAAGCCACGGTCGTCCCCGGAGGACTTGTATTGCGAAAACCTGTATGAGACGACAACAACTCGTAACAGCGAAGGTAGATTTATTGTTTCACTCCCCTTTAAAAAAGAATTTCCCGAAACTTTGAATGTAGGAATATCCCGTAATATTGCTCTATCCCAATACTTCCGAAATGAAGAAAAACTAAAGAAAAACCCCCACATTAAAATTGAATATGATCGCGTTATTAACGAATATTCAACCCTAGGGCAAATGACCAGGGTAAACCCCGTGTTAAATGACACTAGAGGCTATTATCTCCCTCATCATGCTGTTCTTAAACCAGACAGTACTACAACTAAATTAAGAGTTGTGTTTAACGCCTCGAATCCCTCGAGCAATGGTGTGAGCCTCAACGATGTTCTCCATCCTGGCCCTATTTTACAATCGGATTTACCTACCCTAATTTTGCGATGGAGACTTTTTAGGTACGTTTACAATGCTGACATTGAGAAGATGTACCGACAGATTCTCGTGAACTCTTCACAAACATGCTACCAGCGTATAATTTTTCGTAGCTCCCCTCACGAGCAGCCCCATGATTATGAGCTAAACACAGTCACCTTTGGCGTGAACTGTGCCCCCTATTTGGCCATTAGAACCCTATTACAGCTTGCTAAGGATTGTGAATTGCATTTCCCCCGAGCTTCTGAAATTCTCAAAAATTTCATGTATGTCGATGACGTACTAGCAGGAGCCCACACATTATCCTCAGCCCTCGAGTCACGAAATGAACTCATAGCAGTTCTGGAGTCAGCTGGATTTTCACTCCGTAAATTGACAGCAAATAATGATTACTTGCTGAAAGATCTTCCCCCAAAGCACTTACTAGATGATGAATTTCTTAAACTGTCAAATTCTAGCATTACTAAAACTCTCGGCTTAAGATGGAATGCTGGAAACGACCACTTCTATTTTAAATTGAAAACCCAACCCGAGCGTAATATGACCACGAAAAGAGCGGTACTCTCTGAAATCGCAAAGTTGTTTGACCCCGCTGGTTGGCTATCCCCCAAGATCATTGTCGCTAAGATCATTATGCAGCAAATCTGGAAAGACGGTACTGACTGGGATGAAGATCTACACCCATCAACACTGCATCAATGGAACGCGTTCTTAGACGACTATGCACATATTGAACAGATTAAGATCCCGCGCTACGTAGATTTCGATCCATCGTACAATATTGAATTGCACGGATTTTGCGATGCGTCAGAAAAGGCATACGCAGCTACGTTTTATATCCGCGCGGAAAGCAACGGGTTTGTTTCCACTCATCTGCTAATGGCAAAGACAAAAGTTGCCCCAGTTAAATTTGTCTCTTTACCACGTAAGGAACTTTGCGGAGCAGAATTAATGGCGAATATGATCGATTCTATTCAACCTCGACTCAACCTCAAAAATTATAAGCTCTTTCTGTGGACAGACTCAACCATCGTCTTGGCATGGTTGCACAAACCCGCACATAAATGGAAAACTTTCGTGGAAAACAGAGTTTCCTCCATTATTGAAAAGGTAGGAAATGATTCATGGGCCCATGTGGAATCCAAAAGTAACCCCGCTGACTTGGCCTCTCGTGGTATCACGGTAACTGAACTAGTTTCAAACGACCTGTGGTGGCACGGACCGTCATGGCTACGACACCCACATTCGGAATGGCCGCTGCAAACCTCCCCCTACTCAACTGAGGAAGAAGCTAGGCCCATCCTAGTACATTCGACTTCAATTTCAAATCATGACATTCTGAATGATTTTTCAGATCTCCCTAAGGCTTTGCGCATTATTTGTCACGTCTTCCGGTTTTACTCCCGACTAAGTCCCAAGCATAATCACAACTCTGTCATGAGTGCCGAACTGTCGTCAAGTGAATTGAAGCATGCTCAAAATCGTCTAATCATTGCTTGTCAAAAATTCTATTTTTCTACGGAATATGACCACTTAAGCGCTGGTCACTCACTATCCCGCAAAAGTAACCTTTTAATGCTCAATCCATTCCTCGACCCCGACGGAATGATGCGAATTAACGGCAGATTATCAAACGCGCCGACACTTAGCCATGATGAACGCTATCCCGTCTTGCTCCCGTACCACGCCCGTTTCACCCGGCTATTTCTCAATTACCTCCATAAATACTCCATTCATGGTCAAAATGCACTCCTATATCGCTTAATGAGAACTCGTTTTTATGTTCCCAAGTTAAAAACATTGATAAAAACAATTATTTCCCAGTGCATCGTGTGTGTGAAGCAGAAAAGCCAACGAAGTCAGCAAATAATGGCAGCACTACCCCCTGAGCGTACCAGCTTTTCACGCCCTTTTTACGATACTGGCATAGACTTCGCTGGGCCATTTGACATCAAATCGTTTGTTGGACGCGGCTGTAAGGTCACCAAGGGTTATGTACTCGTGTTCATATGTTTTGCAACCAAAGCCATTCATCTTGAAGCTACTGGTGAAATATCCACTCAAACATTCTTAGCCGCGTTCGCACGATTCTTCTCCAGGCGCGGCACGCCCCACTCGTTATACTCTGACAATGGAACAGCCTTTGTCGGCGCCTCCAATATTTTGAGCTGTGATAAACAACAATTTTTGTCCCAAATTCGAAACAATGTTTTGTCCCACTACAGCTTCTCCCCCCTCGAATGGAACTTTATTCCACCCGGTGCGCCCCATATGGGTGGTCTTTGGGAAGCCGGAGTAAAAAGTTTCAAATCCCATTTTAAGAAAATTTGTCACAGCCAAAGTTTTACATTTGAGGAATTCAGCACCATGCTTGCGCGTATTGAAGCCTGTCTGAACTCAAGACCCCTCAGCCCCATGACCGACGACCCTTCAAACTTATGTGCATTAACACCCGGCCATTTCCTCATCGGCGCGCCCTTATTATCCCCTCCTGAACCAGACTTGGCTAATCACTCCCTAAGCTACGTCAATCGATGGCAAAAGCTTAAAATTCTCCATCAGCAATTAGCGCGCCGGTGGAAAGAAGAATACTTAATAGAGCTTCATAAACGTACGAAGTGGAAATATCCCGAACGCGACTATGCGGTCGGTGACTTAGTTGTAATCCGACAAGACAATTTACCCCCCAACAAATGGCGGCTAGGTCGAATTGACACGACTCACCCCGGTCCAGATGGACGGGTCCGAGTTGCTGATATCCGCACTACCAATGGCGTCGTTACCAGACCCATTACTAAATTAGTCTTGCTACCTACATCAAATCAACAATGACTATATGTTTGTTTTCTCTCTCTCTTTATTCTAGTCCTCATGCCTCGTCATACTCGTAATCGCAGAAGTGCGTCCCCCATTGAAAGGAAAAGATCTGCCGTCGCTCGCACTACGAGATCCACGTATGACTGCCGTATCTGTCGACAAAACCATCCGTTAAGGAAGTGCCTCAAATTTAAGAGGATGAACGTCTCCGAACGTTTGAACACCGTCAAACGCCTGCACTATTGCGACAATTGCCTTGCACATTCTCACCTGCTCGCAAAGTGTGCGAATAAAGAACGTTGTCGAAAATGCAACGGTAAGCACCATACGCTATTACATCGGCATGAGCGCCTTCGCACTCTCGTCAGAACAATCTCATCAGAAAGTGGCACTACAACCGTCATACCGACCGTCGTAGTGCGAGTGAAACTGGATGACGGCTGGGGTCGAGTACGGGGAATTCTTAACCCATGCGTCGAACACAGTTCCGTCGCAGCATTCCTCATCGACAAATACAAATTACCAGTGGAGTCTCGTGATGGTAAAAAATGGTGTCGGCTTTTATTCCGCTCGCGCTTTGATGATGGACCAACTTTCACCCTCAACGCTCAGGTGAGCAAGGACTTACCATCCCCTCAGCCAAAGAAACGACTCGATGATCGAGTAGCCGATGGTTACCAAAACCTGCGACTGGCCGATCCAGACTTTTATACCAACGGGTCCATCAATCTTATCCTGGGAGCGGACATCTACCCGCAACTCATTAGAAACAGCATTCAACCGCAAACACTCGTCTGTCCTTTGGCCCAAGACACCTTGTTAGGCTGGGTTATCATAGGCAAATTTGGATTTTGAACCTATAAAACATGATCAAAAATCAACAGAACTATTTATGAACTTTAATATTATATTCATTTATACATTACCTGAATTTTATATATATTAACCCCTATACTTACCTTATTAACTACTGAATTATAAACTATAACTTATACTTACCTTTACTTATATATGAATTATGCTATCACCTAATTTATATTTATCTTTAATACTTTGCATATACCCTTACCTATTTTTATACTTATTTGCATTAACAATTGAATTTATAGTACCTAATTTATAGTTATACAAATGCTCATGTCACGCTCACTTTTATCCACTGTATTGCTCCCGAATCGTACGCTCGGACCCCCTGTAAATTTTGCACTATAGCAAGGGGGGCGGGATGTTCACGCGCGGTCCTTAATGGGTCAATAAAGTTTGGCAATCTTTGTTTACATACGATCTGTCTGCAAGCAATAACAAACCGAAAATTCGAAAGTAAAATTATTTGCTTTTGCTTGCAGACAGATCATTCTTTTCGTGATCTTGAGAAAGTGAACAGTGCGACAAAACCCTTACAGTGCGACAAAACCCTTACAATATTTAAAATATATATATGTACACAAAAAAAAATTGTACTTTAAGATATAAAACATTACATAAACAATAACACATATTTTACACACATTAAAACATATAAAAAACCCAACATCATTAAACTCATTTTATTACTCCTTATTATACAAAAATACACATTTATAAACAAATCAATTAAACATAAAGTGTAATTATTACAAAGACAAAAGATACATACCACATACATAAGTACATATACCCAACAAATTAAAACCTTATATACAAACATAAAATACCAAAACCAATAAATTAAAAACACACATATTGTAAAACTAACACTTATATACACATATAAACAACACTAAACAACATAACAACTTCAGCCGTATCGTGTGAGCAAAGCCATCGCCCATTCTGCAACTCCACTATCGGAGATCCTCCCCAGAACCACCTCTTCACCCCAACAGGGCGTGCTACCTCTCATACAAACCACAAATTAAAAATCTATTATTTCTGCTCCTGATAACGGTATTTAAACAAAATTTGGTATGTCGGTTTGGTGTAAATTTCTTAAGTGCTGCTGCAAATATGGGCGGGATTGGACAAAGGGGCGTGGTACCTCTCATACAAACCACAAATTAAAAATCTATTATTTCTGCTCCTAATAACGGTATTTGAACAAAATTTGGTACGTCGGTTTGATGTGCATTTTTTAAGTGCTGCTGCAAATATGGGTGGGATTGGACAAAGGGGCGTGGTACCTCTCATTTGTGTGCATTTTTAAGTGCTGCTGCAAATATGAACGGGATTGGAGAAAGGGGTGTGGTACCTCTCATACAAAACACAAATTAAAAATCTATTATTTCTGCTCCTGATAACGGTATTTGAACAAAATTTGGTACGTCGGTTTGGTGTAAATTTCTGAGGTGCTGCTGCAAATATGGGTGGGATTGGACAAAGGGGCGTGGTACCTCTCATACAAACCACAAATTAAAAATCTATTATTTCTGCTCCTGATAACGGTATTTGAACAAAATTTGGTACGTCGGTTTGGTGTGCATTTTTTAAGTGCTGCTGCAAATATGGGTGGGATTGGACAAAGGGGCGTGGTACCTCTCATTTGTGTGCATTTTTAAGTGCTGCTGCAAATATGAACGGGATTGGAGAAAGGGGCGTGGTACCTCTCATACAAACCACAAATTAAAAATCTATTATTTCTGCTCCTGATAACGGTATTTGAACAAAATTTGGTACGTCGGTTTGGTGTAAATTTCTGAGGTGCTGCTGCAAATATGGGTGGGATTGGACAAAGGGGCGTGGTACCTCTCATACAAACCACAAATTAAAAATCTATTATTTCTGCTCCTGATAACGGTATTTAAACAAAATTTGGTATGTCGGTTTGGTGTAAATTTCTTAATTGCTGCTGCAAATATGGGCGGGATTTGACAAAGGGGCGTGGTACCTCTCATACAAACCACAAATTAAAAATCTATTATTTCTGCTCCTGATAACGGTATTTGAACAAAATTTGGTACGTCGGTTTGGTGTAAATTTCTTAAGTGCTGCTGCAAATATGGGCGGGATTGGACAAAGGGGCGTGGTACCTCTCATACAAACCACAAATTAAAAATCTATTATTTCTGCTCCTGATAACGGTATTTAAACAAAATTTGGTATGTCGGTTAAGTGTAAATTTCTTAATTGCTGCTGCAAATATGGGCGGGATTTGACAAAGGGGCGTGGTACCTCTCATACAAACCACAAATTAAAAATCTATTATTTCCGCTCCTGATAACGGTATTTAAACAAAATTTGGTATGTCGGTTTGGTGTAAATTTCTTAAGTGCTGCTGCAAATATGGGCGGGATTGGACAAAGGGGCGTGGTACCTCTCATACAAACCACAAATTAAAAATCTATTATTTCTGCTCCTGATAACGGTATTTGAACAAAATTTGGTACGTCGGTTTGGTGTGCATTTTTTAAGTGCTGCTGCAAATATGAACGGGATTGGAGAAAGGGGTGTGGTACCTCTCATACAAACCACAAATTAAAAATCTATTATTTCTGCTCCTGATAACGGTATTTGAACAAAATTTGGTATGTCGGTTTGGTGTGCATATTTTAAGTGCTGCTGCAAATATGGGAGGGATTGGACAAAGGGGCGTGGTACCTCTCATACAAACCACAAATTAAAAATCTATTATTTCTGCTCCTGATAACGGTATTTGAACAAAATTTGGTATGTCGGTTTGGTGTAAATTTCTTAAGTGCTGCTGCAAATATGGGCGGGATTGGACATAGGGGCGTGGTACCTCTCATACAAACCACAAATTAAAAATCTATTATTTCTGCTCCTGATAACGGTATTTGAACAAAATTTGGTACGTCGGTTTGGTGTGCATTTTTTAAGTGCTGCTGCAAATATGGGTGGGATTGGACAAAGGGGCGTGGTACCTCTCATACAAACCACAAATTAAAAATCTATTATTTCTGCTCCTGATAACGGCATTTGAACAAAATTTGGTATGTCGGTTTGGTGTAAATTTCTTAAGTGCTGCTGCAAATATGGGCGGGATTGGACAAAGGGGCGTGGTACCTCTCATACAAACCACAAATTAAAAATCTATTTTTCTGCTCCTGATAACGGTATTTAAACAAAATTTGGTATGTCGGTTTGGTGTAAATTTCTTAAGTGCTGCTGCAAATATGAGCGGGATTGGACAAAGGGGCGTGGTACCTCTCATACAAACCACAAATTAAAAATCTATTATTTCTGCTCCTGATAACGGTATTTGAACAAAATTTGGTACGTCGGTTTGGTGTGCATATTTTAAGTGCTGCTCCGAATATGGGTGGGATTGGACAAAGGGGCGCGGTACCTCTCACACAAACCACAAATTAAAAATCTATTATTTCTGCTCCTGATAACGGTATTTGAACAAAATTTGGTACGTCGGTTTGGTGTGCATTTTTTAAGTGCTGCTGCAAATATGGGTGGGATTGGACAAAGGGGCGCGGTACCTCTCACACAAACCACAAATTAAAAATCTATTATTTCTGCTCCTGATAACGGTATTTGAACAAAATTTGGTACGTCGGTTTGGTGGAAATTTCTTAAGTGCTGCTGCAAATATGGGCGGGATTGGACAAAGGGGCGTGGTATCTCTCATACAAACCACAAATTAAAAATCTATTATTTCTGCTCCTGATAACGGTATTTGAACAAAATTTAATATGTCGGTTTGGTGTAAATTTCTTAAGTGCTGCTGCAAATATGGGCGGGATTGGACAAAGGGGCGTGGTACCTCTCATACAAACCACAAATTAAAAATCTATTATTTCTGCTCCTGATAACGGTATTTGAACAAAATTTGGTACGTCGGTTTGGTGTGCATTTTTTAAGTGCTGCTGCAAATATGGGTGGGATTGGACAAAGGGGCGTGGTACCTCTCATACAAACCACAAATTAAAAATCTATTATTTCTGCTCCTGATAACGGTATTTGAACAAAATTTGGTATGTCGGTTTGGTGTAAATTTCTTAAGTGCTGCTGCAAATATGGGCGGGATTGGACAAAGGGGCGTGGTACCTCTCATACAAACCACAAATTAAAAATCTATTATTTCTGCTCCTGATAACGGTATTTAAACAAAATTTGGTATGTCGGTTTGGTGTAAATTTCTTAAGTGCTGCTGCAAATATGGGCGGAATTGGACAAAGGGGCGTGGTACCTCTCATACAAAAAACAAAAAATAAAAATCTATTATTTCTGCTCCTGATAACGGTATTTGAACAAAATTTGGTACGTCGGTTTGGTGTGCATTTTGTAAGTGCTGCTGCAAATATGGGTGGGATTGGACAAAGGGGCGTGGTACCTCTCATACAAACCACAAATTAAAAATCTATTATTTCTGCTATTGATAACGGTATTTGAACAAAATTTGGTATGTCGGTTTGGTGTAAATTTCTTAAGTGCTGCTGCAAATATGGGCGGGATTGGACAAAGGGGCGTGGTACCTCTCATACAAACCACAAATTAAAAATCTATTATTTCTGCTCCTGATAACGGTATTTGAACAAAATTTGGTACGTCGGTTTGGTGTGCATTTTTTAAGTGCTGCTGCAAATATGGGTGAGATTGGACAAAGGGGCGTGGTACCTCTCATACAAACCACAAATTAAAAATCTATTATTTCTGCTCCTGATAACGGTATTTGAACAAAATTTGGTACGTCGGTTTGGTGTGCATTTTTTAAGTGCTGCTGCAAATATGGGTGGGATTGGACTAAGGGGCGTGGTACCTCTCACACAAACCACAAATTAAAAATCTATTATTTCTGCTCCTGATAACGGTATTTGAACAAAATTTGGTACGTCGGTTTGGTGTAAATTTCTTAAGTGCTGCTGCAAATATGGGTGGGATTGGACGAAGGGGCGTGGTACCTCTCATACAAACCACAAATTAAAAATGTATTATTTCTGCTCCTGATAACGGTATTTAAACAAAATTTGGTATGTCGGTTTGGTGTAAATTTTCATAATTGCTGCTGCAAATATGGGCGGGATTTGACAAAGGGGCGTGGTACCTCTCATACAAACCACAAATTAAAAATCTATTATATCTGCTCCTGATAACGGTATTTGAACAAAATTTGGTATGTCGGTTTGGTGTAAATTTCTTAAGTGCTGCTGCAAATATGGGCGGTATTGGACAAAGGGGCGTGGTACCTCTCATACAAACCACAAATTAAAAATCTATTATTTCTGCTCCTGATAACGGTATTTGAACAAAATTTGGTACGTCGGTTTGGTGTGCATATTTTAAGTGCTGCTCCGAATATGGGTGGTATTGGACAAAGGGGCGTGGTACCTCTCATACAAACCACAAATTAAAAATCTATTATTTCTGCTCCTGATAACGGTATTTGAACAAAATTTGGTATGTCGGTTTGGTGTAAATTTCTTAAGTGCTGCTGCAAATATGGGTGGGATTGGACAAAGGGGCGTGGTACCTCTCATACAAACCACAAATTAAAAATCTATTATTTCTGCTCCTGATAACGGTATTTGAACAAAATTTGGTACGTCGGTTTGGTGTGCATTTTTTAAGTGCTGCTGCAAATATGGGTGGGATTGGAAAAAGGGGCGTGGTACCTCTCATACAAACCACAAATTAAAAATCTATTATTTCTGCTCCTGATAACGGTATTTAAACAAAATTTGGTATGTCGGTTTGGTGTAAATTTCTTAAGTGCTGCTGCAAATATGGGCGGGATTGGACAAAGGGGCGTGGTACCTCTCATACAAACCACAAATTAAAAATCTTTTATTTCTGCTCCTGATAACGGTATTTGAACAAAATTTGGTAAGTCGGTTTGGTGTGCATTTTTTAAGTGCTGCTGCAAATATGGGTGGGATTGGACAAAGGGGCGCGGTACCTCTCACACAAACCACAAATTAAAAATCTATTATTTCTGCTCCTGATAACGGTATTTGTACAAAATTTGGTACGTCGGTTTGGTGTAAATTTCTTAAGTGCTGCTGCAAATATGGGCGGGATTGGACAAAGGGGCGTGGTACCTCTCATACAAACCACAAATTAAAAATCTATTATTTCTGCTCCTGATAACGGTATTTGAACAAAATTTGGTATGTCGGTTTGGTGTAAATTTCTTAAGTGCTGCTGCAAATATGGGCGGGATTGGACAAAGGGGCGTGGTACCTCTCATACAAACCA
Organism: Lypha dubia; assembly: GCA_947311025.1. NCBI lineage: Eukaryota > Metazoa > Arthropoda > Insecta > Diptera > Tachinidae > Lypha > Lypha dubia. The sequence continues at coordinate 71,578,944 of OX371260.1, forward strand.
CAAATTAAAAATCTATTATTTCTGCTCCTGATAACGGTATTTGAACAAAATTTGGTACGTCGGTTTGGTGTGCATTTTTTAAGTGCTGCTGCAAATATGGGTGGGATTGGACAAAGGGGCGTGGTACCTCTCATACAAACCACAAATTAAAAATCTATTATTTCTGCTCCTGATAACGGTATTTGAACAAAATTTGGTATGTCGGTTTGGTGTAAATTTCTTAAGTGCTGCTGCAAATATGGGCGGGATTGGACAAAGGGGCGTGGTACCTCTCATACAAACCACAAATTAAAAATCTATTATTTCTGCTCCTGATAACGGTATTTGAACAAAATTTGGTATGTCGGTTTGGTGTAAATTTCTTAAGTGCTGCTGCAAATATGGGCGGGATTGGACAAAGGGGCGTGGTACCTCTCATACAAACCACAAATTAAAAATCTATTATTTCTGCTCCTGATAACGGTATTTAAACAAAATTTGGTATGTCGGTTTGGTGTAAATTTCTTAAGTGCTGCTGCAAATATGGGCGGGATTGGACAAAGGGGCGTGGTACCTCTCATACAAACCACAAATTAAAAATCTTTTATTTCTGCTCCTGATAACGGTATTTGAACAAAATTTGGTAAGTCGGTTTGGTGTGCATTTTTTAAGTGCTGCTGCAAATATGGGTGGGATTGGACAAAGGGGCGCGGTACCTCTCACACAAACCACAAATTAAAAATCTATTATTTCTGCTCCTGATAACGGTATTTGAACAAAATTTGGTATGTCGGTTTGGTGTAAATTTCTTAAGTGCTGCTGCAAATATGGGCGGGATTGGACAAAGGGGCGTGGTACCTCTCATACAAACCACAAATTAAAAATCTATTATTTCTGCTCCTGATAACGGTATTTAAACAAAATTTGGTATGTCGGTTTGGTGTAAATTTCTTAAGTGCTGCTGCAAATATGGGCGGAATTGGACAAAGGGGCGTGGTACTTCTCATACAAACCACAAATTAAAAATCTATTATTTCTGCTCCTGATAACGGTATTTGAACAAAATTTGGTACGTCGGTTTGGTGTGCATTTTTTTAGTGCTGCTGCAAATATGGGCGGGTTTGGACAAAGAGGCGTGGCACCACCCATATAACCCAAAAATTTAAATCGCCATATTTTGGGCATTTTTTGACCTACGTCGATGATATTTGGTACATATGGTATTGCCATAATTTGGAATACGTACCGGGAGAAAAGTGGATGGGACCACGCTCCTTTTTATTAAAATTAAAAATCGTAATATAGTCTTAACTACTGGTGCGATCGTCACAATAGGATATATAAATACTTTTAATTTTATTTTATAACGAGGGGGTAGCGAAGTACACCGGGATCAGCTAGTTAGTAATATACCAAGGTGACTGAACGGTAAGTCTTAAAGTTTTAGATTGGTATCTTCGAATAATTTCGATATTTGAAAGGATTGTAGTTCCCCATAATTGAATTCCATAGGTCCATATATGTTTTAAAACTGGATTGTAAAGTTTTAATTTATTTTCGATATTAAGCTGAGAGTTGGGTCCAATTACCCAATAAAAGTTTATATTTGTGTGATTTAAATGCTGACGCTTATTTTTTATATGCTGTTTCCAAGTAAGTCTACGATCGATGATCAAGCCAAGATATTTTACACAATCACTTTTAGGTATTTGAATATTATTAATAGTGAGATCGGGACAATTACCTTTTCGAAGTGTAAAAGTTAGCTGTGAAAATTGTATATAGCACCGGACTTAGTACACTGCCTTGTGGGACCCCTGCTCTAATAACAAAAACGCTTGATCTCTCATCTATAATTTTTACATAAAATGTTCTGTTTATTATATAAGACTTCATAACTGAGTAAAATGAAGCGGAAAGAAGACTCTTTAATTTATATAACAGCCCAGTATGCTAGACTTTATCAAATGCCTGTTGAATATCCAAGAAGACCCCGGAACAATACTTCTTCTCTTCAAACGCTTGCCGGATGACATTGACTACTCTATGACACTGTTCAGGAGTTCCATGTTTTGGTCTAAATCCGAATTGATGGCCGGGACCAATTTGATGAGATTGAAAAGTATTATATAGATGATTCGCGAATGCCTGTGCTTTATGTTCGTCTGACCTACACCACGATCCATTACCATCTTTAAAAGGAGGATTTCTTTTTGTTGGCTGCTTAATACACTTCGTAGCTTTCCATAAATTGTGATTTATTTAATGACAATGAAATAGTTGCCAGATGCAGAAAATTTGCTCATGTAATCATTAAAAAAATTCCTGACAATTACTTGGAAAATATCTGACAATGAAAATGAATTGTGTTCACACGACTGTCAGATGTCTGACAATTTTTTGTCAGCTGGTAGTATTAAACTGTACTGCCAATCAGCGATGCCAATTTAGCGTATTTCGCGCTATATTTAGCGCTTTTCAACTACTCAAAAGTCGCATTTTTCACCATCAGCCCGTTTTTTTAAAAAAAAGCGCTAAATTAGCGAAGATGTCATTACATTTATAAAAGAATTTATAAATGATAAAAAGGATATAGAAGAAATAGAAAACTGTCTTCAAAATTTGAAGTTTGTTGAATGGAAAAAAAGAGACAGAACTGATTTATTTTGGATTGAAGTACATAACTTCAAAAATTCAGTGAATAAAAATCAATTTTTGAAGTTATCAACTTTTGTTATTAATATATTATCATTTCCATATTTAAATGCAGAGGTGGAAAGATCTTTTAGCGTAATGATTTTTTTAAACCAAAATAAAAAACAGAATGTGTCTAAATACAATTAACTCTCTAAAAAAATATGGTCTAAAAATTAAAAAATCGTGTTGTTCGGATTACAAAATACCTGCAAATGTTAGCGCAAAAATTAATTCAAATTAAACATACAGAAAGTCGAAATTTTATATGAAAACGGTTTTATGGCCTGAAGATGAAAATGAAAATGATAATATTTTATTCGAAAACGAACAATTTTAAATCGATTTTTTTTATTTTACTTTACGTTTACAAAAAGAGTATAATAATAACAACCGATCTCAAAGGTACAAATTAGCTCTAACTTTTTTTAATTAATAAAAAAGCTTATATATAAATTAATATTTTTAGCGCCTTTTGTTTTATTAATATTTAGCGCATTTTGGCGCTTTTTTTACACTCCTGTGCGCATTTCGATTATAAATAGTTGGCATCACTGCTGCCAATGCTTTTTCTGGCATCCTTGTTATATTAAAATTTTCAAATTACACGGTTGCAAGACAATTTTAACACAGTTTACTAACAATATTGTTAGATCTGATGACCGGTTGTACGAGGTTTACATTAAAAATATTTTTGTAAATATTGTAGTATATATTCATTGTAAGAAGTAATAACTTGTTTTTATAGCAAAACAAATTCCTATCTATCTTTAAGCAATTTATTTGCTAATTTTTTTTATTAAAATAAATACTGTATATTATAAACAATCATTAATTAAGTACATAACAAAAACTGCAACATAAATATATTATTAGTATCTATAATAGTTTGGTTTAAATGGTCCAGTCTTATTCAGACCCAAATATTTAGCCTGTTCATCAGTCAACTCCGTCAAATGGCCATCAAATGTGGATAAATGTAAGCTGGCAACATATTCGTCTAAAATTAAAGCACAACACAACAATAAAATAGTTACCTTGCAAGGCGAATGTATAATTGATATATGTATGTACATATATATATATATATATATATATATATATATATATATATATATATATGTATATTAGGGCGGGTCAAATTGTATGGAACGATTTTTTTTTTTTTGATGAAGCGTATAGCAAAAACGTAATCTATAGGTGATTTTGAGAAATTTTGCTCAAGAGACCATAGCTCTAAGTCGGATTTGAAGCCCCCCAAAATTTCAAAATAGAAATTTTTCCTAATATACATAGAACAATTTAATTAAATTCGTCATAAAATCGGATGGAATTATAGTAGATTTCTGAGTATGGGCTTGTTTGAAAGGTATTTTTATCACATCTAAAATGAACTTTTAACTAATAAATTCTGAATTTTCTTCGAGTTTTTTCTTTTTTTGCAGATTATGAAAGTTCAGATAATTTCCAACAACCTTTATTACGATCAATTTAAATAATTTTTACATTTATTTGAGCATGTACTCAAGTATTTATATTTTATATTTTATTTATTTGTTGCGGGTTAGCAATATCTAGATATATATTTCGTTGGTAGCTATACCAATTCATCAGTAGATGTTTTACCCTTTATGTTTAAAAAAATTCCAAAGCTCATCTATTTATACAAAAACTCACAAATATATTTTTGTGAATTACAAAGCATAAAAATAGCCTTTAAAAAATTTTCAAACACACACAACAATAACCTTCCATTATGAATGTGTTTACTTTTCTACACCTATACAATTAGACAACCGCTGGTTGCCATTAAAAGTATTTTCTATGAATGTGTTTACTTTTCTACACATATACAATTAATATAAAATACATAATGGAAAATTATTGTTGTGTGTGTTTGAGAAATTTTTTAAAGGCTATTTTTATGCTTTGTAATTCACAAAAATATATTTGTGAGTTTTTGTATAAATAGATGAGCTTTGGAAGTTTTTTAAACATAAAGGGTAAAACATCTACTGATGAATTGGTATAGCTACCAACGAAATATATATCTAGATATTGCTAACCCGCAACAAATAAATAAAATATAAAAGATAAATTTAAATAAATAGACCAATTCACTGGTTTATATGTCTGCTTCATTTCAATGAACTGCCATTTCGTCATTTATATGAAGCATTGGGCAAAACAGTCACCAGTAGACCACGAGCAGCAAGTGGAAAGTTATTCAAAGCTATTCAAGAATGTGAGAAATTGCAGTATGTTACACTTTATTTTATTTAATATCATCATTTATTATCATTATTTATTGTCATTATTTTACTTTTTCGATTGGAATAAAGTTAAAATAAAATAATTGCATTTTAATTGATCTAAACATTTCTCTTTTCAGGTAGTAGCTGATTTTGATCCAATACCACTGGAGAATATGCCTGCAATGATGGATCATGAACATGAGCTCGAACTATCAACAGATGTTATATATTTATTTCAAATAGCTAAAGCAATTTCGAATGGTACTGTTCCAGTTGATTTAGCTAACGTTAAACCAGGACCAATTGCACATTATCGTTGGTTAACCAAAGCAAGTAGATTACTACGATTATATGTAACAACTAATACAGTATCGACCAATTTAAAAACTTTGGCAGTTTATATTATTACACTTTATGTGCCAATGTACTTCAATGTGAAGTTTTATAACTCTGTTGTGTACGGCAGTGCACTTTTATTAAAATTTATACGTTGGACACGATACTTAAAACCAAACTTTCGTAATATTGTAGATGGTGTAATTCAAAACAACTCATATTACGCACATACAGAAAATATCTTATTAACAATGTTATTTGCTGATCGAAAAGCAAGACGAGATAGAGCTATCAAAAAGATTTTACACTATCGAGAAAAATTGTACGATCAAACTAAACTCAGAGTTTACAAAAACAAAAATATATTATAAATTTCGATGCTACCGATTATGCCAATATATGGTTGATATGAATAACGATGATATATTAATTGAACCAGCATTACTCGACAGATTCCATATGATCACTTGGTAGAATACTTAGATTTCGATGAACCACCACTGGCTGATCCACAAATTCCAATGCACATACAAGGAACAGAAAGACATGTACAATTATTAACGAGTGTTTCAAAACGACTTATAGAAAAGAATCATAAAGGAGTTATGGCAGTGACATTAGAAAGTCGTAAGAAAACTCCTCGAATGGAAAGTGAAAAGGACTTTAAAAAATAATATTACCACGTTAAAACATTAAATTGTAGGTCGAAAATAATATTTAAAAATATAAAAATAGTGTTTTTTTGTTGAAACCTTGAAAATATTGATTTTTTCAGATCGATTTTCCTACAAAAAGGAGTTCGAAAACAAAAAAATTGATCGCAATAAATAGAAGTTGTTGAAAATTATCTGAACTTTCATAATCTGCAAAAAAAATCTCAAAAAACTCGAAGAAAATTCAGAATTTATTAGTTAAAAGTTCATTAGGCTATTTTTCGACAAAAGATTCCTAATATCTCTACTAAAAATAATAAAAAATATTGGTATCAATACAGATTCTGAAAGGTGACAAAAATACCTTTCAAACCAGATTGAGAACTCTACTATAATTCTATCCGATTTTATGACGAATTTAATTAAATTGTTCATTGTATATATGGAAAAATTTCAATTTTAAAATTTGGGGGGCTCCAAATCCGTTTTAGAGCTATGTATGTAACTCGTTTCTGTGTTTCTCGCATCGTAAAGTTATCCGCATGAAACGAGTGAATTGCAACAAAAACAGTATAAAATGAAACAAAATATAGTTTTTCTCACACAAGTGTTTCTGTATATGTACTTTGCGAGAATGATCTGTCATTTTAATAATTTTCCAGCAATTATTGGAAGTATGTGAGAAAAAGTGTTTCTCTAACAACATTTTGCGGAAAGTTTCTCAAAAGAAGTGTCAAAATAACTCACATTTCAAATTGGTGCGAGAAAATCAAAATTTAAATAAATATAAATATGTATATGTATATGTATGTATGTACATATGAAAAGTCAATCTTCTAATATATAAAATTCTCGTGCCACGATGTTTGTTATCGAACTCCTCCGAAACGGCTGGACAGATTTTAATGAAATTTTTTATGCATATTTGGTAGGTATGCGAATAGGTTCTAAGGTATATTTTAAAGAGCTAGTGGCAGGAGGAGGGGAGGGAGGGGGCAATTTCTGTATTTACTAAACTATTAACCCAACAGATGGGTTATGTCCGCCTCATAATTATTTTTGTTGTTGAATGACAGATGGCTCTGTGTCCGCCTCATGCAGGAGAATCATCCTTGTTCGTATTTCAAACAGAACAAAATTATTGTTTGGTATTTTTTCATCGGCGGTCATCGTCACACACTTAACACATTCGCTATTTTTTATATATCACCCAAAATATGCACTAGAAATATTTTGTATGGCAAAACAACCTTTGCCGGGTCATCTAGTATAACATATGTAAATATTTTTAAATTCGTATGTATGTATAAATGTGGAACAGAAATTAACAGATAATGTACATATGTATGTATGTACTTAATATGTACATATGTATGTATGTACTTAATATGTACATATATATACATATTATGTATGTAGCAAAAATTTTAAATAAACACAAGAATATGTTTTTAAATAATTTTTTTAGTTTGAATGAAAACTAGCACTGCACTATACATTTTGGTTTTTATTTAAATAAAAAAATTATAAAAAACAATTGTTGTTTTGTAATTTAAAATTTTTAAGCCTTTCATTGTTTTGCTTTTGTTATAATTAATTTCCCTCGTTGACGTTTCTTTTACTTTTGACACTTAATTATTGGAAACATTCCAGTAAGAACAAAATCAGCGCAGCCTGTTTTCGCATGCAAATACAGAAACACTTTTTTCTCACAAATCGAGAAACGATGGAATTTTTTGTTTCACACTTCATGTGAGAAATTTTACGATGCGAGAAATACAGAAACGCCATATATATTTATATATGTATATATATATATATATATATATATATATATATATATATATATATATATATATATATATATATATATATACTTATATGTATTTCTAGCGGCGAACTTTTGGATGCCTTCATTTATAATGCGTTCCATAAGACATTCCTTCTACATGGGAAGTTTTTATTATGTGTATGTACCTATACATACATACATACATATTTTTTTTTAGTTGAAACAAAAATGTTATACCGTTACAAAAAAAAAATATGTTTTTGCAAAGAGAAAACAACACGTACAAAAATTTATAGGTTAATCTTAATAAAAATGCAAAAACGGGAAAGAAAATAAATAGAAGCAAACTTAAAATAGCGCTTGAATGAATATTAAATGTTGTAAGATTCAAATTTTTATTAAAGAAAAAGATCAAAAGGAATACAGATCTCTTGAATGTTTGTCAAAAGAAAAAAGGGAAAATATTGTAAATAAAAAATCACAAAAATCAAATAAAAATAAGCATTCACATCACTGTGATGATCCTATTATTAGGGAATAGCTTGCGCCCAAGCTTAATTACTATTTTATATTATTATTACGAATAAACGTAATTATTATGTGAACTGTAATAATGTATAAATGAGAAATTATTACTATTAGGCTTAAGTATAGTTTTATTGAATTAATGAAAATTTAAATCCGCACAAAAACACAAATGTGAAAATAAGGCCAAGTTCTTATCCAAAATATTTCGGCCGTAAAAAGTACTGAGATCAAAATAAGGACCAAGTTCTTGATAGGTACAATTCCATTTCATTTCTAGACAACCTATAAGCTTGGCAAATTTTTTTTCAAGAAATCTTTCCCATATTATAAAGGCCTGCTTACAGCTTCTTTGCGCCCCATTTCACTTACCCATTTTCTTTGGCAGTAGATACACGTCTGACTTATAACGGCCAGGAACGGCATTCAACAGTTCAATAAGAGCCAAAGCTTGTGTACAAGCCGTTATCGATACAACGAACGAAGGGATCGATGAGCATGACATATTCACTAATCTACCCTCAGCTAACAAAGTCATAATTTTACCGTCGGGCCATATGACATGGTCAACCTGAGAACGTACACGTAACCAAGTAAGCTCTGGAGTTTGTAAACTATTCTAAAAATCAAATAAAAATCGATTAATTGTTATTGAAATATACATATATAAATTATAATACATATGCAATATGCATATGTAAGTATGTATGAATGTATTACTAATATACCCACAACATCTATTTCAGAATTGGAATGGCCCATATTACAAACAATGCAACCACTTTTCATACGATCCATATGTTCACGTGTGACTACATTTTTATTTCCAGTTGCTGTTACTACAATATCGACATTACGTACGATTTCCATAAGTTTCACTACTCGGAAACCATCCATGCTAATTGATGAAAATAAGTTTTTATGTTCTTCTCACAACTAATTACGCTTTAACTTACCTCGCTTGAAGCGCACAAATGGGATCTATTTCTGTTACATAAACAATACAGCCTTGACCTTTGAGACCTTTGGCACATCCTTTACCGACGTCACCGTAACCGCATACGATTACTTGTTTTCCGCCGAACATTATATCAGTTGTTCGTTTTAGACTAAAATATTATATAAAAATATATGATTATTAATACATAGAGAACAAGATATTTTTATGTTGAATGGCATAACCAAAGACCATACAGAAACTCTCGGATCGACTGAATTAGAAGTAGCACTTGGAGAACAATACTTGAAACATAAATTCTATCTGGTAAACAGCGACTTTCCGATAAACACAGACGGAATTTTGGGAATGGATTTTTTTTATAAATACAATTGCATAATAAATTATGACACACAAACCATCAGTGTTTATATAAATGAAGATATTATCACAATTCCTATAGAAACTAATGCCAAACAAGTAAGAAGTATTATTATACCCCCAAGAAGTGAAAAAATAGTAAAAATCAATATTGAAATAGGTGAAGATAGTGTCATATGTAATAAAGAAATAGAACACGGAATTTTCGTTGCAAATACGATAATACCAAAAAATGGTAATCGTCACATAAAGATTCTAAATACATTAGAAACACCCATACGATTATCACAACTTAAACTATCTGCAATACCTTTACAATATTATAACATCTATAAAACCACTCACCAGGATGACGAACATTATTCAGAAACAAGATTTCGGAAGTTACTAGAAACAATCAAATTCAAAGATTTTGACGACGAGAAACAGAAAGCATTATACAACATATTAAAACAATATCAAAAAATTTTTCATCTAGAAGGAGACCCCTTAACAACTACCAATTTCTACAAACAAACCATAGAGCTAAATGATAACACCCCGGTATACATAAAAAATTATCGGTTACCACAAACACAATTGACTGAAATAGACAGACAAGTACAAAAACTATTACAAGAAAATATAATAGAGCATTCAATTAGCCCATACAACTCCCCTTTGTTATTGGTTCCAAAAAAGGGACAAGATGAAATAAAGAAATGGCGTTTGGTTGTAGATTACAGGCGTCTAAATGATAAAGTTGTGAACGACAAATTCCCCCTAACAAGACTAGAAGATGTTTTAGACAGGCTAGGACGAGCAAAATTTTTCTCAACTCTTGATATGACAAGTTCTTTTCATCAGGTAGAACTAGATACAGCGTCAAGACCAATTACAGCATTTTCCACTAACAGCGGTCACTATCAGTACAATAGACTACCTTTTGGACTTAAAATATCATCAAACAGCTTTCAAAGAATGCTTACCATAGCGTTATCTGGTTTGGAATCTGAAGCATTCCTATATGTAGACGATATAATTATTTTCGGATGCAGCCTTAAACACCACAACGAAAATCTCATAAGAGTATTTGAAAGACTAAAACATTACAATTTAAAATTAAACGCAGAAAAATGTTGCTTCTTAAAACCAGAAGTCCTATATTTAGGACATCTTATTACAAAAGACGGTATTAAAACCGATCCAACAAAATATAAGGTTATTGAACAGTATCCCGTTCCAAAAAATTCAGACGAAGTTAGAAGATTCATAGCCTTCTGTAATTATTATAGAAGATTTATTCCGGATTTTGCTAAAATAGCAAATTGTCTAAATAATTTATTGAAAAAAAAGTCAAATTCGAATGGACAAAAGATTGCCAAAGAGCATTTGACACATTAAGAGACAGACTAAAGAACCCACCTCTATTACAATACCCTGATTTTGAGAAACCGTTTGTACTGACCACAGATGCCTCAAACGTAGCTTTAGGAGCAATACTCTCACAAGGCGAAATTGGTAACGACTTGCCTATATCATATGCAAGCAAATCTTTAAATAAACACGAAAGAAATAAGTCGGTTATTGAGAAAGAACTATTAGGAATTCATTGGGGCATACAGTTTTTTAGACCATATCTATATGGCAGAAAATTCGCGGTAGTGCTCTATTTTCTCACAAGAATCCATCCTCAAAACTGACCAGAATTCGACTTGAGCTATCAGATTATGACTTTGACATTATATATAAAAAGGGAGCAAATAACACTAACGCAGACGCTTTATCTCGTATTGAATTAAATTCAAACATATTGAAAGAAATGATTCCACTCTGTATTGATGAAAAAGAAAGAAAAACTCTGGCAATAACACGTAGCATGCTTAATAAAAACACTAAAAAGAAAAACGATGAAATTGAAATTAAGAATAAGAAAAATAATTACATATCTCAACAGGAGATTGATCACCTTCATATGTGGGAATGTATATCAATGAATGATATAAAGAAGCTTCAAAGAATAAAATTTATATATGAAAATAATGATAATGATAATAATAATCTGCAGAATGAATATAATGATAAAATTACACGTGATCACATTGCATATCATGCAATAGAAGCGAAAATCCAATGTTTTCAGAAACATTTATGGAGAAACTTTTATTGAAAATAAAGAAATTGAAGAATAAAAAGTACGTACTATATGATAATGATGAAATTTTTAAATACATATATACCGGTAGAGAAATTGAAAGAAGAATACAATAAATTAAAAAATAATGACGTCGATATAATTATATACAAAATGCCAAAAAGAGTAAATGATAATATAAAACAATACAGACTAATAGAAGAATTCCATAACTCACCACATAGTGGACATTTCGGTGTCAGAAAGACATTAATAAAATTAAAACAGCGATTTATTTGGAAAAATATGAACAAAATGGTTAAAAACTATATAGGAACATGCGACTCATGCCAAAAGAACAAACTAACGAGATACACAAAAGAACCCTTTAACATAACTGATACACCATCAACTAGTTTCGACATCGTAGTAATGGACACAGTTGGACCACTAAGACCGTCAGGCAACTTCAGATATATACTCACTATGCAATGCGAACTGACGAAATATGTTATCGCTTGTCCGATTGAATCAAAAGATTCAAAAACAATAGCTAGGACTCTTGTGGAACAAGTAATTTTAAAGTACGGTATATTTAAAGTTCTCAAAACGGACCGAGGAACAGAATTTACTAATGAACTTATGAGAGAGGTTTGTGCATTATTAAAAATAAAACAAAATTTTTCAACACCATACGATCACGAAACCTTAGGAACTTTAGAACGCAATCACCGTGTTCTAAATGAATATTTCCTAAACTTCGTAGAAGACAACAATTGGCACGAATGGACACCATACTTTGCTTTCGCTTATAACACAACCCCTAACGTAGATACTAATTACACACCATTTGAACTAGTATATGGAAAACTTCCTAGACTACCAGGTGACGAATTATATGTCCCTAAAAAAATTTACAATCTTGAAAATTATTTAAGTGAACTTAAAATGAGACTTCGCTACTCATTACAGAAAGCAAGAGACATAATTTTAGAAGTAAAAAATAAAAGAAAATTAGATTCTGAAAGGAAACAGAATAAAATAGAACTAAATATAAATATAAATATAGTTTTAGTAAAAGCCGAGAATAGGAAAAAACTAGAACCCCCATACAAAGGTCCATATAAAATACTAGACATAGATGATTTAAATGTAACCATAGAAATAGATAAATCAAAAGTTAAAAGTATACACAAAAATAATTTAAAAAGGTTTATATCATAAAAAAAAAAAAAAAAAAAAAAAAAAAAAAATATTTAAAACAAAAGTACATAAATATAATTAGATATTAATAACTTTAAAATTTCAAATACTTTAGGAATTTTATAAGCATTCAAATAAATATAACTAGAGATTAAGAAATTTTAAATCATACAAAAAAAAATTTTTGTAAACATACAGATATGTAAATACATACAATAATAAATACAAACAATTAGATAATAGGAATCTTTATTCTAATACTTATGTATATTTTTTGTTCATTTTATTTTTAATAATACCCAAAACCAAAAAGGGTAAGGGTGTAGTGTATGTCCACTTCTGCACGTCACTGTATTGAAATATAATATTCTTTACCTTGTCAGTGCAGAAGTCAATAACACACAAATTAATAACTTTTAATTGTTAAGTAGACGTAATCAATTTTATATTTTTATTTTTGATTACCATCGAGCAGTATAAGGCAAGGCAAGAAAAGAACAGAAACCCCAGAGTAACCGAAACAAAATACACAATAACAAAAAAGAGAGGAGGAAAAAAACGAAAATTTGAAGCAGCTTGCCGAGACCTGCAAAGAGTCATAGACATCAGCCAAGGTACCAAAAAGAAGAGTCTAATAAAACAACTAATAGAGCTAAAGAAAGTAGGATGGAAAAACTTTAACTAATGAACAATTTTGAACTTACGGAAGAAGATAGACTCGATATAATTCTACGAAATATAGACCAAACCATGGGAATAAATGATGCAAAAATAGAAGGCAATGCAAATGCATACGCCATAAATGACAACAAAATTACAATAAGCCAGGAAGTAATAATAGTACTTTTAATTATTTTAATTGTATTTGGATTATGGAAATTAACAAGAAATTATATCAAAAGAGAAATTATTAGCAATAGAGTACAAAATGTATAGTATAAGGAAAAATAAATTACAAACTTATTGTAGATGAAAGAAATAAAAGGTATAACATATATGTATATAAAATAAAATAAATACTTATTGTAGATGGAAGAAATAAACAGAGAGTTGCAAAAAATCATTACAAATGCAAAAAAATCAGGTAGTAGAAAATACACTAAAGAAACTGTTATCCAAAAAATAATATTAATTAAACAACTTAGTAAAAAATACGGTAAATTAATTGCAACTTTACCAAAAATAGCGAGAGAAGAAAAAATTAATCAATTTAAAGAATTAAAGCAGACAGCACTTGATACTATTATAAGAAATAGTAAAGAGTTCTTTAGAGAAGAAACGTTAGAATTAAGAACCATGTCTAATGAGGAAACAGTAGAAGCTAGAACCATGTATAATTTCAACGGTAAACAGGCTTCGGATACAATTCCGACATTTGACGGAAAGGCAAAACACATTGAAACATTCCTATCGATGGTTGAACTAGTCTACGATGAACAAGGGAAAAAACATTTGATAAAATATGTAATAGCAATGAAACTGAATGATAGAGTGAGAGATATTTTAACAATAGAACAAACACCGACAACATTGAGCGAATTAAGAACTTCACTGACTAAAAATTTCAAATCTACAAGGACAGCAAGTAGCATTATATTTTACATACAATAATAAATACAAACAATTAGATAATAGGAATCTTTATTCTAATACTTATGTATATTTTTTTCATTTTATTTTTAATAATACCCAAAACCAAAAAGGGTAAGGGTGTAGTGTATGTCCACTTCTGCACGTCACTGTATTGAAATATAATATTCTTTACCTTGTCAGTGCAGAAGTCAATAACACACAAATTAATAACTTTTAATTGTTAAGTAGACGTAATCAATTTTATATTTTTATTTTTGATTGTGTAAGCGTCAGCATAATTCGTGGGAATTCATGAACTGCAAACTTATGCTGACTAGAATTAATTTTAGTATATAAGCCACTAATTTTGTAAATAAAATTCAGAATTTGTTTTGATTAACAACTAAGAATTGTTTTTTTTATTACACATTCTCAAAAAGGGCATTTTGATGCTCGGTAGAATCGGCAGAAGTGCTAAGATAATACTTAAACATTTTTTTTTTAACAAACCTTACAAATCCTCAATATTATAAACCCTTACAAATTCACCACATGGCGATCCTGCAAAATATTTTTATAAAATATTATTTAAACCTTTAAGACAATTATAAAAAAAAAGTTTTAAAAGCTGATCCTGTAATTTCAATGAGTACTAAGGAAGAAATAGATGCACTTTTTAAAAGAAAAGAAAAGCGAGACTATGCTATAAAGAAAATTCTACGCTATCGAACCGATGTTGAAGACCCAATGGAAGTTAGAGTTTATAAAAAACCAGATATAAACTGTAATTGCACATGTTACACGGAAATGATCAATTTGAATGATATAAATAACGTATTTGAAACACCATTCACGCGAAGCATTCCGTACGATACATTGAAAGAATATTTAAATCAAGATGATCCACCGTTTTTTGATCCAAAAATTCTATCACACATACAAGGAACGGAACGACACGTTCAATTGCAAGCTAGCGTCCAAACGAGTTATTCCAGGAAATATAGAGGCTGTTATGGCGACGACATTAGAGAGCCGTGCGAATTGCCCAGACTTGAAAGCAAAAATGACATCAAACAATAATTTTTTTTTTCTTTTCTATTATAAATAAAATTATTTTTTTCATTTCATTCTACTAAATAAATTTCTTAAGAGAAAAATAAACTCCAAAAATAAAAAAAAACATAGCCATTTCGCTGATATTTTCTTGTAAAGTGCCAAAAATGGTAACTTTTTGAAATGTTGGTATGGGGAACCCCCCAGGGGTGGTTCCAGGGGTTGTGCCACTGGCATAGGTGGGTCGGCCCTCCAAAGTTTGTGGGGGTCGGTCATACATTTTGACTCGATTGAGGCACTCTAAATGGGTCA
Source organism: Lypha dubia (assembly GCA_947311025.1). NCBI lineage: Eukaryota > Metazoa > Arthropoda > Insecta > Diptera > Tachinidae > Lypha > Lypha dubia. The sequence goes on from OX371260.1 coordinate 71,594,749, forward strand.
AAATGAGATTTTTTAAAATTTGAGCCTTTGGGTCAAAAGTCGTGACATCAAAATACATTGTATATACATATAATAAATCTGAAATAAAATGTTGGAATAAGAAAATCTGGCATCCTTGGTATTAATTGATGTAATGCAACTAAGATAGAAAAATATTAATTCAATATACCTTTCGACTTGAAATTAACTATGGTTGATGAAAAAGTCAGTAATGCCACTACTGGAACAACTTCTTATTGGAATTGTTCCATATGTGGAGAGAAGAAATCTCAATTTTTACATTTAACTTAGGAGAAAACAATAAATGAAGAAGTGCTTAAATTCGGATTTTCTCCATTGCATGCACGATTACGCTTTCTGGAATACTTTCTTCATATGTCATATGATTTGAAGTATAGGAGTATTCATGAAAATACAAAAAGATCTGTTTACAGGAACAAAGAACTGATGGAAATTAGAGCCACTGAAAAACAAAGAATTAAAAAACACTTTAAAAGAATTACCGGAGTAAAGATTGATAAGCCGCTCGCAGGATATGGATGCACAAACGATGGAAAAAAAAGCTAAAAGATTTTTTAAATTTAATGAAGTAACCGTAAAAATAAGTGGAATTAGTTTAGAACTGTTACGAAAAGCCAATATTATTTTTAATGGGAATAAATACTAACCATCAAATTAACACAAAAAAGTTTAACGAGTACTGCGTACAGGTTTCGAAATTGTTTTAAGCTATATATCCGTGAAAAGAAATGACAATAACAAATGTTATGTCATGGAAAATAATATTCTTCCCCTAGGAGATCTAACAGAAGAAGAGCAGGATCTAGAGATCGGGATTTTATGCATAGTCAACAGTTAAGCTCCAGGAGGTGTTATATACCGTCTCGAAATGAAGACGATTTGAATTCTCCCATTTTATTGTCTGATCCCGTATTATCATCAATTAGAAAACGTTGGATTTGCTACAGAAATTTGACGTTTTGAAATTGCCATAAATATAAAGATTTGCTTTTTCTGGAAGGATTTAATTTTGGTGATTTTTTTAAACTAACCTATGTAATAAATTTATAAATATATACATACAAATGTAGATGTTACTAAAAATATATATTTATGTATAAGAATAACAACTTTTGTAGGTAGTTCATAAAAATATTATCAATATCACACATATGTATGTATACATATGTATATTTACTTATTACATGTAACGCAAAATCAAATAAATATGCATAATTTTTTTTGCAATTACCAGCACTGCTTTCAGTAGAAGAAAAATTTTTTTTTTACGAAACTAAGGGTCTCAGACAAACGGGTTTTGAACTTTCGCATAGTTGAGTCGATTTCGTAATCTGTTCGGTTGAATTTTTGTTGCTTTGTTATACCATATTTTTGTAGTTTTATTATTTATTGAATCTTCAATTATAAATTGAAACATCAATAAGTTGTTCAAATCTTAAATCTAATAATGTTAAATATATGTTTAGCCAATGCTAAACAATATTATTAATTTCAACGGTTGATTTTTGTTGCTTTACATCTCTCGTGTACGGCTAAGAGAAAGAGTATCCCCCTTCTAAACCTGGTGTGACCTCTTTAATTTAGAATATTGCGCACAAGTGGATTTGGGTGCAACTCTAGTTTTTCAATACATTTTTTCGCGTGTTTTAAAAATACTGTCTTCACCAACGGAACATCAAGATCTTTGTGAATTCGCTGATTTCAGATATACCAGGGCGCTGCAGTAATTGTACGTTTTTGTTTTGTCGCATTTGCATTTTTTCTACATTCGATGCTGAGGCAGTGCCCCATAAATGGATTCCATAGGACCATATTGGTTTCAGGATCGCGTTGTATAATAAAGGTTTACAGTCAAGACTTAGTATAGAATTTCTTCCAATATGCCAATTCATTTGGACTGCTTTTGATTTAATTTGTGTCAACTTTGCGTCATTGTGCGATTTTCATGTTAAACGACGATCAAGGTGAACGCCTAGATATTTTACTACAGTGTGTTGCGGTATAGTCTCGGTGTTGATTTGTATTCGCGGGCATGTTTCCCTGCGTAAAGTAAAAGTAACGTGTACACATTTCTGCTCATTCACTTTCATCCGCTATTGTTTTAGCCATGTTTCCAATTTTGAGATGTACCCTTGTAGATTCCGGGAAGCTTCTACAGAATTTTCATGAACGTTTAGAAAAGCCGTATCATCAGCAAATTTTGACGTTTGAATATTACTGCTTAACGGTAAGTCAGAGGCATATATTAAGTAAAATAAAGGACCGAAGATACTGCCTTGAGGAACTCCGGCTTCAATCGACTGCGGAGGGCTTAAGAAATTGCCTTCCCTAACTACAAATTTTCGTTTCTTTAAATCAATAAAAAGCGCTGAACGGTATTTATTTCTTTCAAAAGTTTCTCTAGCTGCATTCACAAGTCTGTGAGTTTGTTCAATAGTGTTTTGCTGAATGCGAAAACCTAAGCAATGATCTGAAATGTATCCACTAGTCACTATAGGCATCAGCTTGCTCATATAAAGCTTTTTAAATAGTTTTGAAATATTAGGCAAATAACTAATAGGCCGATAGGATTCAACCTTCGTATGATCCTTGCCGGGCTTTGGTATCATAGTAATCATCGAAACCTTCCATTCTCCCGGATAGTATTGCAGCCATAAAATACCATTAAAAGTGAAGAGTAATATTCTTTTTGCAATATATGGTGATTCTTGAAGGATTTTGTTGCTTATTTTGTCGACACCTGACGCTTTTTTGGTGTTAAGAATCGTAATGGCCTTTTGAATCTCCACAATATTAAATCTTAGCGGAATTTCTGGTAAAGAGACGACTGGTTGCAGTTCAACAATATCAGCAGAAATATTCGGGGTAAATACTTTTTCTAACTGCTTAACAAAAAGAGTACCTCTTTCAGCATCAGTTCTTGCCCAGTCACTATTCGAAGCTCGTAACGGAGGTTTGCATATCACTGGCATTTTAAGTCCTCTGGCTGCACGCCACAGCGAATAATCTGTTGGTGGTGTTGCATTTAGCTCTTGAAGAAATTTTTGAAGGGAAGCTGTTTTTTGCGTTTGTAAAACTTTTCTTAGGTGCTTGGTACACTCCTTAAGCCTTAATTTTAGCTGGGGCGATCTGAACCGTGTACATTCTCGTCGAGCTCTCCGTTTTTCAGTCAATAGCCTTTTTATATCTACAGAAAAAAATTTGTTAAATCTTGTAACAACCCACCAAATCAATATTTATAAAAACAAATCTGTTAGGTTTATTAGTTAAAATTCAAAGTTTCTTTATTGTAATCATATTTTATAATTTATTTTTCATTGCCGTTGACATTTTGTCACATCCTACTAAGATATATTCTTTTAAATAAGTTATTTTGATGTGGTTGTATTCTGTTCACTTGAACAGGTTTGCCACATACCTCCAATATTTTTCAAATGATTTTTTAAATTTTGATCTCTTGCCAAATGTTGTTGTTCGGGCATCATAGTCGGTGGTTTTGCTATATGTGAGGACTGTTTGATGCACTCTAATGAGTTCTGCGATGTCGGAGAATCACAGCCTCCTCCTACTGATGAAAACGGCAACCTAGCTGCAGGAACTTTCTTTAAGTGGTTGACATTCCTACAAAAAGTTTTACATCCGCTCGACACCTCTACTATGGTTCCCAATCTTGATGTTACCACATATTCCGTTGTATCGAAGTTAGTTGTCAATTTATGAGGAAATATTAAATTTTTCAGCAAAACTGTGTCGCCTACAGATATATCTGCTTCCTTTGCTCCTTTCTTTTTATCAGCTAGTCCCTTTTGTTTATTGATACAATCGCGATCTTTTTCAGCTGACTCCGTGAATTCTCCTATTAAGTCTTCTATTCCAGGTAATTTTACTCTAATAACTCTATTAAACATAAGTTCAGTTGGGGGAGAACCAGTGGTACCATGTGGTGTAACGTTATACATATGAACAAATTTCTGTATTTCTTCTAAATAGTTTTTCTTATTCACAGATGCTATTTTCAGACGTTTTCCTAGAGACCTATTCATGTTTTCTACCTCGCCGTTTTCTTGAGGCCAATATGGCGGTGTAAGTATCTGTCCAATACCATTTATTTGGCAGTACTGATTACATTCAGCACTTACATTATCCGTTCTCAAGTACTTCGGAAATCCTAATCTACAAAATATTTCGTTCATTGATTCGATAATAGCTTGTGAAGTAATTGAACGAAGAAATTTAAATTCCATATGTCTGGAATAATAATAAATAAAAAAGAGAACATATTGAGCATTTGGTAATGGACCTAAGAGGTCAGTGGCCAAAGTGATCCGGGGGCTAGTTGGAAACGGATGTCTGTCCATAGGAGCTGGTGGTGATGGCTGCGATACCCAAAGACAATCTCTGCAAGATTTTACAAACTTCTCTGCTTCACGGTTCATGAGGGGCCACGAAAGTTAAATAAACATTTCTACTGCTTGTAGGTTTATTGTTGTTGAACTCATTTAGAGTTCTCTTTTTTTAGTTCACTTATATGAGTTTGTGTATGCAAATATTTATGTATACACACAAAATAACTGTTTATTAGTGTTTTGTTTTGTATTTTTATTTTTTTTTTGAGTTTAATATTCGATAATTTTTAAATATTCAGTTGTGACGATTATAAAAACGCGTCTGTAAAGTGCGAGAATTGAAACTTAATGATGTACATATGAAAAGTAATATTATCAGGCTCAAGTTCAGTTTTTTATTGAATTAATGAAAATTCACATTACTAAGATTTATTTTATATTTGAAAAATATTAGTATTATATCCAATCAGTTTTTAGCAGCAACAACAAAAAGCTAAATTACAAAGTAGAATACTTTAAAGATAACGGACTAAGAGTTTGTGTTGATTATTAGTAATTTCCAACCAGTGATGGGGAATATCGTACTAACCAAAAATAATTCTCGTATTCTATTTCTGTTGAAAACTTGGTTAAATATTTGATATTCTTCCCAATTAGTATCCACTTTACGAAAATTGTAAAGATTGACAATTGAACGCTAATGAGAGGAGTAGCGGCCTTGAAATCGGTATACTGATACGTTCTGCTAAAAACTTATTGGATATAATAATAATATTTTTCAAACATAAATAACTGTTAGTAATTTGAATTTTCATTAATTCAATAAAAAAACTGAACTTGAGCCTGATAATATTACTTTATTTTGTATATTTTTATGTGTTGCCTTAGTAAGTCTTATTTTAAAATGTCTATTAAATAAAAAATATTTAATAATCAATATAAAAAAGAAACAAACTCACCTATCCAAAATAGAATCTTTAACACTATAATAATTATCGAATTTCATTTTAGTCACAGAATCATTAATATTTATGGCAGGTACTGTAAGTTTTCCTACTTTTGACATGTGATATAAACGATGAACACCCGTAACACTTTCCTCCACAATACCTTTTATACCTTTAAAAAGGTCAGGATACTTTTTCCATATCAAATGTGTTGCATCGCCACCATCATCTAGTATCATATTTGGTTCCCAGTCTACACAATTCACACATTTGTCGAGACACCACCAAAAATCTTCTTCTGTTTCACCCCTCCATGCGTAAATGGAAACGCCAGCTTCTGCTAAGGCTGCAGCAACAGCATTCTAAAATTAAATAGAAAAACTTTTATTAAACACACGACACAGTAGAACAATAAAAATGTGATCATGCTCAAGATATCAAACAAACTCGATACATACAAAATTGTGCTAAATTTTTTTTCTATAAAGTTTGACATAATTATCAGTGTTTAACCGCCAAACACCAACCTACAAAAACACATGTGCCGATTTACACAGCGCCTTAAAAATCGTTTACCTGAGTTGAAAAGATATTGCAAGCTGTCCAACGTACAGAGGCACCCAACTGAATTAATGTTTCTATAAGAACAGCTGTTTGGGCGTTGACATGTGTACAACCAACAATTCTGGCATCCTTTAATGGTTTGTCTTCACACGCTCGTTTCCTCAGGGTCATTATACCAGGCATTTCCTGTTCACCAATTTCTATTTCTCTGCGGCCAAATGAATGTTGATTTGCTAAGTTCTTGACGCAAAAATCAGAGAACCCGCTGCTGTTGCGTTGTTTCTTTTCCCGTGGCGAAGAATCATCTTCTTCTGAACTTGCAGTTAAACAAGCTAAAATTTAAACATTTTACAAATACATGAAAACCGAATTGTTAGTATGGTTCTTAATCATAATAATAATTGTAATGCTTTGGAAATTTTTTAATGTACTTATACATATGTGTGTACATTTGTACATACATACGAGTACATATGTGAGAATTATATAAATTCCGATGTAGTTCACCACTATTCGAAATATATTGCGGTTTTATTAATAAAATATCAAAAAGAAGTAGACCTGACCAGTAAAATTATTTGTCAATACAGAACTAATTTTTGACTTTCTTATATTTTGTTAGAGCAGCCATAATAATACACATCGTTTAACAATTTTAAATTTTTAACTATGTATGTACATATTAGAATGCTGCATAAATAGATGTGTAGCTAAAGCTTACAGTACACGGCATGTCAAAAGCCACATTCGCATGTGGCTCTGACGTAATTTTGACGTCACCATGAAGCTAAATTGGCAACATGTCGTGTACTTCCACTTTTTGTGACACTCACATGCAGCTCACATTGAAATGTGTGCCACATGTTCCTTTGTAGAGACATGCAAACATGCGTATTTTAGACATGTCGTGTACTAGCTTGGTACATTTGAATTTTGACATTTGTAATATTTTTACATGTGCATGTAGCAGTCCCAAACATGTGGCAGCAAACATTTTTGACACAACATTTTTCAATAGTATGTAGCCAATGGCACTCATGCCAATGTTGATTTTCTCCAACAAAATGTGGTAGGAATTTAATGACGAAAAAATTTTTTTATTATTATTACTCACACGATGACTGAGATTCATGATAATTTTTTTGGTTTGCGAGCGGGGTAGAGATGAAAGAAGGGTAGAAAAATTATCATATTTTCTCTTTTCCATGCATTTATTTGTATTTCTCTTTGCTTTGGGGTTTTTGTTTTATTAATTAATATCTTAATTAACAGCTTAATTAGTTTGGGTTTTTGTTATTATTTCTCGTTTTTGTTCTAAACCATGCAAAAGATACTTTCAAAGCTAAGATGAAAAAATTCATGTATAAATAGTAAATTTATTCAATAATTAATAAAACAACTGTGATCGCCAATTGTTGCGTTGTTTTTGTGTCAGTGCAGTATTATTAATTTTTTCACCATTTTATTGTTCATGGGAATTATTTCACGATAAAAGTGAATTTATTTTACTTTTTATCAGATGTTGTTTTATTTCTTCTTTCTCTTCGACATTTTATAAATTTGACTTCACACAAAATTTTAAAAATTAAACAAGCGCCATAAACATATGACTGTTGTACATGTTAATATGAAAAATGTGTACATATGTTACATGCGGTGTACTGACAATACATATGTAGCCAATCAAAAGTTCACACATATGCTGCCATTGCAAATGTGTACGCTTCGGCTACATTTGTCACATATAAATTTTGGGACAAAACAACATTTCATGTACTACCAAAATTTTGAAGCATGTAGGCACTTCTGCATGTTTATTAAATATAAACAAAATGCTGCAAATTCTCGTGACGTCAGAGCCACATGCGAATGTGGCTTTTGACATGCCGTGTACTGTAGGCTTAAGAAGTTCACGTGTACTTCCAAAGCATGAACCCTTAAGGCCGTGCCGCACTATCTTACACAGTCGCGCGATTAGGAAATTATGACATGTGTGCTAAAACTGTATGGTAGCATGGACTAAAAATGCAACTATGTGACAGATTTTTTGGCAAGTCGTGCGATTTGTAAAATTTTATGAAAATTTTCATAAAATGATAGTTTTCATGCGATCAGAGGAGTATTTATTGTCAACCAGATGTTTTTGCATCAGATTTGTATGATAGTGTGGCACCTACAATACCATTTTGAAACGATTTTTTAAAGTCGGTCAGATTTTTGCAAGATTTTCCTGTGAATGAATCGTACGATTGTGTAGGATAGTGAAGCACGGCCTTTACTCGATATGAATTACAATGTTCATATTTTTGAGAACACCAAAAACTTGTTGTCACTTCTTGTTGTTACTCGACTTAGCGTGTGTTAGTTCACTGCTTGTGTGTTTTGCTATCATACTCGCAACATTTATGAACAGAACGAGGAGAACATAATGTGACAGCCAAACTTCACTTGGTACTTGCAGTACTATGTGAAGTTTGGCAAATAAAAGAAATAAATTCTTTCTGTTGAGTGTAGTAAAAAAATGGAATTAAGTGAGACAAGTTTATACATAAAATTATTTATTTAGATTTTTGTTACTTAGTTACTAATTAATTACTTTTCAAAAAATGTTAATTGAATTTATGAAAAAAAATCATGCATATGTATGCATAATTTTTCCATTATTTATTTTGAAGACTTAAAATGCCGGCATATTAGCCAATGTGGATATAAAGGCTAAAATTGAAAATTTTTAATTTTCAGCATTGCATGAAAAATTCTTGAAGTACCACATGAAGTGAACATAGTTTTTAAGGTACTTCTTTTTTGTTGGCTACGGATTTTGTATGTTCATATTTTTCGGTACTCATTTAATTTGCGGTTGCTACTGGTTAGTATTTGTCAAACAAACAATCTCTTCTCTTCACTGCTTGTGCTCTGAGCGACAGAGCAAATATCTACTGTATTCGACAGCGAGTTTCACATATGAAGAAAAAAGTTACTCGTTGCAGCCCTTTACTAAATATCAAAAACTAATGGTGGTTTCTTTTCTGAACAAAAATGTTCCCCTTTCAATGTGTAACACTTTTTACAGTTTGCCACTACCTTTAAAAAGTGGTACATATTTTATTGCCACAATGGTACAAAATATATGATGAATTTCATTTAAAAATCGAGATAAAACTGAAATTTTGAACCCGACCCCCTCAGATATCGATGAAATTTTGTTCATAGCTAAATTTGATCAATACGAACAAACTCTCATTTTTAGAAATGACTGTTTTGCGATTTTTTGGGCGTGGCACGGTGGGAAAGTTTTGGAAAAAACGCGAAAATAGTCGAAAAGAGCTCCATATAAACTACAATAACTCAGAATCGGCTGAACCGATTAACATGATCTTGGTATCATTAAAAATATATTTTAACAGGCTTTATGACACGTTAAGAAAAATTATTTTTTTAGAAAGGTTTATCCTTCACCTATACCATATCAAAAAATAAAAATGGGTTCTTTCTTAGTTTTTTTATATAATTTTTTAAGTAGTGTCACTTCTAGTAATTGCCTTTATATTTTATATTTATAGGTAAAATAAATAAACTTTGTCAAGGGTTTTTTTACAGTGTATTATTTTTTTAGAAAGGTTTATCCTTCACCTATACCATATAAAAAAATAAAAATGGATTCTTTTTTGGTAGATGGGGAATAATATGATCATTTATATTTTCAATGAGTTCGTTGCTTTCGATGTTTGTATTACGGCTGGTACAACTTTGAAGTTCATTCAATTCTTCGCTAATTTCATCGCTGGGCGTTGTTGGTAAATAATTTGAGACTTCATTCTGCTCCACGTTGGATTCATTACGACTGCGCGCTTTTCTCAGTGTATTCCGGCAAGTTTCGCAAATACGGTTACAATGAATGCTGGCGACAGCTGGAAAATTTTCAATTATATTTGCAGCCTCGTTTTCACTTATTTTACGAAGCGAAGCGCTACATTTATTAGATATTTTTATGCATCTGTACTTATTGTTTGAATTCATATTCAGTCAAATTTTTAAAATATACGCGTAAAAATTGTAATCGCTCGTACTTTTCGCGTTCGTTGGCACTTGTTGAATGACAAAAACCGATAAGGAACACCTATAAATACCAGAGTACGAAAAAACGCAGCGCAGCGCCGCTCTTTTTGCTCTTTTTCGCTCTTTACGCAAAAAGCGGAGTCAATTTATTATTGTGCTTGCTCCGCGCATTTATTTTTGCGCTGCGCATAAAAAGAGCAAGCGCAAATAAAATTGATCTTTCATTCATTCCGATAAATGAAACTTTTGTACATGTGCGCAGATATTCTGACTGTGCCAAATATGAGCAGCGCAAAATTTCTTACAAATAATTAACTTAAAAAAAATTTAATCATTATTCGAATTATTTCGAAAACTTTCGGTACGTATTACTAGAAGTGACACTACTTCAAAAATTTGGGTTAAAACATATTCACAATTTTCCTGGGACAATGTTTATTTATTTTACCTGTAAATATAAAATATAAGGGCAATTACTAGAAGTGGCACTAATTAATAAATTATATAAAAAAAACTAAGAAAGAACCCATATTTGCAGCAGCACTTAAAAAATGCACACCAAACCGACGTACCAAATTTTGTTCAAATACCGTTATCAGGAGCAGAAATAATAGATTTTTAATTTGTGGTTTGTATGAGAGGTACCACGCCCCTTTGTCCATTCCCGCCCATATTTGCAGCAGCACTTAAGAAATTTACACCAAACCGACATACCAAATTTTGTTCAAATACCGTTATCAGGAGCAGAAATAATAGATTTTTAATTTGTGGTTTGTATGAGAGGTACCACGCCCCTTTGTCCGCCCATAAGTATCCTATAGCATTCTCCTGGCTCTAAACTACCTCCCTGCCAATTTTCAGCTAAATCGGTTCAGCCGTTCTTGAGTTATAAGCGAAGTAACTAACACGACTTTCTTTTATATACATATATAGATATATTTGTTAAATAAATAAATAAATAAACATAAGCGTGTTGTGTATGTGAATTTTTTTGATATCCGCGAAAATATAGTACAATTTTTTCAAATAGTTTTTAATGGTCTATTTGACTATGATATGCAAAATTTTAAATAAGTGATGCCCTAATATACTTAAATACATACATTCATAACTACGGTGACCATCCTACCTTTTTAATAAGGTAAGTCCCCTTTTTTGATACAACGTCCTTTTAAATTTAAACAAAATAAATTGTCCTTTTTTTAATTGAATTGTCCTTTTTTGTTCTTTCTTTTTGATGGCTAATGTTCTTCTTTAGTTTCCAAATTAAAAGTTTTATTTTCTACAAATACCGAAATTTTAAACTCAATACAATATAAATTTATAACCACCCAATACAGGAATTGCCTGGCAACACTGAAAAGTGTATGTTCACTGTGTCAAATTTTCTGTCGGCTTTCAAATGGACTGTGCAGAATTTAAATTGTTTTTATCAAATAACATTGATATAATAAGAAAACTATATTCTTCAGAAAAATATCAATGATATTCATATAATCCTTAAACTATTGTTTTTAGTTATTTTTATTTATTAAATTTTGTTATTTTTATATTATTGGCTAAATTAATTTTTTTGTTAATTTTGATTAATTAATTAATTTTTTGTTTTAACGACGTACATATGAACTTCTAGGCATATTTAATTTCTGTTTAAAACATTAAAATAAGTACATACATACACATGTAACTACTTGTACTAGTTACTAATATTACATTGTTTGAATTATATTTTTATTTTATTGATATAAAATATATCTATGTAATTAAGTTAATACCAATAATTTTTATTTAATTTTAACTGTCCTTTTTTTTTGTCGAAAAATATTGTCACCGTATACATAACATACCTGGGCACCACGAAATAAGCCCCAATGAAATAAGCCCCAAATCGAAAAATGAAATAAGCCCCAAAAAATTTTATGAAATAAGCCCCAAATTTTTAAAAAATGAAATAAGCCCCAAAAAAAAATGAAATAAACCCCAAACAAAAAATTTTAAAATTTTTTGGGGCTTATTTCGTGCCACCACATACCTGAACTAAATGAGCATGTCGAAGCTGCAGACGAACGTCTTCTGGTTCTACTTGCCACTTTCAAAGCTTCTGGTTGCACAGATTCTTGCTGTAATGAAAATCAAATCTTGGTTAGTACTGATCTAATTATATGATTATTTTAAATATTACTGTTTAATGCATTTTCTACATTGGCTCACTTTTTAGTACACACATAAGTATGTATGTTCTTGGAAAACGTGATCGGATACCGAAAACAAGATACTGATCTCTTAAGAAGTTCGAAGGATATGTCTGACTTCCTAAATGTATAAATATTTACAATGCATCAATACAGTATTAACACCATGTTGATACATTGTGTAGTTACTTTTTTATTACGTTACATACTAAAGGTACGGTCACATTGAAAAAACATTTGCTTTAAATATGTTTCCCCATATCGCAATAAAATGTTTTCAAAATTAAAGATAATTTGTTTTGTGGTCACACATCGCATAATTGACCATTTTTGTTTGGTAAAACATCCATCATATAGTGTCATGTGCAAACATGGGAAAAAATATTTTCTGTGCGGTCACACTTATGTCAAACAAAATATTTAATACAAAGGTTTAACCAAAGTGTCAAAATTTAAAAATATGATTTCCCAGATAGTTTAGTAAAAATTTGTTACACATACTATATTTGCATTTTCTGCAAATCACTTTTTGTGGAAGTGATTTGAAATCACAAAAAAAGGTTTCTGCGCACAAAACTTTTTGAATTTTAATATTTTAAATTTTATTAAAAATATTAAAATATTATTTTCTTTAAATATTTTGTTTAAAACACTATCTATTTTTCAATCCATAAAAAATGTCGCCACATCAAAACAAAAGTCAGCTGTTTTATTGTGTTTTCGAAAATCCAAAAACACATCGAAAAGTAAACATTTTTGTGATTTGCAAAACAGCATAAATGATGCAAGTTTGTTGTTTTGTTTTTGTAAGGGCTAACGTAGTTAATGTTAATAAAACAGCTTTATTACATTTTTTACTCGTCAATTGTTTGTTGACTTCTTCAGGGGTTTCGTCTATTTAAAATTTAAAAAACATTATATGTACATATATTTTGAAAAAGTTTTTTCACCGTACCATGGTATAATAAATAAGGTAGTCTTGTCCCTAAAACAAATACAACGTCACAAAAACAACAGGCATTTTGTTCGTGAAAAACTTGGCTGTTGTCAAAATTTGATGTGTAAGCAAAACAAAAATTAAATTAAAAAAAATCAATTGCATACAATAAAAATATAAGTTAAAATTATTTACAATACAGAAAACAAAAAGGTGTTGATAGATGTATGTATAACATCAGGGATGACCCCTACGTGTGCAGTTCACTGTGCCGGAACTCAGGGAGAGGGATAGGGTAGAGAAGATAAATGTTGAAAATTTAGAAGACTTAACTCTTTCACAACTCTGCTTTGCGCGTTATGTTAATTTTTAAGGCAGTGTTGAGGCGCCTCCGGTGTCAAGTAGACGCATTAACTTTGTTAAGCTGTATTAACAGGCATTTTAATAATTGTTTTACTTCGCCGATATTTCTGCTAACCGACGAAGGAGGGCGATGTTGTGTACATTAGTTTGGATAGCATCAATCGCTGTCGGAAGAGTTTTTAGTGACCAGTGCTATGCCTTCATCACTGAAATAGTCCGACAACAATTAATACAATGTCTTGCTAATGTACATTAGAGAAATTAATGATGTTGATTGACTTGCTCTGGCCAGGGTTTGAACCCAGGCCCCAAGTCATTGTTTGCTTAGTAGTCAACGCGCTAACCACTTCAGCCAACACCACCCTCAAGGTGGTCACACTATGTTCACATTAGAGAAATTTTTTTTTGCCGTCAAACAAATTTGCTTTCTGTAAATATTGTTTGTCTTCAAAAATATTTCATGGTCAGATTTAAGGCAATCAAAAATTTTATGTTTTTGGTCAAATGTTTTACAAATCTGACCGTACCTTAATACTTTGCAACCCTGAAATCGTTTAAGAACATTTATTTGCAATGTATCAATATAATAAAGTGAACAATGTCGGAAGTGTATATTTTATTGAAATTCTTTTTCCAAACCGCAGACTTATCTTCCTGCGTCGTCATTGTGCTGCGTGCTGTATTTATTTTGCATCTAAATCTACTTGGATGCACCTCTTGATTTTTCTTGCGTATTAACTACAACAAAGTTGCAAATGGGAACAAATACATTTCTAAAATTTGCATGGTTGCATTTATGAGCACGCTACAATGTATTACTATAAAGCAACATGAATTTAGAAAGTCTAATATGGGAAAGAATTCTTGGAAAAATATTGCCAAGCTTACAGGTTGCCTAGAAATGAGATGGAATTTTACCTATCAAGAACTTGGTCCTTATTTTGATCTCAGTACTTTTGACGGCCAAAATTTTTTGGATAGGAACTTGGCCTTACTTTCACTTTTATGTTTTTGTGCGGATCTGACTTCTTTTTTCTAAGTTCTTTTTGTATAAATATTTATATGTATTGCTTATCAGGGCCTACCCTTGTACCAAATTTCAGCTTTCTAGCTATACTGGAAGTGCCCCATATGAAGAAGGGGCACCCAGGTCCCCCTGGGAAGAAAGTGCCCATTTTAAGACTTTTCTGGTTAATTTCACACCAAGCTCTGTAGCTTTACTGGAAGTGCCCAATAATATTGATGAGTGAGTGAGTGAGTGAGTGAATATGTACTAAAATATGTACTTTTCGCACCTTAATATCTCGGGAAGCTTTTACGGTAGAACTTTCAAGTTTAACCTGTGAGGTCACCTCTGTGGGGAGTCCTTATGTTTAAAGTTTCATTCTATTATGGTCAGAAGGAGCAAAGTTATGAGGGGGTAAAAATAGCTCGAATGGTTTCGTGTAAATATACACACTATGTGGCCGAACTTGGCCTGGCGCACTACCGTGCGCCTAGATACATACATATGTACATACCTATAATCAGTAAAATTTTTTTGTTGACAATTTTTCAGTGTTCTAATTTACACGCATCTACTGCAATTATTTTATAATATAAGTATGTATGTATGTATGTTTCTAAAGTATGTGCAATTTATGTATGTATGTATGTATATTGAAATTTTTCTTCTTGATTTTACTTCACGATTTATTATTAATTTTAAACTTGTTTTTATTAGAATAAGAGTGGTTATTGTTTTTATTTTAAGCTTCATTTAATGTTTCTTTTCGCAAATGTTGACACAAGTATTTAAAATAAATCAAATCTATTGGAAAGTAAATACTTACATATGTATGTATATACCCTGTCGTTAAATGTGTAGCTAGCTACAAGAAAACCTAACTTTTAAATTGATTTTTCTAGACTAACTTAAAGCTAACTACAATACAATGCAGAATGTAATCAAAATCAATTAGTAGGTTGAGTATATATATATTATACTCTCATTTATAATTGAATATGGTGAGCGCCAACAAATTTACTCATTTAGGAACTCTTAAAATTATTTCAAGTATTTCATAACTTCTTGCCGTCAAAATTTAATTGGTAACTTAGCTGAGTGGTATGCGCGTTGACTGTTAATCCAATGACCTGTGGTTCAAGTCCCAGCACAGCACCGGTGAAAAAAAATTTGAAGAAAAATTTATTATATAAAACTACTGAATATAGAATTGAGAAAATAAAATAAAAATGAAATATATTTTTTTTGTGTATACTAACTAACTACATTTTGACTTTTTAAAACTAACTTAGAGTTAGCTACAAGTAGTGGAAAGAAAAACTGACTTTTCCCTAGGACATCGCCATGTTAAAAAAGTTAGTTTTTTTCAAACATTCAAGTTAGTTTTGTTTCCGACAGGGTAGGTACATATGTATGTATGTATATACCTGTGAAGCCAGGTAAATATTGTCTAATGTCCCCATATTAAAGAGTGTTGTCCCCAAAAATCCACATTTTAAAACTGGAAATCCCCAATTTTGTCCCCAATAAATATATGTACATTATTAAGCATCTTAAAAAACAATTTTTTTACTAATATTATTACATATGTACATTTATTTAAGTTAATGCATTCGTATGTGCTCAATGGAACTTTTGAGTCCATAGAATATTTTAAAATTCCATACACGAAATCAAATTTATTCTTTTTTCTATGCTTTCGAGTAGTAAATTTATAAATAACTCAAAATTTTCCATACTCTCAGTGAATATTTTAAGCATTTATTTTGCTAGTACAGTTAAATAATCTAAAAAAAATTGTCTTTACAAAAATCATATATCAAACAATGTAAATAACATCTTGTGTATAAACGTTTTATTTAAACTTGTTATACATTATGAGTTATTATATAAATTAAAAAATTGAAAAACATAAAAACAAGTCATATACATAAATTCATTTAAAATCACAAATATTTCAATGGTAAAAAAAGCGATATATAAAAAATATGTATTTCGCACTTTTGAAATTTGCTAGGATATTAAAAAAATTGTTTGCCCGTGTTATTATTGTCTAGTGATTTCCCGACATGTCGTAAGGATTCCATTGTTTTTAATGAGTTTCGGTACATTGGAAGGTATAACAATTTTTACATTCGTCTTGTTAAAATGAGCGGACAAAGCAAATTGTAGTTAAAATTTTATGACTTAGCTTATTTCTTTTCTTAGTGCGAACATCAGTGATGATATTCATGTTGTTTAATATTTCGGAGCTGACAGCCAATGGCTATTTACGCCAAAGAATGTGAATTATTTGACTTAAACAAGATTAAGAGCTTTCCTTAGAATTTTAGATCGGTAAAGAGCGCTGGTACAATAAAAATATGCGATGACAATTGAATTTTAATTTCCATGTGGCAGTGATAAAGCAAAGGTAGCTAATTTCGTCAAAAGGGGGAAATTGAAAGTCTCATTAAAATTTTTCATTTTGTTAACTGTTCTCCAAAACTTTTCGAAGTCCATATTTAACAAATCACCTACTTCTTGCTCTGAAAAACTAAATTCAAAGGATCTTCACTTTTATAATTTTCGAAATATTTTTAAATAAATATTCATTTTTATTTCCTTTTTTTTTTTCAATGTAATTTCAGGGTTTAAAAACCCCATTGCTCTGAATATTTCTGATTTGAGGGGTAATATTTGCTGTATTTCTTCCAAGACCAAATTGAAGAAGGTTGCCAAATTAATCACCCCTATCGCGAATAAACATTCCCATGAAAAAACTCCCAAATTTTTTGTTTTACTATCGTGAATGATTCCCATAAATTTTTTTGGGAATGAATTCCCATACCTTACAAATATGGCATCGCAAATGTTTACTCCCGCGAATAATTTGACTAAAAAAATTCACAACAACTGAAAGTGGGAACAAGAAGTGAACATGTAAGTAGCAATTTATTTTTTAATCCAAAACTTCATGTAATCATTTTTTTCTCTTATTTATTAACACAGGAGTGTTAATAAAGAACAAATTAATTGTCTGGTAGAAGCAATGTGTGCGAATCAAGACTATAGCAAAGGTTTCCAAGAGGATAAAAAAGAGGACGTGGGTAAATTTTGAAACGAGTTAAGCTTTTGTAAATGGTGTTAATTATTAGTTTTAATTATTAGTTTAATAAGCGTAACTTAAATTTTTCATGCATAGGTGTGGATCGACCAAAACCTGAATGAAAACAAAAAAAACCGCAACAAAACAATGCGGATCAAATTCATCACGTATTTGTCTTCGCTGCAGTCGTTCTATGGATTGATTTTCCTTTTCCAGCAACAGAAAACGCAAATAAACGCTATTCATAATTTTTACCTTATTAGCTTTAATTTCTTTTATTCATACACCACAAATAAATCCCGCAAAAATTTTTGTTAAATCAAAACAAACTATTAAAAATAAAAACTTTTATTCCCAAGTAATTCACAATAGAGACTTAAACTCCCAAAATATTCGCGATAGCAATTTGCTGGGGATGGGAATACAATTTTTCTCCCAAACAACTTACTCCCATAATATTCGCGATAGGGGTGAATATATTTTTGCCATATTATTGAAAAGTCCCTACATTTTAATGATTTCAATATATCTGTAATTTTTTCCTTACGGTAATTTTTTTGGAAGAAAAGTAGGGATTTTTCCCTACATATAACATCACTGCTTCTAATTCCTTTGAACATTCTATGCCAACATCAATTTCAGCAACAACCAAATTAATTTCCTTATCGTCAATCAGTACATCCATTTTGGCAATATCGAAAAAATTCTGGTTTTGAAAATTTTGAACAAATTGTTATAAAAACCAACATCCTCAATACCATCGCCTTGAAGTAATCGAAATATGGAGAAGAAAAACGCCAAGATACATACATACATATACATACTATGTAAGTATATGTATGTACTAAATATATGTATGAAAGATAATGGTAAAATAAAGCAAAATTGATAATAGGTATCAGTGATGGAAAATTCAATACTTTTGTACTATTTTCAGTACTTTTTCACAACAAAAATACCACAGTACCCCCACGTCATATTTAGTACTATTTTTCTGTATTGCTTTGTTCCCTGTTTAGAAATCTGCGTTATTTTTATAATCAATGACAACATTTGCTTCAAAACAAGAACATACGGAATGCACAAATTCGTTGTTCATGTTGTTGTTAGTATGTGTGTTTTGCAAAAGTTGTTAATGTTATTGGTAAAATTTACACGAGATTAATTTTTAGTTCGCACAACTTTTGTTCTTTCGGAAACACACGAGACTAATTAATCTGGCATAAAATTGTATAAATATAGAGAGTTTTGTGTAATAGTGTATTTTGCACACATTTGTTTTGTAAATTGGACAATTCAAGCAACCAATTCGAATGTGTTTTAACTATGTATGTGGGTCATTCTTTAAAAACATGACCAATTGGTGTCCCCAGACTTTACTATTTTATATTTTGTTTCTCCTAAAAGAAAATAGAAAAATATCTGCATTTTTATAAATTATTATTGATTCTACGTAACTATATTATAAAAAAAATAACTAATTATCTGAAAATAACTTAAAAAATATTTTTAATGTCAAAGGTTTAGCAAAAACCTGTGTCCCGAGCCAATTTATAAAAATTTAAAAATAGTTATTTTCAGCTAAAATAAAATTGAAAAAAAATAATATTTACAATTTTTGTTATTCAGTTTGTATATATTAATACCATATATAGAAAAGAATGATGAAAAATAATTTTTTTGTATAATTTTTTTGAAGAAAAATCTTGTCCCCAGGTTCAGGTCCCCTCTGTTACGTCCACTCATTTTATTGAAAAAATTTTGTTAAACGTTATGACGCGTATATTTCATTTATGCTTCTCCATCATAACTTAGCTAAAATCAACAAAATGTGCTTTGAACTGTTCAGTCTTGTTTAGTGCGTGGTTGAGTAAGCAAGATAATTGTAGGCCGGGTACGTACCCTTATTCAGTGTCAACTCTGTTACTGTTGAAAAACGGTGAGTAAAGTGATTTTTTATTTATTTTATAATTTTTTTATAAATATTTTGTGTACACTAATTAAGTGGACAAATAAATTCTACAAAATTCTAATAAAAAGCTAAAATATGGTATTTTTGAGTTAATTTGTCCCCTCTGTTACCGGTCCACTCTGTGACTTTTTTTATCTGTAAAAACTTCAAAAATTTAAAAAACTAATGCTGGTTATGGATTCTTATTGTTGATAAGATCCGTAACCACATGAGGCCAATTATAAACATATTCGGCCAACTTAATTTTTAAAAATTACAAAATTCAGAATGGTCATGTTTTTTAAGAACGACCCATGTACATGGTTTCGATAACATGCTACTTTACACATTACTAGTCAATAAACATAAATGTGACCTTCTCCGAGAAAAGGGACCTATTGTGTCAAAAAACGGGTTTGGACTTAACAGTGCATTCTGCTACCTAAAAGGGTGTAGAATAAGATGAAATGAGTTAGATTTCTGATAAAAATTTATTTACCCAATAAAAACTTACAAAACGAACTTGATGTGTTCACAGTGATAATGCGTTATGAAACTTTAAATGCGTTTTTCTCAAAACTTCATTTTAACACACTAGGTCCCTTTTCTCGGAGAAGGTCACATATATTTTGCACACAACTAAGAAATAAAGCACTTTTTGTCCTAGAATTCAAAATTAAAATGAAATAGTGATTTAAAACTTTCCAAAATATGGAGTCTGCTTCTAATGGGAATGGGATTTTTAATTTTATTTTTGAATAAAAATATATGTTTCATAAAAAGTACCACAATGTTGAAAAAAGTACTCTTTTTGTTGACGGACAGTACCATTTAAAATTTCAAATCAAGTACCGTTTTAAGTCTTCAAAATAAATAATGGAAAAATTATGCATACATATGCATGATTTTTTTTCATAAATTCAATTAACATTTTTTGAAAAGGACAAAATTCCTATTTTTTAGTACTTTTAAACATAAGTAATTAGTAACTAAGTAACAAAAATCTAAATAAATAATATTATGTATAAACTTGTCTCACTTAATTCCATTTTTTTACTACACTCAACAGAAAGAATTTGGGGAGAAATCCCCGCACCTGGCTACACTGCTTATAACAGCTAAAACAACTTGAATATGCGTTCTTAAGTATTTATGTACATACTTATGTATATATGTACATATATACAACAAACATCCCAGCAAAAAATTATCATGTATCTGGAAGCAGTAACAAAATTTACATTTAGTTGACAGGAATAATAAAGTAAACAGCGAATGCTTACATATTTTTATTCATTTTTACATTTTTGTTGTTGTTTTGTTTTAAATTTTTTAAGGCAATTTGTCCAACAAACATTTATTTACAGGTTTAATACAATGGTGCAAGTTGGTAAATATTTAATGCTTGTGAATGCTTTTGGCAATATTCAATGCTTCTTATGCTATAAAACATTTGCAAATAATACCTAGTGAATATATTTTAAAAAGGCATTTTCTTAACTTTCATTCTAATGTAAATGAATTTAATATGAAAGATAAAGAAAACCTTTTTAAAAACAGTAAAAATACCTTTTTGCAAAAATTAAAGGACTGGCTTCTTGTAGCTGAAGGTAACGAAGAGATAATAAATATTTAAAACATGAGACTACAAGCCATATAAGTAGGTATGTTTAGATATTATTAGGCAAGGAGGACCATTTTCTGATGGGGCGTTTATTAAAAATATACTCCTCAAGACTATGCAAACGCTTAATTATGGGGTTGATTTTATAGAATCTCTTCCCTTGTTGATTCAAGGAGAAAAATTTTTAAATACTAGTCATTGTAAGATCGGCGTGTTTGTCAACTACTCGAACTTGTGTTTGGTTGGACTGGCATATATTTTATTGTTTGGTATGTTTGATAGCGGCATATTGTATGAAGAGAATATTTTGTATATGTGTGTTTTTGCATTTTTGTGTGGATGCTAGTTTTCATTTACAAGAAATTGTTGCTGAACAATATATTACAGAGAATTTATTTTCATTTTGTGTGGTAGTAATAAATTTTACTACGAGTACCTAGTTGTCAAGTACAAGAATTTTTTTAGAAAACTGGAAATTTATTTGTTATCAGGTAAATATTTTTCTAGTTTTCACATAAAATTATGGAATATGAGGGGAATTTTTCTAAATACATATATTAGTTTTTTTAAACACTGATAAAAATGTTCTGTATATTTGTGTTCATATAAAAATAATTTATATCCCAATCAAAGTTTATTAAAAAAAGTGGCATCGCCAAGCCATGTGATAATTTTTTGCTTCACAAATTTGAATGAATTCAATGTCAAAAGCAATTTTTGTTCTAAAAAATTAAATATTTTTATTACACCATGATCCCAATAATATCATAGAACTAACTATTTTATATTCTTTATTTAAAAATATGAAAATGTAAATATATGTACATATATAAAAATTTGTTGGTAAAATCTATTTTTACAAGCTGTTATAGTAAGGTGTTATATTTATGCTAAGTAATATGTTATTTGGCCTATAGGCTTTATATTACTTCTATGAATTAATAAATAAATAAATAAATAAAATATAAAATATAGAAGTATGTACTTATGTACATACATATGTATGTACATATAAAATACATGCATATATTTATATGTATTTATATAAAATTCTTTTTATATGTACATATTTAAAAAATGTTTTTCCCGCCATTGAAATGTTTATTTGTTTATTGTATACATCTAAGTATGTACATACATATGTATATGTGTGTACATATTTTTATTTATATGCAATTATATGTATGTATATTTACATGTTTGTATTGTTTTAAGTTGTTTAATCATAGTTTGTCATTATTATAAAATAGTACCAAAAAAAGAGCAGAAATACCCCCTAAGCATAAAACAAACTACCAGCCCATCACTGGCTTACAACTGTCACTTAACGGCCGTATGAAATTCTATTTTATTTTGATTCATACATTACGGGTACGGTACTTTAAATTCGGTAAGCTTTTGTAAGGCTTTTCCCATGCTATAGAAGAACAGCTGACACATTACGATCATGGTCTAATAATCAGGTCTGCGCAAGAAGGAATATGGTTTTTTGTAGGGTTGTGTTTTGACCGTTAAATAATCTGCAAAAATATGGTAAGTTAATTCGGTCTTGTCAAAAGTTGTTTACATTTTTGGCCGCCATCATGAATATTATTGTTTACGTTATGCTTTTTGTTTTTGCATAACCAATAAATACATACAAAACAACTTTTGTTTTGTTTTGTATACAGCTTTGTTTTGACAATGTTGAATTAATTTTACACAAACAAAATGCATGTCGATTTTGTTGTTGCGTTGATACGCGCACCTTATTATTCCACCATGATTACGATATTGATCCGCTCGGCTAACGGAGCCTTTACAGAGCGGAGCCTTTGTTTGTATTCAATATAAGTGCAGTTAATTTAATTCCCTGCAGCTAAAATTTTAAGTAGTAGTGTTTTAGGACAGTCATAATACTAGTTGAAACGAGACTGTCGAAAAACAGGTAAAGTCATCCTGCCTGCTGTACCTAGAAGAATATTTTTGTTTTACAAATGTCAAATTGTATGCAGCAGAGCAACAAGCTGATTAAAAATTTGTAGGGGCGTCTAAGCAAAAAATTTAATTCAACCCGTCGGTGAAGTATTAAATTTTATTTTTTATATTAAATAAAAATAACTGCTGTAAAAAAAGTATAAAATCACATTAAGAAATTTCAACCCAACAATTAATTTTTAAGAGCTGAAATAACTGTAAAAGCAGTAAAAAACCGATGTGTTTGGCAGCGGCTCGAATTCACAAAAGCGGCGATGATGTCCGGCTTCGAGCGATCGGCTTGTTTCTCTGATTTTGACACACCGAAAACATTTTACACTAACAAAATGCCTCTTGTTTTTGTGACGTTGTATTTGTTTCTGGGACAAGACTACCTTATTTATTATACCATGAGATTTGTCCTAGTCAAAAAATTTAAAAAACAAAAAGTAAATGAAAAAATGTTTTTTGAATTATTTTCAAAATTGACAGAAAATCTTTAGAACATACATACATATTTGGGGCCGCAACATTGTTATGCGCTATAACATTGCCGAGACTCACGGAAGATTGAGTTCAAAATAGTATACAAATTTGTATAAAGCACTATTAGTAGGTACAAAGTTTATATTATTATTCTAAAATTCTAGTTGCTTAAAAATTGTTTAAACTTTTTCCAGACTCCATTGTAAGTTTAAAAAATATGAAACAAATAGGACCAGAAACAGGCAGCAACCCCCTACTAAAAATAATGAAGACAAAACGGAACCGATAATTTATTTTTTGACTTTTAGTTTTTCTATGTATGTACATACATATGTATGTATGAATTGGTTTTAAGTTTTATGTGTTTGACATTCATAAATTTTTATTCAATAAAATCGATAATTTTATAAAAAAAAAATTTTTTTTAATATCAAACAAATATTGCAAAGGAAACTAGTATACAACCTTGTACCATCGTTATAGTCCGAAACTAGTATAAATAATACTAGTATAATACCAGATATAATAACTAGTTGGCGCACTAGTGAATATTCACTAGTATTTGACCTGGAATTTTACTATGCACAAATGGACTAGTTGGGCTCCTATGACAACCTAATGTGAAAATCGATAGTTCGATATATGTACATATGTATGAAAAAAGAACAGTTAGGCAACTAGTAGTCTGAAGTACAAAGCAACTAGTATGTTTCTAACCACATACAAGTCATTTTATCTGCAGGGTTAATTTAGAAGTTTACTTGTATTTAAAATACATACATACATATGTACCTATGTATATACAATTTAAAGTTGTTGGAGAATATTTCCAATCATATTAAAAAAATAATGAATGTCGAAAACAGCTTAATGCCATAAAAAATCTAAAAGATTTGATGGATATATGCGACGAAGAAAAAAGTAATGACCGAAAATGTTGGATAAAACCCTTTTTAAAAAACAGGTAGCTTCACAGCTTAGAAGCACATATTCTAAAAGATACACTTTGGGACACTGATGACTATCAAAACTTCACAGGCCTATAGAAGTCGAAGTAAGGACGTGTGATCTTGTTGTTAACGCATGTTGTATTTTACATAACAGGAACGGATAGTCGAGAAATTGTCATCAACTATTACACCATTGCCAATTCAAAATCAAGATTTGCTAATGAATTTGCTAATGGAGAACGTTAAGGACTACCTAATAAAAGAAGGCGATGTTTCATTTCAGTAGGCCAAAGTTAAAAAACATATGTACTTGTTTCAATAAAATAACAAATCCTATTGCCTTAAAAATAGATCACAAAAACACCAGCATTTTAAAAAATTCCTAACAAAGCTTTTGTTTAATTTAATAAATTAAAAACCATCATAATAAAGTAATAAAATATGTACATAAGTATGTATTAAAAATTTATTTGGTTTTAATTCCACATAACGAAGAAGAAGAGCTTTTATATAACACTAGCTGAACACCCCGGCTTCGCACGGAAGATATGTATTTACTTCTATAAATTTCGATTTAAACTTAAAATGATTACGCGTGTATGCAATGTGTATGAGTGTATGCGCTACAACATGTATTTAGACCGCTTTTGCACACGCAAAGTTTACTTTGCAAAGTTTCAGTTCAGCAGTGTGCAAAAGGGGCCTTACCGTGTGTATGAAGTAAGCACACAGTATACATACCATACACGCTCATAGGCCCCTACGTATGCATTTGTTGTCGTTTTTTTTATATGGACAAAATCACATGTTGTCATGAAAAGTCATAACTCACGAATGCGTAGCAGTGATGGAAAATGTGGCACAATTGTGCCATTTGTGGCACTTTTGAGTGTTTGATAGCCCTGTGGTACTTTCTAATCTATATTGGCCCTTTCAGCTCAAAATTCAACTAACTGCTTCAAATCGTTCGAACGGTTTGAAATATACTGAAAGCGTTCAGTACATTTTCAATGTAATTTTCTCCCTGTTTCGAACCATACTTTTATTTACAACATTGTTTTGTTTGTTAAGAAAAACTCCTTACTTTTATTTGCAAACCTGTCTTGTGCTAGTACCCAAGGCGAATTCATTACAGGTGAACTTGTAAGCTGAGCTGTTAAGTTGTTTCTAGCATTTTCATCATTGTCGGATGTCAAAATACACTAATTGTTTCTTGACATTCCACACTCGTCAGCATGTGTAAAAAGAATTTTTTCTACCCAAAATATGATTAAAACCAATTTAAGGAATCGTCTTCATGTAAATACCGTGTCATATTTAATACAATCGAAAGATTTAATTAAATCTAATTCTGGTAAATCTTATGATAAAGATATTTTAAAACTTATAATAAAGAAAAGTGTTACAAACAGTAATATCACCATTGAGCAACTTTGGACTAAAATCTTGGGGATTATATACAATAAAATTAGAATTACGTAGAAAATATGTTTTTTAACTACATATTAAAATATGTATTTGCTTTAAATATAACCTTAACAAAAAACACTTTTAAAGAATATGAATTTTCGTCGATAATTTTTGTTCTAAAGAAAATAAAACACATATACTGTATTAGTTTTATACTATATGTACTGTACTATTGTTTTTATTTAAATAAAAAGCTTGTTATCCAATATATTCCAAACAAGTTTTGTTGGCCCTCTCGAAGCTATTTTGGCCCTTTTAAAATGTCAATTTGGCCCAAAACAAAAAAACTCAAAATTCATCACTGATGCGTAGACCGATTTCGTGCAAACTTTAGATAAGCCATCTATCTACACGACCATACGAACGAACCCTAAAAATTTAATCGAATTCGGTTTGACTGTTCGTGAGTTATAAAGTTACAACACACTTGCAACAATTTTTTATATACATATGTATTTATATAGATTTCAGGTAACAAAAAACAAAAATTACAAAGCAGCAGATGTAAGTGAAAGTTGCCTCAATTGCAACGAAATTGACTTGGCAAAAGGAATATACATATATGTATGTATGTTTTCTTCAGGAGATATCATCAAAGCACAAGAAAGATCTGCTTGCCGTACAAAGGCATCTATGGCGGAACTAAATTTTTGTTCCCTTACAACTCGTCTTTTTTTCGCAGATTTGTTGATATCTATAGAAGTTGCTAGAGTGTCGGAAACCAAGCTTTCTTGGCTTTCGAAAAGGCTATCATTAAAATTTAAGCTTTCTTCTATTTGATCACAATTTTCTACTCCAAAAGACAATGTGCATGTTTCAGGTTCAGCCTTTTCAAAATAAATATTTATTAACACTTTTGTCTCGAGGTCCATATGGACAGAACTAGCCTCTGGTAAATCTGATCTACTGCTGGGTATGGATGAAAGGTTTTGAGAGTCTTAGTAGGCGCCTTGACCGGCCATTGCTTGGTTAGAGCGAGGACCAGCATATGGGAAAATGGCACGCCGGATTTCTGTAGGATGTGTGGGGATGAAGAGGAGCCAGAAACTATAGAGCAGCCTTTGTCATAAAGAGAACATGTAGGAAATATCAATGTATTGGTGTTTTTACACTTGTAGAAATTGATTGTTACATTTATTTTTTTACTGTAGCCTAACATCATATTCAAAGTTTGTATGCATACACACTAGATTGGTTTAGCGTGTTTATGGACGAAAGAATGAACGAATGAATGAATTTACAGAATTACAAAAATTTTCCATTAAAAAATATATATACAAAAAAGCTTCTTCCCACTCAACATTCCACATCATGAAAAATTGAAATATGCACAGTGTACTATGAATAACAAATAAAGAGACTAAAAAAAATAAATATTTTCATGCCCTCTTTTGCATGTGAAGCGACAAATGGGTATGTTTCGTATTTTAGTTTGTCTCTTCTGTTTGGTTCGTGTTGTGTATGTGAAAATGACGATTGGTGCTCGGCCCTTGGGGGCTAGTTTGACGATCAATGCTATAGAGCATATCATCTGTCATTGCCCAAGGCTGCAATGCCATAGGCAAAGATGGCTGAGCAGACGTTTCCATGACAGCATTAGTGATATCGCGAAGTGCAAACTTGATTATATCAGGGGCTTTATCATGGGAATTAAATGGCTGAATGATGGATGTTAACGGCTCTTTGTTTCTCCTCGGGCAGTAAGGAGACTAATTAGTCAATAAATTATAAATAAAGGGAATCACAATGGATCCAATTGGATCTCCGAGTGGATGTGTATTTCACACCAGGGATGTTAAATGAGGGTTTCAATTTTGTACCAACTTCCAAAAAAAAATGTACTTTTTGGACCTTCACGGTCCCATTTTTTATATTTTTTTTAATTTATTAAAACAACAAAAATAAAGTATGTATGTACATAAAAATCCAATTGTACACAAAAACAAAACTTAACATAATCATACATTATATGTATGAATAAAATAAGGTACATAAAAGTCTTATAAATATGAGAGATCATAATCCGGCACTTATTTGTTTAGTTAACAAACTATTTGGGATTTTTATATCCTTTGTCTGTATCTTAACCAATCCTTTGTCTGTATGAGGCTTGATAATGTTGGCACATGTAGTCTATTTCTTTCCTTAGTTTTTATTATATTTTGAAAAGAAAAAGCTCTTTCCACATTTGCGGAAGAATGTGGAATGGATATAGAAATGTCTGGAAACATATGAACATTCAGCTCATTTTGTAAATTAGCTACTGCCGACCAAAAACTACAAATGTTTTCATTTTTTAACGACTTCAATTGCTCGACATCAGCTAAAGCTCTGAATTGATTATTGATTGAATCAAAATTTGCAATTTAATTCGGGAACATTTTTACTAGAAAAGGTACAATACTAGTTGTTTTACCAGCAATAACATTTTCAGGAGTAAATTTATGGAACCACATTAAAACTTCGTTATTAAAGTTGACTTTGGTTCTTAAAACTTCGCAAAATTTTATATAAAATTGTTTGGCATTTCCTTTCAATTCTTTAACAATATCAGTATTGATATTATTTGTAGAAATATATAAATCCACTTCTGTTCCGCAATAAATTTCTTCAAAGGGCATGTGATTTTCGTAAAGGTCTACGATAGATATATCACATTCATCCAAAACATTTTTATTCATGAAATTACGTGCTATTTGGCGGAACAGAAAAGTTAGCCTTTGTAAAAATACATGCATTCTCGCATCTTCTGATTGCATTTCTAAATTAACCATGTTAATAATTTTAAGCGCATATTGCATAAACAAAAAATGCAATTTAAAAGAAGGATTTTTAAATCCTGATGAAAGGAACAATAATTTTTCGTTTCTGGCATCCGCCTCAAAATTTTCTAAGGTAAAATAGTATTGTAGTGGCTCCCATTGTTCTACAATCCGGTTAACGACTTCTTGCCGGGAAAGCCATCTGGTTGTTGCATATTTAAATATAATATGAATATCTGCCCCGAAATATTCTTGGAATTTAACAAAATCGTCTCTGCGACTAGCACTGTTGCAAAAATAGTAGTTAATGTCTCTAATAAATTTATCCATTTCTTTCGGAATTCCGAGTTTTGCGGCGGCCAAAGAAGCTAAATTTAAAATGTGGCAAATACACCCATTTGAAAATAATTGAGGCACTAAATTTTTAAATTTAATTTGAACTCCATTTTGAGATCCCATCATGACCGCGCAGTTGTCCGTTGTAATGCCAACCATATTTTTAATGGGAATATTTTTTTCACGTAGCGCTTTAATGGTACTTTCATGTATACCATTTGCAGTAGAGTCCGCTAGCTGCACCATCCCTAAAAATCTATCTCTGCATTGACCATCAAATGTTCGAATAACTATCGCTAAGTTTTTAGAAATGCTGCAATCAGTACTTTCATCTATCACTAAGGAAAGGAATTTCAGGCCCAGTTAGATTTGTTACGATTTGCTGACCTTTTTGTCTATAAATATTAAATTTTTTAGTAATTTGCGAGTCGTTTATACCATTTTTTATTATGTGGTTGAGGTGGTCCAATGAGGCAAATGGAATGTTATGCTCAGCTACAAATGCACTGAGCATTATTTCCAATTTTCTAGCCGACTCTGCTACAGGACATTTGGCGGCGTTGGTCAAAAAATTATGAATTTTTGGGGTAGTTTTCGTGGCATTCATGTTTTTAACGTGGGCATCGCGTGAGGCGTGTCTCTTAATATGGGCAACACCACCAATTATGGGAACTTTACAGAGAGTACATCTTTTGCCTTTTCCGTCTTTTTCCTTTTCTAGCCATGGAAATAATTTAACCCTATCTTCACGAAATGGTACAAAGTACGGTTTTGTCTGCTTGGTTGTTCTACAAAAAAATATAGTTAATTTTCAAATACCTTGATAATATGAAATATCTTACCCAATTTCATCGAAATCCATTTTTAAATATAACAATAAACAAAGTTCTTACTTTTTATTAAAAAATAACAATTAGTTATTTATTCTTCAGAATTTCAATAAGCACCGCAAAACATTCAAAATAGAAGTGAAGTTGGCTGCAACAACAAGTGACAATATAAGCGCTCTTTACACCATATTAGTAGTCGCATATTTAAGCGCCCATTACATTAACGATTTGTTGTACATCATAAATGCAACGAAAAGGACTCAATAATTTGTTTGCTATACTAAAAATTCAAAAAGGAGAAACTATGAGAAATTTTTAAATTGTACCAAATGAGTGGCGGTAGTACCACGGTACTTTAGAAGGTCAAAATGTACCAAAAAAAGTACAATTGTACCAACATTAACATCCCTGTTTCACACTACCCTTCCTAACCTAACCTAACGCTTTTGTTGTTAATATATTTTAGCACATACACATACCTTGATAACATTGCTTGTCTTCTTCCTAAACATTACAGCGGTGTCTATGAAATTCAATTCCTCAAAATAAAACAGCACATATGGAGCTATCAATTTTTCTTTTCTGTGTAACATACGCACTCCGCAAATTTTTTAACTTTTTTCTTTACTTTGTCTTCTCCTTTACACACGTGTTTTTATGTTTCCTGCCAAGCATCCCTCTTTAAATCAATCCTTTTGTATTGTGAGCTTTTTATATTCCAATTGCTGATACAAATTTATGATTTTGAATAAATCCTCACAACTCCATTCCATTTCGCAGTCCGAAACTCTTAATTAAATCAAGAAACTCTTACATATCATATTTACATAAAAAATATACAAGCAAATTTATTTATTTATTTATTTATTAAATAAATTGTAATAGCAAGCGCAAGATAGCAATAAATAAAAGTGAAAATATTGCAAAACTATTTTTTAATTATATTTTGCGAAGACTTGCAATGGCGGCACAAGCACTTAGTTGCTTTTTTGACAGTTCATCTCATAAGATTTTTGTTATAAGATTAATCATAACAACGCTCTCATAACAATTATCATAAGACTGCAATAACATGAATTTGAAGTCTACACGTAACATAATTCTCTCTGCGATTGAATTTGACGTTCTCATCTCAGACATTATGTTACGTGTAGACCTACTAATAGTGTTGTCAACTTGGTGCGTTTCGCACCTTTTTTGGTGCTTTTCTAAATGTTTTGTGCGAAAAATATCTGAGTTGGTGCGTGGTGCGCTTTTTCTTTAATTTTGCTGCGTTTTTTTAGTTTTGTGTGGCTCCAAATCATATTAAACACAATTTTTTGTTTCAGTATGAGAAAAAAGAATTTTGTACAAAAAATACAACTGTTTCAATACCATTACATTCAATTTGTGTACAATTTTTACATTCATTTTTACAGGCCATAATAAGAGCAACCATTAATGATGTTTAAGAGGTACCAAAACACATTCACAAAACCGTCTTGTTGTTATAGATAATTTGTAACATTTCATTATAAGAAATGTGTTGTCCCTTTTAGATTTTCAGAGTACATAATTGTTTTTTGTCGTAAAAGTTGTTGTCAAATCTGTTAAAGAGCTTAGCAAAAACAAAGTATTCTTGTATTCCGATCATTGTTCGTTTTTCATAAAATGCGTAAAAGTTTATATAAAGGATTGTAACACTAAAATTAATAAAATTTATATTTACTAAAAGAAATATTTAAGGTTAGTATCAAGAATGGAGTCTAAAAAAGGAGATCATAAGCGAAATACAAAAGGATTTGGAAATCACAATGTGAGTTTTAGCAATGGATTCGGCCTTGACCAAATAATAACACAAAAGCAAGATGTTTTTATTGCAAATGCGATATCACGCCTAACTATTCAACCTTGTTTGGCATGCTGGAACACGGAAACACATTGCAGATTTAAGCCCATTTAGCTACAAACGACATCAACAACCAGCATTGTACAAAATGTTTTATCCCATTGCAAATATGATATCATGCCATTAGCAGTAAAATTTGAATACGATGTCGAAATATTATCTAGTATTGAAAAAGGGTGCAGAATGATTCACTTCATCCATTGGCACAATAATATATCAACATTAGAATTTTGGACTAAAGTTAAATGTTGTAAAGACGCAAAATTAATTCAATAAAAATTTTCAATAAAAAAAATCTGAACTTGGTGCGTTTTTTGTTAAATGGCGCGTTTTTTCTCCATTTTGGTGCCTTTTGAAATTTGAAAGTTGACAACGCTACCTACTAAGCCTTCCGTTGAAATTGTAGATGTAAGCTAACGGCCGTATTCATAAAAAAATATTATTGTAGGTTTAACGCTCTTGTGGTATCAAATATTTTCAGAATTAACTTTTCTTTTTGTGTGTTTTTCATTTTCTTCTTGAATGTTGTAATCATGTTCGCCAGTTTTGTTCTTGCTATGTCCTTTTCTTTATTAGTATCTTCTTCAGATGTTTGTATGCATTGTTCGATGTCTGCAATAACGTCAATGGGGGAGAAATTGTGCTTTTCTATAGGCAAAGCGAATTTTTTCCCTAAGGAAAGCATCCATTTGCATTCAATTGGTATTGTAATATTGGTTTTATTTTCAAACCAGTGGTCATTATATACAATTTTAAATTGTTCGAGGACTTTTTCTTTCAGTGTGTTAAGTTTGTTTGTGAGTGTGATATTTGTTAATTTTCTTATTTCTTTTGTTCTAGATTTTCGTTTGTTTACAAAAGTAATGTAGTCAGTTATTGTCTATCTATTCTTTATGTTAATTCTCAAGTGAAATAAATTTTTTGTTGTTGATTTTATACTTGAGTTTGCTTCCGAGATTTCAAAGTTTAAAATTTTTTTGTGAAAGTGATATTCCATTTTTCTTAATTGTCTCTGGATATCACTGCATTTGAAAAGATTTGTTACCTGTTTAGTGGTGTTTTTTGTATGGTTTGGAATTATACCATAACTTCTACAAGATAATAAGAATATTTGTTTCTCTTTCTGTTGTGCTAACCTTTTTATTTCGTTGCAGTATTCTTTCATTATCTTACAGGTCTCACTGTTATATTTTAGTTCAATATGTTTAAAATATCCTCTCATATTTGTTGTTATGTGTGATTTTATATGGTGTTTTTATATTTTGAAATCAAAACAAATGTTTTATTTTCTTCGGCAAGCTATCCGATTTTTTGTTGCATGAAATTCCTTTTTTCGTAATTGGCCAATGGTTTTAAATTCTTTTGTTAAAATTTTTTATACATACGTGTACATTAAGCTAATAAGGCCTATATTCCAAGTAATTAAACAATATAATTACAATTTTTCCCGACGTTTCGTCGATTATATGTCGACTTCTTCAGGGGTTGTCTGTTTTATTTTCAAAATATATTTTATAAAAATTAATATTATAATTTTTTATTTTTATAATAATTTTTATTTTTATAATACTTACAATTTTTTAAATTTTAATTACATTTAACATAAATGAATAAATAAAAATTGAGGATTAGTAAATCCTTCTAAGGAATTTTGTATAAAAATGAACTGTTTATTCAATAGCCACTCTATAACTGGTACTGATGTTATTTGTATCTTCTTTCAAATTTATTGTTTTGTTTATTTTCTTTTGTATGTGTAAGCTCTCTTTAGTGTATCTCTTTTTTGTAACCTTTCTCTATCTATCACTTTAATTTCTTCGAAATCGCCTGTGTGTCCTGTTTCAAGTATGTGTTGTGCAAGTGCTGTTGTTTCTTTTCTTTTGTGTATGTCCATTTTATGCTCAGATATCCTAGTTGATAAATTTCTCTTTGTTGTTCCTATGTATATACGGTCGCATTTCTGTTCTTCGTTCCCCTTACATGTAATTTCGTAAACAACATTGCTTTGTTGTTCTTTTTGTATTGGTGTTTTTATGCAAGTAAATACTGAGCTTAATGTGTTGTTTGGTTTATAAGCAAAGCTTATGTTGTTGTTTTTTATTACATTTTTTATGTTTCTGTTGTCAGTAAGACCGGGAATGTATTTTACACTGTAAAAATTTCTTTATTATTAAACGTAGGTACTAAACATCATATTTTCCTTTTCTTCTCCGAAATATTGCGCGCGGAGAATACTTGTTATAAATGAATTAATAACAGAAGCAATCAGCTGACACATCAGCATTTACATTTCTAGAGTTACGGTCGGCTAAAGTAGCCTTAAGGAAAACTAGAAACCATATGACTCAAAGGGTAAACAAACAAAAAATGTCAAATTAGTGACAAAAATATTTAAAAAAATTAAAATTCAAGTAAATGAAACAAAACTAAAAGTAAATGAACATTAAATAGAACTCGTTTGTGAAACATGTACCTACATGCCGTTTAATAGAAAATAAAAGCTATTTTAGTTATATGGAGTTGTTATTTTAATTCTTTGGACTTGTACAAATCTAAAGTATTTGGGTACTTAGTAATGCACTTCTTTTTAAGATAGTCAATAGCGAAAACAAATATTCATGTACTTTTGAATATATTTAACCACACACAAAAATGTTTGTAAAATATTTGTATTATATAAAGTACTAGCTGAACCCAGTGTGTTTCGCTACCCCGCTCGTTATAGTCAAGAATTTATTATTTCGTAAGAATATCCTATTGTGAAAATTTAATGACGATCGGTCCAGTAGTTAAGACTATATTAAAATTTTTAATTTTCCTAAAAAGGGGCATGGTCCCACCCACTTTTCTCCTGGTACAACTCCTAATTATGCCAATACCATATGTTCCAAATAACATCGACGTAGGTCAAAAAATGCCCAAAATATGGCGATTTAAATTTTTGGGTTATATGGGTGTTGCCACGCCCCTTTGTCCAATCAAAACTTCATATAGCCTATTATTCCTTCCAGGGTCACAGTAAAAAATTTCAGGAAGATCGGTCCAAGGATTTAGCCTCCTATAAAGCACAAACAAACAGACAGACAGACAGACATTCATTTTTATATATGTATATAAGTAGATTTTTTGTAAATATCTTCGGAACTACATAACCAATTTAAGAGTTTGATATCTTGTTTTGAAAAACATGACAACGGCTTTCAAAAAAAAAAATAAATATATGTATGTATATGTCACATTGGCGGTGCAATATGAAAATTAGATTTTGCAAAGTCACCCGCCTGAATATTCTGAAGATTCCCTGAAAATTTCATCAAAATCGGCGCAGCCGTTTTGGAGTCCATACGTTACATACATACACACATCCTGTTTTATATAGTATATAGATTTAATCGAGTACCGATGAGTGAATTGTTTAAATGCCCAAAAAGGCAAAAAAAAGGCTGTTCCTTTAATAGTACGAGTTTTTACAATTTTTCCATTCGCTCACTTTTTTGGGCAAACATTTTTTTGGAGAATAAATTCTGCTGTTTACTCAATAGTTACTCATTTACTGCATTTTACTGTTAAAGTTAGCAAACGGACCTAATATATAGGTATATATGAGTGTGTGTATGCATTTTAGGCAATGGCACAGCCATGGTGGTATAATATAAGGTGCGCGCAAGGAGGAATATGGTTTTTTGTAGGGTTGTATTTTGACCGTTAAATAATCTGCAAAAAAATGGTAAGTCTCTTCGGTCTTGTCAAAAGTTGTTTACATTTTTGGCCGCCATCATGAATATATGTATCTGTTTACGTTATGCTTTTGGCTTTTGTATAACCACTATGTATGTTATGTAAACAGCTCTTTTTTGACAACATTGGCTAATTTTTACACAAACAAAATGCATGTCGTTTTTTATTGTTGTGTTGATAAGCGCACCTTATATTATTCCACCATGGCCACAGCAAAGGATAAATAGATAATCATTCAACAAACCTTTTCGCTAAATCCCAAATCACAGACGGTCGTTTCATTTGTTTTATTCATATTGGACAAAATTTTTTGCTGAAAATAATGAAAGAAGTATATACATAAGTAAATAATAAGGAAATAATTAATTATAATAAGGTAATAAAAATAAGTAACAAATTTCATAACCAATATTTAACTTAAAGATGTGGATGAAGTACAGCAATGGGTCAGAGTAATATCGGAACAGAGTAATAAAATGATATATGTATGTATCTGTCACCCGATTTGAAAAAATTTTAAGGCGTTTTTAATTTAGGTAAAAGACAAATAAAGTTCTTTCATATGTCTCCGTATCTCCCGCATCAGATATTTAAAGCAATTGTGTTCACCTTTGAATGTATTGCAACGCTTATGTGCGGTTTATACAAGACGACCGTGTGATTTGAGTAGAAAATTTGTATGCAAATCACTTAGTTTTTTTATTGATTCCTATACAAAATTTACACTCAAATCACTCGTTCGGCTTGTATTAACAGCACCTTACCCTTGTTAACACAGAACATGTCCTAGGAAAGTACTGAATTCGTTTGATGTGTACGGCGAATAAATCCTATAATTCATTTTATTTTAAAAATTTAAAAGGAAAATGCGAACACTTGTGCAAAAGCAAAAACAATACATTCCTTCATCGTAAGAAGTGGTAATATATGTACGTACTTATGTAAGTACGTGGTAAAAAATGTGTAATTTTTGTGTGTGATCAATTACCTTCTCGTTTCCAAAGGATTGCATTGTTTTGCCTACGAAAATAATACATTATATCTTCTATTACATACATATGTATGTATGTATGTATATAATCAATGACCAGTTTTCCCGCTGGGTAGTATTAGAGAGTAATACCCAATTCACATGATAAATTTTGCGACGTCGTTTTTACTGAATTCCCTTTTGAAGTTGCTACCAAAATCTTTGTGTGTTCATACGATGTCTTTTTGTTTCAAGTCTTTTTTCCCAATTTTGTTTTAAAATAATGTAAGTAACAAAGATAAATAACAAAAGGAAGAAAAATAATGAAAAGTAACAAAGAGAAATAGAAGAAAAGTCTTGAAAAAAACAAATCGAGTCTCTTTGTTTACCCCTATTTCTTCCCTACACCACTCACCGACAAGCAAAATGAGACGTCGAAAAAGTTATTAAAGAGAATGAAAGGCAGAATAACCTACCAAACAAAAAAATCAAACATTGGATATATGAAGCCAAATTAGAAAATATTTTATCTCATTTTTTAAATAGTTTAAACTACATATTTCTTATCATTTTCTATTTCTCGAAATCGTCCTTTTAATTTCTGTAAACAATTTTTTTTTTATTTTTTAAAAATGTTTTGGTTTTCTTCTAAATATTTCGAAATGCCTTTTGAAATTATCTTCTCTTTTATTGTTTAATGCTTTGTAAAATAAGAGACATTACATATTGCCAAAAGCATTTAATACCTAGGGTTCCCACCTTTTTTTTGCAATTAAAGTATATTGGTTGTTAAAGGTTAGGAAAAAAAGTACACAATATAAAAATAAAGTACAATTTATTTTTCTTTATTGTTATATTTGAAAACGTATTTTTTATTGCTTTTCGCAAGTTTTATCAAATAATTATCAAATTTAAATTAAAGTAAATAATTAATTCATTTTTTATCAGATTCAGAGACGCTTTGTTTCTTTCGTCTTTCCATTTGCTCTTCATTACAGAAAAAACTCTCTCTGTGAATGCTGACATGGCAGGAATAGAAATTAAAAATGAAATTACTTTATACAAATTTGATACATTATCATCAGTCTTATTAAATAATAGCTGCCATTTACTTGCTGTAGATAATTCCGCAAAACCTTCAGAACTGTATATCTGATCATAAATTTTGTTTAATGACGCAATTTCTCCATAAAGATCATCCATATTTATATTAAGTTTTTGCAGATTTAAAATTTATGCTAACAATATTATCAAATTAAACTTTGCTCTTGAAATTTTTATTGCTAATTGTAAATAACGAGTTTGCATTTTTCAAATCGAAACACTTTATTCAGGTACTGTAAGGCTTTATCGATAAATAATAAAAAATTCATGTGAATTTCCCTGGTCAGTTCCGGTGCAGACAAAAGGTTAATTTTTTTTGCTTGTTTCATATCCAAATTGCCTTGACATAGTCTTAAGAAAGAATCGCCACTGTAAAAAAACGTCAACAAATGACTAATATAACCCGAATCTATTTTGAATTGTAGATAAATCAAATCATGCGAAATAAAGTATGTATTTTGGTGTACTTTATTGTTTCTATAAAGTATAGAGTACAATTAATCAAAAAAACGTATAGTACTTTATTATAAAGTACGGGTGGCAAGCCTATTAATATTATAAAATATTTTTCAGAAGCATAATTAGTTATTTCCTGTAAATTTGATATAAAAGTCGGATGTTTGCTCTAATATAAGTACTTTTGACAAAAAAATGTGTAAGGGGCAATTTATGACTTGATATGTATTTAAATTTAAGTATGTAATTAGTTAATTTTTATTTAAATTTATGTTGTATTTAAATAAGATTACATTTTTTCAGTGAGTAATTACAGTTCTTGTATAATTACGATGAAAATATGGAAAGAAATGTTGGCAGTAGTTTTCGCTTGTAAAAAATTTTATAGCTATTATTTTACGGGCATAATGTTCAGATCGTAACTGATTATAATAAATCACTGTTAGGAATTATGTATGAAAAAAGATTACAGTAAAATACCCTCAGCGAAACTACGAATGATGAAATTAAAATATATTTAGCAGATTGGTTGTCAAGAAGTTATTCTGAAAATGGAAAAAACGAGCCAGAAATAAAGGGTTTAGAAGAGATGGTACATTAAATATGTGTTTGTAATGATAAGAAAAAATTATTTATAGAAGAAACTACAAAGGATGAAATTTTAAAACATGTTCTTGAATATTGTCAAAAAAGGAGTTCTATGGATAAAACAAAAATAGTAGAGAATATTAAATTTTTATGGAAGCATAGAATGGATTTGTATAGTGAGGATGGATTAGTATGTCTGGAGGGGCGAATTTTTGTTCCAAAAGCGCTTAGGGAAATGACTGTAAAGAATGGCTGACTTTCAAAATGTAAATTGCTTTGTTTTTGAACAAAGTATACCATTTCAAAACGCCGCCGCCAAGTATTTTTAACGCAGTAAGAAAGCAAACAAGGCTTAGGTTTTATAGTTGTTGCATTGTTTCAGAACTTTGCATATGTACATATGTGATCTTCAGTAACAAGTTTTGGAAGTCAGCCAATGTACATACATATGTACATACATAGGTGTCATTTAGGAATAGAGAAAACTAAATAACGAGCTAAGGAACTTTTGTATTAGCCTAGTATGGATCCAGATATTGAAATGATGATAGCAAAGCATCATTTGTGTCAAAAACATAGATCAGGTAATGCAAAAGAACCTTTACGCTGCAATTAAACATGCCATTAGTGGCATGCGATTGCTGTATACGAAAAACTGTTCGAAAAAGTCGAATCTCTGCAATTTGATTTTGCGTTTACACAGTGGCATGCCATTTCATTTTCAAAATGTCGCCGAAGAGTTAACTTGAGTGCATTCGTTTACTTCTCAAATAAAAAAAAAAATAACTAGAAAGAAAGAGAAGAGAGCAGAGAATTACCAAGTTTATCATATAAGTAGGCACATTTTTGGGGAAAGTATAAACATTTATTATTATTATTGTTTTTAAATTATTAATGCGCTATAATTAACAATCTTCCATTTTTATGCGTATTTCAACAAATAAAACATAAAAATACATTTAAAATATTAAAACTTCAATTAGAATTTTACAGCAATCACGTAAAGTTGCATTAAATTTTGAACAGGGTAACACTGCAACATCGTTTTCACATTTAGTGGCATGCAAGTGTCAAATATTCAGTGGCATGCAAAATCTGCTGGCACTGGAGCTGCAAGTTCGAAAAATTTGTGTGTGTTAGTAAAATATCTTGAATGTATTGAGTTTTTCGAACTGTAGTGGCATGTGTAAACGTTAAGCAAAGTAAATTTATACCAAGTATATGCAACTAAACAGCTGATTTATTTTTTTCGCGTTTAGTGGTAATGTATGACTGTCAAAAGCTGTTTACAATTTTCATTATAAGTGGTAGTTAGCAACCAATTACGATTTATAAGAGGTAAAGATTTTATAAGAAAAAAAAATTACGAATTAGCAAGGCGACCAAAATGTATGGAAATTTTACGAATTTTTTCAAGCGAGCGACAGTTTATTACGAATTATCGGGAATTACGATTTATCAGGGCACGAATTATCGGGATTTGATTGTATTTAAATTTTTTAGATTTAAGATTTGAACAACTTGTTGATGTTTCAATTTATAATTGAAGATTTAATAAATAAACAAATTATCAAAAAAAAAAAAACATGTATTGATATTTAGAATGCATTAAAAAAAGCCAATTTAAAATATGTATATGTATATCCAAAGTTTGGATTCCAAACCTTTTGATGTTATTGTGAAATATTGAAAACATTTGCACAAGTACCTATGTATATATAAGAAAAATCAGTTTTTAAAAAAATTAACAATAAATTACATAAGAAAAGTCGATTTAATATTGAGAGAAAAATTTATTTATTTAACTTCAAAATTTTAGTTGCTTTCAGTTTCTTTTCTTTTCTTCAATTCCTTTTTTTTCAAAATAATTCATTATAATAATTAATTTAAAATCGATGAAACATAGTTCATTTATATTTTTTTAATACAAGGTAGAATTGTTCAAAGTACAAACATTTGTAACATTCTCCCCCTCGTTAAAAAAATAAATATTTTTTTTTTTTTTTAACAATCTATTTTTCTAAGGGTCTTACATCTAATTTTGCTAGTTTTGTTACAGGTCGGGTGAATTCTCCATCTTTGGTTTTAACTAATGCACTTCGCACATTTCCATCCTTGCCTTTATATACTGCCATAATTTTTCCAAGTGGCCAATTATTTCGAGGAAGATTTGGATCAATTACAATAACTACATCATCAATAGATATACTTGTTTCTTTTTTAAACCACTTTGTTCTTTTTGTAAGCGTTGGAAGGTATTCTTGTACCCAACGTTTCCAAAATATATTTGCATAATACTGTAATCTTCTCCAATTTTTGCGTGAATGGCAATCATTTGTGAAGTCACCGAGGGGTTTATCCCCATTAGATGAGCCAAGCAGAAAATGATTCGGTGTTAAAGCTTCTTCTGAAGAATTCTCAATTTCAACATAAGTTAATGGCCTTGAATTTATTACCCGTTCACATTCAATTAATGCATTAAGCAGCGTATCATCACGAAAAGAAAAATGTGGACTTATTTTGTAAAGTATTTTCTTCACAGATCTAATAAGTCTTTCCCAAGAACCACCCATGTGGGGTGAAGCTGGTGGGTTAAACTTCCATGTTGTTGTAGATGATGAAAATTGCTTATCAATGCGGTTGAAATCGACTTCTTTGAGAGCTCTTTTTAGCTCAGCCTCGGCTCCTCTTAAATTTGTACCATTGTCACAGTATACTTCCAGTGGTGTTCCACGCCTTCCTATGAAGTTTTGAACTACGATAATGCATGAGTCGGTGGTTAAGTCCCTTGCTACTTCTATATGGATAGCTCTTATAGTCATACATGTAAATATAACGTTTTTCCTTATGACGTCCTACATTAACATATATTGGACCGAAGTAGTCGATTCCAACATACGAAAATGGTCTTACAGAAAACGAGAGTCGAGAATTCGGCAAGATAGACATTTCAGGAATAATTGGAATTGCGTTAAAGTTCTTGCAATGTTGGCATTTGTTACGAACTTTTTTCAGTTCTGCTCTCAATCGTGGAATATAAAATCTCTGTCGAATTTCATTCATGCAAGTCTCATGTTGAACATGATGGTATTGCTCATGATAATGTTGAATAATTAGCTTTGTGCCGTAATGTTCTCTGGGTAGAATTATAGGTCTCTTAGTTTCTTCTCGTACATTAGCCAAATCAATACGCCCATGCATGCGTATGACATTATTCTCATCTATATATGGTGAACATTTATAAAGGCAACTAGTTTTGTTTATATTTTCACCTGCTCGCAATAAACATATTTCATCCTTAAAAGCATCGTTTTGAATAAAGTTATAAATAATATTTTCAGCTTTAAAAGGGATTAAGGAACGAGGTATTTTTTGCCGTTTTAATAAATATAAAAACTTGAAGATACTGTAAACAGTTTTTAAAAGTTTTTTCCAGGATGAAAATCTTGTTATATTCAGGCATTGTGTACTAAATGTTTCCGGCTCCCCTTCATGTATCATTATCATGTGAGGTCTCAATTCTTCTTTTGAATTTTGAAAGTTTTTCTTTTGAGGCCAAGAGTGTTCCTCCTCTTTTAAGAATAAAGGACCTTGAAACCACCTGTTTTCTATATCAAATATAATTTCACCTTTCCATTTGGTAGCATCATCAGCCACGTTTAATTTGGTAGGAATATATCTCCATTCATACGGTCTAGTTGTTTCAAGAATTTCCCCTATGCGAAACATTACAAATTGTTTATAATTTCTTGCCTCGGAGTTTATCCAAGAGAGAACTGTATTTGAATCACTCCAAAAGCAACGCTTTTCAAATTTTAATTCATGCATTTTACATAATGTAGTTGCTAATCGTACACCTTGTACAGCTGCTAATAGCTCCATTCTTGGAATTGATAGTGGTTGCTTTGGCCCGACTTTTGATTTTGAACCAACCAGTTTACATAAAACCTTTTCATTGCATTTGATCCTAAAGTATGCGACTGCTGCATAAGCTTGTTCACTGGCATCAACGAAAACATGAAGTTGTACG
This sequence comes from Lypha dubia, assembly GCA_947311025.1. Lineage (NCBI taxonomy): Eukaryota > Metazoa > Arthropoda > Insecta > Diptera > Tachinidae > Lypha > Lypha dubia. Next base: position 71,637,411 of record OX371260.1, read on the forward strand.
CTATAATATGATGTAAAACCATACCATCTAGGTACTTTAATATTTTCTATTTTGGGTAAAAACTTTATCCAGATAAGCCATTTTTGGAACAGACGATCATTTATAAACGAATTCCAATTCTCGGTTGTTCTCCATACATCCTGCAGTAAAATTTTAAGGTAGACAACGAACGGTGACAGAAAATCAAAGGGATCGAAAATAGACATTAGTGTCCGAAGAACATCAAGTTTAGTGGGTTGTTTTTTTTTTTTTTTTTTTTTCCCAGAAGTAATGATTGCTTTAATCGATTCAGTTGTAACAAAAATGTAAATTCATCGGTTTCAGTAAGCCACCACATTCCAAGCACCTTTTCCGTTGAAAGTTCAATACTACGACTCTCTTTCAAAGCATTATCTTCTTCTAAATATTTAAGGCTACGAAGTACTTCGGATGAATTAGACCTAAAATTTCGTAGGGAGAAACCTCCTTCCTTATGAATACTTGCGACATCTTTAGCAAGTTGAATAGCATCTTGAGGGGAATCAGCACAGTCAAGCAGGTCGTCGACATAATGATGGTGAATAATAGAATTAACTGCTCGTGGATGACTTTTTTTGAAATCTAAGGCATTTTTGTTTTTTACAAACTGAGCCGAGCTTGGGGAACATGCAGCTCCAAATGTCATAACCGTCATGACGTATACGTCTGGTTCTTTTGAAGCGTCATTTCTCCAGAGAAAACGTTGGGCATTTTGATCATCTTCACGTATTCTTACTTGGTGGAACATTTCCTTAATATCCGCTGCTATTGCTACTTGTTTCATGCGGAACCCATAAAGTACGGAAAGTAACGGAGTCATTAGATCTGGACCTTTTAACAACATTGAGTTCAATGAAGTTCCTTTAACTTTGGCGGCAGCGTCCCAAACTAAACGTATTTTGTCGGGTTTGTTAGGATTTTTTACGGTAAAAATTGGCAAGTACCATACTCTATTGTGCCTTTGTAACACCTGATCTGGAGTTAGTTTTGTGGCAAATCCTTTATCTAGAAGATTTGAAATTTGTTCGTTAACGATTTCTTTGTCGGCCTTATTCAATTTTTCTTCTAAGCAAATAAGCCTTTTTAGTGCCATGTGGAAGCTATCTGGAACGTCACATTTATCATCTCTCCATAGCAAGCCAGTTTCAAATCTTTGTCCAACACGTTTTGTTGTAGTTTCTAGAAGAGAAATTGCTCTTTCTTCCTCTGCTGATTGAAGTTCATATGGTTTTCCTATATTTTCCAAAGATATATGTTCGGACATAAGTGTGTGTAGTTTTTCTAGCTCACAATTACATTGACAGGTATTGACATGAAACACATTATGTTTACTACTTGAAAAATCTCCACCACCATAAATCACCCAGCCAAGTCGCGTTTTTGATGCACAAGGTTCGTTGTAATTACCCTCAGCCATTTTTAGAGTATTAAACAGATGACTGTTGTTAAGACCAATTAGAACTTTTGGTATAGCATTAACATATGTTTTAATAGGAAGATATTTTAAATGTTTATAATACTTAGCTTGTTTATTTTCAAAGGTTTGAGCAGGTAAGCTTAGCTGTTTTACGGTCCGTACGTTTGACAAATAATATTTTCTTGCATCTTGACCATAACCCGAAATCATCATGTTGACTTTTATTGAATCTTTTTCTTTACGAGTAGTTCCTGATGTCCACCTAAGACACAATGTATCTGCTTCACCCTCAAGCCCCAAGTAATCACAAATATCTTGGTCCATTAAAGTTACATTTGACCCATCATCAAGCATAGCATATACTTCAATCCACCGATCATTATTGTATAAAATTACTGGCAATATTTTGAAGAATGTTTGATTTCTCATTTCAACTTCGGAGCAATAGGAGTGAGCTGTTACTGTTGCACAGCTTGGAGCAAATTTGTGCAATAACTTATGGTGTCGATATTCGCATCCTTGAACGGAACATTTCTTATCAGAGCAACGAAAGTTTCCATGTTTCTTTAAGCAAATACGGCATAATTTTTTGTCCTTAATTATATTCCACCTTTCAAATAGTTTTAAGGACTCGAATTTCTTACATTCTTGTAATGTATGGCTTCTCTCACATACATAACATTGATGCTTTTTATCAGATGTCTTTTCAGCTTCAGTAGTATGTATATTAACATTTCCTTTGCTTGTCGGAAATGAATAACTTACTCTTATGGCAGCTTCAGCTAAGCCGAAAAGCCAACTTGAAAATTGTGAAATATCAGATGCATTTTCGCCTACATACAACGACCAATTTAGCTTAGTTTGTGCGGGCAATTTACTTACAAGTTCTTGCATTAAAAGTGGATTCATAAGATGACTTGACATTCCTGAAGCTTCTAATGAAGAAACCAAATTTTTAACGGATATTGCATACGATGTGAGACCTTCGAGCTTTTCCGCTTTCAGTGGCGGCTCGGAGCGTATTTTTTCTATCAAACTGTTAATGATAACTTCAGGGCGGCCGAACATCATTTTCAGAGTCCTTATAATTTCCTGTACATTTTTAGGTAGTAGTAGCTGACTACATACTAAATCATAAGCCTTTCGCTTCAAAGCTTTTTGTAACCTTAACAGGTTTTCTGAATCAGAAAATCCACAAATTTTCGTACTTTCTTCATATGAACTGAAGAATACCGGCCATTCTTCTGGCTTACCCGAAAAAGAAGGCAACTCTTTAGACAAAACTTGTCGAGCCGCAATTTTTGACCGTGTAAGGCATACGTCATCAGCAAAATTTTCATCATGACTTTGAATTTTTCTTTCTAGATTATTTGTTTCAGGTAATTTTGAAACCCACCGACGAGTTCTAGCACTACGCTCACTACATTGGCTATACGCATTTTGAGAATTGTTATCAGACTTTGCCATGATTTCAAACTTTTTTTGCAAATACTTCTGCTCTAGAGCCTTTTCTTCCTCCAATCGCAAAAGCTCTATGTTAATTTGTGTATGACGAGAGGATACTACAGATGTTTTAGTTGAAATATTTCGCATTTTCTTCGATGGGACTTTCTTCTGTGGATTATAATTCTTGGGATTCTTGCTTTCGTCATCCTTTGCCTGACTGTTTCGTTGTTCGCACTTGGCACAAACCCAAGCGTGGTTCTCAATAGATTGACTGACTCCTACGCATGTGAAATGATACCATTTATCACAGCTATCGCACTGGACCATATCCATTGTATCACAACAATCGCATTTTCCACAACTCCTGTCCTTCTTAGAAACGGGCGGTGTTTTAAACATTATTTTTAATAAGTAAAATTTTGAAGAATGTTAAAGAAAAGTCGATTTAATATTGAGAGAAAAATTTATTTATTTAACTTCAAAATTTTAGTTGCTTTCAGTTTCTTTTCTTTTCTTCAATTCCTTTTTTTTCAAAATAATTCATTATAATAATTAATTTAAAATCGATGAAACATAGTTCATTTATATTTTTTTACTACAAGGTAGAATTGTTCAAAGTACAAACATTTGTAACATATATATATATCCAAAGTTTGGATTCCAAACCTTTTGATGTTATTGTGAAATATTGAAAACATTTGCACAAGTACCTATGTATATATAAGAAAAATCAGTTTTTAACAAAATTAACAATAAATTACATAGTTGGTTTTTTAAAACACGTTTCATTACGGCAACTTCCCATGGTATAATAAATATTTATTAGACCATGGCAACTTCCATTATTCTGACTTTTAAGACAGCAGTTAATAAAAAGTTTTTATTTGTTTCACTTACAATTTGATGATCAGATTAAGAGTCTGAACACAATGTAACGATATTTTATTGCGGTGCGGTTTTTCATACGATTTTGAAGTAAAAAACCGCAGTGCGGAACGGTATAAAATTAAAATCTATTTTATTTTCATTGCGGACTTTCTTATTCTCTCAATTTTTGATACTCTTTCTCTTTCTGATGTTGCCATAGTTTTTGAATAAAGTAAACAAAAAAAAAATGTTTTTGAAGTATGTTTGAATTAGAGTTGTGCGCGTGAGTAAAATTACGCTCACGAAACATAAATATTTTTCACGCACGCTCACGAACGCAATATGTTTAATCACATGCTTTCACGGACGACGGGAATAATTTTGCACGCACGCTCACGGTAAAATACAAATTTTGCAATAAAAGATTTAGCAGGTGCTAAAAAATTTTATTTATTAAAAAAGCTCGCAAAATTAGCAATACAAAGGATAAACTTAATATAAAAAATCTAGCACTGTCTGCCAAGGCAGGTTATTTAAATTTATTAATTATATGTAAAGGAATTCAAAAGGAGTACTAGTCTTGTTAGGTTTAGGTTAAAGTAAGATTTCCAAAGGAGTATGTATCTATGTAGATACTACATACTACGGTTCAAGATAGTGTTTTATTGATATGTACATAGTATGTACTACATACATACATTTTATAACACCAATGAGATAAAATATCACATTAGATAATTTCATTATCTGGTTAAACATACAGAAAACAAAAAGGACTTTCATATCTACATATGTATGTACGTACATGGATATGTATGTATGTAGAGAATGTCTGCATTTGTAACGGAAATTTTAACATATAGAACTGTTTTGAGTGCGTGAAAATTGTAATAAAAAATCACGCATGGTCACGCACGGTATTATATTTTTGATTCACCATCACGCACACACGCGTGATTTTATCAATTTGTAATCACGAATGACGTGATTCACGCGTGAGTCACGAGTTATACGAAAAATTCACGACACTTGCACATCTCTAGTTTGAATGTATACACATATACATAAATTAATAAAAATGTAAATTTATTGCCATCGCCGTCTTCCGTTGTATTATGTTTACTTCTCTCTCCCGCAACGAGAAATCGCACCGCACCGCAAACATTGTGTTTATACTCTAATGCGGCTTTTCTAAAAACATATATGTAATCAAACTGCAAGCTAAGAAGTTATTGGCAGAAAGCTTAAACAAGCAAATATCTGCTAAGCCATGAGAGATACGGAAAAATTAGTTTGCTGATTTATTTTTTTAGCTGAATTCAAAGCATGTAAGTTTCGAAATCGGATAAAATTTAAGAAAGTTGAAAACCATACACATTTTTTAGAGTCCCAGGTAGTAAACTTCGGCCTGCTGTAATCATATCGTGCTGAAAAAAAAGTGCAAGGAGACATGCGTTATAGGGCCTGACTCCTCTGCGTAGGTATTTATGTATATTATTAAGCAATGTTGTTCGAAATATTACATTCATATACAAAAACTTTAATTTTCCTTCAAGCTTCTACGGTGTGAAACATACAGACAAATTATCACTTATGTATGTATAATACCAAAATGCAGCTTGTGCAAGTTATACAAAAGTTTCCATTGTAGGAAAATAAAATTTCAGTTGAGTTAGCAATGGCATATCTGACACTATTCATTTCAACAGTATAACATTGAGGTCAAAGTAAAATATTGAGCTAGATGGAGAATTGTACTTCAGATGTAGCAGCTAAAGCAGTCAAATATGTATGTACATACATATATATGTATATAAAATCATTACTCATGTGAGATTCTGTTTTAATATGACAAAATTACATTAATCATCTGATTATGGCCTCATAAAATGCTGATATCAAAACAAATAATTGTTCACACGATGGATTATTTTATTTTATTTATTGAATGTCAAAATAGTTTTGATTATATTAAAAACTTAAACATTTTTAATTGTCCTTATTTTAAGTACTGGAACTGTGTTGGAGGTAAACAGATTTTCAATTGTTATACAGATCTACTTTTATCATTTCGTAGTTTTTAATTATAAATACAAACTCGTACATGATTTCTACAATATATACTTATGTATAGAAATCATAGCTCAATAAAAGACCAAAATCAAAAGACAAATAATATTTAATTTACTTAAGGTGACCAGATTTTAGAAATGAAAATAGAGGACATTAAAAAAAAATAACAAAAAATTTATTTGAATTCATAAATACATTTTTATACATACATATGTATGTATTTTATAGATAAATTTACATTCTACATATGTAAATATGTAGTTAAAAAAATAACAAATAAAAATAAATAAAATTAGTTTAAACTAATAAAGAAACTTAAAAATTCATTGCACTAAATTATTCAAAAGTTCTTATTGTAATATCTTTTAGTGTATTTTATATGATTAGTATTTGTTAATATATTATTTACCTATAATTAGATCTACCCTCGTAGATTACTGTATTTAAATTCTTGTATAAATTCATTATAAATAATTACACTAACTATTATTATTAGTGGAAATATTATTGGAATCTTTTGGAAATTTTTGTAGTTTTAAGATACTGTTATGATAGTATTTAAGATCATGAATTTTTGAAAATAAATCAATCTTTATTCAGCCTTAAAATAGGCATTTTTACTTAAGCATTAAACTGCTTTCTAACAGGCATATAACTGCCTTAAATATAATTAGGCCAGTGGCGTTTATTAGCGCCGGCACCCTCGATAGGTAGGTCTTGAAACCCACTGAATATATACACACATTACAATCTAATATAATCAGTTTATGGTTTATTGTACTTTTCAGATTCGTGAACTTTCTTTAAAATATCGTCTCTTGATCCATAGTGTTTTGAAAATTCTATACAGCTTTTATTGGTGTTGCACTTGATAGTACTTATAGCCTCCACACAATTAATCGATATATTGCTTTTCTCTTGGGTCCAAATATCATTAATCAAAAACAAAACATTAAAACAGGAAAAAAGCTCAACAACAAAATGTTTACAATATCACAACCCTGTACACATAAAACTAACGAAAAATCGAAAACTCAGTAAAAACAATTATTGATCATATTTTTAAAATAAAAGATGACAAAAGTTGACTGATTATGAAAAAGAGGACAGATAGAGTACACAAATTTAATAGAGGACAGCGAGTTGAAATAGAGTATTGTCCTCTTAAAAAGAGTACGTATGGTCGCCTTAATTTACTACACTGGAACTGTGTTGGAGGTAAACAGATTTGCAATTGTTATACAGATCTACTTTTATCATTTCGTAGTTTTTAATTATAAATACAAACTCGTACATGATTTCTACAATATATATAGAAATCATAGCTCAATAAAAGACCAAAATCAAAAGACAAATAATGGAAGTACTTAAATAAAAATAAACTGATAAATCCTCTAATTTAAATACGCAAAGTAAATTTGTTCTTGACTACAACTTTATACATACTTATGTACAATCGATAAAAATTTTTAAACTTGAAAGTGTTTATATGGTAATAATTTAAAAATTGCGTTGATTGTATTAATTATATTATAAAGTTATTGTTGTTGTTGTGCATGTTTAATCAGAGTGGCCGTCTACCAATTTTCAGCTAAATGTTTTAAATATCGATTGAAATGAAGAAAATCACCGTTATAAGCAGCAAATTTCTAAAACTAAAAAAAAATAAATTATTACAATATTTAGGATTACATCGCTTCAGCGAAATAGCTTCCGAAATAGTTGATATAGTTCATGTCATTCCGAAAAAATTTACGTACAACTCTATACAAAACTCACACAAATCAATATTTTACTGTGTTAAAAAATCTTTATCTAGTAGAATGCTTACGGTGACCATCCGTCCTTTTTTAAAAAGGACAGTCCTCTTTTTTGACACAACGTCCTTTTAAATTTAAACAAAATAAATTGTCCTTTTTTTAATTGAGTTGTCCTTTTTTGTCCTTTCTTTTTGGTGGCTAATGTTCTTCTTTAGTTTCCAAAATTAAAAGTTTTATTTTCTCAAAATCGGAAATTTTAAACTCAATACAATATAAATTTATAGCCACCCAAGACAGGAATTGCCGCCTGTCAACACTGAAAAGTATATGTTCAATGTGTAAAATTTTCTGTCGGCTTTCAAATGGACTGTGCAGAATTTAAATTGTTTTTATCAAATAACATTGATATAATAAAAAAAATACATTCTTCAGAAAAATATCAATAATAGATAATTATCTATTAGGATTATAATCCTTAAACTATTGTTTTTAGTTATTTTTATTTTTTGAATATTGTTATTTTTGTATTATTGGCTTAATTTAATTTCTTTGTTAATTTCGATTAATTAGTTAATTTTTTGTTTTAACGACGTATTAAATTTCTGTTTTAAACATTAAAATAAGTACATACATACATACAAATGTAACTACTTGTACCAGTCACTAATATTACATTGTTTGAATTATATTTTTATTTTATTGATTTTAAATATATCTATGTATGTAATTAAGTTAATACCAATAATTTTTATTTAATTTTGAGTGTCCTTTTTTTTTTGTTGAAAAATATGGTCACCGTAAGAATGCTGCATAAATAGATGTGTAGCTAAAAAGTTCACGTGTACTTCCAAAGCATGAACACTTAAGCATTAAACACATTCGCCACAGCAGACTACCGACTACCACCTGTCAAAATTAGAATACATGTGTTCATATGACAATGATTATATTGAAGACAGCAAGGCAACACAGCAACAGGTTTTTGTCCATGCTACTTTTGTCGTGTAGTCGAATTAAGCTATAAACACATTCGCCACAGCGGACTACACGAACACAAGAATAGAAATGTTGCCAGCTACCGATGTAGCCGTCTACTTAATTATTTTGGAAACGACAGATACACAGTAAACAGCTGATCCTGAATTGTTGCAACGATTCATTTATGTATATTATATTATGTATATGGTGATATTTAGCGCTTTTACTTCTTTAAAGTTTGCTGGGGTGAATTGAATACGGCGAATTAAATTCGCCACTCACATCACTTTGTATGGATTCGCTTTGACCGAAAAAATTCATATCATGGATCTCTTTTGGCTCCGGAGTTACGGGGTTCAAAACTTATTTTTTATTGGCCATAACTCCTGGAATATGGAACGGATATAAGCGATTTGGATATCACTCTAAACTTCTCTAAGATACCTTTATACTGGTATACAAATTTTGTAAAACAATTTACCCATTGCGAGTGAAATTAAATTTTAAAATTTTTTTATCTGACTTTTCACTTTTACAGAGAACTTACCATGCTTTTATTTGGTGTATATTTGAAAGCTGTCACCGATGAAATACGTAAGATATGCTTCTTTAATGATGATTTTAAGAATTAAATGAGTTATATAGAGCATTTTGAAATGATACCTACATATGTCGTTTATATTCGTTCTATATTGTAGGACTTATGATCAATAATATATTAAAGTTTTGAAACCCGTAACTGCGGAATCAAGAGAGCGCCGAAAAAATTAAACAAAAATTTTTAGGTAAAAAAGGGCTATTACCATGTGAGTTTTTTTTAAACTTTAACAATGTTGGTATTTTTGACTCAAGTCAATATTCTATATAGCAATAAAGCTTATAAAAATTATTTATGCATATATATTATAACATTTTCATTTTGTAATTTTATTTTTTACTTTACAATAAAAAATATTTCTAATCACTAATTTGCTTTACATATTTTGTTATATTGCCAACACTGTTTTGGTTTTGTGGCCATCAGAAATAGAAATTAGGTTAATTGGACTACACCTCAAAAGTAGCATGGACAGAAACCTGTTGCGGCGTTGCCTTGCTGTCTTCAATATAATCATTCTCATATGCACACATGTATTCTAATTTTGACAGGTGGTAGTCGGTAGAATGCTGTGGCGAATGTGTTTAATGCTTTAATCGACATGAATTACAGAAACAATGTTCATATTTTTGAGAACACTGTAAACTTGTTGTCACTTCTTGTTGTTACTCGACTTAGCGTGTGTAAGTTCACTGCTTGTGTGTTTTGCTATCATACTCGCAACATGTATGAACAGAACGAGGTGAACATAATGCGACAGCCAAACTTCACTTGGTACTTGCAGTACTACGTGAAGTTTGGCAAATAAAAAAAAAAAATCTTTCTGTTGAGTTTAGTAAAAAAATGGAATTAAGTGAGACAAGTTTATACATAATATTATTTATTTAGATTTTTGTTACTTAGTTACTAATTACTTATGTTTAAAGGTATTAAAAAATTTGGCATTTTTTCCTTTTCAAAAAATGTTAATTGAATGTGATGGAAAAATGAAAAATTGAAATGGTACTGTCCGACAACAAAAAGAGTACTTTTTTCAACATTGTGGTACTTTTTGTGAAACATATATTTTTATTCAAAAATAATATTAAAAATCCATTTTATAATAAAAAAATATTAAATGAAGAAAACATTGCAGCTTGGTTGGCATAATTTTTCAACCAGGTTCAACCGCGCATTAGCAGAACAAAACCAATACATGTACATTAAAAAAAAAACAAATGTGTTTAAAATACACTAACTACACACTTACATATATGTATATTTTTACAATTTTATGCCAGATTATTTAGTTTCGTGTGTTTTCGAAAGAACAAAAGTTATGCGAACTAAAAATTAATCTCGTGTAAATTGGAACAAGAACATTAAAGGGCACTATACATTCGCCAAAATCACATCAAGCATTTAAAGTTGTAACATTAAAAATTTGTTTGTATGTGTGGCACCGACGACGCTTGATGAAAAATCAAAAAATTTAGATATTGGGTATGCATACGTACACGCGCTTGATGTCAATGACAGTGTATAGTGCTCTTAACAACTTTTGCAAAAAACACACACTAACAACAACATGAATAACGAATTTGTGCATTCCTTAGTTTTTTTTTTTGAAGCCAATATTGTCAATGATTATAAAAATAACGCAGATTTTTAAACAGGGAACAAATCAAAACAAAAAAGTAGTACTAAATTTGACGTGGGGGTACTGTGGTATTTTTGTTGTGAAAAAGTACTGCATTTTCCATCACTGGTATTTGTCGAACAAACAATCTCTTCTCTTCTCTGCTTGTGCTCTGAGCGTCAGAGCAAATATCTACTGCATTCGACAGCGAGTTTCACATATGAAGAAAAAAGTTACTCGTTGCAGCCCTTTATTATCTAGGCGCACTACTGTGCGCCAGGCCAAGTTCGGCCGCACAGTGTGTATATTTACACGAAACCATTCGAGCTGTTTTTACCCCCCTCATAACTTTACCCCCCCTGATCATAATATAATGAAACTTGAAACATAAGGTCTCCCTTTGAAAGTTCTACCATAAAAGCTTCCCGAGATATTATGGTGTGAAAAGTCCATATTTTAGTACATATTCACTGACTCATCAATATTATTGGGCACTTCCAGTAAAGCTAGAATGCTGAAATTTCGTGCACAGGTACCGTACGGTAATTACCGTATAGTACGGTAATTTAGACCTCCAAAAGGTAGGCAGGTAATTTCAATATTTGTACGGTAATTTTATAAAGCTTTAATTTTTAATTACATCATAAAACCCATGGTTTTCCTAAAACATTGTAACAATGCCAATTGTGGCTAAATGCTAAAAATTTCTCCTATGGAATATTTATACAGGTACTCGCATTAGCTAAAATGTTGCTTTTTTCTTGGGTCACAAACTAGAAACAAATGGGCTGGCCTGCGGTGTCGAACGATATCGATTGGTGGTTTTCTAGATGTAAACAAATTAACTTGCATTTCTCTAATAACCGATTTTATTTAACTTATTATTTATTTATTGCCACAAAAGCTAAATATGCAAATAATAATAAATTGATGGTTAGAAGGTCGCAAACCGGTTGTATTTCGTTTACAATTTCAGCATTATCGATCGATCTACATCGCGGGGTGGGCCGAAAATATATAAAATCTTCGATTAATCTATGAATAACACTCAGCTTTAAATATAAAATTATTTATATACTTATGTATGTATACACAGTAGGGTGGGTCAATTTGTTCGGGACCGAAAAACATGACAAAGCGTATAGCAAGGTCGTAATCTACGGAAAATTCTAAGAACTTTTCCCAAAGAAACCATGGTTCTAAAATCAAAATCGAGCTTCCGGTTTTTTAAGAGATAATTTGGTGCTCAGGACATCCGAAAATAATGCTATTTTTGGAAATATTCATTGCAATTGGTGAATAGTTGACCTGTAACGCTGGAAGAGGGATAATTTTAAACGAAATTTTCTCAGCTTTCTATATCTGTCCTCATTTATAGAAAATTATTTACCCAAATAATGGTTTTGGAGGTTTATGTTAAAATAACAATAGTCCTGAGCACCAAATTTTCTCTTAAAAAACCGGAAGCTCGATTTTGATTTTAGAACCATGGTTTCTTTGGGAAAAGTTCTTAGAATTTCCCGTAGATTACGATTTTGCTATACGCTTACTTGGCAAAAAAATTGACCCACCCTAATATACACATATGTGTGTATATAGCCTTTAAGACAACAGTGATTGAATGTACATATAAGTGTTATTTCTAATTTTTTATTAATACTAATTGTTTCTTAAGTTTTTGTTGTCTTTAAAATATCTACCTACTAATATTAATTAAAAAATATAACCTATTTTAATAGTAATATATTACTATTTCTATACAACGCTTTACCCGTACGGTAATTTTACCCTAAAAACGGTAATTTTTTTAAGGCTGCACGGTAATTCGAAAAAATTAGTTAACATCACTGGTTGTACCACCCGAGTTTTATGATACTTGGTGCAACTGCCAAAATTTTACAGGCAACCAATTCAATTTTTGTTTGAAAGTGGCAACGGAAACTTCCTGACTTTAGAATTAGAATAACGTTATAATGCGTTTACTGTAGTCAAAATTCACTATAGCAGCTATCTAATAAGTTCCGCAATATAGTCCAATAGGCTAATAATGGATTCAACAAGGATCCAATTTTAATTTTAAAAGAAAATTTTAAAAACAAACAAATTGGAAAACAATCTAGCTAAACAGGTCACAGCGTGAACATAGTATGTCATACAAACACGCGCACTCACAGTCGCGATTAAGTAAATTGTTTTTGATTTATTATATTGCATTAAGGTTTTTGATTTTATGGAAAAAAACTTGTTTTTTACTCACATTCTGAACGAAAAATATATACAATGAATAACTTTTTGTGTTCGTTCTTTGGCTTTATCAACTTTTTAATCGGTATTTACGTATCTACCTAACCAAATGTAACAAAATGATAACTTAAAAAAACGTCTATACTCGACTGAAGTGAGAATACAACTGATTTAGTGGGCCATGGGAGAACGATTATATGTATAGAATAATAAGATTAGATGGATGTACATAAATATTTTTGTGTGTGTATGTATGTCCAAGTATAAAACATACATATGTATGTATGTATGTAAGTACTAGGGATGCCAATCCCGAAATCCCGGGATTTTCGGGATCAGTCAATCCCGAAATTGTTTACTAATTTCTTTTCTTTTATATATTTTTATTCATATCTACTTAAGTATATTTTATTAAAACAAAGTCATCATAACTTTCCCATATAAGCACATAAGCTAGGTTATTGTTGATGCCATTGCTCTTGCGAGAGTCAAGGGCTAACTATAATGTGCTTAAGCTGGTTTAAGCTACTGTCAGAAATCAACGAAAAGCATGTCAAATGCTTAAGCAAATTATTGAAGACTTTTGTGTGGCTATATTGTACTTATTTCACTTAAAGATCTTCTTCGCTGAGTTGCAAATATATGTACTATTCAAAAACTATTTTCTTTTTATTTTCCCAAAAAATGATTTTAGGTCTGAATGGCGTTTATAGCACGGACACATGTACAGATAACACCCTTAAAAGACATTGCATTTGTATGCATACATAGCATTAATGGTCAGCGTTGTCAACTTGGTGCGTTTCGCACCTTTTTTGGTGCTTTTCTAAATGTTTTGTGCGAAAAATATCTGAGTTGGTGCGTGGTGCGCTTTTTCTTTAATTTTGGTGCGTTTTTTAATTTCGGCTGGCTCCAAATCATAACACAATTTTTTGTTTCAGTATGAGAAAAAAGAATTTTGTACAAAAAATACAACTGTATCAATACCATTTCATTCAATTTGTGTACAATTTTTACATTCAATTTTACAGTACCAAAACACATTTACAAAAACCGTTAAACCGTCTTGTTGTTATAGATAATTTGTAACAATTCATTACAAGAAAATTGTTGTCCCTTTTAGATTTTCAGAGTACATAATTGTTTTTTGTCGTAAAAGTTGTTGTCAAGTCTGTTAAAGAGCTTAGCAAAAACAAAGTATTCTTGAGACTTGCGATCATTGTTCGTTTTTTATAAAATGCGTAAAAGTTTATATAAAGGGTTTTAACACTAAAATTAATAAAATTTATATTTACTAAAAGAAATATTTAAAGTTAGTGTCAAGAATGGAGTCTAAAAAAGGAGATCCATCAGCGAAATACAAAAGGATTTGGGAATCACAATGTGGGTTTAAGCAATGGATTCGTCCTTGACCAAATAATAACACAAAAGCAAGATGTTTTTATTGCAAATGTGATATCACGCTTAAATATCCAACCTTGTTCGGTTTTATCCCATTGCAAATATCATATCATGCCATTAGCAGTATAATTTGAATCCGATGTCGAAATGTTATGTAGTTATTGAAAAAGGGTGGAGAATGATTCACTTCATGCATTGACACAATATTATATCAACATTAGAATTTTGGACTAAAGTTAAATGTTGTAAAGACGCAAAATTAATTCAATAAAAATTTTCAATAAGAAAAAAAATCTGAACTTGGTGCGTTTTTTGTTAAATGGCGCGTTTTTTTCTCCATTTTGGTGCCTTTTGAAATTTCAAAGTTGACAACGCTAATTTAATAATAATTTAATAATTTAATAATTTTTTGGACACGTACATATCTAATTTCTAGACCGAATATAGTACAAAAAAAGTTCACGGTTAATAACAAATCTGATGCAATTAAAAATAATTGAAAAAGAAAACGGACCAAAGATAGAACTCCACTATTGTCACTGTGTGGCAGCGTTACCATATATATTTTTTTAAAAAACTTCTTATATATGAAAAAAATACTTTTTTTTTCCAAAAAAAACACTTTTTTTTCTAAAAAAAACACTTTTTTTTTTCAAAAGCACCAAAATTTTATAAGAAAACACAAAAATGTATTTGGAATTCCTTTTATTTAAAAATATAAAAATTTGATTTATTTTCTAAATCATCATATAATATGAAAACGATTAATATCAAAAGCATAACATATAATAATTTCTTTTGCACCACAAACACTAACTGCCAAAAGTTAGCTACAAATTGTCAATGTATAAAAACGGCATAGTAGTACTTAAGAGGGAGTAAACACAATAAGACACTGTTGCAGTAATAAGAGAGTGAGAAAATATATGATCGTTTCATTGCATACAAACATAACTTAATATTTTCATCCAATATACTGCAAAAGTTAAATTATGTATTTATAAAAAACTTTACAAAACTATAAATATTTATTTTCAAAGAACTTGTTTTTTTACCCAATAAATTTAAAACTTTTTGGTATCTCAAAAAACTTGCAAAAAATGGGAAAACTTGACAAATGGTAACGCTGCTGTGTGGCCACAATATTGATCTTTTATATATATTTGTTTTACACTGTTAAAACTGCCAATGAAACTAAAAAAAAAAACAATTTAACTTTATTATTCTTTTTAAACGCGTTTAGCAATTATAAAAAAAGTCCGTTAAATACTTTTATTTAAATTATTGTATTTTGTTACTTTTCTTTTTAATGAATACTTTATAATTTTATTATATGTTGGAATAATATAAAAAAAGACATGTAATTATATTTAACAATGCATTAAAATGAATAATAAAATATATATAATATTTTATTCGAATAAATGTAGTCAAGAATTTAGTTTTGAAAATTTTTATATATATGTTGTGGGTACAATAATCTATATGCATTTTATTTCGGGATCCCGGAAGTTTTTGGATTTTTTTTTCCCGAATCCAGGGATTGGAATTTTTGACATCCCGAATTCCGGGATTCACAAATCCAGTCCCGATTGGCATCCCTAGTATGTACATTTGAATGTGTATAATATTTTACAATAATTTTCAATTGCACTGACAGGTCACACAATGCAAAGCAAAAAATTATGACTTTGTTATCTTCCCATTTGGGGTATTCACACTGTAGTCATAAGTCATAAAATAATAGCACACCAAAATATGACAAGTGTGAACACCCCGTCATATATAAGTGTGCTATGTCATAATTGTGCCAGCTGATAAACATTTAACAACACTCCATTTATACTCGGATTATTGCGCATACGTTTGCATTTTGGCTTAAATGTAAATGTTTTTTAATTGTGATTAAAGAAAACAATAAATTTCTTGGAAATTTTTTAAAATGTCCATTATCAATTAAAATTTTAAATTTTTTATCTATACGAACTTGCTGAAATAAATATAATCAAAAGCAGCTGTTGCCGGTAACATGAGCTGAACTTTTTTTTGGACGGCGGCAAAAACGTTCACAATCTTCCAGCTAGGTAGATCAGTTACACAAACACATATTTTCATTCAAGGCGAATTAATTAATTAATTTGACAGCGTAGGTAATCAATTCGCCGTTTAAACAAACAAAATGCCTGTTGTTTGCTTTGTTGTTGAATTATTGTAGTCGCCTTTTTGCCTTCTTCACGAAAATTACATAAAAATTGCGCGGGAAAATATGTAAAAAAGTTGACCTGTAGGTAATTTATAAACTCGCGTAAATTCGCCACTGCATCCACCTTATAATTAATTCGCCTTAGGGCCAACTTTACAGTAATTAGTTAGCTATTAGTAAACTAAAATGATAACTATAGTTTAACTAATACTTCATATTCACAGTGTATTATGTAACCAACACTCTTAATATGAACAAAAAATTGTAACCCTATCAAACTATTAACTTTCAGTACTGGCAATTCTATTATAACATTTGGTTTTTGTTTACATTTGATATATTATTTCTTAAAAATGGCGTATACATTGAAGAACATAAAATCTTTTTAGATTACGTTGGCGATGCTCAGCAACAATGTTCCGCGTATTATCAGTATCAGTGTCACTTTCTATATCGGACTCCGTGTTTTCAATTTCACATGCCATATCTAAAATTTTTCACAAAACAAAAATACTAATAATAAATTCCAACGAATCAGCTGTTGTCTAACTATTAGTTAACCAATGACGTTTGATAGTTTAACTAATGTTAACTAGAAGCTGTGAATCAAATATTATTAGTTAAACTATTGCTATTAGCTAACTAATGACTGTGAATTTGGGCCTTAGTCGTGCATATACCTGGTAATGAATTTGCCTTGTTTTCATTCTTGTGTTATTTAAAAGTAGCGGTGGCTTGTAAATATTATCGCCGGCTCGAATAAGGAGTTGACAAACCATAAACATACCTCAAAATGTCTTATTATTATATGACTTTTTTGCTTGAAGCACAACAACAATTTTTTTAAACTATTGTTTAAATAATAAGACCTTATGACAATATGACTGATATGACAACAGTGTGAACACCCCAATTGTTATCGCATTTTTCTTGTCAATTCGTATGAGATTTTTGGCTTTATTATAACCCTGTCGGAAACAAAACTAACTTTAAACTAACTTAAATGTATGGAAAAAACTAACTTTTTTAACATGGCGATGTCCTAGGGAGAAGTCAGTTTTTCTTTGCATTACTTTAAGTTAGCTTTAAAGTTAGTTTAAATAAGTCAAAATGTAGTTAGTTAGTATACATAAAAAAATATATATTTCATTTTTATATTATTTTCTCAATTCTACAATCAGTAGTTTTATAGTAATATTGCAATAATAAATTTTTCTTAAATTTTTTTTTTTTCACCGATGCTGTGCTGGGACTTTAACCACTGGTTATTGCATTAACAGTCTACGCGCATACCACTCAGCTAAGGTACCATTTATATATTGTTATGAAATACTTGAAATAATTTTAAGAGTTCCTAAATGAGTAAATTTGGTGGCGCTCAGCATATTCAATTATAAATGAGAGAATATATGTATATACTCAACCTACTTATTGATTTTGGCTACGTTCTGCATTGTATTGTGGTTAGCTTTATAGTTACTAGAAAAATCAATTTAAAAGTTAGCTTTTCTTGTAGTAACGCTGCAGTCAGACGGTCAAGTTTTCATTCAATTCTCTTTCAAGAAATTTACACATACTGCTTGTCAAAATTCACAAAAATTGAAAGCTATGACGTAGGCTACACGCAAATTCAAAGCAAGTTTTTCAGCAAGATGTCATCAAGAAAACAAATAAAATTTATTGCTTCCTTGAAATTATTGGAAGAAATAAAAAAAACAATAGAAACTGAAGAAAAACAGAAGGCGGAGAAGAAATATTGGGTAAAACCATTATTAGTAAGAAGGTTTGTATTTAGAAATGTTTACAAACAAACATGAAGCGTAATAAATGTAAAAACAATTGTGTTTACTTAAGGGTGGAGCATGATTTGGAGGCGCATATGTTAAAAGATCTGGTGTGGTAAAAAAATGATGGGGACTTCAGAAATTTCACACGTATAGATGTGATCAAGTTTGAGGAGCTTTTAAAAATGGTAGTGTATTCAATAAACATACATACATACATACATACATATGCATGTGCCTAGCAATAATAAAATTCAATGTATCCTATTTCTTTATCTAGCTACATGGATCGATAAAAAAAATGACACAGTAATGCGGAAAGCTATTACTCCGCGGCTTAAACTATGTGTCACTTTAAAATATATAGAGCCACAGGAGACTCGTATAATTCATTGGCGTACCTATCTAGAATTTCTAGGAATACAATTGGCTGTTTTGTGCCTGAAGTTCTTGAAGCAATTCACAAAAGTCTGCAGAAGAAGTACTTAAAAGTAAGTTACATTGAACTTCTCCAAATAAATTTTTACTTACGTATCGCTTATGTAAAACAACATTTCAAAAACATTTATTTTATTTTTAGCATTATTTAATTTAAATAAAAAATAAACAAAAATGAGATCATTATACTTCATGAGATCATTACATAAAAAAGGAATAAAAGTTTGAATAAAATAAAATTTAACATTCTTCTTCTAATAGTTCCTCATCTGAAATTGCGTGAAAAAGTACATCGCTCCTTGGGACTGAGCTTGAGCTTTGCGACAAAGACGAAGATGATCTCAATGCGATGCTCAAATGTTTTTTTCTTATTATATCTACTTTTCTTTTCGAGATTACAGCTTGTATCTCTGCCATTACCTCATATACATCTTCTTCCGGAAATTCTTTTATTTGTTTGCCAACACTTTCACCAAAAGTTTCAAAAACTGCTACGTCTTTGTTAATTGCAATTAGTTTTTCCAATGCATCATCTAACTTTGATTTTGGCTCTGGCGCATGTTTCCTTTTTTTGGAGCTTGATGGCATACAAGAGTTTTCTTTTTGAGAAGAAGTAGCATCGCTTGGCTCTAAATCCTAAGAAGTCTCCGTCATAGTTGAAAAGTCTCCCTGTTAAATAAAATTAAAAAAAAAAATATAATCAATTAGTTTGTATCTATATTAAAGAATTTTTCATTTCTTTGAAGATGCCCAACACTGAACACGAGTGGAGAGAAATAAGTTTTGATTTTGAAAAATTTTGGCAGTTCCCGCATACTCTTGGAACACTGGATGGAAAACATATCCGGATTAAAGCTCCGGCGCACACAGGCTCCCAGTTTTACAACTTTAAGGGGTACTTCATCATAATTCTCTTCACTGCTGTTGACGCACATTGCCGCTTCACGTACATAAACGTCGGCTGTAATGGTAAGTCGTCAGACAATACAATATTCAGCGACAGCTTCTTGTGTCAGGCTTTGCAGAATGGCAGTTTAAATATACCGGAGCCAGCCCAACTTATTGCCGGTGAAGGAAATAAGATTCCTTATTTTTTTTATTGGAGACGACGCTTTTGCTCTGGACAGGCACATCATATAGCAGAAGTATAAGGTTAAGCGTGCCACAAGAAGTGTTTAACTATAGGCTTTGTCGGGCAAGAATGGTGGTGGAGTGTGCATTCGGTCGGCTCGCCAACAGGTTCCGTATATTATACCGACCTATTGAAGTGCAACCAAAAACAGCCGACTCCATTGTTAAGGCCTGTTGTGTGCTTCACAATTATTTGAAAAAACCTCGAACGGCAACAACAGCAACAGAACCAGTGGAACAATTAATTGTAGAGGCATTTTCCGCAATTGGAAACCAAAGCCACAAAACATACAAGTTTGCTTCAAGAACTAGGGACGAGCTTTTCAGATATTTAACCACATATGGTAATGTAGATTTCCAGTGGCAAAAAATAAATATTAAATAAAAATCCTTCAAGTAAAAAAATGTTTATTGTTTTACTCATTTACCTGGTTAGAATTTTCCATTCGATAAGAGTTGCCCACAGTTTTCCGACGAATTAGAGATGCGTCAAGGAACGACATTTCATTGAACCAAAATAAACTAGGAGTATATACATTTTCAGTGGCGCATCCGGATTTTTTGCTGCTTTCAATTTTTGCTTTTTCGGCACAGTAGGACGTTCGAAATGATTTTATTTTTCTTTTAACTTCTTCCACCAACAATTTTGTTTCGGCGGCAATAGAGTTATAGGCCTTAATTTTTAAATCATTCCGTTTATATGAAGGAATATTCATATTCCATAGAACTTCATGACTTCTGTATAATTCTATAAACCGAACAACATCGTTGTATTTGTTGATTTTGTTCGCAAACATATTTTCATTATTTTAAAGGCACTTTTATTATTTATTGAAGTGAAAACTTCTATTTGCACGGTACGGAGGTTTCGGGTGGGTTAAAATCTCTGATTTCGCGACACCGTCATAGTTTTTGACATCACGCTCGCTGCATTTTGAGCGAAAAAATTTAGGTGTTGGGCCTTACTACGGTTCTCGAATCGACTTCGACTGTTGTACTAGATTAAAGGAACACATAACATTTTTCTTTAATCTATTACAGCAGTCGAAGTCGAATCGATAACCGTAGTAAGGCCCAACACCTAAATTTTTTTGCTCAAAATGAAGCGAGCGTGATGTTGCCATATCGTCCCCTTAGTATAATAATAGCGTATAATACGCTATTATATATAGCACATAGGCTATTGTTATACTAAGGGGACGATATATGAGAAAAACATTTTTTGGTGCACCAAAGAGGGCGCACTCGTCAATTTGAGTGAAACTGATTAAGAAGAGTACACAAAGATGGCGCTCTCTTCATTTTGACCGAAAAAAATTTAGGTTGTTAACTTCTCGGGCGCAGTTCCATTTGCGCTTACAATAAGCGGCATGACAAAACTAGCAGGTATGCAACAACAAGTACAACAATCCAAAAACAACATGTATTATGTTGATATAAAGCACTCGCTTCATATCAAAACACACAAACAAATTAAAAGTACATTAATACGTATGAGTACCAAACTGTAACCATTTTGTATGTACTCTCTTCAAACTATATCAGTTTGTATGAAAATTTGCTATAAAGCGAGCTCAGTCAGCTGTGCTAGTAAGCTCACCTGTTGCGTACACCTTAATAAGTGGTTAAATTTGTTGCATGTACATATTTATATAATTGTTTATATCTACGCATAATTTTTTTGGCAATAGCACGTGTATTGTTGTCACAAAACGTTTTCACTTCTGTCGGCACTCCCGGAGTGCTAGTCGTAGTTTTTTTTATTAATTTCTTTGTTTTGAAGGCACTTTTATTATTTATTTTATTAATTTCAAAGAAACAAAACAATACTGGCGGCAGAATAAGAATGCTAATTTGGAGAAAAAAACTGCAGTCAGCTGCTTTCTTGAAAGCAATTTGAAACACTCAATTGAACGAAAATTTGAAAGCAAATTCTCAGCAAATTTTAAAAGTGTGAGTGTATTGGTAAAAAAATGAGAGAGGATTGAATCTTGAAACAAAAATTGAATGAAAACTTGATCGTGTGACCCACAATTTTTTATCTTTCAATTTGTCTGCTATGACATGTGTCTCAAAAAGGAAGAAAATCTCAAATTTATTAATATATTTTACAATATTTCCAAAGATAAGTGAACTTGACAGTTTTATAAAAATTCTAAAAAAGACTAATTCAATTTAATTTATTTTTCATAAACTCAAAATACAAAAACTACTTTATATTAAAAATTATAAACTAAATAAAGTGTCTCCACATATTCCCCTTCCAGATAAGCGATAGAGTTCTCTTAGCTAGTCGATTGACAAAGGTAACGCTGGTTTTAAACGGTCAATGAATATATTCTTAGTTTTTCCATTAACATTTACTTGAAAATGTTTATTAGTACGGTTTAAAACAAAAAAAGGTCCATTATAAGGTGGAGTAAGAGACGGCTTAGTTCCATCATTTCTAATAAAAACATGTGCAGATTCTTTAAGTTTGGAATGAAAAAATGGCTTCTTGACTGTATGGTTCGATGTTCCTATAGGAGGAGGTCATACAAACCGTTTTTGAATCGAATTTAATGTTGCGCTATGTATGCGCTATACTGAGGATTTTGTTCATTATGCTAACTCTGCAGGATTTTGGAATGAATGGTCGTACGGATGTCGTTGAAAAATCACAATACAAGGTTGTGTTTGAACGTGCTAAAGAAACTGGCTTAAGTTTTAAAGATGTTTTCGGGGATTTAAGAAAATTTTTTAGCTCAGAACAAGATTTTGGTTCACTTGCTATAAATCAAAAGTCAATGTTTTGCTTATTAGATTGTGTGTCAGCCGCAACATTACTATCACCTGGAACATGTACTATACGGAAGTAAAGGAGATTGGCAACCCTGTACTCTAAGTGTCAAGTACAGTCAAATCCCGATAATTCGTAATGGCAAGGGACCGGCCATTTCTTACGAATTAGGCGGGTTTTCGATTTAGCGGGATTTCGATTCAACGGGGTTAAAATAAAATAAATACGAATTAACGGGGTTTTACTAAAACGATAAAAAAAACATAAAAACAATTGTTTTTGAAGGATTGAAGTAAGAGTGGATGGAGCAATTTCAAATCGCTCAGCAACGTCTATTTTTGCTCTCCATTGTCAGTGGCTGCAAAAATTTGTTGTATGCTAGAAATGTTACAGATTAGCAGAGTACAAACTACGCAACGGATAAACTATAAAATAGATACAGCAAATGTAGCACAGAATTACAGATATTTAGTTAATAGAAGCAATAATTAGGATAATTTTATAATATATTGTATTGCTTGTAACATGTTACTGTTATTATTTTTTCACTTAGCATAATGACAAAATAATTTTTTAAAATTTTTTTCTTTTTGACGCCGAAAATATGTTTCAAATAATTTTTCATTTTAAATACTAATAATACAGAAAAATAATTTCATAATTTTTATCGTTATTGTTACATTATAAATATATCCCTGAAGAAGCTACCCATTGTTGGTTGGGAAATATTGGAAAAAATAAAAATTTGTTAATTAATATTTTTTTTTATAAGAAACCAAATAAGTGGATCTTTTGCTTGAAGAAATACAGTCGGATATAACAAAAAAAAATTAAATTTAATAAATAAATACAAATTAAAATTTAACACCATTGTATAATAAATAAGGTAAAGTTTTCCCGGCAGCTGTAGACGTGTATTTTTGTTTTCTTTATGTCAGTTTGTTTTTATTTTGTTTGAAATTTATTTTACAAATATTAAATTTTGTATTTTTTATTTTCTTGTTTCTCTATTTTTGACACACAGAAAACATTTTACAGTAACAAAATGCCTGTTGTTTTTGTGACATTGTATTTGTTTTAGAGACAAGACTACCTTATTTATTATAGCATGTTTGACACCTGAAATTAAAAACAAGTGGTTTGCAAAAATTGTCAGCTGGGCTTGTAAGACTACCTTATGTTCATTATATGTATCATGCAATCAGATCATGTACATTCACATCAAATGATCGAAATGATTTACACTTGTTGATGAATTTTCTGCTTGTGCATAAAAAGCGAACAAGTTTAAAATTGAATAATACATGTTTGTGTTGTTCTTAAAATTCAAAGTTAAAGTATAAACACATTCGCCACAGCAGACTAGACGAACACAAATGCTGCTAGCTACCGTTGTAGCCGCCCTGTCGTCAAATGTGTAGCTAGCTACAAAAAAAGCTAACTTTTAAATTGATTTTTCTAGACTAAGGCTGACTTCCAAAACGTCAATTGCTTTGTGTTTGAACAAAGCATCACATTTCATAACGCCGCAGTACAATAATTATACAATGTATACCATTTCAAAACACCGCCGCATAGTATTTTTAACGCAGTAAGAGAGCAAACAAGGCATCGGTTTTATAGTTGTTGCATTGTTTCCGAACTTTGCATATGGATGTGATTTAAATACAGTAGCAATACCACAGGGTAACCAGAGATGACAAAAACAAACAAAATTGGACTTCGATCATATTTTATTTGTCATAAGTAAGCTTCGTGAAAAAGAGAAAACATTAGTGTGTTTGTTATGAAAGTAAACAAAACGAAAAGCAAAAAAAAGTTCAGTTTTTAGTGGAAAATGCTACATAAAAGCACGCTTAAATTTAATAAAATGTGATAATATTAAGTATTTACGGCATATAATTCCAAAATAAAGTGATAAAACAATTTAGTGTGTGCTTATATACTCTGTATATTAAATTTATATACATACGTACATATATTCTGTAAATTTGCCAAATGGTGGTGATTTTTTGCTTACATACACACATACATACATACATACTTGATAAATTCTGATATTTTGCAGATGTATATAGTAATAAAATACAAACGATGAGTGAAAACCAACTTAAATTAATTAATTAATAATATTTTTAATGTAAATTATAGAAATATATGGATATTTTATTAGTTTTGTGATTTATAATTTTAATTTGGATACAAAGACAGCACAAAGAAAAAAACGAAAACGAAGGATTGTATGAGTGTATACAAATCAGTATGCAAAATCTTCCGTCTCGTGTCATCTCTGGTTACCCTGTGGCAATACTGTATACAAACATTGTATACGAACGTTTTGGAAGTCAGCCTAACTTAAAGCTAACTACAATACAATGCAGAATGTAACCAAAATCAATTAGTAGGTTGAGTATATATATACTTACTCATTTATATACTTACTCATTTATAATTGAATATGGTGAGCGCCAACAAATTTAATCATTTAGGAACTCTTAAAATTATTTCAATTATTTCATAACTTCTTGCTGTCAATATTTAAGTGGTACCATAGCTGAGTGGTATGCGCGTTGACTGTTAATCCAATGACCTGTGGTTCGAGTCCCAGCACAGCACCGGTGTAAAAAAATTTGAAGAAAAATTTATCATTACAATATTACTATAAAACTACTGAATATAGAATTGAGAAAATAAAATAAAAATGAAATATATTTTTTTTATGTATACTAACTAACTACATTTTGACTTTTTAACCTTTATGTCAACACGTCAACAGATACGTACCCGGGTATGTTCATACATTTTATATGGAATTTCTTTTGTTGCTAAGTTTATTTTTGTGTTGATTTGGTTTTACATACGTTTTACAATGAAAGGACAAATTTATACTGCATTGGCGACATCCTTCGAACGGGAGAAAAACGTAGGCGAGAGAGTAGTGAAGGACTTGTGCGTCAATCTTTTTCGTGGAAGTGAACGGAATATTGTTTGTGACAATTTCTTCGCCACATATAATTTAGCGAAAAGTATAATGATGTTAGGTACAGTAAACAGTAGAACAGTTTTTGTATCACAATATTTAGATTTACCGAAAGGACGGGAAGTAAAGTCAACTATATTTGGTTTCAACAATAATATTACTTTATGCTCCTACATGCACAAAAAAAAATCGGTTATACTTCGTTCCAGAATGCATTATACATGCGAAGTGCAAGGTCCAAAGAAAAAGCCACACATGATTTTAGATTACAACAAATATAAAGGTAGTGTCGATAATATGGACAAGCTTTTAGCAGAATACTCAAGAAAGCGACGAACAAATAGATGGCCCTTGACTTTCTTCTATAATATACTAAACGTTGCTGCCCTTGTAGCATACATAATTTACGTTGAGAAAAAGCCGCAGTTAAAAGCTTCCACAAGCCGCCGTAGGATGTTCCTGCACAGCCTCTACGAACAACTGGCAAAACCGGAAATAGAAAATAGATCCAAAAATAAACACATTACAAAAATATTTTCCACACGCATTAGCATAGTATTGAAGCCATATATGGAGAATCATTGAGCGTAAGTGGTGCTGCAGATGAAAGCCTGGTAGAATGTGACAGTACTGGTAGAATAAAAGCAAAAAGTAATTGCTACATATGTACAAAACGTCGGCCAACCACGTTATGCAAAAAGCCCGTGAGTGCCGCACATTCAAGTTGTATGCCGCAATGTAACAAATACATTTAAGAAAAATTAGTAATTAATACTTTTATTTTCTTTTCTTATATTTGATTGAATTTTAATTTTATTTTTTTATTAAAAACATTTAAATTTTATTCAATAAACATGCAATATCATTATATTTTCATATACATATTTCATTATACATACCCAGGTATGCAACTGTTGACTTAAGGGATAGGAATAAAAAAATGGCCACATCCTCGGCCCCAATCTCCAAATTTTACTCAAATCGAGGAATAAGGTAGAAAACACCACTAGTGAGGATATCATGAAAGTTCAGGTTAATACCGTAATTATTTTCTGAGATTTTTTTTTTTTAAATTTTATTATATATTGAATCTTCAATTTAATTGAAACATCAATAAGTTGTTCAAATCTTAAATCTAAAACAGATAAATATATGTTTAGCCAATGCTAAACAAAATTTTTAGTTTCAAGTTTCAAAGTTTTAGTTTCTGAGATGCAGCGATTTAAAAACACAAAACATACCCGGGTATGTATCTGTTGACATTAAGGTTAAAACTAACTTAAAGTTAGCTACAAGTAGTGGAAAGAAAAACTGACTTTTCCCTAGGACATCGCCATGTTAAAAAAGCTAGTTTTTTTCAAACATTCAAGTTAGTTTAAAGTTAGTTTTGTTTCCGACAGGGCGTTTAGCAGCTACTTAATTATTTTGGATACGACAGATACACAGTAAACAGCTGATCCTGAATTGTTGCAACGATTCATAAGTGTGCCAAGTTAGCGTCGACGAATTAGCTTCGATTTTAGGAATAAAAAAACGGGGAAAAAATAAGGAGATTTTGGGGGGATTTTCCAAGTAAAGTCATAGAAATAGCGTCGATTTTGGGAATTAAAAGCGGGGAAGTATATACTTCATCCTTAGGACATTTCCTGGCCAATACAGGCTTTCGCACGCATACAGACCCATTAATTATCAAAAAATAGACCTCAATAAACAAAATAAGCGAATCGTGCTAAAAATCAATCGGGCCGTTCCCGAGTAATCCCGTCTTTTCCAAATTGGCCAGAAAAAGCGTTGCTGATTTATCCTGTCCAATACAGGCTTTCGCACGCATACAGACCCTATACATTTTATAATATAGACCTTAAAGAACATTTTGAGCGAATCGTGATAAAAATCAATCGGGCCGTTCCCGAGTAATCCCATCTTCTCCAAATTGGCAAAAAAAAGCGTTGCTGATTTATCCTGTCCAATACAGGCTTTCGCACGCATACAGACCCAATACATTTTAAAATATAGACCTTAAAGAACATTTTGCGCGAATCGTGCTAAAAATCAATCAGGCCGTTCCCGAGTAATCCCATCTTCTCCAAATTGGCCAAAAAAGCGTTGTTGTGGGCATATATGTTAGCATGCATATTGTTAAACTATTTTGGCAGGATTTTTGTTATAACACTTAGATATATATGGATGCTCGAAGATAGGAAAGGTTAAATTTGTTTGGCCGTATTAATGCAACCCTCAGTAATATTTACAGTGATAAAATGATATTCGATCAAGATGATACCTACATATGTCGTTTATATTCGTTCTATATTGTAGGACTTATGATCAAAAATATATTAAAATTTTGAAACACGTAACTGCGGAATCAAGAGAGAGAGCGCCGAAAAAATTACACAAAAATTTTAAGGTAAAAAAGGGCTATTACGCTGTGAGTTTTTTTTAATCTTTAACAATGTTGGTATTTTTGACTCAAATCAATATTCTATATAACAATAAAGCTAATAAAAATTATTTATGCATATATATTATAACATTTACATTTTGTAATTTTCATTTTTACTTTACAATAAAAATATTTCTAATCACTAATTTGCTTTACATATTTTGTTATATTGTCAACACTGTTTTGGTTTTGTGGCCATCAGAAATAGAAATTAGTTTAATTCGACTACACGACAAAAGTACCATGGACAAAAACCTGTTGCCGTGTTGCCTTGCTGTCTTCCATATAATCATTCTCATATGCACACATGTATTTTAATTTTGACACGTGGTAGTCGGTAGTCTGCTGTGGCGAATGTGTTTAATGCTTTAGGGAATAATTAGGCTCGATCATGCTTGTTGTATAAAACAACAAGAGAATAAAACTGAATGTTTGAAACGAGCGGTTGGGTAAACAAGTTTTTTTGCTATTGAACAAAAACGATTAGGGTGCGTACAGAGTGGCCGCTTGTTGCCGAGCCGAGCTGGCTGACGCTTATTGCGAGAACCAATGCGAGAACCCTATGCTCCTTGTAGGAGTTTAAAGGAACTGATATAATGCGAGAAGACTGGTACTATACAAATTAGTACAAACAAGCGCGAACAGGTCATAGTGGGCGCCGAGCTGGTCAGAGCGCAAAGCTGATTGAATGCGAGAAAGCAGTGTAGTGACGTATATTGTAGTTTAGTTCTTTTTAAGTTTTTCTTTCTACTTGTTTTATATTATGTTTATAAATATATTGTAGGCACTTGCTACTTTAAAAATACTTTTGAAAATATACTTTGCGTTTTATAAATATTTTTAATCAATGATTCATTTTGTATGTCGTAAATATTTTTCAATATTATAATTGAGTTTTAGTTTTTCCTTTGGGAGTCAAAAATATAATTTTTCATCAACATTTTTTAAATAAAATAAAAACTTTTTTAATATTTGTATATATAAATGTGTTATCATTTATAATTGGTGACCCCGTAAAAGAGAGTCATGAAATATTTAACATAATTTTTATTGAATGCAACAACCAAAATGCCTGTTTTTGGAGATAATAATACATCTAAAATACCAACATTTTGGAAAGATGAACCAGAGGTTTGGTTTCTACAAATTGAAGCAAGTTTCTGGTGAAAGATATCATTATTTCTCCTCCCTCTACTGGTAAATATGATGCTCTTAAAGAACGCATAATCAAATCGTTTGCAGAGTCTGCTGAACAACAACTCAAAAGGTTGTTAAATGGAATAGAGAAGGGTGACCAAAAGCCATCAAACTATCTTCAACGTATTAGATCACTTTCTAATGGTAAGGTAAGCAATGATATTTTGAGAACTCTGTTTCTGGAACGTTTACCAGACAAAGTGAAGAGTATTCTGGCTGTATGTGAGTCCAGTGATGTTGATAAATTGGCTTATCAAGCAGATAAAATCTTTGAAGCTTTTTCTAATTCAACTTCAATGTTTGTTTGTGAGATATCTCCGTCATTAAGCAGAGATAGTTTTTTAACAAAATTAGATAACATTATCACCAGAATTGATGCTCTTGAAACACGATCCAGGTCAGTTAAAAGGGAAAACAATTCACATACAAAAGCTCGATCCCGTTCAAGAGCAAATTCAACTAGTAGAAGAGATACTGGTTTATGTTGGTATCATTAGCGTTTTGCTGAAAAGGCGCGAAAATGTATACAACCATGCAAATTTTCAACCCCAAAAAACTAAATTCGAGTCCTACAAGTTCATCGACCGCTTGTATAGATGAATTTTATAACGGTCGTTTATTTGTCACCGAAAAACATTCAAAAGTTCAATTTCTTATCGACACAGGAGCAGAAATTTCTGTCTACCCGTGTAAGAATCATAACTGCCTGTTTTTAGAAAATGAAAACAATATTGAGAGTGAGAATTTATATTGAAAACAACAATAAAATACGAAAATTTGTTTTTGTTTTCAATATAAATTCTCACTCACTATTTTGTTGTCATTTTCTAAAAACAGGCCATAAGTCACCTCAAAAATTGTCACTTTATGCAGCAAATGGCACAGAGATCAAAACATTTGGCTCTATAGTTCTTAATTTAGACTTAGGTCTACGCAGAAGCTTTAGATGGAATTTCATACTTGCAGATGTTTCCCGTCCAATTATTGGAGCCGATTTCCTTCGCCATTATCATCTTCTTCCAGATCTAAAAGAAAAATCATTAGTTGATGGTACAACAAATCTGAAAGCTGTCGGTAACATTGTTAATAATTGCTTTCCTGGCATAAAAATGGTTTCTGGTGAAAGTCAATTTCATAATTTGTTAAAAAAATATCCAGAAATTTTTATACCGTCTGACACTTTTGAACCATATCACGACACATATCATCACATTATCACTCAAGGTCCAAGCGTTCATTGCAGACCAAGGCGTCTAGATCCAGTCAAGTTAAAAGCAGCTAAAGACGAGTTTCAGTACATGCTGAACAATGGAATCATTAGACCATCTAGCAGTAATTAGGCAAATCCACTTCATATGGTACTAAAATCTAATGGAGAATGGCGACCTTGTGGTGATTACAGGGCCCTTAATAAGATTACCGTTGCTGATAAATATCCAGTTCCATATCTCACAGATTTTCAGATGAATCTTCATGACGCTGTAATTTTTTCTAAATTGGATTTGATAAAAGCATTTTATCAAATTCCAGTTCATCCGGACGATATTAAGAAGACATCTGTGATAACTCCATTCGGATTATTCGAATTTTTGAGAATGCCTTTTGGGTTATGCAATGCAGCACAAACCTTTCAGCGTTTTATTGATGAAGTTTGCAGGGGACTCGATTTTGTATTTGTTTACATTGACGACGTTTGTATTTTTTCAAAATCTGCTGAAGAACATGCCACTCACATTAAAATTATTTTTGAAAGATTTAAAAAGTACGGAATTAAAATTAATCCTACTAAATGCGTTTTTGCAGTTCCTGAAATCGAATTCCTTGGACACCACATAAGCAAGGAAGGAATTCGCCCTCTTCCAGCCAAAGTAGAACTTATCAATAATTTACCTTTGCCTAAAACAATTAAGGAGTTGAGACGATTTTTGGCAATGTTAAATTTTTATCGAAAATTCCTTCCGAAAGGCGCCACGGAACAGGCTATTCTTAATGATTTCTTAAGAGGTACAACCAAGAAGAACGACAATAGTGAGATACCTTGTAGTAAGGATTCGATTGATGCTTTTAACAAATGTAAGAAGACATTAGCTGACGTAACTTTTTTGTCTCACCCTATTCCAAATGCAAAAATGGCTTTAAAAGTTGACGCATCAAATTTTGCTGTTGGTGCAGTATTAGAGCAATTTGTTAGCAACTCTTGGGAGCCACTTGGATTCTTTAGTAAGAGACTTAATTCCACTCAAGAGAATTACAGCACATATGATCGCGAACTTTTAGCAATATATAAATCTATTCATCATTTCCGTTATTTATTGGAATCTCGAATATTTACTATTTATACAAATCATCGGCCTTTAATATTTGCATTCAAACAAAAACTAGAAAAAGCTTCACCACGCCAGCGAAATCATCTGGATTTTATTGCTCAATTTTCAACAGATTTGAGACACATAAGCGGTACAGAAAATACTATAGCCGACGCATTGTCACGTATTGAGACAATTCAAATTCAAGCTATAGATTATAACAAATTAAGTCAGGCTCAAAAGAACGACTCGCAACTTACAGAATATATGCAGTCTTTAGGTAAAGAGAAAATTGTCCTTATTACGTTCCCAAATACAAATATTTAAATATATTGTGAAACATCAACTGGAGTAGCTCGTCCATATGTGCCAAGAGAGTTTCGGATGCAAATATTCAAGAATATCCACAGTCTTTCTCATCCCGGAATTCGAGCCACTCGAAAGCTAGTGTGCTCAAGGTTTTTTTGGCCATCAATAAACAAAGATATAAATGATTGGTCACGAGGTTGCCAAGAGTGCCAACGTTCTAAAATAACAAGGCATACCAAAAGCAAACTTGTAAATTTTCCGATTATAAGCAATCGTTTTTCAATGATACATTTGGATATAGTGGGACCTTTACCAACTTCGGAAGAATATTCATTTCTTTTGACATGTGTTGATCGATTTAGTCGGTGGCCAGAAGCTTTTCCTCTCAAGGACATTAAAGCTGAAACGGTTTTTAGAGTGTTTTATGATGGGTGGATTTGTCGTTTTGGTATTCCAAGTACCATTGTTACAGATCGAGGAAGTCAATTTACTTCGCATATGTTCAAAGAGATTAATAAAAACCTGGGGATCACACACAATTTCATAACATCTTATCATCCACAAGCAAACGGCTGTTATGTTGTTATTATCTTCGTTTTATTTTTAACACTATTTCTTCTTTACATGTTCAAACGTTCTCTTCTCTAAATAACTTAGCACTAGCTATTTATACTATCTTAAAAGTAGTTACACAAAGGGAATATGCAATTCTTCATATTTGATTCTGACCCAAATATTTTGGCTATTGCGAAAGAGCAACATTGCACAAT
The DNA here is from genome assembly GCA_947311025.1 of Lypha dubia. NCBI lineage: Eukaryota > Metazoa > Arthropoda > Insecta > Diptera > Tachinidae > Lypha > Lypha dubia. The sequence continues at coordinate 71,670,174 of OX371260.1, forward strand.
TTGTCAACGCAAACAATACTCAAGTTAATGAACTGTTATTGTTGCATTAACAAATAAGTGCAATGACGATTGCACAATCAATTAATACTTAAGTGAATGAACTGTTGTTGCATTAACAAATAAGTGCAATGTAGGAGGGTAGTTCAATTGTGAATCATAACATCCCTCCCCCCTTTGCGGAAGAAAACATCTAGATATAAGTGTTTTCAGTCAGGAAATTTTTCAGCTATTTGGGACAGAATCATTAATATGCTATTTAAATAGTTACTGACAATTGTTTTGCAAATTATTTCAAGTTTAATAAATTAATATAAATATATTTCTGCATTACGGTTGATAACGTGTCTGAGAAAATCATCATTGGTTATTGGTTGTCGTTGATGTAGTTGGGTATGTTGTTAAAAATCTCTTATGTCTGCTACTATTGTTGTGAGGTTGGTTAGGGTGAGAAGTTAGTTGCAGTTGGAAACGTCCAAACATAATGGTTGATATCGTTGGTGTAGTTTTGCTGCTGGTGGTCTCTTCTTCATGTCTTCTGTGTAGTCTTCTATTTCCTCAAAATTTTCTCTACTCCAATTATATTGTTTTTGTTTTTCGGTTTGCTTCTCTGTTTCTTTATCCTTTGTGTCATCCGATTTTTTGTGAAATGACTTATATTATTTCTTGTTTCTTCTCCTCGTCTTTTTTTTTCTTCTTTTTGTTTTATCCTTTTGATTTCTTGAATGTTATTCTCGTTATAATTTCTTTATCATTTTGCTTTTCATATTTATTTATTTGTTTTCGTAATTCTTTTCAGCCACTTTTTCAATCTCGTCTTTTTCGATTTCTTATTTTGATACCACTGATTCCGAAGAGTCCATTTCTTCTTCTTTTTGTAATGACCTTGTTTAAAAAAAAAAATGTTTAGTAGGCTACTCTTTGTAACTTATTCGTGTTTTTCCCCTACTGTGGCTGTTTCGGGTTCTGACATTTCTTCATGATCTTTTATATTCTCCATGGTTTTCTTTAACGTTCTTCAGTTTTCCCTTTCTTATCTTCTTTTAGATACTCCGCGGCCGTAATACTTTCATCGACCCCACTACTTTTTTCTGCATATCCATATCTTCCACTTTGTTCTTTGTTTCCGCAACTTCCCTCTCCTCCTTAACAACCTTATCCATCCTCTTAGGCTGGCTACGCAATCTTTGATGTCGTCCTTTTGGTGTGTGTCTTCCTTTATTTTATTTCTTTGTTTATTTATATTATTAATATTAAAAAATTTTTTATTTTCTCCTTTTCAATATAGATTTAACTTAGTTTATTTGTTGTTTTCATGTCTTTTAATATTTGCTTATACAAGTGTTTTAATATTAGGTGATTATATAATTTTTTCAAAAACTTTTTATTTCCTTATTCCTACGTTACACTAATTTCAATAAAGGATTAAATTACAATTAAAAAAAAACTAGTTAAGTCTGTAAAAATTAAAACAAACTCTTTCTTTATATGTAGTATTACTTTACTGAAAAATGAAACTTTAATAAAATTTTAATTACTACAAAATTTTTCATTTTCATTTTCTTTTAATTTAATAGTTTTTTTTTTTTCTTGAACTATGATTTGAAGGGTTTTTTTTTTTTTATTTTATTTACATATACATAGTATGTATGTGTATATTTTCTAGTTCATAAACCCTTTTACAAATTATTTAGAATTAAATTTAAGAATGATTTTTCTCATTTCTTGGAATTAGTTTTTAATATTATTTATTAATTTATTTGAATATAGCTGTGACTAATTGTTTACTTTCTTATTTTAATATCCCTGATTATGCATTTTATCAAAAATACCATTATTGCTTTGTAATATATATATATTTCTTCTTTTTTTTTTTTTTTTTTTTTTTTCAGTGAACTCATATGTAACTGACCTATCTTAAGAAAACTCGTAGAAATTTTTTTGCTTCAGTTGCAAAAACAAACAAAGCCTGACGTCTGTGCAAATGAAGCCAGCTTTATAAACATTGTAAGACGTTTTTTAAATTGTTTCAAATTTCACAATTGTATGCATATGCGGTTAAAAAAAATTTTTCTTTTCTGTTGTTGCAGAAATAATTCAGTAGTTACATTATATGTTTAAATTCGCAGTTTTTGCAAAATATATGACGCGACTTAATTCCGTTTTTTTTTTTTTTTTTTTTTTCTTTTTAAATTTGGACGCAAATTATTACAAACAATTAAAGTTTAATGATACAATACAAGTTTAATACAATGAATTTTTTTGTTTTAAATATTTATACATTTTAGTAAAAATTTCCCAAATAAAAAAAAAACTAAAGAGAAATGTTTAAGAAAATCTATAATATAAATGCTGCTTCGAATTTGGTTTATTTTCGGTTCTTTTAATATAATTGCTGTTATCAACTTTCGAATAAAATTTTCCCTGTAATTGACTTTTATTTGCAATGGAAAACTAAGTTACTGTGTGGGTTTTATTTTATCATTGTGTCTGTCTGTTCGTATGATATTATTTGAACTTTCAAAATTAAAGTTTTTCACTAAATGAAAAAAAAAATACTGAAATTCAAATCAAATCCGTGATTTTAAAGCATTTAAAAATTTTAATAATAATTACAATTAAATAATTATTACAATTTCTTAAAAAAAATTAAAGTTCAATGATAACAGTCACGGTAAACCCTTTCTACTTTTTTTTATATAAAAGTTTATAATAGCCTTACCGTGTCTGTCAACAGTCAATCGGTAGGTTATGTCGTTCATCTCTATATCTTTCCTCATATACTTGCCTTTTGTCCATTTTTCCTCCATGTCCTGCAGAAACGACTGGACTGTGTTGTTGATGTTTGAGTTAGTACTGCCTCTGTCCCCTACATTCCTTTTCGACCATTTCCTCATGACTCTAGACAGCAAGCGTCTATCAATTGATGCAGATTTGGGTCGTGAGTTCGAAATATCTGTTTGACGCCGATCCAAAGATTGAGCATTGAAAAATTGTCTAAGACAGAAATCCGCATTCCTTACTACATGTAATCCGCAGTCCACCAGGTTCTCCTGTTGCGGGCATTCCGCATACTTCACCGGTAAGAATGTTTCTGTTGCCATAGTTCCAAGTTCAGGAAAAACCCCGTACATACTCCTTATTGCTTCTGCGGCCTTCTCTAATTTGTGAGGTTTCAGTGAGTCGTACATTATTATCGCTTCCTTCGTGACCGCTGCGAGGGTCCAGTGGAACTTTTCATTAACTGGTATGAGAAATAAACGTTTTCCCATGGGGTCTATTCCTTTGAAAGCCCTACGGACCCTATTCTGGTTATTTATATCACTTGGGTTATGGTTGTACTGTTGTAGTGCCTGATAGAATGAACCACTAAATATATGAATCTGTGTTGCTTGATCCAATGTAATGGCCGTTTTGGAGACCCAGTCGAGAAATATATCTATGTGGTTGTCGTTGAACCATCCTCCCTTTTCAACCAATTGGTAATCTTTCTGTGTAAGTTCTCTGAATCTACTTCCTATCTTGTACTTACAATGAAGATTGGTCATGGTGATACCTTTCTTTTGAAAATTGCCTTTTGGTATTATCTTTCTTATGAGCATGTAATGTTTACCAAAGCCGTAATGATATATTAATTTTAAAATAATGTATGGTTTCTTTTTTTTTTTTTTATATATTAAGTTTAAACTGTCAAAATGTCGGTTGTCTCCTGTATTTTGTCGGTGATGTGATGGAGACGCAAGAACAGTTGGTTTTCTTTTTAGACTGTGTCCTCTCTTTCTGAAACCTGTTTCTTGATCTGTGTCCCTTTTATGCTATTCTTATTTATTTTGTTTTTTGTAATCTTTACTTTCACCTTGGTTTGCTTCTTACATAGGATCACCGTAGCAATAACTAGAATTATTATTACTATCATCGCTGTTCCTCCTGTTATTGTAACTATCGTACTGTGGAGTTTTATTTCTTCTATCTTTTTTAAGTTATTTTGTTGTTCTAGGGTTATCTCTTGATATGTTAGTATTCTTTCAGTGGAGAATATTAGTTGCTTCGTTGGGAGCGAGAATGTCTGCTTTGTTTCAAATACTTTGTTTCCCAAGGTTCTGTTTCCGAACTGTATTGTGCAGTTTTTGAAATGCATATAGTAGTGTCCCTCCAACTGGAAACTCCTCAGATCACAAGAGCTGGAAAACGTAACATTTTGTATGTTGACCAAAACTACCATGCTGCTATCTATTTCTAATATTCGAGGTTCCACGTTCCTTATTATCTGGCACCGCGAGCGCAGTATACAATTATCAGATTGTTTTAACTCAAATATTGATTTGTTTTCCAAATATGTGTATGTTTTGTTGTGTATTTCTATGATTGTTTCCGGAACTTGCACGATTTGCATATTGTTGGGGACGATGCATGTTGTTGGGCATTAGGATAAAAAATTTTTTTGTTGTCTCAATGACTTCGGAGGGAACCTTTATTATTATACTCAGGTTGTCATTGACCCATTGTACTAACGCTGTCCTGATTTGCTCAAATCTTCTCCAAATCGATCCCAAATATTTCCACTTCCTTTGGTGTCAATAGCTCTGTTGAAACTAACCCTATTTTTGCATTTGCTACCTCGTCCGCGATAACTCGTATTTTATTCTTTAAATTTTGAACCTTGAAAAATTGAGTGACCGCGAATTCGTTATTAATGAATCTATTATTCAGATCCCCCATATTCTTGGCGTATTCTGAGATAATCCCTCTGTCATACGTGATAGCTTCCTTTAGATTCATGATAGATTTATTAAATGCGTCATTAATCATTATCTGCTGATTCATCCCCTGTATCAACTGATGGTTATTTTCATCGATTACTTTCTGATGCTCTTCTATTAATTTTCTATCGTCGTCATCCATCACACCCCAAATAAATTTTAACATTGATCCACCCGCGTTTATTAATCCCCTGCTATGGCTATGAGCATTGAATATGTGCAGGATTTTCCTCATTTCTGTGACTTCTTCAATGGCTATTCTACCGTAAACCGTATCCTTTTGTAGTTCAGTTGTTTCCTCCATCTCGTTTACCATGTCGTCCAGTTCTCCTATGTTTATTGTGTGGACAATGAAATTATATTTACAAACCACTCTGGCATCTCCTATGCTAATTTCAACGAAGCCGTTGTCCGTTTTTAGTTTCTCTATATATAGGCTTTTCCCTGCGAAGACTTTCATCATCAAACAACCCATGATTACCTGTAAATAAGAAAATGGCATTTAATTTTTTACTCTTTATAGGGCTTCACCAGGTTACGGTGTAATGTTTTTAGCCTTCCTTTTACCAACATTTGGACATTTACTGGTGTGGGAAAACTTTTAACTTCATAGGGGCCTTCCCACAAAGGCGACAATTTGTTTTTCCGAAGTTGATTTTTTATAAGTACTTTTCCCCCTATCATAAGTGTTACTGGCCTACTGTTTCTATCATATCTTTCCTTTGCGGCTAATTTGGCCTTGTTTTGACATGTTCTGGCTATCTCATATGTTTTTTGGATTTGATGTTTCAATACCTTTTGGTAGTCATATGGATTGTAGAGTGGTGTACTGTTCTTGAGGTTTGCTGGTAAGGGTGTGTCGAACCCGTACATTACCTTAAACGGCGTCTGATTGGTGGATGTATGAATTGTATGATTATGTACATGCATTGCTGGTGCCAACCATTGGTCCCAATTTGAGCCATCCTCTTTTGCGAACGATCGCAAGTACTCGGCCAAGGGCCGATGACTCCTTTCTAAGGATCCGTTAGCCTGGGGATGATAGGGAGTGATATGTTGCTTTTTAATTCCCAGCAGTTTACACACACTCCCAAAAAGTTTGGAGGTAAAATTTGTACCGTTGTCTGTAACCAATTTTGTTGGGAGACCATATTTCGCTATGATCTCGTTATAAAAGACTTTTGCCGCTGTTTCTGCCTCCGCGTCTTGCATCGGGGCACATATAAAAAATTTTGACAAATCGTCCTGAAAAGTGAGGATATACTTGTTACCCGCAGTAGTTGTTGGTAGTGGTCCGACCATGTCCATATAAACTTTTTCAAATGGTCTTCCTGGGGTGTCTGTAAGGACCATCTGCTCTTTGTTGCAGTGCCCACTTTTGTTTTTCTGGCATTTTGGACATCGTCTTATGTACCTTCTAATATCCTTCAGCATACCCTTCCATTTGTATTGTTTCCCTATCCGTTTAAAAGTCTTATTGACCCCCTGGTGCCCACCAAGTGGCGAGTCATGGAAACTCCTCAGAACCTCCCGAATGTCCTTCTTGTCAGTTAAGAATACAGCTGTGTCCGTAGCGTCCTGATTTAAAACAAGTTCTCCGATATCCTCCTCTAATATCCTTTCCTCCCTTCGATCCCCCTTTTGACTACTAGCATTTTCTGATAGTTTCCGCTGTGCCCTAGTCAATACCTGTATTTGATGTCCTTCCAGTGGCAGACGACTTAAAGCATCTGCATTCAAATTGTCTTTCCCTGGCTTGTAGACGATGTCAAATTCATATTCCGAAAGTTTATGTCTAAACCGTGCAAGCCTCGACGTCTGGTCTTTGAGATTCGCTATTCCTCTCAGAGGTTGATGGTCGGTAAAAACGGTGAAATGCCGACCCAAAAGGTATGGCCGAAACGTATGCGTTGCCCATACCACACCCAACATTTCCTTCTCTATCGTTGAGTATCTCTTTTCTGCGTCATTCAGCGTTCTGCTTGCAAATGCAATAGGGTGGTCTTTGCCAACTCTTATCTGCGATAATACGGCCCCTAACGCAACATTGCTTGCGTCCGTGGTTACCCTGAAAGGCTCTGAAAAATCTGGGTAGATCAGGATGGGAGGGTTTGAAATACTTTCTTTCACCTTATTTAAAGCTTCCTGGCATTCTGGTGTCCAAACGAATTTGCTGTCCTTTCTTAGCAACCTCGTTATGGGCGAGGCTAATTTCGCCATTCCGTTGACAAACTTTCGGTAATAATTAACTAAACCCAACAAGGCTTGTACTTCTTTTACATTTCTGGGGGGCTTCAAATTTCTTACGCTCTCCACCTTAGCTGGATCTGGAAGGGCCCCTTTTTCTGAGCACTTGTGCCCCAGGTAGACAATTTCTCTTCTTAGAAAGTGACATTTTTTGGTGTTTAGTTTAAGTCCACTTCCGCGTAACCTGGATAAAACGTTGCATATTTTACTCTCATGGTCTGCTATAGTTCTTCCGTATACCACAATATCGTCCAGATATACGAAACATTCCATACCCTGTAGGCCTGTTAGTATTGTATTCATAATCATTTGAAACGTCGCGGGTGCACTTGTGAGACCGAAAGGCATTCTGTTAAACTCAAAATGTCCCTTGTCAGTGCTAAATGCTGTTTTCTCTTTATTATTTCCGTCCAATAGCACTTGATGGTATCCACTGGCTAAATCCAGTGTTGTGAAATATCTGCTATTCCCCAGCTGATCCAGAATTTCGTCAATCCTTGGAATTGGAAAAACCTGCTTTATTGTAACTTCATTTAGTTTTCTGAAATCAACGACCATCCTATATTTTTTCTGTCCATCCTGTGATTTTTTGGGAACCAAGAGAAGGGGTGAATTCCATGGAGATACACTAGGGCTTATTATTCCATTTTCCAGTAAGTCTGAAACTTGACGGTTGATTTCATCCTTATGGATTTGTGGGAGACGATATTGCCTTTGGTTAATGGGCGGCTGATTCTCTCTAGTCGGAATCTTATGTTTCATTCGCGACGTGAATGGCAGTTTATCTCCATCCAGCATGAATACATCGTGGTACCGTTCACATATTCTGTCCATTGATTCTTTCTCGTCCCTGTTCCAATTTTCTTCCTTGACTAACATACTCTTTAACTCCTGTATTCTCTCTAAACACGGCTTTTCTGGCGATTTAATTCCCTTATTTTCGGTATAATGGTTAAAGTTTGAGAACTCTACTTCAATTTCTTTCTCTAGAGGAACGTTGTGATCTGTTGAGTTAAGTATGGGTACTGCAGCTTTCCCATCCATTACGTTGACCAGCGTATTTCCCATATAAACTCCTGGAAAAATTTCTTGTTTGTGGACAACGACTGTCCTGTCCTTTGTTTTTATTCTGACTGGTACTATGGTCACCGTTCTTCCGCCGACACTCAACTTTCTCTGATTTAAAGTTGTAAAATCGGTCATTCCATTGTGAAGTTTGAAAGTTTTTATACATTGGTTGTTTTCATTGAACAGCTTCAACGTCCCATTAACTGAGTTTATTATACTCTTATTCCAAATGTTGTCCCTTCCGAGAATGCCATCCCCTGGGAATTTGCTGTGATGGGATACTACACCGAAATCCCACTGTATATTTTCTCTAGCGTGTATGTCCAACGTCATAGAAAATAATGTCGTGGCGTTTCCTCCAAATGCGCCCTTCAGTGTTTTTGTTTCCCTGAAATTCTTGTTAGGGTAAGCCTTCATTGCTTCTTCGTTTATTATACTGGAATCCGCTCCAGTATCTACAAGCAATACGAGTTTCCCTTCCTTGGCTTCTATGCAAGGAATAGTAATGAAAATTGTATCCGCTGATGCTACATCATTGTTGCTAATATTTATATGCTGTGAAATTTTCCCCAGAACAATTCCTGTGCACTCTTCTACCGATGCATTTTTCCTATGAAATGCATGCCCAGGATTATTAGGGGTATCCTCCTCACTTTCCCTATGTACTACTGCTTTATGCGTTATTCGCACAGGTACGTCTTCTTCAGAGTCACTACCTGACTTCCTGACTTCCTCTGTTTCCACTTTCACCTTTTGCGCCTCTTTAACAATATTATCCGTTAACCCCTTCACATCCCTTTTATATTTCACCGTCTCTATTAATTCCTCACACTCATTCTCATTGCCCTCACATATTCTGCTCTTGTTATCTTGTTGCCAATTAAGTTCGTCCTTTTTTTTCGGTTTCCCGGCTATTGGCTGTAGCTGGGCCGAATAAAGTTTCCCGAAATGTTACCAGTATTATTTTCCTTATTTCTTACCTTCTTATCATTTGTAAAATTCCTCTCATTTGGTTCATTACTTGCGCTAAATCCACTCCGACAGGCACGTGCAAAATGCCCTGTTTGATTGCATTTGTAGCATCTCATCTGTGGAGGTTCCTTAGAGTGTTGTGGTATATTTCCGTTTCTATATCTTTGCTGTGCTTGGCCCGTATCATTGGACTTATCTCTTTGCCTCTGGTTCACCCTTTCGGGCTGCCGTGAACTACAAAACTGATTTTCGATGTGGCCGTTTGTCCCACAAGTTCTACAGTAGAGCGATGACAACCTCCTACTACAGTTGTCAAAGGTGTGCCCTTTATTTCTGCAGTAAGTGCAAGTGTTGTAAAACTTTTCCCTATCGCCGCACTGAGGACCTACTTCATGGCCATATTTCCCACAGTTAATGCAATAAGGTGCATTTAATCGCTCCCTACAATTTAACCTCTCATGTCCCTTTTTGTTGCAAAAACTACATGGGGTTGACTCCAACACTGTGTTGATCGTGCCTGGGTTTTCTCCAAACAACTCTTCCGCTTCTTCTACTATGGCTATAAGAGTTCTCAGTTCCTGTCTTTCTTGTCCAATAAACCTTGCTCTGAGAGTTTGATCTCTAAGCCCTTTAATAAAGCTTTTCACAGCTATTCGTTTGAAGTCCTTTATCATAACCTCAACACTGTCTGCTGACCATTCTTCCTTTATTGTGCTGATCGCGTCATTGAGCATGACCTCAATACGGTCTCCGAATCCACTGGCTGGTTCTCTGATGCTCTGCCTACATCCTAATATCAGCTCTCTGATCTGGTCCAGGCTTTTCTTCTTCAAATATGCTTTTTTGATGGCATTACACAATGCATCCACAGATTCGAACTTCTGTTGCGATATTCTAGAATATGCCATACCCATAAGCCATAATTTTAGGCATTCGATGACATTATCCCGTGCGCTACTATCCTCTCCCGACAAAATTTCTCTTTCTACCATTTTACATCCTTGGATATATCTAAAGACCTCAGACGATAAATCAGGTCCATCAGTGCCAAAGAATGTCGGTACTATGTTATGAACTATTTTAGTAATTTCCGATAAAGTTGGCATCCTGATTGTTTGCTGTCCTATATTTTCCCTATTTAATACTTGTCTTGGTGAAGATGTTTGCTTTTGCAAATAATTTTTTGTTTGTGATATTAATTTATAAAATTCCCCAATAATTCCAACGTCGGATATTTTTGTTTTGTCTAATCTATTAAATTCCGCTTTGTTTCTTTCAAGATCTTCTAATTTTCTTGCTCTATTTTCGGCCGTGTAGCCCCTACTGCCTGCCTTTTTTGGCGTTAGTCAAAATTACTTTAGTTTTATCTAATAACTCTAGAGCAACTGCCTCCTCCCTATAAGTTCCTACTCCGTCTACTACTCCTTCTTGGTCCTGAGTTATAATTATTGAAGGAATTTTCGTATCTTCTGCTTCTGATAACTCCTCGTGTAACGATGGTGTTGGTGACCTAAACCTATGTATTGTATTTAGCTCGTGCCGGGCGTTTTCCAGCGCTATTTGCAGTCTTTGAACCGTGTCGTCCTGTGTTTCTATCAGCTGTTGTTTTTTCAGTTGCTTCTTAAACTCCCTTTCACTTAACTCTTTTTGTTTTAATTGACTAACTAGTTCCGTATTTTCTTTGACTACTTCTTCGAGTAAATTTTCTGTGTAGCTTAGTTGCTCACGTATTTTTCTGCTATGATTTTCAAGTAATTCTTTTGTTTCCTCTAATTCGGTTACCCTTGTTGAAAATTCGTCTGATTGTTCTTCATTAATCTCCAACAACACTTGTAATATGTATCCTACTTCCTCTAACTTTGTCAATCTCCTTTTCCTCACGATCTCCCTATGCACGCTTGTAGAGCTCTTGTCTGACTTCAAATTAGCAAGTTCTGCCCATGCTAGGACTCGTAAGCTGTCTACCTCAAAATTGTATGTCTCTAACTTTGCAACTAAATCGTCTGTGCTCCTCTGTGGCCTGTCCATTCATATAATAAAGAAAACTATAACAATGTACTTACCAGTTTCAGGCTTAAATTTGTCATCTCTTCACGTAGCAGTGAACCGTTTTTATTATTAGTATTATTCGGAAACTTTCTCGTTTTACTTATTTGAAAAAAAACCGTTTATTTAAATTATGTATGTTTTTATAGTTAGGATATGGAAGCTTGTTAAGTCCTATACCCTCAACAATGCAGTATTAGACAGACCGAAGGTAGCTAGAATTTAGTCTCTTATCAGGCTGTCTATTCTGTACTGTTGCGCATTAAGTCCTATATTTTCATCAATGCAGGATTTGACAGACCGAAGGTAGCTAGAATTTAGTCTTTTATCAGGCTGTCTATTCTGTACTGTTGAAAACTAACACTTAATCCGTTGAAATTTTGTTGAAGTTACCGGCTGCGCCAATGTTATGTTGTTATTATCTTCGTTTTATTTTTAACACTATTTCTTCTTTACATGTTCAAACGTTCTCTTCTCTAAATAACTTAGCACTAGCTATTTATACTATCTTAAAAGTAGTTACACAAAGGGAATATGCAATTCTTCATATTTGATTCTGACCCAAATATTTTGGCTATTGCGAAAGAGCAACATTGCACAATTTGTCAACGCAAACAATACTCAAGTTAATGAACTTTTATTGTTGTATTAACAAATAAGTGCAATGACGATTGCACAATCAATTAATACTTAAGTGAATGAACTGTTGTTGCATTAACAAATAAGTGCAATGTAGGAGGGTAGTTCAATTGTGAATCATAACACGGCTTAGTGGAACGATTTCATCGAACACTTAAAGCCGGCCTTACATGTGCCGATAATAAACAATGGACTATTTCATTAAATTCAGTTCTTTTAGGTTTAAGTGTTAGCCTTAAAGAAGATCTTGGATCATCCCCTGCTGTGATGCTATATGGAGAAACAGTACAACTTCCAGGTGAATTTTTCAAACCCGTTGGAATAATTGATCCTTCATCTCATTTAAAAGTAATTCAGACAATTATGGCCAATCTTAAGCCGACAGAGACCTTATATCATAAAAACAAATCAAACAGTTTCTTTGTACATCAAGATTTAAGTAAATGTTCTCATGTCTGGATACGTCGTGACTGTTATAAGAGACCTCTTCAACCAAAGTACAATGGACCGTTTCCTGTTTTGCAACGGAATCAGAACACATTTACTATATGTGTTAATAACAGAAAAGAAACTGTATCAATCGACCGCCTGAAACCAGCATTTTTTGTGAATTCTAATTATGACGATGACAATTCTAAAGCTGAAAGCAGACAACAAGTTGTAAAAACCAGATCCGGAAGAACGGTAAAACTGACAGAACGCTTCACCGTTCATTGAGAAGGGAGTACTTGTAGGCACTTGGTACTTTAAAAATACTTTTAAAAATATACTTTGCGTTTTATAAATATTTTTAATCAATGATTCATTTTGTATGTCGTAAATATTTTTCAATATTATAATTGAGTTTTAGTTTTTCCTTTGGGAGTCAAAAATATAATTTTTCATCAACATTTTTTAAATAAAATAAAAACTTTTTTAATATTTTTATATATACATAAATGTGTTATCATTTATAATATATTTAAATAAGTGAACATATTAATTTAATTCAATTGTCTGTAAAAATAAAATTTTAATTTTTAACTTGGAGTTTTGAGTTATATAGATTATTATAAAAAATTTGTTAAATTATATAAAATTTATAAAAATAATATATAAAATATTGAGGCTACATTGGCGATCCTACCAGATATTATACGAATTAAATTGATACAATTTAATTCAATTATCAAATCTGCTTTTTGTTCTTATGAAGAAATCATCTCAATAAAGGAAAACTGGCTCAAAAGGATTACATTAAAAAAAATTTATATACATACATATATTGTGGAAAATATTTACAACGTTTATTATATATTATATTTACATATACGCATCTTTAATTGAAAGCCAAGTTCACAATTAGTATCCTGATAAAGGTTTTACATGAAGAACTACGAATAAATTTAAAATTGATGCACTGAAGTATCTGGATACGTTATCAATTCAAGAATTTCTTTAATTGAGAATTAGTTTACATTCAGATAAGTCTCTTTATTTTTATTTTATGTCATAGTATTAATACATAGTTCTATAAATACACTCATTCTCATTTGTATTAATATTTTTATCTAATTATTGTAAACGTCACTACATTACATTAACATGTTAAGATCTAGGGTTCTATAGTCGATTAATCGTTTAATCGACTAGTCGACTTTTTGTAGTAAAAAGTCGAAAAGTCTAAGGTCGACTTTTTTGTGGTCAAAAAGTCTAAAAATCGACTTTTGCTTTCGATTAATCGACTTTTTTTTCTTTTGTTTTTGCTTGCTTCTGCTGGTTTTCGATGAAACAAACAATAAATTGTAGTCAACTTTGAAGTTTTTCCGTATTAAACGCTATTAATATTTTTTTCCCTCCAAATTTAAGGTTTTGTTAGTTTATGGAATTAGCAACATTGAACGAGTCAATAAAAACAATGCGAAGAAAAAAGATTGCTATATGTGTATAACAATAGTGCTAGTTCACTCGCTCTAATTATTATCAGTTATTGTTTATATGCAGTTTTGCCATGAAATTCTTTATTCTTATTCTAGATTTGCCCCTAGCTTTATTCAAAATTTCCAAAATTTGTTTGCAGCAACTAGCTCTACACACAAAGAAATACCGAGGACAAGATTATGTCATTTCATTGGTAAATCATTGTTTATTAAATTTGTAATCATTTGTCAAGGCAACTATAACATTTGAGCAATGGTAACAATTATTTGCCAAGTTTCTTGTACATAATTGGTAGTATTTTGCTAAAAAACAAATATTTGACCACGTTCTTATTAAACTTTTACCAGGAAATTTGTACGGTTTAAATTACCAAGTTTCTTGTTTCATAATCCCCTAATTTTTTTCTACGTGTACCAATGTTAATTTAAAAAATCCCTCAATGTCACTAAACTAGGTTCGAGGCACATTTTTATAATGTGCTCACTTAAATATCCCAGTCATTTACATAACTTTTTTTTTTTGTCTACAGTGAAAAGTTCTGGTGTATTTGGTTTTATTGGCTATCCTTATTCTGAATTGTTAATGAAAAAAAAATTGTTTTGTTTTATTAAATAAAAATCAGTTTACATAAAAATACGAATATTTTTTTATAAATTTTTTTATGACTATCAATTTTGCAGCAAGACTCTGTAGGTCAGATATGCTAGAATTATTTTTCATATAAAAAGTCGAAAAGTCGACTTTAATCGACTTTTTTTGAGCAAAAAGTCGAAAAGTCTAGAGTCGACTTTTTGAAAATTTGCAAAAGTCGAAAAGTCGAAAAGTCGACTTTTAGCTCGTACTATATAACCCTATTAAGATCACCGACGCGGACACCACATAATTCTAATAACGATAGTAATATCAGTAGTGCAGATAATGCAGCGGGAGTTGAAAATTCAGAAGTAGAAATATGCACTACTTCTGTTAAACTACCATCTTTCTGGAATGAATATCCAGAAGCATGGTTTATTCATGTCGAAACAATGTTTAAAAGTAAACGTATTCAAAACAATAATACAATGTACGAACATGTTATTATATCACTTCCACAAGAAGTTATAATGTCAGTTATTGATATTGTGCAAAATCCGCCATTAGAAAACCGCTATTCGCTCCTAAAAAATAAACTTCTAGAGCGTCACTCTCTCAGTGAGCACCGAAAACTTGATAAGCTTCTTTCTAATTCAGTTATAGGAGATCGAAAGCCATCAGAGTTTTATAGGTATCTCTTGCAATTGGCTGGCAAAAATATTGATTCTGATTTTTTCAAAAATTTTTGGCTACGAAAACTTCCTAAAGCACTTAACATTGCTTTAGTTGGTTGCAATGTGGTCAATATTGATGATTTACTTAAATTAGCTAATAATATATGGGAAGTATCAAATAATTCTGAGATGTATAACATAGAAACAAGTAATAAGTCTGTTTGCGTACTTTCCCAGTAAAAATTATCAAGCAACAAAATTGCAGAGAGTAAGAAAAAAATCGCACTCAAAAAGAAAAAATTGTAAAAAGTACACGAACAGGAATTTGCAACAATTATCAAGTAAATTTGAGCAGCTGATATACAACAGCTGATTTTAATAACATAGTTTTTAACCGAATTACGAGTACACAAAGTTTGATCTTAAAATGCAATTTAATTTATAAATTCACAATTTTTTTTATTTTTTTCACAATTTTACACCACAAAAAAATTTTCATTTACCAAAAATATAAACATATGTTAAGTCACTTTTTTCTCTCTTGGTAGTGTACAGACGCGTTTTATAATCGTCGCAACTGAATATTAAAATTATCAAAATTTAAAGTCACAAAAAAAACAAAAACAAAACATTTATTAAACAGTTATTATACTGCTTTTATTTTATTTTTTTTTTGCTTGTGTATACATAAATATTTGCATACACAAACTCTTATAAGTGAAAAAAAAACAAGAGAACTCTAAATGAGTTCATCTTCTGGCAACAAGAACCACAATAAACCCACAAGCAATAGAAATGCTTATTTAACTTTTGTTGCTGATAACGACAATAAAAAAATTGAATTAAGCACAAACCTGAATTCTACACAAAATACAACTATTCGTGCGCGGTCATGCTCTCCGTAGATGTTTAATAGTGATCAAGAAGCAACAACAATTGCACCTATTAGCAAACTTGTCAGCTTAGCTGTACAAGCAAACAAACAAACAATAAATACCCAGGTGACCAACGTGCACAAAATGAATAAAATTATAAATAAAGTAAGTGAAAATAGTTCCCAAAGATGGGAAAAATTAAAAAAATTCCGAAAATCGTTTCGCGATTTTAACTGAACAAGGTGATGAATACACAACTAATACAAGTTTAAGTAAACCACCACCGATTTATTTAAGAGAACAGAACTCCAGCTTTCTGGTAAAAAGCCTTATCTCGTTAATTGGAGAAAATGAGTTTTACGTAACTCCAATCAAGAGTGGGAAAATTAGTGAAACAAAAATTCAGGTGTCTAAAGAAAATAATTACAGAAAAATAGTCTCAGACTTTGAGACTAAAAATAAAAATTTTTATACATATCAGCTTAAGAGTGCTAAAGGTCTAACCGTTGTAATAAAAGGTATAGATTCTAGCGTGGATCCAGAAGAGGTCAAGTCTGGCCTTGAAAATAGTGGATTCAAGGTGAAAAATATTTCAAATATCAAAAATAGAGAAAAAATCCCCCAACCAATATTTAGAGTCGAGTTACAGCCAGGTGACATAAAGATAAAAAAAAAAAATGAATCGCATCCAATTTATGATTTAAAGTATCTGTTGCACCGGAGAGTTACCGTTGAGCAGCCACATAAAAGAGCTGGACCTATCCAATGCCTGAACTGCCAAGAATTTGGGCACACAAAAACTTATTGCAAGTTGCCTACAGTCTGCGTTGTATGTGGTGAGCTACACAGTACCGCTAACTGTGACAAAACAAAAGGTGATCCCAAGGCGAAAAAATGTGGCAATTGCTGCGGAAATCACACTGCCAACTAAAGAGGCTGCCCCCTTTACTCGTTTTTTAAACGCTCCTCGCACAAAAAAGAAAATATTATCCCCGCTCAGCCTATCACACTTTTAAGCTACCCTCAGTTACCTCAACCGTCTACCAGTCAGCAACAATATTCAAACGTATTGAAATCAAACGCGACTATTGCTCAGCAACAACCTAATAATAAATTTTCATACGCTAACATTTTAAAAAGTAACCACAATACGGCGCAAAAACCGGTACCAGTAAACGAAGCTCCAGGGTCTAATTTTAGCCGTATTGAAGCCTCAATTGAGAGCTTAATACAAACAGTAAATACTTTTACTCTCAACATGTCCTGTATGATGCAGGAAATGTTGAAAATGCAGTCTACTTTGTTGCAGGCTGTATTAAGCAAACCATGAACTTGAAAATATGTTTTTGGAACGCAAACGGCATCTGCCAACATAAAAATGAAATAGATTATTTCCTTCTGGATAAACAAATCGATGTTATGCTTATCTTAGAAACTCATTTGACGTCTCGAAGTTATTTTAGAATTAGTGGATATAATTTCTACGACACCAAGGATCCTCGAGGTAGAGCTTGTGGTGGTTCGGGAATTCTAATAAAAACGCGAATAAAACACTACCTGTTAAATGAATTTTGTGAAGATTATCTTCAAGCAACAAACATCTGCATTGAAAATTTTTATCAAAAACTTGTGATATCATCTGTTTATTCTCCTCCCAGGTTTTCAATTTCAGAGAGTCAGTATACCGCATTGTATACAACACTGGGGTCCCGTTTTCTAGCAGCTGGCGACTACAACGCTAAACACACATTTGGGGTTCACGTTTAATCAGTCCCAAGGGTCGTGTTCTGTTTGACACAATTTCAAAAATGGGTTTGAATGTAGTTTCAAGTGGTTAGCCAACATATTGGCCAACGGATCGACAAAAAATTCCTGATATCGACTTTGGAGTTATGAAAGGTGTGCCCAGCGAAATGATTGAAGTTGAAGCATCATTGGATTTATCTTCAGATCACTCGCCTACTATTATCACTATTACTCACACACAACTGCAACATCAACATGCGATTTACCGCTGACATCTGCACGTATTAACTGGCGGAAATACAAAAAATATTTGAGTGCTCATTGCACGGAAAATATGCTGTTGAGAACCTACTGACATAGAAACTTCTATTAGGTTGTTTGAAGCACATGTTAGTCAAGCTGCTCTTAATGCTTCTTCAAATCAACCAAATCAACAAGTAAGATTCAACATAATTTCTTCTGTAGATATAGAAAGGCTATTGACTGAAAAACGGAGAGCGCGACGAGAATGGCAACGTTACAGATCCCCCAAGCTAAAGTTAAGGCTAAAGGAATGCACCAAACAGCTCAGAAAAGTTTTACAAACACAAAAAACAGCTTCGCTGCAAAAATTTCTTCAAGAACTCGATGCAACACCACAAACAGATTATTCGCTATGGCGTGCAGCCAGAGGACTTAAAAAGCCAGTGATTTGCAAACCTCCATTACGAGATTCGAATGGTGACTGGGCAAGAACTGATGCTGAAAAAGGTGCTCTTTTTGTTAAGCACTTAGAAAAAGTATTTACACCGAATATTTCTACTGATATTGTTGAACTGCCACCAGTCATCTCTTTACTAGAAATACCGTTAAGATTTAACATTGTGGAGATTGAAAAGGCCATCACTAGTCTTAACAAAAAAAAAGCCCCAGGCATTGATAAAATAAGCAACAAAATGCTTCAACAACTGCCTTATATTGCAAAAAGAATTATACTATTCATTTTTAATAGTATTCTACGGCTGCAATACTATCCTGCAGAATGGAAGGTTTCGATGATTATTATGATACCAAAGCCCGGCAAGGGTCATACGAAGGTTGAATCCTATCGGCCTATTAGTTTATTGCCCAACATTTCAAAACTATTTGAAAAGCTGTATATGAGTAAGCTGATGCCTATAGTGACTAGAAGTGGATGCATTCCAGATCATCAATTCGGTTTTCGCAGACAACACAGCACAATTGAACAAACTCACAGACTTGTTAATGTTATCAGAGACACTTTCGAAAAGAAGAAATATTGTTCTGCGCTCTTTATAGATGTTTCTCAAGCTTTCGATAAAGTATGGCACGAAGGTCTTATACATAAATTAACGCAAAATCTACCCGCAAACATTGTTAGGCTTTTAATAAGCTACCTAATTGAACGAAAATTTGTAGTTAGGGAAGGCAATTTCTTAAGCCCACCGCAGTCGATCGAAGCCGGAGTTCCCCAAGGCAGTATCTTCGGTCCATTACTTTATTTAATATATGCCTCTGACTTACCGTTAAGCAGTAACATTCATACATCAACATTTGCCGATGATACAGCTTTTCTAAGCGTTCACGAAAATCCTGTAGAAGCTTCCCGCAATTTACAAGGGTATATATCCAAATTGCAAAATTGGCTCAAACAATGGCGTATTAAAGTTAACGAGCAGAAATGTGTGCACGTAACTTTTACGTTGCGCAAGGAAACATGCCCGCCTATAAAAATTAACACCGAGACCATACCGCAACACACTGTTGTCAAATATCTAGGCGTTCATCTTGATCGTCGTTTAACATGGAAATCGCATATAGACGCAAAGTTAATACAAATGAAATTAAAAGCAGCCCAAATGAATTGGCTTATTGGAAGAAATTCTATACTAAGCCTAGACTTCTACTATACAACGCGATCCTGAAACCAATATGGTTCTATGGAATCCAGTTATGGGGCACTGCCTCAGCATCAAATGTCGAAAAAATTCAAAGGCGACAAAATAAAATTCTACGTACAATTACAGCAGCCCCCTGGTATGTCAGAAATCATCGGATTCATAAAGATCTAGATGTTCCGTTGGTGAAGACAATATTTTCAAAAAACGCTAAAATATATATAAAAAAAGTTGAGCTGCACCCAAATGTACTTGCGCGCAATATTTTAAATTATAGAGGCCACACCCGGCTGAAAAGGAGGGATACTCTTTTTCTCAGCCGTACACGAGAGATGTAAAATAACATAAATTAACCGTTGAAATTAAAAATTTTGTTGAGCATTGGATAAACTTATATTTAATATTTTTAGATTTCAGATTTGAAAAACTTATTGATAATTTAATTTATAATTGAAGATTCAATAAATAATAAAATTTATCAAAAAAAAAAAAATTTTTCTCTCTTGTTACTGGGTTTTTAAAGTACGCGAACAACTTTTAGACAAAATTCGTAATAATTTGTACAAATTCGTACAAATTATTGAGTTCGCGAACACAGCTAATGTAACTCAAAGTCAGGCAGATTTGGGTACAATTGTTAATAATTTAGTAAAAGTAACTTCTGCAATGTGTGAACAATTCAGTAAGTTATCATTAGAAATTTCGAAAGTGAAACGATCTATTGGAACTAATCCTCCAATATATCCTCAACGTAATAGAAGTAGAAGTAGGACTCGTTATTCCAGTCAGGGTTGGCTTTGTCATTTTCATTATCGATTTGGAAGTAAAGCAAGGAAATGTGTTCAGCCATGTTCATATACAACATCAAGTCAAGAAAACTAAAACATCCTATTATTTCGATGGCTGAATAAGAGATTCACTTTCAAATATATCAGTAGATGCAGTTGAATATTATACTAAAATACCTCTTCCATAGCTATTTCTGGTTGAGAACAAGTATACATTTTTTTTTTAAATATCCATCGATCTTTGTGGTCCACTTCCGTTTTCGAAACCTAGACGTCTAGATACTATTAAATACAAGATTCCAAAAGACGAGTTTGAAATTTTAGTAAGATCAGGAATTCGCCGTCCATCTAGTTCAAATGTTGCTTCGCCACTACATCTTGTAGCAAAAAAAGAACCAAATGATTGGCGTCCTTGTGGGATTACCGTAGGTTAAATAACGTAACTATTCCTGATAGATATCCATTACCTCACATTCAGGACATACATATAAATTTAAAAGATAAAAATATATTTTCCAAACTAGATTTAGTTCGAGCATATCATCAGATCCCAGTTGCAGAATCTGATATACCATAAACTGCTATGACAACACCGTTTTGATTATTTGAATTTATAAGAATGCCATTTGGTCTTCGCAATGCAGCACAAACGTTTCAACGTTTTATAAATGAAGTTTTATCTGGTCTAGATTTTGTGTTTGTGTACTTAGATGATGTGCTTATAGCGAGCAGGGATGAGGATGAGCACTTTAAACATTTAGGTTCAGTTTTTGACAGGCTATCTAAATCATAGCTGTTAAGTAATGATTACTAATCATAATAATTAGTAATTAGATTATTTTTTTTTAAAGGTGAAGTAATGATTATATTACGATTATTTTCCGATTCGCACGATTACTAATTGATTACGATTACAGATAATCGAAAAATAATCAAGATTAATAAAAATTACGAAAAAATAATCAAAAATAATAAAAAGTAATCGAAAAATAATTTGACTACTTTGGAAGATTACTTTTGATTGTTTTTGATTATTTTTTCGTAATTTTGCGAAATTATGGCAATACAATTTAATGTTAGTTTTTTTTTCATTTTTTGTCATTATTATTGATGTTCATCGATTTGATAATTGATAACCTGTTTGCATTCTTCATGATTCTGCATTCTTCTTATTTATCACGGGTTCACGGGTTTGTGCGCTATTTGTATAAAGTATATATATATCTTTTGCGTATATTTTTTGGTGAGTGTTATGTTACACTTTATTTACTTGTTATACTGTTATGTTACACTTTATGTTATTTATAATTGGTAATATATATATAAATTGTAGTGAGTTTTGAAATATTTAAAAAAGAAAATGTCAAGTAATGAAAAAAAGAGGGTGTGAGTTTAAATAGCAAAAGGAAAACATTAATTGTGAACTATTGTAATATTGAGTTTTAAACATAATTGTTGTAAACTTTTAATAATTATTAATTATTTTAAATATTATTAATTGATTATGTTTCCGAAACCGATTTTTCCGCAGACGACAGTATTGAAGATCCTGACGTTAATTCTACTGGAAGTAAACGAAAGAGTTCATTAAGTGAGGAATCAGGACCGGCCCTAAAAAAAGTCTGTATGAATTCACAAAAAATAATTTTCAAAGAATTTTACACAGAAGTAGAAAAAGTTAGTTTTAAAGTTTTTAAATTAAAGCATAATATGAATTTATAATTTTTGTTGTTAGATTTCCGATAAGACAACTTGTGGTAAGTGCGTTGCATGTCATCGAGTGATAAGAGGAAGCGGTGAAGTGACTTCAAATTTCATCAAACATTTGCAAGTCAAACATAGTGAACTTTTTAAAACATACAAAAGTTATAAAACAGGTAGCCCTTTTGGCGGTAACACGCAATCTGAGTTCGATGGTCAACTGCTACATGCAATGATTGATTGTTCAGTGCCCCTTTCCATTCTGGAAAAGAAATCGTTTATAGATCTTTTTCAAAGTACAGGTATGAAGGTGATGTGTAGCAAACAGCGGCTAAGAAATTGGAAACAAAATATACCATCATGATGAAAAATGTAAAAGAAAACATGGTTTGTTCTAAATATTTTTGTACCACAGCAGATGTTTGGTCTGGAAATTACAGAAGCTTCCTTGGATATACGTGTCATTGGCTTACAGACAATTTCGAACGCAAATCGGCAGCTTTGGCATGTAGAAGAATTTGTGGAGCACACACCGCGGAAAATATTGCGCAGATGATTACAGAAATCAACAGAAGGTTTGAACAGCTCAAACATTGTTTTGACCATTACGGACAACGGTTCAAATTTTGTAAAAGCGTTCAGAGATTACGGTGTGGGAAATGACTTTTTCGAAGATGATATTAATGACGAAATGCCAGTCTTTGATAATGAAAGTTTTTTTTCCCACACATCAGAGATGTTGCAGCCATACTCTGAATTTGCTTGCAAATGCTGACGAGATTTACCAAAAATATGATTTACTAAGGGATGCATTTATTTTTTTTAACATGCCCTTAACGTCTTCAGCTCCAGTTGAACGACTGTTTTCATTTGCCGGTATCGTCAACAGTCAAAGGCGGCAATCATTGTCTGATTTTTCTTTTGAAAAATTAGTTGTAATGAAGGCCAATTGTAAATATATGTAAATTATAAAACTTTTTTTGTGAATTGAATGTATTTTGAATGTATTTGTTTTCTTTATTATTTTTCCACCCATTTTTCCCTTTTTTGTTGATTTATGAAGTACTAAAATTGTTATTGGTTGTTTTGTTATTGAAGTGAATATATGTACCTATATTTTGTATACAAAAACTAATTAATTTTGTTTTATTTGTTCAAAATTTTTTTACGTTTTAAATGCAAATTTTTCAAAATAAAATGTATGTGTAAAATGGTGCACATTCTAAATTTTTAAAAAATAATCGAAAATAATCAAAAATAATCCTTGAAAGTAGTCAATTATTTTTTGGTTACTTTTGATTATTTTCTCGTAATCCTAACTAATCTTAATTATTTTTGGATTATTTGTAATCATAATTAATTAATAATCAGGAATTGTTAAAAAGAGAATTATGTAATCAATACCATTCTTTTTAAAATTTAATCTAATTAATTACTAATCGTAATCCAAATTTAACAGCTCTGATCTAAATATGGTTTATATATAAAGAGTTCGAAATGTATATTTGGGGTACCAGATATAGATTTTTTGGGGTACAATATCTCTATTGAAGGGATAAAACCTTCAAATATAAAGATTAAAGCAATTCTCGATTACGATAAACCAAAATCTGTGAAACAATTACAAAAATTTATAGGAATGGTTAATTTTTATCATAGGTATATACCTAATGTTGCTGAAATGCCAAGTCCAATTCACAAAATGCTCAATAATGCGATAAGAAATAAAGAAAAAACGTTGAGTTGGTTGAAGAGGCAGATTTATCATTTGAAAATATTAAAAAAAATTTTTCTATGAGAGTTATGCTTAATCATTTTAATAAAAATGCAGATCTGTCATTAGTAGTAGATGCTTCAAGTATAGCAATAGGAGGAGTTTTACAGCAAGGAATTGGTAATAAATTTGGAACCACTAGCGTTTTATTCAAAAAAGCTTTCACCAACTGAAATGAAATACAGTTCATTTGATAGGGAACTATTAGCAATTTATTTAAATATAAAACACTTTAAACATATATTGGAGGGAAGATCCTTTTCGGTATACACCGATCATAAGCCATTAACACAAATAATCAACTCACAAGTTGAACGTAGCCCACGACAGATTCGACACTTACACCCAATTCACACCATGAAATTTTACATGAATTTTTTTTCACGATATTTTGTGTTTGTTGGCGAACGGGGTAGAGAAGCAAAAGGGGTAACAAAAAATTCACATTTTCAGTTCTCCGTGAGTTTTTCTTATATTTTTCTTTACACAAATTCGTTTTTTGTTATTTTGCTTTATTTCATATTTCATTTTCATGTGGGAATACGCATATTCGTTTGCACGAAGTTTGTACGGAAATAACAACTTGATGTACATACATACATACACATGTCAGATTGTTTTTATACAAATAATAAAGTAAAGAAGAATAACCGATTACGGAGAAAAAAATCAACATTTAAATCATGGGAAAAAATAATCGTATGAATCTGTAAAGTTTATAGAAGCAACTTTTGAAGAGAACTAAAGAAAAATCGTGAGTTTTATTTCATGGTGTGAATTGGGTGTTAGAATACATTGCTCAATTTACAACTGATATTCGTTATATAAAAGGTGGTGACAATATTGTAGCAGACGCTCTTTCCAGAATTTCTAAAATCGATTCAATTGGAAATGACACATTTAACGTTGTGCAGTTATCAAGAGAACAGGAACAAGATTTGGATTTGCAAAAACTGACGAATGTCGAAGAAGATATACATATATAGGTTTAAGAAAGTATTTATGCCAGAACAAAATGTTTTTGTTTGGGGTGAATGCTCCAAAGGTAAATTCCGTCCATACGTTCCAGAGAGTTTAAGGAAGATTGAATTTTATGAGTTGCATAACATTTCACATCCTGGCTCGAGAGCTTCTAGAAAACTTATTACATCACGTTATTTTTGGCCCTCAATGAATAGAAACATCAATCAATGGGTTTCTAATTGTTTACAATGTCAAAAAGCAAAAGGACATAGACATATTAAAAATAAACTGATAAGATTGAAATCCCTGAAGGAAGGTTTACACACATACATATTGATATTGTTGGCCCACTTCCAGTATCGAATGGCTTTCGATATATACTAACTATAATTGACAGAACTAGTCGTTGGCCAGAAGCTTATCCTTTGAGAAATATTACAGCTAAAAATATGGCGTATAAGTTTTTAAACCAATTTATATCAAGGTTTGGAGTTCCTAAGCGAATTACAAGTGATCAGGGTGCACAAGTTACTTCTCATATATTTAGTGACGTTACAAAAGCTTTAGGTATTAAAAAAATTGTTACCACAGCTTATCACCACAATCAAATGGTATGGTGGAACGTTTTCATCGACAACTGAAGGCATCAATTTTAGCTCGAGGAAATTCAGTTAATTGGTCGGAAAAGTTACCTTTAATTTTATTAGGTTTACGGTCGGTAGTTAAAGAAGATATTGAAGCATCTGCAGCTGAGATGATATATGGACAATGCTTACGCTTGCCTGGCGAATTAGTGGTGGATTCTGGACAAGAATTTAATAATTTTGATTTTTTAATTAAAATTAGAAAATATTTTTCTAATGTTCGTTGTGTTATATCTCATCATGGGAGCACAATGAAAACTTATGTACCTAAAGTTCTTGAAAGTTTTAATTATGTGTTCGTGAGAAATGACTCTGACAAGTTTGGTTTTTCTTATCCGTATGAGGGACCATTCGAAGTATTAAACAGAAGTTCAAAATATTTAAAACTTAAAATCAACTCGCAGGTTAGGCCAGCATTTATCCAAAGCGTATTTCAGCGCCGAAAACATTATTTTGTTATGTTGTTATGATTTCAACTTGTTTGGAAAACATAAAAAAAAATAAAAACAAAAATTTAAGAAAAAGTAAACAAAACATGCAATCAAAAAATTATAAAGAAAATAAAAATTAAAAAATAAAATAAAAATTAAACAAAAAAATAAAAATTCAAATAAATAATAAAAATTAAATAACATTATAACAAATGCAATATAAACAAATGCATACAAACATACTTATGTACATCAAACACAAATAATAGATAAAATATCAGCTCTGATTCTCGTATCCACTATGCACACCCAAACTTGTTTCTCGCATGAACAAGTTCTCGCAATAAGCGTTAGCCAGCTCGGCTCGGCAACAAGCGGCCACTCTGTACGCACCCTTAAATCATGAAAATTAATGTGCATGATCAAGTATGCTGGAAAATTAAGCACTCGTTGTTATGATGTAATAAACCAGGTGGCAGCATTACGACAGCTGAATAATTTTTGCTCCGGCATTAATGGCGGCATTGGTTGTCCACTCAAATGTCAAAAGTTCTGTTTGCTTTAAAATAAATTTAAATAAAGTGTACGTTTTATTGGTATGTGGTGTTTGTTTTAGAAAATAATTTTCCGGTAAACGAATGTGTTAATTTTTATATGTATAAAATCTGAAAGATTAAAAATGCGTTACTGTATTTTAAGCATGCAGTACCCGGGAAAGGTACATTTTTTAATGCTCCTCGAGATCCAAGTCAAAGAGCGAAATTGGCTAAGCTGTGCCAGAAGGAGTTCAATACAAGTACCCGTGTTTGTTTATGTTTATTCTGTTGTGAAGGCAAATAGAATCTATTTTTCCTTGAACTAAGTTTAAGAAAAAGACAATGTTGGATACGATCCTTCGGCTTTTCAGTGTCGGAAGGTTGATAAGTGCTAATCGACTCCGATAAGGCGGCAGATTTAAAGCTGGATTCCATTGAAGATAGCGCAGACAAAATAACAAAAATTGTTTTTGAACTGATTCAACTTTTTTTATATATATGTATGTTGTACTGAGGATCCCAAATTACAGAACCGTATTCGAGAATGGGTCTAACTAAAGATATAAATAAATTTTTAGTTACATATGGATCATTAAATTCCTTTGCCCAACGTTTTATGAAGCACAAAACACTATTTGCCTTATTTACTGCAAACGTGATATGTGTGTTAAAATTATGTTTTTTATCAAAGTAAACTCCAAGGTCTAAAACTGAGTTAACGGCTTTAAGTTCAGTGTCTTTAATAAAATATTTCGTTGTAGATGGCGAGTATCTTGAGAATGTCATTGATTTGCATTTATCTAGATTTAGCTCTATAAGGTTTATTGTACACCAGTTGTAGAAGTTGTTCAGATCCTCTTCTGGGCCAAATTGACAATTTAAAAGGGCCAAAATAGCTTCGAGAGGGCCAACAAAATTTTTTATAATAATATACTCGTATATGATAACAAGCTTTTTATTGAAATAAAACAGTAGTAATACTAATACAGTATATGTCGAGCCTTTGCTGCAATAGAGTCATAACTATATAAAAATGAGTTTAAAGTTGCGCATTCGCTAACAACTTAATGGTAAACGAAAATTTAATATGTATTTGTCTCAAAAGTTGAGTATGCAAGATATTTGAATGAAATTTTTACACATTCTGAAGAGGATATGAGAATTAATTCTGCATTATTAACTCAAAAATCACTTTTTTTGAGTTATGACTCTATTGCAGCAAAGGTTCGATGTGTTTTATGTTAAATAACTTTAAACAAATACCACTACTCAAAAGCAACACGAAATATTATTGTTCAATACAAATTTTACCGTTAGACAGTCTACTTAGTTTTTTTGTGTTTACTTGATATTGGTACTAGTCAAGGCGAATTCAGATGCATATATGGTGATCGCAATAATAAAACAAGTACAACATGTAAGAAAAACCATAAGCATTTTGTTTTTGTAAAATCATTGTACAATGTCAAATAGTGTATTTTGACATCCCAAAATGATGAAAATGAAAAAAAAAAATTTAACAGCTGTACTTACAAGTTCACCTGTAATGAATTCGCCTTGGATACTAGCACAAGACAGGTTTGCAAATAAAAGTAAGGGTTTTTTCTTGACAAACAAAACAATGTTGTAAACAAAACTAAGGTTCGAAACAGGGAAAAAATTACATTGAAAATGTACTGAACGCTTTCAGTACATTTCAAACCGTTCTAACGATTTGAAGCAGTTAGTTGAATTTTGAGCTGAAAGGGCCAAAATAGATTAGAAAGTAGCACAGGGCCATCAAACATTCAAAAGTGCCACAAATGGCACAATTGTGCCACATTTTCCATCACTGACGTACCCCATCTTCTAAAATTAATTCGGAACCATTTTTTGGATACATACCTCAAAGTCCGACATGTCAATTACACACAAATTGAGCGAAGATCACCTTACTGTTAAGGGTCCTGGTACGTTAATATTTGTTAGTTATATACATACTAAATAAAAAAATAAAATATAACAGGAAGACAAAAGGTCAAACTAGCGGCTCAATTGCTTTCTAATACAACAGCGAAAGCTCTCACATGGTGCCACTCACTTGGCTTTAATATTTACCAATCTGAAAATACCGCCGAATTTGTCGGGCTAGTGAATGACTGGTTCGACGTATTAAATTCAAGGATGAATACGTTCAATTACCCTGGCAAGGTACTGTCTTTTATTAATTGTATACATACAAACTAACTTCCATAAATCAAATGTTGTCTTTTATCTCTTAAGGAACCCTTTGGAAGAAAATATGGAAAACAACGGGATATTCTAAACCGTATGACAAACTTCATGTCTAAAAACGTTGTACCAGGAAAAAAAAGTGCACAAAATTTTCAAAAAGGAGTTACTACTACAAATAATGCACTGGATATGCTTCACAGATATGTCGCTAAATACGGTATGAGCTATATAGTAACCAGTCGCCTAAACCAAGATGTGCTGGAGAACTTTTTTGGTGCAATACGGAGTAAAGGAGGGTTACATGACCATCCTTCTCCAATGCAATTTAAATATAGGCTTCGTAAATATATTTTAGGTAATTTTTTGACAATGATTAATATTTTATATCTTCTATACACATACATACATACATATCGTTTTGTCAGCTACAGCCTTTCGGATTTTAGGAGACGATATGTATGTTTCATATCTAAAATTTAGCCAAAAATACTGAGTATTTAAACGGAAATGGCAACGTTGAAGATGACGAAACTTCTTGGTTAAATACATGTAATGTGAAGTCTTTCCACCATCATTCCAATATTTCATCAGAATCTTGCGATGAAGACATCACCTGTGAAGATGGTTTGTCTGAAAGCGGGTTTATAGAAGAAGAAATGTTATCTGATAATGGATTGCCTGAAAGCGGGTTTGTAGAAGAAGATGTGGGAGGTAAAGACATACTAAATGGTTTTGAGGGTTTCAATATTCGTGATATTGGTATTTTTCAAAAGCTGGCTATATAATTCGGAAGCTAAAGCTGTCAGGTTATGAATGCCATGAAGACGAAGATTCCCATACATATGTTGACCACTTGTCGAAAGGGTTCTTAAAAAAACCTGCAGAAGGATTTTTGCAAAAAATCAAAGAACTTGAAGTTATATTTTATAAAGAGAATGGATTCAACATTTCACATTCCCCAAATATACTTAAGAAATTAATTAAAATAAGCTCGGTTATTGAATTGCCTATGGATATAAAAAAGTTTTTTTTTAAATGCAGAATTTATTTCCGCATAAAAAATTTAAACAAACGACTGAAATTGCAAAAGTATAAGCAGCGTATATTGGGAAATAAGAAATGAATGAAAATTAAATTATTATTTGGTTCCAAACTCTTTTAATTTTTTCTTAGCCTTATAAAATGGTAGAAAACATTGCTTATTTTTAATGTACATACATACATACATACATATATTTTTATTTAAATATTTTACAAATAAAAAATGATATATTAATAAAAATTTGTGATACAATTTGTACTTTTTAATTAAAAACTAAAGACAATGCTGTGAGTATTATGCGTAAGGCCGTTATACCAATTCACATACTACATATGTATATGTTTGAAAACTAATTTAGAGTCTGAACACAATGTTGCGTTAATTTATTGCGGTGCGGTTTTTCATACGATTTTGACCACCAAAATGTAAAAAATAAACAACAATATCATTCTTTGGGTTATTGAATGGGCATTCAAGGTCATCAAATTGAAATAAAAGATTATTTATTTTCCTCTTATTTTATCATCCTACGTTTCATTGAAAAATCCCAACTTCTTCAGGGATGTTTGGTTTTATTTAATCTGGTAACATTGCAAATATAAATAAACAAACCAATATATGTAAAAGTTAAAAACTTTTTCATTAATTGTGTTGTTTTATGATATTATAATAATTTTCAAAAACAATCGCTTACTTACATATAATCTTAATTTTTATACATATTTTTGTTTTACTGTTGCATGGTGGAATTAATAAGAACACCATTGCTTTAAATATCTGATGTGGGAGATACGGAGACATACATATGAAAGAACTTTATTTGTCTTTTACTTAAATTAAAAACGCCTTAAAATTTTTCAAATCGGGTGACAGATACATATATCATTTTATTACTCTGTTCCGATATTACTCTGACCCATTGCTGTTCTTCATCCACATCTTTAAGTTAAATATTGGTTTTGAAATTTGTTACTTATTTTTTATTATCTTATTCTAATTAATTATTTCCTTATTATTTACTTATGTATGTATGTACATACATACATATATACTTCTTTCATTATTTTCAGCAAAAAATTTTGTACAATATGAATAAAACAAATGAAATGACCGTCTTTGCTGTGCCCATGGTGGAATAATATAAGGTGCGCTTATCAACACAACAATAAAAAACGACCTGCATTTTGTTTGTGTAAAAATTAACCAATGTTGTAAAAAAAAGCTGTATACATAACATATGTACATAGTGGTTATGCAAAAAAAAAGCATAACGTAAACAGATGTATTCATGATGGCGGCCAAAAATGTAAACAACTTTTGACAAGACCGAAGAGACTTACCACTTTTTTGCAGATTATTTAACGGTCAAAATACAACCCTACAAAAAACCATATTCCTTCTTGCGCGCACCTTACCCTTAGGTCCCTTTCTATTTTGCGCGTCACATATATATGTATATATAATTATTATTTCAAATATATGAATGCATATTTGGGAAATGAATAATAAGTTAAGTTTTTTATTGAATTATGAAAACTTAAATTACTAAGAGAACATTAATTAGAATATCCAATCAGAAAGAAATTCTTCTTCTTTTTAAAGTGAGTTAAAAATTAAAAACAACTGTTATGAAAATTATATCTTTATACATATATTAAAAATATTACATATATGTGCTATGTACATTTTTTTATTTATTTTATATTTAATGTTTTACAACTGCACAACGAAACCATAAATTCCAATTTTTGAACATTAAATAAAATAGGCAGGTTAAAAGTAAGTGAATAAAAATAATAGAAAAAATAATAGTGAAGTATATTTTTGATTAATGTTAGTTTTGAACATATAATTACTACAGGCCCTTGCTTTCTTTTATATGTATATTAATTGTAATTTTTTAAATTACTACGAACTGTTTATTATTAATATTTGTTAATATTTATACAAGCTAAAGTTCGTAAATGTTTATAATCAGAGATTTTGTAAACATATTTCGAGCAACAAAGGAATTTTTTTTTTTTGCGTTGGTTGCTAAATACCAACTCATCAATAGATCTTTACCATTTAAGATTGAAAAGTTGCAAAACTCATTTACTCGCAAATAAAATTTGGCTATTACATAAGCACAAGCAAAATAGTTTTTCCAAAAGCTTTACTAACATCACAACAAACAACTTTCTTAATTCATAATGAATGTGTTTACTTTCTACGGATGTACATACATATTTATATAAATCAATATAATATAATTAAATTTTATTAATATACATACATATTTACGTATGTACGTAACTAACTTCACATATCTAAGTTACTTCCATCACAGATACATCACACGTTCATACACAAAAGAATACAATTCTTAGCATATTTTGCCCGATGGGGCTCACATTTTTATTATTATTATTATTATTATTATTATTATTATTATTATTATTATTTAGTTTAATCTTATAAATAAGTTTTAAGATTAAAAGTTGAGCATAGCTGCCAGGGCTATCAGCTCTTTTTTTTTAATTGTAATAAGTGTATTAGTTAATATATGTACATATATGTACATACAAGTATGCATACATATAAAAGTATTAAAGTGGAATAAATTTTGAACGGTCACCCACTTAATATATGTTATACATATATCAGTTCTTTTTTATATTTATTAAAAAGCTCTTTAAGTTTTACATTTATGCAAATTTTTACAAGTTGGCCACCTTTTCCATTAAATACCAGGGCAAAAAGAGACTAACAGCAACAGCACCTATACAGGTGGCACACGTCATCATTACCGAAGATATATTTCCGAATGTGAGACCTTTACCGTTATGATAATCGTAATCTTCGTTTGGATGTTTTTCAAATTCCAAAACTTCCACATCAAAACGGAAACGTATTCTAGAACGGGGTGAGTCTTTGCGCCATACCAACAAATCGGATGATTCTCTACGCTCTAAGCTCCATTTGGGATCATGTATTCCACCAGCCATATCCATTTTAACCAAATTTCGAAATATCTGAAAATGGAGGTAATGTATCATTTTGGTATTAGAACTATTACACTGTGCAACAAATTCAGGTTAGCAAAAGTTAGGTCGATTCTGAGAGTGAATGGTGAAAATAGAGGCTAAATTAGAATACCCGAATCGAGGCGTTTGTTTATGTTAGTTCGAGTTTTTTTTTAATCGACCTTCGAACTTTGCAGTCAAATGCCGATTTTCAGCATATTGTTTATATGGTTTTTTGGCTATAACTCGTCGACTAATTGATATATAATATATATATATATATAATCTATAAAAGCAAAATTATTGCTAGAGACCTGTGCAACAATTAAATTTTTTTAAAAAATTGATTTAGAAAATTTTTGTGGTGCTTATGAAGCAAAACTAAGCCTTTTTTGCTTTCTGTTTGATCTATAATATGCTTCTCAGTTCCTTCTTTGTCTTCCCCTTCTTCCACGTCTTCAAAGGTGTTTTTATACCAACAAAACAACTTTTTTGTTTTCAACCACCACAAAGCCAGCGATTTTTTTTCGTACAAGCGAACTAATTTCAAAAATAAAGATTCAGTTAAGACTCGGAACCACAGGTAACCAGATGCGACGAAAACAAAAAAAATTGGACTTAAATCCTATTTTATTAGTCATAACCCGGGATCGTGAAAAAGAGACAACATTAGTATGTTTGTTATGAAAGTAAACAAAACGAAAAGCTAAAAAAAATTCAGGGGGTTATTATGTATTTCGATTCGAACCGAAAACGCTTTCGAAAGGAATTTCCGAAGCGGAAGGAAAATCGTATTATGTAGTACGTTCGAAAGGCCTGCAGAGTTGTTTTAATAATTTTATGGGAAATTTCCAAGTGATGACATATTTTATATGTAAAACCTTGGTAGCACTTTGCATTGTTTTATACAAATGTCAATACAAAAACATTTCAATAAAGACAAATATACATAAATGTTCTTTGCTGAACAAAAAAAAGGTAAAAATAAATTATGTTTGTATATTAAATGTAGTTAAATTAAATTGTATTTGTTAAATTCAGAACGCTTGCTATTAAAGTTCAACCACAACTCATTTATTTTAAAATTCATTTCTCTAAAAAGGATTATTTAACATAGTTGTTTATAAAAGTATTTAAAGTGTTGTCAATATATATATATATATATATATATATATGTGTTTACATGTATAATTATTTTATGCAAGTCAATTAATATATAACATTTACTCTCCCCCGAAAATGCTACCATTACAATATTTATGTTCTATTCGAAATTAATTATCATTTTATTTTTTTTATAAATATGTCAGGAGAATAACGCCGAACTCCTCTTCGGGGTCTGTTGCTTCTACGAAGTTCTAGCTCCACTGTGCTTGTAGCTGGCTCATCTTCTACGGCTTGCTCTCTAACTTCTTGTGATGATGGTAACATCTCATCTTCTTGAGGCTGACTATGCTGGTTCGTTGACTTCTGGTGTAGTAATGTTTGTAAATATGTGTGGTCATACGCTGAGTTACTTGAGCTGTTTTGTTGTTGATTTGTAGAACTCTTAATGATGAAACAGAACACGTCCGCAACTTCAAGCAAAAACGCCTCTCAGAGAAAATAGGCCCATAATTGAAGCGACGGCTTCAACTTCATTCAAATTTCCAATTTTTATCCACAAGTCTTGTTTTTGTACATTGATGACTGCAAATTATATATGAAATCATGTTTTTGCACTTCTGCAATTAATTTTTCGACAACATCACTCATTTTATTTACAAATGTAGAAAATTATAAATATATTGCTCTTTCAAATGTTTTTTTTTATATTCTTTTGTTCTTATTTTTCTTTGGTTTTGTTTACAAATTGTATGAAATGTAATAAAAGTGTGGTAGCATTGTTGAGAGCATTTTACTCTGAGAGTGAGAGCATAAGAAAAGTCGCTGGCAAAATAAAATAGATTCTATCTCACGACTGCTTTCAGCCGCGTCTTTTATATGCCAAATTGTATGAAGAAAACGTCAAGCCCCAGTTCTGTTTCATCATTTAAGCTTCATTTGATTAATATGGCGCCGACAAACGCCTATGTCGGTACTAATGAAAAACATCATTTTACCAGCTTGACGTTTTATTACTCCAGAAATCCATTTTCTCCCTCTACCATAATTACGAATATATACCTGTTGATTAACATCGTACTTCGAATCAGCCTGATTTGTTGGAATTTTCTTTGTTTCTAATAACTGCGACCAAATTGTACGCACTGGTCTGCCTCGCATCAATTCGGCAGGGGCCTTGCCATCTGCATTTGGCATAAAACGATATGTCGAAAGGTACTTTTGAACTGCATTTTTGACAGACATGCCGTCATCAATATTCTTACGTACGGATGTTTTGAATGTCCTCACGAATCTGCTACTCCGTTTGAGGCTGAATGGAATGGAGCTGTTGTTACATGGTTAATACCCAGACTAGAGCAAAATTTTTTAAAAGGATCGGATGTAAGCTGTGCACCGTTATCGCTAACAATTGTTTTAGGGACGCCTTCAATGGAAAAAATTGCTGATAAAGCAGCGACAGTATCCTCTGTTGTCGTTTTTGACATCTGTGCAACATATGGGAATTGTGAAAAGGCGTCTACACATATAAGCCACATTGAATTAAATACAGGCCCAGCAAAATCAATGTGTACACGTTCCCAAGGCTTCGTCGCTTTAGGCCAACTTTGATACTCCTTTGCCGGTGATTGATTTTCTCTTTTACAATTATCACACTTCGAAGCCGCCTCCATGATGTCGCTGTCTATGTTATTCCACCAAACATGTTGTCGGGCAAGCTGCTTCATTTTGACCACACCCCAGTGACCATCATGTAATAGTTTTAACGTTTGCTGTTTTAAGGCATTTGGTATAACAACACGAGTAAAGTCTGTGTGCAAACAAACGAGATCATTTTGTATAGTTAACGCATTCTTACGATAAAAAAATGGTTTTAAATGTGTTAGCTCAGAACTCAAGCGACTAGGCCAGCCTTTTTCAATAAAGTGTCGTACCTGGCAAAGTTGTTTATCTTTTTTGGAGTATCTATGGATTTGTTCAGGATTTAAGGGAAAACTTTCAAAATTTATATTAAAACAGACTTCAGTATCATCGAAATTTTCTCCACCATCCACTGGTAGGCGGGATAAGGCATCCATGATCAGCAGTCTTGCGATATTTAATATCATAATTATATGCCATAAGAATAATGGCCCAGCGTTGAAGTCTGTGTGCTGTCATTATTGGTAGGTGTTTGTTTGGATTAAATATGCTTACCAACGGTTTATGATCCGTGAGCAGGATAAATTTACGACCATACAAATATTGGTGGAACCGTTTGACTCCAAACACAATTGCAAGTCCCTCTTTTTCAATTTGACTGTATCTGGCTTGGTGTTGGTCTAACGTTTTGGAAGCGAAAGCAATTGGCCTTTCCTTTACATCCGGGTAAACATGGGATATAGCAGCTCCTACACCGAATGGTGAGGCATCCGTAGCAAGTAACAATGGCAAATCGTCTTGAAAATGTGCCAATTGTGCGGCGTTTACAATGTGTGCTTTGAGTGCTTCAAATGCTTGCTGTTGTGAAGATTCCCATTTAAAAGGCACATTTTTTCTACGCAACATATTAATTGGCGCGGCAACACTTGCAAGATTAGGTACGAAGTTGTGGTAATAATTTATCTTGCCCATAAAGGCTTCAACTTCTTTAACATTTGTAGGCTGTTTTAAATTTTTCAGGGCGTGTACTCCCGATTCATCTGGTAGAATACCTTTTTTACTAATTTGGCAGCCAATATACGTTATTTTATCTTGTAAAAATTGGCATTTTTGTTGCTTACATTTGATACCATTCAATCTTAATATTTGTAAAACCTTTTCAAGACGCTCCATATGTTCCTGTAATGTGGGTGCTGACCAGAGTTCGGATTTGCGCACTCCTTTTGCTCTTTACGCTTTGCGCATTTCTTAAAAGCGTATTAAAATTGCGCACAAGCGCAAAGAGTGGAGCGAAAAAAAAGGAGCAATTGGTATGCGCAGCGCAAGCGCATTCGATTTATTAGCGCCGCTCTTTGCGCAATGCGCATTTAAATTTTTTGTCTAGCGCTTTGCGCTGCGCATTGCGCATATTGAGCGGCGCATTGCGCATGCTCTTTTTTATGATAACAGTGGTTCGTTTGAGTTTATTCATTGCTGCCACGAAAAAAAGTCTTTGCAGCCAAAATCTTTAAGAAATGTAACTAAATAAGAATGAAAGTAACCAGAATATTTTTTTAATGTTTATTAAAATGGTGTGTTTTATTTTTGAGTAAAATATCAATCATATTTGGCCTTAATGATTTATTCTTAATCCGTATATTATAT
This sequence comes from Lypha dubia, assembly GCA_947311025.1. Taxonomy (NCBI): domain Eukaryota; kingdom Metazoa; phylum Arthropoda; class Insecta; order Diptera; family Tachinidae; genus Lypha; species Lypha dubia. The sequence goes on from OX371260.1 coordinate 71,707,076, forward strand.
GTATAAAAATGATCTGATTGATTCATGATTCAATGACTATAAGGTAGTCTTAGAAGCCCAGCTGACAATTCTTGCAAACCACTTGTTTTAAATTTCAGGTGTCGAATTTTTATTTGTATTTATTTATTAAATTTATATTAAAAAATTTTTATTTAAAAAGAAAATTGTAAAATTTCTTAAAATGAATACGAAATAAATATGAATTTGTATTTGAGCAAAATAGATGTGATATGTACAAAAGATTAGAGCTATTGGAAATTAACCTTTTTTAAAGCTCCCAAAAATCAAATCAAACTAAAATCGTGGAAAGAAGTCTTCTAGAAAAAAAGGAAATGGTGAAGGTGACTCAAGTCCACCTACACCACTCCAAAGCAGCATCAGCTGCAATGCTCCTCCGAGTGGTAGAGAAGAAGGAGGAGCTGGTAATGGTCCAGGAACCCTGGATCCATAAAGGACGGGTTTATGGACTAAACCTCAGGGGCTACAAGCTCTTGGTGGCCAATGGTGCAGGTAACATCAGATCTTGCATATTGGCTAAAAACTCTTCACGCATCTTCATTTTATCTGATTACAGTGATGAGGATACTGTGACTGCAGCTATGGAGACTGAAACCGGCAACATTTGGGTCGTCTCCAGCTACATGGCTCACGACCACGGAGAGCGTCCACCAAACAACTTGGTACGTGGGGTTGTGGCTAAAGCAGAAAGCACAAGGACGCCAATCATAATCTGTGCTGATGCGAACTCGCACCACATCACATGGGGCAGTAATGACACCAACGCACAAGGTGAGTCCCTCTTCGATTTTATTATCAATAATAATCTCGAAATAGTAAATAGGGGTTCAGAACCAACTTTTATTGTCTCAAACCGGAGTGAAGTTTGAGATATTACACTGATTAGTGCACACCACAACAGTTTAATCAGCGACTGGAAGGTTTCGGACGACTGTTCCTTTTCTGACCATCGTTATATTGATTTCTCCATAGGGTTTTGTGAGAATATACCGAATCCTCTGATAAACAGAAGGAAAACTAACTGGGAGTTGCAGAATAATCTGCTCCGAAACACTCTTAGCTCCGTCCCCATTATTAACAACACGACGGGTATCGATACGGCAATAGATCTCTTCAACGAATCTTTCTGCTATGCAACAAATTTGTCTTGCAAAACCACGATACGCAAAGGCAAACCACCATGGTGGTGCTCTGATATCGCTCACTCGCGAAGCGAGTGCCGCACATTTTTTAACGATGCTAAGCGAACAGGTGACTGGTCGCGATACAAGTCCTCACTAAACAGGTTCAAAAACCTTGTTAGAAACGCAAAAAGGAAGTCTTGGAGGAATTTCTGCAGTGGTGTAGAAAGCTCCTCCGAAACCAACCGATTGCGTAAGATAATAGCTACCTCACCGGTGGTACCCAGCTACATACAAAAACCATGTGGAAGCTGGACTCTAAGTAGCCAAGAAACGCTCAGCGGACTACTTGATACTCACTTTCCCGGCAACGGCCCGGTTCCGACCACAGGGACCGATACAGGCGATATAAATACTTCTCCTGATTCAGTTATTGTACCGCTGGACAATGACAGAATCAGATGGGCGATCAATACTTTCGATCCATTCAAATCTCCTGGACCAGATGGTATCATTCCAGCGGATCTACAGAGAAATATGGATCTAGTCGTGCCCTGGCTCTCTGAAATTTTTAAAGAGTGTCTGAGAAGGGCATACATTCCGGCTTGCTGGAATCTGTGCAAGGTCGTCTTCATCCCCAAGGGGTGCAAGACGTCTCACACTAAACCTAAAGACTTCAGGCCTATCAGTCTGACGTCTTTTCTGCTCAAAACACTGGAAAGAGCTATAGATATACATCTCAGAATGTCCATACCACAGGAACTTCTATCCCTCTCACAGCACGCCTACACAAAGGGCAAGTCTGTGGAAACTGCTCTCCACTCCCTGGTCAGTCACATAGAGAAATCTCTCGAATACAAGGAATTCACTATGGTGGCTTTCCCGGACATAGAGGGCGCCTTTAATTTTGTCAAACCGGACTCAATCATCAACAGCATGGTAGAGATGGGAATCGATATCAATATCTGCAGGTTTGTACAAAATCTGCTTACTAAAAGGGTCATAAGCGCATCGTTTGGATCTGCCACTGAATACAGGGCAATGAATCGAGGCACTCCACAAGGGGGCGTCTTGTCACCTCTCTTGTGGAATCTGACCATCAACTCTCTTCTGCTAAGCCTAGAGCGGATGCTGGTTAAAACCGTAGCTTACGCTGACGACGTGGCAATAGCTATCTCTGGCAAATACCTGAGCACAATATCTCAGTGTATGGAGTCTGCTCTGACGATCCTCAGCAAATGGAGTGTCAGCTGTGGGCTCGGCGTCAATCCGGCGAAAACCGAATTGGTGCTATTCACCAGGAGGCACAAAATCGAAGACCTTTCGCCCTCTAAATTAAACGGGACCACACTAAAGATCTCGGACAACACTAAGTACCTGGGCGTAATCCTAGACAGTAAACTATCTTGGAACCTAAACACCCAGTTTAGAGCAAATAAGGCCCTCGTGGCTATTTACACCTGTAAAAGAGCGATTGGTCGCAGCTGGGGCATCGAACCCCGACGGACCAACTGGATCTTTGAGACGATAATTAAGCCCATAATGTTTTATGGGGTTATAGTCTGGTGGGAAGCGACAGAGAAAGACTCCCACCGACGAACTATAGAAAAAATTTTTAGGCTAGCGGCGATCCTGATAACGGGAGCGCTCAGGTCTACTCCAACGAAAGCACTGTTCGCTATTCTGAACTGGCTTCCGGTGGACGTTCTGGCCAAACAGCTCGCTCTGTTCGCGGCGATCAGACTGAACGCTACATGCTCATGGACGAGAACCGATCTTGGTCACTCCAAGATTCTCAGGCAGCACCAAGCGCTCCATGATTTTACTGACTACTGCGATCTGCTCAGGCTCGGTAAATGTCATACAAGACGATTAATAACAGTGCTAACAGGGCACTGGTGCTTCGGGACTCATGCCAGAAGGATGGGCCTAAGTTACAATGACTACAGCAGAAGTTGTAACGATGAGGATGAAGAAGAAACAGCTCTTCATCTTCTATGTCAATTCCCCGCCCTTAATAGCATTAGGGCGAGTACTTTGGGCTTCAACACTCTGCCAGACCTTGACAGTCTGGCGAACATGATGCTAACAGCCTATCCTCCTTTTTACAACAATCAGGATGGTTTGATTCGGCGACAGGACAATCACAGAAAATTGAATAATCAATCGACTGTGCCCTGGCCGCTGCAGGGTATCACAAAGGGATCGAATTAACGGACCCAAGTGCGTCTCGTCTTGGACGTGACGGCCCTCGAAACCTAACCTAACCTATCCCTTTTGTAGTTTTTTCAAAAGCGCTAGCTGTATAGAAACAAACGTTGTTTTTCGGTAAAAGCCACTAAACCTCGTCAGTATTCATGTGCAAATGCTTTTTCACTACTTGTTAGGTAGCTTCGTTAAACGTCATTACATACTATATTTATACAAATTACAAATAGAATACGCGAGTTATTTCTACTGGATGCTAGCTGGGGATTTTTTATTTTTTTGTTTTTATTTGTTATTATATATTAAATATTGCAGTGCTGCAAGCGAATTATGTATACTCTACAATGTCCAATCTCTTGATTTATACTTAAGTTTAAAAATCAAACCAAAAAAGTTTGTCTTAAGTAGAACAAAAAAATCACATATCCAAAAATAAAAAAATTAAATTTTAAAGCTTTATTCAATATTTGGATCAACCTATATACATATGTGAATCTTCATTTTATTTATTGAAGTTTATAAAAAATAAACACCGAAATTGTCTCACAGATGGACATCTGGAAGACCTCGTTCGTATAAAATGTTGTCCTTACATGTTTGACAAAGATGAAGGAATCAAAAGTTTTGAATAAATAATAACGTGAAATATATATACATTTTTTTTTTAATTAGGACCAGTTCTCAGGGGATGACCCCTACGTATGCAGTGCATTGTGCTGGAACTCAGTGAGAGGGATAGGGAAGAGAAGATAGATGTGGAAAATTTAGAAGAATTAACTCTTTCACAACTCTGCTTTGCGCGTTATGTTAATTTTTAAGACAGTGTTGAGGCGCCTCCGGTGTTAAGTAGACGCATTAACTTTGTTAAGCTGTATTAGCAGGCATTTTATTAATTGTTTTACTTCGCCGATGTTTCTGCTAACCGGCGAAGGAGGGCGATGTTGTGTACATTAGTTGGAAACAGCATCAATCGCTGTTGGAACAGGTTTTAGTGACCAGTCCTATGCCTTCATCACTTAAATAGTCCGACAACAATTAATACAATGTCTCACTAATGTACATTAGAGAAATTAATGATGTTGATTGACTTACTCTGGCCAGGGTTTGAGCCCAGGCGCCAAGTCATTTTTCGCTTAGTAGTCAACGCGCTAACCACTCCAGCCAACACCACCCTCATACATACATATATTAATTTGAGTTACATATATTATTACTGGAATGTATCAATTATTTCAAATGAGGACTACTTTTAATTTTTATGAAAAACATCATACTATTTCTATTTATTTTATATTTTTATATACATACTAGATATACCCGGTGCGCTTCCCCCCACGCTACAAAATAAAATTCCTATTGTGAAAATTTAATGACGATCGGTCCAGTAGTTAAGACTATATTACGATTTTTAATTTCCTAAAAAGAGGGGACTACGCCACCACTTTTCTCCTAGTACGTATTCCAAATTATGCCAATACCATATGTACCAAATATCAACGGCGTAGGTCAAAAAATGCCCAAAATATGACGATTTAAATTTTTGGGTTATATGGGCGGTTCCACGCCCATTTGTCCAATCAAAACTTCATATAGCCTATTATTCCTTCCAGAGTCACAGTAACATGCTGTAAAAATTTCAGGCAGAAAAATAAATATATGTGTATGTCATTGGTGGTGCAATATGAAAATTGGATTTGACCAACAAGAGGGTAGTAACTCAAAATTTTTAAAATTTCGTTTTTTGAAAGAAATCGATGAACAGTGGTCATATCCACTGTAAAAATTATACACCATTTTCTCCACTCTTTCACCCAAAAATATACAGTTGTATCTCTCTTTGTGATAGCAGAATAGTATAAAAAAAAAGTTTTTTGCCTCTACTGAAAATTTTAAAATTTTTAGTTAATACACTATTGTTGATCAAGTGCTACATGTATATTAAAATCGACATATCGTCAACTCAGAATAGTTTTGGCTCAATAGCCATTTTCGAAAAAAATTAGTTAGGCCTGAAATATATATTAAACTCGAATATGCTCTTTCTGATTCCAATATCCATTTCATGATATCTTGTATCATATTTTCGATATCCAGTATCGTTTTTTCTTTACGTCCACATTTTTAAGGTTTAATAAACATTGTTTTTGCCCAAACGCCAATATTTTGCGTATTTGCTAATTATTTCACAAAAAGATAAGAAAATAAATATTATTATTGTTTTGCCTCATTGCGATTGAACGAAAGTAAAGCAAAGCAAAACAAAAAAAAAATAAATTGGCGCCAACACATGAAAAAAACTTGCAAACAGGTGATGTTGCGACTATTTTTAGTTTGTTGCTCGAAGAAATAAGTTGTGCTCAGAATTTGTGCCAGTGCGTGGAAGATGCATTGTGCATCATCTGCTCCACTGTTTCCTGTGGATATTGTTGAGTAAGTATTATTTTAATATTCTTGGATATTCGCGTCATATTTCTGTAAAATTTAGGATGCCGGATGACAACTTTTTGCGTATAAATCATCAACAGAATGTACATCACACTTGGAATACTCGGACATCCAATATGAAGATATCGAATATATTATAGAAGATGACATTAGGTATTATTTTAACATTCATCAGATATTTAATTATTAACATATTAATATATAAATATACATATATATTTCAGCACATTTAAAGAATTTTTTTACCAAAATGAAAATTCAATACAATGTCCGTCAGTCATGGCAGAAACCGATATGAAATATGATGAAATTAATTACATTATTGAAGATAGTACCGGGTAAGTTTTATTTTAATCTTTCTTTACATTGGTTTATACTTTATTATGTAATTCAAAATATCAGATGGAAACCAACCACAAAACTAATGTAGTTCAATCATGACAGACGGTAATATTTATTATGATATAAGTGAAATAGATGAGCTTCTTGAATCAGATGAAAAATCACATCCAGTATCAAAAAAGAGACAGAAAAATAAAAAAATGGAAGTCACAGATAAGAAAAGAACTGAGAGAAACTGGAAAATCATATATTTCGATAAAAGAAAAGGAAGTGACTGTTTCTCAAAATGCGTAAGCATTTTTCCTCCTGTAGACCGGATGATTATATTCGAAACGTTTTGGAATCTAAATGACAACGAAAAATCTATGTTCTATTTCAAATTTGTTACTCGAAATCCTGTTAAGCTACAAAACAATACTCTTATTTTTACACTTTATACATTTATCAGAAAAGAATATACTATTGCTTCGAACATTTGAAAGATTCGGTAACAGGCTCTCCAATGCCAAGAAAAAAAAGTTTTAAATGTCAAAAGAGTCACTCCACCCCATAAGTTAGTAGAAGTGCGAGAACATATATCTAGTTTCCCAATTCATTCGCATTATTGTCGAGCAAAAAATATATTGATGGATGTCTAAATTTAAATAGATTATATAGCCTGAATTATATTATATCCGAATCCAGTGGATATACATATTTATCGAGAAGTGTTTAATAACGAATTTAATATTTCTTTTTATAAACCAAAGAAAGATCAATGTGATAAGTGTGTTCTATATAAAATAATAAGGAATATAAAATTACATCAAATGAAAAAGATATGTATGAAGAAGAAAAAGAAAGAAGCAGAAAAAAATGCATTAAAATTTAATCGTATGCTACGATTTACAAAGCGTTTTTAGTTTGCCTAAAAAAAAAGCATCAAAATTTTATTACAAAAGAATAATTAATGTATACAATATACATAACTGTTAATGTAATCATGCCGAATGTAAAACCATTTACATATTGTTTGGATTTTAGGAATAAATGTCTAATTAAATACACGAGACAAAAGACGAACTTTTCTATTACAAGTTTATTAAACGAAAGCAAGATTAAGAGTGACTTACATCTAACGTTTCAAATGATATTTCATGTACTTGACATATATAGTAAAGTATGTGGATTCTAAAGAGAAGAACAGGGTGATACTAACATACTCCTCCTCAATCCAAAAATTTTAGAATATATAAAAATATTATACAAAAACTGTTTTAAATTTCATTTAAAAATTAATATTCATCATGTTGCAAAATTTCAAATGTTTTCCTTTAGCTAAACATTTATTAGTGAATAGATCAGCAATGTTTTCATTTCTTTCGATTCGAATTTTTCACGTATATAGTGATAACGTACGTGCTTGCTTCTTTTAAGTGCCACTGGATTTTGAACAAGAAACATGGCCCTCTGGTTATCACATATTATTATTGTTGGAGTTTTTACGTAGCCTACAAGATCTATTTCAGACAAAATACTTCGGTGAAATATTACATCTTTTGCTTCTTGACACATCGCTACGTATTCAGCTTCCATCGAACTAAGAGATACAACACCCTGTTTCCTAGATTCCCAGGATATGGGACCACCAGCCAAAAACAAAACGAAACCACTGTGCGATATCCGGCCATTTTTATCTGTGCCCCAGTCAACATCTGCATAACATACTAAACCATTAGTAGAATTATAACATAACGTACCTCTTGGATGTTGTTTGAGATATCGTAAAATATTTTTAGCTGCTACAAAATGTTCCTTTTCAGGATGCGTATTAAACTGTGACAGCTTCGACATAGTATGAGCAATATCTGGACGAGATACGACAGCCAGATACATTAATGAACCTATGAGAGATTGGTATCATAGCCCCTGCACTCTTCTTTTGAGCATTTATCTAAAGTAGTACCGGCAGCAAATGGGGTGTTCCATGGCTTACAATTTGTAATATTCCATTGTTGTAGAAGTTCTGTTGTATACTTTGGTTGATGAATTTTAATTGCTCCACTAAGACAATCCCTTTCTACCTCCATACCTAAGTAGTATTTCACCGGACCCCTGTCCACAGTGTTGATTTAGCATTGACACGACTTTTTGCATCGTTGAGATGAGCAAGACAATAAAATGTCGTCAACATAAATGGCTATGAGGACTAGCTCTTCATTTATATACATCGAATACAAGCAATTGTCTGTCTTAGACCGAATAAAATTATTTTCAAGTAGCATTTGGTTTATTTTACGATACCAATCTCTACCCGGGAAAAAAATTGGGTGTAAGGGAAAACAAGGGAATTTTATTCAAAAGCGATGGGATTTTTGCAAAAATCTCCTGGCATCACTGTATCAGGTATATCGATTCAAACAACAGTGTGTTACACCCCGCAACAAAATGGTTAGGCGGAAAGGGCAAACCGAACGCTAATAGAAATGGCACGGTGTCTCTTGATGGACGCCAACATATCACACTCGTTTTGGTCTGAGGCTTTAACTACAGCAACATGTTTGATAAATCGGTGCCCAACGAAAGTGCTGCATAGCAAAACGCCGTTTGTACAATAATGAAAATAAAACTATTTTTGTTGCGCGAGAAAGAAAGAGATGATTTAGGCGAAAATAAAACAAAAACAAAACAAATAATGAAGAACAAAACAACGTTGATCGGTTTGACTATAATATTAAATCGCATGAAGTCATGGAACCTGTTAAGCAAAACACAGGTGACGATAATAATGAAAGTTCTGAAGAAGAAAATATTAATGAAGCTGGTACGAAAAAAAAGAGTGGAAGACCGAGATTGGAAAAAACTGGAAAAAGGGGACGGCTGAAAAAGGTTTGTGTTATTCAAAATCCAGAATATCTAAATGGCTTATGTTTCGTAAGTGAAGATCCCGAAAGTGTGCAAGAAGCCATGGAAAGTGAAAAATAAGTCTCATAGAGAATTTGAAACTTTGCAAAATAGCAACACATTGGACCTGGTGGAGAGACCGAATGACAAAAACGTCATAGGCTGTAAATGGGTATTTGTCACCAAAAGAGACCCATTGGGAAATATCGAAAAATAATAAGCACGCCTAGTGGCACAAGGGTTTTCCCAAAAATATAATATTGATTACACCGATACCTATTCCCCAGTTGCAAGACATTCAGCAATAAGAACGTTATTTACCATAGCTGCACAGAAAAAAATTCCGTTAAACCACATATATGTTGTTGTTGCATATCTAAAAGGCAAGGTGCTGGAAGAAGTGTATATGCATCAACCAAAAATGTTTGTTGATAAAAATTACCCTGATCGCGTTTGGAAGCTAAAGAAGTCCATTTACGGCTTATTATAAATTTATTTATAAATTTTAATTGTACATTTTTAATTGAGGTACATCAACCCAGGTTTATTTAAAAATAATACAAAAATGAAATAAAAACGATTGAAATTACATAAGAATAACATAAAAATAACATAACAATAATTTAAAAACAACATAAAAAACTAACATACATACATATATTTTTTCTTCTTATTTTCCTTTGATCTTTTTTAAAGATTTAAATTCTTATTTTTAGAGCTAAAGATCAATGTATTTTATAAAAATTAAGAATTGTTTTTTATTCCGATATTATCGATAAATATCGGAATAAAAAACAATTCTTAATTTTTATAAAATACATTGATCTTTAGCTCTAAAAATAAGAATTTAAATACATACATATACATATATAAAATATTTACATATTTAGCAACAAATAAATGAAAAATTTTAAAAACATAAATTCTTGAGTGTTTGCCCGAATAAATGTCAAATAGCAGCTATGTATTTATTGCTTACAAACTTACTTATAACAAACGAAAGGAATTGCAAAGCTGGCGTACATATGTATGTATAAAAAAGCACAAATTGCAGAAAACATGTAAACTACACAAATTCAAAAAAGTCCATGGTATAATAAACACAGGTAAAGTCTTCCTGCCTACTCCCTACAAAAATTATTGGAGTACATGGTCCATTTTATATAAAAGGAGTAGTTTTTGGACTACTCCTATGTAATGCGGCCGTGGACCATTTCATTTGTACATACATTTGTAGTTAAATACCATTTGGCAACACTAAAAATGTTTGGAGTTTTATTGAAAATGTGGCAGCTCCCCTGTTAAAATTAAAACAAATTCATGGAAGCTGAAAGAAACACAAGTTAGGTCGTGTTTTTTCAATTTCTGAATTTTATTTTGTATTTTTATATAAATGTAATGGAAAGGCTGAATTTACACATTTGTATATACTTAAAATATCATTCAATTATATTAGTGACAGAGATACATACATATATGTATACATATTTAGCGGGTACTCCATGGAATAGCAGAATAGAGTAGTTTCGAACCTAGTCCCTGTGGGTACTCCTTGGATTAGTAACATGGAGTAGTTTTTGGGTTACGTGGTCCAGCCCTAGGACATCGCAATGTAAATTGGACCATGTTTTTCCCATACATTTGGATTAGTTTTGGAGTAGTCCTACTCCATTGTGGAGTAGTCCATACACGCATGTATGGACTAGTCTCATTTTTTGTAGGGCTGTAGAAGAATATTTTTGTTTTACAAATGTCAAATTGTATGTAGCAGAGCAACAAGCTGATTAAAAATTTGTAGCGGCGTCTAAGTAAAACAATTTATTTCAACCCGCCGGTGAAGTATAAAATTTTATTTGGAAATTTTAATAAAATAAATAAAAAAAATTGCTGTAAAGAAAAGTCTAATATCACATTAAGAAACTTAAACCTAACAATGCATTTTTAAGAGCCGAAATACCTGTAAAAGCAGTAAAAAACGGATGTGCTTGGCAGCGGTCGAATTCACAAAAGCGGCGATGATGTACGTCTTCGAAGCGATCGGCATGTTTCTCTGCTTTTGACACACATAAAACATTTTAAACTAACACCCAATTCACACCATGAAATAAAACTCACGATTTTTCTTTAGTTCTCTTCAAAAGTTGCTTCTAAAAACTTTACAGATTCATACGATGATTTTTCCCATGATTTAAATGTTGATTTTTTTTCTCCGTAATCGGTTATTCTTCTTTACTTTATTATTTGTATAAAAACAATCTGACATGTGTATGTATGTATGTACATCAAGTTGTTATTTCCGTACAAACTTCGTGCAAACGAATATGCGTATTGCCACATGAAAATGAAATATGAAATAAAGCAAAATAACAAAAAACGAATATGGGTAAAGAAAAATTCACGGAGAACTGAAAATGTGAATTTTTTGTTACCCCTTTTGCTTCTCTACCCCGTTCGCCGACAAACACAATATATCGTGAAATAAAATTCATGTAAAATTTCATGGTGTGAATTGGGTGTAACAAAATGCCTGTTGTTTTTGTGACGGTGTATTTGTTTTAGGGACACCACCCTACAAAAATTATTGGAGTACATGGTCCATTTTATATAAAAGGAGTAGTTTTTGGACTACTCCTATGTAATGCGAACGTGGACCATTTCATTTGTACACACATTTGTAGTTAAATACCATTTGGCAACACTAAAAATGTTTGGAGTTTTATTGAAAATGTGGCAGCTCCCCTGTTAAAATTAAAACAAATTCATGGAAGCTGAAAGAAACACAATTTAACTCGCGTTTTTTCAATTTTTGAATTTTATTTTGTATTTTTATATAAATGTAATGGAAGGGCTGAATTTACACATTTGTATATATGTATGTCCTTAAAATATCATTCAATTATATTAGTGACAGAGATACATACATATATGTGTACATATTTACCGGCTACTCCATGGAATAGCAAAATAGAGTAGTTTCGAAACTAGTCCCTGTGGGTACTCCTTGGATTAGTAACATGGAGTATTTTTTGGGTTACGTGGTCCAGCCCTAGGACATCGCAATGTAAATTGGACCATGTTTTTCCCACACATTTGGATTAGTTTTGGAGTAGTCCTACTCCATTGTGGAGTAGTCCATACACGCATGTATGGACTAGTCTCATTTTTTGTAGGGCACTATCTTATTTCCCTGTCGGAAACAAAACTATCTTTAATCTAACTTTAAGGTATGGAAAAAACTAACTTTTTTAACATGGCGATGTTCTAGGGAGAAGTCAGTTTTTCTTTGCATTACTTTAAGTTAGCTTTAAAGTTAGTTTAAAAAAGTCAAAATGTAGTTAGTATACATAAAAAATATATATATTTCATTTTTATTTTATTTTCTCAATTCTACAATCAGTAGTTTTATAATAATGTAATAATTCTTAAAATTGTTTTTTCACCGATGCTATGCTGGGACTTCAACCACTGGATATTGGATTAACAGTCTACGCGCATACCACTCAGCTATGGTACCACTTAAATATTGACAGCAAGAAGTTATGAAATACTTGAAATAATTTTAAGAGTTCCTAAATGAGTAAATTTGTTGGCGCTAACCATATTCAATTATAAATGAGAGTATATATATACATATGTATATATATATATACTCAACATAGTAATTGATTTTGGTTACGTTCTGCATTGTATTATGGTTAGCTTTATAGTTAGTCTAGAAAAATCAATTTAAAAGTTAGCTATTCTTGTAGTTAGCTACTCATTTGACGACAGGGTTATTATATCATGAATATATCATTGTTATTAAAGATGCCACATATTTACTTACTTCATATTATAGAAGTATTACCAGATTTAAGAATTTCTAATGATACACTTAAAGAAAAGTGTATATATTTTTTTATTTTTAAGTTTACAACTGGAAAATATATAAGTTTAAGTTGTTAAAAAGAAAAAATCTGCATTTTTTAAAAATCCCTACAAATTAACAAAAGAAAGAAATCTCTCCCTTTTTCCCTACAAAAGGGAAAAATACCTCCACTTGGCATCACTGCCTGATAAAGATAAATAATTTACATATGAAAAGTAATATTATCAGGCTCAAGTTCAGTTTTATGGAATTAATGAAAATTATAAATTACTAAGAGTTTTTTTGTGTTGGAAAATATTATTATTTATATCCAATCAGTTTTTAGCAGAACGTATCAGTACTGATTTCAAGGCCGCTACACCTCTCATCAGCGTTCAATTGTCCATATTTACTATTTTCGTAAAGTGGATAATAAATTGAGAAGAATATCAACTATTTAACCAGTTTTCAACAGAAATAGAATATGAGAATTAATTTTGAAATCAGTACTGATACGTTCTGCTAAAAACTGATTGGATATAAATAATAATATTTTCCAACATAAAAAACTCTTAGTAATTTTGAATTTTCATTAATTCAATAAAACTGAACTTGAGCCTGATAATATTACTTTTCATATGTAAATCAATATAAGTTCAAACAATAATTACGTTTATTCGTAATAATAATAATATAAAAAATATTAAAGATAAATAATTTTGAAAATTATTATTTATATATTCAACTTTAATCCAGTTTGTCTTTCGGCATGTTTATGAAAATATTAAAACACTGCCAATGCATCAGATTTTTTCTTGAGAAAATAGACAGTTGTAAAACGTGAGAAATGATCAATAAATGTTATAAAATATCGTGAACCACCTTCAGTTGTTATCCTCATTGGGCCACATACATATATCCATGTGCACTAGCTCCAATGGTTCCTTTGTGGGACGTTCTCCAAAACTTGTAAATGGTTGTACAGTGATCTTGCACATAGCACACGTGACACAAGAAATATTTTCGTTGTCATTTATTTTCATTCATTCATATTATTCATTCATGCCATCATCAGATTTTCGTTTTGTTCTCTTTTCTTAAAATTGTTGTAAAAATACCACTCTTTGATTTAGCTTCAAAAATCATATCACCACATTTTGTTTTTGCAATTACTTTCACTTTAAAAAAATAACTTTGTTTCCATGTTTAATTATTTTATTCACTGATAAAAAATTAGCATTTAACTTTGGTAATGTAATGTCGGTAAAATCCGATTTTAAAATTACATTATCTATCCACTTTGCATAAACACAATCACCTGAAGCTATTGTAATCTTCTTATTATACTGGGGTTTATTACGGTTCTCGATTCGACTTCGACTGCTGTAATAGATTAAAGAAAAATTTTGTGTGTTTCTTTAATCTAGTACAACAGTCGAAGTCGATTCGAGAACCGTAGTATGGCCCACTCTTTTACCCCGTTTATACGCACTTCTTATTTGATAATTAAGAGTGGAAAGCGTTGCCGTATTACTTTTTTATTGAAACTTAAAATTTTTCGAAAACTATTTGCAAATAACAAGCTATTTGCAAATAAGATGTGTGATGCTACCAGATGACTGTATATTTACTGCGTGTCAGTACAAAATATATAACAATATTTCTGAATGCTATTTGCGTATAAACAGTGAGTTAAGTTTTTGCAATAGTTTTATTTGCAAATAAGAAATGCGTATAAACGGGGTATTTTAGTGAAGAGAACAAACTTTTATATCCACTCATGTGTGATGAAGCTCCACTATCAACTATCCATTCATTATCAAGGTATAAACACATTCGCCATAGCAGACTAACCGAACACAAATGCTGCTAGCTACCGTTGTAGCCGTTTAGCAGCTACTTAATTATATTGGATACGACAGATACACAGTAAACAGCTGATCCTGAATTGTTGCAACCATTCATTTATGTATATTCCTGTGGTGCATATTTAGCGCTTTTACTTTCTTAAAGTTCGCTGTGGCGAATTGAATACGGCGAATTGAATTCGCCACTCACATCACTTTGTATGGATTCGCTTTGACATAAACAGAAAAAATTCATCTCATCGATCTCTTTTTGCTCCGGAGTTACGGGTTCAAAACCTATTTATTATTGGCCATAACTCCTAGAATATGGAACGGATATAAGCGATGTGGATATCAATCTAAACTTCTCCAAAATACCTTTATACTGATATACAAATTTTTTAAAACAATTTACCCATTGCGAGTGAAATTCAATTTTAAAATTTTTGTATCTGACTTTTTACTTTTACAGAGAACTTACCATGCTTTTATTTGGTGTATACTTGAAAGCTGCCACCGATGAAACACGTATGTTATACTTCTTTAATGATGATTTTAATTTAATTAAATGAGTTATTTAGAGCATTTTGAAGTGATACCTATGTCGTTTATATTCGTTCTATATTGTAGGACTTGTGATCAATAATAAGTTTTGAAACCCGTAACTGCGGAATCAAGAGAGAGCGCCGAAAAAATTACACAAACATTTTTAGGTAAAAAGGGCTATTACCCTGTGAGTTTTTTTTAATCTTTAACAATGTTGGTATTTTTGACTCAAGTCAATATTCCATATAACAATAAAGCTAATAAAAATTCTTGATGCATATATATTATAACATTAAATTTTGTAATTTTTTTTTATCTTACAATAAAAATTATTTCTAATCACTAATTTGTTTTACAAATTTTGTATATTGTCAACACTGTTTTGGTTTTGTGGCCATCAGAAGTAGAAATTAGTTTAATTCGACTACGCGACAAAAGTAGCATGGCCAAAAACCTGTTGCCGTGTTGCCTTGCTGTCTTCAATGTAATCATTCTCATATGCACACATGTATTTTAATTTTGACAGCTGGTAGTCGGTAGCCTGCTGTGGCGAATGTGTTTAATGCTTCATTTTGTTTCCAATTGAATTCTCTTGCACTCATTACAGTTTCTCTCTTATTACATTGTGATTTTATATGTCCCCTCATCCCGCATGAATAAAATTTAACATTGAAATGTTTCTTGTTTGACTGGTTTTTATATTTTGATTTTTCTTTATCTTTTGAATTTGCCGCAAATTCGTCGTCGTCAGCAGTCCCATGCGTTTTTTCTACACGAAGATGATATTCTTCCAATACACTGACCTTCAATTGATCTATTGTTGGTAATTTGTCACTACTTTCAATAGCCACAATAAAACTTTCGAAGTCTTCAGGTACACTACAAAGCAGCAAAATACTTATCATGTGGATTGACCAACTTGCGTAGTTGCTATCATTTAATTTTTCAATCTGCATCGAACTTGACATATTGGACAAATGTACATACATACTTATATACAAAAACGTATCTTAACAAATACAAACGTTGATCACAATACTCGACCGACTTAATTAGCACAATTTACTTGGCATACTTCGCCCATATCTAATCCAAGGCGATTTAACACCAGGTAGTCGCAAGGCGAATTAAAGAATTCGCCTTGATCTGAGCTGTCAAAACAAATGCGTCAATGTGTGGTATAAAATTCAACATTAAAATGTAAAACACAGAATATTTTGTATAGTCTATGATGTAAACCAAGGTATATTAATTATCAGGTAGTCGCATTAGCTAAAATTGACATCAGCTGATTAATTTTTTGTTGTCAAAACTTCGTTGTGTTTTTATAAAAATATTGTGACATATTTTTTATTTAATTAAAATTTAAGAAATTAAAAAAAAAACACGTGAAAAATTTTTAAAATTTAATTAAAATTAAAAATATCAATTACAATGCGTGTATGTAGTGTCTGCAAAACAAATTTGCAAAGGGGGAAGAAAAGTTGTTCCAAGCACCCAAAGAAAAGCGCCTGAGAAGTACATATATGGAGCGAAATTTGTTTAAGGAATTTCACACCAACTTCTCTTTTATGTATTTATGTACATAGGTCTCACTTTTTGCCATCAAGCATTTTACATGCTGGAAAAAAGGCAAAGTCTAAACGTGAATTGTGCATTTCCATCTTTAACATTTTCCGTTGCTCCAACAACAGCATTTACAATACGTTCAATATTGCGTTGTTGCAAAATATCCTGGAAAGGAGGATACATATGTAGACTTTCTTTAAATTTTACTAAGAATTTTTCGATACATATGTACATATATTTTTGTTTTCTTACCTTTCCTATAAAAATATCCTGTAATGAAGCAACATTCTTCTCCAATGCCTCATTTTTACGTATATATGGGCAGTATTCTCTTATGATCTAATTCCACTTTTCGATGCAGTTTAATTATCATAACTCCAGCCTTAAACAATTGCATTTGCAAAGGGAGGAAATTGTTTCCTAGTACCCAAATAACAGACACATCCAGATTTTATACATACATCTATCAACTTTTTGTTTTATGTATTGTAAAAAATTTTAACTTATATTCTTAATTTATGCAATTGTTTTTTTTAATTTAATTTTTGTTTTGTTTACACATCACATTTTGACAACAGCCAAGTTTTTACACTAGCAAAATGCATGTTGTTTTTGTGATGTTGTATTTGTTTTAGGGACAAGACTACCTTATTTAATATACCTTGATGTAAACTTTATTGAAAGGAAGATTAACAAAGTCCGAACAATGGTATAATAAACAGGAAGGAGGTCTTGGAACATACATTAAAATTTATTTAATGTAGTTCTACTGACTAAAAAAACGTACCCATCAATATGTCTTATGCCTGTGAAGTTTTAAGTTTGCAATTTGGAAATTATGCAAATCATGTTGGAGCTCACTGGTGGAACATACAAGTAAGTAAGTAAAAGTGAATCAAATAAACATATGGAACATATAATTGATAAAAATTGCATTACTGTTTTAAAGGAGTCGGTATTCATGTATGATCAGTCCGCTGAGCCAGGAGATACATATATGCCATTATGTGTTATATAGGCAAGGTGTTAATCACAATGTATGTTAATTTTATTTAAAAAATTATATAAAAATATCTTGCAGTCCTTCCCAATTTTTAGAAACAAACAAACTTAAACTCCGCACTTGTTATTGGTCGCTTTGGATGGATCTCTAAAGCATTTACCACGCGAGGGTAAGCTTTACGGCAATAGGTTGAAGAGAGGCGGCCTGGATGGTATTGCAAAGGCGGAGGATATTACACAACATGATGCTGTTAAAAAACTTAAGGAAGACTTGGTGTGGAAGCCATTAGATATGTATAGAAATATGCGTTGGTGAAAAGAATTCTAATCTAGCAGATAATATTGACACATGGGCTGATTTTCTCTACTCTCGCTATCATCCTCGCACTGTAAATATTATCAAACAATACCGGCATGACAGTGAAAAACAAACGCTAGACACTTTCCCGCGGCGTTGAACTATGGCATACAGGAGTTTCCAAGATGGTTTTTGCGATCGTATACGTCAGTATGTTGAGATATGTGATTTATTGCAGGATTTTCAAACGACTTTTGATTCCTTTAATGGGTTTTCTGATTTGGCTACTTAATGTTTAGAATACACAAATTATGAATAAAAAAATATGCCCATACACAAATACAGTGTATATTGAAATTAAATATTGATTTATTATATATATTCGGCTTAAGGTCATATGAAAAAATTACTAAAACACATAAGTATTTATTATGTTTTCGTACATGTACATATATGTATGTATCACATCCATTTTTCAATACTTTGTTATATGTATGTATGTATTTTAAACAATAAAAAAAAGCTAACCCAACTTTTAAACATAATCAATTTTTGACAGTTCAGATTCGCAGTTGATCTCTGTTTCGGCTAACGAGGCCACCTGGTCTTTAATTCGCCTTGATCTAATCTATGTGAGGGATTTTAGGAATAAATGTCTAATTAAGTACACGAGACAAAAGACGAACTTTTCTATTACAAGTTTATTAAACGAAAGCAAGATTAAAGGCCATGTCAGATAAAACTTTTGCTTCGCGTTGCGTTGTGAATTCGCTTTGACATCTAAGATAAAATGTAGGTACTTATATGCAACATGTCACATAAAGCACTTTTGACGCAACGCGAAGCCAAAAGTTAGACAACTCTCAACTTTTTGTGCGCTTTGACAATTATATGTAAAAACTACCAACACTTTTTATAGGTAAAGTGAGTGTTGTCAAAGTTTTTATTGTGTCATACAGCTTTTGCTTTACGCTTTTTCATTAAAGTTAGAAACGTCACGCAAAGCGACGAAGTTGTATCTGACACGGCCTTAAGAGTGACTTACATCTAAGGTTACAAATTATATTTGATGTACTTTACATATGTACATATATAGTAAAGAATGTGGATTGTAAAGAGAAGAACAGGGTGATACTAACAGTAATGATATTGCCAGTGCGCAGCGTTGCCATTTTGATGCTTTTCGGGTATTTTTTGGTGCTTTTTAACTTAATCAATACCCAAAATTTTGTTAAATACCCGTTTTTGAAAAGTGGGTATTTATAGTGCTTTTAAGAATTTCTCACAGTGCTTTTAGGTGTGTTTTAAATAATCAACATTTTTGACACTGAACCATTTTCCTACAATTCTTTAAACACACCTAATACTTTTTTAACCAACTGCGTATTATGTGCATCTATATTTTGATTAGTACTCGCAAACTGTTAAGAGTTTGAATTCTAGAATTTCTCAAGCATCTTTTTTTTAAATTCGTACAGAAATTTTTATGATTTATTTGTTTAGCAGTGATCTTATTTTCAATATTAGTACATATCCTTTGATTTGTTTTTTATGCAAATTTAAGCAAGAAAGTGCCTTGGTTATTATTAAGCTGCACAGTTATTAAAAGTAAGTTCTTTATTGATGTTAAAGTTGATATGTGCTAAAGTTCATCATCTAACAATGGCTTTCCCTTAGATCGAAAAACAAATATCGGGTGTTTTTTATTGAGGTATAGAACTTTAAGTTGGCATCACTTTTTTAACTGGCGGCCATTTTGTCAGCTGTCAAGTGATTAATATTTAGTTTGGTTTGCCATTTCATCATGAACAGGTTGACAAAAGAACAACGCTTGCAAATCGTGCAAATTTATTTCGAAAATAATGGTTCAGTTCGCGAAGTTTACCCGCAAAATTTTGTTCAGTGATGAGGCTCATTTTTGGTTGAATGGCTACGTCAACAAGCAAAATTGCCGCATTTGGAGTGAAGAGAATCCACATGAGACCCTTGAGACGCCATTACATCCACAAAAACTGACTGTTTGGTGTGCTCTATGGGCTGGTGGAGTCATTGGGCCATACTTATTCCGAAATAATGCTGGAGAGTCAGTTACCGTTAATGGAGACCGGTATAGAGCCATGATAACCGACTATTTTGTTCCCGAATTGGATGGCATGAATGTGGATGAGTTGTGGTTCCAACAAGACGGCGCTACATGCCACACAGCGCACGTCACAATCGATTTATTGAAGGAAACATTCGATGAGCGCATAATTTCGCGGAATGGACCTGTCAATTGGCCACCAAGATCGTGTGATTTAACACCATTGGATTATTTTCTTTGGGGATATGTGAAGTCGCTCGTCTACGCCAACAAACCAGAAACGTTAGGGGACTTGGAAGCCAACATTCGTGGCGTTATTGCCAACATACGGCCCCATATGCTCGAAAAAGTGGTTGAAAATTGGACCTGTAGAATTGGCTTTATTCGAGCCAGCCGCGGTGGCCACATGCCCGAAATCATATTTAAACATTAATGGCATAAAATTATCCTTCCAATAAAGCCAAATTGATGGACATTAAAACGATTTTCTTGTGTTTTATTTCAATTCGAAGTTCTATACCTCAATAAAAAACACCCGATACTTATATAGAAAAGCTTGGGAAAATGATCCAGCTTTTAAAACGTGGCTTAGAACAGCAAAAGAGGAACTAAAAGCATATTTTATTTGTTGTAATTGTGAAATAAAAGTTCGATAAAGCGATTTACTCCGACAAAGTCACACAAAAAGCCATGAAAAAGCAATAGATCTATCTTTTGATCCACCAGACCCAAAACAAAATTAGGTTAGTGCTTTTGTACCCGTATTTTTTTTTATTTTTACTCTTTTATACCCTATTTCCATTAGCTCACAGTGCTTTTGATGTTGCAAGAGTTGGCATCACTGGCAGTGCGTTAATAAAAATTTTAAATAATTTAGTAAAAGAATGACCAAATATTAAAACGTTAATACTATGCAGCGATTCCTGAGTTCCACAAAACAAAAATAGAATTAACACAACAGCTTTAAAAGGTTCCTTAAAAATAGTAACATTAACATGATAACACACAAATTTTCAGAAGCTGGACATTCATTAATTGAAGAAGTGGACTACGTCCATGGTGTTACTGATAGGCATTTAAAACACATGTAGATTAATAGCCCACTCCATCTTAAATGTTGCTTGAAAATATGCCAACAAAAAAAAAAAACAAATTAAAAATTTTGGAAATGTTTCCAAATGATTTTCATGCTTACTCTGTGGTGTCAAATAAACTTGACTTTAGAAATGTCCCGTTTAGGCCTACGGCCGAGCTTAGGCATTTTCTCCACCATGGTATTTCCCGACACGGCGATATTTAGTAAAGATTTTCTGCATTGCATTACATACATACGTACCTAATTTTATTGTGACCTAGCACCCCAATGCAATGCAGAAAATCTTTACTAAATATCGCATACAAAAAAAATCCTTTAAATAATAAGTAACACTAATAATCAAAACAATGATGTACAGACATACATATATAGATATGAATGTTAAACTATAATTTAAACAATTATCAAATTCATTACAAATAAATATATAAGCACAAACGATCGGTACAGTCTCTTGCTAGATATTGAAAAAAAAAATTATTTAGAAAACTTTCTTTACTTCATAAAGCATGCAGGTATAAACAGATTCGCCACAGCAGACTACACGAACAAAAATGCTGCTAGCTACCGTTGTAGCCGTTTAAACAGCTACTTAATTATTTTGGAAACGACAGATACACAGTAAACAGCTGCTCCTGAATTGTTGCAACGATTCATTTATGTATGTTACAGTGGTGCATATTCAGCGCTTTTACTTTTTAAAGTTCGCTGGGGCGAATTGAATACGGCGAATTGAATTCGCCACTCACATCACTTTGTATGGATTCGCTTTGACCGAAAAAAATTTATCTCATGGATCTCTTTTGGCCCCGGAGTTAAGGGGTTCAAAACTTATTTTTTATTGGCCATAACTCCTAGAATATGGAATATAAGCAATGTAGATATCACTCTAAACTTCTCTAAAATACGTTTATACTGGTATACAAATTTTTTAAAACAATTTACCCATTGCGAGTGAAATTCAATTTTAAAATTTTTTTATCTGACTTTTCACTTTTACAGAGAACTTACCATGCTTTTATTTGGTGTATACTTGAAATCTGTCACCGATGAAATACGTAAGTTATGCTTCTTTAATGATGATTTTAAGAATTAAATGAGTTATTTAGAGCATTTTGTAGTGATACCTATGTCGTTTATATTCGTTCTATATTGTAGGACTTATGATCAATAATATATTGAAGTTTTGAAACCCGTAACTGCGGAATCAAGAGAGAGCGCTGAAAAAATTACAAAAAAAATTTTTGTACATAGGAAATTAATATTATCAGTCTTAAGTTCAGTTTTATTGAATTAATGAAAATTCAAAATTCCTAAGAGTTTTTTTATGTTGAAAAATATTATTATTTATATCCAATCAGTTTTTAGCAGAACGTATCAGTACTGATTTCAAGGCCGCTACACCTCTCATCAGCGTTCAATTATCCATTATTACGTGATAAAGTAAAAAAAAAATATATAAAAAGATCAAACAGAAGATATTGGGTAAAGCCCCTACTTATTAGAAGATGCGACTTTGATCTTGAAGCAAATTTGCTGAAAGACCTTCTCTGGGAAGATGATGACGCAGACTTCAATAATTTTTGTCGTTTAAGCTTACATCAGTTTGAAGAAGTTCTAACTATGGTAAGTAGAAATATTTATAAAAATATTCAGACTGCTCAGAGAATCCAATACGGATTGGTTTGGTACCATTTCTTCTACAAAACCTGTTGATTGGAGTCATGAAATCCGTTTATAATTGTGTTTGCTACATTTCCGTTAAGAAACGGAATTAAGTGTTCATGAATTGGAGCTCAAGCGCCATGTAATTATAGATTAACATGAAAACAAATTTTTCTTAGTCTATAATTACTAAATACATAAGCTTTGCAAACGATATTTTGAAATTTGAACGAAAATAAACACTTGAACGGAATCACAATTGGAATTCAAGTGATTCCGTTTCCAATCCAATTCAGATTCGGATTCTATGAACTGTAGATCAACAAAAGTCATACTAATAGTTTTTTCATGCATAGGTTAAAAGCATAATAAAAAAACAGGATACACATATGCGAGCTTCGGTTCCTGCAAGAACGAAATTAGCAATAACTCTACGATATTTGGCGACCGGGGACTCATTCAGTTCTCTAGAGTTTTTGACCAGAGTATCCAGAAGCACAATTAGCATATTTGTTCCAATTGTGGTACGCGCAATATACGATGCCTTAAAAGGCGTTTGTTTTAAGGTACGCATATACATAGTGCTATATACATACATACATATATAAATACTTATCTAAAGGTTTTTAAAAAAAACAAATTATTTATTTTCAAGGAATTCAGTTTATTCAAATAAATTTTAGCAATTTCTAATTGCTACAAATTCATTAAAATTGTTTAATTGTAGCTAAATTATAATATAGCTTCAATTAAATTATAAATTTATATTCATTTAATGAGATAAAAAAAAACAAAAATTAATATTCAGAATGCAGGATATAAATAAGGTATTAAAATACATTATGAGCTAAACATACTATGTATTTAAAATCTAATAATTTTTGAGGAGCCACTACATAAAATATTCTAAAAAACTATGGAATGCTAAGAAAATCTTATAAAATTGATTAGCTACAATTATAAATTTGTTAATTTGAATAAAATTATTCTTCTTTTAGGTTAAAACTATAGCTGTTAAATTTCGATTACGATTAGTAATCAATCTGTTTATATTTGAATAAGAATCGTAATGATTTTATAATTAACAAGTAAGAAATGTTTGTTTACTAATTGATAACGATTACAAATAATGTAAAAATATTCAAAAATATTTAATTATTAATCAAACATTTTGTACACTTAATTTACAAGATGAAATATTTGATGAATTATATAACCATTACAATTCTTTTTAAAATGTATTCGTAATTTAACAACTATGGTTGAAACATGGTGTTGTACTTTTGAAAACTTCCTATAGTGTCTTCATGTTTATGATGCTGAAATAAGAAGATATAAAATAAGTCAAATATATAAACAAAAATTAACAACACCCTTACCTTTGCCTAGGAACGATTACTTTTGAGCTTTTCAACCGACTCACTTGTAGATACTTATGTACATAAGTATACATATTACACCTGTAGAGACATTAGATATTATCAGCATTCCAAAGTTTTCTAGAAGAGTGTAAATATTGGCTTCATAAAAATTCATTCATATTCGGAATCGAAGCCAATTTCAGCGTCTGTAATACAGTAGTTTTGACTTAACTGCCACTCTTTTAGCTGCCAATTTGAGATACCTGCCAAAAACCACAAAATTTCACTCATTTCTTCAATTTCGTATGAAATGTACTTGTTTAAGTGCCAATTTCATACGTGCCAATTTAAGTTAGCGGCCACAAATATTTGGAATTATTATCCCATATTCATTGATAATTTTTCATTTAACAGCCACAAATTTTTTTTGCAACTATTGCTAAAGACCGTGCTTCACTATCCTACACAATCGTACGATTCATTCACAGGAAAATCTTGCAAAAATCTGACCGACTTTAAAAAATCGTTTCAAAATGGTGTTGTAGGTGCCACACTATCATACAAATCTGATGCCAAAACATCTGGTTAACAATAAATACTCCTCTGATCGCATGAAAACCATCATTTTATGAACATTTTCATAAAATTTTACAAATCGCACGACTTGCCAAAAAAATCTGTCACACAGTTGCATTTTTAGTTCACACTACCATACATTTTTAGCACACATGTCATATTTTGCAAATCGCGCGACTGTGTAGGATAGTGCGGCACGGCCTTAACGAAAACCATGTATGTATGTAGTTTGTTTTTGTTAGAATGCTCGCAGCCTTTCTATCATTCTCTCATTATCTTTATAACTCTCTCCTGGTTTAAAAATAGGGAATTGTATGTATCGCTCTTATAGGCCACTTTTGTGGCAGGTAAACGAATCAGATAACTGCCAATTTTTGGCAGTTAAAAAATTTAGCTTAAGTGCCATTTTGACTTACCTGCCACAAAATGCGTGCAAATTACGGTGTGGCAGTTAAGTCAAAACTACTGTAGCTGTATTCAAAATATCTACAACAGGTGTAGAACATTGTGTTCTAATGCGTACATTACTGCTTTCTGGTGCTACAAAATCGGAATTAAATGGATGAAATCTACGTTGACGTATTTTGTTTAATTTTCTTTGTGTGATCGAATTCTGAAATTAGCCCATAAGCTCTTATGCATCTTCTACAGGTAACTTTTGTAGTTGATAAGAAAGGCTTACACCAAATGCAGTAAACTCATTTTCTTTCTCATTTTCATTTATTAATTTTTCTAATGCTTGGTCAAATTTTGATGTCCCTTGTTTTGAAGGTTGACTAGAGGCTTCATTAGAAAAATATTCATTACAATTGGCATCCTCAAATTCTTCCAAATTCTGAGATCTGAAACTATCCTGAAATTAAAAACAAAATTAACTAAATTTTTTTCCTTTCGCAGGTCCCGAACACCGAAATAGAATGGGAAGAGATAGCTACAGATTTTAAAGATTTATGGCAATTTCCACATTCGCTAGGCGCTTTGGACGGGAAACATATTCGAATTAAGGCACCATCGAATAGTGGTTCCCAATTTTATAATTTTAAGGGATTCTTCAGCATTGTGCTTTTTGCGGCAGTGGATGCGCATGGTCGTTTTACTTTTGTTGATGTCGGTTCCAATGGCAAAGCATCCGACAGTACAATCTAGAGAGATAGTTATCTCTATAAAGCTTTGGAGAACGGAGAGCTTAATATCCCAAAAAGAGCGGAAATTTTTCCTTGTCGAGGAAACAAGGTACCTTACTTTTTTATTGGAGACGATGCATTCTGCCTAGACAAACATATGATGAAGCCATACAGCAGATCCTTAAAATTAAATGTTGCACAGGAAACATTTAATTATCGACTTTGCCGGGCAAGAATGGTGGTGGAATGTGCATTTGGCAGATTGGCCAAAAGATTTGCAATATTCAATCGGCCAATCGAGATGCAAACAGCAACAGTAGATGTACTTACTTGTGATGACTTCTTGCGTTTTGCACAACTACTTAACCAAGAAAAAGACGAAACCAATTGCCCCTGAATTTGAAATCCCGCCTACTATGTTTTCACCAATTGGCTGTCAGGAAACAAAAACTTATAAATATGCATGCAGGGTTAGGGATGAAATATCCCGATTCCTCATAACAGACGGAAATGTGAGCTTCCAGTGGACCAAAATAAAATTGAACAAATGAAGTATTTATATTTAAATAAAGTAATATATGTATTATATGGTTTTGTGTATACATACATGCATACATAAAAATACTTCTGTATTTTGATTTATTGAAAATATAAACATTTACTCATATCATAGAAATATTTGTTTTATATGACATTGTTTGGACTAGGCACAACAAAGCAACAAAGTTAATTTAGAGGAGCGATGTGATTAATATATTTATTATTTATTAAAATGAATTTTTTTATTAATTTTTTCGACCTTAAGTTGTTAATAATGTGTTATGTTTTTAATTAGGCTCTAGGTCACAATGGGTGTTTTGACAATAAAACAGAGGTTTGTTTTATGATATATATTTTTTCCTTTTTATTATTCGATATTTCGAACACCTTCGGTGTTCTTCTTCAGGAACTAAAAATTAGCAAAAAACAAATAAATGTAGATATATAGAAAACAACAAATTATTTCAGAACTTAACAAATTATTAAAAAATATATGTTAAAAAATTAAGAATTTTTATAACTAATAAAAATACAAAAATTATTGGAAAAAAAAACATAATATGTATGTATGTAATTTAATATTGACTTACTTTTGAGTAAAGCCGTCTGACTGTTATTACGCACAGGCACCTGATCGCTTACTAAAGATATTTTGTTGTAACTAAATTGTTTTAATCATATTACATGGCGATCCTGCCAGTCCTGGATTACAAAGTGCTTTAAAATTAGCACCAAACGGAAACTGACGGACAGCCAAGTCTCCGTCAGAAGAGTGTTTAAGCCAAAAAAAAAACACTGAGGTGGAAGCGCCTGGCCAAAAGGCGTCAATATAACAATAACTAATGGAACGCTAACCAAACTCCACCACCATCCTGGGACATTGCATCCGAAATATGGACACAAATCGGCCGACTTGAAGCCGAGATGGAACAACACAAACACAAATAGATTTTTTTTCACTATATTTTTTTTTACAAATTAAATTTTTTAATATAAATAAATAATGAAATCTTTTTTACACATGTATGCATACATACACTTATAATGAAGTATGTATATGAAATTAATATATTACAAACATATACAACATGCATTTTTAAATCATATGCTGAAATACACATAACAATATTATATCTATATATGTATATAAAAGAAAGTCGTGTTAGTTACTTCGCTTATAACTCAAGAACGGCTGAACCGATTTAGCTGAAAATTGGCAGGGAGGTAGTTTGGAGCCAGGAATAGGCTATAGGATACTTATGGGCGGGATTGGACAAAGGGGCGTGGTACCTCTCATACAAACCACAAATTAAAAATCTATTATTTCTGCTCCTGATAACGGTATTTGAACAAAATTTGGTACGTCGGTTTGGTGTAAATTTCTTAAGTGCTGCTGCAAATATGGGCGGGATTGGACAAAGGGGCGTGGTACCTCTCATACAAACCACAAATTAAAAATCTATTATTTCTGCTCCTGATAACGGTATTTAAACAAAATTTGGTATGTCGGTTTGGTGTAAATTTCTTAAGTGCTGCTGCAAATATGGGCGGGATTGGAGAAAGGGGCGTAGTACCTCTCATACAAACCACAAATTAAAAATCTATTATTTCTGCTCCTGACAACGGTATTTGAACAAAATTTGGTACGTCGGTTTGGTGTAAATTTCTTAAGTGCTGCTGCAAATATGGGCGGGATTGGACAAAGGGGCGTGGTACCTCTCATACAAACCACAAATTAAAAATCTATTATTTCTGTTCCTGACAACGGTATTTGAACAAAATTTGGTATGTCGGTTTGGTGTAAATTTCTTAAGTGCTGCTGCAAATATGGGCGGGAGTGGACAAAGGGGCGTGGTACCTCTCATACAAACCACAAATTAAAAATCTATTATTTCTGCTCCTGATAACGGTATTTGAACAAAATTTGGTACGTCGGTTTGGTGTGCATTTTTTAAGTGCTGCTGCAAATATGGGTGGGATTGGACAAAGGGGCGTGGTACCTCTCATACAAACCACAAATTAAAAATCTATTATTTCTGCTCCTGATAACGGTATTTGAACAAAATTTGGTACGTCGGTTTGGTGTGCATTTTTTAAGTGCTGCTGCAAATATGGGTGGGATTGGACAAAGGGGCGTGGTACCTCTCATACAAACCACAAATTAAAAATCTATTATTTCTGCTCCTGATAACGGTATTTAAACAAAATTTGGTATGTCGGTTTGGTGTAAATTTCTTAAGTGCTGCTGCAAATATGGGCGGGATTGGAGAAAGGGGCGTAGTACCTCTCATACAAACCACAAATTAAAAATCTATTATTTCTGCTCCTGACAACGGTATTTGAACAAAATTTGGTACGTCGGTTTGGTGTAAATTTCTTAAGTGCTGCTGCAAATATGGGCGGGATTGGACAAAGGGGCGTGGTACCTCTCATACAAACCACAAATTAAAAATCTATTATTTCTGTTCCTGACAACGGTATTTGAACAAAATTTGGTATGTCCGTTTGGTGTAAATTTCTTAAGTGCTGCTGCAAATATGGGCGGTAGTGGACAAAAGGGCGTGGTACCTCTCATACAAACCACAAATTAAAAATCTATTATTTCTGCTCCTGATAACGGTATTTGAACAAAATTTGGTACGTCGGTTTGGTGTGCATTTTTTAAGTGCTGCTGCAAATATGGGTGGGATTGGACAAAGGGGCGTGGTACCTCTCATACAAACCACAAATTAAAAATCTATTATTTCTGCTCCTGATAACGGTATTTGAACAAAATTTGGTATGTCGGTTTGGTGTAAATTTCTTAAGTGCTGCTGCAAATATGGGCGGGATTGGACAAAGGGGCGTGGTACCTCTCATACAAACCACAAATTAAAAATCTATTATTTCTGCACCTGATAACGGTATTTGAACAAAATTTGGTACGTCGGTTTGGTGTGCATTTTTTAAGTGCTGCTGCAAATATGGGTGGGATTGGACAAAGGGGCGTGGTACCTCTCATACAAACCACAAATTAAAAATCTATTATTTCTGCTCCTGATAACGGTATTTGAACAAAATTTGGTATGTCGGTTTGGTGTAAATTTCTTAAGTGCTGCTGCAAATATGGGCGGGATTGGACAAAGGGGCGTGGTACCTCTCATACAAACCACAAATTAAAAATCTATTATTTCTGCTCCTGATAACGG
Organism: Lypha dubia; assembly: GCA_947311025.1. Classification (NCBI taxonomy): domain Eukaryota; kingdom Metazoa; phylum Arthropoda; class Insecta; order Diptera; family Tachinidae; genus Lypha; species Lypha dubia. The sequence goes on from OX371260.1 coordinate 71,736,835, forward strand.
TATTTGAACAAAATTTGGTACGTCGGTTTGGTGTGCATTTTTAAGTGCTGCTGCAAATATGGGTGGGATTGGACAAAGGGGCGTGGTACCTCTCATACAAACCACAAATTAAAAATCTATTATTTCTGCTCCTGATAACGGTATTTGAACAAAATTTGGTACGTCGGTTTGGTGTAAATTTCTTAAGTGCTGCTGCAAATATGGGCGGGATTGGACAAAAGGGCGTGGTACCTCTCATACAAACCACAAATTAAAAATCTATTATTTCTGCACCTGATAACGGTATTTGAACAAAATTTGGTATGTCGGTTTGGTGTAAATTTCTTAAGTTCTGCTGCAAATATGGGCGGGATTGGACAAAGGGGCGTGGTACCTCTCATACAAACCACAAATTAAAAATCTATTATTTCTGCTCCTGATAACGGTATTTGAACAAAATTTGGTACGTCGGTTTGGTGTGCATTTTTTAAGTGCTGCTGCAAATATGGGTGGGATTGGACAAAGGGGCGTGGTACCTCTCATACAAACCACAAATTAAAAATCTATTATTTCTGCTCCTGATAACGGTATTTGAACAAAATTTGGTAAGTCGGTTTGGTATGCATTTTTTTAGTGCTGCTGCAAATATGGGAGGGATTTGACAAAGGGGCGTGGTACCTCTCATACAAACCACAAATTAAAAATCTATTATTTCTGCTCCTGATAACGGTATTTGAACAAAATTTGGTACGTCGTTTTGGTGTAAATTTCTTAAGTGCTGCTGCAAATATGGGCGGGATTGGACAAAGGGGCGTGGTACCTCTCATACAAACCACAAATTAAAAATCTATTATTTCTGCTCCTGATAACGGTATTTAAACAAAATTTGGTATGTCGGTTTGGTGTAAATTTCTTAAGTGCTGCTGCAAATATGGGCGGGATTGGACAAAGGGGCGTGGTACCTCTCATACAAACCACAAATTAAAAATCTATTATTTCTGCTCCTGACAACGGTATTTGAACAAAATTTGGTACGTCGGTTTGGTGTAAATTTCTTAAGTGCTGCTGCAAATATGGGCGGGATTGGACAAAGGGGCGTGGTACCTCTCATACAAACCACAAATTAAAAATCTATTATTCCTGTTCCTGACAACGGTATTTGAACAAAATTTGGTATGTCGGTTTGGTGTAAATTTCTTAAGTGCTGCTGCAAATATGGGCGGGAGTGGACAAAGGGGCGTGGTACCTCTCATACAAACCACAAATTAAAAATCTATTATTTCTGCTCCTGATAACGGTATTTGAACAAAATTTGGTACGTCGGTTTGGTGTGCATTTTTTAAGTGCTGCTGCAAATATGGGTGGGATTGGACAAAGGGGCGTGGTACCTCTCATACAAACCACAAATTAAAAATCTATTATTTCTGCTCCTGATAACGGTATTTGAACAAAATTTGGTACGTCGGTTTGGTGTGCATTTTTTAAGTGCTGCTGCAAATATGGGTGGGATTGGACAAAGGGGCGTGGTACCTCTCATATAACCCAAAAATTTAAATCGCCATATTTTGGGCATTTTTTGACCTACGTCGATGATATTTGGTACATATGGTATTGCCATAATTTGGAATACGTACCGGGAGAAAAGTGGATGGGACCACGCTCCTTTTTATTAAAATTAAAATCGTAATATATTCTTAACTACTGGACCGATCGTCACAATAGGATATATAAATACTTTTAATTTTATTTTATAACGAGGGGGGTAGCGAAGTACACCGGGATCAGCTAGTTCAATATAAAAATAAAAAAAAAAAATCACAAAACTTTTTCACTAAAACTAAAAAATACACTAAGGGCCAATAATTGACTTCCTATTTAAATACTCATTTTCATTTAAATTTATGTTGCATTTAAATAAGATTCCATTTTTTCAGTGAGTAATTAAAGTTCTTATTTAATTACGATGTAAATATGGTAGCACTGCGTAAAATAAAAAATTTCCCACAAATTTCCCTAAAGAACAGCTGACTAGAACAAATAAAGAAAAATCCAAAAAAATATATTATTATTTTAGCTAAAAATAAGAATAATTAAGAACTGCTGAAATGTTTTTAAAGAATAAAAGCAACTTTCAATACGATTAAAAGGTTAATAGCGACAAAACAAGACAAAATTTTATGCAGTTTGCCAGCAGCCACAAATATTTTATATACATAAGAAGAACAAGCAGTCAAAAACATATGGAAATTCGTAAAACTTATGTAGTATTTAAATGCACAATGTTGGCTATTTAATGTTGACTTAATTTTGCAGTGAAAAATTTAATTTTGTATATAAATAGCATTTAAAAATAAATGACATATAAATCAGTACTGAATTATTGGCCCTAACTATTACCGTGATAATTAAATAAATTACAATTATGAAATAGAATGTCACAATAAAAAGAAATGTCAAAAAATTTAAGAGTTGCCACATTGAAGTGAACAAATGAAACACTATATATATATAAAAACTAACTAACTTTTATAACCTTCATAATAAGTAAAAATAAAATTAAACTTAATCAAAAATAATTAAATTCAAAACTAAATTTTAAATAAAGCAAATTGATATTCCATACAAATAATTCAATGTAAACGGTCACTTATATTGTCAAAATACGTAGAAATAAGAATAAAATGGGAAAACCGCAATCCAAAATAGAAAACCAAACGCTAACGTAGTAAATAATTTAGAAATTATTGACCATACAGAACACATAGGCTCGTTATGGACACTACTATTAATATTGGTGGTAATAAACACAGTTAGTCTTCTATTAAAAATTTACTTGTTACATAAAAGATCCCTAAGGAAGCAATATCTAAGCAGAGCAACTGATCTAGACAAAGTAATACCGAAAATATTCAGCATAAAATTAAAAATAATGATAAAGAGCCCAATATATATGTACCACTAAAAAACGCTGACGTCAGAAAGTACTATAAATTGAAGATTACTCCCGTAAAATGTTACATCAAACGAGGAAAATCTGTTATTACATATATAAATATAAATGATTTGTTTACTAATGGGAATATTGACCTAGGACAATTTTTCCCAAGGCTTGAGAAAGTGGCCGGTAAACTTAGTGACCCAGTGAGAAAATTTTCGAATTTATCTCCATAAATGAATTTAAAAATATGGGCAATAAATATTTAAATAAATTAAAAGTAGCGCTACTTAATGAGGTGACCAATATAAATGATAAGAATGCTAAGGCAATTCTTGATATAATGCTGAAATACCACGATGATCCGATAGAAGGAGGACATTGTGGAATATATAGAACATTAGAAAAAATAAAGAGGTATTACTATTGGAAAAATATGATAAAAGATGTAACAAAATATGTGAAATTATGTAAAAAATGCCAGAAATCAAAAATAATAAGCCATAATAAAAGTCCTATGACTATAACAGAAACACCAGAAAAAGCATTCGACACGGTGTATGTAGATACAATAGGGCCATTTCCAAAATCAATTAATGGAAATGAGTATGCAATTACTTTAATAGGTGACCTTCCTAAATATTTGGTGACAATACCAACACCAGATAAATCTGCAAGAACAATCCCAAAAGCGATATTTGAAAATTTTGTATTAACCTATGGTCCAATGAAAACGTTCATTTCGGACATGGGAACAGAGTACAAAAATTCTATACTGACGGAACTATGCACACTACTAAAAATTGAAAATATAACTTCCACGGCACATCACCATCAAACACTAGGAACAATAGAAAGAAGTCATAGAACTTTTAACGAATATGTTCGTTCTTATATATCTGTGGACAAAACTGACTGGGACGAATGGTTAAAGTATTTCACATACTGTTTTAATACAACACCGTCAACGGTGCATAACTACTGCCCTTATGAGTTAGTATTTTCAAAATTACCAAACAATTTTAGGCAATTTGCTAAAATAGATAGTGTGACGCCACTATATAATGTGGATAACTATGCCAAAGAGGCAAAATATAGGTTAGAACTAGCTCATAAACGCGCGCAGTTATTTTTAGATAGAAATAAAATAAAACAAAAATTAAATTACGATAAGAATATTTTAGAACATAATTTTAAAATAGGAGATTTAGTTTTACTTAGGAATAATTCAGGGCATAAATTGGAAAATCAATATATGGGTCCGTATAGTATAAAAAAATAGATTTAAGAAATAATGTTACCATAGAAGATAAGAAAACAAATAAACAACAAATAGTTCATAAAAATAGACTTAAGATGTTTAATAATAACTAACATTTAATAGTATTGTTTGGCCGAACTAATATAAAATTAGAATATATGTACATCTAAATATTATAATATTTTTTTTCTTTTCTTTAAAAACAAAATAAATATTATATTACACTTATACTTAGGCTAATTAAAAACTAATTGTAAAAGAATGTCCATAAAACTAACGTTATATGAACATTCTTGTAAGGGATGGAGGTGTAGCATGTGGCCAACAGTGTGTAGTATGCATTGCGATTCAATATTACCGGAACATGCAAGCATTGACAAACTGCAAGCAAGATATTTTGTGTGTGTCGGTAATTTGACACTTGTACAGTTAATTAAGTGCAGCAGCACAATGCACTTAAATGAATCACATTTATTAACTGTATTTGTTTGATTGTAGATATAAGCTACACAAAGTATCTGTTGCTTTTAAGTATGCACTCGTTGAACTTTAAAACTGTTGAACACATGCCATACATAAATAGTTGGAAGGTAAATATGCTTACCCAACAATAATATACATATATTTATATTCTTTTACTCTTATGTTAAGGTACCCCTAAGAATTATTCTCATAATTAGTATATAAGCCAATGTCAATTAGTTTAAGGAATCAATTAATACTTTGCCTTCAATCGGCATTACTAATTCATACTGGCATTCATCTGCCTTTTACTTTTATTTGCCAGTGGCGTTCTTAAGCGCCGGCACTATTATTTATTTTCTTAAACTCTTATCATCATCAAATCCTCCACAATAAATTGAGAGCTCCCTAGAGAGCACCAGAATAACTAAATTGTTTTAATCATATTACAATATTTTGATAAAATATGTCTGTATGTATGTGCGCAATTTTCGGTGTCTGTTTTATAATTTATCCTTATATTCGCGGGAGTATTTATTATGTGTAACATTTCCAAAGTAAATCTCTTTTTATAATTGTTCTCTTGTTGTAATATTTTTGTGCCTGTTAAGGCTGCTTTAGCCGACCGTTAAGGCTGCTTTAGCCGACCGTAACTCTAGAAATGTAAATGCTGATGTGTCAGCTGATTGCTTCTGTTATATGCAAAAGCTATGAAAATACTTACTTGACTGAAATGAAATGTTGCCGTAACGTACAAACCTGCAGAAAATAGAATTTCATTACGAAGTTACGTGACAATTGTAGACAGTGATGGGATGGTTGTATTTTGAATTGCAATGGGGCACAGAAGTCCTTTGTTTGTACTTGTTTTTGTTTTGACTAGTTTTAGTTGTTAAATATGTACACATGCATGCTTTATTGAGTAAAGAAAGTTTTCAAAATAATTTTTTTTCAATATCTAGCAAGAGACTGTACCGATCGTTTGTGCTTATATATTTTATTGTAATGAATTTGATAATTGTTTAAATTATAGTTTAACATTCATATCTATGTATGTATGTACATCATAGGTTTGATTATTACTGTTACTTATTATTTAAAAGATTTTTTTTTTGTATACTTGAATGTATGTATGTTTGCACATATGTATGTACATAGGTACAATATATGAAATTACAAAGTGAGCATATACATACATACATTCAAGTATACAAAAAAAAAATCTTTTATATAATAACTGCCTTGCACATGATGTCGAACGAATTTTTCTTTCGTACAAATTACATTTAAAACAAAAACAAAATTTTTAAAATTGTATGTATGTACATACATAAATTGATATGCTTACTTTGTAATTTCATGTATTCTGTACTTATGTACATACATATATACATACATACATACATTCAAGTATACAAAAAAAAATCCTTTAAATAATAAGTAACACTAATAATCAAAACAATGAATGTTAAACTATAATTTAACCAATTATCAAATTCATTACAATAAAATGTGTAATAATATGATTCGGTACCTTTTAAATAATATCGTACTATTTGCGAACAATCACAAATATTGTAAACATTTGGAACTTCCATCAACGTTTGGAACAGCTGTTTTGTATTTTATTTATAATTTTCAAAGTGATAAAAAGTTGCAATGGACGACAAGAAATTAATACTACTGGTGAAGGAAAATGAACAATAACAATTCTCCGGGGCACAAGATTTCGAAGAAGAACAGAAAAATATGATTTAATATGTTTAATAAGAATTTTTGTTCTTTTTATGTATGTATGTACATACATATGCATGTCTGCACATTCATGTGTCACGTGACACGTTTTTAAGCATTCTATAACTACAAAAATGTTGGCTCTTACATTACATCAACCTTTAGCTTACATCTACGATTTCAACCTTCGGCTAAATAGGCCTTTAGATTTGGAGAATGTCCGCTCACTGCACAGTGGGCCGCTAGTGCTGTTTTTTGGTCCGTTTCTCCTTTGCGAGTTTTATGGTCTCATTTATGTGCAGCTAATCTCGTTCTTAGTTATACAAATTTATATAATTAGCATAAAAATTTTCGAAAATTGTAAACATGGACAATTGAACGCTGATGAGAGGTGTAGCGGCCTTGAAATCAGTAATGATACGTTGTGCTAAAAACTGATTGGATATAAATAATAATATTTTCCAACATAAAAAAATCTTAGTAATTTTGAATTTTCTTTAATTCAATAAAACTGAACTTGAGCCAGATAATATTACTTTTCATATGTACATCAATATAAGTTCGAATAATAATTACATTTATTCGTAATAATAATAATATAAAAATATCAAAACTACAATAAAATTTATACAATAAAAATATAATTTTTTAAGAAAATAGACATATACATACGTATATGTATAATATATTTTACAAATATATATTGCAATTAAACATATTGATTTATTCAGTTACAACTGTCAGATCATAGCATGTACATTTGTTTAGCTTTAAATAATCTTTTGAATATAATATTGCCTCCATAGACGACTTTTTCAATTTTTTATTTTAGTCTTATTTACGTTTACCTGACTAAATATTCTTTCCATATTTGCTGAATAATGTGGTAAAACTAGGATTTTTGTAATAAATTTAGTCAAAATCGGAAACAAAAGACTAGAATTCCTCGTTTGTCTCTGATAGCTTTTTCCAAAAATCCAATAGTTATATGTTTCGATCAGGACAATAATTTCAATTGTCTGAACTCTGTTTCAAGCTCTTGGTTTTCAGTTTCTTCAACAAAATAGGAATATTATTTTATAATTTCAGAGCAACAACTTGTTTTCTTCATTAATAATATTAAATGGATTAATTTGGCCAAGAGCTTTATATATATTTTAAAAATCAAATCTTGATATTATCTGATCACAAAGCTCTATATAAAAATTAACACAATTATTACTAATATCATATTTTTCTTTTGCATTTATTTGTGATTCTTCAATAAGTCTCTGACAAAGATTCCTAAATAAATGTCTTCAAAATTTAAAAAATTGTTTTTTATAATCAGTTAAATAAAAGTTTTCAGTTTTAAGCAAACTAGTTTTTAAAATGTTTCTCATAACAATTTTCAGCAGTTCAAGGTTTCTCTAATAGTACAAATACATATATGTTAAAGCATAAATCGTCCCATCGCCACTATGTCATTTTTAGGACACAACATCGTCAAAATGACGATAAATAGTCAAATCTTGCAGCTATGGATTTTATACATAATTCTACATAAAGCTTATGGTTTCTTTATGTTGTTCTCATCTGTTTTTGACATTAATCCATTATTTTTACACAAACAAAACGCATGTGTTTTTTGTATTTTCTTAGTAGTTGTACACTTCATATACATACTTGATATAAATTTTCTTTGATCCAGTGTAAAATAGCTCAATGGTGTTTTTCACACTAGTCTAATTTTTTAGCCGCACAATTTTTGTTCTTTCCAATTTACACTAGTCTAATTCATCTGGCATAAAATGTATACGTGTACTCAGCTTTGTGTGTGTTAGTGCTTTTTTATTCATTTGAAGTTTGTCTTTCATTGTATACACATTATTATTATTATTATACACATTACGGAACATACATACATATTTGGCAGAAATATGGCGAGAATAAGTGATGTATAAGTATAAGAAGCGAATTTACTAAATATTTTTGCAATAAGGGAAAATTTTAAACATCAATATTAAAAATTTTTAAATTGCTTCACATCTTCTATACTAATAAAATAACTTTAGCCAACATTTGTCAAAGTTTTTAATTTAATTGTGTATGTAACTTATTAATTCTCTTAGAACTTTTGTAATTTTTTAAGTAAATTGTGAGAATTTTTATAATTAATCGTTAAAAAAATTCATGTTTTTTGAAAGATTTATTGAAAAATTTAATCAATTAACAATTAATAAAATGAAAACATATAAAATACCAAAATATAAAATTTTAAATTTATTTACATATGAAAAGTAATATTATCAGGCTCAAGTTCAGTTTTATTGAATTAATAAAAATTCAAAATTACTAAGAGTTTTTTTATGTTGGAAAATATTATTACTTATATCCAATCAGTTTTTAGCAGAACGTATCAGTACTGATTTCAAAGCCGCTACACCTCTCATCAGCGTTCAATTGTCCATCTTTACAATTTTCGTAAACTGGATACTAATTGAGAATAATATCAACTATTTAACCAGTTTTCAACAGAAATAGAATATGAGAATTAATATTTAATTAAATTTTTATTCTACAATGAAACTGTGCTGGTTAGTACGAAATTCCCTCATTACTGTTTGGAACTAATAATCAACACAAACTCATAGTCCGTTATCATCAAAGTATTCTACTTTGTATTGTATCGTTTTTTTGTCAAAATTTAAAAGCAATTCGCAGATTATTGTTCATTTGGCAACACTTTTATTATAATCATAGTGAAATAAGTATATGTATAACAAAAAAGTGGATAATGCTTGTCAAAAAATTACACTATTTTGACGTGTGATATCCACAAAATTATCAAAGCAAAATATAATGAGCTGCCGTTACGAGACCACCTGGTAAACTTATTTCACCACGCTTGTCATGTATACAATTTTGGCATAAAATTGGTAATTTAAAGAATTCGTTAGACGAACCAATGTTTCCTAATTTGTACAAACTGGCCGTACATGTATTAACTCTACCTCACAGCAGTGCTTGTGCAGAAAGAATTTTTTCGAAATTAGCTTTACTTAAAAATAAATTAACTAATAAATTAAAAGTAAAAACATGCAACACAATGCTGTCAGTCTTAAATTTAATATACACTTGCCAGAATAAATATCCGTACACCAAAAAAGTGACGTTCAGTTTTTCATAAACTACCGTTAGGCTAAAAACTTACCACATTTTTTATGTACGGATACTTTTTCGGGTGCATAATGATACCATATTGCATATGCTGACTAATAAAAAACGTCACAATAGCAATACGTTTCCGTATACCTTGTAGAAAGAAAATATAGCCCCCAATACATCTTAACAATAACTCAAAATTTAAATCTATACTTATTTCATTTGCGATTTACAGGGGCATAAAAATTATATCATGGTGTACGGATATTTATTCTGGCAAGTGTATAAAGATATAGAATACTGTATTCCCTGTAATGAACTTATTTTTAAATATAGAAATGAAATTTCAAAAAAAAGAGTATATATGTATGTATTCCTTAGTTATATTATAGAATAAAAATTTGTTGAAGTACAAATATTTTCACCTAAAATATATAAGAAATAATGCACCAAGATCAACCGAATGCAATTAAAGTAAAAAGCTCACTGCGCTTTACTTGGAGATTTTTAAATTTTGTAAAAAATATCTTAAACTAACTTGATTTTTTTTAGCAGAAATCCCATTCATTTGACTTTGGCAGCATACGACAGCCAAATTTATTAAAACTTAAGTAAATTTGTTCAGTATACGTAAAAATATGTATAGAAGCATATATAATGCATCTGCATATGTTAAAAAATATGATAAAAATGGACTATGCAATAAGCTTTTTGTTTTGTTTCAATTGTTATTTTTTTGTTATGCTTTTTATTAATAAAAAAAAACGTTAAAAAAAGATATGCGACTTTATTTTTATAAAACGACCTTTTGTGCGACTTTTCAAAAATTCCTAACGGTAGCCCTGATTAGACTAGTGTGAAAAACACCAATGAAAACATAAACAAACAATATTTTAATAACTCGGTATCCACAATCAATGTGGGGGCCCTCCTACTTAAAGGGCTAACTATAATGTGCTTAAGCTAGCTTAAGCTACTGTCAGAAATCAACGAAAAGCATGTCAAATGCTTAAGGCCCAACCATAATATGCATAAGCTGGCTTAAGCTAATGTCAAAATTGAACGAAAAGTCTGTCAAATGCTTAAGGAAATTTGCAGAGACTTTTAGGTGGCTATAATGTACTTATGCGACTTAAAATTTAAGTAGTCATAGTTGCACACATATGTAGCATAAATAATTTTTCGAAAAATTTGTATCTTCTTATTTATCCTAAACAAATTGAGTCTTGTACTCAAATGTATATAAAACGATTGTAATTAAAAAAAAAATATGCTAAAATATACGTATGTACATATATTATTATTTTTACTAATAATAAGAAAAGATACAACCGAAATTATGTACTTTGTAGTATTTATTTTATTTAAAGGCAAAAGTACTAAAATATACATTAGTGGAAATAAAATATGTATATGAAATGTCACTTTCGTGTACAGACACTTCTTTTCTTCCACATTTTCTATTAAATTTTATATGTAAACTATTTCGTCTTCTTTTTCCATTTTCAAAGTTAATTTATTTTTACGTACAAACATACATATGTATGTATGTATTAGTAGAAAAGCTGATTCCGTACGGAATGTGCGTTCAGTTTCGCACTTTGCTTAAGCAAATGACGTTTCATAAAACTTAACGAAAATTTTGCTTAAGTTCATTATAGTTGCCACATACGATTTACATGTATTCGCACAGTTGCTTAAGCTGACTTAAGCTAGATTATGCATATTATGGTTGGGCCTTTAAGCAAATTATTGACGACTTTTGTGTGGCTATATTGTACTTATTTGACTTAAAGATCTTCTTCGCTGAGTTGCAAATATATGTACTATTCAAAAACTATTTTCTTCTTATTTTTCCAAAAAATGATTTTAAGTCTACGTCTAATTAATCTTAAACCATAAACAAACAATTTATTTAAATTTTTGTTATGTTAGAAATGAAATGAAAACATTCACAAATAAAAAAGTACCAACAAATGCAACAGTTTCAACTATTTTCAATAAATAAACGTATAAGCAGCTGTTTGCTTAAGCAAGGCACGATTGGTTTCGATGTTTGCTTAAGCAAATGAAATTTGACGAAACTTGTTCAATAGCTCACTTTAGTTCAATAGCTCAGTTTAGTTCAATAGCTCACTTTAGTTCAGTAAAATACATTAGCTCCATTGGTTTCAGCTCAGTCTATCTTTGTTACGAAAGTAAACAAAGCGAAAACAAATAATGTTTCTGCTATATCAGCGTTACCAAGAATGATTAAATAAAGATTACGCCATCACGCAGGCATAAAAAAACATTTCTGCGCATGTTGGAATTCTGACGTCACTCAAGCTGTGTTCTCATTGGCTAATAAAATTCAACTGTAGAATTATTATGTTTGGGTAAAAACATGACAGTGGGACAAATTGTTATTTTTCTACCTAAATTTTTTGAAAGCAAACAAATTCTTTATAATAATTCCATATATAGATTTTCATTACTTTTAATACAATATTTCACTATTGCTGCAAATAAAATATAGTTTTCAAAAAGAAAATTTTTTATAGAGATGGATAGAATTAAAAGACAAGACATAATTTCAACGCTTGTTTTTAACTTGAAAATAAACTTAAGACTAATTAACTTTCCAAAATTCATATTTGCTGTTTCAATATCATACAAAGTAGTGAATAGCATGTCTTCAATACAATATTAAATGTTAGATAGATTCAAATAGTAAAATTATATAATATTCGTTTTGCTTTTTAGGTGTAGAATTCATTTTATTTTGTTATTTTATCAAATTTTCTCTTTCGCTTATAAGCATTTTCAGCGATTTCGGCATTTAGTTTCCTAATTCTAAAATACATTCGACACCTAAAGAAAAGTTTCAAAAGCTTCATCTTTTGGAAAATTGTAAAACGATACAGCTTTTTGAAAACACAAACGTTTTATTAAAAATACTCAAAATATTAGGTTTTAACATAATTTCTCACTTGTTTTTTTGCTGTTACTTTGTTTGCATTTGCCCACTGCACATTTCATATTTGCTCTCTTTGTTATCTCTTCACTTCATTTTGTTTTTTATTTTTCTTAGTTTTGCAGCTTTTAAACAACCAAATTTAAACACTTTTTTATAACTTTAATTATTTTAATATTTTTTATATGTATTTATTATAAAATATGACACGAAATTCGTTGTTTATTAAGCACCGATGAAATACTTTTTTTAGAGCTCTCTGAGTAAATTAACTACAGGGCTGCCAACTATTACAAAATACATAAATTTTTTGTAAGAAATTATAAATTTCTCATATGATACAGACTTGGTAACCTTTGCGAGGGGACTACTACGTCATCAAGCGGTAAATCATGCGCAAGGCGTAATCTTTATTTAATCATTCTTGAGCGTTACCATAACGTTTTTATTTTTAAACTACATACTAATTTGGAAAACAACTTAATTTTAATTATATAAAAATAAGCTACAATTAGCTGTATAATTTTATATATTTTTTATTAAGACATAGCCTAACATAGGTGTCACACGATCAAGATTTGCTATCAATTTTTTTAACACATACTGCTCGTAAAAATTCACAAAAATTGATAGCTGCGTCGTAGACTGCAAGCAATTTGTCATCTGTTTCATGATTTACGTTTTTCATTAAATGACTTAATTCGAGAATATGTACTTTGGTTGTTATTCTTCCCAATATTAGCAGGTATAAAGAAGTAAGATTAAACCTTAGCACTGTGATATAAGGAAAATGGGGCAGGAATAAGAGGTTCAGAAATTGGAATTAATATAACAAAATTCAGACCAATACGGTGAAATATAAATATTTCAAAATTAAACAATGCTTAGAAAAACTATAAAGTAAAGATAAATTAGCTCATTTGGGAACGCTGGCTATCAAAATGAACCCTTATTTAATACAGTACTGTAGATACTATCGCAAAAGTATTGTATTGTGCCAAATGTCATATTCCATACGAAATAAAAGCTCTTTAGGGTACGTAAAATCCAACTTTCATAATACATGAAATTGAATTGATTGATTGCAAAGAGCGCTCACTTACTGAGCTAAAAACGCTCAGTAAAGTGAGCGGCTCATTTAGCTCACTTGTGTGAATCGTTCAGTTGAACTAGTTCGTTCAGGAGCTACACACCTCTAGTGTATTCGCACATTTGCTTAAGCTAGCTTAAGCACAATATAGTTAGCCCTTAAGGCTTTTCACAACGATTTTTTTAGTTTCAGCAGTAGTTTTTCTTTCAGCCCGCAAACAATTATATGTGTTAATGAACATTTTTGTTTTTGTAAACATTAGTAATCAATTCGTTATTGCTAATAATTAATGTTAATAATAAATAATGTTAATAATAATAATGGCTTTTTTATTTCTTATTGTTTTTGATTTAATTTTTATTGTTTCATATTTCCTGATAACGTAATCGATATTGTGGACTTTGGATCATACATACATAGATGTATACATAAATGTATGTACATATGTATGTTAAAAACAAGCAATATGAATAGCCTTAGCAACTGTGCGTATACATAAAACAAAATGTTCACAACTATAATATACTTAAGAACTTTTCGTCAAGTGTCATTTGCTTTTATTCTAACATAACAAAAATTGTAATAAATTGCTTGTTTAAGGTTAAAGATTAATTAAACGTAGACATAAAATCAATTTTTTGAAAAACAAGAAGGAAATAGATTTTGAATAGTACATATGTATGTATGTATGTATATTTCCAACTCACCGAAGAAGGTCTTTAAGTCAAATAATTACAATATAGCCAGTCGTCAATAATTTGCTTAAGCATTTCGTTAATTTCTGACAGTAGGTTAAGCTAGGGCTAACTATAATGTGCTTCAGATAGCTTAAGCTACTGTCAGAAATCGACGAAAAGCCTGTCAAATGCTTAAGCAATTTATTGACGACTTTAATGTGACTATTTTGTACTTATTTGACTTAAAGACTTTCTTCGCTGTGTTGCAAATATATGTACTATTCAAAAACTATTTTCTTCCTATTTTTCCAAAAATTGATTTTATGTCTACATCTAATTAAGCTAAATCCATAAACAAGCAATTTATTTAAATTTTTGTTATGTTAGAAATCAAATGAAACCATTCGAAAATAAAAAGGTACTAAAAAATGCTACAGTTTCAACAATTTTCAATGAATAAACGCATAAGCAGCTGTTTGCTTAAGCAAGGTACGATTGGTTTCGGTGTTTGCTTAAGCAAATGACACTTGACGAAAAGTTCTTAAGTACATTAGAGTTGTGAATATTTGGTTATACATATGTATTTGCACAGTTGCTTAAGCTAGCTCAAGCACATTATAGTTAGCCATTTAATTTTTGCACAAACAAGAATAAAATTTGCCCTATTACTATGTCGTAGACCTTACGTGTGGTTTGTTATTAATGGGTTTGAAAACTTATTACATAACTATTGGTAACTGAAAAAACTATAAAAAGACCTTCAAATGTTTATTTCTGAATTTCAATAACATTTCCAGATTAATATAAAATTAATATTTCAAATTATACTTTACCACATAAGTATGTAATACAATCTACAGAAAAAAATTAAAAAAACAAACTTGTCACCTCATAATCAAGAAATAAGAGTAAAAAAATGTATTGGCTTTATTACCTTGCTCACGTACATACATACATATATTTTACCAATGTGAAGAGCAGCTTTAATATCCAAAAGCAGATATATTATGTATGTATGTATATGCGACGAGTATGTATGTATGTATTTACTCACTGCCGTATAAATTTTTATCAGTTTTTGAAGCACCAATTACTGTTTACTAGATGTGGTATTTATTAAGTAATCTTGCATAAGTATATGTATGTACATACATATGTACATATTATGGTATAATTTTTTTAATAATGATTGTTCAGTTTATTTAATTTAATTAACAATACGTATATAAAATATATTTTAAACTAACTCGACAAATTGCAGATTAACACAATTATTTTAAAAAGTCTAAATTTTACACATTAATAATACATGAAAATAAACTTTGTTGCGATTAATAAGGTCTATCTTAGTCTAGTCATAAAAGCACACTAAAATATTATATACTTATATGTACTATTTGCAAATATTTAACTGAGCACAGGGCCGTCTTTGGGTATACAGCGGCCCCCGTGCACTGTGGAACTTGGAGCCCCACTGAATATAAAACACTAGTGAAAAGAAAAAATATTTATATTTTACGATTTCATACGTATTAAATATGGTTAATTGATACAAATGAAATTAATTTTATTTGCAAATCAACTGTCTCAAGAAATATAAATTAGTGGCAGTAAGTAAGTATAATAAAAACTTTGCATGAAGTTACCGTAAGTGACGAAATTGAACTGAAGCTTAGCGAGTTTTCTTTCACAAGGTGGGCCAAAAGAAATCACCCTATTGGAAGAAGCTCTTATTTTTGCAAAAGCCGGCCAATGTCAAATTTGTTTTGACATTTGTGAATTAGACAGATGTAGAATATAAGTAAACAAGCCATGGAACGCGGAATAATCGTGTCTATTTTTTGCGTAACAATTCGTCTGTGGTGTTGGCGCAGCGCGAATTCCGTCGCCGATTCCGCGGTGGTCCGACACCGACCGCGCAAACACGAGACCACACGAGACGCTGCCAAAAATTGCCGCCCCTGGAGCGCCCGTTCTGCCGAAAATATCGGCGCTGTTGCCTAGGATGACGAGCTATCGCCAGAAACATCGACCAGACGCCATGCCTTGCCATTAGCCATCAGCAGGTCGCCCCTAAGGCCTTTACACTAAAAAGTGTAAAGGGCTAACTATAATGTGCTTAAGCTAGCTTAAGTTACTGTCATAAATCAGCGAAAAGCTTAAGGACCTTCTTCAATGAGTTACAAATAAATGTATTATTCAAAAATTAGTTTCTTCTTATAATTCTTCAAACTAAAACTTTTTTCCAAAAATTGAATTTAAGGCTACGTCTAATTAATCTATAATCATAAACAAGCAAGTTTATTTAAATTTTTGTTATGTTAGAAATCAAATGAAAACATTAATAAATATAAAAGTACTAACAAATGCAACTATTTCACAGTTTTCAATAAATAAGGTATGACACTTGACGAAACTTGACAAAAAGTTATTAAGTGCATTATAGTTGTGCACATTTGGTTATATGTATTTGCATAGTTTCTTAATACTATGTTCACACGGACAGCTATTATAGAGGTTCGCGCTCTCATTCTTGGTTCGCGGGCCAACCTTGATTGAACCTACATGTTTCGCCATACAAAATTTTTATAACAAATTATCGCTAGTTTATCTGAACTAGTTGTCCAAAATTATTTTAACAAAGAAAAGCAATTGATAAGTGCTAAAATTTAATAAAAAACATTAAACAAATATAAAGCATATATTTATATTTACGTAAATAATTAAATAAAATGAAAAAGCAATAAATAGTCAACCGTATTTTTAACAGTAAAAGAATGTCGAAGTACGAACCAATCTAGAATCTGTCGTGTGAACACATGGGTTCGCCACCGAGGTTGACGGAGCGAACCTAGTGTTTCAGTTCGTCGTGAGAACATAGTATAAGCTAGCTTAACTATGTATATTGTTCTTAAGCTATTATGAGAAATCAACGAAAAGTATGTCAAATGCTTAAAATGCTCAAATATATGTAGTATTCAAAAACAATTTTCTTCTTATTTTCCAAAAATTTATATTATATCTACGTCTAATTAAGTTAAAACCACAAACAAGCAATTTATTTAAAGTTTTGCTATGTTATGGTGTTTTCTTTTCTGACAAAAGTTTTGCATTTATGCTACATTATTTAACTTTCGTGATTCATTCTAAAAAATATGTAACATATATAAAAGCGGTTTCGTTCTTTTCTATATAGTATGTTGCACAAATAAATGGCAAATATGTATGTAACATATTTGACCCTCTACCATCAAGTCGGGGTGAGATACGTCCCTTTTTTACATCTTTGTTAAGTACCTTTTTATACAAGTAAGAACTCTTATCCTTGTCATTCTATTTGCTTAAGCGAAAAAACTTATTAAAAAGATAAAAAGTGAGGAAGATTTGAACAAAAAATTTTAATAAATACTTTTACAATAAAATTTTGCCACTAAATTTTTGCAGATTATTATAGGTAATAAATAGAAGCTGATGAGAAAACAATGTTGCTGACGTCTTTTATTGATAAAATTGCGCCAAAAACCGTAAAAACATACGTATACATTAATGTTAAGCCTCAAATATTTTGTATCAATGTGACAATAAAAAATTTACCACTTTTTAAAGGTATTAGTAGACTGCAAAAAGTGTTACACATTGAAAGGGTAACATTTTTGTTCAGAAAAGATAACTCCATTTTAATTCAAATAAAAACATTCATAAATAAAAAGCTGTTTGCTTAAGCAAAGTACGATTGGTTTCAGGGTTTGCTTAAACCGTGTTCAGACATTTTATTGCGATTATATTTTCCATTATTGAACAATTAAGTTATTGCGCAATAATTACAAAATTGCTACAAATATTGAGTAAAACTCGAAATGCAACACTGTTCGAAAGTATGTTCAGTGGTGAAAATTATCTACAATGACAAACGTCAAAAAAATAAAAGTAAACAAAGCATTAAAAAATGGCGAGTCAAGTTGAAGGTAGGTTTAATAAAATTAAATTTATTATAAAAACTAATGAATTAATAAAAATAAAAATTTTCGTTTAGAAAATACACAACGAAAAACACTTCTGCATAGATTTTTTAATTGTATTTATTGAAAGCGAACACAAAACATACATTTCGTCGGTTAGCAGAAACATCGGCGAAGTAAAACAATTTAAAAAATGCCTGCTAATAAATACATCTTAACAAAGTTAAGCGTCTACTTAAAACCGGAGCCGCCTCAACACTGCCTTAAAAATTAACATACCGCGCAAAGCAAAGTTGTGAAAGAGTTAAGTCTTCTAAATTTGCAACATCTATCTTCTCTACCCTATCCCTCTCCGTGAGTTCCGGCACAGTGCACTGCATACGTAGGGTTCATTCTCTTAGTGAGGGTCCTAATTAAAAAAAAATTCATCGCAGTTTTCTAAATAATCAGAGAAAAAAGGCCCATAATTGAAGCGACGTCTTCAACTTCACTCACATTTCCAATTTTTATCCACAAGTCTTGTTTTTGTAAATTGTGACTGCAAATTATATATGAAATCATGTTTATGCACTTCTGCAATTAATTTTTCGACAATATCACTCATTTTATTTACAAATGTGGAGAATTATAATTATATTGCTCTTTCAAATGTTTTTTTTTTTTAATTTCGTTTTGTTCTTATTTTTCTTTGGTTTTGTTTACAAATTGTAGGTAATGTAATGAAAGTGTGGTAGCATTGTTGAGAGCATTTTACTCTGAGAGTGTGCATAAGAAAAGTCGCTGGCAAAATAAAATAGATTCTATTCACGACTGCATTCAGTGGCGTCTTTCATCATTAAAAGTGAGAAAATGAAAATAGATTGATAGAAATAGAAATAAAGAAGGTAGAGATTCTCGGCCAAATAGCAGAGGATAACAGGAAATTAAATGAGGCCATAATTTCATTTTTAAGAAATAATTAAAATGATTAAAATGTATTGTAGTTTTTTAAGAAATTAAAAAAAAAATATAATAATAATTTAATGAAATATGAAATATTTATGTACATACATATGTGTGTATATAAATGAAAATGGAAAAAATGATTTGTTGGTTGTGACTTACTAAAATAAGAAGACAAATTTTGTCTTATTACTTCAGGGGTTATTTCGTTATCACTAGTCGTATTATTATGTGTTGGACTTTCTCTATGTGGTTCATAATCTTTCATATTTTCAAGCCACAGTTGATTTATTTGGTCATTTATTTCGTTTGAGAAATTGTGCAAAACACTGCAAGCCTGGCGCGTTACCTTTGCCAATACGGCGAAAACGTCCTTTTAGATGGCCAAATGCGTTCTCCACCACTCTTCCACACTTCGATAATCGGTAGTTAAATAGCTTTTGTTCAGGTGACAAGTTCATTGAAAATGCGTATGGTTTCATTAAAGTGGTTGATAATCTAAATGCGGAGTCTCCCAAAATGCAAACTGACATCTGAATGCTACCAATTTTTATACTATCTTTCAGGATTTCGCTGTTATACAATACCTTCTGTCTAAATTTGCATAAAGGACTTATCTTTAAAATTAAACGAGCTAATTTGTATGTAAAAAACCAACTATTTGAATTTATATTGCATATCATAGTAGATTTGTATTTAAAAACTTGTAATTGTAACGTTAAAAACCTTATAGTTTGAAAAAAATTGGATTATCATATTATAAACAATTAGGAAATATGTCAAGAAACCCTAAAAATCGGATAAAATTCCAAATGTCAGAATTTCGATACCACCAAAGGTGGTTGTGAATCAAACCTTGAGGCTTGCAACCGCTTGATCCGAGATCTGCAGGATTAAAGTGTGTGGGCACGTGGCGCCATTTTGCATTGGGATGTAATTTATGAATTTGTGATACACGATTTGCGACATAAATTTCTTTCCAAGTGGCTGGAGGTTTTGAAAGCCACCCTAGCACAATGGATGAGTCAAACCAAAGAACTATTTCGTGATTATTTAGATCAAGGGAAGAAATTGTGTGAGATATAAGTTTAGCCAACATTAAGGCACCTGACAGTTCCAATCTGGGTAAGGTGATGGCTGCCAGCGGAGCTACCTTGCTTGTGGAAATGAGCAGATTAGAAAAGGAGGTGGCTGAAGTTTATACTCGAATGTAGACTGCCGCACAGTAACCCATTTTTGACGCGGCGCAGAATCCGTGTATTTGAATCGAATCCGCGGGCATGAATTGGATCCAACGAGGGATTTGGATCTTTTCTACGCTAGGCAAGTCGGATATAATTTCATTCCAGATTCGGAGAGAATCGGCGCTGACAGCCTCATCCCAATCAAGTTTTCGTGAAGTGAAACGAAAAGGTTAAGTGTTGCCAAATTTCTACTGATGTGAACAAGTGCAATTCATTAAATTTACAAATATCGAAAAAGTAAAGAATTTTTCATATCAAGCACATAGTAGTTGCCGTCACCTTTTCAAGGGCACTTAAAAATATATTAAACAACTAAAACAAAAAATTAAAGAGAAACAAAGTTAAAGTAAAGAGTGACTACACACATAAGAATAAAAAATAATGCAAATCAATGCATAAGAGCAACTGGAAAGAGAACACTGATAAAAACATAGTGTGTGGATCTCTTCATGAAATTTATAAATACACAATGGAAAGGAGTACAGTGGCCCACAAAAAATAAGATACAGACAGTATAATTTGGTTAAATTATTAAAATTAGTTAAATAAAATAAGTTGACGGCACTTAATTAAACAAGGAAATCAATTGAAATGGATAATATTAAATTACAAAAAGAGGGAAAAGAAAGTAACAAACACAAAACTACTTTCCCAACGTTCCTATTCAATTTTCTTAGAATTATACAACACAGTGGGCCCGGACAGCACAAAATTTTGGAAGAAAATTATAAAAAATTTCTATATTTATTATGTTCAGAACCATTAATTTCTCATTTCAATTTGGCAACACTTAACTTTTCATGAAAAACAAAAAACACAAATTACTTCTATATAATACGTATAAAAACTACAATTCAAAAATTTTCCTCACAGCAAATTTCGGTAGCGTGCTAGAAAATTTCGTGTATTATCATTACATTAGTACATTAGTAACGGGCACAACTACAAGTATTTGGTCAAGTTATTTGAAAACATTAAAAAATCATTAATACTTATTGAATATTTAAACTTATCATAGGTTTCAGAATTTTCTCTCGCAATTCGTTAAGCAAAATTATATCCCTGACAACTTTGAATCTTAGAAAAAATAAATAAATATTATAAAAATTCCAGTAGTTCTCACCTTTATTTAATACAGTCCACGTTTATCTTGCTCTTCCCTTAAACTAACCATAAAAACAAATAAAATATTGCCTTCCAATAAATTGGTTAAAATTCAAATATTTTTTGGGATTCCGATAAAACCCTTTGGAATTAAAATTCCGGGCTGGCCGCACTAACGGTTACCCTCTTCCCGCAATAAAACTTACTTAAACGGAGTTATAGGATTTAGCCAACTTCTTACAGCGCTCTAATACTGACCTATCGAACTTTCAACGATATTGGTCAACAATTTCTCATATCATACCCTTACCTATGCAAATTACAAAGGATATTGGACAATCAGTCATATCCGAATTACAAAGGATATTGATAAAACATTATATCACATATTACCAAACCTCTGGTACCTTTGTATAAGTTCTGAATATTAGTTTTAAATAAATTCACAAACCTACGGTAAAGTAGTAAACCCCTTTTAATATCTTAAACATTACACGCTTATTATACAAACAGTTAAAGTACCAATTACTCTTAAATTCAATAACCGGTTTAGGAAAATTAATATTCCAAAGTCAATCACGCATATGCATTTTTCTCTTACAAGTAGTTCCAATTACAATGAACTTACCAACTCGAGCTTTCTGTATTATTACCCAAAAATTAAATTTCAATACTTACCAGTTCCTCAAGCTTAATTACACCCTTAAACTTAAAGCCTATCAAAATGTCTGATCTCGAAAAATGATTTGAATTTGATATCAGAAACCTCTTAGCATTTTGCAAGAACTGTCAGCTAGAAGAAAAGTCCGCATACTCTGAAGAGTTCAAAAATCAATTCTGCAATAAATGTCTCTCAGTGACGCACACCAAAGCCAGCTGTAAAAGAAAGTTAGTCCGCAGACGCAGAGCAACATCCAAGCTGGCCCGAACAAATCTTTCACTCCTCAAACCCGAAGTCCAAACTCAAACGCACTGCAGATGCTACCCGAAAGTTCAAGGTCGTCACAGGCAGCGCAAATTAATTCAAACTACGCCACCAATAACTCAAATGTCCTGTTACGAACAGCCCTAGTTCAAATAGAAAGTCAAGGCAAACTATTTACAATTCGTGCTCTCATAGACCCTGGGTCAGAACGAACATTCTTATCAGAAAAAATTAGAACCCGTCTAAACATTCCTTTCAAAAAATCCCATTTTGAAGTTCTGGGGGTTGGTGGTCAGAGCCAAACCGCTGATAAGGAATGTGATATCGTTCTCGTTGCGAAACACTCTGATTTTCGGCTCAACATTAAGGCAATTGTTCTACCAAAGGTCACAAACAAAATTCCCTCCTCAAAGTACCAAGTCCATGCGATCTCTCGGAAGTTGAGTTAGCCGACCCCAACTTTAATGTTTCTTCGGCTGTCGATCTAATCTTAGGAAATGCCAGCGAAAGACATATAAATCTGGAAGGTATCAGGAGAGATGTTTGCGGCCTTGCATCTGCTTACAAAACAGTCTTTGGTTGGGTGTTGAGCGGACCCGTGCAATACCAACCAATATTCTCATTCTCGGCTCAAACAACTTCTTCTGAAAATGTAAATTTAAATGATTTGCTGCGAAAATTCTGGGAGCAGGAAGAGATCCCAATAGCTCGACCCAAATCGGCAGACGATGAACACGTAGAAGAATTTTATTCACAGATAACAAAGCGTCTTCCGGACGGTCGTTACATGGTGCGCCTGCCTTTCAGAAAAGAATTTCCGTAATCGAAATTCCTCGGATCCTCAAGATTTATGGCTCTCAGCCAATATAGCCGAATGGAATAAACCCTAGCAAAAAATCCCGATCTCAGCTTGCAATACAACAACGTGCTTAGCGAGTATATCACGCTCGATCACATGCATGAAACTACTTTCCGCGAATACTTCATGGACAACATATGTAACTCCTTCTACCTACCACATCACGCGGTGGTTCGCCCAGAAAGTAAAACGACGAAAGTCCGTGTCGTCTTTAATGCGTCCAGGAAAACCAACTCTGGATTCTCTCTGAACGACGTATTATACACTGGTCCTACGCTAAAAGCGGATTTGATGACAATCATCCTAAGTTGGCGTTTTTACCGATATGTTTTTAGCGGAGATATCCAAAAGATGTACCGACAAATTATGATAAGCCCGCGTGATCGACCTTTCCTACGGATTTTATTCCAAACTTCCCCCCGGGAGGCCGTAAAAGATTACGAGCTCAAAACGGTAACATTTGGGGTCAATTGCGCACCATTTCTCGCAATTCGCACTCTTTTGCAACTAGCTTCTGATAATGAATAGCTTTTCCCGCAAGCATCCCAAATTCTACGCAAAGAAACATATGTGGATGACATACTTAGCGGAGGTCATTCCATAGATCCGGAATCAGATCTTTTATGATTCTGATTTTCTAAAATTTCACGATTCTAGCTCCACGAAGACCCTTGGGATTCGGTGGAACGCGCTAACAGTAATGGTTCCGGTGTATGGAAATATTTATTGAAAATTTATGAAGATATGCCGGCGCTAATAAACGCCACTGGCAAATATATCTACTTGGCAGATGTATGCCAAAGTGAGTATGCCAATTTAAGGCAATTATAAAAAGATATGTTTTTATAAGTCTAATGCCGATTGAAGGCAAAGTATTGATTAATTTTATTTTCAAAAATGTGTTCCTTATATTCTAAACTAACTGTATTCTAAAACTACAAAATTTCTTATTCACTAAATATAAATGTAGTTTGAGAAAATATAAAATACATTATACATAATTGTTGTATTGCGATAACAACATGTTCAATATATAACAATACAATTGTTGTAATATAAAAAATAACAATCGTATTATGTTTGCTGTAATAATGGTAGTAACATTAAAAAAGTGCCGTGTGCAAAAGTAATATTAAGAACAGTGAGTGCAATAAGTTTACTCACTTATAAAATATAATAATACACATAATATTATATTATTTAGAATGCACTACACCCTTCCCCTTAAGAAAAATTTTACAATTTTTAGGATTAAAATTTAAAATTAGTTTGTTTTTGTTTTGTGTGTTTTTTTTTTTTTTTTTGTTTTTAATATTTTTTTAAATTATTATTATGGTATTCTTTAAATTCATTACCTATTTCTAAAATAGAATTGACTCCTTTTCTTTTGACTATTTTATATGGACCATGATATGGTGCCTGATATTTTTTTCTGTTAAATTTTCGAACGAGTACTAAGTCTCCTTCTTTTAAATTTAGGGGATTAGTTTTTAAACATTTGTCTATTCGTTTTTGTTTCGACTTTTCTAAATATTCTCTTGCTTTAGTTATAGAATATTGTAATCTGAACCTCAATTCTTGGGCATAATTTTCAGGGTTGTAAATTGGTTTATTACTTGAAATTTCTTCATTAGGAAAGTTCGGTAATTTGCCAAATATTAGCTCATATGGCGTGTAATTTGTGTCTATATGAGGTGTTGTGTTGTATGCGAAGCAGAAGTAAGGAATCCATTTGTCCCACTCATCATTCTTACAATAATTTAAAAGAAACTCATTTAGTACTCTATGATTTCTCTCTACTGATCCTAGAGTCTCATGGTGATATGGTGTGCTAAAAACTTGTTTAATTTGTAAAATGTTGCATACTTCAAACAATAATTCGTTTAGAAATTCAGCACCTCTGTCAGATTTGAGAACTTTAAAGTGTCCATATACTAAAATTAAATTTTCTACTATATTCTTGGCAACTGTTTTTGCATCCTTTGCTTCTATAGGACATGCTACAATATATTTTGTCAGATCATCTTGCATTGTTAAGATATATCTGTACTGGTTTGAATACCTCAATGGGCCTACAGTATCTATTGATATTGTTTCGAAACTTGTTCGTGGTGTATCAGTAATGATTAGTTTTTCTTTTGTGTGTTTGGTCTGTTTATTTATTCTGCACTCGTTTCAGTTTTGTATATGTTTTTTGACCATTTTTCCCATGCTCTTCCATATATATTTTTGTTTAAGTTTTAGGGTAGTTTTTCTTACACCTAAATGACCTCCTAAAATTGAATTGTGATATTCATTAATTAAATTGGTTTGACGATTTTTGTCTGTGATTCTAATGGGTTCTCTATATAATAAAATATTTAAATTCTCACACTCATTTCTTTTTAATTTATTAAAAATATTCTTAAATTGTTCAATGTTTATATTCTTGAAAATAACATCATTATTTTTTAGTGCTAATTTGTGTATACCTAGGGATAGCATTTTTGGTAAAAGTTTCTCCAATGACATTTGTATGTTCGATGGATTGTCGCTGCACCTAATTACTATCTCTACATCACTAATTGCAATATCGGGTTTTTTGATTTTTGAATCTACTTCAAATTTTAATTTTTTCATATTTTTGACATCTGAGATTGACGTACATTCCCATATAAAAAGTTTATTAGGCTTTTTATGTGAGCCGTTATTATTATTCTCGTTGTTACATTCTTGGTTAAGATTTTTTTTATGTTTCGCGTTATTGCAAAGATGTTTTCCATGGGTACGTTGTCTGATGGAATCATTGATTTCAAGGTGTCGGTATTTATACGTATTCTAGATAATGCGTCAGCATTTGTTAAGTCTTTTCTATCAAGTTCTAATTTGTTTATCGTTACATCATGATTATTTGTGTTTAAAAATCTAATATGTTTTGTGCCTATAGCTGGTATTATACTATTGGCTACAAAAACGCCTGGAGTTATCTCCTTGCTTAAAATGATACTTTCTTTATTTGTAATTATATTTACTGGTGCGATTAATTCTGAACGTGCGGGTATGCATATATCAGTTTTATAGGTACATTTGGTATTCATGGGTACGGTAATTTCTTCATTTTCTATATTAAATGTTGTTGTGTATGTTTCGAAATCTATTCTACATTTGTATTTTTCCAAAATATCTCTTCCAATTATTCCATCAGTGGGAATAGGGAAATCGTTGGATACTATGTGGAATTTATGTTTAATATGCTGATTTTCAAAATGTAAATTTAAATGGGCTGAACCAATGCTTTCAATGGTGTCTAGTGTTATGCCGCTTAAAATTGAAATATCCCTGTGGTTTATTTCTTTTAAATTTCCTTTTTTGCATATGGAAATATCTGCACCTGTGTCTAGAATGAAATACTGATTTTTATTTGTAATTTTGCAATTTATTATTATGGAATTTGGCGTATTTATTGAAAAATTGAAATATCGTGGCTTCGGATAACAGTTTTCGTTATCCTGCCTCTCTAGTTTCCCTGTCTATATGAAATATTATTAGCATTTTGGTTTCTGCTGCTATTCTGTGGGTAGCTATTATTGTTGTTTCTGTTTCTATTTTGAGGAATATTATTTATGTTTCTATTTTGTGAAAAATTGGCTGACTTCCAAAACGTCAATTGCTTTGTGTTTGAACAAAGCATCATATTTCATAACGCCGCAGTACAATAATTGTACAATGTATACCATTTCAAAACGCCGCCGCCAAGTATTTTTAACGCAGGAAGAAAGCAAACACGGCATCGGTTTTATAGTTGTTGCATTGCTTCGGAACTTTGCATATGTATGTGATTTAAATACAGTAGCAATACTGTATACAAACTTTGTATACGAACGTTTTGGAAGTCAGCCATTATTATTTGAATGTGTGTCCCTATTGTATAACTATATCTGTTATTATTATTTTGCGATCTGTTATATTGGTTATTGTCTCTAATATTATTGTTGTGGCGAAAGTTGGGATTTTCTTGTCTGCGATTGTTATTAAAATTGTGGTGTGTACTATAATTTGCACGTTGGTTATTGTCTCGGATATTCATGTTACTGTGGTGAAAATTTTGATTTCTACCACTATATTGGTATTCCATGTTGTCGCGTTGGCGAAATCTTTGAGGGTTTTGGAAGTTGTTGGGTGTTCTGCCGCCAACTCTAAAAATGTTATTGTTGTTTTGTTGATTATCTTTTTCTAATGTTATGCATTTTTCTGATGCATCATTTAATGTTTTTGGACTACACGCTATCAATAGGGTTCTATACTGCTCATTTACGCCTTTCTTAAATATATATTAAGTGCCATGCTCTCAGTCATTTTATATATGGCATTTTTAGCCTCTTGTGTCGGATTTTCTAATGTCTTTATTTGAAAATCATTTAATTGTTCACCTAGCAGGACAATTTTTTCTCTGAACGAAGCTATATTTGAATTATTTTGTTTTTGTGTTCCAAGCTCATTTAAAACTTGTTGTAGGGTTCTTGGATTAGGATACGATATCACCAATAAGTTCTTTAGATCAGTAAAGGTTGTTGGTCTGTTAGCACGTCCAATGGTGCTACGAACATTTGCAGTTAATTTGAAATTGTAGACATATTTTATAAAAAGCTCTCTCTCTTCTGCTAGAATCATATCGTTCAATAGTTCTGTTTGCAACAAAAAGTCTTCCAACGCCTCATACGGACCCTTAAACACATGTAGATTTTTGCCTACGACGTTTATGTCAAAATGAGCCATATTTGATATATTACCTACTTCTTCGTCTGATTTTAAATTTGTGTCTTTGTTTTCTTTTGTTAGAAGATTTTTTATAAGTGGTAACACTCTACTATATATTTCTTCAAATTTTTTAATTAATTTTTCGCAATTTTCTTTAATTAATGATTGAGAACATTTTTCAAATTCTGTTTTTATTGATTGCAAACGATTTAATTTTTCTAATTTATATTCTTCGGTGTAAATTCTATTTTTACTTTTGTTAATATTTATTTCAATTTTCTCTAATTCTGTTATAAATTTTTCTATGGTTTCCATTTAATATAGGAAGGGTTTTAGTCGCATGTAAATACTATTTTTAAATTCTATTTTAGTTTGATCCACTATGGCAACTCTTATTTATTTTCCTACTTTTCACATTTTTAACTTAAGCTACGTACAGACGATTGGCAGATCTTACAATATTGCAAGATATGTCAATATGCTGACAACGTACTGACAATGAAAAATTGTTACCAAAAGGTAAATTGTCAGTTCAGACGATTGTAAGAAAACCTTGCAATTTCATTGTAAGACAATTGTCAGACAATAAATTTATCTGCCAACAAAAATTGTCAGCTTACACGGTTGTCAGATTGTTGTGTGGAAAAATTGCCAGATGTGTTGTTAAACTTTGTCAGAACTGTCAAATCCAATAGTATTTATGGACAGCATTGCCAATAGAAAAATTATCTGACAATGGTGCCATTGTCAGATGCATTAATTTAAGCACATCTTCCAATAAAAAAGAGCTTACAATGTCTGACAATTATCTGACTATGGCAAAGTAGAGGGTTCTCACGACTGTCAGATGTCTGACAATATTATTGTTTTACAATGAACTGACAATGATTTTTCTTGCAATGTTGCAAGACAAAAATTGTAAGTTCAGACGGTTGGCAGACATTTTCTGAACATTTTTCTGATAATATTGTAAGATCTGCCAATCGTCTATACATAGCTTTATATATATAGTGTCGCATTTATTCACATCAGTGTGGTGATTTTTTAAAATTTTTGACATTCCTTTTTATTGTGAAATTCTATTTCATAATTGAATATTAAAATTATAAAAAATTTAAAGTCACAAAAAACACAAAAACAAAACATTTATTAAACAGTTATTATACTGGTTTTATTTTATTTATTTTTTGCTTGTGTATACATAAATATTTGCATACACAAACTCTTATAAGTGAAAAAAACAAGAGAACTCTAAATGAGTTCATCTTCTGGCAACAACAACAACAATAAACCCACAAGCAGTAGAAATGCTTATTTAACTTTTGTTTCTGATGACGACAATAAAAAAATTGAAATAAGCACAAACCTGAATTCTACACAAAACACAACTATTCGTGCGCGATCATGCTCTCCATACATGTTAAATAGTGATCAAGAAACAACAACAATTGCACCTATTAGCAAACTTGTCAGCTTAGCTGTACAAGCAAACAAACAAACAATAAATACCCAGGTGACCAACGTGCACAAAATGAATAAAATTATGGATAAAGTAAGTGAAAATAGTGATAATAAAATTCAAACAGGTATGGATAGATACATAACTGTGTTAAAAAGGGGAAGAAGTCCCAAATCTGCTCAAATTGCGTCAACGGCAAAAGTTCCCAAAGATGGGAAAAATATAAAAAATTCCGAAAATCGTTTCGCGATTTTAACTGAACAAGGTGATGAAGTCACAACTAATACAAGTTTGAGTAAACCACCACCGATTTATTTAAGAGAACAGAACTCCAGCTTTCTGGTAAAAAGCCTTATCTCGTTAATTGGAGAAAATGAGTTTTACGTAACTCCAATCAAGCGTGGGAAAATTAATGAAACAAAAATTCAGGTATCTAAAGAAAATAATTACAGAAAAATAGTCTCAGACTTTGAGACTAAAAATAAAAATTTTTATACATATCAGCTTAAGAGTGCTAAAGGTCTAACCGTTGTAATAAAAGGTATAGATTCTAGTGTGGATCCAGAAGAGGTCAAGTCTGGCCTTGAAAATAGTGGATTCAAGGTGAAAAATGTTTCAAACATCAAAAATAGAGAAAAAATCCCCCAACCAATATTTAGAGTCGAGTTACAGCCAGGTGACATAAAGATAAAAAAAAATGAATCCCATCCAATCTATGATCTAAAGTATTTGTTACACCGGAGAGTTACCGTTGAGCAGCCACATAAAAGAGCTGGACCTATCCAATGCCTGAACTGCCAAGAATTTGGGCACACGAAAACTTATTGCAAGTTGCCTACAGTCTGCGTTGTATGTGGGGTGAGCTACACAGTACCGCTAACTGTGACAAAACAAAAGGTGATCCCAAGGCGAAAAAATGTGGCAATTGCGGCGGAAATCACACTGCCAACTATAGAGGCTGCCCTCTTTACTCGTTTTTTAAACGCTCCTCGCACAAAAAAGAAAATATTATTCCCGCTCAGCCTATCACACTTTTAAGCTACCCTCAGTTACCTCAACCGTCTACCAGTCAGCAACAATATTCAAACGTATTGAAATCAAACGCGACTATTGCTCAGCAACAACCTAATAATAAATTTTCATACGCTAACATTTTAAAAAGTAACCACAATACGGCGCAAAAACCGGTACCAGTAAACGAAGCTCCAGGGTCTAATTTTAGCCGTATTGAAGCCTCAATTGAGAGCTTAATACAAACAGTAAATACTTTTACTCTCAACATGTCCTGTATGATGCAGGAAATGTTGAAAATGCAGTCTACTTTGTTGCAGGCTGTATTAAGCAAACCATGAACTTGAAAATATGTTTTTGGAACGCAAACGGCATCTGCCAACATAAAAATGAAATAGATTATTTCCTTCTGGATAAACAAATCGATGTTATGCTTATCTCAGAAACTCATTTGACGTCTCGAAGTTATTTTAGAATTAGTGGATATAATTTCTACGACACCAAGGATCCTCGAGGTAGAGCTTGTGGTGGCTCGGGAATTCTAATAAAAACGCGAATAAAACACTACCTGTTAAATGAATTTTGTGAAGATTATCTTCAAGCAACAAACATCTGCATTGAAAATTTTTATCAAAAACTTGTGATTTTTTTTTTTTTTTTTTTTTTTTTGATAATTTTATTATTTATTGAATCTTTAATTATTTATATTAAATTATCAATAAGTTTTTCAAATCTTAAATCTAAAAAATATTAAATGTAAGTTTAGCCAATGCTAAACAAAATTTTTAATTTCAACGGTTAATTTTGGTTGTTTTACATCTCTCGTGAACGGCTGAGAAAAAGAGTATCCCTTCTTTTCAGCCGGGTGTGGCCTCTATAATGAAGAATATTGCGCGCAAGTGGATTTGGGTGCAACTCAAGTTTTTTTATATATTTTTTCGCGTGTTTTGAAAATACTGTCTTCACCAACGGAACGTCTAGGTCTTTATGAATTCGATGGTTTCTGACATACCAGGGGTTTGCTGTTATTGTACGTAGCATTTTATTCTGTCGCCTTTGAATTCTTTCGACATTCGATGCTGAGGCAGTGCCCCATAACTGGATTCCATAGGACCATATTGGTTTCAGGATCGCGTTGTATAGTAGAAGTTTACAGTCTAGGCTCAGTATAGAATTTCTTCCCATAAGCCAATTAATTTGGGCAGTTTTTAATTTCATTTGCATCAACTTTGCGTCTATATGCGATTTCCATGTTAAACGGCGATCAAGGTGAACGCCTAGATATTTGACTACAGTATGCTGCGGAATAGTCTCAGTGTTGATTTGTATAGGCGGGCATGTTTCCCTTCGCAACGTAAAAGTGACGTGTACACATTTCTGTTCGTTAACTTTTATACGCCATTGTTTAAGCCATTTTTCCAATTTGGATATATACCCTTGTAAGTTGATGGAAGCTTCTACTGGATTTTCATGGACGCTTAAAAAAGCTGTATCATCAGCAAATGTTGATGTATGAATGTTATTGCTTAACGGTAAGTCAGAGGCATAAATTAAATAAAGTAAGGGACCGAAGATGCTGCCTTGGGGAACTCCGGCTTCGATCGACTGCGGAGGGCTTAAAAAATTACCTTCCCTAACTACAAATTTTCGTTCCTCTAAATAGCTTTTTAAAAGCTTGACTATGTTTGCGGGGAGATTGCGTGTTAATTTGTGGATAAGACCTTCGTGCCATACTTTATCGAAAGCTTGAGAAACATCTATAAAGAGCGCAGAGCAAAATTTCTTTTTTTCAAAGGTGTCTCTAACTACGTTCACAAGTCTGTGAGTTTGTTCAATAGTGCTATGTTGTCTGCGAAAACCGAATTGATGATCTGGAATGCATCCACTTCTAGTCACTATAGGCATCAGCTTGCTCATATACAGCTTTTCAAATAGTTTTGAAATGTTGGGCAATAAACTAATAGGCCGATAGGATTCAACCTTCGTATGATCCTTGCCGGGCTTTGGTATCATAATAATCATCGAAACCTTCCATTCTGCAGGATAGTATTGCAGCCGTAGAATACTGGTAAAAATGAAGAGTATAACTCTTTTTGCAATATAAGGCAGTTGTTGAAGCATTTTGTTGCTTATTTTGTCGACACCTGGGGCTTTTCTGGTGTTAAGACTAGTAATAGTATTTTCAATCTCCGTCATGTTAAATCTCATCGGTATTTCTGGTAAAGAGACGACTGGTGGCAGTTCAACAATATCAGCAGAAATATTCGGGGTAAATACTTTTTCTAGGTGCTTAACAAATATATCACCTTTTTCAGCATCAGTTCTTGCCCAGTCACCATTTGATGCTCGTAATGGTGGTTTACAAATCACTGGCCTTTTAAGTCCTCTGGCTGCACGCCACAGCGAATAATCTGTTGACGGTGTTGCATCGAGTTCTTGCAGAAATTTTTGCAGCGAAGCTGTTTTTTGTGATTGTAAAACTTTTCTTAGCTGTTTGGTACACTCCTTAAGCCTTAATTTTAGCTGAGGCGATCTGTAACGTTGCCATTCTCGTCGAGCTCTCCGTTTTTCAGTCAATAGCCTTTCTACATCTGCACAAAAAATATTGTTAAATCTCGCTTGTTGATTTGGTTGAATTGAAGAAGCATTAAGAGCAGCTTGTTTAGCATGTGCTTCAAACAACCTAATAGAATTTTCTATGTCAGCAGGTGTTCCCAACAGCATATTTTCCGTGCAATGAGCACTCAAATATTTTTTGTATTTCAGCCAGTTAATACGTGCAGGTGTCAGCGGTAAATCACATGTTGGTGTTGTAGTTGTGTGTGAGTAAATAGTGATAATAGTAGGCGAGTGATCTGAAGACAAATCCAGAGATGCTTCTACTTCAATCATTTCGCTGGGCACGCCTTTCATAATCCCAAAGTCGATAACATCAGGAATTTTTTGACGATCCGTTGGCCAGTATGTTGGCTGACCACTTGAAACTACATTCAAGCCCATTTTTGAAATTGTGTCAAACAAAACACGACCCTTGGGACTGATTAAACGTGAGCCCCAAAAAGTGTGTTTAGCATTGTAGTCGCCAGCTGCTAGAAAACGGGACCCCAGTGTTGTATAAAATGCGGTATATTGACTCTCTGAAATTGAAAACCTGGGAGGAGAGTAAACAGATGATATCACAAGCTTTTGATAAAAATTTTCAATACAGATATTTGTTGCTTGAAGATATTCTTCACGAAGGTCATTTAGCAGGTAGTGTTTTATTCGAGTTTTTATTAGGATTCCAGAGCCACCACAAGCTCTACCTTGAGGATCCTTGGTGTCGTAGAAATTATATCCACTAATTCGAAAATAGCTTCGGGACGTCAAGTGAGTTTCTGAGATAAGCATAACATCGATTTGTTTATCCAGAAGAAAATATTCAATTGGATTTATCTTCAGATCACTCGCCTACTATTATCACTATTTACTGACACACAACTGCAACATCAACATGCGATTTACCGCTGACATCTGCACGTACTAAGTAGCTGAAATACAAAAAATATTTGAGTGCTCATTGCACGGAAAATATGCTGTTGAGAACACCTACTGACATAGAAAATTCTATTAGGTTGTTTGAAGCACATGCTAATCAAGCTGCTCTTAATGCTTCTTCAAAACAACCAAATCAACAAGTAAGATTCAACAACATTTCTTCTGTAGATATAGAAAGGCTATTGACTGAAAAACGAAGAGCGCGACGAGAATGGCAACGTTACAGATCCCCCCAGCTAAAGTTAAGGCTAAAGGAATGCACCAAACAGCTCAGAAAAGTTTTACAAACACAAAAAACAGCTTCGCTGCAAAAATTTCTTCAAGAACTCGATGCAACACCACAAACAGATTATTCGCTATGGCGTGCAGCCAGAGGACTTAAAAGGCCAGTGATTTGCAAACCTCCGTCACGAGATTCGAATGGTGACTGGGCAAGAACTGATGCTGAAAAAGGTGCTCTTTTTGTTAAGCACTTAGAAAATGTATTTACACCGAATATTTCTACTGATATTGTTGAACTGCCACCAGTCATCTCTTTACCAGAAATACCGTTAAGATTTAACATTGTGGAGATTGAAAAGGCCATCACTAGTCTTAACACCAAAAAAGCCCCAGGTGTCGACAAAATAAGCAACAAAATGCTTCAACAACTGCCTTATATTGCAAAAAGAATTATACTATTCATTTTTAATAGTATTCTACGGCTGCAATACTATCCTGCAGAATGGAAGGTTTCGATGATTATTATGATACCAAAGCCCGGCAAGGATCATACGAAGGTTGAATCTTATCGGCCTATTAGTCTATTGCCCAACATTTCAAAACTATTTGAAAAGCTGTATATGAGCAAGCTGATGCCTATAGTGACTAGAAGTGGATGCATTCCAGACCATCAATTCGGTTTTCGCAGACAACACAGCACAATTGAACAAACTCACAGACTTGTGAATGTTATCAGAGACACTTTCGAAAAGAAGAAATATTGCTCTGCGCTCTTTATAGATGTTTCTCAAGCTTTCGATAAAGTATGGCACGAAGGTCTTATACATAAATTAACACAAAATCTACCCGCAAACATTGTTAGGCTTTTAATAAGCTATTTAATTGAACGAAAATTTGTAGTTAGGGAAGGCAATTTTTTAAGCCCACCGCAGTCGATCGAAGCCGGAGTTCCCCAAGGGAGTATCTTCGGTCCATTACTTTATTTAATATATGCCTCTGACTTACCGTTAAGCAGTAACATTCATACATCAACATTTGCCGATGATACAGCTTTTCTAAGCGTTCACGAAAATCCTGTGGAAGCTTCCCGCAATTTACAAGGGTATATATCCAAATTGCAAAATTGGCTCAAACAATGGCGTATTAAAGTTAACGAGCAGAAATGTGTGCACGTAACTTTTACGTTGCGCAAGGAAACATGCCCGCCTATAAAAATTAACACCGAGACCATACCGCAACACACTGTTGTCAAATATCTAGGCGTTCATCTTGATCGTCGTTTAACATGGAAATCGCATATAGACGCAAAGTTAATACAAATGAAATTAAAAGCAGCCCAAATGAATTGGCTTATTGGAAGAAATTCTATACTAAGCCTAGACTGTAAACTACTATTATACAACGCGATCCTGAAACCAATATGGTTCTATGGAATCCAGTTATGGGGCACTGCCTCAGCATCAAATGTCGAAAAAATTCAAAGGCGACAAAATAAAATTCTACGTACAATTACAGCAGCTCCCTGGTATGTCAGAAATCATCGGATTCATAAAGATCTAGATGTTCCGTTGGTGAAGACAGTATTTTCAATAAACGCAAAAAAATATATAAAAAAACTTGAGGTGCACCCAAATGTACTTGCGCGCAATATTTTAAATTATAGAGGCCACACCCGGCTGAAAAGGAGGGATACTCTTTTTCTCAGCCGTACACGAGAGATGTAAAACAACATAAATTAACCGTTGAAATTAAAAATTTTGTTTAGCATTGGCTAAACTTATATGTAATATTTTTTAGATTTAAGATTTGAAAAACTTATTGATAATTTAATTTAAAATTGAAGATTCAATAAATAATAAAATTTATCAAAAAAAAAAAAAAAAAAAATTTAATTTGCCGGGTGTAGTAAAGTTTTTTTTATGTGAAAAAGTTTAGTGAAGATTAGTGTAGTGTTTATTTTTATATTGAAAATAATATTATTATGTACATTTCAGCATGTGTTTTAAAAAATTCATGTTGTATATGTTTATAATATATTATTTTAATATATTTCATCAAAATTTATTTGTATGTATACATACATGTGCGAAAAAAAATTTCATTATTTATATAAATGGTAACAAATATTTTTATTTTAAAGAATTTAAAAAAAAATATTATTACAAAAATTTATTTGTTTTTGTAGTTGTCCTCTTCGGCTTCCAGTCGGCCGATCTGCAACCATATTTCGGACGCAATTTCCCAGGATGGTGGTGGTGTTTGGTTCAGTGTTTTTTGCTTCAGGTGCTCCTTCTCCGGGTAGATTTCTGTTATTTGGCAGGATCGCCATGTAATGGTTCCGGTGTATGGAAGTATTTATTGAAAATTTATGAAGATATGCCGGCGCTAATAAACGCCACTGGCAAATATATCTACTTGGCAGATGTATGCCAAAGTGAGTATGCCGATTTAAGGCAATTATAAAAAGATATGTTTTTATAAGTCTAATGCCGATTGAAGGCAAAGTATTGATTAATTTTATTTTCAAAAATTTGTTCCTTATATTCTAAACTAACTGTATTCTAAAACTACAAAATTTCTTATTCACTAAATATAAATGTAGTTTGAGAAAATATAAAATATATAATTGTTGTATTGCAATAACAACATGTTCAATATAGAACAATACAATTGTTGTAATATAAAAAATAACAATCGTATTATGTTTGCTGTAATAATGGTAGTAACATTAAAAAAGTGCCGTGTGCAAAAAGTAATATTAAGAACAGTAAGTGTAATTAGTACACTTACATATAAATATAATAATACATTGTTTATGTTAGTAATATTAATAGAGTGCCGTGTGCAAAAGTAATATTAAGAACAGTGAGTGCAATAAGTTTACTCACTTATAAAATATAATAATACATATAATATTATATTATTTAGAATGCACTACAATATCTTTTACATATTGTTTTGAATCCATTTCCTATGTTACCAGCATCACTAACCGCCAAATCTTGTCTTCAGTAGCCAAATTATTCGATCCAGCCGGTTTGATATAACCAGTGGTACTGAAAGGCAAAATTCTTATCCAACAACTCTGGTTGGAAAAACTTGATTGGGATGAGGCTGTCAGCGCCGATTCTCTCCGAATCTGGAATGAAATTATATCCGACTTGCCTAGCGAAGAGAAGATCCAAATCCCTCGTTGGATCCAATTCATGCCCGCGGATTCGATTCAAATACACGGATTCTGCGCCGCGTCAAAAATGGCTTACTGTGCGGCAGTCTACATTCGAGTTTAAACTTCAGCCACCTCCTTTTCTAATCTGCTCGTTTCCACAAGCAAGGTAGCTCCGCTGGCAGCCATCACCTTACCCAGATTGGAACTGTCAGGTGCCTTAATGTTGGCTAAACTTACATCTCACACAATTTCTTCCCTTGATCTAAATAATCACGAAATAGTTCTTTGGTTTGACTCATCCATTGTGCTAGGGTGGCTTGCAAAACCTCCAGCCACTTGGAAAGAAATTTATGTCGCAAATCGTGTATCACAAATTCATAAATTACTTCCCAATGCAAAATGGCGCCATGTGCCCACACACTTTAATCCTGCAGATCTCGGATCAAGCGGTTGCAAGCCTCAAGGTTTGATTCACAACCACCTTTGCTGGTATGGGCCTCCCTGACTCATCAATCCGTCCAACACCTGGTCACAAACTGATCCGCTCAACACTACCAGGCTGAAAGGCAACTCTATTCCGCCCTGATCCCCTACATCCATAAATATGGAACCGATCATATCACAAACTTTCCTTGTTAATATCGCCCAGTGGATGAGAGCACTGGCGAAATTCTTCAAAAATTTTCATCGTATACACGCGCCTTGCGCGTATTATCGTATGTATTTCGATTTATACAATAGGGGTATGACTTTTTTGTAACATATATTGTGCATGGCCGTACATGGTGAGAAATGGCAAAAAAATAATAACTGCGTTTTTAGTTTTTCATTTTATTAGAAAAAAATCCCGCACCGACCGAGATTAAAAATTGTGGGTTTTAAACTGGAAGAAGACAACTCAATTGAAAAGGCCTAAAAATTTTTGTAATATACAAATATTCTGTTTATTTATGAGTTCTGTTTTACTTTTTTTATATCCAAGATAAAATAAAAATCACAATAATAGCTTGCAAATAGTTTTATTTTTTGATTTTTTCATTAGATGTAATAAATTTCAAGTTCAAAGTGCGTTCAGTTGTACAATAAGTATAGATTTCTTGTGTTACTTTAATGGCTCGTTCTGCACAAATATTGGTTCGTTTTAAATTTATAATAGCGGAATCTTCCAGCACCCAGTGTTTAAGTAAACATTTATGAGCATTTTTGAAGGGCTTTACAGATTTTTCCAAATTTTCAAAGTTATTGTGGCGATAACGTTGATCTGAAAACCATATATCGTACCATGCGCTGCATATAAATTGACAAATTGGCAAAAGTTCTGTCCTGTGTTCGGGTTTGAATATAAAAGTTAAAAGTGCCAGAATGGCTCTGGAATTCCAGCGGGCGTTACTGAGTGCTGGCTATACACGGAATTTGATAAAAGGAAATAAGTTATTTTTCTCATAATATTTGAATGCTTGTCCTAGTTCGTACACATACTGCATCATCACGCCACTTGATACTGTGTATATCCAATATGATATCGCTTTGCTTGAACTTTTGTTTAAGATTTTCGTATTCGGTAATCAATTCTGTAAAAATATCGTACGATATATTTGGTGATGTTGATTTTGCAACAAGCAATTCATTCATGACATGCTTTAGAATCAAATCTAAGATATGATGTTGACAACCAACATATTGCGGAGGTGAAAAAGATTTTTCCTGAAACGATGTCTGCAGTAAATGAACAATTCCATTTTTTTTTCCTGTATTGACATTTGTTGTATCACAAATAATCATTTTAATGGAATTCCATAGTTTAAATTTATGTAAAATTTTGTTGATGCCTGCAATATAATATCATAATTAGATATCTATTTAAAAACTTTTTATTTAATTAGCACCTTCAAATATTGTCAAACTTTTTCCATTATGAAGCTCCAATATCGCCAACCTGACTTCTTTAAGCTCGTTTGTCAACACCACTACCTGCACTTCTTTTTTACCATATTTCTTCCCATCAAAGTGCATACACCAATTTTCTTCTTTTAATGTAGCCATATAATTTTCTTCCATACGTTCCGCTGCTTTTATTGAGGCCTTATAGACACCAGATTGTGAGGGTGGTGGAATATCAATACCCGATTTCACCAACTCTTTACATATTTTTGCTGCATTTCTCGTGCTCACGTTGGAAGTCTGAACCATTTTCACTGCAGCCTTAGTTGAACAGGTCACTTTTTTAACTCTTGGTTCATAACTATCATCGTCTGATGATGCATAGAATTCTGTGTTGTCTTCTGATGATGCATAGAATTCTGTGTCTTCTTCTAGGGACGATATGGTTGTGTCAGATACATTTATGTCTGGGACCATGGCGGTCGTGACTTTTCTTTTTAATAAAGCAGCTTTTGATGGATGAATAATCATTTCCTTGGCTGTTGTGTATCCAACATCTCCTTTCGTACTTGCTTGAACTGCGTAAAACTTTTTATCTTCCATGCTTAGCCAAATGCCTTCTGGATTGGTTACATCAAATAATTCTCCAAACACTATTGTTGGGTTTCCATTAGGTCGCTTTAAAAATTTACAGTAACGATCTAAAAGCGTTTCTACTTTTCTTCTTATCGAAGATTCAAGTACACATGGAAAATTTAATTTCGACCATAAATCAAGCAATTCCTTGGCAATAATCTGACACCTTATTTTTCTATTTCTTTCGGTTCTTGCCAATGCGTTGTACCGTCCTATTATAACCATCTGCTTTTGTATTCTGCACATTTCATTCAAATTTTTATCTATGTTAATTATTTCTCGTCTTTTAGTTGTACTTCTTTCAAAATGAGTCAAATTATTTTTCCATACTGTTGAATTTTTCAAAACAGCACTTGCACTATTTCTAGAAGTCATAACTTTAATTTAATATATAAATATTTCTGTATAAATGCAACAACACAGTCAGAAAGCACGCACCAAATGATGAGCTCATGAACAATAGTAGACAGCAGCAGTTTGTTTACAGACGATTTCTGGAATTTACCGTTACTTTGCAGTCACACAGCAAAACAAATCACAGAACGTAAGCGAGAAGCCAGTGGCTATGCTTGTCTTTGAGAATTCACATGTAAACTTTAATCTTGGTCGGTGCGGGACTTTTTTCTAATAAAATGAAAAACTAAAGACGCAGTTATTATTTTTTTGGCATTTCTCATCATGTACGGCCATGCATATTTTTCTTTTTTCAAAAAATGCAAAAAGTCATATCCCTATTATACAATCTTGCAAACGAATTTCTGCCCGGGCGCTCTAATACCATACACCTTCGTCACGAGGAGATAAATTTCGTAAAAAGACGACTCATTCGGCTTGCACAAGCCCACTACTATAATACGGAGTCCGCCGCCTTATCCGAAAAAAACCGTTACCACGAAACAGTTCCATATTTACTCTGAACCCATTCCTGGACCCTAACGGCCTACTCAGAGGCTGGCTCATTGGGAATGCCAACTAATGTGTCGTATGGTGCAAACCGAGCGTTTGCAAAGTCATACAACATTGTAAAACTTGTATTCTTTACAAACGAAAAGCCTGTACAAAAATCATGGCAGCTCTCCTGTCAGACCGCTGTACGCTCTCTGCACCGTTTCATACGACAGGAATCGATTTCGCGGGGCCCTTTGATCTTAAAAGATCCGTACTTAGAAACGCCTCCACAGTAAAAGGTTATGCATGCGTATTTGTGTGCTGCTCCACGAAATCCGTACATTTAGAGCCATGTTCAAATCTGTCTACAGCCAGCAAGCAACTTTCTCCAGGTTTGTGGGACGACGTGGTTTACCGCATAAGGTTTACTTTGACAATGGGCATAATTTCGTGGTCGCAAGCCATGCTTATCGCAAAGAGTTTACCGCTTTCCTTCAAGCCGTACCTCAAGACATCTCTGAGAAATACGTTACTCATGGCTTTGAGTGGTCTTTTATACCTACACACGCCCCTGACATGAGCGGCCTGTGGGAATCAGCAGTGAAAAGTTTTAAATTTCACTTAAACCGCGTCGCAGGAGTTCATCGCTTTAACTTTGAGGAATTTGCCACTATTCTCGCCCGTATTGAAGGAGTCTTAAACTCGCGACCGATTTCCGCATTATCAGAAAATCCCACCGATCTAACGGCGTTAACAGCAGGACATTTCGTACGTGGTAGTCCTATGGTGGCACGCGTCCAGCTTCACCACCGAAACATCATAATTACTGTCAAATTATTAAATCATTCTCATAGCATGTACATAATTGTATTATTTTTGTTTGTTGTACAATTTTGTAAATTTATTCATTTTTAGTTTTCATTCTTTTCCATAAAAATGAGCAATTCTTTTGTAGATCATGCATTTTTTTATTTTTTATTTGTCTTGTTCATAAAATTGTAATACAATACTTAGAATGCAATTTTATTAGTTTCGTTTATTATATATTTGTTTGTAATTGACGATTGTTTATTATGCAGTTCTTATTTTTTTGTACTGTTTATGTAGTGCGTTCACCTATATCCACAAAATTGCATTCTAGGTATTTTTTGGTTGTCTCATGTTCATGGCCACACAGCCAATCAACCTAAATTTAAAAATGCCAAGTATGTAAAATTAATAAGAATGCATATTGTATAAAAGAAGTAAAATTTAAATAGAGATCGCCTTTTTTATGTTTGAACATTGAAGAGTGTGCCCCAATCATTTCTTTTGGAAAACAGCTCGGTTTCAAGTGCCGGTTGTTGTTTTAATAGTTTTAACCTTAATCCAGTTTATGTGCTGTGATTA
Organism: Lypha dubia; assembly: GCA_947311025.1. Classification (NCBI taxonomy): domain Eukaryota; kingdom Metazoa; phylum Arthropoda; class Insecta; order Diptera; family Tachinidae; genus Lypha; species Lypha dubia. The sequence goes on from OX371260.1 coordinate 71,779,035, forward strand.
AAATCTATAACAAATTAACAAAAGAGTTAATCTACATTTTGGAAAACAACTCGGTTTCAAGTGCCGCTGGTTGTTTTAGCAATTTTAAGTTTAATCCAGTTTATGTGCTGTGATTAACATCTAGAACAAATTAACAAACGAGTTAATTTACATTTTGGTGACCCCGACGTGATTCTGTGACAAGGCACAGGATCCTCTTTCAAATTCACATACAAGGACATAATCAGTCCTTACAACAGGACATCAACAGTCCTAGAGCCAAATCAACTTTTTGCAAATTCTTCAGCCCGGCATCAGGACATCAGTCCGAAGGGTACTACAGACCACATTTGGTGCAAATTCCCAGAAGCCAACTAATCGAGATCAGCAACTATGGCAACATTTGAAGAACTAATCATTAAACAAGAGGCCATCGGTGAAAGAATTGAGACGGTCATCCGAAATTACAAGAAGGACCCGTCATCAAGGAAAACAACTAGAAGTTATTTTCAAGAGCGAATGAAGAGGTTGGAGGACGAGTGGTCGGCATTTGAGGCTAACGACAACGAAATCCGTTTTTTAAAAGCTCCACCGTTATATCATGAGTATTTCGTCAATGAATACTACGAAGCTATTCGAAATATCGTTCAGCAGTACAAGGAAGTACTACAACAAGCAATGTTGAAGATTACACAAACAGCAGGCAAACCGCTAGGACAAGAGGCTCATGCAGCAGGTGCAGAAGCAGTATCAACAGAAGCAAAGGTTTCTAGTGGAATAACAAAACTAATTCGTAGACAGGGTGCGATGATGGGAGCTCTCGAGGGCTTATTGACGGATGAGTTTACAGAAAAAGATGTTTCCACAGCCACTACATTGTGGTAAAATATTGAAGACGTACATTTACAGATTGTCGAATTGTGCGATGATCCAACAGACCATGCATATAATATGGAACGATTCATAGAACTGGAAACCAATCTAAGGAAAGCGGTGAGAAAGGTAACCAGCAGGTCCACAACACAACCATCAGAGTTCGTTCATAATCAGGCAGAAACTATTCCAATGCCAAAAATCACTATACCCAAATTTGATGGAAATCATTTAAAATGGCAGGAGTTTCATGATTTGTTTTCATCACTGGTCGTCAACCAGCCGATCACAAGAGTACAAAAAATTTGGTACTTAAAAACGCACTTGGTAGGAGAGGCAGCAAACTTAATAAAACATTTTGCAGCAACGGAAGAAAATTTTGAAGCCGCATGGAAGATGGTCGTAGACCGCTACAACAACAAGCGGCTGCTAGTCAGCAGACTAGTTCATGAATTGGTCGATGATTCAGATGATAGACTGAATGACAACTTTAAAGAGCTTCATGACAAGACTCAAGAGTGCCTTTTAGCACTACACAACCTTCAAATTGATACAACATCTTGGGACCCGCTTCTGCTGCACTTATTACTGAAACGATTAGACCAAGTCACACGATTGCGCTTTGAACAATCGCTATCACAACCACGAGAAGTTCCAACAATTAAGGAATTTTTGAAGTTTTTGGAAAGACACTTTCAGTCGATGGAAGCAATGGGAGCCAAAAAGAAACGACCAATTTCACAACCGAAAGTTTTCACTTCCGTGGTAACTCAAGACCAAGCTTGTGTCATGTGCAAAAACGATAAACACCCATTATTTTCTTGCAAGATGTTCCTTCAATTATCACCGTCAGCTCGCATTCAATTGGTTCAAAAGAAAAAATATTGCTTTAATTGCTTAAAAACGGGCCATAACGTAAATAATTGCATTTCTAGAAGCTGCATGAAGTGCAACAAAAAGCACAACACACTTCTTCACCTAGAAACCTCAGAACAAAACAGAAGCAACTTGGCTTCAAAAACAATTCGGGCATCTGAAGGAAGCCTAACTCTTGCAGCACAAGAAGCTGCATCATTAACCACAGCAAAAAGTTCCAGTTCAAGCAATTACATTCTTCTCAGCACAGCATTGATCATCGTTAAGGCAAGCGGAAAAGCAATACAATGCCGAGCAATTCTCGACTCAGGATCTCAACTAAATTTTGTCAGCGAACGATTAGTTAAGCGCTTAGGCCTTTCAACAAAGCCAGCTTCGATCTGTATAAGCGGCATTGGAGCAAGCAACACTAAGGTTCGGCACAGAGTCAATATCGCATTACATTCGAGGCTCAACAACTTCACTACTTCACACTTCAAATTGAAGCAGCTGTTCTTCCTCGAATAATCTCCACACAGCCTTCACAAATAATTGACATTCATAATTGGCCAATTCCCAAAAATATCAAACTTGCAGACCCGGAGTTCAATCGCCCTGATAAAATAGATGTGCTTCTAGGTGCAGAATTATATCATCAATTATTGTCAATCGGACAAATACAATTGGGTAATGAGTTGCCGACTTTGCAAAATACGGTATTAGGATGGGTCATTTCAGGAAGGGTTGGTGAAAGTCAGCTATCATCGGCAACCTGTGGGATCTGTACTGAAGAAGAAATCAATCTAGAAGAAAGCATTACTCAACTATGGGAACTAGAAAAGGTGGAAGCAGCAGACAAGACGCTTTCTCCTTCAGAAAAGCTTTGTTAAAATCATTTCGCAAATAATTATACAATTGATCAAAATGGAAGATTTGTTGTTAGACTACCATTTTGCAGTAATCCTGAGCAACTAGGGGAGTCTCAGGGTATAGCCTTCAACAGATTTCTTGCATTAGAGCGCCGACTTGCAAAAGCACCAGAAACTAAAATGCAATACATACGATTCATGGAAGAGTATGAGTCACTAGGTCATATGACCAAAATAGATGTCAATGCCTTAGTTAAACATAACTACTTCATTCCTCACCACTGCATACTCAAGCCTGAAAGTTCGACAACAAAATTAAGAGTAGTATTTGATGCTTCGGCTAAGACCTCTACTGGGATATCATTGAACGACTTAATGTATACTGGTCCAACAATTCAAAGTGAACTGTTTTCCATCATACTCCGTTTTCGACTACCACGCTTTGTTTTCACCACGGACGTCGAAAAAATGTATCGACAAATGTTTATAAACCCGGCAGACAGGAAATCTCAAACTGTTATTTGGAGAGAGAATCCAACTGCAGCAATCAAGTATTATCAATTGAACACAATTACCTACGGTACACGACCTGCACCGTACCTCGCAACTAAATGTCTATAGAAAATTGCAAATAAGAATATAGAACGGTACCCTCTTGGAGCCAAGTTTCTACTCAATAATTTTTACGTCGATGACAGAGTGGGAGGAGATGATAGTTTGAGCACAACAATCGCAATTAAAGCACAGCAAGAATTAAAGCACATATTGAACAAGCATGGTCTAAATTTACAAAAGTGGAGTGCAAATCATCACCAACTACTTCAAAACGTCTCAACAAGAGAAGAAGTAAACATTGATTTTAACAACGAAAACCATCAAACAGTCAAAACTCTGGGATTGACATGGATACCAAAGGTTGATGAGTTCTGTGTAAAGGTACGTTTGGGGGATACAATTCGTGTTACTAAACGAACAGTAGTCTCAGATTTGGCTCGACTATTCGACCCGCTGGGAATTGTGTCTCCAATCGTAGTGACAGCAAAGATGTTCATTCAGGAATTGTGGCAGTTGAAACTTGTATGGGATGACGCCTTGCCAGCAGAGCTACATACTAAATGGATGAATTTTCCGAACGACTTAAAACACATAGACAACCTGAAGTTTTCGAGACATATTTTTCAAGGCCAGGTTGCATCAGGAATACAAATCCATGCATTTGTTGATGCCTCGGAGAGGGCATATGGGGCAGCAATATACATAAGGTCAGTTCTAAAAAATGGTCAAAAAATAGTAAGACTACTATGCGCAAAATCACGAGTAGCACCTTTAAAAAAACAAAGTCTTCCCGTCTGGAGCTCTGCGCAGCACACTTGGGTGCTCAACTAACTGCCAGGGTTAAAAGAGATTTAAAACTTGAGGATACTCCTACTTTCCTTTGGACAGACTCAATGATTGTTTTGGCCTGGATCAATTCACAGTCATCATCTTATCAAACGTTTATAGCCAATCGAATATCCGCAATTCAGGAGTTGACAATGCCCGAACAATAACGACATGTAAGTTCAAAGGAAAATCCTGCGGACATCATATCCCGAGGACTATCTCCGAAAGCATTACCAGCATGCAATCTATGGTTTTATGGGCCTATCTTCCTACATGGGCATGAAGCAGCTTGGCCACAAAAATACTCAAGGGCCACAGAAGTACTTGAAAACAACATGGATCTTTTCGAACATTACAAAGAATTGTAGCATACATGCTACGATTTATCAACAACACAAGAAAAATAAATGAGAAACGTGCGGAAATCTCTTTAACAGTAATGGAACTAGAACAAGCTCTGGTAGTTATCGTACGAGCAATGCAGTCAGATTTTGAAGACGACATAAAACATCTAAAAAGAAATAATGAAGTAAATAAGTCAAGTCCATTCAACAACCTTAGCACATTCTTGGATTCGAACGGTATAATTAGAGTAGGAGGACGATTAAGCACATCTTTGCTTTCATATGATGCCAAAAATCCAATGCTGCTTCCCTACAATGACCCAATTTCAAAATTACTCATGCAAATGGTGCATGATCAAAATAGTCACTGCGGTCCCCAAGCACTCCTTTCACATATGAGACAGAGATATTGGCCAATCAAGGGAAAGGCAGCAGCCAGATCTATTGTACAACATAGTGTTCGATGCGCCAAAGCCAAGCCAAGATTACTCAATCAGATCATGGGCAATTTACCAGCTGCGCGTGCCACACCAGCTCGACCATTCATCAACTCTGGGGTTGACTTTTGTGGACCGTTTTGGGTTCATTACAAGGTGAGAGGGAAGAAGCCTCAAAAGGTGTACATCGCAGTGTTTTGCTGCTTTGCTACTAAGGCAGTACACTTGGAGCTAGTTAGTGATCTTACCACCGAAGCCTTTATAGGATCATTAAAAAGATTTATAAGTAGGCGAGGTCAGTGCCGGAATCTCTATTGTGACAATGCTACCAATTTTGTAGGGGCAAAAAATCAGTTAACAGAACTATCAGAAACTATCCATTCTGGCTCAGCTCAAGACATAATTAACAGAGAATGTACATCGAGAGGAATAACATTTCATTTTATACCCCCAAGAGCACCACATTTCGGTGGCTTATGGGAAGCCGCTGTAAAGTCAGCAAAACATCTTCTTGTCCGAAGTGCCACAACAGCATCGCTCACTTATGAAGAGCTGGACACAGTAGTAATTGAAATTGAAGGAATTCTCAATTCAAGGCCAATCAGCCCGTTGTCAGAAAACCCGAATGATTTAGCAGCGTTAACTCCGGAACATTTCTTGATTGGGGAACCCCTAAATGCTCAAGTTGACGCAAATTGCGCACAAGAACGAGGTAACTTACTGACCAGGTGGAAATTAGTAACTCATCTAAAAACGAGTTTTGGAGGCGATGGTCGCGGGAATATTTAAATGAACTACAATATCGACACAAATGGAAAACTCAAGCAATCAATATTAAACCCGGGGACATGGTAATAATCAAAGAAGACAACACAGCTCCGCTACAGTGGCCCTTGGGCAGAGTCATAAAGGTACATCAAGGAGATGACGATCTCGTCCGAGTAGCCGACGTTAAAACCTCAACCGGCTGCTACAGAAGGCCAATTACACGTTTAGCCCCGTTACCAATATATAGTGAAGACGTTAACGACATATCTGCATAAGATAAAGTAATTGAGTCAAACATCCACCAATACAATAACGAATCTGAAAGTCCCACGAAAAGGAGACGCACGTCCAATCATCAATTCAACCTTGCTACGATGATAATGACTCTTATGCTGTTACCACTGGTACTAGGAACAAATATCTACAATAAAGAATTTGGAACACAGCCTGGCATTTACTATGAGGGAATTGGGACCACACTTATCTCACCTACAGAATGGCAATTTTTAATTTATTATGAGTTGGAAGGGTTCTGGTCTGAATTAGCTCTATTCTCAAGTGGAACCAAGGCACTTAGTCATTTATGCAAAGAAATGCAGCAAAAGACACCATGCACATATCTAGTCAATTATTTTGAACATACTGAGGCTAGGCTACTAATGGACAGCACATTACTTTCAGGGAAAAGGCATAAAAGAGCTGCAATTGATCTTGTCGGAAATAATGCGCATACATTATTTGGAGTACTAGACTCCGAATATGCAAAAACAATGGCACACACAATAGCGCAAGTTAAACAAAATGAAGCCCATTTACTCAACCTATTAAAGAATCAAACGTCAATTATTGATTTTACAATTATTATTATTAAATTGGACCAAGAAGCCATGAAGAAAAAGTTTGACAACATGGATTTCCAAATAACACAAATATACAACCGGATACGTGACAAAAATGAAGAAGACAGAACCTATCGTATTTTCTCGTCATTAAGCATTCAACTTACAATTATGGCAGCAAGTTTAGACCAAACGCAATCCTTAATTCTAGATATTCTAACAAATACACATCATGGTATTATAAGCCCGTCATTACTTACTCCGATTCAACTACAACATGAAATAGACAAAATATCACTTCATCTGCCCGAATCACTTCACTTACCTGCAAAAAGAAAAGATTTCCTACAACTATACAAACTCATGAAGGTCACAGGAGGACTAACAAATACCACAGCAATTTTTAGTGTTACCTTACCACTAATTGAGAGTGAAAAATTCGATCTGTTCAATCTGATACCAATACCAAGGTGGATTAACAACACGCTGGTATCAATAAAACCATGTTCTCCGCTGGTAGCAATCAATAGTATTCAAAACAAACATTTTAGCATGATCAACTCGGAACTCGATGGGTGCATCACTCTCAAAGAAGAAATGTATATATGCTCCAAGGGTCAAATTCAATACGGGCAAGGTGCAGCAGCATGCGCTTGTGAAGTTAATCTGTTTAGAAATAAAACAAAGTCAGACTGTACATTACAGCAGTTAACAGCAAATTTTGCGTGGGTCTCACTACGGCATCAGAACAAGTGGATATATGCAACACAATCATCATCTCATGCAACTGCCGTATGCAAAAAGGAGATCACGCATTTAACTCTAAAAGGATCAGGCTTACTTAGTTTGGAACCAGAATGCGTGCTGCAGCACAATTCCACAACCATACAGGCACGGCAGGGAATATCCAGTTTGATAAAGACATCATACATCAAGTTCTGGAAAATCACGGAAGAAACACATACGAAACTTGTCAAACCGCTTTTACATGAAATGCATAGGCGAGTATATCTCACAAATACAGAACTTAACTTACATTACAAACTTCATTAGCAGAACAAAAGATATTCCAGCTTCCAAACCAAATTGATGCACACAACTACCACCACATAACGATCGGCTATTCCACATTAATCATTACCGGATGCATCGTGGTCTATTTAATCATCAAAGGGAAATGTAACTTCAAACCAACACCAACTCCAGCTCCTCGCAACCTGCAAAAAACATCGGATTTCACAGTACATATTTAAACAAGAAGATTTTTTTTTACCCGGCACTTCAACTCAGAATATCATAAACTGCCACCACCAGCATCTTAAACACAGGCTTTTGTGCTGCGCTCAACGGGGGGAGGATGTTCATAATTGTATTATTTTTGTTTGTTGTACAATTTTGTAAATTTATTCATTTTTAGTTTTCATTCTTTTCCATAAAAATGAGCAATTCTTTTGTAGATCATGCATTTTTTTATTTTTTATTTGTCTTGTTCATAAAATTGTAATACAATACTTAGAATGCAATTTTATTAGTTTCGTTTATTATATATTTGTTTGTAATTGACGATTGTTTATTATGCAGTTTTTTTTGTACTGTTTATGTACTGCGTTCACATATATCCACAAAATTGCATTCTAGGTATTTTTTGGTTGTCTCATGTTCATGGCCACACAGCCAATGAACTTAAATTTAAAAATGCCAAGTATGTAAAATTAATAAGAATGAATATTGTATAAAAGAAGTAAAATTTAAATAAAGATCGCCTTTTTTATGTTTGAACATTGAAGAGTGTGCCCCAATCATTTCTTTTGGAAAACAGCTCGGTTTCAAGTGCCGGTTGTTGTTTTAATAGTTTTAACCTTAATCCAGTTTATGTGCTGTGATTAAAATCTAGAACAAATTAACAAACGAGTTAATTTACATAGCATAAATTGTCTATAAATCTCATATGCATTTTCTCCCATACTCATTTTAATTACATTAGTTCTCTTTTCCTCTTTCGCCGTTTCGTATTCTTAACTAATTCTTGGATATCACCATTCTAGATCCAGCAGTCGGAAACCTCGCAATCCAGCCATACACCAATGCCAGGTGTGCCAGATATTGCCCACGTTTTCGTGCCATGGACTCGGTGAAGCGCTAAAGCATGGCTATTGCCTAAATTGTTTGGCCCGCACGCACTGTGTTCGGAACTGCACCTGTCGGTATAGCTGCTCAAAATGAGGAATGCTGCACCACACCATGCTGCATCCAAACCGACATCCGCGAATAAGTGCACTAAAACCTTCCGTACATGACCGTCTGGATGTGTGTAAACGGGTGGGAAATCGTAGATCTTCAACATCCAAGGACAACTTGTCAACTTCGAAAGACTCAACTTCAAACGCCTCAACATACAAACATCCTTCAAGCAGAAAGAACACAACGCCATCAAACCAACAGGCAGTACAACAACCAGATCAGCGGATATTGTCAGAGGCTATACGCTCACTTGCCGCAGTGCTATGCTCAACCTCCAGCCCTTCACCAGCCTAACCGTGCTTACATTGCATAGCTGCAAGGAGTGGCGGCATGTCTAAATTTGCATAAAGGACTTATCTTTAAAATTAAACGAGCGAATTTGTATGTATATAATTGCATAAAAAACCAACTATTTAAATTTATATTGCATATCATAGTAGATTTGTATTTAAAAACTTGTAATTGTAACGTTAAAAACCTTATAGTTTGTAAAACATTGGATTATCATATTATAAACAATTAGGAAATATGTCAAGAAACCCTAAAAATCGGTTAAAATTCCAAATGTCAGAATTTCGCGCCAATTGAGGTCATTTTGATCTTTCTAGAGCCTTTCGTGGCACTTTATTCGTAAGAAAAAATTCACTTCTGTTTTTACTAGCAACAAGCTCACATCGTTAAATTTACATACACAATAAATCTGAATTCTAAACTGAAACTAAATCTCAATTTATGTATTTATTTTGGAACTGAGCATTATTTACCTGTTGTGTGGTGCTATGTATATTTCATGGGCAATTATGAAACTACATACAACTATCTTCATATACTTATCCCAACAACATTCATCATCAAATAATCAACATTCACACTTACATATATACTTACGTGTCTAACATATTTTACCATTTATTGAGCAGCCTAGTTGATTGTCATCTATAACTTGCACCTACAAACAATCATACTTACATCCTCATACTTACATCCTCCAAAAGACACAAATATTATTCACATTCTTTAATCGGGATGAATTAAAAATTTAAAAGTCATTGCGTCGTCCAGGATATCCAATCTTTACATACATATAAAAAACGGTATCTGTATAAGAGTACATATGTATGTGTACATATATATAATTTATAAAGTATGTATTTGACAAACAAAAATTAATATATTTTGTACATGTAATCCACAAGAGCCAAAAGTACCATAGAATACCATCGCTTATAATTGTAGTAGTCGGTGGCATCGTTTTGACTTGGTTAAACTTCGAGATGGCAACCGTCTGAAATTTAAATTGGTATTGTTTCTGTCGTTTGAGGATTGTTTTACGTATGTACGTAAACGAAATGTACTTACCAATGGCCCCTAGACATTGAGGAAAACCAATCCTTTGAAAGCCATCAACACATTCGTCTACAAGTTCTTGCGTCGGAGGCAATCTCTTTATATACTGTGTGGACAACGCCTGCCATACTTCTTCACAAATTCAATTAAAATTGTGCACACAGATGATTTTCCAACACCAAATAGCTCCGAATCCACTCTGTACTCCCCAGATGAACTGAGTGTAAATAAAGCGATAGCTACGCGCTTTTGTAGCGTTATTGCTTTTCGCCACTTTGTGTCTACTTTATTTAAGATCCGTAACAAACCACAGAGGACGTCAAAACTAGTTCGGGTCATACGAAAATGGGTTTTAAAAAATGGTCATCACTGGAATTGCAATTGAATTCCCAAAATGTAGATTGGCGATTCTGTATATTGGAAATGTAATAATTTATTTAAACAAAACTATTCATATTTCACTTACCAATTTCCACAAAGCCCTTTGATTTGGGTTTTCCGCTAACATAGCAAGAAGCAAATGCTGTTGCTTCCTTAAACTTTGCACAATTTCCAAATTTCTATTTATCCGCTTAATAAGTAAATCCACTTTGGAATCGAGAGTCGATCATACTTACCTCATCATCTCGGCGTTTCTATTAATATATATTAATACTAATTTTGTTTTAAAAGAAGAATTTCTTTCCATTTTTGTAGAAATGCTTAACAAATTTTCACGATTAAAATAAAAAAAAATTTTTTTCAAGCTGTCATATATTATTGAGTCAGCTGTATTCTGTTTGTGTGAACACAAAATCATATTGTCAATTAACTTGGAACAATTTGTTTGCCTTTCTAATATGGGAAAGAATTCTTGGAAAAATATTTCCAAGCTTACAGGTTGCCTAGAAATGAGATGGAATTGCACCTATCAAAAACTTGGTCCTTATTTTGATCTCAGTACTTTTTACGGCCGAAACTTTTTGGATACGAACTTGACCTTATTTTCACATTTATGTTTTTGTGTGGATCTCACTTCTTTTTTTATTTTTGTATAAATAGTTATATGTTTTGCTTATCTGGGCCTACCTGTGTAGAAAATTTCAACTTTCTAGCTATACTAGAAATGCCTCATACAAAGAAGGGGCATGATTGTCCCCCCAGATGAAAAGTGCCCGTTAAAAAATCATTTTCGGTAATTTCTCATCACTACCTGCCTGTGTACCAAATTAAAGCTTTCTAGCTATACTAGAAGTGCCCCATACAAAGAAGGGGCATGATTGTCCCCCCAGATGAAAAGTGCCCGTTAAAAAATCATTTTCGGTAATTTCTCATCACTACCTGCCTGTGTACCAAATTAAAGCTTTCTAGCTATACTAGAAGTGCCCCATACAAAGAAGGGGCATGATTGTCCCCCCAGATGAAAAGTGCCCGTTAAAAAATCATTTTCGGTGATTTCTCATCACTACCTGCCTGTGTACCAAATTAAAGCTTTCTAGCTATACTAGAAGTGCCCCATACAAAGAAGGGGTACCCTAGTCCCCCCGGGCGGAAAGTGCCCGTTTTCAGATTTTTCTGGTTATTTTCTCACCAAGACCTACCTCTGTACCAAGTTTCAGCTCTCTAGCTTTACTGGAAGTGCCCAATAATATTGATGAATATGTACTAAAATATGAACTTTTCACACCTTAATATCTCGGGAAGCTTTTATGTTAGAACTTTCAAATTTAAACTGTGAGGTCACCTCTGTGGGGAGACCTTATGTTTCCAGTTTCATTATATTATGATCAGGGTGAGCAAAGTTATGAGGGGGGTACAAACAGCTCGAATGGTTTCGTGTAAATATACACACTGTGTGGCCGAACTTGGCCTGGCGCACTACCGTGCGCATTAATTGTTGGTATTATTCCGTTTTGTTGGCTTTCCACAAACAAGCCGGATTATTGTACGACATAAATGTAAGAATGCAATAAACAAACGCTGCAACTAAACTATCGCCTCAACACTGAATATTTAGCTCTTATTTTTTTAAGTTTTCTTTAAAATATACATGTATAGATATCCGAGTATATTTTTGAACTAAAGTTTATTTTATTTTTTATTTTAATCTTCTTCCTTATTTTACATTCACTACGAATTGATAGCGGGAACAAAAGTTTCCATGAAATTCACGATACCCTTCATGGGGAATGAAAATTTCATGGGAACAAATATTTCACATTTTGTTCACTATAGGGGTGAATAAATTTTGTATGTCTGAACATATTATAAGCCATTATGTAACACTTGACGAAAAGCTCTTAAGTACATTCTAGTTGTGAGCATTTGGTTACACTTACTTATCTATTCACACAGTTGCTTAAGCTAGCTTTAGCACATTATAGTTAGCTATTAATTTTTAGAACAAAAAAACACAAAATTATAGCCTTTTTGTGGAACACGACTCGACCGTAATAAGTGCTTATTTTATCGTGATAAATAAATGCAAAATTATAGTCGTCCAGGTAATATTTATAGACATTTGACTTTGTTGGATTCCGACATAAGTAAAGTATGCCATATTTCGGCTCCCTACTAGAAAATAAAACAACTTCTCCCTGCTTGTTTTTTAATAAAACACTTTAAAGCACTAGTGTAATTTTTTTTTCGTTAATTAGGACCAACACTCAGGGGATGACCCCTTCGTATGCAAGGCAATTTTATAACTCTGCTTTGAGCGTTATGTTAATATTTTATAACAATGTTAAAGCGCTACTGCTGTTAAGCTGTATTAGCAGAAATATTATTAATTGTTTTCAGTGATGCCAACTCTTGCAACATCAAAATCACTGTGAGCCCATGTGAAAAAGGGTAAAAATGAAAAATAATTTCGGGTACATAAGCACTAACCTAATTTTCTTTTGGGCTGGTGGATCAAAAGAGAGCCTAAGCTGCAATGAAAACTTTGCATTTGGATCTATTGCTTTTTCTTGTTTTTTTTTTGGTGTGACTTTGGCGGAGTAAATCGCTTTATCGTGAAATTATTTCACAATTACAACAAATGATATATGATTTTAGTTCATCTTTTGCTGATCATTCAGTTTCATTTCTCGTAGTATACGAGTACGGACGCGTTTTTATAATCGTCGCAACTGAATATTAAAAATTTACTGAAAGTGAAAATCAGATAAAAAACACAAAAACAAAATATTTGCTGAATTCACAAAACCTCTTGTATCATTGTATCGAATGTATTATAGGATCATATACAATAGTGTAAAATGTGTTGTTGGTAATTTTCATATAAAAAGGAAATACACCATTACACTTTTATTTCATATGTTTTGCAAAAATCGTATTTCATACAATACTCAGAGAGTATATGTACTATATACTCTCAGAGAGTATTTGTATGGTGCTTGTTCTTCTTTCGTCCATCAATACAAGATCCAAGCCGATACAATATACACTAGCAGTGTTATTCACAAACGTTTTATTAGAGGCTAATAAGCAAAATGCGCTAAAGTAGTATTCACAAACGTTTAATAGCACTATGACGCGGTTATTACACGCTAATAAACTCGAAAATTTTATTGTAGGCATCACGCTACTTTAGCCGTTTAATAAGTTGACATTTGCATTTTTTAAAGTAAAAAAATCACTATTTACTTCAAAAAGTATGAAAAATAAAAAAAAAGATTCGAATAAAGTAATGATTGTAATAAATATAATTTCGACATTCGTTAGTATTATACAAAATATATACATATACATAAAACTATAATTTTTTTATTAAATTAAATATTTTGCAGATAATGTATTTCAACTCTCCCGATTCTTCCAGTCCTTCTGCAATGTTTACATACATATGTATGTATGTACGTAAAATAAGAAAATTCAAGAAGAAATACATCAATGTGAATATATGTATGTAAATATGTACATACATATGCATGATTGTTTACGTATGCAAGTATGTACACAAATGTGTCTGTATGTACTTATATGCATTGTTCACATGCGTACATAACTTAAATTCTACCTGCTCTTTGTAATATTAATGTAATACATCTTTTTTCATGATTTTGTGCATAATTTGTCACATTTCCACCACAACAAGATTAAAAATATTTCCAAATAAATAAAGCAAACAAATTAGTGGTGTGTAATCAATTGTAACGAACTCGGTATTTGAATACTTTTGTAATAACTTATGAAAACACATTGCTAGCAATATCAATACAACACATATTAAAAAATTTTAATATTTTTTGAAATATTATAAGCAATACTCTATTACTCTAACTTGTTTAAATAAAATTTATATGACATTATTTTCACATTTTCAAACCATTAGAGACTACAGTACAATACGCATATAAGAAACTCGTTTATAAGAAAAACTCCATATAACTACGTGCTAAATAATCCTTATATAAGAAACTCGCTTATAAGAAAAACTCTGCTATAAGAAACAAATTTTTATGAAAATTTATATTCCTTCCATAGAAAATTGTACGTGTATAAGAAAGTATTCTCACAATGAAATTTTTTTTCAATTTGGGGAAAAATATAAATTTTTTGATTATATTTTATAATTTACATCTGTGAACATTGGTCAAAATGTCAAATGAAGTCGTTGATTTTTGTGAAATCAGCCTGCTTCGTTGTTTTTTTTTTTTTTTTGTACAAAATAATGTGTATTAATTTTATTTCAAATATATATCTGCATACTCCATAGGAAATTTTTTAAATTTTGTTTCTGACGCATATAAGAAATTATCTTTCTCTTTATAAGAAAGCTCGCATATAAGAAACAAAATCTGTACATTTTCAGACTTTCTTATATGCGTATTGTACTGTACTTGCTTATCGAGTATGTTATTGTACACAACACTAATTATAACTTGACAAATAAAATGAAACAATGTTGCTAACACAGAATCACAAAACTGAAAAAAATCACACAATAGTTAATTTGGCTTTATTAAACGTTTGTGAATAATGTTTATTATTACCGGGTAATAACACAAAAACTGTTTATTAACTAATGTGTACTTTATCTCTACAATAAGAATTTTTTATGAATAACACTGTAGGTGTTCACAAACATATAAACAAAAGTGTTTTTCATACAAGATAGACGATACAAATTGTTGTGAATTCAGCAATTGATTAAACAGGTATTATACTGATTTTATTTTATTTTTTGTTGCTTGCGTGTAATATACTTAAATATTTGCATACACAACTTATACAGTGAACACAAAAAAAAAAGAGAACTCTAAATGAGTTCATCTTCTGAAAACAACAACAATAAACCTACAAACAGTAGAAATGTTTATTTAACTTTGGTTGCTGTTGACGACAATAAAAAAATTAATTAAACACAAACTTGAATTCTACACAAAACACAACTACTCGTGCACGATCATTGCTCTCTCAAGAAGCAACAACAATTGCACCCATTAGCAAACTCGTCAGCTTAGCTGTACAAACAAGCAAGCAAACAAAAAATAACAAGATGACCAACGTGCACAACATTATAGATGCAGTGAATGAAAATAGTGTTAATAAAATTCAAATAGGTATGGACAGATACGTAACCGTGCTAAAAAGGGGAAGAACAAATAGTGTCAAAGGCGAAAGTTCCCAGAGATGGGAAAAATAATATAAAGAATTCCGAAAATCGTTTCGCGATTCTAAATGAACAAGGCGATGACGACACAACTACATCAAGGTAGAGTAAACCTCCACCGATATATTTAAGAGAGCAGAACTCCAGTTCTTTGGAAAAAAGCCTTATCTCGTTAATTGGAGAAAATGAGTTCTATGTAATTCCAATTAAGAGTGGGAATATCAACGAAACGAAAATTCAGGTAGTGCAAGAAAGTAATTACCGAAAAATAGTTTCTGATCTTGAGTCAAAAAACAAAAATTTTTATACGTACCAATTAAAGAGTGCTAAAGGGCTAACCGTCGTAATAAAAGGTATGGACTCTCGTGGATCCAGAAGAGGTAAAGTGTGGCCTTCAAAATAGTGGATTTAAATTAAAAATGTTTTAAACATTAAAAATAGGGAATAAATCCCCCAACCTATAATCAGAGTCGAGCTTCAGCCAGGTGACTTGAAAATAAAAAAGAATGAATCGCACCCAATTTATATTTTAAAGTACTTGTTACACCGAAGAGTTACCGTTGAGCTTCCACATAAAAAACTGGACCTGTCCAATGCCTGAACTGCTAAGAATTCGGGCACACAAAAACTTATTGCAAGTTGCCTACAATCTGTGTTGTAGTGAGTTACACAGTACCACTAACTGTAACAAAATAAAAGGGCGATCCCAAGGCGAAAAAATGTGGCAATTGCGGCGGAAATCACACTGCCAACTATAGAGGCTGCCCTCTTTACTCTTTTTTTAAACGTTCTTCGAACAAAAAAGAAAATAATATCCCCGCTCAGTCTATCACAATCTTAAGCTACCCACAGTTACCTCAACAGTCTACAATTCAGAAACAATATTCAAACGTATTGAAATCTCACACGACTATTGCTCAGCAACAACCTAATAGTCAATTTTCATATGCTAATATTTTAAAAAGTAACCACACTACGGCGCAAAAGACGGGACGAGAAAATAAAGATACAGGTTCTAATTTTAGTAGAATTGAAGCCTCAATAGAGAGCTTAATACAAACAGTAAATACTTTTACTCTCAACAGGTCCTGTATGATGCAGGAAATTTTGAAAATGCAGTCTACATTGTTGCAGCCTGTACTAAACAAACAATGAATTTAAAAATAAGTTTTTGGAATGCAAACGGCATCTGCCAACATAAATATGAAATAGAATATTTTCTTCTTGATAAGCAAATCAATGTTATGCTTATCTCAGAAACTCATTTGACCTCTCGAAGCAATTTAAAAATTAGTGGATATAATTTCTACGACACCAAGGATCCTCGAGGTAGAGCTTGTGGTGGCTCGGGAATCCCAATCAAAATGCGAATTAAACACTACCTGTTGAGTTGTCAACTAAAAAAGTATTGAGCACCAAGGGTTTCCTTTGGAGCTCAGATTTAATATTTTATGACTTGGGTTAGCCCAGGTAGAAACACCATGTGCTATTGTAAATTAGATGTAAGCCTTAGTAGAAACACTAAGACTGGTCAAGCAATCATAAGAGTTACTCTTTGTATGCCACACGTTCTTTATTTTTGCATGTCTTTTTATACATTTAATTTCTTACGTCTAACTAAAATTAATAACAAATATACATTTTCAACAATTATAAAAATTCATTATTTTGCAGTTATTTTAAACATTAAACATTTCTCAAGGTAAACATTTCTAGATGTAAATGACTTTATTTATTGTAACATTAAGCCTTTCTCAAGGTAAACAATTCTAAGGTTAATAACTTTATTTATTTTAATATTAAACCTTTCTCAAGGTAAAACAATTCTAAGGTTAATAACTTTATTTATGTTAAACATTTCAAAGAAAGGAAATGACTGCATTTTGTCATATAAGCATTTTGCATTTTAATAATTATTATGTGTTAATTATGTTTTTGTGTTGACATTATATTATGTGTTAACATTCTCCGCCGCGTTGAGCGGATAGCGAAAGAATATATAAAAATATTAATTTACACAGAATAGAGAAATAAAGTTATTTTTAAACTATAGAGTCACGCTGGCGTGGTGTAGGTTCTGGCGGTGTTGGAGCCAGGTTGAGTGGTGTTCTTTTTCTGCCTTTAAGTAGCCAGCCTATTAGGATCACGATTACTAGTACTGACAGAAGTAGTGCTAAAGAGCCGATATAGGGATGATGGAGAACCGGATACTGTATTTCCCTTGGAAGATCTTTGATGTCTGCTAGTTGTTTTTGGAGTTCAGTGAGCTCATTTAATTTGGTGTCCAAATTGATGTTTGGTGCGAGGAGCCTCTTAACCTCGGACGGTTCGCCAATAGCCGTAATATTGCCAATCATGGCATATGAATAATGTAGAGTAGTGACATTAGTTTCATGCCCATAAATAGTTAGTGTACTTCCCTTGATGATACAGGTTGGTTTCATGGACAGGAGACCAGATTGATCGATGTGTAGGTGTATGGTTTCAGAGTCGCAGACGGCAGTTAGCTCTAACGGATATATTGTTGCATAAAACCAATGGTTGATGGTGTTTAGGGCGACAAAAGAAGGCCCTTTCTGCATGTGACCAAAACTACATTGCGGAGATGTTCTGTTGTTGAATAAGGCAATTTCACAGGAATAGCTACTTGATTCTCGCGAAACACTGATTTGTAACGATGTGCATAGATGTATGTCGTTCTTAACTACAGCACATTTATTGAATTGAAGTGCATTTAATGTCAAGTATTCATCTCGGTGGTCGTTCACAGCCAGATATTCAATGTTGGTTGTTATAGCAATAGGCGTGTTGTTCATCTTGGTAGGTATAGGAATAATCTTGAAAAGTTCAAAATGTTTCTGATTCACTAACGGCAGTTCAATCATGAAAATAACACTCCCTTGTGCTACTGTGCCCTTGATATTCATGATCTTGTATAATTCTAGTAAGTCTGTGTCTTCAACTGGTAATGCACGATCCAAGGGAAGGTGTCCTTTAATTTTAGCAATCTCTGATCTTAACTGCCTTGGTGTGAGGATAAGTGGGCTTATATTACCGTGGTTTGTATGCGTGAGAGCAGCGACCAGCTCTGCCTCAATTCTTTGAATTGAATTGCCAGAGACATTAGATTTTGGACTTGTCGTAAATTTGAATTCTCATTTCTAACTGAATTTAAATCATGATAGATGGTTTTCTTAAGCTCTGAAAAGCGTACCTTAGTATTGTTTTCGCTTTGCTTAAGAATGTTAATTGTCGAATCTATCACTGAAGTTTGGTTTCTTAGTAATAGATGAATATACTCCTCGTTTTCCTTCACGTAAGCTATAGTTTGAGCCATTTGTTCTGCATAGTCTGAGTCCAGGACTCCAAATAGAGCATGTGCCATGTTCCCTACAATATCAAGAGCCGCTCTCCGGCTTCTCCTTGGAATCAAAAGGTCTGATTTTTGCATAAGGTTGTCCCAAGTATGCTGAAGTTGTAGGTATAGCATTTCACATGATTCAATAGCTATCGATTGCTTGCAGAGCCTTGAGATTGATGTTATTCCAGCTTCCATAACCTTATTCCTATCCCAAATTGTTGTGAGATCGTAGTATATAATGAACTTCCAGTTAGCTGTCACCAATTTTGCCGACCCGCTGCCGTCGAAATATAATCCTGGATTGGAAGAAAATTCCGTAATATTGATTGGAGATGCTAATATTATCGGCAGCAGAAGAAGTGAAATAAGAATTGTACTGAAGAATCCCAGTGAAGAATATGACACAATTTTGCGTTTTGGCTGGATAGTGTCGCCTTCTGATGAGTGTTGCCTCTTTTGCGAAGTGAAATTGTCATAGCCGGAACAGTCCAAGTGGGAATCGTTGAACAGTGGTGCCAATCTATGTATTGGCCTCTTGAAGGTTCCCTTTGCTGTTTTGACGTCGCAGACCCTAATAAGTCCATCATCTGCCTTGTAAGTCTTGCTTATTCTACCCAATGGCCACTGCAATACTGGAGTATTATCCTCTTTGAGAATAACAAGCATGCCTTCAATAACGTTCGGTGAAGGTGACTTCCATTTGCCCCTTTGCTGTAGCTCATGTATATATTTTTGTGACCATTCCTTCCAGAATTTATGTTTGATTTCTGACGTTATTTTCCATCGTGTATCTACCGGTATTCTTGGAGATTGGGCATTTACATCCACGGCTGATGTCAAGGGTTCACCAACTAGAAAGTGACCTGGCGTAAGAGCTTGAAGTTCATCGTAATTTGATGACTGAGGAATCAATGATCGCGAGTTTAAGATTGCTTCTATTTCAACCACTATTGTTTCCAATTCGTCATAGGTAAGTGATGCAGTAGACACGCTTCTCAGTAAGAGATGTTTGGCGGATTTGACTGCCGCTTCCCAAAGCCTCCCGAAGTGGGGTGCTCTTGGTGGAATGAATTTAAAGTTTATTGATTGATTGCTGCATATTCGTGTAATTTTTTCTTGCGCTGATTGAGAATATATTGATTCTTCTAATTCGGTGATTTTGTTGTTTGCTCCCACGAAGTTAGTAGCATTGTCGCAGTACAATGTCTGACAATGGCCTCTTCTACTGATGAAACGTCGCAGTGCTCCTATGAAGGCTTCTGTAGAAAGATTAGACACGACCTCCAGGTGAATGGCCTTAGTTGCGAAACAACAAAACACTGCAATTTAAGCCTTGTCTGGTCTTTTGCCTCTGATTTTGTGATGGATCCAAATCGGACAAAAGTAATCAACTCCTGTAGTTATGAATGGGCGCGCTGGTGTCACTCGGTCAGCTGGGAGATTCCCCATTAATGGTTTAAAAAGCACTGGCCTAGCCTTGGTGCAACGTATGCATTTATGGACAGTACTACACGCTAGTGATTTTCCGTTCGTAATCCAGAATTGTGACCCGGATGCTGCCAACAGTGCTTGTGGGCCGCAATGACGATTTTCTTCGTGTAGCATGTGCATCAATAACTTTATCATGAGGTGATTGTGTGATAAAATCGCTGGATGCTTTGCTTTGAATGGTAACGTTGACTGCTCCAAGCGACCACCAACGCACATTATCTGATGCTCATCCAAGAATGGATTTACTGAAGCCAATGGACTTGATTTATGTACAGGTGTTTGGTGTGATAGTCTTTGCAACTCTTCCCCGAATTCCGCCGCTTGGACGATCTTGATGATAACGTTCATAGCTTCTTCCAATTCATGTGCATCGAGCGCTCTTTTCGTTGGACGATAAACCCTTGAGGTCTTGGAGTTTCTGATAAATCTTAACACATAACCGATCGTGTGTTGAAGAGTTTTGAATGAATTGCGATGGTTTATCCTATTCATACTGTCTTCATAGTTTTGCTGCGAGGTTGATATTGTTAAGACCTGCTTCGATACCTTACGTTCTTCGTTATATCGGTTATATCGGTAATTTGTGAATGTGCAATTGTCCATTCACTCTTTTGTCCCGAGAGAAATAGGGGACCATAAAACCAAATTGAGTGTTGTGATAGGGTTTCTGGTGCTAGTCCTCGGGATATTGCGTCAGCAGGATTTTCTTTTGAACTGACGTGTAACCATTGATTTGAATCGCTTAAACTTTGAATTTTCGCTATCCTGTTTGCTACAAATGCGTGATAGGATGCTGCTGATGAATTTATCCAAGCAAGAACAATTTTTGAGTCTGACCGAAAAAAGTTGGCAATATTTTGTAGGCGAAGATCTTGTTTGACTATGCTTGTTACCTCTACACCTAGCACCGCGACGCATAATTCCAAGCGAGGCAACGTTTGTTTTTTAATTGGTGCTACTCGGGACTTAGAACCTATCAATCTTGTTACTACAGTTTTGTCATTATATGTTGAACGAAGATATATTGCTGTTCCATAAGCTCGTTCAGATGCGTCCACAAACGTGTGAATTTGCGTTGTTACTGGTTTTTCGTTTTTTAATACGAATCTATCAATCTTAGTTTTGTTTAACGTTTCTATGCTTGTGCGAAATTTATTCCATTCGTTCTGAAGATTCATGGGTAATTCGTCATCCCAAGAAATCGATACTTGCCACAGCTCCTGCAAGAATATTTTGGCCCGTACAACTACCGGTCCAAAAAGTCCTAGGGGATCAAAGATCTTGGCTAGTTCTGAGCTGACTATACTTTTTGTCACACCCCTTTCCGTTGACCTCTGTGATCGTCCACATAACTGATCAGACTTTGGCAGCCATATTAATCCAAGTGTTTTAACCGAGTAATCAGAATTTTCGTCTGTCCAAGTTGACCTCCTGGTCTTCAGGAGCAATTCCACTTAGTAATTGAGGATAATTCGAACACCATTTCCGAAGTTTAAAACCTGCTTCTCTTAGAAGTGAGCTTAGTTGTCGTTGTGACTCTAATGCTGTACTGATGGAATCAGCACCACTGAGGCAATCGTCTACATAAAAATCGTCACGTAATATTGAGGCACCTTGTGGGTATTTTATACCGTTTTGAATAGCTAAATGTTGCAGGCATTTGGTTGCTAAGTACGGTGCAGACGAGGTTCCATAGGTTACAGTTTTTAGACGATAGTACTTATTGTATCTCCAAATGATGAGCTGGAACATCTAGTCTGTATCATTGACTCGAATTTGCCGGTACATTTTTTCGATGTCCGCAGTGAAGACAATTTTATGCATTCGAAATCGCAGCAGAACTGAAAACAATTCACTTTGTACTGTCGGCCCGGCATGTATGATGTCATTGAGGGAGGAACCGCTAGATGTTTTTGCCGATGCGTCAAAAACTACCCGCAATTTTGTAGTGGAGCTTTCGGGTTTCAGCACGCAGTGGTGGGGCATGACGTGATGTAATTCGGGAATGTCGTCTTCATGTATTTCTTCCATGTATCCCAAAGTTTCATACTCTTGCATGAACTTGTTGTATTCTGTTCTAAGCTCAGGATTACGGTCCAATCGTTTTTCCAATGCTAGAAATCGATTGAAGGCCATTGTCTTAGAACTTCCGAGAATAGATGGGTTCTCTGCAAAAGGTAGGCGAACAATGAACCTCCCTTCTTCGTTTCTTTTTACGTTTTGGGAAAAATGATCCTCACATCGTTTCTCAGCCAAAGATAGTGCTCGTTCTGTATTATTCGTGTCTTCAAGCCTCCAAAAATTTTCAATAAGTTGGTTTGTTGTTTGTTGTTCTAGGGTAAACACTGCACAGGTAAGCACGCTGTCATTTTTTTCTTGTAATTTAACTGTCACGATCCAACCCAAAACTGTATTTTGTAGGATTGGTAAGTTCTGGTTGATCCTTATCTGTTGTGGGCGCATTAATTGATGATAAAATTCTGCTCCAATCAAAATGTCAATTTTATCCATTTGATTGAACCATGGATCTGCTAAACTAATATTTTCGGGAAGATTTCAATCTGATGTATCGAATGATTTTGTAGGCTGAGGTGATACAATGGTTGGAAGAACAAATGCTTCGATTCTGGTAGCATAACTGCCTGAACATGCATGTAGCTCTATATTGATTCGTTGGGATACGTTGTGAATCTTACGGCCTATTCCTTCAATGCACAATGAAGAATCGGAAGAGTCCAATGATAATTTGTTCAGTACTCTGTTTGTCACCAAATTAACTTGTGATGCAGAATCTAGTAGAGCTCGGAATATGCAGGTACGGCCATTGGCTCCAATTATCTTCACTCTTGCAGTGGCTAGTAATACTTGGGTGTTGTCGATGACTTGATTGTTTGTTGCAGCTACGATTGGAGTATTTTTATTCGGTGCAGAGGCTGGGAGTTGTGATTTTTTGTAGCTTTCTGCCGAAGTTGCTGATGTGTTTTCTCTTGCTAGTTCCAAGTGCAATAATGTGTTGTGTTTCTTTGCACACTTTGAGCAAGACCGTGAAGTGCATGCCTTGGTAGCATGATCTGACTTAAAGCAATTCACGCAAAGTCTGTTTTTTTGTGTTCATTGTAGTCTCTCAGCTGGGGACCTTTTTTAGGAACTTTTCGCAGTAATATATGGGATGTCCTGTCGATCCACATACCTTACAAGTTTGGGTTGATGTAGCTGCTGTAATAATTTTGGCTCTATCCTTCCCCCCGCCACATTCGTGAGACCTTCCGCGTGTTTCCAAAGCTTGGAACCGATGTTCGAGAAATCTAAGTAGTGCATTTAGACTTACGAGGTTCTTATTGTATTCTAGTGATTGTTCAAATATTGTTTGAGTTGAGTGATCAAGTTTTTTCAATAGTATGTGAACCATTATGGCGTCCCATTTGTCCACTGGAAGTCCTTGTGCGCTTAAACCATAGATGCATTCTTTAGTGACATCATGTAAGGCCTTTAGCGCTTGTGCCGTTTCGTTTTTCATTTGTGGATGATTCATCGTATCTATTCACCAGCATATACCACGCGATTGCATAATTTGCTGTTGTAATTGGCAAATGTTTTATTAGATTTTTTGGCTCATCTGCCAGGTGTGTGGTTAAGTAAAACATTTTCTCAGCTGGGTGTAAAGGTCTTTAAAAGCTACCCATTGTAGGTAACTGCCGCTGAATCTTGGAATCTGAACTTTTGGCAGATGGGGTTGATAATGCTCAATCCTGTTAATCTCTCGTGGATTATTTTCGCCGGCAATATTTACATCGTATTGTAGCTTGCATTGGACGTAGTGTACCTTAGCTTGCATTTGGTAAAATTCATCCAAGGTATAACCATCTATTTGGTCTTCGGTAGTTAATTGCCATAAGGTATCGTTATTTTTCGAGAAATCCTCCATATATTTATCAATGAGTGCTAATTTGGCCTGGCAATATGAATCTTGCTTATTTTCCTCCGCCATGACTTCATCAGTAGTTCGTCTTAGCGCTCTCATCAATGCCCGCTGCTTGCGAAGAACTTTGCTTGTGATTTCGTCAAGTTGTGTCTCGCCCTGCGTACCGCTGCTTGCGCTCTCGGTCTCTGTGTATTGTCTGATGGAAGGTGTTGGTTTTGGCACTTTTTTACTTTCGGACTCAAACAATTCTTTATACTTCATTGTGTCGTCTGAGATACGCAAGTACTGCTCCGTAAAATAATTGTGTTGCAATGGTAGATTTGATAGACACCTTATTTTGTTGTCAGTGCTTTCAAATTCTAGCCGTGCCGTGTCAAGCCGTTGTAGACGCTCCAAGTAGTATTCTCTGGTCTTCCTTGTGGGAGAGTCCTTTTTGAAATTGCGGATTATCGCTTGTATTTCTTCCGCCGTCTTCTGCTGGACTGCTATCAGCTCTTCAAAAGATGCCATAGTTGATGAAGCGTTGCTGTTTTAAATCAAATGTACGTGTTTTACTTTTCTTTTTGGACTGATGTCCTAATGTGTGGACTGATGACGTCCTTGTGTGTGTAGCCGAAATATAATCCTGTGCCTTGTTACAGGAGTAAGTCGATAGCAAATGTTGCGTTTTTGGGGATCTGCCCAAATATTGCCTGTTGTATTTTTGGACTGTTGTCCTGTTGAGTGCATCCAAGGTATTATCCTGTGCCTTATTACAGGATCACTTTGTTAGAATGTGTTGAATTTTGGGGATCTGCCCAAAATTGTTGCGTGTTTTTTCTAAATTTTCAAAGCTCCTTACCACTGGTGGGGGAGACTTTGTCAATTATGAAAATCTTGGGGTTACCAAATGTTGAGTTGTCAACTAAAAAAGTATTGAGCACCAAAGGTTTCCTTTGGAGCTCAGATTTAACATTTTATGACTTGGGTTAGCCCAGGTAGAAACACCATGTGCTATTGTAAATTAGATGTAAGCCTTAGTAGAAACACTAAGACTGGTCAAGCAATCATAAGAGTTACTCTTTGTATGCCACACGTTCTTTATTTTTGCATGTCTTTTTATACATTTAATTTCTTACGTCTAACTAAAATTAATAACAAATATACATTTTCAACAATTATAAAAATTCATTATTTTGCAGTTATTTTAAACATTAAACATTTCTCAAGGTAAACATTTCTAAGGGTAAATGACTTTATTTATAGTAACATTAAACCATTCTCAAGGTACAGCAATTCTAAAGGTAAATGACTTTATTTATTGTAACATTAAGCCTTTCTCAAGGTAAACAATTCTAAGGTTAATAACTTTATTTATTTTAATATTAAACCTTTCTCAAGGTAAAACAATTCTAAGGTTAATAACTTTATTTATGTTAAACATTTCAAAGAAAGGAAATGACTGCATTTTGTCATATAAGCATTTTGCATTTTAATAATTATTATGTGTTAATTATGTTTTTGTGTTGACATTATATTATGTGTTAACACTACCTATTAAATGATTTTTGTAAAGATTATTTTCAAGCAGCGAACATCTGCATTGAAAATTACTATCAAAAACTTGTATAATCATCTGTTTATTCCCCCCTTGATTTTAAATTACCGTGAGTCAATATACGGCATTTTACAAATCACTGGGCTCCCGTTTTCTAGCGGCTGGCGACTACAATCCTAAACACAATTTCTGGGGATCACGTCTAATCATGGGTTTGAACGTAGTGTCAAGTGGTCAGCCAACATATTGGCTATCAGATCGACAAGAAATTCCTGAAGTTATTGACTTTGGAATAGCGAAAGGTGTGCCCAACGACATGATTGAAGTTAAAGCATCTTAGGATTTATCTTCTGACCACTCGCCTATAACTGTCATTATTTACTATCATAAAACTGCAACACCAACATATGATTTACCGATGACATCTACACGTATTAACTGGCTGAAATACAAAAAATATTTGAGTGCTCATTGCTCGGAAAGAATGCCGCTGAGAACACATTCTGACATAGACGATTCTCTCAGGTTATTTGAAGCACACGTTAAACAAGCTGCCTTTAGTGCTTCTTCAAATAAAAATAATCAAAAAGTGAAATTCAACACTATTTTTTCTGCCTTTCTAGGCTATTGACTGAGAAGCGGAGAAGCAGCTTAGAAAAGTTTTGCAAACACAAGCTTCCCTTCAAAAATTTCTTCAAGAGCTATATGCAACACCACAAACAGATAATTCGCTGTGACGTGCAGCCAGAGGAAGTTCTCTTACGAGCTTCGAATGGTGACTGGGCAAGAATTGATGCTGAAAAAGGAGCTCTTTTTGTTAAACACTTAGAAAAAGTATATACTCCGAATATTTCCGCTGATATTGCTAAACTGCCACCAGTCGTCTCTTTACCAGAAATACTGCTAAGATTTAATATTGTGGAGATTTAGAAGGCCATTAATAGTCTTAACACCAAAAAAGCCCCAAGAGTCGACAAAATAAGCAACAAAATGCTTCAAGAATTGCCTTTCATTGCAAAAAGAATAATACTATTCATTTTTAATGGTATTTTACGGCAGCAATATTATACGACATTATGGAAGGTTTCCATGATTACTATGATACCAAAGCCCGGCAAGGATCATACAAGGGTTGAATCGTATAAGCCTATTAGTTTATTGCCCAATATTTCAAAACTACATATTTGAAAAGCTGTATATGAGCAAGCTGATGCCTATAGTGACTAGTAATGGATGCATTCCAAATCATCAATTCGGTTATCGAAGACAACATAACACTATTGAACTAACACACAGACTTGTGAATGTAGTTAGAGACACTTTTGGAAAAAAGAAATATTGCTCTGTGCTCTTTATAGAGCTTTCGATAAAGTATGGCACAAAGGTCTTATACACAAATTAACGCAAAATCTTTCCGCAAACATCGTCAGACTTGTTACAATTTATTTTGTAACTTATGTTTGAAATTAAGAACACAAGACAATAGGATTATTTTGAATTTAGTTATTTAGTTTATTTAGATTTTCATTTTTGTTTTCTTATTCTAGGTTTATTAAATTATAACCATCTCAGGGACCCGCTTTTTAAGGCTGGTGTTTGATCAGGTTTTTGTTACGTGTTAAAGAGAACTGATTAGAATAGAACTGAACTGGAACTGATTAGAATTAACTAGACTGACTAGACTTGCTAGAATTGACTAGACCTCCATACCAAATCACCCTCCGCTTTTATACCCAATTTCGCTGTCTGATTGAACGACGTTCACTGCCGCCGGCGTGGTCATTGCTAAGTGTGTTAGTATGCAAATTCAGCATATTCATACCCGTGGAACTTCCAGCCGATTGCGGTTCTCACGATATTGCAATGTCAGCATATATCTGTAGGAAATTTACTGGCATATATATGTATGCAGCGGTATTGCAACGTCAGCATATGTATGTCTGTAGGAAAATTACTGGTAATAACGTCAGTAATGCATGCAGCGGTATTTTGCTGCCGTTGGTATTTTTGTTGGTTGAGGGAAAATAACTCAACGTCAGTATGTGTGTGCAGCGTATGTTCTGCTGTCGCTGATACTTCTGTTGGTTAGGGGAAAATGACTCATAACATCCCTCCCCCCTTACGGACAAGAAACATCCTGTCTTAGGATGTTTCGTAGCCATCCTTCTGGAATCAAGTCAAAATGGATGTGTGTATGCATCCGACTACCTTGGCGATACAGCTTTGGCAGCTCTCGGAGTAATATGTAATTATCTCCCGAGCCTCGATTGCCTGAAGGTTCGCAGTTTACCATTAGTTGGTGACTGCTAAGTGTCTGTCGACTTGGTACGTTTGCTGCGTCACCAAGGAAAAAATATGATATTGCTTGTGAACTACTGCGGTTGCTGTTAACTTTGTAGTTGTTATTTGTGTTGTAGTGATTCCCCCTTTCCAACGGAACTGGTCATTCCGTCTATGTATGTGTTGTGGTATCGTATATAGGTTTTGCAGTTGCGTGAGGTTGATAGATATAGGCTGCTGTTGATGGTTGTTGGATTCTTCATTGTTAACGGGATGATGATTGTTGGTTGATTTTAAAACACGGGTTAATATTTTTAATCTTATAACTAACAATTTCTTCTTACATATACTTATATCAAAATTTCTTTTCTTACATGAAACTATTTGTTCTATTTTCCAGTAATTTTTCAATATAATCATGTATGTATATATATATGTGTATTGTTAATGGTATGTTTTTTCTTATTTTCAACTTAATATAAAATTGTATGTATGTATGACAAACAACAAATTATAATAGTTATGCATTTACAAGTTAGTTGTATAATTATTGTGTATGTGTATTGATATTTATATATATGTACTCTTATATTAACCTTGAAATAAACTTATACAAGAAATTGAAAATTTTTAAATTATTTGAAAACGTTGCAAAAATGAGTAAGAGAAAAAAAAAACTTCATCACATATAGTACTACATATATCAAATTTCAACTTATTTAAACATTTTTTCCTCTCCTTTTTTTTTATATATATAAAAAAAATGAGTTCAGTTCAGCTTGTATTTATCCTTGGCTTTGTGAAAGAAATTTAACACCTTTGCTGCTTTAATGATTTGAAAGAAAAATTATTCACTTGCGTATAATTTTTTTAAATCAACAGCAAAAATGGAAGAAAATTAGGAAAGTTTAAAATTGCAAATAGTTTGTTTTTTAGAAGCAAGACAAAAATAAATATTAATAGGAAATTTGTTGAAATTATTTTATAAGTTGCATGTTCTTCTTTAGGGAATGGGGTCTTTCACAGAGGCTGAAAGCTCTCTGTCTGCTATCCAGTTGGGGATAGCAAGAAGCGATTCCTCTGTTGAAAGGCTCAAGCAGCTCACTACTTCCGGTCTTAAACCAAGTATTCCCTGGTAATGCCGCTCAAGCACCCGCTTGTCGACAGCTAGAGTGAGAAGGCAAACCTGCAATTGAGTAACCTGAATGGCATGCTAACACCGGTGCGTCTCAGGTAACTAGGTGACAAACGGCTAAATATAGTCACTGAAACTCTATTGCCCACCATTTATGCGTGGTATTCGTCTGACTGGAGACATCAGCTGGCAGCCCCAGCACCAGTCTAGGATGCAATGGGCTAATCACCTGTTCGTCCAAAATCTAACTGATTATTGAAACCAAAATAAATGAACAAACACCGAAAAATATGATGACGACTATTGGCATGAAAACACGGAAACGATTTGGATCATGGAACGTACTTACTGTATCAGAATCTTCCAAACTAGCCCAGGCTGAACGTGAAATGGAAAGATATAACCTACTTTTTCTCGGCCTTAGTGAGGTCAGATGGCCTGAATACGGGGAACAAAAAACATCTGGTGGTTATACTTTTATATATTCAGGAAAATCCGCGAATGAACCAAGGTCTAGTGGCGTGGGCTTCCTTCTATCTAAAGAGGCAAAGAAAAGTCTAATCGAATGGCAACCGCATGGTGACAGAATAATTGTGATAAAGCTAAAAACAAAAGCGAGGAACCTTTCGTGTATACAATGTTATGCCCCAACCGACACTGCGGATAGACAGATTAAGGATGAATTTTACTGCAGGCTTAACTCTGTAATGACGGCCATCAATGAGGGTGACATAAAGATTCTGATGGGTGATTTTAATGCTCAGATAGGTGCCGACAATCGTGGTAGAGAAGCTGTCATTGGCAAACATGGCATTGGTCGCATGACGGAGAACGGCGAATTGTTTTGCGAAACTTGCGCCAACTACAAAATGGTGATTGGTGGTACCATATTTCCCCATAAGAAGATACATAAAGTTACCTGGGTATCAAACGACAAGGTTACGGAAAACCAAATTGACCATATCGCAATTAGTAAAATGTGGAGGCACTCACTGCTCGATGTGCGAAATAGAAGAGGAGCTGATATTGGCAGCCACCACCACCTTATTGTGGGGGAGTTGCAGTTAAAGATATGCGCGAACAAATGCAATAAACCAAAGAGAAGAGAAAAATTTAACCTAGAGAGGCTGAAGAACAGAGAAACACTACTCCATTTCTCAAACACCCTCAAATTAAAAACTGAACCGTTGAAAAATAGTATGTCAAATCTTGACACGTACTGGAAGCAGGCTGGAAATGCTTTTCTTGAAGCCGCCAAAAATTGTCTCGGTAATTCAGTTAAAAAAGTGAAACCGTGGATATCAGATCAAACCTGGAATCTCATTGAAAATAGACGGGAGGTTAAACTATGTATCAACAACACCAAAACCCGACAAGCCAAATTGGACCTTCAGCAGCAGTATAACATCGCAAATCGAAAGGTCAAACGAAGTGCTAGGAACGATAAGAGAAAATGGGCAGAAAATCTGGCTGCTGAGGCGCAAAAGGCCAATGAAACGAACAGGTCAAAAGATATGTATAGAATCACGAAGTTACTCGCTGGTCATAATCACGCCAACATGAGGCCCCTGCGAAATGTAAATGGTGAATTGGAATATACGAAGGAGGGTCAACTGCGAGTATGGGTAGATCACTACCGAAACATACTTGATAGCGCAAACGAAAATGAATTAAATGAATTCTGTCAGCACACCCAACACACTCAAAGAAATGACATAAACACCCAACTACCTAGTTACGTTGAAATAACTGAAGCAATAATATCGCTGAAAGACCACAAGGCTGCCGGGCCTGATAATATTCCCCCAGAATTATTCAAAGCTGATAAATCCCTTTCAGCAAGTATAGTTCAACCATTAGTTGAACATTTCTGGCAGACTGAATCTCTCCCCAGCGCCCTAAAAGAAGGGTTAATCATCAATATCCCAAAAAAAAGGAAACCATATGGATTGCAAGAACTGGAGGGGCATTACCCTCTTAAATATGCTCAACAAGATTATATCTCGCATCTTATTTAATCGCATGTCTGCAGCGTCAGAGCCTGAATTAAGAAAAGAACAGGCAGGATTCAGGCCAAATAGATCGTGTATTGACCACATCAACAGTCTACGCATAATAACTGAGCAGACAGCAGAGGGGCACTCGAATCTGTATTTAATTTTTATTGATTTTCAACGTGCATTTGACTCGCTTCATCATTCTGCCATATGGAAAGCCATGCAATGTAAAGGGATCCCAGATAAAATTATTAGGCTTGTAAAATGCCTGTATGCAAATGCAACTTGCTCTGTGCTACACGAAGGTCAAGTTAGCGACAACGTAAACGTTAAAGTAGGTGTAAGGCAAGGATGCGTTTTATCCCCCTTACTTTTCAATATCGTGCTTGATGTTATCATGAGCCAATCTGTGAATGCCATACATGGGATCACTTTTGGCATGACTGGAAGACTGACAGACCTTGATTATGCTGATGACATCTGCTTATTGTCACACAATCATCAAGGCATGCAACAAATGTTAAATAACATCACAGCTAAAGCATTGAACGCAGGCCTGATAATTAACATTTCAAAAACGAAATCAATGCGTTTTAATGTTACTAGTAATTATCGTTTTTCACTAATGGGGAAACAAATTGAAGATGTCACAACTTTCTGTTACCTGGGCAGCATTATTGCCACTTCCGGTGGCTGCAACGAAGATATTCAGAACAGACTGACTAAGGCTAAACAAGCATTTGGAATCTTGAATAAGTTCTGGAGGTCAGCTAACATCGCAGTATCCACAAAAATTAAAGTGTTTAATAGCAATGTGAAGTCCGTAGTGCTCTATGGCTCGGAGACCTGGAATTTAACGAGCCTTGATATACAAAAACTTCAGGTCTTCGTAAATAAATGCCTTCGCCGCATACTAAAAATATTCTGGCCCCAAACTATAACAAATTCAGAGCTATGGTTTAAAACGCAACAACCCCCAATTGATCATGAGATCAAAATACGTAAATACAGATGGTTGGGTCATACTCTGCGTAAGCCAGCCGATGACATCAATAAGAAATCCCTTGACTATAACCCACAGGGAGCAAGAAGAAGGGGTCGCCCTAAAAATACATGGAGGCGCCAAGTTCAAGCCGAACTTCAAACCGCTGGTATAACGTGGAATGAAGCCAAAAGTGCAGCACAAGATAGGAATCGATGGAGATCAATTATTGAGGCCCTATGTTCCTTATAGGAATTTCAAGGATTATATATATGTTCTTCTTTATTTGAAAATTAAATTTTAGTTTCTGTACTTGAAATTCTTATTCATTGTTCATTGTTCATTATTCATTTTAGCTTAAAAGCTTACATTCAAACATAGATTAATTCGTGCTTTTTATTATTATTGTTAGTATTACTGAAATACCATGCATGTATGTATGTTTGGCTTTTATTTTTTGTTTCAATGTCAATGCCAAACTTATTTGTATTCTCACACACATACATGCATGTGTATATCTGTTTATTCAGTTGTACCCGGCTGTGAAATAGTCTGGCAGAATTTTGCTGTGTAATCATATTTCACAGTCAAGTACTCAACTAAAGTCATGCAAAAAAAAATGAAAAAAAGAAAAATTGTAGAGACCATCAAAACTGTATTTCGTCTCAGTTTGGATATATTGCATTCTTTTTTACCCTGTAGTTGTAAGCATGTGCAAACATTAAAAATGTTTGCAATTGCTTTATTTATGTTTCTATTAATGTGCATAAAACTGCAGGGTTTTGTTTTTATTATTCAAACATCTACAGACGCAAGCATGTGCAAACATTAAAAATTTTTCCAATTGCTTTCTGTTTCTACTGCTATGCAGTCATTAATTTTAAAAATTTACATAGATGTGAATACTTTTTTTTTTTTTTGACTAAATTTATTTATTGACTAAATAAATTGAAAAACAAAACAAAATCCACGGTTACCTAATTTTCCTTTATAGAAAAATTGAAAACCAAAAAAAAAACATAGAAGTATCTGAGTGTATTGAGAAACTGGAATACCAGTAACCCAACAGAATCCACCAAACATACTCATGCAGAAAAAAAACGTAAGTAAATTAACTTTTTGTTTTTATTTTAACGGAATTTTATTCAATTTAAATTGTATTTATTTGTATTTTGTAAAATCGAAAGACTGCTCTGGAAAATTGTATCCGTGGTTTCTTGTATACTACTATTCTTGTTAATTAAAAAAAAATTTTGTGTTCTTTGCCTTTTATAGTTCTTCCTCAATTCATTTACTGCTTTTTCCTATAAAAATCCTCAATGTTATTGTCCAACAAAATGATTTTATTTTGTTTCAATTTCGAAATATTGTTCTTTTTATAGTTTTTCTTGAATTTATCTACTGCTTTTTCCTAAAATATTTTATTAAAGGAGTTATTAGTTTTTTAATTTCAAAATTCTTTGTTGTTTTTCTTTAATTTATTTACTGCTTTTTCCTATAAAAATCCTCAATGTTATTGTCTAACAAAATGATTTTATTTGGGGAGAAGAAAACAAAAATTAAACATAAATAAGTGATCGGACGTGTTTTTGAAATAACTAAAATAAGTAATAGGACGTGATTTCGAATTATATCGGTTTCCAATTTTTCTTCATGTCCTTCAACACAAAATAATCTGGAGTGAAATTCATTTGGATATTCTTTAGTTTCATTTTTGAAGAATATTTTTAAAAACTTTCATTGCTCGCAAAATTTCTAGAATTTAAATATTATTAAAAAAAAATTTTATACGTCTCTTATTTATTCTTATTTTAATACGTTTTCGTAAATCTGTTGCGGCTTCTAACTAATCTGTCTGTTTAATTTTATTTTTAGAAAAGTATCCGTTGCTCGATTAGAAGGTGATACCGTGTAAGTAGCGTTCCATCCTTTTTTTAAACTTTCCCTTTTACTAATTATTTTGCTTCTTTCAGATCCTTGACGTCAACCTGGGTCCCCGGTTCCTCAAGTTGGAACCATCTTGACGCAATTTTTTCATTGTCCCTTTAAGGTATGTTTCATTGTTTCTTATTATAGTCCTGTATAAATATGTATTTCTTTTTCTATTTCAGCGATTGAAGACCTTAAGACCATGAGAGGCATGGTATTACAACACTGCTCCAGTGTCGATTTTGTGGTGAGTTTTTCCTTCTTCTCTTTTTCCAATTCATTTCCGTCATAATGTTGGTTTTTAGACGCCTTATTCTTTCCTCCTGTTTTGCCAATGACAATGTGTGTTGTTGTGTTCCTCCATACTGCGTGTAGTGGTTGAATTTTTAAAATCTCGGCTGGATCTCCTTCCTCCATGGGATATCTTTCTCGGTTGCGTTCAGTATGGGTACTGCTGTGCCTCCATTTTTAATGTTGGCCACAGTATTTCCAACATAAACTCCAGGGGAAATCTCCTGTTTTTGTACAACCACAGTTTTATCTCTCGAAATGATATTAACCGGCACTTTAGTAACTGCTCCCGTATCTACAAGTAAGACCAATTTTCGCTCCCTAGCTCCTTGGCAGGGTAGCGTTATAAAAACTGTGTCCACATTGCTCGGTGATTCAGTACTATTATTTATATTTGGCATTATCTCTTCACTTTGTTTCTCTTCATATTTATGTTTTAATACTTTGTCTTTTTCTGCTTTCACTTCCAAAGTTTGCCCGTTCTCTTGATTTGCTTGTTTATGCACAACCACGGTTTTATCTCTTGATATGATATTAACCGGCACTTTAGTAACTGCTCCCGTATCTACAAGTAAGACCAATTTTCTCTCCCTAGCTCCTTGGCAGGGTAGCGTAATAAAAACTGTGTCCACATTGCCCGGTGATTCAGTACTATCTTCTATATTTCGTACCATCTCTTCAGTTTTTTCCTCCTTTTTTTTTTTTAATTTATTATCTTTCGCAGTATTTTCTTCTATAGTGTGCCCGTTCTCCTTATTTACCGAGTGTACAACTGCCTCGGTTACTATCCTGGTTGGCTGCTCTGTTTCTGAGTCAGTCTCCGTATCATCTTTATTTACCCGACTCTTTGTTTCTGTTTCTTTATTATACTTGTATTTGTTCTCTTTTTTATGCCAATCTAATTTTCTGTTAATTTGCCGGACCCCAGTTATTGGCGATAACTGGGCCGAATTTCGTTTCCCTGAGCATTTGTCCGATTAGTATTGCTGTGGGCCTCTACGGCATTGTTAGCTAGGTCCTTGCCGTTGTTGCTGTTTCGTGCCTGTTGGTAGATCCCTGCACCTATTGCTTCAGTCTGTCTAACATTACTTCTGCAGTCCCGTGCAAAATGTCCTTGTTGTTGACATTTAAAGCAGGTTGGGAGTGTACCATTGTTTCTGTTAGCCCCTCTGTTCATATTTTGTCCCGTCGCTATTTGTGGGCTTCCACGGAATTCTGTGTTTGTTATCCTCCTATTGTTTTCTGCCGTCCTTCTATCCAATTGATTTTGGTTTGGTATGTTTCTTCTTGGCTCGCAGAAAGGGGTTTCCTTGTGACCGTTTATCCTACACAATCGGCAGTATAAGGAGCCTAATTTCTTTCTGCAGTTTTCCACATCGTGCCCGCTGTTTCCACAGAACGTACAGATCACGATATTCCTGCACAGTGGCCCCATTTCATGGCCGTATTTTCCACAGCTCATACAGTATGGTGTGTTTAGCCGCTTTTTGCAGCTATTCCATTCATGTCCCATCCTGTTGCAAAAACTACAGGGGACTTCTGAATCTATTATGTTGATACTGTGAGTTGGTTCGCCAAACAATTCCTCTGCATTTTCCACTATCTCTATCAATTTAGTTAGCTCTTCCTCTTCCTGTCCCACAAATCGAGCTTTGAGAGCATGGTCTTTCAACCCCTTGATGAAACTTCTCACTGCTATCCGTTTGAAGTCCTTCAGCATGGTTTCCCGGCCAGGTCCCACCGGCCATTCGTTCTCTATAGTTGTTTTTGCCTCATTCAATAGGTTATCCAGGCGTTCTCCAAATTTGCATGCTGACTCTCTGATGCTCTGTTTGCAAGCCAATATTAGTTCCTTTATTTTATCTAAGCTCTTGCTTTTTAGATAATATTTCTTGAGCGCATTACATAACGCGTCCACGGAACTGAAATTCATCTGGGAAATTCTTGAGTAGGCGCCCCCTAGGAGTCTCAATTTCAGGCATTGTATTACATCTTGTGTTAGAACGTTATTTGCACCTGTAAGTACTTCTCTTTCTACCATCTTGCATTCTTGTATGTACCTGAATACTTCTGATGACAAGTCTGGTCCATCGGTCCCAAAGAATGATGGGACTGTGTTGTTAACGATCTTAATAATCTCATACAGCGAAGGCATTTCGATCCTTTCAATTTCCGCTCTCTCAGTAGTATGGTTTTGCTGGGGTGACGGTGATCGTGTTTCTATGTTCCGCTGGTAATCATCTTGGTAGTAGGCTGTGTCCACGCAAGAACTTGTAGACTGTCCATTTAATAACTATAATTGTCGTTCTATTAATTTGTCTGTCTGCGTCTGCGGGTTGTCCATTAAAGCTGTCTTCTACTTACCCATGTTCCGCTGGTTATTATCCTCATAGTGGTCTGTGGTTTTAGGCTTATTTTCACTTTATATTATTATTTTTTTTTATTTTAGGTTTTGTTCGCAACCGCGCAGAATTTTTACAATCAAATTGATTATCCTTTATTCTGATCTCCTTTAGCTCTTAGTCCTGCACTAAGCCATGACAATATGACGGTTGCTAGAGTTTAGACGTTAATCAATTTGTCGGCTCTTGTACAGTTCTACACTGTCTAATGTAGGATGCAACAATACAAGGTTGCTAGAGTTTAGACGTTATGGTATTGTTGGTTTTGCTACACCGGACAGTTTTTTCTGTTGCAAGATCAATTACAAGGATTATTTTATTTGATGTAATTATTGACGCGGCTACCGGCTGCGCCAAAATGTTACAAATTATTTTGTAACTTATGTTTGAAATTAAGGACACAAGACAATAAGATTATTTTGAATTTAGTTATTTAGTTTATTTAGATTTTCATTTTTGTTTTCTTATTCTGGGTTTATTAAATTATAACCATCTCAGGGACCCGCTTTTTAAGGCTGGTGTTTGATCAGGTTTTTGTTACGTGTTAAAGAGAACTGATTAGAATAGAACTGAACTGGAACTGATTAGAATTAACTAGACTGACTAGACTTGCTAGAATTGACTAGACCTCCATACCAAATCACCCTCCGCTTTTATACCCAATTTCGCTGTCTGATTGAACGACGTTCACTGCCGCCGGCGTGGTCATTGCTAAGTGTGTTAGTATGCAAATTCAGCATATTCATACCCGTGGAACTTCCAGCCGATTGCGGTTCTCACGATATTGCAATGTCAGCATATATCTGTAGGAAATTTACTGGCATATATATGTATGCAGCGGTATTGCAACGTCAGCATATGTATGTCTGTAGGAAAATTACTGGTAATAACGTCAGTAATGCATGCAGCGGTATTTTGCTGCCGTTGGTATTTTTGTTGGTTGAGGGAAAATAACTCAACGTCAGTATGTGTGTGCAGCGTATGTTCTGCTATCGCTGATACTTCTGTTGGTTAGGGGAAAATTACTCATAACAGACTTTTAAAAAACTATTTAAAGGAACGTAAATTTGTGGTTCGAGAAGGCAATTTTTTAAGCCCTCCGGATACATATCAAAATTAGAAAAAAGGCTCAAACAATGGCGTATAAAAGTTAACGAGCAGAAATGTGTACACGTCACTCTTACGTTGCGCATAGAAACATGCCAGCCTATACAAATCAACACCGAGACTATACTGCAACACACTGTAGTCAAATATCTAGGCGTTTATCTTGATCGCCGTTTAACATGGAAATCGCACATGGAAAGCAGCCCAAATGAATTGGCTTATTGGAAGAAACTCTATACCAGGGGTGCGCACAAGTTCCTTATGAAAGGGCAAACACCAATACATTTAAAGATAAACAAATTTTTATTCAAAATTTTTTGTTGTAAAAACTAATACATACAAAGAATAAAGAAAAAAAACATTTCATTTCACGTACAGGGGAAAAATATTTTATTTGCATTTTTTGTAAATATTATCTGAAATCCATTTTGTAAAGAATACAAAAAAATCAAAAAAACGTTTTCAATTATGAGATAGTAGATTGTGAGTGATCATATAATAATTTTGCTGTAAATAATTTAAGTGCCATATGGAAAGCCATGCAATGTAAAGGGATCCCAGATAAAATTATTAGGCTTGTAAAATGCCTGTATGCAAATGCAACTTGCTCTGTGCTACACGAAGGTCAAGTTAGCGACAACGTAAACGTTAAAGTAGGTGTAAGGCAAGGATGCGTTTTATCCCCCTTACTTTTCAATATCGTGCTTGATGTTATCATGAGCCAATCTGTGAATGCCATACATGGGATCACTTTTGGCATGACTGGAAGACTGACAGACCTTGATTATGCTGATGACATCTGCTTATTGTCACACAATCATCAAGGCATGCAACAAATGTTAAATAACATCACAGCTAAAGCATTGAACGCAGGCCTGATAATTAACATTTCAAAAACGAAATCAATGCGTTTTAATGTTACTAGTAATTATCGTTTTTCACTAATGGGGAAACAAATTGAAGATGTCACAACTTTCTGTTACCTGGGCAGCATTATTGCCACTTCCGGTGGCTGCAACGAAGATATTCAGAACAGACTGACTAAGGCTAAACAAGCATTTGGAATCTTGAATAAGTTCTGGAGGTCAGCTAACATCGCAGTATCCACAAAAATTAAAGTGTTTAATAGCAATGTGAAGTCCGTACTGCTCTATGGCTCGGAGACCTGGAATTTAACGAGCCTTGATATACAAAAACTTCAGGTCTTCGTAAATAAATGCCTTCGCCGCATACTAAAAATATTCTGGCCCCAAACTATAACAAATTCAGAGCTATGGTTTAAAACGCAACAACCCCCAATTGATCATGAGATCAAAATACGTAAATACAGATGGTTGGGTCATACTCTGCGTAAGCCAGCCGATGACATCAATAAGAAATCCCTTGACTATAACCCACAGGGAGCAAGAAGAAGGGGTCGCCCTAAAAATACATGGAGGCGCCAAGTTCAAGCCGAACTTCAAACCGCTGGTATAACGTGGAATGAAGCCAAAAGTGCAGCACAAGATAGGAATCGATGGAGATCAATTATTGAGGCCCTATGTTCCTTATAGGAATTTCAAGGATTATATATATGTTCTTCTTTATTTGAAAATTAAATTTTAGTTTCTGTACTTGAAATTCTTATTCATTGTTCATTGTTCATTATTCATTTTAGCTTAAAAGCTTACATTCAAACATAGATTAATTCGTGCTTTTTATTATTATTGTTAGTATTACTGAAATACCATGCATGTATGTATGTTTGGCTTTTATTTTTTGTTTCAATGTCAATGCCAAACTTATTTGTATTCTCACACACATACATGCATGTGTATATCTATTTATTCAGTTGTACCCGGCTGTGAAATAGTCTGGCAGAATTTTGCTGTGTAATCATATTTCACAGTCAAGTACTCAACTAAAGTCATGCAAAAAAAAATGAAAAAAAGAAAAATTGTAGAGACCATCAAAACTGTATTTCGTCTCAGTTTGGATATATTGCATTCTTTTTTACCCTGTAGTTGTAAGCATGTGCAAACATTAAAAATGTTTGCAATTGCTTTATTTATGTTTCTATTAATGTGCATAAAACTGCAGGGTTTTGTTTTTATTATTCAAACATCTACAGACGCAAGCATGTGCAAACATTAAAAATTTTTCCAATTGCTTTCTGTTTCTACTGCTATGCAGTCATTAATTTTAAAAATTTACATAGATGTGAATACTTTTTTTTTTTTTTGACTAAATTTATTTATTGACTAAAT
Organism: Lypha dubia; assembly: GCA_947311025.1. Taxonomy (NCBI): domain Eukaryota; kingdom Metazoa; phylum Arthropoda; class Insecta; order Diptera; family Tachinidae; genus Lypha; species Lypha dubia. The sequence goes on from OX371260.1 coordinate 71,819,246, forward strand.
AAATTGAAAAACAAAACAAAATCCACGGTTACCTAATTTTCCTTTATAGAAAAATTGAAAACCAAAAAAAAAACATAGAAGTATCTGAGTGTATTGAGAAACTGGAATACCAGTAACCCAACAGAATCCACCAAACATACTCATGCAGAAAAAAAACGTAAGTAAATTAACTTTTTGTTTTTATTTTAACGGAATTTTATTCAATTTAAATTGTATTTATTTGTATTTTGTAAAATCGAAAGACTGCTCTGGAAAATTGTATCCGTGGTTTCTTGTATACTACTATTCTTGTTAATTAAAAAAAAATTTTGTGTTCTTTGCCTTTTATAGTTCTTCCTCAATTCATTTACTGCTTTTTCCTATAAAAATCCTCAATGTTATTGTCCAACAAAATGATTTTATTTTGTTTCAATTTCGAAATATTGTTCTTTTTATAGTTTTTCTTGAATTTATCTACTGCTTTTTCCTAAAATATTTTATTAAAGGAGTTATTAGTTTTTTAATTTCAAAATTCTTTGTTGTTTTTCTTTAATTTATTTACTGCTTTTTCCTATAAAAATCCTCAATGTTATTGTCTAACAAAATGATTTTATTTGGGGAGAAGAAAACAAAAATTAAACATAAATAAGTGATCGGACGTGTTTTTGAAATAACTAAAATAAGTAATAGGACGTGATTTCGAATTAAATCGGTTTCCAATTTTTCTTCATGTCCTTCAACACAAAATAATCTGGAGTGAAATTCATTTGGATATTCTTTAGTTTCATTTTTGAAGAATATTTTTAAAAACTTTCATTGCTCGCAAAATTTCTAGAATTTAAATATTATTAAAAAAAAATTTTATACGTCTCTTATTTATTCTTATTTTAATACGTTTTCGTAAATCTGTTGCGGCTTCTAACTAATCTGTCTGTTTAATTTTATTTTTAGAAAAGTATCCGTTGCTCGATTAGAAGGTGATACCGTGTAAGTAGCGTTCCATCCTTTTTTTAAACTTTCCCTTTTACTAATTATTTTGCTTCTTTCAGATCCTTGACGTCAACCTGGGTCCCCGGTTCCTCAAGTTGGAACCATCTTGACGCAATTTTTTCATTGTCCCTTTAAGGTATGTTTCATTGTTTCTTATTATAGTCCTGTATAAATATGTATTTCTTTTTCTATTTCAGCGATTGAAGACCTTAAGACCATGAGAGGCATGGTATTACAACACTGCTCCAGTGTCGATTTTGTGGTGAGTTTTTCCTTCTTCTCTTTTTCCAATTCATTTCCGTCATAATGTTGGTTTTTAGACGCCTTATTCTTTCCTCCTGTTTTGCCAATGACAATGTGTGTTGTTGTGTTCCTCCATACTGCGTGTAGTGGTTGAATTTTTAAAATCTCGGCTGGATCTCCTTCCTCCATGGGATATCTTTCTCGGTTGCGTTCAGTATGGGTACTGCTGTGCCTCCATTTTTAATGTTGGCCACAGTATTTCCAACATAAACTCCAGGGGAAATCTCCTGTTTTTGTACAACCACAGTTTTATCTCTCGAAATGATATTAACCGGCACTTTAGTAACTGCTCCCGTATCTACAAGTAAGACCAATTTTCGCTCCCTAGCTCCTTGGCAGGGTAGCGTTATAAAAACTGTGTCCACATTGCTCGGTGATTCAGTACTATTATTTATATTTGGCATTATCTCTTCACTTTGTTTCTCTTCATATTTATGTTTTAATACTTTGTCTTTTTCTGCTTTCACTTCCAAAGTTTGCCCGTTCTCTTGATTTGCTTGTTTATGCACAACCACGGTTTTATCTCTTGATATGATATTAACCGGCACTTTAGTAACTGCTCCCGTATCTACAAGTAAGACCAATTTTCTCTCCCTAGCTCCTTGGCAGGGTAGCGTAATAAAAACTGTGTCCACATTGCCCGGTGATTCAGTACTATCTTCTATATTTCGTACCATCTCTTCAGTTTTTTCCTCCTTTTTTTTTTTTAATTTATTATCTTTCGCAGTATTTTCTTCTATAGTGTGCCCGTTCTCCTTATTTACCGAGTGTACAACTGCCTCGGTTACTATCCTGGTTGGCTGCTCTGTTTCTGAGTCAGTCTCCGTATCATCTTTATTTACCCGACTCTTTGTTTCTGTTTCTTTATTATACTTGTATTTGTTCTCTTTTTTATGCCAATCTAATTTTCTGTTAATTTGCCGGACCCCAGTTATTGGCGATAACTGGGCCGAATTTCGTTTCCCTGAGCATTTGTCCGATTAGTATTGCTGTGGGCCTCTACGGCATTGTTAGCTAGGTCCTTGCCGTTGTTGCTATTTCGTGCCTGTTGGTAGATCCCTGCACCTATTGCTTCAGTCTGTCTAACATTACTTCTGCAGTCCCGTGCAAAATGTCCTTGTTGTTGACATTTAAAGCAGGTTGGGAGTGTACCATTGTTTCTGTTAGCCCCTCTGTTCATATTTTGTCCCGTCGCTATTTGTGGGCTTCCACGGAATTCTGTGTTTGTTATCCTCCTATTGTTTTCTGCCGTCCTTCTATCCAATTGATTTTGGTTTGGTATGTTTCTTCTTGGCTCGCAGAAAGGGGTTTCCTTGTGACCGTTTATCCTACACAATCGGCAGTATAAGGAGCCTAATTTCTTTCTGCAGTTTTCCACATCGTGCCCGCTGTTTCCACAGAACGTACAGATCACGATATTCCTGCACAGTGGCCCCATTTCATGGCCGTATTTTCCACAGCTCATACAGTATGGTGTGTTTAGCCGCTTTTTGCAGCTATTCCATTCATGTCCCATCCTGTTGCAAAAACTACAGGGGACTTCTGAATCTATTACGTTGATACTGTGAGTTGGTTCGCCAAACAATTCCTCTGCATTTTCCACTATCTCTATCAATTTAGTTAGCTCTTCCTCTTCCTGTCCCACAAATCGAGCTTTGAGAGCATGGTCTTTCAACCCCTTGATGAAACTTCTCACTGCTATCCGTTTGAAGTCCTTCAGCATGGTTTCCCGGCCAGGTCCCACCGGCCATTCGTTCTCTATAGTTGTTTTTGCCTCATTCAATAGGTTATCCAGGCGTTCTCCAAATTTGCATGCTGACTCTCTGATGCTCTGTTTGCAAGCCAATATTAGTTCCTTTATTTTATCTAAGCTCTTGCTTTTTAGATAATATTTCTTGAGCGCATTACATAACGCGTCCACGGAACTGAAATTCATCTGGGAAATTCTTGAGTAGGCGCCCCCTAGGAGTCTCAGTTTCAGGCATTGTATTACATCTTGTGTTAGAACGTTATTTGCACCTGTAAGTACTTCTCTTTCTACCATCTTGCATTCTTGTATGTACCTGAATACTTCTGATGACAAGTCTGGTCCATCGGTCCCAAAGAATGATGGGACTGTGTTGTTAACGATCTTAATAATCTCATACAGCGAAGGCATTTCGATCCTTTCAATTTCCGCTCTCTCAGTAGTATGGTTTTGCTGGGGTGACGGTGATCGTGTTTCTATGTTCCGCTGGTAATCATCTTGGTAGTAGGCTGTGTCCACGCAAGAACTTGTAGACTGTCCATTTAATAACTATAATTGTCGTTCTATTAATTTGTCTGTCTGCGTCTGCGGGTTGTCCATTAAAGCTGTCTTCTACTTACCCATGTTCCGCTGGTTATTATCCTCATAGTGGTCTGTGGTTTTAGGCTTATTTTCACTTTATATTATTATTTTTTTTTATTTTAGGTTTTGTTCGCAACCGCGCAGAATTTTTACAATCAAATTGATTATCCTTTATTCTGATCTCCTTTAGCTCTTAGTCCTGCACTAAGCCATGACAATATGACGGTTGCTAGAGTTTAGACGTTAATCAATTTGTCGGCTCTTGTACAGTTCTACACTGTCTAATGTAGGATGCAACAATACAAGGTTGCTAGAGTTTAGACGTTATGGTATTGTTGGTTTTGCTACACCGGACAGTTTTTTCTGTTGCAAGATCAATTACAAGGATTATTTTATTTGATGTAATTATTGACGCGGCTACCGGCTGCGCCAAAATGTTACAAATTATTTTGTAACTTATGTTTGAAATTAAGGACACAAGACAATAGGATTATTTTGAATTTAGTTATTTAATTTATTTAGATTTTCATTTTTGTTTTCTTATTCTGGGTTTATTAAATTATAACCATCTCAGGGACCCGCTTTTTAAGGCTGGTGTTTGATCAGGTTTTTGTTACGTGTTAAAGAGAACTGATTAGAATAGAACTGAACTGGAACTGATTAGAATTAACTAGACTGACTAGACTTGCTAGAATTGACTAGACCTCCATACCAAATCACCCTCCGCTTTTATACCCAATTTCGCTGTCTGATTGAACGACGTTCACTGCCGCCGGCGTGGTCATTGCTAAGTGTGTTAGTATGCAAATTCAGCATATTCATACCCGTGGAACTTCCAGCCGATTGCGGTTCTCACGATATTGCAATGTCAGCATATATCTGTAGGAAATTTACTGGCATATATATGTATGCAGCGGTATTGCAACGTCAGCATATGTATGTCTGTAGGAAAATTACTGGTAATAACGTCAGTAATGCATGCAGCGGTATTTTGCTGCCGTTGGTATTTTTGTTGGTTGAGGGAAAATAACTCAACGTCAGTATGTGTGTGCAGCGTATGTTCTGCTATCGCTGATACTTCTGTTGGTTAGGGGAAAATTACTCATAACAGACTTTTAGAAAACTATTTAAAGGAACGTAAATTTGTGGTTCGAGAAGGCAATTTTTTAAGCCCTCCGGATACATATCAAAATTAGAAAAAAGGCTCAAACAATGGCGTATAAAAGTTAACGAGCAGAAATGTGTACACGTCACTCTTACGTTGCGCATAGAAACATGCCAGCCTATACAAATCAACACCGAGACTATACTGCAACACACTGTAGTCAAATATCTAGGCGTTTATCTTGATCGCCGTTTAACATGGAAATCGCACATGGAAAGCAGCCCAAATGAATTGGCTTATTGGAAGAAACTCTATACCAGGGGTGCGCACAAGTTCCTTATGAAAGGGCAAACACCAATACATTTAAAGATAAACAAATTTTTATTCAAAATTTTTTGTTGTAAAAACTAATACATACAAAGAATAAAGAAAAAAAACATTTCATTTCACGTACAGGGGAAAAATATTTTATTTGCATTTTTTGTAAATATTATCTGAAATCCATTTTGTAAAGAATACAAAAAAATCAAAAAAACGTTTTCAATTATGAGATAGTAGATTGTGAGTGATCATATAATAATTTTGCTGTAAATAATTTAAGTTTGAAATTTAAAACTAACACCAATTTTTTGCTTTTCAAAACACACATTTTTAAACGGTATCATACGTTTAACAAAAACAAAATGTACATTGATGATCGCTGTCATCAATGTTTACCACCAAAGCATACAAAAGTTTTGTTGCTTTGCTGGTGCTGAGTGCTGTATGTGTACTCGTATATTAAAACACACAGCCTATAGCTAAGTCGTACTATAATTTTAGTATTTTTTTAAATTTATTTTATAATAGCATAGAACAGAGCAAAGTACGAGTATTTAGAAAAATATAATATTGTAGAAGGGGGTGAAAGGTTGTGTAAGTAAGGTGGTGAGATGGCGTATAAAGGTGCCAAAAAAAAATGTACAGGAGCAATTATGGCCATGGTAGGGAAAGGGCAATCGGAGAATAACTTCTACCTCCCTATGATGAAAGTTCCGGAGTTTGTGGTAGAATACATGTAAGTATTATGGAGTGAGTTTCAGAGAAGTATAAATTTTTTTTGGTATTGTGACGTATAAGGGCAACATCAGGGTTGAGCACTACGCCCAGGATGAAGCCGCCAGTAGCTAGTCGGCACGGCCCGGTGGAAAAATAACGTTACGGTAACAGATTTACACATGATCATACAGGAACCTAATGAAATTAGTAAGAAAAACCTTTTTGAAAAAAAAAAACAATAAGATGGCCTAATGAAATCAATAACAAATCCCTTTTAATTACAATTTATATGAAAACCTATCAAAAATTTTTTCTCTATGGATTGTTTTTTTGGTGCCAATACTAACGGATATTGGGTAAAAAAAAATAGTGAATAACAAGTTTTCTTCTTGATTTTATGTGTTATCCTTATTGAAAAATTAATAAGATTTACCACATAAAAACAATAAGGAATCTCTTCGAAAAAATCTTCGTTTCTTTCTGCTGTATTGTAATATTGTAATATTTCCTTTTCTATTAAATTCTTTGTTTACAAAGAAATTTGATATTTTTTGTAACTTTAAATTCTTACTTAATTTTGTTTGTTTCTGGGTTACCTTTTGTTATTTTTATTCTACACTTCCATTATCTCCTAAAATCCCCAAATTTGTTTTTTGAAAACAATTTCAAATATATGAAGAATATTGACTTTGTTAGAAATTAACACTATTTACTAAAATAATACATTTTAGTAATTATAAAATTTCTATTAATTACGGTTAACTCAATACACACAATTTACATATATCTAAATGCTTAGGACTTCGAAATCATCAAAACAAAAACATTTTAATGTAGAATTTTAAAAGATGGATTTAGTATCCGATTAAATATATGTATTTTTTATAAAAGAAATATGTATATGCCAAAAAAAAGAATTACGCGGTTTATGTTTGTTTGTAAACTATATACAGTGAACTCGCAGAAACGTGAACTAATTTTTACCGAGGGTGTTCACGTTTTCGATTTTGTTCACGTTTTAGATTGCATTTTTTATCACTTTTTGCAGTCTCTTTTGTCGTTTGTTTTATATTAAAATAAAGTACTTGGTGTTTTAGCTATAAAACATTTTTTGATTCTACTTTTTGTAAGAAAAATAAATAATTTTTTAATATAAAAAAGGTTTGTTAAAATTATTTCATTCAAAGGCTTTATATAACATATTAAATATGATTTTAGTGGATGGAAATTCACTTCAAAATTTCATTAGTGGGGGAAACCCAAAATTTTTAAATGGGCTTACCATATTAAATTTTAACGTTTGGAAAAAAGTTCACGTTTTAGAGCCTTTATTTAACCTTTGTTCACGTTTTAATCCGGCCACTCACGTACAGTTTTAACTGAACAGTTGAAACTGACAGTTAAAACTGTACGTATGTGGGTAATAACTGACAGTTCAACTCAACTGTTCAGTTTAACTGAGAAATTTAAAATTTTTATATTTTTAACTGACAATTTCAACTGGAGAGATAAATCTAGCGAGTACCATGATGGCGCCAAAAAAGATGCTGCCTACAACAAGCTGGCGAAGAAGTACCAAGAAGTAGAACCTGACGCGGAAAAGAAATCTGTTTTGTCAAAAATAAACAGCTTAAAAATTACAAAAAGTACACCGAGAGCGGCCAAACCGTCCTGCTCGTTCGAATCCATGTTAAAAACTGAAGTATTGAACTACACGTGTGTGTACATCTCAGTTCACAGTTAAGTCTGTCAGTTATAACTGAACAGTTGAAACTGACATTTAAAACTGTACGTGAATGGCCGGCTTTAGACTAGTCAATGAAAAAAAAAATATGTTCATGTTTTTGGGTAGTTCATGTTACTGGATGTTCACGTTTCTGCGAGTTCATTGTATATGTTATGCAATAGCATTCAAAATATATCCAAACTTACTCGACGAAAATTTTTGAAAAATAATAATTTTAAATAATATTTATGAAAAAATTAATATACAAAATTAAAAAAAAAAAACAAAGAAAAAATCAATAATCAGCAATTATTAAGAAAATAAATAAATGTAAAAGTGATAAATCTAAACATTATGCGAATATAAAACTTAAACTCAATCAAACAACAACATTAACAAAAAAAACCGGTTCTAAGCAAGTACATAAATAAAAACAAAGAAAAAGAATTCAACTCCTTATTGCATTTTTATTACACCAACAACGATAATATCATCCTACAATAATACAAAAAGAGAAACGAGAGCGAATATTAAGCAAGACAACAACAATACAACACCCGCCAATTTCGTAAACAATCATTTCATCTGTCAGCTAAAATCAAGAAATATAAACTAAAAACAAAACAATACGTATGTAAGTTAACAACGGTGGCACATTTATTATTTTTAATTCAACACGCGCATCCGATCCAATTACGAAATTCCCTTTTTGCTGAAACGGTGGGAAAACAATTTTGCATGATCAGCGTCTGCATACTTGCGCATGTTGGTGCAACGTGATCCATGAATTCAACGAGCCAAGCAAGTTGGCTGAGAACATGCAGTCTTCTGCTACGGTGTACAGCGGGTCGAACGTGTTTTATTTCCCTTTTTAATTTAGTTTTCTTTTGATTAAATAAATATTTAAAAGTAAATAAAATAAAGTAAGATTAAATACAGTGTTAAAAATATAAAAGTGTTTTAATTAAAAAGGCGCAGTGGAAAGCGCTTGAAAAATTAATTTTTTTTTAATTAACATCGTTTAGAATCCTTTAACTGGCGCCCGAGCAGGGACCTGGCTTAAAAGTGCTGTGTCTCGGTGAAAATATAAATTAATAACTATTGTCCTGCGACCCATAAGGGGCCTTGTAGGACATATAATATTAAAATAACTATAAAACAATATCTTTAGCTCCTCCTTCGCTAGTCCGGTATTCCTGGTGATTAAAAATCCAAAAAAGCATCACAGAAGGTTACCGAGGTGAAAGTGAAGTAAACCGTACCATAGTAGGTGTCCACGATTATAAAAGTGGATCTCCAAAACGGAATCATACGGAGCTTCCGTGAGGACAAAAGGATTTTAAACGATCGCGGCGCGTACCATAGCCAAGGCTCAACATGATAACAAAAAAATACAGATATAATAAGAAAATAAATATTAATTTGTAAAATTTTATGAGGAAGAATTTCCCTCAAATGCCATCAGTGCAAAAACATTTTTTTTTTAATTTTAAAGGAAAAATTAAATTAAAAAAAAGAATTAAAGTAAAATACAAAATTGAAAGAAAATATAAAAATTGAAAATAAAACAAAAAAAAGAAAAACGAAAATTAAAATAGAAAAGAATATATTATCGAATTGAAAATTACCTTTCGAAATTGATCCCTAAAATAAAATGAAAAAAGAGAATTGAAAATTGAAGTAAAATACAAAATTGAATGAAAATATAAAAATGGAAAATAAAACAAAAAAAGAAAAACGAAAAATAAAATAGAAAAGAATATATTATATTGAAAATATCCTTTCGAAATTGATCTCTAAAATAAAAAAGAAAGAAAGAAAGAAAAAAGAGAATTGAAAATTAAAATAAAAAAGTATTGCATTGAAAATATCCCTTTGAAAGTTTAAAAAGCATAAATCAAAGAGAAAATAAAAAATATAAGAATAAGAAAAAGAAGTGAAGTGAAATTGTGCCACGACGAAGGATCTTTTTCATCAGAGTGTTCCATATATTCCAGGTAAGTGAAATTTCATTCCCCCTTGTCAGCGTAAAATAAAAATAATGGAAGAATTAAAATCAACAATAACGACTATGACTGGTGCCATGAATCGGTTTATGGAACAGATCAAGTCAGTTGAAAGCCGGATAGGAACAATTGAAGCGAGTCTTAGTAACAACGCACCAGGACAGGTTTTAGGTAGGATAGAGCGTCTTGAAAATGGGCTGGCTGCAACGGCAGTCCCGGTGGTTACGGATGAAGTATCTCTTCAACGACCACGAACTGAAACGGAGTTAAAAGATATAAGCCGCCTTCCTGACAGCGTAAAGGAATTAAGAACTTTTGAGGGTAATCCAACCCAGTATGTATCCTGGGTTCATTCCATGGAAACCATACTGAGGGACTTTGAAATTGTTAGGGTTAAGCCGATTTATCGTGCAATAATACAGAGTGTTCGCCAAAAAATTATTGGCGCTGCAGACACAGCTCTTGTGTCCTATAATGTATTCGATAGTGATTGGGCTGAAATCAAAAGGATACTTTCACTTCACTACGCTGATAAACGGGACATCCAAACCCTAGAGCATCAACTTAATCAGCTTTCTCAAGGATCTTCAACAATAGACGAGTTTTATTCCACTATTAATCACCAACTTTCGCTTATTATCAACAAACTAAAGACAGAATCCTACAGCGAGGAAACCATCAAAGCCCTAGTAGAAACTTACAGGAACAGAGCATTGGACATTTTCATACGCGGACTAAAACAGGATCTCTCCCGTATGATTATTATACAGCGACCAGGAGCGCTCCCTGAAGCGTACTCCGCATGCTTAGAATTACAAAATTTAACGATGCGAAATAACATAATTTGTACAAAACAGAAGCTACACGATTCGATCCCCACAGAAACAAGTTATCATCCCGGACCTTCGCGGCCACCAAAGTCATTTCCTATGCGATCGGGTTGGCAGAACCAAAGCTTTAGGCCTAGAAATTGGCAACATAACAATAACTATTCTAACTTTCGAGTAAACGGGTATAACAATTATAATAAGCCAGCGTTACCCCCACGATATCCAGCCATAAAATATGAGCCGATAGAAGTTGATGGGACAATACAATCTCGGCGGGTAAACTACATCAACAACCCTAGGACAGCCGAAAATAGAGGTGCATTCGAAGGAAATACAGGCAACAGCCTAAACTTTATCACATAGAGACTTTTTCTGACGAGGACCACGTAGCTGAGAATGGGCTGGAAGAAGACTCTCGTCAGGAAGAAACCGTAGGGGAAGTAAATTTTATGGAGGAAGGCCCTCAAGTCTACCCTATATAAAATACCCTTCCGTTACTGGCGATATTAAATGTTTTTTGATCGACACGGGCTCTAACAAGAACTTTTGCAGCCCACGATTATCATACGGTAGCATAATTTTAGAAAAGCCAATAAAGGTGCGTTCAGTAGGAGGAGAGGTGAATATAGATAAGAAAGTAATCGGACCATTTTTTAAATTTTTAGGGATAAGTGAACCTATTCAATTTTATGTTTTGCCAGCATTAAAAAAATTTGGTGGGATTATTGGGGATTACACGCTTAAAGAGTTAGGTGCTTTAGTTGATAGAAAGGAAAATGTTTTAGTTTTGAAAAATTGTTTTAAAATTCCATTAAAGGAAAAGGTAACAACTGAGTCAAATTATATATTAGGCGAGGAATATGTACCGGAGGTTAGGACAAGAATAGAGAGTCTTATTAATACATACAAACCACTTTTTGGACCACTCGATGGTAGCGAACTTGCATCAACAAACGTTCAGGCAGAAATCAGGACAAGTACGGAGGAACCAATATATACGAAGTACCCAGTCTGTATGAGGGAAGAGGTAGAGAGACAGGTAAAGGAACTACTTTCAGAGGGAGTAATAAGACCCTCCAAAAGTCCATACAATTCACCTATTTGGGTCGTGCCTAAAAAGCCAAAACCCAATGGTGAGAAGCAATATCGAATGGTAGTGGACTTCAAACGTCTATATGCTGTGATCATTTCCGATACCTACATAATTCCAGACATTACATCCACTTTAGCTAGTTTAGGTAAAGCAAGGTATTTCACAACAATAGATCTTACATCAGGCTTCCATCAAATAGCTATGAAACCAAAGGATATCCCAAAAACTGCTTTTTCAACAGCAAACGGCAAATTTGAATACTTGAGATTGCCTTTTGGCTTAAAAAATGCGCCGGCAATATTTCAGAGAATGATAGATGACGTCCTGCGCGAGTACATAGGAAAAATTTGTTTTGTCTACATAGACGACATAATCGTAATTGGCGAGAATATAGAGAATCATTTGAGGAACATGGATACAATTTTTGCGAGGCTTCGCGAAGCAAATTTAAAGGTAAATCTTAATAAAACGCATTTTATGAAAACTGAGGTGGAATTTCTTGGCTATATCGTTGAGTCTGAGGGTATCAAACCGGATCCTTCCAAGGTCAAGCCCGTTGAAAACCTGTTACCGCCTACGAACTTGAAAGAGTTGAAAAGTTTTCTGGGAATGACTTCCTACTATAGGAGATTTATTCGCGACTATGCAAAGGTGGCAAAACCCCTTACAAACCTTACTAGAGGAGAACATGCCCAGATAAAAGCCAGTCAGTCTAAGAAAGTGCCAATTGCTTTAAATGATGAGTCTCTAAAGTCTTTTAATAGACTTAAATCTATGTTAACTACAGTCGAACTTTTGTCTTTCCCAGATTTTGAGAAACCGTTTAATTTTACGACGGTTGCTTCTAACACTGCGCTAGGTGCCGTTTTATCACAAGGTGAAATCGGCAAGGACAAACCCATAGCATATATTTCTCGATCGCTCAACAAAACCGAGGAAAACTACGCTACGAACGAGAAGGAGATGTTAGCCATTGTATAGGCCCTTGATAATCTCAGAAATTACTTGTATGGTGCAAAAAAAATCAAGATCTATACTGATCATCAACCTTTGACTTTCGCTTTGGGAAATAGGAATTTTAACGCTAAATTAAAAAGATGGAAGGCACGTATAGAGGAGTATAATCACGAGTTGATTTATAAGCCTGGTAAATCGAACCACGTGGCAGATGCCCTCTCGAGATTAAGAATCATTTCAAATCATTTATATCATTATTCTACTGATACAGCGAGTGAAGGAATGGCTATGAGTGCAGATGAAACTCTAAATGCGTCAGAGGGTCGAGAATATGATGACCTTTCATCAGCGGCAACAGTCCACAGTGCAGAACAGGATGCTTCTGACTTAATACCCCATGTTGATGTACCTATAAACGTCTTTAGAATCCAGATTATACTAGGAATTGGAATGGACATGACAGCAATGGAGGAACCACACTGTGGATATATTACACATTTTATTTCCTCAAAAAATTGGTATAAGGAAAAAAATTTGCTAAAGGAAAAACTTCGCCCAAATATCCTTAACGGCGTGAAAGCACCAGAAGGTCTTCTTGGTGCCATACAAGAAGTTTATATTGATAATTTTTCTAGATATAAAGTAAGAATTACGCAGAAGTTAGTCACAGACATTACTTCAAAAGAACGTCAATTTGAAATAGTCCAAAATGAACAAAGAAGAGCGCATCGAAACCCCAGAGAAAATGGTGAACAGATTTTAGAGCAATTTTACTTTCCGCATATGCGCGCTAGTATTAGGAAATAAGTTGCCAGCTGCGACGTTTGTAATAGATGTAAGTATGACAGGAAACCTCCACAAATACATCACCAAGAGACACCTGATCCTAAATATCCATGCGAAATTGTTCACATAAACATTATGGAAATTCAGGGACAAAAGTTCATTACCTGTATTGATAAGTTTACAAAATTCGCTAAATTCTGTGGTATTAAGGATAGATCATTGGTACAAGTGAGGAAAAAATTAATTAAGGTACTGCATTATTTCACAGTTTCAAAAACTCGCGTTACTGATAACGAACGCAGCTTCTTAAGCCCTTTAGTAGAAACTTTCATCAAATCACTAGGTATTAAATTATATCTTACGCAGGACAAAGAAGTGAGGGGAACGGGCAAGTTGAGAGACTGCACTCAACAATAATTGAAATTTATAGATGCTTAAGAGTTGAATACCCGAATGTATCAGTAAAATAATTAATTGAAATCTGTGTCGATCGGTACAATGACAACTAAATCAAACTGCATAGTTTAATGTACGTATGTGCATATGTATATGTACGTATATGTGGGCATATGGATATGCAAACAGTAACAATAATAAAAAAAAAAAACTTTTCGAATTTTTTTTTCTGTTTGTTGTTGATTTGAAAATAATTATACGCGTATGTATAATTTTTCTTTCAGATCAACGGAAACAACAAAAGTATTAAATTTCTTTCGCTAACAAAATACTAACAAATGCAACTGAAATCACTTTTTTTATAAAAAAAGTGCTTTAATCAGTTGAAATTTTGTAAATTTTTTCCTACTCATTTTTGCAACGTTTCCAAATAATTTAAAAATTTTCAATTTCTTGTATAAGTTTATTTCAAGGTTAATATAAGAGTACATATATATAAATATCAATACACATACACAATAATTATACAACTAACTTGTAAATGCATAACTATTATAATTTTTTGTGTGTCATAAAAACATACAATTTTATATTAAGTTGAATATAAAAAAAAAAAAAAAAAAAATACCATTAACAATACATATATATATATATACATACATGATTATATTGAAAAATTACTTCTAAAATAGATATTGGAAAATAGAACAAATAGAAAATCATTTAATAGTGGCTAACTAAACACTTAAACAAACAAATCACAAGTATTTGAAAATTAAAATCTTAGATCAAAATAATTAAAAACATGTAAAAATTTTAAAATTAATATAAATAAAATCCTATAACTGATTGAGTATAACAATCTAAAATGTTTATGAAACCTCCATCCTTGTTAGTGATTTAAAAAAAAAAAAAAAAAAAAAAAAAACACAAAGAATTATTACGTTAGACAACTCTTTCAAAATAGTTTCATGTAAGAAAAGAAATTTTGATATAAGTATATGTAAGAAGAAATTGTTAGTTATAAGATTAAAAATATTAACCCGTGTTTTAAAATCAACCAACAATCATCATTCCGTTAACAATGAAGAATCCAACAATCATCAACAGCAGCCTATATCTATCAACCTCACGCAACCGCAAAACCTATATACGATACCACAACACATACATAGATGGAATGACCAGTTCCGTTGGAAAGGGGGAATCACTACAACACAAATAACAACTACAAAGTTAATAGCAACGGCAGTAGTTCACAAGCAATATCATATTTTTTCCTTGGTGACGCAGCAAACGTACCAAGTCGACAGACACTTAGCAGTCACCAACTAATGGTAAACTGCGAACCTTCAGGCAATCGAGGCTCGGGAGATAATTACATATTACTCCGAGAGCTGCCAAAGCTGTATCGCCAAGGTAGTCGGATGCATACACACATCTATTTTGACTTGATTCCAGAAGGATGGCTACGAAACATCCTAAGACAGGATGTTTCTTGTCCGTAAGGGGGGAGGGATGTTATGAGTCATTTTCCCCTAACCAACAGAAGTATCAGCGACAGCAGAACATACGCTGCATACACATACTGACGTTGAGTTATTTTCCCTCAACCAACAAAAATACCAACGGCAGCAAAATACCGCTGCATGCATTACTGACGTTATTACCAGTAATTTTCCTACAGATATATGCTGACGTTGCAATACAGCTGCATACATATATATGCCAGTAAATTTCCTACAGATATATGCTGACATTGCAATATCGTGAGAACCGCAATCGGCTGGAAGTTCCACGAGTATGAATTTGCATACTAACACACTTAGCAATGACCACGCCGGCGGCAGCGAACGTCAGCAGCAGCGTTCAATCAGACAGCGAAATTGGGTATAAAAGCGGAGGGTGATTTGGTATGGGAGCCTAGTCAATTCTAATCAGTTCCAGTTCAGTTCTATTCTAATCAGTTCTCTTTAACATGTAACAAAGACCTGATCAAACACCAGCCTTAAAAAGCGGGTCCCTGAGATGGTTATAAATTAATAAACATAGAATAGAAAACAAAAATGAAAATCTAAATAAACTAAATTTAATAACTAAAATCAAAATAATCCTATTGTCTTGTGTTCTTAATTTCAAAAATAAGTTACAAAATAAATTGTAACAATACCATCCATTCAACAACAAAGAAAAGACCGCGTGACTTATTTTTCAATAGAAATGTTGGAACAGACTACGAAAAACTATTATCAGAACAAAAGAAGGTTAATACAGATCTCAGGCATTTGCTTAAAAGAAATACGGCAGCCCGCAATGCAAGAATGAATAAAAAAAGACAAAGCCCGAAAAAGTATAGAAAGGGTGATAGAATCTATGCAGCTATTAAAACTATTCAGGGAAAAACAAAGCGCTATATAGAAAAGAAATAGTGGAAAAAGATAATAGGGTAACGGTGCTGACAAGGAGTGGAAGGAAAATTCACAAGGAACATATAAAAAATTTAAATGGGCAAAGTCCAAAGAAAAACGTTGTTTTATAAATAATTATAGATCCTTTTTCGTCTCACTTAATTAACCAATAGTTCTCCAATTTTCTTAATAAAAAAGAAGATGAAAAAAGGGGGGAAGGGTACTTTTTAAGCAAAATAAATCTTAAATCTGTTTGTCATCTAAACATTTTCATTGTCATGCCACTGGCTCATTTTTATCGATATAATGAATTTATACTATTTTCAGAAATTATATTTTTATAACCATGCACCTCAAGTTTATTCTCTTCACCGCATTCAACCTGATTGCGTTTGCGAACAGCGTACAAATCTATCAATATAAGACATCGCTGGTCTCATTAAAGATTGGCAATGGATGGATAGTCGATGGGAACTTTAAATTAGTACACGTCATCAACTTGGAACAGTACATGGAAATGGCTGCAAATATATCATCTATTATTCAAAGGCATATTCCACCAAGCAAAAACAAAGACTTCATTTTGCGCCACATGCTGCAGGTGCAAGAACGCCTTAATGAATTGACAAATGTAAAAAGAAGGACGCTTAGATCAATCGATTGGATCGGATCGGCTTGGAAATGGGTTGCTGGAAGTCCTGATTCAACAGACTGGAATAACATACTAAGGAGCCAGGAAAACATTATCCAAAATAACAATGAGCAATACAAGATTAACAAAGAACTTCGGCAGAAGACGAACGAAGCTGTAGAAAAGATCAACGAAATCATCACCAGATTAAACAACATCACGAGCGTTAAAGACTACACCTTAATCGAGCAAAGTACCATCAATGAGCTCATTATCTTGAGGGACGAAATAAATGAAATTGTCCGCGCTTGTCAGCTGGCTAAGAGCGGTATTGTTAACACGAATCTGCTAGACCAATCGGAAATAAAAAGAGTAATTGACGAGCTGGAAACGTTGCCTTATGGCAATGCAATAGAGGCAGTGGAGTACGCCATCAATCTACACAAATGGTTCATTACTGTTGTACATTTTGTCAATACCAAAACTCGAAAGAAACTTTTATAATTTACTTCTCACTAGAGCTACTATTAATGAAGGAAAGCAAATAGATCTGCCGTTCGAGAGGGTGCTCGTTAGTGAAGCTGAGACCTATGGTATCAAAGGTAACTGCCTTTTAATAAGTAATTCAACAGTCTGCAAGTGATCATCCGTAACTAAATTGAAAGAAGATGACTGCCTCAACCGCATTCTTAAGGACGGATCGGTAAGATGTCAAATGGCAAAACCGAGTTTCTGAATGGCACCTATCTTTTGCAACTCTCCAATGAGTCTGTAGTGATAAGGAATCATACTTATTCAAGCAGTTTAATCACGAAGGTTCAAGCCCTACCGCCGGTGCTTGCAAATATAACACACGACGACCTGCTGCTGGACATCAAATATGTCCATGAAGTAAGCCTCAATAATATAAACCGATTGAACCAGTTAGGGGTAAGATTCAATGGTACCGTTGGAATTAACGTCATGATCATTGCCTCCATGACCTTTTGCATCGGATGGCTTTGGTATAGGCAAACAAAAAGATTAAATCTCCCAAAGCTAAGTATTCAACTACCAACCATAGACTCCCCGATCTGCGGGACGCAGACATTTGAGGAGGGAGGAGTTAACAACGGTGGCTCTGTCGCCAAAAAATAATTTAGCAAATTAAACACTTTTATTATTTTTAATTCAACACGCGCATCCGATCCAATTACGAAATTCCCTTTTTGCTGAAACGGTGGAAAACAATTTTGCATGATCAGCGTCTGCATAACTGCGCATGTTGGTGCAACGTGATCCATGAATTCAACGAGCCAAGCAAGTTGACTGAGAATATGCAGGCTTGGCTACGGTGTACAGCAGTTCGAACGTGTTTTATTTCCTTTTTTTAATTTAGTTTTCTTTTGATTAAATAAATATTTAAAAGTAAATAAAATAAAGTAAGATTGAATACAGTGTAAAAAATATAAAAGTGTTTTAATTAAAAGGCGCAGTGGAAAGCGCTTGAAAAATTAATTTTTTTAATTAACATCGTTTAGAATCCTTTAACTTGTACAGATATCAATTGTAAACTAAAGTAATAAATAAAATAAAATAAACACTAAGGCAGAAGCCAATGTAAGTGCAACAACAATGGGAACTCCTACGAATAAATGTTTACAAAGTTTGTGTAATAGTGCGAATTTATCCAATATAGACTCCCCTTTCAAACTCTTAACAGTTATGGATAGACGCTTTGACAAACTCTCAGACCGAATTGAGAAACTAGTGGAAGATAAACTGAGTCAATATAAAATTGAACAATTAAATGAATTCGACAAGAGACTTAAATTGATATATGTATATCATCTTTTCTCTGCAGTTACAGAAAGAGTATCCCATTTGGAAACAGCTGCTGCTGAAGTAAGGAGTATGCAAGAAGAAATTTTATTATTAAAAACGAAAATTAAGCAGCAAGATAATAATATTGTAGCGTGTGATTTGCGTTTGAATGAAATCCCTTTCAATGAAAAAGAAAATCTTATGGACATGTTTTTTGCTATTTGTGACACCATAAAAATCACAGTCCCAGCTATAAAATCCATCTATCGCTTGCAAAACCTAAGTAATAAATATAAAACAATTTCCCGGGATGCCGTTATTATTGCTAAAATGTGGTCTCCCTATGATAAAAACTACTTCTTGAAACCTCTGGCAAATTTTAGAGCTATCAATAATGGGTTTTGCTTTCGCCTACGACATATTGGTCTTAATTCGAAAAATAGATTTTATGTTAACGAAAATTTGACTAAAACTAATTTTCAAATATTTCGTAATGCTGTTCGACTCAAAAAAAAACCGCATTCATAGTGTTTTTATTATGCGTAGCTTCGTGTGCATCAAAAAGACTGTCGATGATAGCATTTATCAGATTGATGACATCGCACAGCTATAATGGTTATTCCCTGATGATGAGAGACCGGATAATATTGAAAGCAGTAAACATAGGCACATTTTTTAACACATTTTTTCGAATTTCGTACTATTGTAGCACCTATTCTGCTTCTATATTATTCATTTTATTTTATATATATTTTTCTCTTGATTTTAATAAAGTACTTATAACCCAAATTATTAATTTTTATGTAAAAAAACCTAAAATATTTTTTACAACCTCCTTTTACTCTGTTTAAGCTGTTTATTTTAAACTTTTTTACGATTTTTTCTCGTTCACTTTTGTTTGAACATAGAAAAACTGTTATTTCCCCGATGTATTATGAGTTTCCTTAATAGTAGATTTGATGTCATTGAAAATCAATCTGCAGTGTTAAATATTTTGTGTAAACAGCACTCTGGTCTACATATTGTGCACTTTAATGCAAGAAGTTTTAACTGTCTAAAACTTGATTATGTTAGAAACATTTTTGAGAATTGTAAAGTTGACATAATCTGTGTGACTGAAACTTGGCTTAATAATACAGTATCTGAAACTCACTATAATATAAATGGTTATAAATTATGGATGATATTAGACCAGAATATGACGATGGTAATTTAACTGTTATGTGTTTCTTAGACTTTTCTAAAGCCTTTGATAAGGTGGATCACTCTATCTTATGTTTTAAACTCAAAAACTATTTTGGTTTTAGCAGTAATGCGTTAGCACTTATGGGAAACTGCCTTTCAGGTCGTTCCCAGAAAGTCGTTGTTGGTGATAAAGTTTCAGGCCAGAGGAGAATCATATCTTATGTTTAGTATGTTCGCCAATGATATTTTTAGTGTCGTGAATTATGCCAAAATACATGCGTATGCTGATGACATTCAGTTATACACTTCTAATCGTGTTGGTTTTCTCAAGAATATGTGTCATAGACTGAATGCCGACTTGATTTCTATTGTTGAGTGGGCTGCACTTAATAATATATCGCTTAATGCAGTGAAATCATGCGTATTACCAGTCAGTAGAATTAAACTTGACTCCACAGATATTCCGGGTATTAACCTCAAAGAAACTGTGCTCCAGTAAGTTGACAAAGTGAAGTACTTGGGTTTCTACATTAATTCAACCTGTACATGTAAGGACCATATAAATATTGTTGTTCGAAATGGTTTTCTTTCACTTCGTGAATTGAGAATGTCTTCTGAATTTGTTCCAATTGCAGTGAAGAAGAAACTAGTGGTTTGACTTATTTTACCGATAATAACTTATTCTGCAGAAGTTAGTTTATAGTATTCTTGATTCCCAATCACTACATAAGATTCAAGTAGCTTTTAACAATGCAACGCGTTATGTTTTTGGCATAGGTAGTAAAATGATCCTAGGTTGCGATTTATTGTACTACTTGCGCATAAGAAACTTGATATTTCTACATGGTCTTATATATAGAAAAACTCCGTCCTATTTGAATGAAAAACTTTCTTTTGGAACTTCCAGAAATAGTATGACACTTTTGATACCAATATATTTACATCTTAACACATCCAGATTTTTTTTCGTAAACGCCATTAAATTATGGAATACTTTACCCATAAGCCTAAAATGTATACAGGGAAAAAACAGTTTTGCTAAAGTTTTTCAAGAAACAATTAATGTTACATATCCATAATCATTATTAATTATTTATTAGTAAACATTATTTTATATTTGTACTAGCTTATCCTGGTGTGCTTCACTACCCTCTCGTTATAAAATAAAATAAAACTATTTATATATCCTATTGGGAAAATTTAATGACGATCGGTCCAGTAGTTAGGACTGTATTACAATTTTTAATTTTCCTAAAAAAGGGCGTGGTCACACCCACTTTTCTCCTGGTACGTATTCTAAATTATGCCAATACGATACGTACTAAATATCTTCGACGAAGGTAAAAAAATGCCCAAAATATGGAGATTTAAATTTTTGGGTTATATGGGCGGTGCCACGCCTCTTTGTCCAATCAAAACTTCATATAGCCTCTAATTCATCCGAGAGTTCCAGTTAAATACTGTGAAAATTTTAGGAAGATCGGTTCAGAGGTTTAGGCTCCTATAAGGAACAAACAAACAAACAAATAAAGAAACACACATTCGGTTTTATATACAATATAGATTTTTTAATGTTATTTTAAAAATTATCGTTCCAATTTTTTTTTTAGCTACATTGATAGTACATATTACATAAAACTACCTTATATAATATCGTTTTGATATATGTATGTAATTATATATTATTTTTTTCGAAAATGTTATTGAAATACAAAAGAACTATATGTGACAGCGCATAGAGAGAGGGACCTAAGGGTAAAAAATCAATTTTCACTTTTTTTTTATGTGGACAACATCTAAGCATCGAATGAGACCGATCCCATGCCCCAAAAGCAGAATATCAAATATTCACTCACTTATCACTCATGAACATGAATAACAATTTTAAAATTTTGTTGTGTTTCATTCTATTCGTGTTTGAAGAGACAAAAAAATTTTGCTTTATTCGTTCATGTGAAGAATATAAGGTTTTTGTATTTATTCACACATGAATACGAACATCAAACTTTATTTTGCTCTAGCATTCAAAAATGAACAGCAAAATATTTCTTTATTGGATATTCATAACCAGAGTATCAAATTAGAGCTGCAAAACTATCGATAGTCGTCGCCATCGATAGTTTCGATAGTTTAAGAAAAACTATTGATACTATCGGTTTTTTTATGTGCTACTTCTGGCATTAATACAGAAATTCAAGTGAAAGGGATACGGTAGTAAACATACGCACATACATAAGTACATACTTATCATCTGTGTCAGTTATTTTCGCAACATTTATTGATTAAAAAAATTATTTTATTTAAATAAAAGAAAGTTACTGATTGTTAAAACATAAATTTTATTTTGTCCATGAGTAATATAAACAATTAAAAACTAAACATACTAAACAAATCGCACTTGATCAACAAGAGGGTATTAACTCAAAATTTTAAAATTTTCAGTAGAGGCAAAAAACTTTATTTTTTAATACTACTCTTCTATCACAGAGAGAGATACAACTGTATATTTTTTGTAAATATCACCACTGTACTTGAATTTCTTTCAAAAAAATGGAATTTTTTTTGAGTTAATACCCTCTTGTTAATCAAGTGCGATATACATACATATGTATTTATGTATGCATAATTGTATAAAAAATAAGAAATCATAAAAGGCAAGTAGTAAATATATTTAGTTCAACACATTTCTTGGGTTTAAATAAATTTTTATAATTAAAATCAAATAACAATATATGTAGATTTAGGTAGACTAAAAGCGCTGATTTAGGTAGCGCAGTTAAAATAACTTTTTTTTATTTGTAAAAGTAGGTATATAAATTTAAAGGCGGCTAAGAACCTACGTAGAATAATTTGTTACAAATGTTATACTGGCTACATATTATCGGCTTCATACATACATACATATATTTAAAAAATATACCTACTTTAAAAAATTGTCGATAGTATCACCATCGAAAAAAAAACTATCGATAGTCAGTCAAAAAAAAAAACTATCGATACAAATATTCACTAACTTAACCACGCATGTTCATGAGTAAGAATTTTCAATTTTATTTGCGTTTCATTCTATTCGTGTTTGAAGAGACCAAAAATATTTTGCTGTATTCGTTCATGTAGAGAAAAAAAAACGGTGTTAATGAATGCGACTGTGAACTAACCGCATTCGATGTCGAGTAAGATATATCGTAATTTTTATTTTGCTAAATGAGAAATTATTATAGATTTCTCGATACCGAATGCGGTGATTACAGCCCTACCTAATCAAGAGTGGCAAGCGTTTTTTAGCTGTCAAAAGTTCTCATGACCATACAATTTGTATGGAGCATCCCGAAATAACGCGGCGGCAAAATTTTGCAATTGGAAAATCCGATTTTGACAGCGCGTTTAATAGTGAAGTTAGCTGCAAAAGACAAGCACTCATGATACAATGACTATAATGATTACAAGCCCAGCTGACAATTCATGTAAATTACTTGTTTCTTATGTAGCATGTGGCCAACAGTGTGTGGTATGCATTGCGATTCAATAGTACCGCAACATGCAAGCATTGACAAACTGCAAGTAAGATATTTTATGTGTGTCGGTAATTTGACACTTGTACAGTTAATTAAGTGCAGCAGCACAATGCACTTAAATGAATCACATTTATTAACTGTATTTGTTTGATTGTAGATATAAACTACACAAAGTATCTGTTGCTTTTAAGTATGCACTCGTTGAACTTTAAAACTGTTGAACACATGCCATACATAAATAGTTGGAAGCTAAATATGCTTACCCAACAATAATATACATATATTTATATTCTTTTACTCTTATGTTAAGGTACCCCTAAGAATTATTCTCATAATTAGTATATAAGCCAATGTCAATTAGTTTAAGCAATTAATTAATACTTTGCCTTCAATCGGCATTACTATTTCATACTGGTATTCACCTGCCTTTTACTTTTATTTGCCAGTGGCGTTCTTAAGCGCCGGCACTATTATTTATTTTCTTAAACTCTTCTCATCACCAAATCCTCCACAATAAATTGAGAGCTCCCTAGAGAGCACCAGAATAACTAAATTGTTTTAATCATATTACACTTATTTCAAGTGTTAAATTTTGATTTGTATTTATTTTTTCGTATTTGAATGAATAATTTTTATTTATATTTTTGTCACAGGTTGAAACATTCACACATACACATTAATACTTTTGACTTCTGAGGAATTTTTTTGTTGTGTTTGTTGTAGAGATGCATGTATTATTAGGTTATGAGTATACTATTATAATCAGGGTTGTTATATATGTTGTAATAACCCTGTTTTTATGACAAAGCGTTGACGCTCTTGTTTAGGTATGGCATTTCAGCGTTAACGCTAGGCGGTAGAAAACGTTCCGCTTTCCGCTCTTGTTTAGGTATGGCTGTTAGACTCCAGAAATTTTATGAAAACATACTCATCAAACAAACAATAAGGAACTATAGGCATTGATAAAAATTTCAAGTATGTACATACATATGTATGTATGTATGTAAGTATGTGCTTATGAAAACTATGCATTGCAAATAAGCTTGAGCTTAGAAAGTCGGCCGGATTTTCATTAAAGCGAAATATATGTATGTACATAAGAAAAAGGATACCGAGAGAATAGCAGTCATTTGCCTTTGCTTAAATTAAAAATAAAAATTTGCAGGTACATACATACATATGTGATCGAAATCGATTTGAAATGAAATCGAAGACATAAATCGAATCAAATACTTTTCGCTGTGATGGCACTCGGATCATTTCATTATTCATTTTTGTTATAATACCACACATGTCTCTAATGGTGTTTTCTTTTCTGAACAAAAATGTTGCCCTTTCAATGTGTAACACTTTTTACAGTTTGCACCCACCTTTAAAAAGTGCTACATTTTTTATTGCCACAATGGTACAAAATATTTGAGGCTTAACATTACTTAACATTAATTAATTAATTATCGTTTTAATTATAAGTTTTTTCGCTTAAGTAAGTAGAATGACAAAAATACAAGTTCTTACTTGTATAAAAATATACTAAACAAAGTTGTAAAAATGGGCAGTATCTCACCCCGACCTGATAGTTGAGGGCAAAATATGTTGCATATTTGTGCATTTATTGGTGCAACATAATTAGAAAGGAACGAAATCGCTTTTAAATATGTTACATTACAAAAAGGATACCGAGAGAATAGCAGTCATTTGCCTTTGCTTAAATTAAAAATAAAAATTTGCAGGTACATACATACATATGTGATCGAAATCGATTTGAAATGAAATCGAAGACATAAATCGAATCAAATACTTTTTGCTGTGATGGCACTCGGATCATTTCATTATTCATTTTTGTTATAATACCACACATGTCTCTAATGGTGTTTTCTTTTCTGAACAAAAATGTTGCCCTTTCAATGTGTAACACTTTTTACAGTTTGCACCCACCTTTAAAAAGTGCTACATTTTTTATTGCCACGATGGTACAAAATATTTGAGGCTTAACATTACTTAACATTAATTAATTAATTATCGTTTTAATTATAAGTTTTTTCGCTTAAGTAAGTAGAATGACAAAAATACAAGTTCTTACTTGTATAAAAATATACTAAACAAAGTTGTAAAAATGGGCAGTATCTCACCCCGACCTGATAGTTGAGGGCAAAATATGTTGCATATTTGTGCATTTATTGGTGCAACATAATTAGAAAGGAACGAAATCGCTTTTAAATATGTTACATATTTTTTAGAATGGATCACGAAAATTAAAGAATGTAGCATAAATGCAACACTTTTTTCAGAAAGAAAACGCCATAAGAAAAACTTACTTGTTTTTAAAATTTGACACTTATTCGAGTAAATACTCGTTGGTTGCTATTTTTGTTGCAGGGATCTACATACTTATGTATGTGCATAAATATTTTTGTCTGACCTCCGCTGGAAAAATCTTGCTAATTTTTATTTTTTTTTTAAAATTTTGACTTTCTTGCATTCGCTCTCAAATCTTTTAAATTTAAGCAAGTTTTTGCAAATTTTCACCATTTTGGCCATTTTTAATGCCTTTTTTGCATTTCTCAAAGTTTTGGCAATTTGTAATCAAAATTATGGCGAATGGAGTAATTTTGCCAAAGTATTTACTTTTTTAGATTGTTCGAATTTTTTAATCATTATTGCGTTCTATAATATTAATAGAATTTGCATTGAATATGGGAGTTCTTGCTAATTTTTTATTCGTTTCTGACCGTGAGCGTAAAAACCAGAGTGCAAAGAATGCTGGAATTGAATTCTCTGGCAAACGAACTTTATTTTTCCCATTGCAGAAATTCGTGTGGCCACGATTTTAAAAATTGAATTCCCTAAAAGAATTTAATTATTTTTTTATTCGGCTTACGAACGAAAAATAGACTAATTCTGATATTATTGGTTTGGGAGAAAAAGAATTAAAAATATGTAAAAAATTTCGGAAACAATTTTTAAGAGGGAGGAATAAAATAAAATTTTATTGGTGATCAGAATTTTTGCCTACCCTGCTACCTATGTAAGTACCAAAAATAAACAATTTTCCAAGAAATAATTAATATTTCAAAAATATACAATACCAAAGAATATACAAAGCAAAAGTATGTAGAAATTGACTCGAAATCGTTAGGTATTTCCCTAACGAAAAATCGACCAACTACTACAGTGGCCTCAAGTAATGCAAGTGTTCGCGTTTTGACTCGCTCGCTCATGTACATGTACTCGCACTGAGTACCAGAGTAACTAGCCGCATCGGCGCGGTTGGCTGCTAGCCGGTCAGCCGTTTTTTTTTATGAAGCCGAGCCGCCGCTGAAACTGTCGGCTTATCGGCGGCTTACCACCCAGCCGATTTTATAAATAAGATTTAATTAGATAATAAATCATTCCCACTTCTGGCTGGCAAATATTCTCTATACATGCAAAGCGGTTGACACAAAGCAAGTGAAAAGCGGTCAAAACCACGTAACTAACAAAACATGAGAAATCGGTTTTTTGATTGTAAGGCCGACGTCAGAGTGGCAGCGAGAAGCAAAGCAAAGAGTGTAGCGACAAAAGTACTTTATGTATTTTCTTATGTGTTCGCTCAAAAGATGTCGTAGTGAGAGCAGAGCGACAAGAGAGTTTCAGCAGCAAAGCAGGTTGTGAAGTGGTTTGTAGCTGAAATGGTTATTGTCATTCTTTTTGTTTGTTTGTTTTCTTTTTTACTATGTATGTATAACGTGACCATACGTCCCGTTTTGAACGGGACAGTCCCATTTTCAGCTACTTTGTCCCGTTGTCCCCGACAACAACTCGGGGACGCAAAAATGTCCCGTTTTCAGAAATTCGGCAAAGATAATTTTTTTAATATTGATACATACTTATGTAAATTTTTTTTTTTGATAAATTTTTATTTATTGAATCTTCAATTATAAATTGAAACATCAATAAGTTGTTCAAATCTTAAATCTAAAAATGTACATATGTATGTATGTATATTAAAATACATCACAAGTCTAGCTGAAAGATATCTTCATCTAAAAAATATTGACCGAACTCCAGTTGCGTTGTCAGTTGCTGACAATTGTATTACGGATAGCAACTGCCAACTTAAAGGTTCCAGTTTCAGTTGCTATTTAGTGCTTTTCCGGCAACCACCAACTTTCAGTTGCCGGCTGGCTACTGAAGTTCGGTCGCTATCCATAATCGAGCCATTAAATTACTGTTCTTAAAAAGCAAAAAAAAAAAAATTAACCCCCTCTCAAAATAAGAATACTGTGCGTTTACTTGTACGTCGCTCATCAAACTAATAATCAAAATA
The DNA here is from genome assembly GCA_947311025.1 of Lypha dubia. Lineage (NCBI taxonomy): Eukaryota > Metazoa > Arthropoda > Insecta > Diptera > Tachinidae > Lypha > Lypha dubia. The sequence goes on from OX371260.1 coordinate 71,846,632, forward strand.
AAACAGACAAACAACAACTAACCTCCCAGGGATGGAAAATTTGTTTTCTGTTATTGTATCAACCAGACAAACAAATTGTACTACGATCGATAATGCTGAAATTGTAGGCGAAATGCAACTGATTTACGACCTTCTAAAAACTCATCGTATTTATTTGTTTAGCTCATGTGCCTCTAAACAAATAATAAGTTTAATAAAATCTGTTATTAGTGGAACGCATGTTAGTTTTTTACGTCTAGAAATCCAGCGATCGACATCGTTCGATATCGTGGGCCAGGCCGTGAAATTGACGGGGTGAAACAAAATTTATCGTTAATTTTATGTAGTCGTATAATTACCACAAAACATTCATATCTATTCCAGAAAACGCGTCAATGGAGTGAATATTTACATGGAAACAAAAACAAAATTTCAAGAATTGTTTTTGCTTTTCATACATTTCTTAAATTAACAGCCAAACCCACGATATCGACCGACAAGTCGATAGAGCGACAGCCACTCACTCATTATCGTTCGTATAAGCGACCCACTAACTATCGACTTGTCGGTCGTCTGGCTTTACGTTTTAACGTAATCATTGTCAAATGACTATATTGCCACATCAAATATTCCATGTAAGTTGAGCCATAAATATGGCCATTTGCGCGTCGCACAATTACTAGGTACGCTCACTTCGATAACTAGTACAACAAACCAAAAACAACTAGTATATTGTTGGTATAAAATACTCGCTTTTTTATAAAAACAATCAAATAAATTTAACAATTTCTTAAAAATGCTTTACAAACTGTAACAATTATTTGTGTATGCTGTAAAACTGTATCAGTTAGTACGGAAATTTGATGTAAAGCTATCTGAGTCAGCTGTGCTAGTAAGCTCACCTCTTGAATAGACCTTGCTTCAAATGTAAACACAAAATATATGTTTTCAATAAATTAATTTTGTGAAAACTAATTTTTAACCGCTTTTTATCTTCCATTAAAAAAGTCTAGTTAAAGATAAAATAATAAATAATTTATATATAAATTCCAAATATATATAGCAAGAAATATATATACAATATATATAATATTGTAAATAAGGACGAAGAGGTACAAGGGGGACGTCGTAAGGCATCGAGAAGAAATCAGGGAGTGTGCGAGAAATTAAGCGATAGAGACGTAGCAGCAGAAGGAGAAGAAAAAGAAAGAAGGACTCGCTAAAAGAAAAAAAAGAACTCATTTATTTAAATAAGCTTTAATTTTATTGTGTGTGATATTTAAACACAAGTTTTGCATAAAAAATAATAAAAAAAGAGCCATTAAAAAAATTATCCAAACATTTTTTGTAGTTATATTGGGCATTACTACTTCTCCAGTTTTCCAAGGCAAACAAACAAGTTTATTATTTATTTTGTCGACAACAAAACTTTCGTGACTGATTTTGACAGTTGTTGTCGCACAATATTTCTTAGTGGGGCGGAAATTTGTATGAAAATGCTTACGTTATCGCTCGCTTTCATTGTCGATCGACTTGTCGTGCTGAAAACTTTTAGTGGGGCGCAAAACAGCTGTTTGTCGTTGAAAAGGCAAGCGAGCGATATCGATCGAAATCGTGGGTTAGGCTGTAAATATACGTGAGAAATTTTAACGCGTTTCTCTCTCTATGAAAAGCAGTAAAATTTATTTGATAAACAAAAACAAATTTTTTATATGTATGTAGAAGATGGTTACACCGATATTGACGAGAATTTCGTGAAAATTAAGGCTAAAGAATTTTATAAAACTAGTCGAGAGTATTTAGAGCAATGGACTGTTTATAACAAAGATTTAGAAAAACTTAATTGAGCAAATTTAACAGAAGTACCACAGTGGGAAGATGTTCAAAAAGTTCTAGATATATTGATCGAAAAAGAACATATCGATTGCAATAAAGATACGGAAGCATTCGATGAATTTTCACTCGTATCTAAATACGTAACATCGCAGAAAATTGATGAATGGAATCAACAAAATATTTCTACGGAAAATCGTTGGGTGGAAGTATTTAAACATTTTAAAAGCAATTACCTAAACCATGCAAATTTGCAAATTATAGTTGAATATATTTTATGTTTGCCTGGTACAAATGCGCCGGTTGAACGTGTATTTTCCTTGATGAATAAGTTGTGGACCGAAGATAAAACTCAATTAAGGGTATCAGTGCTTAAGGCTATGTTAATTATTAAAGTTAATATTAAAAAATCCTGCCAAGAGTTCCACACATATTTGAAATCGTCACCTAAAATTTTGAAACAAATTTGTGCCTCTGAAAAATATAACAATGTATAAACAATGTTTTTTTAGTGTCCATTTACTATGGACAAATAAAATATTATTACATTATTTATGCATTTCTATTTCATATAACCGAACCCATCAGAATTATTCGATGTCCCGTTTTCAGGTAAAAAAAATATGGTCACTTTATGTATGTATGCATTTTTTAATACGGTTTTTTCGCATTTATTGTGAATTTTATGTTCGTTCAACACGTGGAAATTGCAATTATATATTAAATTAAATTAATTAAATTGTGTAACATATAAAAAATAATATCAATACGAAAAAAATTAAATCAATACGATGGAAATTAATATAGAACAATTAATAACTGAAGTGTTTACGCGTCCTGTACTTTGGGACCAAAGAAATAAAAATTATCATAATCGGATTCTGGCTGACAAAAATTGGAAATGCATTGAAGAAGCAATGAAACAACCAAGTAAATACATTAAATAATAAATAGTTATGTATGTACCTTAAAGTTATAATTAATTTCTCGCCAGGTTGTATGGGATTTTTATGAAATTTGTTTAATGTTTTTGAAGCTTGTGCTGGATTTTTTCCAAAATATAATCAAAAGTGTCAATTGACATTGTTGAATAATCAAAAATTTTTTGAGGATGGTTTCTCTGTTCCTTATACAAATGGTAGAATTCGCCCTTTTCTCTACGATTTTATTTATTTCGTGTATACCTTTATTTTTTACAAAAAATGCATTAAAAGTATTTATTGACATAAATAACTCTTCATCTGAATTTATCTTGAAGAAATGAGCACCGGCAAAATACTAAATTATTGCAAACACAACAACTCGCTCTGCACAATGTAGCTCTCATGGTCTAATAATCAGGTCTGCGCAAGAAGGAATATGGTTTTTTGTAGGGTTGTGTTTTGACCGTTAAATAATCTGCAAAAATATGGTAAGTTAATTCGGTCTTGTCAAAAGTTGTTTACATTTTTGGCCGCCATCATGAATATTATTGTTTACGTTATGCTTTTTGTTTTTGCATAACCAATAAATACATACAAAACAACTTTTGTTTTGTTTTGTATACAGCTTTGTTTTGACAATGTTGAATTAATTTTACACAAACAAAATGCATGTCGATTTTGTTGTTGCGTTGATACGCGCACCTTATTATTCCACCATGGTAGCTCTCAATGATGAAACAGAACTGGGGCTTGACGTTTTTCTTCATACAATTTGGCATATAAAAGACGCGGCTGAAAGCAGTCGTGAGATAGAATCTATTTTATTTTGCCAGCGACTTTGCTTATGCTCTCACTCTCAGAGTAAAATTCTCTCAACAATGCTACCGCACTTTTATTATATTTCATACAATTTGTAAACAAAACCAAAGAAAAATAAGAACAAAAGAAAATCAAAAAAACATTTGAAAGAGCAATATAATTATAATTTTCTAAATTTGTAAATAATATGAGTAATATTGTCGAAAAATTGATTGCAGAAGTGCATAAACATGATTTCATATATAATTTGCAGTAATCAATGTACAAACACAAGACGTGTGGATAAAAATTGGAAATGTGAATGAAGTTGAAGCCGACGCTTCAATTCTGGGCATTTTTTCTCTGAGAGTCGTTTTTGCTTCAAGTTGCGGACGTGTTCTGTTTCATCATTCACTCTGACATATTGTAGTATTACTTTAGCGTGAACTACATCGCTACACTCTTTGCTTTGCTTCTCGCTGCCACTCTGACGTCAGCCTAATGCATAACATCTACATCAATGCGCCCACCATTTTCTACTCTCATATAATAAAAATTAGACATTTTATAAGCGAAAACCGAAAGTAACTTATAACATATTTTGTTTCTACTGAAAAATAATATATATGTTAGTTACGTGGTTTTGGATTTCTGCTAACGATATATGAAAAATCTTATAAAAATCTGACAGACTTTAAAAAGTGGTGCTGTAGGTGCCAAACTATGATACAAATATGATGGCAAGACATTTTTATAACCTTATTTGCTTTCGGTATATCCATCTTTTTCATTTATTTGCAGTTATTTTAGCGTCAATAAAGTTTTCAGCTGTTTGAAAGTAAATACTCTTTTGATATTTATATTTCGAAAACAAAGATATGAAAATTTTTCGTTTTATTTTTCAAGTTCTACGGTTGGGAATAATGTTATTTATTGGACTTTCATAGCATACCGTTTCGTCGAGTGAATTATTTGTCTTGACAAATGTCAAAGTCAATATAAAAAAATAACTTTATCATTTTCTGAAGTTTTTGTATATGAAATTATACTGCTATTATAACAATAATTTCCTCGACAAAGAGCTACGTAAGCTGAGTGTATATTAGAGTTGTCAACCGATTAAGAATAATTCGATTAACCGGTCAAAGAAAATCAAACTCTTGTTCGTATAATTTTAAAATGCCGAATTTCGAATAACGAATAAATCGATTAATTAATGTCAATTAATCGAACAAATTTTTGCATACGTAAAAAATATGTTAAATTTGTTAGTATGACTTGAAACAAAGCGAGTACTTTATATCAACCAATAGATGTTATTTTGGATGTTTGTAGTTGTTGTCGAACTGCACATACCTAGTAGTCGTGCTATGTTTTAAATGAAACGTTAAACAATTTTAAAGAATGGGGTTTTTTCTTTCTCAGGTGAATAGGTTAGAAATAAACTAAAAGCCAAAAAGAAGCAATTGCTTTATATAAATCTTATCATGTAAGTAGAAAATGTTGTTATTGTATTCTATTTTTTTTAATTATATAATTATCTTTCAGAATGAGCTTGTTTGGAAGTATTTTACTAAAAACAAAAGAGAGAAAAAACAAAGTCACATGTAACAAGTGTCCTAAAGTATACAAAATTGTGGTATTAACAACAACAAAATTAATAATTTTTTTGCAACAGATTTACTAAAACGCATTAAAATAAGATTAAATAAGAGACGTAGAAAACTTTAAAATACGTTAATAATATATTTTAAATTCTGGAAATTTTGCGAGCAAATTTTTAAATATATTCTTCAAAAATTTTAACTAAAGAATGTGCAAATGAATTATACTCTAGATTATTTGATATTGAAAGTAACCACAATAATTCAGATAAAAGCAATGATATAGAAGAAATTATTATTAATGAGAATAACAATCTTTTATGCGAATTAAATAATTCTATTCAGAGTATTAAAAATTCAGAAAATAAAAAAGAGTTCGGCGATATATTAGACGATATGGTATATTTGGAAAAATCTAAAAAAAGAACAGAAAAATTAGTTATGTAAACTATTGTATGCTCTGCTCACTATATCACCTCGACAATTAACGAGAGTGTTTTTCAAAATCTAATTTAACAAAAACAAAAAATCGTTTGAAAGCAAAAAAAAATTGTTTTTAAACGTACAACCTAAATAGTCTGATTTAACAAAAAAAAAAAAAATCATTTGATATATTTTGACAGAATAAGTCATGTGTATTTGAAGTATTAAAATCGACGTACATACATCAGTTCAAAGTAATTTTTAATTTTTTTTTTATGTATTATTAATTTTATGTATTTCTTTTTTTTTTTTTTTTGTTAATAAAAATATTAACTAATTTATTTCTAATTTATTTTGTTTATATACTAATGCATTTTTATGTTAATGACGAACATTTATTTTTTTGTCAATAAATAATTTTTAGCCATTTTTTTATTCGTTGTTCTCATCGATTAATCGAATAATTGTTTAGCTTTAATCGTTTGATCTAACGAACAAAAACTATTATTTGAATTATTCGAACAAAGTTGAAAGGCGAATAATTGACAACTCTAGTGTATATTAACCAATAACTCCATTTATCATTACATAAAAAATTCTAACACTAAAGTGTATATTGAGGTAGATACTCGTATAAATACTAAAGTTTTTATAATTAAATGCCTGTTTGTACAAAACGATTAAAAACGAATAAAAATCTACAATCGTTTACTTATATATGTATGTATATTGAAAACAAAAACAAAATTTTGGATATTCTTTTTGTTTCCAACGTAAATGGACGATGGAAAATTTTCTACAAACAGGCTGTAAGTGTTCGGACTAATTTTTGAACAAAATAAACTCTTGAGAATATCTTGAATAAATTGGTACATTTTCTAAAAAATTATATCAATACAAATTTTGAAATTAGGATCTGTTCATAAAAATCGTCACCAACTCCTCCGATGCATATATTAACTATGTATGTACTTAATTATAAACTGTTTTTAGTTTTTTAACAACTTCTTTAATACAATTAAATTCCCATGTTTCGAGTACGTCGTGCATTAAAAAACTATGTAGCGAGTGTGATATACACTCATATCTTGTTATGCCTGCGATTCTAAGTGCATAAATTATGTTACTGCCTTCATCACTAACAGCATGTATAGTTTTGTCATCCAACTCAAATTGTTGGAGCACTTTTAGTACTGCATCTGCGATGCGTGTGCCTGTATGAGGTTGGGCAAATTCTTCCGTCTATAGTGACACCTTTTATTGTTGTCAGTCCACAAATCCTACACCAGTGCAATGTTTTCTTTAACCATTTTCAGATATGAATGTCATAAACGTTTTGTAACGCACTTGTAGATATTGTGCGGGTAGTATAAAACTTAAATGAAGCAAATTTTTTGTTAATATTTATTTAAAAAAAATATTTTTTATTGAAATATATGTACATTAGCGGTATAACCAATTTTTGGGCTTAGTACCATGTCCTAGTAACCACGAAAATCATAATCTTTTGTAATTTTTCTCAAAAAAGTTCACGCACCAATTGGTTTTTCTAAACTAAATGCAATATTGAATATTCATAATTTTATACGGTGTTTTTTATTAATTTTTAATTTTTTTTTTTTGTTTAAAAAAGGTTAAAGATACGTTTTGATTTGCGGAAAAATCTCTTTCCATCTCTAAATATTAATTAAATTTCATACTTGAGCTATATTTTGTCTTACATAAACATATTATTAATTTTTCTTAACCAAAAAGAAAATTAAAAATTTTCAAAACTTCATCGCGGTTGGTGTGTGAACTTTTTTGACCTTAGCGAAAAAATAAATATACGTTCCCTTATAGTTTTTATGCTCTACCATTCAGTATTATAATAAATATCTGTTTTAAACTAATATATAAAGCTATCTGCAAAGTACGAGTAATGTAGAACGGAACCAAAATGAAATAGTTAGTTGAGGATACATACATACATATATTCTGAATTATAATTGGGTATGGTGAGAGCCAACAACTTTACTCACTTAGGAACTCTTAAAATTATTTAAATTTTATGCAAACATCTTGCTGTCAATATTTAAATTGTACCGTATCAGAGTGATATGCGCGTTGACTCTTAACCCAATAACATGTGGTTCAACTCTCAGCACAGCATCGGTATTGACTTATTAGTATCAAACTTTAAAGCGGCCCCTACATATTGCGACTTGTTGTACAATTTTAATAAGTTGCACAAACAATTCTTACGTTGGAAGTCTGCTTGGCCAACGGTTGGTCATCGGTGGAATAAAAAAAATTGATTTTCAATCAACTGACGATTAACTCAGCCATCAAAATCGTACGTGTGATGGCGACTTTTTCTTTAGATCTTCATTTTCCTCATGACGTTTGGTAAACAACATCGTATAAAGGTAACAAAATAATTTTATTGAAGAATATAATACCGGAACTATGGAATATTAAAAGTGATAAATACAAAAATATTCGAAAAAGAAGTAATGAAAAGCTATATACATATTGAGTCTAAAAAATCAAAAGTGGACGTCTTAAAAACATATCAAACATGCGTATCTCATGTTGACTCTATAAAAATTACTTTTTAATGAAGTTGAATGAAAAGTTAGTGGAAAAATTGTAGCCTTGTCATCAGAGTACGAAAAAACGCAGCGCAGCGCCGCTCTTTTTGCTCTTTTTCGCTCTTTACGCAAAGAGCGGAGCCAATTTATTATTGCGCTTGCTCCGCACATTTATTTTTGCGCTGCGCATAAAAGGAGCAAGCGAAAAAAAGAGCAATTTTATTTGCGCTTTTTTTGCGCTGCGCATTTTTTTGCGCCACGCGCAAAAAAGAGCCAAAAGAGCAAGAAATGCGCATAGCGCATTTACAGTGGTAAAAAATGTTAGTAAAGGATATAATAGATTTTTACATCAAGAATAATCATCTTTAAAAAATACAACACCACATTATCAAGGACAATATATACATATCTATACATGTTTATAAATACCTTGATAATTGGTTTTTTACTTATAGGCAGATTTTGTAAAAAAAAAATCGATTCTAAACGTTTTAAATTTGTATGAAAAATAACAAAAATTCATTTCAAAACAAAATTTTTCCATACAATTTCAAAACGAAACAAGTAAGAGTGCTATATTCGGCTGTGCCGAATCTTATATACCCTTCACCAATGCATATATATGTGATTCGCAGAATATTGAAATGTTGTTGATAATTGAAACACAAGATTTCAAGATAATCTCTTCCTTTTATTAAAAATTTCTTTCGCTTAAATACTATTTACAAACAAAGTTTCTTTATTAATTGCAACATTTTTTTAAAGAGTTGAATGCCCAAATATTGCATTTTCATCACAATTTCTATTTGGGTCACTACTCGGTTTCATATTTTATTTGTTATTTTAATTTTGTTATTTGTTGTGATTCAATAGAAGACAAGAAGAATCAAAGTATTTTGTAACCAAAGAAGAACAACATATTTACTAAAAATACATTGGTTTGTGTGTGTATTGGTTTCTCAAGTGTCCGATATTCATATTCAAATAATTCAAAGTTCATTGAATTGTTAAACAAATTTAACTGCGTTGAATTTTGATCATTTATTTGTTTTTGAGTCATGCAAACTTAATTACTGACCTATTACAACAAACAGTATTGTTAATCAAAAACGAACGGACATTGGTTTTTAAGAGCACCAAAATATACTACACTACAATATAATATACCTTTGTTATATAAATATACATACAAAGGTACTTATGTATGTACATATCAAAAAACACCTCATAAAAGGAAAAGTTATTTTACTGGTGACAAAATACTTTTTAGCGACGCACAGTGTTGCGAAACCGGAATTTTTTGGAAATCATATTGCCTAAACTGTAATTTTAATTGTATCGATGAGAAACTTCTACAGATTGGTCAGAATGAAATCATAAACAGAATGAGTGAAAAAAAAATTTACACCGAAAAAAATTGTTGGGTCAAATTTTCAACAAAAGTCAAAAATAAAATAAAATTGTTCGAAAAATTTAAAAAAAAATTTATTTTAATTCTTCTTTTATTTCTGATAAATACCCTATGATTAGTTTTTAAAATAAATTATAGGGTGGTCCGAACAAGAATTATAAACGTCAAATTTTCATGATTTTTAGATATATGTTGAATAACTCTGAAATTTTATATAAAACCAAAATCTATTTCATTTTTTATTTGAAAGGTGGCAATAAAAGCTTTAATTTGATACCGGTTTGAAGTCAATAACTTCAGTTTTAAGAGAGTTATGCTCATTTTTGTGGAGTGCTGGAATAGATGTAGAATAAAAAAAAACTTTGAAGATACTATTTCCGTTCTATTTCTATGGAATAAATACTGAGAGTGATATGGTTGGTTGGTTGGTTGGTTTACGTGGCTGCCTGCTACGCGCAAGCATTCAAGTAGAATCAATGAGATTCCGTTTTGACAGACCACTCCACTCGTCAGTGTCAACCTGATTTAGGTCCGAATCCAGGCCTCAGATTCGGAGTAAGATTCTAGATCCATCCCGTCGAATTAAGGTATCTAATGAGGTCACCTAGACCTATCCCTGATACCTCCGAGAGATCGTCTATTATGCTGTTGCCTAGAAATTTGAGTCTCGAATGGTGTAAGGCCGGGCATTCGCAAAGAAAGTGGAAGACTGTTTCCTCTTTGCTTTGATCCCGGCAACTACGGCAGAACGCATTGTAGGAAAGGCCCATCCTGTTAGCGTGTCTCCCGATAACCCAGTGCCCCGTCAATACTGCGACGAGCCTCGAGATGTCCCTACGGTTTCTGTTAGTTAGTTGTGTTGTGCGCTTAACGTTGTAGCAAGGCCACATTTTCTTAGCCACCTTGCACGTGCTCAACCTGCGCCACCTGTCTTCAGCTTTCTGCCTGAAATGGTTGAGAATGAGATTTCTAATACTGCCAAATGGCATGTCAACCGATTCAGCAGTGGAGACGTCCATGGCAGATCCAGCCCTGGCCAGTTCATCCGCCTGTTCGTTGCCTTGGAAGTTGCTATGTGCGGGAACCCAGATGAGGGTAACGTCAGTCTGACTACCTAGTCTGGATAACGCGTCCTTGCACTGGCTAACTAAGGTAGAAAAAGTAGTGTGTGACCTTAGAGACAGAAGTGCCGCTTGGCTATCGACAAAGATGCCGACTCTTCCTTGGACACCCCTGTCAATCAAAACCCTACACGCCTCCCTTATGGCCAATATTTCCGCCTGAAATACACTAGCTTCATCAGGAAGTCGGAATGAGAGTTTTATTCCAAGGTCACTCGAAAATACTCCAGAGCCCACACCGCAGATCATTCTTGATCCATCAGTATACGTCCTGAAGTTAAAGTCTTTTTCTATGTTTCCCCCCTTCCACTCCCGTCTGGATGGAATAAGAACTTTGAACGTACTGTCAAAGTCCAGATGAGGTACCATGTAATCGGTGGGTTTCCTCAGTGTCGGTGGTAGCTGATCTAGGATTTTGGCATGGCCATAGGTACTTGATCTCCACCTCCCAGATGCCGCTAGTCTTGCCGCACTGCTTGAGGATGCCGCCAATACATGAAGGTCGATCGGAATCAGATTTAGCATAGCATTCAGAGCCTCTGACGGACTAGTACGTAAACATCCTGAGAGTGATATACTAAAATCGCTATAACTCCCAGGAGGGCAGGTATGGGCAGCTGATTTTTTCACAGTTCGTTGAAAACAAATTATGTAACATTTCTGTAGTGGTTTGGAACTGGGACTCTCTGGGACTTTTTAGATATTGCTTACCTAACCCAAATTTTAAAATGGACCTTTAGTCGGGTTTTCGCTCTAAAAAAGGTGCATATGAAAATGTCTCAAACAACATTCCTTTTTTTACAGAAGATACTTGTCCGAAGGCAGATTTTTTTTCCGAATCAAAATATCTGTCACCAAAATCAAATGAGATCATTTTGAATACAGCCCTGAAATCCCCTCTTTTCGTGAAAATTTTGTATATTTGACTTCTAAAATCAATTAAAAATCAACGGGCCAACATAAATATAAGCTTTATGTGTTTTTTGTTTACTTGGAATGTCTGTGACAAAATTGCATCATTAAAAACACTGAAAAAAATAATCGGAAAAAAGTTACTTTTCCACTAGCCGCAACACAGTGCGACGGCTCATTTGAATTATGTATATATATATATATATATATATATATATGTATATGTATAAAATAACCTGTTTATTATTTTCAAATATAGTTACAAGCCTATGTATGTACATATATTTCAATTTTTAAAATGAAAAACAAATTGACAAATATACAACATTTTAAAAGATAAATACAAAAAACAGTGTTATTCACAAACGTTTTATTAGAGGCTAATAAGCAAAATGCGCTAAAGTAGTATCCACAAACGTTTAATAGCACTATGACGCGGTTATTACACGCTAATAAACTCGAAAATTTTATTGTAGGCATCACGCTACTTTAGCCGTTTAATAAGTTGACTTTTGCATTTTTTAAAGTAAAAAAATTACTTTTTACTTCAAAAAGTATGAAAAATAAAAAAAATATTCGAATAAAGTAATGATTGTAATAAATATAATTTCGACATTCGTTAGTATTATACAAAATATATATACATAAAACTATAATTTTTTTATTAAATTAAATATTTTGCAGATAATGTATTTCAACTCTCCCGATTCTTCCAGTCCTTCTGCAATGTTTACATACATAAGTATGTATGTACGTAAAGTAAGAAAATTCAAGAAGAAATACATAAATATGAATGTATGTGAATATGTACATACATATGTATGTATGTTTACGTATCTACCCTGCAGGCAACGTAACTAGTTTGTAGACAGAAACATACTAGTTGCTCTGAGCACCATACTAGTTGCACTTCTGTCCATTCTTCATAGGACGAACTATCGATTTTTACATGGGGATGTCATAGGCTTGTTACTAGTTGTTTTATATATAGTTGCATACCAGTTAAAATACTAGTTGCTTTCAATACAGTCATATCTTTTTATAACACTAGTTTAATACTAGCTTTTTTAGTCCAGTTTCCATACTAGTTGCTATTGCACTAGTATCTGTTTAGTTTGTTAGTTTCTTACTTTATACTATTACATTTTATACCAAATGTATACTGGTTTGCTAGTTTCTTGCTTTATACTAGTCCATTTCATCTCATTTTTATACCACTTGGCTAGTTTCTTGATTTATACTAGTCCTTTTTATACCACTTTAATTTTAGTTGGCTAGTTGCTGCCTGCGTACTAGTAAATTCCAAGTAAAACTTTTTATTTTAATTTCATTATGTATATTTATTACAAGAAGTAATTATAATAATTCAGATTAATTAATTTAATTCAATTAAAAGTAAAAATAAAAAAAAAATAACAATTCATCGTTATTATAGTACACAAATGGAAAAAATTAAAATAATTCAGATTATTTAATTTAATTTAATTAAAAGTAAAAATAAAAATAAAAAGATTAAACAAAAAACTGTCAATTCATGGTAATTATAGTAAACAAAGTATAAAAATATTATTCTATTGGAATCGCCTCAGCTATTTTTTTGTTTGTCGCCTGTTGTCTGAATTGTTTTTTTTTTATTCAATTGCATCGCTTGGCGCAATAGCTGCTCGGGATCTTGATTGGCAGCACATGCTAAAGATACAATGGAATCTGTAAAAAGTTTTATTAGATAGATTGTTAAGGATAACAAAATTAGTAGTTATAAACTATAATCACCTATTAAACATCTATAGAACTGTTTAAAGTCTTTTAAACGGAGTTTTCCATGCGTACCATCAATATTGTACGCCATCACTATGTCAGGGTGCAAAATTAGCTCCAAATTTTTTGAAATGTTATTACGCCAAAGTTTACTCATTGTATTGACCTAATAAGAAAAAGTTTAAAATGTACATAGTATATTTAAAAAAAATTATTTAATTTTTTTACTCACGTATATAACAATGTTATCAGCATTAATATTATCTTCAATTTGCTGAAGCATTTCATTTGTTAATACTGGAAAACCAGTCGTCGCGGCAGTAACAGTTGTCTCCTGTCGTACTAGTTTTAAAACAACAACTTTTATTTCAGCTAATGCGCACATTATTCCTTCATTTTGGTTATTGAGTATCTTAGCCAAGTTGTTAACGTTGTCTGTAAAGTTAAAATTGTTTTAATACCTACTGCATATCAATATACATAAGTATCTACATTTGTATGCATATGTTTTTACTTTATTTACGTACCTTGTAATTCATTCACTTCCTTGGACAGTGTTTTACAGGAACATGTTTGGCTTTCTTTATCTAAAATGACAAAAGGTAAATGGTTAATTAAAGCTATACTCCAGATTTAATTTATTGCATATACTTACTCTTTACGTTTTCAGCAAGGGGCATCTTTTTTATTTGTGAATCCATCTTAAAAAACAATTAATAAAAAAAAAAATAAAAAAAATAGGAATAATTTAATTAAAAACAACTGTGTAATATGGGAACTAAGACAACTCTGGATTGATAAGGAATTAGCATAAACTTGAAGTTAATGTCATTTACTGAAAACTTTTCTACTTCAGGTAAGGGAGTTTCATCAGCGCAACATATGCCTATAGTTATCGAGTCTGTTGGTTCTTTAAAAAAACTATTTATGTTTGTTAATCTCTTGCCAAGTACAAAGTTATAGTTATTTTCTTTAACAAAGCTTTGAATTACAATTGGTATAAAAGGTTTAATGCAACAAACATTATCCGGTTTCTTGGGAGTATGAAGACAATTATTAAAATAAAAACATAAACCTTTATTTTTTATCACTTTGAACTCTTGTTTTTTAACATCCACAAGAAAATTTTCATACTGGACCTTCTTAAAAATTTGTTGAAGTATATCAGTTGGTTTTTTTACATATTTTTTCATTGTCTGCAGATAGTTTTCAAAATCATATGCAGACGAACCAGACATTATCCCTATTGCTTTAATGCTATCTGCTAAGTGGAGTAAGTTGTGAATGTTGTACGATACACTACTGGCTCCAAAAACTATTGGAAAATTATGGACAAACAATTCTAGCAATTGCTTTGATGTTTCTAAATTGTTCAGATAGCTTTTGGGACATAATAACAATCTACAAGCACAGTGTAAAAGTAAAAATACATAATATGCATCGTCTGTAAGCTCGTCCTTGAAAACAACAATTCCCGTATATAAAAGAAACTGGCGAAATTCAGTTGCCTTGCAATGTGCAATATCTTCAAAACTTCTTGGTTTTCTTTTAAATTCTTCTGGAATCGATTTTCGCAGTGACTCTAACTTCTTTGACATGCACATTTTGCTATTTTTAGTTACTTTAACAACCATTTTGCCTTGCAGCACTCTTAATAAAAATTTCCGCATTACTCCTAAGTCTAGTAAATGCATACTATCTATGGACACTTGACTTATCATTTTAATTCCTAAGTTTTCTAAGGGGGTTTTGGTGTCTTTAAAATTGTTTGAGTGGTGATTTGCATATTTTCTGATTGCGAAATCGTCATCAGTTATTAATTCTCCTGTTTTAGTACTGTAAGTTAAAACATTTCCAATTTTTTTACCGACTTGAGTGCATTTAGTGCAACCATGAAACGACACATGACTTGGGACACCACAGATAAAGGCTTTGGCTGGAGCATCACAAACAACGGCACGTATTTCTACATTAAAATGATGTCCTGCAACTAATAAGCCATTTTCCACTATGTCTCCCATTTCTTTTACAAATTCTTCCAAATACGACACAATACACTCTGGCTTTTTTACTCCAATATAAATTCAAACTGGAAGAACAGAAACACTTGGACAATTAACAATTCTTATTAATATTGGCCATAGCTGAACCCTAGAACTTTTGAATAATGGTAAACCATCTATATTCACGTCTATAACTATTTTACCTGCCGAACTAAAAACGCAACAAATCTTCTGTATCTGGTTCCTTATACCTAAATGACAATATAGACCTGGAGATACTTTTTTAATAACGGGTTTTTCAATTATTTTAGGCATTAATGTTTGAGCTCTCTTCGGCAGGTCTAAATTGTCAGCCCTTAAAATTTCTAATAGGTCTTCAAATGATTTCCTAGAAATTCTATTCTTAATATACCACTTCACTAGTTTGTCACTTAATGATTCTTTTGCAACATTTTCATCACATTGTTCGGATTCAAAAAACTTCTCGGTTGGTCCGGGGGTCGACACAGACTCATCAATATTTAGTTTGTCACTTAATGGATCTTTTTCAACATTTTCATCACAGTTTTCGGCTTCAAAAATCTTCTCGGGTGGTTCGGGGGTCGACATAAACTCAGCATTCCAATTGTCGGTGTTTAACAAGTTTATATAAATTTCTTTTTGCTTTTTTATTAAACGGACCATATGCCTCTTACTCATTTTGCACTTGAGTGTTAAATTTACTTACTGCATACATATATTATTTTTTTTTAAATTAACTTTAATTACAACTTTACGACACAAACACTTTCCTCAACAAAAACCAACGACTAAATGATCAATAATTGGCATAAAAGCATTCCAGCTTTGGTTTTGTTTTAAAGAAGTTTGCCAGAAAACAAAAACATACACTTATTTTATTATATTTTACATAAATAGCAACCGAAAAACGAGAATGTGCAGAAAAACAAAATCTGTCAACTCTTTATTTGATGAAAAAACTAACGGCATATTATGATTACTTGATTGTTTTTGTTGTAAACAGAGTAAGCAAAGCATGAGTCAACGGTTTTTTGGTTTATCTATGCAAGAGAGGGAGAGCGTTGATTGCTTTTAAAGCAGCGCAGTTGATGGTTTCTTATTTTCTCTCCTCTTCTTGTTATTTAACTAACCTTAGTCTATCAATTTTGCTACAGTTCTTGCAACAACTAGTTGTATGACTGTCCCAAAATTGAACTAGTTGGTATTTTGCCTGCAGGGTATGTACACAAATGTGTCTGTATGTACTTATATGCATTGTTCACATGCGTACATAACTTAAATTCTACCTGCTCTTTGTAATATTAAAGTAATATATCTTTTTTTCATGATTTTGTGCATAATTTGTCACATTTCCACCACAACAAGATTAAAAATATTTCTAAATAAATAAAGCAAACAAATTAGTGGTGTGTAATCAATTGTAACGAACTCGGTATTTGAATACTTTTGTAATAACTTATAAAAACACATTGCTAGCAATATCAATACAACACATATTAAAAAATTTTAATATTTTTTGAAATATTATAAGCAATACTCTATTACTCTAACTTGTTTAAATAAAATTTATATGACATTATTTTCACATTTTCAAACAATTAGAGACTACTTGCTTATCGAGTATGTTATTGTACACAACACTAATCATAACTTGACAATTGAAATGAAACAATGTTGCTAACACAGAATCACAAAACTGAAAAAATCACACAATAGTTAATTTGGCTTTATTAAACGTTTGTGAATAATGTTTATTATTACCGGGTAATAACACAAACTGATTATTAACTAATGTGTAGATTATCTCTACAATAAGAAGTTTTTATGAATAACACTGAAAAGCATTTTTAACATACATATAAATACATCAGAGTATATTTGTAATCATCAGTGTGCGACATTTTTTCCACAGAGTTTACTTGTCTGGTACGTATAGTGTTCTAAAAACGATTTGTGTGCATACATACATATTTATGTTTATAATGTGCTTTGGTGAAAAAAAAAATTGAAATTTTTTATGTGTGTAGAATATTCCTTGGTATGTAAAAGCAAATAACGATTTGAGTCTGCTGATCTTTCAAAAGCAAATGCCTTGTATTTTTATACACACATGCTTAGATACGTTGAGTTATTATTAAGTTAATATACACAAAGAACTAACCAGCCTCAGTAGCACGATGGGTCGTGTGTTGAATTATTGTCTCTGACAAATATTCAATGCGCTTGACCCCGTATTCAATACTACTGAGGCACCTAGTGTATTTATAAATTTATTTCTGCAATGAATATATATATATCTTCATATATTTGTATATATATCCATTTCAGAATCGATATTTTTATTATTGCTGATTTTCAATACGAAGCATCCTTAGAAAAATCCCTACATTTTACTTTAAGAAACAATTCTCTAGCTCTCCTAGTGTCTTCAGAAAATGGATTTCACTTACAGACAGACGGACAGACGGACAGACGGAAGGGGCTCAGTTAACTTCCCTATCTATAAGGATCCAAAATATATATACTATATGGACCTCATATAAATATTGTGGAAATTACACACGTAATGACAAACCTATAAATACCCTTACCATTTTTGGTGAAGGGTATAAAAAACGTTTTAGGTTAAAAAATCTGCCCCTTATACAATTATACAAGTTAAATGAAAACACATTTAGGTTTGAGTACTTGACTGCAACTGAACTTTATTTATTCTTAAAACTACAAAATCATTTTTTTGAATACAATTTTTTTTATTGATAATGCTTATTTACTAAAATCTATTGAGCAATCGAAATCGATAAAATCGCCAACAAAGTATTTGTAATATGAGAACACTTAAATGTAAGCGTTCTACTTAAATGTTTGCAGTTCGATAAACCAAACAATTCCCAGTAATGAAAACAACGAACAGTTTAGCGTTGAACTAACAAAAACAATATTTAACAACAAAAGCAATGATCAGCATGTTAAAGTACTATGACCCTATGGTTCGATGCACTCAGAAAAGAAACAACAAAAACTGTCGTAATAAAAATGGAAAGTAATAAAAATTGAAATAAACATTTTCGTTGTTAACTCTTCCTCCCTCAGATTTGATTGTCCTCAATCAAAAGTATGGTATTTGAGAAATTCTTGCTATTGATGGGTCTCTGGGGTCAGTAGTGTTTACAATAACTCTTTGTATTGGTGATGGAGTAATATTCTCAAAATGTTGCTCAGTGCGATAGTAACACTTCTTTTTTAAGCAGATGAAAAATACTATTATGATTATGGAAATTACTAGGGAGATATTTATAGCATCTCCAATTCTGCTCTCGATATTGAGCAATTCAATAGCCTCTGTATTGTTAGCGTTCATTTCTCCAATTAGTTCTAAGGTAAGAGTTTTTTCCACATGTGGACTACTACTCATTGGCTGTATCACAGCTGGCAATGGACTAGCAAAAGATATTTCTGAGAATGAGAAGGTTTTATCATTCACTTTGAGTGTCTCATTATGAAATTTAATAAGGTAAGTGCCATTAAGTTCATATGTTTCTTGGCTTATGAGAATTTTTCCATTAAATTTATTCAAAAGGATCGTGCCAGGAATTAATTCTTGCACAGTGGGTATATGGAGATTGTTAACCATAGTACAATTAGAGGGTTTACTACGTATTAAGTTAGGGAGACATTCTGTGTTACTAATATCTTCAATGTTTTCATCCTTACATATTGTTAGTCTACCAAAACCTTTACATTTGCTCTTAATTCCAAAAAACTTTTCGTTGCAAATTAAAATTTCATCATATTCTACCTTAGTGGCAATTCTATCGATTTTTACAGGATTGATTCTTATTTTATTACACGATTCCATGTAAGTTGTAGGGATGTCTATGATATAAATTAACGAATTATTACCAGAAGCTATTCTTATTTCACCAAAATCAAGAGATTCTTCGATGTTTAAATAATTTATGTTTCCTTTGTCAGCCAAGGTTTTGATCATACGCATTTCATATTCAGACAATATGAATGAATTTATGACTCCCACCTTAGCCCAATCTATTGCATATTTTAGATTCAAAATTTCGGTTTTAATAATCTTCAACTTGTACTTTAGTTCATCTATTAAAATATTTCTCATTTCTTCACTTTTAACAGATTTTAAAATAGAATTTGTTTTTGCGGTTACTTCATTTAATTTTTCTAATGACATTCTATTAATTATAACTTGTCTATTATTGTTCTGTAAAACATTATTTATTTTTTGTTCGATAATTTGGAAATCAGCATGATCTGGGTTACCCGCGATCCACTTCCACGCAGAACCGATAAAATCTAAGGATCTCTTGCTTCTGGGTTTCAGGTTATTAACATGGAATTGTAATTGTTTTATTTCATAACAAAGGAATGGGTATAAAGGATGGGAAGCGCTCACATTTAAGTGGACAATAGCTTGTAGATTGTTAATAGTCGTCTCGTAGTTTCCTACATCGACTACATGCACCAGTTTAACTGTACCGGACTGAACCTTGGCGGATCCAGTGTCGATGGCCACTATTAGCGAATTGGTGTAGTGTAATATTTTCACATCACACCGTGCGGTGGTTATCACCATTCTAAAACAAAAAAAAAGGAAAAAGGGAGATTTTAACTTCTAATATTATTCTTGTGGACAACCTTTCCACTCTCTGTCATTATTGTAGTATGTCCATTTTCTTTCACAACTTCTCTCTTATAATTTCTAGACAATTTAGTCCCTAATCGCTTATTAACCCTGACGTAAACTTCCTGACCTACTTTATAGTCCTTGTGTCGAGATTTTTTTTTGTTATGAAATTCGATGTCTCTAGTTTGTTTTTTCTTTAGTCTTTCAATTATCTCATGTCTATCTTTATCATATTGTTCGGGGTTGTTGGACGTACGTTTTGCAAGGAATATTTCTGACGGTTTTTTGAGTATGGTAGAATGAACGGAATTATTGTACTCGTGGAGGGATTTATAAAGGAGCTCTGAAAAAGTCCGATGAGCGTTTTCTGCTCTAAGACACCTCATTATCTCTGTTAATGTCGAGTGAAACCTTTCTATCTGACCGTTCGTAGAGCTTGCGTAGGGAGGAGTTTTGAATACTTTAATATTGAATTGATTTTCTAGCATGAATCTTATAGCCGCAGAGTTGAACGATTTTTCGTTATCCATCACAATGATTTCCGGCATTCCAAATGTCAAAAGGATTTCCTGCAGCGGTTCCCTTATATCTTCGGATGCTCGAGACTTTAGTAACCTAGCTTGGGCGTATTTGGAGAATTTATCAATTGCTGTTAAAACAATATTTTTCTCCGTGATGAAAATATCGATATGGACAATCTGTCCAGGGTATTGTGGTATAGGTGTTTCAAAAATTCCAATTCTATTGGGGTGACGATCGTACTTACTTTCTTTACAGATCTTACAAGCCCCTGTTATTTTCTTAACTTTTGCTGTCATTTGAGGGAAATAATATCTTTCCAGAAGTTGTGTTTTATTTTCTTTGGCGCTTCTATGAGCTCTATTGTGCTCATTAATTATTTCGACCTCTTGTTCTGATTCGTCCTGAACATCAGTCACCATTTTCCTTGTGTAGAGGACCTTATAATTTTGAAAGTAATTATCAAAAATTTGTTGTGCTTTACCAAGAATTGCGTCTGTAGTCTTTACACAATTCGTTACTGAAGGATTAAGATATTTTTCGAAAATTTGCTTCAATCTTTCCTCGGAAAGATCTGACTCATAAACTATGTGCCTGTGATAGGTCGGGAAAACGATTTGGAATTCATATTCAGAAGTATTGTGAGGCTCTATGATAATTTGATTTTTAAATGCGTTAATCGGTGCCTCTGTGTATTGGATAGGGTTTCTAGGAGAACTTTGGTTGCTATGTTGAGTGGCTGCTGTCGAATCCACTTGGCATATCTCTTGTGGAGGTCTGGATAATGCGTCTGCCACCGCATTGGCTCTTCCGGGCGTATATTGTAGTACATAATTATATTCCTCCAGTGTTGCCTTCCACCTCCTAAGTTTACTATTAGTGTTGCCATTTGACAGAGCATGTGTTAATGGTTGATGATCTGTGAATATTCTTATTCGAGCTGCCCCATAGAGGTAGTTTCTCAAACTCTTGAGTGCCCACACTATTGCTAGCATCTCCTTTTCGTTTGTAGCATAGTGTTCTTCAGTTCTATTCAGGGTTCTTGAAATAAAAGTTATTGGCCTACCCTCTTGTTCCAATACTGCGCCAATTGCGTACTTGGAAGCGTCCGTTGTCAATTGAAACTCTTTGTCAAAGTTGGGGTATGACAGCATTACATCTTCGGAAATTAATGTTCTCTTTATTTTGTTAAATGCTTCTATTGCATCGTCATTTAGTTTTAAACTTATTTTATTAGATGAAGATTTGGACATTTGTCCTCCCTCCCCTCTTAAAAGGGCCGTTAGTGGTTTCGCAAGTTTAGCGTAATCCTTCACAAAACGGCGATAAAACCCTGACATACCCAGGAAAGATCTCAAATCCTTCAAAGTTTTCGGGATGGGCATGTTACAGATTGCTTCCACCTTTTTTGGATTAGTACGTATTCCTGATGTGGATATAATGAATCCTAAGAATTCCACATCCGGTTTTAAAAACTCGCATTTGTCCAGCTGTACTTTCATTTCAGCTGATTCTAAGGTGCTAAAAATTTTCTTGATGTTTTCGAGATGTTCTCGTTCAGTTTTTCCAAATATAATGATATCGTCGATATAAATATAGCATATTTTCCCAATATGCTCCCTTAAGACATCATCTAAACATCTTTGAAAGATAGACGGCGCGTTTCTCAAACCAAATGGGAGACGAGTAAACTCGTACTTTCCGTTGTTAATGGAAAATGCAGTCTTCTCGATATCCTTCTCTCTTAGCGGAATTTGATGAAATCCGCTTTTGAGATCCAACACCGTGAAAAATTTATTTTCTCCCAATTGTGATAGGACCTCGTTTATCTCGGGTATTGGGTATCGATCTGGTACAGTCACTGTATTCAGCTTTCTGTAATCAATAACCACTCTGTACTTTTTTTCACCCGAGGCGTCCATCTTCTTTGGTACAACCCAAACCGGCGAGTTGTATGGGGATTTAGATGGTCTAATAATCCCTTGATCAAGTAATTCTTTAACTTGTTGTTCTACCACGTCTTTGAGATGTGCTGGGTAGGGATAGCATCTAGAATAAACAGGGTTATCCGTTGTTGTTTTTATTTCGCCCTTTACTCTAGTTGTATAGGTTAAATGCTCATTAGGTTCGATAAAAAGGTTCGGGAATTCTGTTATTAATTTTGTAATATTTAGTTTTTGTTCTTCTGTCATATGATTTTGTCTTATTCGCATGTTGCTTGTGGTTTGTGAAATATTGTTAACGTTCTCTGAAACGTGTTGTTTAAGCTTAATTTTTATGTTGTCCTTAATGGTCATCAAATTTTTTCTCGTATAGATAACGGCTGATAATTCCTTAAGACTGTCATTGCCCAATATTGCATGAAAAGATTTGAGATTTGGCAAGCCAAAGAATTTTAGGTTTGTAGATTTCAGCCCGAATAGATTTATGAAAGTGTGATGGGAAATACGGATTTTCCCTCCGGCGGAATTTGCAAAAAAGTCTTTTTCATTGGGAAGTGCTAACTTCATCAATGTTGTTTGGATGTAGTTCTTGTTAGAACCAGTATCAACTAAAATTTTAAGAATCTGTCCATCTTTCGTCTTTGCTTCGAAATACGGCAAAGACGAATCTATTCTAAAAAATGGATATCAGTGAGATCTTGTTCACTAGCAGATTCGCAATCTGTAGCGTATGAATCACCTTGGTTATTGTATTCTTCGAATGGTTGTAAATTATTTTCGGACTCATATGATTCGATTTGTTGATTGTAGTGTGTTTCTTCATCCACACTACTATTACTTGCTTGGATGTTGTAAGTTCTCTGCACTTTTTGATTTTGAAGTACAGATGGTTGCAAAGGTCTTTTTCCCACGAATCTGTCATTGGGCCTTGGTCGGTTTATGTAATTTACATTTCTAGTCTGGATAGATTGATCAATTTCCATAGGGATGGGTTTTGGTAAGGGTTTTGGTGCGTTCGGTCTTGATGGGGGTGTTTGAAAAGCATTGTAGTTTTGTCTTTGGGGATTTTGAAATTGGGCTGTATTTTGGAAATGTTTATTATCAGGATAACTGTATTGATAATAAGGGTTAGGATAATGGGTTTGATGTTGGATGGGATGTTGGTTAGGATATTGTGTGGGATATCGCAATGTGTGTTGATTATTTCTTTGAATTACAGATGTTGGATGTGGAAAAAATGAAGGTATTGTTTGGGGTCTATAACTTTGGTTCTTAGTGTTTGGCTTAGGATTTTTGTTCAATGCGTGATCTGTTCTAAAATTTTGGTTCTGAAGCTTAAGGCAAAGGTGTAATGCCTGTGGTAAGCTATTTGGTTCCCGTATACATAGAAGTTTTGAAAGGTCGCCTCTTAGCCCTCTTATGAAAGTATCCAATGCTTTGTCTCGATAGGTTTGGATCAAAACATCCATAGCTTCTTTGCCTATAGTCATGCAGCTAATGCTGTTAATAATTAATGATAAGTGTGAATACACTTCCTGATAAAAATCATGCACTGATGAGTTTCCCTGTATGAGTGTTGTTAGTTGGTACTCCAAGGTAGTTATATCTCGCTTGTCTGCGTAGTGTATTGTTAAGCAACGTAAAATTGCCTCCCAACACAGAGGAGTGTTATAGGATTCGAGTGCTGAGTCAGCGGCTCCAGTGATCTTATTTCTGACCACATTCAAAATAGCGAAATACCTTGGTGTCCCTTTTTGTGCCTCGTAAATTTTCAGAACCCGTTCCACGCTTTTCCTCCATGAGCTGAATTCCGAAGGGCTGCCAGAAAATTCTCGCAGGCAACGCACAATATCAGGCACTTTGTCCATGTCATTAAGATTTTCCCTATACTGTTCCTCTATGATTTGGTCTCCTACTATAACGTCGGCATTTGGGTCCAAAATATTTTCTACTATGCTTCTACAATTTTCCCTACATATTCGAGTAACGAGACTTGCTATTGCTGCTTCCATTTGAGGATTATTCAATGGATTTTGAGGACTTGGAGGGTTAGTTGGATTGGGGGGTAGGGGATTATTTAAAACCGATGGTCTTATTAGGTTATTAGGATTCGACATTATAAAAATAATTTATTTTTTCCTCTAGGTTGCAAGTTATATTAATTATAATGTTTTATTATTTTATCAAAACTTAAGATTATATTAGAGAAAAAATAAATTTATCTTTTTATCTTTCTATATATTTTAATAATAAATTTTTAATTTTTCAAAAATTTTAATTTTACTCTTTTAATCGTTTATTTAAGGTAAGATTTATCTTTCTATATATTTTAATAATGAATTTTAATTTTTCAAAAATTTTATTTTTATTCTTTTAAATTTTAATTTTTCAAAAATTTTATTTTTATTCTTTTAATCATTTATTTAAGGTAAGATTTATCTTTCTATATATTTTAATAATGAATTTTAATATTTCAAAAATTTTTATTTTTATTCTTTTAAATTTTAATTTTTCAAAATTTTTATTTTAATAAAATAATATTTAATAATGACTTACAAAAAACGTAGTGCTGCTAATATCATAGTTATGTTGGCCATGTCAGTATCTTGAGCCTTATAGTTGTGGAAAGCTTATGGTTGTTGATTTTCCTGTTTGAAGTTGTAAAGTTGTCTAAAGTAAAGTTGTTTAGTTTATCTTCTTTCGATTGCAAGTTGCATAAACAAATCACGTTAAGACCAGGATTATTCGATATTGACCAGTATGATCCAAGAATTAGTTCACTTTGGCAGATAAATTTTTACTCTTCTCACGAAAAAAAAATTTATAGTTCTTTCGTAAATAAAAAAGGTTCTCTTCAAGTCTTTGAACTTTTATTAAAATTGTTAATAGTTTTAAAAATTTTATTTATCAACCTTTTCAAGCAAACTTCAGTTTTTCACTTTTCTTATTAAAATGCAAAGTCACTAACAATTTAGTAAGTGTTTTTGTTTGAAAACTCCTGTATTTTAAGTATTTAAAATTTTCATTTATTAGTTTCTTCACGAAAATTTCAGTTTTTCACTTTTTATTATTAAAATGTAAAGTCACTTTAGTAAATGATTTTTTATTTATATAAATTTCTTTTAAATTACTTGTATTTTATTTTTATTAATATATCCTACTTAAGGATTATTTTTATTAATTTATCCTACTTAAGGATTATTTTTATTAATTTATCCCACTTAAGGATTATATTTTTTTATTAATTTATCCTACTTAAGGATTTTTATTAATTTATCCTACTTAAGGATTTTTATTAATTTATCCTACTTAAGGATTTTTATTTTTACGTTGGGCGGCAGTTAAATGAAAACACATTTAGGTTTGAGTACTTGACTGCAACTGAACTTTATTTATTTTTAAAACTACAAAATCATTTTTTTGAATACAATTTTTTTATTGATAATGCTTATTTACTAAAATCTATTGAGCAATCGAAATCGATAAAATCGCCAACAAAGTATTTGTAATATGAGAACACTTAAATGTAAGCGTTCTACTTAAATGTTTGCAGTTCGATAAACCAAACAATTCCCAGTAATGAAAACAACGAACAGTTTAGCGTTGAACTAACAAAAACAATATTTAACAACAAAAGCAATGATCAGCATGTTAAAGTACTATGACCCTATGGTTCGATGCACTCAGAAAAGAAACAACAAAAACTGTCGTAATAAAAATGGAAAGTAATAAAAATTGAAATAAACATTTTCGTTGTTAACTTACATACATACTCACATTGTATGTCTCTCAAAGTTATTTTAAAAAAAAATCTTTTCTTGGATTTCAAAAAATCTTGTTAATGATGGGTTTTATACACATTTCGTTACTTGTAAGAAACATACACATAAAATGTTGGAAAAACCCAAACTGCTCAAAAATTTAAAAAAGTCATAAAAATATTTGCTTGCGAAACCACAGAAAGGGTAAGCAGGCCAAATATTTTTAAATATTTTTTGTGAATGTACATTCATTCATACCTAGAGATGATGTATGTAAATGTCATCATCAGGTTCACTACAGTGTTTTCGGGCTTGTCTTCTAGGAACATACATACATACATATGTATGTACATACAACAAAATATTAAAAAAATTACTCAGGAAAATATTCAAGTATGTCTATTTTTGGAATTTTCGTCGCCTTCTTGTTATAAACGTACATGAGTAGATTTACATACAAAACATACCTAAATGTATTTGTTGTGGATATTTCTTATTTAAACTGAAATTTCTAAAAAAAAATTTGCATATGTGACAGCGCATAGAGCAAGGGACCTAAGGGTAAAAAATCAATTTTCACTTTTTTTATGTGGACAACATCTGAGCATCGAATGAGACCGATCCCATGCCCCAAAAGTGTTCCCTCCCAGAGATATGCGCGTTTTATGAAAGTGAAGTCACGTATTAAATACACGTGTTTAAATCTTTAAAATGGCTCTCCTGAACTAAACAAGTCCCTTTCTATTTTGCGCTTCACATATGAAATTTTTTGTGAAGACTTCTTTCCACGATTTCAGTTTGATTTGATTTTTGGGAGCTTTAAAATAGGTTCATTTCTAGCTCTAATCTTTTGTACATATCGCATCTATTTTGCTCAAATACAAACTCATATTTATTTCGTATTCATTTTAAGAAATTTTACAATTTTCTTTTTAAATAAAAATTTTTTAATTTAAATTTAATAAATAAATACAAATAAAAATTCGACACCTGAAATTAAAAACAAGTGGTTTGCAAGAATTGTCAGCTGGGCTTCTAAGACTACCTTATAGTCATTGAATCATGCAATCAAATCATTTTTATACATATAATATACGGATTAAGAATAAATCCTTAAAGGCCAAATATGATTGATAATTTACTCAAAAATAAAACACACCATTTTAATAAACATTAAAAAAATATTCTGGTTACTTTTATTCTTATTTAGTTACATTTTTTAAAGATTTTGGCTGCAAAGACTTTTTTTCGTGGCAGCAATGAATAAACTCAAACGAACCACTGTTATCATAAAAAAGAGCATGCGCAACGCGAAAAGAGCGGCGCTAATAAATCGAATGCGCTTGCGCTGCGCATACCAATTGCTCCCTTTTTTTTCGCTCCGCTCTTTGCGCTTGTGTGCATTTTTAATACGCTTTTAAGAAATGCGCAAAGCGTAAAGAGCAAAAGGAGTGCGCAAATCCGAACTCTGCTTGTCATCGAACGATCAACTGGTTTATTCAAATCGGTTGTAAGACCAGTCGCAACGTGTAGGGGCCGCATAAGTTAGTTAGTTACAAAGTAATACAATGGGCACAATCGGTCACAATACACTAACCAAAAGGTAACTTCATACAAACAAAATTTATATATGTATGCATAAAAATATGTATGCTTAAAAATCGGCGTGAAGCCGTTCAGCCGCCGCCGCCGAAATGTTTTAGTCGGCTTGCTACTCTGCTGAGTACATGCATATACATAAGTATGTATGTATGTTAATGCCTTCAACCTCAACTTTTTTACGAGTTTTTTACTGTCCCGTTATTCCAAAGAAAATCAACAAAAAAATATATAAGATTTTATGTATGTACATACATATGTATGTATGGAAGTGTTATGATTTCCTGCCTGGCTCACGATGTCGACCGAACGATAATGCTGAAATTGTAAACGATAAAATGATTTGTGATCTTCAAACCATAAATTTTATTTACATACATATGTATGTATGTATGTACATACATATGTATGTATTTGTTCAGCTTTTCTTCTAGCAAACTATTAATATGTACATACATACATACTTATAAGTTAAATAAAATGAGTTATTAGTGGAACGCAAGCTAGATTTTTAGCGTCTAAAAATCAAGCAATCGACATCGGTCGACATCGTGAGCAGTAAAAATTAATTATTTAAATTTAATTTTTTTTTTAAATAAACAAAAACCAAAAAATTTATATTTCTGCAGTATTTTCATTAAGCAAATATCATGGGTGATATACATACATCCATACATACATACATACATAACTGGTACATTTTCACTAGATAAATATGTACTTGGGTTTTGCTGACCAGTGATCTCATCGGTGTTCTGCAGGGGTGTTCCTTTCCTTTCTATCATTGCAGGTCTAGTTCCCGTGCTTAAGAAAATTCCATTTCGTTATATGAGGTGTGCATTCAAAATGATGTACATAAGTATGTACATATGTATGTATACTATGATGTAATGTTCTTTAAAGTGCGAATATTGATCATGATCAGCGGTACCACAATGAAGATTTTACCTTAATTTTGAAGATTTTTTTAATCTACATACATACTTACATATGTACATATATAAGATTTGAAGATCTTTTTTTACCATAATTAAGATTTTTTGAGATTTAGTTGCTTAACACCTATTATTGTTATATTACTTTTTTGTTTTAGGTGGAAAGGGCAACAAAATTAAGATTATTTTCTTGACGAATGAAGATATTTGCACAAAACTTTCTGGCAATACTGCAACTATATTCTGTAATTCTCGTAGCTAAAGCTAAATCTCGATCGCTAAAATTTTTAGGGCGAAAATTTTAGCGATTTTGCTAAAAAGGTATT
The DNA here is from genome assembly GCA_947311025.1 of Lypha dubia. NCBI lineage: Eukaryota > Metazoa > Arthropoda > Insecta > Diptera > Tachinidae > Lypha > Lypha dubia. The sequence goes on from OX371260.1 coordinate 71,875,728, forward strand.
CTGTAACTCTAATCGCTTAGCTAAAATTTACTCTTTTCGCCGTAGCTAATTTGCTATCATTAGACCATTCCTTTCTTTCTTATTTGATAATATAATATTGAAAAGAGACAAATATATATGCGTGTATATTTGGCATTTTATATCAGTGTTACCTTAGATTATAATTTATACTCCGTAACAATGATTGTGTTTTTGTTAAAAAAAAAATTTTAAATATTTTTTAAAACGTCTACTTTTTAAAGCTATTTCACAAAGTTCTAGTCAAAACTTATTGTTTTTTTGCAGCACATGTGTTAATACCAGACTTTAATTGTTTGATATTTGCCATTGCATCATGAAAACCCTAATTCCCAGCCCGTTTAATTGTGATATGCTGTAGTGTAGATACGTAAATGTTATCGAGATCTTCTATCTCAATCACAATAAGTTCGAAAATATACGTCAAACTTACGCGATCTGACGTAGATAGTACTTCCGAGCAAAAATAAAAAGTGTGTTCCCTTTTAGAATATAACCGGCATACTAGTAAGATCGTCGTCCAAGAAATTATAAAATAAAATATTCAAATTATTTCTAATTCTTTGGTTTATTGTTTCTTTTTCATATTTGGGATATTTTATATATAATTTCTGAGTAATAAATCACCAATTGATTTATTTGTGCTCAGAGCCATTTGCCATCTATCCAGGTTTCTCATCCCCACCAAATCCTCACACATATACACATGGTCCCATCGAACCGGATTATTAGTGTGGAAAGAAAATAATCGCAAGTGCTCTGAGATTTCTACTCACTGGACATCATCCACAATCATCTCGCTCATCTTCTGCAACAACAACTTAAAACAGGTTTGTTTGTTATTATTGCCTTTTCATATAAGCATGTACGTATGTATGTCTATAATACGTTTGATAGTGCTTTTCCAAAAATTCCTTTCTGGAAGTGTCTTCATTTAAATATTTGTGCTCGACTAGTTGAACACGTGGCTTATTAGCTTGAATTTTCTATAAAATTTTAAGATTTTTCACGATTGAAATCCAATTAAATTAATATTGCGAATAAATATTTCCAAAAAAAAAAAAAAAAAAACTTCTAAACATAGTACATCTAATAAAAAAATCTGGAAGAAAGAAAAAACATAATTTATAAGAAGCATAATCATATGCGTTCAAGGAAGGGATAAAGGAGGAAGATTCGTCGAAGTCTTAAGCCAAATCCAAGGCAATGAAACGGATTATAAAGTAAAATTGGTGAGTCCTACTAAAATTTTCTAAGGGGTATTGAAACAGTTCATGTATATCGGGTATATATGTATATATATTTATGTGTGTATGTTAACCCGAACCTTAGACTGCTTAAGTGTGATCGAACATGTATCATCGTGTTTGACATGCAAATTTACTTCCAAGATACAAAAAAAAAAAAAAAAAGGGTCATACAGTTATCCATTACACAATTAAAATTTATTCCATTATCTCTCTCTTAAAATAAATAATATCCTATTTTTCCTTATTAATGATATGCAATTCTGTTGTTTCGTAAATCGGATAACTCATTCCAGTGTAAACTCAACGTAAGAGAAGTTGTATGTACATATGTACATAATTGTATATATATTTCTTAATATAACAATAATCAATATAGCAGTGTTGCCAGTGAATTTGCTTCTACACTCGCGACTACAATACAAACTTTAACAAAAAAAAAATTTTTCTTCAATAATTTGCTAAGGAAAATTAAACCGTGTGCAGGGTATGAGATAATAATAAATCTGAACTTAAACGGATTACAAGGAGATAATAGTGGAAACAATCAAATCCTGTGCTCAATCCGTACGTTTTATTTATTTAATGACACAATTTAAAGTTACACCCACGAATTATTCTATCTGAAACAAAGATTTCAACTAATTTTTTAATGAAATAATTTGCAAAGAAAATAATCCTAAGTTAACATCCATCCAGTTCCATAAATATTACAAACTATTCACTTTCGAGTCATCATAAATGGAAGGCGGCAACACTGAACCGTAAAATAGCCCGCTCTAATTACTTTTCGCTCATATGTTGGTTACATTAATTATCTCCTTATTTACTAATCGCAAATAAGAGAAAATTTCCCAAAATTATTTATTTGTTGTATGAAACAACAACAGCAAGGTTGTGTATCTTTAATGCTTTTTATAGAATCCAGATACTTAACAAATATATCGCTGGCAGAAATGAACACGTATTTGAAATTCTGACTGTTATTATAAATTCGTCATATTTATAATATAATTACAAAAAAAAATAACTATCAAAATTTGTGGGGTGGGACCCAAATCAATATTTAGCCCATTGGTTGCGTTATTACACATGACTTACATTTGGTCACTTTGGAGTGAATTTCTTAATTACTAGAAATATTTGTCCGTTCATACGATATTATTTACCCTTTGTGGGATATATTTATTTCACGTACATATTTTTATTGCGTGTCGTGCTCTTTATTGCAATATAAATTTATAAATAAAAATGTAACTCGATCAGTTTATTCGATTAGCCGACAGCGTTGTCCAATTTGATTTAGATATTGCTGACAACGCCTATCCGACTACCTCGCCTCATGCTCTCGAAGTCCATCAATATGAAATCCGATCAACGTGGAACAGAGTGAAGATAGCATATGAGAAGTTTCTTTCAGACTATGAAAATTCCGAAGAAAAAAATCAAGATCGTAAGGAGTTAGAATCTTACAAAGTTAAGTACCAAAGTACTTATATTACATATTGTAACTGTATGGCCAAACTCTCTGAGCTCATGGAACTTAGAAGGCTTGAATCTTTTGCTGAGAGGCCATCTGGAAGTTCTAATACTCCTCTACAAAATTCTTCAAGGTCTTCTGACCTTACTAGTTTCCACCTTCCTCCTTGTGACATTGAAGTATTCAATGGAGACTATTTATCATGGCCAACATTCCGTGATTTATTCACCGCCATTTATATTAAGAACACTAAACTTACCCCAATAGAAAAGTTATTGCATCTTATTAAGAAAACGGTAGACGAGCCACAGTGCATTGCTCAAAAGAGCCCACTGACTAATGAAGGCTTCGATCTAGCATGGGCAAATCTGTGCGCTAGGTATGAGAACAGACGAGTGCTTATTAATGGCCAACTGCGAATCTTGTTCAACCTACAGTCCATCACTGCAGAGTCAGGTAAATCCATTAAACAGCTGCAACGCGACATAAACTCGTGCATGTCGATCCTTAAACTTTATGAGATTGATGTTGCCAGTTGGGATCCCATCTGTGTCTTTCTTTGCACCAATCGACTTCCTCATAATACGCTTAGTTTATGGGAACAGAGTCTCACTGATAAAAGCTCGATTCCTAAGTGGTCAGCTTTAGATAAGTTTTTAACAAATCGGTGTAGAACACTAGAATCTATTGCAGAAAGCTCCCCGAATTTCAAGCCGACAGATTATAAAAATAAAACATCTACCGTGTCTAAGAAAGTTAATACTTTTCAAAATAATGTCTCGAACTTTAAATGTACATTATGTCGAAATGAATCTCACAAGATTCGCAGTTGCCCCAATTTCTTAAAGCTGGACATCTCGCAGAGATTTTCTGAAATAAAAAAGCAAGGCTTGTGCTTAAACTGTTTCTCCAAGACACACGGAGTCAAAAATTGTACTAGTAAACACACTTGTTTCAAATGCAAAAGGCGACACAACACATTACTTCATAAAGAAAATAGTGACTCTAGTGTTTTACCTGCATCCAATCCGAATACAAATTCTAAGTTGAATCCAAGCTCACCACCGTTTTCAAGTAACAAGAGCTCTCATCATATACAGTCCGCTTCCAGCTCAACAGCTGGAGTAATTCAATCTTATTTTGCTACTGATTCCGGAGGTGTGCTGCTGGGTACGGCAGTGTTAAATGTCATTCATATGGGAATGAAGTATACGGCTAGGGCATTAATAGACTCAGGATCGGAAGGAACTTTAGTTTCAGATCGTTTATTTAACCTTCTAAAGTTACCTTCTAATCCAACGAATGCTCAAATTTCAGGTCTGAACAACACCATTTCAGCTAAAGTTGAAAAACAATGTACAGTAACACTTAGCTCAAGGTTTGACGATAATGTTAAAATTTCAGTTACTGCACTTGTTGTACCACATTTAGCCGGAAACCTTCCATCGCAACCTACAGATTATTCTTCGTTTTCAAATATTCCCAATATACCCCTCGCTGACCCCTTCTTTTATCAAAGCTCGAAAATAGATTTTTTGATATGAGCTGATCTGTTCCCTTCTATTATCCTCTCAGGAATCAGACACCAAATTTGTGGTTCCTTAATAGCACAAGAAACAGTGTTCGGCTGGATATTGACTGGTCCTGTTTCAAAAAATTCTCCAAAACATAATCCTAAAGTAGCCTCGTACGCAACTGAAATCTCCTTAGCCAAAGAGATTTCACGTTTTTGGGAGGTGGAGAACATACCACGGAAAAATTGCCTTTCATCTGCCGACCAATTCTGTGAAGATCTCTATACAAGAACCACAAAGAGGGATGCCAGCGGTAGATACACAGTTTCATTGCCTTTTAAGGAAGGTTATCCTGAAGAAATTAGTATCGGGCAATCGAGGAATAGTGCTATGGCACAGTTTCTGAGAAATGAAACGAGATTGCTTCGAACTCCATCATTTAAAGAAGAATACGACACAGTTGTTCAAGAGTACGAAAAATTAGATCATATGGTTGAGGTTCCGTCCCCGGATATAAAAAAAAATGCACTTCACTATTATTTACCTCACCATGCCATCATTAAACCAGATAGCACTACCACAAAAGTTCGTGTGGTTTTTAATGCCTCTTCGGCAACTTCAAAGGGATTAAGTCTTAACGATATGCTCCATATAGGTCCAATATTACAAAATGACTTAACTCTGTTAATCCTCAAATGGCGATTTTTCCGATATGTGTTCAACGCTGACATTCAGAAGATGTACAGACAAATTCAAGTAAATTCCGAACACACACCTTTTCAAAGAATCCTATTTCGAAGTAATCCTGACGAGACTATCCGCGACTTCGAATTGAAGACAGTAACATTTGGAGTGAATTGCGCTCCATACTTAGCCATTCGAACGATCAAACAACTTGCTGATGATGTGAAATCATCTTATCCGTATGCTAGTAATATTCTTCTTAACTACATGTATGTTGACGATATCCTGGCTGGTGCACATTCTGTTGCAGAGGCTATTAAAATAAAGAATGAAGTTATCAGTGCCCTGCAGTCAGCAGGTTTTTCACTCCGAAAGTGGACCGCGAATTCCAAAGATATACTGTCAAATATTCCGGCAAAGCATCTGTTGAACGCAGACTTTCTTGACTTTGATGACAGCAGTCGAGCAAAAACGCTAGGAATTCGCTGGAATGCCCGATCGGATACATTTTATTTCACAACAACACATTTTACTGCATCCTCCAAACATACAAAACGAGAAGTTCTGTCTCAAATTTCCCGATTGTTCGAGCCAGCTGGATGGTTGTCCCCATGTGTTGTGGTGGCCAAAATACTTATGCAAAAAATATGGCTTGAAGGAACAGATTGGGATGAAATTCTTTCTCCTAAATTAGTGTCAGAATGGAAGACTTTTCAAAATAATTATTCTGCAATAAACAAAATACAAATCCCGAGATGGCTTCATTTTGTTCCGCAATCTGACATTCAATTCCACGGGTTCTGCGATGCTTCAGAGAAGGCATACGCAGCTGTACTATATATTCGGCTAACTTGGGGTAAATCCATATATACTCACTTAATATCGTCAAAGACCAAGGTAGCTCCTGTAAAAACTCTATCCATTCCGCGATTGGAGCTTTGTGGAGCCGTTTTATTGGCCGAGATAGTCGAAAATCTAATTCCAAAGCTAGAAGTTGACCATTATTCCATTTACTGCTGGATTGACTCCACCATCGTTCTTTCGTGGTTAGCTAAGCCCCCCTGTTCATGGTCGACCTTCGTAGCGAACAGAGTTTCAAAGATTATTCAAATAATTGATCCACAACGGTGGAGACATGTAGCCTCAGAGTCCAATCCCGCAGACTTAGCCAGCCGTGGGGTTTTTCCCCAAGAGATAATCGATAATAAACTCTGGTGGAATGGGCCAGAGTGGCTTCAACAGTCTGATGACTGGGGTTGCCAAAAACCTATGAACTCTTTTGAAACTGACGTAGAAAGGAAATCAATTAAAGTCAATTTTACATACTTTCAAAATTTTAATGATATTCTTGAACGTTTTTCATCATACGCCAGAGCAATGCGAGTTATGTCCTATGTATATAGATTTTATTACCGAACCCATCCCAAATACCGTTCCAGTTTTCATAAAGACTCACGAATAGTTACAAGCGCGGAGATAAATGCGACACGTAACTGCCTAATTATTGTATCTCAAAAACATTTTTATCCTAACGAATACAAAACGCTTTCGTCTAAGCAAGCAATATCTTCGTCTAGTTCTATTCTAAACCTGAATCCCTTTTTAGATGAGGAAGGCTTAATTCGTTCATGTGGCAGACTGGAATCCACCCCAGGTCTAAGTTATAATGAAAAGCATCCTATTATCGTCCCCTATAGTTGCCATTATTCTCATCTTCTTCTTAAATTTGTGCATGATATATCCCTACATGGCGGCAATCAGTTAGTTCTTCGGATTGTAAGATCACATTATTGGATTCCAAGGATTAAAAATTTAATAAAGGCGATTATAAACAAATGCAAGGTTTGTACTTTGTACAAACAAAGATGTCAAAAACAGTTAATGGCTGCATTGCCTTCCGAAAGATCTACTTTCAGTCGTCCTTTTACACACACAGGCTTGGACTTCACAGGTCCTTTTGATATAAAGAGTTATTTAGGAAGAGCCTGTCGAGTGACAAAGGGATACGTTTGTGTTTTTGTATGCTTCTCCTCAAAGGCAATGCACTTAGAAGCCACGTCAGACTTGTCCACTGCCGCGTTCTTAGCATCCTTTGGCAGATTTTTATCCAGACGCGGTTGTCCACTTCACCTGTACTCCGATAACGGCACCAACTTTGTGGGAGCCTCTAGGACCCTTTCCAAAGAATTCCTTCAAGCGTCGAATGAGATTCTCAGTGCTAACTATGCCCATCAGAATATTACATGGCACTTTATTCCGCCAGGTGCACCCCATATGGGTGGGTTATGGGAAGCAGGAGTCAAGAGTTTCAAGTCCCACTTTAAAAAGGTTGCAGGAAATTCCAAGTATACGTTCGAAGAATTCTCAACGCTATTAACACGCATCGAAGCTTGCCTCAATTCCCGCCCAATATCTCCTATGTCAACAGATCCTTCTGATTTGACAGCTTTAACGCCGGGACATTTCCTAATAGGCTCTGCAATATTGACCCCTATTGATTCAGTAGTAAATGAATCTTCGACCTCGATTACCAACCGATGGCAAAGGCTAAAATTGATCCATAGAAACTTTTGCAGTAGGTGGAAAAATGAATATTTAAAGGAGCTACAAAAACGAATAAAGTGGCAAACCCCACAGGAAAACATCCAGGAAAATTCTCTTGTGGTCATTAAGGATGACAATCTTCCTCCTAATTCTTGGCGCCTTGGAAGAGTTCAAAAACTTTATTTTGGATCTGATAACCGTGTTCGTGTTGTTGATATCATCACCCAAAGAGGGAAAATAACACGACCAATTACAAAACTAATTATGTTGAAGGCAGAGTAGAATCTATATTGACTACCTTTGTAATCGTCATTACGTATTTGTTTTGCTATTCTCTTTTTTTTTCAGCTCACTATGCCAAATAATACCGATTATAGGAAAAAACAAGTTCGCAGACACCGTTCTAATGGAAACCTCCCGTACAAATATTATTCGTTCTTGTGCTAGCTTTGTGATCTACCTCATCCATTAAAGGCATGCAGAAAGTTCTTAGATATGAACGTTATACAACGAATACTTGCTGTTAAAAACCATAAATATTGCTCCAACTGTTTGGCACATAAGCACTCCAATAGTACATGTTTTACCAAACATGGTTGTAAAATATGTTCCAAATTTCATCATACTCTTCTTCATATCAATTCGAGGTTAAATAAAAGCTCAGAATCTGCACCACTACATATTAGTTCCAGAATATCTAAATCCGAATCCACTTCGCAAGCTAAGACTTTGAGGGCAGATACGTCTACAGCTTCGTCTCTTACTGATATTCTACGTCAGCATACCATAATTCTTTTACCAACCGTACTAGTAAAATTGCATACTCCTAATACACATGCACGTTGCTTATTAGACTCTGGGTCAGCAATCAGCCGTATTTCAAAAAAATTAGTCAACATGTTAGGGTTGGCAATTCTAACATTGCAGGACGAAACTATTTGTTCTGTGACTCTAAAATCCAGGTTCGATGCTAATTCCAAAATAGATGGAACGTTTAGGGTCGATAACCGCCTTACACTTAAAACTCCTAGTAGATCCTTGCCTGAGTCATATAAGAAAAATTTTCGCGACCTTTTCTTAGCTGATTCTAAGTTTTATGAATCCGCAGAAATTGATATTGTTATTGGAGTTGATTTGTATCCTAAGATTATCTGCGAAGGAGTAATATCCAAATCAGGTGTACCCACTGCGCAAAGTACCATATTTGGCTGGACCATCTATGGCTCGTGTTCTATTTGAAGTCAAGTAAATGTCCTATATAAGCACTATCAGGCATATATGCGTACACATTCCATAGCAAATAACAAACAACCTTGAATTACAAATTTACTATATATGTAGAAGAGTTATAAACCTAGATTAAGTATTAAGTCTATATATGAATTGAATTTTGATATAAAGTAAACTTCAAATTGAATTTAAAACTAGTATTGAACTTTAAAATTATATTTTTTAAACACGTCTTTGTATACCTAATTATATGCCATATTTTTGCTAATTTTCTTTTCTTCGGAAGTAGTATCTACAATACATTACACATTTTTTGTTTGTTTTGCAGTATACACTGCAAGGGCGGCGGCGATGTTAATACCAGACTTTAATTGTTTGATATTTGCCATTGCATCATGAAAACCCTAATTCCCAGCCCGTTTAATTGTGATATGCTGTAGTGTAGATACGTAAATGTTATCGAGATCTTCTATCTCAATCACAATAAGTTCGAAAATATACGTCAAACTTACGCGATCTGACGTAGATAGTACTTCCGAGCAAAAATAAAAAGTGTGTTCCCTTTTAGAATATAACCGGCATACTAGTAAGATCGTCGTCCAAGAAATTATAAAATAAAATATTCAAATTATTTCTAATTCTTTGGTTTATTGTTTCTTTTTCATATTTGGGATATTTTATATATAATTTCTGAGTAATAAATCACCAATTGATTTATTTGTGCTCAGAGCCATTTGCCATCTATCCAGGTTTCTCATCCCCACCAAATCCTCACACATATACACAACATGCATTTTGAAATTGTAAAGCGCATGATTTTTGCGTAGTAATTTCTCAAGAAAGCATTACGTTCGAAAGTTATGGGAACATTTATAAGAGATGGCATCACTGTTAAGAAATAATTTCAGTAAACAATTGAAAATTTTTTCTAAGTGGTATTAGCTGGCGGCACTGTGGCGTATTTATTTGAAAGTATTTATTTGTATAAAAATATTTTTGATCATAATAAATTTAAAATTTGTGTATAGAGTTTTGATTAATTTTGTAATATTGTAAAAATCTTTTTTTTTATTAAATACATTTTTATATAAAATTTAGTATTTGAGTTTAATTTAAATTAAACTACTCATAACAGCTAAAATACTTCAACCTATCATGGGCAAACTCTTTATGCTATTCCAAATACTAAATGAGCATGTATTTTTGCCCTTTTTTATCCTTTTTGTAGTTTCCTACATTATTTTTCTAAAAAAAAGGCTAAACATCAATGATATAAAAAATATTATGCTTAAATTACTTTTTAGCGCCTTCAAAATATCGTTGCTTAAATTTTAGCGTTTCTAGCTAGAAAAGTTGCTTAAATGTGCTTAGAGAATACAAATGTATATCATTTTAGCGATGAGAGAGAGCATTGTTTGCTCTCAGAGCAAAAGCCAAAATTGCGGCGAATTTAATTTTTAAGACATTGCCTAATTTAGCAATACGAATTACAGAATTCAATATGTAGCTAAAATTCTCTAAAACGATTTTAGACATTTTTAGCGATGGAGATTTAACTTTAGCGAGTTACAGAATATAGCTGCTGATCATGATTCATGAATATCCAATAAAGAAATATTTTGCTGTTCATTTTGGAATGCTAGAGCAAAATAAAGTTTGATGTTCGTATTCAAGTGTGAATAAATACAAAAACCTTATATTCTTCACATGAACAAATAAAGCAAAATTTTTTTGTCTCTTCAAACACGAATAGAAGGAAACACAACAAAAATTTAAAATTCTTATTCATGCACATAAAAAAATATATGTATGTATGTATTTATAGATGTGTGAACAAAATAAAAAAAATCTTCCCTATTCATTTTCGAATGTGATCATAAAAAAAAATTTTTGTTAGTTTCATTCATGACTATTTATCATGAATGTTTAAATTTGAGTATTCATATATGAATTTTTCTGGACTCTGCCCAAAAGTGTTCCCTCCCAGAAATATGCGCGTTTTATGAAAGTGATGGTACACCAAAGATACACGTATTTAAATCTTTAAAATGGCTCTCCTGATCAAAACCGGTTTTTACCCTTAGGTCCACTTCTATTTTGCGCGTCACGTATGCTTAATATTCTTATGATAAAATAAATAAAAATAAAAGCATTAGCTTCCTTACTGTTTTAACTTCGGTTTTAATAAAAGTTGCAATCAAACCAATAGCTATTCGAACATGTCGTCGGGTGTACAACTCGTTTGTGTATAAGTTATGTAGTTGAAGAAAAGAAAATTAAATTTTTCGAGTTTTCCTGAAAGTTTTCTCCTAACTTCTTTTTATACAAACCATCTCCTGAAAATTCCAAACCAAATAAAAAAAAAATCAGAAAAATCGATCAAGCCGTTTTCAAGTGATGCTATCAAATACATATGTAAATGGGCCGTTTTTCTTTTATACATATGTATGTAAATATGCACTTACATTTGTGTTTCTTCTATCTCTTATGTAGATATACATATATATGTATGTATATGTACATATGTAGGTACATACGTGTACCCAAACATTGTACATACTATATGCATACATATGTAAGTATTTATGTGCATAGGGCCCTATATGTACATATTCAAATGATTCTGATTGGCTTAACAGTAATGCAATTCACTTTAGTAACTAAAGTTTAGTTATATTTTAAGATGCAGACGGGACAAAATGATTAATACGATTTCAACTGTCAACCAAAATTTCTACAGACTTCAACAACGCTCTAGTTGTTCGCACTTTCGGACGGAATAACAGAATTAACTACATATGTATGTACATACTTATGTACAACAATAACCATAACAAGTGATAAGAGCACAAAAAAGAAGCATACGAAAAAAAATATTGTTGTTCTTTAGATGAAAATTTACTTTTGCTGACTTAAAACTCAGTATATTGTGTGCTACTTAATTCAAAACATTTTACTTTTCTTTGTCAGTTAAAACAATAAATCTGAAGCATCATCATCACCGCTAAGATTTATTAATTAATACATACATGTATGTATGTTCCCACATACATATTTATGTATGTATGTTTATATGTATTTTTCAAAATAATCAATCATGTTAAGTACATACATACATACATACATATGTACGTACACCTAAAACTGATTATTGAATATGGAAGTGAATAAAATACGCGAGTGTCATTAAAATAATGCTAAAAAAAGAAACAATAAGAATTAAAAACGTTTAGTTAAAGTTTAAAAATAAATTTTATAAAGACATTTTCGGATATATGTATGTACTTATGTACATACATACATACATATGTATTTAACTTACATACTTATCGTGTAACACAAAAATTTTTTAGTATGTCGGATTCGTGTGGAATAACAAATATTGATGATAACAGGTAAGTAACCTTGTTTATCTGCAGATTAGGTTCCCTAATTGTTTATATACATACATAAGTATGTATACATACATACACATAGATACATATATTTAGTTATGTTTGTATTGTAATCGAAAATTTTCTTATATGTACATATTTATTTCGTAATACATACTTATTTATGTACATACGAGAACATACATATTTAGCCTTTGCTGCAATACAGTCATAACTAAAACAAAAAATAAATTTTGCAGAACACAAGTTTAAAGTTTGGAAGTCGCTAACAACTTAGTAGTAAAACAAAATAGGTATTATTTTTCTCTCAAAAGTTTATTGTATAAGATATTCTCATGAAGATATTCACAATATGAAGATAGATACATAAATACATATGTATGTACATACGTACATAGTATGTCGATTAATGCTGTATTATTAAATCAAAAATAAAATAATTTTTTAATTATGAATCTATTGCAGCAACGATAGGAAATGTAATTCGATACATACCAGCGGCAAACGCAGCATACCACATTACCTTTCTTCAATGATGTTTGTCTCTCTTTGTTTTCAACGTATGCTATATTACAAAGTATCTGAAGAGGTAATCAAGACGTAATCTGCCTGCTCACAAAGTAAGCCATGTACATACATATATTGTATACGAGCTAACTACTACCGGCTTACAAGTTTAGGAAGTACTCAGGATTTGTGTTCATTCGGTGACCACTTCAGCAGCTCGCTTACTTTGTGTACAAGTGGAATTCGTTCTCTCCACAAATACGGCAATACCTTCGAAAACGTACACTTCGTGTGTATATGAGGTGGTGTGCATTTGTGCATTAGTTTATCTCTTAGCTAAGTACTGCACCCAATGCAAATTACTGGCGTCCGTAGGCACAACAAATTTCTTCTCAAAATTGGGATGAGCCAGAACAGGATAAAACGTTATAAATTTGATTAGCTTTTCAAATATTTCAATATACTTTTGATCGCGCTAATAAATTTTTTCATCCTTGATGTTATGAATGAATAGTTCTTTATAAATTTCCGGTAATAACCAGTTAACCCGAAAAATTAGTTTATTCGTTTTACTGTCCCAGGTAAGGGCACTCTCCCTATTGAAATTGTCGTGTCAGGGTTTGTTTAATGCCATCAGTATTTAGTTTTCTTTAAAATATACACATCTGTCGCAATTACGAAAAAGTGATTAAGTCATATTTTAAAGTTATCTAGAAAAGCAGTTTTAAATGATTAAACAATTTCTTCTCAAAATTGGGATAAGCCAGAACAGGATAAAACGTTATAAATTTGATTAGCTTTTCAAATATTTCAATATACTTTTGGTCGCGCTAATAAATTTTTTCATCCTAGATGTTATGAATGAATAGTTCTTTATAAATTTCCGGTAACAACCAGTTAACCCGAAAAATGATTTTATTCGTTTTACTGTGCCAGGTAAGGGCACTCTCCCTATTGAAATTATCGTGTCAGGGTTTGTTTAATGCCATCGGTAGTTAGTTTTCTTTAATATATACACATCTGTCGCAATTACGAAAAAGTGATTAAGTCATATTTTAAAGTTATCTAGAAAAGCAGTTTTAAATGATTTAACAATTTCTTCTCAAAATTGGGATAAGCCAGAACAGGATAAAACGTTATAAATTTGATTAGCTTTTCAAATATTTCAATATACTTTTGATCGCGCTAATAAATTTTTTCATCCTTGATGTTATGAATGAATAGTTCTTTATAAATTTCCGGTAACAACCAGTTAACCCGAAAAATGATTTTATTCGTTTTACTGTCCCAGGTAAGGGCACTCTCCCTATTGAAATTATCGTGTCAGGGTTTGTTTAATGCCATCGGTAGTTAGTTTTCTTTAAAATATACACATCTGTCGCAATTACGAAAAAGTGATTAAGTCATATTTTAAAGTTATCTAGAAAAGTAGTTTTAAATGATTAAGTGGTTTGATAAAAATGTAATCGCGTTGTACTAAAAGTTGATCATTCGTTTTTCGATTCTTTTGATTTTTTAACACATGATTCAGTTCACTATAACTTATATATTCAACTTGAAATTTAATATGTTATAAGATAAAATAAGATATTAATCCATATGGGATAATTATTAAGAAAAAGAAAATCAGCAACTAATTGTACCAGAATTTCGTTAAAAATCGTTCAATATAAATAAAACTTTGCTCAGAGAAACTTTTGATTATAGAGATTACGATGGTGATATTAACTCAAAATTAGTTTATCGACTTAAGCACTTTTTCCTTCTTGCCACAGTTATATGTCCGTATAAATTTTTTAACAAAAATTTATTTTATTTTTTTAATCTTCTTTCGTTTTTTACATTCACTGAGAACTGATAGCGGGAAAATTTCTCATAGAAGATTCACGATACCATTTTACCCTTCGAGGGGAATGGAAATTTCACGGGTACAAAAATTCCACTTGCTAAGCACGATAGGGGTGGTTATTAAATTTTCTGTTCCATAGATTACGTTTGCTTGTAAGGTCATTGATATACTATTTCCTGTTATACATTCAAAACCTTTTCTTATTAATTATTTTAAATTGATCGACATTTTCTTATTTGTCATGTTGAATTCATCTGGTAGGTTTTAAAATACTTCAGCGGTTAGTATCGAAGAACCTATTAAAGTATTCAATTGAATTGGTCTTATAAGTTTTTTTTTATTGAATGTGAAAGGTAATCGACTTTTCGACCCTCCTGTTGAAAATTTCCAACCACTTATAAGCTATAAATTTTCATTGGCTCTGAATTATTAACATTTATGAAATTTCCCGAATTTCTATTATCATTTTTTTTTACATTTATTGTTTATTCGATCTTCAATTATAGATTCAAACATCAATAAGTTTTTCAAATATTAAGTCTAAAAATGATAAATATATGTATGTTTAGCCAATGCTAAAAAAAATTTTGTAGTTTCAACGGTTGATTATTGTTTTTAAATCTCTCGTGTACGCCTAAGAAAAAGAGTATCCCTTCTTTTCAGCCGGGTGTGGCCTCTATAATGAAGAATATTGCGTGCAAGTGGATTTGGGTGCAACTACATTTTTTACTATATTTTTTCGCGTGTTTTAAAAATACTGTCTTCACCAACGGAACATCAAGGTCTTTGTGAATTCGTTGATTTCGAAAATACCAGGGGCCTGCTCTAATTGCACGTAGAATTTTATTTTGTCGCCTTTGAATTTGTTCTACACTCGATGCTGTGGCAGTACCCTATAACTGGATTCCATAGGACCATATTGGTTTCAGGATCGCGTTGTATAATAGACATTTGAAGTCTAGGCTTAGTATAGAATTTCTTCCAATAAGCCAATGCATTTGGGCTGCTATTAATTTCATTTGTGTCAACTTTGCGTCTATATGCGATTTCCACGTTAAACGACGATCAGGATGTACGCCTAGATATTTTACAGCAGTGTGTTGCGGTATAGTCTCGGTGTTGATTTGTATAGGCGGGCATGTTTCCCTGCGCATCGTAAGTGATGTGTAGACATTTCTGCTCATTAATTTTTATCCGCCATTGTTTTAGCCATGTTTCCAGTTTTGCTATGTGCCCTTGTAAGTTGCGGAAGCTGTTACAGGATTTTCATGAATGCTTAGAAAAGCTGCATCATCAGCAAATATGGACGTGTGAATGTTACTGCTTAACGGTAAGTCAGAGGCATATATTAAGTAAAATAAAGGACCGAAAATGCTGCCTTGAGGGACTCCTGCTTCGATGGACTGCGGAGGGCTTAAAAAGTTGCTTTCTCTCTTTTTATTATCATGTCTTAGGTTCCCATAATTATTTCTGCAATTCCCTGACGAATTCCAGTCATTACGTCTAATACTTCTATACTTGTTCTTATTATTTGCTAATGTGTCACAATTTTTATTCCTAATTTCCTGAAACTTGTGTTTTATTTTGGTGGGTATTATTATTATTGCTAAATTGATTTCGTTAATGAAAATTATCACAACCTGATTTTACATACATACATATGTATTTATTTTCAATACGATATATTTTATAAGATTGTTTTGAAAGAAATAATTATGAGCACTATTTTTACATTAAAATGCATCTTGCATTAAAAATGTTTTGATATTTAAATGTAAAAAATTTAAGTATATTTTATAAATAATTTTTTAAATTTTATTCAGACTATAGTATATTTTTCAACTTTCTAATTATATTTGGTGTTGATTTTACTAAGACTTCTTTATAGTTTATAACTTAGATCCTGAACGTTGCTTATTTTGACGTTCATTGCCATTTCTCTGAGAGTAAAATATTCTTCCTGCGCTTAGTTCTCTCGTCTTAGTTTTGTCTTTATAGCCTCGCAAGATGGGTTATTGAGTAGCTCTATTCTTCGTAAGGGTTTCCCTTGCAGGCTGTTGACCAGCAACTGGGTGTACGAAAGTAGACGTGTTATGTCATTGAGATAATTCCCTCCCAGCAATTTCTAAAGTTGTCATCTTTTTCGTTTGTGGATTTTATTTAACTTATTTTCTTTTATTTTTTATTTATACTATTACGAATAAACGCGACAACATAAAAAAAACTCTTAGTAATTTTGAATTTTCATTAATTCAATAAAACTGAAATTGAGCCTAAATAATATTACTTCTGATAGGTACATCAATATAAGTTTGAATAATAATTAGAGTTGTCAACCGATTACGAATAATTCGATTAATCGATCAAACAAAACGAAACTCTTGTTAGAATAATTTTAAAATGCCGATTTTCGAATAACGAATAAATCGATTAATTAATGTCAATTAATCGAACAAATGTTTTCAGTTTGAAATGCACACGTAAAATTTTTTTAAATTTGTTATTTTGGATGTTTGTAGTTGTTGTCGAACTGCGCATACCTAGTAGTCGTGCTATGTTTTGAATGAAACGTTAAACGATTTTCAAGAATGGGGTTTTTTCACTCTCAGGTGAATTAGTTACAAATACACTAAAGCCAAAAAATTGAGCTCGATTTGGAAGTATTTTACCAAGAACAAAAATGAAAAAAAAAACAAAGTCACATGTAATAAGTATCCTAAAGTATAAAAAATTGTTAACAACAAATAAATTAATAATTTTTTCGCAACAGATTTACTAAAACGTATTAAAATAATAATAAATGAGACGTATAAAATATGTAAATACGTTAATAATATTTTTTACATTCTGAAAATTTTCTGATCAATGAAAGTTTTTTTAAATATTATTCAAAAAATTAAACTAAAGAATATCCAAATGAATTATACTTCAGATTATTTTATGTTGAAATTAACCACAATAATTCAGATGATGGTAATGATATAGAAAATATTACTGGTAATGAAAATAACAATCTTTTATGCGAATTAAATAATTATATTAAAAGTAATAAAAATTCAAAATATAAAAAAGACTTCTGCGATATATTAGACGATATAGTATATTTGGAAATATCTAAAAAAAGAACAGAAAAATTAGATAAACTATTTTATGCTCTTCTCACAATATCACCTACCTCGACAATTAGCGAAAGAGTTTTTTCTAATAAAAACCAAAAGCAAAAATCGTTTGAAAGCTTAAAAATTGTGTCAACTTTTATTTGTAAAAGATTATTTCTTAAGAACAACCCAAATTGTCTGATTTAACAAAAAAAATCAATTAATATTTTTTTACTGATGTTTATTTGAATTAATCGTTTTATGTATTTGTTTGTTAATAAAAATATTAACTATTTTATTTTTAAGTTTTTTGTAAGAAATGTTTACTTTTTGTCAATAAATTTTTTTTAATAATTTTTTTATTCGTTATTCTCATCGATTAATCGAATAATTTTTCGGTTTTAATCGTTTGATCGAACGAACAAAAACAATTATTTGAAATATTCGAACAAAGTGGAAAGGCGAATAATTGACAACTCTAATAGTAATTACGTTTATTCGTAATAATATAAATAAAAAATAAATTAATTCAGTTTGAGCACGAGCTAGATACCCTAATAACAAGGATCACAGTAAAATGTGAATTTCCATATTATTATTAGACTCAAGTTCAGTTTTATTGAATTAATGAAAATTCAAAATTACTAAGAGTTTTTTTTATGTTGAAAAATATTATTATTTATATCCAATCAGTTTTTGGCAGAACAAAAAGGAATTTTTTAAACAAAAGCCAACAATAATTAGGTCGACTTAAGTGGTTTCATAAATATGAGTGTTGCGACATTTTATCAATAAACATTAATAAGCATTTTAGAGTTCAACAATCCAAAACAACATTTAACAAGAAAACCAATAGTAAGCACTTTAAAATTCTAAAATCCAATAGTTCGTTTTACTCACAAAAGAAACAACAAAGGGGAAGTTGGGTAATAAAATGAAAAGTAAAGAATGAAAAGTAATGAAAAATTAAAAGAAATATTTTTGTTGTTAACTCTTCCCCCTTTAGATGCAAACATCCCCGTTTGTAGGGAAACTCGACTGGAAAATTTCCACATCATTGCGTTCTTCATTGTTTGTTTTTTTTAATTTCTGAATAGATAGGTTGGACATTAGTTTTGGTGGCATTGGGTTCGTACTTTCTTTTTGCGGCATTTGCTGCGCATATCATAGGAGCCACTGAACTTCCCCATAGGTTTACTTTGCTCTCTTTTCTAATCAATTGAATTGTTTTGCTTTTCATATGCAATTCTTTAATAAATTGGAGAGACAAAGTCTCCTCGATATAATGACTGGCATCTGATGAACTTAGAATAGCGGGTAACGGTTTATATGTTTCGTTTTCGTAATGAGAAAATGTCGTATTACCGACGGTTATAGTGGCACTATGATATTGCACTACAAAGGTTCCATTCATGTCAATAGAGTTACCGTTTGCAATTGATCCATTGTACTGATTAAACAGTAAAAGACCATCTTGAATTATCTCCAACGAAAAAACAAAATGGAGGGTCTGCTCTTAAGGAGATGTGGTATGCAGTCTGAGTTGGTAATGTCCTTGATACCATCTTCTTTGCACAAATTTAGTTCATCACAACTACGGTGACCATCCGTCCTTTTTTAATAAGGTCAGTCTTCTTTTTTGTCCTTTATTTTTGGTGGCTAATGTTACCAAAATTAAAAGTTTTATTATCTCAAAATACCGAATAGACGAATGATATTACAAGTTTTTGATAGTAATTTTCGATACAGATGTTTGTTGCTTGAAGATAATCTTCATAAAAATCATTCAACAGGTGATGTTTTATTCGCATTTTTACTAGGATTCCCGAACCACCACAAGCTCTACCTCGAGGATCCTTGGTGTGGTAAAAATTATATCCACTAATTCTGAAACAGCTTCGAGACGTCAAATGAGTTTCTGAGATAGGCATAACATCGATTTTATTATCCAGAAGAAAATATTCTATTTCGCTTCTATGTTGGCCGATGCCGTTTGCGTTCCAAAAACAGATTTTTAAGTTCATGGCTTGTTTAATACAGCCTGCAACAAGGTAGACTGCATTTTCAGCATTTCCTGTATCATACAGGACATGTTGAGAGTAAATGTATTTACAGTTTGTATTAAGCTCTCAATTGAGGCTTTAATACGATTAAAATTAGACCCCAAGTCTTCATTTACATTAACGGTTTTTTGCGCCGTACTCTGGTTGCTTTTTAAAATACTAGCGTATGAAAATGTATTATTAGCTTTTTGTTGAGCACTAGTCCCGTTAGACTTGAAAACGTTTGAATATTGAAGCTGGCTGTTGGACGGTAGAGCTGCAAAACTATCGACAGTTTCGATAGTTTAAGAAAAACTATCGATACTATCGGTTTTTTATGTGCTACTTCTGGCATTAATACAACAATTCAAGTGAAAGGGATACGGTAGTAAACATACGCAGATACATATGTACATTAGGGTATAACCAATATTTTGGCATAGTACCATGGTTGACCTCAAGTCCTAGTAACCACGAAAATCATAATCTTTTGTAATTATTCTCAAAAAAGTTGACGCACCAATTGCTTTTTCTAAATAGTTATTATATTGAATATTCATAATTTCATACGGTGTTTTTTATTCATTTTGAACTTTTTTCGTTAAAAAAGGTTAAAGATACGTTTTGGTTTGTGGAAAAACCTCTTACCATCTCTAAATATTAATGAAATTTCATACTTGAGCTATTTTTTGTTTTAAATATTTTTTCTTAAGCAAAAAGAAAATTAAAAATTTTCAAAACTTCATCGCAGTTGGCGTGTGAACTTTTTTGACCTCAGCGAAAAAATAAATATACTTTCCCTTATAGATTTTTATGCTCTATCGGACTGTGCTATGCCAATTTTGATATTTTAAAAATTGTTAAAAAGTTATTTCCCTAATGTACATACTTATGTATGTATGTAGGTGTTAGCTAAAGTTTTTCATCTTTGTCAGTTATTTTCGCAACATTTATTGATTGAAAAAATTATTTTATTTAAATAAAAGAAAGTTACTGATTGTTGAAACATAAATTTTACTTTGCCCGTGAATAATATAAACAATTAAAAACTAAACATACTAAACGTATCGCACTTGATCAACAAGAGGGTACTAAATCAAAATTTTAAATTTTTCAGTAGAGGCAAAAAATTTTATTTTTTAATACTACTCTTCTATCACAAAGAGAGATACAATTGTATTTTTTTTTTTTTTTTTTTTTTGTAAATATGTATAACCAAATTTAACATTTCAAATTAAAATTTATTGAGCCTTTCTTTTCAACAATAAGTTTTTTTTTATAAAGAAATCGATATAAAGAATCCTTAAGACTATAATGTGTTATCTTAAAAACATTAAAAACGTAACAGCATCAAGCTTTAACACTGACATAAGAAATTAAAATGAAAAAACAGAATGATTAGGAGTTGAAATGCCCATGCTCCCGGGGCTAACATAGCAGAAGAGGAGGACTCTTAAAATATACTTAACTCTAAATATAACTTAAAAAAAAATTTAAAATAAAAAAAAAAAAAAAAAAAAAACAAATAACAAAATTATAATGAAGAAATATAAAATGATAATTGAAACACAAAATTCCCGAAAAAAATACTATCCTCTATGAGTACCCGGTGTAGTTTTCGTGAAAAATCGGTGTCTTATGTTAGTATTCATATCGAAATTAATATGTTCTTCATTAAAGATACCTAAATATAACCAATGTACTTTAATTTCTTAAAAAAATTAAATTTTGAGTTAATACCCTCTTGTTTATCAAGTGCGATGTATAATTGTATGAAAAATAAGAAATCATAAAAAGCAAGTAGTACATACATATATTTAGTTCGACACATTTCTTGGGTTTAAATAAATTTTTATAATTAAAATCAAATAACAATTTAGGTAGATTTAGGTAGCTAAACGCGCTGATTTAGGTAGCAGAGTTAAAATAACTTGTTTTTATTTGTAAAGGTAGGTATATAAATTTAAAAGCGGCTAAGAACCTGCGTAGAATAAGTTGTTACAAATGTTATACTGGCTACATATAAAGGGCTTCATATATTTAAAAAATATACTTTAAAAAATTGTCCATAGTATCACTATCGAAAAAAAACTATCGATAGTCAGTCCAAAAAAATACTATCGATAGTACTATCGATTGTTTTGCAGCTCTATTGTACGGTTAAGGTAACTGTGGGTAGTTAATAATTGTTTTATGCTGAGCGGGAGTAGTATTAGTTTTTTTTTTGTTTGATGAATTCTTAAAAAATGAGTAAAGGCAGTACATCCGTTTTGGATAGCCAAGGATGACAAATTATATTATACTTTCAATGTTATCGATAAATATGTTTATTTCGTGGATTAATTTCTTCTATTTTTTGTATTAATAAATAATTTTTTATGAAAATATTTACACCACAGGTGATCAAAAGAAGACAATTAGCGCCTAAAAAGCGTTGCATGTAACTTGAATTTAAATACGCGTATGAAGCCTGATCTGGACCTCCAGCTTAATTTAGGTTACTCATTTCAGCGTAAAAGCTGAATACACTGATTCTACTTTTTTGACAGCCGCGTAAATTACGTGGTCAATAGAATAAATCTTTCCTTTTTGAGTTCTGATATTAAACTAAAAACTTTATTGATTCCATATTACTTTTAAGTACAATTTTTCTTAAAATCTAAAACTTATTTCTATGGTCAAAAAAAATGTTGATCAAACAAAATTGATCGTAAAATTTCTTTGTGTCAATTTTGCTTGGTCATTTATTTTTTTTCTATTCAAAGAGAATTGTAAACACAAATTGGTTTTTGTATTTCAATTGCCGTTGCCCTTTCTTAAATCGTAAAAAAAAATGTATTGAATGAATTTGGGAGAATCAAATTTCAAAAAAATTAATTTAAAAGAGAAAATAAGCATTTTATTTTTACTTGTGTCAAAGACACTCTGAAAGTGTCATTGACTTAATTCGTATTTTTTTATTATATTTAGCTATGATTGAGCTAGTGTCTACGAGGGGTGATTGTGGAAGTATATACGTAACTCCTCCCCCTCTAGATAAAGGATTCTCCTGAATTCTTTTATTTTGTGTTTTGCATTTATCATATAATAAAAAAATTCATATTATTATTAGTGGTACAACCACAATTGGTGGTATAATGTAGGATACCATTTTATTGTTTTATTTAATTTCTTCTATTTCTTTTAAATTCTGAATAGTTTTTAGTTTTACTTCTGCCATTGTAAGTGTACTGTTAAATGTTATATTTCTAAATTTTGGAAGGATTATTTTATCTAAATACATTTTATTTTGATTTGAAAATTTTTTGTTTGCTATCATTATTGCAATTATTGTATTGTATTAGAAAATTTCCATTTAATACATTTTTTTGTGTTGTTGTAACTATTCGTAATTGTGTTGTTTTTTGCATTTTTGACTATAATCGTTTGGTCATTAATATTTATGATTTCTGTATTATCGTTCTTTACAAGTTTACATGTTTTTTTTATTGTGCAATGTTTTGATATCCTACATTCGTTTATATAACTGTTTTCCTTATATATAAAGGTTTCATTATTGTATTTGAATGTATTTTCAATTCCTGCTTCTATTTCTTTATATATGTAAATAGGGTATGGGTATTATAGTTATTATTTGTACATATTGAAATGTTTTGGGTACTTTAATTACAAAAATTAATTCATTGTTTTTTTCGAGAATAGCTGGGGGGTTGTTATGTATTTCGATTCGAATCGGAAAATTTACGAATTCGTAGAAATGGAATTACATAGAACGATTTTCGAAAATTTATTTCCGAACGTTCGTAAATTATGGGAACTTTTTTAATCCCTTTCGGAAAGCAAAAAAAATCCCTTTCGAAAGTGCAACTATGTAGTAGGAAAGCAAATGTCAAAAGTATTATTAACGTACATACATATGTATGTATTTTTTTCGAATGCCATTTTGATTGCGGAAATCTTATAGTTTTTGTTTTTAAAAAACTAAAAAAAATTAAAAATACACATGGTGATTTTAACTGTCTATTTCACAATGTTGAATGAATTTTTAATATTTTTTAATTTAATTTAATTTAATTTAATTTTAATATAATTTCATTTGAATCAAAAACAATTTCTAAAATTATTTTTATTAAATGTATTTGTACGAATGAAAAAAAAAAAAATCTAAAATCTTTCGACATCGTGAAATCGGCAGTAAGTCATTATTATTGGATTTTAGCACGTAAAGTAATGTGAGGCAATTTTATTATGAATCTAAACGAAATATTTACGCTACGTTCACATTTATAAATATTTGTCCAAAGGAACGTAACTACTAGATTTGCTTAGTGATAGTGTAATTTAACTTGGTTTTTATAATGCAAAATAAAATTAATTATTCTACAAAAAAGTATAAAAAGTGCGAACCCTTAAATAAAAATATATTGGAATTAAAAGAAATAAATTATTAGTTTATTTCTGGGTTAGTTTTCTTCGATAAATGTAAACGTAGCTTTATGTACATATGTACATACTTAGTACTTTTAAAAAATATAATAAACACGAAGATTCATAATGATCCATGTGTCGTTTATAAATTTCCTTTGGAATCTCTGAATCAAAATCTTCCACTTTCCCACAACTAAACACTATCCATTTAAGTTACTTGTTTATTTTTAAATTTGCACTTAAAATTATTTAACATAATTTTGACATTTGCATAAAACAATACAAAGTTTTAACATATAATATATGTCATCAATTGAAAATTTCCCTTAAAATTATAATTATTAAAACAACTCTGCAGTACGTACTACATAATACGATTTTATTTTCGATTCGGAAATTCCTTTCGAAAGCATTTTCGATTCGAATCGAAATACATAATAACCCCCCTGCATTCCTTTCGAACGTACTCCATAATACGATTTTCCTTTCGATTCGGAAATTCCTTTCGAAAGCGTTTTCGATTCGAATCGAAATACATAATAACCCCCCAGGTTTGTGTTTAATTCAATTTTTTTATTATCGTCATCAGCAACAAAAGTTAAATAAGCATTCCTACTGCTTGTAGGTTTATTGTTGTTGTTGCCAGAAGATGAACTCATTTAGAGTAATCTTGTTTTTTTTTTCACTTATAAAAGTTTGTGTACGCAAATATTTATGTATTATACACAAGCCAAAAAATAAAATAAAACCACTATAATAACTGTTTAATAAATGTTTTGTTTTTGTTTTTTTGTGACTTTAAATTTTTGATAATTTTTAATATTCGGTTGCGACGATTATAAAACGCGTCTGTACACTGCGAGAGTTGAAACTGAATGTGAATTTGAAAGTACTTTAATCGTTTGGGTATCAAGATGTTGAATTTGAACATTAATTTTATTGATATCCTGTGAATGAAATTATTTTAATTGGTATTTGAGATTTTTGATTCGCAAAATATTATTTTTGCTATTTATTCTTGGTAATAATTCTTTAAGTGTGTCGTTGCCCGAAATGGCGTCGAACAACGAGAGTGTAGGAAGAATGTAAAATTTAATTATATTATTAGGGCCGAAAATATTAGCTGAAATTTGAAATTGAAATTATTTCGGATTTTATAAATTTTTGTTAGAAGCACTGTCTATTAGTATTTTTAGCAGTTTTCCATTCCTCATTTTACATTCTAAGTATGGCAATGAGGAACTCCTTCCTCACTCTAAAAAATTAATATCACTTAGATTTGTAATTATGTACATCATCTTCAGAATTGATTGTCGTCGAACCGCTCTGATGTTCTAATGATTCCTCGCAGTATTGGTGGTTGTCTTCTGTTAAGAAATCATTTTGTGGTAGGTCGGGATTTGTTGCTGTGGGTGATCCATGGGTTGTGTTTGAATATGATAGTTGCGTTGGATTTTATTCGGTGGTCCGTATTGATTTGATGGTGGTGTTTTCCATTTCCTATTTTCGACGGGTCTGTTCATATAATTTACTTGTTTTGTTCTCAGACTCTTATCTATATCCATATGTTATCATAGGCTTTGGTGGCCGTTGTGGCGAAACATAGCCATTTTGGTGATAATGTCCTTGGTTAAGAGTCATTAGCTGTCGGTGCATGGTCCTGGATTTTTAACGTTATTCCCTGATAGAGTATTTCGATTCGTCTGGTTATCTAGTTTTTGACATAGATACAACGCGTGAGGGAGATCCTTGGGTTCACGAACACCAAGTAATCTAGGGAGATCACCCTTAAGACCCCTAATAAATGTATCCAAGGCTTTCTCTCTATAGGTTTGAGTTAATAGCTTAATTGATTCATTGCTTGCTTCCATACATGAGATTTTATTGAGGATTAAAGTGAGGTGAGCATAAACAGTTTGGTAGAAGCCCTGTACTAATGACTGTAATTGATATTCTAACGTTTTTAGGACACGCTGCTCACCATAGTGACGGGTTAAGCATGCCGCAATTTCCCGCCATTCAATCGGTGTATTGTAACCTTCTAAAGCCGCGTCAGCTTCTCCTATTACTTTATTCCTAATTGTCATAATAATGGCGTAATATTTGGGAGTGCCTCTGGAGCTATCGTATAGGGATAGTATTCTTTCCAAACTCATTTTCCAAGAACTAAATTCGGTGTGTTTGCCTGAAAGTTCTCTTAAGCTCTTCACTATATCAGGTACCTTTTCTAAATCATCTAAATTATTCTCATTCAGTTTCAACTTTTGTAGTGTACAGACGCGTTTTTATAATCGTCGCAACTGAATATTAAAAATTTATTGAAAGAAAATTCACAAAAAAAAAAAAAATATACAAAAACAAAACATTTATTAAACAGTTATCTTACTGGTTTTATTTCATTTTTTGCTTGTGTGTAAATACATAAATATTTGCATACACCAACTCATAAGTGAACACAAAAAAGAGAACTCTAAATGAGTTCACCTTCTAACAACAACAATAAACCTACAAGCAGTAGGAATGTACAATATATAACTTTGGTTGCTAACGACGACAAAAAAAATGAAGTAAACACAAACCTGAATTTAACATAAAACTCTCAACATGTTAAATAGCGATCAAGAAGCAACAACAATTGCACCTATTAGCAAACTTGTCAGCTTAGCTGTACAATCAAACAAACAAACAATAAATACCCAGGTGACCAACGTGCACAAAATTGTAAATGCAGTGAGTGAAAATAGTGATAATAAAATCCAAACTGGTATGGACAGATACATAACCGTGCTAAAAAGGGGAAGAAGTCCCAAATCAGCTGAAATAGCGTCAACGGCGAAAATGCCCAAAGTTGGGAAAAATAATATTAAACATTCTGAAAATCGTTTTGCGATTTTGAATGAACAAGTCGATGAAGATACAAGTACAACAAGGTCCACTAAACCACGGCCGATATATTTAAGAGAACAGAACTCCAACTTCCTTATCTCATTAATTGTAGAAAATGAGTTCTATGTAACTCCAATTAAGCGTGGCAAAATCAACGAAACTAAAATTCAGGTAACACGAGAATATAATTACAGGAAAATTGTCTCAGATTTTGAGGCTAAAAACAAAAACTTTTATACATATCAACTGAAGAGTGCTAAAGGCCTAACAGTAGTTATAAAAGGAATAGATTCAAGCGTGGTTCCGGAAGAGGTAAAGTCTGGCCTTGAAGATAGTGGCTTCAAAGTGAAAAATGTTTCAAACATTAAAAACATGGAAAAAATCCCCCAACCTATTTGTAGAGTCGAGCTACAGCCAGGCGACTATAAAATTAAAAATAAATCAATCGCACCCAATCTATAATTTAAAATACTTGTTGCATCGAAGAGTTACCGTTGAGATGCCACATAAAAAACTGGTCCTATCCAATGCATGAACTGTCAAGAATTTGGCCATACCAAAACTTATTGCAAGTTGCCTACCGTTTGCGTTGTATGTGGCGAGTTACACAGTACCGCTAACTGTGACAAAATAAAAGGTGATACCAAAGCAAAAAAATGTAGTAATTGCGGCGGAAACTATAGGGGCTGCCCTCTTTATTCTCTTTTTAAAAATTCGTCGAACAGAAAAACAAATGCTACTCCCGCTCAGCCCAACACTCATTTAAACTACCCACAGTTACCTCAACCGTCGTCTAGCCATAATCAATACTCAAATGTTTTAAAGTCTAACACGACTCTTACTCAACAAAAACCTAATAGTCAATTTTCATACGCTAATATGTTAAATAGTAACCAGATTCCGGCGCAAAAAACTGTACCAGTAAATGAAGAATCAGGGCATAATTTTAGTCGTATTGAAGCCTCAATAGAGATCCTTATACAAACATTAAATACATTCACTCTCAACATGTCCTGTATGATGCAGGAAATGTTGAAAAAGCAGTCTACCTTGTTGCAGGCTGTTTTGAACAAACTATGAACTTAAAAATCTGTTTTTGGAACGCAAACGGCATCTGCCAACATAAAAATGAAATTGAATATTTTCTTCTGGATATAAAAAATCGATGTTATGCTTATCTCAGAAACTCACTTGACGTCCCGAAGCTATTTTCAAATTAGTGGATATAATTTCTACGACACCAAGGATCCTCAAGGTAGAGCTTGTGTTGGCTCTGGAATCCTAATAAAAACTCGAATAAAACACTACCTACTAAACGACCTTCGCGAAGAATATCTTCAAGCAACGAACATCTGCATTGAAAATTTTTATCAAAAGCTTGTGGTATCATCTGTTTACTCTCCTCCCAGGTTTTCAATTTCAGAGAGTCAATATACCGCATTTTATACAACACTGGGGTCCCGTTTTCTAGAAGCTGGCGACTACAATGCTAAACACACATTTTGGGGCTCACGTTTAATCAGTCCTAAGGGTCCTGTTTTGTTTGACACAATTTCAAAAATGGGTTTGAATGTAGTTTCAAGTGGTCAGCCAACTTATTAGCCAACGGATCGTCAAAAAATTCCTGATGTTATCGACTTTGGTATTATGAAAGGCGTGCCCAGCGAAATGATTGAAGTAGAAGCATCTTTGGATTTGTCTTCAGATCACTCGCCTACTATTATCACTATTTACTCACACACAACTGCAACACCTACATGTGATTTACCGCTGACACCTGCACGTATTAACTGGCTGAAATACAAAAAATATTTGAGTGCTCATTGCACGGAAAATATGCCATTGAGAACACCTGCTGACATAGAAAATTCTATTAGGTTGTTTGAAGCACATGCTAAACAAGCTGCTCTTAATGCTTCTTCAATTCAACCAAATCAACAAGCGAAATTTAACAATATTTTTTGTGCAGATATAGAAATGCTATTGAAAAACGGAGAGGTCGCCGAGAATTGCAACGTTACAGATCGCCTCAGCTAAAATTACGGCTTAAGGAGTGTACCAAGCAGCTTAGAAAAGTTTTACAAACACAAAAAACAGCTTCCCTCCAAAAGCTTTCTCCAAGAACTCGATGCTACACCATCAACAGATTATTCGCTGTGGCGTGCAGCCAGAGGACTTAAAAGGCCGGTGATATGTAAACCTCCATTACGAGCCTCTAATGGTGACTGGGCAAGAACTGATGCTGAAAAAGGTGATCTATTTGTTAAGCACCTAGAAAAAGTATTTACCCCGAATATTTCTGCTGATATTGTTGAACTGCCACCAGTCGTCTCTTTACCAGAAATACCGATGAGATTTAACATGACGGAGATTGAAAATACTATTACTAGTCTTAACACCAGAAAAGCCCCAGGTGTCGACAAAATAAGCAACAAAATGCTTCAACAACTGCCTTATATTGCAAAAAGAGTTATACTCTTCATTTTTAATAGTATTCTACGGCTGCAATACTATCCTGCAGAATGGAAGGTTTCGATGATTATTACGACTATTTAAAAAGTTGTATATGAGCAAGCTGATGCCTATAGTGACTAGAAGTGGATGCTTTCCAGATCATCAATTCAGTTTTCGCAGACAACATAGCACTATTGAACAAACTCACAGACTTGTGAACGTAGTTAGAGACACCTTTGAAAAAAAGAAATTTTGCTCTGCGCTCTTTATAGATGTTTCTCAAGCTTTCGATAAAGTATGGCACGAAGGTCTTATCCACAAATTAACACGCAATCTCCCCGCAAACATCGTCAAGCTTTTAAAAAGCTATCTAGAGGAACGAAAATTTGTAGTTAGGGAAGGCAATTTTTTAAGCCCTCCGAAGTCGATCGAAGCCGGAGTTCCCCAAGGCAGCATCTTCGGTCCCTTACTTTATTTATGCCTCTGACTTACCGTTAACCAATAACATTCATACATCAACATTTGCTGATGATACAGCTTTTTTAAGCGTCCATGAAAATCCAGTAGAAGCTTCCATCAACTTACAAGGGTATATATCCAAATTGGAAAAATGGCTTAAACAATGGCGTATAAAAGTTAACGAGCAGAAATGTGTACACGTCACTTTTACGTTGCGAAGGGAAACATGCCCGCCTATACAAATCAACACCAAGACTATTCCGCAACATACTGTAGTCAAATATCTAGGCATTCACCTTGATCGCCGTTTAACCTGGAAATCGCATATAGACGCAAAGTTGATGCAAATGAAATTAAAAACTGCCCAAATTAATTGGCTTATGGGAAGAAATTCTATACTGAGCCTAGACTGTAAACTTCTACTATACAACGCGATCCTGAAACCAATATGGTCCTATGGAATCCAGTTATGGGGCACTGCCTCAGCATCGAATGTCGAAGGAATTCAAAGGCGAGAGAATAAAATCCTACGTACAATAACAGCAGCCCCCTGGTATGTCAGAAACCATCGAATTCATAAAGACCTAGACGTTCCGTTGGTGAAGACAGTATTTTCAAAACACGCGAAAAAATATATAAAAAAACTTGAGTTGCACCCAAATCCACTTGCGCGCAATATTCTTCATTATAGAGGCCACACCCGGCTGAAAAGAAGGGATACTCTTTTTCTCAGCCGTTCACGACAGATGTAAAACAACAAAAATTAACCGTTGAAATTAAAAATTTTGTTTAGCATTGGCTAAAATTACATTTAATATTTTTTAGATTTGAAAAACTTATTGATAATTTAATATAAATAATTAAAGATTCAATAAATAATAAAATTATCAAAAAAAAAAAAAAAAATCTAAATTATTATTGTACCTTTCGTCGATTGCTTGGTCGGGTAAATTAGCGAATTCTCTTTAGTATTAATAACATTATTGATTAATGTTGTACCTTCGGTCAGAAATAATTGTCTTAAGGAACCCAATAAGTTTGTCTGTAATTAGTCGAATTGCGCTTGACTTAATCCTGTTGATGCAGGAGAGGATTACCTTGCTGGTTTAAGACCGCAGGTCGAACTAAATTGTTTGGATTTGCCATTCTTTCCTTTTCTCTTTACAATTTTTGTTTTGTTAGCAAATAAAGATTTTGTAAAAATTTAAAGATTTATTGATACTTTAATTTCAAAAATAAAATTTATTTATATTATTATTTTTCCATTTTGATTTATACTTATTAACTACTTTTTAATTTCAAAATATTGTTCTTTAGTTTATGTTGTTTTGGCCAATTTTGTGTTTTGTGTTATTGATTATTAATATTCAGCTATTAAGGCCTAATGTATTTTATTTCAGGTGTTAAATTTTCATTTGTATTTATTTTTTCGTATTTGAATGAATAATTTTTATTTATATTTTTGTCACAGTTTGAAACATACACACATAAATATTTATACTTTTGACTTCCGAGGAATTTTTTTGTTGCGTTTGTTGTAGAGATGCATGTATTATTCGGTTATGGGTATACTATTATAATCAGGGTTGTTATATATTTTGTAATAACCCTGTTTTTATGACAAAGCGTTGACTCTCTTGTTTAGGTATGGTATTTCAGCGTTAACGCTAGGCGGTAGAAAACGTTCCGCTTTCCGCTCTTGTTTAGGTATGGCAGTTAATCACAGTTCTCTTCATCACCTCCTTTGCATTTAACTTCATATACAACATTGCATTGTTGTTGTTTTTCTACCTTATATTTCATGTTGGTGAAAATTGTATTAAGTGTGGAATTAGGTTTGAATGCAATACAATATCACAAACTGAAGATATTAAATTTGCATTCAAACCTAATTCCACACTTAATACAATTTTCACCAACATGAAAGATAAGGTAGAAAAAAAAAACAATACAATGTTGTATATGAAGTTAAATGCAAAGGCGGTGATGAAGAGAACTGTGATTTAATATACATTGGGACAGCAAAACGAACTTTGGAGACAAGAATGAGTGATCATAAGAAAGACATAATAAAACAGAGAGAATCAACAGCATTATCACAACATATACTCAATACGGGCCATACAGCAGATTTTGATAATGTCAAAATACTTGATAAAGAAAATAAAGTGAGGAAAAGATACACTATAGAAAGTCTACGAATACAACAAAACATAAACAGAACCATGAATCTAAAAGAAGACACAAATAACATAAATACAAACTACATTTTTGCAATCAGCAAAACAAACAACGGAAAAAATCCAATTTGACATTTTTTTAAAAATAATTTTAATTTTTTTTTTAAAAAACTTAATTTACATGTATGTAGAGTGATTAACTAACATCATTTTGTAAGTAAAATTAAAATGTTGGTGTAATTATTTATAATAATATTAAGTTTTAATTTTTTCAAATAGACGAAACCCTTAAAAAAATCAACATAAAATTGACGAAACGTTGGGTAAATATGAAATAAAAAGTTTTTTATTGTCATAAACTGCGTTAGGCCTTAATAGCTGAATATTAATAATCAATATTGTTCTTTTTTTTGGTTTTTCTTTAATTTTTCTACTACTTTTTACTATAATAGGGTATTATTGAAGGAGTTATTAGTATTTTAATTTCAAAATATTATTTTTCTTTTTATGGTTTTTCTTTAATTTATCTACTACTTTTTACTATAATATATATGAATATTGGAATATTTAAAAATAATGTTGTTAGCTTACAAGTAGGTGAACCCCTTCATTTTCAAATGGATGTTGTGCCACGATCTCGGCTTCTCGGCTTAAAGTATAGGCACTAAAGACGTGCACAGTTCTATCTGTTTGTAACAGTTTCTCTTAGTTTTCAACTTCTGGTATGTATTAGTAATTATTTTCTTGTATCTGGTATTAGGAAGTATTGTTATTCTGCAAAACAGATACTGTATGAGTAGATAAACAGAGAATGAGAGGAACATATTTGCTTTTATTTGTTTTCATAAAACAGATATGAACAAATACTGATGTTTATAACATAGTTATTTGTGGTACTCTGGAAAGTTGTAATAACATGATAAGAAAAAAATTTTAAATTATTTATTTTTGTTACTGTTCTTCTATTTTATTCGACCTTCTTCAAAAACTTCGTCAAAACTTCCGTGCATGCTTTTTTCGTTTCTTGATTTGGTTCAACCAAATCATTTTCTTTTTCACTTTTTAATGTTGTGTAACACTTGTGTTTGCTCAAATTTGAAAGGGCATTTTTATTATATTTATACACATTATTACAGAATTTGCATGCAACAAAATTTGTTATTTCTGTATCCGTCTCATCTTTGATAGAAGCAAAACAATTCCATATATTGCTTCGCCCTCTTTTTTCACAAATTTTGTAATCCTTAGATTCAATTTTTTGTTTTATAAATAGATTATTCATTTTTTAAAAAAAAAATTTTAACTACACAAAAATTAGCTCAAAACACGACTTACGCACATGTACTTATATTACATACTATAAATATGAAAAACGAACCCAGTTTTTTACATTATGTTTTTAAATGTTTTCAAAGAAAAGCAGCATCCATACACAATTAATATTTCTTATATTATGTTACTATTGCTTGGATATACATACATATCTCTGTTACAACAATTATTTTGAAAATATTTGTGGTACAACAGTTACTGGAGAATAAAAAACAAATACAAATATACTTATACTGGTGAAAAATCAAAATTCAACTGTTTTTGTTTGTACCAGTATCATGTGTTACAAAAACCAAACAAATACAATGTTGTGTACTCTTTTTCGCTCTTTCGTATCAATTTTAACAGTTATGTATATGGTATATTTGTTTTGCAAATACTTTTAGGTATACTCATGCACGTCTTTAATAGGCACTCGGTTCAATTTTTCGGCTTCGATTATTGGTCCGTTAAATTTAGTTTTTATTTCACATACATTTAATTTTATTCTTAAGGACATTTAATCTTTTGTGTTTTAGTTTGTCGTTTTGTTTTATATTACGAGCAGTTTGTTCTTTTTATTTTGCTTCTTTTTTATTCACAAGGAGTACTTTATACTTTACATGCAGAGTATTGAAATAAATTTCGGTAGTAATGTTTATAAATTTTTTATTTTACAGTCCTTATCAGGCACTTTATTTTTACTACACTTTTAATCCTTATCATCAGGATATTAAAATAAGTTTTTAATCCTTATTATTAGGATATTTTAAATAAATTTTTAATTCTTGTTATGAGGATATTTTAAGTAAGTTTTTAACGTTGGGCGCCAGTAAGAAGAGAATAAACTAATATTCTTTTGAGTTGTTTTAAGACTGAATTTTTATTTGTTATCAAATGATTTTATAAAGTACAAAATTACAAATTTTGCTTACAATTAAGAATACAAAATATTAATACTATAATGTTTAGCTAAACAAAAAAAAGTTTTTTAAACAAAAGCCAACAATAATTAGGTCAACTTAAGTGGTTTCATAAATATGAGTGTTACGACATTTTATCAATAAACAATAATAATCATTTTACAGTTCAACAAATTAATGCAACATTTAACAAGAAAACCAATAGTAAGCACTTTAAAATTCTACAATCCAATAGTTCGTTGTACTCACAAAAGAAACAACAAAGGGGAAGTGGGGTAATAAAATAAAAAGTAATAAAGAATGAAAAGTTATGAAAAATTATATGAAATATTTTTGTTGTTAACTTGCACAAGCAAAAACAATACATTCCTTCATCGTAAGAAGTGGTAATTTACGTGGTAAACAATGTGTAATTTTTATGTGTAATCAAATTACCTTTCGTTTCCAAAGGATTGCATTGTTTTGCCTTGGAAAATAATACATTATATCTTCCATTACATACATATGTAATTTTTCCGTTTTCTATCAACAATTGTTGATAGTTACTCTCTCGTTTACTATTCATTACATTTTCCCGGTGGGAATGTGCTTAAGCTTGGTTAATGAACTGTGCGAATACATATGTATAAACAAATGTTCACAACAATAATGTACTCATGGTCCAATTACGAGTACAAGGCCTGTGCACTAGTACAACAATAAAATTCTGCATTCATTTTGTTTGTGTAAAAACATGGTGGTGATGTCAAAATTAGCTGTCCATACACAAAGAAATAAGTGTATTTAGTGCATGATACAATCATTTACCAGGTATTGTCGAAGCGATAGCTGATAATATATTATCGTGGTATGAACTGTCAATGTTGTTTATGGTTCACCAACACACTCAAAAACTATTTACTAATTAATACCTTTGCTCATTTGTTGTGAGAAGTATTGGCAGAAAAAATTCGATTTGCTCATTTGTAAAACAAAATTCCCAATTTGGTCCTTAAAATATCTTTATTTAAACTATACCTACATATCAATCGAAAAAATTGTGTGTTTTTTCACATTGAATAGTAAATATTGATAAAAAAAAACTAAGCCATAGAATAACCATTGAACTAACAACTTACAAATGGAGATTTTTGCATATGTTCATAATTCATAATAGTTAATGAGTGCAACTTTTTAATTATATTTATTTTCTTCCGAAGTTATAAGCAAATAAAAATGTTTTCTAATTCATTTTTCTCCGTATTGTTAACCTTGTTTCGTTTATTGCCCATTTTAATAACGAAACTTTTCAATGGAATATATTGATTAATGATTTTCGCGATTTTTTAATTATTTGCAAATATTTGTATTTCCGCATCTAAAGGAATTTAGAACAATCTGACATGCAGCTGTTTCTCTTAAAGTCTTCGAAATTATCCCAAAATATATTTGCGTGTAATTTAAGAATAAACAGCGTCTAGTTATACTGTTTGCGAATAAATAAATTCCATCTCATTTCTAGGCAACCTTTAATCTTGGCAATATTTTTCCAAGAATTCTTTCCCATGTTTGTATTATTCTCTCAGCAGTGGTGTTGTAAAAACTTGCTTCCTTTGACCACTTCATCTACTGAGTACACAATACTATTCGATACTATCAACTGCTATTATTTTTTGAAACTTTTTTTAAACAAAAATATATAATACTAGCATACCCGCCCGGTACTTCGTTACCTGTAATTTTTAAAGTAAAAAAAAAATTCCCGTTTTTGGCCCTTTAAGGGGAACCTTTAAAAACTACACTCAAACTTTCATACGAGTATTTCTAGGGCCATGCTTAAAAATGTTCCTTTTTGGGCCGTATTTTCCCCTTTTTAGCTCCATAAAGCGCGAATTTATAAGAATCCCTATTTCAGTTCGAATCTGCCTCCCAAAAGGACCCCACATTCCAAATTTCATATTTCTGGGACCATTTTTAAAAATGTCCCTTTTTGGGCAGCATTTATTCCTTTTTACCCCCTTAAAGTGCGAATTTCCACAAATTTATATTTTGGTTCGAGTCTACGTCCTGAAAGGAACATACATTCCAAATTTCATATTCCTGGGACCATGTGTAAAAATGTCCTTTTTTGGGCCGTTTTATCCCTTTTTACCCCCTTAAAATGCGAATTTCCAAAAATACATATTTTGGTTCGAGTCTGCGTCGTAAAAGGAATCTACGTTCCAAATTTTATATTCCTGGGACCTTTTTTAAAGATTTTTTTTTATATGTAATTTTTCGGCCGTTTTTACCCATTTTTACACCCCCAACAAAAATTCGAATTTCCAAAAATCCCGTCTCTCTAAAAGGAACTTACATGCCAAATTTCAAGTTTCTAGGTTCAGCGGTTTAAGCTGGGCGATGATGAAAGAGTCAGTCACTCACGCAACTCTTTTATATATATAGATAATATTTTTTAAATAATGTATTTGTACTAAAAAAATGTTCTAAAAGTTTTTAGCAGTTTCTTTTGGTTTGTCGAATGCAGAAATATATGTATGGTATTGAGTATTTGGTACTTAAATATCAATACTTTTACAACTCTACGCGGCAAGTGTTTGACAGTTCTTGCAACAAAACGCCCGGTTTTTTGTTTTGTTGTACCATGGTACCATGGTAAAGTCATCATTTACTTTTTATTATATTTGAGAGAAATTTTACAAAATTTCGTCCCTAAAACAAATCCAACGTCACAAAAAAAAACAGGCATTTTGTTAGTGTAAAATGTTTTCTGTTTGTCAAAATCAGAGAAACAAGCCGATTGCTTCGAAGCCGCTTTTGTGAATTCATGCCGCTGCCAAACACATCGGTTTTTTACTGCTTTTAAAGTAGAGTTGGGTTTTTCAGCTCAGTTGAGTGAGCGCTCTTTTCCGCTCAGCTCAGTTAACTGAACTAGTTCGCTCTTTTAGTTCAATAGCTCACTTTAGTTCAGTAGCTCAGTTTATTTCAATAGCTCACTTTAGTTCAGTAGCTCAGTTTAGTTCAACAGCTCACTTTAGTTCAATAGCTCACTTTAGTTCAGTAAAATACATTAGCTCCATTGGTTTCAGCTCAGTCTATCTTTGTTACGAAAGTAAACAAAGCGAAAATAAAAAATTTTTCTGCTATATCAGCGTTACCATAACGTTTTTATTTTTAAACAACTAATTTGGAAAACAACTTAATTTTAGTTATATAAAAATAAGCTCCAATATACAGCTAATTTTATATATTTTTTATTAAGACATAGCCTAACATAGCTGTCACACGATCAAGTTTTCATTTAATTTTTGTTTCAAGATTCAATCCTCTCTCATTTTTTTACCAATACACTCACACTTTTAAAATTTGCTGAGAATTTGCTTTCAAATTTTCGTTCAATTGAGTGTTTCAAATTGCTTTCAAGAAAGCAGCTGATTGCCATTTGATTATAAACACTCGTTAGTTTTCATATACATACATAAGTACATATATTCTGCCGCCATAATATTTGTGTTCTTGAAAGCAAATTGCGTGCAGCCTACGTCACAGCCTTCAATTTTTGTGAATTTTGACTAGCAGTTTGTGTAAATTTCTTGAAAGAGAATTGAATAAAAACTTGAACGTCTGACTGCAGTGTTACTTGAATGAAAAATTGAAACAAAACTTAAAAGCAAAATTTATATAAAATTGATAGTCAATTTTTAAATGTGTGACTGTTTAGTAAATTGAAACAAATCTTAATCAAGTGACACCCATGTAAATAAACAAATATAAGAAAAATTCAAAATAATTAATTTATGTAAAAAAATTGTGAAAAAATATTCATGCATCAAAAAGTTTTATAAATGAGTGATTTTTCGGAAAATTGCTTAAATATTTTCCTTTGCCCCAAACATATTTTTAAGTTTCTATTATTTGAAAATAATGATACTAAATTTAAAGTTGTTCATATAATTGGTATACCAATAATTCTGTTCCCAAAACTTATCAATAAACTTTTTTTTTAATTATTCGTTAAACCTAATGAGTATCAGTCATCATCATCTGTTTCATGATTTACGTTTGGCGTTAAATGATTTAATTCAAAAATACTTTGATTGTTATTCTTCCCAATATTAGCAGGTATAAAGAAGTAAGTTTAAACCTTAGCAGTGTGATATAAGCAAAATGGGGCAGGAATAATAGGTTCAGAAATTGGAATTAATATAACAAAATTCAGACCAATACGGTGAAATATAAATCCTGCAGTCTGTTGTATTTATATATTTAATGTTTTAAATAAATTATTTCAAAATTGATCAATGCTTAGAAAAACTATAAATTAAAGATAAATTAGCTTATTTGGCAACGCTGGCTATCAAAATCAACCCTTATTTAATACAATACTGTAGATACTATCGCAAAAGTATTGTATTGTGCCAAATGTCATATTCCATACGAAATAAAAGCTCTTTAGGGTACGTAAAATCCAATTGTCATAATACATGAAATTGAATTGATTGATTGTAAAGAGCGCTCACTTACTGAGCTAAAAACGCTCAGTAAGATGAGCGGCTCATTTAGCTCACTTGTATGAATCGTTCAGTTGAACTAGTTCGTTCAGGAGCTACACACCTCTATTTTAAAGGTATTTCGGCTGTTCAAAATACATTGTTATGTTCAAGTTTCTTAATGTGATATTAGACTTTTCTTTATAGCAGTTTTTTTTTATTTTTTATATAAAATTTCTAAATAAAATTTTATACTATTAGTAATGTTTGATTTATAGTTGACCTATATATAGATATCCTTAAACAATTCCAATTAGTTCAGCTTGAGGTCATTAAAAATACAATAATTTTAGTTTATTATTGTTTATTTATTTCCCAATATTTCGATCAACATCGTTGATCGTCATCAGGGGATCTAAAAATATGTACTACATACATACATATGTACATATACAACACATAACACCAAAAATTATTATAATTA
Source organism: Lypha dubia (assembly GCA_947311025.1). Taxonomy (NCBI): domain Eukaryota; kingdom Metazoa; phylum Arthropoda; class Insecta; order Diptera; family Tachinidae; genus Lypha; species Lypha dubia. The sequence continues at coordinate 71,914,930 of OX371260.1, forward strand.
TTTTGATAATTTTCAATTTAAATATACAAATATAAAGTTGTAAGTAAAATTGTTTTATATTTACATTTTAAACAATTTAAAAACTTTTTTAAAATTATATTGTAATTTAATAAGGTTTTACTTCTACTCAGATAGTTTAGTAGCTAACAAATGGTTCTTTCCCTATTTGTTTATTTATTTTAGTTTGATCTGTGTTTATTTATTGTATGTCTGTATATTTGTGCACATCTCTCTGTGTCAGCTTTATAATTCAATCTCTTACTTGTCGGTACATCTATAATGTGTAACATTTCAAGCATATATCTCTTTCTGTAGTTCTTCTCTTTTGTTAATATATTAACTTTCTCAAAATTTGGCTTATGACCGGTTTCAGCACAGTGGGCCGCAAGTGCTGTTTTTTGTGACAAGGGTTTATTTAATGATTTAATGTCACATTTGTGTGATGCCATTCTAGTTTTTAATTTTGTTTTAGTAGTACCAACGTAGATTTTTTGGCATAAATTAGACCCATCTCCACCACAATTTATATGGTACACTAAATTCGAGTTTTCTCCAATATCTAATTTCGATTTTGTTTCACTGAACAGTTTCATATTCGTGTTCGTGGTTTTGAAAGCCAATTCATTTTTATCTTTGTCATATATGTCCGAGTATTTTAGTCTCTCAGAAAACCCAGGGATGTAGTTTGTTGACTTGTATATTTTTGATGGTTTTTCATCTTTATTGTTCACATTATTTGATTTATGTTCTACATACTTCAATAAATCGTCAATTGTTTTCTTTGGGAAATTGTTCTTTATTAAAATGTTTTTAATTTTGTTTATATTCTTTGGATGAAAGGACTCATCACTGATTTTCAAGACCCTCTCAATGAAATTTATAGCAGTGTTTGAAATTATTTTCTTCGGGTGTTGCGAATAAAAATTGATAAGTCTGCCCGTACACGTATTTCCAAATCTGCTCAAATTGCGTCAACGGCAAAAGTTCCCAAAGATGGGAAAAATATAAAAAATTCCGAAAATCGTTTCGCGATTTTAACTGAACAAGGTGATGAAGACACAACTAATACAAGTTTGAGTAAACCACCACCGATTTATTTAAGAGAACAGAACTCCAGCTTTCTGGTAAAAAGCCTTATCTCGTTAATTGGAGAAAATGAGTTTTACGTAACTCCAATCAAGCGTGGGAAAATTAATGAAACAAAAATTCAGGTATCTAAAGAAAATTATTACAGAAAAATAGTCTCAGACTTTGAGACTAAAAATAAAATTTTTATACATATCAGCTTAAGAGTGCTAAAGGTCTAACCGTTGTAATAAAAGGTATAGATTCTAGTGTGGATCCAGAAGAGGTCAAGTCTGGCCTTGAAAATAGTGGATTCAAGGTGAAAAAATTTTCAAACATCAAAAATAGAGAAAAAATCCCCCAACCAATATTTAGAGTCGAGTTACAGCCAGGTGACATAAAGATAAAAAAAAATGAATCCCATCCAATCTATGATCTAAAGTATTTGTTACACCGGAGAGTTACCGTTGAGCAGCCACATAAAAGAGCTGGATCTATCCAATGCCTGAACTGCCAAGAATTTGGGCACACGAAAACTTATTGCAAGTTGCCTACAGTCTGCGTTGTATGTGGTGAGCTACACAGTACCGCTAACTGTGACAAAACAAAAGGTGATCCCAAGGCGAAAAAATGTGGCAATTGCGGCGGAAATCACACTGCCAGCTAAGAGGCTGCCCTCTTTACTCGTTTTTTAAACGCTCCTCGCACAAAAAAGAAAATATTATCCCCGCTCAGCCTATCACACTTTTAAGCTACCCTCAGTTACCTCAACCGTCTACCAGTCAGCAACAATATTCAAACGTATTGAAATCAAACGCGACTATTGCTCAGCAACAACCTAATAATAAATTTTCATACGCTAACATTTTAAAAAGTAACCACAATACAGCGCAAAAACCGGTACCAGTAAGCGAAGCTCCAGGGTCTAATTTTAGCCGCATTGAAGCCTCAATTGAGAGCTTAATACAAACAGTAAATACTTTTACTCTCAACATGTCCTGTATGATGCAGGAAATGTTGAAAATGCAGTCTTCTTTGTTGCAGGCTGTATTAAGCAAACCATGAACTTGAAAATATGTTTTTGGAACGCAAACGGCATCTGCCAACATAAAAATGAAATAGAATATTTTCTTCTGGATAAACAAATCGATGTTATGCTTATCTCAGAAACTCATTTGACGTCTCGAAGCTATTTTAGAATTAGTGGATATAATTTCTACGACACCAAGGATCCTCGAGGTAGAGCTTGTGGTGGCTCGGGAATTCTAATAAAAACGCGAATAAAACACTACCTGTTAAATGAATTTTGTGAAGATTACCTTCAAGCAACAAACATCTGCATTGAAAATTTTTATCAAAAACTTGTGATATCATCTGTTTATTCTCCTCCCAGGTTTTCAATTTCAGAGAGTCAATATACCGCATTTTATTCAACACTGGGGTCCCGTTTTCTAGCAGCTGGCGACTACAATGCTAAAAACACATTTTGGGGTTCACGTTTAATCAGTCCCAAGGGTCGTGTTTTGTTTGACACAATTTCAAAAATGGGCTTTAATGTAGTTTCAAGCGGTCAGCCAACATATTGGCCAACGGATCGACAAAAAATTCCTGATATTATCGACTTTGGAGTTATGAAAGCTGTGCCCAGCGAAATGATTGAAGTTGAAGCATCATTGGATTTATCTTCAGATCACTCGCCTACTATTATCACTATTTACTCACACACAACTGCAACATCAACATGCGATTTACCGCTGACATCTGCACGTATTAACTGGCTGAAATACAAAAAAAAATTGAGTGCTCATTGCACGGAAAATATGCCATTGAGAACACCTGCTGACATAGAAAATTCTATTAGGTTGTTTGAAGCACATGTTAATCAAGCTGCTCTTAATGCTTCTTCAAATCAACCAAATCAACAAGTAAGATTCAACAACAATTCTTCAGCTAAAGTTAAGGCTAAAGGAATGCACCAAACAGCTCAGAAAAGTTTTACAAACACAAAAAACAGCTTCGCTGCAAAAATTTCTTCAAGAACTCGATGCAACACCACAAACAGATTATTCGCTATGGCGTGCAGCCAGAGGACTTAAAAGGCCAGTGATTTGCAAACCTCCGTTACGAGATTCGAATGGTGACTGGGCAAGAACTGATGCTGAAAAAGGTGCTCTTTTTGTTAAGCACCTAGAAAAAGTATTTACCCCGAATATTTCTGCTGATATTGTTGAACTGCCACCAGTCGTCTCTTTACCAGAAATACCGATGAGATTTAACATGACGGAGATTGAAAATACTATTACTAGTCTTAACACCAGAAAAGCCCCAGGTGTCGACAAAATAAGCAACAAAATGCTTCAACAACTGCCTTATATTGCAAAAAGAATTATACTATTCATTTTTAATAGTATTCTACGGCTGCAATACTATCCTGCAGAATGGAAGGTTTCGATGATTATTATGATACCAAAGCCCGCCAAGGATCATACGAAGGTTGAATCCTATCGGCCTATTAGTTTATTGCCCAACATTTAAAAACTATTTGAAAAGCTGTATATGAGCAAGCTGATGCCTATAGTGACTAGAAGTGGATGCATTCCAGATCATCAATTCGGTTTTCGCAGACAACATAGCACAATTGAACAAACTCACAGACTTGTGAATGTTATCAGAGACACTTTCGAAAAGAAGAAATATTGCTCTGCGCTCTTTATAGATGTTTCTCAAGCTTTCGATAAAGTATGGCACGAAGGTCTTATACATAAATTAACACAAAATCTACCCGCAAACATTGTTAGGCTTTTAATAAGCTATTTAATTGAACGAAAATTTGTAGTTAGGGAAGGCAATTTTTTAAGCCCACCGCAGTCGATCGAAGCCGGAGTTCCCCAAGGGAGTATCTTCGGTCCACTACTTTATTTAATATATGCCTCTGACTTACCGTTAAGCAGTAACATTCATACATCAACATTTGCCGATGATACAGCTTTTCTAAGCGTTCACGAAAATCCTGTGGAAGCTTCCCGCAATTTACAAGGGTATATATCCAAATTGCAAAATTGGCTCAAACAATGGCGTATTAAAGTTAACGAGCAGAAATGTGTGCACGTAACTTTTACGTTGCGCAAGGAAACATGCCCGCCTATAAAAATTAACACCGAGACCATACCGCAACACACTGTTGTCAAATATCTAGGCGTTCATCTTGATCGTCGTTTAACATGGAAATCGCATATAGACGCAAAGTTAATACAAATGAAATTAAAAGCAGCCCAAATTAATTGGCTTATTGGAAGAAATTCTATACTAATCTCAGACTGTAAACTTCTCTTATACAACGCGATCCTGAAACCAATATGGTTCTATGGAATCCAGTTATGGGGCACTGCCTCAGCATCAAATGTCGAAAAAATTCAAAGGCGACAAAATAAAATTCTACGTACAATTACAGCAGCTCCCTAGTATGTCAGAAATCATCGGATTCATAAAGATCTAGATGTTCCGTTGGTTAAGACAGTATTTTCAATAAACGCTAAAAAATATATTAAAAAACTTGAGGTGCACCCAAATGTACTTGCGCGCAATATTCTTCATTATAGAGGCCACAACAGGCTGAAAAGAAGGGATACTCTTTTTCTCAGCCGTTCACGAGAGATGTAAAACAACAAAAATTAACCGTTGAAATTAAAAATTTTGTTTAGCATTGGCTAAACTTATATGTAATATTTTTTAGATTTAAGATTTGAAAAACTGATTGATAATTTAATTTACAATTGAAGATTCAATAAATAATAAAATTTATCAAAAAAAAAAAAAAATTAGTTCTTTATTAATAACTTCGAAAATAAAAAGGATATAAAGTTATTTTTTTTTGCACGAAACTTGTAAACTTATTATGTAATACTTCAGCTTGTACTCTTATTATGTATGTAACTAGCTGACCCGACAGACGTTGTTCTGCCGAAATTTCAATAGAAAACCACAAATTTTGTTTTTCCAAATTTTCCAATTTACCGCGAAACTTTTCCAACTTTTTTTCCGTAAAAACCATTCTTGGAATATTTCAAACCATAAACAGAAAAAATCATGGAAATCGGTCTAGCCGTTCTCGAGTGATGCGCTTAGCAACGAATATCATTTCATTTTTATTTATATAGATACATGCATTTATTCAGAATCAGTACTATATATATTATTTTCGGTTTCAGAGTCTTCTGTATTGGTATCAGTATTTGCCAACAAATTTCCAAAAGATTCAGTAACTGTTATGTCTTCTGGATAGCATAACTCTTTTGCGGCCTTAACTAATTCATACGAGGGATATAAGTTGCGATTAAAATAATTTGTATGTTGCTTTAACATTCGGTATTTATTAATTGACAGATCGAAATCCAAAATCATAGCACAGGCCTTATCTGCTGAGAGACCGATTTCCATATCGGTTTTTGACCTAATCTTTTTATATAGGTTCCTCTTTGTGGTGAAGCCAGCGTCAAGTCTTTTACCAGTCCGGCTGAATCGCGTTTTCGAGACGATCGCATCTGCGTTTCAACTGCCATTATTAATTGATCATCACTTACGACATTAGTCAACTCTTTAATTTTCCTTCTTTTGCTTCTTTGACTACAATTTTCAAAAGTTTTTGTTGGTCTGCCTCTAGTAGAGTTTTTTTTCCGCAGAATTTTTTCTAAAATGCGAAAGATCTATTGGAACGGCTAGGGTGTCGTTATTATCGTGCAGAAAACGCAACTTTGTTCTACGAGCCTTTTCCCATCTGTCCCGAAATTTATTACATATAGTAAAACAGAAACTTTTCAGTTTACTAAATTCGATTGTTGTTGATGAACTGCTGACAAAATTTTGTGAAATGAAGTCAACCATACGATCAACTTTGTCTTTTTTGACAGTAGATAACCATACTTGAAAAATATCTTTGAGAGAAATTGTAGTAGACTCCATGTCGTTTTTAAAAAATTTTGTTCGGCATGGGCACATTCGGGCAAAAAATTTTTTTATTTTCTATTAGTCCCAAGTCCAAATTTTACTAAACAAGTAATAAGATCATGGAAGTATGTATATAGAAGAAAAAAGTATTTGTCTTCAAAGTTTTATTTTCGTTTTAAAAAATTTTACTTACAGCCTTCCTGATATAATTGCAAATAAAAAATACTTCCTTTATTCTGATAACTGAAAAATATACCGCTTTAATCTAAAGATAATACCAGACTCAGTAAAAAAAGAACTAATTAACTAAATTGCACAGACAACTTGTAATTGACCTCCAAACATAAGCAATTTTTCAAGCAAAATAAACAAAATTTCTTTTCTTCATTTTACATGATATTCGTAGTACCGTTATAGTCGTACATATTGAAATTCCAGCAAAAATTCATGAGAAATGTCTTAGTTGGTATGTTCTTATTCAAATATTGTGGCCCAATTTTTTTCTTTTATAACTCATTTTTGGGTTTTTGGCCAGCCAGATTAAAGAATCGAACACCGTGCGGCGGGTTGAAATTTTTTTTTTTGCTTAGACGCCGCTACAAATTCGTAATCAGCTTGTTCCTCTGCTACATACAATTTGACATTTGTAAAACAAAATTTTTCTTCTACAGCAGGCAAGACGATTTTCCTGTTTTTCTTATACCATGATCTCGTGGATGGATAGTGATGGAAAGTAAATTAACAGACCTATTATTGTGTGATATATAAAAAACTATTTTTTCAATTTTTTCAAAAACCGGAAAAACAAAAATTAATTTCATTATGATATTTTAAACGACCTTTTCTCTGATTATATGATAATATTATAGATTAATCTATTGAAAGCCCGCAATAGATTAATCTATAATATTATCATAAAAATTAATTTCTTTAAAGCGAATAATTTTCATGTTCATTAATTAGTTTAAAAAATATTGTTGTTATCCAGTTTTTTGTTATTTGTTAATTCTGAGGCAAAAAGGAAAAAGTGCTTAAGACGAGATAAGTTCATTACTTAATATCACCACCGTATTCTCCATATTCTAAATTATGTCTGGGCAAAGTTTTATTTATATTGAACGATTTTTAACGAAGTTCTAGCACAATTACTTGCTGCTTTTCTTTTTCTAAATAATTATCCCATATGGAATAACATCTTATTTTATCTTATAACATATTATATATATATATATATATATATATTATTTCAAATTGAATATTGTATATGTATGTTATAGTGGATAGAACGATGTGTTGAAAAATCAAAAGAATCGAAAAACGAATGATCAACTTTTAGTTCAACGCGATTACATTTTTATCAAACCACTTAAACATTTAAAACTGTTTTTCTAGAATTTAATCATTAATCCTGAAAAAGCTGCACAAACTAGTAGCGAAATATCGATAAATAACGTTTTTATAAAAAATTTACATCAAGCTCATCAATCATATATACATACATATGTACATATGTACATAAATAACTTCAAGAAAATGTCGAAAAATTAGCAATAAAAATATGTAGATTTTAAAAATGACAATGTGAACAAAAATTTAAAAATATCCTGCTGCTATTTAAAGTTTTTTAAAAATAAACAGCTTTCTTTCTTTATTATTTTGTTTCAGCTCTTTATATAAAATTCTAAAAAATTGTGCCGCTTTTCAATCTTATGATAGTTTGCCGGTTGAAGATTTTAACGACGTATATTTTACTATCGATTACAACAGCAGTGGCAGTATTTATCTTGAAAATTGTGCAAAAATGATATCATCCAATCAATATTCGATCAGTGGAGATATTTCCACTAGCAGTTATAACAGTGACGATTCCTTAGGTGATAATATTTTAGAAGATAATGGCAGAATATCTTTAGCATATGAAAACTTGAGGTCAATACCCCGCCAAATAGCTGAAAAGTTTGCAATACAGACAAAGTTCCTAGACTTAAGTTACAATAATTTCCAAAATCTATCGTTTTTATCTTTCTTCGAGGACTTACACACTCTAATATTAGATCGGAACACAACTTTGGATGTAAACACTTTGCCACTTTTACAGAATTTAAAAATTCTTTGGTAAGTTCTATGATTTATATACGTATGTATATAGTCACTATATTTAATTTAATTATTTTTCCTTATAAAAAAGGATCAACAACTGCGATATTAATAATGTAATTGACTGGATTCACCGTATACGGCTGCAATGTCCCACCCTGGAGTATTTATCAATTATGGGTAATCCTGGTGTTAAAGAACCACACAGATATGGTACTTTAAATATGTTAAGCAGTTTGTCCAACATGGAATCTATTGGAATGCCAACAGGTAGTTTGGCAGATCATAGAGAATATATATTACGAATGTTACCTTATCTTCAGTATTTGGATGGGATACCACGTAGGACTCTATTAAAAGCATTCCATTGTACATCCAATGGACTAACGCCGTCAACAACTTCCTCATCAATATATTCTGAAAATTCAATAGAAAATGGTTCTAAATCTTCGGCTCGAGTCTGTAAAAATAATGCTCGCAGAAAAATTTCACCTTCTCTTAGTTTCAAAGAACTATTTCTGTTGAAAAGACGTAAAAAATCATACCCCAGCTCATCAACAAATTGATCTTGAACAAGAGCATCAACTGTATGCATACAATAGAAAATTTATTATTTAAGACTAATGACACAAACAGAACCAATTTGTTATCATTCCTACAATGGCGGTGGAAGTTCTTTGTTTTTAACGACGAATGACCCCTCTCGTTCAAACATAGCTGTCTACGCTAGTGATACGATTAAGGATTAGTTTTGCTACTGCTGGCTGATATTTTCTTCTATATTTTTATTGTTATCTATACATATTATACATATTTTTAATAAAATTTAATAATAACATTGTAAAGTACACTAATCATTTAACACATTCTTCTCATTCGTATTATAAAAAACTAATTTTTTATTAATACAGACATACCATACACAATAATTTTTTTAATTTAAATGATGTACATATGTATGTACATACATACATTTCATATTAATTATATTACTTCTTCTCAGTCTTCGAAAGTGTTTGAATTGATCTAAAAATTAAAGGTAAAAAATTTTTATACAGTATTTGTATTAGTACAAACTTGTACTAAATTGAAGTATTTTTATGTACATATGTACATAAGTATATTTAAATTACAAAAATTTTAATTTATTAAATATTTGCATACATAAGCACATACATATCGATGGCTTAATATAAAAAAGGCATAACTCGATTTTTTCAAATAACGTTTTTACCTATTCTCTTAGACAAATGTCAAATACACCCATAGCTGCCAGATTTTTTAGAGGTAATATCGTCATATTTTTGGGTAAAAATTGCCATTATCGTCAATATAGCTTACTGAAATCACCATAAAAACGTCAAATTAAACAAGTTTTTTACCAACAAAACCTATTTTAAAAGAAGCAAAACATAACAAAAATCTTAAATCAACAAATCTTAAAAAATAAAACAGCATTATTTTAAATAAAGAGATAAGATACTTCAATTAAAATTCACAATCAAATCACATGTAAATAGATTGCATGTTTTCAATACTTTGAAATATATATATATATATATATATATATATATATACATATATACATTGTATGAAAAAATTAAAAAAATTCAATCCCTAAGTTATTTTTTTTTTCAAATATAGTAAAATATGCATTTTAAATTTCATTTTTGGAAACACTTTTTCTAAAAATGTATGAAAACTACAATAAAATTTATACAATTAAAATATAATTTTTTAAGAAAATAGACTTATATACATATATCGTTAGCTGAAATACAAAACCACGTAACTAACATTTTTATTATTTTTCAGTAGAAACAAAATATGTTATATGTATTTTACGTACTTTATAAGTAGCTACGTACTTTCGGTTTTCGCTTATAAAATGTCTAATTTTTATTATATGAGAGTAAAAATTGGTGGTGGCATGGATGTTGATGATATGCATTGTAATCAATCAAAAAATCGATTTCTCATTTTTTGTTAGTTACGTTGTTTTTTAATTTCAGCTGTCGATATGTACATACATATGTATATCTTAATATATAAAAAATCCGTGTCACTGTGTATGTTTCGAATAAACTCAAAAACGAGTCAACTGATATTCATGAAAATTGGCATATATGTATATGTAATTTGGTCCAACTTAGATGATAGGATAGTTATTATTTAAATTAATGGCCTGGGGGCGGAGGGGCGTGGCTATTTATATATATAATTCTACTGTACGTGCGTTGTAACTGAACTCCTCCTAAACGGCTGGACCGATTTGCATAAATTTTTTTGTATGCGTTTGGGTGGCGCCCCGGGTGGTTTAGATTTACAATTCGGTCCAATTGGAAAAAGGGGCGTGGTACCTCCCATACAAACCACATATTAAAAATCTATTATTTCTGCTCCTGATAACGGTATTTGAACAAAATTTGGTATGTCGGTTTGGTGTGCATTTTTTAAGTGCTGCTGCAAATATGGGCGGGATTGGACAAAGGGGCGTGGTACCTCTCATACAAACCACAAATTAAAAATCTATTATTTCTGCTCCTGATAATGGTATTTGAACAAAATTTGGTATGTCGGTTTGGTGTGCATTTCTTAAGTGCTGCTGCAAATATGGGCGGGATTGGACAAAGGGGCGTGGTACCTCTCATACAAACCACAAATTAAAAATCTATTATTTCTGCTCCTGATAATGGTATTTGAACAAAATTTTGTATGTCGGTTCAGTGTGCATTTTTTTAGTGCTGCTGCAAATATGGGCGGGATATCCCAAAAATTTAAATCGCCATATTTTGGGCATTTTTTGACCTACGTCGATGATATTTGGTACATATTGTATTGGCATCATACAGTTTCAACTCTCGTAGTGAACAGACGCGTTTTTATAATCGTCGCAACTGAATATAAAAAAAATATAAAAGAAAAAAAAAATTTCAAGTCCCAAAAAATATAAAAAAAACAAAACATTTACTGAACAGTTATTTTACTGGTTTTATTTTATTTTTTGCTTGTGTGCAATATAAATAAATATTTGCATACACAAACTAATATAAGTGAAAATAAAAAAAAGAGAACTCTGATGAGTTCATCTTCTTATAAAAACAACAATAATCCTACAAGCAGTAGGAATCAGAGAACTGGACGATCACAGGTTTTCGTGATTTAGGTATACTCGTCTTAAATGCGGTTGCGGTGTGATCGCCACCGCATTGCTTTTGCTCAAGTATTCGCCATATCCGTACATAGTTGAGTATTGCTACGTTTGAGCTTCTAGCATACACAATCATATGCGTTCGCGGTGATTGCTCTGCCTTACGTTTTTTACACATTCGGCAGTCGTACTCATACTTAACGTACACAACAAAAACAATATTTGTATACGAACATGCGAGCACACTCATTGATGTGTGCTTTATCTGAAGTAAATACAGCGTTGCCACTGTGTAATTATACAAAAGCTGTAATAATTTGAAAAAAACATCTATGTATTTGTATATAGCTTTTGTGTTCTGCAAAAATTGCAGTAAATGTAAAATATTAGCGACGCATATACTCATATGAATATACATAAGATGTATGTATCTATGTGTAAATGCCGTATACCTCTATCATGTTTTTCGCTTCTCTTGTAAAATAATAAAGTTGATAGTTAGGGCATTTATCGTTTCAGGTAACGAAAGGCTACATAAAAACCCGTCTTATTTTTAATGTTTATTTAATTAAACTCTCATAACACTTTCAGATTATTTTTCGGAATCGATATTTGGTTTTTAATAATGCTGCGCACTTGCATTTTTCAATCTCAGTAGGAAAAATAACTACGCTGAAGAACAAATTAAATTTTTTGGAATGAATTCTTGTATACAAATATAAGCAGATAGCGCCTTAAGAAATGTTTTGTGAAAGACTGATTCGTAAATATAATTTTTGGGTAATTTTGAATCTGTTATTGTGTAAGGATTAATCTTAAATCTGGCATCACTGATTGTTTGTAGAGAAAACTTCCAAAAGCAAATATAAAAAAATAATAGAGTATGAAAAGACGAAATACTAAAAGTTTTGCTCATGCAGATTGCGATGTTTGTTGCTACTGGTTTTTGCGCTCATTGGTTTTATGTACGCAAACACCGCAAAGTAGCGAGCATATTATGATCGCATCAAATCTCTGTAAATAAACGGCGAGTCAAATCAACACCGCAAATTTTTTTATGCGTTGTTTAAAGTGCTCGGATGTGTAAAGTATAGAGTACATATGCGGTGTAATTATGGTTGCGGTGTGATCGCGCCGTTCTCTGGTAGGAATGTACAATATATAACTTTAGTTGCTGATGACGACAATAAAAAAAATGAATTAAACAAAAACCTGAATTTAACAGAAAACACAAATACTCGTGCGCGATCATTTTCTTTGAACATGTTAAATAATGATCAAGAAGCAACAACAATTGCACCCATCAGCAAACTTGTCAGCTTAGCTGTACAAACAAACAAACAAACAATAAGTAACAAGGTGACCAACGTGCACAAAATGGTAGATGCGGTGAGTACAATAAATGATAATAAAATTCAAACAGGAATGGACAGATACATAACCGTGTTAAAAAGGGGAAGAAGTCCAAAATCAGCTCAAATAGCTTCAACAGCGAAAGTTCCCAGAGATGGAAAAAACAAAATAAAAAATTCCGAAAATCGTTTCACGATTTTATCAGAACAAGACAATGAAGACACAACTACAACAAGGTCGAGTAAACCTCCACCGATATATTTAAGAGAGCAGAACTCTAGTTTTTTGGTAAAAAGCCTTATCTCCTTAATTGGAGAAAATGAGTTCTATGTAACTCCAATTAAGCGCGGAAATATTAACGAAACAAAAATCCAGGTAGTGCAAGAAAGTAATTACCGAAAAATAGTTTCTGACCTTGAGTCAAAAAACAAAAATTTTTATACGTACCAATTAAAGAGTGCTAAAGGTCTAACCGTCGTAATAAAAGGTATAGACTCTAGTGTGGATCCAGATGAGTTAAAGTCTGGCCTTGAAAATAATGGCTTCAAAATTAAAAATGTTTCTAACATCAAAAATAGGGATAAAATCCCCCAACCTATTTTTAGAGTCGAGCTACAGCCAGGTGACTTGAAAATTAAAAAAAATGAATCGCACCCAATCTATAATCTAAAGTACTTGTTACACAGAAGAGTTACAGTTGAGATGCCACATAAAAAAAATGGACCTGTCCAATGCATGAACTGTCAAGAATTTGGCCAAACCCTTATTGCAAGTTGCCTACCGTTTGCGTTGTATGTGGTGAGTTGCACAGTACCGCTAACTGTGACAAAATAAAAGGTGATACCAAGGCAAAAAAATGCGGCAATTGCAGTGGAAACCACACTGCTAACTATAGAGGCTGCCCTCTTTACTCTTTTTTTAAAAATTCGTCGAACAGAAAAACAAATGCTACTCCCTACTTTAAACTACCCTCAGTTACCTCAACCGTCGTCTAGCCATAATCAATACTCAAATGTTTTAAAGTCTAACACGACTCTTACTCAACAAAAACCTAATAATCAACTTTCATACGCTAATATTTTAAAGAGTAACCAGACTCCGGCGCAAAAAACTGTACCAGCTAATGAAGAATCAGGGCATAATTTTAGTCGTATTGAAGCCTCGATAGATATCCTAATACAAACAGTAAATACATTTACTCTCAACATGTCCTGTATGATGCAGGAAATGTTGAAAATGCAGTCTACCTTGTTGCAGGCTGTATTGAAAAAACTATGAACTTAAGAATCTGTTTTTGGAACGCAAACGGCGTCTGCCAACATAAAAATGAAATAGAATATTTTCTTCTGGATAAACAAATCGATGTTATGCTTATCTCAGAAACTCATTTGACGTCTCGAAGCTATTTTAGAATTAGTGGATATAATTTCTACGACACCAAGGATCCTCGAGGTAGAGCTCGTGGTGGCTCGGGAATTCTAATAAAAACGCGAATAAAACACTACCTGTTAAATGAATTTTGTGAAGATTATCTTCAAGCAACAAACATCTGCATTGAAAATTTTTATCAAAAACTTGTGATATCATCTGTTTATTCTCCTCCCAGGTTTTCAATTTCAGAGAGTCAATATACCGCATTTTATACAACACTGGGGTCCCGTTTTCTAGCAGCTGGCGACTACAATGCTAAACACACTTTTTGGGGTTCCCGTTTAATAAGTCCTAAGGGTCGTGTTTTGTTTGACACAATTTCAAAAATGGGTTTGAATGTAGTTTCAAGTGGTCAGCCAACAAATCGACAGATCGACAAAAAATTCCTGATGTTATCGACTTTGGAATCTCGAAAGGTGTGCCCAGCGAAATGATGGAAGTAGAAGCATCTTTGGATTTGTCTTCAGATCATTCGCCTACTATTATCACTATTTACTCACACACAACCGCAAGACCAACATGTGATTTACCGCTGACATCTGCACGTATTAACTGGCTGAAATACAAAAAATATTTGAGTGCTCATTGCACGGAAAATATGCCATTGAGAACACCTACTGACATAGAAAATTCTATTAGGTTGTTTGAAGCACATGCTAAACAAGCTGCTCTTAATGCTTCTTCAATTCAACCAAATCAACAAGCGAAATTTAACAATATTTTTTGTGCAGATATAGAACGGCTATTGACCGAAAAACGGAGAGCTCGACGAGAATGGCAACGATACAGATCGCCTCAGCTAAAATTAAGGCTTAAGGAGTGTACCAAGCAGCTTAGAAAAGTTTTGCAAACACAAAAAACAGCTTCGCTGCAAAAATTTCTGCAAGCACTCGATGCAACACCATCAACAGATTATTCGCTGTGGCGTGCAGCCAGAGGACTTAAAAGGCCGGTGATATGTAAATCTCCATTACGAGCTTCAAATGGTGACTGGGCAAGAACTGATGCTGAAAAAGGTGCTCTTTTTGTTAAACACTTAGAAAAAGTATTTACTCTAAATATTTCTGCTGATATTATTGAACTGCCACCAGTCGTCGCCTTACCAGAAATTCCGCTAAGATTTAATATTGTGGAGATTGAAAAGGCTATTACAAGTCTAAACTCAAAAAAAGCCCCAGGTATTGATAAAATAAGTAACAAAATGCTGCAAGAATTGCCTTTCATTGCAAAACGAGTAATACTATTCATCTTTAATAGTATTTTACGACTGCAATACTATCCGGCAGAATGGAAGGTTTCGCTGATTACTATGATACCAAAACCCGGTAAGGATCATACAAAGGTTGAATCCTATCGGCCTATTAGTTTATTGACCAATATGTCGAAACTTTTTGAAAAACTGTACATGAGCAAGCTGACTCCTATAGTAACTAGCAGTGCATGTATTCCAGATCATCAATTCGGTTTTCGCAGTCAGCATAACAATATTGGACAAACTCACAGACTTGTGAATGTTACAAGAGAAACTTTTGAAAAAAAGAAATATTGTTCAGCGCTTTTTATTGATGTCGCACAGGCCTTTGATAAAGTATGGCACGAAGGTCTTGTCCACAAATTAACAAAAAATCTACCCGCAAACATCGTCAGGCTCTTAAAAAGCTATCTAGAGGAACGAAAATTTGTAGTTAAGGAAGGCAATTTTACAAGCCCCCCGCAGTCGATTGAAGCCGGAGTCCCTCAAGGCAGTATCTTCGGGCCTTTACTTTATTTAATATATGCCTCTGACTTACCGTTAAGCAGTATCATTCACACGTCAACATTTACTGATGATACGGCTTTTCTAAGCGTTCATGAAAATCCTGTAGAAGCTTCCCGGAATCTACAAGGGTACATCTCAAAATTGGAAACATGGCTAAAACAATGGCGGATAAAAGTGAATGAGCAGATATGTGTACACGTTACTTTTACTTTACGCAGGGAAACATGCCCGCCTATACAAATCAACGCCGAGACTATACCGCAACACACTGTAGTAAAATATCTAGGCGTTCATCTTGATCGTCGTTTAACATGGAAATCGCATATAGACGCAAAGCTAACACAAATTAAATTAAAAGCAGCCCAAATGAATTGGCTTATTGGAAGAAATTCTATATTAAGTCTTGACTGTAAACTTTTGTTATACAACGCGATCCTGAAACCAATATGGGCCTATGGAATCCAGTTATGGGGCACTGCCTCAGCATCAAGTGTAGAAAAAATTCAAAGGCGACAAAACAAAATTCTACGTACAATTACTGCAGCCCCCTGGTATATCCGAAACCAGCGAATTCACAAAGATCTTGATGTTCGTTGGTGAAGACAGTATTTTCAAAACACGCAAAAAAATATATTGAAAAATTAGTATTGCACCCAAATCCACTTGCGCGCAACATTCTAAATTATAGAGGCCACACCCGGTTGAGAAGGAGGGATACTCTTTCTCTCAGCCGTACACGAGAGATGTAAAACATCAAAAATCAACAGTTGGAATTAAAAATTTTGTTTAGCACTGGCTAAACATATATTAATGTATTTTTAGATTTAAGATTTGAAAAACTTATTGATGTTTCAATATATAATTGAAGATTCAATAAATAATAAAACTACCACAAAAAAAAAAAAAAAAAAATTGTATTGGCATAATTTGGAATACGTACCAGGATAAAAGTGGGTGGGACCACGCCCCTTTTTATGAAAATTAAAAATCGTAATATAGTCTTAACTACTGGACCGATTTTCATTAAATTTTCACAATAGGATATATAAATACTTTTAATTTTATTTTATAACGAGGGGGGTAGCGAAGCACACCGGGATAAGCTAGTGTATAATATATTTTACAAATATATATTGCAATTAAACTTATTGATTAATTCAGGTACAACTGCTAGATCATAGCAGCTACATTTGTTCCAAAGACGACTTTTTCAATGAATTTCTTACTTTAGTCTTATTTATTTATGTTTACCTGACTAACGCCTGATTTCACAATGTGCGGTAAAATGTCCGTTAACAAAAAATTAACTAATTGCTGGTTAGGCTAACGGGCATTATTTAATCAACGGTTACGTATTTTCGTTTCACCATCTTTCAGTTAAGTAACAAAAGAATTTAATAAAAATGTGGCAATACCATCGGTTTGTTTACATAAAAAATGAATTAAAAAGACAGTTTTTGCAAATTTGAGAAACAAAACTTTGTAATAATAGTAAAATTCAGGTAACTAATAATTAAAATATTGGAATTTGTACATAAATACATATGTACATGTATATAATACTAAGTTCACACTTGTGTTTTTAAACGTGTTTAAGGCAAATGTTTTAAAATCTAAACACAACCGTTCACATTACATTTGAGATGTTTAAGATTGACATTTCGTCAGCTGATTATTGTGTTTTTGTAATATTGCGAGTTTGAGAAACTAATATTATGTTACAACTGGAAAGAAATATCGGTAAAATACTATTATTTATATTATTATTTTCATTCTCATGAAATTAGTAAAATTGCTAGCCTATTAAAAGGTGAAATATATGTTATATGCAAATGGAATTTTTATTTTTTTGATGTGACGTCATATAATAGCATGGCAAAATGACAGAGTTGTCAAAAAACGCACTGAACATACTCCAAATATATTTGTAACCCTGCCTTATGCGTGTTTAGGGAGATGTTTAATTTTAAAACTTGTCGTTTGAGATGTTTAGTCTAATACTAAGTTCACACTTGTGTTTTTAAACGTGTTTAAGGCAAATGTTTTAGAATCTAAACACAACCGTTCACATTACATTTGAGATGTTTAAGGTTAACGTTTCGTCAGCTGATTATTGTGTTTTTGTAATATTGCGCGTTTGAGAAACTAATATTATATTACAACTGGAAAGAAATATCAGTAAAAAACTATTATTTATATTATTATTTTCATTCTCATGAAATTAGTAAAATTGCTAGCCTATTAAAAGGTGAAATATATGTTATATGCAAATGGAATTTTTATTTTTTTGATGTGACGTCATATAATAGCATGGCAAAATGACAGAGTTGGTGAAAAATTTTTGACGTGGCGCCATTTAATAGCAATACAAACATTACAGAGTTGTCAAAAAACGCACTGAACATACTCCAAATATATTTGTTACCCTGCCTTTTGCGTGTTTAGCGAGATGTTTAAATCTAAAACTTGTCATTTGAGATGTTTAACAAAACAAGTCAATGTATGGTAAAACATATCAAAATCGAAGTGTTTAAGCTCTTAAACACGAATGAGACGTTAAACACATAAGTGTGAACATAGTATAAAAGGTCACACACGAGGATTTTAATTGCCCAACTTTTTCAGAATTCTCTTTTGAACTTGCTTTTATGTTCACACACGACGATTTTAGTTAGGCAATTCTTCTGTTTTGTTTAGCTCTTAATTTTCTTACAATTTGACATTTGTGCTTTCATAAAATAAACAATTTCAATAAAATAAACAAAATGTAGTAAGCTTTTAATAAAAATTTGTAATCTACATATAATATTTTTTTTATTTTTACATATTTAAAACGTGTAATTTTTGCGTTTAATTAAAATTATAAAAGAATTACACACCATGAAGCGAAACACCGAATGAAAAGAAATGTCAGCTAAAAAAAAAAGAATGAGAGAATTGCTTGAAATAGCCGGGTACCGGCGATTATTTTTCACTTTTTATTCCCCTCACCGCAAACTGAAAAAAACATCTATAAACCAAAGAATTGCCCAACTAAAATCGTCGTGTGTGAACATAGACTTAACCAAACAAGTCAATGTATGGTAAAACATATAAAAATCGAAGTGTTTAAGCTCTTAAACACGAACGGACGTTAAACACATAAGTGTGAACATAGTATTATTTTTTAAATTGAAATATACTTGTGAAAAGTAAGTAAAACGTGACTTGTTTATTTTTTATTAATATGTATATAATAATACGCTTTACATGTTTTAATAGAATGGCTAGTACTTCAACCAAAAGAAGCCGCCCATCTGCGGAGCAGATAAGTCAAATGGTTGACTTCATGGTACATAATCCGGGATTTGCTGGCGGTAAGTTTAAAAAGCATCATATGTACATATAAATAAAAATTCTAATTTTAGATACACACATGTGTATGTAGGTCTGGAAAGAATTAAAAAAAACGCATCAGCAGCAAAATACGAGACCGGAAAAGGCAACAAGCGCTTACTGGGAATAAGCCGTTCGCGCAAGAGCATTTGAGTGACTTGGAACAGCGGATAGTTGCTGTTATCGGGACCGACTATATTGAGGGACACGGATCTGCCGAAAATGTGGTAATGAAGGAAATAAGTTACAATTGTCTTAAATGTATGATTAAATATAACAACCAGGGACCGAATTTAATTGTTATTTTTTATTTCTGATAAAAAGGTTACAAAAAATTTCGTTTTATTTAATATAGGGAATTTTTAACCATTATCACTGCATATATATTATATTGGTTATCGTAACCAATTAAAGTGAGAAAATTTTTTTTTTTCGTTCTAAGTAACCATTACGAGTATATCAACCAAAAAAAAAATTTTATTTTAAATAACCATTTTCTCAACAAAAAAGATTTTTTGGTTAGAAATAACAATTCTAAAAAATAATTTCTTTGTTTTGGTTATCATTGATGACATAACTCAACAAATTCGTAAACGATTAAAATCGCAATCTTAGCTTTAAAAGTAATAAGTTAGCACTATTAAAATGTTTGTACTTAAAATTGTGTTTGTTTTGCGTTCCAGCAGTTCCAGGTAATTTTTAGAATTTGGGAGTTAGTTTCGAGCGCGCATTCTCAGCATTAGGGTTAGTACTAAGTGATCTTAGATGCAACCTTTCAGACGATTCCTTAAGATCGCTTATGGATGTTAAGTTAAACAAAAATTTTAATAAATGATTTCCAAGACTTATGTCTATATTTTTATTCAATTCGACCATATAGGTAAAGGCCTGTAGTGCGATTCAGTAACTTTTAACAATTCGATAATTGTTAAATTTACCGACAATTATTGCGATTTGCAGTAACGATTTTGTTATTCACTAATTGCTTCTTAACAACATCGTTATAATTTCCTTTTTGAAATTTAGAGATATGAATGTTAAATTGCATGTTTAAATAATGGTAATATTATTTTTTATGCATAAAAGATTCTCTGCCTGGTCCACGATGTCGATCGACAACTTAAGCGAGCGACAGCAAGTCACTCACTATCGATCGCTTAAGCGCCCCACTAAATATCGACTTGTCGGTCGTCTGGCTTTACGTGTTTAACGTAATCATTGTCAAATGACTATATTGCCACATCAAATATTCCATGTTAGTTGAGCCATAAATATGGCCATTTGAACGTGGCACAACTACCAGGTATGCACACTTCGATAACAAGTACAACAAACAAAAAACAACTAGTATATTGTAGGTATAAAATACTCGCTTTTTAATTTAAACAATCAAATATATTTAACAATTTCTTAAAAATGCTTTACAAACTGTAACAATTATTTGTGTATGCTGTAAAACTCTATCAGTTAGTATGCAAATTTAATCTAAAGCTATCTGAGTCAGCTGTGCTAGTCAGCTCACCTCTTGAATATGCCTTGCTTCAAATCTAAACACAAAACATATGTTTTCAATAAATCAATTTTGTGATAAATAACTTATAGCAAAATAATTTTTTGATATTGTGTATATTTTACAAATTCAACTAGAACCTGCATCTGCTTCAGATTTGCCTTTTTTAAGGCTGTACAAGAATATTTTTATCAAAATACATCTTTATATACTTACATGAATACCTACATATTAATTATCCATCATGAAATTTCTAAAATTATTTATAAAATAACCAATTTTTTATATATTTTGTCAAATTAATTTCTCAGTCGACAATCAAAAAGCAAGTGACTGATTTTGACAATTGTTGTCGTTCAATATTTCTTAGTGGGGCGGAAATTTGTACAAGAATGCTTACGTTATCGCTCGCTTTGATTGTCGATCGACTTGTCGTGCTGAAAACTCTTAGTGGGGCGCAAATCAGCTGTTTGTCGTCACAAAAGCAAGCGAGCGATAGCGGTCGACATCGTGGACCAGGCAGTAAAAATACAAATTTTTATACATATCAGCTTAAGAGTGCTAAAGGTCTAACCGCTGTAATAAAAGGTATAGATTCTAGCGTGGATCCAGAAGAGGTCAAGTCTGGCCTTGAAAATAGTGGATTCAAGGTGAAAAATGTTTCAAACATCAAAAATAGAGAAAAAATCCCCCAACCAATATTTAGAGTCGAGTTACAGCCAGGTGACATAAAGATAAAAAAAAATGAATCCCATCCTATTTATGATCTAAAGTATTTGTTGCACCGGAGAGTTACCGTTGAGCAGCCACATAAAAGAGCTGGACCTATCCAATGTAGAGTTGGGTTATTCAGCTCAGTTGAGTGAGCGCTCTTTTCCGCTCAGCTCAGTTAACTGAGCTAGTTCGCTCTTTTAGTTCAATAGCTCACTTTAGTTCAATAGCTCAGTTTAGTTCAGTAGCTCACTTTAGTTCAATAGCTCAGTTTAGTTCAGTAGCTCACTTTAGTTCAATAGCTCACTTTAGTTCAGTGAAATACAACCAAGCGAAAACAAAAAATGTTTCTGCTATATCAGCGTTACCATAACGCTTTTATTTTTAAACTACTAATTTGGAAAACAACTTAATTTTAATTATATAAAAATAAGCTACAATATACAGCTAATTTCATATATTTTTTATTAAGACATAGCCTAACATAGGTGTCACACGATCAAGATTTGCTATCAATTTTTTTAATACATACTGCTCGTAAAAATTCACAAAAATTGATAGCTGTGTCGTAGACTGCAAGCAATTTGCTTCCAAGATGTAATCAAGAAAACAACTTAAAATTGTTGCTGTTTGCTTGGGTGTCACACGATCAAGTTTTCATTCAATTTTTGTTTCAAGATTCAATCCTATCTCATTTTTTTACCAATACACTCACACTTTTAAAATTTGCTGAGAATTTGCTTTCAAATTTTCGTTCAATTGAGTGTTTCAAATTGCTTTCAAGAAAGCAACTGATTGCCATTTTGATTATAAACTCTCGTTAGTTTTCATATACATACATATGTAAGTACATATATTCAACCGCCATAATTTTTTGTGTTCTTGAAAGCAAATTGCTTTGAAATTACGTGAACCCTACGTCACAGCTTTCAATTTTTGTGAATTTTGACAAGCAGTTTGTGTAAATTTCTTGAAAGAGAATTGAATAAAAATTTGAACGTCTGACTGCAGTGTTACTTGAATGAAAAATTGAAATAAAACTTGAAAGCAAAATTTATATCAAATTGATAGTTAATTTTTAAATGTGTGAGTGTTTAGTAAATTGAAACAAATCTTAATCGAGTGACACCCATTTAAAAAACAAATATAAGAAAAATTCAAAATAATTAATTTATATAAAAAATTGTGAATAAATATTCATGCATCAAAAAGTTTTAAAAATTAGTAATTTTTTTGGAAAATTGCTTAAATATTTTCCTTTGCCCCAAACATATTTTTCAGTTTCTATTATTTAAGAATAATGATACTAAATTTAAAGTTGTTCATATAATTGGTATACCAATAATTCTGTTCCCAAAACTTATCAATAAATTTTTTTTTTTTAATAATTCGTTAAACCTAATGAGTATCAGTCATCATCATCTGTTTCATGATTTACGTTTGGCATTAAATGACTTAATTCAAGAATACTTTGGTTGTTATTCTTCTCATATTAGCAGGTATAAAGAAGTAAGATTAAACCTTAGCACTGCGATATAAGGAAAATGGGGCAGGAATAATAGGTTCTGAAATTGGAATTAATATAACAAAATATAAATCCTGCAGTCTGCTGTATTTATATATTTAATGTTTTAAATAAAATATTTTAAAATTGATCAATGCTTAGAAAAACTACAAAGTAAAGATAAATTAGCTCATTTGGCAACGCTGGCTATCAAAACCAACCCTTATCTAAAACAATACTGCAGATACTATCGCAAAAGTGTTGTATTGTGCCAAATGTCATATTCCATACGAAATAAAAGCTCTTTAGGTTACGTAAAATCCAATTGTCATAATACATGAAATGAAATTGATTGATTGTAAAGAGCGCTCACTTACTGGGCTAAAAACGCTCAGTAAAGTGAGCGGCTCATTTAGCTCACTTGTGTGAATCGTTCAGTTGAACTAGTTCGTTCAGGAGCTACACACCTCTAATCCAATGCCTGAACTGCCAAGAATGTTGAAAATGCAGTCTACTTTGTTGCAGGCTCTATTAAGCAAACCATGAACTTGAAAATATGTTTTTGGAACGCAAACGGCATCTGCCAACATAAAAATGAAATAGAATATTTTCTTCTGGATAAACAAATCGATGTTATGCTTATCTCAGAAACTCATTTGACGTCTCGAAGCTATTTTAGAATTAGTGGATATAATTTCTACGACACCAAGGATCCTCGAGGTAGAGCTTGTGGTGGCTCGGGAATTCTAATGAAAACGCGAATAAAACACTATCTGTTAAATGAATTTTGTGAAGATTATCTTCAAGCAACAAACATCTGCATTAAAAATTTTTATCAAAAACTTGTGATATCATCTGTTTATTCTCCTCCCAGGTTTTCAATTTCAGAGAGTCAATAAACCGCATTTTATACAACACTGGGGTCCCGTTTTCTAGCAGCTGGCGACTACAATGCTAAACACACATTTTGGGGTTCACGTTTAATCCGTCCCAAGGGTCGTGTTTTGTTTGACAAAATTTCAAAAATGGCTTTGAATGTAGTTTCAAGTGGTCAGCCAACATATTGGCCAACGGATCGACAAAAAATTCCTGATATTATCGACTTTGGAGTTATGAAAGCTGTGCCCAGCGAAATGATTGAAGTTGAAGCATCATTGGATTTATCTTCAGATCACTCGCCTACTATTATTACTATTTACTCACACACAACTGCAACATCAACATGCGATTTACCGCTGACATCTGCACGTATTAACTGGCTGAAATACAAAAAATATTTGAGTGCTCATTGCACGGAAAATATGCTGTTGAGAACACCTACTGACATAGAAAATTCTATTAGGTTGTTTGAAGCACATGTTAATCAAGCTGCTCTTAATGATTCTTCAAATCAACCAAATCAACAAGTGCGATTCAACAACATTTCTTCTGTAGATATAGAAAGGCTATTGACTGAAAAACGTAGAGCGCGACGAGAATGGCAACGTTACAGATCCTCCCAGCTAAATTTAAGGCTAAAGGAATGCACTAAACAGCTCAGAAAAGTTTTACAAACACAAACAACAGCTTCGCTGCATAAATTTCTTCAAGAACTCGATGCAACACCACAAACAGATTATTCGCTATAGCGTGCAGCCAGAGGACTTAAAAGGCCAGTGATTTGCAAACCTCCGTGACGAGATTCGAATGGTGACTGGGCAAGAACTGATGCTGAAAAATGTGCTCTTTTTGTTAAGCACTTAGAAAAAGTATTTACACCGAATATTTCTACTGATATTGTTGAACTGCCACCAGTCATCTCTTTACCAGAAATACCGTTAAGATTTAACATTGTGGAGATTGAAAAGGCCATCACTAGTCTTAACACCAAAAAAGCCCCAGGTGTCGACAAAATAAGCAACAAAATGCTTCAACAACTGCCTT
Source organism: Lypha dubia (assembly GCA_947311025.1). Taxonomy (NCBI): domain Eukaryota; kingdom Metazoa; phylum Arthropoda; class Insecta; order Diptera; family Tachinidae; genus Lypha; species Lypha dubia. The sequence continues at coordinate 71,939,753 of OX371260.1, forward strand.
ATATTGCAAAAAGAATTATACTTTTTATTTTTAATAGTATTCTACGGCTGCAATACTATCCTGCAGAATGGAAGGTTTCGATGATTATTATGATACCAAAGCCCGGCAAGGATCATACGAAGGTTGAATCCTATCGGCCTATTAGTTTATTGCCCAACATTTCAAAACTATTTGAAAAGCTGTATATGAGCAAGCTGATGCCTATAGTGACTAGAAGTGGATGCATTCCAGATCATCAAATTGGTTTTCGCAGACAACATAGCACAATTGAACAAACTCACAGACTTGTGAATGTTATCAGAGACACTTTCGAAAAGAAGAAATATTGCTCTGCGCTCTTTATAGATGTTTTTCAAGCTTGCGATAAAGTATGGCACGAAGGTCTTATACATAAATTAACGCAAAATCTACCCGCAAACATTGTTAGGCTTTTAATAAGCTATTTAATTGAACGAAAATTTGTATTTAGGGAAGGCAATTTTTTAAGCCCTCCGCAGTCGATTGAACCCGTAGTCCCTCAAGGCAGTATCTTCGGTCCCTTACTTTATTTAATATATGCCTCTGACTTACCATTAAGCAGTAACATTCATACATCAACATTTGCGGATGATACAGCCTTTCTAAGCGTTCACGAAAATCCTGTAGAAGCTTCCCGCAATTTCCAAACTGGAAAATGGCTCAAACAATGGCGTATAAAAGTTAACGAGCAGAAATATGCACACGTCACTTTTACGTTGCGCAAGGAAACATGCCCGCCTATAAAAATTAACACCGAGACCATACCGCAACACACTGTTGTCAAATATCTAGGCGTTCATCTTGATCGTCGTTTCACATGGAAATCGCATATAGACGCAAAGTTAATACAAATGAAATTAAAAGCGGCCCAAATGAATTGGCTTATTGGAAGAAATTCTATACTAAGCCTAGACTGTAAACTTCTATTATACAACGCGATCCTGAAACCAATATGGTTCTACGGAATCCAGTTATGGGGCACTGCCTCAGCATCAAATGTCGAAAAAATTCAAAGGCGACAGAATAAAATTCTACGTACAATTACAGCAGCCCCCTGGTATGTCAGAAATCATCGAATTCATAAAGATCTAGATGTTCCGTTGGTGAAGACAGTATTGTCAAAAAACGCTAAAAAATATATAAAAAAACTTGAGGTGCACCCAAATGTACTTGCGCGCAATATTTTAAATTATAGAGGCCACACCCGGCTGAAAAGGAGGGATACTCTTTTTCTCAGCCGTACACGAGAGATGTAAAACAACATAGATTAACCGTTGAAATTAAAAATTTTGTTTAGCATTGGCTTATATTTAATATTTTTTTTAGATTTAAGATTTGAAAAACTTATTGATAATTCAATCTATGTATAATTGAAGATTCAATCTATATGTGTATATAAAATTGTAAAGTTACTGACTGACTGATTCATAATCGCACAGCCTAAACGCCTGAAGGCAAAAACTTGAAATTTGGACCAGGACTTGGTTTCTCCCCAAATCGATCCACTAAGACGGGATTTTTGGAAATTCGAATGTTTAGGGGGTAAAAAAGGGCAAAAACGGTAACTTTATATCTCTAAAACTAAAAGAGATACAAAAAAAATTTAATGCTTATCGTTGTTCTTTAGAAAAATAACCGGACAGGTGTCTGGTACTTTTTGGAAATTCAGACCTTTAACGGAGTAAACGGGTAAAACCTGCACTTTGGTATTGATTTGTCACCCCATCTATCTTTTAAACCCATAAACATAGAAATAAGGTTTATATCACATTTGAAACTTATTTAAAAAATCTAAATACATATTTGGTACTTTTTTCGAAATTCGGACGTTTAAGGGGTAAAAAGCGTAACTATTTTTGGTACTTTTTTTATAAAACGTTTTTTATTATTTATTGACATAAACGTATTAAATTATGGGCTCCCACTACAATAATTAAATTTTTCGTGCTTCAATGGGGAGAAAAAATTACCAAAAAGGGGAAATACGGAAAATTTAATTTCTTACTTTAGCTTTTTGGTTCTACAACTGGCAATTTATTTTAATTATCGTTAATATTGGACCTAGAAATATAAACTTCAACATGCAATGTCCTGAGTGGATAATAACCTATGAGGGTACTTTTTGCTCTTCAACTGGTACTTTTTGAATTTCTGTTAGTTCTAATACTAGAAACATAAAATTAAACATGCAAAGTCCTGAGTGAATGAGAATTCGTTAGAGGGATCCTTTTGGTACTTTTTCGTTCTTTAACTGGTACTTTTTTCCTTTGTGTAGACTTATTAACATAAAATTAAACGTGAAAGGTCCTGAGTTAATGAGAATTCGTTAGAGGGATCCTTTTGGTACTTTTTCGTTCTTTAACTGGTACTTTTTTTAATTTTCGTTAATATTGGACCTATGAACATAAAACTAAACATGCATGGTTCTGAGTAAATGAGAATCTGTAAAAGGGCTTTTTGGTACGTTTTTCTTTTTTAACTGGTACTTGTTGAATTTCCGTTAGTATTGGCCCTAGAAACATAAACTTAAACATGCAATGCCCTGAGTGAATGCAACATAAGCTTTGGCGTAAAAATATGTCCACGAAAGAAAGGGATACGCTAACGAAGTAGCGGTTTAAATGCTAGTAAATAATAAAATTTATCAAAAAAAAAAAAAATTTAAAACCATTACACAAAACCTAATAAAGGTTACATACAGGCAATTGCAATTTTAATAATGATTTTAATGGATTTAGAAATCCCTATTCAACATTTTCAATGGGAGAAATATTCCCACAAAAACTTTATGAATTAATTTTTTATTATAAATTTCATGCCTGATAACCAAAAAATTTATTTTATTTTTTATTGGTTATTTCTAACTAAAAAATCTTTTTGGTTGAAATAATGCTTATTTGAAACCAAAAAATCTTTTCGGTTGATATAATGGTTATTTATTACCAAAAAAAACAAAACACTCACTTAAATTGGTTGCGATGACCAAAATAATATATGTCTTATAAAAATGGTTAATTATAACCTTTTTATAAATTCATCAATATTAATGGTTAAAAATGAGTTTTTTGTCGTTTATCTTATAATTGTCCCTGATAACAACTTATTATTTTACATTAGAATCTGCAAATTCTTCTTAAAGATGGAGTAGAGATTGAAGCGCACCGCGCTAAAGAAATTTTAGAACTCCGAGAGTACACCACTAAGAGGGCAGAAAAGAAAGCGAGCCAATGAGGACTGCGAAACAAAAAAGCAGTTATTGGAGATCGCAAATAAACAGGCTGATGGGTTAAGGGTAATTATTAACGTGATATACATACATACATATGTACATATGTAAATCATCATCAAGAAAGAATAATTATTTTATTTTGCTTTATTTTTTGGTATATGCTAGCGAAATGAAGCGCTTCGAACTTGAGATAAGCAAAATTGTTTGTATTATTTTTCTGGATTTATGTTATTAAATGGCGTTTAATTTATCTATTTATTGTCTTTTACTTATTAATAGTGCCCACTGGCAATGTGTAAATACCACAATTTTTTCAATAGAGCTACCGTACCTACAATAAAGATATAAACCAATAAAATTCTTTTAGTTTACAGTTTTTTTAAAAGTTAGTGTTTCATTTTGTAGTATACTAACATAATCGTAAAATGTTAACATTCCTTTAAACTACTTATTATTCCAATGATATTGATTATCGCTTATTTGATTTTGTATTTTTTATATTATAATAAATGTACATATGTACATATTCTCTACGCATTATGTAAATAATAAGTTAAAGTAACACTAAGAATATACGCATTGACCGTTATAGAGAAATCAAGTTGTCATAAGATTATTGAATACATACAATGTTGTGCATTTTTGGTTTGGCACGTTTTGCATAGCAAACATCAACAGAAATACGATACCGTCAATAATTATTTAAATAGAATGCAATATTTGCAGATTTGCAAATATAGTTTAATGAACTTTTTCCATGATTGCGGTTATGCTGACTTGCGAAACGTGCCAACTCAATTATAAAAGCTGTAATGGTCTTTTTCTTTGGATTGAGGGATCCAACACCAATTAAGGGGTAAGTGCATAATTAATTTTTTTTAAGTGATTTGATTTTATAGTAATAAATGATTATTATCGATATCATTTACAATAATCATGTAGGGTTGCGCGAATTATTCAAACATTTGCTGTTCAAAACCAATGTACAATAATTCTCTTGTGTTAAATTTTTATTTATGTATGTTCGTTTTTGATAATAAGTCATAGATAGGTAGAAGTGTTAATTAATTAAAGTTAGCTCGGTTATTATCCCTATTGTCCTGACCTCTTGTAAGTCAATAAATGACAACAGTAGAACAACTTCAGATTCAAGAGCTTAAGGACGAAATCAACCAATATAAAAAAGAGAAAAAAGATTAAGATCCGGAGATAAACCGATTTAACGAAGCTCTTTTAGAGGAAATAAAAAGTTTCACTAGTAAAGAAGTATATCAACTAGTAAGAACACAGATCTCTTCAATGTGGGGAAAATTTACTAGGTTAGAAACGACGGATGCTATTTTGGCAGAATTAAATAAGGTGATTGTCGAAAACAAAAATAAGCAATCAGAAGAAATTAAAAAATTGAAACTAAAAGCAAAGGAAGCAGTAAAACAAATAGAGACTTTTATGAAAAATCAATTGGAATTTGAAACATACAGCAGGGAAGCGGAACAAACCATAGAAAAACTTAATACAATAGTTCAAAAAAATTTAATAAAGGAAAAAGAACTTAGGAAGTATTTAGAAGAATCAAAAGAATTTATAGCTAACTGCAAACAGGAAATACAGCAGTTACGAGCAAAAGAGGAAACACACGCTGAACTAGAGGAAAAGGTATTAAACCTTAATAATAAAATAGAAGAAAAAGAATCGTTGATTAAAATTTTAAAAACCGACTTAGAGGAATTATTACAATCAAATTTAAATTTATCAGTAAAAGCTGAAACTGAAATCTCTAATATTAAAACAAAAACGTCTCCATTAAAGTGTACGCCAAATAAAGCTATGTCGTACGATACAATAAGCACAACCATAGCTAGGGTAGTACCCCAATTTTCGGGAGCGCGAACGCCGGAATTATCAAGTAGGGTGCCTGAATTTGTAAATGCGTGTGAACTTGCGTTTAATTGTATAGGTAGAACAGATGAAGAAATTTTTTGTTTCATTACTGTCTACAAGGTTCGTAGGTAGGTAAAATTAATAAAAAACACCTATTTATCAGCAAGGTCCTTAGATAGCATTATTGTAGAGCTTAAGCAGACGCGTCAGTTTATAACAGAGGACATCAAGTCATTCTCAAGAAGACTTTTGACTCTTAAAAGTATAGCCAAGGAAATAGTAGAAGCAAGCTACGGCGCACAAGAGTCCGTTGCTCTAATGAGCGAAACAAAAAATTCACTAATAAAATCTTTCAAAATTGGACTGGCAGATCCTTCATTAAGGCAATTTTTGTTATCCAGTACCGAAACAGACTTAGATAAACTTGTGGACACAGCTCTAAAAATGTCTCTTTTATTACAACCGCAGTACGTGCAAATGGGAATGTGCCCCCAAATGCAAATAATACAAAATCCCCCAGTACCTTCAGTTTTAAACAATAATATTTCATTACCTCAACAAAACCCCACACAAATTTAATAATAATCCACTAAATATGTGTAACTTTAATCAAATGAATTCACAATATGGCCAAATTCAGACTCAAACACAAAATCTGTGGCCAAACCAGTATAACAACCTAAGTTTACCTAATTATAACGCCTTAAGCCCGACAATCCCTAATTTTAATCCGCAAATTACTGAAACTTATTCTCAAGACTCAGTTGTACAACACCAAGAATCAAAATATATTCCCGCTGCACAACCATCTAAATGGCGAACCCATTCACCACAATACGCAACGAAATGTGGCTTCTGCAATAAGCCTAACCACACGTATGCTGAATGTAGGCAACGTCGTAACACTCCTTATTGTGGAAATTGCAACTCCTATGGACATGAGGAAGACACTTGTCCCAGGGCAAAAATATTCGTAGCCAACACATATAAAAGTAAAATAAAATGTAGATGGTGTTCTAGAATAGGGCATTTAGAGGAAAATTGTTTTAGTAAAAAAAATTATAATAAGCAAAATGTGGGAAACGACCAGGGGGCCGGCAAGACCAACTAGGCTGCGCCCCAACTCACTATAATTCCAGAGAAACCAAATCTGAAAACCCAAATAATTTTGAAACCCTCATTACCAATAGAACAAATTACTGAAGTAGTAGACAATGAAGTTAACTTAAATATCAGTTCTAATAAAAACATTTTACAAAGCGTGGTACCGAATCAACCTGTTCCAACGGAGTCAGTCAATATTTCTTTTCCATTTCAAGAATTTCCAGAGATAAAGGAACCAACCGCTGAAAATTTACTGAATAGGAAACTTGACGAAATGCGGAAGTTAAACACACTCAAAAATAAAAAGAGTGTTAAAACCCGTAAAAACCCTAAAGTCAATACATTTCCCAATAATAAATTTAACGAATGTGGGAAAAATTCATATCTGTCAGTATTTCACATTTTCATATGTTATCTATTTGCAATTTGGAATGCATTAAAGTATCACACGTACAAATGTAGATGCATAATAGAAGCGAAACGCAAAGAATTAATTGCAAGTAAAAGTAATAGACTCTTTCTACTTAAACTACTTGAGAAAAATGACACTTTTATAGAATTACCAATGCCATTAGCAAAATATGGTAAAATACGTGTCTTAGTGGATACAGGGGCAGATACAAGTCTCTTAAAATTAAGCTCTTTAATTAAACTTAATATAAATAAAAAAGAAATAAAGGAACTGGGAGGTATTTTTGGTGGTAATAGTACTACTCTGGGCTCAGTAACTGTAGAACTGCCCTTATCAAAAATGTTCAAAGCTAAATGGCACGTGGTAGATAACCTTAACGACATACCAGCAGATGGTATATTAGGCCGCGATAATCTGTGGAATCGCTCGGTAATCGACACAGTATCCAAAACGCTAAAAATATTTAATGATAAACAGGAAATTGTTACGGAAGCACCACTCAGAACTTTAAATTATTTCTTAAGTAATAAGAAATATAAAACAAAAATAGCGGCACGTACACAAACAATTGCTCAAATACATGTAAAAAAGGTTTGCGCGAGCTCCTGGTGAACGCGCAAGAAATCGAACCTGGAATTTATATAGCAAATACTTAGTAAGCGTAAATGATGGGATCATTAACGTTCCAATATTAAACGCCACTACAAAAGATTACTTTATAGACAATAATTTTATACCTAGTCTTAGTAACTTCAATCAATTTAAAATAGTTGGTGAAAACCAAAGTAAAGTTTTCAATATTACTAGTAAAAAACCTATCGCTAGTAGAATATCGTTATTACTAGCATCATTAGATTTAGATCAGAATTTAAATACCGAAGAAAGAATCTCAATTGAAAATTTATGTGGTCATTACAATGACATTTTTCGGTTGGAGGGTGATCCTCTAACTCATACATCCGTGTTGACTCATACAATCCCAACTAAAGCTGACAAACCTGCTATTAATCAAAGGCAATACAGATTGCCTCAAATTCATAGGGACGATATTAACAAGGAAGTCGATAAAATGCTAAAGCAGAATATAGTTTCTCCAAGTAAATCCTCATTGAACTGACCACTGTTGGTGGTACCTAAAAAACCAGGTCCAGATGGACAAAAACGGTGGCGTGTAGTGGTGGATTTTCGGAAACTAAATCTTGCGACGGTTAAGGATGCTTTTCCGTTGCCTAGAATGGAGGATATTCTGGACCAACTAGGTAACTGCTGTTATTTTTCTACCTTGGATTTGGCAAGCGGCTACCACCAAGTGCTAATAGACGATCGCGATAAAGCGAAGACAGTTTTTAGTACGGCGCGGGGTCACTATGAATTCAACAGGATGGCTTTTGGGCTTACGGGAGCACCAGCTACCTTCCAAAGAATAATGAACCACATTCTAACAGGTCTAAACGGAATTGACTGCTTTGTGTACCTTGACGATATCGTTATTTACGGGAGATCCTTAAAAGAGCATAACGAGCGACTACAAAAAGTATTTTCTAAACTAAGACAGAGTAATTTGAAATTAAACACTGAAAAATGCTAATTTTTACGCCTCGAAGTCATATATTTGGGGCACAAATGCTCCCAGTCGGCAGCCCTGCCAGACCCTTCTAAAACTACTTGTGTAGTTAATTACCCTTCGCCTAAAACTCTTAAGGAAACCCAATCTTTCCTAGGTTTGGCAAATTACTACCGTAAATTTATTCCTGGTTTTTCAAAAATAGCTTCACCAATTACCAATTTATTAAAAAAGGATAAAAAATTTAATTGGTCAAAAGATTGTGAAACTGCTTTTACGGCTTTAAAAGAAGCAATAGTATCTAACCACAGATGCCAGCAATGAGGGGTTAGGTGCAATATTATCACAAGGTGAAGTAGGCAAAGATAAACCAGTTGCATTCGCTAGCCGTACATTAAACGCTGCAGAAAAGAACTATTCGGCAACGGAAAAAGAACTTCTAGCTATAGTATGGGCTACGAAAAAAATTTCGAACATACTTGATAGGACGGCCATTTACAGTGTTCACCGCTCATAAGGCATTAAAAGGAGTTTTTAACGTCAGCGACCCGACAACTCCCGTTCCACCACAAACCGTCTGACTACGACTATAAAATAGAGTACAAGCCAGGAAAATCTAACACCAATGCCGATGCACTGAGCAGAAAACCACAGCCAACAGACAGGGAAAACATATCAGCCGTAAAAACAAGGAGCAAAACACAAATCGAGGATGGAGTAAAACAGTTAAACACGTCAAAAGAAGATGAAAATAAAGAACTAGTGTACATAAATCCTCCAGAAATTGTTAAAAATAACAGCAAAGTAATTGACAAAAGCAGAAAGTTCGAAGTTCTCACCGATCGAGAGGAAATAAATACAATCCTGAACGACTTCCACAACTCTATTTTAGGAGGTCACCAAGGCATGAAAAAAACTTATTGGAGGATAAGGGAACAATATCGCTGGAAAAACATGCAGAAGGACATAAATGAATATATTAAAAAATGCCATAAGTGCCAATTAAACAAAAGTTCAAGAAAAACAAAAATGCCAATGATTATTACAGATACACCACAACTACCATTCGATAAAGTGTATATGGATATAGTCGGAATTTTGCCGGAGACCTACTCTGGTAATCGGTACATCTTAACTTTCCTAGATGATTTGACGAAATTTATGGAATGTGCCGCCTTACCTAATCAAGAGGCAGCGACAGTCGCCAAGGTTTTTTATGAGGAAATCTTAACAAGATATAGAATACCTAAAGTACTGGTTACCGATAATGGATCCAACTTTACTTCCAAACTATTTGCACAAACGTGGAAATTATTAGGAATTAAAAAATTGCATATCACCGTATACCATCCACAAGCTAATGGCAGCCTCGATCGTAGTCATCGTCCCTTAGCGGAATATCTTAGAAATTTTGTGGCCAATGACGAAAGGTCATGGGATCAATGGTTGAGGCAAGGTGTACATGTACATAAGTACATGCAGGTACTAAATTGACTCCGCTTAATTGCTTGTTTGGTTTCAAGTTTGAAATGCCAACAAACTTAAAAAGGTCTCCTACACCAGCGAATAACCTAGAAGATTACCCAATACGCCTCCGTTATCAATTACAAAAAACCCACCAAATTGCAAAACAGAATCTCGATAAGGCAAAATTTCTTTCAAAGAAATCATATGATAACGGGATAAATCCCGCCACTTTTCAAAAGGGTCAAAAGGTTTTACTAAAAAATGCTACAAGAAAAAATAAATTCTACCCTATATGGACTGGCCCATACGAAATTATATCAATAAATAGTCCAGTCACTACCTCACTTCAAATAAATAAAAAAATAAAAAAGGTCCACAATAACAGAATTAAATTATTTAACGAGTAGAAATGAAGAATTTTAGAAGTTATTATGTAACCTGTACATATACAAAAATATATAAAATATATAATTGTTTTTTTGTTTTGTCTCTATTTCCATTGAAAAATCATTAAATAATCAACAAACACGATTTTTATGTCAGTGAATGAAGTGATTGGCCGCCAATATCAGGTACACAACATTTACAGTTTTAGGGGAGAAAACTGTGAGAGGTTGTAAGGTTAAATAAATAATGGATATATGTTTTTGCAATTTTATTATTTAAAGTTGTAAGGATATATAAATCCATTTAATTAACACATATTTGAGCATTTTTGTTATATAGTCAAACTAAGTTTTGCTAAGATGTGAGCGACCAGCTATATGAATTTCGTAGATATCGCTTTAAATTGGTTCAAGGTAATGCTCAACTATTTGTATTAAGTGCTCAGATACTTTCAATCCATATAAACAAAATTCATATTGTAACGGCAAAAGTCGTTGCACTTGTTTTTCCCACACAACAATAATTGGCAAATAGAATATTGTCTATATTTCTTTATGGATCGAAGTATCGCCTGTTTTGTTATTATTATTAATTGAATTATTCCCCATTTATTTTGTACTACCTGAATTTGTAGTATCTAGTTTACATTATATGTATTCCTTATTGAATTTGTTTCAACGAAACGGAAATATATTTTATTTAATCATATTAAAACTAGTCAGTAAGTTAAACTACCCTTTCAAATTATAACGTCTTTATTAACGGATAAAGTAACGCCCCCTGCATGTCAGATATGGATACCTCCATCAAAATACAACCGCTCGCTGTACAACCATGCAAAGCATACGACACATATACTACGCTGTGTATGCGTGTGTATCGACAATTGTATAGGCATAAAAGGCAAGACAAAATAATATAGAAGTCAGTCTGCTGGGAGCTCGCTTAGCGGTAAGAACTCACTTTGGTCGTGCGGTAATAGCCTACCAATAGTTTGTGATTTAAACTAGACGTGCTACTAAAACGATACGAGGAGTTTATTCTTGTACTGTTTCCAGACTTCACTGGTGTACTTCCTTCACTGCCAGTATCTGCGTGCGAAGAGTGGAAGCCTGTACGGGAGTTTGTCTCTATAGGTTTGCCACCAAATTCATCCTCCGTCAGGCGACGTCCGATAGAGCCATCCCTCCTTTTCATCAGCGTCGGTGTCAGGTAGCTGCTTGACCTGTATGAGAGTTTATTCCTACAGGCCAGCCGCTCACTGACCACTTCATCCTACCCCAGGAGAGTGCTATACCCAAAATCTTGGACGGCCAAACCAGCCCAAAACAGCCTTCGACTACAACTCTCGTAAGGCGGCGTTACAACATCGCAATTAATATAAAGCTGTAGAAAATTAAATAAAGGATTATTTTAAAGAATAAGAAAACCAAGTTGTTGACTGTGGTTTTATTTCATTCGAACGACCCTGGACCCCGCTGAACCTATCCCAGCATCCAGCGAGGAAACGTGTCGTTACATGGCGCCCGAGCAGGGACATTTAATGTCTAAATCCAACAAAAATAAAGATTAAAAAAAAATATATATATACAAAAAAAAAAAAAAAGGAAAAAAAAAACCTTTCTAATTAATTTACAGCGAAAATCAACTATAACTACAAGAAAAAATTTGCAACAACGAAAAGAGATCTGTGCCCAGAAAAACGGCTACCACCACATAAATTTTTGTCCATCAAAAAAAAAAAAAAAAAAAAAAAATGCTGAAAACCACGTGGGTATACTCACTAAAAAGGGAAGAGCTAATCAGCTACTTGGCGGAGTTCGAGCAAACTGCTACAGTTACTGTGGAAGAATTACGTAAGCGATTCGCAAAATTCTTAACAACCGACCACGAGGCGGCAATAATGAACAGACTGCTAGAACTGCAGGCACAACACGAGAAAGTTTCCTCACTATCACCCGGGGCCAGCTTGTCTGTGCCACCACGGGATACCGAGGCAGCAAATAATACATCCCCACTGAAAATAGAGACTATAACCCAAAGGCTGTGCAATCTTGATGTACAGAACACGGGAAAAGAGAGCAAGGTACTCATAATCGACCTAGTACGGAAATGGGGCCTCAAGTATGATGGTGGAAAGGACCCTCTAGGGTTTATAGAGCGAGTAGAAGAGTTATCGGGTATGTACGAAATTCAATTATATGACGTCCTCAGAGTGATGTCAGAATTTTTCCGCGACAAAGCGCTCAGCTGGTTCCGGAATAACAATAAACAATGGGACCAGTGGCGAATGTTCAAAAAAGATTTCTGTGACTTCTTTCTACCTCCCCGGTACTTCGAAAAGCTGGAGGATGAGATCCGAAAACGCACCCAGAAACCTCGCGAATCATTTAAAGACTATATGCTTAATTTACAGGATCTAATGAGGCACGCAGATCTTAGTCCTACCCAGAAACTTGAACGAATTTACAGAAACGCATTACCAGACTACCAGTGGTATATCCGCCGGCGTGATTTCACAACATTGGACGAACTTATTAATTTAGCGGCGGATCTGGAAACGATACCGGGTAATGCACAACAGAATCGAGGGGAACATCATCGCATGTTGTCCATAGAGCCTTTCCCAAAGACATGCCGAAATCCATATAAACCGAGCAGAGCCACGAAAACCCACAATCAAAATACATATTTGACCTGGGGAAAGGAAAAATTAAAGGCAACTTTAAAAATCCAAGGAAACTTGGTCACAGCCATCATTGACACCGGAGCGACGCGAAGCTTCATCGTGCCGACGCTCATCCAACAGCTAACACCTAAGCCCCCATATGGCCAAGAGGACATCGACGTGATACTAGCCGATGGCTCAAAAAGAGTCGTCACGAAGGCTGTCAAATATAACGTGCGCTTGGGAAATGTGACCGCAGAGCACGAATTTCTAATTATGGACCAAGCGACAGAAAGTGTCACTTTAGGCCTTGACTTCCTGCGCAATTTTAACACGACATTCACATGTGCCGGTCTTGTCACACATTCCAGGAAAGTCGAACAGAGTAGGCCACGTCGAAGGGAGCGTTTCACAAAGATTACGGGTAAGAAAAATCATGAAAAAAGTAAACAAGTGCGGATCATGAGTAACAACCAAGAAAAATTTGATGCGTCACGGGAAAAGTTCCGACAAAACCTAAAAAAGGATCAAGCTAAAAGCCGTCGAACCATAGTCCTCAAAGACGACGACATCCCCAGCACAAGTCGAAAACGGAGAATACGCACCACCAAAAACAGAGCGCGTCGCTTCACAAAGGAGAGCCCAGTACCCACATCACCAACAGATAGTTCCAAACGTACTAGCACGGAACAATATTTTCGAATGAGGGCACATTCACATGTAAACAGTCCCCCACTACCACCAGATCGTCGGCCATCGTGCAAGGAAATATCATTAATCGCATCATCAGTTACGTTGCCCAGAACACTAGTCACGCCTCAAAGGCAATTCGCCAGAGTAGCACCATTAACAGTTTCTCAAATGTCAATGGTCTCCAGAGCGCCGCCACTCCCGACTAATTCACGGGAGATATCACTGTTGCAGGCGCCTGAAGAATTGCGACAGGAAATTGAAAAACGCTTCGCAGTAGCACCGTCCCAGAGACGTGTGCGTACGATAATAGAAATACGAGGGCAAAAGTACCGCATCATCTATCCGCGCAATGGCCCCGTGCGCATCCAGTGGTTACGCCCACAACCTTAAATGAATAGAGGGGGAGCAGTGTAACGGCAAAAGTCGTTGCACTTGTTTTTCCCACACAACAATAATTGGCAAATAGAATATTGTCTATATTTCTTTATGGATCGAAGTATCGCCTGTTTTGTTATTATTATTAATTGAATTATTCCCCATTTATTTTGTACTACCTGAATTTGTAGTATCTAGTTTACATTATATGTATTCCTTATTGAATTTGTTTCAACGAAACGGAAATATATTTTATTTAATCATATTAAAACTAGTCAGTAAGTTAAACTACCCTTTCAAATTATAACGTCTTTATTAACGGATAAAGTAACGCCCCCTGCATGTCAGATATGGATACCTCCATCAAAATACAACCGCTCGCTGTACAACCATGCAAAGCATACGACACATATACTACGCTGTGTATGCGTGTGTATCGACAATTGTATAGGCATAAAAGGCAAGACAAAATAATATAGAAGTCAGTCTGCTGGGAGCTCGCTTAGCGGTAAGAACTCACTTTGGTCGTGCGGTAATAGCCTACCAATAGTTTGTGATTTAAACTAGACGTGCTACTAAAACGATACGAGGAGTTTATTCTTGTACTGTTTCCAGACTTCACTGGTGTACTTCCTTCACTGCCATTCATCTGCGTGCGAAGAGTGGAAGCCTGTACGGGAGTTTGTCTCTATAGGTTTGCCACCAAATTCATCCTCCGTCAGGCGACGTCCGATAGAGCCATCCCTCCTTTTCATCAGCGTCGGTGTCAGGTAGCTGCTTGACCTGTATGAGAGTTTATTCCTACAGGCCAGCCGCTCACTGACCACTTCATCCTACCCCAGGAGAGTGCTATACCCAAAATCTTGGACGGCCAAACCAGCCCAAAACAGCCTTCGACTACAACTCTCGTAAGGCGGCGTTACAACATCGCAATTAATATAAAGCTGTAGAAAATTAAATAAAGGATTATTTTAAAGAATAAGAAAACCAAGTTGTTGACTGTGGTTTTATTTCATTCGAACGACCCTGGACCCCGCTGAACCTATCCCAGCATCCAGCGAGGAAACGTGTCGTTACAATATTTCCAAATAATAACGATTTCTCATTTCAGATAAGCCATTACTACCTGGAGGAGCTACAAGTAATATAGGACAAAGAAAATTTTTTATATAATTAGCCTACGATACAAACTTAATAACATAATTACTGAAGTGGAATTAGTCAATGAATTAAACTATTAAAATTTAAATGTTGTTTATATAAGTAAAAATTATTGATAAACGTTAATGAACACACAGAAAGAATTATTCCTAAAACAAATTCAATTAATACACTTAATCAAGAATTAAACTAGTTCAATTGGTTCCGAAATTGAATCAATTACTCACATGATAAAAAACAAAATTTTCTTATGAAAAGTAATATTATCAGGCTCAAGTTCAGTTTTATTGAATTAATGAAAATTCAAAATTACTAAGAAATTTTTTTGTGTTGGAAAATATTATTATTTATATCCAATCAGTTTTTAGCAGAACGTATCAGTACTGATTTCAAGGCCGCTACACCTCTCATCAGCGTTCAATTGTCCATCTTTACAATTTTCGTAAAGTGGATACTAATTGAGAAGAATATCAACTATTAAACCAGTTTTCAAGAGAAGTAGAATATGAGAATTAATTTTTAATTCAATTTTTATTCTACAATGAAACAGTGCTGGTTAGTACGAAATTCCCTCATTACTTGAGCCTGATAATATTACTTTTCATACATATGTACATCAATATAAGTTCGAATAATAATTACGTTTATTCGTAATAATAATAATATAAAAATATTAATTCCGCTTGGGCACGAGCTATAAATACCCTAATAACAGGGGTCACAGTAATATGTGAATTTCCCTAATATAGAGTAAAAACAACAAAAACGTTAAAATACAAAGTAGAATACTTTGATGATAACGGACTATGAGTTTGTGTTGATTATTAGTTCCAAACAGTAATTAGGGAATTTCGTACTAACCAGCACTGTTTCATTGTAGAATAGAAATTGAATTAAAAATTTATTCTCGTATTCTATTTATGTTGAAAACTGGTTAAATAGTTGATATTCTTCTC
Source organism: Lypha dubia (assembly GCA_947311025.1). Classification (NCBI taxonomy): domain Eukaryota; kingdom Metazoa; phylum Arthropoda; class Insecta; order Diptera; family Tachinidae; genus Lypha; species Lypha dubia. Next base: position 71,955,668 of record OX371260.1, read on the forward strand.
AATTAGTATCCACTTTACGAAAATTGTAAAGATGGACAATTGAGCGCTGATGAGAGGTGTAGCGGCCTTGAAATCAGTACTGATACGTACAAGCTAAGAATATTTCTTCAAACGAAAAATCAATTCTAAAACAATAATAATAACTTTATATTAATTTCTTTTAAGTAACCTTTGTACTAAAACTAACAAAGAAACATTTATGTACATATGTATATTAAATAAATAACCAAATTCATACGATCCCTTGAACTCAAAACACGCCTGCAGCATTCTTCAAAGGGGAAGTGCTGTTGTGCATTTTTGGTTTCGCACGTTTTGCATAGCAAACATCAACAGAAATACGATACCGTCAATAATTAATTTAAATAGAATGCAATATTTGCAGATTTGCAAATATAGTTTAATGAACTTTTTCCATGATTGCGGTTATGCTGACTTGCGAAACGTGGCAACTCAATTATAAAAGCTGTAATATTTAAAATAAAGCGAAACATTTTTAGTCTAGAAGAACATTAAAAATAAAGTGTAGCAACAATATGGATCAAAATTAACTTTTTTACTTTTTAAACAGATAGCAACGAATAAAGACGTTCGGCAAAATAAAATTAGACTTAAGCAAATATACAACTTGCTGTTTGAATTTATTACAGTATAGCACAGTGGCGACGAGGACAAAATAATTATAATTCAATGGTTACGACAATTATTGGTAAAGTGCCTTTTTTTGAACATTCACAAAAATGCAATTAGATCAGTTTGAGGGTGGTGTTGGCTGAAGTGGTTAGCGAGTTGACTACTAAGCAAAAAATGATTTGGGGCCTGGATTCAAACCCTGGCCAGAGCAAGTCAATCAACATCATTAATTTCTCTAATGTACATTAGTGAGACATTGTATTAACTGTTGTCGGACTATTTAAGTGATGAAGGCATAGCACTGGTCACTAACTGTTCCGACAGCGATTGATGCTATCCAAGCTAATGTACACAACATCGCCCTCCTTCGTTGGTTAGCAGAAACATCGGCGAAGTAAAACAATAAATAAAATGCCTGCTAATAAAGCTTAACAAAGTTAATGCGTCTACTTAACACCGGAGGCGCCTCAACACTGCCTTAAAAACTAACATAACGCGCAAAGCGCAGAGTTGTGAAAGAGTTAAGTCTTCTAAATTTTCAACATCTATCTTCTCTACCCTATCCCTCTCCCTGAGTTCCGGCACAGTGCACTGCATACGTAGGGGTCATCCCCTGAGTGCTGGTCCGAATTAAAAAAAAAAGGTAACGACATTGAAGATGAAGCCAAAAAGAAAGGAATTTTTTTAACGTCGTTGTGCGAAACGTCATATTTATTGTTGCAAAATCTGGTCAGTCCCGCTAAAGTGGAAGCGGTAACGACAACTTATGAAATTTGTCAGAACGTCATGAATAAGCATTTTAAGAGTGCTACTTCTGGGTTCGCTAAACGTTTTAAATTTTATAACGCATCAAAATCATCCGCGGAAACTATTAATGAATGGGCCGTTCGAGTGAGATCGTTAGCTGTGTATTGCGAATTTGGAGCTAGTTTGGAATCAGTGATTCGAGATAAGTTCGTGATGGGCTTGGAAAAGGGTCCAGCTCGAGATAAAATTTTCATGGAATCAGTGGATTGCTCTTTGGACAAGGTAATTGAAATTGCAAATAATGTGGAGTACACAAGACACCAGTACGAGATTTCCCAAAGTATTAAAGAAGAGAATCTGCACTTCATTAAAAGAGGCAAAGGCGAGCAATCTAAAAAGCAACAACAAGAAAAGCAGGAACGTAAGTCGACACAACAATGTAAAGTGTGTGGATACAATAAACACAAGAGTGAAAACTGTAAGTTTAAGAATTATAGGCGCAATCAATGTAAACAAAAAGGGCATCTAAAAAAGATGTGTAGATTCAAAACTTTTAATTACATTGATAATTCTGACTTAAGTTTATTTTCTATAAGTAGCGGTAAGGATGACCCCATTAAAATTAAAATATGTATAAACAAGAAACGTTTTGAAATGGAGCTAGATACGGGGTCGGAAAATAATGTTATTTCCAAAAATTTTTATAAGGCTTTTTTTTCAAAACCGTAAACTTAAAGAAGTGGATATGGTGTTAAAAGCATATAATGGCAAAAATATAAAACCTTTTGGTTCGTTAGATGTTGAAGTAATGTATTGTAATAAAATTAGGGACATTCCGATTATCGTCATTGAAAATGGTGGACCGCCATTATTAGGGAGAAATTTTCTAAGAACATTTAAAATACAAATTGGTAATTTAATTATTTGCTACCTATGAAAAAACCGCCACAAATAATTAGTAGATTTGAAAGCCTTTTTGATGGTAGTTTGTGGAAGTTTGGAGGTGGGCAAGCAAGTTTAAAAATAAAGGAAATTTTTCAGGCCAAGGTCGTTACCTTTGGCTATTAAAGACAAAGTTGAAAAAGAAATTGAAAATCTTGTAAAACTAAATATTTTGCAGCCCGTAGGCTATTGTGAATAGGGTACACCCATTGTTCCCATTGTGAGAAACGGAGGTATAAGAAAATGCGGGGACTTTAAAGTTACTTTTAACCCATGTCTCAATGTGGAAAAATATCCGCTACCCCGGATTGAAGACATTTTTTCAAAACTACACGGTGGAGAAGAATTCACCAAGTTAGATTTGAGCATGGCGTATCAGCAAATTCCCTTAGATAAAAAGTCTAGAATGTATACCACGATATCAACATCAAAAGGACTGTTCCAATATACGATACTCATTTATGGGCTAGCTTCGGCACCTGCCATTTTTCAAAGAATCATGGATTCTCTGTTAGCTGGGTTACAGGGAGTATTTGTGTTTTTAGACGACATTTTGATTAGCGCACCTAACAGAAAATTGCATACTGAAAGACTCGAGCGAGTACTAAAAATTTTAGTGGAAGCTGGGTTCAAATTATCACATAAGTGTGAGTTTTTTTCCGAGAAAATACAGTATTTGGGTCATATGATTGACAAAAGAGGATTGCATATTAATCCTGAAAAAAATTAGTGAAATCGTTGATATACCATACGCAACCAATTTAAAAGAGTTATAGGCATTGCTAGGTATGGTAAATTTTTATAGACATTTCATAGCAGATGTGTCATCTTTGTTACACCCATTACACAATTTGCTGCGTGCCGATACAAGTTTCGTTTGGAATGATAGTTGTTCTTCAACTGTAGATCAATTGAAACCATTATTATTGGCAGATCATTGCTTAGGACACTTTAACATAAATTATAGTACCATATTGACGGTGGATGCCAGCCCAGTCGGTGTGGGTGCTGTTTTGTCACAGGTTGATAATATAGGTATAGAGCGACCAATAGAGTTTGCCTCTAAATCTTTGACAGACACTCAAAAATGGTATTCCCAGTTAGATCGAGAAGCAGTGGCTATTTTGTTCGGAGTAAAAAAATTCCATCATTATTTATATGGTCGCCATTTCACCTTAGTAACTGACAATAAACCACTGCATTACATTTTTAATCCCAAAAAAGGAATACCATTAATGGCATCAAACCGATTGCAGCGCATAGCGTTGACACTATCCGTTTACCAGTTTGATATTTGTCACATCAAATCACAAAACAATGTTGCAGATTATTTTTCGAGGTATCCGAAAAATTTAAATTTTACCTTAGAACAACTCCCCACGAACGTTTACATAAATTACTTACAAAATCTAAATAATGAAACTAATTTGATAGACTTTAAGACAATCAGTCATGAGACCCCGGAAGATGCGTTGTTAGAACAGGTAAAAATATTTATTAAGCAGGGATGGCCAGCAAAATGTTCGGATCCCCAACTTTTGCCATAATTTTTAAAACAAAATGAGTTGTCAGAAGAAGGAAATTGCTTGTTTTGGGGATATCGAGTAATTATACCAAGAAAATTAACAAGGGATTTAGTAAATGTGTTACACGCATCCCATATGGGAATCGTTAAGATGAAAGAAATGGCTCGGGAATGCTGTTGGTGGCCTGCACAGAGTAAAGACTTGGAAAAGGTTGTAAAATCATGTGAGGCTTGTTTGCTGACGCGTCCGAATCCGCCGCAACAAGAGTTAATTACGTGGCCTAGATCAGATGAAATATGGTCTAGGTTACACATCGATTTTTTTGGTTCATTTATGAAACGTTGATGCCTAGTGATCGTAGATAGAAGTAGCAAATGGGTCGAATGTGTTGATATCGGAAACAATATCACTAGTGATGCTGTTATAGGCGTATTACGCCAACTTTTCGCAAGGTTTAGAGTGCCCAAATGTATAGTTTCGGATAATGGAACTTCTTTCGTCTCTAATAAGTTTAAACATTTTTTGCAAATGAACGGAATTGAACAAATTACAACGCCGGTAGGGCATCCAGCTACTAACGGGCAAGCCGAAAATGCCGTGAAAGCAATAAAAAAATGCTTTAAAACCCTTTCAAGCCTTGGGGTCTCCCCAGCTTACTTAATATTTAATAAAAGAAAAATACGAACAAGGCTGGATCTTATTAACCCAAAGAGAAAAGTTAAATCAGTAAGAGCCTGAAAGAAGTAAAAGAATTTGTAAAAAATAAACAATTAAATCAAACAAAATTCCATAAAAGAAAAAAAAAACAATAGATTTTGCGAAAACGATTATGTAATGGTTAAAGTCTATTCTGTTCCAGGAAAAGTTTCATGGAAAACCGGAAAAATCTTTAAAGTTGCAGGTAAAGAAACTTATTTGGTGAAAGTAGAGTCTGGAAAAATATGGAATCGCGAAGATATCTCCGGTTAACTGAAGGAACACTAACAAATGAAAGGATATAAGGCTTTTGACCAAAAAACTAAAATTCTGCTCTCTAAATTATATCGGTGGAGGTTTACTCGACCTTGATGTAGTTGTGTCGTCATCGCCTTATTCATTTAGAACTTTCACCGTTGACGCTATTTGGGACTTCCTCGACTTTTTACCACGGTTACGTATCTGTCCGTACCAGTTTGGATTTTATTATCACTATTTTCACTCTGCATTTACAATTTTGTGCACGTTGGTCACCTTGTTACTGATTGTTTGTTTGTTTGATTGTACAGCTAAGCTAAAGAGTTTGCTTATGGGTGCAATTGTTGTTGCTTCTTGATCAATATTTAACATGTACGGAGAGCATGATCGCGCACGAGTATTTGTATTTTGTGTAAAGTTTAAGTATGTGTTTAAATTATTTTTTTCGTTGCCCTCATCAGCAACCAAGGTTAAATACAAATTCCTACTGCTTGTAGGTTTATTGTTGTTGTTGTCAGAAGATGAAATCATTTAGAGTTCTCTTTTTTTTTTGTGTTCACTGTATAAGTTGTGTATGCAAATATTTAAGTATATTACACGCAAGCAACAAAAAATAAAATAAAACCAGTATAATAACTGTTTAATCAATGTTTTGTTTTTGTTTTTTTCTGATTTTAACTTTCAGTAAATTTTTAATATTCAGTTGCGACAATTATAAAAACGCGTCTGTACACTACGAGAGTTGAAACTGAAGTGATAGCGTAGCTACATGGTGATACGTTCTGGTGAAGCATGCTGGTACTATAGCTGCCAGATTTTTTGAGGTTATATCGTCATATTTTTGAGCAAAAATCGTCATTATCGTCAATACAGCTTATTGAAATCGTTATAAACACGTCAAATGAAAAACCGCTTTTTTTTACCAACAAAACATATTTTATCAGAGGCAAAATATAACAAAACTTTTAAATAAACAAATCTTATTAAAAAAAACAGCATTCTTTAAATACAGAGATCAGATACTTCAATTAGAATTTACAATAAAATCACACGTAAATAGATTGCATGTTTTTCACTAGGCTTTTGCATTAAGTACATTTAAATTCAAAAACATTTGCTTTTTTAAAAATTCTCAGAGTAATTCTAAGTACAAAAGGGGATCAAAGCAAGTAAATACAAAACAAAAAAAAAACATATATTCTCTTTATACGCTCAGAGTAATTGTATTTACTCATTCTTATTCACAATAAGTAGAGTAAAGTAAACATTTTTTTTTCTAATATTCTGTAAGTATTTTGCAAGGTTCTTATTTTACCATGTGGGTATTTTAAGCATTTTCTTGGTTTTTATTTTTAGCATTAATTTACCAGTTAATTTTATGGAATATATGTGCATACATATCGCACCCGTTCAACAATACTGTATTAACTCAAAAACTTCAAAGTGTTCAGGAGAGACAAAAAACTGTTGTTTTTTATACTATTCTTCTATCACAAAGAGAGATACAACTGTATTTTTTTGGGTGAAAGAGTGGAGAAAATGGTGTAAAATTTTTACAGTGGATAGATATGACCACTGTTCATCGATTTCTTGCAAAAAACGAAATTTCAAAAATTTTGAGTTAATACAGTATTGTTGAACGAGTGCGATATGTACATACCTATCTAAGTATATACAACTATTGATATGTTGTTAATTTGATCTTAACATGAAATTAAATAAAAGCGAAATTTCATACAAACAAAATAAAACTTACAAAAATACTTAAGTATTTTAGTAAATAGTTTAAGTACTGCTTGTCTTAACTTAATGTGCTTGGTTCTTATTATGCTTACTTCCTACATGCTTTAATACTTGGTTTATTTATTTGGTACAGAAACAGTATTTATTGTTTCTTATAATAGAGAACAGAAGAAGGTAATAATACTAAATGGATTAATTTGGCCAAGAGCTTTATATTTATTTTCAAAATCAAATCTTGATAATATCTTATCACAAAAGCTCTATATAAAAATTAACACAATTATTACTAGTATCATATTTTTCTTTTGCATTTATTTGTGCTTCTTTCAATACATCTCTGGCAAATATTCCTAAATAAATGTCTTCAAAATTTAAAGAATTGTTTTTTTATAATCAGTTAAATAAAAGTTTTCAGTAAACTAGTTTTTAAAAAGTTGCTCATTACAATTTTCAGCAGTTCAAGGTTGCTTTACTATTGCATATAAATGTTGCAAACTTGAATTATTTAAAATCGTCAAAATGAGGGTATAAATCGTCCTATCGTCACCATTTTATATTTAGGACCCAAAATCGTCAAAAAGACGATAAATCATCAAATCTGGCAGCTATGGCTGGTACTCGTTGTTTGTTCTTCGATGCGCTCGTTAGATCGTTGTTTGTTTCTTTTATTTAAGTACATATGTAAATGTGTTACAGATTCGAGGGATCTTTTCGGGGTAGTTTATGTGTTGTTGCCTTATTAATAATGTATAATTATATAATATGTATAATAATGGAATTGTTTTTCTTTTTATTAAAACTTTTCTACTTCAAAATTTGCAAAATTTTTTATTATTGTTGATATACTTTTTTTTCATTTCTTTATCTTTAAATTAACTTGTGCTTAAATTTTAAGTCAACAATTAATTTCTGTTTAGTACAATATTCAACTTTTTAGTCACTTTTTTCCAATTGCACAATTTAAACAATTTGATTCCATTAGCAAGCTTTTGATGAAAATTATCCGGCGCCGTGGATTTGCAAAACCACATTGATATTCAAAGATTATTTTATTGTATGGGTATTGATTGCCGTTTTGATATGACCAAAGAGTCCAATTGTTATATGTTCATTTGCACTAGCTTATTGGAAACCACATTATTTAGCTTTTATTATATGGTACAAGAAGAATTCTTTTGACTTTTATGCATATACATACATACATATTCTGCGTATTTCGTATGTGTTTTGTTAAAGAAAGTTCTATAAATTTACTTTTATTTTGTCCATTCACAGATTAATTTTAGCACAACTTAAAACTCATGGCTTAGTGAATCCATAGAGTTTCTTTTTTCATTGTTTTGTCCAATTTTGATTGGCAAACGGACATAACGGTCAATGCAGTAGAAAGACAGAATAAAAGAAAAAAGCGAATATTTGCCTCTTTCCCTAGTTCGCACAGACATGTTATCCCCAGGGTTGCTTTTGTTTTAAGTTGGCTACACGATCAAAAGGTAATTGTCAGGGCAAAATCGATAGTTTCAGTGTGTATGGCGAAAACCAAGATAAGGAAAGTTCGAAAATAAAACTCATCAGAGCAAATCTGTAACAACCCTGCTTCGTATCTATGGTACACCTAAATATCGAACAGGAAGGATTTCGCTTGCTCATCTATCGCGTCGTAACTGTGGCTTACGGAAAATCTATCTACGAAAAGTTATATGTGTGCGGATCGACCCACGAAGCCGGGCAAATCTGGCTTAGAGTGCGAGTTTAAATAAAAAAAAATTCTATTGGTGAAGATCGGAGACGTGGTATTTCCCTACGTAATTCCCTTGCAAGTCTTCGATCAGATAAAGTGTGTTTCCCACTTTCTTCCGTATTCTACATTTGATAAACTTTGGGTTAAGTTTGGCATTTACGCCCTTTTTGAAGTCGCTTTGGGTGTGATTTCGTCGGAAAATTTCTTGACTTGAAATTGTGGCTTTCTAGTGTGCAATATTTAGATTGTGCCGTATCTTCTCCCGAATGTTTTGAAGCTTATCGGAATGTCGAATAATGCTATCGTCGGTAGTCATGTCTAGTTTTTCTAGGAGATGGTATAAAGATCCGTGAAGGATCATGTTTTGGCCAGAAGTGGCAAAATATGGAGTGCACTGTGTCGCTAAATGTATTTCGCTGCGCCAAACTTGCAGTATGATGGGTATGCTTCGATCCCAGTTCGTATGATCCGAATCATTTTTGAGCAGATGGCGAATTTTCGAGACGATTTCTCGGTTTGCCCTTTAAGAAGCATTCGCCTGCGGTGAGTAATACCCGGTTTTTATCTGAGTAATGCCATATGCGGCGAAAAACTCGCTGATTTCTTTGGAGGTAAATTTTTTAGCATTATCGCTGTGAATAAATTGTGGCACGCCATACGTAGCAAAAAGATAGTTCTGAAAATAATCTATCACGTTAGATGAAGTCGCAGCTCTCAAAGGCTTGAAAAATAGAAACTTAGTTAAATGGTCGATTACAATAAACAGTTGGCTATTCTTGGCGTTAGTGCGTGGGTAGGGACCCAGAAAGTCGCAATATAGCCGTTGAAAGGGGCGCATTGTCAAAAGTTGGTGACCAATTAAGGGCCGTGTCACTTGATTTGTAGGCTTTATGGCCTTGCACTCATCACAACTCTTGACAAAATTCCTGACATCGCGAGCCATTTGTGGCCAGAAATAATTTTGTCGGATTCTGGATAAGGTTTTATGGTATCCGCCATGGCAACCATCTTCGTTAATTGTTTTATTACTACTAGTTTCGCTAATTTTCTGGGCAACCACAATCTCCAGAGTCTTTCTTCAGTGTCTATGCCGTCCCTGAATTTGATTCGTTTATGAATGTGCTTGTCTACTATGCGTAAATCTGGTAAAAAACTACTATGCTGACATATTTCTTCCCTTAATTTGGTATTCTCGGAACTATCAAATTCTGGGGAATCTAGGTCCAACTTGAAATGGTAGGTCTCCCTTTGAATTTCGTCGACGTCCAGCCGTGATAAGGTGTCTGGCACCACATTTTGGGAACCTTTCCGATGTTCTATGGTGAACACGTAATTTGGAGTTGTAAGCTCCATCGAGCTAATCTACCACTTAAGTCTTTTTGGCGCATAAGCCACTGCAGGCTTGAGTGGTCTGTGATTATTTTGAAGGGTAGGCCTTCGATGTACTGTCTAAATCTTTTCACGCAAATTACAGCCGCGAGACACTCTAGCTCCGTTACGGTGTAATTTTGCTGTGCCTTGTTTAATTTCTGCGATACAAATGAAATAGGGTGTTCCTTGCCGTCGTTGTCCCGTTGAACCAAAACTCCGCCTACGCCCACGCGTGATGCGTCACATTGTATCACAAATTGAGCGGAAAAATTTGGCTGTGCCAAAACGGGAGCACTTGAAAGTGCCAATTTTAATTTGTTAAAAGAGCTAATAGCATCTTGGCTCAAGCGAAATGGTTTCGATGACTTACGTAAGCTATCGGTGAGCGGAACTGCTAGGTCAGAAAAGTTTCGAATGAAGGTGCGATACCAGTTGACCATTCCGACAAAGCGCCTAACTTGTCGGGGTGTTTTTGGAATTGGGAATTGTGTGATAGCTTCTACCTTATCTGCGTCGACCTTTAAGGTTCCACCACCCACTCGATACACTAAGTATTTAATTTCCCGCTGACAAAACTTGCTTTTGCGCACGTTAATTGTGAGGCCGGCAGACTCTAGGCACTTTTGCATACGCCAAAAGGCATTACTTTGTATTGGTAAAAATCTCTGCTAGGTACAGCGAAGGCAGTCTTTTCCCTCGAGCTTTCAGTTAATTTTATTTGAAAAAAAAACATCCTTTAAGTCTATTCCACTAATGTAATGCGTGTCAGTGAGACGGCTAAGTAATCCATTAATGTGGGGCAGTGGATACGAATCCTTTTTGGTGAACGAGTTTAATTTCCTGCAGTCTTAACAGAGTCTTATTTTCCCCGGTTTTGCACGGCAACAATGGGGCTACACCATGGAGAGTTTGATTTCTCTATTACCCCTAAGGTCAATAAACGGTCAAGTTTGCCGTATACTTTAGCTTGTTTGGGAGGAGACAGTGGATAACGTTTTGTTTTTACACGAGTCGCGTCGCCTGTGTCGATATGATGTTGCAGCAGGGGTGTGCATCCCAAACCTCGCCTTTCGTAAGATGGGAAGCTTAGTACTACACTCTCCAAACGTAACTTATGTTCAGAGCTGAGGTCATGGTAGAGCACATAGGCATTACTGGAAATCTGTTAACAGTCTATTGATGGAATTATTTGCGGGGCGATAGCATAAGCTCGCCAGAAATCTATACCCAGGAATCCCTGTTGCTCTAGGCCCGGTACTATATAGAAAACAAATATTTTTCGTAACACCCCTAAAAGTCACTGGGAGTGTACAGTATCCTAAGACCTCATTTTTCGACCCGTTTGCTGTTGAAATATGCGATCTAAATTTTTTTAGCTGAATGTTATGAATATTTATAAATTCCAGGCTCCCTTTTCCCAACACTGTAACATTTGCTCCAGAGTCCAAAAGGCAAGATAATTCTCTGTCTAGTATTTTAATTTTTGCATATGGTCTCCCATCGTCCGTGTTTGTGAGCACAGATGTCTCAACGTATTTTCTAAATTTCCTCCTGAAAGCGCAGTGTGTTCTGCGAGTTCAGGGATTTAGTCGTTGGAACGAGCATCCCCGATCGCGCGCTCGCTCCTCCGCCTGTTTGCCGAATGAGAATTGCTACATTCTGGAGTGGTAACCCCTATGTGGCCGCACTTAAAGCAGAAAAGTGTTCGGGTCTTTTCAGGGCAATATATTTAGCTGTGGCCTAACTTCTGGCAATTCCAGCACTTAATACGGGAATAATCTTCCCGATAGAGGGATTACATTGTGGAATATATAGAACAATAGAGAAAATTAAGAGGTATTACTATTGGAAAAATATAATAAAAGACATAACGAAATATGTTAAATTATGTCAAAAATACCAGAAATCAAAAATAATAAACCAAAATTGATTAGAAAATTGCTGAAGCTTTTCAAATTATTGTACACATTGAAAACTCTCAGAATAACTTAGAAAAGCCTATTGAGACACATTTTATTACTGCCATAAAATTCAAAATAGGGTTAAAGGTTGACAATATAAAAACAGAAAAAAAATAATTTTTGGTCCACTAAATAATTTTTAAGGAAGAATCATTTAAAAATGTTTTATTTTTGCCTAAAAGTCTAAAGAAGACGTTCAATTTAGTCAAAGGTACAGAGTGAAAAGTTATTTGATTTTCAAACTAGTTTAATAACATAAAATTTATGAATATAACATATATTTTTCTAATAACAATTTTATTATTCAAAAAAAAAATCCAAAATAAAGAAAAAGTAAAACAAAATTTTTATAATAGAAGAAAATTAATCAGAAAACCCTTTATACTGGCTTTAGATTTATTGGTCCGTATAAAATTAAGAAAATAGATTTAAGAAATAATGTTACCATAGAAGATAAGAAAAAAAAAATAAACAACAAATAGTTCATAAAAATAGACTTAAGATATATAATAATAACTAACATTCAATAATATTGTACGTCCGGACTACTATAAAATTAGAATATAAGTACATATAGGCTGACTTCCAAAACGTTCGTATAGAATGTTTGTATACAGTATTGATACTGTATTTAAATCACATCCATATGCAAAGTTCGGAAACAAGGCAACAACTATAAAAGCGATGCCTTGATTGCTCTCTTACTGCGTTAAAAATACTTTGCGGCGGCGTTTTGAAATGGTATACATTGTATAACTATTGTACTGCGACGTTATGAAATGTGATGCTTTGTTCAAACACAAAGCAATTGACGTTTTGGAAGTCAGCCATACAAATATTATAATTTTTTTCTTTTCTTTAAAAACAAAATATATATTATATTACACTTATACTTAGACTAATTAAAAACTAATTGTAAAAGAATGTCCATAAAACTAACGTTATATGAACATTCTTGTAAAAGGTGGAGGTGTAGCATGTGGCCAACAGTGTGTAGTATGCATTGCGATTCAATAGTACCGCAACATGCTAGCATTGACAAACTGCAAGCAAGATATTTTGTGTGTCGGTAATTTGACACTTGTACGGTTAATCAAGTGCAGCAGCACAATGCACTTAAATGAATCACATTTATTAACTGCATTTGTTTGATTGTAAATATAAGCAACACAAAGTATCTATTGCTTTTAAGTATGCACTCGTTGGACTTTAAACACATGCCATACATAAATAGTTGGAAGCTAAATATGCTTACCCAACAATAATATATATTTCTATTCTTTTACTCTTATGTTAAGGTACCCCTAAGAATTATTCTCATAATTAGTATATAAGCCAATGTCATTTAGTTTATAAATCAATTAATAAATCATCAGTCTTAGGAGCTCCAATAATAAAAGCTCTAAGACAAAAATAAAATAAATAAAAACTATTTTATTACAGTGGCCCACTCACGCTGTACCGCCAGGGAAGAAGAAAAAAAACAAATTTAGTGCTGCGTGATAGTTGCGCACAAAATCCCAGAAGAAAAAAACCGATTACGGATGTGGTTCACGCTTGTGTAAGGTCACTACGTGCTGAAAACGAAGTGCTAGTGCAATGATCAATAAGAAAATTGAAATTTTGTAAAAGTTTTATGGCGTTTTCTTTTCTGAGTAATATGTTGCATTTATTCTGCCTTCTACATATCTTTCTGTTCTTTTCTGCAAAATGTGTGCTATTTTAAAAGTGTAACGAGTTCTTTTCTCATGATGTTACCCTTAAAAAGAAAAAAAATGTTACATGTTCAACACTCATTTTAATTAAAGGGGCATAAGTGCAGCATTATATTAACAGCTGGTTTTGTTATAGTTTCTTTACTTTATTGATTATTGCTAACATTTATGTTCTTTTGTAAACTTAAAATATGCAACACTTCCTAAAAGTCGTGGGAACATTTAAAAATGTTGCCAAATCACATGTAACATATATGTAACATTTTATTTTTAGAAAAGAAAACGCCATTAATTTGTGCTAAAAGAAAAAATGCTAAATATGCTAAATCTTCAAACAACAGATTTAGTCTCCGATTTCTTTATATTTATATTAATTTGTGAAGTTTTTATTCGAACTGAGTGATGTTTAATCAAAGAAATTTTTAATTTTTCAGGCTTAAGTTCGTTTTCTCTAAATTTAATTTTATTATAAATTAAATTATTATTTAAATTAGAAAGAAAGACAAATCTAGTGGCTCTTAATACTTGAAACAGACAAAGAAAAAAAATTTAGAGAAAACGAACTTAAGCCTGAAAAATTAAAAATTTCTTTATATTTATATTTAATTTTATTTTTAATTAAAATTTATATATTTTTTTTTGTTTTGTTTTATGTACATATTTGAAAATGTGTTTTTTTAAATTCCCTTGGAATGCTAGACAGATGCAGGCAAAAGTAAGAATAATAATCATATGATTATTATCATAATGAGGGATGTGAACAATTTAACACAAACCTTTGTAGAAACTACGCAAATTTACAACGCTTTCTGCACGTACAAACCCAAATCGTGTAGCAACAGATCTGATGTTAAATAAAATAGTCAGATATGGACTGAAACCGACCTATGTATAATTTACGCGTGCAAAAAATGTCGATATGAAATCATCACCGCAAACAGCAACTGGGGCCAAATCACCGCATTCGATATCGATTACTTTGTCATCGAAATGTTTTTAACGTGGATCATGACACTCGCTATCGAAACGTTTCTACACTCGATTGGTAATCTACTATCGAAAACAAAGCAATTATACTTTTTAGCGGGAAACAAAACAAAGATCCAAAAGAACGAAGAGATTGAAAATGTAAGTATTTTTCTGATATTTTCGCAAAATTAATTTAAAAAAATATAACTTTAATTGTTTCTAGGGAAAGTGAAAATCAAGACAAAGTTTATCCTGCCACCAATAAAGTGAAACAGATAATTAATAGAACAAATTCTAATAAAGTTAATGGGAAGCAAAAAGAGGTATTAGCGCAATTTATGATGGAACATCCAGACTTGGCCAAAAATAAACTTCAAAATTGTGCTCAAGCGAAAGCAAAGTCTCAAAGTTTATGGCGACAATTGACAACAAAACTAAATGCCTGGAGTCCTCCAATCAAGCAGCTGGACTAACTACGGCAGTTGATGGGCTGCTTAATGTGAAATGCTTTGGTAGCACAACAAACCAAAGTGCTAAAAATGATGAAGACAACAATATTGAAAATGTAGCAATATCCGACTTTGAAACTTCAGATATTGAGGTTGAGTTGAACACAAGTAATCAAAGCCGTAGAAAAAAATATGAGTGCAAAAAAAATACTAGACTGGAGCTTATTAGAGATAATTTTATTCAATTGAAAGACTGGCAAATTGAAGTGGCGAAAAGTTGAAGAAAGTTATTGAACACAAAGAACGATCTCTTAAACTTAAAGAGGAAAATAACCTTAAGCTCGAAAAATTAATCTCCCTAAAGGAAAAAGAGATTGATATTCAAAAACAACAACTAGAGCTTTAAATGTTGCAGCAAAATTCGCTTCGATAAAAATGAAGCACTAATTTTTAAAAAAAAAATTTTTTATTTCATTTATTTATGCGGGTAAATATCTGAATTACTACTTCCCCAAATATAGAATTAATATATGTTTTATTCAAAAGAATCGTACAAATCAAATGTATTGTTAAACAATTGTGATTTAGTTTTAATGTTATTTATTATTTACCAAACATGAAATATATTTTTGTTTTCCGTATTGTTTTTTATTAAATAAAAGTTATATTTTAAATGTTAGCAATTAAAGATATTTTTATTTGGTCTCTTATTTTTTCCCCAATTTTTAACAATCGTGTTTCGCCACCAGTAACTACTTCAATTAACGACGTTTCTCTATAATTTCCCTGCTTGTACATAGACACATTAAACTGTATACATACATTGTGTAAAGCAGCGCATACATTTCCAAATCTTCCCATCTTTTCGGGAGAGTATCGGCTTCTACTCTCATTGCATAGGATTCTCCAGCGACCCTTTAATATTCCTATTGTACGTTCAACTATACATCTAACCTTCGCGTGAATTTCATTGAAGTAGGCTTCTGAGGACCTTTCACCGGCTACTACATACATATGGTGTTATACACCAGGGTTCTGTGGGATATCCAGAGTCTCCTAAAATATAATACGTATGTAAGAATGTATATAAATGTGTACATATGTGAATGTATAATAATAAAAAAGTGGTTGTGAAAAAACAATATAATATTAGACTTACCAAGAACTTACCAAACTTTTAAACCGTTCTCTGTGTACAATTGCTCGAGTAAACTTCTTTCTCCAGAATGCTTCCAAACAAAACTATCGTGCGCAGCGCCGCCGTACATCGAATTAATGGCCAATATTTTGTACTCATGGTCGCAAATCTAAACGTTTTAGAGAACTGAAAAATTAATATATTCTTTTGTAATATACATACATACATATGTAAGTATATACATAAGTATATGGATGACTTACTATCATTGAATTTAGGCTGTGAAATCCTTTTCTGTTAAAGAACATGTGTTCATTTTCTGTCGGTGCTTGGAAACCAAAGTGAGTGCCGTCTACGCATCCGACCACTGAAAGTAACTTTTATATATCAAGAAGTTTACATACATATGTATATTGTCGTAAAACTACCTCCAGGGATTTTGAACTTGTTCATGAAATATTCCATACACTCCTCAGATCGATTTGGCAAAAATTTTATCATCTTGGAACACAATTTGTTTTCTAATTCGGTCGTTACATTTTTCACAATTTTGCAGATAGTACTTTGTGCTAACCCGAGTAAAAAATCATTCCCGGCATTATGCTGAAAGCTGCCACTGGCCAAAAGGGTCAATGTAGCGACAAGCTGCAATATGTCTGGCACGGACGTCGACATGTGACCAGAAATATATATTTCTGATAGAACGTATTTAAAAGCTTCTTTAGACAGCCGAAAACGTCTTTTAAATATACGGATGAGGCCACATATAGCGTAAATCAATTATTTTAAAACACAAAACTTACTCAACTTCAGACAATGAAAAGGGATTACTTTTGTCACGAATATTTCTTCTTGTAACAGCCATATTTGAATCATCATCCGATTCCGAAGATGAGGAACACAAAAAGATACATGGATTCATTTTATTTAAAACTTTTTTAAATTTTTCTCAAAAATTTTAAAATTTTTCACAAATTTATTTGTTTCTTACTTTCTTTTTGTTTTGTTTTTTTTATTATCATATGGTTACAGGAATGTAAAAAATAGTAGTAGGTAATATAAATTACGATCGAATACCGTGATCCAAAAAATTACAACCATCGAAAACTGTCTCTACACGAACGTGCATTTGATATCGAATGCGGTGATTTGCCCCCTGAACTTCTTATTGATGTCAGCTCTGGACTTGTGAAGTCTTCATAACGACGTATTAAATTTGATACGCTCAAATATGTTCCTATTAAGAACGAACTACTAGTCAAATGCACCGCCAGAAAAAGTTAAGAAAGGAAAAAACCCCGCACAAAAGATAACAAACACACATGCTAGAACGATTAAACAAGCAGAAACACATAAAATACCCAGAAAAGATCCCTCGAATCTGTAACACATTTATGTACTTAAATAAAAGAAACAAACGACGATCGAACGAGTGCATCGAAGAACAAACAACGAGTACCATCATGCTTCACCAGAACGTATCACCATGTAGCTACGGCATCGCTAAATTAATTCACCGTCCAGCTACGTCATCATCGTCCAACGACACCAACACCCCAAATTCATCATCCAACGATTTACTAGTCAACAAATATGTAAGTATGTATGTATGTGTATTAAACCAAGTGTTATTATAAACCTTATATACTCACCATTTATTATTATAAAACCTTATATACTTACCTATTAATATTATTGTAAACCTATTATTACTACAAAACCTATATATTTACATTATCATTATTAAAAGTTTCTTTAAAACGACTGAATTAATTAAAAAAAACATAGCAATTAGATATGCATAGATTTTTAAACGTGTTTATTTCTCTTTATCAATGAATTCAAACATGCACTAATCTAAGGTGACCAACTATTTTTTATTCAAAAAGAGTACACTTTGCAAGTATTTCATAGATGAAAAAACGATAAAAACTTTATTTTCTTTTAAAAACATATTTTTCTTCGGAGTGGATTTTTTTTGTTAAATGAGGATGTTCGTCTAATAATGTAGCCACATCCGAACAACTTTCATTTTGCATATTAAATTTGACTGTTAAGACGGCAGATAATGTTTTTACAGAAAGTTGCGACTTCTCACTGCTCCAATAATCATTCCCTAAAATAAAATGTGGTTTGTACATATGTATGTATTTATTGGTTATGCAAAAACAAAAAGCATAACGTAAACAAAAATATTCAAGATGCCGGCCAAAAATGTAAGCAACTTTTGACAAGATTGCGCAGTTTGCCATTTTTTGCAGCTTATTTAACGGTCAAAACACAACCCTACAAAAACCATATTCCTTCTTGCGCAGACCTGATTATTAGACCATGGTTTTCTCTAACTTCAAATTAATTAAACAGAAAGGGAATTCCCATAAAACTTTTCCGTACATACTACGCATACGTCAAGGCTGTCAGGCATGCCGTAGCAGTGATGCCAACTCTGAAAACATCAAAAGTAATGTGCATGATGTAATAAACAAGATGGCAGCGCTACGAAAGCTTACTATTTTTGGCTCTACTTATTAGGTCGCTTCAAATGTCAAAGAGCTGTTTTTCTGGTTATATTTTTGACAGCTTAAGTTTGCTAGCCGTTACTTTTTCTCGTGCTGCCAAGTTCTTGTTTTCTCCTGCTGCCACCCATATTTTTAATGATTTGCGAGTCATTTTCTAGTCGTATTTCTGATTGTTTGCGAGTCTTTTTCGAGTCATTTTTTAGTCGTATTTCTAATTATTTTCGAGTCTTTTTCGACTCATTTTTTATTAATATTTCTAATCGTTTGCGAATCATTTATGAGTCGTTTTTTAGTCGCATTTCTGATCGTTTACGATTCATTTTTGACTCTTTTTTTCAGTCATATTTGTAATCGATTACGAAAAGAAATATTTTTCGATTTAAATTATCAATTACTTCAGTTTATTAAAATTATATAAATTCAATTATTATTAAATTATATAAATTAAATTATTATTAAATTTTATAATAAATAATAATATAAAAATGCTTAGTAAAAAAAATAACAGTAAAAGGAATTGAATTTATAAAGAAAGTAATAATAATAGTGGTATTCATAATTCGTCGTAAATTTTGTATAGTGTGTAATTATAACAGAATAGTGTTAGAAAAAAGTTTACACACCCGGTAGGCTTATTTTACAATTTGTTTTGTATTTTCAATTCGTTTGTTTGAGAAACAAACCGTCACGTGTTCGTCTTCGTTGGTTCGAAAATTGACGTTGAGTTATGTGACCATGTTTTGCACTCTGTTATCAAAAAACAATTCAGTTATTTTAACAAGTTAAATGAAAACAATTATATTTTATTTATTTGTTGCGGGTTAGCAATATCTAGATATATATTTCGTTGGTAGCTATACCAATTCATCAGTAGATGTTTTACCCTTTGTGTTTAAAAAATTCCAAAGTTCATCTATTTATACAAAAACTCACAAATATATTTTTTGTGAATTACAAAGCATAAAAATAGCCTTTAAAAAAATTTTTTCAAACACAAACAACAATAATTTTCCATTATGAATGTGTTTACTTTTCTAAAAAAAAAAAAAAAAAAAAAAAAAAAATTTTTAAAGGCTATTTTTATGCTTTGTAATTCACAAAAAATATATTTGTGAGTTTTTGTATAAATAGATGAACTTTGGAATTTTTTAAACATAAAGGGTAAAACATCTACTGATGAATTGGTATAGCTACCAACGAAATATATATCTAGATATTGCTAACCCGCAACAAATAAATAAAATATAAAACATAAATACTTGAGTACATGTTCAAATAAATGTAAAATTTTG
The DNA here is from genome assembly GCA_947311025.1 of Lypha dubia. Classification (NCBI taxonomy): domain Eukaryota; kingdom Metazoa; phylum Arthropoda; class Insecta; order Diptera; family Tachinidae; genus Lypha; species Lypha dubia. The sequence continues at coordinate 71,975,368 of OX371260.1, forward strand.
TAACGGGGAGATTTGCTTTTCATTTTTGCCTTATAAAATACTTTTAATGGCAACCAGCGGTTGTCTAATTGTATAGGTGTAGAAAAGTAAACACATTCATAATGGAAAATTATTGTTGTTTGTGTTTGAAAAAATTTTGGAGTCATTCCCGACTCCGAATAAATTAAATCTAGTATTGACCTGCCAACACCTAAATGTGTTTCAGACCTACAACGCTTTCTAGGTATGGAAAATTATTGTATGCACCTACATAAGTAATTTTTCGTCAAAAAAAAAAAAAAAACATTTACGTGATTTGTTAAAACATAAAGTTGATTGGCAATGGAATGAAATACATACTAAATTTGAGAACTTGAAGCACAATCTAACTAACTTATTTTAATCCCAATATCCGATCACACTTTCAGTTGATGCATCAAAGTTCGCTTATAGCGCCACTATGGATGACTTCCAAAACGTCAATTGCTTTGTGTTTGAACATTCATTCGCTTATCGCTGAAATATGCTGGACATTGTATGATAATGAAGTGGAATTGCCTAGAGCCAAAAAAAAATTAATTAATGAATACTTCCTATCCAAATTTGCTATCAAAGGTAAAATAAATTACTGATTTTAATTTAAATTTTAACTATTTTTTTTTAATGCTAAATTTTTGGGGTACTTTAAAAAAAAATTCTTAATAAATGCGAAATTAACCCTCAGCTCTCTTTTTCTGTGTCTTATTTCTGACCTTCTGGTTGAATTTACTGTTTTTATGTGTTCAGGGACTTATAGTAAAATTTCACGGCGAATATTTTTGCGGAACATTTTAACCCCTTAAATGCCTGTTTTAATGGTTTTTTTGCTATTTTTTAAAATAAGGACAAAAAAGACCCTTACGTTGACGAGTTAGAGGGTTAATATATTCTACAAAAATGTTCCTTGTAATATTTTACATAAATTTGCTAAACACACCATATACTTTAAACGTGAGCTTTACTCGATTTTCTGTGCCGATTTACAATACAATATTTGCATTTGTGGGGAACTTTACCTCCCCCTAAAATGAAACCCAGATGTAAACTTTCAAAACGCCGATACACGTGTCTTTTTTTTTTGTCTCTTCTATCAAAATTTTTTGGTCGGATCTTGTAATTTTGGAAAAAATTTGATTTTGTTGTTCAGTGTTATATATATTGTATTTTGTTAATATACTATGTCACAATTATTGCCTTTAGTACACTTCAGATTTTTTGTAAGTTTTTGGTTATTTTTGAGTAAATTAATTTGTATTCCACATAATGTTTACGAATATGAATGAATAAAAAGAAACTAATAGTTAGTTCGAAACTATTTTAAAGTAAGTTGTTCTGACTTACACATTGGGTCTTCACTTACAGCATTGAAGACATGGTTAGGGTAGAGTATGGCGCAGACATAAAATTGGTACTGCTGACTAACGATTTCACCAGGTTTACGTCTGTTTGCATTTTAGTAGCTATGGTGTTTATGTGGGTTTTCGTTACAGTGTGTACTTTACTATTTTGTTATATCACTTTGAACCCTCGACAGACTGAAGCAGCTGGTAGCTAATTGGTACACACGGTCACGTACGGTCAAATTATACCATCTCCTCCCCCCCACATGAAACAGAGCCAGGTCAAAAACAACATTAAAACCCATTCTAGAAATTGTGTCAAACAAAACACGACTCTTAGGAGTGATTAGACGCCCCCCAGAAAGTGTGTTTAGCTTTGTAGTCGCCAGTTGCTAGAAAATGGGAGCCCAATGATTTGTAAAAAATAAAAAAAATCTTGGGAGGGAATAGACTGATGACATTACAAGTTTTTAATAATTATTTTCAATGCAGATGTTCGTTGCTTGAAGATATTCTTCATAAGGGTCATTTATCAGGTAGTGTTTTATTCGGGTTTTTATTAGAATTCCGGAGCCACCACAAGCTCTACCTCGAGGATCCTCGGTGTCGTAGAAATTATATCCACCAATTCTAAAATAGCTTCGAGAGGTCAAATGAGTTTCTAAGATAAGCATACAGTACAATACGCATATAAGAAAGTCTGAAAATGTACAGATTTTGTTTCTTATATGCGAGCTTTCTTATAAAGAGAACACGCATATAAGAAAGATAATTTCTTATATGCGTCAGAAACAAAATTTAAAAAATTTCCTATGGAGTATGCAGAAATAAAATTAATACACATTATTTTGTACAAAAAAACAATGAAGCCGGCTGATTTCACAAAAATCAACGACTTCATTTGACATTTGGACCAGTGTTCACAGGTGTAAATTGTAAAATATAATAAAAATTTGAAAAAAAAATTCATTGTGAGAATACTTTCTTATACACGTACAATTTTCTATGGAAGGAATATAATTTTTCATAAAAATTTGTTTCTTATAGCAGAGTTTTTCTTATAAGCGAGTTTCTTATATAAGGATTATTTAACACGTAGTTATATGGAAATGTACATGGTGTCTGGAAAAGTGTTTCTTATAGCCGAGTTTTTCTTATAAGCGAGTTTCTTATATGCGTATTGTACTGTAACATCGATTTGTTGATCCAGAAGAAAATATTCTATTTCATTTTTATGTTGGCAGATGTCGTTTGCGTTCCAAAAACAGATTTTTAAGTTCATGGTTTGTTTAATACAGCCAGCAACAATGTAAACTGCATTTTCAAAATTTCCTGCATCCTACAGGGCATATTGAGAGTAAAAGTATTTACTGTTTGTATTAAGCTCTCAATTGAGGCTTTAATACGACTAAAATTAGACCCTGGATCTTCGTTTGCTGGTACCGTTTTTTGCGGTTACTTTTTAAAATGTAAGCATATGTATGTAAATTGACTAGTAGGTTGTTCCTGAGCAATAGTAGCGTTTGATTTCAATACGTTTGAATATTGTTGCTGACTGGTAGACTGTTGAGGTAATTGTGGGTAGCTTAAAAGTGTGATAGGCTGAGCGGGGATATTATTTTCTTTCTTGTTCGAGGAACGTTTAAAAAACAAGTAAAGAGGGTAGCCTCTATACTTGGCAGTGTGATTTCCGTCGCAATTGCCACAATTTTTCGCCTTGGGATCACCTTTTATTTTGTCACAGTTAGCGGTACTGTGTAGCGCACCACATACAATACAGACTGTAGGCAACTTGCAATAAGTTTTCGTGTGCCCAAATTTTTGGCAGTTCAGGCATTAGATAGGTTCAGCTCTTTTATGTGGCCGCTCAACTGTAATTCTCCGGTGCAACAAGTACTTTAAAATCATAAATTGGATGGGATTAATATTTTTTTCAATCTGAGCGTAATTTTGTTGAGTATCTGTAAGTGATGCAGAAGCGTAAGCGATGGAATTGTTTCCATGTAAAATAGGCTGACTTCCAAAACGTTCGTATACAAAGTTTGGCTGACTTCCAAAATGTCAATTGCTTTGTGTTTGAACAAAGCATCACATTTCATAACGCCGCAGTACAATAATTATACAATGTATACCATTTCAAAATATTAACTATTTAATTTTTAATTTATTTTTATTATATACTTATGCATTTTTGTGTTAATGACAAACATTTTGTTTTTTCAGTAAATTATTTTTAAGCATTTTTTTATTCGTTGTTCTCATCGATTAATCGAATAAATTTTTAGCTTTAATCGTTTGATCGAACGAACAAAAACTATTATTTGAATTATTCGAACAAAGTTGAAAAGCGAATAATTGACAACTCTAGTAACTACTCGTATAATAATGAACTGATATAAATTTATTATATAAAAATATAGTCACTTGTTTCTGAATACCACATAGACCAAGAAAAAACTGCATTCCTGCAAAATATTCTCGAAGAACCCGATCCAACACCACAATCAGATTATTCGATTTGGCGAGCAGTCAGAGGATTTAAAAGGCCAGTGATATGTAAACCTCCATTACGAGCTTCGAATAGTGACTGGGCAACAACAGATGAAGAAAAAGGTGATATATTTGTGAAACATGAAAATAATTACCGAAAAATTGTTTCAGATTTAGAATCTAAAAATAAAAACTTCTACACGTACCAATTAAAGAGTGCTAAAGGTCTAACAGTCGTAATAAAAGGTATAGACTCTAGCGTGGATCCAGAAGAGGTCAAGTCTGGCCTTGAAAATAGTGGCTACAAGGTAAAAAATGTCTCAAACATTAAAAATAGAGAAAAAACCCCCCAACCAATATTTAGAGTCGAGTTACAGCCAGATGGCATACAAATAAAAAAGAATGAAGCACATCCAATATATGACTTAAAGTACTTGTTGCACCGGAGAGTTACAGTTGAGCGGCCACATAAAAGAGCTGAACCTATCTAATGCCTGAACTGCCAAGAATTTGGGCACACGAAGACTTATTGCAAGTTGCCTACAGTCTGCGTTGTATGTTGTGAGTTACACAGTACTGCTAACTGTGATAAAATAAAAGGTGATCCCAAGGCGAAAAAATGTGGCAATTGCGGCGGAAATCACACTGCCAACTATAGAGGCTGCCCCCTTTACTCGTTTTTTAAGAATTCATCAACCAAAAAAACCAATGCTACTCCCGCTCAGCCTAAAACCCCCATTAACTATTCACAGTTACCTCAACCGTCCACCAGCCAAAATCAATTTTCAAACAATTTCAAGTCTAAAGGTACGGTCACATCTGGCAAACATTTGCCCAAAAAAGCGTAACCACTAAATACGAATGAAAACACTTTTGATTTAGATACCTGTTTATTACGTTAAACAGTTTCCTACATAATTTATAGAAAATGTAAAAGCATCTTATCTTATTAGATGCTCTTTAACTTAATAAATAAATGCATAAATCAAAAAGTTTTTCATTCGTATTTAGTGGTTACGCTTTTTTGGGCAAATGTTTGCCAAATGTGACCGTACCTTAACGCGACTAGTGCTCAACAACAATCTAACAACAAATTTTCATACGCTAGTATTTTAAAAAGCAATCAGAGTACGGCGCAAAAAACCGTAAGTGTAAATGTAAAGATTCGGGGTATAATTTTAGTCGTATTGAAGCCTCAATTGAGAGCTTAATACAAACTGTAAATACATTTACTCTCAACATGTCCTGTATGATGCAGGAAATGTTGAAAATGCAGTCTACCTTTTTGCAGGCTGTACTAAGCAAACCATGAACTTAAAAATCTGTTTTTGGAACGCAAACGGCATCTGCCAACATAAAAACGAAATAGAATATTTTCTTCAGGATAAACAAATCGATGTTATGCTTATCTCAGAAACTCATTTGACATCTCGAAGCTGTTTCAGAATTAGTGGATATAATTTTTACGACACCAAGGATCCCCGTGGCAGAGCTTGTGGTGGTTCGGGAATCCTAATAAAAACGCGAATAAAACACCACCTGTTGAATGATTTTTGTGAAGATTATCTTCAAGCAACGAACATCTGCATCGAAACTTACTATCAAAAACTTGTAATATCATCTGTCTATTCGCCCCCCCAGATTCTCAATTACCGAGAGTCAATATACGGCTTTTTATAAATCACTGGGCCTCCGTTTTCTAGCAGCTGGCGACTACAATGCTAAACACACATTTTGGGGTTCACGTTTAATCACACCTAAGGGACGAATTTTATTCGACACAATATCTAAAATGGGTTTGAATGTAGTTTCAAGTGGACAGCCAACAGATCGACAAAAAATTCCTGATGTTATCGACTTTGGAATTCTGAAAGGCGTGCCCAGCGAGATGGTTGAAGTTGAAGCATCTTTGGACTTATCTTCAGACCACTCGCCTACAATTGTCACTATTTACTCACACACAACATGTGATTTAGCGACGACATCTGCACGTATTAACTGGCTGAAATACAGAAAATATCTGAGTGCTCATTGCTCCAAAAAAATGCCGCTGAGAACACCTTGAGACATAGACGATTCTCTCAGGTTGTTTGAAGCGCATGTTAAACAAGCTGCTTTTAATGCTACTTCAAATGAAATAAACCAACCAGTAAGATTTAACAATATTTTTTCTGTAGATATAGAAGGGCTATTGACTGAGAAACGGAGAGCTCGACGAGAATGGCAGCGCTACAGATCGCCCCAGCTAAAATTAAGGCTTAAGGAGTGTACCAAGCAGCTAAGGAAAGTTTTGCAAACTCAAAAAACAGCTTCCCTTCAAAAATTCCTTCAAGAGCTAGATGCAACACCACAAACAGATTATTCACTGTGGCGTGCAGCCAGAGGACTAAAAAGGCCGGTGATATGCAAACCCCCATTACGAGCCCCAAATGGTGACTGGGCAAAAACTGATGCTGAAAAAGGTGCACTTTTTGTTTAACCTTAGAAAAGGTTTTCACTCCGAATATTTCTGCTGATAATGTTGAACTGCCACCAGTCGTCCCTTTACCAGAAATACCGATGAGATTTAACATGACGGAGATTGAAAATACTATTACTAGTCTTAACACCTGGGTCGACAAAATAAGCAACAAAATGCTTCAAGAATTGCCTTACACTGCAAAAAGAATAATACTATTGATTTTTAACAGTATTCTACGCCTAGAACACTATCCTAAAGAATGGAAGGTTTCGCTAAGTACTATGATACCAAAGCCCGGCAAGGATCATACAAAGGTTGAATCCTATCGGCCTATTAGTTTACTGTCTAACATTTCAAAACTATTTGAAAAGCTGTATATGAGCAAGCTGATGATAGTGACTAGTAATGGATGTATTCCAGATCATCAATTCGGTTTTCGCAGACAACATAACACGATTGAACAAACTCACAGACTTGTGAATGTCGTTAGAGACACTTTTGAAAAAAAGAAATACTGCTCTGCGCTCTTTATTGATGTCTCACAAGCTTTCGATAAAGTATGGCACGAAGGTCTTTTCAACAAATTAACACAAAATCTACCAGCAAACATCGTAAAGCTTTTAAAAAGATATTTAATGGAACGTAAATTTGTAGTTAGGGAAAGCAATTTTTTAAACCCTCTGCAGTCGATTGAAGCCGGAGTACCTTAAGGCAGCATCTTCGGACCCTTACTTTATTTAATATATGCCTCTGACTCACCGTTAAGCAGTAACATTCATACATCAACATTTACGGATGATACAGCCTTTCTAAGCGTTCACGAAAATCCGGTAGAAGCTTCCCGCAACTTACAAGAATATATTTCCAAACTGGAAAAATGGCTCAAACAATGGCGTATAAAAGTTAACGAGCAGAAATGTGCACACGTCACTTTTACGTTGCGCAGGGAAACATGCCCGCCTAAAAAAATTAACACCGAGACTATACCACAACACACTGTAGTCAAATATCTAGGCGTTCATCTTGATCGTCGTTTAACATGGAAATGGCATATAGACGCAAAGTTAACACAAATGAAACTAAAAGCAGCCCAAATGAATTGGCTTATTGGAAGAAACTCTATACTAATCTCAGACTGTAAACTTCTCTTATACAACGCGATCCTGAAACCAATATGGTCCCATGGAATACAGTTATGGGGCACTGCCTCAGCATCGAATGTGAAACGAATTCAAAGGCGACAGAATAAAATCCTACGTACAATAACAGCAGCCCCCTGGTATGTCAGAAACCATCGAATTCATAAAGACCTAGACGTTCCGTTGGTGAAGACAGTATTTTCAAAACACGCGAAAAAATATAAAAAAAACTTGAGTTGCACCCAAATCCACTTGCGCGCAATATTCTTCATTATAGAGGCCACAACAGGCTGAAAAGAAGGGATACTCTTTTTCTCAGCCGTTCACGAGAGATGTAAAACAACAAAAATTAACCGTTGAAATTAAAAATTTTGTTTAGCATTGGCTAAACTTATATTTAATATTTTTTAGATTTAAGATTTGAAAAACTTATTGATAATTCAATTTAAATAATTAAAGATTCAATAAATAATGAAATTATCAAAAAAATAAAAAAAAATTTGTGAAACATCTAGTAAAGGTATTTATTCCAAATATTTCTGCGGATATTGTTGAACTGCCGCCAATCGTCCAGAACCAGAACTGCCGCTGAGATTTAACATTGTGGAGATTTAAAAGGCTATTACTAGTCTAAATACAAAGAAATCCCCAGGTATAGATGAAATAAGCAACAAATAGCTTTAAGAACTACCTTATATTGCAAGAAGGATCATTTTTAATGGTATTTTACGGCTGAAATACTACCTAATAGATCGGAAGGTCTCACTGATTGCAATGATACCAAAGCCCGGCTAGGATCATACTAGAGTTGAATCTTATCGCCCTATAAGTTTGTTGCGTAATATGTCAAAACTTTTTGAAAACCTACTTGAGAGCAAGCTGACTGCAATTTTGAGTAGCAATGGATACATTCCAGATCACCAATTCGGTTTTCGGAAACACCATAGCACTATCGAACAAACTCACAGACTTGTGAATGTAGTTAGAGACACTTTAAAAAAAAAAAGAAGTATTGCTCTGCGCTCTTTATTAATGTGGCACGATGGTCTTATCTACAAAGTAACACAAAATCTACCCGCAAACGTCGTCAAGCTTTTAAAAAGCTATTTAAATGAACGAGAGTTTATAGTTAGGAAAGGCAATTTTTTAAGCCCTCCACATACATACATATGTACATATATGTAGCATATGCGCCAAACCAATAATAAGCTGACGTTATATAGAAAACGTATACAAAAAAAAACCTTTTTCTAGGAACCATGATTTCACATATTGCTAATATTTCAAGACTGATTGTGCTCAGGAGGTTATTGCGCAGATGAGACTGGTGTTCTACCAGCCTGACCGACTTTACGACAGTTCTCTCTACGTTTCGCTCTTCATTGAGTAAAATCTTCTCATCTTCTTCACAATATTTACACAATTTGTATATTAACTTTCATCCCTTCTTTTATGATTAATAAATTACAAACGTTTAAGCTTTTTATTTTTCAACACACATCAAAATAATTTTAATTTACATCTTTATCAGCAGTAATATCAGCCAATCCACAAATTATAAGATTATTCTAGTTAAAAATTAATTAATAATAAATAAAGAATGGTTGATAAGATTTGTAGAGTAATTAATGGGTCATCGATTTGATTTGTCCTAAGACATTTGCTTTTAATCAATAATTTAATTGTAGCTAAACACACACGGTTTTATGTATATTTTTATATCTGTATGATAAAACGAATCTTCAAAGACTCCAAGATTACACACTCTTAGAAGTTAACATTATGACATTCATTGACATAAAAGGCTCTTATAAATAAATGCTTTTACTGGTGGTTATCGCTCAGGTCAATTGGATTTTAGTTCCAAATTTGTAAAAGCACTTTCAAGAGATGAAATTAATTTATCATTATTTTCAATCTTTGAAACATTCGTTGTGCGTTTATTGGCTTGAGCTAAAGCCCATTGTGCCATCTTAAGGGCTTCTTTACGTTTAGATCCAAGAGCTCTGGAGTTTGCTATGCTACTGCAACACTGTGAAAAATATAGAAAGTATTAAAGTAAATTTCTATGAATATACATACATATGTATATGTATTAACAACAAACCCACTTACCAAATATAAACCATAAAGTGCACGCAAATTATTTGGATTAAGTTTTAAAGCCTGTGAATAGTATGTTCGAGCCACGTCAATGTTGTCCATACCTCCCTACAATAAAAAGTCCATTATCAAAAAGATATTTTAAAAAAGTGTTAATATGCATATATATATACATATTGATGTATGGATGCATATGCATATACAGTAGTTCCAAATTCAAATCCTTCTAATATTACAAATGAGAAAGTTTTTATGTTTGAATGTTTGTTATACTATTATGAAACTGTTGAAAATTTGAATAATGAAACTGCAGGAAATGTCAACATAAGTGAAAAGTTAAAGTGGTGGTATTTAAATTTTTAAATATTGCAATATTTGGTAAAATTTTTACCCTCTATCATAAAGAATTTAGAATAATAATCAGTTTTTATTTTCAGAGGCAAATTCACGTGATGGTTATACCCAAAATCTATACATACAAGACATTCGTAATGCTTTTCGGTTGTCGAAGAATAGAATTTCAAAACGAAATTATGTATGATAATCGACAAAAGCAAAATAAAAAAAATAAAAATCAACATGAAATGTCAATGTAACAATTATTTTATTATTTTTTTGTTTTTTTTACATGCATAAATATACATATGTATATAAATTAAAAATATAAATTAAAATTGATGTTTAATGGCATTTTCTTTTCTGAGTAATATGTTGCATTTATTCTGCCTTCTACATATATTTCTGTTCTTTTCTGCAAAATGTGTGCTATTTTAAAAGTGTAACGAGTTCTTTTCTCATGATGTTACCCTTAAAAAGAAAAAAAATGTTACATGTTCAACACTCATTTTAATTAAAGGGGCATAAGTGCAGCATTATATTAACAGCTGGGGGTAGATTCTGGTTCTGCGATAACGTGAAATGTAAACATTTTTCTCGTTTACATTTTGTTTCTGATTCCCGTTCTGTGAAGAAATTGAAACAAATTAAAATATTTTCACAGTGAGAGAAACAAATGGAATGAAACAATTTTTTTCTCAGTTTCACAGCAAAACTAATTCTCGTTTTATGTAACTGCGAAAACAACTGTCAAAACATTTTCATATGACGCGTTTTTTTTCACTTAAAATTTTTCAGCGAAAATGGAAAAAGCAGCAAAAGGCATGCGCACAAGCATAAATCAAAAAGAATTTTTATTAATTTTTAGAACATAAATGTCGATATTGCAAACGATAAGTATGTAGATACATACATACATATGTATAGAGTTCAAAAATAAAAAAAATCATTTGAATAATTGATTTATGTATACATGCGTATGTACATACATACATACATACATACAGATGTATATGTATTTACAGATTTGTTACTACATTTAAAAAAAATAATGCATACATTTTCAACTTTTATACATTTATCCCAATGTACAACGTAATTTATTTTTGTTGTTAGACAATTGTATAGACCCAAGCAGAGATAAAGTTGGTGTCGGATTAAAAAAAATAAACTAAGAGGCGGCTTAAACTTATTTTGGAGCCGCCTGCTTAAAAAATACATAAGGCGATAGAAAATCGAAAAGTAAGAAAAACTTATTATGCAGTAAAAGTCTCGGAAGCGCATAAAATTGAATATCTAACACATTTGAATAAACTCGGGCCAAAACTAGAAAGCAATTAGCATATGTTATGGAAAATGTATCAATAAATAGAAATAATTAAAAAAAAATTATATTCGACTTAGTGCTATTTTTTCTGCTATTGATATTTCCGATTTTACTATCGATTGAATGTTTGTACTTATGTAAGAACATTTTACCTAATTATAACTATTCAGGCAATTTGTTGTTATTACTTTATTTAAATTACTACCTGCAACCGCGGCGTCGCCCGCTCGACACTAAGTTTTGATTTACTACTTATAAAGTGCCCTGGGTACGATCAAAGAAACTCGTCAATCAGTGCAAATGTGTGAGTATCCTGTTTTTGTCGTTTAAAGGGAGACGTACAAATAAAATCATCAATCATAATTTTTGTTGTGACTTCGCGACGTCTTGTGCAATTTTGTCAAAAAACAAAAAAAATACATGTGTTTGACACTGTTTATACACAAAAATACCAGAACATAAAATTAAAAAGTATGCGTGTGCTGCCATCTTTTTACTCATTACACTTCGATACAAAACAACTGACATTTTCTTTGTCAATCACAATTGGAGACTATCAAAATAATATATCACAAGATTATGGTTTTCATCAATCAGAGCCGACAACGTATACGTGTACGTTGATGTATTTTTTATCGTCTCCAGAGGGCACAAGAGAAAGGTTAAATAAAACATTTTTAAAACATCTAGCATTAATCTCGTTTAAAAATTTGTTACTCTTCGCAACATGCATACATACGAGTATGTAATTTGAAAACATATCATTTTATTAAAAAAAAAAATAAAAAGTAAATAAATAGAAATAAACTAAAGGAACGGTTCAAAACTGTATTTTAAATATTATCGATACCGATATTTATTCCTATCTATATTTTCGATATATTTAAACTATCGACTTTTATTTTCAGAGTTTTTACCATCTGAAATTATAGTACATATAAAAGTGTGATTATACACTATTTTTCGATTATATTTTTTTGTCAATAAGACATTAAATAATATCTCCGATTATATATACAAATATATATATATTCCTTATTCAACTTGTAGGGTTAACTCAGTATCTGTAATGATAGACCATTAATAAAATTGCCTACTTATGTAATTCATACAATTTCTTCACCACCGCTAATTTGTTTATTTAATATTTTCTAATTTTTATTCAATTTTCTATAACATAAGCTATGTACATATATTATGTAATATACATATGTTGAAAAATCAACTTCAAAATTTCAATGAAGAATATATGCATGTTGTAAAAGCCGCAAAAGCAAATATATGTATATTTGCATGCGGCCTTGCACTGCATCGAAGTAGTTCAACTTCGTTCTCTGTGTATGACATTTCAAGTTGAATAACATGGATATAAAGTTACACTGCAACAGATGGAATGAAACACTTTTTCATATTATAAACGGGAATCGCATTTTGCGCAACTGCGAAAAGATACTACGTAAAGTTGTAATGAAAACGAAAATGAAAATTTTTTTTACATTTCACGTTATCGCAGAACCAGAATCTACCCCCTGGTTTTGTTATGGTTTCTTTACTTTATTGATTATTGCTAACATTTATGTTCTTTTGTAAACTTAAAACATGCAACACTTCCTAAAAGTCGTGTGAACATTTAAAAATGTTGCCAAATCTCATGTAACATATATGTAACATTTAATTTTTAGAAAAGAAAACGCCATAAGAGGTACCAAAACACATTCACAAAAACCGTTAAACCGTTAAAAGTTTATATAAAGAGTTGTAACACTAAAATTAATAAAATTTCTATTTACTAAAAGAAATACAAAAGGATTTGGGAATCACAATGTGAGTTTAAGCAATGGATTCGGCCTTGACCAAATAATAACACAAAAGCAAGATGTTTTTATTGCAAATGCGATATCACGCTTAAATATCCAACCTTGTTCGGCATGCTGGAACACGGAAACTCATTGCAGCTTTAAGCCCATTTAGCTACAACCGACATGAACAACCAGCATTGTACAAAATATTTTATCCCATTGCAAATGTATATCATGCCATTAGCAGTACAATTTTAAACCGATGTCGAAATAATTATCTAGTATTGAAACAGGGTGGAGAATGATTCACTTCATACATTGGCACAATATTATATCAACATTAGAATTTTGGACTAAAGTTAAATGTTGTAAAGACGCAAAATTAATTCAATAAAATTGTTCAATAAAAAAAAATCTGAACTTGGTGCGTTTTTTGTTAAATGGCGCGTTTTTTTCTCCATTTTGGTGCGTTTTGAAATTTCAAAGTTGACAACGCTGGTAAATGACACATCAGCTTTATGATAAAAATTTTCCAACCCTGTCGGAAACAAAGCTAACTTTAAATTACCTTGAATGTTTGAAAAAAACTAACTTTTTTAACATGGCGATGTCCTAGGGAAAAGTCAGTTTTTCTTTCCACTACTTGTAGCTAACTTTAAGTTAGTTTTAAAAAGTCAAAATGTAGTTAGTTAGTATAGATAAAAAAAAATATATTTCATTTTTATTTTATTTTCTCAATTCTATTGCTGAATTCACAACAATTTGTATCGTCTATCTTGTATGAAATACACTTTTGTTTATATGTTTGTGAACACCTAGTGTATATTGTATCGGCTTGAATCTTGTATTGATGGACGAAAGAAGAACAAGCACCATACAAATACTCTCTGAGAGTATATAAATTAATTATTTTTATGTTTTATTTTTAAAAAAAATATATTTTGGAGCTTCTGCTCATTCTTTATTCGTTCGAAACTTAATTATAACTAAAAACTAAAAGTACAATCATTCTTAATGTTACCTGTTGACAATAATTGTGAAATACTTATTTGAATGTAATTTAATTATGGCCAGACGCACCGTCAGCAGAACTTCTTTGTTGTTCGTTATTTTATGAGGAAATGTTGTGCGCGTGTGCCTTGTCAGCAGAATTCCTTGCTGTTTGTGGGAAAATATTGTGCGCGTGTATTTTGATACTTTAAATGAGGAATGTGTTAACTACTCCCCCCCTAAAATTCAAACGTCCTCGTTTGATGCCTTTGGTTTATTGAATAATTGGTTTAATCCTTCTATTGCTGTATCTGTTAGGTGAATTTGTTCCTCCTTTTTTGATTTCCAAATGCTTTTTGCGATGACAATAATGATGATTACTATTACTAGAGTAAGAGTGGAGTTTACAGTGTATTTTATTTTGTTTCCTTTCTCCATGGTATCTATGTGATTAGTGTTATTAGTGTTTAACTGGTGCAGCATTTGTAAGGAAATAATTTCTTCGATAGTATTGGATGTGGACAAGGGTTGAAGGATTGCTGGTAGCGGTTTGCTTGTTGTTTTTTGCGCATTATAATACTTTTTTCCTTGAATTTCGATAGTGGCGTTACTAAAGTGTATTAAAAATGTTCCACTCAGTGTAGTTGTTTCGTTCTCAATAATGACCTCTCCTTCAAATTTATTCAGGAATAATATACCTGGTGTTATTTCTTCAATATTTGGGATGTGCTGATTGTTGATTTCAGTGCAGTTCGGTGCGCGGCTTTTTAAAAGGTTACTTATACAGGTATCATTACTTAAATCTACTATTTCATTTTTTAAACAAATTTCTAAATGATTATAACTCTTACATTTTTCTTTAATTCCATACATTTCGTTTTCACAAATCAATATTTCATTAAACTTTATTTTATTAATTCTTTCATTTTGTTTTACTGCTCTAACTTCAATTGCTTTACATATATTATTATTAACAGTTGGTAAGCTTATTATGTAAATTATAATTTTTCCATCAGTTGCAATTTTAATTTCAGAAAATTCAAATGCTTCGTCTAAATTTATAAAAGGTATATTTTCTTTATTAACAATATTTTTAGCTGTATCGATTTCTTCATTAGACAAGATATACGAATTTATTATATTGGCTTTTGCCCAATGTATTGCATATGCAATATTTACAACTTCTTCTTTAATAATTTCTAATTCAAATTTTAGTTTCAAAAATAGATCTATCTCTGTGGATTTATCGTTTTCCATTCTCTTTGCAATATTATTGGTAATATTAGTAATTTCATTAATCTTTTCTATAGTCAGCTTATTTATCAACACTTGATTGTTATTATTGTCCAAGACATTGTTTAATTTGTTCAGAACAATTTCATGGTCGTGGTGGTCAGGATTGCCTGCTATCCACTTCCATGCACTACCTATAAAATCTAAAGATCTTTTAAATTTTTTTACTCGCAAGTTATTTAAATGTGTTTTTATCTGTGATATCAGCAATGATATGAAAGGGTAATGAGGATTTCGTTCAATTTTAGATATTTGTATTGTTCTCTCAATGTTTTCTATTATGTTTGAGTACTTTCCAATGTCTATTTCGTGAATTATTTTAAAATGTCCCGTTTGCAGTCTTGCTGTGCCTTTTTCTATGGTTATCAGTTGAGCATTTGAGTAATCCAAGATCTGAATGTCCGCGCAGCATACTGAAGCAGTCAATCTGTATGTAAAAAAAAAAAAAATTTCATACTCTATTTCAGTTACGTATTCTACTTTTATGCACTACCCGTCCCTTTTCCGTCAGGACAGTGCTATTTCTGTCTTCTTTAACCACTTCCTTTGAATACGGTTTTGAAAGCTTGGTACCTAATCTTCTATTCTGCCTGACAAAAACTATTTGCCCTGGCACATATGATTTTAGTTCTTCTCTATTCTTATTATGGAATTGAATATCCTTCTGTTGTTTTTTTTGCCAATTTTTCAAGATTGTCACGTCTTGTTCTGTCTATGTCGTCTGGGGTGAAACCAACATTTCGTCCGAAAAACAGGTCCACTGGTTTCTTTTTTGTTACTGAATGAATGCTGTGGTTATACTCGGAAACGGCTCTTTCTAACAGTTCCTCAAAATCCCTATGTCCTCTATTTTCTCTAATACATCGCATTATCTCTATTATAGTCGAGTGGAATCTTTCCACTTGTCCGTTAGCCTGTCCCTTATATGGCGGTGTTGTATAAACCTCTATCCTTAACTCGTCCTCCATCATAAATTTAATTGCGGCTGAATTTAGTGAAGGTTCATTGTCTATTACTATGCATTTGGGTACGCCAAAACCAAATATTATTTCCCTAAGTGGCCTCCTAACATCCTCAATTGATCTACTTTTTAACATTTTTGTCTGGGCATATTTTGTGAACTTATCAAGAGCCGTTAGTATTATCTTGCCCTCTGTCAGAAACAAATCTATGTGTACAGTGTGACCGGGATACGTTGGTAGCGGTGTTTCTCCCAGTTTGGGTTTATTAGGGTGTCGATCATATTTATTTTCTTTACATATCGTACACTTTGCTATAATATTCTTTATTTTACTGAGCATACCTGGAAAAAAGTTTTCCTCTAAAATTTGAGATTTATTTTCTACAGCATTTCTATGAGCGCGCAAGTGTGTTTCTAAAATTATGTTTTCTTGGTCCTGTTCGTTAGTAATATCATTGACAATTTTCTGTGTGTATCGAGCCTTGTAGTTACCAAAATGTTGCGGATAAATATTTTGAATAATTCCCATTATCCTTTCTTCTGTATGAATTCCGTTAATTACAGATGGATTGAGGTATCTTTTTAAATATGCTAAAAGAGTTTGTTCATTGTAGAATGGTTCCGTAATAATGTGTCTATGAATCGTTGGAAAAATGATTTTAAATTGATATGATGCTGTTTCGTCCTGTTTGAAGAATATTTGATTTTTAAATACGTTAATTGGTATTTCAGCACAGGCTATCAAATCATGTGATGAGCTTTCGCTACTATGGGCTGTGGATGTAAGCGAATTTATTTCAGGGTGTATTCTTGATAGAGCATCTGCTACTACGTTAGAATATCCTGGTTTATATTTTAGTTCGTAATTATACTCCTCCAAAATTGATTTCCATCTCTTCATTTTGGAGTTGGTGTTTTTGGAACTCAACGCATATGTAAGTGGTTGATGATCGGTATATATTTTAATTTTCTTCGAACCGTACAAGTAATTTCTAAGGGAATTTAATGACCATATAATAGCCAGCATTTCCTTCTCATTCACCGCATAACTTTCTTCAGTTTTACTCAATGTTCTTGAGATGAATGTTATTGGCCTATTGTCTTGTGAGAGTACCGCTCCGATTGCGAAGTCAGATGCATCGGTGGTAAGCTCGAAATCCTTTTCGAAATTCGGATGCGAAAGTACAATATCTCTTGATGTTAAAATAGTTTTTACTTTATTAAAGGAATCTAGTGATTCTTTATTCAGAGTGATTAATTTATTTTTTGATGCGTGTTTTGAAATATTCCCACATTCTCCTCTCAACATTGCAGTAAGTGGTTTGGCGATCTTTGCGTAGTCCTTAATGAATCTACGATAATATCCTGCCATTCCAAGGAATGACCGGAGCTCCTTTAAGTTTTTAGGAGTTGGCATTTTTGCAATTGCCTCTACTTTTTTTATATTTGTTTTTATTCCTTCCGCACTGATAACATACCCCAAAAACTCTACCTCTTTCCTCAGAAATGCACATTTATCCATTTGTATTTTCATGTTAGCATTTTCTAGAGTCTTGAACACTACCTCCAAATTGTGTAGATGCTCTTCCTCATTTTTCCCAAATATTATTACGTCATCGATGTATACATAACATCTTTTGCCTATATGCTGACGAAGAATGTCATCCAAGGCTCTCTGAAATGTTGATGGCGCGTTTTTAAGTCCGAATGGTAGACGTAGGAATTCGTACTTTCCATTATTTACGGAAAATGCTGTTTTTTCCACGTCTGACTCGCGAAGAAGTATTTGATGAAAACCGCTTTTCAGGTCTATGACCGTGAACAGCTTGTTTTCGCCAAGGTTTGAAAGTACCTCATTAATTTCGGGAATTGGGCATCTATCTGGTACAGTGACCGAATTAAGCTTTCGGTAATCAATTACCATACGATACTTTTTTTCACCAGAGCTATCAGCCTTTTTGTTTACTATCCATACAGGTGAATTGTACGGAGATTTTGATTTTCGTATTATTCCATTGGCAAGGAGTTCCTCGACTTGACGTTCGACCTCTCCTTTAAGTGCCATTGGGTAGGGATATGGTTTTGAATAAACCGGAGTATCCGTGGTGGTACGGATTTCACCCTTTACCAAAGTTGTGAAAGTTAATCTTTCATCAGGATCTGAGAATAAATTCGGGCATTTTTTTATTATATTTTTGAGTTTTAATTTTTGCTCTTGTGTTAAATCAGGTATGTGCAAATCCACTGCGTTTACTTCTTGGGAAATTCTTTGTTTCAGAGGAATTTTTATTCCCGGAAATATTGTCATAAGATTTCTATCGGTATGAATAGTGGCTCTTAACTCCTTGAGAGTGTCATTACCTATGATTCCATGAAAGGAAGAAAGTGTAGGTAGAATGTAAAATCTAACTCCCTTAGTGTGTGGTCCAAAAATTTTAATATATGTGTGGTGAGTTATTTCTATGTCACCTGCAACGGATGATACTCTAAATAATTTTTCATTTTTAATTGGATTTTTAACACGAGTTGACTGAACATAATTTTTGTTGGAACCTGTATCGATAAGAAAGTCTAGTTTGTCTCCGCATCTAGTTATGTATTCGAAACATGGAAGCGAAGACGTAGTTATTCTAAAAAATTTACATTATCATATTCTTGTGGAGTGTTATCGCTTGTTATGATACTATTTTCAATGTCAATTTCATTTTCGGAAAAAATATTGTTTGGATCTACATTCGTTGATGTAGGACTTCCAGGTTTTGTGTCAAAATATTCATAATCTGGTTCATGCGGATAAGTTGTTTCAATATGGAAATTGCGCTGCATTTTATTTGGAGGATGTGAATTTTGGCTATGAAGCAGACGTTTATTATTGTAGTTCAGTGCTGGTTCAGCCCTATGATTATTGTGTCTAAATTGACTTGAACTATCGATCTCCATAGGAATTGGTCGTGGAGAAGAAATATTTTGGTTATTGAACGTATTGAAATTTTGTCCAAACGATCGGTTATTATCAAACCTGTTGTGATTAGGTGGATTGTAATTGAATCTATTGTAGTTAGGTTGGTTACTAACGAATCTATTGTGATTAGGTGGTATTGTCCGGTTTGGTGGAAAAAAACTAGGGCGATTGTATGAATGGTGGTAGTGCTGATTAGTAGCATAGGATCGATGGGGTGCAGTTGGCATGTGAGCCAATTCAGGATAAAACCCATGTCCTTTGAAATAAGTTCCCTGCCGTGAAGGCTTTTGTAATGTTGTGCCTACATTATGTCTGTTATTACCCTGTGCATAATTAAGACGAAAAGTCATATTCTCAAGCTTTTGGCATAAATGTAATGCCTGAGGGAGTGTAGACGGTTCGCGAATGCTTAGTAATCGTGGTAAATCACCATTTAGTCCTCGAATGAAAGTGTCCAAAGCCTTTTCCCTATAAGAATTAGTCATGGCACGAATTGACTCCTCGCTAATGTCGAGACAAGCTACCTTATCCAAAATGAGTGATAGGTGTTGATACACCAATTGATAGAAAGTGGTTATATCCCGATGCTTCTGGGTCAAACTAGTCATTTGGTACTCGAGCGTACCTATATCCCTCTTATCCGAGTAGTGAAGCATAAGACATTTTTTTATTTGTCCCCAATCCAGTGGGGTTCGATATGATTCGAGTGCTGTGTCAGCCTCGCCGACAATTTTATGTCTTATTGTATGAAGTATGGCGAAATATTTTGGTGTCCCCCTAAAATTTGAGTATGCCTCCAATATCCTATCAACCGTTTTGCGCCATGAGTTAAA
The DNA here is from genome assembly GCA_947311025.1 of Lypha dubia. Classification (NCBI taxonomy): domain Eukaryota; kingdom Metazoa; phylum Arthropoda; class Insecta; order Diptera; family Tachinidae; genus Lypha; species Lypha dubia. The sequence goes on from OX371260.1 coordinate 71,995,420, forward strand.
TTCTCCTGCGCGTCCGGAAAATTCTCTAAGACATTTAACCATGTCTGGTATTCGGTCCAGCTCGTTCACGTTTCCAATGTCAACCGTCGCCTGATTGTTGGGAGTATCTTGTTCGGTCCCACTATTCATCTGGCTCAAAACTCGCTGAACTACCTCATTAATAAAGTCCACATTCCTTAAAGTGAATGGTTGGCTAGTAGGAATTGGTATTTGTCGTGAAATGGTTGGATGTGTACCCTGATCTTCTCCTAGTCTCAACTGATTTAGTTGGTTTATAATCTCCTGTTCATCGTTTGCCATTTTTAAACAATTTCCTATTCTTTATTACCTATTTCTTTCACTTTTGTTTTCCCTATCCTATATTTTATTATTTTCGTTATAAAGGACTTCAACAACAGTAATGTTTTGTGTTATTGCAAAGGATATGGAAAATATAAGTTTTTTATTATTTGGTTTTGGTTTACTTTTCGTTTCTTGTTATAATATAAAATTAGTTATTTCTTTAAATTATTTATCTTATCGCAAAATTTTTCGGACAAAATCAATTTATTTCTTCAATTTAAGTATTTCACTTTCTTTAAATTATTAATATTATTTAGCTTGTTGTAAATTCTTTTTTACTTTTAGCTTCTTTTTTACAAAATAAATTTTATTTTATTTCTCTAATTTAAGTATTTCACTTTCTTCAATTTATTAATCTTATTTAACTTGTTGTAAATTCTTTTTTACTTTTAGCTTCTTTTTTACAAAATAAATTTTATTTTATTTCTTTAAATTATTTTTTAACTGATTGAAAACCCTTTTTTTATAATATTTGTATCTTTAATCTTTCTTTTACATAAATTATTTCTTTTGTCATTTTAAAATCTTTTTAGTCACTTAAAAATATTAGAATTGTTACTTACAAAAATAAAAAGTAGCTTAAACTAATCATGTCCAACGGTGGCTCTGGGTTGTTGAGCGCTTCTGAGGTATCCTTTTCCTGCTGTACTTGGGCTCTTCCACGCTGCTGGCTTCCAGTTCTCTCTTGTTAAGGCGTTTGTTCAGAAATTTGTGTTCACTATCCTTAGCTTTTAGCTTTTCAGGATAATTTTCTTTTGTGTTCACTATTTTTCTTACTTTTTTATTTTCAGAATTTTTTTGTGTTCACTATTTTTCTTACTTTTTTATTTTCAGAATTTTTTTTGTGTTCACTATTTTTCTTACTTTTTTATTTTCAGAATTTTTTTTTGTGTTCACTATTTTGCACTTTTTCCCTTACTTTTATATTTTCAGGATTTTCAGTTTCTGAACTCGCGAATCCTACTTTTTATTTTCGGATTTTTTTCTTAACAACCGTTGGTCCCTGCTCGGGCGCCAATTAATTATTTTTATGTTTTATTTTTAAAAAAAATATATTTTGGAGCTTCTGCTCATTCTTTATTCGTTCGAAACTTAATTATAACTAAAAACTAAAAGTACAATCATTCTTAATGTTACCTGTTGACAATAATTGTGAAATACTTATTTGAATGTAATTTAATTATGGCCAGACGCACCGTCAGCAGAACTTCTTTGTTGTTCGTTATTTTATGAGGAAATGTTGTGCGCGTGTGCCTTGTCAGCAGAATTCCTTGCTGTTTGTGGGAAAATATTGTGCGCGTGTATTTTGATACTTTAAATGAGGAATGTGTTAACTTATACATACATATACTCTCTGAATATTGTGTGAAGTACGATTTTTGCAAAACATATGAAATGAAAGTGTAATGGTGTATTTTCTTTTTATATGAAAATTACCAACAACATATTTTACACTATTGTATATGATACTATAATACACTTGATACAACGATACAAGAGGTTTTGTGAATTCAGCATATATTCAGTAGTTTTATAGTAATATTGTAATAAAAAATTTTTCTTCAAATTTTTTTTCACCGGTGCTGTGCTGGGACTCGAACCACAGGTCATTGGATTAACAGTCAACGCGCATACCACTCAGCTAAGTTACCACTTAAACATTGACGGCACGAAGTTATGAAATACTTGAAATAATTTTAAAAGTTCCTAAATGAGTAAATTTGTTGGCGCTCACCATATTCAATTATAAATGAGTGTATACTCGTAATATAAGTATATATACTCAACCTACTAATTGATTATGGTTACATTCTGCATTGTATTGTAGTTAGCTTTAAGTTAGTCTAGAAAAATCAATTTAAAAGTTAGATTTTCTTGTAGCTAGCTACACATTTGACGACAGGGTAAGTATTTAAACATGTACATATACAAACAACACATACATACATTGTAATAAAATAGATTTTATTTTATTTTTGTCTTAGAGCTTGTGTAGTTGGAGCTCCTAAGACAGTTGATTTATTAATTGTATTATAAACTAAATGACATTGGCTTATATACTAATTATGAGAATAATTCTTAGGGGTACCTTAACATAAGAGTAAAAGAATAGAAATATATATTATTGTTGGGTAAGCATATTTAGCTTCCAACTATTTATGTATGGCATGTGTTCAACAGTTTTAAAGTTCAACGAGTGCATACTTAAAAGCAACAGATACTCTGTGTAGGCACACACTGTTGGCCACATGCTACAACATATAAAAAATGAACGTAATTCATTTTTATACATTCCATACACTAGCGCCATACACGTTGTAAGTTAGAATTCATTCATTACAAAGTGTTACATACTTCATTGAAGAGACGTGATCTGGTGTGCAAAGTTCGCCGCTGGGTGTAGTCATCGAAAAGAGCATTTGAAAACCAAAAAAAGAAGAACAAATTCAATTCATTCAAATAACAGATACATCAATAGTGTTAACGCCACTGCCAAAATCTTCGTGATTATTTTCCGTCTGGTAAGGCCTTATTTTTTTTGTACTAAAATATTATATTTGTGATTACCAACTTATAGATATTATAATTTAACGAACCAAAATACTTGCTTAGCCATATTCTTTATTAAGCCGGAGCCATTTTGTAATCACTAACAAGCTGCAGATGGTAAAGGTTGGATCAAGAGCTGGCTCGGAAAGTTTCGTAATTAAAACTATTTTTAAGTTTCTAGTGGTTTCCATACCAAAAAATATGTACCATAATATTATTTTTATTTTTTACAATTCCTAATTATCTGTGTATATATTAGGAATTTTAATATTTGTAATTGTTTAATACATGAGTTGAATAAATCAAATTTTTATAAAACTTGTGTGTTCTTCATTGCAATATTCAAAATCCACGTGGAAGTCACTAGCGAGGCGTTTTCCTCTCCCAACATCTTAAAATTCTTTTTGTTTCATCGTAAGCATGGGTCGTATTGCTTCAACAACTTGCCAATCGCAGTAAGTACAAAATGTCTTTACCAAATTGTGAAGGTCAACCGCAAAATGAGCAACCTAAGAGTGATTGTTCACTTTGCCAAAATCCCCCTGAGAAAAACATGACAATCTGCGCCGTTTGTCATAATTTATTTCACAACAATTGTGTTGAGGCCGCTGAAGACATGATCTTTAAATGTCCTTCGTGTTCAGCCGTGAGGCCAAATTCACCTCCATTAAGCACCACAAGTGGAGCTTCAAATCGTTCTCGCCATTCACAGTCTCGAAAATTCGAATTGCAACTGCAAAAACTAGAAGAAGAACGATAACTAAATCAGAAATATTTAAATAAAAAATATCAACTCCTAGAAGAAGCCGAACAACATAGCGATACCTCATCCATCAGATCCCAATCCGTACTAAACTGGGTAAATCAAGCGCATGGTGAGACACAAATATCAAACAGCTGTTCCAATAATACTTTAACAACCACTAATGTTGGTAATAACTCGGTACTTAATCGAGCAGCATATTTGACTAACGAAATTGCTAACGTGTCTACTACACCTGCCATACAAGTAGATAATAATATTAACACTGCAGGTTGTAATACATATGAACTTACATATGCAACTAACACTAACGTTAGTCAGATACCAGTTCAACATTTGAGCAGCACAATGCAAAATTTAAATTTTGCGGAAGAAACTACTTACTTTACTAGTATACCAAATAACTCTTCATCAAATGTAAAAATACTACCACCTTGTAGTGCCAAAAATCCATGCATTCTGTACCACCAACGGTCAGCTTTGCTGCTATAAATTCAACTACAAAAAGGTCTGCAGTACCGCCTTGTACGGCGAACATTACCATGAATAGTGGTTACCAACATCGATTGCAGCCCCAAAGACCTAATGCCACAACGGACTATCGGGGTCCGATACTTACGTCTTGTAACGCAACTAATAATAATCCACAGGTATCACGTAATGCATTTCCTTCAGAATTTATATCGCAACCACTAAATTTTAATTCTATAAATCCTTCATTATATCAACAATCTAATTTTTCACCACTTCATGGTCCACAACAAAACCACCTAAACTCACGGCAATCACTGCCAAAAGAACTGCCACAATTTTCTGGTCAACCTGAAGAATGGCCGCTTTTCTCGTCCACATATGAATGGTCTACCGCCACTTGAGCATTCACGAATGCTGAAAACCTCATTCGCCTACAAAAAGCTTTAAAAGGGGAAGCCCTAAATAGTGTCCAGCATATGCTGATCCACCCATCCAACGTAGCCGACGTAATGCACATACTGAAAATGCTGTTTGGTCAGCCTGAAAAAATAATAAATTCAATCAAGAGGAAAATAAATATAATGCCAAAGGTTGACGAGAATAACTTAAAAACACTTACCTCATTAGCGATTAATGTCCGTAGTCTGATATCTACTATTTATGCCAGCAGTTTACAAGATGAAATAAATAATTCGTCACTGATGTTTGATTTGATACAAAAACTCCCAACATCGTATCAAATGCAATGGGCAGCTCAAAAAATGCAATTAATAAACCAAAACAAAAAACCAAATTTGTACGAATTTGACAAGCGGTTTTTTAATTTATGTGTAACAGCTAGCAGTATAACAGTTGACTACTGTGAAAACAAAACAACTAAAGAAAAGGTAATAGCAAAAACAAACACAACGACATCACACAAAAGAGTTTTTATTCATTCATATAATGAACGCAAATGTTTTTTGTGTAACAACAATAACAACAATAATTGTAAAGCAGTAGCAAAGACTATAAATATATAAAGATATTGCACGTAGAACATTGAATAAAAACAAAAATTGTTTGCGTTTGATGATGCTGTGGGGGGAAGTAGCAAGAGAAAAGACCACAAAAATTTTAGGCATACATACATATGTACGTACATAAGTATGTATGTAGTAATAATTTTGTCAAGTTTATTTTGTTGTTGTTTTTGAAACATTTTTGTTTCTTTTAACTCTACTAGAAATTATTTTCCAGAGAAATTATGGTTTTTTTTTTGTTGTTTACACATATAAATGATGCTCATTGAGAAATGTGTTTGTGTGTGTGTCATATTTCTTGTGCAAAGCACATTCAATAACAATATTAACAACTAAAAGCAGTTTCTTGTTTTCATACATATAAATCATGTGCAAATAAACAGTGCAAAGAAATGCGACCGATTCCTATGGCTGTAGGGTAAAATTACGTTTTTGTTATTGTACTATTACATTTATGTTGATTCGCACCGAACTATGTATACACATTTGTCTTATTAAATATTTTATTTTAGAATTTTCAATTGTATATGTAGTTAGAATATCTATGTATGTACTTACATATGTATATGCATAAATCAAATAAAACGTGCGCTTACCTGAGTTCGAAAACCATAAAATTTATTATTTTGTTTACAAAACTATTATAAAATTTATTAAAATCTTTTTAATAAGTGATAACTAGCACAAGAAATGTAATTATTTTTGGTGATTGGTACATATTTAATAATTTTCTGGATTGAGCATATGTTTTATTGTTTCAAAATTTTAAGTTTTTCTGCGCTCGTTAATTTGTATTTGTATGTTTTCCACGAGGAATGCTTTCGTAAAAGTGTAAGAATTAATAAATTTAGCATCTCCATTCTGTGCTTATAGCATACGTTGTTTTCTTGAAACCAAAAGGAATATATTGTATTTTTGGTGCAATTTACACATTGCTCAACTATAGTTTTTTTTACGTTTTTTATTTCTTTGGATTCATAAAAATTTTTTTCGAAAACTTTTATATGAATCTTACATACTGCAAAAAATAAGTCTGATGGAGCACACAAACTTCCAAAATCTGAATTTTTATCATAATTTTTTGCATGTACAAACATTTCTGATGGATATGACAAAATTTGCGCGGGTTTTATTATATCCAAACGGCAGCGAGCACAAGATATCCGTTGAGCTAGCAGAGTTATTAACAGATTTCCAAAAATAAATTTATGAGACCCAACTGCAGGCAACACCTTTCAAACAAAACAATAATTTTGAAAATCTGTTTATAAATGACCAGGTTATTCAAAAAGCAATTTTTTCTATTTCAAATTCAAAATAATACATATACCTATAGCCTATATTTCAAGTTATACACTGCTAACATATGTACATATCTGCGCGAAATTTCATTTAAATCGGTCCAGTAGTTTCGGAAATTAGCGAGAACAAACGTCGTGACACTTTATTTTTATATATGTATGTACATATACATACATAGTTATATAAATTTCCAATTTTAAATAATATTAAATTCGGTGCGAATCGATGTTCTTGCAATAGTACAGCAATAAAATACATATGTATACATATTTGCCATTCAAATAAGAATCAGCGACATTAGCGTTACGTATCTTAAGTCCAAATACATATATTGTGCGAACACAAAACGAGCCTTTGCTTCAAAAGCGTCATAATTCAAAATATGACATTTTTGAGCTTATATGTATATAACTAATCGCGATATCAATTTTTATATTGTGGAAAATTTCATACAAATATGAAAGATATTTGTATTTTATTATTCTCTTGGGAGAAGAATATTTTACCATTGATTTATAGGTAAATTCTAGACTTTAAATTCGTTTCCTGCCAAACAAGATTTTTTGAATTATGACTCTATTGCAGCAAAGGCTCGAAAAGTTTTTTTGTTTGTTTATATGGAATCTTTCGTTTGTTTATTAAATGTACACACATGCACACATACTTGTGAATGCAAAGACACAAACGTATGAACACATGTATACATATCTAAATGAATAGTAGAGACATGAGAATAATAAATTCTCTGAGAAAATAAATGACTCTCTTGAAAAAAGTGGTTTTACTACTAAAACCACCAGCAAATTAAGCATTTCCCGTACAATGTTCTACGTGCAATATCTTTATATATTTATAGTCTTTGGCAGTAGCTTATTGCCCAACATATTTATCATTGGATCGTGGTGAAAAATGGAATGTTGATAGACAGCATAAGCTTTGTAAATTTTGTTTACTTAAACACAGTGGTGAATGTAATAAGAAAACAAAGTGCGGGGTAGAGGGATGTGAATATTTGCATCACTCTTCATTACATCGATATACTCAGCCGGCAATAAAGAAAAGAGAAACTGAGGTGGCTTATATATGGCGCTGTGGAAGGAGGTAAAACAACAAGTAAGAATTTTAATTTTCATATATGTGATTGTACAGCCGGTGTTGATGAATTAGATCAGTTGGTTAGAAGTTTCTATTCTCTTGATAGTGTGGGAATCAGCACAAAATCTCCTCTAGAGTCTGACAATGATAAAAGAGCATTACAAATATTAAATGAATTTACGACACAAAAGCCAAGTGGGCATTACGACGTGCCCCTGTTATGGAAGTTTGATTGTGTAGAAATGCCACCTAGCTATGAAATGGCCTTGAAACGGCTAATTTGCTTAGAAAGAAAATTGAGACATAATTTGGAGCTTCATAATATTTTTAAAGAAACCATTTTAAAATATTTATCTAAGGGCTACATACGTAAATTAAGGCCCCACGAAATTGATCGTACTGATAAAAAAATTTGGTATCTTCCGATGTTTGCAGTTTTTAATAAAAACAAACCCGGTAAATCGCGTGTCGTTTGGGACGCGGCCGCCAAATCAAATGGTATGTCCCTTAATTCGTATTTACTTAAAGGACCTGATTACTTGGCTTCTCTACCGTCAATACTTTTTAAATTTCGCCAAAAATCTGTAGCTGTTTGTGGAGACATCGAGGAGATGTTCCACCAAGTACATATTAGAAAAGAAGACCGTGACGTTCAACGATTTCTTTGGCGCGACTGTCAGGAAGATGAATCTCCTGACATATACGTCATGGATGTTATGATATTCGGTGCTACATGTGCACCAAGTCTTTCTCAATACATTAAAAATTTAAATGCCAGCAAATTTGAAAGTGAGTATCCTATGGCTGCTAAAGCAATAAAAGAGAACCATTACGTGGATGATTTTCTTGATTCTGTCGATGATTCAGAATAGGCTATAAATCTTATTTCCGATGTTTCTTACGTTCATCATCAGGCAGGTTTTAACATTCGCAGTTGGATTTCCAATGATAAATTAGTATTAAAGTCTATCTCGCCAACTAAAAAAGATGGTATAAAATGCCTTAATAATAAAAACGAACAAGTTGAAAAGGTTTTAGGTATTTTTTGGGAGCATCAGGAGGATGTCATAACATTTCAAATTTCAAAATGGCTACTAAAAAGTGATATATTTTCCGATGGAAAACCCCCTACAAAAAGAGAAATGTTAAGGCTAGTGATGTCAATATACGATCCACTTGGTCTAATTGGACATATCATAATGTATGTTAAAGTCCTGCAGCTATATTCTGTAATTCTCGTAGCTAAAGCTAAATCTCGATCGCTAAAATTTTTAGGGCGAAAATTTTAGCGATTTTGCTAAAAAGGTATTCTGTAACTCTAATCGCTTAGCTAAAATTTACTCTTTTCGCCGTAGCTAATTTGCTATCATTAGACCATTCCTTTCTTTCTTATTTGATAATATAATATTGAAAAGAGACAAATATATATGCGTGTAGATTTGGCATTTTATATTAGTGTTACCTTAGATTATAATTTATACTCCGTAACAATGATTGTGTTTTTGTTAAAAAAAAAATTTTAAATATGTTTTAAAACGTCTATTTTTTAAAGCTATTTCACAAAGTTCTAGTCAAAACTTATTGTTTTTTTGCAGCACATGCATTTTGAAATTGTAAAGCGCATGATTTTTGCGTAGTAATTTCTCAAGAAAGCATTACGTTCGAAAGTTATGGGAACATTTATAAGAGATGGCATCACTGTTAAGAAATAATTTCAGTAAGCAATTGAAAATTTTTTCTAAGTGGTGTTAGCTGGCGGTACTGTGGCGTATTTATTTGAAAGTATTTATTTGCATAAAAATATTTTTGATCATAATAAATTTAAAATTTGTGTATAGAGTTTTGCTTAATTTTGTAATATTGTAAAAATCTTTTTTTTTTTATTGAATACATTTTTATATACAATTTAGTATTCGAGTTTAATTTAAATTAAACTACTCATAACAGCTAAAATACTTCAACCTATCATGGGCAAACTCTTTATGCTATTCCAAATACTATATGAGCATGTATTTTTGCCCTTTTTATCCTTTTTGTAGTTTCCTACATTATTTTTCTAAAAAAAAGGCTAAACATCAATGATATAAAAAATATTATGCTTAAATTACTTTTTAGCGCCTTCAAAATATCGTTGCTTAAATTTTAGCGTTTCTAGCTAGAAAAGTTGCTTAAATGTGCTTAGAGAATACAAATTTATAACATTTTAGCGATGAGAGAGAGCATTGTTTGCTCTCAGAGCGAAAGCCAAAATTGCGGCGAATTTAATTTTTAAGACATTGCCTAATTTAGCAATACGAATTACAGAATTCAATATGTAGCTAAAATTCTCTAAAACGATTTTAGACATTTTTAGCGATGGAGATTTAGCTTTAGCGAGTTACAGAATATAGCTGCTGATGCAAGAAGTATGGCGATCAAAAATAGAGTGGGATGAGCAAATACCCCTTGAGCTATCTACAAAATGGGTAAATGTTTTGCCCGACATACGCAAAATAAAAATTCCTCGTTGTTATTTAACATCTTTTCAAAATTATAACAATATAGAAGTACAACTGCATACCTATGTAGATGCAAGTAAAGATGGCTATGCAGCTGTGTGTTATTTCAGGCTAAAGCGAGATGATAAAATAATATGTTCATTAGTTGGATCGAAAACTAGAGTTGCTCCTATGAAGATTACATCTGTTCCTCGATTGGAGCTAATGGCTGCCCTCATAGGGGCTCGTTTTGCCAAATATGTAACACTTAATCATAACATAAACATTTCCCAGAAATTCTATTGGACCGATTCAAAGACGGTGTTAAGTTGGATAAATTCTGATCACCGAAAATATAGCCAATTCGTAGCCTTTCGAATCACTGAGATCCTAGAACAATCATCAATAAATGAGTGACGATGGGTTCCAAGTAAGCAGAATGTGGCAGATGATGCTACTAAATGGTCAAAAATTCCAACAATTTCTAGCTCATCACGATGGCTAAGAGGTGCTGAATTTTTAACACACGCAGAAAATAGATGGCCACAAACGAATTCTCTACTAGAGTCAACAAAAGAGGAATGTGTTCATCACACATTTAAAATAACAAAATCTGATATAATTTTCGATGTTTTTAGGTTTTCGAAATGGACCCGTCTTCTTCGATCTGCAGCGTATGTTTTAAGATTTATAAATAATTGCCGCAATGTTTATAAGCAACGACAAGAATTAACTCAAGAAGAGTTACAAAAGGCAGAGAATATTCTTTATATACGTACAGGCTCAGTCTGAAAAATATTCACATGAAATCTCGCTATTAAATGCAAATATGGTCGTACCTAAATCTAGCGATATATACATCAAAAGTCCATACATAGAAAATGGAATTTTGCGGGTCCATGGTAGAATCGATAATGCAGACATCCCAAGGGAACAAAAGCGTCTTATAATTTTAGCTAGAAAAAGCTATATCACTAAACTTATTTTGATGCAATTCCACATGAAATTTTATCATATGAACCATGAAACTGCTGTCAACGAAATACGACAAAACTACTCTATTTCCAGACTTCGCAGCACATACAAAAGTGTCATTCGGCTCTGTCAAATGTGTAAAATTAAAAAGGCTGTACCTCAAAACCCACAAATGGCCATACTGTCTGACACTATAAGGGCAGTACACATTAAAGTTGCACATTCCCTAACAACAAGCTCTTGTATCTTAGCCATTCGCAACTTTATGGCACAAGGAGGAACTCCACTTGAATTTTATAGCGACAACGGAACGAATTTTGTAGGTGCAGAAAGAGAACTCCGCGAGGGATTAGAAGATGTGGATAGGGATGAACTTCTTAAAACTTTCATTACAACGACGACAAAATGGAATTTCAACCCTCCGGCCTCACCCCACATGAGCGGTGCTAGGGAACGACTTGTTCGCTCCATTAAATCAAATTTATATCAAATTACAACTTCAAGGTCACCTAGCGATGAGATTCTACTTAGTATGCTAATAGAAGTAGAAAATATAATTAACTCCCGGCCTCTAGTCTACGTGCCTGTGGATTCTGAATCAGGTGAAGCTTTAACTCCAAACCACTTTCGGGTAGGGAGTTCTTCAGGGATGAAGCCTATATCAGTATGTAGCGATAGCGGCATATTACTAAAACAATCTTGGCTTATGTCACAACAGTATGCCAACATTTTCTGGAAGAAATGGATTTCTGAATATCTACCATCGTTAACATGTAGGTCGAAATGGCATGAGCGCCCGACACCTTTAAGTCAGGGGGATTTAGTAATCATTGTTGACAATTCACTCCCTTTAAATGTCTGGTTGCGTGGTAAAGTTGTTCAGACTAGATTGGCAAGTGATGGTCAAGTACGAAGCGCAAAAGTACTTACTCAATATGGAATCCTAGAAAGGCCTGCAACAAAACTGGCGATTTTGGAAGTCGATCCTGAAAAAGAGTCTGGCTGCGAAGAGTCTTCTTGCCATACTGCCAGGGGAATGTTAACGCCACTGCCAAAATCTTCGTGATTATTTTCCGTCTGGCAAGGCCTTATTTTTTTTTTACTAAAATATTATATTTGTGATTACCAACTTATAGATATTATAATTTAACGAAACAAAATACTTGCTTAGCCATATTCTTTATTAAGCCGGAGCCATTTTGTAATCACTAACAAGATGCAGATGGTAAAGGTTGGATCAAGAGCTGGCTCGGAAAGTTTCGTAATTAAAACTATTTTTAAGTTTCTAGTGGTTTCCATACCAAAAAATATGTACCATAATATTATTTTTATTTTTTACAATTCCTAATTATCTGTGTATATATTAGGAATTTTAATATTTGTAATTGTTTAATACATGAGTTGAATAAATCAAATTTTTATAAAACTTGTGTGTTCTTCATTGCAATATTCAAAATCCACGTGGAAGTCACTAGCGAGGCGTTTTCCTCTCCCAACAAATAGAAAAATTAAACGAATTATTCAATAAACCAAAGACATCAAACGAGAACGTTTGAATTTTAGGGGTGGAGTAGTTAACACATTCCTCATTTAAAGTATCAAAACACAAGCGCACAATATTTTCCCACAAACAGCAAGGAATTTTGCTGACAAGGCACACGCGCACAACATTTCCTCATAAAATAACGAACAACAAAAAAGTTCTGCTGACGGTGCGTCTGGCCATAATTAAATTACATTCAAATAAGTATTTCACAATTATTGTCAACAGGTAATATTAAGCATGATTGTACTTTTAGTTTTTAGTTCTAATTATGTTTCGAACCAATAAAGAATGAGCAGAAGCTCAATAAAATATTTTTTTTAAATAAAACATAAAAATAATTAATTTATAAACATACATACATACAATTAAAAGAAAAAGAAGGTAAAAATAATATCGAAAAATCAAAATTTTCATTCAACAAAAATTTTATTGTACAACACAACTCTACTTTGTATAAGATAAATAAACAAAGTATATTTTTAAACAAAAAAATCCAGATATGTATGTGTATACAAAAAAAAAAAAAAAAAAACATGTAAATATTGTACCACGTAGGCAGCATAATCCCTACAAGAACAATGACGGTCATTTGATGCATCATCTGATGGGCATTGCTGATGGGTATATCCATCAGCATTCTCTATCATTTTTAGAGATGTGCAAATGTCGTGAATTGTTCGTGTCACGCGTGACTCACGCGTGAATCACGTGATTCGTGATTACAAATTGATAAAATCACGCGTGCGTGCGTGATCGTGATTCAAAAATATAATACCGTGCGTGATCGTGCGTGATTTTTTAATACAATTTTCACGCACTCAAAACAATTCTCTATGTTAAGCTTTTTCTTCTTTTGAATTTTTGATCTTTGCTAAAATTATATCCATTCATACATACATATGTATGTAATTACGTACATATGTATGATTATGGATTCATTCATTAAAATCTCCGATACAAATGCAGACATTCGTGTGTAGATGAATATATATCCATGTACGTTGTGCATACATACACCTTTGGAAATCTTGCGTTAACCTAAACCTAATAACACTAGTACTCCTTTTGAATTCCTTTACATAAGTATAAGTAATAAATTTAAATAACCTGCCTTGGCAGACAGTGCTAGATTTTTTATATTAAGTTTATCCTTTGTATTGTAATTTTTCTACCTTTTCCTTAATTTTTTTTTATTTAATTGATAATCTTGAAGTAAATACAGAAATTAATTACAAAATAAAATTTTTTAGCATCTGCTAAATCTTTTATTGCAAAATTTGTATTTCACCGTGCGCGTGCGTGCAAAATTATTCCCTTCGTGCGTGAAAATACGTGTTTAAACATATTGTGTTCGTGAGCGTGCGTGATCGTGAAAGTTTCAAATCATGCCGTGCGTGAGCGTGCGTGAAAAATATTTATGTTTCGTGATCGTGAGCGTACTTTTACTCACGCGCACACCTCTAATCATTTTATTAAGGGCAATATGAAAAAACTGATGTAAACATTCGTGCACGTGTGATTTTTTTTCTCTTTCATACTTGTGGATTTCGTGAACTATAGTAAAACATATATCTGAACTCTGCTCACTCCACAGTATTTTACTAATCAGTACTGTTGTAAACATAGTCATAGCTACAAGAGTGTTAGTAAATAAGTTTTGTGTGTGTTAGTTTCCATCAGCAATTTCTTGTAGGGTTAACATAGTCTACTCTGATTGAGTTCCAAACTTAAATAATAAGAACTACACTCAAGAACCAAACGGAACTAATAAACTTAAAAATTAAATATATGTACATACAAACAATCACACATTTATTCGACATACATACATACATACTTATGTACATAAATACATACAACTCTTACTATAAACAAATATTAAAATCGCATAAACTGAATACACACAAATAACACAGCAACCAGAGTTGGGCAAAATACATGGTTTGCGGTATTTAAAATACAAAATACAAAATACTTGCTGATCATGTATTTAAAATACAAAATACAAAATACTTTCAGGTTATGTATTTAAAATACAAAATACAAAATACTTACACATCATGTATGTATTTAAAATACAAAATACTTCCACGTCATGTATGTATTTAAAATACAAAATACAAAATACGTATTTGTATTTCAAATACATGTATTTCAAATACTGCCCAACGCTGAAGATGTATTCACCTTACAGGTGGTGTTACTAACACAGGCTCACACAATTCTTGCTAGTGAGAGGCACGTACATACATTGAAAATTGTTCGCCCTTATGTTCACTCCCAATGCAAAAAGAACCATGCTATTTTTTTTATTGTTAAACTTGTTGTCGTAACAGTACTACCTGCAAAATAAAATCGCATTGTGAAAAAATGCTTTAGAGTTGACAGCTGAATTGCGTTGATGCCAACTCTAAGAATTTGTATAGTTACGTTTTTTAGCGATTCTAGTTTTTGGTTATTGGTTTGACGCATGATACATTAAGGATAATCACGATGGGTAGTGCAAAGTGTGCAAACGATGCAAATGTGTGCAAATATACACACATTTGCACAACATAACAACAAAATGTATGTATTTGCAATTTGCTTAATTTTGCTTCGTTTGGACTAAAAAAACCATGAGCAAAGATAGTACGAGTAGTGCATATTTTATCAATTGCAAACGAAAATAAACAATAACTTGTGACATACAGACTATCATATTCTTATGTTTAGAAAAAGAAAATTTGATTTTGTAACTAATTTTAATTTAATTTAAAAAGTTTTAGTCTTCTTTTTTTAATTTATTAGTAAATAATAAATTTATGCATTTGTATCTTGACGTCTGAGGTCAGTGTTGCCAGAATTTTTGATGGGCTGCCACAGTTTTGAGAACAAAATTACATGCTCTTCACAAAAATGCAATAAATTTAAAAGTACGCTCACGAAGTACACTAATATGCACAGCAAATTTGCAAAATGCATATTTGCACAATCACCATCGTGATTACCCTTATTATAAATAGATCAAAAAATGTATAGTAGTGTGGACTAAAAATGCAACTGTGTGACAGATTTTTTGGCAAGTCGTGCGATTTGTAAAATTTTATGAAAATTTTCATAAAATGATAGTTTTCATGCCATCAGAGGAGTATTTATTGTCAACCAGATGTTTTGGCATCAGATTTCTATGATAGTGTGGCACCTACAACACCACTTTGAAACGATTTTTTAAAGTCGGTCAGATTTTTGCAAGATTTTCCTGTGAATGAATCGTACGATTGTGTAGGATAGTGAAGCACGGCCTTAAACTGACAAAATATATTTTGTTAACTATGTTTTTAAAATACAAAATACTGCCATTTTTTGTATGTATTTAAAATACAAAATACAAACTACTTCTATTTATTGTATGTATTTAAAATACAAAATACTTGCAGGACATGTATTTAAAACACAAAATACAAAATACTTTCAGGTTATGTATTTAAAATACAAATACAAAATACGTATTTGTATTTTAAATACGTATTTCAAATACATGTATTTCAAATACTGCCCAGCCCTGACAGCAACACACAAGAGATGAATTTGCTGGCATAAAATGAGAGTTTTTAGGC
This sequence comes from Lypha dubia, assembly GCA_947311025.1. Taxonomy (NCBI): domain Eukaryota; kingdom Metazoa; phylum Arthropoda; class Insecta; order Diptera; family Tachinidae; genus Lypha; species Lypha dubia. The sequence goes on from OX371260.1 coordinate 72,011,565, forward strand.
GAGAGGGGTGAAAAGAGCGTTTTATCGTTGGCACAATTTTTCATCCAGCCTCATACCAGTGTAGCCAGGTGTGGGGATTTCTCCCCAAATTGGGGATTTTAGCTGCTTTTTGTGGACAGATTATCGTGGGGAGGGATTTGGGGATTTTTCATTTTCAGTATACCTATTATCAATTTTGCTTCATTTTACCATTATCTTTCATACATATATTTACATATATGTTTATGTATCTTGGCGTTTTTCTTCTACATATTTCGATTATTTCAAGGCGATGGTATTGATAATATTGGTTTTTATAACAATTTGTTCAAAATTTTTAAAACCAGAATTTATTGAATTCGATATTGCCAAAATGGATGTGCATATGTACTGATTGACGATAAGGAAATTAATTTGGTTGTTGCTGAAATTGATGTTGGCATAGAATGTTTAAAGGAATTAGAAGCAAAAAGAGTTCAAACAAATTTTTTTAGATTATTTAACTGTACTAGCAAAATAAATGCTTAAAATATTCACTGAGAGTATGGAAAATTTCGAGTTATTTATAAATTTACAATTCGAAAGCATAGAAAAAAGAATAAATTTGAATCCGGACAAAATTGGGGATTTCCAGTTTTAAGATGGAGATTTTTTGGGACAACACTCTTTAATTTGGGTACATTAGACAATATTTACCTGGCTACACTGCCTCATACCCGCACAAGCAGCACAAAACCATGGTCTAATAATCAGGTCTGCGCAAGAAGGAATATGGTTTTTTGTAGGGTTGTGTTTTGACCGTTTAATAATCTGCAAAAATATGGTAAGTCCCATGGTCTTGTCAAAAGTTGTTTACATTTTTGGCCGCCATTATGTATATTTTTGTTTATGCTATCCTTTTTGTTGCTGCATAACCACTAAATACATACACACCACAGCTATTTTTGACAATATCATGTTTTTTTTACACAAACAAAATGCATGTAGTTTTTTATTGTTGTATTGATAAGCGCACTTTATATTCCCTGAAGGAATCCTGGGGGCAAGTGTCTCCAAGACACCACTTTTGTCTACAATATTGGTGACTATTAGGCGACATTGTCAATAAAGCGTCTACAAATTTAAATTTGGCTTTGATGACAAAAAAATTTGTGGTGGCGAAAGATGGCAGATAATGTGTCGGTTAAGGTGAAAAAATATGCATTTTCATTATCGACATCTGCTTTAGAAAAGCACCAAAAGCGTAGACTATAATTTCTTAATTGAACTAGTGAATCAATGGTTCCAATGTCTACATATGGTCCCAAAAGAACTACCTAGTCAATAGTACCAATGTCAGTAGTGGATTTTCAATGACACGCAAATGTTAAATGTCTATAGTAAATAGCATTGTCTGGGGTATGATAAGTCACTAGTACTGGTGACAATGTCAGTAGTGAATTCAGTCGTTAGTTAGCAATCGTCGAGTTAACATGAATTCCAAAGAAGAAGGGGGTTGAACGCGCCAACAAAATTTATGCATTTATGTTTTAATAAAACAGTATGAAACATTCTCAATTAATTTTTAATTTTTTTTATAGGTATTTTATATGTTTTTAAATTTTTTTCTTGAGTACATTCTCAAATAAATGTAAAATTTTATATTTTTATGTTTCTATTTTATTTATAAGTAGAAAATATTTTTTGTAAATAAGACGGTTTATGTTTATTAATTGTTAATTAATTAAATTTGTCAATAAATCTTTTAAAAAATAAAATTTTTTAACGATTAATTATAAAAATTCTCAGAATTTACTTAAAAAACTACAAAAGTTCCAAGAGAATTAATAAGTTACATACACAATTAAATTAAAAACTGTGAAAAATGTTGGCTAAAGTTTTTTATTAGTATAGAAGTTGTGAAGCAATTTAAAAATTTTTTATACATATTGATGTTTAAAATTTTCTGTCATTGCAAAAATATTCAGTAAATTCGCTACTTATACTTGTAATTCTTCCTAAAATAATTGCCAATTTATCATCACTTATTCTCGCCATAATATTTCTGCCAACTATGTATGTATGTTCCGTAATGTGTATAATAATAATAATAATGTGTATACAACGAAAGACAAACTTCAAATGAATAACAAAACACCAAAACATACAAAGCTAAGTACACGTATAAATTTTATGCCTGCATAATTAAGGCCGTGTCAGATACAACTTTGTCGCTTCGCGTGACGTTCCTTGCTTTGATGAAAAAGCGTAAAGCAAAAGGTGTATGACACAATAAAAACTTTGACAACACTCACTTTACCTATAAAAAGTGTTGCTAGTGTTTACATTTAATTGTCAAAGCGCACAAAAAGATGAGAGTTGCCTAACTTTTGGCTTCGCGTTGCGTTAAAAGTGCTTTATGTGACTTGTTTCATATAAGTACCTACATTTTATCTTAGATGTCAAAGCGAATCTGCAACGCAACGCGAAGCAAAAGTTTTATCTGACATGGCCTTTAGACTCGTGTGTGAATAAAAGAACAAAAAGTGTCCGGCTTAAAAATTCATCTCGTCTGTGAAACCTCAATGTATTGTTAATATAGTACATATGTAGGTCTGTAATATTGGGCATGTTCGGAAATTCATCACTGCGCCGCATCTGATGCGTTGTACGTTCTGAAAATCGCCGGCTGGTAACAGTGCATATGCTGTTTTGTATCAGCTGAGCAAACTAATGACACAAGCGCATCAGATGCGGCGCAGTGATGCATTTCCGAACAGGCCCATTGTTAAGTATAACACATTTTGGTCATAAACTTTTGAAAATCTAATACTTTATAAAAACGGTCATAGCTCGCTGAACAATTTCGGTTCCAAATAGTTTTTTGCATTCCGGAACAATTATGCTAGTTAAGAAACTTATTATTCACATAATACATTACAATGACCAAAGTACATATGTACATTTAAATATAAATTTCACTCAAAATATTTGATTGCCTGGTACAATGTGAACTAAATGAATGAAATATGTACGTATTAATCATAGAAATAAGACTTTGAGTGATATTTCTGTAAATCACTCAATTACATATATACTAGGCTTTTGCACTAAGTACATTTAAATTCAGAAACATTTGCTTTTTTAAAAATTCTCAGAGTAAATCCAAGTACAAAAGGGGATCAAAAAACGGAAAAAAAACAAACACAACATTTATTCGCTTTATACGCTCAGAGTATTTGTATTTACTCATTCTTATTCACTATAAGTAGAGTAAAGTAAACATTTTTTTTGCTAATATTCTGTAAGTATTTTGCAAGGTTCTTATTTTACCATGTGGGTATTTTCAGTATTTTCTTGGTTTTTATTTTTAGCATTAATTTAGCAGTTAATTTTATGGAATATACATATGTACATACCTATCTAAGTATATACAACTATTGATATGTTGATAATTTGATCTTAACATCAAATTAAATAAAAGCGAAATTTCATACAAACCAAATAAAACTTACAAAAATACTCGAGTATTTTAGTAAATAGTTTAAGTAGTGCTTGTCTTTACTTAATGTGCTTGGTTCTTATTATGCTTAGTTCTTACATGCTTTAATACTTGCTGTATTTATTTCGTACAAGAACAGTATTTATTGTGTTTGTTTCTTATAATAGAAAACAGAAGAAGGTATAGTAAAGAGAGGGTAAAATAAAACAAATACACGAAAAAAAGAGAATGCATTTAAGTATTTGTTTTTTGTACTTTTGCAAAAGCCTAATATACAGCTATGTCACAGAGTGAAATTTTGTACGATTTTGAAAACGAAAACGTATTTTGCTTCTCTAGAAAATGTAAAACGATCAAAAAATTCATTTTGAAAACGGTCTTAAAATCTAAAGTGAAATTGATATTTTTAATAACTTAAACTCGAAAACTGTGGAAAACTGTACTCAAATTTAATTATAAATATTGTCTATATGAATTTCACCTAAAAAAATTTTTATTTAAATACTTCTGGTATGAAAATTTGAATATTTTTGTAAATCGTATAAAACATTGGTCACAAACTGAAAACGTAATTGATGTTGCATTGCCACCCGAGTTTATGATGACATCCTGCCATATGTTTTAAAGAAAAAGGTGGCAGCATTTATCAAAACAATCAAAACAAAACAATCAAAACAAACACAAAATAGAAAAGTCTGAAGAAAAACAGTCGACCAAAGAAATGTAAGTTTTTCATTTAATATTAAATTTAATAACTAATTTTTATATATTTGAAGGGGCAAACACAAAAATATCGACCAAACGAAAATTCTTCTGAATTTTATGGAATGCCACCAAGACATTGCGAGAGGGTATGTAAAAGGAGACAAGGTGGTTGTGGAGTCTTTGTGGCGAGAGTTGGCGGAGCAATTAAATAGTGCTGGACCACCTTCTAAAAATCTTTCCGAATGGAAAAAAAACTGGGCAGATTGGAAGGCAGTTGTAAAGAAAAAGATGTACCACAATAAAAGAGAAAATAAAAAAACTGGTGGTGGCGAATATAATCAGTACGTTCTAACTGATCTTGAAGAGAGTATGGGCAGAATTTGTGGCTTTTATAAGAGTGTAGACGGGATCACTGGTGTAAAAACCTTTGGCGAATCGGATGTTGAACAATGTATGAATATGCTTTGCGATTCTAATAATGAAGAAACTATTTGTGAAAACTCAAGTGGAGAATCAGAGGCCGACAAAGAGAATGAAGAGATCGATTTTACTCCATCAACATCGAACAGAATCTATGCGCAAACATCTGGCGCAAACAAAGCAAGCTCTGGCACCTCAACTCATTCAAAAAGATCCAGACCAACTTCACCACATTCTCCTGATCCTAAAAGAGCCAGAAGTAAAACTGCACGCTTCACAGATCCAGATAGAGAAAGAAATGGTAACAAAAGTACTGCTTCATATGCACCTCACCAAAATACAGGAACATCTGTCACTTCTCGTAAGTTAAGTCCAACAATAACCAGACCTTGTACTGCTTCAACTTCTTCAAATATTGCTGCAAATACTACAACCACTCCAAAAACACTCAGACGTTCCACTCCATCAAACCCAGACCTCAAAAGCCTTTTGTCTGAAGAAAATAAAAGTTTAGAAAATTTAGTAAATTTGAAAACTATTTGTAAACTTTTGGAAGACCAACGAAACGAAACTAAAACTTTGAATGACAAATTAGAAAGGCTTTGTAATATTTTCGAAAAAAAATGTAAATACGATCAACTACACAACATAGAAATACAAAAGAGATTGTGTGAGAAAAATGAAATGAAACTTAAATTGATTGATCTGGAAGTACTAAGACAAAAAGAATAGCAAAAATTTATAAAACCAAAAAAAAAACATTTAAAGTGAATTTTGCAACTTAGATCTCCTATGTTTTTTTAATAAGCCTTATTTTTATTGAATACAATTTGAAGTAATATTTTTGTTATACTTACATACTTAGCTACAAAAATGTTGATAAAAAAAACATTTTAAAACTGAATTTTGTAACTGATCTCATGTGTTCCTTTATTATACCTTATTTGTATTTAATACAATATGAATTAATAAATATAAAATAATATAAAATATAAAAGAATATTTAATTAATTTGGCTGGCTATTCTGTGCCTTATGAGAGTCGCTGTGTTGAACAAACTTTGAGAAATATCAATGTCATTGTTATTAATTTCATCCATTTCTTCATTGATATTCAAAATAGGGTCTTCATTGATATTTATGTTATATTCTCTGCATATGTTATGCAAAGCACAGCACACGTTTATTATTTGCACGACTTTTTCCGGGCTATAGACCAAGGTTCCCAGTAAACATCTGAACCGGCTTTTTAATACGCCAATTACACGCTCTACAATGTTACGAGCTGATGTATGTTTTTTGTTAAATTTGTGTTCCATAGTTCCGAGGGTTACATCTTTGTATGGTGTAATTAAAAACGGTTCTAATCCATAGCCAGAGTCGCCCAATAAACGAGAAGTCGTGTCACCATTGTTGTATTCATTTAACAAAAAACTTCTTGCTCTACTTAAGCCCCAAATAAATGCGTCATGGCAAGACCCAGGCCTGGAAGCATCCACAGCTCTCACTTTCATGTTGTAATCACATATCTAACAACAAAACAAAATGGTATCCAAAAATTAAACTTCAAAATACCAAAAACAACTTACGATCATTGCGTTTATGCTAAATGTTCGTTTCCTATTGTAATAAAGAGACTCATCTTCAGTAGGCTTCGACAGTTTAATATGAGTACCGTCTATGCATCCAATTACACCGGGTATCTGATAATTTGTAAAGAAGTGCAATTTTGAGTTCATCTTCTCTTCAGGCGTCATTTTCAATTTTATCCAATGTGGACATATTTTGCTCTCGAGAGCATTCATAACTCTCCACAAAATAGTTGAAACGGTGCTTCTTCCCATACTCAAGTCTACGTCCTTGCCTATGACAGCTTGGTACGCTCCTGTAGCAAGAAAACGAATAGTTGCTGCCAATTGAATAATTGGCGGTATACTACTGCTTTTCAGGAAAGGATGAATTTCTTCCAGTACCATTATAAATGCTTCTTTATTCAGACGATAAAAACTTATAAAACTAAAAAAAGATTATTAAGCAAACATGAAATGGATACATTTACTTACACTCCACTTGGATGGGACAAAGGATCTGACGCATCCCTCAAACTTCTGCGATTTAATTTGATTGCTGAATGCATCTTTCTGTCCTCTTCCATCACAGCAGCAATTGAAACACCAGGCATTCTTTTGTTTAATTTTTTATTTTATTTTTTGGTTTTAGTTTGTTTGTTTGTTTACTTTCTTTTAATTTGTCTGGAGCCGGACCGATATTGTCGGCGCCGGTTGCTGAGCCAGCTGTTTTGATTTCAATGTTACCATATTTTTAACATAAATAATACGATTTCCATTTTTTCCGTTTTCATAAAAACGTACGAAAGCTGAAGAAGCAAAAGTAAAACGATACGATTTGGAAATACGAATTCAAATCAATTTCGTACAAAACCTGTGACATGGCTGATATACATATTTTCAAAAATAGTATTTAAGCCAAAGAAATTTTAATAAAAGGGTAATTTATTCATGATCATGCTTGAGTTATTAATTTAACTTTACAGTGTTTTTTTATTTTTGATCTGACTCTAGTTTTCACTTTTTTTTTTTTATTTTTCTTATATATACTATATCGCAATTTTCTCTGTTATTACCAATGCATGGTCAATTATAAACTAACACCCGATTTACATGACTTTTGCGACGTCGCTTTTTCGACGTCTCTTTTTGCTTGTCGGTGAGTAGTGTAGGGAAGAAAGAGGGGTAAACAAAAAGTCTTGATTTGTGTTTTTCAAGACTTCTTCCATTTCTCTTTGTTACTTTTCATTATTTTTCTTACTTTTGTTATTTATCTTTGTTACTTACATTATTTCAAAATAAAAATGGGAAAAAAGACATAAAAATAAGACATCGTCAGAACACACAAAGATTTTGGTAGCAACTTCAAAAGGGAATTCAGTAAAAACGACGTCGGAAAAATCATCATGTGAATTGGGTGTAAGTTAGAGATTTCGAATTTGTGTATTTTATCTTTCGTCTTGCTATATAGTATGTCAATTGTGCCATTCTATATTTATTACTATAAAAAATACTAGATTTTGCTATACTTTCAGACATTTCAGGTACATACATATGTTAACGACTTATAAATATTTGGTTCTAAACCGATAACCGTATTTCGCCTATGATATTTACATATGTATGTATGTATATTGCCTTATTAATTTGCAAGAAATGTGAAAGGGGAAATTATTATATATATTTTATCTATAAGTTTCATGGCGCTATTAATTATTTTTTCGTTGGATGTCTTGAAAAATAGTTAATAATTCTACCTGAAGTAGTTGGTTTCTGGTACTAATCTATAAATAAATTATTACCTCTTTGTGTTATTAACGTATCTAAATAAGTAAGATTTGAGTCACATTCTTTTTCAATTGTAAATTTAATATCTTTGTAATATGAATTAAAGGTAGATAAAATTATATTTATTTCGCTAATTTTTCCATTACAATATCAGCCACAGCTGACGATGTTGGTGAAGTCATTGAAAGACCTTTAAGTTGTAGGTAAATCCTGGGGCCAAATTATGGCACTCGATATCGATCGAAATTTCAATACAATTTAAATGTAATATTCGAGCGATATCGAATGCCGTAATTTGGCCCCTGTTGTTATTGCATTAAAAATACATGTTGCCATTTATACAAAATTTAACAATGTGTAAAATCAATTCTTTTTTCCATTTTTGTATGCTCTTTATCCTATTCCATTTTTCATTTATAATATTAATGGCAAAATATGGGAAATAATGATACAACATCAAGTGATAATAATTTTTCATGATGAGCATTTCCTAAACGTTTAATCCTATCCTTAAAATGCAACGAGTTAAATACATTATACTTGGAATCTACTGTTATCTTTTTTATTAATTGTATGTTATACTTACATGGAAATTTTAAATTAAGAAAGCAACCATAAGAAACGTTATAGATGTTAGAGATGTTAAGGATTATGTGTTCCCACACAGCTAGTGTAGCTCATAAATATGGGTATTTGTTATATAAAAACGTAAATTGAATTATGTAATACTATTTACTATTACGATAGTATCAACATTTTGAAGCCCAATGAATCAAAACCGCCGCTATTGTATATCCCAAATGTTAAAAATATAAAATATACTAGCTGAACCCGGTGTGCTTCGCTACCCCCTCGTTATAAAATAAAATTAAAAGTATTTATATATCCTATTGTGAAAATTTAATGACGATCGGTCCAGTAGTTAAGACTATATTACGATTTTTAATTTTCCTAAAAGGGACGTGGTCCCACCCACTTTTCTCCTGGTACGTATTCCTAATTATGCCAATACCATATGTACCAAATATCATCGACGTAGGTCAAAAAATTCCCAAATTATGCCAATTTAAATTTTTGGAGTATATGGGCGGTGCAACGCCCCTTTGTCCAATCAAAACTTCATATAGCCTATTATTCCTTCCAGAGTCACAGTAACATACAGTGAAAATTTCAGGAAGATCGGTCCAAGGGTTTGGCCTCCTATAAAGCACAAACAAACAAACAGACAGACAGACAGACATTCATTTATATATATATATATGTATATATATATATATAGATGATGAAGTATTCATATAAATCCTTAAAAGACGGACAAGTTAAGAGTTATGGTGCAAACAATTACTGCCTATCGAGCATTTGTATCCAGCCTTAAACTTAATAATATAAGTTATCATACTTTTCAAGTAAAACCATAGTGGTAATAAAAAATTTGCACTATTTGACCGATGTCGCAGATATTAAGGAATTTATTGAAAAACTTGGTTGCTTTGTAATACCAAGCATGTTCTTTGAACAAAATTATGTCAATAGATCTTCGTATAGCAACATGGAACGAACGCTAACGGTCTCTATAATCATTTGAGAAATAGAAGCATTTCTGCAGTCAAATAACATCGACATATTTTTAATATCAGAAACGCATTTTACAAGTACGTAATTTTTCAAGATAGAAGGGTTTGATCTTTGAGCTCATGGTGGTTCCTAAAGGTTGAGAACTTTTTAAGTCTTACTTTAAAAAATTATTCTGTCCTAATAACTGGTAAGCCAACTTATGGACCTCCGTCACATCAAAAATTCCAGACTTAATTGATTTCAAATATCTTCACCTTTTGTGCAAAATATGTAGATTTCAAATCTTTACACAGAGACGCGAACTTATTTGAAATAAGAGAAGGCTGAGAAAGGCATAGCAAATTAGCAGAAATCAGTTTGACAAAAGACGCCTAAATCTAGCGACAAAAAACCTGAAGCAGCACTTAAATAATATAAAAAATAAATCTATTGGAGATTTTTTTACCACATTAATTTAGCACCAAACAACAATTACAATTTATGGAAAGCTGCCAACAAAAATAAATCCACCTTTTAAAGATGGTAATGGATCATGGTGTATAGACTTGGCATTCGCGAATCACCTGTATAATACTTTTCAATCTCATCAGTTCCAGATGAATAATAATTCACAGCTCTATTTCTCAGGTTGAAGTCCAAATAAAAACATTAAATTCAAAAAAGTCTTCTTGAACGAATGTTAAAAATTTGCCCAAAAAGTCATTGTATTTCTGACATTAATTTTTAACTCTATTCTGCTATTAAGTCATTTTCGTTCTCAGTGAAAATGAGCTGAGGTTATAACGATTAAATAGCCAAATAAACCAGAAAATTAAATAACATCTTATAGAACGTGCCTTGGCGGAATTAACATTAATGTTGGAACCCAACAATTTTGCACATATAGCAACTGCTGCAACAGCAAAGGAAGCATGACAAGCATTAATGCGTGCATTTGAAGACACCGGTTTAACTGAAATTGTCTGATTGCGATTCAATGGAAGGCTACTTATATAAACAAAATGGTAATGACTTCTATAAGTTACAAATACCGGGCTAAATATAGATGACGAGCTAATCGCATCTCTGATGTTGACGGGGTTGCCGGAGTATTTTCGTTCTCTAGTTCTAGCTGCGGAAAATTCTAAAACTAAGTTAAGTGGACATGGACATGGTGAAAAATATGCTTTTAAAAGATGTAAAGTTTGACAATTCCGTAAAAAACGGAAGAAAATGCATTTGTGTCCAACAAAAATTTTAAAATATTAAAAAAGAGAGAGAGAGAGAGGTGTAGCGGCTTTGTAATTAGTACTAATACGTTCTGCTAAAAAACTGATTGGATATAAATAATAATATTTTTCAACATAAAAAACTCTTAGTAATTTTGAGTTTCCATTAATTCAATAAAACTGAACTTGACTGATAATATTACTTTTCATACATATGTACATCAATATAAGTTCGAATAATAATTACGTTTATTCGTAATAATAATAATATAAAAATATTAATTCCGCTTGGGCACGAGCTATAAATACCCTAATAACAAGGGTCACAGTAATATGTGAATTTCCCTAATATAGAGTAAAAATAACCAAAACGTTAGAATACAAAGTAGAATACTTTGATGATGAGGGAATTTCGTACCAACCAGCACTGTTTCATTGTAGAATAAAAATTGAATTAAATATTAATTCTCATATTCTATTTCTGTTGAAAACTGGTTAAATAGTTGATATTCTTCTCAATTAGTATCCACTTTACGAAAATTGTAAAGATGGACAATTGAACGCTGATGAGAGGTGTAGCGGCCTTGAAATCAGTACTGATACGTTCTGCTAAAAAACTGATTGGATATAAATAACAATATTTTTCAACATAAAAAACTCTTAGTAATTTTGAATTTTCATTAATTCAATAAAAACTGAACTTGAGCCTGATAATATTACTTTTCATATGTACATCAATATACATACATAAGTTCGAATAATAATTACGTTTATTCGTAATAATAATAATATAAAAATATTAATATTAAAAAAATTTAAATGTCATGGCTGTAAAAAAGAAGGCCATTTTGTACGAAACTGTCCAAACTTGCAAAATAAAAGTTTCAATAATAGTTTCAAAAACTGCAATCAAAGAAGGCTAACGAAAAAATTCTGTTAGCATCTCTATTTACGTCAAGTGACGTCGACGCAAATGAGTGGTATATTGACTCAGGCGCAACAACACATATGTCGAAAACGAAGACAATACTTCACAATGTTAAAACTGGACACGGAAAGGAAGTTATTGTAGCAAACAACAGCAAACTAGCAGTTTAATGTGTTGGTGATGCGAATGTGTTATTGTCAATTGATGAAGGCGAAGACTATAAAAAATGTTGAGTATGTGCTACAACTATGTGCAAACTTGTTGTCAGTTAGACAATTAACAGCAAGTGGAAAGAGAGTAACATGTGAGAAGAATATGTGCAAAATTTTTAACGGAAATAATCAACTCATGGCAACAGCAAGTTTGTATATTTATATAAATTAGATTGTGTTTCGAAAAAAAACGACAAAAAGCTATGGTGGTAAAAAACGATGCTCAGCTTTGGCACAGACGTATTGGTCACATATGCAACAACACTTTAAAGAATATAAAGAGCGATCATGAACTCGATTTTTCTTTGGTTTCTGATCAATGTGATATTTGCATTCGTGGATGTAATGGGACTGTTTAAAACTAAGTCGTTTTCTGGCTCAAGGTTTATCGTAACATTCATAGGTTACTATTGACGCAAGGTATTTTTATCACCGCTTGCTAGCAAATCTAAAGTTTTTAAATAATTTAAAATATTTAAAAGTATAGCAGAAAATCAAACCTCAAGGAAAATTTTTCCGGTTAGATAGAGGCACGGAATATACAAATAATGTATTCAGAGAGTTCCTGAAATAAAATGGCATAGTTCATCAGAAAACGGCTCCATATACACCAGAACAGAATGGGGTGTCTGAACGGCTAAATCGTACAATCATTGATCGTGTTTGATGTATGATACTGGATTCTGGAGTTAATGAAAAATTTTGGGCGGAAGCGGCTGTAACTGCAGCTTATTTGCTCAACAGAATACCATACAGAAAAAATATTTCGTGTCCAGAGGAGCTTTAGTCTGGTAGAAAACCTAGTCTACATCATCTTCGAGTTTTTGGCTGTAAGGCATTTGTACACACACCAAAGGTGAAGCGTTCCAAATTGCAAGAAAAATCAATTCGTTGCATTTTCGTCAGATATTTCACGAATGTGAAAGCATACAGGTTGTATGATCCATCCACGAAGAAAATATTAATAAACCGTGATGTTGTTTTTATGGAAGAGCAGGTATGTAATGACAAACAAAATTATAGTTGGAATCGATGTAAACCGCAATTCAGGGGTGGATTTTGTATGTGAATTGCCATCCAACATTGTGTATAATGAATTACATGACATAAAAGAGGAACAAAAAATCGATGTAGAAAACGTATCAAATGATAGCCTTGTCGTAGAATATGATATGAAATCAGAAGAAAGCTTAACGTTTGAAAATGCAGTTGAAAATTATAACGAAGACAATTTTTGTAATGTTGATACTGGAGTTCGCAGATCTGTGCCCTTAGCTGAAAAATATGGACGTGAAAAAAGTTTCTGTGCAAGTAGTATTGTATCAGTTTTTGTTTTTGATCAATGTGGACAATGTTTTGGTGTTTTCAAACAATATTTTTTTTTTTTTTTTTATATAAATTTAATTATTTATTGAATCTCCAATATTAATTGAAACATCAATAAGTTTTTCAAATCTTTTTTTAATGTATTTTTTCGCGTGTTTAGAAAATACTGTCTTAACCAGTCAACGAAACTCAGAAATATAAGTCGATATTTTTAAATATTGAAAAAAAAAATATTAAATTTTCTAAAATTGTTTTTGCTGTGAGAAAATTTATTAAATCGTTATGGCTGAATGTGTTAAATGCAAAATGTCTATTCGCGGAGAATCTGGAATAAGATGTGTTGGAGTTTGCGGTAAAATTTATCACCCAATACTCGATAAATGTTTTAGATACTAAAAATAATGTGCGCTTTATTTGCCATGATTGTGTGCAGTATATACACAATGTCGATATGATCCTAAAAAGTATACAGGATGAAGTCGTAAAATACCCGAATAAAATGTGTGAGTATAAACATGAGTTTGTTTCAGCCTTAAAGCATAATGAATTTGCAGTTACTGCAAACTATAGAAAAAAGATATGAAGAAAGAGTTTGTAAAATTGATCGGTTGCATAAATCATTTGAAAAAAGTTTAGATGAAATAAAATCTTTGTTTGGATATATCAAAGGCTTTGAACAAAAAAGTAATGAAATTTGTGAAAACATTGAAGCTAAAAATACAGTTATGTGCGATGAAATAACAAGAGCTATAAATGAAACAAATAAAGTTCATAATAAAGTGTCTTGTGCTGAACAACAACAACTTTGTTTTCCCGTTGATCTTGCAACTGTAGTTAATCAACGACAATCTAGTCCCCCTGTTTCGTCTCGTGTTGCCTCTGTTGCATTGTCGGACTCAATTTCTGGTGCTAATATAGCTAGTGCACATATCATTAACAACCAGGCGTTTAATAATAAAGGCCCGATTATTTATGGCGCCAATTCTTCTACTGAGCTGGAGGTAAAATCTAAAAAGAAATGGATTCATGTTGGGTCGTTTAAGTATTCCGTCACTGTGGATCAAATTGTATGCTATGTTGAGAAAACGCTGAATGTTAATAAAGCTCAAATTACCTGTTTTAAATTAGTGAAATTTGATGCCGATTTATCTGTGCTAAGGAGTGTTAATTTTAAGATAGGTATACCGATAAACTATTATCAAGATCTACTAAAGCCTGAAGCGTGGCCAGCTGGTATTAAGGTGCGCTCTTTTGTAAATTTTCGAAAGCAGGTAACTCCTGCAAAGGAACAATAGTTAATTCCGGTTGCCACTTTAAGCTGTATTTTCAAAATTTATCCGGTATGAGAACAAAATCTAAGGTTGTCTATGATTTTTCGTCGCAGTATGATTATGATATCATCTTGTTAGTTGAGACGTGGTTGAATAAGGATTTTTATGATGCTGAATTTTTTGATACTAATTTGTATAATGTGTACCGGTAAGATCGGGATGTTACTGCTGGCTTGTCATTAGGTGGTGGTGTATTAGTTGCAGTTAAAACTTGCTTTAAGTCATCGCTGTGTAAACTTAATGATTGCAATGGCCTTTTGGATCAGTTGATTGTTTCAATTTCTGATGTAAGTGCGTCATATATTCCACCTAATAGTGATGATTGAGGATATCTGCCCATACTGATAATATTGTATCTTTTGGTGAGAGTTTCACAAAAAAGGGAAATATTTGTGTTTTGGGTGACTTTAACCTCAAAAACATTGATTGGTATAATTTTCCGGACAGCACTGTTTTAACGCCGCGTAATGTTAATCACTATCATGATATTAATTTTATTGATAGCTTACTGTCATTAGATCTGTGTCAAATTAATAAATTTTGTAACAAATTAAATCGTTTTCTAGATCTTGTTTTTATACAAGACTTTCACAAGTTTAAAATCTATATTCTTTTATTGTGGATTTCTCCGCCAAATTTATATCATCAACCTCTGGTTATAGAAATTGTTATCTTAATATTTTTTTAGTAACTCGCAGAGTACAATTGTTAATGATTTTAATTTCAAGTCTTGTAATTTCGATGTGCTGAATTCCATATTTGATTCGATCAATTGGATAGATCTATTTCTTGGGCTTTAACTCATGAGTGTTATGAGTTATTTTTAGAGAAAGTTATTGATATTTGCTCTAAAAATGTCTCTACTAAAAAAATTAAGCCATATAAACTTCCGTGGTATACTAGTGGTCTAAAAACGCTTAAAAATTTACGTAACAAATTTCATAAAAAGTTTATTGCGTTTGGTGATTCAGAATCTGAATCTAAATTTTTTTCACTACAGTCGGGAATTCAATTTTCTTAACAAGTTTCTTTATAAGCAATATCTTTTGTTAAAAGAGGATGAAATTAGAAGAAATCCGAAATTCTTCTGGTCTTTCATTAGGTCCAAGAGGCAATCGTCTGATATACCATCTACAGTTCGTCTATGTGGTGAAATTTCGGATTCATGTGAAGATGCTGTTAATATGTTTGCATCCTTTTTTAAATCTAACTTTGAGCCGTCTTGTGATGTTCACTGTGCTTTTGGTGCTGGTACTAATTTAAATATTGGGTCTTTAATTATATCTGAGGATGATATTTTGAATGCAATCTATCAGTCTAAAAATTCTTTTAAATCGGATGCTGATGGTCTTTCCTCTCATTTTGTAAAGAAGACTGCCTTATCTCTAAGCCCTGTCCTTGCTTTTCTTTTCAATTTATCGCTTAAAGAGGGTGAATTTATTAGTAGGTGGAAGAGTGCAACTATTTCCCCCGTTTTTAAGAAGTTGTTGTTCGATATTAAGTCAAGGATATCTCCTTATCAGCATGGCTTTTTTCCCGGTAGGTCTATTGCAGAGACCGGCCCGATCACACCGCAACCATAAATACACCGCATATGTACTCTATACTTTACACATCCGAGCACTTTAAACAACGCAAAAAAAATTTCCGGTGTTGATTTCACTCGCCGTTTATTTACAGAGATTTGATGCGATCATAAAATGCTGACTACTTTGCGATGTGTGTGTACATAAAAACAATGAGCGCAAAAACCAGTAGCAGCAAACATCGCAATCTGCATGAGCAAAACCAAGGCGAATTCATAACAGGTGAAGCTGAAAACACAGCTGATCTAATTTTTTCTTACATAATGGAGGCTCGGATGTCAAAATTTGTATATGCAAGCATAGTGGCTCATATGTCAAATGTTGTTGTAATGTTGTACTTGTTGTAGTATTAACACTACCTGTTATGAATTTGCCTTGAGCAAAACTTTTAGTATTTCGTCTTTTCACACTCTATTATTTTTTATATTTGCTTATGGAAATTTTCTCCACAAACAATCAGTGATGCCAAATTTAAGATTAATCAAAATTACCCAAAAATTATATTTATATATTTCTTTTTGGCGCTATCTGCTTATATTTGTATGCAAGAATTCATTCCAAATAATTTAATTTGTTCTTCAGCGTAGTTATTTTTCCTACTGAGATTGAAAAATGCAAGTGCGCAGCATTACAAAAAACCAAATTTCGATTCCGAAAAACAATGTGAAAGTGTTATGAGAGTTTAATAAAATAAACATTAAAAAAAATAGACGGGTTTTATTTATCATTTTGTTACCTGAAACGATAAATGCCCTAACTATCAACTTTATTATTTTACAACAGAAGCGAAAAGCATGATAGAGGTAATTTTGTAAAACATGATAGAGGTATTCAGCATTTACACATACATACATACATATTATGTACATTCATATGAATATATGCGTCGCTAATATTTTACATTTATTGCAATTTTTGCAAAACACAAAAGTTAAATACAAATACATGTGTTTTTTTTTTCAAATTAGTACAGCTTTTGTGTAATTACACAGTGGCAACGCTGTATTTACTTCATATAAAGCACCAGCGTTGTCAACTTTGAAATTTCAAAAGGCACCAAAATGGAGAAAAAAACGCGCCATTTAACAAAAAACGCACCATGTTCAGATTTTTTTTTATTGAAAATTTTTATTGAATTAATTTTGCATCTTTACAACATTTAACTTTAGTCTAAAATTCTAATGTTGATATAATATTGTGCCAATGCATGAAGTGAATCATTCTCCACCGTTTTTCAATACTAGATACTATTTCGACATCGGATTCAAATTGTACTGCTAATGGCATGATATCATATTTGCAATGGGATAAAACATTTTGTACAATGCTGGTTGTTGATGCCGGTTATAGCTAAATGGGCTTAAAGCTGCAATGTATTTCCGTGTTCCAGCATGCCGAATAAGGTTGCGTGATATCGCATTTGCAATAACAACATCTTGCTTTTGTGTTATTATTTGGTCAAGGCCGAATCCATTGCATAAACCCACATTGTGATTCCCAAATCCTTTTGTGTTTCGCTTAAAATTTTTTTTTAGACTCCATTCTTGACACTAACTTTAAATATTTCTTTTAGTAAATATAAATTTTATTAATTTTAGTGTTACAACCCTTTATGTAAACTTTTACGCATTTTATAAAAAACGAACAATGATTGCAAGTCTCAAGAATACTTTGTTTTTGCAAGCTCTTTAACAGACTTGACAACAACTTTTACGACAAAAAACAATTATGTACTCTGAATATCTAAAAGGGACAACAAATTTCTTATAATGAAATGTTACAAATTATCTATAACAACAAGACGGTTTAACGGTTTTTGTGAATGCGTTTTGGTACCTCTTAAACATCATTAATGGGTGCTCTTATTATGGTCTGTAAAATTGAATGTAAAAATTGTACACAAATTGAATGAAATGGTATTGAAACAGTTGTATTTTTTGTACAAAATTCTTTTTTCTCATACTGAAACAAAAAATTGTGTTTAATATGATTTGGAGCCACCCAAAATTAAAAAAACGCACCAAAATTAAAGAAAAAGCGCACCACGCACCAACTCGGATATTTTTCGCACAAAACATTTAGAAAAGCACCAAAAAAGGTTCGAAAAGCACCAAGTTGACAACGCTGTAAAGCACACATCAATGAGTCTGCTCGCATGGTCGTATAAAAATATTGTTTTTGTTGTGTACGTTAAGTATGAGTACGGCTGCGGAATGTATGAAAAAAGTAAAGCAGAGCAGTCACCGCAATCGCATATGATTGTGTATGCTAGAAGCTCAAACGTAGCAATACTCAACTGTGGCGAATACTTGAACAAAAGCAATGCAGTGGCGATCACACCGCAACCGCATTTACTGCACGTCTACATTAGACATGACATGCTGTTAAGACGTAATTAAGACATAATTTTTCATTATTTTTGTTTCGTCAACGAGTTAACTACGCTAGTTTTGTCTCTTGTTTGTGGTTGTGTCGAAAAAAAATACAATCATACATATGTACATATGTATTATATATCTACATATGTATAATTTAATTCTTTTTAACTAAAATTGTAAACTCGCATTATTTTTGTTATTTATTTTCCTATTCAGGACGTATTTGCTACAAAAATTCAGTTTGCTTTACACTTTTTTTTATAAAATATACACAACTATTACTTTTTCCACAATATTATTTCAGTTTTTTCCCTTAAAATAACAACGAAAACAAAACTTTGACAGCTAAACGTCATTTTCTGTTAAGACGGAGCTTTCAAGACACTCGTCTTAACAGCCGTGTTAAGACGGCTAGAAAACATTAACATTTGCGGTCCACACGTGACAGTAACAGGATTTTGCTGTTTCTGTCCGTGTTTTCATGTCAGGTGTAGACCGCACTTTAACAGCCATACCTAAACAAGAGCGGCAAGCCTTTTTTAGCTGTCAAAAGTTCTCATGCCCATACAATTTGTATGGAGCATCCCGAAATAACGCGGCGGCAACATTTTGCAATTGGAAAATCCGATTTTGACAGCGCGTTTAATAGTGAAGTTGGCTGCAAAAGACAAGCACTCATGATACAATGACTATAAGGTAGTCTTACAAGCCCAGCAGACAATTCTTGTAAATTACTTGTTTTTTATTTCAAGTGTTAAATTTTGATTTGTATTTATTTTTTCGTATTTGAATGAAAAATTTTTATTTATATTTTTGTCACAGGTTGAAACATGCACACATACACATTTATACTTTTGACTTCTGAGGAATTTTTTTTGTTGTGTTTGTTGTAGAGATGCATGTATTATTAGGTTATGAGTATACTATTATAATCAGGGTTGTTATATATTTTGTAATAACCCTGTTTGTTTGTAATAACGCTCTTGTTTAGGTATGGTATTTCAGCGTTAACGCTAGGCGGTAGAAAACGTTCCGCTTTCCGCTCTTGTTTAGGTATGGCTGTAAGACGAGTATACATAGTTGCCAGATGAAATGGGTCCGAATTCGTCAAATTTTTAGCATAAAATCGTCAAAACAGTTTTCCGTAGTCGTCAATAAATCGTCAAATATAAAAACAAAATTTTTTCAAACAAAACATTTATTTTATTTAACAAAACATAACAACAAATAAAATTCAAGGGTTTTTATATAAAGTAAAGTAAATTCTTATCAATAAAGAGATGAACTGTTGAAACAAAGTATAATCAGGGGTTTTGTGTATTTTTTAATACAATACCGACATACCATATCCACAAAATATTAGCAAGTTTAAATTTTTAGAGAAATTAGTGATAAAATTTGCGTTTAAATTAAAAATGATGATAGTATTATTCATGTTGCAACACATTTGTAAAAATTAAAAAAAAAAATTAAACATATATATTGGACTTGAACCGTTTTATTAAATCAGGTACTACTTTCATGTCAAAACAATTACACTTGTTTAATTGTAAATGATCTTAAGTATATAGAATTGCCTCCAAAGAAGCTTTATCTAACCGATTTCTAAATTTTGTCTTGTTGAAATTAACTTGGCTAAACATTATTTCTACATTTGCCCAAGAATGTGGTAAAACCAAATTTTTTTTTAATAAAATTAGTTAACGTGGGAAATAAAAGACAAGAGTTTTTTTTCATCTCTGAAATCTTTTTCCAAAAATTTAAAAGTTTTGTGTCCGTATCCGGGAAGAATTATTCTAAAATTAGTAATTTCAATTGTCTGAACTTAGATTCAATTCAGTTCTTTAACAAAGTGTGAAAACACTTTAAGAATATCATTAAATGAATTGATATTTTCTTTTATAAGATTGTAGGTACTAATTTGGCTTAATGCTTTGAATTTGTCTTCAAAGTCAAATCTCAATAAAACTTGGTCACACAGTTCTACGTAAAACTTTTTACAATTTTTAATGATCTCACACTTTCCATTTTCATTAATTTTAATATACATGCATATGTACATATGACCATTCAACTTCAAGTTTTTGGCGTGCTTTAAAATATTGACACAAATGTATGTATGTAAATAACAGTTGATATATTATGAACATCAACAGGTTTAAGCAACTCCAAAACATCTAAATATGAAAAACTATCTCTTTTACTCCTTACTTTTCTTACATATTGCGGCAAAAGCTGCCAAGTTCTTGACACTTATAATTGTTTAAAAATCGCCAAATTTAAGACACAAATCGTCACGTCGTCAAACTGCCTTTTTTGGCATCTGAAATCGTCAAAATGACGATAGATCGTCAAATCTGGCAACCGTCGGAGTATACCTAAATCACGAAAACCACTGAACGTGCAGCTCTCTGGTCTACTGTAACGAATTTAACCCTTTTCAGTGAATACTGTTTAAATTCTCTAGAGCATGGTGGACAAGTGGAGGTAATTTATACTGATTTCTCGAAAGCTTTTGATAAGTTGTCTCATTCTGTGCTTTTATTTAAGTTGAATGTAATGGGTT
The DNA here is from genome assembly GCA_947311025.1 of Lypha dubia. Taxonomy (NCBI): domain Eukaryota; kingdom Metazoa; phylum Arthropoda; class Insecta; order Diptera; family Tachinidae; genus Lypha; species Lypha dubia. The sequence continues at coordinate 72,032,615 of OX371260.1, forward strand.
TCCATTCTAAGCTCTTTTTATGGTTTAAGTCCTATTTATCTAATAGAACATGTGTGGTGAATATTGAGGGATATGTATCGAACTTTTATTTGCAAAAATCTGGTGTTCCTCAGGGTAGTACACTTGGCCCTTTACAATTCAATCTTTTTATTAATGATATTGATAGTTGCTTCTGCAAATCTAAGTATCTTTTATATGCTGATGATTTAAAACTTTTTATGCAACTTGAATCTTTGAATGATGCTAATATTATGCAGATTGAGCTTAATAATTTAAATCAATGGTGTCACTTAAATTGTTTGCGACTGAATATTAGTAAATGTTTGCATGTTTCCTTTCATTAATCTCTGGATCTCACTGTTCTAGTATTTTATATTAATGGTGTTGCATTGAATAAGTCAGACTCAAAATTAGATTTAGGTGTGATGTTTGATAGTTCTCTATCGTTTGTACCTGATGTTGAATATATACTTCCTAAAGCCTATAAAATGCTTGGTTTTTTGAAAAGAAATTGTTCTGACTTTATTTTCCCGTACACACTTAAACACATATATATCTCTTTTATAAGATCGAAATTAGAATATGCGTCTGTCATTTGGAATCCTCATGTATTTAATCTTATCGCACGTATTGAGAGGCTGCAACGAATTTTTATTAAATTTGCTACGCCTTCACTATCGTATTTAGCGATTGTTCCCTACGAGTCCAGGTGCTTGTTTATAGGTGTACGTTCTCCGGAATCGCGCAGGAAAGTTCAATCAGCCTTACTCCTATATGATATAATCAATGGCAATGTTGATTGTCCTGACTTACTGTACGCAATACCATTTTATATACCACCTAGGTTGTCAAAACTTTTTGATGTACCCGTTCACCGTACTAATTATGGGCTTAATGGCACTCTAACCCGAGCTTTTATTCTGCTTAATGAAATTAACTTTAAATGGCAAAAACATAAATTCGTAAATCTTGTATAGAATTCAGCATTGACAAAACTGAGTTCAAACTATTGCTTTTTTGTGTTATATAACTGTTTTGTATTGTATAACTGTTAAGTTGTCTTTGTATAAATGTACATGCATATGTTTTTATTTTACTTTATTTTATGTTTTAAGTATAGTTATTCATAGTCTGTAAGGATTTTTGTCCATAGACTAAAAATAAATAAATAACCAACGGAACATTGTGAATTCGCTGATTTTGGATATAACAGGGGGCTGCTGTAATTGCACGTAGAATTTTATTTTGTCGCCTTTGAATTTTTTCCACATTCGATGCTGAGGCAGTGCCCCATAACTGGATTCCATAGACCCCTTATTGGTTTTAAGATCGCATTGTATAATAGAAGTTTACAGTCTAGGCTTAGTATAGAGTTTCTTCAAATAAGCCAATTCATTTCGGCTGTTTTTAGTTTCATTTGGATCAACTTTACGTCTATGTGCGATTTCCATGTTAAACGACGATCAAGATGAACGCCTAGATATTTGACTACAGTGTGTTGCGGTATAGTCTCGGTGTTGATATGTATAGGCGGGCATGTTTGCCTGCATAACGTAAAAGTGACGTTTGACAGAAGTTAAAAAGGAGGGAAGTTGTGAATTTGTGAATCCACTATTACACAGATCATCTAACTGTTATTTTCCTTTTATAATAATAAAATTCGTAAATGTTTTGTTTGTATTTCAAGTCGATCATAAAGTTTTGAAAATATCTAAAATGGTTTGAGTTTTATATAAAGTTGAAGTAATGTTGACTGCGACTGTTTTAAAAGAAGAATCATTATCAACAGGTTGGTTGTCTTTGGCCAGTGACAATTTAAGGAGTCAAGGAAGTAATTTACATTTAGTATTAATTTTCGGTATTCTATTTTGGTTTTGAGTTTATTTGAATTTTCTTTCGAGGCAGTTGGTTTCCTTCAAATCAGTCGACACCGTTATGAAGCAGGATGACGTAGTCAACTATCCCACGAAGTTTTTGGAATTGCCTGGATTACCAACCACCTCACAATTTGCAGTTAAAAGTACGATCAGTTGTCATCATGCTGCGTAACATTAATCAACCTCGACTTTTCAATGGAACAAGACTGGCTGTGAAAAAGGTGATGAATAACGTCATTGAGGCAACAATCATAAAAGGAAAATACAAAGGAGAGATCCAGCGTACACCGATGTTTTCAACGGATTTACCATTCGATTTTAAACGTTTACAATTGCCAGTACGTCCGGCCTTTGCGATGACCATAAATCAATCGCAAGGCCAGTAGTTGGAAGTTTGCGGAATCAACTTGGAGTATCCCTGTTTTGCGAATGGATAATTATACGTCGCGTGTTCGCGCGTCGGAAACCCGTCATCTTTGTTTATTTACGCACCACAAAACAAAAAATTTAGTTTATCAGAAATCTTTTGATTAATTAACAGACTGTGTCATAACTGTGTGTGTCTGTCAATATCAAATTAAAACCTTATAAATAGCCAGTATTTCAGGAAAATTCTGTTTTGTAAGTAAGCAACATCATGTGTAATTAACCGAAAATAATAATAAAACTTCATTCATACCGAGCATTTTTTTTTATTAATTATGGATTTAAGTTTATTTTATACAAAAGTTTAGGTCTTTTATTTATCGATTGAGGCAGTACGAAGTCTGCCGGGTTAGCTAGTTTAAAATAAATGATAAAAATATTGAGAACGTTTATCAAATTAAATTTCTCGGACGTTTCTTAGATAAACATTTAACTTTAAAAAAACATATTCAATGTACATCCGGAAAACTCGGTATAAAATCGGCTTTTTTTAGAAGTAAAATCGCTAAGTAACTAACTGAACTACTAAACTTTGTTATTTGTACACAACGATTATCAAATAAGACGCTGACTGTAGAATTCAATGAGCAATAAATATGGGGATACAAAGTTATACAACAGTCTACCCATTAAATTAAATTTTTACAATTTGGAAGCGTTGTTCAGGTGTCGGTATATTCATGTTAAAATGTCAAAACCAAAATAAACATAAATCAATTGACAGCTGACAAAATGGCCGCCAATTAATAAAAGCGTTCCAACAATTTTTATATGTAGCAATATAAAAAACACCCTTTACTTGTTCAAGAGCGATTATACGAAATTACCGAAACAGTTCGTTCCTTGCTATTGAACAAAAATAGTGCTCACTCAAAAGAAGGAAGTGGCAAAGCTCTTGGTTGAATAAAACCCAAGGAAACAATACAAATTAGCTGACCCACAGTAAAACAAAATACAATTTTTGAATACATCGTTTAAAATAAATTACGCCTCATTTTGGTATATGTATTAAAGGGCTGCGTGAACGTGGTCATCAATGAACATATTCATATGTTCGTTCATTGACTAAAACTCTATTTTGAATAAAAATCAGAACACCAAACAAACTGTTCCTTTGTTCATAGTATGAGTGGGAACATATTGTTTCACTTCGTTAAAGCTGCCCACACACGAGTGATTTGTGCGTGTGATTTGTTCGCGTACCATTTCTCCACAAACGACGAACAAATCACAATAACCTTATACGTCAAGAAGAAAACATGAATTCTGAATGCAATTTCTCTTTTGATTATATACTTACATACATACATATGTATGTATGCATGTATTTGTATGGGCAAAACCAAATTATATATGCATACATATATATGTATGTACCTACATAGAAGCAAACTAATATTATTGAAAAACATGTATGTATTTTCATACATTCATACATGCGAGTATATACATAAATATGTCATGGTATAATAAATAAATATATGTAAATATGTACATATGTATGTAATATGAGAAAAAATATGATCGAATTATTTTGTTCTGCATTTCTCCCTTTATATTTTTAAATTTTGTTTTGCCAAATGACATTTTCTTCTTTTGAAATCTTAATACATACATATCTATGTATGTACATAATAAATTAAAAATTCCTTAATAACCATCCTTAAAAATATTCAACTCGACCACAAACAATTGTAAATAAAAAATGCAGAAGAAACTAAAAATTTTTTGCTTGCTACTCATCTCCGCAGTACATACATACATGCACACATGTTGTCTCTTTTACGTTTCGTTGTGCACTAAAATGAAAAATTTTAAAATGTTCGCGCACAAGTCCACTAACAACCCAACAAATCACAAGAAATTGAAAATTTTCAATTTCTTATGATTTGTGCCCGCACAGCCCCATTAAAGGCCGTGCCGCACTATCCTACACAGTCGCGCGATTTGCAAAATATGACATGTGTGCTAAAAATGTATGGTAGTGTGGACTAAAAATGCAATTGTGTGGCAGATTTTTTGGCAAGTCGTGCGATTTGTAAAATTTTATGAAAATTTTCATAAAATGATAGTTTTCATCCGATCAGAGGAGTATTTATTGTCAACCAGATGTTTTGGCATCAGATTTGTATGATAGTGTGGCACCTACAACACCATTTTGAAACGATTTTTTAAAGTTGGTCAGATTTTTGCAAGATTTTCCTGTGAATGAATCGTACGATTGTGTAGGATAGTGAAGCACGGCCTTAACTTGTAACAAGACGTCGAACACGAACAAATCACACGCACAAATCAATCGTATGTGGGCACCTTAACACAAACAGTTTGTTCATTGAAACGACTTTTATTCGAAGTTCTCGCTCTCATCTCACAGTTTCTTAGAGCCCTTTTACATATTGGCAAGTGAAAGGCAGACAGACGAAGTTTGAAGAAGAAGGGGTGAAGATGCAGAGTGTATAGTACACGACCCTCTGTACCGGACATTTTTCGTTTTTCTCTTTCACTCTTCGCATTTTTTATGTTGTTGCTTCATATCATTTTTCTCACACCATTGGCATTTTAATATTACTGCATGTGGTGCGAAAAATGTTGTTCATACACAACAACAGCGAAAAAGAACGAAAAGGGGATACGAACAATTTCTGTCTGTCTATTAATTTCCAATATGTAAAAGCTACGTACAAGTTCAAAAGAGAATAACAAAAATGTCTGCCATTCACTTGCCAATATGTAAAAGGGCTCTTATTAATATGCAATAGCAATGTTGCCAATTTGGTGAAATCATGTAATCTTTTGCATGCGCTGCCCATGTGTAATTACTTGCATATGTAATTTCAAGTTTTAGCTTTTACACGCTTGTACGTATGTATGTGTATACTATTCATATTACGAGCACTAGTAGTATCAAATTCAATATGTATTTTAGTTTGTTATTTGCACTTCTAAATAACATAAACCTTCAATAAACGTTAATAAATTAAATAAATCATTGATTAAACTGTAAATTTTTTAGTTTTTTGTCTTCATTTTTTGTGATTTAGTCATTGTGTATGTTTAACGTATTTCTTAAATGATTTTCCTTTTTCCTACAACTGACAACACTGATCTTTGAGAGCATATTGTTTTTGCATGAACATTATTGATATTTATTCAAGACATGTTCGATTTCACATTTGTAAATGTTCGTTCGCTCTTGTATAAAGGTACGGTCACATCTGTCTAACATTTGCCCAAAAAAGCGTAACCACTAAATACCAATGAAAACACTTTTGATTTAGATACCTGTTTATTACGTTAAACAGTTTCCTACACAATTTATAGAAACTGTAATAGAATCTTATCTAATTAGAAGCTGTTTAACTTAATAAATAAATGCATAAATCAAAAAGTTTTAAATTCGTATTTAGTGGTTACGCTTTTTTGGGCAAATGTTTGCTAGATGTGACCGTACCTTAAGTGAACACACAAACTTCATTACGCTCGTCTCTTAATTATCGTGTGTTGATTCTTCTCTGTTCATAGTTATTCATCGGTATTGAATAGAAACGAATAAATAAAGCTATGTACAGACGATTGGCAGATCTTACAATAAGATATGTCAATATGCTGACAACGTATTGACAATGAAAAATTGTTACCAAAAGGTAAATTGTTAGTTCAGACGATTGTAAGTAAACCTTACAATTTCATTGTCAGACAATTGTCAGACAATAAGTTTATCTGCCAACAAAAATTGTCAGTTTACACGGTTGTCAGCTTGCTGTGTGGAAAAATTGCCAGACGCGTTGTTAAGCTTTTTCAGAACTGTCAAATCCAATAGTATTTATGGACAGCATTGCCACCAGAAAAATTATCTTACAATAGTGCCATTGTCAGATGCATTAATTTAAACACATCTGCCAATAAAACAAGAGCTTACAATGTCTGCAATTATCTGATAATGGCAAAGTAGAGTGTTCTCACGATTGTCAGATGTCTGACAATATTATTGTCTTACAATGAACTGACAATGCTTTTTCTTGCAACGTTGCAAGACAAAATTGTAAGTTTTGACGGTTGTGAGACATTTTCTGAACATTTTTCTGACAATATTGTAAGATCTGCCAATGGTCTGTATGTAGCTTAAGAGATAATGATGAAAGTTTCATGATCATCATTATTAAGTTTCACGCAGCCCTTTAATATGTATATCAGATAATAATTTTATCTTTGACCTACACAGGCCGCACGACATACTAATACATATTTCCCGAAATGAATCAACAATTTTAAATTCAGCTTAATTTCAATAATTTTACAAAGATATTAACTTTGAATTCGAACTCCTAATATTTACACAAATTGAATAAATGCAAAAACATATTAAAAATTAAAATCAAGAATAATTGCTTTTCTTACCATAGTGTATCTAATTTCAGCTAACCGTTGATGAACTAAATGGCTGTGAGGATTGTGCAAGAGGACTTCTTCCATACAAAAAGCAGCTTTGACGTAATCACCCTCAGCCAAATACAAGCTGCACAGTTCTTGCCAAGCTTCTTGGTCCGACATAAATCTGTAAAAAAGCAGTTTGGAGTTGTAAATAACATTTCCTAAAGAACTAGTTGACGTTATAAGGTTTACTTTTTTAAATACTCATTTAATTCTTTAATAGTATCTACTGTCTGTCCTCTTGCCTTTAGTATGGCAATTTTACGTTTTCTAGGAGCTGCATTTGTTTCATCTTTGGAAATAATGGCATCTAAAACTTCAATAGCCTCATTATAACGTTCCATAGCTTCAAGGCGCATAGCTTTAAATTTCATTACACGCATACTGCCTGGAAACTCTGCACTCAAATGTTTAATACAATTGCTTGCTATATCGAAACGTCCCGTATCTAAAGATGCCATTATAACTTGCTCCAAAATGAGATGCCTTTCATTTCCCGTCTTAGTAACTTTGTCGTCCAATACTGCCTCCCACAACTGTATAACATCATTACTGCGACGTTCATTATTTTCTCTCCATTTACGGAAATGGTCCCGCACATCTATGAAATAATTAATTGAGAGAAAAAATTTGTAATCATTTTGGTTTCCGTTCAATAAATTAAATGATTCTTAATTAATTCATTCACACATATTTTTGCGTTTGTCATTGACCCGCACCAATTACCTCTCCAGCTCATTTCTTCGTAATTTAAGGCCATTCTTATTATACGGTATTAATAACTTAAGAAATGGTTTCTCATTAATTTCCACTCTAATTTAATTAATAATTCTAAAATAATTAATAAAACACAAGTTACTAAAAGAACACGACAGGACAATAATTTTGCATTCCAGATGACTGTCAAAAATGTACTAAAACAGGTATGAATTCGAAATGGTACTAATATTTAAACAGACTCGTGACCATAGTTGCCAGATGAAATGGGTCCGAATTCGTCAAATTTTTAGCATAAAATCGTCAAAACAGTTTTCCGAAGTCGTCAATAAATCGTCAAATATAAAAACAAAATTTTTTCAAACAAAAAATTTATTTTATTTAACAAAACATAACAACAAATAAAATTCAAGGGTTTTTATATAAAATAAAGTAAATTCTTATCAATAAAGAGATGAACTGTTGAAACAAAGTGTAATCAGGGGTTTTGTGTATTTTTTAATACAATACCGACATACCATATCCACAAAATATTTTTTTTTTTTTGATATGTATGTATATTATTTATTGAATCTTCAATAATAGATTGAAACATCAATAAGTTTTTCAAATCTTAAATCTAAAAATATTAAATATAAGTTTAACCAATGCTAAACAAAATTTTTAGTTACAACGGTTGATTTTTGTTGTTTTACATCTCTCGTGTACGGCTGATAGAAAGAGTGTCCCTCCTCCTAAGCCGGGTATGGCCTCTATACTCTAGAATATTGCGCGCAAGTGGGTTTGGGTGCAACTCAAGTTTTTTAATGTATTTTTTCGCGTGTTTCGAAAATACTGTCTTTACCAACGGAACATCTTTTAAACTCGACATCACACCATTCACGAAGACATATTGCTTACGATTAGTAAGGTAAGACCACACTAGACGACACGCCTTTTTTGCAAATCTGTACTTTCTATTCAGTTTCAATACAAGACTGGAGTGCTTAATCTGGTCAAAAGCTTTAGATAGGTCCATGGATACCATAACACCAACATTCCCCTTATTCAAATCATCTCTGATCAACTGAGTAAATTCAATCAGTAGAGAGCTAGTGGTTCGTCCCTGACGAAAGCCATACTGACAATCACTGATTAATCTGTTTTTGTCTTCATCAAATTTTCCACTACCTTCGAAAAAAATTGGCAAAATACTTATGGGCCTCATATTAACTAGTGACATGTATCCTTTTTTCTTGGGGATCGGGATAATGCGAGAAATTTTCCATTCGGTGGAAAAAACGGAAGATGTTAATATATTATTAACGCAATGAAGGAGATGTCTGCTTAAATATGGGTAGACAACTCTCACCATGTTCAATGAAAGACCATCATTACGAATAGCAGTCGACTTAATTTTGCATAATGACTTAAATAGTTCATATTCAGTAATATTTGAAAATTCAAAACTCTCAGACACGATACCGCTGTCGTAAAAATAAGGTTCATGATCAACCACACTTAGTTAATTGCTAATGAAGTTGTCATTAATATCATTGGGACCAATGTCCACCGAATTAGATGTCTCAGCAACTGCACCAATCGCACGTAATTCATCCCACAATTGCTTGGTATCACAGCCTTGAACTCGCCTACCATATTCCGCTTTTAACTTCCTAATCAAGGACTTAGTTCGATTTCTAGGAACTCGATAAGTCTCCCACTTCTGTCCCTGTAGTATTCCCTCAAAGCAATGCCAGTTAAAGGTCTGTTATAATTAATAAAATTTGAAAATTTAACAGTGTATTGAAGCTTAGAACTCGAAACCTGCTTTAAAGTTATGTGACGCAGCAAGTCATTAAACAAACAAAGAAAGAGAACATTTCATTGGAATCATTAGTGTGGTATAATGGGCTGAAGTCAACATTGAGCAGATAGCTTTCCATCCCAGCCCTGTCTATATTCCTATAGTCCCTATAAAATTTAGCATCTGAAGTACGGGTTATATTGACTGGAAACGAAGCACAGATCAACGAATGATATGACAGAAAATGTACCTGGAAATGGGCTGAAGTACGAATAGTCATACTACCGCTTAACATAAAAAAGTCTATAAGAGTCAAATAAATTGTTGCTCCAGTCACCTACTATAATAATATCAAGATACCTCACAAGCAGATCACTGAGTGATTGGTCAAACATATCTAAATCTCCCCTAGGCAGATAAACCACACCGACAAGTAGAGTGTGTAGACCATATGCACATTCCACAAATAAAGATTCACATGACGAAAATTCAGTACATCTGTACACACATTTAAACTTGATCTCCTCCACAATGTACATAGCCACCCCACCGCCTCTTGTGCCATCCTGCCTATCACTTCTGCATATTACATAAGCATGAATGTTGACAACTTGATCAAAGGTATAAGAATCAAGCCAAGTTTCAGAAATGCAAAGAATATCTAATGTTTTATTATCAAGAATAGAGTGAATTTCATCAATCTTATGCGATCTGTTGGACGGACAAATACTTTGAGCGTTGATGTGAGCAACCTTTAAATTTTGCGAGTCACCAATAAAAACGTGCTTAAAAAGCAGTAAAGATGTTAAGTCATTATATAGTATAAGATATAATAAATTTCCTGAAAACAATTAATGTAATGTATTAAAAAAATTAAATGTAGCATAAATCATTAAATAATTCAAGTTTTCAACTTTTATTTGTACTATTAGAGCAACCTTGAACTGCTGAAAATTGTAATGAGCAAATTTTTAAAAACTAGTTTCCTTAAAACTGAAAACTTTTATTTAATTGATTATTAAATCAATAACCATTTTTTAAATTTTGAAGATACATATTTATTTAGGAATATTTGCCAGAGACGTATTGGAAGAAGCACAAATAAATGTAAAAGAAAAATATGATATTATTAATAATTGTGTTAATTTTTTAATAGAGCTTTTTGATCAGATATTATCAAGGTTTGATTTTGAAAATAAATACTATAAAGCTCTTGACCAAATTAATCCATTTAATATTATTAATGAAGAAAAAAGTTGGTTTTCTGAAATTATAAAAGAATTTTCCTATTATGTTGAAGAAAGTGAAAGCCAAGATCTAGAAACAGAGTTCAGACAATTAAAATTATTGTCCTGATAAAAACATATATGTACATAACTATTGGATTTTTGGAAAAATATATCCGAGATGCAAACGAGGGATTCCAGTCTGACAAAATTTATTACAAACATCCTAATTTTACCACATTCTTCAGCAAATGTGGAAAGAATATTTAGGTAAACATAAATAAGACTAAAGTAAGAAATTCATTGAAAAAATGTTGTTATAGAAACACTTTTTCTCACATACTTGAAATAAGGGGCTGTGCACATATTACGTAACGCTCCAAGGGGGAGTTAAAGATTTGTTACGGATTGGAAATTTTGCACTGAAAAATTATTAAAAAGCGTTACGGTTGAGGGAGGGGGCGTTTAAAATCTCTGAAAAAAGTGTTACGTAATGTGTGCACAGCCCCTAATTGCTAAAAATTATTAAAATGGCAGATCATTCTCGCAAAGTATATATATATACAGAAATACTTGTGTGAGAAAAACCATTTTTGTTTCATTTTACACTGTTTTTGTTGCAATTAAAGGGCTAATTATAATGTGCTTAAGGTATCTTAAGCTACTGTCAGAAATCAACGAAAAGCATGTCAAATGCTTAAGCAAATTTTTGACGACTTTTGTGTGGCTATATTGTACTTATTTGACTTAAAGATCTTCTTCGCTGAGTTGCAAATATATGTACTATTCAAAAACTATTTTCTTCTTATTTTTCCAAAAATTGATTTTATATGTCTACCTCTAATTAATCTAAAACCATAAACAAGCAATTTATTTAAATTTTTGTTATGTTAGAAATGAAATGAAAACATTCACAAATAAAAAAGTACCAACAAATGCAACTATTTTCAATAAATAAACGTATAAGCAGCTGTTTGCTTAAGCAAGGTACGATTGGTGTCGGAGTTTGCTTAAGCAAATGAAACTTGACGAAAAGTTCTTAAGTAATTTATAGTTTTCAACAGTGATGCCAACTCTTGCAACATTAAAAGCACTGTGAGCCAATGGTAATAGGGTAAAAACGGGTAAAAATTAAAAAAATTACGGATAAAAAAGCACTAACCTAATTTTGTTTTGGGTCTGTCTTTTGATCCGACAGTCTTGGCTGTACTGAAAAACTTGAATTTGTTTTTTGTGCGACTCTGTCGAAGTAAATCGCTTTATCGTGAATTTATTTCACAATTACAATATATGCAATACGCTTTTATTTCATCTTTAGCTGGTCTAAGCCACCTTTTAAAAGCTGGATCATTCTCCAAAGCTTTTCTATATATATGTTTTTTTTTAGATGATGAACTTTAACACATATAAAATCAATGAAGAACTTACTTATAATAACTATTCAGCTTTATAATAACCAAAGCATTTTCTTGCTTAAATTTGCACAACAAACAAATCAACAAATATGTACATATGTATATATACATATATATATTAAAATCATTGCTAAACAAATAAATCATACCAATTTCTGCACGAATTTAAAAAAATTGCTTGAGAAATTGTAAATTTCAAACTCTTAACAGCTTGCGAGTACTACTCGAAATATGGATGCAAATAATACGCAGTTGGTTAAAAAAAATATTAGGTGGGTTTAAAATATAGTAGGAAAATTGTTCAGTGCCAGAATTGTTGATTATTTAAAAGGCACTTAAAAGCACTGTGAGAAATTGTTAAAAGTAGAGATGTGCAAATGTCGTGAAATTTTCGTGTCACGCGTGAATCAAGTGATTCGTGATTACAAATTGATAAAATCACGCGTGCGTGATCGTGATTCAAAAATATAATACCGTGCGTGATCGTGCGTGATTTTTTAATACAATTTTTTACGCACTCAAAACAGTTCTCTATGTTAAAATCTCAGTTACAAATGCAGACATTCATCGTGCGTGAAAGTACGTGATTAAAAATATTGCGCTCGTGAGCGTGCGTGATCGTGAAAGTTTTAAATTATGCCGTGCGTGAAAAATATTTATGCTTCGTGATCGTGAGCGTAATTTTACTCACGCGCACATCTCTAGTTGAAAACACTATAAATACCCGCTTTTCAAAAACGGGTATTTAACAAAATTTCGGGTATTGCTTGAGTAATAAAGCACCAAAAAATACCCGAAAAGCACCAAAATGGCAACGCTGGTTGTCAACATTTGCAAGGAACATTTGCAAGAAACATTTCCAAGGACGATGAATCTAAAAGAAGACACAGACAACATTAGCGCAAACTACAAAGTAGCAATTAAATAAAACTGTGATATAGTTTGTTAAGTTGTGTTTTTTAACTTTTTGTTTTTTTTATATATAAAAAAAATTTTTTAATTTACAATATTTACAAACCAAATCTTTTGAAATGATTAAAAATCGTGGATAAAAATTTAAATGTTAAATAAAAAGAAGACGAATTTTCGAGCTTGAGGCCACTTTTAATGTGATGTTTTTTTATTTATTTATTTGCGATATTTCGATATCCATCGGATATCATCATCAGGCAAGCTACAAAATTTATAAATAAGAACAGGAAAAAAGATATACCCAATGTAATTGCTAGGCGATATAAACAAATAATAAACTTACATCTAGTAACAATGTACATACATACATATATAGGTATAAAAAACATATGTCAAACGACTTAAAAATTGAGTTTTATACTGTTTACATTTTTTTACTTATTATATGCCTATAGCTATTAGCGCAATTTTCTATTTCTGTTTTGTAATTGATTCTTTTCTCGTTGTTAGTGTTAATTATGTGAAGCATTTCCAATGTACATATACCGTTTGTGATATTTATTTTCTCTCTGCAGTATTTTTACATGCTCCAAATCTGGTTTGTGTGTTTCTTTTGCACAGTGGGCCACTAATGCAGTTTTTGTTGTCAAATTTTTGTTTATGTTTTTTATGTCAGATCTGTGTCCGGCTATTCTTGTTTTTAGCTTGTTACCATAAGTTACTAAAGGCTGAACAAAACTATATTATATAAAAATTTAAATATTAATGTAAGTTTACATTCTAACCTATATTAAAGCTTTTTATGTACATATGTATATAGTAATGGAAAATTTTTTAAACAATTAAATAGATTTCCCAACCCTTGATAAAGTCAACAAATAATTGACGAAACGTCGGGAAAAATGAAATAAAATATTTTGTTTTATTTACATGAAGAATTTTAGGCCGTATTAGCTCATTTTCAATATTCAAACTAAGAAAATTTACATTGGCCATACAACAAAAATAATTAAATTTTTTTTTATTTTATTCATTTAATATTGACCATATAGCCCGTTGCAAAATAATTAATATTATATAAAAAATACTTTGGTCGCAAATTGAAAAAAAAATAAAAAAATATTTTTCAGTCACTTATGCACGATTTCCGTACTAATTTCGTTATAGCTAAGGTGAGTATTTATTTAGTTGTACTTATTGAATATATGTACATATGTATGTCAAATTACACTAAAGATAATTTTCTCTTAGGAAAAATTACAACTATTAGTCAGTCCATCGGCTATTAGTGTGAAGACAATTTTGAATTCCAGTTTTTATTTTTAACCCCGCAGATCTATAAAAACCATTAATATATGAGTCGCTCAGTGCACATATCGATTAACTCCACTTTTTGAAAAACCTTAAATTTAAGTGTCAAAGCCCTTGGTATAGTCATAACTTTTTATATTTATAATAACTTTCCTGAATAATAAAGATTAGCACCGTTAAATGGCAAATTTTTTTGGCCATTGAATAATAAGTAATTTATTTCAAAAGCCATTTCGATTAACTCTATACTCTAATGTAAATCGTTTCAGTAACGCTGTATCTGTTCTGGCCTTGCATCACCGCTTATTTGTTTTTAAACAGCCGAAGATGCTCTCTCCCTCTCAATAATATTCGTAACAAAATCGCATCGGTAAACCGATAAAAAGAAGCACAATGCAAACGGTAGATAGTATAGCAGTGATCTCGCACGCTGAATGTTACTCAAATTGACCACATCCGTAGCTTATTATAAGCGAAATTTATATGTTTATAATTTTGGATGTCATGAATTCAATAAAAATATAAGCCTCATGTTTGTTTGGCCAGAAACTGAAGGATGTCGTGGGTCTCAAGAAATTTCATCTTGTCTAATAAAGTACATAAAGACTTACGCTGCAAACTTCGAAAAAATAATAACATATTCGGATTCGTGTACCGGGCAAAACAGAAATATTAAAACCGTCTTAAGTTTATTGAAAGTTTTTCAAAGCACGGAAATCAAAACTGAATCAATTGACATGAAATTGTTGGTAAGTGGACAAGCTATTTGCGTAATGACTCAGATTTTGCCCTTATTGAGTCATGTGCGAAACAAATCAAAACATTTTTTCAACAGATGATTGGTACCATATAATCAAAACATGTAAAACAAAAAGCGCCATTTCATCTAATCCAAATGACTCACCAAGATTTTTTGTTAACAATACCTTTAGAACAGTCTATCACTACCAGAAAAGTAACCGTCACAGGGCTTCCAGTAAATTGGCTTAAAATACGCTGGATAAAGTTAGAAAGGTCCAAACCCTGTCTCATACAATTCAAATGTGAAGAAAATATAAAGACTAAATTCAACTTTATTACTTTTTTCAGTTGCCAAATCGATTAACTCCACCAGTCAAATAAAAACTGTAACATTACTGACGATTATTCGTTGGCTATTCTTTCTTATTAATTTTATATACCGTTAGATGAAAGCTATATCTGCAATTATTCATTATACATTATATATTTGAATTCATATTATCAGAGGTATTTTTAAAAACAATATACATTACATCATCGCGTTTCTCAACTTTTCTTTTTAAGGAGTTAATCGATGTGTGCACTGAGCGGCTCATATATAAGTTGCTTTTATTATTTATTATTATTTTTTTTTTTTGCAAAGAATGTGATATTAAGATAATTTTTTATTCATTAAGTAAAAAATTGTTATAATATCTTTCTACCTGTCTAGATATCGATACTTCGAAGGTGCCAATCTTGTCGTCAGTAGACTTCTTGAAAATATTTTCATATGCGTTCAAGTTTACTGACGAGAAGATTGGCACCTACGAAATATCGATATCTAGACAGCTAGTAAGATATTATAATGCATTTTGCACTACTGTTCTTAAAGCGAATAAATTTTTCTTTAGTTAATTTTTTAATTACATATGTATATGACTATGTTCACATTATTATATATAAATATCGCACACTAAATCAAATACTGTTACAACTGAAAGTGTATCATTATGAAATATTTATTAAACTATAGATTTGTTTTTTATAACAGCTTTCTGCTTGAGTTTTGCACTTTTAAATTTGCAGTTGTGACTCTCTTTCATTCAGTGTATTTTTTTATACTTTTTACCTGAGCAGAATTAAAAACAACTGCATTTAATTTTTGAAAATTATTTTAATATTTTATTAATGTATGTACATATGTATATAAATAAATGAATTGAAATAATGATGTCATAAAAAATACTTGTTACTAACAAACTTAAAATAACACAATTAAAAACATATCGTGGTTAGCGCTTTTAATAAATAAATGTATGAAAAATTATTGTAGCCAGTCTAATTTGCCTTTGTTGTTGAAATATTCCATAAACTGTTGTCGAACAAGTTCTTCTGGTCCTTTTCTGGAATTATATACAGTGGTCAAAGTGCCATTTACCTCAGAGGAAGAGTATGCAGTGGTGCTAACATAATTTTCATCAACCTCCAACAAATAATTGTGCAAAATGCAACAAGTAAAAACAATTGCTTCCACCGTTTCCACTTTCAAATAAAATTCCAAATGCATGCTCAACTACATGCCTTGCACGGGATAGCCTTGCATGGAAAATTTGCTTTTCTTTTGAGTTGCTGAGTTAAGGATATGGCTTCATCAAATGTTTCTGCAGTGGAAACGCATCATCGCCAACTACCACAAATGGAAGGCATCGGCAATTTCCTGCAGCAGAATTCTGCGGTATTTCTTCTTCCTTCTCCAGAATTCTTTTCAAGCTACTCTGGAGGAACACACCAGCGTCATTACACCGACCATTGCACCCAATATCAACAAATACGAACTTACAAGTGGTGTCAACCAGGACCATTAGAATTATGCTATTTTTTCCTTTGTAGTTGTGGTAGAATGCTCCATCAGAGCGTAGTGGGCGAAAGCTTATGTGCTTGCCGTCTATAGCACCCAGACAATTATGAAATTGCCATTTTATTGCGAATTCCATAGCTTTCGCTTCCCACTCCGCTCGATTGTTTGGAAACTAAATTCAAAAAGTAATATATTTGGCAATATGAATAAAATATAATTTTTCTATTTAATAAAATAATTAATAATAACAAATCAAGAATAATTTTGCAAATCGGGTTATAAAAAACGGAGATTTATAATATTTTTTAAAAAACGGAGATATTTAAAGATTAATAATACCAAGAGTTTTTTTATGTTGGAAAATATTATTATTTATGTATATCCAATCAGTTTTTAGCAGAACGTATCAGTACTGATTTCAAGGCCGCTACACCTCTCATCAGCGTTCAATTGTCCATCTTTACAATTTTCGTAAAGTGGATACTAATTGAGAAGAATATCAACTATTTAACCAGTTTTCAAGAGAAATAGAATATGAGAATTAATTAATTAGTTAGTACGAAATTCCCTCATTACTGTTTGGAAAGTACTAATAATCAATTATTCGTAATAATAATAATATAAAAAGATTAATAATACCTTCAAATATTTTCTTTCCATTCGTTTGGAAATTGATTTGCAGACCCTTGGCACTATCTGCGAAATAGATGCAGTCGAAACTCGTGTTTGGTAGTTCAAACTGTGAAACGTCGGTCCTACAAACACTAATAAAAATAATACATACATAATATGTACATTAACTTTTAATGTATAATACTTACCACTGGCAAGGAAGCGCAATGTTATTGCTAGTTGTTCCGCAAGAGAAATAGATTTTCTCATTTGGGTGTCTGCTCGCCTAATGTCCTGTTCGACCGTTTTCAAAAGAAAGTCAAATTGACTCTTGGAAACTCTTAAATAGTTTCTGTATGATTCCTCATCACTTAACAGCAATTCATTTGTTAAAAATGAAAAAGATCCGCGCTCTGATTGGGAGTATCGCCATGATATTATCCACAGTCTCTTTGTTTTTTTGGTCGGAAAGTATGTTGCTTTTTTGCACAAATCTGTCACAACTTCAAACAAACTATTTTAAAAGAAATCGCTTAACATACATATGTATACGAGTATGAATATACATACCATTTAATATGTCCTCTTTCCCGCTATCATCTGATTCTAAATCAATTGCTACTTCTAGGCATTTCATTAATGATTTAATAATTGAATTTTTTCTTTTTGGTTCATTTTAAAGCACTTTTTGAAAAATTAACACAATGAAATGAAATGTCAAAAAATATAAAAACTTGAAGGCGAAGAAAACTGGTCAAGTAAACTTGATGTGTGTAAATTGGGACTAATGCAATGATAATGTGGTTGTTGACTGAGGTCTTCAAATTCGCTGGGACAGTAGCTACTATAAGATGCGTTCAAATCCGTTTCTATGTCTTCATTGAATAAACTTGAAATATCTGTAAATAAAGCAATAATTATATATAAAAATACAGAATGGTAATAAACACATCAAAATTTTTATTCACCAGTACTTTCATGCATATACAAATCTATATTATGAAGCTTGAATGCGCCTAGAATGGTATCCACTTTGGCATAGTGCGTCCAAGTTGACGGTGTACCACCGGTTGTACCAATTTTGTTTTTTTTGCAATCTGTGATAACATAAAGTCATTGCATTACTATATGCTACAACATAAGGCTTTTATAAATGTACTTACTTATACTTGCGGGTAAGATTATCAATTTTTGTGCGGATATCAGTCCATGTGTAGTGGATTTCAGCATCTTTAAAGGCTAATGCCATCTCCTGGAATACATGGGAGTTTTTCCGCGAGCCTCTCAGCTGCTCAATTTTCTCCTCCCGGAGATCCAACAGCAAGCTCTCCATTTGTTTCGTCCAAGTGATGCGTAGACTGGTTTTGTTTTTTGCTATAATATAAAAATTAGTATGCATTTACTTACATATGTATGTATGTACATATATACATATACCAAATAAATTAATTTTTAAATAAAAGGTACTTACATGTTTTAGAGCATCCTACATAATCTATTATTATATATATCATTATTTTATATGTAAGTAAACTTATTACACATACTGTTCTTAGTATTACTTTTGCACACGGCACTCTGTTAATATTACTACCATTTATACAACAACCATTTATTTATATCTTTAATACAATTGTTATTTTTTATATTAAAACAATTGTATTGTTTGATACTGAAATGTTTGTTATTGCTATACAACAACTATTACCCCGTTTATACGCATTTCTTATTTGCAAATAAAACTATTTGCAAAAACTTAACTCACTGTTTATACGCAAATAGCATTCAGAAATATTGTTATATTTTTTGTAATGACACGCAGTAAACGTATAGTCATCTGGTAGCATAACACATCTTATTTGCAAATTGCTTGTTATTTGCAAATAGTTTTCGAAACATTTTAAGTTACAATAAAAAAGTAATACGGCAACGCTTTCCACTCTTATATGCAAATAAGAAGTGCGTATAAACGGGGTGTATGTTTAATGTATTTTATATTTTTTTCTCAAACTACAATTATGTTTAGTGAATAAGAAATTTTGTAGTTTTAGAATACAGTTAGTTTAGAATATACATGAGACAAATTTTTTAAAATAAGAAGAGAGGTGTCCGGTTAAAGCTATGCCCATTAGGTATATACTTACATAAAATGTGTGAAGATTTAATAATTTTTCTGAGTTTATGATATTGTTTTAAGAAATTTAATCCATATTTTAAAAATTTTAGTTAAGTTTTTAAATAATATACAGCCTAACCCACGATTTCGATCGATATCGCTCGCTTGCTTTTTCAACGACAATCAGCTGTTTTGCGCCCCACTAAAAGTTTTCAGCACGACAAGTCGATCGAGAATGAAAGCGAGCGATAACGTAAGCATTTTCATACAAATTCGGCACCCAATATGAAATATTGTGCGACAACAACTATCAAAATCAGTCACGAAAATTTTGTTGTCAACAAATTCAATTTTATAGAATTTTTATATAAATATATAAATTATTAAATAAAAATAGTTCTTGAAATGGAAAATAAGTGGTAAGTATTGTAATATGAAATAAAGTTATTTTTATTAATCACTTACATACATATGTATGTATGTATTTTTTGTTTAGCATAAAAAATCAAGTTTGCAGCAGTTGCATGTGCTTGTTGAGCATATGGAGGCAAATCTGGAATTCGCTAGAGGATCTTGTGTGTTTGGGAGCAGTAAGATGTCTATGGAGGAGCAGTGGATTCTGTTAACAAATAAATTGAATTCCCATGGACCTCCTGTGCGTACAATTGCTGAGTGGAAAAAGGTGAGGATTTTCATAAAAATAAAAAAAAAATCTTTTAAATCTAATGCAATTTCAGACCTGGACCGATTTAAAATCTCGGACAAAAAAGAAAATTGCGGAGAACAGCAAAAGTTTGTGCGAAACTGGTGGTGGTCTCTATAGGGTGAATCAACTTTCGGAATGAGAACAAATTATTGATCGAACGTTGTTTTTGTCCAAAGCCGCAGTACCTAGTGGCAAGGTTTTTGGATTTGTGAGAAAAACAAGTTCGAAAACAATTGATCCTATAGAAAGCTGCTTCACACCGCTAATAGATGCTATACCCAGGAGTAGCAAAGTAGTAGCCGTTGTTACTCCCTCTAGGCAAATTAAAAATGTGTAGCAGCTAAATGAAGAATCAGCTGAGCATTCGCCTCAATTGCAACATCAAAAAAGACGGCGCGGGGACATCGATTTTCCCTTGTGTTCGTCCTCAAAAAAGAGGAAAATAACGGAGGACCAAAACAGCACCATTCGCCGCCAGATAATACTATGTTCACACGGACAGAAATTATAGAGGTTCACGCTCTCATTCTTGGTTCGCCGGCCAACCTTGATTGAACCTACATGTTTCGCCATACAAAATTTTGAGAGCGAACCTACGTGTTTCATTTTGAACCTTGTTGCGAACCCGTATAATTTACTATCATCTCTAATTTTGATAACAAATTATCGCTAGTTTATCTGAACCAGTTGTCCAAAAACATATTAACAAAGAAAAACAATTGATAAGTGCTAAATTTGAATAAAAACATTGAACAAATAAAAAGCATATATTTATATTTATGTAAATAATTAATTAAAATGGAAAAACAATAAATAATATTAAATAACGAAGTACGAACCAATCTAGAATGTGTCGTGTGAACACATAGGTTCGCCATCGTGGTTCATGGAGCGAACCTAGTGTTTCAGCTCTTCGTGTGAACATAGTATAAATGTTGCGGAACAGACAGCTGCTGTAGCAAAAGAGCAGTCGAATGCTACAATCAAGTTGGTTGAAGCTACAAAAGCAATTGCTGAAGCTGCAAAAAAAATTGCAGATGCTGCAGAAGCTCAGGTTGCAGCAAAAAAAGGCAAAATGACATAAGGCTGCAAGTGTTGGTTGCCTTAGAGAGTATTGCGAAGGCTTTGGCGGAGAAAAAAGCAGTTTAATCATTTATTTATTTTTTTGTTATTTTTTCTTGTGCTGTTTTAAGATAAGTAACATAGTGTTGGAGAATTAACCACGCTGTGAATAAATAAAACAAGACCTTCGTGTCTTAGTTCTTTATTACAACTAACTAATTACTGATTACTTTTTTAATGAGAACTTATGACAATGTTTCGCAAAGAATGTTGAATGTTAGCTAATCTACTCGTATGTACATATACACACATATGCATTTCGTTGGTGGCTAAATACCAAGTCATCAGTAGATCTCTACCATTCATGTTTAAAGAGTTCCAAAACTCATATACGAGTACTCATACATAAACTCGCAAATAATATTGGCGAATTAGTAAAGCACAAGCAAAATAGTTTTTAAAAAACTTTAAAAACATCATAACAAATAATATTTTTCATTCGATATCAATCTGTTTACTTTTACCAATTAATTATCTCTCTTTTAAATCATTATGGTGGCCCTGAAAAGGGCCTTTTGTGAAATATTTTTTTTTACAAATTTACAGCAACGCTCCTTCGAATCGCAGCCGCTGTAACGTCCTCCTCTTCTCCGTAATTTCCTTCAGCAGTGTCGTCACTCAATTCTGTTTCCACCATTTCTTCCACAAAACTACATATATTTAATACACATGTTGTGAATCGCACAACACGCGTTTATTATTTTTGTGCATTGCTCAGGGGAATAATGCAGTCCTCGTGAGCCCAGAATGCATCTAAATCTGTTCTTCAGAACACCGAAGCATCGCTCCACTATGTTGCGTGTACTTATGTGCTTCGCATTAAACCATCTTTCATGGTTCCTGAATGGTGTATACAGAAACGGTTTCAGCTTGTAACCCCCCCCCCCCACCCTATTATAAAAAACAAAATTATTTTTATAGCTCTTACTTGTTGATAAGTATGTATACATATGTACATACTTATGTATGTATGTAAGTATGTATGTCTAAATAAATCAAATACATTACCAAGTATCCAAGCTTGCGTTTTCCTTCTTCGAAGGATTCTTGTAGTTTTTGGTTGGCCTAACTGTGTTCCCATATGAACGCTTCAGGATTGGAGCCGGGATGCCTAGCGTCAACAAACATGATGTTCATTTTATGGTCACAAATCTATGTGTGTAAAAGAAAAAAATGTTAAACAAATCAACAATATCCTGTAAATATTCTTACCATCATTGCGTTTATACTATAGTAACCTTTTCTATTATAATATAAACGTTTAATTTGTTCTCCTGGGGACTTTATTCGAATATGCGTTCCATCAACGCATGCTATTACACCCGGTAGTCCAGCACGGTCATAAAAACTTTGTTTTATTTCGCTTTCCTCTTCCGTTTGTGGCATTTGAATCCATTGTGGACAAATCCAATCCTCAAACAGCTCTAAGCATTCACAAATAGTCCTTTGAACTGTTGATCTAGCTGTTGAGGAGATTTTTTCATTGCCAACAGTGCGTTTATAGCTCCCTGTAGCTAAGAAACGCAAAAACGTGGCTAGTTTTATATCTGGCCGAATCTGGGTGCTGCGGGATGCTGGTGTCCATTTCTGCTGCAACGTCTCCAACAGCAGGACGAAGATGTCTTTTGACACACGAAAATTTCCCACAAATCTAAAACATTATTTAATATACATACATATGTATGTATGTACTAAACATAAACACAAACTGGATCATGTGTTATAACCATAAACACACTATGAACAACTACAAACACGATGTGTTCAGAAAAATAATTATGTTCGAACAAAGACAACTTATGATGAACACATCAGAATGCTTATGTGAAAGATACATACATGTAGATCATGTTTGTAAATCTATATTTTTATGTAATGCACATGTACTTACTCATTCGTTGCCATATCCAATACATTTGAATTATCTCGCAATTGCCTCCGAGACAAACGCTCCTCCTCCACTACTTCATTGGCATCATCCAAAAAATAGACTGCGCCACTTAAATTCTTTTTAATGCACTTCTTATTATATACATAAAAATTTTATTTTAAATTATGTATATGTATATGTAAATTATATTTTGCTAAAATATCACAAATTCACAATCACAAAATTTTTTTATTGTTTATTTATAAAATTTTTGTCACTTTATTAAAATATAAACAAGTTGAAGTAGCATAGAGTTTCATTTTTAGTGCAACATTTTTCACATTTCAGCGCTTTTTCTTTTCAATATAGCGTTTGATATGTGAAACTTTTGATGTGGCAATATATAAATTTGACAATGAGTAAATGGATTACGTTAACAACGAAATACTACGTTCACACGGATCATGCTTCGCTCTCTATTCATGCTTCACATCCCAATCATGAGCGAAGCAACATGCTTCGCCATACAAAATTTTGAGAGCGAAGCATGTAGATTCATAATGAATCTACTTGCGAAGCATGAAAAATTGCTGTCTTCTCTAAATTTTATCGGAATTTATCGGAAGTTTATCTGAACTAGATGCAAAAAACGCAACAAAAACTTAATTAAAAGAGAAAAATTGAATTAAAACTATAAAGATAAAATAACAATGGAAACAAAAAATATGTTTGTGCATTTTTAAAAATGCGTAATAATTTTAACTTATTTTTTTTTTGTCCATTTTAGATTTTATTTGTTATTAAAAAGAGAACTGTCAAATCGAAGCAAGTACATGAGTCGTGTGAACAGCTAGATTCATAAACATGCTTAAGAAAGCGAAGCAAGTGCTTCATCTTGTCGTGTGAACATAGTATAAAGCTTGACGACCGACAAGTCGATAGTTAGTGGGTCGCTTATGCGAACGATAATGAGTGACTTGCTGTCGCTCGCTCGACTTGTCGGTTGATATCGTGGGTTAGGCTGAAAATATTTATTTAATGGAAAAAACCAAAAATTATTTTCAATTAATTTTGTTGGCCTAATATGTACTACATTCATCAAAGCATAATATTTCAAACGCTTGACGTTTGGTGGGTAGCAGAGAACGACAAAATCTGATTGCAAAAATAATCACACCTCATCCACATCCTAAAAACATGCCTTTATGTTCAAACGATCAAGTTTGTTCCAACACTCATCATCGCTGCTGCTATTTCATTATTCTATTCATTCGGTTGATGTTGGCTCTGTTGATTTAATCATGTGTCGCATCAAACCAATCAATTCGGGTGTTTGCTCGTTTGGCTCAATGATGATTATTTTTATGAAAAATTAAATACAAAGGCAAATGTATTCGTTCTGATCAGCAACAAGTCTTTTGATGATGAATAAAATACAAAAGGCAAAAATGATCGCGTATGAACGCGTATGCTTGAAGTAATGATGATAAAGAGCTAGCATATGACCAAAAGCAAAATGATTTCATAGCAACAAGGAAATATTAGGTATATTATTATGGAATATTATTATGTATGTATGTAGGTATGCATTCATATTCATCCCAACAAACCAAATGACGTGAAAAAAAAATATGGTTAAAAAATATTTCAGAAGAAAATTTAATCCATTTTTGAGATGATTTTTAAAATGGTTTATTTTACAATACATATATGTAATTTGGTGCGAGCTTTGTATCTAAATTAACCTCGAGCTCATTAATTAAATTTTTGTAATTATATTATTACCAATTTTATGAAGACAGAAGTTTCTTAGAAATATCTAACAGTTTTTGTAAATTTTAAAGGAAAATAAACTAAAAGATTATTCTAATTTTTGATATTTTATTAATTAAATCGGACAAGGCAAACATTTTTTTCCTTGATATTTGGCATAACTGTACTTCTAGTAGTTATGAATGGTTAAGCAAATTTTTTAAATTTTGTAATTAGTAATCCCTGAAGAAGCTATTTATTGGTTCAATATAGTTATGATTAATTTGCTATTTGTAGAGCTTAAGCTAGAAGATTTTTAATAGAAAAGACAAATTTTCAACAACTGCAAGATCACATTTTTCGAGAATCACCAAATAAAATAATAATAAAATAATAATGTATAAACACTTGTGGAAATTTGTTGTAGTACAAAAGCCTGATCGTTTGCCATTTTTGTTTTTAGCGGTTGTGTTTGCTTGCTGGTATGTATTACAGTGATTTAAATTAATAAAGCTTTAACTACCTCCTCTGCTTTGATTTTTGTCAACGTTAACACTTGTTCGTATAAACGATTGAATAAGAAATGTTCGATCACTAGACTTACGACTAACCAAACGATGCGTTCATAAGTATGATACTGATTTTATTTAACATTGAGTTTGGTTGAATTATTAAATGCGAACAACAATGTTAATGTAAAATGAATGATGTTAGTAACACATGTTTGATCGCTCGACTCAAATTCACTTAAATGAAGCGTTCACTAATACGATGCTGATTTTACTGAATGTTGATTTGTTTTTCATCATTAAATGTGAATAAAAAATTTAATGTGTGATGAAATCAGGAAAAAAGTGATTTTTGCCTTTCACTGGTGGGTAGCTCGGCAACTCAGCAACACAAAGCAAAACACTAACATACATACATATGTATTCATATGAGTATATATAACATATTGCTTTTGTTATTGCAGTTGAATGTGAGTAACACGCCATACACATGTGTACATACATACATATATTCTCGTCTTGATTTTAAATGCAATACAATACAATAGCTTACTATAGCAAAAAGTGTCGTGACAACTTTTCGTGAGAATTTTTTCCGTCTATCCCCTTTCACAACGCGCGATAAAGAGCATAGCTCTAATAAAATTAATTAACACTTTGCCTTCAATCGGCATTATTTAATTCAAGAACTTTTTTAAATCGTTATCTTTGCCTTAAATCGGCAAGTGGATTCCTGGCATACATCTGCCTTTTACTTACATATATTTGCCAGTGGCGTTTATTAGCGCCGGCAATTTAAATACACATAAAATATATTCTACTACACCAAACCTTTTTTCTTGTATTCCAACCAATCTGTATTTGCAAACACATATAAATTTAATAAAATTTACAGAATAATTGAACACAAGCAAATTTAAAATATAAAAATTCTCTTATTAAAACACAGATGCTTGTTTTTTTCACAAAAATTCAATAAAAGATGGCTGATTAGAACATTTGGCTCCACGGTACTCTCCCGCCACCCGATTTAAGGGTTGAAATTTATATGGTTGGTAGCCCTTACTTACTTTAGTCCACTCCTAAAATTTTAACTTCCGGAAACTTATAGTTTAGGAGTTATTCTATATACCGCCGTGTCGGGATATACCATGGTGGATAAGTTCATTAAGCCCGGCCGAAGGCCGGCTATGCAAAAATTCTATTCTATATACCGCCGTGTCGGGATATACCATGGTGGATAAATTCATTAAGCCCGTCCGAAGGCCGGCTATGCAAATTGGTCTTATACGTTGAAAAAAAATGTAAAGGGAAATCGCACATATATAAAAAGTTCAGAGGCCAATAACTCGAAAACTATGCGTTGCCGCCAACTTTTTTATTTAATTTTTTCTTTTTTTTTTTTAATTTTCTATCACATAGGCTAATTTTTATTTTGTTTGGGGCAACTTCAAGAATCGGTTGGCGGGAGAGTACAGTCCACCCGAACATTTTGACATTTTCATTTTAATGTCATTAAATGTTAACTTTCAGTGGTGACACCAAAATAATCGAAAGATGGAGAGTGGAACAAAATAATATAGGAACATTTTTTTAAGATGTTGAAATATGTTGACCATACAGCCCTGTATAATTATTATGGGAAAATTTCAACATCTTCCCAAATTGATCGTAGATGTTAGATGTTTATAAGTGTGAAGAGGCTATTACATTTATCTTTTGGGAAGTGTTAGTAAACTTATATAAAGTTGGGAAGTGTTCTTTGTGTTTGTTGTGAAATGAGTTGAGATGCAGGGACGGGAATCCGTTACACCTCCCTTTTTTTTTTAAAACGACTTTTTCTTTCATGCTATATAAGATTAGTAGATTTATAATTTCATTTTTCTTATATGCTATTGTAAATTTATTATTTACATCTTTTTCTTATGTAGTACTAGCTGAGCGCCCCGGCTTCGCACGGAAGCTATTTACTTTTATAAATTCCGATTTACCTAATCAAAGCACTTCACGACTTTCACGAAAGTCATAACTCACGAAATATTTAAGCGAATTCGGTTTGACCGTTCGTGAGTTATAAAGCCACAACACACTTGCAACAATTTTTTATATACATGTATATACATAGATATAATATTGGTAGATTTATAATTTTTCTTACCGGCTATTGAAAATTTATTATTTACGTCTTTCCTTCCTTTTTTATTTTATTTTTTTCGTTATTTTCACTCTATTTAAATTATTTTATTTGATTGTATATAAAAGTTTTTATTAAACTTTGATATATATCTATATTAATATTTATGTTCAAAATTAGTTATTGATTACTTGTATGGCTAATTAGCAAAATTACAATGTGGATTTTTTTTCCAAGTAACAAGAAAATAGTTTTTTTTCGAAATTTGTATTTAAAAATGCTTTCTCTATAAAAGTTTATTTAATTTGTTTTAAGATTAGATAATGGCTATATATTAAGAAATATTTGCATGCTATGTAATAAAATACTTTCTAATTAAAAGAAATGTAATGTATTGTAATTTAGAAAATTTGCTTTACTTAATTTAATTTTTCATACACTAGAATATTTAAGTTAGTTTAATAAATTTAGTGCCTGTTTGCCGAATAAAGGTTAATTAATTTGAGGAAAACACGAATAGAATTGAAATTTAAACTGAATTATGAAACTATAATTAAGAACTGAGCACAAGTGGACAGAATATTAAATTTGATTTTGATTTAAAGTTAAATTTGATTTTTCAAAAAAAATTAATTTTAAAGTTGTTGCAAAGATGATGAAATAATCAATTGATGATCAATTTGATAATATTTATTCTGTTCCACAAAATTTAATATTAAGCTCAATAATATTGTCTGATACTGTTTGTTTTGTTTTAATTATGATGTTTATTGATAAATTTTAATTCTTTATATATAGAGAAAATGAAAAATAATTTCAAAATGTTCTTAGAATATTAGTGCCATGTTTTTTTACTTCTTGAATTGCATACATATGTATGTATATTGTAATAAATAAATCATATTTTGGCCATTCTGCTGTGTAAATGTTGTGATTATTGGCCGTAGCCTTGAAAGCAATTAGTCTAATCTATTTGTTTCGTTAATAACCTCAAATTCAACAGGCAGCAGTTGTTTAAATTTTCCATAGAAGTTTTATGCGCATTATTTTTTTTTTTCATTAATGTTAATAATTTTTGTCTAAATTTTTTTTTTTTTTTTTTGCACATTTATGCTGAAATCATTTTATTAATATTTCTCTGCAATTATTACTCCAATATCAATGAGAAATATTTTTCATTTCAAGTTTTCACTCGGTTTTTTCTTTTGTTATGTGTGTATGTTTTTGTGTATTTTTGTTTGTGTTGGAGAATGTGTGTATTTGTGTGTAGGTTTAAATAAAAAATTTAATGGGGTTTATTACGGTTCTCGATTCGACTTCGACTGCTGTAAAAGATTAAAGAAAAATATTGTGTGAATGGGGTTTATTACGGTTCTCGATTCGACTTCGACTGCTGTAATAGATTAAAGAAAAATGTTGTATGTTTCTTAAATCTAGTACAACAGTCGAAGTCGATTCGAGAACCGTAGTAAGGCCCAATATAAATATGTAGTATGTATGTAATATTATTTTATATACATATGTATTTCAATGCTTAATGATACCCATTGTGTTGTTGGTTAGGCCCAGCGTTACCGTTGTGACCCTAAAGGGTCAATTTGACCCTTTTTTACGCCCTTGACCCTTTTTCTAACGCTCATTTAAATTTACCCTTTTGTATCATTTTTGTCTATGTCGTGTTAATTTTTTACCCTTTTTGACAATTAAGTACTTATTGCTTTATTTTAACAGTGATGATATCTAATGCATACGATCGCAGCACAAGAACATATTTATGTTTCAAAGTAACCAGCTTTTGTATACAAAAATGCATGTATTTACATATGTATGTATGAATGTACATATGTACATAGTTCTCATATTTTTATTCTTATTTCTATTTGTAATTTAAATTATTTAACGTCCAAGAGCTGCTATAACAAATGTTTTATAAAAAACTAAACCAATTACAAATTAATTCATATAAATAAGCAACAAAAACGTTTATTTACTTATTTTCTTTAATTTTAAAGTTTGTGGTAAATGGGAAAAGTTTTATTAAAGAAAATAAATTATTAATACATATGGACAGGTAAGTATTTTTCTTAGAAAATGTTATTTTTGCTTACTTTCTTTATTTTAAGGTTTGTATTAAAGTAAAAAAAACAATATGAGGAGCCAGCATCATCAAGCAATATAGAACAAGAACCATATGATGAAGTATGTAAGTTCCGATATAGAAAATACTTCATCATCAGATGAATCAGTTAGTAAAAAAAATCGAAAGGAAAGAAAAAAAAAACGATTCGTAAAAATTTGTATGAGTGGGAGAGGAAATACAAGTGGGTTAAGCTGGACATAGAAACAAAAAAGCCCATCTGTGTTGTCTGCAAAGAAATATTATTTGCCCAGAAGAGTCACTTACAACGACACTCCAAAACCGCCAAAACTTTGGCTATTATAAAAAAGCGAATGAAGCAAATACGACGAAACGAAAAGAGTTTTTGCCAAAAAGAAACACTGACTTGCGAAAAAATGTTGCAGGAGCTGAAATAAAGCTTGTATTGAGAATGATAATTTGTAACCAATCGTTTAATTCAATGGATAAGCTAGCGCAATTTAACTCAAAAATCTACCCGGACTCTGCAATAGCAAAGTCGGTTGGTATTGTTGATATTCATATTTAAAAATAAAACGAATATTTTAATTTATTTTTATTTACAGGTAACATGTTGCCGCACCAAGTCCAAAAAAATGGCTCAGTTTCTTGGTAAAGAGGGTCTATTTCTAATGCTGACAAATATGAAAACTGAGAGTTTCAGCCTTATAATAGATGAAACTACTGACATTTCACTGACAAATGTCTAGTTATTGTTGTAAGACAATTTAAAAAAATGAAGGTAGGACTATTGATAAATTTTTGAGATTATTTAAACCAAGTAATGGAACTGGTAAACGATTGCCAATATTGTCCTGGCAGTATTACAGGATAACGAAATCCCATTTTCTACTTTTACGCGTCTACCATGATTGGAAAACATAAAAAAAGAAAAACAAAACATTGATTAAACAGTTATTACAGAGTTCATCTTCTGCCAACAACAACAACAATAAATCTACAAGCAGTAGAAATGTTTATTTAGCTTTGGTTGCTGCTGACGGCTACAAAAAAAATGATTTAAACAAAATCCTGAATTTTACAGAAAAAACAACTACTCGTGCGCGATCATGCTCTCAAAACATAAATATTTATCGAAAAGCAACAACAATTGCACCTTTTAGCAATCTTGTCAGCTTAGCTGTACAAACAAGCAATAAATAACAAGGTGAACAACGTGCACAAAATTGTAGATGCGGTGAGTACAATAAATGATAATAAAATTCAAACAGGTATGGATAGATACATATGTACATAACCGTGTTAAAAAGGGGATGAAGTCCAAAATCAGCTCAAATTGCTTCAACAGCGAAAGTTTCCAGAGATGGAAAAAACAATATAAAAAATTTCGAAAATCGTTTCGCGATTTTATCTGAACAAGGCGATGAAGACACAACTACAACAAGGTCGAGTAAGCCCCCACCCATATATTTAAGAGAACAGAATTCCAGTTTGCTGGTTAAAAGCCTTATCTCATTAATTGGAGAAAATGAGTTTTTTATAACTCCAATTAAATGCGGAAAAATCAATGAAACAAGAATTCAGGTAGCTCATGAAAATAATTACCGAAAAATAGTTTCAGATTTAGAATCTAAAAATAAAAACTTCTATACGTACCAATTAAAGCGTGCTAAAGGTTTAACCGGCGTAAAAAAGGTATGGACTCTAGCGTGAATCCAGAAGAGGGCAAGTCTGGCCTTGAAAATAGTGGCTACAAGGTGAAAAATGTCTCAAACATTCAAAATATAGAAAAAATCCCCCAACCAATATTTAGAGTCGAGATACAGCCAGATGACATAAAATAAAAAAAAAAAAAATTCAGCACATCCAATATATGACTTAAAGTACTTGTTTCATCGAAGAGTTACCGTTGAGCTTCCATATAAAAGAGCTGTACCTGGTTCAATGCCAGAACTGCCAACAATTTGGGCACACGAAAACTTATTGCAAGTCGCCTACAGTCTGCGTTGTATGTGGTGAGTTGCACATTACCGCTAACTGTGACAAAATAAAAGGTGATCCCAAGGCGAAAAAATGTGGCAATTGCCGCGGAAATCACACTGCCAACTATAGAGGCTGCCCTCTTTACTCGTTTTTTAAGAATTCATCAAGCAAAAAAACTAATGCTACTCCCGCTCAGCCTAACACCCCTTTAAACTACCTACTGTTACCTCAACCGTCGTCTAGCCATAATCAATACTCAAATGTTTTAAAGTCTAACACGACTCTTACTCAGCAAAAACCTAATAGTCAATTTTCATACACTAACATTTTAAAAAATAGCCAGAATACCACGCAAAAATCGGTACCAGCAAACGAAGTTCCAGGCTCTAATTTTAGTCGTATTGAAGCCTCAATTGAGAGCTTAATACAAACAGTAAATACTTTTACTCTCAACATGTCCTGTATGAGAGTCTGAACACAATGTAACGATATTTTATTGCGGTGCGGTTTTTCATACGATTTTGAAGTAAAAAACCGCAGTGCGGAACGGTATAAAATTAAAATCTATTTTATTTTCATTGCGGACTTTCTTATTCTCTCAATTTTTGATACTCTTTCTCTTTCTGATGTTGCCATAGTTTTTGAATAAAGTAAACAAAAAAAAATGTTTTTGAATTAGAGTTGTGCGCGTGAGTAAAATTACGCTCACGCAACATAAATATTTTTCACGCACGCTCACGAACGCAATATGTTTAATCACGTGCTTTCACGGACGACGGGAATAATTTTGCACGCACGCTCACGGTGAAATACAAATTTTGCAATAAAAGATTTAGCAGGTGCTAAAAATTTTTATTTTGTAAAAAACCTCGCAAAATTAGCAATACAAAGGATAAACTTAATATAAAAAATCTAGCACTGTCTGCCAAGGCAGGTTATTTAAATTTATTAATTATATGTAAAGGAATTCAAAAGGAGTACTAGTCTTGTTAGGTTTAGGTTAAAGTAAGATTTCCAAAGCAGTATGTATCTATGTAGATACTACATACTACGGTTCAAGATAGTGTTTTATTGATATGTACATACATACATTTTATAACACCAATGAGATAAAATATCACATTAGATAATTTCATTATCTGGTTAAACATACAGAAAACAAAATGGACTTTCATATCTACATATGTATGTACGTACATGGATATGTATGTATGTAGAGAATGTCTGCATTTGTAACGGAAATTTTAACATATAGAACTGTTTTGAGTGCGTGAAAATTGTAATAAAAAATCACGCATCGTCACGCACGGTATTATATTCTTGAATCACCATCACGCACACACGCGTGATTTTATCAATTTGTAATCACGAATGACGTGATTCACGCGTGAGTCACGAGTCACACGAAAAATTCACGACACTTGCACATCTCTAGTTTGAATGTATACACATATAAATTAATAATAATGTAAATTTATTGCCATCGCCGTCTTCCGTTGTATTATGTTTACTTCTCTCTCCCGCAACGAGAAAACGCACCGCACCGCAAACATTGTGTTTATACTCTGATGCAGGAAATGTTGAAAATGCAGTCTACATTGTTGCTGGCTATATTAAACAAACCATGAACTTAAAAATCTGTTTTTGGAACGCAAACGGCATCTGCCAACATAAAAACGAAATAGAATATTTTCTTCTGGATAAACAAATCGATGTTATACTTATCTCAGAAACTCTTTTGACGTTTGTTGCGGGACAATCTGCAAGAGGAAGAATGTTTTCAGTATTATTGCTAGAGGGAAAGAAAGGAAGATAACTTACCATCGATTCAATTTCATATACAATTTCTTCGTGAAAGCTTATATGTATATATTTTTCTTATTTAATTATTTTTCAACAGCAAAATTTTTATTTTTAATCCCATATTAAAAAAATGTCAAAAACAAATACCGGTAAAGGCCTCTTTACATGGTAATACATGTATATCGGTATGTCAAAAATTGAAAAATCTTATCATGTAAACGCAAATTGTTATGATTAAGAGAGAATACGGATAAAAAAACTGACAAGCTATCGGTAAATCTTTATTTTCTAAACCATTTTAGAAATTTACGTATACTCATTTTATCAGAGGTGTATTTTTAAGTTAACATTGGCAGCTTTAAGAGTATATATTGAAGGTGGCATCATTTCTATACAATAATTACAAAAACAACTAAAACAAATTCATGTTGTTTTTGTAAATATTGTAGAACTGTAACCACCAGATATTTGGTAGCGCAGACTTTTCATTGTATTAATATTATCCGTGTAAATATAAAAAATACCTGCAACAGACTTTTGTGCTCTCTTCTTATACACAAAGAGAATTTCATAATATTTTGATTCTACAAAGTGTTATTACTTTGTATTACCATGTAAACTCACCTTAACCTACATGCGTAAAATGACATTGCATGCATGCAACATTTGAGTAAAAATGATAAGGTTGAGTTTTGTGCGTAGTATAGTAAGGCGAATTTAACAACAGGGCTGGTAGCTCATTCATGAAAGAAAAACCTGTTAGATTGAATTCCGAATATTAAAACAAAAATGTAAGACGCAATGAAACCAGTTGCTTAAACCGTTGAAACGGACAATTAAAAAAGGTATATAAATACTTAAATATTATATACTTTAGAAAGAATGTTAGCGGGAAAATCGAAATGGAAATAGTCAGAGGTTAGCTAGACCTTAGAGTTTTAAAACTGATGAGTATAAGATAGAACGCTAAGAGGATCAGTTTAATTTAAAATAAAAAGTGCAAGTAAGAACAACTATTTTAAAACGAAAAAGAAACCAAAAGCGGTGTTATCCTGCCTACAATAAAAATTAATAAGAACAAAAAATAAAAAAATAAGTTGTAAACAAATAAGTTGTTTAAATAAATCAATTCCAAAGAAAAAAAAAACTAGATAAAATAAAAAAAAAAGGAAAAATTGATTAAACAAACGAGAATACGTATTTTAGTTATGTGGTTTTTAGATTGTATGTAGCGTTCTGCTTATCAAAATCTCATTTTATTTAGTTTATGTTGCAGATATAAGCAATTTTTTTTTTTTTTGTTTGTGTTGAGAATTTTTTTTTATTTTATATTTTTGCATGTATTAGTAGAGGGTTAAGATCAATATATAACAGTTCGTTATCCCCAAAAGAGTGCAGGAAAAATTTAAACTTTGTGCACGAAAATAGAGACAAATTAGTAGCCAAGAGAGGGCGTTAAAATTGTGTGTTTCCGTTTGCCTTATTTTGCCAGAGGCAAATCAAAAATATAGAAAAGGCCAACAACAGACTCAGAGAGTGAAAGTGATAAAATGTTGAAAGTTCCAAAAAATTTTAGCAAATCTAACCTTAGGGAGCTCCGTCAGGATAGGATTAATAAAAAATAAAGTAGAAACATTAGTTTTTGGCCAGTCCTATATAGAAGAAATAAATAAAAATTGTAGAGAAATAATATTAAATTTTCGCGGGAGTGTAGCACAAAATTTGTTTTTTTTTGTACGAATTAGAATATATAATAAAGATATAATAATTAGACATTTAATGAACAAATAGGAATAAGAGTATTATTTATTGTGATATATATATATATATATAATTTAAGTTTTTTATTAAAAAAAAATATATATTATGGTTTATAACGTATGAAGAAAAACTTAGAATGTGTATGGAGTGATTTTTGAAGGGTTGGTGGCATGATGGTTGGCTAAAGAGCGGGTAAGTTGTCGGCGGAAAGTGAGTCATCAGAAAGATAAGACGTTTGTTGTCTTCAGGATGTAATGATGACATGGTTGGAAGGGCAGAACCGGACATAACATCTGTCTGGAATTACACAGGATAGATGGGAATATTAAAGAGGGAGTATGTTTTTTATTAGTAAAGGTATAGATTTTTATTTATTTACGTAGAGTTCAAAAAAAAAAAAAAAAAATTATGTTTAGCGTACCCAGGGAGAGGGTTGGGACCCGTCTGAGATGAGTTTACCAGTATGAGCTGTCGGAAACCTCTCTGGTCACTACGGCTGAGTTACACGTCTCAAAGCTGTTTCAGAATTAGTGGATATAATTTTTATGACACCAAGGATCCTCGAGGTAGTGCTTGGTGGTTCGGGAATCCTAGTAAAAACGCGAATAAAACACCACCTGTTGAATGATTTTTGTGAGGATTATCTTCAAGCAACGAACATCTGCATCGAAAATTCCTATCAAAAACTTGTAATATCATCTGTCTATTCGCCCCCAGATTTTCAATTACCGAGAGTCAATATACGGATTTTTATAAATGACTGGGCCTCCGTTTTCTAGCAGCTGGCGACTACAATGCTAAACACACATTTTGGTGTTCACGTTTAATCACACCTAAGGGACGAATTTTATTCGACACAATATCTAAAATGGGTTTGAATGTAGTTTCAAGTGGTCAGCCAACATATTGTCCAACAGATCGACAAAAATTCCTGATGTTATCGACTTTGGAAAAGCGAAAGGTGTACCCAGCGAGATGGTTGAAGTTGAAGCATATTTGGACTTATCATCAGACCACTCGCCTACAATTGTCACTATTTACTCACACACAACTGTAACACCAACATGTGATTTACCGATGACATCTGCATATATTAACTGGTTGAAATACCTAATTATCTGAGTGCTCATTGCTCGGATAAAATGCCGCTGAGAACACATTCTGACATAGACGTTTATCTCAACTTGTTTGAAGCGCATGTTAAACAAGCTGCCTTAAGTGCTTCTTCAAATAAAATAAATCAACCAGTGAGATTTAACAATATTTTTTCCTTAGATATACATATGTAGAAAGACAATTGACTGAAAAACGGAGAGCTCGACGAGAATGGCAACGCTACAGATCGCCCCAGCTAAAATTAAGGCTTAAGGAGTGTACCAAGCTTAGGAAAGTTTTGCAAACATAAAAAACAGCTTCCCTTCAATAATTTCTTCAAGAGCTAGATGCAACACAATAAACAGATTATTCACTGTGGCGTGTAGCCAAAGGACTTAAAAGGCCAGTGATATGCAAACCTCCGTGTTATATCCCATCGTGTATTGTAACAGTCTGGCAACACTATAGATATTTCTACTGTCATTGTCAGATTCCTTTTACAAGTTAGTTCGTAATTTACTGAAATAAAGAAGATATATTAATTAGAAAAGCGCGTGTCATTTTATTCAAATTGGATTCGATACTTTCCCTGATATATTTACAAAGGACAGAACAAAGTGGCGACGAGGATGGGATATAACACTCCGTTAAGAGCATCGATTGTTGAGTGGGCTGAAAAAGGTGATCTTTTTGTTAAACACTTAGAAAAAGTATTTACTCCAAATATTTCTGCTGATATTGTTGAACTGCCACCAGTCGTCTCTGTACCAGAAATACCGCTGAGATTTAACATTGTAGAGATATAAAAAACTATTAATAGTCTTAACACCAGAAAAGCCCCACGTGTCGACAAAATAAGCAAGAAAATGCTTCAACAACTGCCTTATATTGCAAAACGAATTATACTATTCATTTTTAATGGTATTTTACGGCTGCAATACTATCCAAAAGAATGGAAGGTTTCGATGATTATTATGATACCAAAGCTCATACGAAGGTTGAATCCTTTCGGCTTATTAGTTTATTGCCCAACATTTCAAAACTATTTGAAAATCTGTATATGAGCTAGCTGATGCCTATAGTGACCAGAAGTTATTAGAGACACTTTCGAAAAGAAGAATATTGCTCTGCGCTCTTTATAGATGTTTCTCAAGCTTTCGATAAAGTATGGCACGAAGGTCTTATACACAAATTAACGCAAAATCTACCCGCAAACATTGTTAGACTTTTAATAAGCTACCTAATGGAACGAAAATTTGTAGTTAGGGAAGGCAATTTTTTAGGCCCACCGCAGTCCATCGAAGCCGGAGTTCCCCAAAGCAGTATCTTCGGTCCATTACTATATTTAATATATGCCTCTGACTTACCTTTAAGCAGTAACATTTATACATCAACATTTCCCGATGATACAGCTTTTCTAAGCGTTCCCGAATATCCTGTAGAAGCTTCCCGCAAATTACAAGGGTATATATCCAAATTGCAAAATTGGCTCAAACAATGGCGTATTAAACTTAACGAGCAAAAATGTGTACACGTAACTTTTACGTTGCGCAAGGAAACATTCCCGCCTATACAAATGAACACCGAGACTATACCGCAACACACTGTAGTCAAATGTCTAGGCGTTCATCTTGATCGTCGTTTATCACGGAAATCGCATATAGACGCAAAGTTAATACAAATGAAATTAAAATTAGCCCAAATGAATTGGCTTATTGGAAGAAATTCTATACTAAGCCTAGTCTGTAAACTTCTATTATACAACGCGATCCTGAAACCAATATGGTCCTATGGAATCCAGCTATGGGGCCTGCCTCAGCATCGAATGTCGAAAAAATTCAAAGGCGACAAAATAAAATCTACGTGCAATTACAGCAGCCCCCTGGTATATCCGAATCCAGCGAATTCACAAAGACCTTGATGTTCCGTTGGTGAAGACAGTATTTTGAAAACACGCTAAAAAATATACTACATATAAAAAAACTTGAGTTGCACCCAAATGTACTTGCATGCAATATTCTACATTATAGAGGCCACACTCGGCTGAAAAAAAAATATATATTTATTTTAGCTTAATATAAGTATAAGTAAAAACTTCTGAAATGTTTTAAGATAATAAAAGAAAATTTTAGAATGATTAAAAGGATAAAGCGACAAAACAAGCCAAAATTGTATGCAACTTTGTCAGCAGCCACAAATTTTTTATTGGCTTTGTTTTAAATAAGAAGAATAGGCAGTCAAAAACATATGGAAATTAGTAAAACTTATGTAAAATTTAAATGAACAATCTTGACTTAATTTTGTAGTCAAAAACTCAATTTTGTATATAATTATCATTAAAAATAAATGGCATATAAATCAGCACTAAATTATTGGCTCTAAGTATATGATCAAAAGAGAAATTGAATCACAATTCATGTTTTGTTTTTGACGTATTAGGTTACTGTGATTATTATTATGATTATTGTGTGCGCTTTTTTACTTTCACTTGAAAAAACAACTCTGACTAAAGGCCTGCTGCCATAGTTGCCAAATTCGTCAAATTTTTAGCATAAAATCGTCAAAACAGTTTTCCGAAGTCGTCAATAAATCGTCAAATATAAAAACAAAATTTTTTCAAACAAAACATTTATTTTATTTAACAAAACATAACAACAAATAAAATTCAAGGGTTTTTATATAAAATAAAGTAAATTCTTATCAATAAAGAGATGAACTGTTGAAATTTTTGATTTTCTGATGTCTGTCGCACACCAACATACACAAAACATATATAAGTACTGAAGTATGCAGTCAGCGTTCGATAGTGTAATAGCAAAACGCAAAGTATGCCATCGTACATAGACTAATATAACTAGACAAGACACCTATAAAATCGTCACGGCGTTTTGCAGTGAAGGACAACAAATTTTAGGTATGGTATATATCTGTCTCTCTCTGTAAATCGCCAGAACTGTCATTTTACTTTTTTGTTTACAATAGTGAAATAGTGAAATTCTGGAGAAGATTTTTGGTGCAAAATGGAATAAAATTCATTTTGCGCCAAAAATCTTGACATATTGATTGGTAATTTGTGGTCAAAATGTTACGTACTATTTTGTCCACATATTACCAATACATAGTCATACAAAAATACGTTGGAAACATTAAAAAAACAGGCGCAAAGATGTAAGTATAAAATTTTTTGCCATTAAAAAAATATAATATAAAACTTAATATTTCTTTTTTAAACTTTTTCAGGAGTCGACGATGTGCAATGGGATGTCCAGACTGGGAGAATCTACACCAGGTTCCTAGCGATATTAACAGGTAAGTGAAATTAAATGATATATAATTGCAGCGTGAAAAACCACCCCTATTTTTTCAAATTGACATTGGGCACAAACAAAATACTTGTTTAAAAAACAATCAACTCCCAAAGAAGATTGGGAAAAAATAAAGCAAAAGTGAAGTGAAGTGAAACATATCCTCCCAAACAAGATTGGGGATAAGTAAAGTACAACCACTTAGGATTGTAATAAAATGAAAAAAAATGATATGTGCTGTACAGCAACATACAACAACGAAATAATGTGAAGTGTAACATCAACTCCCAAACAAGATTGGGAATAACTAAAGTACAACTAAAGTACAAGTGAAGTGAAACATATACTCCCAAACAAGATTGATAAGCAACAGCAATGGCAAAACAAAAAAACATCAACAGCCAAAGGATAAAGGCTATAAAAGTGAAGTGAAACATATAGAAACACCCAACAGAAGCAGCAACAGCAGTGGCCAAGTGTTGAATTAGGCATTTTTACAACATTACAACACCCATATATGCGGTCATACATATGTACCTGATAATTTAAAACATATTAAAACAAAATCCAAACCATTGAAAGGTAACTTAAACTGATTGAAGCAATTGATAATTTGAAGAAAGTTTAAGGTACATTTGCAATAGTTTGGATTTATAATGGTTTAGGCCTACTGGGGAAGCCAGCCATTAAAAATAATTGGCAACGCACTGTGTGTAGTACCTCAATGGTTGTGTGGAAACCTACACAATTAATAAAAACTTTATTCACAAGCCTAGTTGTATAGCTTATTACTGTTTTTATTTTGTTTGAAACAGTGTTTTTTATATACAACAATAAGTGATACAAGTAGGCTTATGAATAATTCATTTAATTATTTATTATTAATATAGAACAGATTTAGTATAAAAACCTTACAGTATATCCTAAACCCCTTTTTAATAAGAACACTTGAATGTCTTCTCTTTTTGTAACTACCATTTATTTCATATTATTTCATTTCATTAATATTTTGCAAAGGACAGAAAAAAAATTAAAATTTTTACATTTTTGGATATTTGAACATTTTATTCATCTTTTAATAACATAAATATTTTAATAAAATATAAACAATTTAATTTATGTAATCTTTCCCATTTCTTCTTTTTTATTTTATTTTGCATATTTGTGTGCGGTTAAATTTATTCAAAGTACATAAATATTTGTTTTTTAAAAATTACAATTCTCAAGTAAATTCACGTTTAACAATTTTAATGACTTATTTTGTTTTAAGAGCTTAAGTACAATAGTTAAAACATTTACATAGTGGTAACTGTGTTGTTAATTTGTCTATTAAGTATATTTTTAGTTTGCTAGTAAAAATAATAAAATGAATGTGACTTTTGTAGCTGTGTTACTGCCGCTGTTGATGGAACATTTAGTTGTTGCAATGGACTATTACGTAGTGGCGGTGGCACTAATGCACCATTTGCTGATATATTAGTTGCTTGTTTATACAAATCATTGGGCGAATTGGAGAATTGTTGTCAGCATATTGTTACGATCTAAAGCGTTGCGTAATTCAGCTAAATTTATTTCTTTTATAGATTTGCTATTGTGACCACCCAGTTGTTGATAAATATTATTTGAGTTATTAGATATGTTATTGTTGTTGCTGTTGTATTCTTTATAAGCACCATTTCCTTTAAATAAATTATTACCACCATCAAAGCTGCCAAGGCCAGCACTGGAAGTATTTGATGGCATTTCTATGGGATTTGAATGGGATTTTTATGACGTGGTATTAAATTTGTTGCTGCTGTGGCTGCTGCTTTTATTGTATCTGTTGTTGTACCTTCCCCCAAAAAGTTGTTATTGCGCTGTGGTATTCCCTTAACAATACAGATGTTTTCGGAAAATTCTGCATCGTGAACAACACTGAAAATACAAAAAGGAAAAGCATTTGATTGAATAAATTTTGAGTTCGAGTCTCGATAATTTAGACTTTTGGTCTAGTATTCTTTTTTACAACTTACCCAAAACTCTTCTTCAATTCTTTGGCCCGTTCATGGGCAGCATTTAAACTTGATTCCATAGTTAAAGGTTTTTGATGTTGCTGCGGCTGTTGTCTAATTGTATTTGCATAAAGCGCACTATCAATTGTATTGCTGATACTATTATGAATTATATTATTATTAATGTTATTGTTGTTATTTTGCTTATTTAAATTACTACTGTTATTATTATTAATGATGTTGTTGTTATTAATATTGCTTAAACCCAGTCTTTTTATTATTAAACATCACAGTTGCGATTTCATTGTTATTATTAATAGTTGTGTTGTGTGGTTGCTGCGTTTCTTGTTTTATATGTTGAATCTATTCATGCTGTTTGTTGTTCCTGCTGCTTACTTTCTGAACTCTGCAATAAAAATTGCACATCGTTGGCATATTCACACCATTTTATAAGCAACTTTAAAGGATTTTCATTTGGTGCCAATAGGCGTTAATTGTTGCGCCATCGTTCAATAAGTGTGAAACGTCCCAACTTAATTTTGCTATTGCGATCATTTAAAATCCAAGGAGCAATTTTCGTACTTTTAAAATGCCCACAATTGTCTTTGAAAGTTTTATCATATTCTTCGACTGTGTTCGTAGTATTAAATAAATAGTTGCGTGCATTAATTTGAACATATTTATGGTTGATTATAGCCAAGTCACCCCATGTATGGTCATTTCAAGTTTTGTAATGTTTAATGAAACTTACTGAGTTTGCATCTGCCAAGAGCATCTCTAACATATTACAATTTGTTGATACCATTTAACTTTCTTAACCATGACCAAATTAACTTCCATCTCATCGTATTCTTGCTCCGCTGGACTTACATTGACATTGCCACCAAGACGAACATAATCAATATCGTCTTGCAAATGAGTGGGGTAGGTTTCTTATACATTCCTTTTTCGTAAGCAATGTAAATCCATTGTCTTATAGCCCATACAATATATTCCTCTTGCTGGTATTCTGCTTTTTGCAATATTTTATTTTCACAACTGGCTTCTTAACAGCCAAAGGAGCTGGGACAACCTTCTTGGTCACTGGCATCTTATTTTGTCTGGGCTAAAATAAACAAACACAACGCAGTTGAATCAATCTGCTTGGAATCACTAAATCAATGCACTAAATCTCCACTGTTGTGGCCGTTTTTTTCACAAAACACTTTATATTTATATATATTATATATTTATATCAATATATTTTAATATAATTTGTTAATTTTTCTAACAATTAAATTTTATTCTGTGTTCTATGATTTCCACTTAAATTTTCTATGCATTTTGCTATAGCTTTATTAAAACATATGCTTAGAAATGGTTACGTATAACCATTTCTTCTAATACATACAAATTTCTATGGTAATACTTTATCTTCCGTTTCGCTCTGCAAAACCCTGTTAACATATGAGAAACGCCTTTTTGACCTGTCAAAGTTGAGAATTCTGGTCATATTCTGTGCCATCGTACATGTCTGCAGACAAGTATGCGTGTCTAGTAGCCCTTTTACATATTGCGGCAAAAGCTGCCAAGTTCTTGAAAAAGTACAAAATAGTGTCAATGTTCTGCAGAACGCTGCCAACTTATAATTGTTTAAAAATCGTCAAATTTAAGACACAAACCGTCACGTCGTCAACATGCCTTTTTTGGCATCTGTAATCGTCAAAAAGACGATAGATCGTCAAATCTGGCAACCGTGCCTGCTGCTAGTTTGCAAGGCGAATTAAGGTGTGAATTCGCCTTGCTAGCTTCGGTATATTTGTGGCTTCCCGCCAAACCATCTATTTTATTGTAATATTCTGTTATTAACCAGAGACTTGCGCCGAGATGGCTTCGCCGCCGACTATTTTACTAAAAATCGGCTTAAAGCCGCCGTTTTTTATTTTTACTAGGCACACATATATATGAAAGGAAAATTGTTTCCATGTATGATGAATTGTCTTATGGTAAAATACTACTACAATACTATACAAAGCCCCAATTCATACTATCCAAGTCTTATTGCAAAACTTATCACGATTTCTTCTTTGAACTTTCATTGGCGTTCACACAGCACTCGTCTTATT
The DNA here is from genome assembly GCA_947311025.1 of Lypha dubia. Taxonomy (NCBI): domain Eukaryota; kingdom Metazoa; phylum Arthropoda; class Insecta; order Diptera; family Tachinidae; genus Lypha; species Lypha dubia. The sequence goes on from OX371260.1 coordinate 72,076,259, forward strand.
GCTTAAGCTGTTCTTCATTTTGTATGAATGTATGTATGTATGTATACCTACTTAACACTACGAATATGAAAACAAAGAATTTCATGAGTACATGAAAAATTAGACTTGCATATTGTGAATTGGGACAAACAAAGGAATATATTTTATTTTTTTTTATTAGTCCCAATTCACACTATAAAAGTCTTATTTTTAAGCTTATTAGCCTATAGGCCAGACAGAGGGGGGAAAAGAAACGAGTACACCCTCTCATGTACTCATGAAATTCGATTTGTTTTCATATTCGTAATGTTAAGTAGGTATACATACATACATACATTCATAGAAAATGAAGAACAGTTTAAGCAATAAGACGAGTGCTGTATGAACGCCAATGAAAGTTCAAAGAAGAAATCGTGATAAGTTTTGCAATAAGACTTGGATAGTGTGTATTGGGACTTACACAAATTTTAAACGCAATTTTAAAAATTATAATATTATGAATTTGAAGAAGTGTGTACATAAACTTCACAACAAACCGAAATGGTTTAGTAAAGTGTCGGAAATGCTATTGTGGAGTTCATGACCAATTATTTAATAATTAAAATTGAACACTTTGGATAACATTGCTTGTCTGTCGTATTCTCACGTGATGCATTTTAAAACTGTTTTAAAGAACTATTAGCATTTTGTACTTAAATATTTTTATATCATGTATGTTAGCATCAAAATGTGTGTATGTAGTAATGACTAACTAACTATGCGTTTCTCTGACTTTTTATTCTGCTGACTGCGCTTTATTCTGGTGACTTGTCAAAAAATCAACATACAAACATGTATGTTTTCTAAGCATGGAACATCAACAGTTCATGCGAGATGTCAAAATATAGCTTCCAAACGCCAAACACACACACAAACTGAAACCACCTGACGAGCAAATCATACAATAGTATTGTATAAATCCACAAATGAACATTGCTCTGAAAATAAAAATCAACGCCAATTTTGTTATTTTCAGATTTATATTGAAGATGTCGAATTGTGTATATGGGTGCATTGATTTGGTAGTTGACAGCAGATTTGAACATTTTGCAATTTATTGTTCCAGTCAATAGTTTTGTGTTGAAGGGCCCAATAACAACACTCTCGACCTTTTTCTCACTTCGCACCCTGAAAAGTACGAAGTGAGTGTAAATGCACCTGTTAATGCATAGGCTCGTTTGCCTTGCTTAACGGAATAAATAAGTGAATAACAAAAAAGGACTAATAGGTTGGTAGTTCACCAAACTATTATATAGTAACTTTGTAGAAATGAAAGTTATCCGAGTGGTACACCAGAATAACTTGTAGTCAATTAATGCAAAACGCAGGTTGATTGATTGATCAGTTATGATGATTTTTATTAAAATTCAAAATTATTTATACTAAAACTAAAGAAAAACATAAACAAAAAATATAATAAAATTAAATTGCAAATTATCAAATAAATAAATAAATAAAGTGCAATGTAGACAAAATAAAACAAACAAAAAATAAAAGAAAGAAATATTTGCTGGTAGCCGGAAATCGTTCATTCATATGCTGCCGTTGTAATAAATTTTTTCTCACACGTTCAGCTCTAGCATAATAAAAGACAAATATCCAATTTCATTCTGTCTGGAACTAAACGGTAACAAAACAAAAAAAATGTAAAAGAAACTAAATTTAAAATCAAAAAATTCTGCTGACTTATTGAATCTCACGCTTTGAATAAAACGTAGACAATAAGTTCGCGCGTGTTAAGTAAAACAAGAAATATAAATATTTGAGGATTAATTCGAATGATGATTCTTTTTTAATTTGTTAACAAACAAAAAAATCATAAAGAATTAACATACTGCGGCCTCCAGGGGGTGCGACATAATACAGTGGTATTAAGAAATGAACGAAATGCGGCTTGTTATCATATATGTGTGTGAGATATCTAAGCTTATGGTTCTACAGCAATATCCCAATTCGATCTTGGCCGTGGCTGTGGAGTTGGTATTGTAGGTGGGCCTTTAATTTTTCTTTTGCGTATTTGTTTTAGTGAAATGACGATAATTACAGTCAATATGAGAGCTAGTCCTCCATAGCTCACTGCAAGACTGTGCACGCCATGGTTGATAGTTGGGGTAGGTATATTGCGCATCTGTTCCCTTACTTCCTCTTGCAGCCTGGTTATGTTCTCAATGCTCTCTAGGCTTGGCGATGCTCGAGTTAAATTGATAACTTTCTGTTGTAAATGTGGAAATGAAATGCCGGTGCTTGTGTAGGATTGATGCAGAGTCGAGGTGATGGTTTGGTGGCCATATATGGTTATTACCTCGTTTTTCATTGTACATCCTGCTGCTAAGGTAAGCAATCCAGTTCCTTGCAGAACTTGATAATTGCTTTCGCCATTACATACAGTACTTAATTTGAGCGGATTTTTAGTTGCGAATATCCATTGGTTCTTTTTATGGAGCTGGTACCATACATTATCATTGGCTATTAGCTCTGGATTACAGCTTGAATCTGATTCATTATTGAATAAATGTATTTCACAGCGACACATTGGTGAATTTTTGGAATGTGTAGCTTGGATATTCGGGCATAAGAAAATATCATGCTCAAGTATGTTGCAATCATGAAGCTTGGTATCATCAATCGGGAAATATTCGTCTCGGTGAGCGTTAAGAGCCATCATTTTGGTTGTTGGCATGATGGCAACCAACGAACCATTTACTAGCTGTGGAACTGGAGTAATATAGAACAAGTCGAATTCCTCTGTATGTGCTACTGGGATGACCAAGGTGCAAATAATGTGCTGATTTGAGACGGCTGCATGGGCTGTCACTATCCCGTATAGATGAAGTATATCCGTGACTGGTAGTGCTAAATCCGATGGAAGATTTGCCTTGATGTTGTCAACTTCTGTAGCGAATTGTTGTGGCGTCAGTACAGAGGGACTTATTCTACCATGATATGGCCTTTAGCATTGTTTGCACATTGTCTGCAATAACAATTAACTGAATGCTAAGCGACAGAATGAGTTGTGATTGATGGGTATCATTGACTGTGAAGTTCTCTAGCCTTTTCAGTCTAAAATTGAATTTTTCAAGGATAGCTTGAGTATGAGCTTCAGTTTGCTTCATAATATTAAGTGTAGAGTCAAGAAATGATGTTTGATTTCGTAAGAGCTGCGACAAGTGGTCTTCGTTGGTTTTTATACTGTTGATAGTGCTGGTCATTTTTTCGGCATACTGTGAATCAAGAACTCCAAATAATGAGTTTGCTACATTTCCAACGAAATCAATTGCTCCTCGCTTCTTTCTTCTTATGAGGTTTTCGAAACTGGCCACTACTTTGCCTTTAATGTTGTTAAAGTGTGTCGCAAGGCCGATACATTGATGCTTGAGGTCTGAATTGTTGCAAGAGTTCATTAAAGTATTGGTTCCGTTTGTTAGAAGTTGTAATTCATTGAGGAATGGTGCAAGTTCAAAATATACTAGGAGTTTCCAGTCTGAGATAATTGGTTTAACTTGACCAATCTGTTCAAAGTGCAGCCCAGGAGTGCTACTGATTTTTGTGTAAAGACTTTGTTGGCATGTCGCTAGTGGAAAGAATAGAGCGAGAATAAATAGCAGGCTTGTTGTAGCTAAGTTGAACCGTTTTGGGGATGGTGTGGCAGTTTTGTCAGTGGAGGATTGGTTTCTTTTGAGTCCAGAGCTAGTGTTTTTACTTGGGTTGGTGGATTGATGGTTTCCTTTGAGAAGAGGACTGTTTTCTGCACGTTCACTGCCAGTAGTGGTTGGGGGTATGTCCAGAGGAAGTGGAGCAAGTAAATGAATTGCCCGTTTAATGATACCAGTAGATGTTTTAACCGTTGCCGTTCTGACGATTCCATCGGGCCCAGGGAATGTTTCGATCACTTTCCCGAGTCGCCACGTCATGACAGGAGTGCTATCTTTGATTATAACTATAGTACCCACTTGTAAGCCTTGAGACCTGGATTGCCATTTGTTGCGCTGCTGGAGTTCAGTGAGGTACTCGTGGGACCATCGTTTCCAGAATTGATGCTTGATTTTTGATACCAGCTCCCAACGGTTGGCGAGTGATGCCGATGTCGATTGTGCAGTTGCATCGACTTGTGCCGTGAGAGGTTCTCCAATCAAGAAATGGCCAGGAGTTAGAGCAGCTGCATCATTAGGGTCATTTGATAGTGCTGTAAGAGGTCTGGAATTAAGAATAGCCTCGACCTCTATGACCACAGTCTCCATTTCTTCATACGTTAAGGACGCAGTTGCCAGCTCTTTGACTAATAGTTTTTTGGCTGACTTAACTGCTGCCTCCCATAATCCTCCGAAATGCGGTGCTCGTGGAGGGATGAAATGGAAAGTAATGTTTTTACTCGCACATTCCCGTTGGATTGTTTCTTGAGCTGTTGTAGTAAAGAGGGCTGTTGATAATTCCGCTAGCTGGTTTCGAGCTCCGACAAAATTGGTTGCGTTGTCGCAGTACAGATTCTGACAGTGCCCCCTGCGACTGATGAATCGTTTTAGTGCTCCGATAAACGCCTCTGTTGTAAGGTTTGTGACGAGTTCTAGATGTACTGCTTTCGTGGTGAAACAGCAAAATACTGCAATATATGCTTTTTGTGGTCGTTTCCCTCGGGTTTTGAAGTGAACCCATATAGGACCACAATAGTCAACTCCGGAATTTATGAATGGTCTTGCTGGGGTTACCCTTGTTGCCGGTAGATTTCCCATAATCTGCTGAAGCAGTTTTGGCCTTGATCTTGCACAGGAAACACATTTATGAATGGTTTCTCGTGCTAAGTGTTTGCCTTTGATGGTCCAAAACCGTTGCCGGACGGCTGCAAGGAGGGCTTGGGCTCCGCAATGTTTATTTTCCTTGTGTATTGACTCATAAATTAGTCTGCTGACTATGTCATTATACGGTAGGAGCATTGGATGTTTTGTATCGAATGGCAAAGTTGACTCTTCGAGCCTGCCTCCAACTCTTAAGATGCAATTTTCATCGAAAAATGGTGACAGACTTTTGATCGGACTTGATCCTTTAAGTCCCTTCTGTATTTGTAACTGCTTGATGTCTTCAGAAAATGCAAACCTTTGAGTCGCTCTAACGATGATAAGAAGTGAATCATGGAGCTCAAGGGGAGTCAGAGCTCGTCGAGTTTGTCGGTCTGCTTTGGGAGTTCTGGCGTTTTTTATGAATCTGAAAACATATCCTATAATTCGCTGAAGGGTTTTAAACGAATTTCGGTGATTTATACTGTGTAGCGGATTCTCATCTTGGAAAGATGCAAGTAAGTTGTGAGGATTCTGTTTTCGTTCGATAATTGTTGCTTCGGAGCTCAAAGTAAATGTAGCTGGCCAATGGTTTTCATTTCCATGGAGAAAGAAGGGCCCATAGAGCCAATGTGGCGTTTGCTGTAGCTGTGGTGGGTCCAATCCTCGGGATATAATGTCTGCTGGATTGTCTTGTGAGCTTACATGTCGCCATTGTTCGGGGAGAGTAGATTCATGAATAGCAGCGATTCTATTTGCTACAAAGGTGTGAAATGAAGAAGATCTTGAATTTATCCATGTCAGCACAATCTTTGAATCAGACCAGAAAAATGTTGGTGTAGAGGCCATATCCAAACTGCTTTTGACTTTTGCAGCTAGATTAGCTCCCAACTGAGCAGCACACAACTCCAGCCTAGGTAACGTTTGTTTTTTAAGTGGTGCTATGCGAGTTTTCGCACAAAGTAAGTACACTGAGAATTTTATTTGAAAGAGAAGTTCGGACGTATATTGCTGCTCCATATGCCTTCTCTGAAGCATCGGTAAAGACATGTAGCTGGGTACTGGAAGGAGTCTCTCCTTTGTAGATATGGCGATGGACTTGAAAGTTTTCAAGCTCACTTAGACTATTTCGGAACCGCCGCCAGCGAGTGTCAAATTCTAAAGGAACAGCTTCGTCCCATGATAGATTCAGCATCCATAGTTCTTGGATGAACATTTTTGCCTTGACTACTACTGGGGATAGGAGCCCGAGTGGGTCAAATATCCGAGCCAGATCTGAAGTTACACTGCGTTTAGTTACAGCCTTTATTGGTTGAAGGCTTACTTTAATCTTTAGCAAATCATTTTTAGGTAACCATGCTAACCCTAATGTTTTTGTATAGTCGCTATCGTCGGTTGAGAGATCTAAATTAAATTCTTGATCATGACCTGGGATATTGTGAAGGAGCTGAGGATGATTAGCGCACCACTTTCTTAAGTTAAAGCCGTACATTGCCATGACGTGTTGCAGTTGGCGTTGAGTTTCTAGTGCTGTAGTCAGACTGTCGGCTCCCCCCAATCCATCATCAACATAAAAGTTTTTATCCAAAAACGTAGCAGCTAATTCGAATTGACTCTTGACAGTTTTGCTTATTTCTTTTAAACATTTAATGGCAAGGTACGGGGCTGGCCTGGTTCCATAGGTAACTGTATTTAGCTTGAAATAACTTATAGGCTCAGTGATATTTTGTCGCCATAGGATTATCTGAAATCGCCTGTCGTCGGTATGGATTATGATTTGGCGATACATTTTCTCTATATCTGTTGTAAAAACGAAACGTGGCAGCCTAAATCGAAGCAAAATAGTAAACAGTTCATTCTGTAGAGGTGGTCCAGTATGCAATATATCGTTTAGTGATGTTCCTGACGATGTTTTTGATGAGGCATCAAAAACAACCCGAAGTTTGGTGGTGCTGCTTTCAGGACGTAACACTGAGTGATGAGGAATAAAGTACTTAGATCCTTCGAGATCAGCTAAATTAGTTTTCGTCATGTGTCCCAACGCTTCATAATCTTTCATAAATTGGGTATATTGTTCCTTTAATGAAGGGTCTCTTGCTAGACGACGCTCTAATGAGAGGAAACGGTTAAAAGCGATACTGTGTGAGTCTCCCAAAATAGATGTATCATCACAAAATGGAAGCCGAACTACGAACCTTCCGTTTTCATTGCGTCGAGTATGCTGACTAAAGTGTGATTCACATTGTGCATCAAAGGGGGATAGTTGCTGCTGTGGATTTTCGATTTCCTCAAGTTTCCAAAAACGTTCAATTGCCATCGTCATTGTATCGTCTTCAGTACATATACCGCATGTTGCCGCTGATAGTTGCTCGCTAGATACCTTTCCTGCTACTATCCAGCCGAAGGTTGTATTTTGCAATACTGGAAGATCATCAGCCAATTTGATTTGGCCGATGGTGAGTAATTGGTGATAATATTCCGCTCCCAATAGTAGATCAATTTTGTCCGGTCGATTAAAGGTTGGGTCTGCCAGGGTGACATTGTTTGGAATGGACCATTTTTCGATGTAAAGTGGTTGCGCTGGTTGGGGAGCAATGATTTGTGGAAGTACAAAGGCCTCCAATCGCGTCGAAAAATTATTCACTCGAGATTGAAGTTCTATGTTGACTCGATGTTGAACCTTGGTCCTATTTTTTCCAATACCATTGATAGAAACGGATGATGGTCTTATTGGGAGCCTAAGTCGTGTTACTAATCTTTCGGTTATAAGGTTAACTTGTGATCCTGAATCGAGAATAGCCTTGCATTCGATTGTTAAATCATTTGATTTGACCTTAACCAGTGCTGTTCCCAAGAGGACATACGGTCTCTTGTTTGCATAGTTTACTGCCATACCATTGACTTCTACCTTTGGCGTGGCGACCAAAGATGCCGCGTGTTCGGTTGATTGGCAATTCAGCGTTGATGGTTGTATCGGGGGTTTGTATTCTCCTCTTGTTGCAGGAGTTTCCTTACTAGGAGATTTATTTACGTTAGAGGATAACATGTTTGATTGAGTGGTTGATTCCAAATGAACTAGAGTGTGGTGCTTTTTTCCACATTTCTGGCAGCGGCCTAACATCGTACATTGTTTAGTTGAATGATTATGGTTGAAACAGTTCACACAAAGCTTGTGTTTTTGTGCAATGCTGAGTCGATTTGCCGGTGTTAATAGTAGAAATTCCTTGCACCGATATATGGGATGATAGTCTCGCTTGCAAATTATGCATCGTCGAATCTCCGGTTGAGGTTGTGATACCAGAGTGCATGTTTTGTGATTTGAGAAAGAGGTTTTCTCTTTTTGTCCTATTGCTTCTAGAGTTTGGAAATATTTTTCGAGGAAAGCAAGAAATCTGCTGATTGGTTGTAACTCCTTTGGGTTAGATATGGATTGCTCATATTGAGTGTAAACTGTTTTGTCGACCTTTTTAACGAGAAGGTGAAATAAAAGCGGATCCCATGACGTAGTTTGGAGCCCCATGTTGGAGAGGGCTGCTAAACACTCCCTTGTGGTGTCGTGCAATCGCTTGACAGCACTCAGCGTACACGCACCTGATGGTTGGTCGAGCAGTCTCTGGATTGCTGTTGACACCATCAACCTCTTGTTGTTGTAGCGATCCTGCAGCAATTGCCAAGCAGCTTGGTAATTCTCCTCAGTAATGGCAAGATGACGTATGAGATTTGCTGCTTCTCCAGCGACATGATTCTTTAGGTACCACATTTTATGAGCATCGGACATTCGTTGCTCATGAACAACCCTTCTGAATAGGTCGGAGAACGATATCCACTTCATGTAATCACCATCAAATTTGGTAATTGTGATAGTGGGTAATGGAAGAGTAGAGTTTCTTGCTGAAGTATCTGGGGTTGGAAAATGGTGGCTTCTATTAGCAGCGCTGAGCTGAATGATTGCTGACTGAGCAGCTTGTTCAAGGTGAATGTATCTGCTTGAATCATAGCCGGCAATGTCTGGGTTGGGATATTTGTCCAATACTTCATCATTGAGCTGCTCTATTTGTTGCCAAAGCTGGGTAATCGTGGCCTGCTTAACTTCATAGTAAGACCTATCTTGTCCTGGTTGCTGATGAAGGCCTTCTAATTGCCTGGTAAGCGCTGCCATCTTCCCAAGAGACCGGCTGATAAGTCCATCGTGACCACCAGCTGCACCTGCTTGTGGCTGCTTTGTAGGTTTTGAAGCAGGCAGTACTTTACTTGCAGATTCTTGGTCGAGCTTACCGAGCTCTCGCTCCATTATTGCGATGTGCTTTGACGTCATGCTCTCGATTCGGGCATAGAAGTCTGACGTGAAGTACTCATCAGACGTGTCTATATCCTTTAACTCTCGCAACTCATTATCAGTACGTTCGAACTCTGTCCATGCTGTCGTCAGACGGGACAATCGCTCTTGGTAATAGCTTAGTGTTTTACGACTGGCAGAATCCTTGTTGAAGTTTCGAATAATCGAGGCAATCTGCTCCCCGATTTCCTTCAGCTGTTGAAGGAGGTTCGCAGCGGTTTTTTCCATAATAGTTGTGTTTAAGGATTGTAGTTGATGGCTTGGAATTTCTTTACGCGGTGGGTGCTTTCTGACTTCGAATCTGAAGATTGCAGTGTCCTGTCACGGTCGCCAAAAATGTTAATGCATAGGCTCGTTTGCCTTGCTTAACGGAATAAATAAGTGAATAACAAAAAAGGACTAATATGTTGGTAGTTCACCAAACTATTATATAGTAACTTTGTAGAAATGAAAGTTATCCGAGTGGTACACCAGAATAACTTGTAGTCAATTAATGCAAAACGCAGGTTGATTGATTGATCAGTTATGATGATTTTTATTAAAATTCAAAATTATTTATACTAAAACTAAAGAAAAACATAAACAAAAAATATAATAAAATTAAATTGCAAATTATCAAATAAATAAATAAATAAAGTGCAATGTAGACAAAATAAAACAAACAAAAAATAAAAGAAAGAAATATTTGCTGGTAGCCGGAAATCGTTCATTCATATGCTGCCGTTGTAATAAATTTTTTCTCACACGTTCAGCTCTAGCAGAATAAAAGACAAATATCCAATTTCATTCTGTCTGGAACTAAACGGTAACAAAACAAAAAAAATGTAAAAGAAACTAAATTTAAAATCAAAAAATTCTGCTGACTTATTGAATCTCACGCTTTGAATAAAACGTAGACAATAAGTTCGCGCGTGTTAAGTAAAACAAGAAATATAAATATTTGAGGATTAATTCGAATGATGATTCTTTTTTAATTTGTTAACAAACAAAAAAATCATAAAGAATTAACAGCACCTCTTGGTAACTCGCATCATTGTACCATTTCCGCCACCTTTTCGTTCTATAATCTTCGCAACGTCTCCCAATCAGCTACGAGGCGTTTAAAATATATGTACGAAAAGGCGCGTTGGGCTGAGCTCAACGAGTTTTTCCGGCATTTGAATTGGAAGATAATCTTTCTAGACAATAACGTCGATGCCATGGCGAAAATGGTAGAAAATATCATTTTGCTGGGAATGAAAACATTCATCCATCTAAGCAAATTTTGATTAAACCGAAAGTTAAGTCTTGGTTCAATCAGACGTGCAGAAATGCAATCAGATCCAGAGAGGAAGCATTTAGTATCTGGCGTAATAATAAAAACGCCGATACTAATTCGCTGCGCAAAAAGGCGAGATCTTCATGTGCCAGAGTACTAAGGCGCCAAAAAGCTTTGTACGAGCAGCGCCTCCGTACAAATGTTCTTGATGCTCCACGGGGTGGCAACAGCTTTTGGTCATTCGTTAAAAGAGTCAATGATAATGCTAGTTCTTCAATTCCACCTCTTTTAAAGGACGACCATGTATTCACTGACCCGGTTGATTAAGCTAACCTTCTGGCTGAAATGTTTGCAAGAAATTCTCACTTGTCGGAAAGCAGTCAACCACTACCCGTTCTCGAGGGAGTATATGTAACTATGCCAAAAATATTCTTTCGAGCGCGTGCAGTTAAAAATGTTTTAGCGAAGCTTAACCTAAACAAGTCTCCTGGGTCGGATGGTATCTCAGCACTGGTCTTGAAACAGTGCTTTTCGACGTTAGCACGTCCATTGGCACGCCTGTTTAGCACTTTGTACCACGCTGGTGAATTTCTAAAGTGTTGGAAGGTTGCCAATGTAACGCCGATCCCTAAAATGGGGGAGGCCAACAACCCTGAAAATTACCGCCCAATTGCAATTTGTTCTGCGCTTTCCAAAGTAATGTAAAGTATGTTGAATTTCCATCTTGTGAAGTATTTGGAGCTCAACAGTTTACTTAGCGACCGGCAGTATGGCTTTCGTAGGGGCCGCTCTACGGGTGACCTACTAGCTTTCCTTTCGGAGAAGTGGTGTAATAGCATACATCACCTTGGCGAAAGTAAAGTGGTGGCTCTAGATATTTCGAAGGCATTTGATAGAGTGTGGCATGGAGCACTTCTGTCAAAACTGATTGCTTTTGGTGTCGGTGATGGCTTCACTCGATTTGGTTCGAGCTTTCTCAGAGATCGCACTATACGAGTTGTTGTAGATGGGGTCTCATCAAACGAGTTCAAGTTAAATTCAGGGGTACCGCAAGGCTCCGTTCTTTCTCCTACCCTTTTTCTTATTTTTCTTAATGACCTTCTAGGTCAAACTTCCAACCCTACATACTCTTTTGCAGATGACAGCAGCTTAGTTCATTCGTAATCATTCAGCAACAGGCCACAACCGTCGGAGATCCAGGCAATGCGGCAAAATATGAAGGATACGCTAAATAGCGATCTCCTGTTAATTTCAAATTGGGGTCATGCTAATAGGGTAAATTTTAACGCACGAAAGACCCAATGTGCTATGCTCACACATAGACGTATGGCCAGACATGCTGCTCCATCTGTAAACATGGATGGTATATATATTGAGGAATCAGAAGCTCTTGATGTTCTTAGCATGAAAATTCTTGTGATGTTCGATGGAATGATCACATTTTTCATGTCTCAAAAGAAGCATTCAAGTGCCTCGGCTTTCTAAGACGGTGTAGGACATACTTCACATCTGATCTCCTTAATATTTATACCACCTTTATCCGACCGAAAATGGAATACAACTCTCATGTATGGGCCGGTACTTCAAAATCTATTTTGAAGTTACTCGACCGCGTACAGGATAGGGCGAAGAAGCTTATCGGTGACAGTAGGGTAGCCAACTCTATTGACTCATTGGAGCATCGACGCAATGTTGGGTGTGTTTCGTTGTTCTATCGCTACTACAACGGAATGTGCTCTAATGAAATCAGGGAACTTGTTACTGAAACCCGCCACTTTTCACGTATAACACGCTTTTCATCAGGAGCACATCCCTTTGTGGTCGATATGTCAGTGAACCGCACCACGCATTACAGAGAGAATTCGTACTTTGGCCGTACTGTTCGTATGTGGAATAAACTCCCCGCAGAGGTCTTTCCTGCCACTTTCAGTGTGTCAGGGTTCAAATCGAATGTCCACAAACACTACTCCCTTTATCCTCCTTCCCAATACCTATTTTCCTAGTTGCGGCTCAAGCCTTGCATACGTAGGGGTCATCCCCTGAGTGCTGGTCCTAATTAAAAAAAATAGTTAAGTTCTTTAGTCTGTGTTCAGACGATGCAAGTCTTATTTTTAAGCTGATTAGCTTTTAGGAGAGAGAGAGAGAGAGGGGGAAAAGAAACGAGTACACCCTCTCATGTACTCATGAAATACGTTTTTTTGTCTTATTCGTAGTGTTAAGTAGGTATACATACATACATACATTCATACAAAATAAGCAATAAGACGAGTGCTGTGTGAACGCCAAGGAAAGTTCAAAGAAGAAATCGTGATAAGTTTTGCAAAATGACTTGGATGGTGTGAACACAGACTTATATAAAATGTCATATTTAAGCCCATTTCCAATATTTATAAAATAGATTTCAGAAAATCAAATCTTCTATATTAAATATTTTTTATACCCTTCACCAAAAATGGTAAGGGTATTTATAGGTTTGTCATTACGTGTGTAATTTCCACAATATTTATATGAGGTCCATATAGTATATATATACTGGATCCTTATAATTAAAAAAATTTAACTGAGCCCTGTCCGTCTGTCCGTCTGTCCGTCTATCCGTCGGTCTGTACGTGAAATCCATTTTCTGAAGACACAAGAAGAGCTAGAGAATTGTTTCTTAAAGTAAAATGTAGGGATTTTTCTAAGGATGCTTCGTATTGAAAATCAGCAAAAATAAAAGTATCGATTCTGAAATGGATATATATACAAATAAATGAAGATATATATATATTCATTGCAGAAATAAATTTATAAATACACTAGGTGCCTCAGTAGTATTGAATACGGGGTCACGCGCATTGAATATGTGTCAGAGACAATAATTCAACACACGACCCATCGTGCTACTGAGGCTTGTTAGTTCTTTGTGTATATTACCTTAATAATAACTCAACGTATTTTTTCGTACAACCCCCTTTTTGTCACACATCTAAGCATGTGTGTATAAAAATACAAGGCATTTGCTTTTGAAAGATCACACACATTCAAATCGTTATTTGCTTTTACATACCAAGCAATATTCTACACACATAAAAATTTCAATTTTTTTTTCACCAAAGCACATTATAAACTTAAACATGTATGTATGCACACAAACACTATACATACGTACCAGACAAGTAAACTCTGTGGAAAAAAATGTCGCACACTGATGATTACAAATATACTCTGATGTATTTATATGTATGTTAAAAATGCTTCTGTATTTATCTTTTAAAATGTTGTATATTTGTCAATTTGTTTTTCATTTTAAAAATTGAAATATATGTACATAGGCTCGTAACTATATTTGAAAATAATAAACAGGTTATTTTATACATATATATATATATATACATATACATAATTGAAATGAGCCGTCGCTAAAAAGTATTTTGTCACCAGTAAAATAACTTTCCCTTTTATGAGGTGTTTTTTGATATGTATGTACATACATAAGTACCTATGTAATAGGTCAATAATTACTATTTGAAATAGCCCTACGTTAGAACAATGAATATTGTTTTAGCCTTCTCGAAATCGATAAACTGATACGTTCTGTTAGGCTGATTGGATAATCTAAGTAAGTACATATGTATGTAACTAATATGTATAATAGCTACATACATATGTATGTACATATGTATGTGTTTTTAAAAACCCCCTAGTAATTTGAATTTTCATCTAAGCAAGTAGGTATGTACATATGTACCTACTAAGCTTTAAGCTAACTCAAAATAGTGTTGACTTTTCAAATATCAAATTATTACCTACAGTTAAAATAATAGGTAATTATGTGTGTAACAAATAACAATATACATACATACATATGTAGGTACCTACATAGCAATTATATCAATATGTACATATAACAATATCAACTTTAAATCCGTGCTGAAATGAAAGTAACAAGCCAACATAAGGCAAACATATGTATGTACATATGTATGTAAAAATGTGCGTATAAATATAAAACAAAGTTACCCATCAAACCAAAAACTTCGATTTTGTAACGAATTTGATTTGTAAAAATATGTCTTAACAATGTCGTTTAGACTATTCTAATTGTTTTCGTAATCATTTTTAATTGACTAAAGATCTGCACGTGATAAAACACTATTTATCTTGTAAATTTTATTAAATTTTTCATGTTAATTATATTTATCTATTGAACTAAAAATAATACAGTATTTTTCGGTTATTTGACCCTACGGTTAATTGGTTTCCACGCTTAATTGAACCACATGATCGGGCAAAAAAATATTGCATACGAAAACACATGTAAATTTCCTCGGATAATTGAACTCGGTTAATTGATTTTCCCGCTTAATTGGTTCAAAATTCATGTAATCAAAAATAAATTTCCTCTTACTTTTACCCGGTTAATTGCATTATTATTGAAAAATAATCTGGCATTTTTGCACATACATTATTGACATCATTTGTGAAAAAATTTGTGTTCAAGTTTATGTTTTTTTTGTAAAACCAATATATGAATTGTTTTTTATTTAGTTTATAAATTTAATTTTTTTGTAAAACTCATGTGCACACAAATAGTGCATTTAATAGTACATAGTATGTACCTACAATAATAAATACCTGCGATACACATATATGTACATTTTTTTCTGTTACTTGCCTTTTTTTTTGTTTAAGGTAAAAAAAAATTATTTTGAAAAACTTAAAGTGCACATATGCGATTTCTTTTAATTCATTAGTATGTAGTTCCAATTATGCGTGATTTCTGTAATTGAACAAATTGTTCAATTAAACGGGATTCTTGTAATTGAACGAATTGTTCAATTAAGCGGGTATCGGCTAATTGGTTCCCCGGTTAATTGAACAAAAAGTTGTGCAAATTTTGATGTGCAATTAACCGAAAAAGACTGTATTAACGAAGTTTACCTGATTTTGCAATACTTACTTAATAATTAAATTTTTTAAAAAAATGTTTCTCTTCACAAACTCAATTTAAAACTTGTAAACATCAAATAGGTATAACTTCAGACATAATACAGAAATGTCTTACGGTAGAAAAACAAAATAAATATTTTGTATTATTGCCCATGCGCCCAACCATACGTACAAATATATATTATATAATTATATGTATGTATATATATATGTATGTATGCCTGAATGTTTTCATAAAAAGGGCATACCCTGCATTTTTAAAAGTAGAATTTTAATCGAAATCGTTAAGTATTTCCCTAACGAAAATCCGACTAAATACTACAGTGGCCACAAGTAATGCAAGAGTTCGCCTTTGACTCTCTCACACATATACATGTAAAAAAAGTGTTTTTAAAGGTAAAATGAGCAGAAGTCAACTAAAACGTTGCATAAACAAAGAAAAAGAACAATTAATTGAATATTTTATAACTATTGAAAAAGAAATTTGATAAATAAACAAATATGTATCAAAAAAAAATTAAATTTCTGTAGTATTTTCATTTAGGAAATATCATTGTTGATCTAACTGGTACATTTTGACTAGAGAAATAGTTGGGAGTTGCTCACCAGTGATCTCATCGGTCTGATCGTGTCAAGTGATTACCGTCAATGTCATCCGTATGTTCAAATCGTCAGTCGAGTGCATTGCTAGTTGTTAGGCTGGTAGTTAGAGGAAATGACTGGTAGCTCGCGAAATAGCTAGACATTCGCTGGCTACGCCGACTGCAGGGTATTTAAAATACTTGCAAACAATAATATTTATACACACAGAAGCAGCATTACATATATATGTAAGTATTTGTGTTGAAAATGTTAATGTTTGTTGAATTTTAAAGTTCTAACTAAGCTTGATGTTGATCTAATAAATATATTTGAGCTATCCATGAATAAATAATAGAAGCTGTCGATGGATGTTGAAAAAATTTCCATTATCTTTATTTTATGTATGTACCTACGTACTAGTAATGTTACGACTACTCGTATTCGATTTTTCGACTATTTGCTTATTTTAATATATTTTTATTCGTATTCGACAAGTAAGTATTTTGTTACCAGAAATTAAACATTTTTCCTTTTATGGGATGTTTGTTTCATATAAATTAGATCATTTCTAAACAAAATATGTTTCAATCAGCAGGTTTTCTTTTAAGCAAATGCAAGCAAGTGCTTTGAGATTGATCAAAAATAATAAATATAAATAACAATTTTTATTTTCAATTAAGCGTTTTTTACATATAAACAGTGCGTTCTTATCCGAATTCGACTTTATACACATATATTTACCGTGTAGTACCTACACCATACCATAGCGTTTTAATTTACTTTAGCAAAAATAAAATTTCGGTTCTGAGTTTTGATTACATATATACAATTTTATAAACCTTTCAAAAATAAATTTAAAATAGATACTTTGTGCTCCAGTATGGAACTAAGGAGTCGCTCACTATAATTCTACCCACTAACCATTGTGCTACAGAGGCTTGTTAGTGTTGAATGTATATTAACTTAATTATAACTTTACGCATTTTTTCGTACAAACCCCTTTTTGTCACACATCTAAGCATGTGTGTATAAAAATACAAGGCATTTGCTTTTGAAAGATCAACACATTCAAATCGTTATTTGCTTTTAACATACCAAGCAGTGCTGCCACGACCAAAAAAATATTACAACCAAATATTTTGAAAAAGTTACCAAATGTGAAAAAATAACCAAATTTAAAATGCATATTTTATTAACAAAAAATATTTAAATTTATTTAAAGTAGCATTACATACAGTTTATTTGCATTTTATACATAGTTAAATAATAATTGCAAAACAAGAAAACAAAAAAAAAAAAATCATACTAATAGTAAATGAAAAGGAGAAACTTAAATTGAAATCAGTTTTTGTTTATTTGAGCCCTTATTCGTAAAAATAGTTTTTTTTATAAGAGTTAAACCTGCCAAATGTTTATACAAAATTCATTTGATTGAAAGTTTATAAATTAAAATTTTTTTTGGATAGGATCATTACAATAAACAAAATTTGTACTGCACATTTATAAATAATAAGAAAGGAAAAAAAGAAATTGTTTTGACATATTAATAAATTTCTTATTAATAAGTGAAAAACATAACAAGAAACTTAAATTTAAACAAACTTTTTAAAGTGTTTATTTATTTAAAATAAACAATATTTGTACTTCAGGAAAAAAATGTAATTGTTTTACAAAATTTTTCTTTTAAATCAAAAAATTAATAGATTTACAATTCACAGTATTGAGATTAGAAATTATATACGAATTTTCAATTCATATCTTTGGCAGACCGTAAATAATGGGCAACATTTTGATTTTTGCACAACTGTTTCGATTGGATAATATTGTTAATAGTTTTAAAATCAAGACTATTACGAAATTTGGTTTTGTTTAAATTAAGCTGTGAAAACATTCTTTCGGCTGCAGCAGAACTATGTGGCAATGATAATAAATTTTGTACGAAATAAAAAAGTTGTTCAAAAGTTTTTTCGTTCGTCCCATTTTTGTTTTGAAAGTTGTCAGGTCTAGTTAGATGTGAATCATTGAATATTTTTTGATAACACAGAGCAGATCATTTAGTAGTACGGAGAGGTGTTGACAGTGTTGGGACCCAATCGTACTATGAACAGGTAATTAAAAATTTTCAAAAATTGTTTTCAAAGCTTAACAAGTTATATATATGTATAGTTAAAAAATATTCAAACGAAAAAAACTAACCAAAATGAAAAAATATTCGCATCTCACATTGAAAAATAAAATTACCAATTTTGGTTAGAAATAACAAAAAACGGCAGCTCTGATACCAAGCACTATTCTACACACATAAAAAATTTCAATTTTTTTTCACCAAAGCACATTATAAACATAAATATGTATGTATGCACACACATCGTTTTTAGAACACTATACGTACCAGACAAGTAAACTCTGTGGAAAAAAATGTCGCACACTGATGATTACAAAAATATACTCTGATGTATTTATATGTATGTTAAAAATGCTTTTGTATTTATCTTTTAAAATGTTATATATTTGTCAATTTGTTTTTCATTTTAAAAATTGAAATATATGTACATAGGCTTGTAACTATTTTTGAAAATAATAAACAGGTTATTTTATACATATATATATATATATATATTTTTTTTTTAAATTAATATACACAAAGAACTATCTAGCCTCAGTAGCACGATGGGTCGTGTGTTGGATTATTGTGAGCGATTCCTCAGTTCAATACTGGAGTATTTATTTATTTTAAATTTATTTCTGAAAGGGTTATAAAATTGTATATATGTATGTAATCAAAAATCAGAACCGAAATTTTATTTTTGCTAAAGTAAATTAAAACGCTATGGTATGATACAGGTGTAGGTACTACACGCTAAATATACATTTGTGTATATATATATACATAGGTATATATGTATTTTTCGGTTAATTGCACATCAAAATTTGCACAACTTTTTGTTCAATTAACCGGGGAACCAATTAGCCGATACCCGCTTAATTCAACAAATCGTTCAATTACAAGAATCCGCATAATTGGAACTACTAATGAATTAAAAGAAATCGCATATGTGCACTTTAAGTTTTTCAAAATAATTTTTTTTTTACCTTAAACGAAAAAAATGCAAGTAACAGAAAAAAATGTACATATACATATGTGTATACGCAGGTATTTATTATTGTAGGTACATACTATGTACTATTAAATGCACTATTTGTGTGCACATGAGTTTTACAAAAAAATTAAATTTATAAACTAAAAAACAATTCATTTGCAATTAACCGGGTAAAAGTAAGAGGAAATTTATTTTTGATGACATGAATTTTGAACCAATTAAGCGGGAAAATCAATTAACCGGGTTCAATTATCCGAGGAAATTTACATGTGTTTTCGTATGCAATATTTTTTTGCCCGATTATGTGGTTCAATTAAGCGTGGAAACCAATTAACCGTAGGGTCAATTAACCGAAAAATACTGTATACATAATTGAAATGAGCCGTCGCTAAAAAGTATTTTGTCACCAGTAAAATAACTTTCCCTTCTATGAGGTGTTTTTTGATATGTACATACATACATAAGTACCTATGTAATAGGTCAATAACGAAGAATAAATAACTTACATAATTACTATTTGAACTAGCCCTACGTTAGAACAATGAATATTGTTTTAGCCTTCTCGAAATCGATAAACTGATACGTTCTGTTAGGCTGATTGGATAATATAAGTACATACATACATATGTACCTAATATGTATAATAGCTACATATTTCTACATATTTCATTTAAAAATATTTCTCGAATAATTTGCACAGACAATTTGCAAAAACATATTAATTTATATATATATGTATGTACATATATGTGTGTATGTTAAAAATGCATTTGTATTTAGAAGTAAAAAATATGTGATTTGTTTTTCATTTTAGATTCCTTTTAAACTCAGTGAGAAAAAAAGTAATGATAAAACATGCACACATACTGCTTACAGTATTATCAAAGGATATTAACAAAGGATATACAGGCTTATTATATTCTGCGAATCATATATATATGCATTGGTGAAGGGTATATAAGATTCGGCACAGCCGAATATAGCACTCTTACTTGTTTTTTTTTGGAATTAATTTATTATTATTTTAATTGCAGATATTTTTGGTTCATATAATAGAATATCATATGATATATGTATCACTTCAGAAATATATCAGATTTAATCATAGCAACTGATCTAAAAAGAATCATTTGGGTTGTTTTTGGAAAATGTGTCACCTGAATGCCAGCTGGTTGCTATTTTAACAAAACAATTAAAGAACAGTTATAAAATTCTTTAATGGAGCAAATATTAAGGGATTTTGTCAAAAGTCCGCAACTAGTTGCAAAACATTTTTATAACAAAATGAAATAAAAATAATAAAGAACAGTTACGACATTTTTTAATGGAGCAAATATTAAGGGATTTTGTCAAAAGTCCACAAGTAGTTCGAAAATGTTTTAATAACAAATAAAACAGTAAATTTAAAAACGAAAAAAACGCGTAGTGATAAATGAACAAAATTAATTTAATAAAAATAAAATAAAAAAAAAAACACAAACTGACACAAACATATAATAATAATAGCAAAAATTTCAGTACAAAACTATTATATAAGCATGTGTGCTTTCAGCCGAATTTAATTTGCCGCCGATTTCCTTACCCATCCTGACGCCGCCGACGAAAACCCCGCGGCGCAAGTATCTATTGTGCACACTTCGTATAAACATTTTTGTTTTGAGTGAGTTTTTGAAAGATTTTGTAAAGTTTCGTTCTTTTTAAGTTGTTAAAAATAATTTAGAGTTATCCATTTTTAAATGGCTGATACAGAACAATACATTAAAGACATACAGCGAGAGTATGTTGATTTCTTGGATGATGAGGAGGATCAGGGTGTATATTCAGGACATGTTAAAGATATGATAGCTGAAAAAAGCCAACGTCTAATAGTTAATATTAATGATTTGAAACGCAAAAATCCTCAACGTGCTCTCGGTTTACTTGGAAACGCTTCAGATGAACTATTAGCATTTGGAAGAGCTCTAAAAGAATATGTTTCTACAGTTGATCCCTCGTATTCTAAGCAACATGAAGATTTCTTTGTTGGATTTGAGGGATGTTTTGGTAACCGTCATGTGACGCCACGTTCCCTCACTTCCATGTAAGTTATTGTAGAAAACAGTGTCTAATATAAGTAATTATGGTTGTCTTGTATTATTTTAGTTATCTTGGCAATATGGTTTGTGTTGAAGGAATTGTTACCAAAGTTTCTCTTATACATCCGAAAATTGTACGCTCTGTTCATTTTTGTCCGGTCACAGGCAAAGTTATGGAACGAAAATATACTGATTTAACATCTTTTGAGGCCATACCGTCGAGTTCTGTTTATCCGACTAAAGATGACGATGGCAATATTCTAGAAACTGAATTTGGCTTATCCGTATACAAAGATCATCAATCCTTGACAATACAAGAAATGCCTGAAAAGGCACCGGCTGGTCAATTACCTCGCTCCGTTGATATTGTATGTGACGACGACTTAGTTGATAGTTGCAAACCTGGTGACCGCGTGCAAATAGTAGGAAACTATCGGTGCTTGCCGGGTAAACAAGGTGGATACACGTCGGGTATATTTCGTACAGTATTATTGGCAAATAACATATCGCTCTTGAGCAAAGAAAGCAATATGGACATTAGTCGTGAAGACATCATATTGTGTAAGAAGTTGGCCAAAAACAATGACATATTTGAATTGCTTTCAAAAAGTTTGGCACCCTCTATTCACGGTCACTCATTTGTAAAACGAGCTATTCTTTGCCTTCTTTTAGGAGGAGTGGAGAAAATTCTTCCAAATGGAACGCGTCTTCGTGGTGATATTAATGTGTTGCTTATAGGCGATCCTAGTGTTGCAAAGTCCCAACTATTGCGATACGTTTTGAATACAGCACCTCGTGCTATAGCAACAACTGGTCGTGGTTCAAGTGGCGTCGGCCTAACAGCAGCTGTGACAACCGACCAAGAATCTGGCGAACGACGATTGGAGGCTGGTGCTATGGTGTTAGCTGATCGGGGAGTAGTGTGCATTGACGAATTTGACAAAATGAGTGACATTGACAGAACCGCAATTCATGAAGTCATGGAACAGGGACGTGTTACCATTTCCAAAGCTGGTATACATGCTTCTTTAAATGCTCGTTGTTCAGTACTAGCCGCGGCCAATCCTGTCTATGGTCGCTATGATCAATACAAAACTCCTATGGAAAATATTGGCCTCCAGGATTCGCTGTTGTCACGTTTTGATTTGTTGTTCGTTATGTTGGATGTCATTGACAGCGATATTGATCAACGGATTTCCGATCATGTTGTTCGAATGCATCGGTATCGAAACCCGAAGGAAGCTGATGGCGAACCTCTTTCTATGGGAAGCTCTTATGCAGACTCCCTTTCGTTCTCTTCGAACTCAGATGAGAAAAAAGAAACCGAATTATATGAAAAGTACGATGCATTACTGCATGGTAAAACACGCAGGCGACACGAAAAAATTCTCTCTGTTGATTTTATGAGAAAATATATTCATATTGCAAAGTGTATGAAACCAAAATTAAGTGAACAAGCTTGCGAAGCTATTTCGAATGAATATTCCCGCCTGCGATCGCAAGAAAGTGTACAAAACGATGTTGCCCGAACGCAGCCAGTTACAGCTCGTACTCTGGAGACACTGATTCGTTTAGCCACTGCGCATGCCAGGGCTCGCATGTCCAAAACTGTCACGGTAGACGACGCTCAGGCTGCAATTGAACTGGTTCAATTTGCCTACTTTAAGAAAGTCTTGGAGAAAGAAAAAGGTCAAAAGCGTCGAAGAGATGGTAATTCATCGGACGATGATGCTGCTGTAGATGAAAATGAATCTGAACAATCACCATCCCGAAGAAGCAAACGTACACGTACAGATTCCACACAAGACTCTGCTGATATGTTAGCTGAGAGCGATGAGGACGTAGAGACTCCACAGCCTGATGCTGGTGATTTGACGCGTCGCGATACACGGCGCTCATTACCAGCGCACACACACACGACAAATAATGGCTCCTCCGAAACGGAATCGCAAGGCACAATAGAAACATCGGCAGGTTCTACCCCTTCTGCTCCCATCTCTATATCTGATGAACGTTTGACTATTTTCAAAAATAATCTTCAACGTTTTTTCAGAGAAGCTAGAGAACAGAGCTTGTCCTTGACACGCATAACTGCTTCGATAAATGAAAATACTGAAGAACAATTTACGGATGGAGAAGTTCAAGCAGCTCTTAATCGTATGACCGATGACAACCAAATTATGGTGGCGGATGACATTGTTTTCTTGATTTAAATCAAGCACTTACATATGTATGTGTATTCATTTTCACCCTGAAAGAGGTTTTCATTTAAGTTCAAAATTATACATGTATACATACCTTATTTTGTTAACCTCTTGAAAATTCAATTATACATTTTTTTATTTACAACTAAGAAAAATAAAAACCGACCAAATCTAGTTTAGTGACGCAGGTCCAAATGAAAAAAAAATTGCATAGGGCGATAGAAAATCGAAAAATAAGACGAAAATTTAATGTAACTTTCTGGGAAACGCATAGTTTTCGAGTTATTGGCCTCTGAAGTTTTTATATATATTTACGATTTCCCTTTGCATTTCTCAACGTATAAGGACAATTTGGTATCATTTGAAAGCTTTTTACTAGATCTATATGAATTTGCAAATTTTCTATTTAAATTTTGAAATCTTTAGGTGTCAAAGCAGTTTTTAGATTGTCTGCATAGCCGGCCTTTGACCGGGCTAAATGATTTTCTCCACCATGGTATATCCCGACACGGCGGTATATAGAATAGTTTTTCTGTATAGCCGGCCTTCGGCCGGGCTTAGTGATTTTTCCCACCATGGTATTTCCCGACACGGTGGTATATAGAATAGATTTTCTGCATAGCCGGCCTTTGGCCGGGCTTAGTAATTTTCTCCACCATGGTATATTCCGACACGGCGGTATATAGAGCAGTTTTTCTGCATAATGATTTTCTCCACCATGGGATTTCCCGACACGGCGGTATATAGAATATATCGTCCCCTTAGTATAACAATAGCCTATGTGCTATATATAATAGCGTATTATACGCTATTTTAATACTAAGGGGACGATATGTACTACACAGCCGGCCTTTGGCCGGGCCTAATGATTTTTTCCACCTTGTACACCAAAACAATGACACAAAATATAATATTTATGACATCAGATTGTACGCTGGAGGAAGAGTTTGACAGATATCCGCACTAATCTATTATATTTTAATATAGGTTAGCAGGTTGCTGGAAATTAAATTCCAGGCCACTTGGGTCAAAAAACAATAATTTTTTTTTAAATATCACTAAAATCTTCTGTATGTTAACAAATTCATATACCTAGATCTAGTCAAAAGCTTTCAAATGATACCAAAATTGGCCTTATACGTTGAGAAATGCAAAGGGAAATCGCTCATATATATACAAACTTCAGAGGCCAATAACTCGAAAACTATGCATTTCCGAGAAAGTTACCACAGTAAATTTTCGTCTTATTTTCCGATTTTCTATCGCCCTATGTAATTTTTTTTTTCCTTTGGAGCTGCGTCACTAAACTAGATTTAAGCCATAAAAACTTTCAATTAACCACTTTAAACAATATTTATTTAAATTTCAATCGATTATATGAACACAAATTTTATCAAAAAAAGTAATTAAAAACATTTTGGACTATAATCTTTTCTAATAGTAACCATATGACATATTAATTTTTAAAGAGTAGTTTTAACTTTTTATGTAAACTTACTTATTTATACGGTTGAAGGTATACTGATAAGCTTTCTTAAGGTCCTCCGATAATCAGGCATTTACACTTTTTAACGCATAATAATCTTTGAATCATGAAATAAAACTCTTTTGACGAGTCATTGAGGAATTTTATTTTTCTCGTCAGAAAATAAAACTAGTTTTATGTAAATTGATACCCGATATAAGCACCTTGCATTGCAATTGAATAAATCGTCTTTAAAATAAAATCATGTGCGTTTTTAATTTGTAATTGGTTGATTCCTATTATTAAAATGTTGTTGTTTTATTTACTATCTCTTTATTTATCATTATTGTACAGCCAGGTAAGTCGAAGCTTTCCTGTACTCTGCCATTACATATGTACATAAGTATATTGGTATTCTGCAGAAAATTTGGAAAAAGTTATGTTCGTTAAATTAAACAAATAAATTACTACACACGTTGTAAGACACTGTAAAAAAAGAAGAAAATAAACAAAATGAGTTTTATTTAAAACGGAAAAAATAAAACTCGTCAAAAGAAAATAAACAAAAAGAGAAAGAAGACGAATTTTCGAGCTTGAGGCCACTTTTAATGAGATGTTTTTTTATTTATTTATTTGCGATATTTCGATATCCATCGGATATCATCATCAGGCAAGCTACAAAATTTATAAATAAGAACAGGAAAAAAGATATACCCAATGTAATTGCTAGGCGATATAAACAAATAATAAACTTACATGTAGTAACAATGTACATACATATATATGTATAAAAAACATATGTCAAACGACTTAAAAATTGAGTTTTATACTGTTTACATTTTTTTACTTATTATAAGTATGCCTATAGCTATTAGCGCAATTTTCTATGTCTGTTTTGTAATTGATTCTTTTCTCGTTGTTAGTGTTAATTATAAGTGTGTTCGAGTACGCAAAAGTTTTTACTATTTTTTACTGAACTTTACTAAGGTGACCAACTATTTTTTATTCAAAAAGAGTACACTTTGCAAGTATTTCATAGGTGAAAAAAAAAGATGAAAAAACGATAAAAACTTTATTTTCTTTTAAAAACATATTTTTCTTCGGAGTGGATTTTTTTTGTTAAACGAGGATGTTCGTCTAATAATGTAGCCACATCCGAACAACTTTCATTTTGCATATTAAATTTGACTGTTAAGACGGCAGATAATGTTTTTACAGAAAGTTGCGACTTCTCACTGCTCCAATAATCATTCCCTAAAATAAAATGTGGTTTGTACATATGTATGTATTTATTGGTTATGCAAAAACAAAAAGCATAACGTAAACAAAAATATTCAAGATGCCGGCCAAAAATGTAAGCAACTTTTGACAAGATTGCGCAGTTTACCATTTTTTGCAGATTATTTAACGGTCAAAACACAACCCTACAAAAACCATATTCCTTCTTGCGCAGACCTGATTATTAGACCATGGTTTTCTCTAACTTCAAATTAATTAAACAGAAAGGGAATTCCCATAAAACTTTTCCGTACATACTACGCATACGTCAAGGCTGTCAGGCATGTCGTAGCAGTGAAGCCAACTCTGAAAACATCAAAAGTAATGTGCATGATGCAATAAACAAGATGGCAGCGCTACGAAAGCTTACTATTTTTGGCTCTACTTATTAGGTCGCTTCAAATGTCAAAGAGCTGTTTTTCTGGTTATATTTTTGACAGCTTAAGTTAGCTGTTACTTTTTCTCGTGCTGCCAAGTTCTTGTTTTCTCCTGCTGCCACCTTGTTTATTACATCATGCCACTGTGAGCCCATGGAAATAAGGTAAAAACGGGTAAAAATGAAAAAATGTTTTAGAAAAACAAATGAGTATAAAATTATACAAATGAGTACTTTCAGAGTACAGTATTTGAAAAGAGTACGGTTTGCGAAAAAAGAGTACAAAACTCAGTAAATGAGTATAGTTGGTCACCTTAACTTTACTGCATTTTACTAAATTGCGTTCGTTTACACAAAATACAGTAAATGAGAACACAAATTGAGAGCGTTAAGTGACAGTTCTTAATTGAGAACTTGCAAATTTTTACTGCAGAAATTTTTCGCAGTAAAGTTTAGTAAAACAAGAAAACATATGATTCAAATGGTAAACAAACAAAAAGTATGTAATTTGTGACTAAAATACTTATCAAACTAAAAATTTAAGTAAAAATGAAACAAAACTAAAAGTAAATTAACATTAAATTGAACTTGTTTGTAAAACAATGACCTACATGCCTTTTAATGGAAAATAAAAGTTATTTTAGTTTTGTGGAGTTGTGAAATTCTAAAGTACTTGGGTACTTATTACTGCACTTCTTTTTACGATAGTCAGTAGCAAAAACAAATATTAATGTATTTTGAATAAATTTAACCACACACAAATATGCAAAATCAAATAAAATAAAAAAAAAGAAGAAATGGGAAAGATTACATATATTAAATTGTTTATATTTTATTAAAATATTTGTGTTATAAAAAGTATTTAATCGAGTACCGATGATTAAATTGTTCAAATATCCAATAATATAAAAATTTTTCAACACTATATTTATTTTCCATCAGCTGTTGCCTAAATCTTACGAATTTTTACAATTTTTCCGTTCGCGTACTTTTTTGGGCAAACACTTTTTTGGAGAGTAAATTCTGCTGTTTACTCAATTATTACTCATTTACTGCATTTTACTGTAAAAGTAAACAAACGGACCTTATGTGAAGCATTTCCAATGTATACCGTTTGTGATATTTATTTATTTATTAACTTAAAATTATGAATAATTATAAGCTAATTATGACAAGCTATGGCTACTGAGGCCTTAAGCTTATGTGTTACTTAAATGGTAATAAATATTGAGAGTGTGGAGATAGTTAATAAATGGTTATAAATTATACTGTTGATTGTTAGCTAAGTATGTACATATAATACAGGTAATTTGTTTTTTTTTTTTTTATATGTCTTTAAAAATATTTGTAGTTTTTAGGAATTTAGAGATTATAATAATGTTTTCTGGTGAGGGATTGGAAATGTAGTTTATTGGGTTGGATAGAAATGATTTATTTCTTTCGGAGTCAAATTTGGTGCAGTGTTTAATTATATGCTCTATGGAAATTGGGTCTATGTTGCAATATTGACAGATATTGGTTGTAGCAGTTTGGATGACGTGTTTGTGTGTACAATAGGTATGACCAAGTCTTAATTTGATAAATTTTGTACATTCAAGGTTGCTAAATGATTTGCTATAATTGAAGTTGAGGTAATTGTTTATATTAATTTTGTCTTTATTAATGCATTTATACCAATCTGATGTTTTATTCCATACAGATGTATGCTGTGTTATGATATTCTTAATATGTGATTTAAAGTCTTGATGATTGAAGTTGAGTGTTAGGAAGAGAGGAGATTTTAAGGAAGTTTTGGGTATCGAGTCAGCAAGTTCGTTTCCTTCAATAAGTCTGTGTCCAGGAATCCATACTATTTTGATATTAGTGTTTCTTGTAAGAGTCTCTATTATATATGTTGTATAGAAGTTTGTATTGTGTATGTTACGGATAGCTTGGATGGCTGATAATGAGTCTGTACAGATGACGGTTTTAGTTGAACTGTTGCCTATGTGTTTTATCGCTTCAGAAATAGCTATTATTTCAGCTGAGAAAATTGTAGTGTATGGTGGTAGAACAGATGTTTTTAAGGTTGAGTCAGAAGTTGTGACACTGTAGGAGACAATATTATCATTCTTAGAGCCGTCAGTGAAAATGAATTTGTAGTTTATATGTTCAGCTTTGAACCTATTGAATAATCTTCGGTAGATGCATGATGATGTGTTGGATTTTGAATATCTTGACAGTGTTAAGTCTAGGTTGTAAAATGGGAAGACCCAGGGAGGTTTACTGTTTGTAAATAACTTTTTTAACGGTTTGCTTGGAAGGTCATTGAGTCTGGCAAATTCGCTAATTCTGCTAAGTGATGATTTTATTTTGTTTTGGTTAGGTCTAATAGAAAGGTTGTTGCATATTTTGAAAATAGGAGAGTCTGCGCTATTTAGGATATTTTTGAGTAGGTTAAAAGTTGAGATGTCTCTGTTTGTTTCCAAAGTGTTGATTCCTGCTTCAAATAACATATTATGAATAGGGGTAGTTTTAAAAGCTTTAAATGCGATTCTTAGAGCGGAGTTAAGGATAGTTTTTATTTTATTAAGGGAAGATTTTGGGGAAAAGCCATACAGGTAAATTCCGTATTGAATTTTGGAAAGGACTAGAGCCTTAATCACTGATATCAGCGAGTATAAGTTGCAGTTGAATTTTCTGCTTGATAGACATTTAATAATGTTCAATTTATGAATTAGATTTTTTGAAATATGTTCTATATGTCCGTTCCAGTTATACCTGTTGTTGAATATTATCCCCAATATTCTGAGTTGTGAGCAGTTTTCTATAATAAATGAGCCTGCCGAGACATTTGGCTTACATGATTTTTTCCTGCAAATATGGAGATGTTTGCATTTTTGTAATGATAAATTGGCACCTGAGTAGTTGCACCAATTGTCAATGAGGGTAACCAATTGGTTAATGTCCATTGTTCCATTTTTCTCTTTCCCCATTTTCTTTATTATATAAAAGTCGTCTGCGTAAAAGCAGAAGTTGTATTGTTTGAGTGATAAAAGGGTTTTGCTTATTTTGTTATATGAAATTAGAAATAGTATCACTGAAAGTGGCGACCCTTGTGGGATTCCGTTGTGTAATGGGTATAGTTTGGAATGATTGTTCTGTAGTTTTATTCGGATTCGTCTATTTGAGAGAAAATTTTTTATGTATGTGATAATTTTCGGGCCAATGGCCCAGTCTGAAAGTTGGTGAATGATTGTGTGAATTCCTATTTTGTCGAATGCTTTAGAGAAGTCCAAGGATATGATTGAGGTGTGATTTTTGTGTGATAGCGAGTCGGAGACGAGGTGGTCGATAAAAAGTAAAGCGTCAGCAATAGATTTTCCCTTTCTAAATCCAATTTGATTTGAGCATATTAAATTGCTTGAGTTAACGAACCACCAAAGGCGGTTAGCAATTATTTTGTCCAATAATTTTGAGGTGGTCAGGTTAAGAGAGATTGGACGGTATGATTGCAATTTTGTTTTATCTGCATTTGGTTTAAGAACAGGTGTAATAGTGCTAATTTTGTAAAAGTCAGGTATGTAGTTTGATAGGATTAAGTTGTATAGCCTTATAAGTCTGTTTTTGGTATTAAGGTCAAGATTTCTAATCATGGGGTAAGAGATCCTGTCAATACCTGGAGTTTTCCCCTTCAGTTTGCAAAGAGCGAAGTCTAGTTCTGTTATGGTAATGTCTGTCTCTATCATTTTTGCTTTTATGTTTGGATTATAGTGTGATTGTGTTCTCCCCAACTGATTTTTGTTATATCTGAATTCGTCTGAGAAAGCACTATCGTCAGATTCATCTGACCAATATTTCCCGAATTCTTCAGCTATGTCCTGTTTGTCTGTTAAATGTAAGCTGGTATCTACTCGTGATTGAATGGTAGTTATCGATTGTCTTAAATTTAACCCACAAAAAGTTCTTATGTTCGCCCAAATTCTGTTTGATGAAGTTTCTGGGTTGATTTCCGAGGTGAAGTGTGATATTGTTTTTTTTTTTTGAAATTTTTAGTTCTCTTTTAAATATTGCGCTTGCTTTTTTGTAATTTATTATGTTTTCATTGTTTATGTTTCTTTTTAATATGTTCCATAGTATGTTTTTATTTCTTTTTAATTTTTCTAAGT
Source organism: Lypha dubia (assembly GCA_947311025.1). Taxonomy (NCBI): domain Eukaryota; kingdom Metazoa; phylum Arthropoda; class Insecta; order Diptera; family Tachinidae; genus Lypha; species Lypha dubia. The sequence goes on from OX371260.1 coordinate 72,106,801, forward strand.
TTTTCGACCACCAGGGTACTGTTTTAGTAGCGGCTTGTTTTATTTGTGGGATTGAGGCGTTTGCGCTCTGTAATATAATTTTTTGGATGTTCGAGGCTTCCTTATTTATGTTATTGCTGAGAGGGCGTTCATCATTAAATTTCCTAGACAGTTCTTGAAATTTTTCCCAGTTGGCTTTATTGGTCAAAAATTTAGGTCTGGGTCTGGTAGGGGTGGAATGAGATGTTGTAAATAGTCTAATTAAGATTGGAAAATGGTCGCTTCCGTGTAGGTCGCCATCCGTTTTCCAATTTGATTGAAGTTTTAGGTTTGGCGACCCGAAAGAGATATCGACGTGGGTAAATGAATTATGGGTGCTAAAATGTGTCGGTGAACCGTCATTGAAAATTACATAATTGGATTGAACAATATAATTAGCTAAAACATTTCCCCTATGGTTACCCGTTTGGAAGAACTACTGGAAAAATGTATGGAACAATGTGACAAAAAACCTAGGTTATTGACCAAATATGTCGACGACCTGTTTGGAATTATAAAAACAGGTGCAGTAAATAAAACTTTGGAACAATTAAACTCTTTTCATCCCAACATAAAATTTACTGTGGAAGAAGAAACTAATGGAAAGCTGCCATATCTGGATACTCTCGTGGTGAGAATTGGAGACAAAATTAAAACTGACTGGTATCAAAAACCCACATCATCTGGAAGAGTCATAAATTTTTACTCATGTCAACCCAAAACAATAATAGTGAACACAGACAATAACCTCATTAGAAGAGTGTTAAGTATTAGTGACGTGGTTTATCATGAGCAAAATATTAGAAAAATAAGAGATATTCTGCAAAAAAACAATTTTCCTAAAAATTTAGTTAACAAATTATTAACTAATTATAAGCATGAAAAGAAAACATTACCAGACAATACGACGAGTATATACAAGTCCTTGACATATGTTCCAAAAATCAAGGAAAGAATTAAAAACGCAGGTATATACAACACTGCAAAAATAAAAATTGCACACACATTTAAACAATTATTTTCTGAAACAAAATCTAAATTGGACAATATGGAAAACGCTAAAGTTATATATAAAATAAATTGCAAAGGAAATGAAAATGAGAGTTGTGACAAAGTATATGTTGGAACAACTGGTAACAAGCCAAAAACAAGAATAGCCGGACACAGATCTGACATAAAAAACATAAACAAAAATTTGACAACAAAAACTGCATTAGTGGCCCACTGTGCAAAAGAAACACACAAACCAGATTTGGAGCATGTAAAAATACTGCAGAGAGAAAATAAATATCACAAACGGTATACATTGGAAATGCTTCACATAATTAACACTAACAACGAGAAAAGAATCAATTACAAAACAGACATAGATAATTGCGCTAATAGCTATAGGCATATAATAAGTAAAAAAATGTAAACAGTATAAAACTCAATTTTTAAGTCGTTTGACATATGTTTTTTATACACATATGTATATGTATGTACATTGTTACTACATGTAAGTTTATTATTTGTTTATATCGCCTAGCAATTACATTGGGTATATCTTTTTTCCTGTTCTTATTTATAAATTTTGTAGCTTGCCTGATGATGATATCCGATGGATATCGAAATATCGCAAATAAATAAATTAAAAGAACATCTCATTAAAAGTGGCCTCAAGCTCGAAAATTCGTCTTCTTTTTATTTAACATAAGTTACTAAAGGCTGAACAAAACTATATTATATGATTAAACAAAAAGAGTTTTATTTTCTGAGTGGAAAAATAAAACTCTTAAGTGCCTGTTCGACGATAACGAAGAACTTCTTTCTTTCCAATAATAACATTTGAAACAAAAATAAAATTCAAAAATTCATTTTGTTTTTTTATGTAATTGTTCGAAAGAAAGAACTACTTCGACATCGGCGAACAGGCAGTAAGATCTAACATAGATAGTTTTTGAATTTAAATTTTGTTTGCTTTTCTGGCATCCACAAATTTTCAGTTGCCGGCTGGCAACGCAACTGAAGTTTGGTTGCTATTAGGCTTGCCACCCGTACTTTATAATAAATTGTTGTACGTTTATTTTGATTAATTGTACTCTATACTTTATAGAAACAATAAAGTACACCAAAATACTTTATTTCGCATGATTTGATTTATCTACAATTCAAAATACATTCGGGTTATATTAGTCATTTGTTGACGTTTTTTTACAGTGGCGATTCTTTCTTAAGACTATGTCATGGCAATTTGGATATGAAACAAGCAACTGACCAGGGAAATTCACATGAATTTTTTATTATTTATCGATAAAGCCTTAGAGTACCTGAATAAAGGGGTTTGATTTCAAAAATACAAACTGGTTATTTACAATTAGCAATAAAAATTTTAAGAGCAAAGTTAAATTTGATAATATTGTTAGCATAAACGAAAATTTAAATCTGCAAAAACTTAATATAAATATGGATGATTTTTATGGAGAAATTGCGTCATTAAACAAAATTTATGATCAGATATACAGTTCTGAAGGTTTTGCGGAATTACCTACAGCAAGTAAATGTCAGCTATTATTTAATAAAACTGATGATAATTTATCAAATTTGTATAAAGTAATTTCATTTTTAATTCACAGAGAGAGTTTTTTCTGTAAAGAAGAGCAAATGGCGAGACGAAAGAAACAAAGCGTATCTGAATCTGATAAAAAATGAATTAATTACCAGCGTTGTCAACTTGGTGCGTTTCGCACCTTTTTTGGTGCTTTTTTAAATGTTTTGTGCGAAAAATTTCTCAGTTGGTGCGTGGTGCGCTTTTTTTTTAAATTTTGGTGCGTTTTTTAATTTCGGGTGCCACTAAAGAAAATTCAACACAATTTTTCGTTTCAGTTTGAGAAAAAAAATTTTGTACAAAAAGATACAACTGTTGCAATACCATTTCATTCAACATTGTAAAATTTTTACAATCAATTTTACAGACCACAATAAGAACAACCAGTAATGATATTTAAGACGTACCAAAACATATGCACAAAGTAAAACCGTCTTGTTGTAGATAAGGGGCTGTGCACATATTACGTAACGCTCCAGGGGGGAGGGGGGGTTAAAGATTTGTTACGGATTGGAAATTTTGCACTGAAAAATTAGTAAAAAGCGTTACGTAGAGAGGGGGGGGGTGGTTCAAAATGTCTGAAAACAGCGTTACGTAATATGTGCACAGCCTCTAATTTGTATTATGAAACATTTCATTATAGGGAATTTGCTGCCTTTTAGATTTTCATAGTACATAATTGGTTTTGTAGTAAAAGTTTCTGTCGAGTCTGCTAAAGAGCTTAGCAAAAAAAAAAGTATTCTCGAGACTAGCGATCATTGTTCGTTTTTTATAAAATGCATAAAAAATGCGATTATATAAAGTGTTGTAACAATAAAATTAAAAAAAATTTCTATTTACTCAAAGAAATATTTAAAGTTAGTGTCAATAATGGAGTATAAAAAAGGAGATTATAAGTGAAATACAAAACGATTTGGGAATCACAATGTGAGTTTAAGAAATGGATTCGGCCTTGATCAAATAATATCACAAAAATAAGATGCTTTTATTGCAATTTGCGACGTCACGCCTAAATATCCAGCCTTGTTCGGCATGCTGGAACACGGAAACACATTCCAGCTTTGAGCCCATTTAGCTACAAACGACATCAACAACCAATATTGTACAAAATGTTTTATCCCATTACAAATATGATATCATGCCTGTTGCCGCCGAAATCATATTATAATTTTCATTTTCAATCAGTTTATTATTTTAACATTCACAATTTACTTTAAAGAAATTTATTTTATAAATCATTTAAATGTTAAAATTTAATTCATTTATTAATATTGGGATACTTCCCAGTAAATTCTTTTATTCGCAAACATACACACACACATATACTATATGTATTTACAATTGCAACTGTTTTTTGTTTATATACTTACATACATAATTCTCTTTAAGAAATATGTAAAAAAAAAGAACTTGATTTTTGTAACATAACGGTCCTTGTTTATATATCACGTAGACAATTTTAGCTAGCAACTAACAATTTAAAATTAAATAATTTAATCGGTAAAAAGGCACGTAAGCTACAAAATTGTTTTAAAGCGCTCACTACGCTCACTCTCGATTATAAAAATTATATAAATAAATTTATATTATTAAAGCACAAGGAGTGCTGTTAAAAATTTTGTATTTTATTTACAAGCCGGCTCATTTATAAAGTGCCGCAACAAATCTTTAAAACAATTTTAAATTAAAAAAAGAAAAGAAAACTAAAACAAATTTAAATAAATTGATTTATGCAAATCAATCAAAAATTAAAATAATTTTTCGTGGTTTCGCGTTGCGCTACAGAAATAAAAATTCAAGTGATCAGTGAAAAATAATAAATATAAAAAAAAAAATGTCTGAAAACAACGAAACAAGTGATCGCATGGTACAGTGCGACAAATGTGATCGGTGGTATCATTATGATTGTGCCGCAGTAAACAGCGGAGTTGCTGATGTAAGTTGGAGTTGTGAAGGTTGTAATTCCAAAAACGGTGAAGCAACAGGGGGTGATACCACAGATCATGTTGGTAATAATCCAGCTACAGCCAATTCTATCGGTCTACCAAGGCAGCCGCAAGCCGCGTCGTCACCAACAACTTTAGCAGAGGCGCAGCAACTGGCGAGTACGATCGCAGCAGAAATCGGTAATAGGATTTTACCATTGGGCAATGCAGCTCCAACAACGTCGGTACCGAGCACACAAATAAGTGCAAAACTTCAGCCTCAAGCTACATATCACATACAAGCGAAAAACAACAACACGAAAGTTATTTACTCTACAGGAGAACCGTTTTATGCAAAACCATTTACAGCTACTGCTGTTACTAGTTTACCGTTTCAACAAAATCAACAAAAGGCAATACCAAACCAACAGAATGCGGCTTCAACAACGCAAATGGATTTACAGCTAAAATTGTTGGAGGAGCAGCAGCGTTTGCAACAAGAATTTCTTGAAAGAAAGTACCAAATATTATCACAATTTGGTGAAACAGGTGAGATTCAACAAAATCCTTTTAGTTCAACTAGTAATTGGAACTTTGCTTCTGGTCCTACGCCATCACAACTGGCTGCACGCCAAGCAATTCCCCGCGATTTGCCACATTTTAATGGGGATCCTGAGGATTGGCCGTTGCTTATTAGCACCTTTAAAAATAGTACATCGGTTGCAGGTTATTCAGATGCAGAAAATTTGATACGGCTACAAGCCTGCCTTAAAGGAAAGGCGAGGGATATGGTAAAGAGTAGGCTCATGTTACCTAAAATGGTGCCAGAGATAATTCTGACTTTAAAAATGTGTTTCGGGCGACCGGAGCATATTTTAGAGCGGGTAATTGAAAAGGCGAGAAAAATATCTCCACCAAAAGATAAGTTGGAGTCTATGATTGATTTTGCGTTGTGTGTGAAAAATATATATTCCACCATGGAGGCCTGCGAAATGTATGATTATATGAATAATCCGATGCTTGTGAAGGAACTAGTTGATAAGCTGTCTAGCCAGTACAAATTAAACTAGGCAACGTACCCAAAAGATAGTAAAGTTCCGATAATGAAAACGTTTAGTGATTGGATTTTTCAAATCGCCGATGCTGCAAGCACAGTTGTTTCCGTTGCACCAACAGCTAAAAACGCGAGTATAAATACACATACAGAAGAAAGACAACCATTTAAATTAAAGTGCTTTGTGTGTAATAGTGATCATAAAGTGTCAGTTTGTGAAGAATTTAAAAAGTTTTCATTAGAAAATAAATGGGACATAGTGAAGAAGAATAATTTGTGTCGTAGTTGTTTGAATAAACCAGTGTTTAAAAAACTGCAATAACTTTCATCTATTTTGATTTGACTTCTGCTTGTGCTTCTGAAATTAACAACAGTTTCATTCGAAGCAAAATTACAAAACGAATAAGCAACAGTTGAGCGATGCTTTTGCCAGCAGTTGTTTTAAAAATTTTGATTTTGATTTTCTTTTCATTTTAACGGCATCACAAGAAAAAAGTACAATCAGTCTCTTTGCTTTTGCAAGTCGCAAACAGTCGCAGAAGCAAAAACTATTTTTTTGATTTTACTTCTCGTGATTTAGACGAATGATATTTTTTAAAGAATTCAGTCTGTTTTTTTAAACATAACGATCAACATTAAACTTTTAGTTTCATTTGGGACATCAATTTATGTGTGTATGTAGATAGTTTTACTATGGAGGATAAAAAGGATATTTGGAATTATTTTGAAAAAATTGAAAACGAAGGTTTAGCAATTTGTAAAAAATGCAAAAAAAAACTTAAAAGTAATAGAGTTTCCAATTTGAAGACGCATTTATTTAAATTGCATAAAATTAATTTAAATGAAGAGCGGTCTCAATTAGAGTCATCGATTTTCTCAAAAATTGAAGCGAAAACAGTTAGAAAGAAAAATATTAAAATTGAAATAAATAAAAAACAATTTTTAAGGTCATACATCGGATTGGTAACAGAAGATTGCATATCTTTTAATATATTAAATTCAGCGAATATGAGAGGTATACTTGATCCGATTTGTGAAGGCCTAAGAGATGTGGATGGAAAAAAAAATTACACTGAATGCGTCGACCTGTAAAAAAACCTTGAAAACGGTGGCTGATAATATTAAATTAGAAATAACCAGTGAATTGAAAAGCAAGTTAGTATCATTAAAAATAGACAGTGCCACTCGTCTTTCAAGAAACATGTTTGGTGTAAGTGCGCAATATGTAAGTTCGGCCAAAATTAAGTCTATTATTTTGGGAATGATACAATTGAAAGGTGTTGGTTCAAGCACATCCAAAAATCTTGCCGCGGAAGTGTTTAATGTCCTTAAACGATATAACATCAATTTAAACCAAATAGTTTCAATAACATCGGATAACGGTGCAAATATGCTTAAAGCGACAAATATTTTGTCATTTGTTAGCGAAGATGTTGTGGATAGCGATGAGTTATGTGCTAACGAAGAATATTTAAAAAAAATTGCCCTCTTAGAAAAAGTTCCAAGCGTTCTCATAGGAAATATATAAGTTTGCCGCTGTGTTGCACACACAACCCAGCTGGTTGCTTCTTGATGTTGTAAAATCTTCTGATATTCTTAAATATCTTTGGAATTGTCGCAACCTTGCAAAATATATCCGTAAAACAACGAATGGGTTTCGCGAAATATTTGAGCTTAAGCAATTAAAAATGCCTCAACTTGATTGCCCAACTAGATGGGGTTCAACATATACCATGTTGCAAGACCTGTTACGGGCTAAAGACGTACTAATTAAAATTGAAGCTGTTAAAAATAGATCTGAAGATGAGAATTTTGAAATAGATGCAACATTTTGGGAATTCATTGAAAGCTATTGCACAGTTTTCAATCCCTTGCAAAAAGCATTAAAAAAATTTCAAGAGGAGCAATTGCACTACAGCGGTTTTTATGCACAATGTTTGAAACTAAAATTATAAACGGAAAAAATTGTAAAAATTTCGAGTCAGGGATTAATAAAAACAATTGGAGATATGATTTTGAAGTCAATAGATGCAAGATCAAAAACGTTATTTAAAAATAAATTCCTAATTTCTTCTTTGTTTCTGGACCCCCGATTTCAGCACACTCTGACATCACAACAAAAAACCGATGCAATTCTTCACTTAAAGGTAATTTGGGATAGAATTAATGAAATGAATTCTACTGGTCCCTTATGTTCCACATAAAACTTCGCTTCCAATCCACCTGTTGACCATTTTTTTGATGAGGAAGAGGAACTCTTGTATGAATATTTAGAAAAAGGAGTTCAACAAAATATAAATAGTACATCCAACGTCTACACAAAAATTGAAAATCTCCAACTTCCCTTTCAAAGAACCAATGAAGATGTGCTTATGTTTTGGAAGCAAAAACAATGCACAGACCCAGAATTGTATGCAATTAGCAATGTCTGTTTTGGGGTGCCACCAACACAGGTATGTACATATGTACATACTTACATATGTATATAGAAGTATAAATTCAAAATTATATTGACAGTAACTTTATAAAATTATGTACATACATATGTTTTTGCTAGGTCACTATTGAGCGAGCATTTTCGAGACTAAGGCTGGTATTAACTGACTACCGTAATCGACTCAGTCAAGAGGTACTTGAAAACGTTTTGCTGGTTAAATTAAATCCAAGTTTTCTCGACACAGCCATACAGACTTTGCCTTTATTTGAAGATGAAGAAGAATATGAATAATATGTTTATTTTTTCTGTTATTTAATGTTAAAATGGAAGCCTTTTTATTTTGAATTACATACTTATGTATGTATGTATGTATGTATGTATGTATGTACATTAGACCGACTGAGAATCCTCATAAAACAAACCAATCTACAATGTGACGCGGTTAACAAAAATTTGTTTTGGTTGGGTCGGTGTAATGTACATAAGTATGTATGTATGTATGTACATATGTATATATACATACATATATGTAAATATTTATTTTTAATGAAATGAAATACATATACATAGGTATGTTTAAATTATATAAAATATAACGAAACGACAGAAATTAAAAGGAAAATTCAATATAACAATATCACATAGCAGATACATATGTACATATGTATGTATGTATGTAAGTAAGTATGTAAATACATAACTATATGTGTGTACATACGAATATATGTATGTGCATACATATGTACATACATAAGTATATTAATATTTTAAAATCTTTAAATTGCATTCTAAAAAATAGAAAATTTCAAACGCTTTCTTTAAAACAAGAAACGAAGATTTAACATTAGATTTCTGCAGAAACCATCATCAAAGTTTTAAAATATTTCATATTTCATTAATATGTATGTATGTATGCTCGTATATTTGACGTACATACATACATACATATGTATGTATTTACATACATATGTATGTATGTAAGTTCCCTGTCGGGCTTCTATGAACTAGTTCTGAGTTAAGTTGACTTTTTGCTAACTATTTTCTACTGACTTCAAATTAACTCAGAACTGATGCAGAGATGGGTAGTCATTTGGTTTTTAATACATCTGACTTCTTCCTGATAAGTATTAAACTAACTTTTTGCTCACTCGAAACTGATGCACATATAAGCAAACATTGAACAACTAAAAATTAAAAGCAAAAAAAAAAGAAGAAAAAAAAAAAAACAAAAAAATAACTATCAATACGACTGTGATTTTGTTTTCAGTTTGATTTGTGGTTTCACAATTAATTTTCAGAAAAATTAATTATTTAAAAATTCAGACCCTTGACGTTTTGGAAGAAATTAATAGCAAAATAAAAGAATCAAATCGTGCTTGTTATGTATGTAAGTATTTTGTTACTCTGTTTTGATTGAGTTAACATCGATTAAAAACAAATTAAATTAATTGAAATAAATCTTTTCAGACTCGTTGTATGTCATCTTTACTAAGAGGACAACTTCATAAATCTCTGACAGAGATTTTCTCCGTGGACCTAATTGTCGCCTGTAACGTGGATGGAATCCACGGAAAACTATCGCTGAAAAATTTTAAAAGATTTTTTGATGCTTTAATGGGTAAAGTAACATACATTTATTTTTCTTTCAAACGTGTAATCACAAATTAGTTTTCGTATCATTAATATATGCTATTCATGCTAACCAAGAAGATAATCCAGAAAAAGCTATAAGAAATGTACTTAAGTTGATAAAGAAGCGACATTTCCAAGCAATTTGCATTACCAAAAAGAAAGAATCCAAAGGAAATAATGACCATCATGAATGAAAAATTTAATTTTAAAATAAATATAATATATATATTTATAAAAAGATATACATACATATAAAATATGTAAAAAACTGAAGTTCCTTTTATTTTATGTTCCTATTTTATGCCTATGACTGTTGGAATATCATTAATTTTTTTATAATAAAATCATTTTTACTGTAAAATTAATTAAATAATCTTAGTATTATATTGTTAATTAATTAGGTAATAAATAAATATATATAAAATCATAAAATATGAGAAAAAAAATTCTTTTTTTAAATTTTAGCAATTTTACTCAAAGCTAACTTATAAAACCCAATCATTAGTTAGTTAGTTCATAGCTAACTCATAGTGCCCTCCTGATTTATGCGCCACAAACTAACTTATAAACCCCAATCATTAGCTAGTTAGTTCATAGCTAACTCATAGTGACCACTTACTTTATGCGCCACAAACTAACTTATAATAAGCTAACATATGGTTAGCTGAAACTTATGCAGAGTAAGTGAGTACTGACTCGCTCTGATGACATCAAATGTAAAACCTGAATAGCGTTTAACAAAGCAAATGAACTAGTGTTTTAGTCACCTGTGACTCAAATCTGATTGACTATAAGTATGCTTTAAGTTAACTCAAAGCCCGACAGGGTTATGTTGTGTTCTATAAAATAATTTTTAATATGTACATATATAGTACATACAGTACATACATACATACATATGTATGTACATACTTACATATATATTTCATGAAAATAAAAACCTTGTTCCTTTAATTATTTTTGGGTTCTCGAAAAGTAAATTTAATAAAATAAACATGAATATATGTATATGAGTAAGTATATGTAACTGTAAAAAAAGTATAGAAGAGAAAAGAGAATATTTTTCTGCTAAAAATGTACAAAGCAAAAAAGGACGCTTGCTTCTAAGACTGCGACTGCTGACAACTTTTAAAAGCAAATACTCTGCTTGTGATTTTGCTTTTGTTACTGATCAAATGCAGAAGAGAAATGAAGTTGAAAAATGTAATGGCTATTATTGTTGCAAGCATATTACAAGTGTTTAGAATAAGTTCTCTGCTTCTCACTTACAATACGACTGCCGTGTTTTTCATAAGTTTCAACAGAACCAATGTTTCATTTTAAAAAGCAGAGAAAAGTAAAAGCAGTGAAAAGTAAAAATTTTGCGACTTATTAACTTTTGACTTAAGTTTTTTAAACACTGGAATAAACACAAAGGTAAATGTTTCGCCAGAAGAGAATGTGATATTGATAGCTGCAATATAAAACACCATAGATTGCTGCATAAATATTCCAATGAGCCAACATCGTCTTCACGACAAAACAACACTACACAACCAAATAACACTACAAGTGAAACAATTAACTCACACTCCACAACTGAGCAAAATCAAAAACAAATTTTTAGAATTTTGCCAATTCGTCTTTATAAAAAAATGGGTTTATCGATACATATGCCTTTCTTGATGAGAGTTCTTCTGTGTCGTTAATCGAGAAGGAAATTTTTGATCTACTTGATCTTGATGGTGTGGAGCAATCGTTATGCTTAAGGTGGACTGGTAATACTACTCGTCAAGAAAATTCATCTGTAAAAACATCGCTAAATATTGCAAATATAAACAATGGTGATAAATTTAAACTCCAGTCTGTGCATACGGTAGAAAATTTGGATCTACCCCAGCAGACATTGAACATGAATGAAATGGTGGAGAAATATCCCTACTTGGGTGGACTGCCCATACAGTCTTTTAAAAACGTAAAACCTACTATTTTGATTGGTCTTAACAATTGGAGTGTCGCAGTGCCGCTAAAGGTTCGTGAAGGACCGTGGAATCAACCGATTGCCACAAAAACGCGGTTAGGCTGGACAATCCAGGGCTATAGCGGACGCACTAGCCAAGGTGAATGGCTAAACATTCATCAGTGTGATTGCGAAAAGCATTACAATGAATTGCATAAAATGGTTAAAGATAATTTTAACATAGAAGAATCTCCTCAAAGGTCGTTAGTTTCTTTGGAAGATAAGAATGCGATGGAGATTTTAAAGACTACATGTCAAAACGTTGATGGACATTACGTGGTAGGCCTATTGTGGAAAAACGATGTTCGCGTGTTGCCTGAAAGCTACAATAACGCTTACAAGCGCCTCATGTGCCTAAATAAAAAAATGCTAAAAGAGCCAAACTTAAAAGCAACGCTGCAAAATCAAATTGATAATTTGCTGCAAAAAGGCTATGCCGTAAAGTTAAGTGAAGGCGAAATAAATAAAACTTCGGAACGTGTTTGGTATCTACCGATATTTATCATCAAAAATCCCAACAAACCCGGCAAGGTAAGAATGGTGTGGGATGCCGCTGCCAAATCTAATGGATTATGTCTCAACGACTTTATAAGCAGTGGACCCGACCTATTAAAATCGTTATCTGATGTATTGCTTAACTTTCGTGTGGGAAAAGTTGCAGTTTGCGGTGATATCGCCGAGATGTTCCACCAGATAAATGTTCGACACAGCGATATGCATTCTCAGAGATTTCTATGGTGGGACACAAATGATGACATTTATAAGCCAAGTGTTTATGTAATGCGGGCTTTGACGTTCGGTATCTCATGTATAGCACATTATGTGCGTGATTTCAATGCTGAACAATTCAAAGAAAATTTTCCACGAGCGGTAGAATCAATTCAACATAATCACTACGTAGACGACTTCATCGACATTTAGACGACGATCAACAAGCCATCGATTTAGCTTCGCAAGTTAAATCTATTCATGCTGCTGCAGGTTTCCACATTCGAAATTGGTCTTCAAATAGCACGGAGGTCATCATGCATCTACAGGATGGTCATTCTCAAGATCAAACTCCAAAAGATCTAGCAGATACAGAAAAGGTTCTTGGTATGTATTGGGATCCTAATAATGACTCCTTTGTCTATATTTTCAGATTTGCCAGACTTCGTCGTGAAGTATGCACTTCCGAAATTACTCCCACAAAAAGAGAGCTACTTCAGGTGCTGATGTCAATTTTTGACCCACTTGGTCTAATATCATGCTACACGACTGCTTTAAAAATTCTTCTGCAAGAAGTCTGGCGATCTGGCATCGATTGGGATATGGAACTTCTTGACTCTCTTTTACCGAAATGGCAAAAATGGAAGACGGCTATTGCTCACATAGCTTCTGTTGAAATACCTCGATGCTACTCTCCCAACATTAATAAGGCGACCCACATAGAGCTTCATACTTTTACTGATGCAGGTGAAGACGCTTATGCCGCAGTTTCTTATATTCGAGTTGTGTACCAAGGCAACTATGACGTCACTATTGCTGCCGGCAAATCAAAAGTTGCTCCATTAAATCCTATGTCAATACCAAGGCTGGAGCTACAAGCTGCTGTTGTGGGCGTAAGGCTGGTTAAAAAAGTTGAAAATATTGCACGCATAAATTTTACCGCCAAGTATTTTTGGTCTGATTCGAAAACCGTATTACAATGGCTTCAAATGGATCCAAAAAGGTTTAAACAATTCGTTATGCATCGCGTTGGCGAAATATTAGAATCGACAGAGGTAACGCAATGGCGATGGGTGCCATCTAAAATGAATCCGGCGGATCTAGCAACAAAGGTTCTCACACGATGGGATGTCTCCTCATGGCTTTCTGGTCCTAAATTTCTCAAAGAAGATATGTCTACATGGCCAACCTGCAATTATCTGGGCGAATGCAATAAAGAAGAAATAAGACATCATTTACTGCTCATCAATAAAGATGAAATGAACTTGACATTTAACGTTAAAGATTTTTCCAACTGGAGAAAGCTTTACCGAGCTGTAGCTACATTTATACTCTACTTGGGTAAACTTAAAGCAAAATGCGGAAAAAGTAAGCCACCTGAGGAAATTTCATTCGAAATGCTACAACAAGCCAGGTCAGCTTTGTACCGAAAAACACAGCAAAGCGAATTTCATGAAGAAATATGTTATTTAAAAAACGGTAAAATTATTGAAAAACACAGTAAACTAATCTCTTTAAATGTATTTTTAGATGACGAGGGCGTATTAAGAGCCAAAGGCCGTGCATCATTCCTAAACTATGAGGATGTAATAATACTGCCTACTAATGACCATGTGACATTTCTACTTGTTCGCTACGTGCATGAAACATTTCATCATATGTCACATGAAACCGTCATCAACAACATTAAAAGTAAATACTTCATACCCAAGTTACGAGTACTCTACAAAAGCGTAAGGAAATCCTGTCAAATGTGCAAAAACTCAAATGCCGTACCAGTTATGCCACAAATGTCTTCAGTACCACCTGCTAGGTTAGCAAGCTTCGAAAGGCCGTTTACATTTGTGGGAGTAGATTACTTCGGACCGCTTTACGTCACCGTGGGCAGAAGAAAGGAAAAAAGATGGGGTGCTTTATTTACTTGCCTCACTGTACGAGCAGTACACCTTGAAATCGCTCACAGCCTCGACACCACTTCCTGTGTTATGTGTATCAACAATTTTATGGCGCGAAGAGGAACCCCAAGAGAAATATTCACCGATAACGGCACAAATTTCAAAGGTGCGTCTAAAATATTTAGTCCTGAAGTGGATCATAAAACGATTTCAAAAACTTTTGAAAGCATCAGGTGGAAATTTAACCCACCAGCATCGCCCCACATGGGTGGAGCCTGGGAAAGACTCGTACGTTCGGTCAAAACTACTCTGCATCATATATGTCCCCACATGAATTTTAATGATGAAACTCTAAAATGTGCCCTTACTGAAGTGGAGTTCATTATTAATTCACGACCACTTACTTTCGTATCACTGGAATCGTGTGATGATGAGGCACTTACACCAAACCATTTATTATTGGGCTCATCAAATGGTATCAAACCCATAAACTACAACGAAATTGATTTACGGCAGCGATGGAACCAAACTAAGCTGTTTGCGGATAAGTTTTGGAATCGCTGGGTAAAAGAATACGCACCAACACTCATCAGAAGAGGAAAATGGCATGAAAAAAAAACTCCACTACGAGTGGGTGATATCGTCATTATAATTGATGAAAATCTTCCGCGACATTGTTGGCCCAAGGGCAAAATAATTGAAGCCCTCATGGCAAAGGATGGTCAAGTACGTCAGGTGAAGGTTCAAACGAAAAATGGTATCTTTCAGCGACCAACAGTCAAGATAGCAAAACTAGACGTCGGCAATAATGAAGAGTAAAATCGTCCCACGGGCTCATTTACGAGGGGGAGAATGTTGCCGCCGAAATCATATTATAATTTTCATTTTCAATCAGTTTATTATTTTAACATTCACAATTTACTTTAAAGAAATTTATTTTATAAATCATTTAAATGTTAAAATTTAATTCATTTATTAATATTGGGATACTTCCCAGTAAATTCTTTAATTCGCAAACATACACACACACACATATATGTATTTACAATTGCAACTGTTTTTTGTTTATATACTTACATACATAATTCTCTTTAAGAAATATGTAAAAAGAAGAACTTGATTTTTGTAACATAACGGTCCTTGTTTATATATCACGTAGACAATTTTAGCTAGCAACTAACAATTTAAAATTAAATAATTTAATCGGTAAAAAGGCACGTAAGCTACAAAATTGTTTTAAAGCGCTCACTACGCTCACTCTCGATTATAAAAATTATATAAATAAATTTATATTATTAAAGCACAAGGAGTGCTGTTAAAAATTTTGTATTTTATTTACAGTACAATTTGAATCCGATGTCGAAACATTATCTAGAATTGAAAAAGTGTGGAGAATGATGCACTTTATGTAATGGCACAATATTGATTCCACATTAGAATTTTAAACAAAAATTAATTCAATAAAAATTAATTCAATAAAAAAAAATATGAACTTGGTGCGTTTTTTGTTAAATGGCGCGTTTTTGGCTCCATTTTGGTGCGTTTTGAAATTTCAAAGTTGACAACGCTGTTAATTACTAAGTGTGTTCATTTACTTTACTAGTAAAAATTAGTAACGAGAGAGTAACAAAAATTTTTCCAAAATTACTCTCAAAAATGTGAAAAAGTAAATGAACACTTTACTAGTATGTAAAAATTTGCAAGTTAAAGTAGTGTTGTAATGTATAGGTATATATGAGTACTTAATAACTACCTCTATATTTTTTGGACAAATTATACATATGTATATGTATATTATTATAAAAATAATGTGATTATGGTCATTTATATTCAGCATTGTCGTGACTGGCGTTTTTCGAGTACTGCTTGTAATAGAATGATGAAAAGTTTTGCAATTTTATTTAATCTAGTACTAGGCTTAGTCGAAATACACTAAACACGATAAGGGTGATTAGCTACTTTTGAATAAAATGAATGAATAAAATATCTATTTTTAATTAGTTTATACGCTATAACATATTATCTGGCATATTTAAGAAATATATTTTTGTAATGGATGATTTTCGTGATTTACTTTTACAAATTATTATAAATTTTTTGTCCGATTTCGTTATTTCTTAGAAAAAAACGCTATTCGTTAGATTATTGTAGCTTTTTCGATTAATTTCTAAATTTCTACCTGAGGTACTGTAATAAAAAGCTTTATCCAAAATTAAATATCATGTTGCTGCCAGCATTAAACCCCAAAAGCAATAAAAAAGTAACTTAATAAATTATGTGTTAATTTACGCTTATAAATAATAATTAATAACTGTTAATAAGGCAAAAAATAAATTAGGTAATTTGAAGATTGGAAGTACATTTAAATTTTTTTATAAATTAGAATATTTTTGAAATTTTACTTTCTAGAAAAACGCTGAGCATTTTTCTGGCAGTTTGTGTTGGGCGATTGACTGAAGAGGACGAGCAAAAGGGCAAGTTGGTAAGCAAAAGTAAAGGCTATTAAATCAAATTATTAAATAAAAGTGCAGAAGAAAATTGAAGGCTATTAAACAAATATTTAAATAAAGTGCAGAAGAAAGAAAGGCTATAAATCAAATTTTTAAATATATATAATTTATATGAAAAGTAATATTATCAGGCTCAAGTTCAGTTTTATTGAATTAATGAAAATTCAAAATTACTAAGAGTTTTTTTTTATGTTGGAAAATATTATTATTTATATCCAATCAGTTTTTAGCAGAACGTATCAGTACTGATTTCAAGGCCGCTACACCTCTCATCAGCGTTCAATTGTCCATCTTTACAATTTTCGTAAAGTGGATACTAATTGAGAAGAATATCAACTATTTAACCAGTTTTCAACAGAAATAGAATATGAGAATTAATATTTAATTCAATTTTTATTCTACAATGAAACAGTGCTGGTTAGTACGAAATACCCTCATTACTGTTTGGAAAGTACTAATAATCAACACAAACTCATAGTCCGTTATCATCAAAGTATTCTACTTTGTATTCTAACGTTTTTGTTATTTTTACTTCATATTAGGGAAATTCACATATTACTGTGACCCTTGTTATTAGGGTATTTATAGCTCGTGCCCAACCGGAATTAATATTTTTATATTATTATTATTACGAATAAACGTAATTATTATTTGAACTTATATTGATGTATATATGAAAAGTAATATTATCAGGCTCAAGTTCAGTTTTATTGAATTAATGAAAAGTCAAAATTACTAAGAGTTTTTTTTATGTTGGAAAATATTATTATATTTTTTTTTTTTTTTTAATTAGGACCAGCACTCAGGGGATGACGCCTACGTATGCAGTGCATTGTGCCGGAACTAGGAGAGAGGGATAGAGTAGAGAAGATGTTGAAAATGTAGAAGGCTTAACTCTTTTACAACTCTGCTTTGCGCGTTATATTAATTTTTATAGCAGTGTTGAGGCGCCTCCGGTGTTAGGTAGACGCATTAACTTTGTTAAGCTGTATTGGCAGGCATTTTATTAATTGTTTTACTTCGCCGATGTTTCTGCTAACCGACGAAGGAGGGCGATGATGTGTACATTAGCTTGGAACATCATCAATTGCTGTCGGAACAGTTTTTTAGTGACCAGTGCTATGCCTTCATCACTTGAATAGTCCGAAAAGAATTAATACAATGTCTCACTAATGTACATTACAGAAATTAATAATGTTGATTGACTTGCTCTGGCCAGGGTTTGAACCCAGGCCCCACGTCATTGTTTGCTTAGTAGTCAACGCGCTAACCACTTCAGCCAACACCACCCTCCATATCCAATCAGTTGTTAGCAGAACGTATCAGTACTGATTTCAAGGCCGCTACACCTCTCTATCTCTCTCTTTTTTAATATTTTAAAATTTTTGTTGGACACAAATGCATTTTCTTCCTTTTTTACGGAATTGTCAAACTTTACATCTTTTGAAAGCATATTTTTCACCATGTCCATGTCCACTTAACTTAGTTTTAGAATTATCCGCAGCTAGAACTAGAGAACGAAAATACTCCGGCAACCCCGTCAACATCAGAGATGCGATTAGCTCGTCATCTATATTTAGCCCGGTATTTGTAACTTATAGAAGTCATTACCATTTTGTTTATATAAGTAGCCTTCCATTGAATCGCAATCAGACAATTTCAGTTGTACTAATTGCTTCAGCAATTCTACTTTTCTAGTTAAACCGGTGTCTTCAAATGCACGCATTAATGCTTGCCATTAGTGCTGGCAAAGTATTGAGTAGTGGGTACCGAGTATCGAGTATTTGCTCTTTTTTTTGGATACTCAATACTCAAAAGTAGTTACTCGATACTTTCAGAGTTGTATTTTTAAGCAAGTTGAGAGGCTAAAATAGTGTATAAAAAACAGAAAGACAACAATGTGTAACCTACAAAATAAAACTAACCGCCGAAATAAAGCTGCCAATAAAATGGAACAACCGCATGTGGTAATGACATTTTAAAAGTGTTTAAAAATGTATATTAGTTAAATATGTATATATACACACATGTATATATTATATTTTAATTTTATATACATAAACAATGTATTACACATGCAGGCGCACATGAATGTACGTTCACGCAAATGTAAATATTTTCAATTCTTTAATCAAATCAAAATATTAATTTTCCAATGAATTTTTTTTGATAGAAATTTAATTATTTCGTAAGTTGTTAACGTTGAATTAGAAGTTAACTTTACATTTATTTTTTATTTAATAATAAAAGACATAGAAAACCAATAATACTGGAAGATCTATTTTTAATTTCTGAAGAAACTACTTCAATTTGCATATATAAACTATGCGTTACAAATTCAAAAAATCCGTTAAAAGTATCGAGTAGTATTGAGTACCCAAATGAAAAGTATTGAATATTATTGAGTAATGAAAAGTAGTAGAATTTGCCAGCACTACTTGCCATGCTTCCTTTGCTGTTGCAGCAGTTGCTATATGTGCAAAATTGTTGGGTTCCAACATTAATGTTAATTCCGCCAAGGCACGTTCCATAAGATGTTATTTAATTTTCTGGTTTATTTGGCTATTTAATCGTTATAACCTCAGCTCATTTTCACTGAGAACGAAAATGACTTAATAGCAGAATAGAGTTAAAAATTAATGTCAGAAATATAATGACTTTTTGGGCAAATTTTTCACATTTATTCAAGAAGACTTTTTTGAATTTAATGTTTTTATTTGGACTTCAACCTGAGAAATAGAGCTGTGAATTATTATTCATCTGGAACTGATGAGATTGAAAAGTATTATACAGATGATTCGCGAATGCCTAGTCTATACACCATGATCCATTACCATCTTTAAAAGGTGGATTTATTTTTGTTGGCAGCTTTCCATAAATTGTAATTGTTGTTTGGTGCTAAATTAATGTGGTAAAAAAATCTCCAATATATTTATTTTTTATATTATTTAAGTGCTGCTTCAGGTTTTTTGTCGCTAGATTTAGGCGTCTTTTGTCAAACTGATTTCTGCTAATTTGCTATGCCTTTCTCAGCCTTCTCTTATTTCAAATAAGTTCGCGTGTCTGTGTAAAGATTTGAAATCTACATATTTTGCACAAAAGGTGAAGATATTGATGGGTTCATTCAACATTCAACATTCAACTGTATTTTCAATGTTATATAATCCATTGTCTATAATACCCATTTGAAATCAATTAAGTCTGGAATTTTTGATGTGACGGAGGTCCACAAGTTGGCTTACCAGTTATTAGGACAGAATAATTTTTTAAAGTAAGACTTAAAAAGTTCTCAACCTTTAGGAACCACCATGAGCTCAAAGATCAAACCCTTCTATCTTGAAAAATTACGTACTTGTAAAATGCGTTTCTGATATTAAAAATATGTCGATGTTATTTGACTGCAGAAATGCTTCTATTTCTCAAATGATTATAGAGACCGTTAGCGTTCGTTCCATGTTGCTATACGAAGATCTATTGACATAATTTTGTTCAAAGAACATGCTTGGTATTACAAAGCAACCAAGTTTTTCAATAAATTCCTTAATATCTGCGACATCGGTCAAATAGTGCAAATTTTTTATTACCACTATGGTTTTACTTGAAAAGTATGATAACTTATATTATTAAGTTTAAGGCTGGATACAAATGCTTGATAGGCAGTAATTGTTTGCACCATAACTCTTAACTTGTCCGTCTTTTGAAGATTTATATGAATACTTCATCATCTATATATATATATATACATATATATATATATAAATGAATGTCTGTCTGTTTGTTTGTTTGTGCTTTATAGGAGGCCAAACCCTTGGACCGATCTTCCTGAAATTTGCACTGTATGTTACTGTGACTCTGGAAGGAATAATAGGCTATATGAAGTTTTGATTGGACAAAGGGGAGTTGCACCGCCCATATACCCCAAAAATTTATATATTGCCATAATTTGGGAATTTTTTGACCTACGTCGATGATATTTGGTACATATGGTATTGGCATAATTAGGAATACGTACCAGGAGAAAAGTGGGTGGGACCACGTCCCTTTTAGGAAAATTAAAAATCGTAATATAGTCTTAACTACTGGACCGATCGTCATTAAATTTTCACAATAGGATATATAAATACTTTTAATTTTATTTTATAAATAGGGGGTAGCGAAGCACACCGGGTTCAGCTAGTATATTTTATATTTTTAACATTTGGGATATACAATAGGGGCGGTTTTGATTCATTGGTCTTCAAAATGTTGATACTATCGTAATAGTAAATAGTATTACATAATTCAATTTACGTTTTTATATAACAAATACCCATATTTATGAGCTACACTAGCTGTGTGGGAACACATAATCCTTAACATCTCTAACATCTATAACGTTTCTTATGGTTGCTTTCTTAATTTAAAATTTCCATGTAAGTATAACATACAATTAATAAAAAAGATAACAGTAGATTCCAAGTATAATGTATTTAACTCGTTGCATTTTAAGGATAGGATTAAACGTTTAGGAAATGCTAATCATGAAAAATTATTATCACTTGATGTTGTATCATTATTTCCCATATTTTGCCATTAATATTATAAATGAAAAATGGAATAGGATAAAGAGCATACAAAAATGGAAAAAAGAATTGATTTTACACATTGTTAAATTTTGTATAAATGGCAACATGTATTTTTAATGCAATAACAACAGGGGCCAAATTACGGCATTCGATATCGCTCGAATATTACATTTAAATTGTATTGAAATTTCGATCGATATCGAGTGCCATAATTTGGCCCCAGGATTTACCTACAACTTAAAGGTCTTTCAATGACTTCACCAACATCGTCAGCTGTGGCTGATATTGTAATGGAAAAATTAGCGAAATAAATATAATTTTATCTACCTTTAATTCATATTACAAAGATATTAAATTTACAATTGAAAAAGAATGTGACTCAAATCTTACTTATTTAGATACATTAATAACACAAAGAGGTAATAATTTATTTATGATCCTTGCCGGGCTTTGGTATCATAATCATCATCGAAACCTTCCATTCTTTTGGATAGTATTGCAGCCGTAAAATACCATTAAAAATGAATAGTATAATTCGTTTTGCAATATAAGGCAGTTGTTGAAGCATTTTGTTGCTTATTTTGTCGACACCTGGGGCTTTTTTGGTGTTAAGACTAGTAATGGGCTTTTCAATCTCCACAATGTTAAATCTTAACGGTATTTCTGGTAAAAAGATGATTGGTGGCAGTTCAACAATATCAGTAGAAATATTCGGTGTAAATACTTTTTCTAAGTGCTTAACAAAAAGAGCACCTTTTTCAGCATCAGTTCTTGCCCAGTCACCATTCGAAGCTGTAGCGGAAGTTTGCATATCACTGGCCTTTTAAGTCCTCTGGCTGCACGCCATAGCGAATAATCTGTTTGTGGTGTTGCATCGAGTTCTTGGAGAAATTTTTGCAGCGAAGCTGTTTTTTGTGATTGTAAAACTTTTCTGAGCTGTTTGGTGCATTCCTTTAGCCTTAACTTTAACTGGGGGGATCTGTAACGTTGCCATTCTCGTCATGCTCTTCGTTTTTCAGTCTATAGCTTTTCTACATCTACAGAAGAAATGTTGTTGAATCTTACTTGTTGATTTGGTTGTTTTGAAGAAGCATTAAGAGCAGCTTGATTAGCATGTGCTTCAAGCAACCTAATAGAATTTTCTATGTCAGTAGGTGTTCTCAACAGCATATTTTCCGTGCAATGAGCACTCAAATATTTTTTGTATTTCAGCCAGTTAATACGTGCAGATGTCAGCGGTAAATCGCATATTGATGTTGCAGTTGTGTGTGAGTAAATAGTGATAATAATAGGCGAGTGATCTGAAGATAAATCCAATGATGCTTCAACTTCAATCATTTCGCTGGGCACACGGGAAAAATTGAAAACGCTTTTTGTTAAATATCATATTCGAAAAGCTTTTGGTAATGAGTTGCTTAAGATTTTACAAGAGGAACATATGGATGTGACTCTAAATATTGACACTCTTCTTAATATCAAGAGAGAAAGAATGGTTCTTCGTAGCGTAAATCCTGGTCAATATTATCATTTGAAACTTACACACCAGTTATTGAAAATTTCCAACTACATACTTTACAGAAAGTGAAACAATAACTATTGACATAGGACTTGACGGAGTTCCTTTATTTAAAAGCACAAACAAGTCATTGTAGCCCATTTTGGGCAAAGTCGTAAGTCCCACTATAAAATCTGTATTTTTAATTGGAGCATTTTATGGTGAAGGAAAACCTAAATGCATAAATTCTTTTCTACATGAATTTATTTATGAAACAAAACAATTAATTGCTGATGGTCTTATTTGTACTGATAAAACTAAGATTATTTATTTGTGTACTGTAGGTCATTGCTCTTTCCATGGATGTAGTCGGTGTCAACAAGTTGGAAGAAGGGTAGGACATGCAACCGTTTATGATACAATAGCTGGACCTTTGAGAACAGATAACAACTTTTGTCAAAAGTTTTGCCCAACAATTTTGCAGCTTATGATTTCGAAAATTATCTAAGACATATAAAGAAACTTGTGCGACGTCCTTCCAATGTGTTCTCACAATTAAAAACAAAGTTAAAGAATGCATCAACAATAAACAATTACACCATATACAGCAAACGAGTTTTGAAATAGGGAAGAATTCTAAACGTAGCTAACATTAATTATTACATAAGTCCGGATTTTCGGAATAACTTATGTTCAATAAAGTCTGAGGAGCAACAGAAAACAATAATTGTAAAGGTATCATCACTTTCTGGAGATATTGTCAAAGGAAAACAAATACCCAATACTAGAAGCTTTTTTAATTTACCAACCTTATCAGATTCTATTGGAATTTATGAAACTGATGGCAAAGAAAATGAAACAAAAATCATATTCAGCATTAACCAAATTCATAGCAAAATGTTTTTGCTACCTTTCGAAAACAGAAACGTTTTAATGCCCTTGCTTCATACTGTTAATTGATTGAATTATTTCTTTAATTAAAGTAATCTGCGTAATTGTATTAATTTCTTGGTGATAGAATTCTTTGGCTTTGCAATTACATAAAAATTCATATATGTATGTATGTATGAATATCGTTGATATTGTCTGTTAGGGCTCACTAATACGCGGACGCCTACTGAACAAAATCAATTTGGATCATCTATGATGTTTTGGACAATTGCTTAAAAAGTTCATGTATGACGCAAAAGAAAATTCAGCGTCTGTCATTGATGATTTAACATTGTCAGTACTTATCACGATGAATCATCGTGACATTCGCCATAACCAGTGTAGCCAGGTAAATATTGTCTAACGTCCCCAAATTAAAGAGAGTTGTCCCCAAAAATCCCCATTTTAACACTGGAAATCTCCAATTTTCCCCAATAAATATATTTACATATATTAAGCATCATAAAAAACTAATTTTTTATTAATTTTATTACATGCATTTATTTAAGCTAATGCATTCATATGTGGTCAATGGAACTTTTGCATCCATAGAATATTTTAAAATTCCATACACGAAATCAAATTTATTCTCTTTTCTATGCTCTCGAGTTGTAAATTTATAAATAACTCAAAATTTTCAGTCTCAGTGAATATTTTCAGCATTTCTTTTGCTAGTACAGTTACATAATCTAAAAAAATTTGTTTGAACTCCTTCTACTTCTAATGCCTTTGAACATTCTATGCCAAAATCAATTTCAGCAACATCCAAATTACATTCCTTATCGTGAATTAGTACATCCATTTTGGCAATATCGAATTCAATAAATTCTGGTTTTAAAAATTTTTAAAAAATTGTTATAAAAACCAACATCCTCAATACCATCGCCTTGAAATAATCGAAATATGGAGAAGAAAAACGCCAAGATACATAAACATATATGTAAATATATGTATGAAAGAATTTGCTAAAATAAAGCAAAATTGATAATAGGTATACGGAAAATGAAAAATCCCTCCCCACGATAATCTATCCACAAAAATCAGCTAAAATCCCCAATTTGGGGAAAAATCCCCACACCTGGCTACTCTGGTCATAACGTACCAGTTAGATCGCTAGTGATATTTCCTTAATGAAAATACTACAAAAATTTAAATTTTTTTAATTTTTGCTTATACATACATATATCAAAAAAAAAAATAAAATTTAAATAATTCATTTATAGATTAAAACTTAAAATACATTACTAAAAGTTTTAAAACAGTATATACAGTATATAAAATATTATTTGTCTGTTTTTAATGGTTGTTTTTTTGCGACTGAATTTGCCTTTATCGCCCGTTCTTTTTGAAGCTGAATAGCTCTTCTCAGCTGGTCTTCAGCCGGGCCAGGGAATTTTGAGTTTATTGGTATGGATTCTAAAAAAAGGATAAATAAATAATCTGGAAATGAAATATATTATAATATTTTAAATAAATATGATATTACCTATGAGAGCGGAGTACACATTTTCCAGTTCTTTTAATCTTTTTTGCCATGGATCCCATCAATGTTGTAGGCCATGACAACATTATTACACCCAATTTACACTGTGATTAAAAATTCATAAATTTTTTCATCTTATCTTTGAAAGTATCTTCGTAAATCCTCTTGCATTTATAGGTACTATGATTTTTAAGCATGCTTAATTTCTCTTGAAGTGTTGAGTTTTTAGCGTATAATCGCTCAATCTTGTTTGAAAGTAGAAAAATAATAAAATATAATAACAAAAACCGAAACAAAAGTAAAAGGAAATACAAAAAAAAAATGCATGGAAAACAGAAAATGTGATTATTTTTCTACCCCTCTTTCTTCTCTACCCCGCTCGCCGACCAAAAAATGTCATGATGTTTAGTCATGACTAAAAATCACCGTGTAAATTGGGTTTTACTTAAAATATATTTTAAGTTTTTTTTTTTTTTTTTTTATTCAAAGTCATAACACTTACTACATAAATCTTTTTTATTTTTTTGTTGATTTTCTTTGAAATAACGACGCAGTTTTTTCAACTCGAAAAAAAAAAAATTGATGTTGAAGGCATTAACATTTATACATGTACAGAGTGCGTGTACATGTACATGAGTGAGAGAGTCAAAAAGCGAACTCTTGCACTACTTGTAGCTAGTGAAGTATTTAGTCCATTTTTCGTTAGCGAAATAACTAACGGTTTGGAGTCAATTTCTACTTTGAAAACTGGTGGATTATTATTCAAAATTTTTTGTTGTACAAACTAATACATACAAAGAATAAAGAAAAAAACATTTCATTTCACGTACAACGGAAAAATTTTTATTTGCATTTTTTGTAAATATTCACCCCTATCGTGAATAAATTTCCACATGAAATTTTTTCACTTTTCACGTATTTGAAATCGTGAACAACTCGCATGAAAAAATTTTATTCAGTCCAGAATAATAACGTGAAAAAATGTTCACTTCAAAAAATTCCCCTTATCGTGAACAATTTTTTTCCCACAAGTTTTTTCACTTTTCCCTTCAATTTAATCACTTTATATTTGATAGGGAACAGAACAGAACATGTTTGTATTTCTTCTTATAAATCGAATATTAAAGCTTAAAAAGTTTATTTTAATGAGAAGATCTGATAATAAGGCACAAACTGATGTATTCCTCAACAAAATGCAAAAAAACAGGTCGATTGCCTGCAGATTTGTGAAACTTTAATTTCTTGGAATTTTTTCGATTTGTTGGCTTTCCAAAAAGTAGCCGAATTATTTTACCACATAAAAGTTAGAATGCAACAAACAAACGGAGCAACCAAACTAAAGCTCCAAAACTGAATATTTAACTTTGATTTTTGAAGTTTTCTTTAAAATAAATATGTCCGTGTATATTTTTGAACAAAAAGTTGTATGATTTTTTATTTTTTTAATCTTCTTCCCTTTTTTACATTCACTAACAACTGATAGCGGGAATAATTTTTCACGGGAGATTCACGATACCATTTTTCCCTTCGAGTGGAATTAAAATTTCACGTGAACAAAAACTTCACTTCTTATTCACGATTATCTGAAATCCATTTTGTAAAGAATACGAAAAAAACCACAAAAACGTTTTCAATTATGTGATAGTAGATTCTGAGTGATCATATAATAATTTTTTTGTAAATAATATAAGTTTGAAATTTAAAACTAACACCAATTTTTTCCAAGTGCTTTTCAAAACACATATTTTTAAACGGTATCATACGTTTAACAAAAACAAAATGTACATTAATGATCGCTGTCGTCAATGTTTACCAGCAAAGCATACAAAAGTATTGTTGCTTTGCACAGTGAAGAACGACAAAAAAACAAATGTATTTCGTATTGTAGTGCTGAGTGCTGTATCCCTACAAAAATTATTGGAGTACATGGTCCATTTTAGATGAAAGGAGTAGTTTTTGGACTAGGGGCTGTGCACATATTACGTAACGCTCCAGGGGGAGGGGGGTTAAAGATTTGTTACGGATTGGAAATTTTGCACTGAAAAGTTAGTAAATAGCGTTTTGGATGGGGGGGGGGTATAAAATCTTTGAAAACAGCTTTACGTAATATGTGCACAGCCCCCTACTCCTATGTAATGCAGCCGTGGACCATTTCATTTGTACACACATTTATAGTTAAATACTATTTGGCAACACTAAAAATTTTGGGAGTTAAATTGAAAGTGTGGCAGCTCCCCTGTTAAAATTAAATCAAAGAAACTAAAGAAACACAAGTTAGCTCGTGTTTTTTCAATTTCTCTAGAATAATTGTATTCACGTCTATTATACTAATCGTATTTTCTTGTTTTTTTTGTTTTGTTTTTTATTAGGATCCTCGTAACTACTAATGGCTCTATCCTTCCTTCACATGGACTACGATCATCCCCTCTTCTGGTACATGTTTCGACAGAGTTTTCGATGTAAAGTTATCGAAACACAATATCTACCTCATCGATAAAAAAACTTTTACGGGAAGTAACCTATTTCATTGTGTTAAAGTTAATTTACTTTGTTTTGATTTCCTTTTTCTTTTCAGATCGATTGAACTTAATGCTCTACAGAACTAATACTATATTGCACCATAATTATGATTATCTACAAAGAAAAATATTTGGACATCACAAAAATAAATTAAATATCGCAGATGATTTGTTATCCTACGCTAAATCTACACTATTTTTTCAGGTACATGTTTTATTAACCTAATAGTATATCACAGGTATTTTATATTATCGTAGGAACTTTATTATCACAGGGACTTTTTATTTTATCACAGATTTTATCATATCACAGATTTTATTATATCACAGAATTTGATTATGCTATACCCTTAGGATTATGAGGACAAACCCTCTATAATTTAGAACATGTAAAATTACCTAATCCTAATATTGCACTCTTCCAAATCTAAATCCGGATATCTTTGACATGATATGCTCCTAGTGATTTACCCTGCAGAGTCTCGAGTTCGTACATGTTATTTCCTATGGGTTTGACGACTCTATACTTTAAAAATTTTCTGCAAAACTTAGAACTAACATTTTTGCTGAAATTACTTAAGATTGTGTTTCGGCGATAAACTTCTTGCCCTGGCACAAACTTAACCGTTCTAGCACCTTTGTTATAGCGCTGCGCACTTCTCTCGTAGGCCTTTTGCATATTTTGCCTGATATTTTCTCGCATTATTTCCATTTTGTCGCTCTTATCTAAATTAAGTACTTCGTGATCTGACAGTGATCGCAATTTCCTACCTAGCCGATAATTAGCTCCAGTAGTGTACATATGGTAACCAAACAGTGCGAAAAAGGGTGTAACACCTGTAGCTGCGTGAACAGACGTACGCAGTGCACATTCGATCTCTGAGATGTAAAAATCCCAATCTCGGTGATCTTTTTCCAAATAAGCTAGTATAGCTGATAAAACTGACTGGTTTACACGTTCACTCGCATTACTTTGCGGTGAATGTACAGCAGTTTTAATATGCTGAATATTGTATGTTGCTATCAAATTCTCAAAGCTTTTGGAAATAAATTGACTACCGTTGTCGCTGTGAATGATTTCCGGCACTCCGAATTTATGAAATATTTCACTCACCAGAAAATCAATCACTTTACTAGTTGTAGCTTCTCTCATTGCTTTTAGAAACGGGAATTTTGTAAAATGGTCTACTACGATGAAAAATAGCTATTTCCTTTCTTGTATAATTTTTGAAATGGTCTTTCTGTTAAATCTTGTTTACCTATTTCTGGTCTAAGATTAATGTTACAGGGTTTTGTTTCTTTGCATGTTTGGCATGATGCTACAAAGCTTTTTACTTGCACGGCCATTTTTGGCCAATAGTAAAATCTTTTTAACCTCTCTAAAGTTTTAGTTACCCACCATCAGCTGTTGTGAGAGTAGAATGAGCATTTTCTATTACTGCCTGCGTTATGGTTGCTGGGATCCATAATTTCCAAGGACTTTCTTCACTTGTTTTGTCGAAGCCTATCTTCTTGTAAATAAACCCATTTTGTACTTTTAAATCTGGCAACATTTTGGCGTTGTTTTGAATATGGTCTATTAATAATAAATATTCTTGACTCTCAAATTCTGTAGTCTCGAATCCTAATAGTTTGGTTATATTCAGCTCGTTTACAGTTGGCAATCTTGACAACATATCTGCGTCATATCTATGTTCTCTGCCCCTTTCGTGTGTTGTATTTCAAAATCGAATGATTGTAATTGCAATGACCATCAAGCTAAACGGCCTGTGAGATCTTTCAATGACATCAGCCATTTAAGACTAGCGTGATCTGTCACAATTGTGAATGGCATCATTTCCACGTATTGCCTAAACTTCTTGACTGCCATCACATCTGCCAAACATTCTTTCTCTGTGACTGTATAGTTTCTTTGACACGTTGTTAATTTTTGCGAATAGAATGCTATCGGGTGTTCTTGTTTGTCCTCATTTATCTGATATAATACAGCTCCAATTCCATAATCACAAGCATCACACTGAATATAGAATCTTTTGGAAAAATCTGCGTGGCGAAGTACTGGTGCGGACGTTAAAGCCTTTTTTAAGTTTTCAAACGCATCGATTGCTTGTGAAGTCATTTCGAACTTGGCTGACTTCATAAGTGTATCAGTCAGTGGAGCGGCTATTACTGAAAAATTCTTAATGAACCGGCGATACCATCCGGCAGTTCCTAAAAACTGCGTACCTCCCTAATATTTTTGGGTTCTTTTATTTCTTTAATAGATTTTACTTTATCAGGATCTGTTTTTAGCATGCCTCCACCAACAATGAACCCTAAGTATTTTATTCGCTGGAAACAAAACTGAGATTCTTGAGACCGATTGTTAAATTTGCATCTTTTAAACTCTTTGCAACTTCTTCCAATATTGATATGTGTTTTTCAAAGCTATTAGAAATGACTAATAAATCGTCTTAATACGTGAACACATTGTCTTTTAGATGTGGTGGTATAACTTTATCCATTAATCGGCATAAACGTTGTGCCGCCTTACAAAGGCCGAAAGGCATAACCCTAAATTGGTATACCGGTCTGCCTGTGACAGTAAATGCTCTATATGGCTTACTATCTGGCTCCAGCTCAATTTGCCAAAACGCAAATTTAAGATCGACACTACTTATAAAATACGTTTCATCAATTCTACTCAATATTCCATCAATATTTTGTAGCGGATATGCGTCTTTATACCTAACTATCGTTGTTCTGTTGATACAAGCACTATCACTGACTTCAATCACATTCAACTCTAACATATTGTCTATTTCTTCACAAGTTATCTTTTGAAATGCCGGTGATGTGGGATAATGTCTACCTTTTATCGGTTCTGAGCTTTCAATTAGAGTAATTTTATGTTTTTCTAAATTTGTCTTACCTAGACCATTGTTTTCGTAACTATAGAATTTGGCTATTACTTTATCTAATTTTTCTTTTTCTTCATTGTCTAATTCGTGTGGCTCTAATTTATATTCTGATTCATCTACAAAATCTTCTATTAATTTTTCTATTTTAATTTCACTTACTTTTATCACATCCGGAGCTAATTGAAATAATTTCCAAAAATCTATTCCTAAATATAAATTTTGTCCTAAATCAGGACACAGATACAAAAGGATATTGTTCTTTTGATCTTTGTACTTAATAGATACATTTACTTTGCCCAATATTCTAAAGTTTTGACCACTGGCAGTCTTCACTTGGGAGAATATTGGTGCTATTTTTAAATCTAATTCTTCAACTATTTCTCTACAATTATTTCCTAATACACTCACGGATGCTCCACTATCTAATAGACCTGAAATACTTTTTTCCTCAATTTCTACATCTACGAAAACTCTATTATCTTTGCACTGGTTCAAAGTTCTGCAAATCGATTCTAATAGACAACTTTTTGCCTCCCGTTTACGTTTATATCGTTCTCTAATTTTTAAAATCCTATTTGCTTTAGTTTGTTCATAATATATTTTTCTTAGCTCTACTGGCATATAATGTCTCAAATTTGGTAGCAATTGACATGCATTTTCATTTTCAATATCGCAATTGTTGTCGGTATTATTGTTTAGTTTTTTTGTAGACTGGGATTTTTGGATGGACGTAGGTTCCCATTCGTTCCCACGCCCCTCAATACGTTTCCCTTTTGGCAATCCGGGCACCTAGGCGCGATCACGTTTGGCTTGTCACAGCGGCAACAAAACAACTTCCTTTCCAAGGCATCGCAGTCTCTAAAATCATGCCCTTGTAATTGACAATTCCAGCAGACCAAAATATCTTTTGTTTTCTTTATTTGTATTTCCTCTACTTCTTCATATTCTTTCTCGCAATCACTTATATTTTCAGCGCAGACTTCGTTTACAGATCTCGTAAAACGTTGTGGTGGTACGCTGTTACGTAGGTCTTTTCGTGGAAAATTTTTTCAGCCTCTATGCATTCGCTTCGCAGTTGCTCGACCGATGACACTTGTATGGGATAGACTATTCTTGCTATGCTTTCTTCAATGTTTCTTTTCAGAATCTTAATCATATCTAATTCGGTGATTGGCTGTAGCAGTCTGGAGCGAAGTTTACACATCACATGGAAATACGCGTCTAATGATTTATTCGACAACTGTTTCCTTTCAACCAGATCTCTCATGATTTCGAAATTAGATGTGTTTGTACGATATTGATTTGACAATTCATATTTTAGTGTTGGCCAGTTTATGAGTCCATGGGTGCGAATTAATAGCCAATACCAATCTTTAGCTGGTCCGACGACTAACAAGTGAAAATCTCTTAAAATCTCATCCCAACTTATCTCATAATGCGCTTGCAGATGTTCAATACGGAAAATAAAATCTTCAACACTCATGTGGGTATTCTTTCCATCATAAACTATTCCCCATTTAACAACATGTATGCTAATTTTTCCTATTTGTCCTGTAGTGTTATTTGACACCGAATGATTGCTGGATGATGGCCTATTTTCATTTCTCGGCTCACCGGTTAAAGGGAAATTTTGTCTATTTGATACTCCACCAAGTGAGTGAGAAGCATTTATGCTATTTTGCACAATCTGAGCATGTGCAGAGAAACCATTTTCTTGGTGAACACCTCTGTGCCTATTCCAATTTCCTAAGGTATTAGATATTATTTCCACGGGGTGGAAACTCTAAAGATTCCTGGATCCTGCTCTAGACATTTCTTTAACTATATTGGTCAACTCACCTATGGACCTTCTGATGTCGCTAACTTCTGTCTGTACCAGGATTTTATTCTTTCTTCTTAAAGCCCTCTGCACAACTAATGTTTCATCCGTAACTAAATCCCTTACCTCTGGAGCTATTCCAGCACTAGTAGACGGGCCGTTGTCATGCTGTGGTACACTACCTATATCATCGGTTACAATTGCTTGTGTTTGAGCTGGTTTTCTTTTAATGGTACCTGACAAATCTATAAGATTGTTTGTTCCTGTTGCCATATTGGATCTTAGGTTGCTATATCTCATATGCTTTGCTTCACTTTCTACCCAATAACTGAAATTCGCTTGCTGTCTTCTACGCTTTCTTTTAGTAATTTTATTTGTATTTTCTTTGCTCATTACTAGCACTAATCTACTAGAATATTTTCTTTTCAGTATCAACCACTTAATCCAAGTTACAACGCAAATTCAACAAAGGTAAAACAAAATTTAGTTTTATGCGAGACAAAAATATTTTGACGGAAACGGAAATGCTGAATAATAATAATATTAAAAAAAGAACAAAAATTTAAAATAAATATCTAAATACGTATTCAAAACAAAAATCCTATGTAAACATATCAATTTGAAAACTAAATAATAATAATAAAAAAATGTTCGTGTGTAAAAATGTATAAAAGCTTAATAAAAAAAATATGTATATAAATATGTGAATAATTAATTAACTATAAAAAATGAACTAAATAGTTTATTTAAACTCCCAACTTAATTTGATTTTTTTTTTTTTCAGTTAAAATGAAGAATGTAAATCAACTTTTAATTACGTTTTTAACTTTCTTTATAATTGCTATACCATTGATTAAATCTTTAATTTTTCGCTTTATCTTTATTTTCCTTTTTAGGGATTATTGCTTCAGTGGTGGCGGTGACGTATCTTTATTATAATACTCCTTATCAGGAGCTATGATGTGATTCAGTGTTTTCAACTTAAAAAAAAAAAAATGATATTTTAAGACAACAGCTTTGTTTGTGCTCCAGCATTACCCTAACTTGGTAGTCACTGGAGTCCAGTTCGTAAAGAAATGTTGGCACCGGGCCAGCCGATTAGCTACTCGCGGCTTATTCATGGGCGCAGTCCTCAACCCTATTACCCTCATCAGTGACAGCATAAAAAAATAATTCTTTCAAAATACCCACACCAAATTCACATCATAGGGAGACGGGTGTTTTTCCTCCGATTGCCCTTTCCTTCCTTGGATATACTCTCTCCAGATCATTATATTTTTTTTATTAGGCTCCTTTACACGTCCTTTCACCACCTTACTTCCACAATAATCCCCCTTCTAAAAAGTCTTATCTAGACAACATTTTTGTCCTTTTTTTCTTTGATTCAACTTTATTTTTACATTCTCCGAAACTTACTCGCTAATATTTAGAATAGTCTTTATATAATCTAACTTTCTTTATGTATTTGTCCTCAATGTGAATTTCCTAATTTATAATTTAAAATTAAAACAAAAATAGACACATTTAAAATACAAACATTTTATAAAACAATGAATTGTCTATAAATTTTATTAAAGGGTCGCACTACTTTATTTAAAGGCCTCTAATTCGCCTACAGAAATTTATCCTTCGTAATTTAATTTCCTATCCCTAAAGAGCTCTCTAAAGGACGAATGAATCAAATTTGCATCACAACGGTGATCCCCGTATTGTTCTTTTAATTGTATAGTACGATCTTTTTTTATAGGATTACAAAAAAAAAAACAAAAATTTAAAACTAACTGGACAAACACAACTTTTAATTAATTTGTTATCATATTTTAACTAAATAACTGGAAAAATTTATACTCTATTCTAGCGGTACCCTAATATATTTTTTTTCTTGGATATTTTTTTGCTATAATTCCGCCAGTGTATAAAACAGTATAAAAGAGTTCGGACTTACTTTAACGGTTGTGGGATTCGCTTATATTTGGGATGTTTATTGAGTAATCTTTTGCTCTGGCAGTTCCCACCACTTTTGAAATCAATCTGCCGGGGGTTGAAACTATTGGTGTTATACCAAAAAAACTAAATTATTCACAGATTTTAAAATTACACTCATCCTTCTTACCGCTTTTGTGACACCTCAAATACTTCTCCACCAATCCTAACCGTTGTCCTTTGAACATTCGGTAGATCTTCCTTGCCTAATCAACAAAAATAACATTGATTTCATATTTACTTCCTATGCTGAGCTTTGGCTAATATTTTAATTTATTTATCCTTTTCTTTATTTTACTCACTTGTTTTTATGTCAAGGTCGGGAAACTTTTTATATAGTTCTTTTAAAATTTATGTTACTATTTATTTTATTTATCTAGATTTTATTTTATTATATCTAGAACACTTCTTTATGCAGTTCACTATTCGCTTGCACTATATCTTCTGTAAAAAGAAATATTTTATGAATCTATCTTAGTCTGCTATATGCGCGAATTTTTAGTATAACATCCAGGAATGTAGCGGTTTGCCAGGAATTTCATAGCGGTTCCTACCAACAACACTATTCAAACTTGAACTTATGTCCTTATAAGGCGTTTTCTGAACACTACCTTACCATTCCCCTGTCTTATCACTTTCCTACCTTATTATACAGTGCTGTGTAATTATTTTTGCTCTCCGAACCATTCCTATACATGACATTGACATACAGATCTATTAGAAAAATAGCCGCTTAAACATACAAATCTAACAATTTATGGCAAAAGGAAATTTTAACAACCGCAACGATAAAAGACTTAAAGATTTGGTACTACTAGTGCTGCAATGATCTGTTTGGATGCCAAAGGTTATACACCCGCAACACGGTTTGTAATCTGTTTCTCTCTTTGGTTTTAATTATATTTAGGTAAGAAAATATTCTTGCGACATTTGCTTATGAATGTGGAACTAATAATATTCCTCTTACAATTTTTGAAAGTTCTGGAAACATGAATTCATTTGCTTCATTTTTTATTTTAGCAACTGTTGCCCAGAAATCGGTAATATTCGAATTTTTGTATGATTTTAATATTTTAACATCAGCAAGAGCTCTAAATTCCGAATTTATGATATCAAAATTTTTGTACTCGTTTGGAAACAATTTTACTAATCGTGGTACTCTACTATTAGTTTTTCCACTGATTACGTTTTCTGGGCTAAATTTACCGAACCACTTTAATGTAAAATGACTGCAATGATGAGATGCCATATAAAATTACTAAAACTTGGGAGATTCCTTAATTGTACTAAATTAGCCATTGGTGTACCATTGTACTTTTCGAGTTTGAATTGTACAAAACAAAGTACTATTGTACCAACTTTGCCATCCCTGCTGTGCAGCCTTTGGCTAGTCAACCAGTAGTTAGCTGATTGTAAGCTAACGCCGTCATATTGAATCTACTTGCGAAGCATGAAAAATTGCTGTCTTCTCTAAATTTTATCGGAAGTTTATCTGAACTAGCTACAAAAAACACAACAAAAACTTTAAGTAAAAGTGAAAAATTGAATTAAAACTATAAAGATAATACTATGTTCACACGACAAGATGAAGCACCTGCTTCGCTTTCTGAAGCATGTTTATGAATCTAGCTGTTCACACGACTCATGTACATACTTGCTTCGATTTGACAGTTCTCTTTTTAATAACAAATAAAATCTAAAATGGACAAAAAAAAAATAAGTTAAAATTATTACGCATTTTTAAAAATGCACAAACATATTTTTTGTTTCCATTGTTGTTTTATCTTTATAGTTTTAATTCAATTTTTCACTTTTAATTAAGTTTTTGTTGTGTTTTTGCATCTAGTTCAGATAAATTTCCGATAAAATTTAGAGAAGACAGCAATTTTTCATGCTTCGCAAGTAGATTCATTATGAATCTACATGCTTCGCTCTCAAAATTTTGTATGGCGAAGCATGTTGCTTCGCTCATGATTGTGGTGTGAAGCATGAATTGAGAGCGAAGCATGTTCCGTGTGAACATAGTATTACCCCCCAATGAAATCAACATGATTTTACCTTAAAGACTGAAACCGGCCAAAACTATTATCATTCTAAACACTAAATACTTTACCTTTTCACCACCTTTCCATGAGTCTTCGAATCTCTCTACTCGCACATTTTCTTCATTAATATATCAGGGCCCTAATTCTCACTCTCGTGATCGAAATTGCGTTGGAAACGAAATTAATTTCGATAGTGTGAGAATTCCTAATGATGTTATTCGATACGAAACGAATCGAATTTTTGTTTCTGCGTTGAAAAAGACTGTATAAAAATGATTTTACAACACTGAATAAATTGCAAACAAAAACATATGTTTATAGAAAAAAAAGTGAATAAAAAAATTTAATTTCAAATAAAATTTTTATTAAATATACATTTGACACTATATATTGGGTCTAATTCTTCATTCCGTTTCGCAAGTGCGGAAACATTTTTTCGTGCGGAAACAAAATTTGCAATTATTCATTTCGTTGCTGCGGTATCTTTTCGTTCTTGCGGTATCATCTCTGTCATCGCGGTATTGCCATATTATTGGTTCCGCAATGTAGATATTTTTCTTCATTTTACTAACGCTAACATTTTAAGTCGAAAAGCTAACGGAAAGAACAAAAATGTAAGAAAAAGAATAAAATTTCGCACAAAGAAAATGTGTTTTATTTAATTTTATATTTATAGGAATAAAATATGACATTTCTTCGATCAAATACTCAAGAATTTATGTTTTTTAAAAAAATTATTTATTTGTTGTGGGTTAGCACCCAACGAAATACATATAATTCACTTACCCACAACAAATAAATAAAATTGTGTATAGGAATAAAATCGACAAATACACAAATAAAGTGCAAATGGAATCATTAGCTAATTTAATATGAAAGAAAATAACGACTTTGCCAGTGGCTTAAGCCAA
This sequence comes from Lypha dubia, assembly GCA_947311025.1. Lineage (NCBI taxonomy): Eukaryota > Metazoa > Arthropoda > Insecta > Diptera > Tachinidae > Lypha > Lypha dubia. Next base: position 72,144,216 of record OX371260.1, read on the forward strand.
CGTGCTCCAAAAGAAATAAAAAAAATTCTCGCTACCATTCATCCTAACATATCTTCAGACTTATAGCGCAAAGCTTTTCTTTCTATCCGCATATCAGAGCAATCACTAATATTGAAAAAAGACTAATGTGTCCATATTTTCAAAATATATTTTACTTTTTAAATTTTTTTTCACTATTAAAACAATGTCTGCCCCATGGTACAATAAATAAGGTAGTCTTGTCCCTAAAACAAATACAACATCACAAAAACAACAGGCATTTTGTTAGTGTAAAAGCTTGGCTGTTGTCAAAATGTAATGTGTAAACAAAACAAAAATTAAATTAAAAAACACATTTGCATAAAATAAAAATATAAAGTTAAAATTTTTTACAATACATAAAACAAAAAGGTGTTGATAGATATATGTATAAAATCAGGATGTGTCTTTTATTAGGGTACTAGGAAACAATTTCCTCCCTTTGCAAATGCATTTGTTGAAGGCTGGAGTTATGATAAATTAACTGCATCGAAAAGTGGAATTAGATCATAAGAGAATACTGCCCATATAAGTATACGTAAAAATTACCAGTAGTAGAGGCATTGGAGAAGAATGTTGCTTCAAACAAAATTATATGTATGTATCGAAAAATTCCTAGTAAAATTTAAAGAAAGTATATGTATCCTCCTTTCCAGGATATTTTGCAACAACGCAATATTGAACGTATTTGTAAATGCTGTTGTTGGAGCAACGGAAAATGTTAAAGATGGAAATGCACAATTCACGATTAGACTTTACCTTTTTTCCAGCATGTAAAATGCTTGATGGCAAAAAGTGAGAGCTATGTACATACATAAAAGAGAAGCTGGTGTGAAATTCCTGAAACAAATTTCGCTACATATACTTCTCAGGCGCTTTTCTTTGGGTACTTGGAACAACTTTCCTTCCCCCTTTGCAAATTTGTTTTGCAGACACTACATACACGCATTGTAATTGATATTTTTAATTTTAATTAAATTTTAAAAATTTTTCACGCGTTTTTTTTTTCAATTTCTTAAATTTTAATTAAATAAAAAATATGTCACAATATTTTTATAAAAACACAACGAAGTTTTGACAACAAAAAATCGATCAGCTGACGTCAATTTTAGCCAATGCGACTACCTGATAATTAATATACCTTGGTCTGCCCGTTAAAATATTTGTATTTATGACAACATTGCCAACACAAATTAGTTAATACAGAGATGTAAAATCTACTCTGTGGAAAGCTTATATCGCAGGAATGAATAATTAAAATTTGCATATCGGTCGATATTTCTTTCCGTTAAATTTTCTTGTTCGTGCGGAACCAATAATACCACTCACTCTCTTTCATTCATCTGCAAACCATCTTCTGTTTTTAGCGCAAAACTCTTCTTTCTAGCCTATATTTAAGCAGTCATCGTCACTACTATCCTCCAAAAAGGGTATTTTGCCCATATTATCTATATATGTATATAAAATTGTAACGTTACTGACTGACTGATTCATCATCGCACAGCCTAAACGCCTGCAGACAAAAACTTGAAATTTGGACCAGGGCTTGGTCTCTCCCCAAATCGATCCACTAAGACGGGATTTTTGGAAATTCGAATGCTTAGGGGGTAAAAAAGGGCAAAAACGCTAACCTTATATCTCTAAAACTAAAAGAGATACAAAAAATATTTAATGCTTATCGTTGTTCTTTAGAAAAATAAGCGGACAGGTGTCTGGTACTTTTTGGAAATTCAGACCTTTAACGGAGTAAACGGGTAAAACCTGCATTTTGGTATTGATTTGTCACCCCATTTATCTTTTAAACCCATAAACATAAAAATAAGGTTTATATCACATTTAAAAGTTATTTAAAAAATCCAAATACATATTTGGTACTTTTTCGAAATTCGGACGTTTAGGGGGTAAAAAGCGTAACTATTTTTGGTACTTTTTTTATAAAACATTTTTTTTATTTATTGACATAAACGTATTAAATTATGGGCTCCCACTACAATAATTAAATTTTTCGTGCTTTAATGGGGAGAAAAAGGTACCAAAAAGGGGAAATACGGAAAATTTAATTTCTTACTTTAGCTTTTTGGTTCTACAACTGGCAATTTATTTTAATTATCGGTAATATTGGACCTAGAAACATAAACTTCAACATGCAATGTCCTGAGTGGATAACAACCTATGAGGGTACTTTTTTAAAATTAAACATGCAAAGTCCTGAGTGATTGAGAATTCGTTAGAGGGATCCTTTTGGTACTTTTTCGTTCTTTAACTGGTACTTTTTTTAATTTTCGTTAATATTTTGGACCTATGAACATAAAACTAAACATGCATGGTTCTGAATAAATGAGAATCTGTAAAAGGGCTTTTTGGTACTTTTTCGTTCTTTAACTGGTACTTTTTTCATTTTCGTTAATATTAGACCAATTAACATAAAATTAAACATGAAAGGTCCTGAGTTAATGAGAATTCGTTAGAGGGATCCTTTTGGTACTTTTTCGTTCTTTAACTGGTACTTTTTTTTAATTTTCGTTAATATTGGATCTATGAACATAAAACTAAACATGCATGGTCCTGAGAGAATGCAACATAAGCTTTGGCGTAAAAATATGTCCACGAAAGAAAGGGATACGCTAACGAAGTAGCGGGTTAAATGCTAGTAATTATATATTTTATATATGTACATGTATTTTACTTAAAAAAATTGTATCTGTGCTTACAAATTTGAATATATTTTTCAAATGTTTTTTAACAGCTGGCACAATACCAACTCAGAGTTACTTAAAACAGGGATGTTAAATCTACTCTGCGGAAAGCTTATATCGCAGGAATTACAGTTTGCATATCGGTCGATATTTTTTTCCGTCAAATTTTCTTTTTCGTGCGTAACCAATAATACCACCCAGTGTTTATGAAAAAAATAAATTAATATTAAAATCTATGTTGATATTTATAAATACATAAGTAGCAATGCAAATTTAATTGTAGAAAATCCCTCCCTTCGTGTCAGTCACTATAAATTTAATGAAAGTGTCACACTACTTTGGGTACTTAACATAATTATGACATTGCGATGCCGAACTTGAAGACCACTACTGAGCATTCTTAAATTATTTTACATACCTTCAGATTTCCTTTTTCCAACTCTGTTGGTGGTTTTAATTAGTAATTTAGTGCTATCTGGGAGAACACATTTTAGCGGATGGGGTGGACTTTCACATACACAAGACATTTGTCTGTATAGTGGAAACACCACCTAAAGCTACTGAGGTTTCTTAACTAAAAACCTCAAAATGTAGCCAAGAGCTTCCCCTTTAACTAATATGCGTTTTTTTTTTTTGGCACACGACCTCATTTTCGATATATTGGACCAACAGTGGTGTGCGTCACTTGACGTGAAACTTTTTTTTTAAATTTTGTTCGAAACAACTGAATTTGAAAAAAATAAAAACGCTTAAATGTAACCAAGAGCTTCCTCTTATGCGCTTTTTCCGCACACGACCCTATTTTCGGTATATAGGTAGAAAAGTGGACCGAGTTTTTTTAAGTTGCTCGACATGTTAAGGACAGTCAAAACTGTTTTATTTCCCAAAAAATTTTGAACAAGCCAAACAATCTCATGTCATGCGTTTTTCTTAATCTCAGTCATAATGTCTCTAAAATTTTAGTCCTTCATTAACAATCTTATCTGTGGCCCATAATGCCTGCTTTTATCTTTTCAGCACTTAGTTTTGGAATATCACTATCAATACTTTTATTTTCTGCCTCTAAATGCATAGGCTCCTCCTGTGGTACATCAGCTTGAGGTTCAGGTGATATCTTAGGGCTTCAAACATGTCTATTACCCCGTTTATACGCATTTCTTATTTGCAAATGAAACTATTTGCAAAAACTTAACTCACTGTTTATACGCAAATAGCATTCAGAAATATTGTTATATTTTTTGTAATGACACGCAGTAAATATATAGTCATCTTGTAGCATCACACATCTTATTTGCAAATAGCTTGTTATTTGCAAATAGTTTTCGAAACATTTTAAGTTACAATAAAAAAGTAATACGGCAACGCTTTCCACTCTTATTTGCAAATAAGAAGTGCGTATAAACGGGGTATATATGCCGAGTGTATGCATGGTTCGTTTGGTTTTTTGTCAGTTATATTCTCCAAACAAAAATAACTTGTTCCAGGGTTCATTCCAGATCACAGCGGTTTCGTACCTAAATTTGTTTGTTTTTTGTTATTCATCCATAAACGTAGAAACTCAAAGCCCGTTTTGCATATCTTTTTCGGAACCCAAGGCTAATGTTTCATTTCCAACGGGTGACCAAAGTATGTATAGCTGGAGTTACATACCACGCGTTATACGCGTCGACGCGTTTCATGCGTCTGTCAAAAAAGTAGAAACAGTGCATTTGCATGTGATAAGTTACACAGCACGACGCGTAGAACGCACGCGACGCATGCGACGCGAAAAGTAGATCTACTTTCTACTTTTGTACGCGTCAGACGCGTCATATATATAAACACAGCTGTATTTGTTAGTCATGGATGGTAAATAATATTCAATTTCCAATGTTATCGATAAATATTTTTGTGTCGTGGATAAATTGTTTAATTTTTTTTTCATAAAAAGTGCTGAATATACAAAAATCTTTTGCAATTAAGCTTGTAAATATTGAACACAATAATAAAATGCATTTTAATGCACATTTTACTACAATTATGTAATCAACAAAATTTGCATTTAATTATCGATAACTTTTAAGTTGTTTGTATCATCTCCATTGCATGTTTATTAAAAACAAGTGTAAAATATTGTGTGCGAAATGGAAGAGCAATTAATAAATTCTATTAATTCTTTTAAAACATCGATTTCACTGTCCATTTTTGCCAAAACAATTTACTTTATTTAACTGGTATGTATGTATAAGTAAACAAGTTCACTTTACTTGAACAACAGCTAATCAATACGAACAGTTTGGCGCATAGAACGCGTTGCATGTAACTTGATTTTCAAAAAAGTGTACAACGCGTACAACGCGTAAAAAGCGTAGAACGCGTGACGCGTAGGACGCGTGGTATGTAACTCCAGCTTAAGGTAACCTTTTTTTACGAACGCGGTCACGTTTGAACGGCATTCCTTAAACATATATTCTCCACAAATAAAACTTAAATTATTCGGATCATTTAGACAAATTCGTCTTGATAATGTAATTTCAAACTATTTAGTGAAAACTGCCAAACAAAATAATTATCAGCAAATTGACACTATACAACAGCATATTTTAAGTAAAAGCTATAACTCGTAAAGTAGAGCTGTTAAAAAAAGAAGGGAATTTTTAGAATCAGCGACCTCAAATTAGTATACATACATCACGTGGTAAAAGTCATTCATCAGACAAAAGTTGCTATTTTGTTGTGTAGTGTTATCAAATAATTACAAGTAGTTACCAGCGTTGTCAACTTTGAAATTTCAAAAGGCACCATTTAACAAAAAACGCACCAAGTTCAGATTTTTTAATGAAAATTTTTATTGAATTAATTTTGCGTCTTTACAACATTTAACTTTAGTCTAAAATTCTAATGTTGATATAATATTGTGCCAATGCATGAAGTGAATCATTCTACACCGTTTTTCAGTACTAGATAATATTTCGACATCGGATTCAAATTGTACTGCTAATGGCATGATATCACATTTGCAATGGGGTAAAACATTTTGTACAATCCTGGTTCTTGATGTCGGTTGTAGCTAAATGGGCTTAAAGCTGCAATGTGTTTCCGTGTTCCAGCATGCCGAACAAGGTTGGATATTTAAGCGTGATATCGCATTTGCAATAACAACATCTTGCTTTTGTGTTATTATTTGGTCAAGGCCGAATCCATTGCTTAAACTCACATTGTGATTCCCAAATCCTTTTGTATTTCGCTTATGATCTCCTTTTATAGACTCCATTCTTGACAGTAACTTTAAATATTTCTTTTAGTAAAAAGGATTTTTATTAATTTTAGTGTTACAACACTTTATATAAACGCATTTTTTATGCATTTTATAAAAATCGAACAATGATCGCTATTCTTGAGAATACTTTGTTTTTGCTAAGCTCTTTAACAGACTTGACAACAACTTTTACGACAAAAAAAAATTATGTACTCTGAAAATCTAAAAGGGACAACAAATTTCTTATAATGAAATGTTACAAATTATCTGTAACAACAAGACGGTTTAACGGTTTTTGTGAATGCGTTTTGGTACTTTTTAAAGATCTGTAAAATTGAATGTAAAAATTGTACACAAATTTAATGAAATGGAATTGAAACAGTTGTATTTTTTGTACAAAATTCTTTTTTCTCATACTGAAACAAAAGATTGTGTTTAATATGATTTGGAGCCACCCAAAATTAAAAAAACGCACCAAAATTAAAGAAAAAGCGCACCACGCACCAAGTCGGATATTTTTCGCACAAAACATTTAGAAAAGCACCAAAAAAGGTGCGAAACGCACCAAGTTGACAACGCTGGTAGTTACCGTAATTTGAGTTATAACCACGGATTAGCCTCAGTGATTTCAGTCGCAAGAAGGAATATGGTTTTTGTAGGGTTGTGTTTTGACCGTTAAATAATCTGCAAAAATATGGTAAGTCCCATGGTCTTGTCAAAAGTTGTTTACATTTTTGCCCGCCATCATTAATATTTTTATTTACGCTATGCTTTTTGTTGCTGCATAACCACTAAATACATACACACCACAGCTATTTTTGACAATATCATGTTTTTTTTTACACAAACAAAATGCATGTCGTTTTTTGTTGTTGCGTTGATAAGCGCACCTTATTAATTCCACCATGTCGTCAGGCTAGTAAGGCCACTTTAAAATACATTGTGTGTAAAACCACATTTACTCAGGTGTTGCCAATGCATTGCAAAAGTGGAATTAGGTTGTTCTTCATATCGTGTGTGGATATTGAGAGTAAAGGATCCACATACATCCATACAAAGCTAATATTATCACCACCAATAATTCTAAGTTGAAAACGTTTGGAAATATTTAATAAAAAACTGCTTAGGTATATAAATAAAATTATTAACTTAACATTAAAGTCTAGAGGAATAAAAATCTGTAATCAATATTTTTTCTTTATCATATTTAATAGAGGTCTTTCCATAATCTGAGATTAAGTTGAGGATAGGCTTTACATTTCATTAAGTTATTTCTGAAAATAAAAATAAATTAATTTATAAAAAATAATAAGCTTTAATCATTAGAATATTAACTTACTGATGATTAGGAAATACAAAAACATTTGGTTGGATACATTGCAGATTATTTCCGTTGGCGCACAAGATATTTGAGAGGCTAATCTTTCGTATTTCAGCCAGTTGATCTAAATAAATAAGAAAAGTAATAAGATAAAAAACCGAATAATTTGTATTCAGTGATGTTGTGTTGTACTATAAAAAAATATTTTTAATTGTCTTTTAACTTCCCGGAGTATAAAGGTATACTGGGGGGTTATTATGTATTTCGATTCGAATCGAAAATGCTTTCGAAAGGAATTTCCGAATCGAAGATAAAATTGTATTATGTAGTACGTTCGAAAGGTCTGCAGAGTTGTGCTAATAATTTTAAGGGAAATTTTTAAGTGATGACATATTTCATATGTTAAAACTTGGTAGCACTTTGCAATGTTTTATACAAATGTCAAAAATATGTTAAAACATTTTAAGTGCAAATTTAAAAATACTCAAGTAACTTAAATGGACAGTGTTTAGTTGTGGGAAAGTGGAAGATTTTGATTCAGAGAGATTCCAAAGGAAATTTAAAAATACACAAGTAACTTAAATAGATAGTGTTTAGTTGTGGGAAAGTGGAAGATTTTGATTCAGAGAGATCATTGTTTTTGCTTTAAATGAAATTAACAAATTATTATTATATTAACAAATTCTTTCAACATTGTGAAATAGACAATTAAAAGCATAATGTATATTTTGAATTTTTTTAATTACTTAAAAACAATAACTATAAGATTTCCGCAATCAAAATGCATTCGAAAGAAATATGTACCTTAATAACACTTTTCACATATGCTTTCGTACTACATAGTTGCACTTTCGAAAGGGAATTTCTGGCTTTCCCAAAGGGATTAAAAAGATTCCAATAATTTATGAACGTTCGGAAATAAATTTTCGAAAAACGTTCTATGTAACCCCATTTCTACGAATACGTAAATTTTCCGATTCGAATCGAAATACATAATAACCCCCTGTTTTCGTTTTGTACTAGATCTAACTTTCTTTTACTATCCGCAATTCCCTTTACAACACCGTCAAATTGCTTAGACATAAACGACATAGATTCTTGCAATGCATTCAGCTGGTTCAGTTTCATCAGCTGTGTTTTTATATGTAGCAATCAGCTCACTACCCACATTCCCACCATTTTCGTTTAAGCACACATGGCATATATAGTCCTCTTGATTGTTTATAAGATGGTCAAATGTGCAATTGTCCATCTTTACAATTTTCGTAAAGTGGATACTAATTGAGAAGAATATCAACTATTTAACCAGTTTTCAACAGAAATAGAATATGAGAATTAATTTTTAATTCAATTTTTATTCTACAATGAAACAGTGCTGGTTAGTACGAAATTCCCTCATTACTGTTTGGAACTAATAATCAACACAAACTCATAGTCTGTTATAATAAAAGTATTCTACTTTGTATTTTAACGTTTTTGTTGTTTTTACTCTGTATTAGGGAAATACACATATTACTGTGACCCTTGTTATTAGGGTATTTATAGGTCGTGCCCAAGCGGAAATAATATTTTTATATTATTATTATTATTACGAATACAAGTAAACTTGAGCCTGATAATATTACTTTTCATATGTACATCAATATAAGTTCAAATAATAATTACGTTTATTCGTAATAATAATAATATAAAAATATTAATTCATTTTTATTTTATTTTCTCAATTCTATATTCAGTAGTTTTATATTAATATTGTAATAATAACTTTTTCTTCAAATTTTTTTCACCGGTGCTTTGCTGGGACTTGAACCACAGGTCATTGGATTAACAGTCAACGCGCATACCACTCAGCAACGGTACCACTTAAATATTGACAGCATGAAGTTATGAAATACTTGAAATAATTTTAAGAGCTCCTAAATGAGTAAATTTGTTGGCGCTCACCATTTTTTTTTTCAATTATAAATGAGAGTATATATATATATAGAGATAGTATATATATATACTCAACCTACTAATTGATTTTGGTTACGTTCTTCGTTGTATTGTAGTTAGATTTATAGTTAGTCTAGAAAAATCAATTTAAAAGTTAGCTTTTCTTGTACATAGCTAGTTACACATTTGACGACAGGGTATGTCTTCATTTCATAACATGAAACTATACATATGTATATAAGCACATGATATTGTGGTACATTGCGAGGTCCCTGCAAGAGCGAGGCCCCGGTCGATTGCCCTGTTCGCCACCCCCTAAAGCTGCCATTGTATGTATGTTTCCTGTCGTCAAATGTGTAGCTATAGCTACAAGAAAAGCTAACTTTTAAATTGATTTTTCTACACTAACTATAAAGCTAACCACAATATAATGCAGAACGTAGCCAAAATCAATTACTATGTTGAGTATATGTATATACAGTACAACCTCCCTAATCCGGACACTCGCTAATTCGGACTATCCAGTAATCCGGACATTTAAATTTTTCGGAGAGTTTATGGAATCTATAAAATGGTCCTAAAATTTGTTTTTGAAAGTATTTAAAAAAGTTACAAATAATATTTATCAATTAATCACAACAACTATTGGGCAATTTTGAAATTCATAGACAAATTTTTGGAAACAAACACATTCTTATTTTTCAAAATTTTTATTTTTGGTCACTTTTAGAATTTTTCTTTGTTTATTTTTTTTTATAAATTAATTAAATATAAATGAATTCTCATCTGTACTTATTTTTCTGTTCGGAAATAAAATCAAATTTATATGAATGCACATATATATGTACAGAGCCTAAAAATTAATTTTAACTGTAGTCCGGACGATCTACTAATCCGGACAATAGCTGAAACTATATATAACCGGATTAGGGAGGTTGTACTGTATATATATATATATGTAAAGCTAGTGTCAGGTGTACAGATGTCAAAACGTTAAGTTGTCAAGGTTGTCAAATGTAAAGCTAGTTAACAGCCATACCTAAACAAGAGCGGCAAGCGTTTTTTAGCTGTCAAAAGTTCTCATGCCCATACAATTTGTATGGAGCATCCCGAAATAACGCGGCGGCAAAATTTTGCAATTGGAAAATCCGATTTTGACAGCGCGTTTAATAGTGAAGTTAGTTGCAAAAGACAAGCACTCATGATACAATGACTATAAGGTAGTCTTACAAGCCCAGCTGACAATTCTTGTAAATTACTTGTTTTTTATTTCAAGTGTTAAATTTTGTTTTGTATTTATTTTTTCGTATTTGAATGAATAATTTTTATTTATATTTTTGTCACAGGTTGAAACATACACACATACACATTTATACTTTTGACTTCTGAGGAATTTTTTTGTTGTGTTTGTTGTAGAGATGCATTTATTATTAGGTTATGAGTATACTATTATAATCAGGGTTGTTATATATTTTGTAATAACCCTGTTTTTATGACAAAGCGTTGACGCTCTTGTTTAGGTATGGTATTTCAGCGTTAACGCTAGGCGGTAGAAAACGTTCCGCTTTCCGCTCTTGTTTAGGTATGGCTATAAGTTGCAAGAGAGTCGGCAGTAAGTCGTATGCAGTCAATTGAATCGGTCGGTCGTAAAGCTGTTGTCCGTCGATGTACTAAGTTGTACCTACATTTTTTTTCTAATATTAATCCCTTTTAAATTATATTCGTGTATTCTCAAAATTTAAACTACAATTAAAACTGAATTTTTATTAAAACCAAAACACTCTTTTCTCATTTTTACATTTGGGGGCTCAACCTAAAAAAAAAATAAAAAAAGAAACTGAATTGAGTGTTGGTTACATACACACTCGTACATACATAAAAAGAGGAAAAACCCGTTTGCTAAAACCACAAAAAATACACAAGAATAAGTATTTTTTTGATCATAATCCGTTGTAAATGAGAGCCAAAGTTAAAAATCACAAACCAGACATACAGAAACGAGGTACTGGTTCCTTTACAAGAGCCATCTTCAACGAATGAATCGCCTTTAACTCCGCTTCACCAATTATAAACTTTACATCTTTCTTAAGTAAATTCGTTAACGGTTGAGCAATGTGGGCATAACCTTCGATAAATCTTCGAAAATAACCAGTTATACCTAAAAACGATTGAATATCCTTAACATTCTTCGGCTGGGGAAACTTTTCAATTGCCTTTGTTTTATCTTTACCAGGCCAAATCATTCCGTTTTGTATTACATAACCAAGAAAATCTATCTTAGACTGAAGAAATAGACATTTAGACCATTTAATTTTTAAATTAAAACGAGCAGCAGTATCCAAAACTATTTTAAGTTTACTAAGGCAACTTTGTGGTGTTTCAGCATATATAACGATATCATCCATATACCACTCCATTATGTTGTTGTTAATAAGTGGTTGAAAAATGGAAGTTACATATCTAATAAAATTCGCTGGCGAATTACAAAATCCAAAGGGTGCTTTGTTAAATTCAAACAGCCCTTCTTTCGTTACAAACGCAGTAAAATGTTTGCTCGACTCTTCTATCGGCACGTGAAAAAATCCATTTTCAAGATCCATTACAGTAAAAAATCTTGAGTTTTGTAGCTTCTCTAACACTTCATCTATCAACGGCACTGGAAAACAGTCTTTTAACACCAGACTCTATAGTCGCCACCTTTCTTTTTCACAACCACAACTCTACTTGCCACTGAAGATGTTGATGTTCTAATCGTACCATCGGCCAACGATTTTTCTACTTGCTGTCGTACTGCTTCTTGCTCATTAATAGGTAACCTTGATGGAGAGTGGCGAAATGGTTTAAGTTCTCCGTCTGGAATAATTTTCATTACAACTGGACAATTTTCTGGAACTGATGACGGCTTATAACTGGATACTAACTCAGCAACCTCCTCCTTATATTTTGGTATAACCTCTAATTCAGCAGATGTTATGTTGTAAACCGAAAAATCATTACCGTTTTGTAAATCGATTTGATATTCGAATTTATAGCCATTACCGTCCGACGAAAATTTAAATTTGTTTATAAAATCGTAACCGAGAAGTGCATTATATTTTAATGTATTATCCGGCACAACGAGAAAACTGTGTTTTGTTTCTACCGTGTCGACATACACCGTACCGTTTATATACCCAAGCGGTTTAGTTGAAACGTTACCAAGACCGAATAATACAGATGAACTTTGTTTTAATTCACAGTTCTTATAATTGTGTTCATACACACTTCCTTTCATAAGGGTTACATCTAATCCCGTATCAATTAAACAGTCAATCTTTTTATTTTCAAAAATTATGGGTTTAAATCGTTTTTTATCAATCACCACATTTACAATTTCATTAATCTTTGTTTTTTGATTTTTTAACATACAATTTTTTGCCATATGACCAGTTTTATTACATGAAAAACATTTTGTTTGTTCCTTACAGTCTCTTCTTTTGTGGTCAGCTGATCCACAATTAAAACAATGTTCTTTTTTGTTTTTGTAATACTGCTTAAATTCTGGTTTGTTTTTGTTTTGTTCGTTGTGTTTTATACGCTCATAAATTGGATATTGTTCACGCAGCTCTTTGAATGTTTTGGCGTTGTAAAAAGGATACTTAAGTTCAGTCCTTATACGTAAGCCTTCCACAATATATCTTATTATCGAATCATCTTCTATATTTCCAGCTGCACCAAGTTTTCTCATGTGTAAAACATACTCATGAAAGGATTCATCTTCCAACTTCTGACGACTAGATAATTGTTTATGTATTTCTGCACTGCTCAAAGTTCTATGGAACTCATCTATCAACAACTCCTTCAAAACAGCATAATCAGACACACTCACAGCTTCTAAAAATAATTTTGCAGCCCCTGCCATTTTATTTCTTGCGTGAACATATTTTTGGTTTTCGCTTAATTCGTATGCTTCGGCGTTTTTATCGAAATTGTGAAACCACTGTTTCACTGCAATTGTATTGCCATCAAATTCAGGAACAATTTTTCCAAAACATTCAATAGAAATATTTGTTTTGTTTTTATCTTCCTCTTCTTGTTTCATTTTCAATGTTAAAAGCTTTATCAAATCACTTAACTCAGTACTCTCACCACTTGAGATTTTTCACCTTTAGTTGCCATGTTAAAATATTCTGTGTTTGTTGTATTAACTTTATCACTTTTTTCAACTTGTATTCGTTGTAGAAGTTGTGCTCTCGCTCGTGTGTTATAATGGGTCTCATGCATAAAAACGAGTAAAAGCGCTGAGTTGAGGCAGGTGAGCAATTGCTCGTAATTCGACTTCTATCAAAAAGCAACAGCTTTTGCTCAATTTCGTATGCATAAAAATGAGTTCAAACCAATTGCAATTACTTGAGCAAAGGGAGATCAAACGTCTAATTGTTATTGAAGTGCAAACATGTAGTCAAGTGAAAGTGAAGTAGAATTAAATAATAATAATAAAATAGAAACTGACGACATTTCTAAATTTTTAGTAGAAAAAATAAAACAAAATAAATATTTACTAAAAAAGAGTCAATTACCAAGCATTAAAAATAAAAAAAACAAACAATAGAAACATGTGTAACAGAAATTAAGCAAAAATTTGGTATCGAATTAACGGGGAAAAATATAATAAAAAAATAGCTGACATGAAATGTCGCATAAAAAATAAAATAGACATGAATAAAACAGGCAATAAAAAAATTATTTAAAAAAACTGGGAAACTGATTTGTCACAATTACTTTGTGCTAACTCTAATCCCTCAACAAACAAACTTCCAGGTAAGTGTACCGTTATCGAATTCAAATTTTGTTGTTGATTTCGCTCTTCGTTTATTTTTTTACAGTTCATCTCTCTCTTGGAACCAATGATGACAACTGTACGTTTGATACATTAGAAGAGACATCAGCAACAACAACATCAGAAACAAAAACAACAGCAACATCAGTAGCAAAACAGCAAAGAAAGCGAAAGCGCCATTGCACTGATATTGATGATCACCTTGTAATATTTTTTTTTTTTTATTTTATTTATTTAATAATATATCTTAAAATTTTTTTTTATTTTATTTTACATTTTGCTGTAATATATGTATATTATGTTGTTTATTTTTGAAGGTTAACAAAAAGTCAACAGAAGTTTTGAGTCGTTATGACAAGGGAGTTGAATTTTCAAAGTCTGCAGAGGCTTGTTTTGTTAAAGCAAAACAAAGTGCTTTCTACAAAAATGCAGATTTTGCAAGAAAAACTTGTGGAAAGAAACTCTTAGTTCCATGAATTTTGAATTTTATTAATATGTTATTAATTAATATTTAATGCCTAATAATGAATTACATTTATTTTATTTTTGTATAAAAAGTGAATTGTATTTACGTTTATTATTTTTATAAACCAAAAAATAAATTAAAAATTTTCATTTATATTATTTTTATTATAAACTAATTTGATAACAAATTTGCGATCATCCCTTTGTTTTTTCCAGCTTCTGAATTTCTTGCTGTTTGTTGTTCGATATCGTTTCCTAATTGCCATACATCATTATTGTTGTAATCGTCATTGATAAGGATATAATCGTCTTTTAAAAATTTAGCTATGTTATGCAAAATGAAACAACTGGCTATTACGTACGGCGCTAACTCTGTCGATACACGAATTTTGTATTGAAGTATCGAAAATCTTTGCTTCAATTGCCCAAAACACCGTTCTATAATGACACGTTCCCTTGTAAACACTTTGTTGAATGTTTTTTCAATGTCAGTTGTTGGGTTCCGGAATGGTGTCATTAGCCATGGGCATATTCCACAGCCCTCATCCCCGAGAAGTAATGCATCGTTCGTTGCATTTTGCATTATTCTACATACCTCGCTGTTTCGTAAGATGCGTGAGTCATGAACTGAACCAGGCCAGGATATGTCAACGCTTGTAAAAAGTTCTTTTCCATCACAAGTTGCCTGCACATTTATAGAGTGGAAGCCTTTTCTACAAATATACTCATCGCTTTGATTAGTGGGTTTTTTAATTTTTATGTGAGTACAATTAATCACTCCAATTGCAAATGGAAAGCAATAATTTGCTTGCCATTTCATTTGAGCATCTTGTATTTCATCTGCATCTTTCGGGAATTTTATCCACTCGCTTGCTTTGGCAGATATAAGTTTCGCAACTTCCGCAATAGTTCGCGACACAGTTGATTGATGGACTCCAATATCTGTGGCTATACCATTTTGGAATCTAGGATCTACACAAAATCTTAAATACAGTCGAATTTTATCAATGTTGCTGAGAGCACCACCACGTGTTTCTTCTGACTCCTCAAAAAAATAATTAGCCAACCAGCAGATGCTACTATCATCAAACCTATGTATTTATCATTTTATTATTAATTATATAAAAAATAATTAATAATTAAGAATACAAACCTGTATAATTTTTTATCCTCACTTGCTAAATATCTTTTACGCTGTTGATAACATTTTGTATTTCTTTGTGGCACAAAATATTCAGCCATGATTCCTTTTTAGTGTACGTGAGTCAACTATAAGGCAGGCTCAACGAAATTTGAGCAAGAGCTCACAAAAGAAAGCAAAAGCTTGTTTTTATGCATATGAAAATGAGCACAATCTCATCTAACTTAGTTCCAACTGAGCAAGACGAGATCAAACGTGAGCAGTGAGTAAAAGCAAATTCATCAAATTTTATTATGCATACGACAAGCACCTTTTACTCAAAAAATCGAGTCCGAGCTCAAGCTCACGTTTTATGCATGAGACCCAATGTCTTATATTTACTGTACCTCGTTTCTGTATTTCTCGCATCGTAAAATTTCTCACTTGAAGTGTGGAACAATAAATTCCATCGTTTCTCGATTTGTGAGAAAAAACTGTTTCTGTATTTGCATGCGAAAACAGGCTGCGCTGATTTTGTTCTTACTGGAATGTTTCCAATAATTAAGTGTCAAATGTAAAAGAAACGTCAACGAGGGAAATTAATTATAACAAAAGCAAAACAATGAAAGGCTGAAAAATTTTAAATTACAAAACAACAATTGTTCTTTATAATTTTTTTTTTATTTAAATAAAAACCCAAATGTATAGTGCAGTGCTAGTTTTCATTCAAACTAAAAAAATATTTAAAAACATATTCTTGTGTTTATTTAAAATTGTTGCTACATACATAATATGTAATATGTACATATTAAGTACATACATATGTACATTATCTGTTGATTTCTGTTCCACATTTATACATACGAATTAAAAAATATTTATATTATACTAGATGACCCGGCAAACGTTGTTTTGCCATATTTTGGGGGATATACATATAAAAAATAGCGAATGTTTTAAGCACAGATACCCAGAGATGACAAAAAAAAATTGGACTTCGATCATGTTTTATTTATCATAACCCGGCATCGTGAAAAAGAGACAACATTAGTGTGTGTGTTATGAAGATAAACAAAACGAAAAGCAAAAAAAAAAAGTTCAGTTTTTAGTGGAAAATGCTACATGAAAGCACGCTTAAATTTAATAAAATGTAATAATATTAAGTATTTACGGCATATAATTCGAAAATAAAGTGATAAAACAATTTAATGTTTTCTTATATACTCAGTATATTAAATTTATATACATACGTACATATATGCTGGAAATTTGCCAAATGGTGGTGGTTTTTAACTTACATACACACATGCATACATACATACTTGATAAATTCTGATATTTTGCAGATATTATGGTGATAAAATACAAACGATCAGTGAAAACCAACTTAAATTAATTAATTAATAATATTTTTAATGTGAATTAGAGAAATATATGGATATTTAATTAGTTTTGCGATTTATAATTTTAATTTGGATAGAAAGACAGCACAAAGAAAAAACCAAAACCCGCGATTGTATGAGTGTATACAAACAATTATGCAAAATCTTCCGTCTCGTGTCATCTCTGGTTATCTGTGGTTTTAAGTGTGTGACGATGACCGCCGAAGAAAAAAATACCAAACAATAATTTTGTTCTGTTTGAAATACGAACAAGGACGATTCTCCTGCATGAGGCGGACGTAGCACCATCTGTCATTCAACAACAAACATAATTATGAGGCAGACATAACCCATCTGTTGGGTTAATAGTTTAGTAAATACAGAAATTGCCCCCTCCCTAACCTCCTCATGGCCCTAGCAATTTAAAATATACTTTAGATCCTATTCTCATATCTACCAAATATGCATAAAAAATTTCATTAAAATCGGTCCAGCCGTTTCGGAGGAGTTCGATAACAAACATCGTGACAGGAGAATTTTATATATTAGAAAATTTACTTTTCATATGTATATTTATATTTACTTAAAATTTGATTTTCTCGCACCAATTTGAAATGTGAGTTATTTTGACACTTCTTGTGAGAAACTTTCCGCAAAATGTTGTTACAGAAACACTTTTTCTCACATACTTCCAATAATTGCTGGAAAATTATTAAAATGACAGATCATTCTCGCAAAGTACATTTACAGAAACACTTGTGTGAGAAAAATCATATTTTGTTTCATTTTACACTGTTTTTGTTGAAATTCACTCGTTTCATGCGGATAACTTTACGATGCGAGAAATACAGAAACGAGCTACAGTTCTTAAGATTTATAGCAGAACAGCAGTGACAGAGTTACATACAAACGCTCCAAAATATGGTTTTGGTGCCGCACTTTTACAAATGTATGAAAATAAGTTACATCCAGTTTTCTTTTGGAGTAAAAAAACGTCACAGCAAGAACAAAATCAACACAGTTACATAATAGAACTTAAAGCTGCGTACCTTGCGTTTAAAAAGTTTCGGCATTATCTTCTTGGGATTCATTTTAAGTTGGTGACTGATTGCGCTGCATTTAAACAAACAACCTCAAAAAAATATGTTCCAAGGGATGTTGCACAGTGGATAATGTACATACAAGATTTTACGTACACTATTGAACATCGAGCTGGAAGTCGTTTAAAACATGTTGATGGTCTTAGTCGTTACCCTGTAGATGTTATGGTTATTTGCTCAGATATATCAGCTAGGATTGGTAAACTTCAACAAGAAGATGAGGGCGTAAAGGCGATTTCTGTAATTCTCGCTTCTGGTCCATATTGTGATTTTAAAATAAAAGGCGGTTTGATCTATAAATGCATTGCTGGTAATGATTTATTTTTAGTTCCAAAGTCTATAGAGGCTGAGGTGATTAAAAATGGTCACGAACAAGGGCACTTTTCAGTGCAAAAAACTATGCATCGTATACAACAACATTTTTTTATACCTCATTTGGAGAAAAAAGTAAGTCAGTTTATATCTAATTGTATTACATGTATAATACACAACAAAAAACTTGGAAAGCGTGAAGGATTTTTAAACTGTATAGATAAAGGATAAGTACCATTACACACTCTTCATGTGGACCATTTAGGTCCAATGGACGCAACGTCAAAACTATACAAACATATTTTTGCTGCTGTAGATGCACTTTCTAAATTTGTATGGCTGTTTCCAACGAAGTCTACTGGTGCTGAGGAAGTAG
This sequence comes from Lypha dubia, assembly GCA_947311025.1. Classification (NCBI taxonomy): domain Eukaryota; kingdom Metazoa; phylum Arthropoda; class Insecta; order Diptera; family Tachinidae; genus Lypha; species Lypha dubia. The sequence continues at coordinate 72,162,998 of OX371260.1, forward strand.
TTAGAAATCTTAAAATTTGGTCAGATGTTTTTGGCTACCCACTTAGAATAATAAGCAATAAGGGATCTGCATTTACCTCTAATGTTTTTGCTGAATTTTGTAAAGAAAACAACATTGAACATGTTTTGACTACTACTGGTGTTGCTCGTAGTAATGGCCAAATAGAACGAGTAAACCGTTCAATCAAAGTGGTATAAATACGTTGGTCAGGTGCAGAAAGCTATAAATTCATGTGTTCATAGTACAACAAAGTCGTCTCCTTTTGAAATAATGTTTGGTGTTAAGATGAACTCAGATGTCAGCGATAATATTTTAGATATGCTTAAAGAAGAACTTATTACCGGTTTTCAAAAAGAAAGAGAAAACCTGTGTGCAGAGGTCAAACAACAAATTATTAAAGCTCAACAACAATACAAAATTAATTACGATAAAAAATGTAAACAACAAAGTGACTATCAAATTGATGATTTGGTAGCTATAAAACGTAGTCAATTTGTAGCTGGGAAAAAACTTGCCAGTGAATTTTTGGGACCATATAAGGTCACTAAAGTTAAGAGAAATAATCGATATGATGTGGAGAGGGTTTCAGATTTTGATGGCCCTCGAAGAACATCTACAAGCGGTGATAATATGAAGTTATGGAGGTTTGCCGAGAAATAATCGATATGATGTGGAGAGGGTTTCAGATTTTGATGGCCCTCGAAGAACATCTACAAGCGGTGATAATATGAAGTTATGGAGGTTTGCCGAGAAATAATCGATATGATGTGGAGAGGGTTTCAGATTTTGATGGCCCTCGAAGAACATCTACAAGCGGTGATAATATGAAGTTATGGAGGTTTGCCGAGAAATAATCGATATGATGTGGAGAGGGTTTCAGATTTTGATGGCCCTCGAAGAACATCTACAAGCGGTGATAATATGAAGTTATGGAGGTTTGCCGAGAAATAATCGATATGATGTGGAGAGGGTTTCAGATTTTGATGGCCCTCGAAGAACATCTACAAGCGGTGATAATATGAAGTTATGGAGGTTTGCCGAGAAATAATCGATATGATGTGGAGAGGGTTTCAGATTTTGATGGCCCTCGAAGAACATCTACAAGCGGTGATAATATGAAGTTATGGAGGTTTGCCGAGAAATAATCGATATGATGTGGAGAGGGTTTCAGATTTTGATGGCCCTCGAAGAACATCTACAAGCGGTGATAATATGAAGTTATGGAGGTTTGCCGAAAATAATAATGACTTATTGTCATCTGGGTCAGATGAAGAGCAGGATGGCCGAATGTAAAGCTAGTGTCAGGTGTACAGATGTCAAAACGTTAAGTTGTCAAGGTTGTCAAATGTAAAGCTAGTTAAGTTGCAAGAGAGTCGGCAGTAAGTCGTATGCAGTCAGTTGAATCGGTCGGTCGTAAAGCTGTTGTCCGTCGATTTACTAAGTTGTACCTACATTTTTTTCTTATATTAATCCCTTTTAAATTATATTCGACTGAGCCGATAGCCCAAGTAGCTAGTGCTTTATTTCTTTATTAGTTTTATATTTATATAAGGCTAATATTATTTAAAATAAAAAAAAAAAAAATTATATTCGATTCTCAAAATTTAAACTGAATATGGTGAGCGCCAACAAATTTACTCATTTAGGAACTCTTAAAATTATTTTAAGTATTTCGTAACTTCTTGCTGTCAATGTTTAAATGGTACCTTAGCTGAGTGGTATGCGCGTAGACTGTTAATCCAATGACATGTGGTTCAAGTCCCAGCACAGCACCGGTGAAAAAAAAATTTATGAAAAATTTATTATTACAATCTTAATATATAAAACCGAATGTGTGTTTGTTTGGTTGTTCCTTATAGGAGGCCAAACTCTTGGACCGATCTTCCTGAAATTTTCACAGTATTTAACTGGAACTCTCGGATGAATTATAGGCTACTTTTTTTTCAACCACACCCACTTTTACGCCCACGTTTATAAATTATGTTACTCCTACCACGTAGTTTTTAACATATTTTATAATGTAAAGTGAGCATAACTTCGCTATTTGTGGATCAATTTTCAAAATAATTCTTTCAGCATATGAAAAAGGTGCCTTAATTTTTTTTGTTTTTAGAAATTGTTTGTTAGGTCGAACGGGGGGGGGGGGGGGGGCGGTAGAGCGTTGCAAATGGCCCGCCACAATAATTGATTATCAAATAACTTCGCCATATTTTGGGCATTTTTTGACCTACGTCGATGATATTTGGTACATATGGTATTGGCATAATTTGGAATACGTACCAGGAAAAAAGTGGGTGGGACTACGACCCTTTTTTAGGAAAACCAATCCCTTGGACCGATCTTCCTAAAATTTTCACAGCATGTTACTGTGACTCTGGAAGGAATAATAGGCTATATGAAGTTTTGAATGGACAAAGAGGCGTGGCACCGCCCATATAACCCAAAAATTTAAATCGCCATATTTTGGGCATTTTTTTACCTATGTCGATGATATTTGGTACATATGGTATTGGCATAATTTGTAATACGTACCAGGAGAAAAGTGGGTGGGACCACGCCTCTTTTTTAGGAAAACCAAACCCTTGGACCGATCTTCCTGAAATTTTTACAGCATGTTACTGTGACTCTGGAAGGAATAATAGGCAATTGAAGTTTTGATTGGACAAAGAGGCGTGGCACCGCCAATATAACCCAAATATTTAAATCGCTATACTTTGGGCATTTTTTGACCTACGTCGATGATATTTGGTACATATGGTATTGGCATAATTTGGAATACGTACCGGGAGAAAAGTGGGTGGGACCACGCCCCTTTTTAAGAAAATTAAAAATCGTAATATAGTCTTAACTACTGGACCGACCGTCATTAAATTTTCATAATAGGATATATAAATACTTTTAATTTTATTTTATAACGAGGGGCGTAGCGAAGCACACCGGGATAGGCTAGTATTACTATGAAACTACTGAATATAGAATTGAGAAAATAAAATAAAAATGAAATATATATTTTTATGTATACTAACTAACTACATTTTGACTTTTTAAAACTAACTTTAGAGTTAGCTACAAGTAGTGCAAAGACAACTGATTACTTCCTAGGAAATCGCAATGTTAAAAAAGTTAGTTCTTTCCATACATTAAAGTTAGTTTTGTTTCCGACAGGGTAGGTACAAAAATATATGGTATGTTTATAAAACTCATGTAATGAAAATTTTAATTCACCCGATTTGCGTTAAGTTTCATTTAAATATCTTTCAAGTCCATACCAGCGTTGCCACCAGAGAAAGTTAAAATTGTACAGAAGTTTGGCAAAAATAGTACAAAACCAAATGAAATACATAGTACAAAAAAAAATTTCGACAAAAGGTTTTTTATTTTCATCAAAACATATTGTTTTTATTTAAAAATCAAAAGTAGAGATTATTAATTTTGTACTTTAAAATGTATATATATATGTAGACATTTATTTATATACATGCATATATACAAAATACACTTAACTTCTTATTTCTGTTTTTAGGAACAAATATAATTTTTTGTGATAACTCGTTTGCTGTTCTAAGATTTTAATTAAAAATAAAAAAAAAAATTTTAAATAAATTTAGCAAACATCAAATTTTTGTTTAAGAACAAATAAACTTTTTGTAATTTTAACACTTCAATAAAAGCGACTACAGAAACAATTAACCCAATTTTCAAATAATGGTGGCCTGCCACTTGTATAACTTATTACACCATGATAAATGCATAACATGCACTTACATTTTATTAGAACTATGCTCTTTATCACGCGTTGTGAAAGAGGGCTAGACGGAAAAAATTCTCACGAAAAGTTGTAACGACACTTTTTGCTATAGTAAGCTATTGTATTGTGTTGTGTTTAAAATCAATGCGAGAATATATGTATGTACATATGTACTATATGGAGTGTTACTCACCCAGTTGGCAAAACCGTCTTAGATGACAAAGTCTTCGACGATTTATGCACGATTTGTTCTCTTTGTTTAATTTTACTAAAGACGTGGGCGACAGAATGGGCGTCAAAGTCTTTTATCTTGCCTCTAAACTGCTGATTTTTTTTCGCTTTTGTTTAAGTTTTCTATAGACGTGGGCTTGATGACAAGATGGGCGACAATGTCTTCTGTCTAGTCTTCAAACTATTTAAGAAGCAACAAAATTCAAATAACGGGACTTTAAAAAGAGAACAAAAATTTAAACAGTTTTGATTGTGCATTTTTGTTCATTTGGATTTTATAAACAGTGAGCGAAGGTTTAATTTTAACGAGTTTTGTGAAAAATTGAAAAAATTATTAAACGGTAAGTACAATACACATTAACCAAATGAAATTATAATAACTATGAATTTCTCCACACAAGTGTAAGTATGAACAAATTTAATTTATTTTTATTTGATTTAAGTGAACGTTGACTATGTGTTCGTCGACGACAAGGTGGAGGAATTTGTCGCTCATGCATTCATCGACGATGAATTGCAGGAATTTGTCGCTCATGCAATCGTCGACGACAACGTGGGCGAAATTGTCGCTCACATTGTCGTGCAAGAAATTTGTGGCCATTTGTTCGAAGATTTCGTCGACGATTTGTTTGAACTGTCTTCAATATGTCTTCGACGATTTTCTATTGTCTTGCAGACATGGCCAACGGGATACAAATGTTTATTTAAATTTTGAATATTAAAAATTCATATGTACATATGTATATGAAAAACACAAATTTCTTAGAAACATTTTTTTCGGCTAAAGTTGGCAAATCTGCAGTTAAAATTATAATTCTTTTTTTTTTATTTATTCAATCTATAGTAATACACACTCGTACATACATATAGCCTTAGGCCAATTTAATTCGTATTATATGCAAATATACATGAGTAAAAGTGAAGTATTTAATCACATAAAAACACAGCACCTTCTGAACATTCCAGTGAATCCATCAACACCAGTTAATAACAGAGATAATAAAACAAATTAAATTAAACCCAGTCAGTCAGCATTTAATTACTGTCGGTATTATAAAATGGCCCCCGAGATGCCTTTTAAAAATAGATAGTGCCATCGGAAAAACACGTAGTCCTCTTGGCAAAACATTCCACAACATAGCAACTTGAACTACCATAGATCGTTCATACAAGGTATTATAAATCCGCGAAATTACCATCTGAGGATTTCTAGAAGTCCTTGTAAAAGTTATCATTTGAGCAGTACGTACAGGATTCTGGTATTTAATAATTCTAAATATATAAATCAAGATGCGAATATTAAAATAATCTTTATATGAAAATTTCAAAAAACTTTGAGAAACATGCGCCCTTAATCTTAACCTCTACATAAATCTGACAATCATGTGTACCACAATTTTAATCCTATTCCTGATACCTATATTTCATCCAGAATAAACTTCAATACAATAACTAACCCGCGACATTAATAGGGCATGAGCAATAGAACGCCTAACACGTAGAGGTAAAAAAAGGTTCCAGTGGTATATGTATGTATCTAACCTCCTGACAGTAAAACAAACAATGGAGCAAACGTTATTAACATGAGGTTCAAACGACAACTTCTTATCTATAATAACCCCAAGAAATTTAATTTGACTCACAAAATCAACAACAGCCCCACAAATTCCCAAATCCAAATCATCTACATTCACATTCTATCTATTACATTTAAAAAGCATCGCCTTAATCTTATTAGAATTCACCAGTTAGTATTCATCAACTCACTCAATTTATATAAATCAAAATTAATAACATTCGACCAATCTATTTGCGATCATACATCCGCGGACCACAATAATTGAATGTCATCAGCAAATGCCACTGGCCAAAGATAATTACTACTCATACTAGAAAACACATAATTTAGAAATATAGTGATTAACATTGGCCCCAAAACCGAACAATTACAGTTCTCCTTATATGAATTAGCTAAAATGCAGTGGGCAAATGCAAGCAAACTAGTAGAAAAAAACAAATAAGAAATTCAACGGAAACTGAAATCATGCCGAAAGTAAAGAACATAAATATAGACTACAATCATATATTCTGGGATACAATCAAGGCCTTTTGGGTACTAACTAATCGAGGTCGAAAATACGCCAGGATTAGGAGATTTACATAAATCATGAACAGGTAAAATTTTAACATAAAATTTAAAATAATACTATGTTTAATTTAATATAGAATATCGAAAAGGACACATCTCATATTTCCACGAACATGATTGTTCTTATTAAAGACTTCTAAATATTTATAATTGTAAAAAGATAATACCCTTCTTGCTCGTTACAATGTCGACGTCATGGCAAGTACAGAAACAATTTCGAAAAAAGTTTAATTTTCTTTAAAATAAAGTTATTTTTTATTTTATAAAAGTTTGCGTATTCAGACATGTGCCCTTTTCGAAATTGCATAATTAATTATATTAAACCGCACCAGATAATAAATCTTAATGTATGTAATGGTGATTCGTTAACAGTTTGAGAATTGTTTTCGCTCAAAATACGGCAATTTTCCTTATTGACGTAGCCATTTAACCAGAAGTAAGCTTTATCACTAAACACAATTATATGATAAAAGAGCTCTATGATTTTTGACAAAATATTGATTTATTCAAAAGTAAATTTCCAAAATTATAACCGTTCTTCTAAGGTCGAACGATTTATGATGACTTGAAAACCTTACTGTACAGATATGTTAACACAGTTTGATATTCTCAGTTGTCAAACCATAGTTATCGATATAAAATAAAGAATTGGAAAATAAAAACCTTTAAACCAACAAATCGTGCAATGCAGTTTTTATGAAGTTAAATAAGAAAAAGTTATAGCTTACAACCTGTTATTAAAAATTATATGAAAAACAATTTTTCTCAGATGGAGAATGTATTTTAGTATAAGATCGTTTAATACAGAATATAAAAAATAATTATTTGTTTATAATTGTTAGCTATAAAATATTTTTAAGAAAAAATAATAAATTGTCCCACTTTAGCCGAACTTTTCGCATGTTAGCTTCAGTATGTTAAGTTTCAAATCAAATGTCCACAAACACAATTCCTTTTATTCTCATTCCCACAACCAATTTTCCTAGTTCCGACACAATGGACTGCATACGTAGGAGTCATCCTCTGAGTGCTCGAATAAAATGTTATATTTGTAAAAGGTTTAAAGTACATATATCAATATCCAGTATATCCAACTCTCCAACAACTTAAAAATAAAAAATCAACAGGCTTTTTGTTTGTGTAAAATAAGTTTACATTTGTGTTTTAATTCAATTCGCATTTTGTGTAAAATTAAACTTTTTGTAAATCATTGTGAATTAAAAACCAAATTTTAATCAGCCTTTTACAGCTCTGCTTAGCAGAACGTAAAGAAAATTGCGAAGAAAGAAATATGAAAAAATTTTGACAGTAGTCAATGAAAATATGTATAAAAAACAACACGACCAACAACAAAGATCTAACAGATTTTTGTTAACAGCTCTCAGCCAGTGATGTTAATTAATTTTTCCCAATTTCCGTAAAGGCTTAAAAAAATTACCGTTTTTGGGGTAAAATTACCGTACGGTTAAAGCGTTGTATAGAAATAGTAATATTTTACTATTAAAATAGGTTATTTTTTAATCAATATAAGTACATATTTAAAAGACAATAAAAACCTAAGAAACAATTATTATTAATAAAATATTAGAATTAAAACTTATACATTCAATCACCGTTGTCTTAAAGGCTATATTCACTTTGACTTTTTGGTGATTAAGCTACATGTTAAGTCCTTTTCCAAAAAATCATTCAATTCGTTATAGGGTACCAAATATTTTTTCGGAGCTAAAGCGTCATCTTCAATTTACTATTCAATTACACCCGCAATTTTTTGGTCATTTGTTGCTTAACTTCAAATGGTACATTGTCATCAAAAAGGGGAAAAGAGAACTGGCTCATCAGTAGAAAAAAGTGGCTGCGCCCAACAATTGCCCAAATAATTTAAGACCCCAGACTTGCTGCAGTGCATTGGGGTGCTACGTCAAAATAAAATTAGGTACGTATGTAATGCAATGCAGAAAATCTTTACTAAACATCGCCGTGTCGGGATATACCATGATGGAGAAAATCCCTAAGCCCGGCCGGAGGCCGGCTACGCGGAAAAACTTTAGTAATAAAATTCAAATATTTTAAAATATTGGATTATTTTCAAAAAATTGAGTTGCTTACTAAAGATCCCAAGCATAGGGCTTAGGGCTTTTTACATTGACAACAACAATAATTATTTTTGGGGCCATTTTTTCTGTTTTGAGGCCATTTTTCATTTTTAGTTTGGGGCAATTTTTCAGTTTGGGGCTATTTTTCAACAGTTTGGGGCCATTTTTCATGGAGCCATATACTACATAGTGCTTTCTCCTTCTGTAATTGGGAATTATTTTCTTAAGAGAAATATTTGTATTGAATAAATAGCCTTGGCCATCCATCGGTCCTGGTGATAAGCGCCGGGCTTCCGTATTTTATTTCCATTTGGAAGAATGCTTCCATGCTTCCCAAAAGGATGACGACGAGTTCTAAGAACTCTGTGTAGTCATGATGAGGCTCCTGGTCATGTCTAAGGTTTCTAAGACAGAATAAAAGTGTTTTCTGTCGGTTTTCATCAATAAGTCGAACCAGGGGGTAGATTCTGGTTCTGCTATAACGTGAAATGTAAAAAAATGTTTCATTTTCGTTTTCATTACAACTTTACGCAATATCTTTTCGCAGTTGCACAAAATGCGATTCCCGTTTATAATATGAAAAAGTGTTTCATTCCATCTGTTGCAGTGTAACTTTATATCACTGATGTTAACTGTACGGTAATTACCGTATTGTACGGTAATTTAGACCTCCAAAAGGTTGGCAGATAATTTCAATATTTGTACGGTAATTTTATAAAGCTTTAATTTTAAATAAAATCATAAAACCCACGGTTTTCCTAAAACATTGTAACAATGCCAATAATATCTCCTATGGAATATTTATACAGGTACTCGCATTACCTATTTTAATAGTAAAATATTACTATTTCTATACAACGCTTTACCGGTACGGTAATTTTACCCGAAAAACGGTAATTTTTTTAAGGCTATACGGAAATTGGGAAAAATTAGTTAACAGCACTGCTTTATATCCATGTTATTCAACTTGAAATGTCATACACAGAGAACGAAGTTGAACAACTTCGATGCAAGGCCGCATTCAAATATATACATATTTGCTCTTTTGTGGCTTTTACAACATGCATATATTCTTCATTGAAATTTTGGTTGATTTTTCAATATATATTACATAATATACATAGCTTATGTTATAGAAAATTTAAAAAAATTAGAAAATATTAAATAAACAAATTAGCGGTGGTGTAGAAATTGTATGAACCCGGCCGTAGGCGGCTACATATGTAAGTAGACAATTTTGTTAATAGTTTATAATTACAGATACGAAGTTAATCCTACAAGTTTAATAAGGAACAAATATATATATTTGTATATATAATCAGAGATGTTATTTAATGTTTTATTGACAAAAAGAAAAAAAGAAAATCGAAAAATAGAGTATAATCACAAATTTAATCTATAATTTAAGATCCGTCAAAACTCTGAAAATAAGTCGATAGTTTAAAAATATCGAAAATATAGATAGGAATAAATATCGGTATCGATATTATTTAAAATACAGTTTTGAACCGTTCCTTTAGTTTAATTCTATTTATTTGCTTTTTATTTTTTTTTTAATAAAATGATATGTTTTCAAATTACATACTAGATGTATGCATGTTGCGAAGAGAAACAAATTTTTAAACGGGATTAATTCTAGATGTTTTAAAAATATTTTATTTAACCTTTTTCTTGTGGCCTCTGGAGACGATAAAAAACACATCAACGTTCTAAGTGTGTGCGTGCAGTCGTGCTTTTTCGGGTAAACGTATATGTTGTCAGCTCTGATTGATAAAAATCAAAATTTTTTTTCTTCTTTTTTTTTGATAATTTTATTATTTATTGAATCTTCAATTACACGGTGCTACAGTGAAAATATACTTGGAAAGGGACCTAGTGTAAGTTGTAGACCTTATTTAGTAGATCATAAATCAATTTTTAAAAGTTCGGAAACACCCTCAAATTTCGGAGTTATTCCGAAATAACTATTTTCGGGTAGGTTCCAGTACTTATGTACACGTAACTCAGTTGATTTTAATCCGATCTTCAATTTTTTAACGCTTTATGAAAGACAAAGAATAGATCTTTCCAACCGTATACATTTTATGCTATATTAATTAAATATTAGTAGTAATTTTCGTAATAACATCTGCAATTTTTTTATTTTTTCATGTTTTTTTAACTTTGAGTTCTTTTTTTTATAATTTTTTCTATAAAAGCAGATGTACTTGTATAAAAAATTTGAAATAAAATTTTATAACAAATAAAATGAACTTTAGTTTTTTTAAATCGGACTATATTTGTGAAAGTTATTAAACTTTTTTTAAATTTAAATAGCACTTGATACCCCCAAGCGGAAAAAAATTTAGGTGAGAATAATTTTTTTTTATACTGAGATCACAAAAGAGATAAATTAAATACTTTAGTTAAGTTTTTTTTAATTTGAATACTGTTATTTTAAAATATTTATAAATTCATATCATTATAAGATTAAAAAAAATAGAGTAAATGTAGTAGCTATTGATCAATATTTGTAAAAGCAAAATTTTTAACTTTTGAAAAACCTTAATAACTTTTTTATTTTTTACTCGATTTTATTTATTGAAGGCTGGTTTAACTCAAAACTAAATTAGCTTTCATGAAATATATACATATGGGTATGTTTTTGAACAATCTAATTTAAAAAAATGGCGCCAAAGTTGAAAAACCTAGAAAAAATAAAATTAAAATCAGATATAATTAAAAATATCACTGCAAAAATTTAATATATATACCAAAGGGAGTATATATTTAGAAAAGCACATTTTTTTTCTTTCTGAAACCATTTAAAAATTGTAAATCCGATTAAAATCAACTGAGTTACGTGTTCATAAGTACTCGAACCTACCCGAAAATAGTTTTTTCGGAATAACTCCGAAATTTGAGGGTGTTTCCGAACTTTTAAAAATTGATTTATGATCTACTAAATAAGGTATATAACCTACACTAGGTCTCTTTTCAAGTATAAAAAAAAGTGCTCATTTGTAGCACCGTGTTATAGATTGAAACATCAATATGTAAGTTTTTCAAATCTTAAAATATTAAATATAAGTTTAGCCAATGCTAAACAAAATTTTTAGTTACAACGGTTGATTTTTGTTGTTTTACATCTCTCGCGTACGGCTAATAGAAAGAGTATCCCTCCTCCTAAAGGTACCAATACACTACATGTTTTTGTTTGTGTTTTTTCAAGTCTACAATTCACATGTTTTTTTTTTGTGTCTGTCAAACTTGATTAATTTACATAAGGTTTTTAATTTTTGGTCACCAACTTGTATGTATAATTACATATGACATCGGCCATGATTGTTTACAACAGCTGATATGTTCATGTTAATATGTATATTAAAGCCGCTGAAAATTTCTTTGGTAGCGTTGGTGAAGTGCCGGCGTCACAAATATTTATTTAAGTTTTTTTTTCTTTTTAATCTGCAAAATATGGAGCTTGTATCAACACTTGTATATACTTTATATCATTGTTATTAAAATTTTAAAATGAGATAAAAAATAATTAATTTATCACCAATGCAAATACTTTAAACGGAGACATTCAACCGTCGATAAATGTTTCCACATGGCATAGACATTTGAAAACACATGTGTGAACATAAGAAAATAGAAAATTTTTCTAATTGAAAATTTGTCTTATGTTTTTGAGTTTTTGAGTTCACCAACTACATGTTTTTACCGAATTATGTAAAATTTTACAGGTGCAATGTAAAAAACATGTAGTGTATAGCCACCTTAAGCCGGGTGTGGCCTCTACACTCTAGAATATTGCGCGCAAGTGGGTTTGGGTGCAACTCAAGTTTTTTAATGTATTTTTCGCATGTTTAGAAAATACTGTCTTCACCAACGACACATCAAGGTCTTTGTGAATTCGCTGATTTCGGATATACCAGGGGGCTGCTGTTATTGTACGTAGAATTTTATTTTGTCGCCTTTGAATTTTTTTTACAGTCTAGGCTTAGTATAGAATTTTTTCCCATAAGCCAATTCATTTGGGCAGCTTTTAATTTCATTTGGATCAACGTTGCGTCTACTCGTATATGCGATTTCCACGTTAAACGGCGATCAAGGTGAACGCCTAAATATTTGACTATTTAGATAGCTTTTTAAAAGCCTGACGATGTTTGCGGGTAGATTTTGCGTTATTTTGTGTATTAGACCTTCGTGCCAGACTTTATCGAAAGCTTGAGAAACATCTAGAGCGCAGAGCAATATTTCTCTTTTTCAAAGGTTTCTCTTACAACGTTCAGAAGTCTGTGAGCTTGTTCAATAGTGCTATGTTGTCTGCGAAAACCGAATTGATGATCTGGAATGCATCCACTTCTAGTCACTATAGGCATCAGCTTGCTCATATACAGCTTTTGAAATAGTTTTGATATGTTGGGCAATAAACTAATAGGCCGATAGGATTCAACCTTTGCATGATCCTTGCCAGGCTTTGGCATCATAGTAATTAGCGACACCTTCCATTTTTTGGATAGTATTGCAGCCGTAAAATACCATTAAAAATGAATAGTATTATTCTTTTTGCAATATATGGCGATTATTGAAGCATTTTGTTGCTTATTTTGTCGACACCTGGGGCTTTTTTGGTGTTAAGACTAGCAATAGCCTTTTCAATCTCCACAATGTTGAATTTTAGCGATATTTCTGGTAAAGAGACGACTGGTGGAATTTTTGAAGGGAAGCTGTTTTTTGAGTGTGCAAAACTTTCCTAAGCTGCTTGGTACACTCCTTAAGCCTTAATTTTAGCTGGGGCTTCAACTTCAACCATCTCGCTGGGCACACCTTTCACAATTCCAAAGTCGATAACATCAGGAATTTTTTGTCGATCTGTTGGCCAATATGTTAGCTGACCACTTGAAACTACATTCAAACCCATTTTAGATATTGTGTCGAACAAAACTCGTCCCTTAGGACTGATTAAACGTGAACCCCAAAAAGTGTGTTTAGCATTGTAGTCGCCAGCTGCTAGAAAACGGGACCCCACTGTTGTATAAAATATATATATTGTATATATATTGATATATATATATATATATTGACTCGGTGAAATTGAAAACCTGGGGGGAGAATAAACAGATGATATCACAAGCTTTTGATAAAAATTTTCAATGCAGATGTTCGTTGCATGAAGGTATTCTTCACGAAGGTCATTTAGCAGGTAGTGTTTTATTCGAGTTTTTATTAGGATTCCAGAGCCACCACAAGCTCTACCTCGAGGATCCTTGGCGCCGTAGAAATTATATCCACTAATTCTAAAATAGCTTCGAGACGTCAATAAGTTTCTGAGATATGCATAACATCGATTTGTTTATTCATTCTTATGTTGGCAGATGCCGTTTGCGTTGCAAAAAGAGATTCTTAAGTTCATGGTTTGTTCAATACAGCCTGCAACAAGGTAGACTGCATTTTCTACATTTCCTGCATCATACAGGACATGTTGAGGGGAAATGTATTTACTGTTTGTATTAGGCACTCTATCGAGGCTTCAATACGATTAATATTAGGCCCTGATTCTTCATTTACTGGTGTAGTTTTTTGCGCCGTAGTCTGGTTACTCTTTAAAATATTAGCGTATGAAAATTGACTATTATGTTTTTGTTGAGTAAGAGACGTGTTAGACTTTAAAACATTTGCGTATTGATTATGGCTATACGATGGTTGAGGTAACTGCGGGTAGTTTAAAGGAGTGTTGGGCTGAGCGGGAGTAGCATTTGTTTTTCTGTTCGACGAATTTTTAAAAAGAGAATAAACAAATTCCCAAATCCAAATCATCTACATTCACATTCTATCTATTACATTTAAAAAGCATCGCCTTAATCTTATTAGAATTCACCAGTTAGTATTCATCAACTCACTCAATTTATATAAATCAAAATTAATAACATTCGACCAATCTATTTGCGATCATACATCCGCGGACCACAATAATTGAATGTCATCAGCAAATGCCACTGGCCAAAGATAATTACTACTCATACTAGAAAACACATAATTTAGAAATATAGTGATTAACATTGGCCCCAAAACCGAACAATTACAGTTCTCCTTATATGAATTAGCTAAAATGCAGTGGGCAAATGCAAGCAAACTAGTAGAAAAAAACAAATAAGAAATTCAACGGAAACTGAAATCATGCCGAAAGTAAAGAACATAAATATAGACTACAATCATATATTCTGGGATACAATCAAGGCCTTTTGGGTACTAACTAATCGAGGTCGAAAATACGCCAGGATTAGGAGATTTACATAAATCATGAACAGGTAAAATTTTAACATAAAATTTAAAATAATACTATGTTTAATTTAATATAGAATATCGAAAAGGACACATCTCATATTTCCACGAACATGATTGTTCTTATTAAAGACTTCTAAATATTTATAATTGTAAAAAGATAATACCCTTCTTGCTCGTTACAATGTCGACGTCATGGCAAGTACAGAAACAATTTCGAAAAAAGTTTAATTTTCTTTAAAATAAAGTTATTTTTTATTTTATAAAAGTTTGCGTATTCAGACATGTGCCCTTTTCGAAATTGCATAATTAATTATATTAAACCGCACCAGATAATAAATCTTAATGTATGTAATGGTGATTCGTTAACAGTTTGAGAATTGTTTTCGCTCAAAATACGGCAATTTTCCTTATTGACGTAGCCATTTAACCAGAAGTAAGCTTTATCACTAAACACAATTATATGATAAAAGAGCTCTATGATTTTTGACAAAATATTGATTTATTCAAAAGTAAATTTCCAAAATTATAACCGTTCTTCTAAGGTCGAACGATTTATGATGACTTGAAAACCTTACTGTACAGATATGTTAACACAGTTTGATATTCTCAGTTGTCAAACCATAGTTATCGATATAAAATAAAGAATTGGAAAATAAAAACCTTTAAACCAACAAATCGTGCAATGCAGTTTTTATGAAGTTAAATAAGAAAAAGTTATAGCTTACAACCTGTTATTAAAAATTATATGAAAAACAATTTTTCTCAGATGGAGAATGTATTTTAGTATAAGATCGTTTAATACAGAATATAAAAAATAATTATTTGTTTATAATTGTTAGCTATAAAATATTTTTAAGAAAAAATAATAAATTGTCCCACTTTAGCCGAACTTTTCGCATGTTAGCTTCAGTATGTTAAGTTTCAAATCAAATGTCCACAAACACAATTCCTTTTATTCTCATTCCCACAACCAATTTTCCTAGTTCCGACACAATGGACTGCATACGTAGGAGTCATCCTCTGAGTGCTCGAATAAAATGTTATATTTGTAAAAGGTTTAAAGTACATATATCAATATCCAGTATATCCAACTCTCCAACAACTTAAAAATAAAAAATCAACAGGCTTTTTGTTTGTGTAAAATAAGTTTACATTTGTGTTTTAATTCAATTCGCATTTTGTGTAAAATTAAACTTTTTGTAAATCATTGTGAATTAAAAACCAAATTTTAATCAGCCTTTTACAGCTCTGCTTAGCAGAACGTAAAGAAAATTGCGAAGAAAGAAATATGAAAAAATTTTGACAGTAGTCAATGAAAATATGTATAAAAAACAACACGACCAACAACAAAGATCTAACAGATTTTTGTTAACAGCTCTCAGCCAGTGATGTTAATTAATTTTTCCCAATTTCCGTAAAGGCTTAAAAAAATTACCGTTTTTGGGGTAAAATTACCGTACGGTTAAAGCGTTGTATAGAAATAGTAATATTTTACTATTAAAATAGGTTATTTTTTAATCAATATAAGTACATATTTAAAAGACAATAAAAACCTAAGAAACAATTATTATTAATAAAATATTAGAATTAAAACTTATACATTCAATCACCGTTGTCTTAAAGGCTATATTCACTTTGACTTTTTGGTGATTAAGCTACATGTTAAGTCCTTTTCCAAAAAATCATTCAATTCGTTATAGGGTACCAAATATTTTTTCGGAGCTAAAGCGTCATCTTCAATTTACTATTCAATTACACCCGCAATTTTTTGGTCATTTGTTGCTTAACTTCAAATGGTACATTGTCATCAAAAAGGGGAAAAGAGAACTGGCTCATCAGTAGAAAAAAGTGGCTGCGCCCAACAATTGCCCAAATAATTTAAGACCCCAGACTTGCTGCAGTGCATTGGGGTGCTACGTCAAAATAAAATTAGGTACGTATGTAATGCAATGCAGAAAATCTTTACTAAACATCGCCGTGTCGGGATATACCATGATGGAGAAAATCCCTAAGCCCGGCCGGAGGCCGGCTACGCGGAAAAACTTTAGTAATAAAATTCAAATATTTTAAAATATTGGATTATTTTCAAAAAATTGAGTTGCTTACTAAAGATCCCAAGCATAGGGCTTAGGGCTTTTTACATTGACAACAACAATAATTATTTTTGGGGCCATTTTTTCTGTTTTGAGGCCATTTTTCATTTTTAGTTTGGGGCCATTTTTCAGTTTGGGGCTATTTTTCAACAGTTTGGGGCCATTTTTCATGGAGCCATATACTACATAGTGCTTTCTCCTTCTGTAATTGGGAATTATTTTCTTAAGAGAAATATTTGTATTGAATAAATAGCCTTGGCCATCCATCGGTCCTGGTGATAAGCGCCGGGCTTCCGTATTTTATTTCCATTTGGAAGAATGCTTCCATGCTTCCCAAAAGGATGACGACGAGTTCTAAGAACTCTGTGTAGTCATGATGAGGCTCCTGGTCATGTCTAAGGTTTCTAAGACAGAATAAAAGTGTTTTCTGTCGGTTTTCATCAATAAGTCGAACCAGGGGGTAGATTCTGGTTCTGCTATAACGTGAAATGTAAAAAAATGTTTCATTTTCGTTTTCATTACAACTTTACGCAATATCTTTTCGCAGTTGCACAAAATGCGATTCCCGTTTATAATATGAAACAATGCCAATAATATCTCCTATGGAATATTTATACAGGTACTCGCATTACCTATTTTAATAGTAAAATATTACTATTTCTATACAACGCTTTACCCGTACGGTAATTTTACCCGAAAAACGGTAATTTTTTAAGGCTATACGGAAATTTGGAAAAATTAGTTAACAGCACTGCTTTATATCCATGTTATTCAACTTGAAATGTCATACACAGAGAACGAAGTTGAACAACTTCGATGCAAGGCCGCATTCAAATATATACATATTTGCTCTTTTGTGGCTTTTACAACATGCATATATTCTTCATTGAAATTTTGGTTGATTTTTCAATATATATTACATAATATACATAGCTTATGTTATAGAAAATTTAAAAAAATTAGAAAATATTAAATAAACAAATTAGCGGTGGTGTAGAAATTGTATGAACCCGGCCGTAGGCGGCTACATATGTAAGTAGACAATTTTGTTAATAGTTTATAATTACAGATACGAAGTTAATCCTACAAGTTTAATAAGGAACAAATATATATATTTGTATATATAATCAGAGATGTTATTTAATGTTTTATTGACAAAAAGAAAAAAAGAAAATCGAAAAATAGAGTATAATCACAAATTTAATCTATAATTTAAGATCCGTCAAAACTCTGAAAATAAGTCGATAGTTTAAAAATATCGAAAATATAGATAGGAATAAATATCGGTATCGATATTATTTAAAATACAGTTTTGAACCGTTCCTTTAGTTTAATTCTATTTATTTGCTTTTTATTTTTTTTTTAATAAAATGATATGTTTTCAAATTACATACTAGATGTATGCATGTTGCGAAGAGAAACAAATTTTTAAACGGGATTAATTCTAGATGTTTTAAAAATATTTTATTTAACCTTTTTCTTGTGGCCTCTGGAGACGATAAAAAACACATCAACGTTCTAAGTGTGTGCGTGCAGTCGTGCTTTTTCGGGTAAACGTATATGTTGTCAGCTCTGATTGATAAAAATCAAAATTTTTTTTCTTCTTTTTTTTTGATAATTTTATTATTTATTGAATCTTCAATTACACGGTGCTACAGTGAAAATATACTTGGAAAGGGACCTAGTGTAAGTTGTAGACCTTATTTAGTAGATCATAAATCAATTTTTAAAAGTTCGGAAACACCCTCAAATTTCGGAGTTATTCCGAAATAACTATTTTCGGGTAGGTTCCAGTACTTATGTACACGTAACTCAGTTGATTTTAATCCGATCTTCAATTTTTTAACGCTTTATGAAAGACAAAGAATAGATCTTTCCAACCGTATACATTTTATGCTATATTAATTAAATATTAGTAGTAATTTTCGTAATAACATCTGCAATTTTTTTATTTTTTCATGTTTTTTTAACTTTGAGTTCTTTTTTTATAATTTTTTCTATAAAAGCAGATGTACTTGTATAAAAAATTTGAAATAAAATTTTATAACAAATAAAATGAACTTTAGTTTTTTTAAATCGGACTATATTTGTGAAAGTTATTAAACTTTTTTTAAATTTAAATAGCACTTGATACCCCCAAGCGGAAAAAAATTTAGGTGAGAATAATTTTTTTTTATACTGAGATCACAAAAGAGATAAATTAAATACTTTAGTTAAGTTTTTTTTAATTTGAATACTGTTATTTTAAAATATTTATAAATTCATATCATTATAAGATTAAAAAAAATAGAGTAAATGTAGTAGCTATTGATCAATATTTGTAAAAGCAAAATTTTTAACTTTTGAAAAACCTTAATAACTTTTTTATTTTTTACTCGATTTTATTTATTGAAGGCTGGTTTAACTCAAAACTAAATTAGCTTTCATGAAATATATACATATGGGTATGTTTTTGAACAATCTAATTTAAAAAAATGGCGCCAAAGTTGAAAAACCTAGAAAAAATAAAATTAAAATCAGATATAATTAAAAATATCACTGCAAAAATTTAATATATATACCAAAGGGAGTATATATTTAGAAAAGCACATTTTTTTTCTTTCTGAAACCATTTAAAAATTGTAAATCCGATTAAAATCAACTGAGTTACGTGTTCATAAGTACTCGAACCTACCCGAAAATAGTTTTTTCGGAATAACTCCGAAATTTGAGGGTGTTTCCGAACTTTTAAAAATTGATTTATGATCTACTAAATAAGGTATATAACCTACACTAGGTCTCTTTTCAAGTATAAAAAAAAGTGCTCATTTGTAGCACCGTGTTATAGATTGAAACATCAATATGTAAGTTTTTCAAATCTTAAAATATTAAATATAAGTTTAGCCAATGCTAAACAAAATTTTTAGTTACAACGGTTGATTTTTGTTGTTTTACATCTCTCGCGTACGGCTAATAGAAAGAGTATCCCTCCTCCTAAAGGTACCAATACACTACATGTTTTTGTTTGTGTTTTTTCAAGTCTACAATTCACATGTTTTTTTTTTGTGTCTGTCAAACTTGATTAATTTACATAAGGTTTTTAATTTTTGGTCACCAACTTGTATGTATAATTACATATGACATCGGCCATGATTGTTTACAACAGCTGATATGTTCATGTTAATATGTATATTAAAGCCGCTGAAAATTTCTTTGGTAGCGTTGGTGAAGTGCCGGCGTCACAAATATTTATTTAAGTTTTTTTTTCTTTTTAATCTGCAAAATATGGAGCTTGTATCAACACTTGTATATACTTTATATCATTGTTATTAAAATTTTAAAATGAGATAAAAAATAATTAATTTATCACCAATGCAAATACTTTAAACGGAGACATTCAACCGTCGATAAATGTTTCCACATGGCATAGACATTTGAAAACACATGTGTGAACATAAGAAAATAGAAAATTTTTCTAATTGAAAATTTGTCTTATGTTTTTGAGTTTTTGAGTTCACCAACTACATGTTTTTACCGAATTATGTAAAATTTTACAGGTGCAATGTAAAAAACATGTAGTGTATAGCCACCTTAAGCCGGGTGTGGCCTCTACACTCTAGAATATTGCGCGCAAGTGGGTTTGGGTGCAACTCAAGTTTTTTAATGTATTTTTCGCATGTTTAGAAAATACTGTCTTCACCAACGACACATCAAGGTCTTTGTGAATTCGCTGATTTCGGATATACCAGGGGGCTGCTGTTATTGTACGTAGAATTTTATTTTGTCGCCTTTGAATTTTTTTTACAGTCTAGGCTTAGTATAGAATTTTTTCCCATAAGCCAATTCATTTGGGCAGCTTTTAATTTCATTTGGATCAACGTTGCGTCTACTCGTATATGCGATTTCCACGTTAAACGGCGATCAAGGTGAACGCCTAAATATTTGACTATTTAGATAGCTTTTTAAAAGCCTGACGATGTTTGCGGGTAGATTTTGCGTTATTTTGTGTATTAGACCTTCGTGCCAGACTTTATCGAAAGCTTGAGAAACATCTAGAGCGCAGAGCAATATTTCTCTTTTTCAAAGGTTTCTCTTACAACGTTCAGAAGTCTGTGAGCTTGTTCAATAGTGCTATGTTGTCTGCGAAAACCGAATTGATGATCTGGAATGCATCCACTTCTAGTCACTATAGGCATCAGCTTGCTCATATACAGCTTTTGAAATAGTTTTGATATGTTGGGCAATAAACTAATAGGCCGATAGGATTCAACCTTTGCATGATCCTTGCCAGGCTTTGGCATCATAGTAATTAGCGACACCTTCCATTTTTTGGATAGTATTGCAGCCGTAAAATACCATTAAAAATGAATAGTATTATTCTTTTTGCAATATATGGCGATTATTGAAGCATTTTGTTGCTTATTTTGTCGACACCTGGGGCTTTTTTGGTGTTAAGACTAGCAATAGCCTTTTCAATCTCCACAATGTTGAATTTTAGCGATATTTCTGGTAAAGAGACGACTGGTGGAATTTTTGAAGGGAAGCTGTTTTTTGAGTGTGCAAAACTTTCCTAAGCTGCTTGGTACACTCCTTAAGCCTTAATTTTAGCTGGGGCTTCAACTTCAACCATCTCGCTGGGCACACCTTTCACAATTCCAAAGTCGATAACATCAGGAATTTTTTGTCGATCTGTTGGCCAATATGTTAGCTGACCACTTGAAACTACATTCAAACCCATTTTAGATATTGTGTCGAACAAAACTCGTCCCTTAGGACTGATTAAACGTGAACCCCAAAAAGTGTGTTTAGCATTGTAGTCGCCAGCTGCTAGAAAACGGGACCCCACTGTTGTATAAAATATATATATTGTATATATATTGATATATATATATATATATTGACTCGGTGAAATTGAAAACCTGGGGGGAGAATAAACAGATGATATCACAAGCTTTTGATAAAAATTTTCAATGCAGATGTTCGTTGCATGAAGGTATTCTTCACGAAGGTCATTTAGCAGGTAGTGTTTTATTCGAGTTTTTATTAGGATTCCAGAGCCACCACAAGCTCTACCTCGAGGATCCTTGGCGCCGTAGAAATTATATCCACTAATTCTAAAATAGCTTCGAGACGTCAATAAGTTTCTGAGATATGCATAACATCGATTTGTTTATTCATTCTTATGTTGGCAGATGCCGTTTGCGTTGCAAAAAGAGATTCTTAAGTTCATGGTTTGTTCAATACAGCCTGCAACAAGGTAGACTGCATTTTCTACATTTCCTGCATCATACAGGACATGTTGAGGGGAAATGTATTTACTGTTTGTATTAGGCACTCTATCGAGGCTTCAATACGATTAATATTAGGCCCTGATTCTTCATTTACTGGTGTAGTTTTTTGCGCCGTAGTCTGGTTACTCTTTAAAATATTAGCGTATGAAAATTGACTATTATGTTTTTGTTGAGTAAGAGACGTGTTAGACTTTAAAACATTTGCGTATTGATTATGGCTATACGATGGTTGAGGTAACTGCGGGTAGTTTAAAGGAGTGTTGGGCTGAGCGGGAGTAGCATTTGTTTTTCTGTTCGACGAATTTTTAAAAAGAGAATAAAGAAGGCAGCCACTATAGGTGGCAGTGTGGTTTCCGCCGCAATTGCCACATTTTTTTGCTTTGATATCACCTTTTATTTTGTCACAGTTAGCAGTTCTGTGTAACTCGCCACATACAACGCAAACGGTAGGCAACTTGCAATAAGTTTTGGTATGGCCAAATTCTTGACGGTTCATGCATTGGATAGGTCCAGTTTTTTTATGTGGCAGCTCAACGGTAACTCTTCGATGCAACAAGTATTTTAAATTATATATTGGGTGCGATTCATTTATTTTTAATTTTCAAGTCGCCTGGCTGTAGCTCGACTCTAAAAATAGGTTGGGGAATTCTTTCCTTGATTTTAATGTTTGAAACCTTTTTCCATTTGAAGCCACTATTTTCAAAGCCAGACTTTACCTCTTCCGGATCCACACTTGAATCTATTCCTTTTATAACTACTGTTAGGCCTTTAGCACTCTTCAGTTGATATGTATAAAAGTTTTTGTTTTTAGTCTCAAAATCTGAGACAATTTTTCTGTACAGTACAATACGCATATAAGAAACTCGTTTATAAGAAAAACTCGGCTATAAGAAACACTTTTCCAGACACAATGTACATTTCCATATAACTACGTGCTAAATAATCCTTATATAAGAAACTCGCTTATAAGAAAAACTCTGCTATAAGAAACAAATTTTTATGAAAAATTATATTCCTTCCATAGAAAATTGTACGTGTATAAGATAGTATTCTCACAATGAAATTTTTTTCAATTTGGGGAAAAATATAAATTTTTTGATTATATTTTACAATTTACATCTGTGAACACTGGTCCTAATGTTCAATGAAGTCGTTGGTTTTTGTGAAATCAGCCGGCTTCGTTGTTGTTTTTTGTTTTTTTTTGTACAAAATAATGTGTATTAATTTTATTTCAAATATATATCTGCATACTCCATAGGAAATTTTTTAAATTTTGTTTCTGACGCATATAAGAAAATATCTTTCCTATATGCGTGTTACATATATAAGAAAATATCTTTCTTATATGCGTGTTCTCTTTATAAGAAAGCTCGCATATAAGAAACAAAATCTGTACATTTTCAGACTTTCTTATATGCGTATTGTACTGTAATTATTTTCTTGTGTTACCGGAATTTTAGTTTCGTTGATTTTGCCGCGCTTAATTGAAGTTACGAGTACATAGATCTCATTTTCTTCAATTAATGAGATAAGGCTTTTTACCAAAAAGTTGGAGTTCTGTTCTCTTAAATATATCGGCGGTGGTTTACTGGACCTTGTTGTATTTGTGTCTTCATCGACTTGTTCATTCAAAATCGCGAAACGATTTTCAGAATGTTTAATATTATTTTTCTGATCTTTGGGCATTTTCGCCGTTGACGCTATTTGAGCTGATTTGGGACTTCTTCCCCTTTTTAGCACGGTTATGTATCTGTCCATACCAGTTTGGAATTTATTATCACTATTTTCACTCACTGCATTTACAATTTTGTGTACGTTGGTCACCTGGGTATTTATTGTTTGTTTGTTTGATTGTACAGCTAAGCTGACAAGTTTGCTAATAGCTGCAATTGTTGTTGCTTCATGATCGCTATTTAAAATGTACGGAAACAATGGTCGCGCACGAGTTGCTGTGTTTTGTGTAGTATTCAGGTTTGTGTTTACTTAATTTTTTTTTATTGTCGTCATTAACAACCAAAATTATATATTGTACATTCCTACTGCAATGTTAAACGCATGTATTTTTTTTTTTTTTGGGTTTTTTGACAAAATTGCACAAAAGACGCGAAGTCATAACAAAAATGTTGATTTGCGATTTTATTTGTACGTCTCCCTTTAACCGACAAAAACACGATACTCACACATATGCACTGATTGACGTGTTTCTTTGATTATCTCCAGGGCACTTTATAAGTAGTAAATCAAAACTTAATGTTGCGGGGGCGACGCCGCGATTGCAGGTAGTAATTTAAATAAAGTGATAACAACAAATTTCCTGAATAGTTATAATTAGTTAAAATTTTCTTACTGAAGTACAAACATTCAATCGATAGTAAAGTCGGAAATATCGGTATGCTAACTGCTTTCTTGTGTTGGACCGAGTTTATTCAGATGTGTTGAATATTCAATTTTATGTGTTTCCAAGACCTCTACTCCATAAAAACTTTTTCTTACTTCTCGATTTTCTATCGCCTTATGTATTTTTTAAGCAGCCGGATCCAAAATAAGTTTAAGCCGCCTCTTAGTTTTTTTTTAAACCGACACAAACTTTCTCTCTATGTATGTATGTAGGTATGTACATTAGGGGTAGTCTATTTTTGTAACACCTACTTTACATGGCATAACACGATGAGGAATAGTAAAAAAATGATAACTGCGTTTTTAGTTTTTCGATTTATTTCAAAAACTTCACGCAGAATTTAAATTGAAAAAATTCATATGTTATATGCGAAGAAGAAGAAGACAAATTTTGATTTAGAAGCAATAAAACTAATTTAAGTACAAGACAAATACATTTTTGTAGTAAATATACGTTTTAGTTCATTATTTACTTCATTTTTATATTATTTGAGATAAACTTAAGATTTAAACTATATTCAGATTTACAAAAAGGGTAAATTTCCTGAATAACTTTGATGGCTCTTTCAGCGCAAATATTACATCTTTTTAAATTCAGAATGGCAGAATCTTCCTTTACCCAGTGTTTTAGAAAACACTTATGCGCAGTTTCGAATTGCTTGACGGATTTTTCCAATATTTCAAAATCATTGTTATGAAAACGGTGATCCGAGAACCAAACATCATAACCATGCGCTGCATATGAATTGGCAAATTGGCAAAAGTTGAATTCTGTGTTCCGGTATTAGTATGAACGTTAAAATCGCTAGAATAGCTCTAGAATTCCATCGAGCGTTGCTGAGCGCTGGTAAAACTCTAAATTTTATGTATGGGAACTTGTTGCTTACTTCATAATATTTAAAATATTGCCCTAGTTCATATAAAAATTGCATGTCATTACGCCATTTAATAGATCTTAAGGTCAACTTTTCTTCGTTTTGTTTTAGGTTTTCGTAGTTCATAATCAATTCGGTAAATATGTCATAACTGATGTTTGGCGATGTCGACTTTCCACTTAGTAACACATTCATCACATGCTTCAAAATTAAATCTAATACATGATGTTGGCATCCAATATACTGCGGTGGTGACAAATGTTTTTCCTTAAAACAATTCTGCAGTAAACGAACAACTCCACTTTTAACCCCTGTATTAACGTTTGTTGTGTCACTAACAACATTTTTATGGAATTCCAAAGGTTAAATTTATCAAAGACATTCCTTATTCCTTAAA
Source organism: Lypha dubia (assembly GCA_947311025.1). Taxonomy (NCBI): domain Eukaryota; kingdom Metazoa; phylum Arthropoda; class Insecta; order Diptera; family Tachinidae; genus Lypha; species Lypha dubia. The sequence continues at coordinate 72,188,527 of OX371260.1, forward strand.
AAAGTTATAGAAAGTTAATTAATGCTCTAAAAATATATTATTAAGTAGAAACCTTCAAAAATTGACAAACTTTTCCCGTTTTCAAGAACCATTGCCGCTACTCTTACTTCCTTAGTTTCATTTGTTAACACCACGGCCTGCACTTCTTTCTTCCCAAATTTCTTGCCGTCGAAATGAATACACCAAATGTCATCTCTTAAGGAATTCTTATAATTTTTTTCCAAGTTCAGCGCTGCTTTAATCATCGCTTTGTGAATACCTGCTTGTGTTGGTGTTGCTATATTTATTCCTTCTTTGGACAATTCTTTGCATATTTTAGCGGCATTTTTGGTGCTTACATGGGCTGTTGTTACCATTGTCACTGCTGCTTTTGTTGAACACTTCGCATTTATTTTTCTTGGAAGAGGAGCTTTATATTCACCAACAGGTGGAGAATGTGATTGCTCGACAGATTCAGCTGATGATGTTGACGTGTTGAGCGCCACTTTATTTAAACACGAGGTGCTTTGAACATTTTTTCTTGAAAGGGCAGCTTTGGAGGGATGCACATTAACTGCTTTAGCTGTCGTGTACCCAACTTCTCCATTTGTAGTTGTTTGGAGTTCATACAACTTTTTGTCCTCAGTTCCTAGCCAGACACCATTTAAATCAGTTATATCACATAACTTGTTGAACGTCATTGTAACATTTCTGCCATCCGGGAATTTTAAAAATGTTGAATAATCATTTAAAACTTTTGTTATCTTCCGTTCTGCAGCTATACATGTTATGCTCGGAAAGTTTAGTTTCGACCACAATACAATCATTTCGTTTGTAATAATCTGGCATCTTTTCTTTTTAAATTTCTCCGTTTTTGCTAATTCATTATACCTTCCTATAATCACGGTCTTTTTTGGAATCTTACACAATTCACTCAAGGGGTTTTCAATGTTATTGATTTCTCTTCTCTTATTCTTAGATTTTTCAAATGTTATTAAATTGTTTTCCCATTTTTTTGAATTTTTTAAAACTTCAGCACCACTTTTTTTAAAAGACATTGTTAATTAAAAAAGACACTTTCACTCAAGCCGCCACGCACTGAATGAGAGATCGACAGCTAAATAAAAGCAACTGGCGCGACGCTTATACGAAGTTTCAATCATTCATAAAGCATTTACTCAAATTTACCGTTATGTACTTTTGTCATATGCAAAAATACGATGAATAACAGAAGAAGAGCAAAACAAAACAGACACAAAGAAAAGAACATAATCTCATATGGTGTTTTTTCTTGGCATATGTATGAAATTTGCATACGAATTTTCAATTTAAATTCTGCGTGAAGTTTTTGAAATAAATTAAAAAACTAAAAACGCAGTTATCATTTTTTTACTATTCCTCATCGTGTTATGCCATGTAAATTTTTTTTTTTCAAAAAATTCAAAAAGTTGTAACCCCTAATGTACATACTTATGTATAAATCAATTATTCAAATAATTTTTTTTTATTTTTGAATTCTATACATATGTATGTATGTATGTGCATACTTACATACATACTTATCCTTTGCAATATCGCCATTTATGTTCTAAAAAATTAATAAAAATTCTTTTTAATTATTTCTTGTGCGCATGCCTTTTGCTGCTTTTTTCCATTTTCACTGACAAATTTTAAGTGAAAAAAAAAACGCGTCATATGAAAAGGTTTTTACATTTGCTTTCGCAGTTACATAAAACGAGAATCAGTTTTGCTGTGAAACTGAAAAAAAACTGTTTCATTCCATTTATTTCTATCATTATGAAAATGTTTTAATTTGTTTTAATTTCTTCCCAAAACCGGAGTCAGAAGCAAAATGTAAACGAGAAAAATGTTTTAATTTCACGAGTTGAAGTATTATTATTGTTAAGTGTGTTGATGTGTTTTTAATTCTTAAATAAATATACATAGTTGGTGATTCGGCAAGCTATCCGATATTCAGTAATGTTCTTTTTATATTATTGGCCAAGTCAATTTTAGTAGAGTTTGTTTATAATATGTAAGCTAATGAGGCCTTAAATTCCTTATGTTAATAAAAATGCGTAGTTTTTATTACATATGTTTCCGACGTTTCGTGAATTTTATGTTCACTTCTTCAAGGGATTCGTCTATTTTTATTAAATTTAAAAAAGATTTACAACACAATTATTTTAACAATGTATCAACTACGAAAGCTTGAATTTTTTCCAACAAGCCCCATTTCTCCAAAGTATCGAAAACCGCACTAGAAATTTCTTTAACCGATCCTGATAGAATGTTTGGAACCCCTAAGAGCTGTTCCGTAGCAGGCGTTTTGATAATAATGGGAAAACGATCTTGTTTCTCCATTCCTGATACATTTGGGAGCTCTTCTGATTGAAGATCGATTTATAACATAATCCATTGAATTCAAACATAAACTTTCTACGCATGCACTCAGTACACCAGAACACCATCCCTATCGCTTACTTTAGATTTGTCCATAGTGGCTGACAATCTATGATTCACAATTAATTTTCTACCCCGGGTAGCTACCGAACTAGATGGTTGTTGAGAAATAGTATAAGAAAGGTCTGAACTGAATGAGTATTAATTTGTTCATAAGAAAGGCATGTTTCAAATTGTTCTGAACTTTCAACATCCGAGGTTTCTGAATCTATACTGGAAGTTCTTTGTTCTGGAACTAAGAATTTGGGAAATTTATTAGACTTTTATAGTTTCAATATTGAGTGACGTGCAGTCATTAATATGTATATAATAGATAATCGATACTTTTATAGTTCTTTTATACACTTTACCTTGTGAATGATATTTCATTATTTATGCTTCTTCTATTTTTTTTTTCTTTTAGCTTTTCTCGTTATTATTTATTTGGCCAAGTATTAAATATTAAGTAATTATTTTTAGTTTGAGCTAATCAGGCCTAACTTTATTAATGTCAAATAAAACAAAGTTTTATTACATATTTCCCGGACGTTTCGTAACTTTTTTGGTTACTTCTTCAAGGGTCGTCTATTTAAATAAATGAAAAACACAACATTAACACACCATAATTTTACAATATAAGTTTTTCCGCTCCAGTAAGTTTCAAGTCGATTCCAATCATACACCCTTCACGATTTGGCTTTCTCTGCTCAACTAAAAATTCTTTATCCTCTTCAATAGATATTAAATTTAAAGCATTTGCATGCGCTATGTCGAACAAGTTATTTAAATCATTGTCAAACATTATTTCTTTCGATTTTTGAGTTTCACTTAATCGTTTACACCCTTTTTGTAAATTCCTCCAAGCTTCATACAGTTTTTTTTAATTTTTTCACACAATCACTATGATCTTTTGTTGGAATCCGAGCTTTCTTCCAAAAAATTTAACACTCGTCTATAGCTAAATTAGTTGCAGCGTTGCCATTTTGGTGCTTTTCGGGTATTTTTTGGTGCTTTTTAACTTAATCAATACCCGAAATTTTGTTAAATACCCGTTTTTGAGAAGCGGGTATTTATAGTGCTTTTAAGAATTTCTCACAGTGCTTTTAGGTGCGTTTTAAATAATCAACATTTTTGACACTGAACCATTTTCCTACTATTCTTTCAACACACTTAATACTTTTTTAAACAACTGCGTATTATTTGCAACTATATTTTAAGTACAACTCGCAAACTGTTAAGAGTTTGAATTCTACAATTTCTCAAGCATCTTTTTTTTAAAATTTGTTCAGAAATTTTTATGATTTATTTACTTTCAATATTTTAAGCAAGAAAGTGCCTTGGTTATTATCAAGCTGCACAGTTATTAAAAGTAAGTTCTTCATTGATGTTAAAGTTGATATGTGCTAAAGTTCATCATCTAACAATGGCTTTCCCTTAGATCGAAAAACAAATACTTATATAGAAAAGCTTGGGAAAATGATCCAGCTTTTAAAACGTGGCTTAGAACAGCAAAAGATGAACTAAAAGCATATTTTATTTGTTGTAATTGTGAAATAAAAGTTCGACAAAGCGATTTACTCCGACAAAGTCACACAGAAAGTCATGAAAAAGCAATAGATCTGTCTTTTGATCCACCAGACCCAAAACAAAATTAGGTGAGTGCTTTTGTACCCGAAATTTTTTTTATTTTTACCCTTTTTTACTCTATTTCCATGGGCTCACAGTGCTTTTGATGTTGCAAGAGTTGACATCACTGATTAGTTGCATTCGATAAATTCATATTAACCACGCACATATTGTAAAATTAAACTCTTAAACAAGCTATTCGTGAGGGAAGCTTACTACCAAGAATTTGATTTTTAATTGCACCAATTAAATATTTTTTTTGTCGTGACATTTTATATGCGTGTAATCTAACTGACCGCTAAACAAAAATTGATTTTGGTATGTTATTTGATATCCAAACAATAAAGGGTTCTTTTCTTTTTTTCAGAAAAAAAGCAAGAATTAATATTAACTTTGCAAAAACAAATTTTCGCGTCTGCTTTAACATAAATCTAGCAGAGAATATAACGGAATTTTGCAATGTTAGCATAGTAGAACATGTAATGTTTCATACATACTTATGTAAATAAATATTTTAAACCTCAATGTGACATGTGTTAATTTTAAAATATCGACTTGAAATTTTTACAGACTTATTTAAATGTTTGCTATAATTAACAATTTAAGAGGGTCCTGCATTAAAAATATTGAAAAAAAAATTTCGAGTCAAATAAGGACCAGTCTAACACACATAAATATGTATGTGTATATAGATGTGTATACATACATAAGTATATAAATTATTTTATATTTAAAGCTGAGATTAAAAGTGTTATTCATAGATTATTCAAAGATTTTATATATTTTCGGCCCACCCCGCGATGTCGATCGATCGGTAATGCTGAAATTATAAACGACAAACAACCGGTTTGTAACCTTCTAACCATCAATTTATTATTATTTACATATTTAGCTTTTGTGGCAGTAAATACATAAATAATAAGTTAAATAAAATCGGTTATTAGAGAAACGAGAGTTATTTTTTTTTACCTCTAGAAAACCACCGATCGATATCGTTCAACACCGCAGGCCAGCCCATTTGTTTATAGTTTGTCACCCAAGCAAAAAACAACATTTTAGCTAATGCTAGTACCTGTATAAATATTCCACAGGAGAAATTTTTAGCATTATCCACAATTGGCATTGTTACAAGGTTTTAGGAAAACCGTGGGTTTTATAATTTGATTAAAAATTAAAACGACGTTTTGTTCATTATTATAACAAATAATTTCCTCACTTGCATGTACTTGTATAAATATACTTTGGGTAGGTTTAAATTTATTTTTTCCTTAAAATACTTTTATTGTCAACCAAGTGTTCACTAATTGTATGAAGTTTACAAGAAAAGTAAACAGATTCGTATCAAATGAAAAAAAAACTACGGGTAGCACTCCGCGAGTGCCGACAGAATTGAAAACGTTTTGTGATTACAACAATACACGTGCTATTGCCAAAAAAAATTATGCGTATATATAAACAATTATATAAATGCAAATTTTCATACAAACTGATATAGTTTGAAGAGAGTACATAATAAATGGTTACACTTTGGTACTCATACGTATTAAAATGCTTTTAATTTGTTTGTGTGTTTTGATATGAAGCGAGTGCTTTATACCAACAAAATACAAGTTGTTTTTGGATTGTTGTACTTGTTGTCGAACTGCACATACCTGCTAGTTTTACCATGCCACTTATTGTAAACGCAAATGCTACTGCGCCCGAGAAGTTAACAACCTAAATTTTTTCGCTCAAAATGAAGAGAGCGCCATCTTGGTGTACTCTTATTAATCAGTTTCCTCAAATTGAAGAGTGCACCAAAAAATTAGTGTTTTTCTCATATACATATGTCGACATCACCCACAAGAGAGGGCGCTCTCTTCATTTTGAGCGAAAAAATTTAGGTGTTAGGCCTTACTACGGTTCTCGAATCGACTTCAACTGTTGTACTAGATTAAAGAAACACACAACATTTTTGTTTAATCTATTACTGCAGTCGAAGTCGAATCCAAAAGCTTCGTACCGTATTTAGCTACCAACGAAATGCATATAGATTAGCTGGCCCATAACAGCTCATAATTTTTTAAAAACATAAATTCTTGAGCATTTGCTCGAATAAATATAATTTTTTTTTATCATATTAATTTTTATTCCAAAAAATTTTAATTTCTAAATAACTATGAAATAAAAATAAATACTTACCTATGAAAAGTAATATTATCAGGCTCAAGTTCAGTTTTATTGAATTACTGAAAATTCAAAATTACTAAGAGTTTTTTATGTTGGAAAATATTATTATTTATATCCAATCAGTTTTTAGCAGAACGTATCAGTACTGATTTCAAGGCCGCTACACCTCTCATCAGCGTTCAATTGTCCATCTTTACAATTTTCGTAAAGTGGATACTAATTGAGAAGAATATCAACTATTTAACCAGTTTTCAACAGAAATAGAATATGAGAATTAATTTTTAATTCATTTTTTATTCTACATTTTTCAACATAAAAAACTCTTAGTAATTTTGAATTTTCATTAATTCAATAAAACTGAACTTGAGCCTGATAATATTACTTTTCATATGTACATCAATATAAGTTCGAATAATAATTACGTTTATTTGTAATAATAATAATATAAAAATATAAATACTTACCTCTAGTGAAACCGGAGTTTTCATCTTCGTTTTCATAGAAGAAGCGATCAGCTATACGTGTTCTTAGGAACTGTCGTCCAATAACACATTGGAATGTTGGACCAAGCATTGAATCGGGAGTATGTCTTTCATATGATCCGCCAATACTTAATTCTACATCATTTGGTGAGTCGTAAAACTTTTTTAATAGTTCAACTTTCTAAAATAAATGTTGATAAAAATAATATTATAATATTTATAAAATATTTCTCCATTTCGAATTTGTATTACGAGTAGTCTTAGTTTAGTATTGAAACTACATATCTCAGTTGTAACATCTTAAGTTGTAAAGGTGCTAAGTCTACATTTTATGAAAATTCAGTTTTTGCGTGGTTCTAAAAAATATTTCTGTCTATAACATCTAAATACGGCCCTATGATTCTTACAGGAGTAAAACGATTATATATATTATTATTTTATTGTACAATCAAAATATACTTTACTTATTTTATGTTTTAATGTAATGCTATGGAGCTGGCCCACTTGAGTCCTAATAGAGCCTTTGTGTTACTAGAAGCGGATGTGAAAGTCTTATCTACATATCATTGTTCTAAGCCCACCCGACGACCGGACAAACGAGCTTCTCCGCTTAATGTCGCAGTCTGATAGAGCATCAGTATCTTTCAGCAGAGGACTACCTGATCAAGCCTTCTTTTCCACAGAGAGAAAGAGAGATCCAAAGAAGTCGTTGTACGGTAGATTCAAGCTCCCACCATGCGCAGCTATAAAACAATGACCTGTAAGGACCGCTACAAATGTGCGTATTTGCACACGAGGAGTGTGTTCCCGGATTGGGGATTGATTGCAATCGTATTGTGGCCATATTATTTATTCGTATCGAATGGAAAATTATTTTTTATGATGTTTTTAAAGATTTTTATAAAAACTATATTGCGAGTTCATGTATGAGTAGATAAGTTTTGAAACTTTTCAAACATGAATGGTGAAGATCTACTGATGAGTTGGTGTTTAGCTACCAACGAAATGCATATACTTAGATTAGCTAACACATAACAAACAATAATTTTTGAAAAATATAAATTCTTGAGTATTTGCTCGAATAAAATGTTATATTAATTCTTTTGGCACAAGAAGAAATCATTTTGTGTGGGTGTGTTATATAAGTACTTTGTGACTACCAAGTGCAGCAAATTTATCGAGTACTTTATCTGGGTCAATAACCACGTTTTTATTCTCCATAGAGTAGAAAATTAACTCTCACAGGCAATGAAACAAAAATTATACATATTCTTCTTAAATTTGGGTATTGTATATCCGAATCACAATTTATTAAGGCGTTGATCACATTTTCCACATATGTCGCAAATGCAAATTTCCGCCTCTAGTTCAGCCAAATACGATGTCAACGTAATAATATTTGTTAATGGAGACAATATATTTTGTAGTAGTATATTCAGTATATTAAATAAATTGAGAACGTATGTAAAGAAAAATGTTTTTCAATATTCCGAATAAACTCAATTAATGTTAAATACCTTTTTTTGAAGAGGATGTTTCCTTCGAAACCTTGGCTTTTAAATTGAAATTTATATTGCATTGCACATACATAACTGTTGCTGTTTGAAAAATATTTCTAAAACAAATATTTCTTTGTTACTCGTGTCTTCAAGGCACATCATTAGTTTTTTTTTGAAGACTTTTTGAAGGTATAAATCTTGTTTTTGCAAAATAATGTTTAACGGCTGCGAAATAGCAAGTATATCGCTTTGTACGCCGTATATCTATCTCTCCACTGACATATATTTTCCAAAGTCTCTATTATTGGTTTTAATCTTATCGGTGACGCGCATTTGTAATATTAACTGCTTAATAAAGTAAACAAAAATTCTTTTATTAGCCTTGACTGAATAAGTGTACTGTCAGCAAGTTCCACGGAGTTCATTAATGTATTTGGACTTTTAAACAAAATTGATTTCGTTGGATTGTGCTGACATAGGTAAAAATTTAGAATAAAATTTAGTATATAAGCTGAAACAAAATTTAATAAACTTTAGAATTAATTTGGCAATCATTAGAATTGAAGTCTATTAATTTTCAAAATCGGCATAAAGCGGCTGAAGAGCTTAGCAAATACACCACATGGCGATCCTGCAAAACTATATTTTTTATTAGCAAAGAAAATGTTTTATCCTGCAAAAAAATTTTTTTTTATTAGCAAACAAAATTTTCGATCCTGAAAAACAATATTTTTATTGCCAAACAAAATTTTTATCCTGCCAGATTAGGCTTTTAAAACAAAAATATATAAAAAAATTTTAATGTCAAACCAAGAGGAAATCAATAAAATTTTTAAGAAGTGGGAGGAGTTGTTACAAACAAAGGAGTACATTCCTAAAAGACTTGACAACGATCCACAGCAAACACCAAAAACAGCAGGCCCGAAACCGATAACTTTACAACAGTATCGAGAAAGGCAAAAAAATTATAAAGAACATCTGCAAGAGTTTAGGCAAGAACAAATAAAATACCAACCAAAAAAAAAGAGGCGGCAAGAAGCAGAAATTTCAAAAACGGTGCGCAGAACTCCAGAGAGTGATCAACATAAGTAAGGGAGCCCAAAAGAAAAATTTAATAATGCAGCTAAACAACATAAGACAGGAAGGATGGAAAACTTATAAATAATTGTTCAATTCACAAGCTCGTATTAACGTCATATGTGTTGTCTAATCGTATAATTATACAATATTGTATTTTTGTTGTTGGTAATTTTCATACAAAAGTGTGTTATAATTATACGATTGAATTTTATATGTTTTTCAATTGTTATATTGAGGCCGGGTCTGGGAATATTCTATTTGTTAAATTAATTTGTAAAAATATTTTATATATGTGATAAGTAACACCAGAAAATACATTCTTCTTAATGATAAATATATACATGATTCATTTCAACTTAATTTTCAAACTAATTTAATCAAAATTCCTTGTCGCTAAAAAAGTTATTATATTTAGCGTCAAATTATAATTCCCACACCTGGTTTCACAAATTGGTATAAAACTGACATTTAAATTTTTTGATATTAAACTGACATTTAAAATACGACAAAATAACGATACAACAAAATTGTCTGTTCACAAGCACATAAACAAATATCGTCTTTTTTTAAACCATAAGACAGACGACTGAGCTTGTGAATTGAACAAATATATCTTATTTTTGTAATGAGCCTACATACCTTAAATATAACAGTAGTAGACTGAATTAAATATAATTTACAAAACCTAAACATGGGCATTGCAGATGCAAAGGTAGAAGGACATGCAAATGCATACGAATTAAATGAAAATAAAATAACAATAGATCTGGAAATAATTATAATTCTATTAAGCATTTTTGTATTTGGGGCTATATTTTAATTTTTAAAACATTATATAAAGAAACAAGTATTTAGTAAGGACTAATGCCCAAAATGCATAGAAAGATCTAAAAAATTATTTATATAAAAAGTTATATTGTAAAAATAGATGGAACAAATTGTTGAGAACTTGTGAAATTAATAATAAATCTATAACAAGAAAATATACAAAAGAAACAATACAAGAAAAACTAAAGTTAATAGAACAACTAAGTGAAAAATTTATAAACCTTGTAAGTCATTTAGCAAATACATTAAGAGATGAAAAGATAATCCAATTTATAGATTTAAAAAAACTGCAATATAGTTTTTAATGGAACATAAGGGAGAAACATTTGAAAACTGAAAAGAAATTGAAAATCCAGTAAATATGTCGAATTTTAAATCAACAAAAACGGCAAGTAGTATACATTTCGAATTAAAGAATACCAAACAAAAGGGTAACGTACTAAATTACAAAGAAAAAATCAATGCATTAATTCCAGACTTGACACTATTACAAATTTCAGAACTAGAAGAAAGTTCTAATGAAGTAGCTCGCTCTACGATTAGGACTATGAATGAAAAGCTGGCACTAGAAATTTTTCAGGAAGGTTTATATAGGGCCATAAGAACCGCTGTAATAGCTGCACAACCCAAGACCCTAGCACAGGCCTATGACATTGCAAGTGCACAGGAAAGGTCACTACAACTATCAGATACGTTTACTACCTTAAAAATAAACAATAGTAAAAGAAGCAATTATAATAACGCAAATGGAAACAATTCAGGATTTAGGAATAACAGGAATAGATATTATTTCAGTCCACAAATAAAGAAGAATTTTAGCAACAATAGGAATAACAGAAACTATAACAATTATAACAATAACAATAATTACAACACCTATAACAAAAATAGTACAAACAATAGAGGTAATATGTAGATTAACCACAATAATAATGCAAGAGGAAGAGGCTACGCCAATGTTCACGCTATACAACAACAGGGAAACGTACAACCCTTGGAGACATAAGAAACACTAGGATCAACTTATTTAAACATAATATTAGGAGAACAGATATTAACACAGAAGTATAATCATATATACATAAGCAAAATACCAAAACATTTTTTTACATTTATAAAGTTTAATATTACATCAACAATTGCTAATTTCTTTCTATAAAATTACAACTTTTAATACTAAATATATAGTACACAACGTCTTGTTCAGCCAAGGTCTTTGTTTTTGTTGTTTCATTATTAATAATACCCAAAACCAATAAGGGTGAGGGTGTAGTATGTGTACATCAATATGTGCTAAATTTCTGCACACTGCTGTTTGACGCGCAGTTGTAATATGAACTGCTTAATAAAGTAAACAAAAATTCGTTAATATTTGTACAGGCTAAAGTTCGTAAATGATTATATTAGGTAGACATTGGGTGCGTTCAGCAGACACAGTTTGCTACACAACTCTTGCTCAACAATCTGCTCAACGCTTTGATTACTGAGCGATGAGCGAACATGTTGAGTGAGCGCTAACAGTTTTAGGTAGCAAAGAAAAAGTGCGATACATTTCATCAAATTAGATACATATTTCAGTTCAGTTTGATTTTTGAATCAAATTTCATAAATTATTTTTATATTTTGATTCATTTAAATTCACAAATACATATGTACATAAATATTATGAAATCTCTTTACAAAATAAAATTCAATCATTTTAATGGAAAAGTGATATTTTTGACAAAAAAGTGAAGAGATCGTTCAGAAAAATTAATCAAATCAAAAGATGCTACATCTAAACTGTTTAGTAGCAGGTTTTTCTGCTGAACGCGCCCATTGTTAACATATTTCGAGCAACAAAGGAAAAATTTAATATTTATACATTCCTTTTGTAGATTTTTCAACCGCACTGGCTGAACAGAAACAAACATTGTTTTTCGGTAAAAGCCACTAAACCTCGTCAGTATTCATGTGCAAATGCTTTTTCACTACTTGTTAGGTCGCTTCAAATTTTCTTTTCTTATAATTTTCTCTTCTTGTAATATGCGTGTTGTTTTGAAGGACGGTGTATGACCTGTTCTTGCACAGTGGCTTGCTAGTGCACTTTTTTTGTTCTATTGGTTTATGTCTAGCTTTTTGGTCCGATTTATGTGCGGCAAGTCGTGTTTTTGATTTTGTAGTGCACACATAAACTTTATTTCAATTATTAGAGCCATCTCCTATACACTTAATTTCGTATATCAGGTTAGATTTTTCTTCTTTATCTATTTTTGATATTGTTTTGCTAAACAGTTTCTCCACCCTATTGCTTGATCTGAATGCTAATTCATATTTGTCTTGATTATAAATATTTGATTTTTTGAGTCTCTCTGATCAGCCTTGTATGTATTTCGTAGACTTTTAACTTTTTTGTGTAACATTTTCCGTCATTACGCTTCGTTTTTTATACTTTGTATAGTGTATAAGTTCTTTGATCGTTTTAGCCGGGAAATCATTATTCTTCAATATATCTATGTATAAAAATTTGTATATTTTCGGCGTAAAAATCTGTATGGCTAAGGCGAATTTATTATAAGGTGGGAGCAATGGCGAATTCAAAAATTCGCCATTTCCAAACGATTATCAAATATTGCAATATTTCCTTTTCTATTAAATTCTTTATTTACAAACAAATTGGATATATTTTGTAAATTAAAAGTTTTATTTAATTTTATTTGTTTCTGGGTTACATTTTGCTATTTTTATTCTCCATTTTCATTCCATTATCTCCTAAAATTCCCAAATTTGTTTTTGAAAACAATTTCAAATATACATATGTACATATGTATGAAGAATATTGAGTTTGTAATAATACATTTTAGTCATTAGAAAATTCCTCTTAATTAAGGTCAACTCAATACACACAATTTACACATATCTAAATGCTTAGGACTTCGAAATCTTCAAAACAAAAACATTTTGATGTAGAATTTTAAAAGATGGATTTAGTATCCGATTAAATATATGTATTTTTTATAAAAGAAATATGCATATGCAAAAAAAAAAGAATTACGCGGTTTATGTTTGTTTGTAAACTATATCCAGTGAACTCGCAGAAACGTGAACTAATTTTTACCGAGGGTGTTCACGTTTTCGATTTTGTTCACGTTTTAGATTGCATTTTTAGCACTTTTTGCAGTCTCTTTTGTCGTTTGTTTTATATTAAAATAAAGTACGTGGTGTTTTAGCTATGAAACATTTTTCGATTTTACTTGTTGTAAGAAAAATAAATAATTTTTAAAAAAAAAAAAAGGTTTGTTAAAATTATTTCATTCAAAGGCTTTATATAACATATTAAAAATGATGTTAGTGGATGGATATTCACTTAAAAAATTCTTTAGTGGGGGAAACCAAAAATTTTTAAATGGGCTTACAATATTAAATTTAAACGTTTGGAAAAAAAGTTCACGTTTTAAAGCCTTCATTTAACCTTTGTTCAGTTGAAACTGACAGTTTAAACTGTACGTATGTGTATAGTATTGCAGTATATAAAACGCTTATTTAATAATACAAATACTATTTATTATTTAAATTCATAGATTTTACAATTACGTTTCTATAATTAAAAAGACACAACTGTAGACGAAAAAATCTCTCGAGCAATTAATTTCTGCTTAAGTCTGTCAAAACCTTTTTCTGTGTTGCCAGTCGATGGCTTCGTTAAATTAGGGCGATGTGAGGTTGCCACATCCACTCCCCCCTCAGTGACAAGGTCAGGATCTGACTGGAACGATATTCTCTTTGGTGGTGAAACTTTTGGTGCTGTGTCTGGTTTAGTAGACTTAGAATCTGATGACGATCTTGTATGTTGTGTAGTGACTGTAGAATACGTGTCTTTCTGACAAAATAAATGCTGGTTTAATTCTATTAGCTGAAACATTTACATTTTTATCTTTTATACGTATGGTGAATAATCGATCTGAAATCCGCTCAATCACTTCGTATGGTCCTGAATATGGCGTTTCAAGAGATTCTCGTATTGAGTCATTGCGTAAAAAGACATGAGTACAATTTTTCAAATTTTTAAAAATAAACAATTTGTTTTTGTTATGATGTGCTACAGGTACAGGTCGTAGTAGATTAAAATATTCTCGTAGCTTTTCTACAAATTCTGAAGAATCAATTGCATTTTCAGAATTATCAAAATACTCATTCGGAAGTATTAGTGGGCCACCAAAAAGTAAATCGGAAGGTGATGCACGCAGATCTTCTTTAAAAACAGTTCTTAAACCAAGTAGTACTGTCGGTAATATGTCTATCCATGAAACATCGGAATGACACATTAAAGCCGCTTTAAAAGTCCTATGCCACCTCTCCAACATACCGTTTGTTTGGGGGTGATATGCTGTTGTTCTCGACCGTTTTGAACCAGTTAATTTAAGAAGTGCCTTAAATAGGGCTGATTCAAATTGTGCTCCTTGATCTGTTGTAATTGTTTTAGGGCAACCAAATCTTGAAACCCAAGTTGTCCAAAATGCAGTTGCTATGGTTTTAGCGGACATGTCTCTCAGAGGAACAGCTTCAGGCCATCTGGAAAAACGATCGATCATGGTAAGGCAATATCTAAAACCTTGTACTAGAGGCATTATTACAATATCTAGATGGATGTGATCGTATCGGTTATCAGGAACATCTATTTTGTTTGGGGTAAAGCGATTGTGTCTCGAAATTTTAGCTCTTTGGCAAGGTAAGCAATTTCTAGACCAATGAATAATTTGCTTTTTCATATTGGGCCACACAAACCTATTGCGAATTTGTTGAACTGTAGATTTCCCACTCGGATGTGAAAGGTTATGAATCGAATTGAAAACTTGTAGTCGAAGATTTTCAGGTACATAAGGTCGAACACAGCTCGTTGAAAAATCGCAATATACTGATGCTGAATCAATGCGGATCCTTTGAAGTTTCAAAGACTTGTTGTTTTCCAATAAGGTTTTTAATTCTTCATCTTTTTCTTGAGCTAATTGAAGTTCAGTCATCGTGATCTCAGTCGGCATTGATATTGAAGAAATACGTGACAATGCATCAGCTACTGTATTATCAGAACCGGCTAAATAAACGATTTCAGTTGTGAACTATGAAATGAAATCGAGGTGCCTTAATTGTCGTGGTGATGCTTTTTCAGGTTTTTGTGAAAAGGCATAAACCAATGGTTTATGATCAGTCTTTATAACAAAGTGACGTGTAAATTGCAAGTAGTTCTCGGTCGTAGGTACTATAATTTTTTTCGGCATTCGACAATTTACGAGAAAAAAAACCAAGTGGTCTCCAAATACCATCAACCTCCTGTTCAAGAGCAGCTCCAATAGCTATATCGGAAGCATCTGTTGTAAGAGCCAAATTTGAATTTGGTACAGGATGAGCTAACATAGTACTTTCACCGATACTTTGTTTACACTTTAAAAACGCTTCCTCAGCTTCAGTAGTCCATGGTACTTTTCTCTTGTCATTCTTTTTTGAGTTAGTAAGGAAATTATTTAATGGAGCCTGTAACTATGCAGCATGAGGTATGCAGCGTCGATAGTAATTGACGACGCCTAAAAATCTGCGCAGTTCGCAAACAGTATTAGGCTTGGCATAATTTAGTATGGCAGAAATACGATCAGTTGGTGGACGACAACCACAACTGTTTATAATAAAACCCAAAAACTGAACCTCTGCCTGACCGAAGCGACATTTATCTACGTTGATGGTTAACCCGTAATGGCGGAAACGCTCAAAAACTTCTTTTAAGTGGCACAAATGTTCTTCCACAGATCTTTACATGATAATTATGTCGTCAATGTAGCAATAAACATAATCAAGGCCCCTCAAAACAGAGTCCATAAATCTTTGAAACGTCTGTGTGGCATTTCTTAAGCCAAAAGGCATAAATAAAAATTCTAAAAGACCAAAGGGTGTACAGACAGCTGTTTTTTCAATGTCTTCCTCTGCCATTGGTATTTGGTAGTATGCTCTAACTAGGTCAATTGTAGTGAAAATGGACTTACCATGTAATTTTTCTGTAAAGTCGTTGATGTTGGCTATAGGGTACCGATCTGGAACGGTAAGTGAATTTAGTTTTCGGTAATCCCCGCATGCTCTCCAACCACCTGTTTTTTTAGCGACCATGTGAATGGGACTGGCCCATGGGCTTTTTGAAATACGGCAAAAGCCCTGTTCCAACAAAAATTCAATTTCGGCTTTTGCTGCAGCTAGCTTATCGCCTGATAATCTTCGTGGTCGATCAGCTACTGGCTTACCTGTAGTTTCTATGTGGTGGACTATAATTTGTTCAGAACCACACTTACGAGCAACAGTTGTTGTTGTAATATCACTAAAGTCTCTGAGTAGATTTGAAAACACATCCGTTTTTGAAAATAAAGTTGAAACACTAAATTCTTTTGTCTGAAGAATTACGCCACGAGTTGTTAATTTAGTAGTGTTATCAATTAAACATTTATTTTTAAGGTCAACAAGTAAATCGTAATGAACTAAAAAATCGGCCCCAAGTATTGGAGACTGAACATCTGCGATGATAAATAACCACCTGAGTTCGCGACGAAGACCTAGATCCAGTTTGAAAACGCAGTTGCCATATGTACGTATTTCACTATTATTTGCAGCAATGAGTTTTATAGTTGATGGTTTCAAAGATGCTTTAACAAAGTTCAGAGGTACAACTGATACAACTGAACCTGAGTCAATTAAAAAACGAGATTTTGTTGATTTATCATATAAATGTAAACGGTTCTCTTTAGTTATATTACTATCATTGCTGCCGCCAACCGTTTTAACTGACGACAGCGATATTAGTTTTCCTGTTTGGAGCTATGACGCGAACAAGTTGGGCTACAGTGCTGAGCTGCATCGCCAAATTTTTTATGATACCAGCATAACTGGTTTCCATCTGTGTTACTAAAACTACGTGTACGACTTTTGGATCTAGACCGCTGACGATTAAAATTTCCTCTAAATTGTATTTGCATTTTCACGACTTTTTCGGATAAACTTTTGATGGCTTGGCAAATATCTGAAAACGTCATAGAAGAATTAACTGCATTTATTGTGCATTTATAGTGCAAATGTCAGTATGTGGAGTTGTTGATACTGCATTTATGTTGTTGTTGTAGTTGGCATCAAGCATTTTGTCAGCCATTTCAGCAAGCTTTTCTAAATTTTCTTCCTGCCAAACAGCTAATAAGGGACGAATAGAATCTGGCATTTGACCAAGAAATAATGTTCGTATTATGGCCTCATTACCTTTTCCAGGAGCCAGACGTTTCATGTGCGACAAAATTTCTGAGGGCCTCAAACCTGCTGTTTCTCCACCCTGTAATAAACGTCGTAATTTTGACTCAGAAGATTCGGCAAATTTTGAAATAAGCCGATCCTTGAGTGTAGCGAATTTACCATTAACTGGAGGACTTGTCAATAAATCTTCAATAGATACAAGTATTTCATCCTCAAGATGAACGGTAACAAGATCGAATTTATCTGAATCAGATATGATGTCATATAACGCAAATGATCTCTCAATCTGAGCAAACCATAAATGAGGATTTAATTTATTAAATTTCGGGATGTGCACTTTTTGCAAATTTGGTCTTGTTGCATTAGTTGAGTTACCATTGGATTCTCTAAGAGAAATTACTTCGCGTTGTAGAGCCTGCATTTGAGTTAAAATATTTTCCATTTCGGCCATTTCAAGTGTATTGGTGGTTTAAAAAAATTCTTAACTTGACGATTCTTCTTTTTGTTGAACTTTGTCACGATTTCTTAAGTTGTATGGCGTCTTGTTCATGAGCCAAATCATTCTTGTCTGCTAGTTGTTGAACAAAAGACGTTGAAATTTGAAATTGAAGTGGCTGCGCTGCTCTTGCTAGAGATTTGACAAAGTGATATTCCAAGATCAGTTTCTGAATTTGATTATTTCTTTTTTAATATTTTTGTTTAAGTGTGACATTGCATAATTATCGCTTCAATCTCTAAATCTGTTCCAATTCCTTCTGAAAACCTTTTTCATTTGTATCATGATTGTTATATTATTAGGCAGAGTTTTGATCATTGGTGTTATACGTTTTTTGGGAACTCATTTAGCTATTGCTGTTTTTACAACGGTGTTAAAAATGTTAATAATATCATCTATTTGATACGGTTTAGTGATTTCGCTATGATTAACTAATTTAGGGAGATTTTTTTTACTAGTTTTTAGATTAAGTTATCTTTCGATTCGTAAATTATATTTGCAATAGTAAATGTCGGTAAATAATAGAAATAAATCTAGTGTCTAGCGTGTGCATATTCGGGTCTGGTGGAATATAAATATGCTCATATGAAAATGCTAATTATGTTTCATTTAGTTGGATTTTGTCATATAATATATTGCCCCAGTTTTTATTTCCGCAACTAACTCGAAAATCAATGTTTTCGATCATTTCAGTTGTTTTTGGTGGTATAAGTTGGTGCGGAATATTTTTCTTTATTAGGATAGCTACACCTCCACCTGAACCAGCTAGACGATCGAATCTATAAAGTGATAAATATTTTATAATCTTATTTATTTTTTCCCATTTTCATTATACTCTATACATATTAATCCATAGTATATACAATTTAACTACTCCTTTAGTGTACAATTTCTTTTATAAAATTATTACCGTAGGCGTTGCCAATCAATCACCTAATTATGTCTTCCTCAAGTAGAAATTGTTCCAGAGACTGTATGTATAGCATGATTAGAATTCTGTGCAAGCCAAAGGTCTAAAAATTGTGCACTTAAATGCGCAAAGTCTTAAAAACAAAATTAATGAATTCCGGTATTTATTTGTCTCCTCTGACATAGACATCATATGTGTTTCTGAAACCTGGCTTCCGCTGGATATTTGTGACTCGCTGTTCAATCTTTCTGGTTCCAAAGTTTTCCGTTCTGACAGGAGAATAGTTGCTAATGGTGTTGAGACTGGTTCTAAAGACGGCGGTGTAGCAGTATACGTTCGCAATGGCCATACCTTGTTACTAAAAACTGAAAGTGGTAGTGAAATTGAATATCTGTTTCTTGAGATTTCCACCTCTGATAAAAAAAAACTATTGAACGTTTGTCCCCTTACTACTTTATTAGAAGATATATCTGTCAAATACGATGATGTAATAATTGCCGGTGATTTTAACACCAATTTACTAGCCGACAATGCAAGCGCTTGACCTCTATCCAGTGAACTCGAACACCCAACACGTTTTCACACAACTTCAAATAGCCATATTGACTTAATATTCGTTAACCATAAATCCAAAGTACTCCACTATGACCAACTTCCTGCAGTAGATTTCTCTAGACACGATATTATTTTTCTAACATATAATATATCTTTGCAACATGAGATTTCCGCATAATTTATCCTGATTTTTACAATTTGGACTTCACTAAAATCAATAACTTGTTTGCTAATACCTGCTGGGATCAAATATATAAATTTGATAACGATAATGATCAACTTTCTTTTTTGCGAGATCATGTTAACTATCTATTTGAGATGTGTGTACCAATAAAAACAAAGATAATAATATCCAGTCAACCACCTTGGTTTAATCTAATATATAAAATTCTCGTGTCACGATGTTTGTTATCGAACTCCTCCGAAACGGCTCGACCGATTTTAATGGAATTTTTATGTATATTTGGTAGGTATGAGATAAGGTTTTAAAGTATATTTTAAACCGCTAGGGTCATGAGGAGGAATGGGAGGGGGTAATTCATGTATATACTAAACTATTAACCCAACAGATGGCGCTATATCCGCCTCATAATTATGTTTGTTGTTGAATTACAGATGGTGCTACGTCCGCCTCATGTAGGAGAATCGTCGTCGTTCGTATTTCAAACAGAAAAAAATTATTGTTTGGTATTTTTTTCATCGGAGGTCATCGTCACACACTTACAATACATTCGCTATTTTTTATATAACACCCAAAATATGCACTAGAAATATTTTGTATGGCAAAACAACGTTTGCCGGTACATCTAGTAATAATATAAAATTATTAATAAAAAAACGTGATGACGCCTACTCCCGCTGGAAGAGGTTTAAGACCACTGATCTGAGAGTCACTTATATTGCTTCTCGAAATTTGGTCACAAAATTTATTAGAAATGCCAAATACCTCTTCTATGAAAGAAAATTTTCACTCGCAAAGGATAGTAGGTACAAATGGAAGGAAATTCGAAAAATTGGTGTAGGAGTAAGAACCCATCTATCGGTTGGCCATGACGTCAATGTAAACGATCTGAACCTTAAGTTTGTAAACCGTAATATTTCACCTCCTAATAATCACATATACGATGATCTATGATATGTTCCTGTACGTAATCCCTTAAGCTTCCGCTGCGTTGATCCACCTGAAATCCTTCAAGCCTTTTCATCGGTCAAATCTAACGTAGTTGGTATCGATGGTGTCCACCCAATTTTTTTAAAGTTTTAATCCCCAAGCTGTTATCTTTTATACTCATTTACTTAATACTATTCTCACGAAATCCACCATCCATAGAGACTGGAAGTTATCTAAAATCATTCCTATATCTAAAACTAATAATGATTATCCACCAATCGCAATTTTACTCTATTTATCTAAGGTAATGGAGAATCTCATTGGCAAGCAAATAACGGAGTATTTGAGGCGTGAAAATCTGTTATCTAAAAGGTTTTGTCAAAGCTAAAAGTTGCACACTGCTTTAGTCGATGTTGCCAAGTATCTTAGATCCAAACTTGATCAAAATATGGCTGGTTTCCTTGTTCTGTTGGACCATAGTAAAGCATTTGACACTGTTGATCATTTAATTCTGGTTAAAAAGTTGGAAAATTTATTTCATTTCTCTAAATCTGCTTGTAAACTAATATCATCACATCTGACTAGCCGATCGGAAGTAGTATAACTTAGTGGGAATTTATCAGATGCTCTCGAAGTAAATAGAGGTGTTCCTCAAGGCACCATACTTGGACCTATTCTTTTCTGCCTATATATAAATGACCTTCCTGATGTATTGATAAAAAGTAAAGTTCATATGTACGCTGATGATGTGCAGCTCTATAACAGTTGCAACATCACCTCATCCCATCACTCTTATATTATTGCAAAATTTTTTCTAACTGCGATAGTAATGACGAACGCAAACTCCAAGTTGCATACAACAACATAGCGCGTTACATCGTTCTATCTTTTGTACTTAAAATAAACCAAAACAATAATTTTACTGCAGAGTGTTTTCCATAAATGAGTTTTTTGCTTGTCAAAATATTATAAAACGAGACACATTTATCACACTGGTCTTTCTTGGGCTTAAAAAAGGATATATTAAAATCATTATTGAATAATTTTCGATAAATATGAATGCCGACAGGATGATATTCAGTATTTTGGCGGTATAAGAAGTATATTTTATTTAAATTAAGGCTACCATCAATATATTTTCCTTCAGAATTTGATCGGCAGTAATGGAAATCGATAGTGGAATATGTGAGCACGCATATCGGACAAATTATCATCTGGATTATCGCGGTTAACATGTTTACCCTTTTTTCTTGCAAGTGGAACTCCCACTTTAGCGTCATTGGAATGTTCGAGCCATAATATATTCGTTTTAGATCTATGCAAAGCGTATATAAAAAAAATTCGAAACATACGGTATGTAAACTTCTCCTTTTCGAAATAATATAAAAACGAGAATTGCTTCAAGGAAGAATTTGCTCTGTGACAAATTTAAAGTAGTATCTGTTTTTTCCATCGTCACAAATTCTCCAAAATGCTTGATGGATCTGCATGCGGCCATCATACATTTCAGGAAGCAATTATTGCATGGGGATTTCAAAACTCTTCCTGGTACTTCTTTTTTAATTATGGAAACGTAAGGTTTACCAGATTCTCGTAGCCGCTTTCTTGCTGTAGACTCCCTCATTTCATAACTTT
This sequence comes from Lypha dubia, assembly GCA_947311025.1. Lineage (NCBI taxonomy): Eukaryota > Metazoa > Arthropoda > Insecta > Diptera > Tachinidae > Lypha > Lypha dubia. The sequence goes on from OX371260.1 coordinate 72,210,593, forward strand.
TTTTGTCTTTTCTTTGCTTTTTTTGTGTATCTTCCATGTGTAAAATTTGATGCGCATTTCACTGACGATTTTTTGTTGTAAGGAAGCGTCCTCAGATTTGCTAAATTTAATAAAACCAAAAAATTTGTTCTAGTTCAGAGTATGAACTTAATTGAGTTAAAGCCAGTTTGAAAGCCACCGCCATAATTTTTTCAGTAATAGATTTGTAGCCTTATTTTGAAAAAAAAAAACAAACAAGTCGACGTACTTTATTTGCAATAATGTATCAAATAAAAGAATTTTAATTTTATTTACAATTAAATAAAACAGCTTTATTTTCTTTTATGTATATAGAATAGTTCAATCTTGAACAATTTTACTTCATTTTAATTAACTGGCGGCTCATAGCCAGGAACATAGGAACAGCACTCAGGGGATGACCCCTACGTATGCAGTGCATTGTGCCGGAATTCAGAGAGAGGAATAGAGTAGAGAATATAGATGTTGAAAATGGATATGAGCCATAGTCAATGCTTGAGATTTCAAAAACCATAGACAATTTCGTGAAACAGGTTTTGGATTCAAAAAGAGGACATCTAAAACATATATGCAAGTATGTATGTATATCACGTACCCAACTAATTTTTTTTTAAATAATCGGTGCGCCAATCCAATAATAACAAATACAATGACCAATTGTCATTGTAGATTAATTGCGGATAATTTTCAGCACTGAACATACTTGAAAACATTTCAAGTTTTACTCAAAGTATATTTATACAACTATGTGCATGCAAGAGGTTAGCTGGCCATGTTTTTTTTATACATATTTTCATTGACTATTATCAAATTATTTTCAATTTTCTTTCTACCCAATATTTTTTAAGTTCTGCTTAGCAGATCTGTAAAAGAATGATTTAAATTCTGTTTTTAATTCAAAATGATTTACAAAAGGTTTAATTGATTAATTTTATGCAAAATGTGAATTGAATTAACACAATAATCCATTCCTCATGAATTAAAAATTATCACATGCATTCACATCACTAAAAAGATTAATTGAATTAAAGTTTGAGTGAATTCATTGGTGATTTAAAGAAAAGCAATATTTTAATTCACTGTTTTCACTGGGATTGGGATCATTAATAAATGATGAAAATATGACAACCACACCTTTTTTATTTCGTTCCTACATCTTTATAGTTTAACACTTTTTCTTTTGTTATTCATTCCTTTATAAACCTTTGAATTGTAAACACCTTTTTTAAGTTCAAATAAATAATAATAATTAAATCAATAGCCAACAGGTTATGGGCCCAGACGACGTAACCTCAAAAGTTAAAATTATTTTGTGCTAAGGAAAAATTAAAATGAGTGGCGTTTTACAAATTGAAAAGTTGGAAGACTCCAATTATGAGAGCTGGTCGGTGCAGATGAAAAGCGTGCTAAGGCACAATGCATCCGGCAGGGTTGTAAGGGAATCGTGTACAACTGACAAGGAGAGAGAAAAAAGGGACACAGATGACGAAAAGGCACTGGCGTCTATAATATTGAGTGTGAAACCAACTCAACTTGGTTATATAAGGAACGCAAAACGTCCCATGAAGCTTGGTTGACTTTACAGTCAAAGTACCAGCCAAAGTGACCCATACAGAAAGTATCTCTGTATAAACGTTTGCTAAGTCTTCAAAGGAAGGAAGGTACCAACGTGATGCTGCATGTTAAAAACTTTTCTGAGACAGTGGAAAAATTGGCTGAAACGGGCATAGAAATGCAGGAAGAGCTCTTAAGTATAATGTTGTTATGCAGTCTACCTAAAGATTTTGAAAATTTTGTGATCGCAATGGAAACGCGTGACAATCTTCCTAGTCTTACGGCCTGTTTCACACTGTCGACAAGTCGATGTCGTTCTCTTATTTATATTGAAAACAAAAACAAAATATTTAAATTTGTTTTTGTTTTTAATATAAATAAGAGAACGACATCGACTTGTCGACAGTGTGAAACAGGCCGTTAGTGTCATCAAGCAAAAACTTCTAGAAGAAGCAGAGAGACGAAAAAAAATAGTGGAAGAAGAAACAACTACAAGTAGTCAGCAACAACAAGCATTTAACGTTCGCTCTACGCAAAAACAGAAAAAACCAAACAAAAACAAAAAGCCTTTCACTGGTAAATGTTTTATTTGTAATGTAGCGGGACATTTTGCAAGTCAATGCGATAAAAAGAAAAAACAGCAAAGGCAACAACAACAGGCATTGTCTATGGTGACAAGAACAACAGCATTGTCTACAGTAGCAGAGGCAGATCGTAAAATAAAATCAAGTGCTTGGTATGTCGATAGTGGCGCAACGGCGCACATGTGCAATGATAGAAATATGTTCGCAAGGTTTGAGCAGCATAATGAACAGATAGCGTTAGCAGGCAACAAATTCATAACAGCAACAGGAAAAGGTGATGTATATTTAAAGTTAAATAATATGAATATTACGTTCGAAGATGTACTTTATTCTTCCGAGTTGCAGGGAAATTTCATTTCTGTCACTAGGGTCGGCGACAGAGGTATCACAGTAAAGTTTGACGGGAACATGGCAACGGCCAGACGACAAGATGGTACGATTGTATTTCGTGCTAAAAGGGAAGACAATCTTTTTGCTGTGTACAGAACAAAAGAGTCGCTGTTTAGTATGACTGATACAAATCAACTATGGCACAACAGGTTCGGCCATTTGAACTACAATAGCTTAAACGAGCTAGTTAAAGCAGGCATCGTGACAGCTGTTAACGTCGGCAGAGACAACAAACCATGCAGAACATGTATGATGTGCAAAATACATGTCCTACCATTCCCCAATGAAAGTAAGCATGTATCAACAAATCTGTTGCAATTGGTACACTCTGACGTGTGCGGACCATTTAAAACACAATCGCTAGGGGGCGCCAAGTATTTTATTACTTTCATTGACGACAAGTCAAGAAGAATATTTGTATATTTTGTGAAAGCGAAGAGTGAGGCGCTGGAGAAATTTAAGCAATTTAAACTACAGGTAGAAAATGAGAGTGGCCAAAAAATCGTGACTTTACGCACAGACAACGGCAAAGAATACGTACTGTTAAACATACATACTGTTAACCTACTGTTAAACATTTACGTACATTTGGATCTTTTGCGGTTGCATTGGTCAAAACAAAGAAGTTAAAGTTCGAACCAAAGGGTGAGCAACTGGTAATGGTTGGCTATTCGGCAGTAGCGAAGGCGTACAGACTGTATGACAGAAAAACACATCGTGTAGATGAAAAAATAGATGTTTTGTTTGATGAGAATAATAGCAATAACAATACAGACGGGCAAGAACAGTGCAGTAATGAAAATAATTGTGTGACTGATAATAATTATTTAACATTATGTTTGAAAGTAACAGATGACGTAGAAAATGTTGAGGAGCCACAACAAATTGAAAATGTTGATAATCATGCAAGAAATGTTGATAGCGTCGAAAATGTTGCAGAAAATGTAAAAAATGAGGAAGAAGAATTTAATACAGCAGATGAACATAGCCAACCTGAGTTTAAAGAAGTTGAGCAAAAACCAACAGTAATTGGTAAAGGCAGACCGAAAATTGTGAGAGATGGTAAGCCCGGCAGACCACGCAAACAGTTTAATGAATTAAATAGTTAAGTGGAAATAAAAATTCCACAGACAACAGAAGAGGCGATTACATGTAACGAAAAGGATTTATGGTTAGATGCTATGAATGCAGAAATTTCTTCTTTAGAAAGAAACAACACTTGGATATTATCAGATATACCTGATGGTCATAAAGCAATTTCGTGTAAGTGGGTTTATGCTCTAAAGATAGACAAACACGGCAATGTTGAACGTCATAAGGCTCGTCTCGTGGCAAAAGGGTGCAGCCAGCAATACGGAATTAACTACGTGGAAACATTTTCCCCTGTAGCCAGGCACTCAACTATAAGAATTTTGTTGGCTTTATCGGTTAAGTACAAAATGTATCTACACCAGATCGATGTGAGTACCGCATACCTGAACAGCGATTTGCATGATGAAATCTACATAAAGCAGCCACAGTGCTTTAAAAATGGAAAATACCCTAATAAGGTTCTACGCCTAAACAAGGCAATATATGGCTTAAAGCAGTCAGGTAGGGAATGGAATTCCAAACTTGATGCAGTATTGAAAAATTTTGGTTTTAAACCGACTGAAGCTGACCGCTGTCTGTATAAGCGTGACGTTAAAAATCATTTAGTGTTGGTGGCAGTTTATGTAGACGATATTATTATCGGATGTGTAGATAACCAATTGTGTTGGAGGTAAAAATGCAAATATGCAGTGAATTCGATGTGACTGACAAGGGACCATTACACCATTTTTTGGGCATTGAAATTGATCGATGTGGCGAGACTGGTGCTATAAAATTTGGCTTAGACGAATTATATTGTGAATTTGTTGAAAAAATATGGTATGAGTGACTGTAAAAGGGTTTCGACACCTCTTGAAGCGGGTTATCAACCACATTGCACGGACAATTGCGAGAAGGGGGGGGGGGACAATTGGCGCGTTAATGTATTTGGCCATCACTACTCGACCAGATATCTTACATTCAGTATCAAAACTGGCACAACGAAATTCTGATCCTCATCGTGAACATTTACAAGCAGTAAAGCATATATTAAGATACTTGGCAGGTACAGCTGATTATAAATTGAACTACACGAATTCGGAAGATTGTTTGTTAACTGGCTACGTTGATGCTGATTGGGGCGGTGACGTTTCTGATCGAAAGTCATACACCGGTTTTTCGTTTTTTGTCGGCAGATGTTTGGTGTCATGGGAGTCGAGGAAACAACATTCTGTGGCGCTAAGCAGTACTGAGGCAGAGTACATGGCCGCATCTGAAGCAGCAAAAGAGGCAGTATATTTACGACGACTTCTAATGGAATTGGGTTATTCCAAAGGTGAACCAGTAACTCTTCATATTGATAACCAAGGTGCACAGAAACTGGCAACCAACCCCGTATACCACAGACGAAGTAAACATGTGGATATAAAGTACCATCATATCAGAGAGGTGGTTAAGGCAAACGAAATTGTTTTACAATATTGTCCGACGAACAATATGGTAGCGGATATTCTAACAAAGAATTTGCCTAAACCAAAACCTAATTATTGTATTAATGAGATGTATATAAAATAAAATTTATGTAAAGATACATCCACGTTGAGGGGGCGTGATGAAAATATGGCAACCACACAACGTGAATGTTTCTATCCCTTTTTTATTTCGTTCCTACATCTTTGTAGTTTAACACATTTTCTTTTGTTATTCATTCCTTTATAAACCTTTGAATTGTAAACACCATTTTTGAGTTCAAATAAATAATAATAATTAAATCAATAGCCAACAATAAAAAACTCCTGAATGTTTAAAAAAAAATTTAAAAGCGTTAATGATTCGTAGATTCTTTCAAAATGGAATCCTTTACAGCTCTGCTACTGAGCTATTTTTGACAATTGTAAATTTATTTTACACAAACAAAAAGCCTGTTGTTTTTCTATTTTTTAAGTTGATAACATAATCTCTATGTCTTAAACAAAATAGCTGTTTGAATATGTACACAAAAAAAGTCAACTGTGCGTGTTTTCATTTAAAGGTCAACTGAAAACTAACGGTGCGGTGCGTCCAATTCAAATGCCAGCAGCGTAATGTTAACTGGGGGTCTCCACGTTCAATAAACTAGGAAATAATTATGTTCTCAACTGTCAAATTCTATTTCCAACACCATATGTCCACGTGTGGACCGCAAAAATATTTATTTAAACATTTATTGAGAAATAGTTGTTCGCACTTATATCCAAGCAATTATGTTGAACATAAACTGTCAAATTTCGATGTTAGTTTTCTGAAATATGCATTTCATGCGAAGTCCATAAAAATCAAAAAAGGACTTTACTAATAATACTGATATCCGCAAATAGATTCTTATTTTTCAAACAAAAAGTAAGTAATTTATTAAATTTTCATTCAACCATTCACAGCAAATTTGTTTAATTTATGTTCATCACTCAATACGTGTTCTATAGCTCTCAACATAAGCTTACACATGAACATAATTATGCAGTTAATCTGCCGACGTTATTGCTTATGTTCGGAAATAATTATTGAACGAGGAGACGTGGAGTAATATTTTTCTGCGAGCTCTATAAGCATACCCACTGTGTATGTCTAAATAACAATAATTCTAGGAAATAAAGGGGGGTTCCGCAGTTCCCGACTATTCCACAATACCCGAAGTTACTCTAACCATATTATTTACATATGTTTGAAACATTTGGAATAAATTTTGGAGGGGCTTACGTACATACATATATTATTTTCAGTTTCTTCATTATCACCTTCACCTGTTTCATCAATATCATCATCAATCAGATTTATGCTTGTTTCGAATTCAAAATTGGAGTCCATTATATTGCTTTTCTAATTTTTTTTAAAGAAATATGTTTAGCATATGTATGTTGGTATTCATATTAAAGTATATTTTTCGTTTTCAGTTTCAACTCTTGTAGTGTACGGACGCGTTTTTATAATCGTCGCAACTAAATATTAAAAATTATCAAAAGTTAAAGTCACAAAAAATACAAAAACAAAACTTTTATCAAACAGTTATTTTAGTTGTTTAATCACTTATTTATTGCTTGTGTGTAATATATGTACATAAATACTTGCATACACAAACTCATATACATACTTAAGTGAACACACAAAATATGAGAGCTCTAAATGACTTCATATTCTGACAACAACAATAAACCTACCAGCAGTAGGAATGTTTATTTAACTTTGGTTGCTGATGACGACAACAAAAAATGAATTAAACACAAACCTGAATTTTACAAAAAAATACAATTACTCGTGCGCGATCATGCTCTCCGTATATGTTAAATAGTGATCAAGAATCAACAACAGTTGAACCCATTAGCAAACTTGTCAGATTAGCTGTACAAACAAACAATAAATAACAAGGTGACCAACGTGCACAGAATTGTAGATGCAGTGAGTGAAATAATCGACAATAAAATTCAAGCAGTGTGCGATTCAGTAACTTTTAACAATTCGATATTTCTTAAATTTACAAACAATTATTGTGATTTGCAGTAACGATTTTGTTATTCAGTAATTACTTTTTAACAACATTGTTATAATTTCATTTTACGTGGCATCTCTATCAATATACATATGCATAAGAAAAGCACAAAGAGAAATAAACAACAAAAAAAATTTATTTATTTATTGAAATTTTTCCCAAAAATTATTTTGAATTTAAAATATTGAATGTTAAATTTTTTGTAATTTAGTTAAATGAATGTTAAATTGCATGTTTCAATAATGGTATTATTATTATACTCGTATATGCATAAAATATTATGTATGTTTGTGTATTTTCCCAATTCACACGCCTAGTTGTATCGCTTATTGTTGTATATGAAAAGACAATGTATATACATAGCTCAAAATTAAGGAAAATGGAAGTGAGGAAGTTGTGTGCAAACAACCACAAGAGTACATGTTGACCATTACGAATTACAAAACAAAACTGAATTTCAGAGAAAATGAAAGGGAGTATTCGATATCATTCTTCTCACCATCAAACTAATGCTGGGAACATAATTGGGACGAACGACGAATTTTTCGTTGCGAATATTCGTCGTCAAAAATAGAACATATGCATTCATATGAAAGTGAACACAGCACCGACGTCGACGAAATTCGTCGTACGTGACGAATTCTCTGATAGATTTATTTCTATTTCATACGCCGACGAACGACGAAGAAATCAGTACAGCGTTACCATGTTTTTTTAGTTTTAAAATATATTAGTATATATAATGTTAATTTTTACTTTAATAAGTTCTTCTTTTTATTATACAGAGCATTTTAATTAAATATACATAATTATTAATGATGAAATTTGTTTTTAATAGTTTTTTTTTTAATGTTTAATTTTATAAAGGAATTATTTTCTTTATACGGTAACACTATCGTTGTTATGTTTGTATAGCTACGTTCACATTTATCAAATATTTGCCCAAAAAAACGTAACCAATAGTTTTGCTTAGGGATAGTGTCATTTACCACGATTTTTATATTACAAAATAAAATTAATTCTTCTCCAAAAGAGTATTTTTATACTGTTTTTAAAAAATTCGAACCCAAAATTAAACAAATATTGGAATTAAAGAAAATAAATTATTAGTTTTTTTCTTGGTTACGTTTTTTTCGACAAATATTTGATAAATGTGAACGTAGCTTATGTATATAAAAACAAATTTGTAATAAAAAATACACACAATTTTTTGGATTATTATGACAGCAGTTGTTTGTTCGTCCCAGTTGTGCGCCACACGACGAATTTTCGCAACGAACTTTTTCCAACGAATTCGTCGTGCTAGACGTAATTCGGCGTTCGTCCCAGTTGTGTTCCCAGCATAATACTTTCATGAACGAAAAATTTCATATTGCGAACCGAAACAATTTTTATAATAGGATCAAAAGTATGCAAGAAAATCATTGCAAAAACAACAAAAATAGCATAAAATAAATTCGCAAAAAGTTACAAATTTGGAAACAAACTTTAAATATAATTGCCATTGAATAAAACTACAATCATGTTTTATTTTCTACAAAATATGCGGTAATTTCATACAAAAGGAGAAATCTCCGAAAACAGCGAATGGCCCCTTACAAGGTTCTAAAATATAAGAAAGCCAAATTATTTTGCAAAATTAGTCCATTCGCGGATCATTAACAAACTATAATATTGAATAAAAATCTATGCAAAAATGCAAAAGTTCTCTACAAAAATTCGTTCAAAACTTGTTAACACTGAAATTGATTAGAAAACACTAAAAGTATTTAAATGAAAAACGATAAAATAGCATATCGAGAAAAAATGCGAAATGAATTAAGGAAATCGCTAAGCCTGTATCGCATTTTATTGACAATTAACACAAATTGCAATCGGACAAAGGAACGCAAAAAACTCAGAACAACGCGATAATCATATTTAGAACTGTTAGTTCGACAAACTTTAATTGTGATTCAAACGATAAATTTAGGCAATGGATTTTAACCTACGAGTTCGGTCTGCTGGATGATATTCGCAGTTTTTCCTAATTGTGTTCCTAGCCTAAGACCCTAGAAAAATAAATTTACGTACATACCTTATCAGGAATCTCATTCAAAAGGTCCGTCCACTGATAAGCTCGAGTTAGTCCACAAATAGCTCTGATGTCATTATAACTAGGTATGCCGAAATCTCGCCCACGTTGAATGTCAATAGATTTCAAGTCAGCACCAAATTCTTCAAAATATTTGCGACCGAAATGATGTTTAATCTAAAAATTTTTGATAATACGTGAATAATGTTTACTTAAATCGGACAAAATCAATTTCGTTTGTTGATACATTAGAGTGTATGGGATTTGTCTAACAAGGTTGCCCCTGTTCCATTCATCAAAAAAGTATGCATACAAAAAATTGGAATGATCGATATGATTCGATTAGAGGTCGCTAGAAATTTCGGCTTTTACTTCTGTGTATCAATTTAGGGATTAAATACCAACGCTCCTCCAAATAAAAAATATGTACTATGAAAAATGAGACAAAAATATTCTTTCTTTTCTAAGTTATGGGAATCTGAAGTTACCATACAAAAGTGATTATTGCGTTACATTTTGGAGGTCCATAACTTCAAAACTATATGTTTCCGAGACTTCCACCAAATAGAGTGTTCGTCTTATTTTTTAATTTTCTATTCCCCTATGTATTTTTTTAATTTGGAGGAGTTTCGTATATTAGAGTTCCCAAATTACAGTTTATAGTTAGAAATCGTAAATTTCTAGCCACATCTAATAATTGTCCGATTTTTGTAAAATTTGAAACATATACATACATTAATATTTATTTTGGGGAAGCCTTATGGAGCAAAAGATTTTTATAATTTTGCAATTTGAATCAGTATATTCATCAATACATACCTCACTATCAACATTACTATCAGCACGTTTTTCAAATTGGGTTGCCAATCCACGTATAAGAGAATCAAAGTTGTTGCCATCTGCCAGAAGCACCATAGAATCTTGGCGATCAAAGTAGTCACTCAAACGCATAGTTTTATTGCTATTACGACTGGAGGAAACCATGCTAAAAATAACGTACGCTTAAATTTACTAAAAAAAAACAATAATAATTAAATTCTTACGAAAACCATCCAGGAATTGCTTGATGCAAATAACGAAAAGCAGACGCAGCGTATTCAGCATATGGTGCAGGATTAACATTTTGTTTGTAGTCATTTACATAATCGAAGGGAGAAAGAGAATAAACCAAACGATTTTCAAAACTATACTTGGGACCCAAAATTAGCGGCAACCAATCGTAGTACGTTATTTTTTGAAACTGAGCAATATTGATTTTACGAGCTACTTGGAAAATGTTTTCATCCGTAAAATGAGGATTTATGCGGGCCAAAATATTAGCCAATCGATTGTGCTCTCTGACGAATAAAGTGTGTAGAAGGGTAACTGTTGGTGTAAATTGATTGCGAGTATCAGGAATGTTATAACATTGTTTGTTATTCGCAGGACATTCAATGGATTGAATGGGTAAATATGGTTTATTATTGAACCGACTTGTTTTCAGCAAACCACCCTTATATTCGCGAATTTTATTATTTTGCTTCAGTGAGTTACCATAAATAGACGATAAATCTAAAAAGGCAGTAGTTGTTGTTATCTTTTCTGTGTACTGCAAACCAGAGGGTGCACAGCCTAGATCCATATCAGACAAACTTCGTGCAAAATGAAGACATGTTTTGCCCGATGCCATGGCGATTGGGTCAAATTGATGGAGAGATATGGGATAACACATTTTATGATCAGTATCCGTACAACAATTATCTGAATTGAAAATGTAGAAGTATGTACGAATAAGTATTAAAAGTAAAAGAAAATGAAAAGAAAAACATTTAAGCATTTAAAAAGTACTTACATACATATATATGCACGTACATATATGCACCTATATGTACGTGTGTACATTCATATGAATATCTTTTTTTTTTTTGATAAATTTTATTATTTATTGAATCTTCAATTATAAATTAAATTATCAATAAGTTTTTCAAATCTTAAATCTAAAAAATATTAAATATAAGTTTAGCCAATGCTAAACAAAATTTTTAATTTCAACGGTTGATTTTTCTTGTTTTACATCTCTTGTGTACGGCTGAGAAAAAGAGTATCGCTCCTTTTTAGCCGGGAGTGGCCTCTATAATTTAAAATATTGCGCGCAAGTACATTTGGGTGCACCTCAAGTTTTTTTTATATATTTTTTAGCGTTTATTGAAAATACTGTCTTCAGCAACGGAACATCTAGATCTTTATGAATCCGATGATTTCTGACATACCAGGGGGCTGCTGTAATTGTACGTAGAATTTTATTTTTTCGACATTTGATGCTGAGGCAGTGCCCCATAACTGGATTCGATAGAACCATATTGGTTTCAGGATCGCGTTGTATAATAGTAGTTTACAGTCTAGGCTTAGTATAGAATTTCTTCCAATAAGCCAATTAATTTGGGCTGCTTTTAATTTCATTTGTATTAACTTTGCGTCTATATGCGATTTCCATGCTAAACGACGATCAAGATGAATGCCTAGATAATTGACAACAGTGTGTTGCGGTATGGTCTCCGTGTTAATTTTTATAGGCGGGTATGTTTCCTTGCGCAACGTAAAAGTTACGTGCACACATTTCTGCTCGTTAACTTTAATACGCCATTGTTTGAGCCATTTTTCCATTTTGGATATATATTCTTGTAAATTGCGGGAAGCTTCTACAGAATTTTCGTGAACGCTTAGAAAGGCTGTATCATCCGCAAATGTTGATGTATGAATGTTACTGCTTAACGGTAAGTCAGAGGCATATATTAAATAAAGTAAGGGACCGAAGATACTGCCTTGAGGGACTCCGGGTTCAATCGACTGCGGAGGGCTTAAAAAATTGCCTTCCCTAACTACAAATTTTCATTCAATTAGGTAGCTTACTAAAAGCCTAACAATGTTTGCGGGTCGATTTTGCGTTAATTTATGTATAAGACCTTCGTGCCATACTTTATCGAAAGCTTGAGAAGCATCTATAAAGAGCGCAGAGCAATATTTCTTCTTTTCGAAAGTGTCTCTGATAACATTCACAAGTCTGGGAGTTTGTTCAATTGTGCTATGTTGTCTGCGAAAACCGAATTGATGATCTGGAATGCATCCACTTCTAGTCAATATAGGCATCAGCTTGCTCATATACAGCTTTTAAAATAGTTTTGAAATGTTGGGCAATAAACTAATAGGCCGATAGGATTCAACCTTCGTATGATCCTTGCCGGGCTTTGGTATCATAATAATCATCGAAACCTTCCATTCTGCAGGATAGTATTGCAGCCGTAGAATACTATTAAAAATGAAGAGTATAACTCTTTTTTCAGTATAAGGCAGTTGTTGAAGCATTTTGTTGCTTATTTTGTCGACACCTGGGGCTTTTTTGGTGTTAAGACTAGTGATGGCCTTTTCAATCTCCACAATGTTAAATCTTAACGGTATTTAACAATATCAGTAGAAATATTCGGTGTAAATACTTTTTCTAAGTGCTTAACAAAAAGAGCACCTTTTTCAGCATCAGTTCTTGCCCAATCACCATTCGAATCTCGTAACGGAGGTTTGCAAATCACTGGCCTTTTAAGTCCTCTGGCTGCACGCCATAGCAAATAATCTGTTTGTGGTGTTGCATCGAGTTCTTGAAGAAATTTTTGCAGCGAAGCAGTTTTTTGCGTTTGTAAAACTTTTCTGAGCTGTTAAGTGCATTCCTTTAGCCTTAACTTTAGCTGGGGGGATCTGTAACGTTGCCATTCTCGTCGCGCTCTCCGTTTTTCAGTCAATAGCCTTTCTATATCTACAGAAGAAATGTTGCTGAATCTTACTTGTTGATTTGGTTGATTTGAAGAAGCATTAAGAGCAGCCTGATTAACATGTGCTTCAAACAACCTAATAGAATTTTCTATGTCAGTAGGTGTTCTCAACAGCATATTTTCCGTGCAATGAGCACTCAAATATTTTTTGTATTTCAGACAGTTAATACGTGCAGATGTCAGCGGTAAATCGCATGTTGATGTTGCAGTTGTGTGTGAGTAAATAGTGATAATAGTAGGCGAGTGATCTGAAGATAAATCCAATGATGCTTCAACTTCAATCATTTCGCTGGGCACACCTTTCATAACTCCAAAGTCGATAATATCAGGAATTTTTTGTCGATCCGTTGGCCAATATGTTGGCTGACCACTTAAAACTACATTCAAACCCATTTTTGAAATTGTGTCAAACAGAACACGACCCTTGGGACTGATTAAACGATTTTTTGCCCCAAAATGTGTGTTTAGCATTGTAGTCACCAGCTGCTAGAAAACGGGACCCCAGTGTAGTATAAAATGCGGTATATTGACTCTCTGAAATTGAAAACCTGGGAGGAGAATAAACAGATGATATCACAAGTTTTTGATAAAAATTTTCAATGCAGATGTTTGTTGCTTGAAGATAATCTTCACAAAATTCATTTAACAGGTAGTGTTTTATTCGCGTTTTTATTAGAATTCCCGAGCCACCACAAGCTCTAGCTCGAGGATCCTTGGTGTTGTAGAAATTATATCCACTAATTCTAAAATAACTTCGAGACGTCAAATGAGTTTCTGAGATAAGCATAACATCAATTTGTTTATCCAGAAGGAAATATTATATATCATTTTTATGTTGGCAGATGCCGTTTGCGTTCCATAAACATATTTTCAAGTTCATGGTTTGCTTAATACAGCCTGCAACAAAGTAGACTGCATTTTCAACATTTCCTGCATCATACAGGACATGTTGAGAGTAAAAGTATTTACTGTTTGTATTAAGCTCTCAATTGAGGCTTCAATACGGCTAAAATTAGACCCTGGAGCTTCGCTTACTGGTACCGGTTTTTGTGCTGTATTGTGGTTACTTTTTAAAATGTTAGCGTATGAAAATTTATTATTAGGTTGTTGCTGAGCAATAGTCGCGTTTGATTTCAATACGTTTGAATATTGTTGCTGACTGGTAGATGGTTGAGGTAACTGAGGGTAGCTTAAAAGTGTGATAGGCTTAGCGGGGATAATATTTTCTTTTTGTGCGAGGAGCGTTTAAAAAACGAGTAAAGAGGGCAGCCTCTTAGCTGGCAGTGTGATTTCCGCCGCAATTGCCACAATTTTTCGCCTTGGGATCACCTTTTGTTTTGTCACAGGTAGCGGTACTGTGTAGCTCACCACATACAACGCGGACTGTAGGCAACTTGCAATAAGTTTTCGTGTGCCCAAATTCTTGGCAGTTCAGGCATTGGATAGGTCCAGCTCTTTTATGTGGCTGCTCAACGGTAACTCTCCGGTGCAACAAATACTTTAGATCATAAATTGGATGGGATTCATTTTTATCTCTATGTCACCTGGCTGTAACTCGACTCTAAATATTGGTTGGGGGATTTTTTCTCTATTTTTGATGTTTGAAACATTTTTCACCTTGAATCCACTATTTTTAAGGCCAGACTTGACCTCTTTTGGATCCACGCTAGAATCTATACCTTTTATTACAACGGTTAGACCTTTAGCACTCTTAAGCTGATATGTATAAAAATTTTTATTTTTAGTCTCACAGTCTGAGACTATTTTTCTGTAATTATTTTCTTTAGATACCTGAATTTTTGTTTCATTAATTTTCCCACGCTTGATTGGAGTTACGTAAAACTCATTTTCTCCAATTAACGAGATAAGGCTTTTTACCAGAAAGCTGGAGTTCTGTTCTCTTAAATAAATCGGTGGTGGTTTACTCCAACTTGTATTAGTTGTGTCTCCATCACCTTGTTCAGTTAAAATCGCGAAACGATTTTCGGAATTTTTTATATTTTTCCCATCTTTGGGAACTTATGCCATTGACGCAATTTGAGCAGATTTGGGACTTCTTCCCCGTTTTAACACAGTTATGTATCTATCCATACCTGTTTGAATTTTATTATCACTATTTTCACTTACTTTATCCATAATTTTATTCATTTTGTGCACGTTGGTCACCTGGGTATTTATTGTTTGTTTGTTTGCTTGTACAGCTAAGTTGACAAGTTTGCTAATAGGTGCAATTGTTGTTGCTTCTTGATCACTATTTCACATGTACGGAGAGCATGATCGCGCGCGAATAGTTGTGTTTTGTGTAGAATTCAGGTTTGTGCTTAATTCAATTTTTTTATTGTCGTCATCAGCATCAAAAGTTAAATAAGCATTTCTACTGCTTGTGGGTTTACGAGTATTGTTGTTGTTGTTGCCAGAAGATGAACTCATTTAGAGTTCTCTTGTTTTTTTTTTTACTTATAAGAGTTTTTGTATGCAAATATTTATGTATTATACACAAGAAAAAAAAAATAAAATAAAACCAATATAATAACTGTTTAATAAATGTTTTGTTTTTGTATTTTTTGTGACTTTAAATTTTTGATAATTTTATATATTCAGTTGCGACGATTATAAAACGCGTCTGTACACTGCGAGAGTTGAAACTGAATTGAATATCTAAGTGCATATCTGTGTTGAATCTGAACATTTTAAATAATATAGATATCGCGAGAAGAAGGCTGTCAAAAGTCTTATTATGAGCGAATTTCGATTGTGGTCGCATTAAAATAAATCATTTGATTTACTACTGCAAAAAATTATAAAATCAATTCATTCAGTTCTATTTGCAAATACCTAACTCGTTGTTTTTATGCAAATGCCATTCAGAAGAATTATTATATTTTTGTGATGACACGCTGCAAAAATATAGTCATCTGCTTCGATTTGCTGGTCACATGCCGTTTACACATGTAAGTGCAAATGCAAAAAACACAATACATTGACATTTTTTCACTAACACAATCAACCTGCTCACTTGCAAGAGATTTTCCTTGCCAGTGATTTTTTACTACTTGCAAGCAAAAAGTGTTGCTCTATAATGATGAAATTATTTTTAAATTATATCAAGTTATATACCGAAAAATAAGATAAAAATAAAAACATATAATCATATCTGACTTATTATCGATTGATGCTTTTCAAAGCTACTATACACAACATCGCCCTCCTTCGTCGGTTAGCAGAAACATCGGCGAAGTAAAACAATTATTAAAATGCCTGCTAATACAGCTTAACAAAGTTAATGCGTCTAATTAACACCAGAGGCGCTTCAACACTGCTATAAAAAATTAACATAACGTGCAAAGCAGAGTTATAAAACAGTTAAGCCTTCTAAATTTTCAACATCTATCCCTCTCCCTGAGCTTTGCACAATCCATTGCATTAGTCGGGGTCATCCCCTGAGTGCTGGTACTCAAAAAAAAGTTTATTCTTAAAAAATTCATCCCTGTTATGTACATAAGCTAATGCTTTGGAAGCCCAGACATTAAACACGAATACAGATAAAAATATAAAAAGCCGAAAATAAGAAGACATCTTTATAAAAATATAGAAGCTTCGGCTTCGACGACATTTTGAAAATTAACTTGAACTTGATTATGTAAACAATCATGCAAATAGCAAGTGCTTTTATTTGTTATTTCCATGTTTGGTTATTAATACGTTACAAGTCACTTGCATGTGTATAAATAGTGTTGGTTATATATGCATATATTTTTTTATGCCTAAGTCAAGGCATATCCAACAGGTGAGCTAACTAGCAGAGCAAACTCAGATCGCTTTATAGCAAATGTTCGTACTAACTGATACAGTTTTAAAGCATACACAAATAATTGTTAAATCCTACACAATCGTACGATTCATTCACAGGAAAATCTTGCAAAAATCTGACCGACTTTAAAAAATCGTTTCAAAATGGTGTTGTAGGTGCCACACTATCATACAAATCTGATGCCAAAACATCTGGTTGACAATAAATACTCTTCTGAACGCATGAAAACTATAATTTTATGAAAATTTTCATAAAATTTTACAAATTACACGACTTGCCAAAAAATCAGTCACACAGTTGCATTTTTAGTCCACACTACCATACATTTTTAGCACACATGTCTTATGTCAAAAGGCGCGACTGTGTAGGATAGTGCGGCACGGCCTTAAGTTTGCAAAGTTAATAAAATTTCGTATGATACACACATATGTATGTATGTTATATTTGTTTGTGTCTTTTGATATCAAGCGAGTACCTTATACTAACGAGCATGTGTCTATATTGGACGTTAATCCAATTGCAGCAGCGCAAAATGAGTTTCGTGAAATTATTCACTCTTTGTCCATAGACCAACAAGTTTGCGATATTTCAGAACTGAGTCATTTAAGTACAGAGAGTGATTGAGAGTGCGGTGAATTCGTACAAGCCGTGCAAGCCATCGAAATTCCCAATAGAGATGAAAATTGTACTCAAAGATGATATTCCAGTTGCAAGTCGCCCAAGAAGAACATCTTACGTTGACCAGCAGAAAATTGACAAACAAGTCAGAGAATGGCTAGACGAAGGTATAGTGAAACCAAGCTTATCTGAGTATTCCTCACCAGTTGTACTAGTTTCTAAAAAAGATGGTACTGATTATCGGCGTCTTAATGAAAAAATTGTCCATGATAACTTTCCAATGGCTGTGGTTGATGACGTAGTTCAGAGACTACAAGAGGGTAAAGTTTATACTACAATTGATTTGAAAAATGGTTTCTTTCATGTACCTATAGAGAAAGAATCACAAAAATATACGGCATTCGTTACACATAATGGCCAATATGAGTTTTTTTTTTGTGCCATTCGGTATTTCTAATTCTCCAGCAGTATTTTGCCTTTATATTTCTGCAGTTCTTCAAGAGTTGGTTAGAGATGGTACCGTGATTATTTATATGGACGATATCGTTATTCCATCAAAAGACGAAGAGGAAGGGCTTGTAAAGTTGGAAAAACTCTTAAATGTCGCGTCGTCAAACGGTCTTAAGATAAAATGGAGCAAGTGTCAGTTTTTGAGAAAAAATATTAAATTTCTGGGATATAGAATAGAAAACTCATCAATATATTCAACAGATGAAAAAATTTCGGCAATTAAAAATTTTCCAATACCAGCTAATGTAAAAGCATTGCAAAGATTTTTAGGACTTACGTCATTCTTTCGACGCTTTATCCGAGAGTACGCAATAGTCGCCAAACCATTGTCAGATCTTCTTCGGAAAAATGCTAAGTTTAAGATGGGCGAAGAGGAGCTACTTGCAGTTCAACAATTAAAAAATGCACTTACGAGCGAATCGGTTCTGAGGCTTTATAACCCGAAAGCCGAAACAGAAATTCACACAGATGCTAGTATGCTTGGTTATGGAGCAGTACTTTTCCAAAGAGACTTAGAGGACATGCAGCTACACCCAGTCGAATATATGAGCCGTAAGACGACACCAGCAGAAGAAAAATACCATTCTTACGAGTTGGAGGTGTTAGCTATAGTTGAAGCGCTGAAAAAATGGAGAATTTACGTCATGGGTCTGAAATTTAAAATAATAACTGATTGCAACGCGTTCGCTATGACGATGCGCAAAGAAGATGTTCCTGTTAGAGTTTCACGTTGGGCACTTTTTCTTCAAGATTTTGATTATATCATAGAACACAGATCGGGTACGAAAATGAGACATGTTGATGCTCTCAGCCGCGTATCGTGTCTGATGATACAAGATACTCTACAACATCGCATAAAAGAAGCACAAAAAAGTGACGACCGAATTATTGCCATTCGCAAAGTTTTGGAGATTAGCGAATATGAGGACTATTTTTATCAAATATGATGTAGTTCACAAAGATGCACCTAAAGAACTTATCGCAATACCAGAAAACATGGAGAAAGAAATAATTGAAATGACCCATCGCCAGGAACATTTCGCAACAAAGAAGACAAAAGATTTGATTGAAAAGCAGTTTTACATCCCAAAATTGGATGCTAAAGTGGATGCCGTTGTAAAAAGTTGTGTGGAGTGTATTATAACTGACTCTAAAGCAGGAAAGAAAGAAATATTGCTGAATCCGATAGACAAATCAGATAGGCCACTTCAAAACGAAATTATGATAATCGACAAAAGCAAAATAAAAAAAAATAAAAATCAACATGAAATGCCAATGTAACAATTATTTTGTTGTTTTTTTTTATGCATAAATATACATATGTATATAAATTAAAAATATAAATTAAAAATGAATAAATCTTTAAGTTAGTTTGAAATAAAAAAAAAAATTATATCAGAATAATTATTTGGAGTTTCCATTCTTTATAGTATTTGATGTTCTATAAAAAAAGATTATACTCCTTCTACATGCCCACGAAGTAAGCGAGATTGTGTATAGACTATCTACTGTTTACTTACAATGTGTGTGAAGTAGTGGTCAAAGCGCTTTCTACTTGCCCACGAAGTAAGCGGGATTGTGTATAGACTGTCTAATGCTTACTTACAATGTGTGTGAAACAGTAATGCGTTCATATTTATTGAATGAACACTTCACTATCCTGCTTACTTTGTGTGCAAGTGCTAGGCGTTCACTCTCGGAATGCGGCAATGCATTCGAAAAAGTATACGAGGTTGTAATTGAGCTCGTGTGCGTTACTGTCTTACATGTGTGCATCACATCATTGATTCTGTAATCGATAAATTCGCCCCTGGGGTTATACATTTGTATTCTCTAAGCACATTTAAGCAACTTTTCTAGCTAGAAAAGCTAAAATTTAAGCAACGACATTTTGAAGGTGCTAAAAAGTAATTTAAGAAAAATATTTTTATAGTATTGTTATTTAGCCTTTTTTTAGAAAAACAATGTAGGAAACTACAAAAAGGATAAAAAAGGGCAAAAATACATGCTCAGCAATTGTTTGCTCTCAGAGCAAACGCCAAAATTGTGTCGAATTTAATTTTTATGACATTGCCTAATTTCGCAATACGAATTACAGAAATCAATATGTAGCTAAAATTCTCTAAAACGATTTTAGACATTTTTAGCGATGGAGATTTAGCTTTAGCGAGTTACAGAATATAGCTGCTGATTATTAAAATTTACGAAATTTAGTTTGTATAAATATAAAGCAAATTAAATATATCTTCAATAATTTTCCATTTCATTTCGCTTCACCATCGAAATATAAATTCTGTACGATCAAAAATTAGTTGTAGAATGAAGTTTTTACAGTGCTGCCAGATCAAAATACGAAGTTTGCATGCGATTCTCGATACAAAGCGAGCGAAAATCGTTACAAATAGATGGAATTTTTTTTTCACAGAGTGTTTTAATCAATTTAAATTTGAAGCTTTTAAATTTATTTATACTTAAAATTCAGGCGTTTCTCCGATCAGAAATGGCTAATTTCGTACTAATCAAAAATTTTTTTAACATGTAAAAATGGAATAAAAAGGAATTATTATAATTCTCGTATTCTATTTCTGTTGAAAACTTGGTTAAATAGTTTATATTCTTTCCAAATTAGTATTAACTTTACATAAATATTAAAATGAACGACGAAAGAACGCTGATGCGAATGTGTAACGGCCTTGAAACCGGTATACTGAAAAGTTCTGCTAGTCTGATTGTATATACTAATGTTTTCGAAATAAAATTTCTTAGTAATTTGAATTTTCATTAATTCAATAAAACTATACTAAAGCCTGATAATAATAATTTCCAATTCATAAAAATAATTTTTCATTCGATATGAATTTAATAGACCTTTTACCTCTTATAACCGTTATACAGCTAAACAACCTTTGGTTGCCAATAAAAGTATTTATAAGGCTGTGTTGAAACGTTGCCAGAAACGTTTAATATGTTTTTCGTACAGGAAACACAGAACTGCTCTTACAACATTTTCGCACAAATTTTTTAAGACGTTCATTTTGACAACATTCTGCGTGAAATACTAAACAAAATAATGGTTTTTAGTTGGGATGGATCATTGGGCTCCAGGTAATATGAATCTAAAGAGTGTTTTGCTCCATTGGCTAGAATTTCAAGTAAATTGCTACAAAAAAAATTAAATGCAAAAAAATGTTTTTCGCAATTCACCGACAACATTATTATTTTTTTTTTGTGCCGGTATTTTAAATGACATTTTTCGAATATTAGTTCAGTTTCAACTCTTGCAGTGTACAGACGCGTTTTAATAATCGTCGCAACTGAATATTAATAATTATCAAAAGTTAAAGTCACGAAAAAATAATAAACATAACATTTATTAAATAGTTATTTTACTGGTTTTATTTCATTTTTTGCTTGTGTGTAAATACATAAATATTTGCATACAAAAACTCAAGTTAGCGACACTGCCTGGCCATAAAACTTGCTGAATGCACTAAATGCCCAACACTTCAACACCAAGTGCAACTCACAGGCGTATCAAATAACATCTTGCGATATATTAGAATCAACACTTCCCAGACACGCGTAGACGTAATCCGACACCATATCAGGTTACCACACGCGAATTAAGTTGGTCTGCAGTTTCCACGGTTTGAACTAAAAAAGAATAGCGAGCGCAGCGACAGAGCAGAAGGTATAAAATTGGAAGTCAGCAACTGGTGAGGCAGTCTTAGCCACGGAGCCGTCGCGTTGTAACATAAATTTAATTTGATCTTGTGTTTTTTAAAATAAAAGTTTATTCAATATTTTAATGTTATAATAACAAAAAATTTATTTCAATCTTTTTAATAAAGAAAATATTTTATCTTTTGTGTTCTAATAAATTCATTAGAAAAGTGTTTTAATTAGCAGACCGCCGTTGAGGTCTGCGTAATATATTTTTTTACGTATAGTGAAAGTAAATTTGTTAACTGGCGCCCGAGCAGGGACCGGTATAAAAACAGTGAAGAAAACCTTGCCGCAGTAGGAAGCAGCGGTAGCGAATCTGACAACTACCAGTGTTGCTTCTAAAAAGGACTTACAGGATCCTTCCGGTACCGGTCGTCGCGAACGTTCCGTGTGCTGAGGCTCAAGACTAGCCTTAAGAAAAAGTTAAAATAAAGAAGAAAATCTAAAAAGAAAATTTTTGTGAGAAATTAAAAAGGAAAAAATTCCATACATTATTTTTAAGAAAAAGTTGAAAAAGAAAGACTTCTTACAAAAAATTTTTGAAAATAAATTTCTTTTAATTGAGAAAAGTCAAAGAATAAAATAATAAATCCTAAGAATAAATAAAATCAAAGTTGGAAAATTCTAAAGATAAAAAAGAGAATACCAAAAAAATAAAAAAAAGGCAGAAATTTTTTACTAAGAAAAAAAGGGAATAAAATTTTTTTTTTTTGTGGTTGTGTGTGTGTTTTCTGCAGCCTCGAACGGATTATGCTTAGCGTATTTTTTCTGTAAGTAGACAACCCTTTCTTTTTTTATACACGTAAAACATTTGTTTGAAATGGAGGATTTAAAAAAATCTGTGACGGAATTGTCGGGTGCTGTAAATGCCCTGATAAACAATATCAGGAGCGTAGAGGTACGCCTGGGTAGTATTGAATAATCAAATGGGCAAAACACTCAAGCCTTGAATACGCTCAATAGTGGAGTCGCCAGTATGTCACAACGAGTGGAGGGAATAGAAGGAAGGATCGTTGCGTTAGAGGTATTACCTTGTGATGATAGGACGACATCCCCTCCAGTACGGACAAGGGCTCCATCGACAGAAGAAGAATTAACAGCAATCACCCGATTGCCAGACACTGTGAAGGAGCTCCAGGTTTTCGAGGGTGACCCAACTGAATATGTATCCTAGATCCAAAACGTCCAAGATATATTAGCGGATTATCAGATTAAAGAGGGTAAACCACTGTATCGCGCAATTTTGAAAAGTATTCGTAACAAGGTGCGAGGGGGTGCAAACGCGGCACTAGTTTCTTACAACGTATCTACCTATGATTGGCCAGGAATAAAGAGATGTATATTATTGCACTACGCCGATAAGCGTGACGTAAGGACACTCGACCATCAGCTGGGACAACTAGCACAAAGGGGCCGCAATGTGGATGCATTCTACGCAACGGTTAATCACCAATTTGCCCTGATCGTAAATAAATTACAGACAGAAACTTACTCGACCGAAACTGTAGAGGCCCTAATAGAAACCTATAAGAACAAGGCGCTGGATGTGTTCATCCGGGGACTGGATGGAGGACTTTCCACTCTGTTGCTGGTCCAAAAGCCAAGCGCCTTGCCAGAAGCATATAACTCTTCAAAATATGACTGTCAGGTCACAGTCTATCCATACGGTAACCGCACCAAACATGATTCCTGTTCCAGTAAATCACATGCCAAAAGTATACACAACAGCAAGGCCCACACCCCAGGCAAATAATTATATAAATTACCCGCATCCCATTAGGAAAACATTCGTACCTAGGGGGGGGACAAAATTTTGTTTGGGGCGGGAGCCATCAATTCCGCCAAAATATGCCATCACCGGGTCCAACCGCTCCAAAACCTCAGGAAAGGATGGAGCTTGACCCATCTGATCAATCGAGGCAAGTGAACTACATGAACAGGCAACTGCAGCGGAACAATAACTTCAAGAGGCGTGCAAATTCGGAGAACCTGCCAAGAAAGCAGCAGCGTCTATATCACATGCAGCTTCCCGAAGTTACAGATGAGGACGAGCAACCATTTACGGCGGAAATCCAACCGGACTTGTCTAGTGAAGTGGCGGAACTGGAAGAAACAAATATGTCTCCAAATTTTATGGCAGATGCCTCTCCGGCGTTCCTTATATAAAATACATAACGAAGGAGGGCAAATGCCTACGGTTCCTCGTAGATACGGGGGCCAACAAAAATTTTATTTCTCCACAATTTATAGATCAAGCATCAAAACTTAGAAACACCCTTATCGTCCAATCCCCTGGTGGTAATCGTTGAATAGATAAACAAATTTCTGGAAAATTTTTTAAAGAATGCTAAATCGATAACAATATTACCTTCTATGTACTGCCAAAACTTTTCGACTTCGACGGCATCATAGGAGACGACACACAACGCCAGATTGGAGCAGTAGTAGACAGACGAGATAATATCCTTATTTTAGGCAACAATACCCGCATACCCCTTTACACTTGGCAAATGGAAGTGGTAAGTCACACGATTGGCGAAACAATTTCAGATCGCACAAAGAAAAACCTAGAGAAAATCCTGAGGAAATATAAGCCTTTATTTGGAGATGTCGTCGGAAATGAAATGGCGAGAAGCAGCATTAGAGGGGAGATTAGAACAACCACGGATGAGCCAATTTACACCAAGAGCTATCCTTACCCAGTAAACATGCGTGATGAGGTGAACAAGCAAATGCAGGAGCTCCTAGACAACGGCATAATCAGGCCATCGTAGAGCCCCTATAATTCACCCATATGGATCGTCCCCAAGAAGGCAAAAGCAAATGGGGAAAGACAATATCGAGTGGTGATCGATTACAAAAGGCTGAATGCGGTCACCATAGCAGACACTTATCCCATACCCGATATTTCTGCAACCCTAGCCAGCCTCGGAAACGGCGCTTTTTTTACAACACTCGACCTTACTTCTGGATTCCACCAAAACGCCATGAAGCAGAGCGACATTCCGAAAACAGCTTTTTCTACGATGAATGGTAAGTTCGAATTTTTGAGACTCCCAATCGGTCTCAAAAATGCACCAGCTGTATTCCAGCGAATGATTGACGACGTATTAAGAGAGCATATAGGTAAAAGGTGTTATGTGTATATCGACGACATCATCATTTTTGGGAAAGATGAAGCCGACCATTTGAAAAACGTAGAAATTATTTTCCAAACCCTCATGGATGCAAATGTCAGAGTAAATCTAGAAAAAACACATTTTATGAGGACCGAAGTGGAATTCTTAGGGTACATTGTAGGAATGGAAGGAATAAAGCCCGATCCGAAAAAGGTGGACGCGATTAAGGGACTCATGCCGCCCACCAATCTCAAGGAATTAAAGAGCTTCTTGGGTATGACCTCATATTACCGCAGGTTCATCAGAGACTATGCTAAGGTAGCAAAACCTCTAACCAACCTCACTCGCGGGGAAAATGCGCAGATCAAGGCTAGCCAATCCAGAAAAGTGGCAGTGACACTTGATAAAGAGACCTTAAAAGCATTTGAAGATTTAAAAATGATGCTAACCACCGCTGAAATTTTATGTTTCCCTGACTTCGAAAAACCCTTCAATCTGACCACTGATGCCTCGAACTACGCCATTGGTGCTGTGCTATCGCAAGGAGAGATTGGGAAAGACAGACCCATTGCCTTCATTTCCAGATCGTTGAGCAAAACCGAGGAAAACTACGCTACTAACGAAAAAGAAATGTTGGCTATCGTTTGGGCACTAGACAATCTCCGAAACTATCTTTATGGCGCAAAAAAGATTAAAATTTATACAGAACATCAACCGCTTGCCTACGCTTTGGGCAATCGGATTTTCAACGCAAAGTTGAAAAGATGGAAGGCTCGCATTGAAGAATATAGCCACGAATTGATTTACAAGCCAGGTAGATAAAATTATGTGGCTGATGCACTATCACGTCTGAAGACCCAAATCAACCATCTAACATCAGGCACGGATACTGCTAGCGAGGGTGCCGACTCAAAAACCGAGACCGCATCGGAAGGAGTTTCGAGCAGTTCGGCAACAGAATCGGCATTCGAGGGTCGCGACGAGGAACGGGCAATTGAAAACGAACCAAGGGATAGCGATACTGTAGCAACAATGCATAGCGTGGAAGAGGATAGTTCGGAATTTGTACCACACGTAGAAGCCCCCATTAACGTCTTTCGAAACCAACTGGTGTTTAGCGGAAGCACACACGCCTATGAAGAGCCGCATCCTGGATACACAGGCCACTACATCCCCGTCAGTAGCCTTTTCAGGGAGCAGCTGACAGAAATACTGAAGGAGAAACTCAGACCAAACATACTTAACGGGATTAAAATTCCCGAGGAAAAACTCGCACTTTTTCAAGATGTGTTTCGCAATCATTTTTTAAAGTACAAAGCAAGAATTACACAAAGAACTGTTGAGGATCTCAGGAACGTTGACAATATTCTAGAGATAATAGCCAAAGCACATAGAAGAGCTCACCGAAATATCACTGAAAACAGGCAGCAAATTTTGGAAAAATACTATTTTCCCAGAATGAGCAGTCTGATCCGGAAATTCGTGGCAACGTCTGATGTATGCAAGTTAAATAAATACGACAGGCATCCATCCGTGCCTCTGTTACAAGCAACCCCGATACCGTCATACCCCTGCGAAATCCTTCATATCGACATTTTCGAAATTCAGGGTGAGAAGTTCATTTCATGTTTAGACAAATTTTCTAAATTCGCCAAACTCTTCCATATAAAAAATCGGTCGACGCTGCATCTGCGCGAAAAAATTATAAAACTACTGCATTATTTCACAGCTCCAAAAGTTACAGTTACAGATAATGAAAGTGCTTTTTAGAGTCCAATAATTCAAAACTTTATTAAAATTTTGGGAATCCAGCTGTACCGCACACCATCGCAACGCAGTGAGGTGAACGGTCAGGTAGAAAGATACCAGTCAACAGTTTTGGAAATTTTTCGCTGTCTTAAAGCTGAGTATAAAGATCTCAAGCTGAGAGAGCTGTTAAATATTGCAGTGGATCGATACAATAACACAATACATACAGCCACCAAAAAAAAAAACAAATGACGTATGTTTTAATAGATCCGAAAGGATAAACTTTCAAAAACTCTTAAATTTCAAGCAAAATATCAATAACGACCTCTCCTTGGAGTTAAAAAGAATACAAAAACTCCAGCTAGAGCGACACAATGCTAACCGCAAAAGCCCAAAAAAATTCAGAAAGGGGCAAACGGTTTATGTAGCTTGCAAGCAGAGGAAGGGTAAACAGAAGCCTCTTTACGTAAAAGAGAGGATTTCAAGAGATAATAGGGTCACTGTGTCAACCGAAAGTGGCCGAAGAATTCATAAAAATCATATTAGAAATGAAATTTTGCCAAGCTCTTCTAGCTAAATTTACAATAAAACAAACTTTTGTTTTCTCTCCTCTTTCACTGAACCTAACAACTAGAAATTAGGAATGCGCCCGAAAGTGAACTAAAAGCCTCTGCAAATAATGGCAATGTCAAAGCTCGGGCAGCTCAGCAATGGCATAAGGCCGAGGGGCATCAGTAGTGACATTGCGCATTACTCAAAAAACCATAAAAAGAAGAAAAAAAAACCAAATAAAAAAAAGAAATTCCTTTTATATATGAGAAAAAGATGAAGATAATTTTTTATGAAAAAATTAAATGAATAAAATACTAACCCCTAGAATTAAAGAAAATAAAAGCGTTTAGCCAGTGGCGGCGTTTCATCTTGAAATTACTAACAAACGAGAAATAATAACTTATATTACAAATAAAAAGAATATAAAACAAGAAATAATACGTAAAAATTTTTTAAATTAGAATTAAAACGTTCAGCCAACAAGCGACGTTCTATCTACTAATAAAATTTTTTTTTTTTAAACAAAAAACTAACACTGCTAACACAATGACTCTATCAAACTAATAATACTTACTAACTAACCCCTAAGAAATACAAAAAAACATGTATTAACGGACTAATTCCAGATTAACGCTGTTATCAGCAATAGACGCCATGCGCCTTTTTAAATATACAGCTCCTATTATCTCCATTAAGGAAGGTAGAGGCTTCATAGTAGACGGTCCCTTCAAGATGATGCATGCGGCAAACCTGACGGAGTATGAGTCGGTACTGGACGAAGCACTTACAGCTGCAGCGATATTCAAAGACGCGGATAGGCGCCAAATGATAAAATTTCATCTACAACAAGTGGCAGTACAAATCCGCATTCTGAAAGGCAACACTCTAAGGGAAAGGCGAGCTATCGAATGGTTGGGATCTGCCTGGAAATGGCTAGCCGGGAGCCCTGATGCTTCTGACTGGAGTTCAATTGTCGACAGCAATAATCAGCAACACTACGTGAACAAGAAAATTATCAGCCTAACAGATACTATAGCTAATCGCATGAACCAAATTGTACGAAGAATGGCAAATGAATCTAATGAAGTCGGAGATGAAAGGATAAGCTCGAACCTGCTGAGCAAGGTGCTAGTGCTAAAGGAAAAAGTCCACGAGTTAACAGGAGCATGTCAGATGGCTAAGGCCGGCATAATTAATACCAATCTTCTCGACAGCGAAGAATGAAGGCGAGCAATAGCAGAGGTTGCAACCTTACCATACGTCAACGACATCGAGGCTTTGGAATACAGCATGCCTTCTGTTTATACAAATGGATCCATGCTGCTGTACGTCATATCCATACCGAAAATTAGAGACGAATTCTACAATATGTTAATCGTAAGGCCATCTATCCAGGATGGCAAGAGAATCGACCTGCCGTTCAAAAAGCTGTTGGTAAATGAAGCCGAAACATATAGTGTCACGGGTGGTTGCAGTACGTTTAGCAATTTAACAGTCTGCCAACAAGAAGCCTTAGTAGATCTAGAAAGGGAGGAATGTATCCCAAAGCTGTTAAGAGGGCGGACAAGCTGAATGCATCTACGAGACGAAAACAGGGAACCTGGTTGAACTCTTACAGGAAAGTACGCTATTCGTCACGAACTTCAATGGTAGCCTTACATGGGCTGGAAGAAAAGAATACCTAACCGGGACTTACGTGATACAGTTAAACAATGAAACTGTAACACTGAACAACCGTACCTACACAAGTGCAACCTTACGCACAGGTTGGAGGCACTGCCCGCAGTCCTGTCAAACATAACGAGTGCCAATCATAAAGTTAACCTGGAATACGTTCATCAACTTAGCCTACAAAATATTAAGACACTCGTCCATCTTAATACAAATATTTCGATGTTTACTAGAATGATTGTCGTTGTCATCCTAATCACTGCCGTCATCGTCCTAGGCCGAAAAATTTTTTCTCGGACGACTCTACCACCTATCAGACCAGCCTTAATTGGGGACAGCAAGTAGTCTCCAGAGAATTGGTCCACCACCAACACCAAGAGTCCCCAGCTTAATTCCGTGTCAATGACGAATCTGTGAGACGTAGATGCTTAAGAGGGGAGGAGTTAGCGACACTGCCTGGCCATAAAACTTGCTGAATGCACTAAATGCCCAACACTTCAACACCAAGTGCAACTCACAGGCGTATCAAATAACATCTTGCGAAATATTTGAATCAACACTTCCCAGACACGCGTAGACGTAATCCGACACCATATCAGGTTACCACACGCGAATTAAGTTGGTCAGCAGTTTCCACGGTTTGAACTAAAAAAGAATAGCGACCGCAGCGACAGAGCAGAAGGTATAAAATTGGAAGTCAGCAACTGGTGAGGCAGTCTTAGCCACGGAGCCGTCGCGTTGTAACATAAATTTAATTTGATCTTGTGTTTGTTAAAATAAAAGTTTATTCAATATTTTAATGTTATAATAACAAAAAATTTATTTCAATCTTTTTAATAAAGAAAATATTTAATCTTTTGTGTTCTAATAAATTCAATAGAAAAGTGTTTTAATTAGCAGACTGCCGTTGAGGTCTGCGTAATATATTTTTTTACGTATAGTGAAAGTAAATTTGTTAACTCTCATATAAGTGAACACAAAAAAGAGAACTCTAAACAACAACAACAATAACCTTAGAAGCAGTAGGAATGTTTATTTAACTTTGGTTGCTGATGACGACAACAAAATAAATGATTTAAGCAAAAACCTGAATTTTACACAAAACACTACTAGTCGCGCGCGGTCATGCTCTTCGTATATGTTAGTGGTCAGGACACAACAACAATAGCACCCATTAGCAAACTTGTCAGCTTAGCTGTACAAATAAACAATAAATAACAAGTTGGCCAACGTGCTCAAATAGCGTCAACGGCGAAAGTGCCCAAAGATGGGAAAAATAATATTAAAAACTCCGAAAATCGTTTCACGATATTGAATGAACAAGGCGATGAAGACACAACTACAACAAGGTCGAGTAAACCACCACCGATATATTTAAGAGAACAGAACTGCAGCTTTTTGGTAAAAAACCGGATCTCGTTAGTTGAAGAAAATGAGTTCTACGTAACTCCAATCAAGCGTGGGAAAATCAATGAAATACAAGTTCAGGTATCTAAACAAAATAATTACCAATTTTTTTTTTTTTTTTTTTTTATAATACTCGTAGTTTTTTCCTGAGGAAGGACACCGAATATCGAAAATAATAAAATAAACAACATTACAAAATTTAATAAAACAAAAAAGAGTTTTATTTAAATAAATTGTATGACCTTGAGCCTGAACAATATTATTAAAATTTACAAATTATAAGGTCGAAAATAAAAAAATCAACATGAAAATTATTACCGAAAAATAGTCTGAGTGCCTGTTCGCCGATACCGAAGAAGTTGAAACAAAAACAAATTAAAAAATGTTGTTTTTGTTTTAAATGTAATTGTTCGATAGAAAAAGTTTCTTCGATATCGGCGAACAGGCAGTCAGACTTTGAGACAAAAAAATAAATATCATTTAACCCCTCGAAGCTATGTTAGAATTGGTGGGTATAATTTCTTCGACACCAAAGATCCTCGAGGTAGAGCTTGTGGTGGCCCGGGAATTCTAATAAAAACGCGAATAAAACACTACCTGTTAAATGACCTTTGTGAAGAATATCTTCAAGCAACGAACATCTGCATTGAAAATAATTATCAACAATTTTGTAATATCATCAGTATATTCCCTCCAAGGTTTTCAATTACCAGGAGTTAATATACAGCCTTTTACAAATCATTGGGCTTCCGTTTTCTAGCAGCTGGCGACTACAATGCTAAACACACTTTTTGTGGCTCACGTCTAATTACTCCTAAGGGTCGAGTTTTGTTTAACGTCGTTTCTAAAATGGGTTTGAACGTTGTGTAAAGTTGTCAGCCAACATATTGGCTATCAGACCGACAAAAAATTCCTGATGTTATTTGTAACGGCATGTTAAATTTTTTTTCTTCTTTTTTTAAACATAAATCATGTTACGCGTTAATTCATTTTACAAAGAATTCAAAAAAATTAATTATAATAATAAAAAAAATTATATGCTAAAGGTCTCGGTTTTCCCTTGACACCTGAGGCGTACGATTCCATCTGTAGTAAAGTTTCGTTTCTTTGTTCCTGAGCCGATCTGAGTTCGTTGGTGGCTGTGTTTATAGTTTTACCACTAGTTGCGTTCTCAGAATCGAGTCCCTGCTCGGGCGCCATTGTAACGTAGTTTACTTTTCAAGCTAGGGTATTACTCAATCTGCCCAGATTCTTATCAAAGGTCTACTTCCTTTGAAATAAAATACGTTTTTTAGATGTTAAAGATGTATGGAACAAAGCTTTATTTAAACGAAACTTATACTACTTAAGACTAACTTATTACTACGAAGTTTGCCCGTGCGTTTGCTGGTGATTCGGTGAAACAGGATGACGGCGGGTGGCGGCGATCAGTGCGCTGCTGTGACTTCCAGTCGTTGTTGTCTGGCAAAGATATAATGGGTGGTATTATTGGTTCCGCACGAAAAAGAAAATTCAACGGAAAGAAATATCGACCGATATGCAAATTGTAATTATTCATTCCTGCGATATAAGCTTTCCGCAGAGTAGATTTAACATCTCTGTATTAACTAATTTGTGTTGGCAATGTTGTCATAAATACAAATATTTTGAACGGGCAGACATTGTTTTAATAGTGAAAAAAAAATTTAAAAAGTAAAATATATTTTGAAAATATGGACACAATAGTCTTTTTTCAATATTAGTGATTGCTCTGATATGCGGATAGAAAGAAAAGCTTTGCGCTATAAGTCTGAAGATATGTTAGGATGAATGGTAGCGAGAATTTTTTTTATTTCTTTTGGAGCACGTTGGCTTAAGCCACTGGCAAAGTCGTTATTTTCTTTCATATTAAATTAGCTAATGATTCCATTTGCACTTTATTTGTGTATTTGTCGATTTTATTCCTATACACAATTTTATTTATTTGTTGTGGGTTAGTGAATTATATGTATTTCGTTGGGTGCTAACCCACAACAAATAAATAATTTTTTTAAAAAACATAAATTCTTGAGTATTTGATCGAATAAATGTCATATTTTATTCCTATAAATATAAAATTAAATAAAACACATTTTCTTTGTGCGAAATTTAATTCTTTTTCTTACATTTTTGTTCTTTCCGTTAATATGGCAATACCGCGATGACAGATATGATACCGCAAGAACGAAAAGATACCGCAGCAACGAAATGAATAATTGCAAATTTTGTTTCCGCACGAAAAAATGTTTCCGCACTTGCGAAACGGAATGAAGAATTATACCCAATGTATGATTCGGGTAAAATATCGGTAATATTCTGTAGTATTAGGGGACCCTTAAGATCGGCTACTTTAAATTATGATTAGTACGAATATAAGGAGTATTCGGGGGCTATTACAATCTGCAAACTAATAAAATACGAACTTAAGAAGTATTCGGGGTCCTTAGGATCGGCTATTTTAAAGTTCGATTAGTAAGACAGTAAGGAGTATTCGGGAGCCCTTACAATCCGCAAACTACAAAACTACGAACTTATGGAGTATTCGGAGGTCCTTAAGATCGGCTACTTTAAATTACGATTAGTACGAATGTAAGGAGTATTCGGGAGCCCTTACAATCGGCAAACTAAAGCAAAAGCTACGATTATATTAGTATTGGAACACGAATCACCATCGGCGACTGCTCTCCTTGTTGTGTAAAAACCTGCACGTTATATCAATATTGAAATCTCAGCTATATGAAAGTTGTATTAGCGTTCACGTTTTTGTGTTTTGTTTATGTTAATAATTTGTTGGTCGCTACACTATGCAGGCTGGTTTATACCCCTTTTGTTATTATGTTTGTATATTTAGGGTACTTACGTGGTAGTTTGTAGTTATTTGTAACGGCACGTTACATATTGACTTTGGAATAGCGAAAGGTGTGCCCAACGACATGATTGAAGTTGAAGCGCCTTTAGATTTATCTTCAGACCACTCGCCTACAATTGTCACTATTTACTCTCATAAAACTGACATCTGCACGTATTAACTGGCTGAATACAAAAAATATTTGAGTGCTCATTGCTCGGAAAGAATGCCGCTGAGAACACTTTCTGACATAGACGATTCTCTCAGGTTGTTTGAAGCACACGTTAAACAAGCTGAATTTAGTGCTTCTTCAAATAAAACTAATCAACAAGTAAAATTCAATAATATTTTTTCTGCAGATATAGAAAATCTATTGTCTGAAAAACGAAGAGCTCGACGAGAATGGCAACGTTACAGATCGCCTCCGCTAAAATTAAGACTTAAAGAGTGTACCAAACAGCTCCGAAAACTTTTAGAAACACAAAAAACAGCTTCGCTGCAAAAATTTTTACAAGAACTCGATGCAACACCATCAACAGATTATTCGCTATGGCGTGCAGCCAGCGGTTTTAAAACACCGCTGATATGCAAACCTCCATTAGGAGCCTCTAATGGTGACTGGGCAAGAACTGATGCTGAAAAAGGTGCTCTTTTTCTTAAACACTTAGTAAAAGTATTTACTCCTAATATTTCTGCTGATATTGTTGAAGTGCCACCAGTCGTCTCTTTACCAGAAATTTCGCTAAGATTTAATATTGTGGAGATTGAAAAGGCCATTACTTGTCTAAACACAAAAAAAGCCCCAGGCATTGATAAAATAAGCAACAAAATGCTTCAAGAACTCCCTTATGTTGCACAGAGAACAATAATTTTCATTTTTAATGGTATTTCACGGCTGCAATACTATCCAACTAAATGGAAAATTTCGCTTATTGCTATGATACCAAATACCGGCAAGAACCATGCAAAGGTTGAATCCTATTGGCCTTTTAGTTTATTGTCTAATATGTCGAAATTTTTTGGAAAGCTGTATGTGAGCAAGTTGACTCCTATAATGACTAGCGCTGGATGTATTAAAGATCATCTATTCGGGTTTCGCAGACAACATAGCACTATTGAACAAACTCACATACTTGTAAATTATATTAGACACTTTTGAAAAAAAGAAATATTGCTCAGCGCTCTTTATTGATGTCGAACATGCTTTTGATAAAGTATGGCACGAAGGTCTAATACACAAATTAACACAAAATCTACCCGCAAACATCGTCAAGCTTTTATAAAGCTATTTAATGGAACGAAAATTTATAGTTCAAGAAGGCAACTTTTTAAGCTCTTCGCAGTCGATCGAAGTCGGAGTTCCCCAAGGCAGCATCTTCGATCCTTTACTTTATTTAATATATGCCTCTGACTTACCGTTAAGCAGTAACATTCTCACGTCAACATTTGCTGATGATACAGCTTTTCTAAGCGTTCATGAAAATCCTGTTGAAGCTTTTCGGAATTTGCAAGGGCACATATCAAAACTGGAAACATGGCTAAAACAATGGCGGATAAAAATTAATGAGCAGAAATGTGTACACTTCACTTTTACTTTGCGCAAGGAAACATGCAGAGGAAATCACACTGCCAACTATAGAGGCTGCCCTCTTTACTCGTATTTTAAGCTTTCGACGAACAAAAAAGAAAATAATATCCCCGCTCAGCCTATCACATTTTTGAAGCCTCAATAGAGATGTTAATACAGTGTTATATATTATGGTATTGACATCACTTATGTATACTTCGGTGATGGTAACTCTGTAATGATTTGTAGAATATTCTAGCAATTGAAACCAAAAGCACGTTTTAATAAAGATCTATTGAATTATCATTTAATTGGGACTATCTTATTTTTAATAAGATACGGATATAACACTCGTATCAGAAGTGGGATCCAACAATAATGGACCAGGTAAATGCAATCATTGGCTCACTAGCGGACGCAATTCGTTCTGCCGTGTCACAGGCTACACAGACTGCTGTAGAACAATCACCACACTCTTCAATGAACTCGGGGCATTCATCTAAACCATCTCCATTTCGCATGAGTGAATTCAAGAGCACTGAAGGGTCTTCTGTTCATGAATATTTCGCCAGATTCGATTGAGTAAAATTGAGGTAGGGGAATACCAAGCGTATGCTCGTGTTTACATGGGCGGCGAACTGAACACCGCATTCAGAGTATTGGTGACCCCACGGCAGCCAGAAGAGCTGGAGTACGATGAAATAAAAAAGGTATTGTTGGAGCATTTTGACGGTAAAAGAAGTGTATATGTAGAAAGTTTCAGATTCCGGCAGGTAATACAAGGTGCAAATGAATCAATAGCGAATTTCGTTTTGCGGTTAAAGCACACCACAGAACATTCTTGGACTTGATGTTAATTGAAGAAATGTTTTTGGCCTGAAGTCTCGTTCAATTTGTGACGAGATCATTGCAATACAACCTACATCATTTGCAGAGGCGTATGAAATTGCATGCTCTAAGGACCTAACCCAACGATCAGCAAATGAAGTAAGTATAGATGAAAGTGTTACAGTAGAACCTACATGTAAGCTAGCTAATGAATCGTAAGTCACGGACTGATATGGCAGCGGCGTCAAACAAATGCTACGGATGTGGCGGCCAGCATTTACGCAAAGAATGTAAATTTAAAACGCAAAATGTTATGCATGTAAAATGGAGCACATAGGCAAAATTTGTAGAACGAAAGCGAACCAGATTGCTGATGGTAACAAAATAAATGACATGGAAGCAATACAATTCATAGACCAGGTGGGTACTGTAAAAACCGCCAGTGCGGCGGCTAGGAAAATAATATCAGTAAACATAAATGATGTAAAAGTAGAGATGGAACTAGACACAGGTGAGCATTGTATTATGATGAGCAATCGAAAATACAACACCCTTAAGAAAAAAATGCTCTTAAAAACACTGATCGCCAAGTTCGCAAGTTCTACCATACAAAAATTGAATTGTATCGGAAGAGTCATAGTCAATGCCGAATTTGGAAATACAAAATGTAAATCAAACCTCTACATAGTAGATGACAATGTAGACACGTTGTCTGGCCGCGAATGGATCGCGCATTTTGCTCCCGAAATTAATTTTGTTGAACTCTTCGAGTCAAAAACAGAAACAAGTCCACTTCATAATGATTATTTTTCACAAAAAAAACGAAATATCAATGAAATTTAGCGGACACGTCAAAATTAACAACGGAACAACAATCTCGTCTACAACAAATTTTATTACTTTATGAAAGTACATTTGGTAAGGTGGCGGGCACTAGTGATGTTACGAATATCAATTTTTAGTATTCGCGAATACGAATATTTGAAACAATATTCGCCGAATACGAATATTTTTAGGTTTAGAGCCACATAATATTTCAAATTTAATTGGCAAAAATCCTTCTCTTTGCGTCAGTACCAATAATTTGAAAAAACCTGTCGCACTACTTTAGGTATATATCATTATTATGATATTGAGATGCCGAATTTGAAGACCACTACTGAACATTGTTAAATTATTTTACCTACATGCATACTTTGAGAATGTGACCGTCCGTCCTTAGTAGAGGTTAGAAAAAGTATATTAGCAATAAAAAACAATAAAGCCTCAGGAAGTGATGGCTTCAGAGCTGAATTATAAAACATGCGGGAGTCCAATTTGTATTGACTTTGCACAATCTCATATCCAACATCTGGTCAGACAAAAGTCTACCAAATCAATGGAATGTTGGTCTTATCTGCCCCCTAAACAAAAAAGGGTGATCAACTAGAATGTAATAACTATCGTGGTATAACTCTCTTAAACATAGGCTATAAGAACCTATATAATATACTAAGACAAAGGCTTAATGTGTATACCGAAAACATCATATGCCAATATCAATGCGGCTTTCGTAGTGAAAAATCAACAACAGACAAAATTTTGAGTTTAAGGCAAATTTTTGAAAAATCAGCCGAATGGAAGAATGACGCCCATCATCTATTTGTTGATTTCAAATAAGCCTACGATTGCATAGACCGTGTCAAACTATACAGCGCACTAGGCGAATTGGGAATACATGGTAAATTAATTAATCTCATTAAACTAACTATGGAAAAGTGCAATGTGCAATAAAGATACAGGATGATACATATAGAATATTTACCACTAACGTAGGTCTTCGGCAAGGTGATGGACTCGCATGTACCCTCTTTAATGTTGCGTTGGAAAAGGTCATACGAGATTCGAATGTAAATACAGCGGGAACAATTTTTAACAAGATTCTTGCGTACGCCGGTGAAATAGACATGATAGCGAGGAATAAAAATGAGCTTGAGAATACGTTCCTTAAAGCCCAAGAAAGCGCCATGGAAATTGGATTGAATGTCAATGTTGATAAGACGAACTATATGCTTGTCACTGGGAATAACAGTCGCAGACAACAACAACGTGAAAGTATAAAGATAGGCGATACAAACTACAAGGTGACAAATTGTTTCGTATATTTAGAGTCGAAAGTAAGCAACACAGACTTTCCGTGTAGTGAAGAAATAGGCGAACGAATAACAACAGCCAGTAGGTGTTTTTATGGTTTGAGAAGACATTTAACTTCAAAATCAGAGTCAAGAACCATGAAAATTTGGGCCCTATCAAAGAAAGATGAAATTAAACTGGAAGCATTTGAGCGTAAAGTTTTACGCAAAATATATGGCCCCGTATGTGAAAATGGTGTCTGGAGAGTCAGATACAATCATGAACTCAAAAGTTCCAAGATATAAGCGGGGTTAAACGAATTCAAATATCACGTATGCGATGGGCTGGACATGTACATAGACTCGATAATTCAAATCCGACGAAAAATGTAATGGAAATAGTGCCAGAGGGAAGAAGAAGCAGAGGAAGGCCAAAGCTTATATGGTGCGACGGTATTGAAAACGATTTCAATAATATTAGTTTAAGCAACTGGAGAATGATTGCAGTTGATCGTGAATTGGAGGCATTGATACTTTGAGATTTCGGTTTTCTTACTCTGCTTGCACTTTTCATTAGTAATTCAGTGTTGTTTGGAGAACATATTTTCGCAGACTGCATAGCCATATGTCTCGGTGGACTTCCACATATTAAATTTCAGTTCTTTCATTTTTGAAGTCCAACATTCCTCTACTGAGAATTGATTACTAACTTAAAATGATATGAGTTTACATAAAAGACTTTAACTTTTAAATGATAGTACTGAAATGTAATTTTCGTTTGTTTTTAAGAAGATTATTATCTTACTTCAAAGATAAAGGGCTTTCTTTTTTAAATAAAAATTAGTATAAATTAATATATTTTTGTACATATTATGTACTTTTTTAAACTTTTTGTATGATTTTTTTTTTTGTGGGAAAATGTATCTGCAAATTATTGGAGAAATATTTGCTTGAATTTGGCGAATACCAATATCTTAAAATAGGCGAATAGTCGAATACGAGTATTCGTAACATCACTAGAGGGCACATTAAAGTGAATCTTAAGCCTAATGCAACACCAATTTTTGCGCGAGCTAGGGAGATACCGATATCACTAAGAGAGGCTTAAGCGAAAGACATAGATGCAAAGATTGCAGTAGGTTTTTCGAAAAGGTATATGTGTCTGAATGGGCTTTAACTACTCACGTCGTGACTAAAAAGAACGGAACGATTCCCAAAGCAGAGGATATTTTTAACAAAATGAAAGGGGCAAAGGTGTTTGCACAGTTAGACATCACGGACGCTTATAGTCATTTGGTTGTTCATAAAGACTTTGCACAAGTGCTGGCCCTTAACACCCCAACGCATGGACTAATACGACCAACACGCGCAGTGCTGCGAACATACCATCAATATGGCAACGAACAATGGCAACAATTTTATAGGATATACCAAACTTAGTAAATTTTTTTGATGACATACTTATTTTTGCCAGCGATGTAGACGAGCTGTTCAAAAACTAAAAAAAATTAGATAACCTTGACTTCAAATTAAATAGACAGAAATGTGTCTTTATTTCTACGTCTGTTTAGTTCCTGGGGCACAGAATAGATGGCCCGGGCATACATAAATCAACTAAACATATTGATGCATTTTTACATAGTAATATACCATCCTCGATAGAGGATATTTAGTTGTTCTTAGGCAAGGCTGCGTACCATTCAAACTTTATAAAAAATTTTCCAACTCTTGAAAGGCCTTTGCGGGATATTTTATTGTATCTTGAATAATCAATTATTATAATTATCATCATTTAATATGTTAGTTTATTTATTACACACACTGTTAATATTAATATGCTAAGTACAACAACTACATTAGTTTCATGAATTACAACAATTATGTTTGTTTACCAAATTCCTTAACTAAATTACAACAATTACACATAAGCATTGGAATTTATTGGAATATTTTTAATATTTAAGAATACTGTTATTCTGGTATATAAGCGATGAAATTTTAATAAAAACACACATTATTTGTCTTGCCTAAATCGGCATCATTTTTAAATAATTTTTTTATTTTGCCTTCATCGGCAAAAATATTAATCAGGCATTTAATCTGCCTAGGTATGACCAGCCCGTGGCGTTAATTAGCGCCGGCATTTTTTTTGAAATGGCAACACAAAGTTTATTCACTCACCCCGTCAAAAATCATTACAATATACTTAAAATTGGAAAATTTAAGTGGCCTAAGGACGCAGAACAAGCGTACTTCAAAATCAGTCAAATTCTGACGTCGCCACAGATTTTAATTCCATATGACCCTGTCCTACCTTTGGTTCTTGCAACAGACGCCAGCAAAACGGGCCTTGGAGCCGTACTTTCGCATCGATTACCCAACCACCAGGAACGACCGATAGCATATGCAAGCCGTAGATGACCATGACTGAACAACGCTATCCGCAGATGGATAAAGAGGCGTTAGCAATTGTGTGGGCGGTCCAACAATTTTTCAAATACGTATACGCACGGCATTGGACGCTAATAACAGACCACAAACCATTGGCACAGATATTAAGACCGGACAAATCTCTTCCCGGATTGTTTATATCACGAATGGCGAATTATGCAGATTACTTGTCTAATTTTGATTTTGAAGTAATCCACAAGACTTCTAAAGAAAATGCAAATGCTGATTACCTGTCAAGAACGACATACCAGGCGACAGACGCCGATACTGTCCAAGGGATAGGCGAAAAGTGCGACGAGTTCGACCATTTTATAATCAAACAAATTGGACAACTTTCAATAACTGTAAAATGCATAATCCAGGAAAAAAAAAAAGATGTCCATCTCGGAAAAATTGTTCAAATATTAGAAAGTGGTAAGTGTTTATGCGGATTTGGGTATAAGTCACCAGAAAGTACGTAATCCCTAGAAAGTACAAGAAACCGGTATTGAGTGAACTTCACGGGTCTCATTTAAGGGTAGTAAAGATGAAGGGCATAGCCCGATCGTCTGTATACTGGCCGGGAATGGATAAAGATATCGAGACCATTGCAAGGGAGTATGACCAATGTGCGCAAAATGCGAAAAAACCATCAAAGTTTGGAACCCATCACTAGGAATACCCAAAAGAACCTTAACGATAGTTTCAGATAATGTAACAAATTTTAAATCGATGGAATTTAATGATTTCTTAAAGAGCGTTGGCGTAAAATAACATAAGTATACGGCAGCATACAAGCTATACAAGCGGCACGTAGATCAGATTCGAAACATGGGCTGAGTTGAACAGTCGCACACAACATCTTACAGCGCCGTGGAAATCAAATCATCAGCTGTTAGCATAGCAGATCGACAGACACAGACTACGAATCAAAACACCTCCAGACAAGAATGTTTACTAACTAACAGTGATGAAGAAGGTAGTACTTCAATCACATCGAAAGCAGCAGAGAACGATAGTGCGGTGTTTGGAACGCCACGAACCTTATAACATCAATTGTTTTCTTCTAAAACTTTCTGAATAACTAAGTTATAAGGATTGATAAAAATATTATATCATAATTTTAAGGTTTTTTTCTTCATGATTTTTGTGTTATTGGTAATTCAAACTGAAAACGAGTTATGCAATTGTTGCCAATTATGCGGCACAACCTGCTCTTTTTTCTCAATAGCGGTAAGTCTCAAGAACC
The DNA here is from genome assembly GCA_947311025.1 of Lypha dubia. Classification (NCBI taxonomy): domain Eukaryota; kingdom Metazoa; phylum Arthropoda; class Insecta; order Diptera; family Tachinidae; genus Lypha; species Lypha dubia. The sequence goes on from OX371260.1 coordinate 72,251,821, forward strand.
AAAGTCAATCCCAAAAAAAAAATATTTTGAGGCATTGGAGCTGAGAACCATATTTATCCAAATTGACTGAGAAAGTTCAGGCAACAACATTTTTGTTGACCTGTGTTATGAACGAACACTCAAATTAATAATAAGAAACAACGTCCGTCCGGCATATGTTAAAAAATTAAAGATTTTGCCAAAACTGTAAAGTCAGATTATACCAACTTTAGCTTATTTTGCCATAGTGAACATGGCAAGCCAATTCTTGGACATTGCATATTGCAATCGATACGCACTTTTCGCGGCGCCTACATACATTTTTGTTTGTTTTGCAAATAATTCATTTAATTAGTATAATAATAATAATTAACTCAGTGTTCAGACTTGACAATAGTGTCATGACAAAACCGTTTTTCAGTAAAACATACACATTTTTTTCCATTATCTTCATGATTGTCTTGAATATTATGAAACCATTAAATCAGGTAAATATAGAAAATAATATATATATTTTATATATAAAATAATTATTTTAACGAAATATACGAAATTTTAAGCATACTGCATTCTGTGTAAGCAAACGCACTTTAGTAAAATGCAGTAAAGTTCAGTTAAAAATAGTAAACAATTTTGCGTGCTCTAACACAATTAGTATCAGTTGTAAACGCAGTGTAAATAACATTTCTCAATTTTATTCACAGCTTTCTCAATTACATTTTTTATTTTATAATTTTTATCAATTTAATATAAAATTTTTTTAATTTCATTTGGAATTTTCTTCAATTCATTGAAAAATGTATTTAGATAGAGATACTATCGCAGGATAGAAATACTACTGTTGTGGGCTCTTCATTAATATTTGACGGGCTTTGGATAAAGTATTGAACAAACGTCTAATCCACAAATTAAAACAAAATCGACTCGATATACCCCTTAGGCATTTAAAAGATGAAATTATGTTTTCAAAAATTATTCTAAATATCGTCAGCTAAAACGCAAACAGCCCTAACTAACAAAAAATCCAAAATCGGTTTTTTGGTTGATTTTTATGCATTGCATCAATATACACAACCACAAGAAAAATTAGACTTGTCTGATCAAAATTAGCGATTTTATTAACGAAAAATAAACGGCCCTACCTACAAAAGCGTTTATTTGATAAACGCAAAAAGACTTAAGTGATCGTTTGTATGGGCAACATTGAAAAATGACAAAAAAAAACTGATAGCTTTGACCGTTGAAGAAATTGTTTCTTAAAGGAAAATGAAATTAGCTACAGCTTAATGCATTTTATTAAAAAAATTAATTATTTTAATTTACTTTTTGTGATGCAATATTAAAATAAATTTATATATAATAAAAATGTGTATAAGTAAAATAAATGATAAAAATATTTTGCATTAAAGTGTAGATAGGGCCTTTGGTTTCAGAAAATTAAGGTACAAAATAACTAACATAGCCATTCAAATTTCACAAAATTTGATTTTATTCTGCCAGAAATTAATTTGTCACATCTATTTTAATAATACCGGTGAAAATCATGCTGATTGAAACTATACTTTTTGTTTAAAACAGTATTTTGCTTCTCCTGTAAAATTTCAAAAATGTTAGGGCCGTTGACGAATATAAAATAAATTGAACAAAATATATGAAAACACATAATTTGGTATACCAAATTTCAGTTTAAAATTCTTGGAATCTGTTTAAAAAAATTCCATTTAATAACGTTTCCAATGTAGAAAAGTTACGAAAAAAAACTTAAAAATTATTTATTAGAATGTTTAATTTGAGCAATAGGTCTTTTGTTTTAATATATGTATATGTATGTATATATATTTTTTATTTTATTTATACTATTTCGATATTTCGCTAACAATTTTTTAGCATCCTCAGGAAAATTTTATAAATTATTTGAAATTGTAATATTGGTTTGTGTATTGCATGTCATAAAATTTGTTATAAAAATTTTTTTTTATGGAAAAATTAATTACAGTATATAAAGAGGTTTTTGTGTGACATGTCACAAAAACTGTTTCCAAATTTTAACATAAAACTATTATTGAAAATGATTTAAGTATTGGAAATATATAAAATTTTTAACATAAAAAAATTATTAAAAATGTAATGTTATAAAAATAGTTTTAAGAAATTAACACATTCAGTTTCAACTCTCGCAGTGTACAGACGCGTTTTATAATCGTCGCAACTGAATATTAAAATTATCCAAAATTTAAAGTCACAAAAAATACAAAAACAAAACATTTATTAAACAGTTATTATACTGGTTTTATTTTATTTTTTTTTGCTTGTGTATAATACATAAATATTTGCATACACAAACTCTTATAAGTGAAAAAAAACAAGAGAACTCTAAATGAGTTCATCTTCTGGCAACAACAACAACAATAAACCCACAAGCAGTAGAAATGCTTATTTAACTTTTGTTTCTGATGACGACAATAAAAAAATTGAATTAAGCACAAACCTGAATTCTACACAAAACACAACTATTCGTGCGCGATCATGCTCTCCATACATGTTAAATAGTGATCAAGAAACAACAACAATTGCACCTATTAGCAAACTTGTCAGCTTAGCTGTACAAGCAAACAAACAAACAATAAATACCCAGGTGACCAACGTGCACAAAATGAATAAAATTATGGATAAAGTAAGTGAAAATAGTGATAATAAAATTCAAACAGGTATGGATAAATACATAACTGTGTTAAAACGGGGAAGAAGTCCCAAATCTGCTCAAATTGCGTCAACGGCAAAGTTCCCAAAGATGGGAAAAATATAAAAAATTCCGAAAATCGTTTCGCGATTTTAACTGAACAAGGTGATGAAGTCACAACTAATACAAGTTTGAGTAAACCACCACCGATTTATTTAAGAGAACAGAACTCCAGCTTTCTGGTAAAAAGCCTTATCTCGTTAATTGGAGAAAATGAGTTTTACGTAACTCCAATCAAGCGTGGGAAAATTAATGAAACAAAAATTCAGGTATCTAAAGAAAATAATTACAGAAAAATAGTCTCAGACTTTGAGACTAAAAATAAAAAATTTTATACATATCATCTTAAGAGTGCTAAAGGTCTAACCGTTGTAATAAAAGGTATAGATTCTAGTGTGGATCCAGAAGAGGTCAAGTCTGGCCTTGAAAATAGTGGATTCAAGGTGAAAAATGTTTCAAACATCAAAAATAGAGAAAAAATCCCCCAACCAATATTTAGAGTCGAGTTACAGCCAGGTGACATAAAGATAAAAAAAATGAATCCCATCCAATCTATGATCTAAAGTATTTGTTACACCGGAGAGTTACCGTTGAGCAGCCACATAAAAGAGCTGGACCTATCCAATGCCTGAACTGCCAAGAATTTGGGCACACGAAAACTTATTGCAAGTTGCCTACAGTCTGCGTTGTATGTGGTGAGCTACACAGTACCGCTAACTGTGACAAAACAAAAGGTGATCCCAAGGCGAAAAAATGTGGCAATTGCGGCGGAAATCACACTGCCAACTATAGAGGCTGCCCTCTTTACTCGTTTTTTAAACGCTCCTCGCACAAAAAAGAAAATATTATCCCCGCTCAGCCTATCACACTTTTAAGCTACCCTCAGTTACCTCAACCAGTCAGCAACAATATTCAAACATATTGAAATCAAACGCGACTATTGCTCAGCAACAACCTAATAATAAATTTTCATACGCTAACATTTTAAAAAGTAACCACAATACAGCGCAAAAACCGGTACCAGTAAGCGAAGCTCCAGGGTCTAATTTTAGCCGTATTGAAGCCTCAATTGAGAGCTTAATACAAACAGTAAATACTTTTACTCTCAACATGTCCTGTATGATGCAGGAAATGTTGAAAATGCAGTCTACTTTGTTGCAGGCTGTATTAAGCAAACCATGAACTTAAAAATCTGTTTTTGGAACGCAAACGGCATCTGCCAACATAAAAACGAAATAGAATATTTTCTTCAGGATAAACAAATCGATGTTATGCTTATCTCAGAAACTCATTTGACGTCTCGAAGCTATTTTAGAATTAGTGGATATAATTTCTACGACACCAAGGATCCTCGAGGTAGAGCTTGTGGTGGCTCGGGAATTCTAATAAAAACGCGAATAAAACACTACCTGTTAAATGAATTTTGTGAAGATTACCTTCAAGCAACAAACATCTGCATTGAAAATTTTTATCAAAAACTTGTGATATCATCTGTTTATTCTCCTCCCAGGTTTTCAATTTCAGAGAGTCAATATACCGCATTTTATTCAACACTGGGGTCCCGTTTTCTAGCAGCCGGCGACTACAATGCTAAACACACATTTTGGGGCTCACGTTTAATCAGTCCCAAGGGTCGTGTTTTGTTTGACACAATTTCAAAAATGGGCTTTAATGTAGTTTCAAGTGGTCAGCCAACATATTGGCCAACGGATCGACAAAAAATTCCTGATATTATCGACTTTGGAGTTATGAAAAGTGTGCCCAGCGAAATGATTGAAGTTGAAGCATCATTGGATTTATCTTCAGATCACTCGCCTACTATTATCACTATTTACTCACACACAACCGCAAGACCAACATGTGATTTACGGCTGACATCTGCACGTATTAACTGGCTGAAATACAAAAAATATTTGAGTGCTCATTGCACGGAAAATATGCTGTTGAGAACACCTACTGACATAGAAAATTCTATTAGGTTGTTTGAAGCACATGTTAATCAAGCTGCTCTTAATGATTCTTCAAATCAACCAAATCAACAAGTGCGATTCAACAACATTTCTTCTGTAGATATAGAAAGGCTATTGACTGAAAAACGTAGAGCGCGACGAGAATGGCAACGTTACAGATCCTCCCAGCTAAATTTAAGGCTAAAGGAATGCACTTAACAGCTCAGAAAAGTTTTACAAACACAAACAACAGCTTCGCTGCATAAATTTCTTCAAGAACTCGATGCAACACCACAAACAGATTATTCGCTATGGCGTGCAGCCAGAGGACTTAAAAGGCCAGTGATTTGCAAACCTCCGTTACGAGATTCGAATGGTGACTGGGCAAGAACTGATACTGAAAAAGGTGCTCTTTTTGTTAAGCACTTAGAAAATGTATTTACACCGAATATTTCTACTGATATTGTTGAACTGCCACCAGTCATCTCTTTACCAGAAATACCGTTAAGATTTAACATTGTGGAGATTGAAAAGGCCATCACTAGTCTTAACACCAAAAAAGCCCCAGGTGTCGACAAAATAAGCAACAAAATGCTTCAACAACTGCCTTATACTGCAAAAAGAATTATACTATTCATTTTTAATAGTATTATACGGCTGCAATACTATCCTGCAGAATGGAAGGTTTCGATGATTATTATGATACCAAAGCCCGCCAAGGATCATACGAAGGTTGAATCCTATCGGCCTATTAGTTTATTGCCCAACATTTAAAAACTATTTGAAAAGCTGTATATGAGCAAGCTGATGCCTATAGTGACTAGAAGTGGATGCATTCCAGATCATCAATTCGGTTTTCGCAGACAACATAGCACAATTGAACAAACTCACAGACTTGTGAATGTTATCAGAGACACTTTCGAAAAGAAGAAATATTGCTCTGCGCTCTTTATAGATGTTTCTCAAGCTTTCGATAAAGTATGGCACGAAGGTCTTATACATAAATTAACACAAAATCTACCCGCAAACATTGTTAGGCTTTTAATAAGCTATTTAATTGAACGAAAATTTGTAGTTAGGGAAGGCAATTTTTTAAGCCCACCGCAGTCGATCGAAGCCGGAGTTCCCCAAGGGAGTATCTTCGGTCCATTACTTTATTTAATATATGCCTCTGACTTACCGTTAAGCAGTAACATTCATACATCAACATTTGCCGATGATACAGCTTTTCTAAGCGTTCACGAAAATCCTGTGGAAGCTTCCCGCAATTTACAAGGGTATATATCCAAATTGCAAAATTGGCTCAAACAATGGCGTATTAAAGTTAACGAGCAGAAATGTGTGCACGTAACTTTTACGTTGCGCAAGGAAACATGCCCGCCTATAAAAATTAACACCGAGACCATACCGCAACACACTGTTGTCAAATATCTAGGCGTTCATCTTGATCGTCGCTTAACATGGAAATCGCATATAGACGCAAAGTTAATACAAATGAAATTAAAAGCAGCCCAAATGAATTGGCTTATTGGAAGAAATTCTATACTAAGCCTAGACTGTAAACTACTATTATACAACGCGATCCTGAAACCAATATGGTTCTATGGAATCCAGTTATGGGGCACTGCCTCAGCATCAAATGTCGAAAAAATTCAAAGGCGACAAAATAAAATTCTACGTACAATTACAGCAGCTCCCTGGTATGTCAGAAATCATCGGATTCATAAAGATCTAGATGTTCCGTTGGTGAAGACAGTATTTTCAATAAACGCTAAAAAATATATAAAAAAACTTGAGGTGCACCCAAATGTACTTGCGCGCAATATTTTAAATTATAGAGGCCACACCCGGCTGAAAAGGAGGGATACTCTTTTTCTCAGCCGTACACGAGAGATGTAAAACAACATAAATTAACCGTTGAAATTAAAAATTTTGTTTAGCATTGGCTAAACTTATATGTAATATTTTTTAGATTTAAGATTTGAAAAACTTATTGATAATTTAATTAACAATTGAAGATTCAATAAATAATAAAATTTATCAAAAAAAAAAAAAAAAAGAAATTAACATCGAATTCAATATATCAACACAATTAACATTAAAATGTATAGTATATATCTAAACTGATTTTTCATATGAAAATATCAAAAAGTAATAACAAATTTTTATAAGGCTATTGATTCGTCATCTACAGCCTCTCAAGATCAAATGCCATAGTCAGGCTTACCGCGCCGGACCTTGTTTCCACAGATTAGGCCCTGGCGACCGACCGGCCCTGTCGGTATAAACTTTATTATAACACCACACTCTGAAGTAAATGATCAGCAAGTATGAGGCACATCTGCGGATGCTTATACATTATTTCTCTCAACAGTATACTAATGCCGGCAAACATATAAAATTAGTATTAAAAAACCAATTATGCATTCTAAAAAATATTTTATGATATTAAATGCTTTTGTACAGCATTTAATTATAAAAGAGAATATTATTTAAAAAGGCATTTGAAACCATTAATTTTAAAGAAAAACAATACCTTATTGAAAAATATAAAAAAATTTTTACAGAAATTAAAAGGATGGCTTCCAGAAATAGAAAATAATTATAAATAGTTTAAACTATTTATAAAATGAGATAAAATATTTCCTAATGAATTATAATCATGCTTCATATATCAAACGTTTGACTTTTTTGTTTGGTAAGTTATTCTGTCTTTCATTCTCTTTAACAACTTACTCACTAATACTAAGGTGCTGCTTATACAAGACGAACGAGTGATTTGAGTGTAAATTTTGTATGGAAAGTAGAGATGTGCAAATGTCGTGAATTTTTCGGGTCACGCGTGACTCACGCGTGAATCACGTAATTCGTGATTACAAATTGATAAAATCACGCGTGCGTGCGTGATCGTGATTCAAAAATATAATACCGTTCGTGATCGTGCGTGATTATTTAATACAATTTTCACGCACTCAAAACAGTTCTCTATGTTAAAATCTCCGTTACAAATGCAGACATACATAATGAAAGTCCATTTTGTTTTCTGTATGTAAAGAGATAATGAAAATATGTAATGTGATATTTTATCTCATTGGTGTTATAAAATGAATGTATGTATGTAGTATCTACATACAAACATACACCTTTGGAAATCTTGCGTTAACCTAAACCTAACAACACTAGTACTCCTTTTGAATTCCTTTACATATAAGTAATAAATTTAAATAACCTGCCTTGACAGACAGTGCTAGATTTTTTATATTAAGTTTATCCTTTGTATTGCTAATTTTTCGAGCTTTTCCTTAATTTTTTTTTTTAATTGATCATCTTGAAGTAAATAAAGAAATTAATTACAAAATAAAATTTTTTAGCATATGCTAAATCTTTTACAGTACAATACGCATATAAGAAAGTCTGAAAATGTACAGATTTTGTTTCTTATATGCGAGCTTTCTTATAAAGATAACATGCATATAAGAATGATATTTTCTTATATGCGTCAGAAACAAAATTTAAAAAATTTCCTATGGAGTATGCAAATATATATTTGAAATAAAATTAATACACATTATTTTGTACAAAAAAAAAACAGAACGAAGCCGGCTGATTTCATAAAAACCAACGACTGACTTCATTGGACATTTGGACCAGTGTTCACAGATGTAAATTGTAAAATATAATCAAAAAATTTATATATTTCCCCAAATTGAAAAAAATTTCATTGTGAGAATACTTTCTTATACACGTACAATTTTCTATAGAAGGAATATAATTTTTCATAAAAATTTGTTTCATATAGCAGAGTTTTTCTTATAAGCGAGTTTCTTATATAAGGATTATTTAGCACGTAGTTATATGGAAATGTACATGGTGTCTGGAAAAGTGTTTCTTATAGCAGAGTTTTTCTTATAAGCGAGTTTCTTATATGCGTATTGTACTGTATTGCAAAATTTGTATTTCACAGTGAGCATGTGTGCAAAATTATTCCCGTCGTGCGTGAAAGTACGTGATTAAACAAATTGCGCTCGTGAGCGTGCGTGATCGTGAAAGTTTTAAATCATGCCGTGCGTGAACGTGCGTGAAAAATATTTATGTTTCCTGATCGAGCGTGATCGTGAGCGTAATTTTACTCACGCGCACATCTCTAATGGAAAGCACTTAGTTCTATAAACAGTACCTTAGCGTCGCAATGCATTCAAAGTTGAACACCACTGGTTTAAATATGGATGTTTCGTATTTATACATAAAAGACTATTTATGTACGTATTTTGTTATATAACTGCAATTTTAGTTTTTGGCATAATATACGTGACACAACTGAAAAGATGATTCTTGCCTATTTGATAACAAGCGATTAATTATTATTGTTGACTAACCGACAACAAGTATCGTTAAAAGTGAATAGCAAATTCGATAAATTGTCGTTATATTTATTTTAGCGATATGATAATCGTAATAAAAGGTACTGAATTGCATTACAGGGTCAACCGTATCTCCTTGAGGCACTCCGGGATCACCCGGATGCAGAGGGTTTATAAAATTTCCCCTACTTAACTACAAACTTTCGTTAATTTAAGTCATCTTTTAAATGCCTAAGGGGTATTCGAGTCGATTTTGTTTTAATTTGTCGATTAGACGTTTGTTCAATAATTTATCCTAAGCCCGTCATTAATGAAGAGCCCACAACAGTAGTATTTCTTTTCTGCGATAGCATCTCTAACTAAATAAATTTTTCCATGAATTGAAGAAAATTCCAAATGTAATTAAAAAAATTTTATATTAAATTGATAAAAATTATAAAATAAAAAATGTAATTGAGAAAGCTGTGAATAAAATTGAGAAATGTTATTTACACTGCGTTTACAACTGATTCTAATTGTGTTAGAGCACGCAAAATTGTTTACTATTTTTAACTGAACTTTACTGCATTTTACATAGAATGCAGTATGCTTAAAATAACGTATATTTCTTTAAAATAATTATTTTATGTATAAAATATATTTAATTTTTTCTTTATTTACCCGTTTTAATGGCTTCATAATATTGAAGACAATCATGAAGATAATGGAAAAAAATGTGTATGTTTTACTGAAAAACGGTTTTGTCATGACACTATTGTCAAGTCTGAACACTGAGTTAATTATTATTATTATACTAATTAAATGAATTATTTGCAAAACAAACAAAAATGTATGTAGGCGCCGCGAAAAGTGGGTATCGATTGCAATATGCGACGTCCAACAATTGACTTGCCATGTTCACTATGGCAAAATAACCCAAGTTTGTATTATATCTCTTTACATTTCTGATGTTGCAAATCTATTAATCAAATTGTAGTAGTATTATCCTAATTTTTATTAAAATTACACAACTTGCTTGCTTTATTTGTACAAAAAGTCATACAACTCCAAATGATGGAAAACATTTAAAAACATTTCACGGAACACCAACAATATATGAATTTCGATGCGTTCAACAAAACTGCGATAAAATTTTTCGTAATATATCTACATACATATATAGATACCAGAGCCATTTACATAAAAAGACATGTTAAAAAATTTTTTAAGTTAACAAACTTACCATCTTTAACGAATTCTGAATCTAATATATTTTCTGAAAATCAACTACAACTTTTACCAAACTTACCATCTTTGACGAATTTTGAATCAAATACATTTGCTGAAAACCAACTACAACTTTTACAAAACTTTTCTTCTTCATATCAAGAATCAATAATATCATTCCTACTTATGCTTCACTGTAATAAAAAATTTTCTCGTAAGGACATAGCTGATATTCAAAATTCAGTCAACGCCAATTTATAATATTATAACAACATTATTTAAAATCGATGAAAGCAATTCTTCACTAATCGAAGTCATGAACGCATGTTCTCAGCCATTCTCTGGTGTAAGTACTGAATATAACTTAAAAAAAAATAGAAAAGCTTAATCTGTATCAACACCCACAGAAATATATTCTTAGTGAAGAACTTTCTGAAGTCGTTCTAAGCAACAATCCTACTTTGACATCAGCAAAAACAGAAATTACCTTTACAGACATTCCTTTTCAAATAAAGAAGTATTTTGAAACCAAAGGAGTTCTTAAAACATCCCTTCTAAATATAACACAATATTGAAAAAGTAATTCTTATTCACATTTTATCAATGGCAATTTCTGGAAAAATTCCACTAATACCACTGTGGTAGTCGAAAAAAATGAACTTCGATGAATCCTTTTTGAACTATTAGGGGGGAGTCTTCTGAGTGCGAAAATACATTTGGAAGTGTCATATTGGCTCCAGTTTTTGAGAAATCGGTATATATCCATTTTTCATGGATATAGCTAAGTCCGCACTATTTAAAAAAATTTTATTCGATTGTATTATTTTTTTTTGCTATCTTAGCTTTCTTTTACGGAATGTTTTGACTTTTTTTTCAAAATTTCAAGTAATTTAACCATTAATGTCGATCAAAAGTAACGATTTTTGACCATTTTTAGCAATTTTTTCAGGTTTTTAGGTCGTCTTACCAAAATTTTCCTATTGTTAGCATAAACGAAAATTTAAATCTGCAAAAACTTAATATAAATATGGATGATCTTTATGGAGAAATTGCGTCATTAAACAAAATTTATGAAGGTTTTGCGGAATTATCTACAGCAAGTAAATGGCAGCTATTATTTAATAAGACTGATGATAATTTATCAAATTTGTATAAAGTAATTTCATTTTTAATTTCTATTCCTGCCACGTCAGCATTCACAGAGAGAGTTTTTTCTGTAATGAAGAGCAAATGGCGATACGAAAGAAACAAAGCGTCTCTGAATCTGATAAAAAATGAATTAATTATTTACTTTAATTTAAATATGATAATTATTTGATAAAACTTGCGAAAAGCAATAAAAAATACGTTTTAAAATATAAAAATAAAGAAAAATAAATTGTACTTTATTTTTATACTGTGTATTTTTTTTTCCTAACCTTTAGCAACCAATGTACTTTAATTGAAAAAAAAGGTGGGAACCCTAATTGCAATATGCAATGTCCAAGAATTGGCTTGCCATGTTCACTATGGCAAAATAAGCTAAAGTTGATATAATCTGACTTTACAGTTTTGGCAAAATCTTTAATTTTTTAACATATGCCGGACGGACGTTGTTGCTTATTATTAATTTGAGTGTTCGTTCATAACACAGGTCAACAAAAATGTTGTTGCCTGAACTTTCTCAGTAAATTTGAATAAATATGGTTCTCAGCTCCAATGCTTCAAAATAATTTTTTTGGGATTGACTTTGGGTCTTGAAACTTACCGCTATTGAGAAAAAAGAGGCGGTTGATCCACATAATTTGCAGTGGAGAACTCGTTTTCAGTTTGAATTACCAATAACACAAAAATCATGAAAAAAATAACCTTAAAATTATGATATAATATTTTTTAAACATAAAGGTTAAAACATCAACTGATGAATTGGTATAGCTACCAACGAAATATATATCTAGATATTGCTAACCCGCAACAAATAAATAAAATTTTAAACATAAATACTTGAGTACATGCTCAAATAAATGCAAAATTTTTTATAATCCTTATAACTAAGGAGATATTCAGAAAGCTCGATAGAGATCCTAATACAAACAGTAAATACATTTACTCTCAACATGTCCTGTATGATGCAGGAAATGTTGAAAATGCAGTCTACCTTGTTGCAGGCTGTATTGAAAAAAACCATGAACTTAAGAATATGTTTTTGGAACGCAAACGGCATCTGCCAACATAAAAATTAAATATAATATTTTCTTCTGGATAAACAAATCGATGTTATGCTTATCTCAGAAATCCATTTGACGTCTCGAAGCTATTTTAAAATTAGTGGATATAATTTCTACGATACTAAGGATCCTCGAGGTAGAGCTTGTGGTGGCTCTGGAATCCTAATAAAAACTCGAATAAAACACTACCTGCTAAATGACCTTCAAGAAACAAATATCTGTATTGAAAATTTTTATCAAAAGCTTATGATATCATCTGTTTATTCTCCTCCCAGGTTTTCAATTTCAGAGAGTCAATATACCGCATTTTATACAACACTGGGGTCCCGTTTTCTAGCAGCTGGCGACTACAATGCTAAACACACATTTTGGGGCTCACGTTTAATCAGTCCCAAGGGTCGTGTTCTGTTTGACACAATTTCAAAAATGGGTTTGAATGTAGTTTGAAGTGGTCAGCCAACATATTGCCCAACGGATCGACAAAAAATTCCTGATGTTATCGACTTTGGAATCTCGAAAGGTGTGCCCAGCGAAATGATGGAAGTAGAAGCATCTTTGGATTTGTCTTCAGATCACTCGCCTACTATTATAACTATTTACTAGAGTTGTCAATTATTCGACTTTCAACTTTGTTCGAATAATTCAATTAATTGATTTTGTTCGTTCCATCAAACGATTAAAGTTGAAAAATTTTTCGATTAATCGATGAGAACAACGAATAAAAAATGATTTAAAAAATTTATTGACAAAAAATAAACATTTCATACAAAAAACTTAAAAACAAAATAGTTAATATTTTTATTAACAAAAAAATACATAAAACTATTAATTCAAATAAACATGCTTAATTCCGTCAAAAAATATTAAATGTTTTTTTTTTTTTTTGTGAAATCAGACAATTTGGGTTGTTCTTAAGAAATAATCTTTTTCAAATAAAAGTTGACTAAATTTTTTAGCTTTCAAACGATTTTTGGTTTTGGTTTTTGAAATAAAACTTTCGCTAATTGTCGAGGTAGGTGACATTGTGAGAAGAGCATAAAATAGTTTATCTAATTTTTCTGTTCTTTTTTTACATTTTTTCAAATAGACTATATCGTCTAATATATCGCTGAAGTCTTTTTATATTTTGAATTTTGAACTTTTAATACTTTTAATATAATTATTTAATTCGCATAAAAGATTGTTATTTTCATTACTAGTAACATCTTCTTTATCATTACTTTTATCTGAATTATTGTGGTTACTTTCAACATAAAATAATCTGGAGTATAATTTATTGTTTAGTTTCCCTTTTTGAAGAATATTTTAAAAAACTTTCATTGCTCGGAAAATTTCCAGAATTTAAAAAATATTATTAACTTATTTAAAAATTTTATACGTCACTTATTTATTCTTATTTTAATACGTTTTCGTAAATCTGTTGCAAAAGAATTATTAATTTTGTTGTTGTTGATCCAACAATTTTGTATACTTTAGGACACTTGTTACATGTGACTTTGTTTTTTTTTCATTTTTGTGTTTGGCAAAATACTTCCAAAACGAGCTCAATTTTTTGGATTTAGTGTATTTCTAATTTATTCACCTGAGAGTGAAAAAACCCCATTCTTGAAAATTTTTTAACGTTTCATTCAAAACATAGCACGACTACTAGGTATGCGCAGTTCGACAACAACTGCAAACATCCAAAATAATATGTATTTGGTTGTTATAAAGTACTAGTTTTGTTTCATATCATACAAACAAATTTAAACCTTTTTTACGTATGCATTTTAAACTAAAAAAAGTTGTTCGATTAATTGACATTAATTAATCGATTTATTAATTATTCGAAAATCCGCATTTTTAAATTATTCGAACAAGAGTTTCGTTTTGTTTGATCGATTAATCGAATTATTCTTAATCGGTTGACAACTCTTCTATTTACTCACACACAACTGCAAGACCAACATGTGATTTACCGCTGACATCTGCACGTATGAACTGGCTGAAATACAAAAAATATTTGAGTGCTCATTGCACAGAAAATATGCCATTGAGAACACCTACTGACATATAAAATTCTATTAGGTTGTTTGAAGCACATGCTAAACAAGCTGCTCTTAATGCTTCTTCAATTCAACCAAATCAACAAGCGAGATTTAACAATATTTTTTGTGCAGATATAGAAAGGCTATTGACTGAAAAACGGAGAGCTCGACGAGAATGGCAACGATGCAGATCGCCTCAGCTAAAATTAAGGCTTAAGGAGTGTACCAAGCAGCTTAGAAAAGTTTTGCAAACACAAAAAACAGCTTCGCTGCAAGAAGTCGATGCAACACCATCAACAGCTTATTCGCTGTGGCGTGCAGCCAGAGGACTTAAAAGGCCTCCATTACGAGCTTCAAATGGGGACTGGGCAAGAACTGATGCTGAAAAAGGTGCTCTTTTAGTTAAACACTTAGAAAAGGTATTTACACCGAATATTTCTACTGATATTGTTGAACTGCCACCAATACGTCGCTTTACCAGAAATTCCGCTCAGATTTAATATTGTGGAGATTGAAAAGGCTATTACAAGTCTAAACTCAAAAAAAGCCCCAGGTGTTGATAAAATAAGCAACACAATGCTGCAAGAATTGCCTTTAATTGCAAAACGAATAATACTATTAGACTTTAATAGTATTTTACGACTGCAATACTATCCGGCAGAATGGAAGGTTTCGATGATTACTATGATACCAAAGCCTGGTAAGGATCATACAAAGGTTGAATCCTATCGGTCTATCAGTTTATTGTCCAATATGTCGAAACTTTTTGAAAAACTGTACATGAGCAAGCTGACTCCTACAGTAACAAGCAGTGCATGTATTCCAGATCATCAATTCGGGTTTCGCAGTCAGCATAACACTATTGAACAAACTCACAGACTTGTGAATGTTATTAGAGAAACTTTTGAAAAAAAGAAATATTGTTCAGCGCTTTTTATTGATGTCGCACAGGCCTTTGATAAAGAATGGCTGAAGGTCTTGTCCACAAATTAACACAAAATCTACCCGCAAACATCGTCAGGCTCTTAAAAAGCTATCTAGAGGAACGAAAATTTGTAGTTAAGGAAGGCAATTTTTCAAGCCCCCCGCAATCGATTGAAGCCGGAGCCCCTCAAGTCAGTATCTTCGGTCCCTTACTTTATTTAATATATGCCTCTGACTTACCGTTAAGCAGTATTATTCACACGTAAACATTTGCTGATGATACGGCTTTTCTAAGCGTTCATGAAAATCCTGTAGAAGCTTCCCGGAATCTACAAGGGTACATCTCAAAATTGGACACATGGCTAAAACAATGGCGGATAAAAGTGAATGAGCAGAAATGTGTACACGTTACTTTTACTTTACGCAGGGAAACATGCCCGCCTATAAAAATTAACACCGAGACTATACCACAACACACTGTAGTCAAATATCTAGGCGTTCATCTTGATCGTCGTTTAATATGGAAATCGCATATAGACGCAAAGTTGACACAAATGAAATTAAAAACAGCCCAAATGAATTGGCTTATTGGAAGAAATTCTATATTAAGTCTTGAATGTAAACTTTTGTTATACAACGAGATCCTGAAACCAATATGGTGTTATGGAGTCCAGTTATGGGGCACTGCCTCAGCATCAAGTGTAGAAAAAATTCAAAGGCGACAAAACAAAATTCTACGTACAATTACTGCAGCCCTCTGGTATATCCGAAATCAGCGAATTCACAAAGAGCTTGATGTTCCGTTGGTGAAGACAGTATTTTCAAAACACGCAAAAAAATATATATTGAAAAATTAGAATTGCACCCAAATCCACTTGCGCGCAACATTCTAAATTATAGAGGCCACACCCGGTGGAGAAGGAGTGTACTCTTTCTCTCAGCCATACACGAGAGATGTAAAAAACATCAAAAATCAACAGTTGGAATTAAAAGTTTTGTTTAGCACTGGCTAATTATATATTAAAGTACTTTTAGATTTAAGATTTGAAAAACTTATTGATGTTTCAATATATAATTGAAGATTCAATAAATAATAAAACTACCACAAAAAAAAAAAACGTTTTATTCTTATTCTATTCTTATTGGTGTCATAAATCAGTTCATTTCTGTCCAATATATAATTTAATTACATAGTAGATATTTTGAAAATTTGTTTTTAAAGAATAAAACTAAAAAGATTTTGTGTTTTGTGCTAAAATAAGCAGGTGAGTATTATTTAAAACAAACATTACATACAATGAATGTTGCAAAAAATAAAGTGTATTTGAATTTTTTAGTGAGTGTGTGAAATATGTGGAGCAAAGAATCTATCGAGGCACTAATAACATTGTACCAGCAGGAGGAAGTTTTGTACAATGTCTGGGATCCTTCTTATTTAGATCGGGTAAAGAGGTCAAATGCTTTATTTTCAATATGCCAGCATATGAAAGCATATAATAAAGACATTACAACCGAATGTATAAAAAAGAAAATACATTCATTTAGAACACACATAAATCAGTTTCAACTCTCGTAGAGTACAGACGCGTTTTTATAATCGTCGCAACTGAATATTAAAAATTTACTGAAAGTTAAAATCAGAAAAAAAACAAACCAAAATAAATATATAAATATTTGCATACACAAACTCATATAAGTGAACACAAAAAAAAAGAGAACTCTTAATGAGTTCATCTTCTGACAACAACAACAACAACAACAATAAACCTACAAGCAGTAGAAATGCTTATTTAACTTTTGTTGCTGATGACGACAATAAAAAAAATGAATTAAACACAAACCTGACTTTTACACTAAACACAACTACTCGTGAGCGATCATGCTCTCTGAACATGTAAAAAACTGATCAAGAAGCAACAACAATTGCACCCATTAGCAAACTTGTCAGCTTAGCTGTACAATCAAACAAACAAACAATCAGTAACAAGGTGACCAACGTGCATAAAATTGTAAATGCGGTGAGTACAATAAGTTATAATAAACTTCAAACAGGTATGGATAGATACATAACCGTACTAAAAAGGGGAAGAAGTCCCAAATCAGTGCAAATAGCATCAACGGCGAAAGTTCCCAGAGATGGGAAAAATAATATAAAGAATTCCGAAAATCGTTTCGCGATTATAAATGAACAAGGCGATGACGACACAACTATAACAAGGTCGAATAAACCCCCACAGACATATTTAAGAGAGCAGAACTCTAGTTTTTTGGTAAAAAGCCTTATCTCCTTAATTGGAGAAAATGTGTTCTATGTAACTCCAACTAAGCGCGGAAATATTTGCGAAACAAAAATCCAGGTAGTACAAGAAAGTAATTACCGAAAAATAGTTTCTGACCTCGAGTCAAAAAACAAAAATTTTTATACGTACCAATTAAAGAGTGCTAAAGGTCTAACCGTCGTAATAAAAGGTACATACTCTAGCGTGGATGCAGAAGAGGTAAAGTCTGGTGTTGAAAATAGTGGCTTCAAAGTTAAAAATGTTTCAAACATTAAAAATAGGGATAAAATCCCCCAACCTATATTCAGAGTCGAGCTACAGCTGGGAGACTTGAAAATAAAAAAGAATGCATCGCACCCAATTTATAATTTAAAGTACTTGTTACACCGAAGAGTTACCGTTGAGCTTCCACATAAAAAAACTGGTCCTGTTCAATGCCTGAACTGCCAAGAATTTGGCCATACCAAAACTTACTGCAAGTTGCCTACTGTTTGCGTTGTATGTGGTGAGCTACACAGTACCGCGAACTGCGACAAAATAAAAGATGATCCCAAGGCGAAAAAATGTGGCAATTGCGACGGAAATCACACTGCCAGCTATAGAGGCTGCCCTCTATACTCGTTTTTTAAAAATTCGTCAAACAGAAAAACAAATGTTATTCCCGCTCAGCCCAAAACCCCTTTAAACTACTTACAGTTACCTCAACCGTCGTCTAGCCATAATCAATACTCAAATGTTTTAAAGTCAAACACGACTTTAATGAATTTAACATTCATTTAATTAATTTCCAAAAAATTTAACATTCATATTTCTAAATTCTAAAAAATTTTAAATATATATATTAATTTATTTGTTTTTTGTTTATTTCTCTTTGTGCTTTTCTTATATATTGATAGAGTTGCCACGTAAAAGGAAATTATAACGATGTTGTTAAGATGTAATAAGTGAATAACAAAATTGTTACTGCAAATCGCAATAATTGTCGGTAAATTTAACAAATATCGAATTGTTAAAAGTTACTGAATCGCACTACAGGTAAATATTTTTCTAGTTTTCACCAAGACGAATTAATATATATTCGCCTTGGTTTTCACATAAAATTATGAAATATTAGGGGAATTCTTGCGCTGCGTTTACACATGAAAGTAATTTCATGAAAGTTAACTATATGTATTATCAATGAAAAAGTAAAAACAAATAATGGAATTTCATGAAATTTTCTTGAAAGTTGTCATGAAGCGGAAATTTTAGTTTAAAAATTTCGTGAAAGGGAAAACTTAATTTTTTCTTTCATTGCAGTTTTTTGTTATTTTTATTTTTCAGAGTTGCCACTATAATTACCCAAGCCGAGTTTTACGAAACGCATAAAAATTAAAATTTATTTTTATAATTATTTTTATATTTATACATTATAATTAGAAAAATTGTGTTTGGAATATATGCTTCAAAAGAATATATTAAAATTATTTGTGTAAACCCTTAAAACAAGCAGCTTTTGTTATTGCTTTTTAAAACAAACCTGAAATTTTCCTTATTTTTTTTACCCGGCAATTCACGCTGAGTTTACACATGCAAGGAGTGGCATGCCATTGCTGTATACGAATTATCAACGAAAAACTATTCGAATAAGTCGAATCTCTTGCAATTTGCTTTTCCGTTTAAACATGCCACTGCCATTTCATTTTCAAAATGTCGATGAAGCGTTAACTTTAGAACATTCGTTTACTTCTCAAATGAAAAAAAAAATAACCAGAAAGAGAGAGAAGAGAGTTACCAAGTTTATCATATACATAGGCACATTTTTGGGGTAAGTGTTAACTTTAATTATTATTTGTACAGCATTCCGGTAAAGTTGCATTAAATTTTGAACAGGGTAACACTACAACATCGTTTTGGCATTCAGTAGCATGCAACTGCCAAATATTCACTCACATGCAAAATCTGCTGCCACTGGAGCTGCCACTGCGGAAAATGTGTATGTATTAGTAAAAAATCTTGAATGTATTGAGTTTTTCGTACTATTAGTGGCATGTGTAAACGCTAAGTAATATATATTTTCAGAAAGCATATTGAAAGTGTAAAAAAATCACTTTCTTGAAATTTTCGTTGAAAGTAGAGCAGAAACTTAAAATATATGAATGCGTTAGTGAACTGTAAGTGTATTACGACTTTCATATGTAAACGCTACGTTAATAAATACCAAGGCGAATATAAAGGGTTTTCCAATAGGTACTTGACAACTTTGAATTTAATTTGTTAACGCACTATTTCACTGATCACCTAACTGTTACTTTCCTTTTTTCATTTAACTCAACATTTTCATCGTTGTTAAAGTACACGAACGAAGAATGTATGCAAATTATAAAAATGTACTAGCGAAATTCGGAGTCGGTGACCGCAACTTTAAGAGCGGTAAACCCAATTCAGTGACGAAGCTCATTTTTGGCTCAATGGGTTCGTCAATAAGTAAAATATGTATTATTGATCTGGTGAAAATCCACATGTGCTTCATGAATGACCACTTTATCCACAAAAAATAAATGTTTGGTGCGGTTTGGATTCCAGCGGCGTCATTGGGCCATATTTTTTCGTCGACAGTAATGATAGTTACTGTGAATGGCGATCGTTATCGCGCCATGGTTACCGATTATTTAGGTCCGCATTGGAATACGGCCGAAATATGTGACAAAGTCATCGAAAATTGATTCCAACGAAACGACCGCTGACGACGTGCCCGCGGTGGCCATATGAACGAGGTCGAGTTGCATTAATAAATGTTTTGATTGTATTTTAAGTTGACCATAAAGTTTTGGAAATATCTCAAATGGTTTGCGTTTTATTTTAAAAAAATTGTAAAGTCCTTATTGGTAAACCCTTTATACAGAGAGCAATGGCGAATTCAAAAACTCGCTCTATACAAACGATTGTCAAATTTTGTAATATTTCCTCTTCTATTAAATTCTTTGTTTACAAAAAAATTTGATATTTTTGTAAATTAAAATTTTTGTATATGTAAACTGTTTAAGTTAAAAATAAGTGTATGCAAAAAAGAAAATAAGTAGGAAAAAAGAAGCAAACGTGAAAAAGCGAAAAAGGATACGGAATTCAAAGGTCAGGTAAGATATACATCAGTGTCGGGCGATTTTTGAAATGCTAAGCACGCGTGCTTAGCAAGAAAATTCTGTTTGCGCGACGTCGACACACGTATACTATAAGCATCTTCGTGTAGCTTATGAGAATTAACGTTCGGTTGTTGGTTTGTTATCATTTCGTCAAAGTAAATCAAACCAGTCGCTGATCAGCACTTGTTTGAGGAAGACCTCGCTTATAATTTTTTGTTTACACTCAAAGCAAAATGTTCAATGAAGAATGGGTAAATGATTTTTTTTTTATAATTTTGTTTTTATTCGAACTTTTTATTTTAATTATCGAATTTAATAAATTATCAACCTTCGTTTTTAATAAATTTTTATTTATTTATTTATTTACAAGATTTAATACATACATAAATGTAAGTACTAAGTATTAAGTATAAGCTATAGCAACGAGGCCTTAAGCTTTCATATTTACAGATTTGCGCATTTATCTTAATTATTTTTAGTTATAAATCCTTAATTAAAGTAATATAATATTACTATTTATACATAAATATTGGAATATAAATATACTTATATCTACAGATCTAGATATTTACAATGTTTACTAAATTTTATTGTAAAGTTTAGTTGATTTCAAAAATTGTGATATTTGTTTAACGGAATTTTTTGTTGGTGAAGAAAGTAATATGATGGGGTTTAGTTGTAAGAAACTTTTTTGTCTGTGGTGTTTGAATTTTGGGCAAATAGCAAGAATATGTGATATAGTAAGCAGACTAGTATTATCACAATCGCAAACGGGAGGGTTAGTCCCATTAATTATATGATTGTGGGTAATTATAGTGTGACCTAAACGGAGTCTTATGAATTTTATTAAATCTGTACGGTTTATCTCAGAGTCCTTGCTTGAAAAAGTGTAAATATTGTTGTGGTTGGCGTTGATTGATTTGTACCAACTATTTGTTTGATTCCAAATATTTCGTAGGTAATGATGTTTAGTGACATCGTTTGCATGCTTTTTAATATCTGAAAAATTTCTATTGACAGTTGCTATTAATGGAGTTTTTATCGCCTGTTTTGCAGTATAGTCAGCGAACTCGTTACCTTTTATACACGAGTGGCCAGGTACCCAGATGATAAGATATTTAGGAAAGTGTTCAATAAGGGAGTTTCGAATACTAGCTGCATAAAAGTTGTTATTATTTATGTTAGTAATGGCTCTTATAGAAGATAAAGAGTCAGTGCAAATAGCATACATCCCTGATTTTTTACAGTTCTCAATAGCTTTATAAATTGCTATTATTTCGGCTGAGAATACTGAGCTGTAGTTAGGTAAGAAAGAAGTGTTGATTACCTTGTCCTCGAAAGTAACAGCAAAAGACACACTCTCTGTTGATTTAGATCCGTCTGTATATATAAAGCTTCTCTGTTTGTATTTATCTAAAATTTCCCGAAATAATATACTATATTGCATTAATGGTGTACTATCTTTTTTATACAATGAGAGCGTCCTGTCAATACATTGTGGTTTCAGTAGCCAGGGGGGGTGTGTTAATCTACAGGGTCTGAGTATTTTTATTGGCAACTTATGTTTAACCATTGAATTGATAGCTCTATATAATGAAGATTGGATTTTTGGTATTTTCTTATATTTAAAATGACTTTCAAAAAATTTTTTTAGTGTTGTGTCATGACATGACATTAGAGATTTAATAAGTTTTCTTGACTCAATTTCATAAAGGTGTTCTAAACTGAGGAAATTTGATTCATACATTATATTATTGATTGGGGTTGTTCGGAGTGCACCGAGTGCGCAGCGAATGTTAGAGTTGAGGATTGTTTTAATTTTTTTTAAATGGGTTTTAGATGAGCTTCCATAAATAAATAATCCATATCTAACTTTAGATATTATTAAGGCGTTAATGATATTGAGAATAGTAATAGCACTTGAATTGAATTTCAAGGATGATAAACATTTAATTATGTTTGAACGCAATGCTAAATCTTTGGTTACGTTTGTGATATGGGTGTTCCATTTAAGTGTTCTGTTGAAAGTAACACCTAATATTCTAAGATTGTCAGTTTGTTTGAGTTGAATGTTACCTGCAAACAAATTGCAGTAGCAATTATGTTTTCTGCAAATATGTAAATATTGACATTTAGTGTTTGACAAAATAGCACCCGACTCCTCACACCATTTTAATATATCCTGAACTATGTTACTTATGTCGATATTTGGATTTTTCTTCTTGTTTGATTTTATTAATAAATTGAAGTCATCAGCATAGGCGCAGTAACTAATATGTTTGTGTAAAGATATTATATTACAGAGCTTATTGTATGCAATAAGAAAGAGCACTACTGATAATGGAGAACCTTGCGGAATTCCGTTGTACATATTGAATGGTCGTGAAAGATTTTTACCTATTCGGACAAAAAATTTTCGATTACTCATGAAACTTATAACATAGTTTATAATTTTTGGTCCAAACTTCCATGAAACCAACTGGTCAATAACAGAGTGTATTCCTACTTTGTCGTACGCTTTCTCAAAATCAAGTGACACTATTGTAATATGGCTTTTTGAGCTTAAGCTGCTTGTAGCCAGATGTTCTATAAACATAAGTGCATCGACAGTCGATTTACCTTTCTTAAAGCCAAATTGGTTATTGTTTAGTAGGTTATTGGAAATTATTAGCCACCAGATCCTGTTAGCAATAATTCTATCTAATATTTTGCCTATACATGAATTTAGAGAAATTGGCCTATACGATTTAGTTGTAGTTTTGTCACTATTAGGTTTCGAAATGGGAATAACCACAGAAGTTTTGTACTGTTGGGGAATGTGTGTACTAAAAATGTTATTAAATAAGTTCAATATTCGACTTTTTACTGGATTTGGGGTTTGTTTAATCATAGTGTAAGCAATTCTATCCAAGCCAGGGGATTTTCCCCTGAGCCTGTGTAAAGTAGATAAAAATTCAATATGAGTGATATCGTGTTCAATTAGTTTAGCTTTTTGGTTTGGGCATATGTTGCGCAATATATGTACGAGATTTGATTTGCTTTCTTGAAATTTTTTTGGAAAACCTTCATTTACTGAATTAAGAGACCAGAATCGACCTAATTCGCTAGCAATATCGGAATGGTTAGTTAGCTTGTGGTAAGGTGGAGTGTCACTTTGGATACAGTGTATGGTGGATGATGTTTTGTAACCACAAAATCTTTTGATATTATTCCATACTTTTTTGGTAGAAGTGTTAGGATTGATTTCAGAAGTAAAATTATATAGGCAATTTTTTTTAGATGCTTTAATTTCTTTCTTAAGAAGTGCATTTGCCTTTTTATATTTTAACATATTGTCGTTGTTTATGTTTCTTCTGAAAATGTACCACAATCTGTTTTTCTCCGCTTTTAGTTGTGTTAATAGAGGGTTCCACCATGGGACTGAATAATGAATATTCGAGGATTTAGACTGCGGAATCGATTCATTTGATGCTTGGATAATAATTTTCCGTATGTTTGCGGCTTCTTTATTAACGTTTGGGTGTATTGGCCTATTGGCTTCGAGTAGGGTGCATTTTTCAGAAAAAGCTTTCCAGTTTCCTTTTTCTAATTTGAAGTACGGTTTAATGGACTGGTTCAGTTCATGATTGTTTTTAAATAGGGTTAAAACAATAGGGAAATGGTCACTTCCCCACAAGTCCTGCTCAATCTTCCAACCACAATGTACAAAGATTTCCGGCGAGCAGAAGGATAAGTCTATATTAGTAAACGTGTTTTGAGTAGATAAGTGTGTAGGCGATTTATCATTGAGTAGCATAAAGTTATGATTTGTTAAGAATTTATCAATAAGGATTCCTCTTTTGTTATTTTTGTTGGAGCCCCAATTAAGGTGCCAGCTATTAAAATCACCTGTTACCAGAGTAGGTATGTTAAAATTGCCGAAAGCGTTTTGAATATTACAGTATTTAAATTTTTTACTTGGCGAAATATATGTGGATATAATGTTAAACTTGATTTTGGAATTGATTTCCAGGCCGATAGCTTCAAAATCGTTAGTTAAATTTATTTGTTTGTGTTGGATGGAATTATGTATTAACAGTGATACACCTCCATAAGAGTTTGAATTATTATAATTATATAATGAAAAATTATTGGGTATAGGAATATTAATAGTGTTAACTATATGTGATTCTTGAATAGAAATTATTTTAATATTATATTTTTTAATCAAAGCTTGCAATTCGTTATAATTTACAATATATCCTCTAATATTCCATTGTAAGATATTTAAGGAAAGTATGAAAATGTAGGTTTAAGGAAGGAAAATTAAGTATTAGCAAAAAATTTTAATTGTAACTTATTGTAAATTATTTGATAAATAAACACGTATCATATCAGCAGAACAACCGATCGCAGTGTCAGACACTGCGATCGGTTGTGCCGCCGAGATAATAGAGTGTCTACTGTAAATGTATGTTATTACTCATTATCTTGTGACATTGAATCTACTTCTTCAAAGTCATCTATGTTGGTTTTCAATTTCTGATGTTTTTTTATGTTCTCTGTATTTTTATTATTTCTTCTTTTTAGTGCTTGTTTGGTTTTATTTGCGATATTTTTAGGTAGGATTGTGATTGTTTTTGTTTTCGGAGAGGATTGAGTTGATATCTCTTTAGAACAAGAAGGTGTTTCATCCTCACTATATTTCACCATTTCTCTTGGAGTTGCATTAAGAACATTTGCATTACTGCTTACTGGGGTTGGTGTTGTTGTCGGTTTTACGACTGATGAGAATAATTGTTTTCCATGTTGATGGCGTTCCTTGTATGTCTCAACAGCTTTTTTTCTATCTACTTTTTCTAAAGTAACAATAGCTTGGATTTCTTTCTCTTTTAAAAATATTGGGCAGATTTTTTCAAGAGCATTGTGCTTATTGTTTTCGTAATTGTTGTTGATACAGTTTACACAAGTTTTTGGATTATTACAAATTTCGTCATCTTCTTCGAAATGATAATCGAGCGCACAGTTTGGACATATTTTATTGTTGATACATGAATTGATTGTATGTCCGAAGCGCAGGCACTTACGACATCTTAATGGGTAGGGGATGTAGGGGCGCAATTTGACTTTTTCGTAACCAATATTTATGTACTCTGGTAAGCTGAGAGTACCTGAGGTTATTATAACAAGTCCCGTTTCGATAAGATCTTTTCCAGCTTTCTTCATTATCTTTTTAACTTCTATTATATTTTGATTTTTTAATTCGCTAAGTATTTCATCCTCCTCCATTCCTCTTAGGTCGTTAGAGTATATTACACCTTTTGAAAAATTTAGATTGGAGTGTTCATTAACTTCGACTGGGATAGTTGGCGATAGGGAAGTTAGGGTAATAAGTTTTGTTGCTTGTAAATAGTTCTTAGTTTTAATTAAAATACTACCATCACGAATTTTTTTGCACATTTCCACTTCACTTCCACATATAGCATCAATCACTTTCTTGATTAGGAATGGGGAAACATTGGTTAAAGTTTCATTGTTTTCTTTTTGTGACTCACTTTCGTTGTATTTATTTCTAATTCTACTCATTACCAAATATTTGGGACCAATTACAGGTATTTTTAGTTTTTTTTCTTTAGCAGTAGTAAATATAGGTTGATTCCGGAGAATCAACCTATCTGGAGGATCCCCCATCAGATGTCGATAGATGGAGATAGTAATTTAAAACAAAAATTAGGAAGTTTTTTATTTTTTTATAATCTTTTATTTTTTGTTATAATATGCAAATACTAAAAGAAACTTCTTTTTTTGGAAATAGCACAATCGGTTTTGTTATTGTTTTTTGCGGTTCTCTTGTATCAATAGAAATCGGTTGTGAGAGCTCACACAGAAAATGTCTCACTGTCTTCGCTGACAAATTGATACTAATAAATTTTATTTATTATGTTTTCTAGATATTTCTTTACTTATTAAATATTATATTTTATTTCATTCGTTGTGTAACTAGTTTATTATTAAATTAATATTGTTTTCGTTATTATTATATTAAAATAAAAAGTATTATTGAAAAAAAATTCAAATCAAATAAAAATACTAAAAGGCAAGAAATGTATTTTACTTTTGGCAACAGAAAAATTTTTCGAGTGTATAATTATTGACAGTCGTTCGTTTTTTTGCTGCTTCCCATACCAAAACATATGAGAGAGTATGTGTGTGCCCGACACTGATATACATACATACATAATTGCAAACATTCTGAAGAACAACAAACTAAATCTTTGTATTTCAAGCCCACTAGAAGTCACTGAATTAACACAAAGTCCCCGTGGATGGAATGACTGAAATGAAATTTTAAATTAGCGCTTAAAGGTAGTTTATCGTTCCTGAACCTTACCTAGTTGATTTAAATTAGTTAATAAAAACAAATTGTATATAAAAGAAAATTTTATTTGTTTCTGGGTTACTTTTTGTAACTTTTATTCTACACTTTCATTCCATTATCTCCTAAAAGCCGCAATTTTTATGATGGAAAGCAATTACCAATAGCATACGCATCAAAATCTTTTAACAAAGGTGAAAGCGATAAATCTACAATCGAACAGGAATTGACAGCTATCCATTGGACTATTAAGATCTATGGCATATAAAAAGAAACAACAAAGTAATACCGAAAATATTCAGCATCAAATTAAAAATAATGATAAAAAGCCCAATATATGTATACATACATATGTACCACTAAAGAACACTGACGTCAGAAAGTACTATAAATTAAAGATTACTCCTGTAAAATGTTACATCAAACGAGGAAAATCTGTTATTACTAAGGCGACCAATTTTCAGCATATGCTGAATATTGCTGATGCTGCTTAATTTAACGATTTCAAGCAATCTTGCTTTTATAAAAGGTTTGTGCTTTTTTATGCTGTTTTTGCCCTTATATAAATTTTTGTGTACATTTTGATAAAATATGTTTCTATCAATTGAAAATTTTTACATATCACAAGCCCTTGCGGTTCATAAAAATATGACAGCTTGTATTACATTTGCAAACTATCCTCTTATTTTACACACAGCCTGTGTTCAAGATTTTGTAACAGGCCTGTTTTTATCGATAGCTTAGATCGTTCCATGGTACAATAATAACAGGTACACGCATTAGCAGATTTGCTCGTCAGCTGGTTTTAGTTTGTGTGTATGTTTGAACGCTTGAGTGCTATATTTTGACATCTGGCATGAACTGTTGATGTTCTAGGCTTTGAAAACATACATACATGTTTGTGTGTTGATTTTGTGACAACTTACTAGAATAAAGTCGCAGTCAGCAGAATAAAAAGGCAGAGAAACGCAGTGTTGCATTGATGCGTGTACATACTTGGTATTATTGTACCATGGATCGTTCGATTCGTTATATTCCTATAGTTGTCCCTTTCACACTCTTTCTATATCGTTGTACTCAATGTGAATTTAGTAAGTTGTATGCAAAGACGAATTGGTTGTACTTTAGCGCAAGAGCATAGAATACATAGAAGTGACTCGAGACGGAAGATTTTGCATACTAGTTTGTATACACTCATACAGTCTCAAGTTTTCGTTTTTTTCTTTGTGCTTTATTTCTATCCAAATTAAAATTATAAATCGCAAAACTAATTAAATATCCATATATTTCTCTAATTCACATTAAAAATATTATTAATTAATTAATTTAAGTTGGTTTTCACTGATCGTTTGTATTTTATCACTATAATATCTGCAAAATATCAAATTTATCAAGTATGTATGTATGCATGTGTGTATGTAAGTTAAAAACCACCACCATTTGGCAAATTTCCAGCATATATGTACGTATGTATATTTTGCTTTTCGTTTTGTTTATCTTCATAACAAACACACTAATGTTGTCTCTTTTTCACGGTGTCTCGTTATGACAAATAAAATATGATCCAAGTCCAATTTTTTTTGTTTTCTTCATATCTGGTTACCTGTGGCAAGAGGTCTTGCTAGTAAATGTGTATACTAAAACTGGTTTGGTGGTTGATTTTAGTTAACAATGCCTAAAGAAAACGAAAAATCAAGTGATTTTCTCACAAGAGTCAGTGGGATGTATAGTGGTGTTGTGCGTACGGACGGGAGTATTTTGTTTTGTGTTTATTGCAACACAAAGATAAATAGCACTAGGCTTTCCAATGTCAAGCAGCATATGGACTCAGCAAAACACAAAGATTCAATTAAAAGACGGGAAAGCAGAAACGAGAGTGAACAAGCTCTAATAAGAAATTGTCGCGAAAGGAGCATCAATCCCTTTCATATGGATATTTGTGAAGCATTTGTCGAAGCAAATATTCCATTAAAAAAGATAAGACATGAAAGTATGAAACAATTTATGACCGAATATACTAAACACGAAATGCCAATTGAGTCCAGTATTAGAAAATATGATCCGATACTCTACGAAAAAAAAATCAATGAATTGCGCGTTAAAGCTGAAAATAAATACTTACATTTGGACATCATTAGATGAGACCACCGATACAGAACAGCGCTATATAGCGAATTTTATTTTTGGAATTCTGGATGACACTCCTGAAGAAAAAAACAAGTGCTATTTGTTAAATATAGCTCAACTTGAGGAAGTAAATGCAAGCACAATAGCAGCGTTTTATGCGGATTCACTACAGTTGTTGTGGCCTAGCGGCATTCAGTATAATAAAGTGTTACTAGTGGTCACCGATGCAGCCTCATATATTCTCTCCGCTATGTCAGCCCTGAAAGTGATATACCTAAAAATGATTCATTTGACCTGCTTTGCTCACGGCCTTCATCGGGTTGCCGAGTTTGTGCGTTCAGAGTTCACATTAGTAAACAAACTTATTTCCACCACGAAAGCAGTTTTTGTAAAGGTAACAATTATATTGATATACACGATTTATAAATGTACATTTATAAATTATTAATTTTCAGGCGCCTTATCGAAAACAAAAATTTAAACTAATGAAACCTAATGTGCCTCTACCACCTCAACCAATAACGACACGATGGGGAACGTGGTTGGAAGCAGCGGAGTATTATACTAATTATTTGGAAGACATAAGGAAAGTCATTCGAGAGTTTAACGAAAATGATTCTGAAGCATTGCGACAATGCAAAGAGGTTATTTCTAATGAAAATTTGAAATCCGACTTGTCCTTCATAAAAACTAACTTAAGTGCATCCGGCATGCCATCACAAAACTTGAGTCACGCGGATTGCCATTGAATGAAAGCTTGGAAACAATTCAATCAATTCAACGTGATATAGAAAAACTATCTGATAAAAATTATTTTAAAAAAATGACGGCCGTACTTGCGCGAAATCCTGGCTTTGTGGAAATCACTAAAATCAACGATATTATTTTTAAAAATTCCAAAACAACAAGTGCGTTTATCGGAAAATATTCGTCTGCTGAATTAACATTCTTTAAATACGCTCCCGTTTCATCGTGTGACGGGGAACGTGTTTTTTCTATATATGGAAATTTTTTTACAAACCAGCGTAAAAGTTTCACCTTGGAAAATTTAAAAAAGCACTTAGTGCTTAATTGTAATCGTGACATTGACCACGGTATAATCTCACTTTAAGAAATTTTTTTTGTGTTTGAAAATTACATTCTATGTATGACTACCCGACTGAATAATTTTGTTAATTTACTTATTGTTTTTTATTACTTCTTTAATAGATGTGAAATCGTTTTTTGTTTGTTTTTCAATAAATAAAAAAATTAATAAATGCTGAATATAAAATCTATCGTGCTTATTTCAAGGGTTTTTCATGCTTTTTTAAGTACTGAAAACCGTTTTTTTCGTGCTGAAAAATGTTCGCCCTAGTTATTACATATATAAAAATATAAATGATTTGTTTACTAATGGGAATATTGACCTAGGACAATTTTTCCCAAGGCTTGAGAAAGTGGCCGGTAAACTTAGTGTAGAGACACTACAAATGGCACCCAGTGAGAAAATTTTCGAATTTATCTCCATAAATGAATTTAAAAATATGGTCAAAAAATATTTAAATAAATTAAAAGTAGCGCTACTTAATGAGGTGACCAATATAAATGATAAGAATGCTAAGGCAATTCTTGAAATAATGCTGAAATATTACGATGGATGGAATATATAGAACAATAGAAAAAATAAAGAGGCATTACTATTGGAAAAATCTGATAAAAGACATAACGAAATATGTTAAATTATGTCAAAAATGCCAGAAATCAAAAACAGTACACCATAATAAAAGTCCTATGACTATAACAGAAACACCAGAAAAAGCATTCGACATGGTGTATGTACTATGTAGATACAATAGGGCCATTTCCGAAATCGATTAATGGAAATGAATATGCAATCACTTTAATATGTGATCTTACTAAATATTTGGAGACAATACCAACACCAGATAAATCTGCAAAAACAATCGCTAAAAGCGATATTTGAAAATTTTGTATTGACCTATGGTCAAATGAAGACGTTCATCTCGGACATGGGAACAGAGTACAAAAATTCTATACTGACGGAACTATGCACACTACTTAAAATTGAAAATATAACTTCCACAGCACATCACCATCAGACACTAGGAACAATAGAAAGAAGTCATACAACTTTTAACGAATATGTTCGTTCTTATATATCTGTGAACAAAACGGACTGGGACGAATGGTTAAAATATTTCACTTACTGCTTTAATACGACGCCATCAACGGCATATAACTACTGTCCTTATGAGTTTGTATTTTCAAGATTACCAAACAATTTTAGACAATTTGATAAAGTAGATAGTGTGACACCACTATACAATGTCGATAATTTTGCCAAATAGGCAAAATTTAGGTTAGAAGTAGCATATAATCGCGCTCAAATACTTTTGGATAAAAATAAAATAAAACGAAAATTAAATTATGATAAGAATATCTTAGAACATAATTTTAAAATAGGAGATTTAGTTCTACTTAGGAATAATTCAGGTCATAAATTGGAAAATCAGTATAAAGGTCCGTATAAAATTAAGAAAATAGATTTAAGAAATAATGTTACCATAGTTGATAAGAAAACAAATAAACAACAAGTAGTTCATAAAAATAGACTTAAGATATATAATAAACATTAAATGTTATTGTTCGGCCGAACTACTATAACATTAGAATATACATAAGTACATCTAAATATTATAATATTTTTTTTTTCTTCTTTTCTTTAAAAACAAAATAAATATTATCTTACACTTACACTTAGACTAACAGTGTGTAGTATGCATTGCGATTCAGCAGTAGCGCAATATAGAACCATTGACAAACTGCAAGCAAGATCTTTTGTGTGTGTCGGTAATTTGACACTTGTACGGTTAACCAAGTACAGCAGCACAATGCACTTAAATGAATCACATTTATTAACTGCATTTGTTTGATTGTAAATATAAGCAACACAAAGTATCTGTTGCTTTTAAGTATGCACTCGTTGGACTTTAAACACATGCCATACATAAATAGTTGGAAGCTAAATATGCTTACCCAACAATAATATATATTTCTACTCTTTTACTCTTATGTTAAGGTACCCCTAAGAATTATTCTCATAATTAGTATATAAGCCCATGTCATTAAATAATTAAAACAATTAATAAATCAATAGTCTTATGAGCTACAACAATTAAAGCTGCTCTAAGACAAAATTAAATAAAAATAAAAACCATTTTATTACAATGTATATGCCAAAAAAAAGAGAACTACGTGGTTTATGGTTGTTTGTAAACTGTATACATATTTATTATGCAATAGCATTCAAAATATTTCGAAATTTTATCGACGCAACTTTTTCAAACGATTCATTAAAAATCAATATAAATTTTGCTTGTTTTACAAAAAAAAATTTAATTGACATTTTGTATTAAAACATGTACATATTTCAAAATTATTTTACTCCCTACGAACACTGCAAAAGTTGTATGTATAGATTAAAGTTTTTAATCCCAACTACAAAAAATATACCAAGTTTTTGGATATGGGCTTATAGATGGGAGCACTAATATATAATTTCACTTCTTTATTTCTCACTTTCTTTACAAAACAAATTTGACAATCGTTTGAATATTTACAAAAAAAAAATGCCTTTTGCTTTTCCTGTTGTATTTATTTTAATCTGGCTCCCACCTAATAGTTAATTCGCCTTAGTAAATATATTAGTTCTTTTTTAATCCTGGAATTTACCAATAATATTCCGACATCATTTACATATATATTAAAAAAAATTTATTTTCTGCATATGTATCATGATATAATAAAAAAGGTAAAATTGTCCTGCCTGTAGTGGTTAATTTTAAGCACATATTTTGGGGTTTGCACTAACCATTTTGTTATTCACTAAGGCCCAAATTCACAGTCATTAGTTAGCTAATAGCAATAGTTTAACTAATAATATTTGATTCACAGCTTCTAGTTTAACATTAGTTAAACCATCAAACGTCATTGGTTAACTAATAGTTAGACAACAGCTGATTCGTTGGAATTTATTATTAGAATTTTTGTTTTGTGAAAAATTTTAGATATGGTATGTGAAATTGAAAACGCGGAGTCCGATATTGAAAGTGGCACTGATACTGATAATACGCGGAATATTGTTGCTGAGCGTCGCCAACGTAATCTAAAAAGATTTTATGGATAGATTCCCTTAGCAAGTAGGTGCGTGGCAATTTCTTGAATGTATACGCCATTTTTTAAGAAATTATATATCAAATGTAAACAAAAACCATATGCTATAACAGAATTGCCAGTACTGAAAGTTAATAGTTTGATAGGGTTACCATGTTTTGTTCATATTAAGAGTTTTGGTTAAATAATACACTGTGAATATGAAGTATTAGTTAAACAATTGTTATCATTTTAGTTTACTAATAGCTAACTAATTACTGTAAATTTGGCCCTAACTTATTTTTAACCCCGGTAAAGAGTGTTGTGTTTCAATTGATATTAAGTGGCAACTCTGAAAATGAAATCTCAAAATAGGTGAAAACTATAAAAAACACAAAGATATTTTTTGTACATTCACTAATATGGCATACAAAAAGTTGTTATGAAAGCTATTACATAAAGAACGCCAAATCAAAATAAAAGTTTATTTTATCAAACGATGTTATTTAGAACACAGAAAAAATAGTTATAAACATATATTTTTTATCAAGGAACAAAGTAAAAATTCAAAACATACTAATAAAAGATATTATTTATAAAATGAGCAAGTTTAAAAAAAACAGACAGTATATTTTTAACAAAAGCCTTTAAATAATAAATATTTTTATCTCTACAGAAAATCAGGCGAAGTGCAGCAGTTTTTGAAACAAAATAATTCCTGCTCTAATATTGCTTTCAAATTCGAATATAAATTTTTTAATACTTTTATAGTGTATTGTAGAAGGACGGGTATACGATAGTATATTATAAAAACAAGACATAAGTATACATATGTATGTACATGTATGTATGTACCTTGGTTGACCCAATATGAAATACACAATAAAATTAATATCTAATATATGATGAAAAAGTGCGCAATTATCTATCTAGCAATTGTATTGGTGCCATAAGACGCATATTAATATGTAAACATATCTGTTATACATAAGTATTTCCAATGAATTTCTCTAAGGTCTTTTCGAAATTGTATGCTCTTACATTATCAATTTAATAATGTATTATTTCAATACAAATAATAAATATCGAAACATCAAGGATATTGAGACTTTTAATTCACATACAAATTTTATTAATTTCATATTTTAGTACAGAAATAATAAAACTTTAATAAAATTAATATTCTGGCAACTAAACACTTTTATAAACAAATTAAACCACGCCAAAAATATTGGTGCTAAGAAACCCCAATTTGCGTGGTTAAAAATAACAACTGACTTTTAACACTTGCAGATGTGGTTTAAAATGTTAGTGAATAGCAAAAAGGTTTAATTTTTGTGTTAACTTTTTTAAACCTAATTATAGTGGTTAAAAAAGCATACTGCTATCGCACTACTGCTGTAGAAGAATATTTTTGTTTTACAAATGTCAAATTGTATGTAGCAGAGCAACAAGCTGATCAAAACTTTGTAGCGGCGTCTTTTCAACCCGCCGGTGAAATATAAAATTTTATTTCGAAATTTTATATATTAAATAAAAAAAAAAACTTTGTAAAGAAAAATTGTATATCACATTACGAAACTTAAAGTTAACAATGCATTTTTAACAGCTGAACTACATGTAAAAGCACTAAAAAATCGATGAGTTTGGCAGCGGCTCGAATTCACAAAAGCGGTGACGATGTCCGGCTTCGAAACGATCGGCTTGTTTCTCACACTTTCGACACTCAGAAAACATTTACTCTAACAAAATTCCTGTTGTTTTTGTGACGTTGTTTGTTTTAGGGACCAGGCCACCTTATTTATTATACCATGGTATAATAAATAAGGTAGTCCTGTCCCTAAAACAAATACAACGTCACAAAAACAACAGGCATTTATTTAGTGTAAAATGTTTTCCGTGTGTCAAAAATAGACGAACAAGCCGATCGATTCGGAGCCGGCCATCACCGCCGTTTTTGTAAATCCGAGCCGCTGCCAAACTCATCGATTTTTTAGTGCTTTTACATGTAGTTCAGCTGTTAAAAATGCATTGTTAACTTTAAGTTTCTTAATGTGATATACAATTTTTCTTTACAGCAGATATTTTTATTTTTTTATACAAAATTTTCAAATGAAATTTTATACTTCACCGACGGACTCAAATAATTTTTTTTGCACAGACGGCACTACAAATTTTTAATGAGCTTGTTGCTCTGCTACATGCAATTTGACATTTGTAAAACAAAAATATACGTCTACACCAGGCAGGACAATTTTACCTTATTTATTATACCATGGATATGTACATATTTTTTTTTTTGGTTTAAAAATTTTTTTGAATAAAATTTTTACTCAGTCAACTTAGCAATTACAATTTTAAAATATTTGCCCCCAACGCAACATCGAAACTACAACCTCCAGATATAGGTTAATCAAAAATTTCATATAATGTAAAGAAGTATTCAAAACTTTATTGAAGGATCTGAAAGAGGGGCGCAAGAGCTCTATAAACGTTCTACAAAGAATAACAGTTCCAAAATCAA
The DNA here is from genome assembly GCA_947311025.1 of Lypha dubia. NCBI lineage: Eukaryota > Metazoa > Arthropoda > Insecta > Diptera > Tachinidae > Lypha > Lypha dubia. Next base: position 72,287,776 of record OX371260.1, read on the forward strand.
CAATTTTAAACTGTTTTGCAATTTGTGTTGTTGTTGTGCGACCAAATATTTTGGTTGCAGATAATGTTTGCCTCCTGGACATCGAGGCTTATTCTAAAAAATCATTTAAATATCACAGAACAGTTTAATGATTTTGTTATCTACGATGACAATGTTGCTTCTACTGGGTCCCTTAACGATGATGAAATTATTACTAGTATAAAGAGTCCACAAGATGATGATGAAACCACAAGAAAATGAGCAAAAGGAAGAAACTGTAGAAATCGATATTGCTGTTACCGCTAGCAAAGCTAAAATAATTGTAGGAAAACTTTTAACTTTTTTTGTGGCACAGGATTTAATACCGCATAATACGTTCGATTGCTTAGCTTTTGTCGAAAAAAGTATTGATAACTATATTTTGAAGTTGCGAAAACAAACAAAAAGAAAACAATATTTTATTAAAGCCTAATAAAATTAGCTGAATAACAAAAATGTGTTTTATTTTTTATTTACATACATACATACCTCATGAAATATAACTTTTTATTAACATTCTCGTGTTAAGTAGAATTTGAATTTAAAAACTATAGTTATAACGAATTTTTTCGTATATATTCAAACTTCGTTGTATAAAGGCATATTAATAGCGAAGAAATAGCTACAACGAAGTAGTTTCCCCTTGGAATGCGTTAGATCGATATATCAATATACTTTAAAAACATATTTGCTGAATTCACAACAATTTGTATCGTCTATCTTGTATGAAATACAAGTTTGTTTATATGTTTGTGAACACCTAGTGTATACATAGCTGCCAGATTTGACGATTTTGGGTCCTAAAAATGACATGGTGACGATGGGACGATTTATACCCTCATTTTGCCGATTTTAAATAATTCAAGTTTGCAACACTTATAAGTACTAGTAAAGCAACCCCGAACTACTGAAAATTGTAATGAGCAACTTTTTAAAAACTAGCTTGCTTAATACAGAAAACTTTTATTTAACTGATTATAAAAAAAAACAATTTTTTAAATTTTGAAGACATTTATATAGGAATATTTGCCAGAGACGTATTGAAAGAAGCACAATTATATGCAAAAAAAAAATATGATAGCAGTAATAATTGTGTTAATTTTTATATAGTGCTTTGTGATCAGATATTATCAAGATTTAATTTTGAAAATAAAAATAAAGCTCTTGGCCAAATTAATCCATTCAATATAATTAATGAAGAAAAAAGTTGGTTTTCTGAAATTATAAAAGAATTTTTCATTTTGTTGAAGAAAGTGAAAGCCAAGTCCTGATAAAAACATATAACTATTAGATTTTTGGAAAAAAATATCAGAGATGCAAACTAGGGATTCTAGTCTTTTGTTTCCGGGTTTGACTAAATTTATTACAAAAGTCCTAGTTTTACCACATTCTTCAGCAAATGTAGAAATAATATTTAGCCAGGTAAATATAAATAAGAGTAAAGTAAGAAATTCATTGAAAAAGTCGCCTTTGGAAGCAATATTATATACAAAAGACTATTTAAAGCTAGACAAATGTAGCTGCTATGATCTCACAGTTGTACCTGAAGTAATCAACATGTTTAATTGCACTATACATTTGTAAAATATATTATACATATATGTAGTACAATGTACATATTTTCTTTAAAAATTATATTTTTATTGTATAAATTTTATTGTAGTTTTTATACATTTTAAGAAAAAAATGTTTCCAAAAATGATATCGCACTTTATCAACAAGAGGCTATAAACTCAAAATTTTTAAAATTTCGTTTTTTGCAAGAAATCGATGGTCATATCAACCCACTGTAAAAATTTTACACCATCTTATCCATTCTTTCACAAAAAAAAAAAAAAAAATACAGTTGTATCTCTTTTTATGGTAGAGGAGTAGTATTACAAAAAAAGTTTTTGGCCTCTACTGAAAATTTAAAAATTTTGATTTAATACCCTCTTGTTGATCAAGTGCGATATTTAAAATGCATATTTTACTACATTGAAAAAAAAAATAAATTAAGGATTGAATTTTTTCCATACAATGTATATATGTATATATTTCAAAGTAGTGAAAAACATGCAATCTATTTACATGTGATTTTATTGTGAATTCTAATTAAAGTATCTGATCTCTGTATTTAAAGAATGCTGTTTTGTTTAATAAGATTTGTTTATTTAAAAGTTTTGTTATATTTTGCCTCTGATAAAATATGTTTTGTTGGTAAAAAAGCGGTTTTTTCATTTGACGTTTTTATGACGATTTCAATAAGCTATATTGACGATAATGACGATTTTTGCCCAAAAATATGACGATATTACCTCAAAAAATCTGGCAGCTATGAGTGTATATTGTATCGGCTTGAATCTTGTATTGATGGACAAAAGAACAAGCACCATACAAATACTCTCTGAGAGTATATATGTACATATACTCTCTGAGTATTGTATGAAATACGATTATTGCAAAACATATGAAATAAAAGTGTAATGGTGTATTTCCCTTTTATATGAAAATTACCAACAACAAATTTTACACTATTGTATATGATACTATAATACACTCGATACAATGTTACAAGAGGTTTTGTGAATTCAGCAATTGTAAAAATACTCTGTAACTGAGAGGAATATTTCGCCATTTTTGTGTGGGGTACAACATACTGTATTTAACTCATCATTAACGTGGACACAATCAATGTAACTCTCAGATGGTCGATATGGGGAGATTTGCTACCAATCGGGGATAGTTACAAGTCGGCCGCTTGAACTGTCACCCGAAACCTTTATCGACTCTTTGTCGTATGTAGATACTATATCCCTATATATGTAGAAATACAAAAACAACCAACTCTATGTGATTTCTGAACCTTCATTAGATTTTTACTAATTTAATTGTAATTTTTACCAACACACAATGGAATGATACATACTTGTATGGTTTTGCTTTTATTTGTCGCTTTTAATATTCTGGTATGGTTGAGTTGTCTAAGTCGATGTCTTACAAACATGTGAGGTCTATGTTCAATACCAATGCTGGACAAAAATAAACTTCAAATTTAAATGAGTAAAGCTACGTTCACATTTATCAAATATTTGTCGAAAAAAACGTGACCAAGAAAGAAACTAATAATTTATTTAGTTTTATTCTAATATTTTTTTTAATTGTGTGTTCGCATTTTTTAAAAACTGTATAAAAATACTTTTTTGTAGAATAATTGATTTTATTTTGTAATATAAAACACAAGTTTAAAGACACTATACGTAAACAAAACTACTGGTTACGTTTTTTTGACCGAATATTTAATAAATGTGAACGTAGCTTAAGTAAATAATAAATTTATCTAAGTATTACAAGTGTTAATTCAATTTTGTTCCAGAAGAAAAATTTGCAGCAATTATTACTGTAAAGAAACCATAGTCCATGATATATTTTATAGTTTTATTTATGGCTCAACTAAAAACATTGTTCAGTTACCAGTAGTTTTGTAAAATGTTATTTAACTATTTATACTGGTTGTTTTAATTATTTCTATTGGTTAGTGCAAGTTCAAGCAACAAAACTGGTTAGATCTACCCACATTTTGTTTGTGTATAGTAAATTCCCCTTAGATTTTTTAATGTAAGATATAATAATAATTAAAAACTTACCCGGTAAACCTTTGCGATATAAATCACTTATGTCATGAGAAACGAATTGGCCAAATTGCATTGACATTAATGTGCGCTCACTTTCTGATAACGTATCCTCTCCATAAAGTGATAATGATAAGACACGAGGATTTGGTAATTCATTGCCTGCTGAAGATTTGCTCGGAGAATAAAAGCCGTCGCCATATTTTGGTTTTAGAATGCGAGAATAACGTGAATTGGCCATGCCGTAACCAGGATTTTCAAAACTGTTGCACGATCCATCATAAGTACGGAAGTAGTAATTGCTGGAATAATTAAAGCATGACACAGGCGGTACGGCACATTCTGATTTGGTAGACGCTATTGATCCTAAATATGACTTATAAAATTTGTTGTCGTCATACAACCCATCAATTATGTTATTAGAGCGTAATGATTTTTTTATCCAAGATTCTATATCCGATAAGCTCCCATCTGGCACGGGTTTTAATATATTGAAGTGACTAATGTCTTCTGTTATGATGTCACTAAGGCCAACTTCCGCCAGAGTATTTTTAGCCGATAATGCCGTTAAGGCCTCTATGTTCAAAGTGTCCGCACTATTTAAATGTTTGTAGGGGCTAGTATTTAACAATTAATAAAAAAAAATTGTTTTATATGATGCCTTTCATTAATTAACTGCAAAATATTAATCAACTAACCATTCTAACTGATGCGTTACATTTATTTCTTTTAAAAATATTAACGCAAACACGATAATATGAAACGTAAGACACTTCATAGTTCCGTATAATATTTAATTATTTTAGACAATGCAATATTATTCACTTCAAGTATTAGTTTATATATAAAATTAGTTTCTTATCAAAAAAATCTTAGCGCGTTTAAAAAAGTTCATTTCGTGGCTAAATGCACAAAGATATTATTGCATAAATCACGTCTCAAATCTATGCGGAAAGTAGCAAAAAATTAAAAAAGTAGAAGTAGAGTTAAAAATAAATTTATATTAATTAGCTGTTTTTTTTCAACACAAATTTTCATGGCGTTCATTCAGTATATAAATGAATAGATATGAATGAATATTTTACTTTCCGCTTACAACTATATTCTATATTTTACAGTACATACATACATACATACATATGTAGATATGTACATAAACACATAAATAAAAATATTTACTATTATGAATTGTTTGAATGCCAAGTTTTTTATTATAATTCTTACAATAATGTTTTTAACTATTAAACACTAGCACCGGTCCATCATTATTTTTGGAGAATTACATCTTTCCGCCGTCTAATCACCTCAAGGTTGTATATTGTTCTACGAGTAGAAGTGACCTACACTGAATTTCAAGACTTGCACTGCTTTACTTGCGCAGATATAAAAATTTTAATAAGTTATTTTGTATGGCTGGTACCTGTTCTCCCCGTCCTATCTGCTCAAGATTTTTAAGTAAGTTGTATTTTATGCTTGTGCTAACCCCCAGAAAATTGTATTGTTTAGTTGCGGAGATACTTATGTGAATATCACTAATTTGTTTGTATGAGGGGTGCCCGTTGCCTGGTATCAGCTCATCATTTCGCTAGGATTGAATTTGTTCTAGAATTGACCCACAGCAAATTTCATGACATTTATTGCTTTAGTTGTGCATATACTTACATACATACAGTAGCTCACAAAAATATTTTGCATATGCAAAATAAAATAAATTTGAATAATAAATGCTCTATAGATTTTTTTTCTTCCAAAAAGTGATTAATATTTTATTATAAATCAGATTAGAAAATCACAAACTTCAATTCTATTTCATAAAAAAATTAAAAAAAAAAATTCATAACGTTAATTTTTTTAATAAAAATTAATTTGGCAGCAAGTTATCAGGTCACAAAAGTATTTTGCTTTTTAATTATTTCTAACTTATTGGTAATAATTAAAAAAAAAGTTTGTAGTTTTAATACTTTGTGTGGTACCCATTATTATCAATAATTGCTTTCAATCGCCGAGGCATTGATTCCACTAAACTTCGACATTTTTCAATAGATATTTTATTCCATTCTTCTTCTAATACACGTTTTAATGTTGCTTTGGATGTAATGTTGTGTTCCCGGACTTTCGCATCCAAATAAGCCCAAAGATTTTCAATGGGATTTAAGTCAGGACTTTGGGGAGGTGTCTGGAGATGTTTGGTGTTGTACAAAAGCCATAGTTTGACATCGTGGGCTGTATGTTTTGGGTCATTATCATGTTGAAAATAATACCCATTTCTAGATAGACCCATCTTTTCCACACTTGCATTTAGATTTTCTTTCAAAATGGACAAGTATACATGCCTGTCCATTATACCATCAATAAAAACTAGGTTTCCAACTCCTAATGCTGACATACAGCCCCACACCATTATGGATACACCACCATGTTTTACAGTTGGTTTTATATTTTTTAAATTTAGGGATTCGTTTGGTTTGCGCCAAACCATCCGACGTCCGTCTGACCCAAAAAGGTTAAACTTGCTTTCATCGCTGAACACTATAGTTTCCCAAAAGCCAAAAGATTTATTTTTATGCATTTCAGTAAATGATAACCGCTTTTGTCTGTTGACATCAGATATACTTATATGGTTTTTTTCTTGCCACACGACCATGAATATTATTGGCTCTCAAGACCCTACGTATTGTTTCGTCACTCACACTTGTTCTTTGGATCACCTTTAGTTTTTCATTAATTTTTGGGGCAGATAAATGGGAGTTTTCCCGATTTTCTTTGAGAATTTGTCTCTCATTTCTAGACGTCAATAATTTGGGACGACATTTTCGTTGAATATTTTCGATGTTACCACGCTTCTTTGCCCGTTTAATTATATTTTCTATTGTTTGCCGACATCGACTAAACATATCACTGATATATTTTATTGATTTTCCTTGATTGTGAAGGTATAATATAATTTTTTTCTCAGAACCACTTAATTCTTTTCCTTTTGGCATTTTTGTGACTAAAAATTTACGTCTGTGCAGTAAAATAATGATTTCGCAACTTATTATATTAAAAAAATACATTACAAGAGTTATGCCAAAAAAAAGAGAGAACAAAAAAAACAACACCAACAAATAGAAAATAACGGTGATCGTTAAGAGGCAAAATACTTTTGTGAGCTGAAAATTGCTTACTTTTTACAAATAAAACAACAAAAGTTAAAAAGTGTGTTCGAGTACGCAAAAGTTTTTACTATTTTTTACTGAACTTTACTGCATTTTACTAAATTGCGTTCGTTTACACAAAATACAGTAAATGAGAACACAAATTGAGAGCGTAAAGTGACAGTTCTTAATTGAGAGCTTGCAAATTTTTACTGCAGAAATTTTTCGCAGTAAAGTTTAGTAAAACAAGAAAACATATGATTCAAAAGGTAAACAAACAAAAAGTGTGCAATTTGTGACTAAAATATTTATCAAACTAAAAATTTAAGTGAAAATAAAATAAAACTAAAAGTAAATTAACATTAAATTGAACTTGTTTGTGAAACAATTACCTACATGCCTTTTAATGGAATATAAAAGTTATTTTAGTTTTGTGGAGTTGTAAAATTCTAAAGTACTTGGGTACTTATTACTGCACTTCTTTTTACGATAATCAGTAGCAAAAACAAATATTTATGTACTTTGAATAAATTTAACCACACACAAATATGCAAAATCAAATAAAATAAAAAAAGAAGATATGGGAAAGATTACATAAATTAAATTGTTTATATTTTATTAAAATATTTGTCTTATAAAAAGTATTTAATCGAGTACCCATGAATAAATTGTTCAAATATCCAAAAATGTAACAAATTTTCAACACTACATTTATTTTCCATCAGCTGTTGCCTAAATCTTACGAATTTTTACAATTTTTCCGTTCGCGTACTTTTTTGGGTAAACATTTTTTTGGAGAGTAAATTCTGATGTTTACTCATTTATACTCATTTACTGCATTTTACTGTAAAAGTAAACAAACGGACCTATAGTGAACTTGGAGTTGTTATTGTTTTTACTTTTGTACTTGTCGTCCAAGACACTATATTATCATGACTAGAAAAAGAAATGTGTATATGTTACATATGTAGTTTTTGTGTTATTATTGAATAAAACAATAATGTATGTTAAAAGAATGGAAGCAAAATATTTTTGTGTGTGTATGTATGTATATAACTATCAATAGTTTTTTTTATATAGGGAGTACCCGTTCCCCCATTCTCTTAACTTAAGATTTGGCTGGAGGTTGTATTTTATTGCAAAAGTGACCCATAGAGAATTTAATTGCTTTAGTGCCGTTCTACCATTCTATAACCTTAAGAAATCTGGAAGTTGTACTTTGTTTTAAAAGTGACTCACAGCGCTTTTCAAGACATTTATTGCTTTTGGGAAAGGGTTTTCCCACTACAATACGTGTCGCAGCGGTTTTCAAAAAATATTCCATGACCAAATGGCAAACAAACTTTAAAAAAATACACTTTTTAAAAATCGGGCCACAAATGCGCGATTTATGTGTGGACAAACAACAGAAAAACCAAACGTTTTGATACATACATACACACATTTGCTCAATTCATTAGCCAAGTTGTACCCGCTTACTGTTGTACATACCCTGTCGGAAACTGAGTTAACTTTAAACAAACTTTAAAGCAGCCTTTGTCATAAAGAGAACATGTAGGAAATATCAATGTATTGGTGTTTTTACACTTGTAAAAATTGATTGTTACATTTATTTTTTTACTGTAGCCTAACATCATATTAATAGTTTGTATGTATACACACTGGATTGGTTTAGCGTGTTTATAAACGAATGAATGAATTTACATAATTACAAAAATTTTCCATTAAAACATATTTATATATACAAAAAAGCTTCTTCCCACTCAACATTCCACATCATGAAAAATTAAAATATTCAGAGTGTACTGTGAATAACAAATAAAGAGACTAAAAAAATAAATATTTTCTTGCCCTCTTTTGCATGTGTTTTATTGTTGCAAATTCTAAAATAATGTGGAATGTTGATTGGGAAGAAGCTTTTTTGTATATGTATTTTTTAATGGTAAATTTTTGTAATGATGTAAATTCATTCATTCGTTCATTCTTTCGTCCATAAACACGCTAAACCAATCCAGTGTGTATGCATACAAACTTTTAATATAATGTTAGTAATGTACATATGTACATTAAAGGGCTGCATGAAACTTAATAATGATGATCACGAAACTTTCATCATTATCTTTTATTCATTCGTTTCTATTCAATACAGATCAGTATTGATCAGATCAGATGGAAAATTCAGTACTTTTGTACTATTTTCAGTACTTCTTCACAAGAAAAATACCACAGTACCCCCACGTCATATTTAGTACTACTTTTTTGTTTTGCTTTGTTCCCTGTTTAGAAATCTGCGTTATTTTTATAATCATTGAGCATTCACACACGAGATGAATGTTTATGCCGCACAATTTTTGTTCTTTTGTTAACATACGAGACTATTTAATCTGGCATAAAATGTATACGTGTACTCAGCTTTGTATGTGCCTTATGGCCAATAAATGAGTGGATATTTAATTATAGTTTTAGTTAATTTTCATAAAAATTTAAAATTCGTTTAAACACACTTTCATTTTTTCAGTCAAACTTAAAGTTCTTATATAATTACGATGAAAATATGGTGGCACTACGTAATATAAAAAATTTCCCACAAATTTCCCAAAAAAACAGCTGACTAGAGCAAATAAAAAAAAATCTAAAAAATATATATTATTATTTTAGCTATAAATAAGAATAATTAAGAACTGCTGAAATGTTTTAAAAGAATAAGAGCAACTTTCAGAACGATTAAAAGGGTAATAGCGAAAAAAGATGCCAAAATCTTATGCAACTTATCAGCAGCCACAAATATTTTATTTGCTTTTTTTCAAACAAGAAGAACAAGCAGTCAAACACATATGGAAATTCGTAAAACTTGTGTAGTGTTTAAACACACAACGTTGGCTATTTAATGTTGATTTAATATTGCAATGAAAAACAAAATTTTATATTTAAACGAGTTTTAAAAATAAATGAAACATTATCATCCACTCATTTATTGGCCCTTAGTGTTTTTGTACTCATTTGAAGTTTGTCTTTCGTTGTACATATTACGGAATAAGTGATGATGAATTGGCAATTATTTTAAAGGACATTCAAGTATAAAAAGCGAATTTACTGAATATTTTTGTAATGAGGGAAAATTTTAAACATCAATACAAAAAAATTTTAAATTGCTTCAAAACTTCTATACTAATAAAAAAACTTTAGCCAACATTTCTCAAAGTTTTTAATTTAATTTTGTATGTAACTTAATAATTCTCTTAGAACTATTGTAGTTTTTCAAGTAAATTTTGAGAATTTTTATAATTAATCGTTAAAAAATTTTATGTTTTTTAAAAGATTTATTGACAAATTTAATCAATTAACAATTAAAAAACATAAACCGCCTTATTTACAAAAAATATTTTCTGCTTATAAATAATATAAAAAACATATAAAATACCTATAAAAAAATTAAAAATTAATTGAGAATGTTTATTAAAAAATAAATGCATAACCTTTGTTGGCGCGACCAACCCCCTTCTTTTTTGAAGTTCATGTTCACTCGACCACAATTTAAGTTAGCACAACAATTGTTTTTTCGAAAACACATGAGACTAATTAATCTGGCATAAAATTGTATACATATACAGAGCTTTGTGTATTAGTGTATTTTGCACACATTTGTTTTTTTAATGTACATGTATTGGTTTTGTTCTGCTAATGCGGGTTTGAACCTGGTTGAAAAATTATGCCAACCAAAAACGACTCTCTTCACCGAAATTACCTACGAGCTGCCATGTTATGCCAGCACAATTAATCTCGTGTAAATTGCACCACTCAAGCACCCAATTCTAATGTGTTTTAACTATGTACATGGTTTCGATAACATGCTACTTTATACTACGTTCACACGGAACATGCTTCGCTCTCTATTCATGCTTCACACTCCAATCATGAGAGAAGCAACATGCTTCGCCATACAAAATTTTAAGAGCGAAGCATGTAGATTCATATTGAATCTACTTGCAAAGCATGAAAAATTGCTGTCTTCTCTAAATTTTATCGGAATTTATCGGAAGTTTATCTGAACTAGATGCAAAAAACACAACAAAAACTTTTATTAAAAGTGAAAAATTGAACTAAATCTATAAAGATAAAACAACAATGGAAATAAAAAATAGGTTTATGCATTTTTAAAAATGCGTAATAATTTTAACTTATTTTTTTTTTGTCCATTTTAGATTTTATTTGTTATTAAGAAGAGAACTGTCAAATCGAAGCAAGTACATAAGTCGTGTGAACAGCGAGATCATAAACATGCATCAGAAAGCGAAGCAAGTGCTTCATCTTGTCGTGTGAACATAGTATAACACATTAATAGTCAATAAACATATATGTTTTGCACACCACTAAGAAATAAAGCACTTTTTGTTCTAGAGTCTGCTTCTGTTTAATTTTCTTTTTAAATAAAAATATATGTTTCATAAAAAGTACCACAAAGTTGAAAAAAGTACTCTTTTTGTTGACGGACAGTACCATTTAAGTTTTTCATTTTTCCATCACTGATACAGATGAATAACTATGAACAGAGAACAATCAACACACGATAGTTAAGAGACGAGTGTAATGAAGTTTGTGTGGTCACTTAAGCATTAAACACATTCGCCACAGCAGACTACTGACTACCACCTGTCAAAATTAGAATACATGTGTGCATATGAGAATGATTATATTGAAGACAGCAAGGCAACACGGCAACAGGTTTTTGTCCATGCTACTTTTGTCGTGTAGTCGAATTAAACTAATTTCTATTTCTGATGGCCACAAAACCAAAACAGTGTTGACAATATAACAAAATTTGTAAAGCAAATTAGTGATTAGAAATATTTTTTATTGTAAAATAAGAAAGAAAATAACAAAATTTAAATTTTATAATATATATGCATCAAGAATTTTTATTAACTTTTTTCTTATATGGAATATTGACTTGAGTCAAAAATACTAACATTGTTAAAGTTTTAAAAAAACTCACAGGCTAATAGCCCTTTTTTACCTAAAAATTTTTGTGTAATTTTTTCGACGCTCTCTCTTGATTCCGCAGTTTCGGGGTTAAAAACTTTAATATATTATTGATCATAAGTCCTACAATATAGAACGAATATAAACGACATAGGTATCACTTCAAAATGCTCTAAATAACTCATTTAATTAAATTAAAATCATCTTAAAGAAGCATAACTTACGTATTTCATCGGTGACAGCTTTCAAGTATACACCAAATAAAAGCATGGTAAGTTCTCTGTAAAAGTGAAAAGTCAGATAAAAAATTTTAAAATTGAATTTCACTCGCAATGGGTAAATTGTTTTTATAAAGGTATTTTAGAGAAGTTTAGAGTGATATCCATATCGCTCATATCCGTTCCATATTCTAGGACTTATGACCAATAAAAAATAAGTTTTGAACCCCGTAACTCCGGAGACAAAAGAGATCCACGAGATGAATTATTTCGGTTTATGTCAAAGCGAATCCATACAAAGTGATGTGAGTGGCGAAATTAATTCGCCGTGTTCAATTCGCCGCAGCGAACTTTAAAAAAGTAAAAGCGCTGAATATGCACCACTGTAATATACATAAACAACAATTCAGGATCAGCTGTTTGCTGTGTATCTGTCGTTTTCAAAATAATTAAGTAGCTGGCTAAACGGCCACAACGGTAGCTAGCAGCATTTGTGTTCGTGTAGTCTGCTGTGGCGAATGTGTTTATACCTTAATAAGAAACTGTGAGATGAGAGCGAGAACTTCGAATAAAAATCGTTTCAATGAACAAACTCTTTGTGTTAACGAAGTGAAACAAAATGTTCTCACTCTTACTATGAACAAAGCAACAGTTTGTTTGGTGTTCTGATTTTTATTCGAAATAGAGTGAACATATGAATATGTTCATTGATGGCCACATTCATGCAGCCCTGTAATATATAAAAATCAAACGCTGTGTCTTACAGTGTAGCCAGGTAAATATTGTCTAATGTCCCTAAATTAAAGAGTGTTGTCCCCAAAAATCCCCATTTTAAAACTGGAAATCCCCAATTTTGTTCCCAATAAAGCATCATAAAAAACAATTTTTTTTTATTAATTTTATTACATACATTTATTTAAGTTAATGCATTCGTATGTGCTCAATGGAACTTTTGTATCCATAGAATATTTTAAAATTCCATACGCGAAATCAAATTTATTTTTTTTTCTATGCTTTTGAGTTGTAAATTTATACATAACTCAAAATTTTCCATACTCTCAGTGAATATTTTAAGCATTTATTTTGCTAGTACAGTTAAATAATCTAAAAAAAATTTTTTGAACTCTTTTTGCTTCTAATGCCTTTGAACATTCTATGGCAACATCAATTTCAGCAACAACCAAATTACTATTCCTAATCGTCAATTAGTACATCCATTTTGGCAATATCGGCGTCAATAAATTCTGGTTTTAAAAATTTTGAACAAATTGTTATCAAAACCAACATCCTCAATTCCCCTTTTATGGAGGTACAAAACGCTTCCCCTCCTGCCCGGAGTATGACGAACGTAGCAATAACTACTGACAGACTTCACTGGGCTATTAAAAGCTTCCATCCGTACAAATCACCTGGTCCGGACGGAATCATTCCCGCAGATCTACAACACAATTTAGACCTTGTTACACCCTGGCTGCTCATAATATACAGAGCATGTCTTGACTGGTCCCATATTCCGCAACAATGGACCAAATGCGATGTAATTTTCATCCCAAAAGGGGGAAAAGCATCGCACTCGAAGGCAAAGGACTTTAGACCTATCAGCCTTACATCTTTTCTTTTAAAGACTTTAGAAAGACTGATCGACGTTCATATTAGAACTATAACAATCGACAGTAATCTTTTATCAGCCAATCAACACGCCTACACCAAAGGCAAATCGGTTGAGACGGCGTTACATTCGCTCGTAGGTCACATTGAAGGGTCACTTGAGCATAAGAATTATACTCTAGCGGCCTTCATGGACATTGAGGGCGCCTTTAACAATATCAACTCGGATGCTATTACCCAAGCTCTCACAGAGCTAGGAATAGAGCAGTCACTATGTCAATTCATCAAGAATTTGCTTGAACGCAGAGCCATCACATCTACCATGGGGGAAGCACGTATTACCAGGTACGCCCGCAAGGGCACGCCACAAGGTGGTGTCCTATCCCCTCTGCTATGGAATGTGGCATTAAACGTCCTGCTTAGTAAACTGGAGTCCATGTGCGTCAATACTGTTGCATATGCAGATGATGTGGCAGTGACTATCTCGGGCTTCCATCTTGACACAATTAGCTACAGGCTGGAAGATGCACTCAGTGAGGTCTGTAAATGGTGCTCACAGAACGGCCTCAGCGTCAACCCAACCAAAACGGAACTAGTGCTCTTCACTAGAAGATACAAAATTCCCACCTTCACTCTACCCAAAATAAATGGCACTACACTAGCCCTATCGGATAAAGCCAAATTCTTAGGCATTATCCTTGATAATAAATTAACATGGAGAGACAATCTTCATGCTCGTGCAACAAAAGCCGTAGCGGCATTATATGTTTGCAAGAAAGCCATTGGTCCTACCTGGGGCATAAGTCCCAAGGGGATTAATTGGATATTTGAAACGGTCATCAAACCAACTCTTTTCTATGGTGTAACAATCTGGTGGAAAGCACTGGACTTGGCAACAAACCGACAGCGAATTGAGAGAACTCTCCGCTTAATGGCAATCATGATAACTGGTGCCCTTAGAACTACGCCCACAAAGGCCCTTTTTGCTATGCTGGGCTGGCTTCCAGTCGATCTTTTGGCTAGGAAGCTAGCTCTACGCACTGCGGTGCGACTTAGTACAACTGACGCATGGAAATATCGACCATGGGGTCACGCTAGCATTGTAGAGACCATGGGAACTATCCCTGATCTCATCGACTATTGCATTCCAAGACCTTCCTTTTATAGAGCATTTAACTACTCTCTATCGGAGGACCTCCCCCCTACACCGCACGGGGCCCTACGAGTGTTCACGGATGGCTCCAAACGGGGCTCCAGGGTTGGCGGGGGTGTCTACATTGAAGAATTCGGGATCAGGATTTCCTTCAGACTCCCGGACGAATGTAGTATCTTACAAGCTGAAATATTTGCCATCAAAAAGGCAACAAACTGGCTACGGTACTATAGGATAACAAATAGAGTTATTCAAATTATAACAGACAGCAAACCTGCAATAATAGCAATTTCGGGTGTGTACACAACATCCCTCCTTACCCTGGAATGCAGGAAATCACTTAATACAGTGGCTAATTGTTCTAGTGTTACCCTTATTTGGGTGCGGGGACACGGAGAAAACACAGGCAATCTCATCGCTGACAATCTGGCCAGGAGAGGTACAGAGTTAGAGGCCGCTGAAATTGACAATTTCTGTGGTCTTCCGCTCTTGGCCTGCTGGAGGCGAATCGAGAAAGCCCTTATGCAAGAGGCACAAACAAGATGGTTTAATGAACCATCCTGTACCACAGCAAGGACCCTATGGCCTTGCATTGATATCAACAGAACCAAAAATCTGCTGAACTTTCCAAAACCGCAATTGCGCAATCTTGTGGCCACGGTCACGGGACACTGCACCTTCGGAACCCATGCCAGACGCATGGGTCTACCATACAATGAGTATTGCTCCAGCTGCAATGACGAGGAAGAAGAAGAAAGCATCGCACACCTTCTATGCCTCTGCCCAGCTATGGAGGATCACCGCCTCCGCTTTCTAGGCAGCAGATCCTTCAGTACCCTCTCCGAGCTCTCAAATACGGAACTCGGTTGTATTAGCTCCTTCATCAGGAGCAGTGGATGGTTCGCCCAATAGGGGGCTCGACATCCTGGATGTTCTGCAAGACAACTCCTTGCTTTGGTTTTTCCCACCTGTTTCTGCTTTCTACTATTCTCTTGCTCTTCTATGGTCTTTCCTCATCTACTCTTCCTCCGACTCTTCTAATCTCCTTTCCTCCATCACTCGTCTTCACTACAGGTAGCACAATGGGACCATATCAGGACCCAAGTGAGCTGGAATCTAATCTTCCATTTACCAGCAGCCTGCTAACCTAACCTAACCTAACATCCTCAATACCATCGCCTTGAAATAATCGAAATATGGAGAAGATAAACGCCAAGATATATAAAAATATATGTATGTAAATATATGTATGAAAGATAATGGTAAAATAAAGCAAAATTGATAATAGGTATACTGAAAATGAAAAATCCCCAAATCCCTTCCCACGATAATCTGTCCACAAAAACCAGCTAAAATCCCCAATTTGGGGAGAAATCCCCACACCTAGCTACACTGGTGTCTTACAGCGTGTTTTTCGAAAATGAATTTTTGTATACGTTCTCATAAAAAACGAACGAAACCACTTTTACGTTTTTATAAAACATTCATTTTCATGTGAGTGACGAAAAAGCTTTATTTATTTTTTCATTGTATTTTTGGTTCTTATAAAATGAAAATATCTGTAATAACGATAGCAAATGTCAAAAACAAAACGATAATTAAAATGCTATCGTTTGAAAAATTCACACAATAATAATACGTACATAAGTATTTATGTATGAATGTATTTAAAAAAAGTTTGAAACATATGTATATTATAATTGTTTTATTTATTTAAATATACGGAAAGTTTTATTTTTTAGGCTCCATGAAAAATGGCCCTGAGCTATATATTAAAAATCGATTTACTTTATAGCCACAAGTCTTTTGGGGTATGTTATTAAAGTAGTCGAGGAATACATACTTTTTGAAAAGATTTATGATAAGAAGAAGAACTTCAAAAATCGCCCAAAAGTTTCGGATTGACAAAAAAAAAACAACTCGAATTTTGTGACCCAATTTTTCTTATATCTGAGTGAATTTTTTTAATTTTTAAATATTGAAAAAAATTTTCCTAATTTTTTGTTAAATTTTTAAGTGACAAATAATACCAAAATTAAAAATGGCCCCAAATAAAATAACAAAAATTGTAAATTGCACCAAAAGTTTTTATTTTTGTTTTTAACAAAACCTTCTGGGTGCATTTTTCATTGGTTATAAACCAAATGATATATTTTGCTCTGATAACTAAAGACTCCCCGAATAGTTGGTATTCCGCCGTATTGCAGATTTTCTCCACTATTGAATTTCCTGAAACGAAGATGCTTTCCAAAGACAGCATTGTTGTCATTCGGCCACAAAATAGTACATAATAGAACAGTGTGAGAATATGTTTCATTTTTTTGCGGTCTCAGTGCACTTGAGGGAGTTAATTTTTTTGGGTTATAGCTCGTTCAGCAATTTTTCCATTTAAAACAACAAAATAAATTATTGGACCATTTTTAATTTTTTGTTCGGTGCTATTCATAATTTTTCAGCTTGTGAAAATTTTTCAATTCCGGCCATATTTTATGGAGCCTTTTTTGAACTCAAGATCATTTTTTGTAAATAAAAAACATTTGATTTATAGAGTTAACACCAAAGACAGTACGTTTGTATGAGAAAAAAAATTTAAATTTATGAAAACGAACGCATTGGCAATAATGTTCCTTTACGAAAGCAAAAAGCTTTATACATGTCAAAAGTGAATAAACGAAAGCTTTCTATCATTTTATAAGATCCAAATTTAAAACGATGTCGTTACAAAACGAAATTTCGTGTGAGAAGACTTTTGTTTTACAAAAACGGGCTGCTAATTAACAACTTTGTTATATGAATTAATCATCCTATTTAAATTAATTAAGCTTATAAAAAATGAAACAATAAAAAATATGTTTATGATTGAGCGTCATAATCTCTAAATTAATTTAACTGTTATTGTGGAAAAAATATTATTTTATATTTTTTTAATTTTCCAAGAAATAATTATCGTTGGAGTTGTTCCTTTTTCACTCTTTGCGTAAATTTGTTATTTCTTACTATGCAATTTCTTTAATTTCACTAATTTTTTGTTGACATGCAATTCATCTAAGCTTTCAAATAATCATGCAAAACGAAAATTGTATTTTGTACGCAAATTTTACATTGCACCATTACTTGCTGTTCGTTAGTCTCGGTTAAACTCGAGAATTGCTGGACCTATTTGGCTAATTTTGGTCTTGAATTATTTGTGGAAGTCTAGAGAAGGCTTAAAAAAGAAGGTTTATTTTTGGTACTTTTTTAATGGATTTTGTTGAAATTTGATAGGGTACTTTTTAAGTGTTAAAAGACATAAAATTTGGACTTCTGGTAGGTTGTTTTTCCCTAATAATTTTTAGGGATATTTTAAAATTAATTAATTTTAACTTTAAAAACGAACACTGAATTAAATAAATTATAAATAAGTTTATTTCTGGGCACTGTGAAAAAAGAACACTAGCTAACTCTCGACAAATTGAAGTGAACGCTTTAAATTTTTAATTATTCTTATTAAGCAGTTATTTCTACAGCTATATTACATTCAGATAATTGTTATGAGTATTATAAATCTCACATACATAGGCTGACTTCCAAAACGTTCGTATACAATGTTTGTATACAGTGTTGCTACTGTATTTAAATCACATACATATGCAAAGTTTGGTAACAATGCAACAACTATAAAACCGATGCCTTGTTTGCTCTCTTACTGCGTTAAAAATACTTTGCGGCGGCGTTTTGAAATGGTATACATTGTATAACTATTGTAGTGCGGCGTTATGAAATGTGATGCTTTGTTAAAACACAAAGCAATTGACGTTTTGGAAGTCAGCCATAACCAGTATTATATCGGGATTTATATATTTATATGCATTTATGTACATGAAGTTAGGTAGTATTAAGGTAGTTCATAGAATAATTTATAATTTAATTAGGTTTTAATTTTAAAATATTATTAGGGTGTTTATTAGTTTAAATATCAGATTAATTCAGTTGTTCATTATTATTTATTTATATTTTATGGTTTATTATTTCCTTATTTCTTATTATATATGGCGCAACATTCCGGCCCCATTGAAGGACTGGAAGTCTTCAAGTAAATGGAAGGGGAGCCAACTTTTTTATAGGGCGTTTAAATACGCCGTTTCTGGTCCGGACCTCCACCACTCTGACCTTGCCGTCCTCTCCGGCGATTACGCGAACGACTCGCCCTGTCAGCCAATGTTGGGGCGGGCCGTTGTCCTCGTGGATTATTTCCACTTGACCTATCTCGAGGTTGGGCATTTCATGATGCCACTTGGCTTTGCCTTGAAGACCCAGGACGTAGTCTCGAAACCAAGCCCAGAATGTTTGCTTGAGACCGCAAAGCAGACGCCAGCGCTTCCATAACTTTACTTCTTTGGCGGTCACGTCTTCTAGGTATTCTTGCGGCAGCGATCACAGATCCCCTCCGATTAGCAGATGCGCTGGGGTTAGCGCTTCTCCATCGTTGGGATCTGGAGATAGCGGTGCGATGGGCCGATTGTTCAGCACCGCCTCTACTTCTGCGAGCATTGTCCCCATCTCTTCCTGAGTGAGCGACGCGTTGCCCACGGCCCGAAGTAGTAGGAATTTTGCTTGCTTGACTGCGGCCTCCAAAGTGTGGTGCCCGAGGTGGTATGAAGGTGAACCGCACCCCGCACGACGCTGCGTATGATTCGACGGCCTGTCGACTCCTCTCGAACCCTTCTTGAATCTCCTTGAGAACCCTGCTGGCTCCGACAAAATTGGTTGCGTTGTCGCAAAAGATTTCCTCTGGAAGACCTCTCCTGGTAGCGAACCTTTTAAAAAAAACCGCTATATATATTTTTAATGGTGGCCGACCATCTATTCTTAATGACACGTTAACTGGACCATAGGAGTCTACACCGGCTATTGAGAATGGCCTCGTAACTCTCACTCTGTTAGTAGGTAGATTGTCCATTATTTGGGACATAAGTGTAGGCTTGTAGCGGAAGCAATGCACACATTTTCGGACTATTTTGTTACACTCCTCTTTGGCGTTGATTAGCCATATATTAGCTCGTGACAAAGCGATGAGCGCTTTTGTACCAGCATGACAGTTTTCGAAATGTAATTGTCGCGAATAGAGTGTGACAAAGCTATTCTTTTTCGGTAATAAAAGTGGGAACTTGGTATTGTATTTCAAGTCTGCATTAAGCAATTTCCCACCTACCCTTAATAGTGAAAACGATCTTCCTTCTTCAGTGGACGTATGAATGAATGGTGTCAATCTGTGTATATTTGATGGTAAGACTTGAGATTTTTGTAATTTAGATGCCTCCTCAGAAAAGTTAAATCTCTGGATTGTCTCTACGAGCCGATAAAAGGACCATTTTAATTCAACTGCAGTAGCCATGGAACATTTGTTTACGTTAAGTTTTTTCAGACTATCGACGAATCTGAAGATAAATGAAGTTATTCGAAGCAGTTTTTTGTATGATGAATGCTTCTCAATTAGATCAAGTAAATAATTTTTAGGTTCTTCTACTGCAAGAAACACATGAGTTTTTCTTGTTTCTATCAATTTTTGGTTCTCTGTTAACTCGAAATGTTTATTAACAGGCCAATGAGACCTATCATTTAACAGAAATGACGGCCCTTCAAACCAAATAGACTTTTTTAGTTCTTGGACATCACATCCTCTTGAGGCAATGTCAGCTGGATTCTGTTTAGTTGACACATGGCGCCATAAAACTTGGTCTGACCATTCTTGAATTTCAGCAACTCTGTTTGCCACAAAAGTTGTAAGAGAGGATGGATGCGTTTTTATCCAGTGCAGTGTTATTTCGGAGTCTGTCCAGAAGTTAACACTGTCGATTTTAAAATCTGCCATCAGCTTAATTCGACGAGAATGGCAGCGCTACAGATCGCCCCAGCTAAAATTAAGGCTTAAAGAGTGTACCAAGCAGCTTAGGAAAGTTTTGCAAACTCAAAAAACAGCTTCCCTTCTAAAATTCCTTCAACAGCTAGATGCAACACCACAAACAGATTATTCACTGTGGCGTGCAGTCAGAGGACTTAAAAGGCCGGTGATATGCAAACCCCCCATTACGAGCCCCTAATGGTGACTGGGCAAAAACTGATGCTGAAAAAGGTGCACTTTTTGTTGAACACTTAGAAAAAGTATTCACTCCGAATATTTCTGCTGATGTTGTTGAACTGCCACCAGTCGTCTCTTTACCAGAAATATCGCTAAAATTCAACATTGTGGAGATTGAAAAGGCTATTACTAGTCTTAACAACAGAAAAGCCCCAGGTGTTGACAAAATAAGCAACAAAATGCTTCAAGAATTGCCTTACACTGCAAAAAGAATAATACTATTCATTTTTAACAGCATTCTACGCCTAGAACACTGTCCTAAAGAATGGAAGGTTTCGCTGATTACTATGATACCAAAGCCCGGCAAGGATCATACAAAGGTTGAAACCTATCGGCCTATTAGTTTACTGTCTAACATTTCAAAACTATTTGAAAATATGTATATGAGCAAGCTGATGCCTATAGTGACTAGTAATGGATGTATTCCAGATCATCAATTCGGTTTTCGCAGACAACATAGCACAATTGAACAAACTCACAGACTTGTGAATGTTGTTAGAGACAAGAGCTCTGCGCTCTTTATTGATGTCTCACAAGCTTTCGATAAAGTATGGCACGAAGGTCTTATCAACAAATTAACACAAAATCTACCAGCAAACATCGTAAAGCTTTTAAAAAGCTATTTAATGGAACGTAAATTTGTAGTTAGGGAAGGCAATTTTTTAAATGGCTCAAACAATGGCGTATAAAAGTTAACGAGCAGAAATGTGCACACGTCACTTTTACGTTGCGCAGGGAAACATGCCCGCCTATAAAAATTAACACCGAGACTATACCACAACACACTGTAGTCAAATATCTAGGCGTTCATCTTGATCGTCGTTTAACATGGAAATGGCATATAGACGCAAAGTTAACACAAATGAAATTAAAAGCATCCCAAATGAATTGGCTTATTAGAAGAAACTCTACTAAGCCTTGACTGTAAACTTCTCATATACAACGCGATCCTGAAACCAATATGGTCCTATGGAATCCAGTTATGGGGCACTGTCTCAGCATCGAATGTCGAAAGAATTCAAAGGCGACAGAATAAAATCCTACGTACAATAACAGCAGCCCCCTGGTATGTCAGAAACCATCGAATTCATAAAGATCTAGATGTTCCGGCTGAAAAGAAGGGATACTCTTTTGCTCAGCCGTTCACGAGAGATGTAAAACAACAAAAATTAACCGTTGAAATTAAAAATTTTGTTTAGCATTGGCTCAACTTATATTTAATATTTTTTAGATTTAAGATTTGAAAAACTTATTGTTAATTTAATCTATAATTAAAGATTCAATAAATCATAAAATTATCAAAAAAAAAAAAAAAAAAAAAAGCTTAATTCGATTCCACAACTTAGCCAATAGGTGAGCAGCGCTTAATTCTAGTCTTGGAAGATATTTTGTCTTGAGTGGGGCAACTTTAGATTTTGCTGTTAACAGTCGCGAGACACTTCCCGTTGAATCAGAATTTGTAATATAAACGCAACAACCATATGCTCGTATTGAGGCATCAGCAAAGCCATGGATTTCAATTTTTGCTGGCGAGATTGTGTGAACGAATCTTGGGATTGTAATTGAATCAATTTCCAGTAAATTAGATTTGAAATTTTCCCATGAAGTAGCTAGTTGCATAGGAATTGATTCATCCCAGTCAAGCTTTTGAATCCAAAGCTCTTGGAGTAATATTTTTGACTTTGTAATAATGGGACACAATAGTCCGAGAGGGTCGAATAACCGAGAGGAAGCTGACAGAATGTTTCTTTTTGTAGCTCTTAAATCTTGGAATTTATCATCCAAATGGAATTTGAATGAATCATTCTTTGAAATCCAATGGATGCCTAGAGCTTTCGCCGAATCGGAATCGCTATGCAAAAGTTTCCCATTTTGTAGCGAGTTTACGAACTCAGGGTGATTTGAAAACCACTTCGTAAGGTTGAAACCAGCCGAACTTAATATTTTAGTCGATTGGTCGCGAATCTTGATTAATTCTTCGTAACTTTCTGCACCAGTTAGCAAGTCATCTACGTAAAAGTCGCTGTGGACAACTTTTGAACCAATAGGCAAAGTCTCTTTGTAAATATCACTTAAGTGAATGAGACATCTGATGGCTAGGAATGGAGCCGAAGCTGTACCATAAGTAACAGTATTTAATTTGAATACTTTTAGATCATCAGATGGATTCTCTCTCCAATGGATTAATTGGAAATTCCTGTCTTTTTCGCTCATAAGGACTTGCCGATACATTTTCTCAATATCTGCAGTGATGACATATTTGTGAAATCGAAAACGGATCAGTGTAGAATATAGTTCTTCTTGAACTGTAGGTCCGACCATTGATATGTAATTGAGTGATACATGCGAAGAAGTTCTGCACGAAGCATCGAATACCACTCGAAGTTTCGTAGTTGTGCTCTGAGGTCTCAACACACATTGATGTGGAATAAAATAGTGAGGACTATTTGGCATTTTTTCTAAAAGTGACATATGACCTAAGTTAAAATACTCTTTCATAAAATCATGATACATTTGTCGCATGAGATTGTCTTTCGAAATCTTCCGCTCCAAAGCGCGAAATCGTCTTTTAGCAGTTTCAAAAGATGAGCCAAGTGAATTTGTATCAGATTTATAAGGTAAAGACACTTCGAATCGTCCTGACGGTAATCATCGTACTGTATTTATGAAATTGTTCTCAAATTTTTGCTGTTCCTCGGAATACATTTGAGTTGATTCACTTGGAAGCTCCTCTAACTCCCAGAATTTTTTAGCAATTGAATCAACAGTGCTCTCGTTCTCTATCGACGTGCTCAAATGAAAAACTTTATTATTTTTGAAATTCTTTGAGTGATTGTACTTTCCAGTCACAATCCAACCAAGCGAAGTTTTCTGAAGAGTTGGAAGGTTCGGGCCACATTTAATTTGACCTACGCACAACAACTCGAAAAAGTTTTCTGCGCCTATTAACAGATCAATTTTCTGTGGCTTGTAAAAGAAAGGATCAGCCAATTCTATATTGTTAGGAATGTTTAGGCGGGCTGTGTTCAAATTTCGATCAGGTTGCGTAGTTGTGATTGAACTCAGTACCCAAAACTTGGAGGAAAATTGAGTAGAATTAACCCTTGACGTGACAGTTAAATGAATACTGGACTTTGAAACTGAATTTGTTTCGCTAATACCATTTAAATTTAACCTGCCTGCTTCTCTTTTTAATCTTAGTAACTGTGCAAGTTCCTCAGTCATCAAATTTGGTTGAGAACCGGAGTCTAAAAGAGCCCTGGCTTGTATAAATTGACCACAAATTGACTTTCACCACAGCGGTTGCAAGAATATTGATTTCATCCGATGATGAATAATTTACAGCAGCGTGGGAAGTAGATGGCTGATCAAGGACCTTGCTTTCATTGATCGAACTTGTATTATATTTATGTAATAGTGTGTTATGAGACCCACTACATACTCTACATTTGGACGATGAACATCTTGCGACTGTATGTCCTTTTTTCAAGCAATTTATACATGCTGGTACCGATTTTATGAAACCAAACCATTTATTGACGGGCTCAGCAGTGAAAGAAGGGCAATTATTTATAGTATGTTGAGTAGATTTGCAGAACAAGCACTTATCAGCATATTGTTTTGATTTTATACAGTTTAATGATGTCCTAATATTTTTGTTGTTCGAATTTTCAACTTTATTTTTATTAAACCTCGGTCTTGAACTTGACGACTCATCAGCAGAAATGTGCTGGTATCGTTTGTTCAAGGCAACTTCGCAGTCTGACCAAAGGGGAAGCTTTTCGAAATCTAGCTGTTCTTCCCATTTCGATTTGGTGACTGGGTCTACTTTTGACATCACTAAATGTATTAGAATGGCATTAGTGATTTTCTTGTCAACGCCTATTGACAACAGAGAGTCATATATGGCTGAAACTGTGTCAATCATGCTCCGCAAAGCAGAAGCCGAAGGTTTGGTGATTTCAGGTAAATCGTTTCGAGATATTATCGAAAAATATTAAACACTCATTGTCGTATACCTTCTTTAAACTGGCTAAGGCTTTGGGATAATTTTCTTCGGAAATCTGAATAGCTCTCACTGTACCTAAAGCCGAATCGGACAAGCATGATATCAGATGGTTGAATTTTTCAATATCTGTCAACGTCGGATCATTGTGAACCAAGTTTTCAAACAAACTCATAAAGTTTTTATATTCCGCATATTTCCCAGTAAATTTTGGTAGCCTTATGTTTGGAAGCCTGGACTGATGGGATTGTACACTGAACGAAGTTTCAGGCAGGCTTTGCTGTTTATTTTTATTCAAAATGCTTAACAGCAATCCTTTTGTGGTCACACAATATCTTCAAGCTCACTTCTATCTTCGTTATCAGGATTTAAGTTATCTACTTCAGACTGAAGCTTCATTGCTTGGTCAATGTACGTTTTCAGAATATCTAAACGGCATTTTAGCTCAATGGGATTAAACGAAATAGTCTTCTCTAAGATAGACTGTCGAATCCTTTCTATTTGTTTTGTAACTTTTTCTTTTTTCGCAATTAATTTGTTCACTGTCTCCAACTCCGGGATACAATCTTTTTGCTTTTTTGTTGCCATAATTATTTTTAATTTATTTCTTTTTCAAAGCAATGAAATAGTACCAAACTAAATTATTTGCCTGAAAATTGATTTACGATATTGTTTCCTCGTTGGATAAACAATATTCGGAATTTTAACAGCCGTATTCATAAAATTTTTTTTTTTTGAGTTATTGGCGGTTCATAAGCCAAAATTGTTAAAGTTGTATTCATAAACGAAAAAAGTATATTAAACCTTTAGTAAACCATCAGTAAAGTCAAAAAATTTATTGTTGGATTTGCCCTTCTTTAAACCAAAAATAAAGTGACATTTTGTATTCGGACATTTTGTTTAATCATTTGTTTACATTCCATAAAAATAAATCTGCAGAATATTTGGAATAAAAAAGTGATTTAATAATTACAATGCATTCGATATATAAAAAAGTGAATTTACTTAAAAACTGCTAAAATTTTCAGAGCTTTTATCACACATGTCAAATTATCGGAATTGGAAAGTGTACAAGGAAAGAGTGAATAAATTTTCCATTCCAGAAGAACAATTTAAAATAAAATATCGTTTTGAAAAATCCACTGTGCGAAAAATTGTAGATTTAGTCAGAGAGAACATTAACATGGATAACAGAGGATGTGGAACGTCCGCCGAGCTACAGGTAATGATTGCCTTGCGTTGTTGGGGACGTGGAGAGGTAAGATATGACACCACCACACTAGTGGTGACATATTTTCAGTGTTATTCATAAAAACTTCTTATTGTAGAGATAATGTACACATTAGTTAATAATCAGTTTTTGTGTTATTACCCGGTAATAATAAACATTATTCACAAACGTTTAATAAAGCCAAATTAACTATTGTGTGATTTTTTCAGTTTTGTGATTCTGTGTTAGCAACATTGTTTCATTTCAATTGTCAAGTTATAATTAGTGTTGTGTACAATAACATACTCGATAAGCAAGTAGTCTCTAATGGTTTGAAAATGTGAAAATAATGTCATATAAATTTTATTTAAACAAGTTAGAGTAATAGAGTATTGCTTATATTTAAAAAAATATTACAATATTTAATATGTGTTGTATTGATATTGCTAGCAATGTGTTTTCATAAGTTATTACAAAAGTATTCAAATACCGAGTTCGTTGCAATTGATTACACACCACTAATTTGTTTGCTTTATTTATTTGGAAATATTTTTAATCTTGTTGTGGTTGAAATGTGACAAATTATGCACAAAATCATGAAAAAAGATTTAATAATAGGTATTAATATTTCAAAGAGCAGGGCCCAAATTACGGCATTCGATATCGAACGAAATTTCAATACAATTTAAATGTAAATTTCGATCGATATCGAATGCCGTAATTTGGCCCCAGGTCGAATTTAAGTTATGTACGCATGTGAACAAATATGCATGTACATGCATACTATATCCCAGTGGTATAAGCAGAAACCATTGCCACGAATGGCTAGCGAAGTGGCGGGTGTTTTCTCTCTATGCACTAAAACCGATAACGAAAGGGTATGTCACTCCGCTACTACATCTGTGCCTAGTCACTACTAGCTGTAACAAGTACTACCCACTATTAGATAGCTAAATCGCTATCACTAGGTATTGGACAGCACACATATTTTTCTACGACGCATTTAATGCTTGTCACTGATGGCAATTATGTTTTTAGAAAGATCCCGTTATTAAAACAACAAAAACTTTAAGATCATAACATGTTCTTTCCCTTTTGTTTATTTTAAACTTCAGTAGCAATTCAGATTTTAGGAAGCTAACATTAAGAGTGAAAAAATATATGGTAAATTAAATACTTAATATAAAAAATGAGCAAAAGAAATTTTAAAAGATTGGTTAAGATAGAAAGTGAAAAGTTTTTAGAACGTTTAAATAAAATTTCTGATGGAAACGATTTAGCGGAGTTGGAAATAGTGAAAATAAAAACAAGTGAAGAAAAGGAGTACAATGATTTTTTGCAATCTTTTAATAAGATTAAAGAAGAGTGCTGTAACAATGATTTTGAAAACTCAAATTTATATGATAGCTTCAAGGTTTTAGAAACTGTGGATCAAATTGAATTTGAAGAAAATAATAATCTTAGTGTTAAATTAGAGTTATGGTATAAAAAGCACCGGCCAAGCAGAAGATGTGCGGAAGAGTTGTTAAAAATATTAAAAGAAGAAAATATAAATGTAAATCAGTTTTACAAAATCAATGAAAAAAATAAAGTAAAGAAACGATTTGTAAAGTCCATAGATGGAGGTACCTATTTGCATTTAGGTTTCAGAGAATCTATAAAAAAAATTTCTAAAACTGTAGCAATTCCTAATAGCTTAGAACTCGATGTGAACATTGATGGATTGCCTCTTTTTCGTAGTTCAAAAGTTCAACTTTGGCCAATTCTAATAAGAATTCGCAATATTGATTTTAGGCCAATATTTCCTGTAGGAATATTTCTAGGCAAAAGCAAACCAAGGAATTGTGATGAGTTTTTAAATGATTTTACTTCTGAGTATTTGTTTTATAAAGTTAATGGTTTTCAAATAGGAAACAAAAATATTTCGTTAGCAATAAAAACCATAATATGTGATGCTCCAGCAAAGGCATATATAAGTGGTGTTCCTGGTCAC
The DNA here is from genome assembly GCA_947311025.1 of Lypha dubia. Lineage (NCBI taxonomy): Eukaryota > Metazoa > Arthropoda > Insecta > Diptera > Tachinidae > Lypha > Lypha dubia. Next base: position 72,315,828 of record OX371260.1, read on the forward strand.
AACTCGCGACATGGTTGTTCAAAATGTACGCAAATTGCTAAGAAGATTGATGGAACATTAACTTTTGATACAGTTCCTGGAGCTGCGATAAGTGATAAAGATTTTGAAACTAGAAAGTATAAAAACCACCATTTAGTTAAGTATTTAAACACAAAATCTGCGTTAGAATCTATAGACATTTCCATGGTAACACAACTTACACTCGATTGTATGCACCTCGTAGACCTAGGCATTACAAGAAAATTTTTGCTGAGGCTTATCAAAAAGAAAGTTTGTTTCGCAAGTGTTCCTGATTTTGAAAAAAACGTATCAAAAAAATTGCTTGAAATGAAGCCATTTATTCCCAAAGAATTCGGTAGAAAGCCTAGGCCTTTGGATGATATTTTAAATTGGAAAGCGACGGAGTTTCGGCAGTTCTTGTTGTATACGGGAATAGTGGCATTAAAAAGTGAAGTAGATGAAAACGTTTTTTACGAATTTTTATTGCTTCACTGCGCATACAGATTAGCTTGTTGCCCAAAACAACGCGTAAGTAATTTGGAAATATGTGATTCGTTGCTACATCTATTTGTGCAAAATTTTCCTGTAGTATTTGGTAAAAACAGTGTTTCGTACAATGTTCACAGTCTACTTCATTTAAAAGAGACACTAACTTACTCTGGTGATCCGACTATATCATCAGCTTACAGTTTTGAAAACTATCTACAAAAAATAAAAAAAGGTGTCAAAAGTCCAGTAAATATGTTACAGCAGATACATAGGCAAGTATCGGAAACAGATTTTGTTGCAAATGAAAGCCATGAAGGCTTAATAAAAAAGAGAAATGGTGCGATCGCTTAAATTTTCCAGGATCTTCATTAGGTACAAATACACCTGACAATATTTGTTATTTAAAAAACAATCATCCTGTACAAATTGTATCTCTGGCGTTTGATGAAAAACGCCACTTTATTGGCCGAAAGCTAAAAAATTTAAGAAATTACTTTGTAGACCCTTGTGAATCCATAACTTTGGGTATTTTTTTAGCTGATTTGGATACTCAAGATGAAACTGAAAACTTTTCATTTTCTGACATACAATGCAAAGCAATTTGTATATCAAATAGTATGAACATGATTTTAATGCCACTTTTACATAATTGCTTTTAATTTTTTTACAATGTATGAATGCATGTAATAGTTTAATAAAATGACAGACTCAGACTCAAGCAGCCCACCTCGCAAAATTAAGCGCTTCCAATGTAATTGCGCCGAGTACAAGAATAAACTAAATGAATTAAATGGTAATTAATAATTTCTTAAAATTTTAAATACATATACACATACATATGTATAAAACCTCTTTATTTTTTATATTGGTACTGTAGCCGACCTCAAGAAAAGGGACAAAATTATGCAAGATCAACTAAAGTTTATTGCCGAAGTTTTGGCTAAGCAACAAGTTTTGCTAAATAGGATGGCAACAAAGCAAACTGAAATTCAGTGTTTGGCTAAACAGTTTCCGCTTGAAAATGAGGAGTCGCTGAAAAATTTAAACAAAAGGATTTCTGCAGAAAATAGAGATGAATATGCAAGTTTTATTTTTTTATTTCATAATGCTATAAATTTTGTTTTCTATAGTTTTTATTTTACTTTTTTCAGATTGATGCTATCAAAGCTATTATATTACCAAGTGGAATAATTAAAAACCTAAGAAACATACTATCTGCGGAGATAACGCATGAATTTAATATTGAAGGTGTGCAGGGGAAAAAATCGCTTAAATCATTAGAAAACTTTTACAGCGTTCTTTTGGGTAACTATTTAAACTACTTTTTACTCTTTTAGATTCGCTAGCAATATTTAAAAACAATTTTTGCAATTGTTATTTATTTTAGATTCTATTCCAGAAAATTCTGAAGAACAGCTAAGAAAAGCTATTCAGCTACAAAAGAAGCGTTTTTTTAAGCAATTGGCTGAAAAAAAAAAAAATAAATTAAATTAAATAAGTATGTATGTACTTATGTTAGTATGTACAGAATAAAAAGAATGAATTATTTTTTAGTTTTAACATATTATAATTGAAATGAATTGTTTTTTAGTTTTTTAACATATTATAAGTGAAAATGAATTGTTTGTTTTTATTATAAATAAATTTATCTACATACATACGTATGTAAAATTGTTTTAATATACATAGCTAGCGAAAGGATAGGATAATGGGAATAACAGATTTCACTAGCAACCAAGGGTAGCGAATGTGGTAGTTCCTTTGGGTTACCTCTTTCGATGGCTACTTGTGACTAGCAGAAGACCTGCACCTTAGGAGTGGTGCTTTATACAGAAACTTTTAGGTAACCCCTTGGGTGGCTAAAGGTTATGCAGAGACGGGTCAATCGCCACCTATAATGACAAGCCCGCGTTAAATTCGCCACTCAAATGCATGCGAGGTAGATTGTAGCGGGGCTAGCGGTGGTGCTAAAGTAGCTAGCGAATCTACACGTACGGAGCTAGTCCCTTATACCACTGGGATGTAACTACATACAGACACATTTGTGTACATACTTGCATACGTAAACAATCATGCATATGTATGTATGTACATACCCGCTTGTTCGGCAAAACTGCTATTGACGTTTTTTCTGTAATAAATTCGTCACTCACAATTGCCAGTACCTACTTGGTGTACCAATATATTATATGAATTCGTTGATCGTATATAAGATAGCGAGCAAAATTCTTTTTCTGTCATATTCTATTGTTTATGTTGATTATCCAACGTTAACGAAACCGTTCGTTATTTAACTCCAGCTTCAGTGTTCTTTTCATCATAATATTTTTGTGAATGAAAACTATGATTAATATTCGTCACTGTTTTCGTCAACGGAATGTAAGCAAGAGGGTGGCGATTGTATACTTCCAATGACAACCCCATGTTAAATTCGTCACTCAAACGCACTGCGTAGGTATTGCCGAGCAAGTATAGGTCATTGCTTTGTGCATAATGATATAATGACTTATGGAATGTATCCGCGGACAAGCGGGTATGTACATATTTACATACATACATATATTCGCCTTGATGTATTTCTTCTTGAATTTTCTTATTTTACGTACATACATACATATGTATGTAAACATTGCAGAAGGACTGGAAGAATCGGGAGAGTTGAAATACATTATCTGCAAAATATTTAATTTAATAAAAAAATTATAGTTTTATGTATATGTATATATTTTGTATAATACTAACGAATGTCGAAATTATATTTATTACAATCATTACTTTATTCGAATCTTTTTTTTTATTTTTCATACTTTTTGAAGTAAATAGTGATTTTTTTACTTTAAAAAATGCAAATGTCAACTTATTAAACGGCTAAAGTAGCGTGATGCCTACAATAAAATTTTCGAGTTTATTAGCGTGTAATAACCGCGTCATAGTGCTATTAAACGTTTGTGAATACTACTTTAGCGCATTTTGCTTATTAGCCTCTAATAAAACGTTTGTGAATAACACTGTTTATATTTACATAACTAAGCACTTATGTATGTAAATATTTCTTAGTACTAAGACGATGCTGCTGATCTTCATGGTCTCACACAAGCAACAGTGTCACGAATATGTGAAAGAGTCGCTCGTGCTTTGGCTTGTTATGCCCGAAATAAAATTAAAATGCCAACGACTTTGGAGGAGGAGGCGATTCTAATGAGAGACTTCAAAACATTAAGAAATTTTCCAGGAGTAATTGGAGCCATTGATGGCACCCATATAAAATTACGAAAAACAGGGGGTGATCTTGCTCAATATTACATCAATAGAAAAGGATATTACTCCCTGAATGTGTAAGTAAAAACAGCATTTATTTTAAATCTACAAATTTAAAAACTTAATTTTATTTACTTCTCTTTTACACAGGTAATATGTGATGCAAACTTAAAAATGCGTGACATTGTGGCGAGATGGAGAGGTAGTACCCATGACTGCAGAATATTTAACGAGTCTACTATTAAAAATCGATTTGAGAATGGGGAATTTAAAGGTAGATTACTTGGAGCCTCGGGCTACAAGTTAACGCATTATTTATTTACTCCTTTACATCAACCGCAAAATGAAAAGGAGATAAAATATAATGTTGCTCACATCGCCACGCGAAATATAATAGAAAGATGTTTTGGAGTATGGAAGCAACGATTTCGGTGTTTATTACGAGGTATGACTGTAAGTCTAAAAAATGCAAAGGTTGTAATTGTTGCCCTTGCCGTACTGCACAACATTGCAATTGAAGAAAATGATTCTTCTCCAGGTAAGAAGCTACTTTAGTATAGCTGTGATGGAATATTTAAATAAGTTTTTCTCATGATTAAAATTTTCAGTCATGAATAATATATGTACATATGTACATAAGTATTTACATATATTTACATATAAAAGTCTAGCTATGTACATACAATTGCTTAATTGTCAACCTTATTATTTTTATATTATTATTATTACGAATAAACGTAATTATTATTTGAACTTATATTGATGTATGTATAATAGAAAAAAAATTAAATTTCAGGCTCAAGTTCAGTTTTATTGAATTAATGAAAATTCAAAATTACTAAAGCTAGATTTACACGATTGAAGGTATTTTGAAGTCTTATCAAAATTTTGAAAATTTATTTTGATGTTCTATTTACGCGTTTCAAAAATTTGATCAAAATATTCTTTCAATATATTTCAAAATCTTTTGATAAAAATTTGATCAACATTTGTTGAAGGTAATTTACACTATTGGTAAACTTTTTATATTGAAAATATTGACCTTGATCAGCTGTTTTGTTTCTTTTGTTCAATAATTTATTATTATAAAAAATAATGTATTATTATAAAAAAAAACAATTAATAAGTATGGACGACTACACAATCATCATAGCATCAACATTTTTAATATTGGAGGAAGAAGAAGCTGATAATAATGCAAAAAAAAAGAAGAAAACAAAAGGAATATTGGGTTCGACCTTTTCTTTTGGAAGGTAATGGTATGTAAGTCTCTTTTAGGGAGCGACTGAAAAGGAATGATCCTGACCTATACAAAAACTTTGTGGGAATGTCACCAGACGATTTTCATTATTTGCTTAATCTCGTCACCCCATCAATAGAAAAGGCCAATACTAAGATGCGATATTGTGCCTGAAGTCTGCGCTGCATTATATAACGTATTAAGGGATGAATTTGAATGATGGAAAACACATCGATATTATAGCACCAGCACACTGTGGAAGCGCATATTTCAATTATAAAAAGAAAAACAGCATTGTTTTGATGGCGCTTGTGGACGCGAACTACAATTTTGTTTACATCGACGTTGGTGCAAAGGGTAGAGAGTCCGATGGCGGAGAAGTTCCATGGCAATACAAGCATATTTATTAAAAATTAATTAAAAACCCAATAAATCGAAATAAAAAGTTCAATTCATTTATTTAGGAACTTAAAATCACATTCTGTTTCTACATATGTATATAAAAAATAAAATTAAAATATTAAAAAGAAATCACATTCTGTTCACATATACATACATACATAAAATATTGAATCAAAAGAATGAACATGCTGTCAAATTATTTATAGTTATCAATATTGCCAGATGCGATTTTGATGCTTATTTACACGGCATCAATAAATTTTGAAGAAATTTTGCTGTTTACACGAGTTTGAAGCATTTTGAAGAGGAATTTTGAAGAAAATATCAATCGTGTAAATCTAGCTTAAGAGTTTTTTTATGTTGGAAAATATTATTATTTATATCCAATCAGTTTTTAGCAGAACGTAGCAGTACTGATTTCAAGGCCGCTACACCTCTCATCAGCGTTCAATTGTCCATCTTTACAATTTTCGTAAAGTGGATACTAATTGAGAAGAATATCAACTATTTAACCAGTTTTCAAGAGAAATAGAATATGAGAATTAATTTTTAATTCATTTTTTATTCTACCTTGAAACAGTGCTGGTTAGTACGAAATTCCCTCATTACTGTTTGGAAAGTACTAATAATCAACACAAACTCATAGTCCGTTATCATCAAAGTATTCTACTTTGTATTCTATTCTATTCTTTTGTATTCTTTGTATGTACCAAAATATATCAAAACAAAAACAATTTAATTTTCTTGATACAAATTTTGTTTGAAATTGTTTTTTCATACATGTACAACAATAAGCGATACAACTAGACTTGTGAATTGAGCAATTATAAGAAATAAAATTAAAATAAAGAAAATAAAATTAACAAACCATTGAGAAAATATAACAAATAAAATTAATATAAAGAAAATAAAATTAACAAACAATTGAGAAAATATAACATATAAAATTAATATAAAGAAACTAAAAATAACAAACAATTCAATATCAGCCTTGAAAAATGTAAGAGTACATACATATGTATGTAAGTATGTATGTATATAAATACATGTATGTATGTATATGCATTTTTAAATATCAGAAGTATCTGTAAGAAAAATATTTATTAACAAAATTCATACATAAACAATATGCAAGCAAATTACCTTTTAATTGTGTTTTATGAAATAGTAACCTTACTTGAAGAATTTCGAACTCCAAAGCAAGGTTTCTAATTCTTTTTTTTTCTGCTTCAACCTGTAGAAGATGGAGTTCCTGCCGGCACTCTACTTCATTTTTAGCAATGCTTAAAATGCTTTCTTCAGGAGCATTACTTTTTTAAGGAGCAGCCTTTGTAGTCATATACATACATATGTACATAGTCAAAGAAACAAATTTTATCAGTAGGTAAAATATATTTACATATATAAATAATTTAGTACAAATCTTTTTTTTTTGATGGAGTGATCTTGGGGGTTGCTGCAGCTTCCTATGTCTTTACTTTTAATTTTTCACTTTCCAAAGGAGGCTCTTGGAAAGCAACACAATTCTCAGGTACATTTGGTACTTCCTAGAAAACATAAAAACTTATTTGTATTAGTAAATTTTCATTAAAAATATGTTATATACATACGAAATCGCAGTCGTACTCGTTTGTATCAACTACGAATTCATTTGGCAGCCACACGCTCAAATCGTTGCCACTTAATGGAACATCTGTCGGCGGTTGCCCTCCACCAGTGTGCTTACTGCCTGGTCCACGATGTCGACCGCTATCGCTCGCTTGCTTTTGTGACGACAAACAGCTGATTTGCGCCCCACTAAGAGTTTTCAGCACGACAAGTCGATCGACAATCAAAGCGAGCGATAACGTAAGCATTCTTGTACAAATTTGCGCCCCACTAAAGCTACGTTCACATTTATTAAATATTTGTCCAAAAAAACGTAACCACTAGTTTTGCTTATTATTAGTGTCATTTTACTTTGTTTTTATATTGCAAAATAAAATTAATTATTCTTCAAAAAAATTAATTTTGTATAGTTTTTAAAAAATGCGAACCCATAATTAAAAAAATTTTGAAATTAAAAGAAATAAGTTATAAGGTTTTTTGTTGGTTACGTTTTTTTCGACAAATATTTGATAAATGTGAACGTAGCTTAAGAAATATTGTACGACAACAACTGTCAAAATCAGTCACTTGCTTTTTGGTTGTCGACTGAGAAATTAATTTGACAAAATATATAAACAATTGGTTATTTTATAAATAATTTTAGAAATTTCATGATGGAAAATTGATATGTAGGTATTCATGTATATATGTATGTAAATATGTATTTTGATAAAAATATTCTTGTACAGCTAATAATTATTTATTACCAACAACATTTGTCAGCCTTAAAAAGGCAAATCTGAAGCAGATGCAGGTTCTAGTTGAATTTGTAAAATATACACAATATCAAAAAATTATTTTGCTATAAGTTATTTTTCACAAAATTGATTTATTGAAAACATATGTAGAGGTGAGCTGACTAGCACAGCTGACTCAGATAGCTTTAGATCAAATTTGCATACTAACTGATACAGTTTTACAGCATACACAAATAATTGTTACAGTTTGTAAAGCATTTTTAAGAAATTGTTAAATTTATTTGATTGTTTCAATAAAAAAGCGAGTATTTTATACCAACAATATACTAGTTGTTTTTTGTTTGTTGTACTTGTTATCGAAGTGTGCATACCTGGTAGTTGCGCCACGTTCAAATGGCCATATTTATGGCTCAACTAACATGGAATATTTGATGTGGCAATATAGTCATTTGACAATGCTTACGTCAAACACGTAAAGCCAGACGACCGACAAGTCGATATTTAGTGGGGCGCTTAAAAGCGATCGATAGTGAGTGACTTGCTGTCGCTCGCTTAAGTTGTCGATCGACATCGTGGACCAGGCAGTTAAAAAGAAATTTTATCATTAATAATTATGTATATTTAACTAAAAAGCTCTATATTATAAAAAGAAGCACTTACTAAAGTAAAAATTAACAAATTAACAAAATTAAGTTTTAAGGATCAAAATAACAAAATTTTAATTTTAATAAAATTCTCGGTTGTAAGAAATTTTCAAAATAGAATTCGCTATGTTTTTATTTGGATGAAGAAAATTTAGAAGATGTCCGGCTAAGGAGTTTTGTGTAAAAGTAAGTATGTAAGTGACCAAATCTTTGTCGTCTGTGCGGTAACGTAGGAATTTACGTATTATGTTACCATGGTAGGGTGGGCAGCTAGGGGGACAAATTCCATCATATGTCCCAACCTTATCATCGTTCAGTTAAGTGTGTCAATGTCCGTCCGGAATTTTAAAAATAAATATTCAGTCCGTTTGTCATTTTTGCAGTTAGTTTTTGTGAGGTTTTTGTTTACTGTAAATATAAATTTTTTTGTCCAGCCCTGTTTTGGAAGCCGCGGGTCGTACCTTCCCTGACGTCCCTGAGTTAGCTGGCAGATGTTTTGTTGCGGCTTTTCAAAATACAGAACAAGGGTAGTGTGGCAAACAGCGGATATTTCGATGAAAATCTGGTAGATCATTATGAGAATGGAATTTTCGTTCCCGGAACGTGGAGGCAGTCAACTGAACACGTAGCTTCTTTTCGCATTTCTCATGACAACCGCTCATCAACAAATGCATTTTCTTTAAGAGATGAGTTAGCCAACCATTTATTTGAAAATTAAACAATGACTTTTTAATTCAATTACATACATAACAAATGATAGTGTTGCCACACAAAGAAATTATTTTATTGAGAAATAAAACATTAACAAAAAACCATTACAGCCTGGTCCACGATGTCGACCGCTATCGTTCGCTTGCTTTTGTGACGACAAACAGCTGATTTGCGCCCCACTAAGAATTTCAGCACGACAAGTCGATCGACAATCAAAGCGAGCGATAACGTAAGTATTTTCATACAAATTTGCGCCCCACTAAGAAATATTGCGCGACAACAACTGTCAAAATCAGTCACTTGCTTTTTGGTTGTCGACAGAGAAATTAATTTGAAAAATAATTAAAAAAAATGGTTATTTTATACATACATATGTATGTACTTATGTAATAATTTTAGAAAATTTCATGATGGGAAATTGGTAGGTATTTATGTATGTAAATATGTATGTATGTACATATATTAATAAAAATATTGTTGTACAGCTAATAATTATTTATTACCAACAACATTTTTCAGCCTTAAAAAGGCAAATCTGAAGCAAATGCAGGTTCTAGTTGAATTTGTAAAATATATGTACACAATATCAAAAAATTATTTTGCTATAAGTTATTTTTCACAAAATTGATTTATTGAAAACATATGTTTTGTGTTTACATTTGAAGCAAGGCATATTCAAGAGGTGAGCTGACTAGCACAGCTGACTCAGATAGCTTTAGATGAAATTTGCATACTAACTGATAAAGTTTTACAGCATACACAAATAATTGTTACAGTTTGCAAAGGATTTTTAAGAAATTGTTAAATTTATTTGATTGTTTCAATAAAAAAGCGAGTATTTTATACCAACAATATACTAGTTGTTTTTTGTTTGTTGTACTTGTTATCGAAGTGTGCATACCTGGTAGTTGCGCCACGTTCAAATGGCCATATTTATGGCTCAACTAACATGGAATATTTGATGTGGCAATATAGTCATTTGACAATGCTTACGTCAAACACGTAAAGCCAGACGACCGACAAGTCGATATTTAGTGGGGCGCTTAAAAGCGATCGATAGTGAGTGACTTGCTGTCGCTCGCTTAAGTTGTCGATCGACATCGTGGACCAGGCAGTTAAAAAGAAATTTTATCATTAATAATTATGTATATTTAACTAAAAAGCTCTATATTATAAAAAGAAGCACTTACTAAAGTAAAAATTAACAAATTAACAAAATTAAGTTTTAAGGATCAAAATAACAAAATTTTAATTTTAATAAAATTCTCGGTTGTAAGAAATTTTCAAAATAGAATTCGCTATGTTTTTATTTGGATGAAGAAAATTTAGAAGATGTCCGGCTAAGGAGTTTTGTGTAAAAGTAAGTATGTAAGTGACCAAATCTTTGTCGTCTGTGCGGTAACGTAGGAATTTACGTATTATGTTACCATGGTAGGGTGGGCAGCTAGGGGGACAAATTCCATCATATGTCCCAACCTTATCATCGTTCAGTTAAGTGTGTCAATGTCCGTCCGGAATTTTAAAAATAAATATTCAGTCCGTTTGTCATTTTTGCAGTTAGTTTTTGTGAGGTTTTTGTTTACTGTAAATATAAATTTTTTTTGTCCAGCCCTGTTTTGGAAGCCGCGGGTCGTACCTTCCCTGACGTCCCTGAGTTAGCTGGCAGATGTTTTGTTGCGGCTTTTCAAAATACAGAACAAGGGTAGTGTGGCAAACAGCGGATATTTCGATGAAAATCTGGTAGATCATTATGAGAATGGAATTTTCGTTCCCGGAACGTGGAGGCAGTCAACTGAACACGTAGCTTCTTTTCGCATTTCTCATGACAACCGCTCATCAACAAATGCATTTTCTTTAAGAGATGAGTTAGCCAACCATTTATTTGAAAATTAAACAATGACTTTTTAATTCAATACATACATACATACATTAAATTTATTTAAATTATTAATATGTTTTCAAAAATTAATATATTTATTATGGGTTAGCTAATCTATCTATGTACATATACTTATGCATTTCATTGGTAGCTAAATATCAACTCATCAGTTGAACTTTACCATTCATGTTTGAAAAGTTTCAAAACTCATCTTCTCATACATGAACAATGAGCAAATTCGTATCATATAAAAATTATTTATTATGATATTTTATTCTACTGATGAGTTGATATTTAGCTACCAATGAAATGCATAAGTATACATATGTACATACATAGATAGATTAGCTAACCCATAACAAATATATTAATTTTTGAAAACATATTCTTGACTAGTTGCTACAATAAAATGTTATATTAATTAAAAATAAAAATCCATAAATTTCATTTATGTACTTGTACATATTATGTATTCTTCTATCACAGACAAATGCATGCATACATACTTACATATGTAAATAATTATGTATATACATACATAAGTATGTATTTATGTATATAGGAAAAAAACTTAATAAAGTTAAATAAAAAACTAATTAATTCAGTATTAATAATAAAAGAAAAACAAAAAAGATAGAACAAAAACAATAAACAAAAAACTTAAAAAAAGATCCAGATAAAAATATAAAAAAAAACAAACAAATAAATTTAAATATCAGGTTGGGGAGTTTTTGCGTATTTCTTCATATACCAAGTTCATGACTTTAATTTCTAATTCAGCTACAACTGCTTGAGTTAAGTTTGCCTCAGAAATTTTTTTGGCCAAACTTTTAAAAAGTATTGCCGTAGAGTCTTGGTCTTTTTCTGCTATGTCTGTTGAAGCTAACTCCTTCACCGTATCAGCACACTCTTTCATTATCTCTTTAAAAACGGAGGTAACTTCTTCATCCGCTAGATTTTTACTGTATTTACGACGCGGAACTTCGATTGCTTCAGTCGCACTTTCGTCCGTATATGTAGTGGGATCAGATGTGGTTGAAAAAGTGCAATCGAAGACACTGTCCACATCGATTTCAATATGTTCAACGCTTCCGATTGTTCTTTGTTCATAAATACGTAAAAGATATATTAATAGACATGGTATTGATAGAATGTACATACATATACATATATGTATTTAGATACTTACGGTCGTGCATCTTTATAGCTGTCTAAAAATTTCAGCGACTCCATATGCTTCCACATTTTGGAATGAGTTGGTACACCACTACCTGAAGCCAGTTGAGCAGCACGTTTATACCTCTTATACGTATCCCGGAGCCCTATCCAGCGTTTTCTGCATGCATCACCTACATATGTACATATATTGTTGAGTTTACGCATAAAGATGATGTATATTATTGCATACAAAATTTCTTAATTTTTACTAACCGTTTAAGTTGATAGCACTCCCAATTTGGTTCCATATTTCCGTCTCTTTTTGAACATTTTTATAATCTCTTGATCCCAGATTATAAAGGCATTCATATTTTTTTACTTCTTCTAATAAAATTTCACTTTTATCCATCTTTATTTATTTGTTATTATATATTTATGTATGTATTTATTCATCTTTTATTAAAATTTTGGTTTCTTATGCATACATATATAGCAGATGATAGTGTTACCACACAAAGAAATTAATTTATTGAGAAATAAAACATTAACAAAAAACCATTAAAAAGAAATTTTATCATTAATAATTATGTATATTTAACTAAAAAGCTCTATATTATAAAAAGAAGCACTTACTAAAGTAAAAATTAACATTATTTACAAAAATATTTTAAAACTAAAAAACAAGGTAACTCTGTACAGATTTGTTCGTAGTTCGTCGGCGTATGAAATAGAAATAAATCTATCAGAGAATTCATCACGTACGACGAATTTCATTGTGTTCTATTTTTAACGACGAATATTCGCAACGAAAAATTCGTCGTTCGTCCCAATTATGTTCCCAGCATAAATACGGTCTGTAAAAAAGAAAACACAGAACCTGTGTATTCGTAAGTGTGTATGTATTAGTTTATTGCTGGTTGTGCGGTTATGAGGCTGGATGAAAAATTGTGCCAACGAAAAAGCGCTCTCTTCACCCCTCTCGCCTAAAAACTCTCATTTTATGCCAGCATAATTAGACCATCGATTGTCACAAAGAGAACATGAAGGAAATATCAATGTATGGGTGATTTTACACTTGTAGAAATTGCTTGTTAATGATGAAACAGAACACGTCCGCAACTTGAAGCAAAAACGACTCTCAGAGAAAAAATGCCCAGAATAGAATCGTCGGCTTCAACTTCATTCACATTTCCAATTTTTATCCACAAGTCTTGTTTTTGTACATTGAATACTGCAAATTATATATGAAATCATGTTTATGCACTTCTGCAATCAATTTTTCGACAATATTACTCATATTATTTACAAATTTAGAAAATTATAATTATATTGCTCTTTCAAATGTTTTTTTGATTTTCTTTTGTTCTTATTTTTCTTTGGTTTTGTTTACAAATTGTATGAAATATAATAAAAGTGTGGTAGCATTGTTGAGAGAGTTTTACTCTGAGAGTGAGAGCATAAGCAAAGTCGCTGGCAAAATAAAATAGATTCTATCTCAGGACTGCTTTCAGCCGCGTCTTTTATATGCCAAATTGTATGAAGAAAAACGTCAAGCCCCAGATCTGTTTCATCATTAACATTTATTTTTTACTGTAGCCTAACATCATATTAAAAGTTTGTATGCCTACACACTGGATTGGTTTAGCGTGTTTATGGACGAAAGAATGAATGAATTTACATAATTACAAAAAATTTCCATTAAAAAATATATATACAGAAAAGCTTCGTCCCATTCAACATTCGACATTATGAAAAATTAAAATATTCTGAGTGTACTGTGAATAACAAATAAAGAGACTAAAAAAAAAATAAATATTTTCTTGCCCTCTTTTGCTTGTGTTTTGTTGTTGCAAATTCTAAAATAAAGCGACAAAGAATCTCCTTCATTGACTGCTATCATACAACTGATTATGTTTCGTATTTTAGTTTGTCTCTTCTGTTTGGTTCGTGTTGTGTATGTGTAAATGACGATTGGTGCTCGGCCCCTAGGGCAAAGACTATAAACAGCGTTGTCAACTTTGAAATTTCAAAAGGCACCCAAATGGAGAAAAAAACGCGCCATTTAACAAAAAACGCACCAAGTTCAGATTTTTTTCTTATTGAATTAATTTTGCGTCTTTACAACAGTTAACTTTAGTCCAAAATTCTAATGTTGATATAATATTGTGCCAATGCATGAAGTGAATCATTCTCCACCCTTTTTCAATACTTGATAACATTTCGACATCGGATTCAAATTGTACTGCTAATGGCATGATATCATATTTGCAATGGGATAAAACATTTTGTACAATGCTGGTTGTTGATTTCGGTTGTAGCTAAATGGGCTTAAAGCTACAATGTGTTTCCGTGTTCCAGCATGCCGAACAAGGTTGGATATTTAAGCGTGATATCGCATTTGCAATAAAAACATCTTACTTTTGTGTTATTATTTGGTCAAGGCCGAATCCATTGCTTAAACTCACATTGTGATTCCCAAATCCTTTTGTATTTCGCTCATGATCTCCTTTTTTAGACTCCATTTTTGACACTAACTTTAAATATTTTTTTGGTAAATATAAATTTTATTAATTTTAGTGTTACAACCCTTTATATAAACGAATTTTTTATGCATTTTATAAAAAACGAACAATGATCGCAAGTCTCAAGAATACTTTGTTTTTGCTAAGCTCTTTATCAGACTTGACAACAACTTTTACGACAAAAAACAATAATGTACTCTGAAAATCTAAAAGAGACAACAAATTTCTTGTAATGAAATGTTACAAATTATCTATAACAACAAGACGGTTTAACGGTTTTTGTAAATGTGTTTTGGTACCTCTTAAACATCATTAATGGTTGCTCTTATTATGGTCTGTAAAATTGAATGTAAAAATTGTACACAAATTGAATGAAATGGTATTGAAACAGTTGTATTTTTTGTACAAAATTCTTTTTTCTCATACTGAAAAAAAAAATTGTGTTATGATTTGCAGCCACCCAAAATTAAAAAAAACGCACCAAAATTAAAGAAAAAGAGCACCACGCACCAACTCAGATATTTTTCGCACAAAACATTTCGAAAAGCACCAAAAAAGGTGCGAAACGCACCAAGTTGACAACGCTGACTATAAATATATAAAGATATTGCACGTGGAACATTGTACGGCAAATGCTTAATTTGCTGGTGGTTTTATTACTAAAACCACTTTTTTCAAGAGAGTCATTTATTTTCTCAGAGAATTTATTATTCTCATGTCTCTACTATTCATTTAGATGTGTATACATGTGTTCATACGTTTGTGTCTTTGCATACACAAGTATGTGTGCATGTTTGTACATTTAATAAACAAACGAAAGATTCCATATAAACAAACAAAAAAAAAACTTTTCGAGACTTTACTGCAATAGAGTCATAATTCAAAAAATCTTGTTTGGCAGGAAACAAATTTAAAGTCTAGAATTTACCTAGAAATCAATGGTAAAATATTCTTCTCCCAAGAAAAATAATAAAATACAAATATCTTTCATATTTGTATGAAAATTTTGCACAATATAAAAATTGATATCGCGATTAGTTATACATATATTAGCTCAAAAATGACATATTTTGAATTATGACGCTTTTGAAGCAAAGGCTCGTTTTGTGTTCGCACAATATATGTGGATGCAGTACAATACGCATATAAGAAAGTCTGAAAATGTACAGATTTTGTTTCTTATATGCGAGCTTTCTTATAAAGAGAACACGCATATAAGAAAGATAATTTCTTATATGCGGCAGAAACAAAATTTAAAAAATTTCCTATGGAGTATGCAGATATATATTTGAAATAAAATTAATACACATTATTTTGTACAAAAAAACAGCGAAGCCGGCTGATTTCACAAAAATCAACGACTTCATTTGACATTTGGACCAGTGTTCACAGATGTAAATTGTAAAATATAATCAAAAAATTTATATTTTTCCCCAAATTGAAAAAAAGTTTCATTGTGAGAATACTTTCTTATACACGTACAATTTTCTATGGAAGGAATATAATTTTTCATAAAAATTTGTTTCTTATAGCAGAGTTTTTCTTATAAGCGAGTTTCTTATATAAGGATTATTTAGCACGTAGTTATATGGAAATGTACATGGTGTCTGGAAAAGTGTTTCTTATAGCCGAGTTTTTCTTATAAACGAGTTTCTTATATGCGTATTGTACTGTATAAGATACGTAAAGCTAATGTCGCTGATTCTTATTTGAATGGCAAATATATGTATTTTATTGTTGAACTATATATACATATATATATATATATGCATATACATATGTACATACATAGATATTCTAACTACATATACAATTGAAAATTCTAAAATAAAATATTTAATAAAACAAATGTGTATACATAGTTCGGTGCGAATTAACATAAATGCAATAGTACAATAACAAAAAACGTAATTTTACCCTACAGCCATAGAAATCGATCGCATTGTCTTTGCACTGTTTATTTGCACATGATTTATATGAAAACAAGAAACTGCTATTAGTTGTTAATATTGTTATTGAATGTGCTTTGCACAAGAAATATGACACACACACAAACACATTTCTCAATGAGCATCATTTATATGTATGTGTAAACAACAAAAAAAAAAACATAATTTCTGTGGAAAATAATTTCTAGTAGAGTTAAAAACAACAAAAATGTTTCAAAAACAACAACAAAATAAACTTGACAAAATTATTACTACATACATACTTATGTACGTACATATGTATGTATGCCTAAAATTATTGTGGTCTTTTCTCTTGCTACTTCCCCCCACAGCATCAACAAACGCAAACAATTTTTGTTTTTTATTCAATGTTCTACGTGCAATATCTTTATATATTTATACAGTGTTATTCACAAACATTTTATTAGAGGCTAATAAGCAAAATGCGCTAAAGTAGTATTCACAAACGGTTAATAGTACTATGACGCGGTTATTACACGCTAATAAACTCGAACATTTTATTGTAGGCATCACGCTACTTTAGCCGTTTAATAAGTTGACATTTGCATTTTTTAAAGTAAAAAAATCACTATTTACTTCAAAAAGTATGAAAAATAAAAAAAAAGATTCGAATAAAGTAATGATTGTAATAAATATAATTTCGACATTCGTTAGTATTATACAAAATATATACATATGTATACATAAAACTATAATTTTTTTATTAAATTAATTATTTTGCAGATAATGTACATACATATGTATTTCAACTCTCCGGATTCTTCCAGTCCTTCTGCAATGTTTACATACATACATAAGTATGTATGTACGTAAAGTAAGAAAATTCAAGAAGAAATACATAAATATGAATGTATGTGAATATGTACATACATACATACATACATAATATGTATATTTACGTATGCATGTACACAAATGTGACTGTATGTACTTATATGCATGTACATGCATATTTGTTCACATGCGTACATAACTTAAATTCTTCCTGCTCTTTGAAATATTAATATTATTAAATCTTTTTTTCATGATTTTGTGCATAATTTGTCACATTTCAACCACAACAAGATTAAAAACATTTTCAAATAAATAAAGCAAACAAATTAGTGGTGTGTAATCAATTGCAACGAACTCGGTATTTGAATACTTTTGTAATAACATATGAAAACACATTGCTAGCAATATCAATACAACACATATTAAAAAATTTTAATATTTTTTGAAATATTATAAGCAATACTCTATTACTCCAACTTGTTTAAATAAAATTTATTTGACATTATTTTCACATTTTCAAACCATTAGAGACTACTTGCTTATCGAGTATGTTATTGTACACAACACTAATCATAACTTGACAATTGAAATGAAACAATGTTGCTAACACAGAATTACAAAACTGAAAAAATCACACAATAGTTAATTTGGCTTTATTAAACGTTTGTGAATAATGTTTATTATTACCGGGTAATAACACAAAAACTGATTATTAACTAATGTGTACATTATCTCTACAATAAGAAGTTTTTATGAATAACACTGATAGTCTTTGCCTAGTGATGTTAACCGTACGGTAATTACCGTATTGTACGGTAATTTAGACCTCCAAAAGGTAGGCAGGTAATTTCAATATTTGTACGGTAATTTTATAAAGCTTTAATTTTTAATCAAATCATAAAACCCACGGTTTTCCTAAAACATTGTAACAATGCCAATTGTGGCTAAATGCAAAAAATTTCTCCTATGGAATATTTATACAAGTACTCGTGTTAGCTAAAATGTTTTTTTTTTTCTTGGGTGTAGATTATACACGTGCATTGGTACACAACATCGTACAAGTTGGCCATGATTTCTTTTTTGAGTAAGTTTGAGTGCCTGTTTTCATTTATGTTGTATTTGTAGATGTTGTGCTCTACTCTCGTAGGTTGTGTGTAGTTGAGTTGTATCAACTTACAATACTACATACAAGTTGCACAATACAAAGTTTCAAACAGATGTAGTGAGTATTTGTGGAATACTATTTTTGTCTGACTGCAGTAAAATAGAATAAAAAGACAAATTTATTTGTTTTTGGGATGGAAAAATTTTGTATTTATACCAGAAAAGGTGAATAGTAAAATATACTAATTTTTCAAAGGTATTCATTTTAACATAACATAAAAATAAATAAAAATTTTATATAACTCGATTTCATAAATTGCTTTGATTCACGTTAGATTGGTACATGTTTCGAATATTAAAAAAGGAACATAAATCACATTTTGTTATTAATTAATAAATAACTGTAATAATAAAATAATATAATAAAAGTATTTCATTTTAATAAAAATATATAAAAACGTATGTGCATTGCACAATGTAGTACATTGTAGTACATTGCATGTACATATAAACAAACAAAAAATAACACATATAACTCGATTTCATAAATCGCTAAGATTCACATTAGTTTGGTACATACATATTTTGTATATAAAAAAGTAACACATTTGTTTTTTCATATTAATTAATTAGTCAATAACTTAAAATAAAATTCGTAAAAAAATGATAGTCTAATCAGTCTTTTGAGTTTATATTGACAAACATTATTTCATTAAATGACTTTGAATTCGCTGTCATTTGAGATCTTTTATCTGTTAGTATTGTTCGAGCAATTGAAAATACTCTTTCAGAGGGTGCACTACTTGCAGGGATAGCTAGAATGCGACAGCTTAATTTAAACAAAAGAGGAAATTCATTTTTATTCTCATTCCACCACTGCAATATATTAAAGTCATCATATAATGTTACATTAGTGTTTTTGTACTTTAATATTTCGCTATCAATTGCTGAAACACTTGAGTTGGCAGTTGTTTCTGAAGGACTTATGTGATTTCCAAATAAAGAAAACATTCTGGAAGAATTTGTTGCAGTGGAATTTACAGGTAAAGAAATATTGTCTGCATAAGGTGTCAAAAGGGATTTACAATAATTAATAATTTCCTCAGATTCATCTAAACTGAACTGGGTTAATTTATTTGCAGGAGGGAAAAGAAATAATCCTAATTTGTGGTACATTGTGATATATGGATCTATTAAGGACGTTATCGTTTCCTGTAAATTTATTTTAAATTCCTTTATTAGGGATGGATCATCGTCTTCTATGGAAAGAGATGATTTCAAATGCTCTATATTCGCATAAACTAAATGTATAGTTGGATATAGCGAACCTTCAACATCATCTGAGGCGTCCTTGAAAAGCTTTAAAATTTTCATTAAATTCTCTATATTGTATAATTTTATGATACTGTATTTTTGTACTAGATTCTTTTCTAATAATTTATCTTGAATGGCTGCAAAATTTTTAACAATCGAGCAAATAGTATAGTATACCGAATTCCATCGGGTTGTACAAAAGCTTTTTAAAGATGTTTCTAATTCTGCGTTCAAGCCTGATTTTTTAAAAAATTTTACCAGCTTTGAACATAGAGAAATGAGTTCATCAATTTGCGTCGTCTTCTTTATACACTTTTCCACAGTGTTGTGAATCAAGTGGCTAATGCAGTGAATATTATTATCTTCTTTAAATGCAGCAATCATATTACTTCCTCTGTCAGTCACAACTACGACCTTACTGTTTAAGGAACAATTGAATTCGGAAAGCAAACTAACCACCTTTTCTTTAATATTAGCACCTATTTAATAATAGTAAATGAGTAAGTTGTATGATATTTTCAATTATTATGTATTCGTCTTTAATAGAGCAAGTTTTTAATGAAAAATATGGGAGGTGAGGTGCGTATTTAAACATAAAGAAATATATTCTTAAATAAAATAGCAAAAACCCAAATAGAGTTTTGTTTAGTTTCGATAAGAACTTCAAGAAATTCCTCACGAGAAGGAGTTTGTACTCGATGACATCAAAAATGTTCCACAGTGTAATATATTTTTAAAAATATTTTAATGATGTCCCGAAAAACATGAATTTTCATAAAATATCTACACTTGCTCTATTATCATTTGCATTCTTAAATATATAGTAACTTACTTGTATTAGCGAGGCCTTTCATGGATTTTATACCAAGCAACTTATTTTTCGATGAACTGTCCTTTATGTAATGGATTGTTACGGCGAGGAAAGACATTTTTAGGAAATTGTCCGTCCATACATCGCTTGTTAGCGCATACCCAGTCTCAGCTACCGCTGTTACATCGGTTTTTAAAATTGAAAAATGTATTTTAAACCTTTGCTCAACATTTCTATAAATTGTAGCGGGGTGCGGCAAGAAGTTTTCCACATTTACATTACGTCCATGTTTATGTCCAACCTCGAGTATGAGTTTGGTAAATTCTTTAAGGCCACGATCCTGAGCCAGCGCATAAGGGCGAATGTCACCCACCACCCATTCTGTTAAAACTTCTGTGCATCTTTTCTTGGTATCTCCATTCACCTCAACTTGTATTACTCCTTCTTCATTTTGTGCTCCAACGAAGCACTTGTGCTTCGACATATTTGACAGCGCATACTTTGAGTATTTGTAAACGCTATTGCATATTTTGCATGCAATAAAGTTTGGGATTTCATTATTTTCATCGTCAATAATATGGCCGAAATAATCCCAAACTTTGCTTCTTCCTCGCTTTATATTTATTTTATAAACACCTGACAGGATTTTAGCTTTAATGTCATTGTTATTCATTTTGCACAAATATAATATAAAATTTCACAGAAATTTTACCACAAACACTGTACTTTTCCACAAAACAATTTGCCACGCGTTGCAACGATCAAGCACACTTAAGTACAATAAGTATTTGCGTATATGAGGGAGAGAAATGAATGCATGTTGTGTAGTTCCCAATACAACATAGTAGAACGAACATGCGATGTTCTGTGTAGAGTGATCAAACCAGAACGACACAACATCTACAACCATCTGTTTGACAACAGCACAACATTTACTTTACAACTTCTCGTTTGCACAACATATACAAGGTATTTATCAATTATACTACATTGTACAATACTTTGTAGTGTAATAATGCACGTCTCTAGTGTAGATGTAAAAAAATTATCTCGCATTTTTCTAATAACCGATTTTATTTAACTTATTATTTATTTACAGCCACAAAAGCTAAATATGCAAATAATAATAAATTGATGGTTAGAAGGTCGCAAGCCGGTTGTATTTCGTGTACAATTTCAGCATTATCGATCGATCGGGGTGGGCCGAAAATATATAAAATCTTTAATTAATCTATGAATAACACTCAGCTTTAAATATAAAATAATTTATATACTTATCTATGTAAGTATATACACATATGTGTGTATATAGCCTTTAAGAGAATGGTGATTGAATGTATAAGTTTTAATTCTAATATTTTATTAATACTAATTGTTTCTTAAGTTTTTGTTGTCTTTAAAATATGTACTTATATTGATTAACAAATATAACCTAAGTATTTTAATAGTAAAATACATATTAATTACTATTTCTATAGAACGCTTTACCCGTACGGTAATTTTACCCAAAAAACGGTAATCGTTATAAGGCTGTACGGTAATTAGAAAAAATTAGTTAACATCACTGAGTTTGAAGCTATGTACAGACGATTGGCAGATCTTACAATATTGTCAGAAAAATGTTCAGAAAATGTCTCACAACCGTCTAAACTTACAATTTTTGTCTTGCAACGTTGCAAGAAAGAGCATTGTCAGTTCATTGTAAGACAATAATATTGTCAGACATCTGACAATCGTGAGAACACTCTACTTTGCCATTATCAGATAATTGTCAGACATTGTAAGCTCTTGTTTTATTGGCAGATGTGTTTAAATTAATGCATCTGACAATGGCGCCATTGTAAGATAATTTTTCTGTTGGCAATGCTTTCCATAAATACTATTGGATTTGACAGTTCTGACAAAGCTTAACAACGCATCTGGCAATTTTTCCACACAACAAGCTGACAACCGTGTAAACTGACAATTTTTGTTGGCAGATAAATTTATTGTCTGACAATGAAATTGTAAGGTTTTCTTACAATCGTCTGAACTAACAATTTACCTTTTGGTAACAATTTTTCATTGTCAGTACGTTGTCAGCATATTGACATATCTTACAATATTGTAAGATCTGCCAATCGTCTATACATAGCTTTAGACTCGTGTGTGAATGGTGAATAACAAAGAGAACAATTTGTGTGAGTGCAAATGGTTGTGATATGTGCTAACCACCTGCGATCTGTTTCTTTTAAGGGCGGATTATATTTATTAAATATAGAAAGAAATTGCTTCACAAATGTTAAAGTGGAAAAATAAATTTGTGTTTGACTTGCAAAGCGATTTAATTTTGAGTAAATTACAAAATCTCTTAAACTTGATTAAATTACAATTTTAAGGCTGAAATACATACACAAATCTTTTTTACACTTTTTACCTGTTGACTAGAATCGGCACTACTCCCCTGGTTGGATTCACCTATACAAATAATACAGCGGCAACGGGGCATCTGACCTAAACTTTGGAGTTGTTGATGATGAGGTGCTGTTCGTGAAATGTTTGTTTTGTTTAATATGTGTATATTTAGTAAAACTTTAAAGTTTTTGGGCCGTATACAAAAAAACTTAGCAAAGGTTGGTAAGCCATTGTTAATCAAAATTCCTTAAAGTTGTATGCAAAAATTATTATTAGCTTACCATGCCTTTGGTAAACCTTTGGTAACTTTAAATATTTTAAAGTAGAAATAAACCTACTTTAAGTGTGTGGTAAAGTGACATTTTCTTATTTTCATTTTGATTTATCGTTTGAAAATTTAAATTTTGTTAAAATTTTTAATAAATTGTGCTTAGTGGTGAAAAAATGAATACGTTAGATTTTATCCGGAGAATTGGTAATATTAATTGTAATGGCAGTAAAATGTGTGTTAATTGTGTAATGTTTTTATGTATAAGTAGATGGTATTACCCAAATCTCAAAATATTATCGGAGAAGAATTTACAAGACGAGGATTAATGGCTTGTCCCTTCGTGATGAACAATTTAAAAAAAAATATCGGTTCACAAAACAAACAGCAAGAAAAATTATCGACTTAATAAAAGCAGAAATTGCAGTAGATCCCAGAGGTTGTGGAACATCGCCAGAATTGCAGGTGCTAGTAGCTTTGCGTTGCTGGGGACGCAGAGAGGTATATACATACATAAGTCAATTATTCCTTAGTAATAAATTTAGTATGCTGTTATATTTACATTTTTAGGTTCAAGACGACACCGGTGATCTTCACGGTTTGGCACAGGCTACGGTAAGTAGAATTTGTGCTAAAGTTGCTCGTGCTTTGGCAAAAAATGCAAAGAATATAATCAAAATGCCATCATGTGCTGAAGAAGAGGTGAAGTTAGCAAAAAAATTTAAAATGCTGCGGAACTTTCCAGGGATAATTGGTTCAATTGACGGCACCCATATTAAAATTAAAAAAAACTGGTGGTGATTTAGCACAGTACTACATAAATAGAAAAGGATTTTACTCGCTTAACGTTCAGGTAATTACCGCTTAAAGGTTTTCTTATTATGTACTTATATTTTACTTAAAATTTTTTAGGTCGTTTGTGATGCCGAACTAAAGATATTAGATATTGTGGCAAGATGGAGGGGAAGTACTCATGACTGTCGGATTTTTAATGAATCCAGAATTAATGAACGCTTTGAAAGTGGGGAATTCAGAGGTCGTTTGCTTGGCGACTCCGGTTATAAATTAACAACATATGCATTTATTTACACCATTACTTCGCCCACTAAACGACAAGGAGGTCAAATATAATGTTGCCCATATTGCTACCCGAAATCCAGTGGAGCGATGTTTCGGAGTATGGAAACAAAGATTTCGGTGTTTGTTGGACGGCATAACCGTTAGCTTTCCGAACGCTAAAGTATTAATTGTAGCTTTAGCCGTTCTTCATAACATCGCCATAGAAGAAAACGGTAAGCCTTATTTATTCTTCAAAATACATACATATGAATTTAAAATTTCACCACCCTTGAAACCATGTCTTTGGATACTAATAGCCAGGAAAGGCAATCTAAATATAGAGAAAAAAATCATTAAAAGTTTCTCATAACCTTAATTAATTTTCCATACAAAAATCAAAAATTTTACAGCATTATTAATTATCATACAAAAAACCAAACTTCAATTCCAGATTACTTTGAACCTGACCTAGATGACCTTGAATCGGATGGACTAATGCAAACTGAAATGGCTGAAAATAATTTAGCAGGCTTAGAAACCTCGGCAAGGAGAGAAAATTGCATTCTTAAAGCATTTATACAAAAGCATTTTTAGTTCAATCAACAAAATAAAACAACTTCATTTCCAGTTAATTCATTTAAGTATTTCTTAATTTATTTTTATTTACAATACGTAAGGATGTTTAAGAGTATTACTATATATTAAAGATACATATCAATAAAATGCAATGATAATTAAAAGAGGAGTATATATGTATGAACATATGTACATTGGCACAGAAAACTTTACATACCCCAATAAAAAATTGTATTTAAATGAAAGCTGAAGTTTTTAAACTTTAAAACCCACATATGTACATACCTCATTTAAAAATGTTGTAGATTCTTAATTTCTTAAAAGTTTGTAAATAAACGCTATGCTATAAATAAATTTTTATACCTTCTTGTATATGCTCGGGTAGGATTTATACTACATACATACATAGTACACATGTAATTAGTTTTTGTTCGGCAAAACTTCAGCTTTCATTTAAATACAATTTTTTAATGGGGTATGTATATTAAATTTAAAAAAAATTAATTCATTAAATGTAAATATGTATGTTGTATGTACATATATAAAAAATCTATAAAATATTATTATTAACTTTTTCTTTTTATTTACACAGAACCTTTTTTCTTGCTATCTGTAAAAAAATCGTTTGATTAAATTATTAAAATTTATGTATGTATGTACATACATATGTGCCAAAGCTGTAAAAGAATGACTCAAACCTGATTTTTAATTCACATTGAATTAGAGAAAATTTAATTAAATTAAATTAATTTACTTAACATGTGAATTGAATTGAATAATGAAAGCATTCCACATGAATTTAAAATTCTTGCTTGCATTGACATCATTTAAAAATTACTGGTATTAAAGTGTGAATGAATTCAACATGAAACAAAGTCTAAACTACATTCATTTTATTCACAAAAAAGAATTTAATTAAAATTTAAATGCATTATCGATGATTTAAGGAAAATGAATCGTGAGTAATTTTCGAGTAACTGTTTTAATTTGGTTTAACATCATACCTGTTGTACGATTTAAAAACTTGTCCAAAAGCATGTAACCAATTGCTATTATTAAAAATTGTGTGCCAAAAACCTCAATTTAAATTTTAAAGCTCAGTTTTTGTTCAGTGTTCCAATCGGAATACTGTCAAAATTCAGGTATAAAAAATCAATAAATTAAGTACCATAATTACCCAAAATTGCAGAGCAGCGTATAAGATGAAGAGATGATTTTTGGAATTTTTATCTTAACTATAGAAGTGAATGCAAAAATGAATTACATTTTCTTTCCCTTAAATTACCGCTAATGCATTTAAATTTTAATTAATTTTTTGATTTATATGAAGTTAATGGATGTAAGATATTCTTTTTTCTTTCACAGCTCTGGTATATATACATATGTACATAAATTTTAAATTTTATTTGTTTTTTCTTATAATATACATTTTTACATGAGAATGAACTTACAACAAACAATTTATTTTCTTAGCTCTTTAATTTTTATATTGTTGAAATCAAAGTTTTATATACATAGAAATACATTTCGTCGTTCTAATTTATAAAAAACGGATCTAATATTTTTAACATAGGCAGGAGAGAAAAAACAATAAACTAAGTTTAGTTATTTTATTCGGTTCTTTATCTCCTTTTGAAAATTTTTTGATATGATACACGTCTCTTCAAATTAAAGCAACGATATGTATGTATGTAAATACTTACCAGGTTTATGGTCATAAAACGTGATCCTGGCTTGAATCAGGTCACGCTCCAAGTCAAGGTTTCTTAATTTTGTATTTTCCACCTCTAATCTCTTTTTTTCCACCTCTAATCTTTTTCTTTCCACTTCTAACTGGTGCTCATGTAACTCAGCTCTACACTTTAAATCAAATTCCGCTACCTGCCTTACGTGGTATTCCGTTGTACTTGCCTTCCGGGGGGCTTCCTGATCAAATACATACATATGTATATATATGTTTGGTACATAAAAATATATCATATATTATTCAAACAAACCTTTTTAAATTTATGAGTGGATTTAGCAAACTTGTTTTCAACTTTTGTTGATGTATTAAAAGCTGTTTCTAATTTTTTTGGCTCGGCTGTGTCAAAATCTATTTCCAATGATTCTAACGATTCTATCATAATATTGTCATCTTCCTCAGTGATCTGCTTTTCAGTACAGGATGTTGTTTGTTGTACGGCATCTTCATTAATCTTAAAAACAAATTTTTTTTATTGTTTAAATACTTTAAAACCCACACTCACTTACATCTATGATTAATGAATCCGAATCGAATTAATTGCAATCAACAACAAACTCGTTTGGTAGCCACACACTAATGTCTTCGCTACTGACTGGTATTTCTGGGGGTCCTGAACCACCACCCGTTTTTTTTAACTCCTTCCGGCGCTCTGCGACTTCCTTTTTCGCCAAAATTTTGGTCGCTACCCATTGGTTTTTGAGTTGTGTTATTGTTCGTTGGTTACCAGTGCATAAGTTGTTGAAGCTAAAGGAAATTGTTATATATTATTGAAATACATAAGAATGATTGTACGAATGTAAATGTAAATTTATTTTATCACACCTGTCTAGTACGTCCATCCAAGCTTTTTTCTTCGTCTGGTTGGAGTTGGTGTCCGTATTCTTATTTTCTATGGCTTTCACCCGCACCCTTATAAGTTCCTTGAGAAGCATCTAGATAGATATCGAAAATAATTTGTTGGATATAATATACATACATATGTACATATATATAAGTACTCACTTTGTCTTCTTCATTCCAATTTTCGGATCGTTTTCTTTTTAAAGTCAATGGAATGTCCATAATTACATATATTTTCTTTATTATGTTCAAAAAACTCTTAACACAATAAAATGTAAATATAAGAATTTTTTAGTGATGTAGGTATAATCAAAACAAATCGATTAAGCTCGTTATTCGAGTACTTAAAACATTTCTAACATAAAAAATCGTGTTAGGTCTTTTTTAATGTCTTTAATTTACTTTATTGTGTTTGTTTTTTTAATTAAAAGGGGGAATCAAAGAAGATCGAGTAAAATTATATTAAAATAATAACAAAATTTTTATAAATTAGACAACCCGACTAAAGTAATTATTCATTTTTTTCATCGCTAATCATGAGGTGACAATTGAGTAATGGGGCATTACTAGCATAAAAATATAAAATTCATTAAAGCAATCGTTTGTTAAAGTACTGTTTTTGCATACCATTTCTTAACAAAAGTTTGTTAGCCTTAAAGTCGTTGGTAAGTAATGTGAACTTTAAAGCTAAATTAAAATAATTTTTTGCATACGGCCCTTTATCTTTATGACTGTTTTAATTGTTGTCTCAATGTTGTGTTTGTTTGTTTGTGTAAATGTTCAATTTAAAAATTTTCACATAAACTTCTTTTTATTTAAATTTTAATAATGTTATACATATATTTAAATTGGGTTTGTTAATTTGTAATTTTTTCACTATGTCCCTGCTAGGGCGCCAAAATGTTTTTCCCTAATAATTTTTAGGGATATTTTAAAATTAATTAATTTTAACTTTAAAAACGAACACTGAATTAAATAAATTATAATTCAGTTTATTTCTGGGCACTGTGAAAAAAGAACACTAGCTAACTCTCGACAAATTGAAGTGAACGCTTTGAATTTTTAATTGCAAGAAGGTATGTATATTTTATTCTTATTAAGCAGTTATTTCTACAGCTATATTACATTCAGATAATTGTTATGAGTATTATAAATCTCACATAACCAGTATGATATTGGGATTTATATATTTATATGCATTTATGTACATGAAGTTAGGTAGTATTAAGGTTGTTCAGAGAATAATTTATAATTTAATTAGTTTTAATTTTAAAATATTATTAGGGTGTTTATTAGTTTAAGTATCAGATATAATTCAGTTGTTCATTATTATTTATTTATTTTTTATGGTTTATTATTTCCTTATTTCTTCTTATATATGGCGCAACATAGGTTTTGTTTTTATTAGGTTTTTTACATTGATTTACAGCGTACTTTCTTGGGGGCAAAATAATGAAAATCTGCCACTTTTGGTACTAGTATAACTTTTTATTAACAAAAAAAAGGAAAAATTGTTTTTACAATAACGTACATATGTATATTAATATAGTATACATTCTTGGGTGTAATATAAGGAAAAGCAGGTACTTTTGGTGCGTTTTGTTTTTAGTACTTTTTGTTTTTTCATTAACATGTAGCGTGAACGAAGTCACGGGTAAAATCTATGTATGTATATTAGGGTCGAGCGTTTTTTTTTTAATTTTAATGACTAGGGCTAAAAAGTTGTGAGTGGGTCTAAAAAGTATTTCTGTAAAGTTTCAGGTGAATCGGGTAAGATCTTAGGATTCCATTTCTCGTTCAAAAATTAAAAAGTAAATCACTGAACAATAAGCAATATTACTATAACAGCATTCAGCTTATCTAAAATAATGTGATCATCCAGATTTCACCACGTGGAGGTAGCTGATGTTTGAAATCCATATTTTTTTATATAAACTTTTTTATTAATTCTTGTTTTAAATTTATAATTTTTTTTATTTTTTGTTTCACTTTTATAAAGAAATTATAATGTTTGAAATCCATATACATATATATTTTTTTTTTAATTTATAATTTTTTACTTTTTTTTAATTCTTGTTTTTTTCACATGTATCAAGAAATTATTATGCTTGAAATACATAAATTCATTTTTTAATTTTTGTATATTATTTAATTTATAATTTTTTATTTTTTTTTTAAATCCATATATACATATATATATATATATATATATATATATATATATATATATATATATATATATATTTATTTATACCTAAATACAAAATTTTGTGTTAGTAATGTTTTGTATTTTTCTTATGTTATTGTTATCAATTTTTAAATTTAAATTTTTATATGCATATATGAAAAGTAATATTATCAGGCTCAAGTTCAGTTTTATTGAATTAATGAAAATTCAAAATTACTAAGAGTTTTTTTATGTTGGAAAATATTATTATTTATATCCAATCAGTTTTTAGCAGAACGTATCAGTACTGATTTCAAGGCCGCTACACCTCTCCTCAGCGTTCAATTGTCCATCTTTACAATTTTCGTAAAGTGGATACTAATTGAGAAGAATATCAACTATTTAACCAATTTTCAAGAGAAATAGAATATGAGAATTAATTTTTAATTCAATTTTTATTCTACAATGAAACAGTGCTGGTTAGTACGAAATTCCCTCATTACTGTTTGGAACTAATAATCAACACAAACTCATAGTCCGTTATCATCAAAGTATTCTACTTTGTATTCTAACGATTTTGTTATTTTTACTCTATATTAGGGAAATTCACATATTACTGTGACCCTTGTTATTAGGGTATATATAGTTGGTGCCCAAGTGGAATTAATATTTTTATTATTATTATTACGAATAAACGTAATTATTATTTGAACTTATATTGATGTATATATGAAAAGTAATATTATCAGGCTCAAGTTCAGTTTTATTGAATTAATGAAAATTCAAAATTACTAAGAGTTTTTTTGTGTTGGAAAATATTATTATTTATATCCAATCAGTTTTTAGCAGAACGTATCAGTACTGATTTCAAGGCCGCTACACCTCTCATCAGCGTTCAATTGTCCATCTTTACAATTTTCGTAAAGTGGATACTAATTGAGAAGAATATCAACTATTTAACCAGTTTTCAACAGAAATAGAATATGAGAATTAATTTTTAATTCAATTTTTATTCTACAATGAAACAGTGCTGGTTAGTACGAAATTCCCTCATTACTGTTTGGAACTAATAATCAACACAAACTCATAGTCCGTTATCATCAAAGTATTCTACTTTGTATTCTAACGATTTTGTTATTTTTACTCTATATTAGGGATATTCACATATTACTGTGACCCTTGTTATTAGGGTATTTATAGTTGGTGCTCAAGCGGAATTAATATTTTTATTATTATTATTATTACGAATAAACGTAATTATTATTTGAACTTATATTGATGTATATATGAAAAGTAATATTATCAGGCTCAAGTTCAGTTTTATTGAATTAATGAAAATTCAAAATTACTAAGAGTTTTTTTGTGTTGGAAAATATTATTATTTATATCCAATCAGTTTTTAGCAGAACGTATCAGTACTGATTTCAAGGCCGCTACACCTCTCATCAGCGTTCAATTGTCCATCTTTACAATTTTTGTAAAGTGGATACTAATTGAGAAGAATATCAACTATTTAACCAGTTTTCAAGAGAAGTAGAATATGAGAATTAATTTTTAATTCATTTTTTATTCTACCTTGAAACAGTGCTGGTTAGTACGAAATTCCCTCATTACTGTTTGGAAAGTACTAATAATCAACACAAACTCATAGTCCGTTATCATCAAAGTATTCTACTTTGTATTCTAACGATTTTGTTATTTTTACTCTATATTAGGGAAATTCACATATTACTGTGACCCTTGTTATTAGGGTCAAATAATATTTAATAAGTTATAATAATAAGTTCAAATAATAATTACGTTTATTCGTAATAATAATAATATAAAAATTTTAATTTTTAAATATATTGCTATTTAAAAAATATTTGTTTTTAAATTTTATTTATTTAATACAAGACTTTTCTGGTAGTCAGATTTGGTCTCAAATTTTGGTAGCGTTTGTCTTGATGCAATTCTAACTCGAATGCATCCGTCTCTTTTATCCTCTCCGCAGACAAGAGATGATGTTTCCGTTACGAGTTAAACACATCGTTCTACTGCTTGTGGATGGCAGGGAAATTTGAAAATATCTATTATCTCGGGAGCATTCAAGTTAAATTCTTTTAAATATTCACAGGAAAATTTCTTTAAGAGTGGAGGAACATATATTTCATTTGTTTGCCAGTCAATCATTTCGGTGAAATCTTTGACAGAAAAGTTAATGTGTGGCACCTCGAAACGTCGAATTCGTTTTTCATCGGTGTCAAAATTTGATCTTATTTGTAAAATGCATCTTATAGCAAGTTCTCGAATATTCTGTCTTTCATCCGAAAGCATGGCAAGCAGTATATTTTCAGGATGCGCAAAATACCCATTGCGCTGAATTACAATGATATTTCGTACCGATATATCAAAATGCCTTGATTTGCTAATCATGCTCCATAAATGCAAACTTCCATGCTTACATGTTGGATTTCTTTTAATTTCGAACCAAACTGGTGCATATACTTTCACAACAAATTCTGCTGGTGTTTTAAGATTTGCATTTGGTCTTTCCTGGGATACATACAACCGAAGAATTCAATTTGCAGTTGTGAGCCACCTTGAGTGAATCATTTTTCCAGGATTTCTTTTAGCAAGTTCTGGTGATATACCACAACTAGGGTTCCCACCTTTTTTTTTTGCAATTAAAGTGCATTGGTTGTTAAACGTTAGGAAAAAATAGCACACAGTATAAAAATCAAGTATTATTTATTTTTCTTTATTTTTATATTTGAAAACGTATTTTTTATTGCTTTTCGCAAGTTTTATCAAATAATTATCATATTTAAATTAAAGTAAATAATTAATTAATTTTTTATCAGATTCAGAGACGCTTTGTTTCTTTCGTCTCGCCATTTGCTCTTCATTACAGAAAAAGCTCTCTCTGTGAATGCCGACGTGGCAGGAATAGAAATTAAAAATGAAATTACTTTATACAAATTTGATAAATTATCATCAGTCTTATTAAATAATAGCTGCCATTTACTTGCTGTAGATAATTCCGCAAAACCTTCATAAATTTTGTTTAATGACGCAATTTCTCCATAAAGATCATCCATATTTATATTAAGTTTTTGCAGATTTAAATTTTCGTTTATGCTAACAATATTATCAAATTCAACTTTGCTCTTTAAATTTTTATTGCTAATTGTAAATAACCAGTTTGTATTTTTAAAATCAAACCATTTATTCAGATACTCTAAGGCGTTATCGATAAATAATAAAAAATTCATGTGAATTTCCCTGGTCAGTTCCGGTGCAGACAAAAGGTTAATTTTTTTGCTTGTTTCATATCCAAATTGCCATGACATAGTCTTAAGAAAGAAAGAAAGAATCGCCACTGTAAAAAAACGTACACAAATGACTAATATAACCCGAATCTATTTTGAATTGTAGATAAATCAAATCATGCGAAATAAAGTGTTTTGGTGTACTTTATTGTTTCTATATAGTATAAAGTTCAATTATTCAAAAAAACGTACAATACTTCATTATAAAGTACGGGTGGCAAGCCTAACCACATCACACTCTAGTCAAATATCTAGACGTTCATCTAGAATCTAGATCGTCGTTTAACATGGAAATCGCATATAGACGCAAAGTTTACACAAATAAAATTAAAAGCAGCCCAATTAAATTGGCTTATTGGAAGAAATTCTATACTGAGCCTAGACTGTAAACTTCTATTATACAACGCGATCCTGAAACCAATATGGTCCTATGGAATCCAGCTATGGGGCCTGCCTCAGCATCGAAAGTCGAAAAAATTCAGAGGCGACAGAATAAAATTCGACTTACAATAACAGCAGGCCCCTGGTATGTCAGAAATTATCGAATTCATAAAGATCTAGACGTTCCGTTGGTGAAGACAGTATTTTCAAAACACGCGAAAAAATATACATATAAAAAACTTGAGTTGCACCCAAACCCACTTGCGCGGCTGAAAAGTATCCCTTATACCATAGACTATAAATATATAAAGATATTGCACGTAGCACATTGAATAAAAACAAAAATTGTTTGCGTTTGTTGATGCTGTGGGGGGAAGTAGCAAGAGAAAAGACCACAATAATTTTAGGCATACATACATATGTACGTACATAAGTATGTATGTAGTAATAATTTTGTCAAGTTTATTTTGTTGTTGTTTTTGAAACATTTTTGTTTTTTTAACTCTACTAGAAATTATTTTCCACAGAAATTATGTTTTTTTTTGTTGTTTACACATATAAATGATGCTTATTGAGAAATGTGTTTGTGTGTGTGTTATATTTCTTGTGCAAAGCACATTCAATAATAATATTAACAACTAAAAGCAGTTTCTTGTTTTCATATAAATCATTTGCAAATAAACAGTGCAAAGCCAATGCGACCGATTTCTATGGCTGTAGGGTAAAATTACGTTTTTTGTTATTGTACTATTGCATTTATGTTGATTCGCACCGAACTATGTATACTCATTTGTTTTATTAAATACTAGATATACCCGGTGCGCTTCGCTACCCCCTCGTTATAAAATAAAATTCTTATTGTGAAAATTTCATGACGATCGGTCCAGTAGTTAAGACGATATTACGATTTTTAATTTTCCTAAAAAGGGGCTTGGTCCCACCCAATTTTCTCCTGGTACGTATTCCCAATTATGCCAATACCATATGTACCAAATATCATCGACGTATGTAGGTCAAAAAATGCCCAATATATGGCGATATAAATTTTTGGGTTATATGGGTGGTGCCACGCCCCTTTGCTCAATCAATACTTCATATAGCCAATTATTCATTTCAGAGTCACAGTAATATGCTGTGAAAATTTAATGACCATCGGTCCAATAGTTAAGACTATATTAAGATTTTTTATTTTCCTATAAAGGGGCGTGGTCCCACTCACTTTTCTCCTGGTACGTATTCCTAATTATGTCAATACTATATGTACCAAATATCATCGGCGTAGGTCAAAAAATGCCCAAAATATGGCGATTTCAATTTTTGGGTTATATGGGAGCTGCCACGCCACTTGTCCGATAACGCCCATTTTTGTCGTGATTACTCACATTAGTAACATATGAACTATTGCAATGTTTCAAAACTCTTGCTATCACAATAGTCAAGATATATGATGTTATTCAATTTATGTGGGAGGGGCTACGCCCACTTGAAATATTAAAAGCCTAAAACCATCCTCTATAAATTCCCTTTTGAATGACACCAGTTTGGGTCAAATCGGTTGGATAGTTTCCGAGTCTATAGCGAACATGGGTACAAACATTTTTTGTATTTTATATATATAGATTTTATTTTAGAATTTTCAATTGTATATGTAGTTAGAATATCTACATATGTATGTACATACATATGTATATGCATAAATCAAATAAAACGTGCGCTTACCTGAGTTCGAAAACCATAAAATTTATTATTTTGTTTACAAAACTATTATAAAATTTATTAAAATCTTTTTAATGAGTGATAACTAGCACAAGAAATGTAATTATTTTTGGTGATTGGTACATATTTAATAATTTTCTGGATTGAGCATATGTTTTATTGTTTCAAAATTTAAAGTTTTTCTGCGCTCGTTAATTTGTATTTGTATGTTTCCCACGAGGAATGCTTTCGTAAAAGTGTAAGAATTAATAAATTTAGCATCTCCATTCTGTGCTTATAGCATACGTTGTTTTCTTGAAACCAAAAGGAATATATTGTATTTTTGGTGCAATTTACACATTACACATAATACATACATAGTATATAGCCTATATTTAAAGTTATACACTGTTAACATACATATCTGCGCGAAATTTTATTTAAATTGGTCCAGTAGTTTCGGAGATTAGCGAGAACAAACGTCGTGACACGTTATTTTTATATATGTAGATATAAGTACATACATAGTTATATAAATTTCCAATTTTAAATAATATTAAATTCGGTGCGAATCGATGTTCTTGCAATAGTACAACAATAAAATACATACATACATACATATATTTGCCATTCAAATAAGAATCAGCGACATTAGCTTTACGTATCTTATGTCCACATACTTATGTATATTGTGCGAACACAAAACGAGCCTTTGCTTCAAAAGCGTCATAATTCAAAATATGGCATTTTTGAGCTAATATATAACTAATCGCGATATCAATTTTTATATTGTGCAAAATTTTCATACAAATATTATTATTATTAATCTCTTGGGAGAAGAATATTTTACCATTGATTTATAGGTAAATTCTAGACTTTGTAATGATTTAGACCTACATTGTATATAAATGTATTATAGTATACTGTCTTTAAAGTTACTTTACTCTATCCTGAAGTTATCAAGAAGGCTTTGGCCTTAAAAACTATTTTTGATTTTATTTTCAATTTATGTAAAAAAAAAGAGTAAGTTCAAGAAAAACTTTGTTCCGAAAACATTTAAAAATAAATAAAGATATTTGAACATTAAAATTCAGGTGTGGGGTACACTCACATTTGCCAATATATAAATAAATCAAGCTGTAAATTTCGTTTAAATTCTAAAATATGGATAAGCGGTTAACAAGACAGGAGATTGTGGACAGTCTTTTGGAAGGAGGTATTGATTTTCCTCCATCGGCTTCAATTGCTCAATTACGAACGCTTTATGAGGAATTGGAGGCAAATCCTTCTTATGTAAGGACGTCGATGAATATAGCTGAAGAAAATTTGCAGGCAAGCAAAGTTAACGGTACGCTGTTGGCTGCCGGTGGAGAAAATTCTGTTGAATTAGGTGATTTGATACCATGTACTGCTGCTCTGATGCCAGTTGTGACGACTGAACCTGTGCTGATGCCTGTTTTTCAGACGCCTGCTGCCTTTAGATTACAGGAAAAAAATTTTTCCGCCGATTTGTTACCAAGTCAAAATGAGAATGTGGTTTTGGCTAATACGTCATTAGATATGATGGGTGCTACTAATACTATGATGACTGCTGCCCCGATATTTTCCAATCAATCGTCTATAATGACGACAACTCATACTGCTCCGGTGGTACATGCTTATGTTCCAACCAATGTTGGAAATTCTGAAGATTTGCCAGCTGCTGTTGTTGTTGATCCGAGGGAGGCCGAATTGAGGGCTCTACAGCTGCGCCTACAAATACTTCGGATTCAAGAAGAAATTCGGAATATGGAGGTTAATTCTGGTAATGAGTATAAAGCAGCGGCACAAAGGCATTGTATTGATTTAAGTGAAATTGATTCGGTGGTTCCACCATTTAGCGGTGATGACCACTATGATATCGTCAAATGGTCAGGTGGAACGGGTTAACCGAGACTTGAGAGCAATGTTAGCAAAGTTAACTGAGTCCATTAACCATGCGGATTGGGTTTCAAAGCTAACACAGGTAGAGTTTGCCATTAATAATACTACACACAGCACAACTAAACGAGCGCCAAGTGTCATGTTGTTCGGTGTCGAGCAGCGCGGAGAGATTTTAGATGAGTTAACTGAGTATTTACAGGGGAAAGTTTATCAGAATAGGCTGGATTTAGATGAGGTGAGGGCAACTGCGTCAGGGGCTATCAAAAAGTCACAAGAGTATAATGCAAAATATTTCGAAAAAAATCATCGTACTCCAAAGGTATTTGAGTTGGGTGACCTAGTAGTAGTTAGAAATGTTGATACTACGGTCGGTGCGAATAAGAAACTTATTCCCAAATACCGAGGGCCATATATTGTTCAGAGGTGTATGGGAAATGACCGTTATGAAATTTCTGACGTCGAGAATTATCAAGTAACCCAAATGCCTTACCGAGGTATAATTGATTCTACCAGACTAAAGAAATGGCTGGAACCAACTCCAAATTTTGGGCAAGATGCGTGCTCTGAAGGCAATACTGACGAGTCTGTCGACTATGAATATTTAGAAGATAATGTTGATGATGAAGGGATAGATTAAGGTGGCACATAATTTTCTACAATCGAGGTCGATTGGGTGGTCAAGTTGGCCGAATTGTAATGATTTAGACCTACATTGTATATAAATGTATTATAGTATACTGTCTTTAAAGTTACTTTACTCTATCCTGAAGTTATCAAGAAGGCTTTGGCCTTAAAAACTATTTTTGATTTTATTTTCAATTTATGTAAAAAAAAAGAGTAAGTTCAAGAAAAACTTTGTTCCGAAAACATTTAAAAATAAATAAAGATATTTGAACATTAAAACTTTAAATTCGTTTCCTGCCAAACAAGCTTTTTTGAATTATGACTCTATTGCAGCAAAGGTTTGAAAAGTTTTTTTGTTTGTTTATATGGAATCTTTCGTTTGTTTATTAAATGTACACACATGCACACATACTTGTGTATGCAAAGACACAAACGTATGAACACCATAGCTGCCAGATTTTTTTAGGTAATATCGTCATATTTTTGGGCAAATATCGTCATTATCGTCAATATAGCTTATTGAAATCGTCATAAAAACGTCAAATGAAAAAACCCGTTTTTTTTCAACAAAACATATTTTATTAGAGCCAAAACATAACAAAACTCTTAAATAAACAAATCTGATTAATAAAACAATATTCTTCAATTAGAATATACTTCAATTAGAATTCACGATAAAATCACATGTAAGTAGATTCCATGTTTTTCAATACTTTGAAAACATGCATGGAAAAAGTATTGTATGGAAAAAAATAAAAAAATCCCAATCCTTTAGTTATTTTTACTTCAATTTAGTAAAATATGATTTTAAACTTCATTTTTGGAAACACAGTTTCTAAAAATGTATAAAAACTAACATATAATTTATACAATAAGTGCCTGTTCGCCGATATCGAAGAAGTTCTTTCTTTCGAGCAATTACATTTGAAACAAAAACAAATTCAAAAATTTTGTTTTTGTTTCAAATGTATTTGTTCGAAAGAAAGAACTTCTTCGATATCGGCGAACAGGCAGTAAATATATAATAAATATATGTAAAGGAGATATTTACTTTTCATTTTTTGCCTTATAAATACTTTTATGGCAACCAGCGGTTGTCTAATTGTATAGGTGTAGAAAAGTTAACACATTCATAATGGAAAATTATTTGTTGTATGCGTTTAAATAATTTTGAAAGCTGTTTTTATGATTTGTAATTCACAAAAATATATTTGTGAGTTTTTGTATAAATAGATGAGCTTTAAAACTTTTTAAACATAAAGGGTAAAACATCTACTGATGAGTTGGTATAGCTACCAACGAAATATATAACTAGATATTGCTAACCCGCAACAAATAAATAAAATTTAAAACATAAATATATAATTGTTAAAGAAAATAGACTTATGTATGTATATTAACATACTATTTGTTCAGAAAAATTATAATTAAATTTTTTATAACAATTTGAAGAATAGTCAATAAATCTATAAAATTTATTAAAATTATTGCACATCCTTCTAAGCGTGGGCAGCTTGATAATAGCAAGTATATCTGAGAATGATGGTAAGTTCAGAGGGTCAAAACGTGAGTCCAAATTAACTTTAAAACAGTCTTAGTAAATATTTTTGAATGCGCTAAATAAGATTACACGGTCCTAAATGATAAGGATTCCAGATAAAAGAACAAGAGTGTATGCGTCTTTGAAATACTTAGAATTCCTCCTGATGAAACCAAGCATACTGTAAGCCCTACAAACAATGTAGTCTATATGTTTATTCAATTTTAATTTACTGTCAAATATTACTCCTAAATCCCTGACTTCATGCACACGCTTAAGTTGGTAGCCACGAATAGAATAGTTAAAATTAATTGGATATAAAATATGTATGTGAATAGGAAACTACACAACATTTAGAAACATTAATATTAATATTATTTTCAGAACACCAAACTGATAGCTTGTCGACCTCCATGTAATTTTTCATAGTCATTTACATTGAAAATACTAGAGTATAACTTTAAGTCGTCAGCAAGTAACAGACATTTAGAGAATTTAAAACATATTGGTAAATCATTTATAAAAATTATAAAAAGTAATGGGCCAATATGTGTTCCCTGAGGAATACCAGAACAGGCACCAATTAAAAGAGAAGAGGTAGTATTACCAATTTTAACTTTAAAGTTTTCTGTCCGTCAAGAAACTTTCAACAAACAATAAAAGACTTTTAGATCGGCCAAACTTACTAAGTTTACGTAACAAAACACTTATTTTTCTATGACTTTTCAAAATGTGGATAAGTCTACTAATGGTTTGGAATAAACTTAATGAAATTCTGGCAAATAGATATGGTTAACACGAAACAAATGAAAACTGAATAATTAAACTTAATGCACAATAAATTAACATTTATTTATAAAAAACATTTAAAGTGACATGTTTAAGACTTATGAGATACAGAACATATATACATATATATAAATAGGTCCTTATTACGGTTGTCAAATCAACTTCAACTGTACTAGATTAGAAATGTGTTGAAGTCCTTTCTACCGATAGCTTTAATAATGTTAATTATTTTTTAAATCCATAATTTTATTAAATAAGTATAATGGCTTAATGAAAAATGCATCCAAACCTAAAATGAAAATGGACAAACAAATATTTTTGCCTCAAGTTGGAAAAATGGCACCAAAATATTTCCGTTCAAAAGAGCAATAACATTTGTTGGATCCATTTTTTTATTTTTGGTGACTTTTTTTTCATTTTTAGTTACTAAAGAATCTTTGGCAATAAAAGTAAAATATATTCATCAAAATCCAAAAACTGCACTGCTTACTACGGACTAAGCATCGCCGTTCCGGAAAATACCATGATGGAAAAAATCCTTAAGCCACTTTTATCTTTTGGTTTACTACCATTTTTTACATTTCAATTTGGAACAATTTTTATTTATGATTTTGGGGCCATATTTCCTCAAGCTAAACTGAAAAATTACCCGAACTTTGGAAGCATTTTTACTATTTTTTAATTTTGGAGTAATTTTTCTATTTTTAGATTCATTTTCCAATTTCGTGAAATTTTTTATTTTATATAAAAAATAGGAAAACTGGCCCGGAAGTGTGTTGTCGTTTTCAATATAAAATTGTTTTGATTTTTTTCATGGAGCCTAATTCAATTATATTAAGGTAAGAGCATATACATACATACATATTTCATAAAGTA
Source organism: Lypha dubia (assembly GCA_947311025.1). Taxonomy (NCBI): domain Eukaryota; kingdom Metazoa; phylum Arthropoda; class Insecta; order Diptera; family Tachinidae; genus Lypha; species Lypha dubia. Next base: position 72,356,639 of record OX371260.1, read on the forward strand.
AGAACAGAGAAAGTCGATATACAAAATAAAATCCATGATACAATGACATTAAAGTAAACTTACAGTTGACAATTGTTGTAAACCATTTGTTTTTAATTTCGAATGTCAAATTTTGATTTTTATTTATTTATTATATTTAAAATAAAAAATTTCCGTTCATGAAGAAAATTTTAAAATTTTTGAAAATGAATACGAAATAAATATGAGTTTGCATTTATGCAAAATGGGTGTGATATGTAAAAAAAATTAGATCTATTGGAAAGGTCCCTTTTTTGGAATGAAGTCTTCAGAAAAAATTTTATAACAAATGTTTCTTTTCGTTTTTTTCTTATTTGAATAAATATTTTGTATTTTCTTTATTCTAATTCTGGCTTAGCTTACCACTAAATGGGACCATCTACAAATTCTAATTACGACTGCAAACTATGACGGCTGGGGGGCCAGTAGATAGATAAATTTACAAATAAACATATGAATATACATGTATATGAGATTTATTTTAATGTACTGCTATACAATTGTTGAATTCTTTTTTTTTTATTGTTATTATCATACTTATAGATATTTAGTATAAACTCAGGAGTAAGAAACTTTGTAATATTGAAATTTTTGGCCATATTGGCTTATATTACATGAATAAATAAATAAATAAATAAATAAAAAAAAAAAAAAATAAATAAATAATTATTTTATGAATTTTTTTACATACATATGTATACTTTTGACTTCCGAAATTAAATTTTCTACCACCAAAATACATTGAGTTGGTTGTTTTTGTATTTCTGCATATGGGCATTTCCACAGAAAAATCTACTTTTTGTCTCGTAACGTCACCAAGCCATTTAGCTTGTTTCTCGAACAAAATTTTGTATATTATCTTTTTTTTTATTTTAGCATACACTAGTAATTACGTCAACATTTAGTAAGAGTAGGGAAAATTCGAGCAGCATGGCTCTAAAATACAAGTTTAGTTGCATGGTGACGTTACGTGACAAAAAGTAGACTTTTCTGTGGAAACGCCCATATACCTTTTACTCATTGTATCATGATAAAATCAATACAATCAAGGTGTATTAAGCAAGATGGTTGCAGGAGAAAAAAACATGGCAGCATGCGAAAACGTAAAGCCATAACAAGGCAATCTGTCAAAAAGATTTATTTTTCAGAACAAAAATTGCTGTTGACACATTGATTTATTCAAATTTGAGAAGCAAAATATTATCACATTGCTAGGCGATACCACCTGGTTTAATACGCCTTGAATACAATTAACAATTCTGTTAGTTATTGAATATTTTAAAAATAATATTTAAAACGTTTAATAAGTCACATGAAAATTTTACAGTCTCATCATTTTCGTCATTTGTAGATGTAAGGCTTTCCTTTAGTAATCGTAGATTTTTCGCTAATTTAGTAGAACGAATGGTAGCTACAACTTTTATGCCACCTGTAATCAGTTTCCATAAAGCAACACAAATTACAAATTGTTCTTCAACGGATTCTTTAATTGGCTGTGATATAATTTCATTTACGGTAAATATAAAATCGGTTGATGTTATAAGAGTAGTCCGATTGATATTTAGAAAGGCCATATTTCGCAATATACGTAATGATATCAAGCGTTTAAAGCAACCTGGTGAAGACTTGTTAACCACAGAACACAAAGCGTTTAAGTGATGTGCCTGAGCTCCTTCATCATAACGAGAAAATAATTCCCAAAATTCTAGCCATGCTATAACAATATCCAATTTTAGTTGTGATGCTTTTGGATTGAATGGATAAAGGTTGTCAAATACATCTGAAACGTGAATCTTATTAAGAACCGTTCTGCCTTCTAAGCATGAGCAGCAGTTCATCACGACACGCAGGCCAACGGAAATCAGTATACTGTAATCGGTGCTATGTGCTTTGATTTTTAATGTTTCACCAACCATCATTTGTGCAACTAATTGCAGAACGGAGTGAGGAAATGAACAATTATTCAGGGTTGAAAACTGTTTACAAACTAGAAGCGAACGCTCACTCAAAAATGAGCAGACCTGCAGGACTGTTATTCTCAAATCGTTTGAATGGGCCAACCATGGCCAAATTTTAATTATAATTTTACTATACTCCATTGTTAAAATACTGTCTGTTATTAGCATTGATGGCGACGAATACCAACTAATCAATAGTTTAAGCAGAAGATGAAGATTTGTTATTACAGCCATTTTTTTATTTTCACCATTTCGTTTTACATAAGTCGTGCAAGACGTTGTTGCAAATTCATCAAAAAAAAGATTGAAGATCTTTACTAATGTGTCTTGGAATTTAACGTTTTCGGCTGTTTCCTGTGCGATCCTAGATTGCTTCAAAAGCAAAGCAAGTGTTTCGGTAACATGTTGTTGATTTACATTAGGTGGTGTAGCGAATTTACATACTTTAACAGGATACATATGTGTGAAAAGTCGTATCAATGATATACATAAGTACTCTGAAATCGAAGATTTGGTAGTTTCTGAAATAAAAAAAAATCATAAAAAATATACAAATGAAGTATTAAATTATAATTAAATTTTTTATTAAGATTTATTTATTTGACCGATCATATGGCTCTCACTGTTGATGGAAATATTCGCCATTGCGCAGAACAGCCTACAGCCTTGAAACTAATATGTCATGAACAAAAATATTTTAAAAACTTACTTTCTTTAAATTTTGAAAAAAAAATTCCAATATAAGAACAAAATTTTGAACTTAATTTGGAGACAGCCGTTTTCCGTTTTTAAGTATTCAAATTTTTCGAACTATTCAGGATTTAGAAATTTCCTAAATCAATTTTTTACACCTAAAATATAACCATTTTATTCGAGTGACAAAATGTTCTTAAAATTCTTACTTTTAGAAAATGCACATTCAAGTAAAATAAATATTTCCTTGAAAGTAGAAGTTTTTTGAAGTGGCATGAACATTTGATTTTTTTATGACATACATACATATGTACATATGTATAAGGAAATTTTATTTGATTTGAAAAAAAAAATATTTCTAACTATAAATAAAATTATCATTAAATATAGAAATTGTTTAAACTCATTTAAAGGATTTTTTTTTTCTAAAATTTAGTAGTTACATGCCTTTTTTTTTGAGTGCAAGAATACTAATGAAATATGTACCTACATAATTGTTATTTTTGCAAAATTCATGGCTATATATATATATACTCGTATGGATGTACAAACATATATACCTATGCATGTATGTACATACTATCTAAAATATCTTAAAAAGTAAAATGCAAATCAAAAACTGCAAGTAGTGTTTTGTTTACTTTCACATCACTTCCATATTTACTACATACTTAAAATAAAATAAATAAGAAGAAAAAAACAAGACAGGGTGGTTGTTGGAATCGAACCGCTCTTGCGGCCTATCATGCTAGTACTGCTACCTGTCTGCCACCGCTATGTTTATTATTATGCTCGTTTTTCGGTTATTACTCTTGTAGGCACTATAAAAAGGTTGTATTGAGAACTATTCAGCTTTAAGTTAACTAAAAGCTACTTCAATACTTAATTATTAAACACATTGACCACTGCAGGCTACCGACTACCATATGTCAAAAATAGAATACATGTTTATCAAAAATAGAATACATGTTTGTATATGAGAATGATTATATTGACGGCAGCAAGGCAAACACGGCGGCAGGTTGCTATCCATGCTGATTTTATCGTTGCGGTCCAATTAAACTAATTTCTAGAATATCAATAGGTTTTACCTGCTGGCTATTTATGGTCAACTATTTTTTTCCAAATATAAATAAAATAAAACAAATTATATCAATTTTATTTTACATTTACCCAATATTTCGTTTGCTTGTTATAAACTTCTTCAGGGGTTTTTTTTTTGTTGTTTTTATTAAAAAATTTCACAGAACTTTAAATAATTGTCTTATAACTACCGAGTATTGGAGCTTAATGTTATCCTTCTCCTCTTTTGTGTTAATTATTTTTTTATTGAGAGTCCTAACAGACAAGACTTATAGCGGAGTCCGATTGATTTATTATTTATCCAATGTGAATTTATTTCTTTAACGCATCGCGCTGTTGTTACTTATTTACATATTTCCAAGTTGTCGTTAAAAATTTACAAGAGAAAGAGACTGATTATTTTAAATAAAATAAAAAAAAAGTAAATAACTAAAAAATATTAATTTTTATTTGATTGATGAGCTTGAGGTCAATTTTTTTTATAAAAAACGTTATAAAATTTTATTTATCGATATTTCGCTACTCCTTTGCGTAGCTTCTTCAGGATTAGATTTTTAAGTAACAAAAAAATAACAACAATATTTTAAACAAAACAATATTCGCTTGCAATTGAATTTTTTCCGGTTTTTGAAATAAATTAAAAATTGTTTTTTATATTTCAAATGGTTTTTGAATTAAATAATTTTTTTTTTTTTTTTCCAAGTTGTCAATTGAAAAAAAAAAAAAAAAAAAAAAAAAAATATTTTAGTTTGAAACATGAGGAAATGAAAAAGTTTTCGAAAAAACTTTAAATAAATTAGAAGGGTTTATAAATTTTGAAAACATAATGCTATTTAAATATTAATCTTTATAATTTATTTTGCCCTTTAGCTTTATATACTAAATGCCTATAACTCTGAGCTACACTATCAGTATCTGCTTTGAAGTTAATTCTTTTTTCTGGTGGTATATTAATTATCTGCAGCATTTCTAACATATATCTGCGTTTATATATATTTTCTGTATTTAAAATGGATATTTTTTCAAAATCTGGATAGTGATCTGAATCACGACAGTGTAAAGAAAATGCAGTCTTTTGTGATGATGTATAGTTTCTATATTTTAAATTTGTTTTGTGTCCAGCTAATCTAGTTTTAAGTTTGTTTTTTGTAGTACCTACATAGACCTTATTACAAATTTCACTATCATTTCCTTTACAAGGTATTTTATAAACTACATTAGACTTTTCTAATTTATGTAATCCATCTTTTGTTTTGCTAAACAATTTACCTAACGTGTTACATGATTTATGTGCTATTTTATATCTGTTAGTATCGAAAACATCTGACTTTTCTAACCGTTCTGAAATTATAGGAAGGTATGTTAGAGATTTGTATATTGTCGGTTGAGTTACTACATCCGTTTGCGTATTTCCACGTCTTCTATACTGTCGTATTAAATTGCATGTTAAACCGATTGGAAAATCATTTCTAACCAATAATTCCTTAATAATATCCTTATTCTTCCTGTGGAATTGTACGTCACTAATAGTCAAAACTGTATCTATAAGATTTTTCGCTGTATTAATAATTATTCTCTTTGGGTGCTTTGAATAATAATTAATAATTCTACCTGAAGCTGTTGGTTTCCTATACCAATCCACTAACAAATTATTGCCATTTCTAATAACCAATGTGTCTAAATAAGGAATCCTGTTATCTTTTTCTTTCTCAAATGTAAATTGTATATCATTATGAAATAAATTAAATGATGTTAAAACATTCTCTATCTCAGAATTTGGAATTATACAAAAAATATCATCAACATATTTTGTTATAATTTTTGGTTTCACCGACAAACTACCTAAGCAACAATCTAATAATTCTTCCATAACAATATCAGCTATTATTGGAGATGCTGGAGATCCCATAGGAAGTCCCTTCTGTTGCATATATGATTTTTTATCATATTGAAAAAATCTGTTATCAACAATGCAAAATCTTAAAATCCTTAAAAATAAGTCCTTTTCTATATTAGTATGATACTGAACAGTTTTTGAAGAATAACAGGGAAGTACTTATTTTAAATGCAGATAAGGGAAACACAACAGTAGCCATGAATAGACTTGATTATGTTTCGAGGATGGAAAATATTGTTAATGACATCTCAACATATAAGATTTTAGAAAAAGATCCAACAAGCAAATTACAGAAGGTAAATAATGAAATTGTAGGAAAACTTTTCAGATTAGAATTAATTACACCTTTAGAGAAAAATAAATTAGTAACGAATATAGCTACAGCACCCAAATTATATGGAGTTCCGAAAATCCATAAGGAAGGTTTCCCATTGAGACCGATTTGTTCATTTATAAATTCACCTTCTTATGGACTTAGTAAATACATTACAGGAATTTTAGAAAATTTAACTAAAGACTCAAGATATAACGTGAGGGATTCTTTTCAATTTAAGGAAAAGATAAAAAATGTAGGAATGGAAAATGATGAAATATTGGTCTCATTTGATGTTATTTCATTATTTCCAAGTATACCTGTAGAATTAGCGATTAATGTTATAGAAGCGAATTGGAATAAGATTGCAGAACATACTAATATAGAAAAGGACTTATTTTTAAGGATTTTAAGATTTTGTATTGTTGATAACAGATTTTTTCAATATGATAAAAAATCATATATGCAACAGAAGGGACTTCCTATGGGATCTCCAGCATCTCCAATAATAGCTGATATTGTTATGGAAGAATTATTAGATTGTTGCTTAGGTAGTTTGTCGGTGAAACCAAAAATTATAACAAAATATGTTGATGATATTTTTTGTATAATTCCAAATTCTGAGATAGAGAATGTTTTAACATCATTTAATTTATTTCATAATGATATACAATTTACATTTGAGAAAGAAAAAGATAACAGGATTCCTTATTTAGACACATTGGTAATTAGAAATGGCAATAATTTGTTAGTGGATTGGTATAGGAAACCAACAGCTTCAGGTAGAATTATTAATTTTTATTCAAAGCACCCAAAGAGAATAATTATTAATACAGCGAAAAATCTTATAGATACAGTTTTGACTATTAGTGACGTACAATTCCACAGGAAGAATAAGGATATTATTAAGGAATTATTGGTTAGAAATGATTTTCCAATCGGTTTAACATGCAATTTAATACGACAGTATAGAAGACGTGGAAATACTCAAACGGATGTAGTAACTCAACCGACAATATACAAATCTCTAACATACCTTCCTATAATTTCAGAACGGTTAGAAAAGTCAGATGTTTTCGATACTAACAGATATAAAATAGCACATAAATCATGTAACACGTTAGGTAAATTGTTTAGCAAAACAAAAGATGGATTACATAAATTAGAAAAGTCTAATGTAGTTTATAAAATACCTTGTAAAGGAAATGATAGTGAAATTTGTAATAAGGTCTATGTAGGTACTACAAAAAACAAACTTAAAACTAGATTAGCTGGACACAAAACAAATTTAAAATATAGAAACTATACATCATCACAAAAGACTGCATTTTCTTTACACTGTCGTGATTCAGATCACTATCCAGATTTTGAAAAAATATCCATTTTAAATACAGAAAATATATATAAACGCAGATATATGTTAGAAATGCTGCAGATAATTAATATACCACCAGAAAAAAGAATTAACTTCAAAGCAGATACTGATAGTGTAGCTCAGAGTTATAGGCATTTAGTATATAAAGCTAAAGGGCAAAATAAATTATAAAGATTAATATTTAAATAGCATTATGTTTTCAAAATTTATAAACCCTTCTAATTTATTTAAAGTTTTTTCGAAAACTTTTTCATTTCCTCATGTTTCAAACTAAAATATTTTTTTTTTTTTCTTTTTTTTTTTTTTTCAATTGACAACTTGGAAAAAAAAAAAAAAAAATTATTTAATTCAAAAACCATTTGAAATATAAAAAACAATTTTTAATTTATTTCAAAAACCGGAAAAAATTCAATTTCAAGCGAATATTGTTTTGTTTAAAATATTGTTGTTATTTTTTTGTTACTTAAAAATCTAATCCTGAAGAAGCTACACAAAGGAGTAGCGAAATATCGATAAATAAAATTTTATAACGTTTTTTATAAAAAAAATTGACCTCAAGCTCATCAATCAAATAAAAATAACTTCAAGAAAAGGTCGAAAAATTAGCAATACAAAATAAAAAATATTAAATAACACAGGGGAATCGAAAAAATTTTAAAGGCTTTAATAACCACTATATAGATTTGATGCATTATGAATACCTAAATACAAAAATGGTAAAATTTTTCAATTCTATGGATAAGTTTTTTTTTTAATTTTTTTCTAAAATTTGGGATTTTCGAAGGGGCTGATTAACCAATTTTATCATAACTATGGAACGACTTGTTCAATTTTGTCCTTTTCGATAACCCTTTAACATATTTTAACAACACACGTGATTTTAAGCTCAATTATAAAATAACCAATTGGAAAAAACTGCAAAGCAACATGTTACATGAATTACGTAATGCCGTCCTAGCTCCTAACGATCGAAATCTAACAAACTCCGAAATAGACTATCATCAATTTAGATTGAATAATATTATAACTAACTCAATAGAAAAATCTGTCCCAAAATACCAAGACAATAATTCATTTGTAATTCACTATTATTAAAAAATATATTAGACTAGCATACCCGCCCGGTACTTCGTTACCTGTAATTTTTAAAGTAAAAAATATATAACATATTTTTCATGTATTTAGATCGAGTATATCTGGGGCCATGCTTAAAAATGTCCCCTATTTCGGTTCGAATCTGCCTCCCAAAGGACCCCACATTCAAAATTTCATACCTGGGACCATTTTTAAAAATATTCCATTCCCTTTTGGGACGCTTTTACCCCTTTTTAACCCCTTAAAGTGCGAATTTCTAAAAGTTTATATTTTGGTTCGAGTCTACGTCCTGAAAGTAACTTACATTCCAAATTTCATATTCCTGGGACCATGTTTAAAAATGTCCCTTTTTGGGCCGTATTTATCCCTTTTTACCCCTTAAAATGCGAATTTCCTAATATTAATATTTTGGTTCGAGTCTACGTCCTGAAAGGAACCTACATTCCAAATTTCATATTCCTGGGACCTTTTTTAAAGATTTTTTTAAAAATGTAATTTTTCGGCCGTTTTTACCCCCTAAAAATTCGAATTTCCACAAATCCTTCCGACAGCGATTGATGCTGTTCCAAGCTAATGTTAGCAGAAACAGCGGCGAAGTAAAAAAAATTAATAAAATGCCTGCTAATACAGCTTAACAAAGTTAATGCGTCTACCTAACACCGGAGGCGCTTCAACACTGCTATAAAAAAAGTTAACATAATGCGCAAAGGAGAGCTGTAAGAGTTAAGCCTTCTACATTTTCAACATCTATCTTCTCTACTCTAACCCTCTCTCTAAGTTCCGGCACAATGCACTGCATACGTAGGGGTCACGCCCTGAGCGCTGGTCCTAATTAAAAAAAATATTTAACATGTAGTGAGTGTGCTATTGTTATGCACACCACTATTTAGTTTGTAATTAAAGAACTTTGTTTATTTTAAGTATTTTTATTTTTCATTGTCACAAGCCAAATTTGTAAAAAAAACAAAAAAAGCAACATCAGCATTTCCCACGGTTTAAAAAATTTAAGTTCAATTAATGTAAACAAAATCAATTTGGGTAAATTCTGATGATAGGTAAAATTTAGTATATAAGCCATTGATTAATTTTAATAAAATCAGAAATAATTTTAGCATTCATAAAATTTGATTGTCTATTTTATTTCTCAACAAAATGGCATTTTGATGCCAGGATAATGCGGCAGAAGTGCTCAGCAAATACTTAAACTTTTTTGAAACACACTTACACTAAATCACACCTGCATATATTTACATGACCACTACATGGCGATCCTGCCTAATTTTTTTAATACTTGGAATCTTTTAAAAATTGAAATTAAAAATCATCCTGCCTAATTTTTTTTATACTTGGAATCTTTTAAAAATTTTTTAAATTAAAAATCATCCTAAATTTCTTTTATCCCTAAAAATATTTTTTAAAAATCAATGACATCCCAAGAGGAAATCGACAACATTTTCAAAAAGTGGGAGAAACTATTAACAACAGAAGAAGACGAGGAATATACTCCCGAACCCATAACTCAAACTACGGAATCACCACCAAAATACGTACCAACACCAAAAAATGCTGGTCCAAAACCTATATCAATAGAACAATATAGAGAAAGACAGAAGAAATACAGAACGAAATTCACTGAAGATCATACAGCTTCAAACAAAAAAAAAAAAAAAAGAGGAGGGAGAAAGAAGAGATTCGAACAAACTTGTGCAGAATTGCAACGAGATGCAAAAAATTTTAAATGAGCGATCATTTTAATATAACATTGGAAGACAGAATTCAACATAATTTGCAAAACATCAGAGCACTGGGCATAGGAGACACCAAAGTAGAAGGCAAGGCAAATGCATATGCCATAAACGAAAATAGGGTAGAGATAAGTTTAGAATTGATAGTAATTTTATTAATTATTTTGGTAATATTTGGTTTATGGAAATTCCTACAACACTATGTTAAAAAACAAGTAATAAACAATAATGTAAGAAACTAGCAAAAAAAATAAAAAAAAAATTTTAATATAATTCCACATGGAACAAATTTATGAAGAACTTCACAAAATTATAGCGAATGCAAAGAAATCTATCAATACGAAATACACAAAAGAAACAGTAAACGAAAAATTAAATTTCATTAAAGAACTTAGTAGCAAATTCGAGAAATTAGTTTCTTATATAGACAAACAAACAAGGGAAGAAAATATAACAAAATTTAATATATTAAAAAAGTCCGCAATTGAAATATTAATGGAACATAATAGCGAAGACCCAATCATGTCGAATTTTAACAGCAAACAGGCTTCGGATACAATTCCAATCTTTGATGGGAGACATAAAAATCTTCAAACATTTTTATCCATGGTAGAATTAGTATCTAGCGAATTAAATGAACAGGGAAAAACCAACTTAATTAAATATGTAGTAGCTATGAAACTAAGTGAAAGAGTTAGGAACGTTTTGATAACAGAAAATATACCAACCACATTGAATGAACTTAAAACAACGCTTTCAAAAAATTTTAAATCTACAAAAACAGCAAGTGCCCTACATTCTGAAATTAGAAATACAAAACAAAGAGGCAATGTCGAAAACTACAAAGAAAAATTAACTACATTAATTGCAGAATTGACAATAACACAAATGACAGACTTAGGAGAAAATCCTAATGAAATAGCGCGTTCCACTATCAAAATGATGAATGAGAAACTGGCATTAGAAATTTTTCAGGAAGGACTGTACGAAGGAATAACGAACGAACTCGTTTAAACTTTAGCAACTATGTAAAATTGAAATTTCTGTAATAAGATAGTTTTAAAGTATGTTAAGAAAAAAACTGCATAATAGTAAATTTAATGTATGTTAACAAAAATTGTATAAATAGAAAACTTAATTGCAAATAAAATCAGAATCATACTGGCAATCAAAAAACTGCTTTTGACTCTCATATTCAGGCACCTAGTAAATCACTAGTAGCAGCCTACTAACTAGCTCAGAACACACTTGAGCTACAAATAAACCAAAGTGCTATAGGGAAAACTCCAACACTTTACACCAATCATTACAACAGCAGTTGTTGCAGCGCAACCTAAAAATTTGGCGCAATCATATGAAATTGCCTGCACGCAAGAACGACTACTAAAAATTACAGACAATTTAAATATATTACATATAAACAAGTATCACAACAAGAACAATGATAGGAGATATAATAATGGCAATAATTCATATAACAATAATAAACGTTTCAACAACTCACAAAGAACAAACCACAATCCTCATGGTAATATAAATAACAATTATAGCAACAACAATAATTCCAATGACAGAAGCAACAGAAATAATAACTTTAGAAGACACAATACTAATAACAGGTATTTCAATAATAGAACAAATGACAATCACAATATAAATAGAAGACATCAGAATTGAAACGTATATACTATACATGGACAGGGAAACGCGCAAACCCTGGAGACTCAAAACGATTCTCCAACAAGGGAAAATTAATGGTCTATGCAATAAATACTAATACATCAAATTTTATTTTCTTAAAAATTAAAGATATAAAACACAAATTAACATTCCTAATAGACACAGGTTCAGAGATATCCATATGTAAAGAAGACTCAATAGTTAGTAATAATAAAGATTATGAAGATATTTGCAAATTAAATGGCATAACAAATGGAAGTGTACAGACAATAGGTTCGACCGAATTGGAAATAGAAATTGATAACAACATCTTAAAATATAAATTTAATTTAGTGACAAACGAATTCCCCATTAAAACAGATGGAATTTTAGGAATGGATTTTTTCTATAAAAATAGTTGCAGAATCAATTATGATATGTTAAATATAGATATGGTAATAAAAGGGGATATAACGACAATTCCAATAGAAATTGATACAACAAAAATATACAATATAATAATACCCCCAAGAAGTGAAAAAATAGTTCCAATCAATATTAAAATAAATGAAGATAGCGTCGTTTGTAACAAGCAAATAGAAAAAGGTGTTTTTCTTGCAAACACTATTATACCTAAAGACGGTTACCGTCATGTTAAAATCTTAAATACATTAGAAATACCTATACAACTACAAAAGTTACACATCACCACAATACCACTACAATATTATAACGTATATAAAACCACTAGACAACATATCAAATATTCAGAACAAAGATTTCAAAAATTATTAGAGGCAATCAAATTTGAAGATTTTGACGAAGAAAACAAAATAGCTTTAAACGACATATTAAGACAATATCAAGAAATATTTCATCTAGAGGGAGCATCCTTAACAACTAATAATTTTTACAAACAAACCATAGAACTAATCGATAATACCCCAGTATACATAAAAAATTATCGTTTACCACAATCACAATTGAATGAAATAGACAGACAAGTACAGAAACTATTACAAGAAAATATAATAGAACCATCAATTAGTCCATACAACTCTCCTTTATTACTGGTCCCTAAAAAAGGACAAGATGATATAAAGAAATGGCGTCTGGTTGTAGATTACAGACGTTTGAATAATAAAGTAGTAAACGACAAATTCCCCCTAACAAGACTAGAAGACGTTTTAGACAAACTAGGACGAGCAAAATATTTCTCAACTCTTGATATGACAAGCTCTTTTCATCAAATAGAACTCGATTCAGCATCAAGACCTATGACAGCATTTTCCACTAACAGCGGTCACTATCAGTACAATAGACTACCTTTTGGACTAAAAATATCATCAAACAGTTTTCTGAGAATGCTAACCTTAAGCACCACAATGAAAATCTCATAAAAGTATTTGAAAGACTAAAAAAGTATAATTTAAAATTAAATGCAGAAAAATGTTGCTTTTTAAAGCCAGAAGTCTTATATTTAGGTTATTACAAAAGACGGTATTAAAACAGATCCAACAAAATATGAAATTATTGAACAGTATCCTATTCCAAAAAATTCGGATGAAGTTAAAAGATTCATAGCCTTCTGTAATTACTATAGAAGATTCATTCCGGATTTTGCTAAAATAGCAAACTGTCTAAACAACTTATTGAAGAAGAAAGTCAAATTTGAATGGACTGAAAATTGCCAAAAAGCATTTGACACATTAAGAGATAGACTAAAGAACCCACCTATATTACAATACCCCGATTTCGATAAACCATTTGTACTGACCACAGACGCTTCAAACATAGCTCTAGGAGCAATACTCTCACAAGGCGAAATTGGTAACGACTTGCCTATATCATATGCAAGCAAATATTTAAATAAACATGAAAGAAATAACTCAGTCATTGAGAAAGAACTGCTAGGAATTTACTGGGGAATACATTTTTTAGACCTTACCTTTACGGAAGAAAATTTACTGTAATCACAGATCACTTATCGCTTTATTTACACATAAAAATCCATCCTCAAAACTGACCAGAATTCGTCTAGAACTATCAGACTATGACTTTGATATTATATATAAAAAGGGAGCAAATAACACTAACGTAGACGCGTTATCTCGTATTGAAATAAACTCAAAAATATTAAAAGAAATTATTCCACTCTGTATTGACGAAAAAGAAAGAAAAACTCTGGCAATAACACGTAGCATGCTTAATAAAAATAAAGAAGATAAAATTGAAATAAAGAACAAGAAAAAGAATTACATATCTCAACAGGAGATTGATCACCTCCATATGTGGGAATGTATATCAATAAATGATATAAAGAAGCTTCAAAGAATACAATTTATATATGAGAATAATGATAATAATAATCTGCAGAATGAATATAATGATAAAATTACACGCGTGGTATGCAATAGAAGTGAAAATCCAATGTTTTCAGAAACATTTATGGAGAAACTTTTATTGAAAATAAAGAAATTGAAAAATAAAATGTACGTACTATATGATAATGATGAAATTTTTAAACATATACCGGTAGAGAAATTGAAAGAAGAATATAATAAATTAAAAAACAATGACGTCGATATAATTATATACAAAATGCCAAAAAGAGTAAGCAGCAATATAGAACAATACAGATTAATTGAAGAATTCCATGATTCACCAACTAGTGGACATTTTGGAATTAGAAAAACTTTGTCGAAGTTAAAACAAAGATTTATTTGGAAGAATATGAACAGAATGGTCAAAGACTATATTAGAACATGTAATTTATGCCAAAAGAACAAACAGACTAAACATGCGAAAGAACCTTTTACTATAACAGACACTCCATCAAATAGTCTAGATATTGTCGTAGTAGATTCTATCGGCTTGCCGGCGGCTTGAATGCAAGCCGATTTGATCGGCTCTGCCGAAATTTTTAACCGTTTTTTTTTTAATTTTCGATGCACATATCAGCGATATTATTGTGCAGCATGGAAAACCGTGTTGTATACGTCACTTAAATCGCAAATACAAAATTTATGAAAATGCAACACAGAAAGTAGCTTTACCCATTTGGAAGTAAGTGGTATTTTGCACTTCATACTTATATGCGAAACAGTTAGCCTTAGCATTTATTATAGATGTACATTTCAAAAGGATAGTAGTCCTAAGGTTGTGTCGGTTCGATTCCGGCCAGAGATCCTGGGTGTTTTCTGCAGACAAGCTAATCGCTTTGTAGAAATCATAGATTAAAGAAAAAACAATATACATATATACAAGTTAAGGTATGACGTTACATTCCTTAATATTATATTTTAAAAATTATTTATTTTCCCACAAAAATAAGTTACACGCGCATCTTATTTTATGCTGACATAGCGTCTACAAAAATTATTTCATTTATTTTAAATTGTAACTTCAAACCTTTGTTTTTAACTTCAACAACTTGATAACATTCTTGAACAAAAATGCAAGGCGACAAAAATACAAAATTATGCTTCTTGCTAATTAGAAGATTAAGTTTAAGTTCAGTTAGAATTAACCACCAAAGCCGTGAAGGCTAAATAATACAATTAATAAAGTGTAATAAAAAAAGAGATTAATATAAAAAATTAATTTTTTTATAAATAATAACTATTAGAAATTTAACTGGGGGCTCGTCCGGGATCCTCTATCGAAGAATATCCTAAAAAAACAAAGTAAGGATTCGGTAGAGCGATCAAGCCAAACTTTAAAATAAGTATCCAAAAAATATTGGAGAAAAAATTAAAAAAGTATCCTAAAAAATAGGAGAAAAAATAAAAAACAACCTGTGGCAAAAACTGAAAAATTTTAAAAAAGTATCCTAAAAAAATAGGAGAAAAAATAAAAAAACAACCTGTGGCAAAAACTGAAAAATTTTAAAAAAGTATCCTAAAAAATAGGAGAAAAAATAAAAAACAACCTGTGGCAAAAACTGAAAAATTTAAAAAAAAAGTCCCCTAATAGAATAGGAGAAAAACTAACTTACATAAATATCTAGTGGAAAAGATGAAAAACTTTGAGTGACATCTAAAAATTGTAAAAAAATATATTTTAAAAGACACCAACATAATAATTAAATACAACAATAAAGAAAAACATCTTTAAAAACAGGAGAATAAAATTTCAACAGAGGAAACAACTGAACTTTATCAGAAGACATCGACAAAAGAAAAGCAACAGAAATCTTCAAACACCAGCGCTGAATTCAACAACCATCAACAATAGGTGTAAGTAGATTTAAGAAATCTATTGTGTTTAATTATTTAAATTTTAAAACGTTTTGTGAAATTTATTTCAAATTGATTAAAAGTGAATTTAAGAAAATATAAAATAGTTTTATATGTTAATGTTTCTATTCGAAGATGAAATAGTTTTATTTTCAATTGTAAATTTTTTCTGTGGCTATCTTAAATCAAACCCAAAGCTGAAATATTATATAATTGTTTAATTTTCCAATCCTTGATTATTTGTCCATTAGTAAAAGCAACTAAATTCAAACTGGATTCAGAAATCGATTGCTTATCAGAATTATTTGAAGGCTTGGCAACTAATATTAAAGACAAAATGGCTACTGCAGATCAAGTAAGAATTTTAATGGAAGCACATACAGCTCCATTAATGGCTAAAATAGAAGAACTAACTAGGAGTTTAGGCGAGCTTACTGCTTGTGATACGGTAGGAGAATTTCAGGAGGAAAAAATTAATATAACTGTACGTTGTGACGAACCTTTGGACGTTATAAAATCTTTGCCAACTTTTGACGGTAAACATTCCTATGTTAGCTGGCGTGAAGCAGCTACTAATTCTATGAAAATATATGCAAAAGGTAGCAAACGTTATTTTTCTGCTTTAACTATTTTAAGAAATAAAGTTATTAATGATGCCAATGACACTTTGACTAATCATGGCACAGTTTTAAATTTTGATGCAATTATTAGTCGTCTAGACTTTGCCTATGCGGACAAACGTCCCTTACATATAATTGAACAGCAACTTAGTATAATGCGTCAGGGATCACAGTCAATAATGACGTATTACAATGAAGTCAATAAAAAACTGACCGACTTAATAAACAAGACGATAATGACTCACGGAACAAACTCGGACATTACAAAAGAACTAAACAATAGAAATAGACAATACGCACTTAGAGTCTTTATGACAGGATTAAACCCTCCTTTAGCAGATATCTTATTCTCGATATCACCTAACAGTTTGCCAGATGCGCTAGCAAAAGCACAAGAATTAGAAGCGAATAGAGTTCGTGCTAATTTCGGTTTACATTTTAGTAAACCACAAACGAATCACATTCATAAAGGAAATAATATCCTACGTTTTCCTAATCGCATTTATAAGGACTTACGTCCCAATGAAAATTATAATAGACAATATCAAACAAAACCAGAACCAATGGAACTGGGAAGTTCGACGTTTACTGTTGCCAAACCGACTTTTGACCTTAGACAGGAAAAAACACGAAATTATAATGACAACTTCCAAAATACAAGACCTTTCAACAACTTCCAACATACAAGACCTTTCAACAACTTCCAACATGGTGTTAAACGACAATCCAATAATAGTACCCAAGAAAGCCACCAACCTCAACATAAATTTCAGCGGATCAACAATTTAAATGAAGATTATTTTTTAGGTCAGGGAACGGACTGCCTTACATCATCAAGGAGTCCACAACAGGAAGAAAATACAAAATTCTAGTTGATAGCGGTGCAACAAGCTGCTATTGTAGTCCTGGAGTTCTATCAAACAGACAGGAATTAGTAATTAAGAAGAGGGTAAAAACCATTAATGGTTTTACCATCATTAAATATTTTTATGAAGCCAGTATTTTTGGCTTTAATGAAAGATTTTACGAAATCGGAAATTTGGAGACAGACCTCCTTATAGGTTATAATTTTATGAAAAAAGCTAATATTGTTTTGAATTTTAAAGAAGGAAAATTAATTTGCGGTAAACACTGCGAGAAAATAATAAATATTAAATCAGAAGATTCAAGTGAAAATACAGAAATAAAAAACGAGTATTCAAAAGAAAATGTTTTGAATAAAATGAATAATGAACATATATTTAATTTTAGTGATGAAAGCGAAGAATCTTTGAACATTTTAAGAAATGATGTTATAAAAAATATTGAAAGAATTCATTCAAATATAAATATGAATTTACCGTTTAGGACGGACATCAGAGCAGAAATTCGAACAATTGCTGAAGCCCCTATATGGAGCAAGCAATATCCTTACCCACTTTCTGCAAATAGTTTTATGAATAATGAAATAAAAAGATTACTGGAGGACAAAATAATTCGCCCTAGTAAAAGTCCTTACAACTCCCCAATATGGGTAGTTCCGAAAAAAGGAATAAATGAGAATGGTACGCAAAAATTGCGTATGGTCATAGATTATAAGAAATTAAATGAAAACACGGTGTGTGATAAATATCCCATTCCGGATTGCAATGTTATACTGTCCAATTTAGGAACAGCGAAATATTTTTCAACCATCGATTTGGAATCAGGTTTCCACCAAATTCTTATGAAAGAAAAATATGTTGAGAAAACGGCATTTTCCGTTAACAACGGCAAATACGAATTCATAAGATTACCCTTTGGTCTTAAAAACAGTCCAAGTATTTTTCAACGGGCCATGGATGACATTTTGCGCGAATTTATAGGTAAAATTTGTCATGTTTATATAGACGATATAATTGTCTACTCGAAAACTTTGGAAGAACATTACAAACATTTAAACTTAATAATCGATAGATTAAAAGAATCGAATATGAAAATTTCATAAGAAAAATCTAAGTTTTACGCCAATGAAGTCGAATTCCTTGGTTATGTGGCCGGTCACAATCCTCTACCCACAACTTTAAGACAACTAAGAAGTTTTCTTGGAATGGTAGGATACTACCGAAAATTTATTAAAAATTATGCTCAAATAGCTAAACCACTATCGAAATACCTAGCAGGTGAAAACGGTAAAGTATCACAATACATGTCGAAGAAGACGGAAATAAAATTAGATGAACAGGGTATACTCACCTTTGATAAGTTAAAAAAATTACTATCTGAACAAATTGAACTAACTCAGCCCGATTTCAATAAAAAATTCGTCCTTACTACCGATGCTTCTAATGATGCAGTAGGTGCTGTCCTTAGTCAGGATGGTAAGCCCATAACATTTATTTCAAAAACATTGAATTCTACAGAAAAAACTATGCAACAAATGAAAAAGAACTTTATGCTATCGTATGGGCCTTAAAACATTTAAGAAATTATTTATATGGTAGTTCAAATCTCGAGATTCACACAGACCATCAACCACTAACGTTCGCAGTTTCTACACGAAACCCTAATGCAAAAATTAAAAGATGGCGATCATTTATAGAAGAATTTTCACCAAAAATGATTTACAAACCAGGCGTTAACAATGTCGTAGCAGACGCTCTTTCTCGCCAATATTTAACCCTAGCTTGGTCAGTATTTACATTTGTAAATATTCAGTTTTTATAGTGGCCATAATTTCTGTATTTACTGTTCAATATTGATATGGTTTGGACTCAGTGACTAATTTTTTATGTTCTTTCAGAAAAAGAAAAAAAATTTAAAAAAAAAAATCATTTTCCGTTATTTTTCCAGGTTTTGTGATTTTTTCTTCATAATTGGTCACTATTTACATATGTAAATAAAGTTTAAGATATTACTTTTTTATATAATTCATTGTATTTTATGCATAAAATTATTTATTCAATAAGTGTTAAGGATAAAAACAAATGATAAATTAATGGTTTAAACATTCCATGCATTTTGTTTGCACTTTACTGTGCTCAACGCAGATCGGCTTGTGGCATTGTCCACACACTTTTCGTGTTGAACGCTTTCTTTTGCAGTTGTCTTTATAACACATATAACAACCACCTTTTACCCTAGAATGCCCACGATCATCGTCGTCTGGAACAAAAGCTTCCAAAGTGGAGTTATTCAATGCAACTACGGGGACCCCTGTAATGCACTCAATGGGACTCTTAGTGGGAAAATATGCTACAACACGAGGAATTTTCGCTCTTTTCAAAATTGTAGGCATACATAATTGTTCTGCCAATTGTTGCAAAAATAATCGACGTCCACCTGTTTTAGAAAGCAGTAAAAATAAAAAAGTTTCCTTAGAGCAAATATTAAAAACCAAATTACCATTCTTTGTAGTAAAATGTGAAGGAAAATTCTCAGTGTAAATTATGTATGATGCAAGGGCTGATATGTCCAACATATTAAAAAACAGAGCAAGGGGCCATCTATTTGTTTTTCGTTTTGTTGTGTATTGTCCCAACATGTGATCCATCACATCAACTCCTCCCTTTGTCATATTGTAGAATAAAATTATGTTTGGTTTTTGTTTCGTATCCGAAATTGTGTCGTCATATGGCATTGTTGAGAGTAAAACGACTGTTTTATTCTTTTTGGGAACATACGAGCAAATGGACCTATTCTCTGCAAAGCCGAATATGCTGCTATGCTCAATTTTTTGTGGTGACGGTTTAAATTCAGAGGGTATGCATGTTTTGTTTTTTTTTTAATGTTCCAACCATTGAGAGTTTCCAACTTGCAAGTGTATCTGCTAGAGAAAGACTTGTGAAGAAGTTGTCACATGTAACGTTGCGTCCTGTATTTTTGTACTGTTCAACTAAGTCTTTCACTACTCTCTCTCCCTGGTTTTTTTCTCTGTCGCTACCCGATTTTCCGGTATATATTTGCCCAGTTAACGGGTAATAAGATTTCGCATCGCAAACCCACCATAGCTTTATGCCATATTTGGCGGGCTTGGATGGAATATATTGTGTGAACTTTGTTCGGCCTCTAAAAGGAAACAGCTGTTCATCCACAGTAATGTTTTGACTTGGTCGGTAGTTTTGGCGCAAATTGGCATTTAACATTTCAAAAATTTCGGAAATGGGTGCGGCTTTGTCTGTTAGGGATCGCTGCTCTCTTGTGTTTTGTTGATCAAAGCGAATAAACCTCAAAATTATTTTGAAGCGCTTCGCTGACATAGCTGCTCGGTACAATGGAAACGCATTTTTTTGCCAAGGACCTTCAAGCCTCTCCTTACTTGCATTGTGGCTACCCATGGCAATCAGTATACCAAAAAATGTACCAAGCTCCTCTTCAGAAACATCTTCCCAAATATATTTTCTGAAGGTGTTTTAAAACATATTTCTACATTTACAAACTCCTAAATAAATATAACGTTTACTTACTTTAAACTGCTCGACCTTTCATCTCCCTTCAATTTTTCGTATTCAGCTCTGCCTTTTCTGTTTGTATTTCTACAAATAATTGCCTGAATCGTCGGGTGCATTATAGCATGAAATATTTCAATAATGCTCATATTTTTTGTATTTGGGTTGGGACCAACAAAACGGCTATCACGGAAAATGTTCTGTTGACGCATACGTTGTAATCCAGGCGCCGTTTTTTTCCATTTGGTTCCATCTTTGCCAATAAAATAGTTTTCATCATTTATAGGCGGCAAATCTGATACTTCCAACTCACAATCAGATTCTAACTCATTTTGTGAGTCACCTCCGTGTCCAATTTCCACTGGATGTAATGCTACTTCTTCATCAGAGGCATCATCTCTAAATTCACCAGCTTGTATAGGCATATCCCCCTCGTCATCTACACCACTGAGAACATCACCTGTTACTACTTCTTCCTCCTCTTCAGAGTCAATATTGTTAACAAGGTTTTCATAGTACTTTAGTTGTATATCGTAGGGCAGCCTGAGATATTTGAAACATAAACATATAACTATGGAAGAATTTCATCAAAATCTTACCGGGATACTACAGAAGCACTTAAAACCTAAAAATTATTATTATTAGTTTCCATTATCACTATAAACTTGTTGACTAAGGCACAAAAACTTTCATAATGAAACGCTGGCTAAACGTTGTACTTACTGCAGACATTTATAACGGTACTTTCAAATACAAAATCTAAAAGCAAAGAATTCTTTCCTCATATTATTTACAAATTCCATAGCAACAAAGAGAAATACACAACAATAACTTTTAGTATCAAAATACACTTTTACTTTGGTACACCAATAACAAAATTTGCATTTGCAAATCTCTCTCAAGATAATTTTTTTTTTATTTCAGTATCGATATACATATGTACATAAAGCAAAATGAGAATCTTAATATATTAAAAACAAAAAGCTAGAACTAAAATTTTGCTCACAAATTATAAAGAAGTATATGTATTTACAAATGTAAATACCGACCGGGTTCGTAGAAAAATATTGGTGACCAAGCTAGGGTTAAACAACATATCAGACGAAGAATCTCTACATAGTACTCAACATTCCACTGAAAGTAGTGACGATTTTAATATTCCAGAAATTTCAAAACCCTTAAATGAATTCAAACAACAAATACTTTTGTGCAAGGCAAATTTTACAATTCATGAAATGATAATAACTTTTGGAAGAACAAGACATATTGTGGAATACGACACAAGAGAAAATCTCAAAACCATTCTTTTGGAGTTCATTAAACCCAACTTAGTTACTTGTATTCATTGCACACCTGAAGATCTCTATGATTTTAAAGAAACTGTGAAAGGAGTTTTCACAAACAAATTTGTATATAGCAAAATATTTCCACTGGACATCACAAATGTTGACGACCAACAAAACATTATTTTAAGTACTCAAGCAAATATATAAACAATACTATTGGCCAAAAATGATAAAACACTTTAAAGAATATATTAGACGTTGTACGATTTGCAATAGAAATAAATATAATAGGCACCCGCAAAAGGTTGCAATTGGAGAGGCTCCAATTCCTAACAAAGAGGGGGAGTTCCTTAATATAGATATTTTTTACGCTGAAGGCCTTAAATTCTTAACATGCGTTGATGCTTATTCGAAATTTTTAGTTGTTAAAAATATCGAAGATAAGACAAACATTGGAGAAAAAGTTTTAGATGTTATTCAAAATTTTCCTAATGCCAAAAAAATAACACTTGATAACGAACCAGGTTTTTCAACTGCTCAATTTAAATCTTTAATGCAACGCTTAAATATTGAACTTTATTATTGTACACCACGGCATAGCACAACGAATGGTCAAGTCGAGAGAGTCCATTCTACTTTGATTGAAATAGCTAGATGTATCAAGGAAGAATTCAAACTTTTGGAAGACACTGAAGTTTTTTACAGAGCAGCTACACAATATAATAATACAATTCATTCGGTTACACAAAAAAAACCAGTAGATATACTCTTTAACAGGGTCACACATAATTTAGTTGAAATATTAAAAAAGGCTCAGAATAACATGATATCAAGAAATAGGCCAAGCCAAGTTAAAAGTTATCAACCAGGCGACATAGTATATGAAAAGATTATAGGGCAACGAAATAAACTATTGCCTCGATTTAAAAAACAAAAAGTAAAAGAAGATTTAGGTAATAAGATAAAAATTAAGTTTCGCGATAGAATAATACATAAAGATAATATTAGAACTTAAAGAATCTCAAATGAATTTTGTTTATTTTTCCTTTTTAGAAAATGAAGTTTTTATTAATACTTTTTACATTATTTGAGACTTACAAGACAGAGGTCCAAATACTAGACTATACGAATTCACAATTAATTTCAATACACCGAGGACAAGCAAGACTACAGAACGGAAACTTTAAACTAATTCATATATTAGAACTTGACGAATATGAACGAACTGTTAACTATCTAAACAATGAAGTACAGATGAAAGTATTACGAAATAGCACTTCGCTACCATTTTTGCTTCATGATATAAACCAGATAAGAAATCAAATTAAAAGAATGAAACCAAGAGTTAAACGCTCAATTGACATTATTGGTACAGCTTGGAAATGGATAGCTGGTTCACCCGATCACGAGGATCATAACATTGTACTGATCAAAATAAATGGACTACTTACAAATAACGAACGACAGAAAATTATTAATGAAAAATTCATGGACAGGATAAACTTATTGACGAATACTACTAACAATATTTTAAAAGCAATTCAGTCTTTTGAAGAAATCCAAAGAACTATAGAAGACTCTATTAGAAATAGAATTAATTTTGTCAAGGCGGATGTTATTAATATAGAATACGCTTTACAATGGGCAAAGGTAGGAGTAATTAATTCATTTATACTTTCAGAAGAAGAAATCAATAAAGCCAAACAATTTTTGGATCTTGAAGAATTTCCTTACAATAACTTAGATGAAGCTTTAGGTTTCGCTACAGTTAAGATAGCTACAGACTATTCTTCATTAATTTATATAATAAATCTACCTGCAATTAATAAAATAAATTGTGAAAAAATATTGATAAAACCAATAAAACAAGATAATAAAATTATAAAAATAAATTCTGAAAATGTAATTAGATGTAAGGATAAAATTTTTGAAATGAAAAATGAATGTAATCAACTTAACAATTTATGTATTTGTAACAATGAAAATTTAATAGATATAAGTAATACCAATTGTATACCACTACTTTTGAAAAGCAAGAATCATAATTGCACACTTGTAAACAATCAACACGTTCCTACTGTACAAGAAATAAGTGAAGGAACAATACTATTAAATCAATTTAACGGAGTTTTAGAAATATTTGAAAATAAAACATATCAATTATCGGGAACATATTTAATTCAATTTCATAACGAAACAATTAGTATTGAAAATCAAACATTTACTTCAAAAGAAGTTCCATACCTGAAACCATAAATAAATTCAATATCAACTAAAGGATTCTTAATGTTTTCCACAAATATCGGTTTATCTATTTTAGTAATTATTGCACTTTGCTTAACATTTTTCAAACTAAAATCAAAATCAAATCCTGATATTAATGTCATAACAATGGTTAAGGAAGAAGTCGAACAAAAGGCTCCTACGAATGATACGACAAGTTTTCAAGAATCCAGTAAAAGATTCTGTAGCGCTAATGAATTACCAACATTTTAACAATCGGGACGATTGATCTTACAGGGGGAGGAGTTAAGGTATGACGTTACATTCCTTAATATTATATTTTAAAAATTATTTATTTTCCCACAAAAATAAGTTACACGCGCATCTTATTTTATGCTGACATAGCGTCTACAAAAATTATTTCATTTATTTTAAATTGTAACTTCAAACCTTTGTTTTTAACTTCAACAACTTGATAACATTCTTGAACAAAAATGCAAGGCGACAAAAATACAAAATTATGCTTCTTGCTAATTAGAAGATTAAGTTTAAGTTCAGTTAGAATTAACCACCAAAGCCGTGAAGGCTAAATAATACAATTAATAAAGTGTAATAAAAAAAGAGATTAATATAAAAAATTAATTTTTTTATAAATAATAACTATTAGAAATTTAACTTACATATGTACTTTGGAAAAAAGTTTAAATAATACATACATATGTATATTTATTGTAAAAAAAGTTTAAATAGTTTTCTAATTTTCTTGACATTTTTAATTTTAATGGTATAATAATTTTTAACAGCCTTATGCAAAAAAAAAATCTTAATTGAGGTTTGACGCTAACAAACATACATATGTTAAAAATTTTTTCAGGCTTAAGTTTGTTTTCTCTAAATTTAATTTTGTTATAAATTAAATTATATTGTACATATGAAAAAGAATATTATCAGGCTCAAGTTCAGTTTTATTATCATTAATTTTTGTTTGTCCGTTTAATTTCCTTTTGTTTGAAATATTTTTGTTTTATAATTTTGAATAAAATTATTAAAATTTGAATAAGCAAAATCGCCTTAGTTCACTGCATATCAGCTGTCGTTTTGCAGATAAGTGTTGCATAAGTAGAGTAAATATAAGCTATTGGTTTTTAGTGTTGCTTATTTGCAAAGGTGTAGCATGTGCATTTCTCTGTATTTGGTTAGTGTAGAGTAAAATATACTGCACGATTTTGAAAATGCAATGATGCAAGACTATTTGCACAAGATTGTGAATAGGGCTAATATATTTTGGTAAAAAGTTTATATATTATTTTGTCGTTTAAACTTTAAATATAACAAAATGAATACTCTAAATAATTATTTTAATACTACGGAAAACAAGTGAAGGTGAAATTCTTGAGTATCAGATTATTCTTAAGTGTTTTAATTGATATCTTCCTACTACTTTAATTGTATGTACATATGTACTCGTATATAGGCTCGATTAATAATTTTTTAAATAAATAAATGAAACTGAGCCAAAACTTATGTACATTTAATTGAAATTAAAAAGATTTAGTTTTAAATTTTTTAGCATTAGAAACAAATTCACATCACTTTATTTTTATTAATATGTACAACCATTAGAAATTATATGCACGCACTTAGCGGCGCGGCGATATAATAATGGCTAGCCGGTAAAACCTCGGCGTAAGCGGCTTAGCCGCCGCCGCCGACACATTATACCCTCGCCGCCGCCGCCGACAAAAACCCATCGACTTGCTTCTCTGAGTAGACACTGTTGGTCCCTTAAGACCATCAAATAATTTTAGATATATACTCACTGCACAATGTGAATTAACAAAATATGTAATTGCAATTCCAATAGAATCAAAAGATGCCAAAACAGTAGCAAAAGCCTTGGTACAAGAAGTCATTCTAAAATATGGTTTATTTAATGTTATCAAAACAGACAAAGGCACAGAATTCACTAACAGCCTGCTGAAAGAGGTTTCTGAATTATTAAAAATAAAACAAAACTTTTCAAACCCTTATCACCACGAGACAGTAGGGACAATAGAGCGAAACCACCGTGTTCTAAATGAGTATTTTCTAAATTTCGTGAAAGATAATAATTGGTATAAATGGATACCATACTTCACTTTCGCTTTTAACACAACTCCAAACGTAGATACTGATTATACACCCTTTGAATTGGTATATGGAAAACTTCTTAGGCTACCAGGTGATGAACTGAGCGACCCTAAAAAAATTTAATAAAAAGTATTAATTACTACGATGATAACTGGATTATGGCATCTTATTATGCTAATGATGAATATATCAAAAAGTGTATGGAATCTGGGTTTGTTCCACCTGAAGCGTTCTTATACCTCGATAGTAACGGCTTTATTCAAAATCAATTCGGCGTCCCTATATTCTATCACATTAATATTTGATACCAGATTTTTTTCTGGAGATAAAAATACATTTCCCATCTTCAATGTTAAAAAATATAGGTGGCTTGCGAAATAACCCTTTATCTTTCTATTTTTACTACTAGACCTATTTTTTCTTTTTCTATTATTTTCAATATTAAAGTAAAGTTTGTCAATATATTTTTCTTTACATTAACTAAAATAATTATACGCATTTAGGTATCAATATATGCAATTATAAATATATATTATCTAAATAATAATGTTAAACCATAGTCATTATACTAGAGAGCCCGTTTATGGGACAGTGTATAATAAATAAATGTTATTGAATACTTTTTGTTTATTTATAGTCTAAGAATATTATGAATTTTTGTGGAAAATAAACGTTTAAAAAAAAATGATTTTTTTATTTTTTTCTTAGAGTCTTTTTCACTAATTCTATTTAAATATCAATTCATAATTAAACGTAGTTATTCATTTTCACCAACATATTCTCTTTACACATTTAAAAGCTGTTTAAACAGGTAGCAATCTTCATTTAAATCAGGGATTCCCACACACATACATTCACATTTATGTTTGTGTTGGTTGTTTGATTTTGAGCGTAATTTATTTTTCTCTCATTGCATTAGGGTTGACAGGACATATTTGGTTCTGTCCCCGAACAAATTAAAAAAAAATTAACACAAAGCGCCACATGTGATATAAATATATTAAAAATACCATTTAATTTGTTATTTTATTTTGTACTCAAATAAAGACTTAATATCAAATAAACTTTTAATAAAAGCTTGGAAGGTAAAAAATTTTTTTTTTTTTTATTTTGAAAATAAACAATATTGTTTATTGTTGTTATTAAAATATTGTTCTTTTGTTAATGTTGCCAGATTTAATAAAAATTCATCCCCTGAAGATGTTGGCAAAATACCAACGAAACGTCGGATAGAAAATGCATAAATAAAGTCTTTTATTTACATTTAGGAGGAAAACTGACCTTAAAAGCCTGTTTTAGAAATAATTTCTATAAAACCAAAATAATTAGTATAAAAAGGTCGATTAACTTATAAAATCATAAATTATCGGAGGGCCCGCCGAAATTAGAATAATTAAATCAAAGCAAATTGAGGAACTTTTTTGAACATATAAAGTTCAAGTATGATGCGGATACTTGCATATTACTTAAGAAATATTGCAGGGAAACCAAAAGATTAGCGAAACAGATGGAAAGACTGAAATACTTACTTACATGTAGGAAAAATGGATTAACACCGACTCATCTAAAAAACACAACGAAAAACATAAAACAACTTTTTAATTCAATGATAATGTCACAAGAGCTAGAAAAATTAGAACAAAAATTTCACAGTAAACTTTTAAACCTAGAAATAAAGCAAGCAAATATAGAACTTGGAATTACTAGGAAGGAAACTAACAACATAAAACACAAGTTTAAACTAATCTTACAAGACGATGAATATGAAAGTTTCATTAAAAAACAGACGAGTAGATATAAAAACATTATATCTAACAAAAAGACACACTCATCCAAAATTCAAAAGTTGAAACAGAAAGAATTAGAGAAATATAATTTAAAATTCAACTCAACCTGGTTCGTCAATAAGACAAACATTTCTTTTACAGAAGAGAGTAAATGGCTGCTTTCAATGGGATCTAAATTTGCATTACCGGTGAATAATAAAAATTTTTCTGCTATTAATTTAATAGCCGATTTAGAACAATGGGTTCAAACAATTACGGATGATAGAGAGAAAGATACAATTAGATCGAAAATAGCCAACAGGATACTAACTTATAAGAGAACATCGAGAAACAATCACAAAGAGAAATTTATTTTAAACATATTTGAAGAAACAAAAAAGTTATTAAAAAGACATAAAAATGAAATTGTCATAACAAAATCAGACAAGGGTAATAAAACTGTCATTATATATAGAGAAGACTACAAAAGGGAAATGAATAAACTCTTAGAAGACAAATCCACTTATAAAACCATAAGAAGAGATCCCACCCAGAAATTACAAAGGACTAATAATAAATTTGTGATGGAACTATACAAAAACAAATATATAACACAATATGAAAAAATCAAACTAACTTCAGATTCAGCCAATGCCCCACGATTATACGGTTTACCGAAGATACACAAGCCGGATGTGCCATTACGTCCAATATCTTCTTCTGTAGAAGTACCGTGCTACAATCTTTCTAAATACATAGGGACCATTTTGAAAAACGTTATATTGGAAAAGTATAACATTAAAAACTCATTAGAACTGAAAACTAAATTAAACGAAATAATTTTGGAAGACGACGAGATTCTTATATCACTAGACGTGGTATCGTTATTCACTAACATACCTATACACTTAGCTATAAGTAACATAATGAGCAAGTGGGAAACATTGAAAAAGCATACAAAAATCCCCAGACAACTATTTTTGAAAATACTTCAATTCTGTCTTAACGACAATAACTATTTTATTTATGATGATAAACTTTATAATCAAACATACGGAATGCCCATGGGAAACCCTTTGTCACCAACGATTGCTGATATTGTCTTAGACACACTTTTAGAAGAAACCACCGAAGAATTAGAAAAGAACAATATACAAATAAAATTATTAACGAAGTATGTAGACGACCTCTTTGCCATCATAAAGAAGAACGACGAGGATAAAATATTAAAATTATTCAACAGTTACCATAACAAACTTAAATTTACAATTGAGAAAGAAACAAACAAATCAATTCCGTACCTTGACATGAAGATCATACGGGAAAACAACAAAATAATAACTGATTGGTATATGAAATCTATAGCATCTGGTCGCATTATAAATTTCCATTCCACACAACCATTTAAACAGAAAACTAATACTGCGACAAACTTCATTAATAAAGTTCTACAATTAAGCGATGAAAAGTTTAAATCCAAAAACATAAAAACAATTAAAGAAATACTTCTAAACAATAACTATCCACAAAATATAATCAACGAATTAATACATAAGATAATAAATCCCACATCAGGGGAAAATAACACAAATATAAATAATACATCTGGTAACACCAAATTTTTTAGTGTACCGTATATACCAAAACTCACAGAAAACAAAAAGCTTAGGGAAATAATGAAAGAAGAAGGAATAGTTTTGGCACACAGGGCAAACAAGACAATAAATCCACTATTTACGCAGACAAAAACAAAAATCAAAAAAGAAGACCAAAGCAATGTAGTTTATGAAATTAAATGTGCAGGAAAATTAAACGAAAACTGTGATAAAATTTACATTGGAACAACAAAAAGAAATTTAGGAGTTAGAATGTCAGAACACGAAACAGACATTAAAAAGTACCGGCTTTCTACTGCGCTTGCCCAACACTGTTTTGAAAATAAACACACAGCTGATCTCGAAAATATAAGAATACTGCATAAAGAACGAAAGCATAACAAGAGATTTACATTGGAAAGTTTAAGTATACAACAAAAAACAAACATCGCAATAAACAATAAGACAGACAAGGACAACGCTAATGCAAATTACAATATTGCACTTGTTTAAATTTTAGTTTAATTCCAACTGTGATACCTAGCACTAAGAGACAATTTACTGTGATATATTTTTAATTAATTATTTTTGCATTTATTTAAAATTATGTGTTATATGTCGTACCATTTGTGTCGTGAAAAACATCTTTTATTTAAAACTAAATGTAAAACTGAATAAGAAAAGATATGTAAGTCTAATTGTTGAAATAATATTATGTGCCTTTTTGTTGTTATTAAAATATTGTTCTTTTGTTAATGTTGCCAGATTTAATAAAAATTCATCCCCTGAAGATGTTGGCAAAATACCAACGAAACGTCGGATAGAAAATGCATAAATAAAGTCTTTTATTTACATTTAGGAGGAAAACTGACCTTAAAAGCCTGTTTTAGAAATAATTTCTATAAAAACCAAAATAATTAGTATAAAAAGGTCGATTAACTTATAAAATCATAATATAAAATTCATTTTAAATTCTGTATGCACTAATAAATCGCCGTATTCAGCATTTATTTCATCAAGAAGTTTTTAAATTTTCGATGGGTCAGAGAATTATGGCCCCCACGTATCTTATTAATTACTTTTATGGCAACTTGCATAGTGTTGAATAAATTCAAGTTTTTTGTACATAACGCCTGTTGATGTATTATGCAATGAAATACATATAAGTTAAAATCGTTTTTTAACAAAAACCCGCGAAACCATCTTTTTTGCCCACCATCACCTTGGCACCGTCAGTGCATACCGAACAAAACTTATTTTTGTCCGCATAAGAAGAAATCTCTCCATCAACGACATCAAAAATAGTGCTACCCTTAACATTTCCATGCAAAGCAACCATTGTCAACATTTCTTCATGGATTTCGAAATTATTGCCAATATTTCTTACGCATATGATCAACTGGCATATGTCATTAATGTCAGTGCACTCATTTAAGCAAATAGACAAATATTTGCAGTTAATTATTCTCTTTTTAATATTCGAATAAATGATTGCACTAATATTTTCCGTACGACGGATAATTGTATTAGAGGACATTGGGACATCATTAATAATTTTTCGCATTTCTGCTCCTGTTTGACCAAAGACTTCTAAAACAGAATTGCTCAGCTCCTTGAAAATCATACCATCTTCAAATGGACGGCAACGTTTAGCAAGTGCAGTGGCAATAACAAATGATGCCTTTCTTTTTAGGAAACGATCAGGTAATTTATCAACCTGATATTCTTGGCAATCATTTATTATTTTTTCATAAAAAGGTTTTTTAAGACTTAGAACTAATTCCTCCCTATCATTATTTAATATTTTTTCATACTCGCCATGACATAAGCGATAATGCCTTTCTATGAAAAATTTATAATCACGCACCATAGTGCGTTGGCACACTAAGCACTCAGCTTTACCGAAGTAATTTTCGGCAAATAAAAAAGCATTCTCCCATTCTATATTAAACATTTTATTCATTGTTGTCTAGTAACAAGCTACTACACAACCTGCTCATAGGAATTATATAAAATCTAAATGGCAACCCTGGAAAAAGAAACAAGCGACTACACAACTTGCTCGCATGAATGATCCAACAAGACTAAATGATTTTATTAAATAAAAATACAAATTATCTTCTCATGCTCTCTTTATTAGTAAGAGAGCATTCGCACATGTGCGGTGTTTTGTAGATCTCTGATTTAAATACTGATTTTGCAACTCTCTCACAACAGCTGTCTCTAGCGATACATACATAAAATTTCAAAAATTTGCTTATAATTTGTTTAAAGCTAAAAATATTTAACAAATCAAATGGAAAGTGATGAAAGTGATTACCATTACTAAGTTATTGTAAAAGTTTTTGTCGAAAGAAGGCAGCGAAAAATAAGAGAACGACGTATTTTTTTACACTTTACGATGAAGAGGTCTTCAGATGTAGATTCCGTGTATCCAAGGAAGCAGCATGGACAATTTTGGAATTAATACGCCACAAAATAAAACAAAACGCGCTTCCATTTTCGTTAATTTGTTTTTTTTTAACAGCTGAAAGTTGGTGCTGCCATATTAAATAACAAAGGGCTACCATACTTTCTGGTGTTTTATTATAGAAGTTGGTGTAAATGGAATTTTTTTAAACAGAATTTAAATAGAGATCTTTAATTAAATTAAACTGTGTTTAAATTTGTTTGGTGAAAGAGACTCTTAGGGCCAAATTTACAGTAATTAGTTAGCTATTAGTAAACTGAAATGATAACTATTGTTTAACTAATACTTCATATTCACAGTGTATTATTTAACCAACACTCTTAATATGAACAAAAAATGGTAACCCTATCACTCTATTAACTTTCAGTACTGGCAATTCTGTTATAGCATATGGCTTTTGTTTACATTTGATGTATTATTTCTTAAAAAATGGCGTATACATTCAAGAACTTGCCACGCCACCTACTTGCTAAGACGGAATCTATCCATAAAATCTTTTTGGATTACGTTGGCGAAGCTCAGCAACAATATTCCGCGTATTATCAGTATCAGTGTCACTTTCAATATCGAACTCCGCGTTTTCAATGTCACATGCTATATCTAAAATTTTTCACAAAACAAAAATACTAATAATAAATTCCAACGAATCAGCTGTTGTCTAACTATTAGTTAACCAATGACGTTTGATGGTTTAACTAATGTTAAACTAGAAGCTGTGAATCATATATTATTAGTTAAACTATTGCTATTAGCTAACTAATGACTGTGAATTTGGGCCTTAGTCATATATATTCTCTTTTTTCTCTCTATTTAATATTTTAACATCTTCAATATTGATTTTCGGGTTTCGCTTTTTTGCGTGTAGAGAAAGTCCCGTCGCTTCTTTTTGTTTTTCGATATCTGTTTTATATTCCTTTATACGCGTCTCCAACATTCTCTTAGTTTTTCCTATGTAAACTATATCACATTTCTCTTTTTGATTGCCTTCGCATTTTACTTCGTAAACAACGTTATCGCTCTAAAATTTGTCCGTTTTTGTTTTG
This sequence comes from Lypha dubia, assembly GCA_947311025.1. Lineage (NCBI taxonomy): Eukaryota > Metazoa > Arthropoda > Insecta > Diptera > Tachinidae > Lypha > Lypha dubia. The sequence goes on from OX371260.1 coordinate 72,390,252, forward strand.
TTGTTTGTAAATATATGTGTGGAGAGGTGGTAGTCTCCCATCGGCTGCGTCCCCAGGTGGTGGATAGGAGTAGAGAAATGTCAATGGCTTATTAATCAACAAACGGTTGATAAGTCAACGGCATGACTCGGGTCGGGTCTAATACTACGTGTGCTCAGCACACCAGGGGTACACGTGGCATTATGCCAGGCCGAGGTCCCAGGTGCTTTTAGATCACCCGAACGAATAATGAGGGCACTCGTCCTAAGCAGGCAGCTCATGCTGGTCCTTGGTACGAGTGTGGTCATGAGGGAGGGTCATCCCCCAGTAGCCGCTGAGCAAGACCGGCATTCCATCATGAATGAGTTCTTGCTGAGGGGTTGCTGCACGACGTAGGGTCGACTGTAATTTCACACCCTTAGGTGGTCTTGCGGCAGACCTCGGGTCGTGGGCATGACTCTCCTACACCCTCGTGACGGTGACTAAGACTACCGGACCCGCGGACCAAAACAAATCTACTCCGCTTGTAAGTACAAGGTGGCTGGAAGCCGTGCCGAGGTACGCATGGCCAGTAAGTGGTTATAGAGAACTGGTCCCTAACGGCTCCCCTCCGATGCCAGGGCACGGATCGGTTGTAAAAAACTATTTGCCTAATCCATGCACGCCGTCACTGCATGGAGGGTCCAACACCTTACGTGCTTACTCGTGGGAACAAAATTGAAAATAAAAATAAAATAAACACAAAAACAAACAAACAAAATAATAAACCAGCTGCCCTGTCGCTAGGTAGGGCAAGAGTGCAGCGGAGTGTGTCCAGGGATGAAAGTCCAGGCACCTCCGCGGCTGGTAAAAACCTAGCCACCAACATCAAAACGGGTACGCCGGCTGAGAAATCGTCTGCTGTGCCTCGTGTACCCAAACAAACATCTGCGGGTGCGCCGGCTGCGGTCAAAGCAGTTGTGCCTAATGCACCAGCAATCAGTGAATCAAAGGGTACGCCGGCTGTACACGCTCTAGTCGCGCCAACTGCACCCAATACCATCGAAGCGGATACGCCGGTTGTAGCGAAGGCAACTGTGCCTGATGTATCCGCCTCGGCAAAATCACGAATAGGTCTTATAGCCAGGTTGCAAAAAATCCGCTGATAAGAGCTGTTCTGGATCGCAGCAACAGCGACGGATCAATCGACCATGCTCAATGGGGAGTGATCTGTCAAAAGCTGCTTGACGTCTACCTGCTCAATACCAGCGAGGTCCAAGAAACCTCGCCTCAATTTACGGACGCTGGCTGGGTCCAGGGCCGTGTTAAACTGGTTTCTTGCACGGACGAGAGGTCGGTCACCAAGCTGGTGATCGAGTCTCTTGGCGAGGTGTGGCCTGGCGCGAGGTTGGAGCTGGTCCCGGTAAACGAAATTCCTCGTAGACCGAGAGCAGTTGCGACCATTCCGGCAGAGCCGCATGACCCAGAGGCTATCCGAGGCATCTTCCGTCGTGCGAACCCTGACCTACCAACTAGTGATTGGAAGGTGGTCAAGGTTTTTGGGGCGGAAGGTGCACGTAGGAAGGTGATCGTTGTCCTGAATAAAGAGACGTTGCCTCTACTTCGGGACAGACAGGGCCTGGTCTTCTATGGTTTTATGGGAATCAGGCTCAGTGTGTACCGCGGTGATGGCGAAGGCGATCCCGACAACGCTAGCGGCCATGTGAAGGAGCTGGCAAAAACAACATCTGACAAACCAGCCGGTACGGAGGTCATAGGGGACTCCACGGAATCGGTCACTTCAGGATGTTACCAATCAACAGCCGGTTTGGTTGGGATCTCCTGGATGGACTCATTTTTGGAGATGACGAGGACGCACTCCTGAACCCGAGTCAGGGTGATGCCGAGGCAAATGCCGACTATGACCCCGACGCGGACAATGGCGAAAGTGCTACAGGTTAATCTGCAGCACTCTAAGGCAGCATCAGCTGCATTAACCTTCCGCCTTTCAGAAAAAGGGGAGGATATTGTGCTAGTCCAAGAGCCGTGGACCAAAAACGGCAGAATACTTGGACTTAGCACCACTGGCTACAAACTGCTGTATGCAACAAAAACAGGTAACAACGATAAAAATATTCGATCCTGTATCTTAGTAAAAACAAATCTCAATATCTTCATTCTATCCGATTGTAGTGATGAAGACACTGTAACTGCAGCATGGGAGACAGGAGGATCCACCATATGGATCCTATCCTGCTACATGGCGCATGATCATGCGGACCAACCACCACACAATCTGGTCCCCAAAATGGCACACAACGCCAACTTGAAAGGCATACCAATCCTGTTGGGTGCGGACGCTTATGCACATCACCACATCTGGGGTAGCTCAAATACCAACGAAAGAGGTGAGTGTCTATTCGACTTCATTATTGATAAAAACTTAGTAGTGCTGAATCAAGGTTCAGAACCAACTTTTGTAGTCAAGAGGTACTAGACATTACACTTGCTAGTGCGAGACACGCTCATATAATTAAGGACTGGAGGGTCTCAGCTGACTGCTCCTTTTCTGATCACCGCTATATTGAATTCAATATCAGCTTAAAAACCGGAAGCACCAAGCTTTTCGTTAATAGGCGTAAAACGAACTGGGAGGAACATAGGAATTGCACATCCTCCAAACATAGAGGAAGTAGCCGATATAGAAATAGCAGTCAATAATCTAACTAACGCTTTTAAGGAAGCAGCAAGAATCTCTTGCAAATCTTCCACACAACGCAAAAATAGCAAACCACCTAGGTGGTCTGTCAGCCTAGAAGAGTCTCGCAGGAGCTGCCGCAGACTCTTTAATGGGGCAAAAAGAACAGGTAACTGGGCTCTTTACAAAGCCTCATTGAATAAATTTAAAAATCACGTTAGAAACGCTAAACGTAAGTCCTGGAAAGAATTCTGCGGAAATGTGGAAACCCTCTCCGACACTAACAGGCTGCGCAAAATTCGTACCTGGATTCATCCAGAAACTAGATGGCAAATGGACTACTAACTCCTTGGAGTCCCTAGAAGCCCTAATGGAAACTCACTTTCTGGGCTGCTCTCCTTTTATGGAGGTACAAAACGCTTCCCCTCCTGCCCGGAGTATGACGAACGTAGCAATAACTACTGACAGACTTCACTGGGCTATTAAAAGTTTCCATCCGTACAAATCACCTGGTCCGGACGGAATCATTCCCGCAGATCTACAACACAATTTAGACCTTGTTACACCCTGGCTGCTCATAATATACGGAGCATGTCTTGACTGGTCCCATATTCCGCAACAATGGATCAAATGCGATGTAATTTTCATCCCAAAAGGGGGAAAAGCATCGCACTCGAAGGCAAAGGACTTTATACCTATCAGCCTTACATCTTTTCTTTTAAAGACTTTAGAAAGACTGATCGACGTTCATATTAGAACTATAACAATCGACAGAAATATTTTATCAGCCAATCAACACGCCTACACCAAAGGCAAAACGGTTGAGACGGCGTTACATTCGCTCGTAGGTCACATTGAAAGGTCACTTGAGCATAAGAATTATACTCTAGCGGCCTTCATGGACATTGAGGGCGCCTTTAACATTATCAACTCGGATGCTATTACCCAAGCTCTCACAGAGCTAGGAATAGACCAGTCACTATGTCAATTCATCAAGAATTTGCTTGAACGCAGAGCCATCACATCTACCATGGGGAAGCACGCATTACCAGGTACGCCCGCAAGAGTACGCCACAAGGTGGTGTCCTATGCCCTCTGCTATGGAATGTGGCATTAAACGTCCTGCTTAGTAAACTGGAGTCCATGGGCGTCAATACTGTTGCATATGCAGATGATGTGGCAGTGACTATCTCGGGCTTCCATCTTGACACAATTACGCACAGGCTGGAAGATGCACTCAGCGAGGTCTGCAAATGGTGTTCACAGAACGGCCTCAGCATCTACGCACTGCGGTGCGACTTAGTACAACTGACGCATGGAAATATCGACCATGGGGTCACGCTAGCATTGTAGAGACCATGGGAACTATACCTGATCTCATCGACTATTGCATTCCAAGACCTTCCTTTTATAGAGTATTTAACTACTCTCTAACGGAGGACCTCCCCCCTACACCGAGAGGGGCCCTACGAGTGTTCACGGATGGCTCCAAACGGGGCTCCAGGGTTGGCGGGGGTGTCTACATTGAAGAATTCGGGATCAGGATTTCCTTCAGACTCCCGGACGAATGTAGTATCTTACAAGCTGAAATATTTGCCATCAAAAAGGCAACAAACTGGCTACGGTACTATAGGATAACAAATAGAGTTATTCAAATTATAACAGACAGCAAACCTGCAATAATAGCAATTTCGGGTGTGTACACAACATCCCTCCTTACCCTGGAATGCAGGAAATCACTTAATACAGTGGCTAATTGTTCTAGTGTTACCCTTATTTGGGTGCGGGGACACGGAGAAAACACAGGCAATCTCATCGCTGACAATCTGGCCAGGAGAGGTACAGAGTTAGAGGCCGCTGAAATTGACAATTTCTGTGGTCTTCCGCTCTTGGCCTGCTGGAGGCGAATCGAGAAAGCCCTTATGCAAGAGGCACAAACAAGATGGTTTAATGAACCATCCTGTACCACAGCAAGGACCCTATGGCCTTGCATTGATATCAACAGAACCAAAAATCTGCTGAACTTTCCAAAACCGCAATTGCGCAATCTTGTGGCCACGGTCACGGGACACTGCACCTTCGGAACCCATGCCAGACGCATGGGTCTACCATACAATGAGTATTGCTCCAGCTGCAATGACGAGGAAGAAGAAAGCATCGCACACCTTCTATGCCTCTGCCCAGCTATGGAGGATCACCGCCTCCGCTTTCTAGGCAGCAGATCCTTCAGTACCCTCTCCGAGCTCTCAAATACGGAACTCGGTTGTCTTAGCTCCTTCATCAGGAGCAGTGGATAGTTCGCCCAATAGGGGGCTCGACATCCTGGCTGTTCTGCAAGACAACTCGTTGCTTTGGTTTTTCCCACCTGTTTCTGCTTTCTACTCTTCTCTTGCTCCTCTATGGTCTTCCCTCATCTACTCTTCTTCCGACTCTTCTAATCTCCTTTCCTCCATCACTCGTCTTCACTACAGGTAGCACAAGGGACCATATCAGGACCCAAGTGAGCTGGAATCTAATCTTCCCTTTACCAGCAGCCTGCTAACCTAACCTAACCTAAATATATGTGTAAGTTTTTGTTTGATTTAAATTCGAATGACGTTTTTTCGTTTGGTATGTACATATATACATATATACATACATACATACATATATATATATATATATATATTATTTTTTTTTTTTGATAATTTTATTATTTATTGAATCTTTAATTATAAATTGAAACATCAATAAGTTGTTTAAATCTTAAATCTAAATAAATCAAAACAAAATCAAATATATGTTTAGCCAATGCTAAATAAAATTTTTTAGTTTCAACGGTTGATTTTTGTTGTTTTACATCTCTCGTCTACGGTATCCTCTTCAGCCGGGTGTGGCCTCTATACTCTAGAAAATTGCGCGCATGTGGATTTGGATGCAACTCAAGATTTTTTATATTTTTTTTGGCGTGTTTTGAAAATAGTGTCTTCACTATCGGAACATCAAGGTCTTTGTGAATTCGCTGATTTCGGATATACCGGGGGGCTGCTGTAATAGTCGTAGAATTTTGTTTTGTCGTCTTTGAATCTTTTCTACATTCAATGCTGAGGCAGTGCCTCATAGCTGGATTCCATAGGACCATATTGGTTTCAGGACCGCGTTGTATAATAGAAGTTTAGAGTCTAGGCTTAGTATAGAATTTCTTCCAATAAGCCAATTCATTTGGGCTGCTTTTAACTTCCTTTGGATCAACTTTGCGTCTATTTGCGTTTTCAAGGTTAAACGACGATCAAGATGTTCGCCAAGATATTTTACTGCAGTGTGTTGCGGTATAGTCTCGGTGTTAATTTGTATAGGCGGGCATGTTTCCCTGCGCAACGTAAAAATAACGGCTACACATTTCTGCTCATTAACTTTTATCCGCCATTTTTCTAATTTTGATATATACCCTTGAAGGTTGCTGGAAGCTTTTACAGGATTTTCATGAACACTTAGAAAAGCTGTATCATCAACAAATGTTGATGTATGTTACTGCTTAACGGTAAGTCAGAGGCATATATTAAATAAAGTAAAGGACCGAAGATACTGCCGGACTCCGGCTACAATCGACTGCGGAGGGCTTAAAAAATTGCCTTCCCTAACTACGAATTTACGTTCCATTAAATAGCTTTTTAAAAGCTTGACGATGTTTGCGGTTAGATTATGTGTTAGTTTGTGAATAGGACCTTCGTGCCATACTTTATCGAAAGCTTGTGAGACATCAATAAAGAGCGCAAAGCAATACTGTGAGTTTGTTCAATAGTGTTATGCAGTCTGCGAAAACCGAATTGATGATCTGGAATGCATCAATTACTAGTCACTATAGGCATCAGATTGCTCATATACAGCTTTTCAAATAATTTTGAAATGTTGGGCAATAAACTAATAGGCCTATAGGATTCAACCTTTGTATGATCCTTGTCGGGCTTTGGTATCATAGTAATTAGCGAAATCTTCCATACTTTTGTATAGTGTTCTAGGCGTAGAATACTATTAAAAAAGAATTGCATTATTCTTTTTGCCGCTAACCCATAACAAATATTAATATTTTAAAAACATAAATTCTTAAGTATTTGCTCGAATAAAAAGTTATTTTATTTATTTATGTATTTATTTATTAGATGACATAACACAACAAGATGTTACATCTTATAAATGACAGTGCTAGTGATAAAAAATTTCAAACATTTTAATAAGTAAACATTAACCATGAAATATTTACAGTGTTATTCACAAACGTTTTATTAGAGGCTAATAAGCAAAATGCGCTAAAGTAGTATTCACAAACGTTTAATAGCACTATGACGCGGTTATTAGACGCTAATAAACTCGAAAATTTTATTGTAGGCATCACGCTACTTTAGCCGTTTAATAAGTTGACATTTGCATTTTTTAAAGTAAAAAAATCACTATTTACTTCAAAAAGTATGAAAAATAAAAAAATATTCGAATAAAGTAATGAATGTAATAAATATAATTTCGACATTCGTAAGCATTATATAAAATATGTATACATACATAAAACTATAATTTTTTTATTATATTAAATATTTTGCAGATAATGTATGTATTTCAACTCTCCCGATTCTTCCAGTCCTTCGGCAATGTTTACATACATATGTACATATGTATGCATGTACGTAAATAAGAAAATTCAAGAAGAAATACATAAATCTGAATGTGTGTGAATATGTACATACATATACATATGTATGTATGTTTACGTATGTATGTATGTACACAAATGTGTCTGTATGTACATGCATATTTGTTCACATGCGTACATTACTTAAATTCTACCTGCTCTTTGAAATATTAATATTATTACATATTTTTTCATGTTTTTATGCATAATTTGTCACATTTCAACTTCAACAAGATTAAAAATATTTCCAAATAAATAAAGCAAACAAATTAGTGGTGTGTAATCAATTGTAACGAACTCGGTATTTGAATACTTTTGTAACAACTTATGAAAACACATTGCTAGCAATATCAATACAACACATATTAAATATTGTAATATTTTTTTAAATATAAGCAATACTCTATTACTCTAACTTGTTTAAATAAAATTTATATGACATTATTTTCACATTTTCAAACCATTAGAGACTACTTGCTTATCGAGTATGTTATTGTACACAACACTAATTATAACTTGACAATTGAAATGAAACAATGTTGCTAACACAGAATCACAAAACTGAATTAATCACACAATAGTTAATTTGGCTTTATTAAACGTTTGTGAATAATGTTTACTATTACCGGGTAATAACACAAAAACTGATTATTAACTAATGTGCACATTATCTCTACAATAAGAATTTTTTATGAATAACACTGTTAGGATATATTGGTTTTACTACACACATACATATGTAAGTATGACTAATAAAATAATATAACATAAATAAAATAATAATATATGTTAAAAATATAGGTATAAGACGATAAGATAATTTTAACATAAAGAAATTATTGAAATAGGACTTATTTAAGGAAAATGTTAATTACATAAATGATTTCTAAGCTCAATTTTAAAGGTATTAGCGTTGCCTAACTTTTGTATGAAATTTGGTAATGTATTCCAAAGACTTATTGTGGGAATTAAGAATTGCCGTTGAGATATGAGACTTTTATGTTTGGTTTGAATTATCTTTTTCCCACGATTTTATCTTGCAAATATAATTCTTTTATAAATATATGTCGGTTCTTTAGATGTTATTATTTTATATTTAAGCAAATAAATTCTATTTGAAAAATCTGATAAGAATATGCAGATATATGATCACGGCGACTTTCTGAAAAATATAGAAGTGAAGGAACAAGAAAAGTTTTTGCAAGTAACATACGTATATCGAATGGGGTGGAATCCTTGACTATCGATAAAGTCCTAAGCATACTATATATTCTACCTACGACAATATTGATATGTGCAGACCATGTGAGCCTTTCATGAAACGTGATTCCTAGATAAGATGCAGTGGTGACGAATGCAATTTCATTGTCTTGGATTTTTATTTTTAGGTTCTCAGAGTTGATTTTGGATTTCGAAATTTAGATGCATTTGGACTTTACAGGATTTATGCACAACCAATTAGAGTTAGCACATTTGTTAATTGTTTCCAAATCATCATTCAATTTGTTGGAACATAGATTTATGTCAGGAATATTACAACTTTTATAAAGCTGAACATCATCAGCGTACATATGAACTGAACTACCCAGCAAAATAAAATAGAATGGGTTCTAAATGAAGTGATTTTTCATGACTTCTTAAGAATGTATTTTTTATAATGCGTTTTTAATGTATTCATAGATTTCATTATAATTGTCATTGTCGAACTCCTGAAAAAAACCATTCATTTCACCAATTGTTTTATATGCAAAATACTTTATGCTAATAAAACAAAAAAGTAAGAAACAGTGTTGCCCGTGTTATTTATGAAATTGTGTTTACGAGTATAAAAGGCGTAACTTTATATGACTGAACACAAAAAAATGGTGAAGTTACCATCACTTATAAAAAACTTAACGACGGTGGCGGTGACAAAGCTTTAAAATCCAATTGAAAAAATAAATAAAATTACATATGTATGTACGAGTACATATAAAAAAAAATTTAAAAAGCGGAAAAAAATACAGGTAAGAAAAAAATGGCTAGTAGAAGCACATTTAAAAGAAAAGTAATATTAGAAAAGGAAAGAATTGCTTTTAAATTGAAACGGATTTCAGCTAGATGCTTTACGCCTGTTATTATTAAAATAAAATTGTTTGTCTTTGTGTTTATTTTTTGGTTTGCTTTATAATTCTGAGCCCGACAGCATGGATGGAATGCTCAAAGTTATCGCAACTTTAAACAAGAAAATTGAAATATTAAGAGGTAAAAATATTTATGGTATCATTTTCTAAACAATATATTTAATATTATATATTTCAGAAACAGTTATCACATTGTCAAAAGTAACCAAGGAAAATAAAACTCCTTTACAAGGTACAAACTTATGTTTAATTCATGTTTGAAAATATTTTAATTAAATACAATTTTGCATCTCTTTTAGATATTAACAACAAAAGCACAAATAATTTAGAGGAAATTGCTGAGAACACGGCGGTGATGAAATCAAACATGACGAGCGGTTTTCCCGTTCACACAAAAACGTTTAAAAAAAGATATGTTCGTTAATTTTATTATAATAAATATAAAAAATTTCTTTTATGTATACATATGTATTTATTTATATGAAACACAAAAATATATATAAAAACCAATATCCAAACAAACAGAGCATTTTTACTGTACATTTTTGTGCATATTTGGATATCAATCATTATGCCTTATAGGATACTCTTAATAAGTAATATATTTCACCCATGAAAAAACCAATTCAAATCATGGGTTTTGCATTGGTTTAGTTCATGCGTTCTGAAGTATTGTTTTTTTACCAATGAAAAAACGTATCTAAATCATCGATTTTGCTTTAATTCATGCGTTCTGAAGTATAACTTTTTATTTAAATTGGTACATAAGCCAGTGAAGGGCATTTTTTGAAATGCTATACACGCGTGTATAGCAAGAAAATTATGTTTGCGCGACGTGACGAAATGTATTTTACGGCAAGAAATGTATTTTACTTTTGGCAACAGACATATTTTTCGAGTGTATTATTATTGACCGTCGTTCGTTTTTTGCTGCTTCCCACACCAACTCATATGAGAGAGTATGTGTGTGCCCTTCACTGGCATAAGCACATGATCTCCAATGTCACGCCTGTGTTAAAATCATGCATGTTTCACCTAAATAGAACCAGTTCGTAGTCATTCAAACACATGATGAAACTACTTTCTTGTCACGTAAGATTTTGCTGGGTACTAATGAGAGTATCAGGAAAGTCGTTTATATACAGAAAAGAAGAGGACCAAGTATTGAGGCTTGGGGAACTCCTCTTTTGACGTTAAGTTTATTAGAGGTATTACTATTAAGCTGAACTACTTGCGAGCGAGTTGTTAGGTAGGATTGTATAAGTTTGCAGGCAGAGCTAGAGAAATGAAAAAGTTTTTTGAGTTTGGTTAACAAGATCTGTGATCCACTGTGTCGAAAGCTTTACTATGGTCTAGAATAATCGAAAAAACAGCCATATTTCCAAAAATTTTAGATCTTATATCTCTATGTAATACAACTTCTACTCTTCATAAAGCCATCTTCTCAGAGATCAGGTTAACACAATTTAAGTATTCATTTATTTGTTTACCAACAAGATTTTCTAAGACTTTGAATAAGAAAGGAAGTATAGCTATTGGGCTAGTAGTCATTATTAGGTTTGGGTATTGGAATGACTCTTGATAACTTCCATGCAGCTGGAAAAATTGATTTTGTAAGAATGGAGTTAAACAGATATGTCAGATAGGGTAACAACTTAGGTATCAAGACTTTTAAAAAAATTAGATTTATACCGTCCATACCAATTGCATTGGATTTGATACCTGAGAAACCTTTGAGGACTTCAGTCTCATTAACACATCGAAAAGTATGAAGACGTTCTAGCGGGACATAGCAAAGATCAAAGTAAACGTTGCTTACTGGAGATGGGACATTAGGGGCTGTGCAGATATTACGTAACGCTGTTTTCAGAGATTTTATACCCCCACCCCCCCCAACCGGGACGCTTTTTAATAATTTTTCAGTGCAAAATTTCCAATCCGTAACAAATCTTTAACCCGCCCCCTGGGAGCGTTACGTAATATATGCACAGCCCCTTAGTTTTTACGAAATTTTCGTTAAGAGAGTTTTCATTAACATCCGCTGTGTATGTGGCAGAGGTTCTTTGTCCAATACCAATCTTGCGTATCTCTCTCCATCTTGATTGCAGAAGCAAATTTTCTTCGATAAAACAAAGATTTTGCAGCATGAATACGGCTTGTTACTTCCCTTCGGGCATAACACACAACCCATATAGAAACCTAACATTTTCTTGAATAAAAGAGGCTTGATCGTCAATAGACTCTAACGTGTAGATTATGTCCCAATCTATATAATTAATGGTATTATTCAGTGTTGAATAATCTATGTTGTGTACATCCTGATACGAAATATTTCTTTCATCATCACTTACCGATAGATCATATGCTACGAAAAGAATGTCATGCTTTGAATAAACCGATGCTGACAAATGATCATATAAGAGCACTCTGGATATTTGGTTTACAAATACAAGGTCAATTACTGTTATACAGTCGAATTCGGATAAAAGCGTACTGCTTAAATGAAAAAATCGCCTAATTGAAAATACAAATTATTATTTATTATTTTTGATCAATTTCAAGGCACTTACATTCGCTTAAAATAAAATTCGCTTGTGCATAAATATTTTTATTAAATAGCTGGTGAGGTCTAACTTGTCTTATGTCAATAAAAATGTAGATTCTTTTTATTACATAAAAAACCCGCTTAATTGAAATATATTTTGGTTAAAAATAGGATAATTTATATAAAAAACACCTCATAAAAGAAAAAATTATTAATTTACTGGTGACGAAATACTTTTTAGCGACGGCTCATTTCAATTAAAAATAATTAACTATTTATTATTTTCAAGCTCATTGCAAGCTGATATTAAAATTTTTAAAAGGAATCTGAAATGAAGAACAAATCACAATTGTTTTACTTTTAATGTTATATTTTCGTTTTACAGAGCAATTATGAAGTAAGTTCGTTTAACTGAAACGTTTTTCACTTAACGGAACTTCTTTTTATCGAAAATCGCGCATAAGCGAAACAAAGTGCTTGTAATTTAACATTTCCGATCAACCGGATTCGAAAAGGAAACAGTATTACTTCCAAATAGGATTACATTGATATATAAGTGGGGATGTGATGGATCATCCGGTTAAAGTGCTTACAAACAAACAATATCGACAAATGACACAACTATTAGAGATGCAAATATGTTTATGGCTTCTGAAGTTCCTTTACGACTTAGAAGTGAAATCTCTGAGCATTGTCTGCTTTTTACACAGCGTCTACAACTGCGATGAACTCTGATATAATATGAGAGAGAGACGGCAGTAAAAGAAAAATGAAATGTAGATTTTTTTCTTCATATCATATAAGGGGAAGGTAATCTTATAAGATTTAATTTTAAACAAATTCTCATCGAGACACTATCACAAAATATCTGTGCCACCATTTCTTATTGTGCTGTTTGTATACAATATAAGTGCAATTAATTTAGTTTAATTAATTTAGAACTTTATTTGTATTGTAATAGAAAGTGTTTTTAGTGAAAATACTGCAAAACTATATTTTAAGTATATTTTGCGAAGATTTGCAATGGCGGCACAAGCACGTAATTGCGTTCTTGACAGTTCATCTCATAAGATTGTTGTTATGAGATTTATCGTAACAATGCTCTCATAATAGTTATCTTAAGACTGCAATAACGATAATTTGAAGTCTACACGTAATATAATTCTCTCTGCGATTGAATTTTATGTTCTCATCTATGTTATGTGTAAACCTCAGGTTACATAGAAGTACTCTGGCAGCCTCCCACAGTAAAAAACTCAGTTGAACAGCAAAGTGATTTACGAAACGTATCGAAAATTATTTGTGAAAGTGGCCTTTCGGAATGTTGAATCTTTTTTGGTGACTTTTTTTTATTAGTGGGAGCAAAATTCTTGAAAAATATAAATTTTGCAAGTTATATGTATTTCGAGGCTGAAGACATGACAGTTAAATCGTAAGAACCTAATTTGATACAATTGTGAATATGTATTTAAAATTATCGCCACTAATATATGTATGTACATATGTAGCGCTTGTTTCCTTTTCGCAATGTAGTGGCTTTTTGAAATATTGAACTTGTTGGAAATTATTATACCATTCCTTACGATGATAATTTTTACTAGAAAATAACAATACATTGCAAAAGTTTTTATTGAAGTTAAAAAAAGTACTGAATTCTTTCAAGAAATGAAACCGCCATAAGTATCACAACAATACGCCTAGACTTATACGAAAATCTTAACTGTTTGCTCCATATGTACATTCTAATGTCATTTTTATGCTTTTAAGCTATTAACTTTTTTATTTTCGTTAAAAAAAATTTTTTCTAAGAAAATGTCGGCTGTAGCCGACTTTGACCCGGCGCCGGTAATTTTTTGCCTAATCGCCGCTGGAGCTCTGGCAGTGGTATGGAAATACTAACGATGGCAAAATGTCCAGAGCATTTTTTGAAAATGATGAAGTAGCAGCCCGAATTACTAGGGTCGACAATCACATTATAAAACGGGTGGTGGTTTTCCTAAATGTTATGAACTCTAAAGAAATGGTAAATCGTCCAAAATTTATGATTATGCATCAAAAACTGCCCAATTTTGGCTCAAATGTACCCTTAGAAGAAATTTGCTCCTAGGTTCCATAAGATATTGGCTCATAGTAAAAATTTTTTGAATATTAATGCTTACCATTTGGAGAGTTATCAGAAGCCCAGGATGCAGAAATAAAGATTACAAACACTTTAGATACACAAATACTTACAAAATTTCACGGATTAGAAGGAATGAGGACTTTTTCAATATGTTGGCGGCCACTTCAGACCCACTAGTTTCATCACGGAGACATGTAAGATCTCGAAAGGATTTGCAAGAACATAATCATAGCTCCGATAAGTGAAGTCTATTAAATATCGCTCCCAAAGTTAATTTTAAGGAAACCTAACTAATAAAAAAAAAATTATACTAGTTTGAAAAAAATATTCTAAATAACTTAATATCATTATATATTCTATAGCATCAATATTAAATATATTTCAAAAATGTGTATCTGTAGTATAAATAAATATATAATATTAGTCTAACATATCATTTTTTTTTAGACATGCTTATGAGAAAATCATTTTAAGCACAAGAAGTTGTGTTTCAAATGCTTTTTAAATTTTAAAAATATCATTACTTTAAAAGATATGATTTTTGCGACAAAAAAGGTCAAAAGGTGTCAGCGTCACCAGTGCCTATCACAATGCGGGAGCACTTATTTAGAAACTAAAGGACTTAAAATTCAAGTGATTTCAAACATTAGAAATTGTTTGGTAAGTTAAAAAATTATGATTTTTACTACAAAAGCTAAGCGCTAACTTACGTTGCGCTTTGCGTCGTAATTTAGGTTGGTCTGTTAGTAATTTGAAGTTTCATTTATTCAATCAATCAAAACAAAACTTAAGCCTAATTAAAAAAAAAAGTTCTCATTTATAAATTAATATACATAAGCTCAAATAATAATTGCGTTTATTCGTAATAATAATTTCAAAATATTAATTCAGCTTGGGCACGAGCCACTTCTCTAATAATAAGATCACAGTGATGTGCATTACCCTACTATAGAGAAAAATAATAACGCACTATGAGTATTTCATGAATATTAATAGGGAGCAATCAGATATGGTGAATTTCGTACTATCCAAGAATTGTTTCAATGTGTAAAAAAGGAATAAAAATGAATTATATAATTCTCGGATACTATTTTTGTTGAAAACTTGGTTAAATAGTTGATATTCTTTCCCAATTAGTATCCAATATACATTAATTGGTGAGAGGTGTTTAAATAAAAAAAAAAAAAAAACTCGGCAACCCAAACTTAAACGAGCAAGTACATAACCAATGCTATCATGGTTATTGATTACCTCGTAAGTCTAAGAAAAGAAGAAATGAAAAATGAGAAAAGATGACGTGGCGGTGAATTTATAAGCTTTTACGAAAAAAACGGTTTTTGAGTTTTTGATTGGATAAACATTTGAAGTCAGCATACAAACGCATAGAAAAGTGTAAAAAATACTTGGAGCTATACTGAAGTAATTAGTCAATAAGTCAACACAATGACTTTAATTTGTTGTTGTTTTCTTTCAGGATTTTTAAAATAATAAAGTGAATTAAAACGAACATCAGCGTCAAAACTTTTCTTTATTTCAAAATTTATTTCTCGAGTCAGAAAGCGACTGTGAGGAAGTCGAACCGTGGCAAAATGCACACAGTAACGATAGAGCAGGTCCTGTGGCCGAAAGCACAAAGGGTGCGGAAATCAACTATCAGCATGAAGAGCCAAGTAACAATGTAGGTCTTCTACAAATGAGGAAGTTAATCGATTCGATGACGAATAGAATGAACGAACTGGAGTTAAAAGGTAATAATGGTTGCCCGGAATCGTACCCGATTCATCACCAAATTCAACACAGTACACAAAAGTAGCGACGAAATTCTCGGAAATTTTTCGGAAACCCAGAAGACTGGCCGTCGTGCTAATCTACCTATCAACAAACTACTGATATACTATGCGGTTTTTGCGATAGCGAGAACCTCCTTCGACTTAATGCCTCCTTAGAAGGCCATGCCTTAAGATCCATGCGCAATTTGCTATTTCATGCTTCTTGTGTGCCACAAGTCATAGATACTCTTAGAATGAAATTCGGTTGACCCGAGATTGTTTTTAATATTCCTCTTAAACGATTCAGACAATTATCGCCCATCAAAGAAAACAGATTAGAGTCGCTGGTGCCCTTCGCTCTAGAAGTTCAGAACATCATTGCCACTATGAAAACAGCAGACGTAACTTGTACTGACCTGGACTTATTGCTGCCTAAACTCTCTTTATCGTCGTGCAATTTAGAGAATTTTGGCTCGTGGGTCTTTCAATTAGCCCAAGGCGCAAACAATGTGTTAATGCCGGAGTATCGCGCTAGTAAATTTACTAAGAGTTAACTTAAATACACAACACTTCCAGTTAGCGAAGAAAAATAAATGTATAGCATGTGGCAACACGTGTAACAAATTATCTATGTGCGACATTTTTAACAAACTAAGTAGAGCGAAGAGGTGGGACATGGTAAGTACCTATAAATTGTGCAGAAGTTGATTAACGCTCCATTCTGTAGCTGAATGCGAATCCGACCAAGTGTCTGGAGTTGATTCTTGGCAATTCCTAAATTACCGTCGTTAGAAAGTCTGAAAATACAGTGTTATTTCGAATCCTGCCGGTAGTGTTACATGGGAATGGTAAGCGAGTCAAAACATATGCCTTTTTTGATGATAGGTCATCATTTACACTATTGGATGAGATCCTAATGGGCGACCTGAACGTAAAAGAGACTCCTAGTCCTCTATGCGTAAAATGGACAACGTCGTACGTTGATGCTGAACCTAAACTTATAATCGGCCTGAACAACAGCTGGCTGGGAGCAGGCCTCAAAAAAAAAGAACGAACGATGTTCGAACCAGTCGCCGAAACGACACGTTTAGGATGGTCGGTAAAGAGCTCAAGCAAGTTTAAAGCAGATTGTATCAACGTCAATTATTAGAGGTTGTAAAGCGGTACGTTCTCCTCGGCAGATAGTGAAAGTGTACAGCAATTACAAGACAACTCTCGAGATAATTGGGGTCAGTATGAAACACGATTATTATGGAAACACACAAGACCTGCGCTACCCGACAGCTTACCCATGGCAAAAAAGAGCCTTATGCCGGCTTTCGAAATTATGAGGAGATCCTGAACTGCAGTAGCTAATGGAAGAATAAGTAAATAATTATTTACGTAAGGGCTATGCAGTTCGCGATGTCCGCCCAGATGAATGTTGGTACCTTCCAATATTTCCTGTAATCAACCCCAACACGCCGCGGAAACTACGTATTTTATGGGACGCATCTGCCAAAGTGAAGGGAGTTTCATTAAACTCAATGTTGCTCAGAGGGCCATACCTGACGAGTCCTCAGGCGATTTCGTCGAGAACGGTTTGAGATTACCGGCGACATTAAAGAGATGTATCACAAGATAAAGATTCATCCGGAAGATCAAAACTACCAACGGTTCCTATGGAACGAAGCAGCGAAAATAGAGCCAACAAAGTTTCCCCTGACCGTAATGACCTTCGGGGCCACATGCTCACCTAGTGCAGCCCAGTTTATAAAAAATCTCAACGGTACGAAATTCTACGAAACGTATCCCAGAGCGTATCTCTAAGCACATATAAGCAACTTTACTAGTTAGCAACGCTAAAATTTAAGCAACGTTATTTTGAAGGCGCTAAAAGGTAATTAATCAAAATATTTTTTATATCATTGTTGCTTAGCCTTTTTTTTTAAGAAAAATAATGTAGGAAACTACTAAAAGGATAAGAAGGGCAAAAATACTCATTTAGTATTTGGAATAGCATAAAGAGTTTGCCGATGACAGGTTGCAGTCTTTCAGCTGTTATGAGTAAATTAATTTAAATAAAACTCAAATACTAAATTTTATAGAAAAAAAATATTTAATAAGAAAAAAGATTTTTACAATTTATATATTTTTGTCAAGCAGTGAACAAATATTACAAAATTAAGGAAAACTCTGTACACAAACTTTAAATTTATTATGATCAAAAACATTTTTTGTACAAAAAGAAGAGAGGTGACTTAGGACACCCGGTTAGAGCTATGCTCCTATGCTCATTAGGTATATACCTACATAAAATGTGTGAAGAATTAATAATTTTTCTGAGTTTATGACATTGTTTCAAGAAATTTAATCCATAATTTAAAAATTTTAGTTAAGTTTTAAAATAATATAATATTTATTTAATAGAAAAAACAATAAATTATTTTCAATTATTTTTGTTGACCTAATATGTACTACATTCATCAAAGCATAATAGTTCAAACGCTTGACGTTTTGTTTGGCGGTTAGCTCGGCAACTCAGCAACACAAAGTAAACCAAAAACGAACACTAACATACATACATATGTATCCATATGAGTATATTTAATATTTTATTTTTGTTATTGCACATGACCGATCCATGTCCATATACATACATACATATATTCTCGTCTTGATTTTAAAAAACAACAACAAAGTCGATTTTAAAGGACAAGCAAATCAAAACAAAAAGAACAATACAACTGTAAAAGTGTCGATTAATTATGTTACGAAAAATAAAATTCAACCCTCATCGCGCCATAAAGAGCATAGCACTAATAAATACTTTTAAATAACTACGCCACAGTACCGCCAGCAAATATATATATATATATATATGTCCTTAATTTATTTAAATACGTATAATATATTATTTAATTTTACAATATAAAAATAAAATGTTCACGTAGAACATAGGGCGTTAACGAATTCTCTCCATCTGTTTCTATCTCTGGCTAACGATTTCACTTCATTCCAAGACATGAGACATGTGGGTTCCAATCAAGTGGTGCTCTGGCGATATCTGACATTTATCGTCTAAGCACATGACCGATCCATGTCCACTTTCTTTTACATATGTCAGTCATTATTGGCTTACAATTGGCTTTTTGCCAAAGGTTTTCGTTAGAAATCCTATCTGGCATACAAATTCTTAGTATCTGTCTAAAACATCGATTTACAAACGTTTGTATTTTGTTGCGAGTATATTTTGTGAGGCTCCATGTCGTACATCCATAAAGTAATATCGGATTATACTATTTATTTTAATAGTATTCTACGCCTAGAACGCTATCCAACAAAATGGAAGGTTTTTATGATTACTATGATACCAAATCCCGGCAAGGATCATACGAAAATATTAGTTTATTGCCCAACATTTCAAAATATTTGAAAAGCTGTATATGAGCAAGCTGATGACTATAGTGACTAGAAGTGGATGCATTCCAGATCATCAATTCGGTTTTCGCAGACAACATAGCACAATTGCACAAACTCACAGACTTCTGAATGTTGTTAGAGACACTTTTGAAAAAAGAAATACTGCTCTGCGCTCTTTATTGATGTCTCACAAGCTTTCGATAAAGTATGGCACGAAGGTCTTATCAACAAATTAACACAAAATCTACCAGCAAACATCGTCAGGCTTTTAAAAAACTATTTAAAGGAACGTAAATTTTTAGTTCGAGAAGGAACTGGCAACGCCGATATGAAAAGATAAAATAATTTCGTGCTCGTAAAAATAAATTAAATTTACCAATTTACATATATATTTTGGAGGACTTATATATTTTAAATCTATATTATATTTAAATTTATAGTGTATGAAACTAGCTTGAATAATAATAGCAGATTAAAACCAATGATTTTATATAATTAGCCGCAATTAAGATTGTGTGCGCCATTTCCAAGAAAACATACAAAATCATCGTATATGTACTTACATAACCTCAAAGTGCACTGTTAATTTATTTTGCTGCTGAATATAATTTAACATTATAATAATGTCGCAAAAAACCACCATACAATGCCCGGCCTGCAAAGCTAATATCACCAAATCAGTTGGAAGTATAGGATGTGGATTATGTGGTTCTTACTTTCATCCTAAATGCTCAGGCATTTCACCAGAAGCCTTTGAAGCCGTGGCTAGAAATCTACCTTCGTCTGTAAATCCTGCTCTAGCCACTGTGAACTGCCAGGCAGCGCTAATGATGAAATTTTTAAACGCATGGATTTGATACAAAAATCGATTGCGGATAAACTAGAGCAAAATAAGACGGATATCGAACTGCAAATGAAACAAGGATTTTCCAGTTTGGAGAAGAAAGTCGATGGTCTGATTGGTAACTTAAGGAGTGAAATTAATAGAGAATTAACAAAGATGAAATCTGATATAGTCCAGTGTCACACGATAGTCAAAGAAACAGACAAAGTAACTGCTGCGAAAATTAAGGCATTGTCTGCAAAAAACAACGTTTTAGAAAGGCGCCTCAATAGAGCAGACATAAAAATAAGTGGCCTTCCAAAAAAAATGGATTGCTGTTTTATAAAAAAGGACAACAGTATGCTAGTGAAATTTAATTCTGTACAAGTAAGGGATTCCATCATGATAAATTATTATAAGTCAACCGCTGATGCTCAGGGATATAATTTTTGATGCTGGTATCAGTTCTGATGGTAAGGATGCAGGTGAAACTAGGGTGTATTTGAAAGACAACTTATCTCCTCAGTCTAAGCAATTAAAATACATTTGCCAAAAGTTATTATTAAATAAGCAAGTTAGTAGATTTAACCTAATTAACATGGATAACCCTAAAGCTAAAATTGTTAAAAATGATGGATCTTCAGCATACATGAACATCCAACAATGTGAAGAACTGCTCAATAGCCACCAAAAAGATTAAAATCTCATTTATCTAGTGAATAAATAGCATACACCATTGTTCCTAATATATCTAAGTCAAGTTCGTACCTTGTTTGATATAAGTACAGTATTTGAAGAACCTTTTCTACTACTATAATTTAAATTTTTCAACATGCTTATATCAGATGATAAATCTCGGATTTATAGTACAACGTAAATGAATGAAGTACAAAGTAAATTAATTTTTTTTTTATGATACAATGTTTACCAACATATATAATATACGGATATAAAATGCGGTACATTCATGTATTATTTGGGGGGATATTATTATTGTTATTTGCACAAACATGATATTTCTGATTCTTTATCAAAATGATTGATAATCTAGGAGATATAGTTTCTAATAGCGACATGATAAACATGGTTATACGGCAAAATGAATTTAATGTGTTACATTTCAATGCACAGAGTCTTGTGCCTCGTACCAATGTTACTAAATTTGATGAAATAAAACACTTAATGCAAGGTTGTTATGTGGATGCATTTGGCATATCAGAAACATGGTTTAGTAATTACGTTAGTGATGCTGCAATTTGCATTCCTGGTTTCAAAGTGTACCGAAACGATCGCTCATATTCCAGAGGAGGGGGTATCTGTTTATATGTTCGTGAAGACCTTAAAGTTAATATTATCTACAATGGAACCAATATACGTCCGAACAGTAATAACATAGAGTTAAATACAAATTATGATCGCATAATGGAAGCTATTTTCATAGAAGTGCTTCTAAGTCCTAGTGTAATTTTGTTACTAGGAGTGGTATACCTACCCAATGGTAATTTTATTGGGTGTGAGAATCTGTTAATGGACATTTCATCGGGGTATCAAAACGTTGTTATTATGGGTGATTTCAATACCAATATCTTTCATGATGGACAAATCTCAATGTTTTCGATCCATCTGATTTTGGAAGATTTTCCTTTCGCAATGTTACACGCGATGAAGTCTACAAGGCAATTTCAAAAATAAAATCTAACTCAGTTGGAGCAGTTGGTATACAATTAAAATTTATAAAACTAATTTTTCCAATGGTAGCTAATCATTTTACCCATGTGATTAATTCAGTAATAACTACGTCTGCAATTCCATGTAACTGGAAGGTAGTTAAAATTGTGCCTGTTCCTAAAATAAAAAACCCCAAAGAATTAACAGATTATCGTCCGATAGGTATTCTCTCAGTTTGCTTTAAAATACTAGAAGTAATTTTAAGGGATCAAATTTTATTACATCTGGAATCAACTAGAAGCATATCAAGCTTTCAGTCAGGATTTAGAAAAAATCACAGCACAACTGGTATATTGCTAGACATCACTGAGAATATAAGAAGGGAAATGGATAATGGAAAGATATCTGCACTAATTTTTTTAGATTTCCGAAAAGCATTTGACTCGATTTGCCCCCAATGTAAATTGTTATGGTCTATGCTGAATGGTCGCAGACAATTTGTTCAAGTGGGAGATATTCAGTCGCAAACAATTGATTTATTTAGAGGAGTCACGCAGGGGTCTATATTAGGTCCACTTTTGTTTCTTTTATATATCAATGATATATTTTTAAATTTATTTTATTTTGATTGCTACACATATGCTGATGACGTTCAACTGCTCGCATCATCGAACATCCTAAGTCTTAGGCGCTTTGAGGAACAAATTAATAGCGATCTCAATAGAGTTGTAGAATGGTCTAGAGTAAATTTCCTCACCCTAAATCCTTTAAAATGTAAAGTTATGATTTTCTCCAAACTTCCAAATATAAATTTAACTGTTTACCTTGACAATGAACCCTTAGAAATTGTGGAGCATTACAAATCACTAGGTCTTATTATTGACAACAGATTAAGTTACGATACTCATATAAACTATGTAATATCACGGATATCTTGGTCTTTGCGTCGTATGAGGAGTGTTTCATATCATCTTCCTATAGGGGTTAAGTATAAAGTTGCAATGGCGACATGCTTACCACTGTTTCTTTATGGAATGGAAATTTATTCTTGTACATCGAATGGGAATTTAAACAAATTAAAAAAATGTTTCAATAGGGTTGTTCGTTACATTTATAACATTAATATCATGGAAAGTGTATCACCATATTGCAAGCGGGTACTGGGTTGTGAATTTCAGCAGTATGTAGACCTTAGGCAGATTCTGTTTTTCTATAAAACGATGAAAATTGGTTATCCAACATATTTGGCGCAAAAATTTCATTTCGGTTCGTCTAGTAGAAGCCGTTCTATTGTTCGCCCTAGGCATACGTCATTAATAATGAGTCGATAGTTTTGCGTAAAAATAGCTAGGTTGTGGAATACAATGATACCTTACTCGAATAGAAGATTTTCTTATTCTCAATCAAAACTTAAGAATATATTTTTATCTAACTTGTGAAAACTCCTAGTCATATCTGTTAGCTATTGGAAACAAAAAAAAAAAAAAAATAGAAACCTTGGTCATGGTGTTTGTGCAAATATATAATAATAATAAAAATTGGGAAAATTAGAATATTTTTTTAGATTTAAGTTTTAATTAACTATTTTTGATGTGAACTAGGTATGAAGTATTATTACTCCATAATTGAATATGTATAGTGAATGAATTTATTCAATTTCCATCTCTGTTAATCTAATCTAAATGTATTTATTTGAATAATGAACGTACCTATATAACATCAATTTACACTATGTATGTAGAACTGCCAATTAGGCCTTGTAAGGCTTGCGGCTCATTTGAATTGAAATAAATAAATAAAATTTTTTAAGCCCTCCGCAGTCGATCAAAGCCGGAGTTCTCCAGGGCAGCATTTTCGGTCCCTTGCTGTACTAAATATATGGCTCTGACTTACCGTTAAGCAATAAACTTCATACATCAATATTTGCTGATGATACAGCTTTTCTAAGAGTTCATGGAAATCCAGTAGAAGCTTCCCCCAACTTACAAGGGTATATATCGAAATTGGAAAAACGGCTAAAGCAATGCGTACTAAAGTTAACGAGCAGAAATGTGTACACATGACATTTAAGTTGCGCAGGGAAAAATTCCCGCCTATACAAATCAACACCGAGACTATACCGCAACACACTGAAGTCAAATATTTAGGCGTTATCTTGATCGTCGTTTAACATGGAAATCGCACATAGACGCAAAGTTGATCCAAATGAAATTAAAAGCAGCCCAAATGAATTGGCTTATTGGAAGAAACTCGATTCTAAGCCTAGACTGTAAACTTTTATTATACAACGCGATCCTGAAACCAATATGGTCCTATGGAATCCAGCTATGGGGTACTGCCTCAGCATCGAATGTAGAAAATCAGCGAATTCACAAAGACCTTGATGTTCCGATGGTGAAGACAGTCAGCCTTATTACGGTTCTGGTATTCGAGCTTTAAATTTGTCGTTTTTACACTATGGTACTACGTTTCTCGAAAACCATAAAAATACAACTTCGTTAAGAATCCTTTTACAATTTGTTGTACTACGTTTCTCGCATTCCAATAGTCGTGTTTTTTATTTAATTCGACAAAAAAGAAAAGTTAATTTAAAAGTAATAAAAGCATTAAAAGAATAAGTATTTTTGTTAATAAACTTTATGAAAAGTGTTTTCATCTGATGCAAATAATTTTAGATTGAATGTAACCACACGAAAACAGTTCGAAAAAATAGTGAAAAAATTTGGCATTGAAAATATTAGGTCTGTCTGGGTACTTTTCCAGTAGCAAATACTCAGTAACTTTTTTTGGTAGAGTAAGACCAATTTTACTCTGTCGGCTGAAAATATCTCAAAAAGTACGCAGACAGCATCCAGTGAAATCTTGCAAGAAAACAGCTGATCGGTGTGTAAACAATTGAAATAAGAAAGCAAAAGAATTTTAGCATATGTGTACGCAAAAGTGAATTCTCGCGGTAAATTAAAATATTATTAATTAAAGTAAAGCCTAAAAAGGTCGCACTGTATATTTGGACGATTGTAGCATGAAGTAAAATGTTTTGTTTATTATTATTAATTATAAACGTTAAAAATCAACACAATTCTAACTACTTACCTCTGCCATTGTTAAATTTAAATTTTTATATTCATTTTACAGAAATTATTTCATTCAAATAGTAAATAAAAACAGCTGTTCAAGGAAGTTGCAAAATCTTGCAAGCAGAAATTTCTCCAGCAACATTTTGCAAGTTCTTTAACTTCCAACAGTCAAAAAATTCTCTTTTTGCCTCTCTCGTTGCAAGAGATTTGGAGTACGCAGACAACATTTTGCAAGATTTTGCCACATTTTGCACAAAATTATGCAAAATATGTGTACGCAGACAGACCTATTTTTGATGAATTCCTTATTTTCCTCCGCAAAGTATTCAGCTCTGCCACTGTATTCTCATCTTCATCATTAGGGAACGAAAATAAGGCACATGTTGACATTTTTAATTGTATTTTTTTTTTCACCAAATAAATTATTACACAAAATTAAGGAATATTTTTTTATATATTTTCGTCAGTTTATTATTATTTTTGACAGTTCACAACAGCCTATTTCATAATATTAAATTATTTTGAATATTTTGTGTCACTCTCATCCTTTAACTCTATTACAAATTTCTTGCAGTCGAAAATTTTACATAGTACCATACAGAAAAAAAATTCGAGACCCAATACGACAACACTCGAATCTCGTTTTCGAGAACCGTAATAAGGCTGAGTATTTTCAAAACACGCGAGAAAATATATTAAAAAACTTGAGTTGCACCCAAATCCACTTGCGCGCAATATTCTACACAATAGAGGCCACACACACCCAGCTGTAAAGAAGGGATACTCTTTTTCTCAGCCATACACGAGATACTTATGTAAAATAACAAAAATCAACCGTTGAAATTAAAAATTTTGTTTAGCATTGGCGAAATACATATATATTAACTGCCTGTTCGCCGATATCGAAGAAGTTCTATCTTTCGAACAATTACATTTGAAACAAAAACAAAATTTTTGAATTTGTTTTTGTTTCAAGTGTAATTACTCGAAAGATAGAACTTCTTCGATATCGGCGAACAGGCACTAATCCTTTTTAGATTTAAGATTTAAAAACTTATTGATTTTTCAATTTATAATTGAAGATTCAATCTACATATATACATAAAATTGTAACGTTACTGACTGACTGATTCATCATCGCACAGCCTAAACGCCTGAAGGCAAAAACTTGAAATTTGGACCAGGGCTTGGTCTCTCCCCAAATCGATCCACTAAGACGGGATTTTTGGAAATTCGAACGTTTAGGGGGTAAAAAAGGGAAAAAACGGTAACCTTATATCTCTAAAACTAAA
The DNA here is from genome assembly GCA_947311025.1 of Lypha dubia. Classification (NCBI taxonomy): domain Eukaryota; kingdom Metazoa; phylum Arthropoda; class Insecta; order Diptera; family Tachinidae; genus Lypha; species Lypha dubia. The sequence goes on from OX371260.1 coordinate 72,416,392, forward strand.
AGAGATACAAAAAATATTTAATGCTTATCATTGTTCTTTAGAAAAATAAGCGGACAAGTGTCTGGTACTTTTTGGAAATTCAGACCTTTAACGGAGTAAACGGCTAAAACCTGCATTTTGGTATTGATTTGTCACCCCATCTATCTTTTAAACCCATAAACATAGAAATAAGGTTTATATCACATTTGAAACTTATTTAAAAAATCCAAATACATATTTGGTACTTTTTCGAAATTCGGACGTTTAAGGGGTAAAAAGCGTAACTAGTTTTGGTACTTTTTTTATAAAACATTTTTTTTTTATTTATTGACATAAACGTATTAAATTATGGGCTCCCACTACAATAATTAAATTTTTTGTGCTTCAATGGGGAGAAAAAAGTACCAAAAAGGGGAAATACGGAAAATTCAATTTCTTACTTTAGCTTTTTGGTTCTACAACTGGCAATTTATTTTAATTATCGTTAATATTATACCTAGAAACATAAACTTCAACATTCAATGTCCTGAGTGGATAATAACCTATGAGGGTACTTTTTGCTCTTCAACTGGTACTTTTTGAATTTCCGTTAGTTCTAATACTAGAAACATAAAATTAAACATGCAAAGTCCTGAGTGAATGAGAATTCGTTAGAGGGATCCTTTTGGTACTTTTTCGTTCTTTAACTGGTACTTTTTTTTAATTTTCGTTAATATTGGACCTATGAACATAAAACTAAACATGGATGGTCCTGAGTAAATGAGAATCTGTAAAAGGGCTTTTTGGTACTTTTTTGTTTTTTAACTGGTACTCTTTGAATTTTCGTTAATATTAGACCTATTAACATAAAACTAAACATGCATGGTCCTGAGTAAAAGAGAATCTGTAAAAGGGCTTTTTCGTACTTTTTTTTTACCTGGTACTTTTTGAATTTCCGTTAGTATTGGCCCTAGAAACATTAAATTAAACATGAAAGTTCCTGAGTGAATGCAACATAAGCTTTGGCGTAAATATATGTCCACGAAAGAAAAGGATACGCTAACGAACTAGCGGGTTAAATGCTATCTATATACATAAAATTGTAACGTTATTGACTGATTCATCATCGCACAGCCTAAACGCCTGAAGGCAAAAACTTGAAATTTGGACCAGGGCTTGGTCTCTCCCCAAATCGATCCACTAAGACGGGATTTTTGGAAATTCGAATGTTTAGGGGGTAAAAAAGGGCAAAAACGAGTAAATTCGGTAACCTTATATCTCTAAAACTAAATAAGATACAAAAAAATATTAATGCTTATCGTTGTTCTTTAGAAAAATAAGCGGGCAGGTGTTTGGTACTTTTTGGAAATTCAGACTTTTAACGGAGTAAACGGGTAAATCTTTCATTTTCGTACTTTTTTGTCACCCTATCTGTCTTTTAAACCCATAAACATAGAAATAAGGGTTATATCACATTTGAAACTTATCTAAAAAATCCAAATACATATATGGTACTTTTTCGAAATTTGGACGTTTAAGAGGTAAAAAGCGTAACTATTTTTGGTACTTTTTTATAAAACATATTTATTTATTTACTGACATAAACGTATTAAATTATTGGTACTTTTTCGATTTTAACTCGCGGAAGCGAATCAAAGACAAGGACCGTTTTTGTTTTTCAACACGTACTTTTTAATCTTTGTAAATATTGGACCTACAAACATAAAATTAAACATGCAATGCCCTGAGTGAATGCAACATAAGCTTTGGCGTAAAAATATGTCCACGAAAGAAAGGGATACGCTAACGAAGTAGCGGGTTAAATGCTAGTAAATAATAAAATTATCAAAAAAAAAAAATTTAAAACTTATGATTTTTGCAACGAAAAAATCGAATGCCCCACTGTGCGCCGATTATTACAGCCTAACCCACGATGTCGATCGATATCGCTCGCTTGCTTTTTCAACGACAAACAGCTGTTTTGCGCCCCACTAAAAGTTTTCAGCACGACAAGTCGATCGACAATGAAAGCGAGCGATAACGTAAACATTTTCACACAACTTTCCGACCCACTAAGAAATATTATGCGACAACAACTGTCAAAATCAGTCACGAAAGTTTTGTTGTCGACAGAGAAATTAATTTGACAAAATAATTTAAAAAATGTTATTTTATATGTATGTATGTATGTAATAATTTTAAAAAATTTCATGATGGGAAATTGGTAGGTATATACTAAAGACGTGCATGAGTATACCTAAAAGTATTTGCAAAACAAATATACCATATACATAATTGTTAAAATTGATACTAAAGAGCGAAAAAGAGTACACAACATTGTATTTGTTTGGTTTTTGTAACACATGTTACTGGTACAAACAAAAACAGTTGAATTTTGATTTTGCACCAGTATATATCTGTATTTGTTTTTTATTCTCCAGTAACTGTTGTACCACAAATATTTTCAAAATAATTGTTGTAACAGAGATATTCCCAAGCAATAGTAACATAATATAAGAAATATTAATTGTGTATGGATGTTGCTTTTCTTTGAAAACATTTAAAAACATAATGTAAAAAACTGGGTTCGTTTTTCATATTTATAGTATGTAATATAAGTACATGTGCGTAAGTCGTGTTTTGAGCTAATTTTTGTGTAGTTAAAATTTTTTTTTTAAAAAATGAATAATCTATTTATAAAACAAAAAATTGAATCTAAGGATTACAAAATTAGTGAAAAAAGAGGGCGAAGCAATATATGGAATTGTTTTGCTTCTATCAAAGATGAGACGGACACAGAAATAACAAATTTTGTTGCATGCAAATTCTGTAATAATGTGTATAAATATGTTTGTATGTACATACATATGTACATACTCTGTTCCTTTAATACCTATCATGTTAGATAATTAATTGTATAGAAAAATTGCACTCTTATTTTAGAAAATTATTACAATTTTTTATAAAAAAAATAGGTCGCTATAATAAATAGATCAATATAAAATTGAAGAAGGTCGAATAAAATAGAAGAACAGTAACAAAAATAAATAATTTAAAATTTTTTTCTTATCATGTTATTACAACTTTCCAGAGTACCACAAATAACTATGTTATAAACATCAGTATTTGTTCATATCTGTTTTATGAAAACAAATAAAAGCAAATATGTTCCTCTCATTCTCTGTTTATCTACTCATACAGTATCTGTTTTGCAGAATAACAATACTTACTAATACCAGATACAAGAAAATATTTACTAATACATACCAGAAGTTGAAAACTAAAGCTGCCCACACACGATTGATTTGTGCGTGTTATTTGTTCGTGTTCGACGTCTTGTTACAAGTTAATGGGGCTGTGCGCGCACAAATCATAAGAAATTGAAAATTTTCAATTTCTTGTGATTTGTTGGATTGTTAGTGGACTTGTGCGCGAACATTTTAAAATTTTTCATTTTAGTGCACAACGAAACGTAAAAGAGATAACATATATGCATGTATGTATGTACTGCGGAGATGAGTAGCAAGAAAAAATTGTGGTTTTTTCTGCATTTTTTATTTACTATGAAATATTATAATATTGTTTGTGGTCGAGTTGAATATGTTTAAAGATGGTTATTAAGGAATTTTTAATTTAATATATATGTACATAGGTATATGTATTAAGATTTCAAAAGAAGAAAATGTCATTTGGCAAAAAAAAATTTAAAAATATAAAGGGAGAAATGAAGAACAAAATAATTCCATAAAATGTTTTCTTCTTATATTACATATTTATCTAATCGTATATATGTGTGTATGTATAAACATTCATGCATACATGTTTTTTAATAATATTAGTTTGCTTCTATGTACATACATATGTACATATGTATGTATTTATAATTTGGTTTTGCCTGTACAAATACATACATTCTTACATGTGTATGTATGTAAGTATATAATCAAAAGAGAAATTGCATCATCCGCTTCACAATTCATGTTTTCTTCTTGACGTATAAGGTTATTGTGATTTTTTCGTCGTTTGTGGAGAAATGGTAGGCAAACAAATCACACGCACAAATCACTCGTGTGTGGGCAGCTTAAGAGAAACTGGTACAAACAGATAGAACTGTGCACGTCTTTAGTATATACATATGTAAATATGTACATACATATATTAATAAATATATTGACAAATGACTATATTGCCACATCAAATATTCCATGTAAATTGAGCCATAAATATGGCCATTTGAACGTGGCACAACGACCAGGTATGCACAGTTCCATTACAAGTACAACAATCCAAAAACAACATGTATATTGTTGGCATAAAGTACTCGCATTTCACCAAAAAACGCTAATAAATTTAACATTTTCTTGCGAATGATTTCCAAGCTGTAACAATTATTTGTGTATGCTTTAAACCTGTATCAGTTAGCATGAATATAAAGTTAGTTTAATATAAAGCGAATTGAGGTAGGTGTGCTAGTAAGCTCACCTTTTGGATATGCCTTGCTACAAATTTAAATACAAAACATATGCTTTCAATAAATGAATTTTGTGAAAAATATTTATATTAAAATAATTTTTGGTATTTTGTTAATTTCACAAATTCAACAAGACCCTGCAGCGGCTTTGGTTTTGCCTGTTAAATGCTAATCAATAATTATTATCTGTACAACAATATATTTATTAATATATGTACTCGTATGTATGTATGTACATATTTATGTAAATACCTACTAATTTCCCATCATGAAAATTTTTAAAATTATTACATACATACATACATTCATATAAAATAACATTTTTTAAATTATTTTGTCAAATTAATTTCTCTGTCGACAACAAAACTTTCGTGACTGATTTTGACAGTTGTTGTCGCATAATATTTCTTAGTGGGTCGGAAATTTGTATGAAAATGTTTACGTTATCGCTCGCTTTCATTGTCGATCGACTTGTCGTGCTGAAAACTTTTAGTGGGGCGCAAAACAGCTGATTGTCTTTGAAAAAGCAAGCGAGCGATATCGATCGACATCGTGGGTTAGGCTGATAATTTATTTCAGATCAAATATGACAATTTGTTTTTTAATTAACTTAAATTCTAATAAGTACTGCGAATATTTTGATAAAATTTTTGGCTACCTTACTTTTGAAACGTTTGCTTTCTGATGGCGAAAAAATTTTAGGAATATATGTATGTCAAGAAAATATATACATAGGTTTTGGGCAATGGAAATTAATTCTGAATACTGTGCGCCGTGGACTCATGTTACATTTATTTTATGCGAATTGGTGTAGCGAATCACACCGAGTTCGCTAGGTCGCTATAAAAATACAAAACTATCAGCCATGTCACAGAGATCTATTCCGTTCGGAAACGGAATTCAATTTGTATTTTGTTACTTCAAAACGCGAATAACGAAAATAGCTTTCGGAATAAAACCACTTTTGAATAATAAAATTTGTCTGTTTGTAAATTTAAAAATGGTTTCATTTGGAAAAATCATTTATTTTATCGGTTTTTTTAAGTATCAAAATACGGATTGAATTCCGTTTCCGAACAAAATAGATCTCTGTGACATGGCTGTATATATCATTAAAAAAACTTACCAGTTTTACCACCTGAAACATTTTCAAATTCGTGATGTTCTTTCTTTATGTTGTTGTTCCTATTTTTCTTATTATCGATTTCCAATAATTCGTTACATCGCATTGATTTGATTGAAATATTTGGACTATCAAACAAATTAAGAATGTGAATGCTAAGATCGCCACCAACTTCCGGTTGTGATTTTACTAGGAGTAAACTTAAAACAGAAAGACTGCAATTTTGCAAACATGTTTTGATATTCTTAATATTAAGAGCATCTTGAAACAGATTTACAATGTCCATAGAATAATCTTGCATTTTAATCGAAAGTTCCTCCAAAGCGGTTGCGTCTTTGCATAATATCAAAAATAGTTGCATCATGTTAAAAGTAACGTACACTTTATTACTTGATGCTACGATTTGATACAATATTTGGCAAAAGCAACCAAGCCACACTGGATCACGGGCAATTGTTCGTTGCAAAAACTCAAAATTATTGGCATTACATAGCGTATATAAGCGGCATACATGTCCTATCATATCCAAATACCCAATATGTTTTGATGTCGGAGGAGGTTGTTTAAGTATTTCATATAATTTAAACATAAACGATTTCGTACACAATTCATTTAGAAAAGCAGGTGAACGTTGAGATATTGTAATACAAATAAGTGAATAGCAACTGACAAGTTCGCATGTAACTATTTTAATTGTGGACAGATCCATTTCCGGTGGTATTTCAACTTCGAGGATACAAACACACTGTGTTAATCCTTCTGTCGCAAAGCGCATAAAATTATGTTGAAGTAAAAGTTTTTCAATTTCATCCACTTCTACATATGATCGGATTAAAAATGCCAATAATTGACCAGCGAGATGCCGAACAGATATTGCTTCTTCGATATCTAGCAATGTGCTAAGACAACAGGCTAAAAAGCCTCCTGGCAAATAAGAGAGTTCTTTTATAAGCAATTCTATTCCAGAAATATCAGAGTTTATCTGTTCTGTACCAGTTCTTTCAATAGCAGTTGTTTTCGAAGTTACATTTAATATGCTCCAAGCAAGTGTTCGTACTTCCAAGTCGTTGTGTCCACACAATCCACTTAAATATTTAACAAAACTTGCATTCAGCCGAAAGTTCTCCATGGGATTTTGCATTTGATCGCATAGTTGTAAAGTTATCAAAAGGCAGTCCCTATGCCATTGAGAACCAGTTTGAGTAAATGATTTTAAAGCTGACGATAGTTGAACGAACCGACAACAATAAAAAAATAACAATTGATCCGAAGTGTTGAAATTACAGGAACTAACAACAGCCAAGAGTGAAAGTAAACAGCGACCACGCTGCAGATCTCTTATTTCAAATAATTTCAAGCAACGTTCTATAATTAAATCAAACAGATTACTATAGAAGCTGCTACAATCGGAAGCATTAAAATGACTTTCAAACACATGATTTTGTTTATCTATTAAAACTCTAAGCAGACTTGTGATTTTATTATAAATTTGTAACACAACTTCCTCATGTTGTAGTAACATAGTAATTAAAGCATGGCGCGGATCTTTTTGCAATAGTTTAAAAATCTCTAAAGCGATGGGTTCCAAAGGAATATTTAAACAAATATGTGCGACATCAAGCAAATGTTCGTACAGTTTTTCATCATCTTCATTTCCCGGAGTCATTTGTAAATACCTTCTTAAAATATTATTCAACTCCACGCAAAAATCTTTACTAATTGAAAACGTACATTTAAGTGTGGGCACTATCAGTTGTTGTTTAAGAAATTGACAGGCTTGGATTAGAGATCTGTGGTCGGTAGCATTTGAAGCAGCCTTGACCAAACGAAGGAGTGACAAACTTGGCTGCGTGGCACGGATAAGCCGAACATCTTGACTCGTTAATTTTAAATCTTCTTTAATATCTAACTGCAATAAAAGAGTTGTAGATTTTTGTGTAATATTTTTTAGGCCACCAAAATAAGAGGATGCTACCACCATTCTCCAATATTGAATTTCTTCCAATGCTGAAGCAAATGTTCTTGAGACATTTCTTTGTTCCTGCTGAATTTTAATTGCTAAAGGTGGACGAAAACTTATATTTACTGGAACTTTTATATTGCCCAATAATAAAGGACCTTCTATGCCATTTTCCGTGGAAATAAACTGCGATGAAAAGAGCAACTGAAATAAACACATCGTGACATCCTGGCGAACTTGAATGTCGTGATGAAACATCAGAAGAGCTCTCAGAAGCAAAACATAAATATTTTGAGTTTGTGCCAGTTCACAGCGAATTGATGAATCATATAACATGACTTTATTCAAAACACCTATTGCCGGGGCAGCAGCATCAGCATAATCTAATTCAGATGACTTCTGTAAAGCACTTTCCAGAGCTTGTAGAATCAAGTACAGGGCACCAATACCGCATAATTCAGCAGTAATGTTCCAATTATTGCATAAAACATTTATTTGCATTAGAGTAGTTTTGCGTATCAAAGGTTCAACATCTGTAGACTCCAGTATATGCAATAAATTATTCAAAGAAGCAATAACATCACAGCGCACTGGCAATCGATCGCTAAATATATTTAGATATTCACGCTGTGTAGTATGAAAGCAAATATCATTTGGTAAAGTGTCACTGATTTCTACAAGATTAGGCAAATAATCTTCTGCGCCTTTTAATGAGTTGAGCATATAAATTAATCGTGTGAGTGCTTCGGATCTTTTATCAGCATTCGAATGAAACAAAAAGCTTATATTGCCCTGCAAAACGCATATATATGGTAACTCTCTTAAATCGGGATTAAACATTTCGAGTAGTAAATCAATAATACTTTCCGAAAAAGTGCAACAATTAAGCAATGGCAATACAACTATTGACAATATACTATACCAATGTGTACCAAACAGATTATGTGATTTTAATAAAAGTTCAAATATTTGGCAGCAAATATTTTGAATTTGATCACAAGAGCTTTCAACAGAATCATGCAACATATGCATGAAAAGTTCTGTGTTTAATGGTACACCTATTATATTCGATTTCAGAAGGTCTGAATTTGAGCATTCCAAAGAATAACGCTCTCCACTCATAAGGCAGCCAATGTGTTTTTTGAATGCGTCACTTAATTTTATATAAACGTATATTTTTAATGGCTTATAAGTTAGATTTAATAGCTTTAATAATAAGCCGATAGCATGAGTCTTAATTTCTTTATTTGCCTTATAAAAAGGTATATTCTTGATAACACCGCCGACAAGTATGTCAACTAGTTCTTTACTCTGCAGGATGTCTAAAACTGAAGAAACAAAATGTCCTTCATTAATGATGTCGCCCCAGTGCAAATTTGTTTTATTTTTCAACATTTGTATAGATTTCTCAATTGACTGCTCAAATAATTTTAACTGTTCACATCTATCCTTCATTGAATTATCAGTTTTGATGACGAATGCTTCGAAGTGTTTATGTCGTTTTGTAAAAAAAGTTTTTATTGTATAATCCCGCAAAATGGGTTCAAATACCTCCAACGCTTTTAAGGAACTAGGATATACATTATCATGGACTACATCTTGTAATACAAATATTAGAAGCATTTGATTCAGACGAAGCCTCGCACAATGTTCTGTCTCCGAAAATTTTAAATTTAGGTTGGCTACAATTGATGCTATTTTGTACAAGCATAAAACGTCCACACTACTTTTAATATATTGCAGTATTTTAAGCACCATAAAAATCACTTCCCATACAACAAGTGAAGATGTTCCATATGGCATATTTTGCTCTAAGTGATAAACACTAGCGTCGAAAAGATCTGTTAAAGCTTTTCCTATTTTAAGCTGACAAGGTATTTCGGAACCATTTCTTGCGCTGTTCCTGTCTCGGCATTGCTGATTAAATGAAATGGATTTTCTTAAAAGCTTAAGACGTTTTTCTAACATAAAAAGAAACTGCTTCAAAGCTGTTGCAGTAATATCAACGCAAAAGTGTCCCTTTTGATGGTTTTTGCGTCCATCATAAATTTGTAAAAGATTCCGGAAGATATGTGGTGACTGCAACAAATACTCTGCTGGATAATCTCCCATAGTTAGTTGTAAATGACGAATAACATTTTCAACATCTGAGTTACTTGCAAATTTATTAATTAAAATATCTGACAACAATTTCATTGAAGTAAAATCTGATTGCGAAGGTTTTGACCAGGCCGTTTCATAATCTTCACTATTATATTCTGAGGGATATCCATCTATTTTCATTACACTGGCACATTGTACGAGGTTCTCTAAATCCTCTGGCTTCATACAGACTTCGTTTTCTTTTAAAGCTGAGGCAGTTTCCAAAAACTCTTTCATTTTTTTAACAACATTAAATTCTACACTTTGATTATCAAATAAAGCCTGAATTTTTCGAAGCTCCTTGATTAGCCGTTCTGATCCCAGTTTGTCAATTACTGTAGATCCATATTTTGAAGATTCAATTAAAGATTTTAATAAATTCAGCACTTTTAACGGCTGCTGCAAAGGTGCAAAACCAAACCATCGTATTAATTGTTTGCATAAATCACCGGGCTTAAAATCAATAGTTCCGTCAAGTTCCAGTGCTCGACTTACTTTAGATGACAGTTGCTCTAAAGTACGAATACGAATTTCAATAGATTTGTGAGTTAGTTTATTTATCGTGTCACGACTTATTTTAATAGCCGACATTGCTTTTATTGATGATCTAAGAGAGCACACATATATTATTTTTGGCAACTTACACGTACATACAATTATTTTACCTCTTATTATAAATATTAGCAAAATGGAAAGCAGCTACATATACAATAATAGTACAACATATTTAAAATTTAGAAAAAAGCCAAGGCGAATTCATTATTGAATTGTTTGTTTATTCAAGCCAAGACGAATTCATTACCATAGTTGCCAGATAAAATGGGTCCGAATTCGTCAAATTTTTAGCGTAAAATCGTCAAAATCGTCAATGCAGATTTCCAAACAGCCATACCTAAACAAGAGCGGAAAGCGGAACGTTTTCTACCGCCTAGCGTTAACGCTGAAATACCATACCTAAACAAGAGCGTCAACGCTTTGTCATAAAAACAGGGTTATTACAATATATATAACAATCTTTCTTATGCGTGTTCTCTTTATAAGAAAGCTCGCATATAAGAAACAAAATCTGTACATTTTCAGACTTTCTTATATGCGTATTGTACTGTAAATACATACATAGTAGTGATGATACGAATATCAATTTTTAGTATTCGCGAATACGAAAACGAATATTTGAAACAGTATTCGCCGAATACGAATATTATTTATAAGGTTCAGAGCCACGTAATATTTGAAAATATCCCTCCCTTTGCGTCAGTAACAATAAATTTAAATAAACTGTCACAATACTTAAAGTATTTAGCATTATTATGACATTGAGTGCCGAATTTGAAGACCACTTCCGAACATTTTTATATTATTTTACCTACTTTGAGATTTCGTTTTTGCCACTCTGTTTGCTCTTTTAATTAGTAATTCAGTGTTGTTTGGAAGAACATATTTTCGCAGAAGGCACAGCCACATGTCTCGGTGGACTTTTACATATTAAATTTTAGTTCTTCCATTTTTTTAAGTCCAACATTCCTCTACTGAGAATTGATTACTAACTTAAAATTATAATATGAATTTACATATCAGACTTTAAATGGCAGTTATGAAATATAATTTTCGTTTGTTTTTTAGGAAGATTATTATCTAACGTCAAATATAAAGGGCTTTCTTTCTAAATAAAATAAAAATTTACATATGAAAAGTAATATTATCAGGCTCAAGTTCAGTTTTATTGAATTAATGAAAATTCAAAATTACTAAGAGTTTTTTTGTGTTGGAAAATATTATTATTTATATCCAATCAGTTTTTAGCAGAACGTATCAGTACTGATTTCAAGGCCGCTACACCTCTCATCAGCGTTCAATTGTCCATCTTTACAATTTTCGTAAAGTGGATACTAATTGAGAAGAATATCAACTATTTAACCAGTTTTCAACAGAAATAGAATATGAGAATTAATTTTTAATTATATTTTTATTCTACAATGAAACAGTGCTGGTTAGTACGAAATTCCCTCATTACTGTTTGGAACTAATAATCAACACAAACTCATAGTCCGTTATCATCAAAGTATTCTACTTTGTATTTTAACGTTTTTGTTGGTTTTACTCTATATTAGGGAAATTCACATATTACTGTGACCCCTGTAATTAGGGTATTTATAGCTCGTGCCCAAGCGGAATTTATATTTTTATTATTATTATTACGAATAAACGTAATTATTATTTGAACTTATATTGATTTACATATGAAAAGTAATATTATCAGGCTCAAGTTCAGTGTTATTGAATTAATGAAAATTTAAAATTACTAAGAGTTTTTTTGTGTTGGAAAATATTATTATTTATATCCAATCAGTTTTTAGCAGAACGTATCAGTACTGATTTCAAGGCCGCTACACCTCTCATTAGCGTTCAATTGTCCATCTTTACAATTTTCGTAAAGTGGATACTAATTCAGAAGAATATCAACTATTTAACCAGTTTTCAACAGAAATAGAATATGAGAATTAATTTTTAATTCAATTTTTATTCTACAATGAAACAGTGCTGGTTAGTACGAAATTCCCTCATTACTGTTTGGAACTAATAATCAACACAAACTCATAGTCCGTTATCATCAAAGTATTCTACTTTGTATTTTAACGTTTTTGTTGTTTTTACTCTATATTAGGGAAATTCACATATTACTGTGACCCTTGTTATTAGGGTCAAATAATAATTAATAAGTTATAATAATAAGTTCAAATAATAATTACGTTTATTCGTAATAATAATAATATAAAAATATAAATTCCGCTTGGGCACGAGCTATAAATACCCTAATTACAGTAATTACATAAGACAAATTTTCAATTAGAGCATGATCTATTTTCTTATGTCCACACTTGTGTTTTCAAATGTCTATGCCATGTGGAAACATATATTGACGGTTGAATGTCGCCGATATCATTAGCCGTCCGTTTAAAGTATTTGCATTGGTGATAAATTAATTATTTTTTATCTCATTTTAAAATTTTAATAACAATGATATAAAGTATAAAACAAGTGTTGATACAAGCTCCATATTTTGCAGATTAAAAAGAAAAAAAACTTAAATAAATATTTGTGACGCCGGCACTTCCGCAACGCTACCAAAGAAATTTTCAGCGGCTTTAATATACATAATAATATGAACATATCAGCTGTTGTAAACAATCATGACCGATGTCATGTGTAATTATACATACAAGTTGGTGACCAAAAATTAAAAAGCTTATGTAAATTAATCAAGTTTGACAGACACAAAAAAAAACGTGTGAATTATAGACTTGAAAAAACATAAGCAAAAGCATGTAGTGTATTTGTACCTTTATTCAAGTTCAAGTTTTTGGCGTGCTTCAAAATATTGACACAAATATATGAATGTAAATAACAGTTGATATACATATTATGAACATCAACAGGTTTAAGCAACCTAATATACTAAAATTATCAACTCAAAAACAACTAAATATGAGAAAACTACACAGATAAAAATATCACCAAATTTTAAGTTACAAAAGTAGTTGTTAAAAGTCAATTTTTAATTTCAACAACATTTTTATTATAATCAATACGTTTGTTGTTGATATGACTAATTGTCAAGCTTATTTTCAAATAAGCGTGTCAACAATAAAAAATATAATAATAAAACTTCAAAACAAAGAAATAACAACAAAACTCAAAAACAATAATTAACGGGCACCAGTGTTGGCACAGTGAATAGTGCGGACCCCGTGACACAAAATAAAAAAATAAAAATTAATTATAATCAAAAAAATTATTTATAATAAATGACCAGCCCAGGGCTTTTATGGCTCCAAGTTAGTGTCAGCCGCTCCATATTTTCCAAAAAAAAAAATAAATAAAAACCATTTGTTGTGCTGATGCCGTTGTGTTGGTTGCTGTTTGACTGTTCATTGGCGAAGGCATAGCACTGGTCACTGAACACTCTAACGACAGCAATTAATACCATTGGTATCAGCATAGCAAAATGAGCGTCCGATTTGGGTTTTGCATACTGTTATGGTAGGTCAATTCAGAATTGACTTCTGTAACATTAGGGGGCTAAGGTCCAATTTTTTCTCTGTGTATGCTCACATTTGTCTCCATCGGCCGGATGTTTTCGCCTTATGTGAGACCCAGGTGTCTGAAGACTCTGATCCACAGGATTTTCATATACCTGGTTATCACCTCCTATCACTTTTTAATTTACACAGGGGTCTTGCAATATACATACGTAATGAAGTTGTGTACCAGTGCCAGCAACCATTAGGCACGTCTGATCCTGAATTTAGCTGTCTTTGGGCTAAATTCAAAATCAGGACACACTATTTACATTTCGGGTTTCTTTACAGAAGTCCAAACGCGGCAAGGGATAAAACCATATCCCACTTCGATTCCCTTTCCGATTCAATTTCGAAGATCCTTGAGAGCTGTCCGAACAGTGAAATTGTCGTTGCTGGTGATTTCAATGTTCACAACTCATCTTGGCTTCACCATTCGAGCCACACAACCCCAGAAGGCCAATATGTTGAGTTTTTCGCCGCGCATAATGACCTTGCGCAACTAGTGAATGAGCCAACACATATTTCATGTGTTGAAGGGCACAATAACAACACTCTCGACCTTTTTCTCACTTCGCACCCTAAAAAGTATGAAGTGAGTGTTAATGCACCTCTTGGTAACTCGGATCATTGTACCATTTCCGCCACCTTTTCGTTCTCTAATCTTCGCAACGTCTCCCAATCAGCTACGAGGCGTTTAAAATATATGTACGAAAAGGTGCGTTGGGCTGAGCTCAACGAGTTTTTCCGTCATTTTAATTGGAAGCTATGCTTTCTAGACAATAACGTCGATGCCATGGCGAAAATGGTAGAAAATATCATTTTGCTGGGAATGAAAACTTTCATTCCATCTAAGCAAATTTTGATTAAACCGAAAGTTAAATCTTGGTTCAATCAGACGTGCAGAAATGCAATCAGATCCAGAGAGGAAGCATTTAGTATCTGGCGTAATAATAAAAACGCCGATACTAATTCGCTGCGCAAAAAGGCGAGATCTTCATGTGCCAGAGTACTAAGGCGCGAAAAAGCTTTGTACGAGCAGCGCCTTCGTACTAAAGTTCTTGATGCTCCACGGGGTAGCAAGAGCTTTTGGTCATTCGTTAAAAGAGTCAAGGATAATGCTAGTTCTTCAATTCCACCTCTTTTAAAGGCGACCATGTATTCACTGACCCGTTTGATAAAGCTAACCTTCTGGCTGAAATGTTTGCAAGAAATTCTCACTTGCCGGAAAGCAGTCAACCACTACCCGTTTTCGAGGGAGTATCTGTAACTATGCCAAAAATATTCTTTTGAGCGCGTGCAGTTAAAAAGGTTTTAGCGAAGCTTAACGTAAACAAGTCTCCTGGGCCGGATGGTATCTCAGCACTGGTCTTGAAACAGTGCTTTTCGACGTTAGCACGTCCATTGGCACGCCTGTTTAGCACTTTGTACAATGCTGGTGAATTTCCAAAGTGTTGGAAGGTTGCCAATGTAACGCCGATCCCTAAAAAGGGGGAGGCCAACAACCCTGAAAATTACCGCCCAATTGCAATTTGTTCTGCGCTTTCCAAAGTTATGGAAAGTATGTTGAATTTCCATCTTGTGAAGTATTTGGAGCTCAACACTTTACTTAGCGACCGGCAGTACGGCTTTCGTAGGGGCCGCTCTACGGGGGACCTACTTGCTTTCCTTTCGGAGAAGTGGTGTAATAGCATACATCACTTTGGCGAAAGTAAAGTGGTGGCTCTAGATATTTCCAAGGCATTTGATAGAGTGTGGCATGGAGCACTTTTGTCAAAACTGATTGCTTTTGGTGTCGGTGATGGCTTCACTCGATTTGTATCGAGCTTTCTCAGAGATCGCACTATACGAGTTGTTGTAGATGGGGTCTCATCAAACGAGTTCAAGTTAAATTCAGGGGTACCGCAAGGCTCCGTTCTTTCTCCTACCCTTTTTCTTATTTTTCTTAATGGCCTTCTACGTCAAACTTCCAACCCTATCTACTCTTTTGCAGATGACAGCAGCTTAGTTCATTCGTATTCATTCAGCAACAGGCCACAACCGTCGGAGATCCGGGCAATGCGGCAAAATATGAATGATACGCTAAATCGCGATCTCCTGTTAATTTCAAATTGGGGTCATGCTAATAGGGTAAATTTTAACGCACGAAAGACCCAATGTGCTATGCTCACACATAGACGTATGACCGGACATGCTGCTCCATCTGTAAACATGAATGGTATAGATATTGAGGAATCAGAAGCTCTTGATGTTCTTGGCATGAAAATTCACTGTGATGTTCGATGGAATGATCACATTTTTCATGTCTCAAAAGAAGCATTCAAGTGCCTCGGCTTTCTAAGACGGTGTAGGACATACTTCACTCCATCTGATCTCCTTAATATTTATACCACCTTTATCCGACCGAAAATGGAATACAACTCTCATGTATGGGCCGGTGCTTCAAAATCTATTTTGAAGTTACTCGACCGCGTACAGGATAGGGCGAAGAAGCTTATCGGTGACAGTAGGGTAGCCAACTCTATTGACTCATTGGAGCATCGACGCAATGTTGGGTGTGTTTCGCTGTTCTATCGCTACTACAACGGAGTGTGCTCTGATGAAATCAGGGAACTTGTTCCTGAAACCCGCCACTTTTCACGTATAACACGCTCTTCATCAGGAGCGCATCCCTTTGTGGTCGATATGTCAGTCAACCGCACCACGCATTACAGAGAGAATTCGTACTTTGGCCGTACTGTTCGTATGTGGAATAAACTCCCCGCAGAGGTCTTTCCTGCCACTTTCACTGTGTCAGAGTTCAAATCGAATGTCCACAAACACTACTCCCTTTATCCTCCTTCCCAAAACCTATTTTCCTAGTTCCGGCTCAATGCTTTGCATACGTAGGGGTCATCCCCTGAGTGCTGGTCCTAATTAAAAAAAAAAAAAAAATAAAAAAAAAAACTATTGTGTTTGTTGAAACCCAAACATCTTAACAATAGCAATGATGTCAATAGCATTTTGTGCCTTTGACTACGAGTAAAATGATTAAAACGTTAGTTCAACATTACTTAATATATTTTATTAGTTTTATAAATAAAAAATGTATATTTTTCATAAAAAAATATTTTATTCATTTTACTACTTATTAAAATGAGTTTTAAATTAAAAAAAACTCACTAAAAATATATCTGAGTTTTTGAGATTTTTACGGCGTTTTGATGTTTAAAAATATAATAATATGCAACACTTATACCTGTGATTCTTTAAGGTATAAACACATTCGCCACAGCAGACTACACGAACACAAGAACACAAATGCTGCTAGCTACCGTTGTAGCCGTTTAGCCAGCTACTTAATTATTTTGGAAACGACAGATACACAGTAAACAGCTGATCCTGAATTGTTGCAACGATTCATTTCTGTATATTACAGTGGTGCATATTCAGCGCTTTTACTTTTTTAAAGTTCGCTGAGGCGAATTGAATTCGCCACTCACATCACTTTGTATGGATTCGCTTTAACATAAACCGAAAAAATTCATCTCATGGATCTCTTTTGTCTCCGGAGTTACGGGGTTCAAAACTTATTTTTTATTGGCCATAAGTCCTAGAATATGGAACGGATGTGAGCGATGTGGATATCACTCCAAACTTTTCTAAAATAACTTTATAAAAACAATTTACCCATTGCGAGTGAAATTCAATTTTAAAATTTTTTTATCTGACTTTTCACTTTTACAGAGAACTTACCATGCTTTTACTTGGTGTATACTTGAAAGTTGTCACCGATGAAAAACGTATGTTATGCTTCTTTAATGATGATTTTAATTTAATTAAATGAGTTATTTAGAGCATTTTGAAGTGATACCTATGTCGTTTATATTCGTTCTACATTGTAGGACTTATGATCAATAATATATTAAAATTTTTAGCCCCGAAACTGCGGAATCAAAGAGAGCGCCGAAAAAATTACACACAAATTTTTAGGTAAAAAAAGGATATTACACTGTGAGTTTTTTTAAAACTTTAACAACTTTTTAACTCAAGTCAATATTCCATATAAGAAAAAAGTTAATAAAAATTCTTGATGCATATATATTATAACATTTAAATTTTGTTATTTTCTTTCTTATTTTACAATAAAAAATATTTCTAATCACTAATTTGCTTTACAAATTTTGTTATATTGTCAACACTGTTTTGGTTTTGTGGCCATCAGAAATATAAATTAGTTTAATTCGACTACACGACAAAAGTAGCATGGACAAAAACCTTTTGCCGTGTTGCCTTGCTGTCTTCAATATAATCATTCTCATATGCACACATGTATTCTAATTTTGACAGGTGGTAGTCGGTAGTCTGCTGTGGCGAATGTGTTTAATGCTTTATACACACAAGAAAGAGAAAACAACAAGTTAAAAGAAAACAAAACATTTAAATTTTTTGTTATACACACACGCGCGAAACAATTTGTTAATTTAAAAACATTTTGTGAAAAAACTTGAAAATTGATAATAAAGTGTTGAAAATGGTAGAATTTATTAATGGTTTTTCTTGCGATAAATTGTTTATTTGTCCGAATAAGTTTTTCAAGCATTTAAATGGATGCTTTCCGAAAAATGCAAAAGACAAAGAACAATACCAGTGCAAATTTGGTAATTGTTATCAAAAATTTTCCCTTAAATATTCTTTCAAAAGACATCAATATCCTTCTAATCTCTTTATATTTTATTAGTTTTTTATTATTTTATGTTAATATGAATACTTTGTTTGTTTTACGTTTTGTTATGTTTTTTTTAATTACTTTTTATTAAATAAAATTGTTTTGAAAACTAAAAATTAAAAACTTTTGTATTTTTTTATTTAAAGCGGGGTTTTCAATTAAACTATTATTAAAAATCAACAAATTTGTTTGTTAAATTTTGTTTTGAATTTCAACAAACTCGTTTGTTGATATGACTCTTTAATTGAAAAAAAAAATTAACAATCAAGTTAACAACATCGTTTGTAAAAATTTGCTTTTAATTTCAACAAATTCGTTTGTTGACTATGTTATTGAAATATATTTAACAGTCAAGCTACAATCATGTTGTTTGTATTTACAAGATCTAGTATAGGAGCAATTTCAAGAAAGAATTTGTTTGTATTTACAAAAAGTTTGTTTGTATTTACAATTTTTTTATCTGTGTATCTCTTTTACTCCTTAAATATTATAATTGGTGATTTCAATGCTAAAGTCGGCAACGAACCAGTTCCAAATGTTGTTGGTAATTTTGGTCTGGGACTAAGAAATGATAGAGGAGGCCGCCTGGTCCAATTTTGCCAAGAGAAAAATTTTAAAATATGCAACACTTTCTTCTGTCTACCTCCTCGCAGATTATATACTTGGAAATCTGCTCGTGATAACGATCAAAATATAGTTAGAAACCAAATAGATTTTATAATAATTAATAAAAGATTTGGAACTTCCGTCAAAACAACAAAAACTTTTCCTGGTGCAGACGTTCCTACCGATCACAATTTATTAGCCGCAAAAATACGCATAAAACTAGCTTCGACAAAACGATTACCTCCAAATAAACAAAGAAATATAGAAAAACTCAAGGATGCAGAAGTCAAAAACAGTTTATCATTAGAAATCAACGAAAAAATACAAACCGCCAGCATTAACGAAAGAAATGTGTACACGTTATGGAGAATAACCACGGAAATACTGAAAACTGAAGCTGAGAACAAGCTTGGCATAAAAAAGAAAAAACCGAAAAAAGATTGGATTACAGATGAGATTCTGGATCTTATGGAGGAAAGAAGAAAATATAGAAATAAAAATCAAATAGAATACAATCAAATACAACACATTATACGCAGAAAGATAAGAGAAGCAAAGCATAAATGGCTTGAGGACCAGTGTTTGGAAATAGAACATCCTCAAACAATACATGACGATTTTAACTTGCATAAGAAGTTAAAGGAAACATGTGGATTGCACAGAAAATCCGCAAATAATGTACTTTTTAACAATCAAAATGAAATTGTTACGGAAATAGAAGATAAGAAAAAAGAATGGGAAAATTATATCAAATCCTTGTTCTCGGACGACACTAGATCTTTAAATGAGGATAATATAAATATGCAAGAACTCACTGGACCGCGAATCACAAAGGATGAAATTAAGAAAGCCATAAAAAATTCGAAAAACAACAAAGCTACAGGATTCGATGATCTACCAGCGGAAATTATCAAACTTTTAAACGAAGACAATTTGAAAATTCTCGAGAAACTTTTTAATGAAATATATAACACTGGTATATATCCAGATGATTGGCTTAAATCCACTTTTATAACAATACCAAAGAAAAATAACCCTAGAAAGTGTCAAGACTATAGACTGATATCCCTGATGAATCACATCTCGAAAATATTTTTAAAGATAATTCACCAAAGGCTGTATGGAAAATGTGAGGAGTTTATAGGGCGAACACAATTTGGTTTCAGAGAAGCAATGGGTACGCGTGAAACCCTTTTTAGCATACAGGTTCTTGTGCAAAACTGTCGCGATGTCAGAAAGGACGTATTTGTATGTTTTATTGATTACGAAAAAGCTTTCGATAGAGTACAAGACGATAAAATGATTGAAATTTTAAGACAACTAAACATTGATGACAAAGATATTCGTTGTATAAAAAATTTATATTGGGGTCAGGTGGCAGAAGTTCGGATGAATGATATCAATACAAATTACATTTCCATACATAGAGGTGTTCGTCAAGGATGTATTTTATCGCCCCTTCTTTTCAATTTATACTCTGAAGTTATCTTCCAACAATCAATCAGCACTATGGAAGCCGGTATAAAAGTAAATGGCCAATTTATTAACAATATCCGTTATGCAGATGACACGGCAATATTAGCGGATAATATGGAGGATTTACAAACTCTTGTACAAGCAGTATGTACACAAAGCGCCATATATGGCTTAATACTTAATGTACAGAAAACTAAATTTATGATAATTAGTAGATCCAATACATCATACACGAATGCAGCATTATTCATAAACAACCAACAAGTAGAAAGAGTAAATAGATTTGTCTATCTCGGATGTGTGCTTCATGAGGATTGGGACTCTGACGCAGAAATAAAAAAACGTATAGAAATGGCAAGAAAGACGTACATTAAATATAAGAAGATTCTTTCAAGCCGGGAAATCCACATTGACCTCCGGATCCGTTTCATGAAATGCTACGTCTGGTCGGTACTAATGTATGGCGTAGAAGCATGGACTTTGAAAATCAATACTATGAATAGAATAGAAGCGTTTGAAATGTGGTGTCATCGAAGGTTACTCAAAATATCGTGGGTTGATAGAGTATCTAATTTGGAAGTTTTAAGAAGAATAAGATGCGAACGTGAACTACTTCCCACAATTAAACGAAGGAAAACTTCCTACTTTGGTCATATAATACGTGGAAGCAAATACGAACTATTGCAACCAATATTAGAAGGTAGAATAGAGGGCAGACGAGGAATGGGACGAAAACAAATGTCGTGGCTCCGTAATATTAGAAATTGGACTGGTTTGAGAACTATTGGAGAATTAATTAGTACAGCACGACAGCGAAAAAAAATTTTTTATATTGTTAATAATTTAAATTAGATTAAAGAATATGTTATAATCAATTTCTTGTAATATATGTAAATATGCATGTGATCACTTATATCCAGTATTGGATTTGTAATAAAAGAAGAAGAATGATACGGCTAAAAATGTAAACAACTTTTGGCATATTTGGGACGTTTACCATTTTTTTTGCAGATTATTTAATGGTCAAAAAAACATATAGCACCTTTCGCAGACCTAATTAATTGGGCCATGGTATGTCACTGCATTTGCCGCATGCAACTAGGGATCGAAGCCGATAGGCTAAACCGCCACCGTTACTCCCGGCTCACATCATCTTATGGCTGAGCAGAAATTTTTTTAAACTTTCCTGCTATTGTCTACACCAGAGAACTAACTGCACGATCACAGGTTTTCGTGATTTAGGTATATCAAGTATTCGCCATATCCGTACACAGTGAGTATTGCTACGTTTGAACTTCTAGCATACACAATCATATGCGATTGCGGTGACTGCTCTGCTTTTCTTTTTTCACACATTCGGCAGTCGTACTCATACTTAACGTACACAACAAAAACAATATTTTATACGAACATGCGAGCAGATTCATTGATATGTGTTTTATATGAAGTAAATACAGCGTTGCCACTGTGTAAATATACAAAAGTTGTACTAATTTGAAAAAAAACACTTATGTATTTGTATTTAACTTTTGTGTTCTGCAAAAATTGCAATGTATGTAAAATATTAGCGTCGCGTATAATCATATGAATGTACATAATATGTATGTATGTATGTGTAAATGCTGAATACCTCTATCATGTTTTACAAAATTTCATCTCTTTTTCGCTTCTCTTGTAAAATAATAAAGTTGATAATTAGGGCATTTATCGTTTCAGGTAACGAAATGATAAATAAAGCCCGTCTTATTTTCAATGTTTATTTTATTAAACTCTCATAACACTTTCACATTGTTTTTCGGAATCGAAATTTGGTTTTTTGCAATGCTGCGCACTTGCATTTTTCTATCTCAGTAGGAAAAATAACTACGCTGAAGAGCAAATTAAATTTTTGGGAATGAATTCTTGCATACAAATATAAGCAGATAGCGCCTTAAGAAATGTTTTGTGAAATATTTATTCGTAAATATATTTTTTGGGTAGTTTTGATTAATTTTAAATCTGGCATCACTGATTGTTTGTGGAGAAAACTTCCAAAAGCAAATATAAAAAAATAATAGAGTATGAAAAGACGAAATACTAAAAGTTTTGCTCATGCAGATTGCGATGTTTGCTGCTACTGGTTTTTGCGCTCATTGGTTTTATGTACGCAAACAACGCAAAGTAGCGAGCATATTATGATCGCATCAAATCTCTGTAAATAAACCGCGAGTCAAATCAACACCGCAAATTTTTTATGCGTTGTTTAAAGTGCTCGGACGTGTAACAGCCATACCTAAACAAGATCGGAAAGCGGAACGTTTTCTACCGCCTAGCGTTGACGCTGAAATACCATACCTAAACAAGAGCGTCAACGCTTTGTCATAAAAACAGGGTTATTTCAATTTATATAACAACCCTGATTATAATAGTATACTCATAACCGAATAATACATGCATCTCTACAACAAACACAGCAAAAAAAATTTCTCAGAAGCCAAAAGTATAAATGTGTATGTGTGTATGTTTCAACCAGTGACAAAAATATAAATAAAAATTATTCATTCAAATACGAAAAAATAAATACAAATCAAAATTTAACACTTGAAATAAAAAAACAAGTAATTTACAAGAATTGTCAGCTGGGCTTGTAAGACTACCTTATAGTCATTGTATCATGAGTGCTTGTCTTTTGCAGCTAACTTCACTATTAAAGGAGCTGTCAAAATCGTATTTTCCAATTGCAAAATGTTGCCGCCGCGTTATTTCGGGATACTCCATACAAATTGTATGGGCATGAGAACTTTTGACAGCTAAAAAACGCTTGCCGCTCTTGTTTAGCTATGGCTGTAAAGTATAGAGTACATATGCGATGTATTTATGGTTACGGTGTGATCGCGGCGTTCTCTGGTCTACACATTGGCTTAAATATATGTTTTTCTTTTTATTTATATTTAAATAAATAAATAAACGTTTGTTTCTTGAGTCCTTTGTTTTTGAAACGAAAAAACCTGGAAAAAATCTGCCATTTGTTTTTTACACAAAAAAACCTGGCACTAAGTTTGTTTCTTTAGTCTTTTGTGTTGTTAAGTATTTAAATCGCCCAATGTATGTTAACCCCTAAAGTATGCTATTGATCAACATTAACATTTGATACAATATTGATATCATTAACATACAGTATTGCCAGAATAACAAAGGAGTTATTAAACAATACTTAAGAATATAATTGAGTAAGTTGATAGAAAATGCTGTGCAATAGCTTTACCGCGGCAGTCCCCGAGTGCCACATGTCTTTTTTTTATTCAATTTTACGTGTAGCTAAGCAAATGCTATATATATGTATGTAGTTGCTGCAATAAAATGCTATATTTGTCAAGGCGTATTAAACCAGGTGGCAGCGTTACGACAGCAGACTATTTTTTCCCTACTTATTTTTTTCTTGAAAATGTCAAAGAGCTGTTTTTTGGTTATATTTTTGGCAGCTTCAATTATTTTAGCATTATTTTTTCTCGTGCTGCAAGGTTCTCTTTTTCTCTCGCTACCACTTGTTTTAATTGGCCGTTTTCACACTAGACCAGCGACAGGCAAAAACAGGGCGCCGCGCCTTTTGGATTCTCTTTTCTTATGTACGTGTGTACACGCATTGTAGAGAAATAAACAACTTAACAGCCATACCTAAACAACAGACATACCTAAACAAGAGCGGCAAGCGTTTTTTAGCTGTCAAAAGTTCTCATGCCCATACAATTTGTATGGAGCATCCCGAAATAACGCGGCGGCAACATTTTGCAATTGGAAAATTCGATTTTGACAGCGCGTTTAATAGTGAAGTTAGCTGCAAAAGATAAGCACTCATGATACAATGTCTATAAGGTAGTCTTACAAGCCCAGCTGACAATTCTTGTAAATTACTTGTTTTTTTATTTCAAGTGTTAAATTTTGATTTGTATTTATTTTTTCGTATTTAAATAAATAATTTTTATTTATATTTTTGTCACAGGTTGAAACATACACACATACACATTTATACTTTCAACTTCTGAGGAATTTTTTTGTTGTGTTTGTTGTAGAGATGCATGTATTATTAGGTTATGAGTATACTATTATAATTAGGGTTGTTATATATTTTGTAATAACCCTGTTTTTATGACAAAGCGTTGACGCACTTGTTTAGGTATGGTATTTCAGCGTTAACGCTAGGCGGTAGAAAACGTTCCGCTTTCCGCTCTTGTTTAGGTATGGCTGTAAAAGTATTTCGTATGAAATATTTGTGAAATTATGTAGCAAAAGTAGTACTGTGTTCTTATAGCGGAAAACATACGAAATGTATCTGTTAGTATGAAACATGTTTTTGGCAACTTTTTTTTTTCAGCTGCGATATATGGTCCGTACTTTTTTCGCACGAAATTTTAGTCAACAGCTGACAAATGTGTAAATTGTAATCAAGGCAAGACTACCAGGTATACGCAGTTCGACAACAAGTACAACAATGCAAAAACCATATGTATTTTGTTTTTATAAAGTACTGGCTTTATATCAAAACACAAATAATTTAACACATTTTCTGAACGTATTAATTGGCTGAAATACAAAAAATATTTGATTGCTCATTGCACGGAAAATATGCCGTTGAGAACACCTTCTTACATAGATATTTCTATTAGGTTGCTTGAAGCAGGTGTTAAACAAGCTGCTCTTAATGCTCCTAATATTTCTGCTGATATTGTTGAACTTCCACCAGTCGTCTCTTTACTAGAAATACCGCTAAGATTTAACATTGTCGAGATTGAAAATGCTATTGCTAGTCTTAACACCAAAAAAGCCCCAGGTATCGTTAAAATAAGCAACAAAATGATTCAAGAATTGCCATATATTGCAAATAGAATAATACTATTCATTTTTAATAGTATTCTACGGCTGCAATACTATCCTGCAGAATGGAAGGTTTCGATGATTATTATGATACCAAAGTCCGGCAAGGATCATACGAAGGTTGAATCCTATCGGCCTATTAGCTTAGCCCAACATTTCAAAACTATTTGAAAAGCTGTATATGAGCAAGGTGATGCCTATAGTGACTAGAAGTGGATGCATACCAGATCATCAATTCGGTTTTCGCAGACAACATAGCACTATTGAACAAACTCACAGACTTGTGAACGTAGTTAGAGACACCTTCGAAAAAAAGAAATATTGCTCTGCAATCTTTATAAATGTTTCTCAAGCTTTCGATAAAGTATGTCACGAAGGTCTTATCCACAAATTAACACGAAATCTACCAGCAAGCATCGTAAAGCTTTTAAAACGCTATTTAATGGAACGTAAATTTGTAGTTAGGAAAGGCAATTTTTTAAGTCCTCCGCAGTCGATTGAAGCCGGAGTCCCTCAAGGCAGTATCTTCGGTCCCTTACTTTATTTAATATATGCCTCTGACTTACCGTTAATCAGTAACTTTCATACATCAACATTTGCCGATGATACAGCTTTTTTAAGCGTCCATGAAAATCCAGTAGAAGCTTCCATCAACTTACAAGGGTATACTTATATCCAAATTGGAAAAATGGTTCAAACAATAGCGTATAAAAGTTGAAGAGCAGAAATATGTACACGTCACTTTTACGTTGCGAAGGGTAACATGCCCGCCTATACAAATCAACACTGAGACTATTCCGCAACATACTGTAGTCAAATATCTAGGCGTTCACCTTGATCGCCGTTTAACATGCCTAGACTGTAAACTTCTACTATACAACGCGATCCTGAAACCAATATGGTCCTATGGAATCCAGCTATGGGGCACTGCCTCAGCATCGAATGTAGAAAAAATTCAAAGGCGACAAAATAAAATTCTACGTACAATAACTGCAGCCCCCTGGTATGTCAGAAACCATAGAATTCATAAAGATCAAGACGTTCCGTTGGTGAAGACAGTATTTTCGAAACACGCGAAAAAATACATTAAAAAACTTGAGTTGCACCCAAACCAACTTGCGCGCAATATTCTAGAGTATAGAGGCCACACCCGGCTTAGGAGGAGGGACACTCTTTCTATCAGCCGTACACGAGAGATGTAAAACAACAAAAATCAACCGTTGTAACTAAAAATTTTGTTTAGCATTGGCTAAACTTATATTTATTATTTTTATATTTAAGATTTGAAAAACTTATTGATGTTTCAATATATTATTTAAGATTCAATAAATAATATATATGTATATCAAAAAAAAAAAAAAAATAAACCTGACAAATTTGTTATAAAGTTTTGGCTTTGTGTAGATGTCAAATTAAAATATCTTCTCAACGGTCTCCCATATTTGTGAAAAGATGATAATCGTCCACAAAACATAATGCTGGGAGAGAACATAGTAATGCGTTTAATTGAACCTTATATAAATAAAGGAAGAAATGTGACAACTGACAACTTTTTTAACTCATTTTCGGTGGCACAGAATCTGGGCCCTAATTTTCACTCACGAATCGAAATTAATGTCGATAGTGTGAGAATTCCTAATGATGTTATTCGATACGAAACGAATCGAATTTTTGTTTCAGTGTTAAAAAAAACTGTATGAAATGATTTTACAACACTGTGTTTATATCCGAATCATGATTTTTTTTTCTATATTTTTTTTTTATTTTTCGATTTCGTCCTTAAGTTCTTCAATTTTAAGTTGTTCAACTGTTGCCATTTATTGACTTGCACTAGGTTAGGGCAATACGAGACAAATTGAGATATCAATTATAAAAATATATATTGATTGCACAAAAGTATGGTTTTGTCAATTAATTCGTTATCTCAAGGAATATTTTAATACCCTTGAATTACCTCATAATTTGTAAAAAAAAAAATGTATATGTATTGATTTACTCAGGAAATGTTAGATGTGTATATGGACAAGGGTAGAAATTTATTCATAAATCCTGTGAACTCCAATAATTTATTATTTGGTATTCTAGGTTATTGTTAATATATATTCAAAATAGATGTAACAAATTCAACACGAAAAAGCTTAATGGAAAATGTGAACCTTTTAATATTAACATTTTAATAGTGTTATTTTTCCGTTTTTTTTTTTTTTTTTATTTATTTATAACTGTTTATGTCATTAAACAATATGATGAAATGCTGAAGTGTTAGTTGGGGCAATTAAAATAAAAGCCTGAGCATATGAAACAAAATATGATCTCCTTGTTTTGTTTGCTCGGAAGAAATAAATCCCCTAATAGGAAATTGCAAGTAGAATTAAAGAAAACAATGATTATTTGGGTTTGACTGTAAATTGGATTTTTATTAGTAAATCTGGACGTCGGTGAGCTTGTTGTTCTAACTAGAATAATAAATTTTTTAGTTGTGAAAACGGAAGTAACATTTTACGACATTTTGACCAATGTGACCTTTAATGTTGACTATGACGCAGAAAGAGACCGATAGCACACTACACAGTTTTCTTATTTTTCTCATTAACATTCAGCATGTATTTATATTGTAGTGCAGACGTAGAAACACTTCTGATTGCAAGATTTCTGCACCGACTGTGGTTAATGCTTTTGGTCTTAATATTGCCGCCCGTCTTGCAGGATGTATGCAATGGACGCAGAATTAGTTTACCTTGGCCAGCTTAGTTTTAGTATGTAAATTCATTATAAATATGTATATTCAAATTATTCGAAAGTACAATATTAAATAAAAGGAGCTTCAATATTCATTTAGTTTTTTTTTAATACATATATATACATATATGTGGTCGTAATTCCGTTGTAGCGGTCGTGAGAGTAAGACGTGTTTTGGTCTGTCCTGATTTAAAAAACTTTTTTATCCGTGAAATTTAAACTTAAATTATATGCCGTATAGTAGAGAAGTGTATCAATTGGTAAGAAAATAGATCTCTTCAGTGTGGGGAAAATTTACTAGGTTATAAATCATTCATGCGCAAAATTCAAAATGAGGAAATGTATCAATTGGTAAGAAAACAGATCTCATCAGTGTAGGGAAAATTTACTAGGGGCTGTATTGCTGTGTAATTAGTATTAGTGAGTATGCGAATTCAGCCAGCAAACAATATCAAGCGTTATTTTCCTCAGGATATTATTTAAAACTTTTACCACAAATTTAATTGTCTATTTCAAAAAATTCATGGGAATAAGTCAATTATTGAAGTAATGTTTTATAATAGGTATGTTAAATCGACTTAAAGAAATATTATTTTAGTGCATTGATATAAAAAATATATATAAAAGAAATCTAGGAATGCCTTTTATAGTGCTGTGAGCAGAACTGTTTTTTCCGAATACTTTTATTCCAATTACGTATGAGCATAATATATTTCAAATGCACCGAATTTATGTTGTTGCGCTGTTTGGAACATAAAAATTTTAAATTGGAAAATACTTGTTCAGACTGATAAGTGGTTCGAAGATGTGACAGGCATCTATACGAAATTTTCTTTATATGAGGATATTCGGAATTATTTAAGCTTTTCCAAAACTTGATAACCTCCATTTCAACTGGAATTTCCATTTCGCTGCGAAGTATTATTAATTAATTAATTATAAGTTGAAAGGGTTTTGGAGAATATCCATCACCGGAATTAAAGTTTTTCCTTTTTAGTTAAATAAAAAAATATTTTTGACACAAGGTGTCTTTTATTTTAATATTAATTTGAATTAAAAATACAACGACGACTATGCGTCTTCACTACTTATTCTTAACTAACTATTTTTACAAAAAATCTTTCTTAAATATAACATTATTTTCTTATCATAGTTCTTTATTCTATTGTTCTAAAAAACATGATTATCTTAAATATTAACATTCTTTGTCTTATTATACTTTCTTTATTCTAAAAATATGTTCATTATGTTTAAGGTTGTTTTCAATATTTGGTTATCTTATTATTTCATGAATTTACAATATTATGTCTTTAAATATTTAAGGTTGTTTACAATAATTACTTCCTTATCATCTATGAGAATTTTACTTGTTATCTTATATTTGTTATTAGAAGAATATTAGTCATACATATTTTTATCAATATAATAGAGAATACAGAAACAAGTTTATACATGAGCGTCGTTAACTATATGAGCGTCGCTAACTCCGGTTATATTTCTTCAAAGTCGTTAAACACATTTTGCATATTCTTCAATAATTGAAATATGCTCCTGCTTTCTTACGTAATTTTATTTAGGATAGATAGCTGCAAATTGTTGAAAACTTAAAAAATTTTCGGATTAATATTTATTTATAAGGCGGTTGTATCTGCTAAAAATGCAAGATCTAAAATAAATTCAGTATCTTTTAATAACAGATATTTTTCCATATTTTCTAATTCTAGAAACTCCGACACTTCTTTTCTTAATTTAAATAAAATTATTTACGTGGTCGCTGCGAGGTCCAGAGCAAATAAAATGATTTCAAGCACACAATAATTTATATATGCACTTTATGATTACACTTTAGGTAAAATATTTTGTACACATGCAGTTTAGGTAATATATTTTGTGATTACAACAGTACACGTGCTATTGCCAAAAAAATTATGCTTGTCAAATGTCCGGGCGGTACTACACCTGTAATTTTTTTGCAATTCTTTGGCACAAACAGAGATGCTACAAAAGTTTAAGTTAAATATCAAGGCGATTTATTACCAGGTGGATGTATTGGCGAATTCGGGTGAATTTGTAATTTTCCCACACTGTCAAATTTAGTACAAATTTTCCGACGCCATTTTTATGTAAATTTTGACAGCGTAGGATATGAATTCGCCTTTTACATAAGAAAATGCCTGTTGTTTGTTTTGTTGGCGAATTGTTGTATTTTATTCTAGTTTTGTTTGCTCGTTGTGTTTGAATATTTTTTTTTATGATGTCTTGTTTTATTTTTATTTTTTTATTCTGTAGTTTGTTTTTCTATTTTTTTGGTGTGTTATTTTCTTTTGTTTTGGTATTCCCATAATTCATACATATATATGTATGGACGTAGGTTGAATAAAGAGACAAGAATAAAGAGAATAAAGAAACAAGTTTATACATGAGCGTCGCTAACTCTCCCCTGGGTTAAACGAGAGCGTCCCGATCTCTATTAATTTTTTCTACCTGTTGTTTGTAATAAATTTTGAAGTTTTGTTCTGTTCGGTATTTTTATATATTAATAAATATTTAAAAATTTTAAGTCCAATGTAAATTGTACCAAGTATTATAGCTATGAAGATTATCGTATAAAAAATTGAACGTATAGGATGTTCTTCATATTGTATGATTAATTTTTTTAATGAATCTATATTATTAAATGCGTTTTCACGATCTGAGTTTAGTATTTTTATGATTTCAAAATCCTCATCGTGTTTTGTGTGGATTGCTTCTATAAGTCTGTCATGTATATTTCTATAAGTGATATTGTCTATTTTAACTTTGTCAGTATACGTTACTAATGTTATACCTGTGGCAGTAATATTGTCGAGTTGATGAGTACCATCCAATAATATGGAACCTTCATCAATTTCTAATAATGCATTATTATATTCTTGTATTACTTCGCATTTACTATTTCTATTATTTAGTAGTGGAAGTATGCATGTGTCTGTCTCATTATTTGTCCTACAAATGTTTTTTCCTAAAAAATTCTTACAGAGATTTACTCAGTGTGACTGAGCGATTTCATCATCTGTTTTTATTTTTCCGTGCCTAAAACTTATGGGCGTGATTTTGAAAAATTTACAGTCATTATTTAATATAGGATATTTATAGATAGCTACAAATAGATCTCCTGTCCCGGCTATATGTATGTCTGCATATTCTAGAATGTTTATTAAGGGAACTGAAATTAATTCATGATCTAATATTTCCTTTATGTCGTCTAGGTTTAAGGATTCAGTTAAATATTCGTTATTCTTTGCAGCATTAATTGTTCTAACAAGTAATAAGAGTTGGTCATGTATCTGTTCTATGATGAGGTGATTTTCCAATGTTTGACCTTGTAATGCATCAATTAACTTTTCAAACCTTGTGTTAACCAAACGTTGTTTTTGGTTATTATTTATTAATTCATTTATTTTTGTTTCCATCAATATGAAATCGTCATGATCTGGATTTCCTGTGATAAATTTAAGTGCTGATCCAAGAAAGTTAAGGGATCTCGTATGTCTTTTATGTTCATTAAGTTGATTTGTTAATACTTCAATTTTCTTTATCCAGATCGCTTCTTGAGTGGTAGGTTTAAATTCTGCTGTAACAATTTGTTGATATGGTGTAATTTTTTTTGTTAAATTTGTGACGTGGAAAAGGTATGAATATTCATCATAAAGAAAACCGTCATCAGTCCTGGTTAAGATGTATTTTTGTCCGCTTAAATTTTTAATTTCTACGTCTCCCTTGATTTCTGGTGTGACCACTACGAGTAATATCAGGAAGATGATCATCATTATTAATAAGTATAGTTTTTAATATTATCCTTATGTACAATCTTCCCCCTTGTGGTTAAGACAGTGTCCTCACGGTCTTCCTTTACAATATATTTAATGTATCTGGCGTCTTTTTTCTTTCTTACTCCCTTAATTTTAACTAGGATTTGCTCATTTGGTGAAAAGATTCGATGTTTTGTGCCTTGGTTTAGTCTTTCGAGTGTTTTTACTGATGCTTTTTTTAGTTTTTCGTATATGAGTTTTTTGTCGTATTTTATTTTGTTGAATAAAATATCAACTGGTTTTTGTCCTGTGACCGTGTGTATAGTGTTATTTATTTCTCTGATTGTTTTGTATATTTCTTCAGCTATTGTTGATTCGTTTTGTATTTTAAATATTCTTACTAGCTCGGAAATTGTACTATGTACGCGTTCCACTTGTCCGTTTGATGTCGATCTATAGACTGGGGTTTCTATCTTTTTATGCCGTATTTTATACACATCATGCTTACTGCTGGTGTATTTAGACATTTTTCATTATCAGTCATCAATCGTGTACAGTTTGAATAATTATTTGTAAGAATTTCTTCAATTTTCTCAGCCATGCGTTCTCTTGAGTCAATTTCTCTTAAAGTAGTATATTTTGAGAATTTATCAATGGCGACTAGAAATGTTTTATTGTCATTAAAATATATGTCCATATGTATGTATTGGCCTGGCTCTGTTGGAATGTCGGAATCTCCCAATGGTTCTCTGGTTGGGTTCCTCTCATATTTACCATATAGGCAAGGTGTACATTTTTTGTTAAATGCTTTGCATTGTTGTTTTATTTCTGGCCAATAGTAATTTTTAAGTATCTCCTGTATGTTGTTTTTATAGCCTCTATGTGCTCTATTATGTATTTTTTTTTACTATTTCTGCTTGTTTTTCGTCTTCTCGAACATCAATAAGTTTGGTTGGTGTACATACAAAGTTTACACCATTGAAAGTATTTGTAATAATAGGGCTTAGTGCATACATTTTTTCTCTTGTGGTAAATAATGCGGTCGTTTTATTCTGTTGTAGTATTTTTCTTAATTCAAGTATAAGGTTTTGTTGATTTGTTAAGTTTATAGTGTGTCTAACTCTGTTTTGGAATATCGTACGAGTTCGTGTTTCATTTATTCTATTATTTGGTACAAGCTCGACTTGAATGCCGTATGCATTTAGTGGTTGTTTTACTTGCTTAATAATTTCTGAAAACGAGCTTTCAGCTGAATGTACAGTGTCTATAGATGAGGCATTAATCTGTTGTCTTGATAGGGCATCAGCTACTACATTTTGATGTCCTGGCTTATATACTAATTTTGCTCCAAAGTCCTCGATTATTGATTTCCAACGTTTTAATTTTGGATTTGGATTTTTCTCAGATATAGCATGAGTTAAGGACTGGTGGTCTGTATAGATAGTTAAATCTGTTGTACCGTATATATAGTTTCTAAGTTTCTGAAGCGCACAAATAATGGCTAATAACTCCTTTTCATTCGTCGAATAATTTTCCTCAGTTTTGCTTAATGTTCTACTCAGGAAAAATATAGGTTTTTTTGATTGACTAAGTACAGCTCCAATAGCTATGTTGGAAGCGTCTGTGGTCAATTCAAATGGTCTTGAGTAATCTGGTTGGAATAGTTCAACCTGTTCTTTTAAACAATTTTTTAATTTATTAAATGCTCTTATTGCGGAATCACCTAACTCTATCTTTGTTTTAGCGCTTTTATTCTTTCCTATTTGTCCATTATCTCCTCGTAAGTGGACTGTAAGGGGCTTGGTTATACTAGCATACCCTTTTACAAATTTCCTGTAGTATCCAGTCATACCCAGAAATCCTCTTAAGTCTTTTAATGTTTGGGGAATGGGGTATTTTCCCATTACTTCAATTTTTTCCGGACTCGTGGCAATTTTATTATGTTTTATTATGTGCCCTAAGTATTCAACTTCAGTTTGAAAGAATTTTGATTTTTCGTCAGAAACTCTCAGTGTGGCTTTGTTTAATGCGTCAAATATTATTCTGATGTGTTCCATATGTTCCTCAAGTGATGAAGAAAATATGAGTACATCATCTATGTAAACATATGCAAATTTTCCTATGTATTCCCTAAATATATCATCTACACATCTCTGAAAAATTGAAGGTGCGTTTTTTAATCCAAAGGGCATGCGGACAAATTCATATTTTCCGCCATTTACGCAGAAAGCTGGTTTTCCCTGTCTTCTTTAGATATTTTTATCTGATGGAAGCCAGATTCCAAATCTAAAGTAGTGAAATATTTAGCCTGACCTAAATTTTGTATGGTCATATTCACATCCGGGATAATATACCTATCATTAATTGTATTAGCATTTACCGTCTGGAAATCTATAACCATTCGTCTTTTTGGTCTTTCCTGTTCATCTATAACTTTTTTTGGGACTGTCCATATTGGAGAGTTGTATGGGCTATTACTTCTCTGTATAATTCCTTCGTCTAATAATTTCTTAATTTCCCTATTGACAAAATCGTTATCCGCTATGGGATATGGATACTGTTTTGTCCATATTGGATCTTCATTTTTTGTTCTTATTGTGGCCTCAATAGTTGTTGTGAAAGGTAATGGTCCTATGCCATTATTTTCCTTCATCATTCTGTCTATTTCCTGTTCGTATTTTTCTTCTCCTACAATGTAATTTAACTTGGGCTGATTGTCACTACTTATGGTGGTTAAGGTCATATCCCTAAGATTCACATTTGCATTTAACATTCTTAATCCTTCTAAACCTAGAATCATGTCACAGGATTCAATATTTTCTAATTCAAAAAATGTTATTTCTTTACTCATTAATTTAATTATTCTTTTTGTATTTATTATTGAATGACCATGTATAGTCTTCATTGCTACAGGTTTAGTTCTTATTCTATCTGAGGAATCACACTTAATATCTATATAATTATGGGTTGCACCAGTATCAATTAAAATATTATATTTCTTATTGGTTAATTCACTAGTTAGTACAAGGTAGGGCAACCCGTTTATTAGTTTAAATAATCTAATCAAATATTATTTACCGTTTGTTCAGGTTCTGCATACATGCTGGAATTGTCATCGAATTTTTGTGCTAAGTGGTTGATTCTTTGTTGTTTCCCCGTATGATAATTACCACTGTTTTCTCCTTGGTGTTTCCAAGATTGTTGATTATGGTGTTGTAAGTTAAAGTGTGTGGGTTGTCGTTGCATTGTGTTCCCAGAACTTACATCCATGGGCTCCGGTTGTGGTTGAAAATTGTTGAAATGTTGTTTCTGTTTAAATTCCTGTTGATGTTGGTATCTTGGAATTGATTGAAAATGTTGTCTCTGGAATCGGTTGTCATTAAAACGTTGTCTTGGTTTGAGATCTTGTTGAAATTGGTATTTTGGAGTTGGTTGAAATTGTTGTTTCTGGAATCGATTCTCGTTCATTTGTAATTTTTGTGGGTTTCTATTTTATATGAAAATTTTAAATTTTGGTGCCTGCTATCATGTTCTATCGTGCGGGCAATGGTGTATGCATGTTCTAGATCCACTGGAGCATTTGCATATAATGTAGATTGTACGAACGTGTTGTTTATTCCTGCTATGGATATTCGAATAGAGTCTTGTTTTGTCTGTTCCGTCATAGCATTTATAGCTTCTCTTCCATACCCAGACATTGATATTTTGAAATAATTAAGCTTAGGCATCTGTTGATTTCGTCATGGAACTCTTCTAATGTTTTCCTTCCTTGGAAGCATCGCTTCATTTCCTCTTGTAGGACATACAATGGACGTGTGTCGGCATATGTGTAGTCTAGCCTGTCTCTGATTGCATCGAAATTAAAAATAGTGCCATGATTAGCTAAAACCTGAGCGGCTGCTCTTTGTATTTTTGTTTTTATTATTTGTAGTGCTTGAGAGTAGATACTAGTATTTTTCAATGGTTCGATACTTCGCACAGGGATGATAAATGAGACCGATGAAATGGTACTAAAAAAGTTTTAAAAAAGTACTTTTCAGGTCGAAAAAGTATCAATATTCTAATAATACATTTTTTATGCACATATTTCACTGTCTTTCAAATTATACTCAATATTACATGTTTTTAAGATTTTAAGAATTTATTCAATGAATATTGATGAATAAATGCAACAATTCGTTGTTAACTTAAGCCGGTTGCCGTTGTCATTGTAAAAAAGCATACACATTGAAGATGAAAAATATGTTGGTTTTTTTCTTCGTACCTGTAACCATAGCTGCCAGATTTTTTGAGGTAATATCGTCATATTTTTCCGCAAAAATCGTCATTATCGTGAATATAGCTTATTGAAATCGTCATAAAAACGTCAAATGAAAAAAAACGTTTTTTTTTCTCAACAAAACATATTTTATTAGAGGCAAAACATAAGAAAACTCTTAAATAAACAAATCTGATTAATAAAACAGCATTCTTTCGAATACAGAGATCAGATACTTCACTTAGAATTCACGATAAAATCACATGTCAATAGATTGCATATTTTTCAATACTTTGAACACATTCATGGAAAAAATACTGTATGGAAAAAAATAAAAAAATCCAAACCCTTTAGTTATTTTTACTCTAATTTAGTAAAATATGGATTTTAAATTTCATTTTTGAAAACACATTTTCTAAAAATGTATAAAAACTAAAATAAAATTAATACAATAAAAATATGTATAATTGTTAAAGAAAATATACTTGTATACATACATATACATACATATATGTATAATATATTTTACAAATGCATATATATTGCAATTAAACATATTGATTAATTCAGGTACAACTGTTAAATCATAGGAGCTTTAAATAATCTATTGTAATTAATATTGCTTCCAAATACGACTTTATCAATGAATTTCTTACTTTAGTCTTATTTAAGTTTACCTGACTAAGTTTTATTTCCACATTTGCTGGGGATAGTGGTAAAACTAGGTTTTTTGTAATAAATTTAGTCAAAACCGGAAACTAAAGACTAGAATCCCTCGTTTGCAGCTCTGATATATTTTTCCAAAAATCCAATAGTTATATGTTTTTTTTCAGTGCAATAATTTTAATTGTCTGAACTCAGTTTCTAGCTCTTGGCTTTCACTTTCTTCAACAAAATAGGAAAATTCTGTTATAATTTCAGAAAACCAACTTTTTTCTACATTATTAATATTAAATGGATTACTTTGGCCAAGAGCTTTATGTATTTATTTTCAAAATCAAATCTGGATAATATCTGATCACAAAGTTCTATATAAAAATTAACACAATTATTATTTTTCTTTTGCACTTATTTGTGCTTCTTCAAATTCATCTCTGGCGAATATTGCTAAATAAATGTCTTCAAAATTTAATAATCAACTAGCTGAGCGCCCGGCTTCGGACGGAAGATATTTACTTTTATAAATTTCGATTTACCTAATCAAAGCACATCACGACTTTTACGAAAAGTCATAACTCACGAACGCATCGAGCGATTTCGATAAACCATCTACACGACCATACGAACAAACCCTAAAAATTTAATCCAATGTTTGACCGTTCGTGAGTTATAAAGTCACAACACACTTGCAACAATTTTTTAAAAAGTTGCTCATTAAAATTTTCAGCAGTTCAGTTTCTTCAATAGTACAAATAAATGTTGCAAACTTGCATTATTTATAATCGTCAAAATTAAGGTATAATTCGTCCCATCGTCACTATGTCATTTTTAGCACCCTAAATCGTCAAAATGACGATAAATCGTCAAATCTGGCAGCTATGCCTGTAACAAGCCGATCAATAAATGCAACAATTCGTTCTCAACTGAAGACGTTTGCAATTGTCATTGTAAAAAAGCATACACATTTCATCAACTGTTACGAAAACCTCAGCAAAGATGATGAAGTAAAAAAAATGTTACCATATCACGTATTTATTTGAGATGGTACAAAAAAGTATCAAATGTGTCACTGGGGTACCACGGTACTTCGGAAGATCAGAAAGTATCAAAAAAATACCAAAGTATCAACTTTATCATCCCTGACTTCGCATCATTCGTGATGTATCTTCTCTCCACACACGATATTTTGTAATATCCCCATCAAATGTAGGAAGGGATTTAAAAACGTCTAATTTTACTTCGTTAACATCAGTTATAATTGTGGAAATTTCTTCCAAGGGTGCAGGTCGTGGATGGTTGTTTATTAGAGGATTCACTCTAAATTGATCCAACTGAGCCTTTAACTCACTTACCTCAGCTGCGTGACTCACAGTGAGTTGTTGCAAAGCAACTTGTAGTGCTGCCATCTGTTGGGTCAGGACACTAATTTCCACGTTGTTGGCCATGTTGATATTTGCTTATTCTTTTAACGTTTCCAGAGGGCGTGTGCTGTCGAAAATTGATTGTCTTTTTTCATAAAGTTTACTGTTTACTTTTTATTAATTATTTAGCAGTAATTTTATGTTTAACACTATCACATGTAGGTAATTTTGCACTTATATTTTATTAAATCTCTTCTTATGAAGATTGTGTTTTAAAAAAATTTTCTTTATATAAAGAATTTTATATTTTTGAGTCCTTGCTGCGACAAGAAAGTTGGTCCGCTCTTTTAAAGGATAAATTTTACTATCCTCCTGGCAGGATCGCCAATTAAAGTTTTTCCTTTTTAGTTAAATAAAAAAATATTTTTGACACAAGGTGTCTTTTATTTTAATATTAATTTGAATTAAAAATACAACGACGACTATGCGTCTTCACTACTTATTCTTAACTAACTATTTTTACAAAACATCTTTCTTAAATATAACATTATTTTCTTATCATAGTTCTTTATTCTATTGTTCTAAAAAACATGATTATCTTAAATACTAACATTCTTTTTCTTATTGTACTTTCTTTATTCTAAAAATATGTTCATTATGTTTAGGGTTGTTTTCAATATTTGGTTATCTTATTATTTCATGAATTTACAATATTATGTCTTTGTTACGTTTTTAAATATTTAAGGTTGTTTACAATAATTACTTCCTTATCATCTATGAGAATTTTACTTGTTATCTTATATTTGTTATTAGAAGAATATTAGTCATACATATTTTTATCAATATAATAGAGAATACAGAAACAAGTTTATACATGAGCGTCGTTAACTATATGAGCGTCTCTAACTCCGGTTATATTTCTTCAAAGTCGTTAAACACATTTTGCATATTCTTCAATAATTGAAATATGCTCCTGCTTTCTTACGTAATTTTATTTAGGATAGATAGCTGCAAATTGTTGAAAACTTAAAAAATTTTCGGATTAATATTTATTTATAAGGCGGTTGTATCTGCTAAAAATGCAAGATCTAAAATAAATTCAGTATCTTTTAATAACAGATATTTTTCCATATTTTCTAATTCTAGAAACTCCGACACTTCTTTTCTTAATTTAAATAAAATTATTTACGTGGTCGCTGCGAGGTCCAGAGCAAATAAAATGATTTCAAGCGCACAATAATTTATATATGCACTTTATGATTACACTTTAGGTAAAATATTTTGTACACATGCAGTTTAGGTAATATATTTTGTGATTACAACAGTACACGTGCTATTGCCAAAAAAATTATGCTTGTCAAATGTCCGGGCGGTACTACACCTGTAATTTTTTTGCAATTCTTTGGCACAAACAGAGATGCTACAAAAGTTTAAGTTAAATATCAAGGCGATTTATTACCAGGTGGATGTATTGGCGAATTCGGGTGAATTTGTAATTTTCCCACACTGTCAAATTTAGTACAAATTTTCCGACGCCATTTTTATGTAAATTTTGACAGCGTAGGATATGAATTCGCCTTTTACATAAGAAAATGCCTGTTGTTTGTTTTGCTGGCGAATTGGTGTATTTTATTCTAGTTTTGTTTGCTCGTTGTGTTTGAATATTTTTTTTTATGATGTCTTGTTTTATTTTTATTTTTTTATTCTGTAGTTTGTTTTTCTATTTTTTTGGTGTGTTATTTTCTTTTGTTTTGGTATTCCCATAATTCATACATATATATGTATGGACGTAGGTTGTTGGTTATGTTTCTTTGTTTTATTTGCGTTTGCAAATTTTCTTTTATTTTATTTAGTCTTTATATTGACCGATGCAATTATGTTCGATTTGTATCTGTCTTTGTTATCATCAAAAAGTTGTTATTGGAAAATTGTCTTAGTAAAATTAAGGCTGTCTATATGAAGGCAAATTCATTACCTGGCATATGCACGACTACAACAATTCACCAACAAAACAACAGGCATTTAGTTTTTTACCGGCGAATTCATATCCGACGCTGTCAAAATTCTCCATGCATAAAAATGGCGCCGGAAAATACGTACAAAATTTGACAGTGTGGGCAATTGATACATTCGCCCGAATTCGCCGCTGCATCCAACTGGTAATAAATTCGCCTTGGTCTGTAGTATATGTAACGTGCGTTCAATGCGTATCCAACAGATGAGCTTACTAGCACAGCTGACTGAGTTCGCTTCATAGCAAATTATCGTAAGAACTGAAACAGTTTTAAGAGTAGACATTAATAATGGTTACAGTTTGGTATGCATACGTAAGAAAATGTTTTAAATTTGTTTGTGTATTTTGATATGAAGCGAGTGCACTATACCAACAAAATATATGTTGTTTTTGGATTGTTGTCCTTTTTTTCGAACTGCGAATACCTGTTAGTTTTACCATGTCTGGTATGTTGTGTTCTGTTAAGTGTCAAATGTCCGGGCGTTACTTCACCTGTAATTTGTTTGGTAGGCATTCGCAGAAACAGAGATGCTACAAGTGTCAAAAACTGTGACGGTGTCGCGAATTCTGAGATTTTAGCCCACCCAAAACCTGCGTACCGCGCCAATAGAAGTTTTCACTTCAAAGCTGTAAAGCTATTGCACAGCATTTTTTATCAACTTATGCAATTATATTATTACGTTTTGTTTAATAACTCCATTGTTGTTCTGGCAATACTGTATGTTAATGATATCAATATGATATCAAATGTTAATATTAATCAATAGCATACCTTACGGGTTAACATACATTGGGCGATTTAAATACTTAACAACACAAAAGACTTAAGAAACAAACTTAGTGCCAGGTTTTCTCCTTTCGAAAACAATTTTTTTTTGGTAGTTTTATTATTTATTGAATCTTCAATTATATATTGAAACATCAATAAGTTTTTCAAATCTTAAATCTAAAAATACATTAATATATGTTTAGCCAGTGCTAAACAAAATTTTTAATTCCAACTGTTGATTTTTGATGTTTTACATCTCTCGTGTACGGCTGAGAGAAAGAGTATCCCTCCTTCTCAACCGGGTGTGGCCTCTATAATTTAGAATGTTGCGCGCAAGTGGATTTGGGTGCAATACTAGTTTTTCAATATATATTTTTGCGTGTTTTGAAAATACTGTCTTCACCAACGGAACATCGAGATCTTTGTGAATTCGCTGATTTCGGATATACCAGGGGGCTGCAGTAATTGTACGTAAAATTTTGTTTTGTCGCCTTTGAAATTTTTCTACACTTGATGCTGAGGCAGTGCCCCATAACTGGATTCCATAGGCCCATATTGGTTTCAGGATCGCGTTGTATAACAAAAGTTTACAGTCAAGACTTAATATAGAATTTCTTCCAATAAGCCAATTCATTTGGGCCGCTTTAAATTTCATTTGTGTCAACTTTGCGTCTATATGCGATTTCCATGTTAAACGACGATCAAGATGAACGCCTAGATATTTTACTACAGTGTGTTGCGGTATAGTCTCGGTGTTGATTTGTATAGGCGGGCATGTTTCCCTGCGTAAAGTAAAAGTAACGTATACACATTTCTGCTCATTCACTTTTATCCGCCATTGTTTTAGCCATGTTTCCAATTTGGGATGTACCCTTGTAGATTCCGGGAAGCTTCTACAGGATTTTCATGAACGCTTAGAAAAGCCGTATCATCAGCAAATGTTGACGTGTGAATGATACTGCTTAACGGTAAGTCAGAGGCATATATTAAATAAAGTAAAGGACCGAAGATACTGCCTTGAGGGACTCCGGCTTCAATCGACTGCGGGGGGCTTGTAAAATTGCCTTCCTTAACTACAAATTTTCGTTCCTCTAGATAGCTTTTTAAGAGCCTGTAGCATGTGGCCAACAGTGTGTAGTATGCATTGCGATTCAATAGTACCGCAACATGCAAGCATTGACAAACTGCAAGCAAGATATTTTGTGTGACTGTAATTTGACACTTGTACGTTTAATCAAGTGCAGCTGCACAATGCACTTAAATGAATAACATTTATTTACTGCATTTGTTTAATTGTAAATATAAGCAACCCAAAGTATCTGTTGCTTTTAAGTATGCACTCGTTTAACTTTAAAACTGTTGAACACATGCCATACATAAATAGTTGGAAGCTAAATATGCTTACCCAACAATAATATATATTTCTATTCTTTTACTCTTATGTTAAGGTACCCCTAAGAATTATTCTCATAATTAGTATATAAGCCAATGTTAATTAGTTTAAGGAATCAATTAATACTTTGCCTTCAATCGGCATTACTAATTCATACTGGCATTCATCTGCCTTTTACTTTTATTTGCCAGTGGCGTTTATTAGCGCCGGCAATTTAAATACTTCCAAGTACAATAAAAATACTACCCAAACACTAAGAATAACTAAATTGTTTTAATCATATTACATGGCGATCCTGCCAGTCTTCTTCAGCGAGTGCTACTAAACTGCACCCTGAAGAAGCAAGAGCAGCCTGCCAGTTCCAAGAGTGCTGTAAAATACTAAGCACCTTGGAATGAGCAGAATAAGGAGAGGGTCCGCCTGGCCAAAAGGCACCCCAACTCTGAAGAAAATAAAGGTCCGCCTGGCCAAAAGGCATTTATAAATGAAGGAAGACACCAACTCTGAAGAAAATAAAGGTCCGCCTGGCCAAAAGGCATTAATAAAAGAAGGAAGACAGCAACACAAAGAAAACTCAACTACAACAATATTTTTTTAAATATGTATTTTAAGATCATAACACCTTTATATTAAAAGTGGTGCGCTAAAGTCGCAGACTAGGGCCAGTAAGCGTTAACCGCTCGTGGCAAACATTTTTTTGATTACTAAATAGCTCGTAGCTAAAATCTTAAAAAAAAAAAATAAAAAAACATTTTTATTTACAAAAACGCCAAAAAAAGGCACTTAAAATAAAAATATAATTAACATGTTACACTTAAAGAATATTTTTAATTTCTAAATTTAAGAAAAAAAAAAAAATTTTTTTACTTTAAAATGGATAAAATTAAAATTGAACTTAATCAAAGAAAATGAAATTGTAAAATTAAATTAAATTTTAATAATTAGAATAAAATAATGAAAGTAAATTAATAATTACATTTTACTTCTTAATAATTTTAAGACAAATAATATAATAACATTATTATTATAAAATTAAAATGAAGAATGAACAGTCGAAAGTTGAAAAACCAAATGCTAAAAACAAAGTAGTTGTAGAAGGTAATAGCTCCGGTTTATTTGAAATCCGAATATATTTACTTCTTAGTTTAATTATAAAAAAAAAAAAAAAAAAAAAAAAAAATTTTAAACATGCCAAAATTAAGATATAAGGCACAAATATACAGCCAAGGCATTAATAGCCTGATGCTAAAATCTGTAGTTCATCAAATAATAATATTAGAAATAAAATGTAAACATAAATAAACAGACAACCCAATTTTATGGCAGTAAAAGATATAAATACAAAAACTAATACAATATTAAAAATTGCAACAAAATCTATGGCATATAAACAACAAAGTAATATCGAAAATATTCAGCATCAAATTTAAAATAATGATAAAAAGCCCAATATGACGTCAGAAGAAAACTATTTACTAAAGGGAATCTTGACTTAGGACAAGTTTTCCC
Source organism: Lypha dubia (assembly GCA_947311025.1). NCBI lineage: Eukaryota > Metazoa > Arthropoda > Insecta > Diptera > Tachinidae > Lypha > Lypha dubia. The sequence continues at coordinate 72,460,260 of OX371260.1, forward strand.
TAGGCTTGAAAAAGTGGCCGGTAAATTATATATAATGTTCATTAATGGGAATATTGACTTAGGACAATTTTTCCCAAGGCTTGAGAAAGTGGCCGGTGAACAAATAGGCACCAAACGAGAAAATTTTAGAATTTATCTCAATTAAATAATTTATAAATAAAAGGGCATAAAAGTAGCGCTACTACTTAATGAGGTGACCTATATAAATGATAAGAATGCTAATGCAACTCTTGATCTAATGCTGGAATACCACGATGATCCGATAGATGGAGGACATTGTGGAATATATCGAACAATAGAAAAATAAACAGGTATTACTAATGTAAAAATTGATTAGAAATATGCTAAAGCTTTTCAAATTGTTGTACACATTTAAAACTCTCAATATAACTTGGAGAAGTCTATTGAGACACATTTCACTACTGCCATAAAATTCAAAATTCAAAAAAGGGTTAAAGGTTGACAATATAAAATTATTACAACAATTTTTGGGTAATAATCATTTAAAACTGTTTTATTCTTGCCTAAAAGTCTAATGAAGACGTTCAATTTAGTCAAAGGTACAGAGTGAAAAGTTATTTGATTTTCAAACTAGTTTAATAACATAAAATTTATGAATATACACATACATATATTTTTCTAATTAAAATTTTATTATTCAAGAAAAAGACCCAAAATAAAGAAAAAGTAAAACAAAATTGTAATTAAGATAAAAATATAATAGAAGAAAATCCTTTATATTGATTTTAGTTTTATTGGTCGGTATAAAATAAAAAAAATAGATTTAAGAAATAATGTTACCATAGAAGATAAGAAAACAAATAAACAACAAATAGTTCATAAAAATAGACTTAAGATATATAATAATAACTAACATTTAATATTATTGATCGGCGCCGAACTACTATAAAATTAGAATAAACGTACATCTACATATTAAAATTATTTTTTTTCGTAATATAAAAAAAAAAAAAAAAAAAAAAATATTTTTTTTCCTCTTTAAAAACAAAATAAATATTATATATTACACTTATACTTAGGCTAATTAAAAACTAATTGTAAAAGAATGTCCATAAAACTAACGTTATATGAACATTCTTGTAAAGGATGGAGGTGTAGCATGTGGCCAACAGTGTGTAGTATGCATTGCGATTCAATAGTACCGCAACATGCAAGCATTGACAAACTGCAAGCAAGATATTTTGTGTGACTGTAATTTGACACTTGTACGTTTAATCAAGTGCAGCTGCACAATGCACTTAAATGAATAACATTTATTTACTGCATTTGTTTAATTGTAAATATAAGCAACCCAAAGTATCTGTTGCTTTTAAGTATGCACTCGTTTAACTTTAAAACTGTTGAACACATGCCATACATAAATAGTTGGAAGCTAAATATGCTTACCCAACAATAATATATATTTCTATTCTTTTACTCTTATGTTAAGGTACCCCTAAGAATTATTCTCATAATTAGTATATAAGCCAATGTTAATTAGTTTAAGGAATCAATTAATACTTTGCCTTCAATCGGCATTACTAATTCATACTGGCATTCATCTGCCTTTTACTTTTATTTGCCAGTGGCGTTTATTAGCGCCGGCAATTTAAATACTTCCAAGTACAATAAAAATACTACCCAAACACTAAGAATAACTAAATTGTTTTAATCATATTACAAGCCTGACGATGTTTGCGGGTAGATTTTGTGTTTATTTGTGGACAAGACCTTCGTGCCATTCTTTATCAAAGGCCTGTGCGACATCAATAAAAAGCGCTGAACAATATTTCTTTTTTTCAAAAGTTTCTCTTATAACATTCACAAGTCTGTGAGTTTGTTCAATAGTGTTATGCTGACTGCGAAAACCGAATTGATGATCTGGAATACATGCACTGCTTGTTACTATAGGAGTCAGCTTGCTCATGTACAGTTTTTCAAAAAGTTTCGACATATTGGACAATAAACTGATAGGCCGATAGGATTCAACCTTTGTATGATCCTTACCGGGCTTTGATATCATAGTAATCATCGAAACCTTCCATTCTGCCGGATAGTACTGCAGTCGTAAAATACTATTAAAGATGAATAGTATTACTCGTTTTGCAATGAAAGGCAATTCTTGCAGCATTTTGTTACTTATTTTATCAATACCTTGGGCTTTTTTTTAAATTTAGACTTGTAAAAGCTTTTTCAATCTCCACAATATTAAATCTTAGCGGAATTTCTGGTAAAGCGACGACTGGTGGCAGTTCAATAAGATCAGCAGAAATATTTGGAGTAAATACTTTTTCTAAGTGTTTAACAAAAAGAGCACCTTTTTCAGCATCAGTTCTTGCCCAGTCACCATTTGAAGCTCGTAATGGAGGTTTACATATCACCGGCCTTTTAAGTCCTCTGGCTGCACGCCACAGCGAATAATCTGTTGATGGTGTTGCATCGAGTTCTTGCAGAAATTTTTGCAGCGAAGCTGTTTTTTGTGTTTGCAAAACTTTTCTAAGCTGCTTGGTACACTCCTTAAGCCTTAATTTTAGCTGAGGCGATCTGTATCGTTGCCATTCTCGTCGAGCTCTCCGTTTTTCGGTCAATAGCCTTTCTATATCTGCACAAAAAATTGTTAAATCTCGCTTGTTGTTTTGGTTGAATTGAAGAAGCATTAAGAGCAGCTTGATTAACATGTGTTTCAAACAACCTAATAGAATTTTCTATGTCAGTAGGTGTTCTCAATGGCATATTTTCCGTGCAATGAGCACACAAATATTTTTTGTATTTCAGCCAGTTAATACGTGCAGATGTCAGCGGTAAATCACATGTTGGTCTTGCGGTTGGGTGTGAGTAAATAGTGATAATAGTAGGCGAATGATCTGAAGACAAATCCAAAGATGCTTCTACTTCCATCATTTCGCTGGGCACACCTTTCGAGATTCCAAAGTCGATAACATCAGGAATTTTTTGTCGATCCGTTGGCCAATATGTTAGCTGACCACTTTAAACTACATTCAAACCCATTTTTGAAATTGTGTCAAACAAAACACGACCCTTAGGACTGATTAAACGTGAACCCCAATATGTGTTTAGCATTGTAGTCGCCAGCTGCTAGAAAACGGGACCCCAGTGTTGTATAAAATGCGGAATATTGACTCTCTGAAATTGAAAACCTGGGAAGAGAGTAAACAGATGATATCACAAGCTTTTGATAAAAATTTTCAATGCAGATGTTCGTTGCTTGGAGATATTCTTCACGAAGGTCATTTGGTAGGTAGTGTTTTATTCGAGTTTTTATTAGGATTCCAGAGCCACCACAAGCTCTACCTCGAGGATCCTTAGTATCGTAGAAATTATATCCACTAATTTTAAAATAGCTTCGAGACGTTAAATGAGTTTCTGAGATAAGCATAACATCGATTTGTCCAGAAGAAAATATTCTATTTCCTTTTTATGTTGGCAGATGCCGTTTTCGTTCCAAAAACAGATTCTTAAGTTCACGGTTTTTTTTTAAATATTAGCGTATGAAAATTGACTATTAGGTTTTTGTTGAGTAAGAGTCGTGTTAGACTTTAAAACATTTGAGTATTGATTATGGCTAGTCGAAGGTTGAGGTAACTGAGGGTAGTTTAAAGGGGTGTTGGGCTGATCGGGAGTAGCATTTGTTTTTCTGTTCGACGAATTTTTAAAAAAAGAGTAAAGAGGGAAGCCTCTATAGTTAGCAGTGTGGTTTCCACTGCAATTGCCGCATTTTTTTGCCTTGGTATCACCTTTTATTTTGTCACAGGTAGCGGTACTGTGCAACTCACCACATACAACGCAGACGGTAGGCAACTTGCAATAAGTTTTGGTATGGCCAAATTCTTGACAGTTCATGCATTGGATAGGTCCATTTTTTTATGTGGCATCTCAACTGTAACTCTTCTGTGTAACAAGTACTTTAGATTATAGATTGGGTGCGAATCATTTTTTTTTTAATTTTCAAGTCACCTGGCTGTAGCTCGACTCTAAAAATAGGTTGGGGGATTTTTTCCCTATTTTTTATGTTAGAAACATTTTCAACTTTGAAGCCAATATTTTCAAGGCCAGACTTAACCTCCTCTGGATCCACACTAGAGTCTACACCTTTTATTACGACGGTTAGACCTTTAGCACTCTTTAATTGGTACGTCGTCATCAGCAACTAAAGTTATATATTGTACATTCCTACTGCTTGTAGGATTATTGTTGTTTTTATCAGAAGATGAACTCATCAGAGTTCTCTTTTTTTTATTTTCACTTATATTAGTTTGTGTATGCAAATATTTATGTGTATTGCACACAAGCAAAAAATAAAATAAAACCAGTAAAATAACTGTTCAATAAATGTTTTGTTTTTTTTAATATTTTTTGTGAATTGAACATTTTTTTTTCTTTTATATTTTTTTTATATTCAGTTGCGACGATTATAAAAACGCATCTGATCATTACGAGAGTTGAAACGAAAACAAATGATATATTTTTTCCAGGTTTTTTCGTTTCAAAAACAAAAGACTTAAGAAACAAAGGTTTAAAAATTTCTTGATTCGGTCGCCGCAAAGCCCGCGATAGAAGCTATGTAATAGCTTAAATAAAACTATATAAATTTTCTATGGGTAAGAGAATGGTGCCCGCCACGAATTTTATTAATTATTCGCTCAGCAGCTTTCATTGCAGGGTGAGCGGTTAAAAAATTTTAAGCAAGGGCTACCTGATGGAGAATACAATGAAAGCTGTTAAATTCAAACCCATGCCTTTTTAGCTGACGTATGAAACCTTCATATTTTCCACACATGACATTTGCACCATCCGTAAAACGCCGTCTAATTTTTTTTGCGATCTACAATTGAGAAAAGATATTTATTAGCGACATCGAACAGCAAATTTACTGTTATGTTTGCGTAAAAGCTTTCTATTGAAAACATTGTTTCAAAAACATTGTACTCTATATCTACCCATCGAATAAAAATAACGAGTTTGCAAATATCATTAATGTCAGTACTTTCATCTAAAGAAAAAGAAACCAATCGCAATTTTTTAGCTTGTCGTTAACCCATTTGGACCAAAATATAAACGGGAATCAAATTTATGGAAATAACTTTATTTTAGTAATTATTAGATGCGAATTTAACACTTTACACAAAAAAAAAAAATATTTAAAAAAATTCTTTAGTGTGAAAAAAATGGGTGTCCTCAAATGGGGCCAATGGGCTTATGTGTGAATTTTTTCAAATCATCCTTTTTCGATGCATAGCGTTTTATTGCAATTCTTACATTGCCAAAGAGCTTTTTTGTGGCATACGGGACATCGTAGTTGACTTGTCAGCTTTTAAGGATAATTTAAGGAATTTTTTTTAAGGAATTATTTAAGCTTTTCCAAAACTTGATAACATCCATTTCAACTGGAATTTCCATTTCGCTACGAAGTATTACTAATTAATTAATTAATATTACTAATTAATTAATTGAAAGGGTTTTGGAAAATATCCATCACCATTGACAATTTGTAGCTAACTTTTGGCAGTTATTGTTTGTGGAGCAAAATAAATTAAAAAAACATGGACAAATATTTAATGTAAAATGGTAAGAACAATGAAATATTTACATTTCTAAATAAAACAATGTACAAATAAGAAATATATTTATTAATGTATGTGATATTTTTTTTAAGATCTCTAAATCTAAATATGAATTTTATTTTGTTTTTTTTTATTATATGTTATGTTTTTGATTTTAATCGTTTTTATAATATACGATATGATGATTTATAAAATAAATCAAATTTTTATATTTTTTAATAAAATGAATTTCAAATACATTTTTGTGTTTTCTTTTAAAATTTTGGTACTTTTGAAGAAAAAAAATTTTTTTTTTGGAAAAAGTTTTTTTTTTCAGTTATAAGTTAAAAAAAAAAAAAAATATGGTAACGCTGTCACCCCCTTAGAATTTAGTAAAGCATACAAAACAAATACGCCGAGTAGAAGAGGTATAATAGATCAAACAAATCCGCAACAATTAATGAACGGCCTAGTACTAGTGCCGCAGCTAGTTTAGAATACCGAAATAGTAATCCACCAGTTTATTTGGAGCAGAGTAGTCAGATTAGTGATTTAAAAAGGCAAATATCCGAGCTGACCGCTACTGTGAGTAAAATGAGTCTAGTTCTGCAATAAACACAGCAGGAAAATAATAGAATCATGGAGGAAATAGTGCCAATAGCAAGGAATAATGGTTCCAACCGCATAACACCTGCATCCAGCCCAGCTAATTCTTCGAGATCTTCAAAAGATAAAGTGGTGACGAATCCCCAGAAAAATAATTATGAAATGAGGATTGATAAGTGGGGCGTTGAATTTGATGGCAATGTCAACAAACAGGCTGTGGAAGACTTTGTTTTCAGGATAGAGCGTCTACAAAGAAATATGGGGTGACATGGGACGAAGTATTGGACAATTTCCATTTACTCGTTAAAGGTGTAGCCGAGAAGTGGTACTGGCTGTTTGTACAAACTAATATGGTAACAGAATGGTTCACACTTAAACAAGCATTACTAAAACAATACCACTCCACGATGTCAAGTTTTGAACTGATGAGCGATATGGTGGAAAGAAAACAACAACCGGGTGAGGCAATCGATACCTTTTTCTTCACCATGAAGCAAATGAGATCCAGACTAAATATCTCCGTTGCTGAAAGGGAAATGATTAAAATGATAAACAAAAATTTACGTGAGGACATTAGGAGCCGAGTTTACCCAATTGTTGTGGATTCCGTAGAAGAGTTGCTCCAGGAGTGTATAGAAGCTGAAAATGAGGACATTGCCGCAATCGACGTAAATACGTATCAGGAACGATTTGCAAAACCCCTAGAACGCTGGAATTGCCGACAAAAAGGCCATGTATTTAATTATTGTCCAGCAGGTGAAAGATCAATCTTTTGTTATGGTTGTGGAAAGCCAGATGTGAATTCTCCAAATTGCACATTCTGTAAGGCCAGAAATGTTCGCCGGAGCGAGGGAATTGCGGGGAACCATCGTTTAAAAGAAATCCCGCCGAGCACTGGAAAATAGAAAAGAAAATAAATTTAATCAATACCGTAAATAATTTCAATGAATTTGTGCCCCAAATGCGACAAAAATATTCATTGGAAGATAGGGAACAAAATTATGCAATGGTTAGAAATAGGATCTTTAATGAAGAATTACGATATTAGAAAATAGTTTCAAATAGAATATTAAAGTTAAGGAAAACATTTGGTGAAAAGAAGAAAACTATGCGAGGCTATAAGGTCCAGTAGTGATAAAAACGACCCTAGTGCATTCATAGATATTAAATTAGGACAATTTAGTATAAAAGGTCTACTAGATACTGGCGCATCTATGAGTTTGCTGGGAGTAACTTTCAAGCCAATATTTTCGTTAGTCTCGACAGCTGCAGGGAAGAAACATCGATTGTTGGGAAAAATAGAGAGAAAACAAATTTAATTTTATTTGTGCCTAGATTTGGAGCAATAAGCTTATATAGGTGTCGATTTTTGGAAGGCCTTCGGTATAGCTTCAGAAATTTTCAACATCAGTGAACTGAATCTTGAAAAAATTCAAGATGAGTTAAAAACATAATCTTCTAGTCCCCACATGTTAAGCCCTGATCAACAGCAAATGTTAGAAAAGGTTATAAAATTATTCCCTACGTTTGAGAAAAATGGTTTAGGTTGCACACCTTTGGAGAAACATTCTATTAAATTAGTAGAAAGCGCAGTCCCTGCCTGTAGCCATAGAGGCTTTCGAAAATTTGAAAAAAGCCTTAACATCAGCTCCAGCACTAAAGCATGCGGACTTTACAAAAAGGTTTTATATCCAGTGCTATGCGTGTGACTATGGGATCGGAGCGGTTTTGTATCAACTCAACGAGAACAAGGAAGAACACCCAATTGCTTTTTATAGTCAAAAATTAAATAAGTGTCAAAAAATTACACGGTCACCGTAAAAGAGTGTTTGGCAGCCATGAAGGCGGTGCAAAAATTCCGCCAATATATCGAGATGATGCCCTTCACTATAGTAACTGATCAAGCCCGTCTGAAATGGTTGATATCCTTGAAGGATCTGACAGGAAGATTAGCACGCTGGTCACTCCAACTACAGTCCTTTGAATTTCAGATTGAGCATAGAAAAGGGTCTGAAAATGTAGTATCCGATATGCTTTCACGATTGGAAACGAGTGATAGTAAAGTAGATGAATTAAATCTAGAAGATATATTTGATTTCGAAGCCTTAGAATTCGAAAGCGAAGAATATTTGGATTTAATTCAACGTATTGCCGAAAATCGTGATAGCCTACCAGACCTTAAAGTGGAAGATGGTATAGTCTACAAAAGTATTGAGTTCAATAGGGGTAATGAATCTGGGGTCTAATTACCGCTTTCGATATCGAGCTAATTAGATCGAAAATTTTTGATTTGGGATTATGGCATTCGATATCGTACAATAATAAATAAAATTTGAGATGATGCCTTTCGATATCGAGTCATCGATCGACTGTTTATTTACAAACATTGCTCGATACCAAAATGTCAATCGTAAGCAACACAAATGGTTTTCTTAATTTTAAATGCAAACAATAAATTGTGAAAAATGTAAGTATTATTTATTTTTTGAGTTAAAACAATTGTAATTAGGGTGTACATTTTATGACAAGTGTGAAAAATATAAATTTAAAACAAAATGTACTGCTGGCAGAATTTATGTCCAAATTGTGGACAGGGAAGAGTTGTTGCAAACAATTGTCCTTCGACAATCTGACCGCTGTTTAAATCTAAAAAATATACAGTCAAGAATTTCAGCCTGATTATTTCATTCCAAATATGTACTAAATTTATTACTTACACTTTTGTTGGCAAGGATAGAACGTCGCTCTTATCCCGCATTTGTCTCCTAATACGCACCAAATGAAGTTCTTCTTCTGACGCAGACGAAGATAAATATGATACCATCAATATTTGTTGATCCATTTTCTATAAAATACAAACTTTTAATTAAAATAACAAAAATTCTAGTTTTTACTTACATTACTTGTATTTCGTTTTATTTATATTGCATGTAAACATGTGTTGCCACTCTATTACAAAATAATAAATCTTTTACAATTAGTTTGAAAACTCGATTCGATAGTGATCGAATGCCATCATGAGGAAACTCGATATAGATCGAGTTTTATTTTTGCTCGATAGTTCATTTGATATCGAAAGCGGTAATTAGACCCCTGAACAACAATGGAAAATGTGGATTCCCCCAACATAACCCAGCCTATAATAGAAAAAGCCCACGCCGGTTTGACAGCAGCTCACGGAGGGGTAGTAAAAACATTACAACGCCTGAAAAGATTTTTCTATTGGCCAAAAATCTATGCTCAAGTTAAAGAATATATACGCAATTGCCAAACGTGCAAAAAAATAAAACCTACAAATCAAAATCTTCGACCAGAAATAGGAAACCAAGTTATAACTGATCGACCGTTCGAAAAGCTATATCTAGATTTTCTGGGCAAGTATCATCGATCAAAAAGAGGTAATTGCTATGTTTTCATCGTTCTTGACCGATTCACCAAATATACATTCCTTAAAACCATGAGAGAAGCCACAGCAGGAAATGTAATTGAATTTCTAACCCAAGAAATATTTCATGAATTTGGTGTACCAGAAATTATTCATACCGACAAAGGAGTACAATTTATTTCCAAGAACTTTCAAAATTTAATTAAGACCTATAAAATTCAACATGTAAAAACACCAGTTTATTAACCTAGTAGGAACGCCTCCGAGAGGGTTAATCAAAGAATCTTGTCCGCCATAAGAGCCTATCTTAAAGATGACCATCGAGATTGGGATATTTATCTCTCCGAAATCGCGTGTGCATTACAAAACTCGTTTCATAGCGCAATTGGTTTTACGCCATTCTTTGCTCTATTAGGTTTTCACCTGAACTCAAACGGAGCCGAATACAAATTAGGCCGAACACTACAGTCAATTACCGACCACCGTATTCTTGCGAAACCAAATGAGCGTATGGAATCGATAAGAGATCAAATAAAAGAAAATATGAATAAAGCCTACGAAAGAAGCGCTGAGAGATACAACAGAAGAGCCCGAATTGTAAAATTTACGCATGGACAAGAGGTGTATAGAAGAAACATAGTCCAAAGCAATTTTGAAAAGAATGTAAACGCGAAATTTTATTGAAAATTCTTGAAATGTAGAGTGGTTTGTCCTGTCGGTAACAACATGTACGAACTAGAAACCTTACAGGGTAAATCTTTAGGTATATATCATTTAAAAGATATAAAAGTATAAATTGCTAAACAGTATGTAGCTTTAAAATCTCAAAACATTTGGTGCAATATTAGGGCGTAAGACAAGTGATTCTTTGATTTAATTATACAATAAAATGTGTCGTGTTGTCCCACTTTTATTTAGATTAGCAATTTTCTTTCAATCTGTGATAAAAGCACCTGATATACATAAGTATATGTATATAAACTACTAAACCTCTAGTACCTGATCTTTTTTTTAGTATAGTTATGTTTTTTTTTTTTTTTTACATACCACAGTGCCATATTAGTTATTAAGAAGAAATCTGTGATTCAACGGTGATATTTTGTGTTTGCTGGTTTTGTCCCTGATGAAAATATCGTCAATAAACCTGAAAAATGAAGTAAAAGGGTACACAAAGTAAACTCCTAATGTCTCGTTTGAAAACAGATTACTCCCCAAATCCAAAATATTGAGTATTAATCGTGGACCAGAGAGTCAGGATTCCTTTTTTTTTTTGTTTGTCCTCGAAAATGAAGAAAAGAAGTCCCTGAAACTGTCCTACATCCGGGAAGCTGCCATGTCCAATCGGAAAGAGCAAGTAGGGGTAATATCCGTAGGTAAAAAGATCTGAAAATTATTAAAAGAAAATTAGAGATTATAACAAAATGACAATACGTAAATACGTAGATAAAAAAATTAAAATTTGCCTCAAATATTAAAATGTTTGTGGGCGTCCGAATTGGTAGAAATACTTTAAATGCATTCAAAGCACAATTGGTAAAAAGCCAATTACAAGAAAAATTATATAAAGTGAAATGAAATAATATAAAAGATCTTTTTACAATGGATTTGCCACTATGGGTTTTCTTACTTAAAGAAAATTCACCAGTAGGCAATTGCTTTCTAGTGATGGGGATGAGGTTTGCGACGAATTATACCAATTAAGGATGAAAATAACAAAAGTAAGAATCAGTATTGCATGGGGTATCAGGAAGAAGAATAAAGAAAATTAAAGATAATTAACACACCTATAGCACGGTTCAAAAATCGCCCGGCTTGGTGTGAGACTATCAGGGTGCGAGAATTCACCACGTTGGGTTAAAGCTCGAACAATTTCCCGCACACCGTTTCCACCAACCAGCAGTCGTTGAACCCGGAGTTTTTTGCGGGACAATCTGCAAGAGGAAGAAAGTTTTCAGTATTCCTGCTAAGGGGAAAGAGGGGAAGATAACTTACCATCGATTCAATTTCATCTACAATTCCTTCATGAAGGCTTATATATATTTTACTTATTTATTTATTTTTCAACAGCAAAATTTTTTTTATTTCAATCCTCTATTAAAAGATGTTAAAAACAAATGCCGGTAACCTCCCTACAAGAAATGGATAACCGAAACTAACACAAGCGACATTTTTTACTAACACACTTGCAACAATTTTATATTGAATTTTTGGTATTGGTGCTGCCACTGGTTCGTTTTTGTAATAAAATTTAAAGGATTGTTTTTATAATGTGTATTGCTTATTTTTGATTAGCAATATATGTACAATGTACATATTTATTTAATTTTCATTTGAATAAAAGTTCTATCAAAATTTATTAATTATGCGTTCATACATTTTAATAATTTACTTATTTATTGTAAAAAAATGTCAGTTGTATACAAAATGGATTTGGGAAAGTTTGGGGGTATTTTGAAATAACACGTATTGGGAAAAAATTGTTGCTAGTGGCAATTGCAGGCAAATATTGCATTAGTTGTCCCACTCTAACATGTGTGTTAGAGTGGAACATATAATGTACATATGCAAAAAATCTAGTTATGAAAAATGCCACAAAAGAAATTAAAACAGTGAAAAAATATTAAAATTGTTTTATAAATTGTGTAATGTTGCCTAAACATCCAAAAAGTGATTTCTGAAAATTTCTTAAAGGCAGTGCCAAGATTCTTTTTGTTATATGTATATTTGGCCAAAGAACGCTTAGAAGATTCAACCACATTTGCGGAGCATAAAACCAACCACGATATAGGCAGCAAGATGGACACGATTACCAAAAGACATCGAGCTATCGATCGAGTGTAATCTTAACAAAACTTATTCGATACTGCCATACCTATCAAAATAAACAAATAAAAATAATTTTTGTTTTACGGGTGGCAAAAATTGTAAAAAATGTAAGTTTTTAATAAGTTTTCACTCAATATGTATTTATTTAATGCAAAATTTCTAGGACAAGTGTAAAAAACATAAATTTGAAGCAGAAGGAAGCATTGGCAGACTATATGGCTGAGCATCCCAACTTGGCAAAAAATCTTTTGCCGAATTGCGGCCAAGGGAGAGTTACGGCAAACAGACTCTGGGAAGCATTAACTCTACGCTTAAATGCGATTGGCCTACCTATTAAAGACGCAAAGGCATGGCGTAAGGTATGTACATATGTTTATTCTTTGCTCCAATTTTTCAATAATATAACTTTTTATAAAGGTTTATACGGATCAAAAATTCAATGTCAAAAAGAAGGTGTCATTTAATAAAGCGTCGAAGAAGAAAACTGGAGGCGGGCCCTATGAAGAAATTCCTCTCTCTTCTGCCGAAGAACAAATTTTGCAGGCTGCTGGCATTGATGTAGCCGTTGAGGGCTTATCAGCTGTAGAGACATTTGGTTCTGCTAAAAAAACCCAAACTACTAGCAACGCAGATCACTCTTTTCAATCTTTAATGGATATATCTTTGAGATCGGAAAGTAGTAGTGATATCGAAGAGGAACAGCAAAGGAAAAATATGAAAGAAAAATCTACATTTCCTACTAAAACCACCGAAACAAAATTAAGTTTAATAAAATCGAGCATCGAAAAAATTGATGAACATCAAATTAACATGGGTGCAAAGCTTGATCGGTTGATTGAGCTAAAAGAACGGTCAATTAAAATGAAAGAGGAAAACCATGCTATCAACATGAAAATTAAAAAAATTGACCTCGAAATAAAGTCAATAGAACTGCAACTGCTAAAAGAGAAAAGTAAAACTTTTTAAGTATATTGCAGTTTCATACACCTACATATGTTCACTATTTTAAGACATGAAGTTTATTTTATTTATTTAAGTATCTATTTCAAATTTACCGAGCTCATAGAGCCATATACATATAGTCAAAACATTCCACTCAATTTATTTTATTTTCAAACTATTTTATTTTAAGACATGAAGTCTATTTTATTTTATTTTCAAACTATTTTATTTTAAGACATGAAGTCTATTTTATTTATTTTATTTTAAGACATGAAGTCTATTTTATATTCAAACTAAGTCAAAGTACAAAAGAAATGAAAACAAGGTTGTGCTAGTTTTAAACTTTATAAATAAAGAATTATTTTTAGTTTTAATAATTTCAATGTGTTTTTAGTAATTTTTATTTTCTTTATTTTATGTGTATAATACACATTTAAATATTATTTAATAATGAAAGCTTTATGTGATCCCGAATTTTATTTCCCTTTCTGTTTAAGTGTGTTTCAGCACTTAGGTCAATGTCGATTTGGGAAGATACACCTACCGTGATCTCGGTGTACTGTTCTACTCTAAATTTAATGCAAACGTTGTGTAATGCTGTACACACATTTGCCAAACGTGCCACTTTTTCGGGATGGTAGCGACTTCTTTTATCGTTCGAAAGAATTTTCCAGCGTCCTTTAAGAATGCCAATAGATCTCTCGACGATACATCTAGCTTTAGAGTGGACCTCATTGAAATGAGCTTCCATTGTTCCTTCTCCAGGGTTTCTATATGGCGTTATGCACCATGGTTCTAAGGGATACCCGGAGTCCCCTGAAATTAATCAAATAATTAAACATTATGTGATAACAATTTACTTTATTTAATATACCCAAAAGCCAAGAATTTTTCAACTTATTTGTGTTGTGAAGTTCCTCTAACAAAGTCCTTTCATCAGAATGTTTCCACACAAAGGAATCATGTGCCGCTCCACCATATTTTGAATTAATTGCTAACAATTTGTATTCATGGTCACAAATCTAAAAATACAAAATATTAATTGATTTTAAGACACTTCTTATATTTTTTTTAAACTTACCACCATAGAGTTTAGACTATGAAAACCTTTCCTGTTGAAGAACATGTGCTCATTTCTAGATGGCTTTTGGAGACCAATATGGGTACCGTCTATGCATCCTATAACTAAGTTATTAAAAATATGTCAATGGTTTAAAATAAAGGTACTTCTTAGGTTAGTACTTACCTCCAGGAATCTTGTATTTACTCATGAAGGCTTCCATGCATTCATATGAATGCTCAGGAGAAAACTGGATGAAGTTCGGACAAAGCTTTGCCTCCATTTCTTTCACAACATTTTTAACAAATTTGCTAACTGTGCTCTGACACATTCCAATTAAATAATCGTTTCCCACAGCATGTTGAAAACTACCAGTAGCAAGAAGCGATAGTGTTGCGGCTAATTGGAGCGTTGGCGGCACTGCTGTTGACATGTGCCCAACAAAATCTAATTGTGAAAGGACATAGTTGAATGCCTCTTTCGACAATCTAAACCGTTGTTTAAACCTTCAAAAGAAATAAATACTCAATAAGTATACATACATTCATTATTAAATAAATGTGTACTTATGCTACTCACGCACGCTTTAGCTGACAAGGACAAAATATTGCTTTTATCCCGCATCTGTCTTCTGATGCGCATGACGGCATGATCATCTTCTGAATCCGATGAAGATAAGTAGCTTAGCAATAACAATTGTTGATTCATATCCACTGCATTAATAATTTTTAATTAAGTAAAAAAATATATTTTCTGATTGCATACTTACATATATTGTATTTTTCTTTTTAGTTTGTTTACATTTTATGTACACATATGATATAAATCTTTTACAAATTTAATTAAATCTTTTACAATTTGTATGCAAACTCGATTCGATTGCTATCGAATGCCATAATTAGGCAACTCGATAGGTATCGAATTTTATTTCTGTACGATAGTTTATTCGATATCGAATGCGGCGATTAGGCCCCAGGTGTTCTTTCACACTATTTACTCGATGGAGCTTCAGTTCTGCCACCACTTTTATTATATGTGAGCGTGTTCTGGATGCATGTGCTGCTCCCGGTGGAAAATCTTTATTAATGTTACAAACTTTGCATCCCGAACAATTGGTATGTAATGATGTGATGGAATCGCCTGTAAATCGTATACGTAAAGTTATGAAGGAATATTTATTCGAATACGAAGAACGATGTGTAGGATGTCGTTTAATCACAGATAACCAGAGATGACACGAGACGGAAGATTTTGCATACTTGTTTGTATACACTCATACAATCGCCGGTTTTGGTTTCTTTCTTTTTTTCTTTCTGTCTTTCTATCCAAATTAAAATTATGTATAAATCACAAAACTAATTAAATATCCATATATTTCTATAATTCACATTCAGAATAATAATAATTAATTAATTTAAGTTGGTTTTCACTGATCGTTTGTGTTATGGTTTAAGTTCAAACAATTAATTAAATATAAATAATAATGAGTTTATTGGTAAGTTTCAAAAACAAGATTGAATAATAATTTTCATACAATATTGGATAAAAATTTCAGTACAATATTGTTGGTTTTATAAAAATGTTTAAAAACAAAGTAAATTGTTTACAAGTGGTTTAACTACAATATCTCCCTTTTTCAATTAGCAGAGTAATCTTTAATCCATCCAGGAGTTTGGCGAATTCTTTTTGGTCTGGAAGATTCTAAAATGCTTGTCGAAGGCGATGACATTGTATCGGATTCAATCAAACCATAAGTCGAGTGAAACGAACAGTCCTGTTGAACGTTTAAATCAGAATCAGTTTCTGCTTCACATTGCATTTCATTTTGTAAATTAGATTCTAAAACCCGTTGATCAGGTTCTTCTAAGTTTGGATTCGATTGAATTACAGAAGGGATATTTGAATTTCTACATAGATCAAACATTTCCCATAGTAAATGTGTCGAGTTTGATTGTTCATTTGTTTCAAATCTTCTCTTAATTTGATTTGCATGAGAACGAATAAGCTTTTGTTTGTTTTTATGATTAACTAGTACATTATAGTTAACAGTTCCCATACGTTCTACTATTGAGCCACCTACCCATAGGTACTTGTTATTCCTGAATATTTGAGCGTATACTTTTTCATTAGGCTTAAAGCTTTTGGCTTTTGCTCCATGCTTCCTATTGAAAACTATATCTTGTTGAATGTTTGTTGTACTGGGTGCTTTTCCTTGTGGTTTGAGTAAATCTAAATTAGTTTTAATTTTCCGATTTAGAAATAGTTCTGCTAGTGATTTCATCTCCAATCTTGGTGTTGATCTATAAGTTTGAAGAAAAGTTTCGAAGTTCTCTTTACTTGTACCTTCGTTTTTGAGTTTTTCAAGAGCTCGCTTTAACGTTTGAACAAAACGTTCAGCTTGCCCGTTTGATTGTGGGTGATATGGTGCTGTCTTGAGATGTGTGATTGCTCTATCCACTACAAATTTGTTAAATTCAGCACTTACGAATTGTGTACCATTATCAGGGTTCCCATATCTAGCAAACATTTCAGTGAGTTTTGAAATAATGGTTATTGATGAAATATTTGAAAGATTTCTGGCCACTTTGAATAAGCATCAACAATAACAAAATAGTACAAACCCTTACATGGACCAGCAATATCTATGTGAATTCGTTCCATAGGTTTGTTTGCTAAAGGCCATGATTTTAAGGTATGTTTAACTGGCGCAGAACAAATTACAGCACATTTATGACAATTACGAACATATGTAACAATATCATCATCGATACCAGGCCAGTAAACGTGACTTCTTGCTAAAGATTTCATTCGTTCCTTACCGGGATGCCCTCGATGAAGTTCTTTCAGAATGCAGGTTGTAAATTTTTCTGGTATTACAATCCTATCGTTAAACATTATACATCCTTTAACTACGCTTAGTTGATCTCTTCTCGCATAGTATGGATCAAGTGTTGACGATAACTTGCTGTTCCATCCACTGTTGAGTGCTGATATGACTGACTGAAGTGTTTTACAATTATTTGTTGCATGTAAAACCATATTAAAAGTTATTGGTAGTGAATTAAAATGATCAGTTAACATTTCTGAACAATCTTCTTCCAACGTAGCGCAGGCAATAATCATATCTTCAACAGGTTTTATGTTAGAATCAATGAGCCTTGATAAGACATCTACACAACCAAAATTTTTGGTGTTAACGTATTCGATTTTTAAATCATACATCATAAGTGTTAATGCCCAACGCTGCAATCTATTTGCTGCACATGCTGGAATGCCAGTTTTTTTTCCAAAAATCGTTAACAGGGGGTTGTGATCAGTGCACAATATGAATTGTCTACCATATATGTAACGGTGAAACTTCTTTATTGCACATATTAAGGCAAGGCCTTCTTTCTCAATTTGAGAATAGTTTTTCTCAGCAGACGTGATTGTACATGAAGCATGAGCAATGACTTTTTCCGACTTGTCAGGATATATGTGACAAATGAATGCACCAATTCCTTTACCTGATGCATCTGCTGCAACCATTATTGGCAATGGTGGATTATAATGTGTTAGTAATAAATCTGAACACAAAAGGTTTTTAAATTTTTGAAATGCACTTTGACATGCAGAATTCCACTCAAATGTGACATTATTCTTCAGTAAATTATCAAGTGGTGCTCTAAGATTAGTCATTTGATGAATATATTTATATTTATAATAGTTTATTGACCCCAGAAATGATCTTAGTTCTGATATAGATGCTGGTGGTGGTAAATTCAAAATAGTTTTTATTTTGTCAGGATCAGGTCGTAATCCATTTTCTGACATTATGTTGCCAAGATATTTGACTTCTTTGGCGAAAAATTTGCATTTTTCATACTTAATATGAAAATTGAACTCGCGTAGTTTTTTCAAAGCATTTTGGACATTTACCAAATGTTTTTCAACTTCTGTTGAGATTGTTAGTAGTCTGAAGTGTCTTGGTGTAATTATTGATGACAGATTGAGTTTCGAGCCCCACATAGATAATATTTGTTCCAAGGTATGCCTGACTTTGCGCAGATTGTATCACTTGAACTTATATTTACCGTTACATGTGAGGAAATCTGTGGCGCATGCATTGCTAATGTCACAAGTGAACTATTGTATTGACGTTTACTCGGGCTGTAATCGGGGTAAAAGAAATAAAATCAAACTTATTGTGCATAAAATCATTAGATTTGTCTTCGGTCTTAGACTAAGGGCTCATGTTTCTCACCACTTGAAAAATTTTCTAAATCTAACTTTTGAGAGCTATTTGAAGTTCCGTTTACTTATTTATCTTTATAAAATTATCAAATCACAAAGTCCCTTACGTATCGTTCAGATGATTTCATTCACCAGATCTCTTAGGAATCAGCAAATTTTAATTACACGGATTTCTTGCCAGGTTTACGAGCACTCATTTGTTATACGAGCTGCTCGATCATGGAAGGCATTGCCTAGAGAGTTGCGTTCTTTTGCACTGCCGCTGGATACTGTCAAGAGGTTACTTATTGATTTGTTATAAATTTTGAATCGCTAATTATTTGGGTTTTTATAACTTTTTATAACTTTTATTTTCTTTGTTTCGTGGGAGTTGTTAGGATGCTAGGATGATTGGAATAGGATAGGATGTTTAGAATAGGATGTTAAGAATATTATTTTATTGGTTATTTTTTTAATTAATAATACTCATAGTTTTAATTATTACTTGTAATATACTTTTATTGGCCATGTGGCCACATGTATTACATACATTGAATAAAAATTGAATTGAAATTGAAAACTGTAGAGGCACCAATAATTATATCATCGATATATGCTGCTGCATCATTTAAACCAATTAGCATTGTATCCATGATTTGCTGAAAAGCGCCTGGAGCACCTTTTACACCAGGTGCTAGCCTGTTAAAAGTAAAAAGCCCTTTATGTGTGTTTATTGTAAGAAGCTTGGCTGAATCAGATGAGACTTCTGTTTGGAGATAAGCATCAGAAAGATCAATCCACACAAAAACATAAATGTGAAAATAAGGCCAAGTTCGTATCCAAAAAGTTTCGGCCGTAAAAAGTACTGAGATCAAAAAAAAAAAGGACCAAGTTTTTGATAGATACATTTCCATCTCATTTCTAGGCAACCATAAGCTTGGCAAAATTTTTCAAAGAATTCTTTCCATATTAGAAAGGCAAAAAATTTTTGCCAAGCTTACAGGTTGCCTAGAAATGAGATGGAAATGTATCTATCAAAAACTTGGTCCTTTTTTTTTTTGATCTCAGTACTTTTTACGGCCGAAACTTTTTGGATACGAACTTGGCCTTATTTTCACATTTATGTTTTTGTGTGGATCTCACTTCTTTTTTCTAAGTTGTTTTTGTATAAATATTTATATGTATTGCTTATCTGGGCCTACCTGTGTAGAAAATTTCAGCTTTCTAGCTATACTGGAAGTGCCCCATACAAAGAAGGGGCATGATTGTCCCCCCAGATGAAAAGTGCCCGTTTAAAAATCATTTTCATTAATTTCTTATCAGGACCTACCTGCGTACCAAATTTCAGCTTTCTAGCTATACTAGAAGAGTCCCATACAAAGAAGGGGCATGATTGTCCCCCCCCCCGTTAAAAAAAGCCCGTTAAAAAATCATTTTCGGTAATTGCTCATCACTACCTACCTGTGTACGAAATTTCAGCTTTCTACCTATACTAGAAGTGCCCCATACAAAGAAGGGGCATGATTGTCCCCCAGATAAAAAGTGCCCGTTAAAAAATCATTTTCGGTAATTTCTCATCACTATCTGCCTGTGTACCAAATTTCAGCTTTCTAGCTATACTGGAAGTGCCCCATACAAAGAAGGGGCAGTCAGGTCCCCCCGGGAGGAAAGTGCCCATTTTCAGATTTTTCTAGTTATTTTCTCACCAAGACCTACCTGTGTACCAAATTTCAGCTTTCTAGCTATACTAGAAGTGCCCCATACAAAGAAGGGGCACTCAGGTCCCCCTGGGAGAAAAGTGCCCGTTTTCAGATTTTTCTGCTTATTTTCTCACCAAGAACTACCTGTGTACCGAATTTCAGCTTTCTAGCTATACTAGAAGTGCCCCATATAAAGAAGGGGCACTCAGGTCCCCCCTGGAAGGAAAGTGCCCGTTTTCAGATTTTTCTGGTTATTTTCTCGCCAAGACCTACCTGTGTATTAAATTTCAGCTTTCTAGCTATACTGGAAATGCCCCATACAAAGAAGGGGCACTCAGGTCCCCCCTGGGAGGAAAGTGCCCGTTTTCAGATTTTTCTGGTTATTTTCTCACCAAGACCTACCTGTGTACCAAATTTCAGCTTTCTAGCTATACTGGAAGTGCCCAATAATATTGATGAGTCAGTGAGTCAGTCAGTGAGTATGTACTAAAATATGGACTTTTCACACCTTAATATCTCGGGAAGCTTCTACGGTAGAACTTTCAAATTTAACCTGTGAGGTCACCTCTGTGGGGAGAACTTATGTTTCAAGTTTCATTATATTATGATCAAGAGGAGCAAAGTTATGAGGGGGGTAAAAACAGCTCGAACTGTTTCGTGTAAATATACACACTGTGTGGCCGAACTTGGCCTGGCGCACTACCGTGCGCCTAGATATGGGTATACAGGCAACTGTTAGCCAATTTTGCATATAGATCTTCTGGGCGATGAAGTGGATATTTTTGTGGTTCCAAACTATCATTTAATGCAGTTGAATAATCACCACAAATACGAATTTTTCCATTCGGTTTTCTTATAGCTACAATTGGTGCTGCCCAGTCGGAGAAATCGACGGGTGAAATTATTCCCAATGACTGCAGACGGTTAATTTCATCTTCTATTAGAGAAAGCATTGCGTATGCCACCGGTCGTTTAGCTCTAAAAATTGGTTTTACGTCTTTCTTAAGTTGTAGCTGAATCTTTGTTTTGGTACATTTTGCTGGAATGTCTTGAAAAATATCAGCAAAATCTGTTCGTATTTGATTCAAAACATCTGCACCAACTTGAATTTGTTTAATTTGGCAATAAATTTTATTTAATGGTTGGTCCCATATACGAAAAATATCACACAAATCTGTACCAAATATTAGAAGCGTATCAATTTCTACAACAGAAAAATTACATAATTTTACTTCACCCTTTAGCCTGACTTGACAATCAAATTCGGCTAAAAGTTTGATTTTGTTGTTTGATGCACTTGTTACAAAACGATTGTTAAAATGTTTTCCAGCTTTTCCCATTTTTATCCAAAGGGATTTTCCAATCATTGAGATGTCTGATGCGGTATCCACTTGAAGTTTAACATCAAACACATGATTACGCTGGTCAGAATACAAAGGATTAATATTGACCATTACGTATTTTCGCCTGGATGCGTGCGAAATCTTGTTGATTTGAACAACATTTGATTGCGGATAGCCTGATTTGCTTTTGTAAATCTTGTTTTTCTTCTTATAGGAAAATTTGTTTTGTTTTAATGAACTATTTTTACCTGGGGCTTTGCAGTATCCCTCTTTATGACCAACAACGTCGCATTGAGTACATTTATTATTAATGTATGTGCAATATTTTGAATAATGCATCAAGCCACAGTTCCAACATGGAGTCTTTGGAATTTTTTTATTGTCTTCATGTTTGAATTTTTTTAAATTTGAATTTGTTTTAATGGCGTTAACTGAAGTTGTGTTTTCCTCCACCATAGCAGTGTCACGTTTAAGATTTATCATTCTTTGAGCCGTTGCCATTAATTTGTTGACTGTTTGAGTCGAATCATCTTCAAGAATTGACAGAGATTTCATACGGACCTCCATATCTGAATGAGATTGTAGACCGCACACAAAAACTAGACATTTGAATTGATCTGCATTCATATCTGATAGATTGAACTGCTCACATGCTTCATTAATGCGAGCTGCATAAGATACTAGATCTTCTTGAGGGTTTTTCACTGTTTGAAGACATTTATAACGCATGCTGAATACGGATTCTTGCATACCGAACATGCTTTTTTAAATTTTTACTGTTTCATCAAACGAAATATCCCTAACATTTTTCGGAAGAATATAGGCAGCATATTTTCCATACGCGACAGTATTCATTTTTCTCATTAAAAGCCGTACTCGTGCTGCATCGTCTAAGTTTTTACCATCCACTAAAAATATGTCTTCATGGCGGCTGTATCAAACGTTAAAAGTGATAGAATTTGTTGGATCAAATGAAAATTCTGAAATACAATTGGACAATTTATCCATTAATTGTTCTTGATTTGTTGAAACACCCATGGATAATCTAGCTAGGATTTCTCCCTGCTTTTGTAGTAATTCCAGAATCTTAGGATCTGTTGCCATCATCCTCGTCGCCACAAATTTGTTATGGTTTAAGTTCAAACAATTAATTAAATATAAATAATAATAATGATTTTGTTGTTAAGTTTCAAAAACAAGATTGAATAATAATTTTCATACAATATTGGATAAAAATTTCAATACAATATTGTTGCTTTTATAAAAATGTTTAAAAACAAAGTAAATTGTTTACAAGTGGTTTAACTACAATAGTTTGTATTTTATCACTATAATAGCTGTGTTCATTTACTAAAAATTGTTACAAATTTGTAGCAATTGGTACTAGAAAGCGTTCATTAACCCAAAAAATTTGCAACGAGAGAGCGTCGAAAGAGCGTAAAAAATTGAGAGACAGAAAAATTCTTGCAAGTTTTTACAAGTAAAATTTTTACTTGTAATAATTATTCAAACAGCTGTTTTGCGTTTGTGTTTACAAAACAATAAGGGTAATCACGATGGGTAGTGCAAACGATGCAAATGTGTGCAAATATGCATACATTTGCACAACATAACAACAAAATGTATGTATTTGCAATTTGCTTAATTTTGCTTCGTTTGCACTAAAAAAACCATGAGCAAAGATAGTAGTGCATATTTTATCAATTGCAAACGAAAATAAACAATAACTTGTGACATACAAACTATCATATTTTTATGTTTAGAAAAAGAAAATTTAATTTTGTAACTAATTTTAATTTAATTTTAAAAGTTTTAGTATTCTTTTTTTAATTTATTAGTAAATAATAAATTTATGCATTTGTAACTTGACATCTAAAGTCAGTGTTGCCAGAATTTTTTATGGGCTGCCACATTTTTCTGAACAAAATTACATGCTCTTCACTAAAATGCAATAAATTTAAAAGTACGGTCACGAAGTACACTAATATGCACAGCAAATTTGCAAAATGCATATTTGCACAATCACCATCGTGATTACCCTTAATATTTCTAAATTAAGTTGCAAATAAAAATATTTTGGAAAATTTAAGATATTGTAAGTAAATGTGAACTTTTAAAACGATAAAAAGTATTAAAAAGATGTATCTTAGGGACAACAATAATAATAATAATATTTTTCTAGTTTTAACAGCCTCTAAAATGTTTTTGTTTTCTTTTTTCTTTAATTTTCACAGACCAGCTGTTATTTCTAATATTGTAAATATTGTGAGTACCTAGGTACTCGGTACTTTACACTAAGCAGGCAAATAATTCAATTAGTTCAGATATATATTTGCAAATAAATTAAATTATTTTTAAAATTAACTTTGAAATAGTAATGTTTTTAACTATCAAATTCTATTTCTACCACCATATGCACCGCAGAGAGATTTATTTTCACTTATATTGCGAAATGATTGTTCGAACAAATTAATTGGTTGCTTTTTCTTTTGCAGTTGTTTTTATTTACCTTAATTACATAAATAAAAGAAACTTGATAAAATTTGAAAAATAGTCTAATTTATAAAAAAATTTAAATGTACTTCCAATCTTCAAATTACCTAATTTATTTTTTGCCTTATTAACAGTTATTAATTATTATTTATAAGCGTAAATTAACACATAATTTATTAAATTACTTTTTTACTGCTTTTGGGGTTTAATGCTGGCAGCAGCATGATATTTAATTTTGGATAAAGCTTTTTATTACAGTACCTCAGGTAGAAATTTAGAAATTAATCGAAAAAGCTACAATAATCTAACGAATAGCGTTTTTTTCTAAGAAATAACGAAATCGGACAAAAAATTTATAATAATTTGTAAAAGTAAATCACGAAAATCATCCATTACAAAAATATATTTCTTAAATATGCCAGATAATATGTTATAGCGTATAAACTAATTAAAAATAGATATTTTATTCATTCATTTTATTCAAAAGTAGCTAATCACCCTTATCGTGTTTAGTGTATTTCGACTACGCCTAGTACTAGATTAAATAAAATTGCAAAACTTTTCATCATTCTATTACAAGCAGTACTCGAAAAACGCCAGTCACGACAATGCTGAATATAAATGACCATAATCACATTATTTTTATAATAATATACATATATGTATAATTTATCCAAAAAATATAGAGGTAGTTATTAAGTACTCATATATACCTATACATTACAACACTACTTTAACTTGCAAATGTTACTAGTAAAGTGTTCATTTACTTTTTCACATTTTTGAGAGTAATTTTGGAAAAATTTTTGTTACTCTCTCGTTACTAATTTTTACTAGTAAAGTATATGAACATACTTAATATCTCAAAATATCAGAATTTATCAAGTATGTATGTATGTATATATGTGTGTATGTAAGTTAAAAACCACCACCATTTAGCAAATTTACATCATGATGTAAATTTGCTATGCATATACATATGTATGTATGTACGTATGTATGTATATAAATTTAATATACAGAGTATATAAGCACACACTAAATTGTTTTATCACTTTATTTTCGAATTATACATATGCCGTAAATACTTAATATTATTACATTTTATTAAACTTAAGCGTGCTTTCATATAGCATTTCCAACTAAAATCTGAACTTTTTTTTGCTTTTCGTTTTGTTTACTTTCATAACAAACATACTAATGTTGTCTCTTTTTCACGATCCCGGGTTATGACAAATAAAATATGATCGAAATCCAATTTTTTTTTTTGTAATCTCTGGTTATCTGTGGTTTAATACTGAATCAGTGTGATGCCACAGGGTAAACAGAGATGACAAAAACAAAAAAAATTGGACTTCGATCATATTTTATTTGTCATAAGTAAGCTTCGTGAAAAAGAGAAAACATTAGTGTGTTTGTTATGAAAGTAAACAAAACGAAAAGCAAAAAAAGTTCAGTTTTTAGTGGAAAATGCTACATAAAAGCACGCTTAAATTTAATAAAATGTGATAATATTAAGTATTTACGGCATATAATTCCAAAATAAAGTGATAAAACAATTTAGTGTGTGCTTATATACTCTGTATATTAAATTTATATACACACGTACATATATTCTATAAATTTGCCAAATGGTGGTGATTTTTTGCTTACATACACACATACATACATACATACTTGATAAATTCTGATATTTTGCAGATGTATATAGTAATAAAATACAAACGATGAGTGAAAACCAACTTAAATTAATTAATTAATAATATTTTTAATGTAAATTATAGAAATATATGGATATTTTATTAGTTTTGTGATTTATAATTTTAATTTGGATACAAAGACAGCACAAAGAAAAAAACGAAAACGAAGGATTGTAAGAGTGTATACAAATCAGTATGCAAAATCTTCCGTCTCGTGTCATCTCTGGTTACCCTGTGGTGATGCTCGCAATGTAGATGACTTTGGCACATACGATAAATATGTATACAATATCAAATAAATATGTACATTTTATATGATATCTATATACATATATAAAAGAAAGTCGTGTTAGTTACTTCGCTTATAACTCAAGAACGGCTGAACCGATTTAGCTGAAAATTGGCAGGGAGGTAGTTTAGAGCCAGGAATAGGCTATAGGATATGCCGGTTTGGTGTAAATTTCTTAAGTGCTGCTGAAAATATGGGCGGGATTGGACAAAGGGGCGTGGTACCTCTCATACAAACCACAAATTAAAAATCTATTATTTCTGCTCCTGATAACGGTATTTGAACAAAATTTGGTATGTCGGTTTGGTGTAAATTTCTTAAGTGCTGCTGCAAATATGGGCGGGATTGGACAAAGGGGCGTGGTACCTCTCATACAAACCACAAATTAAAAATCTATTATTTCTGCTCCTGATAACGGTATTTAAACAAAATTTGGTATGTCGGTTTGGTGTAAATTTCTTAAGTGCTGCTGCAAATATGGGCGGGATTGGACAAAGGGGCGTGGTACCTCTCATACAAACCACAAATTAAAAATCTATTATACACCAATACCTCGCTTTGCGTCGTTTCGTTTTGCGTTTTTTCGAAGTTGCGTCGCTGCTGAATTAGTACTTATTTTCACTGTGCGTCGTTAGATTTTCGAAGTTGCGTTGTTTTGGGTTCGAGTCTTTACTTTTTTTTTTGTAATATTTTAAATTTTCGTTTTTTTACTAAAAGATGGCGCGACTTTTGTTTGTAATTGCGCGATGCCATCAAAACTCGGGGATTCCCTTTCTAACTGAAAATCAACTCAATTTTAATACAAACATACATACAGTTTTATTTTCACTTTGTTTTGCTTAGTTTAGAGTTCAGTTTCAATTAGTGGGTTCTGCTTTTTTGTTTTTATAAATTAATTGAATATTTTATTTTGTTTTAATTGAATTTGTTTTTTTTTTGTTTGTATGTAATAAAATTTTATATTATTTTTGTTTTTTAGATGTTTACTTTGTTCAACTTTCTTTTAAAAAAGTAGTATTTTCGTAGCTAGTGAACCTATCTTCGATATTTACATGGTTGGCTATATAAAAAAATAATTTACTTTGCGTCGTTTCAATTTGCGTCGTGTTTTTTTGGAACGTAACCACGACGCAAAGTGAGGTATTGGTGTATCTGCTCCTGATAACAGTATTTGAACAAAATTTGGTACGTCGGTTTGGTATGCATTTTTTTAGTGCTGCTGCAAATATGGGCGGGATTGGACAAAGGGGCGTGGTACTTCTCATACAAACCACAAATTAAAAATCTATTATTTCTGCTCCTGATAACGGTATTTGAACAAAATTTGGTACGTCGGTTTGGTGTGCATTTTTTAAGTGCTGCTGCAAATATGATCGAGATTGGACAAAGAGGCGTGGCACCACCCATATAACCCAAAAATTTAAATCGCCATATTTTGGGCATTTGTTGACCTACGTCGATGATATTTGGTACATATGGTATTGCCATAATTTGGAATACGTACCGGGAGAAAAGTGGATAGGACCACGCTCCGTTTTATTAAAATTAAAAATCGTAATATAGTCTTAACTACTGGACCGATCGTCACAATAGGATATATAAATACTTTTAATTATATTTTATAACGGGGGGGTAGCGAAGTACATCGGGATCAGCTAGTATAAAATAAAAAACATTTTGTATTGACGGATATATTCGTTAGGTGTGACTAGTTAGTGCTAACCAATATTTTGGTTAGGTTGACTAGTTAGTGCTAACCCATGAATTGCTTCATGGTGCTAACCAATATTTTGGTTAGGTTTGACTAGTTAGTGGTAACCAATATTTAAGTTATCATTGACTAATAAAAAGCAGCAGAGTATGCAGTAAAGATATATGTTATTTAGTCGGGGAAATTAATCAGTTAGAAAATACGCAAAATCACACGTATACAAGAATTTCGGTTAGTTTTTACATATTGCTCTTAATAAAATAATAGAAATTTTAACCGACATATCCGTCAGCACTACCAATTAAATAACTAGTTATATAACCGGTAGTCTTTTTGTAGTGTCAATATGTATAAAATTACCCTCCAGTTTTAAAAAGAAGAAATTGACACGAAATGGCTACATATTTCGCTAACGAAAAATGGACTAACTAATTCACTAGCTATAAGTAATGCAAGAGTTCGCTTTTTGACTCTCTCACTCATGTATGTACATGTACACGCACTTAGTACATGCATAAATGTTAATGCCTTTAACCTCAATTTTTTTTTACGAGTTGAAAAAAACTGTGCCCTTATTTCATAGAAAATCAACAAATAAATAAAAAAAAAATTATGAAAGAGTTATGATTTTGTGTTAGCGTACAATTGGAAGTTCGTGGTCAGTGAATTTTAAATATAACAATATTTCTGAATGCTATTTGCTTATAAACAGTGAGTTAAGTTTTTTACGAATAGTTTTATTTGCAAATAAGAAATGCGTATAAACGGGGTAATAAAAAAAGTTAAAGAACAATTAATTGAAAATTTTATAAATATTGAAAAAGAAATTTGATAATAAACAACAATCCAAAAAATTTAAATTTCTGTAGTATATTCTTTAAGGAAATATCGTTAGTGATCTAACGGGTACATATTGACTAACGAAATTGTTGGGTTTTACTGACTAGTGATTTTGTCATCCACATGTTAAAATCGTCAATCGAGAGCATTGCTAGTAGTTAGTGGTAGCGACAGGTAGTATGCGAATTAGCTACGCCGACTGCAGGGTAGTTCGCTAGCTACACCGACTGCAGGATACGTATGCAATTATAATTTGCGTGATGCCGTTTAGCCGCCGCCGCCGAAAAAGTTTTGCCCTTTCAGCCGCCGTCGAAATGTTTTGTCTTGCTACTCTACAACACACACAAACAAAACATATAAATAACAAGTTTATTTTTAATGGTTTTATAAAATAAATGGGCAGAAATGGACGAAATAGAGGACTTTTTTAATATATCAAAGGATTTCAAGCGTATTAGTGCACCTGTTCCCAAACCAATTGTAGATGATGGACCATCAACAAGCTCTAAAATAAAGCGTGAACATGAAAAGTGTGAAACCAGTCTTAAAATTAGAAAGGTAAATTATGTTTTAGTTTCGTACTTTATAATTTTTAACAATAAAATCAGTTAGAAAGTGTTGATCACGCTGGCGGCAGATCGGAAGATCGAAGTGCTGTACTACCAGAGGATTTGGGGATCTTAAGTGATGACGATGATTTATATGAATCTTCCAAAGTTCCACAATCAAGCGATGGGGTATATAATCGATACAAATTTAATTTATCGCGCGACAAATCTTTACCAATACATGATGCGAAGGATAAAATAATAAATAGTATTCGTAAGAATCCAGCCATTATATTGGAAGGGGATACAGGCTGTGGAAAAACAACACAGGTAACATTATTTGGCTTAAATCTAGTTTACGGAGACACCTCCTAATAAAAAAAGTTAACAAATCTAGTTAAGGTACATTGCTCAAAAATTAACTAAACTTCGTATCCGAAGGAGAATCAAAAAATAAAAAAAAAAAAAGAAATAAGTCGGCGAAGCTTAGTTTCCGAGTTATGGGCCTCTGAAGTTCCAGTTCAAAATTGTGGTTATATGGTATATTTATAATTAAATATGGTCAATATTGGTATTATTTAAAAGCTTTTAAGAAGATCGTTTACGATTTACAACATTTTTTTGTTAGTTTGCTTCGCTGAGTAGATTTTCTCCACCATGGTATGTATATCCCGACACGTCGGTATTTAGTATAGATTTTTTTGTTCTCCTTTGACCTCTAGAAATTATGGTCTATTATGTGGGAGAGTTTAGGAAAATTTGGACCATTGAAAAAAAATATTTCTAAAAGTCACAAACACTTTATTTTTCTAGTACTATTAGCTAACAAATTAGGAAATTTATATAAAATTCCTTTTTTTGTTGTAAATCTTAAAACCAAAAAGTTATAGTTTTTAAAAATCAAAAGCCTTACTAAGAAATTTCTCATATTTGCAAAATACTGAGAACATCCATTTTGAATTGCCCTGTTCACTGTGATATGGTTGAAATGAAGTTCTTATCTTATTTGGCTCCCGAGGTACACTAGTGTCTTCTTTCAAATGAACTTTAAAATTTTACAATCGGTGACCACAAAAAAAGTTTTGGTCGCCTCGTAAAATAGTCCACACTTTGCCGTTAAGTACAATAGCACATTATTAATAAAAATTAAACTTATATAACTTACGGCCATGAACTCAACCACAAAAATTTAAGTATCTGAACATAACTCCCTAAATTTTTCAAAAAGCGTTTTCTAACCCTTAGAACTATTTGGAGTTCCTGAAGAAGAAATTAGCTCGAATATTTTTTTTGTAGTTTTATTATGTATTGAATCTTCAATTATAAATTTAAACATCAATAAGTTGTTCAAATTTTAAATATAAAAAATATACATAAGGTTTAATATATGTTTAGCCAATGCTAAACAATATTTTTGGTATCAACGGTTGATTTTTGTTGTTTTACATCTCTCGTGTACGGCTGAGAAAAAGAGTATTCCTTCTTTACAGCCGGGTGTGGCCTCTATAATTTAGAATATTGCGCGCTAGTGGATTTGGGTGCAACTCAAGTTTTTTAATATATTTTTTCGTGTTTAGAAAATACTGTCTTCACCAACGGAACATCAAGATCTTTGTGAATTCGCTGACTTCGGATATACCAGGCGGCTGCTGTTATTAATCGTAGAATTTCATTTTGTCGCCTTTGAATTTTTTCTACACTCGATGCTGAGGCAGTGCCCCATAACTGGTTTCCATTGGGCTTAGTATAGAATTTCTTCCAATAAGCCAATTCATTTGGGCTGCTTTTCATTTCATTTGGATCACTTTTGCGTCTATGTGCGATTTCCATGTTAAACGACGATCAAGATGAACGCCTAGGTATTTGACTACAGTGTGTTGCTGTATAGTCTCGGTGTTAATTTGTATAGGCGGGCATGTTTCCCTGCGCAACGTAAAAGTGACGTGTACACATTTCTGCTCGTTAACTTTTATACGCCATTGTTTGAGACATTTTTCCAATTTGGATATATACCCTTGTAAGTTGCTGAAAGCTAATACTGGATTTTCGTGGACGCTTAGAAAAGCTGTTTCATCAGCAAATGTTGACGTGTGAATGTTACTGCTTAACGGTAAGTCAGAGGCATATGGCTTATTCTGAGATTACCGGCTAATTTAGACATAATTTTTCGGTATTTAAATTTTTTGCGGAATTTAGTATTTCAAGTATGTAGCTTTAATCCTTCAAATAATAGCTACTTAATTATCGTAGGTACACATAAATTTCTTAATGATGAACCGAATTATGTGCAATTACAAAATATGTCCCCCCAGGTAATGACTTATTGAGCAGAGAAAATACGATAACAAATAATAAATAAATACGATAACAGATAATAAAATCATTTTATTTCATTTAAAATCAGTTATTTTAATTCAGTTCGTTTATTAGAATTATAAAAAAGGCATATTCTAAGCAAATATGTTATAATCTATTAATAATTATTAGTTGTCAGAGTCTATTTTGTATGGAAACTTGTATTTAACGCCACATTCGTGCTCAATAACGATTGGTGTTGTCAAAGAAATGTAAGATATATCACATTTATTATATTTTTGACAGGTGAATGATGGCAGGGGAATGACGAATATCTAAAAAAATTTTCTTCGCTGGTAATATAAGTACTTACCTGTAAATAAATTTGTACTGTAAATTTAAGCTGATAATTAAAATGAACTAAAAAAACATAAAATATAAAATATTCAGAATTTTGTTATTTAAACAATACAGGGGAATGATCAACGTAACTGTGAATGCTCGATACGTAAGGCAAAATAGCACTGACCCCTCTTTATTAATATTGTTGGTGAAAATGCTGCAACATGTATACGCAGAAAACATGATGTTCTTTCAAATTTATATTATTGCAAATCACCAATATTTCTGAAAATTAAGTTTTAACAAATATACGATTTTACAGGGGAATCACGTGAAACTTGAGGGGCAAAATATTATAATTCATAAAAATATTAATTGATAAAATATAATATATATTACGTGAAAAAAAGAGATCATTTAATATTATTTTTTTATTATACAATCATTTTATTAAAATATTATATACTTTTTTGTTAAAAAATTTTATATATTTAAGAAAAGTATTGTTAGGGACAGCCAGGGTAATGACTTTTTAACACTTTAGCAGGCAATTTTTTGAAAAAAAAAAACAATTTTAGAAAAAATTATTTCAGAGACAGCAAAAGACCTATAAAACGTTGCTGTGAAGTAAATAAATATAAAATGGAATATATTTCTGTTTTTCCCTTTTAAATACAGATATACCAAATTAGGTCGTAATCTCAGAATCAATCATATATTAAATAAAGTAAGGGTGAGAATATGATGCCTTGGGAACTCCGGCTTCAATCGACTGCGGAGGGCTTAAAAATTGCCTTCCATAACTACAAATTTTCGTTCCGTTATATAGCTTTTTAAAAGCCTGTCAATGTTTGCGGGTAGATTTTGCGTTAATTTATGTATAATACTACATTCACACGGAACATGCTTCGCTCTCTATTCATGCTTCACACCCCAATCATGAGCGAAGCACCATACTTCGCCATACAAAATTTTGAGAGCGAAGCATGTAGATTCATATTGAATCCACTTGCGAAGCATGAAAAATAGCAGTCTTCTCGAAAATTTTATCGGAAGTTTATCTCAACTAGCTGCAAAAAAACAACAAACACTTAAATTAAAAGTGAAAAATTGACTAACTTTAACGTTGCGCAGGGAAACATGCCAACCTATACAAATCAACACATAGACTATACCGCAACATACTGAAGTCAAATATCTAGTCGTTCATCTTGATCGCCGTTTAACATGGAAATTGGAAAGCTGATCCAAATGATATTAAAATCAGATCAAATGCATTGGCTTATTAGAAGCAACTCTGCACTAAGTGTAGATTGTAAACTTCTATTATACAACGCGATCCTAAAAGCAATATGGTCCTATGGTTATGGGGCACTGCCTCGGCATCGAATGTGGAAAAAATTCAAAGGCGACAAAACAAAATTCTCCGAACAATTTCAGCAGCCCCCTGGTATGTCAGAAATCAGCGAATCCATAAAGATCTTGATGTTCCGCTAGTGAAGACTATGTTTTCTAAACATGTGAAAAATATATAAACAAACTTGAGTTGCACGCAAGATTTTATATTATAGAGGCAATACTCGACTGAGAAGGAGGAATACTCCTGATCTCAGCCGTATACGAGAGACCTAAAATAGCAAGCAATCAACCGATGAAACTAAACATTTTTTAGATTTAAGATTTGCATACTTATTGATAATTCAATGGAACATTTAAATAAATAATGAACGTATTCAAAACAAAAAAAAAAAAAATATCTAAACGAATGTACAACAATTAGGGGCTGTGCACATATTACGTAACGCTGTTTTCAGAGATTATATACCTCCACCTTCGTAACGCTTTATAATAATTTCCAATCCGTAACAAATCTTTAACCACCCCCAATTATCAATCAAGGGTAAACATTTTTTTTTATGTTTGGACTTTTGATTTTTATAATTCTTTTTGTGTTTCAACGGGTTTCCGTGCAGTGTGGTCCCATAAAAATTTCATAGAATTTGGTGGCAATTGTCGCCCCCCAAAAATATGTATTGACTATCCCATAACTCGTATCATTTAGGAACAGATTTTTTAATTTTTATTTGAAAGGGATTGCTAGAAAATAGGTCCCATAAATCGGGGGGAGAATTGTTTCCCCAAATAGTGAGTATTGAATAACTCCCGATTTACATAATTCCTTTTCTGTTTCAAAGGGTTTCTGTGCAGTTTTGTTCATTATATATTTTTTATCAAATTCGGTGGAATCCCGTAGTATACCGTCTAAAATGTAAAAACCAAAGAAAATAGTAAAGGATGGTATGATAGAGAAATTGGAAAATATATAAATACACTGGAAGTGAGCTATAATAAATATATAAAGTAAAAATAAATATATTAATAGGGTGGTCGTTATTTTTCAACTTGTGATTTTCGATCGTAACTCCCCCTAGAAATATTCGTTTTAATATAAAAAAATGGTGTGCAAAAAATTATGGTGATCGGATAACAGGAAGACGTGGCACATCGCCCTTGAAATTCTGACTCTAGGTCAAAATGGGAAAAATTAAAAAAAAAATTTTTTTTACAATTTTACAATTAAAAAAATATTTTTTTTTTAGGTTTGGCCCTAATTACTCAGATATGAAATTTAATCTTAATAGAAAATCGTTAACCCATTTCTAACTTGCGATCTAAATTAGACAATACGTAGACCATCTAATAGGAACTTTTTCAAAATTTACAAATTTTATTAAATAAAATTAAAAAAAAAACAATATTGTTCAATACATCTTAAAAATAAAAAAAATACAAATATTAACCAGATTTTTATTCTGGAGCTATGAAAATTAGTTTTTATTCACAAAAAAAATCATATCTTGAATGAACTTTACATTACAATATTTTCCCAGAACTTTTTTCATTTAGTTTATGAATTTGATCATACATATTACAAAAAGTTCATGATGATCATGAACTTTTCGTAATATTTATGAACAAATGCATACCCTTAATAAAAAAAGTTCTGGGAAAAAATTGTTATGAAAAATTCATCCAAGATATTAGATTTTTTTCTGTGTTTTAACATATTTATATGAAGTTTCTGTTTAAATTATAGGCAATTTAATAGCTGTAATAAAGTTGTAATTGTATACATTATTGGGGTTTTTGTATGTTAATTTATTTATGTTTTAATGTAATAAAGTAGATTTGTTTGCATTAGGGTAGATCTTCCGATAATCTGCCACAATTTGCAATATCAATTGCTTTTCCTCTTCGTTTTTTGACAGGACTGGATTGAAGTCCTCCATTAGCTTAACTGCCCGTTCTGCTGAGTCATTAACAACATTTAGTTTGCTGATAATATTCAGACCAACATTAAAAGAAGGATCGTTGTTCCATTCTTCTGGATCTTTTATAAGGAAGTCCGTTGGAATACCAAACCTTTGAAAAAAATTACGTGATTTCTGCGAGATAAAATATTCCATGTTTTTGTCAAGGTAGTGGGTTATAGTATGAGGAAATACTGTAAATTTTTTTTCATCACTATCACTTGGAAAATCCAAAGCTGCAACCATGCGCTTTTTCGATTCAAAGGTAACTTTTGGATCAAAAAATGACAACGCTGCTGTTTCTGGTGTTAAATACCATAAATGGTTACACAATTTTCGCAGTGATGCACGACTTATGTGTTCATCAAATCCATTGTAAGCATATAAATCTTTCAATAAAGTTAAATCCTGCATAGGGGCTTCTGCAGCATTTGGCGCTTGTATCCATACTTTTAAATATACCCTTACAACAAAGATACAAATATCTCGGATACCATTCACCTCACATTTTGTCAGTACGAATTCGTCCCGAAATAAAAATATTTTCAGACAATATATTGCTTTTGACATCCATCAGGCGTGATGAAATGCACCCGGTATTCGGAAACAAAACTCCGGAACAGTCCCACCAAGAAAAATTATAGCCAATTGAAGTAGTTCTTTATAATCGTCACGTGGCTGCTTTACTAGCAGATTTTGTGATGCAAATTCTATTCACCCCTATCGCGAATATTATGGGAGTAAGTTGTTTGGGAGAAAAATTGTATTCCCATCCCCAACAAATTGCTATCGCGAATATTTTGGGAGTTTAAGTATCTATTGTGAATTA
The DNA here is from genome assembly GCA_947311025.1 of Lypha dubia. Classification (NCBI taxonomy): domain Eukaryota; kingdom Metazoa; phylum Arthropoda; class Insecta; order Diptera; family Tachinidae; genus Lypha; species Lypha dubia. Next base: position 72,496,253 of record OX371260.1, read on the forward strand.
CTTGGGAATAAAAGTTTTTATTTTGAATTGTTTGTTTTGATTTAACAAATAATTTTTGGGGGATTTATTTTGTGGTGTATGAATAAAAGAAATACGGTAAAAATTATGAATATGTAGCGTTTATTTGCGTTTTCTGTTGCTGGTAAAGGAAAATCAATCCATAGAACGACTGCAGCGAAGACAAATACGTGATGAATCTGATCCGCTTTGTTTTGTTGCGGTTTTTTTGTTTTCAGTCAGTTTTTTTCTTATGTTCAATTTTTGGTCGATCCTCACCTATGCATGAAAAACTTAAGTTACGCTTATTAAACTAATAATTAACACCATTTACAAAAGCTTAACTCGTTTCAAAATTTACCCACGTCCTCTTTTTTATCCTTTTGGAAACCTTTGCCATAGTCTTTATTCGCATACATTGCATCAACCAGACAATTATTTTTTTCTTTATTAACACTCCTGTGTTAATAAATAAGAGAAAAAGCTGATTACATGAAGTTCTTGATTAAAAAACAAATTGCTACTTACATGTTCACTTCTTGTTCCCACTTTCAATTGTTGTGAATAATTTTAGTCAAATTATTCGCGGGAGTAAACATTTGCGATGCCATATTTGTAAGGTATGGGAATTCATTCCCAAAAAAAATTTATGGGAATCATTCACGATAGTAAAACAAAAAATTTGGGAGTTTTTTCATGGGAATGTTTATTCGCGATAGGGGTGATTATATCAGATGTATTACTAACTGTATCCTTTACATTCCGATCCTCAATTCCAGTTTTAAAGTTAGTTTTATTAATTTTATTCCACGCCTCCCTAAATCTGCTAAATATTTGGACACCAGGACCAGACGATTTTTCCATTTTTTCATCAAAAACACTCCGTAAAATGATTTCGAGAATATGATGACGGCATGGTAAATATAAAAGATCTTTACCAATTGTTTGCTCTAAAACTACGCAAGCGCCTTGCAATCGGCCCAAATTGGATGCTGTAGTATCGCAGCATAGCGCTTCTACCTTTTCAACGAGGTCCCATTCTTTCAGTAAGCCATATATGGCTATAGCCTGTTGCTTTCCTGAGCCAGAAGAAATCGCCGGGATTCCAAGTAACTGTTCATTGGATGATATGACAACAGGAAGCCGATCGACACGTTCTTTACCCATTAACGATGGTAACATTTTCCCATCCCAATGAATAGTTACACCATTAATCTGTTTTTCTTTAAATGTATCACGAATTCTTTGACCAGTTTCGACTCGAAGTTGTGTGCGAATTTCGCGGATAGAAGTTTTATTTATTACTAAATCATTTACTTCATGTTCAAGAGCTTGGGCAGTTGCTATAAGTATCCGCACAGCGTCACGGTCGCTTATTTTGCATTTGTCCAAAACTGACACAAGTTTTGGCGTTATAAAATTTATTTGACCTCGTTTCTTCTTTGGATTGCTTGGTCCCGGTTCATCTTCCGGTTCCTCCATAATCTCCAGTTCATCATGCTTAATTATTTCATCTTCACTTTCAGTTGCCTCGGATTCCAAATCATCGTAATCTTCTGGAAGAAATTTGAATTAAAAGTTCGTAGTGAGACATTCACTTTATCCGATTTTCGAGTTTAGAAGGCCTGAATACATTAAAAAACTAGCCGCACTTAGTACACAAATTTTTTTTTAATTTTAAACTAGTGTTATTTAAGGCAAATTTGTGTTGTTTTTTGACACAAAAAGCTTAAATTGTTTTTTAGAAAAAATGTTCACACGCTTATGAATTAATTGAGACACTTACCTTGTAAACTGGCTTCATATCTCTCACGCCTACGTTCCTCTTTTTCTTGTCGAAGGTTTTTCCTCTTTTCTTTTTCGAAAAGGACGCAGTCACCACCTACCATTGAACCAGGACGTCCTTTTTTCCTTTGATTTATGAGAAACAATTTATCTTCATCAATGTTTATCTTATTCAAAGCATCAGCATGAGCAATATCAAATAAATCTTCAAATTTGTCTGTAAATTCCTTTTCGCGTTTCTCTTGCAGCAATGATCGGCGTTTGCAGGTCTTCTGCAAAGTCTTCCATTTGTTGTATAAGGCCTCGACTTTTAAAACACATTTATCAACACCCTTAATTGGAATTCGTGCCTTATTCCACATAACCTCTAATTCCTTTACGACAAGGAAAGCACTTAATTGAAGATTTAATTTTACTTTGCGCAAGTTGTAAAATAATACACGCAAAACTTGGACGTTTGATGGTAACTTGGCACCGATAATTTGACTTTCATCATGGTCAATCAAAAATAACTTTCGTCGTACTCTTGTATTCATATTTTTCTTTTTGTTTCCTTTTTCTTTTCGATACTATTTATAATAACTATTTTTCTTTCTGAGTAACAACAACTACTTATCTAAACGAAACACTCTTCATCTACTTCCACATTTTAGACTGACATGTTGAGGGAAAACCCCCATTTAGTTTTTAAACTATGTTGACACTTGTCAGCAGTGATGCCACGAGATTTTTTTAGAAATCCCTACGTTCATGTAAAAAAACCCCTTTTTATCCCTACACCTACAAATTTTAGACCTGCATTTATCGCTATGCCATTTTTTTAAATTGAGTGTTTTTTATTGAACAAAATATATTTCCATTCACTTTATTAATAAAGTGGAAACCACGACAACCCTGGTGGATTTAATTTTTTACAAGTAATTTTTCAATATAATGTAATAATGTGTCTTATAAAAAAAAATTTTTTTAAAAATTAATTGAAAAAATTTAAATTTTTAAATTTTGTCTATTTTGATCATAGGACTGAATTTCAAGGGCGATGTGCCACGCCTTTTTATTATCCGATCACCCTAATTTTTTGCATACTGTATTTTTATACTAAGAGGAATATTTCTAGGGGGAGTTACGGTCCATAACTTCGAAAAAATTTTGGCTCATGTAACTAACGACCACCCTAATATATTAAATATATAAAAAGTCATACTGTGATAAAATCTGTGATATTTAATGAGGAAGAATATATCAGGGACGTAACAATTATAAGATAAACGACAAAAAACTCATTTTTAACCATTAATATTGATGAATTTATGAAAAGGTTATAATTAACCATTTTTATAAGATATATTTTATTTTGGTTATTGCAACCAAATTTAGTGAGTGTTTTGTTTTTTTTGGTTATAAATAACCATTATATCAACCAAAAAATTTTTTGGTTTCAAATAAGCATTATTTCAACCAAAAAGATTCTTTGGTTAGAAATAACCAATAAAAAATAAAATGAATTTTTTTGGTTATCAGGCATGAGTAGAAATAACCAATAAAATATAAAATTTTGTTATTTTTTATTTATAAATTTAGCTATTTGCCTACCGTATTTTATGTAAATAAAAGTAAAATTTTTTTATTCCATATTATTCCCGACGTTTCGTGAATTGTATGTTCACTTTTTCAAGGGATATTTTTTTATTTCTATTAAAAAGAAAAACATCAACAATTTTTGAATAATATTAAAAAATAATGTACAATAGCTTACACTATGACGTCACATGAATATAATTTTTCAAATATTTAGTGTGTTGAATATCACTTTTAAATTAAATTTTTTAAGAAACATTCTGCCGATTTCACGATGTCGAAAGAATTTTGAATTTTATTTTCATTCGTACAAATACATTTGATACAAAAACAAAATTTTAGAATTTGTTTTTGCTTCAAATGTAATTATACGAATGAAAACATATGGAAATTTTCTTTCGATATAGTGAAATAGGCCGATTGTATTTTTTTTTTTTTTTTTTTTTTTTTTGATAAATTTTATTATTTATTGAATCTTCAATTTTAAATTAAATTATCAATAAGTTTTTCAAATCTTAAATCTAAAAAATATTACATATAAGTTTAGCCAATGCTAAACAAAATTTTTAATTTCAACGGTTAATTTATGTTGTTTTACATCTCTCGTGTACGGCTGAGAAAAAGAGTATCCCTCCTTTTCAGCCGGGTGTGGCCTCTATAATTTAAAATATTGCGCGCTAGTACATTTGGGTGCACCTCAAGTTTTTTTATATATTTTTTTGCGTTTATTGAAAATACTGTCTTCACCAACGGAACATCCGATTGTATTTAAGAATCAATTTAATTTAAACAGATTTTTTTTTTAAAAAGAGTAAAAAACAACTATTTAACTTATTTGATTGCAATTTTGTAGCTTGCGCTCAAATTGTCTGTGTCCTCTTTGATGTTCATTGTTTTGCTTATTTTTTGCTGTATTCTTAAGCTTTCTGTTATATATCTCTTTCTTGTATTGTTTACTTTGTCCAGAATTTTTACATTGTCAAAGTCTGGTTTGTGCTTAGAGTTTGTGATATGTTGGGATAATGCAGTGTTTTCTTTGTGTTTGTTTATGTCAGCTTGATGCTCTTTTACTCTTGTTTCCAAACTTCTTTTTGTTGTGCCTATGTACACAAGATTACAGCTGTTATTGTCTGCGCCATTACATGGTATTTCGTATACGACGTTGTTTTGTTGTAATAGCTCTATTGGTGTTTTTGTTTTAGAGAAAATTGTATTAAGTGTTTTATTTGGTTTGTAACCAAAATTTATATTATTATTATCTCTTGCTGTTTTTATGGTGTTTTTGTCGGTAAGGCCAGGTATATATTTTATACTGAAAAACCGTTTGTCTTGGATAGAGTTGCCATGATTATTGATTATTGTCGGTTTGTAGGATTTAATTAATGATTTTGTTATTCCAATAGGAAAACTATTATTTGTTAATATTTTTGTAATTTTCATTATGTTTTGCGTGTGAAATTGTTTGTCGCTGATATCTAGTACTCTTTGAACAAAATTTTTTGCGGTGTTGATTATTTGTGATTTTGGTTGTGTTGAGTTGAAGTTTATAATTCTGCCTGTTGATGTGCATTTTGTATGCCAGTCAAATAATATTTTATTATTGGCTTTGTGTAGTTTGATATCCAGGTATGCTAGTTTTTGTTTTTGTTCCACTTCAATAGTAAATTTTATTTTGGGATGGTAGCTATTGAGTGTTTTTAATATTTCATCTTTGTCGTCGAAATTAATAATAGCTAAGATATCATCTACATATTTTGCTATGTATTTTACGTGGATATTTTTACGTTTGAGTTCGTCTAAGGCAGCATCTAGTAGGTTGTCTAGTACTATGTCTGCTATTGTAGGGGACAAAGGATTGCCCATGGGCATACCGAAGATTTGGTTGTATATTTGGTATTTATACACGAAATAGTTATTGTCATATAGACAAAATTTTAGAATTTCTAAAAATTTTAAGCACAGCAAGTGTTTGTTTTTATCGTTGACCATTTTTCCATTATATTATTTATTGCAGTATGTATAGGGATGTTAGTGAAGAGCGAGATTACGTCAAAAGAAACTAGTGTGTCTTTTGCATTAAGTTTTAAAGTGCTTAATTGATTTTTTACTTGAAAGGAATTTTTGACATTGTATTTTGTTGAAATTATATTTTTGAGGATTCGTCCTATGTATTTGCTGAGCTGATAGCATGGTACTTGTATGGATGATACTATGGGTCGTAGGGGTATATCTCTTTTTTATGGATTTTTGGTAATCCATAAATTCTTGGTGCAGTGCTAGCGGAACAAGTTAATATGTTTTTTTTGCCATTTATCAATATATTCTTTTTTGTAAAGTTCTGTAATGATGCAATTATTAGTTTTTAAAAGTTTATTGGTTGGATCTGTTCTCATAACTCTGTAAGTTTGCTTATCCTCTAGTATTTTCTCCATTTTGGAATTATACTCCTCTTTGTTTAATGCAACTGTTTTTTTGCCTTTGTCTGCTTGTGTTATTATTATATTTTTATGTTTTTTTAGGAAAAGCTTTGTTTTTTCAAAAATTGCTAAGATGAACTTTTCTCTTGGACTATTTTTAATGTTTCTTTTAAAATACGTTATCATATTTGCAACATTTGTTCTTCTCTCCTCTTTTTGCCCATGTGTGTTTTCTTCCATTTTCTGTATGCAGTTTTCTACATCAGCTATGATTTCGATAGGTGAAAAACTTTGGCGACTAATCGCCAAATTCTAAAAATTACCTGGAACTACTGAAACGCAAAAAAAACACAATTTTAAGTACAAACATTTCAATAGTGCTAACTTATTACTTTTAAAGCTAAGATTGCGATTATGATCGTTTACGAATTTGTTGAGTTGTGTCATCAATGATAACCAAAACAAAGAAATTATTTTTTATAATTGTTATTTCTAACCAAAAAATCTTTTTTGTTAAGAAAATGCTTATTTGAAATACAATTTTTTTTGGTTGATATAATGGTTACTTATAACCAAAAAAAATATATTCCTCACTTTAATTGGTTACGATAACCAATATAATATATATGCAGTGATAATGGTTAAAAATTCCCAATATTAAATAAAAAGAAATTTCTTGTAACCTTTTTATCAGAAATAAAAAAATAACAATTAAATTCGGTCCCTGGAATATATAAATACTGACCAAATACATAATAATTTTATAATAGACAAAGAACTTAACCTCAAAGATCATAATGATTATATGTGCAAAAATATAGGTACAAAATTCGGGTTTTTAAAAGAGTGAGGAACAACTTTCATTAGCAACGGCAATATGTATGCATATATAGCACGATTATAATTCAGCCACGTACACGTTGCAACTGGTCGTACAACCGAGTTGATAATTATATATATATATATATATATATATATATATATATATATATATATATGAGCACAGAAGTTTGATAGAAGTCGGTTTTTCGTTCTTCCCGATTGTATGCAGTAAATTTGTTCATATGCGGTCGGTCCGCACAATTTTATATATACATCCGATTCATTGCGGTCTTGTTCGTTCGCAGTCTTTTTTTTTTAATATTTTTTTTTGTGTTAATGGGATCAGTCATGTTAGTTTTATGTTATATCGATACTCTTATATCGATCTATAACCTTTAACTATCAATATATTTCATTTTAAAATAAAATTGCCGCATTTTGTGTTGCCATACTTAGTCTAAATTAATTCCTAAATAAATTTCCAGAGTTTTACAGCTTTCAAAAATTGCAATGTACAGGCGACAAATTTATTTTAACGTTTCGCGCCAAAAATATAATAGAGGCTGCCGCTTTACCTTTTCCTACAGCCGGCGCAAAAGCTGCAATCGGCGGCACATTGGAGGTACTAGCGCAGTATAAGTAAGTAACTATGCTTTTACACATACCAATACATCTATCTACTATAGGAATTCATTATGTCGATCAAATATATCTTTATTTTACCAATTTCTTCAATGTTTTTGTAAAATTTATAGCCTGTAGCCATGTTTTTAGACATGGCCACACATCTTATCATTATAGGAAATAATTATGTCAACCAAATGTATTACTTTTTTACCAATTTCTTTAATGTTTTCGTAAAATTTGTGGCCAGTAGCTAAGTTTTTAGACATGGTAACACATCTCATCACAATAGGAAATATTTATGTCAACCAAATGTATGATTTTTTTACCAATTTCTTCAATTTTTTCGTAAAATTTGTGGCCAGTAGCCTTGCTTTTAGATATGCTAACAAATCTCTTCACTATAGGAAATATAAATGTCAACCAAATATTCGATTATTTTTACCAATTTCTTCAATGTTTTCGTAAAACCAGTAACCAGTGTTTTACTAATGCTAACAATTAGATGCTGTCAATATATATTTTTGGTTCAACAGTAAAGATTACATATTGAAATTATAGTTGACTTCTTTGCGCTGTTTTTATTTCGCCGTGTAGAAAATCATAAACATCGACGGTAAAACTAGAAGAAATACCGGCGGCGCGTCTATCATGTTGTGTCGAATCCGTGCTACTGGAGCAATTTGCAACGGAGCTACATGCTGCTTATTTTCTGTGCGCCGCGCCGCCGCCGGCCTTCATTCTTTTGAAAGCTGAGCCGCCTCAAGACTTCGTCAGTTTCGCCGTGAAGTTTTTTTTAGATTTTTCGGAATTTTTAATCAGTATTGCGTTCTATAATCTTTTATACTATGTTCACTAGACAAACTGAAACACTTGCTTCGCTTTCTGAAGCATGTTTATGAATCATGCTGTTTACACGACTCATCTACTTGCTTCAATTTGACAATTCTGTATTTAAATAAGTTTTTAATTACAAAATTTCGTGAAAAAGATATAAAATGGACAAAAAAATAATTTAATTATTATGATTTTTTTAAAAAATCACAAACATATATATTTGTCTCTATTGTTTTTATTAGCTGTTTAGATTTAATATAATTTTTCACGTTTTTTTAGTTTGCTAGCGTTTTTTTAGTTTCAGTTAAAAGTTTTGCAAATCATTTACCATCTTCTCAAAAGCTTTTAAATGATACCAATATTGACCACATTATATGAAACATGCATCATAAATTCACAATTTTGTACTGGAATTCTCCATCGTATAGGATATTTTTTTTAACAACGCAGCGAAACTAGAGTTGTTTCCACATTATTTTGAAAATTTGTTTGAAACAAAACAAAAATGAAATCTTCGGAGAAACAAAGTTTCTTTACTTTTCTAGAACACAGTGAAATTCGAAACTTTTTCCCTTTCATTTTGTAGTGAATTACAGAACACAGGCGTATTGTGCTTTTTCTGTAGGAACACCCAGTTATTATTTGGGAGTTTATGGATGAGTAGATGAGTATTTAAAAAATGAAGGTAAATATCTACTGATGAATTGGTATTTAGCTACATTACAGCTACACATTACAAATAAAAACGTAGTAAATAATATAAATTTCTAAAAAAAAGTCAATATTTTTACTGCCTATTTCACTATGTCGAAAGAAGCAAAAACAAATTCTAAAGTTTTGTTTTTGTATTATATGTATGTGTATTGATGAAAAAAAAAATAAATAAGAATTTTTCGACTTCGTTAAATCGGCAGTTAATCACCCCTATCGCGAATAAACATTCCCATGAAAAAACTCCCAAATTTTTTGTTTTACTATCGTGAATGATTCCCATAAATTTTTTTTGGGAATGAATTCCCATACCTTACAAATATGGCATCGCAAATGTTTACTCCCGCGAATAATTTGACTAAAATTATTCACAACAATTGAAAGTGGGAACAAGAAGTGAACATGTAAGTAGCAATTTGTTTTTTAATCCAGAACTTCATGTAATCAGTTTTTTCTCTTATTTATTAACACAGAAGTGTTAATAACGAACAAATTAATTGTCTGGTTGATGCAATGTATGCGAATAAAGACTATGACAAAGGTTTCCAAAAGGATAAAAAAGAGGATGTGGGTAAATTTTAAAACGAGTTAAGCTTTTGTAAATGGTGTTAATTATTGGTTTAATAAGCGTAACTTAAGTTTTTCATGCATAGGTGAGGATCGACCAAAAACGGAACATAAGAAAAAAAACTGACTGAAAACAAAAAACGCAACAAAACAAAGCGGATCAGATTCATCACGTATTTGTCTTCGCTGCACTCGTTCTATGGATTGATTTTTCTTTTCCAGCAACATAAAACGCAAACAAACGCTATTCATAATTTTTACCTTATTAGTTTTAATTTCTTTTATTCATACACCACAAATAAATCCCGCAAAAATTATTTGTTAAATCAGAACAAACAATTCAAAATAAAAACTTTTATTCCCAAGTAATTCACAATAGAGACTTAAACTCCCAAAATATTCGCGATAGCAATTTGTTGGGGATGGGAATACAATTTTTCTCCCAAACAACTTACTCCCATAATATTCGCGATAGGGGTGAATATGTATATGTTTATAAAATTTTATTCTAGAAAATACTCAAGAATTAATGTTTTTAAAAATTTTTAATTTGCTACGAATGAAATGCATATTTTTCATATATTTCAATTTATGTTCATAAGTATATTCAAGACACAAATAATGGTATGATAGTATATATAAAAAAAAATTAACAGAAAAAAATGCTAATTACATATCGTCGTGCCAAAGTTATCTTTACGTATCGCACAAAAACAAACAAAATTAAATAGGACCGCTATGTGTAGTAAATTTTACAAATCTGTCGATCTGCGCAAGCCCCAGGTCTCTACCTCTTATGCCTCCTATTTGTATGTAATGTTGAAACTTTAAGACTCAATTTCTTATTTTTGAGCAATGTTGCTAAATTAGAATTAATCCTTTAACGATATCATATTAATTCAATTATGTCTAACGAATGTGCTCTAGGCATTCAAAAAATTTGTTTAAAACACTAACTTTAACTCTTATATTTAGTTTTTTGACCACTTTTATATTATCTAGTATATTTATTAATTTTGCTGATTAATTACTTAAACATATGTAGGTATGTATGTTTTGTTACTGGAACAATTTGCATTGCAAAATTAATTTGGTTTTTATTCCTCGTGAGCATTAGCGATGAGCTGGTTGAGTGCGCCTACCTTAATAATGTACCATTGTGTGCTCTATCAATAAGCCGCAGTTCTGCGGAACTATAAAAACTTAACGGCGGTAGAGAAAAACCGGGGAAATTGTCAAAAATCTGGCAACAAAAATGGTCGTATAAACCGCAGTTCGTTTGCAGTCAGGTCTACAAAGAATGTGTTGTATTAAAAGCGGACCGATTACGATGCGCGGCATTTCTATAGTTGAATCTCTTCTATTTAAACAGCAATTGAAAAAAAAAAAATTTGTGTCTATACAAATGTTTTTTCTTATTTTTTATTATTGCATCTAAAAAAGTTAATAATTTTTAGGTCGCCATACGAACGGATGGGCATATATATATATATATATATATATATATATATATATATATATATATTTATTTATATATAAAAAGTGCTTTATGTAAAAAAAAAAACACATTCGCTGCTCAATGCTTTGAAAAACTGGAAAATTAAGATAAATCTTATGCTGCGGTTGTTGGCGGAGTATCGGTGGCGGGTGCAGGTGTGGATGTGTGTATGGTGGGACTGGGGGCCCATCGCTTGTGCAGGACACTCAATGTTTGTTATATGCAGTGTACTCTGCTGTCATGCTGTCATGAAGTTTCTACTCGGTTTGCTTTCTTATATACGCATTACAGCCGAATCACTGCCTGCTTTGTATCGTTACCTGATTTATTAAGTCTGCCCTTTCCGAGTAAGAGTTTTTCTACTCTACATAATTAACAACTGTAACAATTTTTTTTTTGTTTAGTATCTTTACGATTCTAAACTTACTTTCCCTGCTTCTCGGATAGAGCAGACTTAATAATAGAAAAAATCGGAGTAATCAGTAGTTGAATTAGTTAGTATTTAACTATAATTATTTCTGGTATGCACATGATATTTATTCATACCGCGCTTTCCATCCTTATTTCTCTTTAATGCTTCGAGTACGTGGTTCCCTTGTGATACATTGTAATTTGATCTCTTTGTTCATTTAAAATATGATAGCTAGATTTATCTCTTATATGATTATATTTATTATAGTTTATATGATTGTTTTGTTGTGTTCGGACTGCAATATTCCTTGTGAAATTTATATGAGTTATATTTATTCTTTCTCTATGATGGCCCTTACATTTGCATCTCCCCCTTACGTATTTATTTGCCTTTGTTTTGATGTCTTCTAATGACAACCTTGGTCCTATTGTTAGGGATAGTGCCTACCTTAGTGATACCCTGCGTCCTTTCAGGAATCAACTCAAAATAGGTCACCTTAATTGTCGTAGCCTGTCTCCTAGGGTAAGTTCTTGTAAGATTGATGAATTGAGATCGATTATTGGCAGTAATGTCATTGATATTGTAGGTGTAACTTAGACTTGGCTCGCTAACCATATCTCCAGTCGATCTGTGGGACTGCCAGGGTATAGGCTTTGTCGTAATGACAGGCCCTCTAGAGGAGGTGGAGTTGGTGTGTACGTCTCGAATAAATTTAACCATAAGGTCGTGTCCAGAACTCAAGATCCTGGCTGTGAATCCCTCGTTATTGAAGTCTTATCGGGCAACTATCGCTTCCTTTTGGGGGTGGTCTATCTCCCTAGTGGGTGTTTGGATACATTTTAGAGGCTCCACTGTGATCTGTTTTCCCGATTCTCTAATATTGTCTTAGTGGGAGATTTCAACTGCAACCTATTTTTACCGACGAATTCTCATCTGGTCAGATTCTTTTGTCTTAGATATAATCTTTCTCTTACTCACAATTCGATTCCTACGCATTTTGACTTAAGGACTAGGACCACGTCGCTTATTGATTTCTTCATGGCTAGCACCTCGTTGCGCGTTAGCTGTCGTTGCCAGGTTTACAGCCCGTCTATTTCGGACCACTCGCTCATAGTTGCCTCCTTCCCTATCAAGGTGGCCCAGTTGGATGAATTCTATGAGTATCGTGACTTTAATAATATCAATTGGGGGGGTCCGCTCTCGTCTCTCAATAGCCATAACCTTGATTATATCCTTGATACCACGGATGTTGATCTGAAATGCTCCCTAGTTACTGCACTCATCAACGACCTCTACCAGTATGTTCCCATAGTCAGAGCTAGAGTGTGTAGGGCTAATAACGCATGGATGAGCACTAATGCTGTTATTCGCATGAGGTCGTTGCGTGACTTATCCTTCACGACTTTCAAATTGGATCTCTCACCCCAGAACTGGTCAAACTACTGCAAACTGCGTAACAGGGCGAAGAATATTATCCGCAAGGAGAGGAATAAATACTTTTGTAGACTATTTGGTTCTGTCGATGCATGCGGATGCTGGAGAATCATCAGAGGTCGAGGTTGCATTGGTGATGACAAGTCTTTCCCGGATCTTGACCCGGATACAATCAACCGTTACTTTGTGAGTCCCGGGGTTACTGGGCCTGTCTCTATTGCTCCTGATGATATTCTTAATCAGCCTGGTTCCTTCTCTTTCTCTTGTGTGGATGTTTCTGAACTGTTTGCGGCTATGAATAAGGTGAAGTCGAGGGCGGTTGGTGTTGATGGTATGTCCATTCGGTTTCTGAAGCTGGTTTTTCCTTTCTTATCAGATATTATTCTAGACTTGACGAACTCTATACTGACTAGGTCCACTTTTCCATCTGAGTAGAAGACTGCCCGTATTGTCCCAATTCCGAAATCTAAAATTGTTAATGGACCCGAGGACCTCAGACCTATCTCCATACTCCCCTCCTTGTCAAAGGTTGTTGAGCACATTTTAAAGGATCAGATGCTACTTTTTGTGTCTAACAAAATTTCGGGCTCTCAGTACGCCTTCCGCGATGGGTTGAATACAACTTCCCTCTTGTTATATCTTACCGACTCTATAAGAAATAATATTAATTCTGATCAATTGAGCGTTTTAATATCGATGGACCTGTCTAAGGCGTTTAACTCGATTAACTTTTCTAGGATGATTCATAAACTTTGCCATGAATTTCTCTTTTCGAGTTCGGCCTGTAGACTCCTAGAGTCCTATCTGACTGGGCGATCGCAGTTCGTTGCCCTAAATGGGATTTCGTCGGCCTTACTTACACTCTCCTCTGGTGTGCCTCAGGGTTCCGTCTTGGGGCCACTTCTTTTTATCCTATACATGAACGACCTGTCCAAAGTTGTTGACTCTCGTTGTTGTGCCTCATTTTTCTACGATGATGATGTGTTCCTTCTGTTTGCGGGGACTAGAGAATCGATTAACTCTTTTGAGCAGGATATTAATTTGTGCCTTAGCCTTGTGGCCGACTGGACTGGACTTAATTCTCTTACTATGAATACCTCGAAGACCAAGGCCATGATGTTTGGTCCTACCCCGCGCTTTCTCTATGACCTTGAAATTTCCTTGGGTGGTGATCCTATTGGTTTTGTTGATCGCCATAAGTGCCTTGGGGTTGTACTTGACAGCAAACTCTCGTTTAGCTGGCATATCGATGCCCTATCAGGTAGAATCGTCAGTTTGTTACGAAGATTCTACAACTCTAATGTTTACCTACCCCTGCATGTGAGGAAGAAGCTGGCTCATGCTATGTTGATGTCGCAGGTTCTTTATGGATTCGAGGTTGTCACTGGGTCTGTTGGCATCCATCTCAATAGATTAAAGCGCCTAGTAAATATGATTGTCAGATTTGTCTACAACATCCGGAGGAGATTTTGAATTAATTCCACGAACGTTTTGATATATTATAGAGACAGATTCAGTATGAATACTTAGTTTTTTGGAATGTCTGAGCGTACATCAGGAAGACGTATGTATACCACTTGTTTGCTTTTCTATGTAAACATATTCGCGCACAACTGTATTCTCGGGCTCAAAATTAGGATTATTTATACAATTAAACAGTTCTTCAGATACAGTAATTTTGAAACTCGCTATAAATCTTTGTTGAGAATATACAAATTTATACACTGCAACGTTACAGTTGAATTGAGTTTTAGATCCAATATAAAATTCAACATCTTCCACAGTAGTTTAGGAAGCTAAGCGAGAAAAAAATACAGTTTTATTTTTATTTGGAGGAATAGCTCTCAACGGCTTTGGTGCGATTTGAGATGTTTTTATGACTTGGTTTGAGGAATTTGAAGTTGAAGCAAGGGCTGGTGAGGGATTTAAATTAACTGGAACAGAGCAATTCAGATTCAGTGATTTTGCTGAATGATGAGGTAAAGGTGATGGCAACGCAGATGTCGTAGTATTAGTAGGAGAGGCAGAGTAATCAGATGAAATTACAGGACCATTTTTGGATATCAGCGATGGTTTAGAACGGGTGGATGAAGATACTGGTAACAAATTATTGGGTACAGATTCAACAGCATTAGCATTAATTTGAGTTGCAGCAGGTGCAGATGGCTTCATTCTTCTTGGAGAGCTAGGACATTTCTCAAGAATTTCATTATATTTCGTAAATTTATTAAAAATCATTAATCATATCGTTAAACTGTGCACGAGTGTTTCTAAAAAATGAATAAAATTCAATATCAAAAGCCGAGCATTTTTTGCAGCACCAGCGAAGACCATTTTCTTCACGCAGATTGTCGGCAGCTCGAGGCTCCAAATCAACACATTTGGCATGGTAAACAGAATCACACACCCAGCAAGAAACCATCTGGTCATCTGATTTATTACGTCATTTCGGCTTAGAACAAGACATGTTGTATATTTAATATATTTGCAATATTACTATATTAATTATTGTTTTATTATTTTTAATTAAAACTGCATTTATGTTCTAGCACTCGAACAAAGAGGATTAGGTGTAGAATATATAAAAAATTACTAATCGATCAAAAGGAAGAGTGTATATAATTCTCACAAATTCTTAAAACAGAAATATTTTGAGTTGTTATTATTGTTGTATTATTGTTAAGTTTGAAATTTTTAAATAATAAATATGCAGTTATTGTTTTTATTGCAGTTGAGTCAATTTGATTCTCTTAATTTCTTTAGTGTCGATTCGCTACGTGTATTAAATTTATTTGTTTTGTGTTTCTTTAATAGCAACAAAGTTTGTTTTTATTGTTGATATTTTATTTTAATAATTTTGTAGTTGTCACAGAATAGGTTTTGTGTATATTGTTTTGTTATATTTATGATACTTTATTTTTTTATTGTAAGGAATTTAAATTATTTAGCAAAATTAACTTTTCAGTATAATCAAGGAGCTTATTAAACTTTTAAAGATCTCTTTGTATTTGTGTTTAGTGTTTTAGTTTATTTTGCATGGTATATGTTTTAAAATTTGTTTAATTACAAGTGTTAATGGCTCTCAAGTTTATTATTGCAGGAGTTTATTTATTTATGTATACTATGAGGCAAAAAATAATAGAAAAAAATTGTTAACATAACAAAAAAAGATCAATATAACATCTTAAACATTCTCACGACTCCAAACGTATCAAAATAATTTCCATAGATGAGGAAAAAGATTATAAAATAAAAATAAAGGCCAATATTCATAGACTAAACTATATGGGCAATTCCATGCTGTCGTACGGGACAGTCGTACGCATTTAAAGTGGAAAAGAGATCAAAATACAATAGATTTTTGTTTCGATTATTAGCCTAAGTTATGGCCCCTGATTAGCCCTATTGATGGTGCTAAATCCAATTATACATTGTGTTTATTTTAACATAACGACGAACTTAAAGAAAATACAAAGTGAGATAAAAAAAGGAAATATATTTCACAGAATGTGCAAAATTAAATATTATAAATTACTTCCCCTTCAAACAAAATTGTGTCCTTCTTCCCCGAAGCTTGCACACTAATGTTATCACTATTATAAAATTCAGTGATGAAACTTACTACACTCTCTGGCAGCGTAGTGCTGGTGTTTTTTTGCATTCAAGTGTTTGTGCGGGCTGTTCGTATTTTCTCGCTGTTTTTCTTCATATTGATTTAAATAATTGAAATATAGAATGGTCTTCCAAAAATAATTAGTTATTAAAGAAAATATTTCCTTTGTACTTTTAATTTCACACTAGCGATGTCGTACGAGACAAATTTTGCATAGTCGCTTAAGGCCTCTTTACATGGTAATACATGTATATCGGTATGTCAAAAATTGAAAAAAATCTTATCATGTAAACGCAAATTGTTATGAGTGAGAGAGAATACGGATAAAAATCTAACAAGCGTTCGGTAAATGTTTATTTTCGAAACCATTTTATAAACATACGTATACTCTTTTTATCAAAGGTGTCTTTTTAAGTAAACATTAGCAGCTTTAAGAGTATACATTGAAGGTGGCATCATTTCTATACAATAATTACAAAAACAACTAAAACAAATTCATGTTGTTTTTGTAAATATTGTAGAACTGTAACCACCAGCTATTTCATAGCGCAGAGTTTTGATTTTATTAATATTATCCGTGTAAACATAAAAAATACCTGCAACCGACTTCTGTTCTCTCTTCTTATACACAAAGAGAATTTCATAATATTTTGATTGTACAAAGTGTTAATACTTTGTATTACCATGTAAACTCACCTTAAGTTCGCAATTCTTTCTATTTTCAAAATATTTTTTTTTATTTTATTTGCAATAAAAATGTCTGTTTTTAATCATTACTTGATGAACTTTCTTCACGCAGTTTCTATGTATTGATACAAAATGGTGTTTTTCAATGTCGTAGGGGACATTGAATTAACGGATAATCCAAAGCAAAATTTTATAGTTATTTTTAATCGTATTGAATCTTATGCATTATTTTCTAACTCTTGATATCCTTACGGAGATGTAAGAGAGAAAAACTCAATCTATAATGACTAGCACTAAGAATATTTTTCAAAACAAAACGCAAGTATTTGTGTCTTTAGACAACAACTATGTTAAGTATTAAGTAAATTTTGTAGCTTTAAGATTAACGTTAAATTAGTATTTAAGGACCTTATTTTTTGATAATAAATCAATCAAAAACTTAGCCTAAAATCGGCTGTTTCAATTAAAATATAGGCATCTTATCTGCCTCGAATAATTTAAGCCAGTGGCGTTTTTAAGCGCCGGCATCAAAATTTAGGCAGGGCTTTCTGCGAAAGTTAAAATTAAAATTTCAGTTCTGCGTGAAATCACGTGGTGACCCCGACGTCACACTAAGTCCATAAACAAATCTCACAATTTTATGAATAATATAGTTAATTTTCTTCTTATTGCCCGACTTACAACCGGTATAAACCTCCAAGTCATAATTTATTTGTGACATTAACATCGCTCATGCTTTTTTTTACATGGTAAGGTAGAAACAGGTTAAGATGATACAATCTGCGTAAAGTTAGACAAATACGTGAGCAAATATCATTAATATGAAGTTAGAAAGATAGTTTGTTATCAATAATTACTCCGAGGCATCGTATGTTATTAGTAACTTAAATAACCGTATCCGATAATGTCGAATCCAATTCAATGTCACTCGATCTATTAGTGTTAAAAACAATGGCTTTAGTTTTGTCCGGATCTACCCTAAGTTTATATACTAACATTCAAGAATTTAACATCGCCAATTTATGATTTATGGTGGCATGCAACGCATCAAAAAATTGGAATTCCCCTGACCACAGCAGTGTTATATCGTCAACAAACACAAATGGCGTACAAAAATTTAGTTGATCGAATAAGTCATTAAGAAACATCGTGAATAAAATAGGGTCAATCACAGAGACTTGAGGGACACTAGATCTGACACGTAAGACGTTAGAATTAATACCATTTAGTGCCTGTTCGCCGATAACGAAGAACTTCTTTCTTTCGAATAATTACATTTGAAACAAAAACAAATTCAAACATTTTGTTTTTATTTTATATGTAATTGTTCGAAAGAAAGAACTACTTCGACATCGGCGAACAGGCAGTTAAAGAAACAAATTGCTCTCGTCCCTTCAAGTAAGACTAAATAAAACGACAAGCTGATGTAGAGAAGCGAAACTTGGTGTTTAGTTTTTAAACCAAACGTGCATGCCAAACTAAATCAAACGCCTTGGAAAAGGCAACGGACACTAAAGAACTGATTTTACCCTCATTTAGACATTTGCGAACAGAATCCGTAAGATCAGTAAGGAGTAAGCCAGTATTTAAGACCCTTCGAAAACCATATTGGCATTCATAAAGAATGCTCTGAGAAATAAATCCACTTTATTACTTGTTCCTTCATAAGAATTTCAACAACTTTAGACAACATATTTAAAATACTGATAGCTCGCGTCCACTTTTAAGGATTGGGGTAACCCGTGCTACTTGCCAGTTTTTAGGATATTTAGAGGAAGTTAAAACAGAATTGATGAAGTATAGCAATTATCTGCTAATAAAAGGGTAGACTATCTTCAGTAACTTAACCACTCCATCCGACAAAGATTTGAATCTACATAAGGCCAATGTATGTTCAGTTTCAGTTATATTAGTGAAAGAAAAATAGCTTGGCAGATTAGTAAAGGATGCGAAAATTAGTTCCTTACCAATACAGCTTAATTGGTTACCTATAAGGTGAGAATTTATTTCATTAACATCCACATCTGAATTAATAATAAATCTTTCCGCAACACCAGCCTTACGTAGCTTATTACACATCTGCTTAGTATCACCTATTTTTAAAAAATTAAGACTAAGCGTTCTTCTAAGTTTTCTAATTTTTGATTTTGTAAGATTTCGAAGCCTTTATGGAAGCCCAATTTCTGTCACTTCTATCATCATAAAAGGATCTTAAGGCAATATTTGTTAAATGATTAAACGATTATTAAAGAATGATAGCTGCTCATCAGTATCATAAGAAAGATAAAGCTCATTAAAATCACTTTGAGTAATATGCCTTTCAATAGCAAGAATGTCAGCATGTTGATAGTCTCTGAAGAAAGTATTGCTTTGTACTTGGCTACCCGGTATTAGAAAAAAGGCACATATTAAGGAATATCGTGAGATGAACGGGATCTGAAATTGCCCTGTTGTATTAACTACACTGTCTTTACTAAGAACAAAACCTAGGAGTGAAGCGGAATTATGAAACATAATGAGTAGGAAGTGAATTGTGCCAACAGGTCAAATCAAAACGACTACACATCAAGCGAATATTAGCAGATTTCTTTACATTTAATAAATAATTAATTAAAGTCAACTACTATAATTAAGGCTTTAACGCCCGCTTTCAGGATGTTCGATTAAAAAATAATCAACACTTTAACCGAAAGTCTGGCTAAATTGTGTTACACAATATATGATTAACTCTTAACTGACAGAATTTAACAGTAAAGTTGATGTTAAATTTAAATGATAGAAGTTTGCCGGTTAGCACTCTAACCGGAGGCAAATAAAACAAATGGATGGAGATATAAATCGATATTTATATTTTTTGTAATATTTTTAATTTAAAAATTTCTATTCACAAAATAAGAAAGAAACTTCAATAAGTTTAGCTAAAATCTGGGCATCTGATAATTTTGTAAAACGCAACATGGCACGTCGTATTACAAGCTAACAAAACGTGTGGTATTACTATAAATTTTCATTGTACGCCACAGTGCTTGCATGTTAGCTTCATATACATAGTATAACAATCTTATGATGTCCACGGGGGAGAGTGATTGTTGAGCAAACATTTTAATTTTATTCCGCATTATGTCAATACCACAGTCATTTGAGGCATTTAATTCCAATATTGCTTCCTTATAGCTGTCACCAAGTAATATTCTAGCCAAACATTGTCGTAGTTTTGCCCACACCAGTTGGACCCTATACCATACCAAAAAAAATTAGCTTTTGCTTAATATTGTTAGGAGCATTATCTTGCATAGCAAATTCGGACAAAAGAGCTACAGTATCTTCATTGTCTACAAAATAATCAAATTTTGCCGGTCGGTATTTTTCAATCCTAGATAACAGTATTGAACATTAAATATGGTTATTTACATATTTTTACATGATCTTACCATGGCAAGTTCCGTCTCCTGATTTATATCCTTTCCTCTGGACACATCCAATCTAGATTCCTTCAACTATGTCCCAAATATGTAGGTCGTCGTCGGAGAACATACTACAAAAAAACAATTTATATTATTGCTTTATATACATGTATATATCGCTCCTTTATTGCAACGTAGTCATATCTCAAAAAAACTCAAACGTGGCAAAATGCATTTAAAGTTTTCAAAGCGTAAGCATTTATATGGACGGCTTGAGTGTGTAAGCGGTTATAACTTGGGTTTAGATAGAGATATGTTTATGCAAATTTTTTTACAAATAAAGAAGGTATTGAGAAACTCTTTTTTGTCAGTAACTGAAAAATTTAGTTTTTTGAGATATGACTATGTTGCAATAAAGGAGCGATATGTATAAATAACAATATTTTAATTATTACTTACCTGAATTTTACTATTATTACAAAGTTTTGTTTCTCAAATTTGCAAAAACTGGTTTTTTAATATTATTTTTTATGTAAACAAACCGATAGTATTGCCACATTTTTATTAAATTCTTAAAAATTCGTAACCGTTGATTAAATAGTGCCCGTTAGCCTAACCAGCAATTAGTTAATTTTTTGTTAACAGACATTTTACCGAACATTGTGAAATCGGGCGTAAATCGGACAAAAATATCGCTATTAGTTTCCTCAAATACGCTTAGATTTCCTTTAGGAAGATAAACAACCCCAATATCCACAGGACAAGAGCCCGTCTCAACTTCTATTAATAAGCCTTCGCAATAGAAATATTCAGTGCTCTTATAAATAACCTTATATTTAAGGATTTCAGCGATATGTATATAGCAACTCCACCACCCCATCCAGTAGGTCTATTACTTCTACTCACCGAGTAACCAGGAATTGTAACCGCTTGGTAGAAAATGGTAGGATCCAACCAATACAAATGACATCCAATGATGCATTTCGAACTACCGAAACCAGTTCATCAATTTTGTGAGATCTATCCGAGGGACAGAGGCTCTGTGCATTTAAATGGGCGCCTTTAAGACTATTTGAATATTTAGAAAAAAATATTCATTATAGAATAGTCATTGTTTCGGCCTATATCCGACGGGACCGTATAATCAAAAAATAAAACACAAGAAGTTTTTTATTAATAAATAGAAAAAAAAAATGGAGGGCAAATGCTCCAACTTTATTGATGATTAATTTGGTAAATTACCTTGTAAAGGTTGGAATGTGAACAAGTAATGTTTACAATTGCGTCCAAAGATGCATTAAAATTAACACATGCGTTATAAACTTAAAATAGTCGAAAAAGGGGCCAACAGTGCTTAAGTTCCGTTAAGTTTTTACTAGTTGAAAACCCATAAAAGGTTTCCAACAAGGTTGTAATAAAACTTATGTTGAAGTTCAAATATTAATTTTATAAAAACACAGTAAAACATTGATTGAACGAGTTTGTACTTAAACATTGCTGACCACCTTGCAACAACAGGATAAGTTGCAACTAAATTAAGTAGATTAATATGAGCCATTAGGGACTCCTGTTGAACATAATACAAGTAAGAAAACTGAGCCATTAAGGACTCCTGTGGACTGTATAATTAAATAAAGTGTATTTCGAGGTAAAATTTGAGTCATGAAGGACCCCTGATGTTTTATTTAAAGATGTGGTGAGTCATGAAAGACTCCTGTTGGGCTGTATATGGCCTTTAGTTAAATAAATTGGTGATGTTAATAAGGCGATAACCCTGAGATAACCACCCGAACATTGTATATTGCGCAACCGGAAGCCCCGGATTCGCGTGAATTCGGCCTTTTAATAGCTGTGGCGTCAGCTCAGGACATAAACCAGTTTCACATTCCCCAAGTGATTAAAACTGGGATCTGCTAATTGTAGGCCCCGAAAAGACTCCAAAATAGTATCGGATACCGATATGGACGGAGTCCTTATGTTACGCATTGTATACACTCTTGCTGTGATCTGCAGGTGTTGCTTGGTATCGTGAATCGATTCCACCTCGATTCGGCAGTACTTGTCAGCGCCCCCTGATACGACGGGATCTTGAGCATGTTAAAAAAATCAGCACATATGTAGCTGTTCTGACAACAAGCGTCTAACATGGCCTGTAACGGTATTTTCGAATTTTTAAAGTGGAGTTTTAGTCGCATCATCGGGGAAAATGACACCGAATGCCGAACCGGAAGCGAAACCGTTGACACTGACGACCTGGGTTTGAACGAGGCTTTGTAACCTTTTTTGAGTATTCATGCAACAGAGAATGATGCGCTTGTTAACAATGCTTGCAAGTCGCCGTGCTTAAACATTCCTTACCGAAGTGAGTGGTCGATAAGCAACAATCACAAGCCCGATGCGCAGCTATCATGCGCAACCTTCTCTCCAAACTCATGTCCCGGAATTTATAGCAGAAACGAATCGGGTGATTCTTCGCACAAATCGGACATTAGTAAACACTTTTTCTAAGTGTTTAACGAAAACAGCACCTTTTTCAGCATCAGTTCTTGCCCAGTCACCATTCGAAGTTCGTAGCGGAGGTTTGCATATCACTGGCCTTTTAAGTCTTCTGGCTGCACGACATAGCGAATAATCTGTTTGTGGTGTTGCATCGAGTTCTTGCAGAAATTTTTGCAGCGAAGCTGTTTTTTGTGTTTGTAAAACTTTTCTGAGTTGTTTGGTGAATATATATAAAAGTAACGTGAACACATTTCTGCTCATTCACTTTTATGCGCCATTGTTTTAGCCATTTTTCCACTTTTGAGATGTACCCTTGTAAGTTGCGGGAAGCTTCTACAGGGCTTTCATGAACGCTTAGATAAGCTGTATCAAAATGTTGACGTGTGAATGTTACTGCTTAACGGTAAGTCAGAGGCATATATTATGTAAAGTAATGGACCGAAGATACTGCCTTGAGGGACTCCGGGTTCAATCGACTGCGGAGTTCTTAAAAAATTGCCTTCCCTAACTACAAATTTACGTTCCATTAAATAGCTTTTTAAAAGCTTCACGATGTTTGCTGGTAGATTTTGTATTAGTTTGTTGATAAGACCTTCGTGCAATACTTTATAGTAGGCTTGAGAAACATCTATAAAGAGCGCAGAGCAATATTTCTTTTTTTCAAAAGTGTCTCTAACAACATTCACAAGTATGTGAGTTTGTTCAATAGTGTTATGCTGTCTGCGAAAACCGAATTGATGATCTGGAATACATCCATTACTAGTCACTATAGGCATCAGCTTGCTCATATACAGCTTTTCAAATAGTTTTGAAATGTTAGACAATAAACTAATAGGCCGATAGGATTCAACCTTTGTATGATCCTTCCCGGGCTTTGGTATCATAGTAATTAGCGAAACCTTCCATTCTTTAGGATAGTGTTATAGGCGTAGAATACTGTTAAAAATGAATAGTATTATTCTTTTTGCAGTGTAGGGCAATTCTTGAAGCATTTTGTTGCTTATTTTGTCGACTCCTGGGGCTTTTCTAGTGTTAAGGCTAGTAATAGCCTTTTCAATCTCCACAATGTTAAATCTCAGCTGAATTTATGGTAAAGAGACTACTGGTGGCAGTTCAACAATATCAGCAGAAATGTTCGGGGTAAATACTCTTTCTAAGTGATTAACAAAAAGAGCACCCTCTTCAGCATCAGTTTTTGCCCAGTCACCATTAGAGGCTCGCAATGGTGGATTGCATATCACCGGCGTTTCAAGTCCTCTGGCTGCACGCCACAGTGAATAATCTGTTTGTGGTGTTGCATCCAGCTCTTGAAAGAATTTTTGAAGGGAAGCTGTTTTTTGAGTTTGAAAAACTTTCCTAAGCTGCTTGGTACACTCCTTAAGCCTTAATTTTAGCTGGGGCGATCTGTAGCGTTGCCATTCTCGTCGACCTCTCCGTTTTTCCTTTCTTTATCTACAGAAAAAACATTGTTAAATCTCACTGGTTGGTTTGTTTTATTTGAAGTAGCATTAAAAGCAGCTTGTTTAACTTGCGCTTCAAAGAAACTGAGAGATTCGTCTATGTCAGAAGGTGTTCTCAGCGGCATTTTTTCCGAGCAATGAGCACTCAGATATTTTCTGTATTTCAGCCAGTTAATACGTGCAATTGTCATCGGTAAATCACATGTTGTGTGTGAGTAAATAGTGACAATTGTAGGCGAGTGGTCTGAAGAGAAGTCCAAAGATGCTTCAACTTCAACCATCTCGCAGGGCACATCTTTCACAATTCCAAAGTCGATAACATCAGGAATATTTTGTCGATCTGTTGGTCAATATGTTGGCTGACCACTTGACACTACGTTCAAACCTATTTTAGATATTGTGTCAAACAAAACTCGTCCCTTAGGAGTGATTAAACGTGAACCCCAGAATGTGTGTTTAGCATTGTAGTCACCAGCTGCTAGAAAACGGAGGCTCAGTCATTTATAAAAAGCCGAATATTGACTCTCGGTAATTGAAAATCGGGGGGGCGAATAGCCAGATGATATAACAAGTTTTTGATAGTAATTTTTGATGCAAATGTTCGTTGCTTGAGGATAATCTTCACATAAATCATTCAAAAGGTACGGTTTTATTCGCGATTTTATTAGAATTCCCGAGCCACCACAAGCTCTACCTCGAGGATCCTTTGTGTCGTAAAAATTATATCCACTAATTCTGAAATAGCTTCGAGACGCCAAATGAGTTTCTGAGATAAGCATAACATCGATTTGTTTATCCAGAAGAAAATACTCTATTTCGTTAATATTTTGGCAGTTTCTGTTTGCATTCAAAAACATATTTTCAAGTTCATGGTTTGCTTAATACAGCCTGCAACAAAGTAGACTGCATTTTGAACATTTCCTGCATCATACAGGACATGTGGAGAGTAAAGGTATTTACTGTTTGTATTAAGCTCTCAATTGAGGCTTCAATACGACTAAAATTAGACCCTGGAGCTTCGTTTACTGGTACCGGTTTTTGCGCTGTATTCTGGTTACTTTTTAAAATGTTAGCGTATGAACGTAACTGAGGGTAGCTTAAAAGTGTGATAGACTGAGCGGGAATATTATTTTCTTTTTTGTTCGAGGAGAGTTTAAAAAACAAGTAAAGAGGGCAGCCTCTATATTTGTCAGTGTGATTTCCGCCGCAATTGCCACATTTTATGCCTTGGGATCACCTTTTGTTTTGTCACAGTTAGCGGTATTGTGTAACCCACTACATACAACGCAGACTGTAGGCAACTTGCAATAAGTTTTCGTGTGCCCAAATTCTTGGCAGCACAGGCATTGGATAGGTCCAGCTCTTTTATGTGGCTGCTCAACGGTAACTCTCCGGTGCAACAAATGCTTTAGATCATAAATTGTATGGGATTAATTTTTTTTATCTTTATATCACCTGGCTGTAGCTCGACTCTAAAAATAGGTTGGGGGATTTTTTCCCTGTTTTTAATGTTTGAAACATTTTTCACTTTGAAGCCACTATTTTCAAGGCCAGACTTTACCTCTTCCGGATCCACGCTTGAATCTATTCCTTTTATAACTACTGTTAGGCCTTTAGCACTCTTCAGTTGATATGTATAAAAGTTTTTGTTTTTAGTCTCAAAATCTGAGACTATTTTTCTGTAATTATTTTCTTTAGATACCTGAATTTTCGTTTCATTGATTTTTCCACGCTTGATTGGAGCTACGTAAAACTCATTTTCTCCAATTAACGAGATAAGGCTTTTTACCAGAAGGCTGGAGTTCTGTTCTCTTAAATAAATTGGTGGTGGTTTACACAAACTTGTATTAGTTGTGTCTGCATCACCTTGTTCAGTTAAAATCGCGAAACGATTTTGGGTATTTTTTATATTTTTCCCATCTTTGGGAACTTTTGCCGTTGACGCAATTTGAGCAGATTTAGGACTTCTTCCCCTTTTTAACACAGTTATGTATCTATCCATACCTGTTTGAATTTTAATATCACTATTTTCACTTACTGCATCTATAATATGAATAATTTTGTGCACGTTGGTCACCTGGGTATTTATTGTTTGTTTGTTTGATTGTACAGCTAAGCTGACAAGTTTGCTAATAGGTGCAATTGTTGTTGCTTCTTGATCACTATTTAACATGTACGGAGAGCATGATCGCGCACGAGTAGTTGTGTTTTGTGTCGAATTCAGGTTTTTGTTTAATTCAATTTTTATTGTCGTCATCAGCAACAAAAGTTAAATAAAAATAAGCATTCTAACTTCTTGTAGGTTTATTGTTGTTGTTGTTGTTGCCAGAAGATGAACTCATTTAGAGTTGTCTTGTTTTTTTTTTCACTTATGAAAGTTTGTGTATGCAAATATTTATGTATTATACACAAGCAAAAAAATAAAATAAATCCAGTATAATAACTGTTCAATAAATGTTTTGTTTTTGTATATTTTGTGACTTTAAATTTTTTATAATTTTTAATATTCAGTTGCGACGATTATAAAACGCGTCTGTACAATGCTAGAGATGAAAATGAATAAAAATAAAAAACTGAAACTGAAAAAATAAAACTTTTAACACCCGCTTCTCATAGACCTCCCATGTGCGGCGCACCAGGTGGTATAAATCGCCACGTCAACCTTTGTGTCCGAAAGTGGAGCACATTCTGGCTTGACATTCTTTCAAAAATGTTCTAAATTCGTTCGTATTGTCATTTGATGCGCCAACAAAGTTTGTACCACTATCCGAAAACATGGTTAGGGGACAACTTCTTCTAGAAATGAAGCGATTGAATGCTGCTAAAAACATGTCCGTTGTTAAATCGGACACCGCTACGATATGTATTGCTTTCGTAGAAAAGGAGACAAAAATACACACATAACCTTTGGTTATTTTACATGCCCTATTATTATGAGTTTTCACATCGAAAGGTCCCGCAAAATCCACCCCAGCAGGAAGGACCGACATTATTTGACTGCATAATCGTTGCCTATCAACGATACAACGCTTGCATGGATAATCACAGTGCGCACTAAAACTTTTAATCGAGGTACCCAATATTCGAAGCAATAGATCCGCCATGAATCGATAATATACATATGTATGAATTCTGCCATCAATTTGGCAAATCGACAAGAGTACGGAAGAATAATTGGGTACTGTTCACGAAATGATAACGAGGGTGACTTGGCAAGTCGCCCGTTCAATCTCATTACGTTATTTTCATCAAAAAACTGATTTAATGGCAACAATGAAAAACGCTTTTTGAACAAGCACCGCCAAACGTAATTTGACGTTCTTCATTTCTTCTCTAGTTACAAGGGCTGTTTCCTGATTGAAACGTCCCCTAAGAGTTCGGTGCATAGCACGAAAAAATTGCATATGACCCAATTTTAAATAATCTACCATGACATCGTCATACATGTTTTTTATTTCCGGTTTGCGTGAAAGAGAAGCTTTAATTCTAAAGAATTGCTTCATAGCACCAGTCTTTGATATACCCAAATTTATTTCGCGGGGAAAATCGGCTTAAAAGTGTGTGATACAACATATCGACCCGTTGTGTCCCTTTTGGTGGTACTTTTATACAGTTCCTCACAAAATTTGTCAGAAGGTGACATAATATTTCCCTTGGGGCTTCTTCCAACTCCCAAAATTTCAAGATTTTTATTTAAATTGTCCTCTTCGGAAAAGGAAACAGTGGTTGTAAACACATTTACTGAATTTTTAGGTAATAATTCGATAGGCCCAGTCAGAAAATAGTTTTCTGACCCATAAGTGACCCAAAAATGTTTCGCCGAACCTCACCAAGAATTATGTTAGGATATAAATCAGCTCCTAACAAAATATCAACAGGACTGCTCTTATAGAAGTTAATATAAGCTAATTACAGACTGTTAAGTTCTCCTTCAATTTCGGAAGGACAAACAAATGACGGTAAATTTTGCGAAATGCAGGGCAAAACAAGAGCAGTTGTTTCCAAGTCGATTTTCTCATCTAATGGAGAGCTAACTCGAATTGAGCACATTTTCGTAGAGTTTGTAACAGCAATATTATCCACGCCGGAAATCCTGACCTTCGTAGACTCTGAAGGAATTTTTAATTGATTTCGCAAGCGCTCGGAAATAAACGAAGCTTCAGATCTTGTTAGATACGTAGTGTTTTGACAAATGATAGATACCATAGCAGTTCCCAATAATACAGAAGAATTCTGTGAAAGGTGAAAAACTTGCCGATTGAAGTTCGAGGGTGCAGCCGCCGATGTCGATGGTCTATCCGATGACACTTCCTTTGAATGGGTTAGGTTAAAATGAGAATTATTTGAAGCATATGTGTTTTTGAGTTATGAGGAGAACTGTTATTAGGCACTTCACGATGGAGCATAGTATGGTGTTTTTGATTGCACTTATAACAGACATGATCGCTCGTACAATCTTTAGCCACATGGGATTTCGACAAACAGTTAACGCAACAATGAAATTTTTGAAGTGAAAACTTCTTATGGGCGCGGTACGAAGGTTTTGGATGAGACAAAACCTCAGAACTCGCGACACCGTCACGCTTTTTGACACTTGTAGCATCCTCTCTGTTTGTGCGAATGCCTACTAGAGGGTGGCTTTACTCCACTCATATGTATGGACATAGTACTGTTAACAGTGTGTAGACACGATAATTTGAACATAGTGTTCAGTAAATATCGTGTATAGTATTTTTGAGAGAGAACTACATAACAATTTTTAACACTCAAAGAGAAATAAATGTATACATTTAATAATATCGTTCTCCTTAAATGAATGAGTTTTTGATATTGCACACAGAAGGAGAAAAAAAAACACAAGTTATTCGTGTAATTGGTGTTGGTTATTCGCAGCAAAATATGTAGTTTGTTTACTTAATACGTGTTTGTTATTATTGAAATAATTATTTTCAGATATAAGAAAATGAGTTGCGAAAGTGCCTCGGAGAATGTAAGTATTTAATATGCAATTAGTATATTTAATTTTTGGATTTAGTGAATAGTGGCAGTTTGATTAATAATTTTATATCTCTGTAAAATTTTTAATATTCTAAGACCCGATTACACCCAAAAAATATCTCCGTAAAAACACAATATATTGCTAAAATATCAAAAAACCGCAAGATATCGCTAATAAATTATATCGCAATATATATCTAAAAAATTATAAAAACGCAATATATCGCAAAATAATAACTGTTTATACCCCTGGTGAACGTTTTCTATATACTTATGTACATAAGAGTGAAACAGTAGCAAAAAAACTCAATATTAAGAAGAGCGAAGTATATACTATACATAGTGAATTAACAGTGTATGAATTGTAGGCTGTGTGTCTAAACCAGGGATCCCCACACACATACATTCACAAGTAATTTATTTTTCTCTCATTGCATTAGGGTTGCCAGGACATATTTGGTTCTGTCCTCGAACAAATTAAAAAAAAATTAACACAAATCGCCACATGTGATAATTATATTAAAAAGACCATTTAATTTGTTATTTTATTTTGTACTCAAATAAAGACTTAATGTCAAATAAACTTTTAATAAAAGCTTGGAAGGTAAAAAAATTTTTTTTTTTATTTTGAAAATAAACAATCTAAAATTCATTTTAAATTCTGTATGCACTAATAAATCGCCGTATTCAGCATTTATTTCATCATAAAAGTTTTTAATTTTTCGATGGGTCAGAGAATTATGGCCCGCACGTATATTATTAATTACTTTTATGGCAACTTGCATAGTGTTCAATAAATTCAAGTTTTTTGTAAATAACGCCTGTTGATGTATTATGCAATGAAATACATATAAGGTAAAATCGTTAAAAAACCCCGCGAAAAAATCTTTTTTGCCAACCATCACATTGCCACCGTCAGTGCATACCGAACAAAACTTTTTTTTGTCCGCATAAGAAATCTCTCCATCAACGACATCAAAAATAGTGCTACTCTTAACATTTCCATGCAAAGCAACCATTGTCAACATTTCTTCATGGATTTCGAAATTATTGCCAATAATTCTTACGCATATGATCAACTGGCACATGTCATTAATGTCAGTGCACTCATCTAAACAAATAGAAAAATATTTGCAGTTAATTATTCTCTCTTTAATATTTGAATAAATGATTGCACTAATATTTTCCGCACGACGGATAATTGTATTAGAGGACATTGGGACATCATTAATAATTTTTCGCATTTCTGCTCCTGTTTGACCAAAGACTTCTAAAACAGAATTGCTTATCATACCATCTTCAAATGGACGGCAACGTTTAGCAAGTGCAGTGGCAATAACAAATGATGCCTTTCTTTTTAGGAAACGATCAGGTAATTTATCAACCTGATATTCTTGGCAATCATTTATTATTTTTTCATAAAAAGGTTTTTTAAGACTTAGAACTATTCCTCCCTATCATTATTTAATATTTTTTCATACTCGCCATGACATAAGCGATAATGCCTTTCTATGAAAAATTTATAATCACGCACCACAGTGCGTTGGCACACTAAGCACTCAGCTTTACCGAAGTAATTTTCGGCCAATAAAAAAGCATTCTCCCATTATATATTAAACATTTTATTCAGTGTTGTCTAGTAACAAGCTACTATACAACCTGCTCATAGGAATTATATAAAATCTAAATGGCAACCCTGGAAAAAGAAACAAGCGACTACACAACTTGCTCGCATGAAGGATCCAACAAGACTAAATGATTTTATTAAATAAAAATACAAATTATCTTCTCATGCTCTCTTTATTAGTAAGAGAGCATTCGCACATGTGCGGTGTTTTGCAGATTTCTGGTCTAAACAATCATTTTGTCTTCTTTGAATGTTGTTTATGTTGTAGCCATAAAAACATTCAGAGTAATCAGAATCTTTAAAAAAATGCGACAAACTCAAACATTCATTTTTTACAGAAATCACTCAAAGGCTGTTTGCTATGGAGAAAAGCCACCCTCTAATGCCTACCATGTGCTAGTAAGCTCACCTGTTGCATACTCCTTGATAAATGGTTAAATTTGTTGCATGTAGTTATATAATTGTTTATATCTACGCATAATTTTTTGGCACGTGTATTCTTGTAATCACAAAACGTTTTCACTTCTGTCGGCACTCCCGGAGTGCTACCCGTAGTTTTTTTAATAGTCGAAAACCTATCACTGATAGACATATTTTTAAATCGACGACAAAATCTTAATACATGATTCTGTTTAGGACACAAAACACACGTAATTACGGAGGTTTTAGTCGAGACATGAGCCTTAACTTTTTACTCGACGATTTTCTTTTCAGTTTCAGAGCTGGTATGCGTATGCACTCTAAGGTTTGAATCCCTTCTGTTAAGAACATGTCCTAATCCTTCCACTGAGACAAAGCCTTGTTCCCAAAATTTAACTGTTTGCGAAGGCAGACGTTTATACCCCTTTGTAAAATTTTTAGAGCCGAACTAGTTTTTTTTGTTATAGTGTCTAATGAAAACAGACGTTTGAATTGATTATTTATTAGCATACGCGGGTTTTCATACGTATCTTTAACATTTTTCCACGTTAATTCGAAACGCTAATTCGACAAAGGACACTTGTTTTCCGAAGCAAATGACATAGCCGTTCAATATTGCTAAGTTCACGTATTATTCACGTATAAGGCCGTAAACAATTCCCTAAAGGTTGGCCACGATAAATAATCCCCATAAAACACATCTACATCACATAGCGGTAAATGCAAAGTATGACTTGAGCGATCACCTTGGCTAGGATTTATGGGTAGATCACCACTTGCCTTTTGCTCTGCTTCACATTCGTGTTTGCGTTTTCGTATAAAACATAAACACTTTATATACGACGAATACGCAGATCGATATTTAGATGATATTACTTTCACATCTGTAGCATCAGTATCATCTACGGTATCAGTATCTTTGGGAGTTTTAAACTATTAAGACATTTTTCATATGTCAGTTTTACTTTCTCCCACAACGGTGTTAATTCTGCGTCATGAAGATCGAGAGTAAACACTGTGTGTGTGTCCTCTTGAATGTCGTTGAAACAAGCTTCGAACATGACGATAGAATCAGTAGCCCTGACAAAATTCTCTAAAGAAGTAGTCATGGTTGCTATTTAATTTTATTTTACGAAAAAAAATTTATTATAAATTTCAATTAAATATAAGTTCAAATTTATTGACAAAAAGGCACTGTCAATTGCACAGAATTAAAATAAAATTTTTGTGGATGTAATGGCGTCTCAAGGGTCTCATGTGGATTCTCTTCACTCCAAATGCGGCAATTTTGCTTGTTGACGTAGCCATTCAACCAAAAATGAGCCTCATCACTGAACAAAATTTTGCGGGTAAACTTCGCGAACTGAACCATTATTTTCGAAATAAATTTGCACGATTTGCAAGCGTTGTTCTTTTGTCAACCTGTTCATGATGAAATGGCAAACCAAACTAAATATTAATCACTTGACAGCTGACAAAATGGCCGCCAGTTAAAAAAGTGATGCCAACTTAAAGTTCTATACCTCAATAAAAAACACCCATTATAAACAGATTCATATCGAATAAATTATTTGTTCTGTCGTTTATAAAGTTTTTTCAAACCTATTTTGTTGTGCTTAGTAATTCCCAGATATTATTTGGGAGTTCATGTATGAGTAGACGAGTTTTGAAACTTTTCAAACATATCAAACACTGCAAAAAATCAATGGTTTAATTATAATTTAAGACGTATTAAGGAAATAAAAATAAACTTCTATGAAACGGCTGTACAACAGTTTCGTCAACTGGAAGAATTATAGGCAGTGCAGAAATAAATATAAAACAGGGGGGTTATTATGCATTTCGAAAATTTATTTCCGAACGTTTATAAATCCCTTTCGAAAGTGCAACTATGTACTACGAAAGCAAATGTCAAAATTGTTATTAACGTACATAAGTATTTTTTTCGAACGCCATTTTGATTGCGGAAATCTTAGTTATTGTTTTTAAGTACTTCAAAAAATTAAAAATACACATGGTGCTTTTAACTGCCTATGTCACAATGTTGAAAGAATTTTTTTAATATTTTTTATTCGTATAATTCCATTTGAAGCAAAAACAAATTCTATAATTTTTTTATTAAATGGAGTTTAGCACGTAAATGTGATTCAATTTTTTTATGAATCTAAACGAAATATTTACGCTCACATTTATTAAATATTTAAAAAAAAAAAAAAAAAAAAAACGTAAATACTAGTTTTGCTTAGGGATAGTGTAATTTAACTTGGTTTTTAAATTGCAAAATAAAATTAATTATTCTAAAAAAAAGTATAAAAATTGCTAGCCCTTAATTAAAAAAAAAATATTTTAATTAAAAGAAAAATTATTAGTTTCTTTCTTGGTTAAGTTTTCTTCGATAAATGTGAACGTAGCTTTATGTACATACATACATACTTAGTACTTTTAAAAAATGTAATACTCAAAAATTTTCTCTGAGATTCATAACGATCCAATAATCTTTTATCCTTTGGAATCTCTCTGAATCACAATCCTCCACTTTTCCACAACAAAACACTATCCATTTAAGTTACTTGTGTATTTTTAAATTTGCACTTCAAATTTTTTAACATAATTTTGACATTTGTATAAAACAATGCAAAAATTAAAAATTTCCTTTAAAATTATTGAAACAACCCTGCAAGCCTTTCGAACGTACTACATAATACGATTTTCCTTTCGATTCGGAAATTCCTTTCGAAAGCGTTTTCGATTCGAATCGAAATACATAATAGCCTCCCGCACTATAAATAGCAAAACGAAATTTTTTGGAAAACAAAATAACCAACTGCATCGATGAGAAAACTATGTGGTGAAAAAGCATGTTGTTGAAAGTATAGTAGCTGTGCCATATATAAATTTGATAGCAGAAAACACAATATACATACATTTAAATATTTGTTAATATTTGTACAGGCTAAAGTTCGTAAATGTTTATAATCAGAGAAATATTAGGTAGACATTGTTAACATATTTCGTTTTACCAAAAAACAACGTTTGTTTCTATTCAGCTAGTGCTGTTGAAAAATCTACAAAAGGGATGTATAAATATTAAATTTTTACTTTGTTGCTCGAAACATTTAAACATTTACGAACTTTAGCCTGTACAAATATTAACAAATATTCATAATAAACAGTTCGTAGTAATTAAAAAAAAAAATACAATTAATATAAATATACATTTAAATTTGATAGGTTTGTGCTAAATAGCCTAAAAAACATTATGAAAACCATGAATAATAAAAAAATTTCCTGACTGTTAATATGTTGACGCAAAATTATGACATTATGGGATAATATTCGCACCGTCTTATTATAGATCTGTTTCTTTACTCAACATTGGGATCCCGCGGGATCCCAATTTTGCACGAAAATCGTTCCCGTACTATAAAATAAACAATAACAAATAAGAAATTTGAATTTTACCTAACAAGAATAATGATGAAATAATTGTTACTTTTGCAAAATGCAAAACAATATATGTATGTATGTTTGGAGCAGAGATCTGCAAAACACCGCACATGTGCGAATGCTCTCTTACTAATGAAGAGAGCATGAGAAGATAATTTGTATTTTTATTTAATAAAAACATTTAGGCTTGTTGGATCATTCATGCGAGCAAGTTGTGTAGTCGCTTGTTTCTTTTTCCAGGTTAGAAATTTAGATTTTATATAATTCCTATGAGCAGGTTGTGTAGTAGCTTGTTACTAGACAACACTGAATAAAATGTTTATTATAGAATGGGAGAATGCTTTTGTAATTGCCGAAAATTACTTCGGAAAAGCTGAGTGCTTAGTGTGCCAACGCACTGTGGTGCGTGATTATAAATTTTTCATAGAAAGGCATTATCGCTTATGTCATGGCGAGCATGAAAAAATATTAAATAATGATAGGGAGGAATTAGTTTTAAGTCTTAAAAAACCTTTTTATGAAAAAATAATAAATGATTGCCAAGAAGCTCAGGTTGATAAATTACCTGATCGTTTCCTAAAAAGAAAGGCATCATTTGTTATTGCCACTGCACTTGCTAAACGTTGCCGTCCATTTGAAGATGGTATGTTTTTCAAGGAGCTGAGCAATTCTGTTCTAGAAGTCTTTGGTCAAACAGGAGCAGAAATGCGAAAAATTATTAATGATGTCCCAATGTCCTCTAATACAATTACCCGTCGTACGGAAAATATTAGTGCATTCATTTATTCAAATATTAAAGCGAGAATAATTAACTGCAAATATTTTTCTATTTGTTTAGATGAGTGCACTGACATTAATGACATATGCCAGTTGATCATACGCGTAAGAACTATTGGCAATAATTTCGAAATCCATGAAGAAATGTTGACAATGGTTGCTTTGCATGGAAATGTTAAGGGTAGCACTATTTTTGATGTCGTTGATGGAGAGATTTCTTCTTATGCGGACAAATATAAGTTTTGTTCGGTATGCACTGACGGTGCCAATGGTGGGCAAAAAAGATGGTTTCGTGGGGTTTTTGTTAAAAAACGATTTTAACTTATATGTATTTCATTGCATAATACATTCCCAGGCGTTATTTACAAAAAACTTGAATTTATTGAATACTATGCAAGTTGCCATAAAAGTAATTAATAAAATACGTGGGGGCCATAATTCTTTGACCCATCGAAAATTTTAAAACTTTCTTGATGAAATAAATGCTGAATACGGCGATTTATTAATGCATACAGAGGTTAGATGGCTCAGTAAAGGTCGTTGCCTCGAAAGGCTATTTAATCTTCGCAAAGAGGTGATTTCGTATTTCGAAAACAATCCTTCAAAAGATACAGACGAGATGCTATCCAATTTTAAAGACAAAAATTTCTTGCTAGATTTTGCGTTTTTGACTGATATGACGGAATTAGTTAATCAATTAAACCTTCAGCTGCAAGGTAGGAACAAAAACATATTTGAACTGATTTTCGCAGTTCAGCAGTTCAAAACAAAAATTGTATTGTTAATATGGAAACTAAAAGCTAATAATTTGATGAGCTTAAAACGAACTTCATAAGTTTTCAAGTAGCAAAATAACTGAATATGTTAATGTTCTTGCAAATTTATTAACAAATTACAGCAGCCGTTTTAATGATTTTATAAAAATTGAAAATATGATAGAACTACACGATAATCCATTGCTATGCAATATGGATAATCAAACCAGTGAAATTAAAGAAGAGCTTATAAGAATGCGCAACGATTTAGCTTTACCACTTGCAAAAGGAATAGAGTTCTGGAAATATGTTAATGAGGATATATATCCAAAAACAAAAAATGAAGTTTATAAACTATATTCAATGTTTGGCTCAACATACATTTGCGAATCATCATTTTCAATTCTATAAATAATTAAAAGTAAAACAAGAAACAGACTTACTGATGAACATGTCGAAAATCTTGTCAGAATAAAATGTTGTCCATATGAAATAAATATTGATGACGTAATGCAAAACTTTGATCAAATTTTATAAACTTCATTTTTTCTCGTAACGCAAGTGGTAAAGCGAAATCAATCGGTATTTTTGTTACTTCTTCTTTAACATCATGTTATATTATATTAACATGTAGTTATATTATATTAAAAACGGCTACTACACTGGCTGTCTTCCTAAACGTCTTTATGCAACGTCAAAGCAGGGTTTAAATCAAGAAATTTTATTTTACAGCTCTGCAAAACAAATGCATTATCATTGTAAACTTTGCAACTCTGTTGACGTTTAGAAACACTTCTTTGCTTTGCATAATTAAAATTACAATGGCACCGAGACAAATTATTTTTAAATCTTTTTTGGATTTATACAATGGAAAACACTCCAGGAGCAACATAATTAATAGCTCTTTTGTTTTAAAACGAAATCAAATTGCACCTATCTTTTTCCACCATTGTTGTCTATAAAAAGCATACACAATTTTTATAGTGCGCTAGTTGCGTTTATTTGCATATCAGATGCTAGACAGGTGAGTTTAGGAATGCAATACTTTGTCAGAGTTTACGCAGTTGCGTTTGGGAATATGTGACATTGTTGCACTTCAAAGCAACATGCGTTTAGGAAGGCAGCCACTGCTTTGACGTTTAAAGACGTTTAGGAAGGCAGCCATGGTAATAAATTCAATCTCAACTGAAAATATATTTATTGAGGATATAGCAATAGAAATGGTGTCAGAAATTAAATATCTTGGAGTGGTTATCGATAAATATTTAAAGTTCGATTTTCACTTCGACTATATTTCCAAAAAAATCGCAAAAAAATTGCTTTCCTGAGAAGAATTCGATACCAACTGTTAACGTGTACTTCCATAAAAATATATAATACAACATTTTTATATTATTATTATTACGAATAAACGTAATTATTATTTGAACTTATATTGATTTACATATGAAAAGTAATATTATCAGGCTCAAGTTCAGTTTTATTGAATTAATGAAAATTCAAAATTACTAAGAGTTTTTTTGTGTTGGAAAATATTATTATTTATATCCAATCAGTTTTTAGCAGAACGTATCAGTACTGATTTCAAGGCCGCTACACCTCTCATCAGCGTTCAATTGTCCATCTTTACAATTTTCGTAAAGTGGATACTAATTGAGAATAATATCAACTATTTAACCAGTTTTCAACAGAAATAGAATATGAGAATTAATTTTTAATTATATTTTTATTCTACA
Source organism: Lypha dubia (assembly GCA_947311025.1). Taxonomy (NCBI): domain Eukaryota; kingdom Metazoa; phylum Arthropoda; class Insecta; order Diptera; family Tachinidae; genus Lypha; species Lypha dubia. The sequence continues at coordinate 72,534,358 of OX371260.1, forward strand.
ATGTAACAGTGCTGGTTAGTACGAAATTCCCTCATTACTGTTTGGAACTAATAATCAACACAAACTCATAGTCCGTTATCATCAAAGTATTCTACTTTGTATTTTAACGTTTTTGTTGTTTTTACTCTATATTAGGAAATTCACATATTACTGTGACCCCTGCTATTAGGGTATTTATAGCTCGTGCCCAAGCGGAATTAATATTTTTATATTATTATTATTACGAATAAACGTAATTATTATTTGAACTTATATTATACAAAAAAACTCTTAGTAATTTTGAATTTTCATTAATTAAATAAAACTGAACTTGAGCCTGATAATATTACTTTTCATATGTAAATCAATATAAGTTCAAATAATAATTACGTTTATTCGTAATAATAATAATAAAAATATTAATTCCGCTTGAGCACCAACTATAAATACCCTAATAACAAGGGTCACAGTAATATGTGAATTTCCCTAATATAGAGTAAAAATAACAAAATCGTTAAAATACAAAGTAGAATACTTTGATGATAACGGACTTTGAGTTTGTGTTGATTATTAGTTCCAAACAGTAATGAGGGAATTTCGTACTAACCAGCACTGTTTCATTGTAGAATAAAAATATAATTAAAAATTAATTCTCATATTCTATTTCTGTTGAAAACTGGTTAAATAGTTGATATTCTTCTCAATTAGTATCCACTTTACGAAAATTGTAAAGATGGACAATTGAACGCTGATGAGAGGTGTAGCGGCCTTGAAATCAGTACTGATACGTTCTGCTAAAAACTGATTGGATATAAATAATAATATTTTCCAACACAAAAAAACTCTTAGTAATTTTGAATTTTCATTAATTCAATAAAACTGAACTTGAGCCTGATAATATTACTTTTCATATGTATATAATACAACAATAAAACCTCATTTTGAATATTGCTCGTCTATACTATTCCTGTGTACTCAGAAAATGAAAGACTGACTTCAAAAGTTATAAAACAAGGGTATGAGATGTATTCTACGCTGTCATAGACTAAAGGCTCCGTTAGCCGAGCGCATCAGTACCGTAATGTGTCAGCTGTTCGTCTATAGCATGGGAAAAGCCATACAAAAGCTTACCGAATTTATAACTAACGTACCCGTAATGTATGAATTAAAATAAAATTGAATTTCATACGGTCGTTATGTGACATTTGTAAGCCAGTGATGGGCTGTTATTTTGTTTTATACTAAGGGGGTATTTTCGCTCTTCTCTTTGGTACTTTTTTATAATGATATATGTAAGCTATGATTGAAAAACTGAAAATAATAAGTGTACATATACATGTAACTGCATAAACATATGTATGTACATATATGTATATATATGTACATGCTTAGATGTATAAAATAAACCAATAAATAATTCAACGGCTGCAAAAACATTTTTTATGTATGCACATATCGAGCCTTTGCTGCAATAAAGTCATAACTCAAAAAAGTAGTTATGCAGAAGGCGAGTTTAAAGTTGCGCATTCGCTAGCAACTTAATGGTAAACGATAATTTAATATTTGTCTCAAAAGTTTAGTATGCAAAATATTTCATATATACTTACATACATGTATGTACATTTTTATACCATTTATATATCTAAGGTACTTTTTCTTCACAACAGTAACAATTTGAAAATGTTTAATGCCCATCACTGTTTTGTAAACAGCTGTTAATTTTTCATAAATTATTTATTTATTTTATATATACTACCCAGCAAACCATTTCATAAGCAAAATGTAACTCGTATAATAAACTTATAACAGATTTACTAGAACTTTTAGTAAGCATGATATTTATAAACTTTTTATATATAAAATGCAGTTTTCAAATACTTTACAATTTTTATACACAATTTTTATAACAATTTAACACATATATTCGCAAATGAGTCATGCCATAGTTTTGTGTTTTTTTTTTGTTACCGGAAAGAGTAAATAGTTTAAAAGTTATTTAAAAAAGGAAAAGAGTGTGCGTAGCCTGAGTGCAAATGGAGCTATAGAAATAAAATATGTTTTTCATATAATATGCATATCAAATGGCATAACTATTTCCTTTTAAAATTTTTCAGATATATTAAATTCAATTGGAGTAGAAGAAAACCAACTTAAGTTCGCCAAAAAGTTTAAAAGAATACCGCAGGAAACAAGTTTGTAAAACAAGAATAAATTTATTTAATTAAATAAAGAAAAGTAAATTATATATGTCTATAGTAAATATGTTATTTTTAAATAAACCAAATGACAAATCCTGATGAAAAATATTTTTTTTTATCTAAGCTTACAAAATTATTAGGAATCTAAGTTTATTTTAGTGACCCATTATTACTTATCTATTTTTCTCTAAGCTAATTAGATAAGCAATATTATCTAAAGGGGCGCTGTTCATTACTAAAAAATTGTTAATAAAATTTTTAAAATAGTATTCACGACACTTTTTTAAGCTTAGAACTCATGTTGGTAATCTTAGCTGCATTCCTAAACGCATATTGCTTTGCAGTGCAACAATGTCAGGTATTCCCAATCGCAACTGCGTAAACTCTGACAAAGTATGGCATTCCTAAACTCATCTGTTTCGCATCTGATATGCAAATAAACGCAACTAGCGCACTATGAAAATCGTGTATGTTTTTTATAAACAACAATGGTGGAAAAGGATAGATGCAAGATGATATGATTTCGTTTTAAAACAAAAAAGCTATTGATTATATTGCTCGTTATTGCTCCAAAAGTTTTAAAAATAATTTGTCTCGATGTCATTGTAATTTTAAGTATGCAAAGAAAAGAAGTGTTTCTAATGATAATGTATTTGATTTACAGACCTGTAAAATAAAATTGCTTGATTTTAACACTGCTTTGACGTTGCATAAAGACGTTTAGGAGGCAGCCCTTGTTACAAGGGATTTCTAAATCGTTTTGGTTTGTTGGGTAATTCTGTTTTGTTTATGTATAGTCAAACACGTTTTTAAATATTCTATAAGTACACCAACGGGCTAACAGTACGGGTACGGTAGAGCAGCGCTCGGCTAACGGAGCCTTAACGCACATCAGCGATATGCTGCAGAGGCTACAATGGCTAACGGTCAACCAAAGATTTATAATGAATGTTCAAACGCAATTAGTTTATGTTGCTGAGGTTCAACCCTATAATTTGCGAAACGCTGACTATTTTAGAATACACTTTAGAACTGGAGTGCCTAAAGTTCCTTATGGAAGTGCAAACACCAATACATTTAAGCTGGAGGTCCACACCACACGTTTACGCCGCTGTCAAAAAAGTGGAATCAGTGTTATTGTATGTGACAAGTTACACAGCACAACACGTAGAACGCTTAAACGCGTACGACGCGTAAAGTAGGTTTACTTTCTACTTTTGTACGCGTCTCTCGCGCCATGTTAAAATGACATCTGATTTGGATAGGCAAGGATGACAAATTATATTGTACTTTCAAAGTTATAGATAAATATGTTTGTTTCGTGGATTAATTTCTTCTATTTTATGTACTAATAATAATTTTTTTTATGAAAATATTTTCACCACAACTTGAGCTTAAATATGCGTTTGAAGCGTGAAACGCCCTTTAAAGAAAAACTAATTTTTATACAATATTTTTTGTTCTAAAAAGCAATACATACAAAGAAATATGAAAAAAACATTTCATTTCACGTACACGGCAAAAAAATTTGATTTGCATTTTTTCTAAAAATTATTTTTTTTTTGATAAATTTTATTATTTATTGAATCTTCAATTTAATTGAAACATCAATAAGTTGTTCAAATCTTAAATCTAAAAATAATAAATTTATGTTTAGCCAATGCTAAACAAAATTTTTAGTTTCAACGGTTGATTTTTGTTGTTTTTACATCTCTCGTGTACGGCTGATAGAAAGAGTATCCCTCCTTCTAAGCCGGGTGTGGCCTCTATACTCTAGAATATTGCGCGCAAGTGGATTTTGGTGCAACTCAAGTTTTTTAATTTATTTTTTCGCGTGTTTACAAAATACCGTCTTAACCAACGGAACATCGAGATCTTTGTGAATTCGCTGATTTCGGATATACCATGGAGCTGCTGTTATAGTACGTAGAATTTTGTTTCGCCGCCTTTCGACGATCAAGATGAACGCCTAGATATTTGACTACAGTGTGTTGCGGTATAGTCTCGGTGTTTCCCTGCGTGAAGTAAAAGTAACGTGAACACATTTCTGCTCATTCACTTTTATCCGCCATTGTTTTAGCCATTTTTCCAATTTTGAGATGTACCCTTGTAGATTCCGGGAAGCTTCTACAGGATTTTCATGAACGCTTAGAAAAGCCGTATCATCAGCAAATGTTGACGTGTGAATGTTACTGCTTAACGGTAAGTCAGAGGCATATATTAAATAAAGTAAAGGACCGAAGATACTGCCTCGAGGGACTCCGGCTTCAATCGACTAGGAGGGGCTTGAAAAATTGCCTTCCCTAACTACAAATTTTCGTTCCTCTAGATAGCTTTTTAAGAGCCTGACGATGTTTGCGGGTAGATTTTGTGTTAATTTGTGGACAAGACCTTCGTGCCATACTTTATCAAAAGCCTGTGCGACATCAATAAAAAGCGCTGAACAATTTTCAGAGGTGTCTCTAACTACGTTCACAAGTCTGTGAGTTACTTCAATAGTGCTATGTTGACTGCGAAAACCGAATTGATGATCTGGAATGCATCCACTTCTACACACTATAGGCATCAGCTTGCTCATCTACAGCTTTTCAAATAGTTTTGAAATGTTGGGGAATAAACTAATAGGCCGATAGGGTTCAACCTTCGAATGATCCTTGCCGTGCTTTGGTATCATAATAATCATCGAAACCTTCCATTCTGCCGGATAGTATTGCAGCCGTAAAATACCATTAAAGATGAATAGTATTATTCGTTTTGCAATGAAAGGCAATTCTTGCAGCATTTTGTTGCTTATTTTATCAATACCTGGGGCTTTTTTTGAGTTTAGACTTGTAGTAGCCTTTTAAATCTCCACAATATTAAATCTTAGCGGAATTTCTGGTAAAGCGACGACTGGTGGCAGTTCAATAATATCAGCAGAAATATTTGGAGTAAATACTTTTTCTAAGTGTTTAACAAAAAGAGCACCTTTTTCAGCATCAGTTCTTGCCCAGTCACCATTTGAAGCTCGTAATGGAGGTTTACATATCACCGGCCTTTTAAGTCCTCTGGCTGCACGCCACAGCGAATAATCTGTTGATGGTGTTGCATCGAGTTCTTGCAGAAATTTTTGCAGCGAAGCTGTTTTTTGTGTTTGCAAAACTTTTCTAAGCTGCTTGGTACACTCCTTAAGCCTTAATTTTAGCTGAGGCGATCTGTAACGTTGCCATTCTCGTCGAGCTCTCCGTTTTTCAGTCAATAGCCTTTCTATATCTGCACAAAAAATATTGTTAAATCTCGGCTGTTGATTTGGTTGAATTGAAGAAGCATTAAGAGCAGCTTGTTTAGCATGTGCTTCAAACAACCTAATAAAATTTTCTATGTCAGTAGGTGTTCTCAATGGCATATTTTCCGTGCAATGAGCACTCAAATATTCTTTATATTTCAGCCAGTTAATACGTACAGTAGTCAGCGGTAAATCACATGTTGGTGTTGCAGTTGTGTGTGATTAAATAGTGATAATAGTAGGCGAGTGATCTGAAGACAAATCCAAAGATGCTTCTACTTCAATCATTTCGCTGGGCACACCTTTCGAGATTCCAAAGTCGATAACATCAGGAAGCTACATTCAAACCCAATTTTGAAATTGTGTCAAACAAAACAGGACCCTTAGGACTGATTAAACGTGAACCCCAAAAAGTGTGTTTAGCATTGTAGTCGCCAGCTGCTAGAAAACGGGACCCCACTGTTTTATAAAATATATATATTGTATATATATTGATATCATAGCTTGGGAATTTCGATTAGAATTAGAAATCATGACGATTAGAGAAATAAAATAATCTAATCATTAAAATTGAATTTTGATAAAAATTTCAGATTACTAATTGATTAGATTAGAAATAATCAAAAATCTAATCACAATTAGTGACGATTAGCATTTCTAATCAAATCTAATCAAAAAAATAATTGATTAGATTTCTTGATTATTTTTGATTAGATTTGATTACAAATGCTAATCGTCACTAATTGTGATAAGATTTTTTTTGAATTATATATAAGCAGAATCAGCAATTAGTAATCGTCTAAAATGGCTAAGTAATCATAATTAATAAATTTTTCAGCACAATTAAAATTTCTAATCCAATTGCTAATTATTAGGATTAGTAATCATTATTCCCAAGCTATATATTTATAAGTATATATGTTCCCGAAGCTCCTATAAGGAGCATAGGGCCCCAATTCCCAAGCTATGATTGATATATATATATATATATATATATATTGACTCTCTGAAATTGAAAACCTGGGGGGAGAATAAACAGATAATATCACAAGCTTTAGGTAAAAATTTTCAATGCAGGTGTTTGTTGCTTGAAGCTAATCTTCACAAAATTCATTTAACAGGTAGTGTTTTATTCGAGTTTTCATTAGGATTCCAGAGCCACCACAAGCTCTACCTCGAGGATCCTTGGTGTCGTAGAAATTATATCCACTAATTTTAAAATAGTTTCGAGACGTCAAATGAGTTTCTGAGATAAGCATAATTTCGATGTGTTTATCCAGAAGAAAATATTCTATTTCATTTTTATGTTGGCAGATGCCGTTTGCGTTCCAAAAACAGATTCTTAAGTTCATGTTTTTTTCAATACAGCCTGCAATAAGGTAGACTGCATTTTCAACATTTCCTGCATCATACAGGACATGTTGAGAGTAAAAGTATTTACTGTTTGGATAAGGCTCTCTATCGAGGCTTCAATACGACTAAAATCAGGCCCTGATTCTTCATTTGCTGGTTTTATGCGCCGTAGTCTGGTTACTTTTTAAATTATTAACGTATGAAAATTTACTATTAGGTTTTTGTTGAGTAAGAGTCGTGTTAGACTTTAAAACATTTGAGTATTGATTATGGCTAGACGACGGTTGAGGTAACTGAGGGTAGTTTAAAGGGATGTTGTCACAGTTAGCGGTACTGTGCAACTCACCACATACAACGCAAACGGTAGGCAACTTGCAATAAGATTTGGTATGGCCAAATTCTTGACAGTTCATGCATTGGTTAGGTCCAGTTTTTTTATGTGGCATCTCAACTTTAACTCTTCTGTGCAACAAGTACTTTAAATTATAGATTGAGTGCGATCCATTTGCTGTAGCTCGACTCTAAAAATAGGTTGGGGGATTTTTTCCCTATTTTTAATGTTAGAAACATTTTTACTTTGAAGCCAATATTTTCAAGGCCAGACTGTACCTCTTCTGAATCCACACTAGAGTCTATACCTTTTATTACGACGGTTAGACCTTTAGCACTCTTTAATTGGTACGTATAAAAATTTTTGTTTCTTAGTGAAATTATACTGACTCGCTTTTGACTTTGTCACTAGTACTACTCTCTATATTACCCCCATACAATGCTTTGTGCTATAGACATTTAGCATGTGCTTGTCATTGAAAATGTACTAGTAACATTAAGAGTGTTAACTAGGTAGTGATTACGTAGTTCTAATGGGACAAAGTGGCGACATTCAAACCAGAATGTTACTACACCATTTTTCAATGTAATTCAGAAAATTCCAAATGAAATTCAGAATTTCCAGTTTAAATTCAGAAAATTCCAAATGAAATTGAGAATTTCAAATTAAAATTCAGAAAATTCCAAATGAAATTGAGAAAAAAAAAAAAAAAATTCCAAATGAAGTTGGGAAAATTTCAAATGAAATTGAGAAAGTTCGATATAATATTAAGAAATTGATTTGTTTTTAACAAAAAGGTAATATGTACATAGAAAGAACACAACTTTAATCAATTGTGATATTACTTAAGGAAAAAAATAATTGAAACATATTACATAAAATCAGTTATCCGAACTCGTCTTGGTATGCGATAATGCTCCCTGCCACAGTCGCTTACATCAAATTTTTGAAAATACACCAGCAAATCTTTTACGATTGAGTCCCTACTCACCAATCCTTAATCCCATTGAAATTATTTGGTCCAAAATTAAAAGTATTGTAAAATCCAAAATGAATATACCAAATGTACATAAGTCCGCCTAATGTAGGTGAACGGAGGCTGACATATCTTGAAGAAATAATAAACACTTCCAAGACCTGCATAACTACCGGAGATTGCAGTAGAGCTATACAGCACACAACTACATTTTACCAAACTGCTCTGCAATTAGATGATATGACTGTTGGGCAGTAAAATGATGCAAACATGTACATATTTACAATTATTTTATATCTGCATTATTTTAATGTTACATATGAATATATAATTAATTTTGGTTAATACAAATCTCCCAAGTTCAATATTTTTTTTATTTCATTTAGAATATGAAATTCTCAATTTCATTTGGAATTTTCTGAATTTAAACTTGAAATTCTCAATTTCATTTGGAATTTTCTGAATTTGAACGTGAAATTCTCAATTTCATTTGGAATTTTCTGAATTTGAACGTGAAATTCTCAATTTCATTTGGAATTTTCTGAATTTAAACTTGAAATTCTCAATTTCATTTGGAATTTTCTGAATTTAAACTTGAAATTCTCAATTTCATTTGGAATTTTCTGAATTTGAACGTGAAATTCTCAATTTCATTTGGAATTTTCTGAATTTGAACTCGAAATTCTCAATTTCATTTGGAATTTTCTGAATATAATCGGTAATGTTCTGAATTACATTGAAAAATGGTGTAGTGCATTTATATAATTTTAGTCTAGCTGTTAAAACAAACTAAAAAGTGTAGACGTATCATTGACAATGTCATCAAGAAGTCAGCACTAGTCGTCAAATTGGTGACGTGTCAGCAATAAGCCCAGTAAGAAGTCACCAAACAAGTAGACAAAAGTGCGGGACAATTGGCCCCGAGTTTACTAGAGGGAGCCTATAGTAGTGTCGGCCACAAAGAGAGTGAGAGAGAATCTAGGTAATAGTAGTGTTTATGAGTATGTATTAGTTAATAATACAGTGAACAAAATACATGAACATAACACAACACCGACATTGAATTTCTTGTGTATAAAAGTTGATATAAATGAACAAATTTTTAAGTTAATAAATATCATCAGACAAGTATTTAATCAGAAACAATATAAAAATGCCAAAACTTAAAAAACTTCAACATTTAAAATTGGTATGGTAGCAGATATTAAAAAAATATCATTGAACAAAAGAAGAAGTTACTTTCCTACAATCATCCTCATTATTACTTAATTTTTTTATTAAAAATCTAGTATTAAATTGAAAACTAGAATAAAATTAAGTAATTGTGTCTTATTGCAAGTATTCGCTGTGTATCTAGTAAAAACAAATTAAAGAGAAATATTAAAAGGCAATGCGACATAAATCTGCTTGTGCAAAAGCAACAGAATGAAATTTATTTAGTTTTTACATTTTGGTGAGTAGTGTTATTTTCATTCGGCTGTTACCCCGTTTATACGCACTTCTTATTTGCAAATAAGAGTGGAAAGCGTTGCCGTATTACTTTTTTATTGTAACTTAAATTGTTGCGAAAACTATTTGCAAATAATAAGCTATTTGCAAATAAGATGTGTGATGTTACCAGATGACTATATATTTACTGCGTGTCATTACAAAATATATAACAATATTTCTGAATGCTATTTGTGTATAAACAGTGAGTTAAGTTTTTGCAAATAGTCTTATTTGCAAATAAGAAATGCGTATAAACGGGGTATATGTTCGGTTGTATTCACATATGAAGCCGAATGGTGTTTGGCACATAGGTGCACGTTTGCGCATCAACGGCCTATAGCTATGAGTTTTACAAAAACAAATGAGCATCAAGCGCATAGGGCTTGGTCACTCCTGCTTTAGAACAAATTTCAGTCAATATTCATTATTATATAAAGACCTTAACCTCTTCAATGAAATGAAACAATTTTTTATATATTCAAAAGAAATTTAATACAGCTTATTTAACGTATTTTTAATGCATAAAATCCTTTTTGCTAATTATAATAATAAATGTTTAATTTTTTTAATATCATGCTAAATATGTAAATAAAAAAATGAAATGCATATAAATTAGCTAACCTATAACAAATCAATTTTTTTGAAAAAGTAATAACCTTCCATAAAAGGGTTGGGGATTAATGAAATATTAAATTAAAATTAATGTATGTATATTTTGGAATTTAAACATCGTCATAGTTGCGTCGGTTGCGCAATCTGTCCAATTGGATCCTTTATTAAAGTCGGGTTTTTCGACCTAATTATTTTAACAAAAAATATCTCCCAAATAATTAACTTGTTTCTAAATTTCGAATATAAGTTTTAAAAGTGCAATTATTGATTATTTAATTGGCACTTCAAAATAACGTAAATATGAAGATAAAATATAAGAAACTAAAAGAATTTGCTATCGTTTCCTCACCTATTATATACATTTGTGAGCCTACTGGTCGCAGATAAGCAATATCTTTCCCTGGCCTTTGTTGCCGTGTATTAAAGTAATATTTACATATGTAAGTATATAAAATACCAAAAATACACGTAAAATTTTTGTTCAAACTTAAAATTGAATTTAATATTTTCCTTTTGTGAATTCAGTCTACTGGTTTTACTGAAAATTGTTATGCTATTGCAAAGTGTATTTTTGAGTAAAACCTTACTTAGTTAGTTACCATTTTAACGATTGCAAGTCTCAACTGAAAGGACACATAAGTCTAAGCTTCTTCATCGCTTGAATAGTTCGTTAAATCAGCATTTATGAATTCTGGTAACTCTTGTGTCACAAATTTTCTAACTGCTGTATAGGATACAGCGGTCTCGCTTTGCGATTGGCACTCATTTGGCATATCGCATTCGTTTGATACATAACCAACAGCTTTTCGCTTAAGATCTTTCCTTTTATCACTCATGTTTATTTTCTTAGCGGCTGTCAAATTATCTTCATCGTCATTTTCTTCTAAAATATCCTGAATGCTTTTTATAGCATCCTGGATATCCTTAAATATTTTCGTGCAAGGTAGAATTTTTGCAGACTTGTCTGAACTGCGAAGAGATACTTTAGAATTATTATATTCTTCTTCAAGAGACACCATATTTGGTAGGGACATCTCTGCTTCCCTCACAACCAAAAGCTTTTGCTTTAGCTTTTCTCCTACAACATCGACATATTTATTTCCGTTATATATTAGATATAGTTGGTCGTAATCTGCCAAATTTTCTAGACCAAGGTCATAATCACTTGCTGTAAAGCGGAAAGCATCCTCCTTATACAATTTCCAAAATATGTACCGCACTTCGTCCATAAAGTCGTTAATTGGCAAACTTTCTATAAATGATATTAATTCATCCCAATTCTCAGGATTCATTTGCACTTTTGCATTTTGTTTAGTGGGCTGTTTAAAGTAAATAGCATACAGTAAGTATATTCCGCCAATACGTCGAGAAATTTCCCGCTGATCATTCTTATCGGCAGTTCCTTTTACCATATTATCTTTTGCGCACATAGCTCTTTTTGCCACATATAATATTGCTTTGGTCGTTTGGATAACTTCATTTGCTGTTGTTTGAGGAGCATAAATGTATTGGAACATTACCTCTTGCCATTTTTCACAAAACGTTTTAAAATTTGGTTTAGTACTCTCAACGAACTTGTGTATTAAATTTAAACAATCGTCAAATATTGCGAGTTCAATATCCATTATATTTTTTTAATGTTGCATACGCTGATCGAAGCCGAAGTAATCGACGGCGGCTCAAAGTCGACTAATGACGAAGAAATGGCGGCGGTGACGTAAAAATAAATCGTCGGTAGCAGCTGTAAAATCAAATATCAAGCCGTATGGGCTTTTTCACACTAGACTAAATTATGATCCTCACAATTTTGTTCTTTCCAATTTACACTATACTAATTCACTATAATAAAACGTATAATTGTACGCAGTTTTTTGTGGGTTAGTGTTCTTTTATTCATTTGAAGTTTGACTTTCGTTGTATACACATTACGGAACATACATAGTTGGCAGAAATATTGCGAGAATAAGTGATGATGAATTGGCAATAATTTTAGGAGGAATTACAAGTCGAAGAAGCGAATATAGTAAATATTTTTGCATTGAGGGAAAATTTTAAATATCATTATAAAAAATTTTTATATTCCTTCACAACTTCATTTTTTTGTGTATGTAACTTATTGATTCTCTTAGAACTTTTGTAGTTTTTTAATTAGATAGTGAGAATTTTTATAATTAATCGTTAAAAATTTTATGTATATTACAAGATTTATTGACAAATATAATTAATTAATAATTATAAACCGTCTTATTTACTAAAAATATTTTCTGTTCATAAATAAAATAAAAAAATATAAAATACCTATAAAAAAATGAAAAATTAATTGAGAATGTTTCAAAATAAGTTTTATTAAAAAATATATGCATAAAGTTTGTTGGCGCGACTCGATGATAACTAACCAACGACTAAATCATAGATGATCAAAAATAAAAATGAGATGTATGTATTAGCGCTCGCTCTCGCAACCCTAACTCCCAGCAAACATATTGGCAAACACCTAAAACAAATTTCATAATGATATGAATAAAAAGGTGTTTTTAACAGAGACAGTAACCATTATAATGTTTTTTCAAATAAATTGTTTTTCAATGAATAGCTTTGATGTAATATTGTATTGTATTGTATTGTTTTGTAAAATAAATTCAATAATGATTATTTTCGGTCTCTGATTATTAAAACGTAATTTTATTACAATTTTTAAAATCGCTTTGAAGATTTTAAATTAAACTTTCCGTGTTAATACTTGCATGACAATTGCGAATTAGCAAAATATTTTTTAAGTTCACCGAGGTCATGCGATTGCGCTGCTTGGAGCAAATGTTTTTCATATCTGAAAAAATTTGTTCACATAAGTATGTTGAGGAAGAAAATGATAAATATTTTAAATGCATTCGTTTGAGCTGAGGACATAAGGCACCATCTACATTTTTCCAAAACTCAAGAGAATTAATTTTATCGAAAGCTTTTACCTCAGATCTAAGTATTATTATCTCTGATTGAATGTGTAAATCGAACTTGCTTATGTCACAATTTAAAGGGTTTTTGAATACATCAAGCAAAGGCTGTATACATTCAAAATCGTTAAATCGGTCTTCAAAATTAAAAAAAAGGGTTTCTAATAATGATACATAATCAAGTTTTAATTTTTATAATTTTGTTTGTTGTATATAAGAGAAGTTTTGGTAAAACTAGAGAAATCGTCAGATCGAATTTCTGTTAGCAGCAAAAATAATTTTGTTTTAAAATTCAACAGAAATTCAGACATATCAAGTATACTTTTATCTTTTCCTTGAAGTTGTAAATTAAAATCATTCAAGAAGTTAGTTATATCTGACAAAAATGGTAAATCTAAGATTAATTCATATTTTTTTTAGTAAATTTACTTCACATATATTTTCTAGCTCTAAAAACTCTACCACCTCTTTTCTTAAGTCAAAAAGTCTATTTAGGCAATCACCTCGGCTAAGCCATCGAACGTCAGTGTACATTTTAAGGTCATGATATGCAGCTTTTCTAGTTTTTAAAAAAGTTACAAATTTCCTATGCGTAAGGGAATTATGTCCACCACGTATTCTATTAATTATGCGCTCTGCTGATTTCATAGCAGAATGTTCTGAAAGAAATTTTGATGCAAGAGCTACTTGGTGGATTATGCAGTGAAAATTTTGAACTGACAAACCATGTTTTTATAGTTGTCCGATAAAGACTTCATATCTACCAGTCATTACGCTGGCACCATCTGTACAAACTGCTGCAAACTTGTTTGTGTCTACAATTGAAAATAGTTTGTCAATAACGATGTCGAACAATAACTTGCCTGTTACTTTTGCATAAAAACTTTCAAAAACGTTGTAATTGGCATCTGCACAACGAATACAAATTATAAGTTCACAAACGTCGTTAATGTCGGTACTTTCGTCTAGACAGACTGAAAAGAATTCGCAACTTTTAAATTTTTCAGTAATAAAATGTTCTAAAGAAGTTCCTATTTGTGTAGTGCGCCGAACTAGAGTAAATCGGGATAAAGGAATCGATTTAATGAAGTCAGTACTGTAGCTTAGGTTTTCAAAAATCTTTATAAGAACTTCTTTAATGAAGATCCCATCAGAAAAAGGTATTCCATGCTTGACGACATTTAAACTTACTAAGCTTGATATTCCACTTTTTAGGTTCTGATTTTCTGAATTGTTTTCAATTCCATTAAGCCATTCCTTTAATTGGAAAAAATAAATTTTCTTCTTTTCATTAAGAAGCTCCTCCTTCTCTTTACAATTAATTTTTCAATTTCATAATGATATGAATAAAAATGTCTTTTCAAAACGTTTTCATTTCCAGCCTTAAATATTTTGTAGCATAAAAGGCATTGAATGTTATGAAAAGCATCATTTATCATAAAATACCGTTCACATCTCATTTCGTAGACGTGTAGCTTTTATTTTTTTACTTTGTTTTTTGTGTGTTCAATTGTAATTGAATCGTGTGTGTTTACTGTGCTTTGTTCAACAAAAACCAACAACAATGCTTAATAAATTCCTGAAAAAAATGACGATACTCCGACGTATGTGTTTTCGTCGCTTGCTCAACGATTAGAGCTGTGTCGGTCCGGAATGAACGGGTACAAAGGAACGAATCACTGAAGTGAACGAAGGGAGCCGGTTACTTTACGGAGCGCTTTTGGCTCAGTGAGCGGTTTAGTTTGGTGTTTTGGTTTCATCGTTCATTTCGTACATTCGTTCGCTCATATGGTATTTTGTTATGATTAGCTTTTGCTTTTCAGTGTGACCAACACGAAATTACATTATTAGCGTAACAATTTGTTAGTTTTTTTTATATTATAGTTCAATGGGTACATATTTTTAATCTGCATGTACACCAGCATTTACATGTCCAGCTTTTATATATTTTTATATACATAGTTAAAATGTAGACATATTAACTAATATTTTATTTCAGTTGCGTAATAAAATTTAAAATATAAAATAGGCTTAAGTTAGTTAAGCGATACAGCTACGGATTTAAAACATTTTACATATCTTCTAGCATTTATTTATTGACTTTCGCCGTATTTTTATACATAACATATATTTTAGAATTAAATTTTCTATCACATAAAGCTACGTTCACATTTATTAAATATTTGTAAAAAAAACGTAACCACTAGTTTTGCTGAGGGATAGTGTCATTTAACTTGTTTTTTATGTTACAAAATAAAATTAATCATTCTACAAAAAAGTATTTTTAAAAAATAGGAACCCATAATTAAAAAAATATCCGAATTACAAGAAAAAATAATTAGCTTCTTTCTTGGTTACGTTTTTTTCCGGCAAATGTTTGTTAAATGTGAACGTAGCTTAAGATTAGTGTTTTTTATCCGGAACCTTGTAGCTAAATACAAAACAGGCTTGTTTCGTTATATACAAAAACAGAATACAATTTTGTTAATTTAATACAATTTCACATACAAAGTAGGTTCAACTTTAACTTTATTACTGATAAGCTACGGATTTAAAACAATTTATGCAAATATTGCAAACTTTCTCAATAATACACAACTTTTTTATTTTTATCATTTCTTTGGATATAAATGTGTGTGTATGTAAATATTGTAAACAAAACAATACTTTAGTTTGAATAGTGTTGCATTTGATACGAAAGGAGCGGTGGAACGAAATGAACGAACGGGTCCGGTCCTCTGAATTGAACGAAAAGGAGCGCTCACCAAAAGGAACGATTTGGCACAGCTCTATCAACGATGAATGAATGAGTTTTTAAAAGAGCGTAACAAATGTGTATGAATTTTTTTCAAACAATTGTTGTATGGGCTGAACATCATTGGACTAAATACGGCAAAGACTATAAAGATATTGCACGTAGAACATTGTACGGGAAATGCTTAATTTGCTGGTGGTTTTAGTAGTAAACCCACTTTTTTCAAGAGAGTCATTTATTTTCTCAGAGAATTTATTATTCTCATGTCTCTACTATTCATTTAGATATGTATACATGTGTTCATACGTTTGTGTCTTTGCATTCACAAGTATGTGTGCATGTGTGTACATTTAATAAACAAACGAAAGATTCCATATAAACAAACAAAAAAACTTTTCGAGCCTTTGCTGCAATAGAGTCATAATTCAAAAAATCTTGTTTGGCAGGAAACGAATTTAAAGTCTAGAATTTACCTATAAATCAATGGTGAAATATTCTTCTCCCAAGAGAATAATAAAATACAAATATCTTTCATATTTGTATGAAAATTTTGCACAATATAAAAATTGATATCGCGATTAGTTATAAGTATACATATTAGCTCAAAAATGACATATTTTGAATTATGACGCTTTTGAAGCAAAGGCTCGTTTTGTGTTCGCACAATATATGTGGACATAAGATACGTAAAGTAATGTCGCTGATTCTTATTTGAATGGCATATATATGTATGTATTTTATTGTTGTACTATTGCAAGAACATCGATTCGCACCGAATTTAATATTATTTAAAATTGGAAATTTATATAACTATGTATATCTATGTATGTACATACATATATAAAAATAAAGTGTCACGACGTTTGTTCTCGCTAATCTCCGAAACTACTGGACCGATTTAAATGAAATTTCGCGCAGATATGTTAACAGTGTATAACTTGAAATATAGGCTATATATGTATTATTTTGAATTTGAAATAGAAAAAATTGCTTTTTGAATAACCAGGGGCCAAATTACGGCACTCGATATCGATCGAAATTTCAATACAATTTAAATGTAAATTTCGATCAACATCGAATGCCGTAATTAGGCTCCTGGTCATTTATAAACAGATTTTCAAAATAATTAATAACTCTGCTAGCTCAACGGATATCTTGTGCTCGCTGCCGTATGGATATAATAAAACCCGTGCAAATTTTGTCATATTCATCAGAAATGTTTGTACATGCAAAAAATTATGATAAAAATTCAGATTTTGGAAGTTTGTGTGCTCCATCAGACTTATTTTTTGCAGTATGTAAGATTCATATAAAAGTTTTCGAAAAAATTTTTTATGAATCCAAAGAAATAAAAAACGTAAAAAAAACTATAGTTGAGCAATGTGTAAATTGCACCAAAAATACAATATACTCCTTTTGGTTTCAAGAAAACAACGTATGCTATAAGCACAGAATGGAGATGCTAAATTTATTAATTCTTACACTTTTACGAAAGCATTCCTCGTGGAAAATATACAAATACAAATTAACGAGCGCAGAAAAACTTAAAATTTTCAAAGAATAAAACATATGCTCAATCCAGAAAATTATTAAATATGTACCAATCACCAAAAATAATTACATTTCTTGTGCTAGTTATCACTTATTAAAAAGATTTTAATAAATTTTATAATAGTTTTGTAAACAAAATAATAAATTTTATGGTTTTCGAACTCAGGTAAGCGCACGTTTTATTTGATTTATGCATATACCTATGTATGTACATACATAGATATTCTAACTACATATACAATTGAAAATTCTAAAATAAAAGATTTAATAAAACAAATGAGTATACATAGTTCGGTGCGAATCAACATAAATGCAATAGTACAATAACAAAAAACGTAATTTTACCCTACAGCCATAGGAAACGGTCGCATTTCTTTGCACAGTTTATTTGCACATGATTTATATGAAAACAAGAAACTGCTTTTAGTTGTTAATATTGTTATTGAATGTGCTTTGCACAAGAAATATGACACACACACAAACACATTTCTTAATGAGCATCATTTATATGTGTAAACAACAAAAAAAAAACATAATTTCTCTGGAAAATAATTTCTAGTAGAGTTAAAAGAAACAAAAATGTTTCAAAAACAACAACAAAATAAACTTGACAAAATTATTACTACATACATACTTATGTACGTAAATATGTATGTATGCCTAAAATTTTTGTGGTCTTTTCTCTTGCTACTTCCCCCCGCAGCATCAACAAACGCAAACAATTTTTCTTTTTATTCAATGTTCTACGTGCAATATCTTTATATATTTAAGGTGTAATTCATAAATGATTATTAAAGTTATTGTGGCGTTAATGTACGAATTTTGTATGAGAAAACCGGTTTTAATGTGCACATTAACTTTATGAATCGTTTATGAATTTCACCTTTATAGTCTTTGAATACGGTCTGTAATAAAGAAAACCCAGAACCTGTGTATGTATTAGTTTTGTGCTGCTTGTGCGGGTATGAAGCATTAACAAATTCGCCACAGCAGACTACCGACTACCAGCAGCAGCTATATTCTGTAATTCTCGTAGCTAAAGCTAAATCTCGATCGCTAAAATTTTTAGGGCGAAAATTTTAGCAATTTTGCTAAAAAGGTATTCTGTAACTCTAATCGCTTAGCTAAAATTTACTCTTTTCGCCGTAGCTAATTTGCTATCATTAGACCATTCCTTTCTTTCTTATTTGGTAATATAATATTGAAAAGAGACAAATATATATGCGTGTATATTTGGCATTTTATATTAGTGTTACCTTACATTATAATTTATACTCCATAACAATGATTGTGTTTTTGTTAAAAAAATATTTAAAATATGTTTTAAAACGTCTTTTTTTTAAAGCTATTTCACAAAGTTCTAGTCAAAACTTATTGTTTTTTTGCAGCACATGCATTTTGAAAATTATAAAGCGCATGATTTTTGCATAGTAATTTCTCAAGAAAGCATTACGTTCGAAAGTTATGGGAACATTTATAAGAGATGGCATCACTGTTGAGAAATAATTTCAGTAAACAATTGAAATTTTTTTCTATGTGGTATTAGCTGGCGGTACTGTGGCGTATTTATTTGAAAGTATTTATTTGTACAAAAATATTTTTGATCATAATAAATTTATAATTTGTGTATAGAGTTTTGATTAATTTTGTAATATTGTAAAAATATTTTTTTGTATTAAATACATTTTTATATAAAACGAAAATTTTATATATGTATTAGATTTAGTATTTGAGTTTTATTTAAATTAAACTACTCATAACAGCTAAAACACTTCAACCTATCATGGGCAAACTCTTTATGCTATTCCAAATACTAAATGAGCATGTATTTTTGCCCTTTTTTATCCTTTTTGTAGTTTCCTACATTATTTTTCTAAAAAAAGGCTAAACATCAATGATATAAAAAATATTTTGCTTAAATTACTTTTTAGCGCCTTCAAAATATCGTTGCTTAAATTTTAGCGTTTCTAGCTATAAAAATTGCTTAAATGTGCTTAGAGAATACAAATGTATAACATTTTAGCGATGAGAGAGAGCATTGCTTGCTCTCAGAGCAAACGCTAAAATTGCGGCGAAATTAATTTTTATGACATTGCCTTATTTAGCAATACGAATTACAGAATTCAATATGTAGCTAAAATTCTCTAAAACGATTTTAGACATTTTTAGCGATGGATATTTAGCTTTAGCGAGTTACAGAATATAGCTGCAGCTGTCAAAATTAGAATACATGTGTGCACATGAGAATGATTATATTGAAGACAGCAAGGCAACACGGCAACAGGTTTTTGTCCTTGCTACTTTTGTCGTGTAGTCGAATTAAACTAATTTCTATTTCTGATGGCCACAAAAACAAAACAGTGTTGACAATTTAACAAAATATATAAATCAAAATAGTGATTAGAAATATTTTTTATTATAAAATAAAAAAGAAAATTACAAAATTTAAATGTTATAATATATATGCATCAAGAATTTTTATTAGCTTTATTGTTATATAGAAGATTGACTTGAGTCAAAAATACCAACATTGTTAAAGATTAAAAAACTCACAGGGTAATAGCCCTTTTTTACCTAAAACTTTTGTGTAATTTTTTCGACGCTTTCTCTTGATTCCGCAGTTACGGGGTTCAAAACTTTAATATATTATTGATCATAAGTCCTACAATATAGAACGAATATTAACGAATAGGTATCATTACAAAATGCTCTATATAACTCATGTAATTCTTAAAATCATCATTAAAGAAGCATAACTTACGTATTTCATCGGTAACAGCTTTCAAGTATACACCAAATAAAAGCATGGTAAGTTCTCTGTAAAAGTGAAAAGTTCGAGGATGGTATTGGCTGAAGTAGTTAGCGCGTTGACTACTAAGCAAACAATGAGTTGGGGCCTGGGTACAAACCCTGGCCAGAGCAAGTCAATCAACATCATTAATTTCTCTAATGTACATTAGTGAAACATTGAATTAATTGTTGTCGGTATATTTAAGTGATGAAGGCATAGCACTGGTCACTAAAACAACTTAAAGCATTAAACACATTCGCCACAGCAGGCTACCGACTACCAGCTGCCAAAATTAGAATACATGTGTGCATATGACAATGATTATATTGAAAACAGCAAGGCAACACGGCAACACGGCAACAGGTTTTTGTTCATGCTACTTTTGTCGTGTAGTCGAATTAAACTAATTCCTATTTCTGATGGCCACAAAACCAAATAAGTGTTGACAATATACAAAATTTGTAAAACAAATTACTGATTAGAAATATTTTTTATTGTAAGATAAAAAAAAAAAAAAAATTACAATATTTAAATGTTATAATATATATGCATCAAGAATTTTTATTAGCTTTATTGTTATATAGAATATTGACTTCAGTAAAAAATACCAATATTGTTAAAGATTAAAAAAAACTCACAGGGTAATAGCCCTTTTTTACCTAAAAATTGTTGTGTAATTTTTTCGGCGCTCTCTCTTGATTCCGCAGTTACGGGTTTCAAAACTTTAATATATTATTGATCATAAGTCCTACAATATAGAACGAATATAAACGAATAGGTATCATTACAAAATGCTCTATATAACTCATTTAATTCTTAAAATCATCATTACAGAAGCATATCTTACGTATTTCATCGGTGACAGCTTTCAAATATACACCAAATAAAAGCATGGTAAGTTCTCTGTAAAAGTGAAAAGTCAGATAAAAAAAATTTAAAAATTGAGTTTCACTCGCAATGGGTAAATTGTTTTAAAAAATTTGTATACCAGTATAAATTTATTTTGGAGAAGATTGATATCCACATCGCTTATATCCGTTCCATATTCTAGGAGTTATGGCCAATAAAAAATAAGTTTTGAACCCGTAACTCCGGAGCCAAAAGAGATCCATGAGATGATTTTTTTCTGTTTATGTCAAAGCGAATCCATACAAAGTGATGTGAGTGGCGAACTCAATTCGCCGTATACAATTCGCCCCAGCGAACTTTAAAAAAATAAAAGCGCTAAATATGCACCACTGTAATATACATAAATGAATCGTTGCAACAATTCAGGATCAGCTGTTTACTGTGTATCTGTCGTATCCAATATAATTAAGTAGCTGCTCAACGGCTACAACGGTAGCTAGCAGCATTTGTGTTCGTGTAGTCTGCTGTGGCGAATGTGTTTATACCTTGAGGCTGGATGAAAAATTGTGCCAACGAAAAACCGCTCTCTTCACCCCTCTCGACGAAAAACTACTATGTTATGCCATCTTAACAGCGTTGCCATTTTGGTGCTTTTCGGGTATTTTTTGGTGCTTTTTAACCTAATCAATACCCGAAATTTTGTTAAATACCCATTTTTGAAAAGCGGGTATTTATAGTGCTTTTAAGAATTTCTCACAGTGCTTTTAGGTGCGTTTTAACCATGCATTTACACATGTAAGTAATTACTTGCAAGTAGTGTATACGTATTATCAACGAAATGTCGAAATTATAGCCAAAAGGCTTTGCAAGTTGATCGAGCGTTTACACAGTCAGTTGTAAGTTCATTTGCAAAATGTTCTCGAGGCGTAAGCATGCTATGAAAAATATGTGAAACCAGTATTGCCGTGTTGTCGATATCATAAAATTACTGAAAAGAATATTTGGTTTAACAAATTTTTTTTCAAAATGCATGAAATTATTGCTTGAAAATACTATTAAGATGCTTTGTTGTATAGATGTGTTCTTTTTTGTTTTTTATTTTTTATAAATACACAGAAAATCAGCTAAAAACATTACTTTTATTTTACTAAATACTAGTTAATTGATATAAAACTCATCATTGGTAACACTGTTTCTTAATTTGTCATTTTACTTGCGGTAAGTATCAAAAATATACTTACAAGCAAATTCTCTTGCAAGTAGAGCTGCAAGTCCGAAAATTATGCTTGTGTTAGTGAAAAAGTGTGAGTGTATTGAGTTTTTCGCACTTGCACTTGCATGTGTAAACGCTAAGTAAATAATCAACATTTTTGATACTGAACCATTTTCCTACTATTCTTTAAACACACCTAATACTTTTTTAGCAAACTGCGTATCATGGTGGAATAATAAGGTGCGCGTATCAACGCAACAACAAAATCGACATGCATTTTGTTTGTGTAAAATTAATTCAACATTGTCAAAACGAAGCTGTATACTGTAGCATGTGACCAACAGTGTGTAGTATGCATTGCAATTAAATAGTACCGCAACATGCAATCGTTGACAAACTGCAAGCAAGATATTTTGTATGACTGTAATTTGACACTTGTGTGTTTAATCAAGTGCAGCTGCACAATGCACTTAAATGAATAACATTTATTAACTGCATTTGTTTAATTGTAAATATAAGCAACCCAAAGTATCTGTTACTTTTGGGTATGCACTCGTTTAGACTATTGAACTGTTGAACACATGCCAAACGTAAATAGTGGGAAGCTAAATATGCTTACCCAACATTAATATATATTTGTATTCTTTTACTCTTATGTTAAGGTACCCCTAAGAATTATTCTCATAATTAGTATATAAGCCAATGTCAATTAGTTTAAGAAATCAATCATAAAACCTCAAGCTTAGGAGCTACTAGATAGCTCGAAGTAAATTATAAAATAATAAATAAATTGAGAGCTCCTAGAGAGCACCACAATAACCCAAAGACTTTTAATTATATTACAATACAAAACAAAACAAAAGTTGTTTTGTATGTATTTATTGGTTATGCAAAAACAAAAAGCATAACGTAAACAGTAATATTCATGATGGCGGCCAAAAATGTAAACAACTTTTGACAAGACCGAATTAACTTACCATATTTTTGCAGATTATTTAACGGTCAAAACACAACCCTACAAAAAACCATATTCCTTCTTGCGCAGACCTGATTATTAGACCATGCTGCGTATAATTTGCATCTATATTTTGATTAGTACTCACAAACTGTTAAGAGTTTGAATTCTAGAATTTCTCAAGCATCTTTCTTTTTTAAATTCGTTCAGAAATTTTTATGATTTATTTGTTTATCAGTAATCTTACTTTCAATATTAGTACATATCCTTTGATTTGTTTTTTATGCAAATTTAAGCAAGAAAGTGCCTTGGTTATTATCAAGCTGCACAGTTATTAAAAGTAAGTTCTTCATTGATGTTAAAGTTGATATGTGCTAAAGTTCATCATCTAACAATGGCTTTCCCTTAGATCGAAAAACAAATACTTATATAGAAAAGCTTAGGGAAATGATCCAGCCTTTAAAACGTTGCTTAGAACAGCAAAAGATGAGCTAAAAGCATTATTTATTTGTTGTAATTGTGAAATAAAAGTTCGATAAAGCGATTTACTCCGACAAAGTCACACAAAAAGCCATGGAAAAGCAATATATCTGCCTTTTGATCCAGCAGACCCAAAACAAAATTAGGTTAGTGCTTTTGTACCCGAAATTTTTTTTATTTTTACCCTTTTTCACCCTATTTCCATAGGCTCACAGTGCTTTTGATGTTGCAAGAGTTGCCATCACTGCATCTTAATTAGTCTAGTGTGAAAACGGCCAATTAAAACAAGTGGTAGCGAGAGAATAATAGAACCTTGCAGCACGAGAAAAAATAATGTTATGTAATTGAAGCTGTCAAAAATATAACCAAAAAACAGCTCTTTGCCATTTTCAAGCAAAAAATAAGTAGGGAAAAAAATAGTCTGCTGTCGTAACGCTGCCACCTGGTTTAATACGCCTTGACAAATATAGCATTTTATTGCAGCAACTACATACATATATATAGCATTTGCTTAGCTACACGTAAAATTGAATAAAAAAAAGACATGTGGCACTCGGGGACTGCCGCGGTAAAGCTATTGCACAGCATTTTCTATCAACTTACTCAATTATATTCTTAAGTATTGTTTAATAACTCCTTTGTTATTCTGGCAATACTGTATGTTAATGATATCAATATTGTATCAAATGTTAATGTTGATCAATAGCATACTTTAGGGGTTAACATACATTGGGCGATTTAAATACTTAACAACACAAAAGACTAAAGAAACAAACTTAGTGCCAGGTTTTTTTGTGTAAAAAACAAATGGCAGATTTTTTCCAGGTTTTTTCGTTTCAAAAACAAAGGACTCAAGAAACAAACGTTTATTTATTTATTTAAATATAAATAAAAAGAAAAACATATATTTAAGCCAATGTGTAGACCAGAGAACGCCGCGATCACACCGTAACCATAAATACATCGCATATGTACTCTATACTTTACAGCCATAGCTAAACAAGAGCGGCAAGCGTTTTTTAGCTGTCAAAAGTTCTCATGCCCATACAATTTGTATGGAGTATCCAGAAATAACGCGGCGGCAACATTTTGCAATTGGAAAATCCGATTTTGACAGCTCCTTTAATAGTGAAGTTAGCTGCAAAAGACAAGCACTCATGATACAATGACTATAAGGTATTCTTACAAGCCCAGCTGACAATTCTTGTAAATTACTTGTTTTTTATTTCAAGTGTTAAATTTTGATTTGTATATATGGTTTCGTATTTGAATGAATAATTTTTACTTATATTTTTGTCACAGGTTGAAACATACACATTTATACTTTTGGCTTCTGAGGAATTTTTTTTGTTGTGTTTGTTGTAGAGGTGCATGTATTATTCGGTTATAGGTATACTATTATAATCAGGGTTCTTATATATTTTGAAATAACCCTGTTTTTATGACAAAGCGTTGACGCTCTTGTTTAGGTATGGTATTTCAGCGTCAACGCTAGGCGGTAGAAAACGTTCCGCTTTCCGCTCTTGTTTAGGTATGGCTGTTACACATCCGAGCACTTTAAACAACGCATAAAAAATTTGCGGTGTTGATTTGACTCGCGGTTTATTTACAGAGATTTGATGCGATCATAATATGTTCGCTACTTTGCGTTGTTTGCGTACATAAAACCAATGAGCGCAAAAACCAGTAGCAGCAAACATCGCAATCTGCATGAGCAAAACTTTTAGTATTTCGTCTTTTCATACTCTATTATTTTTTTATATTTGCTTTTGGAAGTTTTCTCCACAAACAATCAGTGGTGCCAGATTTAAGATTAATCAAAACTACCCAAAAAATATATTTACGAATAAATATTTCACAAAACATTTCTTAAGGCGCTATCTGCTTATATTTGTATGCAAGAATTCATTCCCAAAAATTTAATTTGCTCTTCAGCGTAGTTATTTTTCCTACTGAGATAGAAAAATGTAAGTGCGCAGCATTGCAAAAAACCAAATTTCGATTCCGAAAAACAATGTTAAAGTGTTATGAGAGTTTAATAAAATAAACATTAAAAATAAGACGGGCTTTATTTATCATTTCGTTACCTGAAACGATAAATGCCCTAATTATCAACTTTATTATTTTACAAGAGAAGCGGAAAACATGTAAAACATGATAGAGGTATTCAGCATTTACACATACATACATACATATTATGTACATTCATATGAATATACGCGTCGCTAATATTTTACATATATTGCAATTTTTGCAGAACATAAAAGTTAAATACAAATACATAAGTGTTTTTTTTCAAATTAGTACAGCTTTTGTATAATTACACAGTGGCAACGCTGTATTTACTTCATATAAAGCACACATCAATGAGTCTGCTCGCATGTTCGTATAAAAATATTGTTTTTGTTGTGTACGTTAAGTATCTATGAGTACGACTGCCGAATGTGTGAAAAAAGGAAAGCAGAGCAGTCACCGCAATCGCATATGATTGTGTTTGCTAGAAGCTCAAACGTAGCAATACCCACTGTGTACGGATATGGCGAATACTTGAACAAAAGCAATGCGGTGGCGATCACACCGCAACCGCATTTAAGACGAGTATACCTAAATCACCAAACCCTGTGATCGTGCAGTTCTCTGGTGTAGACAATAGCAGGAAAGTTTAAAAAAATTTCTGCTCAGCCATAAGATGATGTGAGCCGGGAGTAACGGTGGTGGTTTAGCCTATTGGCTTCGATCCCTAGTTGCATACGGCAAATGCAGTGACATACCATGGCCCAATTAATTAGGTCTGCGAAAGGTGCTATATGTTTTTTTGACCATTAAATAATCTGCAAAAAAAATGGTAAACGTCCCAAATATGCCAAAAGTTGTTTACATTTTTAGCCGTATCATTCTTCTTCTTTTATTACAAATCCAATACTGGATATAAGTGATCACATGCATATTTACATATATTACAAGAAATTGATTATAACATATTCTTTAATCTAATTTAAATTATTAACGATATAAAAAAATTTTTTTCGCTGTCGTGCTGTACTAATTAATTCTCCAATAGTTCTCAAATCAGTCCAATTTCTAATATTACGGAGCCACGACATTTGTTTTCGTCCCATTCCTCGTCTGCCCTCTATTCTACCTTCTAATATTAGTTGCAATAGTTCGTATTTGCTTCCACGTATTATATGACCAAAGTAGGAAGTTTTCCTTCGTTTAATTATGGGAAGTAGTTCACGTTCGCATCTTATTCTTCTTAAAACTTCCAAATTAGATACTCTATCAACCCACGATATTTTGAGTAACCTTCGATAACACCACATTTCAAACGCTTCTATTCTATTCATAGTATTGATTTTCAAAGTCCATGCTTCTACGCCATACATTAGTACCGACCAGACGTAGCATTTCATGAAACGGATCCGGAGGTCAATGTGGATTTCCCGGCTTGAAAGAATCTTCTTATATTTAATGTACGTCTTTCTTGCCATTTCTATACGTTTTTTTATTTCTGCGTCAGAGTCCCAATCCTCATGAAGCACACATCCGAGATAGACAAATCTATTTACTCTTTCTACTTGTTGGTTGTTTATGAATAATGCTGCATTCGTGTATGATGTATATGATATACTAATTATCATAAATTTAGTTTTCTGTACATTAAGTCTTAAGCCATATATGGCGCTTTGTGTACATACTGCTTGTACAAGAGTTTGTAAATCCTCCATATTATCCGCTAATATTGCCGTGTCATCTGCATAACGGATATTGTTAATAAATTGGCCATTTACTTTTATACCGGCTTCCATAGTGCTGATTGATTGTTGGAAGATAACTTCAGAGTATAAATTGAAAAGAAGGGGCGATAAAATACATCCTTGACGAACACCTCTATGTATGGAAATGTAATTTGTATTGATATCATTCATCCGAACTTCTGCCACCTGACCCTAATATAAATTTTTTATACAACGAATATCTTTGTCATCAATGTTTAGTTGTCTTAAAATTTCAATCATTTTATCGTGTTGTACTCTATCGAAAGCTTTTTCGTAATCAATAAAACATACAAATACGTCCTTTCTGACATCGCGACAGTTTTGCACAAGAACCTGTATGCTAAAAAGGGTTTCACGCGTACCCATTTCTTCTCTGAAACCAAATTGTGTTCGCCCTATAAACTCCTCACATTTTCCATACAGCCTTTGGTGAATTATCATTAAAAGTATTTTCGAGATGTGATTCATCAGGGATATCAGTCTATAGTCTTGACACTTTCTAGGGTTATTTTTCTTTGGTATTGTTATAAAAGTGGATTTAAGCCAATCATCTGGATATATACCAGTGTTATATATTTCATTAAAAAGTTTCTCGAGAATTTTCAAATTGTCTTCGTTTAAAAGTTTGATAATTTCCGCTGGTAGATCATCGAATCCTGTAGCTTTGTTGTTTTTCGAATTTTTTATGGCTTTCTTAATTTCATCCTTTGTGATTCGCGGTCCAGTGAGTTCTTGCATATTTATATTATGCTCATTTAAAGATCTAGTGTCGTCCGAGAACAAGGATTTGATATAATTTGCCCATTCTTTTTTCTTATCTTCTATTTCCGTAACAATTTCATTTTGATTGTTAAAAAGTACATTATTTGCGGATTTTCTGTGCAATCCACATGTTTCCTTTAACTTCTTATGCAAGTTAAAATCGTCATGTATTGTTTGAGGATGTTCTATTTCCAAACACTGGTCCTCAAGCCATTTATGCTTTGCTTCTCTTATCTTTCTGCGTATAATGTGTTGTATTTGATTGTATTCTATTTGATTTTTATTTCTATATTTTCTTCTTTCCTCCATAAGATCCAGAATCTCATCTGTAATCCAATCTTTTTTCGGTTTTTTCTTTTTTATGCCAAGCTTGTTCTCAGCTTCAGTTTTCAGTATTTCCGTGGTTTTTCTCCATAACGTGTACACATTTCTTTCGTTAATGCTGGGGGTTTGTATTTTTTCGTTGATTTCTAATGATAAACTGTTTTTGACTTCTGCATCCTTGAGTTTTTCTATATTTCTTTGTTTATTTGGAGGTAATCGTTTTGTCGAAGCTAGTTTTATTCGTATTTTTGCGGCTAATAAATTGTGATCGGTAGGAACGTCTGCACCAGGAAAAGTTTTTGTTGTTTTGACGGAAGTTCCAAATCTTTTATTAATTATTATAAAATCTATTTGGTTTCTAACTATATTTTGATCGTTATCACGAGCAGATTTCCAAGTATATAATCTGCGAGGAGGTAGACAGAAGAAAGTGTTGCATATTTTAAAATTTTTCTCATGGCAAAATTGGACCAGGCGGTCTCCTCTATCATTTCTTAATCCCAGACCAAAATTACCAATAACATTTGGAACTGGTTCGTTGCCGACTTTAGCATTGAAATCACCAATTATAATATTTAAGTCGTGTTGTTTTGTCATTCTCAGAAGTTCTTCCAGTTCAGAATAGATAAATAGATAAATAAATAAATGATTCTATTTCCTCGTCATCGCTATCAGAAGTCGGTGCATATACCTGTATTAAATTTAGTTTCAAAGGTTTTGCGTTAAATTTAATCACCATGGATCTATCTGAGTATGGAACAAATTGTTCAATACAATTAACATATTTATTTGACACTATTACACCAACCCCATTTCTATGTTCAGTAGTATTATTGCCAGAAAAGAACATTTTGCAGTCATTTGATTGAAATTGACCGGAATCTGGCCACCATGTTTCGCTTACACCAAGAATGTCAATGTTCAACCTTTTCATTTCATTAGCAGTGTTAATGAATTTTCCAGGTTCGTATAAGCTCCGCATGTTCCATGTACCAATATTTAGTGTGCTTTTACCTCCGGGGATTCTTAGCACCCTCGAGTTACCGGAGATTGAGGGCCTTGTATTTGTTTGTACTTGCATGTGATTGTTCTAGGGATATATACTTCAGTGGTTTCCCGTTGCCTTCTGAAGGGTGTACGATTTCCTTTCGATTAGTTTCTTTGCCGTTGACCATTTGAAAAATAAATTGGTTCATGCGCCTTTAATCCGCCGTTGACCAAATAAATTTGGTTCATCCGCCTTCTGAGGACAAAAGAGCGCCCTATAAATTCGATGAGCTTCAGTGACTGTTTGATTTCCTGTCGTCACCTAATTACCTGAGACGCACCGGTGTTAACGTGACCAATCAGGCTACTCATCTGGATTGTTCTTAGCCGTATCATGAATATTTTTAATTACTTTATGCTTTTTGTTTTTGCTTAACCACTAAATACATACAAACCACATTTTGTTGTTTTTTGTGGGCAGCTATTTTGACATATTGGGTATGTTTTTACATAAACAAAATGCATGTTGTTTTTTTAATGTGTTATTGATGTAAAGGTGCGTAGACCTAATTAATTGGGCCATGTGACGTACAAGGCGACTTCTCATATCAGCTGTGTTATTAACACCACCTAGTAAGTCAATGCGCCTTGGTAACGTAATTGAAGGTCAAAACATGGAGTTATAAAACCGGATGTTATGGTTTTATGATTTTTATATGCAAAATGTAAACAAAGGGTGAATAAAAATTACGACATTGAATGCAATAATTTTAAAGTAATATTTAAAAAAATATAATATATAAAAATGAGAATAAATAGTAGTCCTCTAGTATCAGATTTTTTGTTGATATTTTGGTTATGTCGATTATATTTGGAGGTTTCTTTAGACACTTTTTCACTGATACCTCGAAAACTATACGACGTGCGTTCATGACGCTAGACGAAATCGAATGTGGTTGAAAAAACGCATCGATTATGGATGGCTTCAATGATTTTCCGGCAGGCTTTCGGAGAAAAGTTACAGCTTAACAATTTTCAGAAAAACTTAAACTGAATCAACAGGAGGAATATATTAAATAAAATCAATTTAAAGTTTGAACAAAAAATTTAGGTGTATTTTTGGAATTACTTTGAAATTATTGTATCAAATTCGTTATATATTTACACTTTTTGTTTACATATTGCTCCTTGAAAAGTTAGCAAACCGGAAGTGTGGTTATGAACCTTATTATTTCCGGTTAGCTAAAATGTTGTTTCCTCTCACCGATAATACTGAGCTGTATTCTGTAGTCATTGGGCAGTTTTTTTTATATAATTTTATTATTTATTGAATCTTCAATTATAAATTGAAACATCAATAAGTTGTTCAAATCTTAATTCTAAAAAATAAAAATAAAGCTTAATATATGTTTAGACAATGCTAAACAAAATTTTTTAGTTTCAGCGGTTATTTTGTAGTTTTAAATCTCTCGTGTACGGCTGAGAAAATGAGTATCCCTTCTTTTCAGCCGGGTGTGGCCTCTATAATGTAGAATATTGCGTGCAAGTACTTTTGGGTGCAACTCAAGTTTTTTATATATATTTTAGCGTGTTTTGAAAATACTGTCTTCACCAACGGAACATCAAGGTCATTGTGAATTCGCTGGTTTCGGATATACCAGGGGGCTGCTGTTATTGTACGTAGAATTCTGTTTTGAAGCCTTTGAATTTTTTCGACATTTTATGCTGAGGCAGTGCCCCATAACTGGATTCCATAGAACCATATTGGTTACAGGATCGCGTTATATAGTAGAAGTTTACAGTCTAGGCTTAGTATAGAATATCTTCTTATTTTCATTTGTGTTAACTTTGCGTCTATATGCGATTTCCATGTTAAACGACGATCAAGATGAACGCCTAGATATATTAATAGTGTGTGTTGTGGTACAGTCTCGGTGTTGATTTGTATAGGTGGGCATGTTTCCCTGCGCAACGTATAAGTGACGTGTACACATATCTGCTCGTTAACTTTTATACGCCATTGTTTGAGCTATTTTTCCAGTTTGGATATATATCCTTGTAAATTGCGGGAAGCTTCTACAGGGCTTTCATGAACGCTGAAAAAAGCTGTATCATCATCAAATGTTGACGTGTGAATGTTACTGCTTAACGGTAAGTCAGAGGCATATATTATGTAAAGTAATGGACCGAAGATACTGCCTTGAGGGACTCCGGGTTCAATCGACTGCGGAGTTCTTAAAAAATTGCCTTCCCTAACTACAAATTTACGCTCCATTAAATAGCTTTTTAAAAGCTTCACGATGTTTGCTGGTAGATTTTGTATTAGTTTGTTGATAAGACCTTCGTGCCATACTTTATCGAAGGCTTGAGAAACATCTATAAAGAGCGCAGGGCAATATTTCTTTTTTTCAAAAGTGTCTCTAACAACATTCACAAGTATGTGAGTTTGTTCAATAGTGTTATGCTGTCTGCGAAAACCGAATTGATGATCTGGAATACATCCATTACTACTCACTATAGGCATCAGCTTGATCACATACAGCTTTTCAAATAGTTTTGAAATGTTAGACAATAAACTAATAGGCCGATAGGATTCAACCTTTGTATGATCCTTCCCGGTATCATAGTAATTAGCGAAACCTTCCATTCTTTAGGATAGTGTTCTAGGCCTAGAATACTGTTAAAAATGGATAGTATTATTCTTTTTGCAGTGTAGGGCAATTCTTGAAGCATTTTGTTGCTTATTTTGTCGACACCTGGGGCTTTTCTGGTGTTAAGGCTAGTAATAGCCTTTTCAATCTCCACAATGTTAAATCTCAGCGTTATTCTGGTGGCAGTTCAACAATATCAGCAGAAATGTTCGGGGTAAATACTCTTTCTAAGTGCTTAACAAAAAGAGCACTCTTTTCAGCATCAGTTTTTGCCCAGTCACCATTAGAGGCTCGTAACGGAGGTTTGTATATCACCGGCCTTTTAAGCCCTCTGGCTGCACGCCACAGTGAATAATCTGTTTGTGGTGTTGCATCCAGCTCTTAAAGGAATTTTTGAAGGGAAGCTGTTTTTTGAGTTTGAAAAACTTTTCTAAGCTGCTTGGTACACTCCTTAAGCCTTAATTTTAGCTGGGGCGATCTGTAGCGTTGCCATTCTCGTCGAGCTTTCCGTTTTTCCTTTCTTTATCTACAGAAAAAATATTGTTAAATCTCACTGGTTGGTTTATTTTATTTGAAGTAGCATTAAAAGCAGCTTGTTTAACTTGCACTTCAAACAACCTGAGAGAATCGTCTATGTCTGAAGGTGTTCTCAGCGGCATTTTTTCCGAGCAATGAGCACTCAGATATTTTCTGTATTTCAGCCAGTTAATGCGTGCAAATGTCATCGGTAAATCACATGTTGTGTGTGAGTAAATAGTGACAATTGTAGGCGAGTGGTCTGAAGATAAGTCCAAATATGCTTCAACTTCAACCATCTCGCAGGGCACATCTTTCACAATTCCAAAGTCGATAACATCTGGATTTTTTGTCGCTCTGTTGGCCAATATGTTGACTGACCACTTGAAACTACATTCAAACCCATTTTAGATATTGTGTCGAACAAAACACGTCACTTAGGGGTGATTAAACGTGAACCCCAGAATGTGTGTTTAGCATTGTAGTCTCCAGCTGCTAGAAAACGGAGGCCCAGTGATTTATAAAAAGCCGTATATTGACTCTCGGTAATTTAAAATCTGGGGGGCGAATAGACAGATGATATTACAAGTTTTTGATAGTAATTTTCGATGCAGATGTTCGTTGCTTGAAGATAATCTTCACAAAACTCATTCAACAGGTGGTGTTTTATATGCGTTTTTATTAGGATTCCCGAACCACCACAAGCTATACCTCAAGGATCCTTGGTGTCGTAAAAATTATATTTAGATGTCAAATGATTTTCTGAGATAAGCATAACATCGATTTGTTTATCATGAAGAAAATATTCTATTTCGTTTTTATGTTGGCAGATGCCGTTTGCGTTCCAAAAACAGATTTTTAAGTTCATGGCTTGTTTAATAGAGCCTGCAACAGGCTAGACTGCATTTTCAACATTTCCTGCATCATACAAGACATGGGAAGATCATTTTAAAGTCTGCATGTTCTTACTACGAATGATTTTTCCAAATTAGAATTACCAATTCTTGGCAAAATTAATTGTGTGTTTCGTATCGATCTTGAAAAGTTGAAGAATAGCTTTAATCTTGAATCAGATTTAACAATAAAGTAAAAACTGAAAAGACTTCTAATTTTAACAAAATCATAAAATGAACAATTTAAAAATGTTTTTGTGTAATTAGAAACGTGTTGAGAAATTTTTAATTTGAAAACAAATCTTATAATGCGATTAAATATGAGTCTCAGCCGATTCAAATTAGAAGAAGTACACCCACTGTAGATTTCAAGGCAATATTGAATATGAGTCATAAGCAAAGAATGAGCCAAGATAATCCTTGTTTTAAGAGGCAAATATAAATTAAAATTATATAGTATTCTTAATAAGTTGTTAATTCTGGCAGATACATAAGAGATATGGGAGTCAAATGCCATATTACTGTCAAGTTTCAACCCCAGACATTTCATAGTATTTACAAAGGTGTACCCGTCAAAAACTATGTTGATTGTCGTAGCATCAAGGGGACCAAAAACTAATGCCTTAGTTTTAGTAGGGTTAAATTTGAGTTTGTTGCGAACGGACCAGCTCAAAACAAGCGATAAAATGTTATTAATATTGGCTTCGTGGCAGTCCAGAAATTGGGATTCACCGCTAAATAAAATATTAATATCATCCGCAAAAAAAAAAATAACTTACATTGCGTAGAACCAGTAAAACTAACGAGATAGTTCATGTAAATTAGAAACAAAAGCGGCCCAAGTATTGAGCCTTGAGGAACACCACTCACACAAGGGGAAACAGAGGAACTATAACAACCCACACTAACGTATTGATTACGTTGATCAGTTTAATATGAGTGTAAAAGTTCACATGATGAGGAAGAAAGCTTGAATTCAGTAGAAAGCTTGTTTATTAATATAGTGTAGTCAACGGTATCGAAAGCTTTACTAATGTCAAGCGATATCAGAGTAGAAATTTTCTTTTCATTAAAATTCTGTCGGACATTTTCGTTAGGTTCAGTAGCAGAGTGTAAGTACTACTACCAGTCCGAAAACCGAAGTGGCAATTGCTGAGCATGTTGTTAGAGTACAAGTGGTCAGTTATCTGGTTCTTTAATATGACTTCAAATACTTTTGACAAGATACTAATCGGACAGAAGTTGTCCAAAGTCGTGCATCTCCCTTTTTTTCCAATAGGAACTACTCTTGAAATTTTCCAAACACTAGGATAATTGGATGTCATTATTATTGAATTAAAAACGTGTAGAAGAAAATTACTTATATATGGGTAAATAATTTTTAAGATTTTGATTGAGAAATTGTCACAACCCATTGCATTTGATTTTACCTTAAAAAAACCAATATTAAGCTCATTCACGCTAATGTGCCTAAAATTGAACCCGAATGGAGACATTTCATCAAAGCTTGGAAAAGTGTCATTAGCTTGAGAAGAAATAAAATACTTATTAAAGGTTTCCGGGTCATGACTCATAAGCGTCAAAGCAGTTAGAGGCTGCTTTGTTCTATTTATTAATAATTTTCCACATTTCACTGCTGCTACAACTATTTAAATAACCCTCCCAGAATTTGGTTTTATGCTTTCTTAAGACACTCTTGACCTTATTTCTATACTTGCAATATTTTTCAGTTTGTCGAGTTTTTATTTTCTAAATAAGCTTTAAAAGCCAAGTCCCGCACATTTCTACCCAGTTTTACTTCTTTGATATCTACTAAGCTTTTATTAATTGGCGTATTAACTCTCTTAATAGGAAGGCTTTCAAGCAGTTTGTTAATGAGAGTATTAATTATATCTACCTGAGATTCAACATCATTAGTGCAATAAATATTAAGGGAATTATAAGTTTTATAAGCCATTATATATATCTCTGTATCAAAAACTTTATACTTCCCTAACCTTCCTGCTATTCCTGGTACAAAAGCTAAATTTTTGGTGCTATCGTATTTCCAATATTATTATTTCTAACTCTTCTATATTGGCATATCAATTTACTAATCAATCCATTCGGAAAACTATTGTCACTCAATATGTCCCTAATCTTTATTTTATTATCCTTGTGAAAAACTCTGTCACTAATTGTTGGAACTTTTTCTATATAATTTTCTTTGCGTGCTTGGAATAGTAAATAATTATTCTACCTGATGCTGTTGGTTTCTGATACCAGTCAACTACTAAACTGTTATTATCTCTTAATAATAATGTGTCCAAGTATGGAAGTCTTGAATGAAATTCCTTCTCTACGGTTAATTTTATATTATAGTTGTTAATTCGTGTTGATTTGTTTTATCAGAAAACAAATTTTTATGGAATTAAGAACCTAAATATATCCGTACTTCTTTTCTTTTATTAATTTTAATTTCCCACATACGTATGCAAATATTTTAATTCTTTATGTTGTTCTACATTTACACAAACTACTGCATCAGCTCATCTTTGGCTAGTGCAAAATACATGAAATTCTTTTATTTTGGCGTACTTAGTCTAATTTGGAGAGAATGCAACGTATTTTTGTTAAGTTTGCTACGCGCTCGCTATCTTATCTGTCCGCTGTTCCATATGAGTCCAAATGTTTATTTATTGATTTGCGTACTTTGAAATCACATAGAAAAGTTCAATCTGCCCTGTTGTACGATATTATAAATGGCTCTATTGATTGTCCAGATTTGCTTTACGCTATACGGTTTTATATTTCGCCGAGGAATCTAAGGTTAGCTAAGCTATTTGATGTTCCGTTTCGTCATACTGATTATGCACGTAATGGTACTCTAACTCGCGCGTTTGCTTTCTTAAATGATTTAAATTTTAATTTGCAAAGAGACTCTAACTCATTTATCGAATTCAGCACTGGTAAAATAAAAGATTTATATACATAAGTGTTATTTTTATATATACATATACTGTGATTATGTTGTGCGATTTTATTTGTTCTTTCTTATTTATTTTATTTAACATTGATTTCAATTTTGTTGCTAGAAAACCATAATTTTATTTATTTTTACTATTATATACATACATATTATATTATCTTAGTCTGTAAGGACTTTTTTGTCTATAGACTGAAATAAACTAATAAACAAATTACCAACCAGACGTAGGGAAATCCTACACCGTTGGAAAAAATTATTTGTCTACCTAACGTGGGAAAATCATGAACGAGTTCTGGCATTTATTTTAATTGTTTTTATTATATATGTACTAGCTTATCCCGGTGTGCTTCGCTACCCCCTCGTTATAAAATAAAATTAAAAGTATTTATATATCCTATTGTGAAAATTTAATGACAATCGGTCCAGTAGTTAAGACTATATTACGATTTTTAATTTTCCTAAAAAGGGGCGTGGTCCCACCCACTTTTCTCCTGGTACGTATTCCAAATTATGCCAATACAATATGTACCAAATATCATCGACGTAGGTCAAAAAATGCCCAAAATATGGCGATTAAAATTTTTGGGATATATCACGCCCCTTTGTCCAATCCCGCCCATATTTGCAGCAGCACTAAAAAAATGCACACTGAACCGACATACAAAATTTTGTTCAAGTACTATTATCAGGAGCAGAAATAATAGATTTTTAATATGTGGTTTGTATGAGAAGTACCACGCCCCTTTGTCCAATCCCGCCCATATTTGCAGCAGCACTTAAGAAATGCACACCAAACCGACATACCAAATTTTGTTCAAATACCATTATCAGGAGCAGAAATAATAGATTTTTAATTTGTGGTTTGTATGAGAGGTACCACGCCCCTTTGTCCAATCCCGCCCATATTTGCAGCAGCACTTAAAAAATGCACACCAAACCGACGTACCAAATTTTGTTCAAATACCGTTATCAGGAGCAGAAATAATAGATTTTTAATATGTGGTTTGTATGGGAGGTACCACGCCCCTTTTTCCAATTGGACCGAATTGTAAATCTAAACCACCCGGGGCGCCACCCAAACGCATACAAAAAAAATTTATGCAAATCGGTCCAGCCGTTTAGGAGGAGTTCAGTAACAACGCACGTACAGTAGAATTATATATATAAAGAGCCACGCCCCTCCGCCCCCAGGCCATTAATTTAAATAATAACTATCCTATCATATAAGTTGGACCAAATTACATATATATGCCAATTTTCATGAATATCAGTCGATTAAGTTTAAACTCTCGTAGTGAACAGACGCGTTTTTATAATCGTCGCAACTGAATATAAAAAAAATATAAAAGAAAAAAAAAAATTTTCAAGTCACAAAAAATATAAAAAAAACAAAACATTTATTGAACAGTTATTTTACTGGTTTTATTTTATTTTTTGCTTGTGTGCAATACACATAAATATTTGCATACAAAAGCTAATATAAGTGAAAATAAAAAAAAAGAGAACTCTGATGAGTTCATCTTCTGATAAAAACAACAATAATCCTACAAGCAGTAGGAATGTACAATATATAACTTTAGTTGCTGATGACGACAATAAAAAAAATGAATTAAACAAAAACCTGAATTTAACAGAAAACACAAATACTCGTGCGCGATCATTATCTCTGAACATGTTAAATAGTGATCAAGAAGCAACAACAATTGCACCCATTAGCAAACTTGTCAGCTTAGCTGTACAAACAAAACAACAAGCAATAAATAACAAGGTGACCAACGTGCAAAAAATTGTAAATGCAGTGAGTGAAAATAGTGATACTAAAATTCAAACAGGTATGGACAGATACATAACCGTGCTAAAAAGGGGAAGAAGTCCAAAATCAGCTCAAATAGCTCCAACAGCGAAAGTTCCCAGAGATAGAAAAAACAA
The DNA here is from genome assembly GCA_947311025.1 of Lypha dubia. Classification (NCBI taxonomy): domain Eukaryota; kingdom Metazoa; phylum Arthropoda; class Insecta; order Diptera; family Tachinidae; genus Lypha; species Lypha dubia. The sequence continues at coordinate 72,572,917 of OX371260.1, forward strand.
AATAAAAAATTCCGAAAATCGTTTCGCGATTTTATCAGAACAAGACAATGAAGACACAACTACAACAAGGTCGAGTAAACCTCCGCCGATATATTTAAGAGAGCAGAACTCTAGTTTTTTGGTAAAAAGCCTTATCTCCTTAATTGGAGAAAATGAGTTCTATATAACTCCAATTAAGCGCGGAAATATTAACGAAACAAAAATCCAGGTAGTGCAAGAAAGTAATTACCGAAAAATAGTTTCTGACCTTGAGGCAAAAAACAAAAATTTTTATACATACCAATTAAAGAGGTCTAACCGTCGTAATAAAAGGTATAGACTCTAGTGTGGATCCAGAAAAGGTTAAGCCTGGCCTTGAAAATAATGGCTTCAAAGTGAAAAATGTTTCAAACATTAAAAACAGGGAAAAAATCCCCCAACCTATTTTTAGAGTCGAGCTACAGCCAAGTGACTTGAAAATTAAAAAAAATGATTCGCACCCAATCTATAATCTAAAGTACTTGTTACATAGAAGAGTTACAGTTGAGATGCCACATAAAAAAAATGGACCTATCCAATGCATGAACTGTCAAGAATTTGGCCATACCAAAACTTATTGCAAGTTGCCTACCGTTTGCGTTGTATGTGGTGAGCTGCACAGTACCGCTAACTGTGACAAAATAAAAGGTGATACCAAGGCAAAAAAATGCGGCAATTGCAGTGGAAACCACACTGCTAACTATAGAGGCTGCCCTCTTTACTCTTTTTTTAAAAATTCGTCGAACAGAAAAACAAATGCTACTCCCGATCAGCCCAAAACCCCTTTAAACTACCCTCAGTTACCTCAACCGTCGTCTAGCCATAATCAATACTCAAATGTTTTAAAGTCTAACACGACTCTTACTCAACAAAAACCTAATAGTCAATTTTCATACGCTAATATTTTAAAGAGTAACCAGACTCCGGCGCAAAAAACTGTACCAGCAAATGAAGAATCAGGGCCTGATTTTAATCGTATTGAAGCCTCGATAGAGATCCTAATACAAACAGTAAATACATTTACTCTCAACATGTCCCTTATGATGCAGGAAATGTTGAAAATGCAGTCTACCTTGTTGCAGGCTGTATTGAACAAACCATGAACTTAAGAATCTGTTTTTGGAACGCAAACGGCATCTGCCAACATAAAAATGAAATAGAATATTTTCTTCTGGATAAACAAATCGATGTTATGCTTATCTCAGAAACTCATTTAACGTCTCGAAGCTATTTTAAAATTAGTGGATATAATTTCTAATTTCTGGAATCCTAATAAAAACTCGAATAAAACACTACCTGCTAAATGACCTTCGTGAAGAATATCTTCAAGCAACAAATATCTGTGTTGAAAATTTTTATCAAAAGCTTGTGATATCATCTGTTTATTCTCCTCCCAGGTTTTCAATTTCAGGGAGTCAATATACCGCATTTTATACAACACTGGGGTCCCGTTTTCTAGCAGCTGGCGACTACAATGCTAAACACACTTTTTGGGGTTCACGTTTAATCAGTCCTAAGGGTCGTGTTTTGTTTGACACAATTTCAAAAATGGGTTTGAATGTAGTTTCAAGTGGTCAGCCAACATATTGGCCAACGGATCGACAAAAAATTCCTGATGTTATCGACTTTGGAATCTCGAAAGGTGTGCCCAGCGAAATGATGGAAGTAGAAGCATCTTTGGATTTGTCTTCAGATCATTCGCCTACTATTATCACTATTTACTCACACCCAACCGCAAGACCAACATGTGATTTACCGCTGACATCTGCACGTGTTAACTGGCTGAAATACAAAAAATATTTGAGTGCTCATTGCACGGAAAATATGCCATTGAGAACACCTACTGACATAGAAAATTCCATTAGGTTGTTTGAAGCACATGCTAAACAAGCTGCTCTTAATGCTTCTTCAATTCAACCAAATCAACAAGCGAGATTTAACAATATTTTTTGTGCAGATATAGAAAGGCTATTGACCGAAAAACGGAGAGCTCGACGAGAATGGCAACGATACAGATCGCCTCAGCTAAAATTAAGGCTTAAGGAGTGTACCAAGCAGCTTAGAAAAGTTTTGCAAACACAAAAAACAGCTTCGCTGCAAAAATTTCTGCAAGAACTCGATGCAACACCATCAACAGATTATTCGCTGTGGCGTGCAGCCAGAGGACTTAAAAGGCCGGTGATATGTAAACCTCCATTACGAGCTTCAAATGGTGACTGGGCAAGAACTGATGCTGAAAAAGGTGCTCTTTTTGTTAAACACTTAGAAAAAGTATTTACTCCAAATATTTCTGCTGATATTATTGAACTGCCACCAGTCGTCGCTTTACCAGAAATTCCGCTAAGATTTAATATTGTGGAGATTGAAAAAGCTTTTACACGTCTAAATTTAAAAAAAAGCCCCAGTTATTGATAAAATAAGTAACAAAATGCTGCAAGAATTGCCTTTCATTGCAAAACGAGTAATACTATTCATCTTTAATAGTATCTTACGACTGCAATACTATCCGGCAGAATGGAAGGTTTCGATGATTACTATGATACCAAAGCCCGGTAAGGATCATACAAAGGTTGAATCCTATCGGCCTATTAGTTTATTGTCCAATATGTCGAAACTTTTTGAAAAACTGTACAGGAGCAAGCTGACTCCTACAGTAACAAGCAGTGCATGCATTCCAGATCATCAATTCGGTTTTCGCAGACAACATAGCACTATTGAACAAACTCACAGACTTGTGAATGTTATAAGAGAAACTTTTTAAAAAAAGAAATATTGTTCAGCGCTTTTTATAGATGTCGCACAGGCCTTTGATAATAAAGTATGGCACGAAGGTCTTGTCCACAAATTAACACAAAATCTACCCGCAAACATCGTCAGGCTCTTAAAAAGCTATTTAGAGGAACGAAAATTTGTAGTTAAGGAAGGCAATTTTACAAGCTCCCCGCAGTCGATTGAAGCCGGAGTCCCTCAAGGCAGTATCTTCGGTCCTTTACTTTATTTAATATATGCCTCTGACTTACCGTTAAGCAGTATCATTCACACGTCAACATTTGCTGATGATACGGCTTTTCTAAGCGTTCATGAAAATCCTGTAGAAGCTTCCCGGAATCTACAAGGGTACATCTCAAAATTGGAAACATGGCTAAAACAATGGCGGATAAAAGTGAATGAGCAGAAATGTGTATACGTTACTTTTACTTTACGCAGGGAAACATGCCCGCCTATACAAATCAACACCGAGACTATACCGCAACACACTGTAGTAAAATATCTAGGCGTTCATCTTGATCGTCGCTTAACATGGAAATCGCATATAGACGCAAAGTTGACACAAATGAAATTAAAAGCAGCCCAAATGAATTGGCTTATTGGAAGAAATTCTATATTAAGTCTTGACTGTAAACTTTTGTTATACAACGCGATCCTGAAACCAATATGGGCCTATGGAATCCAGTTATGGGGCACTGGCTCAGCATCAAGTGTAGAAAAAATTCAAAGGCGACAAAACAAAATTCTACGTACAATTACTGCAGCCCCCTGGTATATCCGAAATCAGCGAATTCACAAAGATCTTGATGTTCCGTTGGTGAAGACAGTATTTTCAAAACATGCAAAAAAATATATTGAAAAACTAGTATTGCACCCAAATCCACTTGCACGCAACATTCTAAATTATAGAGGCCACACCCGGTTGAGAAGGAGGGATACTCTTTCTCTCAGCCGTACACGAGAGATGTAAAACATCAAAAATCAACAGTTGGAATTAAAAATTTTGTTTAGCACTGGCTAAACATATATTAATGTAATTTTAGATTTAAGATTTGAAAAACTTATTGATGTTTCAATTTTTATAATTGAAGATTCAATAAATAATAAAACTACCACAAAAAAAAAAAATGAATATCAGTTGACTCGTTTTTGAGTTTATTCGAAACATACTCAGTGACACGGATTTTTTATATATTAAGATTAAGATTTTATTTTTTGTTTAGTTTATTATTGTAGACATTTTTGGTTTTATATATACAATAAGTTCTTTTAATAAAGGAGTCAGTGTTTTTGTAACTCACTAACAATCATACCACTAGTTTAATTTATTGCTGCTAGTTATTCTTGGGTACTACTTGAATAACGTTAATCTCACTGATCCATGATAGAATAGTTGGTGAACCACCAATCTATTCATACTGCGATTTTGTATTTTAGTTAAGCGAGGTAAGCGAGCCTTGACTTTAACAATGGTAAATATTATTAAAAGTTTTTAACATTGTTTCAATTTCTGATTCTGGAACAATACAAAACAAGTCACCTACGTAATTAGTCATTAATCTTGGCTTAACGCGTAATTTCTCAACAGATAAATCTAAGAGTTTCTCCATTATGATATCAGCCACAATTGGATAAGCTGGAGACCCCATTGGAAGTCCTTTCTGCTGAGTTTATATATTACCATTATATTGAAAATATCTATTATCTTCTATACAAAATTTTAAAATACGTAAAAATAATGTCTCACCACATACAATGCAAACTCTAGGTAACTTGCAATAAGTTTTAGTGTGGCCAAATACTTGGCAGTTCAGTCATACGCGAGAGACGTAAAACAATAACAAAAAATCTACCGCTGATTTTGTGATAATGATGGGTGATTTTAACGCTCAAGTTGGAGCAGACAATACAAGCGCAGAAAGTACAATGGGAAAGCATGGATTGGGGCGGTTGACCGAGAATGGAGAACTGTTGGTGGATACATGTACAACTAACAATCTGGTTATTGGTGGAACGTTGTTTCCTCATCCAAGGGTACATAAGGTGACATGGGTTTCCCCCGACGGGATAATTGAGAACCAGATTGATCACATCACTATTAGTAGAAAATGGAGAGGCTCGCTTCTAGATGTACGTAATAAAAGAGGAGCTGATGTCGGAAGTGATCATCATTTGGTAATCGCAACAATCCGTATAAAAATTGCCGCCATTAAAAAAAATACACAAACCTCCCAAAAAAGATATAACGTTGATAAACTCAAAGATTCAACAGTTGCAAACTACTTCACGTTAGAATTAAAAACATCACTTCGGAATAGTAATAATAGAAATCGTTGCTGGGAGGAAACAAAAAAGATCTTAACACAAGCAGCAGACAATCACAATATAAGAACAACTCCCGTAAAGAGTGGATAAGTGATGAAACCTGGAGACTGGTGCTCGAGAGAAAGGAAGCCAAAGCTTTAATTAATAATAGCAGAACACGGTCGGCTAAAGCTCTATGTCAACAATTGCACAATAACCTCAACCGAGAAGTCAAGCGGAGCGCCCGACGTGACAAACGGAACTGGGTTAACAACATCGCTAGAGAGGCGCAGGCTGCTGCCGAAACGTATCGTATGGGAGATCTATATCGTGCTGCGAAGAAGTTAACTAATAGTTCAAAACCCACTATTAAACCTTTGAAAAATGATGCTGGAGAACTCGTCACATCCAAACAACAACAACTTAAACTTTGGGAAGAATTTTATACTACCATGTTATCGTCTTCTGTACCCATTACACAGGCAATCTGCAGTTGTGATTCGCACATTACAAACACAAATATCTCCATTGAGAGCCCCAATGTTACTGAAATTTGCGAAGCAATTAAATCGTTAAAAAACAAAAAATCGCCTGGTATGGACAACATTTCCCCAGAGCTGCTTAAAATTGACGCGACAACAAGTGCCCATCTACTTACGCCTATTATAAACCAATTCTGGTGTACTGAACTCCTCCCAGAGGAAATTTCTGAAGGAGTTATCATAAACTTACCAAAAAAAGGCGACCTTACAGCCCGTACAAATTGGAGAGGCATTACTCTTTTAAGTATGATCAACAAGGTGATAGCTCACATAATTAATAAAAGATTGTCAACTTCTCTTCTTCCTGAACTCAGAAAGGAACAAGCCGGATTTCGTGCTCACAAATCCTGTGTTGATCATATTAACAGCCTAAGAGTGATAATAGAGCAATCTGTAGAATGGAGATCACCTTTGTACCTAACGTTTATAGACTTCGCGAAGGCATTCGACACCCTAAATCACTCAGCCATTTGGAGCGCATTAGAATGTAAAGGGGTACCTCTGAAATTAATAAATCTCATCAAAGGTCTATATGAAAATGCTTCATGTCGTATTCTTCACGAAAAACAACTAAGCAACAAAATAAACATCAACTCCGGTGTACGGCAAGGGTGTGTATTGTCTCCCTTGCTTTTTAACTGCGTACTTGACGTAGTAATGAACAAGGCAACATCCCATAGAAGAGGGATCACCTGGGGTCTCCAAGGCAGACTAGAGGACCTTGACTACGCTGATGACATTTGTCTACTTACTCACACTTTTTCAGACATGCAATCAAAGTTATCACTTGTCCAGGAAAGAGCATCACATGTTGGTTTAAAAATAAATATCGACAAGACGAAAACAATGCGAATAAACGTTAATAATGCACAACTGTTATCCGTTCAGAATCAATCGCTTGATGAAATAGAGTCTTTCTGTTACCTGGGGAGCTTACTGGACAAAAGCGGTGGCTCCAAAGCCGACATATCTATTCGCATAAACAAAGCCCGACAGTCATTTGGCCAACTGAAATCGGTGTGGAACTCATCGTTTATGTCAAGAAGGACGAAGTTGAAAATTTTTAATTCTAACGTAAAGTCCACGCTGCTGTATGGTTGCGAGACGTGGAATGCAGCACCAAATGATATACACTCTATACAAGTTTTTGTTAATAAATGCTTAAGAAAGATTTTGCATATATTCTGGCCTATAACAATCCCTAATCATCGTCTCTGGTTAGAAACTGGGCAACAACCAATCCAAACTGAAATCCGCAAACGTAAATGGAATTGGATTGGACACACACTGCGTAAACAACCCAACGATATTGCTAAACAAGCCATAGAATGGAATCCGCAAGGCAGTAGACGTATAGGTAGACCATCACACACATGGAAACGGCAAATTGAAGCTGAAATATCCCAATTACACATGAGTTGGAATGAAATCAAATACCATGCATCAGATCGAATTTATTGGAACAACCTTGTAGCGGCCCTATGCTCCTTGTAGGAGTAAAAGGAAGAAATATATATACCGCTGAAATTTAAAATTTTTGTTTTGCATTGGCTAAATATATATTTAACAGTTTTAGATTTAAAATTTGAATACTTACATCAATTTCAATTTATAATTGAAGATTCAATAAATAACGAAATTATACAAAAAAGGTTTGATTATCATTTGGTTACATTTCTTAAGCATTTTTGATAAAAAAAATTGCGTCGTGGCAACAGTAAACTAAAGAAATAAATGCTCTTTGCGCAATGAGCTGTGCTTAAACGAATCGCTACTTTTTTTTGTTCCGTCCATTGTTAGTATGCGCTTTTTTGAATGAGCATGAAAGGAGCGCGCAATGAGCAAAAGTAGTGAGCAAATGCGAACTCTAGAACTAATACTATGATTCTGAAAAAAATGATTTTTGTATTGTACGAGTAATACTTTTGTTTTAGCTCTATAGAAAGTTTTTTAAAAATTATTATAGGCACTTTTGCGTTTCTGATCGCAATGAATAGCTTATATTACTAAAACTATATTAAAAAACACACAAAATGTTGACAATCGAAACTTTTCCCCTTTCCCTAAATTTGCTATTGTGAAACAATTCCCCGTGAAATTTCATGCCAAAATAAAATTACCATAATCGTGAATGAATTTTTTTCCGCGAGTTTCTTCACTTTACCCATTTATTTATTCACTTCATTTTTGAAAGGGAACAGAACAGCTCTTCTTATAATTTTAATATTAAAGCTTAAAAAGTTTATTTTAATGAAAATATCTGATGTATTGCTCAACAAAATGCTTTAATTTGTTGAAATTCTTTTGTTTGTTGGGTTTCCAAAAAGTGGCCGAATTATTTTACTACATACAAGTTAGATTTAATAAACAAACGCTGCAACCAAACTATTCAATACTGAATATTTAGCTTTGTGTTTTAAAGTTTTCTTTAAAATATATTTGTGATAGGCGTGAATATGTTTCACAAAAAAAGTTGATTTGTTCGCCATGAGCAGGGCGGACAGTTTTACTCTGCAAATTAGGTAAATTGTGTAAATGAAACCGATAATGAGAGATTAAATGCGTTATAAGTGCATTTACATGCGTACATTTACCCGTACTTTTTTGCGTGCAAAATGATAAAATTGCCAAATCACAGCTGTTAGGCATTTGTAAAAATAAAAATGTTCAAAAATATTTATTTATTTTCTGCTCATCAAAAATTTAACAATTAAGCTTGGAAAAACGTTTGACTTTCAGTGTTCTATTTTACTTAATAGCTCTTTTTCTGAAACTTTGATGTTTATTTTCTGCCATGAAATGTAGTTTTTTGTGTTCCAGCAATTTCCGGTGAATTTATAATTTTGTGAGAGAATTTTTTGTTTACTCTTTTTAAGATATTAATATATACATAATTAATTAATATAATAATTAATAAATTATTATATATATTATATGTATATGGAATATACATACGATGTCCGTGTTTTGCGTGATCAACATATTCTATGGTAGCGCAAAAGAGATGGAATATTTATCTCTCGTATGATCCATTTTCTTTCCCAGTGAAGCTTGAGATCCTTTTTTACATAAAATTGTATAATATATTTCCAATATATATATGTATAAACTAACCTCAACTTTACATACATATACATATTAATTTCAGGTTCCCCAATATATACTTGATGATGCATACCGTCGTGGTGAATATTGTAAAATTGTTTGCACACAACCGCGCCGAATAGCTGCTATATCGATATGTCGTCGTGTCTCCGCAGAGCGATGTTGGAAAGAAGGTACTGTCATCGGCTATCAGGTATGTAAGTTAATATTAAATCTTTAAGGTTTGTGGGTCGAAAATCAGAACAGATTTAGTTTAGTCCTGCTTGTCCAAAAAGTATGATAAATAACAGATGAATATAAATTTAGTAGTAATATAATTCTCGTATTAAATTTTTAAAAAGAAGTTGGATGTACATATAAGAATTACAATCACTTTCAATGGAGCTACTTAACTAGTATTGAAAGCATGATAAATATGAATTATAACGATGCTTGTGTGGTTACTTCCTAAAACAAGGTTTTATGTAAAAATCTAAAGTGATGTTGATTTTTCCTTGTTTATTGAAGTATGCACAATGTCTAATTCTTTTGAATATAATAAGTTTTAAACTGCTGCACCGAACAAATTCAAAATTTTAATTCTTAAAACCAAAAATCATTCTCACTGCGAAAAAAAGAATTAATATTGATTAATTTGTTAAAAAAGAAATATTATTATCGAAAGTTTTTGAGAAAACGTCTTATAAAGTTCTTGTAAAAATAATTTTCAAGATGAATGAATGATTACTAAAGATTTTCTGCATTGCGTAGAGTTGTTACATTAAAGTGAACTAGGTACCTTATGGAATGGAGGAAATCATTAGTAAGCAACGCCGTTTCGGGATAAACCATGGTAGAGAAAATCCTTAAGACTAGCCAAAGGCCGGAAATGTGCGCTGCTTCGATTACAAAAAAATTCTGTATTAACCGTTCTCAAAGACTTTCTACTCTAAAGTAGATCCAACTTCGAAACCGGTTTCCTAAAGTGAATCTTGAAACCAATCCAAAAATTTCTTAGCAAGCAAAGCCAGCCTACGATGTGCAGCAATGTAAGAAATCCTTAAGCTGGGAAAGGTCCTGCAATGCAGAATATCCTTAGTAATCAAAGTCTTTGTAAAAACTTTGGAGAAGTAAATCTTTAAGCTCGGCCGAAGGAAACCAATACAGATAACTCCCAGTAAAACTTTTCTTTTCAACAAACCTCGTATGTATTATTATTAAATATTATTAAAAACAGAATTCTCATGGATTTTAAATAAATTGCTGCTATGTTTTAAACAAACAACTTGGTTTACTGCTAGATGAAGACTGACTCATTTATTATTATTGACATTACTATCGACCGTAACTTATTAGTAGTATACTAATATAATATTAAGTGAGAACTTACTTACTAAGAGAACTCGATATTAAATATCCATCACTCATTCCTACTTAAAATAAAAAAAAAATCATTTCGCCTGGTGTTAAGCCAGTTGACGATGTCGGAGTTGTTCTGTACTTTAACAAGAATCGGTCAATTCTTAGTTGTAAAGATTTACTGGTCCTTTTTTAACCCAGCGGAGATTTTCGCAATCCATTTTTGAAGGTTTGCACAGCTCTTTCAGCACTGGCGTTTGATTGGGGGTGGTATGGAGGATATTTAAGGGGTACTATACCATTAGATTTACAAAATTCAACAAATTCTCTCGAGCTAAATGGTGGCCCATTATCAGTTACAATAAAAAATGGCAGCCCAAACGTAGAAAATATTGACCGAAGTTTTTCGATTACCATCGCTGCTGTAGTCGTTTGAAAAAGAATAGCCTCCATCCATGCGTTACAATAGAAAATGGCAGCCCAAACGTAGAAAATATTGACCGAAGTTTTTCGATTACCACCGCTGCTGTAGTCGTTTGAAAAAACGATGTCCATTTACGGAACAGAAATCAATATGAATTCTCTCAAATGGATATGTTGCTTGTATCCATTTTGATAGATTGGCCGCCTTGGAGTTTTGTGTAGACTGACAAAAATCACAATTATTATTAAATTTTTCAATATCTTGGTCTATACCTGGCCATACAACTGTTCTTGCCAATGGCTTACTTCTAACTATTCCTATATGTAGATCACTAATTAATTTTAAAACATTATACTATTGTATCGCCGTAAAATAAACACCAATTTTCTGTAGCTAGCGACTCTCTTTTTAAATAATATTTTTCAAACTCCCCTGTATTTCTGATGGCCACTTGTATCATACAGGAGTCATTTTTCATGGTTTCTTTCACCTCTTCAGCAGTCAACGGAAAAGTTATAGCGTTCAAACTATTTATACTGTCATATGCAATACCTGTGTTATAACCCATTGGCAGTCTTGACAACGCATCTGTATTAGCAATATCTTTTGCCTTTTTATATTTAATATCATATGAGTACGTTGATATATCTTTCCTATCCCCAAAAATTCCTCGTAAAGGCTGATGATCACTGTGTATAGTAAAATTAAACCAAAAAATATATTTGTGAAATTTCTTTACATCAAATATAATAGCTAGTGCCTCTCTATGAAGCTGAGAATAGTTACGTTCTGCAGCCCTCAACGTACTTGATGCAAACATCACTGGACGTTCCACACTATCTATAACATGAGACAATACTCCCCCTACTCCATATGGACTTGCATCCGCAGACACAATGATCTTTTTCGTAGGATCATAGTGTGTCAATATACTTATGTTATTAACCAATAGCTTACTGCGTTGAAAAGTTTCACTATGCTCTTTTTGCCATGACCACCTTACTTTTTCCTTTGTCAACTCATACAAGCAATGTAGTTCGCCAGACAAATTAGGAATACATTTATTATAATAATTAATCATCCCCAAGTATGACTTCAATTGAGTTTTGTTACATGGTTCTGGTACATTAACAACCGCATCCACCTTCGTCGGGATTGGTGTTATACCAATTCCACTTATTCGATATCTCAAATAATCAATTTCTGTTCTAAAAAATTCGCACTTTTCTAAATTCACCTTTACATTGTATTCTAACAACCTATCTAAGACCCGTACCAAATGGACTTTGCAGTCATCTTCTGATTTACCTCCAATTACTATATCATCAAAATAAACCTGAACATTTTTAATATTTCGTAAAATCTGATCGATTATCGAACAAAATATCTGGGGTGCTGTTTTTAGGCCAAAAACTAACCTAGTAAATTGAAATAAGCCGACATGGGTATTGATGGTTAGCAGTTTCCTAGAACGTTCTGAAACAGCGACCCGTAAATAAGCCCCAGTCAAATCTAGTTTGGTAAACACTTTCCATCCTGTCATAGATGCAATATATCATCTAAACGTGGTATCTACAAATTTGTTTACGGTTCTTTTACAATCTACGCAAAGTCGAATTGACCCATCACCTTTATTAACAATAACCAATGGGCTGGCCCAATTGCTTCTTGCTAGCGGTACTAACACCCCGTCATCGCATAATCTGTTAAGTTCGTTTTCAACCTTAGCTTTCAGGCCATAAGGAACGGTGTTTGCTTTGCAAAAAAATAGGATATGCATCATTCTTCAGTACAATTTCCGCTTTAAAATTTCTTATAACAGAATCGTTTGATTTAGTAAAGATCGCACTGTACTTTTCCAAAAACTTTTTTTTAATTTCAATTCAGAATCAGTTGTTGCCAAATTAACGTTACAGAACTCATACTCAGTAAAAAAATTTTTTCCAACCACTAAAAATTACATCCATCCAATTTCTACCCAGTAATGGGTAGAAGTACATTTCTGTATCTAAAACGATCAATTTAAGATTAAAATTACGACGTTTAAAATTTACCTTAACCGTAAATTCTCCAAGCGATCTAACTCTATCAGCAAAAATTAATTTTATAGGAAACTCGTTGTTGTATATTTTCATCTCCAACTCCACATACAAATTGAATTAATAAGGCTTTATCAAGAAACTCCCCAAATTCACAATATTGTGCTTGTTTTTTCAGCTCAATTACAAATCCCGCTAAGTTCTGACCACCACTTCTGTTGGTTTTAAAGAATTTAGAACATTCTGCAATAACATTTCTTTTTGGGTTTTAAATGACTTTGTAATTTATTCACCAGCTCCACATATGTATAGTCGTTTTCTGTTTTAGGAGCCGTTAAAGAAACAATTACACGGTATAATTCTGCACCACCAAAACTGCATTAAAATCCAATCTTTTCGGTGTATTTTACAGAATTCAATTAAAAAAGATGATCCAATCTGCGTGCATAAGGATCAAAATCTTCTCCTAATAAAAAGGGTCTACAGAACCAATAACTTTCGCCATTTCTACTTCATCTGCTAATTTTTCCTCATTCACTTTGTCTTCCTCCTTTACCATTTATTTGTACTTTTATCCTCGTCGCCAATGCTATGTCTTAAACAAACAACTTGGTTTACTGCTAGATGAAGACTAACTCATTTATTATTATTGACATTACTATCGACCTTAACTTATTAGTAGTATACTAATATAATATTAAGTGAGAACTTACTTACTAAGAGAACTCGATATTGAATACAAATCAATTGCAACAAAATGTGACTCGAAATTCCGCGAAGTCTTAAGGATTTTAATAATGATACACATACTATAACTTAATAAGCAATTGTCTTTGGGTTTTGCTTAAAGATGAAAACAGTCAAAATTTACTGAACTTAAAGTTGTAATTTAATACACCTTTTCATTGCCAGGCAAATTCATTTAACTCAGAATAATTGTCAACCCAAGTTATATTGCATACACTAATTTTTCTATAAAATTGTTATTGAAATTTAAAGTGTAAGTTCATTGAATTTAGAATGACTGCTGACACATTTGTGCCAATTCAATTTATTTTTGTTATTGTATTACTATTTAAGTTTTATATTTAAGCAATAAAATATTAATTAAGAAAGTCAGAATAAATATAAACAAGAAGGATCACGGTTCAAGTGCCGTCGATTTACAAATTTAACGTTTGCATTTTATTCTCAACACGAGACAAGGTTCAAGTGCCGGAGCCTCCTTCACTTGGGAGCGAAGATTGAAGCACTCGCAAGGAACTTTTCAAAGAAACTCAAGGATCGAAAAATACCGGAATATTCACCCTTATTCTATTTGGCAGCGTCAATATAACACAACATCGTTATGTAAACATTGTGTTAAATCGGTATTTTCAATGTCAACATTGAAAGTAATCGATTACTGTCCACATATTTTTTGTATTCTATAAAAAATGTGTCGTCGAATTTTAAAATAAAATGGAAAAATATAAATTATCTGGCCTTACAATTTTTATATGTGAAACGTTCCACTCCGTCATTTGGGCAAACTTTAATTTCCAAAACATCAAGAGTTTCGGACAAAATTTTCGCCACAACAGGCTGTGATAATCCCAAATTGAAATTGTTACCCAAACTCCAGCTGGTACGACTCTTGAGATAAAAATTTTAAAGTTGCTGCTATTTTGATAGTGTTCGGAACAAAAGTTGGTTTATACAAATTTTCTACTCAAACCAATTGTGTGTATTGTAGAAACCTCACAATAATCCTTAGGACATATTTAAATGCAATTATAATACTTTGAATTTACCACTTACTTATCATCTGGCAATTAAAAGATGTTCGATTTCTACCTGAGTAATCTTCTTTGAATTGTTACATTTTTTTCCCTCATGATTACAATTAGAATTTGACACAAGAATGAAACAATTATCGATAAACAGTCAACGTCAGCTCAACATGGTTAAATAATATAAAATTAGTGTTGATGCGGTGTTGAAGTTGAGTAAAAGTGATGTTGACTCAAAATTGATGACGAAATTGGCGCCGCCAAGTAGAATAAGAGTGATTTTGTCAAACGATTGGAGGCTTTGACGAAACTCTGGGATGAATTCCACAAAATTCATGAAGTAATCATGGCAACTAAGGACTAGCCCCTGGATGACGACTACATTGTACAAGAATACCACAACAAAATCATTCAAATCATAGAAAAGCATACAAAATTGTTTGAACAAGGAACGAAGAGGGTGATATTAAGTGACGAAAATCTCACTCGAACTATTGACGAAGTATTTGCGAAACGTCAGCCTGAACATAATTCGTCATACTACAATTTTAAGATGAGTATCATCGAAAAATACATGATGGAGCTAGCTAGTAATAATAATGCTCTGTGGGCATTAACTGATGATGGCAAGATCGAAGACATGGTATAGTCTTCCAACGTTTTATGAGCTCGAAGCAAGTGCAGAAGCAGCCACGATTGAGCTTCAGCAATACATGCGATTAAATCCACCAGTTCCTTATCGCCGGACCACAGCACCAGGAGACATCGACATAACTCTCGAGAATCACACTGCCTACCTTTGATGGAAACTAGCAACGCTGGATGGAGTTCAAGGACGTCTTCCCAGAACTAGTTCACAACAGTCCCATAAGTGTGGCAAAAAAAAAAGTGTGTGATGCATTACCTGACAACGTCTTTACAAGGAGAACCTTAAAATTTCATCAAGCACCTGCCTGCAGTAGGAATTAATTACGCGGCTTGGTCACTTATTAGCAGCAGATACGAAAACAAAAGGCTTCTAGTATCCACCTTAATGGGCAAGCTAATGTCGCAGTCGTCCACCGTAAGGGAATCTGCGTCATCATTAAATTCACTTCCTGGTGTTACCAAGGAGTGTATTCATAGTCCCACGGCACAATGTATACCAGTGGAACATTGGGACTCCATTTTGGTTAATCTTTTAGTGCACAAAATGAATGAAGAAACCCAAACAGCGTTCAAGCAAGATTTAAACGACAACCGACCATTGATGAACTACTAACGTTTTTGGAGCGAAGATTTCAATCCTTGGAGATACGAAAAGAGGTTGACATATCAACGAGAACCTGCGCTTTGATGACAGCATCAGAATCGAGTAAAATTTGCATACTTTAATATTTACGCTTGCAGAAAATTCACAAATTCCGAGTTAAACGATGGAAATCGGTAAAGGACTTCCAGCTGTGTGGTAACTACCTAAAACCAGGACATCAAGTCAACGAATGAATGTCACGACATTGTAACAAATGTACTAAAAATCATAATATATTGCTACATAAATCCAAGGCAAAGGCAATCCACAATAAATCTACTGCACAAGACAAGTCAACACCACAGCCATCAGCTCCTTCAAAGGTAAAAGTAGCTCACAACCAAGTAACTAATAAGGTCAGCTTCGGGACAAATCATGCAGTCAAAAATCCCCATTATGTCCTATTGGGAACTGCATGCATAAAACTAGCATCTACAAATGGGCAGCTCACTGAGTGTCGAGCCATCCTGGGCTCAAGATCACAAGTGAATCTAATAACAGACCGTCATTTGAAAAAACTTTTTTATATATTTTTTTTTATAAATTTTATTATTTATTGAATCTTCAATTATAAATTAAATTATCAATAAGTTTTTCAAATCTTAAATCTAAAAATATTAAATATAAGTTTAGCCAATTCTAAACAAAATTTTTAATTTCAACGGTTACTTTTTGTTGTTTTACATATCTCGAGTACGGCTGTGAAAAAGAGTATACATCCTTTTCAGCCGGGTGTGACCTCTATAATGTAGAATATTAAGTGCAAGTACATTTGCACCTCAAGTTTTTTTATATATTTTTTAGCGTTTTTTGAAAATACTGTCTTCACCAATGGAATATCTAGATCTTTATGAATTCGATGATTGGTGACATACCAGGGGGTTGCTGTAATTGTACGTAGAATTTTGTTTTGTCGTCTTTGAATTTATTTTACATTCAATGCTGAAGCAGTGCCCCATAGCTGGATTCCATAAGACTATATTGGTTTCAGGATCGCGTTGTATAGTAGAAGTTTACAGTCTAGGCTTAGTATAATATTTCTTCCCCAAAGCCAATTCATTTCGGCTGCTTTTAATTTCATTTGGATCAACTTTGCTTCTATATGCGGTTTTCATGTTAAACGACAATCAAGATGAACGCCTAGATATATGACTACAGTGTGTTGCGGACGCTTAGAAAAGCTGTATCATCAGCAAATGGTGCCATACTTTATCGAAGGCTTGAGAAACATCTATAAAGAACGCAGAGCAATATTTCTTTTTTTCAAAGGTGTCTCTAACTACATTCACAAGTCTGTGAGTTTGTTCAATAGTACTATGTTGTCTGCGAAAACCGAATTGATGATCTGGAATGTATCTACTTCTAGTCACTATAGGCATCAGCTTGCTCATATACAGCTTTTCAAATAGTTTTGAAATGTTGGGCAATAAACTTATACGCCTATATGATTCAACCTTCGTATAATCCTTGCCGGGCCTTGGTATCATAGCAATAATTGATACCTTCCATTTTGTTGGATAGTTTTGCAGCTGTAGAATACTATTATAAATGAATAGTATAATTCTTTTTGCAATATAAGTTGTTGAAGCATTTTGTTGCTTATTTTGTCGACACCTGCGGCTTTTCTGGTGTTAAGACTAGTAATGGCCTTCTCAATCTCCACAATGTTAAATCTTAACTGTATTTCTGGTAAAGAGACGACTGGTGGCAGTTAAACAATATCAGTAGATATATTCGGGGTAAATACTTTTACTAAGTGCTTAACAAAAAAAGCACCTTTTGCAGCATCAGTTCTTGCCCAGTCACCATTCGAAGCACGCAGCGGAGGTTTGCAAATCACTGGCCTTTTAAGTCCTCTGGCTGCACGCCATAACGAATAATCTGTTTGTGGTGTTGCATCGATTCCTTGAAAAAATTTTTGCAGCAAAGCTGTTTTTTGTGTTTGTAAAACTTTTCTGAGCTGTTTGGTACATTCCTTCAGCCTGAACTTTTACTGAGGGTATCTGCAACGTTGCCATTCTCGTCGCGCTCTCCGTTTTTCACTCAATAGCCTTTCTATATCTACAGAAGAAATGTTGTTGAATCTTACTTGTTAATTTGGTTGATTTGAAGAAGCATTAAAAGCAGCTTGTTTAACATGTTCTTCAAACAACCTAATAGAATTTTCTATGTCAGTAGGTGCTCTCAACAGCATATTTTTCGCGCAATGAGCACTCAAATATTTTTGGTATTTCACCCAGTTAATACGTGCAGATGTCAGCGGTAAATCACATGTTGATGTTGCAGCTGTGTGTGAGTATATAGTGATAATAGAAGGCGAGTGATCTGAAGATAAATCCAATGATGCTTCAACTTCAATCATTTCACTGGGCACACATTTCATAATTCCAAAGTCGATAATATCAGGATTTTTTTTTTCGTTCCGTTGGCTAATATGTTAGGTGACCACTTGAAACTACATTCAAACCCATTTTTGAAATTGTGTTAGGACTGATTGAACGTGAACCCCAAAATGTGTGTTTAGCATTGTAGTCGCCAGCTGCTAGAAAACGGGAACCCAGTGTTGTATAAAATCCGGTATATTGACTCTCTGAAATTGAAAACCTGGGAGGAGAATAAACAGATGATATCACAAGTTTTTGATTAAAATTTTCAATGCAGATGTTTGTTGCACAGGTAGTGCTTTATTCGCTTTTTTATTAAGATTCCTGAGCCACCACAAGCTCTACCTCGAGGATCATTGGTGTCGTAGAAATAATATCCACTAATTCTAAAATAGCTTCGAGACGTCAAATGAGTTTCTGAGATAAGCATAAGATCGATTTGTTTATCCAGAAGAAAATATTCTATTTAATTATTGTGTTGGCAGATGCCGTTTGCGTTTTAAAAACATATTTTCAAGTTCATGGTTTGTTTAATACAGCCTGCATTTTCGATATTGCCTGCATCATACAGGACATGTTGAGTAAATGTATTTACTGTTTTCTTAAGCTCTCACTTTTGCTTTTTAATATACTAGCGTATGAAAATTTGTTATTTGCTTTTTTTTGAGCACTAGTCGCGTTAGACTTGAAAACGTTTGAATTTTGATTCTGGCTGTTGGACGGTTGTGGTAACTGTGGATAGTTAATAGGGGTTTTAAGCTGAGCGGGAGTAGCGTTATTTTTTTTGTTTGATGAATTCTTAAAAAGCGAGTAGAGGGGGCAGCCTCTATAGTTGGCAGTGTGATTTCCGCCGCAATTGCCACATTTTTTCGCCTTGGAATCACCTTTTATTTTATCACAGTTAGCGGTACTATGTAACTCACAACATACAACGCAGACTGTAGGCAACTTGCAAAAAGACTTCGTTTGCCCAAATTCTTGGCTGTTCAGGCATTGTATAGGTCCAGCTCTTTTATGTTTCTGCTCAACCGTAACTCTCCGGTGCAACAAATACTTTACATCATAAATTGGATGGGATTAATTTTTTTATCTTTATGTCACCTGGGGGTAGATTCTGGTTCTGCGATAACGTGAAATGAAAACATTTTTCTCGTTTACATTTTGCTTCTGACTCCGGTTCTGTGAAGGAATTAAAACAAATTAAAACCTTTTCATAATGATAGAAACAAATGGAATGAAACAATTTTTTTTCAGTTTCACAGCAAAACTGATTCTCGTTTTATGTGACTGCGAAAGCAAATGTAAAAACCTTTTCATATGACGCGTTTTTTTTTTTTTTCACTTAAAATTTGTCAGTGAAAATGGAAAAAGCAGCAAAAGGCATGCTCACAAGCAAAAATTAAAAAGAATTTTTATTAATTTTTTAGAACATAAATGGCGATATTGCAAACGATAAGTGTGTATGTACGTATGTACATACATACATACATATGTATGTACATAAGTATAGAGTTCAAAAATAATTGAATAATTGATTTATACATAAGTATGTACATACCTACATACATACATACATAGCGAGAAAGTTTGTGTCGGCTTAAAAAAAACTAAGAGGCGGCTTAAACTTATTTTGGAGCCGGCTGCTTAAAAATACATAAGGCGATAGAAAATCGAGAAGTAAGAAAAAGTTATTATGGAGTAAAGGTTTCGTAAACACATAAAATTGAATATCCAACACATCTGAATAAACTCGGTCCAAAACAAGAAAGCAATTACCATACCAATAAATCCGACTTTACTATCGATTGAATGTTTGTACTTAAGAAAGACAATTTTAACTAATTATAACTATTCAGGCAATTTGTTGTTATCACTTTATTTAAATTACTACCTGCAACCGCGGCGTCGCCCGCCCGGCATTAAGTTTTGATTTACTACTTATAAATTGCCCTGGGGACTAGTAAAGAAACACGTCAATCAGTGCATATGTGTGAGTATCGTGTTTTTGTCGTTTAATAATCGTTAATCATCATTTTTGTTGTGACTTCGCGGCGTCTTGTGCAATTTTGTCAAAAAACAAAAAAATACATGCGTTTGACACTGTTTATACACAAAAATACCAGACCATAAAATTAACAAGTATGTCTGTGCTGCCATCTTTCTACTCATTACTCTTCGATACAAAACAACTGACATTTTTTTTGTCAATCACAATCGGAGACTATCAAAATTATTACACGTCAAAATAATATATCAAAAGATTTAGATTTTCATCAACCAGAGCCGATAACGTATACGTGTACCCGAAAAAGCACGACTTCACGCACACACTTAGAACGTGGATTTGTTTTTTATCGTCTCCAGAGGGCACAAGAGAAAGGTTAAATAAAACATTTTTAAGACATCTAGAATTAATCCCGTTTAAAAATTTGTTTCTCTTCGCAACATGCAACATGAAAACATATCATTTTATTAAAAAAAATAAATAGTAAAAAAAAGTAAATAAATAGAATTAAACTAAACGAACGGTTCAAAACTGTATTTTAAATAATATCGATACCGATATTTATTCCTATCTATATTTTCGATATTTTTAAACAATCGACTTATATTTTCAGAGTTTTGAAAATCTGAAATTATAATATAAAAAAAGTGTGATTATACTCTATTTTTCGATTTTATTTTTTTTTAATAAAACATTAAATAATATCTCTGATTATATATACAGATATATATATTTGTTCCTTATTCAACTCGTAGGATTAACTACGTATATGTAATTATACACTATTAATAAAATTGCCTACTTATGTATGTAGCCGCCTACGGCCGGCTTCATACAATTTCTTCACCACCGCTAATTTGTTTATTTAATATTTTCTAATTTTTTTCAATTTTCTATAACATAAGCTATGTATGTATATTATGTAATATATGTTGAAAAATCAACTTCAAAATTTCAATGAAGAATATACATACGTATGTTGTAAAAGCGGCAAAAGCAAATATATACATATATGCATGCAGCCTTGCTACGCATCGAAGTTGTTCAACTTCGTTCTCTGTGTATGACATTTCAAGTTGAATAACATGAATATAAAGTTACACTGCAACAGATGGAATGAAACACTTTATCATAATACAAACGGGAATAGCATTTTGTGCAACTGCGAAAAGATATTGTGTAAAGTTGCAATGAAAACGAATATGAAACATATTTTTACATTTCACGTTATCGCAGAACCAGAATCTACCCCCTGGCTGTAACTCGTCTCTAAATAATGGTTGGGGGATTTTTTCTCTATTTTTGATGTTTGAAACATTTTTCACCTTGAAGCCACTATTATCAAGGCCAGACTTTACCTCTTCTGGATTCACGCTAGAATCTATACCTTTTATTGCAACGGTTAGACCTTTAGCACTCTTCATCTGATATGTATAAAAATTTTTATTTTTTGTCTCAAATTCTGAGGCTATTTATCTGTAATTATTTTCTTTAGATACCTGAATTTTTGTTTCATTGATTTTCCACGCTTGATTGGAGTTACGTAAAACTCATTTTCTCCAATTAACGAGATAAGGCTTTTTACCAGAAAGCTGGAGTTCTCTTCTCTTAAATATATCGATGGTGGTTTACTCGATCTTGCTGTAGTTGTATCTTCATCGCATTGTTCATTTAATATCGCGAAACGATTTTCGGAGTTTTTAATATTATTTTTCCCATCTTTGGGCACTTTCGCCGTTGACGCTATTTGAGCAGATTTGGGACTTCTTCCCCTTTTTAGTACGGTTATGTATCTATCCATACCTGTTTTAATTTTATAATCACTTGTTTCACTCACTGCATCTTCAATTTTGTACACGTTGGTCACCTTCTTATTTTTTATTTGTTTGTTTGTATAGCTAAGCTGACAAGGTTCAATTGTTCTTAATCAGTATTTAACATGTACGGAGAGCATGATCGCGCACGAGTTGTTGTGTTTTCTTTTAAATTCAGGTTTGTGTTTAATTAATTTTTTTTGTTGTCGTCAACCATAGTTAAATAAACATTCCTACTGCTTGTACGTTTATTGTTGTTTTTTCAGAAGATGAACTCATTTAGAGTTCTATTGTTTTTTTTTTTTCATTTATAACAGTTTGTGTTTGCAAATATTTATGTATTATACACAAGCAAAAAAATAAATTAAAACCAGCATAATAACTGTTTTATAAAGGTTTTGTTTTTGTATTTTTTGTGACTTAAAATTTTTGATAATTTTTAATATTCAGTTGCGACGATTATAAAACGCGTCTGTACACAGCAAGAGTTGAAGCAAGTGGATTGAAAAAACTGGGCGGTAGATCCACATAAATGTGCTTAAGGGTGGAAGGCATTGGAGTGAACATGCGGTATCAGACAAGAATTCAGTTTCAGTTAACGATCAATAATTATGCTACAGAAGTAAACACCCACATTTTACCAAAAATTGTCTCTGACTTGGGAAATTCCGCAGAACAATCACTTAGTGAACCCCGAATTTAATAAACAAGGTCGAATTGACTGTTTGCTGGGAGCAGAGATCATATCTACTGAGAGATGGCAATAATCTTCCGATAATACAAAATTCAGTCCTGCGGTGGGCAATAGCTGGTAAAGTCGAATCAAAATTCGGAGACAGCGCAGTCTGCGGAATATGTACCACAAGGAAATTAGAAGAACCCGTTTCTTGAGGAAGCTGAGGAACCCTCATACACGGAAACAAAGCTTTGAGAAGACGAACTACACTGTGAGGCGCTCTTTCTTCAACGCACGTTTCGAGCAGAACATGGCAGATTTGTAGTCAAACTCCCATTAAAAGATCATCCTTCATCAGTGCCGATACACGGGATGGAAACCCGAATTTTGAAATTGCACCACCTTGTAAATCCAATTTTTTTTAAGCTTAGTTGTACCAAAATTAATTTTTTATTATCTTTTTATGCATTAAATTTTATTTATTTGTTGTGGGTGAGCAAATCTACATAAATGCAAAAAATAAATAAAATTTTTAAAAAACATAAATTCTTGAGTATTTGCTCAAATAAATGTTATATTTTATTCATATATTTTTAAAAAATTGTTATGGGTTAGGTAATCTATGTATATGCATTTCGTTGTTAGCTTAATACCAACTCATCAGTAGATATTTACCATTAATGTTTAAAAAGTTCCAAAACTCATCTTCTCATATGGATAAATAAAATATGGATGACATTGATCCGGAGGAGATGTGGTTTCAACAGGATGGCGCTACGTGCCATACGGCGAACGCAACCATCGACTTATTGAAATCAAAATTTGGCGATAAGTTGATTTCGAGAAATGGACCTGTCAATTGGCCTCCAAGGTCGTGCGATTTGACACCTCTCGATTATTTCCTGTGGGGCTACGTGAAGTCACTGGTTTATGCTGATAAACCAGCAACAATTGACGCCTTGGAGGACAGCATTGTTCGTGTTATTCGTGACATACGGCCAGCAGTGCTCAAAAAAGTGGCCCAAAATTGGACGTCCAGAATGCGCTTCGTCAAGAACGGCCGCGGTGCCCATATGCCCGAAATCATTTTCAAATGTTAATGTCACGTATTGATCTTTCGAATAAAAAAAAAATTTTGATTACAATTTAATTTTTTGTGTTATTTTTTACAATTTCAAGTTCTATCGGGCTTAAAAAAACACCCTTTACATGACCTCGCAATAATAAGTTTGCGAATTACTAAAGCATACGCAAAATAGCTTTTAAAAAACTTTAAAAACATCACACAAATATTTTTTTTTTCATTCGATATAAATCTGTTTACTTTTCTTATAACCTTTTGTTGACAATAAAAGTATTTATAAGGCAAAATGAAAAACAAACTTCCCTTTTACAAAATATAACCTTTTACTCAAGTATTTATGTTTTTAGTAAAGATGAACTGATGAGTTGATATTTAACTACCAACGAAATGCACATATGTAAATTAGCTAACCCATAACGAGTCATAATATTTTAAAAACATATATTCCTAAGTATTTGTTCGAATAAAATGTTATATTTTATATATGTATATTAAAACATTAAATATAACATTAGTACTGTTGAACAAAAAAAAAAAAAAAAAACCAAGACGATATTGCTAAAAGATTGCATTTATAACAATTTTACCATCCCTGAAAACATCTGTTTACAAAATAACAAGAATAAAAGCACGTGCTGCGTAGTAAAATCAATTAAAATTCATTAATTTTTATTATTATATATTAATTAGCATTTAACCCGCTACTTCGTTAGCGTATTCCTTTCTTTCGTGGACATATTTTTACGCCAAAGCTTATGTTGCATTCACTCAGGGCATTGCATGTTTAATTTTATGTTTGTAGGTCCAATACTTACAAAGATTAAAAAGTACGTGTTGAAAAACAAAAACGGTCCTTGTCTTTGATTCGCTTCCGCTCAGGAAATTCTATGTTTATGTTTCTAGGGCCAATACTAACGGAAATTCAAAAAGTACCAGTTAAAAACAAAAAAGTACCAAAAAGCTCTTTTACAGATTCTCATTTACTCAGGACCATGCATGTTTAGTTTTATGTTCATAGGTCCAATATTAACGAAAATTAAAAAAAAAGTACCAGTTAAAAACAAAAAAGTACCAAAAAGCTCTTTTACAGATTCTCATTTACTCAGGACCATGCATGTTTAGTTTTATGTTCATAGGTCCAATAGTAACGAAAATGAGAAAAGTACCAGTTTAAGAACGAAAAAGTACCAAAAGGATTCCGCTAACGAATTCTCATTAACTCAGGACCTTGCATGTTTAATTTTATGTTAATAGGTCTAATATTAACAAAAATGAAAAAAGTACAAGTTAAAGAACGAAAAAGTACCAAAAGGCTCCCTCTAACCAATTCTCATTAACTCAGGACCTTGCATGTTTAATTTTATGTTAATAGGTCTAATATTAACGAAAATTCGAAGAGTACCAGTTAAAAAACAAAAAAGTACCAAAAAGCCCTTTTACAGATTCTCATTTACTCAGGACCATGCATGTTTAGTTTTATGTTCATAGGTCCAATATTAACGAAAATTAAAAAAAAAGTACCAGTTAAAGAACGAAAAAGTACCAAAAGGATCCCTCTAACGAATTCTCATTCACTCAGGACTTTGCATGTTTAATTTTATGTTTCTAGTATTAGAACTAACGCAAATTCAAAAAGTACCAGTTGAAGAGCAAAAAGTACCCTCATAGGTTATTATCCACTCAGGACATTGCATGTTGAAGTTTATGTTTCTAGGTCCAATATTAACGATAATTAAAATAAATTGCCAGTTGTAGAACCAAAAAGCTAAAGTAAGAAATTAAATTTTCCGTATTTCCCCTTTTTGGTACTTTTTTCTCCCCATTGAAGCACGAAAAATTTAATTATTGTAGTGGGAGCCCATAATTTAATACGTTTATGTGAATAAATAAAAAAAAATGTTTTATAAAAAAAGTACCAATAATAGTTACGCTTTTTACCCCTTAAGCGTCCGAATTTCAAAAAAGTACCAAATTTTTATTTGGATTTTTTAAATAAGTTTCAAATTTTATTTATTTGTTGCGGGTTAGCAATATCTAGATATATATTTCGTTGGTAGCTATACCAATTCATCAGTAGATGTTTTACCCTTTATGTTTAAAAAATTCCAAAGCTCATCTATTTATTTTATTTCAAATGTTATATAAACCTTATTTCTATGTTTATGGGTTTAAAAGATAGATGGGGTGACAAATCAATACCAAAATGCAGGTTTTACCCGTTTACTCCGTTAAAGGTCTGTGTTCATAATTGTATTATTTTTGTTTGTTGTACAATTTTGTAAATTTATTAATTTTTAGTTTTCATTCTTTTCCATAAAGTTGAGCAATTCTTTTGTAGATCATGCATTTTTTTATTTTTTATTTTCTTGTTCATAAAATTGTAATACAATACTTAGAATGCAATTTTATTAGTTTCGTTTATTATATATTTGTTTGTAATTGACGATTGTTTATTATGCAGTTTTTATTTTTTTGTACTGTTTATGTAGTGCGTTCACCTATATCCACAAAATTGCATTCTAGGTATTTTTTTTTTTTTTTTTTTTTTTTTTTTTTTAATTAGGACCAGCACGCACTTCAAAAATTCCTTAATTGTTGGAACTTCTCGTGGTTGTGATAGCGATAGTTCAAAGCGCAATCGTGTGACTTGGTCTAATCGTTTCAGTAATAAGTGCAGCAGAAGCGGGTCCCAAGATGTTGTATCAATTTGAAGGTTGTGTAGTGCTAAAAGGCACTCTTGAGTCTTGTCATGAAGCTCTTTAAAGTTGTCATTCACTCTATCATCTGAATCATCGACCAATTCATGAATTAGTCTGCTGACTAGTAGCCGCTTGTTGTTGTAGCGGTCTACGACAATCTTCCATGCGGCTTCAAAATTTTCTTCCGTTGCTGCAATATGTTTTATCAAGTTTGCTGCCTCTCCTACCAAGTGCGTTTTTAAGTACCAAATTTTTTGTACTCTTGTGATCGGCTTGTTGACGACCAGTGATGAAAACAAATCATGAAACTCCTGCCATTTTAACTGATTTCCATCAAATTTGGGTATAGTGATTTTTGGCATTGGAATAGTTTCTGCCTGATGATGAACGAACTCTGATGGTTGTGTTGTGGACCTGCTGGTTACCTTTCTCACCGCTTTCCTTAGATTGGTTTCCAGTTCTATGAATCGTTCCATATTATATGCATGGTCTGTTGGATCATCGCACAATTCGACAATCTGTAAATGTACGTCTTCAATATTTTGCCACAATGTAGTGGCAGTGGAGACATCTTTTTCTGTAAACTCATCCGTCAATAAGCGCTCGAGAGCTCCCATCATCGCACCCTGTCTACGAATTCATTCTTCTTCATTCTTATTAATTTTACATACTTGGCATTTTTAAATTTAAGTTCATTGGCTGTGTGTTGGCTGAAGTGGTTAGCGCGTTGACTACTAAGCAAACAATGACGTGGGGCCTGGGTTCAAACCCTGGCCAAAGCAAGTCAATCAACATCATTAATTTCTCTAATGTACATTAGTGAGACATTGTATTAATTGTTGTCGGACTATTTAAGTGATGAAGGCATAGCACTGGTCACTAAAACCTGTTCCGACAGCAATTGATGCTGTTCCAAACTAATGTACACAACATCGCCCTCCTTCGTCGGTTAACAGAAACATCGGCGAAGTAAAACAATTAATAAAATGCCTGCCAATACAGCTTAACAAAGTTAATGCGTCTACCTAACACCGGAGGCGCCTCAAGCCTGCTATAAAAATTGACATAACGCGCAAAGCAGAGTTGTAAAAGAGTTAAGCCTTCTACATTTTCAACATCTATCTTCTCTACTCTATCCCTCTCTCTGAGTTCCGGCACAATGCACTGCATACGTAGGGGTCATCCCAATTTCACAACCGAAAGTTTTCACTTCCGTGGTAACTCAAGACCAAGCTTGTGTCATGTACAAAAACGATAAACACCCATTATTTTCTTGCAAGATGTTCCTTCAATTATCACCGTCAGCTCGCATTCAATTGGTTCAAAAGAAAAAATATTGCTTTAATTGCTTAAAAACGGGCCATAACGTAAAGAATTGCATTTCTAGAAGCTGCATGAAGTGCAACAAAAAGCACAACACACTTCTTCACCTAGAAACCTCAGAACAAAACAGAAGCAACTCGGCTTCAAAAACAATTCGGGCATCTGAAGGAAGCCTAACTCTTGCAGCACAAGAAGCTGCATCATTAACCACAGCAAAAAGTTCCAGTTCAAGCAATTACATTCTTCTCAGCACAGCATTGATCATCGTTAAAGCAAGCGGAAAAGAAATACAATGCCGAGCAATTCTCGACTCAGGATCTCAACTAAATTTTGTCAGCGAACGATTAGTTAAGCGCTTAGGCCTTTCAACAAAGCCAGCTTCGATCTGTATAAGCGGCATTGGAGCAAGCAACACTAAGGTTCGGCACAGAGTCAATATCGCATTACATTCGAGGCTCAACAACTTCACTACGCAAATTGAAGCAGCTGTTCTTCCTCAAATAATCTCCTCACAGCCTTCAAAAATAATTGACATTCATAATTGGCCAATTCCCAAAAATATCAAACTTGCAGACCCGGAGTTCAATCGCCCTGATAAAATAGATGTGCTTCTAGGTGCAGAATTCTATCATCAATTATTGTCAATCGGACAAATAAAATTGGGTAATGAGTTGCCGACTTTGCAAAATACGGTATTAGGATGGGTCATTTCAGGAAGGGTTGGTGAAAGTCAGCTATCATCGGCAACCTGTGGGATCTGTACTGAAGAAGAAATCAATCTAGAAGAAAGCATTACTCAACTATGGGAACTAGAAAAGGTGGAAGCAGCAGACAAGACGCTTTCTCCTTCAGAAAAGCTTTGTGAAAATCATTTCGCAAATAATTATACAATTGATCAAAATGGAAGATTTGTTGTTAGACTACCATTTTGCAGTAATCCTGAGGAACTAGGGGAGTCTCAGGGTATAGCCTTCAACAGATTTCTTGCATTAGAACGCCGACTTGCAAAAGCACCAGAAACTAAAAAGCAATACATACGATTCATGGAAGAGTATGAGTCACTAGGTCATATGACCAAAATAGATGTCAATTCCTTAGTTAAACCTAACTACTTCATTCCTCACCACTGCATATTTAAGCCTGAAAGTTCGACAACAAAATTAAGAGTAGTATTTGATGCCTCGGCTAAGACCTCTACTGGGATATCATTGAACGACTTAATGTATACTGGTCCAACAATTCAAAGTGAACTGTTTTCAACGTCGACGTCGAAAAAATGTATCGACAAATGTTTATACACCCGGAAGACAGGAAATTTCAAACTGTTATTTGGAGAGAGAATCCAACTGCAGCAATCAAGTATTATCAATTGAACACAATAACCTACGGTACACGAGCTGCACCGTACCTCGCAACTAAATGTCTACAGAAAATTGCAAATAAGAATATAGGACGGTACCCTCTTGGAGCCAAGTTTCTACTCAATAATTTTTACGTCGATGACGGAATGGGAGGAGATGATAGTTTGAGCACAACAATCGCAATTCAGCAAGAATTAAAGCACATATTGAACCAGCATGGTGTAAATTTACAAAAGTGGAGTGAAATCATCACCAACTACTTCAAAACGTCTCAACAAGAGAAGAAGTAAACATTGATTTTAACAACGAAAACCATCAAACAGTCAAAACTCTGGGATTGACATGGTTGATGAGTTCTGTGTAAAGGTACGTTTGGGGGATACAAGTCGTGTTACTAAACGAACAGTAGTCTCAGATTTGGCTCGACTATTCGACCCGCTGGGAATTGTGTCTCCAATCGTAGTGACAGCAAAGATGTTCATTCAGGAATTGTGGCAGTTGAAACTTGTATGGGATGAAGCCTTGCCAGCAGAGCTACATACTAGATGGACGAATTTTCGGAACGACTTAAAACACATAGACAACCTGAAGTTTTCGAGACATATTTTTCAAGGCCAGGTTGCATCAGGAATACAAATTCATGCATTTGTTGATGCCTCCGAGAGGGCATATGGGGCAGCAATATACATAAGGTCAGTTATAAAAAATGGTCAAAAAATAGTAAGACTACTATGCGCAAAATCACGAGTAGCACCGTTAAAAAAACAAAGTCTTCCCCGTCTGGTGCTCTGCGCAGCACACTTGGGTGCTCAACTAACTGCCAGGGTAAAAAGAGATTTAAAACTTGAGGATACCCCTACTTTCCTTTGGACAGACTCAATGATTGTTTTGGCCTGGATCAATTCACAGTCATCATCATATCAAACGTTTGTAGCCAATCGAATATCCGCAATTCAGGAGTTGACAATGCCCGAACAATGGCGACATGTAAGTTCCGAAAGCATTACCAGCATGCAATCTATGGTTTTATGGGCCTATCTTCCTACATGTTCATGAAGCAGCTTGGCCACAAAAATACTCAAAGGCCACAGAAGTACTTGAAAACAACATGGAGCAAAAGAAAACAGCTGCCGTTCTTGCAATTTAAAATGCAACAACAATTATCTACAACATCAACCACAAAGGATCTTCTCGAACATTACAAAGAATTGTAGCATATATGCTTCGATTTATCAACAACACAAGAAAAATAAATGATAAACGTGCGGAAGTCTCTTTAACAGTAATAGAACTAGAACAAGCTCTGGTAGTTATCGTACGAGCAATGCAGTCAGATTTTGAAGACGACATAAAATATCTAAAAAGAAATAATGAATTAAATAAGTCAAGTCCATTGAACAACCTTAGCCCATTCTTGCATTCGAACGGTATAAGTAGAGTAGGAGGACGATTAAGCACATCTTTGCTTTCATAACATCCAATGCTGCTTCCCTACAATGACCCAATTTCAAAATTACTCATGCAAATGGTGCATGATCAAAATAGACACTGCAGTCCCCAAGCACTCCTTTCACATATGAGACAGAGATATTGGCCAATCAAGGGAAAGGCAGCAGCCAGATCTATTTTACAACATTGTGTTCGATGCGCCAAGGCCAAGCCAAGATTACTCAATCAGATCATGGGCAATTTACCAGCTGCGCGTGTCACACCAGCTCGACCATTCATCAACTCTGGGGTTGACTTTTGTGGACCGTTTTGGGTTCATTACAAGGTGAGCGGGAAGAAGCCTCAAAAGGTGTACATCGCAGTGTTTTGCTGATTTGCTACTAAGGCAGTACACTTGGAGCTAGTTAGTGATCTTACCACCGAAGCCTTTATAGGATCATTAAAAAGATTTATAAGTAGGCGAGCTCAGTGCCGGAATCTCTATTGTGACAATGCTACCAATTTTGTAGGGGCAAAAAATCAGTTAACAGAACTATCAGAAACTATCCATTCTGGCTCAGCTCAAGACATAATTAACAGAGAATGTACATCGAGAGGAATAACATTTCATTTTATACCCCCAAGAGCACCACATTTCGGTGGCTTATGGGAAGCCGCTGTAAAGTCAGCAAAACATCTTCTTGTCCGAAGTGCCACAACAGCATCGCTCACTTATGAAGAGCTGGACACAATAGTAATTGAAATTGAAGGAATTCTCAATTCAAGGCCAATCAGCCCGATGTCAGAAAACCCGAATGATTTAGCAGCGTTAACTCCGGGACATTTCCTGATTGGGGAACCCCTAAATGTTCAAGTTGACGCAAATTACACACAAGAACGAGGTAACTTACTGACCAGGTGGAAATTAGTAACTCATCTAAAAAACGAATTTTGGAGGCGATGGTCACGGGTATATTTAAATGAACTACAATATCGACACAAATGGAAAACTCAAGCAATCAATATTAAACCCGGGGACATGGTAATAATCAAAGAAGACAACACAGCTCCGCTACAGTGGCCCTTGGGCAGAGTCATAAAGGTACATCAAGGAGATGACGATCTCGTCCGAGTAGCCGACGTTAAAACCTCAACCGGCTGCTACAGAAGGCCAATTACACGTTTAGCCTCATTACCAATATATAGTAAAAACGTTAACGACATATCTGCACAAGATCAAGTAATTGAATCAAACATCCACCAAAACAATAATGAATCTGAAAGTCCCACGAAAAGGAGACGCACGTCCAATCATCAATTCAACCTTGCTACGATGATAATGACTCTTATGCTGTTACCACTGGTACTAGGAACAAATATCTACAATAAAGAATTTGGAACACAGCCTGGCATTTACTATGAGGGAATTGGAACAACTTGGAAACTTGTCAAACCGCTTTTACATAAAATGCATAAAAGCGAGTACATCTCACAAATACAGAACTTAACAGCATTACAAACTTCATTAGCAGAACAAAAGATATTCCAGCTTCCAAACCAAATTGATGCACACAACTACCACCACATAACGATCGGCTATTCCACATTAATCATTACCGGATGCATCGTGGTCTATTTAATCATCAAAGGGAAATGTAACTTCAAACCAACACCAATTCCAGCTCCTCGCAACCTGCAAACAACATCGGATTTCACAGTACATATTTAAACAAGAAGATTTTTTTTACCCGGCACTTCAACTCAGAATATCATAAACTGCCACCACCAGCATCTTAAACACAGGCTTTTGAGCTGCGCTCAACGGGGGGAGGATGTTCACAATTGTATTATTTTTGTTTGTTGTACAATTTTGTAAATTTATTAATTTTTAGTTTTCATTCTTTTCCATAAAGTTGAGCAATTCTTTTTGTAGATCATGCATTTTTTTATTTGTCTTGTTCATGAAATTGTAATACAATACTTAGAATGCAATTTTATTAATTTCGTTTATTATATATTTGTTTGTAATTGACGATTGTTTATTATGCAGTTTTTATTTTTTTGTACTGTTTATGTAGTGCGTTCACCTATATCCATAAAATTGCATTCTAGGTATTTTTTGGTTGTCTCATGTTCATGGCCACACAGCCAATGAACTCAAATTTAAAAATGCCAAGTATGTAAAATTAATAAGAATGAATATTGTATAAAAGAAGTAAAATTTAAATAAAGATCGCCTGTTTTGTGTTTGAACATTGAAGA
Organism: Lypha dubia; assembly: GCA_947311025.1. Lineage (NCBI taxonomy): Eukaryota > Metazoa > Arthropoda > Insecta > Diptera > Tachinidae > Lypha > Lypha dubia. The sequence goes on from OX371260.1 coordinate 72,605,555, forward strand.
GTGTGCCTCAATCATTTCTTTTGGAAAACAACTCGGTTTCAAGTGCTGCTTGTTGTTTTAGCAATTTTAAGTTTAATTCAGTTTATGTGCTGTGATTAACATCTAGAACAACGAGTTAATTTACAGTCCGCTTATTTTTGTAAAGAACAACGATAAGCATTACATTTTTTTTTGTATCTCTTTTAGTTTTAGAGATATAAGGTTACCGTTTTTGCCCTTTTTTACCCCCTAAACTTTCGAATTTCCAAAAATCCCGTCTTAGTGGATCGATTTTGGGAGAGACTAAGCCCTGGTCCAAATTTCAAGTTTTTGCCTTCAGGCGTTTAGGCTGTGCGATGATGAATCAGTCAGTCAGTAACGTTACAATTTTATATATATAGATACTCGTACATTAATTATATACACAATATATACGGCCAAAGCAGTTTTCTCTTTTTCATTGTAATAACTGCCGAAAATTAAACTGTATCTGCCAACAAGCAAATAAACAAAAGCATATATACATACTCGTACATACGTACATAATTTAATTTGCCCAATAATGCACGATAGTGTGATCGCATTGTACCGATTATTGTAGCAATTGAGATTTGACCCATATGATCCGAAAAAAACTGTGGCACTATGCGACGATAATGGGACCGCCCAAAAATTAATTGTGAAATGTTTTTACATGTGTGCCGATATAGCACGATAAAAATTGTCGCAGATTGTGCTGTTTGCGCCGATAGTGGGATCTTAGCTTTAGTTCAAAAGGTGTGATGGGTTAAAATGTATAAAATTAATTTATGAAAAACAACTTATAATTTTGAACCTACAGGGATACAAATATATCCTTCATTCGTCCTGAAAAAAGTGTCCTTTAAACAAGTTCTAAAATTAATTCTATAAACTAGAGCGTTGAATGTCGCGCTAGCAGCAGGGTACGTATTTACTGTATATTCCAACATAGATTTTAATATGCTCTAAATACGTACCCACTGCTATCTCAATGGCTCAACGCTCTGATTTAGGTTTGCAGTTAGTTCTTAAAATAATAGAGATTTACATATTATGTAATTTTTTTCTGAAATCACTACTTGTAAGTCGCTAAAAAATTATATTTACAGAAGTAGATTATGTTATAAATGTCAATTAAAATTTTTTTATAGCATTTTAGCATTGCGAAAAATTTATAATAGTTTACTAAACGGTTTTTACGGGAATTAAAATTAAAAGGCAGTGTTCACATAAAAATAAATTTTGTGTTGTTTCCGTACTATTCACCCCTTTAAAACAATCGCGCAAGATTTCTGCTAAAATAATAGAAGCGTATGAAATGTATTTTTGTAAAAACTTTGTTTTCAATAAATGGTATATACCAAAAGTAGTATGTAACTACTGTCACAGTGGCTTACTTAATAAGAAACTCTCGTACGTGTACCCAGTAACTTGGCTTCATCGTAGAGAACATTATAAAGATTCATGCTACTTTTGTCTCAGCAGTTCAAAATGTATCAAGATAAAATATCAACACCGATATAAAATATTTATCATATTATTCTAGTGATACGGTAAAGGCCGCAGTAATTCGTTATGAAATTAATCGATACGCCCCTCCAAAGAAGCTTAATCTAAATCATGATGACAGTGACAATGAGACATTGTACAGCGAGGGGATTATTTCAGAATTTGACGTATACTCAAGCAGATACGAACAAATAACACCTCATTTTGTTACTTAAATGATTTTGATGATTTGGTGAGAGACATGAATATATCACAAGGAGCTTCAGAATTATTAGGTTCTCGTTTGTAACAACGACAGTTCACTTCCCAGAATCATCAAGTAACGTCTTCGCGAAAGCGCTCAAATAAACAATCATTTGATGGGTGTTTTAAAATTGATAGTGAAACTTGCCATGTCATACGCTGATGATATTGATAAGCTTTTCGAAGCTATAGGTCAAACATATGTTGCTGAGGAATGTCGCCTTTTTATAGATGGGTCTGTAAAAAGCTTAAAAGGAGTTTTACTTCATAATGGTAATGAACATCCATCTGTTCCTATAGTTTATGGTACGGCTGTAGTAGAAAATTACAAAAATATGGCCACAATTTTAAAGCTAATAAATTACAATAAATTTCAATGGGTAATTTGCTGTGACTTAAAAATAGTCGCGATCCTAAGTGGACTTAAAAAATGGATTTCGAAACACCAATGTTTTCTATGTAGGTCGTTTTTGTAGGTCGTCCGCGGGAACAACACTACACAGATCATACATAGAAGCCTCGTATAACTTATCAACTTGGGAGTAATAGCGTTGAGCATACACCTCTAGTACCTTCATCGAAAATTATTTTGCCACCCCTACACATCAAATTGGGTTTAATTAAAAACTTTGTAAAAAGCTTAATGCAGAAGGTTCAGCTATGTGCCATTTAAAAGCAAAGTTTCCAAAATTAAGCGAGACGAAGGTTAATGCCGGTTAGTTTACTCTTAAAAATTTCTATATACAATGTTATCATAGCACAATTTAAACGATTCATGAATTTTCAGGGGTTTTCAATGGACCTCAATTAAAGCAGATTATTGTCTCCAAAAGAAAGAAATGCATGGGATAGCCTACAAGATGTAATTTACAATTTCTTAGGCAATAAAAAAGCCCATAATTATGAAGAAATCGTCCGAAGCTTAATTCATAACTTTGGAGAAATGGGTGTAAACATGTCGCTAAAAATACATTTTTTAGACAGTCATCTAGATTTTTTTGCAGAAAATTTAGGCAATTTCAGTGATGAGCACGGTTAAAGATTCCATCAAGTATTTCAATAATTGAAAGTCGATTTAAGGGACAAAATTTATGTATGTCACATGCTTGCAAAATATTGCTGGTCACCTTGTCGCGATTGTAACACACTCCATAAGCGAAAAAGCGAACGACTTCGTTTTGATTAAAACTGTTAGTTTTATGTTATACGTCATAAGTTGTTTTTCATAAATTAAGGTTATACATAGAAATTAATTTTGTACCGCGAAAAACCCATCCACCTTTTGAACTAAGAGAGATAAAATCATGAAATTTCGAAGACTTATAGAGTTAATTTAAGGCAACAACATATAATTAAAAAAATTTTTTTTTAATAAAAACTTTCAAGGATATAGAAGGATATATTTTTAAATGGACATTTTTTTATATTCTTATTCAGGGGAACTGAAGTAAATATTTTTAAAAAATTCTATAGAGCCTTCCCTTTCATTTGGTACCAAGTTTGTTAAAATATATTACATACTAATATTTAAAAAAAATTATTTAAAATAAGCATTATTGAAAAATATTTAGTCCTTTGAAAAGGACAAAAGATGAGGAAATGAAAAACCTAGTACACAGTTTGACTATGTTTTGTCTCTAGATTAATGGCTATATAGTGGCGTTTCTGCCAAAAAAATGGTGTCATTACATTAACATAAGAGGGAAAGAAAAGATATACAATATACTACAAAAATCATTTCCTTTAGTTTCCCACGGTGGACATGCGGCGTGTGTCCCAACAGTAATTGATATTCGATATCCATCGGATATCATCATCAGGCAAACTACAAAATTTACAAAGAAGAACAGGAGAGAAGATATACATATAGTGCCCAATGTAATTACTAATCAATATAAATAAGCAATAAACTTACATGCACTACCAATGTACATACATATACATATGAGTAATTCCATGTCAGACCGAACACCTTTTTTACACCTCCTCTTCCGATTTTCTTTAAATTTGCCAGACGTATTAAACATAAAAAAATATTTTACACGTGTTTCGGGAAAAAAATTAAAAATTTTTTTTTAAAAAGTTATTTGCATTTGAAAATCGTCAAAATCGTGAAAAATCTTCCGACATGACAACATTTAAACTAATGTTTTTATAAAACTAGTGAATGGATTTTGAAGTTCAATACCTTATTTTAAAGGTATTTGAACCTTCTTTTTAAAAAAAATATTATTATTTATAAATTAATTTTTTTTTATTATTAAAATTTGGTTTTTTTACTTAATTTCTGTTTTCCACAATCTTCGAACAAGTCGAAAAATCTGAAAAAAATATTTTCTTAAGGGTTAATATATTCTTAACATTCCCTCAAAATTTCAGAGTGGAGGTCGAATGGATTCTATTTTTTTACGATTTTTTTCGTACGTTGCAACAAAATCTCTAATTCGGTTTCATTATTTTAATTTACTTAACAATTTTTTATTCCCTCTGAAAGCACTGAACTGAGATAAACGAACTTTTCTTGTAAACTAAAAATCACCTGCAACATTGCTTTTTTTAAAATAGAACATACAAAAAAATTCTAAAGGCAAAATAGAAAAAGCAAAACAAACAAATCTCCAGAACAATATGAATTTTGATTAAATATTTACGTAAGTATGAAATTTTGTGTGTTTTTGAATACATACACACATACATACATGCGTTGACATTTTCGTTAACATGCTTGAAAATAAAATTTTTATATACAAAATGTAATTTTTTTGTGGTGCTGCAATGGAAAAAAAATCGTAAAAAAATAGAATCCATTCGACCTCCACTCTAAAATTTTGAGGGAATGTTAAGAATATATTAACCTTTAAGAAAATATTTTTTTCAGATTTTTCGACTTGTTCGAAGATTGTGGAAAACAGAAATTAAGTAAAAAAACCAAATTTTAATAATAAAAAAAAAATTAATTTATAAATAATAATATTTTTTTTAAAAAGAAGGTTCAAATACCTTTAAAATAAGGTATTGAACTTCAAAATCCATTCACTAGTTTTATAAAAACGTTAGTTTAAATGTTGTCATGTCGGAAGATTTTTCACGATTTTGACGATTTTCAAATGCAAATAACTTTTTAAAAAAAAATTTTTAATTTTTTTCCCGAAACAAGTGTAAAATATTTTTTAATGAAGACTTCGTTCTCAAATTTTGAAAGACATCGGAGACATCAAAGTCAATTTTTAGCAAAAATCGTACGGTTTGACATGGAATGACTCATATATAAAAACATATGTATGTCAAACGACTTAAAAGTTGAATTTTATACTGTACATATTTTTACTTATTATATGCCTATAGCTATTAGCGCAATTCTCTACATCTGTTTTCTATTTATTAGTGTTAATTATGTGAAGCATTTCCAATGTATACCGTTTGTGATATTTATTCTCTCTCTGCAATATTTTTCCATGCTCCAAGTCTAGTTTGTGTGTTTCTTGTGCACAATGGGCCACTAATGTATCAAAATATAAAAAATTCAACATGCATACATAAAAACATATATTAACAAGCGGAAAGCTTTGAAAAAGCTTGAACTGAATACACAATCTACAATAACTTTTTTAATTAAATGCAAAAATATCAATATTATATTTGTATATTCATATGTATATACTAGCTGATCCCGGTGTACTTCGCTACCCCCCTCGTTATAAAATAAAATTAAAAGTATTTATATATCCTATTGTGAAAATTTAATGACCATCGGTCCAATAGTTAAGACTATATTAAGATTTTTTATTTTCCTATAAAGGGGCGTGGTCCCACTCACTTTTCTCCTAGTACGTATTCCTAATTATGTCAATACTATATGTACCAAATATCATCGGCGTAGGTCAAAAAATGCCCAAAATATGGCGATTTCAATTTTTGGGTTATATGGGAGCTGCCACGCCCACTTGTCCTATAACGCCCATTTTTGTCCTGATTACTCACATTAGTAACATATGAACTATTGCAATGTTTCAAAACTCTTGCTATCACAATAGTCAAGATATATGATGTTATTCAATTTATGTGGGAGGGGCTACGCCCACTTGAAATATTAAAAGCCTAAAACCATCCTCTATAAATTCCCTTTTGAATGACACCAGTTTGGGTCAAATCGGTTGGATAGTTTCCGAGTCTATAGCGAACATGGGTACAAACATTTTTTTATTTTATATATATATATATAAATGAATCTGTGTATGTTTATTTATTTGTTTTTTGTTCCTTATAAGAAGGCAAACTACGAGACCAACTTTGGCCGGCGGACGGGGTGGTAAGGGCTGTTGCCCAAACCCACAAAAATCTTATTAAATTAAAACTAATACATACTATAAAAAAATAACTTTTAAATCGCTTAATCTCTATGCGATGTTCAATTTGTGGGAAAAATTATCTACCATCAATTTTCTAAGATGTTAACATCTTCGCATAAGAAATACACAGGGCCAAATATCAATTGGGGAAATCACTCTTAGTATTATAATGATTACATATCTTGGAAGTCTAGCTTATTTTCATCAGTTTGCAGCTATGCAATAACAAAATATGTAAATAAGCTAAATGTGCGCGATCTGCAACAGATGCAAGAGCATTTTTCAACCAAGAGTCATTTCCGCTAATATCTTTCAACATATTTACAATATGTATCTATCTCATTTGTTTCCATTCTACATCTTTCGATTATTTCTGTGTCACCACTAGAAAAATTATAATAAAATCGATTATTTTTGTGCCATCACTAGCGAAATGACATTTGTGTTGAAAAAAAAAATACGAAAATAAAAACTATGCCTGGAAAAGACATACCTCGTGTCCACTAAAAAGTCTTCTTCATCCTCTACCTCCAAAATAGCTTCTATAATTTGCATTAATTCTATTAAGAATTTGTTTTGTTCTTACAAAACATTCATATATCCAGACTAACAGCCCGTTTTTGTAAAACAAAAGTCTTCTCACACGAAATTTCGTTTTGTAACGATATCGTTTTAAATTTGGATCTTATAAAATGTTAGAAAGCTTTCGTTTATTCACTTTTGACATGTATAAAGCTTTTTGCTTTCGTAAAGGAACATTATTGCCAATGCGTTCGTTTTCATAAATTTAAATTTTTTTGTCATATAAACGTACTGTGTTTGGTGTTAACTCTATAAATCAAATGTTTTTTATTTACAAAAAATGATCTTGAGTTCAAAAAAGGCTCCATGAAAAATGGCCCCAATCGAAAAATTTTCACAAGCTGAAAAATTATGAATAGCACCGAACAAAAAATTAAAAATGGTCCAATAATTTATTTTGTTGTTTTAAATGGAAAAATTGCTGAACGAGCTATAACCCAAAAAAATTAACTCCCTCAAGTGCACTGAGACCGCAAAAAAATGAAACATATTCTCACACTGTTCTACTATGTACTATTTTGTGGAATGCTGTCTTTGGAAAGCATCTTCGTTTCAGGAAATTCAATAGTGGAGAAAATCTGCAATACGGCGGAATACCAACTATTCGGGGAGTCTTTAGTTATCAGAGCAAAATATATCATTTGGTTTATAACCAATGAAAAATGCACCCAGAAGGTTTTGTTAAAAACAAAAATAAAAACTTTTGGTGCAATTTACAATTTTTGTTATTTTATTTGGGGCCATTTTTAATTTTAGTATTATTTGTTACTTTAATAAAAATTTAGCAAAAAATTAGGAAAATTTTTTTCAATATTTAAAAATTAAAAAAATTCACTCAGATATAAGAAAAATTGGGTCACAAAATTCGAGTTGTTTTTTTTTGTCAATTCGAAACTTTGGGGCGATTTTTGAAGTTCTTCTTCTTATCATAAATCTTTTCAAAAAGTATGTATTCCTCGACTACTTTAATAACATACCCCAAAAGACTTGTGGCTATAAAGTAAATCGATTTTTAATATATAGCTCAGGGCCATTTTTCATGGAGCCTAAAAAATAAAACTTTCCGTATATTTAAATAAATAAAACAATTATAATATACATATGTTTCAAACTTTTTTTAAATACATTCATACATAAATACTTATGTACGTATTATTATTGTGTGAATTTTTCAAACGATAGCATTTTACTTGTCGTTTTGTTTTTGACATTTGCTATCGTTATTACAGATATTTTCATTTTATAAGAACCAAAAATACAATGAAAAAATAAATAAAGCTTTTTCGTCACTCACATGAAAATGAATGTTTTATAAAAACGTAAAAGTGGTTTCGTTCGTTTTTTATGAGAACGTATACAAAAATTCATTTTCGAAAAACAGGCTGTACCTAAAGCTCTTTCAATACATTTTATTATAATTTTATTTTTCATCTAAAAAAATTTGCGTACATTTTTAATTTTTGACAGCTGAAATGATTGATTGATGGTAGATGTTGCAGACCAACCTAAATTACGACGCAAAGCGCAACGTAATTTAGCGCTTAGCTTTTAAGCTGAAATGAGTAATCTAAATTAGAGCGTTAGCGTTGCGCCAGAAACAGTAATGTTTACTCACTTAAATTAATGAAAAACTCTGACTAAAAATAATAAATAGAGATGAAGACGCTAAATTGAGCTAAAAATAGCTAAAGTTACATTACTTACTGATGTGGTTAGCGCGTTGACTACTAAGCAAACAATGACTTTGGGCCTGGGTTCAAACCCTGGCCAGAGCAAGTCAATCAACATCATTAATCTCTCTAATGTACATTAGTGAGACATTATATTAATTGTTGTCGGACTATTTAAGTGATGAAGGCATGGCACTGGTTACTAAAAAACTGTTCCGACAGCGATTGATGCTATCCAAGCTAATGTACACAAGATCGCCCTCCTTCATCGTTTAGCAGAAACATCGGCGAAGTAAAACAATTAATAAAATGCCTACCCTTTGATCAAACTCATGGGTGTCAAGTGACCGACAAAATATTTTGGTTGTAGTTTGTCAATGCAATTTGACACGCTTGTGTGTTTGCAGACACTGCATGTATGCGGCAATGTTGGTGTTAGTTATAGTGACAGTTCGACCACGCTACACCTCCATTCCTTACAAGAATGTTCATATAACGTTAGTTTTATGGACATTCTTTTACAAATAGTTTTTTTTTTTCAAAGTAGTGTAATATATTATTTATTTTGTTTTTAAAGAAAGAAATAAAATAATTATAATATGTAGATGTACTTATATTCTAATTTTATAGTAGTCGTATGGCCATACAATAATATTAAATGTTAGTTATTATTATATATCTTAAGTCTATTTTTATGAAGTACTTGTTGTTTATTTGTTGTCTTATCTACTATTGTAACATTATTTCTTAAATCTATTTTCGTACCTATGAGAAGTAATATTATTTAGGCTCAAGTTGAGTTTTATTGAAATAATGATAATTCAAAATTACTAAGTTTTTTTATGTTGAAAAACTGATTGGATATAAATAATAATATTTTTCAACATAAAAAACTCTTAGTAATTTTGAATTATCATTATTTCAATAAAACTCAACTTAAGCCTAAATAATATTACTTTCAATTGTATCAATTTTGCGTCTGTATGCGGTTTCCACGTCAAACGACGATCAAGATGAACGCCTAGATATTTTACTACAGTGTGTTGCGGTATAGTCTCGGTGTTGATTTGTATAGGCGGGCATGTTTCCCTTGTAGAGGATGAGTCTCTTTATATTTGTTTATATAATAGGGTCAAAGTCAGACTTATAGTCCTAACTGACCACAATTTCTTTTATTTTATTATATTTTTAATATCGAACAGACAGGAATGTCCTATTCGTGAATAAATTTATTTAAAATTTTTTTTTATTAAAAATGTTTTTCTTGAAATAATTATTTATTAAATTTTTATTAAAATGATACAAAATGACACAAATTTATTTCCTCCAAGCCTTTTTATAACAAAAAGTAATAATCGAAAATATTGAATTCCAAAGAGTACTAGATACATAAAAATATTATAAAACTCCATTAAAAATAATAAATTACATTGACAGAAATAATTTATGAAATATGTGCAAGAAACCAAATTATGTGGTAGTAAATAACAAATAACATATAATACATTTTAATTAAGTAAAATAAAATAATAATAGTTTCGGATGCTCTTCGTTACACCCTGCGTAAAGTAAAAGTATCGTGTACACATTTCTGCTCATTCACTTTTAGTCGCAATCGTTTTAGCCATGTTTCCAGTTTTGATACGTACCCTTGCAAATACCGGGAAGCTTCTGAAAGATTTTCATGAACGCTTAGAAAAGCCGTATCATTAGCAAATGTTGACGTGTGAATGTCACTGCTTAACTATAAGTCAGAGGCATATATTAATAAAAAAGTAAAGGCCCGAAGATGCTGACTTGAGGGACTCCGTCTTCGATCGACTGCGGAGGGCTTAAAAAGTTACCTTCTCGAACTATAAATTGTCGTTCCATTAGATAGCTTTTTAAAAGCTAGACGATGTTTGCGATTAGATTTTGTATTAGTTTGTTGATAAGACCTTCGTGCCATACTTTATCGAAGGCTTGAGAAACATCTATAAAGAACGCAGAGCAATATTTCTTTTTTTTTTCAAAAGTGTCTCTAACAACATTCACAAGTCTGTGAGTTTGTTCACTTGTGCTATGCTGTCTGCGAAAACCGAATTGATGATCTGGAATACATCCATTATTAGTCACTATAGGCATCAGCTTGCTCATATACAGCTTTTCAAATAGTTTTGAAATGTTAGACAATAAACTAATAGGCCGATAGGATTCAACCTTTGTATGATCCTTGTGGGGCTTTGGTATCATAGTAATTAGCGAAACCTTCCATTCTTTAGGATAGTGTTCTAGGCGTAGAATACTCTTAAAGATGAATAGTATTATTCTTTTTGCAGTTTAAGAGTCTGAACACAATGTTTGCGGTGCGGTGCGATTTCTCGTTGCGGGAGAGAAAAATAAACATAACACAACGGAAGACAGCAACGGCAATACATTTTCATTTTTATTAATTTATATGTGCATACATTCAAACATACGTCAAAATCATGTTTTTTGTTTACAATAATGTTGTGAACACCGCCAATTATTCAAAAACTATGACAACATCAGAAAGAGTATCAAAAATTGAGAGAATAAGAAAGTCCGCAATGAAAATAAAATAGATTTTAATTTTATGCCGCTCCGCACTGCGGTTTCTTACTTCGAAATCGTATGAAAAACCGCACCGCAATAAATTATCGCAACATTGTGTTCAGACTCTAAGGCAATTCTTGAAGGATTTGTTATTTATTTTATCGACACCTGGGGCTTTTCTGGTGTTAAGACTAGTAATGGCATTTTCAATCTCCGCCATTTTAAATCTCAGCTGTATTTCTGGTAATCGTCTCCGGTGGCAGTAATATCAGCAGAAATATTCGGGGTAAATACTTTTTCTAAGTGCTTAACAAAAAGAATACCTTTTACAGCATCAGTTCTTGCCCGTTCACCATCCGAATCTCGTAAGGAAGATTTGCATATTACCGGCCTTTTAAGTCCTCTGGCTGCACGCCATGACATAAAAATTACATAAAAATGCGAAGAGCGGAAAAGAGAACGAAAAAATTTTTAATAATGTCCAGTCAGGCAGTCGTGTACTCTACCTTTTTAAACCCCTCGTCAAAAAACTTTGTCTGTCTGCCTTTCAATATCTGCTTTGTAAAAGGGGTCTAAGCAACAATGAGCAAATTAGAGGTGTGTAGCTCCTGAACGAACTACTTCAACTGAACGATTCACACAAGTGAGCTAAATGAGCCTAAAAACGCTCAGTAAGTTGAGCGCTCTTTACAATCAATCAATTCAATTTCATGTATTATGACAATTGGATTTTACGTACCCTAAAGAGCTTTTATTTCGTATGGAATATGACATTTGGCACAATACAATACTTTTGCGATAGTATCTACAGTATTGTATTAAATAAGGGTTGATTTTGATAACCAGCGTTGCCAAATAAGCGAATTTATCTTTACTTTATAGTTTTTCTAAGCATTGATCAATTTTGAAATAATTTATTTAAAACATTAAATAATTTTACATTTATTTGAGCATGTACTCAAGTATTTATGTTTTAAATATAGGTGTAGAAAAGTAAACACATTCATAATGGAAAATTATTGTTGTTTGTGTTTGAAAAAAAAATTTTTAAAGGCTATTTTTATGCTTTGTAATTCACAAAAAAAATATATTTGTGAGTTTTTGTATAAATAGATGAGCTTTGGAATTTTTTAAACATAAAGGGTAAAACATCTACTGATGAATTGGTATAGCTACCAACGAAATATATATCTAGATATTGCTAACCCGCAACAAATAAATAAAATTTAAAACATTAAATATATAAATACAGCAGACTGCAGGATTTATATTTCACCGTATTGGTCTGAATTTTGTTATATAAATTTCAATTTCTGAACCTATAATTCCTGCCCCATTTTCCTTATATCACAGTGCTAAGGTTTAAACTTACTTCTTTATACCTGCTAATATTGGGAAGAATAACAACCAAAGTATTTTTGAATTAAATCATTTAACGCCAAACGTAAATCATGAAACAGATGATGATGACTGATACTCATTAGGTTTAACGGATTATTAAAAAAAAATTTATTGATAAGTTTTGGGAACAGAATTATTGGAATACCAACTATACTAACAACTTTAAATTTAGTATCATTATTCTCAAATAATAGAAACTTAAAAATATGTTTGGGGCAAAGGAAAATATTTAAGCAATTTTCCGAAAAATCACTCATTTTTAAAACTTTTTGATGCATGAATATTTTTTCACAATTTTTTTACATAAATTAATTATTTTGAATTTTTCTTACATATGTTTTTTTACATGGCTGTCACTCGATTAAGATTTGTTTCAATTTACTAAACAGTCACACATTTAAAAATTGACTATCAGTTTGATATAAATTTTGATTTCAAGTTTTGTTTCAATTTTTCATTCAAGTAACACTGCAGTCAGACGTTCAAGTTTTTTTTTCAATTCTCTTTCAAGAAATTTACACAAACTGCTAGTCAAAATTCACAAAAATTGAAGGCTGTGACGTAGGCTTCACGCTATTTCAAAGCAATTAGCTTTCAAGAACACAAAAAATTATGGCGGCAGAATATATGTACTTATGTATGTATATGAAAACTAACAAGAGTTTATAATCAAAATGGCAATCATCTGCTTTCTTGAAAGCAATTTGAAACACTCAATTGAACGAAAATTTGAAAGCAAATTCTCAGCAAATTTTAAAAGTGTGAGTGTATAGGTAAAAAATGAGAGAGGATTGAATCTTGAAAGAAAAATTAAATGAAAACTTGATCGTGTGACACCTATGTTAGGCTATGTCTTAATAAAAAAAATGAAATTAGCTATATATTGTAGCTTATTTTTATATAATTAAAATTAAGTTGTTTTCCAAATTAGTAGTTTAAAAATAAAAACGTTAAAAACGCTGATATAGCAGAAACATTTTTTGTTTTCGCTTTGTTTACTTTCGTAACAAAGATAGACTGAGCTGAAACCAATGGAACTAATGTATTTTACTGAACTAAAGTGAGCTATTGAACTAAACTGAGCTATTGAGCTAAAGTGAGGTATTGAACTAAACTGAGCTACTGAACTAAAGTGAGCTATTGAACTAAAAGAGCGAACTAGTTCAGTTAACAATCAAAAAAATGCTCAACTATGCACCTATCACCAAAGTTATGATATCAATAATCGGTATTGTAAATATTGTAAAAACGTAATATTTTTCTAATTAATAATATTTTTTTTTTGATTATGTAAATAATTAAAAAAATATATAAAATTAATTTAATAAATCACAACATTAATTTACTGAATATTAACACATTTATTAATCGAATCATCGTACATAATTAAAATAGAATGAAAATTAAGTATTCCAATAATTGAATTGAACAATTCAATAATTGAATTTTAATCAGAATCAATTACAATTTTTATTGAATAAATTAACTAGGACAATTGATGATTAAAAGAGAAATCAATTATGTAAATAAACTAATATGTAATATTATATTAAAAGCTCCAATTGTGTAAATTACTTCAGGAAGTGACTACAGTGACTATAGAGTGCAAAAAAATTTAATATTTTAAAGTTCTTTTTTCGTTTTTCATAAATTTTTTTTGTGAAAGGTACAGCAACGCTTGAATTTTTTTGCGTTTGTTCGGTAATTTCCACAATTAAGGCCAAAATATTTCGCCCGGAATTCTGTAATTGTCTATGTACTAGAGTTGTCAATTATTCGCCTTTCAAATTTTTTCGAATAATTAAAATAAAAGTTTTTGTTCGTTCGATCAAACGATTAATCCTAAAAAATTATTCGATTAATCGATGAGAACAACGAATAAAAATATGCTTAAAAATTATTTATTGACAAAAAATAAATGTTTGCTATTAACACAATAATGCATATACAGTGCGAGCTCGATTTGCCCAACCACCGATTATCGCAACAGTCATTTTTTTACATTACAGTGTTTATAAGTGCAACTTTTTTCAAAAAACATTCTCGATAAGTGCAACTTTTTCTTTTTTATAAAATTTTAACCAATTTTCTCTCTGAATTTATTTGTTCAAAAACGTAGTTTTAACTCTTTGCTCTTTATTTTTTTTTTTGTTCTCGCGCAATAGTGGCGCATAAACAGTTTTCATAATCTCAATATTTTTTAAGGAAAAAGACTTCTACGCCAATGTAATAAACAAATATGTTGTCTTTTAATGTACAGTTAGTTTTTTGTTTTTTAATCTATACAATACGTTGTACGTTGTGTTTAAAATTTTACATGAGTTAAGTGAAGTTCATTGTTATGTACACATCAATTTAAAAAATATGGCAGTAGTAAAAAAAGTAAATAAGCTATCAATTAATCAAATATTAGAAATTTTGAGAAAATTGCAAAATGGTGAATCTGTTAAAAAGATATGTATTAAGTACAAAGTTAACAAGTCCACAGAAAAAAAAAAAGCGAAAAATACGAAAATTTGCTAAAAACTCTAAATCGGGAACAGGAAATCGACTTACACTTAGGACAAATGGAAAAACTTATTCAAATGGTTTTTGAAACAGAGAGTAAATAACGTTCCAGTTTCTGAGGAAATTTTTAATTCAAAACCCCTATTTTTCAATAATAAATTAAAAGAAAACCCTGAAACTACCCTTGAATGGGTAAAGAACTTTAAAAAGCGACATGGTATACGCAGACCAACTTCGACGAATCCTGGCTATTTTTTAGACTTCTACCAAATGCAACCCTAGTAAGTTAAATAGTGGTGTGTTTTTATATTAAATTTTTAGTGGTCGGTTATTGCAACTTTTTGGTAAAAGCACATACCGAGCTCTTACTGTATAACCAAAATAAATTAAATATTAAGTAGTTAATATTTTCATTAACAAAAAAAAAAAATACATAAAATTAATAATACATAAAAAAACTTAAAACTGTAATAACTGAGATTACTTTAAACTGATGTATGTCGATTTTAATACTTCAAATACACATGTTTTATTCAGTCAAAATATATCAAATGATTTTTTTTTGTTAAATCAGACAATTTAGGTTGTTCTTAAGAAATAACCTTTTAAAAACAATTTTTTTTTGCTTTTAAACGATTGTTGTTTTTTGTTTTTATTAATTTAGATTTTGAAAAAAACTCTCGCTAATTGTCGAGGTGGATGATATAGTGATAAGAGTATAAAATAGTTTACATATCTAATTTTTTTGTTCTTTTTTAGATTTTTTCAAATATACCATATTGTCTAATATATCGATAAACTCCTTTTTATTTTCTGAATTTTAAAATATTATTAACGTATTTTAAAGTTTTATACGACTCTTATTTAATTTTTAGGTATGTTTGTTTTTTGTTTCAAATCACACTAACAAATTTAACATATTTTTTACGTATGCAAAAATTTGTTCGATTAATTGACATTAATTAATCGATTTATTCGTTATTCGAAATTCGGCATTTTAAAATTATTCGAACAAGAGTTTGGTTTTCTTTAACCGATTAATCGAATTATTCTTAATCGGCTGACAACTCTACTATGTACATATGTACTTTAGGGGTGGAATAGTGTTATATGGAAATCCTTAGTAACAAGATTTGAATACCCGCGAACCCATAGTTTTGTGGGGTTTGGCAAAAAAATACATGAGATTTCGCTTAGAGGGTTGGGATGGGCGTAAATGGCTCCTCATCGGGGTCAAAAGAGGAAAATCAACCAAAAACTTAATAACACATGTCATACAACATGCACATTAGGTACATACCAACTTCAACTGTGTAGCGCAACAAGCGATAATGTTACACATGTTGAAGTGTGATTTGGAACAAATATTGAATTACAGAAATTACTGTGTGCAAGTTAATGACACATGAAAATTTAATTTAATTTTATTTTATTTTTCTTTATTAATAAATTGAGTGATTTACAAATCACTCAATTGTAGATTATCATATAGATTCTCATAAGTAGTATTTAAGCTAGAATATTTTGTAAATAAAATTAGAGGTAAACTATCAACATAATTCGGCACTTGCTTGCCTTTGTTTTTATATGAGTTTCAAAAATATTCTGGCAGATCTTTTGAACGCCTAATTACTAGCTGGAACCCTTCCAGCTGTTTAAAATAAATCAAGGGCTATAGGGAAACAAAACTTAAACATCATTTCACTCTCCACATGGCGATCCTGCCATAACATTCGATAAACTTATTACACCACATGGCGATCCTGCCAAACATATTACACCACAAACTATGCCAAGGTTGCTCTTAGGGGGGTAAAATATAAGACCAACTCGAATAATATTTCCCCCCTACATTTTTTCTGAATATACCTCCCCCTATCTAGCCTCTTTTTTTCAAAGTGTAATTTTTTTATAGGATTAGTCCCAATGCCCTAAGTAGCTCCAGAGTGCTCGTAGATGGGCCAAATGTATGACCGACTCATAATATTTTTGTCAACCCAACATTCTTTCAGAACATGCCTAGCGCCCATCTTCAGTCATTAGGGTGGCTCCCATACAAAAATTTTAATTAAAAACCAGATTTATTCGCACTGCAAAAAAATTTATCTTGTTATTGAATAATGCTAATTATTATGATAATCCTTTTTTTTTTTGCGTCATTGACATAAATCTTACGTAATATTTAAATGAATTTTAAGTTTTGCATACATATATAAACAAGCGCTGCCACATACTTTGCATAAAGTTTATAACTTGATTTACTTTAAAAACCTTAGCGTGTTGTAGCACAATTTTCTTTTTATATAAATAGTTAGGGGATTTACAAATTATTTGCTTTGATTTATGTTATTTTGTTTTTATACATATATTGCTACTTCTGAATGAGTTTTGAAGAGGAAAGTCACACTAGTACGTAGTGAAAAAAATTACATTCTTTTGTTAATTGAAATATTGAAAGTGAAAAATTGTGTTTTATTTTACATATATAAGGTAAAAAAATTAGTACCGAAATTAACAAATAAACAAGGTAAGTAATTATTAAATAAACATATAGACAAGGGTAGAATTGTATTACTTATAACATTTTTAGAGCAAAAAATGGCATCAACATCGATGGGAATTGCAAGCAGTTTGAGATCGCATACCGAACTCTTTTTGATTGGACAACCATGCTCGAATATAACAGGAACAAAGTGTCCGTCTAGCCAGCAATGGCTTAGATTCTATTTTTATGTCACTGGACAGCGTAAAATAAGTGCTGACGAAAGCGCAAATTTGGTAACAGATACTGTCATGATTTTTTGGCGTCAAGCGTTTATTCCGACAAAACAGAAAAGCGAAAAGGAGGCTGAATTTGTCGGGAAATTGGATGATGGTTTTGATATCGCACATGCCAATGTACTCGAAATGGTAACCAATCCGAAAGATATAGCTTTTTTGCAACTTCAAAGAGAAAAGGGGCGATCGGGATGCATGACGGGTGTTGACAAGATTCTAGCTAAAAAACAGAAAAGACGAGCGGAACGAAGAAAGCTAGAAGAAGATCAGAGAAAACGCGCAAAACTTCAAAAGCAAGCTCCAATAACGGGTAACTATTATCATTACAATACAAATATAGTACAATGTTACAGTGTAATTATGATATTTACAACTGCGTACTGTGTAATTTCAGTTTGCAAGACTTCATGCACAGAATGGAATGAATCAGATATTGAGGTCGAAGCGGCTGATGATGGAAAGATTTCGCCCAAGCGAATTCCAAAAGAATCAAGAGGCAGAATCGAATGCATTACTCCGGATCTTGTGTCTGTTTTCGACAGATGTAAAACAACAGATATAGCAGCGGTTCGTATATTGATTGCCTCAGCACGAGCTTTTCAACTTGATCCAAGGATATATATAATCAATAAAATGAATTAGTTTTTGTTTTATTTAAATTTTGGAATGACCATTACTAGCCCGAAGGTAACACCTATCAATAAACATTAATTAATTGCAAATTGGTCAAAAAACAACTATATATATAAACACTCGGAGGGCCTGCCGAAAAAATGAAGGAGAACTCAATATCTAACTATGAAAACACACACAATCACAAAAGCTTTTTCCAAAACATAAGGGAAAATTACAACACAACAACATGCAGCTTATTAAAAGAATACAGTAGGGAGGTTGAGAGATTGGCAAAATCAATAGAAAGAGCCACATATCTTCAAACATGCAGACGAACAAAGGTTACACCAACACATGTAAGAGACAGTACTTGTAGGTTAAACTATTTATTTAAAACAGAAACATCAAAAATTGAATTAACAAAAATAAAATCAAACTTACACGCAAAATTATTGAATATTGAAATTAAAGAAACGCATACTAACACGGTACATATTCAAAAGCAAATAAAGAATATAGAAACAAAAATCAAAAATACACTGAGAGAAATAGAATGGGAGATGTATAAAAAAGAACAGTGGAACAAATTTCATAACATCAGATCAAAAATAAAACGAGCGCACATATTAAAAATAGAGAATTTAAAAAAACAAAAATTTAAACAATACAATATTGTATTTAACGAAGAGTGGTTTGTAAATCTTACTGATATACAATTTGATTTTGAAAGCAAGTGGATATTATCATTAGGTAATAAATTTGCATTGCCCGTAAATAGCAGAAATTTCGCGCCAATCCCACTTATAGCAGATATTGAACAGTGGGTACAGAATATTAAAGATGAGACGGAAAAGGAAATTACAAGGTCTAGAATAGCCAACAGAATAGCAAACTACAAAAGGAAACTAAAAAATAGTGAAAAGGAGAAATTTATCCTCAGCATATATGAGAGGACAAAGAAATATATAAAACAATATGAAAATGAAATAACAATAACGACAGCAGACAAAGGAAATAAAACAGTAATAATGTACAAAAATGATTACAAAAACAAAATGAGTTCGATGGTAAAGGACAGGAAAATCTATAAGCCAATAGAAACGGATCCAACTGAAAAACTCCAAAATCGAAATAATACCATAGTTAAAGAATTATATAAAAAGAACATAATTACGAAATATGAAAAATTTAAAATGACAACACATGCAACAGCAGCTCCCCAATTATATGGTTTACCAAAAATCCACAAAGAGAACATTCCCCTTAGACCCATTTCATCATCAGTGAACTTACCGTGTTACAAGCTATCAAAATTCATAGGAAATATATTAAAAAATATCATATCACGAACATACAACATCAAGAACTCTTTTGAACTAAAACAAAAATTAGATCATTTAACAATAGATGACAACGAAATTATGGTCTCATTCGACGTGGTATCATTGTTCACCAATATACCGATATACTTAGCAATAAAGAACATACTGGACAAATGGCAAATAATAAAGGAACACACAACGATGGAGAAAAAATTATTCCTCAAAATATTACAATTCTGCCTAAATGACAATAATTATTTAAATTTTGAAAATAAATTTTACCATCAGACACATGGTATGCCTATGGGAAATCCTTTATCCCCAACTTTAGCAGACATTGTACTTGACACCCTATTGGACGATGCTATTGAGGAACTAAAATCGAAAAATATTGAAATAAAATTTTTGACGAAATATGTGGATGACATTTTTGCTGTGATAAAAAAATCTGACGAACAAATTATACTAAAAACACTTAACGCATACCATAACAAAATACAATTTACAACAGAAACGGAGAAAAATAGTGCAATACCATATCTAGACATTTATATAATTAACAACAATGGCAAAATTTTAACAAATTGGTACAAGAAGCCTACTTCTTCAGGAAGAATGATGAATTATTTTTCGACACAGCCGTTACAAATGAAGATAAACACAGCTACCAATTTTATTAAAAAAGTATTCCAATTAAGTGACAAAATGTACAGAAGACAAAATATAGACACAATATGGGATATATTAAGTAAAAATAACTATCCATCTTTCATAATAAATAATTTAATAAATAAAATCCTTAAAAACGATAAGAAAACTTCAACAAATCAACAAGAAAAACATGAAGTTAAATTTTACAGTGTACCCTACATACCTAAGCTTACTGAGACAAGAGCATTAAATAATATAATTAAAGATCCTACAACAACAATAGCACATAGATCAAACAGAACCTTAAGAAACCTGTTTACAAATAATAAAACAAAACTGGACAGACTAAAAGTAAACAACGTTGTTTACGAAATAAAATGCAATGGAAATGAAAAAGAAAACTGTGACTTAGTTTATATTGGCACAACAAAAAGAAAGCTTGGGACGAGAGTAAAGGAACATAAATCTGACATCGAAAAGGGAATGGAGACGACTGCGTTATCCCTTCACGCAAAAGAATGTAAACATAGCATTGATTTAGAAAACATTAAAATATTGGACAGGGAAAAGAAAGAAAACAAACGTTACACTCTGGAAAGTCTCAGGATACAACAAAAAATACAAAGGACAATGAACACAAAAGAAGATAAAGACAATACCAAGCTACAATATTCTGCTGCAATAATTTAATTAGTTAAAAAAGTACTGTGATATTAGCGTTAAGTTTGACAAATAAATTTGTGTTGTATTGTTTCTATTTTATTTATTTATTTATTTTATTTATACAAATTATGTGTCGTGAAGTCCAGTTTTGATATATTAAAGTATGAATAAATAAAACAACAGCGAAATTTAAAACAACAAAAGTTTGTAAGTCAAAATATTATACCTACTAATTATTTGATATGAAATTTATTAAATTATTGTGTTTTGTTGCTAGATTAAGCTAATAAAAAATACCCCTGAAGAAGTTGGAAACAAACAAACGAAACGTTGGGTGCTGAAAATAAAATGAATTAGTTTTTGTTTTATTTAAATTTTGGAATGACCATTACTAGCCCGAAGGTAACACCTATCAATAAACATTGATATATATAATCAATCGGAAGTCACTCCGACAAGCCCGCACAAAAAATCGTTAGCAGATTATAGAATTTTTGAAGGTAAACCCACAGGTAACCTATATGAAATAAAAACGATATTTCTGTTCAATGCAGCACGAGAACTTTTTCAGTTGACTGAAACAAAATTTTTCAATGTGCAGTGGGATGGCAAAATGTTACCGGAGATGCAAAGCAAAGTTGAGCGAATTCCTGTTATCATTATATATTATGAAAAGGAGCAGCTGCTGGGCGTGCCACATATATCGTCGGGTAAAGGAAAAGGCAAACGTATTGTGGATGCCGTTTGTCATCTTTTGCTTGAGTGGAAAATAACTGACCGTCTTCAAGCTATTTCATTCGATACCACGTCCACAAATACTTGCCAATTTCAAGGTGCGTCACTCTTGCTGGAGCAAATACTATAACGAGATCTTTTTTATCTACCATGTAAGCATCATATTTATGAATTGCAATTAAAAGAAGTTTTTAAAGCAAAATTCGGTAAAATGTCTGGGCCAGGAGTGCCAATTTTTGCT
This sequence comes from Lypha dubia, assembly GCA_947311025.1. Taxonomy (NCBI): domain Eukaryota; kingdom Metazoa; phylum Arthropoda; class Insecta; order Diptera; family Tachinidae; genus Lypha; species Lypha dubia. The sequence continues at coordinate 72,627,378 of OX371260.1, forward strand.
CGTTTCAAAGGGCAATGGCAAAAAATTCTGGCATTGAAGATATCAACGTTGCAGAGAAATTACCAATTAAAGTTCAGTTAGAGATCAAGTCGTTTTGCTTGGCGAAACTGAAGGAAAAGCAACCCAGAGACGACTATAAAGAGTTTCTTGAAATAATTTTATTGTTTCTTGGTGAAAATATTCCAAATTATCGTTTCAGACCACCAGGAGCCATCAGCCATGCCTGATGGATGGCGAAAGGCATATACTGCTCAAAAATATTTTTATTCAAAAAATATTTCGAATTGAATAAGGAAGAACTAAGTGGACTTCGCGATGTTACCATTTTCATTGTTCCACTTTACGTGAAAGCTTGGTTTAACGCCACAAGTGCAATTGAAGCTCCAAATAATGATTTGAATTTCTTGAAAGCGATTGCTGAGTATGCTTTGATTGATGAGATTGTTTCGGAAAGGTTGTGGAAAAGATTCTCTGGACATCTTTGGTATCTCAGCGGAGAAGCTGTTCTCTCGCATTGTTTGATAGATATGTCCGCTACGACACAAAACGTAAAATGGCGAACGCAATTCGTGCATTTGAGAACGAAAAATATAAGAAACACGAAGACAGCGAGGAAGAATACGATGTGGATGATGTTTTGGAAGAAGATGGCGAAAGTAACGTGAACCATTGGAGCATCAGTGTCAATCAAGATCGTTCAGCACATATATTTGGATTCGCAAGTGTGAAAAGAATTAACATGGATTCAACACAACTAAATAAAGAACTGATGAATAATGATTTAAGCCAATACGTAACACCTGAAACAGCTAAATTTTTCGTCCGCTTCGGACTGTCATTGGACTTTATAGTTACCGACCCAGAAAATCGGGAAGAACGCACATATTACCAGCAAGCGACAGAAGTATTGCGTAAATTACATGCTGTCAATGACGCTGCCGAAAGAGGAATAAAGTTAATACAAGAATACAACAACATACTGTGCCGCAACGAGGAAGAAAAAATTTATTTGCTTCAAGTTGTCTGTGAAAATAGGAAAAAGTATCTTTCTCATAATAAAAACGATTTAATTTAATTATCATAATAATTAGTATTATTCAATAACAAAATAAATTTTTATAGTCCAAATAAATTTGGTTTTTAATTAAAATTTTTGTATGGGAGCCACCCTAATGACTGAAGATGGGCGCTAGGCATGTTCTGAAAGAATGTTGGGTTGACAAAAATATTATGAGTCGGTCATACATTTGGCCCATCTACGAACACTCTGGAGCTACTTAGGGCGTTGGGACTAATTCTATAAAAAATTACACTTTGTATGGGAACCCCCTTAAGGAGGCTAGATAGGGGGTAGGTATGTTCAGAAAAAATTAAGGGGGAAAATATTAGTGGGAGTTGGTCTTATATTTTACACCCCTAAGAGCAACCTTGGGATAGTTATTGAGTTTTTCGTTGATTTTTCTCGTTTTCCCCTACTTTTGACCCCGATGAAGAGTCATTTACCCCTATCCCACCCCCCTAATTTTTCGGCTCATGCAGTTTTTTGCTAAACCCCTCAAAACTGGCGGTTCGCGCGTGTCGAAATCAAAAAGTTGTGCACTATTTCCCCCCTAATGTACATTACACTACCAGTATTGTTATTTTAATTTAATAAATTTCCCAACTTGAATAAATTCTAAACACAAAAGTTTTGTACCTCACAGGCCGTCCACACCAGCAATAACTTTGGCAATTATTGCCGTGGCAACCGTCAAATTTGATTGCCGACACAAGATATTTGCGTGTGGACCGCACGAATATGTGTTCAAACACATGTTTAGCAACAATTGCTAGAAGATATTGCTGAGCAATTATCTCTGAACACATGCTGTCAAATTCAATTGTGATTTCTATGAAAATTGTTTTTTATAAGCAAATAGAATAAAAAAATTAAAAATCAAATGTATAAATAAATGAAAACCACAAAGAAGTGAAAAATTTTTAAAATAAACATTCATACTATTGAAAATGCTGAAATTTTTTTTACAATTAAGCCCGTAATTAATATTTACAATACAAATAATATACAACCTTCTTCAGTAAAGTTTTCATATTTGTGTTCTAAGATATATGTATCTACGATTTCCCTACCACAAATATATATTTGAACACTGGCAATTTGACGTCTTAATTCTGCCGACGTTATTGCTTGTATTAAGACACATGAAATTGCTGGTCTGGACGGGGGGTTAAGACATTTGATAGATATGTACATACTTAAACACGTGTATGTATGTACGTACAGTTTTTATTGTTATTTTACACGTACAAACATATGCATGAAGTACATATGTATGTATATTTTGTAGTTTTTATTTAGAATAACTTCTTAAAACTACAATAAATGCCGCAGTCAAAAAAGTCCCAATGCTATGTTTGACATATAATAAGATAGTCAATAATGGTCTGCTTGCGGTGTGGATTTACGATTATAAACATCAGAACATAACACCAACAGAATAAGAAGATCTTATGATTTTAAACTCTCACCAAAGAGTACAGAAAATTAATTTTAGCAAAAAGCCACCACCTTTTTTGGGAACATGTTAGCTCTACTTCAATGGTCAGTAAATATTCAATCAAGTATGTGATTGAATCAAACAAGTAGTTGATGGAACTAATCAATACATTCCAAAATGATTAATTATTATATGTATAAGTTTTTTGGTTATGACCAATAATTAGTTGTAGTATTATTAGGGGTTTCCTAAAGGCTGATTTTTTGGTCAGTTATTGTTTTAAGATTCTAAGATTAATTATTAAGTTAATAATTTTTTTTTTATATTTTCTTTTTAATTAAAAACATAATTGAATTCCCATAGTATATTAAACACTAGCGTTAATTAATAAAAAACCTATGATAATTTTTTCTGTGTAATATAATATAAACATAACAGCAATGAAAGCTTCAAATATTTTGTGTTATTTCACGGAAAAACCCATAACAAAATTAAAATAAGTAAATAAACTGATGTGTTTTTATATTTTTACTTTTAATAACAACGTTTTGAGCTGGTAATTTCATTTTTATTCTTGTGTAATATGTATATGGAACCTCTGAAATATGTAGTAAACAATATAATTAATATGTATGTATGTATGTATTTATGTAGGTATATCGAACTTAAAAATTCTTTTTATGGTTTTCTTAAACTTTGCAAAATGCATGTGTCGTGTGTTACCGATTAATGCATTACACAAAGTTTGTCAAAGTAAGATATGTACCTGTTAAGTGCCAATTACATCGACATTAGTTCATCGATTTTTATTATTTAAAGCTTAACTGCCTATTTCACTATGCAGAAAGAATTTTATAATATGTTTTCATTCGTATAATTACGTTTGAAGCAAGAACAAATTCTTAAGTTTTGATTTTGTATAAAATGTATTTGGACGAAACAAAAATTCAACATTCTTTCCACATCGTGAAATCTGCAGTAAGTGCCGTTTTAAAGATACGAGTACACATACATAGATATAAAAGTTTTTGAAAACAAAAAAATGTTGAATTTTGCATTAAAATCGAACAAACCGTTATCAAGTCTTAATAAATAAATTAGAGTGGCCGCGATAGATGAAAACTGAAAATGGATTTGGACTCGGCACACTAACCTCAATTAAAATCTGTAATTAGATTCGACAGTTCAAATTCTGAATGTATGTTTGCATGTATATTAGACTACATTTCAAAAGCTTTCGACTAATAGTGTAATAATATTTCGACCCACTTGAAATATTTGTTTTATGAAATGATGGTCACTGTTAATTTAAAACTTAAAAACTATTTAATTTTTAGGTTGGTCTTCATGCCAATTCAAGTGAAGATACCCGGTTGCTTTACTGTACAACTGGTGTTTTACTGCAGCAACTAATCAAGAATAAAACGTTGGCACCATATACACACATCATATTGGATGAAGTTCATGAACGTGATCAAGATATGGATTTCCTACTTATAATAGTTCGTCGTCTTTTAGTAACGAACTCAAAACACGTTAAAATAATTTTAATGTCTGCAACAATCGATACACAAACGGTTAGTATAAATACCTTAGGGTTGCTCAATGCCGTCACCTTTTTTTCTCAGATTCTCTTACACAAACATACGAGTATACATTAGTATATATAGCATTATAAATTTTAATTAAGGTTAAAATATTTTTTTATTAATTTTCTAATTGGAAAAACTAAAATTAAAATATTGAGTGACAGGATACAAAAATTTCATCGAAATTTATGTGTTTAATGAATATAACAGCTTATTTCTCCTTAAGTCAAAATTATTTCACTAACATTGAATGAAATTAATTTTTTTGTTATGGGTTATCACTTTTTACACTGCGATTGCAACTGACAATGATGTCTTGAGAATAAAGAATACATACAGTATAAACTTGATAATCCGGACTTTGCTATCCCGATTATTCGGTAATCCTTACATCGTTTTTCATTAGATTTTGTACTCTATAATCCGGATTGATTGCAACTTTATAATCCGGATTGTTTACAAATTGTTGTGTAGTCTTAATCTCTTAATTGTTACTCCAAAAACATAGTTTTTCTCGTTTTTTTTTGCTGAAAAAACAAACTATTTTGCTACGCAATTCCATGTTTCTTTCTAAAACATAGAAAACTACCGTTGTATACTTATAGTATGTGGAAAAACTTTTTTTTTGTTTTTATTCATTCTTAAATATATGCTATGTACACATGTTTTTGATATTTTTTTTTCTTTTTAAATGTAATTATTTATTTAAATGATTAATAAATGTAGCATATTATTAGATACATATGTATGTCTTTTAAAAGCATTTTTAATCAAAAACAATGTTTTAAAATTTTTATTCGGTAATTCAATAATTCGGATTAGGGTATGCAATCAATTATTCGGATTATCAAGTTTTAACTGTAATGGTGCCTCGACAATAGTCAAGACACTTCTTTAATTGGCGGGAGCTTAGAGTGGAGCTAAAAATATCAAATAAAGCAAAACTCAGCAAACGCAGTGAGTTTCAACTCTAGCAGTGTACAGACGCGTTTTTATAATCGTCGCAACTGAATATTAAAAATTTATTGAAAGAAAATTCACAAAAAAAATATACAAAAACAAAACATTTATTAAACAGTTACAGGGTGGTGTTGGCTGAAGTAGTTAGCGCGTTGACTACTAAGCAAACAATGACGTGGGGCCTGGGTTCAAACCCTGGCCAGAGCAAGTCAATCAACATCATTTATTGCTGTATTCTACATTAGTGAGACATTGTATTAATTGTTGTCGGACTATTTAAGTGATGAAGGCATAGCACTGGTCACTAAAACACTGTCCCGACAGCGATTGATGATGTTCCAAGCTAATGTACACAACATCGCCCTCCTTCGTCGGCTAGCAGAAACATCGGCGAAGTAAAACAATTAATAAAATGCCTGCCAATACAGCTTAACAAAGTTAATACGTCTACCTAACACCGGAGGCGCCTCAACACTGCTATAAAAATTAACATAACGCGCAAAGCAGAGTTGTAAAAGAGTTAAGCCTTCTACATTTCCAACATCTATCTTCTCTACTATATCCCTCTCTCTGAGTTCCGGCACAATGCACTGCATACGTAGGGGTCATCCCCTGAGTGCTGGTCCTAATTAAAAAAAAAAAAAAAAAAAAAAAAAACATATCTTACTGGTTTTATTTTATTTGTTGCTTGTGTGTAAATACATAAATATTTGCATACACCAACTCATAAGTGAACACAAAAAAGAGAACTCTAAATGAATTCACCTTCTAACAACAACAATAAACCTACAAGCAGTAGGAATGTACAATATATAACTTTGGTTGCTAACGACGACAAAAAAAAAATGAAATTAACACAAACCTGAATACTACACAAAACACAAATACTCGTGAGCGATCATTGTCTCCGTACATGTTAAATAGCGATCAAGAAGCAACAACAATTGCACCTATTAGCAAACTTTTCAGCTTAGCTGTACAATAAAAAAAAAACAAACAATAAATACCCAGGTGACCAACGTGCACAAAATTGTAAATGCAGTGAGTGAAAATAGTGATAATAAAATCCAAACTGGTATGGACAGATACATAACCGTGCTAAAAAGGGGAAGAGTGCTAAAGGCCTAACAGTAGTTATAAAGGGAATAGATTTAAGCGTGGATCCGGAAGAGGTAAAGTCTGGCCTTGAAAATAGTTGCTTCAAAGTGAAAAATGTTTCAAACATTAAAAACAGGGAAAAAAATCCCCCAACCTATTTTTAGAGACGAGTTACAGCCAGGGGGTAGATTCTGGTTCTGCGATAACGTGAAATGTAAAAAAATATTTCATATTCGTTTTCATTACAACTTTACACCAGTGATGGAAAAATGAAAAATTGAAATGGTACTATCCGAAAAAAAAAGAGTACTTTTTTCAACATTGTGGTACTTTTTGTGAAACATATATTTTTATTCAAAAATAAAGTTAAAAATCCATTTTATAATAAAAAAAATATTAAATGAAGAAAACATGGCAGCTTGGTTGGCATAATTTTTCAACCAGGGGGTAGATTCTGGATCTGGGATAACGTGAAATGTAAACATTTTTCTCGTTTACATTTTGTTTCTGATTCCCGTTCTGTGAAGAAATTAAAACAAATTAAAATCTTTTCACAATGAGAGAAACAAATGGAATGAAACTATTTTTTTCTCAGTTTCACAGCAAAACTGATTCTCGTTTTATGTAGCTGCGAAAACAAATGTCAAAACATTTTCATATGACGCGTTCTTTTTCACTTAAAATTTGTCAGCGAAAATGGAAAAAGCAGCAAAAGGCATGCGCACAAGCATAAATAAAAAAGAATTTTTATTAATTTTTAGAACATAAATGTCGATATTGTAAACGATAAGTATGTAAGTATGTACATATGTACATGAGTATGTATAGAGTTCAAAAATAAAAAAAAATCATTTGAATTGATTTATGTATACATGCGTATGTACATACATACATACATATGTACATATATGTATTTACAGATTTGTTACTGCATTTAAAAAAATAATGCATACATTTTCAACTTTTATACATTTGTCCCAATGTACAACGTAATTTATTTTTGTTGTTTGACAATTGTAGAGACCCAAGCAAAGAGAAAGTTGGTGTCGGATTAAAAAAAATTAACTAAGAGGCGGCTTAAACTTATTTTGGAGCCGGCTGCTTAAAAAATACATAAGGCGATAGAAAATCGAAAAGTAAGAAAAACTTATTATGCAGTAAAAGTCTCGGAAGCGCATAAAATTGAATATCTAACACATTTCAATAACCTCGGGCCAAAACTAGAAAGCAATTAGCATATGTTATGGAAAATGTATCAATAAATAGAAATAATTAAAAAAAAAATTGTAATCGACTTAGTGCTATTTTTTCTGCTAGTGATATTTCCGATTTTACTATCGATTGAATGTTTGTACTTATGTAAGAAAATTTTACCTAATTATACATAACTATTCAGGCAATTTGTTGTTATTACTTTATTTAAATTACTACCTGCAACCGCGTTTCTTGTGCACTTTTGTCAAAAAACAAAAAAATATATGCCTTTGACACTGTTTATACACAAAAATACCAGAGCATAAAATTAACAAATATGCGTGTGCTGCCATCTTTTTACTCATTACACTTCGATGCAAAACAACTGACATTTTCTTTGTCAATCACAATTGGAGACTATCAAAATAATATATCACAAGATTATAGTTTTCATCAATCAGAGCCGACAACGTATACGTGTACCCGAAAAAGCACGACTGCACGCACACACTTAGAACGTTGATGTATTTTTTATCGTCTCCAGAGGGCACAAGAGAAAAGTTAAATAAAACATTTTTAAAACATCTACAATTAATCCCGTTTAAAAATTTGTTTGAAAACATATCATTTTATTAAAAAAAAAATAAGAAGTAAATAAAAAGAATTAAACTAAAGGAACGGTTCAAAACTGTATTTTAAACTATTATCGATACCGATATTTATACCTATCTATATTTTCGATATTTTTAAACTATCGACTTTTATTTTCATAGTTTTTACCATTTGAACTTATAGTATAAAAGTGCGATTATACACTATTTTTCGATTCTATTTTTTTTGTCAATAAGACATTAAATATCTCCGATTATATATACAAATACATATATATATATATATATATATATATTTATTCCTTATTCAACTTTTAGGATTAACTCAGTATCTGTAATGATAGACTATTAATACAATTGCCTACTTATGTAATTCATGCAATTTCTTCACCACCGCTAATTTATTTATTAAATATTTTCTAATTTTTATTCAATTTTCTATAACATAAGCTATGTACATATATTATGTAATATATGTTGAAAAATCAACTTCAAAATTTCAATGAAGAATATATGCATTTTGTAAAAGCCACAAAAGCAAATAAATATTTGCATGCGGCCTTGCACCGCATCGAAGTAGTTCAACTTTGTTCTCTGTGTATGACATTTCAAGTTGAATAACATGGATATAAAGTTACACTGCAACAGATGGAATGAAACACTTTTTCATAATATAAACGGGAATATCATTTTGTGCAACTGCGAAAAGATATTATGTAAAGTTGCAATGAAAACGAAAATGAAACATTTTTTTACATTTCACGTTATCGCAGAACCAGAATCTACCCCCAGGTTCAACCCCGTATTAGCAGAACAAAACCAATATATGTACATAAAAAAAAAAAAACAAATGTGTGCAAAATACACTAATAGACACATATATGTTTATTTTTACAATTTTATGCCAGATTCTTTAGTCTCGTGTGTTTTCGAAAGAACAAAAGTTGTGCGAACTATAAATTAATCTCGTGTAAATTGGACCAATAACATTAAAGGACACTATACATTCGCCAAAAACCCACATCAAGCATTTAAAGTTGTAACAGTAAAAATTTGTTTGTATGCACCGACGACGACGACAAAAAAGTAGTACTAAATTTGACGTGGGGGTACTGTGGTATTTTTGTTGTGAAAAAGTACTGAAAATAGTACAAAAGTACTGCATTTTCCATCACTGCTTTACACAATATCTTTCCGCAGTTGCACAAAATGCTATTCCCGTTTGTATTATGATAAAGTGTTTCATTCCATCTTTTGCAGTGAAACTTTATATCCATGTTATTCAACTTGAAATGTCATACACAGAGAACGAAGTTGAACAACTTCGATGCTTAACAAGGCCGCATGCAAATATATATTTACTTTTGCAGCTTTTGCAACATGCATATATTCTTCATTGAAATTTTGAAGTTGATTTTTCAACATATATTACATAATATATGTACATAGCTTATGTTATAGAAAATTGAATAAAAATTAGAAAATATTAAATAAACAAATTAGTGGTGGTGAAGAAATTGTATGAATTACATAAGTAGGCAATTTTATTAATAGTCTATCATTACAGATACTGAGGTAATCCTACAAGTTGTGACGAGCCAAAAGTCAGGTTTCGTTTTTGGCACACATCGACTTTGTGTCGGCTTATGTTTTCTTAACATAATAGTTAATTGTCATAAAAGCTTAAATCATAATACTAACAAGTAATAATAAGGCATAATGAAGTCGTTGGATTTAAAATATTCAGCATACATATTTAAAATTAGATTTAAATTTTGAATACCGTTATACAACGCCATCTGACGCCAACTTAAAGTACACACCAATCTTATGTTACAACGCTGTTGGTCACCCACAGCTGATATAGTACGAATAATGTAGAGACGACTCGTGTGCACACACGACACATACACATGTTTGTATGAGTGTATGAATGGTAGCTAAAGATTTGATTTGCAAATTGTGATCAGTCAGTCGCTGGCCAGCTACTTAGTAAGACGTGCTAAATTATCTTAGAATCTTATTCGATTTAATTTGGCTAGCCAAGTATAAAAATAAAGTGCTGGATGAGAATCTTATTCCTCCAAGCAATCCCTCTGCCGCGACTTACTTTAGCCTTTTTTTTTCCCTTCGGACTAGAACCTTGTACGCTCTGAAGTAGAATAAACGGGCTGCTGAGCGCGTCGCTACCATACTGCAATTCCCACGGGACCCTCCACGACTGGTAACGACGCTGTACACGATTATACACCGAACGTCAGTGCGCTGAGGCTGAAGAGAATATTCTTCACTCAGTGGCGGCGAGTTGGCGCTCTGGTGGCCTGACGATTACGCCGCTGGACAGAATATTATTCGTCCATTGCGTGAGAGTCTGAAGATATCTACGCCGGCGCGGTATGGTGTGCGAGAGAGAAAGAAATCAAAGTAGGAGGCTACATAATTGGTCGTCGATGATGCAGAGAGGGTGTTAACTTTAGCTTGGTGTCAGAATTTAAGAGAAACAACTAGATTAAGAGATTTGTGAATGAAATGTGTTTTATTGAACAAGAGAAATTAAGTGTTTTTTTCTATTTCATCGGAAAACTAATTTAAATAATTGCAACGAACCTTGGCAGCCGAGAGCTTACCTCAGCATAAGGCGAAAACGCTTCGTTACAAAGTTGAATAAGGAATAAATATATATATATATATATATATATTTGTGTATATAATCGGAGATATTATTTAATGTCTTATTTTCAAAAAGATATAATCGAAAAATAGTGTATAATCACACTTTTATACTATAATTTCAAATGGTAAAAACTCTGAAAATAAAAGTCGATAGTTTAAAAATATCGAAAATATAGATAGGTATAAATATCGGTATCGATAATATTTAAAAAACAGTTTTGAACCGTTCCTTTAGTTTAATTCTATTTATTTACTTTTTATTTTTTTTTAATAAAATTATATGTTTTCAAATTACATACTCATATGTATGCGTGTGGCGAAGAGCAACAAATTTTTAAACGGGATTGATTCTAGATGGTTTAAAAATGTTTTATTTAACCTTTCTCCTGTGCCCTCTGGAGACGATAAAAAACACATCAACGTTCTAAGTGTGTGCGTGCAGTCGTGCTTTTTCGGGTACACGTATACGTTGTCGGCTCTGATTGATGAAAACTATAATCTTGTGATATATTATTTTGATAGTCTACAATTGTGATTGACAAACAAAATGTCAGTTGTTTTGTATCGAAGTGTAATGAGTAAAAAGATGGCAGCACACGCATATTTGTTAATTTTATGCTCTGGTATTTTTGTGTATAAACAGTGTCAAACGCATGTATTTTTTGTTTTTTGACAAAATTGCACAAGACGCCGCGAAGTCACAACAAAAATGATGATTGATGATTTTATTTGTACGCCTCCCTTTAAACGACAAAAACACGATACTCACACATTTGCACTGATTGACGAGTTTCTTTGATCGTCTCCAGGGCACTTTATAAGTAGTAAATCAAAACTTAATGCCGGGCGGGCGACGCCGCGGTTGCAGCTAGTAATTTAAATAAAGTAATAACAACAAATGGCCTGAATAGTTATAATTAGGTAAAATTTTCTTACTTAAGTACAAACATTCAATCGATAGTAAAATCGGAAATATCAATAGCAGAAAAAATATCATTAAGTCGAATACACGTTTTTTTTAATTATTTCTATTAATTGATACATTTTCCATAACATATGCTAATTGCTTTCTAGTTTTGGCCTGAGTTTATTCAAATGTGTTAGATATTCAATTTTATGCGTTTCCGAGATTTACTGCATAATAAGTTTTTCTTACTTTTCGATTTTCTATCGCCTTAATAAGTTTAAGCCGCCTTTTAGTTTATTTTTTTAAGCCGACACCAACTTTCTCTCTGCTTGGGTCTGTATAATTGTCAAACAACAAAAATAAATTACGTTGTACATTGGGATAAATGTATAAAAGTTGAAAATGTATGCATTATTTTTTTTTAAATGTAGTAACAAATCTGTAAATACATATACATATGTATGTATGTATGTGCATACGCATGTATACATTATTCAAATGATTTTTTTTATTTTTGAACTCTATACATACATACATATGTATGTACATACTTACATACTTATCGTTTGCAATATCGACATTTATGTATGTTCTAAAAATTAATAAAAATTCTTTTTGATTTAAGGCTCCGTTAGCCGAGCGCATCAGTACCGTAATGTGTCAGCTGTTCGTCTATAGCATGAGAAAAGCCATACAAAAGCTTACCGAATTTATAACTAACGTACCCGTAATGTATGAATCAAAATAAAATAGAATTTCATACGGCCGTTAAGTGACATTTGTAAGCCAGTGATGGGCTGTTAGTTTGTTTTATGCTAAGGGGATATTTCCGCTCTTTTTTTTGGTACTATTCTATAATGATGATAAACTATGAATAAACAACTTAAAATAATCCAAACATGTAAATATACATATAATTGCATATATATATGTAAATGTACACACATATTCATGCTTAGATGTATAAAATAAACAAATAGACATTTCAATGGCTGCAAAAACATTTTTTATATATGCACATGTAAAAAGAATTTTATATATACATACATATGTATATGCATAAATTTTATATGTAAATACATATATTATATATTATAGTTCTATGATATTATTGGGATCATTGTGTAATAAAAAAATTTAATTTTTTAGAACAAAAATTGCTTTTGATATATTGATTCATTGAAATTCGTGAAGCAAAAAATTATCACATGACTTGGCGATGCCACTTGGTTTAATAAACTTTGATTTGGATATAAATTATTTTTATATGAACACAAATATACTGAACATTTTTATACCATATATGTATATATACATAAATATATATCTTAGGTACTTTTTCTTCACAACAGTAACAATTTGAAAATTTTTAATGCCCATCACTGTGTTGTAAACAGCTGTTAATTTTTCATAAATTATTTATTTATTTTATATATACTACCCAGCAAACCATTTCATAAGCAAAATGTAACTCGTATAATAAACTTATAACAGATTTACTAGAACTTTTAATAAGCATGATATTTATAAACTTTTTATATACAAAATGCAGTTTTCAAATACTTTACAATTTTTATACTCTTAATTGTTTATATAACAATTTAACACATATATTCGCAAATGAGTCATGCCATAGTTTTGTTTTTTTTTTTTTTTTTTTTGTTACCGGAAAGAGTAAATAGTTCAAAAGTTATTGAAAAAAGAAGAAGAGTGTGCGTAGCCTGAGTGCAAATGGAGCTATAGAAATAAAATATGTTTTTCATATAATATGGATATCAAATGGCATAACTATTTCCTTCTAAAATTTTTCATTTAAATTCAATTGGAGTAGGAGAAAACGAACTTAAGTTAATAAGAATACCGAATGAAACAAGTTTGTAACACAAGAATAAATTTACTTAATTAAATAAAGAAAAGTAAATTATATATCTCTATTGTAATTATGTAATTTTTAAATAAACCAAATGACAAATCCTGATGAAAATTATTTTTTTTATCTAAGCTTACAAAATTATTAGCAATCTAAGATTATTTTAGTGACCCATTATTACTTATCTATTTTTCTCTAAGCTTATTAGATAAGCAATATTATCTAAAGGGGCGCTGTTCATTACTAAAAAATTGTTAATAAAATTTTTACAATAGTATTCACAACACTTTTTTAAGCTTAGAACTCATGTTGGTAAGCATGGCTGCATTCCTTAACGCATATTGCTTTGCAGTGCAACAATGTCAGGTATTCTCAATCGCAACTGCGTAAACTCTGACAAAGTATGGCATTCCTAAACTCATCTGTTTCGCATCTGATATGCAAATAAACGCAACTAGCGCCCTATGAAAATCGTGTATGTTTTTTATAAACAACAATGGTGGAAAAGGATAGGTGCAAGATGATATGATTTCGTTTTAAAACAAAAAAGCTATTGATTATATTGCTCCAAAAGTTTTAAAAATAATTTGTCTCGGTGTCATTGTAATTTTAAGTATGCAAAGCAAAGAACTGTTTCTAATGATAATGTATTTGATTTACAGAGCTGTAAAATAAAATTGCTTGATTTTAACACTGCTTTGACGTTGCATAAAGACGTTTAGGCAGCCCTTGTTACAAGGGATTTCTAAATCGTTTTGGTTTGTTGGGTAATTCTGTTTTGTTTATGTATAGTCAAACACGTTTTTAAATATTCTATAAGTACACCAACGGGCTAACAGTACGGTACAGTACGGGTACGGTAGAGCAGCGCTCGGCTAACGGAGCCTTTATGCTTGTGCGCATGCCTTTTGCTGCTTTTTTCCATTTTCGCTGACAAATTTTATGTGAAAAAAAACGCGTCATATGAAAATGTTTTGACATTTGTTTTCGCAGTTACATAAAACGAGAATCAGTTTTTCCGTGAAAGTGAGATAAAAATAGTTTCATTCCATTTGTTTCTCTAATTGTGAAAAGATTTTAATTCGTTTTAATTTCTTCACAGAACGGGAATCAGAAACAAAATGTAAACGAGAAAAATGTTTACATTTCACGTTATCCCAGAACCGTAGATTCTGTTGATGTTTTTTGTTTTTCAATATCACTTCTGTGTTCTGTCTTTCTGTTCTCTAAGTTTCTTTTAGTTGTGCCAATATATATAAGATTGCATTGTTCTTCGTTGTTTCCCTTACATTGCAGTTCGTAAACTACGTTACATTGTTGTGGTTTATTATTTCTGCTCGTTAACTTTTATACGCCATTGTTTGAGCCATTTTTCCAGTTTGGATATAAGTATATTCTTGTAAGTTGCGGGAAGCTTCTACAGGATTTTCGTGAACGCTTAGAAAAGCTGTATCATCCGCAAATGTTGATGTATGAATGTTAATGCTTAACGGTAAGTCAGAGGCATATATTAAATAAAGTAAGGGACCGAAGATACTGCCTTGAGGGACTCCGGCTTCAATCGACTGCGGAGGGCTTAAAAAATTTCCTTCCCTAACTACAAATTTACGTTCCATTAAATAGCTTTTTAAAAGCTTTACGATGTTTTCTGGTAGATTTTGTGTTAATTTGTTGATAAGACCTTCGTGCCATACTTTATCGAAAGCTTGTGAGACATCAATAAAGAGCACAGAGCAGTATTTCTCTTTTTCAAAAGTGTCTCTAACAACATTCACAAGTCTGTGAGTTTGTTCAATTGTGCTATGCTGTCTGCGAAAACCGAATTGATGATCTGGAATACATCCATTACTAGTCACTGGCATCAGCTTGCTCATACACAGCTTCTCAAATAGTTTTGAAATGTTAGACAGTAAACTAATAGGCCGATAGAATTCAACCTTTGTATGATCCTTACCGGGCTTTGGTATCATAGTAATAAGCGAAACCTTCCATTCTTTAGGATAGTGCTATAGGCGTAGAATACTGTTAAAAATGAATAGTATTATTCTTTTTGACGTGTAAGGCAATTCTTGAAGCATTTTGTTGCTTATTTTGTCGACACCTGGGGCTTTTCTGGTGTTAAGACTAGTAATAGTAATATTTAGCGATATTTCTGGTAAAGAGACGACTGGTGGCAGTTCAACAATATCAGCAGAAATATTCGGAGTGAATACTTTTTCTAAGTGTTTAACAAAAATTGCACCTTTTTCAGCATCAGTTTTTGCCCAGTCACCATTAGGGGCTCGTAATGGGGGTTTGCATATCACCGGAATTTTTAGTCCTATGGCTGCACGCCACAGTGAATAATCTGTTTGTGGTGTTGCATCTTGAAGCTCTTGTAGGAATTTTTGAAGGGAAGCTGTTTTTTGAGTTTGCAAAACTTTCCTAAGCTGCTTGGTACACTCCTTAAGCCTTAATTTTAGCTGGGGCGATCTGTAGCGCTGCCATTCTCGTCGAGCTCTCCGTTTTTCAGTCAATAGTTCTATATCTACAGAAAAAATATTGTTAAATATCACTGGTTGGTTTATTTCATTTGAAGTAGCATTAAAAGCAGCTTGTTTTACATGCGCTTCAAACAACCTGAGAGAATCGTCTATGTCTGAAGGTGTTCTCAGCGGAATTTTTTCCGAGCAATTAGCACTCAGATATTTTCTGTATTTCAGCCAGTTAATACGTGCAAATGTCATCGGTAAATCACATGTTGTGTGTGAGTAAATAGTGACAATTGTAGGCGAGTGGTCTGAAGATAAGTCCAAAGATGCTTCAACTTCAACCATCTCGCTGGGCACACCTTTCACAATTCCAAAGTCGATAACATCAGGATTTTTTTGTCGATCTGTTGGCCAATATGTTGGCTGTCCACTTGAAACTACATTCAAACCCATTTTAGATATTGTGTCGAACAAAATTCGTCCCTTAGGAGTGATTAAACGTGAACCCCAGAATGTGTGTTTAGCATTGTAGTCGCCAGCTGCTAGAAAACGGAGGCCCAGTGATTTATAAAAAGCCGTATATAGACTCTCGGTAATTGAGAATCTGGGGGGCGAATAGACAGATGATATTACAAGTTTTTGATAGTAAGTTTCGATGCAGATGTTCGTTGCTTGAGGATAATCTTCACAAAAATCATTCAACAGGTGGTGTTTTATTCGCGTTTTTATTAGGATTCCCGAACCACCACAAGCTCTGCCACGAGGATCCTTGGTGTCGGAAAAATTATATCCACTAATTCTGAAACAGCTTCGAGATGTCAAATGAGTTTCTGAGATAAGCATAACATCGATTTGTTTATCCTGAAGAAAATATTCTATTTCGTTTTTATGTTGGCAGATGTCGTTTGCGTTCCAAAACAAACATCAAAAATTTAAGTTCGTATTCTTTGCCCTCAAAAAGCATTAAATCGAATTGTTCGTGCAGACTTTTACGGAAAGCACAAAACAAACAACAAAAAAATATCAACATAAAATACATAGTCAAATATGTAGATGATATCTTGGCAGTTATAAACCATAATGACAAAAATACAATTCTCAATGTTTTCAACAAATATCATCCAAAAATTCAATTTGCCACTGAAGTAGAAAATAATGGATGTATTAATTATCTAGACACAACCCTGCACAGGGAAAGAGGCAAGATCTTACTAGATTGGTATTCGAAAGAAATTTCATCGGGCAGAATAATTAATTTCAATGCAACGCAGCCTAAAAGTCAAATTATAAATACCGCCAAAAGTCTTATTTTCAGAGTTCTCAACATAAGTGATAAACAATTTCACACAAAAAACATACAAAAAATTATAACAATACTCAAAAACAACAGCTTCCCTACCAAATTAGTAAATTCCTTAATAAATGAAGTTAAAATAAAATTAAAAAATAACACTAACCTAAGAACACATATCGAAGGAAATAATAACACAACAAAATATTACAGTGTATCATTTTTTGCTGGTTTGACGGACAAAAAAGAAATAAAAACAGCTGTTAAAACAAATAACATAAAATTTGCATATAAATCAAACACAACAATAAACAAACTTTTTACAAGAGTAAAAGCTCAAACTGATAAACAACAATAATGTAACGTAGTTTACGAACTGCAATGTAAGGGAAACAACGAAGAACAATGCAATCTTATATATATTGGCACAACTAAAAGAAACTTAGAGAACAGAATGGCAGAACACAGAAGTGATATTGAAAAACAAAAAACATCAACAGCTTTGTCAACACATATCATCAACAACAAACATACAGTTGATTTTGATAATGTGAGAATTTTAGACAGAGAAAATATAGAGAGAAAAAGATACACAATTGAAAGCTTGCGCATACAAAATAACATAGAGAAAACGATGAACATAAAAGAGGACACCGACAATATCAGCACTAGTTATATTGTTGCAATCAAATAACAACACCAACTGTGTTTTTACAGTATAATTTTATTTTATTCATTTTTTAAAAATTTCGGCATTAAAAAATGTTAAAAACAATTTTATATATGTAGCAATTCTTTTTAATTCAACATTTGTATTATTGTAAGTAAATAATGTACGGTGAAAAAACTTTCAAAATATACATACATATAATGTTTTTTGAATTTTAAATAGACGAAACCCCTGAAGAAGTCAACAAACAATTGACGAAACGTTGGGTAAAAAATGTAATAAAGCTGTTTTATTAACATTAACTACGTTAGGCCTTATTAGCTTAAAGATTGAAAATATCATTATCAACAAAATTGCATCATTGGCCAAATAATTCCTACAACACATAAATAAATTATATATTTAATCAAATTTTTTTATATTTTTAATTAAAGGGTTAATTGAAAAAAAAATTAAATATTTTTTTCTGTGTACACTACTTAAGCCTTAATTTTAGCTGGGGCGATCTGTGCTGTTGCAATTCTCGTCGAGGTCTCACTTTTTGATTTGTTTTATTTGAAGTAGCATTAAAAGCAGCTTATATAACGTGCGCTCTAAAAAACCTGAGGGAATCGTCTATGTTAGAAGGTGTTCTCAGCAGTATTCCTTCCGAGCAATGAGCACTCAGATATTTTCTGTATTTCAGCCAGGTAGTACGTGCAGATTTTATCGGTGAATCACATGTTGGTCTTACAGTTATGTGTGAGAAAATAGTGACAATTGTAGGCGAGTGGTGTGAAGATAAATCCTCGCTGGGTACACCTTTCGCTATTCCAAAGTCAATAACATCAGGTATTTTTGGTCGGCCAATATGTTGGCTGACCACTTGACACTACGTTCAAGCCCATTGTAGAAACAACGTCAAACAAAGCTCGTCTCTTAGGAGTGATTAAACGTGAACCCCAGAATGTGTGTTTAGCATTGTAGTCGCCAGCTGCTAGAAAACGGAGGCCCAGTGATTTATAAAAAGCCGTATATTGACTCTCGGTAATTGAGAATCTGGGGGGCGAATAGACAGATGATATTACAAGTTTTTGATAGTAAGTTTCGATGCAGATGTTCGTTGCTTGAAGATAATCTTCACAAAAATCATTCAACAGGTAATGTTTTATTCGCGTTTTTATTAGAATTCCCGAGCCACTACTAGAGTTTCTGAGATCAGCGTAACATGTTGAGAGTAAATGTATTTACGGTTTGTATTAAGCTCTCAATTGAGGCTTCAATACGACTTAAATTAGACCCCGAATCTTCATTTACTGCTACGGTTTTTGCGCCGTACTCTGGTTGCTTTTTAAAATGTTAGCATATGAAAATTTATTAATAGCTTGTTGTTGAGCACTAGTCGCGTTAGACTTGAAAACGTTTGAATATTGATTCTGGCTGGTGGACGGTTGAGGTAACTGTGGGTAGTTAATAGGGGTTTTAGGCTGAGCGGGAGTAGCATTGGTTTTGTTGTTTGATGAATTCTTGTAAAACGAGTAAAGGGGGCAGCCTTTATAGTTGGCAGTGTGATTTCCGCCGCAATTGCCAAATTTTTTTTTTAATGAGATAAGGCTTTTTACCAGAAAGTTGGAGTTCTGTTCTCTTAAATATATCGGCGGTGGTTTACTGGACCTTGTTTTTATTTGTGTCTTCATCGACTTATTAATTCAAAATCGCGAAACGATTTTCACAATGTTTAATATTATTTTTCCCATCTTTGGGACGCTATTTTACCTGATTTGAGACTTCTTCCCCTTTTTAGCACGGTTATGTATCTGTCCATACCAGTTTGGATGTTAATTTCACTATTTTCACTTACTGCATCTATAATTTTGTGCACGTTGGTCACCTTGTTATATTTTGTTTGTTTGCTTGTTTGTACAGCTAAGCTGACAAGTTTGCTAATTGGTGCAATAGTTTTTGCTTCTTGATCACTATTTAATGTGTGCGGAGTGCATAATTGCGCACGAGTAATTGTGTTTTGTGTAGTATTCAGGTTTGTGTTTATTCCATTTTTTTTATTGTCGTCATCAGCAACCAAAGTTAAATAAACATTTCACTGCTTGTAGATTTATTGTTGTTGTTGTTGGCGGAAGGTAAACTCATTTAGAGTTCTCTTATTTTTTGTTCACCTATATGAGTTTGCTTATGCAAATATTTATGTATATGTATTACACGCAAGCAAAAAATAAAATAAAACCAGTATAATAACTGTTTAATAAATGTTTTGTTTTTGTATATTTTTTTTGGGACTTTTTTTGATAAATTTTAAATATTCAGTTGCGACGATTATAAAACGCGTCTTTATACTGCGGGAGTTAAAACTGAATGTACATTTAAATAAGAAAAAATTTCCTGGATGAAGTCAAGAAGTTAGCAAAAAATATGTATAAAAAAGTTTATTATTTCAGAATTCATTGATTCTTGTAAAAGTATTTAACACACCAAAGAATTACAATTAGAAATGTGACCAAAAAGTAATTCCAAAAACAATTCACAACAACAAAAATATTTAAAGTATAATATGTAATCCAAGAATTTTTAATTTGTCAGGCTTAGGTTCATTTTCTCTAAAGTTAATTTTTTATAAATTAAATTATTATTTTTAAAAAATCTAGAAGCTCGTAATAATTGAACATTAAAAAAAATTAGACTGCGAACTGGCATCAAGAAGTCTAAATATGTTTAATTCCAATTTCGATTGCTGTTGATTCATATGTGCTGATGGTACATATGTGTGTCTACATAATCAAAAATAAAATATTCCTCTTCTTAGGGGAAGTGCAACAAAATGTGTGCATACATATATGAGTATATAACTGATACTGGAATCACCATTGTTTTCTAAACGTGGGCAACACTGTCTAAAGAACTTTATTTAAAAAAAATATATGTAAAGCAAGACAATTTTATTTCAGTGGCCCGAAGCCGCGGTAACATCTAGTGGAATATTGACCTTGCAATATTTTAAGAACTTTTGAACCATTAACAATAATAATTATCATCTTAATTTTACAGTTCTCGAACTACTTTAAAGTTCGCAAATATCCGCCACCGATCATAACAACAGATACTCGTCGCCTTTTCCAAGTAAAAGAATTTTATCTCTGTGATTTAGATCGTATTAATAATCTCGTAAGTACGATCCTTCTATCTTCTAAACAACCAATAGTTAATGTTTCCATAAATAATTTTCGCATTTAATATATTATTGCAGAATGCTCAAGTAGACCTTAATGATCCTGGAATTTCAGTCGAAATGTACAATCTAGCTTTAAAATTAATAATTGTAATTGATAATATTGAAAAGCAAGATGCAGCCTTCAGCGTAGATCCGGATGTGGATGAAAATAACAAAACATCCATATTAATATTTTTACCTGGCATTAATGAAATTGAACAGATGTGTAAAAAATTAGATCAGCTAAAAGATACAGACAAGTAAGTACAAATATTTAATCGTTTAGCGAGTACACCAGTACACAGAAAAAATATGAATCCAACCGTACTTAAATCACGCTCAAGCGTTGTCAAAATTATGTACGTTAAGTAAAGATTTTCTTGAGTCAAGATTGATTCAAGTACGGATTATTTAATTAATATCTAAATACTTAATTCTATTAAAAAATCTTTGCTCAAGACGCACGAATCAAATTTAGTTTTTATTTTACTTTATTCTTTAATCCACTAAATTTTAACATTATCTTTGTTCCTTGTTGGTATTGGTTATAGCCAGATGTTTGTAATGCAATGCCTTAAGATACTGTCACATTCGGCAAACATTACAAATATTTGCTTCCAGCAATGTTTAGTTTTGTAATGATAAAGTTATTCATTGAATTTTTAATTGTAAATTGAAACATCAATAAGTATTTAAATCTTAAATCTAATAACGTTAAATATATGTTTAGCCAATGCTAAACAGTATTTTTAATTTCAACGGTTGATTGTTTTTCCGGCAATGTGACCACAAAACAGCTGATTTCAGACATAAAAAATAATTACTGTATTATTCACAAACGTTTTATCAGAGGCTAATTCACAAACGCTTAATAGCACTATGAATCGGTAATTACACGATAATAAACTCCAAAAATTTATTGTAGGCGCTACTTTAGGCGTTTAATAAGTTGGCATTTCCATTTTTTTAATAAAAAAAATTGCTATTTACTTTAAAAACTGTGAAAAATAAAAAAGTTTGAAATAAAGTAATGATGTAATAAATATAATTTCGACATTCGTTAGTATTATACAAAATATACATATATACACATCGTTAGCTGAAATCCAAAACCACGTAACTAACATTTTTATTATTTTTCAGTAGAAACAAAATATGTTATATGTTACGTACTTTATAAGTACATAGTTACGTACTTTCGGTTTTCGGTTATAAAATATCTAATTTTTATTATATGAGAGTAAAAATTGGTGGGGGAATGGATGTTGATGATGATATGCATTATAATCAATCAAAAAACCGATTCCTTATTTTTTTGTTAGTTCCGTGGTTTTTTATTTTAGCTAATGATATACTTATAAATTTTTTGTGTTGATAATTTTTGGCTGGAAGTCCTGTTTCATTAAAAATAATAATGTTGGTGTTTTATTTTTATTTTTAATTTTCTTTATTTTTTCCAATATTTCGGCTAACTTTGTTAGCCATCTTCAGGGAATAGCAATTTCTTAATACAAATAATATTATTTTAACAATTATTAACAATAAATAAATCATGCATAATTACATTTTAATTTTTAGTTTACACTTTTAACATTTTTCAACTACTGTTTACATATGTTATCTTTTGTTCAGTTCTGTGTTTGCTTATCGTATGTCGATATATGTGTGCGCAATTGTCTGTGTCCGTCTTGTAATTAATTATTTTCTCTGTTGGGATATATATTATATGTAGCATCTCTTGCATGTATCTCTTTGCGTAGCTCTTTTCTCTTTCAAGTATTTTCACTTTGTTTAAATCCGGTTTATGACCAGTTGCAGCACAGTGGGTCGAAAGTGCTGTTTTTGGCATTAAACGTTTGTCAGTTGTTTTTATGTTTGACTTGTGTGCTGATAGTCGCGTTTTTTGCCGTACCAACATATTGTAGGGAATCTTACATTAATCATTATATTAGTAATTTTAGCTCTACCCTTGTAACCAAATTCCTTTAATATAAATATACAAAAACTAATACTGTACTATAACTACATATACAGCTACTAGTTATACTTTTATTTTAATTGTTATTTGATACCATTACCATTAATTTTAGTATATAATAGAGAGCTGCATGAAACTTAATAATGATGATCATGAAACTTTCATCATTATTTTTTTATTCATTCGTTTCTATTCAATACAGATGAATAACTATGAACAGAGAACAATCAACACACGATAGTTAAGAGACAAGTGTAATGAAGTTTGTGCGTTCACTTATACAAGAGTGAACGAACATTTACAAATGTGAAACCGAACATGTCTTGAATAAATATCAATAATGTTCATGCAAAAACAAAATGCTCTCAAAGATTAGTGTTGCCAGTTGTATGAAAAAGGAAAATCATTTAAGAAATACGTTAAACATACGCAATGAACAAAATGCAAAAAAAGAAGGCAAAAAACTCTAAAAAAATTACAGTTTAATCATTAATGATTTATTTCATTTATTCACGTTTATTGAAGGTTTATGTTATTTAGAAATGCAAATAACAAACTAAAATACATATTGAATTTGATTTACTACTAGTGCTCGTAATATTAATAGTATATACATACATACGTACATGCGTGTAAAAGCTAAAACTTGAAATTACATATGCAAGTAATTACACATGGGCCCCGCATGCAAAAGATTACATGATTTCACCAAATTGGCAACATTGCTATTGCGTATTAATAAGAAACTGTGAGATGAGAGCGAGAACTTCGAATAAAAATCGTTTCAATGAACAAACCCTTTTGTTAACGAAGTGAAACAAAATGTTCCCACTCATACTATTAACAAAGCAACAGTTTGTTTCGTGTTCTGATTTTTAGTCAATGAACATATCCCAGTGGTGTAAGCAGAAACTATTGACACAAATGGCTAGCGAAGTGGCGGGTGTTTTCTCTCCATGCACTAAAACCGGTAACGAAAAGGTATGTCACTCCGCTACTACATCTGTGTCTAGTCACTAGTAGCTGTAACAAGTACTACCCACTATTCGATAGCTAAATCGCTAGCCTAAAGTAATGCAACAAACAGGTTTTTTTCTACGAGTTGTAGGCTTGTTACTAAGTTAAATGTTCACATGAAAATAAGTCCCGTTATTTAGACAACAAAAACTGAATGATCGCAATTTCGTTCATATGAATATGTTCATTGATGACCAGGTTCATGCAGCCCTATAGTATATAAGAAGTGAATTTATAGAAAATAAAATTATTCATGATTCTTGATTCATTCTTGATTCATTAATCATAATCAAAGTTATGACAGCCTTAAATCGGCTCTTTTATTTAAAAGCATTAATCTGCTTTATATCTAATAAACACAAGGATTCACAGGGATAAACACAGGCTTTAAGAACTATTAGGCCAGTGGTGTTCTTAAGCGCCGGCACTTTTACAGGTAGGTAGACACTACTCCCCTACATTCATTACATGGCGATCCTGCCATATTTTATAAACATTCATTACAATATACTCGTACTTTTTGACATTTATCATTGCCCTTACCGTTAGAGTTCATTTCGAATGGAATTTGGTTTATGAAACAATTATACATGCATCTTTAGAAAGAATATTTAAGCACTCACTTAAGCTAATATATTTGCATATATGAGCCGTTTATTTTGAAAAGGGCATAAGTCACTTTTTGTTTTTATTGTCATTTCTTTACAAACGAAAAGATACCGTTCAATTGTATTTGGTGTTGCCATTAACTCGATATTTTTGAAAAAGTGACTTATGCCACTTTCAAAATAAACGGCTCATATGTGCATAATAATGATTAAAAATTAGTAATGTATATCATATGTATACTCAGTGTTTAAATTAACTTAAAAATTGTCTCCCCAGCCATTCCACAATTTCATCTCATTTCTAGGCAACCTATATACATATATTTAAGCCTTTATTCATAATAAATATTAATCACTACAAACAGAAAAAATAGTAATGATAAATAATTATACGAAAGTTCGCTTTGTTAAACATAGGGCGTCACGCAACGTCAGGCAACCTATAAGCTTGGCAAGAAATCTTTCCCATATTAGAAAGGCAAAACAATTTTGCCAAGCTTACAGGTTGCCTAGAAATGAGATGGAATTGTACCTATCAAGAACTTGGCCCTTATTTTGATCTCAGTAATTTTTACGGCCGAAATATTTTGGATAGGAACTTGGCCTAATTTTCACATTTGTGTTTTTGTGCGGACCTCACTTCTTTTTTCTAAGTTATTTTTGTATAAATATTTATATGTATTGCTTATCTGGGCCTACCTGTGTACCAAATTTAAGCTTTCTAGCTGTACTGGAAGTGCCCCATACAAAGAAGGTGAACCCTAGTCCCCGCAGGTGAAAAGTACCCGTTTAAAAATAATTTTTATTTATTTTCCATCAGGACCTACCTGTGTACCAAGATTTAGCTCTCTAGCTTTACTGGAAGTGCCCAATAATATTGATGAGTGAGTCAGTGAGTTAATATGTACTAAAATATGGACTTTTCACACATCTTAATATCTCGGGAAGCTTTTCGGTAGAAAAAATAAAATAAATAAAATAATAAAATATGAAATTTTACATGTACTCAAGTATTTATGTTTTAAATTTTATTTATTTGTTGCGGGTTAGCAATATCTAGATATGTATTTCGTTGGTAGCTATTTATTTGTTTTAATGGCAACCAGCGGTTGTCTAATTGTATAGGTGTAGAAAAGTAAACACATTCATAATGGAAAATTATTGTTGTTTGTGTTTGAAAAAAATTTTTTAAAGGCTATTTTTATGCTTTGTAATTCACAAAAAATATATTTGTGAGTTTTTGTATAAATAGATGAGCTTTGGAATTTTTTAAACATAAAGGGTAAAACATCTACTGATGAATTGGTATAACTTTTTTTTTTTTTTTTTTGTATGTACATATATTATTTATTGAATCTTCAATAATAGATTGAAACATCAATAAGTTTTTCAAATCTTAAATCTAAAAAAATAATAAATATAAGTTTAGCCAATGCTAAACAAAATTTTTAATTTCAACGGTTAATTTTTGTTGTTTTACATCTCTCGTGTACGGCTGAGAAAAAGAGTATCCCTTCTTTTCAGCCAGGTGTGGCCTCTATAATGAAGAATATTGCGCGCAAGTGGATTTGGGTGCAACTCAAGTTTTTTTATATATTTTTTCGCGTGTTTTAAAAATACTGTCTTCACCAACGGAACGTATAGGTCTTTATGAATTCGATGGTTTCTGACATACCAGGGGGCTGCTGTTATTGTACGTAGGATTTTATTCTGCCGCCTTTAAATTCTTTCGACATTCGATGCTGGGGCAGTGCCCCATAACTGGATTCGATAGGACCATATTGGTTTCAGGATCGCGTTGTATAAGAGAAGTTTACAGTCAAGGCTTAGTATAGAGTTTCTACCCATAACCCAATTAATTTGGGCTGTTTTTAATTTCATTTGCATCAACTTTGCGTCTATATGCGATTTCCATGTTAAACGGCGATCAAGGTGAACGCCTAGATATTTGACTACAGTATGTTGCGGAATAGTCTCGGTGTTGATTTGTATAGGCGGGCATGTTTCCCTTCGCAACGTAAAAGTGACGTGTACACATTTCTGCTCGTTAACTTTTATACGCCATTGTTTGAGCCATTTTTCCAATTTAGATATATCCCCTTGTAAGTTAATGGAAGCTTCTACTGGATTTTCATGGACGCTTAAAAAAGCTGTATCATCAGCAAATGTTGATGTATGAATGTTAATGCTTAACGGTAAGTCAGAGGCATAAATTAAATAAAGTAAGGGACCGAAGATGCTGCCTTGGGGAACTCCGGCTTCGATCGACTGCGGAGGGCTTAAAAAATTGCCATCCCTAACTACAAATTTTCGTTCCTCTAGATAGCTTTTTAAAAGCTTTACGATGTTTTCTGGTAGATTTTGTGTTAATTTGTTGATAAGACCTTCGTGCCATACTTTATCGAAAGCTTGTGAGACATCAATAAAGAGCACAGAGCAGTATTTCTTTTTTTCAAAAGTGTCTCTAACAACATTCACAAGTCTGCTAGTTTGTTCAATAGTGCTATGTTGTCTGCGAAAACCGAATTGATGATCTAGAATGCATCCACTTCTAGTCACTATAGGCATCAGCTTGCTCATATACAGCTTTTCAAATAGTTTTGAAATGTTGGGCAATAAGCTAATAGGCCGATAGGATTCAACCTTCGTATGATCCTTGCCGGGCTTTGGTATCATAATAATCATCGAAACCTTCCATTCTGCAGGATAGTATTGCAGCCGTAGAATACTATTAAAAATGAAGAGTATAACTCTTTTTGCAATATAAGGCAGTTGTTGAAGCATTTTGTTGCTTATTTTGTCGACACCTGGGGCTTTTCTGGTGTTAAGACTAGTAATAGTATTTTCAATCTCAGTCATGTTAAATCTCATCGGTATTTCTGGTAAAGAGACGACTGGTGGCAGTTCAACAATATCAGCAGAAATATTCGGGGTAAATACTTTTTCTAGGTGCTTAACAAATAGATCACCTTTTTCAGCATCAGTTCTTGCCCAGTCACCATTAGAGAATTGGTATAGCTACCAACGAAATATATATCTAGATATTGCTAACCCGCAACAAATAAATAAAATTTAAAATAATAAAATATGTTTTGTTGGTAAAAAAAGCGTTTTTTTTCATTTGACGTTTTTATGACGATTTCAATAAACCATATTGTCGATTATGACGATTTTTGCCCAAAAATATGACGATATTACCTCAAAAAAATCTGGCAGCTAAGTTCGTACCCTCTTTCCAGCGTTACCGTTGACAATTTTCAAAAAGGGGCACAAAAAGGGGATTTTCCAAAAAAAAGGGTCATAAAAAGGGGATTTCTATGAAAAAGTGGGGCACCTTCAAAAACAAGAAAAAATAAAGCATATTAACACGTTTCGTTTCTAAAAACAAAGGTTAACAACCATTTTCATTAAAAGTATTTTTATAAAATATATGTATGTACATATAACGAAAAACAAGCAAGAGAAAACAAAATTTCTCATATAAAAATAAATATAAAATTCGAAAATATATGTATTCATTTTATGAAAAAAAAATATACTTAAGTTTTCTAAAGGATAAGACACAAATACCTAAATTTATTCTCTTAGAGGAAAAGCATTTAGTGTTGATAACAAATGAAGATACGATTTTCAAGAGAAAGACAATTGTGTAAATTGTCTATACATCTCATTATTAAATTAAAAGATATAAGCAAATTAAAATATTGTAGTGCATCTTAAATAATCTATTATTATATTTATTATTATTTTATATGTAAGTAAACTTATTACACATACTGTTCTTATTATTATTTTTTGCACACGGAACTCTATTAATATTACTACCATTTTTACAACAACCATTTATACCTTTAATACAATTGTTATTTTTTATATTACAACAATTGCATTGTTCGATACTGAAATGTTTGTTATTTTTATACAACAACTATGCTTAATGTATTTTATATATTTTTCTCAAACTACAATTATGTTTAGTGAATAAGAAATTTTGTATTTTTAGAATACAGTTAGTTTAGAATATAAGAGATAAATTTTTGAAAATAAAATTAATTAACTTTTTGCCTTCAATCGGCATTACTATTTCAAGAACTTTTAAATCTTTATCTTTGCCTTAAATCGGCAAGTGGATTACTGGCATACATCTGCCTTTTACTTATATTTGCCAGTGGCGTTTAGTAGCGCCGGCAATTTAAATACACATAAAATATATTCTACTACACCAAACCTTTACAATATATGTATAGTCATATAATTTTGCACTCAATACCTATTTTTTTTAAACTGTTCTTCTGTATTTTTGAATAAGTTCATCACTAGGAATCCAATCTTCCAATTCATTTTGAAACAAATTTAAGGCGGATAGCATGGACTGACAAGTGTCTACTTTAAGTCCATTTGTTAATTTATTTTTTAGTAATTCTAACTTCGAAAAAACACGTTCAGTAGAAGCACTACTATGTGGCAAAGTAAATATATATGACGCAATTTTATACAAGTTTGGATATAATTTGTCGTCAAAACAGTTTTTTAAATTTCCTATTTCATGCCAAAAGGTTTCAGGCTTAGATATTTTTAAAAATGCTTCATAGCTTTTGACATTCGCTTTGCTTTCTAATAGCTTGAACTCAGTTACAAATTCGTCTGGTTATGTCACTGAAAACAGAAACAATTTCAAAGTAGTTAATGTCCTCAACTGATTTGATAAAAACTGGATCTAAATACTTCAACACACACAGTCTTTTATCTCTAATATTAATTCTTGATAAAATTTCCCTACACAATTTTTCGTAAAAAAGCAATATTTTGCTTTTAATATTCATAATATCACTCCTTATGATCTCGTTAGTATTTCTTTCTAGCTCGGCTTCATGGCCAATTTATATATATATATATATATATTAAAAGTATCTTTAATGTGTAAAACATTAAAAAAATCAATATTTTCTATGCTTGTTTCTAAAATGGTTTCTTTTTTGTTCAAAAAGGGGCACAAAATAAATCATATTGATCCAAAAGAAGATCTAAATTAAAGGGGCCCAAGAAGGGGCTTTGCAGTCAGATAAGGGTCAAAGTGCCCCTTTAGGGGCACAACGGTAACGCTGCCTCTTTCATGTGGTTGTCGATAAGACCAGCAAACAAATTGAATAAACATACTTATGTATACATATATGCATTGACTTTATTTTCTTTTAATAAAGTTCTATCAACAGTTTTAAAATCAAGGTACCATAAAATAAAAATAAAATAAAAATAAAATTGAAATAAGTTGTACATGCCAATTATGTGTAAATAAACTAAGTTTAGTTTGCATGTGTGAAGATTTAATAATTTTTCTGAGTATGACATTATTTGAAAAATTTTAGTTAAGTTTTTAAATAATATAATATTTATTTAATTGAAAAAACAAAAAATTATTTTCAATTAATTTTGTTCACCTAATAGGTATGTACTACTTTCATCAAAGCATAATAGTTCAAACGCTTGACGTTTTGTTTGGTGGGTAGGGTAGCTCTATCAACTCAGCAACAAAAAGCAAAACATAAACGAAACACTAACATACATGCATACATATGTATTCATATGAGTATATTTAATATTTTGGTTTTGTTATTGCAGTTGAATGTTGTAACACACTATATACATACATACATACATATTTTCTCGTCTTGATTTAAAAAACAACAACAACAAAGTCGTTTTTAAAGGACATAAAAAAATTACGGGTATTACTCCGGGAGTGCCGACAGAAGTGAAAACTTATTTATGAACTGTATTTTATCAATTATTAGAAAATTTAAAATACATACATACATTTAATATTCTTTTATTAATCATCGTTAACAATTTCGACAACTCTTTTATCATCATCATTATCATTAAAATTATTAAATTGCCACAAACAGAGATGCTTCTAAAGTTTATCAAGGCGAATTCATTACCAGATGAATGCAGTAGTGGGGAATTCGGGCGAATTTGTAATTTTCCCTCACTGTCAAATTTGGTACATATTTTCCGACGCCATTTTTATGTAATTTTTTATGCATTGAAAATTTTGACAGCG
The DNA here is from genome assembly GCA_947311025.1 of Lypha dubia. Taxonomy (NCBI): domain Eukaryota; kingdom Metazoa; phylum Arthropoda; class Insecta; order Diptera; family Tachinidae; genus Lypha; species Lypha dubia. The sequence goes on from OX371260.1 coordinate 72,658,079, forward strand.
TAAGATATGAATTCACCTTTTACACAAACAAAATGCCTCTTGTTTGTTTTGTTGGTGAATTGTTGTATTTTATTCTAGTCTTGTTTGTTTATAATGATCGAAGTGTTTTGTTTTATGATGTCTAGTTTTATTTCTATTTTTTTTATTCTGTAGTTTGTTTTTCTATTTTTTGGTGTGTGCTTTTCTTTTGTTTTGGTATTCCCATAATTCATACATACATATGTATGTATGAACGTAGGTTGTTGGAAATTTTTCTTTGTTTTATTTGCGTTTGCAAAGTTTCTTTTATTTTATTTAGTCTTTATACTGTCCGATGCAATTATGTCCGATATGTAGCCGCCGATAGTTATCTGTCTGTGTTATCATCAAAAAGCTGTTATTGGAAAATTGTCTTAGTAAAATTAAGGTTGTCTATAGCAAGGCAATGAATGATTTTAGATAACTTCCAGTCTCTATGGTCGGTGGATTTCGTGAGAATAGTATTAAGTAAATGAGTAATAAAAGATAACAGCTTGGAGATTAAAAATTGGGTGGACACCATCGCATAGATCATCGTATATGTGATTAGTAGGAGGTAAAATATTACGGTTTACAAATTTAAGGTTCAGATCGTTAACATTGGCCATGACCAGCCGAGAGAGGGGTTCTTAATTCTACACCAATTTTTCGAACTTCATTCCATTTGGACTTGCTATCCATTGCGAGTGAAAATTTTCTTTCATAGAAGAGGTATTTGGCATTTCTAATAAATTTTGTGACTAAATTTCGAGAAGAACTATAAGTGGCTTTCAGATCAGTGGTCTTAAACCTCTTCCAGCGGGAGTAGGCGTCATCACGTTTTTTTTATTAATAATTTTATATTATTACTAGATGTATCGGCAAAAGGTTGTTTTGCCATACAAGATATTTCTAGTGCATATTTTGGGTGTTATATAAAAAATAGCGAATGTATTGTAAGTGTGTGACGATGAAAAAAAATACTAAACAATAATTTTGTTCTGTTTGAAATACGAACGACGACGATTCTCCTACATGAGGCGGACGTAGCTACAGCTGTCATTCAACAACAAAAAATAATTATGAGGCGGACATAGCGCCATCTGTCATTCAACAACAAAAATAATTATGAGGAGGAGATAGCGCCATCTATTGGGTTAATAGTTTATTAAATACAGGAGAAGCCTGTCCAGTTGGCTTTGTTGTAGTTCACAAATGAGCGTTTATCAGACTCCACGAAGTTACTAGGCTTGTCTATTTCGACCAGGATGGGAATATGGTCTGAGTTAAAAGCAGTGTGTTTTTGCCAGGTGGTGTGGGCAAGTAGTGACGAGCAGACAATAGAGATGTCTGGAGAGCTAGAGCATCTAGCTGTAACTCTCGTAGGGGAGTCTTCATTTATGGCAGCGAAGTCGGATTCGTCTATCAGGTCAGCAATGAGAGTGCCGCAGGTGTCGTTTGGGAGCAGTGAAAACCAGCTCTAGTGATGAGCATTGAAGTCGTCGAGTATCAATCTGTTATCCCCATGCAGGAGGTGGGATATGCTTGGGTGATAACCCAACCCTATGCTGTTAACGGGCGTGATATAGACGTTGACGATCTCCAGTTCAATATCTCCAGTGTTTATTGAAATGGTCATGGTTTCTAAGTACGGGTCTGGTTCGGAGGGGGCCGGTGGGGCGGTGAGTCTGAAGTTGATATTGCCTTCCATTATGCATGCAAGACTCCCATTGGTCTCTTTCTCTGTCTCTCCGAATTATATTATAATTCCCGCATGACGAGAGGGTGCTCCGATTGTGTAGCTTTGTTTCCTGGATTGCGGATATGAGTATTTGATTTGCGTGCATGAAGGCTGTAATCTCAACCACCTTATTCCTGAGGCCATTACAATTTAGTTGCATGATTCGGATTGAATGTAGTGGATTAGAGTTATGCACGCGCCGTTGTGGGATATTTCCAGGTGGCCGTCGGGGTATGGTGTTGGGTGATGGAGCTCCCGACAGCAGGTCGAGATGCTGCGCTTGAGGGGATATCACTTGTGGTTGCGCTACGCTTGTCGTTGATGTTGTACCGGAGGCAGAGTCTCGGAAGGTACCTTTGTCTGGTGGCTTTAGGCAGCAGGTAGCTATGAAACTTGTGTTCCATTCTCTGCGAAAGCGTAGGGATCTGCACCGCCTCATGTGACACCAATTATTACATCCATTGCATCTAACTGAGGTTGTGTTTCCCCTAATGTTGTCCCTACATATTGCACATACCTTAGGGGATGGCAAGGCCCTATGTTGTGGTGGGGTTACAAGGGGGTGAGTATGTGGTATTGTGTTAGGAGGGGGAGTGCTAGGATTTGGTGTGAGTTGTAGCAGCTCACTACAAAGCTTGGCGTCGATTCACGGTGGCTGGTGAGACCTGAACAATTTCTCAGGTGACACCAGCCATCGCAAATGGTACACCTCATAGAGGTGACATTTCGCATTAAGCGAACATGGCACACAGAACAATACCAGACTTCAAGGCCTGGATTTTGTTCTATGCCAGCTCTGAGCAGTAGGATACGAGCAAGCTCGCTGGCATGAGTTGCTCACCTGTGGAAAAAACTTCCGTCAGATACAGCTGTCGCTGAGTTGACAATCCTTGGCCGAATTGGATCCGGGTCGCTCCGTTGCGAAGATCCGATTGTCGCGGGATCCTTGTCAAAAGCTTTGCTGAAGTCGGTGTATATAACATCAGTTTGTTTATGTTGAACAAATCCCCTATTTACTAACGTGGTTAAATGCAGGAGATTTGTCAGTGTTGAGCAACCTCTTTTAAAACCGTGCTGAATCGGAAATAGAATTGATGAAACTTGATGGCAAAGATGATCAGTAATTATTTTCTCAAATAATGTTGGTATCGTGCTAAGCTTTGCAATTGCTCTGTAGTTTTCAATATTATTTTTACATCCAGATTTAAATAGTGGAATAATAAATGATTCCTTTCACAATGTAGGAAAGTAACCAAATTTGATTGAAAGGTTGAATAATTTTGATAAGGGCTTTGTAAAAGTTTCTGCAAAATTTAATAGTAATGATTTCGGAATCCCGTCAGGACCATATTTATATGAAAATTTCAGCTTTTTCAAACTTTTAACAACAGTTACTTCATCAAAATGTGGTATTGATATACTTAAGTTAATCAGTTCTGAAGCACAACACCGTCTTGAATCATCATATGTAACATCAGAATAAGTCGTAGAAAAAAAATCAGCAAACAGATTACTTATTGTCGGATCATCATTAGATTCATAATCCTTATACTTCATGAGAGAAGGAAACGATGTTGAACGTCTTTTAGAGTTGACAAAAGTATAAAATGACCTTGGATTAGTCTTCAAGTTATTACGAATTTTATTTAGGTGTTGTATGTAACAATACTATCTTAACAAGTTGTACTGAGCACGAATTGTAGAGTAATTAGTGTAATCACTCCGTGATCCAGATAATTTATATATTTTGTAAAGTTTTTTTTATTCTTAATTGATGACAGATATTTTGTATTCCAAGGTGGACCCGCAATATGCGCATCCATAATTTTTGGAATACACTGTTCTATATACCCATACACCTTATTGTAAAATATTTCGACTATATGATCAATATCACTTGGAATTCTCGCTTCACTAAAGCCCAAGAGACTATGACAGTTAGTATTAATCAAAAGCTGGTTAAACAAGTTCAATTTATTTGTTTTGTGTTTCTTTAATAGCAACAAAGTTTGTTTTTATTGTTGATATTTTATTTTAATAATTTTGTAGTTGTCACAGAATAGGTTTTGTGTATATTGTTTTGTTATATTTATGATACTTTATTTTTTTATTGTAAGGAATTTAAATTATTTAGCAAAATTAACTTTTCAGTATAATCAAGGAGCTTATTAAACTTTTAAAGATCTCTTTGTATTTGTGTTTAGTGTTTTAGTTTATTTTGCATGGTATATGTTTTAAAATTTGTTTAATTACAAGTGTTGATGGCTCTCAAGTTTATTATTGCAGGAGTTTATTTATTTATGTATACTATGAGGCAAAAAATAATAGAAAAAATTGTTAACAAAACTAAAAAAGATCAATATAACATCTTAAACATTCTCACGACTCCAAACGTATCCAAATAATTTCCAAAGATGAGGAAAAAGAATATAAAATAAAAATAAAGGCCAATATTCATAGACTAAACTATATGGGCAATTTCATACTGTCGTACGGGACAGTCGTACGCATTTAAAGTGGAAAAGAGATCAAAATACAATATATTTTTGTTTTGATTATTAGCCTAAGTTATGGCCCCTGATTAGCCCTATTGATGGTGCTAAATCCAATTATACATTGTGTTTATTTTAACATAACGACGAACTTAAAGAAAATACAAAGTGAGATAAAAAAGGAAATATATATCACAGAATGTGCAAAATTAAATACAAAGAGTATTTGGGTACATTAATTATAGTTTTTTTTTCGGAATATGCAGTTTTAGCTGCTTTCACTTCCTGACTTCTGCTACAGAAGAAGTGCAATTGAGATATGTGTGGTATAATTTTTACGTTTTTCCACTTTTCGTCCATTTTCGTATTGGCTAAATATTTTAAAGGAATAAATTGATATTTTAAGTCTGTAAAGCACCTATTGCAATTGTTTGTCATGCAATTTTCATTAAATATGTTACAGCAAACTGATTTAAGAAATATTTTAAAATTGTAAGAAAATGAAGGAATAAGTTTTGCAGAGCTTTCCAACAAAAGCACATATTGTGTGGCGTTTTGTTATTGGTTGCACATGTCTTGGCAGCATATTAAAAAAAGTAGATTTTCCGATAATTGCGTTTTGGTTTTATTTTTTAAAGAGCTCAAACGCTTCAGACACTGTCATCACAATGAAGCTCTTAGCATTTATTTCCCCTTCAAACAAAATTGTGTCCTTCTTCCCCGAAGCTTGCACACTAATGTTATCACTATTATAAAATTCAGTGATGAAACTTACTACACTCTCTGGCAGCGTAGTGCTGGTGTTTTTTTGCATTCAAGTGTTTGTGCGGGCTGTTCGTATTTTCTCGCTGTTTTTCTTCATCTTGATTTAAATAATTGAAATATAGAATGGTCTTCCAAAAATAATTAGTTATTAAAGAAAATATTTTCTTAGTACTTTTAATTTCACACTAGCGATGTCGTACGAGACAAATTTTGCATAGTCGCTTAAGGCCTCTTTACATGGTAATACATGTATATCGGTATGTCAAAAATTGAAAAAAATCTTATCATGTAAACGCAAATTTTTATGAGTGAGAGAGAATACGGATAACAAATCTGACAAGCGTTCGGTAAATGTTTATTTTCGAAACCATTTTAGAAATTTACGTATACTCTTTTTATCAGAGGTGTCTTTTTAAGTAAACATTGGCAGCTTTAAGGGTATACTTTGAAGGTGGCATCATTTCTATACAATAATTACAAAAACAGCTAAAACAAATTCATGTTGTTTTTGTAAATATTGTAGAACTGTAACCACCAGCTATTTCATAGCGCAGAGTTTTGATTTTATTAATATTATCCGTGTAAACATAAAAAATACCTGCAACAGACTTTTGTGCTCTCTTCTTATACACAAAGAAAATTTCATAATATTTTGATTCTACAAAGTGTTATTACTTTGTATTACCATGTAAACTCACCTTTAGTAATTTAAATTTTCATTAATTCAATAAAATTTTAACTTAAGCCTATTAATAAAAAAGAAGATAGGTGTCTTAGGACACCCGGTTAGAGCTATGCCCATTAGGTATATATATATTTAGTCCTTTAGAATTCCTAGTTGGAACATAGGGCCATGAATTAGGTATATACTTACATATAATGTGTGAAGATTTTATAATTTTTCTGAGTTTATGACATTTTTTTAAGAAATTTAATCCATATTTTAAAAATTTTAGTTAAGTTTTTAAATAATATAATATTTATTTAATAGAAAAAGCAAACAAAGTTTTTCAATTAATATTGGTACATTCCTTTGTACTACATTCCTCAAAGCATAATAGTTCAAACGCTTGACGTTTTGTTTGGTGGGTAGCTTTATCTCAGCAACACAAAGCAAAACAAAAACGAAACACTAACATACATACATATGTACATATGTATTCATATGAGTATATTTAATATTTTGTTTTTGTTATTTCAGTTGAATGTGAGTAACTCGCCATATACATACATATTTTCTCGCCTTGATTTAAAAAAAAAAAAACAACATCGTCGCTTTTAAAGGACAAGCAGATCAAAACAAAATGAAAAATGTAACTGTAATAGTGTCGATTAATTATGTTAAGAAAAATAAAATTCAACCCCCATCATCAATCAATCATGTTACACTTCGACCAGACCATCCATTTCATGTGTCTCAAAGGCTGCTTTAGCCGACCGTAACTCTAAAAATGTAAATGTTGATGTGTCAGCTGATTGTTTCTGTTATATGCAAAAGGTGTGAAAATACCTACAGACCAACCTAAATTACGACGGAAAGCGCATCGTAATATAGCGCTTAACTTTTACGCTGAATTGAGTCACCTGAGTTAGAGCGTTAACGTCGCGCTAGAAACAGTAATATTTACTCACTTAACTTACACGCTAAATAAAATAAGAAATAGAGATGAAGACGCTAAATTGGGCTGAAAGTAGCTAAAGTTACATACAGTATTAATGACACCTTAACAAAATAAACAACAGTACTTTTCCAGCCAACTTCACTTCTTGACGCGCTGTCAAAATCCAATTGCAAAGCATTGACGGCGCGTTATTTCGGTTGGTTTCATACATTTTGCATGGTCATGAGAGTTTTTGACAGCGAGACAACGTTTTGCGTCGTAATTAAGTTGGTCTGTTAATTGACTGAAATAAAATGTTGCCGTAACGTACCAACCTGCAGAAAAAAGAATTTCATTACGATGTTGCGTGACATTTATAGACAGTGACGAGATGGTTGTATTTTGAATTGCAATGGGGCACAGAAGTCCTTTGTTAGTAATTTTTTGATTTTGAATCGTTTAAGTTGTTAAATATGAACACATGTATGCTTTATTAAATAAAAAAAATTACGGGTACCACTCCGGCAGTGCCGACAGAAGTGAAAACTTATATTTATAAATTGTATTTTATCAATTATTAGAAAATTTAAAATACACTTAATATTATTTTATTAATCATCGTTAACAATTTCGACAACTCTTGTATCATCATCATTATCATTAAAATTATTACAATCTAAAATAGAAACTATAGGTTCATGGTAACTAAAATAGGAAATAAACAATTTTGATTATTGGCACAAACAGAGATGCTTCAAAAGTTTAAGGTAAATATCAAGGTGAATTCATTACCAGATGGATGCCGTGGGGAATTCGGGCGAATTTGTCATTTTCCCACACAGAATAAAATACAACAATTCACAAACAAAACAAACAACAGGCATTTTGTTTGTGTAAACGGCGAATTCATATCCTACGTTATCAAAGTTCTCCATGCATAAAAAGTTACATAAAAATGGCGCCGGAAAATCTGTACCAAATTTGAAAGTGTGGGCAATGGATACATTCGCCCGAATTCACCACTGCATCCACCTGATACTGAATTCGCCTTGGTCTGTAGTCTATGTAATGTTCGTTCGTCTGGTATCAAGGCAGGACACAAACTGTTTGTTTCAATAACATATTATCAAAATGTATACAGGTTACTTCAGGTGTACCACAATGTAGTCACCTTGGCCCACTGCTATTCTCTTTGTACCTTAATGACCTGCCGAAAATTATAAAATTTTCAAATATCTTAATCTACGCGGATGATGTAAAGATTTTCATAACCCATAACCAGCTTTTGAATAAACAGCGGCTTCAAATGGACTTGGATTCATTTTATGAATGGTGCAATGTAAATTTAATGGAGTTAAATTTAAAGAAATGCAAACTTATGCGATTTTCTAGAAATAATTCAACTGTTATAAATTATTTCTTAGGTAGTTATCAAGTAGATACTGTGACTAATTTTATTGATCTGGGCGTTTTATTTGATCCGAAATTGAATTTTGTTCCGCACATAACAAGTTCAATTAATAAAGCTCGAACTACACTTGGCAATTTAAAACGCTAGGCAAAAGAGTTTAACGATCCATACATAGCTAAGACGTTATATACTTCACATGTACGCCCAATTTTGGAATATGGCTCAATAATATGGGAACCTATCTATCAAATTCATTCAAATGTGATTGAGTCAGTTCAAAAGCAGTTTCTGTTGTTTCTGTGTGGACTACGTTTTAACCCTCTCAACTTACCATCATACTCAGCTAGACTTGCTCTTATCAAGCTGCCCACTGTAAAGAGCCGTAGAACTATGCTGAACGTGTCATTTATTACGAATGTTATTAGAGGAGACTTATGCTGTGGATTTCTAATAAATGAAATATCTTTTAATATACCCCAGAGCTAGTGCAAATGCGTTTTCACTACTTGTTAGGTAGCTTCGTTGAACGTCATTACATGCTCTATTTATACAAATTACAAATTCAAATAGAATACGCGACTTATTTCTACTGGATGCTAGCTGGGGAATTTTTTATTTTTGTTTTTATTTGATATTATATATTAAACATTACACTGCTGCCAGCAAATTATATCCTACAATGACCAATCTCCGGATTTTTTGTTCTACTTAAGACAAACTTTTTTGGTTTGATTTTAAACTTAAGTATATTGTAGTGCATTCTACATTATTATTTTTATTATTTATATTATATTATATTATTATTTTGTATTATATTATTATTTATATTTCATATTTAGTATCACCCTAATGTAAATACCTAAGACATTCCTTGGAATTTACATTGGAATAATTATAGTTTAAGACAACAACTACTATTAAGTATTATGTAAATTTTGTAGCTTTAAGATTACCGTTAAGTTAGTATTTAAGTCCTTGATTTGTAAAAAATAAATCAATCATAATCATAGCCACAAATCGGCATTTTTACTTAAAAATCTCTGGCATACAAAACTGCCTTATTATCACCTCTAGCCAGTGGCGTTTATAAGCGCCGGCTAAATTATAACTTTTCAAATCAAATAAACACTATACTCTTCATTTACAACAATATTTTTGATTAAATGTTCGTTTTTGAACATATAATTAGCACATGCCCTTGCTTTTTTGTATATGTATATTAATTGTAATTTTTTAAATTACTACGAACTATTTATTATTAATATTTGTTAATATTTAAACAGGCTAAAGTTTGTAAATGTTTATAATCAGAGAAATATTAAATTCCCCAGCTAGCATCCAGTAAAAATAATTTGCGTATTCTATTTGTAATTTGTATAAATAGAGTATGTAATGACGTTCAACGAAGCTACCTAACTTTATTGCTCGAAATATGTTAACAATGTCTAATTAATATTTCTCTGATTAAAAACATTTACGAACTTTAGCCTGTTTAAATATTAAAATCATTATATTAATGTTTATTGATAGGTGTTACTACCTTCGGGCTAGTAATGGTCATTCCAAAAATTAAATAAAACAAAACTAATTCATTTTATTTCAAGCACCCAACGTTTCGTTTGTTTGTTTCAAACTTTTTCAGGGGTATTTTTTTATAAGCTTAATCTAACAACGAAACACATTAATTTTAAAAAATTTCATATCATAATAATTAGTATAATATTTTGACTTACAAATCTTTGTTTTTTTAAATTTCTCTGTTGTTTTATTTATTCATATTTCAATATATCAATATTACGACACATCATTTGTATAAATAAAATAAATAAATAAATAAAATAGAAACAATACAACACAAATTTATTTGTCAAACTTAACGCTAATATCACAGTACTTTTTTAACTAATTAAATTATTGCAGCAGAATATTGTAGCTTGGTATTGTCTTTATCTTCTTTTGTGTTCATTGTCCTTTGTATTTTTTGTTGTATCCTGAGACTTTCCAGAGTGTAACGTTTGTTTTCTTTCTTTTCCCTCTCCAATATTTTAATGTTTTCTAAATCAATGATATGTTTACATTCTTTTGCGTGAAGGGATAACGCAGTCGTCTCCTTTCCCTTTTCGATGTTATGTTCCTTTACTCTCGTCCCAAGCTTTCTTTTTGTTGTGCCAATATAAACTAAGTCACAGTTTTCTCTTTCATTTCCATTGCATTTTATTTCGTAAACAACGTTGTTTACTTTTAGTCTGTCCAGTTTTGTTTTATTATTTGTAAACAGGTTTCTTAAGGTTCTGTTTGATCTATGTGCTATTGTTGTTGTAGGATCTTTAATTATATTATTTAATGCTCTTATCTCAGTAAGCTTAGGTATATAGGGTACACTGTAAAATTTAACTTCATGTTTTTCTTGTTGAAGTTTTCTTATCGTTTTTAAGGATTTTATTTATTAAATTATTTATTATGAAAGATGGATAGTTATTTTACTTAATATATCCCATATTGTGTCTATATTTTGTCTTCTGTACATTTTGTCACTTAATTGGAATACTTTTTTAATAAAATTGGTAGTTGTGTTAATCTTCATTTGTAACGGTTGTGTCGAAAAATAATTCATCATTCCTCCTGATGAAGTAGGCTTCTTGTATCAATTTGTTAAAATTTTGCCATTGTTGTTGATTATATAAATGTCTAGATATGGTATTGCACTATGTTTCTCTGTTTCTGTTGTAAACTGTACTTTGGCTTGGTACGCGTTAAATGTTTTTAGTATAATTTGTTCGCCAGATTTTTTTATCACAGCAAAAATGTCATCCACATATTTCATTCCACATATTTAGCTCCTCAATTGCATCGTCCAATAGGGTGTCCAGTATAATGTCTGCTATAGTTGGGGATAAAGGATTTCCCATAGGCATACCATGTGTCTGATGGTAAAATTTATTTTCAAAATTGAAATAATTATTGTCATTTAGGCAGAATTGTAATATTTTGAGGAATAATTTTTTCTCCATCGTTGTGTGTTCCTTTATTATTTGCTACTTGTCCAGTATGTTCTTTATTGCTAAGTAAATCGGTATATTGGTAAACAATGATACCACGTCGAATGAGACCATAATTTCGTTGTCATCTATTGTTAAATGATCTAATTTTTGTTTTAATTCAAACGAGTTCTTGATGTTGTATGTTCGCGATATGATATTTTTTAATATATATCCTATGAAATTTGATAGATTGTAGCACGGTAAGTTCACTGATGATGCGATGGGTCTAAGGGGAATGATTTCTTTGTGGATTTTCGGTAAACCATATAATTGGGGAGCTGCTGTTGCATGTGTTGTCATTTTGTATTTTTAAAATTTCGTAATTATGTTCTTTTTATATAATTCTGTAACTATGGTATTATTTCGATTTTGGAGTTTTTCTGTGGGATCCGTTTCTATTGGTTTATAGATTTTCCTGTCCTTTACCATCGAACTCATTTTGTTTTTGTAATCATTTTTGTACATTATTACTGTTTTATTTCCTTTGTCTGCTGTCGTTATTGTTATTTCACTTTCATATTGTTTTATATATTTCTTTGTCCTCTTATAGATGCTGAGGATAAATTTCTCCTTTTCACTCTTTTTTAGTTTCCTTTTGTAGTTTGCTATTCTGTTAGCGATTCTAGACCTTGAAATTTCCTTTTCCGTCTTATCTTTAATATTCTGTACCCACTGTTCAATATCTGCTATAAGTGGGATTTGCGCGAATTTTTTGCTATTTACGGGCAATGCAAATTTATTACCTAATGATAATATCCACTTGCTTTCAAAATCAAATTGTATGTCAGTAAGATTGACAAACCACTCTTCGTTAAATACAATATTGTATTGCTTAAATTTTTGTTTTTTAAATTCTCTATTTTTAATATGTGCGGTTGTTTTATTTTGATCTAATGTTATGAAATTTGTTCCACTGTTCTTTTTTATACATCTCCCATTCCTTTTCTCTCAGTGTACTTTTGTTTTTTGTTTCTATATTCTTGATTTGCTTTTGAATATGTACCGTGTTAGTATGCGTTTCTTTATTTTCGATATTCAATAATTTTGCGTGTAAGTTTGATTTTATTTTTGTTAATTCAATTTTTTATGTTTCTGTTTTGAATAAATAGTTTAGCCTACAAGTACTGTCTCTTACATGTGTTGGTGCAATGTTTGTTCGTCTGCATGTTCGTAGATATGTGGCTCTTTCTATGGATTTTGCCAATCTCTCAACCTCCTTACTGTATTCTTTTAATAAGCTGCATGTTGTTGTGTTGTAATTTTCCCTTATGTTTTGGAAAAAGCTTTTGTAATTGTGTGTGTTTTCGTAGTTACCCGGTGGCGAATGTCATGATGATTCATCGTGAAAAGTACTGACAATGTTAAATCATCAATGACAGACGCTGAATTTTCTTTGGCGTCATACATGAATTTTTTAAGCAATTGTCCAAAATATCATAGATGATCCAAATTGATTTTGTTTAGTAGGCGTCCGCGTATTAGTGAGTCCTAACAGACAATATCAACGTTATTCATATATGAATTTTTATGTAATTCGTCACCATCAATCCGTTATTGTTTTTTTTCCTTCAACCATTAACGAATACTTGTAGCAGACAAATTCCAGCAGATTTCAGCTTAGTATCGACAATGTTGATTACTTCCAACTTTCTTTTATAAGGTGAATCTACTATAAAAATGTCTACAAAACTGTCTGTAGCTGTGTCGTTGTCACGTACATTCATCGACATTTCGATATTTTCATACAAATTTCGCCTTGAGACCTAGTTTGTAAGGAGGAATCATAGATGAAAATATCAATATGACAAAGTCGCTCAAAAAACGCAACCGGGTAGATATTAAGTTCTTCTTCATTTTTTTCGGCAGGCCCTCCGAGTGTTAATTTCTATAGTTGTTTCTTTGACCAATTTGCAATTAATTAATGTTTATTGATAGGTATTACCTTCGGGCTAGTAATGGTCATTCCAAAAATTAAATAAAACAAAACTAATTCATTTTACAAAATTTTACATTTATTTGATCATGTACTCAAGTATATGTATATGTTTTAAATTTTATTTATTTGTTGCGGGTTAGCAATATCGAAATATATATTTCGTTGGCAGCCATACCAACTCATTAGTAGATGTTTTATCCTTATGTTTAAAAAATTCCAAAGCTCATCCATTTATACGAAAACTGACAAATAAAAATAGCCTTTATTTTCCATTATGAATGTGTTTTCTTTTCTACACCTATACAATTAGACAACCGCTGGTTGCCATTAAAAGTATTTATAAGGCAAAAAATGAAAAGTAAATCTCTCCTTTACAAAATTTTACATTTATTTGATCATGTACTCAAGTATTTATGTTTTAAATTTTATTTATTTGTTGCGGGTTAGCAAATTTATTTATTTATTTGTTGTTAAATTTTATTTCAAGCACCCAACGTTTCGTTTGTTTGTTTCAAACTTCTTCAGGGGTATTTTTTATTAGCTTAATCTAACAACAAAACACATTAATTTAATAAATTTCATATCAGGTGGTGTTGGCTGAAGTGGTTAGCGCGTTGACTATTAGGCAAACAATGACTTGGGGTTCAAACCCTCGCCAGAGCAAGTCAATCAACATCATTAATTTCGCTATTGTACATTAGTGAGACATTGTATTAATTGTTGTCGGACTATTTAAGTGATGAAGGTATAGCACTGGTCACTAAAACACTGTTCCTACAGCGATTGATGCTATCCAAGCTAATGTACACAACATCGTCGTCGGTTAGCAGAGACATCGGGTAAGTAAAACAACTAATAAAATGCCTGCTCATACAGCTTAACAAAGTTAATGCGTCTACTTAACACCGGAGGCGCCTCAACACTGCCTTAAAAATTAACATAACGCGCAAAGCAGAGTTGTGAAACAGTTAAGTATTCTAAATTTTCAACATCTATTTCTCTACCCTATCCCTCTCCCTGAGTTCCGGCACAGTGCGCTGCATACGTAGGGGTCATCCCCTGAGTGCTGGTCCTAATTAAAAAAAAAAAATATCATAATAATTAGTATAATATTTTGACTTACAAATCTTTGTTGTTTTAAATTTCGCTGTTGTTTTATTTATTAATATTTCAATATATCAAAACTGGACTTCACGACACATAATTTGTATAAATAAAATAAATAAATAAAATAAAAACGATACAACACAAATTTATTTTGTCAAACTTAACACTAATATCACAGTACTTTTTTATTGAAATATGAGTAAATAAAACAACAGCGAAATTTAAAACAACAAAGATTTGTAAGTCAAAATATTATACTAATTATTATGATATGAAATTTATTAAATTAAAGTGTTTTGTTGTTAGATTAAGCTAATAAAAATATACCCCTGAAGAAGTTTGAAACAAACAAACGAAACGTTGGGTGCTTGAAATAAAATGAATTAGTTTTGTTTTATTTAATTTTTGGAATGACCACGAAACATTAATTAATTGCAAATTGGTAAAAAAAACAACTATATAAAATATCATTATATTTTATTTTCTTTTAATATGTCTGTAAGGATAGACAAATAAACAAATAAATATCCAACAGGTGAGCTTACTAGCATTGCTGACTGAGCTCGCTTCATAGCAAATTATCATACAAACTGATACAGTTTTAAAAGTAGACATTAATAATGGTTACAGTTTGGTATGCATACGTAAGAAAATGTTTTAAATTTGTTTGTGTATTTTGATATTAAGCGAGTGCTTTATACCAACAAAATACATGTTGTTTTTTGGATTGTTGTACTTGTTGTCGAACTGCGCATACCTGTAGTTTTACCATGTCTGGTATGTACTTATCTGTTAAGTGGCAAATGTCTGGGCGTTACTACACCAGTGTTTTGTTAGTTGAGGATTGGCATAAACAGAGATGTTACAAGTTTCATAAACGGTCTCGGTTGCGAGTTCAGAGAGTTAGTCTGATCTAAAATATGTGCGCTAAGAGAAGTTTTCACTTCAAAAGAAAAATATAACTGTAATTGTGTCGATTATTTATGTTACGAAAAATAAAATTCAACCCTCATCGCGCCATAAAGAGCATAGCTCTAAAAATTAAAGTAAAAGAAAAAAGAATAGTCCTATTTATTGCCACGGATATGTATGGATGTATGTATTTATGTAAGTATTAGTACATTAAATTCGAAGGCGAAACCTGTTTAAAAGCATTATCTTGTATGTATTAATTGAAATATGAGAGTAACCTCAGATTTATATGATTTATACCTTATTTTATTCTTGAGGTATTAAATATAAAATATTTGCTTCTTCTTTTTTTTTCTTATTGCATTTTTAAACTGAAAAAAAAAACGAATTTTGCAAAAAAAAAATTTTCCCCTCCTAAAGTTTTAAATCATTCCAAAGCGATAAAATATTAAAAAAAACTATATTGAATTAAATTAAATATAATTTTCTTACGCATCTTTTGGAGTTTTGTTTATGAAAATCGGATGAGTCGTGCTCGAGTTAGGCTGAAATATGTCTTCGTACCTGACTAATTTAGGGGGGAAAATTGCCACGCCCATAAGAAAGCCCTACGTGATGGAGAAAACCCGAAAACGGATTTGAGTTTAGCGCATCAAAATCCATATAGCCCACATAGTTTTATTTAAAGGAGGATTTTGCTGCTGAGCAGTGTTATTATATAATGGATACGCTATTTTGGGAAAATGTTTGACAAGTCTGACCGTACCTTAACTCAATTACAAAAATTTGCTGTGACTTTTCAAATAGGTATAAAAATGTGGAAAATATTGTGCAAAATTTTTTTATAATAGCCAAAAAATAAAAGCTAATAACGGCAAAAAAAACTACTTTATTAAAAATTTTAATGTTAGCTGTCTATAACTTGATTTGATAACACAATTTTTCGTCGAATATAATTATCCTAAATTCTAAACGGTAACCCTTAATATATTTTTTTTTATTATTTATTGAATCTTTAATTATAAATTTCAACGGTTGATTTTTGTTATTATACATCGCTCGTGTACGGCTGAGAAAAAGAGTATCCCTTCTTTTCGGCCGGGTGGTGGCCTCTATTATGTAGCATATTGCGCGCAAGTGGATTTGGATGCAACTCAAATTTTTTAATATATTTCCTCGCGTGTTTTTAAAATACTGACTTCACCAACGGTACATCAAGGTGAAGCAGTGCCCCATAACTGGATTCCATAGGACCATATTGGTTTTAGGATCGCGTTGTATAAGAGAAGTTTACAGTCAAGGCTTAGTATAGAGTTTCTTCCCATAAGCCAATTCATTTGGGCTGCTTTTAATTTCATTTGGATCAGCTTTGCGTCTATGTGCGATTTCCATGTTAAACGTCTATCAAGGTGAACGCCTAGATATTTGACAACAGTGTGTTAGGGTATATAATCGATGTTTATTTGTATAGGCGGGCATGTTTCTCTGCGCAACGTATAGTGACGTGTACACATTTCTACTCGTTAACTTTTATACGCCATTGTTTGAGCCATTTTTCTAATTTTGATATGTACTCTTGTAAGTTGCGGGAAGCATCTACTGGATTTTCATAAATGCTTAGAAAAGCTGTATCATCAGCAAATGTTGATGTATGAATGTTATTGCTTAACGGTAAGTCAGAGGCATATATTAAGTACAGCAAGGGACTAAAGATACTGCCTTGAGGGACTCCGGCTTCAATCGAGTGCAGAGGGCTTTAACCCATAATTTTGTTGAACTTTTGGATAGGAAAATCGACTTACCAAATTTTTTTTTTTTTAGCTTGGTTCTGCTCTTTTTGAGATATTATATCCAAACTCCAGACTTAAACTCAAAAACACCTCCATAAACGTCTCAAGCAATTTTATTACTATCGGACTGCCTTTTTAGAATATATTACCATTTTTTTTTAATCCGCCACTGTGCGATGCACAGCTAAAAAAATTATCTAAAATACTTTGCAACCTTTTATATGAACACATGATATTGAAAACCTTTAAAATATATTTATGGTTGATGATCTACTAATAAGTTGATATAAGCATCAAGAAATGCCGGTACATTTAATCTATATTTATTTTCAATTAATATGGAAATACCTCAATTTTATTAACATTAATTTAAGTGCGAAAGCTTATAATTATTAAGCATGTTTAACAAAATGTATTTTTTTATAGTAACCAAGTTCGACTTTGTCCAATACGTTTGCACTCTGTCATTTCACCAGATGAACAAGTTAGAGTTTTCAATCGTCCACCTCCCGGTTATCGAAAAGTTATTTTAGCTACGAATATTGCTGAAAGCTCTATAACTGTACCGGATGTAAAATATGGTAAGGATGATTCCTTGTTGTGTAAAGAAAACTTTTGTCTTATATTCATGTTATTAATGCATTTATTTTTTGCTTGCTTTTTTATAATCAATCGTATGCAGTTATTGACTTTTGTTTGACGAAATTATTAGTAGCGGATAGTTCGACAAATTTCACAAAATTGGAAATTCAATGGGCTTCCCGAGCTAACTGCAGACAACGTGCTGGCCGAGCAGGTCGTGTTATGAATGGTCGTGTTTATCGTTTAATACCACGTTCATTTTATGAAGTACATAAAATAATTTACATATCGTAAATCGTATGTTTTAACTATTTTATTTATTTAAAGAACTTTTTAGAAGACTTTAGCAAACCTGAAATGCTGCGATGTCCATTGGAAAATGTTGTTTTGAAATCAAAACTACTTGAAATGGGCTCGCCTCCATATGTACTCGCTTTAGCAATGAGCCCTCCGAACCTGCGTGATATACATAATACCATTGTTACGTTGAAAGAAGTTGGCGCTTTATACAAATATTCAGATGGGGAGTACACAATCGATGACGGTGATATAACATATATGGGACGTATTATGGCTTTTTTGCCTTTAGATGTTCGACTTACGCGTTTAATAATGATGGGATATGCTTTTAGTGCATTAGAAGAATCCACTATTATATGTAAGTAACACATTTAATTTGAAAATGTAATTTGTATAACTTTAGAGCCATCAGTTTAAATTACAAAAGTTATTTTTATGATGCTATCTGACAAATAAATTGTTTTTGATTTTTACAAGTGAACATTAAGAATTTGAAGCTGCCATATTTTCTTCTAATGATTACCATTAATAACAGTTTATGTCAAATTATATTATTCAAACTTTTGTAGTGAAAAAGTCACTTTTTTTTATGTATTTTTACATATTTTTCTAAAAACAATTTAACAAAAAAATTGTCCACACATACAGAATTAAGCTAACTCAATAAACTTTGTCAGCTGAAAAATTACTTTGTTTTTATTTTAAACTAGCGTCATTTTATTTTAATAACTAGCGTTATTTTAAACTAGCCCATTCTTTTTCATTATTTTAAAACAGTTTTATCTAAAAAATAAATTGGTTATTTTTAACTTGCTTAACTAATTTTTTGTTATAAATTATAAGTTAAATTTAAGATATTTAAATTAAAAAAATTAAATTTAATTTATTTTGAATATTGAAAATGAGCTAATACGGCCTGAAACTCTTCATGTAAATAAAACACCATATTTTATTTCATTTTTCCCTACGTTTCGTCAAAAAGATAAATTTATTCTTAAGCTAGATTTACACGATTGAAGGTATTTTGAAGTCTTATCAAAATTTTGAAAATTTATTTTGATGTTCTATTTACACGTTTCAAAAATTTGATTAAAATATTCTTTCAATATATTTCAAAATCTTTTGATAAAAATTTTATCAAAATTTGTTGAAGCTAATTTACACTATTGGTAAACTTTTTATATTGAAAATATTGACCTTGATCAGCTGTTTTGTTTCTTTTGTTCAATAATTTATTATTATAAAAAATAATGTATTATTATAAAAAAAAACAATTAATAAGTATGGACGACTACACAATCATCATAGCATCAACATTTTTAATATTGGAGGAAGAAGAAGCTGATAATAATGCAAAAAAAAAGAAGAAAACAAAAGGAATATTGGGTTCGACCTTTTCTTTTGGAAGGTAATGGTATGTATGTCTCTTTTAGGGAGCGACTGAAAAGGAATGATCCTGACCTATACAGAAACTTTGTGGGAATGTCACCAGACGATTTTCATTATTTGCTTAATCTCCTCACCCCATCAATAGAAAAGGCCAATACTGAGATGCGATATTGTGCCTGAAGTCTGCGCTGCTTTATATAAAGTATTAAGGGATGAATTTGAATGATGGAAAACATATCGATATTATAGCACCAGCACACTGTGGAAGCGCATATTTCAATTATAAAAAGAAAAACAGCATTGTTTTGATGGCGCTTGTGGACGCGAACTACAATTTTGTTTACATCGACGTTGGTGCAAAGGGTAGAGAGTCCGATGGCGGAGAAGTTCCATGGCAATACAAGCATATTTATTAAAAATTAATTAAAAACCCAATAAATCGAAATAAAAAGTTCAATTCATTTATTTGGGAACTTTAAATCACATTCTGTTTCTATGTACATATGTATATAAAAAATAAAATTAAAATATTAAAAAGAAATCACATTCTGTTCACATATACATACATACATACATACATACATAAAATATTGAATCAAAAGAATGAACATGCTGTCAAATTATTTATAGTTATCAATATTGCCAGCTGCGATTTTGATGCTTATTTACACGGCATCAATAAAATCTTCAAAAGTTTTGTTCAAAAAATTTTGATCAATAACTTTTGAAGAAATTTTGCTGTTTACACGAGTTTGAAGCATTTTGAAGAGGAATTTTGAAGAAAATATCAATCGTCTAAATCTAGCTTTACTGTATACCAGCACAAAGGACTTTTTACGAGAACATCAAAACATCGTTATTATACAAGCAGACAAGGAAAATAAAACTGTTGCGCTTTATAAAGAAGACTAGAAGCTAAAAATGGATAAGTTATTGGAAGAAAAAAATAAATACAGGAAACTTAGAAACGATCCCACTGGCAATCTCCAAAAAGAAATTTTAATATATAAAATTCTCGTGTCACGATGTTTGTTATCGAACTCCTCCGAAACGGCTCGACCGATTTTAATGAAATTTTTTATGTATATTTGGTAGGTATGAGATTAGGTTTTAAAGTATATTTTAAACCGCTAGGGGCGTGAGGAGGGGATGGAGGGGGCAATTTCTGTATTTACTAAAGTATTAACCCAACAGATGGCGCTATGTCCGCCTCATAATTATTTTTGTTGTTGAATGACAGATGGTGCTACGTTCGCTTCGTCGTCGTTCGTATTTCAAACAGAACAAAATTATTGTTTCGTATTGTTTCATTGGCGGCCATTGTCACACACTTACAATACATTCGCTATTTTTTATATAAAACCCAAAATATGCACTAGAAATATTTTGTATGGCAAAACAACGTTTGCCGGGTCATCTAGTAATAATATAATAAGTGAGTTGTATAAGAGTGATACGTTGATAATTGGCAGGGAAAACAATTACTCTGCTCAGCTGCAACGGCTCCCAGAATATATGGACTCCCTAAAATTCAGAAGCTGGAAGTCGCTCCAAGTTCCTTGTTATAAATTATAAAAATATGTAGGACGAATTCTCAAAAATACTATTTTTACCGAATAAAACTTCATAAATTCTAAAAGACTTAAAGAACAATTAAGTAACATCACACTAGAAAATGGCGAAGTACTCATTTCACTGAATGTCATATCTCTTTTTAAAAATATCCCAATAAGCAAGGCCATAAACATTATAATGAGCAAATGGAAATTCATTAAAAACTACACTAAAATGTCTAAATATCTGTTCCTAAAAGTAATACGATTTTGCCTTCACGACAACAAGTATTTTATGTATGAAAAGGAAATTTATAACCAAATCTTCTATATGCGAATGGGGAACCCTCTATCGCCAACGGTTGCTGATCTAGTGCTTGACAATTTATTGGAGGAAACTGTAAAAAAGCTACAAACGGAAAACATCAAACTTAAATACATACCAAAATATGTAGACGATATACTAGCTATAGTAAAATCAGAAGAAAATAGTAACCTTTTAAAATTTATTCAATAATTTTCATCCGAAAATACAATTTACCATGGAAATGGAAACAAGCTGCTCAATTGCGTATTTAGATACCAAAATATATAAAAGAAAAACAAATTAGTACTGAATTGGCATAAAAAAGACACAGCATCTGGCAGAATCATCAATTTTAATTCCTATCAACTCAAAAATCAGATAATCAAAACTGCCAAAAACCTAATTTGTAGAATTCTTTATAAAATACCTTAAAAAACATTAATTGAAAATAGTTTTCATACCAAACTCATTAACAAACTGATTGAAGAAACGAATAAAAAATTAAATAACAACACCACAAATGAAAATGTCAGTAGCAACAAAGGAAATAAATATTATAGCGTAAGTTACATCCCTGGCTTAATAAATAATAAAAATATCAGAAACACAATAAAAAACAAAAACATTAAATTTGCATACAAAGCCAACACAACACTCAATAAAATATTTTCAAAAGTAAAAGCGCCTATCAATAACCAATAACAAAGTATTGTAGTTTATGAAATAAGCTGTAATGGTAACGAGAACAACAACTGTGATAAGCTCTACATTGGTACAAAAAGGCGCAATCAAGAAACAAGAATAAAAGAACATAAAAATGACATTGATAAAAACAAACACTTAACAACTTTGGCACAGTACATACTGGAAACTGGCCACACAGCTGATTTTGAAAACGTCGTAATCTTAGACAAAGAGAATATTGAGAACAAAAGGTACACAATAGAAAGCCTGCGAATACAGCAGAAGAGGGAAAAGACTATGAGTTTAAAATAAGACACATGTATTATTAGCGCAAATTACAAAGCGGCAATTAAATAAACCTGTGATATTGATTTAAGTTGTGTTATATACTTTATTTAATCTTGCTTTTATATTAAAAAAAATTTTAATTAAAATGTTTATGTTTATTTTTTATTTATATTACGAATAAACGTAATTATTATTCGAACTTATATTGATGTACCTATGAGAAGTAATATTATTTAGGCTCAAGTTCAGTTTTATTGAATTAATGAAAATTCAAAATTACTAAGAGTTAATAAATAATAATATTTTTCAACATAAAAAAACTCTTAGTAATTTTGAATTTTTCATTAATTCAATAAAACTGAACTTGAGCCTAAATAATATTACTTCTCATAGGTACATACAATATTTATGGACAAAATCGTCTTAGAATGTTTAAAAATTGTGAATTGTGAATTTAAATATTAATGTAAGTTTTATAGTCAAATTGATATTAAAGCTATTTATATTGATGAAAGGTTTCTAAACAATTAAATAGATTTCCCAAACCTTGATAAAGTCAACAAATAATTGATGAAACGTCGGGAAAAATTAAATAATATATCGCGTTTTATTTTTTATGAAGAATTTCAGGCCGTATTAGCTCATTTTCAATATTCAAAATAAGAAAATAATTAATTTAATTTATTTTGTTGACAATTGTCATTGTAAATAAATTGCAGATAATTTTAATTGCAATAATAAATTTGTAAGTCTGAACAGAGTATAAGGTGAATATAAAAAATAACTTGTTGTCACAACGTATTTTTAACAAACAAAGGTAGTCGTAGTCTACTGCAATGTTGCCACAGTATATAAATTGTATTCTTTATATTATTGGACTGTTGTAATAATGGAGAAAACTTAATGGTCACTTTATCATTAGGTTGTAATAATTGCCCTTAAAAAGATACTAATTTTACGCGTCTTTACAGCTGCTGGTTTAAGTGTGCATTCAATATTCAAATTTCAAAACTATAAACAGTGTGGTGAAATGAATGCATATATAAAAAAGTTGTCATGGGCTGATGGTTCCGGTTCCGATTTAATTGCTATCCTAAAAGCATACAGAGTAAGTAGATTTTAACGGTAATAGAATATTTTCGCACAAGTGCCTTATTATTTATTTTTTGGGTGTACTCAAATAACTACTGTGACCATAGTATGTTTAAAATTTTGATGCAAAGTGTCTTTATATGTCTTACAGTGACAGGATAACCTGTTACAAATAAAACATCTTAACATATGTTTTATTTTGGCGGGATAGTCCAATTCCATCCTGAGACACGATTGTAACCACTTAACCAGACTGGCATAGATAGTATCGTAAGACATGACAGCGGAACATGAGTCTGTCCATGGGACTTTCATTGATTAATACATGCTTCTTACCATGAACTGAAAACCTACATATATAAAAGGATACTTAAGGTAGAGTTAAGGGCTAACCATAATATGCTTAAGCTAGCTTAAGCAACTGTGCGAATACACACAACCAAATGTTGACAACTATAATGTACTTAAGAACTTTTCGTCAAGTTTCGTCAAATTTAATTTGCTTAAGCAAACACCGAAACCAATCGTACCTTGCTTAAGCAAACAGCTGCATATACGTTCATTTATTGAAAATAGTTGAAACTGTTGCATTTGTTGGTAGTTTTTTATTTGTGAATGTTTTCATTTCATTTCTAACATAATAAAAATTTAAATAAATTATTTGTTTATGGTTTTAGATTAATTAGAGGTAGACATAAAATCAATTTTTTGAAAAATAAGAAGAAAATAGTTTTTGAATAGTACATATATTTGCAACTCAGCGAAGAAGATCTTGTAAGTCAAATAAGTACAAAAGTCGTCAATAATTTGCTCAAGCATTTGACATGCTTTTCGTTGATTTCTGACAGTAGCTTAAGCTAGCTTAAGCACATTATAGTTAGCCCTTTAGTAAAAAAGTATCACTTTCGTGAAGATCAGCTGGTAAAGTATGTGATATAAGCAAAGACCGTTGTCACGTAGAAAATCTACAAAAAATTGATTTTTGCGCTGCAAACGTTAAATTGTTTATATTAATTAAGACATTAACAGCTGACAATATTGCTTGCAGTGGTATGTTTTTATTAACCAACACCCAAAGTTGTACGATACTGAAAAGTCGTAGCTTTTTTAACGCTTTTATTTTAGTTATCATCAGGTATATGTGCGTATTTTTTCGCCAAGGGAGTGTGTTCTGTTATCATAAAACTTTTATATTTTACAATCAAAAATGTTAAATTGAAAATTTCTATAAATAAGGACGAATTGGACGAGTAGTTGCCTTAAATCTAAAATATATATCCAGTTTTAGCCCTAATCAGATATATAGCCTTTGGAATATTAAATTTTTGAGCTAACAAGCCGCGTCACCAAAAGACTGAAAGTAGGCTGGGACTGAATGTGGACATAGATGATACATTTCTCTTTATATTTTGTACTACTGTATCGGTTTGATTTAATAATTAAGTACGGTTGAACCTTGATTATACGGTTCTCAGGGGACCGGGCTTAGCACGGATAATAGGTAAACCCGGTTAATAAAGGTTATATAAAATAACAAAAATGTGCATTCATTCTACATATTTGTATTGTACATACATTAAAATACATACGATACAGAAGACAAAACAAGAAAAACATGAGTTCGCAATAAAAATATGGGAATCACCGTATTTGAATTATGTACGAGGTTTGTTCAAAAGAAAAGGTGAATTTTCACTGGCAGTGTACATTCGATTATCGAAATTCTTTAAGCTATTGCTTAGATTTTATCGCGGGCTTTGAGAAATTCCGTAACGAAAAAACCTAACACTAAGTTGGTTTCTTAAGTCTTTTATTTTTTAAGTATTTAAATCGCCCAATGTATGTTAACCCCTAAAGTATGCTATTGATTTCATTATTCGTACAGTATTGCCAGAATAACAACCGAGTTGTTAACAAACAAAACGTAACAATATAATTGCATAAGTTGATAAAAAATGCTATGCAATAGCTTTACCTCGGCAGTCCCCGAGTGCCACATGTCTTATTTTTTGTTATGTTGGTGCACATGTGTTAGTCATATGTTGGCATTATCAGCCCATTTGGATTAGTAGTTTGTTGTTGACAACTGAAAAGGTTAGTCACGTTTGTGTGTGTTCTTCGATTTTTGTTAAAAAATTGCTAAATTATGAGCAAAAGCAACGTCGCATTAGTATCGCTCAGAAGTTGTTGAATGACGTCAACGACGATCCAGATTTACTCAAAAGGGTCATAACTGGTGACGAAACGTGGGTATATAGTTATGACGTCGAAACCAAGGCCCAATGATCCAAATGGAAGCGTCCAGATGACCCAATTCCGATTTGTTGGCCAAAAACAACACCCTAATCATGCCTCAATCACCTTATTCACCAGATTTGGCTACCTGTGAGTTTTTCCTATACCCAAAACTGAAGAGCCCAATGAAAGGAAAGTGTTTTGCCACAATTGATGAGATAAAGTCAGAATCGAAGAACGAGCTGATGACCATATTGGAAGAAGCGCTGGCATAAGTGCATTATATCTGAAGGGGATTACTTCGAAGGGGACAAAATGGATATTGATGAATAAATGCTTTTAAAAAAATTCAAACGCCACCTTTTCTTTTGAACAAACCTCATATGTATGTATGCTTGTGAATGATTAGCTGAAAAAAACTTAAATTTTCTGCACGGATAATAAAGTTAAAGCACGGTTAATAGAGATATAAAAATGAAGCACGGGTAATAGAGGCTATAAAACAAAGCGAGCAGTATGCCGGTTAATAGAGGCCCGGATAAGCGACAACAACAGTTTACAACAGTTGTTGTTTTAATGTTTAATTTTTGTAAATGCGATCATTATTTACAAATGTTGTCGGCACTGTTGTATATTGAGTTGTCTGTGTTCATTAAAAATCGATTATCGTTTACAACATGTATTCAGCACTGTCAAAAACTTACAACAGCTCATTAGCTGATGTCAATAGCCAATTTTTTTTTTTTTTTTTTTTTTTTTTTTTTTTTTTTAATTAGGACCAGCACTCAGGGGATAACCCCTACGTATGCAGTGCATTGTGCCGGAACTCAGAGAGAGGGATAGAGTAGAGAAGATAGATGTTGAAAATGTAGAAGGCTTAACTCTTTTACAACTCTGCTTTGCGCGTTATGTTATTTTTTATAGCAGTGTTGAGGCGTCTCCGGTGTTAGGTAGACGCATTAACTTTGTTAAGCTGTATTGGCAGACATTTTATTAATTGTTTTTACTTCGCCGATGTTTCTGCTAACCGACGAAGGAGGGCGATGTTGTGTACATTAGCTTGGAACATCATCAATCGCTGTCGGAACAGTTTTTAGTGACCAGTGCTATGCCTTCATCACTTAAATAGTCCGACAACAATTAATACAATGTCTCACTATTGTACATTACATAAATTAATGATGTTGATTGACTTGCTCTGGCCTGGGTTTGAACCCAGGCTCCACGTCATTGTTTGCTTAGTAGTCAACGCGCTAACCACTTCAGCCAACACCACCCACATTTTTTCGCCTTGGGATCACCTTTGATTTTATCACAGTTATCGGTACCTTGTAACTCACCACAGGCAACACAGACGGTGGGCAACTTCCAATAAGTTTTGGTATGGCCAAATTCTTGGCAGTTCATGCATTGGATAGGTCCAATTTTTTATGTGGAAGCTCAACGGTAACTCTTCGGTGCAACAAGTACTTTAAATTATAAATTCGATGTGATTCATTTTCTATGTCACCTGGCTGTAGCTTGACTCTAAATATATGTAGGTTGGAAAATTTTTTCTCTGTTTTTAATGTGTGAAACATTTTTCACTTTGAAGCCACTATTTTCAAGGCCAGACTTCACCTCTTCTAGATCCACGCTTGAATCTATTCATTTTATAGCTACTGTTAGGTCTTTAGCACTCTTTAGTTGACATGTCTAAAAGTTTTTATTTTTAGATTCAAAATCTGAAACTATTTTTCGGTAATTATTTTCTTGAGCTACCTGAATTTTGGTTTCGTTGATTTTGCCGCGCTTAATTGTTATGGTTATGTATCCATCCATACCTGTTTGAATTTTATAATCACTTATTTCACTCACTGCATCTACAATCTTGTGGTTGGTGACCTTGTTATTAATTGTTTGTTTGTTTGTTTGTTTGTACAGCTAATCTGACAAGTTTGGTAATGGGTGCAATTGTTGTTGTTTCCTGATCACCATTTAACATGTACGGAGATCATGATTGCCCAACGAGTAATTGTAATTTGTGTAAGGTTTAATTTTGAGTTTAAATTATTATATTTTTTGTCCTCATCAGCAAATTACACACAAGCAAGAAAAAAAATTAAATTAAACAAGTAAAAAACTAGTTTAATAACTGTTTTGTTTTTGTATTTTTTTGTGACTTTAATTTTATGAAATTTGTAATATATAGTTGCAACGCGTCTGTACACTACTAGAGCTTAAACTGAATTGGAGATGGGTCGAAAATGTAAATAGGCATGGGTTTTGGCGTCTATTTTTTAGTTAGAGGCATTCTTAGGTTTTTTAGGCTACCGAATGAATGTAGTGTATTTCAGGCTGAGTTCCTAGCTATCCTCAGGGCCTGGGAACTAGTGACAGAACACGTATCTTAAGGCGTTGACAGTCAGACGGCGCTGAAAGCTTTGAAGGGGCATAGCGCCAGATCGAATCTGTTCAGCAATTGTAGCCGATCTCTCAATTTGCTTATGGACAATTTTAGCGTTAGGCTATGTTGGGTACCAGGACATTGCAATATTGAGGGAAACGAAATCGATGATGAGCTGGCAAGAATAGGGTATCACCGAAGAGAAACCTTTTCTGCCCTTGTTTCTTTGAAGAAAGATAAATATGATGAAATCCCTATTGTAGCCGTCACAGGACTCACCACAACAGAGCACGGTATTTCTCTCAGAGTTAAATGTACTAAAGTAGACTGCCTAGCGATGCTTCTCATCGGACTCACCACAACAGAAACTTTAGTTTGCACAAAAAAATGTATTAATATCTCCTATTAAACAACTTTAATAAGAGCTCTTACCACATTCGCAGCTGCCAATCACAGATAACCAGAGATGACACGAGACGGAAGATTTCGCATACTTGTTTGTATACACTCATACAATCGCGGGTTTTGGTTTCTTTCTTTGTGCTGTTTTTCTATCCAAATTAAAATTATAAATCACAAAACTAATTAAATATCCATATATTTCTATAATTCACATTCAGAATAATAATAATTAATTAATTCAAGTTGGTTTTCACTGATCTTTTGTATTTTATCACTATAATATCTGCAAAATATCAGAATTTATCAAGTATGTATGTATGTATAGATGTGTGTATGTAAGTTAAAAACCACCACCATTTGGCAAATTTACATCACATACATACGTATGTATGAATATAAATTTAATATATATATGCACACACTAAATTGTTTTATCACTTTATTTTCGAATTATATACCGTAAATACTTAATATTATTACATTTTATTAAACTTAAGCGTGCTTTCATGTAGCATTTCCAACTAAAACCTGAACTTTTTTTTGCTTTTCGTTTTGTTTACTTTCATAACAAACATACTAATGTTGTCTCTTTTTAACGATCCCGGGTTATGACAAATAAAATATGATTCCAATCCAATTTTTTTTTTTTTGTCATCTCTGGTTATCTGTGCTGCCAATCAACTCAACTCTTTCATCGAATGTATCGCCTTTTATAGCTAAATTTTGGCATACACAAGATACACACACAACCGCACTCATACGTTGTACACAAGTGTTGTGTGTTGTGCAGCGCTGTGTACAAGTGTAAGGTTACTATCTATATCATATCTACCAGTGATGGTAGTTAAATTATCCGTTAATTTCAAATGATTAATTATAATTTATTTACTACTACAATATCAGGTATAAATTCTAATAATTTCCCTTAAGGGATATTATCTAATCATAAGTAGTTCACGTTTCCTAATAATTATGTACATACAAAAATTATTTAAAAAAGTTCATTTACAAATAAAATTAGATAATTATCTTTCATTATTTCATTATAATTCAACAAAAACGATAATTTTTGGTAAAACCCTGTGTGGCAAAAGCGACATACGGACTTTTGTCGTCACAAGGGTCAGCATTAGATGTGGCAGTTAGTGACAGGTTGGTTAAACCTCCAATCGATTACTTCTACAGGGAACTCAGTAATTGGGTAATTAGCAGAACCAATCATTCTTGGAGGAATAGAGAAGATTGTATAGTCTCGAGGCCCATATGGACAGAACTAGACTCAGGTAAATATGATCTACTTCTGGGAATGAATAGAAAGGTTTGTGAGTGTCTTAGTAGGCGCGTTGACTGCCATTGCTCGGTTAGAGCAAGGACTAGCAAATGGGAAAATGCCACTCCGTATTTCTGTAGGATGTTTGAGGATGAAGAGGAGCCAGAAACTATAGAGCATATCATCTATCATTGCCCAAGGCTGCAACGCCATAGGTAAAGATGGCTGAGCAGACGTTTCCATGAGGGCATTAGTGATATTGCGAAGTGCAAACTTGAGGATATCAGGGGCTTTATAATGGGAATTAAATGGATGAATGAGGGATGTTAACGGCTCTTCGTTTCTACTCGGGCAGTAAGGAGACTAATTAGTCAATTAACGAAACAATGAAGGGAATCACAATGGACCCAATTAGGTCTCCGTGTGGATATGTGCTTCAAGAAATATTTACTAAAATTGTTTAATTAATAGTGATTTTTCAAAACACTAGAGGTATGATTATTTAATCGCTTTAACATTTTATGTACATAAGTCAATTTTAAATTAACAAATTTAAAATATTATAATATGTATTAGATATCGTTAAAGATCAATGAAAATAAACTTTAATTAATTAATAGTATTTTTAATGTGAGTTATGGAAATATTTATATGGTTTTTTAATCAGTATTGTTTATTACGATATTAATTTCGATAGAAAGATAGCACGAAAGCAAACCCGATTTTACAGTATTGACTGTGCTCGGAAAAATAATGATGATGTTTGACCCGGTAAATTTTTTTTTCAAATGCTCTGAAATTTTCTTTTGTTATTAAAAAATTTAATCAAGCTGAATTCACTTAACTGGTGCTGCTATTAACACAGCTGAGGTTGATATGTCAAAATTTGTGTATGTATACATACGGCAGATATGTCAAATGTTGAACTTGTTGTATAATTAACACCACTTGTAAAGGGAATTAACCTTGAATGAAATTGAACGAAATGTCAATTTAATCAACTAACCCAATTTTTCGTTTCAGGAATGGTTATCATTGCAGAATGATGATAATCTGGATGAAGTTGAGTATGAGTGGGCAAATAAAAATTTTATAAACATACGATCAATGCGCGAAATGCATTTGTTAGTCATGGAAATTAAAGAACGCTTAAACGGTTTTGGCATTAAACATCGAAATCGATCTCAGTTTTGCGAGTGGCACGATTGGGAAAAGGATATTATTTTAAAGGTTATAATTGCCGGTGCATTCTATCCGAACTATTTTATATACAACAAACAGAATGACATTGATAAAGAGCGTACCAAGTATCACATTTTGTGTGGCCATGATCCCTGCAGAACAGTGTATTTTAGCAATTTTGATACCCGGCATATTGGACAGTTATATACTCGTTCTATTAAAGAACTTTTTAAAGATGTTCAAATTCATCCTAAGAATATTGATGTCAGTTTTCAATCCAACTCAGAAAGAGTATTAGTTATTTTTAAACATGATCTTGTGAGTGATGAAAGTGAATACCAAAATGCTGATCGAGAGAATATGCGCGTTAAAGTGCCTGGTGCTGTGTGTATGGAAGTTTACAAAGCTTTAAGAATGCGTCATTTAAATGCGCCCACATCATTCGATGTTATCGAGTAAGCCAATTTTTTTTTTTTACATTTATAAATCATATATTTTTATAATGGCTGGTTTGTAATTTAAGTTGGCGATTAGGGATAAAGTTTGCTGAAGAACATGGTCTTGGGGCAATGTGCGACGGAGCGTGGAGACCGACTAGACGTCTTTTAAAAAATGCCGAGTTAATTGTACTTCCTTCCGTTTTTCAGAAAAAAATTAGTGGTTATATAACACATGTATGTAAAAGTTTTATATTCAATTTTTAATATGTATGTACATTCTTGTAAAGCTACGTTCATATTTATCAAATATGTGTCCAAAACAACGTAACCACTAGTTTTCCTTAGGGATAGTGTCATTATACTTGGTTTTTATATTACAATTAATTATTCTACAAAAAAGTTTTTTATATAATTTTTAAAAAATGCGAACCTATAATCAAAAAAATATTGGAATTAAAGGAAATAAATTATTAGTTTCTTTATTGGTTACTTTTTTGAACAAATATTTGACAAATTTGAACGTAGATTAAGTAAACTAAATGACCCGAAACACCACTTAAGATTGACACGTGTAGCAAATTTTATTTTCAACCCATCTCGGAGTTACAACGTATAAAGGAAATACAAGAAATGCTTAATAATCCCTCTGAAATAGACCGCTGTAAATTTCCACTGAATGCTACATTAGTTACAGGAATGTTACTTTCAGCGCCGTTTGAAAACAAGTATCATAGAGCTAAAGTTCTAAAAATAATTGAGCTAACTAGACAACATAAACAAGTAAAGGTATGTACACATTCATATTTATATCTTTATATGTATGTCCATATAAAGAAACATACATATCGTTAACTAAAATCCAAAATACCGTAACGAACAATAAATTCAAAACAGACTTTTTCATTGGTTATGTCATTAAAACTATACATGTTTCCTTTAAATTTCACTCGGAGATTTTTAGAAACAACACTTTTTTTAACGGAATTTAAATGGCTACTGAAAAATAAATAGTATGTATTAAATTTATACTCCCGTATTCATACGCGATTGATAAAGTTAAAGTGTTCAATTCTACCGGTTTTCCCATACAAAATTCATACATTAAGTATACGATAAGTTTAATAACCGTCTATGAATAAGGATAAAAAGTACAGTTATATCCAGGTGACGATATGATTCTTTAAATTTGTGGACATTATTCCCTAATTGAACTTTAACAAATGGTGGGATAGTTTGGGGTTATTTTTCATGGAGACAAAAGTTTCTATTATTTTTTATTCAGATTTTTTTTTAGTAAAACAGTATGCAAATTGTGAAAAAATTAATTAATGTTTATTGATAGGTGTTACCTTCGGGCTAGTAATAGTCATTCTAAAAATTTAAATAAAACAAAACTAAATGATTTTATTTTAAGCACCCAACGTTTCGATTGTTTGTTTCAGACTTCTTCAGGGTATTTTTAATATATTCATTTAATCTAGCAACAATACCACAATTTAATAAATTTTATCAAAATAGCTGGCATAATATTTTCAACTTACAAATTTTTGTTGTTTCAAATTTTGCTGATGTTTTAATTATTTATATTTCAATTAATCAAATTTGGACTTCAGGACACATAATTTGTATAAATAAAATAAATAAATAAATAAAATAAGAACACTACACTAATATCACAGTATTTTAACTAAGTAAATTATTGCAGCAGAATATTGTAGCTTGGTATTGTCCTTATCTTCCTTTGTGTTCATTGTCCTTTGTATTTTATGTTGTATCCTTAGACTTTCGAGAGTGTAACGTTTGTTTTCTTTTTTGTCCCTGTCCAATATATTAATAATTTCTAAATTGATAATATGGTTCCATTCTTTTTAATTTTATTAAGATCTTGCAACCACATCATACAATTTTAATTCAATTGTACTCCAGGATAAAAATAAGCGTAAATAATCGTAATAAGGGATTGATTCAACAATGTTTCAGTATTAGGTTTAGGTAAAAGGATTCATGCATTTAATCTAAAACTGTGGCTAAAAAATTGAAATTTGCGCGGATTATGAACATGGTTTTAAAAGTAATAAGAAGCAGCAGACTAAGATTCTTGATTTAAAAGCCGAATTAAAGGATGGGAGAAAACTATGTACTTTTTGTATTTTATCTTAAAGGGTTAATTCTGGCTTGGCACTATGATATTTGACTAATTTAGCCTTGAAGTACTTTATGTCCTTTTCCATGAATCCACGAATCCAAACTCGAATGGTAAACTCAACCAAATAGTTGCAAATGCAGTTCCGAATATCATAAACATCTTTACACTCTTAATGCTTATGCATTATTTTCTCTTTATAATATTTTAAATTTCGTAATTTAATATTTTAGCTTTTTTTTCAAGCGAAAAAATATTTAAAATTTGTATATACTGAATTGGCAATTATTGCACTTTTAATTTTAATTTAATCCATAAAACGCAAATACAAAAATATGTGTAAAACATAATTAAAAAAATTCCATTATCGTACAAATGATTTGCGTTATAAATATAAATTAAAAATTTTAATTTTTAATTGGCAAAGAAAAAAAAAAACAAGACATGAGTACTTTTAAATGTCTTAATTTTAGCAACAAAAAAAAATCTACTTGTCACCACATAAAAATGGCAATTCAGTTCCATTAAAATGATATTTAAATGATAAAAATTATATGTACATAAACAAACAATCAAATAGTTGTAAACTAATTCAAAAACCATTTACACATTTAAAATGTTAAGAGTACAACTAAAAATGAGTTAATTAAAAACTATCTTTGGAGATAGAAACAAATGCGAAACAATAGAATACCTCTTATGTTAAATTTTTAATTTTATTTTTAATTAAATTCGAATTTTATATAATACACTAATATACATACATATATGTGAAATTTTTTAAGCCCACAATGAAACGAATTTGATTTTTAGAATTCAGTGTTTTATTGTTGTGATATTTTAGTAATAAGTATGCTGCTATTAATTGTTTTTTAGACTTTAGATATTAAGTATTTTACATTAAGTTTTAAATGTTTTAATATTAGGGTTTTCACATCAGGTTTTAATGTTTAGGTTTTAGGTTTTTTTTAACATTATGTTTTTAAAGTTTTTAGTTTTAAGTTTTTTACATCAAGTTTTTTTATGTCTTAGGGCCTGTTCGCCGATAACGAAGAACTTCTTTCTTTCGAATAATTACATTTGAAACAAAAACAAATTCAAAAATTTTGTTTTTGTTTTATATGTAATTATTCGAAAGAAAGAACTACTTCGACATCGGCGAACAGGCAGTTAGTTTACAGGTTTTAATATTAGGTTTTTTAATGTTTTTAGTTTTAAGTTTTTTACATCAAGTTTTTTTATGTCTTAGTTCACAGTTTTAACATCCAAAATTATTCATCTAGTGACACACGACTTTGTTCTGTTCAACTCAACTCCTATATTCAACTGACTTCTATTTTCCAATTCTTATAACTTCTCACTTCTATTCTAGTCCGTCTGTGTGTTTATTGTCTGTATGTAAATGCGTTTCTACAGAACTATCAGCTACTGATCTGGGTGATGTTAACGTAGCGATATTGGTGCTTTTTAGCATCCCACAACCGGCCGTCCTGACTATACATTCGCCCTCCAATGGCTTTCCCAGGGTTTCATCATATCTAGAACAGTATTAGTGTTTCTGGGTTCCTCAAAGTTCCCAACTCGTTCGACTTCATACCGACCATGGTTCAGCTTCTTTGTGATTCGATATGGGCCAAGGAATTTCGGTATCCAAGTTTCTATTGTTATGTCTCTGAGTATTTCCCGAATGTCTGTATCGGCCCCATTTCTCATATATAGGCCGGTTAATAATTTGAAGGGTGTGACTTTTGTGCTTCCAGGTGGAGGGAGTACTATTTAAAACCTTTTGGACTCGGCCTACGTGTTTATACCAGTTATCGGGGTTCTCAACGCACAGATTCGTTGACATGCTGATTATTGTGCTATTCATTCTTTCCACCTGACTATTTCCCCTTGGTACACCTGTTGCTATATATATAGGTTATATTTTTTAATCAATAAAGACAACAAAAACTTAATAAACAATTAGTATTAATAAAATATGTACATATTACAATTAAAACTTATACATTTAATCACCATTCTCTTAAAGGCTATGTACACACATATACTAAGTATATAGCTGTGTATAAATAGATAAGTACATATATAAATTATTTTATATTTAAAGCTGAGTGTTATTCATAGATTAATCAAAGATTTTATATATTTTCGGCCCACCCCGCGATGTAGATCGATCGATAATGCTGAAATTTTAAACGAAATACAACCGGTTTGCGACCTTCTAACCATCAATTTATTAATATTTGTATATTTAGCTTTTGTGGCAGTAAATAAATAATAAGTTAAATAAAATCGGTTATTAGAGAAATGCAAGTTAATTTTTTTACATCTAGAAAACGACCGATCGATATCGTTCGACACCGCAGGCCAGCCCATTTGTTTCTAGTTTGTCACCCAAGAAAAAAACATTTTAGCTAATGCGAGTACCTGTATAAATATTCCATAGGAGAAATTTTTAGCATATAGCCACAATTGGCATTCTTACAATGTTTTAGGAAAACCGTGGGTTTTATGATTTGATTAAAAATTAATAAAATTTATAAAATTACCGTACAAATATTGAAATTACCTGCCTACCTTTTGGAGGTCTAAATTACCGTACGGTTAACATTACTGCTTGCATTGATGGACAAAAGAAGAACAAGCACCATACAAATACTCTCTGAGAGTATATATTTTTTTTTTTTTTTTTTATATGTATATTATTTATTGAATCTTCAATAATAGATTGAAACATCAATAAGTTTTTCAAATCTTAAATCTAAAAAAAAAAATAATAAATATAAGTTTAGCCAATGCTAAACATAAGTTTTAGCTACAACGGTTGATTTTTGTTGTTTTACATCTCTCGTGTACGGCTGATAGAAAGAGTGTCCCTCCTCCTAAGCCGGGTGTGGCCTCTATACTCTAGAATATTGCGCGCAAGTGGGTTTGGGTGCAACTCAAGTTTTTTAATGTATTATTTCGCGTGTTTTGAAAATACTGTCTTTACCAACGGAACGTCTAGATCTTTATGAATTCTATGGTTTCTGACATACCAGGGGGCTGCAGTTATTGTACGTAGAATTTTATTTTGTCGCCTCTGAATTTTTTCTACATTCGATGCTGAGGCAGTGCCCCATAGCTGGATTCCATAGCACCATATTGGTTTCAGGATCGCGTTGTATAGTAGAAGTTTACAGTCTAGGCTCAGTATTGAATTTCTACCCATAAGCCAATTCATTTGGGCTGCTTTTAATTTCATTTGCATCAACTTTGCGTCTATATGCGATTTCCATGTTAAACGGCGGTCAAGGTGAACGCCTAGATATTTGACTACAGTATGTTGCGGAATAGTCTCGGTGTTGATTTGTATAGGCGGGCATGTTTCCCTTCGCAACGTAAAAGTGACGTGTACACATTTCTGCTTGTTAACTTTTATACGCCATTGTTTGAGCCATTTTTCCAGTTTGGATATATACCCTTGTAAGTTGATGGAGGCTTCTACTGGATTTTCATGGACGCTTAAAAAAGCTGTATCATCGGCAAATGTTGATGTATGAATGTTATTGCTTAACGGTAAGTCAGAGGCATAAATTAAATAAAGTAAGGGACCGAAGATGCTGCCTTGGGGAACTCCGGCTTCGATCGACTGCGAAGGGCTTAAAAAATTGCCTTCCTCTAGATAGCTTTTTAAAAGCTTGACGATGTTTGCGGGGAGATTTCGTGTTAATTTGTGGATAAGACCTTCGTGCCATACTTTATCGAAAGCTTGAGAAACATCTATAAAGAGCGCAGAGCAATATTTCTTTTTTTCAAAGGTGTATCTAACTACGTTCACAAGTCTGTGAGTTTGTTCAATTGTGCTATGTTGTCTGCGAAAACCGAATTGATGATCTGGAATGCATCCACTTCTAGTCAGTATAGGCATCAGCTTGCTCATATACAGCTTTTCAAATAGTTTTGAAATGTTGGGCAATAAGCTAATAGGCCGATAGGATTCAACCTTCGTATGATCCTTGCCGGGCTTTGGTATCATAATAATCATCGAAACCTTCCATTCTGCAGGATAGTATTGCAGCCGTAGAATACTATTAAAAATGAAGAGTATAACTCTTTTTGCAATATAAGGCAGTTGTTGAAGCATTTTGTTGCTTATTTTGTCGACACCTGGGGCTTTTCTGGTGTTAAGACTAGTAATAGTATTTTCAATCTCAGTCATGTTAAATCTCATCGGTATTTCTGGTAAAGAGACGACTGGTGGCAGTTCAACAATGAGAGTATATATGTACATATACTCTCTGAGTATTGTATGAATTACGATTTTTGCAAAACATATGAAATAAAAGTGTATATGAAATTTACCAACAACAAATTTTACACTATCGTATATGATACTATAATACACTCGATACAATGATACAAGAGGTTTTGTGAATTCAGCAAATAACTATAAGTGATAAGGGCTTATCAATATATACAATATACTAATAATTATTCATTTTAAAGAACAAATAATTCAAATATTTTAGTTATATTCTTTATTTTATTCATTCGTAATCTTCAGATGGATGACAATTTAAAATTGGGGAAGTTTTTGTTTGATTCTAATTGAAATAAAAAAATTTATAATGAAAATAATTGTTTTTGTTTTTTTTTACAAAAATATTTAAAATCGATCTACAAATTTTCCAATCAAACTTTAAAAGTAAATAAAATGAATTACTATCAGCTATTAAATCATGAAAACTATTTAATTTGGTTTCATTGGTTTTCAGTATACATATATTTTTTAAATTTAAAGGGGTGATATTTAGTTGTTCTCTTTGGAAAGTTATTCTTTATGTTTCTTGTATCTATAGTCAATAAAAAAAGTATAGCTACCATAAATGTTATGTAGCCACTTAATGCTTCCGAACTTATTTGAATATTTTTAAATGAATGATCAATCAGTTTCTAAGTATTTTAAAAATTTTATTTTCATTCTAAGCACAGATAAATAATTTAATATCCTAACGTTACGTGTAGCTCTTATATATTCTCTTTTTGGATATACTCTTTTCAAATACGTCGGTTGGTCAAAAGAAAAGGTGAAGTCTGATTTTTTTTTTTAAAGCATTTATTTATTCATCAATATCCATTTTGTCCCCTTCAAAGTAATCCCTCTCAGATATAAGGCACTTACGCCAGCGATTCTTCCAAAGGTAACACCTATCAATAAACATTAATTAATTACGAATTTGTAAAAAAAATAAAAACTATATAAATTGAATAAATTAAAAAAAAAAATCAATTCTAGTAAAAATGAAATAAAAAGTAAGTTAATATTATTAAATAAAGCTCATAAAAGGTATAGATTCTAGCGTGGATACAGAAAATAGTGTCCTTGAAAATAGTGGCTTCAAGGTGAAAAATGTTTTAAACATTAAAAAAAGAGAAAAAAAAACCCTCAACCAATATTTAGAGTCGAGTAACAGCCAGGTGACATAAAAATGAAAAAAAAATGAATCCCACCCCATATATAATTTAAGGTATTTGTTGCACCGAAGAATTACAGTCGAGCAGCCACAATAAACTGCCAAGAATTTGGGCACACCGCTAACTGACAAATTGAAAGGTGACCAAGGCAAAAAAATGTGGCAGTTGTGGTGGAAACCACACTGCTAACTCTATGGCTGCCCTCTTTATTCGTTTTTTATGAGTTCGTCGAACTGAACAAATAATTCTACTCCCGCTCATTTAAGACACCTTTAAACCACCCACAGTTACCTTAACCGTCCACCAGCCATAATCAATACTCAAATGTGTTAAAATCTAACACGCTCAACCAAAAACTAATAGTCAATTTTCATACGCTAATATTTTAAAGAGTAACCAGACTACGGCGGAAAAAACTGTACCAGTAAATGAAGAATCAGGGCCAAATTTTAGTCCTATTGAAGCCTCGATAGAGAGCCTAATACAAACAGTAAATACATTTATTCTCAACATGTCCTGTATGATGCAGGAAATGTAGAAAATGCAGTCTACCTTGTTGCAGGCTGTATTGAACAAACCATGAACTTAAGAATCTGTTTTTGGAACGCAAACGGCATCTGCCAACATAAGAATGGATAAACAAATCGATGTTATGCTTATCTCAGAAACTTATTGACGTCACGAAGCTATTTTAGAATTAGTGGATATAATTTCTACGATACCAAGGATCCTCGAGATAGAGCTTGTGGATGCTCTGGAATCCTAATAAAAACTCGAATAAAACACTACCTGCTAAATGAGCTTCGTGAAGAATATCTTCAAGCAACGAACATCTGCATTGGAAATGTTTATCAAAAGCTTGTGATATCATCTGTTTATTCTCCCCTCAGGTTTTCAATTTCAGAGAGTCAATATATATATACATATATATATATGTGGGATGCTAACACATCGCTACATTAGCATCACATACGAAAGACAATAACACATAGAAGTTGAAGAGAACAGTTGAAATATAGAAGTTGAAGGCAGCAGTTAAAAGATAGAAGTTGAAGTGGTGACAAAAGAGTTGAAAGTAGAAGTTGTGTAGAATAGAATCCGGAACTTAATTAATATTTAATAGTGGTCATCAAATCAGTTAATTGATAATCAAATTGTTTAGTGCGAAGATACCTAGTGCTACGATTCAATTACTTAACCCTTAACTACTGAGTGAAACACATAAGTATGTACTTAATTTTATAAATAAAAACACTTAATATTAAAATAATTTAATGTATAAATAAAACACTTAATAATAAAATACTATACATAAAACATTGAATTATATAAATAAATCAAACTATATACTAATAAAATTGGAGTTTTCAATGACACGGAATTACCGAAACCCACAAATGGGGGCTCAACCAATAAAACTAAACTAAAAAAAAAAAAAAAAAAAAAGTGTTTTGCAAAAACTGTACAAATTCCTCAAACAAATTCCAGACACATATTTATAAACGGTCAAAGTGAATTTACAGTAAAACATTCTTATGTAGTACATATGTACATATCTACTTACATAGAAGAGAATAACACTCATGGTTACGCCGCAAATATACATACTTATGTACTTTAACACGAAAACCAAACAGTGAAAAAGCACACGCACATACGTATATACATATGTGTAACATTGGCAGCGAATAAAAGCCAATTTGTTCCTGACTTACATCCAACGAGAAAAAACCAACAACAAGAAAAGTACGAAGCAATAAGTAAAGAAGTGAAGATCTGCTCCAAAGTAGCAGAGGAAACGAGAGATAAGCAGTGCGAATACAGATGGCAGCGGCTTGCGCAGGAAAGCAGTGGACGTGAATAACTGAGAAGTAGACGCAGGTGCATGAGCACAAATTATATGTATGTATGGTAACTATGTATTATAATTGAATTTTAAGAAATAAGAATAAACTTAGGAAATATATAAACATAGTTATGTACATACATACATTTAGATGAAAGTAAATGGCAAAATAGGGGTTGTTTATGCATTTACATTTAGATGAACACAATTGTGTAGATTGACTAGATGATACGGAGACATACATAAGTATGTACAAACATGTACATACATATATAGAGTAAAGAATTGTTCATAAAAACAAACATATGATCTACAGTGAAGTAAAGAAGTAAATCTTTAAAATCAAAAATTATTCTGTTTATAAGCAATAGTGCACAAATAAAAATTTTAAGATTAATTAAATAACTTTTAATACTGCAAATTTTCAAAATCAAAAATTATTCTGTTTATAAGCAATAGTGCACAAATAAAAATTTTAAGATTAATTAAATAACTTTTAATACTGCAAATTTTCAAAATCAAAAATTATTCAAATAAAAATTTTAAAATTAATTAAATAACTTTTAATATTGTAAATTTTCAAAATCAAAAATAATTCGTTTATAAGCAATGGTGCTTAAATAAAAATATTTAACATTAATTAAATAACGAGTAATAATAAAGTCGTGAGTTACACAGAGAAAGAAAAAATATATATTTGTGATTTGATTTTTCCCATTCTACAATTGATACGAAAAGTTTATCAATTTAATTTCCATTAAAAGGGAATGTACATATATATGAAAAAGAAAAGTAATATTGTTGATTAGAATACGCCACAGTGTCTCACAAAACTAATTAAAGTTTTGAGAACCCAAGTTAAAATTTCATTGAATTGGGAAAGGTCAAAAGACATTATAAATATTACATACAAAACACTTTATTACTAGTCACAATTTTATACAAAAATTTCATTATAAAAACCCACAATTTTATTATAAACCCTGTAAAGTAATAACCAACGTAAGAATGGAAATTGACGATATTTTAGGCCTCACGGTAGAAGAACTTAGGGCAAAATTATCGGACTTGAAACTTTCTAAGGTAGGAAACAAGGTAGAGTTAGAAGACAGATTAATTGAACATTTCGGGCTGAGTAGGTTTACGGAGACTGCGTCTGATTATGACGAAGCCCCGTCAATGGTTAACCAATCAGTAGTACAAAAAATTAACATTTTTTCGTTACGGGATATACAAGATTCGGTCTCAACTTTCGCTGGTGAAGGTTTACCCGAAGTATCGCAATGGATACAGGAATTTGAGGAGGTAGCGTGCACAGTCGGATGGGACAGTTTGCGAAAGTTTATTTACGCAAAACAATTGCTTAAGGGAGCTGCAAGAATGTTTGTCAGAAGTCAATCTGGCATTACTGACTGGAATACCCTCAAGATATCGCTGGTGAAAGAATTCGGTACGAAACTGTCTTCGTTAGAAGTTCACAAGGCACTAACAACGCGTCGGAAAAAATACAACGAAACTTTTAAAGAATATTTGTATAGCCTCCAAGAAATTGCGAAGCCCATTAACATAGACGACGAGAGTCTCATAGACTATTTTATTCAAGGCATTAGAGACACAAGCGCAAATAAATCTATTCTGTACCAAGCATGAAATATAGACGACTTAAAAGACAAAATTAAAACTTATGAAAAAATTAGGGCAGCCGGAGAGTCATCAAACTCGAAGGGACCTATTTTCGAATTGAAACATAGTACTAGCACAAATAGAGAAAAACGATGCTTCAAATGTGGGGACAAAGGTCATTTAGCGAACGAATGTAAAAGGGCGGAGGTGAAATGCTTTAAATGCAAACAATTTGGCCACAAATCGTTCAATTGCACTAGCAGTGAAAACAGTGGAAGACGAGATGACGGAAACAACAACAGGATAGCAAATAACAATAGAATATTAAACAACAACAGGGCCGAAAATATCAGCAGAATTGAAAATAACAACAGAGCCGGTAGGAACAACGTTCACACGCTAGCCGATGACTTCGTTTTATCGTCAAGAAGAATTTTTTGCGACATCGACCTGCAGGGGAAGAAAATTTCAGCAATTATCGACACCGGAAGCGATATAAGTATCCTTCGCTACGATACATTGTTCAGTTTGAGCGACATACAATTAGGAGATGAAATTAAAACTTTAACGGGTATCGGTGGAAAATCAATAAAAACGTTAGGAAACTTCAAAGCGTTAACTAAACTCGATGCAGTCGAGCTAGAAATAAATTTTCATGTTTGTAGAGAAAACGACGTATTATACTCGGCAGTAATTGGAAACGACGTGTTAACTCACGTCGACTTAATAATAGACGCTAAGGGAGCTAGATTCAGCAACAAAATCCAGGCTTTTTCATTGTTTGAAGAAAAAGTTCAAAATAAAAAGTCTGATTTAGGACGAGAGGACACTAATCCAATCGCTGAATTGAAACGAGAATTCGACAACATAATGCATTCGGCAGCAATGGGCGATTTTAAAGAAGAAGAATTAAAAACAGGACACCTCCAAGTAGAATGGCAACAGAAAATAAAAGATATGATAAAAAATTACAAGCCAGAAAAACCACAAATATTTCCTGTGAAGATGAAGATAATACTTAAAGATGACATACCGGTAGCGAGTAGACCAAGACGAGTTCCGTTTTCGGACCAAACTTTCATCGACAATCAAGTCACAGAATGGTTGGAAGATGGTATAATTACACAGAGTTGTTCAGAGTACTCAGCTCCAGTAGTATTGGTAAAAAAGAAAGATGACACCAAACGGTTGTGCTGCGACTTTCGTAAACTCAACGAAAAAATTGTCAGAGATAACTTCCCCATGGCTCTGATTGACGAAGTAATTCAGAAATTGAAAGGGGCCAAAACATTCACAACGCTGGATTTAAGAAACGGATTTTTTCACGTCCCAATCGAACAAAGTTCGCAAAAATATACGTCGTTTGTGACCAATAAAGGACAATATGAATTTAAATTCGTGCCTTTCGGAATTTCGAACTCTCCAGCTGTGTTCTGTAGGTTTATTGCTGCAATTTTTCGCGAACTTATACGTGACAACACATTAACAATCTATATGGATGATATAGTGATACCGTCCGAAAACGAAGCCGAGGGCATTTTAAAATTAAAAAGGGTTCTGTCAGTCGCGGAATCAAACGGACTGAAGATAAA
This sequence comes from Lypha dubia, assembly GCA_947311025.1. Lineage (NCBI taxonomy): Eukaryota > Metazoa > Arthropoda > Insecta > Diptera > Tachinidae > Lypha > Lypha dubia. The sequence goes on from OX371260.1 coordinate 72,701,646, forward strand.
GTGGACGAAATGCTAATTTTTACAAAAAAGAATTAACTTTTTAGGGTATATATTTGAGAATTCTACAGTTTCGGCATCAAACGAAAAGACAAGCGCTGTAGCTAACTTCCCATTACCCACAAATATTAAATCATTACAGCGATTTTTAGGCCTAACATCGTATTTGCGACGTTTTATACCAGGTTATGCAACAATGGCTAGACCTCTATCAAATTTACTGAAAAAAGATGTTAAATTCAAGTTAGGCGACGAAGAAATTTTAGCATTTAAACAACTAAAAAACGCGTTGACAAGCCCGCCAACCTTAAAAATTTTCGACCCAAAAGCTGTGACGGAAATACATACCGACGCTACTCTATACGGTTACGGTGCAGTTTTGCTACAACAAGACGAAGATAAGCAATTCCACCCCGTTGAATATATGAGCAGGAAAACAACACCTACGGAGCAGAAGTATCATTCATACGAATTAGAAGTGCTAGCGGTTATAGAAGCGCTAAAAAAATGGAGAATATTCGTGCTTGGAATACCAATAAAAATAATTACGGATTGTAACGCCTTTGCATTAACAATGCGCAAACATGACGTACCACCAAGAGTATCTAGATGGGCGCTCTTTCTACAAGAATTCAATTACCAAGTTGAACACAGGCCAGGATCAAAAATGAAGCACGTAGACGCATTAAGTCGCTTAACATGCCTCATGATCGAAGATTCAATAAATCACCGTTTACAACAAGAACAGGTTAAAGACGATTGGATCCGAGCAGTAAGGAGAATATTAGAACGAGAAGAATACGAAGACTATTTTATCAAATTCGGCATACTACACAAGGATCCGAACAACGAACTGATAGTTATACCGACCTCAATGGAACAGGAAATAATTCAAATGGCACATAGACAAGGACATTTTGCCACTCGGAAAACGCAGGAATTGATCCAATAGTCATACTTTATCCCAAATCTGACTGGAAAAGTTGAGCGGATTGTAAAAGGGTGTGTACAATGTTTAGTGTCCGAGGCAAAAAGAGGTCGAAAAGAAGGATTTCTTAGTCCTATCAATAAAGAGGATAAACCACTACAAACATATCACCTAGATCACGTGGGTCCGATGGAAACCACACATAAATTATATAACTATATATTAGTCGTCGTGGACGCATTTTCGAAATTTGTTTGGCTGTACCCCACTAAGAGTACTGGCTCGAACGAGGTCGTGGACAGGCTAACAAAACAAGCAACAGTCTTCGGAAATCCTAGAAGAATAATAACGGATAGGGGCAGCGCATTTACATCGGCCCAATTCGAGGAATACTGCACATCACGGAAAATACAACATCTTTTAATAGCAACGGGCGTTCCAAGAGGAAACGGACAAGTAGAGAGAGTGAATAGCACAGTAATCACCATGCTAACAAAATTATGTATAGAAAAACCAGGAAATTGGTATAAGCACGTTAGCAGAGTTCAACAGGCACTTAACACCACACCACCTAGAAGCACCAGATTCACACCCTTCAAGGTCTTAACATGATTAGGTATGAGGAAAGGAGACGACACAGAGATGCGTGACCTACTAGAGAGCATAGCAATGGAGACCTTAGACGCCGAACGAGATACAATAAGGGAACAATCTAAAGAAAACATTCTAGACATGCAGCAAGAAAACCTAAAAGAATACAATAGCAAAAGAGTCCCAGAAACTGCATACGAAATCGGTCAGCTGGTAGCCATTAAGCGTACCCAGTTTGGCACCGCAATGAAGTTGAGGGCGAAATTTCTTGGCCCATACAAAGTTTTAAAAAAATTAAATCATGGTAGGTATGAGGTTGAAAGGATAGGAAATGTAGAGGGGCCTAAGAACACGACAACTGTAGTGGACATGATGAAAAAGTGGGAATAACATTCGAGGGCGAATATAATGTCAGGAAGGCCGGTTGTGGGATGCTAACACATCGCTACATTAGCATCACATACGAAAGACAATAACACATAGAAGTTGAAGAGAACAGTTGAAATATAGAAGTTGAAGACAGCAGTTTAAATATAGAAGGCAACAGTTGAAATATAGAAGTTGAAGGCAGCAGTTAAAAGATAGAAGTTGAAGTGGTGACAAAAGAGTTGAAAGTAGAAGTTGTGTAGAATAGAATCCGGAACTTAATTAATATTTAATAGTGGTCATCAAATCACTTAATTGATAATCAAATTGTTTAGTGCGAAGATACCTAGTGCTACGATTGAATTACTTAACCCTTAACTACTGAGTGAAACACATATGTACTTAATTTTATAAATAAAAACACTTAATATTAAAATAATTTAATGTATAAATAAAACACTTAATAATAAAATACTATACATAAAACATTGAATTATCTAAATAAAAAACACTTAAGATTAAAATACTCACCTAATATTATAAATAAAACACTTAATAATAAAATACTATACATAAAACATTGAATTATATAAATAAATCAAACTATATACTAATAAAATTGGAGTTTTCAATGACACGGAATTACCGAAACCCACATATATATATATATATTTACTTATATATCAATATATATACAATATATATATTTTATACAACAGTGGGGTCCCGTTTTCTAGCAGCTGGCGACTACAATGCTAAACACACTTTTTGGGGTTCACGTTTAATCAGTCCTAAGGGTCGTGTTTTGTTTGACACAATTTCAAAATTGGGTTTGAATGTAGCTTCCTGATGTTATCGACTTTGGAATTATGAAAGTTGTGCCCAGCGAAATGATTGAAGTAGAAGCATCTTTGGATTTCTCTTCAGATCACTGGTCTACTATTATCACGATTTACTCACACACAACTGCAACACCAACAAGTGATTAATAGATTTTTCTCAAGCTTTCGATAAAGTATTGCACGAAGATCTTATACACAAAATAACGCAAAATCTACCCGCAAACATCGTTAGGCTTTTTAAAAGCTATCTAAATGAACGAAAATTTGTAGTTAGGGAAGGCAATTTTTTAAGCCCACCGCAAACGATTGAAGCCGGAGTAGCTCAAGTCACCATCTTCGGTCCTTTAATTTATTTAATATTTGCCTCTGATTTACCGTTAAGCAGTAAAATTCACACGTTAACATTTTCTGATGATATAGCTTTTTTAAGCGTCCATGAAAATCCAGTAGAAGCTTCCATTAACTTACAAGGGGATATATCTAAATTGGAAAAATGGCTCAAACAATGGCGTATAAAAGCTAATGAGCAGAAATGTGTACACGTCACTTTTACGTTGCGAAGGGAAACATGCCCGCCTATACAAATCAACACCGAGACCATACCCCAACACACTGTAGTCAAATATGTAGGCGTTCATCTTGATCGTCGTTTAACATGGAAATCACATATAGACGCAAAGTTGATCCAAATGAAATTAAAAGCAGCCCAAATGAATTGGCTTATGGGAAGAAATGCTATACTAAGCCTAGACTGTAAACTTCTACTATACAACGCGATCCTGAAACCAATATGGTCCTATGGAATTCAGCTATGGGGCACTGTCTCAGCATCGAATGTAGAAAAAATTCAAAGGCGACAAAATAAAATTCTACGTACAATAACAGCAGCCCAGTGGTTTATCCGAAATCAGCGAATTCACAAAGACCTTGATGTTCCGTTGGTGAAGACAGTATTTCTAAACACGCGAAAAAATACATTAAAAAACTTGAGTTGCACCCAAACCCACTTGCGCGCGTTAAGTCAATACCCCATTCCAATGACTCAACCTACTCATTACCAATTAATTTGAAACAGTAGAATTTTTGCCAACACCATTTTTTCTTTTATTTCACAATGTATTTTTATTGACAATGTAAGAAATTTGATATTTCCGCATTGTCAACTACTTTTAATATTTAGTTCACTTTTTATAAATCAAACGTCAGCTAGATATGTTAATATAAATATCATTAAGTTTAGATTAAGAACAATAATAATAAGTCAGTTGTTATTCAACAGTCATAGTAAAAAGTTTTAAAATTAAAATAAATAGAAATAAAATTCCAAAAACTAAAATTGTAAAGTTTTAAATAAAAAAAATAAAATAAAACTTTTAAAACTAATTTTTTTTAAGTTTACGGAGCCACGAATCCGTATTTGGCGCAGTCGTGTAAAAACCTACAATAAACCGCGAAGTGAAAAAAAAGTTTTTGTGACTCAAAATAGTGAAAATAAAGAAAACTATTAACAAGATGTCCAGAGAAGAAAACAACAATCAACTTGTCGTGCTAACAGGATCTGACCTTATTAAAGAGGCAGCTCGTATAAAAGAATTCCAAGGTACAGGGGATTATGATCTATCATCCTTCATCAGAGCTAATATTGCCGCTGTTCCAAAACAACCCCACCCACCAGCGATTTGTCTTCGAGAGGTATGTCAAAAACAAAATCCAGGGACCAGCTTTAAATGTTATAAGAGCCCTAGGACCAGAATCAACATGGTTAGAAGTAAGAGAGGAGCTAATCAAAAATTTTGGTGTGAAAGAAAGCTACCGCAGTCTATATCATCAAGCACTAAACACTAAGTGTTATAATGTAAGTGACTACTTTAAGTATCTTAGAAATATTTTAGATAAGTTAAATGCAAAATTCGAATTCGACACAAATAAACCTCAAGAGTTTTCACAAAAAAATAATGAATCAATTATACTCAAAACCTTTTTGAATGGGATTAACCCAAACTTATCTAGCATAATTTAAAGTAGACAAATATCCACACTTAGAGAAGTGTATTATATTTTAGAAGAAACTGGCATATTGAGACAGTATGACAATAGGTATCAAAAACACACAAATACACGTCAAGCAAACCAACAACAACAGAAAATTCACACGGACCATGGACACAACAAAACGTACCAACAGAAACAGACATTCCAAGGACAACCCTTTTATAATTCAAATAATAGTCAACCCCATTTTCGTCAAAATTCTACACAATTTCGACAAAACTTTTCTAATAACTCACTACAGTCAAGACGTAGTCAACATCAAACTTTTGGTAACAATAATATTAATAATAGACCTACTCCAACGGAGATAGACCACATTGAAAATAGAAATACAGAAGAGTCAAATTTTCGGTGTTAGGCCCAAAAACTTGTCTACCGATAGTAAAACTACAAATAGGAAATACAACTCTCAAGTTTTTACTTGACACAGGTTCAACAACTTCATTACTTAATAAAAACTTATTACCTAAATTTAGAAGAACCAAATTAGAGAATCCAATATATTTTTATACAATTAATAGAAAGTTCTGTATTGATGAGGAAATCATTACGCCTCTTCCCAAAGAATTTAAAGAAGATAACCTCATGTGTTGGAAATTAACCAACTTTAATGAAAAAACTTTGATGGTTTGATAGATCAAAACATATTAAAAGCCTTTTCGGCAATTTATCAAGATTGTTTAGAGGTAAATGGGAATAAAATTAAATTCTTAGATTCTTGTCCATACAGTTCAGAAGAAACACAAACTTTAGAAGCCCAATCAGACAATATTTTAGATAAATAAATACATGAAGAAATGAACAAGGAAGAAGAAACCCTTTAAAAGGAACTTATTTTTAAGAATTCAGATGTGTTTTTTCAAGAAGGTAATTCACTAACCCATACTCATGAAATACAACATGAGATCACGACAACGAGCAGCAAACCAGTATATTCCAAAATGTATAGGTACCCTCAAATTCATGAGGAAGAAATCAATAAACTAATGCGAGAAATGTTAGAACAAGGTATAATAAGGGAAAGCATATCTCCTTATAACTCCCCTTAATGGATTGTACCCAAGAAGTCGGACAATTCAGGGAAAAAGAAATGGATAATCGTTATAGACTACAGAGCATTAAATGAAATAACCATTAGTGATAAATTCCCTATTCCAAATATTGATAACTTATTACAGAAATTAGGTCGAGTACTTCACGACACTCGATCTGGCCAAAGGTTTTCACCAGATCCTCATTAAAGATGAAGACAGAAAGAAAACAGCATTCTCTACTCCACTAGGACATTACGAATTTGTTCGTATGCGTTTTGGGCTAAAAAAACGCCCCCTCTACATATCAAAGCTTAATTAATTCGGATTAAGAGAATATATCAATAAAATATGCGTAGTGTACCTAGATGATATTCTGATTTTTAGTAGTACAATACACGAACATAAAGATAACATACAGAAAATTTTTAATGCGCTTAGAAAACATAATCTTAAGATTCAAGTTGATAAGTGCAAATTTTTCGCGAAAACTACAGAATACTTGGGACACATTCTTACTACTGAAGGAATCAAACCTAATCCCAATAAAATCCAAACTATCCAAAACCTAAAACTTCCAGGCATTCAGAAGCAAATAAAATCATTTTTAGGTGTAACTGGATATTATAGGAAGTTTATAAAAAATTATGCCCAAGTAGCACATGGTCTTACAAAATACTAAAAAAAAGGACGCCAAAATAAATAAAAATGACCCACAATATACAGATGCATTTTTTAAACCCAAAAGATTATTAATTGACACACCCATTCTCAAATAACCTGATTTTAAAAGAAAATTTAAGTTAGCAACGGATGCTAGCGATTTTGCGATCGCAGCAGTACTAACGCAGGATAACCATTCCATTAGTTATGCTAGCCGAACTCTTAATGAACACGAAAGAAAATATTCTACAACAGAAAAAGAACTTCTGGCTATAGTTTGGAAGAAATTTTGATCTCGTGACAGATCACCAACCATTGAAGTGGCTACAAACAAAGTATAAAGGAAAAGATATAAATCCAAGACTACAACGTTGGTTACTCAAACTAGGAGAATATGATATTAACATAGGATATATAAAAGGAAAATAAAATACACTTGCTGATTTTCTCAGTAGAATTGATTCAGATACTGGTGAAGATATTGACAATGTCAGTACCATGCCCACTATCCATACTCAGGAGGAGGAATTGAATATTCACATTCCTATATTAAACTCTATTGTTAATCGTTTCTATACCCAAATAATCTTAACAAATAGTAAAACCGAAGAAATTAAAATAGATCATAATAAACGAAAAATTTTTGTTAGCTTAGACGATATTAAAAGTGGATTCATGACAGATATTTTTAGAAGATACATAAAAACAGGGAAGGTAGGAATATATTCAGAAATCGCGGATTCTGATTATAACATAGTACAACAGAAACTAATAGAATTGTTAACACAAGTGTAAAATTTTATAGATGCTCATACCATGAGAAATGATAAGGAAGCTCTAAGATATATACAGAAATACCACAAACAGGAAACTGGTCATGCAGGAATAAATGAAAATTATCAAGGTTTAAAAAATACTATATACTTTAAAAATCTTTAAACACTCATTTAAAAATTTATAAACAACTGCGATGTCTGTAGTAGAAGTAAATATGATAGGAAACCGTATAAACAAAAATACTTTATAACAGCAACACCTACTGATACAAGCGAAATTATATGTACATATAGACACCTATGTAATTAAGAAACACAGTTTTTTAACAATCTTAGATAAATTTTCAAAACAAGCTACCGCCTTTTACCTAGAAGACAGAAATAGTCTAACTCTAATAGAAAAACTTCGATTGTATTTTTCTTTAAACCCAAAACCAATAGTTGCCGATAACGAATTCAATTCAATAAACGTAAAAGATTTTCTTAGGCAAGAAGAAGTAGAAATCCATTTTAAAAAACCGAACTCTCATACAGGAAATTCAGATAATGAGAGGTTTCACAATACGTTAGGGGAAAAATTTAGAGCCGTAGAAATTGAAAACTCTAGTTTATCAGTTCAAGAAAAAGTATATAAATGTATAGAATGGTACAACAAATCTGTTCATTCTGTAACAAAAGTTAGACCAATAGATATAGCAAATGGAAAAGTCGAAAAAAGTAAGATACATAACTTAATGCAAAATACAAAAAAAAGGCAAATAACGAAGTTAAACCTTAACAGAGAAGAATATCAAAACACAGATGAGGAAGGGTATGTAAACAATTATAAAGCTCTTAGACATAAGCAGGAACCTAGATACAAAAAAATGAAATTAGAAAATATTCATCCAACAAATATAAAAAGAAGTACAAAATTTTCAGGTACATATAACACTACTGATAACAATATTAATGATGCTCTTTACTGCGAACAACGCCACCCTAGTAGTAGAAAATATCAATAACACTTATGGTTTCGCTGAAATTGCATTAGAAGACGTAGATATTACATACAACTACACTACAATTTTACATACATATACATAATTGAACCTAAAGAACTCCATTACATAACACGGGTCAACACAAAATTTGACCTAAACTTAAAAGTATGAAATTTCGATTCTTTTGTTGGTAATTAGACGCAAAAAAAATATATAACATTAAAAAGTTTGCTTTTGTACTTGGGAGATCGACTGAACGATATTTTTCCAAATCTGTGGTTTTAATTATCAATTAAAGATGAAATCATTTAAATAAACATTTTTATTATTTTTATTAAGTTTTACTATCAAAATAAGTTACAAAAAAGTAGAAAATAATTTAAAAGTGCACGCTTTTACTTTTTCTTCTATGTTCGTAAGTACTTTCTCTCAATAAACCCCAAATATAGTCTCTATATATAGACTATTACAAAAGCAAACTTTATACCGGAAAAAGGTATTTTCTTTTTGTTTTTGTTCATAATTAACCAGAAAATCATAAAATAAACTTTAAAACATATAACAAATATTAACGACAAACACTTTTTACACCTGGAACTGAAAAAGACTAAATCAAAACTTAATACAATTACACCCACTAGACATCCAAGAGGAATAATTAATTTCGTAAGAACAGGAATGAAATGGATATACGGTACAATTACGACTTTGACAAGACGGAAATAGAACGACATTTACATACAATTGACGATAATAACCATGCAGTAATAGAAAATCTTAACAAAAATATTGAAATAAACCACAATTTTAACAATACAATTACAAAACTTAAGAACGCAATATCTAAAAATGATGAAGACTTATAGTGTTATTCACAAACGTTTTATTAGAGGCTAATAAGCAAAATGCGCTAAAGTAGTATTCAAAAACGTTTAATAGCACTATGACGCGGTTATTACACGCTAATAGCCTTTTTCCACTAGCATACATTTTAGAGAAATGAATGGAAAATGTTGAAAATGTCAAATTGCATTTCCATTGGCAACATCTTACATCTACCATCTTCTCAGCTGTCAAAAATATAAAAATACTTACAGCATAATTTTTTGTGGAAAAATAAAAAATGTTAAATTAAAATGAATTTTGAAGAAACATTAATAATTGGACTCGTTCATGCTTTACAAGAACAAACACAATTGTTAATGCAGAAAATTTGCGATCCATTATGAAAGATGAATATGAAGATAATTTATGTATGTATGTCATTCATGTATATATGTCATTTATGTATGTCATTCACAAAAAATGAAACTATCAATATGTATGTATCAGTCATTTTGCTAGAGATGACATTAAAATTATCGGAAGATGTTGATTGGAACAAAATGATATAGGAACATCTTTTAAAGATGCAGAAAGATGTTGACTTTTAGTACTGTGTATTTCTTATGGGAAGATGTTAACATCTTCTCAAATTGATGGTAGATGTTAAATGTTGCGTAGTGGAAAAAGGCTATAATAAACTCGAAAATTTTATTGTAGGCATCACGCTACTTTAGCCGTTTAATAAGTTGACATTTGCATTTTTTAAAGTAAAAAAATCACTATTTACTTCAAAAAGTATGAAAAATAAAAAAATATTCGAATAAAGTAATGATTGTAATAAATATAATTTCGACATTCGTTAGTATTATATAAAATATGTATGTATATATACATACATAAAACTATAATTTTTTTATTAAATTAAATATTTTGCAGATAATGTATTTCAACTCTCCCGATTCTTCCAGTCCTTCGGCAATGTTTACATACATATGTACATATGTATGTATGTACGTAAAATAAGAAAATTCAAGAAGAAATACATAAATCTGAATGTGTGTGAATATGTACATACATATACATATGTATGTATGTTTACGTATGTATGTACACAAATGTGTCTGTATGTACTTATGTATATGGATGTACATGCATATTTGTTCACATGCGTACATTACTTAAATTCTACCTGCTCTTTGAAATATTAATATTATCACATCTTTTTTCTTGATTTTGTGCATAATTTGTCACATTTCCACCACAACAAGATTAAAAATATTTCCAAATAAGCAAACAAATTAGTGGTGTGTAATCAATTGTAACGAACTCGGTATTTGAATACTTTTGTAATAACTTATGAAAACACATTGCTAGCAATATCAATACAACACATATTAAAATATTTTAATATATTTTGATATATTATAAGCAATACTCTATTACTCTAACTTGTTTAAATAAAATTTGTAATAACTCACCAATTCAATAAAACCGAACTACAAAATATTTAACTAATTCAATTCTTTTTTATTTATATGTTTTATAAAGTTAATAACATTTATGTACATTTAACTCAAGGCACCTCTGTTTAGCTCTAGCGCTGTTCGACAACCAACCAAACTCAATCAACAGCGTTGCCAGATCTCCACATCCCTCCAATGTTTTTTAGCTTCAGCGTCAACCTCGGGTTAGGGTTCTCCAGTTCCATATGTGTCTCCAACGGCTCCGACAAAGAATCAAATGCTGCAGAATCACCATAGTTAGGCTTCGACGTTGTTGGCAATTTCTTCAAGTGGCTAATGTTACGCCTGTAGACTTTATCATTACCGCGGACAATTACATTGTTCCCTTTCCGCTCTACCACTTCAAATTCATCTGCACCAAATGTCGGAGTCAGTTTATTTGGAAAAATAACATTCTGCAGTAATACTTTGTCTCCAACCTTTATACTGTTGTCTTTCGCCCCACGATCTTTGTCTGCCTTCTGTCTCCCTTTTTCTTTATTAACAGTATCCATGTCCCTAGCTTCCGCATCTAAAATATTCTCGTTGACATCAAGGATCGATGGTATTTTGTCTCGAATTACGCGGTTGAACAACAGCTCCGTTGGGGCCTTCCCAGTTGTTCCATGGGAATTGACATTGTACATCAGCAAGAATTTTAGAATTTCCTTTTTGTAGTCTGTTCCATTACTATGAGCTATCCGTAGCCGCTTAACGATAGACCGATTCATGTTTTCTACCTCCCCATTTGCCTGTGGCCAGTATGGCGGGGACGTCATAATTTCAATGTTTTTGTCTGAACAGTAGCTTTTGAATTCATCACTAACAAACTGACGCCCATTATCCGTAGTAATTGATTTTGGGTAGCCCAGTCGCACAAATACTTCGTCAAGAAAATCAATTATGTCACTCGATGTAATTTTCTTCAGGAACTTTATTTCTTGATATCTTGAATAATAGTCAATAACCACAAAAATAAAATCATGATTGGGTAACGGTCCCAGCAAATCCATTGCCAGACATTGCCAAGGGCCCTGTGGGAAAACGCGTCGACTCATTGGTGCTGGATGTGTCGGTTTTGACACTAATAAACAATCTCGACAGTTCTTAACATATTTTTCGACATCACGATCAATTAAAGGCCACCATATTTTTGATCGTACGCGCCGCTTCATCACCGTTTCGCCTGGATGACCTTCATGTGCTATCGCTAACACTCTTGTTCTTAACGAAGATGGTATCACTATTTTGGTTCCCCGCAGCAGGATATTTCCCAAAGTACATAGCTCGAGTCGAAAAGGGAAGAATTTATTCGAAGTATTTAAGCTCCAAGAATCGTTTTTCACATTTTCCACCGCTTCAATCAGTTCTGGATCGGACTGATTATTTTCCACGATTTCAAGAATCGAGAGCGCCCGCGGTATAGATCCTTCTATAATAGAACAAATACTATTTTCTGAATGTTGATCGAAAGACATACAATTTTCAATTTTGCACAGCCTGGACAAGGAATCGGCGATATTATATTTACCAGCCTGATAGATGATCTTAAATTTGAACGATTGAAGGCGTAGAACCCAACGCTCGATTCGGGCAGGCGGCTTTGACGTGGGCTTGAAAATCGCCTCCAAGGGCTTGTGATCCGTGACCAGTTCAAATTCAATGCCTGCCAAATAATAGTAAAAGCGTTCTACTCCCCAAACTAAAGCGAGGCTTTCTTTCTCCGTCTGCGAATATCTTCGTTCGGTCTCAGTCAGACTTTTACTTGCAAACGAAATTACTCGAGGAAGATTATTGTCGAATTGCAGTAGAACAGCTCCTAGCGCTACGGGACTTGCATCAGCTATTAATCGAGTGGGACTCTTCGGATTAAAATAAGATAATGTTGGCATCTTGGTTAATTGTTTCTTGAGTTCTTGAAAAGCAACATCTTGGCATGTACTCCAGGTGAACTTTGCGTCTTTTTTAATCAGTTTTCTTAGCGGTTCTGTCAAATTAGCTAAATCCGGTATGAACTTTCCAAGGTATGTTACCATGCCCAAGAAACTCCTTAACTCTTCCTTATTGTTTGGTGGTCGAAATTTCATTATAATATTAATTTTTTCAGGATCGGGGTTAATTCCCTCGTTAGAAAGAATATGCCCCAAAAACCGTAGTTTTCCTGTTTTCCAAACACATTTTTCATTATTCAGCAAGACATTCGCTTCTTTAAAAATTGCCAGCACCTTTTCCAAATTTTTGTCGTGTTCAGTCTCGGTGCTACCAAATACAATAACGTCATCCAGATAGTTTACAACACAATTACACGGGGCCAAAATGCTTTCCATGATTCTTTGAAATATTTCTGGCGCTGAATTTACCCCAAACAGAAGTCTTTTGTATCTGAATAGCCCTTTAGACGTAATGGAAGTAGTTATTTCACGACTCCCTTCGTCCAGCTCAAGTTGGTGGTAGGCATTTTTGAGGTCGAGTCTTGAAAAATGTTTTGCTCCTTGAAGTTTGGTCATGAAAGAGTCGAATGTTGGAAGTGGATAATTCTCCCTCAATATTGCCAAATTTGCACGCCTCATGTCGATGCATAGACGGATATCGCCGTTCCCTTTAAATACAACCACCACTGGAGATATCCAAGGGCTAGGTCCTACCACTGGCTCTATGATATCTTGTTTAATTGCTTCGCTTAATTTTTCTTCGACCTTTTCCTCTAAAGCCGATGGTACTCTACGCAGTGGTTGTTGGACTGGCTTCACGGATTTATCAATTGATAGTGAAATTTTAATGCCTTTTATTTTCGGAAATATTTGGCTATCTTGGATTTGATTGATTCCAGGGCCTAATTTTAAAACGTTTAATTTTATGGCGGTATCTCGACCCAGTAAAGATTGACTCCCATTCTCAATAACATAGAATGAGGCAATCAGGTTTGAAGTTAAGTCTAGACCTATTACAGCCTCGAAAACTGTCTTAATCTTGAGCAGATCGTTTCCAGCATACGCACGAAACTGATTCTCAGATTCAGTTCTAATGTTCCACACAGTGGCATGTTCCCTGCAGAGATACTACCAATCATTCTCACTCAGCAAGTTAAATTTTGAGCCAGAATCAATCAACATCGAAATTTTCAAGCCTCCTACATAGCATCCTATTATTTCATTCATATGTTCGTCTAACTTGTCCGTTACTTGAAAACAATTGTGTTCAGTCCACTCACTCTTCATGGATCCAGTTTCCGGCCTTTTATCATTTGCCACAAATTGAATGTTTGAATACGGGCCTCTTTGCCTTTTCGGTTCTGCATTTTCAAAATTGAACTGCTTGCGCTTAGTACCCTTCGTCTTACACTTGCGAGCAAAATGGCCAATGAACCCACATTTGTTGCATTTTGAATTTTTAGCGGGGCAGCCAGCACTTGTGCCAGTATGTCCTCGTTGCCCACATCTGCCACATTCAATATTTTCCTTATTGCTCTCAATTCTGTTGATATCTAGAGATGCATTCGGCAATTTCATTGTTTCAGACTGATTGTTTATTTGTTCGTGAACGTGGCACATTTCAATGGCTTCTGTAAGCGTAAATTCTTTTTCTAGGAGTCGTTTTTTTAGATCATTCGGAGCCTAGGCATCAATAAGTTTATCTTTTAAGTGAATCGCCAATATTTGTCCTTTTGTTTCTCCGAACTGACATTTTGCGGCTTGATTCCGTAATCTTACAAGAAATTTGTTTAAACACTCGCCCCCTTCAGGTTTCAATGAACGAAACAAATGTCTTTCGAAAGTAGAGTTCCTTTCGGGCGAAAAATATTTATTGAGCTTTTCAACAAGGACTTCGTACACGTCTTTAGCCTCATCTACATTTTCAGCTAACACAAGAGCTCCGGGAATACTGTACACCACCTCTTGGAGTTGCGTACCACCCAAATACAATAATTTATTCTTCTTCTTCTTTGCATCCTTGATTTCTTCCGCTTCAAGAAATATGGAAAATGAGCGAAACCATTTCTCCCATTCTGAACGAAGAAGAGACTTATCTATGGCATCGCAAAGAAAAGGTGGTATGCTTGCCGCACTCATTCTACTTCCTTTTCGCAATTTAATGCAAGTCAATTTAAAATCTTCCTATTACGCAATTAAATGCAAAACAATAAAATTAGCAAAAGAAACCCAGTCAATGTTTGTTTTCTTACCAACTTCCAATTAAATGATATTCGACTGATTCAAATAGACAATCCTTACAATTTAATGTAATTTTACTTGTTGCCTTTGCAACGTTTTAACAATTTAATGTTCCGTCTTATCTGCAATTAAATGCAAAACCATTTAATGTTTTTCTTTTGTTACAATTAAATGTACCACCAACTCTCATGGTCTTTTCTTTGTTTGATATTCTTTTTTTTTTTTCTCTTTGTGTGTTCTTCCTGTTTACCAAAAATGTGCAATATCAATTTATAGATGCTAAAAAAAAACAACACAAATCATATATGTATGTGTGTATGTACGTATGCATGCACGCATCATATTTTAATTTATTTTTAATAAAACATAATTTACCTCAGTCGCCATTGTAATAACTCACCAATTCAATAAAACCGAACTACAAAATATTTAACTAATTCAATTCTTTTTTATTTATATGTTTTATAAAGTTAATAACATTTATGTACATTTAACTCAAGGCACCTCTGTTTAGCTCTAGCGCTGTTCGACAACCAACCAAACTCAATCAACAGCGTTGCCAGATCTCCACAAAATTTATATGACATTATTTTCACATTTTCAAACTATTAGAGACTACTTGCTTATCGAGTATGTTATAGTACACAACACTAATTATAACTTGACAATTGAAATGAAACAATGTTGCTAACACAGAATCACAAAACTGAAGAAATCACACAATAGTTAATTTGGCTTTATTAAACGTTTGTGAATAATGTTTATTATTACCGGGTAATAACACAAAAACTGATTATTAACTAATGTGCACATTATCTCTACAATAAGAATTTTTTATGAATAACACTGTTAGAAAATTCTATATTTGGATATATTGTTGAAAAGTAAAATTTTGCTAGATAATATTGAACACATACAAAATAATCTTTTAGCTGCAAAAACAAACACTATGAATAATAATGTATTAACAAGTGAAGAAATAATTCGTTATGATATTGATCTTTATAAAATACAAAACGCTAAAGTAAACGCACCCCAATACAAAGAAAATGAAATAATTTTTGCAATACAAATACCTAAAGACATAAGAAAAGCAAAAAGATAATTTTTTGTACCTATACCTAATGAAAACTATGAAGAACTTACTGCCTGGTCCACGATGTCGATCGACAACTTAAGCGAGCGACAGCAAGTCACTCACTATCGATCGCTTAAGCGCCCCACTAAATATCGACTTGTCGGTCGTCTGGCTTTACGTGTTTAACGTAATCATTGTCAAATGACTATATTGCCACATCAAATATTCCATGTTAGTTGAGCCATAAATATGGCCATTTGAACGTGGCACAACTACCAGGTATGCACACTTCGATAACAAGTACAACAAACAAAAAACAACTAGTATATTGTTGGTATAAAATACTCGCTTTTTTTTTGAAACAATCAAATAAATTTAACAATTTCTTAAAAATGCTTTACAAACTGTAACAATTATTTGTGTATGCTTTAAAACTGTATCAGTTAGTATGCAAATTTGATGTAAAGCTATCTGGGTCAGCTGTGCTAGTCAGCTCACCTCTTGAATATGCCTTGCTTCAAATGTAAACACAAAACATATGTTTTCAACAAATTAATTTTGTGAAAAATAATTTTTAACCGCTTTTTATCTTTCTATTTTAAATTCAACTTTTTATTTTGGGCCATTACAAAAGTCTAGTTAAAGATAATATAATAAATAATTTATATATAAATTCCAAATATATATAGCAAGTATATATGTATATACATAATATTGTAAATAAGGACGAAGAGGTAAAAGGGAGACGTCGTAAGGCATCGAGAAGGAATCAGGGAGTGTGCAAGAAATTAAGCGATAGAGACGTAGCAGCAGAAGAAGAAGAAAAAGAAAGAAGGACTCGCTAAAAGAAAAAAAAGAACTCATTTATTTAAATAAGCTTTAATTTTATTGTGTGTGATATTTAAACACAAGTTTTGCATAAAAAATAATAAAAAAAAGAACCATTAAAAAAATTATTCAAACATTTTTTGTAGTTATATTGGGCATTACTACTTCTCCAGCTTTCCAAGGCAAACAAACAAGTTTTTTTATTTATTTTGTCGACAACAAAACTTTCGTGACTGATTTTGACAGTTGTTGTCGCACAATATTTCTTAGTGGGGCGGAAATTTGTATGAAAATGCTTACGTTATCGCTCGCTTTCATTGTCGATCGACTTGTCGTGCTGAAAACTTTTAGTGGGGCGCAAAACAGCTGTTTGTCGTTGAAAAGGCAAGCGAGCGATAGCGGTCGACATCGTGGACCAGGCAGTTATTTTTGAAAACAAAGAAATTTTAAAAATTAATAACACAAAATCAAAACTATGCATTTTCACAGATAATTGTTTAAGAAGAAAAAACCAACAAATAGAAACTATAGAAATAAAACCACGTTTATTAATTGTAAAAAATCATATAAACTCAATAGTTAACACTAATTGCAATAACAGAAAATTTTCATTAAAAGGAAATCAATTAATAACATTTAACGATTGTAAACTAGAAATTATTGGAGACATTTATTCTAATTTTGATGATAAATTTGAACAACATTTTTTTAATTAACAGTAACTTTAGTCTAAATAATATTACGTATCACTTAACGTTTGATGAGATAGTATCCAATCAGATAGAAAATATTCAAAAAATTGAAGAAATTAGATTTCATAAAAGTTTAAACTACGCTTTCAATGGCCTAGCTTTAACATTCAGTCTATTAACATTGACTTAAGTAATTACATTTTTCATATATAAAAAAACTTAAAAGTCACAAAACAGCAGTAATTATGAAAACTCAGGAGAGTTTTCAATTAAAAAGGGGGAGTAGTTAAGTCAATACTAGAGATGTGCGCGTGAGTAAAATTACGCTCACGATCACGCACGATCACGAAACATAAATATTTTTCACGCACGGCATGATTTAAAACTTTCACGATCACGCACGCTCACGAACGCAATATGTTTAATCACGTACTTTCACGCACGACGGGAATAATTTTGCATGCACGCTCACGGTGAAATACAAATTTTGCAATAAAAGATTTAGCATATGCTAAAAAATTTTATTTTGTAATTAATTTCTTTATTTACTTCAAGATCATCAATTAAAAAAAATTGAGGAAAAGGTCGAAAAATTACAATACAAAGGATAAACATAATATAAAAAATCACGCCCGATCACGCACGGTATTATATTTTTGAATCACGATCACGCACGCGTGATTTTTTCAATTTGTAATCACGAATCACGTGATTCACGCGTGACACGAAAATTTCACAACATTTGCACATCTCTAGTCAATACCCCATTCCAATGACTCAACATACTCATTACCAATTAATTTGAAACAGTAGAATTTTTGCCAACACTATTTTTTCTTTTATTTCGCAATAAAGAAATTAAATACTTCCGCATTTAATTTCTTGCCCTAATTATTCATTTAGTTCATCCACCTTTTTATTGACAATGTAAGAAATTTGATATTTCCGCTTTGTCAACTACTTTTAATATTTAGTTCACTTTTTATAAATCAAACGTCAGCTAGATATGTTAATATAAATATCACTAAGTTTAGATTAAGAATAATAATAATAAGTTAGTTGTTATTCAACAGTCATAGTGACTGTAAAATTAAAATAAATAAAAATAAAATTTCTAAAACTACATTTGTAAAGTTTTAAAATTAAAATAAATAGAAATAAAATTCCAAAAACTAAAATTGTAAAGTTTTAAATAAAAAAAATAAAATAAAACTTTCAAAACTAATTGTTTTTAATTTTGCGGAGCCACGAATCCGTATTTCGCGCAATATTCTAGAGTATAGAAGCCACACCCGGCTTAGGAGAAGGGATACTCTTTCTATCAGCCGTAAACGAGAGATGTAAAACAAAAATCAACCGTTGTAACTAAAAATTTTGTTAAGCATTGGCTAAACTTATATTTAATATTTTTAGATTTAAGATTTGAAAAACTTATTAATGTTTCAATCTGTAATTGAAGATTCAATAAATAATAAAATTATCAAAAAAAAAAAAACTGTTTTGCAGTTGTACAGTAAACTGTAAATAAACAGTTCAGCGAAAAGTGTGGTATTTTTCAATTTCGATCCTTTCGGTGTGCAGGTGGGTTAAACGTTTTGAGACAGCCTTAGAATTGTATGTATGCAAAGGCACAAAGCAACAATCCCTTCTCTTTCATTTTATTGGATCGGACACATACAACATTTTATGTGATAATTTGGAACCAAATAAATGCAATAATAAAAAAAATACTTAAAATTGCAGACATCTTACAAGATCATTTCGACCCAAAGCCAAATGAGTTATTAGAAAATTTCTGATTCAATATGAAGAACCAAAAAGATGGTGAGAAAGCAGCATACTTTCGGTTGGCACTACGTAAATTAGGTACGAATTGTGATTTTGGGACTCATCTCGAAAAAGCTTTGCGGAATCAATTTGTATTTGGACTTTGGGATGGTAAATTTTAAAGTCGGTTGTTAGAAAAAAAAGAATCCAAATTTGAATGGAGCAATAACAATGGCGACTGCTAGTGAGTTAGCAGAAATAGGTGGCAGCGAATTACGAGGTATGAGCTTAGAAGCAATAAGTGAGCACAAAAGGGCGGAAAAAGGCAAGGGATCAAATACAAAGAAATGTTTCCGTTGCGGTGACCCCAAACATACCGCTGATCAATCCAATTTAAACATGTAATATGTATCTTTTGTAAGAAAGATGGACATTTAAAGAAAGTATATTTTAAAGAAAAAAAAATCAACTACACTGCATCAGAGGCAGTGCAGAAAATGCAGCAGCTGTGGCAACGGTAGAAAAATTACCCGAAACCAGCGAATTCACAAACTTCTAGATGTTCCTTTGGTAAAATCTGTGTTTTCCAAACAATATAATTGAATCTTCTTTGTCTTTGCAATTTGTGTAGATTATGTAATAGCGCTTAATACGATTGGAAGGTAGTCATTCGTTATATGGTGATGCAGGCGCAGATACACATACTTATATACTAATTGATTTGACCAACCTTAACGTTTCAATGTAAAAACATGTTTACCATATCACGAAAACAATATAAAATTGTGACCAAATATATTTAAAAAACTCGAGTTGAGTCCAAATAGAGGCCACACCAGGTTGAGAAGGAAGGATACTCTTTCTCTCAGCCGTACACGAGAGATGTAAAATAGCAAAAATCAACCGTTGAACTTAAAATTTTTTTTAGCATTGGCTAAACATATGCATATTTAACATTTTTAGATTTAAGATTTGAATAACTTGTTGATGTTTCAATTTATATTGGCTTATAAACCAAAGAGTCAAATGAAAATTACAGAATATAAAGACTAGATAAAAGAAGAAAAAGAAATATTTAAACAAAGCAGATAATTTAAAAACTTTCATTTAAAGGTTGAAGAAAAAATTTTGTACTTGAATCCTAATCAAAAGGATACTGGAAAATAGATTAGGGGATTAGGTATTTGTAAAAAAAACCAGTGAACTTTGTGTATGCTTGAAGTAAACAGACGTCGATTTATAGAACATAGGAATCAGTTACAAAAGTTTGAAAAAATATATATTAACTGACATCCCAGCAATTTTAAGTAATAATTCAAATATTAGTTGTGACATTAGTGAAGATGAGGAATTTTATGATGCACAAAATATTCCGATAGAAGCTAAAATAGTAACAGAGGAAGTACCTTTAAAGGAGAGGTTAAGAAAAAAATTATTAAGCATTGTTAATAAAGACTTGTGAGAAGACACAACAAAAATGTACAAAATATTTAAAAATTTTCCGTTCGCTTCCTTTTTTTTTGGGTAAAAGGTTTTTTTAGATCACGTTCTTCATTTAACACAGTAATTACCCATTTCTGAACATCTCCGAGAAAAGGGACCTAGTGTGTGAAAATGAAGTTTTGAGAAAAACGCATTTCATCTTATTCTACACCCTTTTAGGTACCAGAATCCACTCTGAAGTCCAAACCCGTTTTTTGACACACTAGGTTTCTTTTCTCGGAGAAGGTCGCATTTACTGCATTTTACTGTAAAAGCAAACAAACACATCTAATGTCGCAATTTAATTATAAAAAATTTCTTCCTTTGTATGTTGAATTTATTATATATTAGCACTTCTACTTCTTTAAATTGAACCACATTTGAAAAATTGTGCATAAGCTAATAGCTTTTGTAGTGCTTTTATATAGCTCAAGATTTTTTAAAAATGTTCTATCGGATAAAAAATCAAAAAATAAAAATTGGAGAGGCTTAGTTTCCGAGTTATGGACCTATAAAGATTTAGTACAATTGTGATTATATGCTGTAGTTTTCATAGAAAATATGAATATATGAATATATTGATTTACTAAAATTTTTAATTAATTTGCTAACCTATTGGAATACTGGTTTCGCAGTAAAAACTTTCCTGCATAGCCGGCCTTCGGCGGGCTTAAAGGGTTTCTCCTCTATTTATGTCGAATACTGGTTTCGCTGAGCAAAAATTTTCGCATTGGTTGTACTTAAAGGTTTTCTCCTTTATTTATGTCGCATATTGAATTCGCTGAGTACAGATTTGCTGCTTCGAATAGCAACTAAAATGTAATTTTGTTTGTGTCTGTGTATACTTTCTTTGAAAAATACACCATGTATGTATATAACCATAATTGTACTTTAACTTCAGAGGTTTATAACTCGGAAACTAAACTTCGATGACAATTTTGTGTATTTAATATTTTCTTCTTACATTTTGATTTTCTATCGGATAGAGCTATGGCAATAAACTTTTTTCTCAACTCGTTTAGGTTTACTTCATTGATTACGGTAACGTGTCGACAATCGATTTTCATAATTTGCGTTATTTTTCGGAGAGGTGTAAATCCTTAGCTGACATACCTCCGCGATTATTTCAATGCCGTCTAGCTTTGATAGAGCCATCTGCAGTACGCTCGCCCAATGGACAGTGGACAGACGAAGCCATGGAATTTTTACAAGAATATGCTGACTTGGGAATAATAGAAATTGAAGTTTTCTCTGTTGTGGACGGTGTTTCAAATGTTGTTATAAAAAAGGATAACAGTACACTCAATGAAGTATTAGTTGAAAAATTTCTCGCGCGAACGTCTGATGAAAGCTATATGTCTAAGGTAACTATAACATAATTTTTATAAAAGTTATTGGATATTATTAAATTCACGAGGTTGCAAATAAATCTTACAAACAATTCATTGTCTAAAGGCCGAGGCACCTAGTATCCGCTATACTTTATACGTCGAAGGCCGGCTACACGGAAAGTAGCCGAAAGCATGTACATATATATATACATTTGTATATATGTACATATGTATATGTATGTATGTACATATGTATATGTATGTATGTACATATATATGAAATTTGTTTTTCTTAATTGATTTAATTCATACACCTTTACAGCTCTGCTCAGCAGAATTTAAAGAAAATTTTGACAATGGTCAATAAAAATATGTATAAGAAAACACGACCAGCTGTGCTCGTGCATGTAATTGTATAAATATTCTTTGGTCCCACCCTATATTAAATCTTTAGGCAAATACATAACAGGTAGTCTCCACAGCCCAGGTGATTATGTTCGCCTTGATTCGACCCTTGTATTTGTGCGCCAGTAACTTTGTCAAATGCATTGTTGACAAATTTTTCGGTACATTTTTTGACAAAGTAACTGGAGGTATTTCAAAACGAATTGATTAGAGTCTACCGCTTATGAATTTGCCTTGATTAAATCTCCTTGAAATAAGCTTTCATTGTCACATTTTCAACTTTAATTCCGTTACTATTAAAACTTTCACCTCAAAGTCTAGCTTAGTACACTCGGGCCAAAAGGTGTTACATCAATCCATTCAGAGTACTCGTGTTAATAGGACTCCAAGATCAAACTCTCAATTCACAATAATTAATTATTTTTATGGTCTTTATAGAGATATATTACAATTTATAAATAAAAACCAAAACTAATGTAAATATATTCTTCAGAGCGATCACGATTTCCGGATCCGCAAGCAGACCGTTGCAAACCGATTTTTAGATGAAGGTAGTGCCCGACAAAATGAGGAATATTTATTGTCGATCAGACCAGAAATTGACGCAGACATAATACCTCCCGCCAAGCATTTATGCAATAAAACATTGAAATTGCGCGGACCCTTTAGTCCTATTGAAATGACTTTGTATTCAGCCATAAGGGCAGGAACCTGGAAATCAGTGTCTCTAGAAAGAGATTCGGTTAACTACATACAAGTAGATAGCAATCCCAAAGACATGTACGAACGCTTGGTTGTGGCAGCGGACATCACCGAATCAGCCAACGGCGATATTCTTGTCGCTCGTTCTACAACACTTATGCCCAATATACATGGATTTGGAGCTTTAATGACGTTGCTATTCTGTCCCACAATGCAAATAAAGTGTAACAAAACTCAAACTAAATATGTAGCATTGTTGGCTGGGTTGGGGTACGATGAAAAAACCCACAACTCTCTTTTCGCTGATCACGATATTGTACTCAATTTAGATGTTGATGTGCTACCAGATGATTTGGAATTGGTAAGTTTAAGTTTGCGTTGTTGTAATTTTCCGTATATTGTGACTTAACCGCAAAAATAAATTGAGCGAAATAGTTTTCAATGTCGCTTAAGCTGTTATTGCGGTTAAGACTCGATATGTATTATTTATTTATATATGTATGTAAGTTGTAAAGTTATACATAAATTTTTGTAGATAAACCAAATACGTTATTCTATGGACACATTGCTATATACTTCCCCGGAGCAAGAACATCCAAATTTGAAGCCAAAGGAAACAAATGATTTAACTACAAAAATTAAACAGCTTGTTTTGAGGTAAAGTAGGTTTAATTCTACGTGATAGTTTTATTCGAATTTTTTTGTATTTTCAGACTTTTGAGCAAAAATCGTAAATATATTGAAATTCATGTAGGCCCGAATGACAACAAGTGGGAATATTTAGATGAAAATGAAATAAATGAGCCAAAAAATATATATGAAAAGCGTTCACTGTTTCCACCTCTCTCGTATTTGCGTTTGTACGAAGAAAAATATGATCGTATTCATGCACTTAATGTGCATTGTCATGAATTACATCGAAAAAGTCTCTAGTCAGTATTGGTAAAATTATTTCTGAAATTTTTACTTTAACTTTAATATTTCTTTCATAATTTAGCGACGGTTCCATTCCCGCAACTACGTGCCGTTTGTGTCATCAACCAATTGAAAATATTGTTCAGTTGAGGATTCATCTTCTATCACAGCTACATCGAGATAGAGAACATCAAATACGTTTTCAATCACAGCCGATTTAAAATTGATTTCAATTTACGTTTTTTTTTTAACTAACAAGAAACAATAATTATGGTAAAATGTTATATTTCACTAACAACTACTATTTGGGCTCGACATTATATGTATAAGTACACCTTCGTAAAGAAATCAAGACTTGATCCTTTGTCATGAGAATTTAATATTTTTAAGCGGCAGCTTGTAGTATTGCCATGATAAGCAAATGGCATATGTACGATAATGTTTATATGTACGTATGTATGTATGTATATTTACCCCATTGTCAAGCTCCATTTTTATCGTGAATCGTTTATTAAAATACACTTATGTATGTAATACATGGAACATCCATGAAAGATGGCCCCAAACCCGTAATAAAAAATTTTCCTAAATATATCTTGTTGTATTCAATAAAAAAAATTGTGGGTTTTTTTTAATGTTTCATTGTGGAACAATTTTTTCTATTTAAGGAAAACATATTTTCATTTTTAATTAATATCCAAAAACTGCACTGCTTACTAAATATTTCCTAGACAACCGGTTGGGTCAGATTGAACTTAATGGAAGGCAAAAAATCTTTAGTGAATATCACTGTTTCGGGAAATATCCAGCTGACGTCCGGGAACAGCAGCGAACTCTTAGTAGGCAGTGCAAATATTCATTACGTTTGAAACTATACATCTGTTGCGTAAAAAAACACTTAATTAGATAAAATTTAAAAATATTAAACAACCCATAATATTGATTAGAAATCTCAAGATATACATAAATATTTGAAAAATTCTGCAGAAACCCCGAATTTCCCGAAAATAGTTTGTAACTAAATTGATAACCTCTTCAACAGTTTCGAACCAAACTCATAATTAGGCCCAATACGATTTAAAAACATATATTAATGGGTCGATTATGGATGGCAATCGAACTCCAGTTGCGTTGTCAGCTGCTGACAATAGTATTACGGATGGCAACTGAGTGGTTCTAGTTTCAGTTGCTATTTAGTGCTTTTCTGGCAACCACAGTTGCCGGCTGGCAACGCAACTGAAGTTCTGTTGCTATCCATAATCGAGCCATAAAAATGGAAAACTTGGGGGCTTGAAGTTCACGTCAGCTACCAGCGACATTAAGGCAAACAAACCTATGTATGTTAGATAATCATATGCAAAAACTCTACGTTAACTAGCCGGATAGGTACCCAGTTCTCCTCATGCAAGATATTTCACATAAATTTAATGGAAAATCAATTTTCACTACATTGGAGTTTGAGCGTGCTTATAATCAAGTCCCAATCGCACCTGAAGATCGTGAAAAAACTCCGATCATAACACCTTTCGGCCTATTCGAATTTAATGTTATGACTTTTGGCCTACGAAACGCAAGTCAAACATTCCAACGGTGCATGGATCAAATGGCTTACAATTCGTTACAGTTTACATTGACGAAATATTCGTTGCGTCATCAAGCATTGAAGAGCACGTAGAGCACCTTAAAAAATAGTCATTCAACTTTTAAGAACGAATGGTCTAAAAATAAAAATTCTAAATGTGTTTTCGGACAACTTGAAATAATATTCTTGGGCCATGCAATTTCAAGCAACGGGGTAAAACCCACGAAGGAAACAAGTGAAGCAATACTAAATTATAAGAAACCCACAACTGTAGATGAACTCAGACGTTTTCTTGCGTTAATAAATTACTATCGCCGCTTCATTCCACATGCTGCTTATAAACAAAGCGAATTGAAAAAATTAATAAAAGGCAACGAAAAGAAGGATAAAACTGTCATTAAGTGGAACCAAGAATCATCTGAGGCATTTGAAGAGTGCAAATCTCTGTTGGCTGAGGAAACCCTATTGGCCCATCCATCCTTAAATACGAAACTAGTCCTTCACGTTGATGCAAGTAATTTTTGTGTGGGTGCCGCAATTCGCGAAATTCTAAATGATCAATTAAAGCCACTGGGATTTTTTTCCAAAGAATATGAAAGATTCACAAAAGAGGCTATGCACGTATGATAGGGAACTATTAGCCATATTCCAGTCAGTTAAATATTTTGTTCACATGATTGATGGGCGAGATTGCGTAGTGTTGACTGCCCATATGCCCATGGTGCAGTGTTAAGTCACGTGTTTGAAGATGGGTTAGAAAGACCATTACAATTTGCATCGCAAACGTTAAATAATGTTCAACAACGTTACAATCAAGTTGATAAAGAGGCGTATGCCATAATTTTCGGTGTGCGTAAATTCTATCAATATTTATATGGAAAAAGGTTTATATTGGTGACTGATAATAAAGCGATTTCACAAATATTTTCACCTAAAAAGGGTATTCCTGTTTTATCAACGACAAGAATGCAACACTATGCCATTTATCTTTCACATTTTGATTACGAAATTCGTTTAAAAAGGTCAAAAGACAACGCGAATGCAGATGCCATGTCACGATTTCCAATTAGCGAAATCTATGAGAATATTGAAGAAGTAGATGTAATTGAGTGGAGCACTATTAAAAATCTGCCAGTTACAGTAAAGGAGTTGAGTGAGTTCACTAAATCTGATAAGGAAACAGCAATTTTACGCGAATGTCTGATGTACGGTAGAGAATGTGATGATGTAAATCGGTTTGGTGTATCCCAGGCGGAGTTTACATTGCAAAAAGGGTGCCTACTGCGCGGTATACGTGTATACATCCCGGTACCATTACGGGAAAATGTGCTTCGTGAGCTTCATACTGCTCACTTTGGAATTTCAAAAATGAAAAGTTTGGCAAGAGCGTACTGTTGGTGGAGTGGTTTAGACAAGGACATCGAAAAGATGGTTTCCAATTGTGTCCAGTGTCAAATGGTTAAACCAAATCCTACGAAATTGAACCCAGTACATTGTTGGATGCCGGCAAAGCAGGTCCGTTTCTTGGCAAATATCTGTTTGTAATGGTGGATGCTTATAGTAAGTGGCCCGAGGTTCATATTATACCGAATATTACCGCTGAAACAACAATTCGTAAATGTGAGGAGATATTTGCAACGTTAGGGATACCCAACATTTTCGTAAGTGATCATAGTACCCAATTTAACTCTATGGAGTTTCAGAATTTTTTAAAACGTAATGGTATTCAACACAAGCAAGGTGCACCATATCATCCGGCAACAAACGGACAAGCAGAAAGGTTTGTTCAGACGGTGAAAAATAAGCTAAAATCCGCTAATTGTACTTCTGCGTCCATGAATAAGGATTTATCCAAAATTTTGATGGCATACAGGCGAGCTATGCATCCTGCTACAAACAAATCTCCAGCTATGTTAATGTTTGGTAGGCAGATACAATCACGATTGGAACTTTTGTTACCAACTAATATTGTCGAACATCCAATAAGACAACAAGTTTTAAAAAAGTTTACTGTGGGTGAAAAAGTAGCAGTTCGATACTATTTGTCACATGAAAAGTGGAAATTTGGTGATCTACACTACAACATTTTGTTAAACGATGGTCAGGTTTGGAAAAGACATGTTGAACAAATGCGAAGTATTGGTGAAAATTTAAGTACTACACCAAACACAATTCCGGTAGTAAATTATTCAAACCCTACAACACATGTAAATTTACCATTTCCGAATAATAATAACGAGGAAAGAGCCAAGATTCCACAAAATATTGATGGTAATATACAACCACCTGTTAACATCGAGGAACCTGAAGCAGTGTCTCAACAAAGTAATGATGATGAAACTTCTTGTAGCAGTGGTAGAGAGCCGACAGAGGATAATAATCTTCGTCGATCAACGAGAGAGAGAAGACCCCCTAAATATTTACAAGAGTATACAAAATGATTTCCATGTATATATTACTTAAATCAGTACTATTACTTAAATCATTTATATTACTTAAATCTTTTATTTTATTAATCAATCAATTTCATATTTTTCATATTTAATAATTCAGTTACATTTTCAATTTAATTCTTATAAATATCATATTTTCATTGTATAATAATAAATTTGTATATTAATTAAATTCCATTAAAGTTTATACATTGTTTTTGAAAAAAATATATTTGAACTTGGAAATAATCTCAGGGGGTGAAGAGATGTCATATACATATGTTCACACCAAATGTCAAATCTAAGAGAAATGTCAAATATAATGAATATTCAAAAATAAAGTTTTATGTTAGTCTGTAAAGAGAACTCAAAGCGTGTATTTATTTGTAACAAAAATAAAAAAATCAACAGCTTGCATCCAGTAGAAATAAGTCGCGTATTCAGTTTGTATTTGTAATTGTGTATAAATAGAGTATCTAATGACGTTCAACGAAGCTACCTAACAAGTAGTGAAAAAGCATTTGCACAAGAATACTGACGAGGTTTAGTGGCTTTTACCGAAAAACAACGTTTTTTCTATTCAGCTAGTGCTGTTGAAAAATCTACAAAAGGGATGTATAAATATTAAATTTTTACTTTGTTGCTCGAAATATGTTAACATTTTTACCTAATATATCTCTCATTGTAAACATTCACGAACGTTAGCCTGTACAAATATTAATAATAAACAGTTCGTAGTAATTTAAAAAATTACAATAAATATACACATACACATTAAAAGAATTTTAAATTTTATTTATTTGTTGCGGGTTAGCAATATCTAGATATATATTTCGTTGGTAGCCATACCAATTCATCAGTAGATTTCTTACCCTTTATGTTTAAAAAATTCCAAAGCTCATCTATTTATACAAAAACTCACAAAAATAGCTTTCAAAAATTTCTGAAACACACACAACAAATAATTTTCCATTATGAATGTGTTTACTTTTCTACACCTATACAATTAGACAACCGCTGGTTGCCATTAAAAGTGTTTATAAGGCAAAAAATTAAAAGTAATGGCTCGATTATGGATAGCAACCGAACTTCAGTTGCGTTGCCAGCCGGCAACTGAAAATTTGTGGTTGCCAGAAAAGCACTAAATAGCAACTGAAACTGGCAGCTCTCAGTTGCCAGTTGCCATCCGTAATACAATTCTCAGGAACTGGCAACGCAACTTTAGTTTGGTTGCCATCCATAATCGACCCATAAATCTCTCCTTTACAAAATTTTACATATATTTGAGCATGTACTCAAGTATTTGTTGATGAAACAGAACACGTCCGAAACTTCAAGCAAAAACGCCTCTCAGAGAAAAAAACCCCATAATTGAAGCGACGGCTTCAACTTCACGAACATTTCCAATTTTTATCTACAAGTCTTGTTTTTGCACATTGATGACTGCAAATTGTATATGAAATCATGTCTATGCACTTCTGCAATTAATTTTTCGACAATATCACTCATTTTATTTACAAATGTAGAAAATTATAATTATATTGCTCTTTCAAATGTTTTTTGATTTTCTTTTGTTCTTATTTTTCTTTGGTTTTGTTTGCAAATCGTAGGAAATATAAAGGGTAATCACGATGGTGATTGTGCAAATATGCATTTTGCATATTAGTGTAGTTCGTGAGCGTACTTTTAAATTTATTGCATTTTTGTGAAGAGCATGTAATTTTGTTCACAAAAATGTGGCAGCCCATCAAAAATTCTGGCAACACTGACCTCAGATGTCAAGTTACAAATGCGTAAATTTATTATTTACTAATAAATTAAAAAAAGAAGACTAAAACTTTTTAAATTAAATTAAAATTAGTTACAAAATTAAATTTTCTTTTTCTAAACATAAAAAGATGATAGTCTGTATGTCACAAGTTATTGTTTATTTTCGTTTGCAATTGATAAAATATGCACTACTATGTTTGCTCACGGTTTTTTTAGTGCAAACAAAGCAAAATTAAGCAAATTGCAAATACATACATTTTGTTGTTATGTTGTGCAAATGTGTGTATATTTGCACACTTTGCACTACCCATTGTGATTACCCTTGTTGAGAAGGCTATCGGCCGAGCCAGCAATTTCCACGGGATTTTGAATAAAATACAAAGTGTAACAAAAGGCTAGATTTATCATTCAATGTATTTATATTAAAATTCCTTAATAAACAAAATAATATATAAATTTCAAGTGTACATATTAGCTTAATTTAACATACTTTTTGGTAGGAAAATTCTAGTACAAATTTTTTGTCAATCACATCTGAACCGCTTCACAGTCAAGTTATAACAAAATGGCGAAGCAGCTAAGACAGTTATTGACGATTATAGGTTTCGTTAAATAAATAGTAATGTCATTTTTGATATCAATTATTTATATACAAGTTACGTTTGTTGTTGCCAGATTGTTAATAATCACCGGGATTTGCGAGTAGCGTTAACATTCCCCCCGCAGTATGACAAGAAACTTCTTCGATGTCAGACTTCTCTTGAGGAGCTACTTCCAAAACTGCTATCTTAGTCACAGGTTGCTCCATTATTCCGCGTTGATTTAGAACCTTTGCACTTCGAACCTGTCCATCTTTAGCCAACCTCACTTCTAGTACCTTACAACGAGGCCACACATTTCTAGGTAGTGGAGGGTCAACAATGATAACTAAGTTCCCTGCACTTAAAGGTTTTGATTTTTCATGCCATTTTGTCCTACAGGTCAAAGTCGGCAAATATTCCATTAACCACTTCTTCCAAAATATATTCGCGTATTGCTGAGAGATTAACCAATTTTGTCTCAATACAGTCCCAGTGTTGTTGCACGTAGATAAAGTTTTCAATCCACTAGAGCTTCCCTTCAAAAAATGGTTCGGGGTTATAGCGTCAGCCGTATCTGCTTCAATGGGAACATATGCAATCGGTCTGGAATTTATTATGTTTTCAACTTCGACAATCATACTTAACAGTAGTTCGTCTGTTGGGTGCCTTAATTGCATTATTTTATATAACATTGTTTTACCGAACGAACCAAGCGCTCCCATGCACCACCCATGTAGGGCGAAGCTCGAGGATTGAAACTCCATTTGGTGGTTGATGTAGTAAATGTTCTTATTAGTTCATTTCTATCAACATCTGCTAAGGCTTCTCGTAACTCTCTATCTGCGCCGACAAAATTCGTCCCATTGTCACTAAAAAATTCAAATGGAATTCCTTTCGCCCCATAAAATTACGTATTGCTAGAATACAAGAGCTTGTTGTTAAAGAATGTGCTATTTCGATATGAACCGCTCGAATAGTTAAACATGTAAACAAGCAACCATATCGTTTTTCTTTATGACGGTTTACAATTACCAATATTGGGCCAAAAATATCAATCCCGGTATATGTAAATGGTGCAGTATACGATGCAACGCGAGCACGGGGCAGTTTCGCCATTTGTGGAGTTTTAGGAGCGTCTTTGGTAATCTTACACATTTGACAATGTCGAACAATTGATTTATATGTAGCTCGAAGTCTTGATATGCAATATTTTTGCCTCAACTCATTCACAACTGTTTCATGATTGCCATGGTAAAATTTTTCATGATAATGTAGAAAAATAAGCTTAGTTAGTTAACCTTTACTTGGAAGTATCACTGGTCGTTTTTGTTGTGTGGAAATGTTTGCCATGTCAATTCTTCCATCAACACGCAAAATTCCGTTATCTAAATAAGGCGATTTAGAATAAATGTCACTTGACTTTTTAATAGATTTGTTCGATTTAAGTGCAGAAATTTCCAAATGATACGCTTCATGTTGTTCTTGTTTGTATAATACAAGCTCAGCTTTATATAGCTCTTCTTGGTTTAATTCCCCCTTTTGTTTACCTTCATTGTTACAAACGAATCGCAAAACGTATCCCACGGTTCTTAACAACCGATTATATTTTGAAAATCGGGTTATAATAATAACTGGCTCATGTTTTGTTATTTGGTGTACATGATGTTTCCGCTCTTATTCAGCTTGTGAATAGGGTACTGTTTGAGGTCACTCTTCTTTGGGTTTATATAAAAATTCAGGGCCTTTAAACCATCGGCTTGATTCAAAAATTTTTTTTATTTTGCCACATTTGGTTGCCTCATCTGCAACATTTTGTTTACTTGGCACCCAATTCTATTCATTAATAGATGTTAACTCTAAAATTTCCGTGACTCTGAAGGCTACAAACTGATTATATTTTCGGTGGTCGGAATTGAGCCAGCTCAATACGGTTTTTGAATCACACCAAAAATACTTTTCACATATTTCAAGTTCATGGTTATCTAATATAAATTTAGCCAGTCGAGCTCCAATTAGAGCAGCCATAAGCTCAAGTCTCGGAATGGAAGTTATTTTCATGGGCGCTACCTTACTTTTGGCACTAACCAATGAACATATAATGTCATTGTCTTTACACAATCTAAAATACGAAACTGTTGCGTAGCCGTCAGCGCTGGCAGTTCTAGTTTAACACTTTTGTAATTGGTAAATGATTGCAGGTAGCATCTTGGTATTTTGATATTTTGTAAATCAGGCAAGCTTTTTACCCATTGGGCCATTTATCTACCAATTATGGGGGAACAGGCTGATCCCAATCAACTTTACTTCGCCATACATCCTGCTTCAGTATTTTAACAACCATGGTTATGTGTGAAATCAGACCGAGTGCGTCATAAATTGACATAATTAAACGTAACAT
The DNA here is from genome assembly GCA_947311025.1 of Lypha dubia. Lineage (NCBI taxonomy): Eukaryota > Metazoa > Arthropoda > Insecta > Diptera > Tachinidae > Lypha > Lypha dubia. Next base: position 72,734,337 of record OX371260.1, read on the forward strand.
TTCCCGCTTGGTAGGACGCTTCAGTATTAAAAATAAATCGCTTTTAAGAAGCCAGGGAGCAATCTTAAAGGTAATGGTGTCTCCATTATATTCCCAGAAAACACCGAAGACTTTTTCCACCTGGTTATCATCTTTCAGGTTGATACACTTTGCGCCATTTTGGCTTGTCATTGTATACTTTTGTCGAACAAGGTCGCTGTTTGATGCCCAGTTTCTTATGTTGAAACCTGCCTGGCGATGTATGTAGGACACGTCCGAGATTAACTGAATGGCGCCTTCTGGAGTACTAACTGAATCTAATAAATCAACCACATAGTGGTTTTCTTTAATTGATTTAACAGCAGATGGAAATTGATTTTGAAATTTATCCGCATTTACATTCTTTATATATTGAGATATACTTGGGGCACAAGTGGCTCCAAATATCATAACATCCATTACATAAACATCAAGCGCTTTATTTTGATCACAATCGCGCCACAAAAATCTTTGAACATCGCGATCTTCTGGCCGTATATAAATTTGCAGAAACATCTCCTCGATGTCACCACAAACAGCAACCGAATTCTGTCTAAACTTAAACAGGATTGCAGACAAAGAGGCCAGCATTTCAGGGCCTTTTAACGAAAATGAATTTAGTGACAGACCGTCAATTTTTGCAGCTGCATCCCAAACGACTCGCGATTTTCCCGGCTTATTTTTATTGAACACAGCAAATATAGGCAAATACCACACTTTTCCTTTATTACGCATAATTTCTTTCTCATTCAATTTTCGTATATAACCTTTGTTTAAATAGCTTTTTATTGTATCTTTAAATATTTGGAGTAGCGAGTCGTCTCGTATTAATTTTCTTTCTAAGCATAGAAGTTGTTTGCGAGCCATACTAAAACTGTCCGGCAATTTAAAATTATCGTGCCTCCATAGTAACGGAGCCTCATAATGCCCGTTTCCTTTCATTACTGTGAAGATATTTAGCAAGTTGAGTGCACGAATTTCATTTTCAGACACAATGGGGTCTTTTACGCAAATTCCTATACTTTCGAATGTGTAGAAATTCTTAACCAACTCTTCTAAGCCTTTAACACTTTCAGTACATTACAAATGTGATAATTGAAATGCTTAGTTGAATGGTTGCAGCCGTTGATCCATAGATAAGCCATCCAAGCTGTGTTTTTAGTGCAACAGGTTCATTTGGAGCACCTTCACGAGTTTTACTTGAAATCCCTAGCTTAAAATGGTTTAATCCTATAAGAAGCCTTGGCACAGCATCAGCATAACTCTTGATCGGCAAATTGCGTAAGTGGTGATATCGCTGACACATCTCGGTATAGTTTAATGATTGTCTTGGCAAATTTAAGGACTTTACCGTACTTAAAATCATCGTTATTTGCCTATTATTTTCTCCCGAAACTTCAATATTTAATTTCATTGAATTTGCTTCATTTCTTTGCATATCTCCCGTCCACCTTAAACATAGATGACTAGATACACCACTTACCCCCAAATCATTTGTAATTGACTCCTCCATAAGGCTGATGGACGAGCCTTCATCAATAAATGCAAATGTTTCAATTATTCTTCCGTTGCCATGTATTTTAACTGGTATTATTTTAAACAAAACTTTATTATATTCATCGCGGTGGTCAGTATGAAATTATTCTTCTTGTTTGTTGGCAGTAAACATATTTTGTATATTTGACGTTTTTTTATTATTCTCATAATTTTTTGCTGAAGAAAACCGATGTAAAGACGGATGATGATAATAATCACAATTTTCTTCACAACATTTTTTTTTCTTTTACATTAGTTACCACTTCTCATTACGATCCAATGAACAATAAGTTTTGCACTCACTAACAGTTATACAGCCACTGCTTTTACAGACAACACATCTACGTTCACCACTGTGAGCATTGATATACAATTTTGTTGTTGTTTGTTTGTTACAAATTGCATTGTTTCTTGTGGTTATAATGTTTTGTGTCTGTTTATTTAATGTGGATTCTATTGATATTGTGCTCGCTGTTAAGCCAATGTTAAATAACCAGCTGTCAAATTCAGCCAAGTTTGGTTTTTTATTTTGATTAGTTAGTTGTAATTTTAAAGAAGCCCATTGCATTTGGTAAGTAGTTGGTAGTTTCTCCACCAATTGTTCTAATAAAGAAGAATTATTTATCTCATCTGGTAGATTACCTGCGTGGATAGTCGATATTAAGCTGCAGACATTAATCGCAAAGGAAGTAAGGCTCTGTAACTTATTTTCATCAACTTTTGGGGATGAACTTATCCTATTATTAATACAATTCAAAATCTTTTCAGGTTGTCCGTACAACATTCGGAGAATGTTTATAACATTCGTCACGATTGAGGGGTGTACAAGCATGTGTTGAACGCTTCGCAAGGCCTCACCTTTTAAAGATTTTTGCAGGCGAATGATGTTTTCTGCGTTCGAGAAGCAACATGTGGTTGAAGATCATTCGAAGGTAGAAATGAATAAAGGCCAATCTTCGGGGTTGCCGGAAAATATAGGCATGTCCTTCGGAACGCATTGTCGAGCGTTGAAGATGGCTTGTGTGCTATTAACATTTTGTGTTGTGTATGGAACATTATTGTAATTAAATGGAGAATTTGGGGTGTTATTTGTGAATATTGATGGTATAGCCGAGTGGCAGGGAAGTGTTGTTCCCGTATTAAAATAATAATTTGCATTGTGTTATAAAGGCATTCGGATGCGGGTAAATGTGAAAATGTCACATTAGTTGATTGATGTGAAATGTTTTGCTTATTGGAAGGAAGTTCAAGTCTTCGAGTAGCACTACTATTGGTGGTGGCCGTTGCATAAATCGGCGCGACGTGATCATTAGGAAAACGCAAACCATTGCACTCTCGTTATTGTTGTAATTTCGAGATGTATGAGAAATGTAATTTGAGTTCCTATGTATGTATGGAATGAGTTTTATTGTTGATGGGTGTTTTAATATTCTCAGCTGGTACATTTGGTGCTTGCTGAGTTTTTTTGTAAATCGCATGCATTAATTGAATTCTTAGTTAATGGGGGCTGAAAGTTTTGTTCTGGCGCTATTTCATCTATCCAGTTTTGAATGGACTGGGATTTATTAGACAGCACATCGAAGGATTTTTCAGCTTCCTCTAGAAGTTGATGTTTCTTTTTTAAATACTCATGCCGTAGTTTAGCTTGGTCTAATTTTAATGCTAGCTCTTCTTCGAGATGTTGGAGCTTAAGTTGAATAATACGTGATTGGCACTGTTGAGATTGAACAGATCGTCGACTGACAACACTATTGTCAGGAGAATTTGGTCTACTTATAGAACATTGTGGACATGTCTGGTTTTCTGACATGCTATCATGACTTTCTTTAAATTTTTTGTCGCATTTGATACAAGTCGCCACGCTGTCAGTTTGGAGGTTATGGCGTGATGAACTACAGTTATCGTTTTGTTGTTGACCCTTTCGTTAGGCATTAGTACTTACTGTGAATACTGGCTTTGGTGATGAAGTGACTTAGGCGCTGGGACTGAGTTTAAATCAAAAAGAATTTTAAATTTGTTGAGAAGTCTATCGGCCGAGCCAGCAATTTCCACGGGATTTTGAATAAAATACAAAGCGTAACAAAAGGCTTGATTTATCATTCAATGTATTTATATTAAAATTCCTTAATAAACAAAATAATATATAAATTTTAAGTGTACATATTAGCTTAATTTAACATACTTTTTGGTATGGAAATTCCTGGAAAATTCTAGTACAATTTTTTTGTCAATCACGTCTGAACCGCTTCACAGTCAAGTTATAACAAAATGGCGAAGGAGCTAAGACAACCGTCTTATAGGTTCCGTTAAATAAATAGTAATGTCATTTTTGATATCAATTATTTTTTCGATGTTACGTTTTTTGTTGCCAGATTGGAAATAATCACGGCGATTTGGGAGTAGCGGTAACAACCCTTTAATAAAAGTGTGGTAGCATTATTGAGAGCATTTTACTCAGAGAGTGAGAGCATAAGTCGCTGGCAAAATAAAATAGATTCTATTCACGACTGCTTTCAGTGGCGTCTTTTATATTCCATATTGTGTGAAGAAAAACGTTAAGCCCCAGTTCTGTTTCATCATTTAGTTCTGTGCTGCTAATGCGGGTATGAGGCTGGTTGAAAAATTGTGCCAACGAAAAACCGCTCTCTTCAACCCTCTCGCCAAAAACTGTATTTTTTGCCAGCATAATTAGTCTCGTTTGTGAAAGACCAATCAGATTGAAGGCGGAGACACATAGAATCCTTGATACTTTATACGTCGTTTTTTTCAACTGACAGCTAAGTTAAAATACATGTTTTCTTATGAACTTGATCACATACAGTACTTCTTTGTCAACGCAAAGTACAAAGTTGGGCAACTTTTAACGTATGTTGAGTACTTTGCAACTATTAATTGATTTGTTCTTTGTTTTGGTTTTGTTGTTCGCTCAAAAATAAAATACAGTGAAACTTCGATATAACGAACTTCGTTGTAACGAAAAACTCAATACAACGTATGTTTTAATAAAAAAGCCTCTATATAGCGAAATATTATTCAAATGCCTCAATATAACGAAATTAGAATAAATCCTAAATGGTAAAGTCCCGTTATAAAAACAGCGAAGTCTAAATGTATTTATAAGCGCATTTGTAAGGCCTCTATTAGAGTTGTCAATTATCCGCCTTTCAACTTTGTTCGAATAATTCAAATAATTGATTTTGTTCGTTCGATCAAACGATTAAAGCTGAAAAATTTTTCGATTAATCGATGAGAACAACGAATAAAGAATGATTTAAAAAATTTATTGACAAAAAATAAAAATTTCATACAAAAAACTTAAAAATTAAATAGTTAATATTTTTATTAACAAAAAAATACATAAAACAACTGATTCAAATAAACATTCTTCATTCAGTCAAAAAATATCCAATTGTTTTTTTTTTTTTTTTTTGTGAAATCAGACAATTTGGGTTGTTCTTAAGAGAAAATCTTTTACAAATAAAAGTTGACTAAATTTTTTAGCTTTCAAACGATTTTTGGTTTTGGTTTTTGAAATAAATCTTTCGCTAATTGTCGAGGTAGGTGATATTGTGAGAAGATCATAAAATAGTTTTTCTAATTTTTCTGTTCTTTTTTTACATATTTTCAAATATACCATATCGTCTAATATATCGCTGAAGTCTTTTTATATTTTGAATTTTTAATACTTTTAATATAATTATTTAATTCGTATAAAAGATTGTTAATTTCATTACTAGTAACATCTTCTTTATCATTACTTTCATCTGAATTATTGTGGTTACTTTCAACATAAAATAATCTGGAGTATAATTTATTCTTTAGTTTCACTTTTTGAAGAATATTTTAAAAAACTTTCATTGCTCGGAAAATTTCCAGAATATAAAAAATATTATTAACGTATTTAAAAATTTTATACGTCCCTCATTTATTCTTATTTTAATACGTTTTTGTAAATCTGTTGCAAAAGAATTATTAATTTTTTTGTTGTTGATCCAACAATTTTGTATACTTTAGGACACTTGTTACATGTGACTTTGTTTTTTTTTTTTTTGTGCTTGGTAAAATACTTCCAAAACGAGCTCAATTTCTTGGCTTTAGTGTATTTCTAATTTATTCACCTGAGAGTGAAAAAACCCCATTCTTGAAAATTTTTTAACGTTTCATTCAAAACATAGCACGACTACAACTGCAAACATCCAAAATAATATGTATTTGGTTGATATAAAGTACTCGCTTTGTTTCATATCATACAAACAAATTTAAACATTTTGACGTATGCATTTTAAACTAAAAAAAGTTGTTCGATTAATTGACATTAATTAATCGATTTATTCGTTATTCGACAATCGACATTTTAAAATTATTCGAACAAGAGTTTCGTTTTGTTTGATCGATTAATCGAATTATTCTTAATCGGTTGCTTGGTAAATCCTTAATTGTCTGCTAATGTGTTGTGTTGTTAAATCAAATTCAAACTTGTAAATTAGTTTATGTAGAATTTCAATATCTTCTTCTTAAATATAAAACCGAATGTGTGTTTGTTTATAAAAACGACAAATAAAACAAAAGTTTAAACTTGCTTATAAGTTTAATAGAGAAAAAACATTTATTTATTTAATAAAAATTAATTAATTGCCCGACCCAGCAATGGCTGAGTGTCACAAATGTAAAGCCTCAATACGTGGAGAGTCAGGAATTAGCTGTGCTGGTGTGTGCAAAAAGGTGTATCACTGTTCTGTAAAGTGCGCGGGTGTTGACCAATATTCGGTTAAAATTCTTGATGAGGATAATTTTGTGCGATTTATGTGTGGTGATTGCCTTCAATATATATATAATGTTGATATGGTGTTAAAAGAAATACAAGATGGTGTTCACAAAAACAAAATAAATTTAGTTGAATACAAAAATGAATTCGAATCATCACTAAAACAAAATGAAAATGAAATTAAACTGTTATTAGAGGCAATAGAAAAACGTTATGAAGAGAGACTTAAAAAAATAGACAATGCACAAAAAATATGTGAAAAAAACGTTGATGAAATAAAAAAACTTTGTAATATTGTAAGCGAATATGAAAGTAAAAATAAAGAGATTTATACCAATATTGAAGAAAGTAATGAAAAGATATGTGAAGAGATAAAAAAAGTTATTAAAGAAAATAATGATAAACAAAACAAACTGTCATTTGCTGACACAGTAAAAAAAAATACGATGTTGCCAGATGTTAAAAAACAAGTTCCCCTTATAATAAAACCAAAGGAAAAACAAAAAATAGAAAAAACAAAGGAGGACCTAAACAATAAGGTAGATCCAGTTAACCTAAATATAACAAACATTGAAAATAGAAAAAATGGTACAATTGTGATACAAAGTGAAAATGATGAAGAAAGAAATAAAATTAAAAATGCTATTGAAAATGAAATGGGTGAAACATACGAAATAAAAACGCCAAATGAAAATGATATGTCAATAATCATAACTGACATGTCATTTAAATATGCGGATGATGAACTTATAGAAAAAATAAAGAGACAAAATCAACAATTACAAGAACATGAAATGAAAGTAGTAAAATCCTACGAATCTAAAAAATATAATAAAGTAATTTATAATAGTAAAATAATAGTAGACAAGGAAACATACACAAAGATTAAGGCAGCACAAAAATTAAACATTGGATGGGAAAAGTGTAGAATATTTGATGGGACTAATATTTTGATGTGCTATAAATGTCAAGGATACAATCATAAAGCGAGTGAATGTAAGAATGAAGAGACATGTTATAAGTGCCATGGAACTCATAGATCAAAGGAATGCGAAAAAGAAATAATAAATAAATGTATTAATTGTATTAGAACTAATAAGAAATTAAATATGGGACTTGACGAAAATCACGTCACAGCAAACAAAGAATGTCCAGTTTATAAAAACAAACTTAATATGAAAAAGAAGAGGTTGGGGTTGATAATTTAACAATCACAGCAAATATACGGCATTTATACAAATATATGTGGACTAGTTAACAACTACAATCAACTAGAAATTATTGCCGATGAACAAAATCCAGATTTTATAGTTCTTACAGAAACACATTTAACTGGAGATATAGAAGAAAAAGAAATAAATCTCAGAGATTATGATCAGTATATTACATTATCAAATTCAAACAGGACGGGTGGAGTTATTATTTATTTTAAAAAGCAATGTAATGTTATAACAATTGGGGAAAAGTCTTCTGATTATAATTACTGGATAGGTGCATACATGGCGACAATCAAGAATAAACAATTTGTAATAATAGCGGTCTATAGATCACCAAGCAGCAGTGAAGTAGAGTTTTGTCAAGTATTTGAAAAATTAATGGAAGAAATATGTGAAGCACAATGTGATATAATAATAGCAGGTGATTTCAACATAGACTGGTGTAAAGAAGATACATATAAAAAAAGACTTGAATGCGCTTTTAATGATAATGGGCTTAAACAAATAGTAAATGATTATACGAGAATAACAGAAAGTACAAAAACAATTATAGACTACGTCATCACAAACAGTGGAAATGTAACAGTAGTAAATAACATTTCTAATAAAATAACGGATCACGAAGCCATAGACATAAAAATCAAGATAGTAACTGAAAATCAAGACGAAATGAGCAAAAAGGAAATTGAAATATTTAAATATAATAAAATACGTTTTAATCAAGAAATTAGTGCAATATTGAGAAACAATGATAACGATGATTTAAATAATAAAGTTAATAATTTTGATTCAGCCATTGAAAATACTATAAAGAAATTTACAATTAAAAAAGTAATAAATACAAAAAGTAAAGTTAACAAATGGTTTAACAGAGAACTAAAAAAATTAAAGAAAGAAAAAGTTCTTAAATATCAAATAGCTAAGACAGAAAATACAGATATAGCGCGGAGTAGTTATAAAATAGCTAGAAATACTTATAAAACCAAAATTCTAGTACAATTTTTTTGTCAATCACGTCTGAACCGCTTCACAGTCAAGTTATAACAAAATGGCGAAGGAGCTAAGACAACCGTCTTATAGGTTCCGTTAAATAAATAGTAATGTCATTTTTGATATCAATTATTTTTTCGATGTTACGTTTTTTGTTGCCAGATTGGAAATAATCACGGCGATTTGGGAGTAGCGGTAACAACCCTTTAATAAAAGTGTGGTAGCATTATTGAGAGCATTTTACTCAGAGAGTGAGAGCATAAGTCGCTGGCAAAATAAAATAGATTCTATTCACGACTGCTTTCAGTGGCGTCTTTTATATTCCATATTGTGTGAAGAAAAACGTTAAGCCCCAGTTCTGTTTCATCATTTAGTTCTGTGCTGCTAATGCGGGTATGAGGCTGGTTGAAAAATTGTGCCAACGAAAAACCGCTCTCTTCAACCCTCTCGCCAAAAACTGTATTTTTTGCCAGCATAATTAGTCTCGTTTGTGAAAGACCAATCAGATTGAAGGCGGAGACACATAGAATCCTTGATACTTTATACGTCGTTTTTTTCAACTGACAGCTAAGTTAAAATACATGTTTTCTTATGAACTTGATCACATACAGTACTTCTTTGTCAACGCAAAGTACAAAGTTGGGCAACTTTTAACGTATGTTGAGTACTTTGCAACTATTAATTGATTTGTTCTTTGTTTTGGTTTTGTTGTTCGCTCAAAAATAAAATACAGTGAAACTTCGATATAACGAACTTCGTTGTAACGAAAAACTCAATACAACGTATGTTTTAATAAAAAAGCCTCTATATAGCGAAATATTATTCAAATGCCTCAATATAACGAAATTAGAATAAATCCTAAATGGTAAAGTCCCGTTATAAAAACAGCGAAGTCTAAATGTATTTATAAGCGCATTTGTAAGGCCTCTATTAGAGTTGTCAATTATCCGCCTTTCAACTTTGTTCGAATAATTCAAATAATTGATTTTGTTCGTTCGATCAAACGATTAAAGCTGAAAAATTTTTCGATTAATCGATGAGAACAACGAATAAAGAATGATTTAAAAAATTTATTGACAAAAAATAAAAATTTCATACAAAAAACTTAAAAATTAAATAGTTAATATTTTTATTAACAAAAAAATACATAAAACAACTGATTCAAATAAACATTCTTCATTCAGTCAAAAAATATCCAATTGTTTTTTTTTTTTTTTTTTGTGAAATCAGACAATTTGGGTTGTTCTTAAGAGAAAATCTTTTACAAATAAAAGTTGACTAAATTTTTTAGCTTTCAAACGATTTTTGGTTTTGGTTTTTGAAATAAATCTTTCGCTAATTGTCGAGGTAGGTGATATTGTGAGAAGATCATAAAATAGTTTTTCTAATTTTTCTGTTCTTTTTTTACATATTTTCAAATATACCATATCGTCTAATATATCGCTGAAGTCTTTTTATATTTTGAATTTTTAATACTTTTAATATAATTATTTAATTCGTATAAAAGATTGTTAATTTCATTACTAGTAACATCTTCTTTATCATTACTTTCATCTGAATTATTGTGGTTACTTTCAACATAAAATAATCTGGAGTATAATTTATTCTTTAGTTTCACTTTTTGAAGAATATTTTAAAAAACTTTCATTGCTCGGAAAATTTCCAGAATATAAAAAATATTATTAACGTATTTAAAAATTTTATACGTCCCTCATTTATTCTTATTTTAATACGTTTTTGTAAATCTGTTGCAAAAGAATTATTAATTTTTTTGTTGTTGATCCAACAATTTTGTATACTTTAGGACACTTGTTACATGTGACTTTGTTTTTTTTTTTTTTGTGCTTGGTAAAATACTTCCAAAACGAGCTCAATTTCTTGGCTTTAGTGTATTTCTAATTTATTCACCTGAGAGTGAAAAAACCCCATTCTTGAAAATTTTTTAACGTTTCATTCAAAACATAGCACGACTACAACTGCAAACATCCAAAATAATATGTATTTGGTTGATATAAAGTACTCGCTTTGTTTCATATCATACAAACAAATTTAAACATTTTGACGTATGCATTTTAAACTAAAAAAAGTTGTTCGATTAATTGACATTAATTAATCGATTTATTCGTTATTCGACAATCGACATTTTAAAATTATTCGAACAAGAGTTTCGTTTTGTTTGATCGATTAATCGAATTATTCTTAATCGGTTGCTTGGTAAATCCTTAATTGTCTGCTAATGTGTTGTGTTGTTAAATCAAATTCAAACTTGTAAATTAGTTTATGTAGAATTTCAATATCTTCTTCTTAAATATAAAACCGAATGTGTGTTTGTTTATAAAAACGACAAATAAAACAAAAGTTTAAACTTGCTTATAAGTTTAATAGAGAAAAAACATTTATTTATTTAATAAAAATTAATTAATTGCCCGACCCAGCAATGGCTGAGTGTCACAAATGTAAAGCCTCAATACGTGGAGAGTCAGGAATTAGCTGTGCTGGTGTGTGCAAAAAGGTGTATCACTGTTCTGTAAAGTGCGCGGGTGTTGACCAATATTCGGTTAAAATTCTTGATGAGGATAATTTTGTGCGATTTATGTGTGGTGATTGCCTTCAATATATATATAATGTTGATATGGTGTTAAAAGAAATACAAGATGGTGTTCACAAAAACAAAATAAATTTAGTTGAATACAAAAATGAATTCGAATCATCACTAAAACAAAATGAAAATGAAATTAAACTGTTATTAGAGGCAATAGAAAAACGTTATGAAGAGAGACTTAAAAAAATAGACAATGCACAAAAAATATGTGAAAAAAACGTTGATGAAATAAAAAAACTTTGTAATATTGTAAGCGAATATGAAAGTAAAAATAAAGAGATTTATACCAATATTGAAGAAAGTAATGAAAAGATATGTGAAGAGATAAAAAAAGTTATTAAAGAAAATAATGATAAACAAAACAAACTGTCATTTGCTGACACAGTAAAAAAAAATACGATGTTGCCAGATGTTAAAAAACAAGTTCCCCTTATAATAAAACCAAAGGAAAAACAAAAAATAGAAAAAACAAAGGAGGACCTAAACAATAAGGTAGATCCAGTTAACCTAAATATAACAAACATTGAAAATAGAAAAAATGGTACAATTGTGATACAAAGTGAAAATGATGAAGAAAGAAATAAAATTAAAAATGCTATTGAAAATGAAATGGGTGAAACATACGAAATAAAAACGCCAAATGAAAATGATATGTCAATAATCATAACTGACATGTCATTTAAATATGCGGATGATGAACTTATAGAAAAAATAAAGAGACAAAATCAACAATTACAAGAACATGAAATGAAAGTAGTAAAATCCTACGAATCTAAAAAATATAATAAAGTAATTTATAATAGTAAAATAATAGTAGACAAGGAAACATACACAAAGATTAAGGCAGCACAAAAATTAAACATTGGATGGGAAAAGTGTAGAATATTTGATGGGACTAATATTTTGATGTGCTATAAATGTCAAGGATACAATCATAAAGCGAGTGAATGTAAGAATGAAGAGACATGTTATAAGTGCCATGGAACTCATAGATCAAAGGAATGCGAAAAAGAAATAATAAATAAATGTATTAATTGTATTAGAACTAATAAGAAATTAAATATGGGACTTGACGAAAATCACGTCACAGCAAACAAAGAATGTCCAGTTTATAAAAACAAACTTAATATGAAAAAGAAGAGGTTGGGGTTGATAATTTAACAATCACAGCAAATATACGGCATTTATACAAATATATGTGGACTAGTTAACAACTACAATCAACTAGAAATTATTGCCGATGAACAAAATCCAGATTTTATAGTTCTTACAGAAACACATTTAACTGGAGATATAGAAGAAAAAGAAATAAATCTCAGAGATTATGATCAGTATATTACATTATCAAATTCAAACAGGACGGGTGGAGTTATTATTTATTTTAAAAAGCAATGTAATGTTATAACAATTGGGGAAAAGTCTTCTGATTATAATTACTGGATAGGTGCATACATGGCGACAATCAAGAATAAACAATTTGTAATAATAGCGGTCTATAGATCACCAAGCAGCAGTGAAGTAGAGTTTTGTCAAGTATTTGAAAAATTAATGGAAGAAATATGTGAAGCACAATGTGATATAATAATAGCAGGTGATTTCAACATAGACTGGTGTAAAGAAGATACATATAAAAAAAGACTTGAATGCGCTTTTAATGATAATGGGCTTAAACAAATAGTAAATGATTATACGAGAATAACAGAAAGTACAAAAACAATTATAGACTACGTCATCACAAACAGTGGAAATGTAACAGTAGTAAATAACATTTCTAATAAAATAACGGATCACGAAGCCATAGACATAAAAATCAAGATAGTAACTGAAAATCAAGACGAAATGAGCAAAAAGGAAATTGAAATATTTAAATATAATAAAATACGTTTTAATCAAGAAATTAGTGCAATATTGAGAAACAATGATAACGATGATTTAAATAATAAAGTTAATAATTTTGATTCAGCCATTGAAAATACTATAAAGAAATTTACAATTAAAAAAGTAATAAATACAAAAAGTAAAGTTAACAAATGGTTTAACAGAGAACTAAAAAAATTAAAGAAAGAAAAAGTTCTTAAATATCAAATAGCTAAGACAGAAAATACAGATATAGCGCGGAGTAGTTATAAAATAGCTAGAAATACTTATAAAACCAAAATTGATACAGAGAAGAACAATTACGTTAATAAAAAAATAATTAATGCCAAAGACCAAAAACAAATGTGGAGAGAAATCAAAGACTTAGTCCTAAAGAAAAATAAAGCTGTGATAAAAAATGTGATATTTAGTGATATAGAATATAAAGATAACTACCAAATAGCCACCCAATTTAATAATTATTTTGTTAATAGTATTAAGTCAATTAATAATACAATAGAAAATGTGCAATATATAAACAATATACCTGTGATAATAAATAGATTTAGATTCCGTGCAATAACAATCCAAGAAATTCAAAATATTTGTAAGAATATGAAAAATAAACCAGATTTCAACAATGTTACAATTAAGCTCATTATGGATAACTGGAATATTATAGGAAAATCAATGCGTGATATAATAATAAGTAAATAACTTGAAACAGGAGTTTTCCCGGATAGTTGGAAATATTCAATGGTAACACCAATAGAAAAAATCGCAAAAACAAATAAATGTGACGAATTTCGTCCAATAAACACTCTCAAAACTTGTGAAAAAGTTATTGAAAAAATTGTTAAGGAACAAATGGAAACATATATGGAACAACATAATTTATTTTCAAAATATCAATCGGGATTTAGAAAAAAATTCTCATGCGAAACAACAGTTAATTATGTAATAAATAGATGGAAATATATAAATAGAAAGAAAAAGATAATGGCAATATTTTTGGATTTCAAAAGAGCATTTGAGACCATTGATAGAGAAATACTTATTCAAAAACTATATATGTACGGCATCAGAGAAAATGAATTAAATTGGTTTAAATCATATCTTACAAATAGAAAGCAAATAACAAAAGTTAATGGTACAAAATCAAACGAAGTAAACAATGAATTTGGAGTACCTCAGGGTTCTATTCTAGGCGCACTATTATTTATAATATACATAAATGATATGCCAAATATACTAAAGAAATGCGAAATAATTCTTTATGCGGATGACACATTAATCTACGCAGAAGGTGACACAGATGAACAATGTAGAGCAAATCTAATGCACGACTTAAATAACATAAATAATTGGCTTAAAATTAATAGATTAAAACTTAATGAAAACAAAACTAAACTACTTGAAATAAATATAAACAGTGAATCAATAATTACAATTAATAATGAAGAAATAGAAAAAGTAAATAAAATTAAATACCTCGGTTTTATAATCGATAAAGACCTAAACCTAAAAGAACACATTGATTATATAAGTATGTAAAAAAATTGGCAAAAAAATTGGTTTTTTTAAACGGGTTAGAAATAAAATATCTCAAATAACGGCAATACATATGTATAACACCATGATAAAACCACATTTTGAATTTGGCTCCACAATCATATACACTTGCTGCTCAAAAACACAAATCGAAAGACTACAAAAATTACAAAATAAAGCTATGCGGTCAATATTAAAATATAATATATATGCTCCAATTCAACTAATGCTAGATACACTGAAATGGTTAAATATTCAACAAAGACTGGAACTTAACACACTGCAATTCATTCAGAAAATGAAAATGGGAAACGCACCTGAATACCTTACTGAACAACTTGACTATGTGAGAGAAGTCCAACCGTACAACCTTAGAGATTCTGAAAATTTCCGGCTACCGAGGGTTACAACAACAGCAATGCAACGATCTCTATTCTTTAAAGGACTTAAATTATACAATCACTTACCAGAATATGTCAAAACAGAAAGAAATATGAGTATATGTAGGAAAAATATGGTAAAATTTGTAAAAAACAATGAATTCGATAATATTTTGTAAAGAAAAATCTGTAAAATAATCATATTTGAAATATTTTTAAAGTATTATAAATACTACTAAATAAATAAACTAAACTAAACTAAACTAAACAACTCTAGCCTCTATACAACAATGTACTCGTACAAAAGCCTCTATACAACGAATTAAGAATAAAATTTAAAGCAAAATGGTAAAGTGCCGTTATCAAAAGAACGAATTCTAAATGTGTGTGTGTAATGTGTGTGTATTGACTTGATTCTTGTCACAATGGCTAAAGTAAAGCGTAAATCAAAATCTATTCGAGAAAAAATTATATAATTGAGGCCGTTATTAGCAATCTCTTGTTAAATAGATTTGAATAAAGAAAACTATAGTTATAACGATTTTTTTTTGTATATATTCAAATTTCGTTATATCAAGGCATTGTTGGTAATATTTATAGCGAAGCAATAGCTATAACGAAGTATTTTCGGATCTCCTTGGAATTCGTTATATCGAAGTTTCACTGTAATTTAAATTCAAATTTACTCGATTTGATAAAGTTGTGGTGTTGTTTTATAAAATAATAAAGAAAAAGTTGTTAATTAAATCAATTTTCAATGATTTTCTCTCCGTTAACAAACTAGTCATTGTGACAGCCTTCTCCGTCAATATGTTTACGTCAGTTGAAAAAGGCGACATATAACGTATGACGGATTCTATGTGTCTCGGCCTTAATAAATAATAATAACAGGTACACGCATCCATACAACTCTGCGTTTCTCTGCCTTTTTATTCTGCTGACTGCGGCTTTATTCTGGTGACTTGTCAAAAAACGAACAAACAAACATGTATGTTTTCAAAGCCTAAAACATCAACATCGGCGAGAAGAAAACAATCGGCGAGGAAAAAACAACATTTTATCAAACCGGAAATAGTGAGATACAAAACCACACATCCGGTTTGCTAACTTTTCAACGTGCAAAATGTAAACAAAGTGTGAAAAAAAATTACGACTTTGAATGCAATAATTTTAAAGTAATATTTTAATAAATTAAAAATATAAAAATTAGAATATATGGCAAAAGTCCTCTAGTATCAGATTTTATGACTGTCATTATGGACATTTTAATTATAACGAATATATCCGGAGGTTTCTTCGAACAATTTTCAAAACACTATTTCATTGATATCTCAGAAACTAGAGAGGGTGCGCATATGACACTATACGCAATCGAATGAGGTTGAAAATACGCATCGATTGTGGTTTCAACTATTTTCCCGGAGGTTTTCTGAGAAAAGTTATATACTTATCAACATATATTTTACAAAAAAAAAAGAAACACTTTTAGTAATTTGCAAATAACTCATAAAGTAGAAGGGGTGCGCATATGACACTACACAAAATCGAATGAGGTTTAAAATACGCATCGATTGTGGTTTCAACTATTTTCCCGGAGGTTTTCTGACAAAAATTGTACACTTATCAACATTTTTTTTACAAAAAAAAAGAAACACTTTTAGTAATTTGCAAATAACTCATAAACTAGAAGGGGTGCGCATATGACACTACACACAATCGAATGAGGTTTAAAATACGCATCGATTGTGGTATCAACTATTTTCCCAGAGGTTTTCTGAGAAAAATTGTACACTTATCAACATTTTTTTTACAAAAAAAAAAAAACACTTTTAGTAATTTGCAAATAACTCATAAAGTAGAAGGGGTGCTCATATGACACTACACACAATCGAATGAGGTTTAAAATACGCATCGATTGTGGTTTCAACTATTTTTCCGGCGGTTTTCTGAGAAAAGTTATATTCCATCAAAAATATGAAAATCGGAAAATGATTTTTTGGTTTGAACCAATTGGGCAGCACTGTTCAATATTATAGCGAACACGTGTTTTTCTGAGTTAACATATTGACTTGGCAGCACTTGTAAGCAAAACATATCGCACCCTAAATACAAAAGGGTCACAATTCAAAATAATAAAATTTTCAGGAGAGACAAAAAACTGTTTTCGTGCAGAAGCAACCACTTAACATAAAAATAGACATAACTGTATTTTTCCAGTTAAAGAAGATACTGATGTGAAAGAAATTTTTGCAGTAGGTAGAGATGTGTACGCTGAATTAATATATGGAAAAAAGTCAGTTTTGGAAATTTCGAGTTGTGACCCTTTTGTATTTAGGGTGCGATATACACGTGCTTGATATTGTTAAAAAATTACTATTTATTAATTTTAATATTGTTTGCAAAAGTTAAAGAATATTAAATTCAGACATTGTTGAAGAAATGTCACAATTGCAATGCTCCTATTGCTATCTTGATGTAGCAGATGCCCATTATCTACATTGTGGAAACTGTGGTAATTTTAAAAGAAAAAAACATAAATGGCCAAACTGCAATTATTATGTTTGCGAAAATTGCTTGAAACGAATATATAACGATAGTTTCATTGCTTGCATTGTGTAAAAGTTTTTAACTAATATTTAGTATACACTTAATAAAAATTATATTTTTCAGTTGCAATTAAATTTTAAAATTTATTAAAGTAATTTTCTACAATACTAATTTTTTGAGTTATGACTAGTATGTCAAGTACATAGGTATACGAGTGATAAACAAAAAATCGCACTTCTTTTCAAACCACTCTTAACTGACTTTTTTCCATAAATTAATTCAGCGTACACATCTCTACCTACATCTTTCACATCAGTATCTTCTTTAACTGGAAAAATACAGTTATGTCTATTTTTATGTTAAGTGGTTGCTTCTGCACGAAAACAGTTTTTTGTCTCTCCTGAAAATTTTATTTAGGGTGCGATATGTTTTGCTTACAAGTGCTGCCAAGTCAATATGTTAACTCAGAAAAAAACGTGTTCGCTATAATATTGAACAGTGCTGCCCAATAGGTTCAAACCAAAAAATCATTTTCCGATTTTCATATTTTTGATGGAATATAACTTTTCTCAGAAAACCTCCGGAAAAATAGTTGAAACCACAATCGATGCGTATTTTAAACCTCATTCGATTGTGTGTAGTGTCATATGAGCACCCCTTCTACTTTATGAGTTATTTGCAAATTACTAAAAGTGTTTTTTTTTGTAAAAACAATGTTGATGAGAATATAACTTTTCTCAGAAAACCTCCGGAAAAATAGTTGAAACCACAATCGATGCGTATTTTAAGCCTCATTCTATTGTGTGTAGTGTCATATGCGCACCCCTTTTACTTTATGAGTTATTTGCAAATTACTAAAAGTCTTTCTTTTTTTTGTAAAAAAAATGTTGATAAGTATACAACTTTTCTCAGAAAACCTCCGGGAGTATAGTTGATACCACAATCGATGCGTATTTTCAACCTCATTCGATTGCGTGTAGTGTCATATGCGCACCTTTTCTACTTTATGAGTTATTTGCAAATTACTAAAAGTGTTTCTTTTTTTTGAAAAAAAAATGTTGATAAGTATACAACTTTTCTCAGAAATCCTCCGGAAAAATAGTTGAACCCACAATCGATGCATATTTTAAACCTCATTCGATTGCGTGTAGTGTCATATGCGCACCCCTTCTACTTTGTGAGTTATTTGCAAATTACTAAAAGTGTTTTTTTTTGTAAAAATATGTTGATAAATGTACAACTTTTCTCAGAAAACCTCCGGGAAAATAGTTGAAACCACTATCGATGCGTATTTTTAACTTCATTCGATTGCATATAGTGTCATATGCGCACCCTCTCTAGTTTCTGAGATATCAATGAAATAGTGTTTTGAAAATTGAAAGATAAAACAACAATGGACACAAAAAATATGTTTGTGCATTTTTAAAAATGCGTAATAATTTGAACTTATTTTTTTTTTTGTCCATTTTAGATTTTATTTGTTATTAAAAAGAGAACTGTCAAATCGAAGCAAGTAAATGAGTCGTGTGAACAGCTAGATTCATAAACATGCTTCAGAAAGCGAAGCAAGTACTTCATCTTGTCGTCTGAACATAGTATAAAATATTGAACAGTGCTGCCCAATAGATTCAAACAAAAAAAATCTTTTTCCGATTTTCAAATTTTTGATGGAATATAACTTTTCTCAGAAAACCTCCGGGAAAATAGTTGAAACCACAATCTATGCGTATTTTCAACCTCATTCGATTGCGTATAGTGTCATATGCGCACCCTCTATAGTTTCTGAGATATCAATGAAATAGTGTTTTGAAAATTGTTCGAAGAAACCTCCGGATATATTCGTTATAATTAAAATGTCCATAATGACAGTCATAAAATCTGATACTAGAGGACTTTTGCTATATATTCTCATTTTTATATTTTTAATTTTTTAAAATATTACTTTAAAATTATTGCATTCAAAGTCGTAATTTTTTTTCACTCTTTGTTTACATTTTTCATAAGAAAAACATAAAAACATTAACTTCCGGTTTGATACTCCATGTTTTTTTCTTCACCCACGTTATAAAAACTTCGTCTTTCTCACATTCAATTGCCAATATGTAAAGTGGCCTGGAGACGATAAAAAAACACGTCAATCAGTGCATATGTGTGAGTGTCGTGTTTTTGTAGTTTTAAAGGAGACGTACAAATAAAATCGTCAATCATCATTTTCATTTTGACATCGCAGCGTTCGGCTGTAAACATGACGTCATCGGAAGATGAATTATTATTACATACTTGCGTCTTCTGCAATTTTGTTAAAAAAGAAAACATGAAAAGAAGAAAAAAACTATGGATGAAAAGTTGGTATAAAAAAGAAACACTTTTACACACGAAAATATTTTTTTTAAGTGAATTAAGATTAAATAGCAATGATGATTATGGAAATTTTTTGAGAATGGATTCCCAAACATTCGATGAACTGTTGTCTATGGTGAAGCCCTTAATAGAAAAGCAGAACACGGTGATGAGAGAAGCAATAACACCCAGTATGCGTTTGTCAAAAACATTGCGATATTTGGCAACTGGAAATAAATTTGAAGACCTTTAATTTATAACAGCTATCTCCCCTACATCCCTTGGATTGATTGTTATTGAGACATGTGAGGCTATTTGTAAATGTCTCTCAAATTTTATACAAGCAAGAAAATAAAAAAATTCGTGTAAATTTTGTTTTATTAATATGTATGTATATATGTGTATATTTATTCAAGTAATGTTCATACATATGTACATATAAAAGTATTAATTAAATAAAAATATTATTCCGAAAATATTGAAAAAAACGTGAAATTGGTGAAGAGATGGTAAGCATTGATAATTTTCTATAAGTTTTAAAATAAATTTTTTTTCGTCCGCACATCTATTTATCACTACAGTTGCAAAATATTGTTTAAAAGTACATAGGTGGCAGGATAAAGACATTAAATAAAAAAAATACGATAATTGCTGTCAAAAAACCAGAAATATACATACGTTTGACACTTTTTATACACAAAACAGCTGACATTTGTTATCGTCAATCACAAATGGAGACTGTCAAAATATTTTTTCGTCAAAATAATATATCAAAAGATATTGATTTTCATCAATCAGAGCCGACAACGTATACGTGTACCCGAAAAAGCACGACTGCACACACACACTTAGAACGTTGATGTGTTGTTTTGATCGTATCCAGAGGACATTTCATCAATCAGAGCTGACAACGTATAAGTGTACCCAAAAAAGCACGACTGCACGCACACACTTAGAACGTTGATGTGTTTTTTTGATCGTCTCCAGGGGGCATAAAAGAGGACTATGCAGTTTATTTAAAAAAAATTGTGGCATCATTGATCGTACTATACTTTGCAGCTCTGCCAATTTTATATCCCGTTATATTTTAATTTAGATCACATAATTTTTTAACAAACTACATAATTTAATATATTTGTATATGTATGTGCTGTTGCAACGATGCATCGACTGCCTTTATTGTTGTCTTCTCCATCGTTTCTTTGGAAACGCGATCTCCCGGAATGCATTTTGTTTGAAAATACTCTTAATCAAGACAATTTCGAGTAAGTTCCGATTTTGATATCAGCAACTAATGCCTCAAATGCATATACATACATACATACTTATGTATGTACATAATTTTGACTTAACAGAGAGACGAGTGCTTTTATGAAAGTATTGGATGTACAAGCCGAATGTTATAAAATCCGATCGTATAGAATAATGGAAGATCTTTTTAAAATAGTTCAACGTTATTTGAGCGACTCAAAATATGAATTGGTTGACGAGGTGATTACACGCTATCAAGATCTGGGAGGAAATTCTGGCATTAAATATCAACACACAAATGCATACATACATATGTAGTATGTACATTCCATGATACATATGGATGTGATTAAATTCGATGGACATTGAATGCCATTATTTCCCTCTAAACTCTTGCACTAACTTAAGATAACATACATTAACCCGTAAAAACTTTTTTATCTTTAATGCAGGGTACGTTTATCATTGATCGTATAATATTACAAGCTCCTAAAGACTCATCTATTTTGTCAAGCGCCCTATTTATTCGGGGAAACCTAAGTTATCATGCGTGTTGTTTTGAGGTTTGTATTTTAAATCTGTGGTGTTAAACTTTCAATGTATTGCGACGATAGCGTGCTGTTAATATAAGACGAGCGCGTGATTAGAGTTTAAATTTTGTATGAAAACCGTTCAAAAAACAGTGCTTTCATACAAAATTTACTCTCAAAGGAAAAAATCTAGTTTAGCGACCCAGCTTCAAATGAAAAAAGGCCAACTTCCTGAACGCCAGTTACAATGCACACACTTCCTAAACGCATACTTAAAACTATTGGCAATGCCTTATGTTCCTAATCTGTTGGCAGCTCAGTTTAATGAGTATCTGCTGTCAAATTCTTGCATCTATTTTATTTGGTATGCAAGCGTTTGATACTTACGCCACAGAAACACATACCTGTGCTTATGCGTCCCATACACGTTTCAATTCAATTGTCAATTGAGTCTTTCAATTGAATTGATTCTTGTGTTATTGATTATTAATATCCAGCTCTTAAGGCCTAACGCAGTTTATGACAACAAAAAACTTTTTATTGAAGTTATACTTTTTATGCGACGCCCAACCATACGTGTGAAATTTAACGATAACAGCCATACCTAAACAAGAGCGGCAAGCGTTTTTTAGCTGTCAAAAGTTCTCATACAATTTGTATGGAGCATCCCGAAATAACGCGGCGGCAAAATTTTGCAATTGGAAAATCCGATTTTGACAGCGCGTTTAATAGTGAAGTTAGCTGCAAAAGACAAGCACTCATGATACAATGACTATAAGGTAGTCTTACAAGCCCAGCTGACAATTCTTGTAAATTACTTGTTTTTTATTTCAAGTGTTAAATTTTGATTTGTATTTATTTTTTCGTATTTGAATGAATAATTTTTATTTATATTTTTGTCACAGGTTGAAACATACACACATACACATTTATACTTTTGACTTCAGAGGAATTTTTTTTGTTGTGTTTGTTGTAGAGATGCATGTATTATTAGGTTATGAGTATACTATTATAATCAGGGCTGTTATATATTTTGTAATAACCCTGTTTTTATGACAAAGCGTTGACGCTCTTGTTTAGGTATGGTATTTCAGCGTTAACGCTAGCCGGTAGAAAACGTTCCGCTTTCCGCTCTTATTATTATTATTACTTATAAATTACCTTAAAGCTAACTTAGGATAACTTATATGGAACAAAGCAATGGCTTCCAGGGCCTTCAGCTGATAAGTTTACATATTCATTTTTTTATATACGTACATATTTATGTATTTTGTTTCAAAGGATATAAATATACTTTGTTTGAACAATTTTGCTGGGGCTTATTATTATATATCCGCTCTTGTTTAGGTATGGCTGTAACGCTGTGTGACTTGAGTGTGTATTTGTACTTACATATGTCAATTGAAGCCAAAGTGTTCTCTGCATAAAATTTGGCTCGTGCCAAGCAAGAAAAGCAAAAAAAAAAAAAAAAAAATGAAAGAGAAAGAGAAAGAGAAACAAAATAAGTAAACAAACTTCGGTTATTTATGTGCGTTTGCTTTTGTCAACGTTGACTATTGTTGTTGTATTTCACAGCAAGAAAAGCAAAAAAATAGAGATAACACTGATTTAAAAATGCTTTTAACGAACAGCATTCATTACATGAGTCAAAAAGGGTTAGATCAATAATAAATCAAATTAAAAAATATTTAAAACATATACTACATATATGTACATATATTGACATCTCCCTTCTTCAAAGTACACAGCATTTTCGTGAAGCATACGTTCTTGTACTTTAGTTAAAGTTAAATTTAAAGTAGAAACAAAGTGCAAATACAAAATAAAAGTGAAAAAAGTGACTAATTAGAGTGAATTATGGCTTCAACAAGTGCAGGTGATTTTATATGAATTTAAAATAATGCTTTATTAGCATTATTGAAAATATTGTTTCTTATTGTAGAAGCAGGAAGAAAGCGCAGAAAAGCGGCAGAGAACCAGCGCGCACACCGGCAGCGTAGAAAGCAGTTAAGACTGCAACAACCACAAAATTTATTAGTAGACATTACAAATGCAAATAATACACAAAATTCGAGTATGTTTTTGTTTAAATTTGCATATGAACATAAGTTTTATTCATTTCCATTTTAAAACAGATGATATTATAACGGGCATTGCTAACGCTTCCACCAACAACACTATGCCTACTGCAACCACTTCTAATAATGCAGGTGATTTAATATAAAATCAACAATTGAAAAATATTTTTAACTTATATTATGATATTTATTTTCTTATAATATTATTACGGCGTAAGAAGTATAACTTCTACAGAGTGTGATCTACACACACCGGTTTTTTTTCATATTTACCCAACGTTTCGTCAATTTTATGTTGACTTTTTCAAAGGTTTCGTCTATTTGAAAAAATTAAAACTTAATATTATTATAAATAAAATTTTACATTTATTTGAGCATGTACTCAAGTATTTATGTTTAAAATTTTATTTATTTGTTGCGGGTTAGCAATATCTAGATATATATTTCGTTGGTAGCTATACCAATTCATCAGTAGATGTTTTACCCTTTATGTTTAAAAAATTCCAAAGCTCATCTATTTATACAAAAACTCACAAGCATATTTTTGTGAATTACAAAGCATAAAAATAGCCTTTAAAAAAATTTTTCAAACATACACAACAATAATTTTTCATTATGAATGTGTTTACTTTTCTACACCTATACAATTAGACAACCGCTGGTTGCCATTAAAAGTATTTTATAAGACAAAAATGAAAAGCAAATCTCCCCGTTACAAAATTTTACATTTATTTGAGCATGTACTCAGTATTTATGTTCAAAATTTTATTTATTTGTTTCGTCAATTTTATGTTGACTTTTTCAAAGGTTTCGTCTATTTGAAAAAATTAAAACTTAATATTATTATAAATAAAATTTTACATTTATTTGAGCATGTACTCAAGTATTTATGTTTAAAATTTTATTTATTTGTTGCGGGTTAGCAATATCTAGATATATATTTCGTTGGTAGCTATACCAATTCATCAGTAGATGTTTTACCCTTTATGTTTAAAAAATTCCAAAGCTCATCTATTTATACAAAAACTCACGAACATATTTTTGTGAATTACAAAGCATAAAAATAGCCTTTAAAAAAATTTTTCTAATTTTCATTTTTATCCAGCCTTATGTCAAAAATTTCTCGATTTGTATGTATTTGTTGCCCTAATAATACCACCTGTATTATTTCATCATGCTGTACACATAAATTTTGACAGCTTATCAAGAGACTCGAGCACATACAGCACAATACATCGAATTGAAAGACTTGCTAGCTAGCGTTGTCAACTTGGTGCGTTTCGCACCTTTTTTGGTGCTTTTCTAAATGTTTTGTGCGAAAAATATCTGAGTTGGTGCGTGGTGCGCTTTTTTTTAAATTTTGGTGCGTTTTTTTAATTTTGGGTGGCTCCAAAGCAAATTCAACACAAAATTTTTTGTTTCAGTATGAGAAAAAAGAATTTTTTACAAAAAATACAACTGTTTCAACAACATTTCATTCAATTGTGTAAAAGTTTTACATTCAATTTTACAGACCACAATAAGAGCAACCATTAATGATGTTTAAGAGGTATCAAAACACAATCACAAAAACCGTGTTGTTATAGATAATTTGTAACATTTCATTATAAGAAATTTGTTGTCCCTTTTAGATTTTCAGAGTTGTTGTTTGATGTCGTAAAAGTATTCTCGAAACTAGCGATCATTTCGATTTTTATAAAATGCATAAAAAATGCGTTTATATAAAGTGTTGTAACACTAAAATTAATAAAATTTCTATTTACTAAAAGAAATATTTAAAGTCATAATGGAGTCTAAAAAAGGAGAGATCATAAGCGAAATACAAAAAGATTTGGGAATCACAATGTGAGTTTAAGCAATGGATTCGCCCTTGACCAAATAATAACACAAAAGCAAGATGTTTTTATTGCAAATGCGAGCGATATCACGCCTAAATATCCAACCTTGTTTGGCATGCTGGAACACGGAAACACATTGCAGATTTAATCCCATTTAGCTACAAACGACATCAAGAACCAACATTGTACAAAATGTTTTATCCCATTACAAATATGATATCATGCCATTAGCAGTACAATTTTAATCCGATGTCAAAATATTATCTAGTATTGAAAAAGGGTGGAGAATGATTCACTTCATGCAATGGCACAATTTTGAATCAACATTAGGATTTTGGATTTTGTAAAGATGCAAAGTTAATTCAATAAAAAAAAATTCTGAACTTGGTGCGGTTTTTGTTGAATGGCGCTTTTGATTTTTCTTCAACCAACTCGACAACTGCCAAACTAATCAATTGACATAGCCATACACGCTTTGATTTGAACAACAACCGACTCAATTGACAATTGGATTGAAACGTGTATGGGGTGCTTTAGACAATGGTAGAGTATTATATTTTTATTTACATATACATATATATTTATATATATATTTTATTTACATATGTACATATATATTTAAATTTTTTTTTTTTATATTTTTATAAACAACGGCGTTCCTTAACGCCGTTTTTATACAAAGAATTTCTATGCAATGCAAGGTTGCTGCTTCAAAATGCTATCCATTGCATACACAGTTTTTCTAATTATGCTATGCGTTTAGGAAGTCGGCCAAAGTTACATATATAGGGCGATAGAAAATCGAAAAATAAGACGAAAATATAATGTAACTTTACCGGAAACGAATAATGTTTTCGAGTTATTGACCTCTGAAGTTTTAATATAAAACTGAATATCCGAGACTTTTCGGTCGAAAACAAAAACAATGTTATAGAAAATTAAATAAAAAAATTCAAAATACTTTCGATATCGTGAAATCGGCAGTAAATGCTATTTCCCGACACGGCGGTATATAAAATAGATTTTCTACACAGCTGGCCTTCGGCCGGGCTTAACAATTTTCTCCACCATGGTATTTCCCGACACGGCGATATATAGAGTAACTTCGGGTATTGTGGACTACCATTTTATTTTCTTGATATTGTCGCTACAATACCGGTAGAAAATAAAAGAAATTGTGTCCATAAGTTGGTAGATGTGTTGTCTACATATACTTCAAATCAAAACTTATATATATAATTGTCTACAAAATTTTGAATGTGAAACATTTAAAAAAACCCATAATGTCATAATAAAAAAACTTTGCGGGTATTGTGGACCAAACAAAATATAAAAAGTTATGGATTATTTATGGTAAATTTTTATTAATTTAAATTTTGAATAACGAAAACATAACATAATCCATAGTCCATCTAAAATTAATAAAGGGCCTGTTCGGAAATGCATCACTGCGCCGCATCTGATCCGTATGTGTTATTAGTTTGCTCAGCTGATACAAAACAGCATATGCAGTGTAAGCAGCCGTTGATTTTCAGAACGTACAACGCATTAGATGCGGCGCAGTGATGTATTTCCGAACAGGCCCAAACTCAGCTATCCAGCAGCTATATTCTGTAACTCGCTAAAGCTAAATCTCCATCGCTAAAAACGTCTAAAATCGTTTTAGAGATTTTTAGTTCAATATTCGGCCTAATTACGAGTGTCGTTGTCGTAGTCGAAATTTAACGACTCCAACGTAAAACATATAGCGAACGTTGCCACATTTTGCAGATTTCGTCACGACTACGACACTCGTAATAAGGGTGATTGTATTCTGCAATGCGTATTGCTAAATTAGTCAATGTCATAAAAATTGATGCAATTTGGCGTTTGCTGTCATCGCTAAAATGTTAAACACTTGTATTCTCTAAGCACATATTAGCAACTTTTCTAGTTAGAAACACTATAATTTAAGCAAACTATTTTTTATATCATTTTGTTTAGCCTTTTTTTTAGAAAAATAATGCAGGAAACTAGAAAAAGGGCAAAAATACATGCTCATTTAGTATTTGGAATAGCATAGAGTTCGCCCATGACAGGTTGAAGTCTTTTAGCTGTTATAAGTAGTTTAATTTAAATAAAACTCAAATACTAAATATTATTTCAAAAAATTTATTTAATAAGAAAAAAAGATTTTTACAATTTATATATTTGTCAAGCAGTGAACAAATAGTACAAAATTAAAGAAAACTCTGTACACAAATTTTAAATTTATTATGATCAAAAACTTTTTGTACAAATATATACTTTCAAATAACTACGCAACACTACCGCCAGCAAATACCACAGTTTTAACATAGAAAAAATTTCAATTGTTTACTGAAATTAATTCTTAACAGTGATGCCATCTCTTATAAATCTTCCCATAACTTTCGGACGTATTGCTTTGATGAGAAAATACTACGCAAAAATCATGCGCTTTACAATTTTCAAAATACATGTGCTGCAAAAAAACAATTTCTGAATTCACAAAGCCTCTTGTATCATTGTATCGAGTGTATTATAGTATGGTATACAATAGTGTAAAATTTGTTGTTGGCAATTTTCATATAAAAAGGAAATACACCATTACACTTTTATTTCATATGTTTTGCAAAAATCGTATTTTATACAATACTCAGAGAGTATATGTATATACTCTCAGAGAGTATTTGTGTGGTGCTTGTTCTTCTTTTGTCCATCAATACAAGATTCAAGCCGATACAATATACACTAAGTGTTCACAAACATATAAACAAAAGTGTATTTCATACAGGATAAACGATACAAATTGTTGTGAATTCAGCAAGTAAGTTTGGACTAGAACTTTGTAAAATAGCTTTCAAAAATGGACGTTTTAAAATTTTTTAACAAAAACACAATTATTATTACGGGGTATAAATTATAATGTAAGGTAAGGCTAATATAAAATGTTAAATATACACGCATATATATTTGTCTCTTTTCAATATATATTTATATTTTCAAATAAGAAAGAAAGGAATGGTCATTTGATAGCAAATTAACTACGGTGGAAAAGTAAATTTTAGCTAAACGATTAGTTACAGAATAAGGTAACACTAATATAAATGTCCCCTATTGTAGTTCTCAACTCAACTCAGTTTGGTTGTATACGTGTCGACCCAACTTTCACACCACCAAATTGTTTTGTTGTATTGTGAAACACAACTGTTTTTAGTTGAAATTGCTAAAGCGTTACCAACTTAAAATATATTAGAAGAATTAAGTGTTTTATTCGAAAGCAAATAATATCAAATGGATATACATATGTGTAGATTTATGGAAACGAAGATGGTAATATAGATGTGCTCCGCGTAAGGAGGAAAATTCGTGATGAATCCAACCCTGTGGAATTACCACCTGCAAAATAAAAATATTCAAAATATAAGTTACAATTACAGTAAGAAAATAATTTTTACAGATTTATTAGCTATGTATTTCCGACTGACTAAAGAAGCCTTTTGCTATCTGCTGGATGACATAAAAGACCAATTAAAGAAACCTGTACGTACATCAGCTATACCACCGATATTGAACTGTATGCTGCCCTTAGATTTTTTGCTGACGGGAGCTACCAGAACTGCAGTGGCAACGACTTCAATATAGCATTAGCTCAATCTACAATGTCACTTGTTTTAAAAGAAATGTTGGATATGTTGGAGCAGCGCATATGCAGCAAATGGATTAAAACAGAAATGAGTGAAGAAGAAATAAGTGCTTCGAAGGTTTGGTTGTTTGCAAAAGGTGGTTTTCCCGGTATGTTGGGCTGTATCGATGGTACACATGTCCGAAATATGTCTCCGCGTAAAGATATAAAGCATCTTTACTTAAATCGGAAGGGATACTATAGCTTAAATGTTATAATTGTAAGATATACTACGTACATAGTACATATTTATTTTTAGTTAATATTTGATTTATCTTTTCTCTCTCAAGTCTCTCAAATTGGGCTTTCGTTGTAATTTTCAAAGATCTGTAAATATATTAAATGCTGAGAAACTGCAATATTAAGCAGAATAAATTTTTCTACTTACGATCTCTCCATTTTTCTTCACTTTATGTCGATGTAAACTGCAACGTACAAAAAGCAAACTACTAATAAGCAGTTGTGTGTATTTATCGTTTTTGTCATCCAAACTTGTGCAAAGTTGCAAATGACAATACCACAAAAAATATTGAACACAACCAACAACTCAACCATGAGTTGAGTTGAGAATGGCAATGCGAATTTATAAACGACGACCAAATTGTTTCAAAAGTTGTCAACCGCTATAGGGGCAAAAATGTCAAATATACACGATATATATTCGTCTCTTTTCAATATTATATTTTCAAATAAGAAAGAAAGGAATGTTCTAATGATGGCAAATTAGCTACGGTGAAAAAAGTAAATTTTAGCTAAGCGATTAGAGTTACAGAATACCCTTTTGACAAAATCGACATTTAGCTTTAGCTACGAGAATTACAGAATATAGCTGCAGGATAAGCTTTTGTTATTTGTAAAAGGTGACGAAACCAGTTGGTGAATATATCATTTTGAACATTCGATAAAAAGTTTTCGTAGAAGACGGTCGCTTTTTATTATCAGTCGCGCATTAACTTTGTGCTCTCGGTACTTTAATTACTCAATTACATCTTTTCATTTGATACAGTACCTTTAATAAGTTTTCGGTCAAGAATAGTAAATTTTCTTCTTTTACTGGTTGCTGTTAAGTGACTTTAAAAAATGGAGTCCTCCTCAGGGGGAAATTATTTTTGGATACTAGACCCATCGCCAAAAAGAAAAAAAAAAATAACAACAATCCCCAGTACAACATAAACAACCCAACTGATTTCCCAACTATTAAAAATAATAAACAAATAACACCCAATAACAAGCAATGTCCAAAATTTATCATATTAAAAAGCAAAGTAGCTGAAAAACCAATCCAAAATTTCAACATCTTTTTGGTCTCCAAGGCCCTGGAAGGTATATCTAGCGACCCAACGCTAAAAACAACGTTCACTAGAGACGGTAATCTACTCATTTTGACTAAAAACGAAACCCAAGCCAACAGAATTTTAAAAGCAACTACATTGCCCGGTGTTTGTGCCATCGAATTTCTATACCATCCATGCCTAAATATTATAAAAGGTGTTATTTTTGCTCCTACCCTACGGGATCTGAGCGAGGAAGAAATTAAAGAGGGACTAAAAGATCACGGATTGGTTGATTGTAAGAAGATCACTAAATTTGTTGACAACAAAGTAATAAATACTCCACTTCACATCCTTCACTTCAACCTTTATAAATTACCGAAAGAAATACAAATTAGCTTTATTAACTGTGAAGTTGAACCGTACATTCCAAACCCGACTCAATGTAAAAAATGCTTCAAACTTGGACACACACGCAAAAACTGCAATGGTAACGAAAATTGTGAGATTTGCGCATCTACTATACATGAACCCACACCCTGTACGAAAATTCAATGCGTCAACTGTAACCATCCTCATCGCGCGACAAACAAAAATTGCCCAACAATGAAAAAAAAGGCAAGCAATATTAAAAATAAAAACCGTTATTTTGTATGTTAAAACTTGGTAGCACTTTGAATTTTTTTATATATTTTAAATGCAAATATTTTAATGCAAATTTAAAAATACACAAGTAACTTAAATGGATAGGATAGTGTTTAGTTGTGGAAGATTTTGATTCAGAGAGATTCAAAAGGAAATTTATAAACGATACATGGATCATTATGAATCTTGTGTGTATTATATTTTTTAAAAGTACTAAGTATGTACATATGTATGTACATAAAGCTACGTTAACATTTATCGAAGAAAACTAACCAAGAAATAAACTAATAATTTATTTCTTTTATTTCTAATATATTTTTATTTTAGGGCTCGCACTTATTATACATTTTTGTAGAATAATTAATTTTATTTTGCATTATAAAAACGAAGTTAAATTAACTATCCCTATCCTATCCTTTGGAGAAATATTTAATAAATGTGAACGTAGCGTAAATATTTAGATTCATAAAAAAAATTGCCTCACATTACTTTACGTGCTAAACTCCATTAATAATGACTTACTGCCCATTTCACGATGTCGAAAGATTTAAATTTTTTTCATACGTACAAATACATTTAATAAAAACAATTTTAGAAATTGTTTTTGCTTTAAATGAAATTATACGAATAAAAAATATTTAAAAATTCTTTCAACATTGTGAAATACGCAGTTAAAATCACCATGTGTATTCTTAATGTTTTTTTAAGTACTTAAAAACATAAACTATCCGGTATGTTCTACATTCCGAGTGAAATTTTCACTTCTAAATTGTTCAAAGCATTGTTGGTAAAAATAAAAATTTACAGCAACAATGCTTTGACAATTCATAAGTGAAAATTTCACTCGGAATGTAGAACAGACCGGTATAAGATTTCCGCAATCAAAATAGCATTCGAAAAAAATATATACGTTAATAACGCTTTTGACATTTGCTTTCGTACTACATAGTTGCACTTTCGAAAGGGATTTTCTTGCTTTCCGAAAGGGATTAAAAAAATTCCCATAATTTACGAACGTTCGGAAATAAATTTTCGAAAATCGTTCTATGTAATCCCATTTCTACGAATTCGTAAATTTTTCGATTCGAATCGAAATGCATAATAACCCCCCAGGAGCTAAAATTTCCTACTCAAAAAGCAAATTATTTCACCTATGTAAAAAGACATCATGCGATAGCGTCAACGTTACTATACTTGGCCACAGCATTGATACAGTAAACAATCTAAGGATTCTATGTATAATTTTTAACAAACGATTCTTGTGGAACTCACACATAGAACAACTAAAAAAATCGCTACAAATACGGTTAAACCTTATTAAATGTATATCCACATACAGGGGGAACGCTCACCCAACAGCCGTTTTACGAGCCGTTCGGTGTCTCATTCTATCCAAGATCGAATATGGATTCGTCATCTATGGCAAAACATCTAAATCGCAATTAGCAAAAATAAAACCCATTTACAACTCTGCAATCAGAACCGCCCTAGGGGCATTTAAAACAACACATATCAAAAACATCATCGCCGAATCGGACTACCAACTCTCGAAAATAGAATCGAGGAACTTACCACAAAATTAATAAATAAATTCAAATTTCCCACAGAACCTCATCTAATTAAATCCATCGCAAATATCACATCAAAAAATAGTACTGTTAGCCATTAATCGAGCATCAGCGATCAACATCAATTTTAAGCCTGAAAGAGTTTACAACCCAACACAAGCGCCTTGGAAAATAAGAGATACTTCCTTCATACCGGATCTAGCCAGGCTCCCGAAAAATTATACCTCTAACTGAATATATATCGCACTTTTTAACAAAATATCAACAACTTACAGAACAAAAATTGGAAAATTATCTACACAGTGATGAATGAAACCTTGACAATCGAATACCTTGGTATTCTAGATGAAACAACCTCAATATTTACTGCCGAATCTTCAGCAATCCTTGTAAGCCTAAACAAATATAAAAATATCCGGGGTAAATACCTTATTTGCTCTGATTCAAAATCAGCTATCATGGCAATCCAAAACACAAATAACAAGAATACCACTATCTCCAAGATAAGGGACATCCTAATTAAGTATCACACAAAATTCAAAATCATGTGGTTTCCAAGCCATATTGGTATAGTTGGTAACACACTAGCTGACGAAGCTGCAAAATTCGCCTCCACAGCCCCCATAGTAAAACACAACTTCATTGACAAACAAGAAATTGTCTCTGAAATAGTTAAATCAATTAAACAATCTCAACTTGCCGAGTGGGCTGATTACAATCATTACTACAAAAACATCAACCCCAACAGAATTACTCGAATTTACCCAGCGGTCGTTTCAAAGAATAACTTACAAAAACATATCCAAGCATATTGTAAATGGAAGAACACAACAACTGTGTCCATTATGTCATGGAGCAACTCTTAACATCAATCATCTTATATACAACTGTAACACCATCAACACGATGCAAACCACGTCCTATGGAAATCCATGTCTCCCAAATCTATTACAAAATATTAACACTGAAAACATACTTAAAGTAATCTCAATACTAAAACATTGTAACATATACCACCTCATCTAAATAAGTTTAGTTCGAAAACCTTAGTTGTTAGCACCTTTCTTTCTAATTTAACGTTATAATTTATTATGACCTTAAATATTGCAAATAAGAAATAAATATCAGTTTGAACCCATCCAGCAGCTATACTCTGTAATTTTCGTTACTAAAGCTAAATCTCGATCTAAATTTTCGCCCTAAAAATTTTATAGATTTTGCTATAGGTGTTCTGTAACTAATCGCTTACCTGAAATTTACTTTTTTCGCTGTTGTTAATTTGCTATCATTAGACCATTACTTTCTTTCTTATTTGAAAATAAAATATTGGAAAGAGACAAATATATATGAAGGAAATAACATTCAGCTCAATGTTTATTTTAGTTTTTTCCTTTTTATTATTCTAATTTATTTACAGGTTTGTTGTAAAGTTTATTAAATGTTTATTATTTTAGTAATTTATTAATTATTTTATACTTAAATTGCCCGTCTTACGTATGTATGTGTGTTCCAGTCAACTACTTCTTTTTTATTTAACTCTGTCTTGTGTACTTTCACATCAAGTGCTACTTTTAAACTCTCTCGTCTTAGTCAATAATACCTTTGTTTCATTGTCATTGTTTCTCCTATTCTGTTCTATTTACTTGGCATATGATCTGTTCTCTATTGGCTGAAGTCGACTGTAGCATATACGCTACATATATGCGTGTATATTTGATATATTATATTGGTGTTACCTTACATTATAATATACACCCTTAATAAAGATTGTGTTTTTGTTAAAAAAAATGTTTAAAATATGTTTTAAAACGTTTATTTTTTAAAGTTATTTTACAAAGTTCTAGTCCAAACTTATTGTGTTTTTGCAGCACATGCCTTTTAAAAATTGTAAAGCGCATGATTTTTGGGTAGTATTTTCTCATGACAGCATTATGTCCGAAAGTTGTGGGAACATTTATTATAAGAGATGGCGTTACTGTTAAGAATTATTTATTTATTTATTTACTTAACAATATATCTTCAAAATAAATTTTCAAAATATACAAAAGGCGCCGGTGACTAGACCATATGCGCGCAAAATATAAAAAGTTAATGTGGCTCAAAGTAATTCAAAACAAAGTAAATAATAAAAGAAAAAAGTTTAAAGCATGTAATTATGTATATGAAAAAATATTGTGTGCATTAGATTAAATTTACAATATTTAAAAGGTAAGAGTAATCAGAATAATAGAAAATTTTACAAATTGTATGTACAAAAGAATATCAAAACTATAACTACACATCCTCTCAGGAGGCTACGCCTGATAGTTGGTAAATTTACTACAGTTTTGCAATCTATTATTTCCTGCAAGTGTTCACCAATCCTAGATCTCGGACATTCGGTTAAAATGTGTGAAACGGATAAAAGAACATTACAATGGGAGCATTTTTTTGGATCAGTTCGGTCGAAATAATGTTGAGTGTTAAAAATTGTTTTACCAACTCTCAATCGACTTAGCACCACACAGTCGCTTCTGCTAAAGCCAGTATTCTATCTGGGTCTTGGTTTAAAGGGATCAAGTTTTATTTGACGGCTACGTAATTGGAAATAACATTTGAAATATGTACATGGAATGTCTGTTATCTCAGGTAAAATATGCGCATCTTTTGCTGCTTTATCGGCGAATTCGTTCCCTTCGACACCAGTATGTGATGGAATCCATAAAATTAAAATATTCGGGTTTTCATTTGGTAACTTGATGATGTTGTCGTAAGTGCCATTGTGGTTTTTAGCTAAAGTTATAGTAGCACTAAGACTATGAGTGCAAATAATTGTTTTGACTTTCTTTTGGATAGCATATGAAATTGCAGCTTTGATGGCACCCAATTCTGCGGAAAAAACTCCTGACTCATCAGGCAAACGAGCTCTATAAACGTCAGTAAAATGTGATGGACCAGTTTGATGAATAACTGAGTATGTTGTTACACCACTGTTAAAGGAGCCGTCAGGATAAATTACCATTTCCGGACTAAATGAAGCTAATTTACTTTGCAAAATCTTCTTGAAAATAATAGGGTTTATTTTGTTTTTACTATGAAAACTTAGGCTCATATCTGTCATAACACAGTTAGATCTTACAGTTAAGGAGTTTGGCTTTTCCGGTAAGGATATGTTATGTTTCTTAAATAGCATTATGATTTCGTTGATGGCAGAAAGAAAGTGTATATCACTGGATCCAATGTGACTCCAAAAGGCTTAATGGAGCCCATCGGAGGGGATTGTTATAGCCCTCGATGCCATATTGACCGCAGCCTTTTCCAACAAAAATTGAAAACTCTGATATCCGGCCTCTTGTCTAAGTTTCTCCAATGGAGTAGTTCTTAATAGTCCAGATGAAGTTCTGCAACAGTTGTTCATAGCAGTATCTAACTTCCTAACGTTTTTCTTCGAAGTCCATCCGTAAACTGTAATACAGTGTAACAGCGTGCCAGTGACATATTCCAAGTGCAGTGTTAAAATGTGGGTCATTATTACGAGAGCATATTAGTTTCAGGAGGTTGTTTATTTTGCTAAGTTTTGATGACACGTGTTTTACGTAGGCATTCCATAATAAGTTTCTCGTGAATAAAGTGCCAAAAATTCTCATCTGATCAGTAATAGCAATGTCAATACCCCTGATGTTAACTCTGTCAATAATACATTCCCTCCTTCTGCAAACATGTAGAATCTCTGCCTTTTCAGCTGGTATAACTGCGCCTCTCTCTTTTGCCCACTGGCGAATAGCCCCATCTAGATTTTCTAGTCTCAAGCAAACATCACCATGATCGCCTGCAGCAATTGCAAATATATTATCCGCATAAACACCAACGTAGTCAATGCCGGGAATTGCCTCAATAGTTTTTGCCAAAGAGTTAGCATATATCGTATACAAAGTCACAGACAATGGTGACACCTGTGGGACTCCATTATCGATAGTATGATTACCGAAAAATAAAACCATCTATTCTGACAGTAACTCTTCGATTAGAAAGAAAAGATCTGATCAACTGCATAATATTTTT
The DNA here is from genome assembly GCA_947311025.1 of Lypha dubia. NCBI lineage: Eukaryota > Metazoa > Arthropoda > Insecta > Diptera > Tachinidae > Lypha > Lypha dubia. The sequence continues at coordinate 72,771,047 of OX371260.1, forward strand.
AGTTATTCCCCATTCATTCAATTTCATGTATTATAAAAGTCAATATTACCTTGTCAACCGTAGTAACTAAAAATTTTGTTTAGCATTGGCTAAACTTATATTTAATTGGTGCCAAAATTGCAATTTTCCAATCTTGGGGAAATACACTTTCTGAAATTATGTTGTTATACAATTCACACAGACGGTATTTTAATTTGACAGGCAGATTTTTTATCATTGAATACGTTATTTTGTCTTGAGCTGGTGTTGATCCTTTTAATGTTAACATAATACTGTCGAGCTCTGAGACACTTATTTTGAAAGACAAGAAATTTTGTTCCTCGCCACACTGTGTAAGATTTTCAATACATAGATTTTTTTTAGATGCCACTATTTCCGGATTCAGTGTTCTGTCAGAGCTAACTGAAGTCCAGTATTCAGCAAACTTCTCTGCGATTTCCCGAGGATGTGAAAAGCTGTTGTTATCAGCGCTTATTGGAGGAAAATTATTCATCTTCTCAGACCTTAAGTTATTGAGCTTTTTCCACAAGTAACGAATATCCATTGATGGTTTTAAGGAGTTTAAAAAGTTATCCCAGGTTGTCTTCTTGGCAACTTTACATTCTCTTTTGACTTTGCACCATATTTTTTCTGTACTCTAAAGCGTTGGATTGGTTACGACATCTCTTAAAATGTCTCCAAGTTATCTGTCTTAATCGGATCAATTTCGCAATATGCGAAATGAACCAAACAGGGTTATTTTTTTGATTAGGTCTTCTACTCAAGGGAATGCTCACTTGCTGATTTTCTAATAATACGTTTTATTTGAGCTGCTTCCCTGTTTATGTTTTGCGATATTGGAAACTGGTCACTCACTTGAGTCACTTTCTGAGCAAAAAGAAGCCAATTTGCGTTAGCATCATTAAATCGTGGTGAAAAGATTTTCTGAATATGTTCTGTGTTATTGCTAATCAATATAGGAAAATGATCTCCAACTTCGGGCAAAGGTAAAACACTCCATACCAGAGTAGGTGCTAAATCAACACTTGCCATTGTAACATCGACGGCGGTGAGGGTGTTCCTGGTGTTGAACAGAGTTGGCGATCCGTTATTTAAAATAACCTAATTATGGTAGTCGGCAAAATTTTCCCAAATTTTTTCACTAGCGGAGTTAGCACTTGATCCCCATAATGTATGCTGCGAATTTAAATCACCCATAAACAAATGGTGTACATCATCGATCGGGAAAATATTTTCTACCATGGAAGAAGTCAATTTTAAGTCGCATTCCTTGTATATGTTAGATATACGAATTTGTTTATCTGATTGTATTATTATAGACTGAAAAAGAAGATTGATTGAAGATGATGTTATATGCTGAGTTACATTGATGTTGTTACAAACTAGTAGTGCGATGCCAGATTTTGCATACTCAAAATCCTTATTATGATGAAATACCTTATATCCAGGTAGGTGTAGTAAGTGTTTATTCTTGTCTATGATATGTGTCTCTTGTAGGGCAATTATATTAGGTTTATGTTTTGCGATTAGAAGTTCAAGAGCGTATTTGTGGTTAATAAAACCTTGTATATTCCACTGCAAAATATTAAGTCCGATATTCATAAAACTTTTAAAGATTATTTTTTTCCCCTGCTTTGGTTTTTTTTATTTTCTTCAAAGTGTTAGGTGTTATTATTACATTTAGTTCCGGAAACGATTTGTATAAATTTGATGTTGGTGAGTTATTATTTGTGTTTGTCTTGCATGGGGAAATAAAACCCAAACCACTGTTTATGTTATCGATAATATTCTCTTCAGTTACATTTTTATCGATATTTAAGTTCATGTCAAAATCTGCTGTACTGTCATCAATGAAGATAGTGTCATCGTCTAGAAAATCTTCAGCTTTGTTTGTATCATTGCTTGTGTAGATCGTTTTGTTTTGTGCACTTACATCGTAATTGTTCGGTGTTGGTAATTTGTTTGAGTAGAGAAAATGTTGAGTGAGTTATTTTTTGTTGTTGTTTGAGTTGTTGGGTTACTGTTTATAATTGAGGGGTATAGATGCAAAGGCTGCAATCTCCACTTTTTTCACAAACCTAAAGCTATGTACAGACGATTGGCAGATCTTACAATATTGTCAGAAAAATGTTCAGAAAATGTCTCACAACCGTCTAAACTTACAATTTTTGTCTTGCAACGTTGCAAGAAAAAGCATTGTCAGTTCATTGTAAGACAATAATAATGTCAGACATCTGACAATCGTGAGAACACTCTACTTTGCCATTATCAGATAATTGTCAGAAATTGTAAGCTCTTGTTTTATTGGCAGATGTGTTTAAATTAATGCATCTGACAATGGCACCATTGTCAGATAATTTTTCTGTTGGCAATGCTGTCCATAAATACTATTGGATTTGACAGTTCTGACAAAGCTTAACAACGCATCTGGCAATTTTTCCACACAACAAGCTGACAACCGTGTAAACTGACAATTTTTGTTGGCAGATAAATTTATTGTCTGACAATTGTCTGACAATGAAATTGTAAGTTTTTCTTACAATCGTCTGAACTAATAATTTACCTTTTGGTAACAATTTTTCATTGTCAGTACGTTGTCAGCATATTGACATATCTTACAATATTGTAAGATCTGCCAATCGTCTGTACATAGCTTAACTAATAATACCTTTTAGTTGTATTTAATGAATGCTTCCGATTAGTGAATATATCATTACCAAATACACTTTTATCTTATAAAAATGTGTGTTCGAAAATTACGAATTGATGCAAAAACGGCAATGTCCATTGGATATTGTCGATTTTGCTATGATCACAGTTTGTTAAGCTCTTTTTCTTCAAACTATTTTCGAAAATGCATGCTATGTTTTTATTTTGTTTCTTTTTTAGCAAAACAAAACTAAAAAGAAATGAAAAAATTAACAATTTCTTTTTAATATGAAACAGTTAGTTTTAATGTTAATTTTAGAACTTTGTCATTAGTCGTAATTATGGAGCGTAATTATAGCAAACACAGCAATCTCAAATTTTATTATTATAATTGCCAGCAAACCGCTTTACCGATTTGGTTGAAACTTGCGTCATATCTTCATCATATTCTTATTTACTGAGTAGCAAAACATACAGTTAATAAATATGAATATACTTTGAGCTAGAGGTTTTTACTATTTATTATGAAAACTATAAATGTGGAGATTGTAGCCTTTGCATCTATACCCCTCAATTGTTGGCGTGGTAAATAAATTTGAAGTGTTGATTTGTAAATTTGTTGTTATATCAGTTTCTTTAGCTGTGATAGAATTAATGTGTTTGTTTGTATTGGTGATTGTGTTAGCTGTTGCTTCTTCCCTCTTATTATTTTGTTTTGATTGTTTGTTTGTCGTCGGTAGATTTTTTGTTGATTGTGTAACTAGAATTTGTGCGTAGGCTTGTGCACTTTTCGCCATTTTATTTGTGGGTTTTAGCATGTTCAAAGTTGGGTTATCATTAAAGATCTCCCAAGCTTCACGATTTGATCATCATCTTGATATTCGGAGTTAGTTGATTGACTTATGCTTCCAGTATGTTGGACAGTTAGCACCATTTAATGTGTGGGATGCTAAAAGACAATTGGCACAAAACTTACGTGTACATGGGTTATGTGGTGTAGGTGTTCCGCATTCCTTGCATATCTCTACATTTCGGCAACGTTTTTTAGTATGATCCAATTTATGGCAGTTTTGGCATTTCATCGGATTTGGTATATATTAATTTACTGGGACTCTCTCCCAACCAAGTTTAAGGTGTTCTGGGCGGTATATAAGATCAAATGTCAAAATTGCAGCACCTATTGGTTTCATCTCATTTTCTTCAAATTTCATGATTTTCCTAATTTGGACTACTTTTTGAGGTTTAAGTGATCAAGAAGCTCTTCTTCACTTATGTCGATAATTTTTCTAGAGAATACGCGGCCTTAGATTGTATGGAACAAATGCACTTTAGTGAAGCTTCACCAAATTAAGTAAAAATTAGCCTATGTGATAGAAAATCAAAAAATAAGAAGAAAATATAAAATAAAAAAGTTGGCGGCAACGCATAGTTTTCGAGTTATTGGCCTCTGAAGTTTTCATATATATGTGCGATTTCCCTTTGCATTTCTCAACGTACTTTAGTGAAGTTACACCAAATAAAATAAAAATTAGCCTATGTGATAGAAAGCGAATAATATTTGAATTCAAAATTAAATTATGCATTACGTAAATATATTTATTTAATAAAACGTATTAATAATTAAGAAGAAGTTTATTTTTAATTGTAAAGTTTGCCCACATAGCCGGCCTTCGGCCGGGCTCAATGATTTTCTCCACCATGGTATATCCCGACACGGCGGTATATAGAATAGAATTTTTGCATAGCCGGCCTTCGGCCGGGCTTAATGATTTTCTCCACCATGGTATATCCCGACACGGCGGTATATAGACTAGATTTTCTTCATAGCTTTATATGAAAACTTCAGAGGCCAATAACTCGAAAACTATGCGTTGCCGCCAACTTTTTTATTTAATATTTTCTTCTTATTTTTTGATTTTCTATCACATAGGCTAATTTTTATTTAATTTGGTGAAGCTTCACTAAACTGCATTTAAGCCGATTGTATTTAAGGTTTTGTGGAGTGCTATTTTCACCGGAATACAATCTATATAATTTGCCTTTAGAAATTGTTCCGCAATATTTTTATTTGATACCTTAATTAAAAGGTCCCCGCTTCTCATTTCCGTAACTTCTAAACGTTCGTTGCTTATATAATTTAGGCCTCGCTCAACTTGAAAAACTCTGTAAGGGGATGAACCCCGTTCATGGTGTTAGAAAGTGAACTATAGACTGTGTCTGAAAACTAACAACGACCGATAAAAAAGAAAATATATATGTATGTAGAAGTTTTTCATTTCTCCTTCACACAGAATCTGCAAACTACTAAAAGCGCAAACACACACTATCCGATTAAAACACGATGTTAACGCGGAAAATGCCAGACAGCTACTGATTTTAAGAATTAATTTCAGTAAACAATTGAATTTTTTTTCTTATTAAAACTGTGGTATTTGCTGGCGGTACTGTGGCGTAGTTACGAGTATTTGAGAGTATATATTTGTACAAAAATGTTTTTGATCATAATAAATTTAAAATTTGTGTACAGAGTTTTCTTTAATTTTGTAATATTTGTTAACTGCTTGACAAATATATAAATTGTAAGAATCTTTTTTTTCTTATTAAATAAATTTTTTATATAATATTTAGTATTTGAGTTTTATTTAAATGAAACTACTCATAACAGCTAAAAGACTTCAACCTGTCATGGAAAAACTCTTTATTCTATTCCAAATACTAAATGAGCATGTGTTTTTGCCCTTTTTATCCTTTTTTTAGTTTCGTACATTATTTTTCCCAAAAAAGTGCTAAACAAAAATGATATAAAAAATATTTTGCTTAAATTACATTTTAGCGCCTTCAAAATAACGTTGCTTAAATTTTAGCGTTTCTAAAACTTGCTTATATGTGCTTAGAGAATACAAATGTTCAACATTTTAGCGATGAGAGCAAACGCCAAAATTGCGGCGAAATCAATTTTTATGCCATTGACTAATTTAGCAATACGTATAGAATAGAAAGTGAAAGTTTCATCAACATTCCATATTAATGTTGCTTGAAAATTTTTCTCATTGTCTACTCTTTCCAAAATCTTAAAAAACAATTCCACGTTTCCTTTTGTAAAGCCTTTTGCTCTTTCAAAGAAAGTGTTGGTTGGCTCCCTCAAATTTAATTTATGATTATGCCGTCGCATAAAACCATATAACAAATCTTTGCCAACACATTCCTGAAGAATAGAAAATTTATTTGGGACGTTGTTAGATTAAGCCAGTTGAAAAGCAAGAGATGTAATCTATTCTAGTAAGACTCCAATATCGTTCCTTCATTTCCTTGGCATCATTAACCAAACCATTTCCACCTTCTTATTCAGGACTGGTTTTCGTTCCAAAGGCTCAGACAGAAGATCCGAAGATTTGGCTTCTACAGCTTTCCTGGTTCCATTTTTGAACCTCTCCTTTCTTAGGCATTATTAAAAAAAGAAAAAAACTGAAAGATATCTACATATGTAGCTCGTTCAATTGTCTGTGTGGTAATGTAGACTACTGGTCCACAATTAAATTAATTGAAAATAATATTTTAATTTTAAAACGAACTGAAAATACAAGTTCACCAACTTCTACTGAAAGTCGTTCCCACGACAATCGGATTTTCACTCCGGAACGACCCGAATCCAATACGGCCAAGGATTGTCAACTCAGCGACAGCTGTATCAGACGGAAGTTTTTTCCACATGTGAGCAACTCATGTCAGCGAGCTTGCTCAGTATCCTACTGCTCAGAGGTGGCATAGAACAAAATCCAGGCCTTCAAGTCTGGTATTGTTCTGTGTGTCATGTTCGCTTAATGCGAAATGTCACCTCTGTGAGGTGTACCATTTGCGATGGCTGGTGTCACCTGAAAAATTGTTCAGGTATCACCAGCCTCCGCCATACTCCCCCCTTGTAACCACACCTCAACATAGGGCCTTGCCATCCCCTAAGGTATGTGCAATATGTAGGGACAACATTAGGGGAAACACAACCTCAGTTAGGTGCAATGGATGTAATAATTGGTGTCACATGAAGCGGTGCACATAGCTACCTGCTGCCTGAATCCACCAGACACGGGTAGCCCCCGAGACTCTGCCTCACGTACAACATCAACGACAAGCGTAGCGCAACCACAAGTGCTATCCCCTCAAGCGCAGCAACTCGATCTGCCATCGGGAACCCCATCACCCAACACCATACCTTGACGACCAGCTGGAAATATGCTACAACGGCGCGCGCATAACTCTAATCCACTACCTTCATTCCGAATCATGCAACTAAATTGTAATTGCCTCAGGAATAAGGTGGTGAAGATTACAGACTTCATGCACACAAATCAATCCAGGAAACAAAGCTACACAATCGGAGCACCCTCTCGTCATGCGGGAATTATAACATAATTCGGAGAGAGAGAAAGAGACCATGGTGGGGGTCTTGCGTTCATAATTGAACGCAATGTCAACTACAGACTCACCGCCCCACCGACCCCCTCCGAACCCGACCCGTACTTAGAAACCATGAGCATTTCAATAAACACTAGAGATATTGAACTGGAGATCGTCAACGTCTATATCCCGCCCGTTAACAGCATAGGGGCGGGTTATCACCCAAGCATATCCCACCTCCTGCATGGGGATAACATATTGATACTCGGCCATAGGCCTATTGGGCTAAGGGATGTAGACCAATTGGAGCAGTTGAATAAGTGCTCATTATTGTGCGGGCTCTGGAGACAATCTGGGCATATGTCTATAATGCCGGAGACTATGCGCTTTTGGTAGCAGTTAAGAATACTACTCCAGCCGGCTCTGAGTTGGGACAAGATTGACCGAGATTGTCTGGGGAGTTGCCGGTCGCTGTTAGCGATCGCGGGTGTTCGTGAGTTAGGGACCCTGTTGCAACTGTATCCGTTAGTTGTTTCTGTGACCGTTTGTTGATACAACATCTTGAGGGCACTTTTGATGGACACTCGTGTAATGTCTGGTGGAATGGCGTTTCTGATGTCCTCACTATAGTGCTGGAAGTCCTTACGGATGCGTCTTGGGAGAGGGTCCTGCAATACGAGTTGGTGATTTGGGTGTGTTGGCAACTGACATGCCATCAGCAATTGCTTTAAAAGTATCACATTATGCTGCTTGACGGGTAGCATTAATGTCTCCTCATGAAGATGGTCAATATTGGTCATTTTTACGCATCCAGTAGCGATTCTGAGAGCATTGTTCTGTGTGGTTTGTAGTGATGTCCATTGTGTGTCACTAAGGAACGGGGTCCACACAGGTGCAGCACAGTTTAAGAGGGATGGACCAATGGCTTTATACTTTGTTACGAGTACCTCTTTAGTAATGCCCCAGGAGGTGCCCTAAAGGGCTCTCAGGACTTTGTTCCGGGCTTTCACTTTTTGACTAATATATGTGGCGTGCGAGACAAAGTGAAGGAGGCTGTCAAATACTACGCCCAGTATTTTAGGGTTACGCACTGTGGGTATGCGTCTTCCCTCAACAGAGATGTTTAATTCCATCCTTACTTCTTTAGTCCAGGAAGGAAAAAATGACACTGACGACTTTGAAGGTGATAGCTTCAAGTTACGCTCTTTCAGGAAGTCTGTTGACCTGCGGAATTGAATGAATAGACTTGACTCTTTGGATAGTGTATAATGAGTAAGTTTATTAAATATCTTCTCTTTACTTATTACCTATCATTCTTACATTAGTATAGTAGGCCGTCAGTGCTGGCACTACACCTCCCCTTTTTAAGAAAAAATTAATTAATTTATATTATACTGAAATTATTATACTGAAATTATTATACTGAATTTATTATACTGAATTTATTATACTGAATTTTTTATACTGAAATTATTATACTGAAATTATTATACTGAAATTATTATACTGAAATTATTATACTAAAATTGTTATACTGAATTTATTATACTGAATTTATTATACTGAAATTATTATACTGAAAGATTAGTGCAATAGATATTGGTCGTTCCTATGTACCTCCCTTTTTAAAAAAAATGATGAATCGAGCAAGGTGACCAATCTTGTTTGCTTCAACATTTTCATAGTATGGTTTTTGTTTTTTTTTTTTTTGTTAAGATTATAATTATTAGTTTTAAAAATCTGTTTAATAATGGAAAGTAATTGTAATGTAAAGTAATTTGATTTATATATATATTTTGTTTGTTTTGTTGTTTTTAGATTTTATAAACGATAATTGTATTGAAATACTGAGTAAATGCTTTTACAATATATATTTTTCTCTTTTTTTGTTATAAATTAATTAATTTGTATGTTTAAGATTAAATAGATTTAAATTATATATTTGTATTCTTAAATAAGTTTTGTGTAAATAAACAAGATAAGTTTTTAAAAGTTAAATTTATTATAAATTTGGGTTTTTTTTTTGTTTTTTTTTTTTGTATAACATGTTTTTGTTATAAGTTAATATAATATATTTAAATATATGCATAGTAAAAAAAATAGTTTATGCATGTATTTGTTTAAAATTTTACATACGAAATTGAACACCGCGAAACAACCAGGATCAGGGGATGGTGCCCTGTGTTAGCAAGACACTACCCCTTCTACTGGAGGGCCAATGACCCGCCAGGAAGCCTTCACCCGAATGTTTATGCTGTGCCCAAATTTCTTTTGCAATTGATGGGATATTTTTAGACATATGTATACTGATTAAAATTTTTTGTATACATATGTTATCTATACGATTTCATTACAATGTTTTATAAAAGCTTTTATTATGTGCAAATTCAATTTGTTTCTACTTGTTACTAAATTTTTGGATATTACTTTCTTATACGATTTTTATGGACAGTCTTTAATTTTTGTGTTACATTATTCTGAATTTTGACATTAGTGCCTTCAATTTCTTTTACAGTATATGGCCCCTCATATATATTATTGTGTTAATCATAAGGTTCTTTTTTTAAATATACAACATCATTTACTTCCAACAATATAGGTTTTGAAAATTTATCATAGTATGCTTTACCTCTCTCTTTATGTTTGTCAATCAGTTGTTTTGCAAGCATATTCGTCTTTTGTAACCTATATTTAATTTCTTTACTGTTATTATCCAAATTGTATAACGGATCTAAATCTTTACTTTCTTCGTTAGGTAGTACTATTTTCCTTCCAAAAACCAATTCGAACGGAGTTAATTTATTATCAAACACAGTGTTCGACGAGGTATTGTGATAAAATGTAAAATACCTTAAGTAGGTATCCCAATCGGATATATTTTCTTTAAGGTATGCTCGAACATACTCATTAAAAACGCGATGGTTGCGTTCCACTGTGCCTAATGTCTGATGGTGGCAACTAGTGGAAAATTTTATGTCTATTTTTAAAAACTTACATAGTTCAGAAAGTATTACGTTCTTGAATTCTGTGCCTAGGTCACATTTAATTGTGTTCATTTTGCCATAAATTAATATAAAACTTTCGAAAATAGCACGAGCAACTGTTTGTGCAGATTTGTCGGGTATGGCTACAGTGACTAAATACTTCGAGAAATCGCACATCAATGTGAGAGCGTAATTGTTGCCGTAATTAGAGTGGGGTAATGGACCTATTGTATCTATAACTACTATGTAGAACGCTTTAGTAGGTGTAGGTGTTAAAACGAGTTTTTCGGTATTTGTTGGTCTGACTTTATTTAAGTTGCATTCTGTGCAATTCCTAACAAATTCCGCAATGTCTCTTGTCATTTTCCTCCAGTAATATTTTGTTCTGAGCTTGGCATACAGCTTCTTCTGTCCACAATGGCCTCCTAAAATGGGTTCTCTATGATAAGTTTGCATAAGATTCTTTTTCTCTTTCTCGTCAGTCTATGGGTGCAGTCAGAGTTATCTCTAAGATTTTTAATGTTTTATTACCCTGATCCTTTAGGTTCTGTGTAGTAAAAATTTTGCAAAGTAAATCGTTTTTGGGCCACTCTGCATGGTAAATCCCGAGTTTGTTTAAGCTTGGTGTTTCGTTAACCAACTCGAAATCTACACACAGCAATTTTTTAAATCTTTGATGTGCATTTATGCGCAGTTTTATTATATTATTATTAATACCATGAATCTCTGTCTTAAATTTTGTTATGTTCTTACTAAACTCATGAGAAAACTTATCATAAATTTTCAAATTTAAATTTTTATTAATTTTTAACGAATTTTCAATGCCATTACTATTATCATATTGTCGTCTCGCCATTGCACGAGTCGTTACCGCAAGAACTGTCTTAATACGTTCAATGTCAATTCTAGACAGTGCGTCTGCGTGAAGTTTTCTGAACCTTTACTCGATTACAAAATCGTATTCTTCCAGATCTAATTTCATACGAGTCAGCTTTGATGACGGATTTTTTAAAGAAAATAAGTAGGTAAGTGGCTTATGGTCACTGCATACAATGAATTTTCTTCCATAATAAACATAGGGTCGAAAATGGTTAATTGCCCAATGTTAATTCTTGTTCAATTGTAGATTTGTGCGACTCTCCTTTTGTAAAAGTGCGTGAAGCATAAGCTAGAGGCATGTGTTTCCCATTATATTCTTGGCTCAATACAGCCCCGCAGGCAATTTTGCTTGCGTCTGTTGTTATATAAAAATCTTTCCTAAAATCTGGATATTTTAGAATTTTTGGGTTAAGAAGTGCCTTTTTTATATATTGAAATGACTTTTCACATTCTATTGACCAATTGAATTTTACATTTTTGCGTGTAAGCTGCGTAATATACAATGCGCATTTTGCGAAATTCGGCACAAACTTTCTATAGTAGTTGCTAACGTTTAGCTTCTTCAGAGTTCTTGGGAGTTGGGTATTCTTTAATAACTTTAGATTTTGATTCATCCGGGAGCATGCCCTGATTGGTACATTTATGCCCAAGAAAAACTACTTTTGTACTACATTTGCCTGGGTGCAATTTCAAATTATATTTTCTGCAAGTCTTGAAGACATCACCCAAGTTGTTGAGCATGTGCTTTTCGGAACATCCTATAATGATTAAGTCGTCCATATATAAAAATTATTGGTCAGGTTTTATACCAGCAAAAGCTAACGACATCATTCTTTGGAATGAGTTGGGAACGACTTTTGGTCCGTTAGGAAGACGTTTAAAGCGAAACGAGCCTTGCTGTGTGGAAAACGATGTTATATTTCTAGAATCCTCATCCAGTTAAATTTGGTGGAAACCTCACATGAGATCTAGACACGAGAAATATTTAGCTCGACCAAGTTGATCTAAAATATCATCTATCCTTGGTAACGGGTATTTATCTGCAGCTAAATTTTTGTTAATTTGCCTAAAATCAAAAACTAAACGCCATCTTTTGCTTTTCTCCCCTGGAAGTGATTTCTTTGGCACAAGAAGAAGTGGACTATTGTATTCTGATTCAATAATTTCATCCTTCAACAATTTATCTACTTGCTTGTTTATTTCCTCTTTTTGTGTTTGTGGTATTCTATAATTTTTAATATATGTTGGTGTGTGATCTTTAACGTGTAGCTTTTGCTTATAAAAATTATTTGCAGTAATTTTTTCATGTTCTGGCGCAAAAATATCTGTGTATTCTTCACACAGCGTTGTTAAATTATCGGAAACAAATTTTGGAAAATTTTTCTTTAATATCTTAATTACTTCGTCATTTCTATTAATTTGGTTTTTTTATATTGGAAAAATTTGATATTCGCTTAGATTTTCAAAGATAATGTTCTTATTCTTAGCCGTCACGTCTTCAGAGGTGGTATTTAATATTTCAACATATGATTTTGCTCCAGAAATAATGCAGTTTGGTGTAAATATGCCTGGTTCTAATTCTTGATTTGGTATAAAATACGATTTCGTGTGGTCTAAATTATAAATTTTTCTAAAAGTTTCGCATCGTGCAGGGACAATAAATTGATTTGGAGTTTGAATATCAATAATTGGCAGCTCAATTTCGTGATGGAGTTCCTTAGGTCGAACTATTTAGAAGTTATTGTTATCATTGTAATTTAAAATGCAATTGTTTGTTTTTATAAAATCTAGGGCAATAATACCATTACATGGTATGGGAAAGTTATTTTCCACTACTAGGAATTTGTGGCTAATCGCATAGTTTTTAAGAAAAATGTTACAATGAATTGATCCAATGCTATTGAACGTTCCATTTCCTACGCCTCTTTTTGATACTATCTGGTTTCTATTTATTTTCGCGCTATTTTTAACTTGGTTTATTTTAACTATGGAAATATCAGCACCAGTGTCAAGAAGAAAAGTACTTGGTAAAATTCCTGATATGTTGTTTAATTGCACACAACTGAAAAAATTTTAATTCAGACTGTAAATTGTTTCATTGTTATTTTTATAACAATTAACGTTATATCTTGATTCGTAAGTAATTTGTTTATTTTCGCGCCTTCTAAATTTTTAAACTTTCTTAACCCCCTCCCATCTCGGGGTGTTATTAGTTTTCCGACTCCTGTTCTACAACACGTACATATCCTCTGTCTCTTCTTGAATTGTTATGGTGTAACCTCTGATTATTATAACTATTACGAAAATTTCTATTATTGTTTTGCATGTTTTGATAGTTTCTATTAAATGTTTGATAGTTTCTATTTTGATATGACCTGTTGTTACGATTATTATTGTAACTATTGAAATAACTTCTACCTCTGTTTCTGTGGGAGATGGTACCTCGGTATGTGTTAATTTTACTACCGTTTGAATTTTCACGTTGCGTTCTGGCGTGAAAAATTTGTTGGCTATTTTGGTTTTCATTTGCCACGCTAGTGAATTTGGATCTTGCCTCTGTTATGCTATCAAATTTTCCTACCTTCATAATGAGCTTAACTTTCTCATTGTTATCATTTTTCGCCATTGACTGCACAGCAATTTGTGTAGAGTACTTCTTTGCAGTATCTGGTCCTAACCCGTCTGTTGAAAAGCAAGAGATGTAATCTATTCTAGTAAGACTCCAATATCGTTCCTTCATTTCCTTGGCATCATTAACCAAACCATTTCCACCTTCTTATTCAGGACTGGTTTTCGTTCCAAAGGCTCAGACAGAAGATCCGAAGATTTGGCTTCTACAGCTTTCCTGGTTCCATTTTTGAACCTCTCCTTTCTTAGGCATTATTAAAAAAAGAAAAAAACTGAAAGATATCTACAAACATATGTAGCTCGTTCAATTGTCTGTGTGGTAATGTAGACTACTGGTCCACAATTAAATTAATTGAAAATAATATTTTAATTTTAAAACGAACTGAAAATACAAGTTCACCAACTTCTACTGAAAGTCGTTCCCACGACAATCGGATCTTCACTCCGGAACGACCCGAATCCAATACGGCCAAGGATTGTCAACTCAGCGACAGCTGTATCAGACGGAAGTTTTTTCCACATGTGAGCAACTCATGTCAGCGAGCTTGCTCAGTATCCTACTGCTCAGAGCTGGCATAGAACAAAATCCAGGCCTTCAAGTCTGGTATTGTTCTGTGTGTCATGTTCGCTTAATGCGAAATGTCACCTCTGTGAGGTGTACCATTTGCGATGGCTGGTGTCACCTGAAAAATTGTTCAGGTATCACCAGCCTCCGCCATACTCCCCCCTTGTAACCACACCTCAACATAGGGCCTTGCCATCCCCTAAGGTATGTGCAATATGTAGGGACAACATTAGGGGAAACACAACCTCAGTTAGGTGAAATGGATGTAATAATTGGTGTCACATGAAGCGGCTGCCTGAATCCACCAGACACGGGTAGCCCCCGAGACTCTGCCTCACGTACAACATCAACGACAAGCGTAGCGCAACCACAAGTGCTATCCCCTCAAGCGCAGCAACTCGATCTGCCATCGGGAACCCCATCACCCAACACCATACCTTGACGACCAGCTGGAAATATGCTACAATGGCGCGCGCATAACTCTAATCCACTACCTTCATTCCGAATCATGCAACTAAATTGTAATTGCCTCAGGAATAAGGTGGTGAAGATTACAGACTTCATGCACACAAATCAATCCAGGAAACAAAGCTACACAATCGGAGCACCCTCTCGTCATGCGGGAATTATAATCTAATTCGGAGAGACAGAGAAAGAGACCATGGTGGGGGTCTTGCGTTCATAATTGAACGCAATGTCAACTACAGACTCACCACAACCCGACCCATACTTAGAAACCATGAGCATTTCAATAAACACTAGAGATATTGAACTGGAGATCGTCAACGTCTATATCCCGCCCGTTAATAGCATAGGGGCGGGTTATCACCCAAGCATATCCCACCTCCTGCATGGGGATAACATATTGATACTCGGCCATAGGCCTATTGGGCTAAGGGATGTCGACCTATTGGGGCAGTTGAAAAAGTGCTCATTATTGTGCGGGCTCTGGAGACAATCTGGGCATATGTCTATAATGCCGGAGACTATGCGCTTTTAGTAGCAGTTAAGAATACTACTCCAGCCGGCTCTGAGTTGGGACAAGATTGACCGAGATTGTCTGGGGAGTTGCCGGTCGCTGTTAGCGATCGCGGGTGTTCGTGAGTTAGGGACCCTGTTGCAACTGTATCCGTTAGTTGTTTCTGTGACCGTTTGTTGATACAACATCTTGAGGGCACTTTTGATGGACACTCGTGTAATGTCTGGTGGAATGGCGTTTCTGATGTCCTCACTATAGTGCTGGAAGTCCTTACGGATGCGTCTTGGGAGAGGGTCCTGCAATACGAGTTGGTGATTTGGGTGTGTTGGCAGCTGACATGCCATCAGCAATTGCTTTAAAAGTATCACATTATGCTGCTTGACGGGTAGCATTAATGTCTCCTCATGAAGATGGTCAATATTGGTCATTTTTACGCATCCAGTAGCGATTCTGAGAGCATTGTTCTGTGTGGTTTGTAGTGATGTCCATTGTGTGTCACTAAGGAACGGGGTCCACACAGGTGCAGCACAGTTTAAGAGGGATGGACCAATGGCTTTATACTTTGTTACGAGTACCTCTTTAGTAATGCCCCAGGAGGTGCCCTAAAGGGCTCTCAGGACTTTGTTCCGGGCTTTCACTTTTTGACTAATATATGTGGCGTGCGAGACAAAGTGAAGGAGGCTGTCAAATACTACGCCCAGTATTTTAGGGTTACGCACTGTGGGTATGCGTCTTCCCTCAACAGAGATGTTTAATTCCATCCTTACTTCTTTAGTCCAGGAAGGAAAAAATGACACTGACGACTTTGAAGGTGATAGCTTCAAGTTACGCTCTTTCAGGAAGTCTGTTGACCTGCGGAATTGAATGAATAGACTTGACTCTTTGGATAGTGTATAATGAGTAAGTTTATTAAATATCTTCTCTTTACTTATTACCTATCATTCTTACATTAGTATAGTAGGCCGTCAGTGCTGGCACTACACCTCCCCTTTTTAAGAAAAAATTAATTAATTTATATTATACTGAAATTATTATACTGAAATTATTATACTGAATTTATTATACTGAATTTATTATACTGAATTTTTTATACTGAAATTATTATACTGAAATTATTATACTGAAATGATTATACTGAAATTATTATACTAAAATTGTTATACTGAATTTATTATACTGAATTTATTATACTGAAATTATTATACTGAAAGATTAGTGCAATAGATATTGGTCGTTCCTATGTACCTCCCTTTTTAAAAAAAATGATGAATCGAGCAAGGTGACCAATCTTGTTTGCTTCAACATTTTCATAGTATGGTTTTTGTTTTTTTTTTTTTTTGTTAAGATTATAATTATTAGTTTTAAAAATCTGTTTAATAATGGAAAGTAATTGTAATGTAAAGTAATTTGATTTATATATATATTTTGTTTGTTTTGTTGTTTTTAGATTTTATAAACGATAATTGTATTGAAATACTGAGTAAATGCTTTTACAATATATATTTTTCTCTTTTTTTGTTATAAATTAATTAATTTGTATGTTTAAGATTAAATAGATTTAAATTATATATTTGTATTCTTAAATAAGTTTTGTGTAAATAAACAAGATAAGTTTTTAAAAGTTAAATTTATTATAAATTTGGGTTTTTTTTTGTTTTTTTTTTTGTATAACATGTTTTTGTTATAAGTTAATATAATATATTTAAATATATGCATAGTAAAAAAAATAGTTTATGCATGTATTTGTTTAAAATTTTACATACGAAATTGAACACCGCGAAACAACCAGGATCAGGGGATGGTGCCCTGTGTTAGCAAGACACTACCCCTTCTACTGGAGGGCCAATGACCCGCCAGGAAGCCTTCACCCGAATGTTTATGCTGTGCCCAAATTTCTTTTGCAATTGATGGGATATTTTTAGACATATGTATACTGATTAAAATTTTTTGTATACATATGTTATCTATACGATTTCATTACAATGTTTTATAAAAGCTTTTATTATGTGCAAATTCAATTTGTTTCTACTTGTTACTAAATTTTTGGATATTACTTTCTTATACGATTTTTATGGACAGTCTTTAATTTTTGTGTTACATTATTCTGAATTTTGACATTAGTGCCTTCAATTTCTTTTACAGTATATGGCCCCTCATATATATTATTGTGTTAATCATAAGGTTCTTTTTTTAAATATACAACATCATTTACTTCCAACAATATAGGTTTTGAAAATTTATCATAGTATGCTTTACCTCTCTCTTTATGTTTGTCAATCAGTTGTTTTGCAAGCATATTCGTCTTTTGTAACCTATATTTAATTTCTTTACTGTTATTATCCAAATTGTATAACGGATCTAAATCTTTACTTTCTTCGTTAGGTAGTACTATTTTCCTTCCAAAAACCAATTCGAACGGAGTTAATTTATTATCAAACACAGTGTTCGACGAGGTATTGTGATAAAATGTAAAATACCTTAAGTAGGTATCCCAATCGGAGATATTTTCTTTAAGGTATGCTCGAACATACTCATTAAAAACGCGATGGTTGCGTTCCACTGTGCCTAATGTCTGATGGTGGCAACTAGTGGAAAATTTTATGTCTATTTTTAAAAACTTACATAGTTCAGAAAGTATTACGTTCTTGAATTCTGTGCCTAGGTCACATTTAATTGTGTTCATTTTGCCATAAATTAATATAAAACTTTCGAAAATAGCACGAGCAACTGTTTGTGCAGATTTGTCGGGTATGGCTACAGTGACTAAATACTTCGAGAAATCGCACATCAATGTGAGAGCGTAATTGTTGCCGTAATTAGAGTGGGGTAATGGACCTATTGTATCTATAACTACTATGTAGAACGCTTTAGTAGGTGTAGGTGTTAAAACGAGTTTTTCCGTATTTGTTGGTCTGACTTTATTTAAGTTGCATTCTGTGCAATTCCTAACAAATTCCGCAATGTCTCTTGTCATTTTCCTCCAGTAATATTTTGTTCTGAGCTTGGCATACAGCTTCTTCTGTCCACAATGGCCTCCTAAAATGGGTTCTCTATGATAAGTTTGCATAAGATTCTTTTTCTCTTTCTCGTCAGTCTATGGGTGCAGTCAGAGTTATCTCTAAGATTTTTAATGTTTTATTACCCTGATCCTTTAGGTTCTGTGTAGTAAAAATTTTGCAAAGTAAATCGTTTTTGGGCCACTCTGCATGGTAAATCCCGAGTTTGTTTAAGCTTGGTGTTTCGTTAA
This sequence comes from Lypha dubia, assembly GCA_947311025.1. NCBI lineage: Eukaryota > Metazoa > Arthropoda > Insecta > Diptera > Tachinidae > Lypha > Lypha dubia. The sequence goes on from OX371260.1 coordinate 72,789,370, forward strand.
CCAACTCGAAATCTACACACAGCAATTTTTTAAATCTTTGATGTGCATTTATGCGCAGTTTTATTATATTATTATTAATACCATGAATCTCTGTCTTAAATTTTGTTATGTTCTTACTAAACTCATGAGAAAACTTATCATAAATTTTCAAATTTAAATTTTTATTAATTTTTAACGAATTTTCAATGCCATTACTATTATCATATTGTCGTCTCGCCATTGCACGAGTCGTTACCGCAAGAACTGTCTTAATACGTTCAATGTCAATTCTAGACAGTGCGTCTGCGTGAAGTTTTCTGAACCTTTACTCGATTACAAAATCGTATTCTTCCAGATCTAATTTCATACGAGTCAGCTTTGATGACGGATTTTTTAAAGAAAATAAGTAGGTAAGTGGCTTATGGTCACTGCATACAATGAATTTTCTTCCATAATAAACATAGGGTCGAAAATGGTTAATTGCCCAATGTTAATTCTTGTTCAATTGTAGATTTGTGCGACTCTCCTTTTGTAAAAGTGCGTGAAGCATAAGCTAGAGGCATGTGTTTCCCATTATATTCTTGGCTCAATACAGCCCCGCAGGCAATTTTGCTTGCGTCTGTTGTTATATAAAAATCTTTCCTAAAATCTGGATATTTTAGAATTTTTGGGTTAAGAAGTGCCTTTTTTATATATTGAAATGACTTTTCACATTCTATTGACCAATTGAATTTTACATTTTTGCGTGTAAGCTGCGTAATATACAATGCGCATTTTGCGAAATTCGGCACAAACTTTCTATAGTAGTTGCTAACGTTTAGCTTCTTCAGAGTTCTTGGGAGTTGGGTATTCTTTAATAACTTTAGATTTTGATTCATCCGGGAGCATGCCCTGATTGGTACATTTATGCCCAAGAAAAACTACTTTTGTACTACATTTGCCTGGGTGCAATTTCAAATTATATTTTCTGCAAGTCTTGAAGACATCACCCAAGTTGTTGAGCATGTGCTTTTCGGAACATCCTATAATGATTAAGTCGTCCATATATAAAAATTATTGGTCAGGTTTTATACCAGCAAAAGCTAACGACATCATTCTTTGGAATGAGTTGGGAACGACTTTTGGTCCGTTAGGAAGACGTTTAAAGCGAAACGAGCCTTGCTGTGTGGAAAACGATGTTATATTTCTAGAATCCTCATCCAGTTAAATTTGGTGGAAACCTCACATGAGATCTAGACACGAGAAATATTTAGCTCGACCAAGTTGATCTAAAATATCATCTATCCTTGGTAACGGGTATTTATCTGCAGCTAAATTTTTGTTAATTTGCCTAAAATCAAAAACTAAACGCCATCTTTTGCTTTTCTCCCCTGGAAGTGATTTCTTTGGCACAAGAAGAAGTGGACTATTGTATTCTGATAATGATGGTTCAATAATTTCATCCTTCAACAATTTATCTACTTGCTTGTTTATTTCCTCTTTTTGTGTTTGTGGTATTCTATAATTTTTAATATATGTTGGTGTGTGATCTTTAACGTGTAGCTTTTGCTTATAAAAATTATTTGCAGTAATTTTTTCATGTTCTGGCGCAAAAATATCTGTGTATTCTTCACACAGCGTTGTTAAATTATCGGAAACAAATTTTGGAAAATTTTTCTTTAATATCTTAATTACTTCGTCATTTCTATTAATTTGGTTTTTTTATATTGGAAAAATTTGATATTCGCTTAGATTTTCAAAGATAATGTTCTTATTCTTAGCCGTCACGTCTTCAGAGGTGGTATTTAATATTTCAACATATGATTTTGCTCCAGAAATAATGCAGTTTGGTGTAAATATGCCTGGTTCTAATTCTTGATTTGGTATAAAATACGATTTCGTGTGGTCTAAATTATAAATTTTTCTAAAAGTTTCGCATCGTGCAGGGACAATAAATTGATTTGGAGTTTGAATATCAATAATTGGCAGCTCAATTTCGTGATGGAGTTCCTTAGGTCGAACTATTTAGAAGTTATTGTTATCATTGTAATTTAAAATGCAATTGTTTGTTTTTATAAAATCTAGGGCAATAATACCATTACATGGTATGGGAAAGTTATTTTCCACTACTAGGAATTTGTGGCTAATCGCATAGTTTTTAAGAAAAATGTTACAATGAATTGATCCAATGCTATTGAACGTTCCATTTCCTACGCCTCTTTTTGATACTAGCTGGTTTCTATTTATTTTCGCGCTATTTTTAACTTGGTTTATTTTAACTATGGAAATATCAGCACCAGTGTCAAGAAGAAAAGTACTTGGTAAAATTCCTGATATGTTGTTTAATTGCACACAACTGAAAAAAATTTTAATTCAGACTGTAAATTGTTTCATTGTTATTTTTATAACAATTAACGTTATATCTTGATTCGTAAGTAATTTTTTTTTTTTTTTTTTTTTTTTTTTTTTTTTTTTTAATTAGGACCAGCACTCAGGGGATGACCCCTACGTATGCAGTGCATTGTGCGGGAACTCAGAGAGAGGGATAGGGTAGAGAAGATAGATGTTGAAAATGTAGAAGGCTTAACTCTTTTACAACTCTGCTTTGCGCGTTATGTTATTTTTTATAGCAGTGTTGAGGCGTCTCCGGTGTTAGGTAGACGCATTAACTTTGTTAAGCTGTATTGGCAGACATTTTATTAATTGTTTTACTTCACCGATGTTTCTGCTAACCGACGAAGGAGGGCGATGTTGTGTATATTAGCTTAGAACATCATCAATCGCTGTCGGAACAGTTTTTAGTGACCAGTGCTATGCCTTCATCACTTAAATAGTCCGACAACAATTAATACAATGTCTCACTAATGTACATTACATAAATTAATGATGTTGATTGACTTTCTCTGGCCTGGGTTTGAACCCAGGCCCCACGTCATTGTTTGCTTAGTAGTCAACGCGCTAACCACTTCGCGCCTTCTAAATTTTTAAACTTTCTTAACCCCCTCCCATCTCGGGGTGTTATTAGTTTTCCGACTCCTGTTCTACAACACGTACATATCCTCTGTCTCTTCTTGAGTTGTTATGGTGTAACCTCTGATTATTATAACTATTACGAAAATTTCTATTATTGTTTTGCATGTTTTGATAGTTTCTATTAAATGTTTGATAGTTTCTATTTTGATATGACCTGTTGTTACGATTATTATTGTAACTATTGAAATAACTTCTACCTCTGTTTCTGTGGGAGATGGTACCTCGGTATGTGTTAATTTTACTACCGTTTGAATTTTCACGTTGCGTTCTGGCGTGAAAAATTTGTTGGCTATTTTGGTTTTCATTTGCCACGCTAGTGAATTTGGATCTTGCCTCTGTTATGCTATCAAATTTTCCTACCTTCATAATGAGCTTAACTTTCTCATTGTTATCATTTTTCGCCATTGACTGCACAGCAATTTGTGTAGAGTACTTCTTTGCAGTATCTGGTCCTAACCCGTCTGCAAGGTAAGCATTATTTAATGATTTTGTGTATAATGAGTACGTTTATTAAATATCTTCTCTTTACTTATTAGCTATCATTCTTATACCTAGTTCCTTAAATTAGTATAGGTATTGCAGGGGTGAATTCAGGTCGTTGTAGTGTGACTTGCTGTGGGGGGTTTGGGATATTGGCAAGATAAATATTGAATAGTAAGGGTGATAGTACTCCTCCTTGTGGCACGCGCATTTCGATCTTGCGGTAACTTGATTTTTGGCCTCTTAACTCCACGAAAGCTTGCCGTCCATTGAGATAGTTGGCGATCCAACGCTTAATGTCATTGGGAAGCCTGGATTTCATGATGTCGGTGGTCAGCATCGTGTGATCGACCGTATCAAAAGCCTTGGACAGGTCCAGTCCAGTGACAATTGTGCGTTGAAAGGGTTGTGCTAATTTAGGTCATTGTCGATCTGGGTAGTTATCAAGTTCAAAGCCGTCGTGGTGCCATGGGCTTTCCTGAAACCATGTTGGTAACAGTAAGGCTTCCAAAACCTTTGCTATTGGAAATGAGAGGGAGATTGGGCGATATGAATCTCCCTGACTAGGGGGCTTATCAGGTTTTGGGATGGGGATTATTCTAGCAACTTTTGGGAAGTTATCTGTGCCGAGAGTTGTTCTATGAGTTCATCAGCTGGGTTGCAGGTGCGTAGGAGATCGTGTTCTTGTGCCAGACGCGCTGCCGGGATAAAACGCTTGACCACCCTGAGGATAGTGAGTCCAAGGGCTTTCTCCCTCTTCCTGGCACAAGTGGGAAGGGGTAGGTGCCGGCGTGATATGTCAATGGCGTCTGTGAAGCGAGAGGTCTGGAGAGCATTTTAGCTGTAATTCTCGTAGGGAAGTCTTCATTGATGGCAGTGATGTCGGATTCGACTATCTGGTCGGCAATGAGAGTGCCGCGGGGGTCGTTGGGAGCATTGAAAACTAGCTCTCGTGATTATCATTGAAGTCGCCAAGTATCAGTCTGTTATCCCCATGCAGGAGGTGGGATATGCTTGGGTGATAACCGGCCCCTATGCTGTTAACGGGCGGGATATAAACGTTGACGATCTGCAGTTCAATATCTCCAGTGTTTATTGAAATGCTAATGGCTTCTAAGTACGGGTCGGGTTCGTAACATAATTTCCCATCCAATTATACAGTTATTACGTGACGAGTCCTACGTTCACGGATGTAACGATTTGGGCCCTGCATATACACCAGCATTTATACATATGTCTACGGTGACCATCCGTCCTTTTTTTTTAAAGTACAGTCCTTTTTTTTTACACAACGTCCTTTTAAATTTAAACAAAATAAACTGTCCATTTTTTTATTGAATTGTCCTTTTTTGTCCTTTCTTTTTGATGGCTAATGTTCTTCTTTAGTTTCCAAAATTAAAAAGTTTTATTTTCTCAAAATACCGAAATTTTTAACTCAATACAATATAAATTCATAACAACCCAAGGCAGGAATTGCCTGGCAACGCTGGAAAGTGTATGTTCATTGTGTCAAATTTTCTGTCAGCTTTCAAATGGACTGTGCAGAATTTAAATTGTTTTTATCAAATAACATTGATATAATAAAAAAAAAAATACATTCTTCAGAAAAATATCAATAATCACCCCTATCGTGAATAAGAAGTGAAATTTTTGTTCACGTGAAATTTTAATTCCACTCGAAGGGAAAAATGGTATCGTGAATCTCCCGTGAAAAATTATTCCCGCTATCAGTTGTTAGTGAATGTAAAAAAGGGAAGAAGATTAAAAAAATAAAAAAATCATACAACTTTTTGTTCAAAAATATACACGGACATATTTATTTTAAAGAAAACTTCAAAAATCAAAGTTAAATACTCAGTTTTGGAGCTTTAGTTTGGTTGCTCCGTTTGTTTATTGCATTCTAACTTTTCTTATGTGGTAAAATAATTCGGCTACTTTTTGGAAAGCCAACAAAACGAAAAAATGCCAACAAATTAAAGTTTCACAAATCTGCAGGCAATCGACCTGTTTTTTTGCAATTTGTTGAGGAATACATCAGTTATTATACAGCCTTATTATCAGAACTTTTCATTAAAATAAACTTTTTAAGCTTTAATATTCGAATTATAAGAAGAAATACATATAATTTCTGTTCTATTCCCCATCAAAAATAAAGTGAAAATATCAATGTGAGAAGTGAAAAAATTCCGAGGGAAATGTTTATTCACGATAAGGGGAATTTTTTTCAGTTAACATTTTTCACGTTGTTATTCTGGACTGAATAAAATTTGTTCATGCGGGTTGTTCACGATTGCAAATACGTGAAAAGTGAAAAAATTTCACGTGGAAAATTATTCACGATAGGGGTGAATATATAATCCTTAAAAATAACTAAAAACGATAGGTTTTTAGTTATATAAGGTATTTCTTGAAATTTTACAATATTAAACAAAACAAAAATATAATAAATTAATAAATTCAAATAAAAATGCATTCTTAAAAATCGTGGCCATGGATAACTTGGTACGTAGTAAGTTAATATTAGAATTTTCAGTATCACTATTCAGATAAGGGTACACTAAGTATATTTTTCGAAGTGTCAGGATACAGCCAACGACATTCTGTTACAACTTGAAGTAGGAATTGTTTTTGCTCCTCATCTTTTGCAAGTGTTATTAAAGTCTTGAATTAGCTTAACTCGCTTAACGGTCTTACAACCGTGTCATTTACTACTGTAATGAAACAATTTATTTTAGTTTTGTTTTTTACTTAGAGCTAACTTGTAGCTCCTAAGCGTGATTTATTATTAATTATTTCTTAAACTAAATTTCATTGTCTTATATACTAACTATGAGAATAATTCTTAGGGTACCTTAACATAAGAGTAAAACGAATAGAAATGTATATTATTGTTGAGTAAACATATTTTAGTTTCCCATGGTGGACGTGCGGCATGTGTCATACCAATAAATATTCACCCCTATCGTGAACAAAATTTTATATTTGTTCCCATGAAATTTTCATTCCCCATGAAGGGAAATTTGGTATCGTGAATTTCATGGGAACGTTTGTTCCCACTATCAATTCGAAATGAATGTAAAATAAGGAAGAAGATTAAAAAAATAAAAATAAAATAAATTTTCAAAAATATAGTCGGGCATATATATTTTGAAGAAAACTTAAAAAAAGGAAAGCTAAATATTCCGTGTTGCAGCGATAGTTTAGTTGCAGCGTTTGCTTATTGCTTTTTTACTTTTATGTAAACGAAATAATTCCAACAAAATAAAGCATCTCAATTATTATTAGAAATTTTTCTTATAATAAACTTTGTAAGTTTTAATATTCAAATTATAAGAAGAACTGCATACATATTCTGTACTCCAAGAAAAATAAAGTGAATAAATCAAATGAAAAAGTAAAAAGTGAAAAAACTCGTGGGAAATAAATTACTCACGATAAGGGGAATTTTTTTACTTTATTCTTGACTAAATAAAATTATTCATGGGAGTTGTTCACAATTGCAATTACGGGAAAAGGGAAAAAATTACGAGGGAAAATTTTTTCTCGACAGGGGTGATTGTCAAGCCAAATTTTGTGCATAATTATTTTTGCAATAATGATTACAGAGCCTAACCAACATACAGGATCAAATAATTTTGCTATAGTAGACAAAACTTCTCTTTTCGTGTAATTTAACTTTTCAGCAATTATATATATATTTCTTCCTTTTTTTTTTTTTTTTTTTTTTTAATTAGGACCAGCACTCAGGGGATGACCCCTACGTATGCAAAGCATTGAGCCGGAACTAGGAAAATAGGTTTTGGGAAGGAGGATAAAGGGAGTAGTGTTTGTGGACATTCGATTTGAACTCTGACACACTGAAAGTGGCAGGAAAGACCTCTGCGGGGAGTTTATTCCACATACGAACAGTACGGCCAAAGTACGAATTCTCTCTGTAATGCGTGGTGCGGTTCACTGACATATCGACCACAAAGGGATGCGCTCCTGATGAAGAGCGTGTTATACGTGAAAAGTGGCGGGTTTCAGGAACAAGTTCCCTGATTTCATCAGAGCACACTCCGTTGTAGTAGCGATAGAACAGCGAAACACACCCAACATTGCGTCGATGCTCCAATGAGTCAATAGAGTTGGCTACCCTACTGTCACCGATAAGCTTCTTCGCCCTATCCTGTACGCGGTCGAGTAACTTCAAAATAGATTTTGAAGCACCGGCCCATACATGAGAGTTGTATTCCATTTTCGGTCGGATAAAGGTGGTATAAATATTAAGGAGATCAGATGGAGTGAAGTATGTCCTACACCGTCTTAGAAAGCCGAGGCACTTGAATGCTTCTTTTGAGACATGAAAAATGTGATCATTCCATCGAACATCACAGTGAATTTTCATGCCAAGAACATCAAGAGCTTCTGATTCCTCAATATCTATACCATCCATGTTTACAGATGGAGCAGCATGTCCGGTCATACGTCTATGTGTGAGCATAGCACATTGGGTCTTTCGTGCGTTAAAATTTACCCTATTAGCATGACCCCAATTTGAAATTAACAGGAGATCGCGATTTAGCGTATCATTCATATTTTGCCGCATTGCCCGGATCTCCGACGGTTGTGGCCTGTTGCTGAATGAATACGAATGAACTAAGCTGCTGTCATCTGCAAAAGAGTAGATAGGGTTGGAAGTTTGACGTAGAAGGTCATTAAGAAAAATAAGAAAAAGGGTAGGAGAAAGAACGGAGCCTTGCGGTACCCCTGAATTTAACTTGAACTCGTTTGATGAGACCCCATCTACAACAACTCGTATAGTGCGATCTCTGAGAAAGCTCGATACAAATCGAGTGAAGCCATCACCGACACCAAAAGCAATCAGTTTTGACAAAAGTGCTCCATGCCACACTCTGTCAAATGCCTTGGAAATATCTAGAGCCACCACTTTACTTTCGCCAAAGTGATGTATGCTATTACACCACTTCTCCGAAAGGAAAGCAAGTAGGTCCCCCGTAGAGCGGCCCCTACGAAAGCCGTACTGCCGGTCGCTAAGTAAACTGTTGAGCTCCAAATACTTCACAAGATGGAAATTCAACATACTTTCCATAACTTTGGAAAGCGCAGAACAAATTGCAATTGGGCGGTAATTTTCAGGGTTGTTGGCCTCCCCCTTTTTAGGGATCGGCGTTACATTGGCAACCTTCCAACACTTTGGAAATTCACCAGCATGGTACAAAGTGCTAAACAGGCGTGCCAATGGACGTGCTAACGTCGAAAAGCACTGTTTCAAGACCAGTGCTGAGATACCATCCGGCCCAGGAGACTTGTTTACGTTAAGCTTCGCTAAAACCTTTTTAACTGCACGCGCTCGAAAGAATATTTTTGGCATAGTTACAGATACTCCCTCGAGAACGGGTAGTGGTTGACTGCTTTCCGGCAAGTGAGAATTTCTTGCAAACATTTCAGCCAGAAGGTTAGCTTTATCAACCGGGTCAGTGAATACATGGTCGTCCTTTAAAAGAGGTGGAATTGAAGAACTAGCATTATCCTTGACTCTTTTAACGAATGACCAAAAGCTCTTGCTACCCCGTGGAGCATCAAGAACTTTAGTACGAAGGCGCTGCTCGTACAAAGCTTTTTCGCGCCTTAGTACTCTGGCACATGAAGATCTCGCCTTTTTGCGCAGCGAATTAGTATCGGCGTTTTTATTATTACGCCAGATACTAAATGCTTCCTCTCTGGATCTGATTGCATTTCTGCACGTCTGATTGAACCAAGACTTAACTTTCGGTTTAATCAAAATTTGCTTAGATGGAATGAAAGTTTTCATTCCCAGCAAAATGATATTTTCTACCATTTTCGCCATGGCATCGACGTTATTGTCTAGAAAGCATAGCTTCCAATTAAAATGCCGGAAAAACTCGTTGAGCTCAGCCCAACGCGCCTTTTCGTACATATATTTTAAACGCCTCGTAGCTGATTGGGAGACGTTGCGAAGATTAGAGAACGAAAAGGTGGCGGAAATGGTACAATGATCCGAGTTACCAAGAGGTGCATTAACACTCACTTCATACTTTTCAGGGTGCGAAGTGAGAAAAAGGTCGAGAGTGTTGTTATTGTGCCCTTCAACACATGAAATATGTGTTGGCTCATTCACTAGTTGCGCAAGGTCATTATGCGCGGCGAAAAGCTCAACATATTGGCCTTCTGGGGTTGTGTGGCTCGAATGGTGAAGCCAAGGTGAGTTGTGAACATTGAAATCACCAGCAACGACAATTTCACTGTTCGGACAGCTCTCAAGGATCTTCGAAATTGAATCGGAAAGGGAATCGAAGTGGGATAAGGTTTTATCCCTTGCCGCGTTTGGACTTCTGTAAAGAAACCCGAAATGTAAATAGTGTGTCCTGATTTTGAATTTAACCCAAAGACAGCTAAATTCAGGATCAGACGTGCCTAATGGTTGCTGGCACTGGTACACAACTTCATTACATATGTATATTGCAAGACCCCTGTGTAAATTAAAAAGTGATAGGAGGTGATAACCAGGTATATGAAAATCCTGTGGATCAGAGTCTTCAGACACCTGGGTCTCACATAAGGCGAAAACATCCGGCCGATGGAGACAAATGTGAGCATATACAGAGAAAAAATTGGACCTTAGCCCCCTAATGTTACAGAAGTCAATTCTGAATTGACCTACCATAACAGTATGCAAAACCCAAATCGGACGCTCATTTAGCTATGCTGATACCAATGGTATTAATTGCTGTCGTTAGAGTGTTCAGTGACCAGTGCTATGCCTTCGCCAATGAACAGTCAAACTCCTACAAGGAGCATAGGGCCGCAAAAAATTTACGGTTTCGGTAATCAGTTTTTATTTAAGACGAGTGGCTGATTGGGCCAAAGCATCCGATGCTGGTGTTGGGGCTGCCAACAATGCATCCAGGCATGCGTAGGGTTATACCGCCCGTGGTCGGTTGTGATATTGGATTTTTGGTTTGGCGCCAATTGCTCGCCACGACGTTACAAGGATCACAGGCAAACTCGGGATTTAGTGGGTGCTCGAGAGACCCTCCGAGACTCTCCCCTTGTAACCGCTGACTGTCCGCGGCTGCCGTTGGCAGCTACTCTACATATCTGCAGAACGTACCACTATCCGCAACCTGTGACGCGTCCGGTAGCACTCAGCTGTGCTTCCCATAAGTAGGTAAAATATCATACATCATCATAAAAATGACAGTGTATATTATACTACCTGCAAGGGCAGATTTTTTTTTTGGCTCTACTTTAAAATAAAACGAATCTAGCTGAGCATTCCATTGAAGTGAGAGTGTTTTTGATTCTATTAAAGTCAAAAGATTCGAATCGACCACATAGTCTGGCGGGAAATCATTTACAATTTTGATTTCATTCGATGTCCACTTTCTTAACTCAAATTTAGCTGAAGACAAAACAGTTCTTAATTGATCCCAAGTTGTCAAAGCGGAAGAAATATCCTGAGCCACTGATTATACGTTGTCAAAGTAAATAGCCTTGCGCAAAATATTAGTAGCAAGAGGGTACTCAGCCTTTGAATCTTCTGCTAACTGTAAAAATGTTCTTATCGCCAGATAAGAAACACAATTAACACCAAATATTGCAGTCTGTTACTCAGACGTCATTACCTCTCTGTTGGAGAAGATCGAAAAAGTATAAGCAGGATCAACACGAATTTGTCTATACACCTGAGTAATATCGTAGTTAAACACATATCTAAACAACCTCTAACATAAAATCAACAGAACTAAATCAGCTTGCAATGTGGGTCCTACATAAAGACAGTCTAAAGGTATATCCATTAGAGGTCCTATTAGACGCATTAAACACGACACGTTATTTTGTGATTTTCCTATCAGGCTTAATTCCTGGATGATGCGGTAGATAACAAGAAATAGAAAATTAACGAAAATCATTTGACACGGCCTCATATGATCTATAGCTAAATGTTTCCGCAGAGGGGAGCACTTATTTCTCAAGAATTGTGCCATGACATTCTGTTTTGAAGGGCCTAAAGTGATGGAATGAGGAAATTCCGTCTTAAAGGGTAGCGTTACTACATATCGGCCGTCGGAGTCGCGTCGTGTTGTTCTCCGATAAATTTCCTCGCAAATTTTATAACTGGGTGAAACTATTTTTCTTTTAGGGGTTTCTTCTAGCTCTCAAAAGCAGAGTAGATTCCTAGTTATACTCTCTTCTGCAGAAGCCTATATTGTAGTCGAATATACTTGAAGTCGTGACTTCTGAACAGATTCCGTGACGATCCATCCGAATACAGTTCGCTGAGCCACCAAAGTTCCGCAAATTTCGCGATTAATTTAATTTAGGACTATTTGCAGTACGTCAATAGAAATGGATTGGTAAAAACGAGGGATTGCTAACTGTAGGTTCGCAAAACTATTACAATTTGAGCCTATTACAAACGAAAGCTAACTGCCTGATATATTTGGTAATATCATGCCCATGGTTTCCAGTAGGATCGACTAATCTAAGGGAGAACCAATTTTCAAAGCACAAACTTTTCTAGTTGTAGCGCAGAAAGAGTTTAATTTATTCCAGAAACTTTGACATTCCTCGAATGTGTTACCAGTTTTAAACGATTTTGTAAATGTTCAGAGATAAAAGACGACGCTGAAGCTGGGTCAATTAAGGATCGAGCTGGGTACTTCATACCCTGGTGCACAATATTCACCATAGCTGTTCACAGAAGCACCATTCTGTTCTGAGAGACATGGAAAACTTGTCGAGTAGCATTGCTACTAGAATATATTACTCTCGATGTAGGCGGCAGCGATGGATCCACATGTGTATTCTGGGTGATATTACCAGACACAGCAGCAGCACTATCCCCAGTCCCACTTTCCGAATTACCTGCGCCCCAATGAAGCAAAGTATGATGCCTTTTATTACAGATACTGCAATTAAAAGCACTCTCGCAATTCTTTGCTTCATGTTCACGGTTCAGTTTACAAAACAATGAAATCTTTTCACCCTTGAAAATCTTTATAAACCGCTGAAAATATCTAAAAAAATGTCCCGAACTGCAACATAAAACGCATGAGGCCGAAGTAGAATTAACAACGTGAGCCTTAACATTTTAACCCGATGCGCGTCAAAATCTTTCCACGCAGATAACACCGATTTTTTACGAAAACTTTGCCCTCATAAACTAACAATAGACGTAGGCAAACGCTGAATACAAATAAAAATTAAAATTGGAACCCAAATATCATAACATAATGTTGAATTAGTATTTGGATGTGCGATTTATATGATATGTATATAATAATAAGTTGATAATGTGATAAAATGTACTTAATAGCAATGATGGAATTGATATGTAAATAGAAAAGTTAATTAAATGACTTATCGAATTTGAGATTGTCGTGAACATTCCGGGGGCATTGAAAGGATCGCCTTTCAAGGATTAAGTAAAAGTGCAAGTTGTGAATTGGTCTTCGAAGCAAGCCCTTGATTGTTTTGATATCAGCTACCCGTACCTTGCCATCTTTACCGGGATGGTACAATTGCCATTTCATTGGTGGAAGGTTATCTTCATGGAGCAGTACCAAAGAATTTAAGTGAAGATTGGGCTGAGTGTGTGACCATCTATGTTTTTGCATTAGTTCGTTTAAATAGTCGGTTGACCATTTCTTCCAGAATTGTTGTTTGGCTGCCGTAATTCGTTTCAATCTCTCAATTTGTATCAGGTAAATATAGTAATATTTACCTGATACAATGTAATATATCCAAAGCAGGTCTCTTGTAAATATGGCAAGTTTGCACCAAGTTTTATTTTGCCTTTGCCAATGCTTTCAAAAAAGGCGTCTGCACCGAGTAGCATATCTATTGGTTGTGATTTATTAAAGTGCTCATCTGCCAAATCAATATTGGAAGATAAGTTCCAATTTCTAACGTCGAAGTTCATATCTGGTTGGTAACCTGAAATACGACTTGCCACATAAAAATTAATCGAAAATTGCGAAGCATTGTATCTTGAGCGAATTGTCGTTTTTGTTTCATATTTAACTTTCGACACGGCATTACCGACTCCACGTATATTAATAAATGTTCGGTGTTTTGATAAATATTAAAGGGCTGCAACGAGTAACTTTTTTCTTCATATGTGAAACTCGCTGTCGAATACAGTAGATATTTGCTCTGTCGCTCATAGCACAAGCAGTGAAGAGAAGAGATTGTTTGTTTGACAAATACTAACCAGTAGCAACGGCAGATTAAATGAGTACCGAAAAATATGAACATACAAAACCGTAGCCAACAAAAAAGAAGTACCTTAAAAACTATGTTCACTTCATGTGGTACTTCAAGAATTTTTCATGCAATGAAATTAAAAACTTTAAATTTTAGTCTTTACATCCACATTGGCTAATACGCCGGTGTTTTAAGTCTTCAAAATAAATAATGAATAAGTTATTCATACATATGTAAGCATTTTTTTTCAGAAATTCATAAATTTTTTGAAAAGGAGAAGATGCCCTATGTAACCTTCAAACATAAGTAATTAGTAACTAAGTAACAAAAGTCTTTTTTTTTATAATTTCATTATTTATTGAAACTTCAATTATAAAATTGAAACATCAAAAAGTTGTTCAAATCTTAAATCTAAAAAATAAAAATAAAGTTTAATATATGTTTAGCCAATGCTAAACAAAATTTTTAGTTTCAGCGGTTAATTTTTGTAGTTTTACATCTCTCGTGTACGGCTGAGAATAAGAGTATCCCTCATTCTCAACCGGGTGTGGCCTCTATAATTTAGATTATTGCGTGCAAGTACATTTGGGTGCAACTCAAGTTTTTTTATATATTTTTGAGCGTGTTTTGAAAATACTGTCTTCACCAACGGAACATCAAGGTCTTTGTGAATTAGCTGGTTTCGGATAAACCAGGGGGCTGCTGTTATTGTACGTAGAATTTTATTCTGTCGCCTTTGAATTTTTTCGACATTTGATGCTGAGGCAGTGCCCCATAACTGGATTAGTATAGAATTTCTTCCAAGCCAATTCATTTGGGCTGTTTTTAATTTCATTTGTGTGAACTTTGCGTCTATATGCGATTTCCATGTTAAACGACGATTAAGATGAACGCCTAGATATTTGACTACAGTGTGTTGCGGTATAGTCTCGGTGTTAACTTGTAAAGGCGGGCATGTTTCCCTGCGTAACGTAAAAGTCACGTGTACACATTTCTGCTCATTAACTTTTATTTGCCATTGTTTTAGCCATCTTTCCAATTTTGAGATTTACCCATTTAGATTCCGGGAAGCTTCTACAGGATTTTCATGAACGCTTACAAAAGCCGTATCATCAGCAACTGCTAACGTGGTAATGTTACTGCTTGACGGTAAGCCAGGCATATATTAAATAAAGTAAAGGACCGAAGATAGTGCCTTGTGGGACTGCGGCTTCAATCGCCTGCCGAGGGCTTCAAAATTGCCTTTTCTAACTAAAAATTTTCGTTCCTTTAGATAGCTTTTTAGGAGCCTGACGATGTTTGCGGGTAGATTTTGTGTTAATTAGTGGATAAGACCTTCGTGCCATACTTTATCAAAAGCCTGTGCGACATCAATAAAAAGCGCTGAACAATATTTCTTTTTTCGAGAGTTTCTCTAACTGCATTCACCATTTTGTGAGTTTGTTCAATAGTGTTATGCTGACTGCGAAAACCGAATTGATGATCTGGAATATATCCACTGCTAGTCACTATAGGAGTTAGCTTGCTCAAATACAGCTTTTCAAAAAGTTTCGACGTATTGGGCAATCAAATGATAGGCCAATAGGATTCAACCTTTGTATGATCATAGTAATAAGTGAAAACTTCCAGTCGGCTGGATAGTATTGGAGCCTTAAAATACCATTAGAAATTATATTATTATTCGTTTTGACACATAAGGCAATTCTTGAAGCATTTTGTTGCTTATTTTATCAATACCTGGGGCCTTTTTTGTGTTAAGACTAGTAATATCCTTTTCAATCTCTACAATATTAAATCTTAGCGGAATTTCTAGTAAAGAGGCGGCTGGTGGCAGTTCAAAAATATCTGCAGAAATATTTCTAAGTGTTTAACAAAAAGAGCACTTTTTTCAGCATCAGTTCTTGCCCAGTCACCATTAGAGGCTCGTAATGCAGGTTTGCATATCACCGGCCTTTTAAGACCTTTGGCTGCACGCCATAGCGAATAATCTGTTTGTGGTCTTGTATCTAGCTCTTCAAGAAAATTTTGAAGGGAAGGTGTTTTTTGTGTTTGTAAAACTTTTCTAAGCTGGTTGGTACACTCCTTAAGCCTTAATTTTAGCTGAGGCGATCTGTAACGTTGCCATTCTCGTCGAGCTCTCCCTTTTTAGATAAAAGCCTTTCTACATCAACAGAAAAAATATTGTTTAATATCACTGGTTGATTTATTTTATTTGAGGTAGCATTAAGAGCAGCTTGTTTAACGTGTGCTTGAAACAACCTAATAGAGTCATCTATGTCAGAAGGAGTTCTTAACGGCATATTGTCCGAGCAATGAGCACTCAGGTATTTTTTGTATTTCAACCAGTTAATACGTGCAGATATCATTGGTAAGTCACATGTAGGTGATGAAGTTGTATGCGAGTATATAGTGACAATTATAGGCGAGTGGTTTGGAGATAAATCCAAAGATGATTCAACTGCAATCATTACGCTGGGCATACCTTTCACAATTCCAAAGTCGATAACATTAGGAATTTGTTGTCGATCGGTTGACCAATGTGTTGGCTGACCACTTGAAACTACATTCAAACCCATTTTAGATATTGTGTCAAACAAAACTTGTCCCTTCGGAGTGATTAAATGTGAACCCCAGAATGTGTGTTTAGCATTGTAGTCGCCACCTGCTAGAAAACGGAGGCCCAGTGATTTATAAAAAGCTGAATATTGACTCGCGGTAATTGAAAATCTCGGGAGCGAATATACAGATGATATTACAAGTTTTTGATAGTAATTTTCGATGCAGATGTTCGTTGCTTGAATATAATCTTCACATAAATCATTCAACAGGTGGTGTTTTATTCTCGTTTTTACTAGGATTCCCGAACCACCAGCAGCTCTACCTCGAGGATCCTTGGTGTGGTAAAAATTATATCCACTAATTTCCTCTAATTCCCAAAATTTCAACAGATTCTGATTTACATTATCTTCGTCGGAAAAGCTAACAGATGAAGAAAAAACGTTAACTGAATTATTCAATGAAGTATCCACTGGACCTGTTAGAATCCATCCAAAAATAGTTTTTTGGGCTATTAACGATCCTGCAATATTGCGCCGAACTTCAGCAAGAATGATTTGAGGATATAAATCTGCCCCAAGTAACAAATATATAGACCTAATTTTATAAAAGTTGCAATCTGCCAATTTCAAGTGTGGTAAATCTTTTTTAATATCCGTAGGACATGTAAAAGATGGTAAGTTACCCGCTATTGATGGCAGAACAAGTGCACAAGTTTCTAAATTAACTTGGCGATCCCACATTAATTTTAAAAATATTTCTAGAAGCTGTGAAGGCTTTTCTGTTAATACCGGAAATCTGTACATTCGTAGAATGTGACGGAAGTCGCAGTTGATTTCGCAAATGTTCAGAGATAAATGAAGCCTCCATTAAAGCCCTTGCTGCATACGTAGTATAATGGCAAATAATAGATACTATAGCAGTTCCTAACAAAACAGAAGAATTCTGTGTGAGATGAAAAACTTGACGATTAAAATTTGATTGAGCATTAGCTGACGTCGACGGCATTTGAGAATTTGTTTCTGTAGAATTAGCATTTGAATTATTTTATACTGAACTGTTCCCAGAATCTTCCCGATGAAGCATCGTATGATGTTTTTGATTGCATTTAAAACAAAGATGCAGTGTTTAAAAGAACTAATATATTCAGTAAAAATGCACCTCATATTCCATAATTTTATGTGAAAACTAGAAAAATATTTACCTGATAACAAATACATAAATTTCCAGTTTTTTACTAGCACACAAAATGAAAATAAATTCTCTGTAATATATTGTTCAGCAACAATTTATTGTCAATGAAAACTAGGAAATACACAATTACACTTTTATTTCATATGTTTTGCAAAAATCGTATTTCATACAATACTCAGAGAGTATATGTATATACTCTCAGAGAGTATTTGTATGGTGCTTGTTCTTCTTTCGTCCATCAATACAAGATTCAAGCCGATACAATTTACACTAGGTGTTCACAAACATATAAACAAAAGTGTATTTCATACAAGATAGACGATACAAATTGTTGTGAATTCAGCAATTCTTTTTATACAATATGCCGCTATCAAACATACCAAACAGTAAAATATATGCCAGTCCAACCAAACTCAAGTTCGACTAGTTGACAAACATGCCGATCTTACAATGACTAGTATTTAAACATTTTTCTCCTTGAATCCACAACCAGCAGATTTCAAGAATTTTTAACAATCAATATTTGCTTTATGAATGTTTACTTGTTGTGACAACTGCTCACGTCGCATTTTGATGTGTATAATGAAAATCGTGTACGAGATTTCATGTGTGTATGTATGAATGCTTGTATGATGTATGTACATATGTATTTATATATGTGTGTATGTAGGTTTGTGTATCAACTTGTGTATAGCAACATACGTAGTATGTACAATCAGCGTTGTCAACTTTGAAATTTCAAAAGGCACCAAAATGGAGAAAAAACGCACCATTCAACAAAAAACGCACCAAGTTCAGAATTTTTTTTTATTGATTTAATTTTGCGTCCTTACAACATTTAAATTTAGTCCAAAATTCTCATGTTGATATAATATTGACATTGCATGAAGTGAATCAATTTCCACCCTTTTTCAATACTAGATAATATTTCGACATCGGATTCTAATTGTACTGCTAATGGTATGATATCATATTTGTAAAGGGCTTAAAACTGCAATGTGTTTCCGTGTTCCAGCATGCCGAACAAGGTTGGATATTTATGCGTGATATGGCATTTGTAATAAAAACATCTTGCTTTTGTGTTATTATTTGGTCAAGGCCGAATCCATTGCTTAAACTCACATTGTGATTCCCAAATCTCTTTGTATTTCGCGTATCTCCTTTTTCAGACTCCATTATTGACACTAATTTTAAATATTTCTTTAGTAAATAGAAATTTTATTAATTTTAGTGTTACAACACTTTCTATAAACGCATTTTTTATGCATTTTATAAAAATCGAACAATGATCGATAGTCTCGAGAATACTTTGTTTTTGCTAAGCTCTTTAACAGACTTGACAGCAACTTTTTCTCTTATTATGGTCTGTAAAATTTAATGTAAACATTGTACACAATTTAATGAAATGGTATTGAAACAGTTGTATTTTTTGTACAAAATTCTTTTTTCTCATACTGAAACAAAAAATTGTGTTTAATATGATTTGGAGCTACCCAAATATAAAAAAACGCACCAAAATTAAAAAAAAAAAGCGCACCACGCACCAACTCAGATATTTTTCGCACAAAACATTTAGAAAAGCACCAAAAAAGGTGCGAAACGCACCAAGTTGACAACGCTAAGATCGGCATCCCAGCAAAAAATAATCAAGTTTTTGGAAGCAGTACATACTTTTTCTGCCTTAAGAACGTGCTTCGTATTAAGCACATATGTATTACATATATTAACAAATGCAGAAATGTATGGCAGAAAATGTAAAATTTTAGGATAACTTTATTTAATCAATGTAGAAACAAAAACAAAAAACACTAAAGCAAATAATCTCTATACATTCTCCCTTACACTAGTGCATACTAGAAAGCACTATTGTAAGGCAATGATTAAAATTGTAAATTTTACGAAGTGTAATGAACATAATAAGACGACAGTACGAATGTTTGGCTGATGCAATAAAAAATTAAATATACTTATGTATATAATTCAGTTGATATTGTTTTCGTTCCATGAATTTACTTAATACTCACTGCTCTGAAATAAGCACTTAAAACGAAATGCTCCAAAGTGGGACATCGCGAACAAATATCATGCCATACGTAAGCAAATTTGTAAGCTCACATCGCCTGATATTCCCTTACAAACCTGCTTACGGCGAAGCAATAATTTTTGCTAGGATGTTTGTCAACTAGTCGAACTTGTGTTTGGTTGGAATGGCATATATTTTATTGTTTGGTATTTTTGATATGGCTAGTTTTCATTGAGAAGAAATTGTTGCTGAACAATATATTACAGAGAATTTATTTTCATTTTGTGTGCTAGTAAAAAATTTTACTAGTTGTCAAGTACAAAATTTTTTTTAGAAAACTGGACATCTATTTGTTATCAGGTAAATATTTTTAGTTTCTCTACTATCAAAAATGGAAACGGATCATATTTTCCCACTAAACGCTAGTATAATAAATAAAAATAAGAAAACTAATTTTAAACCCTGCAAAGATGTTCACTTTTGCAATTCTTAATTTCATGGGTTTTTGAGAGACAATTCATACAACAACAATGAAATTTTTTAACCGTTGAAAAACGTTATGGAATCGATAAATTTTTGAAACGACGACAAAATCTTAACAAATGAATTTGCTTTGGATTTAAAACGCACATAGCCGGTGAGCTCTTAGTAGAAACATGAGCTTTTATCTTCCCATCGCCGTTTTCTTTTCTGCTAGAGAGTTTGAATTCGTTCTGTTAAGAATAAATCCAAATAATTCCACAAAGATATGGCACTTTTGTCCTTTAAAGTTTGTTCCCAATTTGAAACTGTATTCGAAGGTAATCTTTGTATGCACATAAAGACAATTAAAGGGTCCCAATTTGTGGTTTCAATTTTATAAACTGACATCGCAGTCAAAAAACCGTTGATACCACGTTGTAAATTTTTTAAAGCGGAACTCGTTTCCTTTGACACGATTTCTAAATTAAAAAGAATTTTTAATTGATTGTTGACCAACATTCGAGGATTTTCATAAGTATCCTTCAGATTTTTCCATGCCACATCAAATCCATCATTAGTTAAAGGGTATTTAGATACAATTTTCTTAGCCTCTTTCCCAGTTCTCTTCAAGAAGTAACATAACTTTTCAATTTTACTGAGACGGCTATTATTAACATAAAAATTTTATTTATTTATATATTTCGTTGGTAGCCATACCAACTCATCAGTATATGTTTTTTTAAAATTTTGTACACAGAATTTCCTGCTATAGAAAAAGCTTTGCAAGAGCTTAAATCTTTTTGCACTAAACGCAATTTCAATCAACTTGTGAAGGACTATATTTTTGGGTTTTAATTTAAATCAAAAAAATTTATAAAGAAAAATTTTTGTTTTGTCATTTAAATTTTTCAGCCTCATTGTTTTGGTTTTCTTATAATTAATTTTCCTCTTTGACGTTTCGTTTGCATTTGACACTTAATTACTGGAAATATTCCAATAAGAACAAAATCAGAGCTGCCTGTTTTCGCATTCAAATACAGAAACACTAAAGGTATTCACGTTAATTTTTTTTACTCTTGCAACAGTGCAAAATAGCATAGTTGTATTTTTTTGACGTGAGCAGCCTATTTTGTTTATTTGGCGCCAAAGTCAAATAATGTATGTAAACAACGGGCTTTATTGTTAAAAGTTTTTTAAGATACCGAAAGAAAGTGTCAAAACTTCGGGAATTAATTCTGTAATTGATTTTTGTTAGAAATTGATAACATTTATGTAAATATGGTTCTTAATTCCAATCAAATAAAAAGCTTTTTTTTTCACTTTTATTTGTTTGATATATGTATGTAGGAATTATGGTAGGTTAAATAATTTTAGAAATTAAGTATTTAAATTAATAAGGTAGTTTAATTAAATAGTTTTAAGTATTTAGATTAATATAGTTTTAATTATACGACTTTAGGTAAGTATTTAAACTGATAACTTTAAGGCAACTGAACGACTTTATTTTAAGACAACTTTAAACAACTTTTAGAAAAGGGCAACTTTTATTGTTATACGACTTTACTCTACCGATCTTCTTTTACAACTTATTCTCTTACTAAAACTTCAGCTTCAATACACCAAAGTCTGGTGTAGTGCTGGCAAATTCTACTACTTTTCATTACTCAATAATATTCGATACTTTTCATTTGGGTACTCAATACAACTCGATACTTTTAACGGATTTTTTGAATTTGTAACGCATAGTTTTTATCTGCATATTGAAGTAGTTTCTTCAAAAATTAAAAATAGATCTATTATTGGTTTTGTATGTCATTATTATTAAATCAAAAATAAATGTAAAGCTAACATTTAATTCAACGTTAACAACCTAAGAAATAATTTAATTGTTATCAAAAAAAATTTAGTTACGCATGTAAGGGTTCATTGCAAAATTAATGTTTTGATTTGTTTAAAGAATTGAAAATATTTACAAATGCATGAACATACATATGTGCCTGCATGTGTCATACATTGTGTATGTATGTAAAAATTAAAATATATTATTTACATGTATGTATATATACATATTTAACTAATATACATTTTTAAGTACATTTAAAATGTAATTAATCACATGTGGTTGTTCTATTTTATTGACAGCTTTACTCGTATTTCGGCGGTTGGTTTAATTTTGTACAGTGATGTATTTTTATACACTATTTTAGCCACTCAACTGCTTAAAAATACAACTCTGAAAGTATCGAGTAACAACTTTTGAGCATTGAGTATCCAAAAAAAGGGCAAATACTCGATACTCGGTACCCACTACTCAATACTTTGCCAGCACTAGTCTGGTGTATTCAGCAAATAAGGAACATTAACCCTCTTAACACCTTCAAACTCGGCCATCCTGCTAATCATCGGTCTCCGATAATATCTCTGCTTCCGTAGTTCTCCATGGTTTCATGAAGTCACAACTTGTGGATGTGTTGATTGGACCTTCAAATTCTGCTGCTTTAGAAACATCGTAGCGTCCATTACGCTTAACTTTCACTACTTTATAAGGACCCAAATACTCGTTTGCCAATTTCTTGCCTGCTATAAATTGAGTACGTTTGATAGCTACAAGGTCACCAACTGAATATTCAACATGACTTTTTCGATTTTTGTCGTACTGCTTCTTGTAGATTACTTGAGCTCTCACGATTTGTTGTTTAGCCTCATTTCGCAACAGCTGGCGATCCATATCGAACTGATTGATGAGTTCATTTTGGAGTATTTCAAGTATTTTGTTTTTCGCCGTGGTCTTCATTTTGGTACCGAACATAATTTCAAATGGTGTAGATTTTGTTGAGTTGTGCATGCAAGAATTTAATGATTTTTGCACTTGCCCAACATATTTGTACCATTTGGATGAATCTTCATGCGACAACTTTGAGATAACCGATAAAATACATCGATTCACCCGTTCGATCTGGCCATTACCTCTTGGAACACCTGTTGTTGTTAAAAAATATTCAATTGCATTCTGCTGACAAAAATCCATGAAACTTTGCGAAGTGAAATCTGGTCCTTTGTCACTGATGATACGACTCGGATTGCCAAACGTTTTAGACCATATCGAAAGATTTTGTATTGTTTACACGTTGAATCCATTGGCCCCAAGTGGTCAATGTGTGTTGTCTGCAACGGAAAATAGCCTTTATCAATACATTGCAACATGCCTTCTTTCTTATTGAGCTTCTTGTTATGTATTATGCATCTTACACAATTTTGTAGAATCTGTGCAACCTTTTTCTCAAGATGTGGTATATAAAATTGCTGTTGTACTGAATGCATAGTCTTCGCGATAGAAAAGTGGCCATTCTCGTGACAACTTCGAATTATTTTAACTTCCATTGCTTTCGGAACCAGGAGCAAATCGTTTCCATTTACTGCTTTACAAATTAAACCACCTTTGACTTTAAAATCTTCAAAATCATGTAACTGAAGTATTGATGATATTGCTTTAATATACTCATCAGTTTGCTGCATACGTTTATTACGGCCTGTTATTTCTGAGGAGATCACCATCACGTTAACTGGGTATCTGCTTAAGCAATCTACGTGCTTCATTCTGCTTCCTGACCGGTGTTCAACAGTGTACGAAAAATCTTGCAGGTACATGACCCACTGTGCAACGTCTCTTGGTATATCTTTTTTTGGCTGTTGTCTGTTTGAACGCCGAACAGTCAGTTATTAATTTAAAATCAATGCCTAACAAATAGTGTCGAAACGTTTTGAACGCTAGAAGAAGCTATTTTGCTCAAATAAAAAGCTGGGTGTAATTTTCCATTAAAAACTTGTAAAAGGGTTGCACCGAAACCTTCTTTAGACCCGTCTGTGTGCAGCTCTGTTTCGGCATTTCTGTTGTAAATTTTCAAAACTGGTTCGGTAGTGTTGACTGTCTTCAACTTTTCTATTGCTGTTAATTCTTTAGTAGTTATTTGAAATCGTACATCTTTTTTTAACAGGTCAGTCAACGGTTTGGCTATATGGGCATAACCACGCACAAACTTTCTGAAATAACCAGTCAAGCCAAGGAAAGTGAAATGTGGTGTGTTTGTGTGTGTGTTAAAATCTTTCCCTATAGCCCTTGGTTATTTTTAGTAGCTGTCAGGGTTTCAGCTGATTTGTAAGGCATTCAAAGAAACTGCCGAATTAATTTGAGTCTTGGAATAAAACATAGGCAAGTTACTGCCGGATTAGTTTTGTGATTTCAAGTCTGGTTTTATTAAATTTTGTATTGCCTTATATACTATGTATGAGACTTACATTTACAATTATTCTGACCAATAGGAATGTTTGTGATTATACTCATTCTTATTTGTCACTCAATTTACAATTCTTATTGAGTAGAATTTATTGTTTGTGTTTATCATATTCATACCCCAATTAACTTGCATTCCAATCGATGTGCGTCACTTGGTAAATGCCGTTAATTGACCTTGCACAATTACCCTACTCTATTTAGGTTGGTATGTATAGATTTAAGAGTAGTTTAAGGGTATACGGTGGCAACTTATGAGGTATACTACACCTTCACCGCTAAGAGAAAAATTAGGGGATTGATTTTTCTTGATATTCATAGTAGCGACAATATTTGTAAAATAATTCTTAATTTCTATTTACATATGTTATAGTTTTACAAAGTAATTCGTAATATAGTTATAATTTTATAATTTACATAATTCTTAATGTAGTATTTAATATTTTCATAATTTTTAAAATAGTATTCTTGTAATTTTTAGTGTTTATTGTGTACTTAATTATTGTTTATAAAGCCTATATATGGTTTTAATTGATTATTATGGAATTCTTTTTTAATTCCGTGGAAGTTTATTATAGTATTTACACCGTTATGTCTAATTTTTTATATGGGCCTTTGTACGGGCTTTGATTCTTTTTCCTATTTTCTACTTTTATTAAAACTAAATCTCCTATTTTTAGATTTAAACTATTACTATATCTATTTTCTATGATTCTTTTCTCTTTTGTTTTATCTGTAAGTTCTTAGCTCTATTCAAAGAATATTTTAATCATTGTTTCAGCTCTTTTGCATAGTCATCATAATTGTATATTTTGTTATTTTCTGTGTCATAAAATTCTGATGGTAAGCATGGCAATCTACCATATACCAATTCAAATGGTGTGTAACCAGTGTCTATGTGTGGTGCCGTGTTGTAGGCAAAAGTAAAGTAATTTATCCACTTATCCCATTCGTAATCGTTTGCTGATGTAAGCAAGAATTCATTGAGAACCCTGTGATTTCTTTCTACCGCACCCATTGTTTCATGGTGGTAAG
The DNA here is from genome assembly GCA_947311025.1 of Lypha dubia. NCBI lineage: Eukaryota > Metazoa > Arthropoda > Insecta > Diptera > Tachinidae > Lypha > Lypha dubia. Next base: position 72,814,635 of record OX371260.1, read on the forward strand.
GGGATGAGAATGTTTGTTTGATATCAAGTAACGAGCATATGTTGCGCATTAGTTCGTTTTTAAATTCTGTCCCGTTGTCTGATTTGAGCACTTTAAATTTACCGTATTTTAAAATTAATTGTTCTACTAGTGTTTTGGCAGTTGTAAGTGCGTCTTTTGTTGACATTGGGTGAGCAATAACCAATTTCGTTAGTTCGCATTGCATTGTCAATATGTATCGGTATCCGTTTGAAATACGGAGAGGTCCTACAGTATCAATTGATATTATCTCAAAACTGTTGCTTGGGGTGTCCGTTAATGTAAGTGGTTCTTTAATGTGTTTGGTTTGTTTGTTTATGTTACATTTGTCACAGTATTTTACGAACTGCTTTACCATCTTATTCATGTTTTTCCAAATGTACCGCTGTTTTAATTTAATAATTGTTTTTCTTATTCCTAAATGGCCTGCGTGTTTGGCATTGTGGAAATCATCGATGAGTTTATATTTCAGTATGTCATCTGTTATTCTTGTTGGGGCGTTATATATTAATATTTTTAGTTGAGGTCTTTTGTTGTTTATTCTTATCTTTGCATATGCTTCATTTAAATCCTTGATTGTATATATTTTAAATATCATATCGTTTTTTGCTAGCGCTAATTCTTTAATATTTTCTTTACTCATTTTGGATAACAGTTTCCTCAGAATCGAATCTAGTTTCGCTAAGTTATCGCTGAATCTTGCATGCATATTATCTTTATTCTTGGAATGTAACTTCTTCATAATCAAATCTTGTTTTGATGAATTATCGTTACTTCCCTCATTCATATAATTACTCTTTTGGGTACGTGATTTCTTCATAATCGAATCTTGTTTCGATGAATTATCGTCACGTCCTATGTGTACAGTATTATTTTCAATTGTTATGTCGACTTCCTCTGTATTTTCAAATTTATTAAAGTGTAATTTCTTCATATTCTTGACGTCATTTATGGATGTGCATTCCCATATTAGAAGTTGATCAGACTCTTGAGAGATGCATCTTCCCATGTTATTCCTATTCGTGTGCGCTTTATCTATTTTTTTATTATCATCAACTTTATTTGCCTCGTTTTTTGTAACTTTATTTGCCTCTTTTTCACTTCTCTTTGTCATTGCCCTTGTGCTTATTAGAATGCTCTTTTCTTTTTCATCATTTTCCAACGGTATCATTTGTTTTAGTATGTCTGAGTTTATTTCTATTCTTGATAATGCGTCCGCATTAGTGTTAATTTTTCCTTTCTTATAAATTATCGTGAAGTCATAATCACTTAAATCTAGTCTAATTCTTGTCATTTTTGATGAAGGATTCTTATGTGAAAATAGTGATATCAATGGTCTGTGGTCTGTTACCACTATGAATTTTTGACCGTATAAATATGGTTTGAAAAAATTTATTCCCCAGTGAATTGCGAGCAATTCTTTTTCAATGATGGGTTTGTTCATATCATGCTTTTGAAGTGATATACTTGCGTAAGAAATAGGTAAATCTTTTCCAATTTCATCTTGTGATAAGACTGCTCCTAGTGCGTAGTTTGAGGCGTCAGTCGTCAAAATAAAAGGTTTGGCAAAATTTGGGTATTGCAAAATTGGTGGGTTCATTAATTTTTCTTTTAGGGTATCAAAAGCATTTTGGCATTCATTTGTCCATAGAAATTTTACTGATTTTCTCAATAGCATATTTAAGTGTTTTGCAATGTCCGCAAAATTCGGTATGAGTTTTCTATAATAGTTGCAGAATGCAACGAAACGTCTAACTTCGTCTGCGTTCTTGGGTGTTGGGTAATTTTTAATAACTTCATATTTAGCTGGATCTGTTTTCACGCTGTCCTTTGTTATTAAATGTCCTAAGTAAATTACTTCTGGTCTCAAAAAACAACATTTCTTTGGATTCAGTTTTAAGTTGTATCGTTGAAGTCTGTCTAAAACTTTGACAAGATTTTCATTGTGATGGTTCAAACTACATCCATAGACAATTATGTCATCGACATAAAGAAAAGCTTCTGCATCAAGTCCTGAAAGTGCTATCGTAAGCATTCTCTGAAAACTGTTTGATGAAATTTTAAGTCCAAATGGTAGTCTTTTAAATTGGTAGTGTCCCTGTTGTGTAGAGAAAGCTGTAAGTGGTCTTGAGTCCTTGTCCAACTGAATTTGGTGAAATGAGCTAGTCATGTCAAGAGTCGAAAACCATTTAGCTCTTCCTAGTTTATCCAAAATATCCTCTAATCTAGTTAGTGGAAATTTGTCATTAACTATTTTGTCATTTAACTTTCTAAAGTCTACTACAAGTCTCCATTTTCGTTTGTCTTCTGTATTCTTTTTGGGTACCAAAAGAAGTGGAGCATTGTAGGGGTAATTGATGCTTCTATTATATCGTCATGTAACATTTTATGTACTTGTTCATTTATTATGTCCGGGTGCGAGTGGGGTAGTCTGTAGTTTTTTATATACACCGGAGTGTTATCTGAAGCTGCTATGTTTTGTTTATAAAAATTGTTAATTTCTCATTCTCTAAATGAAATACATTTTGATATCTTTTGAATATGTTTATTAATTCTGATTTTGCATATTCATCAGTATTATTTAATTGCAAGTCATTTAGAATTTGTTCAAAACGTTCGTCATTGTTTCCATTTGTGTAATTTAATATGTCATAGTTTTTTAGTGGATCAGTATGCAGTTTAATGCCCTGTAAAATTTGTGTATCATTTGTTGTGTTTAAAATTTTAATGTGTGTCATTCCGTTTTTTGGTGCTATTGAATTACTTAAAAAAATACCGCTTTTTAATTCATTATTAAGTATTACGCAATCTTCTGTAAGGTTTAATTGCAATGGTTGTATGATTTCTGTTCGTGGTGGTATAGTTATTTTTAATGTGTCGAATGCTTTTGATTGCATTGGCAGAATTATGGTTTCATTATTGGTAAACAAAGAAATTGTGAATGTCTCGTAATCTATTTTGCATAAGTATTCTCTTAAAAAGTCTCTCCCTATTATTCCGTCTGTCTCTATTGGAAAATTGTCATCTACTAGATGGAATTTGTATTTGCATGTTTGGTCTGCTAATGAAAGTTCAAGTTCAGTTATCCCTAATGAATATATTTCTTCATTAGTGATGCCTGTTAATTTGCATCTGTTTTCTATATTTAGTGGTTCATCATCAAAAATTGTTCTAGTGCAACATAACGATATGTCGGCTCCTGTGTCGACAAGAAATGTTAATTCTTTATTTTTGTATTTAGCGATTATGTAATTTGTGTTATTATTTGAAACTTTAAATACTCTTAATTTTGGATGTCCGGAATATCCCTGTATTCCGAGCCTTCCTCGTTTCCCTCGTCTTGTATCGTACGTATGTATCTTCTGTTGTTGTTACTGTTATTATTGTTGTTACTGTTTGTGTTATTTCTGTAGTTTCTATTGGTGTTATTGTTTCTAGGTGTATTGTTATTACGATTGTTGTTTGTGAAATTATTGTTGTTCCTAAGAGAATTATTGTTGTTGAAATTGTCATTCCTAGTGTAATTGGTGCCTCTGTTGAAATTTGTGTTGTTGCCATTATACCTATTAGGAAAATTATTGTTTCTATTATTGCTAAAATTGTTGTTGTTATTTCTATTATTTCTTTCTATTTATTTCTTTCGCGGAAATTGCTATTGTAATGCCTGGTTTGATTATTATTATGTTGTTGCTTTTGAATGTGCATTACCGCATTATTGTTTAATTTATTCTCATTTTCTAGTTCTAGTGCTAGTTCTACCGCGTCTTGTAAAGTCTTTGGACGAGCTGCGAAAATGGCTTTCTTTAAACTGTCATTAATACCTCTTTTAAAAGTATCTAGAGAAAGCTTTGAGTTTAATTTGATAATAACACTTTTCTCTGCTTCTGTGGCGTCATTACCAAGTTCTTCAACTCCTAACTTGTTCATGTTGTCTATTGTCGTCATTATTCTTTCTTTGAATGTATTAACAGACATTTTCCCTTGGAATTGTCTTTGTACTTTTGTACCTCTGTTGTAACAAATTTTTTAATGCATTGAAATTTTTTGGTTTCGCATAGCTACCTATTGCCGTTCTCACCCCTGAAGTCAATTTTGCATGGTATACGTATTGTAAGAAATCTTGTTTTGCTGTTTCAGCTAGAGTTTTCTCAATGAGTTCTGCTGTTATCAAAAAACTTTCTAGTTCTTCCTGGTTTTCAGCAAAAAGTGGGAGTGCTTTAGACACTGTTTCTAAACTAAATGCTGCCATTTTGATGTCCTATGATTTCTATCTTAGTAATGTTCTGATGCTTTTTCCTCGTCTTTTTCTTCAACTTGTGCTATCTCAAACTCTCTTGTTATGGTTTTTATTTCTTCTAATTTAAGGTTAATTGTCTTTTCAGTATGTGTCCTTCCTGGACTTTTCTTTAAATTTTTTTATATATCCGTTAATTTCTGGAGATTCTTCTCCATCTAACAATCTTTCGTATTAATATTGAATATTTGTTAAAATATATATTTTGTTATACTTTTGTTATTTTATTGCTATCATTGTTTTTGCTATTGTTTTTGTTTTTAAAATTGTTAATAAATCTATAAATGATATGTAATATAAATACGATTAAAATAATAATTACTAAGGTTTTTGTTATTTTGGACAACATTAATAATATTTTTAACTGTACCGAGAATTTTTGTTTTTCTTTAAATGTTACTAATCTTATGTACATTAATATTATTGGGTATAATTATCTTTATAAATAGTATCAAATCTTTTTCTTTTTATCGTCTGTTACTAATGGCGTTTTCTTTTCTGAAAAAAGTGTTGCATTTATGCTACATTCTTTAATTTTCGTGATCCATTCTAAAAAATATGTAACATATTTAAAATCGATTTCGTTCCTTTCTAATTATGTTGCACAAATAAATTGCAAAATATGCAACATATTTTGCCCTCTACTATCAAGTCGGGGTGATATACTGCCCATTTTTACAACTTTGTTTAGTATATTTTTATACAAGTAAGAACTTGTATTTTTGTCATTCTACTTACTTAAGCGAAAAAACTTATAATTAAAACGATAATTAATTAATTAATGTTAAGTAATGTTAAGCCTCAAATATTTTGTACCATTGTGGCAATAAAAAATGTACCACTTTTTAAAGGTAGGTGCAAACTGTATAAAGTGTTACACATTGAAAGGTCAACATTTTTGTTCAGAAAAGAAAACACCATAAGTATTGCATACATTAGTCTTACGACGTAGGCAATTACTAATAATGCTAATGTAATTATCATAACTATTTCGAAAGTGTTTAAATTTTCCTCTTTATTTTTATCTTGTACTCTTATAGTATTCATATATTCTATAAGCTGTTCATTATTTTGATCGTTTTCGTTATTTTCATTCTTTCCTACTTCGTATCCCGCAATAACTAGTGGGATCGCTTTTAGAATGTTCTTCCACCAAGTCATCTCGAAAAGTCTCTTAATGCGTTTATTCTCCTATTGCAATCTTTTTATCTCCTTCCTTATTAATATTTGCTGTTTCTTCTCCGTTGCGAGGTTCAAGTTCATATATAGCACTGCCAATGTCTTTCTCTTCTGGTATTGCTTAGCAGCTGTCTTCTTCTTTTGCTGTTTTATTGCGGCAGTCTCTACTGGTTTCTGTTGGCGCTTCCTATATTCATCTAGCGTAATAGCTTTTGGACCCGCACAGATCGGTAGTGGCTCGTAAGGAGGTGCTGCGTAACCTGTCGCTTCGCCGCATACGTGAGCGAGTAAGGTTTCGTATCGAATAAAATTTCGTGACGTATCGAATAACCGGATCGCGGCATTCGATAGCTTTTGAATCGAAATTTGTTGATATTTGTAAAAGATTTTTTTCATTGTAGTAGAACAAAACCATATGTCTACTTAAAATGTAAATAAAAAATTTTAAAATATTTAAAAAAAAGTAAGCAAAAAATATATTCTTAAAATTTAAATGTTTTCTCGTTTTTAAAGCTTTTATTTTGTAGAAAATGGACTTCCTTTTTTTATTTTACTTGTCTTCATCTGAAAAAGAAGACGAAAAGCATCTCCCCGTACGGTGTTTTTGGTCTGCATAAACCTAAAAATTAATGGAAGTTAGTAACTTTGCTTACAAAATATACATACATATGCATGTATGTACAAACCTTACAGCAAGCCGACGCTGTTTTCACAGGTGGCCCAACTTCGTTAAGTTTATTGGCTAGTGCCTCTCATAACCTTTTAGCGACTTTTCTTCCTTGCATGCAATTTGGAATTAAATTTTTCGCAAGTTCGGGTGATCCGCCATGTATTGTGCCATAAGTTGCTTTTGCTTGCCATTTACTTTATTTATATTTGTCCTAACCAAATATGTAATGGTTTTTAAATTATTATCATTAAAGGGTAAAATTTATTAAAGAATCGTTATTATATTTTTTATGCACAATGCAAATTTATAAAAACATGAATTTGTTTACGATAGCTCTTTATCTATCGAATGACTTTTCGAGAGAAGGCATTCGATCGACAACCCGATATCGAATGCCATGATCCCAAATTTCGATAGAAGTTATTCGATAACGAATGCGGCGATTTAAAAAACTATAATTTCGATCAAAGTCATTCGATCACGAGTGTGACGATTTGGGCCCAGTATTTTTATTATTTCTGCTGCCTTCCATTTTTTGGACGCTTTTTCGTTTTAATTGTTTTATTTTTCACGGAGTTCATCTTCTAACACTATTTATAACCTTTTTTAATTCAAAGAAAAAAATTTGTGTTAAAAAGGTATTCCTGTTGTTGTTTGGTGCATAGCTTGGGAATTGGATTAGAAATTTTAATTGTGCTGAAAAATTGATTAATTATGATTAGTTAGCCATTTTAGACGATTACTAATTGATTAGATTAGAAATAATCAAAAATCTAATCACAATTAGTGACGATTAGCATTTCTAATTAAATCTAATAAAAACTAATCAAAAAAATAATTGATTAGATTTCTTGATTATTTTTCATTAGATTTGATTAGATTTGATTACAAATGCTAATCGTCACTAATTGTAATTTGTGAGTATTACATTGTGTCTGTCCCTCAATTGAGTCTCTTGCACAAAAGCAATGTCAATATTGTTAGAAATTAATGTATTTAATAGATCTACTCTTCGACTCACTTCTAGAGCGATCTCACATTAAATGAAAGTAAATTTAATTCATTGTTGTTTAGCCACCTCCAATGAAATTTTTTTGTAGTTCACAACAAATTTGCGAATTTTTTCTTGTAATGTAATAGAGTTTCTGGTTCACAAATCTCTTTTGCAATTTTTCAAAATTCTCTAATTATAGAAGAATTAAGGTCAGTGTTGCAAGGAGATTTTTTTGTAAAATCCCTACCATGGCATGCAAAATCGCTTTTTTTTCCCTACAATCAAAAAAATATTTCCCTACATTATTCCCTACGCCATTTTTCTTTAAAATACTGCACGAACAAATTTTATTGTACTTTTATTTTGAATTCAGATAGTACAATTTAACATTAATTATTAAAAATAACATATCGTTAGAATAATAACAAAAATTTAACTTAAAAATTCATATGGTTTTAAATGTTTGTAGGTACATACATACATATATGTACGAGTATATGCACTTAGTAAGTGTGTTAAGTTACATATATAATTAAGTTAAATGGCACCAATATCTGCAAAATTAAAATATCTGAATTGTGAGCACGGATTATGAAATAAAAAATTATCTATATACCTATTATTTAATTTTTAAACAAATTGAATGTCACAAACACAAATTTATTTACTTAACAAATTCAAACAAGCACATATCAACCCAGTCAGCATCCAAATCATAAGGATTTCAGTATGAAGTCTTTTAAAAAACTTATGATAGTAGTTCTAACATGACGTCTTAAGTAGCTCATTTTTATGAGCTCAGAATTCAGAGTTCTTAATTAAGTTATTATGAAGTCACTCAGCTGAAGTCGATCAGCTGTGTTTTGAAGATTTATTTTTAATGCGCAGTTTGAGACATGCGCAAAATTTATTATTTTATCTATATTTGTTTTGATCGCGCATTCTAACCTATAAAGTTTTAATAAACATACGCTGTTTATCAGATAACTGAGTTAAGAGTAGTGATGTTACGAATATCTATTTTTTGTATTCGCCGAATACGAATAAGAATATTAATTTTAAGGCTTAGAGCCACATAATATTTCAAATTCAATTAGAAAAAAGACTTCCCTTGGCGTCAGTAACAATAAATTGAAATAAACTGTCACTCTACTTTAGGTATTTAACGTTATTATGACATTGAGATGCCGAATTTGAAGACCACTACTGAACATTTTAAAATTACATGCATACTTTGAGATATCATTTAGCTTACTCTGATTGCGCTTTTAATTAGTAATTCATTGTTGTTTGGAAGAACATATTTTCGCCGATTGCGCAGCAACGTTTCTCGGTGGACTTTAACATACTAAATTTTAGTTCTTCCATTTTTGAAGTCCAACATTCCTCTACTGAGAATTGGTTACTAATTTAACATGATATGAATTTACATATAAGGCTTTAACATATGAAAAGTAATATTATCAGGCTCAAGTTCAGTTTTATTGAATTAATGAAAATTCAACATTACTAAGAGTTTTTTATGTTGAAAATATTATTATTTATATCCAATCAGTTTTTTAGCAGAACGTATCAGTACTGATTTCAAGGCCGCTACACCTCTCATCAGCGTTCAATTGTCCATCTTTACAATTTTCGTAAAGTGGATACTAAAGGCCTATTTAGCCGAGGGTTGAAATCGTAGATGTAAGCTAAATGTTGATGTAATGTAAGAGCCAACATTTTTGTAGTTATAGAATGCTTAAAAACGTGTCACGTGACACATGAATGTGCAGACATGCATATGTATGTACATACATACATAAAAAGAACAAAAATTCTTATTAAACATATTAAGTTATATTTTTCTGTTCTTCTTCGAAATCTTGTGCCCCGGAGAATTCTTATTGTTCATTTTCCTTCACCAGTAGTATTAATTTATTGTCGTCCATTGCAACTTTTTATCACTTTGAAAATTATAAATAAAATACAAAACAGCTGTTCCAAACGTTGATGGAAGTTCCAAATGTTTACAATATTTGTGATTGTTCGCAAATAGTACGATATTATTTATTACACATTTTATTGTAATGAATTTGATAATTGGTTAAATTATAGTTTAACATTCATATCTATTTATGTATGTACATCATTGTTTTGATTATTAGTGTTACTTATTATTTAAAGGATTTTTTTTTGTATACTTGAATGTATGTATGTATGTATTTATATATGTATGTACATAAATTGATATGCTCACTTTGTAATTTCATATATATTGTACCTATGTACATACATATGTGCATACATACATACATTCAAGTATACAAAAAAAAATCTTTTAAATAATAAGTAACACTAATAATCAAAACTATGATGTACATACATACATAGATATGAATGTTAAACTATAATTTAAACAATTATCAAATTCATTACAATAAAATATATAAGCACAAACGATCGGTACAGTCTCTTTGCTAGATATTGAAAAAAATTATTTAGAAAACTTTCTTTACTCAATAAAGCATGCATGTGTACATTAGTGATGTTACGAATATGAATTTTTAGTATTCGCGAATACGAATACGAATATTTAAACAGTATTCGCCGAATACGAATACGAATATTTCTTTTGAGGTTTATATTTCAAATTTAATTGGAAAAAATCCCTGCCTTTGCGTTAGTAACTATAAATGAAAAAAAAAATTTAGTGATTTAACATTATTATTGCATTAAGATGCCGAATTTGAAAACCTCTACAGAACATTTTTTAATTATTTTACTTACATACTTTCAGATTTCGTTTCTCTTACTCTGCGTGAAATACAATGGGTTTTTTAATAAAAATTAATATATTTTTTTACATTTTATGTACTTTCTTTAAACTTTCGTATGATTTTTTTTTGGAAAATGTATGGGAAAATTATTCGAAAAATATTCGCTTGAATTTGGCGAATACGAATACGAATATCTTAAAACAGGCGAATAGTCGAATACGAATACGAGTATTCGTAACATCACTAGTGTACATATTTAACAACTAAAACTAGTCAAAACAAAAAAAAGTACCAACAAAGGACTTTTGTGCCCCATTGCAATTCAAAATACAACCATCCCATCACTGTCTACAATTGTCACGTAACCTCGTAATGAAATTCTATTTTCTGCAGGTTGGTACGTTACGCCAACATTTCATTTCAGTCAAGTAAGTATTTTCATAGCTTTTGCATATAACAGAAGCAATCAGCTGACACATCAGCATTTACATTTCTAGAGTTACGGTCGGCTAAAGCAGCCTTAATTGAGAAGAATATCAACTGTCGTACTAACCAGCACTGTTTCAAGGTAGAATAAAAAATGAATTAAAAATTAATTCTCATATTCTATTTCTCTTGAAAACTGGTTAAATAGTTGATATTCTTCTCAATTAGTATCCACTTTACGAAAATTGTAAAGATGGACAATTGAACGCTGATGAGAGGTGTAGCGGCCTTGAAATCACTACTGAACGTTCTGCTAAAAACTGATTGCATATAAATAATAATATTTTTCAACATAAAAAAACTCTTAGTAATTTTGAATTTTCATTAATTCAATAAAACTGAACTTGAGCCTGATAATATTACTTTTCATATGTAAATCAATATAAGTTCAAATAATAATTACGTTTATTCGTAATAATAATAATATAAAAATATTTTTATTTTATATATAAGCAGAAATAATTAAGTTGTAAATTTTATAAGCAGAAATTATTTTTTGTAAATAAGGCGGTTTATGTTTATTAATTGTTAATTGATTAATTTTGTAAATAAATCTTTTAAAAAACATAAAATTTTTTAACGATTACTTATTAAAATTCTCACAATTTACTTAAAGAACTACAAAAGTGTTAATAGAATCAATAAGTTAAGGTTAAATTATTCGTGACTTAACAATAATGTCGAATAGTTTCCGTTGGGATGCCACATAAAAAAACTGGACCTGTTCAATGCATGAACTGTCAAGAATTTGGCCATACCAAAACTTTACTTCAAGTTGCCTACTATTTGCGTTGTATGTGTACCGCGAACTGTGACAAAATAAAAGGCGATCCCAAGGCGAAAAAATGTGGCAATTGCGGCGAACTATAGAGGCTGCCCTCTTTACTCGTTTTTTAAAAATTCGTCGAACAGAAAAATAAATGTTATTCCCGCTCAGTCCAACACCCCTTTAAACTACCCACAGTTACCTCAACCGTCGTCTAGCCATAATCAATACTCAAATGTTTTAAAGTCTAACACGACTCTTTCTCAACAAAAATCTAATAGTCAATTTTCATACGCTAACATTTTAAAAAATAGCCAGAATACAGCGCGAAAATCGGTACCAGAAAAGGAAGTTCCAGGCTCTAATTTTAGTCGTATTGAAGCCTCATTTGAAGGCTTAATAAAAACAGTAAATACTTTTACTCACAACATGTCCTGTATGATGCAGGAAATGTTGAAAATGCAATCTACCTTGTTGCAGGCGGTATTGAACAAACCATGAACTTATGAATCTGTTTTTGGAACGCAAACGGCACCATAAAAACGAAATAGAGTACTTTCTTCTGGATAAACAAATCGATGTTATGCTTATCTCAGAAACTCATTTGACCTCCCGAAGCCATTTTAGAATTACTGGGTATAATTTCTACGACACCAAGGATCCTCGAGGTAGAGCTTGTGGTGGTTCGGGAATCCTAATAAAAACGCGAATAAAACAATACCTGTTGAATGATTTTTGTGAAGATTATCTTCAAGCAACAAACATCTACATATATTGAAAATTATTATCAAAAATTTTAAATATCATCTGTCTACGATGATTACTATGATACCAAAGCCCGGCAAGGATCATGCAAAGGTTAAATCCTATCGGCCTATCATTTGATTGCCCAATACGTCGAAATTTTTTGAAAAGCTTTATATGAGGAGTCAGCTTGCTCCTATAGTGACTAGCAGTGGATATATTCCAGATCATCAATTCGGTTTTCGCAGTCAGCATAACACTATTGAACAAACTCACAGGCCTGTGAATGCAGTTAGAGAAACTTTCGAAAAAAAAAATATTGTTCAGCGCTTTTTATTGATGTCGCACAGGCTTTTGATAAAGTATGGCACGAAGGTCTTATCCACAAATTAACACAAAATCTACCCGCAAACATCGTCAGGCCCTTAAAAAAGCTATCTAAAGGAACGAAAATTTTTAGTTAAAAAAGGTAATTTTTAAGCCCTCCGCAGTCGATTGAAGCCGGAGTCCCACAAGGCACTATCTTCGATCCTTTGCTTTATTTAATATATGTCTGGCTTACCGCTAAGCAGTAACATTCACACGTCAACATTTGCTGATGATACGGCTTTTCTAAGCGTTCATGAAAATCCTGTATAAGCTTCGCGGAATCTACAAGGGTACATCTCAAAACTGGAAACATGGCTAAAACAATGGCGGATAAGAGTTAATGAGCAGAAATGTGTACACGTCACTTTTACGTTACGAAGGGATACATGCCCGTCACCCAGACTATACCGCAACGACGTCATTCAGACGTAGGATCTGAAGTTCAAATCATAAATCTGAGCTCATACTGACTGACTTATGAGGTCATTTTGCTATCTGGGTACCTATTTTTATCACAGAACTCATGAGTTAACAAATTTGTTGCATGCAATTTGATTGTTTAAAATTTGTTGTCGCTTTGATCAGTTCTGTGACAAAAATAGGTAGCTTGTTTTTTGTTAAATTTGTGTACTTTGTGGCATCAATCAGTATTTTCAAGATCTTGTTTAATTATTACATATGTCTGTAATAATGCCATATGGTTAAAATTATTTTATATGGTGTGGCCATATATAATTTTATTACACCGAGAAGAATCGCTTTCTTCGTTCCAGTTGTTACGATATTGTGCAAGAAAAGTTTTTTGTTTGCTAGATTGTAAACTAGTTAATGTTAAATAAAATCTTTTTAATTGATAATTTGAAATAATCCCTACAATATGTCTAAATATACAAAATCTGTCCATTTTTCCCTACATTTGAAAATAAAAAAAAATCTGTACAAAAAGGGAAAAATCCCTACGCTTGGCAACACTGAATAAGATTGGAATCTACTGGACCATTCGAATAATGGAAAAGACTCGCAAAAGACTTATCTAACTAGTCGGTGTTATTATTTTTTAAGGAATAAGCCACATTGAAAGCGACCTTTTTGTTTCTATTATCTGTTACAAGCAAAATTTTTCTCTTCATATCGATATATTTTTATAAGAAGAACAACCTTTAAATTTAGAAGGATGTTGCTTACAGTTACTACAAAAGGGTAAATTATCCTTATCTGACACAAATTTGCATTCCCTTGGCCCATGATTTTCCTCACACTTCACACAAGCAAATGATGGCCTGTTACAATTTCGTGACATATCGCTCCTTTATTGCAACATAAGTCATATCTCAAATGAAATATGACTATGTTGCAATAAAGGAGCGATATGTCCTCAATGTTGACAACGCCAGCATAGAATTTCCTTCGAGTTTCTCTTGGGGGACTCAAATGAAACTTTTTGATTTATTATAAATTTTATATTTGATAATTCATTACAAGGTTTGCCTGGTAACAGAGTGACTAAATATAAACCTGTATCAAAAATATTTTTTCGTGAATAAGCAGTAGAGAAACAGAATCTACAATATTAGGAATCAGTAGATCAATTTCTTTTCGAATTAATTGTATATCAGTTTTATAATATAAACCTCTCAAAACCAAACTTGAGCGTTCCTGTTCAAGCGGAGTGTACGAATATCATTCAATGTTTTTATTTCTAAGTATTTGCATCACTTCCGAATGCACTGATGCATCCTTTAAAAAAAAGTTTGCTTTTATATTCTTGTTTATAATAGTAAATTCTACATTTTTAGCGATAAGTTGATTAATTAAATCTTCATTATTTACGTTAAAGAGGAAAAGAGGTAGACAAAATGATTTTCCTGTGTTTGGTGTAATAAAAGTTTCTTTAGGAAAATTTACTTTCCTTGTGTTATTTCTATCTTCTTGAATATCCAATTCACCTAAGATAGCGTATCTGTTTTGGGTATTTTGTGTATTACCATTTAACACAGTTTGGTTATTATATTTTAGACTATCTAGGCGCTGGTGATCATAATATAATGAAACTTGAAACATACATACATTTACGGTAGAATTTGCCTAGAAATGAGACGGAATTGTACCTATCATAAACTTTGTCCACATTTAGATCTCAGTACTTTTTACGGCCGAAATATTTTGGATAGGAACTTGGCCTTATTTTCACATTTGTGTATCATGTGAAGAAGTCGTCGTATTCCATTAACTTAAAAAGAACATCATTGTATTGCTAATATTGTACTTTGCTCACGTTCAACTAATGGTATAGTTATTTTGAAAACTGCATGGCGGCGTGTTAGTCTGCCCTTTATCTTCATGAGTTTAAATAGCTGGAGTAAGTTAGTTCTTTCTGTCACTGGAAGATTCACTGACGGTGGTGAATGCAGATTGATCTGATTGACTTCATTTTGTAACTGTTCTGGAGTGAGCAAGCATGGCCTGATCTGTCCATGATGTGTATCCATGAGAGTGTCAAGGATTACGGATTGGATCTGTCTTATATTGTTTGCGATCAGTGTTAGTCCAAGAACCGCTGAATGGAATAGTTGATTTAGTTGTACTTGTACTAATGTATTGAAGATGTCATTTATATCATCTGAATATATTTTAATCTCTTTCTCCAATCGTTCGAAGCTTGACTTAGCTGTTATTTGATTTTGCCGGATGATATTAATTGTAGAATCTACAATTGATGTTTGATTCTTCATTGTCGTTGACCTGTTTTATTGTTTCTGACATCTGTTCGGCGTACTCAGAATCCAGGACGCCAAATTATGAATGAGCAACGTTACCAACGATATCCAGCGCCCCTCTTTTAACTCGTAGTAGTCGGTTATCTAGCTGTAATTCACTTTCCATGTGTTGAAAGTGGTTTAGAATACCGTGACAAGACGAGTTTGTTTTCATAATTTTACATAAGGTTTGTAACGACCGTGTGCCATTGACAAGAATTGATGTTTCTGTCCTGTAAGGAGCTAAATCATAGTATATCAATAGATTCCATTCCGTAGTTGAAATAGCTGTTGTTCCAATTTGCTCAAAATGGATTCCGACTCTTGATCCAAATATCTTATTTTTGAGTAGTAGTAACGTGAGTAACGTCAGGGTTAGATGATTGGTTGGCATTTTGCGTCTTTTCGGCTTAGGTTCTTCAGTCGGGTTTGGAGCTTGATTAGGAGTTTTTAAGTGCTTCTGGATCATTATGTATGGGCAATAATGCCAGTCTATGTATTGGACGTTTGAATATTCCTGATGCAGTTCTTACGTCAGCGACTCTGGCTATGCAGTCATCACCTGGGTATACTTGAACAATACTACCTAAAGGCCATTTTATAATAGGTATATTATCTTCTTTAATTACTACCATGTCTCCACTTTTGTGGTTAACAGATTGCTTTCGCCATTTACATCTTTGCTGAAGTTCGTTTAAATATTCTGTTGACCATCTTTTCCAAAATTCCTGCTTTATGTGGGTCACATGCTTCCAATGGGATAATCCTGACACGTTTGTTGGCTGTGCTCTACTATCTACTTGCGATGTAATTTCTTCGCCAATCAGAAAGTGACCGGGAGTTAAGGCTTCAAGATTTTCTGGATCAGTTGTTATGGGTGTTATTGGACGCGAATTTAGTATAGCCTCAATTTCGACCACGATTGTCTCCAAATCTTCGTATGTTAGTGATGCATTCGCAACACTCCGCAGAAGAAGATGTTTTGCAGACTTTACAGCTGCTTCCCACAGACCTCCAAAATGTGGTGCTCTTGGAGGAATAAAGTGAAAATGTATTCCTTTTGAGCTGAACGCGGAGATAATTGATTCCTGAGCCTGGCTTGAATAAATGCTATCGGCTAATTCTGCTAGCTGATTCTTTGCCCCAACAAAATTGGTGGCGTTGTCAGAGTAAATATTCTGACACCGTCCACGACGACCAATAAAACGCTTTTAGGCGTTTATAAAGGCATCTGTTGATAAATCCGAAGCCAGTTCAAGATGAACTGCTTTGGTGGCAAAACAGCAGAAAACGGCTATATACGCCTTTGTTGGCCGTTTGCCTCTGACCCTGTAGTGAATCCAAAAGGGTCCACAATAATCTACCCCAGCATTGATAAAAGGTCGTGCTGGGGTAACTCTAGTTTGCGGAAGATTAGCCATAATTTGTTGACACAGTATTGGACGAGCTATGGTACATCTAATGCATTTTTGAATCGTAGAACGTGCCATAATTTTGCCCTTTATTGGCCAGAATCGTTGTCGTATTATGTACAAAAGAGCTTGTGGTCCACAATGTTTGTTGTCTTTGTGAATCATTGTATATAGAAGTTTTATTAGGGGGTCGTTATATGGAACCAGCATTGTCGTATGATAATAATGAAGCCTCTAGTCGTCCTCCTATTCGTAGAATGCCTGATTCGTCTAGGAATGGGGACTAACTGACAATGGAACTTTTGTTGTCGATTTCTTTGTTTTCCCGCAGTTGTTTGATTTCTGGAGAAAAGTCGGACCTCTGAATGGACCTTATCATCAGGAACAGTGCATCATCTAGCTCAGTCCAAATTTCTTGAAGGCCCTTAGGCAATGGCTCATCCCAGTCTAACTTTAACTGCCATAACTGCTGAATGAATATCTTTGCTTTGACCACTACGGGTGCTAGTAATCCAAGAGGATCAAATAATTTGGCCAAATCTGAAGTTGCCGTACGTTTGGAGACAATCTGTAGGTTATTTATTTTTACCTTGACGCAAAATTGATCTGTTTTTGGCAGCCATAACAACCCTAATATTTTTATTCTTGATCGCCGGGTGGAATATTCGTCAATAAATGTGTTTGATTTTCACAGCATTTTTTTAGATTGAACCCAGGCTTTTTGAGAATCGTTTTAAGTTCGTGTTGAGTCTCAAGTGCGATGTTAAGACTATCGGAGCCTCCAAGGCCGTCATCAACGTAAAAATTACTCTTAAGCATGTTCGCACCATACGGATAATTGATAGTATTTTCGTCAGCAACTTTCCTTAAACATCTTGTGGCGAGATATGTGCTGCACGAGTTCCGTAAGTTACCGTGTTAAGTTTGTAGTAGCTAATTGGCAATCGGGGGTCTTCTCTCCATATTCTCACTTGATATTGATGAGTATTTGTCGGTACATTTTCTCAATGTCGGTGGTGAATACAAACTTCGGTACTCGAAAACGTAGTAGGATCGAGAACAATTCACTCTGTACCGTT
The DNA here is from genome assembly GCA_947311025.1 of Lypha dubia. NCBI lineage: Eukaryota > Metazoa > Arthropoda > Insecta > Diptera > Tachinidae > Lypha > Lypha dubia. The sequence goes on from OX371260.1 coordinate 72,832,161, forward strand.
GGTCCCGTATACATTAGATCGTTCAACGAGAGGCCTGTTGATGTTTTCGCTGATGCGTCAAAGACTACTCTTAATTTCGTTGTAGTGCTATCGGGTTTCATCACACAATGGTGCGGAATGAAATATTTAGGATCTAACATTGTATCAATGTTAACCCTTTGCATGTATCCTTCATTTTTTAGAAGTCGACGCTCTAAGCCGAGAAACCTGTTTTTGTTTTTCCGATGGCGAAAGTGCCTTTTCGCTGACCTCAATTTCGTCCAGTTTCCAAAGATGCTCTTTCGCTTCTTCCAACATAGTGGGTTACAAATTGGATTTTTGCCTATTGCACCTCCTACAATCAAGCCTAATTCTGTGTTTTGTAGAGTATGTAGATTATCAGCAAGGTGTATCGTCCCACTTTTTGTTAATTTGTAATAGCAAGTCTATTTTCTCCTGCTGATCAAAATGAGGATCTGCTACGTGAATGTTGTTGGGAATATTCCAAGAAGAAGTGTTAATGTGTTGACTTGGTTGTGCGGGAATTATACTTGGTAATATGTATGCTTCCACATTTGCTGAAAAACTGAGATCTCTGGACTTCATTTGAACGTTTGTGTGATACTTGGAATGTTCTTTGGTTTCGCCAACGGCGCGCCGTCAAGACGCAGGGAAGCTCCTGATGGTGAAATATACAATTTTTGGCAAAGGCGTTTTGATACAATGTTGACCTGTGACCCTGAATCCAATACCGCTCTAAATTTGCCGGATGCACCATTTGAGGCTGTAATTATAACTTTTGCTGTTGCTAGCACAACATAGCCCTGGCGGCCCGCAGTAACTTCAGTTTGTGCTGATGTAACTGCTACGACATTGGAAGCAGTCGTCCTTTCGGCTGTATTTGATTGTGAACTGAAATTTGATTTCTTATCCTTTTGCGTGCTGTCTTTCTTTTGCAAATGAACTGACGTTGTATTGTGCTTTTTGACGCATTTTCTGCAGCTACTTGACTTGCAGGTTTTCGCAGTGTGGTCATCTTTGAAGCGTGTGACGCATAAATTCTGTCGCTGTACTCAGCGTAGTCGTTCTGCTTCTGATAATTGCCGGAATTTGTTGCAGTGATACAGTTTATGACCACTGTTATTACATAATTTACCTATGCTGATGTTGTGTGCGTTAGATGTTACTATTGTTGACACCGCTTTATACGTCGATTTTTCCCTAGGAACAATTGCTTCCATAGATTGAAATTGAAGCTCAAGGAACGATAAGAAGGCAGCTATCCTTGGCACATCCCTTGGATTAGTTACTGATTGCATGTACCTGATGTGTGTGCTTTTGTCAATAACTGAATAATAATTGCATCCCAAGAATCTGTTTCAATTCCCAAATTATTTAATGCCAGTAAGCATTCTTTGGTGGTGTCATGCATAGCTTTGCTGGATTGTGCGGATGACATCACGGAGTGTTGATTGAGTATTTTTTCTACTAGATTCGCTACTAAAATTCTCTTGTTATTGTAGCGATCTTGTAAGGTTCCCCAGGCAGTGCTATAGTTTGTCTCTGATAGAGAAAATTTACTTATCAGATGTTCAGCTTCTCCCGTAAAATTACTCTTTAAATACCAAAATTTTTGAATAGCGGGAATCGGCTGATTATCCACCATTTCAGAGAATAAATCGTAGAACTGCCGCCATTTTAAATAGTCGTTATCAAATTTCTGTATTGTAACTTTTGGCAGATGAAACGATGAAGATGACTGATTTCATCGAGTTGGCTGATTTTCACCAACGTTTTGTGCCTTGTTAGCCAATATGGACATTTTGACCAACTGTTCTTGAACTTTGTCATTCAATTCATAAAATGTTGTAACCTCAAAGCCACAATTCAATGGATCATCAAAGCGCTCGCATTTACTGTCGTATAAGTCTTGAATCTGATCCCAAGATTGTTGATAGTTGACAGTTTGATGTCATAAAATGGACGTGGTTGTATTTCGTCGCTATTGTTTAATACATTTAAAAACCTACTTAAAGCTTGTGCCTTCCGAATCAAGCCTTGGTTTTCATTAGACTCCTGAAGAGGCACTGTTGCACCAGTAGTTTTAGTTGATGGTAGATTTTGTAGGGATAATGTTCTAAGACGATTAGCCTCTGTTGTGAACAGATTTTGATACGAATTAGTTAGCTCACTAATTTTTGAGTAATAGTCCTTTGTAAAATATTCATGCTCTGCTTTTAACGTTTCAACATCGTCAAGCATACGCAATTCTGTATCCGTGGCTTCAAATTTCTCCCAGGCTTGCAAAAGTCGACGGTTACGCTCCTCAAAATATTCTGTGGTGGGTTTTCTGTCCGCAGAATCCTTTTTAAAGTTTCGCACTATTGCTTGAATTATTTCGCCTGTATTCAAGAGGGTATCTAATAAATCTGCCACCAATGTGTACGATATGTAACTGCCTAATCTGTATGAGGTGTAGGTTAAGCGCTAGAAAAACTAGAGATGAATTTGGTCTCCAATGGGCAGATGCCTGTTGTCAGTGCTCTAATCAATTTGCTTGAGCTGCTGATGTTTGTTGCACTAATGGTGTAGTGCTGGTAGTAATGTCCACTGAAACTTCGTGTTAGTGGAATTCATGAAGTTGGTCACCAATATACCGATCCTTGTTGTCAGTGCTCTAATTTGCTGGAGCTGCTGATATGTGTTGCACCATTGGTATGATGTTTTTTATAGCCTCTGCTGAAGACGAAGACAAGGATTCGCTGGGCAGATTTTATGTTGCAAATCTTCCACTTGAACACCAGTATTAATGGGTAGGCTGCGTGTTGTTGTAAGTCACCAATTTAATTTTAAAACCCCTTACCGCTGGTGGGGGAAGCTTTAAAATCAATGGTGGTCAGGGTCACCAAAATGTTTAGAATTAAACGTGTAAATGATTTTATTAGTATGACTCTGCTCAAACACTTGAATTTGAACTGTACTAATTTTTGTTTGTGTGGTTTTACTTTCAAGCACTTGTAACTTGAACGTAATGTGATCAATGAATAAAAAGCGAGTTTTTACTATTGACAAAGAAATATAATTTTATTGTGGTATTTATACTAAAAATAAAATTGTTGAGTCAACAAAATACTTAAAACTAAAATTTACGTTAAATTGACCAATCAAATTGAAGTAGCAATGTTTGCAGCTAATTCATTGTGTAAGTTAACATCAAGTTAACATTTCATATATTAAAATCCCATTCTAATTATAAGCTTGCTAAGAATATGATATGTAACTATTTTTGTTTCTCTGGCATCACCAATTAATTAGTAATAAGAGTTTTGTAAAACACTAAAATGAATATTAAAGTTAGTCACATTTTGACATTCAAACACGTCGTTTTATTTCAAGACCGAATATCGTGTTACAACGCGTGAAACATTGCTTAATATAAAATTGAGCCACTTGTAATAACTGGCGCCCAACGTAATCTACTAAAAATTATTCTAAAATATCACATAAACTGGTTAAAAATAATTTTTATATAAAAAATATATTTTTGGATATGTATTTATTTAATCATACCACATGAAAGTGATTTATAAAAATCATTCAGACAAATAAAACTTTATTACGAGGAAAAACATTTCTTCATAAAACTTCGATCATCATATGTACATCTATAATTAAAAAAAACTCATAAAATCAAAATAAAATTATATTTTTTAATTAAACCACTATCATGAAAAAAGAGCACGTGGAATATTATGGAAGCAATAAGTAAATTTCCATATGACAAAATATGATCTGAGAAAGACACAACAAAAAATTATCATCGGTTTTTTGCATATACATACTGTTATAATTGATAAAACTTTAGTAAATATAAAAATCTTATATTTGCATATTGAACAAAGACAGAATAAGAGACAAATTTTAAAAAAGAAACTAATCAATCACACAATAATTTTGATGAGAAGCTAATGAGGGATCAATACTGAACATATTTACTTCACACTTTACAACGCAAGAGAGCGATACGAAACTGGATCAAATTATTTATCATTATTATTTCTTATACCATTTTTCTTAAAATATACATACCTATTTAATTTTTTTTCTCTTATGTTTTCTCTTATGTTTTTCTTCTTTGTTTTAAAAATTTAATTGATTCAATGATTTTCTGATAACGACCTTTTTTTATATCTATGTACATACATATATTTACATATGCAGGGATTACATTGCCTTCTATAATTGAAAAAAAAAACTTTTTCAATTGAAATTATTATTTTAATTCAAAGTATTATTACTAACAGTTATTAGGTTCATAATCATTACTACACTTATTAATATACTTATTAATATAGTAAAAATAAAAACTCTCTTATTATCTTTCATCAAAATACTATGAACAGATAAAATGAATAGAAACGATGTTTTGGGTCTTGTTGAGGCAGCAGTAGAGTCATCTAAATTAGAAATTTTAGAACAGATGCAGAGCTTAACAATCGCAGTCCAACAACTGCAACCAGGTCGTGTTGAACCTTTAAAACCATTAACTATTCAGTCCGGTATCGGGGCCGGAAACACTAACTTAGACCTTGTTAAATCTCTTCCAGTGTTTGGTGGAGACTCAAAAGAGTGTACTGCTTGGAGAGAAGCTGCAAAATTTGCTATGAACTATTACACGAAGGGTTCTGAAACTTATTATGTTGCAATGGGAATTTTAAGAAATAAAATTATTGGCGAAGCAAATTCGACTTTAAGCTCATTCAACACAATATTTAATTTTGATGCAATCCTTTCACGATTGGAGCAATCGTATTCAGATAAAAGACCACTCTATTTACTAGAAAACGACTTAAGTGTTTTAAGACAGGGGAAGCTATCGATCACAGAATATTATGATCAAGTAAATAAGCAATTAACACTAATTGTCAATAAAATTATAATGACTAACTCTGGCAAAGAAGAGGTAATCGAAGCCCTAAACGATCGTGCACGGTCAAACGCATTGCGAGTTTTTATATCTGGTCTTCGCAGGCCACTATGCGACATTAGTTTTTCAGCAAATCCGCCAGATTTACCAACAGCCTTGGCAACGGCTCAAGAACTAGAAAAAAATCACGAAAGGTATAGATTTGCAAATGCGTTTGCTAGTTCTAGACATCATTTGCAATCAAACTCTGACAATTCAGGCAATATATCTAGCAATGCAAATACTGTCCGACATTCTGCAAACTTTAAACAGATGCCACAATATTACTCTCCCGAACCAATGGAAATTGACAAGGGAACGTCTTATTTTCGAAAATCTACAGCATTTAGAAATAGTGTAGGTGCTGAAGATCATAAATTCAACCCCGATCAAAAAGCCATTGTTCATAGAGACGGGTCCAAAAGACCGCACACCATCAACAATTCCAATCTCCTATTCAAAAACTGCAAAGAATTAATTACGTTGAAGATTCTCAATCGGATGACAGCATCCATGAAAGCGAAGATTTTTCAGGTGTTGAGTCTGAGAATGATGCAGTAATTGATTTGAATTTTTTAGAATAAAATCGCTCTTGCCATATATTGTAAAAAAATCAATTAATGGTCAAGAGCTTAATATTCTGGTTGACACGGGAACATCTAAAAATTATATCCGCAATTTTGATTTTCTTAAAGGTATCAAACCAGTAGAATCTACATTTCATATAAAATCAATACATGGTTCCACCTGCATTAAACAAAAATGTGAGATATATCTTTTTAATCATAAAACAACATTTTTTATATTACCGGCTCTAACTTCATTTGATGGAATAGTTGGATACGATTTTTTAACAGAAATTGAAGCTTCAATTGACACCAAGAATGGAATTCTTTTTCACAAATTCGGAAAAGAATCAATTAATCATTTTGCATGCAATCAAGTAAACTCAATAGAAATTGACAAGAAGGATGTTCCATCAGACTTACTAAGCGAATTTGAAATCCTCATTCACAATAATTTAAATGAATTCGCAGACCCAAACAGAGCATTGCCAGCCAACACTCAAGTCGAAGCCACAATAAACTTAACGAAAGATGAACCGATTTACTCCCGTAGTTATCCATATCCCATTTCCGTATCCGAATTTATAAACAAAGAAATAGAAAACCTTCTCAAAGACGGCATTATAAGAAAATCATCATCACCCTATAATTCGCCAATCCATGTGGTGAGTAAAAAGGGAGTTGATTGCCATGGTAGACTGAACTTACGAATGGTGATTGACTTTCGTAAAATTAATGATTTCACAATTCCGGACAGATATCCAATGCCAGATATTAGCGTAATTTTATCGAATTTAGGTAAGTCCGAATATTTTACAACCTTAGATTTAAAATCCGGATTTCACCAGATCACATTGGCAGAAAAAGACCGACACAAAACAGCGTTTAACGTAAATAACGGTAAATACGAATTTTGTCGTCTACCTTTTGGGCTTAAAAATGCTCCCAGCATTTTTCAGCGGGCTATTGACGACATCCTGCGGGATGACATAGGAAAAATTTGTTTTGTTTATATGGATGATGTGATTATATTTTCAAAAAATGGAAATAGCCACATTATTGATGTCGACAAAATATTCAATCAAGGTTTTTTAAACCCGAAGTTGAGTTCCTGGGATTTCTAATTTCGCGAAATGGTATCAAAACATGCCCTAAAAAGGTTAACGATATATTAAATTTTCAAATACCTAAAACGCTAAGAGCTTTGAGGTCCTTTATTGGGCTAGCAGGATACTATCGGAAATTTGTAAAAAATTATGCTGACATCGTAAAACCCCTTACTACGTACCTTCGAGGAGACAATGGCAATGTAGGCTCGAAAAGATCGAAAAACGTTAAAATTATTTTGTCTCAGGAGGCAATTGATGCCTTTGATAAAGTCAAACGCATTTTAGCATCAGAGGATGTACTTCTACAGCATCCTGACTTCGACAAGCCTTTCGAAGTTACAACAGACGCAAGTTCTAACGCGATAGGTGCCGTTCTTTCTCAAAGTTCAAGGCCAATTACAATGATTTCACGGACGCTATCCTCCACGGAACAAAGCTATGCTACAAACGAGCGCGAATTGCTTTCCATTGTGTGGGCGTTGCAAAAGTTACGGCATTATTTATATGGTGTCAAAAATATTCATATATTCACTGATCATCAGCCACTTACATTTGCTACTTTTGAGGGTGGTGTTGGCTGAAGTATTTAGCGCGTTGACTACTAAGCAAACAATGACGTGGGGCCTGGGTTCAAACCCTGGCCAGAGCAAGTCAATCAACATCATTAATTTCTCTAATGTATATTAGTGAGACATTGTATTAATTGTTGTCGGACTATTTAAGTGATGAAGGCATAGCACTGGTCACTAAAAAACTGTTCCGACAGCGATTGATGATGTTCTAAGCTAATGTACACAACATTGCCCTCCTTCGTCGGTTAGCAGAAACATCGGCGAAGTAAAACAATTAATAAAATGCCTGCCAATATAGCTTAACAAAGTTAATGCGTCTACCTAACACCGGAGACGCCACAACACTGCTATACAAATTAACATAACGCGCAAAGCAGAGTTGTAAAAGAGTTAAGCCTTCTACATTTTCAACATCTATCTTATCTACTCTATACCTCTCTCTGAGTTCCGGCACAATGCACTGCATACGTAGGGGTCATCCCCTGAGTGCTAGTCCTTAAAAAAAAAAAAAAAAAAAAAAAAAAAAAAACCCGAATCCAAAAATTAAAAGATGGCAAGCGTTTATAGCCGATTTTTCCCCAATTTTTTTTTACAAACCTGGTAAGGAAAATGTAGTAGCTGATGCATTGTCACGCCAGTACATGAACAATTTAACGCAAACAAACTCGGAAACAATACATAGCGAGATATCCTTTTCGAAAACAATAAAGTCAATAGATGCTCCGGTCAACCAATTCTTAAATCAACTGATTATTTCAAAAGCTAAAAGTAATAGTACAAATACAAAGTATTTATTCAAAAAATTTAAAAGGCATACAATTATTTTCAGCAACATTCAAAATCTTTTGCTAACCTTGCAAGTTTATGTTAATCCTCGTGTTGTTAATGCAATACATTGCGATCTGAGCACTTTAGCAGAAATCCAAAATGAATTACTTAAGCACTTTCCATTGATAAGATTCATTCATACACAAAAGTTTGTAATAGACTTAACGAATAAAGACGATCAATTAGAAACATTAAACCTGGAGCACAATCGCGCTCATAGATCTTTACAGGAAAATTATAAACAAATTATATCAGAATATTTCTTCCCCAAAATAAAACAGATGCTTCAGTTAATTATAAAAAATTGCAAAATATGCTTGGAGAGTAAATACAATAGGAAACCTCCGCATCCTTTAATTGGTGCATCACCAATACCAGATTTTCCCGGACAAATTCTTCATATGGATATATTTTCAACAAGTAAAATGCATTTTCTTACTTGCCTGGATAAATTTTCTAAGTTTGCAGTGGCTTTACCAATTGCCTCTAGAGCTTTAGTTGATGTTAAAACTGGACTTTTACAAATTTTGAACAATTTTAAAAATACTAAAATAATGGTATCTGATAATGAAAAATCCTTTCAATCAAACACTATCAAAAATATGCTGAGGGATATTTTTAAAATAGACCAATTTTTTGTACCTCCACTACATAGTGAAAGCAATGGCCAAGTAGAAAGGTTCCACTCCACCTTGCTTGAAATCGCAAGATGTGTAAAGTGCGATATTACTGATGTTTGTGATTTAATATTAGTTTCTACTTATAAATACAATAGAACTATACACTCGGTTACTGCAGCAAGACCAATAGATGTCATTCAACAACAAGATCCAGAAATCTTAAAAACGATATATGAAAAAATTGTAGCTGCACAGTCCAAAATTGAAACGAAATATGAAACTGGAAATAGATTATTCAGCGAGGGTGATGTAGTTTTTGTTCGACGGAACAAAAGACTAGGCAACAAATTTGAAAAGGTTTATCTAGAGAAGATTGATGAAAAAGATTTAGGTACAGTGGTTTTGATAGATGGTAAGAGAGTACATAAAAATAATATAAGATAGATAGATAATCTTAATAATTTACACGATTTATAATCATTCTGTACTATATTTCTAAAAGTGAACTGAAATTTCCTTTAAGTTTATTAAAAAAAATTTAAATTTTACAATGTAATTATAATAATTAAATTAAATAGTTTTTTTTTGTATCCTTTTTTTTTTAAAAAAAACTTTATTATTGTAACACACCTTTGAAAAAATAGTTACTAATCATACATACAAAGATATCATAACGAGACGTTATGGTCTTAAGAGGGAGGGAAGTTAACATCAAGTTAACATTTCATATATTAAAATCCCATTCTAATTATAAGCTTGCTAAGAATATGATATGTAACTATTTTTGTTTCTCTGGCATCACCAATTAATTACTAATAAGAGTTTTGTAAAACACTAAAATGAATATTAAAGTTAGTCACATTTTGACATTCAAACACGTCGTTTTATTTCAAGACCGAATATCGAGTTACAACGCGTGAAATATTGCTTAATATAAAATTGAGCAACTTGTAATAACTTGTAAAACGATATCCTTTTGTTAAACAACATTAAGGGAGTTCACTAACGTTTATATTATCATTAACAATTATTAAGTGTGTTCACAACTTCTTAAACAAAAAACTTATTGTTAAAAAAAGACGTAAAAAATTTAAATTTGAAAAACTATTTATGTATATATGTATGGACGCAAATAATTTACAGAACCCAGAAAGCGTCGCTGGTCTGAAAAGGATTTAGTTTTTGGCATGTCAATAAAATGCATTTACATAATTTTTCGAAATTAAATAAAAAAAAGTTTCTAAACTTTTTTATTTATGATTTGATCTTTTTTTTTAAATGTTTCCTATGTATTAACTCCACTCTTGCCCTATTTCAGCAAGCTTCCAAGGATTATGAAATGTACCTAGAGGTTTATAAATTTCTTAAAACCTCAAAGGAAGAAATTTGTGAGGTATACGGTAAGCTGGCTATTTGCATGTACATGATGAGAAAACTATTAAAAGTTAAAACATATTCCAGATTATATAAGAAAAATAAAGGTACTCATATTTTTATATTATTATTATTACGAATAAACGTAATTATTATTTGAACTTATATTGATGTATATATGAAAAGTAATATTATCAGGCTCAAGTTCAGTTTTATTGAATTAATGAAAATTCAAAATTAGTAAGAGTTTTTTATGTTGGAAAATATTATTATTTATATCCAATCAGTTTTTAGCTTATCAGGCTCAAGTTCAGTTTTATTGAAAAAAAACTGATTGGATATAAATATAATAAATATAAGAAATAAATAATAATATTTTCCAACATAAAAAAACTCTTACTAATTTTGAATTTTCATTAATTCAATAAAACTGAACTTGAGCCTGATAATATTTACTTTTCATATATAAAGGTACTCAATTTGTAAGAAAAAATCTTATAAGCTTAATTAGAATATTTAATTTTTTAATTGATTTTAGACAAATTACAGCCAAATATGTTACAACGGCCGGAGCTTGGTAAGTTTGAATAAAAAATGGTATACAATTGCTTATTATAATTAGTTCATAAGGCGTGTAAGACAAATGATCCATAAAATCGACAGTAGAATATCATTATATTTCATCTCAGCGCTATTTACTAGAGCGATTTGAGATTAATTCTTGTATTTCTCAAATACTTATGCCACGTAATGAAATATATAAAAAACCAGAGCTGTCGTGGGGACACTTAAATGGAGTTATGCTCCTTATTTACCTGAATAAAACATCTTATCAAGAGACTATATTTAATAAATGCCAGCTCCATAAAAACCTTTCTCCTAGTTCTTTCGCTATGGATTTAAGGGGCTGTGCACATATTATGTAACGCTCCAGGGGGGGGGGGGGTTAAAGATTAGTTACGGATTGAAAATTTTGTACTGAAAAATTAGTAAAAAGCTTTACCGGCGGGGGGGGGGGGGGATGGTTTAAAATCTCTGAAAACTTGCGTAGTGTATGCTGCAAACGCTCAGCGTTGTCGCGACTTTTGAAGAGTTAAATTATATAAATAATTGCGTGTATAACGGCTCACAGTGGACCATTTCGCGAGAAGGTGGTAAAAAATCTATAACTTTTGACTGGAATTTTGATACGCGGTTTCTTTTGTTTACTAGGTGAAACTTGAGGCATTAAGTTTAAAGCCCAGTATTATGTTAAGTATTCCACGCGGAATGCTGTCAAAATGCATGTATGAAAAATTTGCGTGGAAAATTCGTGAAAAAATGTTGCAGACTAGTACTCTGTTTTTTCGTTGATAAACATATGAAATGTTGCTGGCAACATTTTAAAATACCTGCGAAATAAAGCACGATGTCTTTATTTCATACGAAATTTTGACAGCTGAACATACAATTCAAATTTATACACCACATTTTTTATATGTCATATTTTCCAAGAGAAATAATCAATGTTTCTCAACTTTTCCCACAAATTCGACCAGAGTACTAGGCTTAAGATATAAAACTTTAAAATCAACCGGTTAGAAAAATACTTATGATGGGTTTAAAATGCATTTTAAGTTTTAGCGGATTTTTGGTGCAAAATTGAAGTATTAAAACTTGTTAAAAAAAGTTAGTTTTACACAAATTCTTATATTTTGAGTCACGTTTACAACTTATACTTATTAAAAACTTAAATTTTGTCAGAAAGTGCCAAACTATGGCCCCCGTGAAATTCTTTATTACGAAGAGCCAAAGGTTGATTTTTTGAACCAGTTTAAGTTAAGAATTAGTGTATTAAGTAGCGAACATAAAAATACAAACATTGTTCAAGTTTACTTTAGATAAAGAGGTTTTAATGAAGAAGACGTAGGTTTCTATTCCAAGTGAATTTAAAATTGATTTATGTACAATGTACATACAATGTTAAAATAATAAAATAATGATACCTCTAGTGTTTTGAAAAATTATTATTAATTAAACAATTTTAGTAAATATATCTTCTAAATAGGCTTGATTTTTATCTGCTACCAGTAGTTTAGCTTCTACGTCCAATTCAATAGAGTTAGTTTTAAATTTTTGTCGGATATTGGACATATAGGTATGTGATGTGTAAAATTAATAGTAATCAGGTCTATTAGTACAACATCTGAAAATTTTTCTTGGGTTGGCTCGTGAAAGAATCTGCTTCTTCAGATAGATCTCCTATTGTTATCATATTATGTTGAATTATTTGTTCCCCATGCTCAGTGGTTTCACTTGTATGAATGAGAGCCACAAAAATAGTTAGAACAAAGATATCATCCTGAAACTCACAGAGCATATTCCTGATAATATAATAATATGATGATTGGCGTGGTCTCTTGGCCACACCGTCCATATTTTACATTCATGTTAATAATGTATTGAGAATGAGTTTCTCACAAATTGCTTTCTAACTTTCGCTTTCGATAAATTTATTAGCGAAAAAGTTTTAAAAAATAAATACCAATATATTTCCTTTTGTTTTATCACAATACGTATGTAAGTCTTTCGCCATAAAAAATTTTAAACTTTATTGTTTTAAAATGCATACATATTTAATAAGTTAAAAAAATTAACCAAAATGAAATTGTTTGAATTTGCTACTCTTGCAGCAATTCAATTCCAGATTTTAGAAGCGTACTATTCTCTTTAAATGACAATTTTCGTTGACCCAAAATGAAATAAATCCGTGTTTGTTGCAACTCTTAAATTTTTTCGCTTCTGCAGCTTTCTCTGAAAGTTCTCAAATTGATACTATAGAGTCGTCAATTATTTCGGAAGCGTGCAGTAGGTTTTTGTGTAATGAAGGTGGGAGATAGAACTAAGGGTATTTCTTTACCATCCCTTTGGCTTAATGCGTCAACCATGGTCAGTTGCAATTTGTGTTCAACATACATACATATGTATGTACATATATTTTCTGTTCAGATTCAGAGTACTCTGTATATTTCAAAATATTAATTTTCTGCTGGAAGTAATCTCTTTCTGCAATACAAACTTGGAATGTTTCTTTTTTATATTGGAATCGAATTGGTCTGAAGTAGCGAGTAGACAATGGCCGAATTTGTGATAAATGTATAGCTACATTGATTATTTCATACGAAAATTTTGACGTAAAATTCATATGTATTATTCAAGGCATATCCAAAAGGTGAGCTTATTAGCACAGCTGACTCAATTCGCTTCAGAATATACTAACTTCATATTCATACTAACTGATACAGTTTTAAAAGCATATATTAATAATTACTACAGTTTTGAAAGAAACCACTATTGTTATTATTTTTTTATATCTCAAGATGTCTAGCTTCCATTTCCACTTTAAAATTCTGCAATCGGTTAAAAATTGCAAAAGATACAGGCTGCTGAATATGGAATATGTAGTGCCTCTAAAGAAGTGAACCGGAGTGTATGTTGCCAGATACTTTTCACATGTTTTTCACAATAAAAACAGAGTACTACTTCTGCAACATTACTTCACAAATATTTCATACTAATTTTTTCTATATGCAGTTTGACAGTATTTCACGCGAAATTTAGAACAGAGTACTAGGCTTTATTTGAAGGGGCACATAATATGTTACAAATAAACTATTGGCATGCAGAGTGTTAGTACTAAAGCGTTGCTTATATTCATTATAACCAGAGCTACCATCAAACCACCATTTCCTATCATAACAAGGTTGTTTACATGAACATCAGATATTTGTTTCCAGACTTCACGTTGTAGATCTCAAATACATGAAGCTATATGATCAAACAAATTTTGTAAATCTACTTCAGCCTGAGATTCACTCGGGGAGTATACTAAAGAAAACCTTAGAGTTTACTGTTGCGTGGTAAAGTTACTTTATCAGTCTACTGTATTGTTGTAAAAATCAATCGACTTAAATTTAATATACACATATTCGCCATATTGAGATGAAATAATTAATTTATCCTTTGTACGTATAAAGTAGAGCTTAAAATTTTATGAAATTTGTAAATATCTTTAACATTTTATTAATTATTGAATTTTCCGTTTGTTGCCAGTCACAACTCGGCCGCTAGTAAATTTGTATCTCAGTCTAAGAAAAGCACAAGTGTAAGTCATACTTATAAAGACAAACTATTTTATATGAATTTAATATTAATTGAATTATAGATAAAGTTGAAGTTAAGCTGAAATCTGTATTTTATTTAGGTGGCCGCCCACCTTCCAACATCCTTTAATACTTTGGTTCACGCTTCAACATAACCTCACCATATGTAGAGTCGACTGCACACATATTCCTTCAATATTTGGTACCTGCGGTAAATTAAGAATAAAATCGGCATTTGTTAATCGATTTTCATGATTTATACTTTGTTTTATTCTTGAGGCATTTAGCTCTCAGAAAAATGTGTAAAATATAAGATGCACTTTTAAACTGAAAAAAAAAAAACCAATTTTGCAAAAAAAAAAAAATATTTTCCCCTCTAAAATTTTTGGAATAATTCCAAAACAATAAAATATAGAAAAAAACTATATCGAATTATATTAAATATAATTTTGTTAAGCATCTTTTGGTGTTTTATTTATGAAAATCGGATGAGGCGTTCTCGAGTTAGGCTGAAATATGTCTTCGTAGGGGGGAAAAATTGCCACGCCCATAGCTAACCAGAATTGTTTCAATATGTAGAATAAAAAAATGAATTAAAAATTAATTCTCGTGTTCTATTTCGGTTGAAAACTGGTTAAATAGTTGATATTCTTCTCAATTAGTATCCACTTTACGAAAATTGTAAAGATGGACAATTGAACGCTGATGAGAGGTGCAGCGGCCTTGAAATCAGTACTGATACGTTCTGCTCAAAACTGATTGGATATAAATAATAATATTTTTCAACATAAAAAACTCTTAGTAATTTTCAATAAAACTGAACTTGAGCCTGATAATAATACTTTTCACATGTACATCAATATAAGTTCGAATAATAATTACGTTTATTCGTAATAATAATAATAATATAAAAATATTAATTCCGTTTGAGCACGAGCTATAAATACCCTAATAACAAGGGTCACAGTAATATGTGAATTTCCCTAATATAGAGTAAAAACAACAAAAACGTTAAATAACAAAGTAGAATACTTTGATGATAACGGACTATGAGCTTGTGTTGATTATTAGTAATTTCCAAACAGTGATGAGGGAATTTCGTACTAACCAGAATTGTTTCAATATGTAGAATAAAAAAATGAATTAAAAATTAATTCCCGTATTCTATTTCTGTTTAAAACTGGTTAAATAGTTGATATTCTTCTCAATTAGTATCCACTTTACGAAAATTGTAAAGATGGACAATTGAACGCTGATGAGAGGTGTAGCGGCCTTCAAATCAGTACTGATACGTTCTGCTAAAAACTCATGGGATATAAATAATAATATTTTTCAACATAAAAAACTCTTAATAATTTTGAATTTTCATTAATTCAATAAAACTGAACTTGAGCCTGATAATATTAATTTTCATATGTACATACATTAATATGTAAGTTTAAAAATAAAGAAAAGGAAAATGGGCTGTAATGAGGCCAGTTTAAAATAAAAACAAAGTTGTTTGCCAGCTGACAAAGTGTATTGAATTAGCTTAATTCTGTATGTATGAATACTAAAATAATTTTGTCAATTAAACAAATGACTCAATAAAATTTGTATGTCTGAATTACCTGCACAAACACTTAAAAAATCTGAAATTTGTTCTTGTGTTGATTTTAAAAATATTCCTATACTTCCATACACTGCTGTTAAAGCGCGAATTTTAATTGGGCTTGATAACGCAAATATTTGTGTGCCTCTTGAAGTCAAAGAGAACGGTGTTGAGGGCTTAATCGCCGCAAACTGTAGAATTGGGTGAAGTGTTTACGGCCGTCAATGCGGAAAGGGGTCCGATTCATTAAGAGTTATGAATTTATGCACCTGTAGAAGTTACTTTTCACTCGACGCAATTGGCGTAAAAGCCTCTGATAAGTGTTTATGTTCGAAAGATGATGAGCGCGCTTTTAAAATTATGGAAGCAACAACTAAACATATAAAGAGCGAAAAGGTATGGGAAATAGGCCTGCTGTGGAAGAAAAAGGGAAATATTCGCAAATTGCAGCAGGGCAAAATAACGAGCGGGCGGAAGTCGTGGTATATCACATTTTTCACAGTTACTAACAAAAATAAAAACAAAACTTGAATTGTGTGAGATGCTGCCGCGGAAGTTAGCGGAATTTCGTTAAATTCTGTCCTAATGAAAGGCCCTGATTTACTGAAGTCGCTTCTAGGTGTTCTCATACTTTTTCGTGAAAAGCCAGTAGCATTGTCCAGCGACATTCGCAAAATATTCTGCCAAGTCCGCGTGTTGAATGAAGACCAAATATCTCAAAAATTTTGATGCCGCTATGGTGACGTATCGAAGCCCATAGAAGTATACGCGATGACAGTAATAACATTAGGGGCATCCTGCTCCCCGTCCATTGCGAACTAAATGATACCAGATCTAGTAGGCCAGTATGAAAAGGTTCTTGGCATGTGGTGGGAGCTCAACTCAGACATTTTTACTTTTGTGCAAGAGTTTAGTCCTGATGTTCTCGATGACACAACTAAGCGAAAAATTTTGCCGGTCGTAATCACCATATTTGCCCCACTTGGCCTACTAGGGTTTTATGTTGTCTTCGCAAAAATATTGCTGCAAGAAATTTGACGCCTGTCCACGACAATGAAGATCAAAAGTGGTGCCCATAGCCACCATTAAATTAAATTATTGCCAGATATATCAAAGCTACGTATTCCACGATGCTTTGGCCTTTTCAGCGACTGCACGAATATTGAAATCTATGTATTCGTTCATGCAAGCATTAATGCATACGCTGCTCTTGTGTATTTGCGCGCAAATTGTCATAAACACTTTATTTTTTTAGTACTAATATGTTACAAAATAGGCAATTATAAAAAATTTTTTTGCTTAAAAACCTTTAAAAAGTTGTAGATGTTTAAAAATCAAAAGCTTACTAAAAAAATTTCTCATATTAGCAAAATACTGAGAATGTCAATTTTAATCACCCTGTTCAGTGTGATATGGTGAGCTACACTATCTACTTTCAAATGAACTTAAACATTTTACAATCGGCTACCATAAAAAAATGAGTTTTGGCCGCCTTCTCGGAAAAATTATCCTCAGTACGGCGGATTAAAAACAGCGATTGCAGCAATTGAGTCATAATAATAGAAGCCTACTAAAAATTAATTAATAAACTAAAGGATGAACAGTGAAGTCACTATATAAAAATTTAACACACAAGAAGTAATAGGATACCACAGAAGTTGCAGATTTTGTCTAATTACCTTACACATTTAAAATAAAAAAACCGCACTATTTACTTCGATAGTGTGTGTCACAAGTTTTTTTTGCTGAGTGTCAACTTGAGCATCGATCTTATGTAGTGCATGACCGGCATAACTATATATTGCACAGTTTTGGTACTATATTCACATGATTATTTTCCATAAAAATATACAAAATAATTAATGTTGGAGTTGCATGTATAAAGGTGTTTAAGCTAATCCATCACGGTATAGAAATTATCAAGGAATGTATGTCTCTAAGGGGCTGTGCACATATTACGTAACGCTGTTTTAAGATATTTTATACTCCTCCCCCCTCCGTAACGCTTTTTAATAATTTTTCAGTGCAAAATTTCCAATCCGTAACAAATCTTTAACCCCCCTCACCCTTGGAGCATTACGTAATATGTGCACAGCCCCTAAATGCATTGTAAATATATGTATGTCTGTTTGCACAATTTATCGAAAAAACAAAAGGTATCATAAGCAAAAAGTATCAGTTTTTCCTCATTTTACCCCAAAGATAGTAAACTGTATGTTATGTAAAAAAATTTTTTAAGAAAATAAAATTTAGTAAAAATTCCTATTTGTCCCGTTTTTACCCCTTAAAAAGAACCCTAGATAGAATCTGCGTCATATGCTATCCATCTATCTAATTTCAATCAAATCCAATATACGGGTTTCGAGTTATAGTGGATTCAAAATCCAAACATACAAACATTCACATTTATAATATTAGTATAGTGTTTTTTATAGAAGAAATAAAGCTTTATAATGGAATCAAACAAAGATGAATTTTAAATTAGATGAATTTTACTTTATTCGAATAATAATCTTCTGGCATTATAATATAAATATGAGTTCGGGCATATCTGCGCCACGGCTCGGACGTGGTCTAATCTGAAGAAACAATTTTCGATGATTTTTTCCAATATTTGAGGTCGTATATCGGCAATAACGCGGCGAATGTTGTCCTCCAATTGGTAAACCGTTTTGGGTTTGAAGTATGGTCCAATGATTCCTCCAGCCCATAAACCACACCAAACAGTCAGTTTTTCTGGATTTAACGGTGTTTGAATATACACTTAACCTTATCATCGATCCAAATACCGCAGTTTTCTTTATCGCTGTATCCATTCAAACAAAACTAAGCTTAATCGCTAAACAAAATTCGCTTATGAAGATTAACGGAAATCTATTTTGGGCCCAATTTGCGGAATTTGGAAGCGTTGTTTTAACGTCAGTCTATTCATGTTAAAATGGCAGAGGAAACTAAACATAAGTCATTTGACAACTAACAAAATGGCCGCCAGTTAAAAAAGTGTTGCTAATTTGAAGTTTTATACCCCTATAAAAACTCCCTTTATTATAAATACAAACTCTATATAAATACAAACTCTATAGATAGAAATAATATTTTTGTCTTCAATATAAACAAATGATTCAGTTTCAACTCTCGTAGTGAACAGACGCGTTTTTATAATCGTCGCAACTGAATATAAAATAATATAAAAGAAAAAAAAATTTTCAAGTCCCAAAAAATATAAAAAAAAACAAAACATTTACTGAACAGTTATTTTACTGGTTTTATTTTATTTTTTGCTTGTGTGCAATATAAATAAATATTTGCATACACAAACTAATATAAGTGAAAATAAAAAAAAGAGAACTCTGATGAGTTCATCTTCTGATAAAAACAACAATAATCCTACAAGCAGTAGGAATCAGAGAACTGCACGATCACAGGTTTTGGTGATTTAGGTATACTCGTCTTAAATGCGGTTGCGGTGTGATCGCCACCGCATTGCTTTTGCTCAAGTATTCGCCATATCCGTACACAGTGGAGTATTGCTACGTTTGAGCTTCTAGCATACACAATCATATGCGTTCGCGGTGATTGCTCTGCCTTACGTTTTTTACACATTCGGCAGTCGTACTCATACTTAACGTACACAACAAAAACAATATTTGTATACGAACATGCGAGCACACTCATTGATGTGTGCTTTATCTAAAGTAAATACAGCGTTGCCACTGTGTAATTATACAAAAGCTGTAATAATTTGAAAAAAACATCTATGTATTTGTATATAGCTTTTGTGTTCTGCAAAAATTGCAGTAAATGTAAAATATTAGCGACGCATATACTCATATGAATATACATAAGATGTATGTATCTATGTGTAAATGCCGTATACCTCTATCATGTTTTTCGCTTCTTTTGTAAAATAATAAAGTTGATAGTTAGGGCATTTATCGTTTCAGGTAACGAAATGCTACATAAAAACCCGTCTTATTTTTAATGTTTATTTTATTAAACTCTCATAACACTTTCAGATTATTTTTCGGAATCGAAATTTGGTTTTTAATAATGCTGCGCACTTGCATTTTTCAATCTCAGTAGGAAAAATAACTACGCTGAAGAACAAATTAAATTTTTTGGAATGAATTCTTGTATACAAATATAAGCAGATAGCGCCTTAAGAAATGTTTTGTGAAAGACTGATTCGTAAATATAATTTTTGGGTAATTTTGAATCTGTTATTGTGTAAGGATTAATCTTAAATCTGGCATCACTGATTGTTTGTAGAGAAAACTTCCAAAAGCAAATATAAAAAAATAATAGAGTATGAAAAGACGAAATACTAAAAGTTTTGCTCATGCAGATTGCGATGTTTGTTGCTACTGGTTTTTGCGCGGTGTGATCGCGCCGTTCTCTGGTAGGAATGTATAATATATAACTTTAGTTGCTGATGACGACAATAAAGAAAATGAATTAAACAAAAACCTGAATTTAACAGAAAACACAAATACTCGTGCGCGATCATTATCTCTGAACATGTTAAATAGTGATCAAGAAGCAACAACAATTGCACCCATTAGCAAACTTGTCAGCTTAGCTGTACAAACAAAACAACAAGCAATAAATAACAAGGTGACCAACGTGCAAAAAATTGTAAATGCAGTGAGTGAAAATAGTGATACTAAAATTCAAACAGGTATGGACAGATACATAACCGTGCTAAAAAGGGGAAGAAGTCCAAAATCAGCTCAAATAGCTCCAACAGCGAAAGTTCCCAGAGATAGAAAAAACAAAATAAAAAATTCCGAAAATCGTTTCGCGATTTTATCAGAACAAGACAATGAAGACACAACTACAACAAGGTCGAGTAAACCTCCGCCGATATATTTAAGAGAGCAGAACTCTAGTTTTTTGGTAAAAAGCCTTATCTCCTTAATTGGAGAAAATGAGTTCTATATAACTCCAATTAAGCGCGGAAATATTAACGAAACAAAAATCCAGGTAGTGCAAGAAAGTAATTACCGAAAAATAGTTTCTGACCTTGAGGCAAAAAACAAAAATTTTTATACATACCAATTAAAGAGGTCTAACCGTCGTAATAAAAGGTATAGACTCTAGTGTGGATCCAGAAAAGGTTAAGCCTGGCCTTGAAAATAATGGCTTCAAAGTTAAAAATGTTTCTAACATCAAAAATAGGGAAAAAATCCCCCAACCTATTTTTAGAGTCGAGCTACAGCCAGGTGACTTGAAAATTAAAAAAAAATGAATCGCACCCAATCTATAATCTAAAGTACTTGCTACACAGAAGAGTTACAGTTGAGATGCCACATAAAAAAATGGACCTATCCAATGCATGAACTGTCAAGAATTTGGCCATACCAAAAGTTATTGCAAGTTGCCTACCCTTTGCGTTGTATGTGGTGAGTTGCACAGTACCGCTAACTGTGACAAAATGAAAGGTGATACCAAGGCAAAAAATGCGGCAATTGCAGTGGAAACCACACTGCTAACTATAGAGGCTGCCCTCTTTACTCTTTTTTTTTTAAATTCGTCGAACAGAAAAACAAATGCTACTCCCGATCAGCCCAAAACCCCTTTAAACTACCCTCAGTTACCTCAACCGTCGTCTAGCCATAATCAATACTCAAATGTTTTAAAGTCTATTACGACTCTTACTCAACAACAACCTAATAGTAAATTTTCATACGCTAATATTTTACAGAGTAACCAGAAAATGAAATTGAATATTTTCTTCTGGATAAACAAATCGATGTTATGCTTATCTCAGAAACTCATTTGACGTCTCGAAGCTATTTTAATATTAGTGGATATAATTTCTACGATACTAAGGATCCTCGAGGTAGAGCTTGTGGTGGCTCTGGAATCCTAATAAAAACTCGAATAAAACACTACTTGCTAAATGACCTTCGTGAAGAATATCTTCAAGCAACAAATATCTGTGTTGAAAATTTTTATCAAAAGCTTGTGATATCATCTGTTTCTTCTCCTCCCAGGTTTTCAATTTCAGGGAGTCAATATACCGCATTTTATACAACACTGGGGTCTCGTTTTCTAGCAGCTGGCGACTACAATGCTAAACACACTTTTTGGGGTTGACGTTTAATCAGTCCTAAGGGTCGTGTTTTGCTTGACACAATTTCAAAAATAGGTTTAAATGTAGTTTCAAGTGGTCAGCCAACATAGTGGCCAACGGATCGACAAAAAATTCCTGATGTTATCGACTTTGGAATTATGAAAGGCGTGCCCAGCGAAATGATGGAAGTAGAAGCATCTTTGGATTTGTCTTCAGATTATTCGCCTACTATTATCACTATTTACTCACACACAACCGCAAGACCAATATGTGATTTGCCGCTGACATCTGCACGTATTAACTGGCTGAAATACAAAAAATATTTGAGTGCTCATTGCACGGAAAATATGCCATTGAGAACACCTACTGACATAGAAAATTCCATTAGGTTGTTTGAAGCACATGCTAAACAAGCTGCTCTTAATGGTTCTTCAATTCAACCAAACCAACAAGCGAGATTTAACAATATTTTTTGTGCAGATATAGAAAGGCTATTGACCGAAAAACGGAGAGCTCGACGAGAATGGCAACGATACAGATCGCCTCAGCTAAAATTAAGGCTTAAGGAGTGTACCAAGCAGCTTAGAAAAGTTTTGCAAACACAAAAAACAGCTTCGCTGCAAAAATTTCTGCAAGAACTCGATGCAACACCATCAACAGATTATTCGCTGTGGCGTGCAGCCAGAGGACTTAAAAGGCCGGTGATATGTAAACCTCCATTACGAGCTTCAAATGGTGACTGGGCAAGAACTGATGCTGAAAAAGGTGCTCTTTTTGTTAAACACTTATAAAAAGTATTTACTCCAAATATTCCTGTTGATATTATTGAACTGCCACCAGTCGTCGCTTTACCAGAAATTCCGCTAAGATTTAATATTGTGGAGATTGAAAAGGCTATTACAAGTCTAAACTCAAAAAAAGCCCCAGGTATTGATAAAATAAAACAAAATGCTGCAAGAATTGCCTTTCATTGCAAAACGAGTAATACTATTCATCTTTAATAGTATTTTACGACTGCAATACTATCCGGCAGAATGGAAGGTTTCGATGATTACTATGATACCAAAGCCCGGTAAGGATCATACAAAGGTTGAATTCTATCGGCCTATTAGTTTATTGTCCAATATGTCGAATCTTTTTGAAAAACTGTACATGAGCAAGCTGACTCCTATAGTAACTAGCAGTGCATGTATTCTAGATCATCAATTCGGTTTTCGCAGTTAGCATAACACTATTGAACAAACTCACAGACTTGTGAATGTTATAAGAGCAACTTTTGAAAAAAAGAAATATTGTTCAGCGCTTTTTATTGATGTCGCACAGGCCTTTGATAAAGTATGGCACGAAGAACTTGTCCACAAATTAACACAAAATCTACCCGCAAACATCGTCAGAGGAACGAAAATTTGTAGTTAAGGAAGCCGGAGTCCCTCAATGCAGTATCTTCGGTCCTTTACTTTATTTAATATATGCCTCTGACTTACCGTTAAGCAGTATCATTCACACGTCAACATTTGCGTTCATGAAAATCCTGTAGAAGCTTCCCGGAATCTACAAGGGTACATCTCAAAATTGGAAACATGGCTAAAACAATGGCGGATAAAAGTGAAACAGTATTTTAGACTATATTACGATTTTTAATTTTCCTAAAAAGGGGCGTGGTCCAACCCACTTTTCTCCTGGTACGTATTCCAGATTATGCCAATACCATATGTACCAAAAATCATCGACGTAGGTTAAAAAAATGCCCAAAATATGGCGATTTAAATTTTTGGGTTATATGGGCGGTGCCACGCCCCTTTGTCCAATCCCGCCCATATTTGCAGCAGCACTAAAAAAATGCATACCAAACCGACTTACCAAATTTTGTTCAAATACCGTTATCAGCAGCTATATTCTGTAATTCTCGTAGCTAAAGCTAAATCTCGATCGCTAAAATTTTTAGGGCGAAAATTTTAGCGATTTTGCTAAAAAGGTATTCTGTAACTCTAATCGCTTAGCTAAAATTTACTCTTTTCGCCGTAGCCAATTTGCTATCATTAGACCATTCCTTTCTTTCTTATTTGATAATATAATATTGAAAAGAGACAAATATATACATATGCGTGTTACCTTACATTATAATTTATACTCCGTAACAATGATTGTGTTTTTGTTAAAAAAATTTTTAAAATATGTTTTAAAACGTCTATTTTTTAAAGCTATTTCACAAATTTCTAGTCAAAACTTATTGTTTTTTTGCAGAACATGCATTTTGAAAATTGTAAAGCGCATGATTTTTGCGTAGTAATTTCTCAAGAAAGCATTACGTTCGAATGTTATGGGAACATTTATAAGAGATGGCATCACTGTTAAGAAATAATTTCAGCATACAATTGAAATTTTTTTCTATGTGGTATTTGCTGGCGGTACTGTGGCGTAGTTATTTGAAAGTAGTTATTTGTACAAAAATTTTTTTGATCATAATAAATTTAAAATTTGTGTACAGAGTTTTGATTAATTTTATAATATTGTAAAAATCTTTTTTTTTTATTAAATACATTTTTATATAAAATTTAGTATTTGAGTTTTATTTAAATTAAACTACTCATAACAGCTAAAACACTTCAACCTATCATGGACAACCTCTTTATGCTATTCCAAATACTAAATGAGAATGTATTTTTGCCCTTTTTTATCCTTTTTGTAGTTTTCTACTTTATTTTTCTAAAAAAAAAGGCTAAACAACAATGATATAAAAAATATTTTGCGTAAATTTCTTTTTAGCGCCTTCAAAATATCGTTGCTTAAATTTTAGCGATGAGAGAGAGCATTGTTTGCTCTTAGAGCAAACGCCAAAATTGCGGCGAATTTAATTTTTATGACATTGCCTAATTTAGCAATACGAATTACAGAATTCAATATGTAGCTAAAATTCTCTAAAACGAATTTAGGCAATTTTAGCGAGTTACAGAATATAGCTGCAGGAGCAGAAATAATAGATTTTTAATTTGTGGTTTGTATGAGAGGTACCACGCCCCTTTGTCCAATCTCGCCCATATTTGCAGCAGCACTTAAGAAATGCACACCAAACCGACATACCAAATTTTGTGCAAATACCGTTATCAGGAGCAGAAATAATAGATTTTTAATTTGTGGTTTGTATGAGAGGTACCACGCCCCTTTGTCCAATCCAGCCCATATTTGCAGCAGCACTTAAAAAATGCACACCAAACCGACGTACCAAATTTTGTTCAAATACCGTTATCAGGAGCAGAAATAATAGATTTTTAATATGTGGTTTGTATGGGAGGTACCACGCCCCTTTGTCCAATTAAACCGAATTGTAAATCTAAACCACCCGGGGCACCACCCAAACGCATACAAAAAAATTTATGCAAATCGGTCCAGCCGTTTAGGAGGAGTTCAGTTACAACGCACGTACAGTAGCATTATATATATAAAGATATATATATATACTAGCCTATCCCGGTGTGCTTCGCTACCCCCCTCGTTATAAAATAAAATTAAAAGTATTTATATATCTTATTGTGAAAATTTAATGACGATCGGTCCAGTATTTTAGACTATATTACGATTTTGAATTTTCCTAAAAAGGGGCGTGGTCCAACCCACTTTTCTCCTGGTACGTATTCCAAATTATGCCAATACCATATGTACCAAAAATCATCGACGTAGGTTAAAAAATGCCCAAAATATGGCGATTTAAATTTTTGGGTTATATGGGCGGTGCCACGCCCCTTTGTCCAATCCCGCCCATATTTGCAGCAGCACTAAAAAAATGCATACCAAACCGACTTACCAAATTTTGTTCAAATACCGTTATCAGGAGCAGAAATAATAGATTTTTAATTTGTAGTTTGTATGAGAGGTACCACGCCCCTTTGTCCAATCTCGCCCATATTTGCAGCAGCACCTAAGAAATGCACACCAAACCGACATACCAAATTTTGTGCAAATACCGTTATCAGGAGCAGAAATAATAGATTTTTAATTTGTGGTTTGTATGAGAGGTACCACGCCCCTTTGTCCAATCCCGCCCATATTTGCAGCAGCACTTAAAAAATGCACACCAAACCGAGGTACCAAATTTTGTTCAAATACCGTTATCAGGAGCAGAAATAATAGATTTTTAATATGTGGTTTGTATGGGAGGTACCACCCCCCTTTGTCCAATTGGACCGAATTGTAAATCTAAACCACCCGGGGCACCACCCAAACGTATACAAAAGAATTTATGCAAATCGGTCCAGCCGTTTAGGAGGAGTTCAGTTACAACGCACGTACAGTAGAATTATATATAGATATCATAAGAATATAAATATATGAAAAATAAAATAAAAAATTTATATATACCGAAAATAAAAGATCCATCCCTTTCCACGATATTCTTGTCCAAAAAACTACTACATTCGTTAATTTGGGAATAAATCCCCAAACGAGGTTAAATAGCTCGCAATAAAGACAGCCCATTGCGCCAAATATTCTAAAAACTGTAAAGGTAAAAACACATTCGCCACAGCAGACTACACGAACACAAATGCTGCTAGCTACTGTTGTAGTCGTTTAGCCAGCTACTTAATTATTTTGGAAACGACAGATACACAGTAAACAGCTGATCCTAAATTGTTGCAACGATTCATTTATGTATATTACAGTGGTGCATATTTACCGCTTTTACTTTTTTAAAGTTCGCTGGAGCGAATTGAATACGTTGAATTGAATTCGCCACTCACATCACTTTGCATGGATTCGCTTTGACATAAACAGAAAAAATTCATCTCATGGATCTCAATTACACAAAAGTTTTAGGTAAAAAAGGGCTATTACCCTGTGAGTTTTTTAATCTTTAACAATGTTGGTATTTTTGACTCAAGTCAATCTTCTATATAACAATAAAGCTAATAAAAATTCTTGATGCATATATATTATAACATTTAAATTTTGTAATTTTCTTTTTTATTTTATAATAAAAAATATTTCTAATCACTATTTTGATTTATATATTTTGTTATATTGTCAACACTGTTTTGGTTTTGTGGCCATCAGAAATAGAAATTAGTTTAATTCGACTACACGACAAAAGTAGCAAGGACAAAAACCTGTTGCCGTGTTGCCTTGCTGTCTTCAATATATTCATTCTCATATGCACACATGTATTCTAATTTTGACAGGTGGTAGTCGGTAGTCTGCTGTGGCGAATGTGTTTAATGCTTAAAATTTTAAACTTTCTTCATATATAACTTGAAATTGTTTGTTATGTGTCTTACATGCTAACTGTACTAAGCTATTTAACTATAAGAAATATATGTATTGCAATAATAAATTCAACTTTGTTTTTTGATTTTAAGTTAATATTGAAAATTTTATTAAGAAATTTGCAAATGAAATTCACGGTTTTGAATATACCGTATCAAAATTTTTGGAAGACCAATGCAAAAGCGTACCTTATAAAGGATTTAACTCTCGTTCCGAAATATCAGCAGTATCATCAATGTGTTTTAATCAAAAGTAAGTATATATTAAAAATTTTTTAACACTATTCACCAGAGTTAGAAAAGCTAACTTGATCATTGAGCTTTTATTAATCTTCTACTTTCCATGAAGTAAATATACATACTATTAATTACAAAATTTTACATTTATTTGAGCATGTACTCAAGTATTTACGTTTTAAATTTTATTTATTTGTTGCGGGTTAAATATATATTTAGATATTGCTAACCCGCAACAAATAAATAAAATTTAAAATATACTATTAATTCTTAGGAGGTGAAGTCGATTTACAGATGTTTATGATTATAGATATTTTACAGTAATAAATGTTGTGCATTGATTTGTAGGAGCTTATAATAGAGTTTTGCTGTTCACAATCTACAAATTCAATTTGTATATATGAGAAACACTATAATAAAGCTCATTTTTTACAAAATAGACTGAAAAATAAAAGTTCCAATCCATTAAAATGATAAGGTTGTAGTAATTAATTTTTAATGACTTATTCACACCAAGTTCCTCAAAGGCTTTCAAGAGACGTTTAACTCTTCAAGGTTTTGTTATTGATAATGTCAACTTTCATTTGCAATTGGTCTCTCCCAATTTCCATTTTGGATGTTGCACTGTGTTATGATGAAATAAATTGAATATATTGTGTACACAGTCATAATATAACGCTTAAAAAATTAATTTTATCTAATTAATAGCAACATGAATATAGCTCCATTAATCTATATATATAAAAAATTGTTGCAAGTGTGTTGTGACTTTATAACTCACGAACGGTCAAACCGAACTCGATTAAATTTTTAGGGTTTGTTCGTATGGTCGTGTAGATGGTTTATTTAAAGTTGAGTGAAAGTCGAGATGTGCTCTGATTAGGTAAATCGAAATTTATAAAAGTAAATAGCTTCCGTGCGAAGCCGTGGCGCTCAGCTATGTAATATTACATTATTATTATTTCAGTATGTAATATTACACTTTGTGTAACTTTTTAAGTCAAGGAAATATAATCACCACTACGTGATAAAAGAAAAAAAAAAGTCCCGTGTCTCCCAATTTCGACAAAAGTCATGCACTTTTTTTATGGGCCCCCAAATATTTGGGGCCTCGGTGTCATTTTTGCAAATACTGATCATTTTCTCAGACTTATATGTTGCAAACCGTTCGGAATTTTGATTTACTCTCTGCGGCAAAGTGAACATATAAAAAAACTTCATCTAGATCAAAATCGCAAAAAAACCTTTTTTTTAACTTTTTTTTCTCCTGTTCAGGTCCATAGATAGCAAACCGATCAAAATTCAACGAAACAATCGACTGCAACCTAAGATCTCAATAAACAACTTACTAGAACATATGAACTTCCTAGGAATGATTCTTAACACCGTTTAGGTAGCGCTTAGGTAGCCGCAAAAGTGAACAATTTCCAGAAAATTTTTTAATTTCATTTGTTTTTCTTTAGTTCAACACTGAACTATGCTATCTATTACAAAAAAATTTTTTTTTGATAATTACATTATTTATTGAATCTTCAATTATAAATTGAAACATCAATAAGTTGTTCAAATCTTAAATCTAAAAAATAAAAATAAAGTTTAATATATGTTTAGCCAATGCTAAACAAAATTTAATAGTTTCAGCGGTTAATTTTTGTAGTTTTACATCTCTCGTGTTCGAATGAGAAAAAGAGTATCCCTCCTTTTCAGCCGGGTGTAACCTCTATAATGTAGAATTTTGCGTGCAAGTACATTTGGGTGCAACTCAAGTTTTTTATATATTTTTTAGCGTGTTTTGAAAATACTGTCTTCACCAACGGAACATCAAGATCTTTGTGAATTCGCTGGTTTCGGATATACCAGGGGGCTGCTGTTATTGTACGTAGAATTTTATTCTGTCGCCTTTGAATTTTTTCGACATTTGATGCTGAGGCAGTGCGCCATAACTGGATTCCATAGGACCATATTGGTTTCAGGATCGCGTTGTATAAGAGAAGTTTACAGTCTAGGCTTAGTACGAGCAAGTCGATGAAGATACAAGTACAACAAGGTCCACTAAACCACCGCCGATATATTTAAGAGAACAGAACTCCAACTTTTTGGTAAAAAGCCTTATCTCATTAATTGGAGAAAATGAGTTCTATGTAACTCCAATTAAGCGTGGCAAAATCAACGAAACTAAAATTCAGGTAACACGAGAAAATAATTACAGGAAAATTGTCTCAGATTTTGAGACTAAAAACAAAAACTTTTATACATATCAGCTTAAGAGTGCTAAAGGTCTAACCGTTGTAATAAAAGGTATAGATTCTAGCGTGAAACCAGAAAAGGTAAGGTCTGGCCTTGAAGATAGTGGCTTCAAAGTGAAAAATGTTTCAAACATTAAAAACAGGGAAAAAATCCCCCAACCTATTTTTAAAGTCGAGCTACAGCCAGGCGACTTGAAAATTAAAAAAAATGAATCGCACCCAATCTATAGCTTAAAATACTTAATGCATCGAAGAGTAACCGTTGAGATGCCACATAAAAAAACTGGACCTATCCAATGCATGAACTGTCTAATTTGGCCATACCAAAACTTATTGCAAGTTGCCTACCGTTTGCGTTGTATGTGGCGAGTTACACAGTACCGCTAACTGTGACAAAATAAAAGGTGATACCAAAGCAAAAAAAATGTAGTAATTGCGGCGGAAACCACACTGCCAACTATAGGGGCTGCCCTCTTTATTCTCTTTTTAAAAATTCTTCGAACAGAAAAACAAATGCTACTCCCGCTCAGCCCAACACTCCTTTAAACTACCCACAGTTACCTCAACCGTCGTCTAGCCATAATCAATACTCAAATGTTTTAAAGTCTAACACGACTCTTACTCAACAAAAACCTAATAGTCAATTTTCATACGCTAATATTTTAAAGAGTAACCAGATTCCGGCGCAAAAAACTGTACCAGTAAATGAAGAATCAGGGCATAATTTTAGTCGTATTGAAGCCTCAATAGAGATCCTTATACAAACAGTAAATACATTCACTCTCAACATGTCCTGTATGATGCAGGAAATGTTGAAAATGCAGTCTACCTTGTTGCAGGCTGTATTGAACAAACCATGAACTTAAGAATCTGTTTTTGGAACGCAAACGGCATCTGCCAACACAAAAATGAAATTGAATATTTTCTTCTGGATAAACAAATCGATGTTATGCTTATATCAGAAACTCACTTGACGTCCCGAAGCTATTTTCGAATTAGTGGATATAATTTCTACGACACCAAGGATCCTCAAGGTAGAGCTTGTGGTGGCTTTGGAATCCTAATAAAAACTCGAATAAAACACTACCTACTAAACGACCTTCGTGAAGAATATCTTCAAGCAACGAACATCTGCATTGAAAATTTTTATCAAAAGCTTGTGATATCATCTGTTTACTCTCCTCCCAGGTTTTCAATTTCAGAGAGTCAATATACCGCATTTTATACAACACTGGGGTCCCGTTTTCTAGCAGCTGGCGACTACAATGCTAAACAGACTTTTTGGGGCTCACGTTTAATCAGTCCTAAGGGTCGTGTTTTGTTTGACACTTTTTCAAAAATGGGTTTGAATGTAGTGTCAAGTGGTCAGCCAACATATTGGCCAACGGATCGACAAAAAATTCCTGATATTATCGACTTTAGAGTTATGAAAGGTGTACCCAGCGAAATGATTGAAGTTGAAGCATCATTGGATTTGTCTTCAGATCACTCGCCTACTATTATCACTATTTACTCACACAAAACTGCAACACCAACATGTGATTTACCGCTGACATCTGCACGTGTTAACTGGCTGAAATACAAAAAATATTTGAGTGCTCATTGCACGGAAAATATGCCATTGAGAACACCTACTGACATAGAAAATTCTATTAGGGTGTTTGAAGCACATGCTAAACAAGCTGCTCTTACTGTTTCTTCAATTCAACCAAATCAACAAGCGAGATTTAACAATATTTTTTGTGCGGATATAGAAAGGCTATTGACTGAAAAACGGAGAGCTCGACGAAAACGGCAACGTTACAGATCGCCTCAGCTAAAATTAAGGCTTAAGGAGTGTACCAAGCAGCTTAGAAAAGTTTTGCAAACACAAAAAACAGCTTCGCTGCAAAAATTTCTGCAAGAACTCGATGCAACACCATCAACAGATTATTCGCTGTGGCGTGCAGCCAGAGGACTTAAAAGGCCAGTGATTTGCAAACCACCATTACGAGCCTCTAATGGTGACTGGGCAAGAACTGATGCTGAAAAATGTGATCTATTTGTTAAGCACCTAGAAAAAGTATTTACCCCGAATATTTCTGCTGATATTGTTGAACTGCCACCAGTCGTCTCTTTACCAGAAATACCGATGAGATTTAACATGACGGAGATTGAAAGTACTATTACTAGTCTTAACACCAGAAAAGCCCCAGGTGTCGACAAAATAAGCAACAAAATGCTTCAACAACTGCCTTATATTGCAAAAAGAGTTATACTCTTCATTTTTAATAGTATTCTACGGCTGCAATACTATCCTGCAGAATGGAAGGTTTCGATGATTATTATGATACCAAAGCCCGGCAAGGATCATACGAAGGTTGAATCCTATCGGCCTATTAGCTTATTGCCCAACATTTGAAAAGCTGTATATGAGCAAACTGATGCCTATAGTGACTAGAAGTGGATGCATTCCAGATCATCAATTCGGTTTTCGCAGACAACATAGCACTATTGAACAAACTAGCAGACTTGTGAATGTTGTTAGAGACACTTTTGAAAAAAAGAAATACTGCTCTGTGCTCTTTATTGATGTCTCACAAGCTTTCGATAAAGTATGGCACGCAGGTCTTATCAACAAATTAACACAAAATCTACCAGAAAACATCGTAAAGCTTTTAAAAAGCTATCTAGAGGAACGAAAATTTGTAGTTAGGGAAGGCAATTTTTTAAGCCCTCCGCAGTCGATCGAAGCCGGAGTTCCCCAAGGCAGCATCTTCGGTCCCTTACTTTATTTAATTTATGCCTCTGACTTACCGTTAAGCAGTAACATTCACACGTCAACATTTGCTGATGAAACAGCTTTTCTAAGCGTCCACGAAAATCCAGTATTAGCTTTCAGCAACTTACAAGGGTATATATCCAAATTGCAAAATTGGCTCAAACAATGCCGTATTAAAGTTAACGAGCAGAAATGTGTACACGTCACTTTTACGTTGCGAAGGGAAACATGCCCGCCTATACAAATCAACACCGAGACTATTCCGCAACACACTGTTGTCAAATATCTAGGCGTTCATCTTGATCGTCGTTTAGCATGGAAATCGCATATAGACGCAAAGTTAATACAAATGAAATTAAAAGCAGCCCAAATTAATTGGCTTATTGGAAGAAATTCTATACTAAGCCTAGACTGTAAACTACTATTATACAACGCGATCCTGAAACCAATATGGTTCTATGGAATCCAGTTATGGGGCACTGCCTCAGCATCGAATGTCGAAAGAATACAAAGGCGACAGAATAAAATCCTACGTACAATAACAGCAGCCCCCTGGTATGTCAGAAACCATCGAATTCATAAAGACCTAGACGTTCCGTTGGTGAAGACAGTATTTTCAAAACATGCGAAAAAATATATAAAAAAACTTGAGTTGCACCCAAATCTACTTGCGCGCAATATTCTTCATTATAGAGGCCACACCCGGCTGAAAAGAAGGGATACTCTTTTTCTCAGCCGTTCACGACAGATGTAAAACAACAAAAATTAACCGTTGAAATTAAAAATTTTGCTTAGCATTGGCTAAACTTACATTTAATATTTTTTAGATTTAAGATTTGAAAAACTTATTGATAATTTAATATAAATAATTAAAGATTCAATAAATAATAAAATTATCAAAAAAAAAAAAAAAAAAAAAAAACTATATGAGTTTGTATTTGCAAATATATACATATGTATATTACACGCAGCAAAAAATAAAATAAAACCAGTATAATAACTGCTTTAACTTTAAATAATTTTTAATATTCAGTTGCGACGATTATAAAAACGCGTCTGTACACTGCGAGAGTTAAAACTGAATTGAACTGAATTACAAAAATAATAAAAAAAAATATTCTTATTATGTTTATAATGTTGATGGTCCTGGACTTCCAAATCGCACTCTCTTAATTTGTGAATCCAAATCGTCCGAATCTGACTCTGTTTTAGAACTTATGGTGTTCACAGTCACGTTGCTTCCAGACTGCACCCATCATCAGCTTTTTCTTCTTCAAATACTTCATTAACATCATACAGGGTGATCTTGTGACTCCACCAACAGACTTGAAATGAATTAAAAAAGAAATAAAAAAAGGAATGCAAAACTATGCATCAATGAAATTGATATTACCTCTGCAAGCAATGCGTTGAGTTTTTTGCCTTTGTACCGTTTTTCCATGGGCATTGTGGTTTGGTGAAACCGTTGTCCTTGCTCATCGGATTCGGTAGGTAGTTGCTTGATAAAATCGTCAAAATACAATGAAAAAAATGCAGCTTTAATGTCATCGATGACCGATTTTCTCAAATTAATACAGCATTTCTTTCACCCGTTTTCTTGCTTCCGGTTCCGCGTCTCGATCCCCTCCCAAGACTAGTGCATATACGCTGAAGGTAAATCCATGCCATTGAATGATTTTCATCAAGCGATGATTCAAAGTTGCTGTTGAATAGCTTTCTTATGTCGGGCCATTAAGTACGCCTGTTGAATGAAGACAAAAAATAAAGACAGAAAAGAAAACATTAACATTGTGAAAATAGTACAATGAGGTGAACAAAAATTCGTTTTTAATTTACTACACTACCTTTTTTAATTTTGTCATCGCTACGCTTTGGGAAAACGCTTTTCAAATAGCCAAATCCGTTTGGACAATTTACAACGGCCACTTCGATGAATTTTTTAACAATTCCCAATTTTATGTGGATGTCTTGACTATTGTCAATTAAAGGTGCATTCTTCAGTCTATGTTGTTTCATTTGTTACTCCACACTTCCTCTTGGTCTCCACGAATTACATTGGAATTGATTCAGAGGGGAGCGCGAATCCCAATTACAAAGAAAAGAATTTTAGAAAGCCGCCCTTATCAATGATCCCTTGCAAAATGTTGATGACCTTCAAATCACAGCAAATCTTCCATTTATTTTCGTAGTATTTGAATTTTTTCATTATATCTTTCAATGTTTCATAGCTTTCTTTCATATTAATACCCATTGCTAGCGGAATGGAAGGTTCTCGGCTCGACACATGCAACAACACTGGTTTCAAGCTTGAATCAGAACCATCAATAAAGAACCTCCACTCACTAGCGATGTAGTTCATTCCCACTTTTACCACCAAAGCCCTTATATCATTGCAGTAAGCGAACGAATTATCATCGTTTAGAGTGTAGAGCCTCTGAAATTCAGCTTACCGTTTCCGGTACGCCGTAGAGTTAACAATATGGCCACAAAGAAATCCATTTCCATTTGTGTTATTAGTTGTGGTCAATCTCTTCCCTGTTGGGGCTCATAATCGGTATCAAATGAATATTCATAAGTAACATCACTTGCTCTAGTCATTCCTATAAATTCTGTGCTACGATCTGGAGTTGGCGGCCTTGGTGATACAAAATTTTCAGGTGCAATCACTGGTAATGTGGCTGTTACAGTTGCTTTATAAATTTTGTTCTTCTCAACATGTCGATTTAGATGACATTTGCAATTTACGCATGCATAGCAACTGGTTGCATCATGAACAGCTGGGCGATTAATCCAGTTTACCGGCTTAAAAATACTTCATACTATTTTTGCCTCCACTCAACCATGCCATGAGATTGTTTTAACATTGGCGACACACTGTATTAGGTGTTTAATTTTCACCGGTCAAGTCTACTTCGTCGAAATAAAACTTATATGCTGTTTTGAATTCACTAGTTAAAAGATTCTTTTCCTTTTGAAATCTTGTAGATCTTTTTTTTCTGATTTGATGACCGCAAACGTAGCAAAATAAATCAATTTCTTCACACTGCATATTGAAATTGTCAGTTTCCAATGTTGTGTGCGAATTATGCTTTAGCACGTTCTCTATAACTTTCACCGCTGAGCTCTTATTAACGTCGCGTTGTGTAATGCCTCGATGTGAGCGTCGTGTCGCTTTTATATTGTGTGCTGCGTCCCTTGATGCGTGTGCTGAGCTTACTACTTTGCCTGTGCTGCTGCGGTCGGTGCGTGATCGCGTGAGTTGTTTATTGAGATCCACATTTTTGTAGTTGATTGTCTCCTTGAGTTTTGAACGGTTTGAAACTTATAGATCTTAACCCGGGGAAAAAGTTAAAAAAAAATCGAATTTTTTTAAGTTTTTTGCGGTTTTGATCTTGACGATGAAGTTTTTTTGATTTTATATGTTCACAATTTTTGTTCTTTATAACAAGAGCTTGCTTTAAAGAGTAAATAAAAATTCCGCACGGTTTGCAAGATATGAGCCTGAGAAAATGATCAGTTTTTTGCCAAAAAGACACCGAGTCGTCAAATCTTTGGGGGCTCATAAAGAAAAGTGCATTACTTGGGGCAAAACTGGGAGACACGGGTCTTTTTTTTTGGTCTTTTATCACGTAGTGGTGTCCGTATATGGTTATATTTTTTCGTGTTGCATTGTGTTATATTAAACTTATTGATATACTCGCAAGTGTAAATGTTTTCACTACTTGCTAGGTAGCACTGTTGAACGTGATTACCAGGGCAAGTTTTTTAAGCTTTTTGCTAAAAAAGCTTGATTTCGCTTATTTTGCAACTTTTTTTTGCAAAATTGCTTTATTTGATATACTCTGCTTGAATTTGCTTATATATATGCACTGTTGGGGTGAAAACCTGGTAGGTTGATGATTGTGGGGTGGATGAAATCACTTTTAATTTTTTGTAGTGATTTTGTATATTTGTTTGTATTGCTTTGGTATGTATGTATGTATGTATGTATTTATATTGGTTTATTCTGGGTATACCTATGTACTTATGTGTGTGGTATGTATCTTTTTTCTTTGTAATAATTACACTTTATGTTTATTTGATTTGTTTATAAATGTGTATTTTTATATAATAAGGAGTAATAAAAAGGAGTTTAATGATGTTGGGTTTTTTTTATAGGTTTTAATGTGTGTAAAATATGTGTTATTGTTTATGTAATGTTTTATATTTTAAAGTACAATTTTTGTTTTGTGTTGTTCATTTAAATTTTTGTGTACATACATATATATTTTAAATATTGTAAAGGTTTTGTCGCACTGTTCACTTTCTTCTACTTGTTAATTGTTTCAAGATCACGAAAAGAATGATCTGTCTGCAAGCAAAAGCAAATAATTTTACTTTCGAATTTTCGGTTTGTTATTGCTTGCAGACAGATCGTATGTAAACAAAGATTGCCAAACTTTATTGACCCATTAAGGACCGCGCGTGAACATCCCGCCCCCCTTGCTATAGTGCAAAATTTACAGGGGGTCCGAGCGTACGATTCGGGAGCAATACAGTGGGTAAAAGTGAGCGTGACATTAGCATTTGTATAACTATAAATTAGGTACTATAAATTCAATTGTTAATGCAAATAAGTATAAAAATAGGTAAGGGTATATGCAAAGTATTAAAGATAAGTATAAATTAGGTGATAGCATAATTCATATTTAAGTAAAGGTAAGTATAAGTTATAGTTTATAATTCAGTAGTTAATAAGGTAAGTATAGGGGTTAATATATATAAAATTCAGGTAATGTATAATTCAGGTAAGTATAAATGAGTATAATATTAAAGTTCATAAATAGTTCTGTTGATTGTTGATCATGTTTTATAGGTTCAAAATCCAAATTTGCCTATGATAACCCAGCCTAACAAGGTGTCTGGAGCCAAAGGACAGACGAGTGTTTGCGGTTGAATGCTGTTTCTAATGAGTTGCGGGTAGATGTCAGCTCCCAGGATAAGATTGATGGACCCGTTGGTATAAAAGTCTGGATCGGCCAGTCGCAGGTTTTGATAACCATCGGCTACTCGATCATCGAGTCGTTTCTTCGGCTGAGGGGATGGTAAGTCCTTGCTCACCTGAGCGTTGAGGGTGAAAGTTGGTCCATCATCAAAGCGCGAGCGGAATAAAAGCCGACACCATTTTTTACCATCACGAGTCTCCACTGGTAATTTGTATTTGTCGATGAGGAATGCTGCGACGGAACTGTGTTCGACGCATGGGTTGAGAATTCCCCGTACTCGACCCCAGCCGTCATCCAGTTTCACTCGCACTATGACGGTCGGTATGACGGTTGTAGTGCCACTTTCTGATGAGATTGTTCTGACGGGAGTGCGAAGGCGCTCATGCCGATGTAAGAGCGTATGGTGCTTACTGTTGCATTTTCGACAACGTTCTTTATTCGCACACTTTGCGAGCAGGTGAGAATGTGCAAGGCAATTGTCGCAATAGTGCAGGCGTTTGACGGTGTTCAAACGTTCGGAGACGTTCATCCTCTTAAATTTGAGGCACTTCCTTAACGGATGGTTTTGTCGACAGATACGGCAGTCATACGTGGATCTCGTAGTGCGAGCGATGGCAGATCTTTTCCTTTCAATGGGGGACGCACTTCTGCGATTACGAGTATGACGAGGCATGAGGACTAGAATAAAGAGAGAGAGAAAACAAACATATAGTCATTGTTGATTTGTTGTAGGTAGCAAGACTAATTTAGTAATGGGTCTGGTAACGACGCCATTGGTAGTGCGGATATCAGCAACTCGGACCCGTCCATCTGGACCGGGGTGACTCGTGTCAATTCGACCTAGCCGCCATTTGTTGGGGGGTAAATTGTCTTGTCGGATTACAACTAAGTCACCGACCGCATAGTCGCGTTCGGGATATTTCCACTTCGTACGTTTATGAAGCTCTATTAAGTATTCTTCTTTCCACCGGCGCGCTAATTGCTGATGGAGAATTTTAAGCTTTTGCCATCGATTGACGTAGCTTAGGGAGTGATTAGCCAAGTCTGGTTCAGGAGGGGATAATAAGGGCGCGCCGATGAGGAAATGTCCGGGTGTTAATGCACATAAGTTTGAAGGGTCGTCGGTCATGGGGCTGAGGGGTCTTGAGTTCAGACAGGCTTCAATACGCGCAAGCATGGTGCTGAATTCCTCAAATGTAAAACTTTGGCTGTGACAAATTTTCTTAAAATGGGATTTGAAACTTTTTACTCCGGCTTCCCAAAGACCACCCATATGGGGCGCACCTGGTGGAATAAAGTTCCATTCGAGGGGGGAGAAGCTGTAGTGGGACAAAACATTGTTTCGAATTTGGGACAAAAATTGTTGTTTATCACAGCTCAAAATATTGGAGGCGCCGACAAAGGCTGTTCCATTGTCAGAGTATAACGAGTGGGGCGTGCCGCGCCTGGAGAAGAAACGTGCGAACGCGGCTAAGAATGTTTGAGTGGAGATGTCACCAGTAGCTTCAAGATGAATGGCTTTGGTTGCAAAACATATGAACACGAGTACATAACCCTTGGTGACCTTACAGCCGCGTCCAACAAACGATTTGATGTCAAATGGCCCAGCGAAGTCTATGCCAGTATCGTAAAAAGGGCGTGAAAGGCTGGTACGCTCAGGGGGTAGTGCTGCCATTATTTGCTGACTTCGTTGGCTTTTCTGCTTCACACACACGATACACTGGGAGATAATTGTTTTTATCAATGTTTTTAACTTGGGAACATAAAAACGAGTTCTCATTAAGCGATATAGGAGTGCATTTTGACCATGAATGGAGTATTTATGGAGGTAATTGAGAAATAGCCGGGTGAAACGGGCGTGGTAAGGGAGCAAGACGGGATAGCGTTCATCATAGCTAAGTGTCGGCGCGTTTGATAATTTGCCGTTAATTCGCATCATTCCGTCGGGGTCGAGGAATGGATTGAGCATTAAAAGGTTACTTTTGCGGGATAGTGACTGACCAGCGCTTAAGTGGTCATATTCCGTAGAAAAATAGAATTTTTGACAAGCAATGATTAGACGATTTTGAGCATGCTTCAATTCACTTGACGACAGTTCGGCATTCATGACAGAGTTGTGATTATGCTTGGGACTTAGTCGGGAGTAAAACCGGAAGACGTGACAAATAATGCGCAAAGCCTTAGGGAGATATGAAAAATCATTCAGAATGTCATGATTTGAAATTGAAGTCGAATGTACTAGGATGGGCCTAGCTTCTTCCTCAGTTGAGTAGGGGGAGGTTCGCAGCGGCCATTCCGAATGTGGGTGTCGTAGCCATGACGGTCCGTGCCACCACAGGTCGTTTGAAACTAGTTCAGTTACCGTGATACCACGAGAGGCCAAGTCAGCGGGGTTACTTTTGGATTCCACATGGGCCCATGAATCATTTCCTACCTTTTCAATAATGGAGGAAACTCTGTTTTCCACGAAAGTTTTCCATTTATGTGCGGGTTTGTGCAACCATGCCAAGACGATGGTTGAGTCTGTCCACAGAAAGAGCTTATAATTTTTGAGGTTGAGTCGAGGTTGAATAGAATCGATCATATTCGCCATTAATTCTGCTCCGCAAAGTTCCTTACGTGGTAAAGAGACAAATTTAACTGGGGCAACTTTTGTCTTTGCCATTAGCAGATGAGTGGAAACAAACCCGTTGCTTTCCGCGCGGATATAAAACGTAGCTGCGTATGCCTTTTCTGACGCATCGCAAAATCCGTGCAATTCAATATTGTACGATGGATCGAAGTCTACGTAGCGCGGGATCTTAATCTGTTCAATATGTGCATAGTCGTCTAAGAACGCGTTCCATTGATGCAGTGTTGATGGGTGTAGATCTTCATCCCAGTCAGTACCGTCTTTCCAGATTTGCTGCATAATGATCTTAGCGACAATGATCTTGGGAGATAGCCAACCGGCGGGGTCAAACAACTTTGCGATTTCAGAGAGTACCGCTCTTTTCGTGGTCATATTACGCTCGGGTTGGGTTTTCAATTTAAAATAGAAGTGGTCGTTTCCAGCATTCCATCTTAAGCCGAGAGTTTTAGTAATGCTAGAATCTGACAGTTTAAGAAATTCATCATCTAGTAAGTGATTTGGGGGAAGATCTTTCAGCAAGTAATCATTATTTGCTGTCCATTTACGGAGTGAAAATCCAGCTGACTCCAGAACTGCTATGAGTTCATTTCGTGACTCGAGGGCTGAGGATAATGTGTGGGCTCCTGCTAGTACGTCATCGACATACATGAAATTTTTGAGAATTTCAGAAGCTCGGGGGAAATGCAATTCACAATCCTTAGCAAGTTGTAATAGGGTTCTAATGGCCAAATAGGGGGCACAGTTCACGCCAAAGGTGACTGTGTTTAGCTCATAATCATGGGGCTGCTCGTGAGGGGAGCTACGAAAAACTATACGCTGGTAGCATGTTTGTGAAGAGTTCACGAGAATCTGTCGGTACATCTTCTCAATGTCAGCATTGTAAACGTACCTAAAAAGTCTCCATCGCAAAATTAGGGTAGGTAAATCCGATTGTAAAATAGGGCCAGGATGGAGAACATCGTTGAGGCTCACACCATTGCTCGAGGGATTCGAGGCGTTAAACACAACTCTTAATTTAGTTGTAGTACTGTCTGGTTTAAAAACAGTATGATGAGGGAGATAATAGCCTCTAGTGTCATTTAACACGGGGTTTACCCTGGTCATTTGCCGTAGGGTTGAATATTCGTTAATAACGCGATCATATTCAATTTTAATTTGGGGGTTTTTCTTTAGTTTTTCTTCATTTCGGAAGTATTGGGATAGAGCAATATTACGGGATATTCCTACATTCAAAGTTTCGGGAAATTCTTTTTTAAAGGGGAGTGAAACAATAAATCTACCTTCGCTGTTACGAGTTGTTGTCGTCTCATACAGGTTTTCGC
Organism: Lypha dubia; assembly: GCA_947311025.1. NCBI lineage: Eukaryota > Metazoa > Arthropoda > Insecta > Diptera > Tachinidae > Lypha > Lypha dubia. The sequence continues at coordinate 72,873,425 of OX371260.1, forward strand.
AATACAAGTCCTCCGGGGACGACCGTGGCTTATGTGGAATATCTTCAAGCTCCCAAAACCGTTGAAGTTGGTTAGAGAGGGTTATTTCATTAAAAAATGAAACTACGGATTTTTTGTAGGGGTTGGCCTTAATCGTACCTGTCAAAATCCATCCGAACACCGTATTTTGCGCAACTAAAGTTTGAGATTGGTCCCACTGTAGGCCGTTCTGAATCACTTTCGGGTACACATCGCCTCCCAGAAGCAAGTCGATTTCAGAACAGGCTTGACGGTACGGATCGGCTAACTGAAGATGAGCAAAATTGCTATCTGTTAAGCGGGACATTGGATAATATGGGAGTTGACCCGTAAGTCTTTTTATGACCAGAGCGTTGGCGTACATTTCGAACGAATTGTTTATGGGGGATCCGATTTTAAGGGAGCATATTTGAGTTGATGTGGCAGTTAATGATTCATTTAGTCCGTGAATTTCGGCTTGTGTAGCGTTTGATTTAAGACCCAGCTTGGTGTGCAATTTCTGCGAGATAAAAGTTGCTTCGGATGCAGAATCAATAAGGGCGCGGACAGTGTACTTACTGTCGCCGTTGTATACATCAACAAGGGCGGTGCCAAGAACAATAGAGTGTGGGGTGGATTCCAATTGAGTAGCGAATGATTGTAAAGATCGATCTGCTGCTTGACGAGAAGTGGATGGAGTGGAGTCCAGTACCTGGGGCCTGTTATCTGTGTGATTTTGGGGTTTATCAACTGTAAAAGTAGACGCGGCAGACTTATGGGTGGGGTTCATGTATTGATTGGGTGAAGTTTTGGATTCTGCGCGGTGTAGAAGGGAATGGTGCTTTTTACTGCACGCATTGCACAGAAAACGACTTTTACAATTTTTGAAATCATGAGAAGTTCCGAGGCAATTAATACATAATTTGCGTTGTTTCACGGCATTGAATCGTTCGTTAACTGACATATTCAGAAACGATGGGCAAAGGCGAATGGGGTGATAGTTAGGGCATATAACGCATTTTCCTGGCTCACGATTAGCTACATTAGTATTATAGCTATTGAGTTTTTTCGGTTCAATTTTCTTGGGGGCTTGTAATTTATTTGGATGTGAGGAGGATGGGGTTGAAAATGTTGCTCGAATATCTGCAACAGATTCTAGGGTTTGAAAACGGGTTGTCAAAAAGGCATCCATCTGCTTCCATGTCGGTAACTCTGTGCTGTGCGGCAGGGATTGTTCCCACAGATTAAGGGTTACATCGGGCAAACAAGTTGAACATATGTATACGAAGATGATATCCCAGTTCTTAGTGTCGATTTGCAGCAGGGTTAAATTCGTGACGCAGTCATTAATTGTACGCTGTAAACGTCTGATATTGGGGCCAGTCTCTTTCATGAGGGGGGATATATTGAACAGGCTTTTTAATTATGCGTTGACCAGTACTCTTTTGTTTTCATAGCGATGGACGAGATTTTTCCACGCCATTTCGAAACCGTCATTAGTTATGGGGCAGGTTTTAAGAAGCTCGCGAGCTTCCCCCTGGGTCTTCTTCAGCAGGTGACACATCTTTTCGACTGGTGAGAGGCGTTTATTCGTTCCATACAGTGCCATGAACATGTCGCGGAACGTGGGCCATGACTTATAGTCACCATGGAAAATCTCGGTGTCACACGGGGGTAGAGAAATATGACTGGTGTGATCAGAGTGGGTATCAGAATGGGAAACGACTGGTTTATGCTGATGACGTAAACGATCAATGACTTCATTTACTTTTGCCAAGATTTCAACGTGGGCCTTGAAAGAGCCTTAAGAGTTTCCATATCGATCTCCTTTTTTATAGCATCATATTTATCTAGGGCGTCATCATAATAGGATCGGAAGGAGGACCAAAGACGTGCGATTTCACTTTTATAGACCTCCATTGTATGAATGGAATCTTCAGCTTCATCGCGTTGCGCCATGAAGGTCTTGAAATCGACGATGCGATCGGAAGCACGGATCAGGGAAGTTATCACCGACATATTGAAACAGCGGAGATTGAAGGGGTTTCAGATAGATTGAAAAGGGCCGTTAAAAATTATGGTACTTGGGGAACGAACTTCGTAGAAGTCGCGTATAAATTTTATGCGGAACGAATTTTTTTTTTCTCGGTTAGACGACAAGAATTTATTTTTATTTTTTAAAAATTGTAAAAGTAAAATTTTTCAAACTTTGGGGACGCGCCTCGTAGAAGCGGCGTAGAATGTCTGAGCAATTTGTAATGGCACGAATAGCCGGGGAAAAATAGATTTTATTTTTTAGAAAAAAAATTTTTTGATAAAAATTTGGGGACGCGCCTCGTAGAAGCTGCGTTAAATAAATTTGAGCAAAGTATATGTCTCGAAAAGACAGGAAAAATAAATAATTTTTACACAAAAAATTATTATATAACTTTTTTATAAAATTCGGGGACGCGCCTCGTAGAAGCGGCGTTGAAAATATTTTACAAAGTGTATGTCTCGAAGAGACGGGAAAAATAATTTTTATACAAAAAATTTTTATAAAAATTTTTCTCTTTATAAAAATTCTGGGACGCGCCTCGTAAAAGCGGCGTTGAAAATATTTTAATACAAATTTAATAATGTCTCGGTGAGACGGGGAAAAATATTTTTTTGTTAAATTTATAAATATAAAAATTTTAGGAAATTTTTGGGGACGTGCCTCGTAAAGGCGACGTATGTAAAATAATTTTAAAACAAATTTAATAATGTCTCGGTGAGACGGGGAAAATTATTTTTTTTTTTGTTAAATTTATAAATATATTATAAAATGAAAATTTTTATAAAAAACTGTGGGGACGCGCCTCGTAGAAGCGGCGTAGATTCTTTATGTGTAAATTGGGTATATATGTATATATATAAATCCAGACGTGATAGGTAAATATGTACCACGTATATGGATATACATATATTTGGGAATCACTGTGTTTTGTTTTGCTACTGCTTGTGGTTTACTGACATACATAGGTAGTGTATATACATACATATATTGAAATTTATATTGTATGTATGCAGAGTTGGGCAAAATACATGGTTTGCGGTATTTAAAATACAAAATACAAAATACTTGCTGATCATGTATTTAAAATACAAAATACAAAATACTTTCAGGTTATGTATTTAAAATACAAAATACTTACACATCATGTATGTATTTAAAATACAAAATACAAAATACTTCCACGTCATGTATGTATTTAAAATACAAAATACGTATTTGTATTTCAAATACGTATTTCAAATACATGTATTTCAAATACTGCCCAACGCTGAAGATGTATTTACTTTACTGATGGTGTTACTAACACAGGCTCACACAATTCTTGCTAGTGAGAGGCACGTACATACGTTGAAAATTGTTCGCCCTTATGTTGACTCCCAATGCAAAAAGAACCATGCTATTTTTTTTATTGTTAAACTTGTTGTCGTAACAGTACTACCTGCAAAATAAAATCGCATTGTGAAAAAATGCTTTAGAGTTGACAGCTGAATTGCGTTGATGTCAACTCTAAGAATTTGTATAGTTACGTTTTTTAGCGATTCTAGTTTTTGGTTATTGGTTTGACGCATGATACATTAAGGATAATCACGATGGGTAGTGAAAAGTGTGCAAACGATGCAAATGTGTGCAAATACACACACATTTGCACAACATAACAACAAAATGTATGTATTTGCAATTTGCTTAATTTTGCTTCGTTTGGACTAAAAAAACCATGAGCAAAGATAGTACGAGTAGTGCATATTTTATCAATTGCAAACGAAAATAAACAATAACTTGTGACATACAGACTATCATATTTTTATGTTTAGAAAAAGAAAATTTAATTTTGTAACTATGTAATTTTAATTTAATTTAAAAAGTTTTAGTCTTCTTTTTTTAATTTATTAGTAAATAATAAATTTATGCATTTGTAACATGACATCTGAGGTCAGTGTTGCCAGAATTTTTGATGGGCTGCCACATTTTTGTGAACAAAATTACATGCTCTTCACAAAAATGCAATAAATTTAAAAGAACGCTCACGAAGTACACTAATATGCACAGCAAATTTGCAAAATGCATATTTGCACAATCACCATCGTGATTACCCTTATTATAAATAGATCAAAATGCAAACAACCATCACCGCACTATCCTACACAGTCGCGCGATTTGCAAAATATGACATGTGTGCTAAAAATGTATAGTAGTGTGGACTAAAAATGCAACTGTGTGACAGATTTTTTGGCAAGTCGTGCGATTTGTAAAATTTTATGAAAATTTTCATAAAATGATAGTTTTCATGCGATCAGAGGAGTATTTATTGTCAACCAGATTTTTTGGCATCAGATTTCTATGATAGTGTGGCACCTACAACACCACTTTGAAACGATTTTTTAAAGTCGGTCAGATTTTTGCAAGATTTTCCTGTGAATAAATCGTACGATTGTGTAGGATAGTGAAGCACGGCCTTAAACTGACAAAATATATTTTGTTAACTATGTTTTTAAAATACAAAATACTGCCATTTTTTGTATGTATTTAAAATACAAACTACTTCTATTTATTGTATGTATTTAAAATACAAAATACAAAATACTTGCAGGACATGTATTTAAGATACAAAATACAAAATACTTTCAGGTTATGTATTTAAAATACAAATACAAAATACGTATTTGTATTTTAAATACGTATTTCAAATACATGTATTTCAAATACTGCCCAGCCCTGTATGTATGTACCTATAAGCACTTGTTATTATTTTTTTTTTGTTATATATTCGTTGACTTCTTGGTGCGTGCAAATAAAACAAATAAATATGTAAGTATGTACATACAACGTACTTTGTACGTAAGTATGTATGTATATGTATGTACGGTGGTGATGAGAGAGATATGCAAGAAGAGAGGGCAAGCAAAGTTACGAATAACTTGCAAATTCCGTGTTGTGGAATGTTAGTTTTGTTGTATCTTTTTCTCAACGGGATGAAAATTCTTGCCAATATATATGTATATTTATAAGTATGTATGTATGTATGTATATGCAATATTGGAATTTATGTACCGTATGTAAGTTGATGAACGTGATCAAATATACATACATACATATATGTATACGTAGGTCGCACCAATGTCAACCACAAGACTTATGTATGTATATTCACAGTGTCTCAGGAGGAAGTAAGTGGGTAAAAAACAGTGGACTCACCTGAGTTTATACGATATTACCAAAGGGGGGATTGTTGCTGACCAAGGCTGTTGGGTCAGTTCCAGTGGTGGTGGATCCAAGGAAGGCGCTGGATCCGGCTCAAAGGACCAAAATGTTGGGGTGAAAACCTGGTAGGTTGATGATTGTGGGGTGGATGAAATCACTTTTAATTTTTTGTAGTGATTTTGTATATTTGTTTGTATTGCTTTGGTATGTATGTATGTATGTATGTATTTATATTGGTTTATTCTGGGTATACCTATGTACTTATGTGTGTGGTATGTATCTTTTTTCTTTGTAATAATTACACTTTATGTTTATTTGATTTGTTTATAAATGTATATTTTTATATAATAAGGAGTAATAAAAAGGAGTTTAATGATGTTGGGTTTTTTTATAGGTTTTAATGTGTGTAAAATATGTGTTATTGTTTATGTAATGTTTTATATTTTAAAGTACAATTTTTGTTTTGTGTTGTTCATTTAAATTTTTGTGTACATACATATATATTTTAAATATTGTAAAGGTTTTGTCGCACTGTTCACTTTCTTCTACTTGTTAATTGTTTCAAGATCACGAAAAGAATGATCTGTCTGCAAGCAAAAGCAAATAATTTTACTTTCGAATTTTCGGTTTGTTATTGCTTGCAGACAGATCGTATGTAAACAAAGATTGCCAAACTTTATTGACCCATTAAGGACCGCGCGTGAACATGCACTTTGGCAGCCCTTGAAAATAATTTTTGAATCTTTCTGTTGCAAATAAAAAGGAAAAGTTTGGCTTAAAGGTGTTATTTATTATTGTGACAACTATAATTTGCAATGTTTTAAATGCACTTCCCTATGATGATGTGTGAGCAAAAGCTCTATTTAAAAATGCATCTTTAAAGTCTGATCTCCCGTACATAAAAGATAATTTCGAGTGAATTTTCCGAAGTATAATCAAACTAGAAAGAAGAGGACTTTATATAAAAGAAAATTTGTCTATTATAGAAAAAGTGGAAGAAAATATGAAAAATTTTGAAAACAAAATATTTTTTGAAAAGTTCAACAAAGTTATGAATCGAAACGTTGAAATTCAAACATTAGTTATAATTAAAAATAATATTTTTTTTAACAAAAGCGAAGCTGATGAATTCATTGATTCGCTATCTCCAAGCGAATTATTATTGTTTAAGTTCGCTCTTTTTTAAAATCTAAAAAACATATGATTGTGCTTTGCAATAAAAAATTATTTAATAAAATAAGTGAATGTTTAATTTTTGGAAGCATATTTGAGCTTTTTTTGCTTATTCTTTGGCTTATTTTGCGATTATTTTGTGCTTTTTTGCTTTCTTTTTTTTTCTTAATTTTGTGCATATTTAAACTTGCCCTGGTGAATACATATCCCATTTATACACACTTCGGATGCATATAGAATACTAGATTTCTCACTACTTGAATACTTTTGCTTCTTGCAAAGTATGTAATTTGTGGATTGGCAGGTAAATAAATATGAAGAGCCGATAAGTCTGATGTGGTAATAATTTCCTCTTTTTATTTCCAGGGTAGGTAAATATGGGTTTTAATTTACAATTGTTATATGTATGTATTAACAATTTTGTATAATTTAGAATTTTAGTTTTAAGTTAATTAACAATTTATTTAATTTTAAGTAGGTAAGTATATATGTAGAAATTTAAGGACCCGTAGGTAAGTACTTCAAGTGGATGGCTTGACGACAAAAAGGTAAGTGAAAGTATATTCAGTTTTTACAATTCAATTTGATGTAATCTAGTGACTTTGTATTTTTTACCGTATATTAATCATTGCAGTGTTTAATCAGTCCTTAGGGTCGTGTTTTGTTTTACACAATTTTTAAAATGGTGTTGAATGTGATTTTAAGTGGTCAGCTAACAAAAAATTCCTGATGTTATCGACTTGGGAATAGCGAAAGGTGTGCCCAGTGTAATGATATAAGTTGAATAATCTTTGGATTTATCTTCAGACCACGCGCCTTCTATTGTCACTAAAAAATGACATCTGCACGTATTAACTGATTGAAATACAAAAAATACCTGAGCGCGCATTGCTGTGACAATATGCCGTTGAGAACACCTTCTGACACAAATGATTCTATAAAGTTGTTTGAAGCAAACGCTAATGCTTTTTTAAATCAAACAAATCAACAAGTAGGATTCAACAATATTTTTTCGGTAGATAGAAAGGCTATTGTCTGAAAAAAAGAGCTCGACGAGAATGACAACGTTTCAGATCCCCTCAGTTAAAATATAGCCGAAGGAATCTATCAAACATAAAAAAAATTTTACAAACACAAAACATAGCTTCCCTGCAAAAATTGCTAAAAGAACTTGATAGAACACCACAACCAGATTATGTGCTTTGGCGTGCAACCAGAGGATGTCAAAGTTCTGTGATATGCAAATATCCTTTACGAAGTTCGAATGGTGACTGGGCTAGAACTGATGCTGAAATATGTGCTCTTTTCGTTAAACATTTAGAAAAAGTATTTGTCCCACATATTTCCGCTGATATTGTTGAACTGTCACCAGAAATTCCGCTGAGATTTAATATTATGGAGATTAAAAAGACTTTTACTAGTCAAACACTGAGAAGCCCCAGTGGTGGGATTCAGTAACTTTCATTACGATAATCGTATTGTTAAAATTAATATAACGAAAATTTATCGAATTTGGTATTCAGTAACACTTTTAACGATATTCGCTATCGGTATGTAAACGACAATAATTTTTCGGTTGTTATGAAATAAATAAAATTCAGCAGTTCAATCATAGCACGTGCGTTATGCAAAGAACAAAATTTATCTTTTATAACAATATTCACAAACACAGAATCTTTTATGCATAAAAAATAATATTACCATTATTTAAACATGCAATTTAACATTCATATCTCTAAATTTCGTAAAATTTAACATTCATTTTTTTAAATTCTAAAAAATTTTTGGGAAAAATTTCAATAAATAAATTAATTAATTTGTTTTTTGTTTATTTTTCTTTGTGCTTTTCGTATATATTGATAGAGATGCCAAAGTAAAAGAAAATTATAACGATGTTGTTAAGAAGCAATTAGTGAATAACAAAATCGTTACTGCAAATCGCAATAATTGTCGGTAAATTTAACAATTATCGAATTGTTAAAAGTTACTGAATCGCACTACAGGTGTCTATAAAATGAGCAACTAAATGATTCAAGAACTACCTTAAGCTTAGTCTACACGATATTTTGAATCAGCAAATTTATGGTGAAAAATTTTTAGCAGTGCCAACATATCGTGTAGACACAAAATTTTTTTTCAGAATTTTGTTAAAGATGCCAATAAATGTACATATTTTTTTTTTTTTTTTTTTGGTAGTTTTATTATTTATTGAATCTTCAATTATAAATTGAAACATCAATAAGTTTTTCAAATCTTAAATCTAAAAATACATAAATATATGTTTAGCCAGTGCTAAACAAAATTTTTAATTCCAACTGTTGATTTTTGATGTTTTACATCTCTCGTGTACGGCTGAGAGAAAGAGTATCCCTCCTTCTCAACCGGGTGTGGCCTCTATAATTTAGTATGTTGCGCGCAAGTGGATTTGGGTGCAATACTAGTTTTTCAATATATTTTTTAGCGTGTTTTGAAAATACTGTCTTCACCAACGGAACATCAAGATCTTTGTGAATTCGCTGATTTCGGATATACCAGGGGGCTGCAGTAATTGTACGTAGAATTTTGTTTTGTCGCCTTTGAATTTTTTCTACACTTGATGCTGAGGCAGTGCCCCATAGCTGGATTCCATAGCACCATATTGGTTTCAGGATCGCGTTGTATAACAAAAGTTTACAGTCAAGACTTAATATAGAATTTCTTCCAATAAGCCAATTCATTTGGGCTGCTTTTAATTTCATTTGTGTCAACTTTGCGTCTATATGCGATTTCCATGTTAAACGACGATCAAGATGAACGCCTAGATATTTTACTACAGTGTGTTGCGGTATAGTCTCGGTGTTGATTTGTATAGGCGGGCATGTTTCCCTGCGTAAAGTAAAAGTAACGTGTACACATTTCTGCTCATTCACTTTTATCCGCCATTGTTTTAGCCATGTTTCCAATTTTGAGATGTACCCTTGTAGATTCCGGGAAGCTTCTACAGGATTTTCATGAACGCTTAGAAAAGCCGTATCATCAGCAAATGTTGACGTGTGAATGATACTGCTTAACGGTAAGTCAGAGGCATATATTAAATAAAGTAAAGGACCGAAGATACTGCCTTGAGGGACTCCGGCTTCAATCGACTGCGGGGGGCTTAAAAAATTGCCTTCCTTAACTACAAATTTTCGTTCCTCTAGATAGCTTTTTAAGAGCCTGACGATGTTTGCGGGTAGATTTTGTGTTAATTTGTGGACAAGACCTTCGTGCCATACTTTATCAAAGGCCTGTGCGACATCAATAAAAAGCGCTGAACAATATTTCTTTTTTTCAAAAGTTTCTCTAATGACATTCACAAGTCTGTGAGTTTGCTCAATAGTGTTATGCTGACTGCGAAAACCGAATTGATGATCTGGAATACATGCACTGCTAGTTACTATAGGAGTCAGCTTGCTCATGTACAGTTTTTCAAAAAGTTTCGACATATTGGACAATAGACTGATAGGCCGATAGGATTCAACCTTTGTATGATCCTTACCGGGCTTTGGTATCATAGTAATCATCGAAACCTTCCATTCTGCCGGATAGTATTGCAGTCGTAAAATACTATTAAAGATGAATAGTATTATTCGTTTTGCAATGAAAGGCAATTCTTGCAGCATTTTGTTGCTTATTCTATCAATACCTGAGGCTTTTTTTGAGTTTAGACTTGTAATAGCCTTTTGAATATCCACAATATTAAATCTTAGCGGAATTTCTGGTAAAGCGACGACTGGCGGCAGTTCAGTAATATCAGCAGAAATATTTGGAGTAAATACCTTTTCTAAGTGTTTAACAAAAAGAGCACCTTTTTCAGCATCAGTTCTTGCCCAGTCACCATTTGAAGCTCGTAATGGAGGTTTACATATCACCGGCCTTTTAAGTCCTCTGGCTGCACGCCACAGCGAATAATCTGTTGATGGTGTTGCATCGAGTTCTTGCAGAAATTTTTGCAGCGAAGCTGTTTTTTGTGATTGTAAAACTTTTCTTAGCTGTTTGGTACACTCCTTAAGCCTTAATTTTAGCTGAGGCGATCTGTGTCGTTGCCATTCTCGTCGAGCTCTCCGTTTTTCAGTCAATAGCCTTTCTATATCTGCACAAAAAATATTGTTAAATCTCGCTTGCTGATTTGGTTGAATTGAAGAAGCATTAAGAGCAGCTTGTTTGGCATGTGCTTCAAACGACCTAATAGAATTTTCTATGTCAGTAGGTGTTCTCAATGGCATATTTTCCGTGCAATGAGCACTCAAATATTTTTTGTATTTCAGCCAGTTAATACGTGCAGATGTCAGCGGTAAATCACATGTTGGTCTTGCGGTTGTGTGTGAGTAAATAGTGATAATAGTAGGCGAGTGATCTGAAGACAAATCCAAAGATGCTTCTACTTCCGTCATTTCGCTGGGCACGCCTTTCATAATCCCAAAGTCGATAATATCAGGAATTTTTTGACGATCCGTTGGCCAATATGTTGGCTGACCACTTGAAACTACATTCAAACCCATTTTTGAAATTGTGTCAAACAAAACACGACCCTTAGGACTGATTAAACGTGAGCCCCAAAAAGTGTGTTTAGCATTGTAGTCGCCAGCTGCTAGAAAACGGGTCCCCAGTGTTGTATAAAATGCGGTATATTGACTCTCTGAAATTGAAAACCTGGGAGGAGAGTAAACAGATGATATCACAAGCTTTTGATAAAAATTTTCAATACAGTACGGTAAGCACAAAACAAACATCAAAAGTTTAAGTTCGTATTCTCTTTGCCCTCAAAAAGCATTAAATCGAATTGTTCGTGCAGACTTTTACGGTAAGCACAAAACAAATGTACATATGTTGACGATTTTAGCATATCGTGTACAGTTGGTGTCTATTTTACTATTTAACTCATTGCCTACGTTTGTTGTCAAATATGTATATAGTTTTTGGAAAAACTAAAATCTGCATTTGATCTGATCGTCAGTGTTTTTATAAAGCTCTGTATATTTTATACTTTTTGAAATCTTTTGCTAGATTTTTAAATTAAAATTGCCCGGACTTGATATTAAAAAAATTTCCTGTCTTAAAAATACATACGAGTATACATAATAATTGGAAAACTAATAAAATAAACTATTGAGAAATCAAATTGAACAATTGAAAAATAAATAAAATAAACAATATAGAATCTGTACGTAAATTGCAACAACTAACACAAACATTCTCAGTAATATATACTAACAAAACTAAAAGAATACCGCAATATATACAAAAATTACTACTTTGTACGCACACTATAATATGTAAATATTTAAATGAAATTTAAAAAAAATAAATGGTCAACATTTTTTTAATCTGTAAAAGGATGTCGAAGTACGATCTAATCTAGAACGTGTCGTGTGAACACATGGGATCAGTTTGTCGTGTGAACATAGTATAAAACCTACACTGCTCTTCCATATTACTAATGCATTACCATCCAGTAATATCATAATAGCTCTGCACTACCTGCAATTACAGTGAACTAAGAAACAATCAGTACAATACATAAATGGAAATGGTTTTTTTATAAGTTAAACAATAAAATCAATTCATAAATACTAAGAAACACATAAACAATAACTAAACATATTAAACAAATAAAACCTCTCAACAATGCCTATCAACAAATGTACAACCTAAGAGTATAAACACAATGTTTGTGGTGCGGTGCGATTTCTCGTTGCGGGAGAGAAAAGTAAACATAATACGACGGAAGACGGAGACGGCAATAAATTTACATTTTTATTTATTTATATGTGCATACATTTTAACTAGAGATGTGCAAGTGTCGTAAATTTTTCGTGTGACGCGTGACTCACATGATTCGTGATTACAAATTGATAAAATCACGCGTGCGTGCGTGATTCAAAAATATAATACCGTGCGTGATCACGCGTGATTTTTTATTACAATTTTCACGTACTCAAAACAGTTCTCTATGTTAAAATTTCCATTACAAATGCAGACATTCATCTAAATACATATATATCCATGTACGTACATACATATATTGATATGAAAATCCATTTTGTTTTCTGTATGTTTAAACAGATAATGAAATTATGTAATGTGATATTTTATCTCATTGGTGTTATAAAATGTATGTATGTACATATCAATAAAACACTATCTTGAACCGCAGTATGTAGTATATACATTAGGGTGGGTAAATTTTTTTGCCTACTAAGCGTATAGCAAAATCGTAATCTACGGGAAATTCTAAGAACTTTTCCCAAAGAAACCATGGTTCTAAAATCAAAATCGAGCTTCCGATTTTTTAAGAGAATATTTGGTGCTCAGGACTATTGTTATTTTAACATAAATCTCCAAAACCATTATTTGGGTAAATAATTTTCTATAAATGAGGACAGATATAGAAAGCTGAGAAAATTTCCTTTAAAATAAGCCCTCTTCCATGGTTCTAAAATCAAAATCGAGCTTCCGGTTTTTTAAGAGAAAATTTGGTGCTCAGGACATCCGAAAATAATGCTATTTTTTTGGAAATATTCATTGCAATTCATTGCAATTGGTGAATAGTTGACCTGTAACGCTATAAATTAATACATATAAATAACCTGTCTTGGCAGACAGTGCTAGATTTTTTATATTAAGTTTATCCTTTGTATTGCTAATTTTGCGAGCTTTTCATTAATTTTTTTTTTATTTAATTGAGATCTTGAAGTAAATAAAGAAATTATTTACAAAATAAATTTTTTTAGCATACGCTTAATCTTTTATTGCAAAATTTGTATTTCACCGTGAGTGTGCGTACAAAATTACTCTCGTCGTGCGTGAAAGTACGTGATTAAACATATTGCGTGCGTGAAAAATATTTATGTTTCGTGATCGTGAGCGTAATTTTACTCACGCGCACAACTCTAATTCAAACATACTGCAAAATCATGGTTTTTGTTTACTTTATTCAAAAACTGTGGCAACATCAGAAAGAGAAAGAGTATCAAAAATTGAGAGAATAAGAAAGTCCGCTATGAAAATAAAATAGATTTTAATTTTATGCCCTTCCGCACTACGGTTTTTTACTTCAAAATCGTATAAAAAACCGCACCGCAATAAAATATCGTTACATTGTGTTCAGACTCTAAGAGAGAAAAATAACATAAATTCAAAAATTAATAAAAGAACAAATCTAAAAATTCCCAATCAGTAATTTATAATTCATATACATCACCAAATAAATAAAGAAATAAAAATAAATAAATAGTCTTGTGAGAGAATGTCTACTTAAATCTCAGGTCGGGAGTTTCGCGCCTAACTGAGTATCTGTTTAAAATGATCAATATAATTGACAAACTAATAAGGCCTATATTCCAAGTAATTAAACAACAATATAATTACAATTTTTCCCGACCTTTCGTCGATTATATGTCGACTTCTTCAGGGGTTGTCTGTTTTATTTTCAAAATATATGTTATAAAAATTATTATAATTTTTCTTCTAATAATCAGGGGTGTTATAGAAACCGATCTTATTGGAATTGAATTTAAACCGGACAAATAAACAATTTGGTGTCGTGAAATCCAATGTTATCGGTTTTTTGTTCGAACTATAATTATTATCGGTTTTAGGTGTCACAGAAACCAATGTGATCGGTTTTGTTATTGGAAATCAGCTTACAGCTGTCGGTTTTTTATTGGAAATAAATAAAGTAGTTAATAGCTCCATTTTTCATTTTACTTTTTTAAATAGTTTGAGTTTTGTAAAGATATAAGTAAATTAAAGTGGATAAATTGGCAAAAAATAAACCAACAGTAAATTCCCTTTGGCAACACTTGGTTGAATCACTAAACAGCGCAGGTCCACCGGAGAAAGATGACAACGGATGGAAAAAGGTAAGCAAACTGTGAGCAGTATGTCATATTATATTGCTGGATTGGGTTGTTTTATTTTATACAGGTTTGGACTGAATGGAAAAGCGACGTGAAGAGAAAGCTGGCGCAGAATAAAGCCGAGTCCACCAACTAGTGGAGGACCGTTTTCTAAGTTTCAGCTTTCTAGCAACGAAGAAGCAAGAATCCGTGTATGTATGTGGAATTGCTCAGTCGGTGGAAAGTGTTGCAGGTATTGCTATTGGCTTGCCTGAAAATGTAGGTGCTGAGAGTGAGGAAGAAATGCCCTCAACTTCTACAAAACGTCCACTCGGGTCTGTTCTAGAATCCGAATTCACTCGAAAGTGGATTACTTTAGCATTTTTGGTGTTCTGCAATTCAGATCCACATATTTTTATTAATAAAAACATGTGGATGTGAATTGCAGAACACCAAAAATGCTAAAGTAATTCACTCGAAAGTGAATTCGGATTCTAGAACAGACCCGACTGTCTCCATTTTTGATGGGCAGCACACCTAAAAGGCTCAAAACCGAAAACATTGGTGAGCGATTAAAAAAGTTTCTGATCGAAGACAGTCAAAGGAAAGTTGAGATAAACGAAAAGTTGGATGAGCTGTTGAACATTTAAAAAGAAAATGCAAGCAGCTTACGGCGTGTGTATAGGGCAATCGAGAAGGGACAAGAATCAAAACGAATGCAGTTACAGAACTTAAAGATGAATTTGTGCGGGTCACAGGGGAATTTTGCAAACAATGCGTGAAAAAAATGAATTAAAAAAGAAATAGTTAGATCTGGGGATAATGAAATTTGAATACCAAAAGGAAAAGTGATAGTTAACAATTTTTAAAAAATGTACCTTTAGTTATTAAGTTTTACAGTTTTAAATATACTTATGTACCTACCTGTAACTGAATTTTTTTATTATTTTTTTTTGTTATTGCTTTATAAAATAAAATTGTATTTTAATGTCATAAATTGGTTTAATTTCACTTAAGTAGATATTTTGTTACAAGGTATTAGCTATTTCATCTCTGATTCTTTTACCTTCACTTTAGAGACGAATTTGATGGCAATATCGCATTATCTTCACTATCATGTAGTGTCAAAGTTATGCTTTCCTCATTGTTTTGTATATTGTAGCTTCTGCAGATTTTCTGCAGGAGTTAACAGTTTTTACAACTTTTTCTGGCTGAGAATCTAATGTGCTCATTAAGCAGCGAAACCGGCTTTTCAACACTTCTATTGTTCGATCCACAAGATTACGTGCCGATGAGTGAGCCATGTTAAATTTATACTCCTTTGAGTTGCAACGTGGATCTCTGTATGGTGTCAACAAAAAAGGTTCAATGCCATATCCACAATCTCCTAATAATGTTGATGTCCGCTCTCCTGACTCATACCTGGTAAGGAAATAATCTCTGGCGCTACTAATGTTCCATATAAATGCGTCATGGCTTGAGCCGGGATACCGTGCATCTACCGCTTGAATTTTCATTTCATGGTCACAAATCTAAGCATAGTACATAAAAATTAGTTTCCGAGTGTAAATAACATAATATACATATATATTGTATAATACTAACATTCATGGCATTCATACTAAAATAACCTTCCGATTAAAGTGAAAATGATCATTAAAGGTTGGCTTTATAATCTTTATTATGTGCGTCCCGTCGATGCAACCAATTATTGATGGAATTTTGTATTTATTATAGAAATAGCAACTTGATCTTTGCTTTTCGGTAGGATTCATTTTAAGTTGCACCCACTGTGGACAAATAAAGCGCTCCATAACCTTGAGTACATCATCTAGAATAGTTGATACGTACTTCTACCCAGACATATGTTAGAATCGTTTCCAACAGCTCTTTGATGAGACCCTTCAGCTAAAAATCGCAACGAAACTGCAAGTTGCAGCAATGGCGGGATCTTAGAACGTGAGAGGTGTTCTTTAATTGTGTCAAGTACCATACAGAAAGCATCTTTGTTTAAACGGTAGTTACCTATGAATTTGTGAAGCAGCTTAAAGTATGCACGTAGATTATATAACAAATGTACTTACGCTGATCTCGCAAAAGTCCTATTCTAACCTTTTCCGCGCGCTCTTCCTCTAACAGCAATTATGCAACAACAGCAGCGCTTATTTTATTTATTTTTATAGATATTTAATTGTTTAAAGAACAACTTTTTATATTTTAACAAAACAATTACACAATTACACAAACGTAAATAATACAACGACAGAATTTAATTATTTTGTTTACTGTATTAGCACTTCTTTATCTTCTTTTTTATAATTTTTTTTATTAATAACACAATTTTTAATAATATTTTGGCGCAAATACTATAATTTACAAAATTTATAAACAAAAAATTGCATTAAAAGTAGTAAACAAATGAGCAAAACATAAAACAGCTGATTCGAATATCGGTTTTATTTGCATTCGAAAATAACAAAACCGACTATTGTTTTGAATCCAATATTGTTTTGCAAAACCGACAATCACACCCGAATAACATTTGAACTTTTTTAAAGTTAATTTACATTTAACATAAATAAAAATTGAGGATTAGTAAATCATTTTAACAAATTTTTTAAAATTATATCAACTGTTTATTTAATTGCCACTCTGTAAAACTGGTACTGATATTATTTCACCCAATTCATACGTTGATTTAAAAATCACGATTTATTTTTAATTCTCTTCAAAAGTAGCTTCCAGAAACTTTACAGATTCATACGATGATTTTTCTCCCATGTTTTTGGGATTGATTTTTTGTCCGTAATCGGTTATTCTTCTTTAATTTATTATTTGTATAAAAACAACCTGACGTATGTATGTATGTATGTACATCAATTTGTTAATTACGTTCAAACTTCGTGCAAACAAATATGTGTATTGCCACATGAAAATGAAAAATGAAATAAAGCAAAATAACAAAAAACGAATATGTGTAAAGAAAAATATAAGAAAAAATCAACGAGAACTGAAAATGTGATTTTTTCTTTACCCCTTTTGCTTCTCTACACCGTTGCCTACATACACAAAAAACCGTGATTTAAGAAACATGGAAAAAACCATCGTGTGAATTGGGTGTTTGTATCTTCTTTGAGTGCACAATTTAATCTCGACAGGGGAAGAGAATTAGTCATCTTCTCGGACAGTCAGGCTGCAATCAAAGCGCTTAGTTCACATGAGTTCAACTCTAAGTTGACTTGGGAATGCCGCATAAAGCTAAATCAGCTAAGCAGCATGAATAAGGTTTAGGGTTGCCAGACAGGCCTGATTGTCAAGTTTTTTAATGCGCGTCAAGTGTCAAGTGAAAAAGTGATTTGTCAATGTTTTTTGTAAGTAATTTTTTTTCTCAAATTTATTCTATCTACATATGTAATAATACTTAAAAAAAGTAAGTTTAAATTTCTATAAAACACATCGAAAGAGCATATTTTTACTATCAATACATTTAAGGACTAATATGATACATATATTTTTCTGTGCAATTATAATTTAAAAAATATAGTTCTCTTTAGGTATGTACAATTATAATAAAAGTGCCAACACTGATATTTACCCCATTACTCAGATGGTAGAGTAATTCTGTATCTAAGAATACGAAATATATGTGGCGAAATAAATAGAACCTACATATATTTTTTTTCTTAAGATAGTACCTATATTTTTTTTTTAAATAACGCCTAAGTTTTCTTTAAAATATGTAAAGACTGAATTTTTATTGTTATATTGTTTTTTGTTTCTCTTACATTGTTTCTGTTATATTTACTTTTTATGATATTTTTGTTTGTATTCTAATAATTTTTATGAAAAAAAAAATAATAATAAATTAAATAAAAACCAATAGTATGAGTGTATTTATTTGTCAAGTTTTTTTTTCAAAATCAAGTTTTTTTTTGGTCAATGTCAAGCTTTTTGGCAAATTGGATCTGGCAAGCCTAATAAGGTTACACTCCACTGGGTTCCCGGACATTGTGGAGTGGTAGGAAACGAAAAGGCGGATGAGCTGCCCAGGAAGGGCACCGTTTTGTGGACTTGGACCGGATAAAATCCGCGTAGATACATCAACGGAGATTAAGAATACCAGGGATCACCTCTGGTTCAATCTCTCAGGATTAAGACATGCAAAGCTAATGATTGGAACGTATAACCAGAAACGATTCATAGCTCTCATGTCCCTGAGTAAAAATAATCTAAGGATTCTCACAGGCTTCCTCACAGGCCATTGTAGACTAAGAAAACACCTCAACAGACTTGGCATTGAGAGAAATAGCCTGTGTAGAATCTGTGATTATGAGGATGAAACTCCAGATCATGTTCTGAAGGACTGTGAATCGTTGTGCCACATAGCCAATTGGGCAAGCACCTATTGGAGGACTGAGAACTGCCAATGCTAGAACCACTGGCAATCTTGAGATTCCTCAGGAAAGTGGGTCTGGCTGAGGTGCTATAGCACCTAGCAGGGGATACAATAGATCTTCATGGTCGCAGTGTCCTGCATGCTTTCCCGAGAACCAATCAATCAATCAATCTTCTTTGAGATTTATTGTTTTGTTGTTTTTCTTTTGTATGTGTAAGCTCTCTTTAGTGTATCTCTTTTTCATAACTTTTTCTCTATCTATTACTTTAACTGTGTTGATCATATATTTTGGGAAACTATTATTAATCAGTGCACGCAAAGAAAAAACATGGTTGATAGAATCATAATCGCAAACTATCATTTCATGTTCAGATAAAAGATTGAGTCTACTATATTTTGCAGCTTTCATCCAAGAAACATAATATGGTCCTCATAAATCTCCCTCTGACAATCCCATTGTATGAACATAGCATGTTCTGCAAAAGCAAAGAAATTTGAGCGCATTATAGTAACTATGAAAATGTTTTTTTCCTGGACTATGTAAATAATTTGACATTTTGTTTAGATAAAAGATAAATGCACACACAACTACTTATTAACTTAAATTAAATTATATTTATTAAATATTTTTATTTAAAAATATTTATCGAATAAACTTTTCTGGACAAATTAAATTTAATAAAATTCAAAATAATTAACTTATTTATCGGCGTATTTATGTAAAATCCAATTGCCATCTTTTTTTTTTTTTTTTTTTTTTAATTAGGACCAGCACTCAGGGGATGACCCCTACGTATGCAGTGCATTGTGCCGGAACTCAGAGAGAGGGATAGAGTAGAGGAGATAGATGTTGAAAATGTAGAAGGCTTAACTCTTTTACAACTCTGCTTTGTGCGTTATGTTAATTTTTATAGCAGTGTTGAGGCGCCTCCGGTGTTAGGTAGACGCATTAACTTTGTTAAGCTGGGGGTAGATTCTGGTTCTGCGATAACGTGAAATGTAAACATTTTTCTCGTTTACATTTTGTTTCTGATTCCCGTTCTGTGAAGAAATTAAAACAAATTAAAATCTTTTCACAATGAGAGAAACAAATGGAATGAAACAATTTTTTTCTCAGTTTCACAGCAAAACTGATTCTCGTTTTATGTAACTGCGAAAACAAATGTCAAAACATTTTCATATGAAGCGTTTTTTTTTCACTTAAAATTTGTCAGCGAAAATGGAAAAAGCAGCAAAAGGCATGCGCACAAGCATAAATCGAAAAGAATTTTTATTAATTTTTAGAACATAAATGTCGATATTGCAAACGATAAATATGTAAGTATGTACATATGTATGTACATATATATGTACATACATATGTATAGAGTTCAAAAATAAAAAAAATCATTTGAATAATTGATTTATGTATACATGCGTATGTACATACATACATATATATGTACATATATGTACATATTTACAGATTTGTTACTGCATTTAAAAAAATAATGCATACATTTTCAACTTTTATACATTTATCCCAATGTACAACGTAATTTATTTTTTTTTTTTGACAATTGTGCAGACCCAAGCAGAGAGAAAGTTGGTGTCGGCTTAAAAAAAATAAACTAAGAGGCGGCTTAAACTTATTTTGGAGCCGGCTGCTTAAAAAATACATAAGGCGATAGAAAATCGAAAAGTAAAAAAAACTTATTTTGCAGTAAATCTCGGAAACACATAAAATTGAATATCTAGCACATTTAAATAAACTCAGGCCAAAACTAGAAAGCAATTAGCATATGTTATGGAAAATGTATCAATAAATAGAAATAATTAAAAAAAATTGTATTCGACTTAGTGCTATTTTTTCTGCTAATGATTTTTCCGATTTTACTATCGATTGAATGTTTGTACTTAAGTAGGAAAATTTTACCTAATTATAACTATTCAGGCAATTTGTTGTTATTACTTTATTTAAATTACTTCCTGCAACCGCTGGTGCTGTGCAATTTTGTCAAAAAACAAAAAAATATATGCCTTTGACACTGTTTATACACAAAAATACCAGAGCATAAAATTAACAAGTATGCGTGTGCAGCCATCTTTTTACTCATTACACTTCGATACAAAACAAGTGACATTTTCTTTGTCAATCACAATTGGAGACTATCAAAGTAATATATCACAAGGTTATGATTTTCATCAATCAGAGCCGACAACGTATACGTGTACCCGAAAAAGCACGACTGCACGCACACACTTAGAACGTTGATGTGTTTTTTATCGTCTCCAGAGAGCACACGAGAAAGGTTAAATAAATCATTTTTAAAACATCTAGAATTAATCCCGTTTAAAAATTTGTTGCTCTTTGCAACATGCATACATACGAGTATGTAATTTGAAATCATATCATATTATTAAAAAAATAAAAAGTAAATAAATAGAATTAAACTAAAGGAACGGTCAAAACTGTATTTTAAATATTATCGATACCGATATTTATACCTATCTATATTTTCGATATTTTTAAACTATCGACTTTTATTTTCAGAGTTTTTACCATTTGAAATTATGGTATAAAAGTGTGATTATACACTATTTTTTTATTATATTTTTTTGCCAATAAGACATTAAATAATATCTCCGATTATATATACAAATATATATATATTTATTCCTTATTCAACTTGTAGGATTAACTCAGTATATGTACTATTAATAAAATTTCCTACTTATGTAATTCATACAATTTCTTCACCACCGCTAATTTGTTTATTTAATATTTTCTAATTTTTATTCAATTTTCTATAACATAAGCTATGTACATATATTATGTAATATATGTTGAAAAATCAATTCAAAATTTCAATGAAGAATATATGCCACAAAAGCAAATAAATATTTGCATGCGGCCTTGCACCGCATCGAAGTAGTTCAACTTCGTTCTCTGTGTGTGACATTTCAAGTTGAATAACATGGATATAAAGTTACACTGGAACAGATGGAATGTAACACTTTTTCATAATATAAACGGGAATCGCATTTTGTGCAACTGCGAAAAGATATTGCGTAAAGTTGTAATGAAAACGAAAATGAAACATTTTTTTACATTTCACGTTATCGCAGAACCAGAATCTACCCCCTGTATTGGCAGGCATTTTATTAATTGTTTTACTTCGCCGATGTTTCTGCTAAGAGGGCGATGTTGTGTACATTAGCTTGGAACATCATCAATCGCTGTCGGAACAGTTTTTAGTGACCAGTGCTATGCCTTCATCACTTAAATAGTCCGACAACAATTAATACAATGTCTCACTAATGTACATTAGAGAAATTAATGATGTTGATTGACTTGCTCTGGCCAGGGTTTGAACCCAGGCCCCACGTCATTGTTTGCTTAGTAGTCGACGCGCTAACCACTTCAGCCAACACCACCCTCTGTAGTATTTTTTTTGTCATGCTGCAAAGAAATTTTTATTTATTTATATTTATTTTTATTTTCGATGTCCCATACACAAGACTTTAGGTCTCATATTGCAGCATGGAACTCAATACAAGTACATACAAAACAACATTTATATATATAATGGTTTTGGATACATAAATAAATAGTTTTCAAAAATTTTTTATAAACACATAACAGCCATACCTAAACAAAAGCGGAAAGCGGAACGTTTTCTACCGCCTAGCGTTAACGCTGAAATACCATACCTAAACAAGAGCGTCAACGCTTTGTCATAAAAACAGGGTTATTACAAAATATATAACAACCCTGATTATAATAGTATACTCATAACCGAATAATACATGCATCTCTACAACAAACGCAACAAAAAAATTCATCGGAAGTCAAAAGTATAAATATGTATCTGTGTATGTTTCAAACTGTGACAAAAATATAAATAAAAATTATTCATTCAAATACGAAAAACTAAATACAAATCAAAATTTAACACCTGAAATAAAATACAAGTGATTTACAACAATTGTCAGCTGGGCTTGTAAGACTACCTTATAGTCATTGTATCATGTGTGCTTGTCTTTTGCAGCTAACTTCACTATTAAACGCGCTGTCCAAATCGGATTTTCCAATTGCAAAATGTTGCCGCCGCGTTACCGCCGCGTTATTTCGGGATGCTCCATACAAATTGTATGGGCATGAGAACTTTTGACAGCTAAAAAACGCATGCCGCTCTTGTTTAGGTATGGCTGTAAAACAATGAAGTTTTTACAAAAGAAGCAAAGTAATTAAAACATAATTATCAAAATAAAATTATTCACATAATCTAAAAAAGAAAAATTAAAATTAAATTAAAAATTGACAGATAATATTTTTCTTGAATCTATTGGCGTTACTAATGACTTGAGAGCTGTGGGGAATATCGTTCCAGAGACTTGCTGCATGTATAAAGAATTGGTATTTAGATATCTGACTTCTATATCTAAAACAGAGTAGTGTAATGTGTGTGTGTATATTTATTAGGTTTTTCAGGGATTTAAAATGGACCTGCCTATTAAGGTGCCGGCGCTTAAGAACGCCACTGGCCTAAATATATTTAAGGCAGTTGGATGCCTGTTTAGGTTTAAAAAGAAGCAGTTTAATGCTCCAAGAGATAATGCCGATTTTAAGGCTAAGTAATGATTGATTTATTTTCATAAATGTAAGTTCTTAAATACTAATATAACAGTATCTTAAAACTACAAAAATTTCCAAATTATTCCAATAATTATTCCAATAATAATAATAGTTATTTTTGTCAATTTATACAAGAATTTAAATACAGTATTCTACGAGGGTAGATCTAATTATAGGTAAATAATATAAATAATAATCATAATAATATAAAATAATATAAAATACACTACACCCTACCCCTTAAGAAAAATTTTACAATTTTGAGGATTAAAATTTTAAAATTTCTTACTAATATTTTAACAATTAATATTTTTTTAAATTATTATTATGTAGTTCTTTTGTTTTGCCTCTTATATCTATGACAGAGTTTACCCCTTTCGTTTCAACAATTTTATACGGGCCATGGTAAGGTGGCTGATTCTTTTTTCTATTAAAGTTTTTTACTAAGACCATGTCTCCTATATTTAAATTTAATTTATTGAACTTTACACACTGGTCGACGCGTTTGATTTTAGATATTTTTAATAACTCTTTTGCTTTTTGCAATGAAAATTTTAACCTTGCTTTTAACTCTTTCGAATAATTA
Source organism: Lypha dubia (assembly GCA_947311025.1). NCBI lineage: Eukaryota > Metazoa > Arthropoda > Insecta > Diptera > Tachinidae > Lypha > Lypha dubia. The sequence goes on from OX371260.1 coordinate 72,897,290, forward strand.
TCAATATTATATACCGGTTCGAAAGTTAATATCTTGTCATTAGGCAAATTTGGTAATCTACCAAATATTAATTCATATGGAGTGTAATTAGTATCCATATGTGGTGTTGTGTTGTACGCGAAACAAAAATAAGGTATCCAATGGTACCATTCATTATCTTTACAGAAGCCTAAAAGAAATTCATTTAGCACTCTATGACTCCTTTCAACTGAACCAAGAGTTTCATGGTGGTATGGTGTACTAAAAACTTGTTTTATTTCTAATAATTGGCATACTTCCGACATCAACTCGTTTACGAACTCAGTACCTTTGTCTGATTTGAGAACTTTGAAGTGTCCGTACCTTAAAATCAAATTTTCTACTAGAGCCTTTGCAATAGTCTTAGCTTCTTTCGTTTCAATGGGGCATGCTATAATATATTTTGTTAAATCGCACTGTATAGTTAGCACGTATCTATAGTTATTCGAAAATCTAAGCGGGCCCACCGTGTCTATTGACACTGTTTCAAAACTTGTCCCTGGCGTATCTGTTATGGTTAATTTCTCTTTAATGTGCTTTGTTTGTTTATTGATTTTGCACTCTTTACAATTTAATATATATTGTTTAATCATCCTATTCATATTCTTCCATACATATTTTTGTTTAAGCTTTAATGTCGTTTTTCTGACACCTAAATGTCCTCCTATCGTTGAACTATGGTACTCACTAATCTAATGAGACTATTCTGTACTTCTCTATTTGTTATTCTTTCTGGTTCTTTATATATCAGAATTTTCAAAATTTATTTACTTTTACTTCTTTCTTCTTTAAATATTCCTTTAAACTGTTCTTTTGACATTACTTTAAAAATTTCATCATTAGCATTTAATGCTAATTCTTTCACGTTCTTTAATAGTATTTTTGATAATAGCTTCTCCAAATACATCTGTGTGTTAGTTGGATTATCACCACATCTCACTACTATTTCCAAATCGTGTATTTCTACTTGTATTAATTTACATTTTTTTATTATTTCAAATCTAAGTTTCTTCATCCCTTTAATATCAGAGATTGAAGTGCATTCCCAAATATAATCTTCATCAGTCTCTTTACTGGAAGTATTAACTATATGTTTTTTATCTTTTCGCGCATTTAATTTATTCTTCATGTTTCTGGTTACGACTAATATGTCTTTACGTGTATGTTCACTTTCACTTTCGGTAGGAATTAACGTTTTCAACGATTCGCTATTTATAACTATTCTAGATAATGCATCGGCATTGGTATTCATTTTACCTTTTTTATACGATATTTCGAAATCGTAGTCACATAAATCCAATCTTATTCTAGTCATCTTTGATGATGGATTTCTGTGAGAAAATAATGATACTAAGGGTCTATGATCAGTAATTACGTAGAACTTTCTACCATAGAGGTATGGCCGGAAAAAATGTATTGCCCAATGTATGGCTAGCAATTCTTTTTCTATAACAGGTTTGTTTATATCGTGTTTATTTAACGATTTGCTCGCATATGATATTGGTAAATCTGACCCAATTTCACCTTGCGACAATACTGCTCCTAGTGCAAAATTGGATGCATCTGTTGTTAATATAAAAGGTTTCCTAAAATCAGAATATTGGAGTATTGGTGGTTTAATTAATTTTGATTTTAATGTCTCAAAAGACTTTTGACAATTTTCATCCCACTTAAAAATTTTATCTGTTTTTTAACAAAGTATTCAAATCTTTAGCTATTTCTGCAAAATTTTTAACCAAACGTCTGTAGTAATTACAGAATGCAACAAAACGTCTGACTTCATCAACATTCTTAGGAACTGGATAGTTTTTTATTACATCATGCTTTGCAGGGTCTGTACATATTCCCTTATCAGTTATCAGGTGACCTAGATAGACTACTTCTGTCTTTAAAAAACAACATTTATTTATATTTAATTTTAAATTATATTTTCTCAACTTTTCAAAAACTTTTACTAAATTATCATGATGGTGTTGTATACTACAACCAAACACAATAATGTCATCGACATATAAAAATGCTTCGGCATCTAATCCACTCAATGCAATTGTGAGCATTCTCTGAAAACTATTGGATGATATTTTTAATCCAAAGGGTAAACGAGTAAATTGAAAATGACCATTTCTAGTAGAAAATGATGTTACTGGTCTAGAACCTTAATCTAAACTGATTTGATGGAAAGAACTAGTCATGTCTAGCGTAGAAAAATATTTAGCTCTACCTAGCTTGTCCAATACGTCTTCAATTCTAGTTAATGGAAACTTATCACTTATGATTTTTCATTTATCTTTCGGAAATCAACTACTAATCTCCATTTCTTCGTGTCATCTGCTGATTTTTTTGGTACTACCAACATGGAGAGTTGTACGGACTCACGGACGGTTCAATTATGCCATCTTCTAGCAATGTATTTACTTGTTTGTTTATCTCGCTCATTTGTGACTCAGCGAGCCTATATTGTTTTATATAAACCGGTGCCGAATCGGCCATCTCAATTTTTTGACTATAAAAATTATTAACAGTTAACTTGTCACCATCAAGGTGGAAGACATCGCTATATTTTGCAATTATATCTTTCAAAGATTGTCTTGCTGACGGATCTATTGATTCTATTTTTAAATCTTGCAAAACTTTATGTACTCGCTCTTTGTTTTTATCAGCTATTTTGTTGAAACTATATATCTTGTACTTCGACAACGGTTTAGTTTCTAATTTTAACTGATTCAAAACTACATCTTTGTCAGTAGTATTTAATAATTTCACGTGTTTTATTCCCACGGCTGGTATCACACTATTTCCTACGAAAATTCCAGGACTTATTTCCTGATTTAAAACGATGCTTTCCTCATCTGTACATATATTAACTGGTGCTATTAGTTCTGATCGCGCTGGTATACAGATTTCAGTTTTATAAACGCGTTTAGGGGTTATCGGTAGAATAACTTCTTCATTATCTATATTGAAAGACGTTGTATAAGTTTCGAAATCAATTTTACATCCATATTTTTCTAAAATATCCCTACCAATAATTCCATTAGTATTAATTGGAAAATTATCTTCAACTATGTGAAATTTGTGTATAATACGTTTGTTATCTAATTTTAGAGTTAATATTGCAGTACCAAGACTTTCTATAGTACCTGCAGTAATACCACTCAGTGATGATATATCACGTTCATCTATATTATCTATATTATTTTGTTTGCAAATTGAAATATCGGCTCCAGTATCTATTAAAAACTTGAGCTCTTTATTAATTGTGTTACAATTAATTGCTATATAATTATCTGTATTGTTTGAAATTTTGAAACATTTTTGCCCTTCTGGATAACAAACTTTGTTATCCGGGTTTGTTAATTTCCCTGATTATTTCTATTGTTGCCAGATCTATTCGAGAAGCTGTTTCTATTGTTATTATTAAAAGGATTATTACTTCTTGCTGCACTACTTCTATTTGCACCATTGTTATTATTTCTATATCTATCAGGGTTATTGTTATTATTGTTATTTCCATATCCATTACGATTGTAATAGTTTGTTTCAGCACGACTAAAACTGTTATTATGATTATTATAATTTCTATTATTATTTTGATTATAATACCCTTGATTTCTGTACCCTGTGTAATTTCTATTATTTCTTTGTGAATTATAGTTATTAATGCGTTCATTTTCGCGCCTGTTGATTCTGAAAATGCTATTATTATTATTATCTGTTTGTAACGATCTCTCTATAGTTACACATTTTTCTACTGCTTCGCTAAGCGTTTTGGGACTACTTGCCACTAATATGTTTTGGTATTCTATATTAACACCTTTTGTAAATACATTCAACGCCATATTTTCGCTCATTTTATAAATCGCGTTTTTAGTCTCTATTGACGGATTTTCTATCGCTTTTATTTCAAAACTACTCAATTGCTCTGACAGTAATGCAAATTTTTCCCTGTAAGCTAAAATACTCGTGTTTCCTTGTTTCATTGTGCCTAACTCATTTAAGACTTGTTGCAAAGTTCTAGGGTTTGGGTACGCATCAATTAACAACTTCTTCAACTCCGCAAACGTAGTTGGTCTGTTGGAACGCCCTAAGACACCTCGGACATGCGCAGCTAGTTTGAAGTTATAGACGTACTTAATGAATATCTCTATATCTGTGGTCACAAGCAATAACAGCCTAAGTCGAAAATGATACTTTAGAGAAAAATCACTTTTTATATAGTGTTATATAAGTGTTTCTGAAAAAATTAAGAATGTGCATTAGAAAAAATTTATTGCAAAATTAAGGATACTTGCACGGACAATCCTAAGACAAAAAACGACAATGAAATTCTCATTTGTTTAGGAGATATTTAATAAAAAGATAAATAAATGTTTATTGCGAATGGAAAATATGAAATTGGAAAGAATATGTCTACTTAAGATTTTATTGTAAAGTAATGTTTCATTTGTTGCCAGTCATATATTGAATTAAGCGATTATTGTACATTGAAATTTGCTTTATCATACATTTAGCTCATTTTGAAATATTAATAGTTCGTTAAAAAAACAAATGTTGTTAACAAAAAAAATAAAATTTTATTTCCAAAAAACTTAAGATAATAGTACAGTATTAAAAATTTTAAAAAAGGTAGCTATTTAACATATTTATCTAACGACTAGTTTTTGGGATGTTAGTTAAACTTTATTTAGTTCATCCACAAACTAACTCTTTGAATAATATTAAATTTGATAATCGAAATAATAAAAAAAAATTTTTTTTCTGGTTAAAATTTTGGTCTGAAATAAATTTTAAAATAAAATGGCACTCCAAAGCCCTTGTTCCAGGTGAAAACTGCGATAATCTACGTTTAAGGTTAATACACATCGAGAAAACTCAGCCTAAGTTATTCTGCTTCTGACTCATCTTCCACTAAATCTGGATGTATTTCTATAGATTCCTCCTGTGTTGATAAACTTTTATAAAATGGATGAAATAGTGGACTTATAAATGGAAGTAAATCCAGAAGATCCTTTTTCTTTTTTGAGCTGATTTTTACATCTTCGTTGAGCATAGATATGTCTTCTTTGTTTATTGAGTTTACACCACGTTTTACCAAATTTAATATTTTAAAAGGAGCATCCTTATCTAATGTGGTTTTATATTCAATTTTACCAAAATTAGTCTTTGCATATCTTAGCCATCTAACATTTTTCAAAACGAATCTTTCCCCATCTTGATTTGTGGTTCTCCACATTAACTTTGTTTTTAATAAAAGGGAAAAATTAAAAAAATCTTCTGCGCTCATTTCAACGACGTTAAATGTATGTTTAGAACCTACACCTCTAATAAAATTATACCAGTCGTGTGGATGGTGTATTTGTATATCAGTTCGTTTCTTTTTCCTTTCTATCACAGAGTGATCTACATCGCATTCCATATGCGTATGTCCAGGCTCTAAAAATTTATGATCAATTGCCTCTAAATCCTGATTGATTTGTAGAGTCAATATGAACATTGCGCATACGAATGAGTTCTTATTTTGTCCCATACAGGAATCGCTGTAAAAAATTGAGTGATTAATTTGTTTAAGATTAATTGTATGCTTGAATAAGCACGATGCAATTTGGTTGCCACCACGAGCAGATAATGCTTCATGCCACATAAAGCAATGTGGGTTACCAGTTGTGCAGTCGTGAACGGTCAAATTATATGTCCAAAGTTGTCTTTTGTAAAAACTAATTGAGTTTCTTAAGAAAGGTGTAGGCAAACACTGTTGCAAATCAAAAGTATAGACTTTGACTGTAGGATCATTGGCAGCTAAATCTTTATCATTCCTTTTCGACTCATAAGCTAAGTCTGCTTTACATTGATGAGTTGTTAGTTCATTTTCTAAATCGCGAAATATGTTACTATCGGCTTCCTCTTTGGCAATACCAATTTTGGCTTTGAGTTGATCGCATTTAGAGCAAGTGTCCAGGCTAGGTATCTTAAATTTTATGTTCATACCTGTTAAACATTATTAGGTTATGATGAAATAATTTCAAGAGATGTCAAAAGAGATGCTCACCTTTGAAAACACTAGTGTATGATGATATGCTTATTGCTTCGGATTTGTATTTATCGTAATATAACTTATACATTTGAGATAGGGATAAATCAGCATGAAAGTATCTGCAACTTGTATCTCTCCTAGTATAATGACTTTCATAATTTGGAAAGCTGTTTATGTGGTCCTTTACAAGCTGAATCTTATCATCCGTCAGTTTATTTTTTCCTCCAACTGATCCACGCTGGTCACGATATTCATTTTGAGGAAAATCTAGTTTCTTCTTCAAAACACTTTTGACAAAACTTGCACTCTCATCAAAGCACTGCAGAAAACATTTTTGGCATACCTGTACTCTTTAGCCTTCATATTCCACATTATAAGCAGCTTGAAATTTTCGTTCTCGCGGCTTTTCATGGTGCTTTTTTAGGTATTGAGATTTTTTGTTATTGATGTCAATCAAAGACCCAATAAATAAAATTCGCTGATTGTAGGTGCCCAAAGACCAATATTTTCGAAAAATACTTTCTTGGAAAGTCCGCGGCACCTTTGCTTTGCAATTCATAGACAGCTATGTACCAGAGGTCTTAATTTGCTCTCCGGAATTATATTTCCCATTACATTTATGATTTTCCCTGGTTTCGTCTTTCACATGAAATTTTTCGAGAATATGCTCTCTGAGATGTGGTCGGAGCTTCGTCGAGAACTAGATCTTCTTCAACGTCATTAGTATTCCCAGCCTCATCAGAAATTGATGGTTCGAAGTCGGGATCTAGAACTGAGTTATCACTGTCAAAGTGGAGAACTTCGTGACTAGTGGAGTTGTCTTCATGATCACTTCGTAGCAAATCAGCCCCACTGCTTTCTAAAAAAGACATTTGACTTTCATTGTTGACTTGCAAAGCATCTCTATCCTCCAAAAAAGACATGCGACTGCCTTCATCATTATCTTTTTATTTTAAAAATTAAAAATTTTAAGTTACTAAGCCATGTGTTTTTTCGTTTTTTACACAATTCTCTTACCTATAAGAGTATTTTTATTTTGTTTGTTGTCGATTTTATCCATTTTATTTTCTTTTATGTTTTATCTGTATTATTACACGAAATAGCTTAATTGAAATCTTTAAAAAAAAAAAAACTTGAATTATAAAAGCTTAACTGTATTTAGTTCAAAAACTTGGAGAATATGCCATTTGCAATTGGCGCTTATGTTTATTTTGCTCTCTTTAAAACATACAAACAAAAATGCATTAATAGTTTATGTATAGATAGAACATGTATTTAAACATTCTCCCTTTGGAATAATCATTTGTCTTTACTTTGGTTCTTATGAAAACTCTCTCTTTTATGACAATTCATTTTCGAAAAAAGTGCAAAACAGCTTAAGTAATTTTAGGCTATTTTAATAAATTAACATGTTATGAAAATATTTTCGTAGGTATAGTTAGGCGCTTATTAAAAATGCAATGAAGCCTCATTACGACCTAGGTCAATATGTTTTTATTAATAACTTTTTAAAGAACATCGTTAGAGAGATGGGGATTTTACGTAAATATAAAGTTTTGATAGTGGAATATGATAGCATACATACCTCACATTGACTTAAGTCGACCTAGTCTGTTATTGCTTGTGACCACAGATATCATGTAACAATTCTGTTTGCACTATAAAATCTTCCAACACCTCATATGAACCCTTAAAAACATGTAGGTTTTTACCTACGACATTTATGTCAAAATGTGCCATATTGACAATTTTTTCTTCAAGTGTATCTCTTGGTAATTCTTTAGTTTCTTTTATGACTATACAATTGATCAATTTCTCAACCTTTGTGTATAATTCTCTAAATTTTAATATAACTGACTTAGTCTCTTTTTTTTCAAAATATTCACTAATGATTCTCTACTTCTTCTTTAATATGCGACAAACGCGATAATTTTTCTAATTTAACGCGTAAATTTAGGTGTAAATTCTGTCTTTACTCTTTTTTAAATTTTTCTCTAGTTTATCTAATTCAATACAATATTCGTGTACTATTTCCATTTAAAATTTAATATATATATAATTTAAATTTTATTTTTATATTTTAAAAATGCTGGCAACTCTTAATTTATTTTTTTAACATTTTATATTTCCCAGCTTCTATATATATTTTGTTAAAATGAGTTAATGTGGCAACTCTTAAAATTCTTTGACATTTTCTTTTCTTTGTGAAATTCTTATTTCATTTCTATTTCTTTTAGTGTTTTTTTTTTTTATTTTAAATTCTCATGTTTATAAATTTTTGTTCTTTTTTCATCATAAAAGTGATAATAAATTTGTTTAATTTGTTCAATTTTGTGCTTCTTGCATTTAAAAGAAAATTTAAAAATAATGTAAAAAAATGCTGTTTATTTGTGTTTGGGGCCTTCATTTATTGGAGTGGCCATGTATTTCGGTGCTTCTTTTTGGCTGCCAGTTGGGATGTATTCTTCCATATGCCTGGTTTATTGGTGCCATGTAAGGTTCGTGCGCAATATCTGACCTGCCTCTTCTTTGTTTGCTGGCACGTACTCCTCGACAGGTATGATATTTTTCTTTAGTTCGTTGGGCAGGATCGCCATGTAATGTGTGTGTGTATATTTATTAGGTTTTTCAGGGATTTAAAATGGACCTGCCTATTAAGGTGCCGGCGCTTAAGAACGCCACTGGCCTAAATATATTTAAGGCAGTTGGACGCCTGTTTAGGTTTAAAAAGAAGCAGTTTAATGCTCCAAGAGATAATGCCGATTTTAAGGCTAAGTAATGATTGATTTATTTTCATAAATGTAAGTTCTTAAATACTAATATAACAGTATCTTAAAACTACAAAAATTTCCAAAATATTCCAATAATTATTCCAATAATAATAATAGTTATTGTAAGGAATTTATACAAGAATTTAAATACAGTATTCTACGAGGGTAGATCTAATTATAGGTAAATAATATAAATAATAATCATAATAATAAAAAATAATATAAAATACACTATAATCTTTTACCTCTGTTAAGAGTTGAAAAGTTCAATCACGCAAAAAAAAGATGATAGGGTTGACACGTGTACATAATTTTATGCATTAGTATCAAGATTCTTACCTTCAAATAGTTATAAAGAGACATACCATAAAGTTTGTTTGCGTGCAATGATGACTTTGCCAAAGATTTCTTAGCATAGAAAACACACGACCACAGGCGAAATTAATATGGTTAGACCAGGTGAGGGTGCTGTTAAAGTAAATTCACAGATTTTGAGCAACGTTTACAATCTCAATGGGTTGACTATTTAAGATTACGACAGGGTTATAATTAAGTTTCAATAAGTTTTTCTTCATAATCAGACATTTTGATTTAGTGGGATTTATCCCCAGGCCATTAGCGGTAGCCCACTCAAAAATACGATGCAATTCTTCGTTTAAAGTTCTCACACATCGGTCGACTGATGTAATGTTACAACTTATATAAAGCTGCACGTCGTAAGCGTACAATCTAACTTTGCAATGTTCAAGTTTGCTCGGCAGATCATTAACGTATAGCGAAAACAGTAGAGGGCCAAAAATTGAGCGCTGAGGAACACAGCTTGATTTTGAGACACCTGATTCAACAAATTGATGTCTGTCAGTTAGGTAAGAATATATTATATCATTAGAACTGGATGAAAACTTATGAAAAAATTTCAATTTATTGCATAAAATATTATGATCGACAGTGTCGAATGCCTTCGAATAATACAGAAGTACTAAACACGGAACATTGCCACAATCAACTTGTTGTCTAACATCTTCCGAAACATCCACTAAGGCCGTTATACAGCTGTGTTCTCTACGAAAACCAGATTGGAAAATTTGTAAGAATGTTATTATATTCGAGGTATTGAGTAATTTGATTATGAACCAATCTTTCAAAATCTTTCGAGAGAAACGGTAGGTCTGTATTCAGAGTTAGATTTCTTTATTGGGATGATTCTTGCAAGTTTCCATATTTTGGGATAACAGTTGGTAGTAAAAATTTTGTTGAAAATAAACGATATAATAGGAGGAAGTTGTGGTATGAGAATCTTAAGAAACCTTGGATCAATGGCATCGACTCCTACAGCATTGGACTTTACTGACAACAGACTAGACAGCACGTCAATCCGTGTGACATTAGTGAAATAAAAATTATTGTCTGAAGAATCATTAGAGGGGCGGTAGTAATTGGAGGTAGGTGTAACCACAGGAATATTCAAAAATTTTTGATTTAGTACATCTGCATCAGTTCCACAAGACCCATGATTATTGGATTTACCGATTCCAATTTCGCGAATTGCTTTCTACTTTTGTTTCACTTCAGTTGCAGCAGAAAACTTAGCCACAAAAAACTCGGCTTTGGCTCCCTTAATTAGCCTGTTCTTCATCTTTCGCGAGGAACGGTATGAATCGTGCATTTCTGGTGTTCTAAAACGCTTCCAGCGGGAATATAACAAATCCCTGTGACCGATTGCCCGTTTACTATCTTGAGAAAACCAAGGCTTACTATATCTATCGAAGGTCTTAGATTTCAAAGGAACTGCAAGATTGTACAGATGGTTTACATTATGTTGCAAAAAAGATATCTGATCGTCCACAGAAATAATGCTATATGTCATACTCCAATCAATGTTGCATAATTCCCGTTCTAACAAAATATTGTCTATGCTGTTAAAATCTCGATAAGTAATACCTTGTGGAGGTAAATGTAGATGAAAGTTGTACGTGATAAAAATAAGGTCATGGCGTGAAAAACAAGGGGCTGATAGTTGATCATAAAGTAAGACTTTTGAGAGATCACTTACAGAGAAAATATCAAGCAGTTATAGTAAAATGCGTAGCATTAGTTTTATTTGGTGCATCAAGACCAAGAGGACGCAGACTATCTATCAGGTAAGAATCAGCTAAGACATTCGAATTAAGGTCACCTGTAATAAATACGTCTTCATATGCAACAGCAAAAGTCTGAAGAGTATCGACAAAACGATCAAAACAAATACGATTATTTGGTCTGTAAATGCATTCCAATAATAATTTTCTACCCTCGCTACTAATCTCGAGCAATATATACTCTATTAAATCAACCGTTGCGTCTATATTAGCATCATAATTAGAATCCGTAGACTTACTGATTATTTTAGCCGCAATGCCTTTTCTCACATATATTGCCACACCACCGTAACCGTTTCTATCCACCCGTGTAATATTATACCCCGACAAGGAGACAGATATATCCGTGAATTCTGATTTAAACCACGTTTCAGATACACAAATTATGTCAATGCCAGAGCCTTCAAAAATTAAACGAAACTCATCAATTTTATTCCTCAAGCTCTGAGCATTGATATGGCAGATTTTAATACCACTTCTTTGATTGGCAAAGATTTTTATCATATTCGCTAGTCCGTCCCTGGAACGAGTTCTGCTGCTAATTAAATTGTTCATTGTCATTTATAGTATTTAAATAATTTTAAGAAAATTTGACATAATACTGCAATGACTGCAGCTGCAGGAAATGATCTTTCAGGAGCACGAAATAAATTATTGAGGTGGTCCCCGTCATCAGTATGTATAGCAAGGTTGTTAACAGTATTAGGACTAAAATCATTTAACGGACTTATATCATCAATTTGCAGAATATTTTCATTGATAGTTCTCTTAATAAATACTAATCCACGCATCGTAAAAGCACTGTGTATCATCACTCTTTGCTTTTTGAGGCGAACGCCAGCACGAAATATTTGAAAATTAGCCTTAGTAAGGTTTTTATTAATGTAAAATTTGCTGTCAGAGTTTAGACCCACATGTCTTAAGCGAAAGTAAAAATATATATTAGTTTTCTTAAAATTTGATAATGTTTTTAAGAAAAAATTTTTGTCGTACACAGATCTCATTTCACCGATAATAACTGCATCCCTAGAATAAGTTGTTTGTTTATTATCCAGGTTTTGCAGCCGATAAATGGATTTTATCGCAGGAACTGTGGACTTTATAGTTTTGCAGATATTGGAAAATATATCCATTAGATTCTCGTTCTCATAAAACGGTATTTCGTTTAAACGACGCTCAGATGCAACTTTCCTATTCTCTTGGTATTTCATTTTTGTTTTAAGGGATATAATTTCCTTCTGCATACTTTTAAATTCAACAGTAACAGTTTCTAGTTGTGACACTCTTGCTGTTACACGATGAATATAATTTTCCAATTTTGTAAACATTTTATCAAGTGCAGCCAATAGCTCGTCTTTATACTCACTAACAGCCTGTTTTTCGAAAATGAATTTTTGTATACGTTCTCATAAAAAACGAACGAAACCACTTTTACGTTTTTATAAAACATTCATTTTCATGTGAGTGACGAAAAAGCTTTATTTATTTTTTCATTGTATTTTTGGTTCTTATAAAATGAAAATATCTGTAATTACGATAGCAAATGTCAAAAACAAAACGATAAGTAAAATGCTATCGTTTGAAAAATTCACACAATAATAATACGTACATAAGTATTTATGTATGAATGTATTTAAAAAAACTTTGAAACATATGTATATTATAATTGTTTTATTTATTTAAATATACGGAAAGTTTTATTTTTTAGGCTCCATGAAAAATGGCCCTGAGCTATATATTAAAAATCGATTTACTTTATAGCCACAAGTCTTTTGGGGTATGTTATTGAAGTAGTCGAGGAATACATACTTTTTGAAAGGATTTATGATAAGAAGAAGAACTTCAAAAATCGCCCCAAAGTTTCGGATTGACAAAAAAAAAACAACTCGAATTTTGTGACCCAATTTTTCTTATATCTGAGTGAATTTTTTTAATTTTTGAATATTGAAAAAATTTTTCATGTTTGATTTATAGTTGACCTATATATAGATATCCTTAAACAATTCCAATTAGTTCAGCTTGAGGTCATTAAAAATACAATAATTTTAGTTTATTATTGTTTATTTATTTCCCAATATTTCGATCAACATCGTTGATCATCATCAGGGGATCTAAAAATATGTACATATACAACACATAACACCAAAAATTATTATAATTATTTTGATAATTTTCAATTTAAATATACAAATATAAAGTTATAAGTAAAATTGTTTTATATTTACATTTTAAACAATTTAAAAATTTTTAAAATTATATTGTAATTTAATAAAGTTTTACTTCTACTCAGATAGTTTAGTAGTTAACAAATGGTTATTTCCCTATTTGTTTATTTATTTTAGTTTGATCTGTGTTTATTTATTGTATGTCTGTATATTTGTGCACATCTCTCTGTGTCAGATTTATAATTCAATCTCTTACTTGTCGGTACATCTATAATGTGTAACATTTCAAGCATATATCTCTTTCTGTAATTCTTCTCTTTTGTTAATATTTTAACTTTCTCAAAATTTGGCTTATGACCGGTTTCAGCACAGTGGGCCGCAAGTGCTGTTTTTTGTGACAAGGGTTTATATAATGATTTAATGTCACATTTGTGTGATGCCATTCTAGTTTTTAATTTTGTTTTAGTAGTACCAACGTAGATTTTTTGGCATAAATTAGAGCCATCTCCACCACAATTTATTTGGTACACTAAATTCGAGTTTTCTCCAATATCTAATTTCGATTTTGTTTGACTGAACAGTTTCATATTCGTGTTCGTGGTTTTGAAAGCCAATTCATTTTTATCTTTGTCATATATGTCCGAGTATTTTAGTCTCTCAGAAAACCCAGGGATGTAGTTTGTTGACTTGTATATTTTTGATGGTTTTTCATCTTTATTGTTCACATTATTTGATTTATGTTCTACATACTTCAATAAATCGTCAATTGTTTTCTTTGGGAAATTGTTCTTTATTAAAATGTTTTTAATTTTGTTTATATTCTTTGGATGAAAGGACTCATCACTGATTTTCAAGACCCTCTCAATGAAATTTATAGCAGTGTTTAAAATTATTTTCTTCGGGTGTTGCGAATAAAAATTGATAAGTCTGCCCGTACACATTGGTTTTTGGTACCAGTCTAATTTCAGCTTATTACCTTGCTTTATTATTATTGAATCCAAATATGGTAGCTTATGGTCAATTTCCGTTTCCATGGTAAATTTGATTTGTTTATTGAAACTATTTAATATGTTCAAGGTGTTGTCTAACTCATCTTTTTTAACTATAGCAAATAAATCATCCACGTATTTTGTTAATAGTCTTGGCTTATGTTTCATTTTCTCAAGTGACTCATTTAATAATTCCTCCATTATAATATCCGCTATTATTGGTGAAGCAGGCGAACCCATTGGCATTCCTTTTTTCTGTTCATAAAACTTCTCACTTATTGTATTTTTAATGACCTCAAGCTGAACTAATTGGAATTGTTTAAGAAAAAATTTTTCCTAATTTTTTGTTAAATTTTTATTAAAGTGACAATTAATACCAAAATTAAAAATGGCCCCAAATAAAATAACAAAAATTGTAAATTGCACCAAAAGTTTTTATTTTTGTTTTTAACAAAACCTTCTGGGTGCATTTTTCATTGGTTATAAACCAAATGATATATTTTGCTCTGATAACTAAAGACTCCCCGAATAGTTGGTATTCCGCCGTATTGCAGATTTTCTCCACTATTGAATTTCCTGAAACGAAGATGCTTTCCAAAGACAGCATTCCACAAAATAGTACATAGTAGAACAGTGTGAGAATATGTTTCATTTTTTTGCGGTCTCAGTGCACTTGAGGGAGTTAATTTTTTTGGGTTATAGCTCGTTCAGCAATTTTTCCATTTAAAACAACAAAATAAATTATTGGACCATTTTTAATTTTTTGTTCGGTGCTATTCATAATTTTTCAGCTTGTGAAAATTTTTCAATTGGGGCCATTTTTCATGGAGCCTTTTTTGAACTCAAGATTATTTTTTGTAAATAAAAAACATTTGATTTATAGAGTTAACACCAAACACAGTACGTTTATATAAGAAAAAAATTTAAATTTATGAAAACGAACGCATTGGCAATAATGTTCCTTTACGAAAGCAAAAAGCTTTATACATGTCAAAAGTGAATAAACGAAAGCTTTCTAACATTTTATAAGATCCAAATTTAAAACGATGTCGTTACAAAACGAAATTTCTTGTGAGAAGACTTTTGTTTTACAAAAACGTGCTGTAAGTTTACTTTCAATTAGCTTCTCAATTTGCTCCGTGAGTTTTTCAAAACGTTTATCCATGATTGTTACAATCTTGAAAGGTGATTCTGGGTTTGTATTACACGCACTACTAAAGAGCGAATTCTGTAAACTTTCCCTAATACATTTTTGCGCTGGAGCGACTGGATTCATTGCAGTCGTAGAGCGGTTAGACTGTGTTTTAGTTTTTTCAGTTTTTTCAAAGCTCATTTCGGCGATCGGTGCGTTGTTTTTTTAGTTTTTACGTACTTTGTATTGTTTCTTAAGTTGTACGTTTAATACTATGTATAGTAATAGTTGTTTGTTGGATTGTTAAGTTGCCGCTTTATTCTAAATTAATGTTTATTCAGTCCGCCCCTAGGGTATGCAGTATTTTTAAATTTATTAATATTCTTAAATTGAGAGTGAACTGAGAACGATATTTTAAGTTACAGTTAGTGTTTTCAATAATTGAAAGAATTGCAGAATGTTTCTGGTATATTACAGTTGATATTTTTTATTGATCCTCGATATTTTGATTTTGTTTCTTTCTTGGGCTTATTAAGCTCTAGTTTGTATGTGCACTGCTTTGTAGTATTGTTTTGTTTTATATTGTTAAATTGCTTAATTTCAAGAACTTTGGATATTATTAAGTTTTGCGGTTGTGAATTTGTTGTTGGTTAAGAACTGGTTCCTTGTAATTAATTTTTGTATTTGTGTTTTTAGTATTATTGTATTTTTTTTGTTCCTGTGATAAGAGTTACGTATTTAACTTTACATACTTATTTATTTGTTTTAAAGTTTTAATAAGTTTTATAATTTTAAATATTATATTTTTTAATTTAAATGTATTTATTTATTTATTTCTTTTATAATATAATATAACTTGTTTTGCATTTTTAATTGATTATAAAATTTAAATATGAGTTATTGCCAAGACAAATAAAAAAACACGTCCGACTTCACCGAAAGTTCACACAAATATACATTCGTATATTTAATTCATTCCATATATTAGTATGTACTCGTTTATGTACCTTAAAACACTGATGTTGAAGATTTCAGATGCACTTTTATTTTGTTGTAAAATTAAATAACTTTCATCATATAATTATAATTTTAACATTAATTTTTTCATTCACATTTGCACGTCTTATTAAATTCTATGAACAACTGAAGTTATATACGATTGACGGCTATTTTGTGTCTTTTCAGAACACAAACAATGTATGGTCACAATGAACTTTTATAATTCCCATTTGCAAAAGATACTCTTGTAGCAGCGAAAATACTTTTTTTGATACATTCAATTTTTATGGTACGAAACACAGAATGATTATTTTATTGTCGCATCAAATATTTTAATAATGGAAGAAAGTTTGATGCAACCATATTTGCTTCAAAGAATAATTATTTGGTTGTGGCAGATATACTTAGTTGACGTGAACATTTTGCAATCATGTCTTTTCTCTGCGTGTGTATTATAAATTTTTGGATGTTGTTTTTGTGGAACTGTGAGTCACTTATTTTTAAAACTCTTTCTATTAAGTTTTTTGCTGTTTTTGTTATCTGTGATTTAGCTTGTGTTGTGTCATAATTTATTATTCGGCCGGATGCTGTAGCTTTTTGGTGCTAATCAAAAATAATTTTAGTTTGTTCCCTAATGAGTTTCGCGTCTAAGTAATTAATACTACCCTCTTTTTCAATCTCCATTGTGAACTCTCTTTTTGTGTGTGTTGGTAATTGAGTGTTTTTTCCCCGATCGTCATGGTTAATTACTTCCAAAATGTCGTCTACATATTTTGCGATGTATTTAATATGTACTATATTTTTGGTTTTGAGTTCTGATATTGCATCGTTTAGTAAGTTATCAAGAACTATATCGGCGATGGTTGGCGACAGTGTATTTCCCATCGGCATACCGAATATTTGGTTATAAAATTTATCATTGTAAATAAAATAATTATTGTCATTGTGACAAAACTGAAGAATCTCTAAAAATTTTGTTCTACTAATAGTAGTGTGATTTTATATACTCTTGAGACGAGAATTGGAGACAAAATAGAAACTGACTGGTACCAAAAACCCACATCATCTGGAAGAGTCATAAACTTTTACTCATGTCAACCCAAAACGAAAATAGTGAAGACATCCAATAACATCATTAGAAGAGTTTTAAGTATTAGTGATGTAGTTTATCATGAGCAAAATATTAGAAAAATAAGAGATATGCTCCAAAAAAACAATTTTCTCACAAGTTTAGTTAACAAATTATTAACTAATTATAAACATGAAAAGAAAACATTACCAGATAACACGACTAGTATATACAAATCCTATATAAATGATCTATATATAATCTATCTATATAAATGATCTTCCTGAAAGAATAACATCTAGTTTGCTGATGACGTAATGCTTCTCTTTAACACAGCCCCCGACTGCCCTGATGTACTTCAGTCTAATATTAACTACATTCTTGAACATTTCTCTCTTTGGTGTAATGCTAACTCATTATCAGTTAACCCTGCCAAATATAAAGCTATGTTGTTTAGACTTTCTACTGATTTTATACATGATATTAATATTCTAATAAATAATTCTGCAATTGATATTGTCAGCCAACATAAATTGCTGTGAGTTATAGTACATAATGGTTTAACTTTTGTTCCACACTTTCAATCAGTTTATCGTAAAGTTATTATTACACTGAGGAGAATTTACTCTATGGATATATATTTTCCGTTAAGAGTAAAGCCGGTGTTTAGCTCACGCGCTTCTTATGTCCCATATCCTATATGGCTTAGAGGTTATATCGGGTGCTACCTCGACAAATTTCATTTTTATTTTTAACATTCGGAGACGTGAACACATATCTGAGCATGTAAAAAAGTTTTTGGGGTGCTATTTCAATCAGCTTGCAAGGTTTCATAATATAATCATGTTCCATCGCATAATTAGGAACGGGTTTCCATTATCATTGTGCAATAGATTTGTTTTTTTCTCGTTCCTCCAGATATAAGCAAATCGAAATTCCTAAGATAAACCGTTCTGTTTCTGAAAGGTCTTTTGCTGTTCGCGTAGCACGCTCTTGGAATGGCCTGCCGCATGAATTGCGTATTTTTTCACAATTAAATAACGTTTTTCGACTTAAACTAATGCAATATGTTTCTAACTTAAATTCATCATAACTTACATAATTATACGATTTCTATCGAATCTTGAGGGACTATATATGATTTTTTTTCTTCTGATTTTTCTTCTTACTTTACAATCAATGAACATTTACTTTTTCGACGGCTGGGGGGCCAATACACTATGATGTTAACTTTATATAATATTAATTAATTAATAATCGTAATATATATATATTTAATTACTTTATAAGTTACTCAGGGTATTATTGCTATGCAATACAGTTTTTGGCCTATTTGGCTTTGTATTGTGATATGGAAATTAATAAAAAAAAAAAAAAAAGTATATATTAGAAATGCTTCACATAATTAACACTAATAAAGAGAAAAGATGCTTTCACTGGACTGTCGCATTAACACTAAAATTAATTATCATGCGACAAAACTGTTTACAAGAAGCAAGATACGAATTTCTTCATTATGATGCTTTAAAAAGATTCGTAAAATAGAATGTTTTTCCTTTGACAATCCCAAGTCCAAAAATAATGCTAAAGACGTCTTCTAAAGTATACTTTGTAGCGGAAATATTTGGTAGCTGCCTTCCTAAACGTCTTTATGCAACGTCAAAGAAGTGTTTAAATCAAGCAATTTTATTTTACAGCTCTGCAAAACAAATGCATTATCATTGTAAACTTTGCAAATCTGTTGACGTTTGGAAACACTTCTTTGCTTTGCATAATTAAAATTACAACAATGGCACCGAGACAAATTATTTTTAAAACTTTTTTTTGGATTTATGCAATGGAAAACACTCCAGGAGCGATATAATAAATATCTTTTTTGGTTTAAAACGAAATCATCTTGCACCTACCTTTTTCTACCATTGGTGTTTCTAAAAAGCATACCCAATTTTTATAGTGCGCTAGTTGCGTTTATTTGCATATCAAATGAGTTTAGGAATGCCATACTTTGCCAGAGTTTACACAGTTGCGTTTCGAAATACGTGACATTGTTGCACTGCAAAGCAACATGCGATCGACACAGCCTTTGCGATGTCTGATTTTTGACCCTTCTTGGTCTCTTACGTATTTTATAGATAACGCTTATGATAAATGTTGCATATTTATTAAGGCGGTAGTATCCTGAATTTTCCGTTTTCTTGTATATAGTGCACAGTCTTCGAGACATTTTTCCTCCGGCCTCCGTCTGGTGTGCCCTGTATAAGTATCACGTTAATCCACTTTAATTGTTGTGAATTCATCTAACCAAGCAGAATTTGTTCTCATATAATTTCATGCGGTTAGAGCCTTCCATTTTTTCTTCAACAAATTATATAATTAGTGAATTAAAAAAAAAATATTTTTTATCTTATTTATTTGTGACTTAACACGTCTTATCGATGCGCTTGCAGGCGATTAGACAAAAAAAAAAAAAAAAACATCTGTATATGTAATGCGCATGTGTTCACAGAAAAAAGTAGGAAATGGTTTTAATTACTAAAATTGTTGAAACAATCAAAAAATTAATCAATTTTGCACCTATCACCAAAATAATGATAACAATTGCAAATATTGCAACGTAATTTTTTTCTGATTAATGATATTTTTTTTAATAAGGAAATAATGAAAAAAATTTTTAAAATCAAATAATTGATTGATTAAATAAATCACTACATTAAATGACTGAATATTAACACATTAATCAATCGAATCATCGTTATAATTAAAATTAATTATTCCAATAATTGAATTGAACAATTTAATAATTGAATTTTTAATTAGATTCAATTCAATAAATTAATTAATAAGTAAATGAGAAATCAATTATGTAAATAAACCAATATGTAATATTATATTAAAGGCTCTAATTGGCTCAAATTTGCCAACACCGCGTGTGATCAAACGTCAAATCTTAGCTCTGTTCAAAAGCTTACAAAAAAATACAAATATTCCGTATAAAAACATTTTTTTAAATTAAAACAACAATATTTTCGTGAAGATAAAAATAAGCTCTGTTTGTGAGTTATAAACAATGGCTAGTAAAGCTAGTAGAAGTTTAAATAGCAAAAATAAAATAATATGCAAACACTGTAAAACACAAGTGTTGGAAAGTGACGATTCTTTACAATGCAATGATTGTGAGAAAACTCTACACGCACTTTGCAGCAAAATAGATAAAAAACAATATGATAATCTTGTCAAAAATCCCTCTCTGGAGTATAAATGTAAGTTTTGTGCGCCAAGTGAGAATGTGTGTGCAAATGACATAGCAGAAATCAAAACAAAATTGAATCAGCTGGATGACATTAAAGAAACAATGCATTTTATGTCATCACAATTTGATTCTATTTTGAAGGGTGTGAAGAAGAACGACAAACAAATAAAAGCTTTAAAAAAACAAAATGTTACACTGAGAAAAGAGGTGAAGAGTTTAAAATCAACAGTAATTTTTTTGAATAATGTACGAGTTCAAAAAGACTGTATTATTAATGGTATTAAAGCAGATGAAAAAAAGGAAGCTATGGATGTTGTGATGGATGTAGCCAAACAAATAGGTGCCGATATTTGTGAAGATGAAGTGGAAGAAGCGTACTTTTTAAACAGAAAAAAACCAAATAACAGTAAAAAATAAAATGAAAAAAAATCTATGGTTGTGAAATTTATCAACAAGAAAACCAAGCAAATTTTTATGAAAGAAAAGTCTAAGATAAAAGAAATGGATGATCTAAAAAAGGTTTATGTGAATGATTTTCTTTGTAAAGAGTCATTATAGCTGTTCAACCATGCAAAATCGTTAAAAGAAATTGGATTTAAATTTCTGTATACCAAAGGAGGTAATGTTTATGCTAAAAAAGATGAAAAATCAAGATAAATTTCCCTAAAATCGATGGACGATGTTGATGCTTTGCTGTGCAAGTCGGTTGGCCGTGGAGCTAAGCGTAATATTTTGGATGCTGCCAATATTGATAGTTCTGATGATGATGAAGATGATGATAATACTCAATTTGAGTCGCCAAATTAAATAAAATTTTAGGTATATTACCAAATGTTTTAATTTTTTATATGTATAAATTTTTTTTCTCAATATGAATACTAAGTATTTTTATAATTTAAATTCTTTTAATACATACATAAATGAATATAATTCAAACTCTTTTAATGTTTTATCAATAAATGCAAGAAGTATTTCATCTATCGATAAATTTAATAAGTTCAAATCAGCAATAGCTAAAGTGTCTGTATTGCCTGAGATTATTGCGGTTCAGGAGACGTGGTTTGATGGGAAGCATGTTAGTTTGTACTCGATTAATGGATATAATGCGGAGCATTATTGCAGAAAAGATAATTATGGTGGAACAACAGTTTATATTTCCCAACAAATAAGATACAAAGTAGTTGTTTCTAAAAGTAAAGATTTTTTGGAATTAATTTGTATATCGTTGCCAGATGTTAAAATTAATAACAAACCCGTAATAATCACGTCGCTGTATCGGTCACAAAAAAGTGCTTTGAATTTGTTTTTTGATATGGTACAAAATGTACTATTGGAAGTTCAAAATTCCCCATGTGTTTTTATAGGTGATTACAATATCGATTTAATGTACGAAAGCAGCTCCAGCCAATCACTCAAGGACATTTTTTCTGAGTTTAATTTTATTTCTTGTCACAAGCTTGTAACAAGACCTGAAAGTGAGTCATGTATTGACTGTGTGTTTAGCAATATCTCTAATCTTGTATCAGTAAACTCAATTCAAAATTCGCTGTCTGATCATAATATTATATTTTGTGGTTTTAATATTAATTTTAATCATCGAGAAACTGTTACTACAAAAAAAAAGTTGGATAGACTACAGAAAATTTGGATCTTATTTAGACGAAAACTTGTTTGTGTCAGATCAATGTGACAACCTGGTTACAATTCTTACTTTGGCAGCAAGAAAAAGCTCTGCAAGAAGAAAAAATAAACAGGATAAAAATATTTCTGAGCGTTTAGAACGAATAAGTCGAGTTATAAAAAGTAGTAACAAAAAACTTGATGAATGATTATTATATACATAATTTAAATAAATGTAACGGGGATTCAAAAAAAACATGGCAATTTCTAAACAAAACACTTGGAAAAAATGAAAAATCAATTAAGGATATTATAATTGCTAATAATGACGTTGTATATTTGGATGCTATTGGCCAACAGATCGACAAAAAATTCCTGATGTTATCGACTTTGGAATTGTGAAAGGCGTGCCCAGCGAGATGGTTGAAGTTGAAGCATCTTTGGACTTATCTTCAGACCACTCGCCTACTATTGTCACTATTTACTCACACACAACATGTGATTTAGCGACGACATCTGCACGTATTAACTGGCTGAAATACAGAAAATATCTGAGTGCTCATTGCTCGGAAAAAATGCCACTGAGAACACCTTCAGACATAGACGATTCTCTCAAGTTGTTTGAAGCGCATGTTAAACAAGCTGCTTTTAATGCTACTTCAAATGAAATAAACCAACCAGTGAGATTTAACAATATTTTTTCTGTAGATATAGAAAGGCTATTGACTGAAAAACGGAGAGCTCGACGAGAATGGCAGCGCTACAGATCGCCCCAGCTAAAATTAAGGCTTAAGGAGTGTACCAAGCAGCTTAGGAAAGTTTTGCAAACTCAAAAAACAGCTTCCCTTCAAAAATTCCTTCAAGAGCTAGATGCAACACCACAAACAGATTATTCACTGTGGCATACAGCCAGAGGACTAAAAAGTCCGGTGATATACAAACCCCCATTACGAGCCCCAAATGGTGACTGGGCAAAAACTGATGCTGAAAAAGGTGCACTTTTTGTTAAACACTTAGAAAAACTGCCACCAGTCGTCCCTTTACCAGAAATATCGCTAAAATTCAACATTGTGGAGATTGAAAATACTATTACTAGTCTTAACACCAGAAAAGCCCCAGGTGTCGACAAAATAAGCAACAAAATGCTTCAACAATTGCCTTACACTGCAAAAAGAGTTATACTCTTCATTTTTAACAGTATTCTACGGCTGCAATACTATCCTGCAGAATGGAAGGTTTCGCTAATTACTATGATACCAAAGCCCGGCAAGAATCATTAGTTTACTGTCTAACATTTCAAAACTATTTGAAAAGCTGTATATGAGCAAGCTGATGCCTATAGTGACTAGTAATGGATGTATTCCAGATCATCAATTCGGTTTTCGCAGACAACATAACACAATTGAACAAACTCACAGACTTGTGAATGTCGTTAGAGACACTTTTGAAAAAAAGAAATACTGCTCTGCGCTCTTTATTGATGTCTCACAAGCTTTCGATAAAGTATGGCACGAAGGTCTTTTCAACAAATTAACACATAATCTACCAGCAAACATCGTAAAGCTTTTGAAAAGCTACTTAATGGAACGTAAATTTGTAGTTAGGGAAGGCAATTTTTTAAGCCCTCCGCAGTCGATTGAAGCCCCTCAAGGCAGTATTTTCGGACCCTTACTTTATTTAATATATGCCTCTGACTTACCGTTAAGCAGTAACATTCATACATCAACATTTGCGGATGATACAGCCTTTCTAAGCGTTCACGAAAATCCTGTAGAAGCTTCCCGCAACTTACAAGAATATATATCCAAACTGGAAAAATGGCTCAAACAATGGCGTATAAAAGTTAACGAGCAAAAATGTGCACACGTCACTTTTACGTTGCGCAGGGAAACATGCCCGCCTATAAAAATTAACACCGAGACTATACCACAACACACTGTAGTCAAATATCTAGGCGTTCATCTTGATAGTCGTTTAACATGGAAATCGCATATAGACGCAAAGTTTATGCAAATGAAACTAAAAGCGGCCCAAATGCATTGGCTTATTGGAAGAAACTCTATACTAAGCCTTGGCTGTAAACTTCTCTTATACAACGCGATCCTGAAACCAATATGGTTCTATGGAATCCAGTTATGGGGCACTGCCTCAGCATCGAATGTCGAAACAATTCAAAGGCGACAGAATAAAATCCTACGTACAATAACAGCAGCCCCCTGGTATGTCAGAAACCATCGAATTCATAAAGACCTAGACGTTCCGTTGGGAAAGACAGTATTTTCAAAACACGCGAAAAAATATATAAAAAAACTTGAGTTGCACCCAAATCCACTTGCGCGCAATATTCTTCACTATAGAGGCCACACCCGGCTGAAAAGAAGGGATACTCTTTTCTCAGCCGTTCACGAGAGATGAAAAACAACAAAAATTAACCGTTGAAATTAAAAATTTTGTTTGGCATTGGCTAAACTTACATTTAATATTTTTTTAGATTTAAGATTTGAAAAACTTATTGATAATTCATTTTAAATAATTAAAGATTCAATAAATAATAAAATTATCAAAAAAAAAAATATTTGGATGCCGAGAAAGCTTTAGCGTTCAATAACTTTTTTTACAGTTCGGTTCAAAATATGAGAGATAGTATACGGCAGGATTTTGATGATAATATTAATATGTTTGGCACATTGGTTCACGTTTCTACCTGGTTTAAATTGGAAACTATTGATAACACAAAAGTTGAGTTTATTTTGGACAACTTGCAGACTAATAAAAGTTCAGGTTATGATGACATCACACCTAAGGTGCTGTTGGTCCGTAAATCAGCTGTAGCAGAAATAATAGCAATAATATTTAATAAAATGATTGATGATGCCAGGTATCCAAACGTTTTGAAAACACACACAATCATCCCTATACCTAAATGTGTGGGTTCAAATAAAATTGAAAATTTTCGTCCAATTTCCATTCCAGAAAGTTATGTTTGAACAACTAACAAATTATCTTGAGGTTAACCAAATTATATTTGATCGTCAATATGGTTTCAGGAAAGGTAGTGGACCTGAGGAAGCTGTCATAAATGTAATTGAAAATATTTGTAGCGGCCTTGATGCAGGATACAAAGGAGTTGCTGGCGTGTTTTTTGATTTATCAAAAGCATTTGACTTGGTAGATCACAACATACTTATAAAAAAACCGAGCTATATTGGTTTCCATGAAAAATCTCTTTTAAGATTTTTAAAGACTATTTAAGTAACAGGAAACAATTTGTTCAAATAGCAGAATTAAGAAGTAGTAAGCGTGATGTTACTTGTGGGGTTCCACAGGGTAGTGTTCTTGGTCCTTTGTTATTTAAAATTTTTATTAATGATTTGAAAAACATACAGTTTAATGGAAAACTTTTTATGTTTGCAGACGATATTTGCCTGTTTAACAATTATAAATACGAAAAAGTTCTTCAAACACAAGTTGAATATGATGCTGCAATTTTATCGGAAATTATGAGAATAAACAAATTAATTTTGAATGCTTACAAAACAAAATTCATAAGATTTAAGCCATATGTTTCAAAAAATGAAGAGCCTGCATGTATCCATATTGATGGTCAATTAATAAATGAATCCAATAGTGTTAAATACCTTGGCATAAACTTAAACCATAATCTTCTATGGGAAAATCATATTAGCCGTCTCAAATCTAAATTATCATTTGGAATTGGTATACTTTATAAATTTAAAAATAAACTCAATGTTGATACGAAAATGTTAATTTACCAATCCTTAATTCACTCGAATTTGACTTATCTTCCAGTAATTTATGGTAATAAAGCTAACTCAGTCCTGGGATCACTGCAATCAGCACAAAATAAGGCGTTGAAAGTTGTGTTTAACCTTCCATTACAATTTGGAACAACCGATTTGTTTAAAAATTATGAAAAAACGATACTTCCTTTGAAAGGTCTTTATAAACAACAGCTTTTAGTTTATGTTTATAAATGTATTAGAGGTATTGGCTCTCACACCATACAATTCACACAAAGAGTCACAAGACAGGCGATGGACCTAAATTTAGTACGATGTAGACTTGAGTTAACTAAACAGCGGATTTCTTTTGCTGGACCTAATGAATACAACAACTTACCTAACCGCTTAAAAGATATCTCAGTTTTATCTACTTTTAAAAGTAGTTTAAGAGAATTTTTATTGCAAAATGTTGAAGTACTTCTTGCGTCTTGAAAGCTTGAAAACTTTTTATTTTTTTTATAAAAAATTGTATAAAGTAAAATAAGTTAGTTTTTAATTTGTAGATAATATGTAAATATTTATGTTGCCTACTGGCTTCTATAAAGCCTTATAAAATGAAAATGAAATAAAGATACAAAATTATAAAAAAAAAAAAAAAAACTGTGTAAATTTTCAGCAAAACAAAATTTAAATATTTTAAAAAACTGTTTTCGTTTTTCATAAAATTTTTTCAAACTGTGAAAGGTATAGCAAGGTTCGTTCGATAATTTACACAATTAATGCCGAAATATTTCACTCCCACTTATGTATTTGTCTATGTACATATACATTTTACACTACTTGTATTGTTATTTTTTTAATTTAATTTATTTCCCAACTTGTGTTTTCACTTTAATGGTCAAAACTTAAATAAATCCTAAACACAAAAGTTTTGTACTTTAAGACAATTGATAGATACAAACTGAAACACATGTATATATGTACGTACAGTTTTCACAGTTATTTTATACGTTCAAACATATGCTTGAAGTTCATACATATATTTATATATTGTAGTTTTTATTTAGAATAAATTCTTAAAACTACAATAATAAAACTGCTTGCGGTCTGGAGTTAAGCGCCTATTAGATGGCCTGGCTATACTTGGTGAACATGATGTGATGGCATACCATCACACTCGTCTAATAGTGCAAAATGCGTGTTTGTCAACTTGGTTGGATGGTTTTCAAAAATTTTGATATATCGGCTATAATAACTAGGTTATGACAGAGTTTTTTTTTTTTTTTTTCAAGTCAACGGGGAGGATCGGGCAGCCAAATTTTTTAGCATAGTTAGTGTTCGAAACTGATAAAATGTGCATACCATTATTTTCCGAAACTTCATATGACCTTGTTAGTTCAACTCTATTTTATTCCTTAAAAATATCCAAATGTAGGGGTTTTGAAGAACCACGCGTACTAACGTAAAAAACATGAACATATTTGTTAGTCAAAATTAAATAATGCCAATTTTTTTAATAAAATCGAAAAAGTAGTAATCGTTTTACATAAACAAAATTCTGATGCCTAAAATTTTAGTCGAAAATTTATCGTTTTTAGAGTCCAAACAATACTAACTTCATTAATTCGCCACAACACACATTTTGACCAGTGAAATATTCTCTTCAATATCGTTTAACTTATTTCTCAAAATTTTATGGTCGAATTTTTTATATATTTTTATATTTTATAATGAGGAACTGCGCCTCTTGAGGAAAATTAGCGCCAGTTTGTGGGTTTCGAACTTAAGTTGTTTCATAAATCTTAATTGACAAAAAGCAACAGCGAAAATTTAACCCTATTAGAGAGTGGGGTTAAATGTGTCCGACTATTCTCTTAATATCTAAAGAAAGTTTAAATATCTTAATTGATTTTTCTTTAAAAATTTTTTTCGAACATCAGACATGTCGACAAAAACTATTCACTGGGAACCAACATATTGTATGTGTTTATTGTGTAAGTTGTGTTGTGCTGTGCTTCTGCAAAACAAATGTTCTCAACATCCTGAATTTCTTTAATTCGCATTAGTGTGGGATGGTAATAATGTTTAAGTTGTGAAGGCATAACACTGGTCACAACTGTTTCAGCAGGTATTTATTCTGGTTTGTTTTGGCAACTGGGAATATCAAACTGATTCTGCTTTGTACTTATGCATCGGGTGCTTTTTAGCTGCATGGCAATTTCCGATATCGATAACTTTGCCAATATTCAACCCACAATAGGCACCATACTGATCGATTGGACCATGTTACTTGCAGAAATCCGCGGCGGACATGTGCCGGAAATCATATTTAAAATATATATACCATGAAAATATAATAAAAAAAAGATTTCATTCCAACATTATATCTGCCTTTTATTATCATTTTAAGTTCTCTTGCAGCTAAAAAAAAACTGCGTCTCCGAAAAATGAAATGTCTGCACGCATTGCTAAGAAAATTATTGTGACTTATTAAAACCAGAGGCGCTGCAACACTTCTCTAAATTTAATTAAACGCAATAGCAGAGTTGTCAAAATACTAAGCTCTCTTCTAAATTTTCTACATTTATCTTCTGTATTCTATTCTGTTCGCTAGTTCGGGCACAATGTATTGCATAATTAGATGTTCTTAGTCCGAATAAAAAAATGTACTGGTACAAGGTCTCCGGCCTATAAAAATTGAACAGTAGGCAAACATCTGAACCTGGTAATCAGCTGTACTGTCTGTTACACCTGGTATAAATTCAGCTTGGAATTCTTGTTCTTTTAATATACAGAAGTTTAAAAAAAGAATAAAAATACATTTGTATGCATTGTAATGGATTGAAAAAATTAAACAATTTATTTTACTTAGAGCTAACTTGTAGCTTCTAGGCGTAATTTATTATTAATTGTCTTAAACTAAATTACATTGTCTTATATACTAACTATGAGAAGAATTCTTAGGGGTACCTTAACATAAGAGGGAAAGAAAAGATATATATTTACTACAAAAATCATTTCCTTTAGTTTCCCACACGTGCGGCGTGTGTCCCAGCAGTAATTATTAAAAATAAACCAGCGCATACATGTGTGAACAGATATTTTGTAATGTTTATATTTATACGCACTAAAAAGTGACTTATTAAAGTACTTTATGGGATGATCAAACTCATGAGTGTCAAGTGACCGACACACAAAATATTTTGGTTGTAGTTTGTCAATGCAATTTGACACGCTGTTTGTTTGCGGACACTGTGTGTATGCGGCAATGTTGGTTTTAAATAATCACCACGTGGTGTTGGTTATAGTGGCAGTTTGACCACGCTACAGCATGTACATATCGTCGTCGAAAATCCAAACGTACGTATAATCAAAAAAATCAAAATCGAGTTTTTGATTGATGATATGATTCGTTAGGTTATCTTACATGTCTCTACAAATTTTTAGATTTTTGCATCCAAAAATAACGCTTTTATATCCATAATTCAAATAATTTTTATTTATGCTTCTCCTGTAAAATTAGAAAAAGTGATGTTACGTACTTTTGGATTTTCGACAACGATATGTAGGTAATATGAAATTATTTCAGTAAAGGATCGAAAAGGTTTACACCGAATTTTTATAAAGATATTTAAAAAAGTCTAAAGTTCAACTTTTCTATTATGGTGAAGGAACAGAAGATTCGGCCCAGCCGAATATAACATATTGATTTGATAAATAATTTTCATAAATTTTTTAAGGAATGGAATTTATGTAAAGGATGATATTGCTAAAGCTTCTGTACTATTTGTAGAAGATCCCATTTTGCAGTCTATAAATGTTCCATTTTTAGAATGCGAACTTTGCTATTACCAGTCTGGGCAGAAGATGTACACGTGTTTGGAGTGTCGTTACAAAACATACTGTTCGTTGTCTTGCTTGGAAAAGGACAAAGCTGCACACAAAGATGAGTGCGTCGGGTATGAACAATTAACTTTAATTATGCTCGACGCAAGCAGTATTTTTCGTGTATTTGTAAGAATTTCAATTCAGCTTTACGAAAAAATTTTTAATCCCGTAATATTTCGTAAACTAAGCAGAGCGGAGGAGGTTTTCGAGAAATTATTCGAATTGTTAAATAATACAGAAACAAATAGCATTGGTGATTTGGTGATAATTAAAAAGAAACCAAGTTATTTTTGTTTATCTAATATGCAGTATTCAACACTTGTTGCAACCGCATTTCGTTTGGCAATATTCATTAAGCTGAAAACTGATATAATCAATAAATATTACAAAAACCTTCATATTTCAAATGAACAAAAATTAATCCTGATTGGAGCAATACTGATGCGTATACAATGCAATTATATACAGAATTGCTTCGACTTTGAAGTAACCAGAACTATAAAAACCAATAATATAAATGATGCTGCAGCACAACATTTAAGTCTTAAGGATATAGAAAAAATTATGCAAAATATTAATCGCCGTCATCGTGTCGTTACATCTGTTGAAAAGTTTTATAATGTTGATGAAAATAGGGACGTGTGCCAACAAGCACTACAATTAGTTAATGCAAGAAAAAATTTCAACGAAACGACTGCTTCCCAACTACCAATTCTAAGACATGTAAAGTCGTGCAAACGTATACACCGAATTTTATCAACGTACAAGGACAATATTGCTGAATTGTATTTTCCACCCGGAATCACGCACGGCGTTACTTATGCAGAGGCCGCGAGTCAGCCCACTTCAAGTGAATCAGCTAAACAACTTTGCGGTCGGATTGCTAATATGACAGTTGAAGAACGTTTCTTGTTTGTGAAAAAATTTGCCTATAATTTTCATAGTAATTATGTTGAGTATTTTCATCGAATGATTCGTCAGGAATCCCATATAAAACAAGTGCTGACTTTATATTGTCCGACACTGCGTAAATTTAATCATTCTTGCCAGCCAAACGTAGAAGTAATGTAAGTATAACTAAATCATTATTTATTTTTCAATATTTCCTAGAGCTACATATATCAGTCAAAACAACAAACTGATCCTTATTAAATACCAGCTGATTGCCCCTTCCCGGCATCGTACGAAAGCTACTCACTATTGAAAATATTCATACATTAGTATTTTGCATTGAAATGTTACAAATTAAAAAAAATATACAAATTTTCTCCTGATAACTTCTAACCTAACAAAACAATATATTATTTCCCCTCCTATAACGGCAAGTTTTCTACTTGACTACTCACATTCTGTAAAAAAAAAATTGTGGGTGGTTTTTTTCCGCTCCTAACCCGCCAGTTTTAGCCTCATTACGTTCATAATTTTCATATTAGTGTTTCAAGTTTAATAAAAGACAAGTTTTTAATTACACTAGTTTACAGCCAAAAAATACCAAGAACGCCACATGCCTAGATAAGTCAATTGGGACCTCCCAAGCACGAAAAACGCTGTAATTTTTTTTTTTATAGTACAGTTTTTTAGATAACGGTACTTTTGTGTTTTTCGGTGTATGGCCCCACTCAAACTCTTGTGGAGCCCAACCCAAAAGTCCAATCAATATAAATTGTATACCGTTGGAAAGGTAATTGAATGCCTTTTCCGTCGATATGCTGAAAATTTCTGTATGATAAGAAATGGCTGAGTTATGGCACCTCAAAGTTCAAAATTTTCCTATTTTTTACGTTTTTTTCAAAATTTTTCATTTTCATTTCATTTTTTTTCTACTTTATTGTAAACATCTGGAATGTTTTATTTTTTTACCAAATAGGTTATTTTATTACCAACATTTTAAGCGTAATTTGGAAAAAAACGGATGAAAAATAAAGTTTTTATTAATGATTTTGTGGAAAGACAATATTTTCATTTTCATTGCTCACACACTATATTTGGCGTAAATTCCAAAAATTTAAATTAAAATGACGAGCGACTTGAACTTTTGCGTTTTTTTTCGGATGGATCTTCGCGAATGAGGAACCAACAATAGTCCGCCATCATTTGTTCATCCCACCAGCCTTTATAACGTCTCTCGATTTCTTCCATTTCCTGGTGAAATCTTTCACCTTGTTCATCACTTTCGGAGCCCAAGTTCGTGGGGAAACTATCCAAATGACTGAATAAAAAGTGTAATTTAGGTGTCATATTTTAACCTAAAAGTTAAAAAGAATAAATTTTTAAATGTTAACGGCCTTTTTGATATACATGCTTTCACTCAAAGCTTACCAATGGCATTGAATTTTTGCAGTAATATATCGATCTTCTCAGCGTAATCAGGACTTCTGTAGTTTCCCAAAAAGTTGTGAACAATGTCCTGGAATGCTTCCCATGCCTCTAAATGAGCTGGACCTAAACACTCATTAAATGTTTGGTCACCGTACAGAGCCCGAATTTGAGGTCCATCAAATATACCAGCTTAAATTTTGCTCGCTGTGGCTCTCGGAAATTTTTGTTTAAGGTAGTTCATGGCAAGACTGTCTTTTGGCAACTTTTTCACAATATTTGTAAACAACCCAAGCTTAATATGTAATGGAGGAAGTATTATCTTCTCCTGAGGAATGAGTGGGTCATTTTTGATATTGTGCTATCCGTGCGTACGTCCTGATTACGCTGAGAAGATCGATAAATTACTGCAAAAATTCAATGCCATTGGTAAGCTTTGAGTGAAAGCATGTATATCAAAAAGGCCGTTAACATTTAAAAATTTATTCTTTTTAACTTTTAGGTTAAAATATGACACCTAAATTACACTTTTTATTCAGTCATTTGGATAGTTTCCCCACGAACTTGGGCTCCGAAAGTGATGAACAAGGTGAAAGATTTCACCAGGAAATGGAAGAAATCGAGAGACGTTATAAAGGCTGGTGGGATGAACAAATGATGGCGGACTATTGTTGGTTCCTCATTCGCGAAGATCCATCCGAAAAAAAACGCAAAAGTTCAAGTCGCTCGTCATTTTAATTTAAATTTTTGGAATTTACGCCAAATATAGTGTGTGAGCAATGAAAATGAAAATATTGTCTTTCCACAAAATCATTAATAAAAACTTTATTTTTCATCCGTTTTTTTCCAAATTACGCTTAAAATGTTGGTAATAAAATAACCTATTTGGTAAAAAAATAAAACATTCCAGATGTTTACAATAAAGTAGAAAAAAAATGAAATGAAAATGAAAAATTTTGAAAAAAACGTAAAAAATAGGAAAATTTTGAACTTTGAGGTGCCATAACTCAGCCATTTCTTATCATACAGAAATTTTCAGCATATCGACGGAAAAGGCATTCAATTACCTTTCCAACGGTATACAATTTATATTGATTGGACTTTTGGGTTGGGCTCCACAAGGGTTTGAGTGGGGCCATACACCGAAAAACACAAAAGTACCGTTATCTAAAAAACTGTACTATAAAAAAAAAAATTACAGCGTTTTTCGTGCTTGGGAGGTCCCAATTGACTTATCTAGGCATGTGGCGTTCTTGGTATTTTTCCAAACTAAAAATTTGTAAAGCAGTGTTATTATAGTTTAAGTTCTTTAATTATCATTCTTTTTTCTAGTCTTTATACATTGACATGTGCTTATCAACTAACTTGATTATTATAACTTCCTTATCAAACTAAAGGTATAAACACATTCGCCACAGCAGACTACACGAACACACGAACACAAATGCTGCTAGCTACCGTTGTAGCCGTTTAGCCAGCTACTTAATTATTTTGGAAACGACAGCTACACAGTAAACAGGTGATCCTGAATTGTTGCAACGATTCATTTATGTATATTACAGTGGTGCATATTTAGCGCTTTTACTTTTTTAAAGTTCGTTGGGGCGAATTGTATACGGCGAATTGAATTCGCCACTCACATCACTGTATGGATTCGCTTTGACATAAACAGAAAAAATTCATTTCATGGATCTCTTTTGGCTCCGGAGTTACGGGTTCAAAACTTATTTTTTATTGGCCATAACTCCTAGAATATGGAACGGATATTAGCGATGTGGATATCACTCTAAACTTCTCTAAAATACCTTTATACTGGTATACAAATTTTTTAAAACAATTTACCCATTGCGAGTGAAATTCAGTTTTAAAATTTTTTTTATCTGACTTTTCACTTTTACAGAGAACTTACCATGCTTTTATTTGGTGTATACTTGAAATCTGTCACCGATGAAATACGTAAGTTATGCTTCTTTAATGATGATTTTAAGAATTAAATGAGTTATTTAGTGCATTTTGAAGTGATACCTATGTCGTTTATATTCGTTCTATATTGTAGGACTTAAGATCAATAATATATTGAAGTTTTGAAACCCGTAACTGCGGAATCAAGAGAGAGCGCCGAAAAAATTAAAAAAAAAATTTTGTACATACATATGAAAAGTAATATTATCAGGCTCAAGTTCAGTTTTATTGAATTAATGAAAATTCAAAATTCCTAAGAGTTTTTTTATGTTGAAAAATATTATTATTTATATCCAATCAGTTTTTAGCAGAACGTATCAGTACTGATTTCAAGGCCGTTACACCTCTCATCAGCGTTCAATTGTCCATCTTTACAATTTTCGTAAAGTGGATACTAATTGAGAAGAATATCAACTATTTAACCAGTTTTCAACAGAAATAGAATACGAGAGCTAAAAACTGACTGAATATAAATAATTATATTTTTTAACATAAAAAACTCTTAGGAATTTTGAATTTTCATTAATTCAATAAACCTGAACTTGAGCCTGATAATATTACTTTTCATATGTACTTCAATATAAGTTCGAATAATAATTACGTTTATTCGTAATAATAATAATATAAAAATAAGAAAAAAAAAATTTTAATTAAAAAATTATAGCCCTGTGAGTTTTTTTAATTATTAACAATGTTGGTATTTTTGACTCAAGTCAATATTCTATATAACAATAAAGCTAATAAAAATTCTTGATGCATATATCTTATAACATTTCAATTTTGAAATTTTCTTTTTTATTTTACAATAAAAAATATTTCTAATCACTAATTTGCTTTACAAATTTTGTTATATTGTCAACACTGTTTTGGTTTTGTGGCCATCAGAAATAGAAATTAGTTTAATTCGACTACACGACAAAATTAGCATGGACAAAAACCTGTTGCCGTGTTGCCTTGCTGTCTTCAATATAATCATTCTCATATGTACACATGTATTCTAATTTTGACAGGTGGTAGTCGGTAGTCTGCTGTGGCGAATGTGTTTAATGCTTAACTTAAATATATATATACAATATTTACAGGGTTGCCAAATAGGCATAATACAATCATGTAACAATTAGATAAGGGATAACTTAAATATTTTGGTAATGGGGGATCTAGCCGTTCTCAAGTGATGTTATGTCCCGTTTTATTTTATATATGTCTGTATATATAATAAGTTAAGTTATGGTATTTGGCGCAATTGCATGAAAGAAAGGAGCAGGTTAATTACGTCCCAACTAACTCTACACTGACCAAGTACCGTATATATAAATAATCAAAACTACATCCAAGAACCAAATTTAAAAAAAACAAATTTAGAAACAACCACATATTCATTCTACATACATACATAACACAAATCTCACTTTAAACAAATATTAAAATCACATATTACCAAACCAGTAAAGCAATCAATACAAGTACATAAATTAAACGATTACTTAAAGTCAATGGCGCATATTCTTAAATTATCACTAAGTGGTAACGTTTTTCAGTGTCAATTTAAGTTATTGACAGTTGGTTACTTTCAGCAAGAGAAGTTTCCACTTAATTATGGGTACAGCTACCACTATATGCCAACTAACTAATACATTCAAAGAACAGCTGACGATTGCTGATTGCGTCCAAAAAATATCAATACAAATAATAAAATAAACTAGAGGTGTGTTTTTGGTCACAAAATTCTGTTGAATAGTTTTATTTTTACACGCCGGCATTTTAAATGATTTATATACAAACTTCAAACAAAAAATTACTTTTTTAGAAATTATATGAATTTTTTAAAGAATAAAAATTGTTTTAATTAGCTTTATAATCTTTTTAATTAATAATTTACTGTAATCGTTCAAAATATTATCGACATTTCGTTTTCTCTATTTGCCAATATGCAGGTTGCATTTCTTTTACCATATGAGAGCAGTTGCTTCGCTAGTTATGAGTTGTGAATAAGATCTGTAACGATCTATTGACAATTCTTTAGTTACTGTTTTATTAGTTCCGACTTTGGTTATGATTTCTGAATATGCGCCAATGTTTTGTTAATATATGTAGCTCACTAATAACACATTTTGGTCATTAACCTTTGGAATTCTTTGTAGTAATCTAATAAATACATTTTATAAAAACGGTCATCGCTCGCTAAGTAATTTCGTTTCCAACTAGCTTATTACACTACAGAATAGCATTGCCAGATGGCCTTGATTGAGATTAATTGTCAAGATACTTTGTTGGCTGTCTAGTTTCAAGCTCAAGCAATGTTTGTCAAGCTGAAACTGAAAATTTAAAATATGAAAATTTTTTAACACAACACATTCGTGCCAACACATTTAATTCATACAGGGTGGCTCAAAATGACTGAAGGGATTTGAGTTCATTATAATTTTTTATTTAAGACATAATTATTAATTATGGTTAAATCCGGTGCTAATAAAACTCACTTGTATAATTCCTCCACCAACGACGTCACATATTCGTGCTCTTTCCAAAAAATTTTAGATAACCTTTCGCAAAATTTTAGGTGTTACGTTGTTGATTTCGTCGCGAATTTTATATAGGGTTATCCATTTCGTGGTTTCAAAAGTATTGGACTGGAATTCGGCATCTGTCAAACTAAGTTGTTAAACCAATTTTTTCCTTTTCAGTTGAAAGTCTGAAATTGACGAAAATGGATTGCTTAACTATCACACAACGCATAAAAATTATCAAAACATACTACAAAAATGGTGATTCTGCCAAAGCCACATATCGTGCTTTAAGAGGAGATTATGGTTTACATAATCGTCCACCTACGCAAGCAGTTGGCAAAATTGTGTAGAAATTTGAAGAGACTGGAGCGGTTACAAACATTGTAAGGACTCGAATGTGTCGATTCCTCGTCGTTCTCAGGAATTGGGACTGTCTTACGGCACATTATGGCGTATTTTGCATTTAGATCTGCACCTACATCCATATAAAGTCCAGTTCACACAACAACTGAAGCCAGCTGACCATTTACAATGTCGTAGATACGTGGAATGGGTGCTTGAACAACAGGCGGTGGACGGCGATTTTTCGAACAAAATTTTCTTCAGCGATGAAACACATTCCTCACTCGGTGGGTTTGTTAATAAAGAAAATTGTCCTACTTGGGGTTCTGAGAATCCTCAAGTAATTGAAGAGAGGCCATTACATCCAGAAAAAGTCACTGTTTGGTGCGCTCTTTGGTCCGAAGGTGTGATTGGACCTTACTTCTTCGAAAACGACGATGGAACGACTGTCACCGTCAATTCGAAGCGTTATGGTCATATGATAACCGACTTTTTTTTGCCTGCTATTGAAGAATACGACTTGGAGAATATGTGGTTTCAACAAGACGGTGCCACATGCCACACGAATATGGCTTTATTGCAAGAGGCATTTCCTGGCCGCGTAATTTCTCGTCGTGGCGATATCAACTGGCCACCAAGATCATGCGATTTGACACCATTAGACTTTTTTGTGGGGCTACGCGAAAGACCGTGTTTATGCAGATAAACCTTTAACTCTTGAGCACTTAAAAACCAACATTCGTCAAGTTTTGGCTGAGATACCGCCCAATATGTGCCAAAAAGTGGTCGAAAATTACCTCAAAAGAATCAATGCTTGCAACACTTCGCATGGTGGTCATTTAAATGATGTAGTGTTTCACACATAATGTCAACGGTCAAACTTTATAATAAAAAAGAAATATTATGAAAAAAAAAAAATATTTTATATGTGTTTTATTTACGTTTACTTTTCAAACCGCAAAATGGATAACCATATAAAACATATCTTCCATGTGTTTACAATATGTAGCTAAGTATATGCAGTAAAGAGTATGCCTAAAATCAGGTACGCATATGTACTATTTAGTTTTAAAGTTCTCATTTTTAGTATTTAAGTCCAATTTTTTATAATAAAAATTCGGTATTTTAGAACTATTCAAAGCGTAAGCTACAATGAATCCCCCATCCTGTACACCGCAAGATGAAGCCACAACAATTATCGAAAACCCAATGAGCCATATACCCAAGCATGATGTTACTGTTTTTGGTGTGTCTACTGATTTGAGTGATCTTAATTTACCAACCCATTTGGATATCTTGAGATATTATTTTTACTTAAGCGAACGTGCTAAAACAGACCAAAAAAAGTTTTCCTACAAATTATTCACTATTGAAGTACAAAATAAGTTGATTGGAATTTGGGAAAAACTTGGTATGGAAATAATGGCGAAAAATTGTGTATATATTAAATTGAATAGATTGCTTGACAAATATCAAGACCAAATCAAAAGCAAAAAGAAAAACCCAAAATTTCCAGAGTTTCTAAAATCTCTGGAAATAATTTTATCACATTGGAACACGTAAATGCGATTTGAAGGCAGTTGCATGTGCATGCGGCTTGGTTCCAGAACGCCTCAAAGACTTTATGCACGATCGACAGAGAAGACTAACAGTGGCTGCATTTATGATGGAAATTGAATAGCAAGTAGCAAGGTCTATATCACCAATGTCAACATACCAACATGCCGATGATTCAACATACGCACCGCCATCGGTTCAAGAAGATATGAATACAAGCACAAGTTCACAATACACAGAAAGATACGATTGTTTTAACTTTGCCTTGATATGTGACAGATTTGGTGTGCCTAATAGAGTAGCATTAGCATTAGGAACCGCTCTTTTCCAAGATTTAAAAATGAAAGATAGGCATGGCGAACCTCTCATCATGGATAAATCGAAAGTTCGCAGAGAAAATGAGAAATGCATACAAGAAGTGCTTCGCAAACAGTTAGATGATACCAATTTGTTAGCGTTTTCATTCGATGGCAGAAAAGATGATACTTTAACGAGACATAAAATTGATGAGAAGTATCATACTAGGATGGTAAAAGAACCTTATATTTATATTAATTGTAATTTTTTAAATTACTACGAACTGTTTATTATTAATAAAGTTCGTAAATGTTTATAATCAGAGAAATATTAAGTAGACATTGTCAAAATATTTCGAGCAACGAAGTAAAAATTCAATATTTATACATCCCTTTTGTAGATTTTTCAATAGCACTAGCTGAATAGAAACAAACGTTGTTTTTCGGTCAAAGCCAGTAAACCTCGTCAGTATTCATGTGCAAATGCCCTTTTCACTACTTGTTAGATAGCTTCGAAAATATTTTTTTTTTTTTTTTTTTGGTACCCACTAATGTACATAATATTAATTGTTGTTGGACTGTTTAAGTGATGAATGCATACCAGAGAACTGCAACGAGCACCCGTTTTTATGATTTACTACTCTTGCCTAAAAACGAGTTGCGGTGTAGTTAATACAGCATAATGTTTTTGTAACTGCTCGCCATACTCGCAAGAATTTGTGCTTGCAATCACGGTTGCCAGATTTGACGATCTATCGCCATTTTGACGATTTCAGATGCCAAAAAAGGCAGTTTGACGACGTGACGATTTGTGTCTTAAATTTGACGATTTTTAAACAATTTATAAGTTGGCAGCGTTCTGCAGAACATTGACACTACTTTGTTTTTTTTCAAGAATTTGGCAGCTTTTGCCGCAATATGTAAAAGGGCTATTAGACACGCATACTTGTCTGCAGACATGTACGATGGCATACTTTCCGTTTGCTTTTTACACTATCGAAGGCTGACGGCATACTTCAGTACTTATATATGTTTTGTGTAGTTCAAAGCATTAAGCCAAATTAATCCCTATTAAGATTATATATATAAAAAAAAATAACAATTCATTTAATGATATTCTTAAAGTGTTTTCACACTTTGTTAAAGTACGTGAAATACAGGAAATTGAATCTGAGTTCAGACAATTGAAATTACTAAATTTAGAATAATTCTTCCTGGATACGGATATAAAACTTTTAAATTTTTGGAAAAAGATTTCAGAGATGAAAAAAAAACTCTAGTCATTTATTTCCCACGTTAACTAATTTTATTAAAAAAAATTGGCTTTACCACATTCTTCAGAAAAAGTAGAAATAATGTTTAGCCAAGTTAATTTCAACAAGACAAAAGTTAGAAATCGGTTAGAGAAAGCTTCTTTGGAGGCAATTCTATATACTGAAGATCATTTAAAATTAAACAAGTGTAATTGTTTTGACATGAAAGTAGTACGTGATTTAATAAAACGGTTCAAGTCCAATATATATGTTTAATTTTTTTTTAATTTTTACAAATGTGTTGCAAAATGAATAAACTATCATCATTTTTAATTTAAAATCAAATTTTATCACTAATTTCTCTAAAAATTTAAACTTGCTAATATTTTGTGGATATGGTATGTAGGTATTGTATTAAAAAATACACAAAACACCTGAATATACTTTGTTTAACAGTTGATCTCTTTATTGATAAGAATTTACTTTATTTTATATAAAAACCCTTGAATTTTATTTGTTATGTAATGTTTTGTTAAATAA
The DNA here is from genome assembly GCA_947311025.1 of Lypha dubia. Taxonomy (NCBI): domain Eukaryota; kingdom Metazoa; phylum Arthropoda; class Insecta; order Diptera; family Tachinidae; genus Lypha; species Lypha dubia. Next base: position 72,937,876 of record OX371260.1, read on the forward strand.
AATAAATGATTTGTTTAAAAAAATTTTGTTTTTATATTCGACGATTTATTGACGACTTCGGAAAACTGTTTTGACGATTTTATGCTAAAAATTTGGCGAATTCGGACCAATTTCATCTGGCAACTATGCTTGCAATATACGAGCCTGAAACGAGCACTATGAAGTTTATACACGTTGTTTGTTTAGTATTGTTTCGTAAATATTTTTTTCAACATTCGGCCATTGTACTCGTACTTCTGATAAACAATACAAGAAATATTTGTGTAAGAGCTTGAAGACACACACGAACGTATTAGCAAGAGTTGTAGTTCTCAGAGTTCATAAGTATTTACTCTTAGCATTCGTCAATCATATTAATACTTAACGTAGCTTTGCCAGAAGGTTTGCGAAAAAATCAGTGACCGTATATTTAATTGAATATGTAGAGCTAAATTCATGACGAAATAAAATGTATTTAAAAGGTATTATAAGAAAAATTTTCATAGAAAATGTTAATTAAAATATAATACGAATACGACAGCTTTACGAATTTAAAAGAATTAGATTTTATGTAACTTTAAAAATAAAATTTTTTATACGTCAATTTCATTTACGTGTAAATATTTTTACAAAAATATCGACCAATGGCAACGCTGCGTAGTCCGTTATTTAATTGTGTGTTGTAGACACACATACATATATTCATTTCATCAGTTTTCATGACAGCAGATGGTTAAATTTATATGTACATATGTATGTATATCAAGGCGACAAACAATGAATTGGTTGCACAAAAAATTGCGAGTTGAACTTACACCCTTTCTTCAAAACATAAAGGAAAAAGTTTCGTTTGGAGCATTTTGGCCGAAATACTAAAGGAAGACGGTACCTTGTTGGAAGGTTGGATCCATTGTCGCACTTGTCATAAGGTGCTTAAATATTTCAATAATCAAACATCAAACTTAGTGCGCCACAAGTGCTGTCAAAATTTAAAAATCACGCGAACACTCAAAACAGTTACAGCTAATGACCGTCTGCTAGCTATTGATGCCTGCGCAGAATGGATTATTGAAGATTGTCGTCCATTTTCGTCTGTTAGTGGAACAGGCTTTGTCAAGCTTGCAAAGTTTTTCATAAAGATCGGCGCACATTATGGAGAAAATGTTGATGTTATTGACTTGCTACCCGACGCAACAACAATTTCTCGCAAAGTACAAAAAGTAGCGGATGAAAAGAGAGATTTTTTTAGTGACAAAGTTAAGGAGATTGTGAAAAGTGGAGGAGCATCGGTCACGATTGATATGTGGTGTGATCGGTATGTAAATAGAAACTTTTTAGGAGCAACTTTACACTTTCAACAAAACTTGGAAATGTTTTATATTACGCTGGGGCTTAAATCAAAATCATAAAAATACCCTAGACAAAAAATGGTATATTATAAAATTATCTACAAAAAACGTATTAATACTTTTCTTCATACGAGCCGCCATTTCTAAGAAATTAAGATCCAAAAAGGCATTAACATTTATGCATGTACTGAGTGCATGTACGCAGTGCGTGTATGCATGTATATTTGTTTGGCCTTTGTACAAAGGGGGAGGGGGTATAAAATCTCTGAAAACAGCGTTACGTAATACGAGTATGTGCACAGCCCCTAAACTAAATTATCAAAACGCCTTTAAATCGTCAAACCTAAGACAAATTATCAAATCTGCAGCCACGGCTTCATTGAATGTTAAACAGTATATACACAATGGCTAACTTCCAAAACGTCAATTGCTTTGTGTTTGAACAAAGCATCACATTTCATAACGCAGCAGTTCAATAATTATACAATGTACACCATTTCAAAACGCCACCGCCAAGTATTTTTAACGCAGGAAGAAAACAAACAAGGCATCGGTTTTATAGTTGATGCATTTTCTTGGAACTTTGCATATGTAAGTGATTTAAATACAGTAGCAATACTGTACACAAACTTTGTATACGAACCTTTTGGAAGTCAGCCAATATGTACCAAATGAATATGCCGCGAGTGTTGTTGTTACAACTTACTCGTAACACCACACTCGTGAATAAAAAATACACAAAACTGTGCTCTGACTGGTTGTGATATTGTTGTTACTTTTTTCTACACTCTTACTTCGTTCTGTAATCAACATATGGGCTGACTTCCAAAACGTTCGTATACAAAGTTTGTATACAGTATTGCTACTGTATTTAAATCACATACATATGCAAAGTTCCGAAGCAATGCAACAACTATAAAACCGATGCCGTCTTTGCTTTCTTACTGCGTTAAAAATACTTGGCGGCGGCGTTTTGAAATGGTATACATTGTACAATTATTGTACTGCGGCGTTATGAAATATGATGCTTTGTTCAAACACAAAGCAATTGACGTTTTGGAAGTCAGCCATGTATGTATGTAGAAGTTAAAAAGTTAAAATGAGTATATTTTCATGCATAAGGCTCGCTGCATTTGAAAAGCGAGCCAAAAATATAACAATTCAGCGAAAGCGAGTGCTTAAAAGTATTCGAGACTAAAAATTATATAGTAAACAGCGAGTGCGCTCGCGAGTATTATGTATTGTTGCAGATCTCTGATGCATACTACTGATCACTAATAACAGTTCCGGCAACGATTGATACAGTTTCAAGCAATAAAACAAAGCTTTTTTTTAATATATTGCTTGTTCTTTTGTAACTCGGAGATACTATTTGCGAGTTCATGTATGAGTTGAAGAGTTTTGGAAGTTTTCAAAAATAAATGGTAAAGATCTATTGATGAGTTGGTATTTAGCTACCAACGAAATGCATACAGATTAGCTAACCCATAAGAAATTATAGTTTTTTAAAGTCATAAATTTATCTCTATTGAATAATATAACAAGACAGTTGAACTTTTTCTTATGTATTTCTATTACCTTAAACCTTAAAATCATCGATAACCTATCTTGATGGTCAACTAAATATTAATAGCAACTATAGCCCAGAATTATTGATTTTTAATTAACAGAAGTAGGAATTTAAAATAAGTGTTTGTAATGCATACTGTATAGTTTTTTTTATGTATTAATGTTAAGATATTTTTTATAACCATTAGTTTATGCTTTTAAATATTTATTTATTTCAAATGATTGTTACATATGCTTTCAAAAATTTTTTAATTTTTATCAAAAATTAGTAAAGAAAGGGAAAACATATTTTCATATTAATTTTTACAATTATTTAAATATTATAACATATCGCTGAAGAAGCTATCCATTGTTTGGTAGCGAAATATTGGAGACAAAATAATATAAAATAAAGAGTTATTAGTTATTTTTATATAATAGTGGATCTTTTACTAAAAAAAAAACATTATTAGGTCAATTTATAAATGAAGATTTAATAAATACCAAAAACGCTGAAAAATTTTGTCTTAAAAAGCGAGGGTTTCATTAGATATCTTAAAAATGTTATCGTTCCATTTAACATCACACTGGTTTAGCCACAGCTTTTAATTCCTTAAATTATACCATCTATACTAACTATAATTACACATAAAATGGCGTGCGCGGTAAGCCGTGCCTTTTTACTTCAATTATTATCTTGTATCCAATTTGTTCTGTGTCTTATGTTTTACGCTTTATTTTCAGAATCTTGGATAATGGAACTATAATCGGAAAAGCCTTAAGAAATATAAGAAAAGGGGAACAACTTTTTGTAGCATACAAAGCGAATTATTTGGATCATTGTAAATTAGAGAGACAGATGCTCCTTAAAGATATCGATGTAAACTGTGAATGCAAATACTGTAAAATGGATGAACATGCGGAACCACTTGTAAGTAAGCATTTAACACAAACTGGAAACACATTAAAGCAATTTGTGTTTTTATAATCAGAATTTACGTCTTTCAATATATTGCTACTCTTGTAAAGGTGTTGAAATAACACCCAATGATGTTGTCTGTTCTTTCTGTTATATCCGATATGATAATCTTCTTAGTTACTACGGACATGTAATTCATATTTTGGAAAACGAGATACACGTTGGGTTAATAACTAAGAAATTGACTGAAAGAGACGTTTACATTTTGCACTTAATCCTGTGCTCATATTGTAAAAAGTTTTTTACTCCCCAGAACGAGATTCGAATCTTCATGGAATTGAAAATGGCACATTTTTTGGCTGTACACAGTAAGTAAAATGCGCATGAGTATATATATAGAAACTGTTCCTGGTAATACAGGTCAAACCAAAAGCAGTATATACAAATTATACTGCTTTTGGAAAGACATTAAGAACCCAAAACCCATAAATCACATGTGCGGTAGTAAAATGTTAATTACGATGGTAGTAAAATTAATGATGTGTATAATTAATTATTTTGTTCGAAAAAGTCATAAAATTTAATGAGGGTGGGTATGTTATATGGGAATATGCATGCAGATTTCAATAAAGTATTTAACCTTTGGGTTTGTACGTCGAGTAATGATTAAGTTACAGGGGATTAAAAAACTTCCTAATATAAAAAACAAACCAAATTCTTCAAAAAATTCAAGTTTTTTTTTAAGAAATTGATATATGAAACAATATATTCAGTTTATCTATTATTCGCAGAGATATGAAACTTACACCTTTGAGGTTTGGTTTTTTCATTTAAGGGTGCCATTGAACTTATTTTAGTTAAATATTTACTATTCAAATATTTAACACTATGAACTAAACTATTTATAAACTGCTTGGGAGCATTTGAACCCTTAGAATTATAACACATATATATTTATGCTCCTATTACGGTTTACAACTCAACTTGGTTCAGTTGAAATTGAAACAACTCATCTTTAAAACAACTTAAAGCATTAAACACATTCGCCACAACAGGCTACCGACTACCAGCTGCCAAAATTAGAATACATGTGTGCATATGACAATGATTATATTGAAGACAGCAAGGCAACACGGCAACAGGTTTTTGTTCATGCTACTTTTGTCGTGTAGTCGAATTAAACTAATTTCTATTTCTGATGGCCATAAAACCAAATAAGTGTTGACAATATACAAAATTTGTAAAACAAATTACTGATTAGAAATATTTTTTATTGTAAGATAAAAAAAAAAAAATTACAATATTTAAATGTTATAATATATGTATATGCATCAAGAATTTTTATTAGCTTTATTGTTATATAGAATATTGACTTCAGTCAAAAATACCAACATTGTTAAAGATTAAAAAAAACTCACAGGGTAATAGCCCTTTTTTACCTAAAAATTTTTGTGTAATTTTTTCGGCGCTCTCTCTTGATTCCGCAGTTACGGGTTTCAAAACTTTAATATATTATTGATCATAAGTCCTACAATATAGAACGAATATAAACGAATAGGTATCATTACAAAATGCTCTATATAACTCATTTAATTCTTAAAATCATCATTAAAGAAGCATATCTTACGTATTTCATCGGTGACAGCTTTCAAATATACACCAAATAAAAGCATGGTAAGTTCTCTGTAAAAGTGAAAAGTCAGATAAAAAATTTTAAAATTGAATTTCACTCGCAATGGGTAAATTGTTTTAAAAAATTTGTATACCAGTATAAAGTTATTTTGGAGAAGATTGATATCCACATCGCTTATATCCGTTCCATATTCTAGGAGTTATGGCCAATAAAAAATAAGTTTTGAACCCGTAACTCCGGAGCCAAAAGAGATCCATGAGATGATTTTTTTCTGTTTATGTCAAAGCGAATCCATACAAAGTGATGTGAGTGGCGAATTCAATTCGCCCCAGCGAACTTTAAAAAAATAAAAGCGCTAAATATGCACCACTGTAATATACATAAATGAATCGTTGCAACAATTCAGGATCAGCTGTTTACTGTGTATCTGTCGTATCCAAAATAATTAAGTAGCTGCTAAACGGCTACAACGGTAGCTAGCAGCATTGTGTTCTTGTGTTCGTGTAGTCTTCTGTGGCGAATGTGTTTATACCTTAACTTTTTTTTGGTATTATGAATTACAACTCATTCTAGTTGAAGTTGTGTTGATGTTGCCAGCCTCAAAAGCAACGATTTGGCAGTTGATAAAGCAGTTCATGGTACTTCTTGGGGCAAATATTAAAAAAAAATTTGGTTTCTTGTTAAAGTGTGCTGTTTGTTTTGTTTAATAAATAATAAAATTGTACTAAGTGAAATAAACGGATATCCCTTATGATGTATTTGACTCTGACGAAAGTGTTGATGCTAAGATTGATGAGTTTCTCATACGAAAAAGTCTTCGTGATCACTCCAATACCTTGGAACTCTTCCCTGTGCTATGTAAAAAAGGTTTAAGTTATAATTAAATGTCTTTTTATTAGAGCTATGCTCTTTATCGCGCGTTGTGAAAGGGGGCTAGACGGAAAAAATTCTCACGAAAAGTTGTAACGACACTTTTTGCTGTAGTAAGCTATTGTATTGTTTTGTATTTAAAATCAAGACGAGAATATATGTATGTACATATGTATATGGCGTGTTACTCACATTCAACTGCAATAACAAAAGCAAAATGTTATATACACCCTGCAGGAGGTGCAACTAGTATCAAACTAGTATTTTACTAGTACCAAAGTCACCAGTACTAGTTCTCAACTGTAAACTTTCCTATACCATGTTAATACTCAAATTAACATTGGGTGTGTCGGGAAAATTACAAGTACCATTGGTACTAATGTACTAGTAAATAAAATAAAATTTTTTGTATGGTTTTATTTATTAAAATACAAAAGGAAATTACTTAAAAATTTAATATTTTGTACGAATTTTTTCAGGTTATTCAGTTAACATAAAAATATCAGTTCTATAAACATAAAAAGGAACATTTGTAATCTTAAAATGCCAATTTTTTCAAGGCTGGCTAGACCTAAAATATATGTAGTTAATATCATTAAACTTGTTTAAGTCAATTTTTCAGTGTCAGTTTCTACATTATTGTATTTCTTTAATTTTTCCAAACGGTTGAATTTAAAATTTTTTTTTTTGCAGTTGGAATGCCTTTCTCAAGTTGGTGTCAGGCTCATCAGAATATGCAGCAATAGCATCTAAATGATGAAATATAAAATTTATTCGAAATATTTGACGATTAAGAAATTTGTTAATTGTTAATTAAGGCGGAATAAAAGTGTTCAAATTTTTTAAGACTCTGTTTGCCATGTGTACCATCAACGTTAAAATCTTGAATTATGTTGTGTCCCAAAATTTCATTTAGGTATCGCCCAACATTTCCTTTTAACAATGATTTCATTCGTCGTAACTGCGAAAAAGCAAACATTCAGTTCAAAAGTTGTAATGCCTAAAAATTCATTAGCATTAAATGGTATTGAATTTTTTTTTAAAAAATTCCCATATATGAATAATATACATATACATATATATATATTTTTTGTAATTTAATAGATGTACTTACATAGGGATCTGCCTGGGACTGAATCATAACATTTAGCTCACTTAATTTATCTTCTGATTTTATAGGAAAGATTTGCATGATGTCGTCAGAACGTTATTTTGGGAAACTATTTTTGAAAGAAGCACTTTATGTTCCGCTAAAATTTCAAGTATGCTGTTGTTCCGGTTAATGGTATCTAATAAAAGACGTATATATAAAAAACTAGTACAAAAGAAAACTTATATTAATAATATAACCTTGTAGACTTTGAACTTTAACCGAGAGCTCTGCACAATGAATGCACTTTTTGTCGACTAAAAATAAAAATGTAGGGCATAATAACGGTTAGTAAAATAATACAATATTTGAATCAATTTAAGAAATTTAAAACCTACCTTTTGGATAATATTTTAATGTTGCCTTTGAAGGCTGTACTTCGTGGTCATTTGGCATGTCTGTGGTAAGCAACTGTGCAAAAGAGGGAGAAGTATAAACTTATTCATTCACTTATTTGTTTTCACTTATTTGTTTTTTTAATTTTCTTTTAAAATATCTTTTAGAAGTACTCATTTTAAAATCTTTTAAAAATACCTTTTAATAAATTTTGTAAAATAAACTTTTTACCGCACGAGCGAGTTCAATAACAAAGCACACTTAAATGAAAGGGGAAAACCAAAATAAAATGTTTCTTTTTTATGCATGCTTACCATACATTTTTTTATTATTTAGCCGGTTACCGTGATTTAAAATGTATGGCAGCACTTAAAAACAAAGAAATGCAAAAGAAAATTAAATATTTTTTTTATAATAAAGATGGCACAAATCAACGATTTGAAATTAAATTTATTAAGCCGTACCAAAATACAAATACGCAAATTTTTATTTTGTTACTCAAAAATTCTATTAATCCACAAGTGGTGCACTTGTACTACATCAATTACTAGTACTCATTAGCACTAGTATTTATATATACAAACTCAAACCCCATTTGCACTAGTGCCTTTTGGTCTAGTAATTGTACTAGTAGCTTTTAGACAATTAACGCTTAATCTCCTGAAGGGCATATACTCATATGATAACATATGTATGTATGTTAGTGTTTTTGTTTTGCTTTGTGTTGGTGAGTTGCCGAGCTACCCACCAAACAAAACTTTAAGCGTTTGAAATATTATGCTTTGATGAATGTAGTAAATATTAGGCCAACAAAATTAATTGAAAATAATTTTTGGTTTTTTCCATTAAATAAATATTATATTATTTAAAAACTTAACTAAAATTTTTAAAATATGGATTAAATTTCTTAAAACAATGTCATAAACTCAGAAAAATTATTAAATCTTCACACATTTTATGTAAGTATATACATAATGGGCATAGCTCTAACCGGGTGTCCTAAGACACCTCTCTTCTTTTTATATATAAATTAATTTTATTTGTATTTAATTTTGTTTTTAAAAAATACGTGTTGCAAAGCAACACGTTGTTATTCTTTATTTACTGTAAAATGACTGCACAAGTTTTACTTAGAACTAAACTTAAATATATTTTTCCTAACTGTTTCTGCTGCTACTGCATTTGCACGGTAAGATGATACTTTAAATATAAATCATAAAACTGTTTCCCACAGTTGAAGAAAATGCTGACAACGCGTCTGGAATTTGCGCGTGTGAACCAAATTCACTGTCAATATATTTTTGAATGTTTTATTTGTTAACTCCTCCCCCTTTAAATTCATACGTCCTCGTATGAACCATTTCTAGAAAAAGGGTAAGCTGTGGATACTTTTAGGTTTAGGGGGTGTTACTTCGGAATGGCTTGGTGCTTCTTCCACACAAGTATCTTCGATTGCATTCTGTTCATTATTTGGCTTGAGAGATATATTTTTGTAGATTTTTATCAAAGCAACAAGAATAATAGCCATGATTGATGTCATCAGAACAATATTTAAATAAAAGTTAAGATTGCTGTTGTTTTCTAATTTCTCAATTATTCTTGAATTATTAAAGCTTACAGCTTTCATCATCTCAAGAGACAGTGTTTCTGCTTCAGCCTCAGCCAAAATTGGTTGAACCAATGTGGGAAGGGGTTTTGATGCTGTAATTTGTGTTGTCTTATATGTTTTCCCTTCGATTTCAATTGAAGAATTTAGGTGGTGAATAATAAAAGTGCCATTTAATTGCATAGCTGAGCCGTCCACTTTAATTTCTCCAGAAAATTGATTTAGAAATAAGATTTCATCATCTAGTTCCTCGACTGTTGGGATATGGTAGTTACTTGTTGTTGTGCATGTTGATGGTTGACTAATCAGAAGTTTTGGGATACAATCGGAAGCAGTTATATTTGTTATTTCTCCTAATCTACAAATACTTAAGCTATTATAATTTTGACAATCATTGTTTAAACCAAATATTTCGTTATTACATTTGATTATTTTTTTATATTCTAATTTTTTAATAGAATTCTTAAATTTAACAGGCTTGACCAATATTTTCTTACAATCCTGTAACAAGGTAGTTGGAATACTAATGATATAAATTAAATCTTTATCATTAATTGCAATTTTTATGTTGGCAAATGTGAGCAGTTCATCAATGTTAGAAAAGGGAATACTATTTTTTGTGAAAACGTTTTGTAAAGTTTCTAACTCAATATTAGACAAAATAAATGAATTAACAATATTTGCTTTTGCCCAATGGATAGCAAATTCTATGTTTGATATATCCTCTTTAATTATTTCAAGTTTATATTTAAATTCGATAATTTTTTCTTTTTAATCCTCTGATTTTATGACCTTTAAAATATTATTTGTAACATTCGTAAGGCTATTCAATCTGTCAACAGAAAGTTGGTTAATTATTACTTGGTTATTGCTGTTTGATAAAGCATTATTCATTTTTTCTTGGATTATTTCAAAGTCATGTCGGTCTGGTGTTCCAAAAAACCATTTCCAAGCTGATCCAAGGAAATCTAAGGAACGCTTTGGTCTTAGTTTTGGCTTAAGTCGGGATATGTAGGATTTGATTTGGATAATGGAGTGTTTTAGGTAAGGAAGGAGGGGATGATTAACTGTATTTCCAAGTAGTATTGCTTTTTCCAAACTGTGTATTACGTTCTCGTAATTCTGTAAGTCTATAACGTGTACTAGTTTAAATGTTCCAGACTGAACCTTAGCCGTGCCTACATTAACTGCAACCATTTTAGAGTTAGAGTAGTCCATGATTTGTATGTCGCCTGCACACAGTGCTGTGGTTAATAAAATCCTGTAGAATTTTGAAAATTGAGTTAGTTCCTATTATGCTTTTTATGAATAATTCTTCCACTCTCAGTCACTACTGTAGAATTCCTATTTTCTTTCACTATTGCTTCCTTATACCTTTCGGTCAGTTTTGTTCCAAGTCGCTTGTTAATTTTTACAAATATTGTCTGGCCTGGAATGTAATCTTTTGCTTGCGTCTTTTTCCTATTGTGATATTTCAAATCTTTTTCCTGTTTCTGTCTCAGTCGTTCAATGTTGGTCTGTCTTGTTCGATCGTAGGTTCCTGGTGAAAAATCTACTGTTCTGCCGAAGAACATGTCAACAGGTTTCCTGCCAATTGTTGAGTGCACCGAGTGATTGTACTCATTTACAGACTTTTCCAAGAGCTCCTCAAAATTTCTACTTAATCCTTCATCGTTCAGACATCTCAAGATTTCAGCTAGTGTTGAGTGAAAACGCTCAACCTGACCATTTGCCTCGCTTCTGTATGAAGGGGTTGTAAAAACTTATATTCCTAGCTCATCCTTCATCACAAACATGAGAGATGCGGAATTAAGGGATTTTTCGTTATCAATTACGATGGTTTTCGGAACTCCGGAATAAAAAATAAGATCTCTTAGAGGTTTCCTGATATCCTCAATAGATTTTCCGTTAAGGATTCTTGCCTGAGCAAATTTTGAAAATTTATCTAAGCATGTCATGACCAATTTCTTGTCAGTGGAAAAAATTTCAATGTGAATTATTTGTCCGGGATAGGTTGGAATAGGTGTCTCACTAAGTTTTGGTGTTGTTGGGTGTCGCTCATATATATTCTTTTTGCAAATAGTGCACAATTTGACTATTCTTTTTGTCTTAGCCAACATACCTGGGAAATAAAATTTTTCCAATATTTGGGTTTTATTCTCAAGCGCATTTCGGTGAGCGCGTTCATGGGTGTCTATAATTATATTTTCTTGGTCCGATTAGGACAAAACGTCATCCACCACCAATTGTGAAAAGCGTGTTTTGCAATTAAGAAAGTGATTAGGATACACCTCCTGTATTTTACCCATTATGTTTTCAGGTGTCTTAATGCAATTTATTACTGAAGGATTTAAATATCTCTTCAATATAGTGATTAAATTTACACTGTTGTAATCTCTCTCCACTATGGTGTGCCTATGATAACCAGGGAAAATAATCTGAAATTGATATGAGGGAAAATCGCCTATTGAGAGAAATATTTGATTCTTAAACGCATTAATTGGAACCTCGACACTAGGTATTAAGTTTTCTGCTGAACTTTCTCCGCTGTGAACTGTACCAGTTAAAGAGTTAATGTTTGTAACAGCAGATCGCGAAAGTGCGTCGGCAACTACATTAATTTTTCCAGGCTTATAACGAATCTCATGGTTATATTCCTCCAAGATGGTCTTCCATCTTTTCATCTTCATATTGCTATTTCTATTACTAAGAACGTGAGTGAGAGGTTGATGATCTGTATAAATCACCACCTTTGCGGTTCCGTACAAATAGTTTCTAAGGTTATTCAAAGCCCACACAATGGCAAGCATTTCCCTTTCATTAGTGGCATAACTTTCTTCTTCCTTTGATAATGTTCGGGAAATAAAGGTTATGGGGCGACCATCCTGACTTAGTACCGCTCCTATAGCGATGTTCGACGCATCAGTTGTAAGATGAAATTCTTTTTCAAAGTCAGGATAGGACAAAATCACTTCCTGTGACAAAAGAGCATTTTTTAATTTATCGATTGCCTCCTTTTCCACATCACCCAACGATATTTTGGCTTTTATTTTACTCGATTCCGTTCTAGAAACTCTACCGTTTGTTCCCCTTAACTTCTGGGTAAGAGGTTTCGCAATGTCAGCAAACCCTTTGATAAATCTGCGGTAGTAGCTAAAAAGACCGAGAAGAGAACTCAAATCCTTAAGTGTGCCGGGATATGGAAATTTAGTAATAGCCTCGACCTTCTTTGGGTTGGCTTTTAAGCCATTCTCGGATACAACAAACCCCAAAAATTCAACCTCATTTCTGAAGAATTCACACTTGTCCAGCTGCACTTTCATATGGGCAGCATTTAAGGTTCCAAAGATCTCATTAAGGTGCTGTAGATGCGATTTCTCGTCCCTACTAAATATTATTATATCATCGATGTACACATAGCAGGTTTTACCAATAAAATTTCGGAGAATATCATCGAGAGCTCTCTGGAATATCGCAGGTGCATTCCTGAGCCCAAATGGAAGTCGAGTAAACTCGTACTTCGCATTACTAACGGAGAATGCTGTCTTTTCAATGTCTGCCCCCTTGAGCGGGATCGGGTGAAATGTGTAAATAATAGCGGAAAAGTCTTTTAAAGTATCGTTCCCCAAAATTGCATCAAAAGTACGCAACCCTGGTAGAACAAAAAATTTTATTGGTCTACTCGAAGGACCGAAAAGATTTAGAAAGGTATGTTTGGAAATTTCGACATCTCCAGATATCGATTTTGCAAAAAAATTGTCTTCATTTGGAAGAGGATTCTTTACTAAACAGGATTTAATATAATTCTTATTGCTACCGGTATCTAAAAGAAATTTTAGTGTTTCTCCGTTCCTCAAATTTACCTTAAAATAGGGTAAAGAGGAACAATTTAACCAAAAAAATTAAGGTCTGCATTTAAGTCTTCAACGGAGTAAGAACCTAATGCATTATTGGTTTCTTCAGCCTTAGCATCGAAGCGAGAGGGCAATTCATCAACGTTTTCGTGTTTCGTATGAATTTTCATCCGTTGTTTCATTCTGTGCGCCACTGCCTCTAGTTTCCAAATGGAAGTTTCTCTGAATCTTATTAACAGGACCTTGGAAGGACCCGTGAGGCCTTTTGTAAGCTGAATTGAATGGTGGCCTGTTTACATAATTTACCTGTCTAGTTTGAACAGAGGAATCAATGTCCATCGGTACAACACCTCCGACATTTGATGAATTGTTATGTGAATTATTAAAATTTTTATTCTGGCTTTGAATTGGGAATGGTCGGTTTTGATATGTGCTAAATCTATTTATTTGGAAATAAGCACGATTATGCGGGTTATATGCTAAGGTTTGGTTAGGAAAGCTGCGTGGAGGAATGATCGATCTGGCGCGGGCCATATTACCGATATTTACGAGTTCAGGATGAAATTTCTTTGGTGTTGGTAGAACTAGTTTGTCATTATTACTCGAAAATCGAGAATGCGCATGATTCATGCGGAATGACATATTGTCCAATTTTAGACAAATATGCAAAGCTTGTGGTAATGAAGTTGGTTCTTTTACGCTTAGCAACCTCGGGAGGTCTCCATTCAGTCCTCTACCGAACGTATCCAGGGCCTTCTCCCTGTAAGTATTCGTTAATGCTCGAAGACTGGATTTGTCTATGTCTAAGCATGCAACTTTATCCAAAAGTATAGAAAGATGTTGATAAACAACGTGGTAAAACTCCGTGATGCTTCTACCCTTCTGGCATAGGACAGTCATTTGGTACTCCAAAGTACCGATATCTCTTCTGTCAGAATAATGAAGCATTAAGCACTTTTTTATTCTTCCCCAGTCGAGGGGTGTCCTATAGGACTCCAATGCAGTGTCTGCATCCCCTATGATCTTAGTACGTATGGTATGGAGAATTGCGTAGTATCGTCCTGTGCCTATTAAAGATTTGTAAAGATCTAATACTCTGTCTACTGATTTTCGCCAAGAGTTAAATTCACCTGGTTTCCCAGAGAATTCCCTTAACGATTTGACAATATCCGGCACTTTGTCAAGTTCTTCTAGTCTAGATGGTACTACACCTACGGGAACATCATCGCCCTCATCTGCTACATTATCGGAAGGAGTTCCGATTGTTTCTAAAATCAATCTCCTAATTTGTGATTTCTGAATTTCGGTAAATCCTGCCGCGTTTTCCGACGCAGTACTGTTACCTAATGTAAGTGTTCGACTTAACCTTGCGGTTAGTTGTTCTACAGATTCGTCCGGCATTTTTGTGTCAAAAGGAAAGGTTTTTAATAAAGACTTTAGCACAACACTAATATAATTTTTTCAAGGGTACTTCTGTTACTTTTGTTGATTTATATTGAACAGTTAACAAATGTTACTTACCAGAAATATCCGGTCATCTTCAAAAGGTTTTCTCAAATGTTACTTCCCAAAATTATTTTTTTAAATTATTAATTTTTTCTGAAATCTTTTTAATGTTATTATTCTCTCTTTTTATATTTTCCTTTTTTTTAAATTTGTATTATTATTTTTCCTATATCCTTTTACTCTTAGTTAAATTTTAATTTAAAAGCATTTCTTTAAACAGTATTGAACAATTTCTAATGTTTACTTCTTACGTTATGGAATTTTTCCTCTAAAAATTTTTTACATAAAATTTTTCTTTTATTTTCCATTTTTCATATAAATTATTTTTTAATTCTTCGTATTCACAAAATTTTCTCTTTTATTTAGAATTTTTCGTTTGAAACATTTCACATTTTCTTCTTAAAACATATTTCCTACTTCTTTGTATTCTTATTTCCTTTATTTTTAATTATTTTTTAATTCTTCGTATTCACAAAATTCCTCTTTTATTTAGAATTTTTCTTTTGAAACATTTCACATTTCCTTCTTAAAACATATTTCCTACTTCTTTGTATTCTTATTTCTTTTATTTTTAATTATTTTTTAAACTTTTCATATATCTCCTTTTTTTTAAAAAAAAAAAAAACTTATTTTCACAAAATATTTCTTTATTTATTTTCCAACTTTTTACATTTCTTTCTTAAAACTTATTTTCACAAAATATTTCTTTATTTATTTTCCAACTTTTTACATTTCTTTCTTAAAACTTATTTTTTAATTTTTTTAGCTTTTCTTAAAATTTATTTTCACAACATTTTTTCTTTATTTAATTTATTTTTTAAGCTTTTCTTAAAACTTATTTTCACAAATTATTTCTTTATGTTTAATTTATTTTTTAAACTTTTCACTTATTTCCTACGGCTTGAATAGCGCTGATCCTTTTCGGCTAGTACTCAGGGGCTATACAAGGCTTTTTTTAAGGACTTTTCCAAACGAGGGTCCCTGCTCGGGCGCCAATTAATTTTATTTGTATTTAATTTTGTTTTTAAAAAATACGTGTTGCAAAGCGTTGTTATTCTTTATTTACTGTAAAATGACTGCACAAGTTTTACTTAGAACTAAATTTAAATATATTTTTCCTAACTGTTTCTGCTGCTACTGCATTTGCACGGTAAGATGATACTTTAAATATAAATCATAAAACTGTTTCCCACAGTTGAAGAAAATGCTGACAACGCGTCTGGAATTTGCGCGTGTCAACCAAATTCACTGTCAATATATTTTTGAATGTTTTATTTGTTAACTTATATATAAATGTTTTCAGATTTAAAAGTTTCTTTCGTTTATATAAAGAAGAATTTTTCTTTATGTTAAATGAGCTGAAGGAACATTTCAAGAAGCCTGTGCGAGGTACTGCTATACCTCATATACATAGGTACTAAAACAATGTGCAACTCTTAGGTTCCTTGCTGACGACAGTTAACAAAAAAGCTGTGGAAATGATTTTAACGTAGAAGTATTAAATATCTTCGAGCTATATGTACGTTTGTGCAAAATGGATAATAACAGAAATGATTGTAGAAGAGTAAAACGTTCTGCTGTATCGTTGTAACTCTATTTTTTCTATAAATAACTTGTCAATCGTTAATAAATTCATGTAAGGCATTTAAAAAAAAAAACTTGACTTACCTTCTCTCCATTTTATTTCCTTATGATTTTTGAAACAACTGCTACTGAGCAGTTGTACTTTTTTGGCATTTTTGTCAACCTCACTAACACTGAGTTGTAATCGATAATACCACAAAAAAGTTGTAATACGAAATTCTTTAAACTTTTACATTTTTGACAGGTTGAGTTGTAATCGATAATACCGCTTTGAAAAATTTCAACTGAATTACAGTTTAGTTGTAAACCGTAATAGAGGCGTTAATCTGTTATCGAAACTACATGTAATATGATATGAAAATGCATATCGAGCTTTTGCTGCAATAGAGTCATAACTCAAAAAAGTAGTTTTGCAGAAAACGAGTTTAAAGTTGCGCATGCGCTAACAACTAAATGATAAACGAAAATTTAATATTTGGCTCAAAAGTTTAGTATGCAAGATATTTGAATGAAATTTTTACACATTCTGAAGCACGATTTGAGAAATTTTTTTGCATTATTAACTCGAAAATCACAGTTTTTGAGTTATGACTGTATTGCAGCAAAGGCTCGGTATGGGATATGTTTAACAATGAATGTTGTTGATGATATATTCCCATTTGGAATATAATTTGGAAAATTTGAAAAATGCATTCCGAATCTGCATATATTACAAATAGAATATTTATTTTGTTTTAATTCTTAAACTGCTGCAATTTATCTCATGATTCTCTAGATCAATCTGCTGGTAAAAATTTTGTAGACATGAGTCACACACAATAATGCTTCTATTTCATTTCGTTTACTGTGACCGTATTGATCTTAAAGTAAATAAAAGAAGAAAATCAATAAAAATAAAGAAGAAAATATTTTTAAGATTGTTCCATTTACCTTGATAAATTTTTGATGATTACATAGTGTGAAGAAATATTTTCACCATCGTTCTTTAGCAGAAACAGCAGGTTTATATGCGTAAGCTTGCAATACTTCGTTTTATAATGTGATCCGACAATAACTTCCTTTTTATCATCATAACCGAATAACTTTATACTTACTTCTTGATTATTTTTTTTCAAAAATTTCTATATTTTTCAGTTTTACTCGAAAAGATAATCTACTAAAATTTAGCAGGAATCTATTCAGATTTATTTTTTAATATAATTATTATTTATTGAATATTCAATTATAAAGTGAAACATCAATAAGTTTTTCAAATCTTAAATCTAAAAAAGTTAAATATATGTTTAGCCAGTTCTAAACAAAATTTTTAATTTTCAACGGTTGATTTTTGTTATTTTACATCTCTCGTGGACGGCTGAGAAAAAGAGTATCCCTTCTTTTCAGCTTTGTGTGGCCTCTATAATGTAGAATATTGCGCTCAAGTGGATTTGGGTGCAACTCAAGTTTTTTTACTGCCTGTTCGCCGATATCGAAGTAGTTCTTTCTTTCGAACAATTACATTTGAAACAAAAACAAATTCAAAAAAGTGACGTGTACACATTTCTGCTCGTTAACTTTTATACTTCATTGTTTGAGACATTTTTCTAATTTTGATATGTACCCTTGTAAGTGGTGGGAAGCATCTACTGGATTTTCATGAACGCTTAAACAAGCTGTATCATCAGCAAATGATGTATGAATGTTATTGCTAAACGGTAAGCCAAAGATGCTGCCTTGGTCAACTCCGGCTTCCATCGACTGCGGAGGGCTTAAAAAATTGCCTTCTCGAACCACAAATTTATGTTCATTTAAATAGTTTTTTTAAAAGTCTGACGATGTTTGCGGGAAGATTTTGCGTTAATTTGTGTGTAAGACCTTCGTGCCATACTTTATCGAAAGCTTGAGAGACATCAATATAGAGCGCAGAGCAATATTTCTTTTTTTCAAAACTGTCTCTAACAACATTTACAAGTCTGTGAGTTTGTTCAATTGTGCTATGTTGTCTGCGAAAACCGAATTGATGATCTGGAATGCATCCACTTCTAGTGTAAAGTACGCACACTTATGGTGTTTTCTTTTCTGAACAAAAATGTTGCCCTTTCAATGTGTAACACTTTTTACAGTTTGCACCTACCTTTAAAAAGTGGTACATTTTTTATTGCCACAATGGTACAAAATATTTGAGGCTTAACATTACTTAACATTAATTAATTAATTATCGTTTTAATTATAAGTTTTTTCGCGTAAGTAAGTAGAATGACAAAAATACTAGTTCTTACTTATATAAAAATATACTAAACAAAGTTGTAAAAATGGGCAGTATCTCACCCCGACCTGATAGTTGAGGGCAAAATATGTTGCATATTTTGCCATTTATTGGTGCAACATAATTAGAAAGGAACGAAATCGCTTTTTAATATGTTACATATATTTTAGAATGGATCACGAAAATTAAAGAATGTAGCATAAATGCAACACTTTTTTCAGAAAAGAAAACGCCATTAGTCACCAAAAATATAACACTAAGCAATCACAAACAAATTAAATAAAACAAAATATAAGCACAAAAAAAAATAATAAAATAAATAAATAAAGTAGACCAACGAACTCGTTTAAACTTTAGCAACTATGTAAAATTGAAATTTCTGTAATAATATAGTTTTTAAGTATGTTAAGAAAAAAACTGCATAGTAGTAGATTTTAAGTATGCTAAAAAAAATTAAGACAAAAACTGCATAATAGTAAATTTAATGTATGTTAACAAAAATTGTATAAATAGAAAAGTTAATTGCAAATAAAATCAGAATCATACTGGCAATCAAAATCTGCTTTTGACTCTCATATTCAGGCACCTAGTAAAACACTTGTAGCAGCCTACTAACTAGCTCAGAACACACTTGAGCTACAAATAAACCAAAGTGCTATAGGGAAAACTCGAACACTTTACACCAATCATTACACTAGTCACTATAGGCATCAGCTTGCTCATATACAGCTTTTCAACTAGTTTTGAAATGTTGGGCAATGAACTAATAGGCCGATACGATTCAACCTTCGTATGATCCTTGCCGGGCTTAGGTATCATAGTAATCATCGAAACCTTCCATTTTGTTGGATAGTGATCTAGGCGTAGAATACTATTAAAAATTAATAGTATTATTCTTTTTGCAATATAAGGCTGTTCTTGAAGCATTTTGTTGTTTATTTTGTCGACTCCTGGGGCTTTTTTGCTTTTAAGAATAGTAATGGCCTTTTCAATTGTAATATTTGGTGAGCGTTGATTGAGTTTATATATGTTTTTAATGCCAGTATGCCAGATGAATGCCAGTATCCACTTGCCGATTTAAGGCAAAGATAAAAATTTAAATTTTCTTGAATTAGTAATGCCGATTGAAGGCAAAGTATTAATTAATTTTCATTTTCAAAATTTCGTCTCTCATATTCTAAAATAACTGTATTCTAAAACTACAAAATTTCTTATTCACTAAATATAATTGTAGTTTGAAAAAAATATATATAAAATACATTAAGCATAGTTGTTGTATAAAAATAACAAATATTTCAGTATCGAACATATAATTGTTTTAATTAAAAATAACAATTGTATTAAAGATATAAATGGTTGTTGTAAAAATGGTAGTAATATTAACAGAGTGCCATGTGCAAAAATGATAATAAGAACAGTGTGTGTGATAAGTGTACTTACATATAAAATAATGATAAATAAATAGATTATTTAGGATGCACTACACCCTTCCCCTTAAGAAAAAATTTAACAATTTTAGGGATTTAAATTTAAAATTTATATGTTTTTGTTTTTTTTTTTTTTGTTGTTAATATTGTTTTAAATTATTATTATGGTATTCTTTAAATTCATTACCTATTTCTAAAATAGAGTTTACTCCTTTTCTTTTGACTATTTTATACGGACCATGATATGGTGCCTGATTTTTTTTTCTGTTAAATTTTCGAACGAGTACTAAATCTCCTTCTTTAAAATCTAGGGGATTAGTTTTTAAGCATTTTTCTACTCGTTTTTGTTTCGACTTCTCTAAATATTCTCTTGCCTTAGTTATAGAATATTGTAATCTGAACCTCAATTCTTGGGCATAATTTTCCGGGTTGTAAATTGGTTTATAACTTGAAATTTCTTCATTAGGAAAGTTCGGTAGTTTGCCAAATACTAGCTTATATGGTGTGTAATTTGTGTCTATATGAGGTGTAGTGTTGTATGCGAAACAGAAGTAAAGGTTCAATTAATCGAGACTTAACCATAATGCCATAGCCAAACAGCTGTTTACGGTTATGGCGAAAAACCAAAATTCAATTGGTTTCTATGGTCATGGCGTTATGGTAAGTCACCTATAACCAAATACATTGTTTTTCATAAGTTTGGTTTGAGCAGCTGTTTTCTATGGTTCTATGGCATTATGGTTAAGTCACGACTAATTTAACCTTAAGGAATCCATCTGTCCCACTCTTCATGCTTACAATAATTAAAAGAAACTCATTGAGTACTCTATGATTTCTCTCTACTGATCCTAGAGTCTCATGGTGATATGGTGTGCTAAAACCTTGTTTAATTTGTAAAATGTTGCATACTTCAAACAATAATTCGTTTAGAAACTCAGTACCTCTGTCAGATTTGAGAACTTTAAAGTGTCCATATACTAAAATTAAATTTTCTACTATATTCTTAGCAACTGTTTTTGCATCCTTTGTTTCTATAGGACATGCTACAATATATTTTGTCAGATCAACTTGCATTGTTAAGATATATGTATCTGTAGTGGTTTGAATACCTCAATGGGCCTACAGTATCTATTGATATTGTTTCAAAACTTGTTCGTGGTGTATCAGTAATAATTAGTTTTTCTTTTGTGTGTCTGGTTTGTTTATTTATTCTGCACTCGTTGCAGTTTTGTATATGTTTTTTGACCATTTTTCCCATGCTCTTCCATATATATTTTTGTTTAAGTTTTAGGGTAGTTTTTCTTACTCCTAAATGACTTCCTAAAATTTAATTGTGATATTCATTAATTAAATTGGTTTGACGATTTTTGTCTGTGATTCTTAAATTAATAACATCATTATATTTTAGAGCTAATTTGTGTATACCTAGGGATAGCATTTTTGGTAAAAGTTTCTCCAATGACATTTGTATGTATGTTCGTTGGATTGTCGCTGCACCTGATTACTATCTCTACATCACTAATTGCAATATCGGGTTTTTTGATTTTTGAATCTAATTAAAATTTTAATGTTTTCATATTTTCGATATCTGAGATTGACGTACATTCCCATATAAAAAGTTGATCAGGCTTTTTATTTGAGCCGTTATTGTCATTCGCGTTGTTAATTTTTGGTTTAGATATTTTTTCATGTTTTGCGTTATTGCAAAGACGTTTTCCATGGGTACGTTGTCCGATGGAATCATTGATTTCAAAGTGTCGGTATTTATACGTATTCTAGATAATGCGTCAGCATTTCTATTAATTTTTCCTTTTTTGTATGAGATTTCGAAATCGTAGTCGCATAAATCGAGTCTAATTCGGATTTTCGTTATTTTGGACGATGGGTTTTTGTGTGTAAATAACGATACGAGAGGTCTATGGTCTGTAATTACGTAAAATTTCTTACCGTAAAGGTATGGCCTAAAAAAATTAATTGCCCAATGTATGGCTAAGAGTTCTTTTTCTATGACTGATTTATTTAAATCATGTTTTGATAACGTTTTACTGGCATAGGATACCGGTAAATCTTTTCCTATTTCTCCTTGAGATAATACTGCTCCTAAAGCAAAATTTGATGCATTCATAGTTAAAATAAACGGTTTTTGAAAATCGGGATTTGGAGAATTGGTGGATTTATGAGTTTGTTTTTGAGCATATCGAACGATTGTTGGCAAGTTTCATCCCAAACGAATGGTTTACCTTTCTTTAATAATTGGTTTAAATTTCTGGCTATTTGTGTAAAATCTTTCACAAAACGTCTGTAATACAGAAAGCGATAAATGTTCGTACTTCATCAACATTTGTTGGTACCTGGTAATTTTCTATAACGTGATGTTTGTTAGGATCGGTTCGGATTCCCTCTTTTGTTATTAAATGACCTAAGTATAGTACTTCTGTCATTAAAAAACAATATGTTTTTGTATTTAGTTTCAAATAATATTTTTTTAATCTTTCAAAAACTTTCTCTAAGCTGCTATTGTGCTGTTTTATGCTACATCGAAATAAAATAATATCGTCCACATACAAAAATGATTCGGCGTCTGAGCCACTTAGTGCTATTGTTGCGCTGAAAACTATTTGACGATATTTTAAGACCAAGCGGTAATCGTGTAAATTGAAAATGACCATTTCCTGTCGAAAATGCTGTCAAATTAATCTGATGGAATGAGCTGGTCATATCCAATGTGGAAAAGTACTTTGCTCTACCTAATTTATCTAAAACATCTTCGATTCTTGTTAATGGGAATTTGTCATTTACTATTTTTTCGTTTAGTTTACGAAAATCTACTACTGGTCGCCATTCGCATTTGTCTTTCGCGAATTTTTTCGGTACTGCCAATAAAGGTGAATTATAAGGACTTATTGACGGTTCAATAATTTCATCTTCTAATAGTTTTTCTTCTTTCCTCTTTACCTCGCTTGTTTTTAAGCTGTATGGTTTGACATATACCGGTGTTGCATCTGTTGTGTGAATTTTTTGTGTATAAAAGTTATTTGCTGTAAGTTTCTCTCCTTCTATTTCGTTATTCCTGTCAATTATATCAGTTAGTGAGTGCTTGTTTTGCTACGGGGTCTATTGATTCAATGTTTAAGTCTTGTAAAACTCTAGATATCCTGTTTGTATTCGTTGCAGTGTTATTATTTGTGTATTTGTGTATTTCATAATTTGTTAAGTCTTTTCTATCAAGTTCTAATTTGTTTATCGTTACATCATGTTTAAAAATCTAATATGCTTTGTGCCTACAGCTGGTACTATACTATTGGGTACAAAAACGCCTGGAGATATCTCCTTGCTTAAAATGATACACTTTCTTTATTTGTAAATATATTTACTGGTGCGATTAATTCTGAACATTTCTTCATTTTCTATACTAAATGTTGTTGTGTATGTCTCGAAATCTATTCTACATTTGTATTTTTCCAAAATATCTCTTCCATTTATTCCATCAGTGGGTATAGGGAAATCGTTGGATACTATATGAAATTTATGGTTAATATGCTGATTTTCAAAATGTAAATTTAAATGGGCTGAACCAATGCTTTCAATGGTGTCAAATTGAAATATCCTTTTAAATTTCCTTGTTTGCATATTTTCCATATGCACCTGTGTCTAAAATGAAGTAATGATTTTTATTTGTAATTTTGCAATTTATTATAATGGAATTTGGCGTATTTATTGAAAAATTGAAATATCGTGGCTTCGGATAACAGTTTTCGTTACCCTGCCTCTCTAGTTTCCCTGTCTATATGAAATATTATTAGCATTTTGGCTTCTGCTGCTATTATGAGAGTAGTTATTATTGTTGTTTCTGTTTCTATTTTGAGGAATATTATTTATGTTTCTATTATGTGAAAAATTATTATTTGAATGTGTGTCCCTATTGTTATAACTATATCTGTTATTATTATTTTGTGATCTGTTATGTTGGTTATTGTCTCTAATATTATTTTTCTTGTGGTGAAAGTTGGAATTTTCATGCCTACGATTGTTATTAAAATTGTGCTATGCAGGGACCGTAACTGTTATGACTTTTATCGAAAAAGTATATATGCATAGTAATACGCTAGTTTTATTGCCTCCAATTTATAGGTATATAAAAATTATTGTTATTATTATATTTGTTCAGCTGTTTAATTTTACCATCAAAATTGATTCTAAGTTTTCTTCAGATAAATTATATCTCAAATCCCCCAATATCAATTTGAGTGCTCTTGAAATTGTGATAACGGATGTTTTATCATTTATAACATTGAAAGCAATAAAACTTGCGTGTTGCTATGCAATATTTAATTCATGACTTTTATTTTTGCCTTAAAATATTAAAAGTTAAAAAATAACTTTTATCTTTTGAGTAAAAATTTTAAAAGTCAAAAATAACTTTTAATTTTTGCCTTAAAAAATAAAAGTTAAGAAATAACTGTTATTTTTTGACTTTTATTAAAAAAGGCACAAATTTAAAAGTCATACAAAAATTTGCATGTACATCACCTATGTATCATAATGGTAAAAACCAAAATTTTCTACGATAATTTTTTATGTGTGCTTTTTTGATGTAAAATTTTAAAAATAACAGTTATTTTCTGTCCCTGGTGCTATGTACTATAATTTGCACGTTGGTTGTTGTCTCGGATATTCATGTTACTATGGTGAAAAGTATGATTTCTACCACTATATTGGCATGCGATGTTGTCGCGTTGGAGCAATCTTTGGGGGTTTTGGAAATTGTTGGGTTTTCTGCCGCAAACTCTAAAAATGTTATTGTTGTTTTGTTGAATATCTTTTTCTAATGTTATGAATTTTTCTGATGCATCATTTAATGTTTTTGGACTACACGCTATCTATAGGGTTCTATACTGTTCATTTACGCCTTTCATAAATATATTAAGTGCCATGCTCTCAGTCATTTTATATATAGTATTTTTAGCCTCTTGTGTCGGACTTTCTAATGCCTTTATTTGAAAATCGTTTAATTGTTCACCTAGCAGGACAATTTTTTCTATGAACGAAGCTATGTCTGAATTCTTTTGTTTTAGTGATCCAAGCTCATTTAAAACTTGTTGTAAGGTTCTTGGATTAGGATACGATATCACCAATAAGTTTTCTTAGATCAGTAAAGGTTTTTGGTATGTTAGCACGTCCAATTGTGCTACGAACATTTGCAGTTAATTTAAAATTGTAAACATATTTTATAAAAAGTGCTCTCTCTTCTGCAAGAATCATGTCGTGCAATAGTTCTGTTTGCAACAAAAAGTCTTCTAACGCCTCATACGGACCCTTAAACACATGTACATATGTTTTTACCTATGTCAAAATGAGCCATATTTGATATATTACCTACTTCTTCGACCGATTCTAAATTGGTGTCTTTGCTTTCTTTTGTTAGAAGATTTTTTATGAGTAGCAACACTCTACCATATATTTCTTCAAATTTCTGTATTAATATTTTGCAATTTTCTGTAATTAATGACTGAGAATATTTTTCGAATTCTGTTTTTATTATTTGTAAACGTTTTAATTTTTCTAATTTATATTCTTCTGTAAACTCTATTTTTACTTATGTTAATATTTACTTCAATTTTCTCTAATTAATATATATATTTTTCTATAGTTTCCATCTAATAAGGAAAAGGTTTTAGTCGCATATAATTATTATTATACCCTTCACCAAAAATGGTAAGGGTATTTATAGGTTTGTCATTACGTGTGTAATTTCCACAATATTTATATGAGGTCCATATAGTATATATATACTGGATCCTTATAATAAAAAAATTTAACTGAGCCCTGTCCGTCTGTCCGTCTATCCGTCTGTCTGTACGTGAAATCCATTTTCTGAAGACACAAGAAGAGCTAGAGAATTGTTTCTTAAAGTAAAATGTAGGGATTTTTCTAAGGATGCTTCGTATTGAAAATCAGCAAAAATAAAAGTATCGATTCTGAAATGGATATATATACAAATAAATGAAGATATATATATATATTCATTGCAGAAATAAATTTATAAATACACTAGGTGCCTCAGTAGTATTGAATACGGGGTCACGCGCATTGAATATGTGTCAGTGACAATAATTCAACACACGACCCATCGTGCTACTGAGGCTTGTTAGTACTTTGTGTATATTAACTTAATAATAACTCAAAGTATTTTTTCGTACAAACCCCTTTTTGTCACACATCTAAGCATGTGTGTATAAAAACACAAGGCATTTGCTTTTGAAAGATCAGCAGACTCAAATCGTTATTTGCTTTTACATACCAAGCAATATTCTACACACATAAAAATTTCAATTTTTTTTTCACCAAAGCACATTATAAACATAAACATGTATGTATGCACACAAACACTATACATACGTACAAGACAAGTAAACTCTGTGGAAAAAAATGTCGCACACTGATGATTACAAATATGCTCTGATGTATTTATATGTATGTTAAAAATGCTTCTGTATTTATCTTTTAAAATGTTGTATATTTGTCAATTTGTTTTTCATTTTAAAAATTGAAATATATGTACATAGGCTTGTAACTATATTTGAAAATAATAAACAGGTTATTTTATACATATATATATACATAATTGAAATGAGCCGTCGCTAAAAAGTATTTTGTCACCAGTAAAATAACTTTTCATTTATGAGGTGTTTTTTGATATGTATGTACATACATACATAAGTACCTATGTAATATGTCAATAACGAAGAATAAATACATAACTTACATAATTACTATTTGAAATAGCCCTACGTTAGAACAATGAATATTGTTTTAGCCTTCTCGAAATCGATAAACTGATACGTTCTGTTAGGCTGATTGGATAATCTAAGTAAGTACATATGTATGTAACTAATATGTATAATAGCTACATACATATGTATGTACATATGTATGTGTTTTTAAAAACCCCCTAGTAATTTGAATTTTCATCTAAGCAAGTAGGTATGTACATATGTACTAAGCTTTAAGCTAACTAGTGTTGACTTTTCAAATATCAAATTATTAGGTACCTACAGTTAAAATAATAGGTAATTATGTGTGTAACAAATAACAATATACATATGTATGTATGTAGGTACCTACATAGCAATTATATCAATATGTATGTATAACAATATCAACTTTAAATCCGTGCTGAAATGAAAGTAACAAGCCAAAATAAGGCAAACATATGTATGTATGTACATATGTATGTAAAAATGTGCGTATAAATATAAAACAAAGTTACCCATCAAACCAAAAACTTCGATTTTGTAACGAATTCGAAAGTTTCGATTTGTAAAAAAATGTCTTAAAAATGTCGTTTAGACTATTCTTAATGTTTTCGTAATCATTTTTAATTGACTAAAGATCTGCACGTGATAAAACACTATTTATCTTGTAAATTTTATTAAATTTTTCTTGTTAATTATATTTATCTATTGAACTAAAAATAATACAGTATTTTTCGGTTAATTGACCCTACGGTTAATTGGTTTCCACGCTTGATTGAACCACATGATCGGGCAAAAAAATATTGCATACGAAAACACATGTAAATTTCCTCCGATAATTGAACTCGGTTAATTGATTTTCCCGCTTAATTGGTGCAAAAATCATGTCATCAAAAATAAATTTCCTCTTACTTTTACCCGGTTAATTGCATTATTATTGAAAAATAATCTGGCATTTTTGCACATACATATTTGACATCATTTGTGAAAAAATTTGTGTTTAAGTTTATGTTTTTTTTTGTAAAACCAATATATGAATTGTTTTTTATTTAGTTTATAAATTTTATTTTTTTGTAAAACTCATGTGCACACAAATAGTGCATTTAATAGTACATATGTACCTACAATAATAAATACCTGCGATACACATACATATATGTACATTTCTTTCTGTTAATTGGCTCTTTTTTGTTTAAGGTAAAAAAAAATTATTTTGAAAAACTTAAAGTGCACATATGCGATTTCTTTTAATTCATTAGTATGTAGTTCCAATTATGCGTGATTTCTGTAATTGAACAAATTGTTCAATTAAACGGGATTCTTGTAATTGAACGAATTGTTCAATTAAGCGGGTATCGGCTAATTGGTTCCCCGGTTAATTGAACAAAAAGTTGTGCAAATTTTGATGTGCAATTAAGCGAAAAAGACTGTATTAACGAATTTTACCTGATTTTGCAATACTTACTTAATAATTAAATTTTTTAAAAAAATGTTTCTCTTCACAAACTTAATTTAAAACTTGTAAACATCAAATAGGTATAACTTCAGACATAATACAGAAATGTCTTACGGTAGAAAAACAAAATGAATATTTTGTATTATTGCCCATGCGCCCAACCATACGTACAAATATATATTATATATTTATATGTCCATTCAGTTTCAACTCTCGTAGTGAACAGACGCGTTTTTATAATCGTCGCAACTGAATATAAAAAAAATATAAAAGAAAAAAAATTTTCAAGTCACAAAAAAATATAAAAAAAACAAAACATTTATTGAACAGTTATTTTACTGGTTTTATTTTATTTTTTGCTTGTGTACAATACACATAAATATTTGCATACACAAACTAATAGAAGTGAAAATAAAAAAAAGAGAACTCTGATGAGTTCATCTTCTGATAAAAACAACAATAATCCTACAAGCAGTAGGAATGTACAATACATAACTTTAGTTGCTGATGACACAAATACTCGTGCGCGATCATTATCTCTCAACATGTTAAATAGTGATCAAGAAGCAACAACAATTGCACCCATCAGCAAACTTGTCAGCTTAGCTGTACAAACAAACAAACAAACAATAAGTAACAAGGTGACCAACGTGCACAAAATGGTAGATGCGGTGAGTACATTAAATGATAATAAAATTCAAACAGGAATGGACAGATACATAACCGTGTTAAAAAGGGGAAGAAGTCCAAAATCAGCTCAAATAGCTTCAACAGCGAAAGTTCCCAGAGATGAAAAAAACAAAATAAAAAATTCCGAAAATCGTTTCGCGATCTTATCAGAACAAGACAATGAAGACACAACTACAACAAGGTCGAGTAAACCTCCACCGATATATTTAAGAGAGCAGAACTCTAGTTTTTTGGTAAAAAGCCTTATCTCCTTAATTGGAGAAAATGAGTTCTATGTAACTCCAATTAAGCGCGGAAATATTAACGAAACAAAAATCCAGGTAGTGCAAGAAAGTCATTACCGAAAAATAGTTTCTGACCTTGAGTCAAAAAACAAAAATTTTTATACGTACCAATTAAAGAGTGCTAGAGGTCTAACCGTCGTAATAAAAGGTATAGACTCTAGTGTGGATCCAGAAGAGGTAAAGTCTGGCCTTGAAGATAATGGCTACAAGGTGAAAAATATCTCAAACATTAAAAATAGAGAAAAAATCCCCCAACCTATTTTTAGAGTCGAGCTACAGCCAGGCGACATGAAAATTAAAAAAAATGAATCGCACCCAATCTATAGCTTAAAATACTTGTTGCATCGAAGAGTTACCGTTGAGATGCCACATAAAAAAACTGGACCTATCCAATGCATGAACTGTCAAGAATTTGGCCATACCAAAACTTATTGCAAGTTGCCTACCGTTTGCGTTGTTTGTGGCGAGTTACACAGTACCGCTAACTGTGACAAAATAAAAGGTGATACCAAAGCAAAAAAATGTAGTAATTGCGGCGGAAACCACACTGCCAACTATAGGGGCTGCCCTCTTTATTCTCTTTTTAAAAATTCGTCGAACAGAAAAACAAATGCTACTCCCGCTCAGCCCAACACTCCTTTAAACTACCCACAGTTACCTCAACCGTCGTCTAGCCATAATCAATACTCAAATGTTTTAAAGTCTAACACGACTCTTACTCAACAAAAACCTAATAGTCAATTTTCATACGCTAATATTTTAAAGAGTAACCAGATTCCGGCGCAAAAAACTGTACCAGTAAATGAAGAATCAGGGCATAATATTAGTCGTATTGAAGCCTCAATAGAGATCCTTATACAAACAGTAAATACATTCACTCTCAACATGTCCTGTATGATGCAGGAAATGTTGAAAATGCAGTCTACCTTGTTGCAGGCTGTATTGAACAAACCATGAACTTAAGAATCTGTTTTTGGAACGCAAACGGCATCTGCCAACATAAAAATGAAATTGAATATTTTCTTCTGGATAAACAAATCGATGTTATGCTTATCTCAGAAACTCACTTGACGTCCCGAAGCTATTTTCGAATTAGTGGATATAATTTCTACGACACCAAGGATCCTCAAGGTAGAGCTTGTGGTGGCTCTGGAATCCTAATAAAAACTCGAATAAAACACTACCTACTAAATGACCTTCGTAAAGAATATCTTCAAGCAACGAACATCTGCATTGAAAATTTTTATCAAAAGCTTGTGATATCATCTGTTTATTCTCCTCCCAGGGTTTCAATTTCAGAGAGTCAATATACCGCATTTTATACAACACTGGGGTCCCGTTTTCTAGCAGCTGGTGACTACAATGCTAAACACACATTTTGGGGCTCACGTTTAATCAGTCCTAAGGGTCGTGTTTTGTTTGACACAATTTCAAAAATGGGTTTGAATGTAGTTTCAAGTGGTCAGCCAACATATTGGCCAACGGATCGTCAAAAAATTCCTGATGTTATCGACTTTGGGATTATGAAAGGCGTGCCCAGCGAAATGATTGAAGTAGAAGCGTCTTTGGATTTGTCTTCAGATCACTCGCCTACTATTATCACTATTTACTCACACACAACTGCAACACATACATGTGATTTACCGCTGACACCTGCACGTATTAACTGGCTGAAATACAAAAAATATTTGAGTGCTCATTGCACGGAAAATATGCCATTGAGAACACCTGCTGACATAGAAAACTCTATTAGGTTGTTTGAAGCACATGCTAAACAAGCTGCTCTTAATGCTTCTTCAATTCAACCAAATCAACAAGCGAGATTTAACAATATTTTTTGTGCAGACATAGAAAGGCTATTGACTGAAAAACGGAGAGCTCGACGAGAATGGCAACGTTACAGATCGCCTCAGCTAAAATTACGGCTTAAGGAGTGTACCAAACAGCTAAGAAAAGTTTTACAATCACAAAAAACAGCTTCGCTGCAAAAATTTCTGCAAGAACTCGATGCAACACCATCAACAGATTATTCGCTGTGGCGTGCAGCCAGAGGACTTAAAAGGCCAGTGATTTGCAAACCACCATTACGAGCCTCTAATGGTGACTGGGCAAGAACTGATGCTGAAAAAGGTGATCTATTTGTCAAGCACCTAGAAAAAGTATTTACCCCGAATATTTCTGCTGATATTGTTGAACTGCCACCAGTCGTCTCTTTACCAGAAATACCACTAAGATTTAGCATTGTGGAGATTGAAAAGGCCATTACTAGTCTTAACACCAAAAAAGCCCCAGGTGTCGACAAAATAAGCAACAAAATGCTTCAACAACTGCCTTATATTGCAAAAAGAATTATACTCTTCATTTTTAATAGTATTCTACGGCTGCAATACTATCCTGCAGAATGGAAGGTTTCGATGATTATTATGATACCAAAGCCCGGCAAGGATCATACGAAGGTTGAATCCTATCGGCCTATTAGCTTATTGCCCAACATTTCAAAACTATTTGAAAAGCTGTATATGAGCAAGCTGATGCCTATAGTGACTAGAAGTGGATGCATTCCAGATCATCAATTCGGTTTTCGCAGACAACATAGCACAATTGAACAAACTCACTGACTTGTGAATGTTATTAGAGACACTTTCGAAAAGAAGAAATATTGCTCTGCGCTCTTTATAGATGTTTCTCAAGCTTTCGATAAAGTATGGCACGAAGGTCTTATACATAAATTAACGCAAAATCTACCCGCAAATATTGTTAGGCTTTTAAAAAACTATTTAAAGGAACGCAAATTTGTAGTTAGAGAAGGCAATTTTTTAAGCCCACCGCAGTCGATCGAAGCCGGAGTTCCCCAAGGCAGTATCTTCGGTCCATTACTTTATTTAATATATGCCTCTGACTTACCGTTAAGCAGTAACATTCACACGTCAACATTTGCTGACGATACAGCTTTTCTAAGCGTTCACGAAAATCCTGTAGAAGCTTCCCGCAATTTACAAGAATATATATCCAAACTGGAAAAATGGCTCAAACAATGGCGTATTAAAGTTAACGAGCAGAAATGTGTACACGTCACTTTTACGTTGCGAAGGGAAACATGCCCGCCTATACAAATCAACACCGAGACTATTCCGCAACATACTGTAGTCAAATATCTAGGCGTTCACCTTGACCGCCGTTTAACATGGAAATCGCATATAGACGCAAAGTTGATGCAAATGAAATTAAAAGCAGCCCAAATGAATTGGCTTATGGGTAGAAATTCAATACTGAGCCTAGACTGTAAACTTCTACTATACAACGCGATCCTGAAACCAATATGGTGCTATGGAATCCAGCTATGGGGCACTGCCTCAGCATCGAATGTAGAAAAAATTCAGAGGCGACAAAATAAAATTCTACGTACAATAACTGCAGCCCCCTGGTATGTCAGAAACCATAGAATTCATAAAGATCTAGACGTTCCGTTGGTAAAGACAGTATTTTCGAAACACGCGAAAAAATACATTAAAAAACTTGAGTTGCACCCAAACCCACTTGCGCGCAATATTCTTCATTATAGAGGCCACACCCGGCTGAAAAGAAGGGATACTCTTTTTCTCAGCCGTCCACGAGAGATGTAAATCAACAAAAATTAACCGTTGAAATTAAAAATTTTGTTTAGCATTGGCTAAACCTATATTTAATATTTTTTAGATTTAAGATTTGAAAAACTTATTGATAATTTAATTAATAATTAAAGATTCAATAAATAATAAAATTATCAAAAAAAAAAAAAAAAAAATATTTATATGTATGTATATGTATATATGTATGTATGCCTGAATGTTTTCATAAAAAGGGCATACCCTACAGTTTTAAAAGTAGAATTTTAATCGAAATCGTTAAGTATTTCCCTAACGAAAATGCGACTAAATACTACAGTGGCCACAAGTAATGCAAGAGTTCGCCTTTGACACTCTCACACATATACATGTAAAAAAAAGTGTTTTTAAAGGTAAAATGAGCAGAAGTCAACTAAAACGTTGCATAAACAAAGAAAAAGAACAATTAATTGAATATTTTATAACTATTGAAAAAGAAATTTGATAAATAAACAAATATGTATAAAAAAAAATTAAATTTCTGTAGTATTTTCATTTAGGAAATATCATTGTTGATCTAACTGGTACATTTTGACTAGAGAAATAGTTGGGAGTTGCTCACCAGTGATCTCATCGGTCTGATCGTGTCAAGTGATTACCGTCAATGTCATCCGTATGTTATAATCGTCAGTCGACTGCATTGCTAGTTTTTAGGCTGGTAGTTAGTGGAAATGGCTGGTAGCTGGCGAAATAGCTAGACATTCGCTAGCTACGCCGACTGCAGGGTTTTTAAAATACTTGCAAACAATAATATTTATACACACAGAAGCAGAATTACATATATATGTATGTAAGTATTTGTGTTGAAAATGTTAATGTTTGTTGAATTTTAAAGTTCTAACTAAGCTTGATGTTGATCTGATACATATATTTGAGCTATCCATGAATAAATAATAGAAGCTGTCGATGGATGTTGAAAAAATTTCCATTATCTTTATTTTATGTATGTACCTACTACGTACTAGTAATGTTACGAATATTCGTATTCGATTTTTCGACTATTTGCTTATTTTAATATATTTTTATTCGTATTCGACAAGTAAGTATTTTGTTACCAGAAATTAAACATTTTTCCTTTTATGGGATGTTTGTTTCATATAAATTAGATTATTTCTAAACAAAATATGTTTCAATCAGCAGGTTTTCTTTTAAGCAAATACAAGCAAGTGCTTTGAGATTGATCAAAAATAATAAATAACAATTTTTATTTTCAATTAAGCGATTTTTACATATAAACAGTGCGTTCTTATCCGAATTCGACTTTATACACATATATTTACCGCGTAGTACCTACACCATACCATACGTTTTAATTTACTTTAGCAAAAATAAAATTTCGGTTCTGAGTTTTGATTACATATGTATATACAATTTTATAAACCTTTCAAAAATAAATTTAAAATTAATACTTATGTCCTCCAGTATTGAACTGAGGAGTCGCTCACAATAATTCTACCCACTAACCATTGTGCTACACAGGCTTGTTAGTGTTGATTGTATATTAACTTATTTATAACTTTACGTATTTTTTCGTACAAACCCCTTTTTGTCACACATCTAAGCATGTGTGTATAAAAATACAAGGCATTTGCTTTTGAAAGATCAACACATTCAAATCGTTATTTGCTTTTAACATGCCAAGAAGCAGTGCTGCCACGACCAAAAAAATATTACAACCAAATTTTTTGAAAAAGTTACCAAATGTGAAAAAATAACCAAATTTAAAATGCATTTTTTATTAAAAAAAAAAATAAAATTTATTTAAAGTTGCATTACATTCAGTTTATTTGCATTTAATACATAGTTAAATAATAATTGCAAAACAAGAAAACAAAAAAAAAAATTCATACTAATAGTAAATGAAAAGGAGAAACTTAAATTGAAATCAGTTTTTGTTTATTTGAGCCCTTATTCGTAAAAATAGTTTTTTTATAGGAGTTAAACCCGCCAAATGTTTATACAAAATTCATTTGATTGAAAGTTTATAAATTAAAATTTTTTTTGAATAGGATCATTACAATAAACAAAATTTGTACTGCACATTTATAAAAAATAAGAAAGGAAAAAAAGAAATTTTTTTTACATATTAATAAAATTCTTATTAATAAGTGAAAAACATAACAAGAAACTTAAATTTAAACAAACTTTTTAAAGTGTTTATTTATTTAAAATAAGCAATATTTGTACTTCAGAAAAAAATGTAATTGTTTTACAAAATTTTTCTTTTAAATCAAAAAATCAATAGATTTACAATTTACAGTATTGAGATAAAAAAATGTGTACGAATTTTCAATTCATATCTTTGGCAGACCATAAATAATGGGCAACATTTTGATTTTTGCACAAATATTTCGATTGGATAATATTGTTAATAGTTTTAAAATCAAGACTATTACGAAATTTGGTTTTGTTTAAATTAAGCTGTGAAAACATTCTTTCGGCTGCAGCAGAACTATGTGGCAATGATAATAAATTTTGTACGAAATAAAAAAATTGTTCGAAAGTTTTTTCGTTCATCCCATTTTTGTTTTGAAAGTTGTCAGGTCTAGTTAGATGTGAATCATTGAATATTTTTTGATAATTGAGTAGTACATTTAGGAGAGGTGTTGACAGTGTTGGGACCCAATCTTACTATGAACAGGTAATTAAAAATTTTAAAAATTGTTTTCAAAGTTTAACAAGTTATATATATAGTTAAAAAATATTCAAACGAAAAAAGTCACCAAAATGAAAAAATATTCGCATCTCACATTGAAAAATAAAATTACCAATTTTTGTTAGAAATAACAAAAAACGGCAGCTCTGATACCAAGCACTATTCTACACACATAAAAAATTTCAATTTTTTTTTTAACAAAACACATTATAAACATAAATATGTATGTATGTATGCACACACATCGTTTTTAGAACACTATACGTACCACAAAGTAAACTCTGTGGAAAAAAATGTCGCACACTGATGATTACAAATATACTCTGATGATTTATATGTATGTATGTTAAAAATGCTTTTGTATTTATCTTTTAAAATGTTGTATATTTGTCAATTTGTTTTTCATTTTAAAAATTGAAATATATGTACATAGGCTTGTAACTATTTTTGAAAATAATAAACAGGTTATTTTATACATATATATATATATTATAACCTTTTCTCTTTATTCGTTTTTATACTACTGACTCAAATACATATATCATTAATTATATTTTTTCTATATTGACAATTTTTATAAAGCTACTTAAATTCTACATTCTACTACAACTCGGCCAATCTGACCTATGATCGACCCCGATCAAACATACATACATACAAATTTGCCTATAACTATCCATAAATAAATAAAAATCTAGGTAGAGCTGTCCTTCTCATGATCATAATTTTCTCTCCACTTCTTGATGTTGCATGCTTCAATTATACCATCATACGGAATTTGTGTTATTTGACAATTTTCAATATCCTTTATTACATAGCGATCATTTGGTAATACCTTATGCACTACATACGGTCCCTTATATTTCGGAAGAAGCTTCTTATTCACACCAACTGAGCTGTCAACATTCCTAATTACTACAAAATCCCCTTTTTCATATGACTTTACTTTATCTCCTCGTGCTAGTGCCCTTTTCTCATTGTATTCCTGTGATTTTCTTATATTTGATTCAACATTACTTCGTATGGCCTCAATACATTTCCCCGGGGCTGCAAAGTTCTCGTCTAAGTACTCTGATATTTTATCTACTATCACTCCCCTCTGACCTGTACCAAATAATGCTTTGCTTGGTGTCGTACCAATCGATCTGTTAACCGTATTGTTTATAGCGAACTCTATCTTACTTAACTGCTTGGCCCAATCAGCATGGGCAACAGGTTCGCTATACTTAGCTAACATTCCTATTAATACTCTATTCACCCGTTCTACTTGCCCATTAGCCTGAGGCGAATGTACTGCCACTTTAACATGATTGATATTCTTTTTAGCCATGAATTCTTCAAATTCCCTTGATGTAAAACAACTGCCACGGTCTGTAATACACCTAACAGGTCTACTATAGTAGTCAAAATACTTTGTTAGGGCTGCATTTACTTCTTTTGTGCTTGTCGTCAGTACCTTGTAAACTTTGTAAATGCATCTACAACTAATAGGATATGTTTTCTCTTTGACTGTAGAGAAGGAAGTGGGCCAAGATGGTCTAAATGAACTGTATGGAAAGGTTGAGGGATTTTAGGAATGCTGTGTAATATTCTTGCATTCGGTCTTTGTGGAGCCGAGTACATAATACATTTTATGCAGTTCTTGCCAAAACTATCAATTTTCTGTTTCATATTGGGAAACCAATAATTATCCCTCATTTTTAGGTAACATTTCTCGGTCCCCAAATGACCAATTTGTTCATGAATATGTCTAATAAATTCAACTTCCATTTCCTTAGGAACATATAATCTCAGGTTATTACCATCCTTTCTGTAAATAACCCCATTATCCATCTCAAAATCCGGCAAATTTTCTTTTTCTAAACAAACCTTCAGGTCGCATATCTTCTTATCCCTAGACTGCATGGTATGAAGCTGAAAATCAATATCTTCATTTTCTATTGTCGTAACAACTCCCTCGCAATCAAACTTACTTCTAGATAATGCGTCCACATGATTCATCCTACTGCCTGGTCTATGCCTAATGCTATAGTTGAAATTCTCAAGTTCCAATGCCCATCTGGCTATACGATTGTTAACTGTTCCCTTATTCAAGGTTAAACTCAATGAGTTACAATCTGTTATAATGACAAATTTAATTCCCTTTAAATACACTTTAAATCTGCGCAGTGAATATATAATAGCTAGCGTCTCTAATTCAAAGCTATGGTATCTAGTTTCGGCATCTGTTGTCTTCCTTGAAAAGTAAAAAACTGGATGATATTCTCCATCATCTTGTTTTTGCATTAAAATCGATCCAAATCCCACTGCACTTGCATCGCAATGTAACTCAGTTTCTCTTGCAGGATTATAAATAGCCAAAATAGGACCCGATGTTAAAATTGCCTTTAGCCTTATAAATGCTTTACGACAATCCTCTGTAAATAAAAATCCTACACCATCTTTTGTCATTTCGTACAGTGGAAGAGCAATTATCGAAAAATGTTTAACAAATTTTCGAAAATATGAGCAAAGCCCTAAAAACGATTTTACTTCCTTCGTATTTCTAGGTTCTGGATACTCCGACATAGCCCTAATATGACTTAGAGATGGCCTTATGCCATATTTGCTTACCGAGTATCCCAAATAATCAACCTCAGTGTAAACAAATTTGCACTTCTTAAGCTTAAGTTCCAATCCATTCTCTGATAAACGTGATAAAACCTTACTCAGAAGCTCT
Organism: Lypha dubia; assembly: GCA_947311025.1. Lineage (NCBI taxonomy): Eukaryota > Metazoa > Arthropoda > Insecta > Diptera > Tachinidae > Lypha > Lypha dubia. Next base: position 72,976,086 of record OX371260.1, read on the forward strand.
AAGTGTTCCTCTATAGTACTTGTGGCCAACAAAATGTCATCCATATACAAAACTATATTCCCTTTTTTTACAAAGTCACAAAAAATTTTATTTACAAAACGTTGAAAAATTGCAGGTGCATTTTTCAATCCAAATGGTAATCTTAAAAACTCATACTGTCCATTCGGGACCACAAAAGATGTATATTTCACCGATTCCTCAGCCAATCGTACCTGATGAAATCCGGATTTTAAATCCATAATCGTAAAATACTGCTTGCCTTCTAAATGTTCTAAGCAATCTTCTATTAGTGGTAAAGGATAATTATCTCTCACTACTAATTTATTCAGAGCCCTCTAATCAATACACATCCTTGTCTCCCCACTTTTTTTCTTCGTTAGAACAATAGGAGAAGCATACGGCGAATCGCTATGCCTTATTATACCTTTAGATAATAAATCATCTAAAATACGCGTAACTTCTTTCTTTTCAGTAAAAGACAAACGTCTGGGGGAGCAAAACGTAGTATTCGATGCATTCATCAAAATTTTAGCCTCAAATCCATTAGGCACACTATTAACATTCATTTTAGATAAATATTCTGATTCCACCAAACCCACTATCTTATTTCTTATACCTGACGCTGTATTCTCTCCAATATTTATCTGGTCACTTCCAAGTTCTATATTACACATTCTTTTAAATTCTTTAAATACCTCAACATTACTTTTTATCAAATTCTTGGTTTCAAAATAATCATTTTTTTTTTCAACATCAGAACTAATTTTATTTTTATTATTAATATATAAAGATATTGAAAACAAATTCATAAAATCTCTACCAAGAATTAAATTATAAGGAATTTGGTCATCTGGCACAATGTATAAATCTACTTTCCTACATTGCCCAGCAAATGCTACGTCAGCTCGTAATATTCCACATGTTAATAATAATCCACTACCTACTCCTCTGAATTCCATTAAATGTGTGTTATCAATATATGCAAGCGGTACCACTGATTTTCGCAAAAAGTTACTAGGACTACCGGTATCAAGAAGAGAAGATGCAACATCGATTTTTACATTATGATCATTTCTGTAAAAAACAACTCTTACCTGTACATTAAAATCTATTTTCTGAAAGGCATTATCATGTATTGTAGCTACTGTTCTAAGAGGGCACTTTGCATAAAGATGTCCTACCACACCGCACTTGAAACAAGAACCCTTCGGACGTTTATCCTTTGTACAAGCCTGTGCGTAGTGCCCGATTCCAGAACAATTATAACATCGAATATCATCTTGTTTAATGGATACTTTAGGTCTAATATCTTGCATAATTTTTTCGTAGCGTGGTATAAGCTTTTTCAATTCAGTGATCGAAGATATGTTATAAAACATCGATATAGCTGGCGATTTATCACATATTCCATCTATTATAAATTGAATCAAGTCGTTCTCATCTATTAATCCATTTCCAGTTTCTTGCATTATTAAAACATAATGGTATAGTGATTCTTCCTTTCGATTCCACACTCTTCTTTCTAATTTCTTAATAACATCTCTGATACTTAAAGGATTATGAAACTCATTTATTAGTTTCAATTTCAAATCTTCCCACGAAGTAGCAGAAGCCATTCTCACAAAAATTTTCGCACTTCCAGTCATCAATTGTCTTGCAAACAAAATTTTTTGTTCTAGTGTACACTTATGCATTAAAGATACTTCTTCAAAATCACATATCCACTTCCGTACGTCAATACAGCCATCTCCGCTAAATTTGTTAATGGCGCCTTCAATATCAACAAACCTAATATCTGTTCTGTCGCCATTCCTATTAGTACATCCTTCCAATGTCTTGATTTCTTCTTGCAATTTCAGTATTCGCAAGCGACGATTTAATTGCAGTTCAATCAAATTCAATTCTTCTTCAGTCTCATTTTCGTTGTCATCGATGCATTGAGTTTCGATATTATTCTGCATGTTCACATTTTCTTTTGAAGATGTGTTGGCTCCAATTACACTTTTTAATAGAGCCTTCATCTGTGTAATTGTTGCAGATTCCGGAATATTTATACCCATATTTCTCAATTCCATTGAAATTTCTTCTCTCGAACTCATTTTCTCTTAATTATTTTCTTCAGTTTTTTTTTTTCCGGCTTAAGTTTTTTTTTTTCAATTTAAATTTTCGTTCAACCACACCTGACGTTATAACCTTTTCTCTTTATTCGTTTTTATACTACTGACTCAAATACATATATCATTAATTATATTTTTTCTATATTGACAATTTTTATAAAGCTACTTAAATTCTACATTCTACTACAACTCGGCCAATCTGACCTATGATCGACCCCGATCAAACATACATACATACAAATTTGCCTATAACTATCCATAAATAAATAAAAATCTAGGTAGAGCTGTCCTTCTCATGATCATAATTTTCTCTCCACTTCTTGATGTTGCATGCTTCAATTATACCATCATACGGAATTTGTGTTATTTGACAATTTTCAATATCCTTTATTACATAGCGATCATTTGGTAATACCTTATGCACTACATACGGTCCCTTATATTTCGGAAGAAGCTTCTTATTCACACCAACTGAGCTGTCAACATTCCTAATTACTACAAAATCCCCTTTTTCATATGACTTTACTTTATCTCCTCGTGCTAGTGCCCTTTTCTCATTGTATTCCTGTGATTTTCTTATATTTGATTCAACATTACTTCGTATGGCCTCAATACATTTCCCCGGGGCTGCAAAGTTCTCGTCTAAGTACTCTGATATTTTATCTACTATCACTCCCCTCTGACCTGTACCAAATAATGCTTTGCTTGGTGTCGTACCAATCGATCTGTTAACCGTATTGTTTATAGCGAACTCTATCTTACTTAACTGCTTGGCCCAATCAGCATGGGCAACAGGTTCGCTATACTTAGCTAACATTCCTATTAATACTCTATTCACCCGTTCTACTTGCCCATTAGCCTGAGGCGAATGTACTGCCACTTTAACATGATTGATATTCTTTTTAGCCATGAATTCTTCAAATTCCCTTGATGTAAAACAACTGCCACGGTCTGTAATACACCTAACAGGTCTACTATAGTAGTCAAAATACTTTGTTAGGGCTGCATTTACTTCTTTTGTGCTTGTCGTCAGTACCTTGTAAACTTTGTAAATGCATCTACAACTAATAGGATATGTTTTCTCTTTGACTGTAGAGAAGGAAGTGGGCCAAGATGGTCTAAATGAACTGTATGGAAAGGTTGAGGGATTTTAGGAATGCTGTGTAATATTCTTGCATTCGGTCTTTGTGGAGCCGAGTACATAATACATTTTATGCAGTTCTTGCCAAAACTATCAATTTTCTGTTTCATATTGGGAAACCAATAATTATCCCTCATTTTTAGGTAACATTTCTCGGTCCCCAAATGACCAATTTGTTCATGAATATGTCTAATAAATTCAACTTCCATTTCCTTAGGAACATATAATCTCAGGTTATTACCATCCTTTCTGTAAATAACCCCATTATCCATCTCAAAATCCGGCAAATTTTCTTTTTCTAAACAAACCTTCAGGTCGCATATCTTCTTATCCCTAGACTGCATGGCATGAAGCTGAAAATCAATATCTTCATTTTCTATTGTCGTAACAACTCCCTCGCAATCAAACTTACTTCTAGATAATGCGTCCACATGATTCATCCTACTGCCTGGTCTATGCCTAATGCTATAGTTGAAATTCTCAAGTTCCAATGCCCATCTGGCTATACGATTGTTAACTGTTCCCTTATTCAAGGTTAAACTCAATGAGTTACAATCTGTTATAATGACAAATTTAATTCCCTTTAAATACACTTTAAATCTGCGCAGTGAATATATAATAGCTAGCGTCTCTAATTCAAAGCTATGGTATCTAGTTTCGGCATCTGTTGTCTTCCTTGAAAAGTAAAAAACTGGATGATATTCTCCATCATCTTGTTTTTGCATTAAAATCGATCCAAATCCCACTGCACTTGCATCGCAATGTAACTCAGTTTCTCTTGCAGGATTATAAATAGCCAAAATAGGACCCGATGTTAAAATTGCCTTTAGCCTTATAAATGCTTTACGACAATCCTCTGTAAATAAAAATCCTACACCATCTTTTGTCATTTCGTACAGTGGAAGAGCAATTATCGAAAAATGTTTAACAAATTTTCGAAAATATGAGCAAAGCCCTAAAAACGATTTTACTTCCTTCGTATTTCTAGGTTCTGGATACTCCGACATAGCCCTAATATGACTTAGAGATGGCCTTATGCCATATTTGCTTACCGAGTATCCCAAATAATCAACCTCAGTGTAAACAAATTTGCACTTCTTAAGCTTAAGTTCCAATCCATTCTCTGATAAACGTGATAAAACCTTACTCAGAAGCTCTAAGTGTTCCTCTATAGTACTTGTGGCCAACAAAATGTCATCCATATACAAAACTATATTCCCTTTTTTTACAAAGTCACAAAAAATTTTATTTACAAAACGTTGAAAAATTGCAGGTGCATTTTTCAATCCAAATGGTAATCTTAAAAACTCATACTGTCCATTCGGGACCACAAAAGATGTATATTTCACCGATTCCTCAGCCAATCGTACCTGATGAAATCCGGATTTTAAATCCATAATCGTAAAATACTGCTTGCCTTCTAAATGTTCTAAGCAATCTTCTATTAGTGGTAAAGGATAATTATCTCTCACTACTAATTTATTCAGAGCCCTCTAATCAATACACATCCTTGTCTCCCCACTTTTTTTCTTCGTTAGAACAATAGGAGAAGCATACGGCGAATCGCTATGCCTTATTATACCTTTAGATAATAAATCATCTAAAATACGCGTAACTTCTTTCTTTTCAGTAAAAGACAAACGTCTGGGGGAGCAAAACGTAGTATTCGATGCATTCATCAAAATTTTAGCCTCAAATCCATTAGGCACACTATTAACATTCATTTTAGATAAATATTCTGATTCCACCAAACCCACTATCTTATTTCTTATACCTGACGCTGTATTCTCTCCAATATTTATCTGGTCACTTCCAAGTTCTATATTACACATTCTTTTAAATTCTTTAAATACCTCAACATTACTTTTTATCAAATTCTTGGTTTCAAAATAATCATTTTTTTTTTCAACATCAGAACTAATTTTATTTTTATTATTAATATATAAAGATATTGAAAACAAATTCATAAAATCTCTACCAAGAATTAAATTATAAGGAATTTGGTCATCTGGCACAATGTATAAATCTACTTTCCTACATTGCCCAGCAAATGCTACGTCAGCTCGTAATATTCCACATGTTAATAATAATCCACTACCTACTCCTCTGAATTCCATTAAATGTGTGTTATCAATATATGCAAGCGGTACCACTGATTTTCGCAAAAAGTTACTAGGACTACCGGTATCAAGAAGAGAAGATGCAACATCGATTTTTACATTATGATCATTTCTGTAAAAAACAACTCTTACCTGTACATTAAAATCTATTTTCTGAAAGGCATTATCATGTATTGTAGCTACTGTTCTAAGAGGGCACTTTGCATAAAGATGTCCTACCACACCGCACTTGAAACAAGAACCCTTCGGACGTTTATCCTTTGTACAAGCCTGTGCGTAGTGCCCGATTCCAGAACAATTATAACATCGAATATCATCTTGTTTAATGGATACTTTAGGTCTAATATCTTGCATAATTTTTTCGTAGCGTGGTATAAGCTTTTTCAATTCAGTGATCGAAGATATGTTATAAAACATCGATATAGCTGGCGATTTATCACATATTCCATCTATTATAAATTGAATCAAGTCGTTCTCATCTATTAATCCATTTCCAGTTTCTTGCATTATTAAAACATAATGGTATAGTGATTCTTCCTTTCGATTCCACACTCTTCTTTCTAATTTCTTAATAACATCTCTGATACTTAAAGGATTATGAAACTCATTTATTAGTTTCAATTTCAAATCTTCCCACGAAGTAGCAGAAGCCATTCTCACAAAAATTTTCGCACTTCCAGTCATCAATTGTCTTGCAAACAAAATTTTTTGTTCTAGTGTACACTTATGCATTAAAGATACTTCTTCAAAATCACATATCCACTTCCGTACGTCAATACAGCCATCTCCGCTAAATTTGTTAATGGCGCCTTCAATATCAACAAACCTAATATCTGTTCTGTCGCCATTCCTATTAGTACATCCTTCCAATGTCTTGATTTCTTCTTGCAATTTCAGTATTCGCAAGCGACGATTTAATTGCAGTTCAATCAAATTCAATTCTTCTTCAGTCTCATTTTCGTTGTCATCGATGCATTGAGTTTCGATATTATTCTGCATGTTCACATTTTCTTTTGAAGATGTGTTGGCTCCAATTACACTTTTTAATAGAGCCTTCATCTGTGTAATTGTTGCAGATTCCGGAATATTTATACCCATATTTCTCAATTCCATTGAAATTTCTTCTCTCGAACTCATTTTCTCTTAATTATTTTCTTCAGTTTTTTTTTTTCCGGCTTAAGTTTTTTTTTTTCAATTTAAATTTTCGTTCAACCACACCTGACGTTATAACCTTTTCTCTTTATTCGTTTTTATACTACTGACTCAAATACATATATCATTAATTATATTTTTTCTATATTGACAATTTTTATAAAGCTACTTAAATTCTACATTCTACTACAACTCGGCCAATCTGACCTATGATCGACCCCGATCAAACATACATACATACAAATTTGCCTATAACTATCCATAAATAAATAAAAATCTAGGTAGAGCTGTCCTTCTCATGATCATAATTTTCTCTCCACTTCTTGATGTTGCATGCTTCAATTATACCATCATACGGAATTTGTGTTATTTGACAATTTTCAATATCCTTTATTACATAGCGATCATTTGGTAATACCTTATGCACTACATACGGTCCCTTATATTTCGGAAGAAGCTTCTTATTCACACCAACTGAGCTGTCAACATTCCTAATTACTACAAAATCCCCTTTTTCATATGACTTTACTTTATCTCCTCGTGCTAGTGCCCTTTTCTCATTGTATTCCTGTGATTTTCTTATATTTGATTCAACATTACTTCGTATGGCCTCAATACATTTCCCCGGGGCTGCAAAGTTCTCGTCTAAGTACTCTGATATTTTATCTACTATCACTCCCCTCTGACCTGTACCAAATAATGCTTTGCTTGGTGTCGTACCAATCGATCTGTTAACCGTATTGTTTATAGCGAACTCTATCTTACTTAACTGCTTGGCCCAATCAGCATGGGCAACAGGTTCGCTATACTTAGCTAACATTCCTATTAATACTCTATTCACCCGTTCTACTTGCCCATTAGCCTGAAGCGAATGTACTGCCACTTTAACATGATTGATATTCTTTTTAGCCATGAATTCTTCAAATTCCCTTGATGTAAAACAACTGCCACGGTCTGTAATACACCTAACAGGTCTACTATAGTAGTCAAAATACTTTGTTAGGGCTGCATTTACTTCTTTTGTGCTTGTCGTCAGTACCTTGTAAACTTTGTAAATGCATCTACAACTAATAGGATATGTTTTCTCTTTGACTGTAGAGAAGGAAGTGGGCCAAGATGGTCTAAATGAACTGTATGGAAAGGTTGAGGGATTTTAGGAATGCTGTGTAATATTCTTGCATTCGGTCTTTGTGGAGCCGAGTACATAATACATTTTATGCAGTTCTTGCCAAAACTATCAATTTTCTGTTTCATATTGGGAAACCAATAATTATCCCTCATTTTTAGGTAACATTTCTCGGTCCCCAAATGACCAATTTGTTCATGAATATGTCTAATAAATTCAACTTCCATTTCCTTAGGAACATATAATCTCAGGTTATTACCATCCTTTCTGTAAATAACCCCATTATCCATCTCAAAATCCGGCAAATTTTCTTTTTCTAAACAAACCTTCAGGTCGCATATCTTCTTATCCCTAGACTGCATGGCATGAAGCTGAAAATCAATATCTTCATTTTCTATTGTCGTAACAACTCCCTCGCAATCAAACTTACTTCTAGATAATGCGTCCACATGATTCATCCTACTGCCTGGTCTATGCCTAATGCTATATCCATCCATCATCCATATACAAAACTATATTCCCTTTTTTTACAAAGTCACAAAAAATTTTATTTACAAAACGTTGAAAAATTGCAGGTCCATTTTTCAATCCAAATGGTAATCTTAAAAACTCATACTGTCCATTCGGGACCACAAAAGATGTATATTTCACCGATTCCTCAGCCAATCGTACCTGATGAAATCCGGATTTTAAATCCATAATCGTAAAATACTGCTTGCCTTCTAAATGTTCTAAGCAATCTTCTATTAGTGGTAAAGGATAATTATCTCTCACTACTAATTTATTCAGAGCCCTATAATCAATACACATCCTTGTCTCCCCACTTTTTTTCTTCGTTAGAACAATAGGAGAAGCATACGGCGAATCGCTATGCCTTATTATACCTTTAGATAATAAATCATCTAAAATACGCGTAACTTCTTTCTTTTCAGTAAAAGACAAACGTCTGGGGGAGCAAAACGTAGTATTCGATGCATTCATCAAAATTTTAGCCTCAAATCCATTAGGCACACTATTAACATTCATTTTAGATAAATATTCTGATTCCACCAAACCCACTATCTTATTTCTTATACCTGACGCTGTATTCTCTCCAATATTTATCTGGTCACTTCCAAGTTCTATATTACACATTCTTTTAAATTCTTTAAATACCTCAACATTACTTTTTATCAAATTCTTGGTTTCAAAATAATCATTTTTTTTTCAACATCAGAACTAATTTTATTTTTATTATTAATATATAAAGATATTGAAAACAAATTCATAAAATCTCTACCAAGAATTAAATTATAAGGAATTTGGTCATCTGGCACAATGTATAAATCTACTTTCCTACATTGCCCAGCAAATGCTACGTCAGCTCGTAATATTCCACATGTTAATAATAATCCACTACCTACTCCTCTGAATTCCATTAAATGTGTGTTATCAATATATGCAAGCGGTACCACTGATTTTCGCAAAAAGTTACTAGGACTACCGGTATCAAGAAGAGAAGATGCAACATCGATTTTTACATTATGATCATTTCTGTAAAAAACAACTCTTACCTGTACATTAAAATCTATTTTCTGAAAGGCATTATCATGTATTGTAGCTACTGTTCTAAGAGGGCACTTTGCATAAAGATGTCCTACCACACCGCACTTGAAACAAGAACCCTTCGGACGTTTATCCTTTGTACAAGCCTGTGCGTAGTGCCCGATTCCAGAACAATTATAACATCGAATATCATCTTGTTTAATGGATACTTTAGGTCTAATATCTTGCATAATTTTTTCGTAGCGTGGTATAAGCTTTTTCAATTCAGTGATCGAAGATATGTTATAAAACATCGATATAGCTGGCGATTTATCACATATTCCATCTATTATAAATTGAATCAAGTCGTTCTCATCTATTAATCCATTTCCAGTTTCTTGCATTATTAAAACATAATGGTATAGTGATTCTTCCTTTCGATTCCACACTCTTCTTTCTAATTTCTTAATAACATCTCTGATACTTAAAGGATTATGAAACTCATTTATTAGTTTCAATTTCAAATCTTCCCACGAAGTAGCAGAAGCCATTCTCACAAAAATTTTCGCACTTCCAGTCATCAATTGTCTTGCAAACAAAATTTTTTGTTCTAGTGTACACTTATGCATTAAAGATACTTCTTCAAAATCACATATCCACTTCCGTACGTCAATACAGCCATCTCCGCTAAATTTGTTAATGGCGCCTTCAATATCAACAAACCTAATATCTGTTCTGTCGCCATTCCTATTAGTACATCCTTCCAATGTCTTGATTTCTTCTTGCAATTTCAGTATTCGCAAGCGACGATTTAATTGCAGTTCAATCAAATTCAATTCTTCTTCAGTCTCATTTTCGTTGTCATCGATGCATTGAGTTTCGATATTATTCTGCATGTTCACATTTTCTTTTGAAGATGTGTTGGCTCCAATTACACTTTTTAATAGAGCCTTCATCTGTGTAATTGTTGCAGATTCCGGAATATTTATACCCATATTTCTCAATTCCATTGAAATTTCTTCTCTCGAACTCATTTTCTCTTAATTATTTTCTTCAGTTTTTTTTTTTCCGGCTTAAGTTTTTTTTTTTCAATTTAAATTTTCGTTCAACCACACCTGACGTTATAACCTTTTCTCTTTATTCGTTTTTATACTACTGACTCAAATACATATATCATTAATTATATTTTTTCTATATTGACAATTTTTATAAAGCTACTTAAATTCTACATTCTACTACAATATATATATATTTTTTTTTAAATTAATATACACAAAGAACTATCTAGCCTCAGTAGCACGATGGGTCGTGTGTTGGATTATTGTGAGCGATTCCTCAGTTCAATACTGGAGTATTTATTTATTTTAAATTTATTTCTGAAAGGGTTATAAAATTGTATATATGTATGTAATCAAAAATCAGAACCGAAATTTTATTTTTGCTAAAGTAAATTAAAACGCTATGGTATGATACAGGTGTAGGTACTACACGGTAAATATACATTTGTGTATATATATACATAGGTATATATGTATTTTTCGGTTAATTGCACATCAAAATTTGCACAAATTTTTGTTCAATTAACCGGGGAACCAATTAGCCGATACCCGCTTAATTGAACAAATCGTTCAATTACAAGAATCCGCATAATTGGAACTACTAATGAATTAAAAGAAATCGCATATGTGCACTTTAAGTTTTTCAAAATAATTTATTTTTACCTTAAACGAAAAAAATGCAAGTAACAGAAAAAAATGTACATATGTATATGTGTATACGCAGGTATTTATTATTGTAAGTAGGTACATATTTACTATTAAATGCACTATTTATGTGCACATTAGTTTTACAAAAAAATAAAATTTATAAACTAAAAAACAATTCATATATTGGTTTTACAAAAAAAAAAAAACATAAACTTAAAGAATAAAAACAATTCATTTGCAATTAACGGGGTAAAAGTAAGAGGAAATTTATTTTTGATGACATGAATTTTGAACCAATTAAGCGGGAAAATCAATTAACCGGGTTCAATTATCCGAGGAAATTTACATGTGTTTTCGTATACAATATTTATTTGCCCGATCATGTGGTTCAATTAAGCGTGGAAACCAATTAACCGTAGGGTCAATTAACCGAAAAATACTGTATACATAATTGAAATGAGCCGTCGCTAAAAAGTATTTTGTCACCAGTAAAATAACTTTCCCTTTTATGAGGTGTTTTTTGATATGTACATACATACATAAGTACCTATGTAATAGGTCAATAACGAAGAATAAATAACTTACATAATTACTATTTGAAATAGCCCTACGTTAGAACAATGAATATTGTTTTAGCCTTCTCGAAATCGATAAACTGATACGTTCTGTTAGGCTGATTGGATAATATAAGTACAAACATACATATGTACCTAATGTGTATAATAGCTACATATTTCTACATATTTCATTTAAAAATATTTCTCGAATAATTTGCACAGAGTAGGTACATTTTCCAAAAAAAAAAAAAAAATCATAAAAAAGTAGTACATAAAATGTACAAAAACATATTAATTTATATATATATGTATGTACATATATGTGTGTATGTTAAAAATGCTTTTGTATTTAGAAGTAAAAAATATGTGATTTGTTTTTCATTTTAGATTCCTTTTAAACTCAGTGAGAAAAAAAGTAATGATAAAACATGCACACATACTGCTTACAGTATTATCAAAGGATATTAACAAAGGATATACAGGCTTATTATATTCTGCGAATCACATATATATGCATTGGTGAAGGGTATATAAGATTCGGCACAGCCGAATACAGCACTCTTACTTGTTTTTAAATTTAATTCTAGTTCGTTCCACTACGGCAACTCTAATTTATTTCTTACTTTTCATATTTTTTAACTTCTATATATATATTGTTGCATTTGTTCACTTCAACGTGGCAACTCTTAAATTTTTTGACATTTCTTTTTATTGTGAAATTCTATTTCATTATTGTATTTATTTTTTTATTTAGCACGCGAAATAAGTTAGTGTTTTTGTGTAAAAGGTTTGGGTTTTTGTGAAAAAGTTTGTTTATATATTATATTAAATATAATATTGTTATAAGTATATATTTCAGCATGTGACTAAAAAATTCATGCTGTGTGTTTTTATAATATATTATTTTAATATATTACATTCAAAAATCATATATGTTCATACATATGTATGTATATGTGAAAAAAATTTCATGATTTATTCAATTAAAAAAATAAAAAAAAAATATTGTTAAAAAAATCTATTTGTGTTTGTGTTGTTCCATTTCGGCTTTAAGTCGGCCAATTTGTGTCCAAATTTCCGATGCAGTGTCCCAGGATGGTGGTGGAGTTTGATTTACTGCAGTTTTGAGGGCTGCTTACAGCGCAAACGTACAATGTTGCCTCCTCTGCGATGTCGTGGCCTGATGACAGGAGGAATCTTCGTCAGCTTGCTGTCTTTTCTGTTGTGCTGCCTTTTGCGGTATTCCACGATAGTTAACGGCTTGGGGCCGGCATTTATTGCAGTAGCCGTAGCTTCAGGTGATCCTTCTTCGGATATGTTGTGGTCGCCAATGTTTGGCAGGATCGCCATGTAATATTTTGTGAGCGTTGATAGAGTTTATACATATATGTTTTTAAATTGCCGGAGCTAATAAATGCCACTGGCAAATAAAAGTAAAAGGCAGATGAATGCCAGTATCCACTTGCCGATTTAAGGCAAAGATAAAAATTTAAATGTTCTTGAACTAGTAATGCCGATTGAAGGCAAAGTATTAATTAATTTTCATTTTCAAAATTTCGTCTCTCATATTCTAAAATAACTGTATTCTAAAACTACAAAATTTCTTATTCACTAAATGTTGAATTGTTATATTATTGTTGTATTATATATGAACAACTTAAATAATATTACTTTGCATTTCTGTACTCTTTGTAATTTTCTATTTAAGTATGCTTTTGTAAAATACTTCAATTTATTATAAATTAGTTTCATAAATATTCTTATTCAATAAACATTGTCATAAATAAATTCTAACACTAAATATAATTGTAGTTTGAGAAAAAAAAATATAAAATACATTAAGCATAGTTGTTGTATAAAAATAACAAATATTTCAGTATCGAACATATATGTAATTGTTTTAATTAAAAATAACAATTGTTTTAAAGATATAAATGGTTGTTGTAAAAATGGTAGTAATATTAACAGAGTGCCGTGTGCAAAAATGATAATAAGAACAGGGGCCAAATTACGGCATTCGATGTCGATCGAAATTTACATTTAAATTGTATTGAAATTTGGATCGATATCGAGTGCCGTAATTTGGCCCCAGTATGTGTGATAAGTGTACTTACATATAAAATAATAATAAATATAATAATGGATTATTTAGGATGCACTACACAATCTTCTCAATGCTAAATCTTAGCGGAATTTATGGTAAAGAGACGACTGATGGCAGTTTAACAATATCAGCAGAAATATTTGGAGTAAATACTTTTCTAAGTGTTTAACAAAAAGAGCACCTTTTTCAGCATCAGTTTTTGCCCAGTCACCATTTGGGGCTCGTAATGGGGGTTTGCATATCACCGGCCTTTTTAGTCCTCTGGCTGCACGCCACAGTGAATAATCTGTTTGTGGTGTTGCATCTAGCTCTTGAAGAAATTTTTTAAGGGAAGCTGTTTTTAGTGTTTGCAAAACTTTTCTAAGCTGGTTGGTACACTCCTTAAGCCTTAATTTTAGCTGAGGCGATCTGTATCGTTGCCATTCTCGTCGAGGTCTCCGCTTTTCAGTCAATAGCGTTTCTATATTTGCACAAAAAAATAGTGTTGAATTTCACTTGTTGATTAGTTTTATTTGAAGAAGCACTAAAGGCAGCTTGTTTAACACATTTAGCGCCATGTGCGGCACCGGTGCACACGACCTGAGTACTCGTTCGGGCCGTGTATTCACATAGCCACACACAACCTTTTTTGTCTTTAAGCGTGAATGTGGCATAGTGCATATGATTTACATTGGGTTTATATACATGGAATGAATCTGTGGCCCTGGGACAACGTGGTTTTGTACTTGGACCGAGCGTTTTGCATACCCATAATGCGTCAGGGGTGGGAAAAATATAGGGTTATTTGGTTCAATGAGAACAGGTCCAATAAATGATTGAAGCATTCAATGGGCCCTTTCTGATGTAATTTCGTGTAGATATTGGGTGGAACTCCGGTGTTTCCAAGTATTACATCTAGAAATGTCGTTCTTTCACCTTCTACTGACTGCCATATTGATCCAAAAACTGTTTCTGGTATATCCGGATTTATATAATTTTCCTCAAATATATAGTCCGTATCATCCACTTGATCCGTTGAACTAAAATTTGTTCGCAGGATGTTGAATGTTGATGGTCTTGAGATGGAATCTGGTGTAGGGATGTTGCTTGAACGCACGGTTGCCAGATTTGACGATGTATCGTCATTTTGACGATTTCAGATGTCAAAAAAGGCAGTTTGACGACGTGACGATTTGTGTCTTAAATTTGACGATTTTTAAACAAAAAAAATTGACACTACTTTGAACTTTTCAAGAACTTGGCAGTTTTTGCCGCAAGCAATATGTAAAAAAAGTTAGGAGTAAAAGAGATAGTTTTATCATATTTAGTTGTTTTTGAGTTGATGATTACAGTAAATTGAATCTGAGTTCAGGCAATTGAAATTACTAATTTTAGAACAATTCTTCCCGGATACGGACATAAAGCTTTTAGATTTTGTAATGAACGCTAACGTTAAATTTCATTTCATGAGCTCTTGCTACTTAAATAACCGGCCGTGCTCAGGGATATTAGGGGGGATCTTTGCTCAATGAAGATGAAACGGTTCATTACAGGTAAAATATAATTTATAAGTAGCAAACTGATATTTGATACGATTACAAACGAAAAGAATAATAAATAGAAATAAAGAAAAAGAAAACAAAGGAATATAAGTCAGACGTAAATGAAAGAGGAACTAGATGTTGTTCGCCCATTTTCATTCTTTACCCTCCCATGACCTATGCTATTCTGTACTTATGTATATTTAGAAAAGCCCACTAAATCTGTATCTACAACCACCTACATGTTTCACGAAATAATTAAGAAGAAAACTTTACAATTCCATTAAAAGAAAACAAGTTTATTTAATAATTAAAAACATAATTACTAAAGCTTAATAATTATTTCATTAAAACAGAAACAAAACAGAAACTGTATAAGTTTTTTTTTTTTTTTTTTCATTAAAAGCAAAAAAAAAACGATAAACTGGTTCGGTAAAGGGCGTAGTGAAGTCTTCATTGGCAATTTACAACCATCAATAACAAGTCTGTTACGTCCAAATGTCCTTGGTGTGATATACGCATTTTCCTCCGCCATTTATGTCTTGCAACTCATAGTTTACTTGGCCCAATTTCCGAATAACTATAGCTCTTACCCCAACAGGAGCCAACTTTGAGTTAAAATGCTCAATCTTCGAGCTCTGAGTAAAATTCCTTCTTATAACTTCCTGACCAATAATATAGTCCCTGGCACGAGATCGCAAATTATATGAGCGTGTATTCTTTTCGTAAGCTTTCTGCATATATCTATGTATAGTATCGCGAATCAAAGAGATTTTGTCCTGCCGTTCCAAAAGAATGTCCGAGTCATTTATAATGTCTAAATTCCGTAAAAGTTTGTAGTCCACACCATGTGAAACCATAGTCTGTCCGAATACTACCTGATATGGTGTCCTACCTAAGGATTGGTGTATGCTATTTCTTAGTGCACAGTTAATGCTGCTAATGTACTGGTCCCAATTCCGCTGATTGTCTCGAATATAAGACCGTAATGCCTCATTTATGGAACGGTTGACGCGTTCACTGGCATTAGCCTGAGGACTGTATACAGCAGTCAACATATGTTGTATCCCGTGTTCCTTCAAGAAGTTCTCGAAATCCTTGCTCTTGAATTGAGATCCGTTATCGGACACCAAAACTTCGGGCACGCCATAACAGTCAAATATTTCGGTCTGTAAGTATTTTATAATGTCCTTTGATATAAATTTCTTTAAAGGTCTTAAAAACGTGAATTTGGAAAAGTGGTCAAGTACAATTAAAATCCCGATATTTGAAGTTTTAGTCCTTGGTAAAGGTCCTATTAGGTCAATGTACAGTCTTTGAAATGGTCTGTCAGTCCTTACCATTTGTCCAAGTGGAGGTCTCAATACAGTTGTCGGAGTCTTCGAAGTTTTACACAATTCACAATTTAAAATATAGTCTTTTACGTCAGTTACCAGTCGTGGCCAATAAAAATACCGTCTTATTCTCTCCAATGTCTTTGTTATCCCGCCGTGTGATGACTTCGGAACATCGTGGGTTGAATATATAATTTTGCGTCTAAGTCCTGTTGGTACCAAAAGTTTCCATGTATCGAATTCGTCAGTCGACCCAGTAGAAAAGTCTGTCCTTTTGTAAACGTACTTGTCAATTACCCTAAAGTCCAGCAAATTAGAATTCCTGATGTTCTCACGTAATTCAATATAGTCGTCAGAGTAGAATTCTTCCAAATCAAGATCGATTGTCGGAATATTTAGAATTTCAATTGAATTTATGAAATCCTCGCCCTCATGAACTCGCGATAATGCGTCCGGAACAATATTGTCTTTACCTCTTCGGTGTTCAATAGAAAAGTAGAATCCCTGAAGCTTCAATGACCACCTAGCCAATCGTCCTGATAAATCACGCTGATTCATAAGCCATTTCAGGCTGGCGTGATCTTTAATCACCTTGAATTCTTGGCCCTCAATATATGGTCTAAATTTTTTTACGGCTAACAATACTGCCAAACATTCAAGTTCAGTGATGCTGTAATTTCTCTGAGCCTTGTTCAATTTTTGAGACATATAGGCAATCGGCTGTTCTGTACCTTCCTCGTCTTCCTGCGCCAATACTGATACGACACCGCAAGTGCTTGCATCACATTGCAATACAAAAGGCTTATTGTAATTCGGGTGAATTAGCAGTGGGGCAGATGTCAATCTAGTCTTTAGTTCGTCGAAAGATTCCTGAGCCTGGAGAGTCCACACAAAAGTTTTCTTCTTCGTTAAGAGTTCCGTTAGTGCAAAAGTCACAGTCGAATAGTCTTTAATAAATCGTCGGTACCAACCAGCCATCCCTAAAAATCTGCGTAAATGTCGTATTGATTTTGGTACTGGAAAGTCATGTATGGCCCTAACTTTGTCCTCGTCTACCTGTAAAGTTCCGTTTCCTACCACGTATCCGAGGTACTTCACCTTATTTAAAGCAAAACTACTTTTCTGCACATTTATAGTTAAACCTGCTTTTCTAAGTTGGCTAGCAACCTCGAGTAAATGTGTCATGTATTCGTCAAAGTTTTGGGAAACAATTAAAAGGTCATCTAAGTAGACAAATACGTGGGTCTTTAAATTATACGGAATTACAGCGTCCATTAGTCGGCACAATGTTTGCGGTGCATTACAAAGTCCAAACGGCATTCTGTTAAATTGGTACAGTGGCCGATTAGGGACTGTAAAAGCGGTCTTTGGTTTAGAGCTTTCCTCTAGTTTAATTTGCCAAAAGGCATCTTTTAAATCTATTTTTGAAATGCAATCAACTGGAGGAAGCCTTGATATATGTCCGTCAATGTTTGGTATCGGATAAGCATCCTTTACTGTCACCGAGTTTAATTTCCTGCTGTCGACACACATTCTTACTTTGCCAGGCTTAACTACAACTACAGTCGGTGACGACCAAGGCGAACTTGGTGCCTCCTCTATAACTCCGAGTGAGAGCATCCGATCTATTTCACCACACAAAACCTTTTCGACAGCTGGCGAAGTCAGGTAGTACCGCTGTTTAATGGGCTTTGCATCCCCTGTATCAATATTGTGTTGAATCAGTGTTGTACACCCCAACCCTTCAACTTCCGAATTCGGAAATATCGAAATAATTTTGCTAAGTCTTTGTTCTTGTTCGTATGTCAGATTTAATTTGTCAGGGTCAGTCTCAGTTGCAGTAGAGTCAATCTCGCCGATAGTCGGAGTTGAAATTTTTAGTCCAAAAATGGACCAAAAGTCATATCCACATATTATATCCTGCGTAATTGTTGGAACTACAATAAAGTCGAATTTTTCTGTCTGTCCATTAAATGTAATGTCTACTGTCACTATTCCAATTATAGTCTGTCTTTGTCCATCTGCTGTTCGTACATTTCCCATACGTCTATGAAATCTACACATCTCCTGAACCCTTATTGCTAACTCACCACCAATGACACTTTTATTGGCCCCACTATCGAGCAAGGCATAATAAAATATATCATTCAGTTTAAGCTTAGCATACGGTCTATTATCAAAATCTCTTTCAACAATAGAAGATATTATAAATTTCCTAAATGTCTTAAGTTGACGATAATATTCTTGAATTCTTCTGGACGATCTTAACTTTCTTTTTGAATATCCAAATATTCTCTCACGAGCCTTATTATATTCCCTTAACCGAACGGGATAAGGTCTTAATAATGGATGCACAATGTTATCTGTTTTGTCTGTGTCAATACCGTCAGAAGTCTTTTTATTTGTTATGTATATGCTCGTATTATTCATTTTGGATGCCTGCTCTATTTCCGACGGGCATCCCTCTGCTCGTTTCCCGACTTCCGGGTACAATTAGGACATTTGGGCTTAAAGGTATTTTTAGCACCACATCCGTAGCAAAATATCCGTCTTGTCTCCATGCAATCGAAAAAAGTGTGACCCAACTTGTCACAATTCCACCATTTAATATCTTGTTTAACTGCGCAAATTTCATCGTCATTATTAATATCATTGATATTGCTGTCATCTACTTCTGTTTCCTGTTCCAGCAACTCTGACACGCGACCCCGTGTTGATTTATGAGATTCTTCATTTAGTTCCCTGACAAATCTCTCATGTTTCTTAACCTCCCGACGAAGTTGAGATACAGTGGAGATTTCCAAATGAATTAATTCATGACGAATCTCATTTCGCAAATTTCTGAATAGCGTCTCACATAAATCGCGGTCAGAAATTGGTAATTTTAATTTGTCAGTTAAAGCCGAAATATTGTCTAAATAAACGTCAAAAGTTTCGTTCGGTTTCTGTTTACGTCGTCTAATGTCATTCAAAATGTCGTAGTCATTGAAGTCTGCCTTATATTTGTCACTTAAAGAATTCGTTAGTGCAATCCATTCAACTTCATCCTGTTCCCGACGATAACGCCAAAACCAATCTAAAGCTTTTCCCTCAAATAAAGTATGGGCATGATCACACATAACTTTGAAGTCGCCATTTAAAGTTTTAAACGTAAGAATATTTACACGATAAATAAACTCACTAACTGGCATTTGATTATCGTGTCCGCTAAATTTAATTTGCCAATTACGGATAATATTCGAAATCTTATCCGCTGGTAACGCGTTCTGAAATGGATTATGGTTGGAATTGGGAGATCTATTCGAAAAATTGTTTAAAGGCAAATCAGGTGTGTTGTTTCTAGAAGAACGATTCTCATTTGTAGCACTAGACATATTCTGAAATTCATTGCAAATGAAAGTTTGCAATTCCCTTCTAAAAGATTCCATAGAATCTGAAACCATCTGTCGTAATCTAGAATCGTCTTGACTAGCTAACTGTGAAGTGGCAGGTTGAACTGTATTGTTAGTTGTAGGTTGATTTACTTTACGGGATGTTGTCTTAGGACGGGCACCCTGAGTAACTGTTGTTGTATTGTCAGGTTCCATATTTACTGTAAAGCTACAGTTTGCAGGTTGGTCCATATTGGCCAAATTTTCTTGGCTTCTAGTCAAAACCATTTCAAAATAATTAATACAATTATCAATAAATTATATTTCGCTACTCCATGAGGTTATTGTAGATAAGTATTTTGTAAATCTGAACTTAACCCAAAAAAAAATATACAAAAACTAAAATTCAAAAATAATAATAAAACAAAGAAGTTGAGCTTACATTGTAAAGAAAACAAAAATTTCAAAACAGAAATCCTAAATTCAAAGTTCGCATTAAAATTAAAACACCTACTCTGCAAATTTCCCTGTGAGTAAATAACCAACATAATCAGTAATAAAATCTCAACATTTCCACTACAGATAAAAAAAATATGAAAGAAAAAAAAAAAAAAACAAAATGATGCGCAAATATCCGTGAGTAAATTCTCGAAATAATCCAAGACTCAAAGTCTCGAACGGAAAAATTTGACACAGAAAAAAAAAATTTTTATTTTCTATATAATCATAGGTTTAAGATTTCCAAAAAAAAATCTAAAGTCCAAATATGATTAATATAGATGGTAGGATTGGATTAAAAGAAAATTAATATTGTAAACAAAACAAAAGTGTAATCGAAATCACGGAATTAAAATAATATGATGTGTGAAACCAAAGCAAGATGTTAAATAATATATAATGTTTATAAACATGTATTTGCGTTCAGAAAGCTGAACAATACTGCCTCGGGCCCCACGTTGGGCGCCAAATATTTTATGTAACGAACGCTAACGTTAAATCTCATTTCATGAGCTCTTGCTACTTAAATAACCGGCCGTGCTCAGGGATATTAGGGGGGATCTTTGCTCAATGAAGATGAAACGGTTCATTACAGGTAAAATATAATTTATAAGTAGCAAACTGATATTTGAGACGATTACAAACGAAAAGAATAATAAATAGAAATAAAGAAAAAGAAAACAAAGGAATATAAGTCAGACGTAAATGAAAGAGGAACTAGATGTTGTTCGCCCATTTTCATTCTTTACCCTCCCATGACCTATGCTATTCTGTACTTATGTATATTTAGAAAAGCCCACTAAATCTGTATCTACAACCACCTACATGTTTCACGAAATAATTAAGAAGAAAACTTTACAATTCCATTAAAAGAAAACAAGTTTATTTAATAATTAAAAACATAATTACTAAAGCTTAATAATTCTTTCATTAATAAACCAAATATAAATACACAAATTAAACTGATTAAAAACACGAATAATTATTATCACGAAATAGATTTAAAAAAAAAATATATGTTCTTTTTGTGACAAATGTATTATAATTTTTGTTATTTATTTTTATTAAACACTCACCATTTTTAAATCCCACGAAGACTGCAGGCCTGTAGTCAGGTTCTTGGGTTTATTAGCCTTTATAAGGAAAAATTATGTATTTTATTTATGTATGTTCATAGGAACCGATATGAAATATTAAAAAAAAATACTAAACATTCATGTTAAGTATTGTGTATGTTTTGGTTTTACCACATTTTTCGGCAAATGTAGAAAGAGTGTTTAGCCAAGTTAATTTCAACAATACAAAAGTTAGAAATCGGTTAGAGAAAGCTTCTTTGGAGGCAATTTTATATACTAAAGATCATTTTTTTTTTTTTTAATTAGGACCAGCACTCAGGGGATGACCCCTAGATATGCAGTGCACTGTGCCGGAACTCAGGTAGAGGGATAGGGTAGAGAAGATAGATGTTGAAAATTTAGAAGACTTAACTCTTTCACAACTCTGCTTTGCGCGTTATGTTAATTTTTTTTTAGGCAGTGTTGAGGCGCCTCCGGTGTTAAGTAGACGCATTAACTTTGTTAAGCTGTATTAGCAGGTATTTTATTAATTGTTTTACTTCGCCGATGTTTCTGCTAACCGACGAAGGAGGGCGATGTTGTGTAAATTAGCTTGATACTGCATCAATTAAACAAGTGTAATTGTTTTGACATGAAAGTAGTACCTGATTTAATAAAACGGTTCAACTCGAATATATATGTTTACTGCCTATTTCACTATGTCGAAAGAAAATTTCCATATGATTTCATTCGTATAATTACATTTGAAGCAAAAACAAATTCTAAAATTTTGTTTTTGTATCAAATGTATTTGTACGAATGAAAATAACAGCCAAACCCACGATATCGACCGACAAGTCGATAGAGCGACAGTAACTCACTCATTATCGTTCGTATAAGCGACCCACTAACTATCGACTTGTCGGTCGTCTGGCTTTACGTTTTAACGTAATCATTGTCAAATGACTATATTACCACATCAAATATTCCATGAAAGTTGAGCCATAAATATGGCCATTTGCACGTGGCACAACTACCAGGTATGCTCACTTCGATAACGAGTACAACAAACCAAAAACAACTAGTATATTGTTGGTATAAAATACTCGCTTTTTTATCAAAACAAACAAATAAATTTAACAATTTCTTAAAACTGCTTTGCAAACTGTAACAATTATTTGTGTATGCTGTAAAACTGTATCAGTTAGTACGGAAATTTGATATAAAGCTATCTGAGTCAGCTGTGCTAGTAAGCTCACCTCTTGAATATGCCTTGCTTCAAATGTAAACACAAAACATATGTTTTCAATAAATTACTTTTGTTAAAAATAATTTTTAAAACGCTTTTTATCTTTCTATTTTGAATTCAACTTTTTCCTTTTTGGTGCATTAAAAAAGTCTAGTTAAAGATAATACAATAAATAATTTATATATGAATTCCAAATATATATGTATAGCAAGTATATGTATATATAATATTGTAAATAAGGACGAAGAGGTAAAAGGGAGACGTCGTAAGGCATCGAGAAGGAATCAGGGAGTGCGCGAGTAATTAAGCGATAGAGACGTAGCAGCAGAAGGAGAAGAAAAACAAGAAAGGACTCGCTAATAGAAAAAAAGAACACATTTATTTAAATAAGCGTTAATTTTATTGTGTGTGATTTTTAATAATGATTCAAAATCCTAAGCTCAAAACACAAGTTTTGCATAAAAAATAATAAAAAAAGAAACATTAAAAAAATTATCCAAACATTTTTTGTAGTTATATTGGGCATTACTACTTCTCCAGCTTTCCAAGGCAAACAAACAAGTTTTTTATTTATTTTGTCGACAACAAAACTTTCGTGACTGATTTTGACAGTTGTTGTCGCACAATATTTCTTAGTGGGGCGGAAATTTGTATGAAAATGCTTACGTTATCGCTCGCTTTCATTGTCGATCGACTTGTCGTGCTGAAAACTTTTAGTGGGGCGCAAAACAGCTGTTTGTCGTTGAAAAGGCAAGCGAGCGATATCGATCGAAATCGTGGGTTAGGCTGTAAAATTCAAAATTCTTTCGACATCGGCAGTTAATATATTTTTTTTTTTAATTTTTACAAATGTGTTGCAACATGAATAAACTATCATCATTTTTAATTTAAACTCAAATTTTATCACTAATTTCTCTAAAAATTTAAACTTGCTAATATTTTATGGATATGGTATGTAGGTATTGTATTAAAAAATACACAAAACACCTGATTATACCTTGTTTCAACCGTTGATCTCTTAATTCATAAGAATTTACATTATTTTATATAAAAACCCTTGAATTTTATTTATTATGTTATGTTTTGTTAAATAAAATAAATGTTTTGTTTGAAAAAATTTTGTTTTTTTATTCGACGATTTATTGACGACTCCGAAAATCTATTTTGACGATTTTGACGATCTTACACTAAAAATTTGACGAATTCGGACCCATTTCATCTGGCAACTATGCTTGAACGAGATGTTCCTGTGTCCAGATTGTCTAGCATTGATAGAGGTGGTACTGTGATGCATATTATTTGGTCATACAATTTCAACTCTCGTAGTGTACAGACGCGTTTGTATAATCGTAGCAACTGAATATTAAAAATTTACTAAAAGTTAAAATCAGAAAAAAAAACAAACCAAAACAAAACATTGATTAAACAGTTATTATACTGGTTTCATTTTATATTTTTTTGCTTGCTTGTAATATACATTAATATTTGCATACTTAAACTCATATAGTGAACACAAAAAAAGATAACTCTAAATGAGTTCTTCTTCTGACAACAACAACAACAATAAACCTACAAGCAGTAGAAATGCTTATTTAACTTTTATTGCTGATGACGACAATAAAAAAAATGAATTAAACACAAACCTGAATTCTACACTAAACACAACTAATAGTGCCGCGATCATGCTCTCTGAACATGTTAAATAGTGATCAAGAAGCAACAACAATTGCACCCATCTGCAAACATTTCAGCTTAGCTGTACAAACAAACAAACAAACAATAAGTAACAAGGTGACCAACGTGCACAAAATTGTAAATGCGGTGAGTACAATAAGTGATAATAATATTCAAACAGGTATGGACAGATACATAACCATACCAAAAAGGGGAAGAAGTCCCAAATCAGCGCAAATAGCAGCGTCAACGGCGGAAGTTCCCATAAATAGGAAAAATAATATAAAGGATACCGAAAATCGTTTCGTGATTCTAAATGAACAAGGCGATGACGACACATATACAACAAAGTCGAGTAAATCCCCACCGATATATTTAAGAGAGCAGAACTCTAGTTTTTTTTTTTAAAGTCTTATCTCCTTAATTCGAGAAAATGAGTTCTATGTAACTCCAATTAAGCGCGGAAATATTAACGAAACAAAAATCAAGGTAGTGCAAGAAATTAATTACCGAAAAATAGTTTCTGACCTTGAGTCAAAAAACAAAAATTTTTATACGTACCAATTAAAGAGTGCTAAAGGTCTAATCGTCGTAATAAAAGGTATAGACTCTAGCGTGGATCCAGAAGAGGTAAAGCCTCGCCTTGAAAATAGTCGCTTCAAAGTTAAAAATGTCTCAAACATTAAGAATATAGAAAAAATCCCCCAACCAATATTTAGAGTCGAGCTACATCCAGGTGACTTGAAAATAAAATAGAATTAATCGCACCCAATTTATAATTTAAAGTACTTGCTACACCGAAGAGTTACCGTTGAGCCTCCACATAAAAAACTGGACCTGTTCAATGCCTGAATTGCCAAGAATTTGGCCATACCAAACATGTGGTGAGCTACACAGTACCGCGAACTGCGACAAAATAAAAGGTGATCCCAAGGCGACAAAATGTGGCAATTGCGGCGGAAATCACACTGCCAACTGTAACGACACGTTTTCGCTGGTTGCTAGGGCGGAGACTCGCGGCGTCCAGGGTTGTTACAAATATTTATATTTAAGTAAAAGCAGAGGAATGAAGAATCGGTACACTTAGTTTTTTTCAAATACGTTATAATCTTTATTTTCTTAATGTCTCTTGTTCTATATATTCATTTACACGCTATCTCATGGTGAGAGTATTAGTATTTTTGTCAGTTGTCATCGGCTGGGCTTTGTGGCAATGATGAGATGACAATGATGAGTTCAAGCACTGAGGCGGTTGTTGCTGTCAAACTTGGGTAACACCCAACGTCGATCATTCGTGTTTTGACGAGAGTTTGTGAGTACCAGTAGCGGCGGAGCAGCGTATAACACAAATTCTCAGGCAGGCAGAGTTCGGTGATATCCGTCGTGATGGCGCAGCGTATCACGCAAATACTCAGACGGAAAGAGTTCACTGATATCCGTAGTGATGGAGCAGCGTATAACGCAATACTCAAGCAGAGGGCTTGGATAAGCCGATAGTTAGCAGAGCAGCGTAATACGTCAATACTCAGACGGAGGGAATTCGCTGGTATCAGCAATGATGGAGCAGTGTAAGACACGATACTCAATCAGAGAGAGTCTAGAAGCTATAGTAATGTCTGAGCAGTGTTAGACACGATACTCAGGCAGAAATCTATACTACGAGTACGGTAGTAGTGGCGGGGCAGTGTAAGACACGATACTCCGCACTACGACTTCGGTAGTAGTGGCGGAGCAGTGTAAGACACGATACTCCGTACTACGAGTCAGCCACTAGTCTTGCGACTATTAAATGAGGTCTTACTTGCTTGCTGGCCTCTTGCTGACTGACTCGCTGTTCGCGATTGTCTGCTTTTATTAAGTCGATTTTTCATTGGTTTGACCACACCAGCTGATCAATGTTGTTTATAATAATAGTTCACCATGGTAGTTGAGTGTGGTTGGTTTTCGGTGGTGATTTCTTTGGCTGGCCGCTAATGTGCAGCGTATTTTCAAATGAGTATATTTAATAGTAGATATACATTAATATAATAATATAATAATGATATGGATTTTAATACTATTAATGGTAATGTTAAAAGTATATCTAGATTATTAGTAGATCATTATAATTTCTAACTAATGGTTTATAACTAATGCGATAGTATACCATATTATGTACACCAAAAACGAGTCTACGACTTTTGGTCGTTACACAACTATAGAGGCTGCCCTCTTTACTCGTTTTTTAAAAATTCGTCGAACAGAAAAACAATTGTTATTTACCCCAACACCCCTTTAAACTACCCACAGTTACCTAAACCGTCGTCTAGCCATAATCAATACTCAAATGTTTTAAAGTCTAACGGCTCTTACTCAGCAAAAACCTAATAGTCAATTTTCATACGCTAACATTTTAAAAAAATAGCCAGAATACAGCGCAAAAATCGGTAACAGCAAAGAAGTTCCAGGCTCCAATTTTAGACGTATTGAAGCCTCAATTGAGAGCTTAATACAAAAAGTAAATACTTTTACTCTCAACATGTCCTGTATGATGCAGGACTTCAGCCAGTTAACACGTGCAGATGTTATCGGTAAATCACATGTTGGTGTTGCATTTTTATGAGAGTAAATAATGACAATTGTAGGCGAGTGGTCTGAAGATAAATCTAATTTTTTGTCGATCTGATGGCCAATATGTTGGTTGACAACTTGAAACTACATTCAAACCCATTTTAGAAACTGTATTTAACAAAAATCGACCCTTAGGAGTGATTAGACGTGATCGCCAGAGTGTGTTTAGTATTGCAGTCGCCAGTTGCTAGAAAACGGGATCCCAGTGATTTGTAAAAAGCCGTATATTTTAATTCACCTGGCTGTAGCTCGACTCTGAATATAGGTTGGGGAATTTTTTCCCTATTTTTAATGTTTAAAACATTTCTAACTTTGAAGCTACTATTTTCAAGGCCAGACTTTACCTCTTCTGGATCCACGCTAGAGTTTATACCTATACCTTTTAGTACGACGGTTAGACCTTTAGCACTCTTTAATTGGTACGTATAAAAATTTTTGATTCAAAGTCAGAAACTATTTTTCGGTAATTACTTTCTTGCACTACCTGGATTTTTGTTTCGTTAGTAATTTCGCGCTTAATTGGAGTTACATAGAACTCATTTTCTCCAATTAAGGAGATAAGGCTTTTTACCAAAAACTAGAGTTCTGCTCTCTTAAATATATCGGTGGGCGTTTACTCGACCTTGTTGTAGTTGTGTCATCATCGCCTTGTTCATTTAGAATTGCGAAACGATTTTCGGAATTCTTTATATTATTTTTCCCTTCTCTGGGAACTTCCGCCGTTGACGTTGTTTGAATTTCATTATCACTCTTTTCACTCACCGCATCTACAATTTTGTGCACGTTGGTCACCTTGTTATTTATTGTTTGTTTGTACAGCTAAGCTAAAGAGTTTGCTAATGGGTGCAATTTTTGTTGTTGCTTGAACACATGTACGGAGAGCATGATCGCGCACGAGTATTTGTATTTTGTGTAAAGTTTAAGTGTGTGTTTAAATTATTTTTTCGTTGCCCTCATCAGCAACCAAGGTTAAATGCAAATTCCTACTGCTTGTAAGTTTATTGTTGTTGTTGTCAGAAGATGAACTCATTTACAGTTCTATTTTTTTTTGTGTTCACTATATGAGTTTGTGTATACAAATATTTATGTATGTATATTACACGCAAGCAAAAAAATATAATGAAACCAGTATAATAACTGTTTAATCAATGTTTTGTTTTTGTTTTTTTTTCTGATTTTAACTTTCATTATTCAGTTGCGACGATTATAAAAACGCGTCTGTACACTACGAGAGCTGAAACTGAATGGATTCAGATTTATTGGAGTTTAAAATGCATTACCATACAACTCTGTTTATCGATGCGAATATTTACTACTCTGTTTTTCTTTTCTCTTTAAATCAAATTCTCATTCTGAAATAAACGTTTGAACTGTCCACAAGCTTTGTGTCTCCATATTTTCAAGATCAGTGTTTCTGAGATCCAAAAGAAAAACTGCTTTGCAACAGGTAATGGGCCCAGGTAGTACAAAAGTTTAAATATTAATTACAATAAACAGGTAAATAAATAAATTAGATAGAAATTATCTCTATGTGTAACATACCAAAGTTGGATGACACAAATTATGACTCTTGGAGTCTGCAAGTGAGAAGTGTGCTTGTGCATCAGGATTTATGGTCAGTAGTGTCTGGTACTACTGTAAAGCCTGCATCTACTAGTACAAATGCAAGTGATGTAGCAGCATGGATTGCAAAAGATGAGAAGGCTACAGCTACGATAATATTGTGTTCAACCCCTATGCAAATATCGTTCCTAAAAAATTGTCAAACGTCTGCTGACACATGAAAGACATTGAAGGAGGTACACCGCCCAAAAGGACCAGTGCGTAAGGTCACATTGTTCAAACAGCTTCTACAAGCACGTATAGCAGAAGAGGAGTGTATTCAACAGTATATATGTAAGTTTGCATCAATTGCTGATAACAGCGTTGTCAACTTGGTGCGTTTCGCACCTTTTTTGGTGCTTTTCTAAATATTTTGTGCGAAAAATATCTGAGTTGGTGCGTGGTGCGCTTTTTTTTAAATTTTGGTGCGTTTTTTTAATTTTGGGTGGCTCCAAAGTATATTAAACACAAAAGAATTTTATACAAAAAATACAACTGTTTCAATACCATTTCATTCAATTGTGTACAATTTTTACATTAAATTTTACAGACCATAATAAGAGCAACCATTAATGATGTTTAACAGGTACCAAAACACATTCGCAAAAACCGGTAAACCGTCTTGTTGTTATAGATAATTTATAACATTTCATTATAAGAAATTTGTTGTCCCTTTTAGATTTGCAGAGTACATAATTGTTCGTTGTTGTAAAAGTTGCTGTCAAGTCTGTTAAAGAGCTTAACAAAAACAAAGTATTCTCGATTTTTATAAAATGCATAAAAAATGCGTTTATATAAAGTGTAGTAACACTAAAATTAATAAAATTTCTATTTACTAAAATAAATATTTAAAGTTATTATCAATAGATCATAAGCGAAATACAAAAAGATTTGAGAATCACAATGTGAGTTTAAGCAATGGATTCGGCCTTGACCAAATAATAACACAAAAGCAAGATGTTTTTATTGCAAATGCGATATCACGCCTAAATATCCAACATTGTTCGGCATGCTGGAACACGGAAACACATTGCAGCTTTAAGCCCATTTACGAGTAGCTACAAACGACATCAAGAACCAACATTGTACAAAATGTTTTATCCC
Source organism: Lypha dubia (assembly GCA_947311025.1). Taxonomy (NCBI): domain Eukaryota; kingdom Metazoa; phylum Arthropoda; class Insecta; order Diptera; family Tachinidae; genus Lypha; species Lypha dubia. Next base: position 73,005,650 of record OX371260.1, read on the forward strand.
ATTACAAATATGATATCATGCCATTAGCAGTACAATTTCAATCCGATGTCGAAATATTATCTATCTAGTATTCAAAATCGGTGGAGAATAATTCACTTCATGCAATGGCACAATATTGTATCAACATTAGAATTTTGGATTTTGTAAAGCCGCAAAATTAATTTAATAAAAAAAAAAATTCTGAACATGGTGCGTTTTTTGTTGAATGGCGCGTTTTTTTCTCCATTTTGGTGCCTTTTGAAATTTTAAAGTTGACAACGCTGGTTGATAAGTTAGCAGAAACTGGTGTTACTCTTCAGGAGGAGCTTTATGTAATAATTATGCTGGCTAGCTTGCAGAAAACTTATGAGAATCTTGTGTTGGTCTTGAATTCCCAGGATTATCCACACTCAAGATAAAATTAATTGAAGAAGGTCAACGAGGAAGGTCGATAAAAATCAAATCAAAAAGCAAAAAAATTTTAACAGAAGGTAAAGGGCAAGTTTATTTAAAAGATTTTAACATTCTGTTGAAAGATGTTCTGTACGTTCCGTATCTTAAATGTAATTTTGTTTCGGTTGGCAAAGCGGTAAGTGGTGGCTGTAATGTTAAATTTAATAATAGATTAGCATTAATAAGAAAAGGCAGCGAGGTGTTGTTTACAGCGAAAAAAGTTGGAGGATTATTTTTACATGGTGCAAATAATAATAAATTCTTTTTTCATGTGGAGCTACTGATGTGGTAATGAAGTGGCATAAACGTTTTGGTCATCTGAATTTAGGAAGCTTGCGACAGCTAATAAATCAAAATATCGTCGGTCACAGGATGACAACTCTTAACATGTATTTTTTGTACTTTTCAGGAAACAAAAAAAAAACGTTATTACTCCGTAAAATAAAAAAAAAAACAAAATTAGTAGGAGATATATATTATTATTATTTTTAAAAATAAAAAATGAAACGTACTAACATGCAGAAGGACAAACGCAGTCTTTTGGCATTAAAAACCCGATTCGATGTTTTTGCGAGTTACGAGTTGTCAACCTATGACCGACGATATGGTGCTTGCTATGAAAGTAAAAATCCCTGATGACATGTGTTGTACTGTTTGTTTACAATTTAAGTGCAGTGTCAGGCCATACAAGTGTTCGGAAAACAGAGCAACCGATTTACTGGAAATTATACACAGTGGTATGTGTGGCTCTATGAACAGTGTATCATGTGGTGCAGCAAAGTATATGCTGACGTTCATCGACGACAAAAGTCGCTACGTTTTCGTTTATTTTTTAAAAAATAAATGCGATGTGTTTGCAAAGTTTAAGGAGCTTAAATGTATGGTTGAACGGCAAGTTGATCGTAAAATTAAAATACTACGCAGTGACAATGGCACCGCGTTTGTCAATGGTGCCTTTGACAACTACTTAAAAGAAAATGAAATTGTTCGCCAACTGACTGTACCCTATACACCCCAGCAAAACGGCATTGCCAAAATATTTAACCGAACGCTGGTGGAGATGGCAAGATGCATGATAATTAGAGGAGGTGTCAACGAAAACCTTTGGGCAGAAGCTGTTAATACCGCGGCATATTTGAGAAATATATATCCTAAAAAAGCAATAGGTGATATAACCCCATATGAGGTTTGTTTTCACCATAAACCAGTTGTCAAACATTTAAAAGTTTTTGGTTCAACCGCGTTTGCATTAGACAAGAGGACAGCATAAAAAGTTCAAAGCTACAGTAAAGGAGTACATTATGGTACGATAGTCAGACACTGCAAAAGCTTAACGTTTATACGAAAGGACAATAGGAAAAATTATTGTGAGCAGATACGTTTATTTCTTGAAGACATAACTTAAAGGTCAATCGGATATTGAATTGTTACCAGTTACAACCGAATCTTAGAATAACAGTGTAGTTGAAATAGCAGATACCAAAGTGGGCGTTCTAGATGAAACTGATGGTGACTCTGAAAGTGAATTCCTTGGCTTTGAAGAAGTAGCAGAAAAAAGAGCAAAAATTATTCGCGAAGAACGCGGTAGACCTAGAAAAGTATATATATATATATATATTTAATCCTTTAATTCCCAGTGGAACATAGGGCCGCAACAAATGTTCTCCATCGTATTCTATCAGTAGACATCGTTTCCATTTCACTCCAAGACACACCATGCTCGTTCAACTCGTTCTCAATTTGGCGTCTCCAAGTATTCGCAGGTCTGCCAGGTCTTCTGGATCCTTGGGGGTTATATTCAACGGTCTGTCGAGTTAAATTATTCGCTGGCTTTCTCATTGTGTGTCCCAGCCAACTGAATTTACGCAATCGGATATTCATGTTTAAAGGGACTTGATTGGTTAAGTTCCACAAGTCCTGATTTGATATGGTGACAGGCCAGAATATCCTATGTATACGCCTGAGGCAGCGGTTTACAAAAGCTTGCATACAACTCATTTCCCGTATCGAAATATTCCAGGTTTCACAGCCATACAGAAGCACATATTTCACGTTGCTATTAAAAACTTTAATTTTGGTGTGGTTTGAGATATTTTGCGATCTCCAGAATTTATTAAGCGTGCCATATGATTGTTTCGCCTTACACAGTCTATTCTGTATATCTTCTTTGCTGCCCCCGCTTTTTGAAATAATACTCCCCAGATAGCAAAAGTATTCAACATCGTCAATGGGTTGGCCCGAAAGCTGAAAGTTCGTATTGCATGAGGAGTTTATGCGCATTGATTTAGTTTTATTGATATTAATTTGTAAGCCCGCTTTGGCAGCACGCGTAGCAAAGGCTTGAATCTTGGATTGCATGCTAGAGAAGCGGTGGGATAGAAGACAGACGTCATCTGCATAATCAATATCATCTAACCTATCATGAAGGCCCCAGGAAATACCATGATGCATATCCATACAGTGTTTCATAACTACGTCAAGTACTATGTTAAACAGTAGTGGAGACAAAACACAGCCTTGACGAGCTCCTACGTTTACTTTAATGGGTTTGCTTGCTGAACCCTCATGAAGTATGGAACACAATGCGTTGTTGTATAGCTCCTTAATGAGATTGATTAACTTTTCGGGAACTCCTTTGCATCTTAGAGCTTCCCATATCGCATTGTGTCGAACGCACGTTTGAAGTCAACAAACACTAAGTACAGAGGTGAGCGCCATTCAACCGACTGTTCCACAATTACCCTCAAGCTGTTGATATGATCAATACATGACTTGTTTGGCCTAAGGCCCGCTTGTTCTCGTCTTAGCTGTGGTTCAATAATAGATGAAATGCGGTTGTGCAGGATGTGGGCTATGATTTTGTTTACGATATTCAAAAGAGTAATACCCCTCCAATTGGAGCAATCTTGCAAGTTTCCTTTTTTTTTTGAAGTTTAATTTTGAGGCCTTCTCTAAGATCATCAGGAATTTTCTCGTCTAACCAAAAAAGTATACATTGTTAATTTTATGTGTTCTCAAAATATTGGCGTTCCTGAGAATGTGAATGAAACTCTTTCGTATGAGCATGCGCAATATTGGTGGGATGCTATGGAAAGTGATTACAATCCACTTTAAAAAAATGAAACGTGGGAACTCGTTGAGCCCCCTACTGATCACAAGGCTAACGGTTGTCGATGGGTGTTTTCGCTTAAGAAAAATAAAAAGGGTGACATCGAAAGATTTAAGGCCAGGCTAGTGGCAAAAGTTTATGGAATCAATTATGATGAAACATTTTCCTCTGTTGTAAGATACGAGACCATAAGGATGGTGTTTGCTTTGGCAGCTGAGTATGAACCACATTTACACCAGTTGGGTGTGTCAACAGCATATCTTAATAGTAAACTGGACGATGATGTTTACATTACGCAGCCCGAAAAATTCTTGGATAAAGATCATCCACACCACGTATTGAGGTTAAACAAAGCACTATATGGCGTTAAGCCATCGGGGCGACAATGGAATCGAAAGCTTAACATTATTTTAAATGGAATTGAGTTTTATGCATGTGAGACGTGCCTGTATGTAAAGAGAGATAAAAATAAGATCAATATAATCGCAGTATACATTGACGATATGTTACTTGGGTGAACAGATATTAAGGATATAAATTATACTAAAAATGAAACTGCAAAAAGAGTGGAAGTAGTAGACAAAGGACCAGTGCGTCACTTTTGGAATATTGAAATAGAAAGAGATGTACCAAAGGGTTCAATTGCAATAAGTCAGAGAGGGAGCATTGAATATTTATTAAAACGATATAACATGGAAGATTGTAGATCAGTGACAACACCTTTATAGCCTAATTTAAGAGTGGCATGTAATAATGAAAAATGTAAGAATGCAGATCAAGTTGAATACCAGTCGTTAATAGGTTCTCTTATGTATGTATTGTAGTGTATGTACATCACTATGTGCTAAATTTGTGTACACTGCTGTTTTTCGTGCAATTGTAATATGAACTATTTAATAAAGTAAACAAACATATTTTATTGGCCTTGAATGAATAAGCGTACTGTCAGCAAGTTTCACGAAGTTCATTAACGTATTGGGATTTTTAAACAAAATTGATTTCGTGGGATAGTGCTGACATAGGTAATATATATATATATATATATTGATTCCTTTAGTTCCTATAAGGAGCATAGGGCCTCAACAAAGTTTCGCCATTCGTTTCTACTTCGTGCAAGGTTCTTTATTTCGTTCCAGGTTTTGCCTGCTCTCGAAGCTTCTAAGTCTAACTGTCTTCGCCAAGTGTGTGCTGGTCGTCCTCTTCTTCTACTACCCTGCGGGTTCCAGTCTATAGCATTACGGGTTATGTCATCTGGAGATTTTCGCAATGCATGGCCAATCCAGCACCATTTCCTTCTTAGCACTTCGATTTGTATTTGATTCTGATGAGTGCGTTCCCAGAGTTGTGCATTCGATATCCTGTTGGGCCAGAAAATGTTTAATATTCTTCTCAGGCATTTGTTGACGAAGACTTGCAGGGTGTTCACATCTTTGGTAGCCATGTTCCACGTTTCGCACCCATAGAGAAGGACAGATTTTACACAAGAATTGAAGATGTTGATTTTTGTGTGGGTGGAGATGACTGGTGATTTCCACACTGTACTGAGTTGGCCGAATGCTTGTCGGGCTTTCATAGTGCGATTCAGTACATCATCAGAAGATCCTCCGGTCGTTGTTATGATGCTACCCAAGTAGCAAAAAATGTTAACATCCTGGATTTGAATGTTTTGGATGGGGAATTGCCTGTTACATGTGAGGGTGGTGTTTGCTGAAGTGGTTAGAGCGTTGACTACAAAGAAAACAATGACTAGGGGCCTGGGTTCAAACCCTGGCCAGAGCAAGTCAATCAACATCATTAATCTCTCTAATGTACATTAGTGAGACATTGTATTAACTGTTGTCGGACTATTTAAGTGATGAAGGCATATCACTGGTCACTAAAAAACTGTTCCGACAGCGATTGATGCTATCCAAGCTAATGTACACAACATCGCCTTCCTTCGTCGTTTAGTAGAAACATCGGCGAAGTAAAACAATTAATAAAATGCCTAATTCAGCTTAGCAAAGTTAATGCGTCTACTTAATACCGGAGGCACCTCAACACTGCCTTAAGAATTAACATAACGCGCAAAGCAGAGTTGTAAAAGAGTTAATTCTTCTAAATTTTCAACTTCTATCTTCTCTACCCTGCACAGTGTACTGCATACGTAGGGGTCATCCCCTGAGTGCTGGTCCTAATTAAAAAAAAAAAAAAAAAAAATTTTAAAGTAATTAAAAAATTTAGCTGTAGCTTATTTCGAATATAGCAGAGCCATTTGCTGACTGGCGTCCTTTGTAAGTAATTGTCAAAGTTTTATCAGTAATTTTAGCTGAGCAGGGATCGTCTCTGTTTGAAAATTTTACGATCCTCTGGGGTAGATAAAACCACTTGTTGTTCTCTAAATATGCTACGACTTTTGATTCATATTGTGTAACCTTCCACTCAATTTGCGCGTATTCAGATTTCACTTTTTGGGCTATGTTAATTACTTGTTAATAGATCTAAAAACAAATAAATGATATACTTATATTATAAATCATATACGCATAAATATATTTCTTATATGCTCATACAACAAATATTATATGTTTTTAAACTGCGTACTTACCATTTTGTCGAACGTTATTTCAAGTAACTTTGAAGAACAATAACTATAAACTAATTTCTTAAGGTTCTTTTATATCAATTTTTGTTGCTTAGTTAAACTCTCATATTAGTTTAAAATAAAAATAAAAAAAAAACTCAAATGGGAAACTCATTGGAATTGCTTCTCATTTGAGTTTCTCTCTATGATATGGAAAATATTCATGTATATATCTGTGGCAATAAATAATAATGGCTTAAGTCGAAATTTCATGTTTTGAGATATTAAGGGTTTTGTCTAAAATAAATTGTGTTTGGTTTTTATATAAAATTTTTAGCCAAAGAAAAAGATGCACATTCATTTAGAACAAAACTGTTAATTTTATAAAAAAAAATGAGTTTTATAAGTTATTATTCGTTGTTTTTTAATTAAGATGTTATGAAAAAATCCATTGGCAGAAAAAAAACACTAAAATGATCTTAAGATATTATATTGCAAGGCGAAATAATTTTTATTGGCAGTAAGTCTAGACAAGTGCTTTAGTTTAAATTGAAAAATGTGAAAAACTGAAAATCTCTCGTTTTATAAAAGCTTAGTTAAATGTAAGGTCTTTTTTTATTTGAAGAATAATTTGAATGGACTGTTAGTTATTCAACTTAAATGTATACAAGTTTTAAAGCTCAAACATTTTAATATTTATGTAGTTACCTTAAAAAAAATTAAGTTGAGATAAGATATTATGGCTTATGTATTATTTTCCAAAAAGAATTAACTTAAAATATAATCGCGTATAGTTTTATTAAAAATTACATTTTATACTTGAAATTTAGCTGAGTGATAGATCTTGAAGAGAAGATTTAGAATATGTAATAAAATGAAAAAGCACTTATGTCAACTTAAGCCATTATTATTTAATGCCACAGATATATAATGAACAATTTTTCTAATTTAATTGATCATTATAGATACCTATACAGTATATGAATTCCAATTGGAGAAATTTTCCATAAATATTAGTCCTTAAGCATTTTAAAAGCCTCATACATTTATTCGAAGTACAGGAATTTTCTTGGAATATTTCACAGAGAAAACTAAGCAAAATTCTACTGTTACGAATTCAAAACAAATTAAACGTTTAAATTAAACAAAAGGGAACCCTTTCTGGTATGTAGTTTTACATTTCTCTCTACTTTGCCTGTAAACCGCCAGTTACTTCATTGAAAAAAATTTCGGAAAATAAGGCCCAATTAAAAGAATATTTTGAAGAACTAGAGAAAATAAAGATCTACTAATTCATAAATTATATATCGCAGAAAATTTTAGAACTGAATTTTAAACAAAATTTAGAACTAAGATTATTGCAATATTTGGTCACAAAAAAGGTTAAAGCTGTGTCGATATTCACATTGTAACACACTAAAAGTACCCTAACGGCCTGTTTCACACTGTCGACAAGTCGATGTCGTTCTCTTATTTATATTAAAAACAAAAACAAATTTAAATATTTTGTTTTTGTTTTCAATATAAATAAGAGAACGACATCGACTTGTCGACAGTGTGAAACAGGCCGTAAGATGTTTGGACCTCTCCGTTTGGACCTCTCCATTTCTTTTGATAATATATAATAATTAATATATTATTTTTCAACACAACAATTCAAATATTTTATTGAACATCAAGATAGGCTCTCGATGTTTTTAAGCTTTAAGGTAAGAGAGGTAAATAAGAAAAAGTTCAATTGTCTTCTTAGAATGCATAACAGAGATCTGGATATTAAATATAATAGAAATTAATTTGTTAATAAATCAGATTTTGACATTCCGACAGATGTTCAGTGGATTTTATCTTTAGGAAAAAAGCATGCATTACCGGTCAAAAGAGAAGATATTCCTATTTTGAATATTATAGCAGATGGTGAGGATTTTATACAAACTTTGACTGATAGAGAAGAACAGGAAATAGCAAGAAACAGATTTACAGATATTATTGGTCGTAATTTGGATAGAGAATGATTGAGTAATAGAGATAAATTTATATTGGATAAAGTAAATATTACAAAAAGATTTTTAAAGAATAATAAGAATTTATTAATTTTAAATGCTGATAGGGGGAACACCACTGTTGCTTTGAATAAGTGTGATTATGAATTAAGAATGAATAATATATTGGGTGATAATACCACATATAAATTATTAGATAGAGATCCGACAACGAAATTGCAGGCTAAAAATAACAGTTTAGTTGAGGAGCTTTTCAATTCAAAAATAATCACAACTTTAGAAAAGAATAAACTAAAATCGAATGTAGCGTTAGCGCCCAGATTATACGGTGTCCCAAAAATTCATAAGCAACAATATCTCTTAAGGCCAATATGTTCTTTTGTAAATTCTCCTTCATATGAACTTTGTAAGTATATTACTAATATTCTTAGAAAAATTACAGAGAACTCAAAATATAATATAAAAGATTATTTTCAATTAAAAAAAAAAACAAATTTGAGAATACAAACTGATGAGAAGTTAGTTTCTTTTCATGTCGTATCTTTATTTCCTAGCATACCAATAGATATAGCTCTAGATATTGTTGGGGAAAAATGGGATACAATAAAGGAATATACAAAAATTGAGAAGAATTTATATATGCGTATTCTGAATTTTTGTATTATAGACAATAGGTATTTTAAATATGATAAAAATATATATAAGTCCCCTAGACTTCCAATGGGATCTCCTGCTTCACCAATTATGGCAGATATTGTTATGGAAAAATTATTAGATAATTCTATAGAAAAATTAATAATTAAACCAAAAATTGTATTAAAATACGTTGATTATCTATTTGGCATTGCGTCAGATAGTTAAATTAAAGTTATTTTATTAATGTTTAATTCATTTCATAATGATATAAAATTTACTATTGAAAAGGAATGTAATTCTAAACTTCCATATGTAATAAAAAGAGGCAATAATTTATTGATTGATTGGTATCAGAAGCCAACATCTCCTGATCGGCTTATTAATTATTTTTCTAAACATCCTAAAAGGATTTTAATCAATACGGCTAAAAATTTAATACAGAGAATACTAAAGATTAGTGATAAAGAATTTCATAAGACTAATATAGAAAGAAATTTTTTTTTTTTTTTTTTTTTTATGATAAATTTTATTCTTTATTGAATCTTCAATGTAATTGAAACATCAATAAGTTGTTCAAATCTTAAATCTAAAAAAGATAAATATATGTTTAGCCAATGTTAAACAAAATTTTTAGTTTCAACGGTTGATTGTTTTACGGCTGATAGAAAGAGTATCCCTCCTCCTAAGCCGGGTGTGGCCTCTATACTCTAGAATATTGCGCGCAAGTGGATTTGGGTGCATCTCAAGTTTTTCATATCGTGTTTCAACTCTCATAGTGAACAGACGCGTTTTTATAATCGTCGCAACTGAATATAAAAAAAAAAAATTAAATAAAAAAATATTTTCAAGTCACAAAAAATCTAAAAAAAACAAAACATTTATTGAACAGTTATTTTACTGGTTTTATTTTATTTTTTGCTTGTGTGCAATATACATAAATATTTGCATACACAAACTAATATAAGTGAAAATAAAAAAGAGAACTCTGATGAGTTCATCTTCTGAAAAAAACAACAATAATCCTACAAGCAGTAGGAATGTGCAATATATAACTTTAGTTGCTGATGACGACAGTAAAAAAAATGAATTTAACAAAAACCTGAATTTAACAGTAAACACAAATACTCGTGCGCGATCATTATCTCTGAACATGTTAAATAGTGATCAAGAAGCAACAACAATTGCACCCATCAGCAAACTTGTCAGCTTAGCTGTACAAACAAACAAACAAACAATAAGTAACAAGGTGACCAACGTGCACAAAATGGTAGATGCGGTGAGTACAATAAATGATAATAAAATTCAAACAGGAATGGACAGATACATAACCGTGTTAAAAAGGGGAAGAAGTCCAAAATCAGCTCAAATTGCTTCAACATCGATAGTTCCCAGAGATGGAAAAAACAATATAATAAATTCCGAAAATCGTTTCGCGATGTTATCTGAACAAGGCGATGAAGGCACAACTACAACAAGTTCGAGTAAGCCCCCACCCATATATTTAAGAGAGCAGAATTCCAGTTTGCTGGTTAAAAGTCTTATCTCATTAATTGGAGAAAATGAGTTTTATGTAACTCCAATTAAGCGCGGAAACATCAATGAGACAAAAATTCAGGTAGCTCATGAAAATAATTACCGAAAAATTGTTTCAGATTTAGAATCTAAAAATAAAAACTTCTACACGTACCAATTAAAGAGTGCTAAAGGTCTAACAGTCGTAATAAAAGGTATAGACTCTAGCGTGGATCCGGAAGAGGTCAAGTCTGGCCTTGAAAATAGTGGCTACAAGGTGAAAAATATCTCAAACATTAAAAATAGAGAAAAAATCCCCCAACCAATATTTAGAGTCGAGTTACAGCCAGATGGCATAAAAATAAAAAAGAATGAAGGGCATCCAATATATGACTTAAAGTACTTGTTGCATCGAAGAGTTACTGTTGAGCTTCCACATAAAAGAGCTGGGCCTGTTCAATGCCTGAACTGCCAAGAATTTGGGCACACGAAGACTTATTGCAAGTTGCCTACAGTCTGCGTTGTATGTGGTGAGTTACACAGTACTGCTAACTGTGATAAAATAAAAGGTGATACCAAGGCGAAAAAATGTGGCAATTGCGGCGGAAATCACACTGCCAACTATAGAGGCTGCCCCCTTTACTCGTTTTTTAAGAATTCATTAACCAAAAAAACCAATGCTACTCCCGCTCAGCCTAAAACCCCTATTAACTATCCACAGTTACCTCAACCGTCCACCAGCCAAAATCAATTTTCAAACATTTTCAAGTCTAACGCGACTAGTGCTCAACAACAATCTAACAACAAATTTTCATACGCTAGTATTTTAAAAAGCAATCAGAGTACGGCGCAAAAAACCGTAAATGTAAATGAAGATTCGGGGTATAATTTTAGTCGTATTGAAGCCTCAATTGAGAGCTTAATACAAACTGTAAACACATTTACTCTCAACATGTCCTGTATGATGCAGGAAATGTTGAAAATGCAGTCTACCTTGTTGCAGGCTGTACTAAGCAAACCATGAACTTAAAAATCTGTTTTTGGAACGCAAACGGCATCTGCCAACATAAAAACGAAATAGAATATTTTCTTCAGGATAAACAAATCGATGTTATGCTTATCTCAGAAACTCATTTGACATCTCGAAGCTGTTTCAGAATTAGTGGATATAATTTTTACGACACCAAGGATCCCCGTGGCAGAGCTTGTGGTGGTTCGGGAATCCTAATAAAAACGCGAATAAAACACCACCTGTTGAATGATTTTTGTGAAGATTATCTTCAAGCAACGAACATCTGCATCGAAACTTACTATCAAAAACTTGTAATATAATCTGTCTATTCGCCCCCCAGATTCTCAATTACCGAGAGTCAATATACGGCTTTTTATAAATCACTGGGCCTCCGTTTTCTAGCAGCTGGCGACTACAATGCTAAACACACATTTTGGGGTTCACGTTTAATTACACCTAAGGGACGAATTTTATTCGACACAATATCTAAAATGGGTTTGAATGTAGTTTCAAGTGGACAGCCAACATATTGGCCAACAGATCGACAAAAAATTCCTGATGTTATCGACTTTGGAATTGTGAAAGGCGTGCCCAGCGAGATGGTTGAAGTTGAAGCATCTTTGGACTTATCTTCAGACCACTCGCCTACTATTGTCACTATTTACTCACACACAACATGTGATTTAGCGACGACATCTGCACGCATTAACTGGCTGAAATACAGAAAATATCTGAGTGCTCATTGCTCGGAAAAAATGCCGCTGAGAACACCTTCAGACATAGACGATTCTCTCAGGTTGTTTGAAGCGCATGTTAAACAAGCTGCTTTTAATGCTACTTCAAATGAAATAAACCAACCAGTGAGATTTAACAATATTTTTTCTGTAGATATAGAAAGGCTATTGACTGAAAAACGGAGAGCTCGACGAGATTGGCAGCGCTACAGATCGCCCCAGCTAAAATTAAGGCTTAAGGAGTGTACCAAGCAGCTTAGGAAAGTTTTGCAAACTCAAAAAACAGCTTCCCTTCAAAAATTCCTTCAAGAGCTAGATGCAACACCACAAACAGATTATTCACTGTGGCGTGCAGCCAGAGGACTAAAAAGGCCGGTGATATGCAAACCCCCATTACGAGCCCCAAATGGTGACTGGGCAAAAACTGATGATGAAAAAGGTGCACTTTTTGTTAAACACTTAGAAAAAGTTTTCACTCCGAATATTTCTGCTGATATTGTTGAACTGCCACCAGTCGTCCCTTTACCAGAAATACCGATGAGATTTAACATGACGGAGATTGAAAATACTATTACTAATCTTAACACCAGAAAAGCCCCAGGTGTCGACAAAATAAGCAACAAAATGCTTCAAGAATTGCCTTACACTGCAAAAAGAATAATACTATTCATTTTTAACAGTATTCTACGCCTAGAACACTATCCTAAAGAATGGAAGGTTTCGCTAATTACTATGATACCAAAGCCCGGCAAGGATCATACAAAGGTTGAATCCTATCGGCCTATTAGTTTACTGTCTAACATTTCAAAACTATTTGAAAAGCTGTGTATGAGCAAGCTGATGCCTATAGTGACTAGAAGTGGTTGCATTCCAGATCATCAATTCGGTTTTCGCAGTCAACATAGCACAATTGAACAAACTCACAGACTAGTGAATGTCGTTAGAGACACTTTTGAAAAAAAAAGAAATACTGCTCTGCGCTCTTTATTGATGTCTCACAAGCTTTCGATAAAGTATGGCACGAAGGTCTTTTCAATAAATTATTACAAAATCTACCAGCAAACATCGTAAAGCTTTTAAAAAGCTATTTAGAGGAACGAAAATTTGTAGTTAGGGAAGGTAATTTTTTAACCTCTCCGCAGTCGATCGAAGCCGGAGTTCCCCAAGGCAGCATCTTCGGTCCCTTACTTTATTTAATTTATGCCTCTGACTTACCGTTAAGCAATAACATTCATACATCAACATTTGCGGATGATACAGCCTTTCTAAGCGTTCACGAAAATCCTGTAGAAGCTTCCCGCAACTTACAAGAATATATATCCAAACTGGAAAAATGGCTCAAACAATGGCGTATAAAAGTTAACGAGCAGAAATGTGCACACGTCACTTTTACGTTGCGCAGGCAAACATGCCCGCCTATAAAAATTAACACCGAGACTATACCACAACACACTGTAGTCTTTAGTTTTTTAATGTATTTTTTCGCGTGTTTAGAAAATGCTGTCTTAACCAACGGAACATCGAGATCTTTGTGAATTCGCTGATTTCGGATATACCATGGGGCTGCTGTTATAGTACGTAGAATTTTGTTTTGTCGCCTTTGAATTTTTTCTACATTTGATGCTGAGGCAGTGCCCCATAACTGGATTCCATAGGCCCATATTGGTTTCAGGATCGCGTTGTATAACAAAAGTTTACAGTCAAGACTTAATATAGAATTTCTTCCAATAAGCCAATTCATTTGGGCTGCTTTTAATTTCATTTGTGTCAACTTTGCGTCTATATGAGATTTCCATGTTAAACGACGATCAAGATGAACGCCTAGATATTTTACTACAGTGTGTTGCGGTATAGTCTCGGTGTTGATTTGTATAGGCGGGCATGTTTCCCTGCGTAAGGTAAAAGTAACGTGTACACATTTCTGCTCATTCACTTTTATCCGCCATTGTTTTAGCCATGTTTCTAATTTTGAGATGTACCCTTGTAGATTCCGGGAAGCTTCTACAGGATTTTCATGAACGCTTAGAAAAGCCGTATCATCAGCAAATGTTGACGTGTGAATGTTACTGCTTAACGGTAAGTCAGAGGCATATATTAAATAAAGTAAAGGACCGAAGATACTGCCTTGAGGGACTCCGGCTACAATCGACTGCTGGGGACTTGAAAAATTGCCTTCCCTAACTAAAAATTTTCGTTCCTCTAGATAGCTTTTTAAGAGCCTGACGATGTTTGCGGGTAGATTTTGTGTTAATTTGTGGATAAGACCTTCGTGCCATACTTTATCAAAAGCCTGTGCGACATCAATAAAAAGCGCTGAACAATATTTCTTTTTTTCAAAGGTGTCTCTAACTACGTTCACAAGTCTGTGAGTTTGTTCAATAGTGCTATGTTGACTGCGAAAATCGAATTGATGATCTGGAATGCATCCACTTCTACTCACTATATGTATCAGCTTGCTCATGTACAGCTTTTCAAATTGTTTAGAAATATTGGGCAATAAACTAATAGGCCGATAGGATTCAACCTTCGTATGATCCTTGCCGGTATCATAATAATCATCGAAACCTTCCATTCTGCCGGAAAGTATTGCAGCCGTAAAATACCATTAAAAATTTTTTTTTTTTTTTATATGTATATTATTTATTGAATCTTCAATAATAGATTGAACATCAATAAGTTTTTCAAATCTTAAATCTAAAAAAAAAAAATAATAAATATAAGTTTAGCCAATGCTAAACATAATTTTTAGTTACAACGGTTGATTTTTGTTGTTTTACATCTCTCGTGTACGGCTGATAGAAAGAGTGTCCCTCCTCCTGAGCCGGGTGTGGCCTCTATACTCTAGAATATTGCGCGCAAGTGGGTTTGGGTGCAACTCAAGTTTTTTAATGTATTTTTTCGCGTGTTTCGAAAATACTGTCTTTACCAACGGAACGTCTAGATCTTTATGATCTTCAACCTTCGTATGATCCTTGCCGGGCTTTGGTATCATAATAATCATCGAAACCTTCCATTCTGCAGGATAGTATTGCAGCCGTAGAATACTATTAAAAATGAAGAGTATAACTCTTTTTGCAATATAAGGCAGTTGTTGAAGCATTTTGTTGCTTATTTTGTCGACACCTGGGGCTTTTCTGGTGTTAAGACTAGTAATAGTATTTTCAATCTCAGTCATGTTAAATCTCATCGGTATTTCTGGTAAGGAGACGACTGGTGGCAGTTCAACAATATCAGCAGAAATATTCGGGGTAAATACTTTTTCTAGGTGCTTAACAAATAGATCACCTTTTTCAGCATCAGTTCTTGCCCAGTCACCATTAGAGGCTCGTAATAGAGGTTTGCAAATAACTGGCCTTTTAAGTCCTCTGGCTGCACGCCACAGCGAATAATCTGTTGATGGCGTTGCATCGAGTTCTTGCAGAAATTTTTGCAGCGAAGCTGTTTTTTGTGATTGTAAAACTTTTCTTAGCTGCTTGGTACACTCCTTAAGCCTTAATTTTAGCTGAGGCGATCTGTAACGTTGCCATTCTCGTCGAGCTCTCCGTTTTTCAGTCAATAGCCTTTCTATGTCTGCACAAAAAATATTGTTAAATCTCGCTTGTTGATTTGGTTGAATTGAAGAAGCAGTAAGAGCAGCTTGTTTAGCATTTGCTTCAAACAACCTAATAGAGTTTTCTACGTCAGCAGGTGTTCTCAATGGCATATTTTTCGTGAAATGAGCACTCAAATATTTTTTGTATTTCAGCCAGTTAATACGTGCAGGTGTCAGCGGTAAATCACATGTAGGTGTTGCAGTTGTGTGTGAGTAAATAGTGATAATAGTAGGCGAGTGATCTGAAGACAAATCCAAAGACGCTTCTACTTCAATCATTTCGCTTGGCACGCCTTTCATAATCCCAAAGTCAATAACATCAGGAATTTTTTGACGATCCGTTGGCCAATATGTTGGCTGACCACTTGAAACTACATTCAAGCCCATTTTTGAAATTGTGTCAAACAAAACACGACCCTTAGGACTGATTAAACGTGAGCCCCAAAATGTGTGTTTAGCATTGTAGTCACCAGCTGCTAGAAAACGGGACCCCAGTGTTGTATAAAATGCGGTATATTGACTCTCTGAAATTGAAAACCTGGGAGGAGAGTAAACAGATGATATCACAAGCTTTTGATAAAAATTTTCAATGCAGATGTTCGTTGCGTGAAGATATTCTTCACGAAGGTCATTTAGTAGGTAGTGTTTTATTCGAGTTTTTATTAGGATTCCAGATCCACCACAAGCTCTACCTTGAGGATCCTTGGTGTCGTAGAAATTATATCCACTAATTCGAAAATAGCTTCGGGACGTCAAGTGAGTTTCTGAGATAAGCATAACATCGATTTGTTTATCCAGAAGAAAATATTCAATTTCATTTTTATGTTGGCAGATGCCGTTTGCGTTCCAAAAACAGATTCTAAAGTTCATGGTTTTTTCAATACAGCCTGCAACAAGGTAGACTGCATTTTCAACATTTCCTGCATCATACAGGACATGTTGAGAGTAAATGTATTTACTGTTTGTATTAGGATCTCTATCGAGGCTTCAATACGACTAAAATTATGCCCTGATTCTTCATTTACTGGTACAGTTTTTTGCGCCGGAATCTGGTTACTCTTTAAAATATTAGCGTATGAAGATTGACTATTAGGTTTTTGTTGAGTAAGAGTCGTGTTAGACTTTAAAACATTTGAGTATTGATTATGGCTAGACGACGGTTGAGGTAACTGTGGGTAGTTTAAATGAGTGATGGGCTGAGCGGAAGTAGCATTTGTTTTTCTGTTCGACGAATTTTTAAAAAGAGAATAAAGAGGGCAGCCCCTATAGTTGGCAGTGTGGTTTCCGCCGCAATTACTACATTTTTTTGCTTTGGTATCACCTTTTATTTTGTCACAGTTAGCGGTACTGTGTAACTCGCCACATACAACGCAAACGGTAGGCAACTTGCAATTAGTTTTGGTATGGCCAAATTCTTGACAGTTCATGCATTGGATAGGTCCAGTTTTTTTATGTGGCATCTCAACGGTAACTCTTCGATGCAACAAGTATTTTAAGCTATAGATTGGGTGCGATTCATTTTTTTTAATTTTCAAGTCGCCTGGCTGTAGCTCGACTCTAAAAATAGGTTGGGGGATTTTTTTTCCTGTTCTTAATGTTTGAAACATTTTTGACTTTGAAGCCACTATATTCAAGGCCAGACTTTACCTCTTCCGGATCCACGCTTGAATCTAGTTGATATGTATAAAAGTTTTTGTTTTTAGTCTCAAAATCTGAGACAATTTTTCTATAATTATTTTCTTGTGTTACCTGAATTTTAGTTTCGTTGATTTTGCCGCGCTTAATTGGAGTTACATAGAACTCATTTTCTCCAATTAATGAGATAAGGCTTTTTACCAAAAGGTTAGAGTTCTGTTCTCTTAAATATATCGGCGGTGGTTTAGTGGACCTTGTTGTACTTGTGTCCTCATCGACTTGTTCATTCAAAATCGCAAAACGATTTTCAGAATGTTTAATATTATTTTTCCCATCTTTGGGCATTTTTGCCGTTGACGCTATTTCAGCTGATATGGGACTTCTTCCCCTTTTTAGCACGGTTATGTATCTGTCCATACCAGTTTGGATTTTATTATCACTATTTTCACTCACTGCATTTACAATTTTGTGCACGTTGGTCACCTGGGTATTTATTGTTTGTTTGTTTGATTGTACAGCTAAGCTGACAAGTTTGCTAATAGGTGCAATTGTTGTTGCTTCTTGATCGATATTTAACATGTTCAAAGATAATGATCGCGCACGAGTATTTGTGTTTTGTGTAGTATTAAGGTTTGTGTTTACTTCATTTTTTTTGTCGTCGCTAGCAACCAAAGTTATATATTGTACATTCCTACTGCTTGTAGGTTTATTGTTGTTGTTAGAAGGTGAACTCATTCAGAGTTCTCTTTTTTGTGTTCACTTATGAGTTGGTGTATACAAATATTAAAAATGAATAGTATTATTCTTTTTGCAATATATGGCAATTCTTGAAGCATTTTGTTGCTTATTTTGTCGATACCTGGGGCTTTTTTTGTGTTAAGACTAGCAATAGCATTTTCAATCTCCACAATATTAAATTTTAGCGGTGTTTCCGGTAAAGAGACGACTGGTGGCAGTTCAGCAATATTAACAGAAATATTTGGAGTAAACACTTTTTCTAAGTGTTTAACGAAAAGAGCACCTTTTTCAGCATCAGTTCTTGCCCATTCACCATTAGAGGCCCGTAATGGAGGTTTGTATACCACTGGCCTTTTAAGTCCTCTGGCTGCACGCCAAATCGAATAATCTGTTTGTGGTGTTGCATCTAGCTCTTGAAGGAATTTTTGCAGCGAAGCTGGTTTTTGTGTTTGCAAAACTTTTCTAAGTTGCTTGGTACACTCCTTAAGCCTTAATTTTAGCTGAGGCGATCTGTAACGTTGCCGTTCTCGTCGAGCTCTCCGTTTTTCAGTCAATAGCCTTTCTATATCCGCACAAAAAATATTGTTAAATCTCGCTTGTTGATTTGGTTGAATTGAAGAAGCAGTAAGAGCAGCTTGTTTAGCATGTGCTTCAAACAACCTAATGGAATTTTCTATGTCAGTAGGTGTTCTCAAGGGCATATATTCCGTGCAATGAGCACTCAAATATTTTTTGTATTTCAGCCAGTTAACACGTGCAGATGTCAGCGGTAAATCACATGTTGGTGTTGCAGCTTTGTGTGAGTAAATAGTGATAATAGTAGGCGAGTGATCTGAAGACAAATCCAAAGATGCTTTTACTTCAATCATTTCGCTGGGCACACCTTTTGAGATTCCAAAGTCGATAACATCAGGAATTTTTTGTCGATCCGTTGGCCAATATGTTGCCTGACCACTTGAAACTACATTCAAACCCATTTTTGAAATTGTGTCAAACAAAACATGACCCTTAGGACTGATTAAACATGAACCCCAAAAAGTGTGTTTAGCATTGTAGTCGCCAGCTGCTAGAAAACGGGACCCCAGTGTTGTATAAAATGCGGTATATTGACTCTCTGAAATTGAAAACCTAGGAGGAGAATAAACAGATGATATCACAAGCTTTTGATAAAAATTTTCAATACAGATATTTGTTGCTTAAAGATATTCTTCACGAAGGTCATTTAGCAGTTAGTGTTTTATTCGAGTTTTCATTAGGATTCCAGAGCCACCACAAGCTCTACCTCGAGGATCCTTAGTGTCGTAGAAATTATATCCATTAATTTTAAAATAGCTTCGAGACGTCAAATGAGTTTCTGAGATAAGCATAACATCGATTTGTTTATCCAGAAGAAAATATTCTATTTCATTTTCTGGTTACTCTGTAAAATATTAGCGTATGAAAATTTACTATTAGGTTGTTGTTGAGTAAGAGTCGTGTTAGGCTTTAAAACATTTGAGTATTGATTATGGCTAGACGACGGTTGAGGTAACTTAGGGTAGTTTAAAGGGGTTTTGGGCTGATCGGGAGTAGCATTTGTTTTTCTGTTCGACGAATTTTTAAAGAAAAGAGTAAATAGGGCAGCCTCTATAGTTAGCAGTGTGGTTTCCATTGCAATTGCCGCCTTGGTATCACCTTTCATTTTGTCACAGTTAGCGGTACTGTGCAACTCACCACATACAACGCAAACGGTAGGCAACTTGCAATAACTTTTGGTATGGCCAAATTCTTGACAGTTCATGCATTGGATAGGTCCATTTTTTTATATGGCATCTCAACTGTAACTCTTCTGTGTAACAAGTACTTTAGATTATAGATTGGGTGCGATTCATTTTTTTTAATTTTCAAGTCACCTGGCTGTAGCTCGACTCTAAAAATAAGTTGGGGGATTTTTTCCCTATTTTTGATGTTAGAAACATTTTTAACTTTGAAGCCATTATTTTCAAAGCCAGACTTAACCTCTTCTGGATCCACACTAGAGTCTATACCTTTTATTACGACGGTTAGACAGACCTTTAGCACTCTTTAATTGGTACGTATAAAATTTTTTCGGTAATTAATTTCTTGCACTACCTGGATTTTTGTTGAAGCTATTTGAGCTGATTTTGGACTTCTTCCTCTTTTTAACACGGTTATGTATCTGTCCATTCTTGTTTGAATTTTATTATCATTTATTGTACTCACCGCATCTAGCATTTTGTGCACGTTGGTCACCTTGTTACTTATTGTTTGTTTGTTTGTTTGTACAGCTAAGCTGACAAGTTTGCTGATGGGTGCAATTGTTGTTGCTTCTTGATCACTATTTAACATGTTCAGAGATAATGATTGCGCACGAGGATTTGTGTTTTCTGTTAAATTCAGGTTTTTGTTTAATTCATTTTTTTTGTTGTTGTCATCAGCAACAAAAGTTAAATAAGCATTTCTACTGCTTGTAGGATTATTGTGGTTTTTGTCAGAAGATTAACTCATCAGAGTTCTCTTTTTTTTTTATTTCACTTATGTATATTAGTTTGTGTATGCAAATATTTATTATTGCACACAAGCAAAAAATAAAACCAGTAAAATAACTGTTTAATAAATATTTTGTTTTTTTTTATATGTTTTGTGACTTGCAATTTTTTTTTTATATTTTTTTTAGTTGCGACGATAGATATAGAAAGAATTAAAAATATTTTATTGAAGAATAATTATCCAATTCAATTGATCTGTTGTTTAATAAGACAATTTGTTAATCACAATAATTTAAATACAAGACCAAGTATTGAACCAAAGATTTATAAGTCACTAACTTATGTGCCTCTCATATCTGAAAGATTAGAAAAGACGAAGATTTATGATAATAAGAAATATGTAATGGCCCATAAAATGTATAGTACATTAGGAAGACTATTCAGTAACACACCTTTTGTACGATAGATAAATTAGGGATGTCTAACTTAGTTTATAAGATTCCATGTGGTGGAAATGATAATGATAATTGTAATAAGGTATATGTAGGTACTACCAAGAACATATTAAAAAGTAGAATTGCGGGACATAAATCAGATTATAAATACAGAAACACTACATTAACACAAAAGACAGCTTTGTCATTACATTGCGCTAGCTCAAATCATTGTCCTGATTTTAAAAATACATTAATTTTAAACAAAGAAAATAATTATAAGCGTAGATTAATGCTAGAAATGTTACAGATCAGTAAAGTTCACAATACACAACGGATTAATTACAAAATATATACAGCAAATATAGCTCAGAATTATAGATATTTAGTTAATAGAAGTAGAAATTTAAGCTAACTTTTTGTAAAATATGTTGTTTTGTTTTTATATATTAATGTTCTCTATAATGCTTAAGATATGCTTTAAAATAATTTTGTTAATTTGTTCATACAAATATTAATTTTTTTATGAAAAGTAATATTATCAGGCTCAAGTTCAGTTTTATTGAATTAATGACGATTCAAAATTACTAAGAGTTTTTATGTTGGAAAATATTATTATTTATATCCAATCAGTTTTTAGCAGAACGTATCAGTACTGATTTCAAGGCCACTACACCTCTCATCAGCGTTCAATTGTCTATCTTTACAATTTTCGTAAAGTGGATACTAATTGAATTTTTATTAATTCAATAAAACTGAACTTGAGCCTGATAATATTACTTTTCAAATGTACATCAATATAAGTTCGAATAATAATTACGTTTATTCGTAATAATAATATAAAAATATTAATTTTAGTTAAGTTTTTAAATAATATAATATTTATTTAATAGAAAAAACAAAAAATTTTTTTTTAAATTAATTTTGTTGACCTAATATGTACTCGTACTACATTCATCAAAGCATAATAGTTCAAACGGTTCACATTTTGTTTGGTGGGTAGTTCGGCAACTCAGCAACACAAAGCAAAACAAAAACGAAACACTAACATACATACATATGTATTCATATGAGTATATTTAATATTTTGTTATTGTTATTGCAGTGGAATGTGAGTAACACGCCATAGACATACATATGTACATATATTCTCATCTTGATTTTAACAAGCAAATCAAAACAAAAAGAAAAATATAACTGTAATAGTGTCGTTTATTATGTTACGAAAAATAAAATTCAACCCCTATCGCGCCATAAAGAGCATAGCTCTAAAAATCAATGTAAAATTTTTATTCGTTTAGCCACAAAAAAATATATTGTAAACGTCTCAAAACCGTAAAAAGTCAGTAAAAGCGTATGCAATTTACTCAACTTTCCTGACTTTTTTACAGTGTCTCAAAACGATAAATCTCAAGCAAAAGCCTTATTAATTCACTATACGATGCAGAATTTTGCTGTCTGTCGAGCTGCGTACTTAAATTTTTACATTCCTTAAATTTATGTTTTGGCCTAATGTCCGGCTAGAATGGCCAAATATAGGGGTATTTGCACCGTAATTAACATTTTATTACCGCTGATATGATTTATGGCTTTTTGATAAACTTTAAATGGCTTTTGGGTTTTTAGTATATTTCCATACAACTTTAATGCTTTTGGTTCGACCTAAATTACAAGGAAAAGTTTATGTATACACGCATGTGCATATTTTAGTTTCAAATAATTTTGTATACAAAAATTTCAGACTTTGCAAAGCAATCGTATAATATAATTAGAGGAATAATGGACAGTATTTTAAAATTTTATGATGAGCAATTGGTATGGTTTACGTTTTATGCAAAAATATTACAAGTTATCAAAATTATATTGTTTAATAATTTGGATAATAAGTGAGTACAAATTTTGCAAAATATTACATATTTACATACATATATAACTGACAATATGCTAACAATTAAATAGGCTAATAACCTTATCAAGTTCAGACCTACTTGATTTATGCACAATTGGTCTAAATATTGCAAGAGGACAAAAACAATACTTGGAGTTTTATGAAGTATTTGATGCAGATTTTTCTAATGTGCTGGACGATATTAAAGTTCTACTAAAGTGGAGAACTGAATCAATATGCTTCGAGTTGCCGTCTTGGAAATAAAAAAATAAAAGTTTTTATAAAAAAAAGCTTAATTATAAACTAAAATGCAACTTCTAATTCTTGTTGTATGACTTAAAGAAATTTTAAGAGATTTACTCTTCCAAAATTGTGGAGTATCCGTAATAATTTTTTATGTTATTTTAAAAATATTTTTTTTTCAAGTTACCTTTATTTTAATATATTCTCTTCTGATGTCTTATTCGTATGTTTTAATGTATACTCAAAAATGTTCTATGTTTAATATGTATTCTTAGAAATCTTGCTCTAGAAAAATAAATTTAGGTTAAGAAAATAAATTAAAAGACCTATTTTTCTACCGCGACAAAAACTTTGAGAATTTTGTTAACTTTTGTGAATATGTATGGATTAGTGATGTTACGAATATCAATTTTTAGTATTCGCGAATACGAATACGAATATTGAAACAGTATTCGCCGAATACGAATAAACGAATTGAATATTGGTTTAGAGCGAGATAATATTTCAAATTTAATTGGAAAAAGTACCTCCCTTTGTTTCAGTAACAAAAAATTTAAAAAAGCTGTCACAATACTTTCGGTATTTATCATTATTATGACATTGAGATGCCGAATTTGAAGACCACTACTGAACTATATACATACTTTCAAATTTCGTTATTCTTACTCTGGTTGCGCTTTTAATTAGTAATTCAGTGTTGTTAGGGAGAACATATTTTCGCATATTGCGAAGCCACATGTCTCTGTGGACTTTCACATATTAAATTTTAGTTCTTCCCTTTTAGAAATCCAACATTCCTCTACCGATAATTGATTAGTAACTTAACATGATATGAATTTACATATAAGGCTTTAGAGTTTAAATTATAGTTACAAAATATAACTTTCGTTTGTTTTTTAAGAAGATTATTCTCTTGCTATTCTAATGATGGGCTTTCTTTCTTTAAATAAAAATTATTATAAATTAATAATGATTTGTACATTTTATGAACTTCTTTAAACTTTTTTTTAAGATTTTTTTTTTTTTGGATACGAATATCTGATAATAGGCGAATAATCGAATTCGATTACGAGTATTCGTAACATCACTAGATCGATTTATTACCAACAAAAATAAAACTACAGAAGGGTTTTTTGAATATCTTCGATTTTATTCTAGTAATAAAACTTTGTCTCACATATATAATGCAATTAATATTACTTACATTTTGTTATAATAACGGTAAATTAAGCATTTCCGCAGTCACGCCGAATAAGTTTAGATCAAAAATATTTTTTAAGAAATAATTATATTTTCTATAAAGATAGGCCGACTTCTTAAATGTAATTTGCAAAGTAATTTACTAAAAAAATGAGTATGTCATACAAAGCATATTTTAACAGCAGCCCTTCATTCCAGAAAAATATTTTGCATATAAACGGCGTTAAGGAATTCGATTGTGTGCTCACCAGAAAACACGACATAAAACTATTTAATAAATTTTTGCGCTTATGTGTCCAGTTTTTTTTAATGTTTTTATGAAAATAAATATATATAATTAATAAATTATTATAAGAAAATAAAGAAGTAAAAACAGATTAAAAAATTCAGCTATGTTAATGTTTTGTTTATATATGGATAAACAAATCGATGTTATGCTTATCTCAGAAACTCATTTGACCTCTGGAAGCTATTTTAGAATGAGTGGATATAATTTCTACGACACCAAGGATCCTCGAGGTAGAGCGTGTTGTGGCTCGGGAATCCTAATAAAAACGCGAATAAAACACTATCTTTTTACAAATCACTGGACTCTCGTTTTCTAGATGCTGGCGACTAAAATGCTAAACACATTTTCTGGGGCTTACGTCTGATCACTCCAAAGGGTCGAGCTTTGTTTAATAATGTTTCTAAAATGAGTTTGAACCTAGTATCAAGTCAGGCAACATATTTGCCATCAGATCGACAAAAAATTCCTGATACTATTGACTTTGGAATAGTGAAAGGCTTGAACAACGACATGATTGAAGTTGAAGCATCTTTCGATTTATCTTCAGACCACTCGCCTACAATTGTCAACGCTAAAGTTCGCCTCAGCTAAAATTAAGGCTTAAGTAGTGTACCAAGCAGCTTCGAAAAGTTTTGCAAACACAAAAACAGCTTCCCTTCAAAAATTTCTTCAAAAGTTAGATGCAACACCTCAAACAGATTATTCGCTGTGGCGTGCGGCCAGAGGACTTAAAAGGCCGGTGACTGGGCAAGAACATGCTGAAAAAGGTGCTCTTTTTGTTAAGGAGTTAGAAAAAGTTTTTACCCCGAATATTTCTGCTGATATTACTGAACTGCCACCAGTCGTCTCTTTACCAGAAATACCGCTGAGATTTAACATTGCGGAGATTGAAATTGCCATTACTTGTTTTAACACCAGAAAAGCCCCAGGTGTCGACAAAATAAGCAACAAAATGCTTCAAGAATTGCCTTACATTGCAAAAAGAATAATACTATTCATTTTTAACAGTATTCTACGCCTGAAACACTATCCAAAAGAATGGAAGGTGTCGCTATTTACTATGATACCAAAGCCCGGCAAGGATCATACAAAAGTTGAATTCTATTGGCCTATTAGTTTACTGCCCAACATTTCAGAACTATTTGAAAAGCTGTATATGAGCTGATGCCTATAGTGACTAGTAATGAATGTATTCCAGATCATCAATTGGGTTTTGCGCAGACAAATTGGTTTCACAGATTTGTGAATGTTGTTAGAGACAATTTTGAAAAAAAGAAATATTGCTCTGCGCTCTTTATTGATGTCTCACAAGCTTTCGATAAAGTATGCACGAAGGTATTATCAACAATTTAATACAAAATCTACCAGCAAACATTGTTAAGCTTTTGAAAAACTATTTAAACTAACGTAAATTTGTAGTACATATCAAGGCGAATTAAACCAGGTGGCAGCGAAAGTAAACAAGAACTTGGCAGCACGAGAAAAAGTAATGCCAAAACAACTGAAGCTGTCAAAAATATAACCAGAAAACAGCTCTTTGACATTTTCAACTAAAAAATAAGTATGGAAAAATAGTCAGCTTTTGTAACGCTGCCACCTGGTTTAATACGCCTTGGTACATATAATATATAAAAATAAAAAAACTAACTTCCTGGAACATCTCGCCACGCTATTGCAAATGACGTTGAAGACAACCGTAGAACACCGGATTATGGTAATCGATACCACCAGAAGATGGGGCTTAAAGTATGATGGAGGTAAGAATCCCTTAAAATTCGTCGAGCAAGTGGAAGAACTAGCGGGTACGTATCAAATAAATTTAAATGATATTTTAAAAGTAATTTGTGAGTTTCTCCGAGATAAATCTCTCCTGTGGTACAGGAACAACAATAAGCAGTAGACAGAGTGGGAAACGTTCAAAAACGACTCGTGTGATTTTTTCCTACCGCCACGCTATTTTGAAAAGCTGGAAGACGAAGTCAGAAAGCAAGCCCAGCCACCTCGTGACCGTTTAAAGAGAATGTCTTGGTATTACAAAACCTCTCGCACACAAACCTCTCGGCTGAACAACAGGTTGAACGTATCTTCCGTAATGCCCAACCTGACTACCAACGATACATTCGTAGAATTGACTTTAAAACACTCAAAGAGCTAGTAAGTCTGGCCACAGATTTTGAAAGTATCCCCGCCAATTCTGTTCCACAACGTAATGAGCACAATTGTATGGTTCTCCACCACTCGCCGACAAATCACCCTAAAGACCACAAATTTGAATCTCCGAAAAATTGGACGTCAATCAGATGGGAAGATGATAAGTTAAAAGCCTTGATCACAAATTGGCAACCGCCGTTATTGACACAGGTGCTACCCGAAGCTGCATCAGACCGTCATATATCAGATTGGTGAGGAAGCCAATATATCTTGGAGTAGATATACATATGTAGCTGTTTTTCTGGCCAATGGCTCTAAAAGAAAAGTATCACGAGCAGTGAAGTGTCCTGTCACCTTTGGCAGCCGAACCGCCCTACACGAGTTCCTCATCATGCCCGAGTCTACGAACATATCTTGTTGGGACTGAATTTCTTGAAAAATTTTGATATCACGATATCCTGTGCTGCTATAACCACTACCCCAAAAACCTGCGCTAGGCTAAACTGGTGTCAGGATAATTTAGACAACAATATAAGCCCCACTGCTACGGTTACTTCTACAGCGAAAATCCAACCCCCGATAAATCCAACCCAGATCGACGATTTTCTAGGAAACGTGCTACCCGAATTCCAGCAAATCCATGGCTTATGTACAGCGGCATTACACACAATCGGTTTGAAGGACGAAGTGCCCAAACAATAGATAACAAATCTTGCCGATGGCTCCAAAGCCTTATCGAGGGGGTGCGCCAACGCCCTGAAGAATTGCCTGACTACCACATTATCAATCACCAACTCTATAGGCATTTTGCTAGAGAATTGAATAATGAAGATAGCTAGCCCTGGAAATTATGCGTGGCCACACCCCGGCGTCAACAGGTAGTCCAAGAAAACCACGATCACTCTACTGGAGGGCACCTTAGCGTCAGGAAAACATTACACAAAATAGCACAACGATACTACTGGGCAGGTATGGCTCGCGACGTCAGTCGTTATGTGCGACATTGAGTCATTTGCCAACAGTTTAAAATCTCGCAACAACAACAGGCAAATCAAATCAATAATCAACGACCTGCCAGTAAAGAGCAAAGAAAAGATAACACCCTGATGAATCATAATAGCCAGAAATTTGAAGAGTCGAGGAAAATATTCCGACATAATACGAAGAAGGAACAGGAAAAGATCTAACACATGGTGTTCTTATCAGATGACGACAACTAGCCCAGTACGAGTCGAAGGAGAGCAAAAGCTACCACCGCCCCGCCTTAGTACCAACAACAATATAAAGACACAACCACCGCCCCGTCAGCCACAACGCATGCCCAGTCCGCCCACGTCAGTAATTCATACTCACAGTGACTCAGAAGAGCCACCCATACCATCACCATCGTCAACAACCTTTTCATCTTCAACACCATCATCCTCGTCATCTTCATGACGTGAGCCCATGGAAATAGGGTAAAAAAGGGTAAAAATAAAAAAAATTTCGGGTACAAAAGCACTAACCTCATTTTGTTTTGGGTCTGGTGGATCAAACGACAGCCTTGGCTGTACTGAAAAAATTGTATTTGAATCTATTGCTTTTTCATGTTTTTTTGTACTACTTAGTCGGAGTAAATCGCTTTTATAGTCCATTTATTTCACAATTACAACAAGTGCAATATGCTTTTAGTTCATCTTTTGCTCGTCTAAGCCACCTTTTAGAATTTAGATCATTCTCCCAAGCTTTTTTATATATTCGTTTTTCCGGCTGTACGAATAATCACCCAAGTGCAAATCGACCGAATAACAAATATGTAGGATCGCCCAAAATTTGTTTTAAAATAAATTGGGTGATCGTTCTTCGACTTTGGGCGATTCAACATTTTCAGATATTTGGGTATTTGTTCATTATGAATAATTGCCCAATTTTTGTAAAGAGTTAAAACACCCAACAAAAATTTTTGGGCGATTATTCACTCTCAATTCGGAAAATTTTACATAATGAACAAACATCTAAAATCTTTGGGCGATTATTCATTTCACACTTTTGTATTTTCCTTCATCTTTTATGGGCGATCGGGCACGATCACTATGACGAATCACCCAACTATTTTGGGTTTTCCTTCATTTAGCTGCTTCGGGCGACTTTCACTTGGGCGATAGTACGTACAGCCCGTTTTTCCATCTAAAGGAAAGCCATTGTTAGATGATGAAGTTTAATATTTACACAACAAACAAATCAACGGATATGTAAATTAAATGTAAATCGTTGCTAAGGAAATAAATCATGAAATTTTTTTACGAATTAAAAAAAATATGCTTGAGAAATTCTAGAATTCAAACTCTTAACAGTTTGCGAGTACTAATCAAAATATAGATGCAAATAATACGCAGTTGGTTAGAAAAGTATTAGGTGAGCTTAAAGAATATGTATTAATGCCAAAAATGTTGATTATTTAAAAAGCACTTAAAAGCACTGTGAGAAATTGTTAAAAGCACTAACGGGTACTTTAATAAATTTCGGATATTGCTTGAACAAAAAAGCACCAAAAAATACCCGAAAAGCACCAAAATGGCAACGCTGAGAGGCAGTGTGACGACAAAAGTCCGTATGTTGTTTTTGCCATACAGGTTTTTACCAAAAATTATCATTTTGTTGAATTTTATAATCTTTATGTGTAAATGAACTTTTCTAAATAATTTTTGTATGTAATTATTACTAAACCTGAACTATTTATGTATTAGATATCCCTTAAGGTAACTTATTGGAATTTATACCCGATATTGTAGTACGAAGTGAACTATAATTAATCATTTGAAATTAACGGATAATTTAACTACCATCACTGGTAGATATGATATAAATAGTAACCTCACACTTATACACAGCGCTGCACAGCCATCGAACAGCCGATCACGTATGCAACTTGTGCACAACGTATGAGTGCGGTTGTATGTGTATCTTGTGTATGCCAACATGTAGCTATAAAAGGCGACACATGAGTTCATTGAGTTGAGTTCATTGGCAGTTGCGAATGTGTTAAGAGCTCTTTCTAAACTTGTTTAATAGGAGATATTAATACATTTTTTTGCGCAAAATTAAAGTGTATGTTGTGGTGAGACATTGTGACGGCTACAGTAGAATTTTAGTTGAAGGAAGTTGAATAATGGTGTGAGACATTGAGACGGCATCACTAGGCAACCTACTTCAGTACAAACGGCTGTAGTTAACTCACAGAGAATACGGTGCTCTATTGTTGAGAGTCATTGAGACGGCAAAATTAGAACGCTTATAGTCATAATAGATTGTTATTGGTGTGAGTCATTGAGACGGCATCAAGAGCGATTTCTACACTTTTCTTTTGGTTCTGACGGACAAGAGAACTAAGCTAAATTAATTAAGCGAATTACGTATAAACTAGATAAGTACCAAATTTTCGCTGTCGATAAGCCATTAAATTTTTTATCTCTTAATTTGTATAAAATACAAAGTTGAATTAGTTATTTTAGTGAATAAAATATTATAAAATAAAAACATCAGATCTGCTTTTTATTATTAAATGGTAATAAATAAAATTGCCAAAGTGGTGACCCCGACGTGGTCTGGTGTTCTCAATTGAATTTTTTTCAAGGTAATTTGCTCATAAGCAGCCATTGTTTTCGCCATTTTGTTTTCGGCTTCTGGAAAATTCAACGAAAGTCAACGGTAAGAAAGTGCTAAACACCATATTTTTTTCACAAATGAGTAAGCAAGACGATAGTGATACAACAGTGGCGACTGGTGAAGCCGCCAACCTATCACGGTATCTACCTTGCGAACACATCGTTTCCGTGGTTTATGCCGGCTGCCAGTGCCCCAAATGTCCAATACAAACATCGAGGCATGGTTTACCGCGTCCGGAATCGTGGCAGATAAGCAGAAGACTGCAGCTATACTAGCCGTGCTGGATCCGAATGTAATTTTGCAGCTGGCCGACGTTATCGCTGCCATGCCACTCAACGAAAGCGAAAATTATAGAGCACTTTGCTGACAGCGAACAACGCCGCCTCAACCGTCTTCTTTCAGAACTTCCGCTAGGTGACTTCCCCTACCAGAATTCGTCCAACCCGTCGTAGCCGCTTCAACTGGGACTCCGCACAAGTTTAAGAAAATTGCCGACTCGATTTTAGACGCAATGGCCTGCGGCAGAATCAATCAAGTACAAAAACAACCATCAAGCGAAATTAACGAGTTGCGCCAGGCTATCGTTGAATTGGGCAAACGTTTCGAAAATTTTTCAACACGATCTCGGTCTCGCTCTCGCTTGCCCGCAAACATTCGCAATCAATCAATGAGCCGTCCCGCTTACTATAATGCTGATTTAAAAGGTGACGAATGCAGGTACGATAAAAAGTACTCCAGAAATACCAGTAAATGCCGTAGCACCTGTAAACACAAAAAACAACAGATAAACGTGGTGTCTAAAGTCACACCATCGTCGTCACATTGACTTGTTAGGCCAACGGAGGAGCTTTGCGAAGGCCCTTCTAACAAGCGACAACTATTTCGCCTTCAAATACTTGACAAACACTCCCAGAAAAACTTCTTGATTGATAGTGGCGCAGATTTTTCCGTTTTGCCACTCTCTGCAAAATCATTTGACATCCGCCCCAGAGCCATTACGTTATTTGCCGCCAACGGCTCGCCAATAAAAGTTATCGGTGAAAAACGAATCAAATTAGATCTCGGTCTGAACCGTGACTTTCATTGGTCGTTCATTATCGCCAACGTAACGTCACCAATAATCGGATCGGATTTTATAAAATTCTACGACTTACTAATCGACCTGCGGCGTAATCGACTTATTGATAGTGGCACCGGAGTTATATCAGCACTTACGTCCGTCCCTTTTAACGAAGCATCATACATCAGAACGTTCAATACGAATTCGCCATTTGCAGAGATAGTAAACAAATTTTCGGACATAAGTAGAGTATCGCCTTATGGGCCCACTACGAATTCTTCAATAATGCACAGGATAGAAACAGCGGGACAACCAGTCTTTTGACTGATTACCATGAACATCTCTAAAATTTATATCTTCGAATAAAGCTGTTGTTACACAGGAAGCGACTCTATATGAAACACCGAATCTATCACACATCATAGAAAATTTAATGCATCGTATCTTTGAGTATAATGACCTCGTCTCATTTGAAGAGTTGCTTCTGGAACTTCTGTTGTTTCATCTTCATCCATGTGTAATGCAGGTGGTTCTTATCTTGGATCATCGGTACCAGTTGTAAGTGTTGGTATTGTTGTAGCTACTTCTTCAACGTCTTCCGTATATTCAGGTATTGTGAATTTTCTATCATTATGCTGGTCCATCATAAATTCTTTTAGATGTTCTGGAATCAATCCACACGAGCATTCTGTTGTTTTTAATTTGCAATTACATTTGCCAATATAAAATAATTCGTTTATTGAATCATCAATTGCTTTAAATTCATCTCTTTTGTTTCTATGTTGTACATGTTTCTGGTATTGATCAAGCAAACCAGTTAATTTTTTTAAAACACTCTTTCTATTAATGATTTCAATATTTAATTTACACCAAATTTGGATCAATTTATCTGTTACGTGAGGTGTAAAAGTTTTATACAAGAACATTTTGTTTAAAAATTTAGCACGATCACTTAAAAAATAATATTTTAAAATGTCACATTTAGTAGGCAAACTAAGATCATTTAAATCACTTGATAAACCAAAAACAACAATATCTTGATGAGGCATGTTGTCAATCTGTAGTCAAAACTTGTTGATGTTGTTGCTTCCATTTGCGAAGACACTGCAGACGATGTTGATGGTTCTTGTTTTTGTCGACAACAATTTTAGCGACGACTTGACTCAGTTGGTGTTTGTTACTGATTTAGTGTTTATAAAATAGACAAAAAAAATTAAAACAACGACAACTAAACCATTTGAGGGGTTATGTCAGCAGCTGGAAAATAAATCGTACCTAGCAAAAGGATTCCATAGAGGCATAACTCCAATTAATTTAAAGAAAGAATGGGAAGAAATGAAAAGTAAACTAAATTGTATTGAACCACCAATTCGAGATGGCAATGGATGGCAAAATTTAAGTTTAAAAGAGATTGTATGTGTTCACTTGCAAATAAAAATATGTTTATTTATATGTATGTATGTATGATCAGGTGAGGAGGGATTTGAATTGCAAGGTAAAAAACAAATTGAAGCACAATAAAGCAGAAGTTAACGCAACAGGAGGAAGAACTTGCAAATTATTCACTAGTTCACCTTTAGAAGAAGCTGCTGCTAATTTGGTACAGTTTTAAAAGCAACGTAATCTGGGTTAATTCAAGGAATTGAACCCTCTATTCGTGAAACAGAAACACTAAAAATTTCTGAAACAGAGTTTTGTATGCATGAGAATGCCGAAAAGTTGCCCTCAACTTCCGCACATTCAGCTACAGTGGAAGTCAGTTCTAAAAAAAGAAAACAAAGTCAAAATCGTGAAAGCTGGGAACGAAATGAATTTTTGAGCATCATTAAGTTATGCAAAAAGAGGTTTCTATTTAAATATATAATATAATGAAAGAAATAAAGAAAAGAAATAGAAGGTAGTTATGACATTTATTTCTTTCATATTATCGATAACAAGGCGACGTCAAAACAATACATTTAGTTAATACCGATATGGCATTGTGTTGATGTCGACGGCAAACAAATGTGACGACGACTATAGTATTGTGTTGACGTCGACATTCATAATGGGGATGAATATATTTATATGCAAGCTACTTAAAATAGCTATTTAATTGATTGCAAAGAAGGAAATGTTCCTATAAGGGTACTTAATTTATCAGGCAATGAAAAAGTCATCACCGGAAATTCCGATATAGGTCGAAAATGCAAATACGTCCTCCACATGTAACAAGTGTCCTAAAGTATACAAAATTGTTGGATCAACAACAAAAAAATTAATAATTCTTTTGCAACAGATTTACTAAAACGAAAAAAGAATAAGACTTATAAAACTTTAAAATACGTTAATAATGTTTTTTAAATTCTGGAAATTTTCCAAACAATGAAAGTTTTCAAAATTTTCTTAAAAAATTTAAACTAAAGAATATGCAAATAAATTATACTCTAGATTATTTTATGTTGAAAGTAACCACAATAATTCAGATAAACGTATTGATATAGAAGAAGTTATTAGTAATGAAAGTAATAATCTTTTATGTGAATTAAATAATTCTCACTATATCACCTACCTCGACAATTAGCGAAAGAGTTTTTTTCAAAATCTAATTTAATAAAAACAAAAACCAAAAAGCGTTTAAAGGCAAAAAATTGTTTTTAAAAGATTTTTTTAAGAACAATCTAAATTGTCTGATATAACAAAAAAAAAATAATTTGATATATTATGACTAAATAAAACATGTGTATTTTGAATTAAAATCGACATACTTCAGTTTTTTTTGGTTTTTTATGTACACATCATTAATTTTATGTATTTTTTTTCTTTGTTAATAAAAATATTAACTATTTTATTTTTAATTTATTTTTGTTATATACTTATTCATTTTTGTGTTAATGAAAAACATTTATTTTTTGTCAATAATCGATTAATCGAACAATTCTTTAGCTTTAATCGTTTCATCGAACGACCAAACACTATTATTTGAATTATTCGAACAAAGTTGAAAGACGAATATTTGACAATTTTAACAAACACTCAGCGCTATAAAATTCAGTGCGCAAGAGACCCCTAAATATATGTTTTTCGAAGTTGCCTTACAACTGAATGGTTTGCTATATAAGGAGGCTGCCGAACGTCAACATTATTGAGTGTGTATTCGATATTCAATGTGTGAAAAACAACTTGAAGTACAAGTGTCTATAAAACGTGTGTTTAATGTTATTAAGTGTTAAACAGTGTTGTCAAAAACTGACTTTGTGATATTGAATATCCTTGTTTTATTTTATTAATTAGGACCAGCACTTAAGGGATGACCCTTACGTATGCAGTGCATTGTGCCGGAAGTAGAAAAATATGTTTTGGAAAAAAGGACAAAGGGAGCAGTGTTTTTGGACATTAAATTTGAACTTCAACACACTGAAGGTGACATGAAAGACCACTGCGGGGAGTCTATTCCACATACGAACAGTTCGGCTATCGACAACAAATGGATGTGCTTTTACTGAAGAGCGTGTTGTACGTTAAAAATTACGGGGTTTCGGGAACAAGTTCCCTGATTTGTTTAGAACACATTACGTTGTAGTAGCGAAAGAACAGTGAAATGCACCAAACATTGCGTCGATGTTCCAGTGCCTCAATAGAGTTGGCCACCCTACTCTCACCGATAAGCTTCTTCGCACTCTCCTGTACACGGTCGAGTAACTTCAAAGTAGACTTTGAAGCACCGGTCCACACATGGAAGTTGTGTACACTTTTGGTCGGATAACTTTGGTATCAATATTAATGAAATCAGATGGAGTGAAGTATGTCTTATACCGTCTTCATAAACCTGAACTTAAATGCTTCTTTGGAGACATGAAAAATGTGATCATTCCATCGAACATCACAGTGAATTTTTATGCCAAGGACATCAACAGCTTCTGATTCCTCAATATTTATACCCTACATAAGTACAGATGGAGCAGCATGTCATACATCTGTGCGTAAGCATAGCGCATTGGTTTTTTCGTGCATTAACATTTACCCTATTTGCATAATCCCAATATGAAATCGTCAGGAGATATCGATTTAGTGTATCATTTATATATTTCCCAATTGCCCGGATCTCCGACTGTTTTGGCATGTTATTGAATGAATACGAATGAACGATGCTATTGCCATTTGCAAAAGAGTAGATAGCGTTGGAACTTTTTCATACAAGCTCATTAAAAAAATAAGAAAAGGGTAGGATAAACTTTATTACTCGTACAAAACTTTTTCGCGCCATTGCACTCTTGTACACGAAGATCTCGCCATTTTGCGCAGCGAGTTGATGTCGGCGTTTTTACTATACCGTCAGATATTAAATCCTTCCTCCCTGACTATATTTCTGCACGTCTGATTGAACCAAGATTTAGCTTTCGGTTTAATTAAAATTTCCTTAATGAATTGAAAGTTTTCATTCCTAGCAAAACAGTATTATATACCATTTTTGCATTGGAATTGACGTTATTTTCTAGAGAGCTGTGCTCCCAATTATTTGGAAAAATTCGTTGAGCTCAGCGCCTTTTCGGCCATATATTTTAAGCTTCTTGTAGCTGTTTGGGAGACGTTGCGAAGATTGGAGAACGAAAAGGTGGTGGAAATGATACAATTGTCCGGGTTACCAAGAGGTGCATTAACACTCACTTCGTACTTTTCAGGGTGCAAAGTGAAAAACAGGTCGAGAGTGCTGTTATGGTGCCGTTCAATACATGAAATATGTGTTAGCTCATTCACTAATTGTGCAAAGTCGTTATGCGCGGCGAAAAGCTCAACATATTGGCCTTCTGGGGTTGCGTGGCTCGAATGGTGAACCCGAGATGAGTTGTGTGCATTAAAATATCACTGTTCTGACAGCTCTCAAGGATTTTCGAAATTGAATCGGAAAGGGAATAGAAGTTGAATAAGGTTTTGTCACTTGCCGCTTTTGGACTTCTGTAAAGAAACCCGAAATGCAAATATTGTGTCCTGATTTTGAATTTAACACAGAGGCAGCTAAATTCAGGACCAGACGTGGCTAATGATTGCTGGCACTAGTACACAACTTCATTGCGTATGTACATTGCAGCAGCCCTGTGTAGAATAAAAAGTGAGGGAATGTGATAAGCAGGTATATAAATATCCTGTGGATCAGAGTTTTCAGACACCACTGTCTCACATAAGGCGTAAACGTCCGGCCGATAGAGACATACGACTACACATAGAAAAAAATTCGACCTTAGCTCCATAATGTTACAGCAGTTAATTCTGAATTGACGTGCAATATAACAAGGCTGTACAAAATAATAAAAGCATTTTTACGGAAAGGTCTAAAAACGTAACAATATCATTAAATAAAAAGTGAATATATATAGCCACGCTCACTAATATATTTCTAATAATAATTTTTGTTTAAATAAGTAACTAA
This sequence comes from Lypha dubia, assembly GCA_947311025.1. Lineage (NCBI taxonomy): Eukaryota > Metazoa > Arthropoda > Insecta > Diptera > Tachinidae > Lypha > Lypha dubia. The sequence goes on from OX371260.1 coordinate 73,042,419, forward strand.
GTCCATGGAGTTATTCTTACATAATATAAGGTCATTTACATTATAAGGACCTAAGATATATCCAATTGTCAAGATTTTCCAATTTTTAATACTTTTTATTGAAAACCATTAGTTTTATTTATATCCTTCTGTAAATAGTTTCTCAGTATTAGAAGTGCTACACCCTCTTAAGTTAAAAAATCTACCTTTTTGTTCTTTTCTGACCATCGCAAGTATACTGTGAAAATTTTAGCAACATTGGTATACTGGTTTAGGAATACATAGTTTTTAGACGTTCACTTTTATATACTTATGTATATTGTAACGAAATGAAAAGGATTTCCGATCAAGGTCCAATTATAAGGTCTGTGCAAATCGCTAGATGTTTTTTTGTATTGTTGTGTTTTGACCGTTAAAATATGGTAAGAATATCAAACTTTATATAAAAAAATTTATCAAAATTTTTTATGTATATAATTTTTTTACATCTTTAGCTTTGTGGTATTTTTTTTGTACTACAGCACAGACATTCTTATTAGACCACGCTACCGATAAATACAGCACTCTAAACTTGGCAGCACTGGTCATAGCTGTCAACAGTTAAAATTCAAAATAATGGAAATGTAAAAGTTAACGGCTACTAAGAAATACAAGCCACCATCAGCTGTTATGTTGTGTAGCATGTGGCCAACAGTGTGTAGTATGCATTGCGATTCAATAGTACCGCAACATGCAAGCATTGACAAACTGTAAGCAAGATATTTTGTGTGTCGGTAATTTGACACTTGTACGGTTAATCAAGTGCAGCAGCACAATGCACTTAAATGAATCACATTTATTAACTGCATTTGTTTGATTGTAAATATAAGCAACACAAAGTATCTGTTGCTTTTGAGTATGCACTCGTTGGACTTAAAAACTTTTGAACACATGCCATACATAAATAGTTGGAAGCTAAATATGCTTACCCAACAATAATATATATTTCTATTCTTATACTCTTATGTTAAGGTACCCCTAAGAATTATTCTCATAATTAGTATATAAGCCAATGTCATTTAGTTTATAATTCAATTAATAAATCAACAGTCTTAGGAGCTCCAAATATACAAGCTCTAAGACAAAAATAAAGTAAATAAAAACTATTTTATTACATGGCGATCCTTCCAGTCTTCTTCAGCGAGTGCTACTAAACTGCACCCTGAAGAAGCAAGAGCAGCCTGCCAGTTTTCTTGGAGTGCTACTAGATTTGCACCCAGAAACAAGAGCAGAAGAAGGAGAGGGTCCGCCTGGCAAAAAGGCACCCCAGCATTAAAGAAGCAAATAAAGGTCCGCCTGGCCAAAAGGTAGCCAAAGAAGGACGACATCTTCAATACAAATAGCACCTCCATCAGCCAGCCAAAATGATCTGAAGAGAACCAAGAAGACCCCAAAATCACCAAAAAATATATATTTTTCTTCATATGTATTTTAATATTAATTAATTAATAACTTTTATTTTAAAAGTGGTGCGCTAAAAAGTGTGTTCGAGTACGCAAAAGTTTTTACTATTTTTTACTGAACTTTACTGCATTTTACTAAATTGCGTTCGTTTACACAAAATACAGTAAATGAGAACACAAATTGAGAGCGTAAAGTGACAGTTCTTAATTGAGAGCTTGCAAATTTTTACTGCAGAAATTTTTCGCAGTAAAGTTTAGTAAAACAAGAAAACATATGATTCAAAAGGTAAACAAACAAAATGTGTGCAATTTGTGACTAAAATATTTATCAAACTCAAAATTTAAGTAAAAATAAAACAAAACTAAAAGTAAATTAACATTAAATTGAACTTGTTTGTGAAACAATGACCTACATGCCTTTTAATGGAAAATAAAAGTTAAAATAACTTTTGTGGAGTTTTTATATTAATTCTTTGGAGTTGTGAAATTCTAAAGTACTTGGGTACTTAGTACTGCACTTCTTTTTACGATAGTCAGTAACACAAACAAATATTCATGTACTTTGAATAAATTTAACCACACACAAATATGCAAAATCAAATAAAATAAAAAAAGAAGAAATGGGAAAGATTACATAAGTTAAATTGTTTATATTATATTAAAATATTTGTGTTATAAAAATTATTTAATCGAGTACCGATGATTAAATAGTTCAAATATCCAATAATATAAAAAATTTTCAACACTACATTAAATTTCTATCAGCTGTTGCCTAAATCTTACGAATTTTTACAATTTGTCAGTTCGCGTACTTTTTTGGGCAAACACTTTTTTGGAGAGTAAATTCTGCTGTTTACTCATTTACTGCATTTTATTGTAAAAGTAAACAAACGGACCTAAAGTCGCACACTAGGGTCAGAAAGCGTTAACCGCTCGTGGCAAACATTTTTAATTGCATTTACAAAATAGCTCGTAGCTATAATATTTTAAAGAACCTCATATTTAAAAAAACAAAAATAAGGGGATTAAGAAAATTAGCAATGTTACTTAAATAAAAATTAAAAAAGTAACACTTAAAGAATAATTTTTCAAAAATTTTGTTGGAATAAAATTAAAATTAAACCTAAATAAGACAAACGTTTTAAAAATTTTTTTTTATCCTTAAGATGGATACAAGTAAAATAAATTAATTAAAAATATCATAATTTTAATAGAAATAAGAATAAATTAAATTAAAAGAAAAATTTATAAAATAATTATACATAAATTTTTACATAATGAATAGAAAACAGAAAAAGAGGGCAGGAAAATAAAAATAGAAAAACTAATTAAAGAGATTAAATTAAATTTATACTTATGGAATGGCAAGAAATACTTAACAAAGCCAGATTAATAAAGGAAGATTTTGACCGTTCTTATAAATGCCTAAACATTGACAGACCTACAAAAGAAGAAACAATAAAAATACATTTCGATAAACTTTTAGGTTGCTTAGAAAGAATAAGAACTTTATTTAATGTGCACTACAATAGACTTACAATTTCACACAAAACAGCAGAAGATGCATTCTTTGCAGATTTAAAAGAAAAAATTTTAAAATTGGCAGCTAAGAAAGGGGTAGAGCTTGACCTACCAACATCCATCCACAAAAATTCACCTCATATTTTCAGAACTAAACCAATAAAACAATGGGCCAAACAATAGTGGAATTTTTAAATACAGCCTCAAAGCTAATTCCAGACTTTGATGGCAGAGCAGAAAAATTACGCTCTTTCAAAGATTCATTATCGTTACTAAATTCAATAAAAGGAGAACACGAATCCACAGCAGTATCCCTCATAAAAACAAAATTAAAGGGTACTGCAAGAAATCTTATCAACGATGAAGCAACAATAATAAACATTATAAATAAGTTGCAACAAACCGTTAAAGGTGAATCAGTAGAAATAATATCTGCGAAAATAATGAACATTAAGCAAAGCAGTAAAACGGCGATTGCCTACTGCAATGAAATTGAAATTTTAGCAAAATCATTAGAAAGTGCATATATAACAGATGGATTACCATCAGAATTAGCAACCAAATATTCAACACAAGTCGCTGTTAAAGTACGTACAAAAAACTGCAACATTGATAAAGTAAAGCTTATCATGGAGGCAGGCCAATTCAATAGCATGAATGATGCTATTTGTCAATAGCTGTACCGAAGCCACAGGCCAACAGAATGCCATACTATATTATGGGCAAAAACATAGACCCAATATCGTTGCAATAATACACGGTTGCGTGGAAGAAATAATTTCCCACGTAACAATAATAACAATAACAGCTATAAAAACAATAATGACAATTACCGCCAAAGATACACCAATAACCGTAGGAACAACAATTACGTAAGAGCAACAGAATCAAATCAAAATGATTCGGAAAACTCCGAATTTCCCCTAAGACCAATTCAATAAATATCTATCATCTAAACCTCTTAACTTAAGTTTCTTTATAAATGTTCAACTAAATAATACCGACACTACACTCACACTTTTGGTAGACACTGGTGCTGATATTTCTCTAATAAAATCAAAATTTTTCAGATTAAACAAAATAAATACTAATGACACTACAGTTTATAGTGGAATAGGACAGGGCAATATAAAATCAATGGGAAGTATATTTTTTGATCTAAAATTCGAAAAATTTTTAATACCACATAAATTCCAGGGAAAAAATTCCCCAACCTATTTTTAGAGTCGAGCTACAGCCAGGCGACTTGAAAATTAAAAAAAATGAATCGCACCCAATCTATAGCTTAAAATACTTGTTGCATCGAAGAGTTACCGTTGAGATGCCACATAAAAAAACTGGACCTATCCAATGCATGAACTGTCAAGAATTTGGCCATACCAAAACTTATTGCAAGTTGCCTACCGTTTGCGTTGTATGTGGCGAGTTACACAGTACCGCTAACTGTGACAAAATAAAAGGTGATAACAAAGCAAAAAAATGTAGTAATTGCGGCGGAAACCACACTGCCAACTATAGGGGCTGCCCTCTTTATTCTCTTTTTAAAAATTCGTCGAACAGAAAAACCAATGCTACTCCCGCTCAGCCCAACACTCATTTAAACTACCCACAGTTACCTCAACCGTCGTCTAGCCATAATCAATACTCAAATGTTTTAAAGTCTAACACGACTCTTACTCAACAAAAACCTAATAATCAATTTTCATACGCTAATATTTTAAAGAGTAACCAGACTCCGGCGCAAAAAACTGTACCAGCTAATGAAGAATCAGGGCATAATTTTAGTCGTATTGAAGCCTCGATAGAGATCCTAATACAAACAGTAAATACATTTACTCTCAACATGTCCTGTATGATGCAGGAAATGTTGAAAATGCAGTCTACCTTGTTGCAGAATCTGTTTTTGGAACGCAAACGGCATCTGCCAACATAAAAATGAAATAGAATATTTTCTTCTGGATAAACAAATCGATGTTATGCTTATCTCAGAAACTCATTTGACGTCTCGAAGCTATTTTAAAATTAATGGATATAATTTCTACGACACTAAGGATCCTCGAGGTAGAGCTTGTGGTGGCTCTGGAATCCTAATGAAAACTCGAATAAAACACTAACTGCTAAATGACCTTCGTGAAGAATATCTTTAAGCAACAAATATCTGTATTGAAAATTTTTATCAAAAGCTTGTGATATCATCTGTTTATTCTCCTCCTAGGTTTTCAATTTCAGAGAGTCAATATACCGCATTTTATACAACACTGGGGTCCCGTTTTCTAGCAGCTGGCGACTACAATGCTAAACACACTTTTTGGGGTTCATGTTTAATCAGTCCTAAGGGTCATGTTTTGTTTGACACAATTTCAAAAATGGGTTTGAATGTAGTTTCAAGTGGTCAGCCAACATATTGGCCAACGGATCGACAAAAAATTCCTGATGTTATCGACTTTGGAATCTCAAAAGGTGTGCCCAGCGAAATGATTGAAGTAGAAGCATCTCTGGATTTGTCTTCAGATCACTCGCCTACTATTATCACTATTTACTCACACACAACTACAACACCAACATGTGATTTACCGCTGACACCTGCACGTATTAACTGGCTGAAATACAAAAAATATTTGAGTGCTCATTGCACGGAAAATATGCCATTGAGAACACCTGCTGACATAGAAAATTCTATTAGGTTGTTTGAAGCACATGCTAAACAAGCTGCTCTTAATGCTTCTTCAATTCAACCAAATCAACAAGGTAGATTTAACAATATTTTTTGTGCAGATGTAGTAAGGCTATTGACTGAAAAACGGAGAGCTCGACGAGAATGGCAACGTTACAGATCGCCTCAGCTAAAATTAAGGCTTAAGGAGTGTACCAAGCAGCTAAGAAAAGTTTTACAATCACAAAAAACAGCTTCGCTTCAAAAATTTCTGCAAGAACTCGATGCAACACCATCAACAGATTATTCGCTGTGGCGTGCAGCCAGAGGACTTAAAAGGCCAGTGATTTGCAAACCACCATTACGAGCCTCTAATGGTGACTGGGCAAGAACTGATGCTGAAAAAGGTGATCTATTTGTTAAGCACCTAGAAAAAGTATTTACCCCGAATATTTCTGCTGATATTGTTGAACTGCCACCAGTCGTCTCTTTACCAGAAATACCGATGAGATTTAACATGACGGAGATTGAAAGTACTATTACTAGTCTTAACACCAGAAAAGCCCCAGGTGTCGACAAAATAAGCAACAAAATGCTTCAACAACTGCCTTATATTGCAAAAAGAGTTATACTCTTCATTTTCAATAGTATTCTACGGCTGCAATACTATCCTGCAGAATGAAAGGTTTCGATGATTATTATGATACCAAAGCCCGCCAAGGATCATACGAAGGTTGAATCCTATCGGCCTATTAGTTTATTGCCCACCATTTCAAAACTATTTGAAAAGCTGTATATGAGCAAGCTGATGCCTATAGTGACTAGAAGTGGTTGCATTCCAGATCATCAATTCGGTTTTCGCAGACAACATAGCACAATTGAACAAACTCACAGACTTGTGAACGTAGTTAGAGACACCTTTGAAAAAAGAAATTTTGCTCTGCGCTCTTTATAGATGTTTCTCAAGCTTTCGATAAAGTATGGCACGAAGGTCTTATCCACAAATTAACACGCAATCTCCCCGCAAACATCGTCAAGCTTTTAAAAAGCTATTTAGAGGAACGAAAATTTGTAGTTAGGGAAGGTAATTTTTTAAGCTCTCCGCAGTCGATCGAAGCCGGAGTTCCCCAAGGCAGCATCTTCGGTCCCTTACTTTATTTAATTTATGCCTCTGACTTACCGTTAAGCAATAACATTCATACATCAACATTTGCTGATGATACAGCTTTTTTAAGCGTCCATGAAAATCCAGTAGAAGCTTCCATCAACTTACAAGGGTATATATCCAAATTGGAAAAATGGCTTAAACAATGGCGTATAAAAGTTAACGAACAGAAATGTGTACACGTCACTTTTACGTTGCGAAGGGAAACATGCCCGCCTATACAAATCAACACTGAGACTATTCCGCAACATACTGCAGTCAAATATCTAGGCGTTCACCTTGATCGCCGTTTAACATGGAAATCGCATATAGACGCAAAGTTGATGCAAATGAAATTAAAAACTGCCCAAATTAATTGGCTTATGGGAAGAAATTCTATACTGAGCCTAGACTGTAAACTTCTACTATACAACGCGATCCTGAAACCAATATGGTCCTATGGAATCCAGTTATGGGGCACTGCCTCAGCATCGAATGTCGAAAGAATTCAAAGGCGACAGAATAAAATTCTACGTACAATAACAGCAGCCCCCTGGTATGTCAGAAACCATCGAATTCATAAAGACCTAGACGTTCCGTTAGTGAAGACAGTATTTTCAAAACACGCGAAAAAATATATAAAAAACTTGAGTTGCACCCAAATCCACTTGCGCGCAATATTCTTCATTATAGAGGCCACACCCGGCTGAAAAGAAGGGATACTCTTTTTCTCAGCCGTTCACGAGAGATGTAAAACAACCAAAATTAACCGTTGAACTTACATTTAATATTTTTTAGATTTAAGATTTGAAAAACTTATTGATAATTTAATATAAATAATTAAAGATTCAATAAATAATAAAATTATCAAAAAAAAAAAAAAAAAAAAAAAAAACATAAATTCCAAGTGGTATACAATAACTTTCCAATACCATGCGATGGAATCATTGGAATGGATTTCATGAAAAAGTATAATTGCATGTTGGATTTGAACAAAAACAATGATTGCCTTATCCTAAGACCATTTAATATGCCACACACAATCAATATACCAATTACAAATAACAGTAGTGAAATAACTTTACCACCAAGATGTGAAATAATACATCAAATAAAATTTAACAATTTAAACAGTGAAATTCTAATTCCTAATCAAGAAATTGCACCAGGCGTCTTCATTCCAAACACAATAGTTAACACTAATAAAGCATACGTACGTTTTTTAAACACTAATAACACTAATACCAAAATCAAAAAAAGTAACATAAAAACCGAAAACATCTCTGATTATGATATAATAAAAGAAAATTTTAGCAAAAATATATCAAGAAAATCAAAAATACTAAAAATTTTGAGGGAAAATTTCCCGGAACAATTTAAAAATACATGAACAGAGTTATGCTCAACATACAGTGATATTTTCGGTTTAGAATCAGAAAAAATAACAATAAATAATTTTTATGAACAAAAGTTGAGGGTAAAAGCTAAAGAAATACCACATACACATAAAGAAGAAATAGATAAACAGGTCAAAAAGCTAATAGATGATCAAATTGTAGAGCCTTCGTACTCTGAGTACAACAGTCCAATATTACTCGTACCAAAGAAATCACTGCCCAATTCTGATAAGAAAAGATGGAGACTTGTTATAGACTAAAGGCAAATAAATAAAAAACTAATTGCAGATAAGTTTCCATTACCTAGAATAGACGATATTCTATACCAGCTCGGCAGAGCAAAATATTTTTCTTGTTTAGACTTAATGTCAGGTTTTCACCAAATTGGCTTGGAGAACAAATCTAGGGACTTAACATCATTTTCAACCAACAATGGCTCATACAGATTTACTAGATTACCGTATGGTTTAAAAATAGCTCCAAATTTGTTTCAAAGAATGATGACACTTGCTTTTGCTGGTTTAAAACCAAACCAGGCTTTCCTGTACATGGATGACTTAGTGGTGTTAGGTTGTTCAGAAAAACATATGCTTTCAAATTTAAAAGATGTATTTGATTTGTGTAGAAAACACAACTTAAAACTTCATCCAGAAAAATGTTCATTTTTCAGGACAGAAGTTACTTATCTTGGACACAAATGTACAGACAAAGGAATATTACCTGATGATAGTAAATACGCAGCTATCGAAAACTATCCAACACCTAAGGATGCGGATAGTGCAAAACGATTCGTTGCATTTTGTAATTATTATCGAAGATTCATCAAAAACTTCTCAGAATATTCCAGACATCTAACGAAATTGTCAAGAAAAGGAGTACAATTTGAATGGACTAAGGATTGTGACAATGCATTCAAATACCTGAAAAAAGCTCTAATAAAACCCACACTACTTCAATACCCTGATTTCACAAAAGAATTTTGTATAACGACGGACGCAAGCAAACAAGCTTGTGGAGCCGTTTTAACCCAGGAATATGATGGAAAGCAATTACCAATAGCATACGCATCAAAATCTTTTACCAAAGGTGAAAGCAATAAATCTACAATCGAACAGGAATTGACAGCTATCCATTGGGCTATTACACACTTCAGACCATACATATATGGTAAACATTTTCTTGTTCGTACTGATCACAGACCATTATCATATTTATTTTCTATGAAAAACCCAAGTTCAAAATTAACAAGAATGAGGTTAGTGATCGTCAAACGATCACTAAAACACATGGACGTTAAAATATTGGTTTAATTGTGTGTGAATTACTCAATAACATAAGCCCTGATGATGCTACTCGAAGTTTGTAGCGAAATATTGGCATAAGTGAATAATAAAAAAGATTATCACCAAAACTTGACCTCGAGCTTGAAACAAAAATTTTGTCGTTTTAATTAAATATTATAATTTTTTTTCTTTTCTTTAAAAACAAAAATATTATATTACACTTATACTTAGACTAATTAAAAACTAATTGTAAAAGAATGTCCATAAAACTAACGTTATATGAACATTCTTGTGGACAACAGTGTGTAGTATGCATTGCGATTCAATAGTACCGCAACATGCAAGCATTGACAAACTGCAAGCAAGATATTGTGTGTGTGTCCGTAATTTGACACTTGTACGGTTAATCAAGTGCAGCAGCACAATGCACTTAAATGAATCACATTTATTAACTGCATTTGTTTGATTGTAAATATAAGCTACACAAAGTATCTGTTGCTTTTAAGTATGCACTCATTGAACTTTAAAACTGTTGAACATATGCCATACATAAATAGTTGGAAGCTAAATATGCTTACTCAACAATAATATATATTTCTATTCTTTTACTCTTATGTTAAGGTACCCCTAAGAATTATTCTCATAATTAGTATATAAGCCAATGTCATTTAGTTTATAATTCAATTAATAAATCAATAGTCTTAGGAGCTCCAAATATACAAGCTCTAAGACAAAAATAAAATAAATAAAAACTATTTTAATACAGTTGAGCACACACGCTCATATTAGCGTGAAGGCACACAACGCGATTTCCCCTGATCTATGAGCCTTCTCAATATTTGTAACAAGATGATGCAAAGCATGCTCAGTCGATTTTCCTTTAGCATAAGCCTATTGATTTATATGCAAGGGGACGGCATTCAAAATCGGCTATCTAATGTACAGATCAATTAGTCTCTCCATCGTTTTCAGTAAAAAGGATGTTAGGCTAATTGGTATGTAAGATTTGGCCAGGTTACCTGTCCTGTTGCCCAGTTTTGGAATGAATACAACATTAACTTTCCTCCACAGTATCAGGATGTGCCCAAAAAAAAAATTTCTCTAAATAGAGCGGCGAGGGCAGAAAGCAGTGTATCTATGCAATTTTTCAGAAGTGCGGGTAAGATACCATCCGTGCTAGGAGACTTGAAAGGTTGAAAAGAGGCAATAGCCCATTTTATCATGTCCGGATTAAAGATGACCTTTGGCAATTTGTAAGCTCCTCTGTAGCTGTTTGTCAAGTAATCTTCACTTTGAACCTTGAGAATTGACTCTAGGAAATGAACACTAAGTTACAGTTCAAGTGTTTCTCTTTCAAGTGTTTCTCTTCGGTTCTTGGCATATGCACCTATTTAACTAACATGGGAGCGGGAGAGAGCCTTATGCAATTTTGCTGCTGTTGGAGTATTCTCGATATCTTCGCAGAATTTTTTCCAGGATTCTCTTGGATCTCTTTATATCTTTATTGTAGTCAGTTAGAGAGCTTGTGTACTCTTCCCAGTTACCTGAGCGCTTTGAGCGATTAAAACGTTTTCTAACTTTCTTTCGCATATCATCAAGAAGGTCACTCCACCACGCACCTTTCGTGCCGTTCCACGGCTTCATAGACAACTGCTTGCATGATATTAAGAAATAAAGACATGATTAAGCTGATCTGCTGCTATCTCTAGTTCCTCCACTGAGTTAGCAGATGAGCTTTTGAAGCCGTCACTTCCATATATGTAGACCAGTTAGTGTGTTTACGACACGGTAGTTGTTGAGTAACCGACAGGAAAATCGAACATTTGCATTTAATATTGCAGTATAATTAAATATGTATGTATATTGTAATATATTTTATAGTTGAAAGACCATGAGGAACCCTATCCATTCAAAATATGTACAAACATATACATACATATTAACAAGCAATTACTCATGTGACAAGCAGTCATATTTGGAGAGGTGCAGAACAACACAACAGAAAATTCAGCGTCTAGGGGATTCAGATATAACAAACCGATATACGTAGCTTTGTCTTGTTTCCGGGAAAATCTGTTTTCGCCGGATTTTCATTCATTGCTCAGGAGTTTTTTTGCATCATGATATGGGTATCAAACACAAGGGGTTTCTAAGCAGAGAGCTGAAAACAAAAAGGAATCATTCTAAATTCAATATGGCTGACATATTTTACCCCGGACGACCAAAATTTGCAGATCATTATATTTTCTGCGCCCCCATGATATGGGTATTAAGTGAAAGAGGTTTCTGAAAACTATTTTACTATTTGCTATTCCCCAAACATATTTCTTGAGTGCAGATTTATTTTCCATCGCTACCACTAACGTTTAGTGAGATTTCACATCATCAATTAAAACCTAGAAATGATTGCACTATCTTTAAAGATTTGTCTATGATAAGAATCAATAATTTACTTAGAGTTATTTAATAAAATTTTCAATCTCATAAGTACAATAAACCATCAACAAACAGTAAAAATTTCAACAAATTGTAGCCTCCAAGATTCTGTCCGTGAACATACTGTCTAAATAAACTATGTATGAATTTATAACCATCCTCACATAATACACCAACATAACTGATAAGGACTTTACTTCTCTTTTAAATTTTTTGGTAAATAAATACTATTTGTTAGCTTTATGATATGGAAATTTTTATTTTCACAAATAGTTTAAATATACATACACATATAACATATACATATGTTTTCAAAATTAACTAAAATTTATGTAATAATAATTCAAGTAAATAAAAGTTTTTATATAAAAGTAACAAAAACAAATTATTAAGTTAATTTTAAAAATAAATATATCTTATTTAAAATTCATTTTAATGGCATTAGTTTTGTTATAAATTTTTTTTTCGGAATTGAGAAAAACTGGTTTAAAATCTTATTAGGGGATTTAATATTTCTAAAGATAATGATGTAAATCTTTTCAGTTTACAAAACTTTGGCGTATTGCTAGTGTCCAAATTTAAAAATGTTTTATAAACATTTTTAAATATATTTTTAGGTACATATGTATGTAAATAAGCACATACATATGTATAAAAATAAAATTTTCTTTTCTCTTTTTGGAAGAATTTTATAAAAAATAAAGAAGTTTCAGTCTTCCGTGTTGAGTAGAGATGAGATCAAATCAAGATGAAAAATAGTGTTTATTTATTTTAATAATGTAAACGTAAAAGCATATTGCAAATTATATTACCTTCTGTTCTTTTACGGCTATCAGAGCTTATTTACATATTTCTGTGAAGAAAAACCAGGCGTGACACTTTATTAGAGTATACTTGTGTACGCCTATTATTTATAATTTGGCCAGTTAATGAAAATACTCTTTCGCAGGGTACTGAAGTGGCCAATATGCAAAGCCGTTTCAGTGCGAAAGTATAAATACGTGGATAAAGCTTTTTCCATTCGCTCCACCACGCTAATGGGTCTTGGGTTCTTTCAAAATATTCCTCATTTAGATATTTGTCTAATTCCCTAATAGCTGCGGCAGAGTTGTTGTCTGGACGAACTGTTTTATTAAACAGTTCGTCGTAAATCGTCCAAAAGCTAAAGGCTTCTTCAGCACGCACAGAAGTGCTTCCTCGCTCCTCAGTATCATTTGTGTTACTGGATGGTAATGTTATTGAGCATAGCCTGGATCTTAAGCTTTTAACTGCAGCTTCATAGTTCGCTTCGGATTTAAATCCTCTTTTTTTGAATCGAGGGTCCAAAATTGTGCTTTCAGCATAGAGTAAACTTTTTTCGTATTCACCAAAACGAAATTTCAGCTCACATTTAATTTTAGAAATTAATAACGACACTTTGCTGTGTCTGGAAAAACAATTTGTGATAAACGTTTCCAAAATGTTGCAAATCACTGTTACTTTTGAAAGAGTAACATTATTTTCTGCACTAATTTCCACAGTTACCTCATAAAACGGCTTTAAAATTGGAATTATTTCGGTTATATAATCCCACTCTTGTAATGATAACAATAAATCAGGGCGTTTCAAGGACAGAGTTGAAATTACAGCATTCTTTATAGATACAATTCTCTGAAGCATTAGGTAAGTGGAATTCCAACGTGTTACGATATCTTGCTTAAGTTTAAGCTTTTTCATTCTCGAACAGCTCACTAAGAGTTTGAGAACTTCTTTGAAAATATTCTACTATTTTCCTCACCTTCTTCAAAATTTCTCCAACTTCACCCAAAGCTGACTGTATCACTAAATTGAGAGAATGCGCAAAACAGCCTACACTATGCCATTGTCCTAGACGAACTGCTGCTATAATATTTTTAGCATTATCACTAACAATAGCAGTTACTTTATTAGAAATTTCAAATTCCGCCATAATTTCTTGCAGAAATTTACATAGGTTTTCAGCTGTATGGCTCTCTGAAAACGGTTCACATGCAATTAAATACGACTTTAGCTTCGTATCTTCATCGATGTAGTGAGCAGTTACTGCTACGTAGCTGGTATTGGTTATAGAGGTCCAGCCGTCTGTGGTAAGACACACTGCCGAAGATAACCTAATATTCGATTTAACACCTTCTAAAATTTCCATGTGAGTGCTTGACAACAGGGCATTTGACAATGTCTTTCTAGTAGGCATTTGGTATCCTGGGCATCGCGATACTTCATCTAGAAGTTCCCTCAGTGCCGGTTCCTCTACTATTCGGAAAGAATGATGTCCCTTTGCAACAAATTTTAAGAGGAGTTTGTCAATTTTTTGTGTCTTTTTTTTATAGAAGGTGGATTACGCATAAAATGTGAAATTGTTTGCTGTTGAAATGTTCCTTGTAAGCTGTGCGTAGCTTGTGCGCTGGTCGAAGGTTGGGAGCTTGTCGAAGGTAAGGAGATTTGTTGATCTGTTAAAGGTTCTTCTGGGTCCAAGTTTATGGCCGGCTGGCGTTGCAGTGAACGAGGTATTAGAGGATGAACTTTTTTTAAATGGCGAGTCATGTTTCCATGCGATCCACCTGCAATACTCAACGATGACTTGCAATAATTGCATTTGGCACGATCAGGTCCATCCTCTGCAAAATGAATCCATATATCGCTATGTTTTCTTTTATACATTTTTTAATTTTTATTTATATACATATGTATCACTTTTTTTAATTCAATTCACCGTTTTTTTTTTTTTTGGTATTGTAATTTAAATGGCTAGCTTGTTCAATATTGTCAGGTTATTCAAGAATTATTTTATTTAACCAAAATCACTGTTTAAAACACTTTGAATTTGCACTTTCAAACAATCAGTTAGTTTAAACTGCCAGGGATGCTAGACCTCCTAGAGGTGTGGCATTACTCATTGTCGATTTATAAGGTATGTGCAAATCTCCATATGATTTTTTGAAAGGTTGTGTTACGACCGTTAAAAATAGGTACATATGTCAAACTACATATAAAAAACATGTAACACAATTTTTTATATATGGAGTTTATATTCAAAAGTTTTTTAGATACATACAAGAAAATTTCTGGCGCCTCACAAAGTTGAAGTTTATTTGGAGGTCCGCATTTTGCTGAAATTAATTGTTTCTTTTAACACAAGGTAATAGCGCGAAGAAAAATTAAACAAAATCTGTCAAAAACATATTTTTAAATTACGAACATTTCCGTATATGAGCAAAAAGTACTATTCACAAATTGATTTATTTCAAATTTGTGAATAAAAACACCACATGGCTTAGTTCATGACTTTTCTGTTACATATAGTATTGGCATCACTGCAAAAAAAGCAATTGGGAAAAATACAAACACAATTCACAATACAATACAATTCTGTGCTCTAAAAAATACATGAATACATTTCTCAAAGGGAAATGTATGTATATGTCATTTTGTTTCATAGTTTAATTGAACTAGTAACCAGGAAAACTTTAACTTATTTCTTTAGTTCAATTGATTGAATCGTTTAATTGAACTAGGTCGTTCGTGAACTACCCAAGTCTAATGTTTAGTGTTTCTTTAATTTTTTCTGTGGTGTTAATAAAGTCATTAATATCTATTATATGGATTAGGTTCTGATAGTGGTCTATTATTTTACCATTACCAAACTTCAGTTCTATAATAGCCGATTCATTGTCTATTGGTTGTGTACTCAGCCTTTGGGAGTGAACCAGAGAAAACATTGATATTAATAACAAGATCATGTCCTTTGGTGTAGGTATCCGGAGGTGATTATTAAGCAACCTTGTAATCGTTTTTTCTTCCCGGGGTAGGTTCTCGGAAGTAGGTGACACTGCGAAATTATATTAGGTGTAATCTTCTTATCAATTTACAAATGGTTATTTCACTATTTTTCCAATATTATATTTGCTCTTTTCTTTTTAATTTCTTCCTTAATTTTTATTTATTCAATTAATATGATATTCAAACTCTTCGAACTTAATCGTGTTGTAGTGCCATCTCTGGCACTTTGCATGTAATCGATGTTATCGAGACTCGACGAGACTCGATGGCATCAATGTGTTTTAGGTATAGAGAGAACAATAAAGAAAAGAATAGAACATTCGTGTCATAATCATTAAGCTCACAACAAGTGTTTTATTTACGAAGCTCTATATTATAAATATATAAGCTCTACATGGCGACCGTGACAGGTTGTTGGAAAAAATACCAACATAAATTTATTCTAGTGTACGAACAAATTAAAAAAAGTCACAAACAAAAAAAAAAACACTTTTAATTAAACAAAAAAAAAAACAGGAAAACATACAAGTGTTCAAAACAATCATAGGTACAAATAGTTTCGTGCGTTTACAAATGTCTAAAGATAAAGTCAATGAACATTAACTTGGTGGAAAATTTTTGTAACTTGCTACAACAATAAATATACATACATATGTACCTACATATAAATGAAAAAAATCATAGTGATTCATATACATATGTAACTCGAAATTATGGACAGAAAAAAATTATTAAATGCATTAGACATACATACATATGTTAATTAAATAAAATTGAAAAACATACATTTAATATAAAAACTACTAAAATAAAATAATTTACATCAAAATCAATAACATAATAAGACAAAATGAAATGAAAAAGTACAGTTAAAGAAAAAATTAAAGCTACATTAAAATAACTACACATAAAAACCGAAAATTCAAAAAAAAAAAAAAAAAAAAAAAAAACAGTTAGAAAACAGCACTAAAATGATATAAAAATCAAAAACAAACATAAAAATACTACATTAAATACAAAAAAATGATGAAAACAAAAGTACAGTCACGCCAAAAGGCAATTCAAGGTTTTTTAAATAAATTTGAAAAAAAAGTGACAAAAAAAAACAAAAAAACTGGAACAAAGCAAAAACAAATTAAAATAAAAGAACAGTTACAAAAAAATATCACACCCAGTAACAAGAAAAAAAAAGAGAAACTGAAAAGAGAAATCAAAAAATAAATGACAAAATGAAACAAAAATTAAAATAAAACATACGAAAAGAAACTGCATAAGAAAATATAAAAAAATAAAAGAGAAACAATATTATACTCAACCTGAAATAGAGACATTTTAGTACAGACTGTACAAATATTACAACATCTTTACGAAAGCAAATCGAAACTTCAAAAAAAAAACTGAAAACAACACTTGTGAACATGAACAATATACTTACATAAATGGAAATATTAAAAACTTAAAATTAATTTTGTAATTTAAAAACTAGTTAACTAAATTCTACCTACATACATATGTACATGAACAATTATTTCAAAAAAATCTACATAATAAAATAAAACGCAAAATTATGACAAAAACCTTCATTCGAAATTAAACGAAACTGAAAACAAAAAAAAATTTGTCGAACAAAATCGAAAAATGTAAAACGAAATAACCAGATACAAAAAAAACACCTAGTAACGCAATAAAGATGAAAAAAAATGAAAATGGAAAATTGTATGTATAACATCGAAAAGAAGCTGAAAAAAAAGAAACAGAAAAGAGAAATGGAAAAATGCAACAAGTAACAAATTTTCAAACAAGACATACCGAAATTTTCATAGAGAATAATAAAATTACAAAAACACTTATAACTACAAAATAAAAATCATAAAACAACATACTTACATATGCAATTTAAAACAGACTTATGTATGTAAATAATTTTTATTGTTGAATTTCCAAAGCGGCAACATCTACATACAATTAAAAACAAAACTACAATACTACAAAAAACTTTAACAAAGAGACTAAAGAACAAAATATGTACTTATGTATGTATTAACCAGAATTGAAACAAAACTGCACAAGGCTACACTCGACAATTAATTTAATATGAAAAAAAAGTTATTAGTGTTAAGAGCCATGGCCACGTATCAAATTGGCTTGACAAACCAAGGGTTTTTTGATTGTGTTAGTGAAAAAAAACTCTCACGTATATGTCCATGTGAGTTTGACGAAAATCAAAACAAGTTAAATAAGCATTTCTACTGCTTGTGGGTTTATTGTTGTTGTTGTTGCCAGAAGATGAACTCATTTAGAGTTCTCTTGTTTTTTTTCACTTATAAGAGTTAGTGTATGCAAATATTTATGTATACACAAGCAAAAAAAAAATAAAATAAAACCAGTATAATAACTGTTTAATAAATGTTTTGTTTTTGTATTTTTTGTGACTTTAAATTTTTGATAATTTTAATATTCAGTTGCGACGATTATAAAACGCGTCTGTACGTGTTTGATGTGTTGCTGCGTAATTACATCAAATCTCATTTTTATTTAGTTTGCGCAGCGACAATATCGTACGCGGAAAATTTGATAGCGCAATAAAAAAAAAATGGATGAAAAAAATTTCACACTGGAATTAATTAAATTTTATCGCTGTTTGCCTGCTTTATGGAGAGCAATTAAAAATAAACCAAATGTTGAAAAAAATGTAAATGTTATGAAAATTTGTATATTTATTGAATGAAAATTAACAAAATATATATGATTATTTTCATAATAATTTAATATAAAGGCTCTGTAAGTCAATTGCATATAAAAATATAAGGTAATTGATATTAAAATTTTATTTATTTGTTGCGGGTTAGCAATATCTAGATATATATTTCGTTGGTAGCTATACCAATTCATCAGTAGATGTTTTACCCTTTATGTTTAAAAAATTCCAAAGCTCATCTATTTATACAAAAACTCACAAGCATATTTTTGTGAATTACAAAGCATAAAAATAACCTTTAAAAAAATTTTCAAACACACACAACAATAACCTTCCATCATGAATGTGTTTACTTTTCTACACCTATACAATTAGACAACCGCTGTGTTATGTTTAAATTAAAAGATTTATTTTTATTAACCACATGTTATGTTTAAAATGTTACTTAGCCTTCACAGGGACCCGCTTTTTAAGGCTGGTGTTTGATCAGGTTTTTGTTTATAAAAATATATTAAGCCTTCACAGGGACCCGCTTTTTAAGGCTGGTGTTTGATCAGGTTTTTGTTATGTGTGTTATGTGTTAAGAATTAACTCGACTGACTCGACATCACTAGACTAGAGCTGACTCCACTGACTACGGACTACAGTTGACTAGCAAATCACCCTCCGCTTTTATACCCACTTTTGTGCTGCTCGATGAACGGTGCTGCTGACGTTCGCTGCCGCTGGCGTGGTTGTTCCCGCGATACTGCTGAGTGTGCGATTATTGCAACTTCAGCATATCCATACCCGTGGGACTTCCAGCCGATTGCGGTTCTCACGATAATGCAATGTCAGCATATATCTGTAGGAAAATTACTGGTAATAACGTCAGTATTGTATGCAGCGTTATTGCAACGTCAGCATATGTCTGTGTATGTTGCAGCGTATGTTTTGCTGCTGTAGGTATTTTTTGTTGGTTGAGGGAAAATAACTCAACGTCAGTATGTGTGTGCAGCGTATGTTCTGCTGTCGCTGATACTTCTGTTGGTTAGGGGAAAATGACTCATAACATCCCTCCCCCCTTACGGACAAGAAACATCCTGTCTTAGGATGTTTCGTAGCCATCCTTCTGGAATCAAGTCAAAATAGATGTGTGTATGCATCCGACTACCTTGGCGATACAGCTTTGGCAGCTCTCGGAGTAATATGTAATTATCTCCCGAGCCTCGATTGCCTGAAGGTTCGCAGTTTACCATTAGTTGGTGACTGCTAAGTGTCTGTCGACTTGGTACGTTTGCTGCGTCACCAAGGAAAAAATATGATGTTGTTGGTGAAATGTTGAGGTTGTTACTGACGTTGGGGTGATTTCCCATTTTCTAACGGAACTGCGTTTTCCGTCCATGTATGTGTTGTGCCATCGCATATAGCTTTAACTGTTGATTATGGTTGTGTGAGGTTGAAGGTTATGGCTGTCTGTCTGTTGGTCGTTGGATTGGATTCTTTATTGTTGTCGGAACTGGGTTTTTCGTCCATGTATGCGTTGTGGTATCGTATATAGGTTTTGCGGTTGCGTGAGGTTGATAGATATAGGCTGCTGTTGATGATTGTTGGATTCTTCATTGTTAACGGGATGATAATTGTTGGTTGATTTTTAAAACGTTGGTTAATATTTTTAATCTTATAACTAACAATTTCTTCTTACATAAAAAAAAATTTTTTTTCTTACATGAAACTATTTGTTCTATCTATTCTAGAAGTAATTTTTCAATATATATATGTATATATATGTGTATTTTTAATTGTATGTTTTTTTTTTTTCTATTCAATTTAATACAAAATTTGTATGTATGTATGTATGACACACAAAAAATTTATAATAGTTATGCATTTACAAGTTAATTGTATAATTATTGTGTATGTGTATTGATATTTATATATATGTACTCTTATATTAACCTTGAAATAAACTTATACAAGAAATTGAAAATTTTTAAATTATTTGAAAACGTTGCAAAAAAAATGAGTAAGAAAAAAAACAAAACTTTATTACATTTAGTACTACATATATCAAATTTCAACTTATTTAAACATTTTTTCTTCTCCTTTTTTTTATATATATATAAAAAAAATGAGTTTAGTTTAAATCAACAGCAAAAATGGAAAGAAATTAGGAAAGTTTAAAATTGCAAATAGTTTGTTTTTTAGAAGAAAGACAAAAATAAATATTAATAGGAAATTTGTTGAAATTATTTCATAAGTTGCATGTTCTTCTTTATTTGAAAATTAAATTTTAGTTTCTGTACTTGAAATTTTTATTTATTGTTCATTGTTCATTCTTCATTTTAGCTTAAAAGCTTACATTCAAACATAGATTAATTCGTGCTTTTTATTGTTATTGTTAGTATTACTGAAATACCATGCATGTATGTATGTTTGGCTTTTATTTTTGTTTCGATGTCAATGCCAAACTTATTTGTATTCTTACACACATATGTACATGCATGTGTATATCTGTTTATTCAGTTGTACCCGGCTGTGAAATAGTCTGGCAGAATTTTGCTGTGTAATCATATTTCACAGTCAAGTACTCAACTAAAGTCATGCAAAAAAAAATTAAAAATGTTTGCAATTGCTTTATTTATGTTTCTACTAATGTGCATAAAACTGCAGGGTTTTGTTTTTATTATTCAAACATCTACTGACGCAAGCATGTGCAAACATTAAACATTTTTGCAATTGCTTTCTGTTTCTACTGCTATGCAGTTATTAATTTTGTGACAAAAAGTTCTAAATAAATTGAAAAACAAAAAAAAATACATAGAAGTGTCCGAGTGTATTGAGAAACTGGAATACCAGTAACCCAACAGAATCCACCAAACATACTCATGCAGAAAAAAAACGTAAGTAAATTAACTTTTTGTTTTTTTTTAACGGAATTTTATTCAATTTAAATTGTATTTATTTGTATTTTGTAAAATCTAAAGACTGCTCTGGAAAATTGTATCCGTGGTTTCTTGTATACTACTATTCTTGTTAATTAAAAAAAAAATTTGTGTTCTTTGCTTGCTGCGGCTTCTAACTAATCTGTCTGCTTAATTTTATTTTTAGAAAAGTATCCGTTGGTCGATTAGAAGGTGATACCGTGTAAGTAGCGTTCCATCCCTTTCTTAACCTTTCCCTTTTACTAATTATTTTGCTTCTTTCAGATCCTTGACGTCGACCTGGGTCCCCGGTTCCTCAAGTTGGAACCATCTTGACGCAATTTTTTCATTGTCCCTTTAAGGTATGTTTCATTGTTTCTTATTATAGTCCTGTATAAATATGCATATCCTTTATATTTCAGCCATTGAAGACCCTAAATATTCATCATCAATACCGTCGATATTGCGGTGAGTTTTTCCTTCTTCTTTTTTTCCAATTCATTTCCGTCATAATGTTGGTTTTTAGACGCCTTATTCTTTCCTCCTGTTTTGCCAATGACAATGTGTGTTGTTGTGTTCCTCCATACTGCGTGTAGTGGTTGAATTTTGAAAAGCTCGACTGGATTTCCTTCCTCCATGGGATATCTTTCTCGGTTGCAACATAAACTCCAGGGGAAATCTCCTGTTTTCGTACAACCACAGTTTTGTCTCTCGACATGATATTAACCGGCACTTTAGTAACTGCTCCCGTATCTACAAGTAAGACCAATCTTCGCTCCCTAGCTCCTTGGCAGGGTAGCGTCATAAAAACTGTGTCCACATTGCTCGGTGATTCAGTACTATTATTTATATTTGGCATTATCTCTTCACTTTGTCTCTCTTCATATTTATGTTTTAATCCTTTGTGTCTTTCTGCTTTTACTTCCAAAGTTTGCCCGTTCTCTTGATATGCCTGTTTATGCACAACCACGGTTTTATCTCTTGATATGATATTAACCGGCACTTTAGTAACTGTTCCCGTATCTACAAGTAAGACCAATTTTCGCTCCCTAGCTCCTTGGCAGGGTAGCGTAATAAAAACCGTGTCCACATTGCCCGGTGATTCAGTACTACTATTTATATTTGGCAGTATCTCTTCGCTTTTTTCCTCCTTTTTTTTTGTTTAATTTATTATCTTTCGCAGTATTTTCTTCTATAGTGCGCCCGTTCTCCTTATTTACCGAGTGTACAACTGCCTCGGTTACTATCCTGGCTGGCTGCTCTGTTTCTGAGTCAGTCTCCGTATCATCTTTATTTATTCGACTCTTTGTTTCTGTTTCTTTATTATACTTGTATTTGTTCTCTTTTTTATGCCAATCTAATTTTCTGTTAATTTGCCGGACCCCAGTTATTGGCGATAACTGGGCCGAATTTCGTTTCCCTGAGCATTTGTCCGATTTGTGTTGCTATGGGCCTCTACTGGTCTGTTAGCTAGGTCCCTGCCGTTGTTGCTATTTCGCACCTGTTGGTAGATCCCTGTTCCTACTGTCTGAGTTTGTCTGACATTGCTTCTGCAGTCCCGTGCAAAATGTCCTTGTTGCTGACATTTAAAGCAGGTTGGGAGTGTACCATTTTTTCTGTTTGCCCCTCTGTTCGTATTTTGTCCCATCGCCATTTGTGGGCCTCCACGGAATTCTGTGTTTGTTATCCTCCTATTTCTTTCTGTCGTCCGTCTATCCGATTGATTTTAGTTGGGTAGGTTTCTTCTTGGCTCACAGAAAGGGGTTTCCTTGTGACCGTTTATCCTACACAATCGGCAGTATAGGGAGCCTAATCTCTTTCTGCAGTTTTCCACATCGTGCCCGCTGTTTCCGCAGAACGTACAGCTCACGATATTCCTGCACAGTGGCCCCATTTCATGGCCGTATTTTCCACAGCTCATACAGTATGGTGTGTTTAGCCGCCTTTTACAGCTATTCCATTCATGTCCCATCTTGTTACAAAAACTACAGGGAACTTCTGAATCTATTGTGTTGATACTGTGCGTTGGTTCGCCAAACAATTCCTCAGCGTTCTCGACTATTTCTATCAACTTAGTGAGCTCTTCCTCCTCCTGCCCCACGAATCGAGCTTTAAGAGCATGGTCTTTCAGACCCTTGATGAAGCTTCTTACCGCTATCCTCTTGAAGTCCTTCAGCATGGTTTAGCGGCCAGGTCCCACCGGCCATTCGTTCTCTATTGTTGTTTTTGCCTCATTTAATAGGCTATCCAGGCGTTCTCCAAATTTGCATGCTGACTCTCTGATGCTCTGTTTGCAACCCAAGATCAGCTCCCTTATCTTATCCAGGCTTTTATTTTTTAGATAAAACTTCTCGATGGTGTTACAGTATGCGTCCACTGAACCAAAAGTCATCTGGGATATTTTTGAGTATGCACCCCCCAGCAGTCGCAATTTCAGGCACTGCATCACATCTTGAGTTAGGACGTTATTTGCACCTGTGAGTACTTCTCTTTCTACCATCTTGCATCCTTGTATGTACCTGCATACTTCTGATGACAAGTCTGGCCCATCGGTCCCGAAAAATGATGGGACCGTGTTGTTTACGATCTTAATAATCTCATACAGCGAAGGCATTT
The DNA here is from genome assembly GCA_947311025.1 of Lypha dubia. NCBI lineage: Eukaryota > Metazoa > Arthropoda > Insecta > Diptera > Tachinidae > Lypha > Lypha dubia. Next base: position 73,066,289 of record OX371260.1, read on the forward strand.
TGATCCTTTCAATTTCCGCTCTCTCAGTAGTATGGTTTTGCTGGGGTGACGGTGATCGTCTTTCTATGTTCCGCTGGTAATCATCTTGGTAGTGGGCTGTGTCCACGCAAGAACTTGTAGACTGTCCATTTAATAACTATACTTGTCGTTCTATTAATTTGTCTGTCTACGTCTGTGGGTTGGCCATTAAAACTGTCTTCTACTTACCCATATTCCGCTGTTTGTCATCTTCATAGTAGTTTGTGGTTTTTGTGTTTATTTTCACTTTATATTTTTCTTATTATATTTTATGTGTTTGTTCGCAACCGCGCAGAATTTTGACGATCAAAGTAATTCTCCTTTATTCTGATCTCCTTTAGCTCTTAGTCCTGCTCTAAGCCATGACAATATGACGGTTGCTAGAATTTAGACGTTAACCAATTTGTCGGCTCTTGTACTTAGACAGTGTAGTCTAATGTAGGATGCAACAATACAAGGTTGCTAGAATTTAGACGTTATGGTATTGTTGGTTTTGCTACACCGGACAGTTTTTTCTGTTGCAAGATCAATTAAAAGGATTATTTTATTTGAAGCAATTATTAACGCGGCTACCGGCTGCGCCAAAATGTTATGTTTAAATTAAAAGATTTATTTTTATTATTTATTTTTATTAACCACATGTTATGTTTAAAATGTTACTTAGCCTTCACAGGGGCCCGCTTTTTAAGGCTGGTGTTTGATCAGGTTTTTGTTTATAAAAATATATTAAGCCTTCACAGGGACCCGCTTTTTAAGGCTGGTGTTTGATCAGGTTTTTGTTATGTGTGTTATGTGTTAAGAATTGACTCGACTGACTCGACTTCACTAGACTAGAGCTGACTCCACTGACTACGGACTACAGTTGACTAGCAAATCACCCTCCGCTTTTATACCCACTTTTGTGCTGCTCGATGAACGGTGCTGCTGACGTTCGCTGCCGCTGGCGTGGTTGTTCCCGTGATACTGCTGAGTGTGCGATTATTGCAACTTCAGCATATCCATACCCGTGGGACTTCCAGCCGATTGCGGTTCTCACGATAATGCAATGTCAGCATATATCTGTAGGAAAATTACTGGTAATAACGTCAGTATTGTATGCAGCGTTATTGCAACGTCAGCATATGTCTGTGTATGTATGCAGCGTATGTTTTGCTGCTGTAGGTATTTTTTGTTGGTTGAGGGAAAATAACTCAACGTCAGTATGTGTGTGCAGCGTATGTTCTGCTGTCGCTGATACTTCTGTTGGTTAGGGGAAAATGACTCATAACAGCTGGTTGCCATTAAAAGTATTCCATAAGGCAAAAATGAAAAGCAAATCTCCCCGCTACAAAATTTTACATTTATTTGAGCATAAATACTTGAGTTATGTTTAAAATTTAATTTATTTGTTGTGGGTTAGCAATATCTAGATATATATTTCGTTGGTAGCTATACCAATTCATCAGTAGATGTTTTACCCTTTATGTTTAAAAAATTCCAAAGCTCATCTATTTATACAAAAACTCACAAGCATATTTTTGTGAATTACAAAGCATAAAAATAACCTTTAAAAAAAATTTTCAAACACACACAACAATAACCTTCCATCATGAATGTGTTTACTTTTCTACACCTATACAATTAGACAACCGCTGGTTGCCATTAAAAGTATTCTATAAGGCAAAAATGACCAAAAACATCACACGTTCTTATCATTCAAAAATAACTTTCAAATGAAATTTGACGGCATGAATTTGACACGTTGCTGTGTTAAACATAATAAAAATTACCAACACATACATGTTATTTGTCAAGCCAATTTGATACGTGGCCATGGCGCTTTAGACACAACACAAATTACAAAGAAAACGATCAAAAGAGTATGAGCCAAAATGTGAAAAAAAATTCAACAACTATAATCAACAACAACAACAACCAAAACAACAATAGCCACACACAACAACAACAAGAAAATTATAAACACAAGAAGACGAAATTCAACGACAATCAAGTAAGCAGCAAACAATAACAACCAACTATGTACATACATATAAGAATTCAACGAAGAAACCAAAAACAGAGAAGACAACGACAACAAAAGTCTACAACGCAGTAACAACGGAAAAACAACAAGAGAGATGACAAAAAGAGGTTTAACCAACAATGAAAAACGGGTATAATAAATATATATATATATAAAAAACCAATATATTTATACATACATATACATACCTATGTATTTATTTTTATTAAATTTTATATACCTACACTTATACACATATACACACACATAACCAACAGAAAGAAAATTTCTATGTAAAAAAAAAAGTAAAGTAAAACCTTAAAATTTTATTTATTTACTACATGTTTACTTATGTATATAATATACATTACAAATAAATTTGTAATATATAAGTGAATAAATAAAAAAAAAAAAAATTTTTTTTGAAATGAAAAAAACCTCTTGCATTGTTTTATGTTGGAAACAATGTATGTATGTATACAAATTAGATGTACACAAGTGTGAGCTGTGAAAAATAACAAGCAAAATTTAAGGGTTGTTTTTACCAAAACATTAAACATAGTACATATGTATAAAAATAATTTTCAAAAAAAAAAAACACACAAGAAACACAAAATAATACAAAATACATAAATACATACATACATACATACATAAAAAAAAAAATTTTATATACTATACACAAAGATGAAATGAAAAACAGTGAAGAGCAAAACAACGCACACTGAAAATTTATTATAGATTCTCACTTGATTTCAGCAAAAATCTGCCAAAATTAGAACAAAATTATTAACATTGATGAAAGAAAAAAGCGCATAAAACTAAAAAATAAAAAAAATTTTTTTTTTAACAACTGCCACCTGTTAAATTTGAGTTTATTAACGAAACAAATAAATTAGTCTAATTGCTTTCGAGGCTACGGCCAATAATCACAACATTTACGGTGCAGAATGGCCAAAATATAATTTATTTCCTACAATATATAAACAATTTAAAGAAAAAGAACATGGCATTAAGATTTTAAATCATTTTAACATTTTACATCATTGTTATACGGTGTCTGATATATAAAACATGACCTATTTAAAAAAAAAAAAACAAAACAAAATTTGTAATAAGTTTACAAAACTTTTATTTAAAAAAAAAAAAATCAAAAAAAAAAAAAACAATCTATACATATATGTAGTAAAATGTAATAAATTTTTATTAATTGAATTACATCAAAACAAAAATATATGAATAAAAACATTGTACAAATTATTATTATTATAAACTAAAAAATTTTCATATAAAAAAGAGAAAAACTAAAACAAAAATTTTTTCGCTTCTATATAAAAAAAATAAAACGATTAGTACAAAAAATTCTCCATACAAATATTATTAAATATATTTATATACATATATTATTAAACATATTAACATATATATTTAAAAAATAAAAAACAAAAAAAACTAAATTAGTATAAATTAGTAAAACTAGAACAAAACAAAATTTCTATTTCATATTCCTAAAATAAATTTACTATTAAAAATTAAACATAATTTTTATAAAAGCAAAAAAAAAACAACAAAAACTAAAATTAAAACAAAATTTCTTTTTTCTCATATACCAATTATTAAATATATTTTTATATAATAATGAATCCTAATTGGATATACAACTAAAACAACAAAAATTTCTCTACATACGCATATACAATTGAAAATTACTTTTTGCAATTACTTAAAATTACAAAAAACCCTTTATACAAAATCTTTAAATTTGCTTATTTAAAGTAAAACTTAATAAAAATATCTATAGAAAATATTTTTTTTATAAAAAGGGAGGTGCATAGGTGGACAATGCCTATGTTTCCAAACTTTCAGACATATAAATAATTCAAACATTTACAAATATAAAGATTTACAAATATAAAGATTTACAAATACAAACTTTCAAACATTTACAAATATAAACTTTCAAACTTTTAAACATTTACAAATATAAACTTTTAAACATTTACAAATATAAATTAACAAAATTGTTACACAATTTTTATAAAAGAAGGGAGGTGTAGCCATCTCTGGCACTTTGCATGTAATCGATGTTATCGAGACTCGACGAGACTCGATGGCATCAATGTGTTTTACATAGCGTTTACACATGAAAGTAATTGCAAGAAAGTCGCAATACACTCACACTTTTTCACTAACACACTTAAACGTTTTCTACTTTCCACTCAGCTTTCAACGAATTTTTCAAGACAGTAATTTTCTGACACTTTCTGAAAGTAAAATGACAGAACGGGAAACAGTGTTGCCCACTAAACAGACTTGTACACAGTTACAGGATTGTGTTAAACGGATAATTCAACATTTTAGTTATTTTGTACATATATATGAATATAATTACAGTATTTTTCTTTATATATACAAAACTAAGCCATTTCATTTGTTTTGTAATAATAAATTCATTAAAAAATTATCAATTGTAATTATTTCCAACTATTGCCCTATTGATGTCTATGTGTATGTATATTGGCAACTCTTTTTATGTAGTACACAAAACGATCAAAATGGAGGAAAAATTAAGTTTACAAAATACTATAAAATTAATTAATTTATACCGGTCATACCCAATATTATGGGATATGAACAATAAATCATATAGGCGGAACGATTTAAAAAATAAAGCATATGAAAATATTGCAAGTGAAATGTGTATGGTAGCTGAAGAAGAAAATTCGCTCATTGCGTATCAAGAATAACAATTTTAGCAACCTTTCTCATAGACGACATATTTTAAATGAACTTTCACTTTCCTGTTTAAACAGACAAGAAATTTTCAAGAAAGTCGTCTATTTTATCACAATTTTTATTTATAATACGTATACAGAAATTTCATGAAACTACTTTCATGTGTAAAGGCAGCGTTAGATATAGAGAGAACAATAAAGAAAAGAATAGAACATTCGTGTCATAATCATTAAGCTCACAACAAGTGTTTTATTTACGAAGCTCTATATTTTTTTTTTTTTTTTTAATTAGGACCAGCACTCAGGGGATGACCCCTACGTATGCAGTGCATTGTGCCGGAACGCAGAGAGAGGGATAGAGTAAAGAAGATAGATGTTGAAAATGTAGAAGGCTTAACTCTTTTACAACTCTGCTTTGCGCGTTATGTTAATTTTTATAGCAGTGTTGAGGCGCCTCCGGTGTTAGGTAGACGCATTAACTTTGTTAAGCTGTATTGGCATGCATTTTATTAATTGTTTTACTTCGCCGATGTTTCTACTAACCGACGAAGGAGGGCGATGTTGTGTACATTAGCTTGGAACATCATCAATCGCTGTCGGAACAGTTTTTTAGTGACCAGTGCTATGCCTTCATCACTTAAATAGTCCGACAACAATTAATACAATGTCTCACTAATGTACATTACAGAAATTAATGATGTTGATTGACTTGCTCTGGCCAGGGTTTGAACCCAGGCCCCACGTCATTGTTTCCTTAGTAGTCAACGCGCTAACCACTTCAGCCAACACCACCCTCTTCACTCATATTCTAACCCCCAAAATTTTATAAAATTTTTTCTTGAAATATTATTTTTATTTGCACTATATTTTGATTAGTATTTTTGTGCGATACAAAAATTTTCTCCTTTTTTTTTGTATTTTTGTGCGATACAAAAATTTCTTTTTATTTTTTTTTTTAGTATTTTTGTGCGATACAAAAATTTTCTCCTCTTTTTTTTTTTTTGTATTTTTGTGCGATACAAAAATTTCTTCTTTTTTTAGTATTTTTACACAGTAACAATATTTTACCTTTTCATTTCCTTATTTTTCCTTGTATATATTTTATTCCTTTTTTATTTTCAAATTTTTATGTTAATTCTTTCTTTTACACTTCTAAATATAATTTCACTGTATAACACTACTACCGCCTTTTCGACTGCGCCAGTTATGGTATGGGAATGAAACGAATACTTTTGTTGGTTGATTAATAATGATTACAATTTTATTTACCTCAACTATTTATAACATTTAAATGCAATTTACTTAATTTTACTAATTTCCAAGAATTATTTAGGGAAATGAATTAATAACAATAAAATGATTACTTATGCTTATTTATTAATGACCTAATTTAGTTTTACCAATTCCAAGAATAACTTCAGGAAATATATTAATAAAATAAAATGCAAAAATAAAATAATGAAATGCTTACTTCTGTTTATTTATGTCTGACCCAATTTATTGAAGTAGGTTGATGACCGTGGGTTTAGTTATTGTTGTTGATATATTGATTGTTGTTGATATATTAATTGTTGTTGTTGTCGAGATCGTGAAGTTATTATTGTGGGTGTAGTTGTTGCTGCTGTTGTTGGTTTGATTGGTGACCGTAGGTAACTAGCGTCAACTAAAAATTCACAAAATTTCAGTAGAGGCAAAAAAGAAAGAGTAGAGAAAATGAAGTTTGTAGATACATCGATTTCTTGCAAAAAGTGAAAATTGAACAATTTCGAGTTGACTCTATCTTTAGAGCAGTGGCTTTCAACCGGCGGGTCCCGGCCCCCCGCGGGGGTCGCAAGCTGAGTACTTATTTTAATGCGAACGCAGGGCTTGATATTTTTAATTAAACATGGTTGCAATTGTAACACGCAAACAATCAAATCATTTTCTAAATTTAAATTATTCCTTTTTTTTTTGTTTTAATGTTCACCACTTGTGAAAAAGTTATTTCGCACAGATAAGATGTTGAAAATTGAATTAATATTTTAAGTGCTTTTTAGCTAGCTAAGGGTTTTCTGCCGTGCGCAAAATGTAGAATTATTTTGAGATACATATTCTATTTTCAGCATACTGCTGCTGCCCGCTCACATAAATTTTCTTTAAAATTATTAGCAAGATCGGCGAACTCAACGCAGTTAATTATGAATAGATTTAATACCCAGCAATCACCATTATTTTCTTGCAGCCTTTTTTGAAAAATAGCGGTATAGTTCCTTTTATAAATTTTGCAGGGCTTCTTTCATAAATAAAATAAAATCGCTCACCAATTTATTGGATGAAATTTCTGTTGCACAACTTTAAAAACTAGTGAAAGAATCAAATTGTAGTTTTTTCAACTACAAATGTGGACCACATTTCAATTTTTAAAAAAAATGCTTTGATTTTATCTTTGGCTGATGTAATGTTTTCATCTCTGACTTGTGTTCTGTTTTTAATTCTTTATAATTTTTATTTTATTCTAAAAATATCAAACAACCCTATGTTTACACTGCACAAATTACAATAATATCTCTTCTGCTTTTACACTGCATTTTTATACTGCCTGATGGCCGGTGCTGTTGACGTTCGCTGCCGCCAGCGTGGTTGTTCTCACGATATTGCTGAGTGTTCGATTTTTACTAATCATATGCAACTTCAGCATATTCATACGCGTGGAACTTCCAGCCGATTGTGGTCTTCACGATATTGCAACGACAGCATATGTATGCATCGTATGTTTTGCTGCCGCTGATATTTTTGTTGGTTGTGGGAAAATGACTCATAACATCCCTCCCCCTTGCGGACAAGAAACATCCTGTGTGAGGAATTTTCGTAGCTATACTTCTGCAATCAAGACAAATAGATGGTACTAGTATCCAACTACCTTAGCGATACTGCTTTGGAAGCTCCCGGTTTAACATATATGGATGTTTCGTAACCCCATTTGCTGGGTCCTGATTACATGAAGGTTTGCAGTTTATCATTAGTTTGATGACTGCTGAGTGTTTGTCGGCTTAGTACGTTTGCTCCGTCACCAAGGAAGAAAATATGATATTGATGGTGAAATGTTGAGGTTGTTATTGACGTTGGAGTGATTTCCCATTTTTTAACGGAACTGGTTTTTCCGTCCATGTATGTGTTGTGCCTCGTATATAGCTTTTGTATAGCTTTTACTGCTGCCTATGGTTGTGTGAGGTTGATAGTTATAGGAGTCTGTCTGTTGAACGTTGGATTCTTCATTGTTGTCGAGATGATTACTATGGGTTGTTTGTGAAACACTGGTCGGGTGTTAATATTTTAATCTTATAACTAACAATTTCTTTTCTTATGTATACTTATATATTATATATATGTATATATATATTTTTTTTAGTTCTTTAAATTTTTAGCTTTTTTTTTTTATTTTTGTTTTATTTAGACATATTTTGAAGTTATTTTCTGCATGACATAACTTTTTATATAAGATTTTAATAGTTTAACTAGATTTTTTGTTTGTTAAAATTTCTTATTACTTTTATTTTTAATATGTATATTTTTCTTTAACTATTAACTATAGATGTATGTGTGTGTGCTGCCAGTTTCTACATAAAACTATTTTGAAAAAGGTTTCTAAAGTAATAATTCTTGGTTTTAAAATGTCCTCTTTAAATATATTTTTTATACGGTGAAGTGTTGCCCCAGGATGTGTTGCTCATACTACACCAAGCATCTCTTTCTCTATTGTCGAATATCTCCTCTCAGTGTCACTGAGAGTTCGACTAGCAAACGCTATCGGATGATCCATTTCGTTCCTTATTTGTGACAAAACTGCTCCTAAGGCCTCGTTACTTGCAGCGGTTGTTACTCTGAAGGGTTGTGTAAAATCTGGGTAAATCAAGATTGGAGGATTTGCAATGCTTTCCTTGACCTTGTCCAAGGCCCTTGGCATTGGGTCGTCCACATAAATTTAGTATTTTTCTTTAACACCCTTGTTATTGCTCAAGCTTATTTTGCCTTTCCTGCCACAAATTTTCGGTAGTAGTTGATCAAGCCCAGGAGTGCTTGTACTTCTTTTATAGTTCTTGGTGGCTTAAGTTGTTTTACACATTCTACCTTTGAAGGGTCTGGTAGCGCTCCCTCATTGGAACATATGTGGCCTAGGTAAACTATTTCTCTTCGTAAGAATTGGTATTTCTTTGTGTTCAATTTGAGTCCACCCTCTCGTAGCCTGGATAAGATATTGATGATTTCTCTTTTGTGGTCTGCCACATTTCTTTCGTATACGACTATGTCGCCGAGGTACACAAAACAGTCTAGCCCTTGTAAGCCTGTAAGGCATTGATCGTCAAACTAGCCCCTAGGGGCCGAGCACCAATCGTCATTTTCACTACACAACACGAACCAAACAGAAGAGACAAACTAAAATACGAAACATACTTTATTTTTGAATTTGCTTTGCTTTATTTTAGAATTTGCAACAACAAAACACATGCAAAAGAGGGCAAGAAAATATATATTTTTTTTTTAGTCTCTTTATATGTTATTCATAGTACACTGAGTATTTTAATTTTTCATGATGTGGAATGTTGAGTGGGAAGAAGTTTTTTTGTATATATATTTTTTAATGGAAAATTTTTGTAATTATGTAAATTCATTCATTCGTTCATTCTTTCGTCCATAAACACGCTAAACCAATCCAGTGTGTATGCATACAAACTTTTAATATGATGTTAGGCTACAGTAAAAAAAATAAATGTAACAATAAATTTCTACAAATGTAAAAACACCAATACATTGATATTTCCTACATGTTCTCTTTATGACAAAGGCTGCTATAAGGATTGTATTCATGACCATTTGGTATGTGGCTGGTGCCCCTGTTAGGGCGAAGGGTATTCTATTAAAATCAAAATGACCCTTGTCTGTGCTGAAGGCAGCCTTTTCCTTATCTCTTTCATCAACCAGTACCGGTGATATCCGTTCGCTAGATCTAAGGTAGTGAAGTACCTGCTTTATCCTAATTGATCCAAAATTTCGTCAATTCTAGGAATAGGGAATACCTGTTTTATTGTAACCTCATTTAGTTTTCGGAAATCGACGACCAGTCTACAGGTGTTCTGACCGTCTTGAGATTTTTTGGGAACTAATAATATTGGTGAATTCCATGGGGATATGCTTGGTCTTATTATACCTTCCGATACTTGTCGATTGATCTCTTCTTTATCGACGTGGGGTAGACGATACTGTCGTTGATTGATAGGTGGTTGTTCTCTTTTTATTGGTATTTTATGTTTTACTAATGTGGTGAATGACAATTTGTCATTGTCTAGCATGAATAAGTCATGATATTCTTCACATATCCGGTTCATGGACTCTGTTTCTTCTATGTTCCAACTTCTTTCCGTCATAATGGTGCTTTTTAAACTTCTTATTCTTTCTTCCTGATTTCTCATTTACAATGGGTGTTGCTCTGTTTTTCCATATTGCGTGTAGTGATTGAAATTTACCTGAATTTCCTTCCTCCATGGTATATCTTCCTCGGTTGCGTTTAGTATGGGTACTGCTGTGCATCCCTTTTTTATGTTGACCACAGTATTTCCAACGTAAACTCCAGGGGAAATTTCCTGTTTATGCACAACCACAGTTTTCTCTCTCGATATAATATTAACCGGTACTATAGTGACTGCTCTTTTCCTCAAACAGACGCCTTGTTGATGATTTGTTTCACAATCTATTTCCGTACGAAGGGTAAACGTCTTCACCCAATGTTCTTTATCAAAAATGCTCAAGGTTCTACCTATGGTGTTTACAATACACCTGTTCCAGGTGATATTTCTTCCGAGAATACCGTCCCCAGGGATTTAGATTTCCCGTGACACAATATGGAACACCCACGGCAACTGCCTTTTTGTCTCTTATCTTGATTTCGGTAGTGCCTAGTGTCGTAGTCTTTCCTCCGAAGGCTCCAAAAAGAATTTTAGTTTGTTTTCTGTTCTTATTGGGAAAAGCCTTCATTGACTCCTCTTTTACTATACTGAAATCCGCTCCCGTATCTACAAGTAAGACCAATCTTCCCTCCCTGGCTCCTCGGCAGGGGAGCGTAATTAAAACTGTGTCCATATTGCCCGGTGATTCAGTACCATCATTTATATTTCGCATCATCTCTTCACTTTAGTTTTTCTTCATTTTTTGGTTTAATTTTTTGCCTTTTGCTGTTTTTTCTTCTATAGTTTGCCCGTTCTCTTGATTTACAATGTGTAAAACTGCCTTGGTTACTACCTTGGTTGGCTGCTCTGTTTTTGAGTCAGACTCTTTATCATCTTTGCCTTTTTTATTTCCCCGACTCTCTTTTTATTTCTTTATTATAGTTGTATTTACTCTCGTTTTTATGCCAATCTGATTTGCTGTTAATATCCGGAACCCCAGTTATTGGCGGTAACTGGGCCGAATTCCGTTTTCCTGAGAATTTGTCCGATTAGTATTGCTGTGGGCCTCTACGGGGCTGTTAGCTAGGTCCCTGCCATTATTGCTATTTTGCACCTGTTGGTAGATCCCTGTTCCCATTGCTCGAGTTTGTCTGATATTGCTTCTGCAGTCCCGTGGAAAATGTCCCTGTAGCTGACATTTAAAACAGGTTGGTCGTGTAATATTATTTCTATTTGCCCCTCTGTTTATGTTTTGTCTCGTTGCAATTTGTGGGCTTCCATGGAATTCTATATTTGTTGTCCTCCTATTGTGTCCTTCTTCACAATTGATTTTGGTTGGGTGTATTTCTTTTTTTCTCGCAGAACGGGTTCTCCTTGTGACCGTTTACCCTACATAATCGGCAGTATAAGGAACCTAATATCTTTCTACAGTTTTCCAAATCGTGCCCGCTGTTTCCACAGAACGTACAGCTTACGATATACTTGCACAGGGACCCCATTTCATGGCCTTATTTTCCACAACTCATACAGTATGGTGTGTTTCACCGCTTTTTGCAGCTAATCCATCCATGTCCCATCCTGCTGCAAAAGCTACAGGGGACTTCCGAATCTATTGTGTTGATTCCGTGCGTTGGTTCGCCGAACAATTCTTCTGCATTTTCCACTATTTCTATTAATTTTGTGAGCTCTTCCTGTCCCACGAATCGAGTTTTAGAGCATGGTCTTTCAAGCCCTTGATAAAGCTTCTTACTGCTATACGTTTGAAGTCTTTTAGCATGGATTCACGGCCATTCGTTTTCTATTGTCGTTTTTGCCTCGTTCAGCAGGTTATCTAGGGGCTCTCCAAAGTTGCATGCTGACTCTCTGATGGTCTGTTTACAACGTAAGATCAGCTCCCTTATTTTATGTAAGCTTTTGTTTTTAAGATAGTGTTTCTTGATTGTGTTGCATAAGGCGTCTACTGAACTGAAATTCATCTGGGATATTCTTGAGTAGGCGCCCCCCAGTAGTCTCAATTTCAGGCACTGTATTAGATCTTGGATTGAGCCGTTGTTTGCAACCGTGAGTAATTCCCTTTCTACCATCTTGTAAGTATCTAAATACTTCTGCTGATAAGTCACGCCCATCGGTCCCGATGAATGATGGGACTGTGTTTGTACTATTTTAATGATTTCAGATAGCGAAGTCATTTTGATCCTTTCGTTTTCCGCTCTTTCAGTAGTATGGTTTTGCCGTCTTTCTTAAATTTCCTGAGCCACTGGGATCAATCTTTTTTTTTTTTTTTTTTTTTTTTAATTAGGACCAGCACTCAGGGGATAACCCCAACGTATGCAGTGCATTGTGCCGGAACTCAGAGAGAGGGATAGAGTAGAGAAGATAGATGTTGAAAATGTAGAAGGCTTAACTCTTTTACAACTCTGCTTTGCGCGTTATGTTAATTTTTATAGCAGTGTTGAGGCGCCTCCGGTGTTAGGTAGACGCATTAACTTTGTTAAGGTGTATTGGCAGGCATTTTATTAATTGTTTTACTTCGCCGATGTTTCTGCTAACCGACGAAGGAGGGCGATGTTGTGTACATTAGCTTGGAACATCATCAATCGGTGTCGGAACAGTTTTTTAGTGACCAGTGCTATGCCTTCATCACTTAAATATTCCGACAACAATTAATACAATGTCTCACTAATGTACATTACAGAAATTAATGATGTTGATTGACTTGCTCTGGCCAGGGTTTGAACCCAGGCCCCACGTCATTGTTTGCTTAGTAGTCAACGCGCTAACCACTTCAGCCAACACCACCCTCAATCTATTGAATACCTCCGTTATTATACTGTCAACGCCTTCCATCTTTTCCAATTCACTGAATCTCACCCTATATTCCTTAACTCATTTAACTTCTTGGCTTTTGTTTCAGCGGAGTACCCCCTGCTACCTGCTTTCCTTGCGTTGTTTGTCAGGGTTTTTACTTTCCCCAAAAGCGTTAAAACAGGTGATTCTCTTTCGTGTGATATGACTATTGTCGGTAGTCCTGCTTCACTTAGTTCTTCGTGCAGTGAAGGATTTGGTGATTGTGTCGATAGGGTTATGTATTATTTTTTTTGGTTATGGTTATATGAAAATTTCTTTCAAAATAAAGTCCACAATACTATTTTTCTACGAATATTTTTTTTCTGCTGCATCGGATTTTTACTGGTTCAGCTGGCATTGTTTTAATATTTGACAAACGAAAAATAAATCGTTGAAAATTTGTTTATATTTAAAATAGAAAATTGTGCTAAACGAACATATGTATATATATATAGATATCTTTTAAATATATATAGTTTTGTGTGAACGTTGCTTGGAATGTACTTTGGACTCTGAAAGAATATAGTTGGTAAGGATATCATAAATGTTTGGTTTTTATAAAGGAAATCCTTGATAGAAGTAGTGTTTGTTTTTTTTTTATAAATTTTTATAGAAATTTCTGAAATTGGGTAATACACATACATATGTATGTACCTTAAATTGATTAAAGAGCAGTTGTTTGGAGAGGAATTGGATCATTTTAGATATCCTTGTCATTTACCTTATTGCAACAGAGAAAACAAAGAAAAAAAAATCTTCCCAACATTTTAATACACTTAAAGTTGTGTTGTGTTTGATACGGGAAAACAAGAAGACCCAATTAACAAATAATCAAAGACCTTTCATTTTCATCACCTTTAACTAACTAAAGAAGTTTGCAAGTTTTTTGCAAAGAAGGATTCATACATATACAGATATATGTATATATATACATGTATGCTACATAGCATCGGAGCGTTTGGAAAACTTTTCTTTGATTTTATTTAGAAGTCAAATAATGGTCATTTAAAGTTATATTGGTTATATATTTTTTTGTTTAATTATTTTTTTTAACTAAATCTAAAACTAAACACACTTACTATACTCATTCATTAATCTATCAGTCTTATAAATAACATTGTCTACTTACATACTTAAACATACAAATACATACTCATTATACAATAGTATTACATATGTATATTGAGTGAATAATTTTATTGGTTGATACAAATTAAACCAGAACATCAGCCATCTGTCACCCGGCGCCTGCTGATATCGAAGGACCTAATATTGATGTATGTAAGTGAATTTTGATTTTATTTTATTTAAATTTTACCTGATATAACCAAATTAATTATTTCTGCACTCAATAATATATTTTACTTACTATAAAACCCAAAAGAAAAAAACTGAAATTTAAAACAAAAAGAATCACCAAAATATAAAGAATCATACGAAATATAATAGTTTTATAACATTTTAAAATTATTATTTATTTGTTGCGGCTTAGCAATATCTAGATATATATTTCGTTGGTAGCTATACCAATTCATCAGTAGATGTTTTACCCTTTATGTTTAAAAAATTCCAAAGCTCATCTATTTATACAAAAACTCACAAGCATATTTTTGTGAATTACAAAGCATAAAAATAGCCGTTAAAAAATTGTATAGGTGTAGAAAAGTAAACACATTCATAATGGAAAATTATTGTTGTGTGTGTTTGAAAAAATTTTTTAAAGGCTATTTTTATGCTTTGTAATTCACAAAAATATGCTTGTGAGTTTTTGTATAAATAGATGAGCTTTGGAATTTTTTAAACATAAAGGGTAAAACATCTACTGATGAATTGGTATAGCTACCAACGAAATATATATCTAGATATTGCTAACCCGCAACAAATAAATAAAATTTTAAACATAAATACTTGAGTACATGCTCAAATAAATGTAAAATATTTTAAAATTAGTTTTATAGTTTCATGGGTTTTAATTTTTTTATGTAATTAACAAAATGACCAATAACCTTTACAACTAATTAATGTACATAAATATAGGCCATTCAGTTTTTTTTTAATTCTATCAATTTCAATGTTAGTGTTAAAAGTTTATAAATAAACTTCAAATTGGTTAATGTTTATCAACATGACTTGCTGAATTTAAAAATTTGTTATTGCGAAAGGTAAAGTGAAGGGTAATGCGGTAGATTTTTAATTTTTTTTTGTTATTTTTATTTTTTTTTTTTGCTGTTTGGGCTGACAGTAAACTTTATGTTAAAAGTCAGCATGGTGGGAGGGCTAAAGATGAGTGTAGCATATAACACCATAAGCTATACTTCGATTATCAACCGTTTCTTTATCGTCCTTAAGAAACATTTCTATTGTTAGTTACCTAAAGTAAAGTTCTTGTAACTGATTCAAATTCCAATCTATTTACTAACCCACTACTAATAAATATATATGATACACCCAACCAATGACGAGCACATCCAGTATTATTAGGTAGCACCCTTTCCAAATGTAGTGTAATAAACCAAAGAATCGTTACATGATCTCGCTCTGTAAATTGTGTCCAACTCTCTTCTTGCCTTTTCCAATGCTGTTTGTAGTCTTTGAATAGTGTCGTCTTGTGTCTCTATCAACTGTTTGTTTCAAGTGTTTCTTAAAATTTTCTTCACTAAGTCCTTTCCTTTTTAATTGCTCCTCCAATTCCGAATTTTCATTTACTACGTCCTCCAATAAACTATCTGTATATTCTATTTGGGCTCTTAGTTTTTCGCAATGGCCCTTTAGAAGCGTTTTTGTTTCTTCTAGTTCTTCGATCCTCTTTACAAACACCTGTGATCTATCTTTACTTAAATCACTTCTTAATTGTAAGACATAACTCACTTCTAATTTTGTCAGTCTCTAAATTCTTATCGTTTCTCTATGGTTGTCCAGGTATGTTTTGTCTGAATCTAAATCTATAAGTTCTGTCCACGCAAGAACTTGTACACTGTCCACTGAATAACTATACCTGTCCGTTCTATTAATTCGTCTGTCTTCGTCTGCGGGTTGTCCATTAAAACTAGATTTTATTTACCCATGTTCCGCTGTTTATCATCTTGCTAGTGGGCTGTGGTGGTTTAGGCAGATTTTATCCTGACTTTTACGTAATACACCAGTATGTTCGTAACCGCGTAAAATTTCACAATCAAATTAATTTCCCTCTTGTTTATTGATCTGCTTGACTGCTTAGTCCTGCACAAAAACACGACAACCAGAAGGTTGCTAGAATTTAGGCGTTATCAAATTGTCGGACCCTGTGCAGTTCTACACTATCCAATGTAGGATGCAACAATAAAAAGTTGCTAGAACTTAGGCGTTATTGTATTGTTGTTTTTTTCTACACCGGTTAGTTTTTTCTTGAGCAATGATCTAAGGAATATTATATTAATTTACTTGACGTAATTATTAACGCGGCTACCGGCTGCGCCAATGTTCTGTTATTATTTATTTATAATTTTTATTTTATTCTAAAATTATCAAACAACCCTATAAACACTGTACAGATTATAATAATATCTCTTCTGCTTTTATACTGCCTGATGGCTGTTGACGTTCGCTGCCGCCAGCGTGGTTGTTCTCACAATATTGCTGAGTGTGCGATTTTTACTAATCATATGCAACTTCCGCATATTCATACTCGTGGAACTTCCAGCCGATTGTGGTTCTCACGATATTGCAACTTCAGCATATGTATGCAACGTATGTTTTGCTGCCGTTGATATTTTTGTTGCACTTGCATACTCGCGTTTAAGATGTTCAAATGACGAAAAATGTCTGCAATATACGAGTATTCTAGTTTCAAAAGCCACTTATAATTATTAAACAAAATTTCCGATCTCAATTCAATTACGCTTGTCAGCATATTTCCTTTGGATAACCACCTTGTAGCATGTGGCCAACAGTGTGTAGTATGAATTGCGATTCAATAGTACCGCAACATGCAAGCATTGAGAAACTGCAAGCGGCATGTTTTGTGTGTGTCGGTAATTTGACACTTGTACGGTTAATCAAGTGCAGCAGCACAATGCACTTAAATGAATCACATTTATTAACTGCATTTGTTTGATTGTAAATATAAGCAACACAAAGTATCTGTTGCTTTTGAGTATGCACTCGTTGGACTTAAAAACTTTTGAACACATGCCATACATAAATAGTGGGAAGCTAAATATGCTTACCCAACAATAATATATTGCTATTCTTTTACTCTTATGTTAAGGTACCCCTAAGAATTATGCTCATAATTAGTATATAAGTCAATGTTATTTAGTTTATAACATAATTAATAAATCAACAGTCTTAGGAGCTCCAAATATACAAGCTCTAAGACAAAACATATATTAAATAAAAACCTTTCTATTACATGGCGATCCTGCCAGTCTTCTTCAGCGAGTGCTACTAAACTGCACCCTGAAGAAGCAAGAGCAGCCTGCCACTTCCAAGAGTGCTGTAAAATACTAAGCACCTTGCAATGAGCAGAAGAAAGAGAGGGTCTGCCTAGCCAAAAGGCACCCCAACAAAGATACATTAGAGAGAGGGTCCGCCTAGCCAAAAGGCACCCCAACATTGGACTGTGGAAGAAAATAAAGGTCCGCCTGGCCAAGAGGCTACTAAAGAAAGATGACCGCCTAGCCTAGCCCCTAGCTAAGGGGCTTTAAGATAGCCAACATCATCCACTATAATACCACCACCAAAAATAACAGAAGGAAGACTGCCACCACAGACAACAATACAACAACAACAAAAACAATAGAATTTTTTTTTTATATTTATGACCTTTATATTAAAAGTGGTGCGCTAAAGTCGCACACTAGGGCCAGTAAGCGTTAACCGCTCGTGGCAAACATTTTTTTTCATTATTATGGAAAACTACATAACTAGTGGCTAAAATCTTTTATTAAAAGATCCTCATAATATTAAAATAATTAAAATGTTACTTAAATAAAAATTAAATAAGACAAAAAGTAACACTTAAAGAATATTTTTAAATTTTTCAAGAAAATTATAACTTTATAATTGATTAAAGATAATAAAATTGAATTAAATTTTAACAATTAGAATAAAATAATTAAAGTTAATTTAACTTTTTAACGTTTTTATACAAAATAATATACATAAAAATAATATTATGAAATTAAAAGATGGGCAAAACAGAATCAAAATTAGAAAAGCCCAGTGCAAACGTGGTTACCAATTTGGAAATCAGAGACCATAAGTCAGAAATAAATTCATTAGGGCTACTAATGCTAATATTGGTGATAACATCAGCAATAAATCTATTACTTAAGATATATCTGTTGCATAAAAGAGCTCTACGGAAAAAATATGTTAGTAAAGCAAATGATTTGGATAAAGTTTAATACATGTATTGACGAAATATTGCTAGTAGTTTTAGAAAATAATAATAAAAATAATTTGACATAATGTATAAAAACTATAAAAACCACCATAACATTGAAGATCCACCCATTGTATTAAAATTCAATACACCGTATGATAAAAATTATTTTCTAAGAATTGTTGCAGCCCATCGTCGCAAATTTAAATCGCCGTTACGTTTATCTAATGCAGGGTTTCAAAGTGATATTCCTTTTTATATAAATGAAAATCTTACCCCACACAATTATGGCATTTTTAAAACCGCGCTTGGTCTAAAGAAGGATATGCTTTTGAAAACAGTGTACACTCTACGGGGTCTAGTCTACGTTAAGCAAAGTGAAAATGATGAACCAATTAATATTATTTTTCCAGAGCAACTAAAGCAGTTTTTTCGCTCAACTGAATAACTCTTATACTGCTTTTGATCCCTTAACTTTTTGTTTGCTCGTATCTTTATATATTATTTTTTCAATTATCATAATAACTTTCAATAACTATATGATCTCAAGATTTTACTTGACAACAATTTTTACTATACCTTTAAAATTTTTTAATCTTCATTATAATATTTATGTTATTACAGTAATCGTATATTTAGTTCTTTTTATAACTCTTGTTTCTATTAGCATTGCACACCTTAATATATCTTTTCATGACTTTTAACAGTGATGAACGTGGAAGATCCAAAGATTTAATAACAATGAACATGGTGAGGATCTTGGCTAAGTATAAAAAAGGCTCTAAAATAGTTCATATAAATGCCCAAAGCCTAAATAACAAACTCGATGAATTTAAATTAGTTTTCGAAAACTCAGACATTGATATTATTTGTGTTTCGGAAACCTGGCTAGTAGCATCAACGCCTGATGGCCTTATTTGTCCTAATGGCTATAAAGTTTTTAGATTTGACAGAGAAAGACATGGTGGAGGTGTTGCCATATTTGTAAAAAATAGTATCTGTTGCAAAATATGCTGCAAGTCACCTGTTGCAAATCACTCAACTGAACAAGTTCTTGAGTTCATTTTTATTGAAATTTTATCATTTGGCAAAAAGTTGTTGGTGGGTTGTATTTATAGGCCAAATAAGAGAATACCCCTAACAGTTTTATACACTACACTCGAAAATCTTGTTTCAGAGTATGATGATATAGTCATTACCGGTGACTTTAATTCAAATGTCTTGACAGATGTATCTCTTCCTGATAATATGTTATCGCTTGGTCTTTTTCCAGTTAATATGACATGCCCAACGCACCATACTACCACAACTAGCACGCTGATCGACCTTTTCTTTGTGTCTAACACTAACAGCATATTTTTGTATAATCAGATTTCAGCTCCATGTTTTTCTAAACATGACCTGATCTTCTTAACTTATAATTTTCAAGTCCGACAAGTAGAAAAATGCTTCAGTTATCGTGATTTCAAACAAATTGATCTTAATCATCTCTATGAAAACGCGCCACTTATTGCGTGGAATAACATCTATTTTATACCATCTGTTGATGAACAATCTTCATTTTTGGAGCGTAATATTCAAGCTCTTTTTGATTTAACTGTACCACTAAAACATAAAAAAATAAGACAAAACCAAAAACCTTGGTTTTCGGATATTGTTAGGAATGCTATACATCGGAGGGACTTAGCATATGCCAGGTGGAAAAGATATAAAACTTCTGAGTTTAAATTGCAATACTCTATCGCCCGAAAAGATGTTAATAGACATATAAAACTGAAATGAAAACTGAATATTATTCCAATCGGTTTAGTAGTGCTATTAATACTCAACAAACATGGAATACTATTCGTGAAATAGGAATTGGAAATGCGAACAACAGTGTAGACTGCCAAGTGGATGCTAATATTCTTAACAGGACGTTCACTAACATCCCTGTAATTCAAGCAGATTCCAATTATTTCAATTTTTCGCCCGATACGCTAAGTGCAAATGATGAGATAATCGGCGACTATTTCAAATTTTCTTACGTTACTCAGTATGATGTTATGTTAACGTGCTCTTTATTAAAATCAAACGCAGTGGGATGCGATAACTTACACCCAAAGTTTATAAGGCTACTCTTGCCTTTGATTCTCCCGTATGTCACGCATCTGTTTATTTATATTATAATGTCGGGTATGTATCCGTCTAATTGGAAACATGCAAAAATTGTGCCATTACCGAAGACGAATGGAGAATATAGACCTATTGCCATATTGTGCTTTCTATCAAAAGTTTTAGAAAAGCTATTATATAAACAAATTATTACATATGTCAATACTCATAGTTTGCTTTCTGGTAATCAATCCGGTTTTCGTCAAAGTCATAGCTGCGTTACAGCTCTTGTGGAAGTCAGTGAAAATATACGGCAGGGATTAGAAAATAGTCATATTAACTTTTTAGTGCTCTTGGATCATTCTAAAGCATTCGATACGGTAGACCATGATATACTCACTAAAAAACTGAAACACTTTTTTAAATTTACGAATATGTCAACTAAACTTATATCATCATATCTTTCGAATCGCGCACAATCTGTATTTGTAAATGATGTTTGGTCAGATAGCTAGTCAGGGTTCTATTTTAGGACCACTTTTGTTTTCCCTTTACGCAAATGATTTGCCAAAACAGCTTTCAAAATGCAAAATCCACCTATACGCGGACGACGTTCAGCTCACTTTAAGTAGCCCAGTTCAAAACATTGCTTTAGGCGTATCATATTTAAACGATGATTTAAACAAAATTTATATATGGGCTAGTGCTAACGGACTCTGTTTGAATCCGCGCAAATCTAAATGTATTATAATAAGTAAAAGAAGCTCAGTTCCCTCAATCACCGATGACATTGTGTTAAATGGCGAGAAAATTGAAATTGTTAGTGCAGCGAAAAATCTAGGGATAATTTTCAATAGCAACTTGACATGGGCCGATCACATAAACTCCTTGGTTGGTCAAACTTATGTAAAGTTAAGAACTCTCTGGTCCACACAGTATTTCACTCCGTTAAGAATTAGGACTTTAATTGCCAAGACGTACCTGATTCCTTCACTACTATATGGGTGTGAATTATTTGCAAGCTGTGACTCAGTTAGCAAAATAAAGCTAAATGTCCTATATAACAACATTATAAGATATGTGTATGGATTAAAAAGGTTTGATCATGTGACCTCCGTCGCCAATAATCTTTACGGAGTCTCTCTTGAAAGCTTGTTAAAAATTCGCACTCTTATTTTTTTGCATAAAATCATTAATACTCAAACACCCAAATATATATTTGATAAAATACGATTTTTCCAATCGCAACGAAACCGAAACATTGTAATACCTCGACATCAATGCCTAGTTTCTGAATGGCAGTTTTATGTACATGCCGCTCGTCTTTGGAACAATCTTCCACTAAGTCAACAACAAAACAGCAATGCTAATAGTTTCAAAACATTTTTATTTAATTCCTTTATATAATTTTTATTTTTGTTACAAACATTGTTATTATATTTTTATTAAGTTGTATTATTTATTAACCACAAAAATCTTTATAACGTTATGCGTTCCTGTACTCTAAATATAAGACTCAGTCTTGTTGTGCAGGAAATGACAATAAATAAATAAATAAAATAAATAAATAAATAATGTATTAGTGTAGACGACCTATATATATTAAATATGCCAAAATTAAGATATAAGTCACAATTATACAGCGAAGCCATTAATAGCCTGATGCTAAAATCTGTAGTTAATCAAATAATAATATTAGAAATAAAAAGTCACCATAAATAAACATACAACCCATTTTTGTGGCAGTAAAAGATAAAAAAAATTAATACAATATTAAAAATCACAACAAAATCTATGGCATATAAACAACAAAGTAATATCGAAAATATTCAGCATCAAATTTAAAATAATGATAAAAAGCCCAATATGACGTCAGAAGAAAACTATTTACTAAAGGGAATCTTGACTTAGGACAAGTTTTCCCAAGGCTTGAGAAAGTGGCCGGTGAACAAATAGTGTAGTGTGTTTGACTAACCACTACTGCATGCCGTCTACATTCAGCAAGTGAAACATAACACTTTTGTTATTGTTTAAATATTTGTCCATGCTATGACTGCATGATCAGAGTATACAGAATGTATTATGCTGATCATGCATATTCCCACACATACTCTGTGTATGTATTAGTATTAAAATATAGAATGTTTAAGTTAGACTTAAGATACTGAATAATGCATTAGAGAGTTAATAAAGAAACATAAAAGCGACAGTCGCACAAGCGGCTGTTTGCAAATTAATATAATAAAGAATAAAATTATTATCTATAACATGGCGATCCTGCGAAACAACCAAACAAACGAACAAATATAATAAATAAATAAAAAAAAGAGAAATTAAAATGTAAAAGAAAAATATTTCCAAAACCATAATTCAAACATGTGTATAATAAATTATCAATAATAATACATAATCAAATAATACAATAATAAAAATTAAACCATCAGAATCTTAAACTCCATTAAGATCAAATGCTTCTTGCATAAAAATACCATTTTAACCTCCATTAAAATCAAATGCTTCTTGTGCAGCTGTAAATATGTAACCGACCTTAGTATGAGCGTGTTGAAAAAGGACAAGTTTTTCAGGCACTTGAACTGTGGGAACAATGAATGATGATAATGATGATTTTGCTACTGCTCTTTGAATCAGTTTTATTGATGACCTTTTGAAATAACCTACAGCAACAGCAGAGTCAATCAGCGAGACATAGTTTTCTGCTTTTGATGAAGAATCAACCAAAACAACATGAAATTGACTTCTGGAGATGGAACGAACTGTTTAAAGTAAGACAAATATAAAGGTTAAACTCTTAAAGCCTTTTTCCACTAGCATACATTTTAGAGGAATGAATGGAATATGTTGAAAAGTTGAACTTGCGTTTCCATTGGCAACATCTAACATCTACCATCTTCTCAGCTGTCAAAAATATAAAAATACTTACAGCATAATTTTTTGTGGAAAAAAATTAAAATAAAATTAAAATGGATTTTGAAGAAAGATTAATAATTGAACTCGTTCATGCTTTACAAGAACAAACAGAATTGTTAATGCAGTGTTCAGAAAAAAGCATTAACACAAACTTCTTATATGAATTCTTTGGTTTTTTATTTATTTAAAGTTTTTATATGCATAGCAAAAAAAAACGATTCCCTGAAAGACATGAGAGTTCTTTCTTGTTCCTCTCAACTCTTGTATTTTGTCCTGCAAAAAGTCCAGCAACATATTTTCAAAATCCTGGTTCCATACTATACGGAGACCTGTGCTTTTCTTTACTAAAAAAAAAATAAATTATTATACTTATGTACATACATATGTACAACATATAAAGTTAAAAAAAAAATAAAAACTTACGTGTGCCACTCATTTCGATGTAAAATATTTTTCTTTTTTTTTTCTTACACAATTATGTATGTATGTCATTCACAAAAAATTTAACTATCAACCATGGTGGAATTAATAAGGTGCGCTTATCAACGCAACAACAAAAAACGACATGCATTTTGTTTGTGTAGAACAAACATGATATTGTCAAAAATAGCTGTGGTTTGTATGTATTAAATGGTTATGCAGCAACAAAAAGCATAGCGTAAACAAAAATATTCATGATGGCGGCCAAAAACGTAAACAACTTTTGACAAGACCATGTGACTTATCATATTTTTGCAGATTATTTAACGGTCAAAACACAACCCTTCAAAAAACCATATTCCTTCTTGCGCGCACCTTATTAATTCCACCATGCTATCAACATGTATGTATCTGTCATTTTGCTAGAGATGACATTAAAATTATCGGAAGATGTTGATTGGAACAAAATGGTTTAGGAACATCTTTTAAAGATGTAGAAAGATGTTGACTTTTAGTACTGTGTATTTCTTATGGGAAGATGTTAACATCTTTTCAAATTGATGGTAGATGTTAGATGTTGCGTAGTGGAAAAAGGCTATTAAGTTTTTAAAAGTGAAAGGAAGGGAACAAAAGTTTTTTTTTTTCTGTACTTAATTAATTTCATTTTTTTTAATACTTTTCAAAAATTTTTATTATAAATTTATTCAATTAATTTTCTATTTTAAATAAACCGAATTGTCATTTACATTTTTGTTTTAATAAAAATTATTTTTGGATCAAAATATATTCTCCTTAACTAAATAAAAAAAAAAGAATTTGTAAACAATGTAAATGAAATAAATATAGATTTAAAACGAAAACATTAAAAACTATTAAATTGTAAAATTTCTCGTATATTATGGACTAAAAAAAAAAAACAAAAAGAAGAAAAAGAATGATTTCTTATTTGTAAATTGAATGTTGTGAAAAGGGGTTTATTGAATACAAGAGAAGAGAATTAATTTTTTTTATTTCCTAAAAGAAAAGGAAATGTTTTTTTGTGAATTGAAATTTTCTTAATAAAAGAAAAGAAAAGATAAAAGTTAAAGAATAAAATGAAATGATTATAATTTTGAAAAAGAAGAAAAGGAAAAATTAATACTGTTGAATTAAAGATTTTCTACATTTTGTTCAGTTTTGAACTTTTCAATGTAAATTTTTGTATGAAGACAACATTATTGAATTTGTAAAAGTAACGTTATTGGATGTTTTGAATAAAAAAAAAATAAAGAAAATTTTTATGATTGTGAAACTAACAAAAACTTTAACAATTTTGATTAATCACTGAGAAACTCACGAGTCCCTCCAGTCGATAATATCAAGCATAAATTAACCAAAATTGTCAATAATATGCATCACTGAGAAACTCACGAGTCCCTCCAGTTGATGTATATATTCTATTATATAAGGGTAACCGTTTCGATCAGTAATTGGTTCTGATCGATATATGTCTGATGACCGGTCCTCGGTATACAGAGTATACAGAGTACTGAAACTTAGACATATGTACCAATTTGTTTTATAACTAATACGACCCATGACATAAAAAGGGACATACTAATACTCATACAGTTGTGTAAACTTAACTATAAGTAAAGCTATTGTAAACTTGATTTTGTATATGTAAACAACTGTATGAAGGACAAACTCGAACGGTTAAAGAGATTTAAAATATTAATTGGTTTATTTTGAGTTAAATTAAATTTTGATTTATGATTGTTCTAATTTTAAAATAATATCATGAAGTAATTTCGTGAAATATAAAACTTCCTTGATTAGAAGTTTTAAAAACAGATTTTTTTCTTTTGATTTGAGTCAATTCAAATCCTCATAATCCTTTTTAAACGGTGAAATAATTCAGAGCTGAAACACATAGGTGTAAAAGCAAAGAATTTCACATTTTGTATCAGAATTTCAGGAGAGATTTTCTTCATTTACTTCGTTTATTTAGAATATTTATTTGTTGGATTCAGTTCTTTATTTACTGAGCAAACTTAATAGTTGCTTTTAAATTGATCCATAATATATTGTTCTATTATCTTTCCTTCATAATGGGTGGCAAAGAATCAAAAATAGCAAATCCCAACGCATATGTTGTTAATGAAGTTATGGTCAAAGTTGAATACCCAGTAGTGTACCTAGCAATAATTATTGCAATACTTTTACTGCAATTCCTAACAACTTTATGCCAACTTCTCAAAAGATCTTTAAAAAATAAATATGTGAAGAACTTCAGTACAATTTCCGGACTCGACAAAGTCTAGTGAGATGGATAATGAAACAAATTTTTTTTTTTTTGCGATTAGGAATAAATCATTATGAATAATTTGAAATCCTTTAATAAATTTTATGCGAAAAAAAATATATACATTATGTAAATGTATACAACTTTTATTATATTAGAGAAAAACTTTTAGTTGCTACTGAACTAAAATGGGAATAGATATCGTAATCCCCAATTCCTTACATGAACAAATTTTGATACCTGAATTGAAAAGTAATTTAATAATGCCTCAAACTATAGTAGAGTTTTTAGGGACCGCATCCAGGCTACTTCCTGATTATGATAGCACCCCTGAAAACTTACAAAGTTTTATTGACGCGCTGAATTTAGTGGACTCAATAAAAGAGAGTCATGAATCAGTCGCCGTAAATCTAGTAAAGACCAAGCTAAAGGGTACAGCCAGAAATTTATTGCCGGCTGAAACAACTTTGCAAGATATAATATTGAAACTGAGATCTTCAGTTAAAGGAGAATCAGTAGACTTTATTACTGCTAAAATTATGAACATTAGACAGTCTGGTAAGAATGCTAATGCTTATGCCAAAGAGGTGGAAGACCTCACAAAGAAATTAGAAACAGCATATATATCAGATGGTCTGTCTAATGAAACCGCAAATAAATATGCAACTCGCTCAGCAGTTACAGCTATAGTAAAGAATGCTTTAAATGATAGAGTAAAACTGATCATGGAATCAGGCACCTTTAATAATATGAATGATGTAATATCAAAATTTATCACTAGTTGTACCGATTATATGGTCAACCAAATTCTATCCTAGCTTACGGCTCACAAAACAGTCGTAATAACAATCCTTCTAATAGTCGAAATTCTAGAAATTTTAATAATTCCAATTCTAGAAATTTTAACAATTCAAATGCTAGAAATTTTAATAACTCTAATCGTAGAGATTTTAATGATTCAAATCCTAGAAACTTTAATAGTTCAAGAAACTATGGTCTTAGAAATAATAATTCCAACTCAAGGAACTATAATAATCCGAACTACGAGAATTTTAATAGAAATCCTAACAGAGGAAGAAATAATTATACAAATAATAACAGTAACCATTACAATAATAATGGATACAATTCAAGAAATAACAATAATGTACGATGTGTTACCGATGAAAATAATTCGGGAAACGTACAGCCACCCCAACATACTTCTTAGATGAAAAAATTCATAGCATACAATTAAACTTATATAGCTATTTGATATCCCGAACTACTTTAAATGACAATAGGTCAACATTTTTAATAGACACTGGCGCAGACATATCAGTTATCAAACATAATCAAGTTCTAAACGAACCAATAAATGTAACAAAAAGAACTAATATAAACGGTATTGGACAAGGTCTCATAACTACATTGGGAAAAGTGAGAACTGATTTAAAAATAGATAGATTTCGTAAAGCACATGAATTTCATGTTGTCGGAAATGAATTCCCTGTTCAAGTTGATGAAATAATAGGAATAGACTTCATTAGAAAATACAGATGTGTATTAGATTTTCAAGACAATGAAGATATTATCACTTTGAGAACAAATGATGTTCCATATGATATATCTATCCCACTTATGAGTGCTCCTAACATTAATTCCATATCAGTTCCAGCTAGATCAGAAGTGATCAGACCAATTAGATTTGATTCTACTGAAACAGAGGTATTGATACCGCAACAAATGCTTCAAGATGGTGTATACATTGCTAACACAATTACATCAAAATCAAAGCCTTTGGTAAGAATTATCAATACAACTGAAAATGATTTGATCATTAATAATGTCCAAATATTAACAGAAAGTCTGAATGACTACAAAATCGTAAAGCAAAACCATGACCCTTAGAAAAATAAAGAAAAACTTGAAAGGTAATCAAAAAACTTTCCAGAATTCGTTGATAAAGAATTAAAAATACTGTGTCATGAATTTATAGACGTATTTGCTTTGGAAACTGAAAAAATAACTTTTAATAATTTTTATAAGCAAAAGCTTAAGCTCCACAATAAACAACCGGTTTATATAAAAAATTACAGAATACCTCACTCACATTTTTTTTTTTTTTTTTATATTTTTTTATTATTTATTAAATCTTTAATTATTTAAATTGAATTATCAATAAGTTTTTCAAATCTAAATCTAAAAAATATTAAATATAAGTTTAGCCAATGCTAAACAAAATTTTTAATTTCAACGGTTAATTTTTGTTGTTTTACATCTCTCGTGAACGGCTGAGAAAAAGAGTTTCCCTTCTTTTCAGCCGGGTGTGGCCTCTATAATGAAGAATATTGCGCGCAAGTGGATTTGGGTGCAACTCAAGTTTTTTTATATATTTTTTCGCGTGTTTTGAAAATACTGTCTTCACCAACGGAACGTCTAGGTCTTTATGAATTCGATGGTTTCTGACATACCAGGGGGCTGGTGTTATTGTACGTAGGATTTTATTCTGTCGCCTTTGAATTCTTTCGACATTCGATGCTGAGGCAGTGCCCCATAACTGGATTCCATAGGACCATATTGGTTTCAGTATCGCGTTGTATAAGAGAAGTTTACAGTCAAGGCTTAGTATAGAGTTTCTTCCAATAAGCCAATTCATTTGGGCTGCTTTTAGTTCCATTTGTGTTAACTTTGCGTCTATATGCCATTTCCATGTTAAACGACGATCAAGATGAGCGCCTAGATATTTGACTACAGTGTGTTGTGGTATAGTCTCGGTGTTAATTTTTATAGGCGGGCATGTTTCCCTGCGCAACGTAAAAGTGACGTGTACACATTTCTGCTCGTTAACTTTTATACGCCATTGTTTGAGCCATTTTTCCAGTTTGGATATATATTCTTGTAAGTTGCGGGAAGCTTCTACAGGATTTTCGTGAACGCTTAGAAAGGCCTTATCATCCGCAAATGTTGATGTATGAATGTTACTGCTTAACGGTAAGTCAGAGGTAAATAAAGTAAGGGCCCGAAGATACTACCTTGAGGGACTCCGGCTTCAATCGACTGCGGAGGGCTTAAAAAATTGCCTTCCCTAACTACAAATTTTCGTTCCTCTAAATAGCTTTTTAAAAGCTTGACTATGTTTGCGGGGAGATTGCGTGTTAATTTGTGGATAAGACCTTCGTGCCATACTTTATCGAAAGCTTGAGAAACATCTATAAAGAGCGCAGAGCAAAATTTCTTTTTTTCAAAGGTGTCTCTAACTACGTTCACAAGTCTGTGGGTTTGTTCAATAGTGCTATGTTGTCTGCGAAAACCGAATTGATGATCTGGAATACATCCATTACTAGTCACTATAGGCATCAGCTTGCTCATATACAGCTTTTCAAATAGTTTTGAAATGTTGGGCAATAAACTAATAGGCCGATAGGATTCAACCTTCGTATGATCCTTGCCGGGCTTTGGTATCATAATAATCATCGAAACCTTCCATTCTGCAGGATAGTATTGCAGCCGTAGAATACTATTGAAAATGAAGAGTATAACTCTTTTTGCAATATAAGGCAGTTGTTGAAGCATTTTGTTGCTTATTTTGTCGATACCTGGGGCTTTTCTGGTGTTAAGACTAGTAATAGTATTTTCTATCTCCGTCATGTTAAATCTCATCGGTATTTCTGGTAAAGAGACGACTGGTGGCAGTTCAACAATATCAGCAGAAATATTCGGGGTAAATACTTTTTCTAGGTGCTTAACAAATAGATCACCTTTTTCAGCATCAGTTCTTGCCCAGTCACCATTTGATGCTCGTAATGGTGGTTTACAAATCACTGGCCTTTTAAGTCCTCTGGCTGCACGCCACAGCGAATAATCTGTTGACGGTGTTGCATCGAGTTCTTGCAGAAATTTTTGCAGCGAAGCTGTTTTTTGTGATTGTAAAACTTTTTTTAGCTGTTTGGTACACTCCTTAAGCCTTAATTTTAGCTGAGGCGATCTGTAACGTTGCCATTCTCGTCGAGCTCTCCGTTTTTCAGTCAATAGCCTTTCTACATCTGCACAAAAAATATTGTTAAATCTCGTTTGTTGATTTGGTTGAATTGAAGAAGCATTAAGAGCAGCTTGTTTAGCATGTGCTTCAAACAACCTAATAGAATTTTCTATGTCAGCAGGTGTTCTCAATGGCATATTTTCCGTGCAATGAGCACTCAAATATTTTTTGTATTTCAGCCAGTTAATACGTGCAGGTGTCAGCGGTAAATCACATGTTGGTGTTGTAGTTGTGTGTGAGTAAATAGTGATAATAGTAGGCGAGTGATCTGAAGACAAATCCAGAGATGCTTCTACTTCAATCATTTCGCTGGGCACGCCTTTCATAATCCCAAAGTCGATAACATCAGGAATTTTTTGACGATCCGTGGGCCAGTATGTTGGCTGACCACTTGAAACTACATTCAAGCCCATTTTTGAAATTGTGTCAAACAAAACACGACCCTTGGGACTGATTAAACGTGAGCCCCAAAAAGTGTGTTTAGCATTGTAGTCGCCAGCTGCTAGAAAACGGGACCCCAGTGTTGTATAAAATGCGGTATATTGACTCTCTGAAATTTAAAACCTGGGAGGAGAGTAAACAGATGATATCACAAGCTTTTGATAAAAATTTTCAATGCAGATGTTCGTTGCTTGAAGATATTCTTCACGAAGGTCGTTTAGTAGGTAGTGTTTTATTCGAGTTTTTATTAGGATTCCAGAGCCACCACAAGCTCTACCTTGAGGATCCTTGGTGTCGTAGAAATTATATCCACTAATTCGAAAATAGCTTCGGGACGTCAAGTGAGTTTCTGAGATAAGCATAACATCGATTTGTTTATCCAGAAGAAAATATTCAATTTCATTTTTGTGTTGGCAGATGCCGTTTGCGTTCCAAAAACAGATTCTTAAGTTCATGGTTTGTTCAATACAGCCTGCAACAAGGTAGACTGCATTTTCAACATTTCCTGCATCATACAGGACATGTTGAGAGTGAATGTATTTACTGTTTGTATAAGGATCTCTATTGAGGCTTCAATACGACTAAAATTGTGCCCTGATTCTTCATTTACTGGTACAGTTTTTTGCGCCGGAATCTGGTTACTCTTTAAAATATTAGCGTATGAAGATTGACTATTAGGTTTTTGTTGAGTAAGAGTCGTGTTAGACTTTAAAACATTTGAGTATTGATTATGGCTAGACGACGGTTGAGGTAACTGTGGGTAGTTTAAATGAGTGTTGGGCTGAGCGGGAGTAGCATTGGTTTTTCTGTTCGACGAATTTTTAAAAAGAGAATAAAGAGGGCAGCCCCTATAGTTGGCAGTGTGGTTTCCGCCGCAATTACTACATTTTTTTGCTTTGGTATCACCTTTTATTTTGTCACAGTTAGCGGTACTGTGTAACTTGCCACATACAACGCAAACGGTAGGCAACTTGCAATAAGTTTTGGTATGGCCAAATTCTTGACAGTTCTTGCATTGGATAGGTCCAGTTTTTTTATGTGGCATCTCAACGGTAACTCTTCGATGCAACAAGTATTTTAAGCTATAGATTGGGTGCGATTCATTTTTTTTAATTTTCAAGTCGCCTGGCTGTAGCTCGACTCTAAAAATAGGTTGGGGGATTTTTTCCCTGTTTTTAATGTTTGAAACATTTTTGACTTTGAAGCCACTATATTCAAGGCCAGACTTTACCTCTTCCGGATCCACGCTTGAATCTATTCCTTTTATAACTACTGTTAGGCCTTTAGCACTCTTCAGTTGATATGTATAAAAGTTTTTGTTTTTAGTCTCAAAATCTGAGACAATTTTTCTATAATTATTTTCTTGTGTTACCTGAATTTTAGTTTCGTTGATTTTGCCGCGCTTAATTGGAGTTACATAGAACTCATTTTCTCCAATTAATGAGATAAGTCTTTTTACCAAAAGGTTGGAGTTCTGTTCTCTTAAATATATCGGCGGTGGTTTAGTGGACCTTGTTGTACTTGTGTCTTCATCGACTTGTTCATTCATATTATTTTTCCCATCTTTGGGCATTTTCGCCGTTGACGCTATTTCAGCTGATTTGGGACTTCTTCCCCTTTTTAGCACGGTTATGTATCTGTCCATACCAGTTTGGATTTTATTATCACTATTTTCACTCACTGCATTTACAATTTTGTGCACGTTGGTCACCTGGGTATTTATTGTTTGTTTGTTTGATTGTACAGCTAAGCTGACAAGTTTGCTAATAGGTGCAATTGTTGTTGCTTCTTGATCGATATTTAACATGTTCAAAGATAATGATCGCACACGAGTATTTGTGTTTTGTGTTAAATTCAGGTTTTTGTTTAATTCATTTTTTTTGTTGTCGTCATCAGCAACTAAAGTTATATATTGCACATTCCTACTGCTTGTAGGATTATTGTTGTTGTTAGAAGGTGAACTCATTTAGAGTTCTCTTTTTTTTTGTTCTCTTATGAGTTGGTGTATGCAAATATTTATGTGTATTGCACACAAGCAAAAAATAAAATAAAACCAGTAAAATAACTGTTCAATAAATGTTTTGTTTTTTTTATATTTTTTGTGACTTGAAATTTTTTTTTTTTCTTTTATATATTTTTTTTATATTCAGTTGCGACGATTATAAAAACGCGTCTGTTCACTACGAAAGTTGAACATGAATATATGAATATGAAATATATGAATAAGATATAACATTTATGCGAGCAAATACTCAAGAATTTTGTTTTTTTTAAATTTTATTAATTTTTTGCATATATGTATGTAGATTTGCTAACCCACAACAAATAAATGAAATTTAAATGCATAAAAGCTAATAAAAAATTAATTTTGGTACAACTAAGCTTAAAAAAAAAAATTTTTTACAAGGTGGTGCAATTTCAAAATTCGGTTTTCCAGCCCGTGTATCGGCACTGATTGTCGACTGTGATCGGCGCACGAGTGGCCGACAAAAATCGGCGCATTTTTTACAAATTGATTGCTTAACATTGTGCAATAGTGGGTTCACATTATCGGCGCATCAAGGTTGATTTTGATTGTCCATACTCAGCACAATTTCGGCGCAGATTGTCGCATTTTGAAAATTTGTGTGCGGTCACACTATCGGCACATGAATTGCGACGAAAATTGGTGCATTGCGCCGATAGTGGGATCTTAGCTTTAAGCCTTAATTTTAGCTGGGGCGATCTGTAGCGCTGCCATTCTAGTCGAGCTCTCCGTTTTTCAGTCAATAGCCTTTCTATATCTACAGAAAAAATATTGTTAAATCTCACTGGTTGGTTTATTTCATTTAAAGTAGCATTAAAAGCAGCTTGTTTAACATGCGCTTCAAACAACCTGAGAGAATCGTCTATGTCTGAAGGTGTTCTCAGCGGCATTTTTTCCGAGCAATGAGCACTCAGATATTTTCTGTATTTCAGCCAGTTAATACGTGCAGATGTCGTCGCTAAATCACATGTTGGGTGTGAGTAAATAGTGACAATAGTAGGCGAGTGGTCTGAAGATAAGTCCAAAGATGCTTCAACTTCAACCAACTCGCTGGGCACGCCTTTCACAATTCCAAAGTCGATAACATCAGGAATTTTTTGTCGATCTGTTGGCCAATATGTTGGCTGTCCACCTGAAACTACATTCAAACCCATTTTAGATATTGTGTCGAATAAAATTCGTCCCTTAGGTGTAATTAAACGTGAACCCCCAAAATGTGTGTTTAGCATTGTAGTCGGCAGCTGCTAGAAAACGGAGGCCCAGTGATTTATAAAAAGCCGTATATTGACTTTTGGTAATTGAGAATCTGGGGGGCGAATAGACAGATTATATTACAAGTTTTTGATAGTAAGTTTCGATGCAGATGTTCGTTGCTTGAAGATAATCTTCACAAAAATCATTCAACAGGTGGTGTTTTTTTCGCGTTTTTATTAGGATTCCCGAACCACCACAAGCTCTGCCACGGGGATCCTTGGTGTCGTAAAAATTATATCCACTAATTCTGAAACAGCTTCGAGATGTCAAATGAGTTTCTGAGATAAGCATAACATCGATTTGTTTATCCTGAAGAAAATATTCTATTTCGTTTTTATGTTGGCAGATGCCGTTTGCGTTCCAAAAACAGATTTTTAAGTTCATGGTTTGCTTAGTACAGCCTGCAACAGGGTAGACTGCATTTTCAACATTTCCTGCATCATACAGGATATGTTGAGAGTAAATGTGTTTACAGTTTGTATTAAGCTCTCAATTGAGGCTTCAATACGACTAAAATTATACCCCGAATCTTCATTTACATTTACGGTTTTTTGCGCCGTACTCTGATTGCTTTTTAAAATACTAGCGTATGAAAATTTGTTGTTAGATTGTTGTTGAGCACTAGTCGCGTTAGACTTGAAAATGTTTGAAAATTGATTTTGGCTGGTGGACGGTTGAGGTAACTGTGGATAGTTAATAGGGGTTTTAGGCTGAGCGGGAGTAGCATTGGTTTTTTTGGTTAATGAATTCTTAAAAAACGAGTAAAGGGGGCAGCCTCTATAGTTGGCAGTGTGATTTCCGCCGTAATTGCCACATTTTTTCGCCTTGGTATCACCTTTTATTTTATCACAGTTAGCGGTACTGTGTAACTCACCACATACAACGCATACTGTAGGCAACTTGCAATAAGTCTTCGTGTGCCCAAATTCTTGGCAGTTCAGGCATTGAACAGGTCCAGCTCTTTTATGTGGAAGCTCAAAAGTAACTCTTCGATGCAACAAGTACTTTAAGTCATATATTGGATGTGCTTCATTCTTTTTTATTTTTATGCCATCTGGTGTAACTCGACTCTAAATATTGGTTGGGGGATTTTTTCTCTATTTTTAATGTTAGAAACATTTTTAACTTTGAAGCCACTATTTTCAAGGCCTGACTTGACCTCTTCTGGATCCACGCTAGAGTCTATACCTTTTATTATGACTGTTAGGCCTTTAGCACTCTTTAATTGGTACGTGTAGAAGTTTTTATTTTTAGATTCTAAATCTGAAACAATTTTTCGGTATTTATTTTCATGAGCTACCTGAATTTTTGTTTCATTGATGTTTCCGCGCTTAATTGGAGTTACGTAAAACTCATTTTCTCCAATTAATGAGATAAGGCTTTTAACCAGCGAACTGGAATTCTGCTCTCTTAAATATATGGGTGGGGGCTTACTCGAACTTGTTGTAGTTGTGTTTTCATCGCCTTGTTCAGATTAAATCGCGAAACGATTTTCGGAATTTATTATATTGTTTTTTCCATCTCTGGGAACTTTCGATATTGAAGCAATTTGAGCTGATTTTGGACTTCTTCCCCTTTTTAACACGGTTATGTATCTGTCCATTCCTGTTTGAATTTTATTATCATTTATTGTACTCACCGCATCTACCATTTTGTGCACGCTGGTCACCTTGTTACTTATTGTTTGTTTGTACAGCTAAGCTGACAAGTTTGCTGATGGGTGCAATTGTTGTTGCTTCTTTATCACTATTTAACATGTTCAGAGATAATGATCGCGCACGAGTATTTGTGTTTTCTGTTAAATTCAGGTTTTTGTTTAATTCATTTTTTTTATTGTCGTCATCAGCAACTAAAGTTATATATTGTACATTCCTACTGCTTGTAGGATTATTGTTGTTTTTGTCAGAAGATGACCTCATCAGAGTTCTATTTTTTTTAATTTTCACTTATATTAGTTTGTGTATGCAAATATTTATGTATATTGCACACGAGCAAAAAATAAAATAAAACCAGTAAAATAACTGTTCAATAAATGTTTTGTTTTTTTTTATATTTTTTGTGACTTAAAAATATTTTTTTTATTTTATTTTTTTTATATTCAGTTGCGACGATTATAAAAACGCGTCTGTTCACTACGAGAGTTGAAACTGAATGGAAACTTCCTCACTCACATAAAGAGGAAGTAAACAAACATGTTGATAAATTGATAAAAGATGATATAATAGAGCCATCAGTGTCTGAATATAATAGTCCTATTCTTTTAGTACCTAAAAAACCTCTCCCAGGTACAAATCAGAAAAGATGGAGACTAGTAGTAGATTATAGGGGAGTGAATAAAAACTTAGTAGCTGATAAGTTTCCGTTACCACGTATAGATGATATACTCGACCAATTGGGCCGAGCTAAATTTTTCTCTTGCCTTGACTTAATGTCAGGTTTTCATCAAATAGAACTAGACAAAGACTCTAGAGATATTACATCCTTTTCTACAGAAAAAGGATGCTTCCGTTTTAACAGATTGTCATATGGTATAAAAATAGCTCCAAACTCATTTCAACGAATGATGTCCTTGGCTTTTGCCGGATTATCACCAACACAAGCTTTCGTATATATGGACGATTTAGTTGTAATTGGTTGTTCTAAAGAACACATGTTACGTAATCTCAAAGACGTATTCAGTTTATGTAGAAAATATTATCTTAAATTGCATCCTGATAAATGTTTATTCTTTTGTCGTGAAGTGACGTTCCTTGGTCACAAATGTACTGACAAAGGTATTTTACCTGACGACAGTAAATTTTCTATAATTGATAAATATCCTACACCAAAAAATGGTGATGAAGCTAAACGCTTCGTAGCTTTTTGTAACTATTATCGACGGTTCATACCTGGTTTTGCTGAATTATCACGACACATAACTAGGTTGTCGAGAAAAAACATACAATTTGAATGGACTCAATAATGTGAACATTCTTTCCAAACCCTCAAATCACATTTACTAAGTCCTACAATACTTCAATATCCAGATTTTTCTAAAGAATTTTGTATCACTACATTGCAATACATTGGGCTGTAAAATACTATAGGCCATATATCTATGGAAGAAATTTTGTGATCAAAAGTGACCACAAACCACTAACTTATCTATTTTCATTAAAAAATCCTTCATCAAAGCTAATGCGGATGAGATTGGATTTAGAAGAGTATGATTTTGTAATCGAGTATGTTAGGGGTGAAGACAATACAGTGGCAGATGCGCTGTCACGAATAGATTTTGAAGATATAAAAAATACAGAGATCAATAAAATACTGAAGGTAACAACAAGACTTCAGTCAAAAAATAGTTGTAACAATGAGGTTAAAACAAACCCTAATTGTAAAACATCGGTTGGTTTGAAAGTATATGAGGCGATAAATGCCCAAGAGCACCGTAAAATACCAAGATTGTAATTTACTAAAGATAAAATAATAATAAAAAAAAGGAAAGCGAGTACTTTCCGAATTTAAGTTGAACGACACAGTTATAAATAGAAATGTAGACTTAGGTCACCTCTTTCTAAGGCTTGAAAAAGTAGCTGATAATATGGGTCTAACAACACTGCGACTTTCACTAGATGATAGTACGCTTTATAACCTAGGAACAAATATAAAAACCTTCAAAGAGAAAGGTAATGAAATCTTGCAAGATTCTAATTTAACTATGTGCTCACACCAAAATTAATTAAAGTCACCACCGATTCAAAGAAATTAAACATCATGCGAAAATTTCATAATAATCCAATAACTGGAGGACATCCAGGAATAACACGCATGATAAAGAAAATACAACTACAATACCATTGGAAAGGTATGACCAGAGACATCACAAAGTATGTCAAGCAATGCAAAGAATGTCAAATAAATAAGACAACGTTTAAAGGCAAAGAATCCTTTGTTTTAACACCAACTCCTCAAAAAGCGTTTGAAACAGTCATAATAGACACCATTGGACCACTTCCAAGGTCAGATTCACAGAATGAATACGCTGTGACAATGATGTGTGACTTGACTAAATATTTAGTAGCATTTCCTATACCAAATAAATCATCCAGAGAAGTTGCAAAAGCAATTATGGAAGGTTTTATTTTAATATACGGTCCTATGAATAAAATAGTTACCGATATGGGTACTGAATATATGAATCAAGTTCTGAAAGAATTATGTGAATTAATGAAGATAGAGAAATTAAACTCTACTCCCTATCATCATGAGACACTCGGTACTGTTGAGAGATCTCACAGAACATTCAACGAGTATTTAAGATCTTATGTATGTATCATCAGATAAATCTGATTGGGATAATTGGCTAAAATTTTTCATCTATTGTTGTTTAGATGACACACAAAATGACGCTGCCCTAATGTTTATATTCTTTCTCCTTTTTTATAGCTTACAATTAGAGCTCTGTATTTTAAAATTATCATTGTATCGTTGATCATCAAGTAGAAAAGAAGTGAAGTGAAAACAAACAGACACATACATATACATACTTATCTATATATAAAATTATATTTACTAAACTTCATAAAACAATTGTGAACTATGTATATATACATAGGTACATACATATTTATTTACATATGTACAATCACCCAAAATTTAAAAATAAAACAACATTTATAAAATGAACTACTTAAAAGTGAAACAAAAAGAAACAAAGGTCTTTTAATCAATATCTAAAAGAAAGAAAACCCACCCCTAAACATTTTTTGGTCACTTCGAACCGAATACATATAGTGAAAAAAAAGTTTAAACATTGTACAAACGTGTTTTAAATACATAAATCAAATAAATAGTTAAATCAAAGACAATTAAATAGCATTAACATTTATCAAAATTAAAACGAAAAGCGGTACCCACATTCCATCAAAAATCATCAACATCATCACTAACAACAAGACCCATCAAAAAAGACAAAAAAAGAAGACCCAACAACAACAGTAAGTAGAAAGCAATTATTATATACACACTATACACAAGTGCATACATACATAAGGCAGAGAACAAATTCTGCCGCGATCATAAAGCAGCAAAAAATAAAAACGTGTTGCCGTTGCGAAATTTATTTTTTCTTGTGGGAAAAAATAAAATACCCTGAAACTAATAATAATAAGAATTTTCTTAGTATATTGTTTCCAATACTTCCTGTAGTAAAATCGCTAGCAAGAACTTTCTTGACCCAATATAACACCTTTTTCAAGAAAAAATAATAATAAAATTAAAGCAAAAAACCAAACATGTCTATAACTAAATTCAAAAACAGTTCAAATGAATTGATGGATTTCGAAACCATGCACAGAACATCAGAAACGAAAGAAAACGTTCATTCATTAGAAACTCTTCGTGTAGAATTATACTCAGTCTGGCATCAAGTCAAAACATCATACGAAGCATGCAGGGATGGTGTAGACGATAAGACTTTTGATAAAAACAAAGTAAAGGACAGATACATAAAAACCCTAGCAACATACAAACTAATACGGTCGAAAATTAGTGATGAAATTTTAAAATTAACTTAACCCGTTGATGAAAAATTAGAGCGCAAACCCACACTTCAAGTAGACAGCGACTCGTCATTTGTAAGGCTGCCACCTTGCGATACTGATACCTTTTTTGGGGATTACAAATTATGGCCAAGTTTTCGAGACTTATTCACCGCTATATACATAACCAATTCTAAAATTAGCAATGTAGAAAAGTTATTCCATTTGACCCAAAAAACCAGTGGCGAAGCCAGGGAAATAATTTCTCATGTTCCGTTAACAAATGATGGGTTTACTCTTGCGTGGAAAAATCTAATAGATCGCTACGAAAACAAATGGATGCAAGTCAATGAGCAATATAAAATTATTTTAGACCTACCATATGCCTCAACAGACTCAGCTGCAAAGAACAATAAATGATTGCAGGCAAACTTTAGGCTTATTAGGTATTGACACATCAACATGGGAATCGTTTTTAATTTTTATCTGTTCACAAAAACTCTCCAGGACACTAGTGCAGGAATTTGAAAATTCTCGCGAAGATTGTGCTCAGGTTCCAAAATGGGATGATTTCGATAAATTTCTAACAAACAAATTTAAAACTTTAGAATCTGTTGGAAATATAAAGCCGCTAAAAGATAAAGCAACACCCGTCGTGGGAAAAAATACAATAAATAAAAAAAGCGTGCATTCTTTCAAAACAAATTTATCAAACACGGAAAATAAAAGTAAAAATCAACCCAAACCCATCAGGGCGTCTCAAAATTACCCAATTTCTTGCCAATACTGTAAGTAAAGACTCACATCCATTGCGATCTTGTCCCGCCTTTTTAGAAAAAAATGCTAATGGTCGAATTCACATTGTAAAAATCATAAATTCATGCTACAATTGCCTATCCGTAAGTCACACCGTTAAAGATTGCTCTAGTAAATACAGCTGTAGACTGTGTAAACAAAGACACAATACACTGTTGCATAAATCAACCACAATACAGCCCAGTAATCTCAGACTCCATAGCCTTGAAGCGCAACCAAGTACAAGCGCAGCAGCTCAATCAGCAAATATACAGTCCATTCATAAATCAAATATTCCGAATTTTACTTCACTGACACTACAAGAAGATACTCGATCCTCACCTAGTCTACAAGATCGAGAAACATTACTGTTCACTGCAGTAGTCCAAATTGAAAACCAAGGTCAACGATTCCAGGCAAGAGCTATCATCGACCCTGGATCACAATCAACTTTCATATCGGACAAATTGAAAAACCGATTAAATCTACCTTCAAAAAAACACTTACTTCATGTCACCGGTTTAAGTCAAACAGTTTCAGAAACTTCAACCAAAGCCTGTTTGTTTAACCTTTGTTCCCGAGTGGACCCTAGTTTTAAATTAGAAGTATGGGCGCCGGTCCTAAAGACCCTCCCTTCTAATTTACCACCACAATCGTTAGACTCGAGGCAATTTAGCGAGACTGCAAAACTACAACTTGCAGATCCTCAATTCAATCTTAGTCGACCCATCGACCTGCTAATCGGCCTCGACTTAGGCCACTCAATTTATTGCATGGAAACACTGATGAGGTCTATTGGATCCCTTTTGGCACAAAAAACAGTATTTGGCTGGATTGTGGGGGGACCAATCACAAAAACGGTTCAAACAAAAACAACTATTTCACTACTCAATACGTCGTCCCTTGATCGAACCCTCACACGCTTTTGGAAGGTGGAGGAAACCCCAAAAAAGATTTTGAGGTCAGATGAGGACACTATTTGTGAAAACAATTTCAAAACTACAACAAGTAGAAATAACACAGGAAGGTATATTGTTACCCTACCGCTAAAAAGGGATATAGAATTAGGCTCATCCAGAAACATAGCCATGGCACAATTTCTGAGAATGGAGCGCATCCTATATCAGAAACCCGACCTTAAAAAACTGTACGACGAGGTCATCCTAGAATACTTATAGTTAGGACACATGAGAAAAATCTCCCCCTATGATATAAATAAAGCACCCAATTATTATCTGCCGCATCACGTAGTAATAAAACCCGACAGGCTGACAATGAAACTTAGAGTAGTTTTCAACGCCTCTTGCCCGACGTCAAACAAGAATAGTCTTAATGACATTTTATATCCAGGACCCGTCCTTCAGCAAGATCTTGTTCTTCTGATATTAAAGTGGAGATTCTACCGTTTTCTTTATAATGCCGACATAACAAAAATATACCGTCAAATACTTATTGACCCAACTCAAACACAATATCAACGAATATTATTTCGAAAATCGCCAAATGATCCCATTGAAGATTTTGAACTCTTAACTGTAACTTTTGGAGTAAATTGCGCACCATTCCTGGCAATAAGAACTCTTCTTCAATTAGCCGAAGATGTAGAAGACACTTATCCCCTCGCAGCCAAAATATTGACACAAAATATGTATGTAGA
This sequence comes from Lypha dubia, assembly GCA_947311025.1. NCBI lineage: Eukaryota > Metazoa > Arthropoda > Insecta > Diptera > Tachinidae > Lypha > Lypha dubia. The sequence goes on from OX371260.1 coordinate 73,108,118, forward strand.
CTATTGAAAAATAAAAGTCATTGCTTTCTTTTTGATATACATATAAATACGGAGTGAAAAAATAATATTTTTATTTAAAGAAAATTAAACATACATTCAACCAGTAACTTGATAAATAATTTTTATATAAAAATTATAAAGTATAATTTGTTACAGTACAACATCCCCACTCAAATTTTACTTTACAATATACAGTCCGACATTTTGAAAACAAAATGTATGTTTTGGTAAGGTTGTTGCTTTTGTTAAAAAATCTGCAACCATTTCATTTGTGTTTACAGGTATAAAAGCGATTTGATTATTATTCTTCTTTTCTCGTACAAAATGATGTCGTACATCAATATGTTTAGATCGAGCACGGTAATTGTTTGTAGATGTCAAAGCTATTGCACTTCTGTTATCGCAAAATATAGGAATTGGTTTATCTGGAACATCTGGAACAAGTTCATGTAACAATTTTCTTAAATACATAACTTCTTGAGTACTTGCAGACATCGCCATATATTCCGCCTCAGTTGTAGATAATGCTACGGTTTGCTGCTTTTTACTGCTCCATGATATAGCAGCTGATTGTAGAATAACAACGTAGCCAGTAATTGACTTTCTCTCGTCAATGTCATTAGCCCAATCAGCATCTGAATATGCTGTTAACTCATTATTACCTTCTTTATGAAAGCAAAGTTTTGCGTGTTTGGTTCCCTTCAAATATCGAAATACTCTCTTCACAGCATTCCAATGTTCTGCACTTGGATTATTATTAAAACGACTTAAAAAAATTACTGCATGACAAATATCAGGCCTTGTGCACTGTGTTAAAAACATTAAGCTTCCAATTGCTTGCTGATAGGGGTAATTCTCTGTTAAAATTCCCTCTTGTCTTTTAAGCTTTTGATTTGGATCCATAGGTAGTTGAGCGGAATTGCAATCTGACATATTAAATTTTGCAAGTATTTTGTCAATATATTCTTCTTGATCTATAAAAATTTTGCCATCTTCTTTCGTAATTCTTATATTTAAACATTTCTTAACTTTTCCAAGCATTTTTATATTTAGTTCTTCACTCAGCTTTCTTTTGATATCCTCTCGATATTTCAAGTTATTGCTCAACATCAGTATGTCGTCAACATAAATTGCTAAATATGTTCTGTTCATTTTTGTAACATTATAATAAACACATGGATCTATTTCTGATTTCTGGAATCCAATATTTTGCAAAACTTTATCTAGTTTAATGTTCCATACTAAACTTGCCTGCTTTAGTCCATACAAAGCCTTGTTAAGTTTAAGAAGAGAATTTGAATGTAGACATTTGACACCATCTGGCTGCTGAATAAATATATCTTCATTTAAATCTCCCTGCAAAAATGCAGTTATTGCATCTATATGCTCAATTTCTAAGTTGTATTTTGCTGCTAGTGCTAATAGTAATCTTAGAGATGTATACCGGATCACTGGAGAATATGTTTCTTCGTAGTCTATTCCTTTTTTTTTGCGTATAGCCTTTAACTACAAGACGTGCCTTATACCTTTTTGAACCATCTGGCTCATCTTAATGAATCGTCCTCTTCATTATTATCTGCGTTGTTCGAGGTTTCTTGAGTTTCAAGTTTCTTCTCTATAGATGGAATTGAAAACCAGTATTGCTCAATTGACTTCTCTTTGTTAATAGACATGAACTCTTCTTCAAAAAATATAACATCACGACTTATTGTAACACTCTTTTTTCTAGGATTATATAACCTATAACCTTTGGATTCATTGCAATAGCCAATGAAAATCATTTTCTCAGATTTTGCATCAAGTTTTTTTCTTTTTTGATGTGGAATATGTACCATTGCACTACAGCCAAAAATTCGTAAGTGATTTAGATTTGGGTTTCTGCCATACCATATCTCATCTGGACTATTCTTAGTAATTCGATGTGGGATGCGATTAATCAAATAACAAGCTGTATTCACTGCTTCTCCCCAAAAACTTTTAGGCAGCTTTGCGTCATATAACATGCATCTAGCTTTTTCAATTATTGATCTATTCATCCGCTCTGCAAGACCATTTTGCTGCGGACTATAAGCCACACTTCTCTGATGAATTATTCCACATTTTCTTAAATAATTAGACAAACTGTGATTCACGAATTCACCACCATTATCTGACCTTAAGCATTTCAGCTTTCTACCAGTTTGATTTTCTACAAGCGTTTTGAAATTGACAAATATATCGAAAATTGATCTTTTATCCTTTAATAAATATGTAAACACTTTTCTACTGTAGTCATCTGTAAACGTTAGCATATAAATATTTCCACCATTCGTCTTGACCTCCATGGGACCACATAAATCTGTGTGAACTACATCCAAAATATTTTCGGCTCTTGAACCCTCTTTAGGAAACTTTGCTCTTGCATGTTTTCCTTCAGCACATGCCACACAATTTAACATCGCATCATTGATATATTTAATCATACCATCTGATTTCAGCAAGGTTCAGAAAATACACACATCAAACACACAATGTACTGTTCAAAATAACACAGTACATATTTTTATTTTCATATCATTTATGTGTGTCTCTAAATTTTGTACGATGCCGAACACAATCATGAATGTGTTTTGTTTTAATATTTGGCTGCTTACACACACATGAGAAGTTCACGTATTATTCGGTCAGAACACACTTTAACCACACATATGTCAGTGTAACAATACTATAAGTTCGTGTTCGAGTAGGGCAAGAAATGTCCATGTAAGAAAAACAGATACACGTGTAGCTTAATATTGTGTTCGCGTATGTGTATAGCAAAAAAGTACACGAGCGAAAGGAAGGTTCGAGTGTATCTTTATTTCAAGCTCGTGTACGGTGTACGTGTATAGAAAACATTACATGAACGCTGCTCATACAACAATTTTTGTGTTTGGTCTCAAACTGCTTATGAATGTCCACCAGCGTTGCCGATTACTGTGCAATTGTTCAAAATTAGGACAAAATAAAAATTTTTGGATAATTTTTATGTAATGAAGTTTTTGTGTAATTTCATAGTAAGTTTTTTCATAATATTTCACTCCGTGTTTTTATCCAAAAAGTGCAAAAATCTTTTTCCCCTTGTTTGAAAAAATTATTAATGATTACTTTTACATCTAAGAGGGTTGAGCATGTACGATTAAGCGTTTGAACCACTGTATATTGCTAAAGTTTTTAATTCGCGGGAGAGTGATAAAATATAAATATATACAATATGCAGCGTTGTCAACTTTGAAATTTCAAAAGGCACCAAAATGGAGAAAAAAGCGCGGCATTTAACAAAAAACGCACCAAGTTCAGATTTTTTTTTTTTTTTAAATTTTTATTGAATTAATTTTGCGTCCTTACAACATTTAACTTTAGTCCAAAATTCTAATGTTGATATAATATAGTGCCAATGCATGAAGTGAATCATTCTCCACCCTTTTTCAATACTAGATAACATTTCGACATCGGATTCAAATTGTACTGCTAATGGCATGATATCATATTTGCAATGGGATAAAACATTTTGTACAATGCTGGTTGTTGATTTCGGTTGTAGCTAAATGGGCTTAAAGCTGCAATGTGTTTCCGTGTTCCAGCATGCCGAACAAGGTTGGATATTTAAGCGTGATATCGCATTTGCAATAAAAACAGCTTGCTTTTGTGTTATTATTTGGTCAAGGCCGAATCCATTGCTTAAACTCACATTGTGATTCCCAAATCCTTTTGTATTTCGCTTATGATCTCCTTTTTTAGACTTCATTCTTGACACTAACTTTAAATATTTCTTTTAGTATATATAAATTTTATTAATTTTAGTGTTACAACCCTTTATATAAACTTTTACGCATTCTATAAAAAACGAACAATGAGCGCAAGTCTCAAGAATAGTTTGTTTTTGCTAAGCTCTTTAACAGACTTGACAACAACTTTTACGACAAAAAACAATTATGTACTCTGAAAATTTAAAAGGGACAATAAATTTCTTGTAATGAAATGTTTTAAATTATCTATGACAACAAGACGGTTTAACGGTTTTTGTAAATGTGTTTAGGTACCTCTTAAACATCATTAATGGTTGCTCTTCGTATGGTCTGCAAAATTGAATGTAAAAATTGTACACAAATTGAATGAAATGGTATTGAAACAGTTCTAATTTTTGTACAAAATTCTTTTTTCTCATACTGAAACAAAAAATTGTGTTATGATTTGGAGATACCCAAAATTAAAAAAAACGCACCAAAATTAAAGAAAAAGCGCACCACGCACCAACTCAGATATTTTTCGCACAAAACATTTAGAAAAGCACCAAAAAAGGTGCGAAACGCACCAAGTTGACAACGCTGACAATATGTACTCCTCTCTCCTTCTCTCTCACTGAAAAACGTAAATTTGAGCAAAAAAATCTGATATGTATGAAGAAAACTAACGGTAAAAACTGAACAGCAGCACAGCGGCACAGGACAGCAACTTAAAGTAAAAACTGTCTTTAGTTGCAAATAAGTCTTTGAAAAGTTAAAAACATGGAAAGCAATAAAAGAAAAAAGTTCTGTTTTGAAAAATTTGCAACTTTAAATGACGAAACAAAAAAATTTACATGCCTCGTTGAAACCTGCAAAAAAGAACTAAGTGCAGCAAGTAACGCAAATCTAAAACGTCATTATAAACTGGTGCATAATATTGCTATTGATGGAGAGGGGACACTTCTAAAGTGTATTGAAAAAAAGAAGAATCCAGTAACTAAGTTAAACACTACGTTAAACAGAGACGATTTCTTGAAATGTTGCATTGGACTAGTGTCGAAAAAAAATTTGCCGTTTCGTATTTTTGACGACAAAGATTTTTTTAAAAAAATTATAGAGCCCTATGAAGAAAATTTTGGAATAACTTTAAATTCCAAAAATATTTCAAATATTCTTGCTGACACCAGTCACGAAATAAAAAGATTCATAGCGAAAATAGTAGAAAACAAATTGATTTGTTTAAAAATTGATGTCGCTAGTCGGCAAGACAAGCACATTTTAGGAGTAAACATTCAATATATACGTGATTTTAAAATTTGTATAAACACCATAGGTAAGTTTCATCTCATAAGGTTTCATCTTAGTTAGTTTTGCTTTAACCATAAATAAATTTTGCACACATGTAGGTATGATTCAATTAAATAAAAAACACACAGCCCAATATTTGAAAGAGGAAATAATGAAATGTCTTGAAGAATATAATATCGACATAAAGCAAATTTATTCAAATACTACCGACAATGGTGCCAACGTAGTCAAAGTTTCAAAGCTACTGCAAGAATTGCAGGAAGATAATGTAACGACGGCAGAAGATAGTGAATATGACAACACAAAAGCATATGACGCAATTGTGACCCAACTTTCCTCAGTATTTTCTGTGGTTCGTTGTGCAGCGCACACAATACAATTAGCTGCATATGATGTTATTAGGAATTTAGAAGCGGAAATCAAGGATGTACGAGATAGTACAAAAAAGATTCGAACTATCTTAAGGACCGGAAATCAGGAAATAATCCTCCCATGTTTAGATAATGCGACTAGATGGAATTCTACATACGACATGATTATTTCCATATTAGGTCTCAAAGAGTATATTAATGAACTCGATGACTCTACAAATATATCCGTCAATTGGATATTTGTGGAAAGTTTTGCTACAGCATTTAAACCATTGGCTGAATGCACAATACATATGCAAAAAGAGCAATATATTATTGGAGATTTTTTTCGCGACTGGTTGGAATGTGAGCTAGATTTACAAGATATGATCCAAACAAACTCGTATGCGGAGGCTTTACATAAAGCAATGGCAAAAAGAAAACATAAGCTTCTTGAACACGATGCCTTCGTCGCAGCATTGTATTTAGATCCTCGCTTTAATTTTCAAGGAACTCCACTACTAACCAACGATCAAAAACAAACTGCAATGGTAGGTTTTAATTTTTTGATGTTTGTTTTGTGCTTTCCGTAAAAGTCTGCACGAACAATTCGATTTAATGCTTTAGGTTTTAATTTTAATTTCCAAACAAATTTTAAATATAATATTTTTTTCAGGATCACTTAATAAAGACATACGAAATTATTAATCACATGTCGTATTCGTCATCTTCCACGATAATGGCAATATTTCAAGTTCTGAATATCCATTAGATATTACTCCAAGTACGTCAAACGCCGCACACTCCAAACTAGCACAACATATCAAACTACTTGTAAATACAGCAACTTTAACAGCAACAAATCAAAATTATCATATAAAAACAGAACTTCTGGCTATATGTGAAAAACAAATGGAGCCGTTAGAAATTAACGTATTGGAGTACTGGGAAAAAATTTCACAGCACAACTTTAAATTAAGTAGGCTTGCCGAAGTGGTACTTGCTGTACCTGCAACACAAGTTTCTGTAGAACGTTCATTTAGTGCACTTGCTACAGTCTTGACCAAATTAAGATCTAAGCTCTCAAAGAAGTCTATTTCTAACATTTTAATAACAAAATTAAACTTTGACTTGCTCGACTGCTCAACCCTTAAAATAGAAAATGATGACTGATAACAGTTTAATTTTAATTTATTTTATTTTTTAATTTTTTTCCCATGAATTACATATTAAATTAAACAAAATTTTTCCATACAATTTCAAAACGAAAAAAACGTTTTAGTTTACAAAATCTGCCCCTTATACAATTATACATACTCACATTGTATGTCTCTCAAAGTTATTTAAAAAAAATCTTTTCTTGGATTTCAAAAAATCTTGCTAATGATGGGTTTTATACACATTTCGTTACTTGTAAGAAACATACACATAAAATGTTGGAAAAACCCAAACTGCTCAAAAATTGAAAAAAGTCATAAAAATAATTGCTTGCGAAACCACAGAAAGGGTAAGCAGGCCAAATATTTTTAAATTTTTTTTGTGAATGTACATTCATTCATACCTACAGATGATGTAAATGTCATCATCAGGTTCACTACAGTATTTTCGGGCTTGTCTTCTAGGAACATACATATGTACATACAACAAAATATTAAAAAAATTACTCAGGAAAATATTCAAGTGCGTCTATTTTTAGAATTTTCGTCGCCTTCTTGTTATAAACGTACATGAGAAGAGTTACATACAAATGTAACTAAATGTAAATGTATTTGTTGTGGATATTTCTTATTTAAACTGAAATTCCTAAAAAACAAATTTGCATATGTGACAGCGCATAGAGAAAGGGACCTAAGGGTAAAAAATCAATTTTCCCTTTTTTTTTTGATGTGGACAACATCTGAGCGTCGAATGAGACCGATCCCATGCCCCAAAAGTGCTCCCTCCCAGAGATATGGGCGTTTTATGAAAGTGAAGTCACGTATTAAATACACGTATTTAAATCTTTAAAATGGCTCTCCTGAACAAAACCGGTTTTTACCCTTAGGTCCTTTTCTATTTTGCGCTTCACATATGATATTTTTTGTGAAGACTTCTTTCCACGATTTTAGTGTGATTTCATCTTTGGGAGCTTTAAAAAAGGTTTATTTCCAATAGCTCTAATCTTTTGTACATATCACATCTATTTTGCTCAAATACAAACTCATATTTATTTCGTATTCATTTTAAGAAATTTTACAATTTTCATTTTAAATAAAAATTTTTTAATTTAAATTTAATAAATAAATACAAATAAAAATTCGACACCTGAAATTAAAAACAAGTGGTTTGCAAGAATTGTCAGCTGGGCTTCTAAGACTACCTTATAGTCATTGTATCATGCAATCAGATCATTTTTATACATATAATATACGGATTAGGAATAAATCCTTAAAGGCCAAATATGATTGATATTTTACTCAAAAATAAAACACACCATTTTAATAAACATTTAAAAAATATTCTGGTTACTTTTATTCTTATTTAGTTACATATTTTAAAGATTTTGGCAGCAATGACTTTTTTTCGTGGCAGCAATGAATAAACTCAAACGAACCACTGTTATCATAAAAAAGAGCATGCGCAATGCGATGCTCAATATGCGCTATGCGCAGCGCAAAGCGCTAGACAAAAAATTTAAATGCGCATTGCGCAAAGAGCGGCGCTAATAAATCGAATGCGCTTGCGCTGCGCATACCAATTGCTCCTTTTTTTCGCTCCGCTCTTTGCGCTTGTGCGCATTTTTAATACGACTTTAAGAAATGCGCAAAGCGTAAAGAGCAAAAGGAGTGCGCAAATCCGAACTCTGGAAATTGCACAAAAAATTCATTAAATAAAAATTATCGAAATATTTTTATTTTGTCCTATTTTTGAACAATTACACAGTAATCGGCAACGCTGGTGGACATTCATAAGCAGTTTGAGACCAAACACAAAAATTGTTGTATGAGCAGCGTTCATGTAATGTTTTCTATACACGTACACCGTACACGAGCTTGAAATAAAGATACACTCGAACCTTCCTTTCGCTCGTGTACTTTTTTGCTATACACATACGCGAACACAATATTAAGCAACACGTGTATCTGTTTTTCTTACATGGACATTTCTTGCCCTACTCGAACACGAACTTATAGTATTGTTACACTGACATATGTGTGGTTAAAGTGTGTTCTGACCGAATAATACGTGAACTTCTCATGTGTGTGTAAGCAGCCAAATATTAAAACAAAACACATTCATGATTGTGTTCGGCATCATACAAAATTTAGAGACACACATAAATGATATGAAAATAAAAATATGTGCTGGTTGCTTTGAGCTGTTTTCGTTTACATTTATGTACGAGATATTTATACAGTGTGTGTATTTTTCTGAACTCTGGATTTCAGCTTTTCCATTGATTGTTGATGAATATGGCCCAATCGCCTGTGCCATATTTCATAATTGGTTGAATCACTAGCCAAGTAAACACATGGATTAATAGAAGTACATAGCTTATACATACCATCGACCAATTTTCCAGAAGCCAACTTATGTTTTCCATCAAAAACATCACATCCATAATTATTAAAAACAACTCTTTTGTTTTTTTTTATGATTTCACTTATGGATAATAAATTTGTACCAAGCTCAGGAACATACAAGACACCTTCAATTGTTATTTTCTGGCTTCCATTAAGATTAATATCAACCGCTCCTATACCAACGGCTTCCAAGGTTTTGTTGTTTGCAATACGTATTTCGCCCTTATATTTCTGAATATATCTGAACATGTGTATTGAATGTGCCATGTGTACAGATGCTCCGCTATCAAAGTACCAGTTTTCTTGATTAAGATCTTTTGCAATATAAGCAGCAAACATCGACTGAAATCTGTTACTATTTTGACGATTTGGACATTTTGTTGCATAATGACCAAATTTTTTACAATTAAAACATTTAATATTTTTTATGTCCTTCTTCTTAAACTGTTTTCTGGTCACTAGAGCTGCATCCGAAATTCTTGGTTCAAATTTAACATCTTGTAATAGCCTTGCCTTGACAGCATCTGAAGTTATCGTTTTTCCGGAGCTTTCAATACTCATAATCATAGGATTATATTCTATCGGTAGTCCCTTTAATAATATTGATGCTATCCATTCATCTGATACTTTAAAATCAATCCCATTTAACTTTTGTGCTGTTGATACAACTTCAGACACATAATGTTCCACTGAATTGCATTCAATCATCTGAATACAGCACAATTTCCGCAAGAGTCCAATACGTCTATCTAAACCAGAATCTTGAAATAAGCTCTTCAGTTTTCCAAAAATTTCTTTGGCGGTAACAGCTTCCTGCACGTAAACATATAGGCTCTTGTCCAATGAAAGAATAAGGCGACATCTTGCTTGAGTTTCTTTCGCAGCATCCTCACACATTCCTTCAATACAGATCCATAAATTTTCCAACTCAAATTGAGTCTTTAATGCAAAACACCACGTGGACCAATTTTCAGATCCAACTAACTTTTCGATATGAAATATTGCGTTTGCAGCCGACATTTTTATCAATTCTTGCTCGCGTATAATTCTAATATAACCAACTTATTCAATGATGAGTAAGGCCCATAACCTATTGAAAAATAAAAGTCATTGCTTTCTATTTGATATATAAATACGGAGTGAAAAAATAATATTTTTATTTAAAGAAAATTAAACATACATTCAACCAGTAACTTGATAAATAATTTTTATATAAAAATTATAAAGTATAATTTGTTACAGTACAACATAGACGACGTCTTAGCAGGCGATCACACAATCGAAGATGCCATTAAATCACGCAAAGAATTAACAAAAGTTCTTAAATCTGCTGGCTTTGAACTAATGAAATGGAACTCGAATAACCCTCATATCATACAAGATTTGCCGAATGAGACACTACTACCTCTCGATTGGTTAAATTTATCCGAAAGTGCTGGAACCAAGATGTTGGGCATAAAATGGAACATTTCATCAGATTCCTTCTCATTCACAGCACCATATGTCGAGTTAAAAGCAGCATATACGAAAAGAGAAGTCTTATCTACAATCGCGAAGTTTTTTGATCCTTGCGGTTGGCTTGCACCCATCATAGTCGACGCAAAGTTGATCATGCAACAAATCTGGTTAGACAAGATAGATTGGGACGACACTCTAAAACCCATTACAGAACAAAAATGGAGAAAATTTGTACTAAATTGCCCGAAGATCAACAATATAACAATTCCGCGATGGGTACAATATACTCCCTCATCGTTCATCGAACTATATGGTTTTAGTGACGCCTCAGAAAAAGCATATTCTGTCACAATATATATCAGAGTCCAGAATTCAGAAAAAATAAATACTTCCCTTTTAGCATCAAAGACACGTGTAGCGCCACTCAAAAAAATCTCGCTGCCCCGATTAGAACTTTGTGGAGCTGTTCTATTAGCAAATTTAGCTTCAGTAGTGATCTCAGAAATTCAATCACCTCATCTGAAGACATACTTTTGGACAGACTCAACAATCGTTTTGTCCTGGCTAAAGAAACCGCCTCACATATGGAACCCATTTGTAGCCAATCGCGTGTCAGAAATTGTAGAGAAAGTCGGAACCGAAAATTGGCATCACGTAGACTCCAGAGAGAATCCTGCAGATATAGCCAGTCGAGGATGCACCCCCGATGACCTGGATGCCCATAATCTATGGTGGATTGGACCCTCGTGGCTGAAACTATCCAAAAATCAATGGCCCTCACGCGTCACACCAGATGACATCACTCTAGAAGCCAGACCTATCAAATCTCTGACCACTACCACATACGAAGATCCATTAAATCGGTTTTCAAACTTACCACGTGCCTACAGAGTCTTAGCATACGTATTACGATTTTGGAGAAACACCGGCAAAAATAGGACACATCTTCGAACGTCCGCATTAGAAATCTCATCAGAAGGGAATCAACTCTTGATTCGAGTTTTACGCACAGAATATTGGATATTCAAGCTCAGACCCTTGGTGAAAACTGTGATACACAATTGCAAAATCTGTGTTTTATATAAAAAACATACACAAAATAAAATTATGGCCTCATTACCCCCAGAAAGGACAACCCTGTCCAGACCATTCGCAACCACAGGTGTCGATTATGCAGGACCCTTTGCTATCCATTTAGAAGCCGCCAGTGACTTGTCGACACAAACCTTCAGAGCCGCCTTTGACAGATTCATTGAACGACGAGGATGCCCAGCTCTAATTGTGTCAGACAATGGTAAAAATTTCGTCGGAGCAGCAGAACTCATAAAAAAGGAAAGATTAGAATTTATGAAGAACTATCTACGATTCTCGCGCGAATAGAATCATGCCTGAATTCTAGACCCTTAAGTCCTGGTAGCGATGACCCAAACGACCTTGACCCATTGACTCCTGGACACTTCCTAATTGGTACTCCAATATTGACACCAGCTGAACCTGATGTAAACGGCAAAAATGTCGCACTGATCAACCGCTGGAAACGCCTGAAAGTTATTCATCACTCATTTTGTCAAAGATGGAAGTCAGAATATCTTGTCGAGCTACATCGTAGATACAAGTAGAAAAACCAGAGAGACAACGTCAAAGTCAACGACTTAGTCGTCATCAAAAATAACAACTTGCCACCCAACGAATGGCAGATGGGTCGAGTTACAAAAACTTACTTAGGGACAGATCAAAACTGTAGAGTTGTCGACGTTAAAACAAAAACTGGGTCACTTACCAGACCTATAACGAAAATCGTTGTTTTACCATCATTATAATTGATCATTCTATCATTGCAATCATAATTATTAATCAACCCCCTCTATTTACAGTTATGACGACCCGACCCGTACATTGGCAGTTTTCATGTGGCATATGCCTTAAAGATCATCCCATAAGAACGTGCAAAAAATTTTTATCATACTCGACGAGTGAACGCTATGAATTATTAGCAGCAAAGAATTATTGTCTTAACTGTATTGCAAGATCTCATAACTCAAGAACTGCCTCGAAAGCCGTATTCAGCTCCTATCAAGGAGCTTGAAATAGGAAGCGAAATATTCCATGAAATAAGGCGTGACGGTGCTATTGTTACAGAAGTGGGCCAAGTGGTAGCTGAAAAATCTGCCTGGGATATTTATTCTCAGGTCCTGTCAGGAAACCTTGGTAAATCCATCACCAACTTATGGGGGCCGGAATGTTTAGATGACACACAAAATGACGCTACCCTAATGTTTATATTCTTTCTCCTTTTTTATAGCTTACAATTAGAGCTCTGTATTTTAAAATTATCATTGTATCGTTGATCATCAAGTAGAAAAGAAGTGAAGTGAAAACAAACAGACACATATATACATACTTATCTATATAAAAAATTATATTTACTAAACTTCATAAAACAATTGTGAACTATATATACATACATAGGTACATACATATTTATTTACATATGTACAATCACCCAAAATTTAAAAATAAAACAACATTTATAAAATGAACTACTTAAAAGTGAAACAAAAAGAAACAAAGGTCTTTTAATCAATATCTAAAAGAAAGAAAACCCACCCCTAAACAATTGTTATAATACAACTCCATCCACAGCTCACGGATATTGCCCGTTTGAGCTAGTTTTCGGAAAAATGCCACCTACTTTAGAATTCACAAACACTATAGATCCAGTATATAATATTGACGCTTATGAAAAAGAAATTAAATTTAGATTGCAAGTAGCTCAACACCGAGCAGCATCTATGATTGAAAATGCAAAGCTTGAAAGACAAAAAACCTCCAGTGAAAAGGCCAAATCAATTAACACGGCCATAAATGATCTTGTTTTAGTCCGCAATGAAGCTGGACACAAATTAGAAAATGTATATAAAGGTCCATACAAGGTAATAGGCCTTGATGAAAATAACAATGTTGAACTAATGGACGAAAACAAAAAAAAAAATTTAAAGTCCACAAAAATAGAATCAAAAGATTCAATTAAAATTTTTTTTGCATACATTGGTTAAAAAGCATTTTAATACAATTCAATTTATCATTTTTCTTTAATATAATCATAAAATCAATATTGTGTAATAATTTTATAATAACGTAATATTTAAAAAAAAAAAAGGGAAGGGAAGAATATCCCTATAAATTTAATATTAAATCCCTATAATTTTAATCTTAAATCTCTTTAATTTTTAAACTTACAATTTTAAACCCCCATATTTTTAATTTTTACATTTTTAATTACCAGTAAGAATAATCAACTTAGTATTGATTATTCTTTCTAAAAAAGGGAGGTGTAGTGTGTTTGACTAACCACTACTGCATGCCATCTGTATGCAGCAAGTGAAACATAACACTTTTGTTATTGTTTAAATATTTGTCCATGCTATGACTGTATGATCAGAGTATAGAGAATGTATTATGCTGATCATGCATATTCCCACACATACTCTGTGTATGTATTAGTATTAAAATATAGAATGTTTAAGTTAGACTTAAGATACTGAATAATGCATTAGAGAGTTAATAAAGAAACATAATAAATTAATGAAATAAAGAATAAAATTATTATCTATAACAATAGGCACCTAATGAGAAAATTTTAGAATTTATCTCAATTAAATAATTTATAAATAAAAGGCATAAAAGTAGCGCTACTACTTAATGAGGTAACCAATATAAATGATAAGAATGCTCAGGCAATTCTTGATCAAATGCTGAAATACCACGATGATCCGATAGAGGGAGGACATTGTGGAATATATCGAACAATAGAAAATATAAAGAGGTATTACTTTTGGAAAAATATGATAAAAGACTAACGAAATATGTTAAATTATGTCAAAAATGCCAGAAATCAAAAATAATAATAGAAAAATAATAAACCATAATTGATTAGAAAAATGCTAAAGCAAATTGTACACATTTAAAACTCTCAATATAACTTGGAGAAGTCTTTTGATACACATTTTATTACTGCCATGAAATTCAAAATTCTAAAGGGTTAAAGGTTGACAATATAAAAACAGAAAAAAATAATTTTTGGTCCACTAAATAATTTTTAAGTAAGAATCATTTAAAACTGTTTTATTCTTGCCTAAAAATCTAAAGAAGACGTTCAATTTAGTCAAAGGTACAGAGTGAAAAGTTATTTGATTTTCAAACTAGTTTAATAACATAAAATTTATGAATATATACATACATATATATTTCTAATAAAAATTTTATTATTCAAAAAAAAAATCCCTCCAAAATAAAGAAAAAGTAAAACAAAATTTTAAGGTAAAAATATAATAGAAGAAAATTAATCAGAAAACCCTTTATACTGGCTTTAGTTTCATTGGTCCGTATAAAATTAAGAAAATAGATTTAAGAAATAATGTTACCATAGTAGTAGTTCATAAAAATAGACTTAATATATGTAACATTTAATCACCCCTATCGCGAACATTATGGGAGTAAGTTGTTTGGGAGGAAAATTGTATTCCCATCCCCAAAAAATTGCTATCGCGAATATTTTGGGAGTTTAAGTCTCTATTGTGAATTACTTGGGAATAAAAGTTATTATTTTGAATTGTTTGTTTTGAATTAACAAATAATTTTTGCGGGATTTAGTTGTGGTGTATGAATAAAAGAAATTAAAACTAATAAGGTAAAAATTGTGAATAGCGTTTATTTGCGTTTTATGTTGCTGGAAAAGGAAAATCAATCCATAGAACGACTGCAGCGAACACAAATACGTGATGAATCTGATCCGGTTTGTTTTGTTGCGGTTTTTTTTTTTTTTTGTTTTTAGTCAGTTTTTTTCTTATGTTCCGTTTTAGAAAAAACTGATTACATTAAGTTCTGGATTAAAAAAAAATTGCTACTTACATGTTCACTTCTTGTTCCCACTTTCAATTGTGAATAATTTTAGTCAAATTATTCGCGGGAGTAAACATTTGCGATGCCATATTTGTAAGGTATGGGAATTCATTCCCAAAAAAAAATTTATGGAATCATTCACGATAGTAAAACAAAAAATTTGGGAGTTTTTTCATGGGAATGTTTATTCGCGATAGGGGTGAATATTATTGGACGTCCAAACTAATATAAAATTAGAATATAAGTACATACATCTAAATATTATAATGATTTTGTTTTCTTTCCTTTAAAAACAAAATAAATATTATATTACACTTATACTTACATAGACTAATTAAAAACTAATTGTAAAAGAATGTCCATAAAACTAACGTTATATGAACATTCTTGTAAAAGGTGGAGGTGTAGCATGTGGCCAACAGTGTGTAGTATGAATTGCGATTCAATAGTACCGCAACATGCAAGCATTGACAAACTGCAAGCAAGATATTTTGTGTGTCGGTAATTTGACACTTGTACGGTTAATCAAGTGCAGCAGCACAATGCACTTAAATGAATCACATTTATTAACAGCATTTGTTTGGTTGTAAATATAAGCAACACAAAGTATCTGTTGCTTTTATCGTAAGTATGCACTCGTTGGACTTTAAACACATGCCATACATAACTAGTTTGAAGCTAAATATGCTTACCCAACAATAATATATATTTCTATTCTTTTACTCTTATGTTAAGGTACCCCTAAGAATTATGCTCATAATCAGTATATAAGTCAATGTCATTTAGTTTATAACATAATTAATAAATCAACAGTCTTAGGAGCTTCAAATATACAAGCTCTAAGACAAAAATAAAATAAATAAAAACTGTTTTATTACAACCTCACCTCTGTGTGATAAAGAAGATTTTAATAGAGAGCGCCTATGTCTTCACACACAGTTCCAAACAACCCTGACTGTAAAGGTTTTTTAATGGAATTTACAACTTTGATGACAGTATTAAGTACATCGCTTAAATTTGACGGTAGGAAATTGGCTGCCAAGGCCAGTTGCCAATAATTGCCCAGCACCGTCAGTGCAAATACCAACACAAACTTCCCAGTCAAAGTTCAAATCTTTGGTGCCTTCCTAAAACATTTAATACAAACACTTGCCAGTTGTATTTTTCAGTAAAGAGTTGCAAAGCTGCGTAGACGTATACTCTGTATGGCAGATGAATTAATCCCGTGTGTTTTCGAAAGAACAAGTGTTAAGCGGACTAAAAATTAATCTCGTGTAAATTACCCCAATGAATAGGAAACAAGCAGTGTCATGTTTTTGCTTTATTTTCTTTTTTTTATAATAATATTTTCATGCTTTGAGACTAAAAACGTAACGGGTCGCCAGATTTTTTGAAAATCAATTTGGGGCCGCGGCTTCAAAAAGGTTGAAAACCACTGCTTTAGAGGAACCAGTGCGAAATGTCTCACTGCAGTTTTTTGAAATAGTAATTAATGCTTTAAATTAGTAAATGTATATAAAAAGCGCTAAAGCGTTCATTTAAAGTGTTGCTTTTATGGATGTGTAGTGTGATATGCTGGAAAAATAGTATAGTTGTAAGTTTTAGTTAAGAACTGAGGGTGTTAAAGCAGGACTCAAGTCGGCCTTTTTAATTGAGATTGACAATTAAAATTAATAACCAAAAAGTGAAGAATATTTGCTTTATTTTGTACATTAAAATAATATTTATTGAAATTAATATTTACAATTGAAACTAAAACAAAACGAAACAATAATGCTGATACAAGTTGTAGTAGTTATTAATTATACATATATAAATATTTATACATATATAAAACAAAAAATACAAGAAAATTTTTAAAGTTGAAATTAAATAATGGAAAAAACATGAAAAATTAATATATAATTTTTTTTATAAGAAGGGTACAAGTCGTTATTACTTTCCATAAGCATGATTTGGTGTGGATGCGGCAGTCAAGTATGGTTTCTGGTCGATCCATTTTGTTAAATCTACTTGAGGTAAATCAGAGCATGGCACAACGGGATTGCTGCAAAAATGTAAAAAGAAAATTTTTGATTTCATAATCTTATTCATAATAAAGTGACGCATTTAAAAAATTGAGTGACTTTCACTCTTTTATTATATCTTGTTAATGCACAAATGTAGTTTTTATTAAAAGCACCGATTCCAACTAAAATGTAAGACCAGTTTTTGTTATCGACTGGCCACATTATTAAAATTAACGAAGGGTTCAAACCCCTTTAACTTTTTTCTTAAAATTTTTGTTTATTTTTGTTTTCAGTATTTTGTAAAGAAGTCTTGGGGAATCTAAAATAGAACAGTACACAATTGGACAACTTAATTTTATTATTTATTGAATCTTCAATTATAAATTGAAATATCAATAAGTTGTTCAAATCTTAAATCTGTTATATAAAAATATGTTATAATTAATTTTTAGCTAATGCTAAACAAAATTTTTCATTTCAACGGTTAATTTTTGTTGTTTTACACCTCTCGTGTACGGCTGAGAGAAAAAGTATCCGCCCTCCTGAGCCGGGTGTGGCCTCTGTACACTAGAATATTTCGCGCAGGTGGATTTAGTGCAATTCAAGTTTTTTATATATTTTTCGCGTGTTTTGAAAATACTGTATTTACCAACAGAACATCTAGATCTTTATGAATTCGAAGATTTATGATGTACCAGGAGGCTGCTGTGATTGTACGTAGAATTTTGATTTGTCGTCTTTGAATTTTTTCTACACTCGATGCTGAGGCATTCCATAGGACCATATTGGTTTCAGGATCGCATTGTATAATAGAAGTTTACAGTCAGGCTTAGTATTGAGTTTCTTCCAATAAGCCAATTCATTTGATCTGCTTTTAGTTTCATTTGTGTCAGCTTTGTGTCTATGTGGTATTTCCATGTTAAACGACAATCAAGATGAATGCCTAGATATTTGACTTCAGCGTGTTGCGGTATAGTCTCGGTATTGATTTGTATAGGCGGGCATGTTTCTTTGCGTAACGTAAAAGTGACGTGTACACATTTCTGCTCATTAACTTTTATTTCCATTGTTTTAGCCATGTTTCCAATTTGGATATATACCCTTGTAGATTCCGGGAAGCTTCTACAGGATTTTCATGCACGCTTAGAGAAGCTGTATCATCAGCAAATGTTGACGTGTGCTTAACGGTAAGTCAGAGGCACATATTAAATAAAGTAAAAGACCGAAGATGCTGCCTTGAGGGTCTCCGGATTCAATTGACTGCGGATGGCTTAACAAATTTCCTTCTCGAACTAAAAATTTTCGTTCACTTAACTAGCTTTTTAAAAACTTGACGGAGTTTGCGTTAATTTATGTATTAGACCTTCGTGCCAGACTTTATCAAAAGCCTGTGCGCCATCAATAAAGAGCGCTGAGCAATATTTCTTTTTTTCCAAAGTGTGTCCAACTACATTTTCAAGTCTGTGAGTTTGTTCAATAGTGCTATGTTGTGAAAACCGAATTGATGATCTGGAATGCATCCATTGCTTGTCACTATATGAGTCTGCTTGCTCATAAAACTTTTCAAAAAATTTCGACATAAACTAACAGGCCGATAGGATTCAACCTTTGTATGATCCTTGCCCGTCTTTGGTATCATACTAATAAGCGAAACCTTCCATTCAATTGGATAGTATTTCAGCCGTAAAATACCATTAAAGGTAGTTCTTAAAGCATTTTGTTGCTTATTTTATCGATACCTCGGGCTTTTTTTTGTGTTTAAAAAAGTAATAGCATTTTCAAGCTCCATAATATTAATTAATCTTAGGGGTATTTTTGGTAAAGAGACGACTGGTGGCACTTCAACAATGTTAGCAGAAATATTTGGAGTAAATAATTTTTCTAAATGTTTAACGAAAAGTTCACCTTTTTCAGCATTAGTTCTTGCCCAGTCACCATATGGGGCTCGTAGTGGAAGTTTGTATATCACCGGACTTTTAAGTCCTCTGGCTGCTTGCCATAGCGAATAAAATGTTTGTGGAGTTGCATCTAGTTCTTGAAGAAATTTTTGAAGGGAAGCTGTTGTTTGTGTTTGTAAAACTTTTGTAATCTGCTTGGCTTGATTTTAGCTGAGGCGATCTGTAACGTTACCATTCTCGTCGAGCTCTCCGTTTTTCAGTCAATAGCCTTTCTATATCTACAAAAAAAAATATTATTTAGTGCCGGTTCGCCGATAACGAAGAACTTCTTTCTTTCGAACAATTACATTTGAAACAAAAACAAATTCAAAAATTTAGTTTTTGTTTTATTAGTTTTTTTTTGTCGTTCTTCACTGTATACTCGCAAGAGCAAAGCAACAACACTTTCGTAAGCTTTGCTGGTAAACATTGACGACAGCGATCATCAATGTACATTTTGTTTTTGTTTAACGTATGATATGAAATAAATATATGAAATATATTTTTTGTGTTTTCTTTGCATGGATTTGTTTTTACAACAAAAAATTTTAAATAAAAATTAGTTTTTCTTTAAATGTATTGGTGTTTGCTCTTTCATATGGAACTTGTGGGCACCGCGGGTTTAAGGCTTTTAATATAGACTTTTCCTTTGATATAACCACGAAGGAAACAGTGTGGAGTGGTTAAATCTGGTGAACGTGGATTCTTTTAATTCTTTTACCAAAGACGTCGTAAAAGAGCCATTCTATCCCTCACAGTATGCGCTGGCCTGGTAAAATATGAATGTATTAATCATAGAAATAGGACATTGAGTGATATTTAGAAAGTCAGTCAATAATATATTCTCATTGTTAGTATATAAGAAATTCGCTCGATTTGTTAGTATTTAATAATCGGCCTTATTACAAGTATCGTTGGCATGACTTAATCTGTAAAATGTGGCAACGTTCGCTATATGTTATACATTGGTGTCGTTAAAGTTCGACAACGACACTCGTAATAAGCATCAATATAGCTTCACAGTACACTCGCCTTGTACATAAAAATATTTTGCGTGTTCGGCGATTTTAGCTAAAGAAAAATATGGATCATATAATTTGCATAAAATTTTGTGCAAAAAATGTAAGTCAGTGTTAAAAAAGCACTTCAAATGATGACAGTGGCAAACGGTGATTGTAGTCTGAATCAAAAAACTGTTGACAAGTTTTCCAAGATTTTTACAGAAGGTTGAGAAGATGTGATTGACGTAGCTGGGTCTGAACGCCCCAGTACATCAATAACCGCTGAAAATTTTAAAAAAACTGAAGAAAATTAATATGAAGAAGTCGTAAAATACTTATCTGTAATTTTGCTTTCGCGATTTCATTGTTTCAATGCACAATGGGCACTAACGTGACATCAATTATAATGGTTAATTTTATTATGTTTTATTTTATAAATATTTTTAGACGACCTGCTAAGTTTTTTGGAAAAAAACGCATTTAGTAATTTTATTAAATGTAAAACAAAATAGTATTTTTTGTTTGTTTCTCTGTTTGTATGTTCCTTATAGGAAGACAAACAGAAAGACCGATCGTCTTGAAATTTCGTAACAATATTACTGATGACAGGGAAAGTAAAATAGGCTATTTTTTATTTTAAATTCGGTGGGGGAGGTACAATTAATATATTAATATTCATATATCTGTGCAACTAAGGCAATGAATTTTTTAAAATTCGGCTTGTGTTACTTTAACAACAAGACATAACTTTCAGAAACATTTTGTGGCGATAGGTCGATGGGAACGGGCACCCCCCATATAAAAAAAAATATTAATATTCATATATCTGTGCAACTAAAACACAGAATGTCTTAAAATTACATCTGTTTTCTTAAGATGTAATGCAAATATATTAAATAAAACAAATTCACAACAACACCTCATCATAAACATCTACAATAATCAACATCTGCCAACGTTTAGTCCAGGGGAGTGAGTACTTCCGATTCCGATCCACAGGTAAAAATGCTACGAGGGCGGTTCGGAAACTTCTTAGCCTAGCACAAAAAGCGCGGTATAAACAGAAAAAAGTTAAGTGTTTTGGAAACTTCCATCTCTGCTATGAACACATGTTAAATTTTGTTTCGATCTGGCAACTCCTTCATATAGAAACAGGTGTTCACAAAAGACGCATCCGCGATTTTTTTACAATGGAAAAATTAGAAATGCGTGGTGTCATTAAATATTTACATAAAAAAGGTTTATCGGGACAAGAAATTCATAATGATCTGGTGAATGTGTTAGGTGAAAGTGCTCCTTCATATGCAACAGTAAAAAATTGGGTTGCTGAATTTAAACGTGGTCGTACAAGCATTGAAGATGAACCACGTAGTGGACGTCCAAAAACAGCAACAACAACAGAAATTGTAGACAAAGTGCATGATATGGTATTAAATGATCGACGAATAAAAGTGCGTGAAATAGCTAATATCATGGGCATCTCAAATGATCGAGTCCATTTAAAGTTGCATGAAGAACTACAGATGAAAAAGCTTTCTGCAAGATGGCTGCCGCATTTGTTAACAGTCGACCAAAAACGCATAAGAATGAACATTTCTCAAGCTTGTTTGGATCGTTTTAAGCGATATAAAATGGATTTTAAGCATCGTTTCATAACTGTTGATGAGACATGGATCCTCCACTGTACTCCAGAGACAAAAGAACAATCCAAACAATGGACTGAAGCTGGAGGAAGCGCCCCAAAGAATGCAAAAACAATTCAATCGGCTGGTAAGGTTATGGCAACGGTTTTTTGGGACTTCAAAGGTATTTTATTGATTGACTATCTGCAAAAGGGTAAAACAATAAATTCAGAGTACTATTGCAACCTTTTGGATCAATTAAATGTACAAATTCGAGAAAAACGTCCTGGCTTACAACACAAAAAAATTATTTTTCATCAAGACAACGCACCAGCGCACAAGAGTGTTTTAACAATGGCTAAAATCAACGAATTAAAGTACGAGTTGCTTTACCACCCACCTTATGCTCCTGATTTAGCTCCCAGTGACTTTAACCTGTTCCCAAATCTAAAAAAATTCCTTGCTGGCAAGCATTTTACCTCAAATGAAGATGCAATTACAGTTGTAAACCACTATTTTGAAGACCTTGAGGAAAACTATTTTAATCAAGGGATAGAATTGCTAGAAAAGCGTTGGACTAAGTGTATTGAAGTTTCAGGAGATTATATTGAAAAATAAAAATATTTTTGAAAAACTA
Organism: Lypha dubia; assembly: GCA_947311025.1. Lineage (NCBI taxonomy): Eukaryota > Metazoa > Arthropoda > Insecta > Diptera > Tachinidae > Lypha > Lypha dubia. Next base: position 73,130,651 of record OX371260.1, read on the forward strand.
ACTATTTTCTTTCATTGATAGGCTAAGAAGTTTCCGAACCGCCCTCGTATAGAGATTTCTGATGTTTCAACCTAAAATTTGTAATTTATTCAAATTAATAGATTTTTATAATTTATTCAAAAATTAAAATCGCTTTGCAAGTCGACCACACAAAAAGTATTTACACTTCAACATAAATTATATCAATATCAAGTAGATGCAACTCTCCAACAATTTTAAAAGTAAAAAAAAAGGATTTTTGTTTGAGTAAAATAAGTTTACATTTGGCAAAAATAGCTCAGTAGCAGAGCTGTAAAGGAATGATTCCTTTTTGAAAGAATCTGCGAATCATAAATTTTTTTGCCAAATTTTACAAGGGTTTTTTGATTAATGATCCTAATCCTAGTTAAAATATTGAATTCTTCAAACTTTAATTCAATTATGTAATCTTTTTAGCGATCTGAATGCATGCAAGAAATTTTAATTCCTGAGGAATGCATGCATTCGTGTTTTAATTAAAGGGCTGCAACGAGTAACTTTTTTCTTTATATGTGAAACTCGCTGTCGAATACAGTAGATATTTGCTCTGTCGCTCAGAGCACAAGCAGTGAAGAGAAGAGATTGTTTGTTTGAAAAATAGTAACCAGTAGTAACGGCAGAATAAATGAGTACCGAAAAATATGAACATACAAAACCCTAGCCAACAAAAAAGAAGTACCTTAAAAACTATGTTCACTTCATGTGGTTCTTCAATGCTGAAAATTAAAAATTTTAAATTTTAGCCTTTACATCCACATTGGCTAGTACGGCGGCGTTTTTAGTCTTCAAAATAAATAATGAAAAAATTATTCATACATACATATGTATGCTTTTTTTCATAAATTCAATTAACAATTTTTGAAAAGGAAAAAAAGACCTATTAAAAATGTAACCTTTAAACATAAGTAATTAGTAACTAAGTAACAAAAATCTAGATAAATAATATTATGTATAAACTTGCCTCTCTTTATTCCATTTTTTTACTACACTCAACAGAAAGAATTTTTTTTATTTGCCAAACTTCACGTAGTACTGCAAGTACCAAGTGAAGTTTGGCTGTAGCATTATGTTTCCCTCGTTCTGTTCATACATGTTGCGAGTGTGATAGCAAAACACCCAAGCAGTGAACTTACACACGCTAAGTCGAGTAACAACAAGAAGTAACAACAAGTTTTTGGTGTTCTCAAAAATATGAACATTGGTTGTGTAATTCATTTCGAGTTACACCCAATTCACATGATGACTTTTGCGACGTCGTTTTTACTGAATTCCCTTTTGAAGTTGCTGCCAAAATCTTTGTGCATTCAGACGATGTCTTTTAGTTTCACGTCTTTTTTCCCAATTTTGTTTTGAAATAATGTAAGTAATAAAGATAAATAACAAAAGTAAGAAAAATAATGAAAAGTAACAAAGAGAAATAGAAGAAAAGTCTTGAAAACACAAATCAAGACTTTTTGTTTACCTCCCTACACCGCTCACCAACAAGCAAAAAGAGACGTCGAAAAAGCGACGTCGCAAAAGTAATCATGTAAATCGGGTGTAAGTGTTCATGCTTTGGAAGTACACGTGAACTTCTTAGCTACACATCTATTTATGCAGCATTCTAGTTTTAATTCAATTCACATTTTGTGTAAAATTAATCAATAAAATTTTTTGTAAATCTACATATGAAAATTAACTATATCAAGTTCAGTTTTATTGAATTAATGAAAATTCAAATTACTAAGAGTTTTTTTATTTTGAAAAACATTAGTATGTACTAGAGATGAGCGATCCCGTGATTTTTAAAGAACATCGTAAACTGTGAACGTGATTTCAAAACAACTGTGATTTAAAACTGTGACTGTGATCACGTTTTTTCAGTTTTCCTGTTTTTTAATTCACAAGCCATTTATTTGTTTTATTTTGATGAAAAGCACAAAGCACAATGAGAAAGAAGTCCAATATCTACTAACACATGCATGTTTACAAATACAATTCTTTTAGCGAGGTATATTTTTAAGTAAGCGCATCTCTATAACAAAAAAATTATTACTTTCATACTGTCAATAAAACTCCATATACACAAAATTTTGTTTTCTTTTTTATATGGAGTTTGACAACAAGGGAAGGGTCATACTAATCACCACCTATTTACTTGCCATATACTTGAAAAAATATACATATGTATACTGTGGCTTTCAAAAAGAAATACATACTAATAAGAGAGAGAAGAAAAGAAATAGCAACATTATTCGTTCCGTTATTGTACATACCCAAAAAACGTTATTAGCTACACAAACAGTGAAATATCATAAATTTTTGTATGTAACAAATAAAAAAGAACGACTTTGCAAGTAGCAGTTACTTGACAAATTTGGTAGCAACTGTTACTCGTGATTTTTAAGTAACAGTCATTAAATCACAGGTATAGAAATATCGCTCATCTCCATGGTGGAATAATAAGGTGCGCGTATCAACGCAACAACAAAATCGACATGCATTTTGTTTGTGTAAAATTAATTCAACATTGTCAAAACAAAGCTGTATACAAAACAAAACAAAAGTTGTTTTGTATGTATTTATTGGTTATGCAAAAACAAAAAGCATAACGTAAACAATAATATTCATGATGGCGGCCAAAAATGTAAACAACTTTTGACAAGACCGAATTAACTTACCATATTTTTGCAGATTATTTAACGGTCAAAACACAACCCTACAAAAAACCATATTCCTTCTTGCGCAGACCTGATTATTAGACCATGGCTCATCTCTAGTATGTACAATCAGATAGCAGAACGTATCTGTATACTGATTTGAAGTCCGCTACAACTCTCATCAGCGTTCGTTTGTCCACTTTTACAGTTATCTTGAAATCGGTATACTGATACGTTCTGCCATTCTGACTGTACATACGAATGATGTTACGAATATCAATTTTTAAAGTTTTCGTATACGAATATGAATATTTGAAACAATATGCGCCGAATACGAATATTACTTTTATGCAGAGTACGAAAAAACGCAGCGCAGCGCCGCTCTTTTTGCTCTTTTTCGCTCTTTACGCAAAGAGCGGAGCCAATTTATTATTGCGCTTGCTCCGCGCATTTATTTTTGCGCTGCGCATAAAAAGAGCAAGCGCAAAAAGAGCAATTTTATTTGCGCTGCGCGCAAAAAGAGCCAAAAGAGCAAGAAATGCGCATAGCGCATTTACAGTGGTAAAAAATGTTAGTAAAGTAAATAATAGATTTTTACATCAAGAATAATCATCTTTAAAAAATACAACACCACATTATCAAGGACAATATATACATATCTATACATATTTATAAATACCTTGATAATTGGTTTTTTACTTATAGGCAGATTTTGCAAAAAAATCATTTCTAAACGTTTTAAATTTGTATGAAAAATAACAAAAATTCATTTCAAAACAAAATTTTTCCATACAATTTCAAAACGAAAAAAACGTTTTAGGTTAAAAGATCTGCCCCTTATACAATTATACATACTCACATTGTATGTCTCTCAAAGTTATTTAAAAAAAATCTTTTCTTGGATTTCAAAAAATCTTGTTAATGATGGGTTTTATACACATTTCGTTACTTGTAAGAAACATACACATAAAATGTTGGAAAAACCCAAACTGCTCAAAAATTGAAAAAAGTCATAAAAATATTTGCTTGCGAAACCACAGAAAGGGTAAGCAGGCCAAATATTTTTAAATATTTTTTGTGAATGTACATTCATTCATACCTACAGATGATGTAAATGTCATCATCAGGTTCACTACAGTGTTTTCGGGCTTGTCTTCTAGAAACATACATAAGTATGTACATACAACAAAATATTAAAAAAATTACTTAGGAAAATATTCAAGTGCGTCTATTTTTAGAATTTTCGTCGCCTTCTTGTTATAAACGTACATGAGAAGAGTTACATACAAAACATACCTAAATGTATTTGTTGTGTATATTTCTTATTTAAACTGAAATTTCTAAAAAAAAAAATTTGCATATGCGACAGCGCTTTCAATTTTCACTTTTTTTTTTATGTGGACAACATCTGAGCATCGAATGAGACCGATCCCATGCCCCAAAAGTGTTTCCTCCCAGAGATATGCGCGTTTTATGAAAGTGAAGTCACGTATTAAATACACGTATTTAAATCTTTAAAATGGCTCTCCTGAACTAAACCGGTTTTTACCCTTAGGTCCCTTTCTATTTTGCGCTTCACATATGAAATTTTTTTGTGAAGACTTGTTTCCACGATTTTAGTTCGATTTGATTTTTGGGAGCTTTAAAAAAGGTTCATTTCCAATAGCTCTAATCTTTTGTACATATCACATCTATTTTGCTCAAATACAAACTCATATTTATTTCGTATTCATTTTAAGAAATTTTACAATTTTTTTTTTAAATAAAAATTTTTTAATATAAATTTAATAATTTATATTCTATTTTATTTGACCTTTTCTTTATATTTATTAGAATGTTTGTTTAAGCAATAGGTCTTTTGATTTAATATATATATATATATTGTTGTTTTATTTATATTTATTTTCGATATTTCGCTAACAATTTGTTAGCATCTTCAGGAAAATTTTATAAATTATTTGAAATTTTAATATTGATTTGTGTATTGGGTGTCATAAAATTTTTTTCAATAATTTTTTATGGAAAAAGTCTAGGAAAATTTAACTACAGTATATAAAAAGGTTTTTGTATGAAATGTCACAAAAATTGTTTCCAAATTTTAACATAAAAAATTATTGAAAATGAGTTAAGTATTGGATAGATATAAAATTTTTAACAGAAAAAATTATTAAAAATGTTATGTTATAAAAATAGTGTTAAAAAATTAACATTGAATTTAATATATCAAAACAATTAACATTAAAATGTGTAGTATGTATCTAGGCTGTTTTTTAAATATAAATATCAAAAAATTATTTACAAATTTTTATAAGCTTTATAAAAGTTAAGAATAATAAAAATCCTACAGGAAATTAAGTTATTATTGGTGTAAAACCAAGAAGCAATAATGTGATTATTTTCCTGTGGGACCATAATATAATTAGATATGTAATTAAACAAAGTAACAAAAAATTCATAGTGAAACAAGAAACAATCATTTAACATTTAGATTTTTACTAACTAAATATCTATAATTCTGTGCTAAATTTTCTGTATCTACTTTGAAATTTATTCTTTGTGTTGCTGGTGTATTAATTATCTCTAACATTTCTAACATCAAACGCTGTTTATAATTATTTTCTGTATTCAGAATTGAAACATTTTCAAAGTTAGGAAAGTGAACTAATCTGGAACAATGAGATGACAACGCTGTCTTCTGTGAATTGATATGCCTATATTTCTGATCTGACTTATGACCTGCTATTCTCGTTTTTAATTTATTTTTGGTAGTACCTACATATACCATCTTACATTTCTCTCCATCATTTCCCTTGCAAGGTATTTTGTAAGCTACATTCGATCTATCCCATTTATCAATTTTGTACTTAGTTCTACTAAATAATTTATTTACATTATTATTCATAAAAAATAAAACAGATTTCAAATGTGTTTTAGTACAAAATTTCAATATAAATTTTTCTTAAAATTAATTTGAAATTCATTTTAAATTTTTATGAATTGGGGGGTTAATGTTTTATATACATTTTTATTTATTATTATTTATGTTTTATATACATTTTAATGTTAATTGTGTTGATAATAATAATATAAATAATTTATAAAATTTTCCTGAAGATGCTAACAAATTGTTAGCGAAATATCGAAAATAAATATAAATAAAACAACAATATGTATATATATATTAAATCAAATGACCTATTGCTTAAACAAACATTCTAATAAATTTAATAAATAAATACAAATAAAAATTCGACACCTGAAATTAAAAACAAGTTTGCAAGAATTGTCAGCTGGGCTTCTAAGACTACCTTATAGTCATTGAATCATGCAATCAGATCATTTTTATACATATAATATACGGATTAAGAATAAATCCTTAAAGGCCAAATATGATTGATATTTTACTCAAAAATGAAACACACCATTTTAATAAACATTAAAAAAATATTCTGGTTACTTTTATTCTTATTTAGTTACATTTTTTAAAGATTTTGGCCTGCAAAGAATTTTTTTCGTGGCAGCAATGAATAAACTCAAACGAACCACTGTTATCATAAAAAAGAGCATGCGCAATGCGCCGCTCAATATGCGCAATGCGCAGCGCAAAGCACTAGACAAAAAATTTAAATGCGCATTGCGCAAAGAGCGGCGCTAATAAATCGAATGCGCTTGCGCTGCGCATACCAATTGCTCCTTTTTTTTCGCTCCGCTCTTTGCGCTTGTGCGCATTTTAAATACGCTTTTAAGAAATGCGCAAAGCGTAAAGAGCAAAAGGAGTGCGCAAATCCGAACTCTGCTTTTATGGCTTAGGGTGCGTACAGAGTGGCCGCTTGTTGCCGAGCCGAGCCGACTGACGCTTATTGCGAGAACTTGTTCATGCGAGAAACAAGTTTGAGTGTGCATAGTGGATGCGAGAATCAGCGCTGATATTTTATCTATTATTTGTGTTTTATGTATGTTTGTATGCATTTGGGTTTGTTGAAATCATAACAACACATCATAAACAATGTTTTCGGCGCTGAAATACGCTTTGGAACTGCGAGAAGCATTCAATCAGCTTTGCGCTCTAACCAGCTCGGCGCCCACTATGATCTGTTCGCGCTTATTTGTACTAATTTGTATAATACCAGTTTTCTCGCATTGGTTTTCGCAATAAGCGTCAGTCGGCTCGGCTCGGCAACAAGCGGCCATTCTGTACGCACCCTTAGAGCCACTTAATATTTCAAAATTAATTGGAAAACATTTCTCCCTTTGCGTCAGAAAATAAACTGAAAAAAACCTTTCACACTACTTAGGTATATATAATTACAGTACAATACGCATATAAGAAAGTCTGAAAATGTACATATTTTGTTTCTTATATGCGAGCTTTCTTATAAAGAGAACACGCATATAGGAAAGATATTTTCTTATATGCGTCTTCTTCGACGCGTTTTCTGGAATAGATATGATTATTTTGTACAAAAAAAAAACAACGAAGCCGGCTGATTTCACAAAAATGAACGACTTCATTTGACATTTGGACCAGTGTTCACAGATGTAAATTGTAAAATATAATAAAAAAATTTTTATTTTTCCCCAAATTGAAAAAATTTTCATTGTGAGAATACTTTCTTATACACGTACAATTTTCTATGGAAGGAATGTAATTTTTCATAAAAATTTGTTTCTTATAGCAGAGTTTTTCTTTTAAGCGAGTTTCTTATATAAGGATTATTTAGCACGTAGTTATATGGAAATGTGCATGGTGTCTGGCAAAGTGTTTCTTATAGCCGAGTTTTTCTTATAAACGAGTTTCTTATATGCGTATTGTACTGTATTATGACATTGAGATGCCGAATTTAAGACCACTACTGAACATTTTTAAAATATTTTACCTACATATGTACATACTTTGAGATTTCTTTTTTCTTAGTCTGGTTGAGCTTTTAATTACTAATTCAGTGTTGTTTGGGAGAACATATTTTTGCAGATTGCGCAGCCACATGCCTCGGTGGTTTTTCACATATTAAATTTTAATTCTTCCATTTTTGAAGTCCAACATTCCTCTACTGAGAATATATTACTAACTTAACATGATCTAGGCGAAGGGTAGTGCGCCAGGCCAAGTTCCGGCCACACAGTGTGTATATTTAAACGAAACCATTCGAGCTGTTTTTACCTCCCTTATAACTTTGCTTTTCTTGATTATAATATAATGAAACTCTAGACGTAAGGTCTCCCTACAGAGGTGACCTCACAGATTAAATTTGAAAGTTCTACCGTAAAAGCTTCCCGAGATATTAAGGTATGAAAAGTTCATATTTTAGTACACATTCACTCTCGCCCTGACTCACTGACTCATCAATATTATTGGGAACTTCCAGTATAGACACAGAACTGAAACTCGGTACACAGGTAGGTCTTGGTGAGAAATTAACCAGAAAAATCTGAAGACGGGCACTCCTAGGGGACTAGGGTGCCCCTTCCTTGTATAGGGCACTTCCAGTATAGCCAGAAAGCTTAAATTTGTTACACAGGTAGGTCCTGATAAAAATTAACAAAAGTTATTTTTAAACGGGCACATTTTACCTGGGGGGACTAGGGTTCCTTTCTTTGTATGGGGCACTTCCAGCATAGCTGGAAAGCTGAAATTCGGTACACAGGTAGGTCCTGATGAGAAATTAATAAAAATAATTTTTAAACGGGCCTTTTCCACCTGGGGGACTAGGGTATCCCTTCTTTGTATGGGGCACTCCAGTATAGCTAGAAAGCTTAAATTTCGTACACAGGTTGGCCCTGATAAGCAATACATATAAATATTTATACAAAACCTACTTAGAAAAAACAAGTGAGATCCGCACAAAAACATAAATGTGAAAATAAGGCCAAGTTCCTATCCAAAAAATTTCGGCCGTAAAATAAGGATCATGTTCTTGATAGGAACAATTCCATCTCATTTCTAGGCAACCTATAAGCTTGGCAATATTTTTCCAAGAATTCTCTCCCATATTAGAAAGGCAGAAAAATATTTCCAAGCTTACAAGTTGCCAAGAAATGATAGCATTGTTTAAGGCACAAGAACTTTTATCATGACGCTTACTTATCAGAATGTAACCGATCGCCAGGTAGCATTTTTGTACAATAATTTACCTAATACACAAATTTCTCCAAAGAAAATTTTTTTTTGTTTTATAAAAATAACGGATATTTATTTAATCGATAACAACTTTTTACAAATTGATTAATTTGAAATGGTTAACCAGATGGCTGCGCTTAGCCACGGGATAATTTTTTGCTCAACGTTTCAAATAAATCACTTTGTCCAAAAAATTTTTTTGTTTTTTTGTTCGTAATGTAAAAAAAAATATATCACAGATTGACTGGTTTTTCCTCTTGCTGTGTGAACCAAAAAAATATAACATGGCTTAGTGCCACTCGGTTAAATACTCCTTGAGGTGTACATACATACGAGTAAATTTCCTTGTTATTATTTTTTGTTTGTTTATTAATTTATTATAATTAACAGATTTCAACTACAATAAACAATAGTTCACAATATTAATATTTATACGTATATAAAAAGTCCCCAAAACGAGCTCTCGAGTATACTAATATACTAATTGTACAATGTAAATCTTTGGTTTTCAAATAATAGAATACTTTTCCGCATTTCAAATGAAGAATATATTATTATATTGAGTTTATTGTATTGACAATTTTTTTAAAAACATTGCATTTATTTTGGCAGATGTTAAAAGGTCGAAAAATAAAAAAGCTTTATAGATTTTTATTGAGTTAGCCACCAAAACTTTTTGGCTTTTCCATTTTGTGAACTACGAAAATCTTTGTTTGCAATACTTGTATCGTGTCTGAAGTTTAAATGATTAATTGCTTCTTTATAGCTAACTCCCTTAATATTGGCTCTTCTATGGTAAAAGACTGGAATACCGTGTACATTTTGAATATAATTTATTTTATCTAGGTAGAAAAATGCCTCCGGTGGAACGAACCCAGAGCTTAAAGCTGCCTATCTATATTATACATTTGTGAAATACTCTTATGATGTTAGAGCTGTTGTATAATTTTTTATTCGAAATATACTTTAAAAAATTGCTTTGTCTAGATCTATATGACGAATTACAGGCTCTTATTAAACATTTCCTTTCGAAAACCCTAATTTTTTTTATTGGGCATCCATATCAAAAAATTGGTCTTAATAACGCTTGGTACATTATAATTTTGATCCTAGATTTTATGTGACTTGAATAAAACAGTGATCTATACATGAAGAAGGCGTTTCTGGCCTTGAAAATTATATCATTAACGTGATTATTAATCTAGGTGAATGCCTAAAGCTATAAACACATTCGCCACAGCAGACTACACGAACACAAGACTACAAATGTTGCTAGCTACCGATGTAGCCGTTTAGCCAGCTACTTAATTATTTTGGAAACGACAGATACACAGTAAACAGCTGATCCTGAACTGTTGCAATGATTAATTTATGTATATTACAGTGGTGCATATTTAGCGCTTTTACTTTTTTAAAGTTCACTGGGGCGAATTGAATTCGCTACTCACATCACTTTGTGTGGATTCGCTTTGACATAAACCGAAAAAATTCATCTGATGGATCTCTTTTGTCTCCGGAGTTCAAAACTTATTTTTTTATTGGCCATAACTCCTAGAATATGGAACGGATATAAGCGATGTGGATATCACTCTAAACTTCTCTAAAATACCTTTATACTGGTATACAAATTTTTTTAAAACAATTTACCCATTGCGAGTGAAATTCAATTTAAAATTTTTTTATCTGACTTTTCACTTTTACAGCGAACTTACCATGCTTTTATTTGGTGTATACTTGAAAGCTGTCACCGCTGAAATACGTAAGTTATGCTTCTTTAATTATGATTTTAAGGGCCAATAATTGACTTCGTATTTAACTACTCATTCAGCTAATTTTCATTTAAATTTATGTTGTATTTAAGTGCTTTTTCTGTTTTCCAGTCGTATTTAATTGTACTGAAAACTTTTTAGCACAACGTAATATAAAAAATTTCCCACAAATTTACCTATAGAACAGCTGACTAGAACAAATAAAGTAAAATCCAAAAAAAAATATATTTTTATTTTAGTTAAAAATAAGAATAATTATGAACTGCTGAATTGTTTTAAGAGAATAAAAGTAAATTTCAGACTGATTAAAATGATAATAGCGACAAAACAAGCCAAAATTGTATGCAACTTGTCACCAGCCACAAATTTTTTGATTGGCTTTCTTTGAAATAAGAAGAACAAGCAGTCAAAACCATGTGGAAATTCGTAAAACTTATGTAGTATTTAAATGCATAATGTTGGCTATTTAATGTTGACTTAATTTTGCAGTGAAAAACTTAATTTTGTATATAAATAGCATTTAAAAATAAATGACATATAAATCACCAATGAGTTATTGGCCCTAAGAATTAAATGAGTTATTTAGAGCATTTTGAAATGATACCTACCTATGTCGTTTTTATTCGTTCTATGTTGTAGGACTTTTGATCAATAATATATTAAAGTTTTGAACCCCGTAAGTGCGGATTCAAGAAAGAGGCCGAAAAAATTACACAAAAACTTTTACGTATAAGACGGCTATAACCCTGTGAGTTTTTTAATCTTTAACAATGTTAGTATTTTTCACTCAAGTCAATATTCTATATAACAATAAAGCTATTAAAAATTCTTGATGCATATATATTATAACATTTAAATATTGTAATTTTCGTTTTTATTTTACAATAAAAAATATTTCTAATCACTAATTTGATTTACATATTTTGTTATATTGTCAACACTGTTTTGGTTTTGTGGCCATCAGAAATAGAAATTAAGCATTAAACACATTCGCCACAGCAGACTACCGACTACCACCTGTCAAAATTAGAATACATGTGTGCATATGAGAATAATTATATTGAAGACAGCAAGGCAACACGGCAACAGGTTTTTGTCCATGCTAATTTTGTCGTGTAGTCGAATTAAACTAAAGCTATAAACACATTCGCCACAGCAGACTACACGAACACAAGACTAGAAATGCTGCTAGCTACCGATGTAGCCGTTTAACCAGCATGGACAAAAACCTTTTTCCGTGCTGCCTTGCTGTCTTCAATATAATCATTCTCATATGCACACATGTATTCTAATTTTGACAGCTGGTAGACGGTAGCCTGCTGTGGCGAATGTGTTTATACCTTAAGTATTTCACAACATTTTTCTTTTGTATAATGGTGTTTGAACCAATCGACTTAATTCCGAACTCCTTCCAGTTCTTCTTATATTAGAATTACATTTGTCAACTGGAGGCCTGAATAGAATTGTTTCCCATTTTTGAGCATTAATTACCATATTCCAATCTATTGTATATTTTTCGATAGTATTATTAATGTTATTTCAAACGATTGTCTTGTTTATCGATTTGCTTTTGAAATTTGACATTATTACAGATATGTACGAGGTTTGTTCAATAGAAAATATGAATTTTGAATTTTCGCTGGCTGTGTACATTTGATTATCGAAATTTTTTTTTTTGTTATGTTGGCACACATGTGTTTAGTTCGTTGTTGAGAACTGAAAAGGTTAGTCACGTTTGTATGTGTTCTTCGATTTTTCTTTGGAGAAAACCCCGTATGTATGTACATATGTATATATGTTCTTTTTATAATAGGCAAAAAGTTAAAGCTGCTTTGTTACTCATATGATAGCGTGTCATCGTCATCGTCGTTTTTACATACGAACAAATGTTTTCATTTTATAGAATCGGGCTATTAGTATCTATTATTTCAAATAATTTGCGTACCTAGTAAAAATTAAGAATTATTACTTACGATTTGGAAACAGTTAAAAATGCTTTAGACTGCATGGAAGCAATGTTGTTGCCGTTGTCGCACAATAGGCGAGCCATACTTGCTTTTCGTATTTCAGCTAGTTGATCTATTTAGTGACAAAAAATTTATTTTATTTTTAATATATTAACTTCTCACTTAAAGCTGATGCAAACATAATTACCAGGTGTAAAACCAGCGTATTTATCCCCATTTGCATAGAAAAAGCGATCTCCCACACGTGTACGATAGAATTGTTCGGTTAATATACACAGGAAAGTTGGTCCAGCTAAAGCTCCTGCAACATGAGCCTCAAGTGAAGCACCTACAGTAAAATCGACATCCTCATGACTGACATATAAGGTCTTTAGTTTTTCAATAATCTAAAATGGATTAATAATAAAAACAGGAACAAAGATTTTAATTTATAAACACATTATCATGTACAACATTGTGTTAGTGTGAATATTTTTTACTTGTGAATCAATAAGGTCTGCAAACTCCTCCCAACTGTGAGCACGTCTTAAACCGCAAAAATCTCGATAATCGTTATAGGAGGCCAAACCATGGTCACGATTACGTTGTATATCTATTGCTCTCAAATCGCTGCCGAATGGCATATTACGTCTAAATAAATAGTGTTTAATCTAGAAAAAACAAGATGGATAATATTGCTACAACTTTTGTGTAGAAATTTAAAACAAACACAAGACAATGTGAATTTGTCAACGAGAATGTTAATAAAAATTAAAAAAAAAATAACTAAATAATGTTTATTACGGTAAAGAAGCAAATGAAACAAAAGACCAAACAAATTAACCAACTGGAAATATTACTTTACCTCTCGATCAAAGTTAATGTCTGTTAGTTCCTCTGGCTGTGTTGCATGACCGCGTGTAAGTGAATCAAAGTTGTCGCCAACTTCAATGATACCAGGTCTATTAAACCAGTCACTTAAACGTAAAGAGCCCAAAACAGATCGAAGTTCCGATAATAAACTGCACGAAACATGAAAAAAGAAACGGCAACAATCAGTTTTTTTTATATTTTCAGAGTTTAAATGAATATTTTGTTAGTTCGGTAATTCAATTTTTATTTTTATTTTGTTTGTTAAGTATTGTGCATATAAATTTATTATACAAACATATGTATTTAGATTTCATAATAAAGGGAAGGGAAACAAGAAGGTTGCAAGCCAATAAATTTAAATGAAATGAAATGAAAAATGAAAAGATCACAAAGTATACAAAATGCAAGCGATTATATTCATGTTTGTATGTATGTGTATAGAGTATTGAGATTTAAATTGGTGCAATAGATAGAAACTAACCCATTCACTCCCCTTGTACTTAATCAAAACGTTTTTACAAAATTAGAAAACACATTTTCATCATTATTCGTTATTGAAGACAATAGCGGCAGTCAATGTTTGGTGCCAATAGTCTTGCGAAAGTGTGAACTAGGGATTCCAATCGGGACTGGATTTGTGAATCCCGGGATTCGGGATTTCAAAATTCCAATCCCGGGATCCTAGGATTTTTTCTAGATCCCGAAATAAAGTGGATATAGATTAGTTAACCCACAGCAAATATATAAAAATTTTCAAAACATAAATTCTTGAGTACATTTATTCGATTAAAATATATACATATATATTTTATAATTTATTTTATATTGCATTGTTATATATAATTACATATGTTTTTTATATTATTTCAACATATAACAAAATTATAAAGTATTCATCAAAAAGCAAAGTAACAAAATTAAATTATTTAAATAAACGTATTTAACGGCATATTTTTTTTTATAATTGCCAAACGCGTTTGAAAAGAATAATAAAGTTAAATTTGTTTCTTTTAGTTCCATTGACAGTTTTAATCAATATTGTAGCCGCACGGTGACATTAGTGGGGTTCTATCTTTGTTGCGGTTTTCTTTTTCAATTATTTTCAATTGCATCAGATTTGTTATTAACCGTGAGCATTCTTGTTGTACTATATTCGGTCTAGAAATTAGATATGTACGTGTCCAAGAAAAAATCATGAACGAAAACATCCAGTAGAGAAACATTAATGCTATGTATGCATACAAATCCAATGTCTGTTAAGGGTGTTATCTGTTCATGTGTCCGTGCTATAAACGCAATTCAGTACCTCGTTTCTGTATTTCTCGCATCGTAAAATTTCTCACATGAAGTATGAAACAAAAAATTCCATCGTTTCTCGATTTAAAAAAAAAGTGTTTCTGTATTTGCATGCGAAAACAGACTGCGCTGATTTTGTTCTTACTGGAATGTTTCCAATAATTAAGTGTCAAATGTAATAGAAACGTCAACGAGGGAAATTAATTATAACAAAAGCAAAACAATGAAAGGCTAAAAAATTTTAAATTACAAAACAACAATTGTTCTTTATAATTTTTTTTTATTTAAATAAAAACCCAAATGTATAGTGCAGTGCTAGTTTTCATTCAAATTAAAAAAATTATTTAAAAACATATTCTTGTGTTTATTTAAAATTTTTGCTACATACATAATATGTATATATATGTACATATTAAGTACATACATACATATGTACATTATCTGTTGATTTCTGTTCCACATTTATACATACGAATTAAAAAATATTTATATTTATTTATGAGGCGGACATAAACCATCTGTTGGGTTAATAGTTTAGTAAATACAGAAATTGCCCCCTCCCTAACCTCCTCGTGCCGCAAGCAATTTAAAATATACTTTAGATCCTATTCTCATATCTACCATATATGCATAAAAAATTTCATTAAAATCGGAGAAGTTCGATAACAAACATCGTGACACGAGAATTTTATATATTAGAAGATTTACTTTAAATATGTATATTTATATTTATTTAAACTTTGATTTTCTCGCACTAATTTGAAATGTGAGTTATTTTGACACTTCTTGTGAGAAACTTTTCGCAAAATGTTGTTACAGAAACACTTTTTCTCACATACTTCCAATAATTGCTGGAAAATTATTAAAATGACAGATCATTCTCGCAAAGTACATATACACAAACACTTGTGTGAGAAAAACCATATTTTGTTTCATTTTACACTGTTTTTGTTGCAATTCACTCGTTTCATGCGGATAACTTTACGATGCGAGAAATACAGAAACGAGCTACAGAAAGCAATAAACAGCAAAACTGTGTATTTTGTTGCTGGATTAGGAAAAGGCTATTATATTTTCATTTGACTATGGCAAGAGCAATTGCATCGACAATGAACTTGCTTATGTGCTTATAGGGGAAAGTTATGATGACTTTGTTTTAATAATATATAAGTAGAAATGAATAAAAATATATAAAAGAAAAAAATTAGTGAACAATTTGGGATTCACTGAATCCCGGGATTTTCGGGATCGGCATCCCTAGTGTAAACCCAAATTATTATATCTTCTTTTTTTACTGGATTTGATGAAATAAACTACGACATTTTTTTGCATTTGCTCCAAACACTGATACCGCCATTGAAATGAATAATTATTTTATTCAAGATTTTTATACATCATAAGAATATACCAAAATTATTGGTATATAAAAAGACAGTTTAGCTTATATGCATTGTTTGGCATAATCGTAGCGAAGGGTCAGATACTGCAATCTAAAAAATCCCCGGAGCTGCAGTCTGCGGGGTATATTAGCGTACTTATATTAATAAGTTTTCAGCCAACCATGAAATTTTTGGTACATATGAAGTGAAATTATTTTTGATTTTTGCACTTAAAGCCCGGTATTATTTTTATAAATGTATTTCTACGCGGACTAATAATCGTGAAGCCATCTGTAGAGAGTTTTTATTTAGTTTATAACACACAAAAACATTACAAATTAATTACAATGTACAAAAATTTAAAATAACAAAAATTCCGTGACCAAATAATGGCCAAAACATTAATTTTTGTTCCAGTGGACAAAAAAACTTTTAAACTAAAATAAGACTTCTTGCTGAAACATTGCTTAACAGAACAATTATAAAAAAATAAGTACCTGGAAATTTTTTTTCGTTTTCCATTCGTCTTATTATTAAGTGAGATTTCCATTAAGAAAAAAAGTAAATATTCTTAATGTGAGGGAAAGGCAAATATTTTTAACCGCTTTTGAGTTACATATATGAAGTGACTGCACTAATTGCTAGAGAAAACAAACGATGAGGTCAATAGAACTAATACGATAGACAATGATCTTTAAAAATTTTTAATTGGTATAGGTTAGCTAACCTATTTGCATTTCATTAGTAGCTAAATGCCAACTCATCAGTACATCTTTACCATTATGTTTTAAAATTTTTAAAACTCATCTACTCATACATGAAGTCACAAATAAGATCTGGGAATTACTAAACCAAAAGTAAAATAGTTTTTAAAAAACTTTTAAAACAGCATAACAACTAATTTTTCATCCGATTTGAGTCTGTTTATTTTCTTTATAACCTTTATGTTTTATACAAATATAACATTTTATTCGAGCAATGATCTCTAAAAATATTTTGCAAAAGTAATCTCACAAATCTGTTCTATAAAATCCCATTCGCAACATCAGTTCAATCTATTCAATACCTAAAACATCATTTTGTGTACACATTTTACAGTTTTTCGGTAAACAAACTCTATTAAATTAGATAGCATACATATGAATATTTGGAGTATTATTTACTAAGAAGTCAGAAACGATTTTTTATATAAAATTTAGGAAAAATAATTACTAAAAACGAAGAATCAAACGAACTTATTTCTATTAGATATTGTTACCGATGTGAAGTTGAGTTAGTGTTCAATTGTTTTGTGGTAGTTGGAGATTAAAGACATTTTTTGTTTAAAATTATTATTATTTTTAAAAATTATTGATGGTGAAAGCGCTAAAGCGGGAGTTGTTAGCAAAAAGTTTATAATACAGGCATGATCTGAAACTAGAATAAAATATTTTGAATTTACGCGAGTTATTTCGTCAAAATCATTGTGTTAAGAGCTGATCTATGTGAAAGTAAATCGCTAAGAAGAACGCAAATAAAAATTACAAAAGTTTAAACAAAAATACATTGTCTACCTAAATTTGGGAATTGTAAAGTTTTTCTATACTAAATAATCAATTTTATTACAAAACTAAATGAAGAACAAATGTTTTATTATATCGATGTGATAATTTTATTAACTAGTTCAAAGCAAAAAGTTTAAAACGTCAAGTCATCAGGCATTCAGAAGACCGGTTTCACATCACAAGATCTTAAAATTTTTTGCCCGCACAACACTTTTAAGTGACTTTAAATTAGAGATAACGTACCTGTCTAAAATGTTAAAAAAAATAAAATGAAAGTATGAATTTGTCCCGAGCAAAGCAAATCTGTGGTGGGATTCAGTAACTTTTATTACGATAATCGTATCGATGAAATTAATATAACGAAAATTTATTGAATTTCGTATTCAGCAAAAGTTTTAACGATATTCGCTGTCGGTAAGGCAACGACAATAATTTGTTGGTTGTTATGTATTATATAGATAAAAGTCAAGAACAAAAATTTGTTGTTTTAAAACAATATATTTAGAAATATACATAATATTTTATGCGTAATAATATTGCCATTATTTAAACATGCAATTTAACATTCATTTAACTAAATTCCAAAAAATTTATCATTCATATTTTTAAATTCTAAAAAATTTTTGGGAAAAATTTTACATTTATTTGAGCATGTATTAAAGAATTTATGTAATAATATAATAATGGAGTTGGGACTACACTATTAAACTATTTTTATTAATTTATGTATATATATTTTGGATTTTTTGTCTATCCGTCTCTCTGCTATGGTGTCGCATTTTTTGCATGAATTATATTCGAATTAATAATTATGTATATGATATCGTACTTACTCTAGTCTTCCTTCAATTTGAGAATGGAAATATCTAAAAGCAGCTGTGGCATGTGAATTTAAAACCGACGGATCAATACTGGAGTCATAATCATTGACATGTGCTTTCGGAGGAACATTATGAATTAAACGATTCTTTAACATATTTTCGGTACCTAAAAATATAGGTAACCACTCGTAATAACTGACGTGCTGATATTGGCCGATGTTGATTTTACGAGCCTCTTGGAACAGAGTGCGATCATCGTAATGGGGATTAAGTTTTGCCAAGGTGTCGGCTATCCGGTTGTGCTCTCGAAGGAGAATGGTATGTAATATTGTCAAGCCAGGATTTTGGTTAACACGAACGTCGCCAGCTCTGTAGCAAACTTCATTGATTTCGATTGCATCGCAATCGCCTGTAATATTTTGTGACGATGGCAACCACTCAGCGCCATTACGTTCTTCAACTATCATGCGTCCGCCTTGGAAAGCTCTTATTTCACTGTTTTGTTGTACGGAGTTACCGTAAACTAACGATAAGTCCATATATGCTGTAACAACTGTAAGTTGTTCAGCTGGTCCAGGATGATTGTCGGGACAGTTTGCATCTCGATCGGTCAAAGTGCGTACGAAGTTAAGACATTCTGTGCCAACTTGGGAAAAGGCTGGGTCTTGTGGTGGCACGATAATAGCAAAACAAGTCTTGTCTGCCAAATCACTGCTAACAAGTCGACCATCGTCTGTGCAACAGCGTGTTGGATGTTTCTCTAAAATACAATAAAACAGTTATGTTTAAACAAGATTCATTAATCACACGCAGCCACACAAATTGAAAATGATTTGAAATCAAACTCTTTCTGAGGCGACAAATGTTTTATTATGATTGGAATATAATTAGAAAAACATATCATTCTCAGCCAAAAGAGGATATTATTTTTAAGTTGAGAAATACATTTATTTAATATTTACGACCAAACGTTATTTTCGAATTTGGATTGTTAATTTAATTTGAAACATAAATTAACTATTGTTTTTAAAATCTATTGATTTAATCGATTTTTCTAAAAATTTCGAAAATTAATTTTTAAATCTAATTTTTTAAACAAAAATTTTGCTAATGTGTTGAAGTTACCAATCAACATACCTACATACATACAATATAAACTACACACCATCTTCATTATTTTAGTTAACTCGCTTACTTACTAGTAAATCAACCAGCAATTTATTTGTAGAGTTTGTTTGTTATAAGCTAATGAGATCAAAAGTGTTTTATGTGAATAAAAATGCCTAGTTTTTATTTCATATTTCACCACGTTTCGTGAATTTTTTTTTTCACTTTTTTTATGGGAGTACTAAAGAAATAACTCAGTGTTTTTGTTTCAAAAAGTTTATTATCAGGCATTTTCTAAAAATCACAAGATTTCAAATCACTTGTGATTTGATGGTGTTCTGAAAAGTACAAAAGTTCTAACACCGACAAGTGTGATTTCAAATTTTCGAAAGCACAAGAAAATAAAACGTTTATTGAGGGTTTTGACATACCCAATGGATATGTACGAAACATTGTCAGTAAGTAAAAATTAAAACAATTAAGTTTGCCGACAATAAAGAACAAATGTCAAATCGCAAAAGAAAAACATTTATAGAACAGAAGAAAAGGTGTCTAAATTTTTTTTTAGATTTTAAGTTTTTTTTTAAATAAAACAATTATTTCTTCAAGAAAACTAATAAAGAACACATTGATTATTTTTCTGATTAATATATTACATATCACTTTTGCAATATACTTATCGCAAAAATAACAAAGTGATTTGAAAAGTTTATCTGTACTTTTTGAAATCACAAAATAATATGCACAGAACAAATTTCATTCTCTCACAAAAAGTAATTTTCAGAACATGCCTGTGTATTACAAGAACACACAAAACCTAATATTACAGGATCTTCTTTGATTGCGTTAGCTTAGCAATTAGGTAATGGTAATAATGGACAGGGGTGTTTTGTATGGTAGGTAAAAAATACATGTAAGTGAAATGCAGCTAAGCAATAAATACTGTAATAAAGTATTTTTTTTGTAATGAAGTCGGTTTATTCGTTCATAAATTGTCATACCACAATTGCTTGTGAAACCAAAAGGTCAAGTGTTGTCCGCTGTAAAAAAAAAAGAAATTTTTGAAATTGCATCTAATATAAAACCATCAACCAAAAAGTGGTCAGTGATCATTTTGGTAATTACTGTAATTTAAAATATTGCAATGAAGAAACGACATAATAGTTTTATATCAAATTTTGTTTCAGATTGCAAAATGTCAAGGATTTGTAAGAATTCTGCAAATTTATTTTGCTATGTATGTGGCAATCTAACTTTTAGTTCTCAACGGCAAACAATAGCTTCCCAGATTAAAGATGCTTATCAGCTATACTTTGGATTTCCTATCGATAAAAGAGATAAAAATTGGCTTCCGAAAATATGTTGTAATAGCTGTTCAAGAAATTCAACACGTGGGTTTACGAAAAAAACAAAAATAAAGTCATATATTCAAATGTTTCATCTGTCAAACGACCAGTTCCTCTTACAGGTAAGTATTTACCTCCATTGCCTCCTACAAATAACAAAGAAGATAGGCTTTCTACAAGGACTGAATCCAGTTTCGCCGCCATGGTTGCTTCTTCGCATTCATTAGAAAGTCCAAGGAGCAAACCTTATTTTCCGAATCAAACTGATCTGAATAACTTAGCTCGTGGCTTAGGACTTTCAAAAATAAAGTCTGAGCTTCTTGCATCTAAATTTAAACAATGGAATTTGGTGCATAAAGACGTGAAAGTCTCGTACTTTCGAAATAGGGAACAAGCTTTTTTGAGCTATTTTACCAAAGCGACGATTTGGTATATTGTAGTAATGCTGATGGCAGTTTGCGACAACTGTGTTTCAGTGATAAGTCAGAGGAATGGCGGCTTTTTATTGATTCATCCAAGACAAGTTTGAAAGCTGTTTTGCTTCAGAATGGCAACAAAATTTCCATCGGTCCCACTCGCGTATGCAAGAAATATGAAAGAAAGCTATCATAACGTGAGAATGATACTTGAAAAAATTAAATCTACACATTACTCATGGAACATATGTGCTGTAGCTATATTCTGTAATTCTCGTAGCTAAAGCTAAATCTCGATCGCTAAAATTTTCGCCCTTCTTTCTTTCTTATTTGAAAATAAAATACTGAAAAGAGACAAATATTTATGCGTGTATATGACATTTTATATTAGTGTTACCTTACATTATAATTTATACCCTGTAATAATGATTGTATTTTATTAAAAAAATTTTTTAAATATGTTTTAAAACTTCTATTTTGAAAGCTATTTTACAAAGTTCTAGTCTTAACTTATTGCTTTTTTGCAGCACATGCATTTTGAAAATTGTACAGCGCATGATTTTTGCCTAGTATTTTCTCATGAAAATATTATGTCCGAAAGTTATGGAAACATTTATTAGAGATGGCATCACCGTTAAGAATTAATTTCAGTTAACAATTGAAATTTTTTTCTATGTTAAAACTGTGGTGTTTGCTGGCGGTACTGTTGCGTAGTTATTTGAAAGTATTTATTTGTACAAAAAATGTTTTTGATCATAATAAATCTAAAATTTGTGTACAGAGTTTTTTTAATTTTGTAATATTTGTTCACTGCTTGACAAATATATAAATTGTAAAAATCTTTAGACAAAAAACGAAGAATACACAAACGTGACTAAGCTTTTCAGTTGTCAACAACAAACTACTAATCCAAATGGGCTGACAATGCCAACATATGACTAACACATCGTCGTGCCGGTGTTATCTTCACGTATCTCGAAAAAAAATTTTTTTAGTAAATTGAGTCTTAAAGTTTCAACACTACATACAAATAGTGGTAATACAATAAAACGCTTCTATAACATCTCAAAAGGCATAAGAGGGAAAGACCTGTGGATGGCGCAGATCGACGGATCTATAAAATGTACTACACAGAGTGGTCCTTATTTATTTTGGTTGATTTTCTGCGATACGTGAAGATAGCTAGCTTGGGTACGACGTACACATGTCGCCAAAATAACAGTAATGCTATATTTTCGTTTTACAGAGCAATTTCGATGTGCGTTTTTAACTGATCCGAAATTCTTTTTTTTAATTTTACTTTTCTGCTTAGCCGAATGCTACTGTATTCTCTTTCTGTTAAAAGTATAGTGCTTATGCTCTCTGAGAGAATCTGACAATTATTATTATATCTAACAACTGTGTGAACAGACAATTTATTGACTAACAACGTTGCTAAATAAATTTATTGTCTGACAATCAGGGTGGTTATGAAAACCAAGTCAAAATTCCCATTTATCAGAATTGAAAATCGATTCTGATTACAATTGGTGATATGAAAACGTCTTGGTTTTGTCTTAATTCGATAATAAACAAAAACCATGTTCGAATAAGCTGTTCTGCTTTGTTTACATTTTTTCTGCACAAATTGAACAATTTATTAAATAGTGACCCATTTTCAGCACAAATTGAACAAAATTTTAGTAAAATACTTTTTTGCAATCATTTACATCTTTATTCGGAGGACCAGTTGCTTTTAAAGACACTGCCAATTCCTACCAAAGGAATGGAATCTTATTGCTGTCAGAATCAGAATTGAAAGTTTTGGTGTTACAGAAATCGATATTATGTTCGAATCAGAACTATGTCAGAATTGGTTGTTATAGAATCCAATATTATCGTTTTTTTTTGTCGATTTTCAATTCTGATAAATGGCAATTCTGACTTGGTTTTCATAACCACCCTAATTATCTGTTTTTGAAAAAAAATAAAAAAAAACAGAATGGCACAATATGTATATAATTTATAGGAAACGATCCCAAACGAAATGTCACGTGCTGGGCGGCTATGCCATCTAAAATCTATAGACTGTCGAAAACTAACATAATAATGTATACGTTTGCGACCTATAGTGTCATCTTAAGACCATAGTAGTTTACAATCTAGGCTTAGTGTACGGTTTCTTTCAATAAGACAATTTATTTGAGCTGCTTTTAATATCACTTGCGACAGTTTTCCGTCGATGGGCCCACCGCAATTTCCATGTTAAACTCCGATACATAAACTCTTGTAAGTTGCAGGAAGATCTTACTTTTCGTAATTATCAGCGAATGTTACTGCTTAACGGTAAGTCAGAGGCATATATTAAGTAAGTTGCCCTGCGGTACGCCATCTTCAATCGACTTCGGAGCGGTTATAGAGTAATTTTATTGCTTTAACTACAAATTTTCGTTCATTTAAGTAGCTTTTAAGAAGCCTGATGGTATTTTCAGGTAGATTTTAGGTTAATTTTTCCAAAGTGTCTCTAGCTACATTCACAATTGGATTTGGTATCACTGTAATCAGCGAGACATTCATTCTATTCTATCGGGTACTATTTCAGTATTAAGATAGCATTAAAATTTAAAAGAAATGCGACACATGGTAGTTCCTGAAGAATTTTGTTGCTGGGGCTTTTTTCGATTTTAAGCTAGTAATAGCGTTTTAAATATCTTTAATATTAAATCCCAAGGGAATGTCTGATAATTAGGAGTCAGAATTTGGTGATTAACAACTAGATTACCTTTTCAAACTCAGTTCATGCCTAGTCTCCATTCCAACATCGTAATGGAGGTTTACTCATCACCGGTCTTTTCTTTCGCCATAGCGAATAAATTTAATTGAGGTATTGGGTCGAGATCTAGCAAAAATTTTTGAACGGAAGCAGTGTTTTTTGTTTTAGTAATGCTTTAAGGTTTTTGGTACATTCCTTCATACTAATTTTAATGAGCGAATCTTTTACGAAGCTACTCTCGTTTAAATCTCCTTTTTTCCTGTATCAACAGAAAAAAATTTAACAATGGGCCAATAATGGACGTCGCAGCATTTAAAGCATCTTCCAGTGTTTTGTTTATTCAAATCGAACAAACCGTTATCGAGTTACACGCGGGACCACTAGGGAGATCGATCGAATATATTAATCGGCCGGTTGTAACCGGTTATTTGAAACAGGTACAATTGCTTACATTTTCCTTATTGTTATTGCAAATATGCACGTAATTGAAGTCTCTCTGAGAGTAAATCGTAATTCAAACATTCTGAAAGACTTGAAAAAGTACTTAATGCCTTGTATTCTATAAAGCCAACAAGTAGAGGTGTCCAAATATCGATAGTATCGATATTTATTTTTTTTGAGACTATCGATATTTTTAGAAACTATCGATACTATCAGAAACTGTAATAGACGTACAAACTTAAAATAAACAAAATTTTGATATGTTGATTTTTATTAACAAAAATAACTGGATTACTGATAACTGATCTGACACGATTTTTTTTAACAATAATATAATATATAATAATTTTATATTAATAATTTTATATATATTTTAATTATATATACAATAATTTTAATTTTCTTATTTATTGAACTAAGAATTAAAGTTCCATTTTGTTTTGTTTTGTTTAAACTAGATCTTTTATTTAGAATATGTACATACATATGTATATAAAAACATAATGTATGTATATATTACTTAGATGAAATAAAAATATTCTCTGAGAAAAGCCACTTCGATACGATCGTCTTTCGATACATATCTACATCAAATAATTCTGATAACAAGAGTTCATAATATTATTGTTTAATTGTGATATTGTTCAAAGGAAAATAGGAAAAACCTTTACATGGATAGAGAAATAAGTTTAAATATTATAACAAAATATACATGTATATATTGAACTATCTAAGGATTATACATATATACATGTCATTTTCAATTCAATAATTTGCGTTTCGGAGTTGCAATTAAGCCAATTGTATGCATTCTCTTATCAGTTGATAAGAAGAATTTTGAATGGATTCATGGTACTTGTTGTTCAATTCTTTTATGAAATCCATAATTAGTTCATATCCAGTTTCGTTGTGGAGAAGTTGGGTTGAATATCTCCAATTTTTGTTGTTTATGATTTTACGACATTTATTTCGAATGATTTGTAATTTCTTCAAATGTGTTTTTGCTGCATTGTACCAAATGGGACTTGCATAAGTCAAAGTTGGTCTGACCACACAATAATAAATTTTTTGTTCTTTAAGTTAAGGGTTGAACGTTTACTAAGGATTGGCCACAAAGCTCTAATGGTTTTCATAGATTTCTCACAGATTCCACGGATGATATTCACCAAGATATTTTACGTCGTTTTAAATTGTCCGGTTTTTATTTTGAAATCTTAACTGACGATTTGGTAAGCGTTCAGGGGAGTTGTTGTACGGAAATATTATAGCCTGAATTTTAATAGAGTTTATTTTTATTTTCCACTTAAGAAAGTATTTGTTACATGCTGAAAATTCTTTTTCCATTTTCTTTAAGAGTGCTTTAGTGAGCTTACTAGACGTTATGAGAGACGTATCATCAGCGTAGTAGGCCACTCTCATGTATTTTGGGGGAGAGAAATCCGATGTATAAATTGAATATAATATTGGTGATAATATTGAACCTTGTGGTAGACCTGCTGTGATTAATTTCCGGCACGAAACAGTTTCGTTAACAGCTACTACGAAAGTTATATCTGTGAGAAAATCAGCAATAAGTCTGCATAAATATTTTGGTAAATTAGCTTGGAGCAATTTATAAATAAGACCATTATGCCAAACTGTATCAAATGCCTTTTCTACGTCTAGAACAGTGAAGGGCATTTTTTGAAATGCTATATACGCGTGTATAGCAAGAAAATTCTGTTTGCGCGATGTCGACACACGTATAATATAAGCACCTTCGTGTAGCTTATGAGAATAACCGTTCGGTTGTTGCTTTGTTATCATTTCGTCAAAGTAAATCAAACCAGCCGCTGATCAGCACTTGTTTGAATAAGACTTCGCTTTACATTTTTTTAGTTTACACTCAAAGCAAAATGTTCAATGAAAAATAAGAAAATGATTTTTTTTTTATAATTTTGTTTTTATTCGAACTTTTTATTTTAATTATCGAATTTAACAAATTATCAAGCTTGAGGGCTTCGTTTTTAATAAATTTTATTTTTATTTATTATGTTTTCTCGATATTTCTTTACTTATTAAATATTATATTTTATTTCATTCGTTGTGTAACTAGTTTATTATTAAATGAATATTGTTTTCGTTATTATTATATTAACATAAAAGGTATTATTGAAAAAAACTTCAAATCAAATAAAAATACTAAAAGGCAAGAAATGTATTTTACTTTTGGCAACAAACAAATTTTTCGACTGTATTATTATTGACCGTCGTTCGTTTTTTGCTGCTTCCCACACCAATACATATGAGAGAGTATGTGTGTGCCCTTCACTGGTCTAGAACTGTTAAGCCTGTAGATTGTTTAGTTCGTTGATTGGACTTTATTATATTTGTGATACGGTTTATTTGGTGAATTGCGCTATGTTGTTTTTTAAACCCAAATTGTTCATTAGCTAATATTGATGTATTTTCAATGAAACTACAGATTCCTGGCCTTAATTTTGATACCTTTTCCATTTTTCGTTACGATGCGTGTTTATTTCTTTGTTGATAATATTTGTTAGCAGTCTTACACATTTGTCATACCAGTTGGCAACCGATGGGTTCGATGTCCGTTGGCTTCTTCTTTTAAATGTTTTTCTGGTTCTTATTCAATTAATAATTGTTAATTCTTTATGATTTTTTTTTGTTTGTTAACAAATTAAAAAAGAATCATCATTCGAATTAATCCTCAAATATTTATATTTCTTGTTTTACTTAACACGCGCGAACTTATTGTCTACGTTTTATTCAAAGCGTGAGATTCAATAAGTCAGCAGAATTTTTTTGATTTTAAATTTAGTTTCTTTTACATTTTTTTGTTTTGTTACCGTTTAGTTCCAGACAGAATGAAATTGGATATTTGTCTTTTATTCTGCTAGAGCTGAACGTGTGAGAAAAATTTATTACAACGGCAGCATATGAATGAACGATTTCCGGCTACCAGCAAATATTTCTTTCTTTTATTTTTTTGTTTTATTTTGTCTACATTGCACTTTATTTATTTATTTGATAATTTGCAATTTAATTTTATTATATTTTTTGTTTATGTTTTTCTTTAGTTTTAGTATAAATAATTTTGAATTTTAATAAAAATCATCATAACTGATCAATCAATCAACCTGCGTTTTTCATTAATTCACGACAAGTTATTCTGGTGTACCACTCGGATAACTTTCATTTTTACAAAGTTACTATATAATAGTTTGGTGAACTACCAACCTATTAGTCCTTTTTTGTTATTCACTTATTTATTCCGTTAAGCAAGGCAAACGAGCCTATGCATTAACAAATATTTTCTGGCAAAAAAGAATTTCCATAAGGCTGGAATAATGGAGGGCAATAATTTTTAGCTTCTAATATAATGTTAACAAATTTGCTAATCTCTGAATCAATTAAAGTTTTTGAGCTATATGCGGTTGTGTTAATGGCGATTTTGTTGTTAATTATATTTCTAAACGCCAACCAGTCTGTAAGTTTATAGTTATAGTTTGGCTTGTCACCCGTACTTTATAATAAAGTATTGTACGTTTTTTTTGATTAATTATACTCTATACTTTATAGAAACAATAAAGTACACCAAAATACTTTATTTCGCATGATTTGATTTATCTACAATTCAAAATAGATTCGGGTTATATTAGTCATTTGTTGACGTTTTTTTACAATGGCGATTCTTTCTTGAGACTGACTATGTAATGGCAATTTGGATATTTGGATATGCAGCAAGAAAAAAAATTAACCTATTGTCTGCACCGGAACTGTCCAGGGAAATTCACATGAATTTTTTATTATTTATCGATAAAGTCTTAGAGTACCTGAATAAATGGTTTGATTTTAAAAATACAAACTGGTTATTTACAATTAGCAATAAATATTTAAAGAGCAAAGTTAAATTTGATAATATTGTTAGCATAAACGAAAATTTAAATCTGCAAAAACTTAATATTAATATGGATGATCTTTATGGAGAAATTGCGTCATTAAACAAAATTTATGATTTTATTTCAATTGAAAGATTTCCTATTCCCAGTGTGTTTAAAATCGGAAGGACTTTGTGTTAGACAGATCTGCGTACAATTAGCGCTACGCCTCCCCTCTTGAATCTTGTCAATCGTTACGATGAATTAAACAATTTTTAAAATAAGTTTTGTGTCTTTCGTTTAGATGAGTTTCATTTAAAGAGGCAATATGAATGTGCTCTCTTTCAATTAAAGCTTCAAATTGAAGTAACAGCCATACCTAAACAAGAGCGGAACGTTTTCTACCGCCTAGCGTTAACACTGAAATACCATACCTAAACAAGAGCGTCAACGCTTTGTCATAAAAACAGGGTTATTACAAAATATATAACAACCCTGATCATAATAGTATACTCATAACCTAATAATACATGCATCTCTACAACAAACACAACAAAAAAATTCCTCAGAAGTAAAAAGTATAAATGTGTATGTGTGTATGTTTCAACCTGTGATAAAAATATAAATAAAAATTATTCATTCAAATACGAAAAAATAAATACAAATAAAAATTTAACACTTGAAATAAAAAACAAGTAATTTACAAGAATTGTCAGCTGGGCTTGTAAAGGTACGTTCACATTTGTCAAACATTTGCCCAAAAAAGCGTAACCACTAAATACTAATGACAAAACTTTTGATTTAGATACCTGTTTATTACGTTAAACAGTTTCCTTTATAATTTATAGAAAATGTAATATAATCTTATCTTATTAGTTGCTGTTTAACTTAATAAATAAATGCATAAATCAAAAAGTTTTTCATTGGTATTTAGTGGTTACGCTTTTTTGGGCAAATGTTTGACAGATGTGAACGTACCTTAAGACTACCTCATAGTCATTGTATCATGAGTGCTTGTCTTTTGCAGCTAACTTCACTATTAAACGCGCTGTCAAAATCGGATTTTCCAATTGCAAAATTTTGCCGCCGCGTTACCGCCGCGTTATTTCGGGATGCTCCATACAAATTGTATGGGCATGAGAACTTTTGACAGCTAAAAAACGCTTGCCGCTCTTGTTTAGGTATGGCTGTAAATGCGAAGAGGTAGAAATGTCATTTGCATTCCACTGATGAATTTTTAAGCCATTGTTATTAATGTAACCCGTATGCATGTTTAACCATTGACATTACAATCATAGCTGCCAGATTCGACGATTTATCATCATTTTGACGATTTTGGCTTCTAAAAATGACATAGGGACGATGGGACGTTTTATACCCTAATTTTGACGATTTTAATTAATTCAAGCTTGCAACCTTTATTTGTACTATTAAAGCAACTTTGAACTGCTGAAAATTGTAATGATAAACTTTTGCTTAAAACTGGAAACTATTACTTAATTGATTATTAAAGCAAAGGCAATTTTTTAAATTTTGAAGACATTTATTTAGGAATATTGGCCAGAGACGTATTGGAAGAAGCACAAATTAATACAAAAGAAAATATGATAGTAGTAATAATTGTGTTAATTTTTATATAGAGCTTTGTGATCAGATGTTATCAAGATTTGATTTTGAAAATAAATTTAAAGCTCTTGGCCAAATTAATCCATTTAATATTATTAATGAAATTATTTTGTTGAAGAAAGTGAAAGCCAAGAGCTAAAAACTGAGTTCAGACGATTAAAATTATTGTCCTGATAAAAACATATAGCTATTGGATTTTTAGAAAAAAATATCAGAGATGCCAACTAGGGATTCTAGTCTTTTGTTTCCGGTTTTGACTAAATTTATTACAAAAATCTGTGTTTTACCAAATTCTTCAGGAAATGGGGAAATAATATTTAGTCAGATATACAAAAATAAGACTAAAGTAAGAAATTCATTGAAAAATTCGTCTTTGGAAGCAATATTATATACAAACGATTATTTAAAACTAAACAAATGTAGCTGCTATGATCTAACAGTTGTACCTGAGTTAATCAATATGTATAATTGCAATATATATGTATTTGCAAAATATTTATATAAAGGTCTATTTTCTTTAACAATTACAGTTTTATTGTATAAATTTTATTGTAGTTTTTATACATTTGGAAACACAAAAATTAAATTTAAAATGCATATTTTACTAAATTGGAAAAAAAATAACTAAAGGATTTGAATTTTTTTTATTTACATCCAAAAACATGCAATCTATTTACATGTGATTTCATTGTGAATTTTAATTGAAGTATCTGATCTCTGTATTTAAATGCTGTTTTATTAATAAGATTTGTTGATTTAAGAGTTTTGTTATGTTTTGCCTCTGATAAAATAAGTTTTGTTGGTAAAAAAAGCTATTTTTTTCATTTGACGTTTTAATGACGATTCCAATAAGCTATATTGACGATAATGACGATTTTTGTCCAAAAATATGACGATAATACCTCAAAAAATCTGGCAGCTATGATTACAATATGTATTTGTTGTACTTTGGTTGTACATTTTTGTAACAGCCATACCTAAACAAGAGCGGAACGTTTTCTACCGCCTAGCGTTAACACTGAAATACCATACCTAAACAAGAGCGTCAACGCTTTGTCATAAAAACAGGGTTATTACAAAATATATAACAACCCTGATTATAATAGTATACTCATAACCGAATAATACATGCATCTCTACAACAAACACAACAAAAAAAATTCCTCAGAAGTCAAAACTATAACTGTGACAAAAATATAAATAAAAATTATTCATTCAAATACGAAAAAGTAAATACAAATCAAAATTTAACACTTGAAATAAAAAACAAGTAATTTACAAGAATTGTCAGCTGGGCTTGTAAGACTACCTTATAGTCATTGTATCATGAGTGCTTGTCTTTTGCAGCTAACTTCACTATTAAACGCGCTGTCAAAATCGGATTTTCCAATTGCAAAATGTTGCCGCCGCGTTATTTCGGGATGCTCCATACAAATTGTATGGGCATGAGAACTTTTGACAGCTAAAAAACTCTTGCCGCTCTTGTTTACAGCCATACCTAAACAAGAGCGGAAAGCGGAACGTTTTCTACCGCCTAGCGTTAACACTGAAATACCATACCTAAACAAGAGCGTCAACGCTTTGTCATAAAAACAGAGTTATTACAAAATATATAACAACCCTGATCATAATAGTATACTCATAACCGAATAATACATGCATCTCTACAACAAACACAACAAAAAAAATTCCTCAGAAGTCAAAAGTATAAATGTGACAAAAATATAAATAAAAATTATTCATTCAAATACGAAAAAGTAAATACAAATCAAAATTTAACACTTGAAATAAAAAACAAGTAATTTACAAGAATTGTCAGCTGGGCTTGTAAGACTACCTTATAGTCATTGTATCATGAGTGCTTGTCTTTTGCAGCTAACTTCACTATTAAACGCGCTGTCAAAATCGGATTTTCCAATTGCAAAAGTTTACCGCCGCGTTATTTCGGGATGCTCCATACAAATTGTATGGGCATGAGAACTTTTGACAGCTAAAAAACGCTTGCCGCTCTTGTTTAGGTATGGCTGTTAGGTATGGCTGTAAATTGCTTAATGCTGTTGTGAAAATATTAAAGAGTTCATCTATGTTAAAGAGATCATTATTGCCTCTCACGCAATTTGCGTATGAAAGAGTGTTATAATTTGTGTTGTTGTTGGGAATGTTTATGTGGATATCATTATTGGGGTACTGTGGTGAACTTTGTTTATTGGTGTTTTTCACACTGGATTAATTATGCTGGCATAACATGGCTGTTTTTGTCGAGAGGGGTGAAGAGAGCGATTTTTCGTTGGCACAATTTTTCATCCAGGCTCAAACCCGCACAAGCAGCACAAAACTAATACATACACACTTACGAATACGCTGGTTCTGTGTCTTCTTTTTTACAGACCGTATTTAGTCGTTGGTTAGCTACCGTCGAGTGCACATGAATTTCAATGAAGAAGGGGGCTGGTCGCACTAACAAAATTTATGCATTTATTATTTAAGAAAACAGTATGAAACATTCTCAATTCATTTTTAATTTTTTATAGGTATTTTATATGTTTTTAAATATTTTTTCTTGAGTACATTCTGAAATAAATGTAGAATTTTATATTTTGGCATTTTATATGTTTTTATTTTATTTATAAGCAGATAATACTTTTTTGTAAATAACGCGATTTATGTTTATTAATTGATAAAATTTGATGATAAAAATATTACTGTGACCCCTGTTATTAGGGTATTTATAGCTCGTGCCCAAGCGGAATTAATATTTTTATATTATTATTATTACGAATAAACGTAATTATTATTTGAACTTATATTGATTTACATATGGAAAGTAATATTATCAGGCTCAAGTTCAGTTTTATTGAATTAATGAAAATTCAAAATTACTAAGAGTTTTTTGTGTTGGGAAATATTATCATTTATATCCAATCAGTTTTTAGCAGAATGCTAGTTTTATCAGTACTGATTTCAAGGCCGCTACACCTCTCATCAGCGTTCAATTGTCCATCTTTACAAATTTCGTAAAGTGGATACTAATTGAGAAGAATATCAACTATTTAACCAGTTTTCAACAGAAATAGAATATGAGAAATAATTTTTAATTCAATTTTTATTCTACAATGAAACAGTGCTGGTTAGTACGAAATTCCCTCATTACTGTTTGGAACTAATAATCAACACAATCTCATAGTCCGTTATCATCAAAGTATTCTACTTTGTATTTTAACGTTTTTTGTTGTTTTTACTCTATATTAGGGAAATTCACATATTACTGTGACCCCTGTTATTAGGGTATTTATAGCTCGTGCCCAACCGGAATTAATATTTTTATATTATTATTATTACGAATAAACGTAATTATTATTTGAACTTATATTGATTTACATATGGAAAGTAATTGTAAAGATGGACAATTGAACGCTGATGAGAGGTGTAGCGGCCTTGAAATCAGTACTGATAAAACTAGCATTCTGCTAAAAACTGATTGGATATAAATGATAATATTTCCCATTTACTGTTTACTTACAATATGTGTGAAGTAGTGGGCAAAGCGCTTTCTACTTGCCCACGAAGTAAGCGATATTGTGCATAGACTGTCTACTGCTTACTTACAATGTGTGTGAAACAGTAATGCGTTTATATTTATTGGTAGGCGTTCACTCTCGGAATGCGGCAATGCATTCGAAAAAGTATACTAGGTTGTAATTGAGCTCGTGTGCGTTACTGTCTTACATGTGTGCATTACATCATTGCTTCTGTAATCGATAAATTCGCCCCTGGGTAATGTCATTTGCAGAGTGATCTGTTCGTTCTTTACCATGCTTTTTACAATTAAAACAACAAAATACTGCAGGTACTTTATTTTGATTCTGAAATGGGCAATCTTTAGTGTGGTGTTGGTTGGCATGACCATACATAAGACAATTCCAACATTGAGTTGGGTTATCGTTTTTCTTTGGTTTATATTTTCTCCAAGATACTATTATATTGCATAGTGAAGACACGTGATTTAGTAATTTTGGGTTGAAATTTTTCCTAGCAAATTGTAAATACCTTGTATACAGCATTATTTACTGAACTGGATTTTGTGTTCACTTCCGTGATAGATGAAGGTGTTAAATTATATTCTTGAATATCTCTTTTGATATCATCAATATTAAGTTTTGGAAGTCCATCCAGAAACATAGTATAAAGACGATTCTCTTTCGAGTTAAAGGTAAGAAATTCGATTTTTTTACTCAATAAAATATTTTTACACTTTACGTATGAATCAGTATTTTGGGGAAACACCTTAGTTCCGATGGACGTACGTTCGTTGATTGCATCATTCCCCAATAATGTTTGGATATCACTTAAATTTATTTTGGCATCAACTACCAATGGTGGAGGTTTTACTAATTTAACTTCATTTATGTTAGATACTGTATCCAGTTCCATATCATTAAGCTTAGCTAGTTCACTGAACCGATTTTTTGATGTAGTAGGTAACTTTAGTAACATACCTATAGGTATATTCACTGCCCTCCTAGTTCTCTTCATATTACATTTTTTCAAATCGAGATTATGCGATTTGGCCCCCAGGGCCATTTGTGTAATGCTAACTCAGCGAGCGTTTTGTAAATCGGCACGTACTAGAATTCAGTAAGAAAAATTGCCGAGATTACAAAAACAAAATTATAAAGTTGATTTGCTTGCTTTTTAAAAGAACTATCCGCTATTTAGTAAGAGACGACCGTACTCAACGAGATCAAGTATCGAACTCATCTCATTATTGTTAAATTTAAATATATATATACATATACATATATATATATATATAGTATATAGTAAATATATATATATAGTATATATATATATATATATATATAGTATATATATATATAGTATATATATATATATATATATATATATAAAGTGAACTCGCAGACGTGAACATCTAGTAACATGAACTACCCAAAAACATGAAGATTTTTGAAATGAAAACTTCTATTGGCGCGGTACGGAGGTTTTGGGTGGGCTAAAATATCTGATTTCGCGACACCGTCATAGTTTTTGACATTACGCTCGCTTCATTTTGAGCGAAAAAATTTTGGTGTTGGGCCTTACTACGGTTCTCGAATCGACTTCGACTGTTGTACTAGATTAAAGGAACACACAACATTCTTCTTTAATCTATTACAGCAGGCGAAGTCGAATCGAGAACCGTAGTAAGGCCCAACACCTAAATTTTTTCGCTCACAATGAAGCGAGCGTGATGTTGCCATATATGAGAAAAAAACACTCCTTTTTTGGTGCACCAAAGAGGGCGCACTCGTCAATTTGAGTGAAACTGATTAAGAAGAGTACACAAAGATGGCGCTCTCTTAATTTTGACCGAAAAAAATTTAGGTTGTTAACTTCTCGGGCGCAGTTGCATTTGCGTTTACAATAAGTGGCATGGCAAAACTAGCAGGTATGCAACAACAAGTGCAACAATCCAAAAACAACATGTATTTTGTTGGTATAAAGCACTCGCTTCATATCAAAACACACAAACAAATTAAAAGCATTTTAATACGTATGAGTATCAAACTGTAACCATTTTGTATGTACTCTCTTCAAACTATATCAGTTTGTATGAAAATTTGATATAAAGCGAGCTCAGTCAGCTGTGCTAGAAAGCTCACCGGTTGCATACGCCTTAATAAGTGGTTAAATTTGTTGCATGTATTTATATAATTGTTTATATCTACGCATAATTTTTTTTGGCAATAGCACGTGTATTGTTGTAATCACAAAACGTATTCACTTCTTTCGGCACTCCCGGAGTGCTACCCGTAGTTTTTTTTTTTTTTTTACCTTGACTGCTTTAAAACGTGAACAAAGGTTAAATAAAGGCACTTAAACGTGAACTTTTTTTCAAACGTTTAAATTTATTTTGTAAAAATTTTGGGGTTCCCCGCTGAAGAATTTTTGAAGTGAATATCCATCCGCTAAAATCATTTTTATTATGTTATATAAAGCCATTGAATGAAATAATTTTAACAGACCCTTTTTATTTTAAAAAATTATTTATTTTTTTTACAAAAAGTAGAATCGAAAATTGTTTCATAGGTAAAAAAATCACGTACTTTATTTTAATATAAAACAAACGACAAAATAGACTAAAACAAGTGATACCAAATGCAATCTAAAACGTGAACAAAATCAAAAACGTAAACACCCTCGATATATATATATAAAGATATACAGTTTTATTCATAAAAAATTCTTATTGTAGAGATAATGTGCACATTAGTTAATAATCAGTTTTTGTGTCATTACCCGGTAATAATAAACATTATTCACAAACGTTTAATAAAGCCAAATTAACTATTGTGTGATTTTTACAGTTTTGTGATTCTGTGTTAGCAACATTGTTTCATTTCAATTGTCAAGTTATAAATAGTGTTGTGTACAATAACCAGCGTTGTCAACTTTGAAATTTCAAAAGGCACCAAAATGGAGAAAAAACGCGCCATTTAACGAAAAACGCACTCAGTTCAGATTTTTTTATTGAAAATTTTTATTGAATTAATTTTGCGCCTTTACAACATTTAACTTTAGTCCAAAATTCTAATGTTGATATAATATTGTGCCAATGCATGAAGTGAATCATTCTCCACCCTTTTTCAATACTAGATAATATTTCGACATCGGATTCAAATTGTACTGCTAATGGCATGATATCATATTTGCAATGGGATAAAACATTTTGTACAATGCTGGTTAAAGCTGCAATGTGTTTCCGTGTTCCAGCATGCCGAACAAGGTTGGACATTTAACCGTGATATCGCATTTGCAATAAAAACATCTTGCTTTTGTGTTATTATTTGGTCAAGGCCGAATACATTGCTTAAACTCACATTGTGACTCCCAAATCCTTTTGTATTTCGCTTATGATCTCCTTTTTTAGACTCCATTCTTGACAAAAACTTTAAATATTTCTTTTAGTAAATATAACTTTTATTAATTTTAGTGTTACAACCCTTTATATGAACTTTTACGCATTTATAAAAAACGAACAATGAGCGCAAGTCTCAAGAATACCTTGCTTTTGCTAAGCTCTTTAACAGACTTGACAACAACTTTTACGACAAAAAACAATTATGTAATCTGAAAATCTAAAATGGACAACAAATTTCTTATAATGAAATGTTACAAATTATTTATAACAACAAGACGGTTTAACGGTTTTTGTGAATGTGTTTTGGTACCTCTTAAACATCATTAATGGTTGCTCTTATTATGGTCTGTAAAATTGAATGTAAAAATTGTATACAAATTGAATGAAATAGTATTGAAACAGTTGTATTTTTTGTACAAAATTCCTTTTTCTTTCATACTGAAACAAAAAATTGTGTTTAATATGATTTGGAGCCACCCAAAATTAAAAAAACGCACCAAAATTAAAGAAAAAGCGCACCACGCACCAACTCAGATATTTTTCGCACAAAACATTTAGAAAAGCGCCAAAAAAGGTGCGAAACGCACCAAGTTGACAACGCTGACAATAACATACTCGATAAGCAAGTAGTCTCTAATGGTTTGAAAATGTGAAAATAATGTCATATAAATTTTATTTAAACAAGTTAGAGTAATAGAGTATTGCTTATAATATTTCAAAAAATATTCACCCTTATTCTACTTGGCGGCGTCAATGTCGTCATCAATTTTGAGTCAACATCACTTTTACTCAACTTCAACATCGCGTCAACACTAATTTTATATTCTGTAACCATGTTGAGGTGACGTTGACTATTTATCGATAATTTTGACACACATATCTAATACTTGAAACAGCTGATTTATTCTGTTTGCAATTTTTGTTTAAAGTTTTGGTGGAAAAATAAATAAATATATTGAAGTAAAATGTTTTTTCTTCCCGTGCCTAATTCTAATTGTAATAATGAAGAAAAATAATTTAATAGTGCAAAGAAGACTTCTCAGGCAGAAATCAAACATTTTTAAATTGCCTGATGAAAAGTAAGTGAAAAATTCAAACTCCTCTAATTGGAAGTAATTCATTTTTTGTTTGGTTTATTCAAAAGGTTTGAAAGTTATTTTCGGCTGAACAAAGCAGCAATTAAGCATTTGCTGGAGACTATAGCTCCTCATTTAAAAAGCGGGGTTAGATCGACATGTTCCGAGCACCATCAAATTGGCAGCAACTTTACAATTTTTATCCCAAGGATCGTACCAGCTGATTGTGGGAAACGATTTCAATTTGGGATTAACACAACCTGTCGTGTCGAAGATTCTGTCTGAAACTCTAGATGGCATTTAACACTGTTGAAATATTTTCCCGCAGTTCCTTAAAATTATTTGGAACAGTGCCCCTGCGAAATCCTCTTGCAAAAGTTCGTGATTTGTTTCCATTTCATCAACGAATTTTTCAAATTGGTTTGGATTTGTAATTTTGATTTTTTCCTTTTCCATTTCTTTATTTTATTTTGTAAAAAATAAAACGAAACAAATCTTCGTCAACACCAAAAACACTGACGACAAAATCAGAGTCAATATTATGTCACGTCGCCGTCACATATTTTTAGAAAATACAAAAAAATATGTTGACAGCAATCGATTACTTTCAATGTTGACATTGAAAATACCGATTTAATAAAAGGGATACAAAACGATGTTGTGTTATATTGACGCTGACAAATAGAATAAGGGCGATTAAAATTGTTTAATACTCGTATGTGTTGTATTGATATTGCTAGCAATGTGTTTTCATAAGTTATTACAAAAGTATTCAAATACCGTGTTCGTTACAATTGATTACACACCACTAATTTGTTTGCTTTATTTATTTGGAAATATTTTTAATCTTGTTGTGGTTGAAATGTGACAAATTATGCATAAAAACATGAAAAAAGATGTAATGATATTAATATTTCAAAGAGCAGGTAGAATTTAAGTAATGTACGCATGTGAACAAATATGCATGTACATGCATATAAGTACATACAGACACATTTGTGTACATACATACGTAAACATACATACATATGTATGTATGTACATATGTACATATTCACATACAATCATATTTATGTATTTCTTCTTGAAAATATTTAAGTTAATAAAAAAGTATAGTTTTATGTATATATATTTTGTATAATTATATAATTATTTTTATTACAATCATTACTTTATTCGAATATTTTTTTTGGCTCCATAAAAAATGGCCCCAATGAAAAATGGCCCCAAAATAAAAAATGGCCCCAAACTGAAAAATGGCCCCAAACCAAAAATGAAAAATGGCCCCAAAATAGGAAAAATGGCCCCAAAAATAATTATTGTTGTTTTCAATGTAAAAAGTTTGGGGCCATTTTTCATATTTCAGTTTGGGGCCATTTTTAATTGGGGCCATTATTCCTCAAATAGGAAAAATGGCCCCAAACTGAAAAATGAAAAATGGCCCCAAAATTTTTACATTGAAAACAACAATATATATTTTTGGGGCCATTTTTCGTATTTTGGGGCCATTTTTCATTTTTATTTTTCAAATTTGGGGTGATTTTTCCTAATTTGGGGCCATTTTTCATTTTTGTTTGGGCCATTTTTCATTTAACGAAAAATAAAAAATGGCCCCAAACAAAAATTTAAAATGGCCCCAAAATAGTGTAAATGATATAAATACCACAAAAAACTCATTACATCAAATAATGCATTTTCAAAAAATGTATTATTATTAAACGGCGACGTTGCTCGAAATTCTATGGAGTAGAGTTACCTTGAGCCCCGTCGAGGGGCCTAGAATGCAAAAACCCTTTAGTAAGCTACTACCGCTGTGAGCCAACATGAAGAAAAAAGTGGCTGCGCCCAACAATTGCTTAAATAATTTAAGTTCCCAGATTTGCTGCAGTGCATTGGGGTGATACGTCAAAATAAAATTAGGTACGTATGTAATGCAATGCAGAAAATCTTTACTAAAGATCGCTGTGTCGGGAAATACCATGGTGGAGAAAATCCCTAAGCCCGGCCGTAGGCCGGCTATGCAAGGGATCTTTAGTAAGCAACTCAATTTTTTGAAAATAATCCAATATTTTAAAATATTTGAATTTTATTACTAAAGTTTTTCCGCGTAGCCGGCCTCCGGCCGGGCTTAGGGATTTTCTCCACCATGGTATTTCCCAACACGGCGATATTTAGTAAAGATTTTCTGCATTGCATTGGGGTGCTAGGTCACAATAAAATTAGGTACGTAAGTAATGCAATGCAGAAAATCTTTACTAAATATCGCCGTGTCGGGAAATACCATGGTGGAGAAAATCCCTAAGCCCGGCCGTAGGCCGGCTATGCAAGGGATCTTTAGTAAGCAACTCAATTTTTTGAAAATAATCCAATATTTTAAAATATTTGAATTTTATTACTAAAGTTTTTCCGCGTAGCCGGCCTACGGCCGGGCTTAGGGATTTTCTCCACCATGGTATTTCCCGACACGGCGATATTTAGTAAAGATTTTCTGCATTGCATTACATACGTACCTAATTTTATTTTGACGTATCACCCCAATGCACTGCAGCAAATCTGGGAACTTAAATTATTTAAGCAATTGTTGGGCGCAGCCACTTTTTTCTTCATGTTGGCTCACAGCGGTAGTAGCTTACTAAAGGGTTTTTGCATTCTAGGCCCCTCGACGGGGCTCAAGGTAACTCTACTCCATAGAATTTCGAGCAACGTCGCCGTTTAATAATAATACATTTTTAGAAAATGCATTATTTGATGTAATGAGTTTTTTGTGGTATTTATATCATTTACACTATTTTGGGGCCATTTTTAATTTTTGTTTGGGGCCATTTTTCCTTTTTTGGGGCAATTTTTTATTTTTTATTTTTAAGTTTGGGGCCATTTTTCATTGGGGCCATTTTTCATGGAGCCATTTTTTTTATTATTCATACTTTTTGAAGTAAATAGTGATTTTTTTACTTTAAAAAATGCAAATGTCAAATTATTAAACGGCTAAAGTAGCGTGATGCCTACAATAAAATTTTCGAGTTTATTAGCGTGTAATAACCGCGTCATAGTGCTATTAAACTTTGTGAATACTACTTTAGCGCATTTTGCTTATTAGCCTCTAATAAAACGTTTGTGAATAACACTGATATAATAAATAATATGTATAAGTACATACAATAATATAAGTATGAACTTATGTTTAACCGGTTATTTTTTAAATTTTTATCCGAAAACCGATTTTTTTTAAAAATGCCACTATTCGAACTATTTGAAAACCGGGGTTTCGGAAAAACTCGAATAATCGATCTCCCTAGTGACCACCCTATATAGGGGGTTATATTAGGTACGCCCATGAAAAAATCTGTACGTCATAGGTGAAAACTGTAAACGGATTTCAGTTCAGCGTACAAAGTTTTCTTATTTAACAACTAATTTTATACAGACCAGTGTAGGAGAGAGAAAGCGAAAAAGGGGAAAAATGTCCTGGGAATTATTTTCATTATTGGGCTGATGATAAAAATTAATCAAAAGCCAGATTTTGACAATATAAAAATTTAAAGATAAATTGTGATTTTGTAATAAAATAAAGTTTTATCCGTTTATAAATTGTGTTTAAGCCGGTACTAGAATAATTGTAAGGTATAGCAATGAGTAAAACATTTAATACAAAGTAAAAAAAAAACTTTAAAAAGTCATGAATTTAATGACTTCTAAATATTCAAATTCATAATCCACTAATGACAAAAAATTTTTAAAGTAATTATCTAAAATTGCAAACTGGAAGTATAAATGCTTGCTTTGAAGTTTTCATTTGTTTTGGGTTAAATGTTTCAATATGTGTGTATTTATACATATGTTGCTTTGTATAAGTATATACAAGAAGGGAGCAAGCCCAACCTACTAGAGTTAAAAAAAGTTTAATGTTAAATTGGGGAAATATTTGAAATAAAAGATTCAGTTAAAAAATACTATAAATTAAACTTGATCTATTTAATTATTAACACTATAATTAATTATTATTATTCTATTTGCAATAACAATTATAATTGCTTCAGCAATTATGAGAAGAAAATATTACTAAATTTTAAATATATTATGGACATTGAAATGTGCTTCGAAGATATTTTTTAACTACTAGACGTTAATAAGGCTAAACCCAGTTGTGTGTCATATAATGAAAAGCGTTTATGAGATTTTATGTTTGTATGTATGTAGGTTATGTCCTGTCGAAAACCAATCTAACCTTAAATTAACTTTTAGGTAACTATTTTTTAATTAGTACTAACAACTCCTCCATTACTTTTCAATAGACAAAAATTAATATTTTAATATTGCGATTACCTAGGCTGTAGTCAGTTGTCCGACTGCATTACTTTTCAACTAAAGATAGTTACCAACAATTTAAGTGGTAGTTAGTATGTACATACATACATACATATGTATGTATGTGTATAAAAACTAATTTTCGCATTTTTAATTTAATTGTCTCAAGTGTATATTGAGGAGTATTATATAACGGTGCATAAATAATTATTTTTAAAATAAATTTTTCCACCGATGCTGTATGCTGGAACTTGAACCACATATCATTGGTTTACAATTCAACGCACGTACCACTCAGCTAAGGTTCCATTTATATCTTGATAGCAAGAAGTCTGCGTAAACATGAAATAATTTTAAAATTTCTTAAGTGATTAAAGTTATTATATCTCACCATATGCAATCATATACACAAATTAGTAATTGATCTTGGTTCAGTTCTGCATTACATTTAAGTTAAGTAGTCTAAAAAAAATCAACTTTAATATTTTTGTACTTAGCTTCTCATTTTCTGACAGGGTGTATCAACTACATACACGAGTACACGGGCGCTTTTGTTTGTGGAATGTACATAATTGTTGAATGCCTTTTAAATATCTAGTAGTTAAAAATATCTTGGAATTCCCTAATATTTTTGCCATTTAGTAATATTTTCTTCTCAAATTTGTTGAAGCACATGTATTCATATTTTAATTTTAGCAATATTTTGTTCTGATATTTATTGAAGCAAGAGAATAATATTGTAATATTATTAATTTATTAATTCTAAGATGGTCATGTTTTTCATAATAGTAGTTGAATTTGTGTTTGGTTGAAATGCTGTATGTGTATGTTATTTCGCATTTTTGTATCGATAACTATTTTTAAATGACAAGAAATATATTGCTGCGAATTTGTTTCCATTTTGTTTGATATTACGAATATTATTATGAAAGTATTTCTGGCGTGTAAGCTGTTAATTAGATTTTCTACTATCTAGAATGGAAATGGATCATATTTTTTGAGTTTGAATATATTTGACAACAATTTTTTTTTAAACAATTTTTTAAACCCTGTAATGTATAATCCTTTGTAATCTCATATATAAAAATGGTTCGGTGTTTATTCGGATTCTTAAAACTAGAAAACGATTGAACCAAACTTGCAACTGCCTTTTGCGGACTTGTTTCTAATTGCTATACGAGGGTTCAGGGAAAAGAAGTCGTGAAATTGTAGACAGGAGGTGCAAAACGAATTTTTCCGGGTCAAAATGTTAAATAAATTGTAACATAATATAATAAATACTTACTAGACTGGGTACCACCAGCTTGCATAGACATATCGTGTGTTATTATCTGACCCCATTGCATATTAACTAGAGTGAAATCAGGATCGGGTACATCCATTTCACCGAAAACAACCAATGATACTAATCGAGCATTTGGCAATTCTTGACCAGTTATTGATCTAGTAGGAGCTGATACTCCATCCGCGTATTTTGGTGACAACAGACGGCCGTACCTTTGATTGGCCATACCCAATTGCGGTTGCTCCAAATGATTGCAGGAACCGTCAAGAGTACGATATGCCGATTTTTCACATACTCCTGGAGGCTGAGCGCACATTGCTCGACCAGGTTTTGGATAATGTGATCCAAACATTGATGCAAGTGGGTTACCCGATGCAGGAGAATTCGGTCCGAAACTATGTCGTACATCATTTCTGCCAAATAAATTAAAAGAACAATAATAAATTTAGGAAAATTTAAAAATTTTTTAACTGAAATACCCTGCTACTGGCAATACTAGTGGTTGCGCTGCCGATAAATATTTATACCCATGAAGCGCGCTGTCATGGTTATCGTCGTGTACAATGTGATAGCCAGTACTAGAAATCTTTACGCTAGACGTGTTACCAGTGATCGCCAGTATAACAAGTAGACTAACTGCTGTTGTTCTAATCATCTGAAAATAAAAAAAAGATTTTCAAATTAACAGAAGAAAAAACACATAAGAATTATTTTGAGGAACTTATAATGGAGTACCGGTCGAGACAGCCGACAACCACAATCTGATTGGAAAATAATCATAAGAAAA
This sequence comes from Lypha dubia, assembly GCA_947311025.1. Lineage (NCBI taxonomy): Eukaryota > Metazoa > Arthropoda > Insecta > Diptera > Tachinidae > Lypha > Lypha dubia. Next base: position 73,174,995 of record OX371260.1, read on the forward strand.
GTTTCAATTGATAATAGATTTTATTATATTTTAGGCGGTAATAGAGTGGACCTTGTGATTTAGAATTGGTAATAGCATAATGAATACACATTTTCTTCTTCATTTTGCTTTCGTTGAAAACTCAACAAAGTTATGCAAATGTTTTCTAGTTTAGTGTGAATTATAAAATGTATCTTAAGAAAAAAAACTTCAAAATATGTACACATGAATGTATCAAGCAATATTTTTTTAATTTCAACTCGATACTACCATAAGTATGACTGACCAGTTTAACATACATAGTTAACATAGTCAATGTCATAATAAATTCAAAGTAAACGAATACGCCGTTTATACAATCTTGCAGGTGACCACAAATAAAGTCTAAATATAGTAAAAACCAATGTTCAAATAATTAAAAAAAAATATTTTTTGGCACGTAGTTTTTTATAAGATAAAAATTCAAGAAATGGAACGGAAAAGACCGAGCGCCAATAAATCTGCTAAAGCATTAACCCTCTGCGACTCGCGTGATATAGTTCTCACAATTCTAATGACGTGGTAGACTACCAGACACCATTTTCATGGCTTATATTTTCAAAGTTTTTTTTTGTAAAATTAATAAAAACTATTTTTGTTTATTGTTTATGAATGTTAGTTAGTTAGTTTGTTGGTGTCAGCTAGACTACCACATCAGTCGTAGAGGGTTAAGCAGGCGCGAGCAAGATGAAATGTGAAAAATCTAATTTATTTGAATTAAAATCAATTACTTTATAAGCAAATTCAATTCGGTATTACAGAATGTGTACAGAGATACAGATTATACCATTGGGCTAACCAAATGTGGCCAAAAGTTTATTTTGCCAATCCAGGGTTAGCACCACCTCCACTTCCTTATACCAAGATGATTTAAATGACCTGAAGAGAAATAATTCAGGTCAACAGTGAAAATGGGCTTGAATAACCACTATATAGATTTGATGCATCATGGATACTTAAGTACAAAAATGGTAACATTTTTCAAATCTATGGATAAGTTTTTTTTTTTAATTTTTTTCTAAATTTTGGAATTTTCGAAGGGGCTGATTTACCAATTTTATCATAACTTTGGAACGCATATATTGAAACATTTTTTGGGTTGCTGGTTGTTGATTCAAGGAAAAAAATTTTTAAATACTAGTCATTGTAAGATCGCCATGTTTGTCACCAAGTCGAAGATGTGTTTGGTATGGTATGCCAATCCATATATTTTATTGTTTGGTATTTTTGATAGCGGCATATTGTATGAAAAGAATATTTTGTATATGTGTGTTTTTGCATTTTTGTGTGGATGGCTAGTTTTCATTGACAAGAAATTGTTGCTGAACAATATATTACAGAGAATTTATTTTCATTTTGTGTGCTAGTAAAAAATTTTACTAGTTGTCAAGTACAAATTTTTTTTTTAGAAAACTGGAAATTTATTTGTTATCAGGTAAATATTTTTCTAGTTTTCACATAAAATTATGGAATATGAGGGGAATTTTTAGTAAATATATTAGTTTTTTTAAACCCTGAAATTAAGAGTCTTAAAAACACTAAGAACAGGAAATATACTATTTCATATAGTTTTGTAACGTATTTAGGGAAATTAAATATTTCAAATTGCTTTAATTTCAAAAAGTTTTATAAAATAATTCATGTTTGAGATCATTCTTTAACTAATAAGCTTACGAAATATTACAGAAAATAATGAAATTTGAATATAAAATGTACTTATGTGTTTTGAAGCTTTAACATGTTTTTGCTTTTACTAGATTTTTCACATCTGGAGAAATTTCTGAAAGAGCACATCTTAATTAATTTTCTACCTGTAAACGTGATCGTCTTTTGCTTTTTATGCACTGAAGGGCAGAAAAGCTTGTTTCGCTCAAATATGTGGATATAAACTGCAATAAAAGCTTTAATGCATCATTCCCGTACGTAAATATATAAAATAAAAAATAATATATCAAAAATAAAAACTTATGTATATTGTTTTTGAAAACACTGTTTTTCGGCTCTTCACGCGGATCCCTTGGATGGTGGCTACTTACACCCAGGGGTCCACGGACCCCTATTTCGGAACCGTTGGCTTAATGGATGGAATGGAATTACGAATTTACGCTTCCTAGGCTCGTCAAATCAGTGTCTAGTATGTCAAAATTAGAATACATGAGGTGGTTACTTGTGGGATATCGGATTTCAACAATAAAGCGGTGATAAAAGAATTAATCTAATCGTGAAATGCTATTCCCTGGACATAAGACACGTGATAAGCCCACATTTAACGACTCCTTTTATACGAATAGTCCTCTGTTTTTCACTTATAAAAAGAAGACTTATAATTGATTTTTTTTTTTCCGATTTTGCAGACATTGTATAATTTTTTTAAACTAAAGCTGATATAGATATTGCAAACACATCTCATATAACCCAATCATCAGAAAGTTTTTATAGACATAGAAAAAGCTTTTGAAAAAAATATTCATGCAATGGCATTGATAAGCAAAATTGTAAAAACAATCTTGTATTCTTGTGTCTGAGGTCTCAATAACTTCATTTTCGTGCCGTTCTGATAATTTCCGTGGTCGAATAATTAAGCATGATAACTGTAAAATGATTTACGAGAAGGGGTTTATAATCAAACCGCTCAATGGAGTTATTTTATCGTTTAGCAACATGTCAACACTTAGACTTACAAATAAAATTTAAACAAAATTATCTTCGGATCTTTGATCACTACTTGTTGTTTATTTTTTTTATATTCCCTGCAGTCGGCGTAGCTAGCGAATGACTAGCGATTTCGCTAACTACCAGTCGTTAGCACTAACTACCAGACTAACTACTAGCAATGCACTCGACTGACGATTTTAACATTGGGATGACATTGAGGGTAGTCAAATGACACGATCAGACCGGTGAAATCACTAGTCAGCAAGATCCAACTATTGAATTAAATATCTTGAATCCATTAACTTCATATAAATAAAAAAAATTAATTGAAATTTGAGTGCATTATCGATGATTTAAGGGAAAGGAATTGTAATTCATTTTGTCATTCACTTCTGTAGTTAGGATAAAAATTCCAAAAATTATCTCTTCATCTCATACGCTGTTCTGCAATTTTTTATAATTGTGGTACTAAATAATTTATTGATTTTTTTATTCATGCATTCTGACAGCATTCCGCGTGGAACACAGAACAGAATACTGGTGAGGGTGGTGTTGGCTGAAGTGGTTAGCGTTAGCTGGGTTCAAACCCTGGCCACAGCAAGTCAATCAAGATCATTAATTTCTCTAATGTACATTAGTGAGACATTGTATTAATTGTTGTCGGACTATTTAATTGATGAAGGCATAGCACTGGTCACTAAAAAAATGTTCCGACAGCAATTGATGATGTTCCAAGCTAATGTACACAACATCGCCCTCCTTCGTCGGTTACCAGAAACATCGGCGAAGTAAAACAGTTAATAAAATGCCTGCTTATACAGCTTAACAAAGTTAATGCGTCTACTTAACACCGGAGGCGAATCAACACTGCCTTAAAAATTAACATAACGCGCAAAGCAGAGTTGTGAAAGAGTTAAGTCTTCCAAATTTTCAACATCTTTCTTCTCTACTCTATCCCTCTCCACAGTTCCGACACAGTGCACTGCATACGTAGGGGTCATCCCCTGAGTTATGCTCCTAATAATAATAAAAAAAAAAACTGGGCCTTACATTGAATTTGTTGACACATAAAATCAGTGTTGTCAAGAAGTGAGGTTGAGAAATTAAATATCCTTGTTTTATCCGCAACATAACGAACCTGTAGAAAATAATAAAAATCGTTTTTGTGAAAAGGTTTAAAAACGTAAAAATATTATATGCTTTAGGTGGTTTTCAACATATGTAGGCGCTTCACACTTGTTTTCTTTTCTGTTAGTTTACCATACTGCATGACTACAATCCTATTGCTGTGAATGAAATTTACAAGTTCGTCTATGTGTTACAAAATGTGTACGGAATAATATTTTTTTTAGGAGCGGCAATCAGGGGATGACCCCCCCTTATTCAATGCATTGTGCCAGAACTAGAGAGAAAAGGCTAGGATAGGGAAGATAGATGTTGGAAATGTTTATAATTATAAAATTAAAATAATGAATTTATAATAGAAAAATTAACCCCAAAATACTTATAATTTCATTAATATTATTTTGAACATCATTCTTAAGATATTATTTGTCACCACGTGTTTACTTGTGAGTATATTTGACAGTTCAAAATGGGAACTTGTTTCGCAAAAGTTTTACAGACACAGTTTTTCTGAAAATTTGCGATCAATGTCCCTAGTTACGTAAAATGTTAAAAATAGTGGCTCGATTATGGATAGCAACCGAACTTCAGTTGCGTTGCCAGCTGGCAACCAAAATTTTTGGTTGCCAGAAAAGCACTAAATAGCAACTGAAACTTGCAGCTCTCAGTTGCCAGTTGCCATCCGTAATACAATTCTCAGCAACTGGCAACGCAACTGTGGTTCGGTTGCCATCCATAATCGACCCATAATATTTTCCAAAAAAACCGACCTCAGTTCAAAGTACTAATCGAACAGATTACAAAATGGACGCAATAATATGTAGACACAAAACCCAATATATAAACAAGTTCTAGTTTATGTTTCACTTCCTCGAGAGATTGAATTACATATTTTACAGTAACATTTCTATGGGACCAACCGGCAAGCACACTATCAAACAAAAAATACTTTAGAAAATCGATTTAAAAATGATAGAGCTATGAAACTATAACCTCCATCTTTGATTTTATTATATGTATATATTATTTATCAAAAATCCGCAAAACGTTTCTACACAAAAATAATAAAATAACGAGGACTTCATTTTGTGAGCGGCTCACAATATGTGTAGTTAAAAATCCTCATCCTCATGAGTGAAATCCCACATATCCATGAGTGAGTTTCGGTTTTGATGTGAGCATGTTTTTGCTTCATCCTCATGATTGAGCAATGAGTGAGGAAATGAGAAATCTGATCTAGCCCGACCTGAATGTCATAAAAAAATCTTTGGGCAATAAGGAGGCGTTTGCGTAATGACCTTCAAAGAACTTTTCTTTGGTAGGGACTCAATTACCCCAGAAGAGTGTAAGAATTGTATAAGCACCCTGTCATAAAAGAATAATAGTGAAAGGCCAATGGAATCAGCTGCTATAATTGTCGCTTGAGTTTATTTTTGGTAGGTCAGTGAACGCGGCTAATAACAGCAACAAATTTTGCATTAAAAAATTAAAATAAAGACACTTACTATTTTCTTTAAAGTAAAAATAAATAAATTAATTAATTTGTAGGGATCCGTAGTATGGCTACTCCTGCAATACAGAGATATATTTCTCTTGACAACGATTAGAATGCAACCCTGCTACGATGTTTCCGCTAAAATAATTTTAATACTTTTGTGACTGTAAAAAAGCAAACACGTTTTTCGATTGAGATTGATAAAAATAAACTATGTATTATACTTTTACAAATAGTAGTTGTCGGGTACAACTGAAGAAAATAATTTTTGAATCACCATGGTGTTGGAATCAGATGGAATCGCCGTTCCTCCTTCAGCAACGATGATACCAGTTCGCAGCCTGTGCGGTACATTGCCAAAGTTGGAAATAGCCTTGATCAGTATATAGAAGTGGACAACTCTGAACAAATAGCGACTGCTGAAGCTGTTGTCCAGACAAATGACACAATAAACCGAGGCGAAACACATAAATCGGTGATCAATCGCGCCGTTGAAGAAATTTCCGCAGAAAGATGCACTTAAGCCGCGGTGACTGTGCCTGATGCACCGCAAATACTCGTATGTCTACTGCACCAATGCCCGCTGCAAACACGACCGCAGAAGAAATAAGGGAATTAAAATTGCGCCTACAAATGCTTAAATTGAAGAAGAAAATACGAGGTCTAGAAGAGGAGATACAGGCAGGGGGTCAGACTGCTCGCAGAATCGACTTAATGGAGCTAGACGCCGCTGTGGCTCAATTCAGCGGTGATGATAACCGGAATAAAGTCGATGGTTTCTACAGTTTGAAGACTACACTGATACACTGTCAGACAAAGAAAAGTGCGTTGCCATTCGAAGCCGTTTGGAGGCGACAGCTAAACAGTATGCCATTAATCTCGGCCTTATGCAGTATAGAGCTTTAAAGACAAATGTCATAAGAATGTTTACGCCTACTGTCTCCCGGCGAGAGGTATATTTGCAACTGCAGTATATAAAGTTCATGCCAGATGAGTCGTGTCTCAGCTATGTAGTGGCTATGCAGTCAATTGCGGCGAAGGCCGACATAGGAGAACAAGAGTTGGTGGATTTTGTAATTGACGGCTGTCTAAGTAACAACGCCGTCCATCTGCTGTACCGCGCTGACACCATGGACGATTTAGGACGCCGCCTAGACAGGTACGAGTACCGCCGGCAAAAGGGGAGCACTGATACAGCCATAAAGCAAGTTAGCCACGTCATCCCATGTTAAAATCCGATGCTTTAATTGCTCCCAATTCGGCCATTACCAGAACCACTGCCCGAAGCTAAGACGTCCACCGATCTCGTGTTTTATTTGTGCAGAGGTTGGATATTTTCCAATTGGTAAGTGTTGCCTTCAGAAAAATAAATAAGCGCACCGATGTAATTAAAATTTTTTCTGTATTAGCTGCATAAGCGAATCGCGAGTACTGGCTGTAATATCAATGTGTGATGTAAAATCCTCACGTTACCGCGGCGTTTGAAACAATGTGATGTGAAATATGATCGGTTGCGTTGAATGCAATATATTTTATATTTTATTTATTATTACGAATAAACGTAATTATTATATGAACTGTAATAATGTATAAATGAGTAATTAATATTATTATTCATGTACATATGAAAAGTTATATTATCAGGCTCAAGTTCAGTTTTATTGAATAAATGAAAATTCAAAATTTCTATGAGTTTTTAGCGGAACGTATCAGTATACCGATCAGTATACTGATTTCAAGGCCGTTACACTTCTTATCAGCGTTCAATTGTCCATCTTTACAATTTTCGTAAAATGGATACTAATTGGGAAGAATATCAACTATTTTACCAAGTTTTCAACAGATATAGAATACGAGAATTAAATTAATTAATTTTTATTCTATTTTTGGTGTCGTAGTAATTTTGAATTTTCATTAATTCAATAAAACTGAACTTGAGCCTGATAATATAACTTTTCATATGTACATGAATAATAATATTAATTACTCATTTATACATGAGTATGAAGTAAATTCATGGAACGAAAACAATATCAACTGCATTATATATATTTTATTTTTTATTGCATAATCCAAACATTCGTACTGTCGTCTTATTTTGTTCGTTACACTTCGTAAAATTTAAAATTTTAATCATTGCCTTACAATAGTGCTTTCTAGTATGCACTAGTGTAAGGTAGCATGTATAGAGATTATTTGCTTTAGTGATTTTTGTTTTTGTTTCTACATTGATTAAATAAATTTTATAATAATTTTTCAAGCTTTAGGTCGTTTTTATATAAAAATGTTTTTAATATTAATTTTTCGATATTTCGCCACACCGTTGGTTGGCTTCTTCAGGAGAAATTGAGTTTAAATCTAATTTATAACAATTTTAACAAATACCAATCAAAATATTGAAAAATATTTGTCAATTGAAAATAGTTTTTTCCTTTTTCTTTTTGAAATAAAAAACTTTAAAATAATTTAACAAAAACAAAAACAAAATACTTTGAGTGAAAAAATTTTTATTTCAAAAAGAAAAAGGAAAAAACTATTTTCAATTGACAAATATTTTTCAATATTTTGATTGGTATTTGTTAAAATTGTTATAAATTAGATTTAAACTCAATTTCTCCTGAAGAAGCCAACCAACGGTGTGGCGAAATATCGAAAAATTAATATTAAAAACATTTTTATATAAAAACGACCTAAAGCTTGAAAAATTATTATAAAATTAAAATTAAAAAGGTCAAGAAAATTAGAAAACTATTGATTAAATAAAGTTATCAAAAAATTTTACATTTTCTGCCATACATTTCTGCATTTGTTAAGATAATACATACATATATGCTTAATACGAAGCACTTTCTTAAAGCAGAAAAAGTATGTACTGCTTCCAAAAACTTGATTATTTTTTGCTGGGATGTGAATTTCCCTAATATAGAGTAAAAACAACAAAAACGTTAAATTACAAAGTAGAATAATTTGATGATAACGGACTATGAGTTTATGTTGTTTATTAGTAATTTCCAAACAGTGATGAGGGAATTTCGTACTAACCAGCACTGTTTCAATGTAGAATAAAAAATGAATTTAAAATTAATTCTCGTATTCTATTTCTGTTGAAAACTGGTTAAATAGTTGATATTCTTCTCAATTAGTATCCACTTTACGAAAATTGTAAAGATGGACAATTGAACACTGATGAGAGGTGTAGCGGCCTTGAAATCAGTACTGATACCTTCTGCTAATAACTGATTGGATATAAATAATAATATTTTGCAACATAAAAAACTCTTAGTAATTTTGAATTTTCATTAATTTAATAAAACTGAACTTGATCCTGATAATATTACTTTTCATATGTACATCAATATAAGTTCGAATAATAATTACGTTTATTCGAAATAATAATAATACAAAAATATTTCTTGGAATGTTTTAGAAATTTGCTTCCCTTCGTGAGTTTTTTTTTCGCCAAACGACGGCAGACAGGTGTTTTCATTACTAAAACATTCTTGGCCACTCCGTGGTACTATGCCAAAAATTTGGTTATAGCCCTAGTATGCATATCTCTTTTTATGTATATACCCTGTCGGGATTTGAGATAGCTAAAATGTAACTCATCCTTAATCAGATAGATACAAGTGATATCTAACTCAATGTCTGTGTTAACCACTATTCAGTTTTTCAACGTAATGTCATTACAATGAGTCAGTACACACTCATACTGCATAGGTTTGCAATAACCACAAGCTAGCTCATTTTGAGTTAGCTTACGGCTGATTAAATTGAAGCACACTCAAGCTAGTTGAACAGTTATCGAGTAGAAGTTAATTGTACATCTTTGCATCAGATTTTAGTTAAATAAAAGCAGCTCAACACTTATCAAGAAAAAGCAAGTTGTACGCAAAACTTCTGACTCACGTATGTATCATTTACAAGTTAGTTCAGAAGTCAGATGTAAATGAGTTATCCAAGAGTCAACAATATTTGAAGCTAGCTAACAAAAGTCCGACAGGGTAATGTAAAGTAAATCAGTCTTGGCCAAAAAGAGAATAAAAGAGAATCTAGGTAGTAGTAGTGTTTATGAGTATGTAGTAGTGAAAATAAAGTGAACAAAATGCATGAACTCAATACCGACATTGAAATTTTTTCTGTTTGTTTTGTATAAATGTTGAGATAAATGAACAAATTTTTATATTAGTAAATTGCATTAAACAAGTATTTTATCAGAAACAATATAAAAATATAAAAGATTGAATAAAATAAAGTAATTGTGCGTTGTTGCAAATGAAATTGTTGGTTATTTTTTTACATTTTGGTGAGTAGTATTATTTTCATTAGGTTGTAAACATATAAGAAGCCGAATGATGTTCGGCATATATGTGCCCATTTGAGCTTCGCTGATGTAAATGTATTTGTATGTCTGTTATGTCAGCATCCTTATGTGTAGACGATTGGCAGGTCTTACAATATTGTCAGAAAAATGTTCAGAAAATGTCTCCCAACCGTCTGAACTTACAATTTTTGTATTGTAACGTTGCAAGAAAAAGCATTGTCAGTTCATTGTAAAACAATAATATTGTCAGACATATGATAATCGTGAGAACACTCTACTTTGCCATAGTCAGATAATTGTCAGACATTGTAAGCTCTTTTTTATTGGCAGATGAGTTTAAATTAATGCATCTGACAATGGCACCATTGTCATATAATTTTCTATTGGCAATGCTGTCCATAAATACTATTGGATTTGACAGTTCTGCCAAAGTTTAACAACACTTCTGGCAATTTTTCCACACAACAATCTGACAGCCGTGTAAAGCTAAGATCCCACTATCGGCGCAAACAGCACAATCTGCGACAATTTTTATCGTGCTATATCCGCACACATGTAAAAATATTGCACAATTAATTTTTGGGCGTTCCCATTATCGTCGCATATTGCCACAGTTTTTTTCGGCTCATATCGGCCAAATCTCAATTGCGACAATAATTGGTACAATGCGATCCCACTATCGTGCATTATTGGGCAAATTAAATCATGTATGTATTGTATTTACGAGTATGTATGTACGTATATGTATGTATATGCGTTTGTTTATTTGCTTGTTGGCAGATACAGTTTAATTTTCGGCATTTATTACAATGAAAAAGAGAAAACTGCTTTGGCCATATATATTGTGTATATAATTAATATAGGAGTATTAATATGTACCTATATAATAATAAAAAATTTATGAATTTTAATTGAATTTACTACTACGCAGCACGTACTTCTATTCTTGTTATTTTGTAAACAGATGTTTTCAGGGATGGTAAAATCGTTTTTTTTCTGTTCAACAGTACAAATGTTATATTAAATGTTTTAATATATATCTAAAATATAACATCTTATTCGCACAAATACTTAGGAATATATGTTTTTAAAATATTATTACTTGTTATGGGTTAGCTAATTTACATATGTGCATTTCGTTGGTAGTTAAATATTAACTCATCAGTTGATCTTTACTAAAAACATGAATACTTGAGTAAAAGGTTATATTTTGTAAAAGGGAAGTTTGTTTTTATTTTGCCTTATAAAAACTTTTATTGCCAACAAAAGGTTGTGTAACTGTATAAAAGTTATAAGAGAAGTAAACAGATTTATATCGAATGCAAAAAAAATATTTGTGTGATATTTTTAAAGTTTTTTAAAATCAATTCTGCGTATGCTTTAGTAATTCGCAAACTTATTATTGCAAGTTTATGTATGAGATGATGAGTTTTGGAACTTTTTAAACATGAATGGTAAATATCTACTGATGAGTTGGTATTAAGCTAACAACGAAATGCATATACATAGATTACATAACCCATAACAATTTTTTAAAAATATATGAATAAAATATAACATTTATGCGAGCAAATACTCAAGAATTTTGTTTTTTTTAAATTTTATTAATTTTTTGCATATATGTATGTAGATTTGCTAACCCACAACAAATAAATGAAATTTAAATGCATAAAAGCTAATAAAAAATTAATTTTGGTACAACTAAGCTTAAAAAAAAAAAATTTTTACAAGGTGGTGCAATTTCAAAATTCGGTTTTCCAGCCCGTGTATCGGCACTGATTGTCGACTGTGATCGGCGCACGAGTGGCCGACAAAAATCGGCGCATTTTTTACAAATTGATTGCTTAACATTGTGCAATAGTGGGTTCACATTATCGGCGCATCAAGGTTGATTTTGATTGTCCATACTCAGCACAATTTCGGCGCAGATTGTCGCATTTTGAAAAATTATGTGCGGTCACACTATCGGCACATGAATTGCGGCGAAAATTGGTGCATTGCGCCGATAGTGGGATCTTAGCTTAAACTGACAATTTTTGTTGGCAGATAAATTTATTGTCTGACAATTGTCTTACAATGAAATTGTAAGGTTTTCTTACAATCGTCTGAACTGACAATTTACAATTTTTCATTGTCAGTACGTTGTCAGCATATTGACATATCTTACAATATTGTAAGATCTGCCAATCGTCTGTACGTAGCTTTACATCCGTTTATTTTCATAGTCAGAAGACTTAATGTATCTATAATGTCACGACTTTTTATAGAACAAATCTAATAAAACTTTTTTAATATTTTCACGGTATTTGTTAAGTAACCTTAATTGATAAAACAAATAAAAACAATTTTAAATGCATAAATGATGTTTCTTCCAATATTATTGCAGGTGTAGCCTTGTGAAATGATGAAGGTAAAAAAATAAATACAACAAGTGTTCATTCAAATTGTATCATTTATAAAATAAAGTCAACAATTATATGACTTTAAATCAGTAAGGCATTTGACACTGTAAGCTATACAATATTGGTTAATAAGCTAGCTTCTGAGCTTAAGCTTTCTGTTTTTACATGTAAATTGTTGTACTCTTATTTATCTGATAGGTACCAATACGTTGGGGTAGGTAGTAGAGTTGTCAACCGATTAAGAATAATTCGATGAATCGATCAAACAAAACTAAATTTTTGTTCGAATAATTTTAAAATGCCGAATTTCGAATAACGAATAAATCGATTAATTTATGTCAATTAATCGAACATATTTTTGCATACGTAAAAAATGTGTTAAATTTGTTTGTATGATTTGAAACAAAGCGAGTACTTTATATTATTTTGGATTTTGTAGTTGTTGTCGAACTGCGCATACCTAGTAGTAGTGCTATGTTTTAAATGAAACGTTAAACAATTTTCAAGAAGGGGGTTTTTTTACTGTCAGGTGAATAAGTTAGAAATACACTAAAAGCTAAAACAGAAACAATTGCTTTATATAAATCTTATCATATAAGTAGAAAATGTTGGTATTGTATTAAATTTTTTTTTTTATTATAAATTATCTCTCAGAATGAGCTCGGTTTGGAAGTATTTTACCAAGAACAAAAATAAAAAAAAAAAAACAAAGTCACATGTTACAAGTGTCCTAAAGTATACAAAATTGTTGGATCAACAACAAAAAAAAAATTAATAATTATTTTTAACAGATTTACTAAAACGCATTAAAATAAGAATAAATAAGAGACGTATAAAACTTTAAAATACGTTAATATTTTTTAAATTCTGGAAATTTTCCGTGCAATGAAAGTTTTTCAAATATTCTTCAAAAAATAAACTAAAGAATATGCTGTGGTTACTTTTATGGTGAAAGTAACCACAATAATATAATAATAAAGTAAAGATATAGAAGAAGTTATTATTAATGAAAATAACAATCTTTTATGCGAATTAAATAATTCTATTCAAAGTATTAAAAATTCAGATAATAAAAAACAATTCAGCGATATATTAGACGATATAGTATATTTGGAAAAATCTAAAAAAGAGCAGAAAAATTAGATATTTAAACTATTTTATGCTTTTCTCGCTATATCACCAAACTCGACAATTAGCAGAGTTTTTTCAAAATCTAATTTAATAAAAACAGAAACCAAAAATCGTTTGAAAGCAAAAAAATAGTTTTAAAAGATTATTTCTTAAGAACATCCTAAATTGTCTAATTTAACAAAAAAAAAAAATCATTTGAGATATATTGACTGAAAAAAACATGTGTGTTTAAAGTATTAAAATCGAAGTAATCTCAGTTATTTCATTTTTAAGTTTTTTTTATATATTATTAATTTTATGTATATTTTTTTTTTGTTGATCAAAATAAACTTTTAGATTTGTTTGAGTATGTACTCAAGTATTTATGTTTTAAATTTTATTTATTTGTTGCAGGTTAGCATATTTTATCGGATGACGGGCCTTGGTCATGTCTGAGAAGTTGCTACCTGTTGTCATCCCCTCGGGGGTGCCTTCGGGTTCCTGAGTGGGGTGGCTCAGGGGCGATGGTGAACGCTTAATCTACACTAAGTGTTTAAGTACACCGTCAGATTTAAGCCGTAAGGGCAGGTGCTGACGTATACTCATTCACAATCTGTCACTTAGAACTGTAAGTAAAATTCAGTTTTCAACAGAATGGTCCGTAACAGAACAGAACAACTAATTGAAAATATATGTTTGGCATACACAAAAAATGAACCTTTAAAATGTGGTGTATAAATTTGTATTGTATGTTCAGCTGTCAAAATTCCGTACGAAATAAATCCATCGTGCTTTATTTCGCAGTTATTTTAAAATGTTGCCAGGAACATTTTATATGTTTATCCACGAAAAAACAACAGAGTACTACTACTCAACATTTCTTCACGAATTTTCCGAATTTTACATGCATTTTGACAGCATTCCGCGTGGAATACTGGGCTTTAAACGTAAAAAGCTACCAACCGGTTTAATAGGTAAACCAACAATGCGTGAGTACTGTCAAAGTTTTTATTTTGTCATACATCTTCTGCTTTATAGACCAACCTAAATTACGAGGCAAAGCGCAACGTAATTTAGCGCTTAGCTTTTATGCTAAAATGAGTAACCTAAATTAGAGCGTTAACGTTGCGCCAGAAACAGTAATGTTTACTCATTTTAATTAATAAAAACTCTAAATAAAAATAAGAAATAGAGATGAAGACGCTAAATTGAGCTGAAAGTAGCTAAAGTTACATTACTTAACAAAATAATAAAATAAACAACAGTACTTTTACGTCCAACTTCACTTTTTGGCGCGCTGTCAAAATTGGATTTTCCAATTGCAAAGCGTTGACGCCGCGTTTTGCCGGTTGGTTTCATACATTTTGTATGGGCATGAGAAATTTTGACAGCCAGAACGCTTTGCGTCGTAATTTAGCTTGGTTTTTTTATCAAAGTTAGAAACGTCACACAAAGCGACGAAGTTGTATCTGACACAACTTTAACGAATTTCACTTCCATTTCATTTTACGAATGTATAATCTGTAACTTAAGTGAGAAGTTTCTCAAGTCGAAAAACTGTAAAACGTAATTTTATCGTTTTACGAAAAGTGAAAAAAAATATTTTAGTGAAAACAATATGCTCCACAGATTAAAGAAAATTATTCATGAAACCAAACTGCAAGCACAAACCGGTTCAAACAAAAACAGAATTTTGAAAATCGGTTCACAAATGATTGATATATGCGGGCACAAACCTCTCATTTTTTGAAGTCGGTGAAAAATGGAGACACCAAATATACTATATATTCATGTATGGATGTGTATACGAGTATGTACGTATGTATGTATATGCTTATATATTTTTATATTTTTGTCAACTTGGTGCGTTTCGCACCTTTTTTTGTGCTTTTCTAAATGTTTTGTGCGAAAAATATCTGAGTTGGTGCGTGGTGCGCTTTTTTTTTAATTTTGGTGCTGTTTTTTTAATTTTGGGTGGCTCCAAATCATATTAAACACAATTTTATGTTTCAGTATGAGAGAAAAAAGAATTTTGTACAAAAAATACAACTGTTTCAATACCATTTCATTCAATTTGTATACAAGTTTTACATTCAATTTTACAGACCATAAGAGCAACCATTAATGATGTTTAAGAGGTACCAAAACACATTCACAAAAACCGTTAAACCGTCTTGTTGTTATAAATAATTTGTAACATTTCATTATAAGAAATTTGTTGTCCATTTTAGATTTTCAGAGTACATAATTGTTTTTTGTCGTAAAAGTTGTTGTCAAGTCTGTTAAAGAGCTTAGCAAAAGCAAGGTATTCTTGAGACTTGCGCTCATTGTTCGTTTTTTATAAAATGCGTAAAAGTTTATATAAAAGGTTGTAACACTAAAATTAATAAAATATATATTTACTAAAAGAAATATTTAAAGTTAGTGTCAAGAATGGAGTCTAAACAAGGAGATCATAAGCGAAATACAAAAGGATTTGGGAATCACAATGTGAGTTTAAGCAATGGATTCGGCCTTGACCAAATAATAACACAAAAGCAAGATGTTTTTATTGCAAATGCGATATCACGCTTAAATGTCCAACCTTGTTCGGCATGCTGGAACACGGAAACACATTGCAGCTTTAATCCCATTTAGCTACAACCGACATCAACAACCAGCATTGTACAAAATGTTTTATTCCATTGCAAATATGATATCATGCCATTAGCAATACAATTTGAATCCGATGTCGAAATATTATCTAGTATTGAAAAAGGGTGGAGAATGATTCACTTCATGCATTGGCACAATATTAAATTAACATTAGAATTTTGGATTAAAGTTAAATGTTGTAAAGACGCAAAATTAATTCAATAATAAAAATCTGAACTTGGTGCATTTTTTGTTAAATTGCGCGTTTTTTTCTCCATTTTTCTCCATTTTGGTGCCTTTTGAAATTTCAAAGTTGACAACGCTGTTTTTGAGCCTAACCCTGCTATGTAGACATTGCAAACTCGCAGTCTACATTAGCTTATTATCTGTTATAACACTGGGGAATATTAGTAAATGTTCATGTGCTGTTTTACCACAATTTTAAGGAGCAGTGGCAGAGACAGCAAATAAATTTTGTTTGTTGTCTCGTTTTTTCATATTGGAAAATGACATCTGATGTCTGACATCGTTGTTCTGATAATTGTTCTGATAACGATGTTATAAGAGTAACAAACTGCGGTCTATACTTGCAAAAATTTTCTCCTTATAAATGTTATAACAAATAATAAGCTAATGTAGACTGCGAGTAATGTCCATTAACTTTATGACACTTTCTGAAGTGACATGGTCATTATGATATGCCACCATCGTTACTTAATATGTATTATATTTCTGATCTGTAATAAGGCGATATTATTATTAAAATGATTTTAAAATAGTTATTGTTTATAAATCCGGCTAAACGTTTACTGAATTCATATTAAAATAAGTCGACTATTGTTAATCTAATAGAACAAACAAAAGCCTTTATACATACATACATACATATATTTTATGGGTATAAATTATAATCTTTTAAAATTATTGCCTTTTTACACAAACATATCTTTAGAATTTCTCTTTTGTTTATTTCTATTTTTGAATTTTTTTTGTTTTGTTTGTTATTGGATCTTTAATATAAATCATGTACAGCCGCCAAATGTTACTGTTTGCATTGTTAACTGGCAATCAAATTATTTTCGCAAAATTAAAAAAAAAATTTTGATGCGATAATAAATTGGTTAATACATAAAGCAGTTGTTTTAAAATATATTGCACAACCTTGACCAAAACGAACTGTTTAAAATCTGGTTTTTTCTCTATATACATACTTATGTATATTTTATTAAATAAAAAATAAAGAAATTATTTTGGATATTTTTTCAAATAGACATCCGTTTGTTAAATGCAATGTTGTCCGTTTTTAAATTATATTATTACATATAATTGATTTCTTCTTCTTATTAATTAATTTATTAAGTTTAATAAGCTTCAATGGATATTACAATTGAATTTACTATTCATAAATTCATTAAATTTCGATTTTAGACATGCAACGAACTATCTAATTAATATATTAAAAATTGATTAAAAAAATGGCTTAATAAAGTTCAGTGCCACATTCTACCATTTATGTTAATAAAACAATTGTTTGGTTAACATATACGTTCTATAACTATAATTCAAGTTTTTTTTTTATTTAACAAAAAAGTAAAAATAACCAAACATTATTAAACAATAAACAATTGAGACTTGAATGTACATACATATGTATGTACATATAAAATGCATTAACTGTTTTTGAGGCAACAACGACAACTAAACTAAACAACACAAATGCTCTTTCGTTCATGGTTTATATACATAAATAGAACACTGATCCTTGAGGAGCCTTATGGCCAGAGTTCGGATTTGCGCACTCCTTTTGCTCTTTACGCTTTGCGCATTTCTTAAAAGCGTATTAAAAATGCGCACAAGCGCAAAGAGCGGAGCGAAAAAAAAGGAGCAATTGGTATGCGCAGCGCATTCGATTTATTAGCGCCGCTCTTTGCGCAATGCGCATTTAAATTTTTTGTCTAGCGCTTTGCGCATTGCGCATATTGAGCGGCGCATTGCGCATGCTCTTCTTTATGATAACAGTGGTTCTTTGAGTTTAGTCATTACTGCCACGAAAAAAAGTCTTTGCAGCCAAAATCTTTAAAAAAGTAACTAAATAAGAGTAAAAGTAACCAGAATATTTTTTAATGTTTATTAAAATTGTGTGTTTTATTTTTGAGTAAAATATCAATCATATTTGGCCTTTAAGGATTTATTCTTAATCCGTATATTATATGTACATAAAAAATGATCTGATTGCATGATTCAATGACTATAAGGTAGTCTTAGAAGCCCAGCTGACAATTCTTGCAAACCACTTGTTTTTAATTTCAGGTGTCGAATTTTTATTTGTATTTATTTATTAAATTTAAATTAAAAAATTTTTATTTAAAAGAAAATTGTAAAATTTCTTAAAATGAATACGAAATAAATATGAGTTTGTATTTTAGCAAAATAGATGTGATATGTACAAAAGATTAGAGCTATTGGAAATGAACCTTTTTTAAAGCTCCCAAAAATCAAATCAAACTAAAATCGTGGAAAGAAGTCTTCACAAAAAATTTCATATGTGAAGCGCAAAATAGAAAGGGACCTAAGGGTAAAAACCGGTTTAGTTCAGGAGAGCCATTTTAAAGATTTAAATACGTGTATTTAATACGTGACTTCACTTTCATAAAACGCGCATATCTCTGGGAGGGAACACTTTTGGGGCATGGGATTGGTCTCATTCGATGCTCAGATGTTGTCCACATAAAAAAAAAGTGAAAATTGATTTTTTACCCTTGGGTACCTTTCTCTATACGCTGTCACATATGCAAATTTTTTTTTAGAAATTTCAGTTTAAATAAGAAATATCCACAACAAATACATTTAGGTATGTTTTGTATGTAACTCTTCTCATGTACGTTTATAACAAGAAGGCGACGAAAATTCTAAAAATAGACGCAGTTGCATATTTTCCTGAGTAATTTTTTTAATATTTTGTTGTATGTACATATGTATGTATGTTCCCAGAAGACAAGCCCGAAAACACTGTAGTGAACCTGATGATGACATTTACATCATCTGTAGGTATGAATGAATGTACATTCACAAAAAAAATTTATAAATATTTGGCCTGCTTACCCTTTCTGTGGTTTCGCAAGCAAATATTTTTATGACTTTTTTCAATTTTTGAGCAGTTTGGGTTTTTCCAACATTTTATGTGTATGTTTCTTACAAGTAACGAAATGTGTATAAAACACATCATTAACAAGATTTTTTGAAATCCAAGAAAAGATTTTTTTAAATAACTTTGAGATAAGGGGCTGATTTTTTAACCTAAAACGTTTTTTTCGTTTTGAAATTGTATGGAAAAATTTTGTTTTGAAATGAATTTTTGTTATTTTTCATACAAATTTAAAACGTTTAGAAACGATTTTTTTTACAAAATCTGCCTATAAGTAAAAAACCAATTATCAAGGTATTTATAAACATGTATATATTGTCCTTGATAATGTGGTGTTGTATTTTTTAAAGATGATTATTCTTGATGTAAAAATTTATTATTTCCTTTACTAACATATTTTACCACTGTAAATGCGCTATGCGCATTTCTTGCTCTTTTGGCTCTTTTTGCGCGTTTCGCAAAAAAATGCGCAGCGCAAAAAAAGCGCAAATAAAATTGCTCTTTTTTGCGCTTGCTCTTTTTATGCGCAGCGCAAAAATAAATGCGCGGAGCAAGCGCAATAATAAATTGGCGCCGCTCTTTGCGTAAAGAGCGAAAAAGAGCAAAAAGAGCGGCGCTGCGCTGCATTTTTTCGTACTCTGCTTATGGCCAATTAATGATTGCATAATTATATGTACGAGGTTTGTTCCAAAGAAAATATGAATTTTGAATTTTCGCGGGCTGTGTACATTCCATTTTTTTGTTATGTTAGTACACATGTGTTAGTCATATCTTGGAACAGGTCGTACGGTTAATAAGGAATACTACAAGGAAGTTATGCAACGATTGCGTGAAGCAATACTGCTCAAACGATCGGAATTGTAGAGAAAAAAATCATGGATTCTGCATTAAGATGATGCATCAGCACACACATAAATGCTTGTTCGTGATATTTTGGAGATGAATTTGAAAACTTTTCAAGTATGGTAAAGATCCACTGATGAGTTGAGTTAGCAATCAATGAGATATGGCATATATGTACTAAGATTAGCTAAACCATAACAAATAAATTTGTTTCTCAATACAAAATTTTTTTCTTCATGTTTAAAACAAAACCAATAAAAAGTTCGTGGGTGCCGGTTATCAACTTGACAATTTCCAAAAGATTTGCAAATAAATTATAATATCAAAGTGTATACATAGTACCATGGTCTAATAATCAGGTCTGCGCAAGAAGGAATATGGTTTTTTGTAGGGTTGTGTTTTGACCGTTAAATAATCTGCAAAAATATGGTAAGTTAATTCGGTCTTGTCAAAAGTTGTTTACATTTTTGGCCGCCATCATGAATATTTTTGTTTACGTTATGCTTTTTGTTTTTGCATAACCAATAAATACATACAAAACAACTTTTGTTTTGTTTTGTATACAGCTTTGTTTTGACAATTTTGAATGAATTTTACACAAACAAAATGCATGTCGTTTTTTGTTGTTGCGTTGATACGCGCACCTTATTATTCCACCATGCATAGTACAATACATTTGTGATTTTTCAAATAACAAGAGCTAAAAAACAAAAGTAAAACAGCTTTTCAAAAACACTTTACAAACATCATAACAAATAATTTTTTTCATTCAATATGAATGTGTTTACTTTTCTATAAACATGTACATATGTATGTATACATGTAATTCATGTATGAGTAAATTAGTTCTGGAACTTTTCAAACATGAATGGTAAAGATCTACTGATGCATATACGAGTAGATTTGCTAACCCATAACAAATAAATAATGTCATATTTTGTAAGAGCTAAAAAAGTTAAGAGAAAAAAGTTTAGCTGTTTCGAAATTAGGTCAACTTCATTGTATTTTAAACGGCTTTCATTTCAATATTGATAAATTTAATTAAGCTTAATGATACATATCATAAAGCTAAATTTTAACTAAATTGAAGTAAAAGATAATTATTGTTGTTTCCACCGTTTATTTAATCAGTTGGTGCGAGTGAGTTATTTGTAAACATAAAGTTAATATGAGCGAATTTTCAAACATTTCAATTAATGAACAAAAGGAAATATATGTACATATGTATATACTTATTAATTTTTAACTTGTACAAAAAATATGAAAACATGTACATATTAATTATTTTTTTTTTATTAGATTTTATTTACACTCATGGTTTTTTTAAAAATTCGATTGAAAACTTGAACGCATAAATCAGACGAGTCATCATGTACATATTTCAAATAAAAACGTTATATGCACCCATTTTATCACAATCAAATGCTGACGACATGTATCAACTCTTGTTGTACATATGTATGTATGTATGTATAATTACAACTTTTACACAAATTAAAACTAAAAAACATCTGTACATATGTATGTAAGTCTTTCTGCATACGTAGATACACATGAGCACTATTGTTGATACATTATAAAGTGCCGTTACATATATATAAAAAGTACCTCGTAAGTACCCTACATTACCGAGCAACATACACAATATAACAACATGCAGACAGTAGGGTAATTACTATGGATATTTTATCAAGTTTTGGTACACAACGTAGGAATAATTAACCAAATCGTACGAATTATAGTTACAACTTTTCGTCAAGTTTCGTCAAATTTCATTTGCTTAAGCAAACACCGAAACCAATCGTACCTTGCTTAAGCAAACAGCTGTTTATACATTTATTTATTGAAATTAGTTGAAACTGTTGCATTTGTTGGTACTTTTTTATTTGTAAATGTTTTCATTTCATTTCTAACATAACAAAAATTTAAATAAATTGCTTATTTTTGGTTTGAGATTAATTAGACGTAGACATAAAATCAATTTTTGGAAAAATAAGAAGAAAATAGTTTTTGAATAGTACATCCAAATAAGTACAATATAGCCACACAAAAGTCGTCAATAATTTGCTTAAGCACTTGACATGCTTTTCGTTGATTTCTGACAGTAGCTTAAGCTAGCTTATAAGGCCCAACTATAATGTGCTTAACGTAACTTAAGCTAGTGTCAAAATTCAACGAAAAGCATGTTACTTATTGAGGTTAAAAACTTTCTACACTTAGTTGCAAACATTTGTACTTTTGCAAAAACTATTTTCGTTTTTATTTCTTTAAGATGTAATATTGTTTACGAAATCTCATTTAATTTGTAAAAGTTATAAATATATTACCATAAACAAGTAAATCCATGTTTATCTTTTACTAATTTATAAAGTAAACGAAAACTAAAATAAAAAAAGTACTAAAAAAAGCAACAGTGGTTGCATCTTTTAATTGTAAACAATTACATATATGTATCTATTATGTATATTGGAAAATTTTTATAATACAGCTGATGTGTCATTTGCTTAAGGAAGAGCGAAATTGACCGCACTTTTCTTAAGCAAATGACACTTTCTACATCTTTAAAAGATGTTCCTAAATCATTTTGTTCCAATCAACATCTTCCGATAATTTTAATGTCATCTGTAGCAAAATGACAGATACATACTTACATATTGACAGTTTAATTTTTTGTGAATGATATATGTATGTATACATAATTGTGTAAGAAAAAATAGAGAAAAATATATTAAAATTACTGGCACACGTAAGTTTTTACTTTATTTTATACTTATGTTGTACATACTTAACTATAATAATTTATTTTTGGTTTTAGTAAAGAAAAGCACTGCTCGTCGCATAGTATGGAACCAGGATTTGGAAAACATGTTGCTGGACTTGTGGGATGACAAAATAGAAGAGTTGAGAGGCACAAGAAAAAACTCTCATGTCTTTCAGGAAATCGCTGAAAGTTTGATGCAGTTTGGATTTTCTGGGTGTTGGACAGATGTTCGGACGAAAATAGACAATCTAACCCGCAAGTACAAGTAAGTAATTTTAAGCATAATTAGTGCTGGTGAACCAAAAAGGTTATGTTTTTTTATAGACAGGAAAAAACAAAATAGGGCCAACAGGAAGGGCGCCATCGGATTGGTGCCATTACAATAAAATAAACAGCATTTTGGGGTCATTTAAAGTTCATAATGTTAAAATTGCTATGCATGAAAGCACTGGTAAGCTAACTTTTTCCATGCATACATAGGCTGACTTCCAAAACGTCAATTGCTATGTGTCTGAACAAAGCATCACATTTCAAAACGCCGCAGTACAATAAATATACTATGTATACCATTTCAAAACGCCGCCGCCAAGTATTTTTAACGTAATAAGAAAGCAAACAAGGCATCGGTTTTATAGTTGTTGCATTGTTTCGGAACTTTGCATATGTATGTGATTTAAATACAGTAGCAATACTGTATACAAACTTTGTATACGAACGTTTTGGAAGTCAGCCATACATACATACATATCTATGTTCATAGTTTAACAAAGCTAATTTTTAATTTTTTAGACATGTCAACTTTAATGAATGACTTGATCGAGTGTGATCCGAATGCTTTTTGCACTACCCAAGTTGATGAGCCCGGTCAAGTTTCAAAAAGAAGAAAGTTGGACCCGAGTTCAGAGCTTGTGCGGTTGGCCCAAGAGGGCATGGAAATGCAGAGGCGGCATCATGAGGAAAGGAAGGAGCAGGCTAGCGAAATGCTAAAAAGGTTGGATACCATTTCCTCTCAAAATGTTGCCTTTCAAACAGAGCTCCTAAATATTTTGAGAGGAAAACATAAGTAAAGTTTTAACAACTTCAGAAAGTATGTATATAAATGAAAAAATTGCCCGAAGGTATTAAAACATTACGGAAATATTTATAATCAGAAAAATTGTATACTTTGTAATCTTGAGTTTCAAAATATTAAAGTTTGCTCATTTTTATTTATGTGATATGGAATGCCTGCTTTGTTATTAATAAGCCTTTTTTTCACTTTTTTATAATAAAACATGAACAGCAATGTTTTCTGTTTTTCACATTTGTTAAGTGCACTAATAATTCAAAATTATTATTTTACGCATTCAGTAAACCATTTGAATTTGATTACTGAGGAGACTGTCAACAATCAGTTTCAAGGTATTTTTAATTAAATAATTTTACTTAATACGTAAAATAATAATTGGAAATTATTAGTGCATTTAGGAAATGTTAAAAACATAAAAAAACAATACTGTTGATAGTTTTTTTTATAAAAAGGTGGACTTAAAGCTTATTTAATATATGAAGAGTTTTGTTTGATGTTGGTTAAGCATCGCCTAATATGCCTTTTATTTCTGCTTATGAAACTCATCAATAGGGCTTCAACCGAAAAATTTTTGGTCCCTGGTATGTATGTATATTATCGAAAATTTGCGACTAAATGATGAAACAGAACTGGGGCTTGACGTTTTTCTTCATACAATTTGGCATATAAAAGACGCGGCTGAAAGCAGTCGTGAGATAGAATCTATTTTATTTTGCCAGCGACTTTGCTTATGCTCTCACTCTCAGAGTAAAATTCTCTCAACAATGCTACCACACTTTTATTATATTTCATACAATTTGTAAACAAAACCAAAGAAAAATAAGAACAAAAGAAAATCAAAAAAAAATTTGAAAGAGCAATATAATTATAATTTTCTAAATTTGTAAATAATATGAGTAATATTGTCGAAAAATTGATTGCAGAAGTGCATAAACATGATTTCATATATAATTTGCAGTAATCAATGTACAAAAACAAGACTTGTGGATAAAAATTGGAAATGTGAATGAAGTTGAAGACGACGCTTTAATTCTGGGCATTTTTTCTCTGAGAGTCGTTTTTGCTTCAAGTTGCGGACGTGTTCTGTTTCATCATTAACTTAGCATCAGCTTTGAATGAAAGATTTGAGGGCTTAGAGTAGTGTCGGGCGCACACATACTCTCTCATATGTTTTGGTATGGGAAGCAGCAAAAAAACGAACGACTGTCAATAATTATACACTCGAAAAATTTTTCTGTTGCCAAAAGTAAAATACATTTCTTGCCTTTTAGTATTTTTATTTGATTTGAATTTTTTTTCAATAATACCTTTTATGTTAATATAATAATAACGAAAACAATATTCATTTAATAATAAACTAGTTACACAACGAATGAAATAAAATATAATATTTAATAAGTAAAGAAATATCGAGAAAACATAATAAATAAAAATAAAATTTATTAAAAACGAAGCCCTCAAGCTTGATAATTTGTTAAATTCGATAATTAAAATAAAAAGTTCGAATAAAAACAAATTTATAAAAAAAAATCATTTTCCCATTCTTCATTGAACATTTTGCTTTGAGTGTAAACAAAAAATTGTAAAGCTAGGTCTTCCTCACACAAGTGCTGATCAGCGACTGGTTTGATTTAATGATGAAACAGAACTGGGGCTTGACGTTTTTCTTCATACAATTTGGCATATAAAAGACGCGGCTGAAAGCAGTCGTGAGATAGAATCTATTTTATTTTGCCAGCGACTTTGCTTATGCTCTCACTCTCAGAGTAAAATTCTCTCAACAATGCTACCACACTTTTATTATATTTCATACAATTTGTAAACAAAACCAAAGAAAAATAAGAACAAAAGCAAATCAAAAAAACATTTGAAAGAGCAATATAATTATAATTTTCTAAATTTTTAAATAATATGAGTAATATTGTCGAAAAATTGATTGCAGAAGTGCATAAACATGATTTCATATATAATTTGCAGTAATCAATGTACAAAAACAAGACTTGTGGATAAAAATTGGAAATGTGAGTGAAGATGAAGCCGACGCTTCAATTCTGGGCATTTTTTCTCTGAGAGTCGTTTTTGCTTCAAGTTGCGGACGTGTTCTGTTTCATCATTTACTTTGACGAAATGATAACAAAGCAAAAACCAGCGTTGTCAACTTGGTGCGTTTCGCACCTTTTTTGGTGCTTTTCTAAATGTTTTGTGCGAAAAATATCTGAGTTGGTGCGTGGTGCGCTTTTTTTTTAATTTTGGTGCGTTTTTTTAATTTTGGGTGGCTCCAAAGCATATTAAACACAATTTTTTGTTTCAGTATGAGAATTTTTTACAAAAAATACAACTGTTTCAATACCATTTCATTCAATTGTGTACAATTTTAACATTAAATTTTACAGACCATAATAAGAGCAACCATTAATGATGTTTAAGAGGTACCAAAACACATTCACAATAAACGTTAAACCGTCTTGTTGTTATAGATAGTTTGTAACATTTCATTATAAGAAATTTGTTGTCCCTTTTAGATTTTCAGAGTACATAATTGTTTTTTGTCGTAAAAGTTGCTGTCAAGTCTATTAAAGAGCTTAGCAAAAACAAAGTATTCTCGAGACTAGCGATTATTGTTCGATTTTTATAAAATGCATAAAAAATGCGTTTAGTGTTGTAACACTAAAATTAATAAAATTTATAATTACTAAAAGAAGTATTTAAAGTTTGTGTCAATAATGGAGTCTAAAAAAGGAGATCATAAGCGAAATACAAAAAGATTTGGGAATCACAATGTGTGTTTAAGCAACGGATTTGGCCAAATAATATCACAAAAGTAAGATACTTTTATTGCAAATGCGACATCGAAATTGCAGCCTTGAGCCCATTTAGCTACAAAATATTTTATCCCAATACAAATATGATTTAAATGAGAATGAGAATTTGAATCCGATGTCGAAATATTATTTAGTATTGAAAAAGTTTGGAGAATGATGCACTTCATGCAATGGCACAATATTGATTCAACATTAGAATTTTGGACTAAAGTTAAATGTTGTAAAAACAAATAATTAATTATTCAATTAAAAAAAAAATGCTGTTCTTGGTGCGTTTTTTGGTGAATAGCGCGTTTTTTTCTCCATTTTGGTGCGTTTTGAAATTTCAAAGTTGACAACGCTGGCAACAACCGAACGTTAATTCTCATAAGCTACACGAAGATGCTTATAGTATACGTGTGTCGACCAGCGTTGTCAACTTTGAAATTTCAAAACGCACCAAAATGAAGAAAAAAACGCGCCATTCAACAAAAAACGCACCAAGTTCAGATTTTTTTTTTTATTGAAAATTTTTATTGAATTAATTTTGCATCTTTACAACATTTAACTTTAGTCCAAAATTCTAATGCTGATACAATCAGCCTTACTCGTATTGTGTTAAAGAAAAATTAGATTAAAGAAAAATCTGGCGTCAAACACAATAAGGCTGAATATTGTGCCATTGCATGAAGTGAATCACTCTGCACCCTTTTTCAATACTAGATAATATTTCGACATCGGATTCAAATTGTATTGCTAATGGCATGATATCATATTTGCAATGGAATAAAACATTTTGTACAATGCTGGTTCTTGATGTCGTTTGTATCTAAATGGGTTTAAAGCTGCAATGTGCTTCCGCGTTCCACAATGCCGAACAAGGTTGGATATTTAGGCGTGATTTCGCATTTGCAATTAAAACATCTTGCTTTTGTGTTATTATTTGGTCAAGGCCGAATCCATTGCTTAAACACACGTTGTGATTCCCAAATCTTTTTGTATGTCGCTTATGATCTCCTTTTTAGACTCCATTATTGACACTGACTTTAAGTATTTATTTTAGTAAATATAAATTTTATTAATTTTAGTGTTACAACACTTTATATAAACTGTTACGCATTTTATAAAAAAAGATCAATGATCGCAGATCTCAAGAATACTTTGTTTTTGCTAAGCTCTTTAATAGA
Organism: Lypha dubia; assembly: GCA_947311025.1. Classification (NCBI taxonomy): domain Eukaryota; kingdom Metazoa; phylum Arthropoda; class Insecta; order Diptera; family Tachinidae; genus Lypha; species Lypha dubia. Next base: position 73,202,564 of record OX371260.1, read on the forward strand.
CTTGACAGCAACTTTTACGCAAAAAACTCTGAAAATCTAAAAGGGACAACCAATTTCTTATAATGAAATGTTACAAATTATCTATAACAACAAGCAACGGGTTTTGTGAATGTGTTTTGGTACCTCTTAAACATCATTAATGGTTGCTCTTATTATGGTCTGTAAAATTGAATGTAAAAATTGTACACAATTGAATGAACGACGAGGATTTTAAGAAATCACGCGATGGCTACTACATTGGAAAATGTACTATCGCAATTACTTTTGCAGCAGCAGCAAGCTGCGGCCCGTCAACAAGAATTAATTGAACTTCTTGCAAGAAAATTTGAAACTCCGTCATCGGTTCACCCAGATTCCTCGCAAGCACCACAGCAGGAAACGTTGATGGATCTAATTGCGAGAAATATACAAGAATTTCGATATGATCCCATCCTCGTCGCCAATTGTTATGATTGTGTTTCAATTAAAACTCACTTTATTTATATAAACGAATGATAGTCTTTATTCATCTATGTTAGTCAATCAAATTAAAATTTATTTTTTATCACCAATATATATTTTTAATATATTCATTATATCAATGTCATGGCCTATTAATCGTAGATATAGAACTTCTTATCAAAGTGTTGTTCCAACAAAATGGTATTGAAACAGTTGTATTTTTTGTACAAAATTCTTTTTCCTCATACCGAAACAAAAAATTCTGTTTAATATGCTTTGGAACCACCCAAAATTAAAAAAAACACACCAAAATTAAATAAAAAGCGCACCACGCACCAACACAGATATTTTTCGCACAAAACATTTAGAAAAGCACCAAAAAAAGTGCGAAACGCACCAAGTTGACAACGCTGGTGTCGACGTCGCGCAAACAGAATTTTCTTGCTAAGCACGCGTGCTTAACATTTCAAAAATCGCCCGACACTGGTTTAGAAAATAATGAAACCCCTTATGTATATATCTACAATTCGTGACCCTCGATACAAGACTCGAATATTTCAAAGACAATCGACTTCAATCCTATCGAAAAAACGTCTTATTTAGCTGCTTAACATGACTCTACATTCCGAAAGTGTTGAAGACACAGTCCTCCCTACACCTCGCAAAAGTTCTGTAAAGTCTACGAGAAGTACTCGCCTTTGAAGCGCATGTAAAAAATTTTAAGAGAATCCGAGGAGGATAAGCCTCTATCCATCCTAAGCTATGGTTCTGCTAACGAAGAAGTCGAGAGATACCTTAGATCTCCTAATATTCCTAGAGACGCAGACCCTCTTGTTTACTGGCGCAATGACATATCCTACCCAAACTTGAAGAAAATGGCGCAGAAATACTTAAGGGTTCAAATGAGTTCTGTCGCATCTGAGAGACTATTTTCCAGGTCTGCTTCAAACGGATTTGAGAAATCGTCTATCTCCGCAAAATTTGAGAACACTTTGTTTTTTAAACAAAAATCTTATTAATATCAATTTTAAATATTAATCTTTTGCAATGTTGTTTTTATAATTTTAATTTAATTTTAACATGATCTCAAATTCAATTCTTTCTTTTTTAAGTCTTATTAATATCAATTTTAAATCTTGAGTCAATCTAAACTGAATGCCATCATTTATTTTGTAAAATCATAAATATTGCAGACGTTTTGTAGTTTGAAAATTTGAATTTTAGAAACTGAAATCTATTGAAAATTTTAATGATTTGAATGGCTCATTAATAAACACTGTTATTTTGTATAATAGAAGAATTACTCTACTTGAGATTTGTTAATTTTTACTTGAGCTCAATTTCAATATGCGTATCGGTATCGGCGATATTTATTTTTGAGTATTGGTATCGGATCGGCGAAATGGCGTATCGTTACATCCCTAATTTGAATGTACCCAAAGTGTTATAAGGAAGGTGGCAGCAGGAGAAAAAAAACTTGGCAGCATTAGAAAAAGTAAATTTAAAATAAGTCAATCTGTCAAAATCATTTATTTTTTAGAATAAAAATTGTGAATTGCTTTTTAGCTTAGACATTGCTGTACACTTCAATACGAGTACTTGAAACATACTGTATGTATATAAGTATGTAGGTGTAATTACATTTTATTTAATTAATTCTTTAAATATTAACTTCCATGTATTTTAAGTAGAGATGTGCAAATGTCGTGAATTTTTCGTGTCACGCGTGAATCGCGTGATTCGTGATTACAAATTGCGTGATCGTGATTCAAAAATATAATACCGTGCGTGATTTTTTAATACAATTTTCACGTACTCAAAACAGTTCTCTATGTTAAAATCTCCGTTAAAAATGCAGACATTCATCTACATACATACATATCTATGTACGCACATTAATAAATTAATAATAATAAAATTTAATAAAACACTAAGAACCATAGTACAAAAGTATGTACATTGTATGTATAAAATGTAAATATGAAAAGTTATTCAAAAGTATGTATGTAGTATTTACACCTTTGGAAATATTGCGTTAACCTAAACCTAACAACACTAGTAATCCTTTTGAATTCCTTTACATATAAGTTATAAATTTAAATAACCTGCCTTGGCAGACAGTGCTAGATTTTTTATATTAAGTTTATCCTTTGTATAGCTAATTTTGCGAGCTTTTCCTGATGTTTTTTTTATTTAATTGAGATCTTGAAGTAAATAAAGAAATTAATTATAAAATAAAATTTTTTAGCATATGCTAAATCTTTTATTGCAAAACTTGTATTTCACCGTGAGCGTGCGTGCAAAATTATTCCCGTCGTGCGTGAAAGCAAGCGATTAAACATATTGCGTTCGTGAGCGTGCGTGATCGTGAAAGTTTAAAATCATGCTGTGCGTGAGCGTGCGTGAAAAATATTTATGTTTCGTGATCGTGCGTGATCGTGAGCGTAATTTTACTCACGCGCACATCTCTAATTTTAAGCACCAAGGTCTGTTTTTTAAAAAATGATTATTTATAATTTTTTTTTATAATATTTCGTTACAATTTGTGTAATTTCTCTAGGGAATAAATATTATAACAAATTAATAATTATTATGAAAAATTAAATTAACAAAAGTCAAAAGTCTCAGAAAAAAAATATTTGAAATATTATTTGAAGTTAAAAAATATTTTTATTCAATTTTCAAAAAATATAACTAAAAACTTATACTATGAACTAGTTATTAAAAATGTATTAACTATTCTTATTATTTTTGATATTTATTTTTAATAAAAACGGGCTTTTAAGGTCATATATTTAAAATAAAATTATATCTTTTATTTCTTTTTAACTTCCGACGTTTCGTTGGAAAATCCCAACATCATCAGGGAAAATATTTTTATTTTGATCTGGTAATACAGAAATTTTTTGTTAAAATTTTTTGCAAATATTTTACAATTTTTGTTGTGATTAAATCAAAAACAAACGAAAAAGGTCAAGTAATAAATACTTAAAAAATAATATTCTTATTATTATTTTTTTAAATCAAATGTCTGTAGTTTTGTGTTGTCTGCTATAAAGGTTATTCCATGTTCTAAGGGCGTATTAATAAATTGTAGCATTTTTATATAAGGTCAAAATTAAAATTAATCAATTAAAACTATGTAATTCTTTAAATATTTTGTTTTTTTTTTGTTAATTAAAATAAATCTTTTGTTATTATTTTTAACTAGCCTGTATATGGTCAGTTTTCTTTATTTTTATGATGCAAATAATAAAAATTTATTTAATCTTTTTTCTCAACTTTTCAACTGCTTTTTTTCGACGTCTACAGGATAATATTTTATTTATATTTTAATTCTAGCAACTGAAAAAAATGGCAAATAGAAGATCAAACTTTAAAAGAAGCTCAAAAAACACTGATAAAGAAAAACTCATATTAGACATATGGGCATTTCCAGAAAAAGGTCAACCGCGACAGAAATATTAAAAACCGGAAAAAAAAATTTTCTTTATCAAATTTAATTAGAGAACTGTCTAAATTTTTATAATTTATTAACTTAAATAATAATTCTTTTATTTTTGTTATCATTGGAATATATCCTGTTTTATTTATTTTTTATACTTATAAATAAAAAATTTTAAACCTAAAAAATGCCTTTGGAATCATTGTCCCGTTCGCGATGTCCCGTTCGCGATTCTAAAAAAAATATTTAAAAAAAAATAATAATAAGGATAATTAAAAAAAAACAAATTGCTAAATAAAAGCTTTATATCTCTGCTTTAGTTAAAAAATAATCTCCATTTAATAAACTGACAAAATTCGCAGAGTTGTAAACAAAACCACACACCGAAAAAAATGACTTACATTTTTTGTCCCGTTCGCGATCGCAAGTTTATCCAAAATATTTGGAGAACGTTCATATTTTATAATTTTCTTTTTGTTCTCAAAAATTGTTCTACTAAAATGCTATTAAATATTTATAAAAAACTCTTAGTAATTTTGAATTTTCATTAATTCAATAAAACTGAACTTGAGCCTGATAATATTACTTTTCATATGTAAATCAATATAAGTTCAAATAATAATTACGTTTATTCGTAATAATAATAATATAAAAATATTAATTCCGCTTGGGCACGAGCTATAAATACCCTAATAGCAGGGGTCACAGTAATATGTGAATTTCCCTAATATAGAGTAAAAACAACAAAAACGTTAAAATACAAAGTAGAATACTTTGATGATAACGGACTATGAGTTTGTGGTGATTATTAGTTCCAAACAGTAATGAGGGAATTTCGTACTAACCAGCACTGTTTCATTGTAGAATAAAAATTTAATGAAAAATTAATTCTTATATTCTATTACTGTTGAAAACTGGTTAATTAAATAGTTGATACTCTTCTCAATTAGTATCCACTTTACGAAAATTGTAGTGGTAGGCAAATTGAACGCTGATGAGAGGTGTAGCGGCCTTGAAATCAGTACTGATACGTTCTGCTAAAAACTGATTGGATATAAATAATAATATTTTCCAACATAAAAAAAAAACTCTTAGTAATTTTGAATTTTCATTAATTCAATAAAACTGAACTTGAGCCTGATAATATTACTTTTCATATGTATATTTATAAAAAGTTAAAAAAAAAATTTGAGTTTTCATATTTTTTTTTCAAGTTGAGTGCGTACGAATGTCCCGTTCGCGATCCTGGAAATGCCCATATATGAAAAACACAGAAAATAAAAATGAAATCATGATCACCACAGCAGACCAAGGAAATAAGACTGTGGTTATGTACAAGAGTTACTACAGAAACAAAATGAAAATGTTATTAGATGACAAAAAAACTTGCAAAGTTATAAGATACTACCCTAACGAAAACTTACAAAAAGCAAACAACTAGGTAATAACAGACCTTCAAAAAATGAATCTTATAACAAAGGTTAAAGATACATTTTGGTTTGCGGAAAAATCTCTCACCATTTCTAAATATTAATGAAATTTCATACTTGAGCTATTTTTTGTTTTACATAAACATATTATTAATTTTTCTTAACCAAAAAGAAAATTAAAAATTTTGAAAACTTCATCGCCATTGGTGTGTGAACTTTTTTGATCTTAGTGAAAAAATAAATATACGTTCCTTTATAGTTTTTTATGCTCTATCGGACTGTGCTATGCCATTTTTGATATATAAAAAAATTGTTAAAAAATTATATCCCTAACGTACATATGTACATTAATTATTTGTTTTTAGTTTTTTAAATTTACGTTCGCTTATTTTTATATATCAAACGAATTGATAGTGATTTTGACAATTTTAAGGACAATAGCTAAAACAAATAAAATTTCTAATGTGGCAATACTTAGAAAAAACGTTAGTACATTCGATCGAATGCTATATATATATATATATATATATATATATATATTATTTTACATTAGATATGTATATACATATGTGACGCGCAAAATAGAAAGGGACCTAAGGGTAAAAAACGGTTTTGTTCAGGAGAGCCATTTTAAAGATTTAAATACGTGTATCTTTGGTGTACCATCACTTTCATAAAACGCGCATATCTCTGGGAGGGAACACTTTTGAGGCATGGGATCGGTCTCATTCGATGCTCAGATGTTGTCCACATAAAAAAAAAAAGTGAAAATTGATTTTTTACCCTTAGTTCCCTTTCTCACATATGTTCATACATACATAAATACAACAACAATCGAGCTTCTCTTATAGTTTTTCTTTGCGCTTTTTATTTCAAAAACAGCTGATTGCTTAAATACTCTCCCAAACTAGCCTGAAGCAAAAGTACGGTCTGTTTCGTGCAAACAAGGGGCGCATACTGTTCTTTCAAAATCGGTCTCATCCACAATTTTCGCGAACGATTTCCTTTCAAATTATGAAGTAAAGAAACATTCCTATTATTGTGTGCAAAGATTGGAAAATGGCTTATATAATTTTAAAACTTAAGAAGAATATGTAAAAATATAAAAGGAACACAATTAAATATTTTTTTTGTGTAGTTTTATTATTTATTGAATCTTCAATTATAAATTGAAACATCAATAAGTTATTCAAATCTTAAATCTAAAACTATTAAATATGTATATGTTAATCAAACTTTAGGAAAAATGGCCCCAAACTTAAAAATAAAAACAATAAAAAATTCCCCCAAAAAAGGAAAAATGGCTCCAAAGTTCGTGTTGCTGTTGTTTTCAATACAAAACTTGGGGGACATTTTTAGTTTGGGGTAATTTTTAATTTTTCGTTATGGGCCCAAAATTAAAATAAAAATATGTTTAATCACGTATTTTCACGCACGAAGGGAATAACTTTGCACGCAAGCGCACGGTGAAATACAAATTTTGCAATAAAAGATTTAGCAGATGCTAAAAAGTTTTATTTTGCAATTAATTTCTTTATTTACTTCAAGATTATCAATTAAACAAAAAAATTCAGGAAATGCTCGAAAAATTAGCATTACAAAGGATAAACTTAATATAAAAAATCTAGCACTGTCTGCCAAGGCAGGTTATTTAAATTTATTACTTAACTTATGTAAAGGAATTCAAAAGGAGTACTAGTGTTATTAAGTTTAGGTTAACGCAAGATTTCCAAAGGTGTATGTATGCACAACGTACATGGATATGTATTCATCTACACACGAATGTCTGCATTTGTATCGGAGATTTTAATGTATGAATCCACAATCATACATATGTACGTAATTACATACATATGTACATATGTATTAAAAAATCACGCACGATCACGCACGGTATTATATTTTTGAATCACGATCACGCACGCACGCGTGATTTTATCAACTTGTAATCAGGAATCACGTGATTCACCGTGAGTCACGCGTGACACGAACAATTCACGACATTTGCACGTCTCTAAGAGAAACCTTGAGCCCCGCCGAAAGAAAGAGAATGCCCGAAAAATTGTCCAAATAAACAAGGTCTCCAAACACAAAGTGAAATAATTCCCCAAACTTGTATATGTTGGAAGATTTTTGGATCAATGACTGGTAAGTCAGATAGTCTTTGCTAGCCACCGTTGTGTCGGGAAATACCATGGTGGAGAAAATCCTTAAGCCCGGCCAAAGGCCGGCTACGCGGACATTCCTTAGTAATACAAATCAAATATTTTAAAATTTGGGATTATTTTCCAAAATTTTAGTTGCTTACTAAAGATCCCATACAGAGCCGAATTTGTTTTAATATTAACAGGGGAGCTGCCACAGTTTCAATTTAACTCCAAACATTAGTGTTACCAAATGGTATTTAACTATAAATGTGTGTACAAATGAAATGGCCTACGGCTGCATTACATAGGAGTAGTCCATAAACTACCCCTTTTATCTAAAATGGAGCATGTACTCCAATAATTTTTGTACGGTACTGGTAAAGCAAAAATATTAAAAATACATATGTATGTATATAAAACACGCATTTTCAATGGCATCTTCTTCAAACAAAGAAGCAAATTGGACTGTCGCCATAAAAAAGAATGGGAAGGCGAGGATTGGGCAAAAGGAGAGTCAATGAAATCGTAAATTAATGTTCATATATACCACGTATCTTAATTTTACTTGCAGTTTGGCTAAAATCTATTTTAGATGCACCTATGGCATATCAGGAAACTAATAATGAGCAAAATATTTACTTCATGTTGCTTTGCTTGCAAGGTTGGATTTAAGTCGCATAACATGAACTTAAAAAGGCACTCTTCGTCTTATAAAAATTAAAGTAATGTTTCCATTTTATTCAGGCAGAACAAAATTGAAAAATTTCAAATGAGTCAAAAATAATGGACATTAGAATTGCAGATTAAAGGACACGTTGAAATTATTTATGTCCACAAAAGTTTCAGTAGGTGAATATGAGCTTCAATGGTTAAAGCTGTGCTGGATTGATTAAAAACATTACTTTAAAGACGAATTACCAACAAATCTACTAGATTTTAGGCCTTCTGTTTATAACTATAGTGGTGCAGCGGGTACATTTCATTTAAAAGAAATAGCTTTGGCCGTTCTTAACATGTTGGTTATTGCAACTACTCGTAGCAACGCTTGAGTATAAAGAGTGTTTTCTATTATGAACTACACCAAAACTTGATTACGTAACAAAATACAATACGAACTTCTAGATGCCTTAATGAGAATTATAAATTATATGAATATAAACAAAATGTGTTGCAATACGTTTGAGCCAACAGAAAATATGGTAAATAAATTTAATTCAAATACTATCTATGTATGACAGTCCGAACGGTACAAATGAATTGGATGAGGCTGAGGTTTATAATCTGCTAGATGCATGCAATTAAATTTGTTTATTATATGTATATATGTATCAGTGATGTTATACACTTTTTTGAGAAGTCTTTACGCAGCACTTAAAAAATCCCTATTTTTCCCTACGCGCTCAAAAAATTGTCTTTACAAAAATCCCTACAACTTTTATATTATAATATATCAAACAATGCAAATAAAATCATTGTGTTTAAAATATAAACGTTTTATTGAAACTTGATATACATAATGAATTATTCTATCAGTCTCTTTTTATAAATTAAAAACTAAATAAACAAAAATTGGAAAACATAAAAACAAGTGATATACTTAAATTGATTTAAAATCACAATTAGTTCATTGGTAAAAAAGCGAAATATAAAAAATATGTATTTTGCACTTTTGAAATTTGCTAGTATACAAAAAAAATTGTTTGCCCGTGTTATTTTTGACTGGTGATTTCTTGACATGTCGTAAGGAAACCAGTTTTTTAAATGAGTTTCGGTACATTGGAAGGTATAACAATTTTTACATTCGCCTCTTTAAAATGAGCGGACAATGGAAACTGAAGTTAAATGAAATTCTCATTAAAATTTTTCATTTTGGTAACTGTACTCCAAAACTTTTCGATGTCCATATTTAACAAATCACATATTTCTTGCTCTGAAAAAATAAATTAAAAAAAGGATCTCCACTCTTGTAGAAGAGAATTAGCGTCCATTTTTATAATTTTCGAAATATTTTTAAATGAAAATTCATTTTTATTTCATTTTTTTTCCAATGTAATTTCAAGGTTTAAGAACCCCATTTCTCTGAATATTTCTGTTTTGAGGTGTAATATTTGCTGTATTTCTTCCAAGACCAAATTGAAGAAGGTTGCCAAATTAATATATTTTTGCCATATTATTGAAAAGTCCCCACATTTTAATGATTTCAACAAATCTGTCATTTTTTCCCTACGGTCATTTTTTTGGAAGAAAATCCCTACGAGTAGGGATTTTTCCCTACATATAACATCACTGATATGTATGCACATATGAATTAAAAAATTATCAGACAAAACACAATTTTAGTTCATGTTTATTTTTTAATTAAATATTGAATTGTGATAAATGAATTTAATTAATAAAAAAAATACTTTCGAAATTCTACTAAGAAAATTTTTTTGGTGACATTATTTTACTGTAAAAAGGTTAAAAATTTATTTTTGACGATTTTTGACTATTGTTTTGGCGACGGATGTGAAAAAAAATCTGACAACACTGATTTACATATATGTAGATTAAAAAAGTAATCATTGATATAGTAGAAAGCTGTGTTCATTTATTAAAAATTGTTACAAATTTGTAACAATTGTTACTAGAAAGCGTTCATTAACCCAAAAAATTTGCAACGAGAGAGCGTCGAAAGAGCGTAAAAAATTGAGAGACAGAAAAATTCTTGCAAGTTTTTACAAGTAAAATTTTTACTTGTAATAATTATTCAAACAGCTGCGTTTGCGTTTGTGTTTACAAAACAATATTTCTAAATTAAGTTGCAAATAAAAATATTTTGGAAAATTTAAGAAATTGTAAGTAAATGTGAACTTTTAAAACGATAAAAAGTATTAAAAAGATGTATCTTAGGAACAACAGAAGCAAAATAAGATGTCTAATGGAATTGAAATGTTTTTGTTTTCTTTTTTCTTTAATTTTCACAGACCAGCTGTTATTTCTAATATTGTAAATATTGTGAGTACCGAGAGACTCGGTACTTTAAACTAAGCAGGCAAATAATTCAATTAGTGCAGATATATATTTGCAAATAAATTAAATTATTTTTAAAATTAACTTTGAAATAGTAATGTTTTTAACTATCAAATTCTATTTCTACCACCATATGTCCACGTGTGGACCGCAGAGAGATTTATTTTCACTTATATTGCGAAATGATTGTTCGAACTTATGTTTAACAAATTAATTGGTTGCTTTTTCTTTTGCAGTTGTTTTTATTTACCTTAATTACATAAATAAAAGAAACTTGATAAAATTTGAAAAATATTCTAATTTATAAAAAAATTTAAATGTACTTCCAATCTTCAAATTAACTAATTTATTTTTTGCCTTATTAACAGTTATTAATTATTATTTATAAGCGTAAATTAACACATAATTTATTAAATTACTTTTTTACTGCTTTTGGGGTTTAATGCTGGCAGCAACATGATATTTAATTTTGGATAAAGCTTTTTATTACAGTACCTCAGGTAGAAATTTAGAAATTAATCGAAAAAGCTACAATAATCTAACGAATAGCGTTTTTTTCTAAGAAATAACGAAATCGGACAAAAAATTTATAATAATTTGTAAAAGTAAATCACGAAAATCATCCATTACAAAAATATATTTCTTAAATATGCCAGATAATCACCCCTATCGTGAATAATTTTCCACGTGAAATTCTTTCACTTTTCACGTATTTGCAATCGTGAACAACTCGCATGAACAAATTTTATTCAGTCCAGAATAACAACGTGAAAAATGTTCACTGAAAAAAATTCCCCTTATCGTGAATATATATTTTCCTCGGAATTTTTTCACTTCTCACATTGATATTTTCACTTTATTTTTGATGGGGAATAGAACAGAAATTATATGTATTTCTTCTTATAATTCGAATATTAAAGCTGAAAAAGTTTATTTTAATAAAAAGTTCTGATAATAAGGCACAAACCGATGTATTCCTCAACAAAATGCAAAAAAACAGGTCGATTGCCTGCAGATTTGTGAAACTTTAATTTGTTGGCATTTTTCGTTTTGTTGGCTTTCCAATAAGTAGCCGAATTATCTTACCACATAAAAGTTAGAATGCAATAAACAAACGGAGCAACCAAACTAAAGCTCCAACACTGAATATTTAACTTTGATTTTTGAAGTTTTCTTTAAAATAAATAAGTATGTCCGTGTATATTTTTGAACAAAAAGTTCAATGATTTTTTATTTTTTTAATCTTCTTCCCTTTTTACATTCACTAAGAACTGATAGCGGGAATAATTTTTCACGGGAGATTCACGATACCATTTTTCCCTTCGAGTGGAATTAAAATTTCACGTGAACAAAAATTTCACTTCTTATTCACGATAGGGGTGAATATGTTATAGCGTATAAACTAATTAAAAATAGATATTTTATTCATTCATTTTATTCAAAAGTAGCTAATCACCCTTATCGTGTTTAGTGTATTTCGACTACGCCTAGTACTAGATTAAATAAAATTGCAAAACTTTTCATCATTCTATTACAAGCAGTACTCGAAAAACGCCAGTCACGACAATGCTGAATATAAATGACCATAATCACATTATTTGTATAATAATATACATATATGTATAATTTGTCCAAAAAATATAAAGGTAGTTATTAAGTACTCATATATACCTATACATTACAACACTACTTTAACTTGCAAATTTTTACTAGTAAAGTGTTCATTTACTTTTTCACATTTTTGAGAGTAATTTTGGAAAAATTTTTGTTACTCTCTCGTTACTAATTTTTACTAGTAAAGTAAATGAACACACTTAAAGTTGTATCACAAAATATAAAAATTATAATCATGTTTTATATAAGTACATATGTATGTATGTATGTACTTGTCTTTAAAACTTTCATAAAAATGCTGCTCATTTTACCTTTCTAAAAAAAACACTTGCATATATGTATGTATATTACTAAAACTTTAATATTCACTGAATAAGGGCACAGTTTTTTCAACTCGTAAAAAAATGAGGTTGAAGGCATTAACATTTATGCATGTACTGAGTGCGTGTACATGTACATGAGTGAGAGAGTCAAAAAACGAACTCTTACATTACTTGTAGCCAGTGAAGTAGTTAGTCAATTTTTCGCTAGCGAAATACTTAACGATTTCGAGTCAATTTCTAATTTTAAAACTGGAGGGTTACTAGTCATAACCATACATACATACATATCAATTAGTGATATTACGAACAGTAGTATTCGTATTCGATTGTTCGCCTATTTCAAGATTCGCCAAATTCAAGCGAATATTTCTCGAATAATTGCGCATATGGGCAAATCCCAGAAACAGTCCACCAACCAACATTTTTTGATATCTATCCAACTAATTTTTTATGTTTTTTTTTATGGAATATTAGACTAGTATTATAATTTTATAAATAAATATACATACATATGTACATACATATATAAGGTTGATTCTGAGATTACGGGCTAATTTGCTATATTTGTATTTAAAAGGGAAAAAAAGAAATATATTTCACTTTATTATTTACTTCACAGCAACGTTTTATAGGTCTTTTGCTGTCTCTGAAATAGTTTTTCCTAAAATTGTTTTTTTTTTTAAAATTGCCTGCTAAATTGTTAAAAATTTATTATCCTGGCTGTCACTAACAATACTTTTCTTAAATATATCAAATTTTTTAACAAAATAGTAAATAATATTTTAATAAAATGATTGTATAATAAAAAAAAATAATATTAAATGATCTTTTTTTCACGTAATATATATTATATTTTATCAATTAATATTTTTATGAATTTTAATATTTTGTCCCTCAAGTTTCACGTTTACACAGAGGGAAAAAAGGCGTTCTAAAATTGTAAACGGCTGGTATCAAATTGAGAACAAATCGTGAACAAATTTTGTTAACTTTCGGTATCAAATCAAGCTTAATATGTTATCAAATAAAGAAAAAATGGTACAAAAATACCATAAGTTAATAAATTAAGAACGATCTGTTATCAAATAAATAACGACATGGTATCAAATTAAGAACGAAATTGCCATAAATACCATAATGTTATCAAATCAAGAACATATGGTATTACATCAATAACGATGTAATCAGATCAATAACGAAGTGGTATCAAACTATTAACAAATTGGTATTTGGCAACTTTAAGTAATCTGATGCGTCATTTATTAGTTGTGATATAAAAGTGTTGGTTGTGTTAGAAAAAAATGGAAAATCAATTATTTTATGTAGAAATGGATGAGAGTTTTTTATCACAAAACTCCCATGTAGCTACGGAGGATATAGTCTCTCCAGAAACAGAAGACGACCAGAAGCTGAAAATGTTTCTTCAATCAATAGAAATGTATTGTATTTTTGATTTATTGAAAGGTAAGTTCAAAAACATAAAAAAAAATTTTACATAAAATAATTATTTTGTTTTAAGCTGCCAATGTAACATTCAAGTGTCTGCGGTATTTGAAAAAAGAGGATTTGAAAGAAGCATTTCCTCCACTAGGGCTCCGAGTAGAGTTTAGGGAGAAGCTGTTGACGTGAAAAAAACGGAAGTAAAGAAGTTGTGATTTCTTTTTAGTTTTTAATGTGTTTTTTTTTTCTTTTCTTTTGTCTCAGTTTGGAATTGACGATGAGACACTGTCAGTACCATCTAAAGTGCAGGATTGGCTTGCTTGCTCTAATAGCGGTATCATTCAGAAAAAGGTAAACAACAATACGAGTAATAAGTGTAACAAATGTATCAGTAACATGAATTTATAAATAACAATGAATTTATAAATTTATTTTGTAACGAAAGTATATACGAGTACATACATATGTAAATTAAATTTTAATTATAAGTTTAATATAATAAATAATAATATAATGAAATTATAAATTTGTTTGTGTTTAAATAGTAGTTGATACTTAATGGGTTATTTATTTGTGTACAAAATGATAACAAGGCGTTCACAAAATTAGAACAAATGGTATTAAAAAAAGAACGGTCCGTTATCAAAATAATAACGATCGGTAACAAAATAAGAACAAATTGTATCACAATGAGAACGGTTCGTTATCAAAATAAGAAGGATAGGTAATAAAAATAAGAACAAATGGTATCAAAAGAAGAACGGTGCGTTATCAAAACAAGAACAAACGGTAACAAAATATAAAGGGTGGGGTATCAAAATAAGAACATTTGGTTATCAAAGTAAGCACAAAGGGGCTTAACTCAATTTCAACAACAAATGGTATCAATTTCGGTATTATACTACCGCTTTTTTCCCTCTTGCAAAGTTGCAAGAAAAAAATTGTAAGTTTGGTAAAAATTGGCGCAAAAACGCGCAATTTTTTTTCCAGTCTAAAAGTAAAGATTTCATATTTTATAGTGAATTGTAACATTTTTACGAACTCGATGGAACTCACTTTCAAAAACCTTTTGATATTTTTTTTTACAAAAATTTAAGGTAAAAATCCTTTTTTTTAATTTCGAAAAAATTTTCTTGTCATACAAATTTTTCGAAAAATTAATATAAGCAGCTGTTAATATAGCCTTTCACAGAGAAAAAAAATCAATATAAAATCGTTATTCGTTTAGCCACAAATAAATATATTGTAAATGTCTCAAAACCGCAAAGTCAGTAAAACCGTATGCAATTTGCTCAACTTTCCTGACTTTAACAGTGTTGCAAAACGACAAATCTCAATCAAAGCCCTGCACTATACGATGCAGAATTTTGCTGTCTGCCGAGCTGCATACTTAAATTTTTACATTTCTTAAATTTAAGTTTTGGCCTAATGTCCGGCTAGAGTGGACAAATACCCCTATGTGCGTCGTCTATTTTATTCAAAACTCAAAAAATATTAGTAGAAATTTTTTAATGTGTTGATAAAATTATAATATGTAATTAAAATAGTTATTTCATTAAAAATATGAGAAACGAAAGATTTAAAGAAACTAATGGCGTTTTCAATGGGTAACACTTTTTACAGTTTGGCAATACCTTTAAACAGTGGTACATTTTTTATTGCTACAATGGTACAAAATCTTTAAGGCTTAAGAATTTTAATGTTTTTACGGTTTTCAGCGCAAGTTTATCAATAAACCGCGTCAGCAAATTTGTTTTCTCATCAGCTTCTATTACCTATGTGTAATAAACTTCAAAAGTTTAGCAGCAAAATTTTATTGCAAAAGGATTTATTAAAATTTTTTGTTCAAATATTCCTCACTTTTTAATAATAAGTTTTTCGCTTAAGTAAATAGAATGATAATAATAAATGTTCTTACTTGTATAAAAAGGTACTGAACAAAGATGTAAAAAAGGGCAGTATCTCAGCCCGACTTTATAGTAGAGGGTTAAATATGTTGCATATTTTGGGATTTATTGCGGCAACATATTAAGAAAAGAACGCAATTTCTTTCAAATTTACATATATTTTAGAATGGAACACGAAAATTAACGTAATGTAGAATAAATGCAAAATGTCAGAAAAGAAAACGCCATAATACAAAAATCATATACATACATACATACTTATATAAAAATATGGTTAGGGACATTCTGCTTTTTTGGAATGATACATAAGTATACATACATATTTTTCTTAATTGCATCTTCTTGAAGCTCTCTCAAAAGATTTTCCTTTGATTTTGAGATTTTACTAATAATGGTGGATTTTTGCATTCCATTTTTTTTGCATAAATCTGTCATCCGTAAATCATTAATATATACATACTTTTGTTTGTTAAACAAACTAAAAAAAAAATTTTTTGTTCGTTATGTAAGGTACTCAGTAGAAAAAAATTTAGTGTACGTTAAATCGGAAAACTACTGTAATTAAATTTTTTATTACATACATTTGTATGTATGTATATACATATGTGATATAGATATATATCTGTACGTCTGTATATTTATGTACATGTATGTAAATTATTATTGTTATTAACATAAACCTGAACAATTCGGAAATGTTGTAACAAAACCAGTAATTTAGGGTTTAAATCTATGTCATGTTTTTATATTGGTAATATACATGTGTATGTATGTACATATATATGAACCGTTTATTTTGAAAGTGGCATAAGTCATTTTGTTTTTAAGTTGAGATATTGCTAACTTTCGAGAATATTTTCTTGCATTTGTTATCTCATGATACTGATATTTTTCTTAGCATTTCTCCATATTTTTTTAAACGTTTTTAAATGCAAACCCTTAAATATCTCGAATTAAAAACGAAGTGACTTATGCCACTTTCAAACTAAACGACTCATATATCAGTAATTACAAACAAAACAATTTGCTTAAGGCGCTGTGCCAGGGATGATAAAGTTGATACTTTGGTATTTTTTTTGATACTTTCTGATCTTCCGAAGTACCGTGGTACCCCAGTGACACATTTGATACTTTTTTGTACCATCTCAAATAAATACGTGATATGGTAACATATTTTTTACTTCATCTTCTTTGCTGAGGTTTTCGTAACAGTTGATGAAATGTGTATGCTTTTTTACAATGACAATTGCAAACGTCTTCAGTTGAGAACGAATTGTTGCATTTATTGATCGGCTTGTTACAGGTACGAAGAAAAAAACCAACATATTTTTCATCTTCTTCTTTTTTACAATGACATCGGCAACCGGCTTAAGTTAACAACGAATTGTTGCATTTATTCATCAATATTCATTGAATAAATTCTTAAAATCTTAAAAACATGTAATGTTGAGTATAATTTGAAAGACAGTGAAATATGTGCATAAAAAATGTATTATTAGAAAATTGATACTTTTTCGACCTGAAAAGTACTTTTTTAAAATTTTTTTAGTACCATTTCATCGGTCTCATTTATCATCCCTGCGCTGTGCACATATTACGTAACGCTGTTTTCAGGGATTTTATACCCCCCCACTCGAGCGTTACGTAATAATGTGCACAGCCCCTAAAACTCAATTGAGAAATATTGGAAAAGAAGTACATAAGTAGGTATGTACTAGTGATGTTACGAATATTAATTTTTAGTATTCGCGAATACGAATATTTGAAACAATATTCGCCGAATTACTTTTAAGCAGTGTGGCCATATTAGCTCTTTTAAAGCTAAATTTAGCTTTATTTTTTAATGTTTAGCTCGAAATATTTCATTTAGCTTTTAGCTTTATGTTTTCCAGAAGGTTTTTATTTGATGCAGTACTTAAAAACCATAGCAAAGGAATCAGCAGATTTAAGTATATCATCCTTACATAAACTAATAAAGTCTTATAAAATAGAGGAAACTTTGAAGTTGGTACAAGAAAATTCCTTTGCTTAATGATTACTAATTGTAGTTGAGTGCGTTCATTTTTACAGCTTAAGAGAAAAAAATGAGTTACAACAACAATATTTCAAGATCGAAAATGCAATTTATCAATTATGTGCATAGAGAGTGATGTTCTTCAAAAAATATACTTTGAGGATATAATAGCAGATTTGGCTGAATAGGGGAGTTACTCTTTAACTCGATTCGAAAAGAAAACTGTTCGAATTTGTATCTTATTTACATTGAATTTCGAATGCATTTGCTTTTGAATCGAAATACGGAATAATCCCATAGATGTCGCGAAAGATACCGCTATCGTAATCAATTTTACTTTGCAAGTCATGAGTCCCGATTACAATTCACAGTGATATTCAATGTCAAATTGTAAAAGAAAACTCGCTAAGTTTCAGTTCAATTTCGTCACTTACGTTAACTTCATGCAAAGTTTTTATTATACTTAATGCCACTAGTTAATATTTCTTGAGACAGTTAATTTCAAATAAAATTAATTTCGTGGTTTATGTTGTTTTGGCCAATTTTGTGTTGTTGATTATTGATATTCAGCTATTAAGGCCTAATGCAGTTTATGACAATAAAAAACTTTTTATTTCATATTTACCCAACGTTTCGTCAATTTTATGTTGACTTTTTCAATAATTTAATTTGTATCAATTAACCATAATCATTGGCGTAGATAGGGGAGGGCGGGGGTGGGCAGAAGCGGGTCTGGGTGGGTTTTGACTTTCTCCTTTTTTTAAATTGCTAATTTCGTTTAAAACTTTTTGTAAGTGTATTGATATTTTCAATAGCATAAGTGTTTACTTTGCATTTAACAAAATTTTTGGATCTGCCTGAAGATATTCCTTCAGTTGATTATTGGAAGTTAAATATATATTATCCAGTAGTCGATACCATAATTTCTAATATGGAACACCGATTCCAAAACGTATCATTAGCTAAAGCTGTTAACGATTTCTTTAAATTAGAAGGCGCTAGCGAATTCATTATTAATTACAAAAATGTTTTGCAAAATGCTTGTGATTCAATGAAAGCTGAAGCACTAGTACTTAAGAATATGTTTAAAAATATATCCAGCGAAAAAAAATTAAGCTTTGATATGCTAAAATCCAAAATTGACGAGAATATTTATCCAAACATTTACAAACTTTTACAAGTGGCAATAAGCCTTCCTATTAGTTCTGCTATTTGTAAAAGAAGTTTCTCAGCTAAACGTAGAATAAAAACGTGGTTACGTAGTGCAATGCTTCAGGAACGATTTTCAAATTTATCAGTTTTAAATATTGAAAATGAAATAGTCAAATACAAAATAACTTCAGAAGAGTTATTAAACATATTTTGTAAAAAAAAGAAAACTAACGTTAGAATAATAAATTGATTCTAATATAATTATTATTAATATATATTAAACTTGAAAAAACTACATAGTTACCTCTAGCTTTTTAAATATTTTGTTTTTGTTACATTTATTCCAAACTGAATTTTTTTTATATATTTTTTAGTTTTGTTTTATTAAAAAATTATTTTGTTTTAATAAAAATAGGATTTATTTTTTCTTTATGCGAAAGCCGTGCACTTGCCATAATAAATACATGTGAAACCGTAAAATATAAATATTTATTCTCTTCACTAGTTTTTTATTTTCAGTGGTGCCCCAAATTCCACAGTGCCCGGGGGCTGCGGTACACCCAAAGGCGGCCCTACTACTTGTACAACCGCCATACTTGTACAACAAAATCATATTCGGTAGGTCAACCAGGGGAGTGACGTTAACACCTCCGAGACTCAAATACCTAAACAGAAGCAGATTCTTCTGCACCAATGCCATAAATCTTTGGAACTCGTTGCCCACAAATATAAAGTACATTGTTAAAAGACAGAAGTTGTAGAAAGCTCTTAGGGAATATATTACGCAAAATATCTAGGCTAAAACTCCTTCTTCCTCTCTGTACTTTCCTCTTCCTTCGATTAATAATATTACCATTTTATTCAAGGATCTATATAATTTTTACCTTTCTTTCTGGATCTATATTATTTTTTTTTCCATTCTTTCTGTTTTATTAAAATTTTGTATTACTACTTTATATTTTTATAAACTTTGTTTTAATTGATTAGATAATATATTATTTCTATTTAATTTTAAACATTGTTAGTATATGGCGTGCTTTGTGGACTGTAAAAGAATTCATTCTTAAAGTCTATTTTATTATTAAATAAATAAATAAAAATAAAATTATTTTGAGATTCCTTGAATATTTTTTACCAATGTTTTGTTAAAATGTTAGCTTTTTAAAAATTTTACAAAACATAGATATTTTTCGCTTTTGTCATGGCAGGCAGCTACACAATTTTTTTAAGTTTTTGTCAGCCAGCACAGCAGTACTTTTAGAGGATCACGAATAAAATAAAAATTGCACTAATTTTACATAAACTCGACCGGATCTCATTCGCAATAACCACAATAATTATCAAACTGCAGCTGCATGTTTCCTTATATTGGATTTTAAATTTGCAATATCTTACCTTCTCTGAGAAATTTTTCAGATTTTTTAAGATCTGATTTTTCGCGAATTGGCTCGTTTTATTCAGACATTTATTTACATTATCAAAGCATGACCAATAAGGCTCAACTTTTGTGATCGAGCTTTGCCTTTCAGTAAGGGGCTGGCACATATTACGTAACGCTGTTTTCAGAGATTTTATACCCTGTATAAAATATGTAAACAAAATCATATAAAAATTAATTTTACAAAGCGCAAAATATATTTTAATAAAATACATCGAAGCAAAAATTTTATTAATTTAACTGGTGACATCGATGCAATTTTTTTTTATTCTTCATCATCCGATTCGGAAAATGTATATAATGTAAATTCAATTAGAAGACAAATTCGCAACACCAGTGACCCATTGGGTTTGACGAACACTGAGTAAGTTTTTTCCTATATGCTCTGAATATTCATATAAGGACACTATCATATTCGTAGGTTTAAAAAACGTTTTAGGGTTTCAAGGAAGCTTTCAGCTATATTTTAGAGGAGTAAATTTTAGTATTTGTATGTGTGTATACGAGTATGTTGAACACAAAAGTATTTTTTTAACAAACCTTGCGCCAAGTTTTTATATCTTTCCGGGGAAGTAGAATGCCTTTTGCCAAATCGTTGTGTTTAGACATAAATTCTGCGAGAATTTGCTTTTGTCTGAGATTAGTTTTTGTTGTATTATTATGCCAAAAATTATTACAGCATTTTTGCTTACATATTTTTGTTTTCCCGAACTCTTTGGAAATAAAATTTGGACAGAGAATTTGCTAACGAGTTAAAACTCGCAAGGTAACATTCGAACAGAAGCTTGTTATCGAGTACCATCGATAAACTTCACTCGATATGGAGTGCAAGAATACCAAAAGTAAAATATATCGATAGTTCGAGTAAATCTCGCTCGTGAACGACTGCGGCAATCAGCCCCCTGATTTTTCTTTATATTATTTTAAAATCTGGTCACACTGCTTTTAAGGTTTACAGCCAGCGTTGCCATTTTGGTGCTTTTCGGGTATTTTTTGGTGCTTTTTAACTTAATCAATACCCGAAATTTTGTTAAATACCCGACTTTGAAAAGCGTGTATTTATAGTTCTTTTAAGAATTTCTCACAGTACTTTTAGGTGCGTTTTAAATAATCAACATTTTTGACACTGAACCATTTTCCTACTATTCTTTAAACACACCTAATACTTTTTTAACCAACTGCGTATAATTTGCATCTTTATTTTGATTAGTACTCGCAAACTGTTAAGAGTTTGAATTCTAGAATTTCTCAAGCATCTTTTTGTTTTAAATTCGTTCAGAAATCTTTATGATTTATTTGTTTAGCAGTGATCTTAGTTTCAATATTAGTACATATCCTTTGATTTGTTTTTTTATGCAAATTTAAGCAAGAAAGTGCCTTGGTTATTATCAAGCTGCACAGTTATTAAAAGTAAGTTCTTCATTGATGTTAAAGTTGATATGTGCTAAAGTTCATCATCTAACAATGGCTTTCCCTTAGATCGAAAAACAAATACTTATATAGAAAAAGTGGAGAAAATGATCCAGCTTTTAAAACGTGGATTAGAACAACAAAAGATGAACTAAAAGCATGTTTTATTTGTTGTAATTGTGAAATAAAAGTTCGATAAAGCGATTTACTCCGACAAAGTCACACAAAAAGCCATGAAAAAGCAATAGATCTGTTTCATCCACTAGTCCCAAAACAAAATTAGGTTAGTGCTTTTGTACCCGAAATTTTTATTTATTTTTACCCTTTTTTTACCCTATTTCCATGGGCTCACAGTGCTTTTGATGTTGCAAGAGTTGGCATCACTGTCAAGTACATGCAACAAACAGTGTAGTCAGGTGTGGGGATTTCTCCCAAATTGGGGATTTTAGCTGGTTTTTGGGGACATATTATCGTGGGGAGGGATTTGGGGATTTTTCATATTTAGTATATACGTATTGTCAATTTTGCTTTATTTTACCATTTTCTTTCATACATATATTTACATACATATATGTTTATGTATCTTGGCGTTTTTCTTCTCCATATTTCGATTATTTCAAGGCGATGGTATTGAGGATGTTGTTTTTTTATAACAATTTGTTCAAAATTTTTAAAACCAGAATTTATTGAATTCGAGATTGCCAAAATGGATGTACTCATTGACGATAAGGAAAGTAATTTGGTTGTTGCTAAAATTGATGTTGGTGTAGTGAGTTTGACTAACCACTACTGCATGCCGTCTGCATGCAGCAAGTGAAACATAACACTTTTGTTATTGATTGAATAAACGTCCACATTCCAATTGTATGATCAGAGTGTATTATGCTGATCATGCATATTCCCACACATACTTTGTGTATGTGTTAGTTTAAGAAATAGAATGTTTAAGCTATGTTAAGATTTTAATATTAAATAATAATTAAGTTCATAATTCTGTCTCTTACTGGACAGTCGCACTAGCGGCTGTCCAGAACTCAAACTAATAAAATAATCATTCAATAAAACTACATTTTGACAATGTTAATTAAATTAACAAAGAACCTCTTTTCATTATTATAACATGGCGATCCTGCCAAACCAAAAAGGACATTTAGTAAAATATTAAAATGTAGTGAAAAAAAAATAAATTAACAGCCTAACCCACGATTTCGATCGATATCGCTCGTTTGCCTCGTAAGCATTTTCATACAAATTTCCGCCCCACTAAGAAATATTGTGCGACAACAACTGTCAAAATCAGTCACGAAAGTTTTGTTGTCGACAAAATAAATAAAAAACTTGTTTGTTTGCCTTGGAAAGCTGGAGAAGTAGTAATGCCCAATATAAATACAAAAAATGTTTGGATAATTTTTTTAATGGTTCTTTTTTTTATTATTTTTTATGCAAAACTTGTGTTTAAATATCACACACAATAAAATTAAAGCTTATTTAAATAAATGAGTTCTTTTTTTTCTTTTAGCGACTCCCTGATTCCTTCTCGATGCCTTACGACGTCTCCCTTTTACCTCTTCGTCCTTATTTACAATATTATGTATATACATATATACTTGCTATATATATTTGGAATTTATATATAAATTATTTATTATATTATCTTTAACTAGACTTAATATTTAAAATAGAAATATAAAAAGCGGTTAAAAATTACTTTTCACAAAATTAATTTGTTGAAAACATATATTTTGTGTTTACATTTGAAGCAAGGCATATTCAAGAGTTGAGCTTACTAGCACAGCTGACTCAGATAGCTTTATATCAAATTTCCGTACTAACTGATACAGCTTTACAGCATACACAAATAATTGTTACATTTTGCAAAGCATTTTTAAGAAATTGTTAAATTTATTTGTTTGTTTTGATAAAAAAAAAAGCGAGTATTTTATACCAATCGAAGTGAGCATACCTAGTAGTTGTGCGACGTGCAAATGGCCATATTTATGGCTCAACTTACATGGAATATTTGATGTGGCAATATAGTCATTTGACAATGAATACATTAAAACGTAAAGCCAGGCGACCGACAAGTCGATAGTTAGTGGGTCGCTTATACGAACGATAATGAGTGAGTTGCTGTCGCTATATCGACTTGTCGGTCGATATCGTGAGTTTGGCTGTAAATCTTATAACATGTAAAATAATAAATTACCATCTATAACATCCTGCCAAGTATTGAACAAAGAAGCTGAAATGAACTAAGAGAAATATCATAAAGAAACGACATAAATATACTTGTGCAGGAGCAACTAAGTGAAATTTAAAATAATAACCCTATGTGATTGGAATTGCCTTGGAATGGATAAATAGGTTATATACAACATAAGACCAAATCTATTTAGGGAAGGCACGATGAAATTGCAGCAGAATTTCTAGATTGCCTTGCTCTTATACTCAACTTAAATCTTCTTTGAAATAAGTGCATACCTTCGGAGCAGCAAATAACACAACAACAAAGACAACGAAGTCAATCATCATGAATCAACTATAGTTTTGGAACCCAAAGGAAACAACGAGAATGCTGAATAATCAACCACAACAATATGGACTTAACCTCTGGAAGGAAAAAGGAACAGACTGATCAAAGTAAGACAGAGTAGTGAAGGTTAGATCTTTAAGTTTCCAAAAAGAAACAAAAGTTTATCATTGTGTTTGCTTAATTTGGTTTTGTACTTTTCAAAGAGTTTTGTTGAATTTCCATTTAATTGATTAAAGAGAATTTTAATTTTTTTTCATAAGAACATTTACAATTCTTATGTTTTCCTAAAAATTGTTTTGAATATTTTCTTATTAAGGAAACAAGAGTTTAAGACAATGAAAATAAGATAATTATAGAAAAACCAAAAAGGAATTTTTTTTTACAACCTGTTAAATTGTAAAATCTCCTTTAAGAGTTTGAAGATATAAACTATTTTATAAAAAAAAAAAAGAATAATAATATATGAGAAAAATATCTTGACCAATCCATCATTGGTAAAATGATGAATAAAGTTTGTTAAAGATCAATTTGCAAGAGAAAGAATTTTTTTTTTTAAAGAATGTATTGATTTATCGCTGAGATACTTACGAGTCCCTCCAGTCGATAATATCAAAAATAAATTAAATAAAATTATCACTAATATATATATCACTGGGAAACTCACGAGTCTGATGACCGGTCCTCGGTATACGGAGTATACAGAGTGCTGAAATTTAGACATATGTACAAAAATTTTTTTGAACTAATACGACCCATGACATAAAAAGGGACATACTAATATTCATGCAGTTGTGTGAACTTAAATATAAGTAAGATTTTTGTAAACTTGATTTTGTCTATGTGAACAACTGTATGAAAGACTAACACGAACAGACTAAATAATTTAAAATATTGATTGATTTATTTTGTCTTGAATTAAATTTTGATTTGTGATTCTACCCTGAATTTTCCTAAAATAATATGCTGAAAATAATCCCATAAAAGTAAATCGAATTGATTTAACAATTTGAATAGATTAGAACATTAATTGATTAATGATCATACTTCGAATTTTGAGAAATAATATGAAATAATAAATAATATGGTGAAATAATTCCATAAAAATATAGAATTTTTTTGAAAACCTAATAACAGATTTTTCTTTTGAATACATTTTTGGTAATACCTTGATATTTTTTTAATATAAAGTAATGCTTCGATATGCTTCGAATCTTGAAAAATTTTAAAATATTGTAAAAGAAATATATAAAATGAAGAATAAATGAATTCAAACATAATTATTATCGGTTTAAAAATATATGAGGCGATAAATGCCCATGAGCACTGTGAAGTACCTAGACTACTTCACTAAATTAATAATGAATATAAAAAAGGAAAGCGAGTACTTTCCAAATTTGAGTTGAACGAAAAAATTATAAATAGAAACGTAGACTTAGGTCACCACTTTCTAAAGCTTGAAAAAGTAGCTGATAATATTGATCTGACAACATTGCGACTTTCACTAGATGATAGTACGCTTAATAACCTAGGAATGAATATTGAAAACCTTCAAAGAGAAAGGTATTGAAATCTTGCAAGATGCAGATATAACTATTGTGCTCACAAAAAAAAATTAAATAAAATCACCACCGATCAAAAAAAAAGTAAATGAATAGAAGTATGTGAATTTGAATTGAATTTTTTTTTCTTCCTGTTTTCAAAATAATTTTGAATTTGGAAATGAGATAAATAAAAATAGAATCGAGGTATGATACATTTGAAATCAAAATATATTGTTTGAAATGAATTTTGTTTTTGCATTAGTGCAACAAATTTTTTGGAATAGGTCCATTATAGCCCAATTTTTAACGGCTTTGAACAATTTTTATAATTGCATAATGAATGGTAATGAAGAAATAATTTAATAAGGTAATTGATAATGAATAACGAATATTTAAGAATTTTTTTGTAATGAATAGTTAAGAATTTTTTTAAGAAAAAAATACAATCTTATAATAAAGTAATTTTTTCATGCATGCATGTAAAAAAAAATTGGCGCCAAATAAATATTAAAATATATCCAACAAAGCATTAAAATAAATCCAACAAAATATTTAAATATATCAAAATAATACATATATTATATTTACTTTAATTTTTTTATTTTTTTAAATATATAATTTTTTTTTTACTCTATATTCATAATTTTGATTTATGACTATTATGATATGCAAAGCTCCTTACATTAATTGAAACTTTATCTTTATAAATATTACATATTGATTAAAATATATAACTCTTACTTTAATTTTTTATATAATTTTTGCGTATCTTTATTGACTGTTCAATTCATTATTCAGTATCTTAGGTCTACGATTATTAGTAATAATCATATAATTTTTTTACTTAATTAATAATAAAATTTTTAATAATATATATGAATTAACATTTTCTAAAAAAGGGAGGGAAGGCATATTCCCTAAAAATCCCTGTAATTTTTAACTTTATAATTTTTTTATTACTAGTAAGAATAATCAACTCAGTATTGATAATTCTTTCTGAAAAAGGAAGGTGTAGTGTGTTTGACTAACCACTACTGCATGCCGTCTGCATGCAGCAAGTGATACATAACACTTTTGATATTGTTTGAATAAACGTCCACATTTCAATTGTATGATCAGAGTGTATTATGCTGATCATGCATATTCCCACACATACTTTGTGTATGTGTTAGTTTAAGAAATAGAATGTTTAAGCTATGTTAAGATTTTAATATTAAATAATAATTAAGTTCATAATTCCGCTAGTGCGACTGTCTAGAACTCAAACTAATAAAATAATCATTCAATAAAACTACATTTTGACAATGTTAATTAAATTAACAAAGAACCTCTTTTCATTATTATAACATTGGCATAGAATGTTCAAGAAAATTAGAAGCAAAATGTGTTCAAACAAATTTTTTTAGATTATTTAACTGTACTAGCAAAATAAATGCTTAAAATATTCACTGAGAGTATGGAAAATTTTGAGTTATTTATAAATTTACAACTCGAAAGCATAGAAAAAAGAATAAATTTGATTCCGTGTATGGAATTTTAAAATATTCTATGGATTCAAAAGTTCCATTGAGCACATACGAATGCATTAACTTAAATAAATGTATGTAATAAAATTAATAAAAAAATTGTTTTTATAACTTTTAATATACATATATTTATTGGGGAAAAAATTGGGGATTTCCAGTTCTAAAATGGGGATTTTTGGGGACAACACTTTTAATTTGGGGACATTAGACAATATTTACCTGGCTACACTAGCAACAACTTAAAAAATAAAAAAACCAAAGGCTGTTTGTTTGTGTAAAATAAATTTACAGTTGTCTAAAAAAGCTCAGTAGTAGAGATGTAAAGGAATGATTACTTTCTGAAAGAATCTATATATCATAAACGCTTTTGAAATTTTTTTAAAACGTTCAAGAGTATTTTAATAATGATCCTAATCCTAGTGAAAACAGTGAATTTAAAAAATTGCTTTTCTTTATATCACTAATGAATTCACTGAAGCTTTAATTTAATTAATCTTTATAGTGACGCGAGAATTTTTATATCATGAGGAATGCATGCGTGTTTTAATTCAATTCACATTTTGTGTAAAATTAATCTTTTAAACTTTTTGTAAATCATTTTAAATTTAAAACCAAATTTTAATCATTCTTTTACATCTCTGCTCAGCAGAACTTAAAGAAAATTGTGTAGAAAGAAAAATTAAAAAATGTTGACAATAGTCAATGAAAATATGTACAAAAAAGACACGACCAGCTGGGCTCTTGCATGTACTTGTATAAATATACTTTCACAGTCACTTAATATTTCAAATTTATTTCAAACTGTCACACTACTATAGGTATTTAATATTTTTATGACATTATGATGCTGAATTTGAAGACCTCTAATAATCGTTTTTAAATTATTTTACTTACATACATACTTTGAGATTTCGTTTTTCTTACTTTGTATTAGTAATTCAGTGTTGCTTAGTAGAACATATTTTCGCAGATTGCGCAGCCACATGTCTCGGTAGATTTTCACATATTAAATTTTAGTTCTTCCATTTTTGAAGTCCAACATTCCAACTGAGAATTGATTACTAGCTTAACATGATATGAATTTACATAAAAGACTTTAACTTTTAAATGCTATTTGCAAAATATATTTTTGTGTCTTCTTTTAAGAAGGTTATTATCTTGCGTCAAAGACAAATGGTTTTCTTTAAATAAAAATTATTAATAATTAATATATTTTTGTACATTTTTAAACTTTATGTATTTTTTTTTTTTTGTTATTCGAGACATATTCGCTTGAATTTGGCGAATACGAATATTTTGAAATATGCGAATAGTCGAATACGAATAAAAGTATTCGTAACATCACTAGTTTGTACATACATAGGTACAGATATTTCTACTCTTATTATGTACATACATATGTACATTGTATATGTTTGTAAATTAATTTTATTAAAATATAACTTTCATTATATCACATTCATTGAGAATAAAATCGACATCTGTTAATCGATTTTCATGATTTATACCTTATTTTATTCTTGAGGTATTTAGCTCTCAGAAAAATGTGTAAAATATAAAATATTGGCTTTTTCTTTATTTTTATTGCACTTTTAATCTTAAAAAAAAAACGAATTTTGCAAGAAAAAAAAATTGTTCCCTTCTGAAATTTTTGAATAATTCCAAAACGATAAAATATAGAAAAAAAAATACATATGTATGTTAAATTAAATTAAATATAATTTTGTTACGCTTCTTTTGGTGTTTTGTTTATGAAAATCGGATGAGTCGTTCTCGAGTTAGGCTGAAATATGTATGTATGTATGTCTTCTAATTTAGGGGAAACAAATTTCCGCGCTCATAAAAAAAACCGTACGTGATGGAGAAAACCCGAAAACGGATTTGAGTTTAGGACATAGTCCACATAGTTTTATTTAAAGGAGCATTTTGCTGCTGAGCAGTGTTATTTTTCACAAAATTTTAAACAATACATAATTTATGAAAAATTTTGGTTATTGCAATTTGTATAAATTTTGCCAAGTTACAGTCTGCTATGAACTACACCATCAAAAGCGCAGTGAACGTACTTTGGAAACATATCTGACTTCAGGAAAGAATATGAAATTTTCTAACGGGTTTAGCTTACTAATATTATTCGAATTTAATGTTCGTTATGTTATTCTCATATATGTATTTCTAAAAGAATTTTCGGAAACGTACAAGGTTTTTAAACTCACACCAAATATGGATCATATGTTTTTCGCTAATCTAACACAATCAGCAGAACACACACATATATTGTGTATGCATATATATGTATATATATATGTATATATATGTATATATATATGTATGTCTATATACTATAATTTATATGACCATACTGAAGTATCCGTTATAAATCATGGGTAATCGTAATAGAATAAAATCACTAATGCATAAAGTTGTCAGATTTGTTTATGGACTTAGAATTAGAGCTCACGTCTCCAATTATTTGAAAGAATATTTGGGTGTTCATTTTGAAGATTACCTTAAGTTTCGACTCTTGATTTATCTTTACAGAATTACTAAGTTTCAGTGCCCGGAGAACTTCGTGCGACGTTTTACCTTTACAAGATCTACTAGGAACCCTCAAATATTTATACCACGTATTTACAATACTACATTTGAATTATCAATGGTTGTGCGAGTGGCAAGGTTATGGAATATCCTACCCATAAACCTTCGCTCTTTTTCCATGTCGGTTGCAGTATTTAAACGCAAACTCATCGAATATATTTCGAATAATCACTAATAAGTCTTTATTGCTTGATAACTATATTAAATTGTTAACTGGATAATATTTATTCCCAGGATTGTTTGTTATTTTCTATTGAATCTCATAGTTTTTAGAATCCTGTAATATATGTATTATTATTGCCCAATAGGCTACAAATATTACAAATGAATAATAAATAAAAAAAAAAAAAATATGGAAGTATGTTACTTGCATCAGGATTTCAGAATTTCATACGGTAAACTGTAAAACAATAAATCATAAACCATGAAGCTAAGAGAAGACACAAATAACATACATATGTATGTATGTACATAAATACAAGCTACATTTTTGCAATCAGCAAAATAAACAACGGAAAAAATCCAATTTGACAATTTTTTTTTTAATAATTTTAATTATTAATTTTTTTAAAAAAACGCAATTTATATGTACGTAGAGTGATTAATTAACATTGTTTTATAAGTAAAATGAAAATTTTGGTGTAATTATTTATAATAATATTAAGTTTTAATTTTTTCATTAGACGAAACCCATGAAAAAGTCAACATAAAATTTACGAAACGTTGGTTAAATATGAAATAAAGAGTTTTTTATTGTCATAAACTGCGTTAGGCCTTAATTGCTGAATATCAATAATTAACAACACAATAAATCAAGATGTAATTGTTTAGTTATTACTTATTTAAAACTGTTTCACTGACTTAGTGTTTCATATTTAGGTTTGCTGATTTCCTTATAAGTATGAGTAAATTTGTCACGCATCCATATTGTGTGCACTTACCGCTTAGTGTCCGTTGCTGCTAAATATCCTCTTTTGCCAACACACCTTCACTGAAATTTCACTAAAAATTCAAATAATATTTAATAAGCCTCAAAATCTCGATCAGATAAAAAAGCTGATTGCTATTTAATGAAATTCCCAAACTTAATAATGATGATCTACCAAATCTCTATTTAAGAGTACAGCAAAACTTGAAGCTGTGGATATTTTTATATAAAAAAGATACATTTTATTCGTTGCAATTTTTATAAAAAAAATTGTTAAAAAAGCCCAGTCAAACATGTTGAAAGTAAATTACGGATATTTTATTTTTATTATACATAAATAAATTAAAATTTTATAACTTTCAAATTTACAAGTAACTGTATTGAAACCAGTCTGCATTTGTACAAACTGGTATTTGGAACCAACAGATGAACTTTTTTTTTAATTGTTAAATTTATTTAAATATGTAGTCTTATAATCTATTAAAACAAGTTTATGTATGTATGTATGTATGTATATGTACATACATATGTGTGTACATGCATGTATATTTTAAAATAATTCATTAATATTCGCGGCCAATAAAAAGAAAAGAAATTAATTGTAATAAAAAAACTTGTCAAACTGTTGTTGATTTTGTTTTCATAAATTTTTGTCTATAAATTAGTTAATACTCGTACAGGAACACAAAAATTGATAGGTAACAATATTGCTGAATTTTTTTTTAGTTTTTTTTTTTTTTGCACCTATTAAACTGATTTCGATTAGGAACAATCTTTGACCCATTGTGACTATATTTCCTAAGTCGCCGTCAGAATTTTAATACACTTTTATATTCTCTTTCAAAGCTGCATTCGTGTCTATGCAATAAAACTTTTGTTTCACAGTTTAAGTATGTATATTTTATACCTCCCTTCTTCTTTTTGTCCCGGTTCACACACTTCAATTTTTGCTGCTCAAATTCTTTTCAATTCCCTTTAAAAGTTGCCTTAATGTTCACACACAGAAATTTTTTTCAACAAATTTTCGTTTTATTTTGCTTCCAATTTCTTCTAATTTTGAGAGTTAAATTTATTTAGTTTGTGTAAAAGAAATTTATTATTGCAAATTTTGCAAAACTTGTCGCAACGAACCACAGAATGAAAAGAAATGTCATAGAATAACTTCGCGTTTATTATTACAAGTGAGCAACAAAACGAGTTTCCCAGTACCAGCAACTCCGTACCAAATACCACTCCTCTTTCCTCTCTCTTCAACAAACTCAAAAGTTGAGCAGTAAAAGTGGAAGTGTGTGAACCGGGACTTTCTAATGAGAATGACATACTCAACAACAACTGCATATACATACATATGTACATGAACCAAAGTAATCTTTTCAATTCGTTTTTCCTCTTGCATCGACAAACTGAAGTGGTAAGCGCATTGACTACTAAGCGAACAATGGACTTAGGATATGGGTTCAAACCCTGGTCAGAGCCAGTCAATCAGCATCATTTATTTCTCTAATTTACATTGGTGTGTGGCATTGTATTAATTGTTGTCGGACTATTTAAATGATAAATGCGTAGCACTTGTCACTGAAAACTATTCCGACTGCGATTATTACTGTTCCACGCTCACATACATATGTACATAACATCGCCCTTCTTCGTCGGTTAGATGAATTTTGAAACTTTTAAAACATGATGGTAAAGATTTACTGATAAGTTGGAATTCAGCTACTAATGAAAAGCATATAGATTATCTAACCATAACAAATGAAAAATAAAAAAATATACATATATACATATATATTTTTTTATTTATAATTAAATAATTAGTTTAAATTATTATGATAATAATATCATGCTAATGCATTAGGATAAACTATATTCTTTGACTTTCCCCGAGTAGAATATATACAAAACCTAAATATTTCCTCTTTGTGGGAGCTGATACAAAACTATTTCAATATTATTATTCTCATTATTATTTTTTTAAGAGTAACACATTAACAGTTAAAAGATCTCAGATCATTTAAGTCATTACTTCTCAAAATATATTTGTTTATTTTATCTCAAATTATTATATTCCAATTTTATATTATATATAATTTTAATAATCCAAAGACAGTAAAGCTGGATTCACCCATTGTTTCGGAACAAAATCCAGCTTAAGAGTTTTATATACAGAGGTATATATATACATACATACATATATATTAGGTGCTTATACTTAGTAGAGTGGGGAGGAAAGCAGAGAAGTTCGTTGTGGTTTTTTTTGTAAGTTCAAAAGCAAGTCTTTAATTTTACCATATTTCATAAAGAAATTTCAGGGAGGATACAAAAGGTAAGTAGACTATTTACTCGATAGAACAATGAAAAAGGGTAAATGTCAATATGGCTAGTGCTAATTATAATTTTCCCTTAAACAATGCAAGAATAAATAAAAAATAAGTTTTGAACCCCGTATCTCCGGAGCCAAAAGCGATCCATGAGATGAATTTTTTCGGTCAAAGCGAATCCATGCAAAGTGATGTGAGTGGCGAAGTCAATTCGCCACAGCAAACTTTAAAAAAGTAAAAGCGCTAAATATCACCACTGTTATATACATAAATGAATCGTTGCTACAATTCAGGATCAGCTTTTTACTGTGTATCTGTCGTATCCAAAATAATTAAGTAGCTGCTAAACGGCTACAACGATAGCTAGCAGCATTTGTGTTCTTGTGTTCGTGTAGTCTGCTGTGGCGAATGTGTTTATAGTAGAGATGTGCGCGTGAGTAAAATTACGCTCACGATCACGAAACATGAATATTTTTCACGCACGCTCACGCGCGGCATGATTTAAAACTTTCACGATCACGCACGCTCACGAACGCAATATGTTTAATCACGTACTTTCACGCGCGACGGGAATAATTTTGCATGCACGCTCACGGTGATATACAAATTTTGCAATAAAAGATTTAGCATATGATAAAAAATTTTATTTGGTAATTAATTTCTTTATTTACTTCAAGATCATCAATTAAAAAAAAAATGAGGAAAAGGTCGAAAAATTACAATACAAAGGATAAACATAATAAAAAAAATCACGCACGGTATTATATTTTTTAATCACGATCACGCACGCACGCGTGATTTTTTCAATTTGTAATCCCGAATTACGTTTTATTACGAATTATGTTTTTCCACT
Source organism: Lypha dubia (assembly GCA_947311025.1). NCBI lineage: Eukaryota > Metazoa > Arthropoda > Insecta > Diptera > Tachinidae > Lypha > Lypha dubia. The sequence continues at coordinate 73,236,637 of OX371260.1, forward strand.
TTAGGGTAACAAAATAAATAAAGACGAGAGAATTTTCATTTTCTTATCTTTATTAATTAACATCGGTCTTAAGACTAACTTTGCAATAATCTTACTCTAGATACTTATAGTAAATTTTACATTCTGGTTTTTCATAAGCAGCGACGATGCAGAGTCATCGTTTGTTGCTTAGTGTGTTACTTGTTTGTTGTAATTTATTTGTGTTACAGTTTTAATTTTATGTCAAGTGTTACAGTTTTCATATATTTAGATTGTACTAGAGTTTCCTTTGGGGTGTCTACAAAACCAGCGACAATGTGAGTAGTATTGTTGGTGTTTTTGTAGATTTGTTTAAATATGGATTCGGGTTACATTTGAGTTTTTGTTTCGGTTTTTATTTAATTGCCAAGAGCGGCAATGAAGTAAAGTAAATTGTAGTGGGTTTTTGGGTTTTGTCTAGTCGACATTCAATAAACATGGGATTTTAGTTTAAATGGATTTTTGGATTAAAAAATGTAGCTTACTGTTTCATATAGCTTTGGACTATGACATTGATATCATTGTTGTCTGCAATGATACTTGGTTCGGGTTGCCTGTGGGGCAAGTACGTAAAAAAAGCATTGTCAGTTCATTGTAAGACAATAATATTTTCAGACATCTGACAATCGTGAGAGCACTCTACTTTGCCATTATCAGATAATTGTCAGACATTGTAAGGTCTTGTTTTATTGGCAGATGTGTTTAAGTTAATGCATCTGACAATGGCACCATTATAAGATAATTTTGCTGTTGGCTATGCTGTCCATAAATACTATTGGATTTGACAGTTCTGACAAAGCTTAACAACGCATCTGGCAATTTTTCCACACAACAAGCTGACAACCGTGTAAACTGACAATTTTTGTTGGCAGATAAATTTATTGTCTGACAATTGTCTGACAATGAAATTGTAAGGTTTTCTTACAATCGTCTGAACTAACGATTTACCTTTTGGTAACAATTTTTCATTGTCAGTACGTTGTCAGCATATTGACATATCTTACAATATTGTAAGATCTGCCAATCGTCTGTACGTAGCTTAACTCAAAATGAGCTAGCTTGTGGTTTTTGCAAACTTATGCAGTATGAGTGAGCGGCTGTGCACATATTACGTAACGCTCCAGGGGGGGGGTTAAAGATTTGTTACGGATTGTAAATTTTGCACTGAAAAAATTAATGAAAAGCGTTACGAAGGGGGGAGGTGTATTAAATCTCTGAAAACAGCGTTACGTAATATGTGCACAGCCCCTGAGTACTGACACATTGTAATGACATTACGTTCAAAAACTGAATAGTGGTTCACACAGACATTGAGTTAGCTTTTGATTCAGCTGTCACTTGTGTCTGATTAACGATGAGTTGCATTTTAGTTACCTCAAATCCCGACAGGGTACATACGTAATGAGCATAGCTCTAACCGGCTGTCCTAAGACACCTCTCTTCTTTTTTTTATCAGCTATTTTTAAGTTATCAATAAAAGAGGATTTTAAAGAATAATGAAAATTTTTAATACACAAATATTATAATGTAATTAAAGGTTTCCTAGAAATTAGAGCTGCAAAACTATCGATAGGCGTCGCCATCGATAGTTTCGTTAGTTTAAGAACAACTATCGATACTATCGGTTTTTTTATGCGCTACTTCTGGCATTAATACAACAATTCAAGTGAAAGGGATACGGTAGTAAACATACGCACATACATATGTATATACTTATGTATGTAGGTGTTAGCTAAAGTTTTTCATCTTTGTCAGTTATTTTCGCAACATTTATTGATTGAAAAAATTATTTTATTTAAATAAAAGAAAGTTACTGATTGTTAAAACATAAATTTTATTTTGCCCATGAGTAATATAAACAATTAAAAACTAAACATATCGCACTTGATCAACAAGAGGGTATTAACTCAAAATTTTAAAATTTTCAGTAGAGGCAAAAAAATTTATTTTTTAATACTACTCTTCTATCACAAAGAGAGATACAGCTGTATTTTTTTGTAAATATGACGCTGTACTCCAATTTCTTTCAAAATATTAAATTTTAAAAATTTAGAGTTAATACCCTCTTGTTATCAAGTGCGATATGCATACATACTTATGTATGTATGTATGCATAATTGTATGAAAAATAAGAAATCATAAAAAGCAAGTAGTACATATGTATGTATATTTAGTTCAACACATTTCTTGGGCTTAAATAAATTTTTATAATTAAAATCAAATGACAATTTAGGTAGATTTAGGTAGCTAAACGCGCTGATTTAGGTAGCGCAGTTAAAATAACTTTTCTATTTGTAAAAGTATATAAAATTAAAGGCGGATAATACTACGTTCACACGGAACATGCTTCGCTCTCTATTCATGCTTCACACCCCAATCATGAGCGAAGCAACATGCTTTGCCATACAAAATTTTGAGAGCGAAGCACGTAGATTCATATTGAAGCATAAAAAAATTGCTGTCTTCTCTAAATTTTATCGGAATTTATCGGAAGTTTATCTGAACTAGATGCAAAAAACACAACAAAAACTTTAATTAAAAGTGAAAAATTGAATTAATACTATGTTCACACGACGAACTGAAACACTAGGTTCGCTGCGTGAACCTCGATGGCGAACCCATGTGTTCTCACGACATATTCTAGGTTGGTTCGTACTTCAACATTCTTTTACTGTTGAAAATACGATTGACTATTTATTGCTTTTTCATTTTATTTAATTATTTACATAAATATAAATATATGCATTATATTTTTTCAATGTTTTTATTAAATTTTAGCACTTATCAATTGTTTTTCTGTGTTAAAATAATTTTGGACAACTAGTTCAGATAAACTAGCGATAATTTGTTATCAAAATTAGAGATGATAGTAAATTATACAGGTTCGCAACAAGGTTCAAAATGAAACACGTAGGTTCGCTCTCAAAATTTTGTATGGCGAAACATGTAGGTTCAATCAAGGTTGGCCCGCGAACCAAGAATGAGAGCACGAACCTCTATAATTTCTATCCGTGTGAACATAGTATAAAACTATAAAGATAAAACAACAATGGAAACAAAAATATATTTGTGTATTTTTAAAAATGTGTAATAATTTTAACTTATTTTTTTTTTGTCCATTTTAGATTTTATTTATTTTTAAAAAAAGAACTGTCAAATCGAAGCAAGTACATGAGTCGTGTGAACAGCTAGATTCATAAACATGCTTCAGAAAGCGAAGCAAGTGCTTCATCTTGTCGTGTGAACATAGTATTACGTTACCCCATAGACGACAAAGATATGGTCACACTCACATACTTACTTTAACACAAAACACCTTAGCCGGACATTCTTATATTTGTTCCTCAGCCAAATGAAAACATATCAAAATATATTCGAAAATTATTAACAAAATTTATTTTATTAAAATGAAATTGTTGCTTTTGAACTATTATATCGCGTAAATAAAATATCAATGCGTATTAAAAAAAAAATTGGTATTTAGGGCCCGATTATGGTTTACAACATCAAACATTTTAGTGTTGTTAAATTAAAATTGCGATTATGGTTTACAACACCTAGCTTTAGTGTTGTAAGTTCAGTTGTGTATGTTCATTTACAGCGATTATGGTTCACAACATGTGTTCTTAAGTGTTGTTACAACTGAGAAAATCTTACAACTGCTCATTAGCTGTTGTCTAATTGTCGTTGCAAGTTGAAAAATTAAAATGGAGAAAAATTTGTAAGTATACATATAAAACTTCAGTTTTCCGCAAAAAATTTAAAGCTGCTTTAGTATTTATTAGAAAAATATCAAATAAAAAACAAATAGAAAAACTGGTGGAGGTGATGAAAGCAAATCCGTTTACTTTTAAAAATGCAGAAAACTGTTGGTTGTGAAACTCCAATATTAAAATCATTAACGCTACTTCTTTGATAGCTACCATCAGCAAAAAATCAAAGAGCAATTAAATTTTAAAATAGGAGGAATGGCAGAACACCGATTTGAAGGTTTTAATAAAATGCTTAGTTCCCACAGCAAGAATAAGAACCCATCCTTGTTTATGTACATTCATGTTCTGCATTAAAATATAAGTATAACATACTCAGTACTTGTGAGATCCAATGGGTTCGAACTATCCCGAATTCTTTTCCGTAGAAGTGCCATGTGCGTTTTAGCTGTGCCTTCATCACAATTATCAAAAAATAAATCGACATTAACATCCTTAATTATTTATATGTACTTTATTTTACTTAATTGTAACACAACAAAAATGTATATGCAACTTTTAACAGTTTTTATGTACATATTTATTTTTCAACTTGACCGCTTTTTGCAAACATCGTTGGAATTTTGCGGATATGTGTGCTCCTATTTAAATCCAACTCTGTGACATACACAACAGCTAGCTGTTGTAAACCATAATCGCCAAACAGATTAATGTTGTGTTGTAGCTGAGACAACACAACATTTAAGTGTTGTAAACCATAATCGGGCCCTTAATTTAACCTAATTATCTTAATATTTAAAAACGAACATAAAAAAAAACTTAATTACTAATACACAATCTAATTTCAAAGATTTCAAAAAATACCTAAATAATCTCCTGGACACTAGTCAAACAGGATACGCGCAAACAAAAAGTTACTAATATTTAACTACCTATTTGAGAGAGCTCTCTAAAATGGTTTATAACAAGAAATTCAATAATCTTTCAACAATAAATTTTAACTAAAAAAATCTACTAACGTTAAATAGTTTTGGGCTAACAAAATTTTTATTTTACTAACCTTATAATAACCACTAACACTAATATTTACTAATACTAACACCTATTCCACTTTCTATTAATTTTATGTATTTATTTTATATTAATTTTACTAATATAATATATTCAAATTTTTAATGTATTTAATATATAATTTTAATTTTCTTTTTAGGTTTTATTGAACGAAAATTGTGTCTACACTTTTTTTATAACAATTCTTATTTTTTTATTTTCTTCCCGCCGGAATATACTTCAGAAAATAGTCTTAAAAATATCGATCAACACAAATGCCGGTACCGAATCAAATATATAAAAATTTGTGGACTCACCACAGATAAAAATATCACCAAATTTTAAGTGACAAAAGTAGTTGTTAAAAGTCAATTTTTAATTTCAACAACATTTTTATTATAATCAATACGTTTGTTGTTGATATGACTAATTGTCAAGCTTATTTTCAAATAAACGTGTCAGCAATTGTGTTTGTTGAAACCCAAACATCTTAACAATAGCAATGATGTCAATAGCATTTTGTGCCTTTGACTACGAGTAAAATGATTAAAACGTTTGTTTAACATTACTTAATATATTTTATTAGTTTTATAAATAAAAAATGTATATTTTTCATAAAAAAATATTTTATTCGTTTTACTACTTATTAAAGTTAGTTTAAATTAAAAAAAATTCACTAAAAATATATCTGAGTTTTTGAGATTTTTACGGCGTTTTGATGTTTAAAAATATAATAATATGCAACACTTATACCTGTGATTCTTTATACACACAAGAAAGAGAAAACAACAAGTTAAAAGAAAATAAAACATTTAAATTCTTGTTATACACACACGCGCGAAACAATTTGTGAATTTAAAAAAATTTTGTGAAAAAACTTGAAAATTGATAATAAAGTGTTGAAAATGGTAGAATTTATTAATTGTTTTTCTTGCGATAAATTGTTTATTTGCCCGAATAAGTTTTTCAAGCATTTAAATGGATGCTTTCCGAAAAATGCAAAAGACAAAGAACAATACCAGTGCAAATTTGGTAATTGTTATCAAAAATCTCTTTATATTTTATTAGTTTTTTATTATTTTATGTTAATATGAATACTTTATTTGTTTTACGTTTTGTTATGTTTTTTTTAAAATTAGTTTTTATTAAATAAAATTGTTTTGAAAAATAAAAATTAAAAACTTTTGTATTTTTTTATTTAAAGGGGGGTTTTCAATTAAAATATTAATAAAAATCAACAAATTTGTTTGTTAAATTTTGTTTTGAATTTCAACAAACTCGTTTGTTGATATGACTCTATATTTGAAAAAAAATTAACAATCAAGTTAACAACATCGTTTGTTAAAATTTGCTTTTAATTTCAACAAATTCGTTTGTTGAGTATGTTATTGAAATAAATTTAACAATCAAGCTACAATCATGTTGTTTGTATTTACAAGATCTAGTATAGGAGCAATTTCAAGAAAAAATTTGTTTGTATTTACAAAAAGTTTGTTTGTATTTACAATTTTTTTTTTATCTGTGACCACTAATCACTGGCGCCTTGGCTAACCAGGAAATTACCCACACGATTTTTAAATTTGCCTAAGGTTTGCTAATCTACAGCAATCGCTCCCAAGGTGGATATTGTTTCTTGGCTCTAAAATATCTTCTCTGGCACTCTTCCTCCGGCTTTATTTTATCTTCGGCTATTTGGTCTTTCACAGCTTTCTTGGACGTTTTAATTTTTAGCTCCACTTCTTTAGTTATTTTTCAATTGTTTTAATTTTAGCTCTGTTTTCTTTAGCTGTGTATATTTTCTTTGCTTTTATTCTGATTTAATTTTTTTTTGTATTTAATTTATTTATTTTTTTCTTTCAGACTTTTCGTCTGATCTCTCCGGCCATCACTTAATTAATCCTCTTCCTCAACTTTTCAAATTTTCTATCTAGCTAACACCCATACCTAAACAAGAGCGGCAAGGGTTTTAAGCTGTTAAAAGTTCTCATGCCCATACAATTTGTATGGAGCATCCTGAAATAACGCGGCGGCAACATTTTGCAATTGGAAAATCCGATTTTGACAGCGCGTTTAATAGTGAAGTTAGCTGCAAAAGACAAGCACTCATGATACAGTGATTATAAGGTAGTCTTACAAGCCCAGCTGACAATTCTTGAAAATTACCTGTTTTTTATTTCAAGTGTTAAATTTTGATTTGTATTTATTTTTTCGTATTTGAATGAATAATTTTTAATTATATTTTGGTCGCAGGTTGAAACATACACACATATACATGTATACTTTTACTTCTGAGGAATTTTTTTTGTTGTGTTTGTTGTAGAGATGTATGTATTATTGGGATATGAGTATACTATTATAATCAGGGTTGTTATATATTTTGTAATAACCCTGCTTTTATGACAAAGCGTTGACGCTCTTGTTTAGGTATGATATTTCAGCGTTAACGCTAGGCGGTAGAAAACGTTACGCTTTCCGCTTTTGTTTAGGTATGGCTGTAAATTTTTAACAAATCGACGAAAAAATTCTTTTGTCCAACTATCTTTGTCCCACTCTACTACCTATGCTCTTTCAATGTCCGCTTTTTTTGACAGTTAACATTCCTGACATTTCTAAAAATCGCATACTTTCACCGGCCAACGATCTCTGTCATTTTGACCTTACTCTCACAAAAACAAACAATTATTTAACAACTTCCCAACACTGATATTACATTTATTAAACACATCCCTCTGTTTTGCGTGTCACATTGACAAACCATATACATTGTATTTTGTCATAAACATACGCTACAGAATGGAATATGTTGAAAAAGTGAAACTTGCGTTTCCATTGGCAACATCTACCATCTTCTCAGCTGTCAAATATATAAAAATACTTACAGCATAATTTGTTGTAGAAAAAAATAAAAATAAAATTAAAATGGATTTTGAAGAAACATTAATAATTGGACTCGTTCATGCTTTACAAGAACATGCAGAATTGGTAATGCAGTGTTCAGAAAAAAGCATTAACACGAACTTCTTATATGCATTCTTTGGTTTTTTATTTATTTAAAGTTTTTATATGCATATAAAAAAAAAGCGATTCCCTGAAAGATATAAGAGTTCTTTTTTATTCCTCTCAACTCTTCTATTTTGTCCTGCCACAAGTCCAGCAACATATTTTCAAAATCCTGGTTCCATACTATACGGAGACCTGTGCTTTTCTTTACTAAAAACAAAAATAAATTATTATACTTATGTATGTACAACATATAAAGTTAAAAATCGGCGTAGGTCAAAAAATGCCCAAAATATGGCGATTTCAATTTTTGGGTTATATGGGAGCTGCCACGCCCACTTGTCCGATAACGCCCATTTTTGTCCTGATTATTCACATTAGTAACATATGAACTATTGCAATGTTTCAAAACTCTTGCTATCACAATAGTCAAGATATATGATGTTATTCAATTTATGTGGGATGGGCTACGCCCACTTGAAATATTAAAAGCCTAAAACCATCCTCTATAAATTCCCTTTTGAATGACACCAGTTTGGGTCAAATCGGTTGGATAGTTTCCGAGTCTATAGCGAACATGGGTACAAACATTTTTTGTATTTTATATATATAGATTGTGATTTACTTTCTTTCGTTTGGTAAACACCTCTGTTAGGATCTAAATTTTACTCCTGTTGCTAGCAACTTTGTATTATAGGGATATTTATTCGATTCCAATAGTAAATTCCTAGCGGTTCGATTAAGCTTTGCCTTCGCCATCTATATTTTTACTCGTTGTATTTAGATAGTTGTTCTTTGAATCTTGAAAGAATATCAACGCCCTTTTTTCCTCCTTTTTAAGGTAATATTTTGCAATAAAGAATCCGAATTTTCTGACTTTAATATTGTATGTACATACATATGTACATTAGGGAAATAACTTTTTGCAATTTTTTGCAAATATCATAATGGCCCTAGCATAGTCGAATAGGCCATTGAAAATTATATAAAAAAATGCTATTACTTTTTCGCAGTTGTCAAAAAAGTTCACCCACCAAACGCGGTAAAGTTTTTAAATGATTTTTTTTTATTTATTTACCTAAAAGGCGCAAACAAGTTTTTTTTATCAATATATCAACCTGCATTTAACATTTGTGTAAATACTTAGGAAGCTGAATGTATGTCATTGAAAATTACGTTATGTACCTTAATTGTTTTTATTATTCAAAGAAAATTATTAATGTGTTTCAAATATTCCGAGTTTGTGTTTAATACTTAAAAACAATGGATTTTAAAAGAAGTCGTTTAAGCGTTTTGAAAAATGCAAAAGTTTGGACAAAGGCTTTGACCAAATTTAAAGATAGCACAACAATGTCGAGAAACATTCCAGATATCGTCATTCCATTACATGAATTGAGCAAAATGCCAACCCAAAAAATTATAATTGGAAGATTTCATGCTTTAGCTGCTTCAGAAAAATCAAAAACAAAGAGGTATAAAATTATCTCAAAAGAACTTTGCGATTTGTGGAGTAAGATGAAACTACCAAAAATTCAAACTAAATCAGTAAACAGAAAAGTTGAAAAATTAATTCAAATATATGATAAAAATTAAAAAAAAAAACGTGGTTATAATTTTGAAAATATTTTCAATATTTCAAATGAAAATACAGATATTATTCAGTCCGAATTAAGTAGCTTCAAAGACGCTATGTCTGATGAAAATTCAGTATCAGAGTACGAGTGTGAGAACCAATACTCGTCCAACAATTGTGATTACAAGCTCCCGGAAAGAATGAAATTAAATAAATCATTAATAAATCCATCGGTTGCTTTAGTTACTAATGCCAAAGTCAGTACTAAAAAAGCAGCTAAAATCTGTAAGGAATTAGCACAGTCTGGTATTCAAATTGCAACTCCATCACAGCCAGGTGTTTATAAAGCTGTAATCAAGTCGGCCGAGCGTAAAGAAAAAATGTTAAAGGAGACTTTGAAAAATGAAAACTGGTGCTTGCATTTCGACGGCAAAAAAATTGGCAATAAAGAACTCCAGGTAATGGTTTTAAAAAATGCATATACCGAAATTAAGTTAGCAGTGCTTGTTTTGGAAAATGGAAAAGCCCTCACAATTTTTAATGGTATTAAAAAAACATTACACAAATTTGATTTATGGCAATCCATAAAAATGGTAATTTGTGATACAACAAGTGTAAATACTGGTCACAAAAACGGCGTTGTTAAGCTATTAAAGGACTATTATAAATCAATTGATCTTCCTCCACCACAATACGTCGGTTGCCAACACCATATTTTAGACCTCATCCTAAGGCATGTTATGGATGAGTTCTTGGATGGAAAAACATCATCTCCTAATATCTCTTATAATTTTGTTCCGGAACTAATAAATAACTACGTGGATCTGAAAGCCAACTACATACAGAATAATGAATACTTAAAAATAAAAAACATTAAATGGCGCGACGATATGCAATACTTGTACGAGCTTGGTTCTGCATTTAAATACTACCAAAGAAAAAAAAAATTCCCTTATATAATATTTAAAGCCATACCACCATTAAGCAACGCTCGATGGAACTCAAGGGCAATTCTTGCCATTTTAGCATTTGTGCTTATCCCGAAATACCGAGACCAGCTTACCCCAATATGTGAATTCATATGTGGACCATGGTATAATATATGGTTTTCCAATCATTGTTTTAATAAAGACAACTTCGCAGCTTTAGATCAATCCTTAGCACGATTTAAGAACGGTCAAGCATGTCTTAAAAGACACTGGGTTAGAGAAGCTTCAATAATCCCAAAGCAACAGCGAAGCAACATATGCGCAGAACGCGGTATTAAAGTAATACAGGACATTTATCCATTATGCAAAACAACGCGCACGTTAAATTTGAAGTTTATGTCTTTTAATAATTAAACAAAATTTTTCAGTTCACTATTTTACTTTATTAATAAAATAATTAAAAATTTTTATTTAAAATGAATGTTTTTTTTTTGGGAGATTTTAGAAAATCGTTTTCGTGGGTGAGGTTTTTTATCCGAAATGACCCCAAAATTATTTTTTCGTAAATAACACAACCTTCGCCATCGCGTGGTGCTAGGGCCAAAAATTGGTTATACCCCTAATGTACATATGAAATTAATTGTGTTTTATTTGCTATAATATTTCTTTACATGATTTGCCACTAAACAGCATTCAAAAAATATAACTTACTCAGTACTTGGTAGTTCCAAGGGATTCGAACTATCCCGAATTATTTTCCGTAGACGCGCCATGTGCGTTTTAGCTGTGCCGTCATCACAATTTTAAAAAAATAAATCAACGTAAACATCCATAATTATTTATACTTTACTTCACTTCTTTGTAACACAATAAAAATGTATAAGCAGCTTTTAACAGTTTTTATGCAAATGCAAATTTGCACAATCACCATCATGATTACTGTTATTATATCACAAAGGTTTAGTCAGATTCCAAATCATCACTAAAAATCTAGAAAATGATTGCAATTATTTCGCACTATCACTAACCATTAGTGGAAACTGCAAATTAGTGCACTACCCCCATCTATGATACATAGGAACAGGGCAAGTTTAAAAATGCACAAAATTAAAGACAAAAAGCAAGCAAAAAAGCTCAAAATAAACGCAAAATAAGCCCAAGAAAAAGCAAAAAAAAAAAAATCAAATTTGCATCCAAAAATTAAGCAATGTAACTAACCACTTTTCATTAAACAATTTTTTAATGCAAAGCACAATCATATGTTGTTTTAGATTTTCAAAAAGAAAAGATCGATTATCGCATAAAACTGTAGAATAAATTGAAAAATTTCATTCAACATCATTGGATGTAGTAGGAGCGAACTTAAACAATAATAATTGGAGATAGCGAATCAATGTATTCATCAGCATCGCTTTTGTTTAAAAAAATATTATTCTTACTTTTAACTAATGTTTGAATTTCAACGTTTCGATTCATAACTTTGTTGAACTTTTCAAAAAATATTTTGTTTTCAAAATTTTTCATCTCTTCTTCCACTTTTTCTATAATAGACAAATCTTTCTTTTAAATAGAGTCCTCTTCTTTCTAGTTTGATTATACTTCGGCAAATATACTCCAAATTATCTTTTATGTACGGGAGATCAGATTTTAAAGATGCATTTTTAAATAGAGCTTTTGCTTTATATATTGATTCCACATCATCATCAGAAAGTGCATTTACCACATTGCAAATTTCTGTATAGTTGTCACAATAATAAATAACACCTTTAAGCCAATCTAGTTTGCAATGTCAAGAGTTAAAGAATAGAAAATTGCATGTGTGAAAAAAGGACAAACTTTTGCTTTTTATTTGCAACAGAAAGATTCAAAAATTATTTTCAAGGGCTGCCAAAGTGCATTATAAGCAAATTCAAGCAGAGTATATCAAATAAAGCAATTTTGCAAAAAAGGTACAAAATAAGCGAAATGAAGCTTTTCCAGCAAAAAGCTTAAAAAACTTGCCCTGCATATGAACATACTTAGCTGAAACCAATGTGTGTGTTTGACATCGAGCATTTCGTACAATAAAACTCATAACTCTAAGAACGTTTTTTAAGTAGACCGATTTTTCTTATCAGCAACCAAACTCAAATATGCTGAAAAACCAAAAGATTTATTCGCCATTTAATCTTATTTTTGTCTTGTTAAAAGTCCACATAGTTCAACAACTAAAAGGAACACTATCAAATACTACTACGTGAGCATTAAATTAAGAAGCTGAATAGGTATAGCGCCTTTAAGAAAAATTATATACATACATATGTACATATTAGGAATGGTACGAATATCAATTTTTAGTATTCGCGAATACGAATACATATAAGTATGTATATGTCAATATTCGCCGAATAATAACACGAATACGGATAGTCATTTTGAAATTTAGCTCCACTCAATATTTCAGACTTAATTGGAAAAAATATCTCCTTTGTGGCAGTAACAATAAATTGAAAAAAAAGTAACACTTCACTACTGATAATCTGATAATTTATAAATTATTTTACTTATACATACTTATTATGCTTTCACATTAAGTTTTTTTTACTCTGATTCCATTTTAGTTAGCAATTCAGTTCTAATAGGGAGAACATATTTTCGCAGCCACAAGTGTTGGTGGACTTTCATATACATACATATTTAGTTTTAGTTCTTTTATTTTTGAAGTTCAACATTCCTCTACTAATGGGTCGATTATGGATGGCAACCGAACTCCAGTTGTGTTGTCAGTTGCTGACAATTGTATTACGGATGGCAACTGGCAAGTGAGAGTTTCAGTTGCTATTTAGTACTTTTCTGGCAACCACAAATTTTCAGTTGCCGGCTGGCAACGCAACTGAAGTTCAGTTGCTATACATAATTTTATTACTAACTTAACATGATATGAACGTACATATGACTTTAATTTTTAAATGCTACATAGTTGCAAAATATATATTTTTGTTTTTTAGGTTTTTATCTTGCGTCAAAGGAAAGGATTTTTTTTAAATAAATATTGGTGTCTATTCCAGAAAACGCGTCGAAGAAGTGAAAATTTACATGGAAAAAACAAAATTGAATACATTTAAAAAATTTGTTTTTGTTTATCAAATAAATTTTACTGCTTTTCATAGAGAGAGAGAAACGCGTTATATTTCTCACGTATGTATGTATATTTAATTTAAGAAACGTATGAAAAGCTAAAAAAAATCTTGAATTTTTGTTTTTGTTTCCATGTAAATATGTATTCACTTCTTCGACGCGTTTTCTGGAATAGACACCAATATTTATTTAAAAAAATCATTTCCTTTGACGCAAGATAAAAACCTAAAAAACAAAAATATATATTTTGCAACTATGTAGCATTTAAAAATTAAAGTCATTGATTTGGCGAATATAAATATCTTGAAATAAGCGAATAGTCGAATGCGAATACAAGTATTCCTAACGTCACTAATACATAAGTTTTTAGTTAAACTGCGATAACCTCCATTCAACTAGAAATAACAAGTGATTTTGTTATTCTAATTATTTAAGATTTCTTTTTTGTTTTTTTTTTTTATTGCCATGTCACAGCCAAATTGGGAAAAAAATTTTATATATAAAACAGATGCAAATGTTTATGAAGCTTGTATATTGTAGTAAAATATATGTAGATCCCAAAATTTAAATTTAATTTATTTGATATTTTACACGTTACACCATTTTAAATATTAAGTTGAACAGTTTGAATATTTCTTAAATTGTCTTTATAACGTTCTAAAACGCTATCGACTTCTTCAGCTATAAAGTCATCAACTTGATCACTAGCGCGGCCAGTGAATGTTTTGGGGTCCAAAATAGAGTTCAAATGATTTAATATAGGAGCAAAGTAGGGTTCGTTACGGACGCGTTCCACTAAATCATTATCTTTACCATGTTGTTTCACCTGAGCCCCTGCTTCTTGAGAAAGAACGCGAATTTTTTCATGGCAAATTTGTCTATCACCGCCGGCCTTCACCATGGCCATTATAATGTTTTCGGTTGACATAAAAGGCAATTCCTGCGAAATACGTCGTTCAATTACTTTTGGGTAAACAAAAATACCCTGAGCAATATTCAGTAATGTAAGAAGTGCAGCATCAGCTGAGAGGAAAGATTCGGGCAAAGTCAATCTACGATTAGCTGAATCGTCAAGTGTACGTTCTAGATACTGTGTAGCATATGTATTGGCGGCATTCGAAAACAATGTAATAAGATGACGAGCTAAAGCACAACAACGCTCAGAACGCATAGGGTTTCTTTTGTATGGCATAGCCGAGGAACCAATCTGAGTTGTTTCAAAAGGTTCTTCAAGTTCTTTAAGCGATGCTAAGATTCTCAAATCTGAGCACATTTTATGAATGGTTGTTCCCAAACTAGCCAATGCACCTAAAACTTCGACATCCACTTTACGTGAGTAAGTTTGACCCGTAACAGAATAGGGCTTTTGAAAACCAGCCAATTTAGTTACAAGCAAATCCAGTTGCTTAACCTTTCCGCCGTCCCCATTAAAAAGCTGCAAAAATGATGCTTGCGTACCAGTGGTACCTTTAACACCACGAAAGCGCAAGTCTTCTCGACAGCGGCGCATAGCTCTTTCGTCCATAATTAAGTCCTGAATCCACAGACATGCACGTTTGCCTACTGTGGTCAATTGCGCTGGTTGTAAATGTGTAAATCCCAAAGTTGGTAGTGCCTTGTATTTCAAAGCAAACTCTTTGAGGCAATATATAACAGAAGCAATCCGTGGAAGAAGAAGATCTAAAGCATCACGCAATATCAACAGATCAGTATTGTCGCCAACATAACAAGATGTGGCGCCCAAATGAATAATAGGAGCAGCCAAGGGGCACTGTTTAGCGAACACATGGACATGAGCCATTACATCATGACGTGTTAAACGTTCTTCGGCAGCTGCTGCTTCAAAATCTATCAGCTTGATATTGGCTTTCATTTGGTCAATCTGCGCATTTGTAATATCCATGCCCAATATCTAAGTAACCAATAAAATTATATACATACATATGTAGATTTTTTTAAGTAACATCTAAATTTAAATTTACCTTTTCAGCTTCTGCTAACCAAATCCAAAGTTGTCTCCAAGTGGAGAATTTATGTTGATCACTGAACAGATATTGCATTTCTTTGCTGGCATACCGCGAGCTAAGCGGCGATTTGTAACCTTCATAAACACTACTCATATTTTCGTTCATATAGCTTAATATTCCAAATGCAACTGGCAGGCACTTATGTATGTATGATTAATATAAAGATTTGTTTTCACGCCACACGATTATTTGAAATCATAAAGTGATAAGAAATCCCAATAGCAAACAACAAAATAAAAATCTGTAGAAAGAAGTTTCACTTGCACCCACGGTTGCCAGATTTGACGATGTATCGTCATTTTGACGATTTCAGATGTCAAAAAAGGCAGTTTGACGACGTGACGATTTGTGTCTTAAATTTGACGATTTTTAAACATTTATAAGTTGGCAGCGTTCTGCAAAACATTGACACTACTTTGAACTTTTCAAGAACTTGGCAGCTTTTGCCGCAAGCAATATGTAAAAAAAATTAGGAGTAAAAGAGATAGTTTTATCATATTTAGTTGTTTTTGAGTTGATGATTACAGGAAATTGAATCTGAGTTCAGGCAATTGAAATTACTAATTTTACAGCCATACCTAAACAAGAGCGGCAAGCGTTTTTTAGCTGTCAAAAGTTCTCATGCCCATACAATTTGTCTGGCGCATACCGAAATAACGCGGCGGCACCATTTTGCAATTGGAAAATCCGATTTTGACAGCGCGTTTAATAGTGAAGTTAGCTGCAAAAGATAAGCACACATGATACAATGACTATAAGCAAAGACTATAAATATATAAAGATATTGCACGTAGAACATTGAATAAAAACAAAAATTGTTTGCGTTTGTTGATGCTGTGGGGGGAAGTAGCAAGAGAAAAGACCACAAAAATTTTAGGCATACATACATATGTACGTACATAAGTATGTATGTAGTAATAATTTTGTCAAGTTTATTTTGTTGTTGTTTTTGAAACATTTTTGTTTCTTTTAACTCTACTAGAAATTATTTTGAAGAGAAATTATGGTTTTGTTTTGTTGTTTACACACATAAATGATGCTCATTGAGAAATGTGTTTGTGTGTGTGTCATATTTATTGTGCAAAGCACATTCAATAACAATATTAACAACTAAAAGCAGTTTCTTGTTTTCATATAAATCATGTGCAAATAAACAGTGCAAAGACAATGCGACCGATTTCTATGGCTGTAGGGTAAAATTACGTTTTTTGTTATTGTACTATTGCATTTATGTTGATTCGCACCGAACTATGTATACACATTTGTTTTATTAAATATTTTATTTTAGAATTTTCAATTGTATATGTAGTTAGAATATCTATGTATGTACATATGTATATGCATAAATCAAATAAAACGTGCGCTTACCTGAGTTCGAAAACCATAAAATTTATTATTTTGTTTACAAAACTATTATAAAATTTATTAAAATCTTTTTAATAAGTGATAACTAGCACAAGAAATGTAATTATTTTTGGTGATTTGTACATATTTAATAATTTTCTGGATTGAGCATAGGTATGTTTTATTGTTTCAAAATTTTAAGTTTTTCTGCGCTCGTTAATTTGTATTTGTATGTTTTCCACGAGGAATGCTTTCGTAAAAGTGTAAGAATTAATAAATTTAGCATCTCCATTCTGTGCTTATAGCATACGTTGTTTTCTTGAAACCAAAAGGAATATATTGTATTTTTGGTGCAATTTACACATTGCTCAACAATAGTTTTTTTATGTTTTTTATTTCTTTGGATTCAGAAAAAATTTTTTCGAAAACTTTTATATGAATCTTACATACTGCAAAAAATAAGTCTGATGGAGCACACAAACTTCCAAAATCTGAATTTTTATCATAATTTTTTGCATGTACAAACATTTCTGATGGATATGACAAAATTTGCGCGGGTTTTATTATATCCATACGGCAGCGAGCACAAGATATCCGTTGAGCTATGTAACCAACGAAATATTCATACTAATGAACATATTGAATAATGTTTATTTATATTTTTGTCACATACACACATACATATTTATACTTTTGACTTCCGAGGAATTTTTTTGTTGCGTTTGTTGTATAGATGCATGTATTATTCGGTTATGAGTATACTATTATAATCAGGGTTGTTATATATTTTGTAATAACCCTGTTTTTATGACAAAGCGTTGAGGCTCTTGTTTAGGTATGGTATTTCAGCGTTAACGCTAGGCGGTAGAAAACGTTCCGCTTTCCGCTCTTGTTTAGGTATGGCTGTTAGAACAATTCTTCCCGGATACGGACATAAAACTTTTAGATTTTTGGAAAAAGATTTCAGTGATGAAAAAAAAACTCTAGTCTTTTATTTCCCACGTTAACTAATTTTATTAAAAAAATTTTGGTTTTACCACATTTTTCGGCAAATGTAGAAAGAGTGTTTAGCCAAGTTAATTTCAACAATACAAAAGTTAGAAATCGGTTAGAGAAAGCTTCTTTAATATTGAACGTATTGTAAATGCTGTTGTTGGAGCAACGGAAAATGTTAAAGATGCAAATGCACAATTCACGATTAGACTTTACCTTTTTTCCAGCATGTAAAATGCTTGATGGCAAAAAGTGAGAGCTACATAAAAGAGAAGTTGGTGTGAAATTCCTTAAAAACAAATTTTGCTCCATATTCTTCTCAGGCGCTTTTCCTTGGGTACTTGGAACAAATTTACTTGCTCCTTTGCAATTTTTTTTTTGCAGACACTACGTACACGCATTGTAATCGACATTTTTAATTTTAATTAAATTTTAAAAAATTTTCACGCGTTTTTTTTCAATTTCTTAAATTTTAATTATATATAAAAAAATGTCACAATATTTTTATAAAAACACAATAAAGTTTTGACAACAAAAAATCAATCAGCTGATGTCAATTTTAGCTAATGCGACTAATTAATATACCTTGAACTACACCATGTACAACATTACAACAACATTTGAAATTTGAGGCCCAATGCTTGCATGCACGGTTGCCAGATTTGACGATCTATCGTCATTTTGACGATCTATCGTCATTTTGACGATTTCAGATGCCAAAAAAGGCAGTTTGACGACGTGACGATTTGTTCTTAAATTTGACGATTTTTAAACAATTATATGTTGACAGCGTTCTGCAGAACATTGACAATACTTTGTACTTTTTCAAGAACTTGGCAGCTTTTGCCGCAATATGTAAGCAAAGTAAGGAGTAAAAGATTTAGTTTTATCATATTTAGATGTTTTTGAGTTGAGATAATTTTATTATATTAGGCTGCTTAAACCTGTTGATGCTATTTGCATACATAAATTTGTGTCAATATTTTAAAGCACGCCAAAAACTTGAAGTTGAATAAGTGAGATTGTTCCTATGTACATATGTATGTATGTTAAAATTTATGAAAATGGAAAGTGTGAGATCATTAAAAATTGTAAAAAGTTTTACGTAGAACTGTGTGACCAAGTTTTATTGAGATTTGACTTTGAAGACAAATTCAATGCATTAAGCCAAATTAATTCCTACAATCTTATAAAAGAAAATAACAATTCATATAATGATATTCTTAAAGTATTTTCACACTTTGTTAAAGAACGTGAAAGACAGGAAATTGAATCTGAGTTCAGGCAATTGAAATTACTAATTTTAGAACAATTCTTCCCGGATACGGACATAAAACTTTTAGATTTTTGAAAAAAGATTTCAGTGTTGAAAAAAAAACTCTAGTCTTTTATTTCCCACGTTAACTAATTTTATTAAAAAAATTTTGGTTTTACCAAATTTTTCGGCAAATGTAGAAAGAGTGCTTAGCCAATTTAATTTCAACAATACAAAAGTTAGAAATCGGTTAGAGAAAGCTTCTTTGGAGTAGTGCTGGCAAATTCTACTATTCTCATTACTCAATAATACTCAATACTTTTCATTTGGGTACTCAATACTACTCGATACTTTTAACGGATTTTTTGAATTTGTAACGTATAGTTTTTATCTGCAAATTGAAGTAGTTTCTTCAAAAATTAAAAATAGATCTTCACTATTATTGGTTTTGTGTGTCTTTTATTATTAAATCAAAAATAAATGTAAAGCTAACTTTTAGTTCAACGTTAACAACTTAAGAAATAATTTAATTGTTCTCAAAAAAATGTAGTTATGCATATAAGGGTTCTTTGGAAAATTAATACTTTTTTATGGTTGTTCTATTTTATTGACAGCTTTATTTCGGCGGTTGGTTTAATTTTTTAGCTTACACATTGTTGTCTTTCTGTACAGTGATGTATTTTTATACACTATTTTAGCCACTCAACTGCTTAAAAATACAACTCTGAAAGTATCGAGTAACTACTTTTGAGTATTGAGTATCCAAAACAAAAAGGGCAAATACTCGATACTCGGTACCCAATAAAAACCCTTGAATTTTATTTGTTATATTATGTTTTGTTAAATAAAATAAATGTTTTGTTTGAAAAAATTTTGTTTTTATATTCGACGATTTATTGACGACTTCGGAAAACTGTTTTGACGATTTTACGCTAAAAATTTGACGAATTCGGACCCATTTCATCTGGCAACTATGCTTGCATGTACAAAATTTTGACATACGAGCCTCCATTCATAGCTGCCAGATTTGACGATTTATCGTCCTTTTGACGATTTTAGGTCCTAAAAATGACATAGTGACGATGGCACGATTTATACCCTAATTTTGACGATTTTAAATAATTCAAGTTTGCAACATTTAAGTTAAGATGTTTGGGTTTCAACAAACACAATTGCTGACACGTTTATTTGAAAATAAGCTTGACAATTAGTCATATCAACAACAAACGTATTGATTATAATAAAAATGTTGTTGAAATTAAAAATTGACTTTTAACAACTACTTTTGTCACTTAAAATTTGGTGATATTTTTATCTGTGGTGAGTCCACAAATTTTTATATATTTGATTCGGTACCGGCATTTGTGTTGATCGATATTTTTAAGACTATTTTCTGAAGTATATTCCGGCGGGAAGAAAATAAAAAAATAAGAATTGTTATAAAAAAAGTGTAGACACAATTTTCGTTCAATAAAACCTAAAAAGAAAATTAAAATTATATATTAAATACATTAAAAATTTGAATATATTATATTAGTAAAATTAATATAAAATAAATACATAAAATTAATAGAAAGTGGAATAGGTGTTAGTATTAGTAAATATTAGTGTTAGTGGTTATTATAAGGTTAGTAAAATAAAAATTTTGTTAGCCCAAAACTATTTAACGTTAGTAGATTTTTTTAGTTAAAATTTATTGTTGAAAGATTATTGAATTTCTTGTTATAAACCATTTTAGAGAGCTCTCTCAAATAGGTAGTTAAATATTAGTAACTTTTTGTTTGCGCGTATCCTGTTTGACTAGTGTCCAGGAGATTATTTAGGTATTTTTTGAAATCTTTGAAATTAGATTGTGTATTAGTAATTAAGTTTTTTTTTATGTTCGTTTTTAAATATTAAGATAATTAGGTTAAATTAAGGGCCCGATTATGGTTTACAACACTTAAATGTTGTGTTGTCTCAGCTACAACACAACATTAATCTGTTTGGCGATTATGGTTTACAACAGCTAGCTGTTGTGTATGTCACAGAGTTGGATTTAAATAGGAGCACACATATCCGCAAAATTCCAACGATGTTTGCAAAAAGCGGTCAAGTTGAAAAATAAATATGTACATAAAAACTGTTAAAAGTTGCATATACATTTTTGTTGTGTTACAATTAAGTAAAATAAAGTACATATAAATAATTAAGGATGTTAATGTCGATTTATTTTTTGATAATTGTGATGAAGGCACAGCTAAAACGCACATGGCACTTCTACGGAAAAGAATTCGGGATAGTTCGAACCCATTGGATCTCACAAGTACTGAGTATGTTATACTTATATTTTAATGCAGAACATGAATGTACATAAACAAGGATGGGTTCTTATTCTTGCTGTGGGAACTAAGCATTTTATTAAAACCTTCAAATCGGTGTTCTGCCATTCCTCCTATTTTAAAATTTAATTGCTCTTTGATTTTTTGCTGATGGTAGCTATCAAAGAAGTAGCGTTAATGATTTTAATATTGGAGTTTCACAACCAACAGTTTTCTGCATTTTTAAAAGTAAACGGATTTGCTTTCATCACCTCCACCAGTTTTTCTATTTGTTTTTTATTTGATATTTTTCTAATAAATACTAAAGCAGCTTTAAATTTTTTGCGGAAAACTGAAGTTTTATATGTATACTTACAAATTTTTCTCCATTTTAATTTTTCAACTTGCAACGACAATTAGACAACAGCTAATGAGCAGTTGTAAGATTTTCTCAGTTGTAACAACACTTAAGAACACATGTTGTGAACCATAATCGCTGTAAATGAACATACACAACTGAACTTACAACACTAAAGCTAGGTGTTGTAAACCATAATCGCAATTTTAATTTAACAACACTAAAATGTTTGATGTTGTAAACCATAATCGGGCCCTAAATACCAATTTTTTTTTTAATACGCATTGATATTTTATTTACGCGATATAATAGTTCAAAAGCAACAATTTCATTTTAATAAAATAAATTTTGTTAATAATTTTCGAATATATTTTGATATGTTTTCATTTGGCTGAGGAACAAATATAAGAATGTCCGGCTAAGGTGTTTTGTGTTAAAGTAAGTATGTGAGTGTGACCATATCTTTGTCGTCTATGGGGTAACGTAATACTATGTTCACACGATAAGATGAAGCACTTGCTTCGCTCTCTGAAGCATGTTTATGAATCTAGCTGTTCACACGACTCATGTACTTGCTTCGATTTGACAGTTCTCTTTTTAATAACAAATATAATTTAAAATAGATAAAAAAATCAGGGACCGGAAATAAGAGTTATTTTTCAATTTTTGAAGAAATAAATCATACATAAATGAACATCATATTGAATGATTTTTAAATTTTTGATTTTTATTTTAACAATCAAAAATAAGAGTTATTTTTTATTTTTATTTTTTTAAATGAAAAATAAAAGTTATTTTTGATTTTTATATTTTTAAATGAAAAATAAAAGTTATTTTTGATTTTTATATTTTTATATCAATAATAAAAATCAATTCAAAACTCTTATTTATTTTTTGATGCCGTATGTATTATAATATGCTGCTTCATTCAAATTTCTATATGAATATAATATATTATGTGACTTATCCATTATCAGCTATAAAAACATGAATGCATAGAAATAGCTTATAAGTTTTGGCTGCCATTCAAGTCAGTGTTAAGAAGAGGTCGTTTTCAGGTGTTCAATTTTACCATCATAATTGATTTTAAATGTTCCTCAGATAAATTATATCTCAAATCTGAGTGCTGAAAATGACCTTTCTACACTGACTTGAGTGGCAGGAACAGAATGAACAATTTGTTGTTATTATAACTGTGTACTTTATTTTTACTTTAATACGTAACAAAGATTAATAAACATATTACCTATGTCACGAATTTTTAATTGATTTTTATTATTGATATAAAAATATAAAAATCAAAAATAACTTTTATTATTGATATAAAAATATAAAAATCAAAAATAACTTTTATTTTTCATTTAAAATAATAAATATCAAAAATAACTCTTATTTTCTATCTAAATATATAAAAATCAAAAATAACTCTAATTTCTTGATTTTTTTGATAAAAGTCATAACAGTTACGGTCCCTGAAAAAAATGAGTTAAAATTATTACGCATTTTTAAAAATGCACAAACATAGTTTTTGTTTCTATTGTTGTTTTATCTTTATAATAGTTTTAATTCAATTTTTCACTTTTAATTAAAGTTTTTGTTGTGTTTTCTGCATCTAGTTCAGATAAACTACCGATAAATTACGATAAAATTTAGAGAAGACAGCAATTTTTCATGCTTCGCAAGTAGATTCAATATGAATCTACATGCTTCGCTCTCAAAAATTTGTATGGCGAAGCATGTTGCTTCGCTCATGATTGGGGTATGAAGCATGAATAGAGAGCGAAGCATGTTCCGTGTGAACGTAGTATTAAAGCAACTGGACTGCTGAAAATTTTAATGAGCAACTTTTTAAAAACTAGTTTGCTTCAAACTGTAAACTTTTATTTAATCTATATATGTACATAAGTATATAAAAAATTGTTGCAAGTGTGCTGTGACTTTATAACTCACGAACGGTTAAACCGAATTGGAATAAATTTTTAGGGTTTGTTCGTATGGTCGTGTAGATGGTTTATCGAAATCGGTCGACGCGTTCGTGAGTTATGACCTTTCGTGAAAGTCGTGATGTGCTTTGATTAGGTAAATCGAAATTTATAAAAGTAAATAGCTTCCGTGCGAAGCCGGAGCGCTCAGGTAGTTGATTATAAAAACAAAAACAATTTTTAAAATTTTGAAGACATTTATTTAGGAATATTTGCCAGAGATGAATTTGAAGAAGCACAAATAAGTGCAAAAGAAAAATAATAATTGTGTTAATTTTTAATTAGAGCTTTGTGATCAGATAGATATTATCCAGATTTGATTTTGAAAATAAATATAGAAAGCTCCTGGCCAAATTAATCCATTTAATATTATTAATGTAGAAAAAAATTGGTTTTCTGAAATTATAACAGAATTTTCCTATTTTGTTGAAGAAAATGAAAGCCAAGAGCTAGAAACTCAGTTCAGACAATTAAAATTATTGCAGTGATAAAAACATATAACTATTGGATTTTTGGAAAAAAATATCAGAGATGCAAACGAGGGATTCTAGTCTTTTGATTCCGGTTTTGACTAAATTTATTACAAAAAACCTAGTTTTACCACTATCCCCAGGAAATGTGAAAATCATATTTTGTCAGGTAAACATAAATAAGACTAAGGTAAGAAATTCATTGAAAAAGTCCTATTTAGAAGCAATTTTAATTACAAAATATTTGGCAACTGATAGCAACAACTCCTTCATTTCTCTTAGATATTCTCTGCACCTGCATGTTAAGAGATGACGGTTTAATCTTTTCTTTTATTTCTTTTTCAGTTGTTTCGCTACTTTGTTTATTTTTCGGTTTCTATATAACGGGCATATTACATGTTGATTTAAGCTTACTAGCATAAGATTCTTGTACCGCGGGTGTTTCTTTACTTGTTTTTTTTTAATTCGTTGATAAACTCCATTCTCGCATCATTCACTCGTTGCTCCAATACTTTGTTCGTTTTATCAAGCTGTTTTGATATAACAGTTGTACCTGAATTAATCAATATGTTTAACTGCAATATACAGTAGAATCTCGAAAAAGTTAACCAAAATGTTCCAAGGGCTGTTAACTTTTTTGAACTATTAACTTTTTTAAGCATTTTTTAAAATTGAAAGAGTAAGTAACTAAAACAATAAACATATGTTTTGTTTGATATAATATCTTATATTTTTATTTATCTAAAAAAAAGTTATGTTTAAATGTACTTTTTGGTTTAAAAGTTCACGTCACCCTTGATATTTTCGTGCGCCAAAGATATTAATTTTAATGGAGTGGCTTATAGAAACAGTATATGCTTTTTTTTCCTTTGTGTAATATGTCTTCACCATTTTCGTTCGCATATTGACAAGTTCTACCACTTAAATTGCATCATTATTGCTTTCAAACCATTTTATCACTGCATTGATGCTTTCAACTGCTTTCGATAACGCCACTTTAGGTTGTTGAGCATGTTCCTCGATAATTGGCCCGTCCTTTTCATTGTCGGACACTTCGAAATCATCACTATCTTCTGAAATTTGATCATTCTCAACTTCATCAGTGCTGATGTTAACATTATCCTCCACCTCATCATCAACAATTGAACTTCTCGAAGTGTATCGATACCATAAACCAACAAACAAATTTAAAGCTTAGCGTTGCCAACGAGAATATTTAAAAAGGGACCAAATTGCTACAATTATTACTGAAAAAGCCGTTGTTTTAAAAATATATTATACGCTCGGAAAAGTTAACTGAAAGTTTAACTTTTTAGAGCGGCACGTTGATGCTAAAGCACTGTTAACTTATCCGAGCGTTTACCTTTTCGCGAGTTAACTTTTTCGAGATTCTACTGTATATGTATTTGTAAAATATATTATACATATATGTATGTATGTATATGTATACAAGTCTATAGACTTTAAAAATTATATTTTTATTGTATAAATTATATTTCAGTTTTTATACATTTTTAGAAAATGTGTTTCCAAATTAAATTTAAATGCATATTTTACTAAATTGAAGTAAAAATAACTAAAGGATTTAAATTTTTTTTTTCCATGCATATTTTCAAAGTATTGAAAAACATGCAATCTGTTTACATGTGATTTTATCGTGAATTCTAATTGAAGTATCTGGTCTCTGTAATCAAAAGAATGCTGTTTTATTAATCAGATTTGTTTATTTGAGAGTTTTGTTATGTTTGCCTCTTATAAAATATGTTTTGTTGGTTTTTTTTCATTTGACGTTTTTATGACGATTTCAATAAGCTATATTGACGATAATGACGATTTTTGCTCAAAAATATGACGATATCACCCCAAAAAATCTTGCAGCTATGCCTCCATTATGCAAGAAAAAAGTAGATCAGCTGTGTTTTCAGCTTTACCTGTTATGAATTTGCCTTGTCAGCCACCATTTCAAGTTTCCTCGTTTTTAGTTCGCAGTCTGCATTAGCTTAAGGCCGTGCCGCACTATCCTACACAGTCGCGCGATGTGCAAAGTTTGACATGTGTGCTAAAAATGTATTGTAGTGTGGACTAAAAATGCAACTGTGTGACAGATTTTTTGGCAAGTAGTGCGATTTGTAAAATTTTATGAAAATTTTTATAAAATGATAGTTTTCATGCGATCAGAGGAGTATTTATTGTCAACCAGATGTTTTGGCATCAGATTTGTATGATAGTGTGGCACCTACAACACCATTTTGAAACGATTTTTTAAAGTCGGTCAGATTTCTGTAAGATCTTCCTGTGAATGAATCGTACGATTGTGTAGGATAGTGCGGCACGGCCTTTATTATTTGTTATAAAATTAACATAGCGCCAGCAGAATAACAGTACTAAATTTGCTCATTTTTTTCTATTAGTAAATGATCATGTGCTGTTTTACCACAATTTTAAGGTGGAGTAGCAGAGACAACAAATAGCTTTTGTTTGTAGTCTCGTTTTTTCATATTGGAAAATGACATTTAATGTCTGACATGGTTGTTCTGATAACGATGTTATAAGAGTAACAACACAATAATATCTGCGGTCTATACTAGCAAAATTATTCTCCTGATAAATGTTATAATATTTTTTTTTTTGTTTTTTATGCAGTAAAGACGTGAATCTAGAGCTCTCTAAAAAAAAAAAAAAAAATTTAGTTTTACATAAGGAAATTATAACAAAAAAAATTGCTGTGTATAGCGTATAAGACTTGAAATAATAAAAGAAGTTATTGAACCATAAGTTTCCATGGGACCATGGATATTATCTGCGGAAATGTAATAAAACTTGCATTGTGGCGGCTATTGCGAAAAGAACTTTCATATGAAATGTGTTGGTCTTTCAAAATATGAATATGATGCACTTTTTAAATATCTAAATATAAAATATATGTGTGATGATTGCACTAACTTTGTAAAGTTAACAAACGATAATTATAAAAACTTACTAAATTTAATAAAAGAAAATGAATGCAAAATGGCTGAAGAAATTGATAAAACGAACAAAGTATTGGAGCAACGAGTGAATGATGCGAGAATGGAGATTATCACCGAATTAAAAAAAAACAAGTAAAGAAACACCCGCTATACAAGAATCTTATGCTAGTAAGCTTAAATCAACATGTAATATGCCCGGTATAGAAAAACCGAAAAATAAACAAAGAAGCGAAACAACTGAAAAAGAAATAAAAGAAAAGATTAAACCGTCATCTCTTAACATGCAGATGCACAGAATATCTAAGAGAAATGAAGGAGTTGTTGCTATCAGTTGCCAAAATGAGAATGATAGATCTGTTTTAACTAATGAAATAAAAGATAAGATGGGAAATGAATACGAGGTGCGACCTCCAAGGATGAGAAATCCTAAAATATTAGTTACGGGAATGAGTGAAAAGCTTGACGAAAACAATATTATAAGAGCTTTAATAAAACAAAATAACATTCAATGTGAGCACCTTAAATGCGTAAAAGTCTATAAATCATACAATATGTACATGTACATATAATATGTACAATGCATTGATTGAAACAAACGGAGACGGGTTTAGCCAAATTATGAAAAATAAAGTGATAAATATCGAGTGGGATAGGTGCCGAATTTATGAAAGCTGCAGTGTTCTAAGATGTTTCAACTGTTGGGGATTCAACCACGTATCTAAGTATTGCAAAAGCGGAGAACAAATATGCGCGAAATGCAGCCAAAAGGGTCACTCTTACAAAGACTGTCGAAATAATATAAAGAAATGCATAAATTGTGAAGAGGCTAAAGAAAGCTAAAGCTTAAGTGACATAAACACTAATCATGATAGCAGGGATGCCAATTGCCCAATATTAATGAGGAAAAATAAGATGGAATCAGAAAGAGTTGCATACTAGCCACTAAAATTCATAAGAGGAATATATCTCAACATTTGTGGCTTAACGAAAAACGTCAAAGAATTAGAAATAATATGTGCGGAAGAAATTTTTGATTTCATATGTATTTCAGAAACGCATTTAACAGAAGACATAAACAATAGCGAAATCTTATTGGAAGGATACAATATCATACGTTGTGACAGCATAAGCAGACATACGGGAGGAGTATGTTTATATTTAAATGAGCGATGGAGTATTAAAAAAGTAGACAGCAAACCAATCGAAAAGAAAATATGGTGGCTAAAAGTAGAAATTGCTTTCGAGAATTTATCATACAACTTCGTAGGAATTTATAGATCACCCCATAGACAGAATTCTCCTGAACAACATTTTATTGACTAATTCGAATCCGAAATGGAAAGTATAGGCGACAAAGAAAAGTACATTATTGCAGGTGACTTCAACATTGATTGGTTGGGTACGAGCTCGTATAAGAGAAAAGTGGAGGAAATTATAAGGGACAATTATTTTAATCAAATTGTTACAGAACCTACTCGAATAACACTAAACACTGCATTCTTAATTGATTATGTAGTAACAAACATAGAAAATACGGAAGCTAAGACAGCTGATATAATGAAGATTAGTGATCATGAAACATTAGAGATACAAATACCGTTACGTAATTGCAGCAGCTACAATAAAACGAAAACTGCCCAATATTTCCGCTTTAATAATTTCATTTTTCGAAACTCTTTAATTCATGGTGAAGTTAGTAGATGTCAACTTAACACGCCAATAAACGATTTTGCTATTATATTCTCAACGGGCATAAATAACGCTTTAAAAACAATGATAAGTAAAAAGAGTGTGAGAAATAATTATGGAGCGAATAATTGGTTCAATGGATATTTAAGATCATTATTAATGATTCATTAAAGCAAGCTAAGATACAATCCCATAGGCTAGCAGTGTGGCATAATAATGAATACCATTGGAGAAAATTCAGATCAATAAGAAATAAGTACCAATCCGAATTAAGAAAATATGAGACGAATTATGTAAGAAACAAAATAAACGAGTGCTCTAACCACAAAAATATGTGGAGAAATCTAAAAGAATTAGTAATGAAGCAGGAGAAATCCCAAGTTAAGGAGATTGAAGTAAATGGAAAAGTTATCGCAGACGAGATGGAAATAGCTGAAGAGCTTAATATGTATTTTATAAAAAGTGTGAATGAAATAATAGCAAGTATACCTAATATAATATACGAAGATAACATAAACCAATTCCAACATGAAGATTTTAAGTTTGAAACTATCAACATAATGCAACTTAAGTCAACTATGAAAGCTATGAACAACAAAAAGGATCAAAATTTTCTCTCAATTAGAATGCTTTTGGAAAATCTCGATATAGCTGGACAATATTTGTTACACTTAGTGAATGAATCCCTTCTAGGCGGTGTATTTCCCGATAGCCTTAAGGAAGCTACAGTTATACCAATAAAAAAAAAACAAACACAAAAAATCCTACCGAAATACGTCCTGTTAGCATGTTGCCTACAATAAGCAAGATTATAGAAAAAATTGTTTATAATCAGCTAAGTAAATATTTTGAGGAAAACAATTTAGTTTACGAAATTCAGTCTGGATTTAGAAAAAATCATAATTGTGAATCGCTACTGAATCTCGTAGTGTCTGAATGGAAAATTGAAGTGGGTAATAAAAGATGCGTGGCAGCAGCTTTTCTCGATTTAAGAAAAGCATTTGAGATAGTTAACAGACAAATTTTGTTACAAAAGTTGGAGAAATATGGGGTTAAAGGAATATAACTGGCTTGGTTTAGAAGTTACTTGAGTAACCGAACACAAAAAACAAAATGTGGCAATTATGTTTCATCCTCAAAAAGTGCAGATACGAGTATTGGAGTACCCCAATGTGCAGTGCTGGGGACGTTACTATTTTTAATTTACATAAATGATATGGAGAGAATAGTTAAACAATGTAAAGTGTGCATGTTTGCTGATGATACGCTGGTATATACATGTGGTCAAAATGCGGATCAATGTGTCCGAAAATTAAATGAAGATCTAGGCGAAATAGAAATCTATCTCAAAATGAACAAAATAAAACTAAATGTTAATAAAACAAAACCAATGTTAATAAATGGAATTTCGAACCATAATATTTGCATAGAAAACGAAATCATTGAAAAGATTAAAGAAATAAAATATTTGGGTATAATAATAGACGATAAATTGAATTTCATACCACATTTTGAATACGTGTGTAAAAAGATATCAAAGAAAATTGCTTTTTTGAGAAGAGTCAGATACAAAATTTTAACAATTACCGCCATTAATATATATAACACAATCATAAAGCCTCACTTTGAATACTGTTCTACTGTACTGTTCCTGGGTAATCAACAAATGAGGGATATATTACAAAAAATGCAAAATAAAGGCATGCGGTGTATTCTCAGGTGCAACAGACTGGCAAGCATCAGGGATATGTTGTATAAACTGCAGTGGCTTTCAGTAAATCAACGCCTGGTGATGAATGCCCTATTATTCATATTTAGAGTAAAAACAGGGACCTGCCATCTTATATGAGTAGATACTTGGTCAATGTAGCTGAAATTCAACCATACAACCTAAGAAACGCCAATGACTACAGACTGTCTTATGCAACAACAAGTTTTAGCCAAAATGTATTATTTTATAAAGGTCTAAAATTTTTTAATGAAATGCCTGTAGAACTAAAAAATGAAAATAATTTTTATTTGTTTAAGCGTAAAATTATTTACTACATATATTAAATCAAATTTTGAAATTTAAATATGATTCTTATGTAAAATTATTTTATTTAATTGTTTTTTTTTTATTTAATTATAAAAAAAAAAAAAAAAAAAATTGTACATGTATAGTAGCAAAAAGAAATGCTAAATAAATCAATCATCAAATAATAAGCTAATGTAGACTGCAAGTAAGAAAAATGAAACAAAAAATGGTTTTTCTCACACAAGTGTTTCTGTATACATATGTACTTATATACCTTGCGAGAATGATCTGTCATTTTAACAATTTTCCAGCAATTATAGGAAGTATGTGAGAAAAAGTGTTTCTGTAACCAGCGTGTTGGTGCTACTAAAGTAGCAATTTGCCACTTTTTCTAATGACTGGATACTATTTTGCCACTTTTACAAATTGCACCCTAATGTGATACTTTTTGTAATTCTTGCTACTTTTTTGGTACCTTTTACCATTTTGCAAGCGAAGAACTCTTACAAAATTATAGAAACCGTCACACAAATAAATAATCAGTTGTGTCACAGAATTTGGACGAATGTGAAAATTTACACGTTTTTCAATTCGTACCGTTTTTGATTTACTTCTTCAGATTTCATACGATTTCATAAATCCGAAAAAAATCAAAACATTGTTTTTTTGCTATTAAATATAATGCAAATAAATATGGCAATGCTTTGTTTTGCTTATTTTCACATTTTTCTTGCTGATTTTACAAACTTTAAAAAAAGATTGTTATCGAAACCAAATTAGTAGCAAAAACAAATATTCATGTACTTTGAATAAATTTAACCCCACACAAATATGCAAAATCAAATAAAATAAAAAAAAAGAAGAAATGGGAAAGGTTACATAAATTAAATTTTTTATATTTTATTCAAATATTTATGTTAAAGTAGTATTTAATTCGCGTACCGATGAATAAATTGTTCAAATATCAAAAAATGTAAAAATATTTTAACACTACATTTATTTTCCATCAGCTGTTGCCTAAATCTTACGAATTTTAACAATTTTCCGTTCGCGTACGTTTTTGGGCAAACGTTTTTTAGAGAGTAAATTCTGCTGATTACTCATTTACTTCATTTAGGCCCAAATTCACAGTCATTAGTTAGCTAATAGCAATAGTTTAACTAATAATATTTGATTCACAGCTTCTAGTTTAACATTAGCTAAACTATCAAACGTCATTGGTTAAATAATAGTTAGACAACAGCTGATTCGTTGGAATTTATTATTAGTATATTTGTTTTGTGAAAAATTTTAGATATGGCATGTGAAATTGAAAACGCGGAGTCCGATATAGAAAGTGACACTGATACTGATAATACGCGGAATATTGTTGCTGAGCATCGCCAACGTAATCTAAAAGATTTTATGAATAGATTCCGTCTTAGCAAGTAGGTGGCGCGGCATGTTCTTCAATGTATACGTCAATTTTAGGAAATAATATATCAAATGTAAACAAAAACCATATGCTATAACAGAATTGCCAGTACATAAAGTTAATAGTTTGATAGGGTTACCATTTTTTGTTCATATTAAGAGTGTTGGTTAAATAATACACTGTGAATATGAAGTATTAGTTAAACAGTAGTTATCATTTTAGTTTACTAATAGCTAACTAATTACTGTAAATTTGGCCCTTAGTGTAAAAGTAAACAAACGTACCTAATCAGTAGTTCGAAGTAATTACAACTATGTATATACATATATATCCATATATATACATATATGTATATATACAAAATAAGCAAGGGCTTGCTGTATGTTCAAACGAACATTAATCAAAAATATACGTAATCAAAAGAAAAAAGTTTGAAAAATTTGAAAAAAAAAAAATAAAAAACAGGAGATTGGGCATTGTAGGATATAATTAGGGTTGCCACATGACCTGGACTCGCCTGGATTGTCCAGTTTTTTTTTTATCTTGTCCAGAGTCCAGGAAAAATTACTTACATATGTCCAGGAAATATTTAGAACAATGCTATTTATAACAATGCTATGTAAATGCGATAGTTGAGCCGCCTACGAATGTATTAAGCAGCCGGCGCCGATTATTATCCATCGACTTCAAACTCTTCACTCAGTGTTGATTTGCTCTACTTAACCCAAAATAAACACTGCGTACAGCTGTTGAAGGTGTGTGAATATATTTGCAAATAAATTGTAAGTTTTTATTGTTTTTATTTTCGTTCGATCTTATAAAAGGTGAACTGTTAATTAGATTAAATTTTGATGAAAATTGTAAAGATTTTTTAAACTATTTGATGACAGTTAAAGGTAAAGGACTTTTAAGTACTGTATCAAAAAGCTCAAAATAACTGTGGAAAAAGTAATATCAAATATTTTTTTTTCAATTATCCTAAAGACTGAATTTTAAAGATTTTGTTTTGTTATCTTAACTTTTATAATATAATAATCTGAGTATTTAAAACACCGATTTCTTTAAATGTGAAATATGTATATATACATACATACGTATAAAGACTGAATTAAATGTTACTTTTGTTTTGTTTACCATTAAATGTTCTTTAATAAAATAAAAATATTAATATTACTACTTTTTTATTCGTCCAGGAATTTTTTTAAAATCCAGGCAATTTTTGGTGGGTGTCCAGTAATTTTACTTTTGGTGTGTGGCAACCCTAGATATAATTCCTTGACAATACTGTAATATTTAATACATGGTGAAAAATAAAAGTCACCAGCTATCATAAATTTAATTGTGAGAAGTCTAGTATTCTATATGCACTCGAAATGTGTATAAACGCATTATGTAATCACGTTTAACAGAGCTACCTAGCAAGTAGTGAAAGCATTTACACATTGCAGATAGTACTAAGTACTAGCACTAGCTTTAACTTTTCAGTACTAGCTATGTTGAAAAGTATAAGCTACAAAAAGTGTGAATAAATCTTTGCTAGTACTACGTAGCTAGTACTGGAAAATTAAAAGAAATGCGGCCTAAAAATCAGCTGATAGAAACTGTTTGAGAGTTGCCTCTGTTTAAAAAAAAGCTATTTTTCTTATAAGTTCTAAGCAAAAATTGTGGTAAAACATTTTGGCAACACTATAAGTTTGTTTTGATTATTTATTATCACGATGGGCGACAAAAATAGCGCGAAATTTTGTGATATGCTCCAAAAGCATAAAATTATATATAAAAATTCGCAAGTGCCGTCACTGATTGTGGGAAAAAATAATGCCAGGAAATTACAATTGGTCAATTGGAAAAACAAATTCAAAACATGAGGAATGATCATAATTCATTAATACAGTCATCATATTTAAATAAAAACAAACGACAATGCGCTTTTTGACGAATAAACCAATAATAAACTTATTTCCAGCACCTCAAGGACATCCTTACAAAAATTCAAGTTAGAACTAGTAATTTTAAGTACTTACTAGTTTTTATTCACACATATTTTCAGCAAACGCTGGATAAACTAGCTTTTGCTAGACTGCAAAGAGCGCTAGCTTTATCTGAAAATTTCATTCACCTCAAAACTAGTTTAAACTTAAGATTTGCTAGTTTTAGCTAGAACTACATTTTCATTCACACTGCCCATTGCTTCTTCTGAAAATAACGATTATTTTATTCAGCCGTGTAGTTGAAATCTAAGTGAAGTTTGGATATTAAATTTTCCTTTGTTGCTTGAAATATGTTAACAATGGGTGAGTTCAGCAGACACAGTTTGCTACACAACTGTTGCTCAACAATCAACTAAACGCTTTGATTACTGAGCGATGAGCGAACCTGTTGTTTGGGCGCTCATTGTTTTAGATAGCAAAGAAAAAGTACGATACATTTCATCAAATTACGATATTTCAGTTCAGTTTTACTTTTGAATCAAATTTCATAATATATTTTTAAATTTTAATACATTTAAGTTCAGAAATAAATATTATAAAATCTTTTTACAAAATAAAATTCAATAATTTTAATTGAAAAGTCAAATTTTTTATATTTTTGAAAAAAAAAGTCAGCAGATCGATTAGAAAAATTAATCAAACCAAAAGCTGCTACATCTAAACTGTTTAGTAGTAGGTTTTTCTTCCCAGTTTCTAATTTTTCTCTGATTATTACATTTCGAACTTTAGCCAATATCAAATATCAACAAATAATAATAATAATAAGCAGTTTTAAGTACAGTAAACCCCGGTTAATTACCCATCGCTTAAATACCTTTATCGTTTATTCACCCCAAATATTGAATACCCGTTTTATTACACTCATTTTCACACAAAAGTTCACGCTTAATTAAGGTAAGAAATACATTACCCCAAAATGAAATTTCCCCTCGTTTATTTGCCCAAAACTCCCTACATACATATGTATATAATTATGCAACTCTGCAAGCGAATTTATTTTGTATTCAAACAATTTTTTTTCGATGTTATCGAATGTTTTCTTGTTCCTTATTTATTTTTTGTGTTATGAATTTTCTGTTACATTCCTTACATATATATTTATTTTTTGTGATATTAATTGTTTTTGTTATTTTCTTTGATGAAATACATACATATGTATGTACATTTTATTTCAAGTAATATGTATGTATGTATGTATGTACCATGTGAGTTCGGATTAATACATTTTTAAAGGTATTTAAGCATATTCTCAGAATTACCCATATGAGGTAATTAAACGTATCCTCTTTAATACCTTTCTTGGATAATTACTCCAAAACCCATGACATTATCGATGAGGTAATTAATCGGGGTTTACTGTAATTACAAAATTAGCAACTAATGTAAATATTAACGCCCGATTTCACAATGTTAGGTAAAATGTCTGTTAACAAAAAATTAACTAATTGCTGGTTAGTTTAACGGGCACTATTTAGTCAACGGTTACATATTTTCGTTTCATCATCTTTCGGTTATAATATGTTCACACGAGAACATGAAGCACTTGCTTCGCTTTCTGAAGCAAGTTTATGAATCTAGCTGTTCACACGACTCATGTACTTGCTTATATTTGACAGTTCTCTTTTTAATAACAAATAAAATCTAAAATGGACAAAAAGAAAATAAGTTAAAATTATTACGCATTTTTAAAAATGCACAAACAAATTTTTTGTTTCCATTGTTGTTTTATCTTTATAGTTTTAATTCAATTTTTCCCTTTTAATTAAAGTTTTTGTTGTGTTTTTTGCATCTAGTTCAGATAAACTTCCGATAAATTACGATAAAATTTAGAGAAGACAGCAATTTTTCATGCTTCGCAAGTAGATTCAATATGAATCTACATGCTAAAGTCACTAAAAAGTCAGTTTTTGCAAATTTGAGAAACAAAACTTTGTAATAATAGTAAAATTCAGGTAAGTAATAATTAAAATAAATAAGATTGAAAAATACTGACCGGCAAAATTTGATGAAATTGTAGACAATGAAGATACTGTAGCCCATTTTTCAGAATTTGCTACGCAGGGTAAAGCTCCTAACATTAGTATAGCGGTAAGTAAAATAATGAATTAAAAAATAAACAAAAGTTTTTTTTTTTTTTTTTGGTATGGTGCAACTGGTATGGACAACCCAACGACTATTCAATGTTTGGCTACAATATTACTTGGTGACATCTATAAGGAACCAGTATTGGAATTAAATGCCTCAAATGAATGTGGTATTAACGTAGTGCGGAATAAAATTAAAATGTTTGATCAACAAAAAGTTACTCTCCTCCGTGGACATCATAAGATTGTTATACTAGATGAAGCCATAGCTGCCAGATTTTTTGGGGTAATATCGTCATATTTTTGGGCAAAAATCGTCATTATCGTCAATATAGCTTATTGAAATCGTCATAAAAACGTCAAATGAAAAAAACCAACAAAACATACATATTTTATTAGAGGCAAACATAACAAAACTCTCAAATAAACAAATCTGATTAATAAAACAGCATTCTTTTGATTACAGAGACCAGATACTTCAATTAGAATTCACGATAAAATCACATGTAAACAGATTGCATGTTTTTCAATACTTTGAAAATATGTATGGAAAAAGTTTTTATGGAAAAAAAAAATTTAAATCCTTTAGTTATTTTTACTTCAATTTAGTAAAATATGCATTTAAATTTAATTTGGAAACACATTTTCTAAAAATGTATAAAAACTGAAATATAATTTATACAATAAAAATATAATTTTTAAAGTCTATAGACTTGTATACATATACATACATACATATATGTATAATATATTTTACAAATACATATACAGTAGAATCTCGAAAAAGTTAACTCGCGAAAAAGTTAAACGCTCGGATAAGTTAACAGTGCTTTAGCATCAACGTGCCGCTCTAAAAAGTTAACCTCTCAGTTAACTTTTCCGAGCGTATAATTTATTTTTAAAACAACGGCTTTTTCAGTAATAATTGTGGCAAATTGGTCCCTTTTTAAATATTCTCGTTGGCAACGCTAAGCTTTAAATATGTTTGTTGGTTAATGGTATCGATGCACTTCGAGAAGTTCAATTGTTGATGACAAAGCTGGGGGATAATGTTAACATCAGCACTGATGAAGTTGAGAATGATCAAATTTCAGAAGATTGTGATGATTTCGAAGTGTCCGATAATGAAAAGAACGGGCCAATTATCGAGGAACATGCTCAACAATCTAAAGTGGCCTTCTCGAAAGCAGTTGAAAGCATCAATGCCGTGATAAAATGGTTTGAAAACAATAATGATGCAATTTAAGTGGTAAAGCTCATTCCTTGAAAGCAAATTTTTATTCTAAGTATGGCAATTCAAGCAGAACTTTGCTAAACCTAGCAAATCATTACAAACTGATTCTTCTATTTTGGCTAGCATCTAGATCCCACTGAAACTGACGGAGTTTTCAGGTAGAATAGTGTGGGACAATTGCTCGCACTCTATTCTGTATTCTCGTACAAACTTGAGTTTGTAAAGAAACTAAAGAAGTTATATTGGCGGATGATGACAGTGTAAAGAAAACTTGAAATGAGTGGGCGTGTGCGTATCCCTATCTTTAATTATTTATGGACAAACGTATGTTCCTTAACACGTTGGCGGACAGTAGAAATTAGTTGTTGGCAATTGAAGGGACCCTATCTTTAATTATTTATGGACAAACGTATGTTCCTTAACACGTTGGCGGACAGTAGAAATTAGTTGTTGGCAATTGAAGGGACAATTTCTATAAATCGGTCATTTCTAGAGATAAAAGGTGGGGGTTTGGACCAAAATGATTTAAATTAATTAATAAACACAATTAGACTAATTTCCAATGTTATATTTTTTTTTTTGGCGGCATATGCCGTTTTAGCCCTACACATTACTAAAAAAAATGTTTTATCTCGTCGGTAATATACGTTCTGTCCTGTAATAGGGAAAAAGTAAACATATGTTGACAAAACGTTAAATGCCGTCACTCTGAAATAATAAATTTTATATTAATAAATATATTAATTTTTACACCAAAAGTTCATTTTTAGTACTATAATAACATAAGAATACTGGTGAGCAACAGTAATAGTAAAATTAAGTAATATAATAAAAACATACAATCAAATAAAGTTAAAAAAAAAACTAATTCAATTCAAAAACAAAACAAAACAAAACAAAACAATAATTAATATAATTCAAAAACAAAACAATAATTAATTCAAGCTCCCTTATGAAAATTTTCGAAGCATGCACCTGGACAAAGATGAATTTTATCAGGACAATTTTTGCACCTAAATGAAGTTTCCTTGCGAATTTTTAATTAAGAGCATTCTCTACATCTTTGGTATGTCGATGTTTTTTTTTTCCTAAATGTACTGGAATTTTTTCAATAAAATGATTATTATCAGAAATAGTTGGAGTTTCAATATTTTTATTTCGTGCACCTCCAGCAGTGGGACACAATGCTACACAATCTATCCCATTTTGAACATTATTTGGCAACCGTATCATTGAATGGATAAGAATATCTCGAAATTCTAAATATTTAATTTTCTTTCCAGTTTTTTTATGTAAATATAATATGAATTCCAAATTGCGAGATCCAAAAAATGGAACATCGACTTTTTATACCATGTAATTGTTTTACGTGGTGCTGAATAATAAGCACACATTTGGTCGTTCCTGTCAATTCCAAACATAAATTTATTATAGTTAGTAATCTCTTCAGGTTTAATTTTCATTTTTCCAAATTTATTCGCCACTTCAACCATTTTTGGATGATTAGCAGCTGTAATGCAAATTACATCACGTTTATCTTTCCATTTAGATACATATACCTTCCCTTTGCGACGCCAAATATGTTCTCTTTTGGTAAGCTTTTTTTGAATTATAGATTAACAGTGTTATTCACAAACGTTTTATTAGAGGCTAATAAGCGAAATGCGCTAAAGTAGTATTCACAAACGTTTAATAGCACTATGACGCGGTTATTACACGCTTATAAACTCGAAAATTTTATTCTAGGCAAGCTGTACAAAGCGTCTCCCTGACATTGTAGCTGGAAAAACCGGATGAAAATATAAAGTATTTCTTGAAAACAGATAACGAATTCTGGGTACTTTAATTTGACCCTGCAATAAACATAGGCCTAAGAATTGATACATTTCCTTTATAGTAGTGGGCTTAAAAATAGCGAATCTTGAATTTCTAGTCTTAATACCACGATTTGTACAAAGCTTTCTACCATATTCATTGGCACTATTAACGAGTAACTCCACAATTTCTTTACAAAATATAAAATCAAAGACTTCTCTGGGAGTTGAAGTTGCCGTTACATCTAATTTAATTCCACAATTCTCTTTATCAAAATTAAAGTTCGGAATACTTTTTGTATCCTCTACCCATTCGCTTTCTAGTTCGTCCATAGAATCATTATTTTCTAACTGATTATTCTCCGATTCTATTTCATCGTCATCATTCTCATCATCACTTCCAAAGTCTTCATCACCACCATCTCCTGCGCATTCTTCGAAATCATCAATAATTTCACTACATAAATCTTCATCCTATTCATTTGCAGATAATTTGTATGTAGGATCATTATCGAATTCATCCTCACGACTGCCGGAATTGGAATCATCATCATCTGTACATTCCATAAAAAATTTCAAAATTCTTCCGTCGTTTTTTCTGTACCAATCCATTTCTTGATAAAGAAATTATTAAATTTATTCGAATAAAATTCAAGCTATTGAAATTACCTTTTAACTTACCTAATTCAATTACTTTTATATATATTATACCAAAAATTTAATATATAGCAACAAAAACTAATTATTATTCTTCACAAAATAAAAAAGAAAACACCTTTTATCTTGACACTACTTTTACTTCTGAAGCAAATTGTATGAAAACAGAGTAGCATATGCCGTCATGCATTTCTAGGAAACTTTTTTGCATGTATGTATATGTGATAACGGTTTGTATTTCAATTTAAATCTTACTAATTGCCCATATGTAAAAATAAAATGATTTTTAAAGGGTCGTTTAAATTATATTTCAATACTTTATAAGGCGTTTCGCGTCGGCATACGCAGTTTCGTCTATATATGTATGTATGTACATTAAACAATGAACGACGGCATTTCCCGTCATGTCCTAATATTTGCAAAGTTTTCGAAGGCATATGCCGGCCTGTCCGCCAACGTGTTAACCGTATATCTGTACAAAATTTGGTGTCTATGGATGCTTCCAAAATTAAGTTATTAATTGTTTCCAAACAAATATAATTTCCGAAAATTGTGCGCTGGTATAATCGTTAGAATATATTCTATTGTGCTAAAGCTACGTTCACATTTATCAAATATTTATCGAAAAAAAAAACGTAACCAAGAAAACTAATAATTTATTTCTTTTAATTTTACTGCCGATTTCACGATGTCGAAAGAATTTTGAATTTTATTTTCATTCGTACAAATACATTTGATACAAAAACAAAATTTTAGAATTTGTTTTTGCTTCAAATGTAATTATTCGAATGAAAACATATGGAAATTTTCGTTCGACATAGTGAAATAGGCAGTTAATATTTTTTAATTATGGGTTCGTATTTTTTTAAAACTGTATAAAAATACTTTTTTTTAGCATAATTAATTAATATTTTTTTTGCTGAACGGAGTTGCTAACAGTTTTGTCCCATAATTATTTTTGACCGGAAGAACCGATTTGGAAGATAGTAATATATTACAATGTCTGTTAAGATTACCAGTAGATGCGTTGATTTGGTAATACAGTAGACGCTCATAAATTAGAACCACTTTGTTCCCGGGGTAGTTCCAATTTTCGAGAAGTTCTAATTTTCAAAGGTTTCTTTTTTAAATAAAAACCAACACAAAAGTGCATCTTCGTTTAGAAAATACACAAAAAAAAAATACTTCTGCATAGATTTTTTAATTATATGTATTTACTTAAATCGAACACAAAACATATCATTTCATTAAAATTCATCACAGTTTAATAAATAAATATATTTTAAAAATACATATGTGTATGTATGTTTATGTATAACTACTAATTGTTAATCATGTAATCAGGGAGCTAATTACGGGAGTCGTGATCGAAAAAATTCCTCATCGAAATTAATTTCGATAGTTCGAGTTTTTCTGACGATGTAACTCGATTAGAAACGAATCGATTTTTGGTTTAAGTGTTAGAAAGGAAAAATCTGAAAGGATTATTTAACACTAAAAATATGTAAAAGATTAAAGAACAAAAGTAAACAAAAAACATATGTCTACTCTGCAAAAAATTCAAAGTGATAATAGCTGTGTTCGCGAACTCAATAATTTGTACGAATTTGTACAAATTATTACGAATTTTATCTAAAAGTTGTTCGCGTACTTTAAAATGAGAGAAAAAAGTGACAGTTCTATTTTAGAAACTTGCAAGTTTTTACTGGATAAATTTTTGCAGCAAGAATTATCAATCACAAAAGAACATATGATTGCTTAACATATGTTTATATTTTTGGTAATTGAAAATTTTTTTGTGGTGTAAAATTGTTTAAAAAATAAAAAAATTGTGAATTTATAAATTAAATTGCATTTTAAGGTCAAACTTTGTGCGTGCACAAATTAAAAAAAAAAAATTATCAGTGAATAAAATATGGAAGACGTAAGTAGATATAAACTTAATTTGCGTTCTTTAATCTATTTTAACTATTTTTCAATCAGGTTCCTACAAAAAGATTGTGCATACGCCAAATCAGCTGTTGTATATCAGCTGCTCAAATTTACTTGATAATTGTTGCAAATTCCTGTTCGTGTACTTTTTACAATTTTTTCTTTTTGAGAGCGATTTTTTCTTACTCTGCAATTTTGTTGCTTGATAATTTTTACTGGGAAAGTACGCAAACAGAGCGTATATATAACAATAAAT
Source organism: Lypha dubia (assembly GCA_947311025.1). Lineage (NCBI taxonomy): Eukaryota > Metazoa > Arthropoda > Insecta > Diptera > Tachinidae > Lypha > Lypha dubia. Next base: position 73,278,820 of record OX371260.1, read on the forward strand.
AAAAATACGTTTATTAATCAATAACAAGTAAAATGGACCCAAACCTTTTTTTACTTTTACTCATCATCCGAATCGGAGGATGAGTGTAACGTAAATTCAATTAGGAAAGAAATCCGCAACACTAGTGACCAATTAAGTTTGTCGAACACTGAGTAAGTTTTAATCCACTTGTTTATAAAGAAAATAGTACATAATCAATTTTTTACAGGTTTAACAAACGCTTTAGAGTTACGAAGGAAGCATTTGAATACATTCTCGATGAGCTAGAATTCGTGCCACACTTGTCGACAGCAGTACCTTCAAAAATACAATTGGCCACAACTTTATTGCTTTTGGCTTCCGGAGGGTTTCAAAACACCGTCGGAAACGATTTTCTGATTGGTGTAAGCCAAAGCACACTAGAGGTGTGTAGCTCCTGAACGAACTAGTTCAACTGAACGATTCACACAAGTGAGCTAAATGAGCCGCTCATTTTACTGAGCGTTTTTAGCTCAGTAAGTGAGCGCTCTTTACAATCAATCAATTCAATTTCATGTATTATGACAATTGGATTTTACGTACCCTAAAGAGCTTTTATTTCGTATGGAATATGACATTTGGCACAATACAATACTTTTGCGATAGTATCTACAGTATTGTATTAAATAAGGGTTGATTTTGATAGCCAGCGTTGCCAAATGAGCTAATTTATCTTTACTTTGTAGTTTTTATAAGCATTGATCAATTTTAAAATATTTTATTTAAAACATTAATGGTAGTATTCATAAAAAATAAAATAGATTTCAAATGTGTTTTAGTACAAAATTTCAATATAAATTTTTCTTAAAATAGATTTGAAATTTTTATGAATTAGAGTGTAAATATATAAATACTGCAGACTGCAGGATTTATATATTATCGTTTTGGTCTGAATTTTGTTACATTAATTCCAATTTCTGAACCTATTATTTCTGCCCCATTTTCCTTATATCACAGTGCTAAGGTTTAATCTTACTTCTTTATACCTGCTAATATGGAAAAGAATAACAACCAAAGTATTCTTGAATTATGTCATTTAATGCCAAACGTAAATCATGAAACAGATGATGATGACTGATACTCATTAGGTTTAACGGATTATTAAAAAAAAATTTATTGATAAGTTTTGGGAACAGAATTATTGGAATACCAATTATATGAACAATTTTAAATTTAGTATCATTATTCTCAAATAATAGAAACTTAAAAATATGTTTGGGACAAAGGAAAATATTTAAGCAATTTTTCAAAAAAATTACTAATTTTTAAAACTTTTTGATGCATGAATATTTATTCACAATTTTTTATATAAATTAATTATTTTGAATTTTTCTTATATTTGTTTTTTACATGGGTGTCACTCGATCAAGATTTGTGTCAAATTACTAAACCCTCACACATTGAAAAACTGACTATCAATTTGATATAAATTTTGCTTTCAAGTTTTGTTTCAATTTTTCATTCATGTAACACTGCAGTCAGACGTTCAAGTTTTTATTCAATTCTCTTTCAAGAAATTTACACAAACTGCTTGTCAAAATTCACAAAAATTGAATGCTGTGACGTAGGGTTCACGTAATTTCAAAGCAATTTGCTTTCAAGAACACAAAAAAATTATGGCGGCAGAATATACCTATGTACTTATGTATGTATATGAATACTAACGAGAGTTTATAATCAAAATGGCAATCAGCTGCTTTCTTGAAAGCAATTTTAAACACTCAATTGAACGAAAATTTGAAAGCAAATTCTCAGCAAATTTTAAAAGTGTGAGTGTATTGGTAAAAAAAATAAGAGAGGATTGAATCTTGAAACAAAAATTGAATGAAAACTTGATCGTGTGACACCCAAGTAAACAGCAACCATTTTAAGTTGTTTTCTTGATTACATCTTGAAAGCAAATTGCTTTCAAACTGCTTGCAGTCTACGACACAGCTATCAATTTTTGTGAATTTTTACGAGCAGTATGTGTTAAAAAAATTGATAGCAAATCTTGATCGTGTGACACCTACGTTAGGCTATGTCTTAATAAAAAATATATGAAATTAGCTTTATATTGTAGCTTATTTTTATATAATTAAAATTAAGTTGTTTTCCAAATTAGTAGTTTAAAAATAAAAACGCTATGGTAACGCTGATATAGCAGAAACATTTTTTGTTTTCGCTTGGTTGTATTTTACTGAACTAAAGTGAGCTATTGAACTAAAGTGAGCTACTGAACTAAACTGAGCTACTGAACTAAAGTGAGCTACTGAACTAAACTGAGCTATTGAACTAAAGTGAGCTATTGAACTAAAAGAGCGAACTAGCTCAGTTAACTGAGCTGAGCGGAAAAGAGCGCTCACTCAACTGAGCTGAATAACCCAACTCTAAAGCACACTCTCCAAAATAAGAAAGAGAGTGGTGAATGAAATGGAAAGGAAAGCTATAAACACATTCGCCACAGCAGACTACACGAACACAAGACTAGAAATGCTGCTAGCTACCGATGTAGCCAGCTACTTAATTATTTTGGAAACGACAGATACACAGTAAACAGCTGATCCTTAATTGTTGCAACGATTCATTTGTGTATACTACAGTGTTGTTATTTAGCGCTTTTATCTTTTTTTAAAACAATTTACCCATTGCGAGGGAAATTCAATTTTAAAATTTTTTATCGGACTTTTCTCTTTTACAGAGAACTTATCATGTTTTTATTTGGTGTATACTTGAAAGCTGTCACCAATGAAATACGTAAGTTATGCTTATTTAATGATGATTTTAAGAATTAAATAAGTTATTTACACCATTTGAAATGATACCTATATCGTTTATATTCGTGCTATATTGTAGGACTTATGATCAGGACTTTGGCGTCCTATGCTCCAGTGGGAGTTAAAGGAACATATATATATATATGATCAATAATATATTAAAGTTTTGAGCCCCGAAACTGCGGAATAAAGAGAGAGCGCCGAAAAAATTACACAAAAATTTTTAGGTAAAAAAAGGCTATTACCCTGTGAGTTTTTTTTAAACTTTAACAATGTTGATATTTTAGACTCAAGTCAATATTCCATATAACAATAAAGCTAATAAAAATTCTTGATGCATATATATCTATTATAACATTTAAATTTTGTTATATTCATTTTTAATTTTACAATAAAACAATATTTCTAATCACTAATTTGCTTTACATATTTTGTTATATTGTCAACACTGTTTTGGTTTTGTGGCCATCAGAAATAGAAATTAGTTTAATTCGACTACACGACAAAAGTAGCATGGACAAAAACCTTTTGCCGTGTTGCCTTGCTGTCTTCAATATAATCATTCTCATATGCACACACGTATTCTAATTTTGACAGCTGGTAGTCGGTAGCCTGCTGTGGCGAATGTGTTTATACCTGAAGCTATGTATTAAATTTATTAAGTTTAATATCGATAACTGCGACAATGCAAAGCAATTCTTTTTGGAAAAATAAAAGATTCCTGGAGGTATGTTTGTGTTAAAGTCTTTATAGTATGACGATTTAACAATTAATTTCTTATAGTAATCGGCTGTATAGACGGAACTCATTTTGGTTTGCAAAAGCCACCAGATGAGCATATGTTTTTCAATAGAAAGGGGTGTCATAGTCTTAATTCCATGATTGTAAGTAAATATTTTTATTAATATGTAAGTATATATAAGTTGATATATGTAAGTTTTTTTGTAGATATGTGATCACAAATACAGAATCTTAGCAATAAATTCAAATTATGGTGGTGCTGCCCATGATTCATTTGTGTGGAAGGAGTCTGAGGAAAGAGTTCTTTTAGAACAGAAATATAGCGCCAAATTACGAAATTTTTGGCTTTTAGGTGAGAATTTTGCAACACACTGTTTGTCAGATACCTATTTATATAATGACGCATTTAATGTTTGAAGGTGATTCTGGCTACCCGCTTGAGCCGTGGTTGATAACACCATATCGATGTCCTCAAGAAGGATCTATGGAATCTCGTTTTAACGATTTGCATTCTAAAGCCAGATGCGTAGTAGATAGGACGATAGGTATATTAAAAGCGAGATGGAAAATTTTATGCCATGACAAAAGAAGTAGGTATAATCCTCAAAAAATGGCAAAATTTTAATATGTTTGTGCTGCACTGCATAATATATGCAATCATTTCAAAGTGCCTAATTACGAGGATGTCCAACCAAATCCTGTTGAAATAACGATGCTGGATGTAGATAATGGAAACGAGACTCAAATAACTAAAATAGGAAAACGAATCAGGGATAATATCAAAGTTTCTTTATGTTCCAATTAGATTAAAGATATATAAAAGTTTTTAAAAATATATATTTTTTTATTAATAACATATAAACTACGTTTGTTAAAAAAATGAAAGATGTAATTCATTGTAACTGAGATTATAGCATACATAAGTATGTATATTGATCAAATTTATTTATTATGAACTTTGCCTTTAGTATGGTTGATTAACTTTTTCTAATTCCCTTTTCCGAATTTGTAGTTCAATTTCTTTAATTTCCATGTTGATTTCGTGTAATTCGACATTAATTTTTAATTTTGTTTCTTTAAATTCTATTAATTTGTCCAATCTTTAAATAACTTCAGCATGGTATTTATCACTGGCACAAATATTTGTTTTTAATAGAATTGTCTTCCTTTCTCTTGGCTCTTCGTTTGCAATAGGCATGTGCAGTGATCGAGCTTTTTTGGCGTCTCTTCATTCTCCTCATTGGTGTCCATTAATTCCGAAATGTATTCATCGGCTTCTTTTCTTTGTGATGTACTCGTATCTTCAGAAAAAGTACATTGATATACTTCTTGAATTTGAGATCCGAATGTACGCACCTCTTTCAAACCTGCAACAGCTACATCAAATCCTGCTGCTTCCAAAATTTGTTGCTCAGCTGTACTAATTATTTCCTCCTCGAAAGGGCCTCCACCAGTTTTCTTTTTGAAGATTTGTTAAAAGATACGTTTTTTTTACCCGACTGTTTTTGATCTGCATACACCTATTGAATAAATAATGTTAAATGAATGAATATCAGAATGTGAAATTTTGCAATGAACCTTTCGCGACGTTTTAGCATCCTTCAGTGGTGGACCAGAAGCATTTAGCTTTAAGGCTAAGTTTTCCCATAGCCTATTGACTGTTGCTTTTTCAGTGAGCTCGGACATAAACTCTGCAAGAATTTGCTTTTGCCGGAAGTTAATTTTTGACGTATTCGACCTAGTAATTAATAAAAATTAGTATATTTGCAAAAAAAAAATAAAAGTGTCTTACATTTTCTTTTCTCCCAACGAATTCTTTAATATAAAAATAATTTCGATTGGTAATTTGCTAACGACTGGAAACTCGCACGATTGCATTCGAACGTAAGCTCGCTATCGAGTGGCATCATTAGAAATTTCCATTATACTACGTTCACACGGAACATGCTTCGCTCTCTATTCATGCTTCACACCCCAATCATGAGCGAAGCAACATGCTTCGCCATACAAAATTTTGAGAGCGAAGCATGTAGATTCATATTGAATCTACTTGCGAAGCATAAAAAATTGCTGGTTTCTCTAAATTTTATCGGAATTTATCGGAAGTTTATATGAACTAGATGCAAAAAACACAACAAAAACTTTAATTAAAAGTGAAAAATTGAACTAAAACTATAAAGATAAACCAACAACAATGGAAACAAAAAATATGTTCGTGCATTTTTAAAAATGCGTAATAATATTTTTATATTATTATTACTACGAATAAACGTAATTATTATTTGAACTTATATTGATTTACATATGAAAAGTAATATTATCAGGCTCAAGTTCAGTTTTATTGAATTAATGAAAATTCAAAATTACTAAGACTTTTTTGTGTTGGAAAATATTATAATTTATATCCAATCAGTTTTTAGCAGAACGTATCAGTACTGATTTCAAGGCCGCTACACCTCTCATCAGCGTTCAATTGTCCATCTTTACAATTTTCGTAAAGTGGATACTAATTGAGAAGAATATCAACTATTTAACCAGTTTTCAACAGAAATAGAATATGAGAATTAATTTTTAATTCAATTTTTATTCTACAATGAAACAGTGCTGGTTAGTACGTAATTCCCTCATTACTGTTTGGGACTAATAATCAACACAAACTCATAGTCCGTTATCATCAAAATATTCTACTTTGTATTTTAACGTTTTTGTTGTTTTTACTCTATATTAGGGAAATTCACATATTACTGTGACCCCTGTTATTAGGGTATTTATAGCTCGTGCCCAAGCGGAATTAATATTTTTATATTATTATTACTACGAATAAACGTAATTATTATTTGAACTTATATTGATTTACATATGAAAAGTAATATTATCAGGCTCAAGTTCAGTTTTATTGAATTAATGAAAATTCAAAATTACTAAGAGTTTTTTTGTGTTGGAAAATATTATTATTTATATCCAATCAGTTTTTAGCAGAACGTATCAGTACTGATTGCGTTGATTATTAGTCCCAAACAGTAATGAGGGAATTTCGTACTAACCAGCACTGTTTCATTGTAGAATAAAAATTGAATTAAAAATTAATTCTTATATTTTATTTCTGTTGAAAACTGGTTAAATAGTTGATATTCTTCTCAATTAGTATCTACTTTACGAAAATTGTAAAGATGGACAATTGAACGCTGATGAGAGGTGTAGCGGCCTTGAAATCAGTACTGATACGTTCTGCTAAAAACTGATTGGATATAAATAATAATATTTTCCAACACAAAAAACTCTTAGTAATTTTGAATTTTCATTAATTCAATAAAACTGAACTTGAGCCTGATAATATTACTTTTCATATGTATGTAAATCAATATAAGTTCAAATAATAATTACGTTTATTCGTAATAATAATAACATAAAAAATTAATAATATTTTGAATGTGAATTATGGAAATATACGGATATTTAATTAGCTTTGTGATATATAATTTTAATTTGGATAGAAAGGCAGCACAACGAAAAAACAACAACAAAGTAGCTTTAAAAGGACAAACAAATCAAAACAAAAAGAAAAATATAACTGTAATATTGTCGTTTATTATGTTACGAAAAATAAAATTCAACCCCCATCGCGCCATAAAGAGCATAGCTCTAAAAATCTGATTTAATCTGAAATTAGTGGCATAAAACAATTACTACAACAAACTTATAACATAAATAGAACGGCAGCAATCAATCACACATATTAAGAAATGTTATTTTTGTATGGAAATCGTAATTTTTATTAATTCAGTTTTTTGCAGTAAATTGTGAACAAAATCAAAATGTGCACCGATTACAATGAAATAAAGGTCATTTCATTTGAAATGTGTTTAACTAACTGCCTGGTCCACGATGTCGATCGACAACTTAAGCGAGCGACAGCAAGTCACTCACTATCGATCGCTTAAGCGCCCCACTAAATATCGACTTGTCGGTCATTTGGCTTTACGTGTTTAACGTAATCATTGGCTGACTTCCTTACTGCGTTAAAAATACTTTGCGGCGGCGTTTTGAAATGGTATACATTGTATAACTATTGTACTGCGACGTTATGAAATGTGATGCTTTGTTCAAACACAAAGCAATTGACGTTTTGGAAGTCAGCCATTGTCAAATGACTACATTGCCACATCAAATATTCCATGTTACTCTGCAGTTACACGTTCAAGAAGTTGCTTTCAATATTAACACATTTACTGTTTGTCAAAATTTATGTTAATTGACGTTGTGACGTAGGCTGTAAGCAACTTGATGGTCAATTTTATTTTCAAGATGGCGTCGTCAAGAAAGAAATTAAAAATTAAGTAAGAAAAAACAATAAAATCGCAACACATCACAATTTTTGTTAATTTTATTCATTTTCTATTTCAAATAATATATTTTCTTAGAAATAAATGCAAAAATTATTTACAACAGCTCTCATCAGCTGCTTACTTGAAAGAAAAATTGAAAGAGAACTTGAAAGCAAAATTGAAATCAAGTTAATAGTCAATATCCAAATGTGTGAGTGTGTTAGTAAAAAAGTGTAAGTGTATTGAATCTTGAAACAAAAATTGAATGAAAACTTGAACGTGTAACCCCCAAGTTAGTTGAACCATAAATATGGCCATTTGAACGTGGCACAACTACCAGGTATGCACACTTCGATAACAAGTACAACAAACAAAAAACAACTAGTATATTGTTGGTATAAAATACTCGCTTTTTTATTGAAATAATCAAATAAATTTAACAATTTCTTAAAAATGCTTCACAAACTGTAACAATTATTTGTGTATGCTGTAAAACTGTGTCAGTTAGTATGCAAATTTGATCTAAAGCTATCTAAGTCAGCTGTGCTAGTCAGCTCACCTCTTGAATATGCCTTGCTTCAAATGTAAACACAAAACATATGTTTTCAATAAATCAGTTTTGTGAAAAATAACTTATAGCAAAATAATTTTTTGATATTTTGTATATTTTACAAATTCAACTAGAACCTGCATCTGCTTCAGATTTGCCTTTTTAAGGCTGAAAAATGTTGTTGGTAATAAATAACACGGTGCTACAGTGAAAATATACTTGGAAAGTGACCTAGTGTAAGTTATAGACCTTATTTAGTAGATCATAAATCAATTTTTAAAAGTTCGGAAACACCCTCAAATTTCGGAGTTATTCCGAATTTTATAACAAATAAAATGAACTTTAGTTTTTTTAAATCGGACAATATTTGTGAAAGTTATTAAACTTTATTTAAATTTAAATAGCACTTGATACCCCCAAGCGGAAAAAAATTTAAGTGAGAATAATTTTTTTTTTATACTTTTTTTAATCATATACTTATTCTTAATTTCTAAATAAAATAATTTGAATACTGTTATTTTAAAATATTTATATAATCATATCATTATAAGATTAAAAAAATAAAGAAAATTTAGTAGCTATTGGTCAATATTTGTAAAAGCAAAATTTTTAACTTTTGAAAAACCTTAATAACTTTTTTATTTTTTACTCGATTTTATTTATTGAAAGCTGGTTTAACTCAGAACTAAATTAGCTTTAATGAAATATATACATATGGGTATGTTTGTGAACAATATAATTTAAAAAAATGGCGCCAAAGTTGAAAAACCTAGAAAAAATAAAATTAAAATCAGATATAATTGAAAATATCACTGCAAAAAGTTAATATATATACCAATAATATATATATATTTAGAAAAGTACATTTTTCTTCTTTCTGAAATCGTTTAAAAATTGAAGATCGGATTAAAATCAACTGAGTTACGTGTTCATAAGTACTCGGACCTACCCGAAAATAGTTTTTTCGGAATAACTCCGAAATTTGAGGGTGTTTCCGAACTTTTAAAAATTGATTTATGATCTACTAAATAAGGTCTATAACCTACACTAGGTCTCTTTTCAAGTATAAAAAAAAGTGCTCATTTGTAGCAGCGTGTAATTATTAGCTGTACAAGAATGCTTACGTTATCGCTCGCTTTGATTGTCGATCGACTTGTCGTGCTAAAAACTCTTAGTGGGGCGCAAATCAGCTGTTTGTCGTCACAAAAGCAATCGAGCGATAGCGGTCGACATCGTGAACCAGGCAGTAAATATTTTTAAACCAAAACTGACATTTTTGTCGCATTTTTATTTATTGAGTTTTTAACCCTTTCGGTCCGGTTTTTTATTTCTTAAACAAAAAATTTTTGAAAAAAAAATTATCGTGTACGTAAACTACACAAGAAATGATGATGTTTTGCATCATGAATTTTCTCGTTAGTCCTTTAATTATCCTGGGACATATTGTCCCACCCGGATGTTTTGTTCTGGGTTTTTAGCGCAAATGGGATAATATATCCCACTAGTATCCAAAATTTGTATAAAAATATTAAAATCTTATTTTTAATTCATTTTATTTTTGAACATTTTGAACTTCAAGTTTTTGGCGTGCTTTAAAATATTGACACAAATGTACATATGTAAATAAAGCTAGATTTACACGATTGATATTTTCTTCAAAATTCCTCTTCAAAATGCTTCAAACTCGTGTAAACAGCAAAATTTCTTCAAAATTTATTGATCAAAATTTTTTGAACAAAACTTTTGAAGATTTTATTGATGCCGTGTAAATAAGCATCAAAATCGCATCTGGCAATATTGATAACTATAAATAATTTGACAGCATGTTCATTCTTTTGATTCAATATTTTATGTATGTATGTATGTATGTATGTATATGTGAACAGAATGTGATTTCTTTTTAATATTTTAATTTTATTTTTTATATAGAAACAGAATGTGATTTTAAGTTCCCAAATAAATGAATTGAACTTTTTATTTCGATTTATTGGGTTTTTAATTAATTTTTAATAAATATGCTTGTATTGCCATGGAACTTCTCCGCCATCGGACTCTCTACCCTTTGCACCAACGTCGATGTAAACAAAATTGTAGTTCGCGTCCACAAGCGCCATCAAAACAATGCTGTTTTTCTTTTTATAATTGAAATATGCGCTTCCACAGTGTGCTGGTGCTATAATATCGATGTGTTTTCCATCATTCAAATTCATCCCTTAATACTTTATATAATGCAGCGCAGACTTCAGGCACAATATCGCATCTTAGTATTGGCCTTTTCTATTGATGGGGTGACGAGATTACGCAAATAATGAAAATCGTCTGGTGACATTCCCACAAAGTTTTTGTATAGGTCAGGATCATTCCTTTTCAGTCGCTCCCTAAAAGAGACATACATACCATTACGTCTCAAAAGAAAAGGTCGAACCCAATATTCCTTTTGTTTTCTTCTTTTTTTTTTTGCATTATTATCAGCTACTTCTTCCTCCAATATTAAAAATGTTGATGATATGATGATTGTGTAGTCGTCCATACTTATTAATTGTTTTTTTTATAATAATACATTATTTTTTATAATAATAAATTATTGAACAAAATAAACAAAACAGCTGATCAAGGTCAATATTTTCAATATAAAAAGTTTACCAATAGTGTAAATTAGCTTCAACAAATGTTGATCAAATTTTTATCAAAAGATTTTGAAATATATTGAAAGAATATTTTGATCAAATTTTTGAAACGTGTAAATAGAACATCAAAATAAATTTTCAAAATTTTGATAAGACTTCAAAATACCTTCAATCGTGTAAATCTAGCTTAACAGTTGGTATATTATGAACATCAACAGGTTTAAGCAGCCTAATATCACAGGGTAACCAGAGATGACAAAAACAAAAAAAATTGGACTTCGATCATATTTTATTTGTCATAAGTAAGCTTCGTGAAAAAGAGAAAACATTAGTGTGTTTGTTATGAAAGTAAACAAAACGAAAAGCAAAAAAAAGTTCAGTTTTTAGTGGAAAATGCTACATAAAAGCACGCTTAAATTTAATAAAATGTGATAATATTAAGTATTTACGGCATATAATTCCAAAATAAAGTGATAAAACAATTTTGTGTGTGCTTATATACTCTGTATATTAAATTTATATACATACGTACATATATTCTGTAAATTTGGCAAATGAAGGTGATTTTTTGCTTACATACACACATACATACATACATACTTGATAAATTCTGATATTTTGCAGATGTATATAGTAATAAAATACAAACGATGAGTGAAAACCAACTTAAATTAATAATATGTTTAATGTAAATTATAGAAATATATGGATATTTTATTAGTTTTGTGATTTATAATTTTAATTTGGATACAAAGACAGCACAAAGAAAAAAACGAAAACAAAGGATTGTATGAGTGTATACAAATCAGTATGCAAAATCTTCCGTCTCGTGTCATCTCTGGTTACCCTGTGCTAATATACTAAAATTATCTCAACTCAAAAACATCTAAATATGATAAAACTATCTCTTTTACTCCTTACTTTTCTTACATATTGCGACAAAAGCTGCCAAGTTCTTCAAAAAGTACAAAGTAGTGTCAATGTTCTGCAGAACGCTGCCAACTTATAAGTGTTTAAAAATCGTCAAATTTAAGACACAAAACGTCACGTCGTCAAACTGTTTTTTTTGGCATCTTGTGACGCGGCTTAGTGTTTAATACTGTCGGTTTGATTTTAAATACTATAAACAATTTTTGTCTGTTCAATGAATTGGAAAAAAAAAATAAAATAGAAAATGATGATTAGAAAAAAATTGATTGAGAGAGGGTGAAAATTTTTTCTTTCAGGAAATATATAAAAAAAAAATTAAAGAAAATTCAAGTTAGATAATAAAATAATTGACATTAATTTTATTGTCGAAAATCAACATTAATACAACCTATACTGTTTGCAATTAACTTTTCGGCTGTGGAGGACGTAAACAAGGACACGAATTTGCAAGGTCAATTTATAATTGAAGGAACAACACTATCTGCGGTTCGGAGCTTAGAGTAAGTCAATATATACATACATATGACCAATTACTACCTACCGGCCGTGTTCCAGTATCAGCATGTATAAATAAAAAACAAAACAAAAGAAGAAAATACAGATATACAATATAAAACGATAATATAACTAAAAGAAACGGACCACATTAAGGTTACTTTTAAGATTGCGGATTGTGCTAATTATTAGCTATAATTTATGAGTATTTTTGTTATTTTAGGGATTTTTCCTTTTTGCTATTTATTTGTGTAAAAAAAATAATAATAATAATAAGTAAGGTTTTTTTTGTTAAAAACTTTAAATAATTTAGTTATATGTATGTGTATATATGTATAAATGCAATCTTTATGTTATGGAAAAGGAACGTTAAATCTATATAATATGTCAGTGGTCTGTTAATTTTTTTTATATGTATATAAATATTAATTAATACCTATAACAATTCGCAATATAACGGTGATATTTTATATAAACACGGACACAAAACTTAAATTTTCATAGATACTCTCATCGTCTTCCGGCGCCTGTGGACTTCAAGGGATAAACCAACAGTAAGTTAACATTTTTATATATTTAATTACATTTAATAATAATAACAAGTTTATCCTTATATATATATATATATATATATATATATATATATATATATATATATATATATATATATATATATATATATATATATATAAATAATTATAGGTATATACTAATATAAAACATATATGAGTATAAATTTGAGAAATTAAATCTTGAAATCGTACAGTTCTTAAAAAATTCACGGAACTATCCATGATTGTAATGACCATCGGTATAGATTGTGGATTTAACTTTCGTTATTCTTATTACCAATTTCTTATTTAATTCTGTCATCATTCATAAAAAAATTTATAAACAAAGATATTTTTTTTTTATTTTCAATCTTCATATATGTACATTTATTTTCACATATTTCAATTGTCTTATTAATATAATTTTTTTTTACATTCTTAAACGTAATATTACATATGTATATACTAAATAAAACTTTGATTTTTATAACGTTTTGAATATGAAATTTTGAATCTTTTATTATTATGTGAAAGGTGAAGAAGTACATATGAGCAAGGTTTAAGGAAGGCTCATGTTTGAATTGGACTGACAATAGACAAAATTTTATTGCTGTCAGCAAGGTGGGTGGGCATGTATATATGTAGCAATTTACACCACAAGCTACATATAAATCATCAACCATTATTTTTTTTTTTTTTTGTTTTAAATTTTCATTCTTAATCACTTTATTAGCTACCTAAAAATTTTAATTCTCAAAACGATTGAATATAGTTTAAAAATTATTTAATTATATTATGGGAGCACAATTAACCCCCCAACGACGAACACAGCCGAAAATAATAGGTAGCACCGTCCCCAATATTCAACATCATAATTAACAATCGTTACAATCTGAAATCGTCAAAATGACGATAGATCGTCAAATCTGGCAACTGTGCATACTAGTGAAGTTAAGCTATGTACAGACGATCGGCAGATCTTACAATATTGTCAGAAATATGTTCTCAAAATGTCTGACAACCATCTGAACTTACAATTTTTGACTTACAACGTTGCCAGAAAAAGCATTGTCAGTTAATTGTAAGACAATAAGATTGTCAGACATCTGATAATAACTTATAATTTAGACCTGGGGTGGATTCCAGTCTGCCACATGAACGAATTAAGCCTTCCTCATCTAAAAAGGGATTCAGATTAAGAATGGAACTATCCGAAGATATTGGTAGCTTAGACGAAAGCGTTTTGTATTCGTTAGGATAAAATTGTTTTTGAGATACAATAATTAGGCGGTTACGTACAGCATTGATATCCGCGGTTGTAACTACTTGTGAATTGTATGAAAACTGGAACGGTATTTGGGATGGGTTCGGTAATTAAATCTATATACGTAGGGCATAACTCGCATTGCTCTGGCGTATGATGAAAAACGTTCAAGAACATCATTGAAATTTTGAAAGTACGTAAAATTGACTTTAATTGATTTCCTTTCTACATCAGTTTCAAAGGAGTTCATTGGTTTTTGGCAACCCCAGTCATCAGACTGTTGAAGCCATTCTGGCCCATGCCACCAGAGTTTATTATCGATTATCTCTTGTGGAAAAACCCCACGGCTTGCTAAGTCTCCGGGATTAGACTCTGAAGCTACATGTCTCCACCGATGTGGATCAATTATTTGAATAACTTTTGAAATTCTGTTTGCTACGAAAGTCGACCATGAACACGGGGGCTTAGCTAACCACGAAAGAAAGATGGTGGAGTCAGTCCAGCAATAAATGGAATAATGGTCAACTTCTAGCTTTGGAATTAGATATTCGATTATTTCGGCCAATAGAACGGCTCCGCAAAGGTCCAATCGCGGAATGGATAGAGTGTTTACAGGAGCTTCCTTAGTCTTTGACGATAGTAAGTGAGTATATATGGATTTACCCCAAATTAGTCGAATATACAGTACAGCTGCGTATGAATTCTCTGAAGCATCGCAGAACCCGTGGAATTGAATGTCAGATTGCGGAACAAAATGAAGCCATCTCGGGATTTGTATGTTGTTTATTGCAGAATAATTATTTTAAAAAGTATTCCATTCTGACACTAATTTAGGAGAAAGAATTTCATCCCAATCTGTTCCTTCAAGCCATATTTTTTGCATAAGTATTTTGGCCACCACAACATATGGGGACAACCATCCAGCTGGATAGAACAATCGGGAAATTTGAGACGGAACTTCTCGTTTTGTATGTTTGGAGGATGCAGTAAAATGTGTTGTTGTGAAATAAAATGTACCTGATCGGGCATTCCAGCGAATTCCTAGCGTTTTTGCTCGTCTGCTGTCATCAAAGTCAAGAAATTCTGCGTTCAACAGGTCCTTCGTTGGAATATTTGACAGTATGTCCTTGGAATTCGCAGTCCACTTTCGAAGTGAGAAACCTGCTGACTGCAGGGCAGTGATAACTTCATTCTTTATTTTAATAGCCTCTGCAACAGAATGTGCGCCAGCCAGGATATCGTCAACATACATGTAGTTAAGAAGAATATTACTAGCATTCGGATAAGATGATTTCACATCATCAGCAAGCTGCTTGGCCGTTCGAACGGTTAAGTATTCAGTTTCGGGCAGTTTCGTCAGGACTACTTCGAAATAGGATTCTTTGAAAAGACGTGTGTTCGGAATTTACTTGAATTTGTCTGTACATCTTCTGAATGTCAGCATTCAACACATATCGGAAATATCGCCATTTGCGGATTAACAGAATTAAGTCATTTTGTAATATTGGACCTGTATGGAGTATATCGTTAAGACTTACTCCGTTTGAAGTTGCCGAAGAGGCATTAAAAACCACACGAACTTTTGTAGTAGTTCTAACTGGTTTAATGACGGCATGATGAGGCAAATAATAGTGAAGTGGATTTGTTCTTATATCCGGGGACGGAACCTCAACCATATGATCTAATTTTTCATACTCTTGAACAACTGTGTCGTATTCTTCTTTAAATGATGAAGTTCGAAACTCTGCCATAGCACTAGTCCTCGATTACCCGATACTAATTTTTTCGGGATACCCTTCCTTAAAAGGCAATGAAACTGTTTATCTACCGCTGGCATCCCTCTTTGTGGATCTTATATAGAGATCTTCACAGAATTGGTCGGCAGATGAAAGGCATTTTTTCCGTGGTATGTTCTCCAACTCCCAAAACCGTGAAATCTCTTTGGCTAAAAAGATTTCAGTTGCGTAAGAGGCTACTTTAGGATTATGTTTTTGAGAATGTTTTGGGAGTTGGAGAGTTTGGACATACAGTTACAATATGTAATATAAGTACTTTGGTACTTAACCTTGTAAGATTCTAACTCCTTACGATTTTGTTTTTTGTCGTCGGAACTTTCACAATCTGAAAGAAACTTCTCATATGCTACCTTCACTCTGTTCCACGTTGGTCGGATTTCATATTGATGGACTTCGAGAGCATGAGGGGATGTAGTCGGATAGGCGTTGTCAGCAATATCTAAATCAAATAGGACAATACTGTCGGCTAATCGAATAAACTGATCGAGTGACATTTTAATTTAATGAATTTAATTATTAATTAAATTATTAATTTTTATGAATTTATATTGCGGTAAAGAGCACGATACACGCGGTATAAATATGTACGTAGAATAAATATATCCCACAAAAGGTAAACAATATATCGTATGAACAGACAAATATTTCTAGTAATTATGAAATTCACTCCAAAGTGACCAAAACGTAAATCGTATGTAATAACGAAATAAATGGGCTAAATATATTTTGATTGATTGATTTGGGTCCAACCCCACAAATTTTTTATTTTATTTTTTAGTAATTATATTATAAATATGACGAATTTATAATAACACAGTCAGAATTTCAAATACGTGTTCATTTTGTATCTACACACTGTTGGTCACATGCTACAATTTCTACCAGCGATATATTTGTTAAGTATCTGGATTCTATAAAAGCATTAAAGATTCACGACCTTGCTATTTTTGTTTCATACAACAAATAAATAATTTGGGAAATTTTCTCTTATTTGCGTTGAGTAAATAAGGAGATAATTAATTTAATGACCATATGAGCGAAAAGTAATTAGAGCAAGTTATTTTCCAGTTCAGTGTTGCCGCTTTCCATTTATAATGACTCGAAAGTGAATAGTTTGTAAAATTTATGGAACTTGATGATTATTTTCTTTGCAAATTATTTTATTAAAAACTAGCTGATCCCGGTGTACTTCGCTACCCTCCTCGTTATAAAATAAAATTAAAAGTATTTATATATTCTATTGTGACGATCGGTCCAGTAGTTAAGACTATATTACGATTTTTAATTTTAATAAAAAGGAGCGTGGTCCCATCCACTTTTCTCCCGGTACGTATTCCAAATTATGACAATACCATACGTACCAAATATCATCGACGTAGGTCAAAAAATGGCCAAAATATGGCGATTTAAATTTTTGGGTTATATGGGTGGTGCCACGCCTCTTTGTCCAATCCGTCCCATATTTGCAGCAGCACTAAAAAAATGCACACCAAACCGACGTACCAAATTTTGTTCAAATACCGTTATCAGGAGCAGAAATAATAGATTTTTAATTTGTGGTTTGTATGAGAGGTACCACACCCCTTTGTCCAATCCCGTTCATATATGCAGCAGTACTTAAGAAATGCACACCAAACCGACGTACCAAATTTTGTTCAAATACCGTTATCAGGAGCAGAAATAATAGATTTTTAATTTGTGGTTTGTATGAGAGGTACCACGCCCCTTTGTCAAATCCCTCCCATATTTGCAGCAGCACTAAAAAAATGCATACCAAACCGACGTACCAAATTTTGTTTAAATACCGTTATTAGGAGCAGAAATAATAGATTTTTAATTTGTGGTTTGTATGAGAGGTACCACGCCCCTTTGTCCAATCCCGCCCATTTTTGCAGCAGCACATAAGAAATTTACACCAAACCGACATACCAAATTTTGTTTAAATACCGTTATCAAGAGCAGAAATAATGGATTTTTAATTTGTGGTTTGTATGAGAGGTACCACGCCCCTTTGTCCAATCCCGCCCATATTTGCAGCAGCACTTAAGAAATTTACATCAAACCGACGTACCAAATTTTGTTCAAATACCGTTATCAGGAGCTGAAATAATAGATTTTTAATTTGTGGTTTGTATGAGAGGTACCACGCCCCTTTGTCCAATCCCGCCCATATTTGCAGCAGCACTTAAGAAATTTACACCAAACCGTCATACCAAATTTTGTTTAAATACCGTTATCAGGAGCAGAAATAATAGATTTTTAATTTGTGGTTTGTATGAGAGGTACCACGCCCCTTTGTCCAATCCCGCCCATATTTTCAGCAGCACTTAAGAAATTTACATCAAACCGACATACCAAAGTTTGTTTAAATACCGTTATCAGGAGCAGAAATAATAGATTTTTAATTTGTAGTTTGGATGAGAGGTACCACGCCCCTTTGTCCAATCCCACCCATATTTGCAGAAGCACTAAAAAAATGCATACCAAACCGACATACCAAATTTTGTTTAAATACCGTTATTAGGAGCAGAAATAATAGATTTTTAATTTGTGGTTTGTATGAGAGGTACCACGCCCCTTTGTCCAATCCCGCCCATATGTATCCTATGTCCTTCTCCTGGCTCTAAACTACCTCCCTGCCAATTTTCAGCTAAATCGGTTCAGCCGTTCTTGAGTTTTATATATATAGATTAGTTGAAATCTTTGTTTCAGATATTATAATTCGTGGTGGTAACTTGAAAATGTGTCATTATATAAATAAAACGTACGGCTTAAGCACAAGAATTTTTTTTTCACTATTATATCTTTGTAATCAGTTTAAGTTCAGATTTATTGTTATCTCATTCTCTGCACACGGATTAATTTTCCTTAGTAAAGCATTCAAGAAAATTTTTAGAAAGTTTGTATTGTACGATCTCGAAAATTTAGAAGCAAATTCACTGGCAACACTGCTATATTGATTATTTTTGTATAAAGAATATATATGCAATGATGTATGTACATACAACTTCTCTTTCGTTGAGTTGGAATGAGTTATCCGAGTTACGAAACAACAAAATTGCATATCATTAATAAGGGAGAATATGATATGATTTGTTTTAAGAGAGAGATAATGGAACAAATGTTAATTGTGGATAACTGGATGCATTTTTTGGAAGAAAATATCTTGGAAGTAAATTTGCATGTCAAACACGATCATAAATGATCGATCACACTTACTTATGTAGTCTAAGGTTCGTGTTAACATACATACATAAAAACATATGTTGTAAGACGCCCGATATGCAAGAACTGTATCAAATGTGATAATAGGAATACTAAAACGGCAAACAATACCCCGTAGTAAATTTTAATAAGACTCACCAATTTTACTTTATTTCATTGCCTTTTTTTTTTAATTAAGACCAGCACTCAGGGGATGACCCCTACGTATACAGTGCACTGTGCCGGAACTCAGGGAGAGGGATAGGGTAGAGAAGAAAGATTTTGAAAATTTAGAAGACTTAACTCTTTCACAACTCTGCTATGCGCGTTATGTTAATTTTTAAGGCAGTGTGGGGGCGCCTCCGGTGTTAAGTAGACGCATTAACTTTTTTAAGCTGTACTAGCAGGGCGATATTGTGTACATTAGCTTGGATAGCATCAATCGCTGTTGGAACATTTTTTTTAGTGACCAGTGCTATGCCTTCATCACTTAAATAGTCCGACAACAATTAATGCAATGTCCCACTAATGTACATTAGAGAAATTAATTATGTTGACTGACTCGCTCTGGCCAGGGTTTGAACCCAGGCCCCAAGTCATTGTTTGCTTAGTAGTCAACGCGCTAACCATTTCAGCCAACACCACCCTTGGATTTGGCTTAAGACTTCGACGAATCTTCCTACTTTATTTCTTCCTTGCCTCACATATGATTATGCTTCTTATATATTATGTTTCCTTTCTTTCTTCCAGATTTAATTACTGCTTAGCTTTACCATTTTTTGTTAGATGTATGTATTTGGGTTTTTTCTAAATTTTTATTTGCAATATTAATATATGTATATTGATTTCAATTGTGAAAAATCTTTAAATTTTATAGAAAATTGAAGCTAATAAGACACGTGTTCACCTAGTCGAGCAAAAATATTTAAATGAAGACACTTCCAGAAAAGAATTGTTGGAAAAGCACTATCAAACGTATTATCGACATACATACGTACATACTTATATGAAAAAGCAATAATAGCAAACAACCCTGTTGTTGCAGAAGATGAGCGAGATAATTGTGGATGATGTCCAGTGATTAGGAATCTCAGAGCACTTGCGATTATTTTCTTTGCACACTAATAATCCGGTTCGATTGGACCATGTACATATATATGTATGAGGATTTGGTGGGGATGAGAAACCTGGATACCTGGCAAATGACTCTGAGCACAAATAAATCAATTGGTGATTTATTACTCAGAAATTGTAAACAAAATATCCCAAATATGAAATAAGAAACAAAACCAAATAATTAGGAAAAATGAATATTTTATTTAACAATTTCTTGGACGACGATCTTACTAGTATGACACTTTTTATTTTTGTCGGAAGTAATATCTATGTCAGATCGCGTGAGTTTGACGTATATTTTAGAACTAATTGTGATTGAGATAGAAGATCTCGATAACTTTTACGTATCTACACTACAGCATATCACAATTAAACGGGCTGGGAATTAGGGTTTTCATGATGTAATGGCAAATATCAAACAATTAAAGTTTGGCATTAACATTATGTATGTACACACATACATACATACATATATGTAATTAAATCATTTATACATTTTATCACTCTAGCTTTTATTTGTTTTATTTTTCAGCATTGCAGCAAAAATTTAATTACTTTTATTTACCTAAATAACCATGAACTGCAAGAAAAGTTGTAAAACTAATTATTTAGTTACTAAACTATTATATTGAAATGGCTTAAAACGTTATTGTTGTGCTTAAAATTAAGAGCAATTCCATTAACATTCAAGTTTTGGATATAATTATTTTATTGTTATTAATAATGACATTTAAAAATACATTAAGCATCAAAGTATGACATTTGTTTGTAGTTTTCATAGATATACATACCAACTTATTTTAAATTACGTTGATTGTAGCCACTTTTATACATTTTAAGCTATTGCATAGCTTCTATCGCGGGCCTTGAGACGACCGAATCAAGAAACTTTTAAACGTTTGTTTCTTAAGTCTTT
Organism: Lypha dubia; assembly: GCA_947311025.1. Classification (NCBI taxonomy): domain Eukaryota; kingdom Metazoa; phylum Arthropoda; class Insecta; order Diptera; family Tachinidae; genus Lypha; species Lypha dubia. The sequence continues at coordinate 73,300,109 of OX371260.1, forward strand.
TGTTTTTGAAACAAAAAAAAACCTGGAAAAAATCTGTCATTTGTTTTGAAAGGAAAAAACCTGACACTAAGTTTGTTTCTTAAGTCTTTTTTGTTGGTAAGTATTTAAATCGCCCAATGTATGTTAACCCCTAAAGTATGCTATTGATTAACATTAGCATTTGATATCATATTGATATCATTAACATACAGTATTGCCAGAATAACAAAGGAGTTATTAAACAAAACGTAATAATATAATTGCATAAGTTGATAAAAAATGCTGTGCAATAGCGTTACCGCGGCAGTCCCCGAGTTCCACATGTTTTATTTTAATACTATTTTATTTTGTTTTCCAGCTGGTACTTGCAGGATTGTTTGACGAGCGCGATCATTTTGCGACTCGTTTTATAAACGTCCATACTATTGTTGGAGTGTATTTTTATTTTTATCTTCAGAAAGATGGTTTTGCGATCCATTTTTGCGATTGTTGGGTTAGTAAATCGTCGTATACGCATTTTGGCGGGCATTGGAGGGCTGATAATAGGTAACAATCGTGTTTCACTCTTCGAAGAGATACTCGTGCAAGTTACTTAAACGAATGTTGGACGGGTGTTTTGTTAAAGGGTCTTAAACGATCCGTAAGCGACTAATTATGGATTTTCCTTTCTAATAAATATAACAATTTAATTTTTAAAAATTAATTTTAAAGAAAACAAACATATGTAAGCCTGACAAATTGAATTTTCTTTGATTAAATAATTATTTATAATTAAGTTGTGAATTTTTTTTATTGTATAAACAACTGTGATGTACAAACACATTCTTAGCTACGTGCCTTTAGTTTTATAATTAAGTTTTGAATTTTTTTTTTTTTTTTTATTCGAACTGAGTGATATTTAATCAAAAAAATGTTGAATTTTTCAAGCTTAAGTTCGTTTTCTCTAAATATAATTTTGTTATAAATTAAATTATTATTTAAATTAGAAAGAAAAATCTAGTGGCTCTTAATACTTGATCAGACAAAGAAAAGCTAGACTGCGCGGAGGATTGAACTGACAAACAATATCACTCAGTTCGAATAAAAAAAAAAAAAAATCAAAACTTAATTATAAAACTAAAGGCACGTAGCTAAGAATGTGTTTGTACATCACAGTTGTTCATACAATAAAAAAACAGTTGTATATGTGTATAACGTATCACATTCCATAACCTCTAGAGCCGCGGTGCCCGCAAGTTCCTTATGGAAGAGCAAACACCAATACATTTAATGAAAAACAAATTTTTATTCAAAATTTTTTGTTGTAAAAACAAATACATGCAAAGAAAACACAAAAAATATACATATTTGATATATTTATTTCATATCATACATTAAACAAAAACAAAATGTACATTGATGATCGCTGTCGTCAATGTTTACCAGCAAAGCATACAAAAGTGTTGTTGCTTTGCTCTTGCGAGTATACAGTGAAGAACGGCAAAAAAAACTAATAAGACAAAGTTGTTTGTGTATTTCTCATTGCGGTTGCTGAAAGATGTATGAGTATATTAAAACACACAGCCTATAGCTAAGAGTATTACAAAAACAAATGAGCATGAAGAGCAATGGGCCTGGGCACCAATGCTCTAGAGTATTGGTAGCCGAAGGCTGCCACCTAGGAATCAAATAAGAAACACTAGAATAAAGCTCAACTTGAACAAGATAGACTTTGAAAAAGTATAGTAAAGTTCCAACCCATTAAAATATGATAAATGCTGTAGTGTAAAAACTTACATGTAATTCAGCAGATTCAATTAATGATAGAGTATTTTTAACTAATGTGATTGCAGCTGCCGTGGTGGCAGTAAGGTCTAAGCGGTAGACAACTCTGATGATGAGACTGTGGTTAGTTTCGAAACATCGATGTCAGTTCAACCCTCCGTACAGTCTAATTTTTCTTTCTCTGTTCAAGTATTAAGAGCCACTAGATTCAAAATTTCTTTGATTAAATAATTATTTATTTTATCTCAACATATCGTCGTTCTAAAGTTATATTTTATAATTGAATGGATATACATACATATAATATCTAAAAATTATAAGAGTTAGAATCCTGGGGATTGCGCAGATCGATAGATCTAAATAATTTACTACACAAAGCGATCCTATCTAATATTTTTTGATTTTGTAATATGAATGTATACGTGAAGATAACTTCGGCAAGACGATATGCCCAGCAACAATCAGAAAGGTTCTTTTCAACAAACGCCTAAGCCGGCATAAGCATTTTTAATCTAATATTTCATAGTTGCATTAAGTGTCGATATTTGTTTTTATTATATATTTATCTAATAAATAAAACCTTCGTTATATCTTTTTACCTTAGTATTGCGGTAGTAAGAATCTTTGATTCTGCAAACACTTTTATATATTAAAAGTTAATTTTCTCAAAAAGATGATTTTCGACTTAGGTATCTGTGACCAACAGATACATAGGTATGCATTCGAAACTTGAATAAATATTTCATTATCATCAAACGTTTAAACTTTAAAGTTTAAACATTAAAAGAAATTTCATACTTACATATGTATGTATGTAAGTATACACAGCCAAAGCTTGTCCGAAGACATTGATTTTTTTTCTCAAATATTTACACAACAGATAAACTAATTATTACAAACAAAACTTAATTCATGCATTCATTCATTCACAACAGATTATTGGAAAGTGGAAATGAACGGCAAAGTTTTCTCAGTCAACATTTTGAAACGATATAAATACATATGTATCTATCGACCGAAAAATAAACTGACACGCAACAAGACAATCAACCAATTGGGAAATGTATTCAATCGTTTGTCAATTGTTTGCTTTTTGCACTCAGGGCATGACCCCTACTTATGCAATTCATTGTGTTAGAACTTAGGACAGCGATAGGTTTGAGGGTGGTGTTGGCTAAAGTGGTTAGCGCGCTGACTACTAAGCTAACAATGACTTGGGGCCTGGGTTCAAACCCTGGCCAGAGCAAGTCAATCAACATCGTTAATTTCTCTAATGTACATTAGTGAGACAGTGTATTAATTGTTGTCGGACTATTTAAGTGATGAAGGCATAGCACTGGTCACTAAAAAAACTGTTCCGACAGTGATTGATGCTATCCTCCAAGCTAATGTACACAACATCGCCCTCCTTCGTCGGTTAGCAGAAACATCGGCGAAGTAAAACAATTAATAAAATGCGTCTATTTCAACACTGCCTTAAAAATTAAAATAACGCCCAAAGCAGACTTATGAAAGAGTTAAGTCTTCTAAATTTTCAACATAAAAAAAGGACTTTATTCTTTTACAACCTTGCTATTGCGCATATTGTTTAATGGAAGAGTTTTGCAGCGCCTTTGGCGTTAAGTAGACGCATTAAGTTTTTTAAGTTGCATAAGTAAACATTTTTAATAATTGTTTTACGTCGCCGACGGTTCTGCTAAACGTCCACGGGGGCGCTGTGGTGTATATAACTTACCCTGACCAAAAATCGAACCCATGTCCTAAGTCATCACTTCAGTCAACACCACCTTCAATTGCTTAGTTTTTGGAATATATAGTTTTATGTCGAACAGAGTATCAAAAAAGTCAAAAACTCGTTCAGAATAATAAAGACAATTCCTTAAGAGTTCAAAGAAATTTCTCTCGCAAAATGCTTAAATTAAGTCATATTGTCATTATTTTTTTATTATTTTAGAATAGTTTCTAGTAATCTAATCTTTTGGGAATCAGCATATGAGCTCATTTTTCAATCCTAAATGATTCCCTCGTTGTGAGAAAATGGTACCCTGCAGATGAATCATCGCAAAGAATCATTTAAGATACATTTTGCTGTTTAATTTCTGAGCAATTTCCTAGTAGTACTTATAATCATTGGCGAATCTTTTTCTAATCATTTTTGATTATACAGTGGAGATCGGTTATTACGAGTTGATCCAGAATCATAATTATTCCTTTGGCTGACATCACCTTCGTTTATATTAAATTATTTTTTTATTTTAAGTTTGCCTACTTACACAAATTTTTTGACTTTATAAAAAAATTAATAATGTTCTCCTCGCGACTTTAACGAGACAACTAAACAAAAATTCATAATATTTAAATGTTGAAGCTGTTGCTTCATTGAAAGTAAAAATGTATACCGTTATAAACAAAAGCAATAGAATAGTAAGAAATTTTTTATCATCCAGCTGAGCAAAATGTGATTACAAAATGATGCTAAAAAAATATCATAATCTTTTTGCGGTTTCTTAACATTTTCTTGCTGTATTTTTAAGAAATCATTATTTGATCATATAGATGAATCATATGTGAATCGATTTTCAATCACCCAAGTGATAAATCAGTTTTTAATCATCAAAGGTGATCTCAGAAGAATCATTAAGGAGATTTTTGCCAAAAATAATCACCCAAATGCTAGCTGGGTCTTATTTGCAAATAAGAGTGGAAAGCGTTGCCGTATTACTTTTTTATTGTAACTTTAATTGTTGCGAAAACTATTTGCAAATAACAAGCTATTTGCAAATAAGATGTGTGATGCTACCAGATGACTATATATTTACTGCGTGTCATTACAAAATATATAACAATATTTCTGAATGCTATTTGCGTATAAACAGTGAGTTAATTTTTTGCAAATAGTTTTATTTGCAAATAAGAAATGCGTATAAACGGGGTATGTGTAAGCTATCTACCTGGCAGCTTGTGAACGTTTTTTTTTTGGGTGTGCTATTATTTTATGAATTACGACTACAGTGTGAACACCCCAATAGTATGCATGTTGTATATAATCAGCCGGTGGCGAATGTCATGATGATTCATCGTGAAAAGTACTGACAATGTTAAATCATCAATGACAGACGCTGAATTTTCTTTGGCGTCATACATGATTTTTTTAAGGATGATCCAAATTAATTTTGTTTAGTAGGCGTCCGCGTATTAGTGAGTCCTAACAGCCAATATCAACGTTATTCATATATGAATTTTTATGTAATTCGTCACCATCAATGCGTTGATAAACAAATATAATAATCCGTCATTGTTTTTTTTCCTTCAACCATTAACGAATACTTGTAGCAGACAAATTCCAGCAGATTTCAGCTTAGTATCGACAATGTCGATTACTTTCAACTTTCTTTTATAAGGTGAATCTACTATAAAAATGTCTACAAAACTGTCTGTATCTGTGTCGTTGTCATGTACGTTCATCGACATTTCGATATTTTCATACAAATTTCGCCTTGAGACCTAGTTTGTAAGGAGGAATCATAGATGAAAATATCAATATGACAAAGTCGCTCAAAAAACGCAACCGGGCAGGTATGGGCACCACTACATTGAAAGCTTTGCATGTGTGGCACTGTATTGGTTCGTTTACGTTTGCATTTGTTGGTTTTATGTTCTTTTGCTCTTTGCATTGAAAGAAATAATAAGACAAATTGAAAAAGGATAATAAAAGTTGATGAAATTATTGGGAAATGCTGATTATTTGTTTTATTTCTTGTTTTGTATTAAAAAAAAGGCATTCATTTTCATATTGCGTTTTAAACATTTTTATAGAGTTTATTAAAAAGTTAAAAGTAAAAGAATAAAAAATAAATAAGAAAAGTACAAATTTTTTTTTAATTCAGTAATTTTTTTTGGATCTAAAAACTAACAAGTTGAAAATTTCAAACTATTTCTAAAAACTAAGTATGTATTGAGAAAACTAATTAAAAATGTAGTGAAAAAGTCTTAATTCTAATTCAAAATCCTAAAGCTATTTTAACAAATAAATTAAAAAAAGAGATAAAGTAGTTAAAAAAATCTTAACTCTAATTTAAATAAATAAAAAAAAGGCGCAATAATGCGTATAAAACGAACGTGTTAAGAACGCTATATATTTCCGAAGAAATAACATGTAAATTTTTTCGCTTTGTATTTTTCTCATTTCGAAATTTTCTGCTAGACTAAGCACAATTTCGATTCTCTGCTTCGCTTATCAATTTTGTGTATGTACACATCGTTCGCTCCTTTTGCATTTTCATTTTGCATTTGCCCGTACTTGTATATAATAAACAATTAATTATAATACAAAATTATCTGCCCAATAAGAAATAAAAATTCCCATAATATCTTTTCCCATTCCTTCTAATATTAATTAAAATTGTGTAGCAAAAAATTTCCGGGAAAAAAGTAAATACATATTCTGAATTGGGGGGTGGAATATCCCCGGTAGCTTTTCCACAACAATTTTGAAAGGAATTAGTGCCAACAATAATTCCGACATTTATTTTTAACCAAAAAATTTATATACATACATAATCTTTGGAATATCATATTTTAACTCTCTTGCGGTACGAATTTTTTATGCACCAAGTATGTACATAAAGTTTAAAAAGTACGTAAATAATTTAATTAAAAATATTAAAAAAAAAACGTTGTCTTTGACGCATTTAAAAACAAACAAAAATTGTACATTATTTTGCAACCAGCATTCTAAAATTATAGTTTTATTTGTTGACATCACTGAATTACTAATTAAGAGCGCAAACAGAGCAAGAAAAACGAAATCTGAAAGTATGTGTGTAATTAAAATAATTTAAAAATGTTCAGTACTGGTCTTCATATTCAGCATTGCAATTTCATAATAATGTTAAATACCTAAATTAGTGTGATAGTTTTTTTTTTTTTGATTTATTGTTACTGACACAAAGGGAGGATTTTTTTCCAATTAAATTTTAAATATTAAGTGGCACTAAATTTCAAAATTAAATTTCGTATTCGGCGAATACAGATATTCGCATTCGCGAATACTAAAAATTGATGTTTGTAACTTCACTAGTATGAATGTTACTGGTTAACGGTAAGTCAGAGGCATATCCTAAGTATAGTACATAAAATTTGTGGCAATATTTTAGTATAACATAATGCTACCATATTTTAAACGCAATTATTTAATAACAAATAAATAATGCTGGGAACACAATTGCGACGAACGAAGAATTTTGTCTAGCACAACAAATTCGTCGGTAAAAAGTCGTTGCGTAAATTTGCCGTGTGGCGCATAATTGGGAGGAACAATCATAATGCATAATCAAAAAAGTTGTGTGCTATCTGTGACAAAAAAAAAATACATTATAAAAGTTATGAATCAAAGAATTTTGCGTTTGTTGAAAATTATTAAAGTTATAAACCTAAAGTTTATGATAATGGAAGCTATTTTGCTTGTACGGAAACGTTTGCGACATTCATATTTTTCAATTCTCTTGCACTATGTTTATATTTTATTAAAAATTTGTTTTTATATACATACATACATAACAGCGATAGTGTTACCAAATAACAAAATAATTCCTTTATATAATTAAACATTAAAAAACCAATAAAAAGAATTTTTATCATTAGTAATTATGTTTATTTTACTAAAAAAATGCTCTATATCATAAAAAGAAGCACTCATTTTGTAAAAATTAACTTTATTTTGTAATGATGAGTTGATACACTATATTGTAGAGTATGTTTAATGTAGATATTTATAATGATTGGCAACGAGAAAAAGAATAAGAAGATGGCGAACAACTGAGTTGGGTAGCCATTCTAAAATTGTTTGTGAAAAAGAAAGCACACTAGAAATTAAGAACTAAGAAGATAAAATTGTTTGCTGCAAAAATATAATTATTAATATAAAAATAAAAGTAGTCTGTTACAATTCGCGCTGAAATCGAAAGCCTGAATCGCCAAATTGATGTAGATATGTATATTATTCTATTTAAATACTGTGAATAAGTTGCGGTCCATTCTGGCTAATGGCTACTTGGACGGTTGGACTTGGACTTTAGATTATTCGATGAGGATTAGTTTGACAAACGACGTGCCACTGTATTGCGGTCCGCGTAGGTTGTCGTATCGCGAGAGGGATTATGTACGGAGAACATTAGATGAGTTGTTGGGTCAAAACATAATTAGGCCCAGGGCGTCTCCTTACGCTTCGACAATAGTTTCAGTTAAAAGAAGGAACAGTGACCTACGTACATATGTGCATCGATTATCGTGCCCTGAATAGGTTGACAGTCAAGGTATAAACACATTCGCCACATCAGGGTACACGAACACACGACTACAAATGCTGCTAGCTACAGTTGTAGCCGTGTAACTACCCTACAAAAAATGGGTTTACTGTATACATGCGTGTATGGACTACTCCACAATGGAGTATGGGTACTCCAAATGTAGCCAAAGTGTATGAAAAAAACATGGTCCAATTTACATTGCGATGTTCTAGGGCTGGACCACGTAACCCAAAAACTAATCCAAGTAGTACCCACAGGGGTTAGTTTCGAAACTACTCTATTTTGCTATTCCACGGAGTACCCACAGGGGAACTCCAGTAAAAATTTATACACACATACATATCTATGTATGTCACTAATATAATTGAATGATATTTTAAGTACATACAAATGTGTGAATTCAGCCATTCCATTACATTATATAAAAATACAAAATAAAATTCAGAAATTGAAAAAACACGAGCTAACTGTGTTTGTTTAAGCTTCCATGAATTTGTTTTAATGTTTTAATTTTAACAGGGGAGCTGCCACAGTTTCAATTTAACTCCAAACATTTTTGTGTGTACAAATGAAATGGTCCACGGCTGCATTACATAGGGTGGTGCAAAAACTACTCCTTTTATCTAAAATGGACCATGTACTCCAATAATTTTGTAGGATAGCTACTTAATTATTTTGGAAACCACAGATACATAGTAAACAGCTGATCCTGAAATTTGACGTTTTAATAAATATATACTGAGCACCTCTTCAATTAAAATTTCATCTATGTCCATTTTTTTTACTAAAAATAAAACAAAAACGTCCATAAAAACATTGAAAATAATAATTATAAAAGAATAAAACACTTACCAACTTCAATCAATCAAAGCTATTAAAATACAAACAGCTGTTGTTGGTGCATATTTAGCGCTTTTACTTTTTTAAAGTTCGCTGGGGCGAATTTAATTCGCCACTCACATCACTATGTATGGATTCGCTTTGACATAAACCGAAAAAATTCATCTCATGGATCTCTTTTGGCTCCGGAGTTACGGGGTTCAAAACTTATTTTTTATTGGCCATAGCTCCTAGAATATGGAACGGATATAAGCGATGTGGATATCACTCTAAACTTCTCTAATATACCTTTATACTGGTATACAAATTTTTAAAACAATTTACCCATTGCGATTGAAATTCAATTTTAAAATTTTTTTATCTGTTTTTACACTTTTACAGAGAACTTACAATGCTTTTATTTGGTGTATACTTGAAAGCTGTCACCGATGAAATACGTAAGTTATGCTTCTTTAATGATGATTTTAAGAATTAAATGAGTTTTTTATAGCATTTTGAAATGATACCTATGTCGTTTATATTCGTTCTATATTGTAGGAATTATGATCAATAATATATTCAAGTTTTGAACCTCGTAACTGCGGAATCAAAAGAGAGCGTCGAAAAAATTACACAAAAGTAAAGTAATAAAGCTAATAAAAATTCTTGATGCATATACGAGTATATTATAACATTTAAATTTTGTAATTTTCTTTTTTATTTTACAATAAAAAATATTTCTAATCTTACATTTATTTGAGCATGTACGCAAGTATTTATGTTTTAAATTTTATTTATTTGTTGCGGGTTAGCAATATCTAAATATATATTTTGTAAAGGAGAGATTTACTTTTCATTTTTTGCCTTATAAATACTTTTAATGGCAAGCAGCGGTTGTCTAATTGTATAGGATTAGAAAAGTAAACACATTCATAATATTTCTAATCACTAATTTGCTTTACATATTTCGTTATATGTTCAACACTGTTTTGGTTTTGTAGCCATCAGAAATATAAATAAGTTTAATTTGACTACACGACAAAAGTAGCATGGACAAAAACCTTTTGCCGTGTTGCCTTGCTGTCGTCAATATAATCATTCTCATATGCACACACGTGTTCTAACTTTGACATGCAGTAGTCGGTAGCCTGCTGTGGCGAATGTGGGACAATTATCCCTTGCCGGTGATTGAGGATTGTTTGGCACACATTAAGGAATGGGTTTCACCACGTTACTCGCAGTCTACATTAGCCATCGATTTGTTCGGCCAATGAACAAATGCTTGCTCGCACATTATTTTAGCTAATGTAGACCACTGTTGTTCATGTTTTGTTTATGGTCAAACAGCGTTGTCAGAACATTTGTTCGTACAACCATGTTCAACCATCAAATGTCATTTTCCAATATGAAAATTGAGACAACAAACAAAAGCTATTTGCTGTCTCTGCCACTCTGCCACTGATATATCTGGATGACATAAGCATTGCCACCGAGACATTAGATGAACATATAGACATTTTGACCGAGGTTTTGGTATTGAATAAGGAGTATGGGCTGCAGCTTAATTTGGCAAAGTGTAGATTCGCTTATAGGGAACTCGAGTATTTGGGATATCTAGTAAACGAGGATGGTGTACGGCCTAGTGATGGTCACACAGCTACGATTTTTCAATATCCAATGCCAACTAACGCGTTTTTAGATTTGAGAGATGCACAATATAAGTTCGAATAGTAATTGCGTTTATTCGTAATAATAATATAAAAATATTAATTCCGCTTGGGCACGATCTATACATCCCCTAATAACAAGGGTCACGGTAATATGTGAATTTCCCTAATATAGAGTAAAAACAACAAAAAAAAAAAAAAAACCTTAAATTACAAGGTAGAATACTTTGATGATGACGGACTATGAGTTTGTGTTGATTATTAGTAATTTCCAACCAGTGATGGGTAAAATTAATTAAATTAATTCTGGTATTCTATTTCTGTTGAAAATTTAGTTAAATAGTTGATATTCTTCCCCATTAGTATCCACTTTACGAAAATTGTAAAGATGGACAATTGAACGCTGATGAGAAGTGTAGTGGCCTTGAAATCGGTACTGTTACGCTGTGCTACAAACTTATTGGATATATATACATAATAATAATTTTCAACATAAAAAAACTCTTAGTAATTTTGAATTTTCATTAATTCAATAAAACTGGGGGGTTACTCTGTAATTCGATTCGAAAAGAAAACTGTTCGAATTTGTATCTTATTTACATTGAAATTCGAAAGCATTTGCTTTCGATTCGAAATACAGAGTAACCCCCCTGAACTTGAGCCTGATAATATAACTTTTCATATAGTTTTTTTAATAATTTTTAGTTAAAAGTTAATTTGTTCAATATTAGCTACATCCATTTATATATTAGAAAGTATGGTTACATAATTTCTGTTTTTTCTTAATTCAAAATATTTATATTTTGCTATATGTATAAATAATTTACTAAATTTAAAATTTATAGATATATGCACATGTGGTTATATAAAATATATATCGTTTCTACTAGTAAATTGCATTAGAGTCCAACGTGGTTTTGGTTTCTTCTGTAAAAACTCTATTTATGTTGAAAAGATGGATCGTTCACCTACCGGTTCGCATGCTTCAATTCACATATTGAATAATAACGAACCATTTAATTATTATAGTACAAAAAAAAACACAAGAGCCAAATTTACATCCGATTGAGCCTTTCCACAAAAAGTGGGAATATTTTTGTAGAATTCGGAATTATATTTTCAATCAATCGTTCAGTAATCTCAATGGTTATAAGAAACAAAAACGCTCTAGATTTCGACTGAGAAACTACTATAAAAATCGGAAATTTTCCTCTAAGTTTATTCTATCCTCAATTACCAATAGTCCTTTAGATCACAGTTGTTATGCGTCAGCAAAATATTTAAATTTTAATGAATTGGGTTTATTGAACACAGTGGCCAATGTGTCGTGTATCGGTTCAGATTTAGCAGCTTGTGATTTTTCCGCCTATGATGAGTTTGCCAACCTTAAATTCTATGTTAAAACTGCGGAAAGCCTTTGAAAGTTGTTGGTTATTTAAATGTAGATGTTATTTTCAGAAATGCAACAATAAAACTTAAACTGTTAAAAATCCCCCCTATTGGACAAATAATTATTTTAGGGTTAGATTTTTGGCAAAAATTTAATGTAACACCCAACGTGCTTGGGGATGTTGTTCGTATTACTGGCAATGAGAATATTATAGGGATTAGTTCAGTAGTGCGATTCTGTAACTTTTAACAATAAACATTATGTTAATTTTACCAACACAATTTATTGCTTGTGGTAACAATGCATCAATTCTGTAACTCAGTATAACAAACATATTTAAAAAATTCAATCAGTTGGCATATTTGTTAAAAAAACAATAAATTTTAAGCCAGAAGAGTGCACAAGAGAGGGCGCTCTCTTTATTTTTTGTTAAAAATTAATACATTTAAACAATAAATTTTTAGTCAGAATAGTGTACAGGAGAGTGCGCTCTTTTTTATTTGTACGAAAATATATTTTTTGAACATTTCAAAATAACAACAACTTTAAGAATAAACAATGAAAAAAATATTGCTGTTATGTTAACTGAAAAATTCGACGTTATAATTGAATATAATGCTAAACGATATTGTTAAAATCCTTACTGAATAACATCGACGTTAATTTAGCTGTTCGTTTTTATAGTTTTACCAACCCTGGTTGAAGCACGCAATTTCTACTGTTCACTGTTCGAGTAACTGGTTGCTCAAGTAACTTCTACCCGAATGATTTTCCTATCCGACTTAACTTCCTCTCAGTTCTAGAAGACATCGTGTTCACAAGTATATTCTGCAAGATTAAAAGCGAGAATCAAAATTCATTTAAGTGACCAATAATTTAAATATTTCCTCCCAGTGATTAACGAATTATATAAAATAAGTATAGTTAATGAACAAGAATAGTAAAAAAAACATGTGGCACTCGGGGACTGCCGCGGTAAAGCTATTGCGCAGCATTTTTTTTATCAACTTATGCAATTATGTTATTACGTTTTGTTTAATAACTCCTTTGTTATTCTGGCAATACTGTAAGTTAATGATAATGTTAATCAATAGCATACTTTAGGGGTTAACATACATTGGGCGATTTAAATACTCAGGTTAGGTTAGGTTAGGAAGGGTAGTGTGAAATACACATCCACTCGGAGGCCCAATTGGATCCATTATGATTCCCTTCATTTATAATTTATTGACTAATTAGTCTCCTTACTGTCCAAGGAGAAACAAAGAGCCGTTATCATCCATCATTCAGCCATTTAATTCCCATGATAAAGCCCCTGATATCCTCAAGTTTGCACTTCGCGATATCACTAATGCCCTCATGGAAACGTCTGCTCAGCCATCTTTGCCTATGGCGTTGCAGCCTTGGCCAATGACAGATGATATGCTCTATAGTTTCTGGCTCCTCTTCATCCCCACAAATCCTACAGAAATCCGGAGTGCCATTTTCCCATATGCTGGTCCTCGCTCTAACCGAGCAATGGTCAGTCAAGGCGCCTACTAAGACTCTCAAAACCTTTCTACTCATACCCAGCAGCAGATCAGATTTACCTGAGTCTAGTTCTGTCCATATGGACCTCGAGACTCTACAATCTTCTCTATTCCTCCAGGAATGGTTAGTTCTGCTAATTACCCAATTACTGAATTCCCTATAGTAGTGACCGATTGGAGGTTTAACCGACCTGCCACTAACTACCACATCTAATGCTGACCCTATTCTTGGCAGCTAATCAGCAATTTCGTTTCCCTCTATATTGCAATGTCCTGGTACCCAACATAGCCTAACGCTAAATTTGTCCATAAGCAAGTTGAGAGATAGCCTACACTTGCTGACCAGCTTCGATTTGACACTATGCCCTTCAAAGCTTTCAGCACCGCCTGACTGTCAGCGTAGAATTTAACCTCCATGCCTTCATGCCGTGGCCCTGAGGATCGCTAGGATCTCAGCCTGAAATACACTACATTCTTTCGGTAGCCTAAAAGACCTAAAAAATAGACGCCAGCACCAGTGCATATTTCCATTTTCGATCCATCTGTAAAGACCGCGCAGCCCTCGTACAGTCTATCAGATTTGACCCAAAGATCCTAACTAACTTGTTGATACAGTGAACGGCCGTAAGCGTAAACTATTTTTTTCAATGCTGTTTGTGTATTTTATATCAATTATTTATATGTGGCAAATGAAAGAATTAAAAAAAAATAAAAAACTATATATGAGTTTAATTATTTCCAACTGCTTATTAATTTGTGTTGATTTTTGTAGGATAAGGTTCGTAACGAGTCTCTTTCACTAATTCTATTTAATTATCAATTCATATTTAAACCTAGTTATTCATTTTCACCAACAGATAATCTTTACACATTTAAAAGCTGTTTAAGTAAGTAGCAATCTCCATTTAAATACTGATTTTGCATCTCTCTCACAAAAGCTGTCTCTAGCGATACATACATAAATTGTTTGTTAACAAAAATTAAAAATTTTCAAAAATTTGCTTATAATGTTTAAATGTTTAACAAATCAAATGGAAAGTGTTGAAAGGGATTACCATTACGAAGTTATTGTCAGATGTAGACTCCGTGTATACAAGGAAGCAGCATGGACAATTTTGGAATTAATACGCCACAAAATAAAACATAACAGCAATTTTATATCTTCGGACAAAAAATTTTTATTTTATTATTAAATAACAAAGGGCTACCATACTTTCTGATGTTTTATTATAGAAGTTGGTGAAAATCTAATTTTTTTAAACAGAATTTAGATATAGATCTTTAATTAAATTAAACTGTGTTTAAATTTGTTTGGTGAAAGAGACTCTTAATATTTCAAGCAAGAAACAAATACTTTTAATATCCAACATCACTTAGATTTCAACATACACGTCTTAATAGAACAAACGTTTTTTCGGTAGAAGCCACTAAGTTCTGTTGAATGTTATTATATATCCCATATATTCCCATTTATGTTTCAAGTTTCATTCTATTATGTCAAGGGGAGCAAAGTTATGTGTGGGGGGGGGGGGGGGATAAAAACAGCTCGAATGGTTTCGTGTGTGGCTGTGTGGCTGAACTTGGCCTAGCGCACGGTAGTAAGTAGGTAAGTTACTCAAATCTAAAATTGTTAATTATATGATTAGCCAATGCTAACAAAATTTTAATTTAAGCAGTTGATTTTTCTCAACCGGGTGTGGCCTCTATTATTAAGAATATTGCGCGCAAGTGGATTTGGGTGCAATTCGGGTTTTTTAAATATATTTTTTCGTTTTGCAAGTACTGTCTTCACCAAAACTACATCTAGATCTTTATGAATTCTATAATTTCTGACATACCAGTTCTGAGCAGAATTTTTTTGTTGCCTTTGAATTTTTTCTACATTCGATGCTGAGACTGTGCCCCATAGGACCATATTGGTTGTATAATAGAAGTTTAGAGTCTAGGCTTAGTATAGAATTTCTTCCAGTAAGCCAATAATTTTGAGCTGCTTTTAATTTGCCTCTATGTGACACTTCCATGTTAAACGTCGAGCAAGAAGAACGCCTAGATATTTGACATCAGTTTGTTGCGGTATAGTCTCGGTGTTGATTTTTATAGGCGGGCATGTTTCCCTGCATAACGTAAAAGTGACATGTACACATTTCTGTTCATTAAGTTTTATGCGCCATTGTTTTACCCAGGGTTCCAGTTTTGATATGTATCCTTGTAAATTGCGGAAAGATTATACCGGATTTTCATGAACACTTAGAAAATCTGTATCATCAGCGAATGTTGACGTGTGAATGTTACTGCTTAACGGTAAGTCAGAGGCATATATTGAGTTAGTAAAGAACCGAAGAAGCTGCCTTGAGAAACTATGACTTCGATCCACAGCGAAGGGTTAAAAAAGTTGCCTTCCCTAACTTGCCAGACTTTGGTATCATAGTAATCAGCGAAACCTTCCATTCAGTTGGATAGTGTTGTAGGCGTAGAATACTATTAAAAATTAAAAGTATTATTTTGTTTTAAACATAAAGGATTTCCTAAAGCATTTTGTTGATTATTTTACCAACACATGGGGCTTTTTTGTATTGAGAATAGTAATAGCCTTTTCAATCTCCATAATATTAAATCTGAGAGAAATTTCTGGTAAAGAGACCACTGGTGGCAGTTCAACAATATAAGCAAAAATATTTGCAGTAAATACTTTTTCTAAATGTTTAACTAAAAGGGCACCTTTTTTAGCATCAGTTCTTGCCCAGTTACTATTCGAGGCTCGTAATGGAGGTTTGCATATCACCGCCCTTTGAAGACCTCTGGCTGCACGCCGAATCGAATAATCTGTTTGTGGTGTTGCATCTAGTTCTTGAAGAAATTTTTGAAGGGAAGCTGTTTTTTGTGTTTGTAAAAGTTTTCTAAGCTATTTGGTACATTCCTTAAGCCTTAATTTTTTGTGAGGTGTTCTGTAACGTTGCTATTCTCTTCGAGCTCTCCGTTTTTCAGTCAATAGCATTTTTACATATATCTACGGAAAAAATATTGTTGTATTTTACTTGTTGATTTGTTTGATTTGAAGAAGCATTATGAGCAGCTTGTTTAACATGTGCTTCAAACAAACTAGTAGAATCATTTCCCGAGCAATGGGCGCTCAAAAATTTTTTGTATTTCAACCAGTATACGTGCAGGTGTCATCGGTAGATCACTTGTATGTGTTGAAGTTACAATAGTAGACGAGTGATCTGCTAGAAAACGGCACCCCAATGTTGTATAAAATGTGGTATATTGACTCTCTGTAATTGCAAACCTGGGAAGAGAATAAACGGATGATATCACAAGTTTTTGATAATAACTTTTAATACAAATATTTGTTGCTTGAAGATATTCTTCACAAAAATCATGTAATAAGTAGTGTTTTATTTGCGATTTTATTATAATTCTCATCCAGCACAAGCTCTACTTCAAGGGTCCTTGGTGTCGTAAGAATTATTTCCACTAATTTTAAAATAGCTTCGAGACGTCAAATTATCTGAAATGTGCATAGAGGGCAGCGTCTATAGTTAGCATTGTGATTACCGCCACAATTGCCACATTTTTTCGCCTTCGGATCAACTTTGATTTTATCCATGGTGGAATTAATAAGGTGCGCTTATCAACGCAACAACAAAAAACGACATGCATTTTGTTTGTGTACAAATTAGCCAATGTTGTAAAAAAAACCTGTATACATATCATACATAGTGGTTATGCAAAAACAGAAAGCATAACGTAAACAAAAATATTCATGATGGCGGCCAAAAATGTAAACAACTTTTGACAAGACCGAAGTAACTTACCATATTTTTGCAGATTATTTAACGGTCAAAACACAACCCTACAAAAAACCATATTCCTTCTTGCGCGCACCTTATTAATTCTACCATGGATTTTATCACAGTTAGCGGTACTGTGTAACTCACCACATACAACGCAGACGGTAGGAATTTTGCAATAAGCTTTGGTGTTCTGTATATGCATACTGTTAAAGTTGCTAATGTTTACTTAAATAGACACCTCTGATAAAATTAGTATACATCAGCTTCTAAAATGGATTAGAAAATAAACATTTACCGTATGCTTGTATGATTTTGTATCCGTATTCTCTCCTACTCATACATTTTGCGATTACATGATCATATTTTTTCAATTTTTGACATACCGTAATACATGTATTACCAGTAAATACAACTTAATAAATATCAATACACTTACTCAGCAAGTGTTTGACAGTTCTTGCAACAAAACAACAACAAAACACAATTTTAAAACAATTTGTTTTTGTTGACAGAATTTTTGTTTGAAATTTCCTTTTCATATACAACAATAAGAGATACAAATCGGCTTGTAAATTGGGCAAATGACTTTAAGGGCCAAGAAATTGGTGGATGATAATGTGTTATTTATTTTTAAAAGCCGTTTAAATACAAAATTTTGTTCTTCACTGCTAAATTTAATCAACATTAAATAGCTAACATTGTGTATTTAAATACTACATATGTAAGTCTTACAAATTTCCATATATTTTTAACTGCTTATTCTTCTTATTTGAAACAAAGCAAATTAAAAATGTGTGGCTGCTGACAAATTTTGGCTTGTTTTGTCGCTATTACCCTTTTAATCATTCAGAAAGTTGCTCTTATTCCTCTAAAACCTTTAAGCACTTTTTAAATTATTCGTATTTTTAGCTAAAATAAAATATTTTTTTTATTATTCTTCATTTGTTCAGTCAGCTATTCTATAGGGAAATTTGACTGAAAAGTAGAAGTAGCACTTAAATACGACATAAATATAAATGAAAATTAGCTAAATGTGTATTTAAATACGATGTCAATTATTGGCCCTTAGATATAAGTATGCAATAATACAAAAACAACCGATTCTGTGTATTTTTTTTTGGTAGAAAATTTAATTTCGGGAGTCAAAAGTATACATAAAAGCAAAGTATATTTATACAAGTACATGCAAGAGCACAGCTGATCGTGTTTTTTTATACATATTTTCAATGCCTATTGTCAAAATTTTTTCTTTTTTTTTTTACACAATTTTCTTTAAGTTCTACTAAGCAGAGCTGTAAAAGAATTACTAAAATTTGGTTTTTAATTCAAAATGATTTACAAAAAGTTTAATTGATTAATTTTACACAAAATTTGAATTTAATTAAAACACGAATGCATTCCTCATTAATTAAAAATTCTAGCATGCATTCACATCACTAAAAATTGATTAATTGAATTAATCTTAGACTGAATTTATTGGTGATTTAAAGAAAATCAATTTTTTAATTCACTGTTTTTACTATAAATAGGATCATTATTAAAAATCTATTGACTGTTTAAAAACAAATTTCAAAAGAGTTTATGATTCGTAGATTCTTTCAAAAAGTAATCATTCCTTTACAGCTCTCTGAGCTATTTCTGACAATTGTAAATTTATTTTACACGAACAAAAAGTGTGTTGTGTTTAAGCTTTTATCGCGGACTTTGAGCGCGGCAACCGAATCAAGAAATTCTATAACGAAAATAAAACCTAAGACTAAGTTTGTTTCTTAAGTCTTTTGTTTTTCATACAAGCTAATTTCTGTTTTACTACAAAAACTAAAGCATACTCTAAGGCTTCACTGCAGTGTTGCCACAACAGATTTTAAGCTATTGCATATCTTTTATCGCGGGCTTTGAGCGCGGTGACCGAATCAAGAAATTCCGTAACGAAAATAAAACCAAACAAACATATGTATGTATGTACTTGTACTATGTACTTGTACGTACATACATATTCCTTCAAAAAAAACAACAAATTAAAAATTATTTTGTTTCAATGGTACAACGATATTAACTTCTCATTTATTCAATACAAGAAAAAAAATTGTTTTCTTATCGGTCGCCACGCTCAAAAAGTGTAACTTGAATTAATATCAAAGAAAAAACTTGAATTAATATCAAAGAAAAAAAAAATACTGCATATATAAAAAATAAATAAATAATTATAATTGCATAAGTTGATAAAAAATGCTATGCAATAGCTTTAACGCGGCAGTCCCCGAGAGCCACACGTATTTTTTATTTTTTATGTTGTTGCCGAGATGTGTGTACTTGATATTAATATTATTTTCATAAAAGTATACGTATATTATAAAAAGAAAAATAAATATATATAAATTATTAATTCACATAAAAATAAATAAAATTAACCATTTGCCATGGTATAATAACAACAGATAAAGTCGTCATGCCTGCTGTAGACGAGTATTTTTGTTTTACAAATGTCAAATTGTATGTAGCAGAGCAGCAAGCTGATTAAAAATTTGTAGCGGCGTCTAAGCAAAAAAATTTATTTCAACCCATATATATATAGGTATATATATATTTTAGAAATTTTATATATTATATAAATAAAACTGCTGTAAAGAAAAATTTAATATCACGATAAGAAATTTAAACCTAACAATGCATTTTTAACAGCCGAAATACCTGTAGTAGCAGTAAAAAACCGATGTGATTGGCAGCGGCTCGAATTCACAAAAGTGGCGATGATGTTCGGCTTCGAAGCGATCGGCTTGTTTCTCTGATTTTGACACACAGAAAGCATTTTACATCAAGGTATATTAACTATAAGGTAGTCGCATTAGCTAAACTTGACATCAGCGGATTGATTTTTTGTTGTCAAAACTTTGCTGTGTTTTTATAAAAATATTGTGACATTTTTTTTATTTAATTAAAATTTAAGAAACGAAAAAAAAAAGCGTGAAAAATTTTTAAAATTTAATTAAAATTAAAAATATCGGTTAAAATGCGTGTGTCAGCAAAAAAAATTTGCAAAGGGGGAAGGAAAGTTGTTCCAAGGACCCAAATAAGACACATCCTGATTTTATACATACATACATCTATCTACACTTTTTTGTTTTCTGTACTGTAAAAATGTTAACTTAATAATTTTGTTTTATGCAATTGTTTTTTTTTATTTTTTAATTTAATTTTTGTTATGTTTTCACATCACATTTTGATAACAGCCAAGATTTTACACTAACAAAATGCCTGTTGTTTTTCTGACGTTGTATTTGTTTTAGGGACAAGACTACCTTATTTATTATACCATGCCATTTGCTATGAAATTTTTTTGAAGACCTCTTTACGATTTTAGCTTGGTTTCTTCAATCCAATACAACTACTCTTTTTACATATCGCACCCATTTGCACAAATGCAAATTTATGTATATTTATTTTGTATTAATATCAAAGATTTTACAATGTTTTTTTTTAAAAAAAAATTTTTTAATTTATATGTATATAACAAATGAACACAAATCAAAATTTGACACATAAAATTAAAAAATTAAAGTGGTTACAACAATTGTCAGCTGCAGCTATATTCTCTAGTTCTCGTAGCTAACGCTAAATCTCGATCGATAAAACTTTTAGGGCTAAAATTTTAGCGATTTTGCCAAAAAGGTATTCTGTGACTCTAATCGCTTAGCTAAAATTTACCTTTTTCGCCGTAGCTAATTTGCTATCATTAGACCATTCCATGCGTTTTGAAAATTGTAAAGCGCATGATTTTTGCGTAGTATGTTCCCATGAAAGCATTATATCCGAAAGTTATGGGAACATTTATAAAAACATTGTTAAAAACTAATTTCAGTAAAAAATTTACATTTTTTTCTATGTTAAATCTGTGATATTTGCTGGCGCTACTGTGGCGTAGTTATTTGAAAGTATTTATTTGTACAAAAAATTTTTTTATCATAATAAATTTAAAATTTGTGTACAGAGTTTTCTTTAATTTTGTAATATTTGTAAATTTTTTTTTTCTTATTAACAAAATTTTTTATATAAAATTTAGTATTTGAGTTTAATTTAAATTGAACTACTCACAACCGCTAAAAGACTTCAACCTGTCATTGGCAAACTCTTTATGCTATTCCAAATACTAATGGCGTTTTCTTTTCTGACAAAAGTATTGCATTTATGTATGCTATATTATTTAATTTGCGTGCTCCATTCTATAAAATATGTTACATATTTAAAAGCGATTTCGTTCTTTTAAAAATATGTTGCACCAATAAATGACAAATTATGCAACATATTTGACCCTCTACCATCAAGTCGGGATGAGATACTGTTATAATAAAATTGTTTTTATTTTATTTAATTTTGGCCTTAGAGCTTTTATTATTGGAACTCCTAAGACTGATGATTTATTAATTGATTTATAAACTAAATGACATTGGCTTATATACTAATTATGAGAATAATTCTTAGGGGTACTTTAACATAAGAGTAAAAGAATAGAAATATATATTATTGTTGGGTAAGCATATTTAGCTTCCAACTATTTATGTGTGGCATGTGTTTAAAGTCCAACGAGTGCATACTTACGATAAAAGCAACAGATACTTTGTGTTGCTTATATTTACAACCAAACAAATGCAGTTAATAAATGTGATTCATTTAAGTGCATTGTGCTGCTGCACTTGATTAACCGTACAAGTGTCAAATTACCGACACACAAAATATCTTGCTTGCAGTTTGTCAATGCTTGCATGTTGCGGTACTATTGAATCGCAATGCATACTACACACTGTTGGCCACATGCTACACCTCCACCTTTTACAAGAATGTTCATATAACGTTAGTTTTACAATTAGTTTTTAATTAGTCTAAGTATAAGTGTAATATAATATTTATTTTGTTTTTAAAGAAAAGAAAAAATTATAATATTTGTATATGAACTTATGTTCTAATTTTATAGTAGTCTGGCCAAACAATACTATTAAATGTTAGTTATTATTAAACATCTTAAGTCTATTTTTATGAACTATGGTAACATTATTTCTTAAATCTATTTTCTTAATTTTATACGGACCTTTATACTGGTTTTCTAATTTATGTCCTGAATTATTCCTAAGTAGAACTAAATCTCCTATTTTAAAATTATGTTCTAAAATATTCCTATCATAATTTAATTTTTGTTTTATTTTATTTTTATCTAAAAGTATTTGAGCGCGCTTATGTGCTACTTCTAACCTAAATTTAGCCTCTTTGGCATAGTTATCCACATTGTATAGTAGTGTCACACTATCTACTTTAGCAAATTGTCTAAAATTGTTTGGTAATCTTGAAAATACTAACTCATAAGGACAGTAGTTATGTGCCGTTGATGGCGTCGTATTAAAGCAGTAAGTGAAATATTTTAACCATTCGTCCCAGTCCGTTTTGTCCACAGATATATAAGAACGAACATATTCGTTAAAAGTTCTATGACTTCTTTCTATTGTTCCTAGTGTCTGATGGTGATGCGCTGTGGAAGTTATATTTTCAATTTTTAGTAGTGTGCATAGTTCCGTCAGTATAGAATTTTTGTACTCTGTTCCCATGTCCGAGATGAACGTTTTCATTGGACCATAGGTCAATACAAAATTTTCAAATATCGCTTTAGCGATTGTTTTTGCAGATTTATCTGGTGTTGGTATTGTCACCAAATATTTAGTAAGATCACATATTAAAGTGATTGCATATTCATTTCCATTAATCGATTTTGGAAATGGCCCTATTGTATCTACATACACCGTGTCGAATGCTTTTTCTGGTGTTTCTTTTTCTGTGTGTTTTTTACATCTTTGTTGAGTACCTTTTTATAGAACTAAGAACTATTATTCTTGTCATTCTGTTTGTTTAAGCGAAAAAACTTATTATTAAAAAGATAAAAAGTGAGGAAGGTTTGAACAAAAAATTTTAATAAATACGTTTACAATAAAATTTTGCTGCTAAATTTTTGCACTTTATTATAGGTAATAGCAAGGCGAATTAAAGGTGTATATTCGTAACAGAAGGTGATAAGAAAACAATGTTGCTGACGTCTTTTATTGATTAAGTTGCGCCAAAAACCGTAAAAACATTGTAACGCTACGTATATATTTAGGTACGTGATGGGAAACGATTAAGACACAAAAACGATTCAAAAACAACCGAAGGTATGATGTGTTTTCTGTCATCGTTTTGATTTCATTTTCCAATTTGTTTCAAGTAAAAAGCTAAGGATTTGTTATGTGATTGAAAACGATTATATCAGTTTAAAATCGTTTTTAAAACAAGGTTGCTTCAAATGTTTATTTTCTGATTTTCATTTGAAACGAGCAAAAAAAAAATTGATAAAAAATTGTTTAAAATAGAATTTTGCTTTCGTATTTAAGGGGAACGCACAAAATTTCACGCCAGGAGGACGTTTTAATTGATTTTATGCAAAATCATACGCATTTAGCTAGAGGTTTTATACGAGGCGACAGAATTGATGTGGAAAATCTGTGGAAGGATCTGGTTAAGGAGCTAAATAGTTTGGGTCCACCAAAGTAAAGGTCCAAACAAGGTAAAAGCTTTGACAACGATTTGGCTACTGTCGTTCGATGCATTATTTCCTACCGATCTCTGAAAGCTGCCGTCCGCAAAAATCTGAGCGCAGCTGCCAACTGTAATGTCATTGGAATTAGAGTCTTCAATTCCTATTGTTTCCTATCATATTCAAAACCAGCATGAATCCTTCTTAATTCAATCTGAAGCATTGAGTAAATCTACATATGTATGTACATATGTATGTACATAATTATATGTACATGTAAAAATTATATTTGAAAATATGATCTATGTAAATGAAAATTGGTTTTTACAAACATGTATTCTGGTAAGTCCAATGGATTTCATTTATCCCGCAATTGCTTTCTTCTCACATTTTCATTTATGTGTTCATCTTCCAACAAAACTAAAGCCGCTGCTACAACAAACGCCATTACAAATTTATTTATTTTTAAAACTAATATACTTAGATATTAAAGAATTTTTTATATACATATTTTCATTAATTTTAATTTTGTAAACAAAAACAGAATTCCATATTTTAGGTTGTGTTTTTTAGGAGAATGACACGAATAAGAACAAAAAATGGAAAATGATATCAATCATAATTCATCACATCTAAATCGTTTTCAGGATTGATTTTACTTTTTAAAACGATCGTTTTCCATCACATACCTGATTAATGTTAAGCCTCAAATATTTCGTACTATTGTGGCAATAAAAAATGTACTACTTTTTAAAGGTATTGGCAAACTGTAAAAAGTGTTACACATTGAAAGGGCAACATTTTTGTTCAGAAAAGAAAACGCCATAAATGATATAAAAATTATTTTGCTTAAATTACCTTTTAGCGCTTTCAAAATAACTTTGCTTAAATTTTAGCGTTTCTAACTAGAAAAGTTGCTTATATGCAGTGTTTAAAAAAACTAATATATTTAGTAAAAATTCCCCTCATATTCCATAATTTTATGTGAAAACTAGAAAAATATTTACCTGATAACAAATAAATTTCAAGTTTTCTAAAAAAAATTTTGTACTTGACAACTAGTAAAATTTTTTACTAGCACACAAAATGAAAATAAATTCTCTGAACAATTTCTTGTCAATGAAAACTAGCCATCAACACAAAAATGCAAAAACACACATATACAAAATATTCTTTTCATAGAATATACCGCTATCAAAAATACCAAACAATAAAATATATGCCAATCCAACCAAACACAACTTCGACTTTTATAGCAAACATGCCGATCTTACAATGAGTAATATTTAAAAATTTTTCTGCTTGCATCAACAAGTAGCAACCCAAAAAATTACTCAAAATATTCTTAGATTGAAGAAAGAAATATTTCTGAATGCCAAAAAAATATGTGTCGAAAATAGCAGATTTCAAGAATTTTTCATAGGCAAGAAATTTTTGCTGAACAATATATTACAGAGAATTTGTTTTCATTTTGTGCGTTAGTAAAAAATTTTACTATGCAGTTATTGCTGGCGTGTAAGGAACTTAATATTTTATTTAGCTGTCAAGTATAAAATTTTTTTAGAAAGCTGGAAATTTATTTGTTATCAGGTAAATATTTTTATTTTCTCTACCATCAAAAATGAAAACGAATCATATTTTTTCACTAGTCGGTAGTATAATTTTTTCTTAAATGTTATAGATTTCAGAAGAGAGTTTAAACGTTTTATTTTTTTTTTTTTACTTTTATTATTTATTGAAGCTTCAATTATAGTTTGAAACATCAATAAATTTTTCAAATATTAAATCTAAAAATGATAAATATATGTTTAGCCAATGCTAAACAAAATTTTGTAGTTGCAACGGTTGATTATTGTTGTTTTTACATCGCTCGGGTACGAGTATCCCTTCTTTTCAGCCGGGTGTGACCTCTGTAATAAAGAATATTGTGCGCAAGTGGACTTGGGTGACCTACAGTTTTTTAATATATTCTCTCGCGTGTTTTCAAATACTGTCTTCACCAACGGAACATCAAGGTCTTTATGAATTCGCTGATTTCGGATATACCAGGGGGCTGCTGTAATTCACATTGAATTTTATTTTGTCGCCTTTGAATTTTTTCTACACTCGATGCTGAGGCAGTGCCCCATACCTGGATTCTATAGGACCATATTGGTTTCAGGATCGCGTTGTATAATATAACTTTACAGTCTAGGCTTGATATAGAATTTCTTCCAATAAGCCAATACATTTGGGCTGCTTTTAATTTCATTTGTGTTAACTATGCGTCTATATGCGATTTCAACGTTAAACGACTATCAAGATGAAGCCTAGATATTTTACTGCAGTGTGTTGCGTCTCGGTTTTGATTTGCTTAGGCGGGCATGTTTCCCTGCTTAATGTAAAAGTGACGTGTACACATTTCTGCTCATTATCTTTTATCCGCCATTGTTTTTATTGTAATTGAAACAGCGTTACGTTTATCCAAAAAGGTATTATTAAGTTGAAAAGTATATTTGAAGTGAAGTAAATTTTCAATTAATATAAAAATATTACAATCAATATAAACTAGATCAAATTCATAAATTTGAATACAAACTGTTTTACAGTACATAACAACATCCCTCCTCAACATTATGAATTTACATTAACTTTATATTGTTATTCCAAAACTATTACAACAAAATACTGTTGAATATTCAGATGATCGTGGATTCCAAAAGTGTGCTATCAAATACCAGTAAGACCAGAGAAAAAACAATGTTGCACGTTTTATAACCTTTATTCGACTGACACAGTAATAAGCAAAAATTATTTGAAATTACATTGACATTTGAAAAGAGGGTGCGTTCGGAAACTACCTTGTTTAATATTAAGCTGTGTTTACATGTTTGATAATAAAAGTGACGTTACTTTACGTTAATATAAGTTTCAAATAAGATTAATTAATTTTACTAAATGTTGTAAACAAAAACTAACACCTCTTCTCAACATATAGTGAAATTAAATTAATATAATCCAATTGTTCTTGTATGTTTTTCGAGCTTTGATCCATCTAATGGTTTCGTTAACATATCAGCAACCATGTTGTTAGTAGGACAATAGACTGCTGCAATTTCTTTTTCAGATATATGTTGGTGCACAAATTTATATTTAATATCAATGTGCTTCACTCGTTGATGACAGGCACGATCATTAAGCAATTTAATACATCCTTGGTTGTCTTCAAATACCTTGATGGGAGTTTTTATTTGCTGGTCAAAATCTTTTAATACTCTAACTATCCAGATGAGGTCGCGAAGTGCTTCAGCGAAAGCAATAAATTCAGCTTCAGTAGAAGATAATGATACTGTTGTTTGTTTACGACTCGTCCAAGCTATTAGTGCTCCATTGAAAATAAAACAATATCCGGTGTTCGATTTACGATCTATCTGGTCTCCAGCCCAATCGGCATCTACATAACAATACAAATTTCCATTATTATCATAATTACCTAATCTTAGTTTGTGCGATTTCGTAGCTTTCAAATATCTGAAAACTCTTTTGACTTCATTCCAGTCGCTTTGTCTTGGATCACTTACGCGTCTAGCCAAAATAGATGTTGCAATAGCGATGTCTGGTCTAGTATTTGTTGCTAAGTATAACAGCGATCCAATTGCACTTCGATAAATGTCGTGTGATGCGAATGGCTCGTCATTCATTTTCTGTGTTAAATAACCAATATTGATTGGTGTAGTAGAATCCTTGGCATTTTCTAAATTAAATTCATATAATTTGTTTAGAATATATTTCTCTTGATTCATATGAAATATGTTGTCTTTATCTCTTTCGAATTGAATTCCAAGATAATACTGTAGAGTGCCAAGATTTTTAATTATAAATTCAGTATTCATTAATATTTCAAAATCATCAATTAGTTTTATATCTGTTGATGCTACTACGATGTCATCTACATGATTCGAAATATAAATGAATTGTTGGTGGATTTTCTTGGTATATAAACATAAATCATTTTCACTTTGTACATAGCCGTTTTTCTTTATAATTGAATCAAATTTCTTATTCCATTCATTAGCGCCTTGTTTAAGACCATATAAATTCTTTATCAGTTTACACACCTGACTAGTATTACCCACTATAAATCCTTTAGGTTGCTTCATGTAGACTTCATGGGATAAATCTCCATTTAAATAAGCAGTTTGAATATCGAAATGTCTAACTACCATGTTTTTCATACCAGCCACGGTCAATAAAATTTTTAGTGTTGTTGGGTTTGCCACTGGCGCAAAAACTTCGTCATAGTCTCGGCCGTATTTTTGTGAAAAACCTTGAGCGACTAAACGTGCCTTGAACTTCACTACATTACCATCTTGATCTGTCTTTGTTTTATATACCCATTTGCATCCAATAGCGCTTTGATTTGGAGGCAAATCGGTAATTTTCCAAGTTCCATAATTGTGGAGTGAATTTATTTCTTCTGTCATAGCTTTTACCCAATTTGCTGCATTTGGTCCATCTATAGCCTCTTCATATGTCGTTGGATCTGGATCACGTTGTTTCGTAGCTTTATTTACTTCCATAATCAAACGCTTTGGTGGGACACCCTTGTTTGGTCTTGTAGAAAATCTAATACTCTGGTTTTCATTGTATTCCCCTTCTGACTCATTATTGACTGTTATAGTTTCTTGATTGAGATTTGTTTCATGTTGAACTGGTTCATCTACTGGATCAGAATTTAATATTTCGACTTCGTTATTTGGTTCTTCTTGTATTTCATTTTGAATTTCATTTAATATTTCTTCTTTTTTAGCTTCAATGAATTTTACATCACGACTAATTTTGATTTTGTTCGTACGACTGTTTAGGGGACGATAACCTTTAGTACCAATTTCATATCCAACGAAATATAATTTTTCTGCTGTATTTTCCAACTTTTTACGTTCATCTTTCGGAATATGGACATAAGCCGGTGTACCAAAAGTATGAAGATAGTTTAAATTTGGTTTTTTGTTGTGCCATAGTTGATATGGGGTTGATTTTATACTTTTGCTTGGTAAACGATTAATAATGTGATTTGCTGTATTAACAGCCTCTCCCCAATACTGTTTGTTGAGATTGGAACTACTTAACATGCAACGCGTCATTTCAATTAGTGTTCTATTTTTTCGTTCTGCAACGCCATTTTGTTGTGGCGTTTTGGGTACAGTAAATTCTGTCTTAATACCATTTAATTTGCAATAATTCTGTAGTTCATTTGTCAAATATTCTCCACCTCTGTCAGATCTGATAACTTTGGGCACCTTACCGTATTGTGTCTTCATCATTTCTACAAATTCAACTAATTTTTCTTTTACATCAGATTTTTGTTTCAGCAAATATATATGGTTATATCTTGAATAATCATCAATTAAAGTAAGTATATATTTATTACCTTTGGGTGTAGAAACTTGTAGCGGTCCACATACATCGGTATGTACTAAATCCAATTTATCAGTTGATTTGGTTAATGATTTTTGTGGAAATGGATCTCTGGTTTGTTTACATTGTAGACATATTTCACAGATATCTGTATGATCACAATTTTCAATTTTCATTTCAATGGCTAGTTCTGTCATTTTGCGTATATCGGCTAAATTTCGGTGCCCGAGTATTTTGTGCCATTCATGGATACATCTAGATTTTTGCGAATTAATTACGTTGAAGGCTTGGTGGTTTGCTTTGTAAATGTCGTTTCGTGAGTTTACCACCATTAATGTTTTGCCATCTTTATTTATTTCACATTTATCGTTTTTAAATATAATATTACAACCATTTTTAGCTAATTTACTGACTGATAGTAAATTGCATTTAAGTTTCGGTACGAATTGGACTTCATTTAGTTTAATTTTACCGCATTCAGTTTTAAATTCAACTATGCCAGTACCCTTTATTGGTAGAATGCTACCATCGGCCAGTTTAACTGAACTTATATCACATTTATTTAATTTTGTAAAAAGTGGTCCATAGTTGCACATATGTGATGACGCACCCGAATCAATACACCATTCAGATAAATTTACTTTATTTTGGTTAGCCATTAAGCAAATTGAAAAATCTTCACAATAACTTTTATCATCACCGTTTTTCTGAACTACGTTAGCTTTATGTACACGATTGTCATTTTCTTTCTTCTTCTTCCACGCTGCAAATTTATGACAGTCACTTTTTATATGGCCCTTTTTCTTACAGAAAAAACAATGAACTTTAGAAGTATCTAAAGCGTTATTTATTTTATTAACTTTATAAGCTTTTACACCACTTTCATTTATATGTTCTGAATCTTGTCGTCTATTATACTCTTCTAAAAATTTACTTTTGACCATAGTTTTCGTCAAATCAGCTTCAGCACGTGATTCCAGTGCAGTAATTAAAACGTTATAGCTTTCAGACAAGCTAGACAAATAAAATGCTACAGCTAAATCGTCCGCTAATGGCTCACCTAATGTGTTCAACTCATCCATACATTCATCCATCGCATTTAAATGCGTTTTCATATTTCCTCCCTCAGGCAGTATCATGCGACATATCCGTCTTAAAAGTCGAACTTTGTTGGACAAAGTTGCCTTTTGATGATACTCCTTCAGAGACTCCCACATTGCTTTAGCTGTGACTTTATTCTTAACGTGAATAATTTGGTTGTCCTCAATTAATAAACCAATATGTGCACGCGCTGAAGCATCTTTTTTATCCCATATTGCTAATTGTGTTGCTTCTATAGGTGCTGTTTCCTTGATGACTGACCATAAATCTTCTCTTATTAATAAAAGTTCAATTTTATACTTCCATA
Organism: Lypha dubia; assembly: GCA_947311025.1. Lineage (NCBI taxonomy): Eukaryota > Metazoa > Arthropoda > Insecta > Diptera > Tachinidae > Lypha > Lypha dubia. The sequence goes on from OX371260.1 coordinate 73,330,717, forward strand.
CCTGGTAGTTGTCATCATTTAATTTTGTAATTTGTAACTTAGCAGCTTCCGACATTTTATTTTCTTTTACATGTGGTGTATCGGTCAAGAAAAGGTTATTTATTTTACGAAATAATCCAAATATCGTATAAATAATACGTTCACTATAAATATCAGTCTTTATTTTATGGATTTGATAACAAATCTGGGCTCATAACCTGTTGAATATTCAGATGATCGTGGATTCCAAAAGTGTGCTATCAAATACCAGTAAGACCAGAGAAAAAACAATGTTGCACGTTTTATAACCTTTATTCGACTGACACAGTAATAAGCAAAAATTATTTGAAATTACATTGACATTTGAAAAGAGGGTGCGTTCGGAAACTACCTTGTTTAATATTAAGCTGTGTTTACATGTTTGATAATTAAAGTGACGTTACTTTACGTTAATATAAGTTTCAAATAAGATTAATTAATTTTACTAAATGTTGTAAACAAAAACTAACAAATACATGTTTAGGTTTAGGTAAAGGTTTTGTTAAAACATCAGCTAACATTTTATCAGTAGGCAAATACTTCAACTTAACAATATTTTCTTCTATAGCATCTTTTACATAGTGATATTTGTAATGAATGTGCTTAGTACGGGAATGGTTGGAACCAAATTCCGCCATCCTTTGAGCACTTTGTGAATCTGTATTTATCATCACTGGACTACGACTAGAATATCCAAGTTCTTTCAAAATGTAACCCAAGCAAGTATGCAGCTTCTTTAGTTGCTTGAGTTAATGCTACGTATTCTGCCTCTGCACTTGATGTTGCTACAACCTTTTGCTTCTTTGACTCCCACGAAACAAGAGCACCTGCGAGTAAAAAACAAAAACCTGATTGAGATCTTCTATCATTTACATCTTGAGCCCAATTTGCGTCACAAAAACCAATAAGTGGTGAACCACTTTTTCTATATGTCAACACAGCATTTTTTGTATATTTCAAATATCTAATAACATATAATGCTGAATTTAAATGTTGTTTGCGAGGGTCTTTAGAAAATTGTGATAGCATATTAACAGCACATGTAATATCGAAAAACATTTCGAAAACATTTATAGCAAAATTTATTTTTAGACATACCTTCTTCTTGATTTTTTAATTTTTTGAATTGATCAGGAGGTCCCTTTTTATAAAATTTAGCTTTGAACGCAGAAGTACTTTCATCGTTTTCCTCTTTGTCTCCAATCAATCTTGATTTTAAAACAGCCAGTTTCGGAAATTCATTTGCTGTATCTACAGCAGCTTTGATAGCTAAAAACCGTTCTGGTAAAGCATCTAGCATAACAACAACTATAAGGTCTTCATCAATCTCGATTCCCATTTCCATTATACATGAAATACATACATACATACATCAAAATCAATTAAAAATTTTAATATTGATTGATTTTCAGGCATATTTAATACCTTACGGTAACACTCTATCTTTCTCCTTGTCGACTTACGGTCAAATGTATCTTGAAGATAACTCTAGATTTCTTGAGATGTTTTAATATTTTTCACCATTGTAACGATACTAGTATCTACAGCCATTAAAATTTCAGCTCTTGCATCCATATTTTTATCCAAATATTGTTGAACATTCTTCATGGTCTGCTCATATTATCGCTTTTGTGCTTCCGTTGGAATTTCTGGAAGTTCCTTTAACTTTGGAATTGTTTCCTTACCCAACACAATGTTTAGCAGTCTACTCTTGTGTAGTAACGCCTCCTTTTGAGCCTTCCACGTACCATAATTTGTTCCGTTTAATAAGGGAATTCGCCCAGCTAATGTGTTCATCATTATGGTTTTATTTTCCAAACTGCTTTTTAAGTGACTTCAACGTATTCTTCAATATAATATTCTTATATCCTTATGGGATCTGGGCCCATAACCTATTGTAATTGAAACAGCGTTACGTTTATCCAAAAAGGTATTATTAAGTTGAAAAGTATATTTGAAGTGAAGTAAATTTTCAATTAATATAAAAACATTACAATCAATATAAACTAGATCAAATTCATTAAGTTGAGGAGTGTACCAAGCAGCTAAGAAAAGTTTTACAATCACAAAAAACAGCTTCGCTTCAAAAATTTCTGCAAGAACTCGATGCAACACCATCAACAGATTATTCGCTGTGGCGTGCAGCCAGAGGACTTAAAAGGCCAGTGATTTGCAAACCACCATTACGAGCCTCTAATGGTGACTGGGCAAGAACTGATGCTGAAAAAGGTGATCTATTTGTTAAGCACCTAGAAAAAGTATTTACCCCGAATATTTCTGCTGATATTGTTGAACTGCCACCAGTCGTCTCTTTACCAGAAATACCGATGAGATTTAACATGACGGAGATTGCAAATACTATTACTAGTCTTAACACCAGAAAAGCCCCAGGTGTCGACAAAATAAGCAACAAAATGCTTCAACAACTGCCTTATATTGCAAAAAGAGTTATACTCTTCATTTTTCATAGTATTCTACGGCTGCAATACTATCCTGCAGAATGGAAGGTTTCGATGATTATTATGATACCAAAGCCCGGCAAGGATCATACGAAGGTTGAATCCTATCGGCCTATTAGTTTATTGCCCAACATTTCAAAACTATTTGAAAAGCTGTATATGAGCAAGCTGATGCCTATAGTGACTAGAAGTGGTTGCATTCCAGATCATCAATTCGGTTTTCGCAGACAACATAGCACTATTGAACAAACTCACAGACTTGTGAACGTAGTTAGAGACACCTTTAAAAAAAAGAAATTTTGCTCTGCGCTCTTTATAGATGTTTCTCAAGCTTTCGATAAAGTATGGCACGAAGGTCTTATCCACAAATTAACACGCAATCTCCCCGCAAACATCGTCAAGCTTTTAAAAAGCCATTTAGAGGAACGAAAATTTGTAGTTAGGGAAGGTAATTTTTTAAGCCCTCCGCAGTCGATCGAAGCCGGAGTTCCCCAAGGCAGCATCTTCGGTCCCTTACTTTATTTAATTTATGCCTCTGACTTACCGTTAAGCAATAACATTCATACATCAACATTTGCTGATGATACAGCTTTTTTAAGCGTCCATGAAAATCCAGTAGAAGCTTCCATCAACTTACAAGGGTATATATCCAAATTGGAAAAATGGCTTAAACAATGGCGTATAAAAGTTAACGAACAGAAATGTGTACACGTCACTTTTACGTTGCGCAAGGAAACATGCCCGCCTATACAAATCAACACTGAGACTATTCCGCAACATACTGTAGTCAAATATCTAGGCGTTCACCTTGATCGCCGTTTAACATGGAAATCGCATATAGACGCAAAGTTGATGCAAATGAAATTAAAAACTGCCCAAATTAATTGGCTTATGGGAAGAAATTCTATACTGAGCCTAGACTGTAAACTTCTACTATACAACGCGATCCTGAAACCAATATGGTCCTATGGAATCCAGTTATGGGGCACTGCCTCAGCATCGAATGTCGAAAGAATTCAAAGGCGACAGAATAAAATTCTACGTACAATAACAGCAGCCCCCTGGTATGTCAGAAACCATCGAATTCATAAAGACCTAGACGTTCCGTTAGTGAAGACAGTATTTTCAAAACACGCGAAAAAAATATATAAAAAAACTTGAGTTGCACCCAAATCCACTTGCGCGCAATATTCTTCATTATAGAGGCCACACCCGGCTGAAAAGAAGGGATACTCTTTTTCTCAGCCGTTCACGAGAGATGTAAAACAACCATAATTAACCGTTGAAATTAAAAATTTTTGTTTAGCATTGGCTAAACATACATTTAATATATTTTAGATTTAAGATTTGAAAAACTTATTGATAATTTAATATAAATAATTAAAGATTCAATAAATAATAAAATTATCAAAAAAAAAAAAAAAAAAAAATTAAGTTGAATACAAAGTGTTTTACAGTACATAACAACAGTTTTAGCTATGTTTCCAGTTTTGATAAGTACCCTTGTAAGTTGCGGTAAGCTTCTACAGGATTTTCATGAACGCTTAGAAAAGCTGTATCATCAGCAAATGTGGACGTGTGAATGTTACTGCTTAACGGCAAGTCAGAGGCATATATTAAGTAAAGTAAAGGTCCGAAGATGCTGCTTTGAGGGACTCCGGCTTCGATTGCTTGACGATGTTTGCGGGTAGATTTTGTGTTAATTTGTGTATTAGACCTTAGTGCCATACTTTATCAAAAGCCTGTGCGACATCAATAAAGAGCGCAGAGCAATATTTCTTTTTTTTCAAAAGTGTCTATAGCAACATTCACAAGTCTGTGAGTTTGTTCAATAGTGGTATGTTGTCTGCGAAAACCAAATTGATGATCTCGTAACGGAGGTGTGCAAATCACTGGCCTTTTAAGTCCTCTGGCTGCATGTCACAGCGAATAGTCTGTTTGTGGTGTTGCATCGAGTTCTGCTGTTTTTTGTGTTTGTAAAACTTTTCTGAGCTGTGTGTTACATTCAATCAGCCTTAACTTTAACTGAGGGGATCTGTAACGTTGCCATTCTCGTCGAGCTCTCCTTTTTATATCTACAGAAAAAATATTGCTAAATCCCAGTTGTTGATTTTTTTTATTTGAAGTTGCATTAAAAGCAGCTTGTTTAACGTGCGCTTAAAACAACCTGAGGGAATCGTCTATGTCAGAAGGTGTTCTTAGCGGCATTCTTTCCGAGCAAAGAGCAATCAGATATTTTCTGTATTTCAGCCAGTTACCACGTGCAGATGTCATCGGTAAATCATATGTTGGTGTTACAGTTGTGAGTGAGTAAATAGTGACAATTGTAGGTGAGTGATCTGAAGATATATCCAAAGATGCTTCAATTTAGACCATCTCGCTGGGTACACCTTTTGCTATCCCAAAGTCAATAACATTAGGAATTTTTTGTCGATCTGTTGGCCAATATGTTGGCTGACCACTTGACACTACGTTCAAACCCATTTTAGAAACGACGTCAAACAAAACTCGTCCCTCAGGAGTGTTTAAACATGAACCCAGAATGTGTGTTTAGCATTGTAGTCGCCAGCTGCTAGAAAACGGGGGCCCAGTGATTTATAAAAAGCCGTATATTGACTCTCGGTAATTGAAAATCTGGGGGGCGAATAGACAGATGATATTACAAGTTTTTGATAGTAATTTTCAATGCAGATGTTCGTTGCTTGAAGATAATCTTCACAAAAATCATTCAACAGATAATATTTTATACGCGTTTTTATTAGAATTCCCGAGCCACCACAAGCTCTACCTCGAGGATCCTTTGTGTCGTAAAAATTATATCCACTAATTCTGAAATAGCTTGAAGATGTCAAATTTGTTTCTGAGCTAAGCATAACATAGATTTGTTTATCCAGAAGAAAATACTCTATTTCGTTTTTACGTTGGCAGATGCCGTTTGCATTCCAAAAACAGATTTTTAAGTTATGGCTTGTTTAAAAAAGCCTGCAACAAGGTAGACTGCATTTTCAACATTTCCTGCATCATACAGGACATGTTAAGAGTAAATGTATTTACTGTTTGTATTAAGCTCTCCATTGAGGCTTCAATTCGACTAAAATTAGACCCCGAATCTTCATTTACATTTACGGTTTTTTGCGCCGTACTCTGGTTGCTTTTTAAAATACTAGCGTATGAAGATTTGTTGTTAGCTTGTTGTTGAGCACTAGTCGCGTTAGACTTGAAAATGTTCGAATATTGATTTTGGCTGGTTGACGGTTGAGGTAACTGTGGGTAGTTAAAAGGGGTTTTAGGCTGAGCGGGAGTAGCATTAGTATTTTGTTTGATGAAATCTTAAAAAACGGGTAAAGGGGGCAGCCTCTATAGTTTGCAGTGTGATTTCCGCCGCAATTGCCACATTTTTTCGCCTTGGGATCACCCTTTATTTTATCACAGTTAGCGGTACTGTGTAACTAACCACATACAACGCAGACTGTAGGCAATTTGCAATAAGTTTTCGTGTGCCCAAATTCTTGGCAGTTCAAGCATTGAACAGCTTCAGCTCTTTTATGTGAAAGCTCAACGGTAACTCTTCGATGCAATAAATACCTCAAATTATATATATGGTGTGCTTCATTTTTTTTTATTTTCAAGTCACCTTGCTGTAGCTCGACTCTAAATATGGATTGGGGAATTTTTTCCCTATTTTTAATGTTGGAAACAGTTTTTGTTTTTTGACTCAAAGTCAGAAACTATTTTTCGGTAATTACTTTCTTGCACCACCTGGATTTTTGTTTCGTTGATATTTTCGCGCTTAATTGGAGTTACATAGAACTCATTTTCTCCAATTAAGGAGATAAGTCTTTTTACCAAAAAACTAGAGTTCTGCTCTCTTAAATATATCGGTGGAGGTTTTCTCGTCCTTGTTGTAGTTGTGTCATCATCGCCTTGTAATAAAAACGCGAATAAAACTCTAACTGTTAAATAAACTTTGTGAAGATTATCTTCAAGCAACGAACATCTGCATTGAAAATTACTATCAAAAACTTGTAATAACATCTGTCTATTCCCCCCTAGATTTTCAATTACCGAGAGTCAATATACGGCGTTTTATAAATCACTGGGCCCCCGATTTCTAGCAGCTGGCAACTACAATCCTAAACACACATTCTGGGGTTCACGTTTAATCAATCCTAAGGGACTAGTTTTGTTTGACGTAGTTTCTAAAACGGGTTAAAACGTTGTGTCAAGGGGTCAGCCAACATATTGGACAGATCGACAAAAAATTCCTGATGTTATTGCCTTTGGAATAGCGAAAGGTGTGCCCAGCGAAATTATTGAAGTTGAAGCATCTTTGGATTTATCTTCAGATCACTCACCTACTATTGTCACTATTTACTCACTCACAACTGTAACACCAACATGTGATTTACCGATGACATCTGCACATGTTAACTTGCTAAAATACAGAAAATATCTGAGTGCCCATTGCTCGGAAAGAATGCCGCTGAGAACACCTTCATACATAGATGATTCTATTAGCTTATTTGAAGCACATGTTAAACAAGCTGCTCTTAATGCTTCTTCAAATAAAACAAAGCAATAATTGAGATTTAACAATATATTTTCTGTAGATATAGAAAGGCTATTGACTGAAAAACGGAGAGCTTGACGAGAATGGCAACGTTACAGATCGCCTCAGATAACATTAAGGCTTAAGGAGTGTACCAAGCAGCTTAGAAAACTTTTGCAAACACAAAAAACTGCTTTCCTTCAAAAATTTCTTCAGGAACTTGATGCAACACCGCAAACAGATTATTCGTAATAAAACTGAATAATTTGTAAACACTGTTGAATACAATGAAAAAAAAATGGCAGATCATGACATATTACAAATGGCGAAGCGTTACTTCAAAATCATATCATCCCTATTGGAAAACCTTTTATAAATATTTTGCAAACCTTTTTTTTTTGTTAACTACCGAAGGTTTAAATATTTTGGAACATAATAAAAAAGAATCATGTACATTTAGTCATACAAACTTCCAGCATCAATGGTGTCGATTTATTTTGTTCTGCTGTTTAAAGCAATTACAGATATATTACGACTGTAGCATGAATCAAAGAAACAAGATTACGCATTGGGCAGGTCCGTTATTTTGTTGTATAGCACTCAGCTGTTTGAGAGACATAGCACTTACTTTGTAAACAAAGTACATTTGTGTATTGAAAGTGCAAAGGAATTAAAGTGAAAAACGTAAGGAAATTAATAAAAAATTAAAAATGAAGTGTGCAGTGAATAAAAGTAAAAATATAAACAAGTCATAAGCTTTTTTAATTTTCCCTTGCAAGCTAATATATTTAATAAGTGGATACGTTTTTGTGGCCGCAAGGAACAATTTATTGCGAAGACGTCGCATGTTTGCATGGCACATTTTAATTCGGAGGATTTGGAAAATAATTTGCAATATGAAATGGATCATCTATCAGAGGGTGGACTATCGAAGCCAACACTTGAAAAATGAAATATATGGAGGAACTTCACCAATTATTTGACAAATATAATGACGACGGTCTTCTTATTGAAACAAATTTTTTGAATGAATTTATTAAACAGGCTCATCCAATTAAATGTGATGAAGAAGTAAAAATGCTATTTTTTAGAGCCAGAATGTATTTTAAAATTAGAAAATTTAATATGGACCTTAAAGATAACATCTCGAAAAAGAAAATTTAATGAAATAAAAATTAAATTTTAAACACGTTGCCTTTATTTTTATTTTGAATAAAAAATTTGGCTGCTTACAAATTGATATGTTCCTTACAGCTATTCAGCATTAAGAAGGGTAATGTTTATTATAATTTTCCTTTATAGAATTAATTTTTAATTTTTAATTAATTTTTTTTAAATAGGTTGAATCCAAACTCGACAGTTTCACTCTACTACTTCTCTTAAATGTCCATTTAAAATTTTGTTCAAATCTGTGCACCCTTTAAGAAGTTATGTTTTTATTCCAGTTTTGTGCCAAAAATCCCTTACAATTTTTACAACAAAAAAACATTGGTGTTCTATGATGACGTAGATGCGCAGTAGAAATTTTTTGTGAACGGCTGAGTGCCTGACTTTGATTCATGCGACCAAAGACTATAAATATATATATATAGTCTTTGATGCGACTGTAGTAGTAATGCAGAGCTAGGAGTTTGCGTTTGCATATGTAAGGGTACGGAAAACACATATTTTTAATATTTTGTTGATGAAGGAAATATTAATACGTGAATAATATGAATTATATTGTATATACAGTGCGAGCTCGATTTTCGAAACCCCCGATTATCGCAACACCCCGATTTACTCAACCGGCATTATTAATACATTACAGTCTGTATAACTGCAACTTTTTTGAAAAAGAAGTGCAACATTATTTTTACACTAATTTTATCAAGGTGATTATACATATATAGCCAAAGAATCCCATTTCAACAATATTTCTAACCCGTTAGTGATGTTACTGTTAGTTTTTTTGTTTTATTTTACTCTATTTTGTAAGATTTTATTTAAGATTTGTTTCACTAAAGTGCTGATCGTTCAGAGTTCACTTCTCATTAAGTTTGTTGCAGCTGTTCCACACCTCCTAAGATACATTTTTAAAATATCAATATATTATGGTTATTTCCCATCTTCTTGGAAGGATTAATTTTTAAATCCTTTATTTAAATCTGGCTATAAAAATAATATCGCAAATTATAGCGTCATAGCTATAGCTTATAAGCTTAGAACTGTACCTATGCTTTTTGAACAAATAATTACGGTTCAACTCCGTCATCAATTTAATTGCCTACTCAACATGGTTTTAGAAAAGGTTGTTGAACAATTACAAATCTTTGGAACTTCACAACTCTTGTGAATCGTGGATTTGTTTAACATAGAAAAACGGATGTAATTTACACTGACTTCAGCAAAGCCGTTGACAAAGTCAATCATAAGCTGTTTTTGATGAAACTCATAAAATAGTAAACCAAAAGTATATTTTAAAAAGCTGATATGCAAAACATTACCTGTTTATTCTGGCGTACCATAAGTAAGCCGCATTGATTCATTGCTATTTTCTCTGTTTATTAATGATTTGCCAAAATTAATAAAAAATTCAAACATCCTTAAGTATGCAGATGACTTAAAATTTTTTTAGCATATAATTTTTATGCTGATCATCTTTTCTTGCAACATAATTTGGATGCGTTTAGTTCATGGTGTAAAATTAATCTTTAGGAATTTAATCATTAAAAGTTTAATGTATGTGTTTCTTTTGAAAATCACATTTAGATGTTAACTACGTTTTGAATGATCATATATTAATTAGAGTTTATATAGTTTCTGATCTTGGAATTTCACTTGATGTCACACTGAATTTTATACAGCTCGTTCTGTCTTAGGATTTATAAAAGTTGGACTGACCAATTCTGGAACATAGCTCAATAACCTGGGACCCGACCTATAATACTAGTATTAACACTGTTGAATCTGTTCAGAAAGAGTGAGTTCCTGTTTTTTTCTCCGTGGTTTACGTTGGAATGTGCTAAACTTATTATAGTAGATTGACTTTTATAAAACTTAACACGCTCAAAAGCCGTGGAACAATGTTAAGTGTAATTTTGCTCCTAATCTTATAAAAGGAAATATTTCAAGTCAATTCCTGCTAAATAATATATGTTTCTATGTACCACCGCCGTACAAGTAATTTTTTTTCCGCTGTGCTTGTAAGTCTTCAGACCTAATTAAGCCAACTTGGGCCCATTAATAAGAATTTGTTATGATTTTAAAAAGTATTATAAATTCATTTGAATATGCTCAAAGCATTAATTATGTTAGAAGTAATATTATTTCCTTTCTTAATAATTAATATTGATTGTAAATTCATTTTGTAATAGTCTGTAAGGATCAAGTAGCTATAGACTAAACATAAATAAATATACTACATATTAACAAATATTAATAAACTAATTCTTCAATCACTCCACTAACAACCTAAGGCAAATATGTTGCTTTCCGTTAAGAACTCCAACATTTACGTTTTTTCGGCACCGTAGGACAAGCTGCTAATAAGTTAAATAAGAAAAATATTTGATGTTAACTAAATATTTTTAAGTATGTAGCTAAGACCAAAATTTTCGATTCATAGTCTTCAAGGCCAATTGCTTCTCAACATACATACATGTACTTATCACATCGAATTATTATTTGTTATTCATACATATATTTTTTATTGACTAGAAAAATTCGTAAAAGTTCACATAATACCAAACAACTTCTTTAAAAAAATGTTTCTTAATAATTTTTAAATTAGCCTTTCCTCACATAACAATTTACAATGTACTCACAACTAATGTTTAAATTATACAAACACATTTTAACGTGCAAGAATGTAAAGGCCTCGTATAATTCCGATTCTTTGCTAAGTTTTATAGTTATTAGATTTTACGCTTGAGAAAATACAAAGCTTTATGCTTTTTCTCTAATTAATAATCCAGTTTCAATTGTAATATTTAGGCACTTACCTTCTTCTTTTTATTTTCTTTCAAAGTGTTTAAACTCGTTCGGCGGCGTTCGATGCTAATGAGTTCGTGTATGTATGTACTAGTTTTGTTGAAAAAAAAATAATTTTTTTTTAACTCCTTTATTTAAACAATCAAAGTTTTACTAAAATATTTTATTTAGTTGCTTATTATTTAGCTGGTGGTATGAAATCAGCAAAAAATAACAATTCCAAAGAGTGTTACACTTCCTTGTAAAATTTTAAAACGAATAGTATTTTTTGTTACATATAAAATAGTATGTACTATGTTTATTTATTTAACGTTTCTTTATTAATTTTTTTTCCTTTAATATTATTTTCTTTAGTGTTTGTTGTTATGATTTTTACTGGTTTTGGGAATAATTTAATTAAATTAATTTAAAATACATTTATACGAATTGTTATGTTTGAACATACATATAACGCTTTCAAGCCGATATTTATTTGCTAAATTTTTATTCATACTTCACTTTAAATTTAACATGAAAGTCATATTCCATGCAATACTATACATATATTTTTCAAGCGTTAAGTTGTAAAAAGTAAAAAAAAATATCTAAAATAGCACATTAACAATCGATGATATGCCAAAGAACTCGAAACGTTATTTAAAATAGATAAATTACGAAAAAAAAAAGACTCTTGACAAGGCACTGAGTACCAATGGTTACAACGACGAACTAACTTTTTGATTTAGATTTGTGGTTATTTATATCCGTTACTGCACTTGGGCTAACCGATACAAATGATGAATGAATGAACGAGTTCTCTGCCCAAGCGCTTTGCTGAAGCATTATGTTGGCAACATATTAATACCGGCACTCATGCACTCACAAGCCGTTTCTTTTTGTTTAACTTTTCTTCACTTTTTGTTATGCTTTTTTTTGGCTTTTTTTAATTGTCTTGAGAGTGTTTTTTTTATCTAATGCGGTCTCTATTAAACAAGGAGGCAATCATCAATGAAAAACGCTTTGCCTAGCATCATGCATGCATGCAAGTAATTGAAACTAACCAATGGATGGAAGTTGCCAGAATCTTAGTAAACACGAATTGTATTAAAGTTTTTTATTCTAAAGAAACGAATGAATAGAAAACAATAAAAACTATTTTTAATTATTGAATTTACCTATGAGAAGTAATATTATTTAGGCTCAAGTTCAGTTTTTATTGAATTAATGAGAATTCAAAATTACTAAAAGTTTTTTTTTTATGTTGAAAAATAATATTATTTATATCCAATCAGTTTTTAGCAGAACACATCAGTATCGATTTCAAGGCCACTACACCTCTCATCAGCGTTCAATTGTCCATCCTTAAAATCTTCGTAAAGTGAATACTAATGGGGAAGAATATTAACTATTTAACTAAGTTTTCAACAGAAATAGAATACGAGAATTCATTTAATTCATTTTATTTTATTTTTACCCATCACTGGTTGGAAATTACTAATAATCGACACAAACTCATAGTCTGTTATCATCAAAGTATTCTACTTTGTAATTTAACGTTTTTTTTTTTTTTTGTTGTTTTTACTCTATATAAGGGAAATTCACATATTACTGTGACCTTGTGCCCAACCGGAATTAATATTTTATATTATTATTACGAATAAACGTAATTATTATTCGAACTTATATAGATGTACATATGAAAAGTAATATTATCAGGCCCCAATTATATATCCGACAGCATCTTAAATTTGCCTATTTGCAAGTTGTAATAATGGTTCTTAGCTGCTGTTTCTATAAGACGGGAAAAAATTTGAGTGTAAAAGTTGTATGAAAAACACTCGGGTTTTTAGTGATTTCCATAAGAACTTTACACTTAAATAGTTCGCCCATCATGTGAAAACTGCACGTTAACAATTATTAAAGAACTAAGTACACGTCGTTAATATAACAAAGAAAGTTGCTAACTCAGTTTTTCCAAATCGCATATTTATCATATTTCGGTGGCTAACCCTCTTAGTTATCGATAAGCACAAAATAGGTTTGAAAAAAAAATTTGTGTTTGGATCATTTCTACATTAAGGTAACAATATGTATCTACATTGAGTGACATCATTTCTGAATTTTAAGATGGATATATTAATAAACTCATTACAAATGAAGACATCTTAGTATAAAGATTTTCATTAAAATAATTTTTTAAAATGTGAAATTTAATCCAAAATTAGTCAGTTTTATTTACATTTTGACACTGATAAGCTATAGTTATGAATTGAAATGTAAGGAGTATTTCTTATTAAACGCTCTAAATTGGCAACACTGTTGGGAAATGTTAGTTTTTTTTATTTGTGTGAGTGTTATAAGAGAGAGCAAGTTCTTTGAAGTTTTTTCAGTTGTGTTGATTTGGCAATCTTGTTTTAACCCTTTATGTCCGGTAATACTTTGTGTGTTAAATTTAAAAAAATACTTATTATTTTGGGATCGAGGCATCTTTAGTAACAAATTACCAAGACCAATTGTCTTATCCTGTTCCTGCGAAGGCCAAAAAGGACCGTTGCCACATGGCAACGCCAGGCAATAACCACACTTTCATTTCGCATGTCACTATCAACTGACCACATATCCCTAGTTCTAGCTGGTGAATTATACCCAGTTATTAACAAAATGCCTATAAAAGTGCGAACTTCATCTGCGGTAATAGTGGGATTCTTTTTGCCTTTGAAAACTGCGTATTCGTTAGATTTTCCAGCTATATGATTTATCAAAATCTCATCGAAAATTTTTTCGAACTGTATATGCGGTTGCAAATGCCGACAATCTTCATAATTACTTTCCGGAAATATGGATTTCGATGGGACTGTAACATTGCTTTTCCAAGTGTGCTTCTGTTTTCTAACTTCAGTTAGTAGCGGACACAATGATGATTTGGGTATTACTTTTTTCAGACAAGTTGCCTGCGAAGAAGCATCTGATATCATACTAACAGATAAAAGCTCAACAGACAAATTTTCAGTTGAATTATTTAAAACATCTTCTAAGGCTTAATTTATTTCGTCATTGATATCTTTGTCTTCAAAATTCGCATAAGAAGATAAGCGCTGTCCACTTCTCAACACTACTTCACAATTTGACTTTAGCGGAGCAGGACAAACATTATCTGGAATACCAGCCTCATCTTCCGGAGCGTCGTCTTCACCACTCATATAACCGTCATTATCAGGGGGCTCAATAAAAATTTTAAAAACTTCGTCTTCATTTTCGCTATCAAGTTCCTCTAAGAAGTCTAAAGCTTCAGTTAAGGTCAATTTTCTAAAAATAGTTTAGAAATTAAGTCTTCAATTAAAATTTATTCATATTCCCTATGTAGAAGGCAAAATATTAGTTAGTGCCTGGCGTTTCCATATGGCAACGCGTTTATAAAATCAAATAACTATGTAACATAACTATATTTAAATGGTCTTATTGTTCAACAAAATTATATAATAGCATTCTAATAATCTAACCACAACTTTTTTTTTTCTTAAAAACACATCAAACAAAAAAAATCTATATACTTACTTTTTCATAAAATTCATATTAGCGCTCTAGCACAATAATTTTTTTACTTGTGTAAAAAACAACCTGTCAGTAACACTCCATTAACGAAACTGGTTGTTTTTCTTTCTATCTAATAAGAACATGATGTGTGTGTCTCATAACGGTTATTATTTTTTTATTTGTGCTTACAGATTGTGAATAGCAACAATATAACTCAATGTGTATTGCTTGTTGCCAAGTGGCAACAGCAGGACATAAAGGGTTAATAAAGAATTCAACCAATTGTCGGTTATTTAAGAATTAAAATTCTTTTAATTGCTCATGGTAATAAATAAAGTTTTCACACAGAGTGCTATTCGAGTTATTTTCCAGCATACTAAATACCTTAAATATTTTTTTTTATTTTTCTTATATTTTGTCACATTTAAAACAATTCTGTTTTGAATTTATACCCTCAAGGAAGAAAACATTTTATAAACTCAAGCAATTGCTATCATAAATGGTAGATACATTTTTTTTTATCCATAAGTACTTGTAGTTATGAAGAATAAAACATCTGCTTAAGTTCACTCAAGCAAATATAGTTAATAATATATACATATATTATTATAAAAACATAAGAATAATTACTGCTTAAAAGGTCATTCGAAAAAATTACAAAATGGTCAACTGTTAGAAAACCCGACCAAACAAAAACAAAGCATTTTTAAAATCGGTAGTAAATTGAGGACTTATATGATTATCAACGGAAGAAGCTTATCCCTGATTTTCCAATCTGCAAGCAAAATTTATCAAACAAACGAACAAAAATGTTGTTCATCGGTTCATAAATGATAGATTTCTTAAGGTACAAACATTAAAAAAATACTTCTGAAATTGATAACCTCCTTCTTTTTGTTTTGAAAACGGTTAAAAATCTACTAATTACACTGTGCAACACCAAAAATATCTGAAATGTGATACAACTTCTCTTGTAGACATTGTCGAATACAACAACAATCTGGTTTTTACATTTTCGGGAGAGCTACAAAACTTGAGTTAAGGGTAAAAACCCGGCTTTTCTTACCTGTATGTAAATCCTGTAACTTAGTTACATATCAATCGATTTCAAACTTCTTAACGGATTTGGAAAAAGCACACTTTTACAATTTATATTCATATTCAATAATATATATATTAATATTTGTTGATATTGATAGGCTAAAGTTCGTAATGTAATGATCAGACAAAATTAGACATTATTAATATTTCAAGCAACAAAGGAAGATTTTTAATATCCAACATCGTTTAGATTTCAACATACACGGCTGAATAGAAAAAATGTTGTTATTGGTATATGATACTAAGCCTTGTCAGTATATATGTGTATAATAATTTCACTACTTGTTTGGTAGGTCTGTTGCATGTGATTAAATATCTCATATGTATATTCACATTTCGAATTAAAATGGAATACGAGAATACTTTGAAAATTCTTTAAAATTTTGTGAATTATGCATTCAGTATTTTTTTTCTTATCTCGTTTTTTGACCTTTAAATTATTATACATATATGTATGTACATAAGTAATTTAATCAAGCTTGAGGTCTGTTTTATAAAAATTCAGAATAAACTCAATTTTTATTTTCGATATTTCGCCACACCGTTGGGAGGCTTCTTCAGGGGAAAATAATATTTTAATAACAATTTCAAATAAGTGGTGCGTGTGTAAAACATTAGGTATTATTCAATTATAAGAAAATATCATTTTGAATTAAACTATAAAGTTTAGTTTTGGATTTTCGTTGTTGAGTTTTCAAGTTTTGGGAAGTCTTATTCATTATTTTAAAAATTTTTTTATTATCATTTTCTTTCCTTCATCCTAGTCGATGCTTCTTTAGTTTTTAAATACTCATGCAACTAATTAAATACTCCATTTTAATTTAGTGCAACATGAATTTTACTCCCATTGTCATTGTCATTGTATTACGTATTTACATACAAAATATATTTATACAAGTATATGCAAGAGAATACATAGCTGGCCGTGTTTTTTTTTATTGCCTATTGTCAAAAATTTTTCATTTTCTTTTTACACAATTTTCTTTAAAGTCTGCTGAGCAGAGCTGTAAAGGAGTGATTAAAATTTGGTTTTTAATTTAAAATGATTTACAAAAAGTTTAATTGTTTTATATTCTATTTATTTGTTGCGGGTTAGCAATATCTAGATATATATTTCGTTGGTAGCTATACCAATTCATCAGTAGATGTTTTACCCTTTATGTTTAAAAAAATTCCAAAGCTCATCTATTTATACAAAAACTCACAAATATATTTTTGTGAATTACAAAGCATAAATAAAATTTCTCAAACACAAATTTTTAAAGGCTATTTTTATGCTTTGTAATTCACAAAAATATATTTGTGTTTTTGTATAAATAGATGAGCTTTGGAATTTTTTTAAACATAAAGGGTAAAACATCTACTGATGAATTAGTATAGCTACCAACGAAATATATATCTAGATATTGCTAACCCGCAACAAATAAATAAAATATAAAAAATAAATACTTGAGTACATGCTCACATAAATGTAAAAATTTTGTAAAAGTTTGATTGATTAATATTACACAAAATGTGAATTGAATAAAAACACGAATGCATTTCTCATGAATTAAAAACTCTCACATGCATTCACATCACTAATAAGATTAATTGAATTGAATAAAACTTTGAGTGAATTCATTGGTTATTTATTCACTAGAATTAGGATCATTATTAAAAACTCTTGAATGTTTAAAAAAAAAAGTTCAAAAGAGTTTATGATTCGTAGATTCTTTTAAAAAGGAATCAATCATTCCTTTACAGCTCTGCAACTGAGCTATTTTTGACGATTGTAAATTTATTTTACACAAACAAAAAGCGTATCGCTTTTTTTTTATTTTTTATGTGGTTGCCGAGATGCATATACATACTTGATATTTATATACTTTGCTTACATATGTACATACATTTGTATGTAGATTTGTACGTCAACTTTTAATTTGTTGTTCATGAACACAATGGAAAATTGTTAAATTTCTTACATCATCATGACTTTCGTAATGACCATGATAATTGTTATCTCCATGTGTGTGCGAAAATTGTGTTATTTTTAAAAATTTAATGATTGTACGCAAAGTAGCCAGGTAAATATTGTTTAATGTACCCAAATTAAAGAGTGTTGCCCCCAAAAATCCCCATTTTAAAACTGGAAATCCCCAATTTTGTCCCCAATAAATATATGTATATTAAGCATCATAAAAAACATTTTTTTATTCATTTTATTACATACATTTATTTAAGTTAATGCATTCGTATTGAATCCATAGAATATTTTAAAATTCAATACTCGGAATCAAATTTATTCTTTTTTCTATGGTTTCGAGTTGTAAATTTATAAATACTCGTAACTCAAAATTTTCCATACTCTCAGTGATTATTTTAAGCATTTCTTTTGGTAGTACAGTTAAATAATCTAAGAAAAAATTGTTTGAACTCCTTTTGCTTCTAATTCCTTTGAAAATTCTATGCCAACATCAATTTCAGCAACAACCAATTTACTTTCCTTATCATCAATTAGTACATCCATTTTGGCAATATCGAATTCAATAAACTCTAGTTTTAAAAATTTTGAACAAATTGTTATAAAAACCAACATACCAAATACCACCGCCTTGAAATAATCGAAATATTGAGAAGAAAAACTTCATGATACATAAACATATATATAAATATATGTATGAAAGAATATGGTGAAATAAAGCAAAATTAATAATAGGTATAGTGAAAATGAAAACTCCCCAAATCCCTCCCCACGATAATCTGTCCACAAAAATCAGCTAAAATCCCCAATTTGGGGACAAATCCCCACACCTGGCTACACTGATTATACGTCAAATGACGATGATCTCCAAATTTCTACTTTAGGTATAATATTTATTATAAGAAAAATAAATACATACTTACATACACACAATCATATTCCTAAATTTTTATGTATATATGTATGTATGTATGTTTATTAGACTGACTCAAGAGTTTATGGGATTAGCGAATGTATTTTTTTAATCATGCATTAAACACATTCACCACCAGGGTTTAAAAAAACTAATATATTTAGTAAAAATTTTCCTCATATGTATTTCATAATTTTTTTGGAAAACTAGAAAAATATTTACCTCATAACAAATACATTTACAGTTTTTAAAAAAATTATATATGTACTTGCAATTTAAATAATATACATATGTATTAAGTAGGGTAGCAAACAAAATGAAAACAAATTCTCTGTAATATATTGCTCAGCAAAAATTTTTTGTCAATAAATAACAATTGACTTAATCAGCGTCTTTCATTAATTAGGTCACACAATTATATTTTAAGTATTTTCCAATAACTGCAATAGTGCAATTATTGTTAAATCACGCCACATCTAGATTTACGTCATTTAGTTTAATATAAATTAAAAAATTTTGTAAAACTTATTGAGTTCTGATTTAAATAAAGTGCGGTCGCTTTGACCGCTTAAACAAAAAATATTTTTTTTAAATTCCAATTAGGAATTCCGTAAGTGGCACCCGAGCACCTTCGGTCGCTCCGGTACAAAAACTGGCGCCCGTTTTAACAAAGTGATATCGATAAAGGCTCCTGAGAAGCCAAGATAAAAAGGAGGCATATAACGTGCCTGCCGTATCGAAAAGGACACTAAAAAGATTAATACTTAAGTATTACAATTAAAACAAAAAATAACGACTATTTAAGTGAGGTGTGTGACACCAAACATTTAAAGAAGAAAATACCCTTAAAAGGATAAGAAAAAAAAATAACTGTGGAAAGAAACTGTAATAAAAATAATCCTCCAAAAGGATATTGACTATTTATTAATAATGTATTTAAACAAATTTGTAAATACAAAAAAAAAAAAACATTTGACTAAATTAAAAGCTTCTATTAAAGGTGTAAAAAGATGTGTAAAGCCAGTTGTGAATCAAAGTGAAAAGGCGTCACCAAATGTGAAAAGAAATCATCAAAGGAAACCATCGAAAAGAAATCATCGACCCTTCAAAAGAAATCATCAACCCATCAAAAGAAATCATCAACCCATCAAAAGAAACCATCGAAAAGAAGTCGTCAATCCATCAAGTCTTAAATAAGTTATTTTAAATTTAAACATATTATCTTAAGTTAAATTAAAGGAAAAAAATAGAAAATAGAGTTAAGAAACTTTTTGTTTAAATAAAAATAAAATCATAAATTAAAGTCGCGATCCCTGCGATTATAAAAATCTTTTAAAAATTTGTTCTTTCAATTTGTTGGTATTTCTATTGGTTATACATATAAAAAAAATCTTAATTAAAAATGGCAAATCCAAACAATTTACTTCGTCCCCCTCAAGTAATAAATTGCCACCAGAAAATTCTCAACTGAGTTTGGATGACTTAAGGTCTCTTATATCGACAACAGCGACAGACGTACTAAGACAACAAGGACCACAGGTAGTGCAGGAAACCCTTAAACGGCGTACTAATTTATAAGACGTAGGTGACCAAAGAATAACAAGACATACGAACAACCTTACCGACATGGACAAAATACCTGACGTCGTGAAGTGTTTAAAAGAATTCTCTGGGCAACCTAAAGAATTCAATTCTTGGAAAAAAAAGTGTTTAAAAAATTTTAACCATTTATGAATAAATAAGAGGTACGCCGAAGTATTATGGAATACTAAGCGTAATAAGAAGCAAAATAACGGGCAATGCCGACGTGTCATTGGAATCCTACAATACGCCATTAAATTGGCAGGCAATTTCTCAATGCCTAGTAACTCACTATGGCGACAAGCGTGACTTGTCTACCCTCGAGTATGAAATGACAACTTTGATACAAGGTAACAAAAGCATTCAAGAACTCTATCAGCAGATATAGATTGGATGTCTCCAAATGGGCAACGAATCGTTAAGTCTGCTCACAAAATCATACAGGGACACCTTCGTAAGGGATCTTAATGGTGACTTGCAGCGACTATTAGGAATATAAGAACCCACTGATTTACCTCAGGTACTCCACTTGTGCCTGAAACTTGAAAATCAAAATTTTCGTGCAGGCCATGCCAATAACGCCAGGAGGAATCAACCTCTACAATTGCCACCAAAGCGAAATTTAGGGAATTCACAAAACATAATATTTTATCCACATTTAGCCTATATTCCACGTACAAATCAACCTTGGAATCAACCTTCCCATCAAAGAGAACAACTAAATTCCAATCCTCCTCGTCCTCCTAAAGCGTAACCTCGGCCAGAGCCAATGGATGTGGATCAGAGTCTACGATCACATCGTGTGAACTATATGAATAGACCCCATTAAAATCGATTCTTTGGTAAAAGGCCAAACCAATTTGGAAACCAACAACAACATTAGAATCAAAGAACATTTCATATAGACACAAAAGAAATTGGAAACAGACGGAGCGATGATGACAATAGGCAATATGGACAGCCAAGCGATATTCATTTTTTAGCAGGATAAGCTCTTCGTTGCCTTATTTCGAGGTGAAAACGGAGTGCAGGAACATATTAAAATTTTTAGTAGATACAGGCTCCAGTAAAAATTACATCAAACCAAACCTAGTAAAAAAAAGGCTTCCTAATGAAAACCCTTTTTTTGCAAAATCTATTGTTGGGGATATTAAAATAAGTGAACATACTTATGCAAAACTTTTTGATATTGAAGAAGAAATAAAATTTTATTTAATGCCCTCGTTAGAAACATTCGACGGTATTTTAGGTAATGATACCCTTAGATTTTTTTTTTTTTTAATTAGGACCAGCACTCAGGGGATGACCCCTACGTATGCAAAGCATTGAGCCGGAACTAGGAAAATAGGTTTTGGGAAGGAGGATAAAGGGAGTAGTGTTTGTGGACATTCGATTTGAACTCCGACACACTGATAGCGGCAGGAAAGACCTCTGCGGGGAGTTTATTCCACATACGAACAGTACGGCCAAAGTACGAATTCTCTCTGTAATGCGTGGTGCGGTTCACTGACATATCGACCACAAAGGGATGTGCTCCTGATGAAAAGCGTGTTATACGTGAAAAGTGGCGGGTTTCAGGAACAAGTTCCCTGATTTCATTAGAGCACATTCCATTGTAGTAGCGATAGAACAGCAAAACACACCCAACATTGCGTCGATGCTCCAATGAGTCAATAGAGTTGGCTACCCTACTGTCACCGATAAGCTTCTTCGCCCTATCCTGTACGCGGTCGAGTAACTTCAAAATAGATTTTGAAGCACCGGCCCATACATGAGAGTTGTATTCCATTTTCGGTGGGATAAAGGTGGTATAAATATTAAGGAGATCAGATGGAGTGAAGTATGTCCTACACCGTCTTAGAAAGCTGAGGCACTTGAATGATTCTTTTGAGACATGAAAAATGTGATCATTCCATCGAACATCACAATGAATTTTCATGCCAAGAACATCAAGAGATTCTGATTCCTCAATATCTATACCATCCATGTTTACAGATGGAGCAGCATGTCCGGTCATACGTCTATGTGTGAGCATAGCACATTGGGTCTTCCGTGCGTTAAAATTTACCCTATTAGCATGACCCCAATTTGAAATTAACAGGAGATCGCGATTTAGCGTATCATTCATATTTTGCCGCATTGCCCGGATCTCCGACGGTTGTGGCCTGTTGCTGAATGAATACGAATGCACTAGGCTACTGTCATCTGCAAAAGAGTAGATAGGGTTGGAAGTTTGACGTAGAAGGTCATTAAGAAAAATAAGAAAAGGGGTAGGAGAAAGAACGGAGCCTTGCGGTAACCCTGAATTTAACTTGAACTCGTTTGATGGGACCCCATCTACAACAACTCGTATAGTGCGATCTCTGAGAAAGCTCGATACAAATCGAGTGAAGCCATCACCGACACCAAAAGCAATCAGTTTTGACAGAAGTGCTCCATGCCACACTCTATCAAATGCCTTGGAAATATCTAGAGCCACCACTTTACTTTCGCCAAAGTGATGTATGCTATTACACCACTTCTCCGAAAGGAAAGCAAGTAGGTCTCCCGTAGAGCGGGCTCTACGAAAGCCATACTGCCGGTCGCTAAGTAAACTGTTGAGCTCCAAATACTTCACAAGATGGAAATTCAACATACTTTCCATTACTTTGGAAAGCGCAGAACAAATTGCAATTGGGCGGTAATTTTCAGGGTTGTTGGCCTCCCCCTTTTTAGGGATTGGCGTTACATTGGCAACCTTCCAACACTTTGGAAATTCTCCAGCATGGTACAAAGTGCTAAACAGGCGTGCCAATGGACGTGCTAACGTCGAAAAGCACTGTTTCAAGACCAGTGCTGAGATACCATCCGGCCCAGGAGACTTGTTAACGTTAAGCTTCGCTAAAACCTTTTTAACTGCACGCGCTCGAAAGAATATTTTTGGCATAGTTACAGATACTCCCTCGAGAACGGGTAGTGGTTGACTGCTTTCCGGCAAGTGAGAATTTCTTGCAAACATTTCAGCCAGAAGGTTAGCTTTATCAACCGGGTCAGTGAATACATGGTCGTCCTTTAAAAGAGGTGGAATTGAAGAACTAGCATTATCCTTGACTCTTTTAACGAATGACCAAAAGCTCTTGCTACCCCGTGGAGCATCAAGAACTTTAGTACGAAGGCGCTGCTCGTACAGAGCTTTTTCGCGCCTTAGTACTCTGGCACATGAAGATCTCGCCTTTTTGCGCAGCGAATTAGTATCGGCGTTTTTATTATTACGCCAGGTACTAAATGCTTCCTCTCTGGATCTGATTGCATTTCTGCACGTCTGATTGAACCAAGACTTAACTTTCGGTTTAATCAAAATTTGCTTAGATGGAATGAAAGTTTTCATTCCCAGCAAAATGATATTTTCTACCATTTTCGCCATGGCATCGACGTTATTGTCTAGAAAGCATAGCTTCCAATTAAAATGCCGGAAAAACTCGTTGAGCTCAGCCCAACGCGCCTTTTCGTACGTATATTTTAAACGCCTCGTAGCTGATTGGGAGACGTTGCGAAGATTAGAGAACGAAAAGGTGGCGCAAATGGTACAATGATCCGAGTTACCAAGAGGTGCATTTACACTCACTTCATACTTTTCAGGGTGCGAAGTGAGAAAAAGGTCGAGAGTGTTGTTATTGTGCCCTTCAACACATGAAATATGTGTTGGCTCATTCACTAGTTGCGCAAGGTCATTATGCGCGGCGAAAAGCTCAACATATTGGCCTTCTGGGGTTGTGTGGCTCGAATGGTGAAGCCAAGATGAGTTGTGAACATTGAAATCACCAGCAACGACAATTTCACTGTTCGGACAGCTCTCAAGGATCTTCGAAATTGAATCGGAAAGGGAATCGAAGTGGGATAAGGTTTTATCCCTTGCAGCGTTTGGACTTCTGTAAAGAAACCCGAAATGTAAATAGTGTGTCTTGATTTTGAATTTAACCCAAAGACAGCTAAATTTGGGATCAGACGTGCCTAATAGTTGCTGGCACTGGTACACAACTTCATTACGTATGTATATTGCAAGACCCCTGTGTAAATTAAAAAGTGATAGGAGGTGATAACCAGGTATATGAAAATCCTGTGGATCAGAGTCCTCAGACACCTGGGTCTCACATAAGGCGAAAACATCCGGCCGATGGAGACAAATGTGAGCATACACAGAGAAAAAATTGGACCTTAGCCCCCTAATGTTACAGAAGTCAATTCTGAATTGACCTACCATAACAGTATGCAAAATTCAAATCGGACGCTCATTCTGTTATGCTGATACCAATGGTATTAATTGCTGTCGTTAGAGTGCACAGTGACCAGTGCTATGCCTTCGCCAATGAACAGTCAAACAGCAACCAACACAACAGCATCAGCACAACAAATGGTTTTTATTTATTTATTTTTTGGAAAATATGGAACGGCTGACACTAACTTAGAGCCATAAAAGCCCTGGGCTGGTCATTTATTATAAATAATTTTTGTTTATAATTAATTTTTATTTTGTGTCACGGGGCCCGCACTATTCACTGTGCCAACACTGGTGCCCGTTAATTATTGTTTTTGAGTTTTGTTGTTATTTCTTTTTCTTTGTTTTGAAGTTTTATGTAATATTGGAATGTATGTAGCTTTTTGTTTTTTTTTGTTTTTGTACAGAAATATGCATTGTAAAATTTTTATATTCTTATTTTTTATTTTTTTGACGTATATATGTATGTACATATGTATGTTATAGCGTTTTTTTTGTGTATTTATTTATTGTTTTAAATTTTCCGTTTCATTTAGTTTAGTATTTTCACATAAAAAAGAAGTAGAAAAAAAAATATGTTTGACGACAGAAAAGAAACTGGACGACACGCGGACAACATGTTTGCAAAGCAAAGGACAAAACACTACTGACGATATCTAGAAGCTACTATTTTTACACGCAAACACTACATTTTTTTTTTTTTTTTTTTTTTTGTGATAATTTTATTATTTATTGAATCTTTAATTATTAAAATTGAATTATCAATAAGTTTTTCAAATCTTAAATCTAAAAAAATATTAAATATAAGTTTAGCCAATGCTAAACAAAATTTTTAATTTCAACGGTTAATTTATGTTGTTTTACATCTCTCGTGTACGGCTGAGAAAAAGAGTATCCCTCCTTTTCAGCCGGGTGTGGCCTCTATAATTTAAAATATTGCGCGCAAGTACATTTGGGTGCACCTCAAGTTTTTTTATATATTTTTTAGCGTTTATTGAAAATACTGTCTTCACCAACGGAACATCTAGATCTTTATGAATCCGATGATTTCTGACATACCAGGGAGCTGCTGTAATTGTACGTAGAATTTTATTTTGTCGCCTTTGAATTTTTTCGACATTTGATGCTGAGGCAGTGCCCCATAACTGGATTCCATAGAACCATATTGGTTTCAGGATCGCGTTGTATAATAGTAGTTTACAGTCTAGGCTTAGTATAGAATTTCTTCCAATAAGCCAATTCATTTGGGCTGCTTTTAATTTCATTTGTGTTAACTTTGCGTCTATATGCGATTTCCATGTTAAACGACGATCAAGATGAACGCCTAGATATTTGACAACAGTGTGTTGCGGTATGGTCTCGGTGTTAATTTTTATAGGCGGGCATGTTTCCTTGCGCAACGTAAAAGTTACGTGCACACATTTCTGCTCGTTAACTTTAATACGCCATTGTTTGAGCCAATTTTGCAATTTGGATATATACCCTTGTAAATTGCGGGAAGCTTCTACAGGATTTTCGTGAACGCTTAGAAAAGCTGTATCATCGGCAAATGTTGATGTATGAATGTTATTGCTTAACGGTAAGTCAGAGGCATATATTAAATAAAGTAATGGACCGAAGATACTGCCTTGGGGAACTCCGGCTTCGATCGACTGCGGTGGGCTTAAGAAATTGCCTTCCCTAACTACAAATTTTCGTTCACTTAGGTAGCTTATTAAAAGCCTAACAATGTTTGCGGGTAGATTTTGCGTTAATTTATGTATAAGACCTTCGTGCCATACTTTATCGAAAGCTTGAGAAACATCTATAAAGAGCGCAGAGCAATATTTCTTCTTTTCGAAAGTGTCTCTGATAACATTCACAAGTCTGTGAGTTTGTTCAATTGTGCTATGTTGTCTGCGAAAACCGAATTGATGATCTGGAATGCATCCGCTTCTAGTCACTATAGGCATCAGCTTGCTCATATACAGCTTTTCAAATAGTTTTGAAATGTTGGGCAATAAACTAATAGGCCGATAGGATTCAACCTTCGTATGATCCTTGCCGGGCTTTGGTATCATAATAATCATCGAAACCTTCCATTCTGCAGGATAGTATTGCAGCCGTAGAATACTATTAAAAATGAATAGTATAATTCTTTTTGCAATATAAGGCAGTTGTTGAAGCATTTTGTTGCTTATTTTGTCGACACCTGGGGCTTTTTTGGTGTTAAGACTAGTGATGGCCTTTTCAATCTCCACAATGTTAAATCTTAACGGTATTTCTGGTAAAGAGATGACTGGTGGCAGTTCAACAATATCAGTAGAAATATTCGGTGTAAATACATTTTCTAAGTGCTTAACAAAAAGAGCACCTTTTTCAGCATCAGTTCTTGCCCAGTCACCATTCGAATCTCGTAACGGAGGTTTGCAAATCACTGGCCTTTTAAGTCCTCTAGCTGCACGCCATAGCGAATAATCTGTTTGTGGTGTTGCATCGAGTTCTTGAAGAAATTTTTGCAGCGAAGCTGTTTTTTGTGTTTGTAAAACTTTTCTGAGCTGTTTGGTGCATTCCTTTAGCCTTAACTTTAGCTGGGGGGATCTGTAACGTTGCCATTCTCGTCACGCTCTCCGTTTTTCAGTCAATAGCCTTTCTATATCTACAGAAGAAATGTTGTTGAATCTTACTTGTTGATTTGGTTGATTTGGAGAAGCATTAAGAGCAGCTTGATTAACATGTGCTTCAAACAACCTAATAGAATTTTCTATGTCAGTAGGTGTTCTCAACAGCATATTTTCCGTGCAATGAGCACTCAAATATTTTTTGTATTTCAGCCAGTTAATACGTGCAGATGTCAGCGGTAAATCGCATGTTGATGTTGCAGTTGTGTGTGAGTAAATAGTGATAATAGTAGGCGAGTGATCTGAAGATAAATCCAATGATGCTTCAACTTCAATCATTTCGCTGGGCACACCTTTCATAACTCCAAAGTCGATAATATCAGGAATTTTTTGTCGATCCGTTGGCCAATATGTTGGCTGACCACTTGAAACTACATTAAAGCCCATTTTTGAAATTGTGTCAAACAAAACACGACCCTTGGGACTGATTAAACGTGAACCCCAAAATGTGTGTTTAGCATTGTAGTCGCCAGCTGCTAGAAAACGGGACCCCAGTGTTGAATAAAATGCGGTATATTGACTCTCTGAAATTGAAAACCTGGGAGGAGAATAAACAGATGATATCACAATTTTTTGATAAAAATTTTCAATGCAGATGTTTGTTGCTTGAAGGTAATCTTCACAAAATTCATTTAACAGGTAGTGTTTTATTCGCGTTTTTATTAGAATTCCCGAGCCACCACAAGCTCTACCTCGAGGATCCTTGGTGTCGTAGAAATTATATCCACTAATTCTAAAATAGCTTCGAGACGTCAAATGAGTTTCTGAGATAAGCATAACATCGATTTGTTTATCCAGAAGAAAATATTCTATTTCATTTTTATGTTGGCAGATGCCGTTTGCGTTCCAAAAACATATTTTCAAGTTCATGGTTTGCTTAATACAGCCTGCAACAAAGTAGACTGCATTTTCAACATTTCCTGCATCATACAGGACATGTTGAGAGTAAAAGTATTTACTGTTTGTATTAAGCTCTCAATTGAGGCTTCAATACGGCTAAAATTAGACCCTGGAGCTTCGCTTACTGGTACCGGTTTTTGCGCTGTATTGTGGTTACTTTTTAAAATGTTAGCATATGAAAATTTATTATTAGGTTGTTGCTGAGCAATAGTCGCATTTGATTTCAATACGTTTGAATATTGTTGC
Organism: Lypha dubia; assembly: GCA_947311025.1. Taxonomy (NCBI): domain Eukaryota; kingdom Metazoa; phylum Arthropoda; class Insecta; order Diptera; family Tachinidae; genus Lypha; species Lypha dubia. The sequence continues at coordinate 73,358,847 of OX371260.1, forward strand.
TGACTGGTAGACGGTTGAGGTAACTGAGGGTAGCTTAAAAGTGTGATAGGCTGAGCGGGAATAATATTTTCTTTTTTGTGCGAGGAGCGTTTAAAAAACGAGTAAAGAGGGCAGCCTCTATAGTTGGCAGTGTGATTTCCGCCGCAATTGCCACATTTTTTCGCCTTGGGATCACCTTTTGTTTTGTCACAGTTAGCGGTACTGTGTAGCTCACCACATACAACGCAGACTGTAGGCAACTTGCAATAAGTTTTCGTGTGCCCAAATTCTTGGCAGTTCAGGCATTGAACAGGTCCAGCTCTTTTATGTGGCTGCTCAACGGTAACTCTCCGGTGTAACAAATACTTTAGATCATAGATTGGATGGGATTCATTTTTTTTTATCTTTATGTCACCTGGCTGTAACTCGACTCTAAATATTGGTTGGGGGATTTTTTCTCTATTTTTGATGTTTGAAACATTTTTCACCTTGAATCCACTATTTTCAAGGCCAGACTTGACTTCTTCTGGATCCACACTAGAATCTATACCTTTTATTACAACGGTTAGACCTTTAGCACTCTTAAGCTGATATGTATAAAAATTTTTATTTTTAGTCTCAAAGTCTGAGACTATTTTTCTGTAATTATTTTCTTTAGATACCTGAATTTTTGTTTCATTAATTTTCCCACGCTTGATTGGAGTTACGTAAAACTCATTTTCTCCAATTAACGAGATAAGGCTTTTTACCAGAAAGCTGGAGTTCTGTTCTCTTAAATAAATCGGTGGTGGTTTACTCAAACTTGTATTAGTTGTGACTTCATCACCTTGTTCAGTTAAAATCGCGAAACGATTTTCGGAATTTTTTATATTTTTCCCATCTTTGGGAACTTTTGCCGTTGACGCAATTTGAGCAGATTTGGGACTTCTTCCCCTTTTTAACACAGTTATGTATCTATCCATACCTGTTTGAATTTTATTATCACTATTTTCACTTACTTTATCCATAATTTTATTCATTTTGTGCACGTTGGTCACCTGGGTATTTATTGTTTGTTTGTTTGCTTGTACAGCTAAGCTGACAAGTTTGCTAATAGGTGCAATTGTTGTTGTTTCTTGATCACTATTTAACATGTATGGAGAGCATGATCGCGCACGAATAGTTGTGTTTTGTGTAGAATTCAGGTTTGTGCTTATTTCAATTTTTTTATTGTCGTCATCAGAAACAAAAGTTAAATAAGCATTTCTACTGCTTGTGGGTTTATTGTTGTTGTTGTTGCCAGAAGATGAACTCATTTAGAGTTCTCTTGTTTTTTTCACTTATAAGAGTTTGTGTATGTAAATATTTATGTATACACAAGCAAAAAATAAATAAAATAAAACCAGTATAATAACTGTTTAATAAATGTTTTGTTTTTGTATTTTTTTGTGACTTTAAATTTTTTATAATTTTAATATTCAGTTGCGACGATTATAAAACGCGTCTGTACACTGCGAGAGTTGAAACACTACATGATATTGAAAAATGGATTTAAAGTGGGTCTTAAGCAACTTCCCACTCAACATGTAAATGCTATAAATATAAAAGAAGATAAATTATCTGCAGAACAAAAAGGAAAAATGAAAAAAATACTTAACACTCATCCTAACCTTTTTTGTGAACTGGATGAACTTACTTATACTACAAAAGTTGTGGGCGAAATAAGAACCACAACCGATTCTCCCATATACACAAAGTTTTACCCTTATCCTGTATCCCTTAAAGCAGAAGTAGAAAATCAGGTAAAAAAATTACTGAACGATGGAATTATAAGACCATCGAGATCAATCTTAATTCTCCAGTATGGATTGTGCCTAAGAAAGCAGATTCGGCTGAAAACAAACAGTATCGGATGGTAATAGATTATAGAAAATTAAATTCAATTACCATTGCAGATAGATACCCAATTCCTGAGATTACAGAAGTGATCTCTCAACTCGGCGCTAGTAATTTCTTTTCAGTGCTGGACCTTAAAAGTGGTTTTCATCAGATTCCAGTAAAAAAATCCGATATGGAGAAAACCGCGTTCAGTATAAATAATGGAAAATATGAGTTTACGCGTCTCCCATTTGGTATCAAGAATGCGCCATCAATTTTCCAGCGCGCACTTGACGATATTTTACGTAAATATAAAGGAAAATGTTGCTATGTCTATATAGACGACATTATAATTTTTAGCAAAGCAGAAGATGAACATTTTGAACACATACAAAGTATATTTGCAGCATTAGAGGAATCCAATATGAAGGTTCAATTGGATAGATGTAATTTCTTAAAGAAGAAAGTAGAATTTTTAGGGTATATTATTGCAAGTCAGGGCATAAAAACCAATCCGAAAAAAGTTAAAGCTATAAAGAACTTTCCGCAACCTAAAACACTTAAAGAACTTCGCAGTTTTCTTGGTATGTCAGGGTATTACCAGCGTGTTATTAAGGACTACGCGAAACTAGCCAAACCCTTGACATCCCTTTTATCTTAAAAATTAACCCGTGGCTAAGCGCTGCCATCTGGTTAACCATTTGAAATAAATCAATTTGTAAAAAGTTGTTTTCGATTAAATAAATATCCGTTATTTTTATAAAACATAAAATTTTTTCTTTGGAGAAATTTGTGTATTAGGTAAATTATTAGTTTAGTTTAGTTTTATTACTAATTTCGGAACCTTCTACAACAAAACTTAAGTCTTAAAGTAGCAGAAGTATTCTAATTGTTATTTTAACATTTTCTTTATATAAGATTTTGGGTGCAGAGAAGAAATAAATAAGAATACATAATAATAAAATTAAAACAAATAAAAAAATATTAAAAAAAAAAAAATAAAAATATTAATTAAACAAAATAAATTAAAAACAGTTAAAACGAATTGATGTGTTATTAAACTTTCAGTTTTCAGCTTTTCAGTTTTTATCAGTTGTTATAATAATAATATTAATAATTATAATAATAACAAGAATAACAATAAAAATAAAAAATACTGTCACTAAATTTTTTTAAAAAGTAAGACGTTGCTAATTCCCCTAATATCTGGTGGGATAGTATTCCAAAGACGTATCGCGGATATGAAAAATTGCCAATTTGAAATTAATGTTTTACTTCTTAGTGGTATTATCGATTCGTTTCTACCGAAACGACTAAATCTGAGCCGATTATATAGTTCTACAGGTTGAAAAGAAGTTACTATTTTATGTAGGAACACCAAGACTTTAATTCTCAATAAATCATTAAACTGGACGCCAAAAATTTGCCTTGCGTAGAAGCTAATATGGTGATGATTTCCATAGGACTTAAGCCCAAAAACATATCTGGTTATGCTATTAAATATAACATTAAGCCTTAACTTGCTTTTTGCATCGCAGTTCGCGAAAATTTCGCATTCATAGGTTAATATTGGGATCAGGTAGGTTTTTGCAAGAAGTAGCCTGATTCTGAAAGGCGTGCAATACTGACTAGGCCATAGGCTTCGGAGCATCGCAAATATTTTCCCGCAAGTGATTGTGATGTGATCTGACCAAGTTAGTGTACTATTGAATGTAATTCCTAGGTTCTTGGCTTTATTCACGATTTCAATTTTCTGCCTGTCAACAATAACATTTCGTTTGTCTATTATTTGTTGGAATCTTTTATGGATCAAAAAACATTTTGATTTTTTAGGGTTGATACTCAGGCCGTTAACCGCAGCCCATGTAGATATTCTTTCTAGATCTTCATTTAGTTTATTTTCGAAGTCTTCTTTTTTGTTGCTTATATATATTTGGACGTCGTCTGCATACATTCTGATTTTACAATGCATCAACTGATTTGGCAAATCGCTGGAATATATTGAGAAAAATAATGGCCCCAAAATTGAATCCTGTGGGACGCCCCTAATGACAGGCAGGGAAGTTGACATGGCGGATGAGTTGATCTCTACAAATTGCTCTCGATTACTGAGATAAGTCCGAACCAACTTGGAAGAGGTAGAAGAGAAATGCATAATTTTTTCCAACTTTTGAAGCAATATAGTATGATCAACAGTATCAAAAGCCTTGGAATGGTCTAGTAGGACCAATAAAACTATGTGACCATCATCAAGCTCTTCTCTTATATCTTCTGCTACATCTACGAGGGCTGTAACACAACTATGTCCGGTACGAAAGCCGGATTGTTTGTGTAGTGCCATCTCTAGCACTTTGCATGTAAATCGATGTTATCGAGACTCGACGAGACTCGATGGCATCAATTAGTTGTAGGTATAGAGAGAACAATAAAGAAAAGAATAGAACATTCGTGTCATAATCATTAAGCTCACAACAAGTGTTTTATTTAAGGCTTCTACAATAATGAATAAGTTCTACATGGCGACCGTGACAGATTTTTAATCGTCTCATGTGTGTGTTTTTTATTAAAATTCCATACAGGAGGAGTTAGGAGTTTTTGATCATCAAGATATTCTGTTATTTTTTTATGTAGGAGTTTTTCGAAAGCCTTTGATAAATAAGGTAATATAGCAATTGGACGGTAATCTGAGGATGATTTTGGGATAGGACGGACTTTTGCCAGTTTCCACATTTTTGGGTAAGAGCTAGTTGTGATTATAAAATTAAATATATGTGTTATAAAAGGCAAGATATAGGGAAGAAGCATTTTAAGGAACACTGGATGAATTCCGTCAGCTCCTATAGCCGGTGATTTGATGGAAAGGCAGCTTCTCAAAACATCGAAGTCGCTAACACAATCAAAGCTATTGTACAAAAAAGCTACCTGGCGATCAGTTACATTCTGATAAGTAAGCGTCATGAAAAAAGTTCTTGTGCCTTAAATAATGCTATCATTTCTAGGCAACTTGTAAGCTTGGAAATATTTTTCTGCCTTTCTAATATGGGAAATTATTCTTGGAAAAATATTGCCAAGCTTATAGGTTGCCTAGAAATGAGATGGAATTAAACCTATCAAGAACTTGGTATGTATTTTGATCTCAGTACTTTTTTTCACATTTCAGTTTTTGTGCGGATTATTTTTTCACTTATGCCCGAAGCAATAGTAATGCATAATGAAAAATCGTTTAATTCAGAATCAACAAGATTCATGATGGAAAACGATTTTGGCATTTTAATATTTAAAACTGCACCATACTCGAGTAGCTCTAATAGTCAGGTAGAGCGTTTTCACTCTACATTTCAAGAGATTATGCGCTGCCTACAAAACAACCACGCACACAAATCATTTCAAGAACTTTTAGATAAATCAGTAAAAGAATACAACGTTTCTATACATACAGTTACAGGGAGAAGACCCTTAGAAATATTCTTTGGTAGAGGTGTCTGTAGTGACCCCACACAACTCGAAAAGGAAAGAAATGAAACAATGCAAAAACTTGCACAAAAGCAAGAATCTGATTTAAACTACCACCAAAAGAATATGCTCAGGGAGAAGAAATTTTTGCCAAAATGAATAGAAGAGTAGGTAACAAACTATCTGCTAGGTACACTACAGTTAAAACAAAGACAGGGAGAATAGTTCACAAAAATAACATAAGACAATCTTAAAGAAAACCATGCCTAAACTAATTTTTTTTTCAGAACAGATCAATAATGTTACACAGCATATAAATAAACAACGAACACTTATTAGTGGCTACATAAATAACTTTGGACAAGAATCAATGAACAGAATACAAACCCTAGAAGACGATGTTAAGTTTATTGAACAAACTTACGGGATTGATAATGACATATCACTCTTGAAAAAATCACGTTATTAATCAAATAAATTTTAATTATTACATATTATCTAATTATATTATTATCTAATTATATTATTATCTAATTATATTATTGTACAACAGAAAATTAATCACATAATTGCTCCTTGGTTTTACACCAATAATAAATTAATTTACTGCAGGATTTTTATTATTCTTAACTTTTATAAAGCATATAAAAATTTTTTATTACTTTTTGATATTTATATATAAAGGTTTTCCAATAAGAGTGATATGATTTCTTTTAAAAAACACACAATTATTGTTAGGGAAATTCAAAAGCTTTTTATTTAATGTGAAGTACAATCGATACAATTAAGTTCTAAATAAAACGTCATTCAAATTGTGATTTTTATATAGGGATTTTTATAACTTACTGGGCCCCCGTTTTCTAGCGGCTGGCGACTACAATAGTAAACACACATTCTGGGGTTCACGTTTAATCACTCCTAGGGGACGAGCTTTGTTCGACACAATATCTAAAATGGGTTTGAATGTAGTTTCAAGTGGTCACCCAACATATTGGCCAACAGATCGACAAAAAATTCCTGATGTTATTGCCTTTGGAATAGCGAAAGGTGTGCCCAGCGAAATGATTGAAGTTGAAGCATCTTTGGATTTATCTTCAGATCACTCACCTACTATTGTCACTATTTACTCACTCACAACTGTAACACCAACATATGATTTACCGATGACATCTGCACGTGGTAACTGGCTGAAATACAGAAAATATCTGATTGCTCTTTGCTCGGAAAGAATGCCGCTAAGAACACCTTCTTGCATAGACGATTCCCTCAGGTTGTTTTAAGCGCACGTTAAACAAGCTGCTTTTAATGCTACTTCAAATAAAAAAAATCAACAAGTGGGATTTAGCAATATTTTTTCTGTAGATATAGAAAGGAGAGCTCGACGAGAATGGCAACGTTACAGATCCCCTCAGTTAAACTTAAGGCTGATTGAATGTAACAAACAGCTCAGAAAAGTTTTACAAACACAAAAAACAGCAGAACTCGATGCAACACCACAAACAGATTATTCACTGTGGCGTGCAGCCAGAGGACTGAAAAGGCCGGTGATATGCAAACCCCCATTACGAGCCCCAAATGGTGACTGGGCAAGAACTGATGCTAAAAAAGGTGCTCTTTTTGTTAAGCACTTAGAAAAAGTATTTACCCCGAATATTTCTGCTGATATTGTTGAACTGCTACCAGTCATCCCTTTACCAGAAATATCGCTAAAATTCAACATTGTGGAGATTGAAAACGCCATTACTACTCTTAACACCAAAAAAGCCCCAAGTGTCGACAAAATAAGCAACAAAATGCTTCAAGAATTGTCTTTCATTGCAAAAAGAATAATTCTATTCATTTTTAATGGTATCTTACGGCTGCAATACTATCCGGCAGAATGAAAGTTTTCGATGATTATTATGATACCAAAGCCCGCCAAGGATCATACGAAGGTTGAATCCTATCGGCCTATTAGTTTATTGCCCAATATTTCAAAACTATTTGAAAAGCTGTATATGTGCAAGCTGATGTCTATAGTGACTAGTAATGGATGCATTCCAGATCATCAATTCGGTTTTCGGAGACAACATATCACAATTGAAAAAACACACAGACTTGTGTGGCCCTAATGGCCTCTATCCTAATGTTGTTAAAGGCTCCCTCAATATCCAAGAATGCAGCCAAGGTGTAATCCTTCTATTGCAGTCCCCGTTCTACAAAATTAACAACTTCATGAAGCGCACTCTCAACAGGCCTGCCTCAACGATAGGCATGTTGAGCATCACCGTGATTCTATTTTGTTCCTAAGATGTAAATCGATCAGTCTCTCTAATGTTTTCAGAAGAAAATATGACACGCTGATCGGTCTTAAATCCTTCGGCATTGAGTCGCTTGCTTTACCAGCCTTGGGTATAAAGATTAACCTAACCTCCAGCCTTTGGGTATAACCCTCCTGCGCAAACATATCCTGAAGGTATTCACCAGCGACAGCAGTAAGTGTTCAGAGATATTTTGCATTATGGCCGGAAAAATACCCCCGGGCCTGGTGATTTATACTGCTCAAATGTATATATAGCCCACGCTGTTTTCTCCAATGTCACAATGTCGAACATTATCTCCCTTGATTGCGCCAACGATAAGGGTTTGAAAGTATCCCCCATCGTTGCCCCTCCTGCTACTTCCATACAGCCGGGACAGTGAGTTCCCATAAGTACAGAAAGGGGCTTAGAGCTGCATTCCGTCCATGAGCCATCACATGTACAGGTGACCTAGGGTTCCTAGACAGTACTCGCCGAAACCTTGATAGCTCATTTAGGGAATCAATGGCCTCACAGTAATTCCTCCATGAGGCTCTTTTCGCCCTTTTGAGCTCCCCTTGTACCCATTGTACAGAACTTTATAGCTGTCGTAAGTTTTGCCCTATAGAACTGCCTTCTTACCTCAGACCGTAAATCACTAAGTTCACTTGTCCACCACGATGGCTCTGCCCGTTTTCCTGGGAAAACTAGTAGTCAGAGAGATGGTTTTGCCTACTGATATTGCCCTAATATCGTTGCGAGATGCATCCATGGTTTTGTCAGCCTCCACAACCCTCACCAAAGGAAATGGTCACCCCAGGACCATAAATTCTTTCGAATTTGTTCACGTCCTGTCTGTGCTTCCTTATAAGATATTTTTCTTTGGCCGTGAACAGCATAGGGTTGCCCTTGGCAATCTTATTTAGATAGTCAATAAATCTCCTAGTGCTCCTCATGGTGTTCTCCTTCTTCGTCAGACCCTCCTTGCCCACACCTGGCAAGGTGTTCTGCCGGACAATGCCTATAGAGGTAGATAGCTGCTATTTGTTCATAAAATCACTCTCCCGCACAGCCACAGATCCTGAGGGATCAGCCCCCGAGTACCGATGGCAAGTTGGAGACCTAGTTGTCTATAATTCGTCGTCGATCTAGAGAGTTAGATCCCTCAGAGCCTGAATGGCTCCTACGGATGAGTAACTTGACAGAGTCAAGAGACAGTCTCCCTCCATTGCATTTCGAAACTGGCTCTCCTGCGTGACCAAATTGTCATGGAGAAGAGTCAGCAACGCGTCTCTTCGCGTCGAGTCGTCCGTTGTGTTAGCGTCGTCAACGTCCTTCAAATTGTTTTTAATTTTTGAAAAGTCTATCTTGTTCCCACGATTATGCCAGTAAAAGAAAGACCTTCCGCGTAGTGACGGCGAGCGCGCGCCTAGGCAACCGGCCCGTGCCAGAGGCACCGGAGGGAATATCTATTTGGGACTAAGTTTTCTTTATACACTTAACCAGCCATTTAAGACTTCGGCACAGCTCTCTACCACTTTGACCTCAAAAAGTGTATTAGTGAACTAGTAAACACCTGTTGTAGTTGGACAACCTTTTGTATGCATGCCTCTAAAGTCACTGCCCTTGATTCAGAAACCACTAGAACAAGTCCCCTGGTGCATATTCAAGAGGTGAGCTTACTAGCACGCGCTGACTCAGATAGCTTTACATCAAATTTTCATACTAACTGATACAGTTTTACAGCATACACAAATAATTATTACAGTTTCCAAAGCATTTTTAAGAAATTGTTAAATTTATTTGTTTGTTTTGATAAAATAGCGAGTATTTTATACGAAGAATATACTAGTTGTTTTTGGTTTGTTGTAATCGAAGTGTGCATAGCTGGTAGTTGTACCACGTTCAAATTGCCATATTTATGGATCAACTTAGTTGGTACATTTGATGTGGCAATATTGTAATTTGACAATGATTACGTTAAACACGTAAAGCCAGACGACCGACAAGTCGATATTTAGTTGGGCGCTTAAGTGAGCGATTGTGAGTGACTTTCTGTCCCTCGCTTAAGTTGTCGATCGACATCGTGGACCAGGCTGTTATTGTTACTAGTAGAATCTGAATGACAGGCTCATGCAAAATCTCTATAGAATAAAGCATTGTAAGAGGGTGTATAGAGAGTAGTATCAAATACTATAGATTTATAAAGATACTGCACTCGGAACGTTTTAAGCAAACAGAAATTGTGAACTTCTTTAGATGGGGAAAAACAATAAGGGAAAAAAATTACTCTCTATTTTTTCTGCGAAACCCACAAACAGAGAGAGAATAACATTTTAAACATTCACATATGCATATATGGCTATGCGTATCCATTAAATGTATGTATGTATGTATGTATGAATGTTTGAAATTTTTTTTTAGCAATTTTATATGTTTTTTTTTTCTTATAGGGATTTCTTCAAGTTTTGGAAATATTTTTCAAATTGATATGAGCTCTGCTCAAGGCGTATCCAACAGGTGAGCTTACTAGCACAGCTGACTGAGCTCGCTTTATAGCAAATTTTCATACAAACTGATACAGTTTTAAAAGTAGACATAAATAATGGTTACAGTTTGGTATGCATACGTAAGAAAATGTTTTAAATTTCTTTGTGTATTTTGATAGGAGGCGAGTGCTTTATAACAACAAAATACAAGCCAAGGCGAATTTATATAAGGTGGGAGGCAGAATAAAACAAATACAACACGAAAAACAACAAGTATTTTCTTTGTGTAAATTTCCAAACGATTGTCAATTTGTTTTGTAAAGAAAGTGAGAAATAAAGAAATGAAATTATGTATTAGTGCTCCCATCTATAAGGCCATATCCAAAAACTGGGGATATTTTTTTGTAGTTGGGATTAAAAAATGTACTCTATACATACAACTTTTGCAATGTTCATAAAAACATAAAAAGTTAAATAATTTGAAATATGTACATGTTTTAATACAAAATGTCCATTAAATTTTTTTCTGTAAAACAAATCAAATTTATATTGATTTTTAATGAATACTTCAGCTAGCATCTAAATGTTACATACTTCTCTATATCCTTCGAAAAATTTGCGTCGATTAAATTTAGAAATATTTTGAATGCTATTGCATAACAAATAAATAGTTTACAAACAAACATAAACTACGTAATTCTCTTTTTTGGCATATATGTATGTACATATTTCTTATATAAAAAACACATATATTTATTCGGATACTCAATTCATCTTTTAAAATTCCACATCAAAATGTTTTTGTTTTGAAGATTTCGATGTCCTAAGTATTTAGATATATGTAAGTTGTGTGTATTGAGTTAACCCTAATAGGAATTTTCTAATGACTAAAAATTATTATTTTAGTAAACAATATAAATTTCTAACAAAGTCAATATTCTTCATACCTATTATTGAGTTTGTTTTCAAAAAACAAATTTGGGGATTTTAGGAGATAATGGAATGAAAGCGTAGAATAAAAATTAAAAAAGGTAACCCAGAAACAAATAAAATTTTCTATTTATATACAATTTGTTTTTATTAATTAATTTATATCAATTACATAAAATTAAATGCATTAGGCCAAGTGCAAGGCTCATGAAAGATAAATTACATTTAAGCACTAATTTAACATATATCATCAGTCATTCTATCCACGGGGACCCTGCGTTTCAGTGACTTCTTGTGGCCTTGAAATACAAAGATTTAGTTTGTGATTCTTCAGAATGTTTCCAATTATATAAATATTACCTGAACTTTGAATTCCATATCTTTTTTCGCTTTTTCACGTTTGCTTCCTTTTTTCACAATTATTTTCTTTTTTGCATACACTTTTTTTAATTCATATAAAAATTTTAGCTTTAAAAATTTTAATTTACAAAAAATATCAAATTTGTTTGTAAACAAAGAATTTAATAGAAAAGGAAATACTACAAAATTTGACAATCGTTTGGAAATGGCGAATTTTTGAATTCGCCATTGCTCCCACCTTGTATAGATTCGCCTTGATACAAGCTAACAAATTTACTTTCACTATACGTAAAAAAATATATTACGCAGACCTCAACGGCGGTCTGCTAATTAAAACACTTTTCTATTAAATTTATTAGAACACAAAAGATTAAATATTTTCTTTATTAAAAAAATTTAAATAAATTTTTTGTTATTATAACATTAAGATATTGAAAAAACTTTTATTTTAACAAACACAAGATCAAATTAAATTTTATGTTACAACGCGACGGCTCCGTGGCTAAGACTGCCTCACCAGTTGCTGACTTCCAATTTTATACCTTCTGCTCTGTCGCTGCGCTCGCTATTCTTTTTTAGTTCAAACCGTGGAAACTGCTAACCAACTTAAATCGCGTGTGGTAACCTGATATGGTGTCGGGTTACGTCTACGCGTGTCTGGGAAGAGTTGATTCAAATATTTCGCAAGATGTTATTTGATACGCCTGTGAGTTTCACTCGGTGTTGAAGTGTTGGGCATTTAGTGCATTCAGCAAGTTTTATGGCCAGGCAGTGTCGCTAACTCCTCCCCTCTTAAGCATCTGCGTCTCGCAGATTCGTCATTGACACGGAATTAAGCTGGGGACTCTTGGTGTTGGTGGTGGACCAATTCTCTGGAGACTGCTTGCTGTCCCCAATTAAGGCTGGTCTGATGGGGGGTAGAGTCGTCCGAGAAAAATTTTTTCGGCCTAGGACGATGACGGCAGTGATTAGGATGACAACGACAATCATTCCAGTAAACATCGAAATATGAAGATATGTATTAAGATGGACGAGTGTCTTAATATTTTGTAGGCTAAGTTGATGAACGTATTCCAGGTTAACTTTATGTTTGGCACTCGTTATGTTTGACAGGACTGCGTGCAGCGCCTCCAAACGTGTGCGTAAAGTTACACTTGTGTAGGTACGGTTGTTCAGTGTTACAGTTTCGTTGTTTAACTGTATCACGTAAGTCCCAGTTAGGTATTCTTTTCTCCCAGCTCATGTAAGGCCACCATTGAAGTTCGTGACGAATAGCGTACTTTCCTCTAAGAGTTCAACCAGGTTCCCTGTTTTCGTCTCGTAGATGCATTCAGCTTGTCCGCCTCTTAACAGCTTTGGGATACATTCCTCCCTTTCTAGTTCTACTAAGGCTTCTTGTTGGCAGACTGTTAAATTGCTAAACGTACTGCAATCACCCGTGACACCATATGTTTCGGCTTCAGTTACCAACAGCTTTTTGAACGGCAGGTCGATTCTCTTGCCATCCGGGATAGATGGCCTAACGATTAACATATTGTAGATTTCGTCTCTAATTTTCGGTATGGATATGACGTACAGCAGTATGGATCCATTTGTATAAACAGAAGGCATGCTGTATTCCAAAGCCTCGATGTCGTTGACGTATGGTAAGGTTGCAATCTCTGCTATTGCTCGCCTTAATTCTTCACTGTCGAGAAGATTGGTATTAATTATGCCGGCCTTAGCCATCTGATATGCTCTCGTTAACTCGTGGACTTATTCCTTTAGCACTAGCACCTTGTTCAGCAGGTTCGAGCTTATCCTTTCATCTCCGACTTCATCAGCTTCATTTGCCATTCTTCGTACAATTTGGTTCATGTGATTAGCTATAGTATCTGTTAGGCTGATAATTTTCTTGTTCACGTAGTGTTGCTGATTATTGTTGTCGACAATTGAACTCCAGTCAGAAGCACCAGGGCTCCCGGCTAGCCATTTCCAGGCAGATCCAAACCATTCGATAGCTCGCCTTTTCCTTAGAGTGTTTCCTTCAGAATGCGGATTTGTACTGCCACTTGTTGTAGATGAAATTTGATCATTTGGCGCCTATCCGCGTCTTTGAATATCGCTGCAGCTGTAAGTGCTTCGTCCAGTACCGACTCATACCCCGTCAGGTTTGCCGCATGCATCATCTTGAAGTGACCGTCTACTATGGAGCCTCTACCTTCCTTAATGGAGATAATGGGAGCTGTATATTTAAAAAGGCGCATGGCGTCTATTGCTGATAACAGCGTTAATCTGGAATTAGTCCGTTAATACATGTTTTTTTATTTCTTAGGGGTTAGTTAGTTAGTATTATTAGTTTGATAGAGTCATTGTGTTAACAGTGTTAGTTTTTTGTTAAAAAAAAAAAAAAAATTTTTATTAGTAGATTGAACGTCGCTTGTTGGCTGAACATTTTAATTCTAATTTAAAAAATTTTTATTTAATTTTTCTTGTTTTATATTCTTTTTATTTGTAATATAAGTCATTATTTCTCGTTTGTTAGTAATTTCAAGATGAAACGCCGCCACTGGCTAAACGCTTTTATTTTCTTTAATTCTAGGGGTTAGTATTTTATTCATTTAATTTTTTCATAAAAAATTATTTTCATCTTTTTCTCATATGAAAAAGGAATTTCTTTTTTTTTATTTGGTTTTTTTTTTTCTTCTTTTTATGGTTTTTTGAGTAATGTCACCGTACTTCCAACAAAGCTTGTCTTAAATGTGCAATGTCACTACTGATGCCCCTCAGCCTTATGCCATTGCTGAACTACCCGAGCTTTGACATTGCCATTATTTGCAGAGGCTTTTAGTTCACTTTCGGGCGCATTCCTAATTTCTAGTTGTTAGGTTCAGTGAAAGAGGAGAGAAAACAAAAGTTTGTTTTATTGTAAATTTCATATTCTGTTTTAGCTAGAAGAGCTTGGCAAAATTTCATTTCTAATATGATTTTTATGAATTCTTCGGCCACTTTCGGTTGACACAGGGACCCTATTATCTCTTGAAATCCTCTCTTTTACGTAAAGAGGCTTCTGTTTACCCTTCCTCTGCTTGCAAGTTACATAAACCGTTTGCCCCTTTCTGAATTTTTTTTGGGCTTTTGCGGTTAGCATTGTGTCGCTCTAGCTGGAGTTTTTGTATTCTTTTTAACTCCAAGGAGAGGTCGTTATTGATCTTTTGCTTGAAATTTAAGAGTTTTTAAAAGTTTATCCTTTCGGATCTATTAAAAAATACGTCATTTGGTTTTTTTTGGTGGCTGTATGTATTGTGTTGTTGTATCGATCCACTGCAATATTTAACAGCTCTCTCAGCTTGAGATCTTTATACTCAGCTTTAAGACAGCGATAAATTTCCAAAACTGTTGAATGGAATCTTTCTACCTGACCGTTCACCTCACTGCGTTGTGATGGTGTGAGGTACAGCTGGATTCCCAAAATTTCAATAAAGTTTTGAATTATTGGACTCAGAAAAGCACTTTCATTATCTGTAACTATAACTTTGAAATAATGCAGTAGTTTTAAATTTTTTTGGGCAGATGCAGCGTCGACCGATTTTTTATATGGAAGAGTTTGGCGAATTTAGAAAATTTGTCTAAACATGAAATGAACTTCTGACCCTGAATTTCGAAAATGTCGATATGAAGGATTTCGCAGGGGTATGACGGTATCGGGGTTGCTTGTAACAGAGGTACGGATAGATGCCTGTCGTATTTATTTAGCTTGCATACATCACACGTTGCCACGAATTTCCGGATCAGACTGCTCATTCTGGGAAAATAGTATTTTTCCAAAATTTTCAGTGATATTTCGGTGAGCTCTTCTATGTTCTTTGTTGTTTTTGGATTGTTGTACTTGTTGTCAAACTGCGCATTTCTGTTAGTTTTGACATGGCTCTCCTATCAATTTTAATTTCATACATCATTGTCGGCCACAAAGATAGGAAGAGAGAATCTAGGTAGTAGTAGTGTTTATGAGTGTGTATTAGTGAAAAATACAGTGAACAAAACGCATGAACATAACACAATACCGAAATCTAATTGGTTTCTGTTTGTTTTGTATGAATAAATATAAAGTGCATTGTTGAAAATATTCCCTGTGTAACTGATAAAAACAAATTAAAGAGAAATATCAAAAGCCAATGCGTCATAAATCTGCTTGTGCAAAAGCAAATGAATGAAATTGTTGTTTATTTTTTACATTTTGGTGATTAGTTTTATTTTCATTCGGCTGTGTTCGGTTGTATACATATATGAAGCCGCATGATGTTCGGAACATAGGTGTACGTTTGAGCAACACTGTCATACATACATACATATGTATCATATGCTTATAGGAACAACTAATAGGTATACGGAACAATATGACTGTATTTATTATTGTAAGGGGATATATGTTTATTTAATTGTTATATCAATGAGCATATACATATTCGCATCGAACTGATGATACTACGAGTGCTTTGTAGCTTTTCATAATTAATTCAATATTCGAATGAAATCCAGTAAAATGAAAGACTTATTATATAAAATTTTTAGCATAATATATGTTAATACATGTTACTGTTTTAAAATTTTTCAGAACTGGGGGTAGATTCTGGTTCTGCGATAACGTGAAATGTAAACATTTTTCTCGTTTACATTTTGTTTCTGATTCCCGTTCTGTGAAGAAATTAAAACAAATTAAAATCTTTTCACAATGAGAGAAACAAATGGAATGAAACAATTTTTTTCTCAGCGAAAATGGAAAAAGCAGCAAAAGGCATGCGCACAAGCATAAATCAAAAAGAATTTTTATTAATCTTTAGAACATAAATGTCGATATTGCAAACGATAAATATGTATGTAAGTATGTACATACTTATGTACATACATACATACATATGTATAGAGTTCAAAAATAAAAAAAATCATTTGAATAATTGATTTATGTATACATGCGTATGTACATACATACATACATATGTACATATACATATGCATTTAGAGATTTGTTACTGCATTTAAAAAAAATAATGCATACATTTTCAACTTTTATACATTTATCACAATGTACAACGTAATTTATTTTTGTTGTTTGACAATTGTGCAGACCCAAGCAGAGAGAAAGTTGGTGTCGGCTTAAAAAAAAATAAACTTAGAGGCGGCTTAAACTTATTTTGGAGCCGGCTGCTTAAAAAATTCATAAGGCGATAGAAAATCGAAAAGTAAGAAAAACTTATTATGCAGTAAATCTCGGAAACGCATAAAATTGAATATCTAACACATTTGAATAAACTCGGGCCAAAACTAGGAAGCAATTAGCATATGTTATGGAAAATGTATCAATAAATAGAAATAATTAAAAAAAAATTGTATTCGACTTAGTGCTATTTTTTTTTTTTGCTATTGATATTTCCGATTTTACTATCGATTGAATGTTTGTACTTAAGTAGGAAAATTTTACGTAATTATAACTATTCAGGCAATTTGTTGTTATTACTTTATTTAAATTACTATCTGCAACCGCGGGTCTTGTGCAATTTTGTCAAAAAACAAAGAAATACATGCCTTTGACACTGTTTATACACAAAAATACCAGAGCATAAAATTAACAAGTATGCGTGTCCTGCCATCTTTTTACTCATTACACTCAAAACAACTGACATTTTCTTTGTCAATCACAATTGGAGACCATCAAAGTAATAAATCACAAGATTATGGTTTTCATCAATCAGAGCCGACAACGTATACGTGTACCCGAAAAATCACCACTGCACGCACACACTTAGAACGTTGATGTGTTTTTTATCGTCTCCAGAGGGCACAAGAGAAAGTTTAAATAAAACATTGGTAAAACAACTAGAACTAATCCCGTTTAAAAATTTGGTGCTCTTCGCAACATGCATACATACGAGTATGTAATTTGAAAACATATCATTTTATTAAAAAAAAAAAATAAAAAGTAAATAAATAGAATTAAACTAAAGTCCCGGTTTAAAACTGTATTTTAAATATTATCGATACCGATATTTATACCTATAGGTACATATGTATATAGATATATCTATATTTTCGATATTGTTAAACTATCGTCTTTTATTTTCAGAGTTTTTACCATTTGAAATTATAGTATAAAATTGTGATTATACACTATTTTTCGATTATATTTTTTTGTCAATAAGACATTAAATAATATCTCCGATTATATATACAAATATATATATATATATTTATTCATTATTCAAGTTGTAGGATTAACTCAGTATCTGTAATGATAGACTATTAATAAAATTGCCTACTTATGTAATTCATATAATTTCTTCACCACCGCTAATTTGTTTATTTAATATTTTCTAATTTTTATTCAATTTTCTATAACATAAGCTATGTACATATATTATGTAATATATGTTGAAAAATCAACTTCAAAATTTCAATGATGAATATATGCATGTTGTAAAAGCCACAAAAGCAAATATATATTTGCATGCGGCCTTGCACCGCATCGAAGTAGTTCAACTTCGTTCTCTGTGTGTGACATTTCAAGTTGAATAACATGGATATAAAGTTACACTGCAACAGATGGAATGAAACACTTTTTCATAATATAAACGGGAATCGCATTTTGTGCAACTGCGAAAAGATATTACGTAAAGTTGTAATGAAAACGAAAATGAAACATTTTTTTACATTTCACGTTATCGCAGAACCAGAATCTACCCCCTGGATGATTTTTAATACATCTTTATATATATAATTCTACTGTACGATCGTTGTGACTGAACTCCTCCTAAACGGCTGGACCGATTTGCATAAATTTTTCTGTATGCGTGTGGGTTGCGCTCCGGATGGTTTAGATTTACAATTCGGTCCAATTGGACAAAGGGGCGTGGTACCTCCCATACAAGCCAAATATTAAAAATCTATTAGTTCTGCTCCTAATAACGGTATTTGAACAAAATTTGGTACGTCGGTTTGGTGTGCATTTCTTAAGTGCTGCTGCAAATATGGGCGGGATTGGACAAAGGGGCGTGGTACCTCTCATACAAACCACAAATTAAAAATCTATTATTTCTGCTCCTGATAACGGTATTTGAACAAAATTTGGTATGTCGGTTTGGTGTGCATTTCTTAAGTGCTGCTGCAAATATGGGCGGGATTGGACAAAGGGGCGTGGTACCTCTCATACAAACCACAAATTAAAAATCTATTATTTCTGCTCCTGATAACGGTATTTGAACAAAATTTGGTACGTCGCTTTGGTGTGCATTTTTTTAGTGCTGCTGCAAATATGGGCGGGATTGGACAAAGAGGCGTGGCACCACTCATATAACCCAAAAATTTAAATCGCCATATTTTGGGCATTTTTTTACCTACGTCGATGGTATTTGGTACATATGGTATTGGCATAATTTGGAATACGTACCAGGAGAAAAGTGGGTGGACCACGCCCCTTTTTTAGGAAAACCAAACCCTTGGACCGATCTTCCTGAAATTTTCACAGCATGTTACTGTGACTCTGGAAGGAATAATAGCCTATATGAAGTTTTGATTGGACAAAGAGGCGTGGCACCGCCCATATAGCCCAAAAATTTAAATCGTCATATTTTGGGCATTTTTTGACCTACGTCGATGATATTTGGTACATATAGTATTGACATAATTTGGAATACGTACCAGGAGAAAAGTGGGTGGGACCACGCCCCTTTTTAGGAAAATTAAAAATCGTAATATAGTCTTAACTACTGGACCGATCGTCATTAAATTTTCACAATAGAATATATAAATACTTTTAATTTTATTTAATAACGAGGGGGTAGCGAAGCAGACCGGGATAAGCTAGTTTTTTATAAAATAATAACACTCCAAAATATGACAAGTGTGAGCACCCCGTGATACAGGTATGTGATAGAAATCCATTCGATTTGAAATTAAATCGAAGACTTTAATCGAATTAAATACTTTTAGGTGTGATGGAAATCGGAACGAATCTATTAACATAAATAAAAGGTTTTCCAATAATAGTGATATGATTTCTTAAAAAAAACACACACTTATTGTTAAGAAAATATAAAAGTTTTTTATTTAATGCGAAGTACAATCGATACAATAAAGTTCTAAATAAAACGTCATTCACATGGCCTCCACGACTTCTTTTGCAGAAACGAATTCGATGAAAACAATTTTCTAGAACTTTTTCCACTAAATCAAGTCGTATATCATGAATGGCACGTTAAATATTGACTTGTAAAGCTTGAAGAGAGTCTGGTTTATTTCGAAAGACCAATGACTTCAAATAACCCAACAAGAAAAAAGTCTAATGGTATTAAATCACAACTTCTTGGAGGCAATCCATTATCACAATTTCTTGAAATAATCGCATCTCTAAATTTTTTTTCTAAGTGCTTAACAAAAAGAGCACCATTTTCAGTATCAGTTCTTGCCCAGTCACCATTCGAAACTCGCAAGGGAGGTTTGCATATCACTGGCCTTTTATGTCCTCTAGCTGCACGCCACAGCGAATAATCTGTTTGTGGTGTTGCAGCTTGTTTAACATGTGCTTCAAACAACCTAATAGAATTATCTATATCACTCAAGTATTTTTTGTATTTCAGCCAATTAATACGTGCAGGTGTCAGCGGTAAATCGCATATTGGTGTTGCAGTTGTTTGTGAGTATATGGTGATGATAGTAGGCGAGTGATCTGAAGAATAATCCAAAGATGCTTCAACTTCAATCATCTCGCTGGGCACAACTTTCATAATTCCAAAGTCGTTAACATCAAGATTTTTTGTCGATCCGTTGGCCAATATATTGGCTGACCACTTGAAACTACGTTCAAACCCATTTTTGAAATTGCGTCAAACAAAACTCGACCCTTCGGACTGATTAAACGTGAACCTCAAAACGTGTGTTTAGCATTGTAGTCGCCAGCTGCTAGAAAACGGGACCCCAGTGTTGTATAAAATGCGGTATATTGACTCTTTGAAATTGAAAACCTGGGAGGAGAATAAACAGATGATATAACAAGCTTTTGATAAAAATTTTCGATACAGATATTTGTTGCTTGAAGATATTCTTCACAAAGGTCATTTAGCAAGTAGTGTTTTATTCGAGTTTTTATTAGGATTCCAGAGCCACCACAAGCTCTACCTCGAGGATCCTTGGTGTTAATTCTAAAATAGCTTCGAAACGTCAAATGAGTTTCTGAGATAAACATAACATCGATTTGTTTATCCAGAAGAAAATATTCTATTTCATTCTTATGTTGGCAGATGCCGTTTGCGTTCCAAAACATATTTTCAAGTTAGTGGTTTGTTTAGTACAGCCTGCAACAAGGTAGACTGCATTTTGAACATTTCCTGCATCATACACGACATGTTGAGAGTAAAAGTATTTACAGTTTGAATTAAGCTCTCAATTGATTTCAATACGACTAAATATAGACCCTGGAGCTTCGTTTGCTGGTACCGTTTTTTGTGCTGTATTCTGGTTACTTTTTAAAATGTTAGCGCATGAAAATTGACTACTAGGTTGTTGCTGAGCAATAGTCGCGTTTGATTTCAATTCGTTTGAATATTGTTGCTGACTGGTAGACTGTTGAGGTAACTGAGGGTAGCTTAAAAGTGTAATAGGCTTTTTTGTTTGAGGAACGTTTAAAAAACGAATAAAGAGGGCAGCCTCTATAGTAGGCAGTGTGATTTCCGCCGCAATTGCCACATTTTTTCGCCTTGGGATCACCTTTGCTTTGTCACAGTTTGCGGTACTGTGTAACTCACCACATACAACGCAGACTGTAGGCAACTTGCAATCAGTTTTCGTGTGCCCAAATTCTTGCCAGTTCAGGTAACACTCCGATGCAATAAGTACTTTAAATCATAAATTGGATGGGATTAATTTTTTTTTATTTTATGTCACCTGGCTGAAACTCGACTGAAACTTAGTTGGGGGACTTTTTGTCTATTTTTGATGTTGGAAACATTTTTCACCTTGAAGCCACTATTTTCCAGGCCAGACTTGACCTCTTCTGGATCGAAGCTAGAAATTGTACCTTTTATAACAACGATTAGACCTTTAGCACTCTTCATGTATAAACATTTTTATTTTTTGTCCCAAAGTCAGACTATTTTACCGAAATTATTTTCTTTAGATACCTGAATTTTTCTTTCATTGATTTTCCCACGCTTGAATGGAGTTAAGTAGACCTCAGTTTCTCCATTTAACGAAATAAGGCTTATTATCAGAAAACTAGAATTCTGGTTTTTTAATTATATCGGTAGTGGTTTACTCGACCTTGTTGTAGTTGTGTCTTCATCGCCTTGTTCA
The DNA here is from genome assembly GCA_947311025.1 of Lypha dubia. Taxonomy (NCBI): domain Eukaryota; kingdom Metazoa; phylum Arthropoda; class Insecta; order Diptera; family Tachinidae; genus Lypha; species Lypha dubia. The sequence goes on from OX371260.1 coordinate 73,380,514, forward strand.
TTTAATATCGCGAAACGATTTTCGGAATGTTTTAGTTATTATCGTATTTAAAAAAATTTTGTTTACGAACTGAGGATAAGATTTAAAGTTAATGTCATCTATTTGCTAATAAAGAATTTACAAATAAATCTTTTCAACAAATTTAGTCGTCTAGGAGAGCTTGATTACATACTGTAATCACGGCGTAATAAACCAGGTGGCAGCGCTACGACGTCTGACTATTTTTTGGCCTACTTATTTTTTCGCTGAAAATGTCAAAGCGCTGTTTTTCTGGTTATATTTTTGACAGTTTCAGGCAAAATAAGCTTTACTTTTTCTAGTGCTGCCAAGTTCTTTTTCCTCCTGCAGCCATCAGGACTGTAAAACTTAATATAATTTGAAATCAAGCCTTCGTGTTTGTTGGACAGCATGCTTAGCACTTTTAACACACATACATAAACAGTGTTTATACGTAGAAATTGTTTCTCTGAAAATTTATTCTCTTATTGTTAACTTACATTGACATTGACTTGAATTCTCTCCTTTGTTATACACTTGTGGCTTTACGGAAAATCCACCAAAGAAATTAACATAGGCAGCACAATGTATATAAATCTATAGGCTTTGGTAGTACTGTTGATACATTCACCAGACAAATGGTACAGTTTCACTATCGACATTTCCTGCAGGGTAGCGCAGCTGATTTCATAAATATTGCCTGCTGTCAAATTTGTACCAAATTCTTGTTGTGAACAAAAAGTGTGAAAACAAATTAAAAGAAAAAACTATATAAATAAATAAATAAATAAATATATATATATATATATATATATATATATATATAGGAATATATTATAAAACCAAAATAGTATTTACAAAGTTAGTTTTCCAATAATAATAAACAAAAAACTGTTATAAGTATATAATTTTAACACTTCATAAATATTTTTGGAGCTGCGTTGTACATGGCGGCCGATATGACAAGAGCAAGTTCGACGATTACACGAGAGCCCTCTAATAGACTTAACATTTTACTTCAGATTTTAGAACATCTTCTGGTGGGAATCTGGTTCACGGACGGAGAGATGCACATTGAGAAACTGCAGTTGATGGTTACGCTGAAATACACATGGGGTCGGTAGAAATAGCCTCAAAATTTGACTACATTCTACACCGCATCGATATCCAACAAATAGAAAACTATGTCAGCGAGGTCCGCCTTCACCTACCAAAGATACTATAGGGAACTCATAAAAGAACTCATTGAAATTGAGAACGCCATACATACACTACTGTCAGGCCGCGTAAAACGTGGTTTGCTGAACATTGGAGGAAATGTGATGAAATGGCTCTACGGCACACTAGATGAGGACGATATTTCAAGGTGATTGACGCTAACGGGCACCAAATCATAGAACAGTCAAATCAACAGGTCCACATAAACAATATATTCAATACGTCAATTAACCAGATGGTGGAAGCAATAAATGAGAACAGGAAGACACTGAATAGCTTGACTCAGATAAAACAGGAAGCAGAGCTCCAGCACTACCACCACGTTGCGATTTTCCAGCTTTTCAAACTCATGGAGATGAAAAGCCAAGTGAAGACCGTACAAGACACCATGGCATTAGCGAAAATGAAAATTTTCAACCTAGCACTAATGACCATTGAAGAAATCCAGGAGTACAAAATAAATGTGGAAACTATACAAGACATGCAGATGGGAGTAGCATTACATAGGCATAGCAGCCTGATGTTCATAATGAGATTGCCAAGCGAAACCACGAGTTTAAAAAAATCCCTGATAATAATCATTCCAAATAACAGCCACCACCAAATAGATGCCGAAAGAGAATACGTAGTGAGGAACCACAAGGACGTTTTCGGATATAAAGGTTAAAGAGATTTAAAAAGCTTAAGACAACCGAAAATCTGCGTTTTCACAGAAAAGTGCAACCTAATCATACACGAAGCAGAAGAATAGAGGAAGGTAAGATCGTAGTCAGCAATGCAAACAAAACCCCAATGTACACAAACTGTGACTACCGACGTTTAAACCTCACAGGAACCTATCTGTTTTCGTTTTGCAATTGCAGCATAACAATAGGTGACTAAACCTTCGTTAGCCATGTCATAGATGTCACCCAGAAGTTTCTGTTAGGAAGAGGTAGCAGCAATGTGACCAAAGAAATTTAACCTACCTTGGAGAATCTACACATAAAGCAGATCAGCAACATCAAAACGATCCGGGAGCTGAAATTCCAACAGAATGTTTTAAATAACATTACATATACAACAATAATCTTATTACCATACCAGCAATAATAATCATTTGGGTGTTGTGCAAACGACATAATCAAATCAAGGTCCAAATAAACAATGAATTTCCGGAACGTGCCCAAGAGTTGAAGAGAATTATGGGAAACCATTTACAAGACCAGAATCCCCCCACGTACCAGCATCAAGACCAATAACTACAACAACAGCAACAAGCTCCATTAGATTTAATCTCAGAACAGACCAACTACATTTAAGATATAGAATACAAACCTTCTGACCCAAGGATAACCATACGTTGAGAAAACATCTATAATTGGATGTTGTTGTTGCTGTGCAACCGTTTGCGTTGATAAATTGCAAAATGCCAAAAAGCTTACTAAGCTATTTTTATTAAATACAAATTGGGTCAGAAGAATACTAATAAATAAGCTGATTAAGAATAATTGTGCAACATTAAAATAGAATAATTATTGAATAGATATTAAGTATAAATAAGCTAGGTTGAAGAAATAGAATAAGAGTTGTAAAAGTGAGGTCAATATTTATAGTCATAGAATTGGAGTTTTGTAATAATAAAGTTGACAGATAAGAGAAAAATTCATATTGTATTAATTTTAAACATAAAAAGACTTGATGGTATCCACCCGCTATATCCAGAGTAGAAAAATACCGTCCTTTCCTGCCTTCTTGGGTACTAACAGAATTGGGGAATTCCAAGGTTAAATGCTGGGTATGATGATTCCATCTTTGATCATCTGTCCTACTTGTCTATTAATTTCATTTCGGTGGACCTCACGCAGCCTATATTGCTTAGTAATAATTGGAGGTTGCCTGGGGTCGGTTGGTATCTTATGGCTGAGTACATTTGTGTACGTTAGGTTATCCCCGGATAGTTGGAACACGTCGTCGTATGATTTCAAGATGTTCTCGATCAACCCCCGCTCTTCCGGATTCAAATCTGGTTTTAGCTGTAATGTTTTCAATAGTAATTGTGTTCTAGTCGTATTGTCCGTGGTATCTGCGGTATTTATGGTTGCCGTTGAATCTATTTTGAAGTTTTCGGTATTCTCATAATTCAGTTTTATCTTGTGGTCTGTGTTTACCGTAAAATCGTTGGTATTAAGGATAGGAATGAATGCTGTTCCCTCTTTGATGGATGTTAGGGTTTCCCCCACAAAAACCCCTGGCATGATTTCTGCTTTTTTGCTATTATTTTTCCCTTGGCTGTTGTTATTGCTGATACAACTCAATGGCAGCGACCCTTGATAGCAGTTTTTTCTGCTATATATAACTGGGGTGGTTCCGGAATATGGGAATATGCTTGTATTTCCGCTGATATATTTGGATTTTTTTATGTTCCTGCAGCCCCTGTAATTCTTCTAACAAAATATCTATCTTCTGGAACTCGGTGATGTTCCCTTGGCTTCTTATTTTGTGCTTTACTAATTCTGTATACTCTTTTGTGTTGTTAAGATACCTAATAAGACTCCACACTCGTTCTAAAATTTCCCTTGACTCTTATTGTGTTTTCTTCAGCGTCGCTTGTAAATCCTCCATATGATTTACATCTCCCTAAAATTTTAATCCTATCTATTTAAATATATCTTCTCACGTAAATGTAAATTCCCTGCCAACGAGCTGTGTTTACTCCTCAGTGTTAAATAACCAAATTTAAAAATTCTATTAAATTAATTACCAAATATACTGGTCCTATTTGCGTCGAGTAGCTGTTTGGTCGTTGTATAGTTTACCAATAGAATCGATACAACTTAAAGCAGCTAAAATAGCTAATTAAAACCTTTAGAAGTTGGTGCTATTAGCTTAAAAAAACAGCGACTCCTTTTAAGAAGGATTATGTATTATGAAATTAAATTGAGCTAAAATAGCTTTCCAATATCACAATACCTTTTTCCTGGTCGAAAGGTATCAAACCTGTACTCTGCAAATTGAAATACCGGCTGCGCAAAATGTTATGTTTAAAATTAATACACTATGATTTTTCTTTTATCTGCCAACTTTATTATTACAAAACTCCAATTCTATGACTAGAAATATTGACTTCGCTTTTACAAGTCTTATTCTATTTCTTAAACCTAGCTTAGTTATACTTAATTACTATTCAATAATTATTCTATTTTAATATTGCACAATTATTCTTACTCAGCTTATTTATTAGTATTCTTCTGATCCAGTTTGTATTTAATAAAAAAAGCTTAGTAAGCTTTTTGGCATTGCGCAATTTATCAACATAAACAGTTGCACCACTGGTGAAGTCAATGCACTGATCAAGTCAATGCACTGGTGACTGTTTGTGTTCACAAGTTGCGAAATGTTAATGTAGGAGGGTTGATCAGGTCTGACTCATAACAGGTACACAGGTAGGTCTTCGTGAGAAATTAACAAGAAAAATCTGCAAACGGGCACTTTCCACCCGGGGGAAGTAGGGTGCCCCTTCTTTGTATGGGGCCCTTCCAGTAGAGCTAGAAAGCTTTAATTTGGTGCACAGGCAGGTCCTGATGAGAAATTAACAAATATAATTTTTATAATAAGTTTTGTTTTTGCTTCTTGAGATTCAAGAATTTGAAAGATTCAGCAATACAAAATTTGATTTATTTTATAAATCATCACATAATAAAATATAATTTTTAAACGGGCTTTTTTCACCTGGGAGACTAGGGTTCTCCTTTTTTGTATGGGGCACTTCCAGTAGAGCTAGAAAGCTGAAATGTGGTACACAGGTAGGTCCTGATGAAAAATTAATGAAAATTATCCGATTCTACATTCCGAGTGAAAATTTCACTTCTGAATTGTCAAAGCATTGTTGCTATAAATTTTTATTTTTACCAACAATGCTTTGAACAATTTAGAAATAAAAATTTCACTCAGAATGTAGAACATACCGGAATTTTTAAACGGTCTCTTTTAATCTGGGGCTACTATGGTGCCCCTTCTTTGTATAGGGCACGCACTTTCAGTATAGCTAGAAAGCTGAAATTTCGTACACAGGTAGGCGCAGATAAGCAATACATATAAATAGTTATACAAAAAAAACTTAGAAAAAAGAAGTGAGATCCGCACAAAAGCACAAATGTGAAAATAAGGACAAGTTTCTATCTAAAATATTTCGGCCGTAAAAAGTACTGAGATCAATATAAGGACCAATGTCTTGATAGGTACAATTCCATCTCATTTCTAGGCAACCTGTAAGTAAGTTATGTAGTTTTTTTTCGAAAACTCTGTATGACGAACAGAAATTTTTATTTCTCAGCAGATCGGCAGATTTATTCTCAGTGTTGTTCATATCTTTATTTACAAATGTACATTAATGTAATTAAAATACTTCATTTGGATCGACTCTTCCAATGTCTGCTTTTTGTCTAGCTCTTGCCAATTTGGCTGAAAGTTCAGACGAACGCACTGTTTTGTACTAAACAAAAGGAAACAGAGAGACAAAATTATTTATAACAACTAATACTAGACAAATATATTGTTTTCGTACTTCGCAGATATTTTTCTGCAAGACAATTTGTGATATCAGACGACGGCTATCTTTCTGGCCAAAATATCCTTCCATGACATGAGACGATAAGGCAAACAATTCGTTTCCGCTAAGGCTACACAATTTTCTAACAATAATATCAGAAAAGCCTTTTCCACGCAGCCATTCTTCAACCTCTTTACAGCTAGAATGCTGATCTATATATATTTGTGGAGTTTTAAGAATTTCCAAATCTTTGCGCTTTTCACGTTGCATCAGAGTGACTTTTAGTTCATCATTTATTGTACTCTGCAGCAAAAGGGCTTTATCGTCAGTCTCGCATTCATTTCGGGAACGCATAGCTAAAAATATCAGAGTTTCATAGATTAAAGGTCAAATAAATGAAGTTTTACAACGATTTTATTTACCTGCTATAGCACCATTTACTGCCATATTTCTTTTCATTGTTCCAGTTGGAGTAGTTGGATCTGAGGGTGGTGGCATTGGTGGTGGTATTGGTACATTTGGCATAATGTAAGGACTAGGTTGTTGTAGTAGCATTTCACACTCCGATTGTGGAACGTAATTGCTTAAAGTGTTACGATTGTTGGTATTTTGGGGATTATCTAAACATTTTAAAATAAAACACATTAAATTTATGTACATACATACATACATATGTACTTATATATTCTTATATGTTTAAGTAAAAAATACAAATTATTGCAGTCCGAACAACTGCATAAATTTGTAAGAGATAGAACAATTTTTTTATCTTTGAAACTATCGACCGTATCAAACCATTATTTTAGTTAGGTTTTTAAATTCGTTAAAGGCTGACTTCCAAAACGTCAATTGCTTTGTGTTTGAACAAAGCATCACATTTCATAACGCCGCAGTACAATAGTTATACAATGTATACCATTTCAAAACGCCGCCGCAAAGTATTTTTAACGCAGTAAGAGAGCAAACAAGGCATCGGTTTTATAGTTGTTGCATTGTTTCCGAACTTTGCATATGTATGTGATTTAAATACAATAGCAATACTGTATACAAACATTGTATACGAACGTTTTGGAAGTCAGCAATACTCTTTAAGAAATCCAAAACACGAATTAAGTAAATGTTTATATAATACTAGTTTTTACCCGTGACTTCGTTCACCCTCCTGACCTGAATTATTCATTTCTTCATGTCCATAGCTAATACAGTTACACCAATTTATAAATAAATTTTTCTAATATATTCCAATTGGCAATATGTATGTAGACAATTTTTGAAAATATATGGAGTTAAAACACGTCAAACCATCACGAAAAAATGGCATTTTCGGCATCATCACCTCCGATTTAAATGAAATTTAACAGAAATGTCATACACTATAAGAGTATAATTAAACAAAAAAAAATTTGACTCCAGATTCTTTCGGGTTCCAAAATATGACGTCATAAAAGTTGTAAAAAATGTTTAAAAATCACAAAAGTCTCCTTACAAAAAGCGATAGAACTTTTGAACTGTACAATATAATTTAGTTTTTTTGGTATCGTTTTAAAGGTGAAAGTGCACCCTTTAAAATTATATGCATATTGTGTTTTTTTAAGAAAAGGTCAAAGGTCATTTTTTTGGGTCTTGAGTTCAAGGATCCATATCTGAAAAAGTATATTTTTTAAAATTCTTAAACAAATAAACGTCAAGTGTTAAACCCTCTTCTACATTTGCAGAAAATTTAAAGGTGGACACATGATTGGTGTCAGAGTTATAGACCAGAACGTGATCCTAAGTGTGTTTTATTTTCATTCAAGACAAACCTTTTATGTTGGATTTTTAATATGACAATTTTTTCTAGAAAGAATAGTTAAATCAGACAAAATTAAAAATTGTATAGTAAGTAATTGCATTTTCTCGCTATTTTTCGTAAGTGTTTTAAATTTTTCTTTTAATTGTGCTATTATTTCTGATTCCGGGCATTGGTGTGATGTTGAAGGTGCCAAATCTGGAAAAACTATTTTTTTGATTGTAGTGCTCACATTTTGAAACTTTTTGTTTCTGTACTTTTTAAATAACATTTTTCTGAATAAAGTTGGAAATTCTTCAAGATATGGTAGCGTCTCGTTTAATTTGGAAACCACAATTTCTTGAATCACCACAGCTTTGTCTTTAGGCAACGATTCATTTTGCTCCAAGCCTTCAATTGAATATAACTCTTCATAGTCTATTCCTTCTTCTGTATGTAAAATGTTTTCTTTTTGTAGTCGACATAACCTAAGTCTACATGAATGACATACAGTATTTTTCGGTTAATTGCACATCAAAATTTGCACAACTTTTTGATCAATTAACCGGGGAACCAATTAGCCGATACCCGCTTAATTGAACAATTACAAGAATCCCGTTTAATTCAACAATTTGTTCAATTACAGAAATCACGCATAATTGGAACTACATACTAATGAATTAAAAGAAATCGCATATGTGCACTTTAAGTATTTCAAAATATTTTTTTTTTTACCTTAAACAAAAAAAAAAGGCAAGTAACAGAAAAAAATGTACATAAATGTGTATCGCAGGTATTTTTTATTGTAGGTACATATGTACTATTAAATGCACTATTTATGTGCACATTAGTTTTACAAAAAAATAAAATTTATAAACAAAAAAACAATTCAAATATTGGTTTTACAAAAAAACATATAAACTTAAACACAATTTTTTTCACAAATGATGTCAAATATGTATGTGCAAAAATGCCAGATTATTTTTCAATAATAATGCAATTAACCGGGTAAAAGTAAGAGGAAATTTATTTTTGATGACATGAATTTTGAACCAATTAAGCGGGAAAATCAATTAACAGAGTTCATTTATCCGAAGAAATTTACATGTGTTTTCGTATGCAATATTTTTTTGCTCGATCATGTGGTTCAATTAAGCGTGGAAACCAATTAACCGTAGGGTCAATTAACCGAAAAATACTGTACTCTATTTGATGTTGAAATCTTTTTACATATGACAGTCATCCACTCTTGAGCTCTTCTTACTCCTAATGATTTATATTTATGTCCCACTTTTTCGAAAGGGTTCAAATATACATTTTTTATGTGACATTTTAAACACAGATCACAATTATTTCAATTTTTGAAACTAATTTTTGGCGAATTTTTTATGTAACAAATTTTAATTTTGTCTGATTTAGCTATTCTTTCTAGGTCACGTGCTGAAATCGAACTGTCTAAATAATGCAACAATATATTCTTTAAGCTTAAAATTCATGTATGTATCTACCTATAAAAAAAACTGTCATATTAAAAATCCAACATAAAAGGTTTGTCTTGAATGAAAATAAAACATACTTAGGATCACGTTCTGGTCTATAACTCTGACACCAATCGAGAGTCCACCTTTAAATTTTCTGCAAATGTAGAAGAGGGTCTAATACTTGACATATATTTTTTAAGAATTTTAAAAAATATACTTTTTCAGATATGGACCTTTGAACTCAAGACCCAAAAAAATTACTTTTGACATTTTCTTAAAAAAAACACAATATGCATATAATTTTAAAGGGTGCACTTTTACCTTTAAAACGATACCAAAAAAACTAAATTATCTTGCACAGTTCAAAAGTTCTATCGCTTTTTGTAAGGAGACTTTTGTGATCTTTTAACATTTTTTACACCTTTTATGACGTCATATTTCGGAACCCGAAAGTATCTGGGGTCTGAAAATTTATGTTTTGTTAAAGTCCAATAACATACAACAGTTGTGGTACTCTCTGCATAACCGGCCTACGGCCAGGCGCAAAAAATTTATCCTCTATGGTATATCGAACACCGGCTTCGCATTCAAAGTATTTTCTGCAAGGCGCAAGGACTTTATTACTCGTATAACACAGTTGAAACTTGAAAATAACATGCAATTTTCCTCAAAATGTGTTTAAATCTATTTTACGGATATGAAATAAGCCCCAAATAAAATAAGCCCCAAAAAATTTTATGAAATAAACCCCAAATTTTTAAAAAATGAAATAAGACAAAAAAAAAAAAAAGAAAATAAAGCCCAAACAAAAAATTTGAAAATTTTTTGGGGCTTATTTCATTTTTCGATTTGGGGCTTATTTCATTGAGACGGTTATAAATTAAGAAACTTATAAAATGTAGAAAAGAAAATGAAAAATAAATGAAATTTAAACTGTTAAACTAAAATCTTCCAAGTCTTATGAGTTTCAATTCCGCAAAAATAAGTTGCAAATTAACATTATAACAGGGGCTTATTTCGTGCTACCGTTTATTACATCATGTGTATATTTATCTAAATAACAAATCGAATCAGATGACTATATTTTTGCTGCGTGTCATTACGAATATATAACAATATTTCTGAATGCTATTTGCGTATAAGCAGCGAGTTAAGTTTTTGCAAATAGTTTTATTTGCAAATAAGGGCCAAATTTACAGTAATTAGTTAGCTATTAGTAAACTAAAATGATAACTATTGTTTAACTAATACTTCATATTCACAGTGTATTATTTAACCAACACTCTTAATATGAACAAAAAATGGTAACCCTATTAAACTATTAACTTTCAGTACTGGCAATTCTGTTATAACATATGGCTTTTGTTTATATTTGATATACTATTTCTTAAGAAATGGCGTATACATTCAAGAACTTGCCACGCCACCTACTTGCTAAGACGGAATATATCCATGAAATCTTTTTACATTACGTTGGCGACGCTCAGCAACAATATTCCGCGTATTATCAGTATCAGTGTCTCTTTCAATATCGGACTCCGTGTCTTCAATTTCACATGCTATATCTAAAATTTTTCACAAAACAAAAATACTAATAATAAATTCCAACGAATCAGCTGTTGTCTAACTGTTAGTTAACCAATGACGTTTGATGGTTTAACTAATGTTAAACTAGAAGCTGTGAATCAAATATTATTAGTTAAACTATTGCTATTAGCTAACTAATGACTGTGAATTTGGGCCTAAGACATGCGTATAAACGGGGTAACAGTCATTAGTTAGCTAATAGCAATAGTTTAACTAATAATATTTGATTCACAGCTTCCAGTTTACCAATAGTTAAGATATCAAACGTTAACTAATAGTTAGACAACAGCTGATTCGTTGGAAATTATTATTAGTATTTATGTTTTGTGAAAAATTTTAGATATGGCATGTGAAATTGACAACGTGGAGTCCGATATTGAAAGTAATGCTGAAACTGATAAAATATGAAATATTGTTGAGTCAGAACTCCTTCTTTTCTTCCGCTGTTCTTTTATCATATTTTTGCTTTAAATTATATTATGTTCTTAAAACCTTGGCAGTTCATTGCGATACACTTGCTTTATTATAAAATTCACACATGTATATGCTGCCAAGCATCTTTAGTTAAATAAATACACTGTAACTATGAAGTTTTAGTTAAACAGTAGTTATCATTTACTAATAGTTAACTAAGTACTGTAAATTTGGCCCTTAGCATCTTAAACCAAGAATGATAGAACTACAGATTACGCCTTCCCGAACACAAAAATTGTATCTTCTGCGAATGTTGGCTAAGTGACGTGACGAAACATGCTGACATTTGTTAGTTGTGTAAAGATAATAGTAGGCCAATTCCTTAATTTTTTTCTTAAATAATTTTATTATAAAAGTTTTTATTTTGTTTTTAATTTAATGACAAGTCAATCTACAAGAACCACAAGAGTGCATTAAATCAAAATTAAAAAAAATGTTAATATATTTTCCAACTAAATGTGATGATGGATTCAGACCTCTATGGCAAAGTTTGAGTTATTACCCTCTTGTTGACAAAATGCGATATACACATTTAGACTTTTAAAATTTTTATATGAAGTTGCAAACTGTCTTCGTTTGTGTCAGTGTTTGTTTTGTTTTTCGATCGCTCTTCATACGGTAGTGTTTCCCTTTAAGTACCGCTGGCTTCTATTGTCTGGACTGCTCACGGTTTCAATTTTAGAGTTGTTCTATTACTAAATCCTATGCGCAATTACATAGTAAATAAAGAACTGCAAAAACCAAAATAATTCTAACTTACCCATTTCAATTTTATTTCAAATTTCTTTTGAAATCGTCCTGCTTAAAATGAGCAAATTCTCTCCCTAAGGATCTTAGTAGTGCCCCGCCGATTGCCAAATTTTATCCAAAGCTTTTTTTGATCACAATTTCTCACATGATTTTTTTCATCGCTATGCATGCATTTCCCCACTGCGCACTTAATGTTTACAATTTGCTTCAAACTTTTGAGCAACTTTTTTTTGTACTTAAAGGAAAATAATTTTTGACGCTTCTAAGCTAATGGAGTACGGCAAAAAATTTCTGGGATTTGTAAATACATTTATATATGTGATGGATATCGATAGATTTGAAAAGTAAATCGCTGTTTCAAATCGACTTACATGTGATAGATTCCGATCAATTCTATGTTCTACTGTTCTATCGTTTCTTCATATTTTTTTCATATACAAATGTATAAAACGGCATAAATAAATGTAAGTATGAGCATGTGATTGACATACATACATAAATATTTATAAAAATTTTTATATATAAAGAATCGTTTAATTTTTATCAACAGAAATTTTATAATTTTAATTAAAAAAACGTCTTGTTGTTGTAGTTTCCCTAATAAATTTTTAGGTAAATAATAAGGCGAATTGCGAAAATTTGCAACGAAGATATTTAAGACAAAAATCGCAATATTTATGTTTGCTAGAAGAAATGTGGATAATTACATGTATATCTAGTTATATTAGCAGATTTATTGAACATTTTCATTTGACCAAAGATTAGGATTATTGTTATGCTTTCCCATGAAACAAAAAATTACTTTTTTCTATATACAAAAAAGTTTCACGTACATTTTTAGTACACTTCCACGCTTTTCGATAAACGAATTTAAGCTGGCATTATCGAAATTCGTCTCATAGCAAAAATTGTTTTTTTTAATGAAACAAAATTTCTTGCTGAAATCGATTTTTATCACATATCTGATTATCAATTTTATGTCAGATAAAAAATTGCTAAGAGCTCAATATATTGTTGATTGGTTCCAAATTTAATCTATCCATTATACCTATGTATGTACATACGAGGTTCCTTCAAATTAAACACACTACAGATTATGACATTCATATTTAATTTCCGAATGTAAAATATTCTCATTTTGAATCATTAATAGTATTCATAAATTAAAAGTTTTCAATAAAAACACAGCCCTAAATGATTTGGAAATACATGGAATAGGCAATCCTTGCATGCGTTGAAGTACGTCATCAATTAGAAAAACATGCGCAAGTCGTAGTCTGTATTTCAATCATTATTGTTTTAAACTATGTACTTATACCCAAAAAATATGAACAGAAGAAATGTGCAAAAAATAACAATCCAAAAGTTAAAAATAAGAGTTTATCTTACCATTTTCAATAACAGATACATTTAAAGAATCGTTATCTCGACCTCTATAAAAATAGTGCTGGTCAAAATTCGTTGGAGACAAAATAGTATGAGGGGCGTATCCTATATTTCCAGCAGCATTACGAGCTTTCCACCAGTTACGCGAATCATCGATTATCTACGAGATCGACATTTGTGTCGATAAGAAAATTAAAACAGTCAAAATTAATCAAATTCTAATAAGTATACATATATGTATGTATAAATGTATGTATATTTGTTCATATGTTGTTTTTTTATAAAATTATGCATGATTATTGTATATTATAGTTGGCACCAACCTCTAGATATTCGCCCTTTGTAACGTTCAATTCTTGATCATTGGTGGCGACTTTATTGTAAATAACTTCGGCAATCTTGACATTCCTCGATTGCAGACGTGACAGCCATTTACCATTAAAGGGAAGTGCCGGAGAAACTAAACCTTTTATTGGTTGCATGGATATTGTTGACGTTGAACTATATGAATCTTCTTCATCTACAGCCCAATCAGGTGACCAATCATCGTAAAATGTTGGATGAAATGCTCCCTTGTGATTTCTAAACTGATCTTTTGATTGTGTCCAGTTCGGGCCAAGTGTGTTCCAAAATGACAATTCTTTTTCATTTAATTTGTTACTAAGAAACGCGACTGTTTCCAGTCTTAACAAGGGATCGACAGTATTTTCAACAATTTGTGCGCCATTATAAACGTCGTTGCAGACACTAACAATCGTGTGCAGAGAAACAAAAGAGTTGTTTATAGGTTCGGAGGGGTCTTGGAAATGGTTTTCTAACTTGACAATAAAGTTTAAGGCCAACTTGTGTTTGGCCAAAATATCTATGAATTCACATTCTGTAGGCGGACGGGATCGTGCTATAAGTAGACCCTCTCCATGGTTATTGTGTTCATTTCTTCGCAGTTCTAATTCACGTAGTGCTTCCACTGCATATTGCAAACGGACAACAAATCTTTCAATATCTTCAAAACAGTGATTTAAAACTTGAATATCTTTAATTGTTTGTTCCTGGTCATGAGCATTTTTTTCTGCCGCCACTTCGGCAGCTGCAACAGCGATGCCATAAATATCCCTAGGGGGCAGTTGGGATTTCTCCGTTTTAGGCAATATGATTGGTGTTTCGTTGCGATCTATTGTTACGACTTTGCCCGAGCTTAGTTCCTTCAAATCCTCAACCATGTACACAGCAGAAACATCACAAACCTGTTGGTGTTAATAATATGTACTAATGTTTAATTTTGGATATTTCTCTTGTATTCTTTTTACCTGAAAAATGTGCATTTCGGCATTTCCAAGTGAGACACCTGGCACTGTAAACGTCAAAATATTGTTAAAAATTTCGATTGGATCTTCACTAATGAAAGCTGTTGGTTCCGTAATTAATGCTCCAGGAAAATTTTCAATTTCCTTCATATCGCTGTCCAACATAACGAGCCATTGGCCACTGAAACTAATGTACATTTTCATTGGCCAAACAGCGCCAGTTTTGTCCAATTCAACAAGTGTTTTCAATTTATCCTTCGGTCGTCTAATTTCTACTTCGTTTTTAACTTTAAATGTTGCCAAATGTTTTACGGCATAAGTTGGCTTGTTATTCGGCATAGTTATGCCATTTTCGGAGTCGTTCAATACCATTATTAGCTAAATCAGTCAATATTAAACTATATATATATATATATAAATATGTATATATCTTTTCATAAAATTATTTATTTGCTAATACCCACTCATTTGCATATACACAAGCTCTCCAGCAATATCCGAGAATTAGTAAAGCAAAAGCACAATAGTTTGAAAAACGTACACATTCAAAGAATTTATATTTCATACGAATCTGTCATTTTGGAGATCAATTTTTTATGAGACTTTAAAGATTCTGAAAATCGGAGGGCAGTCAAAAAATGTGTCAAAAGTTTTTGGTCAACAGCTTGTTCAAACGTCGCGATTCTTTCGAACTCTATATGCCAGTAATAAGACTAAGAATCAACCGAACAATTTTTAATATATTTTTTCGGGCAATTTTTTTGCAAAAATTAATTGAGTTTTTACTTGTCTTACAGCAAAATCTCGTGGCGAAACGGCGGCTGGAACGTGCACTTTCATACAAAGAAAATAGTAGTATTCACTAATTAAACATTTCTTTGAAAGTAATAATATTCTTATATCTGTGCAACTAAGCAATGACTATCGTGAAATTTGCTGGGTGTTACAAAGTATAATAACTTACAGCAAAATCTTGCGGGGGGGACGGGGTCTTTGACAGAGGCTTAAAGCTTTCTGGCTGCTATCCACTTGGGGGTAGCAAGAAGTGATTCCTCTGTCTGAAATTCCCAAGGATCTCACAACTTCCGGTCTTAGACCAAGTGTTCCCCGATAATGTTATTTAGGCATCCGTCTGGTGACAGCTAAAGTGAGAAGGCTACAGTACTGAGTATCCAGAGTGCATGCTAATACTGATGCGTCTCTGGAAATTAGGTGTCATCCGGTAACAATAAGACACTGAAACTCAACTGTATTTAGCCGGCCTAGCGGTGTGTTGGCAGCCCCAACTCTAGGATCGGACGCTGTGGCCTAATAAGTCATTCGTCTTAAAACTAAATTATTACTGAAACCAAAACAAATAAGAAAACTAATAAACCCGATTTAAAGATGACAACCATTGGCATGAAATTAAGGACTAGAATTGGAACATGGAACGTAAGGACGCTTTTAGAAACAACCCGTCTCGCTCAATTGTGTAAGGAGTTTACTGCATATAATCTAACAATACTCGGTCTTTGCGAAACTCGTTGGTGTGAGTCTGGTGAATTCACAACGAGTGATGGTCTCACTCTTCTCTACTCTGGGAAGCCAAGTGGTGAAATACCCCGATCCAGTGGTGTTGGGATAGTATTATCAAAAGAAGCCAAGAAAGCCCTAATCGAATGGAAGCCATTTTCTGACAGAATTATTACTGCAAGACTGTGAACCAGAGCCCGTAATCTTACAATCATACAATGCTACGCTCCAACGGAAACATCCGAAACAGAAAAAAAGGTTGAATTTTACCATCTCCTAGATAGTGTTTTGGCAACTGTTCATCGTGGCGATATTATAATAATGATGGGAGATTTTAATGCCCAAATGGGAAACAACAATACGAATGTCGAAAACACAATGGGTACACATGGGCTAGGTCGTCTGACAGAGAATGGAGAGATGCTGTTGGATACATGTAGGACGAACAACCTTGTTATAGCTGGCACACTATTCCCCCATCCAAGGATACACAAAGTCACTTGGGTATCCCCAGATAATAAAACCGAAAACCAAATTGATCATATCGCTATTAGCAAAAAATGGCGTGGCTCACTACTGCATGTGCGCAACAAAAGAGGGGCTGACATCGCCAGCGATCATCACCTTGTCCTGGCAATTCTCCGTTTAAAAATTGCGGCTACTAAGAACAACAACATAGCCCCAGGAAGGAAATTTAACGTAAAGAAACTCAAAAATGCAGAAGTCTCAAATTGTTTTACCGAAGCACTTAAAACATCACTTACTAATAGAAATGAAAACCGAAGTTGGGCTGAAACCAAAAAAGTATTCATTAAAGCAGCAGAACATCACGTCGGCTACAAAAACAATGTCCGTAAAGAGTGGATTAGCGAGGAAACCTGGAAACTCGTATTAGAAAGAAAAGAAGCAAAAGCAGCTATCAACTCCAGCAGAACACGGTCTGAAAAATCAAGATGTCAACAATTGCATAGCGACCTTAATCGCAAAGTAAAACGAAGCGCACGACGAGACAAACGGAATTGGGCCAACAACATAGCTAAAGAAGCACAAGCGGCCGCTGAAACAAATCGGGGTAGAGACCTATATCGCGCTGCAAGGAAATTAACCAAAAATACAATTTCCATCGGTAAACCCTTAAAAGACGACTCTGGACAACTTTTTACATCCAAGGAACAACAACTGAATCTTTGGGAATCATTTTACTCCAATATGCTTTCCACGCCCCAACATACTCTTCAAACCTCACAAAATACGATATGCAACTGCGCCACAAATACTCCGAACCCAAATATCACCATCGACAGCCCTGGTATCACAGAAATATCCGAGGCAATAAAATTATTAAAAAACAACAAATCTCCAGGCTCAGATAATATTTCCCCAGAGCTGCTTTCAACTGACCCAATAACTAGTGCTCAGTTACTGGCTCCCGTTATAACAAACTTCTGGCTGACTGAAACTCTTCCAGAGGAGCTCGCGGAAGGCGTGATTAATCTTCCAAAAAAAGGGGACCTAACCGAGCGCAAAAATTGGAGAGGCATAACACTTCTGAATATGGCCAATAAAGTTATTGCAAACATAATAAGCAAAAGACTATCTTAAACTGTTCTCCCTGAGCTCAGAAAAGAGCAAGCCGGCTTTCGTACACACAAATCATGCATAGACCATGTAAATAGCTTAAGGATAATTGTGGAACAGTCAGTAGAATGGAGGTCACCGCTTTACCTAACATTTATAGATTTTGAAAAGGCATTCGACATCATAAATCACACTTCTATATGGAAAGCACTAGCGTGTAAAGGAGTTCCCAATAAACTAATAGATCTCATCAAGGGCCTGTCGCATACTACATGAGAGACAACTAAGCAAAAAAATCTCTGTAGAAAATGGAGTTCGCCAAGGCTGCGTTTTATCACCACTGCTTTTTAATTGTGTCCTCGATGTAGTAATGAAAAAGGCCACAAGTCATAGACGAGGAATAACGTGGGGTCTGCAAGGTCGCTTAGAGGATCTTGATTACGCAGATGACATCTGTTTGCTACCACATTCATTTTCTGATATGCAGTCAAAGTTAACAATTATCTATGAAACCGCACTATCCGTAGGTCTAAAGATAATCATGGACAAAACAAAAACAATGCGCATGAATGTTGACAACGAGCAAAGGTTTACTTTACAATCCCATCAACTTGATGATATGGAATCTTTCTGCTACCTTGGTAGCATATTCGACAGGAGCGGTGGCTCTGGCGCAGATATCTCCAACCGAATAAATAAAGCTCGCCAATCATTTGGGCAACTAAATCCTGTGTGGAACTCGTCATATATGTCACGTCGTACAAAGCTAAGCCTGTTCAATTCAAATGTAAAATCCACCTTGTTATATGGATGCGAGACGTGGAAAGCAGCAACTCGAGACATACAAGCCATACAAGTTTTCATAAACAAATGTCTACGTAAGATTCTGCGGGTATACTGGCCCTCAACAATTTCCAACACTCGTCTGTGGTCAGAAACGAACCAACAACCGATTCAAAATGAAATCCGTAAGCGAAAATGATCCTGGATAGGTCACACTTTGCGAAAACCACCAGGTGATATAGCGAAACAAGCTTTAGAGTGGAACCCACAAGGCAGTCGCCGTTCAGGACGTCCATCGCATACCTGGAAACGCCAGATAACAATTGAGATGTCCAAACTAAATCTAAATTGGAATGAACTTAAACACCGAGCATCAGATCGAGAATATTGGAAGCAACTTGTTTTGGCCCTATGCTCCTTGTAGGAGTTTAAAGGAACTGATATATTTATATAAAATCGTGCGGCAATAGAACAGGACATGAAATTTAACGTTATGTCTTATAGTGCATTTACATTGTCTCGAAATCTAGTACTTACGAGATTTCGAGCTAAATCTAGTTTTTTTTACTAGATTTCCAATACAAAATGAAATCTACTATGTCACTTGATTTCGACGAAATCTTCCTAAATCTAGTAGTACTTAGTGATGCAACTATGGTTTCTTTCCAAATTGTACCAAAAAATACTACGCTGTACAAAAAAGGAAGAAAAAACTGTATGTTATTGTCAATATGTAATTACATGTACCCATTTCATTCTGCTGTTTAAAAATTGTGTGTAGCAATAGATACATTTGAATTGTTTTCTGAAATTTTATATTTAACAGATGCTGGCGCTTCTTTTTACGCAACAACATAATTTCCGATTGGATTTTTTCGCTCTGGATCAACAAAATACTAATAAATGTTCTATATTTTTCATTGTTGTTTATTATCAAATACAATTTGAATATACATATGTATAACAATTTTTCTTTTACATTTTAGTCAGCTGTTTTTGTTAAGAATATAAAATCTAACTAATGTCAAAAACATGCAATGTAAACGAGCTAGATTTTGAGAGAGATTTAAAATCTAATCCACTAGATTTCGAGACAATGTAAATGCACTTTTATTACGTTCTAAAAACCCACCCTTGAAAATTGTATGCTTTTGTTTTCGTAACTCTTCTTTGGTGTTTGAGGGCTTGTGAGCATACGTGTTCTAAATATTTTTAAGCGTATTAGCACCCAACGAAGTGCAGGCACATAGTTAGTATCTAATCTATAATTTATTACAAATACATAAAATTTTTTAAAGATAATTTAATCGACTAAAAAATTTTTAGTCGAACTGAATAATGTTTAACCCTTTCGCCACAAGATTTAATTGGGTGGCCCGAAAAATCTAAATTTTAGAATTTTTATTAATATTGACCATACAAACATTATCCTATCATTGGATTTTAACATTTTTTATCCTAAATGTGTTTTTGGAACCTATCCATATGGATACAAATTTGTTTTGTGGTAAGAAAACACTGCGATTTTCGTACAATTTTTATTTGAACGTTTTGTTTTCAATTTTTAATACATAGGATGAAATAATTTAACCTTATGCATATGTAAAGGGTTAATATACATATTTTTTAGTACCTAAAATAAAAAGTAAATACACAAAGCAAATCCATTAAAACTTATGTCACTTCGAAAATTCACTTAATCCGTATTTGCACTCTTTTGACAATCTTCTTCACTGTGTTTTCTATACTCCAACTAACAATTACAATTTGCCAAGTCAATAAAATGATCAAATATTTTTTAATTCACAAACACAACAGGAAATCCATTTTGTCTACACCTCCCATATTTTTGTAGTTTTTGATACTTAAACCTCTTCCTTTTTTTTCAGCGCAAATCCGTTCCTCTGACTTAAAGTTCTCGTGTCCGTGGATTGAAGAAATTAGTTGGACACCTCATCCATTTAGCCATTTTAATAGAAAATACTATCCAAACATTCGATACGGTATTCAAGACTACCACGGATTTCTCTTTTAAGTTCTTTTTCAGATTTCAAATCAATTTTCCCAAACCTACAATAGTACCTTCCTGCACAAATATAATATTTTTATATCCAATTTAATCGTTTTTGTCATTTGAACAGAACCAATATTTCATCAATACTTAGATTTTCATATATGTATATAAAGTTTTCTAATAAACATATGTATGTATGTTTGCATATAATAGACTGCGTATTTTGTACAGTTTATAATTTTTCCTACAATGTAAGTCCCAAAGTAAGTTACTACGTAAGGGACGAAACCATTGCCTAGACATGTTTTCTTCCAATGAAGGAATTCGCATACCGTCAACAGTAAAATACATTTCAATCCCAGGATAGTCAACATTACCAATAAAAATTTCAAAAGCTACAAGTTTGTTGAGTTCTTTAACATTTACGTTGACATCTTCTCCCTTTTGAATAATTGAATTTTGATTTGTCCAAGAAACAATATTTTCCAGAAAGTCTAGTAAATTATTCTACATATAATTTAGTTTCGAAACATAAAAAACTATAGCTACCAGGTTTTTCGTTTAGTATAACAATTTTTAAGTTTATATGTATGTATATCTCTAATGGCACAAAAGATCCAATAGGTGTCGCAGTGCCGGTCCTTGGACCAGATCTTTCCACTTATCTATGTATATCTCTAAATATTTTCAACTTTCTATGCTTGTACAAAAACTCTAAACAACTAAAGGAGAATTACTTTCACAACATCAAAACCTTACTGATCTTTTTCTCTCAGAAATATTTAGAAAACAAAATTTGTTAGAATTTATAAACCCAGTATAAAATAGCATGACAAAAACTTAATTGATTAGATTGGTCTTCATTAAGAAGAATAAAGTGAATCCATGCATAATGCCTGATCCGAAAACAATTTTTCACGGCTTAAAAACATTAGTTTTGAGTCAGTTTTAAGCCAGTGATTAACACCTTTTTCCTGTTTTCATTATAATGTAATAAAAATGACAAAGTCTTTGATGTTCTTTATATGTATATTTTTGTTTGGCATTTGACATTACTTAATAACATGAGTAAAATATCTATTACCTAAAAATATATCGCTCCTTTATTGCAACGTAGTCATATCTAAAAATATCACAAATAAATTCGAAATTTTCGCTGTGATTACCTCTGCCTAGATCAGCCCGCTTGACCACGTCCGACGAATATGATATCACTAGCAAACAATTAGCTAAAGTTTCTCGGATAAAACGTTCGAGAACAGCTATTGCTATTGAAACACAAAGAACTCATAGAGTTCACCAGTCGCTCAGTTTGTGGCAGCAAATCTTTCGATCTCGAAGGTTTGCTTTGATGTTAATTGCGAATCTTTAGCAACATCTAAAACGAGCCACTTTAGCGATATCACTAAATATTCACTAAAAATATTTCTAAATATTCGATTTTAATATCGGTAAAGCATTAAACACATTCGCCACAGCAGACTACCGACTACCACCTGTCAAAATTAGAATACATGTGTGCATATGAGAATGATAATATTGAAGACAGCAAGGCAACACGGCAACAGGTTTTTGTCCATGCTACTTTTGTCGTGCAGTCGAATTAAACTAATTTCTATTTCTGATGGCCACAAAACCAAAACAATGTTGACAATATACAAAATTTTTAAAACAAATTAGCGATTAGAAATATTTTTTATTGTAAGATAAAAAAAATTACAAAATTTAACTGCCCGTTTTTAGAAAATGAAAACAAAATAGTGAGTGAGAATTTATATTGAAAACAAAAACAAATTTTCGTATTTTATTGTTTTTTTCAATATAAATTCTCACTCACAATTTTGTTTTCATTTTCTAAAAACAGGCAGTAAATGTTATAATATATGCATCAAGAATTTTTATTAGCTTTATTGTTATATAGAATATTGATTTGAGTCAAAAATACCAACATTGTTAAAGTTTTAAAAAAACTCACAGGGTAATAGCCCTTTTTTACCTAAAAATTTTTGTGTAATTTTTCGGCGATCTATTTCGATTCCGCAGTTTCTGGGTTCAAAACTTTAATATATTATTGATCATAAGTCCTACAATATAGATCGAATATAAACGACATTTTATCATTTCAAATGCTCTAAATAACTCATTTAATTCTTAAAATCATCATTAAAGAAGCATAACTTACGTATTTCATCGCAATGGGTAAATTGTTTTAAAAAATTTGTATACCAGTATATGTAACAGCGCATAGAGAAAGGGACCTAAGGGTAAAAAATCAATTTTCACTTTTTTTGATGTGGACAACATCTGAGCATCGAATGAGACCGATCCCATGCCCCAAAAGTGTTCCCTCCCAGAGATATGCGCGTTTTATGAAAGTGAAGGTACACCAAAGATACACGTATCTAAATCTTTAAAATGGCTCTCCTGAACAAAACCGGTTTTTACCCTTAGGTCCCTTTCTATATTTCGCGTCACATATACTTAGGTATTTTAGAGAAGTTTAGAGTGATATCCACATTGCTTATATCCGTTCCATATTCTAGGAGTTATGGCCAATAAAAAATAAGTTTTGAACCCCGTAACTCCGGAGCCAAAAGAGATCTATGAGACGAATTTTTTCAGTCAAAGCGAATCCATACAAAGTGATGTGAGTGGCGAATTAAATTCGCCGTATTCAATTCGCCCTAGCAAACTTTAAAAAAGTAAAAGCGCTAAATATCACCACTGTAATATACATAAATGAATCGTTGCAACAATTCAGGATCAGCTGTTTACTGTGTATCTGTCGTATCCAAAATAATTAAGTAGCTGGCTAAACGGCTACAACGGTAGCTAGCAGCATTTGTGTTCTTGAAGTCTGCTGTGGCGAATGTGTTTTTACCTTAAAGATTCGTTTTTAATTGTTTGTGCAATAGTTCGAGAGCGGAGGTTTTGCAAATTCTCTCTTAGTTTTGTGCTTTAAGGTTTTTACCAAATAAAATGAGCGTATTTATATTAATTTTTGTATGTACATCAGTGATGGAAAAATGAAAAATTGTAATGCTACTGTCCGTCAACAAAAAGAGTACTTTTTTCAACATTGTGGTACTTTTTATGAAACATATATTTTTATTCAAAAATTAAATTAAAAATCCCATACCCATTAGAAGCAGACTCCATATTTTGGAAAGTTTTAAATCACTATTTTATTTTAATTTTAAATTCTAGGACAAAAAGTGCTTTATTTCTTAGTTGTGTGCAAAATATATGTGACCTTCTTCGAGAAAGGGGACCTAGTGTGTGAAAATGAAGTTTTGAGAAAAAGCATTTAAAGTTTCATAACGCATTATCACTGTGAACACATCAAGTTCGTTTTGTACGTTTTTATGGGGTAAATAAATTTTTTTATCAGAAATCTAACTCATTTCATCTTATTCTACACCCTTTTAGGTAGCAGAATCCACTGTTAAGTCCAAACCCGTTTTTTTGATACACTAGGTCCCTTTTCTCGGAGAAGGTCACATATATGTTTATTGACTAGTAATGTGTAAAGCATGTTATCGAAACCATGTACATAGTTAAAACACATTCGAATTGGTTGCTTGAATGGTCCAATTTACACGAGATTAATTGTGCTGGCATAACATGGCAGCTTGTAGGTATTTACGGTGAAGAGAGTCGTTTTTGGTTGGCATAATTTTTCCACCAGGTTCAACCCCGCGTTAGCAGAACAAAACCAATACATGTACATAAAAATAAAACAAATGTGTGCAAAATACACTACTCGTATTACACACAAAGCTCTGTATATTTATACAATTTTATGCCAGATTAATTAGTCTCGTGTGTTTCCGAAAGAACAAAAGTTGTGCGAACTAAAAATTAATCTCGTGTAAATTTGACCAATAACATTAACAACTTTTGCAAAAAACACATACTAACAACAACATGAACAACGAATTTGTGCATTCCTTATGTTATTGTTTTGAAGCAAATTTTGTCATTGGTCTTCCGCACACGAGTCTAATTATGCTGGCATAACATGAGAGTTTTTAGGCGAGAGGGGTGAGGAGAGCGGTTTTTCGTTGGAACAATTTTTAACCAGCCTCATACCCGCACAAGCAGCACAAAACTAATACATACACAAGCCAAACATCAAATGAATACAAAAAACACTAACACACACAAAGCTGAGTACACGTATACATTTTATCCCAGATGAATTATGGCGTTTTCTTTTCTGAAAAAAGTGTTCCATTTATGCTACAATCTTTAATTTTCGTGATCGATTCTAAAAAATATGTAACATATTTAAAAGCGATTTCGTTCCTTTCTAATTATGTTGCACCAATAAATGGCAAAATATGCAACATATTTTGCCCTCAACTATCAGGTCGGGGTGAGATACTGCCCATTTTTACAACTTTGTTTAGTATATTTTTATACAAGTAAGAACTTGTATTGTTGTCATTCTACTTACTTAAGCGAAAAAACTTATAATTAAAACGATAATTAATTAATTAATGTTAAGTAATGTTAAGCCTCAAATATTTTGTACCATTGTGGCAATAAAAAATGTACCACTTTTTAAAGGTAGGTGCAAACTGTAAAATGTGTTACACATTGAAAGGGCAACATTTTTGTTCAGAAAAGAAAACACCGTTAGTCTCGTGTGTAAAAAAAAGAACAAAAATTGTGCGGCTTAAAAATTCTTCTCGTGTGCGGAAGACCATTGATTAAAAGAATAACGCAGATTTCTAAACAGGGAACAAAGCAAAACAGAAAAATAGTACTTAATATGACGTGGGGGTACTGTGGTATTTTTGTTGTGAAAAAGTACTGAAAATAGTACAAAAGTATTGAATTTTCCATCACTGAAGTACATATTTTATTATTCATCTCAAAAATAACCTGTTCTGCATGTAAAAAGAAAAATCCCGTTACATTTGGTTTGCTTTGGAATTTTTGCTCTTAAAGATTTTTGTTCGCTAAAAAAAAAAATCGCAATATCATTTGTAAAGATTTTGCGAGCAGTTAGCGAAGTTAAGTGAACTTAATCAAAATTAAATTAATTGTTACTAAGGACGATCGCTTTTGTGTTAAATTTCACAGTGCAACACGAAAAAATATAACCATATACGGGCACTACTACGTGATAAAAGACAACCGAAACTACATTTTTGTAGTTGATTGTTTCCTTGAATTTTGCATGGTTTGCTACCTATGGACCTGAACAGGGGAAAAAAGTTTAAAAAAATTCGAATTTTGTAAAGTTTTTTGCGATTTTGATCTTGACGATGATATTTTTTTTACTTTATATGATGACAATTTTTGTTATATATAACAAGAGCTACAAATTTGCGTCAGGTAGTAAATCAAAATTCCGAACGGTTTGCAAGATATGAGTCTGATAAAATGATCAGTTTTTTGGAAAAATGACACCAAGGCCCCAAAAAAAGTGAATGTCTTGGGGCAAAACTGGTAGGGAGTAACATAATTACTAACCAAAAAAAAGTCATACGTTTGATATACATACATATAGTGCAATGTTATAATTCCTGAGGAAAAATTTAATCTCATTATTTTTGATAATATTCGTATTTATTGAGTCTTCAATTATAAATTGAAACATTTATAAGTTATTCAAATATTAAATCTAAAAATGTTAAACATATGTTTAGCCAATGCTAAAAAAAATTTGTTATTCTCATGTACGGCTGAGAGAAAAAGTATTACTCCGTCTCAGCCAAGCGTGGCCACTATAATTTACAATAGCTGTGTTTCTTTACTTTTTGGGCTATAACATAAGAACATATTTTGCATTACATTTTGCATAAGTAATAATTATATCATCATTTTTTTTGTTAGGTAAAATTCAGTTTTCATATTTGTTATTGTTTATTTCACAAACAGCTGATCGAATAACTACTTGCCAAAACTAGCCTGAAGAAAATGTTCGGGCAGTTTCGTGCAAGAAGAAGAAGCACATTGCTCTCTCAAAATCATTTTCATTTGCCCAATTTTAGAGTACGGGAACGCAAGTGCGAATTGGGAGCCCGCGGGATACCAATGTTGAGTAAAGAAACAGACGCAAGTGGATTTGGGTGCAACTCTCATACCAGGGGGCTGCTGTAATTGTTTATCCCATTCGAAATATATATTTTTTCTATTTATTTTTAATGCTTCGTAACATAAGCAGCATTGCTTACTGCCAAAAGCATGTACAGTCGTGTTGTAATCAGTGTAGCCAGGTGTGGGGATTTGTTCCCAAATTGGGGGTTTTAGCTGATTTTTGTGGACAGATTATCGTGGGGAGGGATTTAGGGATTTTTAATTTTTAGTATACCTATTATTAATTTTGCTTTATTTTACCATTTCCTTACATATATTTACATATATGTTTATGTACCTTGGCGTTTTTCTTCACTATATTCCGATTATTTCAAGACGATGGTATTGAGGATGTTGGTTTTTATAAAAATTTGTCCAAAATTTTTAAAACCAGAATTTATTGAATTCAATATTGCCAAAATTAATGAACTTATTGACGATAAGAAAAGTAATTTTGTTGTTGCTGAAATTGATGTTGGCATAGAATGTTCAAAGGAATTAGAACCAAAAGGAGTTCAAACAAATTTTTTGTAAAATATTTAACTGTACTAGCAAAAGAAATGCTTAAAATAATCACTGAGAGTATGGAAAATTTTGAGTTATTTATAAATTTACAACTCGAAAGCATAGAAAAAAGATTAAATTTGATTCCGTGTATGGAATTTTAAAATATTCTATGGATTCAAAAGTTCCATTGAGCACATACGAGTGTATATATATTGGGGACAAAATTGGAGATTTTCAGTTTTAAAATGGGATTTTTGGGGACAACACTCTGTATGCTATAAACACATTCATCACAGCAGGCTACTGAATACCATCTGTCAAAATTAGAATACATGTGTGCATATGAGAATGATTATATTGATGACAGCAAGGCAACAGGGCAACATGTTCTTGTCCATGCTGATTTTCTCGTAGCTGTCTAATTAAACTAATTTCTATTTTTAGTGGCGACAATAAACCATGTAAAATAAATGAATGTTTAAAATACTCTTATTCTGCAGAACGAAAACAGTAAAAATTAATAAATTATAGTGTTATTTAATAAAAGATTTAAGTATATTTTATGTAAGTCATATTATTGTTAAAGGCTGGTTGAATTCTCAAGTATTTTTATATAAAAATACTTCAATTGTGTTGGTTAAAACATGAGAAGAACTGTAAAAATTCCATAGAAATATATACAGTTAAGTTTCCAATAAAAATTGTCTACGTTTATAAGTAATTTTAAACACTTATGTTGTTGTTAGATGTCGTAGAACTGTGTAGCTTTCAACACTTTCTGTTTTCAGTATTGGCTGTTGTAGTGGCCAAGCAACTACATTTTATTTACATATAACACAATACCGCAATAATTATTGCTCCCGAGATATACTCCAAAATATTTTAAATTTTACTGACACGCCTAACAAAATATGTTTTACTCTTATAATAGCCTCTTACAAAATATATAAAAAACGCAGATTCTTTTAAAAAAGTTAAACTAAATTTAAAGGGACGTCACTGTTATACAAAAATATTATGTCGCTGCCGCTAACAAAATAATTTATTAGCTGACTACCGTCTACAAATGTAGCTAGCAGCATTTGTAGTCGTGTGTTCGTGTAGTCTGCTGTGGTGAATGTGTTTAATGCATTAGACAATATTTACCTGGCTACACTGGGAGTAATAAACAATGTGGGCGCAAGAGGAAAAAGAACTTGGCAGCACGAGAAAAACCAAAGCCAAACTAAATCTTTCTGTCAAAAATATTTTATTTTTTATTCAAGAAGCAACAACAATTGCACCCATTAGCAAACTTGTCAGCTTAGCTGTACAAACAAGCAAACCAACGTGCACAAAATTATAGATGCAGTGAGTGAAAATAGTGATAATATAATCCATACTGGTATGGACAGATTCATAACCGTGCTAAACAGGGGAAGAAGTTCCAAATCTGCTCAAATAGCGTCAACGGCGTAAATGCCAAAGATGGGAAAAATAATATTAAACATTCTGAAAATCGTTTCGCGAGTTTGAATTAACAAGGCGATGAAGACACAAATACAACAAGGTCCAGAATACCACCGCCGATATATTTAAGAGAACAGAACTCAAGCTTTCTGGTAAAAAGCATTATCTCGTTAATTGGTGAAAATGAGTTCTATGAAACTCCAATTAGGCGCGGCAATATTAACGAAACAAAAATTCAGGTAACTCATGAAAATAATTACCGAAAAATAGTTTCAGATCTTGAATCTAAAAATAAAAAATTTTATACATATCAACTGAAGAGTGCTAAAGGCCTAACAGTAGTTATAAAAGGCATTGATTCAAGACTGGATTCAGAAGAGGTCAAGTCTGGCCTTGAAAGTAGTGGCTTCAAGGTGAAAAATGTTTCAAACATTAAAAATAAAAAAAAAATCCCCCAACCAATATTTAGAGTCGAGTTACAGTCAGGTGACATAAAAATAAAAAAAATTAATCCCATATAATTCATGATTTAAAGTACTTGTTGCGCCGTAGAGTTACCGTTGAGCAACCACCACATAAAAAAACTGCCAAGAATTTGGCCATACCAAAACTTATTGCAAGTTGCCTACAGTCTGCGTTGTATGTGGTGAGGTACACAGTACCGCTAACTGTAACAAAATTAAAGGTAATCCCAAGGCGAAAAAATCTGGCAATTGCGGCAGAACTCACACTGCCAACCATACTCGTTTTTTACGAATTCATCCAACAAAAAACTAATGCTACTCCCGATCAGCCTAAAACCCCTTTAAACTATCTCAACCGCCTACCAGCCAGAATCAATATTCAAACGTTTTCAAGTCTAACGCAACTAGTGCTCAACAAAAACCTTATAGTCAATTTTCATACGCTAATATTTTAAAAAATAATCAGACTACGTCGCAAAAAACTGTACCAGCAAATGAAGAACCAGGGCCTAGTTTTAGTCGTATTGAAGCCTCGATGGAGAGCCTAATATAACCAGTTAATACTTTTACACTCAATATGCCCTGTATGATGCAGGAAAAATTGAAAATGCAGTCTACATTGTTGCAGGCTGTATTGAACAAACCATCACTTTTTGGAACGCAGACGGTATCTGCCAGCATCAAAATGAAATAGAATATTTTCTTCTGGATAAACAAATAGATGTTAAGCTTATCTCAGTAACTCATTGGACGTCTCGAAGCTATTTTAGAATTAGGGGATATAATTTCTACGACATCAAGGATCCTGTAGGGAGATCTTGTGGTGGCTTCGGAATCCTAATAAAAACTCGATTGAAACACTACCTGCCAAATGACCTTCGTGAAGAATATCTTTAAGCAACAAATATCTGTATTGAACATTTTTATCAAAAGCTTATGATATCATCTTTTTATTCTCCTCCCAGGTTTTCAATTTCAGAGAGTAAATATACCGCATTTTATACAATACCCATTTTCTAGCAGCAGGCGAATAAAATGCTGAACACACATTTTGGGGTTCACGTTTAATCAGTCCTAAGGGTGTGTTTTGTTTGACACAATTTCAAAAATGGGTTTTTAATGTAGTTTTAAGTGATCAGCCAACACATTGGCAGGCGGATCGACAAAAAAATCCCGATGGTATCGACTTTGGGAAAGGTGTGCCCAGCGAAATGATTGAAGTTGAAGCATCTTTGGATTTATCTTCAGATCACTCGGCTACTATTATCACTATATACTAACAAACAACTGCAACACCAACATGTGATTTACCGCTGACACCTATAAGTATTAATTGACTGAAATATAAAAAATATTGGAGTGCTCATTGCATGGAAAATATGCCGTTAAGAACACCTTCTGACATAGATAATTCTATTAGGTTGTTTGAAGCACATGTTAAACAAGCTGCTCTTAATACTTCTTCAAATCAACCAAATCAACAAGTGACATTTAACAACATTTCTTCTGTAGATATAGAAAGGCTATTGCGTGAACAACAAATAGCTCTACGAGAATGGCAACGTTAAAGACCGCCTCAGCTAAAAATAAGACTTAAGGAATGTACCAAACAGCTCAGGAAACTTTTACAAACACAAAAAACAGCTTCGCTGCAAAAATTTCTTCAAGAACTCGATGCAACACCACAAACAGATTATTCGCTATGGCGTGCAACAAGAGGACTTAAAAGGCCGGTGGTTTGCAAACCTCCATTACGAGCTTCAAATAGTGACTGGGCAAGAACTGCTGCTGAAAAAGGTGCTCTTTTTGTTAAACACTTAGAAAAAGTATTTACCCCAAATATTTCTGTTGCTATTGTTGAACTGCCACCAGTCGTCTCTTTACCATAAATACCGCTACGATTTAATATTGTGGAGATTGGAAAGGCTATTACTAGTCGTAACATCAAAAAAGCACCAGGTGTCGATAAAATAAGCTACAAAATGCTACAAGAATTGCCTTATATTGCAAAAAGAATAAGACTATTCATTTTTAATGGTGTTTTACAGCTGCAATACTATCCAGCAGAATGGAAGATTTCGCTAATTACTATGATACCAAAGCCCGGCAAGGATCATACAACGGTAGAATCCTATCGGCCTATTAGTTTATTGCTCAACATTTCAAAACTATTTGAAAAGCTGTATATGAGCAAGCTGATGCCTATAGTGAACAGTAATGGATGCATTCCAGATCATCAATTCGGTTTTCGCAGACAGCATAACACTATTGAAAAAACTCACAGGCTTGCGAATGTTCTTAGAGACACTTTTGAAAAAATGAAATATTGCTCTGCATTTATGTTGCAGAAGCCTTCGATAAAGTATGGCACGAAGGTTTTATGAACAAATTAACACAAAATCTACCCGCAAACATCGTTAGGCTTTTAAAAAGCTATTTAATGGAACCAAAATTTGTAATTAGGGAAAGCAATTTTATAAGCCCTCCGCAATCAATTGAAGTCAGAGTCTCTCAATCAGTATCTTCGTTCCTTTACTTTATTTAATATATGCCTCTAAATTACCGTTAAGCAGTAACATTCACACGTTAACATTGCTGAGGATACAGCTTTTCTATGCGTTTATGAGAACCCTGTAGAAGCTTCCCGAAATTTACAAGGGTACATATCAAAACTGGAAACATGGCTAAAACAGTGGCGGATAAAAGTTAATGAGCAGAAATGTGCACACGTCACTTTTACGTTACGCTGGGTAACATGCCCGCCTATTCAAATCAACCCCGAGACTAGACCGCAACACACTGTATTCAAATATCTAGGCGTTCATTTTGATCTTCGTTTAACCTGGAAATCGCTCATAGACGCAAAGTTGATCCAAATGAAATTAAAAGTAGCCCAAATGAATAGGCTTATTTGAAGAAATTCTATACTAAGCCTAGACTGTAAACTTCTATTATACAACGCGATCCATATGATCTTATGGAATCCAGTAATGCATCAAATGTAGAAAAAATTCAAAGGCGACAAAACAAAATTATACGTGCAATTAGAGCACCCCATGGTATGTCAGAAGCCATTGAATTCACAAAGACCTTGATGTTCCGTTGGTGAAGACAGTATTTTCAAAACACGCGAAAAAATACATAAAAAACTTGAGTTGCACCCAAATCCACTTGCGCGAAATATTCTAAATTATAGAGGCCACACCAGGTTGAGAAGGAGGGATACTCTTACTCTCAGCCGTATACGAGAGATGTAAATCAACAAAAATCAACCGTTGAAATTATAAATTTTGTTTATCATTGGCTAAACATATATTAATAATTTTTATATTTAAGATTTGAAATACTTATTGATGTTTCAATTTATAACTGAAAATTCAATAAATAATAGTTATAAAAAAAAAAATTTTTATACATAACAAAAAATTGCTTTTGACATATTGATTTATTTAAATTTGTGAAGTAAAAAATTGTCGCATGGCTTGGCAATGCCACTTGTTTTAATACACTTTGTGTAGAATCATAAAATATTTGATGACTGCAAATTATATATAAAATCTTGTTTATGTACTTCTGCAATTAATTTTTCGACAATATCACTCATATTATTTACAAATGTGGAAAATTATAAATATATTGCTCTTTCAAAGGTTTTTTTTATTTTATCTTTTGTTCTTATTTTTCTTTGGTTTTGTTTAAAAATTGTATGAAACATAATAAAAGTGTGGTAGCATTGAGAGCATAAGAAAAGTCGCTGGCAAAATGAAATAGATTCTATCTCACGACTGCTTTCAGCCGCGTCTTTTATATGCCAAATTGTATGAAGAAAAACGTCTAGCCCAAGTTCTGTTTCATCATTAAGAAAAGAAAAAAACATCCGATACAATCCCACTCTATTGAAATCTAGCAAGCTACCACAGATACCCAGAGATGACAAAAAAAAAAAAAAAAGATAAACAAAACGAAAAGCAAAAAAAAAGTTCAGTTTTTAGTGGAAAATGCGACATGAAAGCACGCTTAAATTTAATAAAATGTAACAATGTTATTCACAAACGTTTTATTAGAGGCTAATAAGCAAAATGCGCTAAAGTAGTATTCACAAACGTTTAATAGCACTATGACGCGGTTATTACACGCTAATAAACTCGAAAATTTTATTGTAGGCATCGAGCTACTTTAGCCGTTTAATAAGTTGACATTTGCATTTTTTAAAGTAAAAAAATCACTATTTACTTCAAAAAGTATGAAAAATAAAAAAAAGATTCGAATAAAGTAATGATTGTAATAAACATAATTTCGACATTCGTTAGTATTATAGTATATACACTATAACACTGTGAGTATATAACACTATAACACTGTGAGTATATAAGAACACATTAAATTGTTTTATCACTTTATTTTCGAATTTTATGCCGTAACTACTTACAGTGTTATTCATAAAAAATTCTTATTGTAGAGATAATGTACACATTAGTTAATAATCAGTTTTTGTGTTATTACCCGGTAATAATAAACATTATTCACAAACGTTTAATAAAGCCAAATTAACTATTGTGTGATTTTTTCAGTTTTGTGATTCTGTGTTAGCAACATTGTTTCATTCCAATTGTCAAGTTATAATTAGTGTTGTGTACAATAACATACTCGATAAGCAAGTAGTCTCTAATGGTTTGAAAATGTGAAAAAAATGTCATATAAATTTTATTTAAACAAGTTAGAGTAATAGATTATTGCGTATAATATTTCAAAAAATATTAAAATTTTTTAATATGTGTTGTATTGATATTGCTAGCAATGTGTTTTCATAAGTTATTACAAAAGTATTCAAATACCGAGTTCTTTGCATTTGATTACACACCACTAAGTTGTTTGCTTTATTTATTTGGAAATGTTTTAAAATTGTTGTGGTTGAAATGTGACAAATTATGCACAAAATCATGAAAAAAAGATTTAATAATATTAATATTTCAAAGAGCAGGAAGAATTTAAGTTATGTACGCATGTGAACAAATATGCATGTACATGCATATAAGTACATACAGACACATTTGTGTACATACATACGTAAACATATGTATGTATGTATGTACATATTCACATACATTCATTATGTATTTCTTCCTGAATTTTCTTATTTTACGTACATACATTGCAGAAGGACTGGAAGAATCGGGAGAGTTGAATTACATTATCTGCAAAATATTTAATTTAATAAAAAAATTATAGTTTTATGTATATATATTTTGTATAATACTAACGAATGTCGAAATTATGTTTATTACAATCATTACTTTATTCGAATATTTTTATTCTTATTTTTCATACTTTTTGAAGAAAATAGTGATTTTTTTACTTTAAAAAATGCAAATGTCAACTTATTAAACGGCTAAAGTAGCTCGATGCCTACAATAAAATTTTCGAGTTTATTAGCGTGTAATAACCGCGTCATAGTGCTATTAAACGTTTGTGAATACTACTTTAGCGCATTTTGCTTAAGGCCGTGCCGCACTATCCTACACAGTCGCGCGATTTGCAAAATATGACATGTGTGCTAAAAATGTATGGTAGTGTGGACTAAAAATGCAACTGTGTGACAGATTTTTTGCCAAGTCGTGCGATTTGTAAAATTTTATGAAAATTTTCATAAAATGATAGTTTTCTTGCGATCAGAGGAGTATTTATTGTCAACCAGATGTTTTGGCATCAGATTTGTATGATAGTGTGGCACCTACAACACCATTTTGAAACGATTTTTTAAAGTCGGTCAGATTTTTGCAAGATTTTCCTGTGAATGAATCGTACGATTGTGTAGGATAGTGAAGCACGGCCTTTATTAGCCTCTAATAAAATGTTTGTGAATAACACTGTCAGTATATTAAATTTATATACATACGTACATATATGCTGGAAATTTCCCAAATGGTGGTGGTTTTTAACTTACATACACACATGCATACATACATACTTGATAAATTCTGATATTTTGCAGATATTATAGTGATAAAATACAAACGATAAGTGAAAACCAACTTAAATTAATTAATTAATAATATTTTTAATGTGAATTAGAGAAATATATGGATATTTAATTAGTTTTGCGATTTATAATTTTAATTTGGATAGAAAGACAGCACAAAGAAAAAAACCAAAACCCGCGATTGTTTGAGTGTATACAAACAAGTATGCAAAATCTTCCGTCTCGTGTCATCTCTGGTTATCTGTGAAGCTACCGAATGAAATCTTCTTCTCATACGTTGGTTGTTGTAGGTTGTTTGTTGTAACCATGGCTGCCTTTATTTTTATTACTGAAGGAATTTGTAGTTGGGTTTCATGGTTACAATTTTCTTAAACTTTTTTGTAGATAAAGATCCTCATTAATTTCAAAACAAGAATAAAAACGTAATAAAAATCTTAATGAAAAAACTTTGAAATGACATACTTATGTAAGTATTTGAAAATTTTTTGCGTACAGGACTAAAAAATATATTATTTTGGTATATTTTAAGGAACATATTGGTCCTGGTCGTTAAATATA
This sequence comes from Lypha dubia, assembly GCA_947311025.1. Lineage (NCBI taxonomy): Eukaryota > Metazoa > Arthropoda > Insecta > Diptera > Tachinidae > Lypha > Lypha dubia. The sequence goes on from OX371260.1 coordinate 73,415,948, forward strand.
TACGATGACTAAACGTAAATGCCCGATCATGTTCGTAATCCTGTCAAATGCGTGCGCAACACTGATCTAAAACAAGGGAAATAAAAAATTTGTGGCTGCTGGCAAGTGTAGAAAATTTTGCCTTGTTTTGTCGCTATTATCCTTTTAATCATATTGAAAGTTGCTTTTATTCCTTTAAAACATTTGAGCAATTATTCATTATTCCTAGTTAAAGCTTAAATCAAAATATATATTTTGAAATTTTTTTTAATATGTTGTAATCAGCTGTCCTATTGGGAATTTTTTTTATTTTAAGAGTGCTACCATATTTTTAACAAAATTAAATAAGAACAATTAAATACAAAAAGATAACAGAAGTAGTATTTAATTAGAAATTAAATTTAAATAACAATTAACTAATCACATACTTAAATATGAAGTCAAAAACTGGCCATAAATGAAAGAGCATTAGAATGTTTAAGTTAATCCCACTGTAGTTAAGCCACTGTATGAAAACTATTTTGCTTACCTAAAATTTAACCCAATCTATTAAAAGTTTTTTTTTTACATGTTAAATGTGCTGCATTAACGAAAACAATTTATTAAATTAAGTGTTGAGTGGCACAGTTTGGTATTTCACAATTTCAATTTTGAACAATTCCTTTAAAGTGCTGATTATGCTGAACTAACGGAAATAAATTAAATGTTAAATGACACCGTTCAGTATTCCGCAGTACGAATCAGCACAACTGTTTTTTCTTTTTTATATTTTTTTATGCTTGGCTTGAGGAATTTACAACGTGACGTGAAGTTACGCATTGTTGGCCAAAATTATATTTCGACAGTTCTTGACAAGTTTCCATAGGAGACAAACAACATTAAATTTGAATCTTAATTAAAAAGTGAATTACAATATAAAAAGATTTATTGTAACTATAATAATAAAATGAATTTTAATATAAAAAGATTTATTGTAACTATAATAATAAAATTGAACAATAAAACAAAAGTGAGTTTTATTTAGTAAGGAATTACTAATTTTTATGAAGAATGCGTGTGATTTGAGTTTCCTCAATTGAGGTATGAACTGAGCATCACAATTAGGGTTTCCAATTTTTTTTTGTAATTAAAGTACATTGGTTGTTAAAGGTTAGGAAAAAAGTAAACAGTATAAAAATAAAGTACAATTTATTTTTCTTTATTGTTATATTTGAAAACGTATTTTTTATTGGTTTTCGCAAGTTTCATCAAATAATTATCATATTTAAATTAAAGTAAATAATTAATTAATTTTTTATCAGATTCAGAGACGCTTTGTTTCTTTCGACTCGCCATTTGCTCTTCATTACAGAAAAAACTCTCTCTGTGAATGCTGACGTGGCAGGAATAGAAATTAAAAATGAAATTACTTCATACAAATTTGATAAATTATCATCAGTCTTATTAAATAATAGCTGCCATTTACTTGCTGTAGATAATTCCGCAAAACCTTCAGAACTGTATACATATCTGATCATAAATTTTGTTTAATAACGCAATTTCTCCATAAAGATCATCCATATTTATATTAAGTTTTTGCAGATTTAAATTTTCGTTTATGCTAACAATATTATCAAATTCAACTTTGCTCTTTAAATTTTTATTGCTAATTGTAAATAACCAGTTTGTGTTTTTAAAATCAAACCATTTATTCAGGTACTCTAAGGCTTTATCGATAAATAATAAAAAATTCATGTGAATTTCCCTGGTCAGTTCCGGTGCAGACAAAAGGTTAATTTTTTTGCTTGTTTCATATCCAAATATCCAAATTGCCATTACATAGTCAGTCTTAAGAAAGAATCGCCACTGTAAGAAAACGTCAACAAATGTCTAATATAACCCGAATCTATTTTGAATGGTAGATAAATTAAATCAAAGTATTTTGGTGTACTTTATTGTTTCTATAAAGTATAGAGTACAATTAATCAAAAAACGTACAATACTTTATTATAAAGTACGGGTGGCAAGCCTAATCACAATATTTCAATAGGAATCAGTGATGGAAAATTCAGTACTTTTGTAATATTTTCACAGCAAAAATACCACAGTACCCCCACGTCATATTTAGTACTACTTTTTTGTTTTGCTTTGTTCCCTGGTTAGAAATCTGCGTTATTTTTATAATCATTCACCATTCACACACGAGTCTAATTATCAGCGTTGTCAACTTTGAAGTTTCAAAAGGCACAAAAATGGAGAAAAAAACGCGCCATTTAACAAAAAACGCACCAAGGTCAGATTTTTTTTTTTTGAAATATTTTATTGAATTAATTTTGCGTCTTTACAACATTTAACTTTAGTCCAAAATTTTAATGTTGATATAATATTGTGCCAATGCATGAAGGGAATCATTCTCCACACTTTTTCAATACTAGATAATTATTTCGACATCGGTTTCAAATTGTACTGCTAATGGCATGATATCATATTTGCTTAAAGCTGCAATGTGTTTCCGTGTTCCAGCATGCCGAACAAGGTTGGATATTTAAACGTGATATCGCATTTGCAATAAAAACATCTTGCTTTTGTGTTATTATTTGGTCAAGGCCGAATCCCTTGCTTAAACTCACATTGTGATTCCCAAATCCTTTTGTATTTCGCTTATGATCTCCTTTTTTAGACTCCATTCTTGACACTAACTTTAAATATTTTTTTTTTTGGTAAATATAAATTTTATTAATTTTAGTGTTACAACCCTTTATATAAACGAATTTTTTATGCATTTTATAAAAGACGAACAATGATCGCAAGTCTCAAGAATACCTTGCTTTTGCTAAGCTCTTTAACAGACTTGACAACAACTTTTACGACAAAAAAACAATTATGTACTCTGAAAATCTAAAATGGACAACAAATTTCTTATAATGAAATGTTACAAATTGTCTATAACAACAAGACGGTTTAACGGTTTTTGTGAATGTGTTTTGGTACCTCTTAAACATCATTAATGGTTGCTCTTATTATGGTCGGTAAAATTGAATGTAAAAATTGTACATAAATTGAATGAAATGGCATTGAAACAGTTGTATTTTTTGTACAAAATTCTTTTTTCTCATACGCACCAAAATTAAAGAAAAAGCGCACCACGCACCAACTCAGATATTTTTCGCACAAAATATTTAGAAAAGCACCAAAAACGGTGCGAAACGCACCAAGTTGACAACGCTGCTAATTAAGCTGGCATAAAATAAGAGTTTTTAGGCGAGAGGGGTGAAGAGAGCGCTTTTTCGTTGACACAATTTTTCATCCAGCCTCATACCCGCACCACCAGCACAAAACTAATACATACACACTTACGAATACACAGGTTCTGTGTTTTCTTTTTTTTTTACAGACCGCATTCATGCTTGGAACATAATTGGGACGAACGACGAATTTTTCGTTGCGAATATACGTCGTCAAAAATAGAACACATGCATTCATATGAAAGTGAACACAGCACCGACGTCGACGAAATTCGTCGTACGTGACGAATTCTCTGATAGATTTATTTCTATTTCATACGCCGACGAACGTCGAATAAATCAGTACAGCGTTACCATTTTTTTAGTTTTAAAATATATTAGTAAATAATGTTAATTTTTACTTTAATAAGTTCTTATTTTTATGATATGGAGCATTTTAGTTAAATATACATAACTATTAATGATGAAATTTTTTTTTTAAACATTTTTTTTAATGCTTAATTTTATAAAGAAATTATTTTCTTTATACGGTAACACTATCATTGGTATGTTTGTATGTATATAAAAACAAATTTGTAATAAAAAATACACACAATTTTTTGGATTATTATGACAGCAGTTGTTTGTTCGTCCCAGTTGTGCGCCACACGACGAATTTACGCAACGAACTTTTGCCAACGAATTCGTCGTGCTAGACGAAATTCGGCGTTCGTCCCAATTGTGTTCCCTGCATCATCAGTCGTTAGTTAGCAATCGTCGAGTTAACATGAATTACAAAGAAGAAACAAAATTTATGCATTTATGTATGTTTTAATAAAACAGTATGAAACATTCTCAATTCATTTTTAATTTTTTTTAGGTATTTTATATGTTTTTAAATATTTTTTCTTGAGTACATTCTCAAATATATGTATATAAAATTTTATATTTTGGTATTTTATGTTTTTATTTTATTTATAAGCAGAAAATATTTTTTGTAAATAAGGCGGTTTATATTTATTAATTGTTAATTTATTATTTATTTAAACATAAAATTTTTTAACGATTAATTATAAAAATTCTCAGAATTTACTTAAAAAACTACAAAAGTTCTAAGAGAATTAATAAGTTACATACACAATTAAATTAAAAACTTTGAAAAATGTTGGCTAAAGTTTTTTTATTAGTATAGAAGTTGTGAAGCAATTTAAAAATTTTTTATATAGATGTTTAAAATTTTCCCTCATTCCAAAAATATTCAGTAAATTCGCTTCTTATACTTGTAATTCCTCCTAAAATAATTGCCAATTCATCATCACTTATTCTCGCCATAATATTTCTGCCAACTATGTACATATGTTCCGTAATGTGTATAATAATAATAATGTGTATGCAACGAAAGACAAACTTCAAATGAATACAAAAAACACCAACACATACAAAACTGAGTACATGTATACATTTTATGTCAGCATAATTAGACTCGTGTGTGAATAAAAGAACACAAATTGTGCTGTTTAATAATTAGACTCGTGTGTGAATGGTGATTGACAACATTGACTTCAAATCAAGAACATAACTCGCAGTCTACAGTAGCTTATTATTTATTATAACATTTATCAGGAGAAAAATTATGCTAGTATAGACCGCATATATTAATGTTTTGTTGCTCTTATAACATCGTTATCAGACAATTATCAGAACAACGATGTCAGACATCAAATATCATTTTCCAATATGAAAAAACGAGACAACAAACAAAATCTATTTGCTGTCTCTGCCACTCCACCTTAAAATTGTGCTAAAACAGCACATGAACATTTACTAATATTCCCCACATAGAAAAAAATGAACAAATTTAGTACTGTTATTCTGCTGGCGCTATGTTAATGTTATAACAAATAATAAAAGTGTTCCCTCCCAGAGATATGCGCGTTTTATGAAAGTGATGGTACACGTATTTAAATCTTTAAAATGGCTCTCCTGAACAAAGCCGGTTTTTACCCTTAGGTCCCTTTCTATTTTGCGCGTCACATATACAAAGCTTTTTATATCAAAATGAATTAATTTTTAGTTTGTTGTTAAAATAGTTTGTATTTTTTATATTAAACTTAATTAATTTTTAGCTACATAATTCGTTTATGTGTAATATTAATTATTAATTGCTTACTTGAAATAAATGCATTCGAGATACAAAAATGTATATGTATGAAAGTACAATGCACGCACTTAATAAAAGATTTTGTATAAGTAAATTAATTTTTTTGAATAAAGTATTTTAAATATTTTTTTATTTATAACAAAAACAATTTTCACTTAATATTATTTTATTATAAAAATGGATTTTTAATTTTATTTTTGAATAAAAATAAATGTTTCATAAAAAGTACCACAATGTTAAAAAAGTACTCTTTTTGTTGACGGACAGTACCATTTCAATTTTTCAGTTTTCCATCACTGATAGGACAACGGGACCATGTAAGGACCCAAGTGAGCTGGAATCTAATCTTCACTTTACCAGCAACCTGCTAACCTAACCTATCACTGATAGGAATATAAAATGTACATGTCAATAGCGTTAGTGCACCAAATAAGAGTCAATTAATTGGCACATCTTAAAATATTATGGGAAAAGCAAATTTTATTTGAAACAAACGGTTGTTTGAAAATTTTTCGTGAGAATAGTTTTTCTATATCGTAAACTGAAATTCAAAATAACGTAACTACAGTATTTGAAATTTTACAGGAAATTTAAAAAACTTATTAACGCCGGTATGCATAATATTAACATAGCAAGTTAGACAAAATTGAACTAGAATTTATTTAGTTTTTCCACATGCTGTGAAATCAGAAATTATTGTAGAATATAGTCATGAGTTCCGACGCTTGTGTGGGATACAATTAAATTCTCTTTTAAAATAAATGAAACACAAGGGAAAAAAATAAAAATAAACACAATTTTTTGAGACTTTAATTAAAGATAAAGATTTGTATTTTTGGAAGCTTTAGAACAATATGTCGAAGGTATCCCATGATTTTTTTTTTTTTTTTTGCAAAATATGTTTCTGTTTTCAATTATTGGATATTTTTACAGCTCTCCCTGGTACCGTATAGCGATTCAGATGAATCTTTTGTTGATTTAAATGGTTTGGAAAGTTTAAAAGAAGTCGGTGAGGAAACGTGTGTTGGGAAAAGGGGCTACAGAAAGCAAAAGAGAATATGTAAAAGGCTGCAAAAAGTTAAGAAAAAAAATACGAGTGTTTTGCCCAACCCGTGCTTAAAGAAAAAATGTCCAAATTCGTGTCATGATAAAATTTCTGAAGATGAAAGGGTAAGAATAAATGAACATTTTTGTGTTAAACAAGTCGATATTAAAAGGCGATATGGAGAAAGTGACAGAAAAAAGTGCAGCTTTAATTATTTTATCAATATCAATAATACCAGTTTTAAAGTTTGTCAAAAATTTTTATTGAAAACGTTGAACATTTCACAAACGATTTGAATATCCGTAATAAAAAATACAAGTTCGTATAAAACTTGCCTTGAAAATATATAAAAGCCAACTGCACACAACAAATCTGAGGAAGCAAGCATATCGCTAGTAAAATCCTTTATAGAACAATTACCAGCGGTTCCTTCACATTATTGCCGGAATAAAAGTACAAAATTATATCTACCTCAAGAATTTCGAAACATAAAAACTGTATATCAGCATTATGTAGAACATTTGAAAACTATTAATAAAGTAAATAGTCAGTTATCGTTAAGAGTATTCCGTAATATTTTTAGAAAGAGTTTCAATTTAGGCTTTCATTTACCTAAAAAAGATAAATGTATCTTATGCGAGAATTACAAAAATTTAGACACAGAATCCAAAAAGCAATTGCATTCATCAGAAGAGTATCAAATGCATCTAAAGGACAAAGAGAAATGTAAGCAAATATTTTGGAGGACCAAAAGCTATGCAAAGAGAATCCGGCTTATTTATGTACAAGTTTCGACTTGCAAAAGGTCTTAAATACTCCCTATGGAAAAAGTGTTACTTTGTTCTATTCTAGAAAATATTCATTCTACAATGAATGTTTTTATGAGAGTGGTACAAGAAATGGGTTTTGTTTTTTATGGGGAGAAAAGGATGGTAAACGAGGGTGTAATGAAATTTGCACAACTGTTTTCCAATACCTTAAATTAGTCGATGAAAGAAAAACCCAGTCGATAGTTCATCTTTATTGTGATAGCTGCGCAGGACAGAACAAAAACAGAGCTATGCTTGCGACATTAACCTATTTTGTTGAAAATTCTAATTTTGTGACTAATATAAAAGTCACATACTTGTTGCCTGGACACACCATTATGCCTGTTGATTCGATACATAGTACAATTGAATCGTTTATTCGGAATAGAACTATTTGGGCTCAAAGTGAGTGGTACACCAAAATATCAAATGCAACAACTAACCCAAGAAAATATAATTGTATTGAATTAACTAACAGTGATTTTAAAGACTGGAAGACATTTTCACAGCCGTTATTTCCAAATTCAGTGAAAATTCAATTTACAAAATTACGCTCTGTTACATTGGACAAAAATATTCCAAATATTACTCTTAAATATGGCTACTTCGATGAATCTGAAACCATAAATTATAATCTAAATTCAATTCCACGATCCAGACGAAACTCCGAAATAGTTTCTAAGGGACCTACTCAATTATATGATGATATATTAAACATTTCTTCTGCTAAATATAAGGATTTGAAAACGCTTTGCGATAGAAAAACTATACCCGTAAAATTCCAACACGAGTATTTAAATTTAAAATGGGATGGATCTGTTAAAGATTTGCTACCTGAAACCGACCAGGAAGATAGTATTTAGCGTTCTTTATATATTTTTATCTATCGTTATTTCAATATGAATAACATTACTTTGTTAACACAAAACTTTAAATATATGAATTACATTACTTTATTTTTGTTTTATCCAATATACTAAGAAATGTATACATTTATTTTTTTTAAATGAAATTTAATTTAATTTTAAGGAGTAAGTAAAAAAATTAAATAAAAAAAAAACGGGAAGTCACTTCCTTAAAATAAATTTTTGTGTAACCCACACACTTTTTTAATAATAGGTTGCCAGAAGGAAAGCAAAAAAATGTATCCCACAAAAACAACCGTTATGGTGCAAACATCTATTTAAAATTATTAAAATTAAATGTATTACACAAAAAAATATTTACATTATAAATTTTAAAATAATGGCTTTATTCAAACTGGTTTTATTCAAAAAAAACCTTCTCCTGTAAAATTTCGAGTTTGTGGGATACATTTTTTCGGCGGTTATGGCTTGATATGTATGTACATACATACATACTGCCGCAAAAGTTTTCAAGTGGATGAAGTAAAATGAATTTCTATATATGTATGTATGTATGTACATACATATGTATGTATATTAATTGTAATTGTCTAATTACTGCATATTAATAGTTGTTGCTATTTATATAGGCTAAAGTTCGAAATTTAATAATCAGAGAAAAACATACATACATAAGTATGTATGTATTTCAAGTAGAAAAGGAAAATTTAATATCCAAACCACCGAGCTATTACAATTGTTCTTTTTCTACCACAGTAGTGCTAAAATCTGTATATTTTGCTTTAACTTTCTTTAGCAACTTAGAAACAAAACGTACTTAAAATTCATATTTACACGTAAATTATACGAATTGATAACAAAAACAAATTATAATATATGTACATACATACTTATTACATACATATGTACATAGTACATATGTTTAAATAAGGCACTTAAAAATAAATGAAATGAAAATCACACATTTCTTGATAGCAGATGTTATTTTAAAATTATAGCAACAAGAATTATGTTTTTTTTTATTTTTAGTGCGAGCACTCAGACGAGGACTTAACTTACGCAATGCATTATACTAGAACTATACTCTACTTACTAGAGAGAAAGGAATATGATAGAAAAACTATATGTTGGAAATGTAGAATAAAGCTTAATGGTAGTATTCATAAAAAATAAAATAGATTTCAAATGTGTTTTAGTAAAAAATTTCTATACAGATTTTTCTTAAAATATATTTCAAATCCACTTTAAATTTTTATGAATAAGGGGGTAATTCTCTTACAACTCTGCTATTGCGCGTTTTGTTAATTTTTAGAGCAGTTTTGCGGTGCCTCTGGTATGATGCGTCTAGCATTAACTTTCTTAAGCTGTACTATGAGCAAACAATTTTTTTATTAATTGTTTTACTTCGCCGTCGGTTCCGCTAAATGATGAAAGAAGGCGATGTTGTGTACAGTAAATTGGAACAGTATCAATCACAATCGGAAAAGTTTTTAGTGGCCAGTGCTATGCCTTCACCACTTAAATAGTCCGACAACATTAATACAATGCCACAGTATTGTACATTCGAAAAATTAATGATGTTATGTTGATTGACTTGCTCTCGCCATGGGTTTGAACCCATATGCCAAGTCATTGTTCGCTTTGTAGTCGATGCGCTTACCACTTCAGCCAACACCACCATATCAAATAATAAGTCTTTTGTGTGAAATAGACTTGAAGCAGTTAACACATGTAATCACATTTTACCAAAATTTAAAAAAACCATTCTTTTCTTGTTTTTAATATATGTACGTTATGTTTTTGTCAAAAGTTCAAAAAATACATTCATACATATGTATGTATGTACATATGGTGAGAACTTAAAAAAATTAACTTACCAACCAACTTCAAAATATTTTTATCAATATATATGTATGTATGTCTTTTCTTGCAAAAAAATTTATAAATTTTGAGCTGAGCAGACCAAAGTGACTGTCGTGACATGAAGTAAAATTGCTGCAATAAAGATCGCACAGTATAAAAGAAAATACAATTTTAAGAAACGACAAAAATTGATGCTACAAAAATCGTTCAATATACATATGTATGTATACTACATGGACTTTGCTATCTATTTTATTCTTTCTGTCATTTTCGCAAACACTCGGTTGGTTATACATACATACAATAATGCATACATACACAAATAAATTTCATTATTAAAAACAGCATATTATTTATGAATGTATGATAATTTTTATGATTTAATTTACAACTTTTACCACTGAAACTAAAAAAAATGGAATATCGAATATTTGATAACGTTAGAATTCTCAGCAATGTTATGGATCGCATAAATGTTTTTGCGGTGGAAATAGCCAACAGCTTATACGTCATACAAAACATAGAACAGATTGTTAATTGTATACAAGTAAATAAATTGAAAATATTGATATGTATGGATACACAGATGTACGAGTATAATCGCTATAGCAATGAAAAATATTTGGTATTTGTCGCTTAAATTCCATCAAAAACCATGCTGCTCGAATTTTCCCTACTCTTACTAAATGTTGACGTAATTACTAGTGTATGCTGAAATACAAAAAAAAAAACACTGCTTGGTGACGTTACGTGACAAAAAGTAGACTTTTCTGTGGAAATGCCCATATGTATTTTATAGTGTGCTTGTCAAATTTCCCACTGCAAAATGTAAAGAAGTTAAAATTATGTGTTTATATTAAAATATATTAATATTTTACTTTAGAAACATTGAAGCGGATCAAAGTCCAGTATCTCTTCTCAGTAACAATTTGTGTAATCTTTACCTTATTTTGCTTAATTGTTTTATTTTTAAATTTTGACAGATATTATTGAAATAAAACAACATGTCGCAATTATTCTATTTTTGAATTCATTTTCGGAAACTTAATTTGTATGAATACAAAACACTCGCGAAAAATTTAAAAATATAACAAAGACAGCTATTGTAAATTATTATAGTTTATATCAGATGAAACCAAAAACGCAAATGTAAAAACGAAAATTATAAACCGTCTGAAGATTGTAAATTTTGATAGACGTTAGCAACTACGGATGGACGTCAACTGACAAGGACACTGTAAAATACATACTGTGAACCACAAAGTAAATATATATCAATTATATGCAAGTGTACAACAACTAAGAAAATACAAAAACAACAGGCGTTTTGTTTGTGTAAAAATAATGGATGAATGTCAAAAACAGATGAGAACAACATGAAGAAAACAACAATAATTTGTAGAATTATGTATAACAAAGCAAAACAAACCAAAATGGCGTACGAAAATTGTAAACAGCTTTTGGCAGTCATACATTACCACTAAACGCGAAAAAAATGAATCACCTGATTACTTTCATATAATATATGAAAGTAATTATGTATGTACTTGATATAAATTTACTATGGTGTACCATACCACGTACATTTATTAGTGTATTCATAAAATATAAATACATAGCCACATACATACATACAAATACATATACATGAATATGAATATACTATTTATATTACATTGTCAAAAGACACTTTTATATGCATGTATGATTTTCCGAAACTCGTCTAATCAAGGATTTGTTTATTTTTTAAATTTTATAAACTATTTTTAGCAACAAAAGTATTTATACTTAGTTTAGACGCTACAATTATAAAGATATGTGTTATTCTTTAGCGATCACTGGCAAAAATCTAACTGTCGTCAATATTTTCTTGTGTGTGTTTTCAACAAAACCAAATACAAAAAAAAAATCCAAAAGCAGCTGAATTCTTATCAGCACGTAAAATAAAAAAACATAAAACTTATCAATTTAAACTTAGGCATGATAGATATTGGAATGAAAAAAATTTGGTATATTTCTCTTATTTGGCCTAGTAAGTGCGGTAAATATACATACATACATAGCTCATTTGCTCGATAATGGATATAGTTCCGTAAGTTGCTTCTTCACAATACGAAAAACTAATGTTTTCTTGAGACTCCCAACTTACATGCAGACATTACAAAGGCTTTTTATATCGGTACATTTGCACTAATAAGTGTAAAATGTAATATGAATTTAAGTATTTCGACCTGCTTAAAGGCTAATTGATTTTTATAGACTAATGGCCAGTTTTTGACTTCATATTTAAGTATGTAGTTAGTTAATTTTATTTAAATTTATGTTGTATTTAAATAAGATTTAATGTTTTCAGTGATTAATTAAATAAGAGATTTAATTACGATGAAAATATGGTAGCACCCCGTTATTTAAAAAAAAATCCCTAATGAACAGCTGATTAGAACAAAGAAAGAAAATAAAAAAAAAACATATTTTTATTTTAGCTTAAATAAAAATAATTAAGAATTGCTAAAATGTTTTAAAAGAATAACAGCAACTTTCAAAATAATTAAAGGGCTAATTATATGCCAGCAGCCAAAAATTTTTTTGCTTTGATTTAAATAAGAGGAACAAGAAGGGAAAAACATATGGAAATTCGTTCATCTTAATTATTATTTAAATACAGAAGGTTGTTCATTTAATTATTCATTAAGTATTTTTTTTTACGTATGAAAAGAAATATTATCAGCCTCAAGTTCAGTTTTTTATTTAATTAATGAAAATTCAAATTACTAAGATTTATTCTATGTTTGAAAAATATTATTATTATATCCAATCAGTTTAGCAGAAGTTCGAACAATAATTACGTTTATTCGTAATAATATAAAAAAAATATTAAGTATTTTTTTTTAAATATGCACTCAAAAACACAAGTCGGTATTTATTTAAAACTTAAAAATAATTGACACTTATTTCTAAAGTCAAAAATTAGACCTTAGCTTCGTAACGTAATGATCAGAGAGAATACTCACAAAATTCATATTAAACTTTTTATTATCATATACATAAAATTGCATTTTATAGCTTAGGATTCGTAACGTTACGATCAGTGAGAATTGTTAATATTTCAGCAACAAAGGAAATTTTTAATATCTAAAATTGCTTAGATTACAGCATACATGGCTGAAACTTGTAATTTAGCAATATAGAAAATATAAGATTTTCCTCAGAAATGGAAATACCATAAAATATACTTATTTCATATTTTAATAATTTATTTTGGCTACATCAAATATGGAGTCACTGTATACGGATTTGGAAACTGATATTTATTTTATAGTAGCTGTATTCGGTGCGCTTAGCTGCCCAAATTTGTTGTAAAATAACAGCAGCACTTACAATAAGTAAAAATAATTGATTCTTCCTTTCTTTTAGTGAAATTCCATTACAACTTAAAACAACACACTTAATTTAATGACATTCTGTGATTTAGTTGCACAGATATATTAATATGTTATATGTATGGGGAATGCCCGTTCTCCACGTCCTACCGCTTCAAAATTATTCTGGAAGTTATGTTTTGTTCTTAATGTAACACATGCCGAATTTTAAAACAGTCCGTGCATTAGTTGTACAGATATACATATGTATGTATTAGTATTTTACTTGTAAATGAATATTAATATTTTATTTGTAAGTGGGATCCCCTTCCCCTCGAACTTAAAAAAATGTACTATTTTACTTTCCTGTCATCACTAATAAGGATCCGAAATTTCAAGACAATCGGTCTTACCGTTTGGCTTCTTATAAGGAAAATACAAAGTTGGATGTGGTCTTGGCTGTAGCGGTTAGCGCGTTGACTATTAAGCAAACTATGACTGTGTTCATTCTCTGGTCAGGTCAAGTCAAAAACATCATTAATTTCTCTAATGTATGTACGTTAGTGTGGAATGCATTAATTGTTGTTGGACTGTTCAAGTGATGAAGGCATAGCACTGTTCACTAAAACCACTGTTCCGATAGCGATTGATGCTGTTCCAAGCTAATGTGTACAATAGGCTTTTGCAAAAGTACAAAAAACAAATACTTAAATGCATTCTCTTTTTTTCGTGTATTTGTTTTATTATACCCTCTCTTTACTATACCTTCTTCTGTTTTCTATTATAAGAAACAAACACAATAAATACTGTTCTTGTACGAAGTAAATACAGCAAGTATTAAAGCATGTAAGAACTAAGCATAATAAGAACCAAACACATTAAGTAAAGACAAGCACTACTTAAACTATTTACTAAAATACTCGAGTATTTTTGTAAGTTTTATTTGGTTTGTATGATATTTCGCTTTTATTTAATTTGATGTTAAGATCAAATTATCAACATATCAATAGTTGTATATACTTAGATAGGTATGTACATATGTATATTCCATAAAATTAACTGCTAAATTAATGCTAAAAATAAAAACCAAGAAAATACTTAAAATACCCACATGGTAAAATAAGAACCTTGCAAAATACTTACAGAATATTAGCAAAAAAAATGTTTACTTTACTCTACTTATAGTGAATAAGAATGAGTAAATACAAATACTCTGAGCGTATAAAGAGAATAAATGTTGTGTTTGTTTTTTTTCCGTTTTGTATTTACTTGCTTTGATCCCCTTTTGTACTTGGATTTACTCTGAGAATTTTTAAAAAAGCAAATGTTTTTGAATTTATATGTACTTAGTGCAAAAGCCTAGTGTACAACATCGACTTCCTTTGTCGGTTAGCAGAAACGACGGTGAAGTAAAACAATGAATAAAATGCCTGCCCGTGCATCTAATTTACAACAGAGGTGCTGCAACACTATTTTAAAAATTAAAAAAACGAGCACTAGCGGAGTTGTAAGATAATTAAGCCTTCTTCTACATTTTCAACATCTTTGGACACTGCCCTATCCCTTTCTCTAAGTTCTGGCACATGCATTCCACAAGTAGGGGTCATCTCTTGAGTGCTGGTCAAAACAAAATAGAATAAAATGCGTGTACTTAACATTAGAGGCGCTCAATTACTCCTCTAAGAATTAACAAAACGTGCAAAAGCGGACGCGAAAAAAAATTAAACCTTCTGCATTTTCAACATACATACATACATACATACATATGTATGTATATCTTTTCTATCTATCACTTTCCCTAAGTTCTGGCACAATGCATTGCTATTCCCACAAAAAAGATAAAAGTGATTTTGGGTCCATTTTACATTTTTAATAATTATTTATTTTTTGGATACAGACGATAAGTAATACAGAAAAACTAACTAACTTTTAACAATTTTGAACAGAACAGAGCAGAAACAAAATCTAAAGACTCATGAATGAACCCTTAATTTTGTCTGAACAATAGGCAAATTGTTTATACATAGATATAAGTATGTACATACTCGTATATACCGGAAAAATGTGTTTATAAATACTAAATGCCTACAAATTTATTATAAATAGCAGCACATACGTATGTATGTACGTACATACATATCGATAGCCTCAATTAGAAAGGCCCTAACATGTATTTATTACGAAATTGAGTTTTTCAGTGAATCGAATACATTTCACTCAAATACACTTCGTCACAAAAATTTATTGCAATAGTGTAAAAATATCGATTTTACAAGCAATTCTACAATTATTACCATGATACAATAAATTACCAGGTATTCTCGGAGAGCCAATTGATTATTTTTTTGCGTGGTGTGAACTGTCAATGTTGTTTATGTTTACCTACACACTCACAAACTATTAACTAATAACGTGCTCATTTGTTGTGAGACGTATGTATTTCCAGAAAAAATTTCCATTACCTCATTTGTAAAACAAAATACCCAATTTGGTCCTGAAAATATATCTTTATTCAAACTAAGCCTACATATCATTTCAAATTTTTTTATTTTATTTCACATTGAATTGTATTAACAAAAAACTAAAGCTTACAGTACACGGCATGTCAAAATCCACATTCACATGTGGCTCTGACGTAATTTTGACGTCACCATGAAGCTAAATTGGCAACATGTCGTGTACTTCCACTTTTTGTGACACTCAAATGCAGCACACATTGATATGTGTGCCACATGTTCCTTTGTAGAGACATGCAAACATGCATATTTTAGACATGTCGTGTACTAGCTTGGTGCATTTGAATTTTGACATTTGTAATATTTTTACATGCGAATGTAGCAGCCCCAAGCATGTGGCAGCAAACATTTTGACACAACATTTTTCAATAGTATGTAGCCAATGGCACTCTTGCCAATGTTGATTTTCTCCAACAAAATGTGGTAGGAATTTAATGACGAAAAAATTTTTTATTATTATTAATCACACGATGACAGATTCATGATAATTTTTTTGGTTTACGAGTAGGGTAGAGATAAAAGAAGGATAGAAAAATGATCATATTTTCTCTTTTCCATGCATTTATTTGTATTTCTCTTTGCTTTGGGGTTTTTGTTTTATTAATTAATATCTTGATTAACAGCTTAATTAGTTTGGGTTTTTGTTATTATTTCTCGTTCTTGTTCTAAACCATGCAAAAGATACTTTCAAAGCTAAGATGAAAAAATTTACTATTTATAAATTTATTTAATAATTAATAAAACAACTGTGATCGCCAATTGTTGCGTTGTTTTTGTGTCAGTGCAGTATTATATAATTTTTTTCACCATTTTATTGTTCATGGGAATTATTTCATGATAAAAGTGAATTTATTTTATTTATTTATTTATTTTATTTATTTTTTCATTTCCTGCACAACAAGACAGTGTCTTATATTTATAGTGCAGGAACGCATTACGTTACAAAATAATTTATTATTAACATGCATATCAAAATTAATAAAAAAAAAGAAATATGTAGATAGATATAACAAAATTATACGAAGTTATGCAAAAAAACTGAATAAAAATTTTTTGAAACTATTAGCATTGCTGTTTAGTTGTTGACTGAGTGGAAGAATGTTCCAAAGACGAGCAGCATGTACATAAAATTGCCATTCGGATACCAGATATTGATGGCGCGGTATTATAATATTTCGGTTCCGTGGTGATTGGAAGAAGCGTAATCTGTCAAATAGATATTTTGGGGTTTTGGTGTTTATTATTTTATGTAAAAACATTAGTGTACGAACTTTTAGCAAGCTTTCAAAAGGGATTCCGTACAGATTGTTGGAAACTGGAGAGACATGATCAAACCTTTTCAATCCATAAACCTATCTTACAATATTGTTGAACAAAACATTGAGCTTTCTTTTACTAATTGAATCACAGCTTGCAAACAATTCACAACCATACAATAAGCTGGGGATAAGGTATGTCTTAGCAAGTAATGTTCTAATACTTATTGGTGTAAAGTATTGTGTTGACCAGAGAGATCTTAACTTTATATATGTTTGACCAACCAAGGCATTTATGTGGTCGTTCCAAGTCAAATTGCTATTAAAAATTATACCAAGATTTTTTGCAGCTCTGACAATTTCGATTTTTTCACCATTTAAGACAATATTTTCGGAAATGGATGGATTTAAGGTTTTTTTACATACAACTATGCACTTAGACTTACGGGGATTTAGACAGAGTCCCTTTGCACTCTTCGTTTAAAGTCATTATGCCTGAAGATATATTACGGACTGTGCAACCTAATGTAAGTTGCACATCGTCTGCATATAGATTGATTTTACATTTGGAGAGTTGCTTTGGCAAGTCATTTGCGTAAATCGAAAATAGGAGTGGCCCTAGAATAGAACCTTGTGGAACACCCCTAATAAGTGTTAAGCTATCTGACCATACATTATTTACGAATACCGATTGTCTGCGATTTGTGAGATATGAGGATATAAGCTTGGTTGAGGTGCCATCAAACCTAAAGAAATGTTTCAGTTTTTTTACAAGTATGTCATGGTCCACCGAGTCGAATGCTTTAGAATGATCTAGGAGCACTAAAAAATTTATGTCCCCACCTTCCACTCCCTGCCGTATATTTTCACTTACTTCTACAAGAGCCGTAACGCAGCTGTGACTCTGACGAAAACCAGACTGCGTATTGGAAAGCAAATTCTTACTAGTAATATATTTTATCATTTGTTTGTACAGAAGTCTTTCTAGAACCTTAGAGAGAAAACACAATACAGCTATTGCTCTGTATTCTTCATTCAATTTGGGCAATGGCAAAATTTTCGCATGCTTCCAATTTAAGGGGTACACACATGACATTATAATACTATTGAAAAGATGAGTAACATACGGAAGAATCAAGGGCATGACAAATCTTATAAAATTTGGGTGTATATTATCAGTTCCCACCGCATTTGATTTTATCGATGAGCAAGTTGTAAAAACATCATATTGAGTAACACAGGAAAATTTAAAATTATCATTGATTGTATCTGTATCTGACGCAGATGAAGGAAATTTGAAAAATGTGGGATTTGTTTGGATCATAGGGATGTTGGTAAATGATTTGTTTAAAATGTTTGGATCCACTTTGGAATCAATATTGTTGTTGGACTTGCCAATTCCTATTTCGCGAATAGCATTCCATGTTTGTTTAGTGCTGATCGCAGAACTAAAGCGCCTAGAATAATATTCCGTCTTTGCATGTTTTATTTGCTTAGTAACATTTTTTCTGGGAATTGTATATTCTACCTTTAACTCAGAAGTTCTAAAACGCTTCCACCTGGCATATGCTAGATCTCTTTTATGTATAGCATTCCTAATAGCATTTGAAAACCAGGGTTTTAATTTCTGTGTGATTTTCTTATGTTTGAGTGGTACAGTTAGCTCAAAGAGTTGTTTAATGTTGTACTCAAGAAATGAAGATTGGTCATCAACGGAGGGCATAAAGAAGATGTCACTCCAGGCAACATGGGAAAAATATTCAGATAAAAGGTCAAAATCTAAGTGCTTAAAGTCTCGATAACTATAACTCTGGTCGACATGTTGGACCCTAAAATTGTATGTTAAAAAGATCAGATCATGTTTAGAGAAACACGGAGCAGATATCTGATCATACAAATTTACATTCTCAGTGTTAGACACAAAGAAAAAATCAATTAGTGTACTTGTTGTAGATGTATGATGTGTTGGACTTATGGTATTAACCGGAAAAAGTCCAAGAGATAACATATCATCAATGAGGGTTGGCTCTGTCAACACGTTTGAATTGAAATCACCGGTTATTACTATATCATCATGCATTGAGGCGAGAGTTTCGATTGTCGAATGCAAAACAGAAAAGGGTATCCTATTATTTGGTCTATATACACAACCCACCAGCATACTTTTGCCAAAAGAGGAAACTTCAACAAAAATTAACTCCACATTTAGACCGATTGAACTACATGGATACAGCTTACAGGATATGCCACTTTTAGTAAATATGGCAACACCACCACCATGACTTCCTCTATCAGCTCTAAATACTTTGTACCCATTAGGACATACAAAACTATTAGGAGTAGATGTAACTAATCACGTTTCCGAAACACAAATAACGTCAATGTCGGAATTTTCAAAAACTAATTTAAATTCATCTACTTTATTATTTAAACTTTGGGCATTTATGTGTACGATTTTAAATCCTTTTTTATGCTTAGCCAGTATCCTGACCATACTCATAGTTATTTTACTTTTTATTAGATGTTGTTTTATTTCTTCTTTCTCTTCGACATTTTATAAATTTGACTTCACACAAAATTTTCAAAATTAAACAAGTGCCAAAAACATATGACTGTTGTACATGTTAATATGAAAAATGTGTACGTATGTTACATGCGGTGTACTGACAATACATATGTAGCCAATCAACAGTTCACACATATGCTGCTATTGCAAATGTGTACGCTTCGGCTACATTTGTCCCATATAAATTTTGGGACAAAACAACATATTATGTACTACCAAAATTTTGAAGAATGTATACACTTCTGCATGTTTAGTAAATGTAAATAAAATGCTGCAAATTCTCGTGACGTCAGAGCCACATGCGAATGTGGCTTTTGACATGCCGTGTACTGTAGGCTTAAGCCATAGAATTACCATTAAACTAACAACTTACAGATGGAGGTTTTTGCATATGTTCATAATTCACAATAGTTAATGAGCGCAACTTTTTACTTAAATTTATTTTCTACCGATCTTATAAGTAAATAACAAAACTTTAAAATTCATTTTTTCCGAAGTGTTACCCTTTCATTTCTAGTGCATTTTGAAAACGAATCTTTTCACTGAAATATATTGGTTAATTATTTTCGCGATAAGAACGATTTTTTTAATGGGATAATTTGTAAAAAATAATTTGTGTTTGCTTTTATGCAATTATTTGCCAATATTTATGTTTTCGCTTCTAAAGGAATTTAGGACAATCTGACATACGGCATGTTAGTATCTCTTAGCATCTTCGATATTATCCCGAAATATGTTTGCGTGCAATTTGGGAACAAACAGCGTCTGGTTACACTGTTTGCGAGTAAATAAAATACAATTACATATGTGTTGGTATTTTTCTCTCAGCAGTGGTGTTGCAACAAAGTTTATTCCTTTGACTACTTCTTCTACTGAGTACTCCATATTATTCTATACTATCAATTCCTCTTTTATTTTTTGAGTGTGTTATAACACAATTTAATAGTTTTAAAATATTTAAAGGAAAGAGTTCTGTATTTGTACTAAAAAAAATTGTTCTAAAAGTATGGAGCAGTTTTTTTGGTTCTCGAGTGCAGAAAAATATATAAGGTAATGAGTATCTGGTACTTAAATATCAATACTTTTACAACTCTACGCGGCAAGTGTTTGACAGTTCTTGCAACAAAGCAACAATAAAACACCATGTTGTTTGTTTTATTGTATATACAAACTTTAAGCAAAAAATTACTTTCTTAGAAATTATATGAATTTTTTAAAGAACAAAAATATTTTTAAATAGCTTTATAAGCTTTTTAATTAATAATTTACTGTAATCGTTCAAAATAGTATCGACACTGTTTTCTCTATTTGCTAATATGCAGGGTTGCATTTCTTTTACCGTCTGAGAGCAGTTGCTACTCTAGTTATGAGTTGTGAATAAGATCTATAGCTATCTATTAACTATTCTTTATATCTTCACTTTCGCCGGTAGCAGTATGTTCTATATTGTTTTATTTTATTTTTATTCAATTTAAATTTATTATCACTTGAATATTTTCACAACCACAATCAGATTAAAACATAAACAATTTTTGACAGTACCGTAGTTACGTAGCGATTTGTATTATGCACAGCTGATCCAGGCGAATGCTAATAAGGCCACCCATGCAGCGTTACCGTTCGATTTTTTCTTCTACTTACAAAAAAGTTGGACCTAAAAGTGTATTTGACAAAAAAAAGTGGCATTTCTTTTAAACTCATATTCAGTATACCAAATTATGTTTTTTCATATATTTCGTTCAATTTATTTTATATAGAATAATTTTTGAAAACATAATTTCTCAAATACCTACATATTTATGTATGTGTGAATACAAATTTAAGATATTCAGCCATGTCACAGACATAAACGATTGTAAAATCATAATCACTTAAATCTAGTATAATTCTTGTCATTTTAGATGAGTGGTTTTTATGTGAAAATAGCGAAATTAAAGGTCTATGGTCTGTTACTACTATTAATTTTCTGCCATATAAATACGGTCTGAAAAAGTTAATACTCCAATGAATTGTTAAAAGTTCTTTTTCAATCACCGGTTTGTTTATATTATGTTTTTGTAGTGATTTACTAGCATATGATATGGGTAAATCTTGTCCTATTTCTCCTTGGGATAAAATTTCTCCTAATGCGTAATTTGATGCATCTGTGGTTAAAATAAAAGATTTATCGAAATTTGGATATTGTAATATTGGTGGATTCATTAATTTTTCTTTCAATTCCTCAAAAGCCTTCTGGCATTTTTCCGTCTATATAAGTTTTGTTGATTTCTTTAAGAGTAAGTTTAAGTCTTTTGCAATGTCCGCGAAATTTGGTATAAATTTTCTATAATAGTTGCAGAATGTAACGAACCGTCTTACTTCGTCAGCGTTTTTTGGTGTTGGATAATTTTTTATTATTTCGTATTTGGATGGGTCAGTCTTTACACCGTTCTTTGTTATTAAATGTCCTGAGTAAACTACTTCTGGTCTTAGAAAACAACATTTCTTTGGATTAAGTTTTAGATTATATTGTTGTGATCTATCGAGATCTCTTACCAAATTTTGGTTGTGGTGATTTAAACTACAACCGTATACAATTATATCATCTACATGGATAAATGCTTCAGATTCTAGTCCGGATAGTGCTATTGTAAGCATTCTTTGAAAACTGTTAGAAGAAATTTTTAGTCCGAATGGAAGTCTTTTAAATTGAAAATGCCCGTGCGGTGTTGAAAAAGCTGTTAATGGTCTGGAGTCATTATCCAAATCAATTTGATGAAAAGAGCTAGTCATATCGAGTGTAGAAAACCATTTCGCTCTACCTAATTTGTCTAAAATATCCTCTAATCTAGTTAATGGAAATTTATCATTGATAATTTTATCATTAAGTTTTCTAAAGTCCACAACAACTCTCCATTTCTTTTTGTCTTCTATATTTTTCTTTGGTACCAAAAGGAGTGGAGCATTATATGGGCTAACTGATGGTTCTATTATTTCGTCATTAAGCATTTTCTGTACTTGTTCATTTATTATGTCAGTATGTGAGTGTGGTAATCTATAATTTTTTATGTAAACAGGGTTATTGTCCGAAGTTGAAATTTTCTGTTTGTAAAAATTGTTGACGCTTAATTTGTCGTTTTCTATATGAAACACGTTTTGATATTTTTTTATTATTTCTTTTAATTGAGTTTTTGCATACTCGTCATTAAGGTATAATTGCAATTCTTTTAGTGGTTTATTATATCGGTCGTTGGTGTTTATATTTTTGTAATTTAATATGACATATGTAGTTTTTCAGTGGTTCACTTTGGAGTTTAATGCCCTGTAAAGTAATTTCTTCGTTCGTTGTGTTTAAAAGTTTTAAATGAGTCATGCCTTTTTTGGAGCTATTGAATTACTTAAAAATACACCCTTTTTTTATTTCATTATTAAAAATTGCGCAGTCTTCTGTTAAATTTAGTTTTAATGCTTGTACTATTTCTGTTCTTGGAGGTATTCTTATTTGTAATGACGTACATAAATGATTTTGTATGCATGGAATTGTTATGGTAGTATTATTTATAAATAAAGATATTGTAAATGTTTCATAATCTATTTTACAGAGATATTTCTTTAAAAAGTCTCTACCTAATATGCCGTCTGTTTCTATTGGAAAATTTTATTTTATTAAATGAAAAGAATGTTTGCATTTTTCGTCTGTTAAAGTTAGTTCTAAATCGATTGTGCCTAAAGAATAGATTTTTTCTGTAGATATTCCAGTGAGTTTACATTTTTCTTCTGGATTATATTGTTTACCTTTGAATTCAGTACACATGCGACATAGTGATATGTATCCACCTGTGTCGACAAGAAATGTTAGTTGATTATTTTTGTATTTTGTGATTATGAAGTTTGTGTTATTGTCAGATACTTTGTATAAATTAATATTTTTATAATTGATTTATTATAAAAAAATATTTTTTTATTTAATTTATTTTAATTTCTTTACACTTGTTTGTTATACTTTAAAATCTTAACTGATTTCTCATTATTCGATTTGGGTTTACAATGACTTAAAAATAATAAAATAATTTGCATGGTAAGATTTCTTATTAATTGAATTTGGTTTACAATGATTAAAAAATAATAAAATGATTTGCATGGTAATCAAAAGTGCACGCGCTACTTTTATTTTGCAATTTCCTGTTTGCAATTTGTGTCAGCATATTTAATTGTTGTGCAAGAAGTTAATAATTAGGGCATTCAATATTTCTTGCGTTAACACCTCCCCTCTAAATACCGAGCGTCCCGTTCGGTTAGAAATATGGGATATTGGAGATTCTTGTTATACCAAGTTCACTTGGTTTGTTGGTGTCAGATAATTCTGGCATGGATACATATACCGGTGGATTTGCTGTATCTACCGATGTTGGAATAATAACCATTTTACTGCTTTTTTTTAGTATCTGCGTTTTGATCAGAAGTGCCACTATGGAGGATATTGCCATTAAGGAGATGCCAAGGTTAGTAGCTAGTCCCTTTGTGTGTTTTTCGTCTAATAGGTTGATGGCTTCAGTGTTATTTGCTCGTATTTCCTTTACCATTTTTAGTGATAGGGCTTTCTCTATTGTCTGGTCCAAATATCTAGGTTGCAGTATTGCTGGTAATGGTTGAAGCTGTGTTGTTTCAAAAAGGTTGTAAGTCTTGTTCTCCACTGTCACTGATGTATTGTGGAATTGTACCACATAGGTACCAGTGAGATTCTGTGGTTCTGTGTTGATAAAGATTGTTCCATTAAATTGATTCAGGAGAATTGTTCCGGATGAAATTTCTTCAATGGTGGGGGTATTTTGGTTATCTATTAAACTGCAATTTGCTACTCTGCTTTTAATTAAGTCTGCTAGACACATATCGCTTTCTAAATTATCTAAATTATTTCTGTTGCAAATAGTAATATTGTTGTAACCTTTGCATTCATTTTTCATACCATACATTACATTTTCACATATAAGAACATTTTTATAATTTATTTTGTTTACATATTTACCAAATTTTACAGGCCTTATTAACATTTTGTTACATGAATTTACATATGTTGTTGGTATGCTTAATATATAAATGATTGAGTCATGATTGGATGCTATTTTTACTTCGGCAAACTCAAATGCCTCCTCTAAATTTACGAATGGTATGGAATCATCATTTATTATATATTTTACAATATTGATCTCTTGGGATGTCAGTAAGAATGAGTTAACTACACCTACTTTCGCCCAATGCATGGCATGTTGGATGTTCGTTAATTCTATCTTAACAGCATCTAATTTATATTGTTATTAACTGTTCTTTCATAGCATTACTTTTGTTGTGGTTATCATTATTATAATTTTCTATTATGCCATTCGTTATACGGGTGAGTTCATTAATTTTTTCTATTGTGAGTTTATTAATAATTACTTGTTTGTTGTTATTTCGCAATACCCTATTTGTTTTTTTTGTTAAAATTTCGAGATCGTCGTGATCGGGATTTCCCGCGATCCATTTCCATGCGGACCCTATAAAATTTAGGGATCTTTTTTCCCTAGGTTTTAACCTGTCCAGATATGACTGGAGTTCTGTTATCTCATGGTTCAGGCTATGTTGCATAAAATGAGCTGGGCTGACGTCATGCTTTAATGTCTCTTTCAATGTATTTATTAGGTCCTGATATTCGTTTGTTTCTATTATATGTATTAATTTAAATGTACCAGTCTGTAGTTTAGCTAGTCCATGATTCCAAGTAATTATTTGTGAGCTGGAGTAGTCCAAGATTTTAACTTCTGCCGAAGCCAGTGTCAAAAATGATCTAAAAATTGGAGTTGGGTTCAGTTTTTGATGTTATTTTTGTGTATCGTCCTTCCTGATTCTGTCAAAATTGTCGTGTTTCTGTTCTCCCTAACTATTTCTTTCCTGTATGTCTTGCTCAGTTTCGTACCTAGTCTTTTATTTTCCTTGACATAAATGATTTGTCCGGTTTCGTAAGTTTTAGGTATAGTTTTCCCTTTGTTATGATAGTTCATGTCTTCTAGCTGTTTGTCTTTAAGCCTTTTGATATTGTCCAACCTAACCTTTTCTATTTCTTGAGGATCGGTACTTACTCTTCCTAAAAAAACGTCTCTATTGGCTTCCTTTTTGTGGTTGAATGTATGGAAGTATTGTATTCATAGATCACTCTATGCAATAATTCCGAAAATGTGCTGTGTGTACCTTCGGCCTTCAAACAACGCATCATTTCCGAA
This sequence comes from Lypha dubia, assembly GCA_947311025.1. Classification (NCBI taxonomy): domain Eukaryota; kingdom Metazoa; phylum Arthropoda; class Insecta; order Diptera; family Tachinidae; genus Lypha; species Lypha dubia. The sequence goes on from OX371260.1 coordinate 73,441,807, forward strand.
AGCGTGGAATGAAACCTTTCGACTTGTCCATTGACACTACTACTATATGGTGGAGTCTTGAATACCTTCATATTGTACTGATTTTCCAACATAAAAATTATAGCTGTAGAATTAAAGGACTTTTCATTGTCCATGACAATTGTCTCTGGCATACCGAAAGAAAGCAAAAGTTCTCGCAAAGGTTCCTTTACGTCCTCAACGGCTCGCGATTTTAATATTTTCGCTTGGGCGAACTTGGAAAATTTATCTATTGCAGTTAATATTAGTTTCTTTTCTGTCATGAAAATGTCTATGTGTATGATCTGTCCAGGGAATGTTGGTATGGGTGTTTCTTGAAGTGCAATTTTGGTGGGATGCCTGTCATATTTGTTCTCCTTGCATACTTTACACAAACTGGTGATTTTCTTTATCTTGGCGTTCATATGAGGGAAATAAAATTTATTTAGCAGTTGGATTTTATTTTCTCTACTATTTCTGTGTGCTCTGTTATGTTCAATGGCTATTTCGTTTTCCTGTTCCCCTTCTCCCTTCAAATCTATTACCATGGTTCGGGTATGTTTTGTTCTGTATTGTGTAAAATTATCACTATAAATCACCTGTAATCTTCCTAAAATTTCATCAGTTGTTTTTATGCAATTTGACACAGAAGGGTTCAAGTATTTTTTTAAAACCTGCGTGAGGAAGTGATCTGTAATGTTGGGTTCGTTTATTGTATGTCTATGAAATGTAGGGAACACAATTTCAAAGTTATAGCTAGGTTGAGGTTCTACATTGGATATTATTATTTGGTTTTTGAAAACATTAAGCGGTGCGTCTGTGAATTGTATGAAATAATGTGATGAACTTTCATCACTATGTTGTGTTGCTGTCATGGAATTAATGTGCGATAATTCTTGGGGAATTCTTGATAAAGCGTCCGCCACAACATTTGTACTTCCAGGCTTGTAAATAAGATGGTAGTTATAATCCTCCAACAATGCCTTCCATCTTTTTAATTTGTAGTTTGTGTTTTTATTACTCAAAGCATAGGTTAGAGGCATATGGTCAGTGAAAATTTTAAGCTTTGAAGAACCGTAAAGATAATTCCTTAGAGATTTAAGGGCCCACACTATTGCGAGTAGCTCTTTCTCATTAGTGGCATAGTGTTCTTCCGATTTACTCAGAGTTCGGGGTAGGAAAATTATGGGTCTATCTTCCTGCGATAACACAGCGCCAAGAGCGAAATTTGACGCATCCGTGGTCAAATGGAATTCTTTACTAAAGTCTGGATAAGCTAATAAGACGTCTTCGGACATAAGCGCATTTTTTATCTTGAAAAAGGCATTTATTGCTTCCCCGTTAAGGTCTAATTTTACATTTCTGGAGGACTGTTTGGATATCCGTCCTCTCTCCCCTCTTAAGAGCACAGTCAGAGACTTTGCTAACTTTGCGTAGTCTCTGACGAAACGTCTGTAAAAGTTTGAAAGACCGAGAAAAGATCTAAGATCCCTAAGAGTTTTGGGGGTAGGAAAATCCCTTATGGCTTTCACCCTCTCTGGATTACTTTTGATACCCTTGTCTGATATTAAAAATCCTAAAAATTCGACCTCCGTTTTGAGAAAGTCACATTTGTCCAATTGGACTTTTAGGTTTGCCTTTTCAAGTGTTTCAAAAACGATTTAAAGGTTCCTTAAATGAGTGTCTTCGTCCTCTGCAAATATGATAATGTCGTCAATGTAGACGAAACAGATTTTGCCAATGTGATGCCTCAAGACATCGTCCAATGCTCTTTGGAAAATTGACGGAGCATTTTTCAGCCCAAAGGGTAATCTCGTGAACTCATATTTGCCATTGTTCACAGAGAATGCCGTCTTTTCCATATCGCTTTCTTTCAGAGGGATTTGATGAAATCCACTCTTTAAGTCTATTACGGAAAACCATTTGCTATTTGATAACTGAGGTAAGATGTCATTTATATTAGGTATTGGGTATTTATCTGGTATCGTAGCATCGTTAAGTTTTCGATAATCGATGACCAAACGATACTTTTTTTTCCCTGAGGCGTCTGCCTTTTTTGGCACGATCCATATGGGCGAGTTGTAGGGTGACCGCGATGGTCGAATTATGTCGTTGTCTAATAAATCCTTAATTTGCGCTTCAACCTCCTCTTTTAAATTCATAGGGTAGGGATAATATCTAGAATATACCGCGTTTTCGTCTGAATTTCGGCAACAACTGTTGTCGTAAATGTAATTTTTCATTGGGATCACAAAAAAGATTTTCATATTTGCCTACCATCATATTAAGTTTAGTTTTCTGGGTTTGTGTCGTGTGGCTATTACGAATATCGATCGTGATTACAGATTGGGAAACCTGCTGTTTTATTCTAATCCTATGTCTCCTCCCTATTTCCATATAGTTTTCGGCAGTATAAATTACCGCTGATAACTGTTTTAAACTGTCATTTCCGAGTATCCCGTGGAAGGATTCCAATAATGGTAAAAGAAAAACTTTAATTCTACTTGTCTTATTATTAAAGAGGTTTATAAATGTATGGTGCGTTATTTTCGTTGTTGCTCCGACTGATTTTGCAAAAAAAATTTTTTCATTTTCTATTGGGTTTTTAACTAAAGACGGTTGGATGTAACTTTTGGTAGATCCAGTATCTATAAGAAATTTTAGGATTTTTCCCGTACTCGTCTTACACTCAAAATAGGGTAAGGACGAGGTTTTTAATCTAAAAAATTTATATCAACGAAATCCTGGACAAGTCCCTCGTCACTGCGAGAAGTGTCATATTGATTGGTTAGATAATCACTAAAATCATCTAAGTTCTCTTGGGTTTCGTAGCTCTCAATTTGCTTCTCATATTCTCTTTCATTGACTGCTTCCCCGTCATCTATGTGGAAATTTCTTTGTATTTTATTTGGGTTTTGAGCCTCATAAGTTTGATTAGGCCTTTTTCCATAAAATTTATCATTCTGAGAGGGCCTATTTAAATAATTCACGTTTTTGGTCCTGATAGATTGATCAATATCCATCGGTTCAGGCCGGGGCTGAGGTTTTGGTGCCGTTGGCCTTGGAGGCTGAAATTGTTGAGCTATGGGGAATTGCCGTTGCGGTATTGCATTAAATGAAAAGTGTTGTTGGGGTAATGGGTTTCTTTGAGGCGTCGTATTGAAAAAGAATTGCCGCTGATTGTAACGCTGGGGCACAGCATTATAAGAATAATCTTGTGGAGCCTGTACACGACTAGTTGTCGGAAGAAATGGTACAAATGGCTGGTGTCTGCGTGGTGGCACATGTGGTGCTGGTTTATTTAATTTGTTTGGATGATGCGCGTTAGCATAGTTTGTCCTAAATTGTTGGTTTTGTAATTTCAGGCATAATTGGAGTGCCTGAGGTAGCTCAGTTGGCTCTTTTACTGCCAAAAGTTTAGGAAGGTCGCCTTGCAGCCCACGTATAAACGTGTCCAAGGCTTTGTCCCTGTAAGTTTGCGTCAATACTTCCCTAGAGTCGTGTCCAATTTCTAAGCAGGATATTTTATTCATTATTAGCGACAGATGGGAATAAACTTCTTGATAGAAATCATGAATACTACTGTTGCCCTGAATTAACGATGTCATCTGATACTCTAGCGTAGTCAGATCCCGCTTATCTGCGTAATGAAGGGTTAGACATCTCGAAATACACTCCCAATTTAGAGGTGTATTATAGGCTTCTAAGGCCGCGTCCACAGTTCCTATTTTTTTATTGCGTATAGTGTTCAAAATACCAAAGTATTTTGGGGTCCCTTTACAGGGTTCGTACAACCTTAGTACACGCTCAATACTCTTTTTCCAAGAGCTGTATTCAGAAGGATTCCCAGAAAATTCACGAAGACATCTAATAGCGTCTGGTATCTTATCCAAGTCTGTGAGGTTATTCCTAAATCTATCTTCTATTTCCTGGTCCACCCCGGAAATTTCTAAATTCGGATTTAAAATTCTTCTAACTGTCTGTTCACAAATTCGTGCTATAATATTCATGTCCCTATTCCTAATTTCGTCTATGTTAGGTAGGTTTTGGTTCGGGTTGGATGGAGCTTGAGGAGCCTGAGGTGGAATGTTTAGGACAGATGGTCTAATCAGATTATTTTCGTTAGCCATATTGTTATTTTTTAGCTTTGATAAAAAAAATTCTTTAGAAAAATCTTTTAATGAACTTCCCCGATAAAGACAAATATGACAACTATCCAATATCTTTCTCTTAATGGATTTTAAAATTTCTCAATGAATACTTTATTTTTAAACTTATAATTTTTCCTACTTTTCTATTTGGAAAATATTTCCCTTTACCTAAAATGTGTTTAAAATGTGTTTTCTTTTTTTTCTGTTATTTCTGCTGGAGGGTTTCGTGAGAATCTCAGCAGTTTTTATTTATTTATAAAAATTCACTAATATTATTTCTTCTTATTATTGATCTTCTTAAGGATCGCAATTATTTTCTTTAATACTACGTGCTTATTATTAATAAAATATTTTCTTTTAACTCAAATGTTATTTTCAATTTTTTCTTCTTTAAAATCTCATATAGCTTTAATATTGAAATTTCACTTTCCACTCTTAACTAAATTTCTTAATTTAATGCTTACATAATAATGCTGATCATCCTTGTAGAGTAGATAGATGGGTATTGCTTCTTTTCACGTTGTTACTACGGTACCGGTGTCTATACTAGGGTCTCCACTTAAAACGTCCTTTGTTTTATGAATGATACCTTCAGTTGCAGCCTATGGGATGCTTTTTACTTATATCTGCAGCCAGTGGGTGCTTTTTATGTCTATGATGTCCTTGCAGCCTATGGGGTGCTTTTGGTGTCTGGATTGTCCTTTACAGCCTATGGGGTGTTTTTAAGGATTCTTCCTTTTACGTTGGGCGCCAATTAATATTTTTATAATTGATTTATTATAAAAAAATATTTTTTTATTTCATTTATTTTAATTTCTTTACACTTGTTTGTTATACTTTAAAATCTTAACTGATTTCTCATTATTCGATTTGGGTTTACAATGACTTAAAAATAATAAAATAATTTGCATGGTAAGATTTCTTATTAATTGAATTTGGTTTACAATGATTAAAAAATAATAAAATGATTTGCATGGTAATCAAAAGTGCACGCGCTACTTTTATTTTGCAATTTCCTGTTTGCAATTTGTGTCAGCATATTTAATTGTTGTGCAAGAAGTTAATAATTAGGGCATTCAATATTTCTTGCGTTAACACCTCCCCTCTAAATACCGAGCGAACCGTTCGGTTAGAAGTATGGGATATTGGAGATTCTTGTTATACCAAGTTCACTTGGTTTGTTGGTGTCAGATAATTCTGGCATGGATACATATACCGGTGGATTTGCTGTATCTACCGATGTTAGAATAATAACCATTTTACTGTTTTTTTTTAGTATCTTCGTTTTGATTAGAAGTGCCACTATGGAGGATATTGCCATTAAGGAGAGGCCAAGGTTAGTAGCTAGTCCCTTTGTGTGTTTTTCGTCTAATAGGTTGATGGCTTCAGTGTTATTTGCTCGTATTTCCTTTACCATTTTTAGTGATAGGGCTTCCTCTATTGTCTGGTCCAAATATCTAGGTTGCAGTATTGCTGGTAATGGTTGAAGCTGTGTTGTTTCAAAAAGGTTGTAAGTCTTGTTCTCCACTGTCACTGATGTATTGTGGAATTGTACCACATAGGTACCAGTGAGATTCTGTGGTTCTGTGTTGATAAAGATTGTTCCATTAAATTGATTCAGGAGAATTGTTCCGGATGCAATTTCTTCAATGGTGGGGGTATTTTGGTTATCTATTAAACTGCAATTTGCTACTCTGCTTTTAATTAAGTCTGCTAGACACATATCGCTTTCTAAATTATCTAAATTATTTCTGTTGCAAATAGTAATATTGTTGTAACCTTTGCATTCATTTTTCATACCATACATTACATTTTCACATATAAGAACATTTTTATACTTTATTTTGTTTACATATTTACCAAATTTTACAGGCCTTATTAACATTTTGTTACATGAATTTACATATGTTGTTGGTATGCTTAATATATAAATGATTGAGTCATGATTGGATGCTATTTTTACTTCGGCAAACTCAAATGCCTCCTCTAAATTTACGAATGGTATGGAATCATCATTTATTATATCTTTTACAATATTGATCTCTTGGGATGTCAGTAAGAATGAGTTAACTACACCTACTTTCGCCCAATGCATGGCATGTTGGATGTTCGTTAATTCTATCTTAACAGCATCTAATTTATATTGTTATTAACTGTTCTTTCATAGCATTACTTTTGTTGTGGTTATCATTATTATAATTTTCTATTATGCCATTCGTTATACGGGTGAGTTCATTAATTTTTTCTATTGTGAGTTTATTAATAATTACTTGTTTGTTGTTATTTCGCAATACCCTATTTGTTTTTTTTGTTAAAATTTCGAGATCGTCGTGATCGGGATTTCCCGCGATCCATTTCCATGCGGACCCTATAAAATTTAGGGATCTTTTTTCCCTAGGTTTTAACCTGTCCAGATATGACTGGAGTTCTGTTATCTCATGGTTCAGGCTATGTTGCATAAAATGAGCTGGGCTGACGTCATGCTTTAATGTCTCTTTCAATGTATTTATTAGGTCCTGATATTCGTTTGTTTCTATTATATGTATTAATTTAAATGTACCAGTCTGTAGTTTAGCTAGTCCATGATTCCAAGTAATTATTTGTGAGCTGGAGTAGTCCAAGATTTTAACTTCTGCCGAAGCCAGTGTCAAAAATGATCTAAAAATTGGAGTTGGGTTCAGTTTTTGATGTTATTTTTGTGTATCGTCCTTCCTGATTCTGTCAAAATTGTCGTGTTTCTGTTCTCCCTAACTATTTCTTTCCTGTATGTCTTGCTCAGTTTCGTACCTAGTCTTTTATTTTCCTTGACATAAATGATTTGTCCGGTTTCGTAAGTCTTAGGTATAGTTTTCCCTTTGTTATGATAGTTCATGTCTTCTAGCTGTTTGTCTTTAAGCCTTTTGATATTGTCCAACCTAACCTTTTCTATTTCTTGAGGATCGGTACTTACTCTTCCTAAAAAAACGTCTCTATTGGCTTCCTTTTTGTGGTTGAATGTATGGAAGTATTTTATTCATAGATCACTCTATGCAATAATTCCGAAAATGTGCTGTGTGTACCTTCGGCCTTCAAACAACGCATCATTTCCGAAAGCGTGGAATGAAACCTTTCGACTTGTCCATTGACACTACTACTATATGGTGGAGTCTTGAATACCTTCATATTGTACTGATTTTCCAACATAAAAATTATAGCTGTAGAATTAAAGGACTTTTCATTGTCCATGACAATTGTCTCTGGCATACCGAAAGAAAGCAAAAGTTCTCGCAAAGGTTCCTTTACGTCCTCAACGGCTCGCGATTTTAATATTTTCGCTTGGGCGAACTTGGAAAATTTATCTATTGCAGTTAATATTAGTTTCTTTTCTGTCATGAAAATGTCTATGTGTATGATCTGTCCAGGGAATGTTGGTATGGGTGTTTCTTGAAGTGCAATTTTGGTGGGATGCCTGTCATATTTGTTCTCCTTGCATACTTTACACAAACTGGTGATTTTCTTTATCTTGGCGTTCATATGAGGGAAATAAAATTTATTTAGCAGTTGGATTTTATTTTCTCTACTATTTCTGTGTGCTCTGTTATGTTCAATGGCTATTTCGTTTTCCTGTTCCCCTTCTCCCTTCAAATCTATTACCATGGTTCGGGTATGTTTTGTTCTGTATTGTGTAAAATTATCACTATAAATCACCTGTAATCTTCCTAAAATTTCATCAGTTGTTTTTATGCAATTTGACACAGAAGGGTTCAAGTATTTTTTTAAAACCTGCGTGAGGAAGTGATCTGTAATGTTGGGTTCGTTTATTGTATGTCTATGAAATGTAGGGAACACAATTTCAAAGTTATAGCTAGGTTGAGGTTCTACATTGGATATTATTATTTTGTTTTTGAAAACATTAAGCGGTGCGTCTGTGAATTGTATGAAATAATGTGATGAACTTTCATCACTATGTTGTGTTGCTGTCATGGAATTAATGTGCGATAATTCTTGTGGAATTCTTGATAAAGCGTCCGCCACAACATTTGTACTTCCAGGCTTGTAAATAAGATGGTAGTTATAATCCTCCAACAATGCCTTCCATCTTTTTAATTTGTAGTTTGTGTTTTTATTACTCAAAGCATAGGTTAGAGGCATATGGTCAGTGAAAATTTTAAGCTTTGAAGAACCGTAAAGATAATTCCTTAGAGATTTAAGGGCCCACACTATTGCGAGTAGCTCTTTCTCGTTAGTGGCATAGTGTTCTTCCGATTTACTCAGAGTTCGGGATAGGAAAATTATGGGTCTATCTTCCTGCGATAACACAGCGCCAAGAGCGAAATTTGACGCATCCGTGGTCAAATGGAATTCTTTACTAAAGTCTGGATAAGCTAATAAGACGTCTTCGGACATAAGCGCATTTTTTATCTTGAAAAAGGCATTTATTGCTTCCCCGTTAAGGTCTAATTTTACATTTCTGGAGGACTGTTTGGATATCCGTCCTCTCTCCCCTCTTAAGAGCACAGTCAGAGGCTTTGCTAACTTTGCGTAGTCTCTGACGAAACGTCTGTAAAAGTTTGAAAGACCGAGAAAAGATCTAAGATCCCTAAGAGTTTTGGGGGTAGGAAAATTCCTTATGGCTTTCACCCTCTCTGGATTACTTTTGATACCCTTGTCTGATATTAAAAATCCTAAAAATTCGACCTCCGTTTTGAGAAAGTCACATTTGTCCAATTGGACTTTTAGGTTTGCCTTTTCAAGTGTTACAAAAACGATTTAAAGGTTCCTTAAATGAGTGTCTTCGTCCTCTGCAAATATGATAATGTCGTCAATGTAGACGAAACAGATTTTGCCAATGTGATGCCTCAAGACATCGTCCAATGCTCTTTGGAAAATTGACGGAGCATTTTTCAGCCTAAAGGGTAATCTCGTGAACTCATATTTGCCATTGTTCACAGAGAATGCCGTCTTTTCCATATCGCTTTCTTTCAGAGGGATTTGATGAAATCCACTCTTTAAGTCTATTACGGAAAACCATTTGCTATTTGATAACTGAGGTAAGATGTCATTTATAGTAGGTATTGGGTATTTATCTGGTATCGTAGCATCGTTAAGTTTTCGATAATCGATGACCAAACGATACTTTTTTTTCCCTGAGGCGTCTGCCTTTTTTGGCACGATCCATATGGGCGAGTTGTAGGGTGACCGCGATGGTCAAATTATGTCGTTGTCTAATAAATCCTTAATTTGCGCTTCAACCTCCTCTTTTAAATTCATAGGGTAGGGATAATATCTAGAATATACCGCGTTTTCGTCTGAATTTCGGCAACAACTGTTGTCGTAAATGTAATTTTTCATTGGGATCACAAAAAAGATTTTCATATTTGCCTACCATCATATTAAGTTTAGTTTTCTGGGTTTGTGTCGTGTGGCTATTACGAATATCGATCGTGATTACAGATTGGGAAACCTGCTGTTTTATTCTAATCCTATGTCTCCTCCCTATTTCCATATAGTTTTCGGCAGTATAAATTACCGCTGATAACTGTTTTAAACTGTCATTTCCGAGTATCCCGTGGAAGGATTCCAATAATGGTAAAAGAAAAACTTTAATTCTACTTGTCTTATTATTAAAGAGGTTTATAAATGTATGGTGCGTTATTTTCGTTGTTGCTCCGACTGATTTTGCAAAAAAAATTTTTTCATTTTCTATTGGGTTTTTAACTAAAGACGGTTGGATGTAACTTTTGGTAGATCCAGTATCTATAAGAAATTTTAGGATTTTTCCCGTACTCGTCTTACACTCAAAATAGGGTAAGGACGAGGTTTTTAATCTAAAAAATTTATATCAACGAAATCCTGGACAAGTCCCTCGTCACTGCGAGAAGTGTCATATTGATTGGTTAGATAATCACTAAAATCATCTAAGTTCTCTTGGGTTTCGTAGCTCTCAATTTGCTTCTCATATTCTCTTTCATTGACTGCTTCCCCGTCATCTATGTGGAAATTTCTTTGTATTTTATTTGGGTTTTGAGCCTCATAAGTTTGATTAGGCCTTTTTCCATAAAATTTATCATTCTGAGAGGGCCTATTTAAATAATTCACGTTTTTGGTCCTGATAGATTGATCAATATCCATCGGTTCAGGCCGGGGCTGAGGTTTTGGTGCCGTTGGCCTTGGAGGCTGAAATTGTTGAGCTATGGGGAATTGCCGTTGCGGTATTGCATTAAATGAAAAGTGTTGTTGGGGTAATGGGTTTCTTTGAGGCGTCGTATTGAAAAAGAATTGCCGCTGATTGTAACGCTGGGGCACAGCATTATAAGAATAATCTTGTGGAGCCTGTACACGACTAGTTGTCGGAAGAAATGGTACAAATGGCTGGTGTCTGCGTGGTGGCACATGTGGTGCTGGTTTATTTAATTTGTTTGGATGATGCGCGTTAGCATAGTTTGTCCTAAATTGTTGGTTTTGTAATTTCAGGCATAATTGGAGTGCCTGAGGTAGCTCAGTTGGCTCTTTTACTGCCAAAAGTTTAGGAAGGTCGCCTTGCAGCCCACGTATAAACGTGTCCAAGGCTTTGTCCCTGTAAGTTTGCGTCAATACTTCCCTAGAGTCGTGTCCAATTTCTAAGCAGGATATTTTATTCATTATTAGCGACAGATGGGAATAAACTTCTTGATAGAAATCATGAATACTACTGTTGCCCTGAATTAACGATGTCATCTGATACTCTAGCGTAGTCAGATCCCGCTTATCTGCGTAATGAAGGGTTAGACATCTCGAAATACACTCCCAATTTAGAGGTGTATTATAGGCTTCTAAGGCCGCGTCCACAGTTCCTATTTTTTTATTGCGTATAGTGTTCAAAATACCAAAGTATTTTGGGGTCCCTTTACAGGGTTCGTACAACCTTAGTACACGCTCAATACTCTTTTTCCAAGAGCTGTATTCAGAAGGATTCCCAGAAAATTCACGAAGACATCTAATAGCGTCTGGTATCTTATCCAAGTCTGTGAGGTTATTCCTAAATCTATCTTCTATTTCCTGGTCCACCCCGGAAATTTCTAAATTCGGATTTAAAATTCTTCTAACTGTCTGTTCACAAATTCGTGCTATAATATTCATGTCCCTATTCCTAATTTCGTCTATGTTAGGTAGGTTTTGGTTCGGGTTGGATGGAGCTTGAGGAGCCTGAGGTGGAATGTTTAGGACAGATGGTCTAATCAGATTATTTTCGTTAGCCATATTGTTATTTTTTAGCTTTGATAAAAAAAATTCTTTAGAAAAATCTTTTAATGAACTTCCTCGATAAAGACAAATATGACAACTATCCAATATCTTTCTCTTAATGGATTTTAAAATTTCTCAATGAATACTTTATTTTTAAACTTATAATTTTTCCTACTTTTCTATTTGGAAAATATTTCCCTTTACCTAAAATGTGTTTTCTTTTTTTTCTGTTATTTCTGCTGGAGGGTTTCGTGAGAATCTCAGCAGTTTTTATTTATTTATAAAAATTCACTAATATTATTTCTTCTTATTATTGATCTTCTTAAGGATCGCAATTATTTTCTTTAATACTACGTGCTTATTATTAATAAAATATTTTCTTTTAACTCAAATGTTATTTTCAATTTTTTCTTCTTTAAAATCTCATATAGCTTTAATATTGAAATTTCACTTTCCACTCTTAACTAAATTTCTTAATTTAATGCTTACATAATAATGCTGATCATCCTTGTAGAGTAGATAGATGGGTATTGCTTCTTTTCACGTTGTTACTACGGTACCGGTGTCTATACTAGGGTCTCCACTTAAAACGTCCTTTGTTTTATGAATGATACCTTCAGTTGCAGCCTATGGGATGCTTTTTACTTATATCTGCAGCCAGTGGGTGCTTTTTATGTCTATGATGTCCTTGCAGCCTATGGGGTGCTTTTGGTGTCTGGATTGTCCTTTACAGCCTATGGGGTGTTTTTAAGGATTCTTCCTTTTACGTTGGGCGCCAATTAATATTTTTATAATTGATTTATTATAAAAAAATATTTTTTTATTTCATTTATTTTAATTTCTTTACACTTGTTTGTTATACTTTAAAATGTTAACTGATTTCTCATTATTCGATTTGGGCTTACAATGACTTAAAAATAATAAAATAATTTGCATGGTAAGATTTCTTATTAATTGAATTTGGTTTACAATGATTAAAAAATAATAAAATGATTTGCATGGTAATCAAAAGTGCACGCGCTACTTTTATTTTGCAATTTCCTGTTTGCAATTTGTGTCAGCATATTTAATTGTTGTGCAAGAAGTTAATAATTAGGGCATTCAATATTTCTTGCGTTAACACCTCCCCTCTAAATACCGAGCGTCCCGTTCGGTTAGAAATATGGGATATTGGAGATTCTTGTTATACCAAGTTCACTTGGTTTGTTGGTGTCAGATAATTCTGGCATGGATACATATACCGGTGGATTTGCTGTATCTACCGATGTTAGAATAATAACCATTTTACTGTTTTTTTTTAGTATCTTCGTTTTGATTAGAAGTGCCACTATGGAGGATATTGCCATTAAGGAGAGGCCAAGGTTAGTAGCTAGTCCCTTTGTGTGTTTTTCGTCTAATAGGTTGATGGCTTCAGTGTTATTTGCTCGTATTTCCTTTACCATTTTTAGTGATAGGGCTTCCTCTATTGTCTGGTCCAAATATCTAGGTTGCAGTATTGCTGGTAATGGTTGAAGCTGTGTTGTTTCAAAAAGGTTGTAAGTCTTGTTCTCCACTGTCACTGATGTATTGTGGAATTGTACCACATAGGTACCAGTGAGATTCTGTGGTTCTGTGTTGATAAAGATTGTTCCATTAAATTGATTCAGGAGAATTGTTCCGGATGCAATTTCTTCAATGGTGGGGGTATTTTGGTTATCTATTAAACTGCAATTTGCTACTCTGCTTTTAAGCTAAGGCCGCCAGAAAAGCAGGGGTAGACAAGTCGCTAACGGCTTCAATGTGGATTGCTTTAGTAGAGAAACAAACAAAGAGACACACATACCCTTTCGTAATACGGCAATAGCGACCGGTAAAACTCTTTACTTCAAATGGGCCGGCAAAATCTACTCCAGTATTAGTAAAGGCCCGATTTAAAGTAGTTCTTTCTAGCGGTAGTGATCCCATAATTTGTCCTTGAAGCTTTTTGCGGTGCAAGACACATATTTTACAATTATGTATCACAGTTTTGATGAGATTTTTCACCTTAAGTATCCAGCATTCTTGTCGGACCACCGACAACACCAGACGAGGGCCACCATGATGGACGAGCTTATGTATGAACTCCACGTAAAGACAAGCGAGCCTACTGCTGTATGCTAGTATGATGGGGTGTCGTTCATTATAAGATAAACAGCTGGATGAACTGAGACGGCCATTAGATCGAATGATATCATCTTTATCCAGAAAGGGCGTAAGGGTCAACAAAGGGCTTCGAGAATCAATTTTATTCTTCGCTTTTAGCCTATCGAAATCGTGCGCAAAATGTGACTGCTGAGACAGTGAGAACAGACGATTTCTGACGAAACGCAATTCATGCGCTTGAATACGTAGCGTATTGAAATTATGAGCTGCACGCCTAGATTTGCAGGATAGTGTAACAAAACGAAATACGTAGGCCAACACTTGTAACGCTCGAGGTAAATCGGAAAAACGGTCCAGCAAATCTTCTTTTTCAGCCGATATAGCAACGAATACTTGATTTTTTCTGGATTCTTCTGATGTTTCTGTCTGAGGAGGACCTTCGGGCCATTGAGACTTTTCTCGACGCAACCATTCAGGACCGTGCCACCAGATTATATTTTTACGCAACTCCGCAGGAGTCATCCCCCGGGTTGCTAAATCGGCAGGATTATCCTGGGATGAGACATGAGACCAGTTTTTGTTACCTATCTTTTCTAATATTGTTGCCACTCTATTTGCTACAAAAGTTTTCCAATTACAGGGCGGTTTTCTAAGCCAGGCCAACACTATCGTCGAATCAGACCACAAATAAATTGATTGAGTATTTAGCTGAAAATGAGGAATCACGCTGTCCATCAGATTGGCTAGCAATACTGCTCCACATAGCTCTAAACGAGGCAAAGATGGCTTTTTTACTGGAGCCACTTTTGTTTTACATACGAGCAACTGTGTAGATATTTCATTCCCTAAGCTTACTCTTACGTAAATTGCAGCTGCGTATGCCAGCTCAGAAGAGTCACAGAAGCCATGAAATTGTACTTCACAACCTGGCGTATATTGAACCCATCGTGGCAGCTTAATTGTCTCAATATCTGCATAATTTTTAAAGAAGCTTAGCCATTTTTGTAGAGCTACTGGCTTTATCTCTTGATCCCATTCTATTTTATCAAGCCACATTTGTTGTAATAAAATTTTCGCCGTGATTACTACAGGTGCTAACCAGTCTGCAGGGTCAAAGAGTCTAGCAATGAATGATAAAACTTCTCGCTTGGTGTACGATTGTTTTATATGGAATGCCTCTGCTGTGAAGAAAAACACATCTTCAGCTGCATTCCAGTGAACGCCTAATGTCTTCGTGGTACTTTTATCATCGAGAGACAAGAATGAAGAGTTTAGTAAATACTCGTGGGGCAAATTTTTTAAAATTTCTTTGGAATTTGAGGTCCATTTTCTTAACTCAAATCCCCCCATCTCTAATATACCAATTAATTGGTCACGTGCCTCTACTGCGTTTGGAATTGAGTGCGCGCCCACTAGTGCATCGTCGACATACATACAATCGCGTAAGATTCGAGAGCCAAGAGGGAAACACTTTTCTTCATCATCAGCCAATTGAAGTATTGTTCGGAGGGCTAAATATGGGGCACAATTTATACCAAAAGTCACTGTTTTGAGTTGGTAATCTTCAATCTCGCCGCTTTCCGAATCACGAAAAACTATTTTCTGAAAGGGCCTTTGAGCTGGTTTTACTAAAATCTGGCGGTACATTTTTGAAATGTCCGCATTAAAAACAAACTGAAAAAATCGCCATTTTAATATTAGATGTACTATTTCAGCTTGCAGAATAGGGCCAGTGTACAACAAATCGTTCAAGCTTTTGCCGTTCGAGCTTGGGCTGGACGCATTAAAAACCACGCGTAGTTTTGTTGTTGTCTTTTCTGGCTTAAAAACACCATGATGAGGTAAATAGTAACCTGGGCCACTTGCGTTGCTCTCAACCTTTTCCATGTGCCCTAGTGTTAAATATTCTTTTAAAACCTCCTCATACATTGCTTTTCTCTCTATGTTTCTTAGCAATGAGCTTTCATTGCGTAAATATTGGCTTACAGCCATTTTTCTATTTTTACCGAGCGACAGAATGTTTGACTTAAAGGGCAGACTCACAATATATCTCCCTTCAGGATTTCTTGTAGAACGATAGATCTCCTCACAAAGTTTATCTTCTTCTGATAACACCCGTCTCCGAGAAACTTCTTCTAACTCCCAAAATTTAGTCAACTGGTCGTCTATAGAGCTTTTGGTTAAATGTGACCTCGTCACCATACGTGGAGAGACACCGCTGGTTGGGCCTGTTATAATCCAGCCAAATATAGTTTCTTGAGCCACGAGAGACTCAAAAACACCATGCTGAACTCCTCCACGAAGAATTAGGGGATATAAATCACCACCTAATAAGATATCTATTTCCCCACTTTCATAAAAGTTGGGGTCTGCATAATTTAATTTTGGCAAATTAAATCCTTTTAAGGGCTTAAAGGAATGTGTTGGCACATTTCCAGTGACTCGCGGAACTACGATAGCTTGTAATTTGAGCGAAATGCTTTGGCATGATATCGGCTCAATTACCAATGTTGCCATCTTGTTTGATTTGCTAATAACCTCACCACCTAAGCCTGTAACCTCCGCTGAGATTGCTGTAGTGGGCAACTTTAATAATTTTTGTATTTTCTCAGAGATAAAACTTTCATCTGAACAAGGGTCAATTAACGCACGCGCCTTATAAATGGAATCACAATGAACAATATTTACCCAGGCAGTAGCAAGAATGACTTTTTTCGCGACTGAAGCGTGATGAGATTGCACAACTCCTGCTGGAGTTGTATTATTAGTGGACTGTATTCTGTTTTCTCTGTTCTCATTCCTACTTTTATTTTGGGCCACAAAATCTTTATGTATAAGCGTGTGATGCTTTCTACCACATTTGCCACACGTGTTTTGGCTTTTGCATTCACTATATAAATGACCAGTTGCTAAACAATTAAAGCAATAGTGAAATTTTTTCAAAACCGAAACACGAGCTCTGTAGTCCATGCTTAGAAATTTACCGCAAACGTAGATCTTGTGATGTTCATTACATAAATTGCATTTTGTGGGGCTAAGTTTTGTATGATGGGCCTTATATTGTTTTGGTTTTGTTGAAACTTGATTATTACTGCTTTGTGAAAATGTTTGAGAACCACTGGCAGCAGTATTTGACGATATTATGTCCGAGACACTTTCTAAAGCATGAAACCGATCAGTGAGAAAAGAGTTCAATTCATCCCATTTGGGAACCTCTGTTTTATTTTTCACTGATTGTTCCCACAGATGTAAAGTGCTTTCTGAAAGTCGTGATGAACATTGAAATACGAAAATAGGGTCCCACGATTCTATATTTACTTTATATAATTTCAGAACCGCAATACAGTTATTAATTTCCCTTTGTAGTTTTTTAATTTCTGGGGCAGAATCATGTAAACAAGGGGCCAAGTTGAAAAGAGTCTTAAGCTGACTATTTATCAGTACGCGCTTATTTTCGTATTGATTTTTTAAATTGTTCCACGCTAGTTCGAAATTCTCACTGGTTAAAGCCACGTTTCTATTTATATCACGTGCTTCACCATCTGTCTTTCTAAACAAGTAGAATAATTTTTCAACTGGGCTAATTCTGCTATTGTTTATATAAATGGCCGTAAACATGTCTCTGAATGTAGGCCACGATACATAATCCCCATGAAAAACACCAGTATCACACGGAGGTACTGACACTGAACTACAAATGTTGAGAGCGTCCGAACTATTTTTTGTCGTTTCTACCTTCGCTTTGGAAATGGCATTCAAACAACGAACGTAACACTTTCTCACTTGAGCATATTTTGTCTGAACTACCACTGAATCTTTTTTCTTTCCTGCCGTTTCTACTAAACTTTCTTCATACAGGCTCTTAAATTCTTCCCATGCCTTATCCACTTCTTCCTTTTCAAATTGCAGGGCCTCATTCATGTATGTTGACAAATTTTCTTCATTTAAGTTGGCTTCCAACGTAATTAGTCGGTCTGCCGCCTGTATATAATTGTCAATGCTCGACATTTTGAAATAAGAATTTTATTGAAAATTGTAATAGAAAAAAGGAGACACTTTTTAAAGCAACAAAGTTCAGCTAGTATCTTCGAGAAAAAATATGTATCGCACAGCAACAATAAAATTCGTGCACCGTAATGAAGGTCACGATAGTAGTTCTCAAGGGCAAAGAAAAGATGGCTGCCAAAATTTTGATCAGTCAAAAGCAATAAAAGATGGAGCCCAATATAACGGACCGCAACACTTGTGTGAAAAAATAATTTGCGCGTTTTTAATTTTTAGGTTTTCTAACCTCACTTTCACCGAGCCACAAATTTTGAGCAACACAGTATCACCAAATAATGTTTACCTGGTGATGTAGTGGTTGTTGTGATGTTGATAAATCTGGTGGAGTGGACGGGCAACAATATATTAGTGGCGGCAGGTCAGGATTGATGAAATGCAATCTGACGTCACTCTCTGAAATACGGCTGCTTACCCTTCTGTTTTGTCTCTGGAACTCCTTGGTTGAATTAAAACGCCCTTGTCTTTTCTTTTAGTGAATTTAATTATAGGCTTTATTTTATTTTTTCTTAATTTAAAACAATGATATTTTAATTTCACTTTTTAATTTTCAGTTTTAGTTTTTTGATTTTGCTGTTGCCCTTTTTCATATGATTTCACGAGTGTTAGTTGACAAAAAGAACATCTTAGTCATCGGATTTGTTGACGGCGGCAGCTAACAGACGGCTAACCTGGGGGCCGTTTAGACGATCAGCATCCACAGCAGCTACACGGCCAACGCAGTTTTACCGTGCAAACAGGATGCTTTTTACTTATATCTGCAGCCAGTGGGTGCTTTTTATGTCTATGATGTCCTTGCAGCCTATGGGGTGCTTTTGGTGTCTGGATTGTCCTTTACAGCCTATGGGGTGTTTTTAAGGATTCTTCCTTTTACGTTTCCTTTTATAATTGATTTATTATAAAAAAATATTTTTTTATTTCATTTATTTTAATTTCTTTACACTTGTTTGTTATACTTTAAAATCTTAACTGATTTCTCATTATTCGATTTGGGTTTACAATGACTTAAAAATAATAAAATAATTTGCATGGTAAGATTTCTTATTAATTGAATTTGGTTTACAATGATTAAAAAATAATAAAATGATTTGCATGGTAATCAAAAGTGCACGCGCTACTTTTATTTTGCCATTTCCTGTTTGCAATTTGTGTCAGCATATTTAATTGTTGTGCAAGAAGTTAATAATTAGGGCATTCAATATTTCTTGCGTTAACACCTCCCCTCTAAATACCGAGCGTCCCGTTCGGTTAGAAATATGGGATATTGGAGATTCTTGTTATACCAAGTTCACTTGGTTTGTTGGTGTCAGATAATTCTGGCATGTATACATATACCGGTGGATTTGCTGTATCTACCGATGTTGGAATAATAACCATTTTACTGCTTTTTTTTAGTATCTTCGTTTTGATCAGAAGTGCCACTATGGAGGATATTGCCATTAAGGAGAGGCCAAGGTTAGTAGCTAGTTCTTTTGTGTGTTTTTCGTCTAATAGGTTGATGGCTGCAGTGTTATTTGCTCGTATTTCCTTTACCATTTTTAGTGATAGGGCTTCCTCTATTGTCTGGTCCAAATATCTAGGTTGCAGTATTGCTGGTAATGGTTGAAGCTGTGTTGTTTCAAAAAGGTTGTAAGTCTTGTTCTCCACTGTCACTGATGTATTGAGGAATTGTACCACATAGGTACCAGTGAGATTCTGTGGTTCTGTGTTGATAAAGATTGTTCCATTAAATTGATTCAGGAGAATTGTTCCGGATGCAATTTCTTCAATGGTGGGGGTATTTTGGTTATCTATTAAACTGCAATTTGCTACTCTGCTTTTAATTAAGTCTGCTAGACACATATCGCTTTCTAAATTATCTAAATTATTTCTGTTGCAAATAGTAATATTGTTGTAACCTTTGCATTTATTTTTCATACCATACATTACATTTTCTAATATAAGAACATTTTTATACTTTATTTTGTTTACATATTTACCAAATTTTACAGGCCTTATTAACATTTTGTTACATGAATTTACATATGTTGTTGGTATGCTTAATATATAAATGATTGAGTCATGATTGGATGCTATTTTTACTTCGGCAAACTCAAATGCCTCCTCTAAATTTACGAATGGTATGGAATCATCATTTATTATATCTTTTACAATATTGATCTCTTGGGATGTCAGTAAGAATGAGTTAACTACACCTACTTTCGCCCAATGCATGGCATGTTGGATGTTCGTTAATTCTATCTTAACAGCATCTAATTTATATTTCAACAGTGTTATTAACTGTTCTTTCATAGCATTACTTTTATTGTGGTTATCATTATTATAATTTTCTATTATGCCATTCGTTATACGGGTGAGTTCATTAATTTTTTCTATTGTGAGTTTATTAATAATTACTTGTTTGTTGTTATTTCTCAATACCCTATTTGTTTTTTTTTGTTAAAATTTCGAGATCGTCGTGATCGGGATTTCCCGCGATCCATTTCCATGCGGACCCTATAAAATTTAGGGATCTTTTTTCCCTAGGTTTTAACCTGTCCAGATATGACTTGAGTTCTGTTATCTCATGGTTCAGGCTATGTTGCATAAAATGAGCTGTGCTGACGTCATGCTTTAATGTCTCTTTCAATGTATTTATTAGGTCCTGATATTCGTTTGTTTCTATTATATGTATTAATTTAAATGTACCAGTCTGTAGTTTAGCTAGTCCATGATTCCAAGTAATTATTTGTGAGCTGGAGTAGTCCAAGATTTTAACTTCTGCCGAAGCCAGTGTCAAAAATGATCTAAAAATTGGAGTTGGGTTCAGTTTTTGATGTTATTTTTGTGTATCGTCCTTCCTGATTCTGTCAAAATTGTCGTGTTTCTGTTCTCCCTAACTATTTCTTTC
Source organism: Lypha dubia (assembly GCA_947311025.1). Classification (NCBI taxonomy): domain Eukaryota; kingdom Metazoa; phylum Arthropoda; class Insecta; order Diptera; family Tachinidae; genus Lypha; species Lypha dubia. The sequence continues at coordinate 73,462,231 of OX371260.1, forward strand.
CTGTATGTCTTGCTCAGTTTCGTACCTAGTCTTTTATTTTCCTTGACATAAATGATTTGTCCGGTTTCGTAAGTCTTAGGTATAGTTTTCCCTTTGTTATGATGGTTGGTTTACGTGGCTGCCTGCTACGCGCAAGCATTCAAGTAGAATCAATGAGATTCCGTTTTGACAGACCACTCCACTCGTCAGTGTCAACCTGATTTAGGTCCGAATCCAGGCCTCAGATTCGGAGTAAGATTCTAGATCCATCCCGTCGAATTAAGGTATCTAATGAGGTCACCTAGACCTATCCCTTATACCTCCGAGAGATCGTCTATTATGCTGTTGCCTAGAAATTTGAGTCTCGAATGGTGTAAGGCCGGGAATTCGCAAAGAAAGTGGAAGACTGTTTCCTCTTTGCTTTGATCCCGGCAACTACGGCAGAACGCATTGTAGGAAAGGCCCATCCTGTTAGCGTGTCTCCCGATAACCCAGTGCCCCGTCAATACTGCGACGAGCCTCGAGATGTCCCTACGGTTTCTGTTAGTTAGTTGTGTTGTGCGCTTAACGTTGTAGCAAGGCCACATTTTCTTAGCCACCTTGCACGTGCTCAACCTGCGCCACCTGTCTTCAGCTTTCTGCCTGAAATGGTTGAGAATGAGATTTCTAATACTGCCAAATGGCATGTCTACCGATTCAGCAATGGAGACGTCCATGGCAGATCCAGCCCTGGCCAGTTCATCCGCCTGTTCGTTGCCTTGGAAGTTGCTATGTGCGGGAACCCAGATGAGGGTAACGTCAGTCTGACTACCTAGTCTGGATAACGCGTCCTTGCACTGGCTAACTAAGGTAGAAAAGGTAGTGTGTGACCTTAGAGACAGAAGTGCCGCTTGGCTATCGACAAAGATGCCGACTCTTCCTTGGACACCCCTGTCAATCAAAACCCTACACGCCTCCCTTATGGCCAATATTTCCGCCTGAAATACACTAGCTTCATCAGGAAGTCGGAATGAGAGTTTTATTCCAAGGTCACTCGAAAATACTCCAGAGCCCACACCGCAGATCATTCTTGATCCATCAGTATACGTCCTGAAGTTAAAGTCTTTTTCTATGTTTCCCCCCTTCCACTCCCGTCTGGATGGAATAAGAACTTTGAACGTACTGTCAAAGTCCAGATGAGGTACCATGTAATCGGTGGGTTTCCTCAGTGTCGGTGGTAGGTGATCTAGGATTTTGGCATGGCCATAGGTCCTTGATCTCCACCTCCCAGATGCCGCTAGTCTTGCCGCACTGCTTGAGGATGCCGCCAATACATGATGGTCGATCGGAATCAGATTTAGCATAGCATTCAGAGCCTCTGAAGGACTAGTACGTAAACATCCAGTAATCCCGATGCAAGCAGATCTCTGTATTCTGTATAGTTGGTCCACCACATATTTCTTATTTGTGGCGGGCCACCATACTACTGATCCGTAAGTTAATATGGGAAGTACAATTGCTGTGTACATCCATTTAAGCATGTTAGGGGTTAGGCCCCATTTGGAGCCAAACATCCTCCGACAGGAGTAATAGGCAACTGTGGCCTTTTTGACCCTGTGTTGCACATTTTGTTTCCACAATAGTTTTGTGTCCAGGATGACTCCTAGATATTTTGCATTGTCCGATAGAGACAGTTCCAGATTATGTAGCCGAGGGAGTCTAAAGCTCTGGACTTTGGTCTTAGTAGTAAAAAGTACCAGCTCCGACTTGCTAGGGTTCACACTTAGACCACAACCTGTAGCCCATTTGCTGAGTGTACCCAAGGCACTGGACATGATATCGCTTATCACGTCCGTGAACATCCCTGATACCATTATTACTACATCGTCCGCATAAGCCACAGCTTTCACTCCCGCAGTGTCCAGTCTGAGAAGAATTGTGTTAACAACGAGAAGCCATAGCAGTGGAGAGATCACCCCGCCCTGTGGTGTTCCTCTGCATGCCCATTTTGACCTCTCGCTGTTTCCTAGTTTTGCGGTGACGTTTCTTGCCTTCAACATGGTGATAATCCAGATGCTGATGTATTCTTCTACATCGGCATCTTGGAGAGACTGTTGAATGGCTGTCACTGATACATTGTTAAAGGCGCCTTCTATGTCTAGGAAGGCAGCCAAAGTGTATTGTTTATTTTCAAGGGATCTCTCTATGAACCTTACCACCTCATGTAGTGCTGTTTCAGTAGAGCGTCCCTTAAGGTAGGCATGCTGACTTTCTGAGAGAGTTGACGACCCAACAAGTCGATGTCTAATGTGAGAGTCTATTAATCTTTCCAGCGTCTTGACCAAGAAAGATGAAAGGCTGATTGGCTTGAAGTCTTTTGCATTCTCGTGACTTCTCTTGCCAATCTTGGGAATGAAAACTACTCTGACCTTCCTCCAGCTGGTTGGAACGTAGTTTAGAGAGAGACAAAGTTTGTAGAACCTAAAAAGCCAGGGTATGATAGAGCTTTTCGCGCTCTGTAACATCTTTGGCGTAATGCCATCAGGACCCGGCGATTTAAATGGAGAAAAACTGTCGATTGCCCATGAGATTCTCTCCGGGGATAAAATATTCTCATTGACAGCATATTGTTGCCCACTAGATTAACTGTCTGACCTAGTCGTGTCCGTACAGCCCGGGAAGTGGGTGTTAAGGAGGATATCTAGTGACTCTGCAGAGGAGTCTGACCAGGAGCCGTCTGCCCTTTTAACGAAGGTTGGACAGGAATGGCTCATGGACAGAGCCCTACTAAGCCTTGCAGAGTCCCTAGTGTTATCTATTGACTCACAGAAATTCCTCCATGACTTTCTTTTGGCGATTTTTATAGCTTTTTTATACGCTGCTAGCCTTTCGCGATATGGTTGAAAGATTTTGTTCTCGTAGCAAGTGTTGAAGGCTCTACGTACCTCCTTGCGTAGCTTAGAGAGTTCCGTGCTCCACCATGGAGGGTAACTCTTCTTAGCTTTCGTTAAGGGGCAGGAAATCTCGAAGGCTTTGCTAATAGCCTTGTTGAAGACCTCCACATTGTGTTCAAGTCCAACCGTATTGTCGATTTCTGGAACTCTTTTTAGTTTTTGTTTCAAAATCCCGTTGAACCTGTTCCAATCGGTTCTCCTCGGGTTTCTAAAGCATTGTTTTTCTTTGTTTTGTAATATGACCTCAAAGAGTATCCAATTGTGATCGGAGAAGGATCTCTTATTGGATACCCTCCACTTGTCAATTGAAAGCTTGAATTTGTCATTAATGAGAGTAATGTCGAGAACCTCTTCCCACCCACTAAATCGATCCGAACTCGGAAAGATAAAAGTCGGCGAAGTGCCGGAATTACATATAGTTAGTTTATTAAGGTTAATGAAATCTAAGATATGCTCACCCCTGTCATTGATCTCACTGCTACCCCATATTGTATGCCTAGCATTGGCATCACAACAGAGGATGATGTCTTCATTGGCGCCAATGGATGACACGACAGCTTTCGCTTCGGCTGGCGGTGCTTCTTTGTCGTGTGCCATATAGCATGATGCGATAAGGAAGCTCTTACCATCTGACAACTCGACCCTCGCAACTGTAAGGTCCTCTGAGCTAAACTGAGTACAAAGAAAAATATTAATATATTTTTTGGCTATTAGACATGATCTTGGCTTACCATTTCCTTTAGCATATAGTACGTTGTACAGGGACCTCGGGAACCCCTTAACCTCGGAGTTTGCTACCCACGGCTCCTGTACCGCGCAGATATCGAGGTTCTCTTCGGCTAGGAAAACCTTTAGGTTGTCTGTTGCACACTTCGAGTGCTTGAGGTTTATTTGAACAACCTTTATCGCCATTGCGGAGTGTTCTTCGTTATCTTTATTGCGGTTCTGACAGCTGCATTCCAACCAGAAGGTTGTTTGCAGCCTCGACAGCGTCGGCATCAGAACCGCTTGGGCGCAACACCTTGACCTTGGCGTCTCTTACCCCGAAGAACAATTTGGAGCCCGCTTTCTCTAGCGCCACTGCTCCTTGCTCCGTTATGGACAGCATTAGGCAAGTACCACCACTGCCGGCGGGTTCTCGGTGCGGATAACTGACCAGTCATCCATTGGAATGCTGGGGTTCTGAAGCTTCAGACACTCCAGCATTCTGCCACCGTTCTTGCCCAATTGAGGTAACCAAACTCTTGCTCGCGGTCTCATCGGAATTTCCTCCGCAGGGATAAGCTTAAGGCTTAGCCCATCCCAAGTGTCACTAATCTTAGCGATACTAACGCTGAGGAACTCCTTTGAGAACGCGTCCAAGCACTTGATTACCCTGTAACCCCGGTGTGTCTCACTGGAGTCGAAGCGAGGTGCCGGCTTATCCTTATTGGTGAGGACGTAGTCCATTACGAGCTCAGCCAATTTGGATTCGACGGCACCCCACTCCGTTGTTACAGGGATTAATCTGCCGTTTTTATGGTTTGCCAGAGCCATCAGAAGATGATCCTTAACTACCTCGTTAAAGGGTCTTCGGATGGATGACGAAGTAAGTTGTTGAGGAGGGGACCCCTTTGGTGCGACCTTCCTTTTTTTGGGTGACTGACCGCTTTCTGTCTGAGAGCGGTTTCTTTTGGAGCTTTTTACTTCTTGCTGGGAGAGCGGTGCCTTTTTGGACGTACTTGGTAGCGAATCCATAAACTTATGGTATTCGTCTACCACGGCCTGGTACCTCACATTGTCCCCAGCATCACGCTCATGCGTAACTCCATTCGCTTCATTCTTGGCAATCTTGTCTAGAATGAAGACGGCTTTGGAGTAACGGGACTTAAGGAGGTCTTTCTGACTCCTTTTCTTAGGTTTGCCCTTTGGCCGGTTGTCAGGCTCGACTATCGGTGTTGGGCTTTTGAGGGTTTTTGTGTTTTCTTGTGCAGATAGAGGGGTACTTTGTTATGATAGTTCATGTCTTCTAGCTGTTTGTCTTTAAGCCTTTTGATATTGTCCAACCTAACCTTTTCTATTTCTTGAGGATCGGTACTTACTCTTCCTAAAAAAACGTCTCTATTGGCTTCCTTTTTGTGGTTGAATGTATGGAAGTATTGTATTCATAGATCACTCTATGCAATAATTCCGAAAACGTGCTGTGTGTACCTTCGGCCTTCAAACAACGCATCATTTCCGAAAGCGTGGAATGAAACCTTTCGACTTGTCCATTGATACCCTTGTCTGATATTAAAAATCCTAAAAATTCGACCTCCGTTTTGAGAAAGTCACATTTGTCCAATTGGACTTTTAGGTTTGCCTTTTCAAGTGTTTCAAAAACGATTTAAAGGTTCCTTAAATGAGTGTCTTCGTCCTCTGCAAATATGATAATGTCGTCAATGTAGACGAAACAGATTTTGCCAATCTGATGCCTCAAGACATCGTCCAATGCTCTTTGGAAAATTGACGGAGCATTTTTCAGCCCAAAGGGTAATCTCGTGAACTCATATTTGCCATTGTTCACAGAGAATGCCGTCTTTTCCATATCGCTTTCTTTCAGAGGGATTTGATGAAATCCACTCTTTAAGTCTATTACGGAAAACCATTTGCTATTTGATAACTGAGGTAAGATGTCATTTATATTAGGTATTGGGTGTTTATCTGGTATCGTAGCATCGTTAAGTTTTCGATAATCGATTACCAAACGATACTTTTTTTTCCCTGAGGCGTCTGCCTTTTTTGGCACGATCCATATGGGCGAGTTGTAGGGTGACCGCGATGGTCGAATTATGTCGTTGTCTAATAAATCCTTAATTTGCGCTTCAACCTCCTCTTTTAAATTCATAGGGTAGGGATAATATCTAGAATATACCGCGTTTTCGTCTGAATTTCGGCAACAACTGTTGTCGTAAATGTAATTTTTCATTGGGATCACAAAAAAGATTTTCATATTTGCCTACCATCATATTAAGTTTAGTTTTCTGGGTTTGTGTCATGTGGCTATTACGAATATCGATCGTGTTTACAGATTGGGAAACCTGCTGTTTTATTCTAATCCTATGTCTCCTCCCTATTTCCATATAGTTTTCGGCAGTATAAATTACCGCTGATAACTGTCTTAAACTGTCATTTCCGAGTGTCCCGTGGAAGGATTCCAATAATGGTAAAAGAAAAACTTTAATTCTACTTGTCTTATTATTAAAGAGGTTTATAAATGTATGGTGCGTTATTTTCGTTGTTGCTGCGACTGATTTTGCAAAAAAAAATTTTTCATTTTCTATTGGGTTTTTAACTAAAGACGGTTGGATGTAACTTTTGGTAGATCCAGTATGTATAAGAAATTTTAGGATTTTTCCCGTACTCGTCTTACACTCAAAATTGGGTAAGGACGAGGTTGTTAATCTAAAAAATTTATATCAACGAAATCCTGCACAAGTCCCTCGTCACTGCAAGAAGTGTCATATTGATTGGTTAGATAATCACTAAAATCATCTAAGTTCTCTTGGGTTTCGTAGCTCTCAATTTGCTTCTTATATTCTCTTTCATTGACTGCTTCCCCGTCATCTATGTGGAAATTTCTTTGTATTTTATTTGGGTTTTGAGCCTCATAAGTTTGATTAGGCCTTTTTCCATAAAATTTATCATTCTGAGAGGGCCTATTTAAATAATTCACGTTTTTGGTCCTGATAGATTGATCAATATCCATCGGTTCAGGCCGGGGCTGAGGTTTTGGTGCCGTTGGCCTTGGAGGCTGAAATTGTTGAGCTATGGGGAATTGCCGTTGCGGTATTGCATTAAATGAAAAGTGTTGTTGGGGTAATGGGTTTCTTTGAGGCGTCGTATTGAAAAAGAATTGCCGTTGATTGTAACGCTGGGGCACAGCATTATAAGAATAATCTTGTGGAGCCTGTACACGACTAGTTGTCGGAAGAAATGGTACAAATGGCTGGTGTCTGCGTGGTGGCACATGTGGTGCTGGTTTATTTAATTTGTTTGGATGATGCGCGTTAGCATAGTTTGTCCTAAATTGTTGGTTTTGTAATTTCAGGCATAATTGGAGTGCCTGAGGTAGCTCAGTTGGCTCTTTTACTGCCAAAAGTTTAGGAAGGTCGCCTTGCAGCCCACGTATAAACGTGTCCAAGGCTTTGTCCCTGTAAGTTTGCGTCAATACTTCCCTAGACTCGTGTCCAATTTCTAAGCAGGATATTTTATGGGAATAAACTTCTTGATAGAAATCATGAATACTACTGTTGCCCTGAATTAACGATGTCATCTGATACTCTAGCGTAGTCAGATCCCGCTTATCTGCGTAATGAAGGGTTAGACATCTCGAAATACACTCCCAATTTAGAGGTGTATTATAGGCTTCTAAGGCCGCGTCCACAGTTCCTATTTTTTTATTGCGTATAGTGTTCAAAATACCAAAGTATTTTGGGGTCCCTTTACAGGGTTCGTACAACCTTAGTACACGCTCAATACTCTTTTTCCAAGAGCTGTATTCAGAAGGATTCCCAGAAAATTCACGAAGACATCTAATAGCGTCTGGTATCTTATCCAAGTCTGTGAGGTTATTCCTAAATCTATCTTCTATTTCCTGGTCCACCCCGGAAATTTCTAAATTCGGATTTAAAATTCTTCTAACTGTCTGTTCACAAATTCGTGCTATAATATTCATGTCCCTATTCCTAATTTCGTCTATGTTAGGTAGGTTTTGGTTCGGGTTGGATGGAGCTTGAGGAGCCTGAGGTGGAATGTTTAGGACAGATGGTCTAATCAGATTATTTTCGTTAGCCATATTGTTATTTTTTAGCTTTGATAAAAAAAATTCTTTAGAAAAATCTTTTAATGAACTTCCCCGATAAAGACAAATATGACAACTATCCAATATCTTTCTCTTAATGGATTTTAAAATTTCTCAATGAATACTTTATTTTTAAACTTATAATTTTTCCTACTTTTCTATTTGGAAAATATTTCCCTTTACCTAAAATGTGTTTTCTTTTTTTTCTGTTATTTCTGCTGGAGGGTTTCGTGAGAATCTCAGCAGTTTTTATTTATTTATAAAAATTCACTAATATTATTTCTTCTTATTATTGATCTTCTTAAGGATCGCAATTATTTTCTTTAATACTACGTGCTTATTATTAATAAAATATTTTCTTTTAACTCAAATGTTATTTTCAATTTTTTCTTCTTTAAAATCTCATATAGCTTTAATATTGAAATTTCACTTTCCACTCTTAACTAAATTTCTTAATTTAATGCTTACATAATAATGCTGATCATCCTTGTAGAGTAGATAGATGGGTATTGCTTCTTTTCACGTTGTTACTACGGTACCGGTGTCTATACTAGGGTCTCCACTTAAAACGTCCTTTGTTTTATGAATGATACCTTCAGTTGCAGCCTATGGGATGCTTTTTACTTATATCTGCAGCCAGTGGGTGCTTTTTATGTCTATGATGTCCTTGCAGCCTATGGGGTGCTTTTGGTGTCTGGATTGTCCTTTACAGCCTATGGGGTGTTTTTAAGGATTCTTCCTTTTACGTTGGGCGCCAATTAATATTTTTATAATTGATTTATTATAAAAAAATATTTTTTTATTTCATTTATTTTAATTTCTTTACACTTGTTTGTTATACTTTAAAATGTTAACTGATTTCTCATTATTCGATTTGGGCTTACAATGACTTAAAAATAATAAAATAATTTGCATGGTAAGATTTCTTATTAATTGAATTTGGTTTACAATGATTAAAAAATAATAAAATGATTTGCATGGTAATCAAAAGTGCACGCGCTATTTTTATTTTGCAATTTCCTGTTTGCAATTTGTGTCAGCATATTTAATTGTTGTGCAAGAAGTTAATAATTAGGGCATTCAATATTTCTTGCGTTAACATATATTTTTAATCTTGGCCGTCCGGAATAGTTATGTTGTCCGGGACTGTTCCGTTTCCCGAATCTTGGATAGTATGTATGTATGTATATGTCTGTTGTTATTTCTGTTGCTGTTATTGTGACTGTTGTTGAAGTTTCTTGTGTTATTGGGTCTGTTATTTTGGTGGTTCTTGCTGAAATTAATTGTGTTCGAGTACGCGAAAGTTTTGACTATTTTTTACTGAACTTTACTGCATTTTACTAAATTGCGTTCGTTTACACAAAATACAGTAAATGAGAACACAAATTGAGAGCGTAAAGTGACAGTTCTAAATTGAGAACTTGCAAATTTTTACTGCAGAAATTTTTCGCAGTAAAGTTTAGTAAAACAAGAAAACATATGATTGAAAATGTAAACAAACAAAACGTGTACAATTTGTGACTAAAATATTTATCAAACTAAAAATTTAAGTAAAAATAAAACAAAACTAAAAGTAAATTAACATTAATTGAACTTTTAGTATTATTAGGTGTTTCCTACAGGCTGATTTTTTGGTCAGTTATTGTTTTACGATTCTAATAAAACAATGTTGTTTGTAATTGTTGATGTTATATTACATTTGCTCCTGTAATAAAATATATATATATATATATATATATATATATATATATATATATCAACATCAACAATTACAAACAACATTGTTTTATTAGAATCGTAAAACAATAACTGACCAAAAAATCAGCCTGTAGGAAACCCCTAATAATACTAAAACTAATTATTGGTCATAACCAAAAAAACTTATACACATTAATTGAACTTGTTTGTGAAACAATTACCTACATACATACATGCCTTTTAATGGAAAATAAAAAAGTTATTTTAGTTTTGTGGAGTTGTGAATTTCTAAAGTACTTGTGTACTTAGTAATGCACATCTTTTTACGATAGTCAGTAGCAAAAACAAATATTCATGTACTTTGAATAAATTTAACTACACACAAATATGCAAAATCAAATAAAATTAAAAAAAAAATAGAAATGGAAGAGATTACTTAAATTAAATTGTTAATATTTTATTGCAATATTTGTGTTATAAAAAGTATTTAATCGAGTGCCGATGAATAAATTGTTCAAATATCCAAAAATGTAAAAATTTGCCAACACTACCTTTATTTTCCATCAGCTGTTGCCTAAATCTTACGAATTTTTACAATTTTTCCGTTCGCGTACTTTTTTGGGCAAACATTTTTTTGGAGAGTAAATTCTGCTGTTTACTCATTTATTACTCATTTACTGCATTTTACTGTAAAAGTAAACAAACGGACCTATTATTACTAAATCTGTTAGAGTTGAAGTTTTCATTTCTGTGATTATTTGTAGAGAAATTAAGGTTTCTTCGCGAATTGTTATTGTTAAAGTTGTTTTGTCTACTGTAGTTGTTCATGTTAGAGTTCTGGCTGTTGTGTGGCCTGTTATTGTTGTAGTTAGAGAATGTGTTATTATTTCTAGTATAATTTTGTGATTGATGCCGTGGTTTCTCTCTTCTGATATGTAAAATTTCATTATGGGTCTCTTTATTTTTATTTTCAAGTTCAATTGCAAGATCTGATACTTCTTGTAAAGTACTTGGTGGAGCAGCATATATGGTCGATTTAAAGTATTCATTTAAACCTTTCTTGAAAGTGTCCAACGCTAGTTTATTGTTTAATCTAATTATTACGTTCTTTTCTGCTACTGAAGCAGTGTTTCCTAATTCTTCTGTTCCTAATTTGTTTAGGCTATCTATTATATATAATATTTTCTTTTTAAATGCATTACAGTTCTGGTATTGTTTTATTGCTTTTATATCTTTGTTCTAACAAATTTTTTAGAGTCTCAAAGTTTTCTGGTTTGCTATAACTTCCTATTGCTGTGCTAACATTGGATGTTAGTTTGGCATGCTAAATGTATTAAAGAAAATCTATTTTTGCTGTGTCTGATAGGGTTTTGTTGATTAGTTCTGATGTTATTAGGAAACTTTCTAATTCTATATAAATACCAGTGAATAGTGGTAGTGCTTTTGAAGCTGTTTCAAGATTAAATGCTGCCATTATATTGTCTTCTTTTTGGTTTTTAGTTAAATTTTCTTTAATAGTGTTATATAATTTCTTAAATTCTAAATTTAATGCTACTACTTTTTCTTTGTCTTTTTCTTCGGTTTCAGCACTAATAAAATTTTCTTTTATTTCTTGAATATAATCAAGTTTGTTTCTAATTGTCTTTTCAGTGTATACTCTTCCTGGAGTTTTCTTTAAATTTTTCAATACTTCTTTTAATTCAATAATGTTTTCTTCCATTAGAATATATTTTATAATTGTTGAGTTTTATTATATCCTTTTTTTATTTTAAATTTATATAAAGTGAGTAATAGTAATTTTTTTTGACATCTGTTATAACAATATTTTTATTCTTATGAAATTCTTAAAATTATTTGTATGTTTAATGAAAAGCGATAAATGGACTGTATTTAAATTTTTGTTTTATGTTTCTTAAATAGTTGTTGTACAATTAAAATTTCTTTATTGTTTTCTTTATTTCTTTTTTTCTAAATTTAAACATCTATTTCTATTGCGTCTATCTCTCTGTTTTTGTACATACTTTTTTAAATAATTGTTAATTTTGTGAGCTGAATATAGTACTTATGCTACTATAATTACTATTTGTGTACATAATTTTTTTTTTGACAAGTAAAAATTTTTACATGAATTTAATTTTATTGTAATATTTTTTTTTCTTCAATTTTATTTCATTTTTTGTTTCTTTTATTTTGGACAATTTATTTTTAACCAAACAATACTTTTATACAATGTTACGTCTGTGCCCGTTTTGGTTTTTCTTCTCTTCTATTTTTTGAATTTTAAATACATATTGTAAATAATTCATCTTTATGTGGTGTCGGCAGGATCAAAAATATCTTCACTTGCGTCCCTCTTCCAGTATTTGTGGCTTCGTTGATTCCTTCAGGACTTCTTCCAAAGGTTGTTCCATTAAAAGAGAAAAAGGATTTAATTTTGCTTGATAGATTCCAACTGAGCATAAGCTATGTATGTTGTGGTCTATTGTCCTTATATTATTTTATATGTAGCAAAAAGGATAAGCAATTTTGCTATTTATTCCTTTATTTTGCTGTTCTTCTAAAATAATTTAGGTTTGCAGGATCGCCATGTAATATTTTAATTCTTATGGAATAATAATCATGAATTAATGATAACTTTATTTAAATTTATTTGACTTAAATACTAATTATGAAAATTAATCTTAGCGTTTCTAACTTGCTGCTAATCATACAATTATTGCTTCTTTCTCTTTCAATACCATTATTGGAAACACTTTTAAATTATGATTTCTACTTTCTTTATACTTGTTTTTAAATTACTTTATATATATACATTTATATATACTATATATAGTGTACTTTTGTGTTCGTTTCTTAATAATGTTTTGCTCTGTAAAAGGGTGGGGTGTTTTATTTTAAAAAAAATTACCCTCACTACCTGTTAAAAACAGGTGGTTCTACTTTTTCATAAATTGTTTTTTGTTCTAGTGAAACAAGAAGTTGCATTATTACAGGGTGGGTTATGCATTTTATGCATGTACCTTTTACCAGGTCGTGCAGAAAAGAAAACACCATTAGATATACAAATTTTCCCCCTGACTTAGTTGTCAAATAAAATTAATAAAATATTATTACTGAAATGAAAATAAAGTATATGGGTTGGTTTTTTTCAAACGTTATAAAAAGAATAAAACCAAACGAAAACACAACGTTAATTCTTTTAGATCAGAAGTGGGATCAGAATAAAGAGTCTAATTCCATTATCTGTGGTCAAGGATTATTCTGAAAAAAAAAAAAGAATTTTAAAATGAGAAAGCTTGCAACGATGAAGGTCGACGAGCTCAAACAGCTACTTCGAGAACGGGAATTATCGAGTACAGGAACAAAAGCGGAGTTAATTCAACGTCTTGTAAGTTTTTACCGTACGGACGAAATTGACGACAACGGTGAGGATAATGAGCGATCTGCGGAAATGGGCTCATCACTTACTCCTCCAAGTGGAAGTCGTTCAAACATAAATGTGATTCCGGCAACTTTTGATCTTCCAAGAGGAAGCAATTAAAATATAAATGCGATTCCGGGAAATAATGAAGCTAGAAATTTGCAAAAACAGGTGGACGAATTAAAAAAAAAATGGTCGAAGGCATGATGAGTGTTCTCCAAACAGTTACACAAAACACACAAGAAACATCAAATGGACAACGTCACGGATTCAGCAACATTACAGATTCAAACGCATATCCAATTTCACGTTCAACTAACATTTGCTCTGTTCGTGAAATTGCAGAAACAATTCCAGAATTTGATCCGACGAATGAATCATCACTATCTGTGGAACAATTTGTCGAACGAGTTGAGAGCGCTATACGAGCCTATAAATGGGAAGAAAGATGTTTACTTCACGCAGTATATAGTCGAATGAAGGGGGTTTCACGTTTGTGGCTAGATTCGCTTCAGATTTTATACTCTAATTGGAATGATTTCGCTAGAGAATTGATAGAAGAATTTGGTTCTACTCAAGATGAAGCAGAAATACATTATAAAAAGTAACAGAATATTGTTTCCGAATATGTGCAATAGGAAAGCGTTTTAAATTAAGTGAAAAAGCAATTGTTACATATGCAAGGGAAGGATTGCAAAACCAAGAAATACAAGTGGCCATAGCAGCGCAGAAAATCGATTCAGTAAAACAGTTGCGGGAAATTCTGAGTGAGTATGAACGAAATGTGCCAGAAAAACGTGTAATGAAAAATTTTGAAAACAAGAATAAAATAAGTGACACAGCGAATAGAAATTCTAATGTTGATAGTTCTAAAAGTGCATTGAAGTTTGGTAGAGAAGTTTAATGTTTTAATTGCAATGAGATGGGACATATATCAACTAACTGTCCGAAACCTCAAAGACGTTCTCGTTGCGAAAAATGCAATAAAGTTCATGAAAAAAATGAAACCCAATGCAAACAAAATGCTACAGCAAGAAATATGTACTGTAATAATGATGATGTTTTTAAAATAAAAGTAAATCTAAACGACATAACCTTAAGTGCTTTCATAGATACTGGAAGTCAATGCAGTTTAATAAAAAAATCAGTATGCAAATTAATGGATGTAAAACGTATTGCTTGTTCTATGAGAATTTCCGGTATTTGTGGTGGTAGACGTAACGCAAACGAGAAGATTTTTGAAAAATTGAATATTAATGATATCGATGTACCCATAACGTTATATTTGGTTGATGATGAACTCCTATTAACAGATATTTTACTTGGTCAAGACGCTTTCGTCAAATATCTTATTGAAATCGTCATAAAAACGTCAAATGAAAAATGCGCTTTTTTACCAACAAAACATATTTTATTAGAAGTGAAATATAACAAAATTCTTTAATCAACAAATGTGATTACTAAAACAGCATTCTTTTGAATACAGAGATCAGATACTTTAATTAAAATTCACGTTAAAATCACATATAAATAGACTGCATGTTTTTCAATACTTTGCAATCATGCATGGAAAAAAATAAAAAATCCAAATCCTTTAGTTATTTTTACTCCAATTTAGTAAAATATGCATTTTAAATTTCATTTTTGGAAACACTTTTTCTAAAAATATATGTATAAAAACTAAAATAAAATTTATACAATAAAAATATATGTAATTGTTAAAGAAAATAGACTTGTATACATATACATACATACATATGCATATGTATAATAAATTTTACGAATATATATTGAAATTAAACATATTGATTAATTGAGGTATAGCTGCTAGATCATAGCAGGTACATTTGTTTAGCTTTAAATAATGTTTTGTGTATAACATTGCTACCAAAGACGACTTTTTCAATAAATTTCTTACTTTAGTCTTTTTTCTGTTTAGCTGACTAAATATTCTTTCAACATTTGCTGAATAATGTGGTAAAACTAGGATTTTTGTAATAAATTTAGTCAAAACCGGAAACAAAAGACTAGAATCCCTCATTTGCATCTCTGATATTTTTTTTTCCACAAATCCAATAGTTATATGTTTTTATCAGGACAATAATTTTAATTGTCTGAACTCAGTTTCTAGGTCTTGGCTTCCACTTTCTTCAACCAAATAGGAAAATTCTTTTATAATTTCAGAAAACCAACTTATTTCTTTATTAATAATATTAAATGGAATAATTTTGACTAGAGCTTTATATATATTATTAAAATCAAATCTTGATAATATTTGATCACAAAGCTCTATATAAAAATTAACACAATTATTATTTTTCTTTTGCACTAATTTGTGCTTCTTCAAATACATCTCTGGCAAATATTCCTAAATAAATGTCTTCAAAATTTAAAAAATGTTTTTTGTTTTTTTTCATGTAGCTGAGCGCCCCGGCTTCACACGGAAGCTATTAACTTTTATAAATTCCGATTTACGTAAAGTCATAACTTACGAACGCGTCGATAAACCATCTACACGACCATACGAACAAACCCTAAAAATTTAATAGAATTCGGTTTGACCGTTCGTGAGTTATAAAGTCACAACACACTTGCAACAATTATATATATATATATATATATATATATATATATATATATATATATATAGATTAAATAAAAGTTTACAGTTTTAAGCAAACTAGTTTTTAAAAAATTGCTCATTAAAATTTTCAGCAGTTCAGTTGCTTTAATAGTACAAATAAATGTTGCAAACTTGAATTATTTATTTTATTTTTTAGGACCCTAAATCCACAAAATGACGATAAATCATCAAATCTGACAGCTATGGTCAGAGAGTACAATTCCGTTCGGAAACGGAATCCTTTCCGTATTTTGGTGCTTCAGAAATTTAATTATAAAAAAGTTTCGGAATGAAACATGGACAAATGAACGCTGATGAGAGGTGTAGCGGCGTTGAAATCGGCACTGATACGTTCTGCTACACTGATTGGACATAATAATAATATTTTTCAACATAAAAAAATAAATCCTAGTAATTTCAATTTTCATTAATTCAATAAAACTGAACTTGAGCCTGATAAAATTACTTTTCATATTTTTTTTTACTTTTATTGTTTATTGAATCTTCAATTGTAGATTGAAACATCTATAAGTTTTTCAAATCTTAAATCTATAAATGCATTAACATATATTTAGCCAATGCTAAACAAAATTTTTAATTTCAACGGTTGATTTTTGTTAATTTACATCTGTCGTGTACGGCTGAGAAAACGAGTATCCCTCCTTCTACCTGGTGTGGTCTCTATAATTTAGAATAATCCGCGCAAGTTTATTTGGGTGCAACTCAAGTTTTTTAATATATTTTCTCGCTTGTTTTGAAAATACTGTCTTTACCAACGGAATAATAGAGCTTTGTGAATTCGCTGATTTCGGATATACCAGGGGCTGCTGCAAATGCACGTAGAATTTTATTTTGTCGCCATTTAATTTTTTCTACATTCGATGCTAAGGCAGTGCCCCATAACTGAATTCCATAGGACCATATTGGTTTCAGGATCGCGTTGTATAATTATGGTGACCATATTTTTCGCCCTCCTTCGCGGGTTAGCAGAAACATCGGCGAAGTAAAACAATTAATAAAATGCATGCTAATACAGGTAAACAAAGTTAATGCGTCTACTTAACACCGGAGGCGCCTCAACACTGCCTTAAAAATTAACATTACGCGCAAATCAGAATTGTGAAAGAGTGAAGTCTTCTAAATTTTCAACATCTATCTTCTCTACTCTATCCCTCTTCCAGAGTTCCGGCACAGTGCACTGCATACGTAGGGGTCATCCCCTAAGTGCTGGTCCTAATTAAAAAAAAAAAAAAAAACGGACACTCAAAATTAAATAAAAATTATTGGTATTAACTTAATTACATACATATGTAGATATATTTTATATCAATAAATAAAAATATAATTAAACAATGTAATATTAGTGACTGATATCTCTACGGTTTTTTTTTTTTTCAAGAAGGAAGTCTTATTGTTTTAATAAGGAAAACCTTATTGAAAAAAAGGAATCTTATGGTTTTTATCAGGTATTCTTATTGTTTTTTCACAAAGCTTTTCTTCTTGATTTTATTAGGTATTCTTATTGATTTTTTCAAAAGGGTTTTATTGAAAAAATTAATAAGATTTACCACATAAAAACAATAAGGATCTCTTCGAAAAAATTTTCGCTTCTTTCTGCTGGGATACCCCTTAGCCAAAAGCGTTTCATAGAGAAAATCTTCTTGATTATATTAGGCAGTTTTGGCTCTGTGTAGTACAAGTAGTTGTACTTATTTTAATGGTTAAAATAGAAATTAAATATGCCTAGAAGTTCATAGGTCGTTAAAACAAAAAATTAATTAATTAATCAAAACTAACAAAGAAATTATTTTTAGCCCATAATACAAAAATAACAAAATTCAATTAATAAAAAATTAATAAAAACAATAGTTTAAGGATTATATATTATTGATATTTTTCTGAAGAATGTATTTTTTTTATTATATCAATGTTATTCGATAAAAACAATTTAGTTTCTGCACAGTCCATTTGAAAGCCGAGAGAAAATTCAACACATTAAACATACACTTTTCAGTGTTGCCAGGCAATTCCTGTCTAGGGTGGTTATAAATTTATATTGTATTGAGTTTAAAATTTCGGTATTTTGAGAAAATAAAACTATTAATTTTGGAAACTAAAGAAGAACATTAGCCATCAAAAAGAAAGGACAACTTATTTTGATTAAATTTAAAAGGACGTTGGGTCAAAAAAGAGGACTGTCCTTTTTAAAAAAGGGTGGATGGTCACCGTATGTATAATAGAAGTTTACAGTCTAGGCTTAGTATAGAATTTCTTCCAATAAGCCAATGCATTTGGGCTGCTTTTAATTTCATTTGTGTCAACTTTGCGTCTATATGCGATTTCCACGTTAAACGACGATCAAGATGAACACCTAGATATTTTACTGAAGTGTGTTGCGGTATAGTCTCGGTGTTGATTTGTATAGACGGGCATGTTTCCCTGCGCAACGTAAAAGTGACGTGTACACATTTCTGTTCATTAATTTTTATCCGCCATTGTTTTAGCCATGTTTCTTGTTTTGCTATGTACCCTTGTAAGTTGCGGGAAGCTTCTACAGGATTTTCATGATCGCTTAGAAAAGCTGTATCATCAGCAATGTGGACGTGTGAATGTTACTGCTTAACGGTAAGTCAGAAGCATATATTAAGTAAAGTAAAGGACCGAAGATTCTGCCATGAGGGACTCCGGCTTCGATCGACTGCGGAGGGCTTAAAAAGTTGCCTTTTCGAACTATGAACTTTCGTCCACTTAAATAGCTTTTTAAAAAGTTGACGATGTTTGTGGGTAGATTTTGTGTTAATTTGTGTATTAAACCTTTGTGCCATACTTTATCAAAAGCCTGTGCGACCAGTGTAGCCAGGTGTGGGGATTTCTCCCCAAATTGGGGATTTTAGCTGGTTTTTGCTGACAGATTATCGTAGGGAGGGATTTGGGGATTTTTAATTTTCAGTATACCTATTATCAATTTTGCTTTATTTTACCATTATCTTTCATACATTTACATAAATATATGTTTATGTATCTTGGCGTTTTTCTTCTCCATATTTCGATTATTTCAAGGCGATGGTATTGAGGATGTTGGTTTTTATAACAATTTGTTCAAAATTTTTAAAACCAGAATTTATTGACGCCGATATTGCCAAAATGGATGTACTAATTGACGATAAGGAATAGTAATTTGGTTGTTGCTGAAATTGATGTTGCCATAGAATGTTCAAAGGCATTAGAAGCAAAAAGAGTTCAAACAAATTTTTTTAGATTATTTAACTGTACAAGCAAAAGAAATGCTTAAAAATTTCACTGAGAGTATGGAAAATTTTGAGCTATTTATAAATTTACAACTCGAAAGCATAGAAAAAAGAATACATTTGATTTCGTGTATGGAATTTTAAAATATTCTATGGATTCAAAAGTTCCATTGAGCACATGCATTAACTTTAATAAATATATGTTACAAAATTAATAAAAAAAATGGTTTTTTATGATGCTTAATATACATATTTATATTGGGGACGAAATTGGGGATTTCCAGTTTTAAAATGGGGATTTTTGGGGACAACACCCTTTAATTTGGGGACATTAGACAATATTTACCTGGCTACAGTGTGCGCGACATCAATAAAGAGCGCAGAGCAATATATCTTTTTTTTCAAAAGTGTCTCTAGCAACATTCACAAGTCTGTGAGTTTGTTCAATAGTGCTATGTTGTCTGCGAAAACCAAAATGATGATCTGGAATAGAACCATTGCTAGTCACTATTGGAGTCAGCTTGCTCATATACAGCTTTTCAAACAATTTCGACATAATAGACAATAAACTAATAGGCCGATAGGATTCAACCTTTGTATGATCCTTGCCGGGCTTTGGTATCATAGTAATCATCGAAACCTTCCATTCTGTTGGATAGCATTACAGTCGTAAAATACTATTAAAGATGAATAGTATTATTCGTTTTGCAACATAAGGCAATTCTTAAAGCATTTTGTTGCTTATTTTATCAATACCTGGGGCTTTTTTTGTGTTTAGACTGGTAATAGCCTTTTCAATCTACACAATATTAAATCTTCGCGGTATTTCTGGTAAAGAGACGACTGGTGGCAGTTCAACAATATCAGCATAAATTTTTGGGGTAAATACTTTATCTAAGTGCTTAACAAAAAGAGCACATTTTTTAGCATCAGTTCTTGCCCAGTCACCATTAGAAGCTCGTAATGGAGGTTTGCATATTCTCGTCGAGCTCTCCGTTTTTCAGTCAATAGCCTTTATTTATCTAACTCAAATAATTGTAACTTTACAAGAAGATAAAAACATAATAGAAACTGTAACGATCTCAACACAACTATGATTATACAATTGCTTGTAAAATCGTTATTTTTTACACTATTGCAATAAATTTTTGTGACGAGGTGTATTTTAGTGAAATTTATTCTATTCACTGAAAACCTCAATTTCGTAAAAAATACGATTTAGGGCCTTTCTACTTGTGACCTTCGATATGTAAGTTATTATTATTAGTGCCTGTTCGCCGATAACGAAGAACTTCTTTCTTTCGAATAATTACATTTGAAACAAAAACAAATTCAAAAATTTTGTTTTTGCTTTATGTGTAATTGTTCGAAAGAAAGAACTACTTCGACATTGGCGAACAGGCAGTTAGTTAATATTAAAATATAAACACACAAATTTCAGAACATGGAAAAAATATCACGATTTTTTTATCGATTTATTGCTTAATTTTTTTCAGTAGTATAATCCGAATTACGACTGTTTTAATAATTGATACAATTATTTATTCTTACGCGAACTTTCCACATGTATTTTATTTTGACAGCGTTCCGCATAAAGAACTGAACATAAATAATACTGGGCTTTAGATTGAAAGCGTTGACACATTATAATTTTTGATAATAATCATCGATAATGCATTCATTTTTTTTTGTGAATAAAATAAATGAATTTAAGACTTTGTGTGATGTTGAATTCATTCACACTTTAATTGAAATAAGTGCTTTTATTGAAAACAATTTTCATCATATTGAAAAATTTTAATAGAAATTTATTGTCAAAAATTTATGTAAATTTATTTAGCAAATCAACTTTTTTGATGTAATAATGTTTTTCTTCTTTTTTTATGAACTGAATCAAAATGATGCCGGAAACCAAAATTGAAAAATATGGCATACAAAAATTATATTTTTACCTTTCAAGGTTTTTGGTCACTGTTGTTACTTAAACAAAACTCTTTTATTTTGTTTGTTGTTGTTTATTAGAAAATGTCACCAGTGCAATAAGATATAATATCTTTTAAATTCAGCACTGGACATCAATATTGGCAACATGTACAATAGATTCCAGAGCCATATGGCGTATAAAAATAAAAATTGTAGTTCCGACGTTTGATAGTGATAACAGATATGCAATATAATCTTGCCTCTAGTCGATCTTGAAAATATTAATTTTTTAAATTTATAGTCGGGTTCCTTGCTGTAGATTACTTTGTGCACAAAAATTAAGCTTCGACATTTTAAGAGATTGTCAAAAGAAACGTTAAACAATTTCTTTGCAAATTGGGAAACGCTGTCGGCCCTTCTCTTAGTAAAGACGTATCTGGTGATATTATTGAACGTAACTCTCAATTTTCGCTTATCAGAAGCACTACACAAAGAAAAAAATGTCACAGCCATATAAAAGTGTTGGCAACAAGTAGGATTTGGCTAAAAGGTTTTTAATTTTTATGGAGTAAAAAAATGATTAATCCATAATTTTCTTAGCATACCATACGTCTTTCTGTCCACGAAAGTGCTGAATTAAAAGTGATACCCAAGTTCTTTACAGAGGGTACGATTTCAATTTTTGAATTTCCCAGAAAAATTACCAGCTGGTACAGGGCGTCCATTTGTGTTCTGCAAAATGAAACGCATTTTGATTTATTTGGGTTTAAACTCAGCCCATTTACCGCCGCCCATTCGCTGACTATTAAAAGATCAGAATTTATTTTTGAAACGCAATTTGATATTGTTGCCAGGTTGCAGCCAATGAATAGTTGAACATCGTCAGCATACATTTGGATTCCCATAAATTACTCTGATCAACAATACATCGGATCTCTTCGGCAACTTCAGAAAGTGCTGTTATGCATCCACGTTTTGGTCTAAAGCCAGACTGATTGGTATTTAACAGGTTTTTATGGGTAACATATTCTAAAATTTGTTTATGCAGGAGCTTTTCAAAAACTTTTGAGAGATACGGCAATATTGCTCTAGGACGATATTCCTTTGGAGTTTTAGGAATTGGCACAATTTTTGCGTATTTCCAGTTAAGAGGGAAAGAACTTGTTGTGACAATTGTATTAAAAAGGTGTGTTATAAAAGGAAGTAAAACAGGCAACAGAATTTTTACAAACTTGGGGTTTACATCGTCACAGAGTTCGATTTAACTGATAAGAATCCTTCGAGAACATCTGATTGATTGAATATATGAAAGTTAAATTTAGCACTTTGGTTTTCATGACCAGTATTAGTATGACGACTATAAGTATTAAGATTTACCGCAGGTATGTTGATAAAGTCTCTGTTCAGCTCTTCAAGATTTATATTTTCTCCTTTGCAGCTCTCTTGATTAACCAAGCCAACTTTTTTTATTTCTTTCCAAGTTTTATTGAAGCTTATAGCTGAACTAACTACTGCTCTTCTCTTTCTGCAAAAAATTTCATGAAGTTCAGGAGTTTTATACCTTTTCCACCTTACATATGCGGCATCACGATCCCGTATTAGCTGTGCTGTTGCTAATTGCCCTGCTTATAATTAAAACATGTTTATTACACAAGAATAATTAATTATTTTTCAAAACACCCTAAAATAGTTATCATTAATACAGCTAAAAATCTTATTGTTAGAGTTTTAGGTATTAGTGATATAGAATTTCATAGAGAAAACAAAATAAAAGTTAGAAAAATTTTAGATGATAATAATTTTCCAGATCAATTAGTTAATAATTTGATAAAACAATATAAAGGACGAAGAGTACACAATATAACAACTTCTAGTGAACCCAAAATTTAGAATTCATTGACTTACATACATATGTTCCGATAATCTCTGAACGACTAGAAAATTCGAAGATTTATGATATTAATAATTATAGAATGTCTCATAAGACATATAACACATTAGGTACATTCTTTAGTAAAATGAAAGATAAGACGGATAAATTGGACATATCTAATATAGTTTACAAGATACCATGTAAGGGTAATGATACTGTACGATGTAATAAGGTATATATTGGCACAACAAAAAATAAACTAAAAACTAGATTAGCAGGACATAAATCAGATCAAAAATATAAACACATATCTACTCAAAAAACAGCATTGACATCACATTGTGCAAAACTAAATCATATTCCAGATTTTGAGAATACATCAATTTTAAACACAGAGGTTAACTACAAACGTCGCTTTATGTTAGAAATGTTACATATTATTAATACACCAATAAGCCAAAGAATTAATTTTAAAATGGATACAGATAACGTAGCGCAAAACTACAGACATTTAATTTATAAGAATAATATAGGAAAGTAAATAAGTTTTTTATTTTGTAAAAGAATAAAAATAATTTTATGTACTTCCTGTAATTATTTTTTCATATTGACAAATTATGTTTCATATATTTAAAAAAATTGTTATAGAATAAGTTTTTTATTGTTTTTAAAAAAATTGTCATTGTCGAAGAAAAAAATATTCCCTGAAGAAGCTATCCATTGAGAGCGAAATATCGGAAAAATAAAAAGGTATTGCTACTGTTACTTTTATAAAAAGACCTTGTGCTTGATATTATTACCTGTGTTCATTTACTAAAAATTGTTACAAATTTGTAACAATTGTTACATTAACCCAAAAAATTTGAAACGAGAGAGCGTCGAAGGAGCGTAAAAAATTGAGAGACAGAAAAATTGTTGCAAGTTTTTACAAGTAAAATTTTTACTTGTAATAATTATTCAAACAGCTGTTTTGCGTTTGTGTTTACAAAACAATATTTTTAAATTAAGTTGCAAATAAAAATATTTTGGAAAATTTAAGAAATTGTAAGTAAATGTGAACTTCTAAAACGATAAAAAGTATTAAAAAGATGTATCTTAGGAACAACAATAATAATAATAATATTTTTCTAGTTTTAACAGCCTCTGAAATGTTTTTGTTTTTTGTTTTTTCTTTAATTTTCACAGACCAGCTGTTATTTCTAATATTGTAAATATTGTGAGTACCTAGGTACTCGGTACTTTACACTAAGCAGGCAAATAATTCAATTAGTTCAGATATGTATTTGCAAATAAATTAAATTATTTTTAAAATTAACTTTGAAATAGTAATGTTTTTAGCTATCAAATTCTATTTCTACCACCATGTGTCCACGTGTGGACCGCAGAGAGATTTATTTTCACTTATATTGCGAAATGATTGTTCGAACTTATGTTTAACAAATTAATTGGTTGCTTTTTCTTTTGCTGTTGTTTTTATTTACCTTAATTACATAAATAAAAGAAACTTGATAAAATTTGAAAAATAGTCTAATTTATAAAAAAATTTAAATGTACTTCCAATCTTCAAATTACCTAATTTATTTTTTGCCTTATTAACAGTTATTAATTATTATTTGTAAGCGTAAATTAACACATAATTTATTAAATTACTTTTTTTACTGCTTTTGGGGTTTAATGCTGGCAGAAACATGATATTTAATTTTGGATAAAGCTTTTTATTACAGTACCTCAGGTAGAAATCTAGAAATTAATCGAAAAAGCTACAATAATCTAACGAATAGCGTTTTTTTCTAAGAAATAACGATATCGGACAAAAAATTTATAATAATTTGTAAAAGTAAATCACGAAAATCATCCATTACAAAAATATATTTCTTAAATATGCCAGATAATATGTTATAGCGTATAAACTAATTAAAAATAGATATTTTATTCATTCATTTTATTCAAAAGTAGCTAATCACCCTTATCGTGTTTAGTGTATTTCGACTACGCCTATACTAAATTAAATAAAATTGCAAAACTTTTCATCATTCTATTACAAGCAGTACTCGAAAAACGCCAGTCACGACAATGCTGAATATAAATGACCATAATCACATTATTTTTATAATAATATACATATATGTATAATTTGTCCAAAAAAAAATATATAGGTAGTTATTAAGTACTCATATATATCTATACATTACAACACTACTTTAACTTGCAAATTGTTATACGTAAAGTGTTCATTTACAGTCATACCTAAACAAGAGCGGAAAGCGGAACGTTTTCTACCGCCTAGCGTTAACGCTGAAATAACATACCTAAACAAGAGCGTCAACGCTTTGTCATAAAAACAAGGTTATTACAAAATATATAACAACCCTGATTATAATAGTATACTCATAACCTAATAATACATGCATCTCTACAACAAACACAAATAAAAATTCCTCAGAAGTCAAAAGTATAAATGTGTATGTGTGTATGTTTCAACATGTGACAAAAATATAAATAAAAATTATTCATTCAAATACTAAAAAATATATACAAAATCAAAATTTAACACTTGAAATAAAAAACAAGTAATTTACAAGAATGTCAGCTGGGCTTGTAAGACTGCCTTATAGTCATTGTATCATGAGTGCTTGTCTTTTGCAGCTAACTTCACTATTAAACGCGCTGTCAAAATCGGATTTTCCAATTGCAAAATGTTGCCGCCGCGTTACCGCCGCGTTATTTCGGGATGCTCCATACAAATTGTATGGGCATGAGAACTTTTGACAGCTAAAAAACGCTTGCCGCTCTTGTTTAGGTATGGCTGTTACTTTTTCACATTTTTGAGATTAATTTTGGAAAAATTTTTGTTACTCTCTCGTTACTAATTTTTACTAGTAAAGTAAATGAACACACTTATTATTAGAAAAACAAGCTAATAATGTTGCTCTGAAGGAATTGTAGCTGGTCATCAATATTAGGTATAGTAGATTCGTTCCCATCTTACTATCTGTGTATCCATTTGTAGTGCATGTATATTAATGTTGTTGAAATTTCGAAAGCTGAAGACTTGCTTTTGGACGACTGGATGGACCTTATAGTTGAGGAAGAGCAAGTCATGCTTTAAACACATATGTAGGTGCTGATAATTGTTCATAGTGCAGCATTTTTTGCTTGTTACTGACATCTAAAAGAGTATTGCTCGTGCTTGTAAAGTATGTGGGTGTAGCAGTATTTTCAGGTGTCATGCCAACCGATCTCATAGGATTCCTCAGCTTACTTTCAACAGGAACGTTACTGTTAAAATTTCCGGCAATAATTATGTCAGAGTATTTTCGAGTCGATTCGCTTATGTGGCCTATAGACACATCCAAGAAGAATTTTATTTACGTGGTCCGATATATTTAAAAATAAAGTACTCCATATTTTGATCAGCTTTTGATTTCCAAGCAATATTTCCAATAATACCATTCCTCCGCCACCTGTTCTATGTGTTGTGGTGTTTCTATCAGCTGGTTTTCGGGTGAAACCATGTTTCTGAAATGCATCAAGACCAGAGTTCTCAAAAATTTCTCGAAATTTATCCATTTTGTTATTTAGGCTTTGGGCATTTAAATGACAAATTCTAAAACCATTATGCTGTTTTACTAAAATTTTTAGCATCGTGCTCATACTGTCTCTGGAACTCCACCGTCCGTTATCCAGATAGTTTTTTTCCATACTGGTTTAAAGCAGCGCAGCACACAGTAAAAGGTATTAAGTTATTATTTGCAGAAATTTGTAAATTAAAATATTTCAGTGGCATAAGAAAAAACTGTATTAAACAAAAGATAAAATATATTGATCGAAATATGAGCAGAGAAATATATGTAAGGAAATATGGTGAACAGTAAAATATTTGATAAATCTCCAACGGTAGCAAAAATATTATTGGGCAGATTGTGATACAAGAAATAACTGGTTCAACTCCTCAGGGCTGCCAATACGTACTGCTTCATCACTATCATGACGTTTAATGTACACACCGCCTCGCAGAGTGTATGTATGTGTTTTTAATCCGATTGTTGTACAATATTGTTTAGCTATTAGGCCTAAAAATTCTTTTTATGAAAATAAAAGTACAAATATTTATTTCCTATTGTCCCGACGTTTCGTGAATTTTTTGTTCACTTTCTCGTCTATTTTATTAAAAGAGAAAAAAAAACAATAACAATATTATTTTTTTAACAATCAAAATTTTTCAAAAAATAGCATAACTTACTTCAATATTTTTAAATAAACTTTTAAATAGTTTTAAATTATATGTTATTTAAGTTTTTAAAAATTGTACATATGAAAAGTAATATTATCAGGCTCAAGTTCAGTTTTATTGAATTAATGAAAATTCAAAATTACTAAGAGTTTTTTTAGGTTTAAAAATATTATTTATATCCAATCAGTTTTTAGCAGAATGTATCAGTACTGATTTCAAGGCCGCTACACCTCTCATCAGCGTTCGTTTGTCTTTTAACTACACGCGCTCGAAAAAATATTTTTGGCATAGTTACAATAACTCCCTCGAGAACGGGTAGTGGTAGACTGCTTTCCGGCAAGTGAGAATTTCTTGTTCTTGAACATTTCAGCCAGAAGGTTAGCTTTATCAACCGGGTCATTCAATACATGGTCTTCCTTTAAAAGAGGTGGAATTGAGGAACTAGCATTTTCCTTAAATCTTTTAACGAATGACCAAAAGCTCTTGCTACCCCGTGGAGCATCAAGAACTTTATTGCGAAGGCGCTGCTCGTACAAAGCTTTTTCGCGCCTTAGCACTTTGGCACAAGAAGATCTCGCCTTTTTGCGCAGCGAATTAGTGTCGGCGTTTTTATTATTACGTCAGATAATAAATGCTTCCTCTCTGAATCTGATTGCATTTCTGCACGTCTGATTGAACCAAGACTTAACTTTCGGTTTAATCAAAATTTGCTTAGATGGAATGAATGTTTTCATTCCCAGCGAAATGATATTTTCCACCATTTTCGCCATGGCATCGACGTTATTGTCTAGAAAGCATAGCTTCCAATTAAAATGCCGGAAAAATTCGTTGAGCTCAGCCCAACGCGCCTTTTCGTACATATATTTTAAACGCCTCGTAGCTGATCGGGAGACTTTGCGAAGATTAGAGAACGAAAAGGTGGCGGAAATGGTACAATGATCCGAGTTACCAAGAGGTGCATTTACACTCACTTCGTACTTTTCAGGGTGCGAAGTGAGAAAAAGGTCGAGAGTGTTGTTATTGTGCCCTTCAACACATGAAATATGTATGTGTTGGATCATTCACTAGTTGCGCAAGGTCATTATGCGCGGCAAAAAGCTCAACATATTGGCCTTCTGGGCTTGTGTGGCTCGAATGGTGAAGCCAAGATGAGTTGTGAACATTGAAATCACCAGCAACGACAATTTCACTGTTCGGACAGCTTTCAAGGATCTTCGAAATGGAATCGGAAAGGCAATCGAAGTGGGATAAGGTTTTATCCCTTGCCGCGTTTGGACTTCTGTAAAGAAACCCGAAATGTAAATAGTGTGTCCTGATTTTGAATTTAACCCAAAGACAGCTAAATTCAGGATCAGACGTGCCTAATGGTTGCTGGCACTGGTACACAACTTCATTACGTATGTATATTGCAAGACCCCTGTGTAAATTAAAAAGTGATAGGAGGTGATAACCAGGTATATGAAAATCCTGTGGATCAGAGTCTTCAGACACCTGGGTCTCACATAAGGCGAAAACATCCGGCCGATGGAGACAAATGTGAGCATACACAGAGAAAAAATTGGACCTTAGTCCCCTAATGTTACAGAAGTCAATTCTGAGTTGACCCTACCATAACAGTATGCAAAACTCAAATCGGACGCTCATTCTGTTATGCTGATGCCATTGGTATTAATTGCTGTCGTTAGAGTGTTCAGTGACCAGTGCTATGCCTTTGCCAATGAACAGTCAAACAGCAACCAACACAACGGCATCAGCACAACAAATGGTTTTTATTTAGGAAAAAAAAGGAACGGCTGACTCTAATTTAGAGCCATAAAAGCCCTGAGCTGGTCATTTATTATATATTATAATTATATAATTATTTTTTTATTTGGTGTCACGGTGTCAGCACTATGAAGTGTGCCAACACTGGTGTCTCACGTTTTTTTTATGTTTGTTTTGAATTTGTATATCATATTGTATGTATGTATGTAGTTAAGGATTGGAATGTAACTTGTTCTCTTTTTTTGTTTTTGCACAGAAATATGCTCTGAATCCAATTTCATATATTCTCTTTAACGTAGGTATGTATGTCTATGGGATTTTATATATGTATGTAGTAAACACATGCACTGTCCACTCAAATGGTACAAGTTTTTTTAAATTATTACTACTTTCGCATTATTGTACGTAAATAAGATTTTAATGTAGTAGTGGTTATGGTGGTGGGGTGTCATAAAGCCATGGGACATAAAGCCATAATGGCTGGGGGAGAAAATCATTAAGCCCGGCCGAAGGCCGGCTATGCAGAAAATTTTGAAATCTTTAGGTGTCAAAGCAGTTTTTTAAATTTTTTGCATAGCCGGCGATGGTATATCCCGACACGGCGGTATATAGAATATATTTTCTGCATAAACGGCCTTTGGCCAGGCTTAGTGATTTTCTCCACCATGGTATATCCCGACACGGCGGTGTATAGAATATATTGTCTGCATAACCCGCCTTCGGCCGGGCTTAGCGATTTTCTCCACCATAGTATATCCCGACACGGCGGTGTATAGAATATATTGTCTGCATAACCCGCCTTCGGCCGGGCTTAGTGATTTTCTCCACCATAGTATATCCCGACACGGCGGTGTATAGAATATATTGTCTGCATAACCCGCCTTCGGCCGGGCTTAGCGATTTTCTCCACCATAGTATATCCCGACACGGCGGTGTATAGAATATATTTTCTGCATAACCCGCCTTCGGCCGGGCTTATTGATTTTCTCCACCATGGTATATCCCGACACGGCGGTATATAGAATAGATTTTCTGCATGGCAATGTCGGAATTTGATTGATTTGCAACAACATTTTGACAGACAAATGCATTTTTGACATAAAACAGGGCGCCATGATACAAAAATGCATTTTTTACATGAAATATGGTGACTTGCAATCATTATCAAAAATATGGCTTTATGTCTCATTTTCGGAAAAAAAAAATTATGGCGTCAAGTCCCATTATATTGAGACTTAATGGTATATGCCCTTATATCTCAATGGAATGGAATTAATTGAAAATTTTTATTGAATTAATTTTGCATCTTTACAACATTTAACTTTAGTCCAAAATTCTAATGCTGATACAATATTGCTACAAAAATATATTTCTTAAATATGCGAGATAATATGTTATAGCGTATAAACTAATTAAAAATAGATATTTTATTCATTCATTTTATTCAAAAGTAGCTAATCACCCTTATCGTGTTTAGTGTATTTCGACTACGCCTATACTAAATTAAATAAAATTGCAAAACTTTTCATCATTCTATTACAAGCAGTACTCGAAAAACGCCAGTCACGACAATGCTGAATATAAATGACCATAATCACATTATTTTTATAATAATATACATATATGTATAATTTGTCCAAAAAAAAATATATAGGTAGTTATTAAGTACTCATATATATCTATACATTACAACACTACTTTAACTTGCAAATTGTTATACGTAAAGTGTTCATTTACAGTCATACCTAAACAAGAGCGGAAAGCGGAACGTTTTCTACCGCCTAGCGTTAACGCTGAAATAACATACCTAAACAAGAGCGTCAACGCTTTGTCATAAAAACAAGGTTATTACAAAATATATAACAACCCTGATTATAATAGTATACTCATAACCTAATAATACATGCATCTCTACAACAAACACAAATAAAAATTCCTCAGAAGTCAAAAGTATAAATGTGTATGTGTGTATGTTTCAACATGTGACAAAAATATAAATAAAAATTATTCATTCAAATACTAAAAAATATATACAAAATCAAAATTTAACACTTGAAATAAAAAACAAGTAATTTACAAGAATGTCAGCTGGGCTTGTAAGACTGCCTTATAGTCATTGTATCATGAGTGCTTGTCTTTTGCAGCTAACTTCACTATTAAACGCGCTGTCAAAATCGGATTTTCCAATTGCAAAATGTTGCCGCCGCGTTACCGCCGCGTTATTTCGGGATGCTCCATACAAATTGTATGGGCATGAGAACTTTTGACAGCTAAAAAACGCTTGCCGCTCTTGTTTAGGTATGGCTGTTACTTTTTCACATTTTTGAGATTAATTTTGGAAAAATTTTTGTTACTCTCTCGTTACTAATTTTTACTAGTAAAGTAAATGAACACACTTATTATTAGAAAAACAAGCTAATAATGTTGCTCTGAAGGAATTGTAGCTGGTCATCAATATTAGGTATAGTAGATTCGTTCCCATCTTACTATCTGTGTATCCATTTGTAGTGCATGTATATTAATGTTGTTGAAATTTCGAAAGCTGAAGACTTGCTTTTGGACGACTGGATGGACCTTATAGTTGAGGAAGAGCAAGTCATGCTTTAAACACATATGTAGGTGCTGATAATTGTTCATAGTGCAGCATTTTTTGCTTGTTACTGACATCTAAAAGAGTATTGCTCGTGCTTGTAAAGTATGTGGGTGTAGCAGTATTTTCAGGTGTCATGCCAACCGATCTCATAGGATTCCTCAGCTTACTTTCAACAGGAACGTTACTGTTAAAATTTCCGGCAATAATTATGTCAGAGTATTTTCGAGTCGATTCGCTTATGTGGCCTATAGACACATCCAAGAAGAATTTTATTTACGTGGTCCGATATATTTAAAAATAAAGTACTCCATATTTTGATCAGCTTTTGATTTCCAAGCAATATTTCCAATAATACCATTCCTCCGCCACCTGTTCTATGTGTTGTGGTGTTTCTGTCAGCTGGTTTTCGGGTGAAACCATGTTTCTGAAATGCATCAAGACCAGAGTTCTCAAAAATTTCTCGAAATTTATCCATTTTGTTATTTAGGCTTTGGGCATTTAAATGACAAATTCTAAAACCATTATGCTGTTTTACTAAAATTTTTAGCATCGTGCTCATACTGTCTCTGGAACTCCACCGTCCGTTATCCAGATAGTTTTTTTCCATACTGGTGTAAAGCAGCGCAGCACACAGTAAAAGGTATTAAGTTATTATTTGCAGAAATTTGTAAATTAAAATATTTCAGTGGCATAAGAAAAAACTGTATTAAACAAAAGATAAAATATATTGTAATGTGTGGATGTATATCTAATAGGTTATTCAGGGGTTTTTCAAATAGACCTGCCTATTAAGGTGCCGGCGCTTAAGAACGCCACTGGCCTAAATATATTTAAGGCAGTTGGATGCCTGTTTAGAAAGAAGCAGTTTAATGCTCCAAGAGATAAAGCCGATTTTAAGGCTAAATAATGATTGATTTATTTTATAAAAATTTGTTCCTTATATACTAAAATAACAGTACCTTAAAACTACAAAAATTCCTTATTCAATAATATAATTTGTGGTATACACCAACAATGTAAAGTATAATAAAAGTAGCAAAAGTTGTTGTGTAAAATAACAATTAAAATAAGGTATACTAGTTGTTGTATTTTTACATTACAGGAATTTGCTTAATTTTAGCATAGCATTGTTGTTGTGTATTGTTAATAAAGGAATTTACTTAAAACTAAGGTTACGAGGGCAGTTCTAAAATTACAAATATAATAATCAAAGTAAGATTCACTACACCCTACCCCTTAAGAAAAATTTTACAATTTTGAGGATTAAAATTTTAAAATTTCTTACTAATATTTTAACAATTAATATATTTTTAAATTATTATTATGTAGTTCTTTTGTTTTGCCTCTTATATCTATGACAGAGTTTACCCCTTTCGTTTCAACAATTTTATACGGGCCATGGTAAGGTGGCTGATTCTTTTTTCTATTAAAGTTTTTTACTAAGACCATGTAATGTGCCATGTAATGTGTGGATGTATATTTAATAGGTTATTCAGGGGTTTTTAAAATAGACCTGCCTATTAAGGTGCCGGCGCTTAAGAACGCCACTGGCCTAAAAATATTTAAGGCAGTTGGATGCCTGTTTAGAAAGAAGCAGTTTAATGCTCCAAGAGAAAAATATTTAGCTCTACCTAGCTTGTCCAATACGTCTTCAATTCTAGTTAATGGAAACTTATCACTTATGATTTTTTCATTTATCTTTCGGAAATCAACTACTAATCTCCATTTCTTCGTGTCATCTGCTGATTTTTTTGGTACTACCAACAATGGAGAGTTGTACGGACTCACGGACGGTTCAATTATGCCATCTTCTAGCAATGTATTTACTTGTTTGTTTATCTCGCTCATTTGTGACTCAGCGAGCCTATATGGTTTTATATAAACCGGTGCCGAATCGGCCATCTCAATTTTTTGACTATAAAAATTATTAACAGTTAACTTGTCACCATCAAGGTGGAAGACATCGCTATATTTTGCAATTATATCTTTCAAAGATTGTCTTGCTGACGGATCTATTGATTCTATTTTTAAATCTTGCAAAACTTTATGTACTCGCTCTTTGTTTTTATCAGCTATTTTGTTGAAACTATAAATCTTGTACTTCGATAACGGTTTAGTTTCTAATTTTAACTGATTCAAAACTACATCTTTGTCAGTAGTATTTAATAATTTCACGTGTTTTATTCCCACTGCTGGTATCACACTATTTCCTACGAAAATTCCAGGACTTATTTCCTGATTTAAAACGATGCTTTCCTCATCGGTACATATATTAACTGGTGCTATTAGTTCTGATCGCGCTGGTATACAGATTTCAGTTTTATAAACGCGTTTAGGGGTTATCGGTAGAATAACTTCTTCATTATCTATATTGAAAGACGTTGTATAAGTTTCGAAATTAATTTTACATCCATATTTTTCTAAAATATCCCTACCAATAATTCCATTAGTATTAATTGGAAAATTATCTTCAACTATGTGAAATTTGTGTATAATACTTTTGTTATCTAATTTTAGAGTTAATCTTGCAGTACCAAGACTTTCTATAGTACCTGCAGTAATACCACTCAGTGATGATATATCACGTACATCTATATTATCTATATTATCTTGTTTGCAAATTGAAATATCGGCTCCAGTATCTATTAAAAATTTGAGCTCTTTATTAATTGTGTTACAATTAATTGCTATATAATTATCTGTATTGTTTGAAATTTTGAAACATTTTTGCCCTTCTGGATAACAAACTTTGTTATCCGGGTTTGTTAGTTTCCCTGATTATTTCTATTGTTGCCAGATCTATTCGAGAAGCTGTTTCTATTGTTATTATTAAATGGATTATTACTTCTTGCTGCACTACTTCTATTTGCACCATTGTTATTATTTCTATGTCTATCAGGGTTATTGTTATTATTGTTATTTCCGTATCCATTACGATTGTAATAGTTTGTTTCAGCATGATTAAAATTATTATTATGGTTATTATAATTTCTATTATTATTTTGATTATAATACCCTTGATTTCTGTACCCTGTGTAATTTCTATTATTTCTCTGTGAATTGTAGTTATTAATGCGTTCATTTTCACGCCTGTTTATTCTGAAAATGCTATTATTATTATTATCTATTTGTAACGATCTCTCTATAGTTACACATTTTTCTACTGCTTCGCTAAGCGTTTTGGGACTACTTGCCACTAATACGTTTTGGTATTCTATATTAACACCTTTTGTAAATACATTTAACGCCATATTTTCGCTCATTTTATAAATCGCGTTTTTAGTCTCTGTTGACGGATTTTCTATCGCTTTTATTTCAAAACTACTCAATTGCTCTGACAGTAATGCAACTTTTTCCCTGTAAGCTAAAATACTCATGTTTCCTTGTTTCATTGTGCCTAACTCATTTAAGACTTGTTGCAAAGTTCTAGGGTTTGGGTACGCATCAATTAATAACTTCTTCAACTCCGCAAACGTAGTTGGTCTGTTGGAACGCCCTAAGACACCTCGGACATGCGCAGCTAGTTTGAAGTTATAGACGTACTTAATGAATATCTCTCGGTCTTCTGTTCTCAAAATATCATGTAACAATTCTGTTTGCACTATAAAATCTTCCAACACCTCATATGAACCCTTAAAAACATGTAGGTTTTTACCTACGACATTTATGTCAAAATGTGCCATATTGACAATTTTTTCTTTAAGCGTATCTCTTGGTAATTCTTTAGTTTCTTTTATGACCATACAATTGATCAATTTCTCAACCTTTGTGTATAATTCTCTAAATTTTAATATAACTGACTTAGTCTCTTTTTCTTCAAAATGTTCACTAATACTCTCTACTTCTTCTTTAATATGCGACAAACGCGATAATTTTTCTAATTTATACGCAGAGGTGTAAATTCTGTCTTTACTCTTTTTTAAATTTTTCTCTAGTTTATCTAATTCAATACAATATTCGTGTACTATTTCCATTTAAAATTTTATATATATAATTTAAATTTTATTTTTATATTTTAAAATGCTGGCAACTCTTTTTAATTTATTTTTCTAACATTTTATATTTCTTTGTGAAATTCTTATTTCATTTCTATTTCTTTTAGTGTTTTTTTTTTTATTTTAAATTCTCATGTTTATAAATTTTTGTTCTTTTTCATCATAAAAGTGATAATAAATCTGTTTAATTTGTGCAAAAAAAATTTTGTGCTTCTTGCTTTTAAAAGAAAATTTAAAAATAATGTAAAAAATGCTTTTTATTTGTGTTTGGGGCCTTCATTTATTGGAGTGGCCATTTATTTCGGTGCTTCTTTTTGGCTGCCAGTTGGGATGTATTCTTCCATATGCCTGGTTTATTGGTGCCATGTAGGGTTCGTGCGCAATATCTGATCTACCTCTTCTTTGTTTGCTGGCACGTACTCCTCGACAGGTATGATATTTTTCTTTTGTTCGTTGGGCAGGATCGCCATGTAATGTGTGGATGTATATCTAATAGGTTATTCAGGGGTTTTTAAAATAGACCTGCCTATTAAGGTGCCGGCGCTTAAGAACGCCACTGGCCTAAATATATTTAAGGCAGTTGGATGCCTGTTTAGAAAGAAGCAGTTTAATGCTCCAAGAGATAAAGCCGATTTTAAGGCTAAATAATGATTGATTTATTTTATAAAAATTTGTTCCTTATATACTAAAATAACAGTACCTTAAAACTACAAAAATTCCTTATTCAATAATTTAATTTGTGGTATACACCAACAATGTAAAGTATAATAAAAGTAGCAAAAGTTGTTGTGTAAAATAACAATTAAAATAAGGTATACTAGTTGTTGTATTTTTACATTACAGGAATTTGCTTAATTTTAGCATAGCATTGTTGTTGTGTATTGTTAATAAAGGAATTTACTTAAAACTAAGGTTACGAGGGCAGTTCTAAAATTACAAATATAATAATCAAAGTAAGATTCACTACAATATTGATCGAAATATGAGCAGAGAAATATATGTAAGGAAATATGGTGAACAGTAAAATATTTGATAAATCTCCAACGGTAGCAAAAATATTATTGGGCAGATTGTGATACAAGAAATAACTGGTTCAACTCCTCAGGGCTGCCAATACGTACTGCTTCATCACTATCATGACGTTTAATGTACACACCGCCTCGCAGAGTGTATGTATGTGTTTTTAATCCGATTGTTGTACAATATTGTTTAGCTATTAGGCCTAAAAATTCTTTTTATGAAAATAAAAGTACAAATATTTATTTCCTATTGTCCCGACGTTTCGTGAATTTTTTGTTCACTTTCTCGTCTATTTTATTAAAAGAGAAAAAAAAACAATAACAATATTATTTTTTTAACAATCAAAATTTTTCAAAAAATAGCATAACTTACTTCAATATTTTTAAATAAACTTTTAAATAGTTTTAAATTATATGTTATTTAAGTTTTTAAAAATTGTACATATGAAAAGTAATATTATCAGGCTCAAGTTCAGTTTTATTGAATTAATGAAAATTCAAAATTACTAAGAGTTTTTTTAGGTTTAAAAATATTATTTATATCCAATCAGTTTTTAGCAGAATGTATCAGTACTGATTTCAAGGCCGCTACACCTCTCATCAGCGTTCGTTTGTCTTTTAACTACACGCGCTCGAAAAAATATTTTTGGCATAGTTACAATAACTCCCTCGAGAACGGGTAGTGGTAGACTGCTTTCCGGCAAGTGAGAATTTCTTGTTCTTGAACATTTCAGCCAGAAGGTTAGCTTTATCAACCGGGTCATTCAATACATGGTCTTCCTTTAAAAGAGGTGGAATTGAGGAACTAGCATTTTCCTTAAATCTTTTAACGAATGACCAAAAGCTCTTGCTACCCCGTGGAGCATCAAGAACTTTATTGCGAAGGCGCTGCTCGTACAAAGCTTTTTCGCGCCTTAGCACTTTGGCACAAGAAGATCTCGCCTTTTTGCGCAGCGAATTAGTGTCGGCGTTTTTATTATTACGTCAGATAATAAATGCTTCCTCTCTGAATCTGATTGCATTTCTGCACGTCTGATTGAACCAAGACTTAACTTTCGGTTTAATCAAAATTTGCTTAGATGGAATGAATGTTTTCATTCCCAGCGAAATGATATTTTCCACCATTTTCGCCATGGCATCGACGTTATTGTCTAGAAAGCATAGCTTCCAATTAAAATGCCGGAAAAATTCGTTGAGCTCAGCCCAACGCGCCTTTTCGTACATATATTTTAAACGCCTCGTAGCTGATCGGGAGACTTTGCGAAGATTAGAGAACGAAAAGGTGGCGGAAATGGTACAATGATCCGAGTTACCAAGAGGTGCATTTACACTCACTTCGTACTTTTCAGGGTGCGAAGTGAGAAAAAGGTCGAGAGTGTTGTTATTGTGCCCTTCAACACATGAAATATGTATGTGTTGGATCATTCACTAGTTGCGCAAGGTCATTATGCGCGGCAAAAAGCTCAACATATTGGCCTTCTGGGCTTGTGTGGCTCGAATGGTGAAGCCAAGATGAGTTGTGAACATTGAAATCACCAGCAACGACAATTTCACTGTTCGGACAGCTTTCAAGGATCTTCGAAATGGAATCGGAAAGGCAATCGAAGTGGGATAAGGTTTTATCCCTTGCCGCGTTTGGACTTCTGTAAAGAAACCCGAAATGTAAATAGTGTGTCCTGATTTTGAATTTAACCCAAAGACAGCTAAATTCAGGATCAGACGTGCCTAATGGTTGCTGGCACTGGTACACAACTTCATTACGTATGTATATTGCAAGACCCCTGTGTAAATTAAAAAGTGATAGGAGGTGATAACCAGGTATATGAAAATCCTGTGGATCAGAGTCTTCAGACACCTGGGTCTCACATAAGGCGAAAACATCCGGCCGATGGAGACAAATGTGAGCATACACAGAGAAAAAATTGGACCTTAGCCCCCTAATGTTACAGAAGTCAATTCTGAGTTGACCCTACCATAACAGTATGCAAAACTCAAATCGGACGCTCATTCTGTTATGCTGATGCCATTGGTATTAATTGCTGTCGTTAGAGTGTTCAGTGACCAGTGCTATGCCTTTGCCAATGAACAGTCAAACAGCAACCAACACAACGGCATCAGCACAACAAATGGTTTTTATTTAGGAAAAAAAAGGAACGTCTGACTCTAATTTAGAGCCATAAAAGCCCTGAGCTGGTCATTTATTATATATTATAATTATATAATTATTTTTTTATTTGGTGTCACGGTGTCAGCACTATGCAGTGTGCCAACACTGGTGTCTAACGTTTTTTTTATGTTTGTTTTGAATTTGTATATCATATTGTATGTATGTATGTAGTTAAGGATTGGAATGTAACTTGTTCTCTTTTTTTGTTTTTGCACAGAAATATGCTCTGAATCCAATTTCATATATTCTCTTTAACGTAGGTATGTATGTCTATGGGATTTTATATATGTATGTAGTAAACACATGCACTGTCCACTCAAATGGTACAAGTTTTTTTAAATTATTACTACTTTCGCATTATTGTACGTAAATAAGATTTTAATGTAGTAGTGGTTATGGTGGTGGGGTGTCATAAAGCCATGGGACATAAAGCCATAATGGCTGGTGGAGAAAATCATTAAGCCCGGCCGAAGGCCGGCTATGCAGAAAATTTTGAAATCTTTAGGTGTCAAAGCAGTTTTTTAAATTTTTTGCATAGCCGGCGATGGTATATCCCGACACGGCGGTATATAGAATATATTTTCTGCATAAACGGCCTTTGGCCAGGCTTAGTGATTTTCTCCACCATGGTATATCCCGACACGGCGGTGTATAGAATATATTGTCTGCATAACCCGCCTTCGGCCGGGCTTAGCGATTTTCTCCACCATAGTATATCCCGACACGGCGGTGTATAGAATATATTGTCTGCATAACCCGCCTTCGGCCGGGCTTAGTGATTTTCTCCACCATAGTATATCCCGACACGGCGGTGTATAGAATATATTGTCTGCATAACCCGCCTTCGGCCGGGCTTAGCGATTTTCTCCACCATAGTATATCCCGACACGGCGGTGTATAGAATATATTTTCTGCATAACCCGCCTTCGGCCGGGCTTATTGATTTTCTCCACCATGGTATATCCCGACACGGCGGTATATAGAATAGATTTTCTGCATGGCAATGTCGGAATTTGATTGATTTGCAACAACATTTTGACAGACAAATGCATTTTTGACATAAAACAGGGCGCCATGATACAAAAATGCATTTTTTACATGAAATATGGTGACTTGCAATCATTATCAAAAATATGGCTTTATGTCTCATTTTCGGAAAAAAAAAATTATGGCGTCAAGTCCCATTATATTGAGACTTAATGGTATATGCCCTTATATCTCAATGGAATGGAATTAATTGAAAATTTTTATTGAATTAATTTTGCATCTTTACAACATTTAACTTTAGTCCAAAATTCTAATGCTGATACAATATTGCTACAAAAATATATTTCTTAAATATGCGAGATAATATGTTATAGCGTATAAACTAATTAAAAATAGATATTTTATTCATTCATTTTATTCAAAAGTAGCTAATCACCCTTATCGTGTTTAGTGTATTTCGACTACGCCTATACTAAATTAAATAAAATTGCAAAACTTTTCATCATTCTATTACAAGCAGTACTCGAAAAACGCCAGTCACGACAATGCTGAATATAAATGACCATAATCACATTATTTTTATAATAATATACATATATGTATAATTTGTCCAAAAAAAAATATATAGGTAGTTATTAAGTACTCATATATATCTATACATTACAACACTACTTTAACTTGCAAATTGTTATACGTAAAGTGTTCATTTACAGTCATACCTAAACAAGAGCGGAAAGCGGAACGTTTTCTACCGCCTAGCGTTAACGCTGAAATAACATACCTAAACAAGAGCGTCAACGCTTTGTCATAAAAACAAGGTTATTACAAAATATATAACAACCCTGATTATAATAGTATACTCATAACCTAATAATACATGCATCTCTACAACAAACACAAATAAAAATTCCTCAGAAGTCAAAAGTATAAATGTGTATGTGTGTATGTTTCAACATGTGACAAAAATATAAATAAAAATTATTCATTCAAATACTAAAAAATATATACAAAATCAAAATTTAACACTTGAAATAAAAAACAAGTAATTTACAAGAATGTCAGCTGGGCTTGTAAGACTGCCTTATAGTCATTGTATCATGAGTGCTTGTCTTTTGCAGCTAACTTCACTATTAAACGCGCTGTCAAAATCGGATTTTCCAATTGCAAAATGTTGCCGCCGCGTTACCGCCGCGTTATTTCGGGATGCTCCATACAAATTGTATGGGCATGAGAACTTTTGACAGCTAAAAAACGCTTGCCGCTCTTGTTTAGGTATGGCTGTTACTTTTTCACATTTTTGAGATTAATTTTGGAAAAATTTTTGTTACTCTCTCGTTACTAATTTTTACTAGTAAAGTAAATGAACACACTTATTATTAGAAAAACAAGCTAATAATGTTGCTCTGAAGGAATTGTAGCTGGTCATCAATATTAGGTATAGTAGATTCGTTCCCATCTTACTATCTGTGTATCCATTTGTAGTGCATGTATATTAATGTTGTTGAAATTTCGAAAGCTGAAGACTTGCTTTTGGACGACTGGATGGACCTTATAGTTGAGGAAGAGCAAGTCATGCTTTAAACACATATGTAGGTGCTGATAATTGTTCATAGTGCAGCATTTTTTGCTTGTTACTGACATCTAAAAGAGTATTGCTCGTGCTTGTAAAGTATGTGGGTGTAGCAGTATTTTCAGGTGTCATGCCAACCGATCTCATAGGATTCCTCAGCTTACTTTCAACAGGAACGTTACTGTTAAAATTTCCGGCAATAATTATGTCAGAGTATTTTCGAGTCGATTCGCTTATGTGGCCTATAGACACATCCAAGAAGAATTTTATTTACGTGGTCCGATATATTTAAAAATAAAGTACTCCATATTTTGATCAGCTTTTGATTTCCAAGCAATATTTCCAATAATACCATTCCTCCGCCACCTGTTCTATGTGTTGTGGTGTTTCTGTCAGCTGGTTTTCGGGTGAAACCATGTTTCTGAAATGCATCAAGACCAGAGTTCTCAAAAATTTCTCGAAATTTATCCATTTTGTTATTTAGGCTTTGGGCATTTAAATGACAAATTCTAAAACCATTATGCTGTTTTACTAAAATTTTTAGCATCGTGCTCATACTGTCTCTGGAACTCCACCGTCCGTTATCCAGATAGTTTTTTTCCATACTGGTGTAAAGCAGCGCAGCACACAGTAAAAGGTATTAAGTTATTATTTGCAGAAATTTGTAAATTAAAATATTTCAGTGGCATAAGAAAAAACTGTATTAAACAAAAGATAAAATATATTGTAATGTGTGGATGTATATCTAATAGGTTATTCAGGGGTTTTTAAAATAGACCTGCCTATTAAGGTGCCGGCGCTTAAGAACGCCACTGGCCTAAATATATTTAAGGCAGTTGGATGCCTGTTTAGAAAGAAGCAGTTTAATGCTCCAAGAGATAAAGCCGATTTTAAGGCTAAATAATGATTGATTTATTTTATAAAAATTTGTTCCTTATATACTAAAATAACAGTACCTTAAAACTACAAAAATTCCTTATTCAATAATATAATTTGTGGTATACACCAACAATGTAAAGTATAATAAAAGTAGCAAAAGTTGTTGTGTAAAATAACAATTAAAATAAGGTATACTAGTTGTTGTATTTTTACATTACAGGAATTTGCTTAATTTTAGCATAGCATTGTTGTTGTGTATTGTTAATAAAGGAATTTACTTAAAACTAAGGTTACGAGGGCAGTTCTAAAATTACAAATATAATAATCAAAGTAAGATTCACTACACCCTACCCCTTAAGAAAAATTTTACAATTTTGAGGATTAAAATTTTAAAATTTCTTACTAATATTTTAACAATTAATATATTTTTAAATTATTATTATGTAGTTCTTTTGTTTTGCCTCTTATATCTATGACAGAGTTTACCCCTTTCGTTTCAACAATTTTATACGGGCCATGGTAAGGTGGCTGATTCTTTTTTCTATTAAAGTTTTTTACTAAGACCATGTAATGTGCCATGTAATGTGTGGATGTATATTTAATAGGTTATTCAGGGGTTTTTAAAATAGACCTGCCTATTAAGGTGCCGGCGCTTAAGAACGCCACTGGCCTAAAAATATTTAAGGCAGTTGGATGCCTGTTTAGAAAGAAGCAGTTTAATGCTCCAAGAGAAAAATATTTAGCTCTACCTAGCTTGTCCAATACGTCTTCAATTCTAGTTAATGGAAACTTATCACTTATGATTTTTTCATTTATCTTTCGGAAATCAACTACTAATCTCCATTTCTTCGTGTCATCTGCTGATTTTTTTGGTACTACCAACAATGGAGAGTTGTACGGACTCACGGACGGTTCAATTATGCCATCTTCTAGCAATGTATTTACTTGTTTGTTTATCTCGCTCATTTGTGACTCAGCGAGCCTATATGGTTTTATATAAACCGGTGCCGAATCGGCCATCTCAATTTTTTGACTATAAAAATTATTAACAGTTAACTTGTCACCATCAAGGTGGAAGACATCGCTATATTTTGCAATTATATCTTTCAAAGATTGTCTTGCTGACGGATCTATTGATTCTATTTTTAAATCTTGCAAAACTTTATGTACTCGCTCTTTGTTTTTATCAGCTATTTTGTTGAAACTATAAATCTTGTACTTCGATAACGGTTTAGTTTCTAATTTTAACTGATTCAAAACTACATCTTTGTCAGTAGTATTTAATAATTTCACGTGTTTTATTCCCACTGCTGGTATCACACTATTTCCTACGAAAATTCCAGGACTTATTTCCTGATTTAAAACGATGCTTTCCTCATCGGTACATATATTAACTGGTGCTATTAGTTCTGATCGCGCTGGTATACAGATTTCAGTTTTATAAACGCGTTTAGGGGTTATCGGTAGAATAACTTCTTCATTATCTATATTGAAAGACGTTGTATAAGTTTCGAAATCAATTTTACATCCATATTTTTCTAAAATATCCCTACCAATAATTCCATTAGTATTAATTGGAAAATTATCTTCAACTATGTGAAATTTGTGTATAATACTTTTGTTATCTAATTTTAGAGTTAATCTTGCAGTACCAAGACTTTCTATAGTACCTGCAGTAATACCACTCAGTGATGATATATCACGTACATCTATATTATCTATATTATCTTGTTTGCAAATTGAAATATCGGCTCCAGTATCTATTAAAAATTTGAGCTCTTTATTAATTGTGTTACAATTAATTGCTATATAATTATCTGTATTGTTTGAAATTTTGAAACATTTTTGCCCTTCTGGATAACAAACTTTGTTATCCGGGTTTGTTAGTTTCCCTGATTATTTCTATTGTTGCCAGATCTATTCGAGAAGCTGTTTCTATTGTTATTATTAAATGGATTATTACTTCTTGCTGCACTACTTCTATTTGCACCATTGTTATTATTTCTATGTCTATCAGGGTTATTGTTATTATTGTTATTTCCGTATCCATTACGATTGTAATAGTTTGTTTCAGCATGATTAAAATTATTATTATGGTTATTATAATTTCTATTATTATTTTGATTATAATACCCTTGATTTCTGTACCCTGTGTAATTTCTATTATTTCTCTGTGAATTGTAGTTATTAATGCGTTCATTTTCACGCCTGTTTATTCTGAAAATGCTATTATTATTATTATCTATTTGTAACGATCTCTCTATAGTTACACATTTTTCTACTGCTTCGCTAAGCGTTTTGGGACTACTTGCCACTAATACGTTTTGGTATTCTATATTAACACCTTTTGTAAATACATTTAACGCCATATTTTCGCTCATTTTATAAATCGCGTTTTTAGTCTCTGTTGACGGATTTTCTATCGCTTTTATTTCAAAACTACTCAATTGCTCTGACAGTAATGCAACTTTTTCCCTGTAAGCTAAAATACTCATGTTTCCTTGTTTCATTGTGCCTAACTCATTTAAGACTTGTTGCAAAGTTCTAGGGTTTGGGTACGCATCAATTAATAACTTCTTCAACTCCGCAAACGTAGTTGGTCTGTTGGAACGCCCTAAGACACCTCGGACATGCGCAGCTAGTTTGAAGTTATAGACGTACTTAATGAATATCTCTCGGTCTTCTGTTCTCAAAATATCATGTAACAATTCTGTTTGCACTATAAAATCTTCCAACACCTCATATGAACCCTTAAAAACATGTAGGTTTTTACCTACGACATTTATGTCAAAATGTGCCATATTGACAATTTTTTCTTTAAGCGTATCTCTTGGTAATTCTTTAGTTTCTTTTATGACCATACAATTGATCAATTTCTCAACCTTTGTGTATAATTCTCTAAATTTTAATATAACTGACTTAGTCTCTTTTTCTTCAAAATGTTCACTAATACTCTCTACTTCTTCTTTAATATGCGACAAACGCGATAATTTTTCTAATTTATACGCAGAGGTGTAAATTCTGTCTTTACTCTTTTTTAAATTTTTCTCTAGTTTATCTAATTCAATACAATATTCGTGTACTATTTCCATTTAAAATTTTATATATATAATTTAAATTTTATTTTTATATTTTAAAATGCTGGCAACTCTTTTTAATTTATTTTTCTAACATTTTATATTTCTTTGTGAAATTCTTATTTCATTTCTATTTCTTTTAGTGTTTTTTTTTTTATT
Organism: Lypha dubia; assembly: GCA_947311025.1. Classification (NCBI taxonomy): domain Eukaryota; kingdom Metazoa; phylum Arthropoda; class Insecta; order Diptera; family Tachinidae; genus Lypha; species Lypha dubia. Next base: position 73,507,195 of record OX371260.1, read on the forward strand.
TTAAATTCTCATGTTTATAAATTTTTGTTCTTTTTCATCATAAAAGTGATAATAAATCTGTTTAATTTGTGCAAAAAAAATTTTGTGCTTCTTGCTTTTAAAAGAAAATTTAAAAATAATGTAAAAAATGCTTTTTATTTGTGTTTGGGGCCTTCATTTATTGGAGTGGCCATTTATTTCGGTGCTTCTTTTTGGCTGCCAGTTGGGATGTATTCTTCCATATGCCTGGTTTATTGGTGCCATGTAGGGTTCGTGCGCAATATCTGATCTACCTCTTCTTTGTTTGCTGGCACGTACTCCTCGACAGGTATGATATTTTTCTTTTGTTCGTTGGGCAGGATCGCCATGTAATGTGTGGATGTATATCTAATAGGTTATTCAGGGGTTTTTAAAATAGACCTGCCTATTAAGGTGCCGGCGCTTAAGAACGCCACTGGCCTAAATATATTTAAGGCAGTTGGATGCCTGTTTAGAAAGAAGCAGTTTAATGCTCCAAGAGATAAAGCCGATTTTAAGGCTAAATAATGATTGATTTATTTTATAAAAATTTGTTCCTTATATACTAAAATAACAGTACCTTAAAACTACAAAAATTCCTTATTCAATAATTTAATTTGTGGTATACACCAACAATGTAAAGTATAATAAAAGTAGCAAAAGTTGTTGTGTAAAATAACAATTAAAATAAGGTATACTAGTTGTTGTATTTTTACATTACAGGAATTTGCTTAATTTTAGCATAGCATTGTTGTTGTGTATTGTTAATAAAGGAATTTACTTAAAACTAAGGTTACGAGGGCAGTTCTAAAATTACAAATATAATAATCAAAGTAAGATTCACTACAATATTGATCGAAATATGAGCAGAGAAATATATGTAAGGAAATATGGTGAACAGTAAAATATTTGATAAATCTCCAACGGTAGCAAAAATATTATTGGGCAGATTGTGATACAAGAAATAACTGGTTCAACTCCTCAGGGCTGCCAATACGTACTGCTTCATCACTATCATGACGTTTAATGTACACGCCGCCTCGCAGAGTGTATGTATGTGTTTTTAATCCGATTGTTGTACAATATTGTTTAGCTATTAGGCCTAAAAATTCTTTTTATGAAAATAAAAGTACAAATATTTATTTCCTATTGTCCCGACGTTTCGTGAATTTTTTGTTCACTTTCTCGTCTATTTTATTAAAAGAGAAAAAAAAACAATAACAATATTATTTTTTTAACAATCAAAATTTTTCAAAAAATAGCATAACTTACTTCAATATTTTTAAATAAACTTTTAAATAGTTTTAAATTATATGTTATTTAAGTTTTTAAAAATTGTACATATGAAAAGTAATATTATCAGGCTCAAGTTCAGTTTTATTGAATTAATGAAAATTCAAAATTACTAAGAGTTTTTTTAGGTTTAAAAATATTATTTATATCCAATCAGTTTTTAGCAGAATGTATCAGTACTGATTTCAAGGCCGCTACACCTCTCATCAGCGTTCGTTTGTCTTTTAACTACACGCGCTCGAAAAAATATTTTTGGCATAGTTACAATAACTCCCTCGAGAACGGGTAGTGGTAGACTGCTTTCCGGCAAGTGAGAATTTCTTGTTCTTGAACATTTCAGCCAGAAGGTTAGCTTTATCAACCGGGTCATTCAATACATGGTCTTCCTTTAAAAGAGGTGGAATTGAGGAACTAGCATTTTCCTTAAATCTTTTAACGAATGACCAAAAGCTCTTGCTACCCCGTGGAGCATCAAGAACTTTATTGCGAAGGCGCTGCTCGTACAAAGCTTTTTCGCGCCTTAGCACTTTGGCACAAGAAGATCTCGCCTTTTTGCGCAGCGAATTAGTGTCGGCGTTTTTATTATTACGTCAGATAATAAATGCTTCCTCTCTGAATCTGATTGCATTTCTGCACGTCTGATTGAACCAAGACTTAACTTTCGGTTTAATCAAAATTTGCTTAGATGGAATGAATGTTTTCATTCCCAGCGAAATGATATTTTCCACCATTTTCGCCATGGCATCGACGTTATTGTCTAGAAAGCATAGCTTCCAATTAAAATGCCGGAAAAATTCGTTGAGCTCAGCCCAACGCGCCTTTTCGTACATATATTTTAAACGCCTCGTAGCTGATCGGGAGACTTTGCGAAGATTAGAGAACGAAAAGGTGGCGGAAATGGTACAATGATCCGAGTTACCAAGAGGTGCATTTACACTCACTTCGTACTTTTCAGGGTGCGAAGTGAGAAAAAGGTCGAGAGTGTTGTTATTGTGCCCTTCAACACATGAAATATGTATGTGTTGGATCATTCACTAGTTGCGCAAGGTCATTATGCGCGGCAAAAAGCTCAACATATTGGCCTTCTGGGCTTGTGTGGCTCGAATGGTGAAGCCAAGATGAGTTGTGAACATTGAAATCACCAGCAACGACAATTTCACTGTTCGGACAGCTTTCAAGGATCTTCGAAATGGAATCGGAAAGGCAATCGAAGTGGGATAAGGTTTTATCCCTTGCCGCGTTTGGACTTCTGTAAAGAAACCCGAAATGTAAATAGTGTGTCCTGATTTTGAATTTAACCCAAAGACAGCTAAATTCAGGATCAGACGTGCCTAATGGTTGCTGGCACTGGTACACAACTTCATTACGTATGTATATTGCAAGACCCCTGTGTAAATTAAAAAGTGATAGGAGGTGATAACCAGGTATATGAAAATCCTGTGGATCAGAGTCTTCAGACACCTGGGTCTCACATAAGGCGAAAACATCCGGCCGATGGAGACAAATGTGAGCATACACAGAGAAAAAATTGGACCTTAGTCCCCTAATGTTACAGAAGTCAATTCTGAGTTGACCCTACCATAACAGTATGCAAAACTCAAATCGGACGCTCATTCTGTTATGCTGATGCCATTGGTATTAATTGCTGTCGTTAGAGTGTTCAGTGACCAGTGCTATGCCTTTGCCAATGAACAGTCAAACAGCAACCAACACAACGGCATCAGCACAACAAATGGTTTTTATTTAGGAAAAAAAAGGAACGGCTGACTCTAATTTAGAGCCATAAAAGCCCTGAGCTGGTCATTTATTATATATTATAATTATATAATTATTTTTTTATTTGGTGTCACGGTGTCAGCACTATGAAGTGTGCCAACACTGGTGTCTCACGTTTTTTTTATGTTTGTTTTGAATTTGTATATCATATTGTATGTATGTATGTAGTTAAGGATTGGAATGTAACTTGTTCTCTTTTTTTGTTTTTGCACAGAAATATGCTCTGAATCCAATTTCATATATTCTCTTTAACGTAGGTATGTATGTCTATGGGATTTTATATATGTATGTAGTAAACACATGCACTGTCCACTCAAATGGTACAAGTTTTTTTAAATTATTACTACTTTCGCATTATTGTACGTAAATAAGATTTTAATGTAGTAGTGGTTATGGTGGTGGGGTGTCATAAAGCCATGGGACATAAAGCCATAATGGCTGGGGGAGAAAATCATTAAGCCCGGCCGAAGGCCGGCTATGCAGAAAATTTTGAAATCTTTAGGTGTCAAAGCAGTTTTTTAAATTTTTTGCATAGCCGGCGATGGTATATCCCGACACGGCGGTATATAGAATATATTTTCTGCATAAACGGCCTTTGGCCAGGCTTAGTGATTTTCTCCACCATGGTATATCCCGACACGGCGGTGTATAGAATATATTGTCTGCATAACCCGCCTTCGGCCGGGCTTAGCGATTTTCTCCACCATAGTATATCCCGACACGGCGGTGTATAGAATATATTGTCTGCATAACCCGCCTTCGGCCGGGCTTAGTGATTTTCTCCACCATAGTATATCCCGACACGGCGGTGTATAGAATATATTGTCTGCATAACCCGCCTTCGGCCGGGCTTAGCGATTTTCTCCACCATAGTATATCCCGACACGGCGGTGTATAGAATATATTTTCTGCATAACCCGCCTTCGGCCGGGCTTATTGATTTTCTCCACCATGGTATATCCCGACACGGCGGTATATAGAATAGATTTTCTGCATGGCAATGTCGGAATTTGATTGATTTGCAACAACATTTTGACAGACAAATGCATTTTTGACATAAAACAGGGCGCCATGATACAAAAATGCATTTTTTACATGAAATATGGTGACTTGCAATCATTATCAAAAATATGGCTTTATGTCTCATTTTCGGAAAAAAAAAATTATGGCGTCAAGTCCCATTATATTGAGACTTAATGGTATATGCCCTTATATCTCAATGGAATGGAATTAATTGAAAATTTTTATTGAATTAATTTTGCATCTTTACAACATTTAACTTTAGTCCAAAATTCTAATGCTGATACAATATTGTGCCTTGCATGAAGTGAATCATTCTCCCCATAACTTACTTTAATATTTTTAAATAAACTTTTAAATAGTTTTAAATTATATGTTATTTAAGTTTTTAAAAATTGTACATATGAAAAGTAATATTATCAGGCTTCGGCCAGGCTTAGTGATTTTCTCCACCATGGTATATCCCGACACGGCGGTGTATAGAATATATTGTCTGCATAACCCGCCTTCGGCCGGGCTTAGTGATTTTCTCCACCATGGTATATCCCGACACGGAGGTATATAGAATAGATTTTCTGCATGGCAATGTCGGAATTCGATTGATGTGCAACAACATTTTCACAGACAAATGCATTTTTGACATAGAACAGGGCGCCATGATACAACAATGCATTTTTTACATGAAATAGGGTGACTTGCAATCATTATCAAAAATATGGCTTTATGTCTCATTTTCGGAAAAAAAAAATTATGGCGTCAAGTCCCATTATATTGAGACTTAATGGTATATGCCCTTATATCTCAATGGAATGGGATTTAATTGAAAATTTTTATTGAATTAATTTTGCATCTTTACAACATTTAACTTAAGTCCAAAATTCTAATGCTGATACAATATTGTGCCTTGCATGAAGTGAATCATTCTCCCCCCTTTTTCAATACTAGAAAATATTTCGACATCGGATTCAAATTTTACTGCTAATGGCATGATATCGTATTTGTAATGGTATAAAACATGGGCTAAATGGGCTTGAAGCAGCAATGTGTTTCCGTGTTCCAGCATGCCGAACAAAGTTGGATATTTAGGCGTGATGTCGCATTTGCAAAAAAAATATCTTGCTTCTGTGTTATTATTTGGTCAAGGCCGAATCCGTTGCTTAAACACACATTGTGATTCCCAAATCTTTTTGTATTTCGCTTATGATCTCCTTTTTTAGACTCCATTATCGACACTAATTTAAATACTTCTTTTAGTAATTATAAATTTTATTAATTTTAGTGTTACAACACTAAACGCATTTTATAAAAATCGAACAATGATCGCTAGTCTCGAGAATACTTTGTTTTTGCTAAGCTCTTTATTAGACTTGACAGCAACTCTTACCAAAAAAAAACAATTATGTACTCTGAAAATCTAAAAGGGACAACAGATTTCTTATAATGAAATCTTACAAATTATCTATAACAAGACGGTTTAACGTTTTTTGTGAATGTGTTTTGGTACCTCTTAAACATCATTAATGGTTGCTCTTATTATGGTCTGTAAAATTGAATGTAAAAATTGTACACAATTGAATGAAATGGTATTGACACAGTTGTATTTTTTGTACAAAATTCTTTTTTCTCATAAAAATTGTGTTTAATATGCTTTGGAGCCACCCAAAATTAATAAAACGCACCAAAATTAAAAAAAAACGCACCACGCACCAACTCAGATATTTTTCGCACAAAACATTTAGAAAACCACCAAAAAAGATGCGAAACGCACCAAGTAGACAACACTGATAGTATGTTATTGTGTGCGAAGTTTTATAACATACTCATTTTGTCATTTATACTTGTAGTATTTGGTATGTAACATGTTAGAACTGCTTTTGCAATACTTGTTTGTATACAAAAGCACATGTTTAGTATGTAGATATGGTTATTTTATATATTTTTTTTTTATTTTTTGTTGTATTTATTTGTTAGTTAATTAAATTTTCTACTTATTTTTTATTAATTATTTTCACATAAAACAGAAAAAAAAGGCACGATTGACGAAATAACGAGAAAAAGAATAATTATGTATTTAATCGTTTGTGTTCCAAAAACAGATTCTTAAGTTCATGGTTTGTTCAATACAGCCTGCAACAATGTATACTGCATTTTGAACATTTCCTGCATCATACTGGACATGTTGATAGTAAAAGTATTAATTGTTTGCATTAGGCTCTCTATAACGGCTTCAATACGACTAAAACAAGGCCCAGGTTCTTCATTGGTGGTACAGTTTTTTTGCTAAGTAGTCTGATTATTTTTTAAAATATTATCGTATGAAAATTTACTATTAGGTTTTTGTTGAGCACTAGTTACGTTAGACTTGAAAACGTTTGAATATTGATTCTGGCTGGTAGACGGTTGAGGTAGTTAAAATGGGTTTTAGGCTGAGCGGGAGTAGCATTAGTTTTTTGTTGGATGAATTCTTAAAAAACGAGTATAGTTGGTAGTGTGATTTCTGGCGCAATTGCCAGATTTTTTCGCCTTGTTATTACCTTTAATTTTGTTACTGTTAGCAGTACTGTGTACCTCACCACATACATCGCAGACTGTAGGCAACTTGCAATAAGTTTTGGTATGGCCAAATTGTTGGCTCAACTGTAACTCTACGGTGCAACAAGTACTTTAAATCATACATTTGATGGGATTAATTTTTTTTATTTTTATGTCACCTGACTGTAACTCGACTCTAAATATTGGTTGGGGGATTTTTTTCTCTATTTTTAATGTTTGAAACATTTTTCACCTTGAAGCCACTACTTTCAAGGCCCGATATGTATAAAAGTTTTTGTTTTTACTCTCAAAATCGGAGACTATTTTTCGGTAATTATTTTCTTGTGTTACCTGGATTTTTGTTTCGTTGATTTTGCCGCGCTTAATTGGAGTTACATAGAACACATTTTCTCCAAATACGGAGATAAGGCTTTTAACCAACAAACTGGAATTCTGTTTTCTTAAGTATATGGGTGGTGGTTTACTCTATCTTGTTGTATTTGAGTCTTCATCGCCTTGTTCATTCAAAATCGCGAAACGATTTTCAGAATTTTTAATATCGTTTTTCCCATCTTTAGGCATCTTCGCCGTTGACGCTAATTGAGCAGATTTTGGACTTCTTTCCCTTTTTAACTCGGTTATGTATCTGTCCATAATTCTTTGAATTTTATTATCTATTTTCACTCACTGCATTTACAATTTTGTGCACGTTGGTACTTTTTGTAGTCTAGCACAAGCTAGTTTATCCAGCGTTTGCTGAAAATATGTGTGAATAAAAACTAGTAAGTATTTGAAATTACTAGTTTTAACTTGAATTTTTGTAAGCATGTCATTGAGGTGCTGGAAATAAGTTTATTGTTGGTTTATTCGTCAAAAAGTACATTGTCGTTTGTTTTTATTTAAATATGATGGCTGCATTAATGAATTATGATCATTCCTCATGTTTTGAATTTGTTTTTTCAATTCTGTTCAAACTGTTCTTAATACTCCTCATGGAGTGAAAACAGGGCATTATTTTGTGCCACTCTCACTGACGGCACTTGCGAATTTTTAAATATAATTTTATGCTTTGGGAGCATATCAAAAAATTTCGCGCTATTTTTGTCGCCCATCGTGATAATAAATAATCAAATAATCAAAACATACTTAGCGTGTTGCCAAAATGTTTTACCACAAGTTTTGCTTAGAACTTATAAGCAAAATGTTTTTTTTTTATACAGAGGCAACTCTTTTTTCAGCCACATATGTTTATTTTTCCAGTACTAGCTATCACTTTTTAGCACTAGCTACGTAGTACTAGCAAAGATTTATACACAATTTTTGTAGTTTATACTTTTCAACAGAGCTAGTACTGAAAAGTTAAAGCTAGTGCTAGTACTTAGTACTATGTAGTATAAACTACCTTTTTATTCACGCGGCCCAATGTCAAAATTGAACGAAAAGTCTGTCAAATGCATAAGTGCATAAAAATCGACTTTTAGCTGGCCATATTGTGCTTTCATGAACTGAACGACTATTGACTCAGGGTTGCAAATTTATGTACTTGTTATGCTTTTTACAAGTGTTTCGTTTTGAAAAGTATTAAAAATGCAACAGTGAAAATATTTGAATTATACACACAATATCTTTATTCAAAAATAAAACTGTGAATTAAAATGGAAAAATAATTACAATATTTAAAAATAATGAAGCTTGCATTGGAAGGCTTGTGTTTTTAAAGTCTATTTCTGAAATAGAACAGAAAAGAAAACGCTCCTGTTCAGTGAGAAAAATTAACCGGGACAGGAAAAAAAATGGTTTTTTTGCCTTAACATTTATGAGGTTAAAGGAGGTAGACCACCAACAATTTTTTATATATACTAGGATGACACCTCGTATATATAATGTCTTGCTGGACCTTTTAAAGCAATTTCTACAGAAAAACTCATTAAGAGAACCTGTCCAACCGGAATGTTGTTGCGAATTGTTCGCATTTAAAAATATAAAACGTTTGTGTTTACATATTTATGTCTATGTGGGTTAAAAAATATTATTTCTTTTTCTTTTTGATTAATAAAGGCATTTTCCAGATAAGTCGTTTTGGAAAGAGACTAATTAATAATAAGCTTCCAATTCCTACTCCTAAAAAACTACCAAACAGCGAAATAAAATTACCGCACTTCTTCATTGGTGATGCTGCTTTTCCTTTAGGAAGCAACCTACTCGTAATGCGCCCATATCCAGGTGTTTTGCTGCCAAAGGATAAAAATATTTTTAAAAGGAGACTGTCAAGAGCTCGACGAACAATTGAAAATGCATTTGGTAGCTTAGTTTGCCGCTGGAGAGTTTTACTAAACACCTTACACTTATTTCCCGAAAATGCAGAAAAAGTTGTGTTGGCTTGTGTCACTCTTCATAACTTTATAATGTTGAATGATATGAAATCGTATATTCCGAATAACTATATTGATTGAGATGACTCAAATGGCGACGTGCAGGACGGACTATGGCGAAGTGAAGTGGGAAGCAACATTCCGCCAATTTTACCGTCATTCAATTCTCATAATTATGGGGGTAAGGGAATATGGGCGTATAAGGAATAATTTATGCAATTTTTTTTCAACACCCTTATAAAGTAAACTCTTTTCTATGTAATGCAAACTAATTACCTAATTAGAATGAACACTTTTTAATTTAATATTTAAATAAATAATGAGAAAATTCATTTTTTGAAAAAATAAAAGTTAAGTTTTCATATTTATTTAAAAAAAAAGTAAAGTAGTTCATAGTATGTATTTTAAAACTAAAAAAATAACAATAACATAAAACATAACAATTCATTGCACTTAAACTATAATATTTATCACTTTAGTTGTGAGATCTTCAAATTGGTAAATGTTGAGTAATATACACATTTGGCATTTACTGAAAAGAAACAAACATAAAAATTTAATTTAGAGGAATTAAAAAGAACTTTTAAATATACTAACTTGAATTAAATAATTAATTATGCCTGGAAGTTTTTCGCAGACGGTACAATTCTGCGATTGTACTTGATTGAAAGTCATCTTTAACAGCGATGGGCAGGTCCTTCATTAATAAAACAAGAGTTTTTGCAAAAGCCTCGTCTGCGGATTGTTCAGGCTGTTCCATCACTTTTTGTTCAATATTATCTATAGTCTCGCCAAATTTAAGACAGAGACTATCGAGAGTTGCCTTTTTTTTATGTGGTGGAACTGGAGTTGTTTGAGAATCCAGCAAAATCGTTTCTCCAAATGATTCGCTTAAAATTTCTGTTTCAGAGTCTTCAAAATTATCACGAGTGCTGTAAAATATATGTACATACATACATAGAGATTTAATAAAGAAATACATATGTACATATGTATGCATATTAAATAAACATGTAATGCCGGCGTGGAGCGAGTGATGCCTTCAAAAACATCATTGGCTGTAAAAATGTCCACTCTTGGAGATAGCACATTCCACTGCCAGAGGAGCGTCTAACCTCTTCAGCTCCTTACAAAAACGTTCACATAAGAGCTTCCATCGATGCTTGCAGTCTGTGACTTTTGATCATTTAAAAATTATTAGATATTAAAATATGTAAAGCAGAACTTCCAAATTTTTTCATACCTGTTTTATCATATTCTACTGCTACTTCGCTCCATGCTCTTTCTTTTACATTTTTATTGTAATAAGAGGCATCCCTTTTATCATATAAACATTTTCTAATTTCAACATTTTCTATTAATTTATTTATAAATAAATTTTTCTCTACACCTTCCATTTCAAACAACAATTTTTTTCTCACAAATTATATAAAACAGCTGATTCCGTACGGAAAGTGCGGTCAGTTTCGTACTTTGCTTAAGCAAATGACATTTGACAAAACTTGACGAAACGTTTACTTAAGTTCATTATAGTTGCCACATACGATTTACATTTATTCGCACAGTTGCTTAAGCTGACTTAAGCTAGCTTATGCATATTATGGTTGGGCCTTAAAGCAAAATATGTATGTTTGCCCAAGAAGTAAAGAAACACAGCTATTGTAAATTATAATGGCCACACTCGGCTGAGACGGAGGGATATTTTTTCTCTTTTTGCGAATTTTGACAGACAGTATGTGTAAAAAACTTGAATGGAAAACTTAAACGTGTGATTGCAGTGCTATCAAAAGATGCTTACAATTTATGTTTGTTTAAAATGTTCAAGTAGAACATCTCTATAAATCTACAATCTTTGGCTAAATATACATACATATGTATGTACATATGTAGTTGTAAAATAGCTATGTAAGTTGTCATCCGAGCCTGCCAGCTTCGGTTAAGTAGAGAGTAAGTTTGTAAATAAAATCCATAACTTCAAATATTCTATATTCGCTTTTCTTTTGTCTTCAAGCACAAAACTTTCTATAATCATGTACATATGGATGTGTCACAAGCTAAAAGGCTTAACTTAACTTTGCGAAAATGCCTAATAATAAGATAGTAATATAACAAATTTTCGAAAAGTGGTGTTATGTATTTAGCACACTAAAATTATCACAATTATTACGATCGTTAATAGTAGTAAGTGTTTAAAAAAGCTATGTATAAAGAAACGGTTTGTAATAACTCCCTTCAAAATGTTGCGTCCATTCGAGCTGTTGAAAAATACGAACTTGGTTTCTAAATGTATGCGAATGGAGCTAAAATTTAATGTTCAAGAGCTTAGAGATACATATACATATCGATGGCTTAATATAGAAAGGTATCTCGTTTGTTTCGGTTTTTTTTACATTTTCTGGTAGACAAAACTCAAATACACCTCCCTTAAAAAAATTCAGTTTCCTATGTTGACGTAAAACAGATTTACAGTAATTAAAAAAAAGCCCAAATTAACTAACTAACTAAAGATTTTATTGAGTTTTTTCCTACTCCTGTAAAGTAGCTAAAAGTTGAGATACGACCTTTCTATATTAAGCCATCTATTTGTACTTCTCTTTTTAATTCTATGCTCGTAAAATATTTTTAACAGAAAATAAAACTTTCCGTTGAGTTTATTTTTCATCCTAAGAGAATTGATATATCCAATTTCAAAATAAAATAAAGACGTCAGCTTAAGCTATAAAATGTAATAAAAAAAATCATAAGTTTTAAAGTAATAAAGATATTTTAAAATTTTAAAAAGCTTTTGAGGCAGTATACACGGCGATAATGGTGATTGCTGGTTATTAAATCTACTCATAACTAACTGCGCTGAGTTCGCCATCTTGCCAATAATTTGAAAGAAAATTTATGTGAGCTGCAGCGGACAGTGTGCTCAAAATCTAATATTTATCTCAAAATAATTCTACATTTTGGGTAAAGCAAAATGCAGAATACTCTGGCTAGCTAAAACGCACTTAAAATGAAAGGTTTTCCAATAGGGATGATATGATTTCGCAGGGACGTTTCGGCCATTTGCAATATGTCATGATCTGTCATTTGTTTTTCATTGTATTCAGTAGTGTTCACAATTTCATCATGGAGAGATATACGCAAGAACAACGTTTACAAACTATTCAGTTTTATTATCAAAATAATCGTTCTCCAATTTGAAACGTTCTCAATGTAAGCCTATCTGGAATTACTGTATTACTGGTTTATTTTCAGCCAAACTTAGAATAAGGCGTTTTGCTGTATGATCAATTATGTCTTGCAGTTTAACGTCTACCGATACTTCAGTAAACTTTACTGCTTCTTCTGGGAATTTTTTTTTTAGATAAATTTTATTATTTATTGAATCTTCAATAATAACTGAAACATCAATACGTTGTTCAAATCTTAAATCTAAAAATGTTAAATATATGTTTAGCCAATGCTAAACAATATTATTAATATCAACCGTTGATTTTTGTTGTTTTACATCTCTCGTGTTCGGCTGAGAGAAAGAGTATCCATCTTTCTCAACCGGGTATGGCCTCTATAATTTAGAATATTCCGTGCAAGTGGATTTAGGTGCAACTCTAGTTTTTCAATATATTTTTTCGCGTGTTTTGAAAATACTGTCTTTACCAACGGAAAATCAAGATCTTTGTGAATTCGCTGATTTCGTTTATACCAGGGGACTGCAGTAATTGTACGTAGAATTTTGTTTTGTCGCCTTTGAATGTTTTCTACATTAGATTCTGAGGCAGTGCCCCATAACTGGATTCCATAGGCACATATTTGTTTTAGGATCGCATTGTATAATAGAAGTTTACAGTCTAGGCTTAGTATAGAGTTTCTTCCAATAAGCCTGTGGGTAGTTTAAAGGGGTGTTGGGCTGAGCGGGAGTAGCATTTGTTTTCTGTTCGACGAATTTTTAAAAGAAGAGTAAAGAGGGCAGCCTCTATAGTAAACAGTGTGGATTCCACCTCAATTGCCACATTTTTTTTGCCTTGGTATCACCTATTATTTTATCACAGTTAGCGGTACTGTGTAACTCACCACATACAACGCAAACGGTAGGCAACTTGCAATAAGTTTTGGTATGGCCAAATTCTTGACAGTTCATGCATTGGATAGGTCCAGTTTTTTTATGTGGCATCTCAACTGTAACTCTTCTGTGCAACAAGTACTTTAAATTATATATTGGGTGCGATTCATTTTTTTAATTTTCAAGTCACCTGGCTGTAGTAGCTCGACTCTAAATATTATTTGGGGGAGTTTTTTCCCTATTTTTAATGTTTGAAACATTTTTCACTTTGAAGCCACTATTTTCAAGGCCAGACTACTGTTTGGCCTTTAGCACTCTTCAGTTGATCTGTATAAAAGTTTTTGTTTTTACTCTAAAAATCAGAGACTATTTTTCGGTAATTACTTTCTTGTGTTACCTGGATTTTTGTTTCGTTGATTTTGCCGCGCTTAATTGGAGTTACATAGAACACATTTTCTCCAAATACGGAGATAAGGCTTTTAACCAACAAACTGGAATTCTGTTTTCTTAAGTATATGGGTGGTGGTTTACTCTATCTTGTTGTATTTGAGTCTTCATCGCCTTGTTCATTCAAAATCGCGAAACGATTTTCAGAATTTTTAATATTGTTTTTCCCATCTTTAGGCATCTTCGCCGTTGACGCTAATTGAGCAGATTTTGGACTTCTTTCCCTTTTTAACTCGGTTATGTATCTGTCCATAACTCTTTGAATTTTATTATCTATTTTCACTCACTGCATTTACAATTTTGTGCACGTTGGTCACCTTGTTATTAATTGCTAGTTTTTTTTTTTGTACAGCTAAGCTGACAAGTTTGCTAGTGGGTTCAATTGTTGTTGCTTCTTGATCACTATTTAACATGTACGGAGAGCATGATCGCGCACGAGTATTTGTGTTTTCTTTTAAATTCAGGTTTGTGGTTAAATTAATTTTTTCATTGTCGTCATCAGCAACCATAGGTAAATAAACATTTCTACTTCTTGTAGGTTTATTGTTGTTGGCAGAAGAGAACTCTTTTAGAGTTCTCTTTTTATTTTTGTTCACTATATGAGTTTGTGTATGCAAATATTTATGTATATTGCACTTAAGAAAAAATAAAATAAAACCAGTAAAATAACTGTTTAATAAATGTTTTGTTTTTGTATATTTTTTGTGACTTGATAATTTTTTTATATTCAGTTTCGACGATTATAAAAACGCGTCTGTACTCTACGAGAGTTGAAACTTATTCTTCTGGGAGATGTCACCTTTTTGTATCCAGGAAAAATATTTACAATATGATTCTTTAAAGAGCTTCGCAAATTAGAATATTTTTCCTTTGGCACTCCCAAGTCCATACGTAACGCTAAGGCTTCTTCTAGGCTATAATTTGTGGGTAAATTATTTGGAGGAGCTGGAATACTCTATTTAATTCTCTGCAGTCGATGTGTGCTTGCAAACGCCACAGATTTTGTAATGTCAGTCTTTGATTTATCTTTATCTTTTACATACATACTTAAGACATAAAGCTTCTGGAAGATGCGAGTTAGATATATCTTTTGTGGTATTTTGAAGTTTACGTTTTATTGTCTTCTTCAAACCTTCGTTTATAGTTTTTGCAGTTCTTGCTCTTCTGCTGTCAGAATATGTATGCGGTTCTTCGATGTTTTCCAAAGTTGTTACTCCATTTAGCCAGTCTGAGTTCTTTTCCATAAAGGTTTTTGGAGCATGGTTTGAGGCAAGCCATTATTTTTATTAACTTTCAAGTAAACGAAAGATGTCTGAAAAACGGCAACTGCCGAAAAAGTAGGGCATCTGATGAACATTTTGTAACTTGTTTTAATAAAAAATTATCATAACTTTAAAACAATACCAAAAAAGTAATGATCAAACGGTAATGTTTCTGACAATTCTAAAGTATATTTTTTTTAAATCACCTTTTTTTGGCTTTCTAAAAAATTGTCGACTTTAAACAGCTCCAAAAACTTTAATTTTTATCCAATTTAGAAAAACGTTTTTGAATTGGGATCAGCAAGAAGCTCTTTATCCGATGTGTTCATTCATTTTACAAAATTTTGTCATCAAATTTTGAATTTTTGCACGGGTATTGGGAAAAGTGCGACGTCCGAATTTAGAGAAAATCCGAAAACAACTTTAAACTCATTCACAAAATATCTACACGGTTCGAACTTTTTTGAAGAAGAATAACAATACATGAATGTCTCTTCTAAAGTAATAAACGTAGGAATGAAGCTTAAATTGTATTATTCTCCTCTCAAAAAGAGTTCAGTAGTGCTACTCAGCAATGTAACAATTCGATAATTGTTAAATTTACCGACAATTTTTGCGACTTGCAGTAACGATTTTGTTATTCGCTAATTGCTTCTTAACATCGTCGTTATAATTTTCTTTTACGTGGCATCTCTATCAAAATATAAGAAAAGCACAAAGACAAATAAACAAAAAACAAATATTTATTAGAATGTTTATTTAAGCTATAGGTCTTTTTATTTTAATATATATATATATTGTTGTTTATATTTATATTCATAAAGGTCACAACGAGGAATATTTCGAACATTTTCAATAAGGATAGACTACCCAGGATTCAACAACAAATTTCAAAATATACACAGGATATACAGAACAGAGTTTTAAAGATAGCAATAAGAGAAAAACACGAATTATTGAAACATTTTCAAAGGGAAAGGGAAATAATTATTGGTGAATTGAAGAAACATTTCACTCTGGAGGAAATGGTTGAGTTTTTATATTTTGAAGAGAATTTAACGGTTACATATATGAAGAAGGTAAATATTATACATAAGAAGAAATTTGATAATCTTAAAATATTACAATTAGAAGAGTTAAATATTAGGTATAATGAGAAGTGGTTTGTTAATAAAACCAATTGTGATATACCTAGCGATGTTCAGTGGATTCTTTCACTCGGGAAAAAACATGCTTTACCAGTAAAAGCAAACGAATTTCCTATTTTAAAAATAATTTCTGAAGGAGAAGAGTTAGTTAGAACTTTTAATAGAAAGGAAGAACAAGAAATAGCTAGAAATAGATTAACAGCAGTTATTGATAATCATTTAAATAAAAATAGATTATCTAATAGAGATAGGTTTATGATAGATAAGGTAAATATAGCTGATAGATTTTTAAAAAAACACAGAGATATATTTATTGTTAATTCAGATAAGGGTAATACTACTGTAGCAATTAATAGACATGATTATAATTCTAGGATTAATGATATTATAGGAGATACTAGAGAATATACTTCATTAAATAGAGACCCAACTAGCAAGTTACAAAAAATTAACAATAATATAGTTGAAGAATTATATAGGAAGGAAATAGTATCTTCTACTGAGAAAAATAGGCTTAAAACTAACGTTGCAATTGCACCGCGTTTATATGGATTACCAAAGATCCATAAGGAAGGTTTTCCATTAAGGCCTATATGTTCTTTTATTAATTCTCCATCATATGAGTTATGTAAATACATAACAAATATTTTACGGAATATTACGAAGAACTCTAGATATAATATCAAGAATTCTGTAGAGTTTAAAAACAGGATAAAAGATCAACAGATATCAAATGATGAGATATTGATTTCTTTTGATGTTGTGTCTTTATTTCCCAGTATACCTGTTGATGTTGCGATAAATACCATTGAAGAAAAATGGGATATGATTAAGGATTATACAAATATAGATAAGGATTTATTTTTACGTATTTTAAAATTTTGCATAGAGGATAATAGATATTTTCAATATAATGGAAATATATTTATGCAACAAAATGGTCTTCCAATGGGATCTCCAGCATCTCCAATTGTTGCAGATATAGTTATGGAGAAATTATTGGATTTATCTATGCAAAAACTGAATGCGATTCCCAGATTGATGACTAAGTATGTAGATGATCTGTTTTGCATTATTCCTGAATGTGAAATTGATAAGGTGCTTTTGGCATTTAATGAATTTAATTCTAATATTAAATTTACTGTTGAAAGGGAATATAACTCAAGGCTCAATTATCTAGATACTAGTATTATTAGAAAAGATAATAGATTATTGATAGATTGGTACCAGAAACCAACAGCATCGGGAAGGTTAATTAATTACTATTCTAAACATAGCAAACATATTATTATTAATACAGCTAGAAATTTCATAGAAAGAGTTTTAACTATAAGTGACAAACAGTTTCACAACAAGAATGAGAGAAAGATAAGAAGTATTTTGAGAGAGAATGATTACCCCAGTTCTTTAATTAATAAATTAATATATAGACACAAACATAAAATAATTAATAATATAGATAGTAATACAGAACAGAGAATATACAAATCCTTAACGTATATTCCTGAGATTTCAGAGAGATTGACAAAATCAAAGATTTTTGATACGAACAAATATAGAATAGCTCATAGAACCTATAACACATTAAATAAATTATTTAGTAGAACTAAGGACAAAATTGATAAATGGGATAGATCGAATGTAGTTTACAAAATACCTTGCAAGGGAAATGATGGAGAGAATTGTAACATGGTATATGTAGGTACTACCAAAAATAAATTAAAAACGAGAATAGCAGGTCATAAGTCAGATCAGAAATATAGGCATATCAATTCACAGAAGACAGCGTTGTCATCTCATTGTTCCAGATTAGTTCACTTTCCTAACTTTGAAAATGTTTCAATTCTGAATACAGAAAATAATTATAAACAGCGTTTGATGTTAGAAATGTTAGAGATAATTAATACACCAGCAACACAAAGAATAAATTTCAAAGTAGATACAGAAAATTTAGCACAGAATTAAAGATATTTAGTTAGTAAAAATATAAATGTTAAATGATTGTTTCTTGTTTCACTATGAATTTTTTGTTACTTTGTTTAATTACATATCTAATTATATTATGGTCCCACAGGAAAATAATCACATTATTGCTTCTTGGTTTTACACCAATAATAACTTAATTTCCTGTAGGATTTTTATTATTCTTAACTTTTATAAAGCTTATAAAAATTTGTAAATAATTTTTTGATATTTATATTTAAAAAACAGCCTAGATACATACTACACATTTTAATGTTAATTGTTTTGATATATTGAATTCAATGTTAAAATTTTTTTAAATACTATTTTTATAACATAACATTTTTAATAATTTTTTCTATGTTAAAAAACAGCCTGGATACATACTATACATTTTAATGTTAATTGTGTTGATATATTAAATTCAATGTTAATTTTTTAACACTATTTTTATAACATAACATTTTTAATAATTTTTTCTATGTTAAAAATTTTATATCTATCCAATACTTAACTCATTTTCAATAATTTTTTTATGTTAAAATTTGGAAACAATTTTTGTGACATTTCATACAAAAACCTTTTTATATACTGTAGTTAAATTTTCCTAGACTTTTTCCATAAAAAATTATTGAAAAAAAAAAAAAAATTTTATGACACCCAATACACAAATCAATATTAAAATTTCAAATAATTTAAAAAAAAAATTTTCCTGAAGATGCTAACAAATTGTTAGCGAAATATCGAAAATAAATATAAACAACGATATATATATATTAAAATAAAAAGACCTATAGCTTAAATAAACATTCTAATAAATATAAAGAAAAGGTCAAATAAAATAGAATATAAATAAAAAACAAATATATTAGTTTATCTATTGAAATTTTTCTCAAAAATTTTTTAGAATTTAAAAAAATTAATGTTAAATTTTATGAAATTTAGAGATATAAATGTTAAATTGCATGTTAATAATGGTAATATTATTATTTAATATAAAAGATTCTGTGTTTTTCTATATTATTGTTAAAGATCAATTTTGTTCTTGGCATAACGAATGTGCTACGATTGAACTGCTGAATTTTATTAATTTCATAACAACCATTGGTGTAGATAGGGGAGGGCTGGGGTGGGAAAAACCTACCCAAACCCACTTCTACCACCCCAGACTTAAATTTAAATTTCTATTTTCGTTTAAAATTTTTTGAACGTGTATTGATATTTTCGATACCACAATTAATATAAGTGTTTACTTTGCATTTAACAAAATTTTTGGATCTGCCTGAAGATATTCCTTCAGTTGATTATTGGAAGTTAAATATATATTATCCAGTAGTCGATACCCTATTTTTTTTTTTTTTTTTTTTTTGATAATTTTATTATTTGTTGAATCTTTAATTATAAATTAAATTATCAATAAATTTTTCAAATCTTAAATCTTAAAAATATTAAATATAGGTATAGCCAATGCTAAACAAAATTTTTAATTTCAACGGTTAATTTTTGTTGTTTTACATCTCTCGTGAACGGCTGAGAAAAAGAGTATCCCTTCTTTTCAGCCGGGTGTGGCCTCTATAATGAAGAATATTGCGCGCGAGTGGATTTGGGTGCAACTCAAGTTTTTTTATATATTTTTTCACGTGTTTTGAAAATACTGTCTTCACCAACGGAACGTCTAGATCTTTATGAATGCGATGGTTTTTGACATACCAGGGGGCTGCTGTTATTGTACGTAGGATTTTATTCTGTCGCCTTTGAATTCTTACGACATTCGATGCTGAGGCAGTGCCCTATAACTGGATTCCATAGGACCATATTGGTTTCAGGATCGCGTTGTATAAGAGAAGTTTACAGTCAAGGCTTAGTATAGAGTTTCTTCCAATAAGCCAATTCATTTGGGCTGCTTTTAGTTTCATTTGTGTTAACTTTGCGTCTATATGCCATTTCCATGTTAAACGACGATCAAGATGATCGCCTAGATATTTTACTACAGTGTGTTGCGGTATAGTATCGGTGTTAATTTTTATAGGCGGGCATGTTTCCCTACGCAACGTAAAAGTGACGTGTGCACATTTCTGCTCGTTAACTTTTATACGCCATTGTTTGAGCCATTTTTCCAGTTTGGATATATATTTTTGTAAGTTGCGGGAAGCTTCTACAGGATTTTCGTGAACGCTTAGAAAGACTGTATCATCCGCAAATGTTGATGTATGAATGTTAAGCTTACAGTACACTGCATGTCAAAAGCCACATTCGCATGTGGCTCTGACGTAATTTTGACGTCACCATGAAGCTAAATTGGCAACATGTCGTGTACTTCCACTTTTTGTGACACTCACATGCAGCACACATTGATATGTGAGCCACATGTTACTTTGTAGAGACATGCAAAGATGCGTATTTTAGACATGTCGTGTACTAGCTTGGTACATTTGAATTTTGACATTTGTAATATTTTTACATGCGCATGTAGCAGTCCCAAACATGTGGCAGCAAACATATTTGACACAACATTTTTCAATAGTATGTAGCCAATGGCACTCTTGCCAATGTTGATTTTCTCCAACAAAATGTGGTAGGAATTTAATGACGAAAAAATTTTTTTATTATTATTAATCACACGATGACTGAGATTCATGATAATTTTTTTGGTTTACGAGCGGGGTAGAGATAAAAGAAGGGTAGAAAAATTATCATATTTTCTCTTTTCCATGCATTTATTTGTATTTCTCTTTGCTTTGGGGTTTTTGTTTTATTAATTAATATCTTGATTAACAGCTTAATTAGTTTGGGTTTTTGTTATTATTTCTCGTTCTTGTTCTAAACCATGCAAAATATACTTTCAAAGCTAAGATGAAAAAAATTCATGTATAAATAGTAAATTTATTCAATAATTAATAAAACAACTGTGATCGCCAATTGTTGCGTTGTTTTTGTGTCAGTGCAGTATTATTTAATTTTTTTCACCATTTTATTGTTCATGGGAATTATTTTACGATAAAAGTGAATTTATTTTACTTTTTATCAGATGTTGTTTTTTTCTTCTTTCATGCGAATGTGGCTTTTGACATGCCGTGTACTGTAGGCTTTACTGCTTAACGGTAAGCCAGAGTCATATATTAAATAAAGTAAGGGACCGAAAATACTGCCTTGAGGGACTCCGGCTTCAATCGACTGCGGAGGGCTTAAAAAATTGCCTTCCCTAACTACAAATTTACGTTCATTAAATAGCTTTTTAAAAGCTTTACGATGTTTTCTGGTAGATTTTGTGTTAATTTGTTGAAAAGACCTGTGAGGTCGTGTTAAAAATTTTAATTATTAATTGTTTTGCTACCTGGGTAATTTTACTTGGGAGATATTTAATTTTGAAAATAGATTTGATATTAAAAAAAAAAAAAAAAAAAAAAAAAAAACTAAATAGGCTTGGAATAAAAAAACAGAAAAATTTGAGAGAGTTTGAAACAAAAATTGAAAAATCAAAAAGGAAGACTGGAGTTTTTGGGAAAAAAGATGAGAAATTGAAAAATAAAAATGAAGACTGGAGTTTTTGAAAAATATTAGAAAATTTGAGCCAAAGATAAAGACTGGTAAAAGATTTGCTGAAAAATTATTGTTAATCAAAAATAAAAGAAAACAAAAAAATAAAAGAGAAAACTGGAACCGGAAAAGAACTTATTTAAAAGTTTTTTTTAACGCGACTGGTCAACGTTTATCGGATAGAATCTTCATCGAATAATTTCCCTTAAAAAAGAAGTTCCTGAAGATAAACATAACAGATATATATGAATTCGTTTTTTTTTTATATTATTATTATTACGAATAAACGTAATTATTATTTGAACTTATATTGATTTACATATGAAAAGTAATATTATCAGACTCAAGTTCAGTTTTATTGAATTAATGAAAATTCAAAATTACTAAGAGTTTTTTTGTGTTGGAAAATATTATTATTTATATCCAATCAGTTTTTAGCAGAACGTATCAGTACTGATTTCAAGGCCGCTACACCTCTCATCAGCGTTCAATTGTCCATCTTTACAAATTTCGTTGAAATTGAACGCTGATGAGAGGTGTAGCGGCCTTGAAATCAGTACTGATACGTTCTGCTAAAAACTGATTGGATATAAATAATAATATTTTCCAACACAAAAAAACTCTTAGTAATTTTGAATTTTCATTAATTCAATAAAACTGAACTTGAGCCTGATAATATTACTTTTCATATGTATATGAATTCGTTAATTTGGATGAAAAGAAGTCAAATTAAGTGGATCAGAATCTAAAAGGAAAAAGAAAAGAAAATCAAAGAGACTAAATTATTAAAACTACGAAAATATTAAAGAAAAACAATAAATCAGTGAACATAAAGAAAACGTCTATACTTATTTAAATAGTACATAAAAAAAAAAAAAAAAAAAAATTATATTTTTTTTGAATTATAATATATGAATACATACATATATTGCACGTATCTAATTTCCACAAATTATTATAATAATTATAACGTTTTTGGTTAAATTACATGATCACCTTAATCTGTCATAGTAATTAAAACTGTAATTTGCGAAAACTATCCGTAATCTTCGACTTTAGGCCTGCTGTCAACGATATGGTGAGTGAAAGTTAACTTAATTGTGTTATTATAATTTATTATTACATAGATAATATCATTATTTTCAATATCAAAAAAAAAAAAAAAATTTCCCTTCAATATACACATACACATAACCAAAAATATAGAACAAACATAGAAAACCTTCAATACTAAATAATAAAGAAAAATTGTTTAATGTAGTAATACGAGTAGAGTTATTTTTATGTTAAACTTACTTATTAATATAATTTTCCTATATTTTCCCTCAAATTTACCGTATTTCCAACGATATCTTAAATTTTTTTTGTGTTTTATCTTACCAATTATCACCATTTAAATTTAATGAAACAATGGGATATTTATATATATGTATATACTATTTGAACATAAATAAATTTTTATAATGAAAAATTAAATGTATTATAATTTCGCGAAACATGTAGGCTGATGTAGATAAATTAACAAAGTGGGCTATTCAAAAAAAAAAAAAAAAAATAGGTACAGAATAGCATAGGTCATGGGAGGGTAAAGAATGAAAATGGGCGAACAACATCTAGTTCCTCTTTCATTTACGTCAGACTTATATTCCTTTGTTTTCTTTTTCTTTATTTCTATTTATTATTCTTTTCGTTTGTAATCGTCTCAAATACTAGTTTGCTACTTATAAATTATATTTTACCTGTAATGAACCGTTTCATCTTCATTGAGCAAAGATCCCCCCTAATATCACTGAGCACGGCCGGATATTTAAGTAGCAAGAGCTCTTGAAATGGGACTTAACGTTAGCGTTCGTTACATAAAAAAAATTGGCGCCCAACGTGGGGCCCGAGGCTGTATTGTTCAGCTTTCTGGACACAAATACATGTTTATAAATATTATATATTATTTAACATCTTGCTTTGGTTTCACACATCATATTATTTTAATTCCGTGATTTCGATTACATTTTTATTTTGTGTACAATATTAATTTTCTTTTAATCCAATCCTACCATCTATATTAATCATATTTGGACTCTAGATTTTTTTTTTGGAAATCTTAAACCTATGATTATATAGAAAATAAAATTTTTTTTTCTGTGTCAAATTTTTCCGTTCGAGACTTTGAGTCTTGGATTATTTCGAGAATTTACTCACGGATATTTGCACATCAATTTTGTTATTTTTATATTTTTTTTATCTGTAGTGGAAATGTTGAGATTTTATTCCTGATTATGTTGGTTATTTACTCACAGGGACATTTGCAGAGTAGCTGTTTTAATTTCATTGCGAACTTTGAATTTAGGATTTTTGTTTTGAAATTTTTATTTTCTTTACAGTACTTAGTACAAGGTAAGCTCAACTTCTTTCTTTTATTATTATTTTTGAATTTTAGTTTTTGTTTGGGGTTAAGTTCAGATTTAGAAAATACTTATCTACAATAACCTCATGGAGTAGCGAAATATAATTTATTGATAATTGTATTAATTTTTTTAAAATGGTTTTGACTAGAAGCCAAGAAAATTTGGCCAATATGGACCAACCTGCAAACTGTAGCTTTACAGTAAATATGGAACCTGACAATACAACAACAGTTACTCAGGGTGCCCGTCCTAAGACAACATCCCGTAAAGTAAATCAACCCACAACTAACAATACAATTCAACCTGCCACTTCACAGTTAGCTAGTCAAGACGATTCTAGATTACGACAGATTGTTTCAGATTCTATGGAATCTTTTAGAAGGGAAATGCAAACTTTCATTTGCAATGAATTTCAGAATATGTCTTGTGCTACAAATGAGAATCGTTCTTCTAGAAACAACACACCTGATTTGCCTTTAAACAATTTTTCGAATAGATCTCCCAATTTAAACAATAATCCTTTACAGAACGCGTTACCAGCGGATAAGATTTCGAATATTATCCGTAATTGGCAAATTAAATTTAGCGGACACGATAATCAAATGCCAGTTAGTGAGTTTATTTATGGTGTAATTATTCTTACGGTTAAAACTTTAAATGGCGACTTCAAAGTTATGTGTGATCATGCCCATACTTTATTTGAGGGAAAAGCTTTAGATTGGTTTTGGCGTTATCGTCGTGAACAGGATGAAGTTGAATGGATTGCTCTAACGATTTCTTTAAGTGACAAATGTAAGGCAGACTTCAATGACTACGACATTTTGAATGACATTCGACGACGTAAACAGAAACCGAACGAAACTTTTGACGTTTATTTAGACAATATTTCGGCTTTAACTGACAAATTAGAACTACCAATTTCTGACCGCGATTTATGTGAGACGCTATTCAGAAATTTGCGAAATGAGATTCGTCATGAATTAATTCATTTGGAAATCTCCACTGTATCTCAACTTCGTCGGGAGGTTAAGAAACATGAGAGATTTGTCAGGGAACTAAATGAAGAATCTCATAAATCAACACGGGGTCGCGTGTCAGAGTTGCTGGAACAGAAAACAGAAGTAGATGACAGCAATATCAATGATATTAATAATGACGATGAAATTTGCGCAGTTAAACAAGATATTAAATGTTGGAATTGTGACAAGTCAAGGGTCACACTTTTTTCGATTGCATGGTGACAAGACGGATATTTTGCTACGGATGTGGTGCTAAAGATACCTTTAAGCCCAAATGTCCTAATTGTACCCGGAAGTCGGGAAACGAGCAGAGGGATGCCTGTCGGAAATAGAGCAAGCATCCAAAATGAATAATACGAGCATATACATAACAAATAAAAAGACTTCTGACGGTATTGACACAGACAAAACAGATAACACCGTGCATCCATTATTAAGACCTTATCCCGTTCGGTTAAGGGAATATAATAAGGCTCGTGAGAGAATATTTGGATATTCAAAAAGAAAGTTAAGATCGTCCAGAAGAATTCAAGAATATTATCGTCAACTTAAGACATTTAGGAAATTTATAATATCTTCTATTGTTGAAAGAGATTTTGATAATAGACCGTATGCTAAGCTTAAACTGAATGATATATTTTATTATGCCTTGCTCGATAGTGGGGCAAATAAAAGTGTCATTGGTGGTGAGTTAGCAATAAGGGTTCAGGAGATGTGTAGATTTCATAGACGTATAGGCAATGTACGAACAGCAGATGGACAAAGGCAGACTATAATTGGAACAGTGACAGTAGACATTACATTTAATGGACAGACAGAAAAATTCGACTTTATTGTAGTTCCAACAATTACGCAGGATATAATATGTGGATATGACTTTTGGTCCATTTTTGGACTTGTAACGTGCCGTTACAAATAATTACAAACTAACACGTAAGTACCCTACAAGCACAAACGTACTAACAAAAGGGTATATACCACCCTGCATAAGTGTAGCGACCAACAAATTATTAACATAAACAAACCACAAAAACATGCACGCTGATAGAACTCTCATATAGTTGAGATTTTAATATATATATAACGTGCAGGTTTTTACACAACAAGGGGAGCAATCACCGATATCGATCTTGTTCCCATACTAACATAACCGTAGCTTTTGTTCGTAATTTGCCGATTGTAAGGGCCCCCGAATACTCCTTGCAGTCGTACTAATCGTAATTTGAAGTAGCCGATCTTAAGGGCCTCCGAATACTCCTTAAGTTCGTAGTTCGTAATTTGCCGAATGTAAGGGCTCCCGAATACTCCTTGCACTCGTACTAATCGTAATTTGAAGTAGCCGATCTTAAGGGCCTCCGAATACTCCTTAAGTTCGTAGTTCATAATTTGCCGAATGTAAGGGCTCCCGAATACTCCTTGCACTCGTACTAACCGTAACTTGAAGTAGCCGATCTTAAGGGCCTCCGAATACTCCTTAAGTTCGTAGTTCGTAATTTGCCGATTGTAAGGGCTCCCGAATACTCCTTGCACTCGTACTAATCGTAATTTGAAGTAGCCGATCTTAAGGGCCTCCGAATACTCCTTAAGTTCGTAGTTCGTAATTTGCCGATTGTAAGGGCTCCCGAATACTCCTTGCAGTCGTACTAATCGTAGTATCCAGTAAATACCACCGAATCTTACCGATATTTTATCCGAATCATCTATTATATCTTTGCCAGATACCCAGACAACAACAACTAGAAATCACACCAGCACACTGATTGCCGTCACCCGCCATCATCCTACTTCACCGAATCACCAGCAACCGCACGAGCAAACTTCGTAGTAATAAGTTAGAATTAAGTAGTATAAGTTTCGTTTAAATAAAGCTTTGTTCCATATATCTTTAACATCTAAAAGAACGAGTATTTTATTTCAAAGGAAGTAGACCTTTGATAAGAATCTGTACAGACTGAGTAATACCCCAGCTGGAAAAGTAAACTACGTTACAATGGCGCCCGACAAGGGACCCGATTCTGAGAACGCAACTAGTGGTAAAACCCTAAACAAAGTCACCAACGAACTCAGACCGGGTCAGGAACAAAGAAACGAAACTTTACTACATACGGAATCCCTCAATTATGTATACCTTCTACGAAAAGATAAATTAGCCGAAGTTTGCTGTCAACACAACATCTCCGTTACCGAAAAGGCTACCGTCGACCAACTTCGTCGCCAGCTGAGCGACCTAATCCGAGCAAAATGACAGCAGCGATCTTCGGAAAACCTTCTCCGTGTATTAGAAGCCGAGGTGCTACAGGAAGAAAGGAAACCCATCAGCGAAGATGCCGCCACCCAACCAGTACCCCCTATTAGCCCCAGAACATTAGTGCAAATTCCTAATGACACAGAAGTTATGGCTACCATTCGGAGATGGGATCTCACTTACGATGGCGGCGATAACCTAATGGAGTTCCTTGGAAGGTTAGAAGAACTAACTGATTGTTACGGATACCAACGTAGCCGACTATTACTATCATTACTGGAAATTTTGAAAGGTAAAGCTCTACAGTGGTATCGGGTAAAAAGAACAGAGATACACACGTGGGAAGGTTTCAAGGAACACGCCATTCGGTTTTTCTTACCAAAGCGTTACCTCGCTAAATTAGAGGAAGACATATACCACCGAAAGCAGGGCCAAAGAGAAAGGGCAAAAGATTACATCATATCTCTACAGGCCCTCATACGACAACACCCCGATTGGCGAAAGAAAGATCATACGGACCGCATCTACGATGGTTTACGATACGAGCATAAATTATATGTTCGCCGGAAAGATTTTGAAAACCTAGATGAACTCATAGAACTCGCGGACGACTATGAAATGCTGTGACGTGAAGAAGCCAGGCAGGGAAGACCACAGCCGAACCATTTTATCGATGCAGAGGAATATCGGCGTAAGACCCACTGTTGGAGGTGCAAACAGCGGGGACATAGTAGACAGCAGTGCCAGAACCCAAAGCGCATTTTTTGCTCACGTTGTGGCCTGGATAACGTCATGTCCCGAGACTGCAACTGCACATTGAACAGGACCAACAGAACAGGGCGATTCTACCTTCAGGTTAAAATTTGTAATATTCCCGTTCGAGCGCTCATAGATACAGGCTCCACCCTCACGTACGTCGATGGAAGGATACGCCGCCTTTTGGAGGCCCGCAACATACAACCACGCAACCATAATCGGACCATCCAGCTAGCCGACAGTTCATGCGTGCCCAGCATCCAAGTTTATCCAATAGTGGTCACTGTCAATGGAACAAGCACAAGGCTTCTAGCGTCAGCTCTAGATAGCCTGGCCGAGCCGGTTATCCTCGGCATGTATTTCCTCCGTCGGCGCAACACTACTCTCGTGATTGACGGAGTCAAAATAGAGACGAGTAACAACACGAGATACCGAAATAGCTTACCTTCCCTCCACGCGATCAACGACGACATAAGCACAACCCAGATACAACAGTTGGAATCCCGAATAACATCGGCGAAAGAAACATTCGCGAAAATCAGCGGCCCGTGTAATAGGTGCACTCATACGATCTATATGAAACACGATCGACCTATTAAACAACGATACAGGACCGTAAAACATATAACGAAAGAGCACGAAACAATCAGCCCCCATCAACCCAAATTGTATAAAAGGCAGCACATTCATCACCAATCACTCACTTTTAACATGGAACGCAAACCAACAAGACCTCTCGCACCAGGGAAAATTGGGGCCTATCTACGTCAAACCGCGATGCCCAGATGCGTTCCACCATATCTACCACCACCAGAGGCAAGGCCAAAAATCCTTTCGGTAGAAATATCTCCGGTAGCAAAATCAAGCCGTAAAGAGGTAAACAAGGTAGCCGAAAAAGTATGGGAACGAAGAACCATCCATCCCGTACACTCGATAACGACCTAGCAACCACCTCCGCTAGCGCCCCTGTCCAGGCAACATAGTCCCCCACACCAGACAGCAGGGCCACCGGCGCACCTACCACCGCTCATCCCCCTGGCACAACAACCACCACCACCACACATAGAAAATTACGCCGAGGAAGACTTCATAGGCGAAGACATATTGTCATTAACCACTCCTGACCTCACCGAAGAAGACGAGCCCCAAGACCCGTTCAGGGGCATCAACGTCGAAGCTCCCTTAACAGGAGGTAAATCAAAGTGGGTGATTTACCCGAAAGGGCGGCCAAAAGTTCAGGTGAGGGTGCGGAATGGAGTCGTACGCCTCAGGAGCCAGGGGAAAACCAAGACCTTCACCCTATAAAAATTTTTTTATATAAATAAATTTCTTTTGAATTGTTTTTTGTTTTTTTTATGATTTCTTTTTATAAGTACATACCATAATTATAATTTGAGTTGCTCAAAGCGTACTAGGATTAAAAAAAAAAAAAAAAAAAATTTAAAAAAAAAAAATTAAAAAAAAAAAAAAAAAATTAAATATTTCATATACATATATAAAAAAAAAAAAATTATAATAATAATAAAATATATTATTATATCATTTTTTTTTTAATAAAGTAAGGGGGGAATGTAACGTGCCGTTACAAATAATTACAAACTAACACGTAAGTACCCTACAAGCACGAACGTACTAACAAAAGGGTATATACCACCCTGCATAAGTGTAGCGACCAACAAATTATTAACATAAATAAACCACAAAAACATGCACGCTGATAGAACTCTCATATAGTTGAGATTTTAATATATATATAACGTGCAGGTTTTTACACAACAAGGGGAGCAATCACCGATATCGATCTTGTTCCCATACTAACATAACCGTAGCTTTTGTTCGTAATTTGCCGATTGTAAGGGCCCCCGAATACTCCTTGCAGTCGTACTAATCGTAATTTGAAGTAGCCGATCTTAAGGGCCTCCGAATACTCCTTAAGTTCGTAGTTCGTAATTTGCCGAATGTAAGGGCTCCCGAATACTCCTTGCACTCGTACTAATCGTAATTTGAAGTAGCCGATCTTAAGGGCCTCCGAATACTCCTTAAGTTCGTAGTTCATAATTTGCCGAATGTAAGGGCTCCCGAATACTCCTTGCACTTGTACTAACCGTAACTTGAAGTAGCCGATCTTAAGGGCCTCCGAATACTCCTTAAGTTCGTAGTTCGTAATTTGCCGATTGTAAGGGCTCCCAAATACTCCTTGCACTCGTACTAATCGTAATTTGAAGTAGCCGATCTTAAGGGCCTCCGAATACTCCTTAAGTTCGTAGTTCGTAATTTGCCGATTGTAAGGGCTCCCGAATACTCCTTGCAGTCGTACTAATCGTAGTATCCAGTAAATACCACCGAATCTTACCGATATTTTATCCGAATCATCTATTATATCTTTGCCAGATACCCAGACAACAACAACTAGAAATCACACCAGCACACTGATTGCCGTCACCCGCCATCATCCTACTTCACCGAATCACCAGCAACCGCACGAGCAAACTTCGTAGTAATAAGTTAGAATTAAGTAGTATAAGTTTCGTTTAAATAAAGCTTTGTTCCATATATCTTTAACATCTAAAAGAACGAGTATTTTATTTCAAAGGAAGTAGACCTTTGATAAGAATCTGTACAGACTGAGTAATACCCCAGCTGGAAAAGTAAACTACGTTACAATGGCGCCCGAGCAGGGACCCGATTCTGAGAACGCAACTAGTGGTAAAACCCTAAACAAAGTCACCAACGAACTCAGACCGGGTCAGGAACAAAGAAACGAAACTTTACTACATACGGAATCCCTCAATTATGTATACCTTCTACGAAAAGATAAATTAGCCGAAGTTTGCTGTCAACACAACATCTCCGTTACCGAAAAGGCTACCGTCGACCAACTTCGTCGCCAGCTGAGCGACCTAATCCGAGCAAAATGACAGCAGCGATCTTCGGAAAACCTTCTCCGTGTATTAGAAGCCGAGGTGCTACAGGAAGAAAGGAAACCCATCAGCGAAGATGCCGCCACCCAACCAGTACCCCCTATTAGCCCCAGAACATTAGTGCAAATTCCTAATGACACAGAAGTTATGGCTACCATTCGGAGATGGGATCTCACTTACGATGGCGGCGATAACCTAATGGAGTTCCTTGGAAGGTTAGAAGAACTAACTGATTGTTACGGATACCAACGTAGCCGACTATTACTATCATTACTGGAAATTTTGAAAGGTAAAGCTCTACAGTGGTATCGGGTAAAAAGAACAGAGATACACACGTGGGAAGGTTTCAAGGAACACGCCATTCGGTTTTTCTTACCAAAGCGTTACCTCGCTAAATTAGAGGAAGACATATACCACCGAAAGCAGGGCCAAAGAGAAAGGGCAAAAGATTACATCATATCTCTACAGGCCCTCATACGACAACACCCCGATTGGCGAAAGAAAGATCATACGGACCGCATCTACGATGGTTTACGATACGAGCATAAATTATATGTTCGCCGGAAAGATTTTGAAAACCTAGATGAACTCATAGAACTCGCGGACGACTATGAAATGCTGTGACGTGAAGAAGCCAGGCAGGGAAGACCACAGCCGAACCATTTTATCGATGCAGAGGAATATCGGCGTAAGACCCACTGTTGGAGGTGCAAACAGCGGGGACATAGTAGACAGCAGTGCCAGAACCCAAAGCGCATTTTTTGCTCACGTTGTGGCCTGGATAACGTCATGTCCCGAGACTGCAACTGCACATTGAACAGGACCAACAGAACAGGGCGATTCTACCTTCAGGTTAAAATTTGTAATATTCCCGTTCGAGCGCTCATAGATACAGGCTCCACCCTCACGTACGTCGATGGAAGGATACGCCGCCTTTTGGAGGCCCGCAACATACAACCACGCAACCATAATCGGACCATCCAGCTAGCCGACAGTTCATGCGTGCCCAGCATCCAAGTTTATCCAATAGTGGTCACTGTCAATGGAACAAGCACAAGGCTTCTAGCGTCAGCTCTAGATAGCCTGGCCGAGCCGGTTATCCTCGGCATGTATTTCCTCCGTCGGCGCAACACTACTCTCGTGATTGACGGAGTCAAAATAGAGACGAGTAACAACACGAGATACCGAAATAGCTTACCTTCCCTCCACGCGATCAACGACGACATAAGCACAACCCAGATACAACAGTTGGAATCCCGAATAACATCGGCGAAAGAAACATTCGCGAAAATCAGCGGCCCGTGTAATAGGTGCACTCATACGATCTATATGAAACACGATCGACCTATTAAACAACGATACAGGACCGTAAAACATATAACGAAAGAGCACGAAACAATCAGCCCCCATCAACCCAAATTGTATAAAAGGCAGCACATTCATCACCAATCACTCACTTTTAACATGGAACGCAAACCAACAAGACCTCTCGCACCAGGGAAAATTGGGGCCTATCTACGTCAAACCGCGATGCCCAGATGCGTTCCACCATATCTACCACCACCAGAGGCAAGGCCAAAAATCCTTTCGGTAGAAATATCTCCGGTAGCAAAATCAAGCCGTAAAGAGGTAAACAAGGTAGCCGAAAAAGTATGGGAACGAAGAACCATCCATCCCGTACACTCGATAACGACCTAGCAACCACCTCCGCTAGCGCCCCTGTCCAGGCAACATAGTCCCCCACACCAGACAGCAGGGCCACCGGCGCACCTACCACCGCTCATCCCCCTGGCACAACAACCACCACCACCACACATAGAAAATTACGCCGAGGAAGACTTCATAGGCGAAGACATATTGTCATTAACCACTCCTGACCTCACCGAAGAAGACGAGCCCCAAGACCCGTTCAGGGGCATCAACGTCGAAGCTCCCTTAACAGGAGGTAAATCAAAGTGGGTGATTTACCCGAAAGGGCGGCCAAAAGTTCAGGTGAGGGTGCGGAATGGAGTCGTACGCCTCAGGAGCCAGGGGAAAACCAAGACCTTCACCCTATAAAAATTTTTTTATATAAATAAATTTCTTTTGAATTGTTTTTTGTTTTTTTTATGATTTCTTTTTATAAGTACATACCATAATTATAATTTGAGTTGCTCAAAGCGTACTAGGATTAAAAAAAAAAAAAAAAAAAATTTAAAAAAAAAAATTAAAAAAAAAAAAAAAAAAAAATAAATAAAAAAAAAAAAAAAAAAATTAAATATTTCATATACATATATAAAAAAAAAAAAAATTATAATAATAATAAAATATATTATTATATCATTTTTTTTTTAATAAAGTAAGGGGGGAATGTAACGTGCCGTTACAAATAATTACAAACTAACACGTAAGTACCCTACAAGCACGAACGTACTAACAAAAGGGTATATACCACCCTGCATAAGTGTAGCGACCAACAAATTATTAACATAAATAAACCACAAAAACATGCACGCTGATAGAACTCTCATATAGTTGAGATTTTAATATATATATAACGTGCAGGTTTTTACACAACAAGGGGAGCAATCACCGATATCGATCTTGTTCCCATACTAACATAACCGTAGCTTTTGTTCGTAATTTGCCGATTGTAAGGGCCGCCGAATACTCCTTGCAGTCGTACTAATCGTAATTTGAAGTAGCCGATCTTAAGGGCCTCCGAATACTCCTTAAGTTCGTAGTTCGTAATTTGCCGAATGTAAGGGCTCCCGAATACTCCTTGCACTCGTACTAATCGTAATTTGAAGTAGCCGATCTTAAGGGCCTCCGAATACTCCTTAAGTTCGTAGTTCATAATTTGCCGAATGTAAGGGCTCCCGAATACTCCTTGCACTTGTACTAACCGTAACTTGAAGTAGCCGATCTTAAGGGCCTCCGAATACTCCTTAAGTTCGTAGTTCGTAATTTGCCGATTGTAAGGGCTCCCAAATACTCCTTGCACTCGTACTAATCGTAATTTGAAGTAGCCGATCTTAAGGGCCTCCGAATACTCCTTAAGTTCGTAGTTCGTAATTTGCCGATTGTAAGGGCTCCCGAATACTCCTTGCAGTCGTACTAATCGTAGTATCCAGTAAATACCACCGAATCTTACCGATATTTTATCCGAATCATCTATTATATCTTTGCCAGATACCCAGACAACAACAACTAGAAATCACACCAGCACACTGATTGCCGTCACCCGCCATCATCCTACTTCACCGAATCACCAGCAACCGCACGAGCAAACTTCGTAGTAATAAGTTAGAATTAAGTAGTATAAGTTTCGTTTAAATAAAGCTTTGTTCCATATATCTTAAACATCTAAAAGAACGAGTATTTTATTTCAAAGGAAGTAGACCTTTGATAAGAATCTGGACAGACTGAGTAATACCCCAGCTGGAAAAGTCAACTCCGACTATCGGCGAGATTGACTCTATTGAAACTGAGACTGACCCTGACAAATTAAATCTGACATACGAACAAGGACAAAGACTTAGCAAAATTATTTCGATATTTCCGAATTCGGGAGTGGAAGGGTTGGGGTGTACAACACTGATTCAACACAATATTGATACAGGGGATGCAAAGCCCATTACACAGCGGTACTACCCGACTTCGCCAGCTGTCGAAAAGGTTTTGTGTGGTGAAATAGATCGGATGCTCTCACTCGGAGTTATAGAGGAGGCACCAAGTTCGCCTTGGTCGTCACCGACTGAAGTTGTAGTTAAGCCTGGCAAAGTTAGAATGTGTGTCGACAGCAGAAAATTAAACTCGGTGGCAGTAAAGGATGCTTATCCGATACCAAACATTGACGGACATATATCAAGGCTTCCTCCAGTTTATTGCATTTCAAAAATAGATTTAAAAGATGCCTTTTGGCAAATTAAACTAGAGGAAAGCTCTAAACCAAAGACCGATTTTACAGTCCCTAATCGGCCACTGTACCAATTTAACAGAATGCCGTTTGGACTTTGTAATGCACCGCAAACATTGTGCCGACTAATGGACGCTGTAATTCCGTATAATTTAAAGACACACGTACTTGTGTACTTAGATGACCTTTTAATTGTTTCACAAAACTTTGACGAACACATGACACATTTACTAGAGGTTGCTAGCCAACTTAGAAAAGCAGGTTTAACTATAAATGTGCAGAAAAGTAGTTTTGCTTTAAATAAGGTGAAGTACCTCGGATACGTGGTAGGAAACGGAACTTTACAGGTAGACGAGGACAAAGTTAGGGCCATACATGACTTTCCAGTACCAAAATCAATACGACATTTACGCACATTTTTAGGGATGGCTGGTTGGTACCGACGATTTATTAAAGACTATTCGACTGTGACTTTTGCACTAACGGAACTCTTAACGAAGAAGAAAACTTTTGTGTGGACTGTCCAGGCTCAGGAATCTTTCGACGGACTAAGGACTAGATTGACATCTGCCCCACTGCTAATTCACCCGAATTACAATAAGCAATGTGTATTGCAATGTGATGCAAGCACTTGCGGTGTGGGATCAGTATTGGCGCAGGAAGACGAGGAAGGTACAGAACAGCCGATTGCCTATATGTCTCAAAAAGTGAACAAGGCTCAGAGAAATTACAGCATCACTGAACTTGAATGTTTGGCAGTATTGT
The DNA here is from genome assembly GCA_947311025.1 of Lypha dubia. Taxonomy (NCBI): domain Eukaryota; kingdom Metazoa; phylum Arthropoda; class Insecta; order Diptera; family Tachinidae; genus Lypha; species Lypha dubia. The sequence goes on from OX371260.1 coordinate 73,542,598, forward strand.
TAGCCGTAAAAAAAAAACAAAATAAACAAAAAAAAAATTTAGACCATATATTGAGGGCCAAGAATTCAAGGTGATTACAGATCACGCCAGCCTGAAATGGCTTATGAATCAGCGTGATTTATCAGGATGATTGGCTAGGTGGTCATTGAAGCTTCAGGGATTCTACTTTTCTATTGAACACCGAAGGGGTAAAGACAATGTCGTTCCGGACGCATTATCGCGAGTTCATGAGGGAGAGGATTTCATAAATTCAATTGAAATTCTAAATATTCCGACAATCGATCATGATTCGGAAGAATTCTACTCTGACGACTACATTGAATTACGTGAGAACATCAGGAATTCTAATTGCTGGACTTTAGGGTAATTGACAAGTACGTTTACAAAAGGACAGACTTTTCTACTGGGTCGACTGACGAATTCGATACATGGAAACTTTTGGTACCAACAGGACTTAGACGCAAAATTATATATTCTACCCACGATGTTCCGAAGTCATCACACGGCGGGATAACAAAGACATTGGAGAGAATAAGACGGTATTTTTATTGGCCACGACTGGTAACTGACGTAAAAGACTATATTTTAAATTGTGAATGGTGTAAAACTTCGAAGACTCCGACAACTGTATTGACACCTCCACTTGGACAAATGCTAAGGACTGACAGACCATTTCAAAGACTGTACATTGACCTAATAGGACCTTTACCAAGGACGAAAACTTCAAATATCGGGATTTTAATTGTACTTGACCACTTTTCCAAATTCACGTTTTTAAGACCTTTAAAGAAATTTATATCAAAGGACATTATATAATACTTACAGACCGAAATATTTGACTGTTATGGCGTGCCCGAAGCTTTGGTGTCCGATAACGGATCTCAATTCAAGACCAAGGATTTCGAGAACTTTTTGAAGGAACACGGGATACAACATATGTTGACTGCTGTATACAGTCCTCAGGCTAATGCCAGTGAACGCGTCAATCATTCCATAAATGAGGCATTACGGTCTTATATTCGAGACAATCAGCGGAATTGGGACCAGTACATTAGCAGCATTAACTGTGCACTGAGAAATAGCATACACCAATCCTTAGGGAGGACACCATATCAGATAGTATTCGGACAGACTATGGTTTCACATGGTGTGGACTACAAACTTTTACGGAATTTAGACATGATAAATGACTCGGACATTCTTTTGGAACGGCAGGACAAAATCTCTTTGATTCGCGATACTATACATATATATATGCAGAAAGCTTACGAAAAGAATACACGCTCATATAATTTGCGATGTCGTGCCAGGGACTATATTATTGGTCAGGAAGTTATAAGAAGAAATTTTACTCAGAGCTCGAAGATTGAGCATTTTAATTCAAAGTTGGCTCCTGTTGGGGTTAGAGCTATAGTTATTCGGAAATTAGGCCAAGTAAACTATAAGTTACAAGACATAAATGGCGGAGGAAAAGGCGTATATCACGCCAAGGACATTTGGACGTAACATACTTGTTATTGATAGTTGTAAATTAATACTTCACTACGCCCTTTACAGAACCAGTTTATCGTTTTTTTTTTTGCTTTTGAAAAAAAAAAAAAAAAAAAACTTATACAGTTTCTGTTTTGTGAGGTCGTGTTAAAAATTTTAATTATTAATTGTTTTGCTACCTGGGTAATTTTACTTGGGAGATATTTAATTTTGAAAATAGATTTGATATTAAAAAAAAAAAAAAAAAAAAAAAAACTAAATTGGCTTGGAATAAAAAAACAGAAAAATTTGAGAGAGTTTGAAACAAAAATTGAAAAATCAAAAAGGAAGACTGGAGTTTTTGGGAAAAAAGATGAGAAATTGAAAAATAAAAATGAAGACTAGAGTTTTTGAAAAATATTAGAAAATTTGAGCCAAAGATAAAGACTGGTAAAAGATTTGCTGAAAAATTATTGTTAATCAAAAATAAAAGAATACAAAAAAATAAAAGAAAAAACTGGAACCGGAAAAGAACTTATTTGAAAGTTTTTTTTTTAAATGCGACTGGTCAACGTTTATCGGATAGAATCTTCATCGAATAATTTCCCTTAAAAAAGAAGTTCCTGAAGATAAACATAACAGAAATTTATGAATTCGTTAATTTGGATGAAAAGAAGTCAAATTAAGTGGATCAGAATCTAAAAGGAAAAAGGAAAAGAAAATCAAAGAGACTAAATTATTAAAACTACGAAAATATTAAAGAAAAACAATAAATCGGTGAACATAAAGATAACGTCTATACTTATATAAATAGTACATAAAAAAAAAAAATTTTTTTTTTAATTTTCACATGCACATACATACATACATACATTGCACGTATCTAATTTCCACAAATTATTATAATAATTATAACGTTTTTGGTTAAATTACATGATCACCTTAATCATAGTAATTAAAACTGTAATTTGCGAAAACTATCCGTAATCTTCGACTTTAGGCCTGCTGTCAACGATATGGTGGTCAAAAAATAAAAAAATGTTCCCTTCAATATACACATACACATAACCAAAAATATAGAACAAACATAGAAAACCTTCAATACTAAATAATAAAGAAAAATTGTTTAATATAGTAATACGAGTAGAGTTATTTTTATGTTAAACTTACTTATTAATATAATTTTCCTATATTTTCCCTCAAATTTACCGTATTTCCAACGATATCTTAAATTTTTTTTGTGTTTTATCTTACCAATTATCACCATTTAAATTTAATGAAACAATGGGATATTTATATATATGTATATACTATTTGAACATAAATAAATTTTTATAATGAAAAATTAAATGTATTATAATTTCGCGAAACATGTAGGCTGATGTAGATAAATTAACAAAGTGGGCTATTCAAAAAAAAAAAAAAAAAAATAGGTACAGAATAGCATAGGTAATGGGAGGGTAAAGAATGAAAATGGGCGAACAACATCTAGTTCCTCTTTCATTTACGTCAGACTTATATTTCTTTGTTTTCTTTTTCTTTATTTCTATTTATTATTCTTTTCGTTTGTAATCGTCTCAAATACTAGTGTGCTACTTATAAATTATATTTTACCTGTAATGAACCGTTTCATCTTCATTGAGCAAAGATCCCCCCTAATATCACTGAAATGGGACTTAACGTTAGCGTTCGATACAGACCTTCGTGCCATACTTTATCGAAAGCTTGTGAGACATCAATAAAGAGCGCAGAGCAGTATTTATTTTTTTCAATAGTGTCTCTAACAACATTCACAAGTCTGTGAGTTTGTTCAATTGTGCTATGTTGACTGCGAAAACCGAATTGATGATCTGGAATGCATCCACTTCTGCTCACTATAGGCATCAGCTTGCTCATACACAGCTTTTCAAATAGTTTTGAAATGTTAGACAGTAAACTAATAGGCCGATAGGATTCAACCTTTGTATGATCCTTGCCGGGCTTTGGTATCATAGTAATTAGCGAAACCTTCCATTCTGCAGGATAGTGTTCTAGGCGTAGAATACTGGTAAAAATGAATAGTATTATTCTTTTTGCAGTGTAGGGCAATTCTTGAAGCATTTTGTTGCTTATTTTGTCGACATTTGGGGCTTTTTTGTTGTTAAGAGTAGTAATAGCGTTTTCAATCTCCACAATGTTGAATTTTAGCGATATTTCTGGTAAAGAGACGACTGGTGGCAGTTCAACAATATCAGCAGAAATATTCGGAGTGAAAACTTTTTCTAAGTGTTTAACAAAAAGTGCACCTTTTTCAGCATCAGTTTTTGCCCAGTCACCATTAGGGGCTCTTAATGGGGGTTTGCATATCACCGGCCTTTTTAGTCCTCTGGCTGCACGCCACAGTGAATAATCTGTTTGTGGTGTTGCATCTAGCTCTTGAAGGAATTTTTGAAGGGAAGCTATTTTTTGAGTTTGCAAAACTTTCCTAAGCTGCTTGGTACACTCCTTAAGCCTTAATTTTAGCTGGGACGATCTGTAGCGCTGCCATTCTCGTCGAGCTCTCCGTTTTTCAGCCAATAGCCTTTCTATATCTACAGAAAAAATATTGTTATATCTCACTGGTTGGTTTATTTCATTTGAAGTAGCATTAAAAGTGTAATAAAATAGTTTTTATTTATTTTATTTTAGTCTTAGAGCTGGTATAGTTGGAGCTCCTAAGACTGTTGATTTATTAATTGATTTATAAACTAAATGACATTGGCTTATATACTAATTATGAGAATAATTCTTAGGGGTACATTAACATAAGAGTAAAAGAATAGAAATATATATTATTGTTGGGTAAGCATATTTAGCTTCCAACTATTTATGTATGGCACGTGTTCAACAGTTTTAAAGTTCAACGAGTGCATACTTAAAAGCAACAGACACTTTGTGTAGCTTATATCTACAATCAAACAAATGCAGTTAATAAATATGATTCATTTAAGTGCATTGTGCTGCTGCACTTGATCAACTGCACAAGTATCAAATTACCGATACACACAAAATATCTTGCTTGCAGTTTGTCAATGCTTGCATGTTGCGGTACTATTGAATCGCAATGCATACTACACACTGTTGGCCACATGCTACACCTCCACCCCTTACAAGAATGTTCATATAACGTTAGTTTTATGGACATTCCTTTACAATTAGTTTTTAATTAGTCTAAGTATAAGTGTAATATAATATTTATTTTGTTTTTAAAAAAAAATTATAATATTTAGATGTACTTATATTCTAATTTTATATTAGTTTGGACGTCCAATAATATTAAATGTTACATATCTTTAGTCTATTTTTATGAACTACTTGTTGTTTATTGGTTTTCTTATCTACTATGGTAACATTATTTCTTAAATCTATTTTCTTAATTTTATACGGACCTTTATACTGGTTTTCTAATTTATGTCCTGAATTATTCCTAAGTAGAACTAAATCTCCTATTTTAAAATTATGTTCTAAAATATTCCTATCATAATTTAATTTTTGTTTTATTTTATTTTTATCTAAAAGTATTTGAGCGCGCTTATGTGCTACTTCTAACCTAAATTTAGCCTCTTTGGCATAGTTATCCACATTGTATAGTGGTGTCACACTATCTACTTTAGCAAATTGTCTAAAATTGTTTGGTAATCTTGAAAATACTAACTCATAAGGACAGTAGTTATGTGCCGTTGATGGCGTCGTATTAAAGCAGTAAGTGAAATATTTTAACCATTCGTCCCAGTCCGTTTTGTCCACAGATATATAAGAACGAACATATTCGTTAAAAGTTCTATGACTTCTTTCTATTGTTCCTAGTGTTTGATGGTGATGTGCTGTGGAAGTTATATTTTCAATTTTTAGTAGTGTGCATAGTTCCGTCAGTATAGAATTTTTGTACTCTGTTCCCATGTCCGAAATGAACGTTTTCATTGGACCATAGGTTAATACAAAATTTTCAAATATCGCTTTTGCGATTGTTCTTGCAGATTTATCTGGTGTTGGTATTGTTACCAAATATTTAGTAAGATCACATATTAAAGTAATTGCATACTCATTTCCATTAATCGATTTTGGAAATGGCCCTATTGTATCTACATACACCGTGTCGAATGCTTTTTCTGGTGTTTCTGTTATAGTCATAGGACTTTTATTATGGTTTACTGTTTTTGATTTTTGGCATTTTTGACATAATTTAACATTTTTCGTTATGTCTTTTATCATATTTTTCCAATAGTAATACCTCTTTATTTTTTCTATTGTTCTATATATTCCACAATGTCCTCCCTCTATCGCATCATTATGGTATTTCAGCATTATATCAAGAATTGCCTTAGCATTCTTATCATTTATATTGGTCACCTCATTAAGTAGCGCTACTTTTAATTTATTTAAATATTTACTGCCCATATTTTTAAATTCATTTATGGAGATGAATTCGAAAATTTTCTCACTGGGTGCCATTTGTAGTGTCTCTACACTAAGTTTACCGGCCACTTTCTCAAGCCTTGGGAAAAAGTGTCCTAGGTCAATATTCCCATTAGTAAACAAATCATTTATATTTATATATGTAATAATAGATTTTCCTCGTTTGATGTAACATTTTACAGGAGTAATCTTTAATTTATAGTACTTTCTGACGTCAGTGTTCTTTAGTGGTACATATATATTGGGCTTTTTATCATTATTTTTAATTTGATGCTGAATATTTTCGGTATTACTTTGTTGTTTCTTTTTATATGCCATAGATCTTGTTGTAATTTTTAACACCGTATTAGTTTTCATATTTATATCTTTTAAGTCATCAATCGTTATTCTTGATAACGCGTCTGCAACATAATTATCTTTTCCCCTAAGATATTCTATAGTAAAATTGTATTCTTCCAAATCTAACCTCATTCTTGTTAATTTTGAACTTGGGTTTTTCATAGAAAACAAATATGATAATGGTCTGTGATCAGTACGAACAAGAAAATGTTTACCATATATGTATGGTCTGAAGTGTGTAATAGCCCAATGGATAGCTGTCAATTCCTGTTCAATTGTAGATTTATTGCTTTCACCTTTGGTAAAAGATTTTGATGCGTATGCTATTGGTAATTGCTTTCTATCATATTCCTGTGTTAATACGGCTCCACAAGCTTGTTTGCTTGCGTCCGTCGTTATACAAAATTCTTTTGTGAAATCAGGGTATTGAAGTAGTGTGGGTTTTATTAGAGCTTTTTTCAGATATTTGAATGCATTGTCACAATCTTTAGTCCATTCAAATTGTACTCCTTTTCTTGACAATTTCGTTAGATGTCTGGAATATTCTGAGAAGTTTTTGATGAATCTTCGATAATAATTACAAAATGCAACGAATCGTTTTGCACTATCCGCATCCTTAGGTGTTGGATAGTTTTCGATAGCTGCGTATTTACTATCATCAGGTAATATTCCTTTGTCTGTACATTTGTGTCCAAGATAAGTAACTTCTGTCCTGAAAAATGAACATTTTTCTGGATGAAGTTTTAAGTTGTGTTTTCTACACAAATCAAATACATCTTTTAAATTTGAAAGCATATGTTTTTCTGAACAACCCAAAACCACTAAGTCATCCATGTATAGGAAAGCCTGGTTTGGTTTTAAACCAGCAAAAGCAAGTGTCATCATTCTTTGAAACGAATTTGGAGCTATTTTTAAACCATACGGTAATCTAGTAAATCTGTATCAGCCATTGTTTGTTGAAAATGATGTTAAGTCCCTAGATTTGTTCTCCAAGCCAATTTGGTGAAAACCTGACATTAAGTCTAAACAAGAAAAATATTTTGCTCTGCCGAGCTGGTCTAGAATATCGTCTATTCTAGGCAATGGAAACTTATCTGCAATTAGTTTTTTTATTTATTTGCCTGTAGTCTATAACAAGTCTCCATCTTTTCTTATCAGAATTGGGCAGTGATTTCTTTGGTACGAGTAATATTGGACTGTTGTACTCAGAGTACGAAGGCTCTACAATTTGATCATCTATTAGCTTTTTGACCTGTTTATCTATTTCTTCTTTATGTGTATGTGGTATACGATAATTTTTAATGTATACCGGTTCTTTATCTTTTACCCTCAACTTTTGTTCATAAAAATTATTTATTGTTATTTTTTCTGATTCCAAACCGAAAATATCACTGTATGTTGAGCATAATTCTGTTAATGTATTTTTAAATTGTTCCGGGAAATTTTTCTTCAAAATTTTTAGTATTTCGGATTTTCTTGATATATTTTTGCAAGAATTTTCTTTTATTATATCATAATCAGAGATGTTTTCGGTTTTTATGTTACTTTTCTTAATTTTGGCATTAGTGTTATTAGTGTTTAGAAAACGAACGTATGCTTTGTTAGTGTTAACTATTGTGTTTGGAATGAAGACGCCTGGTGCAATTTCTTGATTAGGAATTAGAATTTCACTGTTTAAATTTTTAAATTTTATTTGATGTATTATTTCACATCTTGGTGGTAAAGTTATTTCGCTATTGTTATTTGTAATTGGTATATTGATTGTGTGTGGCATATTAAATGGTCTTAGGATAAGGCAATCATTGTTTTTGTTAAAATCCAACATGCAATTATACTTTTTCATGAAATCCATTCCAATGATTCCATCGCATGGTATTGGAAAGTTATTGTATACCACTTGGAATTTATGTGGTATTAAAAATTTTTCGAATTTTAGATCAAAAAATATACTTCCCATTGATTTTATATTGCCCTGTCCTATTCCACTAAAAACTGTAGTGTCATTAGTATTTATTTTGTTTAATCTGAAAAATTTTGATTTTATTAGAGAAATATCAGCACCAGTGTCTACCAAAAGTGTGAGTGTAGTGTCGGTATTATTTAGTTCAACATTTATAAAGAAACTTAAGTTAAGGTTTAGATGATAGATATTTATTGATTTTGTCTTAGGGGAATTTCGGAGTTTTCCGAATCATTTTGATTAGATTCTGTTGCTCTTACGTAGTTGTTGTTCCTACGGTTATTGGTGTATCTTTGGCGGTAATTGTCACTATTGTTGTTATTGTTATTTCTTTGTCGGTTTCTGTTATAATTGTCATTATTGTTGTTATAGCTGTTATTGCTATTATTGTTACGTGGGAAATTATTTCTTCCACGCAACCGTGTATTATTGCCACGATAATTGTTATTGGGTCTATGTTTTTGCCCATAATATAGTATGGCATTCTGTTGGCCTGTGGCTTCGGTGCAGCTATTGACAAATTTACTTATAGCATCATTCATGCTATTGAATTGGCCTGCCTCCATGATAAGCTCTACTTTATCAATGTTGCAGTTTTTGGTAAGTGCTTTAACAGCGACTTGTGTTGAATATTTGGTTGCTAATTCTGATGGTAATCCATCTGTTATATATGCACTTTCTAATGATTTTGCTAAACTTTCAATTTCATTGCAGTAGGCATTCGCCGTTTTACTGCTTTGCTTAATGTTCATTATTTTCGCAGATATTACTTCTACTGATTCACCTTTAACGGTTTGTTGCAACTTATTTATAATGTTTATTATTGTTGCTTCATCGTTGATAAGATTTCTTGCAGTACCCTTTAATTTTGTTTTTATGAGGGATACTGCTGTGGATTCGTGTTCTCCTTTTGTTGAATTTAGTAACGATAATGAATCTATGAAAGAGCGTAAATTTTCTGCTCTGCCATCAAAGTCTGGAATTAGCTTTGAGGCTGTATTTAAAAATTCCACTATTGTTTGGCCCATTGTAGTATATATTGGTTTAGTTCTGAATTTATGAGGTGAATTTTCGTGGATGGATGTTGGTAGGTCAAGCTCTACCCCTTTCTTAGCTGCCAATTTGAAAATTTTTTCTTTTAAATCTGCAAAGAATGCATCTGCTGCTGTTTTGTGTGAAACTGTAAGTCTATTGTAGTGCACATTAAATAAAGTTCTTATTCTTTCCAAGCAACCTAAAAGTTTATCGAAATGTATTTTTATTGTTTCCTCTTTTGTAGGTCTGTCAATGTTTAGGCATTTATAAGAGCGGTCAAAATCTTCCTTTATTAATCTGGTTTTATTAAGTATTTCATGCCATTCCATAAGTATAATTTAATTTAAATTCTTTAATTAGTTTTTCTATTTTTATTTTCCTGCCCTCTTTTTCTGTTTTCTATTCATTATAAAGGACCGTGTAAAAATTTATGTATAATAATTTTATAAATTTTTCTTTAATTTAATTTATTCTTATTTCTATTAAAATTATGATATTTTTAATTAATTTATTTTACTTCTATCCATCTTAAGGATATAAACATAAATTTTTTTTTTTTTAACATATTTAAAAAAATTTTTAAAACGTTGGTCTTATTTAGGTTTAATTTTAATTTTATTCAAACAGAATTTTTGAAAATTATTCTTTAAGTGTTACTTTTTTAATTTTTATTTAAGTAACATTGCTAAATTTCTTAATTCCCTTTTTTGTGTTTTTGTAAATATGAGGTTTTTTAAAATATTTTAGCTACGAGCTATTTTGTAAACGCAATAAAAAAATGTTTGCCACGAGCGGTTAACGCTTACTGGCCCTAGTGTGCGACTTTAGCGCACCACTTTTAAAATAAAAGTTATTAATTAATTAATTGTATGAAGAAAAATATATTTTTTGGTGATTTTGTGGTCTTCTTGGTTCTCTTCAGATCATTTTGGCTGGCTGATGGAGGTGATATTTGTATTGAAGATGTCGTCCTTCTTTGGCTACCTTTTGGCCAGGCGGACCTTTATTTGCTTCTTTAATGCTGGGGTGCCTTTTGGCCAGGCGGACCCTCTCCTTCTTCTGCTCTTGTTTCTGGGTGCAAATCTAGTAGCACTCCAAGAAAACTGGCAGGATCGCCATGTAATAAAATAGTTTTTATTTATTTTATTTTAGTCTTAGAGCTGGTATAGTTGGAGCTCCTAAGACTGTTGATTTATTAATTGATTTATAAACTAAATGACATTGGCTTATATACTAATTATGAGAATAATTCTTAGGGGTACATTAACATAAGAGTAAAAGAATAGAAATATATATTATTGTTGGGTAAGCATATTTAGCTTCCAACTATTTATGTATGGCACGTGTTCAACAGTTTTAAAGTTCAACGAGTGCATACTTAAAAGCAACAGACACTTTGTGTAGCTTATATCTACAATCAAACAAATGCAGTTAATAAATGTGATTCATTTAAGTGCATTGTGCTGCTGCACTTGATCAACTGCACAAGTATCAAATTACCGATACACACAAAATATCTTGCTTGCAGTTTGTCAATGCTTGCATGTTGCGGTACTATTGAATCGCAATGCATACTACACACTGTTGGCCACATGATACAAAAGCTGCTTGTTTAACATGCACTTCAAACAACCTGAGAGAATCGTCTATGTCTGAAGGTGAGGTCAGCGGCATTTTTTCCGCGCAATGAGCACTTAGATATTTTCTGTATTTCTGCCAGTTAATACGTGCAGATGTCATCGATAAATCACATGTTGTGTGTGAGTAAATAGTGACAATTGTAGGCGAGTGGTCTGAAGATAAGTCCAAAGATGCTTCAACTTCAACCATCTCGCTGGGCACGCCTTTCATAATTCCAAAGTCGATAACTTCAGGAATTTTTTGTCGATCTGTTGGCCAATATGTTGGCTGACCACTTGAAACTACGTTCAAACCCATTTTTGAAATTGTGTCAAACAAAACACGACCCTTAGAACTGATTAAACGTGAACCCTAAAAAGTGTGTTTAGCATTGTAGTCGCCAGCTGCTAGAAAACGGGACTCCAGTGTTGTATAAAATGCAGTATATTGACTCTGTGAAATTGAAAACCTGGGAGGAGAGTAAACAGATGATATCACAAGCTTTTGATAAAAATTTTCAATACAGATGTTCGTTGCTTGAAGATATTCTTCACGAAGGTCATTTAGTAGGAAGTGTTTTATTCGAGTTTTTATTAGGATTCCAGAGCCACCACAAGCTCTACCTCGAGGATCCTTAGTATCGTAGAAATTATATCCACTAATTTTAAAATAGCTTCGAGACGTCAAATGAGTTTCTGAGATAAGCATTACATCGATTTGTTTATCCAGAAGAAAATATTCTATTACATTTTTATGTTGGCAGATGCCGTTTGCGTTCCAAAAACATATTCTTAAGTTCATGGTTTTTTCAATACAGCCTGCAACAAGGTAGACTGCATTTTCAACATTTCCTGCATCATACAGGACATGTTGAGAGTAAATGTATTTACTGTTTGTATTAGGATCTCTATCGAGGCTTCAATACGACTAAAATTATGCCCTGATTCTTCATTAGCTGGTACAGTTTTTTGCGCCGGAGTCTGGTTACTCTTTAAAATATTAGCGTATGAAAATTGATTATTAGGTTTTTGTTGAGTAAGAGTCGTGTTAGACTTTAAAACATTTGAGTATTGATTATGGCTAGACGACGGTTGAGGTAACTGAGGGTAGTTTAAAGGGGTGTTGGGCTGATCGGGAGTAGCATTTGTTTTTCTGTTCGACGAATTTTTAAAAATAGAGTAAAGAGGGCAGCCTCTATAGTTAGCAGTGTGGTTTAAACTGCATTTGCCTTGGTATCACCTTTTATTTTGTCACAGTTAGCAAACAACGCAAACGGTAGGCAACTTGCAATAAGTTTTGGTATGGCCAAATTCTTGACAGTTCATGCATTGGATAAGTTCATTTTTTTTATGTGGCATCTCAACTGTAACTCTTGTACTTTAACAAGTACTTTAGATTATAGATTGGGTGCGATTAATTTGTTTTAATTTTCAAGTCACCTGGCTGTAGCTCGACTCTAAAAATAGGTTGGGGGATTTTATCCCTATTTTTGATGTTAGAAACATTTTTAACTTTGAAGCCATTATTTTCAAGGCCAGACTTAACCTCTTCTGGATCCACACTAGAGTCTATACCTTTTATTACGACGGTTAGACCTTTAGCACTCTTTAATTGGTACGTATAAAAATTTTTGTTTTTTGACTCAAGGTCAGAAACTATTTTTCGGTAATTACTTTCTTGCACAACCTGGATTTTTGTTTCGTTAATATTTCCGCGCTTAATTGGAGTTACATAGAACTCATTTGCTCCAATTAAGGAGATAAGGCTTTTTACCAAAAAACTAGAGTTCTGCTCTCTTGGAGGTTTACTCGACCTTGTTGTAGTTGTGTCTTCATTGTCTTGTTCTGATAAAATCGGGAACGATTTTCGGAATTTTTTATTTTGTTTTTTCCATCTCTGGGAACTTTCGCTGTTGAAGCAATTTGAGCTGATTTTGGACTTCTTCCCCTGTCCATTCCTGTTTGAATTTTATGTACTCTTAAATGTACTCACCGCATCTACCATTTTGTGCACGTTGGTCACCTTGTTACTTATTGTTTGTTTTTTGTTTGTACAGCTAAGCTGACAAGTTTGCTGATGGGTGCAATTGTTGTTGCTTCTTGATCACTATTTAACATGTTCAAAGATAATGATCGCGCACGAGTATTTGTGTTTTCTGTTAAATTCCGGTTTTTGTTTAATTAATTTTTTTTATTGTCGTCATCAGCAACTAAAGTTATATATTGTACATTCCTGCTGCTTGAAGGATTATTGTTGTTTTTATCAGAAGATGAACTCATCAGAGTTCTCTTTTTTTTATTTTCACTTATGTATATTAGCTTGTGTATGCAAATATTTATGTGTATTGCACACAAGCAAAAAATAAAATAAATACAGTAAAATAACTGTTCAATAAATGTTTTGTTTTTTTTATATTTTTTGTGACTTGAAAAATTTTTTTTTTCTTTTATATTTTTTTTTATATTCAGTTGCGACGATTATAAAAACGCGTCTGTTCACTACGAGAGTTGAAATTGAATAACCCTAATTTCTAATATGGAATACCGATTCCAAAACGTTCCATTAGCTAAAGTTGTTAACGATTTCTTTAAATAAGATTTGGAAGGCGCTAGCGAATTAATTATTAATTACAAAAATGTTTTGCAAATTGCTTGTGATTCAATGAAAGCTGAAGCACTAGTACTTAAGAATATGTTTAAAAATATATCCACCGAAAAAAAAAAAAAAATTAAACTTTGAAATGCTAAAATCCAAAATTGACAAGATTATTTATCCAAACATTTACAAGTGATAATAAGCCTTCCTATTAGTTCTGCTAGTGGTGAAAGAAGTTTCTCAGCTAAGCTAAAAACATGGTTACGTAGTGCAATCAGCGTTGCCATTTTGGTGCTTTTCGGGTATTTTTTGGTGCTTTTTTACTTAAGCAATACCCGAAATTTTGTTAAATACCCGTTTTTGAAAAGCGGGTATTTAGAGTGCTTTTAACAATTTCTCACAGTGCTTTTTGGTGCGTTTTAAAAAATCAACATTTTTGTCACTGAACCATTTTCCTACTATTCTTTAAACACACCTAATACTTTTTTTTAACCAACTGCGTATTATGTACATTGTAGTGGCAGCACTGTCGGCCTACTACCTCTTTAACTCATGCCTGTTACTTACTACTATATAAGCAACTAACTATATATAAGGAACAGAATTAGCGAGTAAGAAAAAATGAAAAATAAAATAACTCACTCTTCACAGACAAGTCAAACGAGTAAGTTCTCATATATACTACATGGCGACCGAGACGAAAAAATTCCAAAAAAAATTTATTTTAGTGTACGAACAACATACAACCATTTTTATAATTTTCAGAAAAAAAAAGGAAAATTAAACAGTCTTAGAAAAACTAAGAAAAAATAAAAATCAATCTTATAAAAACAAAAATAATCATGAACTAAAAAAACTACTAAATATAAAAGTTACATACATACATATATTAAAAAAAACAAAACTCTAAAAAACAAAAAAAAAAATAATTATAAAAGCATTTTAAAAACCAATTATTAAATAAATTATTAAATAAAAACTAAAAGACAAAACTTATTCTTTGAGCTATGAATCGAAAAAAAAACCAAACTATTGAAACTTACAAAAAGAATTGTGTAAATCACGGTACAAGTTTTATTTCCAAGAAAGTGTTTGATCGTTGTAATTGTTAACAATAGCAACCACGCAAACATCGTAAAATCTAAATAAAAAAAAAAAAAACTAAAATTAAAAAAAACTGTTTAACTAAAAATTCCTGAAAAATAAAGAAATAAGCAACGTTTTGGGTACCAATTAAAAAAAAAATCCTGCTAAAGACAAATTTAAAAACAGTATTAATACAAAAAAAAAAAACCCCGTTATTCGAAAAAAAGATGGCTACCGAAAAAAATAGAACAAAAACGAAAAACGTAGTGGAAAAAACAGGTACAGAAAAAAAAACCACCTAGTAACGAGAATAAAATCGGGAAAAATTAACTGAAAAGAAGAAAGACCAAAAAAAAGTAACGAAAACAAAAATGAAACATACGAAAGACAAATGGAAGAAACAAAATGAAATATATGAACAATTAACTGAACCACTACTGAAACAAAATGAAAAAGAAACATATAAATAAACATGAAAATAAAGTGAAAAATTTTAGTGTTAAACAAAATATACTTTCAAATTTACTGCTGAAATAATACCATGAAAAAAAAAGGAAAAGAACAAAACTTTAAAAACAAACAAATTTTAAAACAAAAAAAAAATAAAAATACAAAACTAAACTCTTTTCATGCCTTTCATGAAAAAAAAAAAATTTTAACAAATAGGCACTACAAAAATACTTCTAAATGCTTCTACAACAACTTATGTACACAAATTTCAAATATTTTAAATAAACAAACACAACAATCACAACATTAAATATAAAAATACAGAACAAAAAAACAAAATTTAAAAACATCACAAGAAAAAAATGGAAAAGTAACGAAAAACAATGCTCATACATATCCTAAATAAGTAAAAAAAAAATAGTTTAAAATAAAATACAAGAAAAAAAAAATCAACAACTATCATCAACAATAAACACAACAACCAACAATTAAAAACAAAGAAACCAAACCAACTGAAAAATGTACGAAAACAACAACAAGAACAAAAACTGGGGAACAAAAAAAAGTATGAACAAGTTTCAGACACAACAACAACAACAACAAAAAAAACCAGCCCAAAAACCAACAGAATAAAAACATCAATATATACAACACAGACACAACAATAACAATCAATTCAAAACGAAGAAACAAAGAAGACAGCAAAAACGTATAGCAACGTGGGTAACTGAAGCATGCAAAAACAAACATACATATATCTTTTATATTATCATTGTTTATTATTTACATATATATATATATATGTATATATATAATACATTTGTACCATAAATACAAAATATTTCTTATTATACATATGTACATATTTACAAATACTAACGAGTAATACAATTTATCAAAACTAATTCTACTTAAACTAACGAACTTCATATATAACTACATACATACATATGTATATGTATGAGAACAAAATTTTTTTTATGACACAGAGAAAAAAAAAAGAAAACCAGCGAAGAGCAAAACAATGCAGCACTGCAAATTTATAATTTCAAAAACAAAAAAAAAGCGCATAAGAGTATATAAAATTTTAAAGAAACTGCTACCTGTCAAATTTGGATTATTAACGAAACAAATAGATGAGTCTACTTGCTTTCGAGGCTACGGCCAATAATCGCAACATTTGCAGAGCAGAATGGCCAAATTATAATTTATGTATCATATCAGATATAAAATTTAAGGAAGTAAAAGAACATGGCACTAAGATGTAAAAAAAAAAAACATTGAAATCATTTAAAAAATTTTTTTTCTTCATGTCATTTAAAATACAGCACTAGATAAACAGTTTGGTGAAGGCGCTTCCTGCTAGGCCATTGGCTCAACAGTCGAAGGGGTGGTGTCTGGTGGACACTATCCCCTGATCCCAATTATTACACGGTGTCTGATACATAGCACATGTCTAATAAAATATGACTTATAAAAAAAAAAAACAATAATAAAACAAAATTTGTAATAAATTTACAAAACTTTTTATTTCCATTTAAGATAAAAGTTATGAAATTAAAAAAAAAATACTGAAAATTATAAAGAAATAATATGGAAAAACAAATTTTTATTATAATAAATTTATTTTAATTACTAACAACAATAAGATAAAAAAAAACACAATGTACAAACAAACAATAAAATAATAAACAAATTTTTTTATTTCTTATCTTATTATTCTTATTTCTTATTCAAAAATTTAAACTAAAAATTTTTATAAAACTAAAACAAAACAAAATTTTTAATGTACATTCCTAAAATAGTCTTTTATTTGTATAAGCTAGTATAATAATATATAACAATAACATAAGTATATAATTGGTAATTTAAACAAAATTATATTATGGAAAATCTTGAAACAAGTAAGACTGATCATCTTGCTTGGTCCAACAATGCTTACGTTTCCTAACTTTAAAAACAAAATACAAATACTTTCAAATTATAAATATTTTCAAATAGAAAAAAAAACCAACATATCAACATTTTCAATAATATAAATATTTTTAAAACAAAAACAAAAATAAATATTTGCCAAGTTATTATTGTATTATAAGTTATAATTAATTTATATTTTTTCTTTAAAAGAAGGGAGGTGTAGTGGCAGTGTTGTACTCCGTCAAATAAAAATGCACTTGTTGTTACTTTAAAGATTATGATACGAATGTTCTATTCGTTTCTTTATTGTTCTTTCTATACCTACAACCAGCGATGTCAACTTTGAAATTTCAAAACGCACCAAAATGGAGCAAAAAACACGCCATTCAACAAAAAACGCACCAAGTTCAGATTTTTTTTTTATTGAAAAATTTTTTTTAATTAATTTTGCGTTTTTACAACATTTAACTTTTGTTTAAAATTCTAATGTTGAATCAATATTGTGCCATTACATAAAGTGCATCATTCTCCACACTTTTTCAATGCTAGATAATGTTTCGACATCGGATTCTAATTGTACTGTTAATGGCATGATATCATATTTGTAATGGGATAAAACATTTTGTACAATGTTGGTTGTTGATGTCGTTTGTAGCTAAATGGTCTCAAAGCTGGAATGTGTTTCCGTGTTCCAGCATGCCGAACAAGGGTGGATATTTAGGCGTGACGTCGCAAATTGCAATAAAAGCATCTTACTTTTGTGATATTATTTGATCAAGGCCGAGTCCATTTCTTAAACTCACATTGTGATTTCCAAATCTTTTTGTATTTCACTTATAATCTCCTTTTTTATACTCCATTATTGACACTAACTTTAAATATTTCTTTTAGTAAATAGAAATTTTTTTTAATTTTATTGTTACAACACTTTATATAACCGCATTTTTTATGCATTTTATAAAAAACGAACAATGATCGCTAGTCTCGAGAATACTTTTTTTTGCTAAGCTCTTTAACAGACTCGACAGAAACTTTTACTACAAAACCAATTCAAATTCCCTATAATGAAATGTTTCATAGTACAAATTATCTACAACAAGACGGTTTTACTTTGTGCATATGTTTTGGTACGTCTTAAATATCATTACTGGTTGTTCTTATTGTGGTCTGTAAAATTGATTGTAAAAATTTTACAATGTTGAATGAAATGGTATTGCAACAGTTGTATCTTTTTGTACAAAATTTTTTTCCCAAACTGAAACAAAAAATTGTGTTGAATTTTCTTTAGTGCCACCCGAAATTAAAAAACGCACCAAAATTTAAAAAAAAGCGCACCACGCACCAACTGAGAAATTTTTCGCACAAAACATTTAAAAAAGCACCAAAAAAGGTGCGAAACGCACCAAGTTGACACCGCTGCCTACAACACATCGATGCCATCGAGTCTCGTCGAGTCTCGATAACATCGATTATATGCAAAGTGCCAGAGATGGCACTACACCTCCCTTTTTATAAAAAAAATGTTTTTAATATAATTTTATTTTATAGCTTAATTATTAAATATTATTTAAAAAAAGTTTTACAATTAAGTTATTATATGGAAATTAAGTTTTAAAGTTTGGAGACACAGGCATTGTCCACCTACCTATGCACCTCCCTTTTTATAAAAAAATGTTGAAATAAATAAGGTGATCAATCTTGTTTGCTTCAATATTTTCTTTAGTGTGTTTTTATAGATTACAGAATATTACATTTTTCAAAAAATATGTAAACAAAATTTATATATAATTTTTTTTTTATTATTTTAAAAGTAGAAAAAATTTTAAAGCAATATGAATTATGGGTATTTGGTTAAATTAATTTGGTTAAGAGTAATATGCTTAAGATAATTTGATTGAAAGTAATGAAATTAAAAGTAATATGATTTGATTAAATTAATTTGATTAAAAGTAATATGCTTAGAGTAATTTGATTGAAAGTAAATGATATTAAAAGTAATATGATTTGATTAAATTAATTTGATTAAAAGTAAGTATCTATATATATTTATCAAGTTTTTATTTTAAATAAACAAATTTAAAGATTTTGTATAAAAGTTTTTTTTTTTAATAATTTAATTAATTGCCAAAAAAAATAATTTATTTTTTATACACTTGAAAATTTGTATTTTTCATATTATTTGTTTATACTTTTCAATATTTTTCCTTAAATTTAATAACTTTTATATTCTATTATTTTATATTATAATAAAAAAAATTTTGTAAATTCATACAAATTTTGTTTTATTATTGGTTTTTTTTTTCATAGGTCATGTTTTATTAGACATGTGTTATATATCAGACACTTTGTAACAATTGGGATCAGGGGATAGTGCCCACCAGACACCAGCCCTTCAACTGGTGAGTCAATGGCCCACCAGGAAGCGCCTTCACCCAATTGTTTATTTAGTGCTGTATTTTATTTTGTTTTTATTCTTAAAGGTTTTATGAAAGTTTTAATTTTATGCAATTCAATTAATTTTGTTTGTTACTAATTTTTCATGTTTTATTTCCTTATACGATTTTTATGGACGGTTTTTATTTTTTTTGTTACATTATTTTGAATTTTAACATTAGTGCCTTCGATTTCTTTTACAGTATAAGGCCCGTCATATATGCTATTGTGTTTATCATAAGGTTCTTTTTGCAAATATACAACATCATTCAATTCCAACAATATGGGTTTTGAAAATTTATCAAAGTACACTTTACTTCTCTCTTTATGTTTATCAATCAGTTCAGTAAGAAATATCTCTAAGATTTTTAATGTTTTATTACCCTGATCCTTTAGATCCTGTATGGTAAAAATTTTGAAATATAAATCGATTTTTTTTTTTTTTATATATATATAACTCTGCATGGTAAATTCCGAGTTTGTTGGTTTTCTAACCTCGAAAGCAGAAAGCCTAAGCTTGGTGTTTCGTTAACAAATTCGAAGTCCACACACAACAGTTTTTTAAATCTTTTATATGCCTATATGCTAAATTTTATAATATTGTCATCTATCTATATCTATGGATTACTGTCTTAAATTTTGCTATTTTCTTACTGAAATCATGCGAGAATTTATCATAGATTTTCAAATTTAAATTTTTATTAATGTACAAAGAATGATGATGTTGTTATGTTCGCTGGGATGTCTTATTTACTACCTTTTTCCTTTCCATAGCCAAAACCGAACATTATTGCAATAATAAAATTGTAAAAAAAAGAAAAACAATTTGATTGAACTGACATACATGTACATATGTATGTTTATTTGATTTTATGTGTGTATGTATGTTTTTATTGTAATGTTTTTGTTTATTTTGTGTTTCTTGTGTGTTTTTTTTTTCAAATTATTTTTATACATACATACTTATGTACTATGTTTACTATGGTAAAACAACCCTTAAATTTTGCTCGTTATTTTTCATAGCACACACTTGTGTACATCTAGTTTGTATAAATATACACAGTTTCCAACATAAAACAATGCAAGAGGTTTTTTTCATTTCAAAAAAAAAATTTTTTTTTATTTATTTATTTATTCATTTATATAGTAGTAAATACATATAGTAAATAAATAAAATTTTAGGGTTTTACCAAAGACTATAAATATATAAAGATATTGCACGTAGAACATTGTACGGGAAATGCTTAATTTGCTGGTGGTTTTATTAGTAAAACCACTTTTTTCAAGAGAGTAATTTATTTTCTCAGAGAATTTATTATTCTCATGTCTCTACTATTCATTTAGATATGTATACATGTGTTCATACGTTTGTGTCTTTGCATTCTCAAGTATGTGTGCATGTGTGTACATTTAATAAACAAACGAAAGATTCCATATAAACAAACAAAAATACTTTTCGAGCCTTTGCTGCAATAGAGTCATAATTCAAAAAATCTTGTTTGGCAGGAAACGAATTTAAAGTCTAGAATTTACCTATAAATCAATGGTAAAATATTTTTCTCCCAAGAGAATAATAAAATACAAATATCTTTCATATTTGTATGAAAATTTTGCACAATATAAAAATTGATATCGCGATTAGTTATATACAATTAGCTCAAAATGACATATTTTGAATTATGACGCTTTTGAAGCAAAGGCTCGTTTTGTGTTCGCACAATATACTATGTGGACATAAGATACGTAAAGCTAATGTCGCTGATTCTTATTTGAATGGCAAATATATGTATTTTATTGCTGTACTATTGCAAGAACATCGATTCGCACCGAATTTAATATTATTTAAAATTGGAAATTTATATAACAATGTATATCTACATATATAAAAATAAAGTGTCACGACGTTTGTTCTCGCTAATCTCCGAAACTACTGGACCGATTTAAATGAAATTTCGCGCAGATATGTTAACAGTGTATAACTTGAAATATAGGCTATATATGTATTATTTTGAATTTGGAATAGAAAAAATTGCTTTTTGAATAACCTGGTCATTTATAAACAGATTTTCAAAATTATTGTTTTGTTTGAAAGGTGTTGCCTGCAGTTGGGTCTCATAAATTTATTTTTTGGAAATCTGTTAATAACTCTGCTAGCTCAACGGATATCTTGTGCTCGCTGCCGTATGGATATAATAAAACCCGCGCAAATTTTGTCATATCCATCAGAAATGTTTGTACATGCAAAAAATTATGATAAAAATTCAGATTTTGGAAGTTTGTGTGCTCCATCAGACTTATTTTTTGCAGTATGTAAGATTCATATAAAAGTTTTCGAAAAAATTTTTTATGAATCCAAAGAAATAAAAAACATAAAAAAACTATTGTTGAGCAATGTCTAAATTGCACCAAAAATACAATATATTCCTTTTGGTTTCAAGAAAACAACGTATGCTATAAGCACAGAATGGAGATGCTAAATTTATTAATTCTTACACTTTTACGAAAGCATTCCTCGTGGAAAACATACAAATACAAATTAACGAGTGCAGAAAAACTTAAAATTTTGAAACAATAAAACATATGCTCAATCCAGAAAATTATTAAATATGTATGTATGTACCAATCACCAAAAATAATTACATTTCTTGTGCTAGTTATCACTTATTAAAAAGATTTTAACAAATTTTATAATAGTTTTGTAAACAAAATAATAAATTTTATGGTTTTCGAACTCAGGTAAGCGCACGTTTTATTTGATTTATGCATATACATATGTACATACATAGATATTCTAACTACATATACAATTGAAAATTTCAAAAATAAAATATTTAATAAAACAAATGTGTATACATAGTTCGGTGCGAATCAACATAAATGCAATAGTACAATAACAAAAAACGTAATTTTACCCTACAGCCATAGGAATCGGTCGCATTTCTTTGCACTGTTTATTTGCACATGATTTATATGAAAACAAGAAACTGCTTTTAGTTGTTAATATTGTTATTGAATGTGCTTTGCACAAGAAATATGACACACACACAAACACATTTCTCAATGAGCATCATTTAAATGTGTAAACAACAAAAAAAAAACCATAATTTCTCTGGAAAATAATTTCTAGTAGAGTTAAAAGAAACAAAAATGTTTCAAAAACAACAACAAAATAAACTTGACAAAATTATTACTACATACATACTTATGTACGTACATATGTATGTATGCCTAAAATTTTTGTGGTCTTTTCTCTTGCTACTTCCCCCCACAGCATCGACAAACGCGAACAATTTTTGTTTTTATTCAATGTTCTACGTGCAATATCTTTATATATTTATAGTCTTTGGTTTTACTTTACTTTTTTATATAGAAATTTTCTTTGTGTTGGTTATGTGTGTATATTTTTGTGTGTTTTGTGTTTAACTATGTATGTATTTGATGGTGTTGGATGGTGTTTGTATGTTTGTATATTTGTATAAGTGTATGTATATATAATTTAATAAAAATGAATGCATATGTATGTATATGTATAAATATATTTTATAAGTATTTTTTTTATATATACATATATGATACCCCTTTTTTTGTTGGTGAAGCCTCTTGTTATCATCTCTCTTTGTTGTTATTTTTTTTGTTGTTATGACGTTGTATGCTTTTGTTGTCGTTGTCTTCTCTGTTTCTATGTTTTGAGTTGTTGGATATGTGCTGCTGTTGA
Organism: Lypha dubia; assembly: GCA_947311025.1. Taxonomy (NCBI): domain Eukaryota; kingdom Metazoa; phylum Arthropoda; class Insecta; order Diptera; family Tachinidae; genus Lypha; species Lypha dubia. The sequence goes on from OX371260.1 coordinate 73,565,652, forward strand.
TGTATTGATATTTCAATGTTGAGTTTCGTGTTAAAGAAATGATCTAGCTGGATTCTATTGTTTTTATACCCTTCACCAAAAATGGTAAGGGTATTTATAGGTTTGTCATTACGTGTGTAATTTCCACAATATTTATATGAGGTCCATATAGTATATATATACTGGATCCTTATAATTAAAAAATTTAACTGAGCCCTGACCGTCTGTCCGTCTGTCCGTCTATCCGTCTGTCTGTACGTGAAATCCATTTTCTGAAGACACAAGAAGAGCTAGAGAATTGTTTCTTAAAGTAAAATGTAGGGATTTTTCTAAGGATGCTTCGTATTGAAAATCAGCAAAAATAAAAGTATCGATTCTGAAATGGATATATATACAAATAAATGAAGATATATATATATTCATTGCAGAAATAAATTTATAAATACACTAGGTGCCTCAGTAGTATTGAATACGGGGTCACGCGCATTGAATATGTGTCAGAGACAATAATTCAACACACGACCCATCGTGCTACTGAGGCTTGTTAGTTCTTTGTGTATATTAACTTAATAATAACTCAAAGTATTTTTTCGTACAAACCCCTTTTTGTCACACATCTAAGCATGTGTGTATAAAAACACAAGGCATTTGCTTTTGAAAGATCAGCAGACTCAAATCGTTATTTGCTTTTACATCATACCAAGCAATATTCTACACACATAAAAATTTCAATTTTTCTTTCACCAAAGCACATTATAAACATAAACATGTATGTATGCACACAAACACTATACATACGTACCAGACAAGTACCCGGTTGCGTTTTTTGAGCGACTTTGTCATATTGATATTTTCATCTATGATTCCTCCTTACAAACTAGGTCTCAAGGCGAAATTTGTATGAAAATATCGAAATGTCGATGAATGTACGTGACAACGACACAGCTACAGACAGTTTTGTAGACATTTTTATAGTAGATTCACCTTATAAAAGAAAGTTGGAAGTAATCAACATTGTTGATACTAAGCTGAAATCTGCTGGAATTTGTCTGCTACAAGTATTCGTTAATGGTTGAAGGAAAAAAAACAATAACGGATTGATGGTGACGAATTACGTAAAAATTCATATATGAATAACGTTGATATTGTCTGTTAAGACTCACTAATACGCGGACGCCTACTAAACAAAATCAATTTGGATCATCTATGATATTTTGGACAATTGCTTAAAAAATTCATGTATGACGCCAAAGAAAATTCAGCGTCTGTCATTGATGATTTAACATTGTCAGTACTTTTCACGATGAATCATCATGACATTCGCCACCGGGTAAACTCTGTGGAAAAAAATGTCGCACACTGATGATTACAAATATACTCTGATGTATTTATATGTATGTTAAAAATGCTTCTTTATTTATCTTTTAAAATGTTGTATATTTGTCAATTTGTTTTTCATTTTAAAAATTGAAATATGTATATGTACATAGGCTTGTAACTATATTTGAAAATAATAAACAGGTTATTTTATACATATATATATACATATATATATATACATAATTGAAATGAGCCGTCGCTAAAAAGTATTTTGTCACCAGTAAAATAACTTTTCATTTATGAGGTGTTTTTTGATATGTATGTACATACATACATAAGTACCTATGTAATATGTCAATAACGAAGAATAAATACATAACTTACATAATTACGATTTGAAATAGCCCTACGTTAGAACAATGAATATTGTTTTAGCCTTCTCGAAATCGATAAACTGATACGTTCTGTTAGGCTGATTGGATAATCTAAGTAAGTACATATGTATGTATGTAACTAATATGTATAATAGCTACATACATATGTATGTACATATGTATGTGTTTTTAAAAACCCCCTAGTAATTTGAATTTTCATCTAAGCAAGTAGGTATGTACATATGTACTAAGCTTTAAGCTAACTCAAAATAGTGTTGACTTTTCAAATATCAAATTATTACCTACAGTTAAAATAATAGGTAATTATGTGTGTAACAAATAAGAATATACATATGTAGGTACCTACATAGCAATTATATCAATATGTATGTATAACAATATCAACTTTAAATCCGTGCTGAATCGAAAGTAACAAGCCAACATAAGGCAAACATATGTATGTACATATGTATGTAAAAATGTGCGTATAAATATAAAACAAAGTTACCCATCAAACCAAAAACTTCGATTTTGTAACGAATTTGAAAGTTTCGATTTGTAAAAATATGTTTTAACAATGTCGTTTAGACTGGTTTGGTTGGTTGGTTTACGTGGCTGCCTGCTACGCGCAAGCATTCAAGTAGAATCAATGAGATTCCGTTTTGACAGACCACTCCACTCGTCAGTGTCAACCTGATTTAGGTCCGAATCCAGGCCTCAGATTCGGAGTAAGATTCTAGATCCATCCCGTCGAATTAAGGTATCTAATGAGGTCACCTAGACCTATCCCTGATACCTCCGAGAGATCGTCTATTATGCTGTTGCCTAGAAATTTGAGTCTCGAATGGTGTAAGGCCGGGCATTCGCAAAGAAAGTGGAAGACCGTTTCCTCTTTGCTTTGATCCCGGCAACTACGGCAGAACGCATTGTAGGAAAGGCCCATCCTGTTAGCGTGTCTCCCGATAACCCAGTGCCCCGTCAATACTGCGACGAGCCTCGAGATGTCCCTACGGTTTCTGTTAGTTAGTTGTGTTGTGCGCTTAACGTTGTAGTAAGGCCACATTTTCTTAGCCACCTTGCACGTGCTCAACCTACGCCACCTGTCTTCAGCTTTCTGCCTGAAATGGTTGAGAATGAGATTTCTAATACTGCCAAATGGCATGTCTACCGATTCAGCAATGGAGACGTCCATGGCAGATCCAGCCCTGGCCAGTTCATCCGCCTGTTCGTTGCCCTGGAAGTTGCTATGTGCGGGAACCCAGATGAGGGTAACGTCAGTCTGACTACCTAGTCTGGATAACGCGTCCTTGCACTGGCTAACTAAGGTAGAAAAAGTAGTGTGTGACCTTAGAGACAGAAGTGCCGCTTGGCTATCGACAAAGATGCCGACTCTTCCTTGGACACCCCTGTCAATCAAAACCCTACACGCCTCCCTTATGGCCAATATTTCCGCCTGAAATACACTAGCTTCATCAGGAAGTCGGAATGAGAGTTTTATTCCAAGGTCACTCGAAAATACTCCAGAGCCCACACCGCAGATCATTCTTGATCCATCAGTATACGTCCTGAAGTTAAAGTCTTTTTCTATGTTTCCCCCCTTCCACTCCCGTCTGGATGGAATAAGAACTTTGAACGTACTGTCAAAGTCCAGATGAGGTACCATGTAATCGGTGGGTTTCCTCAGTGTCGGTGGTAGCTGATCTAGGATTTTGGCATGGCCATAGGTCCTTGATCTCCACCTCCCAGATGCCGCTAGTCTTGCCGCACTGCTTGAGGATGCCGCCAATACATGAAGGTCGATCGGAATCAGATTTAGCATAGCATTCAGAGCCTCTGAAGGACTAGTACGTAAACATCCAGTAATCCCGATGCAAGCAGATCTCTGTATTCTGTATAGTTGGTCCACCACATATTTCTTATTTGTGGCGGGCCACCATACTACTGATCCGTAAGTTAATATGGGACGTACAATTGCTGTGTACATCCATTTAAGCATGTTAGGGGTTAGGCCCCATTTGGAGCCAAACATCCTCCGACAGGAGTAATAGGCAACTGTGGCCTTTTTGACCCTGTGTTGCACATTTTGTTTCCACAATAGTTTTGTGTCCAGGATGACTCCTAGATATTTTGCATTGTCCGATAGAGACAGTTCCCGATTATGTAGCCGAGGGAGTCTAAAGCTCTGGACTTTGGTCTTAGTAGTAAAAAGTACCAGCTCCGTCTTGCTAGGGTTCACACTTAGACCACAACCTGTAGCCCATTTGCTGAGTGTACCCAAGGCACTGGACATGATATCACTTATCACGTCCGTGAACATCCCTGATACCATTATTACTACATCGTCCGCATAAGCCACAGCTTTCACTCCCGCAGTGTCCAGTCTGAGAAGAATTGTGTTAACAACGAGAAGCCATAGCAGTGGAGAGATCACCCCGCCCTGTGGTGTTCCTCTGCATGCCCATTTTGACCTCTCGCTGTTTCCTAGTTTTGCGGTGACGTTTCTTGCCTTCAGCATGGTGATAATCCAGATGCTGATGTATTCCTCTACATCGGCATCCTGGAGAGACTGTTGAATGGCTGTCACTGATACATTGTTAAAGGCGCCTTCTATGTCTAGGAAGGCAGCCAAAGTGTATTGTTTATTTTCAAGGGATCTCTCTATGAACCTTACCACCTCATGTAGTGCTGTTTCAGTAGAGCGTCCCTTAAGGTAGGCATGCTGACTTCCTGAGAGAGTTGACGACCCAACAAGTCGATGTCTAATGTGAGAGTCTATTAATCTTTCCAGCGTCTTGACCAAGAAAGATGAAAGGCTGATTGGCCTGAAGTCTTTTGCATTCTCGTGACTTCTCTTGCCAATCTTGGGAATGAAAACTACTTTGACCTTCCTCCAGCTGGTTGGAACGTAGTTTAGAGAGAGACAAAGTTTGTAGAACCTAAAAAGCCAGGGTATGATAGAGCTTTTCGCGCTCTGTAACATCTTTGGCGTAATGCCATCAGGACCCGGCGATTTAAATGGGGAAAAACTGTCGATTGCCCATGAGATTCTCTCCGGGGATAAAATATTCTCATTGACAGCATATTGTTGCCCACTAGATGAACTGTCTGACCTAGTCGTGTCCGTACAGCCCGGGAAGTGGGTGTTAAGGAGGATATCTAGTGACTCTGCAGAGGAGTCTGACCAGGAGCCGTCCGCCCTTTTGACGAAGGTTGGACAGGAATGGCTCATGGACAGAGCCCTACTAAGCCTTGCAGAGTCTCTAGTGTTATCTATTGACTCACAGAAATTCCTCCATGACTTTCTTTTGGCGATTTTTATAGCTTTTTTATACGCTGCAAGCCTTTCGCGATATGGTTGCCAGATTTTGTTCTCGTAGCAAGTGTTGAAGGCTCTACGTACCTCCTTGCGTAGCTTAGAGAGTTCCGTGCTCCACCATGGAGGGTAACTCTTCTTAGCTTTCGTTAAGGGGCAGGAAATCTCGAAGGCTTTGCTAATAGCCTTGTTGAAGACCTCCACATTGTGTTCAAGTCCAGTCGTATTGTCGATTTCTGGAACTCTTTTTAGTTTCTGTTTCAAAATCCCGTTGAACCTGTTCCAATCGGTTCTCCTCGGGTTTCTAAAGCATTGTTTTTCTTTGTTTTGTAATATGACCTCAAAGAGTATCCAATTGTGATCGGAGAAGGATCTCTTATTGGATACCCTCCACTTGTCAACTGAAAGCTTGAATTTGTCATTAATAAGAGTAATGTCGAGAACCTCTTCCCACCCACTAAATCGATCCGAACTCGGAAAGATAAAAGTCGGCGAAGTGCCGGAATTACATATAGTCAGTTTATTAAGGTTAATGAAATCTAAGATATGCTCACCTCTGTCATTGATCTCACTGCTACCCCATATTGTATGCCTGGCATTGGCATCACAACAGAGGATGATGTCTTCATTGGCGCCAATGGATGACACGACAGCTTTCGCTTCGGCTGGCGGTGCTTCTTTGTCGTGTGCCATATAGCATGATGCTATAAGGAAGCTCTTACCTTCTGACAACTCGACCCTCGCAACTGTAAGGTCCTCTGAGCTAAACTGAGTACAAAGAAAAATATTAATATGTTTTTTGGCTATTAGACATGATCTTGGCTTACCATTTCCTTTAGCATATAGTACGTTGTACAGGGACCTCGGGAACCCCTTAACCTCGGAGTTTGCTACCCACGGCTCCTGTACCGCGCAGATATCGAGGTTCTCTTCGGCTAGGAGAACCTTTAGGTTGTCTGTTGCACACTTCGAGTGCTTGAGGTTTATTTGAACAACCTTTATCGCCATTGCGGAGTGTTCTTCGTTATCTTTATTGCGGTTCTGACAGCTGCATTCCAACCAGAAGGTTGTTTGCAGCCTCGACAGCGTCGGCATCAGAACCGCTTGGGCGCAACACCTTGACCTTGGCGTCTCTTACCCCGAAGAACAATTTGGAGCCCGCTTTCTCTAGCGCCACTGCTCCTTGCTCCGTTATGGACAGCATTAGGCAAGTACCACTGCTGCCGTGGTCCTCGGTGCGGATAACTGACCAGTCATCCATTGGAATGCTGGGGTTCTGAAGCTTCAGACACTCCAGCATTCTGCCACCGTTCTTGCCCAATTGAGGTAACCAAACTCTTGCTCGCGGTCTCATCGGAATATCCTCCGCAGGGATAAGCTTAAGGCTTAGCCCATCCCAAGTGTCACTAATCTTAGCGATACTAACGCTGAGGAACTCCTTTGAGAACGCGTCCAAGCACTTGATTACCCTGTAACCCCGGTGTATCTCACTGGAGTCGAAGCGAGGTGCCGGCTTATCCTTATTGGTGAGGACGTAGTCCATTACGAGCTCAGCCAATTTGGATTCGACGGCACCCCACTCCGTTGTTACAGGGATTAATCTGCCGTTTTTATGGTTTGCCAGAGCCATCAGAAGATGATCCTTAACTACCTCGTTAAAGGGTCTTCGGATGGATGACGACGTAAGTTGTTGAGGAGGGGACCCCTTTGGTGCGACCTTCCTTTTTTTGGGTGACTGACCGCTTTCTGTCTGAGAGCGGTTTCTTTTGGAGCTTTTTATTTCTTGCTGGGAGAGCGGTGCCTTTTTGGACGTACTTGGTAGCGAATCCATAAACTTATGGTATTCGTCTACCACGGCCTGGTACCTCACCTTGTCCCCAGCATCAAGCTCATGCGTAACTCCATTCGCTTCATTCTTGGCAATCTTGTCTAGAATGAAGACGGCTTTGGAGTAACGGGACTTAAGGAGGTCTTTCTGACTCCTTTTCTTAGGTTTGCCCTTTGGCCGGTTGTCAGGCTCGACTATCGGTGTTGGGCTTTTGAGGGTTTTTGTGTTTTCTTGTGCAGATAGAGGGGTACTTTGGATTTTACCCTCACCATCCGAGAGGCCGACTACTGTCTCCTGGCTGGAGGCAAGAAGGTCGTCCTCTGAAGAGATGTCTTCCCTTCTCTGTTGTTTTTTGTTCTTGTTGTTGTTGTTGTTTAGTGTTGTTGAATACATATGTTGGTCCCACGAGTAGGCCAGTAAGGGGAGAGACCATCCACGCAGTGACGGCGTGCGTGAACTAGACAAAATAATTACAACCGGTCCGTGTCCTGGCACCGGAGGGGAGTTGTTAGGGACTAGTCCTCTTTAACCACTAACTAGCCATTCAGGTCCTCGGCACAGCTACCTACCACCTTGACCTTACAAGTGGGGGAGTGAAGGGATAATTGGGAGAGGGATAGAGGTTGATGAAGGAGATTATCAGGAAATGGGAAATGGGAAGGAGGAGTGGTTAACCTTTAGTTATGAAGGCCTTTTTATTTCCATATTCCAAGACAGGTCCTGTTTGTGCAGGAGCATGGACAGAGCCTGGAATGGAATAGAAAACACAGCCGACACTTAAGCCACCACATCGCGACAAGATAGTTAACCAGGTGGCGGGTCGTTTAGACTATTCTTAATGTTTTCGTAATCATTTTTAATTGACTAAAGATCTGCACGTGATAAAACACTATTTATCTTGTAAATTTTATTAAATTTTTCATGTTAATTATATTTATCTATTGAACTAAAAATAATACAGTATTTTTCGGTTAATTGATCCTACGGTTAATTGGTTTCCACGCTTAATTGAACCACATGATCGGGCAAAAAAATATTGCATACGAAAACACATGTAAATTTCCTTGGATAATTGAACTCGGTTAATTGATTTTCCCGCTTAATTGGTTCAAATTCATGTCATCAAAAATAAATTTCCTCTTACTTTTACCCGGTTAATTGCATTATTATTGAAAAATAATCTGGCATTTTTGCACATACATATTTGACATCATTTGTGAAAAAATTTGTGTTTAAGTTTATGTTTTTTTTTTGTAAAACCAATATATGAATTGTTTTTTATTTATTTAGTTTATAAATTTTATTTTTTTGTAAAACACATGTGCACACAAATAGTGCATTTAATAGTACATATGTACCTACAATAATAAATACATGCGATACACATACATATATGTATGTATGTACATTTTTTCTGTTACTTGCCTTTTTTTTTTGTTTAAGGTAAAAAAAATTATTTTGAAAAACTTAAAGTGCACATATGCGATTTCTTTTAATTCATTAGAATGTAGTTCCAATTATGCGTGATTTCTGTAATTGAACAAATTGTTCAATTAAACGGGATTCTTGTAATTGAACGAATTGTTCAATTAAGCGGGTATCAGCTAATTGCTTCCCCGGTTAATTGAACAAAAAGTTGTGCAAATTTTGATGTGCAATTAACCGAAAAAGACTGTATTAACGAATTTTACCTGATTTTGCAATACTTACTTAATAATTAAATTTTTTAAAAAAATGTTTCTCTTCACAAACTCAATTTAAAACTTGTAAACATCAAATAGGTATAACTTCAGACATAATACAGAAATTTCTTACGGTAGAAAAACAAAATAAATATTTTGTATTATTGCCCATGCGCCCAACCATACGTACAAATATATATTATATAATTATATGTATGTATATATATATGTATGTATGCCTGAATGTTTTCATAAAAAGGGCATACCCTGCAGTTTTAAAAGTAGAATTTTAATCGAAATCGTTAAGTATTTCCCTAACGAAAATCCGACTAAATACTACAGTGGCCACAAGTAATGCAAGAGTTCGCCTTTGACTCTCTCACACATATACATGTAAAAAAAGTGTTTTTAAAGGTAAAATGAGCAGAAGTCAACTAAAACGTTGCATAAACAAAGAAAAAGAACAATTAATTGAATATTTTATAACTATTGAAAAAGAAATTTGATAAATAAACAAATATGTATCAAAAAAAAATTAAATTTCTGTAGTATTTTCATTTAGGAAATATCATTGTTGATCTAACTGGTACATTTTGACTAGAGAAATAGTTGGGAGTTGCTCACCAGTGATCTCATCGGTCTGATCGTGTCAAGTGATTACCGTCAATGTCATCCGTATGTTCAAATCGTCAGTCGAGTGCATTGCTAGTTGTTAGGCTGGTAGTTAGAGGAATTGACTGGCAGCTCGCGAAATAGCTAGACATTCGCTAGCTACGCCGACTGCAGGGTATTTAAAATACTTGCAAACAATAATATTTATACACACAGAAGCAGAATTACATATATATGTAAGTATTTGTGTTGAAAATGTTAATGTTTGTTGAATTTTAAAGTTCTAACTAAGCTTGATGTTGATCTAATAAATATATTTGAGCTATCCATGAATAAATGATAGAAGCTGTCGATGGATGTTGAAAAAATTTCGATTATCTTTATTTTATGTATGTACCTACGTACTAGTAATGTTACGAATACTCGTATTCGATTTTTCGACTATTTGCTTATTTTAATATATTTTTATTCGTATTCGACAAGTAAGTATTTTGTTACCAGAAATTAAACATTTTTCCTTTTATGGGATGTTTGTTTCATATAAATTAGATTATTTCTAAACAAAATATGTTTCAATCAGCAGGTTTTCTTTTAAGCAAATGCAAGCAAGTGCTTTGAGATTGATCAAAAATAATAAATAACAATTTTTATTTTCAATTAAGCGATTTTTACATATAAACAGTGCGTTCTTATCCGAATTCGACTTTATTCACATATATTTACCGTGTAGTACCTACACCATACCATAGCGTTTTAATTTACTTTAGCAAAAATAAAATTTCGGTTGTGAGTTTTGATTACATATAGTACATATACAATTTTATAAACCTTTCAAAAATAAATACTTATGTGCTCCAGTATCGAACTGAGGAGTTGCTCACTATAATTCTACCCACTAACCATTGTGCTACAGAGGCTTGTTAGTGTTGACTGTATATTAACTTAATTATAACTTTACGTATTTTTTCGTACAAACCCCTTTTTGTCACACATCTAAGCATGTGTGTATAAAAATACAAGGCATTTGCTTTTGAAAGATCAACACATTCAAATCGTTATTTGCTTTTAACATACCAAGAAGCAGTGCTGCCACGACCAAAAAAATATTACAACCAAATTTTTTGAAAAAGTTACCAAATGTGAAAAAATAACCAAATTTAAAATGCATTTTTTATTAACAAAAAATATTTAAATTTATTTAAAGTTGCATTACATACAGTTTATTTGCATTTTATACATACATAGTTAAATAATAATTGCAAAACAAGAAAACAAAAAAAAAAAAAAATTCATACTAATAGTAAATGAAAAGGAGAAATTGAAATCAGTTTTTGTTTATTTGAGCCCTTATTCGTAAAAATAGTTTTTTTATAGGAGTTAAACCCGCCAAATGTTTATACAAAATTCATTTGATTGAAAGTTTATAAATTAAAATTTTTTTTGAATAGGATCATTACAATAAACAAAATTTGTACTGCACATTTATAAAAAATAAGAAAGGAAAAAAAGAAATTTTTTTTACATATTAATAAAATTCTTATTAATAAGTGAAAAACATAACAAGAAACTTAAATTTAAACAAACTTTTTAAAGTGTTTATTTATTTAAAATAAGCAATATTTGTACTTCAGAAAAAAATGTAATTGTTTTACAAAATTTTTCTTTTAAATCAAAAAATCAATAGATTTACAATTCACAGTATTGAGATTAGAAATTATGTACGAATTTTCAATTCATATCTTTGGCAGACCATAAATAATGGGCAACATTTTGATTTTTGCACAAATATTTCGATTGGATAATATTGTTAATAGTTTTAAAATCAAGACTATTACGAAATTTGGTTTTGTTTAAATTAAGCTGTGAAAACATTCTTTCGGCTGCAGCAGAACTATGTGGCAATGATAATAAATTTTGTACGAAATAAAAAAATTGTTCGAAAGTTTTTTCGTTCATCCCATTTTTGTTTTGAAAGTTGTCAGGTCTAGTTAGATGTGAATCATTGAATATTTTTTGATAATTGAGTAGTACATTTAGGAGAGGTGTTGACAGTGTTGGGACCCAATCTTACTATGAACAGGTAATTAAAAATTTTAAAAATTGTTTTCAAAGTTTAACAAGTTATATATATAGTTAAAAAATATTCAAACGAAAAAAAGTCACCAAAATGAAAAAATATTCGCATCTCACATTGAAAAATAAAATTACCAATTTTTGTTAGAAATAACAAAAAACGGCAGCTCTGATACCAAGCACTATTCTACACACATAAAAAATTTCAATTTTTTTTCACCAAAGCACATTATAAACATAAACATGTATGTATGTATGCACACACATCGTTTTTAGAACACTATACGTACCACAAAGTAAACTCTGTGGAAAAAAATGTCGCACACTGATGATTACAAATATACTCTGATGTATTTATATGTATGTATGTTAAAAATGCTTTTGTATTTATCTTTTAAAATGTTGTATATTTGTCAATTTGTTTTTCATTTTAAAAATTGAAATATATGTACATAGGCTTGTAACTATTTTTGAAAATAATAAACAGGTTATTTTATACATATATATATATATATATATATATATATTTTTTAATTAATATACACAAAGAACTATCTAGCCTCAGTAGCACGATGGGTCGTGTGTTGGATTATTGTGAGCGATTCCTCAGTTCAATACTGGAGTATTTATTTATTTTACATTTATTTCTGAAAGGGTTATAAAATTGTATATATGTATGTAATCAAAAATCAGAACCGAAATTTTATTTTTGCTAAATTAAATTAAAACGCTATGGTATGATACAGGTGTAGGTACTACACGGTAAATATACATTTGTGTATATCTATACATAGGTATATATGTATTTTTCGGTTAATTGCACATCAAAATTTGCACAACTTTTTGTTCAATTAACCGGGGAACCAATTAGCCGATACCCGCTTAATTGAACAAATCGTTCAATTACAAGAATCCGCATAATTGGAACTACTAATGAATTAAAAGAAATCGCATATGTGCACTTTAAGTTTTTCAAAATAATTTTTTTTTACCTTAAACAAAAAAAATGCAAGTAACAGAAAAAAATGTACATATATGTGTATACGCAGGTATTTATTATTGTAAGTAGGTACATATTTACTATTAAATGCACTATTTATGTGCACATTAGTTTTACAAAAAAATAAAATTTATAAACTAAAAAACAATTCATATATTGGTTTTACAAAAAAAAAACATATACTTAAAGAATAAAAACAATTCATTTGCAATTAACCGGGTAAAAGTAAGAGGAAATTTATTTTTGATGACATGAATTTTGAACCAATTAAGCGGGAAAATCAATTAACCGGGTTCAATTATCCGAGGAAATTTACATGTGTTTTCGTATGCAATATTTTTTTGCCCGATCATGTGGTTCAATTAAGCGTGGAAACCAATTAACCGTAGGGTCAATTAACCGAAAAATACTGTATACATAATTGAAATGAGCCGTCGCTAAAAAGTATTTTGTCACCAGTAAAATAACTTTCCTTTTTATGAGGTGTTTTTTGATATGTACATACATACATAAGTACCTATGTAATAGGTCAATAACGAAGAATAAATAACTTACATAATTACTATTTGAACTAGCCCTACGTTAGAACAATGAATATTGTTTTAGCCTTCTCGAAATCGATAAACTGATACGTTCTGTTAGGCTGATTGGATAATATAAGTACATACATACATATGTACCTAATATGTATAATAGCTACATATTTCTACATATTTCATTTAAAAATATTTCTCGAATAATTTGCACAGAGTAGGTACATTTTCCAAAAAAAAAAAAATCATAAAAAAGTAGTACATAAAATGTACAAAAACATATTAATTTATATATATATGTATGTACATATATGTGTGTATGTTAAAAATGCTTTTGTATTTAGAAGTAAAAAATATGTGATTTGTTTTTCATTTTAGATTCCTTTTAAACTCAGTGAGAAAAAAAGTAATGATAAAACATGCACACATACTGCTTACAGTATTATCAAAGGATATTAACAAAGGATATACAGGCTTATTATATTCTGCGAATCACATATATATGCATTGGTGAAGGGTATATAAGATTCGGCACAGCCGAATATAGCACTCTTACTTGTTGTTGTTGTGTCTGTTGTTTTTGGTTATGTTGTTTTCGTTTTAAATTGTTGGTTGTTGATTATATTTGTTGTATAATAGCGTAGTTACAGTGGAAGTGATGATGTGTTTTATTTGTTCTATACATTTGTATTTTGTATGTTGATGGTTAATTTCAGGTTTCTTTATATGTTTTATCTTTTCCATTTAGTGTCCTTTTTCTGTGATATTCTTAAATTTTCATTTTATTTTTCCAAGTCTTTATATTTTCAATGTTTGTTATATGCGTTCTTCTTTATTATTTTATTTCTTTCATGTTGTTTCGTTTTCATTTTGTTTCAGTCAGTGTTTTATTTTCATTTCGTTTCTTTTTCACTTCTCATTTCTGTTTCTTTTTTTTTCCAGTTTCTTTCCGACGTTTCTATTATTCCCAGTTTTTTTTTTCATTTTAATTTTTTCATCTTTATTTTGTTAGTCTGTTTTTTTTTGTTGAGTGAGAATTTTTCAGTTAGGTTTTTTTTTCGGAATTACGGTTTTTGTCATATTCTTTTCATATTGTAGGTATTTTTGCTGTTTTAAGTTTGTCTCCTTTTTTCAAATTGGTACAGTTGTAACCAAAACGTTTCTTCTCTTTTTTTTTGTTATTTTTCTTCTTACTAGTAGTCATCTTTTTTTTTTCATAGCTGTTTGCCAAACTGTTTTTATGTATTTTTAATTTTTAGTAATTTATTTGATAATTATTTAGTATTGTTATTTAGTTTAGTAAGCGTTGTTAAAATTTGTTGTGCATGTACAAACATATGTACATATGTAGTAGAATTTAGTTTTAGGACTGTTAAATAGTTTTTAAATTACAATAATTAGTTTTAAGTTCTTTTTATTCTGTTTTTTTTTCTTCTGGTTGCTAGGTAGGTATAATTTATGAAACTGTTATTATTTCTTCCCACAAATTTTGACGTAGCTGTACTTTAAAATTTTTCCTTGTTTCCAGTTATTTTGAATAACGGAATTTTTTGTCTTTGTATATACATACATATGTATGTATATTTATTTATTTATTTATTTAATTCATTCATAATACATTAGCCTCTTGGCCATTAATAATATGTATTATAGTTATAAAAAGCGAAAATATTTACATATATACAATAGGTTACTATATAAAACAAAAAAGTAGTAAAAAATAAAATTCCAAAATCATGAATAAATTCAGATACCTCATCCAAGTCGATCCCAAAACCACACAATTTAGATCAGTGATAGTTATAAAAAGAAGTTATAAAAAGAAGTTTATAGCCCGATTTATAGTTAGCGACAAAATAATACTAGAGACTATTAGAGTCTAACGAAGCAAAATATGCCATTAGTATATGTAGGTATAAATTTATTTTACACACTTTTCAAGTATTAAGTTTTCTAAATGTCTTTATTAACGGCCTATTTCACGATGTCGAAAGAATTTTTCCATATGTTTTCATTCGTATAATTACATTTGAAGCAAAAACAAATTCTAAAATTTTGTTTTTGTATCAAATGTATTTGTACGAAAGAAAAAAAAAATTCAAAATTCTTTCGATATCGTGAAATCGGCAGTAAATTATTAAACTTTTTTGTTAAATAGTTTAATTTTGTTCATTCTTGTTAAAATTTCTTTTAATTTATTGAACTTTTATAGGTATTTAGTTTTTTTTTTTTTGCTTTACTGTACTTTTTTGTTTTCTTCTTTTTATGTATGTACATACATACATTATTGTTTTTATGCTCTTTTTTTTTAACTGTTTATTTTTGCTTTACACAACTTTATTTAATTTTAATTGTTTTAATTAAACTTTTTCTTTTAAGTGACGTGTTATAATTTGTTCGTACAGTAAAATAAATTTATGTTGGTATTTTTTCCAACGTCCTGTCTCGGTCGCCATGTTGTACCTACTCCGTCAAATAAAAATGCACTTGTTGTTACTTTAAAGATTATGATACGAATGTTCTATTCGTTTCTTTATTGTTCTTTCTATACCTACAACACATCGATGCCATCGAGTCTGGTCGAGTCTCGATAACATCGATTATATGCAAAGTGCCAGAGATGGCACTACAGCAGCACTGTCGGCCTACTACCTCTTTAACTCATCCCTGTTACTTACTACTATATAAGCAACTAACTATATATAAGGAACAGAATTAGCGAGTAAGAAAAAATGAAAAATAAAATAACTCACTCTTCACACACAAGTCAAACGAGTAAGTTCTCATTTATACTACAACATCTATATTTTGATTAGTACGTGCAAACTGTTAAGAGTTTGAATTCTATAATTTCTCAAGCATCTGTTTTTTTAAATTCGTGCAGAAAATTTTATGATTTATTTGTTTAGCAATGATTTTACTTTTAATATACATAACCGTTGATTTGTTTGCTGTGCAAATTTAAGCAAGAAAGTGCCTTTTTTATTATAAAACTGAACAGTAATTAAAAGTAAGTTCTTCATTGATTTTATATGTGTTAAAGTTCATAATCTAACAATGGCTTTCCTTTAGATGGAAAAACAAATATATAGAAAACCTTGGGAGAATGACCCAGCTTTTAAAATGTGGCTTAGATTAGCAAAAGATGAACTAAAAGCATATTGCATTTGTTGTAAATGTGAAATAGTTTCACGATAAAGCGATTTACTCCGACAAAGTCGCATAAAAAAAACATGAAAAAGCAATAGATCCAAATGAAAGTTTTTCATTGCAGCCAAGGCTGTCTTTTGATTCACCAGACCCAAAACAAAATTAGGTTATACTGTTAAAAGGCAAACGTAGGCTATAAATATATTTCGCCGTGACGGGCGTGCACAATAAAGATAATAATTGTGTTTTGTTTTAATTCAATATTTCATTTGTTTAATAAAATTAAATAATTATTAAATGTACAGTGTTATCTTCTAACAAAGTTGACCTGACTGGCCGTGGCTCGTTTCCTTTGATGTTTGTTCTGCGACTCTCGTTTAGCGACTGTTGAATTCAAAATTGTTGCATGCTTCGTTCGCTTATCAGAGTTGCAAATTGTGTAATAGTAGAATAGAGTTGTATTCTAAAGAATGTATCACCAACATTCCCCCACCGTGAATCCTTCCTATGCTGAGGATTCGCTAAAATTAAGCATGGCCAACTTTACAGCTGCTCGACGTATAGTGCCACACGATGTTTTTACTTCCGCTGAACGTACCCGACCATCTTTTCCCACGTGCACCTGCTGAATTCTTCCCAATTTCCATTGACTTCTTGGTTGGTTGGAATCTAAAATAATTACCGTATCTCCAAGCTGAAGTGGATGAGTTTGCTCTCTCCATTTTGGACGCGTTAACAGTTGTGGTAGGTATTCAACCACCCACCGCTTAAAAAGTCTGTGTTTCAAATTTTGGGCGATTCTGCATTGTTTGCGTAAACATACCTTCTGTTCATCATTACCGGGAGTTTGCGTTGAGCTGAGGCCACCAAGAAGGAAGTGATTGGGAGTTATAGGTTCCTCAGTATTTGTGTCAATTGGCAATTGAGTTAACGGTCTATTGTTAATTATACATTCAGCCCCAATAACCGCGCTTCGAAAGGTCTCTAGTCGAAACTTTGTACAATAATCGTTTGACACAGCGGACCAATCTCTCCCAACATCCGCCTGCGTGAGGGTTGGCGGGACAATTGAATATCCATTCAATATTATCCTTAGCAAGGTTACGCTGAATTTCGTTAAAATCAAAAAATCTATTTTCGGCGGTCATTTCCCGTTGGGCACCAACAAAATTCGTCCCGTTATAGCTTCTGACTCGCAAAGGGACTCCTCTTCGGTTGACGAAATTCCGTAGACATACTAAAAAGGCATCTGTTGACAAGTCTTCGGCTATTTCTAGGGGTAATGATCTGGTATTTATACATGTGTATAGAGCAATCCATCTTTTCTCTCTTCTTCTACCAATCGCCACAAAAAATGGCCCACAGAAATCTAGGCCAACGTAACTAAACGGACGTATGTATGGTGTAAAACGATCATAGGGTAACTGACCCATCAGAGGTGCCGTTGGTTTGGCGGAATCGCGTATACAGGTAGCGCACGATTTCTTAACCCTTTTTAGTACCATTCGTATATTTGGAATCCAGAATTTCTGTCTTCTTTCATTTATTACTAAGTGATCATTTTGGTGATATCTTACTTGGTGATAATGAGAGACGATCATTGTGGTTACTGGGTGATTTGTTGGCATGATAATTGGGCGTCTAGCACTGGTAGGTAAACAATAGGCATTATCGAGTCTACCATTAACCCTTAAAAGCATTTGGTCATCAATATATGGTGTAAGCTTGTAAATATGACTGGACTTCGATAAAACATTTCTCTTCAAGAAGCACATCCTTTCTGTGCCATAGGTCTCCATTTGTACTAAGCGACAGATTAGTTGTTCACCAGAATCAATTTCTGCTGCTGTAAGTTCTGCTGAATTCTTTTTGCGTTTTCAATCAATGTCAATAAATCGTAAGACCCACGCAGCATAGCGTTTCATCTTTACAAATCCTGAAAATTTGTTTAAGTTTAAAACTGTTTTATTTGCCACTCCCAGGAATAGCATGGTGTTAACAACTTCTTCATCACAATTCTCGGTTTCTGTCAAACGTTGGTCGGTTGGCCAAAACTCCGCACTCTGCTTCAAAAATTCAGGACCAGTAAGCTATTTAGAGTCCATGGTAAAGGACATACTTAGTTTTGGTCTCGTTGCATCGTCAGCGATATTTAACTCTGTAGGTAACACTCTCCATTGATCAGCTGCTGTCGTAGATAAAATTTCTGCTATACAGCAAGCAACGAATTGTTTGTATTCCCTAACTCTCGAGTGGATCCATAAAACAACCGTTTTTGAGTCGAACCAAAATATTACGCGATCGATTTTAAATTCGGGATTTTCTTTAACAGATGTTTTTAATCGGCATCCCAAAACAGTAACCTGTAGCTCAAGGCGTGGAATTGTCATTCCCTTTGGGGGAGCGCAACGAGACTTGGCAGCGACGAATGAAACTGTAACCTCAGCTTTATAACTCACACGTAAATATGCGACAGCAGCATATGCACTGGAACTGGCGTCAACAAAGATGTGAAATTGTGTCTCTTTAGCATATGGAAATAAACTTGTATAACAACAAGGGATCGCAAATTGTTTTAATCTATCTAACTCCATCCACCAGGCACTCCACTGAGTCACTATTTGTTTCGGTAATGGTTCATCCCATTGTAAACCAAGTTTCCAAATTTTTTGCCATCCAAAACATCTCTGCAAATTTTATGAAATTTGACGTGGAATTCAAAACAATCAGATTTTTTGTTCCAATACATCCCAAGAATTTTGTCGGTCTGATTTTGTTTTTCCATGTTGTGTATATGTGACTTACTATCATTGGCGCCGTTCAGCACGAGTTCCAGTTTCAAACAGTTTGATGAAAAATTCCTTATTTCAAATCCTGCAGCTGCATTTACTTTTATGACTTCATTTGTAACTTCTAGGGCTTCATCCACGCTATCAAAACTAATAACCAAGTCGTCCACATACGTATTATTTACTACGGCTTTAGTACCCCTGGGCAAAACGGACTTAAACTTGTTGGCATTTAAGTTTTTTGTGTGTTCGGCACAACACGGAGAACAAATCGCCCCGAAAATCATTGATTGCATAACATATGTTCGTATTTGATTATGCTCGTCGCGCCACAAAAACCTTTGCGAATTTTTATCATCGGCAATAATGGACACCTGGGAAAACATCTTCCGTATATCACCTGCTATGGTAATTTTTCCCTGACGGAATTGAAATAAAATGGTTTGAAGAGATTTAGCATGTTCAGGACCCTTTAATAGAGCTGAATTTAAAGAGGCATTAAACGATGTGGCTGCGGCATCAAACACTACGCGCAACTTCCCCGGTTTATGGGGATTAATCACCCCGAAATGTGGTAAATACCATATTCTATTATTGTTGTTCATTCTGGCCTCACTTGTGCACAAAGGCCTGGCGTAACCTTTTTTAATGTAGTTATTGATTTCTTTTTTGTAATTAGCAGCATAATCTGGGTCTCTCTTCATTTTACTTTCAACTCTCATCAACCTTTTTCTGGCCATTTCAAAGCTTTCCGGCATAACAAGATGTTCTCTTTTCCACAGTAGTTTCGTACCGACTCTCTATATATTTCGTTGTATTTTTTAAAATTTCTCTACATCGTTTGTCTTCATCTGATTCAAGGACGTAATCGGTGACTTTTACCCCAAAATTTTCAATAGAGAAATAGCTTTCCATCATCTGTCCAATGTCTTTTAAATTATAATTATCATTTATATGACAAACAGCTGCGATCTTGGTACAAGATCCATCCCCATTTAGTTGCCGTTGCTACTGGTAAATTTGGACCCGCTTCTACTAATTGTTCAGGGAGGCTCAAATAACAATTGTCCAAACCAATTAATATAGACGGTTTTTCATTTTTGGAGTCCTCTAGTGGTAGGTGTTTCAGGTGCTCAAAATCTATTGATGAGATTTCTGCATTAACTTTCATTCCAGCTTCAGTCTTACTCATATTTTCATACCATCGAACAGTTAGTGAAGATTTTCGGCCCTTTAGGCCTAACGACTTGGCGACGTTCTCATCGAGGAATGAAACAGACGATGCATCATCAATTAAGGCGTAAACTGATAACGCTCCATTGGGACCGTGTAGAATGACCGCACAAATGTTAAACAATTTATGTGTACTCTTACCTTGATGACATTGTAGAACATGTGTGGGTTCTTTTGTACTGGTGGTTTTACTTGTTATTTCCTGATGTAGCACAGGGTGGTGAAAACGTTGACAGCAATTTATGCCGCATAACTTCTTCTTTCTACATTGCGTCAGACTGTGGCCCTTATGTAGACAGGCAAAACATACATGTAGGCGTTTAGCTTGCTCCCACTTAGCATCTGTTGAAAGAGCCTTAAATTTCTTACATTCTGAAAACTCATGGCTTCCTTTACAGTAATGACACTCTCTACTGGGTGGTACAATTTCATTACTATGAAGTACCCTACGGGTTGTAATTTGCTGACGTTCATTTGTAGATGTTGTGTTGCGTTGTGGCATCATACTACAAAAACGAGCTAAATCTCCTACCCACTTAGCAAAGTGTTCAACAGTTGGATATGGCAAAACTGATACCGAGTACTTTGCCCACTCGTATTGTTTGGACAATGGTAATTTTAAAAGAATTTGTTCCAATAACGTTGGATTGTTCAAGTGATAGTCACATTTGGCTGATTTAAAAAAGGCTACAATATTTTTTGCACATGTGGCTAGCCCATAAATGCCGTCCAGTCGTCCTTCAGTTATGAAAGGGTATACCTTAATTTTATCGATTTGTGATTTTATCAATAATTCCGGCCGGCCAAAATTAAATCTGAGTTCTTCCATTATTTGTGACACATTTTCTGGATAAATCAACATTGACAGACAGAGTCCCTCGCAGAGCCCGTCAGCGCCTTTTGTAGTCGTATAAATTTTGCCGGTTGGAGTATCCAAATTCCACTGTAGTGTCCTCGTACGTTGCCACAAATAACGGCCAATCTTCTGGCTTTCCGTCAAAAGGTGGCAAATTGTACAATGTTGTAGTGAACCCACCGTGTTAAATCGTACTTGGTGTTGTCGTCGAATAAAAATTCGTTGCTGTTGATGACGGTGTTGTATGGTCTTCAGTTGAAGACATATGGTTTGTTGCCGTTGGCAACTGAGCACTTGCTGGTAAAAAATGAGATGAAATTGATGACATATAAAGGCCCAACTATAATGTGCTTAATATAACTTAAGCAAATGTGCGAATACACACAATCAAATGTATACAACTATAATGTACTTAAGACACTTTTCGTCAAGTGTTGTTAATGCATAGGCTCGTTTGCCTTGCTTAACGGAATAAATAAGTGAATAACAAAAAAGGACTAATAGGTTGGTAGTTCACCAAACTATTATATAGTAACTTTGTAGAAATGAAAGTTATCCGAGTGGTACACCAGAATAACTTGTAGTCAATTAATGCAAAACGCAGGTTGATTGATTGATCAGTTATGATGATTTTTATTAAAATTCAAAATTATTTATACTAAAACTAAAGAAAAACATAAACAAAAAATATAATAAAATTAAATTGCAAATTATCAAATAAATAAATAAATAAAGTGCAATGTAGACAAAATAAAACAAACAAAAAATAAAAGAAAGAAATATTTGCTGGTAGCCGGAAATCGTTCATTCATATGCTGCCGTTGTAATAAATTTTTTCTCACACGTTCAGCTCTAGCAGAATAAAAGACAAATATCCAATTTCATTCTGTCTGGAACTAAACGGTAACAAAACAAAAAAAATGTAAAAGAAACTAAATTTAAAATCAAAAAATTCTGCTGACTTATTGAATCTCACGCTTTGAATAAAACGTAGACAATAAGTTCGCGCGTGTTAAGTAAAACAAGAAATATAAATATTTGAGGATTAATTCGAATGATGATTCTTTTTTAATTTGTTAACAAACAAAAAAATCATAAAGAATTAACATACTGCGGCCTCCAGGGGGTGCGACATAATACAGTGGTATTAAGAAATGAACGAAATGCGGCTTGTTATCATATATGTGTGTGAGATATCTAAGCTTATGGTTCTACAGCAATATCCCAATTCGATCTTGGCCGTGGCTGTGGAGTTGGTATTGTAGGTGGGCCTTTAATTTTTCTTTTGCGTATTTGTTTTAGTGAAATGACGATAATTACAGTCAATATGAGAGCTAGTCCTCCATAGCTCACTGCAAGACTGTGCACGCCATGGTTGATAGTTGGGGTAGGTATATTGCGCATCTGTTCCCTTACTTCCTCTTGCAGCCTGGTTATGTTCTCAATGCTCTCTAGGCTTGGCGATGCTCGAGTTAAATTGATAACTTTCTGTTGTAAATGTGGAAATGAAATGCCGGTGCTTGTGTAGGATTGATGCAGAGTCGAGGTGATGGTTTGGTGGCCATATATGGTTATTACCTCGTTTTTCATTGTACATCCTGCTGCTAAGGTAAGCAATCCAGTTCCTTGCAGAACTTGATAATTGCTTTCGCCATTACATACAGTACTTAATTTGAGCGGATTTTTAGTTGCGAATATCCATTGGTTCTTTTTATGGAGCTGGTACCATACATTATCATTGGCTATTAGCTCTGGATTACAGCTTGAATCTGATTCATTATTGAATAAATGTATTTCACAGCGACACATTGGTGAATTTTTGGAATGTGTAGCTTGGATATTCGGGCATAAGAAAATATCATGCTCAAGTATGTTGCAATCATGAAGCTTGGTATCATCAATCGGGAAATATTCGTCTCGGTGAGCGTTAAGAGCCATCATTTTGGTTGTTGGCATGATGGCAACCAACGAACCATTTACTAGCTGTGGAACTGGAGTAATATAGAACAAGTCGAATTCCTCTGTATGTGCTACTGGGATGACCAAGGTGCAAATAATGTGCTGATTTGAGACGGCTGCATGGGCTGTTACTATCCCGTATAGATGAAGTATATCCGTGACTGGTAGTGCTAAATCCGATGGAAGATTTGCCTTGATGTTGTCAACTTCTGTAGCGAATTGTTGTGGCGTCAGTACAGAGGGACTTATTCTACCATGATATGTATCGGTTAGTAGATTCATTATGGCCTTTAGCATTGTTTGCACATTGTCTGCAATAACAATTAACTGAATGCTAAGCGACAGAATGAGTTGTGATTGATGGGTATCATTGACTGTGAAGTTCTCTAGCCTTTTCAGTCTAAAATTTAATTTTTCAAGGATAGCTTGAGTATGAGCTTCAGTTTGCTTCATAATATTAAGTGTAGAGTCAAGAAATGATGTTTGATTTCGTAAGAGCTGCGACAAGTGGTCTTCGTTGGTTTTTATACTGTTGATAGTGTTGGTCATTTTTTCGGCATACTGTGAATCAAGAACTCCAAATAATGAGTTTGCTACATTTCCAACGAAATCAATTGCTCCTCGCTTCTTTCTTCTTATGAGGTTTTCGAAACTGGCCACTACTTTGCCTTTAATGTTGTTAAAGTGTGTCGCAAGGCCGATACATTGATGCTTGAGGTCTGAATTGTTGCAAGAGTTCATTAAAGTATTGGTTCCGTTTGTTAGAAGTTGTAATTCATTGAGGAATGGTGCAAGTTCAAAATATACTAGGAGTTTCCAGTCTGAGATAATTGGTTTAACTTGACCAATCTGTTCAAAGTGCAGCCCAGGAGTGCTACTGATTTTTGTGTAAAGACTTTGTTGGCATGTCGCTAGTGGAAAGAATAGAGCGAGAATAAATAGCAGGCTTGTTGTAGCTAAGTTGAACCGTTTTGGGGATGGTGTGGCAGTTTTGTCAGTGGAGGATTGGTTTCTTTTGAGTCCAGAGCTAGTGTTTTTACTTGGGTTGGTGGATTGATGGTTTCCTTTGAGAAGAGGACTGTTTTCTGCACGTTCACTGCCAGTAGTGGTTGGGGGTATGTCCAGAGGAAGTGGAGCAAGTAAATGAATTGCCCGTTTAATGATACCAGTAGATGTTTTAACCGTTGCCGTTCTGACGATTCCATCGGGCCCAGGGAATGTTTCGATCACTTTCCCGAGTCGCCACGTCATGACAGGAGTGCTATCTTTGATTATAACTATAGTACCCACTTGTAAGCTTTGAGACCTGGATTGCCATTTGTTGCGCTGCTGGAGTTCAGTGAGGTACTCGTGGGACCATCGTTTCCAGAATTGATGCTTGATTTTTGATACCAGCTCCCAACGGTTGGCGAGTGATGCCGATGTCGATTGTGCAGTTGCATCGACTTGTGCCGTGAGAGGTTCTCCAATCAAGAAATGGCCAGGAGTTAGAGCAGCTGCATCATTAGGGTCATTTGATAGTGCTGTAAGAGGTCTGGAATTAAGAATAGCCTCGACCTCTATGACCACAGTCTCCATTTCTTCATACGTTAAGGACGCAGTTGCCAGCTCTTTGACTAATAGTTTTTTGGCTGACTTAACTGCTGCCTCCCATAATCCTCCGAAATGCGGTGCTCGTGGAGGGATGAAATGGAAAGTAATGTTTTTACTCGCACATTCCCGTTGGATTGTTTCTTGAGCTGTTGTAGTAAAGAGGGCTGTTGATAATTCCGCTAGCTGGTTTCGAGCTCCGACAAAATTGGTTGCGTTGTCGCAGTACAGATTCTGACAGTGCCCCCTGCGACTGATGAATCGTTTTAGTGCTCCGATAAACGCCTCTGTTGTAAGGTTTGTGACGAGTTCTAGATGTACTGCTTTCGTGGTGAAACAGCAAAATACTGCAATATATGCTTTTTGTGGTCGTTTCCCTCGGGTTTTGAAGTGAACCCATATAGGACCACAATAGTCAACTCCGGAATTTATGAATGGTCTTGCTGGGGTTACCCTTGTTGCCGGTAGATTTCCCATAATCTGCTGAAGCAGTTTTGGCCTTGATCTTGCACAGGAAACACATTTATGAATGGTTTCTCGTGCTAAGTGTTTGCCTTTGATGGTCCAAAACCGTTGCCGGACGGCTGCAATGAGGGCTTGGGCTCCGCAATGTTTATTTTCCTTGTGTATTGACTCATAAATTAGTCTGCTGACTATGTCATTATACGGTAGGAGCATTGGATGTTTTGTATCGAATGGCAAAGTTGACTCTTCGAGCCTGCCTCCAACTCTTAAGATGCAATTTTCATCGAAAAATGGTGACAGACTTTTGATCGGACTTGATCCTTTAAGTCCCTTCTGTCTTTGTAACTGCTTGATGTCTTCAGGAAATGCAAACCTTTGAGTCGCTCTAACGATGATAAGAAGTGAATCATGGAGCTCAAGGGGAGTCAGAGCTCGTCGAGTTTGTCGGTCTGCTTTGGGAGTTCTGGCGTTTTTTATGAATCTGAAAACATATCCTATAATTCGCTGAAGGGTTTTAAACGAATTTCGGTGATTTATACTGTGTAGCGGATTCTCATCTTGGAAAGATGCAAGTAAGTTGTGAGGATTCTGTTTTCGTTCGATAATTGTTGCTTCGGAGCTCAAAGTAAATGTAGCTGGCCAATGGTTTTTATTTCCATGGAGAAAGAAGGGCCCATAGAGCCAATGTGGCGTTTGCTGTAGCTGTGGTGGGTCCAATCCTCGGGATATAATGTCTGCTGGATTGTCTTGTGAGCTTACATGTCGCCATTGTTCGGGGAGAGTAGATTCATGAATAGCAGCGATTCTATTTGCTACAAAGGTGTGAAATGAAGAAGATCTTGAATTTATCCATGTCAGCACAATCTTTGAATCAGACCAGAAAAATGTTGGTGTAGAGGCCATATCCAAACTGCTTTTGACTTTTGCAGCTAGATTAGCTCCCAACTGAGCAGCACACAACTCCAGCCTAGGTAACGTTTGTTTTTTAAGTGGTGCTATGCGAGTTTTCGCACAAAGTAAGTATACACTGAGAATTTTATTTGAAAGAGAAGTTCGGACGTATATTGCTGCTCCATATGCCTTCTCTGAAGCATCGGTAAAGACATGTAGCTGGGTACTGGAAGGAGTCTCTCCTTTGTAGATATGGCGATGGACTTGAAAGTTTTCAAGCTCACTTAGACTATTTCGGAACCGCCGCCAGCGAGTGTCAAATTCTAAAGGAACAGCTTCGTCCCATGATAGATTCAGCATCCATAGTTCTTGGATGAACATTTTTGCCTTGACTACTACTGGGGATAGGAGCCCGAGTGGGTCAAATATCCGAGCCAGATCTGAAGTTACACTGCGTTTAGTTACAGCCTTTATTGGTTGAAGGCTTACTTTAATCTTTAGCAAATCATTTTTAGGTAACCATGCTAACCCTAATGTTTTTGTATAGTCGCTATCGTCGGTTGAGAGATCTAAATTAAATTCTTGATCATGACCTGGGATATTGTGAAGGAGCTGAGGATGATTAGCGCACCACTTTCTTAAGTTAAAGCCGTACATTGCCATGACGTGTTGCAGTTGGCGTTGAGTTTCTAGTGCTGTAGTCAGACTGTCGGCTCCCCCCAATCCATCATCAACATAAAAGTTTTTATCCAAAAACGTAGCAGCTAATTCGAATTGACTCTTGACAGTTTTGCTTATTTCTTTTAAACATTTAATGGCAAGGTACGGGGCTGGCCTGGTTCCATAGGTAACTGTATTTAGCTTGAAATAACTTATAGGCTCAGTGATATTTTGTCGCCATAGGATTATCTGAAATCGCCTGTCGTCGGTATGGATTATGATTTGGCGATACATTTTCTCTATATCTGTTGTAAAAACGAAACGTGGCAGCCTAAATCGAAGCAAAATAGTAAACAGTTCATTCTGTAGAGGTGGTCCAGTATGCAATATATCGTTTAGTGATGTTCCTGACGATGTTTTTGATGAGGCATCAAAAACAACCCGAAGTTTGGTGGTGCTGCTTTCAGGACGTAACACTGAGTGATGAGGAATAAAGTACTTAGATCCTTCGAGATCAGCTAAATTAGTTTTCGTCATGTGTCCCAACGCTTCATAATCTTTCATAAATTGGGTATATTGTTCCTTTAATGAAGGGTCTCTTGCTAGACGACGCTCTAATGAGAGGAAACGGTTAAAAGCGATACTGTGTGAGTCTCCCAAAATAGATGTATCATCACAAAATGGAAGCCGAACCACGAACCTTCCGTTTTCATTGCGTCAAGTATGCTGACTAAAGTGTGATTCACATTGTGCATCAAAGGGGGATAGTTGCTGCTGTGGATTTTCGATTTCCTCAAGTTTCCAAAAACGTTCAATTGCCATCGTCATTGTATCGTCTTCAGTACATATACCGCATGTTGCCGCTGATAGTTGCTCGCTAGATACCTTTCCTGCTACTATCCAGCCGAAGGTTGTATTTTGCAATACTGGAAGATCATCAGCCAATTTGATTTGGCCGATGGTGAGTAATTGGTGATAATATTCCGCTCCCAATAGTAGATCAATTTTGTCCGGTCGATTAAAGGTTGGGTCTGCCAGGGTGACATTGTTTGGAATGGACCATTTTTCGATGTAAAGTGGTTGCGCTGGTTGGGGAGCAATGATTTGTGGAAGTACAAAGGCCTCCAATCGCGTCGAAAAATTATTCACTCGAGATTGAAGTTCTATGTTGACTCGATGTTGAACCTTGGTCCTATTTTTTCCAATACCATTGATAGAAACGGATGATGGTCTTATTGGGAGCCTAAGTCGTGTTACTAATCTTTCGGTTATAAGGTTAACTTGTGATCCTGAATCGAGAATAGCCTTGCATTCGATTGTTAAATCATTTGTTTTGACCTTGACCAGTGCTGTTCCCAAGAGGACATACGGTCTCTTGTTTGCATAGTTTACTGCCATACCATTGACTTCTACCTTTGGCGTGGCGACCAAAGATGCCGCGTGTTCGGTTGATTGGCAATTCAGCGTTGATGGTTGTATCGGGGGTTTGTATTCTCCTCTTGTTGCAGGAGTTTCCTTACTAGGAGATTTATTTACGTTAGAGGATAACATGTTTGATTGAGTGGTTGATTCCAAATGAACTAGAGTGTGGTGCTTTTTTCCACATTTCTGGCAGCGGCCTAACATCGTACATTGTTTAGTTGAATGATTATGGTTGAAACAGTTCACACAAAGCTTGTGTTTTTGTGCAATGCTGAGTCGATTTGCCGGTGTTAATAGTAGAAATTCCTTGCACCGATATATGGGATGATAGTCTCGCTTGCAAATTATGCATCGTCGAATCTCCGGTTGAGGTTGTGATACCAGAGTGCATGTTTTGTGATTTGAGAAAGAGGTTTTCTCTTTTTGTCCTATTGCTTCTAGAGTTTGGAAATATTTTTCGAGGAAAGCAAGAAATCTGCTGATTGGTTGTAACTCCTTTGGGTTAGATATGGATTGCTCATATTGAGTGTAAACTGTTTTGTCGACCTTTTTAACGAGAAGGTGAAATAAAAGCGGATCCCATGACGTAGTTTGGAGCCCCATGTTGGAGAGGGCTGCTAAACACTCCCTTGTGGTGTCGTGCAATCGCTTGACAGCACTCAGCGTACACGCACCTGATGGTTGGTCGAGCAGTCTCTGGATTGCTGTTGACACCATCAACCTCTTGTTGTTGTAGCGATCCTGCAGCAATTGCCAAGCAGCTTGGTAATTCTCCTCAGTAATGGCAAGATGACGTATGAGATTTGCTGCTTCTCCAGCGACATGATTCTTTAGGTACCACATTTTATGAGCATCGGACATTCGTTGCTCATGAACAACCCTTCTGAATAGGTCGGAGAACGATATCCACTTCATGTAATCACCATCAAATTTGGTAATTGTGATAGTGGGTAATGGAAGAGTAGAGTTTCTTGCTGAAGTATCTGGGGTTGGAAAATGGTGGCTTCTATTAGCAGCGCTGAGCTGAATGATTGCAGACTGAGCAGCTTGTTCAAGGTGAATGTATCTGCTTGAATCATAGCCGGCAATGTCTGGGTTGGGATATTTGTCCAATACTTCATCATTGAGCTGCTGTATTTGTTGCCAAAGGTGGGTAATCGTGGCCTGCTTAACTTCATAGTACGACCTATCTTGTCCTGGTTGCTGATGAAGGCCTTCTAATTGCCTGGTAAGCGCTGCCATCTTCCCAAGAGACCGGCTGATAAGTCCATCGTGACCACCAGCTGCACCTGCTTGTGGCTGCTTTGTAGGTTTTGAAGCAGGCAATACTTTACTTGCAGATTCTTGGTCGAGCTTACCGAGCTCTCGCTCCATTATTGCGATGTGCTTTGACGTCATGCTCTCGATTCGGGCATAGAAGTCTGACGTGAAGTACTCATCAGACGTGTCTATATCCTTTAACTCTCGCAACTCATTATCAGTACGTTCGAACTCAGTCCATGCTGTCGTCAGACGGGACAATCGCTCTTGGTAATAGCTTAGAGTTTTACGACTGGCAGAATCCTTGTTGAAGTTTCGAATAATCGAGGCAATCTGCTCCCCGATTTCCTTCAGCTGTTGAAGGAGGTTCGCAGCGGTTTTTTCCATAATAGTTGTGTTTAAGGATTGTAGTTGATGGCTTGGAATTTCTTTACGCGGTGGGTGCTTTCTGACTTCGAATCTGAAGATTGCAGTGTCCTGTCACGGTCGCCAAAAATGTTAATGCATAGGCTCGTTTGCCTTGCTTAACGGAATAAATAAGTGAATAACAAAAAAGGACTAATAGGTTGGTAGTTCACCAAACTATTATATAGTAACTTTGTAGAAATGAAAGTTATCCGAGTGGTACACCAGAATAACTTGTAGTCAATTAATGCAAAACGCAGGTTGATTGATTGATCAGTTATGATGATTTTTATTAAAATTCAAAATTATTTATACTAAAACTAAAGAAAAACATAAACAAAAAATATAATAAAATTAAATTGCAAATTATCAAATAAATAAATAAATAAAGTGCAATGTAGACAAAATAAAACAAACAAAAAATAAAAGAAAGAAATATTTGCTGGTAGCCGGAAATCGTTCATTCATATGCTGCCGTTGTAATAAATTTTTTCTCACACGTTCAGCTCTAGCAGAATAAAAGACAAATATCCAATTTCATTCTGTCTGGAACTAAACGGTAACAAAACAAAAAAAATGTAAAAGAAACTAAATTTAAAATCAAAAAATTCTGCTGACTTATTGAATCTCACGCTTTGAATAAAACGTAGACAATAAGTTCGCGCGTGTTAAGTAAAACAAGAAATATAAATATTTGAGGATTAATTCGAATGATGATTCTTTTTTAATTTGTTAACAAACAAAAAAATCATAAAGAATTAACAAGTGTCATTTGCTTAAGGAAAGTGCGGTCAATTTCGCTCTTCCTTAAGCAAATGACACATCAGCTGTATTATAAAAATTTTCCAATATACATAATAGATACATATAATTGTTTACAATTAAAAGATACAACCACTGTTGCTTTTTTAGTTCTTTTTTATTTTACTTTTCGTTTACTTTATAAATTAATAAAAGATAAACATGGATTTACTTGCTTATGGTAATATATTTATAACTTTTACAAATTAAATGAAATTTCGTAAAAAATATTACATTTTAAAGAAATAAAAACGAAAATAGTTTTTGCAAAAGTACAAATGTTTGCAACCAAGTGTAGAAAGTTTTTAAGCTCAATAAGTACAAGATAGCCACCTAAAAGTCTTCAGTAATTTACTTAAGCATTTGACATGCTTTTCGTTGAATTTTGACACTAGCTTAAGTTACATTAAGCACATTATAGTTGGGCCTTTAACTGAGCTGAGCGGAAAAG
Source organism: Lypha dubia (assembly GCA_947311025.1). Classification (NCBI taxonomy): domain Eukaryota; kingdom Metazoa; phylum Arthropoda; class Insecta; order Diptera; family Tachinidae; genus Lypha; species Lypha dubia. The sequence continues at coordinate 73,596,298 of OX371260.1, forward strand.
AGTTTTGTCGGTTGATGCGTCGAAAAATGCGATGGGAGCAGTCATAATGCATGGAGAAAACCCCATGATGTGGACAACATCTGAGCATCGAATGAGACCGATCCAATGCCCCAAAAGTGTTCCCTCCCAGAGATATGCGCGTTTTATGAAAGTGATGGTACACCAAAGATACATGTAGTTAAATCTTTAAAATGGCTCTCCAAAACAAAACCTGTTTTTACCCTTAGGTCCCTTTCTATTTTGCGCTTCACATATGGCAGAAATCTTACTGTCAAAACAGACCATAAACCACTATCTCCATTATTCAATAAATCTCTATACAGTATAACTACGCGTCTTCAAAGATTAATGCTTAGATATATGTTTGCCATCAATAGCTCCAATACAGTTGGGCATATTCCATAGCTGCCAGAAATCTTCAGCAATTTGTTCGTAATCAGTTTGGTTTGGCTCACATACATACGTACACAGTGCTAAGCAGACTCCAAAGCACCTCAGTTGTCTCAAGAACAATCTGCCGAACGGTTTCCTTGCCCAATTTAAACGACCATGCTAGTGATTGGAAAGAATTTGCTTGCGTCAAAAACCTTTTTGCAAACAGAAAGTGAAATATAATTAATTGTACTTTAAATTTGTCAATAAAAAAGTTACAGTAATGTCACGGCCAACCGACATTCTGGCTGCACTGGTTCTCTCAGCGAACACTTTGTAAGGGATGGCTTTACAAGCTGACGTAAAAGCTCATATATCCGTGGCGTCATTTGCGTATATATAAAAAATTGTTGGTGGTCAATCTCCTTCATCATCAGAAAGGAACGCACGAAGAACCCATTCTTCTTTCTGTCTCGATTTATTTCCCGTACTGAGCAGGAGCGCTTTCTTTTCTTCATCGTCTCTCTTATTTCTTGAAGAACACATATTCCATCAAATGCACACTTCATTAATTTCACTTCCTTCAGTAATTTTAATTTTTTATCCATTTTTGCAACACAATTATAAAAATTTTCCAATATACATAATAGATACATATAATTGTTTACAATTAAAATATGCAACGACTTTTGCTTTTTTTATTACTTTTTTATTTTAGTTTTCGTTTACTTTATAAATTAATAAAAGATAACATGGATTTACTTGTTTATGGTAATATATTTATAACTTTTACTAATTAAATGAGATTTCGTCAAAAATATTACATTTTAAAGAAATAAAAACGAAAATAGTTTTTGCAAAAGTACAAATGTTTGCAACCAAGTGTAGAAAGTTTTTAAGCTCAATAAGTGCAATATAGCCACCTAAAAGTCTTCAGTAATTTACTTAAGCATTTGACATGCTTTTCGTTGAATTTTGACACTAGCTTAAGTTACATTAAGCACATTATAGTTGGGCCTTTACCTGAGCTGAGCGGAAAAGAGCGCTCACTCAACTGAGCTGAAAAACCCAACTGAACAACTTACCCCTCGATTTTCCCAAAAAAAATTTTATGGATCAAAACTGGAAGCAAATGCTTTTAAACAAAAAAAGAAATTTCAAACTCGGTTCATGAATGATAGAATTGTAGAGGTTCAAACATTAAAAATATAAAACATACCCCGTGAAGATTCTTTATTTCTATTTTTTTCTAGTCGGATAAAAGTACACACCAAAATGGCAACCAAATGCAGTTAAAGATTACATACATACATATTTAAGGGACACGTATCAATTCTGGTTGTCAAAATATATTCGGTCAAAATTAATAAAACAATTTCCTTATTTAAGTGGTTCACGGTGTATGTCTATAAAATTCACAAATTACATACATATGCATGTAATGTAAAACTTTGCAAATTAATTTACCAAAGGTTAAAAAAAATTAAGACATGCAAAAATGCTCACAATACATGTGGTATGTACCTGTTTATGTGTGCTCGCTTGTAAATATACTCGTACAAGTGTGTTGTTATGTACCTTTTTACTTAAGTACACATGTATGTAACTTAATAAAGATTTCATTGTATTAACAGCATTAAATAGAAAAAATTGTCTGCATATGTATGTCATACATATGTAGTTACATAACATTATTTGTCGTGTAAAATTTTATTACATTGAAAATATTATCATAATTTTGTAAATAAGAAATTTGTTGCAATTTGTTGAAACAACTAATTTGTTTTTTATTATTTAGTAATTACAATTCAATTCAATACATAAAATTTGATTTTGTTGGGAACGCTATTCTGTTATTTCTAATGCTGTATAACTTGTCACATAAAATTACACTGATTCTAATTTTCTGATAGCCGCGTACGACGCGTAAACGCGTGAAACGCGTGATATGGACCTCCAGCTTTAAAGTATAAAAGCACGAGCAATTGATGATAGGAGTTATTGGATGGCTGGCCTGTTGGTAAGACATCAAGTTTGCGCGGAATTTAAAACTTCCGCGAATAATGTATTTTGTTCCAGGTTTAACTCCAAGATAGCTTAACTGGAATTTAATATTCCGCAAGCAATTTGCCTTGTCGACTTTTCGTATACTTTCGGCTATTTATAGTGCCTTAATGTGAGAGCCTACGTTTGTCCAGGAATTTTAAATTCCGGCAAACCATTATTTTTCTTTTGGGTTTTACTCCTAGTGTCGCGAATACTACCTTGGCAGGTCGCTTAACTGGAATTTATAATTCCAGAAGACATTTGCCTTGGGAAATTTTGCCGCCTTCTACAATTCCGGCGGCTCAGCTCATTTAGCTGTGGCCGACCAGAAGTTAAGGCTTTGCGACAGTTGTAGTGTATCCTATATCACAACATTATTTATATTATTATTAATTTTCATTATTATTTATATTGCATTGTTTTGAGCTAACCTAATGTAAATTCCTAAGACATTCCTTGGAATTTACATTGGTTTATTTATAGCTTAGGACAACAACTAATATTAAGTTTGTAGCTTTAAGATTACCGTTAAGTTAGTATTTAAGTCCTTGTTTTCGAGATAATAAATCACTCACTATCATAGGGCCAATAAATTGGTGAATGATAATGTTTCATTTATTTTTAAAACTCGTTTAAATATAAAATTTTGTTTTTCATTACAATATTAAATCAACATTAAATAGCCAACGTTGTGTATTTAAACACTACATAAGTTTTACGAATTTCCATATGTTTTCGACTGCTTGTTCTTCTTGTTTGAAAAAAAGCAAATAAAATATTTGTGGCTGCTGACAAGTTGCATAAAATTTTGGCATCTTTTTTCGCTATTACCCTTTTAATCGTTCTGAAAAATGCTCTTATTCTTTTAAAACATTTCAACAGTTCTTAATTATTCTTTTTTATGGCTAAAATAATAATTTATTATTTTTAGATTTTTCTTTATTTGCTCTAGTGAGCTGTTTTTTTTTGGGAAATTTGTGGGAAATTTTTATATTAAGTAGTGCTACCATATTTTCATCGTAATTAAATAAGAATTTTAAGTTTGACTGAAAAAATGAAAGTGTGTTTAAACGAATTTTAAATTTTTATGAAAATTAACTAAAACTATAATTAAATATCCACTCATTTATTGGCCATTAATTTCATGTAATTAATGTAATTATAATAATAATAAAAGCTATATTTAAAAATTTGATTGTTTTGTGTGTTTCAAGTGGTCTTGTATTCCTATATTTATTTTATATGTGCATATATTGATTTTTTTTTGTTTATTTCTTTTTTTGTTAAAAAATTTTTTTTTTTTTAAATAATAAGTTTTACTTTTAAATTCAATTGAATATGCCAATATATTCCTAAAAAAAGTTTTTATATTTTGCTTTCAATAAATATTTATAAAAAACGCAGCCAGCTTCCTGCGTATTCGCACTTGCGTACCATCTGTCTTGTGCTTCGGCTTGCTGGTTGCCGGAATTTGGGTGAGTTTTTCTTCTTTTCTCTTCTGTTGTCGTTTATGGTATTCTTCCATCGTAAGCCGCTTAGGGCCAGCCTCTAGCTAGAATAATCCAACATCATTACAGTTTAAAGGTGAAATCATTGAAAAATGTAAACAACCCAGTTCATTTTTGGTAAAGGATGAGAATGGAGTAGTCTACAGGAGAAATAGACAGCATATAATGAAACATGTCGCTCGGAAATCTAATACTTGTATAAATGAACAAATGAAAAAACACAATTTGAATTTTAACGATAATGAAAACTTTTATAATGATTTTGAAGTTAGTCATGAAAATTTCAACAATGCAAATGCTAATCATAATAACGAAAATGTTGATACAGGTGGTAATGAAAACGTTAATAATGAAATTACTACAAATGATAACAATGGGTATTAAAAATTTGGAACGAAAATAATGCCTTCTAACAGGCTTAATTTGTAAAACAAAAATTACTCAAATAATAAATTTATTAAATACATTAATTAATATATATATATATATATTATTATTTACATTACAAAATTATTAATTTTTATTTTTAAGTATTTCTTTCCATTTTGTTGAACATTAAGAAATATAGCATATATATATACATACTTATATGTATATGCATATACATATGTATGCTATATTTCTTAATGTTCAACAAAATGGAAAGAAATACTTAAAAATAAAAAATTAATAATTTTGTAATGTAAATAATAATAATTTTTTAAAAATGTAAATAATTATTATAACTTATATTTAAATTTTATATATCTTGTGAAAAAGGGGGATGTTATGGTATTGAATCAGTATTAATCATTAGTAACCTTTATAATTATCATCACTAATATGTAACTTTGTTATACATAAAATACCGATTCATTTCTTCCCTCTAATAAATGTGATCTTAAGCAAACAACAGTGATCATTCCTCATCTTTTAAATTTGTTTTTTAAATTGACCAATTGTAATTTCCTGGCTAAACTGTTCCATAATTTTTTGCCACTCTCACTGACGGAACTTGCGACTAGCAAAAGTTTATTCACACTTTTTGTTGGTTTATACTTTTCAGCATAGCTAGTACTGAAAAGTTAAAGGTAGTGCTAGTACTTCGTACTATGTAGTATAAACTACCTTTTTATTCACACTTCCCAATGGACTAGGTACAAAGTAGAAGTATCACTATTGTATAGAGTTTTAAGAACTAAATATTTTCTTCTAAAATAAAGCAATTTCGTGCAATAAAAAGAAATCTCACTAAAATTTAACAAAACAAAATATATAAATATGATTAACTATTAATTAAGTCCGAAAAAAAAACTATAGCAAATTTTTTAGATTTTTTTATATTGTCTGGCCCACAACGTCGACGAATTTTTCTTTCGTAAATATAAGTTTTTTTTTAATTTTTAGAATTTTTTTCGTTTTAAATATAATTTGTATTTTGAAAAATTTGTTCGAAATCGTGGGGCCAGGCGGCAATTATTTTGCATATTATTATATTTCTTTTCTTATTTTAAGGTTTAAATAAAAAAATATGTATAAAATAAACTTTATTCTTTAGCTTATTTTTGATGTTTTTCACTTCAAAGTCAGTTTTTTCCCAATTAGATGTTTAAAAATAAGAAAAAAATATGGTAACGCTGTGTATAGCAGAGTTCAACTTTTATATATTTTTCGCTCAGTTGAATTGACAGACTGATCTGAAACCATTGGAGATAATATATTTTACTGAACTACTGAGCTATTGAACAAAAAGTGCGAACTAGTTGAGTTAAGGCCCAACTATAATGTGCTTAATGTAACTTAAGCAAATGTGCAACTAAATGTATACAACTATAATGTACTTAAGAGACTTTTCGTCAAGTGTCTTTGTTTTTTATATTTTTTTACTTTTTTTTACTTTAACCGTCATTGAAGACAATTAAGTTATGATTTTTATTTTATAGTATGCTAATATGTATGTATTTGTTAAAGGCCAATGAAGGCATTGTTTTTTGTTTTTAAATTTAATTTTTTACTTATTTGTTATTGAAGTATTTTTTGTTTATTTAGTAATACTAATTACATACATACATACATAGTACCTTTTATGAAACCTTTTGTGATAAAAATGAAATCAAGAGACTTACACCCTTATTCATAAACAAATGTTTAATTTATAAAAAGCTTACTTATAAGATTTTTCTATAGAAACTTGATTCATTAAACTGTAATGAAAAAAATTTTTTTATGAATAAGCCCCTTAATGTTCCTATTTTTATAAAATAAAACAAAATGAATTTTTTATTTGAAACTAGTTTATTTAATTGTTATTGTTGGGAAGAAATAGGCGATGTTGAAAAGAAATCACACAAATGGTTTCTTATTTCAGTTGAAGTTCTACCACCGTACTGATGGAAATTTCCAGATGGTGTTATTGAAGCAACATTACTTTAAATACCACACCGCCATGTTCCTTCGTGAAGGTCACCATTTCCATCCTCCCAATCGACGTAATTTGTAGGCATGTAGGAAGATGCTTCATTTAGCATTATGAAGTTATGTAAACAAACGCAGGCCAATACAATTTTTTCTGCATTTTCAGGATATATGTAAATGCAACGTAGTCAGTAAAACTCTCCACCTAGACACTAAGATACCGAAAGAGTGTTCGATCGTGCGACGAGCTCTAGATAATCGTTTATTAAAAATGTCTTTTTCAATTGGCAGTAGCTCGCCAGGATATGGGCGCATTAAATGTGTTCCTAATGGAAACGCAGCATCAGCAACAAAAAAATGTGGAATTTGTACGTGCGTTTTTGGCAAATATTTAGGTGGGGGAATTGGTAGTGTTTTACTGACTAATTTTTTACCGAATCGGCTTAGTTGAAAAATGCCTATGTGTGTATGAAATAAAATATTAAAATTTAAGTTAAACAGTTGTAAAATAGACATCCTTACCTCCATCACTCTGACTTCCATAGGCTCCAATATCTATGTGGGTGAAACGATATCGAGCATCCCATGATGCTAACAAAACAATAGAGCAGATTTTTTTAAAACTGAAAAATTGGCTGCCGCTGTTAGAAGGTCATTGGATGGCAATATGTTTGCCATCAATAGCTCCAATACAGTTGGGCATATTCCATAGCTGCCAGAAATCTTCAGCAATTTGTTCGTAATCAGTTTGGTTTGGCTCACATACATACGTACACAGTGCTAAGCAGACTCCAAAGCACCTCAGTTGTCTCAAGAACAATCTGTCTACCGGTTTCCTTGCCCAATTTAAACGACCATGCTAGTGATTGGAAAGAATTTCCTTGCGTCAAAAACCTTTTTGCAAACAGAAAGTGAAATATAATTAATTGTACTTTAAATTTGTCAATAAAAAAGTTACAGTAATGTCACGGCCAACCGACATTCTGGCTGCACTGGTTCTCTCAGCGAACACTTTGTAAGGGATGGCTTTACAAGCTGACGTAAAAGCTCATATATCCGTGGCGTCATTTGCGTATATATAAAAAATTGTTGGTGGTCAATCTCCTTCATCATCAGAAAGGAACGCACGAAGAACCCATTCTTCTTTCTGTCTTGATTTATTTCCCGTACTGAGCAGGAGCGCTTTCTTTTCTTCATCGTCTCTCTTATTTCTTGAAGAACACATATTCCATCAAATGCACACTTCATTAATTTCACTTCCTTCAGTAATTTTAATTTTTTATCCATTTTTGCAACACAATTATAAAAATTTTCCAATATACATACATAATAGATACATATAATTGTTTACAATTAAAAGATGCAACCACTGTTGCTTTTTTTAGTACTTTTTTATTTTAGTTTTCGTTTACTTTATAAATTAATAAAAGATAACATGGATTTACTTGTTTATGGTAATATATTTATAACTTTTACTAATTAAATGAGATTTCGTCAAAAATATTACATTTTAAAGAAATAAAAACGAAAATAGTTTTTGCAAAAGTACAAATGTTTGCAACCAAGTGTACAAAGTTTTTAAGCTCAATAAGTACAATATATCCACCTAAAAGTCTTCAGTAATTTACTTAAGCATTTGACATGCTTTTCGTTGAATTTTGACACTAGCTTAAGTTACATTAAGCACATTATAGTTGGGCCTTTAACTGAGCTGAGCGGAAAAGAGCGCTCACTCAACTGAGCTGAAAAACCCAACTCAACAACTTACCCCTCGATTTTCCCAAACAAAATTTTATGGATCAAAACTGGAAGCAAATGCTTTTAAACAAAAAAAGAAATTTCAAACTCGGTTCATGAATGATAGAGTTGTAGAGGTTCAAACATTAAAAATATAAAACATACCCCGTGAAGATTCTTTATTTCTATTTTATTCTAGTCGGATAAAAGTACACACCAAAATGGCAACCAAATGCAGTTAAAGATTACATACATACATATTTAAGGGACACGTATCAATTCTGGTTGTCAAAATATATTCGGTCAAAATTAATAAAACAATTTCCTTATTTAAGTGGTTCACGGTGTATGTCTATAAAATTCACAAATTACATACATATGCATGTAATGTAAAACTTTGCAAATTAATTTACCAAAGGTTAAAAAAAAATTAAGACATGCAAAAATGCTCACAATACATGTGGTATGTACCTGTTTATGTGTGCTCGCTTGTAAATATACTCGTACAAGTGTGTTGTTATGTACCTTTTTACTTAAGTACACATGTATGTAACTTAATAAAGATTTCATTGTATTAACAGCATTAAATAGAAAAAATTGTCTGCATATGTATGTCATACATATGTAGTTACATAACATTATTTGTCGTGTAAAATTTTATTACATTGAAAATATTATCATAATTTTGTAAATAAGAAATTTGTTGCAATTTGTTGCAACAACTAATTTGTTTTTTTATTTAGTAATTACAATTCAATTCAATACATAAAATTTGATTTTGTGTGGAACGCTATTCTGTTATTTCAAATGCTGTATAACTTGTCACATAAAATTACACTGATTCTAATTTTCTGACAGCCGCGTACGACGCGTAAACGCGTGATATGGACCTCCAGCTTTAAAGTATAAAAGCACGAGCAATTGATGATAGGAGTTATTGGGTGGCTGGCCTGTTGGTAAGACATCAAGTTTGCGCGGAATTTAAAATTTCCGCGAATAATGTATTTTGTTCCAGGTTTAACTCCAAGATAGCTTAACTGGAATTTAATATTCTACAAGCAATTTGCCTTGTCGACTTTTCGTATACTTTCGGCTATTTATAGTGCCTTAATGTGAGAGCCTACGTTTGTCCAGGAATTTTAAATTCCGGCAAACCATTATTTTTGCTTTTGGGTTTTACGCCTAGTGTCGCGAATACTACCTTGGCAGGTCGCTTACCTGGAATTTATAATTCCAGAAGACATTTGCCTTGGGAAATTTTGCCGCCTTCTACAATTCCGGCGGCTCAGCTCATTTAGCTGTGGCCGACCAGAAGTTAAGGCTTTGCAACAGTTGTAGTGTATCCTATATCACAACATTATTTATATTATTATTATTTTTCATTATTATTTATATTGCATTGTTTTGAGCTAACCTAATGTAAATTCCTAAGACATTCCTTGGAATTTACATTGGTTTATTTGTAGCTTAGGACAACAACTAATATTAAGTTTGTAGCTTTAAGATTACCGTTAAGTTAGTATTTAAGTCCTTGTTTTCGAGATAATAAATCACTCACTATCTTAGCCTCAAATCGGCTTTTTATTTATTTAAATCACAGGCATATAAATCTGCCTTATAAATCTCTTGCCTGTGGCGTTCTTAAGCGCCGGCACCAATATTTACATATCTTAAACACTACACTTCATCAATCCTCCACATGGCGATCCTGCCCAATGAATCGGGAAAAAACATACCAGAAGAGGAATATGTTCCGCCCGGTGGTTCAAGGGAGCCACCGGAATACAAGGCAACAGAGCTAGAGGCTGGCCCTAAGCGGCTTACGATGGAAGTATACCATAAACGACAACAGAAGAGTAAAGAAGAAAAACTCACCCAAATTACGGCAACCAGCAAGCCGAAGCACAAGACAGATGGTACGCAAGTGCGAATACGCAGGAAGCTGGCTGCGTTTTTTATAAATATTTATTGAAAGCAAAATATAAAAACTTTTTTTATGAATATATTGGCATATTCAATTGAATTTAAAAGTAAAACTTATTATTTTTTAAAAAAAAAATTTTTGAACAAAAAAAGAAATAAACAAAAAAAAAATCAATATATGCACATATAAAATAAATATAGGAATACAAGACCACTTGAAACACACAAAACAATCAAATTTTTAAATATAGCTTTTATTATTATTATAATTACATTAATTACATGAAATTAATGGCCAATAAATGAGTGGATATTTAATTATAGTTTTAGTTAATTTTCATAAAAATTTAAAATTCGTTTAAACACACTTTCATTTTTTCAGTCAAACTTAAAATTCTTATTTAATTACGATGAAAATATGGTAGCACTACTTAATATAAAAATTTCCCACAAATTTCCCAAAAAAAAACAGCTCACTAGAGCAAATAAAGAAAAATCTAAAAATAATAAATTATTATTTTAGCCATAAATAAGAATAATTAAGAACTGTTGAAATGTTTTAAAAGAATAACAGCAACTTTCAGAACGATTAAAAGGGTAATAGCGAAAAAAGATGCCAAAATTTTGTGTAACATGTCAGCAGCCACAAATATTTTATTTGCTTTTTCAAACAAGAAGAACAAGCAGTCGAAAATATATGGAAATTCGTAAAACTTATGTAGTGTTTAAATACACAACGTTGGCTATTTAATGTTGATTTAATATTGCAATGAAAAACAAAATTTTATATTTAAACGAGTTTTAAAAATAAATGAAACATTATCATTCACCAATTTATTGGCCCTAAATTATAAATAAACTATGATTGAAAAGAAATAACGCGAAGAAGAAAAACATGAAATAGAAGCTGTGTTCATTTACTAAAAATTGTTAAAAATTTTTAACAATTGTTACTAGAAAGCGTTCATTAGCCCAAAAAATTTGCAACGAGAGAGCGTCGAAAGAGCGTAAAAAATTGAGAGACAGAAAAATTCTCGCAAGTTTTTACAAGTAAAATTTTTACTTGTAATAATTATTCAAACAGCTGTTTTGCGTTTGTGTTTACAAAACAATATTTCTAAATTAAGTTGCAAATAAAAATATTTTGAAAAATTTAAGAAATTTAAAGTAAATGTGAACTTTTAAAACGATAAAAAGTATTAAAAAGATGTATCTTAGGAACAACAGAAGCAAAATAAGATGTCTAATGGAATTGAAATGTTTTTGTTTTCTTTTTTCTTTAATTTTCACAGACCAGCTGTTATTTCTAATATTGTAAATATTGTGAGTACCTAGGTACTCGGTACTTTACACTAAGCAGGCAAATAATTCAATTAGTTCAGATATATATTTGCAAATAAATTAAATTATTTTTAAAATTAACTTTGAAATAGTAATGTTTTTAACTATCAAATTCTATTTCTACCACCATATGTCCACGTGTGGACCGCCGAGAGATTTATTTTAACTTATATTGCGAAATGATTGTTCGAACTTATGTTTAACAAATTAATTGGTTGCTTTTTCTTTTGCAGTTGTTTTTATTTACCTTAATTACATAAATAAAAGAAACTTGATAAAATTTGAAAAATAGTCTAATTTATAAAAAAATTTAAATGTACTTCCAATCTTCAAATTACCTAATTTACTTTTTGCCTTATTAACAGTTATTAATTATTATTTATAAGCGTAAATTAACACATAATTTATTAAATTACTTTTTTACTGCTTTTGGGGTTTAATGCTGGCAGCAACATGATATTTAATTTTGGATAAAGCTTTTTATTACAGTACCTCAGGTAGAAATTTAGAAATTAATCGAAAAAGCTACAATAATCTAACGAATAGCGTTTTTTTTTCTAAGAAATAACGAAATCGGACAAAAAATTTATAATAATTTTTAAAAGTAAATCACGAAAATCATCCATTACAAAAATATATTTCTTAAATATGCCAGATAATATGTTATAGCGTATAAACTAATTAAAAATAGATATTTTATTCATTCATTTTATTCAAAAGTAGCTAATCACCCTTATCGTGTTTAGTGTATTTCGACTACGCCTAGTACTAGATTAAATAAAATTTTTTTTTTTTTTTTTTTTTTTTGATAATTTTATTATTTATTGAATCTTTAATTATAAATTAAATTATCAATAAGTTTTTCAAATCTTAAATCTAAAAAATATTAAATATAAGTTTAGCCAATGCTAAACAAAATTTTTAATTTCAACGGTTAATTTTTGTTGTTTTACATCTCTCGTGAACGGCTGAGAAAAAGAGTATCCCTTGTTTTCATCCGGGTGTGGCCTCTATAATGAAGAATATTGCGCGCAAGTGGATTTGGGTGCAACTCAAGTTTTTTTATATATTTTTTCGCGTGTTTTGAAAATACTGTCTTCACCAACGGAACGTCTAGGTCTTTATGAATTCGATAGTTTCTGACATACCAGGGGGCTGCTGTTATTGTACGTAGGATTTTATTCTGTCGCCTTTGAATTCTTTCGACATTCGATGCTGAGGCAGTGCCCCATAACTGGATTCCATAGGACCATATTGGTTTCAGGATCGCGTTGTATAAGAGAAGTTTACAGTCAAGGCTTAGTATAGAGTTTCTTCCAATAAGCCAATTCATTTGGGCTGCTTTTAGTTTCATTTGTGTTAACTTTGCGTCTATATGCCATTTCCATGTTAAACGACGATCAAGATGAACGCCTAGATATTTTACTACAGTGTGTTGCGGTATAGTCTCGGTGTTAATTTTTATAGGCGGGAGTTATGTTATCACATAAACCACCCTCGAAACCCCCAAGAACAACAAAAACAATACAACAACAACAATACAGCAATAACAATACAACAACATAATTGATATATTTACATTTTATTATTTTTATTAACACACTTACTATTAAAATTCTTATTAATTTTATTAACATACTTACTTATTAACATGCTTACTCTTAAAATTCTTATTATTTTATTGAAATACTTGAATATGCTTTCCCTTTAATTTTAAAACATTGTGACACACTTTAAAATGTTTCCATTTAATTTGAATAAGCAAAATTAAAACATTATACTTACTTCCTGTCTAAGCCACTACATACATCCACACATACTTAAACACATTGAAATTTGTCTTTGTTATTTTTAATTTCGAGTCATCAATTTTATGCAACAAGAATTGTTATAAATTTAAGTATAAAGAATAATAAAATTCAATTGTAATACTGACTTCAAAGTGAAAACTAAAGTGTTTTTCTACCTCGTTAAGTAAATAGTTAACTGGCGCAGTCGACGGCCAGCAAATCGGCATAATTGTGAAAAATATATAACTAAATAAATCCTGTAACTACAGCCGTTGTTCAACATTCAAGAGGATATTGAATAGGGAACAAGTGCCGAATTTATATCGACACTAGGCTAACAGGGATAAACCTCAAATAACAACGACCATCTGTTCAACATACAAAGGAACATTGTACGAAGAACAAGTATCGAAGGCATATCGATACCAGGTCAACACAATCAACCGAGAGGATTTCAATCCTTAAATTGCTGGAAGAAGAACCACACTCATGTACGGGACCATCATCATAGGGGCTCTGTAAGTACTGTGTTGTGTGCTAATAAGAAAATATATTATTGGAAAAAAAAAAAGGAGAAAAAAAACAAATTTAAAAAAATATATATATATACGTATAATAATAAAATCTAAATTTTTGCATAAAAGAGAAAACAAATTTAAGAAAAATAAAATATTTTAATAAAAATTTTGAAATGAATATATACATACCTTTTTACTAAGCAAAATAATTCAAAAAAGAGAAAATTAGCAATAAAAATAGCAATTATTAAAAACAAATTTTATAAACACAAAGAATTAAATAGAAGAATTATTATCAGACGGATTAAAATTAGGAAAGAGGTGGTACAGTTTAAATTTCTGTGTAATTATTTATCGAAAATCAAGTGAAAAGCGTACTTAATCAGAAAGTTTTATGACCGGGAAACATCGATTCCTTCCTTATTCTAAACTTTTTAAATCAAAAAGTCTTTCCACTATACCCGAAGATAATAGCTTGGATTTTAGAATGCTCGGGGGAAATGCAAATCAAAACGAAAGTGTGGCTCAACCACCTATACAGTCCATTGACATTTTCAATTCATTAAGAATTCCGGACGCAATTAAAGATTTACCTAAATTCGAAGGTAATCCGAATCTACGAATTTATAAGTAATGTGGAAGAAATACTTCTCCACATTAGAGGAGCCGATAACACTCCTCAAGGACTGATTCTCTTAAGAGCTATTAGGAACAAGATAGATGGCCCAGCCAATCCCTTAACTGGGATGAGATCCGAGGAAATTTAATATCACACTACTCGGACAACCGGACAAAAACTTCCCTAATAAGAGACCTCCATTCTTTAAAACAGTACAGCAAACCAATTGAAAAATTCTACAGTGAGGTCATGGAAATTCAATCGGCTTTATCAAATAACCTATCAATTCATGAATCTGAAGATAACGTAATCAAAGCAAAAAGAGACCTCTTTGCTGAAATGTGTCTAAATGCATTTCTATCAGGTCTACGAGAACCTATGGGTTCTACCATTAGAGCAATGAGACCAGAATCATTGCCAACAGCTCTGGACTACTGTATTAGGGAACAAAACATTCACTATATAAGGTCCAATTTGAACAAACCAAAGTATCCTCAATGGAGACAGAACAACCAATACTATCCATACCAGAGATATTCACACAACTACTTAAATACCGTACCAGGACAGCAAAATTATTATCAACCTCAACGAAATTTCAATCATTCTGCAAGACCTTACTATACTAATAATAATAATAATTCTGAGCCGAATCTAAACAATTATAATCGCAACTTTTCCTTCCGGAACAACCAAACACTCCACAGAAATTTGCCTGATTATAAAACTAACCAGCATTCTGATAACTTTTCTCAACAAGCAAATTGGGGGCAATCACAGCCACCACCCGAACCAATGGAAACCAACAGTGGGTTTTCAAAATTTGAAAGGGGTAACAATAAATTTAAAACAAGCCCAAGCACTCGGTTTAGTAGGATAACAAACAGAAACGAAATGAACAATATCAATGAATTTAGGAGTCCTCGAAACGAAGATCAAGCTCCATACTTTAATCATACGAATAAACCAAATCTGGACCAATATGTAAACTATAATATTGACGACAACCAGGATTTTTGGCAATCAGCCTCAAACAACAAATAGGATATATAGATTGTAATAAGCATGGTAGTGTACTACCCTATATTAACATTAACTCTCCATTTGGTAGACAATTAAAATTCCTAATAGACACTGGTGCCTCTTCTTCTTTCATTGACCCAAAATTTATAAATCCATTAGACATCGAAAAATGTACCCCAATAACCATATCCACAATTTTAAATAAATACAATATTGAGAAGAAGGTGACATTGCCTATCTTCAAGGAAATTCAGAGAACAGGAACTTTTACATTCCTAGTTTTCAAATTTCACGGTTATTTCGACGGGCTGTTAGGTTTGGATTCTCTTACTAAAATTGGAGCAAAAATCGATTTAGAAAGGAGAATACTAAGCACCAAGAGTGTGACAATACCCCTCGAAATGAAACCAAATTTTTCTTCTAGAAAATATATAATAACAGAAAATTCAAAACAACTCGTAAAACTGCCTGTTGACATTGAAGAAGGAGACATACTTGTAAATGCAATAACTTTAGATAATGGTCTGCTTATTTCCCCAGGCATCTATAATGCAAAAAATTGGTTTAGCAGAATAGAAATAGTTAACACCACTGGAAGAGATCAATCAGTTTTCTTAGAACAACCTATTAAGACAACTGCGTATAACTCACAAAACTTCATTGAATTAAATAACTTCAGCATTGACCACAAACAAATCAACGACAGAATTAAAAATTTACCCGAACTACTCCGCACAGAACATCTTAATAATGAAGAGAAACAGAAACTTTTTAAGTTATGTACTAAATATGATGACATCTTTTATAGAGAAGGACACAATTTAACGTTCACAAACGAAATAAAACACAAAATTCAGACAACAGACGATATTCCTATCCATTCAAAATCATACAGATATCCCTTTGTTCATAAAGAAGAAGTGAGAAAACAAATATCAGATATGTTAGAACAGGGAATTATTAGGCCAAGCTTTTCCCCGTGGAGCTCTCCAGTGTGGATTGTTCCAAAAAAGAAAGACGCATCAGGAAAGCTAAAGTGGAGACTTGTTATTGATTATAGAAAGTTGAATGAAAAAACTATCTCAGACAGATACCCACTACCAAATATTTCAGAAATCTTGGATAAACTCGGCAAATGTCTCTACTTCACTACGCTGGATTTAGCTAGTGGCTTCCATCAAATTGAGATGAGCCCACAAGATACTCCAAAAACGGCCTTTACTGTAGAAGGGGGCCATTATGAATACGTGAGAATGCCCTTTGGCTTAAAAAATGCACCCTCAACTTTCCAGAGGGTTATGGATAATGTCTTGCGAGATCTGGTAGGGAAAATTTGTTTAGTTTATTTGGATGATATTATCATATTCTCCACATCTCTCCAAGAACACATTGAAAATTTAGGAAAAGTCTTTCTAAAATTGAGATCTTCAAATTTTAAAATTCAACTTGATAAATCGGAGTTTCTCCGCAAAGAAATAGCTTTTTTAGGACATATAATTACAACGGAAGGCATAAAACCTAATCCAGCAAAAATCGAAGCTATTCAAAAATTCCCAATACCACGTACTAACCGTGAAATAAAGTCATTTATAGGTCTACTGAGCTACTACAGAAAATTTATCCCCGAACTAGCAAAACTCACAAAGCCAATGACGGAGTGTTTGAAAAAAGGCAGAAAAATAACGTTGGACGACAGATATAAAAAAGCTTTTGAAACCTGCAAGAACATTCTGATGAATGACCCAATATTGCAATTCCCCGACTTTTCAAAGCCATTTCTTCTCACAACTGATGCAAGTAACATTGCACTAGGAGCAATCCTCTCCCAGGGACATATTGGTAGCGATAAACCAATTTGCTACGCAAGTAGAACCCTTTCCGAAAGTGAGATCAATTACTCCACAATTGAAAAGGAGCTCCTAGCAATAGTGTGGGAACTAAATATTTCCGCCCCTATTTATTTGGTCGGAAGTTTAAAATAGTTACAGACCACAGGCCACTTACGTGGTTAATGAGCCTTAAAGAACCTAACTCCAAATTGGTTAGGTGGCGTTTAAAATTAGAAGAATATGATTACGAAATCATATATAAAAAGGGAAAATTTAATAGTAATGCGGATGCCTTGAGTAGGATTAAATTAGACAACAGTAATGTCGTCGACGTAAATATGAATGCTTCAAGCCAATTATCTACAACACATTCTTGTGACGAAAACTTGAATGATGGCATACCAATTTCTGAAAAACCTTTAAATGAGTTTAATCTACAACTTTTATTAGAAAAATCAGACAACGGACCAAATGTAACAGTTGAAACTATTTTCAAAAATAAACAACGTCGAACTATAAAGGAAAAAGAATTCTACCAGGATACAATAGTTCAAATTTTTAAAAAATTCATTCCCTCAGGTAAACTAACTGCAATTTTTACAGATGAATTAACCTTCAGAACCATTCAATTAGTATACTCTAAATACTTCTCAAATGGAAAACAATTCCGTATCATTCGTTGCACTAAAATGTTGATAGACATTACCGACAATGATAAACAAGTGGAGTTGATTCGAAATTCCCACGAAAATAGAAACCACAGGGGAATTAACGAAACCTGTGAATATTTGAAAAGACAATATTATTTTCCTTTCATGCAATCTATAATAAATAAAACTTTGAATAATTGCGAAATTTGCAATACCCTGAAGTATGACAGACACCCACCGAAATTAAAATTTCAAGTTACAGAAAAGCCTGATGAACCACTTCAAATTTTACATATTGACATATATACTATAAATAGTAAATGTATTTTAACCATCATAGATAAATTTTCTAAATATGCGGCAGGTATACCCTACCATCAAGAACTAGCGTTTGCGTTCTCAAAACCTTAAAATCATTTATGAACCTTTTGGGAATACCTAAGAAAATTGTTTGTGATCAGGGTACCGAATTTACTTCAAATATATTCAAAGATTTTTGCAATCAATATGAGATAGTGCTTCACTTTACATCATTTCAACAATCTAGCAGTAATTCTCCAGTGGAACGACTCCACTCGACTTTAACAGAAATTTACAGAATAATAATGAGTACCAGGAAATCGAAGAAAATGGAAGTAGATCACGAAGAAATATTAGATGAGACATTCATGACTTACAATAATACAATCCATTCATCCACTAAATTTACGCCATACGAACTTTTCTTTGGAAGACCATATAATTTCTCAAGAGAAATAAAATATAACAATAAACATGAATTTTTGGCCAAATTAAATGAATTCAAAGAAAAACTTTATCCAGCTGTCAAGGAAAAAGTTCTAAAAGCAAAAATAAAAAATATTAATAGCCTTAACAAGATTAGGAAAAACCCAGAAAATAGGGAAGCAGATGAGGAAATATATAGAAAAGAATGTAGGAGAAACAAACTAACACCCCGATTCTCAAAGCATAAAATATCGAAAGACAATGTTATTACAATACAAACAACTAATGACAAAAAATTACACAAATCAAAAATGAAGCTTAGGAAAAGAAAATAACCGACACATATTCCATATTTACAGCATACCCCTAATTTACGGACAGATGTTGGAAATTCGGAATTTCGACAACGAACAAACTATGATAGCCCTAAAGGTTGGCAAAGCAAGGACGATCGAAAATCATTTTAATTTCAACATATAGTAGACTTAGAAAATTATAATGAACAAACTTCAAAAGTATTTAACACCATACAACTATTTGAAAAACATAGTATATTAAAAGATGCCACTAAAATATGTAAACTAAAACTCAAAGGACTTGAAAATAAACTGCAGACATTGAACCCATATAAACGACCAAAACGTGCACTATTTAACGGCATAGGTTCTGTAATTAAATATATTACAGGAAATCTGGACGCAAACGACGCACAAACTATAAACGGACAAATCCAGGAACTTCAGGAAATTGCATCTAATTCGGTTAGTATTGCAGAAAATCAGAAAGGCTTAAATATACAAATGATGCAAAGATTTAAAAATTTAACGGACCATATCAATAACGAACAAGAAACAATTACAAAATTTCTAGGAAAACTTTCAACCGAAACATCTAATAGTATTCAGAAGGAAAATGACGCATTGGCAGAAATTCAATATATGAATCAGCTCAATTATAATATAGATTTGTTAGTAGACCACATCTCAGACATAATTGAATCCGTAATGCTTGCTAAACTTGGTATAATATCAAAACTTATTCTTAACCCAGATGAACTAAAAGAAATAAGGGACCATTTGAGATCACAGAATGTCGATTTTGTTTCAGACGGAAACCTTTACGAACTTCTAGAACTCCAAGCATATTATAATAACAGCAACCTAATTTTTAACATAAAACTTCCAAATTTTTCCAAAGACACGAGCTTGCTCTACCACCTCATTCCTCTTCCGATAAATCAAACAAAAATAATTAAAACTAAACCTTATGTAAGTTACAATGCGCACAACCTCCAGTACTACACAGAGATTTGCCCAAAGATTGAGAACAGTTATTATTGCAAAATGGCGAACGATTTCGAAGAAACTAGTAACTCAAAATGCATTGGAAGAATATTGGATGGGCAAAGCCCAATATGTCCAGTAACTGACGTGGGAATCACCTCAACTATCTTCCAGCCGGAAGACAACCATATAATAATCATTAATGTTAAAGAAATATTAATAACTTCTTCTTGCAGAAAAAATTTTACAATAAGAGGCACTCTACTCCTCCACTATGAAAATTGTTCCGTCACTATAGCAGGAACAACCTACAGAGACAACCCGCACGTCCACTGGGACACAATGTTTGTGGCACCACCAAACCTGAACAAAATACAGATTGAATCGACAACAGATACCCTGACTTTGCAGAAGATAAAAACCTACAGCTTCAGCAATAAAAACGATATCTTACAATTAAGAAAGAATACAATACAAAGCGGAGGCATACTAATAGCCACAATATTGATATCCGTCATCATAACCTTCACTTGTTTCATCCTGTTATGGAAAAACCAAAAAATCCGATATTATCCCCAACCAGCTGATGTCGTGCTGTCCCCACCAAATTCATTGTGGCCATCACTCTATTCTAAGGGGGGAGGAGTTATGTTATCACATAAACCACCCTCGAAACCCCCAAGAACAACAACAACAATACAACAACAACAATACAGCAATAACAATACAACAACATAATTGATATATTTACATTTTATTATTTTTATTAACACACTTACTATTAAAATTCTTATTAATTTGATTAACATACTTACTATTAAATTCTTATTAATTTTATTAACATACTTACTTATTAACATGCTTACTATTAAAATTCTTATTATTTTATTGAAATACTTGAATATGCTTTCCCTTTAATTTTAAAACATTGTGACACACTTTAAAATGTTTCCATTTAATTTGAATAAGCAAAATTAAAACATTATACTTACTTCCTGTCTAAGCCACTACATACATCCACACATACTTAAACACATTGAAATTTGTCTTTGTTATTTTTAATTTCGAGTCATCAATTTTATGCAACAAAAATTGTTATAAATTTAAGTATAAAGAATAATAAAATTCAATTGTAATACTGACTTCAAAGTGAAAACTAAAGTGTTTTTCTACCTCGTTAAGTAAATAGTTAACTGGCGCAGTCGACGGCCAGCAAATCGGCATAATTGTGAAAAATATATAACTAAATAAATCCTGTAACTACAGCCGTTGTTCAACATTCAAGAGGATATTGAATAGGGAACAAGTGCCGAATTTATATCGACACTAGGCTAACAGGGATAAACCTCAAATAACAACGACCGTCTGTTCAACATACAAAGGAACATTGTACGAAGAACAAGTATCGAAGGCATATCGATACCAGGTCAACACAATCAACCGAGAGGATTTCAATCCTTAAATTGCTGGAAGAAGAACCACACTCATGTACGGGACCATCATCATAGGGGCTCTGTAAGTACTGTGTTGTGTGCTAATAAGAAAATATATTATTGAAAAAAAAAAAAAAAAGAAGAAAAAAAACAAATTTAAAAAAAAAATATATATATACGTATAATAATAAAATCTAAATTTTTGCATAAAAGAGAAAGTTTACAGTCTAGGCTCAGAATAGAATTTCTTCCCATAAGCCAATTAATTTGTGCAGTTTTTAATTTCATTTGCATCAACTTTGCGTCTATATGCGATTTCCATGTTAAACGGCGATCAAGGTGAACGCCTAGATATTTGACTACAGTATGTTGCGGAATAGTCTCGGTGTTGATTTGTATAGGCGGGCATGTTTCCCTTCGTAACGTAAAAGTGACGTGTGCACATTTCTGCTCGTTAACTTTTATACGCCATTGTTTGAGCCATTTTTCCAGTTTGGATATATATTCTTGTAAGTTGCGGTAAGCTTCTACAGGATTTTCGTGAACGCTTAGAAAGGCTGTATCATCCGCAAATGTTGATGTATGAATGTTACTGTTTAACGGTAAGTCAGAGGCATATATTAAATAAAGTAAGGGACCGAAGATACTGCCTTGAGGGACTCCGGCTTCAATCGACTGCGGAGGGCTAAAAAAAATTGCCTTCCCTAACTACAAATTTACGTTCCATTAAATAGCTTTTTAAAAGCTTAACGATGTTTTCTGGTAGATTTTGTGTTAATTTGTTGACCTTCGTGCCATACTTTATCGAAAGCTTGTGAGACATCAATAAAGAGCGCAGAGCAGTATTTCTTTTTTTTCAAAAGTGTCTCTAACAACATTCACAAGTCTGTGAGTTTGTTCAATTGTGCTATGTTGACTGCGAAAACCGAATTGATGATCTGGAATGCATCCACTTCTGCTCACTATAGGCATCAGCTTGCTCATATACAGCTTTTCAAATAGTTTTGAAATGTTAGACAGTAAACTAATAAGCCGATAGGATTCAACCTTTGTATGCTCCTTGCCGGGCTTTGGTATCATAGTAATTAGCGAAACCTTCCATTCTTTAGGATAGTGTTCTAGGCGTAGAATACTGTTAAAAATGAATAGTATTATTCTTTTTGCAGTGTAAGGCAATTCTTGAAGCATTTTGTTGCTTATTTTGTCGACACCTGGGGCTTTTCTGGTGTTAAGACTAGTAATAGCCTTTTCAATCTCCACAATGTTGAATTTGAGCGATATTTCTGGTAAAGAGACGACTGGTGGCAGTTCAACAATATCAGCAGAAATGTTCGGAGTGAAAACTTTTTCTAAGTGTTTAACAAAAAATGCACCTTTTTCAGCATCAGTTTTTGCCCAGTCACCATTAGGGGCTCGTAATGGGGGTTTGCATATCACCGGCCTTTTTAGTCCTCTGGCTGCACGCCACAGTGAATAATCTGTTTGTGGTGTTGCATCTAGCTCTTGAAGGAATTTTTGAAGGGAAGCTGTTTTTTGAGTTTGCAAAACTTTCCTAAGCTGCTTGGTACACTCCTTAAGCCTTAATTTTAGTTGAGGCGATCTGTATCGTTGCCATTCTCGTCGAGCTCTCCGTTTTTCAGCCAATAGCCTTTCTATATCTACAGAAAAAATATTGTTAAATCTCACTGGTTGGTTTATTTCATTTGAAGTAGCATTAAAAGCTGCTTGTTTAACATGCGCTGCAAACAACCTGAGAGAATCGTCTATGTCTGAAGGTGTTCTCAGCAATGAGCACTCAGATATTTTCTGTATTTCAGCCAGTTAATACGTGCAGATGTCATCGATAAATCACATGAAGTGTGTGAGTAAATAGTGATAATAGTAGGCGAGTGATCTGAAGACAAATCCAAAGATGCTTCTACTTCAATCATTTCGCTGGGGACGCCTTTCATAATCCCAAAGTCGATAACATCAGGAATTTTTTGACGATCCGTTGGCCAATATGTTGGCTGACCACTTGAAACTACATACAAAGCCATTTTTGAAATAGTGTCAAACAAAACACGACCCTTAGGACTGATTAAACGTGAGCTTCAAAATGTTGTTGTTTAGCATTGTAGTCGCCAGCTGCTAGAAAACGGGACCCCAGTGTTGTATAAAATGCGGTATATTGACTCTCTGAAATTGAAAACCTGGGAGGAGAGTAAACAGATGATATCACAAGCTTTTGATAAAAATTTTCAATGCAGATGTTCGTTGCTTGAAGGTATTCCTCACGAAGGTCATTTAGTAGGTAGTGTTTTATTCGAGTTTTTATTAGGATTCCAGAGCCACCACAAGCTCTACCTTGAGGTTCCTTGGTGTCGCAGAAATTATATCCACTAATTCGAAAATAGCTTCGGGACGTCAAGTGAGTTTCTGAGATAAGCATAACATCGATTTGTTTATCCAGAAGAAAATATTCAATTTCATTTTTATGTTGGCAGATGCCGTTTGCGTTCCAAAAACAGATTCTTAAGTTCATGGTTTTTTCAATACAGCCTGCAACAAGGTAGACTGCATTTTCAACATTTCCTGCATCATACAGGACATGTTGAGAGTAAATGTATTTACTGTTTGTATTAGGATCTCTATCGAGGCTTCAATACGACTAAAATTATGCCTTGATTCTTCATTTACTGGTACAGTTTTTTGCGCCGGAATCTGGTTACTCTTTAAAATATTAGCGTATGAATATTGACTATTAGGTTTTTGTTGAGTAAGAGTCGTGTTAGACTTTAAAACATTTGAGTATTGATTATGGCTAGACGACGGTTGAGGTAACTGTGGGAAGTTTAAATGAGTGTTGGGCTGAGCGGGAGTAGCATTAGTTTTTCTGTTCGACGAATTTTTAAAAAGAGAATAAAGAGGGCAGCCCCTATAGTTGGCAGTGTGGTTTCCGCCGCAATTACCACATTTTTGCATTGGATAGGTCCAGTTTTTTTATGTGGCATCTCAACGGAAAATCTTCGATGCATTAAGTATTTTAAGCTATAGATTGGGTGCGATTCATTTTTTTTAATTTTCAAGTCGCCTGGCTGTAGCTCGACTCTAAAAATAGGTTGGGGGATTTTTTCCCTGTTATTAATGTTTGAAACATTTTTGACTTTAAAGCCACTATTTTCAAGGCCAGACTTTACCCCTTCCGGATCCACGCTTGAATCTATTCCTTTTATAACTACTGTTAGGCCTTTAGCACTCTTCAGTTGATATGTATAAAAGTTTTTGTTTTTAGTCTCAAAATCTGAGACAATTTTTCTATAATTATTTTCTTGTGTTACCTGAATTTTAGTTTCGTTGATTTTGCCGCGCTTAATTGGAGTTACATAGAACTCATTTTCTCCAATTAATGAGATAAGGCTTTTTACCAAAAGGTTGGAGTTCTGTTCTCTTAAATATATCGGCGGTGGTTTAGTGGACCTTGTTGTACTTGTGTCTTCATCGAATTGTTCATTCAAAATCGCAAAACGATTTTCAGAATGTTTAATATTATTTTTCCCATCTTTGGGCATTTTCGCCGTTGACGCTATTTCAGCTGATTTGGGACTTCTTCCCCTTTTTAGCACGGTTATGTATCTGTCCATACCAGTTTAGCTTTTATTATCACTATTTTCACTCACTGCATTTACAATTTTGTGCACGTTGGTCACCTGGGTATTTATTGTTTGTTTGTTTGATTGTACAGCTAAGCTGACAAGTTTGCTAATAGGTGCAATTGTTGTTGCTTCTTGATCGCTATTTAACATGTTGAGATATAATGATCGCGCACGAGTATTTGTGTTTTCCGTTAAATTCAGGTTTGTGTTTACTTCATTTTTTTTGTCGTCGTTAGCAACCAAAGTTATATATTGTACATTCCTACTGCTTGTAGGTTTATTGTTGTTGTTAGAAGGTGAACTCATTTAGAGTTCTCTTTTTTGTATTTTCACTTATGTATATTAGTTTGTGTATGCAAATATTTATGTGTATTGCACACAAGCAAAAAATAAAATAAAACCAGTAAAATAACTGTTCAATAAATGTTTTGTTTTTTTATATATTTTGTGAGTTGAAAATTTTTTTTTTTTTATATTTTTTTTATATTCAGTTGCGACGATTATAAAAACGCGTCTGTTCACTACGAGAGTTGAAACTGAGTGATTAAATAAAATTGCAAAACTTTTCATTATTCTATTACAAGCAGTACGCGAAAAACGCCAGTTACATTAATGCTGAATATAAATGACCATAATCACATTATTTTTATAATAATATACATATCCACACAAAAACATAAATGTGAAAATAAGGCCAAGTTCGTATCCAAAAAGTTTCGGCCGTAAAAAGTACTGAGATCAAAATAAGGACCAAGTTCTTGATAGGTACAATTCCATCTCATTTCTAGGCAACCATAAGCTTGGCAAAATTTTTCAAAGAATTCTTTCCATATTAGAAAGGAAAAAAATTTTTGCCAAGCTTACAGGTTGCCTAGAAATGAGATGGAATTGTACCTATCAAGAACTTGGTCCTTATTTTGATCTCAGTACTTTTTACGGCCGAAACTTTTTGGATACGAACTTGGCCTTATTTTCACATTTATGTTTTTGTGTGGATCTCACTTCTTTTTTCTAAGTTGTTTTCGTATAAATATTTCAAATTTCAGCTTTCTAGCTATACTGGAAAGGCCCCATACAAATAAAGGCACCCAAGTCCCCCCAGGTAAAAAGTGCCCGTTTAAAACTTATTTTTGTTAATTTCTCTGCAGGACATACCTGTGTACGAAATTTAAGCTTTCTAGGTCAACTATAAGTGCCCAATACAAAAAGGGTCATGATTGTCCCCCCAGATGAAAAGTGCCCGCTAAAAAATCATTTTCGGTAATTTCTCATCACTACCTGCCTGTGTACCAAATTTCAGCTTTCTATCTCTACTAGAAGTGCCCCATACAAAGAAGGGGAATGATTGTCCCCCCAGATGAAAAGTGCCCGTTTTCAGATTTTTCTGCTTATTTTCTCACCAAGACCTACCTGTGTACCGAGTTTCAACTTTCTAGCTATATTAGAAGTGCCCCATATAAAGAAGGGGCACTCAGGTCCCCCTGGAAGGAAAGTGCCCGTTTTCAGATTTTTCTGGTTATTTTCTCGCCAAGACCTACCTGTGTACCAAATTTCAGCTTTCTAGCTATACTGGAAATGCCCCATACAAAGAAGGGGCACTCAGGTCCCCCTGGAAGGAAAAGGCCCGTTTTCAGATTTTTCTGGTTATTTTCTCACCAAGACCTACCTGTGTACCAAATTTCAGCTTTCTAACTATACTAGAAGTGCCCCATATAAAGAAGGGGCACTCAGGTCCCCCTGGAAGGAAAGTGCCCGTTTTCAGATTTTTCTGGTTATTTTCTCACCAAGACCTACCTGTGTACCAAATTTCAGCTTTCTAACTATACTGGAAGTGCCCAATAATATTGATGAGTCAGTGAGTATGTACTAAAATATGGACTTTTCACACCTTAATATCTCGGGAAGCTTCTACGGTAGAACTTTCAAATTTAACCTGTGAGGTCACCTCTGTGGGGAGAACTTATGTTTCAAGTTTCATTATATTATGATCAAGAGGAGCAAAGTAATGAGGGGGGTAAAAACAGCTCGAACTGTTTCGTGTAAATATACACACTGTGTGGCCGAACTGGGCCTGGCGCACTACCGTGCGCCTAGATATGTAATAATTTGTCCAAAAAATATAGAGGCAGTTATTAAGTACTCATATATACCTATACATTACAACACTACTTTAACTTGCAAATTTTTACTAGTAAAGTGTTCATTTACTTTTTCACATTTTTGAGAGTAATTTTGGAAAACTTTTTGTTACTCTCTCGTTACTAATTTTTACTAGTAAAGTAAATGAACACACTTAGAATGTCAAAAATCAATTTAAGGTTGCCAATAGAAGCAAACAATAATACGTAGATATATTTTTCACAAATAGAGGGCACTAGGAAAATTTAAATTCAATGTTGCCATTGTCACTAGTATATTGTACTAATATTTCAAACAAAAAAAAAAGAAAATTATAACTTAAACAATTAATAGTTCAAAAAAAAAAAAAAAAAAAAAAAATAGAGAATCTATTCCTTTAAAAAGAAAAAAAATTTTTAATCGCAAAATAGCGCAAAAAAGTAATGAAAGAAAATCAAAAAGTTTAAAAAATCAAAAATACTAAATTTTTAACACTCTTCAGTAAACAAAAAAAAAAATATCAAATAAGGGATTTTGCGTTTGAGATTGTAAAAAGGTACGGCGATAATCCATAGTACACACAGATGTCATTGGAGAAACCACACCAAAAAGACAATCTCAAAAGACACAAAAATGCACTTTCATGTAATGATATGATTTAAAATCAAAAAAATTAATAAATAAAAACAGTGAGAACTGTATTCCTAATAAAAAGACTGATCAACTTGTTTAGGAATACACTTCAACATCTGAAGATAATTAGAAAAAGAAGAAAAGTAAAGGTAATTAAAAGAAGAAAAGTAAAGATAATTAAAAGAAGAAAAGTAAAGATAATTAAAAGAAGAAAAGTAAGGATAATTAGAGAAGAAGAGGAAAGATAATTAAAAGGAGAAGAGCAAAGGTAATTGGAAGAAGAGTAAAGATAACTAGAAGAAGAAGAGTAAAGATAACTAGAAGAAGAAGAGTAAAGATAATTAGAAGAAGAAGAAGAGTAAAAATTATTAAAAGAAGAAGAGTAAAGACAAATAAAAGAAGAAGTGAAGCTAATTAGAAGAAGAAGAAGAAGAGTAAAAATAATTAAAAGAAGAAGAGTAAAGATAATTAAAAGAGGAAGAGCAATGATTTAAAACTTTGAAGTAAAGAGGTAAAAGAAATAATAAAGCTTTCATTGTTCAAAAACGCGTAAACTGAAATTCAAAGTATTAAATTTAACAGACATAGCTTAAAAAGGAATAAACTCTGTCATATATTTAAACTCTGTCATACTTTTAAACTCTGTCATACATTTAAACTCTGTCATACACAAATTTAGATTTAGATTAGATTAGATTTATTTGTATGTTCAAATCCAGTACAACAATAATTAATATTATATTTAGAGTACAGGAAAGTAGTTTTCAAAAATTAAGTTAAGACGGCAAGTATAAGTATACATACATATTTAGACAAAATTAAGTATAATTAGTTTATATAATAATATTTAAGATTCCCTATTGAGAAAAATAATTAAATAAAAAGTGCTGAAAACTATTTGCGCTGCTATTAAGTTGTTGAGCTTGAGGAAGAACATACCAGAGACGCGCCGCATGTATGAAAAACTGCCATTCTGAAACAAGATAACGGTGGAAAGCAATTATTATCTTTTTTTCCCTAACTGACCTGGCAAACCTGATTTTATCAATAAGATATTGCGGCATTTCTGAATAAATGACTTCATGCAAAAATAAAAGCACTCGTATATTAAGAAGGTCGTTGAACGAGACTCCATACAGTTTCGAGGAAAATAGAGAAACATGATCATGTCTCTTCAATCCGTAAACATATCTAATAATATTGTTATATAAAACATTGAGCCTTCTTTTGCTGAGTCACAGCTTGCAAAAAGTTCACAACCATAGATTAAACCGGGAATAAGGTAAGATTTTGCTAGAAGTTGTCTTATATGAAATGGTGTATAGTGTTGTGAAGATCAAAGACACCTCAGCTTTGTGTAAGTCTGACCTACGAGTGAGTTAACATGGTTTGTCCAGGTAAGACTGTTATTAAAAATTTCTCCCAGGTTTTTGGCAGCATTCACAATGGTGATTTTTTCTCCGTTTATTAAGACATCAACATTGGCAATATGATGGATTGTTTTCTTACGAATTATGATACACTTTGATTTGTGAGGGCTTAAACAAAGTCCATTTGCAGTTGCCCAACAAAAAATTTTATTAAGATCGTCATTTAGTCTTGAAATATTATCAACAACAGAGACGACTGGACTGCTTAAGTACAACTGCACATCGTCCGCGTACATCTGAATATTGCAATGCAGAAGTTGGTGTGGCAAATCATTTGCATAAAAAGAAAACAGGAGTGGTCCAAGGATTGACCCTTGGGGCACTCCCCTAGATATATTTAATACCGAAGATTGAATACTCGTATTGTTCGAATACACATACTGCCGACGACTAGTGAGGTAGAAGATAGCAGTCGTGTGGAAGTTGACGAGAAGTTAAAAAAGGATAGCAATTGGTCTGAACTCTCAGTTATTTTTCGGTATTGGCATTAATTTGCGCATTTCCATTTTGACCGAAAAGTGCTAGTCATTATACTAGTGTTGAATAAATGTGTTATATAAGGCAAGAGAACAGGCAACAATATTTTTAAAAATTTAGGGTGTTGTAGTATAAATGAGAACTTACTCGTTTGACTTGTGTGTGAAGAATGATTTAATTTATTTTTCATTTTTTCTTACTCGATAATTCTGTTCCTTATATATAGTTAGTTGCTTATATAGTAGTAATTAACAGGGATGAGTTGAAGAGGTAGTAGGCGACAGTGCTGCCACTACACCTCCCTTCTTTTAAAGAAAAACTATAAATTAATTATAACTTATCTATATATATAAAAATGTAGAGCATTGTGTTTGGCATTGATGTTCTCTGTAATGCCTGAACCGATTTCAATTCTGTAAAATTCTCATGAAAGGTGACGTCAATACCAAGGTTTTTATGTATATACGGTTTTTGTGTGTGGATTGGTTTATGAGTTATAGTCGCTTCAGTAAGCCCACTTTTTCCAATAGTATATATAATTCTACTGTACGTGCGTTGTAACTGAACTCCTCCTAAACGGCTGGACCGATTTGCATAAATTTTTTTGTATGCGTTTGGGTGGCGCCCCGGGTGGTTTAGATTTACAATTCGGTCCAATTGGACAAAGGGGCGTGGTACCTCTCATACAAACCACAAATTAAAAATCTATTATTTCTGCTCCTGATAACGGTATTTGAACAAAATTTGGTATGTCGGTTTGGTGTGCATTTCTTAAGTGCTGCTGCAAATATGGGCGGGATTGGACAAAGGGGCGTGGTACCTCTCATACAAACCACAAATTAAAAATCTATTATTTCTGCTCCTGATAACGGTATTTGAACAAAATTTGGTACGTCGGTTTGGTGTGCATTTTTTAAGTGCTGCTGCAAATATAGGCGGGATTGGACAAAGGGGCGTGGTACCTCTCATACAAACCACAAATTAAAAATCTATTATTTCTGCTCCTGATAACGGTATTTGAACAAAATTTGGTACGTCGGTTTGGTGTGCATTTTTTAAGTGCTGCTGCAAATATGGGCGGTATTGGACAAAGGGGCGTGGTACCTCTCATACAAACCACAAATTAAAAATATATTATTTCTGCTCCTGATA
This sequence comes from Lypha dubia, assembly GCA_947311025.1. Classification (NCBI taxonomy): domain Eukaryota; kingdom Metazoa; phylum Arthropoda; class Insecta; order Diptera; family Tachinidae; genus Lypha; species Lypha dubia. The sequence continues at coordinate 73,626,935 of OX371260.1, forward strand.
ACGGTATTTGAAAAAAATTTGGTACGTCGGTTTGGTGTGCATTTTTTAAGTGCTGCTGCAAATATGGGCGGGATTGGACAAAGGGGCGTGGTACCTCTCATACAAACCACAAATTAAAAATCTATTATTTCTGCTCCTGATAACGGTATTTGAACAAAATTTGGTACGTCGGTTTGGTGTGCATTTTTTTAGTGCTGCTGCAAATATGGGCGGGATTGGACAAAGAGGCTTGGCACCACCCATATAACACAAAAATTTAAATCGCCATATTTTGGGCATTTTTCGACCTACGTCGATGATATTTGGTACATATGGTATTGGCATAATTTGGAATACGTACCGGGAGAAAAGTGGATGGGACCACGCTCCTTTTTAGGAAAATTAAAAATCGTAATATAGTCTTAACTACTGGACCGATCGTCACAATAGGATATATAAATACTTTTAATTTTATTTTATAACGAGCGGGGTAGCGAAGTACACCGGGATCAGCTAGTAATACAATAATAACTTTGCAAATATTTATTTTTGTTTTTGTTTTAAAAATATTTATATTATTGAAAATGTTGATATGTTGGTTTTTTTTCTATTTGAAAATATATATAATTTGAAAGTATTTGTATTTTGTTTTTAAAGTTAGGAAACATAAGCATTGTCCACCTACCTATGCACCTCCCTTTTTATAAAAAAATGTTGAAACAAACAAGGTGATCAATCTTGTTTACTTCAATATTTTCTACAGTTTGTTTATTTTTTCTTCTTTTTTTTTTTTTGATTTTTTTTTAAAGTTTTGTAAAATTATTACAAATTTTGTTTTATTATATTAAAAGTAACATTAAAGTAATTTAATTAAATTAATTTGATTAAAAGTATCTATAATTTTTTTTTATTAAGTTTTGTTTTAAATAAGCAAATTTAAAGGTTTTTTTTAAACAATTTTAAGTAATTGCAAAAAAATAAATTTCAATTTTATATATGTAGAGAAATTTTGTTTTGTTTTTTTTTCTAGGTAAATAAATTTATAGATTTAATATGTATTTTATGTTTTAATTTTTGGATAATGAAATGAAAAAAAAATTTTAGTTTATTGTTAAATTTTAAATTCTTTTTTTTTTTAGAGAAAGTGAGAGCAAAATTATTTCAAGATTTATGTTTAGGTTCTTAGTGCCATGTTCTTTTCTTCTTTAAATTTTTTACATGTATGTACATAATATTATAAGTAAATCTTATTTGGCCACTCTGCTATGCAAATGTTGTGGTTATTGGCCGTAGCCTCGAAAGCAAATAGACTAATCTATTTGTTTCGTTAATAATCCAAATTTAACATACAGCAGTTGTTTTAAAAAAATTTTATATATATAAGTTTTATGCGCTTTTTTTTTGTTGTTTTATCAATGTTAATAATTTTTTTATATTATTATTATTACGAATAAACGTAACTATTATTTGAACTTATATTGATTTACATACATATGAAAAGTAATATTATCAGGCTCAAGTTCAGTTTTATTGAATTAATGAAAATTCAAAATTACTAAGAGTTTTTTTGTGTTGGAAAATATTATTATTTATATCCAATCAGTTTTTAGCAGAACGTATCAGTACTGATTTCAAGGCCGCTACACCTCTCATCAGCGTTCAATTGTCCATCTTTACAATTTTCGTAAAGTGGATACTAATTGAGAAGAATATCAACTATTTAACCAGTTTTCAACAGAAATAGAATATGAGAATTAATTTTTAATTCAATTTTTATTCTACAATGAAACAGTGCTGGTTAGTACGAAATTCCCTCATTACTGTTTGGAACTAATAATCAACACAAACTCATAGTCCGTTATCATCAAAGTATTCTACTTTGTATTCTAACGTTTTTGTTGTTTTTACTCTATATTAGGGAAGTTCACATATTACTGTGACCCCTGTTATTAGGGTATTTATAGCTCGTGCCCAAGCGGAAATTATATTTTTATATTATTATTATTACGAATAAACGTAACTATTATTTGAACTTATATTGATTTACATACATATGAAAAGTAATATTATCAGGCTCAAGTTCAGTTTTATTGAATTAATGAAAATTCAAAATTACTAAGAGTTTTTTTGTGTTGGAAAATATTATTATTTATATCCAATCAGTTTTTAGCAGAACGTATCAGTACTGATTTCAAGGCCGCTACACCTCTCATCAGCGTTCAATTGTCCATCTTTACAATTTTCGTAAAGTGGATACTAATTGAGAAGAATATCAACTATTTAACCAGTTTTCAACAGAAATAGAATATGAGAATTAATTTTTAATTCAATTTTTATTCTACAATGAAACAGTGCTGGTTAGTACGAAATTCCCTCATTACTGTTTGGAACTAATAATCAACACAAACTCATATATATAATAATATAAAAATATAATTTCCGCTTGGGCACGAGCTATAAATACCCTAATAACAGGGGTCACAGTAATATGTGAACTTCCCTAATATAGAGTAAAAACAACAAAAACGTTAGAATACAAAGTAGAATACTTTGATGATAACGGACTATGAGTTTGTGTTGATTATTAGTTCCAAACAGTAATGAGGGAATTTCGTACTAACCAGCACTGTTTCATTGTAGAATAAAAATTGAATTAAAAATTAATTCTCATATTCTATTTCTGTTGAAAACTGGTTAAATAGTTGATATTCTTCTCAATTAGTATCCACTTTACGAAAATTGTAAAGATGGACAATTGAACGCTGATGAGAGGTGTAGCGGCCTTGAAATCAGTACTGATACGTTCTGCTAAAAACTGATTGGATATAAATAATAATATTTTCCAACACAAAAAAACTCTTAGTAATTTTGAATTTTCATTAATTCAATAAAACTGAACTTGAGCCTGATAATATTACTTTTCATATGTATGTAAATCAATATAAGTTCAAATAATAGTTACGTTTATTCGTAATAATAATAATATAAAAATATAATTTCCGCTTGGGCACGAGCTATAAATACCCTAATAACAGGGGTCACAGTAATATGTGAACTTCCCTAATATAGAGTAAAAACAACAAAAACGTTAGAATACAAAGTAGAATACTTTGATGATAACGGACTATGAGTTTGTGTTGATTATTAGTTCCAAACAGTAATGAGGGAATTTCGTACTAACCAGCACTGTTTCATTGTAGAATAAAAATTGAATTAAAAATTAATTCTCATATTCTATTTCTGTTGAAAACTGGTTAAATAGTTGATATTCTTCTCAATTAGTATCCACTTTACGAAAATTGTAAAGATGGACAATTGAACGCTGATGAGAGGTGTAGCGGCCTTGAAATCAGTACTGATACGTTCTGCTAAAAACTGATTGGATATAAATAATAATATTTTCCAACACAAAAAAACTCTTAGTAATTTTGAATTTTCATTAATTCAATAAAACTGAACTTGAGCCTGATAATATTACTTTTCATATGTATGTTAATAATTTTTGTTTCAATAATTTTGTTTGTTTGTCTTTTTGCACTTTTTTTTAATCATATCATTAATATTTCTCTGTGTAGTTTTTAATTGAATAAGTATATGTATTTATTTATGTATATTTACATATATTTCTTTACTTATACATTTATTTATAATTGTGTATATGTATGTTTATTACGTATAAATATGTATATTTGTTTATATCCATATATATGTTTATTTTTATCCATATATCTATGTACATATATATAGTTCATTGTATTTATGTATGTATGTATGTTAGTTTATATGTGACTCAACTTTGGTATAATAAAAATATGTAGTGTAAGTTTATAACAATAAATTTTGATAAGATAAGTGTTAATAAGTTTTTAAATGAAGGCAAATTATAGGTATGTATAATATTATATTATACAATTATATGTAGTATTAGTTATTCAATTTATGTAAATTTAGAATTTTTTTGATTTTTTTTCTAAAGTATTTAATAACTACTTATTTGAGTTATTTTATTTAAATATAATGTTGTTTTTTTTTATTTTGTTTATTTTTGTGTTTTAATAAAATATAAATCTTTTAATACATGTAAAATTAAATTAAATATAAATCTTTTAATATGTACATTGAATTTCATCTTCTTTGCATTTTGCTTCGGCCCTCGCTATTGGCTTTTCTTCTACGTACATACATACTTATATGCTGGATGTTGATGTTAATGTTGTGTTGTTTTTGTGTCTGGCACTTGTTGATTTTTTTTCCAATTTTTGTTCTTGAAGTGTTGTTTTTGTTGTTGTTTGGTTTTTGTACATCTTTCTGGGTTTGTTTATTATCCGATTTACGGTGTAATTTGTTATTGTTGTTTATTTGTATATACATACTTAAGTTAAGATTTTCTATTTATAAGTATGTACATATGTATTTGTTTTATATAAACACCTCTTATTTGTTTTTTGATAATGAAAATGAGTGCAATCAAACTCTCGTTGAAATCATAATACACCTAATTCTCTTTTTACACGAATTATTTTTACACGAATTTTCATTTAACACGAGTTAAAAAGTTAACATTTTTCTCTTTTTACACGAATTGTTTTGTTTTAACACGATTTTAAATATTCTACAAATTCTTTTTATAAATTTTTATTTTTTATGTTCTATGATTTTTTTTTATTCTCACTGCTCACAAATTACACATTTCAATTAATTTAACGGTATGGCATCCCGTTTATGTCGATTATATTTATGCGTATGTATTTTGTCTTTGAGTGGGATTCCCCGAATTAAACATAAAGTAAAAATGCAATGTATTATGTACGCAAATTAGTATGGTTTTGAGAATAGAAAAGAAAAGACGTTCAATTGCTGTAAAGTTAGTGCTCGTACAAATTTATCAACTCAATAACAGGTAAGTTTTAAATAATTTCCAAATCGCTGCATTATTAATTATAATTGAAAATCAGAATTGTGTTTAATTATAACTATTTCTTAACTATTGTATATTGGTAGCTCGGTCACAATGTCACATAAATCACCTGTAATATTATTTATGTAATATTAATTATTATTAATTTATTATACTTTTACGTTATTTTTTAGGTCTGGAACCAATCTACTATTTTCATCTTTGGCTAGTATCTTTTTTTACACGAATTTTTTTACACGAATTTATTTGGAACGTATCTATCGTGTAAAAAGAGAATTGGGTGTATATACATATATATGTATGTACATGTTTGTATTATGTATATAATTTTGGTGTTGTAATAGTATAGCTTTTTTTGTCGAGTGTAGCCTTGTGAAGTTTTGTTTCAATTCTGTTTAATACATACATACTTACATATTTTGTGCTTTAGTCTCTTTGTTAAAGTTTTTTGTAGTATTGTAGTTTTGTTTTTAATTGTATGTACATAGATGTTGCCGCTTTGGAAATTCAACAATTAAAATTATTTACATACATATGTACATAAGTCTGTTTTAAATTGCATATGTATGTATGTTGTTTTATGATTTTTATTTTGTAGTTATTGTAAGTGTTTTTGTAATTTTATTATTCTCTATGAAAATTTCGGTATGTCTTGTTTGAAAATTTGTTACTTGTTGCGTATTTTTTCCATTTCTCTTTTCTGTTTCTTTTTTTTCAGCTTCTTTTCGATGTTATACATACAATTTTCCATTTTAATTTTTGTTTCATCTTTATTGTGTTACTAGGTGTTTTTTTGCATCTGATTTTTTCATTTTACATTTTTCGATTTTGTTCTACAAATTTTTTTGTTTTCAGTTTCGTTTTATTTCGAATGAAGGTTTTAGTCAGAATTTTGCGTTTTATTTTGTTATGTAGATTTTTTTGAAATAATTGTTCATGTATGTACATACATATGTATGTAGGTAGAATTTAGTTAACTAGTTTTTAGTTAAATAGTTTTTAAATTACAAAATTAATTTTAAGTTTTTAATATTTTCATTTATGTACATATATTGTTCATGTTCACAAGTGTTGTTTTCAGTTTTTTTTTTGAAATTTCGATTTGCTTTCGTAGAGATGTTGTAATATTTGTACAGTCTGTACTAAAATGTCTCTATTTCAAGTTGAGTATAAAATTGTTTCTCTTTTTTTTTATTTTCTTATGCAGTTTCTTTTCGTATGTTTTATTTTAATTTTTGTTTCATTTTGTCATTTATTTTTTGATTTTTCTTTTCAGTTTCTTTTTTTATTCTTGTTACTGGGTGTGATTTTTTTTTTGTAACTGTTCTTTTATTTTAATTTGTTTTTGCTTTGTTCCAGTTTTTTTTTTTTTTTGTCACTTTTTTCAAATTTATTTAAAAAACCTTGAATTGCCTTTTGGCGTGACTGTACTTTTGTTTTCATCTTTTTTGTATTTAATGTAGTATTTTGATGTTTGTTTTTGATTTTTATATCATTTTAGTGCTGTTTTCTAACTGGGTTTTTTTTTTTGAATTTTCGGTTTTTATGTGTAGTTATTTTAATGTAGCTTTAATTTTTTCTTTAACTATACTTTTTTTCATTTCATTTTGTCTTGTAAATTATTTTATTTTAGTAGTTTTTATATTAAATGTATGTTTTTCAATTTTATTTAATTAACATATGTCTAATGCATTTAATAATTTTTTTCATTTATATGTAGGTACATATGTATGTATATTTATTGTTGTAACAATTTACAAAAATTTTCCACCAAGTTAATGTTCATTGATGTTATCTTTAGACATTTGTAAACGCACGAAATTCTTTTTTTTTCTCCTCTTCCAATTTTCCATTTGTAATGTATGTATGTATGTATTGGTTTTTTTTTTTAGTTTATGTAAATGTGTAAAGTTTTGACTGTAGATATTTGAACTACTTGTTAAATGTTGTTTGTTTTAAGTTAAAATTGTTACAGTATTTTTTTTGTAGTTTATTTCATTTTTTATTTCAACTTTTTTTCTTTTAAATTTAGTTTTTTTTTATTGGTTATATTTAGACAACTGAATACTTTGTCACGGTCGCCATGTAGTATAAATGAGAACTTACTCGTTTGACTTGTGTGTGAAGAGTGATTTATTTTATTTTTCATTTTTTCTTACTCGATAATTCTGTTCCTTATATATAGTTAGTTGCTTATATAGTAGTAATTAACAGGGATGAGTTGAAGAGGTAGTAGGCGACAGTGCTGCCACTACAGTGTATGTTGTCAGAGCCTACTGCGTTTGACTTTATTGAATTGAAGCTTGAATAGACTTCAGATTGGCTTACACATGCGAATTGAAACACATTACTATTGATTACGTTATCGTTATTATATATACTAGAAAAATTGTAAAAAGTGTTGTCTATTGGTAGTAATGGTATATTTGTGAAGGTTCTACTAAGCTCTTCGACATCTACTTGGCAACAACTTGAACTCACTGATCTACCTACGCCAATCTCACGAATTTATTTCCAATTTTGCCTGGAGTCCGTTGCCGAACCAAAGCGTCTGGAATAATACGCATTTTTTGCAATCCGGATGCTAATATTAACGTTTCTTCTTGCAGTTCTAAATTCAGCCTTCAACCCTTAGGTTTTAAATCGCTTCCACCTTGAATAAGAGGAGTCCCTTTTGGCTATTGGAAGTTTAATATTGGCAGAAAACCAAGGCTTTTCCCTACCAGATGTTTTTTTATGCTTTAGTGGAACTGTTACATCAAATAGACCTTGAATATTGTTTTCAAAGAATTCTACTTGCTCATCAACCTAAGTCATGTACTACATTTCAGACCAATCAATACGAGAGACATTATCGTGAAGCACGTCATAGTTTATGCCACTGAAGTCGCGATAGTAGACTGTATGTTCTGACAAAGGAATTCTAAAGTTATATGATAAAAATATTAAATCATGCTTTGAAAAACACGGCGCTGACACTTGGTCGTACAACAATACGTTAACTGGATTAGCAACAAAAACAACGTCAACGTCTGTTAGTTGCTGCATGATGAGTTGGATTAACTGTGTTTGTGGGAGGTAGACCAAAAGATAACATATTGTCAGTTAATTCTGATTCCAGAAGTAGGTTTGAATTAAAGTCACCTGAAATGATAATGTCATCATAAGCAGCGGAAAGCACTTCCATCGCACTGAGGAAATTTAAGAAAGATATTCTTTTGTTCGGCCTGTAGGCGCATCCTACCAACATTTTCTTACCGTCAGAGAGTATCTCAATAAAAATAAATTCAACACATTTCCCGCTTAATGAGAAATTGGTTGAAGATTTTAAGCAAACTTTGCAAGAAATATTATTCTTCACAAAAATAGCTACCCTTCCAGCATTACCCTCTCGATCTTCTCTAAATACTTTATAGCCACTAAGGCAAATTAAACTATCCGGAGTCCCAGGTGAAAGCCAGGTTTCAGAAACGCAGACAATATCTATGTCGGAATTTTCAAAAACAAATCTAAATTCATCAATTTTATTGTTAATGCTTTGGGCGTTAATATGGCAAAGTGTCAGACCTTTCTTGTAATTAGCCAGGATCTTAACCATGCTCATAGTCGTGTCCCTGGTGTTTCCTCCCACAGTGTCACCATTATCCGTGATCATAATCAAATATATAAAGAAAAATCTTAATAGCAACGCAAAAAACAATAATTTTAACAACAAAACTGGTTAGGCAATGAAATAAGGAATAGTAATTACATAAAAATTTATATGATATAAATAAAAGGTAAAATAGTTCCAAAAACAGATTTATAAAATATAAAAAATTAGAAAAATTGCATATTAAATTGATCTTAAGATCGAAAAAAAGTTTTTAATTGATCAGAATAAACGATTTTAATAGCGTCATCATTTTCATGTACTTGTACATGAACATTTAAACGCTGTGTAAATACAGCTTTCAAGCAGTTCTCCTTTTTTTAATTTTAGCGCCTCCTTCAAAATAGCATGATTATGCGGCGTTAGATTTTCATTAATAAAGAAAGGCACGTTACTGGCAAAGCCCGCATTTAGCAAACGTAGAGGTGATTTGTGTTGACGACGATAATCAGCAGCAGTTTTGAGAAATAAATTTCGATCATATGGGGACACGAAAAATAACTTTGTGTGTTAAACTCTATCGTACAAAAAAAAAAAAAAATAAATTCTGTCATATTAATTGTCAAAACATTAATAATAAATTTTAAAACTTTAATTCATCAAAATTGTAAAAATTTTAAATTATTTATATTATTATTCTTTTTCATAATTATTTATATTGGATTGTTTTGAGCTACCCTAATGTAAATTCCTAAGACATTCCTTGGAATTTGCATTGGAATATTTGTAGCTTAGGACAACAACTAATATTAAGTTTGTAGCTTTAAGATTACCGTTAAGTTAGTATTTAAGTCCTTGTTTTCGAGATAATCACCCCTATCGAGAATAAGAAGTGAAATTTTTGTTCACATGAAATTTTAATTCCACTCGAAGGGAAAATTGTATCGTGAATCTCACGTGATAAATTATTCCCGCTATCATTTCTTAGTGAATGTATAAAAGCGAAGAAGATTAAAAAAATAAAAAATCATACAACTTTTTGTTCAAAAATATACACGTCATATTTATTTTAAAGTAAACTTCAAAAATCAAAGTTAAATATTCAGTTTTGGAGCTTTAGTTTGGTTGCTCCGTTTGTTTATTGCATTCTAACTTTTATGTGGTAAAATAATTCGGCTACTTTTTTGAAAGCCAACAAAACGAAAAAATGCCAACAAATTAAGGTTTCACAAATCTGCAGGCAATCGACCTGGTTTTTTATTCACGATAAGGGGAATTTTTTTCAGTGAACATTTTTCACGTTGTTATTCTGGACTAAATAAAATTTGTTCATGAGAGTTGTTCACGATTGCAAATACGTGAAAAGTCAAAAAATTTCACGTGGAAAATTATTGTTCTTAAGCGCCGGCACAAATATTTACATATCTTAAACATTTCACTTCATCAATCCTCCACACAGTGTTACCAACCATTCTGGTTCCCTAGACTTAGGAATAAGTAATCATTAGTATAAGTGTAAATAAAAATCTCTTTATAACCAGAAATAGTGTGAACTTAATTGAAAGAAAAGAGGAAATTAACGACCCTGGACTAGCTTACACTATGATATTTCTTTTTCTCGTTATTGTTAGAGATTTTGTTCATGTTATCATTGTTTAGTTTTTCAGTTGTTTCGTCAATCATTTTGTTTATTATTTGAATAGGGAAACTATTTTCAATCAGTTTTTTTTGTGTTATGGAATTGTTTATCCCTGAGATGGAGAACCCTGAAAATAAAGTTTTTTGCCTTGTTGACTATTTGAATTTTAGGCTGTGTGGAATTGAAATTCAAAATTGTTCTATGTCAGCAATTGTATGTAACGGTGAAAAACTCTTGTTTTCTACCGATAGCGCATATTTTTTCCCTAGTGAAAGCAACCATCGCAGTTCTATTGGGATTTCTATGTTGGTTTTGTTATCGATGCAATTGTTGGTGTATTTAAATCCATATATTTTAAACTGTTTTTCTTTCAGTGTGTCTAATTTTTCAATTTGTTTATTTTCTACATTTTTCTGCATGCCTATACTTCTTTTTTTTGTTTATTTATATAAGCTGTGAAGCTTTTTGGTTTAGTATATTTGCAATATTAGATTTTAAATGGTGTAATTGTGTAATAATCTGGGGATTATTATAATTAGGGGTTTCCTTCTAAGTTGGAGAAGAAATAAGGTGATAAACGAGGGCCAACTTTAAAGACAAATCCCAATTATAGCCACTCTTAGAATGGTTATAATTTAGGGGTTAAGGGAATAAAAGACGAAAGGAAAGGGAAATTAGTCCTTTTGTTCTTTTATTAATGCAATGGTAATGAGAATGCTTATCGTTTGTAGGGTGTTCATTGGAAATAAAGAGGTAGGTATTTGTGGGTTTTTCTTCCAGTAATGGAAGAGTATATACCGATTTCTCAAAAACTGGAGCCAATCTGACACTTCCAAATGTACTTTCGCACTCAGGGGACTCCCCCCTAATAGTTCGAAAAGGATTCATCGAAGTTAATTTTTTTTCGGGCCACTTCCGGATAAGAAACATCCTGTCTGAGGATGTTTTGTAGCTATACTTCTGGAATCAAGGCAAATAGATGGGACTATGTATCCAACTACCTTGGCGATACTGCTGTGGTAGCTCCCGGATTAACATATAAGGATGTTTCGTTACCCCATCTCCTGGGCCCTTATTGCATGAAGGTTCGCAGTTTATCATTAGTTTGATGACTGCTGAGTGTTTTTCGGCTAGGTACGTTTGCTCCGTCACCAAGAAGGAAAATATGATATTGGTGGTGAAATGTTGAGGTTGTTATTGACGTTGGAGTTATTTTCCATTTTCTAACGGATCTGGTTTTTCCGTCCATGTATGTGTTGTGCCATCGTATATAGCTTTTGAAACTATTTTGAAAAAGTTTTTTAAAGTAATAATTCTTGTTTTTAAAATGTCCTTTTTTAAAAATTTTTTAATAATTTTCAAATATTTGTTATTTGTTTGTTTAAGTGTTGTTTTAGAGCTATGCGCTTTATGGAGCGATGGGGTTGAATTTTATTATTCGTAACATAATTAATCGACACTATTACAGTTATATTTTTCTTTTTGTTTTGATTTGCTTGTCCTTTAAAAGCGACTTTGTTGTTGGTTTTTAAAATCAAGACGAAAAAATATGTATGTATATTGCGTGTTACTCACATTCAACTGCAATAACAAAAACAAAATATTAAATATACTCATATGAATACATATGTATATATATATTAGTGTTTCGTTTTTGTTTTGCTTTGTGTTACAAAGTTGCCAAGCTACCCACCAAACAAAACGTCAAGCGTTTGAACTATTATGCTTTGATGAATGTAGTACATATTAGGTCAATAAAATTAATTGAAAATAATTTTTTGTTTTTTCTATTAAATAAATATTATATTTTAAATAAATATTATATTAATAGTTCATTTTTTGTAGCACTAGAGGCTCTACAAAGCCAATTTTTGAATAAAAATAAATAAAGCCACTTGTAAATTATATGTAAAAAAACTTTGAATTTTTTTATAAATATTTATTGAAAGCAAAATATAAAAACTTTTTTATGAATATATTCGCATATTCAATTGAATTTAAAAGTAAAACTTAATTTAAAAATAAAATGTGTTGATTATTAGTTCCAAACAGTAATGAGGGAATTTCGTACTAACCAGCACTGTTTCATTGTAGAATAAAAATTGAATTAAAAATTAATTCTCATATTCTATTTCTGTTGAAAACTGGTTAAATAGTTGATATTCTTCTCAATTAGTATCCACTTTACGAAAATTGTAAAGATGGACAATTGAACGCTGATGAGAGGTGTAGCGGCCTTGAAATCAGTACTGATACGTTCTGCTAAAAAACTGATTGGATATAAATAATAATATTTTCCAACACAAAGAAACTCTTAGTAATTTTGAATTTTCATTAATTCAATAAAACTGAACTTGAGCCTGATAATATTACTTTTCATATGTAAATCAATATAAGTTCAAATCATAATTACGTTTATTCGTAATAATAATAATATAAAAATATTAAAAATAAAATTATTTTTAAAAGAAAAAATTTTTGAACAAAAAAAGAAAAAAATCAATATATGCACATATAAAATAAATACAGGAATACAAGAACACTTGAAACACACAAAACAATGAAGTTTTTAAATATTGCTTTTATTATTATTATAATTACATTAATTACATGAAATTAAATTAAGTGCGCCAAGTTAGCGTCGACGAATTAGCGTCGATTTTAGGAATAAAAAAACGGGGAAAAAATAAGGAGATTTTTGGGGGATTTTTCAGGTAATGTCATAGTAATAGCGTCGATTTTAGGAATTAAAACCGGGGAAGTATATACTTCATCCTTAGGACATTTCCTGGCCAATACAGGCTTTCGCACGCATACACACCCCATACATTTTATAATATAGACCTTAAAGAACATTTTGCGCGAATCGTGCTAAAAATCCTACGAGCCGTTCCCGAGCAATCCCACCTTTTCCGAATTGGCCAAAAAAAAGCGTTGCTGATTTTTCCTGGAAAATACAGGCTGTCGCACGCATACACACCCCATACATTTTATAATATAGACCTTAAAGAACATTTAGAGTGAACCGTGCTAAAAATCCTACGAGCCGTTCCCGAGCAATCCCACCTTTTCCGAATTGGCCAAAAAAAAGCGTTGCTGATTTTTCCTGTCCACTACAGGCTTTCGCACGCATACAGACCCAATACATTTTAAAATATAGACCTTAAAGAACATTTTGCGCGAATCGTGCTAAAAATCCTACGAGCCGTTCCCGAGTAATCCCATCTTCTCCAAATTGGCCAAAAAAAAGCGTTGCTGATTTTTCCTGTCCACTACAGGCTTTCGCACGCATACAGACCCAATACATTTTAAAATATAGACCTTAAAGAACATTTTGCGCGAATCGTGCTAAAAATCCTACGAGCCGTTCCCGAGTAATCCCATCTTCTCCAAATTGGCCAAAAAAAAGCGTTGCTGATTTATCCTGTCCAATACAGGCTTTCGCACGCATACAGACCCAATACATTTTAAAATATAGACCTTAAAGAACATTTTGCGCGAATCGTGCTAAAAATCCTACGAGCCGTTCCCGAGCAATCCCACCTTTTCCGAATTGGCCAAAAAAAAGCGTTGCTGATTTTTCCTGTCCACTACAGGCTTTCGCACGCATACAGACCCAATACATTTTAAAATATAGACCTTAAAGAACATTTTGCGCGAATCGTGCTAAAAATCCTACGAGCCGTTCCCGAGCAATCCCACCTTTTCCGAATTGGCCAAAAAAAAAGCGTTGCTGATTTTTCCTGTCCACTACAGGCTTTCGCACGCATACAGACCCAATACATTTTAAAATATAGACCTTAAAGAACATTTTGCGCGAATCGTGCTAAAAATCCTACGAGCCGTTCCCGAGTAATCCCATCTTCTCCAAATTGGCCAAAAAAAAGCGTTGCTGATTTATCCTGTCCAATACAGGCTTTCGCACGCATACAGACCCAATACATTTTAAAATATAGACCTTAAAGAACATTTTGCGCGAATCGTGCTAAAAATCAATCGGGCCGTTCCCGAGTAATCCCAACTTCTGCAAATTGGCCAAAAAAGCGTTGTTGTGGACATATATGTTAGCATGCATATTGTTAGTCTATTTTGGCAAGATTTTTGTTATAACATTTAGATATATATGGATGCTCGAAGATAGGAAAGGATAAAATTGTTTGGCCGTATTAATGCAACCCTGAGTTTTTTTAGAGGTTTGTTTCATTATATTTTTGTACATTATCGTTCGTACATGAAGACACGACGTAAGATATTTAATTGTATTTTTGTGGGTAAATGTAATTAATTTGTTTTGTTTTACAGGGGATAATATAGATTGATTGGTGATATCTGCAACACCTTTTAGCTAAAAACACGAATGGAATTGTATTCCTAGGCGTTCCACATCGTGGTTATTCCATTGCCAAATGGAAACAGCATATGCAAATGATTTTATCACCCTCCATAGAGGTAAAGGAGATGGAAGATGGTGCACCCAAGCTTCTACAGTTACATGAAAATTTTATGAACTGCCTTCACTCATGTTTTCGCAATATGAAAATTGTCAGTATTGCGGAAGGCTCACCAACCATGTTAACTTCATTTAAGTTCCCACTGCGCATAGTTACCGAAGAGTCCGCTTGTATAAACTATGGAGACTTTTATGTTTTAAAAAATGACCACTTAAGTTTGTCTAAACCAATCTTTCGACAATCATTTCTTTATCAACGTCTATTGCAGGTTATTGAAGAAACTACAAATGAAAAGCTGAATCCTGATTTGAAGGAGCAACTGCCAATAAAAAAGTTTGATATGCATTCTTTGAAATCTCCCAATTTAAATAATCCCAGCATTCTGCAACAAACCAAAGATATTTTATCATATATTCCCCAAATTCTTTTTAAATTTTCAACTACATAAATTAAATTCAAGAAAGGTTCTTAACAATAATTATTAACGCAGACACTTTTGGATAAATGAAACGGTTATTACAAATAGTATTATTTGTACTTAATAATAATTTAATTACATATGCATATTTCTTAAACTAAACATCCATCATTCCCTGTAAAATATCATCACCATTTTTTCTTTTCTATCTTTAGAATTTTTTATACAACTTTTTTATTACTATAGAAGTGTCCTTAATAATTAAGAATGACTTAATTCAATGTAACAAAACTATTTTCATAAAGATTTTTTAATAAATGAAATATTGCACATTTTAACATATTTGTTTTTTATTTTTGGTAATATCATAAATATGTAGACCAAAATAAAATAAAGAAATCGGCAATGGCCAATAACAGTATTCCTAAATAAAGTATACTTTAAAGTCTCAGAAAGTATTTCTTAAAAACATTCTTTACTTTTACTAAAGATATGCAAAAGTATAAGTCGATTTTAACAAGTTTCGCGTATATAATTTATTTTTGACAATGTTCAGAATGCAAAAACGATTATGCGATGTTGTTTTATTATAAAGAACACCTTGCAATTTGATATTTCGCCTAGTTAAAGATTGTTCAACTTAAAATATAATTAATTTTGAAATTAATGAAACAAAAATACACGTCTACAGCTGGCGGGACAGTATTATCTATTTTTATTAAACCATGCTTTCGACATAAAACTTTGCAGCTTTAAATAGTTTCGAAATTAAAATCAATATCCAGCACTTACCAGTTTTATAATTTTCCTTTTGTCTACATTTGAAAACTTGTCTATCTTAATATATAAAACCGAATGTGTGTTTGTTTTTTGTGTGTTTGTTTGTTTGTTCCTTATAGGAGGCCAAACCCTTGGACCGATCTTCCTGAAATTTTCACAGCATTTAACTGGAACTCTCGGATAGGCTACTTTTTTTTTTCTACCACACCCACTTTTACGACTTTTTTAAATTAAGTTACTCCTACCACGTAGTTTTTAACAGATTTTATAATGTAAAGTGAGCATAACTTCGCCATTTGTGGATCAATTTTCAAAATTCTTTCAGCAGGAAAAGGTGAATTAAATTTTTTTGTTTTTGAAAATTGTGCATAGGGGCAGGGTGTCGCAAATGGCCCGCCACAATAATTGTTTATCATATAACTTCACCATTTTTGAGCCAATTTTCAAAATTCTTTTTGCATATGGAAAAGGTCCAGAATATTTTTTTGTTTTTAGAAATTGTTTGTTGGATCCAACGGGGGCGGTAGGGCGTTGCAAATGGCCCGCCACAATAATTGATTATCAAATAACTTCGCCATATTTTGGGCATTTTTTGACCTACGTCGATGACATTTGGTACATATGGTATTGGCATAATTTGGAATACGTACCAGGAGAAAAGTGGGTACCA
The DNA here is from genome assembly GCA_947311025.1 of Lypha dubia. NCBI lineage: Eukaryota > Metazoa > Arthropoda > Insecta > Diptera > Tachinidae > Lypha > Lypha dubia. Next base: position 73,643,382 of record OX371260.1, read on the forward strand.
CCACGCCCCTTTTTTAGGAAAACAAAACCCTTGGACCGATCTTCCAGAAATTTTCACAGCATGTTACTGTGACTCTGGAAGGAATAATACGCTTTATGAATTTTTGATTGGAGAAAGAGGCGTGGCACCGCCCACATAAGCCAAAAATTTAAATCGCCATATATTGGGCATTTTTTTACCTACGTCGATGATATTTGGTACATATGGTATTGGCATAATTTGGAATACGTACAGGAGAAAAGTGGGTGGGACCACGCCCCTTTTTAGGAAAACCAAACCCTTGGACTGCCCCTACTGGACCGATCGTCATTAACTCATATTTGTTAGGCTGAAATTAAAAAAGTTTTATTACATTTGCAATTATAATCGTCTAAAATAGATAATTATAAAATGTAGCTTTCCACACAACCACTGAGGTACTACACATTGCGCGTTGTCAATTATTTTTAATGGCTGACGTCCCCAGTAGGCCTACACCATTTAATCTACTGCCAATTATTCATTCTGTTTATGGGTCCATTATGGATGGCAACCGAAACTCAGTTGCGTTGCCAGTTGCTGAAAATTGTATTAATGATGGCAACTAGCCACTGAGAGCTAACAGCTGCAGTTGCTATTTTGCGCAAATGAAGTTCGATTGCTATTCATAATCGAGCCATTAGCCATCGTTATTTATTGAGTGCTTTTTATAGAAGTGTGGTTTCTTTACACTCTGCTTTTTTTCAATTGAAATTAATAAAATTTGCATGCATTAATAATAAATAAATTGAATTTTAGCATTGATGGCATTTTTGGCATATACATACATATATCTTGGATATATGTATATTTCATACACACTTCTTTAATTTTAACTATTACTACATACTATAAATATATACATATATACATATTTTACATAGACTTTTGATTTTTGAGAAATTTATTCGCATAGTTTACATTTAAACTCTTTTAAAAAGCTTTCATCTTTTCTAAAGATACCATAATGCTTTTGGCACATTCGGCAAATATATCTTAAGCATTTCGTACAGCAACATTTTTTCATGCATTTTGCCGTGTCGTGACCACAATGAAGACAAACGTTAGTTAACGGATCACAATAACTAAAAATCAAATCTTTCAAGTACAATCTATATTGGTCATGGTCTGCAAGATTAGAATAAATATCATTTTGTAAAAAACGTTCTGCAAACTGGGTAATAAATATGCCACAGTTCCAAGCATCACTTTGGGTATCTTGTGGTACAACTTTTACAGTCCAGTTAATATCGGGAAGATTTATCTTCAAGATGTTCAAATAATGATCACTGAATTGTGAACTATACCATTTATTACCTTTCGGATCTAAACACAATATGTAACATTCTTCCAAGTCTATCAAAACTATATAGAAGTGATGTTGGAAACAGTGTGGAATAATTAACTTTTTTGGCTTTTTCGAAAGATGTTAAACAACCAATTTTTCATTTTTTAAATAAAATTGACCTATTTGGCAAGCAATATACGAGCAATTATCTGCCTTATTTTTATGCATCAGGCATGTAATGCAAGCATCAACAATAATGTTTGATAACCAGTTGTTACCATTTAATGAATCTATATCCATTAGAGTTATATATGATGTTAAAGAAAAGTGCTTGCCATGAACCTGCTCAAAAACTTTTTCCAATTTAAGCAAATAAAAGTTAATATCACTTCTAATAAATTTATCAAGATTTTTATTATTGTTCACTGAAGGAGCTTCATCTTTTACTAAACTTTTATTCAGTTCGGCCTGCTCATTTCCTAGGATACTTAGTACTTCAGTGGCTTTCTCCTTTCTTAGGATGCATAACATTGGTACTTCGTTGGTTTTATTTATATTTTTAGGAACAATAGAACATGAGTAATTGTGATCAAACTCATTTGTGCCTAAATTAAAAGATTGTTTTTCGTCTTTTGGGATGTCGTTAGATTTTGAATCAATTACTTTAAAAGGTATTTGATCACAGTCATTTGAAATTTCCAAATCGGAAACTTGATCTTTTAAATGTTTATTATCAACATTTATGGAACTGTTCTCGAATTCTTCCATCGGTTTGGTTGTCATTTTAAACGATTTATTAAACAAACCATGCGGAAGCCGTTTAATTTTTTTGTTCCATGATTCCTTAATTTTAGAAATTTTTTTTTGCAATCACTTCCCAAGATTTGGAATTTTTCTGTTTTTACTGGTGTATTACGAATAGATGGCTTTATTAAGGTGCCAGGAGGAATACTTTTACCAAAAACGTTATTATATATAATTTTAATGTTCTTCGTTCTCGATTTGGTAGAACGTCTCATCATTCGAATAAACCGACCTAGTCTTTGCTTTTTTCCCTTTAAGTCATTGTGCTTTACGTCCTTAAAGTATGTTTCAATTGGACCATTGCTAACTCTGTTTCCAGAATCGTCAATAATAGATCCAATTACGTTCGACCACATCGGAATAAAAGGTATATATTTATCAAATAACAATTGTGCCATTTCCGGACAATAAAAGTTATTTTCTTTTGCTTTATCATTTTCATCGCAAGAATCTATTGGCGCCTTATGCTTATCGAAAAGAACTCGAAATGGACTTAGCTTCGAAACGTTTCCAATGTTATCATCATTTTGGCTAAATGTAATATCATCCTCCTTATTTTCATCAATTTCTATTTCTATTGAATTTGTATTGTCGTTTGAAGCATTTTTTAAATATGCTAATGCATAATGGACCTTTGTAACATATTTTTTGGTACAAAGAACAACTGTTAAGTGTTCAAACCATTTAAAGCATTCATGTTACGTATTCATATTAAATACAATACCTAATGCTTCACGTAAAAATGTTCTTAGCGCAACGTTTGATAATGGAACCACGTTATCGATATCTTTACATATTATTTTTGAATAGTGGCTTACACAAAACTGAATGCTAACAAAAGATAAATTTCGTTTATTCTTTTGCAATACATTGCAACACGCATTTAAATAATCTAACAGACTTCTCATATCATTAATGTCTCTAACTATTGCACCAATGATAGCAAGACTTACGTCTGTAACGATGCGTTTGCATATTGGCCATTTTATTTTATTTTTTAAACAAAATAAATTAATGGTTCTGAAAAATCTGCCAATGTCATAACTAGTATGATTAGATAATATTGCATCCGCCACAGAAAATATAATTTTTTTCTCCTTTATATGCCCAACTAGAGAATACAAAAATATTCTTTTTGTCGGAAAATTCATATCTTCTATAACACTTCCTGTTGCATCAACATGTAGGGTGTAATTAATTTTTTTCAAAATGAAATCATTAAATTGTCTTAAAATCTCAATTTGTTTTTTTGACCACAGAAAAACTTCTAAGCCTGTGGATAGATGTTGAATATATTTTGAAGGTTCAGATTTAAACATAATGTAACTATCCATGAAGGGATCGGAATCATTATCATACTCAGCTGCTGATTCAGCCTTAATATTTCTTAAGTTCGATAATGATTTTATCATTTGAGATCTACCTACTAACCGCAGTTCGTCCGATTGTTTATTAATCTTGCGCATTTGGTAGGTTAAAGCGCTTTCTTTGAACATTTCGGATTTTTCAAAATGCCTTTGCACCGCACGACATTGAAACGTAGTTCTTTTGTTTATGGAGTGAACAATTTCATTTTGAGATCTAAAAACAAGAATTTCACCATTCATATTGCCATTGAATGTAAACAAATTACATTCGAAATCGGTGCAGTAACCGTATGCAATAAATGTTGATTTATTAATTCTTGTATGCTTAAAATTAATATCACAGGCATTATTTTTTGTCAAGTATCCAATTCTAATGAAATCTTCAAGAATTTTTTTTATTGGAAGCTCAGAATTGTTTTGTTGCAGAATCTCGCCAATTTCAGGAAAGTGCATTTCAGTATCACGTATTGGACATGTAAATTTGAAATGTCTTTTCATTTTCTTTCCCTCTACCATTCGTACACTTCTATTCAAATGTGTATTAATTTCAGGTGTTAGGTACTTTTTACGAAAGCTTTTCAATAATGATACTCCTACAAAACTTTCATCAGGAGATCCATTTTTTTCATTAACGCTTGATTCGTTAATGAAATGATCAACACTTAAATTACTTGCCTTAATGGAAGGATTACTGTATTTTGAAATATATAACATATTTTCCGCATTTACATTATCATTACTACTAATTAAATAATCAGCGGGAGAATTAATCATTTTTGAACTTAAGTTCTCAATATTTAATTTAGATTCCCCCAAAACCTTGTCTTTGTTTACCATTACTTTCATTGCATTACATTCATTATCTTCCTTCTTATCGGTTATATTGCCTTCGAGCTTGGTATCGCCTTCCTTCTCCACGGGTGAAACCACTTCTTCATCGAGCACCGTTATTACATCCTTCAATTTTTGTGGTGTTTCTTTATTTCCCTGTATTTGGATTATAAAGAAAATACATATTAGAAATATAATAATTAACAGAATAATAAAAAGTTAAAGACTAAAATGGAGAAAAATATATTAAAAAGAGGGGAGAAAACAGTTTTAATTTTTCCCTCTCGCTCATATTTCAAATATATATATATCTTTTCCAAATTGTGTGTTTCATGATCCAATAAGAATAAGGTCTGTTTAATACTATGTTCAGACATACAAAATTTATTGAGTCAATATTTGGTTAATTGACAATATTATTTTAGTGTTCACACATACAGAATACAGCTGACTCAATAATATATGACTGCTGGAAAAAAAAAAATTCCTACATCATTTTACCATTTTTTATCATACCTATATTTTCATTTAAAAGGAAATTTTTTAGTTTTTTTTTATCAAAATTAATTTGATTTTTGTTATAAATTATAAATTAAATTTTATTAAACCTACCTTCAACTTGATTCGCCATTTTTTAATGCTTTGTTTACTTTTATTTTTTTGTCATTGTAGATAAATTTTAGGTAATTTTCACCAGTGAACATGCTTTCGAATAGTGTTGCATTTCGAGTTTTACTCAATATTTATAGCAATTTTGTAATTAATTTGTATGGAATATTGAGCTCAATAATGGCAAATGGGTATGTCTGAACACGGTATAAGACTACAACAATAATACAATAGAAAAAACAACATACATTTTGTTTGTGTAAAACGAACTCAATATTGTCAATAAAGCTATCTACAAAACAAAACAAAATGTATTTGGATGAATTTAGTGGTTATGCAAAAACAAAAAGCATAACGTAAACAAAAATATTCATGATGTAGAAATATATTCAAAATGTAAACAACTTTTGTCAAGACCGTGAGACTTATCATTTTTTGCAGATTCTTTAACGGTTAAAACACAACCCTACAAAAACCAAATTATTTTTTATATGCTATTGGAAAGTGAAAATTTTTAAATTAATTAACCAACCTCAGAAATATCTATGTCATCGAACTCCAAAAAATTAAACGAAAATTTCTCAGCTTCACTTTCCTCTACAATGCTGAGAAACGGTTCGTCACTTTGGAATGAAATCTAAAAGACAAAAACATATAATTCATGTCAGTATATGTTAAATCTGAAATAACTTATAAGATACGTTGAGTCCAAGGCAAATAAATAAAAAATAACAAAACACATACATAACATAACAAAAAAAAAAAAAATAACACTACATTCATCAAAGCATAATAGTTCAAACGCTTGATGTTTTGTTTGGTGGGTAGGGTAGCTCTATCAACTCAGCAGCACAAAGCAAAACAAAAACGAAACACAAACATACATACATATGTATTCTTATGAATATATTTAATATTTTGTTTTTGTTGTTGCAGTTGAATGTGAGTAACACAGCATTTACATATGTACATATTTTCTCGTTTTGATTTAAAAAAACAGCAACAAATTCGTTTTTAAGAGACAAGCAAATCAAAACAAAAATATAACTGTAACTGTAATATTTATGTTACGAAAAATAAAATTCAACCCTCATCGCGCCATAAGGAGCATAGCTCTAAAAATTATTTATTCAAATACGAGTACAAAATTAATTTAACAACTGAATAAAAAAACACTTTGTCCGCTAACAACACTTCGGCTTCGATTCAAAATGAGTTTCATACTCTTAACGACACAGCCAGAACATTCATGTTAGAACAAAACAACAAGTGAATAAAAGTGAATATTTGAGACGGACGGTTGCGTAAACAAGGGTTTTTTGCTTTTGAACAAAAACTATTACATCATAGAAATCAATGTGCATAAATAAGTATGCGTGAAAGTTTACAACTTGTTGCTGAAACATATTGTTGCTGGTACATATTAAAATATAACACCAACCTTATTTTCATCCACTTCTGTTGAATAGCTTCCTTCTACAATTTTGAAAAATTGTTTCGTAAATATATCAAAGGAAGCGTTTTTATCTCTCTTATTGGATAAAGTTTTCAATTCCCGAGCGAGAAACTAAAAATACAAAGAAGTATTATTAATCTATTGTGTAATTCAATTTGTAAAAAGTATTTGTTTTTTACTTATGTACATATTCCGCACATTTCTTAATTTTAAGCTTCATTCTTTTCGTCGCTGTTATTTTGACGACGGCGTTGTTATTAATTTCATTTAAATGAAATATTATTCTGTCATAGGGAAGACTTTTAAGACAGAAATTCTTCTCGGAATAAGCCTCCCGGATGGCTTCTTGTATGGAACTAAAAATAGGAAAATATACATATGTATTAAATTTCGATATTATGTGTTTGGTTTATGTATTGTTAACATTATATGTACATATGTACTTCTTATTTTTATGTTTTTATATATGTATGATTGTATTTATTCACAAATTGAATATTTTAATCTCAATTCAATAAAAACTTTTACTCTAAAAGGTTATGGGACCAGGCAGTTGTTTATTGAAAAATAATTAATTTTAGAAACTATATTTTTCAATTAAATCAAACAAAGAAACACACTGCCCGATGTGAAAGAAGAAAATAGCTGAAATTAATAATAATATACATATGTACATGTACTTACTTTTTCATATTACAAGTTTTTTTGCTGAATTTTTTAAGCAAATTTTATTTAAAGCACTGATCAGTGATCACTGGTAAAAACTTTTTAAACAAATTGGTTTTAATTTACAATGTATGTATGTATATTTTCACCAAAGATTTTTTTTGTGTTTTGAGCTTTAATGACAAGCTAATTTAGCATAGTGCCAGGTTCTTCAACATATACGTGATTCCAAAGTATTTGTAGAAATCCTTGTAGTACTGGAGTCCAAGAAAGGCAGGTTCTCCAATGATATATGTATATATCCAAGCGTGTTAAAAATCAACAAAAAATCAATATTCAAAGTAAATTATCACCACAGTATCACAATCTATTCTCATCAATAAAATGCACCAAAGATTTAAAACTTTACTTCAACTACAATAAATTTTTTTCAATTTAGTCGCCATTAAAATTGTAACTGTTAATGTTAAACAGACCTTCAGTGATGCTATTTGCATTAATACGGCCAAACAATTTTATCCTTTCCTATCTTCGAGCATCCATATATATCTAAATGTTATAACAAAAATCTTGCCAAAATAGACTAACAATATGCATGCTAACATATATGTCCACAACAACGCTTTTTTGGCCAATTTGGAGAAGTTGGGATTACTCGGGAACGGCCCGATTGATTTATAGCACGATTCGCGCAAAATGTTCTTTAAGGTCTATATTTTAAAATGTATTGGGTCTGTATGCGTGCGAAAGCCTGTATTGGACAGGATAAATCAGCAACGCTTTTTTTTGGCCAATTTGGAGAAGATGGGATTACTCGGGAACGGCTCATAGGATTTTTAGCACGATTCGCGCAAAATGTTCTTTAAGGTCTATATTTTAAAATGTATTGGGTCTGTATGCGTGCGAAAGCCTGTATTGGACAGGATAATCAGCAACGCTTTTTTTTGGCCAATTTGGAGAAGATGGGATTACTCGGGAACGGCTCGTAGGATTTTTAGCACGATTCGCGCAAAATGTTCTTTAAGGTCTATATTTTAAAATGTATTGGGTCTGTATGCGTGCGAAAGCCTGTAGTGGACAGGAAAAATCAGCAACGCTTTTTTTTGGCCAATTCGGAAAAGGTGGGATTGCTCGGGAACGGCTCGTAGGATTTTTAGCACGATTCGCGCAAAATGTTCTTAAAGGTCTATATTATAAAATGTATGGGGTGTGTATGCGTGCGACAGCCTGTATTTTCCAGGAAAAATCAGCAACGCTTTTTTTTGGCCAATTCGGAAAAGGTGGGATTGCTCGGGAACGGCTCGTAGGATTTTTAGCACGATTCGCGCAAAATGTTCTTTAAGGTCTATATAAATTAAAATGTATGGGGTGTGTATGCGTGCGACAGCCTGTATTTTCCAGGAAAAATCAGCAACGCTTTTTTTTGGCCAATTCGGAAAAGGTGGGATTGCTCGGGAACGGCTCGTAGGATTTTTAGCACGATTCGCGCAAAATGTTCTTTAAGGTCTATATTATAAAATGTATGGGGTGTGTATGCGTGCGACAGCCTGTATTTTCCAGGAAAAATCAGCAACGCTTTTTTTTTGGCCAATTCGGAAAAGGTGGGATTGCTCGGGAACGGCTCGTAGGATTTTTAGCACGATTCGCGCAAAATGTTCTTTAAGGTCTATATTTTAAAATGTATTGGGTCTGTATGCGTGCGAAAGCCTGTATTGGACAGGATAAATCAGCAACGCTTTTTTTTGGCCAATTTGGAGAAGATGGGATTACTCGGGAACGGCTCGTAGGATTTTTAGCACGATTCGCGCAAAATGTTCTTTAAGGTCTATATTTTAAAATGTATTGGGTCTGTATGCGTGCGAAAGCCTGTAGTGGACAGGAAAAATCAGCAACGCTTTTTTTTGGCCAATTCGGAAAAGGTGGGATTGCTCGGGAACGGCTCGTAGGATTTTTAGCACGATTCGCGCAAAATGTTCTTTAAGGTCTATATTTTAAAATGTATTGGGTCTGTATGCGTGCGAAAGCCTGTAGTGGACAGGAAAAATCAGCAACGCTTTTTTTTGGCCAATTCGGAAAAGGTGGGATTTCTCGGGAACGGCTCGTAGGATTTTTAGCACGATTCGCGCAAAATGTTCTTTAAGGTCTATATTTTAAAATATATTGGGTCTGTATGCGTGCGAAAGTCTGTATTGGACAGGATAAATCAGCAACGCTTTTTTTTGGCCAATTTGGAGAAGATGGGATTACTCGGGAACGGCCCGATTGATTTTTAGCACGATTCGCGCAAAATGTTCTTTAAGGTCTATATTATGAAATGTGTAGGGTCTGTATGCGTGCGAAAGCCTGTATTGGCCAGGAAATGTCCTAAGGATGAAGTATATACTTCCCCGCTTTTAATTCCCAAAATCGACGCTATTTCTATTACTTTACTTGGAAAATCCCCCCAAAATCTCCTTATTTTTTTCCCGTTTTTTTATTCCTAAAATCGACGCTAATTCGTCGACGCTAACTTGGCTCACGTAATTAAATTATAAATAAACTATGATTGAAAAGAAATAACGCGAAGAAGAAAAACATGAAATAGAATGTCAAAAATCAATTTGAGGTTGCCAATAGAAGCAAACAATACAAAAAAAAAACAATGCTACCACTATTGTATACGTAGATATTTTTTCACAAATAGAGGGCGCTAGGAAAATTTAAATTCAATGTTGCCATACAAATTTTTTTACAAATAACAAATTGTAACTATAGTATATTGTACTAATATTTCAAATAAAAAAAAAAGAAAATTATAATTTAAATAACTAATAGTTAAAAAAAAAAAAAAAAACAAAAAAAGAAAAAAAAAAATTTTAATCGAAAAATAGCGCAAAAAAGTAATGATAGAAAATCAAAAAGTTATAAAAATCAAAAATACTAAATTTTTAACACTCTTCAGTAAACAAAAAAAAATATCAAAACATAAGGGATTTTGCGTTTGAGATTGTAAAAAGGTACGGCGATAATCCATAGTACACACAGATGTCATTGGAGAACCCACACCAAAAAGACAATCCCAAAAGACACGAAAATGCACTTTCATGTAATGATATAATTTAAAATCAATTTTACACAAAAATTAATAAATAAAAACAGTGAGAACTGTATTCCTAATAAAAAGCCTGATCAATTAAAAAATACAATTCAACATCTAAAGATAATTAAAAAAAAAAGAAGAAAAGTAAAGGTAATTAAAAGAAGAAAAATAAAGATAATTAAAAGAAGAAAAGTAAGGATAATTAGAGAAGAAGAGGAAAGATAATTAAAAGGAGAAGAGCAAAGGTAATTGGAAGAAGAGTAAAGATAACTAGAAGAAGAAGAGTAAAGATAACTAGAAGAAGAAGAGTAAAGATAATTAGAAGAAGAAGAAGAGTAAAAATTATTAAAAGAAGAAGAGTAAAGACAAATAAAAGAAGAAGTGAAGCTAATTAGAAGAAGAAGAAGAAGAGTAAAAATAATTAAAAGAAGAAGAGTAAAGATAATTAAAAGAGGAAGAGCAATGATTTAAAACTTTGAAGTAAAGAGGTAAAAGAAATAATAAAGCTTTCATTGTTCAAAAACGCGTAAACTAAAATTCAAAGTATTAAATTTAACAGACATAGCTTAAAAAGGAATAAACTCTGTCATATATTTAAACTCTGTCATACTTTTAAACTCTGTCATACATTTAAACTCTGTCATACACAAATTTAGATTTAGATTAGATTAGATTTATTTGTATGTTCAAATCCAGTACAACAATAATTAATATTATATTTAGAGTACAGGAAAGTAGTTTTCAAAAATTAAGTTAAGACGGCAAGTATAAGTATACATACATATTTAGACAAAATTAAGTATAATTAGTTTATATAATAATATTTAAGATTCCCTATTGAGAAAAATAATTAAATAAAAAGTGCTGAAAACTATTTGCGCTGCTATTAAGTTGTTGAGCTTGAGGAAGAACATACCAGAGACGCGCCGCATGTATGAAAAACTGCCATTCTGAAACAAGATAACGGTGGAAAGCAATTATTATCTTTTTTTCCCTAACTGACCTGGCAAACCTGATTTTATCAATAAGATATTGCGGCATTTCTGAATAAATGACTTCATGCAAAAATAAAAGCACTCGTATATTAAGAAGGTCGTTGAACGAGACTCCATACAGTTTCGAGGAAAATAGAGAAACATGATCATGTCTCTTCAATCCGTAAACATATCTAATAATATTGTTATATAAAACATTGAGCCTTCTTTTGCTGATAGAGTCACAGCTTGCAAAAAGTTCACAACCATAGATTAAACCGGGAATAAGGTAAGATTTTGCTAGAAGTTGTCTTATATGAAATGGTGTATAGTGTTGTGAAGACCAAAGACACCTCAGCTTTGTGTAAGTCTGACCTACGAGTGACTTAACATGGTTTGTCCAGGTAAGACTGTTATTAAAAATTTCTCCCAGGTTTTTGGCAGCATTCACAATGGTGATTTTTTCTCCGTTTATTAAGACATCAACATTGGCAATATGATGGATTGTTTTCTTACGAATTATGATACACTTTGATTTGTGAGGGTTTAAACAAAGTCCATTTGCAGTTGCCCAACAAAAAATTTTATTAAGATCGTCATTTAGTCTTGAAATATTATCAACAACAGAGACGACTGGACTGCTTAAGTACAACTGCACATCGTCCGCGTACATCTGAATATTGCAATGCAGAAGTTGGTGTGGCAAATCATTTGCATAAAAAGAAAACAGGAGTGGTCCAAGGATTGACCCTTGGGGCACTCCCCTAGATATATTTAATACCGAAGATTGAATACTCGTATTGTTCGAATACACATACTGCCGACGACTAGTGAGGTAAGAAGATAGCAGTCGTGTGGAAGTTGACGAGAAGTTAAAAAAGGATAGCAATTGGTCTGAACTCTCAGTTATTTTTCGGTATTGGCATTAATTTGCGCATTTCCATTTTGACGGAAAAGTGCTAGTCATTATACTAGTGTTGAATAAATGTGTTATATAAGGCAAGAGAACAGGCAACAATATTTTTAAAAATTTAGGGTGTTGTAGTATAAATGAGAACTTACTCGTTTGACTTGTGTGTGAAGAATGATTTAATTTATTTTTCATTTTTTCTTACTCGATAATTCTGTTCCTTATATATAGTTAGTTGCTTATATAGTAGTAATTAACAGGGATGAGTTGAAGAGGTAGTAGGCGACAGTGCTGCCACTACACCTCCCTTCTTTTAAAGAAAAACTATAAATTAATTATAACGTATAATACAATAATAACTTTGCAAATATTTATTTTTGTTTTTGTTTTAAAAATATTTATATTATTGAAAATGTTGATATGTTGGTTTTTTTTCTATTTGAAAATATTTATATTTTGAAAGTATTTGTATTTTGTTTTTAAAGTTAGGAAACATAAGCATTGTCCACCTACCTATGCACCTCCCTTTTTATAAAAAAATGTTGAAACAAACAAGGTGATCAATCTTGTTTACTTCAATATTTTCTATAGTTTGTTTTTTTTTCTTCTTTTTTTTTTAATTTTTTTTTTTAAAGTTTTGTAAAATTATTACAAATTTTGTTTTATTATATTAAAAGTAACATTAAAGTAATTTGATTAAATTAATTTGATTAAAAGTATCTATAAATATTTTTTATTAAGTTTTGTTTTAAATAAGATTTTGTATAAAGGTTTTTTTTTTTAAACAATTTTAAGTAATTGCAAAAAAATAATTTTCAATTTTATATATGTAGAGAAATTTTTGTTTTGTTTTTTTTTCTAGGTAAATAAATTTATAGATTTAATATGTATTTTATGATTTAATTTTTGGATAATGAAATGAAAAAAAAATTTTAGTTTATTGTTAAATTTTAAATTCTTTTTTTTTTTTTAGAGAAAGTGAGAGAAAAATTATTTCAAGATTTATGTTTAGGTTCTTAGTGCCATGTTCTTTTCTTCTTTAAATTTTTTACATGTATGTACATAATATTATAAGTAAATCTTATTTTGGCCACTCTGCTATGCAAATGTTGTGGTTATTGGCCGTAGCCTCGAAAGCAAATAGACTAATCTATTTGTTTCGTTAATAATCCAAATTTAACATACAGCAGTTGTTTTAAAAAAATTTTATATATATAAGTTTTATGCGCTTTTTTTTTGTTGTTTTATCAATGTTAATAATTTTTGTTTCAATAATTTTGTTTGTTTGTCTTTTTGCACTTTTTTTTAATCATATCATTATATTTCTCTGTGTAGTTTTTAATTGAATAAGTATATGTATTTATTTATGTACATATATTTACATATATTTCTTTACTTATACATTTATTTATAATTGTATATATGTATGTTTATTACGTATAAATATGTACATATATTTGTTTATATCCATATATAGTATGTTTATTTTTATCCATATATCTATGTACATATATGTATATAGTTCATTGTATTTATGTATGTATGTTAGTTTATATGTGACTCAACTTTGGTATAATAAAAATACATATGTAGTGTAAGTTTATAACAATAAATTTTGATAAGATAAGTATTAATAAGTTTTTAAATGAAGGCAAATTATAGGTATGTATAATATTATATTATACAATTATATGTAGTATTAGTTATTCAATTTATGTAAATTTAGAATTTTTTTGATTTTTTTTTTAAAGTATTTAATAACTACTTATTTGAGTTATTTTATTTAAATATAATGTTGTTTTTTTTTTATTTTGTTTATTTTTGTGTTTTAATAAAATATAAATCTTTTAATACATGTAAAATTAAATTAAATATAAATCTTTTAATATGTACATTGAATTTCATCTTCTTTGCATTTTGCTTCGGCCCTCGCTATTGGCTTTTCTTCTACGTACATATGTACATACTTATATGCTGAATGTTGATGTTAATGTTGTGTTGTTTTTGTGTCTGGCACTTGTTGATTTTTTTTCCAATTTTTGTTCTTGAAGTGTTGTTTTTGTTGTTGTTTGGTTTTTGTACATCTTTCTGGGTTTGTTTATTATCCGATTTACGGTGTAATTTGTTATTGTTGTTTATTTGTATATACTTAAGTTAAGATTTTCTATTTATAAGTACATATGTACTAGGCTTTTGCAAAAGTACAAAAAACAAATACTTAAATGCATTCTCTTTTTTTCGTGTATTTGTTTTATTATACCCTCTCTTTATTATACCTTCTTCTGTTCTCTATTATAAGAAACAAACACAATAAATACTGTTCTTGTACGAAATAAATACAGCAAGTATTACAGCCATAGCTGCCAGATTTGACGATTTATCGTCATTTTGACGATTTTGGGTCCTAAAAATGACATAGTGACGATGGGACGATTTATACCCTAATTTTGACGATTTTAAATAATTCAAGTTTGCAACATATATTTGCACTATTAGAGCAACCTTGAACTGCTGAAAATTGTAATGAGAAACTTTTTTAAAAACTAGTTTGCTTAAAACAGAAAACTTTTATTTAACTGATTATAAAAACAAAAACAATTTTTTAAATTTTGAAGACATTTATTTAGGAATATTTGCGTATTTGAAGAATCACAAATATATGCAAAAGAAAAATATGATATTAGTAATAATTGTATTAATTTTTATATAGAGCTTTGTTATCAGATATTATCAAGATTTGATTTTGAAAATATGTCTAAAGCTCTTGGCCAAATTAATGAAGAAAAAAAAGTTGGTTTTCTGAAATTATAAAATAATTTTTCTATTTTGTTGAAGAAAGTAAAAAACCAAAACCTAGGAACAGAGTTCAGACAATTGAAATTATTGTCCTGATAAAAACATAAAACTATTGGATTTTTGGAAAAAACTATCAGAGATGCAAACGAGGGATTCTAGTATTTTGTTTCCGATTTTGACTAAATTTATTACAAAAATTCTAGTTTTACCACATTATTCAGCAAATATGGAAAGAATATTTAGTCAGGTAAACGTAAATAAGACTAAAATATGAAATTTAAAAAGTCGTCTTTGGAGGCAATATTATATTCAAAAGATTATTTAAAGCTAAACAAATGTACCTGCTATGATCTGACAGTTGTTCATTGCAATATATATTTGTAAAAAATTATATTTTTATTGTATAAATTTTATTGTAGCTTTTATACATTTTTAGAAAAAGTGTTTCCAAAAATGAAATTTAAAATGCATATTTAACTAAATTGAAAAAAATAACTAAAGGATTTGACTTTTTTTATTTTTTTCCATACAATGTATAAATATATTTCAAAGTATTGGAAAACATGCAATCTATTTACATGTGATTTTATTGTGTATTCTAAGTAAAGTATTTTCACTTTTTTGATCTCTGTATTTTAAATAATGCTGTTTTTAATAAGATTTGTTGATTTAAGAGTTTTGTTATGTTTTGCCTCTAACAAAAAAATGTTTTGTTAGTAAAAAAAGCGGTTTTTTCATTTGACGTTTTTATGACGATTTCAATAAGCTATATTGACGATAATGACGATTTTTGCCCAAAAATATGACGATATTACCTAAAAAAATCTGGCAGCTATGATTACAGCATGTAAGAACTAAGCATAATAAGAACCAAGCACATTAAGTAAAGACAACCACTACTTAAACTATTTACTTAAATACTCGAGTATTTTTGTAAGTTTTATTTGGTTTGTATGAAATTTCGCTTTTATTTAATTTGATGTTAAGATCAAATTATCAACATATCAATAGTTGTATATACTTAGATAGGTATGTACATATGTATATTCCATAAAATTAACTGCTAAATTAATGCTAAAAATAACAAGTAAGAGTGCTATATTCGGCTGTGCCGAATCTTATATACCCTTCACCAATGCATATATATATGATTCGCAGAATATAATAAGCCTGTATATCCTTTGTTAATATCCTTTGATAATACTGTAAGCAGTATGTGTGCATGTTTTATCATTACTTTTTTTCTCACTGAGTTTAAAAGGAATCTAAAATGAAAAACAAATCACATATTTTTTACTTCTAAATACAAATGCATTTTTAACATACACACATATATGTACATACATATATATATAAATTAATATGTTTTTGCAAATTGTCTGTGCAAATTATTCGAGAAATATTTTTAAATGAAATATGTAGCTATTATACATATTAGGTACATATGTATGTATGTACTTATATTATCAAATCAGCCTAACAGAACGTATCAGTTTATCGATTTCGAGAAGGCTAAAACAATATTCACGTAGGGCTAGTTCAAATAGTAATTATGTAAGTTATTTATTCTTCGTTATTGACCTATTACATAGGTACTTATGTATGTATGTACATATCAAAAAACACCTCATAGAAGGGAAAGTTATTTTACTGGTGACAAAATACTTTTTAGCGACGGCTCATTTCAATTATGTATACAGTATTTTTCGGTTAATTGACCCTACGGTTAATTGGTTTCCACGCTTAATTGAACCACATAATCGGGCAAAAAAATATTGCATACGAAAACACATGTAAATTTCCTCGGATAATTGAACCCGGTTAATTGATTTTCCCGCTTAATTGGTTCAAAATTCATGTCATCAAAAATAAATTTCCTCTTACTTTTACCCGGTTAATTGCAAATGAATTGTTTTTTAGTTTATAAATTTAATTTTTTTGTAAAACTCATGTGCACATATAGTGCATTTAATAGTACATAGTATGTACCTACAATAATAAATACCTGCGTATACACATATATGTACATTTTTTTCTGTTACTTGCATTTTTTTCGTTTAAGGTAAAAAAAAATTATTTTGAAAAACTTAAAGTGCACATATGCGATTTCTTTTAATTCATTAGTAGTTCCAATTATGCGGATTCTTGTAATTGAACGATTTGTTGAATTAAGCGGGTATCGGCTAATTGGTTCCCCGGTTAATTGAACAAAAAGTTGTGCAAATTTTGATGTGCAATTAACCGAAAAATACATATATATATATATACACAAATGTATATTTACCGTGTAGTACCTACACCTGTATCATACCATAGCGTTTTAATTTACTTTAGCAAAAATAAAATTTCGGTTCTGATTTTTGATTACATACATATATACAAAATTATAACCCTTTCAGAAATAAATTTAAAATAAATAAATACTCCAGTATTGAACTGAGGAATCGCTCACAATAATCCAACACACGACCCATCGTGCTACTGAGGCTAGATAGTTCTTTGTGTATATTAATTTAAAAAAAAAATATATATATATATATATATATATATGTATAAAATAACCTGTTTATTATTTTCAAAAATAGTTACAAGCCTATGTACATACATATATTTCAATTTTTAAAATGAAAAACAAATTGACAAATATATAACATTTTAAAAGATAAATACAAAAGCATTTTTAACATACATATAAATACATCAGAGTATATTTTTGTAATCATCAGTGTGCGACATTTTTTTCCACAGAGTTTACTTGTCTGGTACGTATAGTGTTCTAAAAACGATGTGTGTGCATGCATACATATTTATGTTTATAATGTGCTTTGGTGAAAAAAAATTGAAATTTTTTATGTGTGTAGAATAGTGCTTGGTATCAGAGCTGCCGTTTTTTGTTATTTCTAACCAAAATTGGTAATTTTATTTTTCAATGTGAGATGCGAATATTTTTTCATTTTGGTTAGTTTTTTTCGTTTGAATATTTTTTAACTATACATATATATAACTTGTTAAGCTTTGAAAACAATTTTTGAAAATTTTTAATTACCTGTTCATAGTACGATTGGGTCCCAACACTGTCAACACCTCTCCGTACTACTAAATGATCTGCTCTGTGTTATCAAAAAATATTCAATGATTCACAT
This sequence comes from Lypha dubia, assembly GCA_947311025.1. Lineage (NCBI taxonomy): Eukaryota > Metazoa > Arthropoda > Insecta > Diptera > Tachinidae > Lypha > Lypha dubia. The sequence continues at coordinate 73,661,323 of OX371260.1, forward strand.
CTAACTAGACCTGACAACTTTCAAAACAAAAATGGGACGAACGAAAAAACTTTTGAACAACTTTTTTATTTCGTACAAAATTTATTATCATTGCCACATAGTTCTGCTGCAGCCGAAAGAATGTTTTCACAGCTTAATTTAAACAAAACCAAATTTCGTAATAGTCTTGATTTTAAAACTATTAACAATATTATCCAATCGAAACAGTTGTGCAAAAATCAAAATGTTGCCCATTATTTACGGTCTGCCAAAGATATGAATTGAAAATTCGTATATAATTTCTAATCTCAATACTGTGAATTGTAAATCTATTAATTTTTTGATTTAAAAGAAAAATTTTGTAAAACAATTACATTTTTTTCCTGAAGTACAAATATTGTTTATTTTAAATAAATAAACACTTTAAAAAGTTTGTTTAAATTTAAGTTTCTTGTTATGTTTTTCACTTATTAATAAGAAATTTATTAACATGTAAAAACAATTTCTTTTTTTCCTTTCTTATTATTTATAAATGTGCAGTACAAATTTTGTTTATTGTAATGATCCTATCCAAAAAAAATTTTAATTTATAAACTTTCAATCAAATGAATTTTGTATAAACATTTGGCAGGTTTAACTCTTATAAAAAAAAACTATTTTTACGAATAAGGGCTCAAATAAACAAAAACTGATTTCAATTTAAGTTTCTCCTTTTCATTTACTATTAGTATGATTTTTTTTTTTCGTTTTCTTGTTTTGCAATTATTATTTAACTATGTATAAAATGCAAATAAACTGTATGTAATGCTACTTTAAATAAATTTAAATATTTTTTGTTAATAAAATATGCATTTTAAATTTGGTTATTTTTTCACATTTGGTAACTTTTTCAAAATATTTGGTTGTAATATTTTTTTGGTCGTGGCAGCACTGCTTGGTATGTTAAAAGCAAATAACGATTTGAATGTGTTGATCTTTCAAAAGCAAATGCCTTGTATTTTTATACACACATGCTTAGATGTGTGACAAAAAGGGGTTTGTACGAAAAAATGCGTAAAGTTATAATTAAGTTAATATACATTCAACACTAACAAGCCTCTGTAGCACAATGGTTAGTGGGTAGAATTATAGTGAGCGACTCCTTAGTTCCATACTGGAGCACAAAGTATCTATTTTAAATTTATTTTTGAAAGGTTTATAAAATTGTATATATGTAATCAAAACTCAGAACCGAAATTTTATTTTTGCTAAAGTAAATTAAAACGCTATGGTATGGTGTAGGTACTACACGGTAAATATATGTGTATAAAGTCGAATTCGGATAAGAACGCACTGTTTATATGTAAAAAACGCTTAATTGAAAATAAAAATTGTTATTTATATTTATTATTTTTGATCAATCTCAAAGCACTTGCTTGCATTTGCTTAAAAGAAAACCTGCTGATTGAAACATATTTTGTTTAGAAATAATCTAATTTATATGAAACAAACATCCCATAAAAGGAAAAATGTTTAATTTCTGGTAACAAAATACTTACTTGTCGAATACGAATAAAAATATATTAAAATAAGCAAATAGTCGAAAAATCGAATACGAGTATTCGTAACATTACTAGTACGTAGGTACATACATAAAATAAAGATAATGGAAATTTTTTCAACATCCATCGACAGCTTCTATTATTTATTCATGGATAGCTCAAATATATTTATTAGATCAACATCAAGCTTAGTTAGAACTTTAAAATTCAACAAACATTAACATTTTCAACACAAATACTTACATATATATGTAATGCTGCTTCTGTGTGTATAAATATTATTGTTTGCAAGTATTTTAAATACCCTGCAGTCGGCGTAGCTAGCGAATGTCTAGCTATTTCGCGAGCTACCAGTCATTTCCTCTAACTACCAGCCTAACAACTAGCAATGCACTCGACTGACGATTTGAACATACGGATGACATTGACGGTAATCACTTGACACGATCAGACCGATGAGATCACTGGTGAGCAACTCCCAACTATTTCTCTAGTCAAAATGTACCAGTTAGATCAACAATGATATTTCCTAAATGAAAATACTACAGAAATTTAATTTTTTTTTGATACATATTTGTTTATTTATCAAATTTCTTTTTCAATAGTTATAAAATATTCAATTAATTGTTCTTTTTCTTTGTTTATGCAACGTTTTAGTTGACTTCTGCTCATTTTACCTTTAAAAACACTTTTTTTACATGTATATGTGTGAGAGAGTCAAAGGCGAACTCTTGCATTACTTGTGGCCACTGTAGTATTTTGTCGGATTTTCGTTAGGGAAATACTTAACGATTTCGATTAAAATTCTACTTTTAAAAATGCAGGGTATGCCCTTTTTATGAAAACATTCAGGCATACATACATATATATATACATACATATAATTATATAATATATATTTGTACGTATGGTTGGGCGCATGGGCAATAATACAAAATATTTATTTTGTTTTTCTACCGTAAGACATTTCTGTATTATGTCTGAAGTTATACCTATTTGATGTTTACAAGTTTTAAATTGAGTTTGTGAAGAGAAACATTTTTTTAAAAAATTTAATTATTAAGTAAGTATTGCAAAATCAGGTAAACTTCGTTAATACAGTCTTTTTCGGTTAATTGCACATCAAAATTTGCACAACTTTTTGTTCAATTAACCGGGGAACCAATTAGCCGATACCCGCTTAATTGAACAATTCGTTCAATTACAAGAATCCCGTTTAATTGAACAATTTGTTCAATTACAGAAATCACGCATAATTGGAACTACATACTAATGAATTAAAAGAAATCGCATATGTGCACTTTAAGTTTTTCAAAATAATTTTTTTTTACCTTAAACAAAAAAAAGGCAATTAACAGAAAAAAATGTACATATATGTGTATCGCAGGTATTTATTATTGTAGGTACATACTATGTACTATTAAATGCACTATTTGTGTGCACATGAGTTTTACAAAAAAATTAAATTTATAAACTAAATAAAAAACAATTCATATATTGGTTTTACAAAAAAAACATAAACTTGAACACAAATTTTTTCACAAATGATGTCAATAATGTATGTGCAAAAATGCCAGATTATTTTTCAATAATAATGCAATTAACCGGGTAAAAGTAAGAGGAAATTTATTTTTGATTACATGAATTTTGAACCAATTAAGCGGGAAAATCAATTAACCGAGTTCAATTATCCGAGGAAATTTACATGTGTTTTCGTATGCAATATTTTTTTGCCCGATCATGTGGTTCAATTAAGCGTGGAAACCAATTAACCGTAGGGTCAATTAACCGAAAAATACTGTATTATTTTTAGTTCAATAGATAAATATAATTAACATGAAAAATTTAATAAAATTTACAAGATAAATAGTGTTTTATCACGTGCAGATCTTTAGTCAATTAAAAATGATTACGAAAACATTAAGAATAGTCTAAACGACATTGTTAAAACATATTTTTACAAATCGAAACTTTCAAATTCGTTACAAAATCGAAGTTTTTGGTTTGATGGGTAACTTTGTTTTATATTTATACGCACATTTTTACATACATATGTACATACATATGTTTGCCTTATGTTGGCTTGTTACTTTCATTTCAGCACGGATTTAAAGTTGATATTGTTATATGTACATATTGATATAATTGCTATGTAGGTACCTACATATGTATGTATGTATATTGTTATTTGTTACACACATAATTACCTATTATTTTAACTGTAGGTAATAATTTGATATTTGAAAAGTCAACACTATTTTGAGTTAGCTTAAAGCTTAGTAGGTACATATGTACATACCTACTTGCTTAGATGAAAATTCAAATTACTAGGGGGTTTTTAAAAACACATACATATGTACATACATATGTATGTAGCTATTATACATATTAGTTACATACATATGTACTTACTTAGATTATCCAATCAGCCTAACAGAACGTATCAGTTTATCGATTTCGAGAAGGCTAAAACAATATTCATTGTTCTAACGTAGGGCTATTTCAAATAGTAATTATTGACCTATTACATAGGTACTTATGTACATATGTACATACATATCAAAAAACACCTCATAAAAGGGAAAGTTATTTTACTGGTGACAAAATACTTTTTAGCGACGGCTCATTTCAATTATGTATATGTATATATATATATATGTATAAAATAACCTGTTTATTATTTTCAAATATAGTTACAAGCCTATGTACATACATATATTTCAATTTTTAAAATGAAAAACAAATTGACAAATATATAACATTTTAAAAGATAAATACAAAAGCATTTTTAACATACATATAAATACATCAGAGTATATTTTTGTAATCATCAGTGCGCGACATTTTTTTCCACAGAGTTTACTTGTCTGGTACGTATAGTGTTCTAAAAACGATGTGTGTGCATGCATACATATTTATGTTTATAATGTGCTTTGGTGAAAAAAAATTGAAATTTTTTATGTGTGTAGAATAGTGCTTGGTATCAGAGCTGCCGTTTTTTGTTATTTCTAACCAAAATTGGTAATTTTATTTTTCAATGTGAGATGCGAATATTTTTTCATTTTGGTTAGTTTTTTTCGTTTGAATATTTTTTAACTATACATATATATAAAATGTTAAGCTTTGAAAACAATTTTTGAAAATTTTTAATTACCTGTTCATAGTACGATTGGGTCCCAACACTGTCAACACCTCTCCGTACTACTAAATGATCTGCTCTGTGTTATCAAAAAATATTCAATGATTCACATCTAACTAGACCTGACAACTTTCAAAACAAAAATGGGACGAACGAAAAAACTTTTGAACAACTTTTTTATTTCGTACAAAATTTATTATCATTGCCACATAGTTCTGCTGCAGCCGAAAGAATGTTTTCACAGCTTAATTTAAACAAAACCAAATTTCGTAATAGTCTTGATTTTAAAACTATTAACAATATTATCCAATCGAAATATTTGTGCAAAAATCAAAATGTTGCCCATTATTTACGGTCTGCCAAAGATATGAATTGAAAATTCGTATATAATTTCTAATCTCAATACTGTGAATTGTAAATCTATTAATTTTTTGATTTAAAAGAAAAATTTTGTAAAACAATTACATTTTTTTCCTGAAGTACAAATATTGTTTATTTTAAATAAATAAACACTTTAAAAAGTTTGTTTAAATTTAAGTTTCTTGTTATGTTTTTCACTTATTAATAAGAAATTTATTAATATGTAAAAACAATTTCTTTTTTTCCTTTCTTATTATTTATAAATGTGCAGTACAAATTTTGTTTATTGTAATGATCCTATCCAAAAAAAATTTTAATTTATAAACTTTCAATCAAATGAATTTTGTATAAACATTTGGCAGGTTTAACTCTTATAAAAAAAAACTATTTTTACGAATAAGGGCTCAAATAAACAAAAACTGATTTCAATTTAAGTTTCTCCTTTTCATTTACTATTAGTATGATTTTTTTTTTCGTTTTCTTGTTTTGCAATTATTATTTAACTATGTATAAAATGCAAATAAACTGTATGTAATGCTACTTTAAATAAATTTAAATATTTTTTGTTAATAAAATATGCATTTTAAATTTGGTTATTTTTTCACATTTGGTAACTTTTTCAAAATATTTGGTTGTAATATTTTTTTGGTCGTGGCAGCACTGCTTGGTATGTTAAAAGCAAATAACGATTTGAATGTGTTGATCTTTCAAAAGCAAATGCCTTGTATTTTTATACACACATGCTTAGATGTGTGACAAAAAGGGGTTTGTACGAAAAAATGCGTAAAGCTATAATTAAGTTAATGTACATTCAACACTAACAAGCCTCTGTAGCACAATGGTTAGTGGGTAGAATTATAGTGAGCGACTCCTTAGTTCCATACTGGAGCACAAAGTATCTATTTTAAATTTATTTTTGAAAGGTTTATAAAATTGTATATATGTAATCAAAACTCAGAACCGAAATTTTATTTTTGCTAAAGTAAATTAAAACGCTATGGTATGGTGTAGGTACTACACGGTAAATATATGTGTATAAAGTCGAATTCGGATAAGAACGCACTGTTTATATGTAAAAAACGCTTAATTGAAAATAAAAATTGTTATTTAAATTTATTATTTTTGATCAATCTCAAAGCACTTGCTTGCATTTGCTTAAAAGAAAACCTGCTGATTGAAACATATTTTGTTTAGAAATAATCTAATTTATATGAAACAAACATCCCATAAAAGGAAAAATGTTTAATTTCTGGTAACAAAATACTTACTTGTCGAATACGAATAAAAATATATTAAAATAAGCAAATAGTCGAAAAATCGAATACGAGTATTCGTAACATTACTAGTACGTAGGTACATACATACATAAAATAAAGATAATGGAAATTTTTTCAACATCCATCGACAGCTTCTATTATTTATTCATGGATAGCTCAAATATATTTATTAGATCAACATCAAGCTTAGTTAGAACTTTAAAATTCAACAAACATTAACATTTTCAACACAAATACTTACATATATATGTAATGCTGCTTCTGTGTGTATAAATATTATTGTTTGCAAGTATTTTAAATACCCTGCAGTCGGCGTAACTAGCGAATGTCTAGCTATTTCGCGAGCTACCAGTCATTTCCTCTAACTACCAGCCTAACAACTAGCAATGCACTCGACTGACGATTTGAACATACGGATGACATTGACGGTAATCACTTGACACGATCAGACCGATGAGATCACTGGTGAGCAACTCCCAACTATTTCTCTAGTCAAAATGTACCAGTTAGATCAACAATGATATTTCCTAAATGAAAATACTACAGAAATTTAATTTTTTTTTTATACATATTTGTTTATTTATCAAATTTCTTTTTCAATAGTTATAAAATATTCAATTAATTGTTCTTTTTCTTTGTTTATGCAACGTTTTAGTTGACTTCTGCTCATTTTACCTTTAAAAACACTTTTTTTACATGTATATGTGTGAGAGAGTCAAAGGCGAACTCTTGCATTACTTGTGGCCACTGTAGTATTTTGTCGGATTTTCGTTAGGGAAATACTTAACGATTTCGATTAAAATTCTACTTTTAAAAATGCAGGGTATGCCCTTTCTATGAAAACATTCAGGCATACATACATATATATATACATACATATAATTATATAATATATATTTGTACGTATGGTTGGGCGCATGGGCAATAATACAAAATATTTATTTTGTTTTTTTACCGTAAAACATTTCTGTATTATGTCTGAAGTTATACCTATTTGATGTTTACAAGTTTTAAATTGAGTTTGTGAAGAGAAACATTTTTTTAAAAAATTTAATTATTAAGTAAGTATTGCAAAATCAGGTAAACTTCGTTAATACAGTCTTTTTCGGTTAATTGCACATCAAAATTTGCACAACTTTTTGTTCAATTAACCGGGGAACCAATTAGCCGATACCCGCTTAATTGAACAATTCGTTCAATTACAAGAATCCCGTTTAATTGAACAATTTGTTCAATTACAGAAATCACGCATAATTGGAACTACATACTAATGAATTAAAAGAAATCGCATATGTGCACTTTAAGTTTTTCAAAATAATTTTTTTTTTACCTTAAACAAAAAAAAGGCAAGTAACAGAAAAAATGTACATACATATATGTATGTGTATCGCATGTATTTATTATTGTAGGTACATATGTACTATTAAATGCACTATTTGTGTGCACATGTGTTTTACAAAAAAATAAAATTTATAAACTAAATAAATAAAAAACAATTCATATATTGGTTTTACAAAAAAAAACATAAACTTAAACACAAATTTTTTCACAAATGATGTCAAATATGTATGTGCAAAAATGCCAGATTATTTTTCAATAATAATGCAATTAACCGGGTAAAAGTAAGAGGAAATTTATTTTTGATGACATGAATTTGAACCAATTAAGCGGGAAAATCAATTAACCGAGTTCAATTATCCAAGGAAATTTACATGTGTTTTCGTATGCAATATTTTTTTGCCCGATCATGTGGTTCAATTAAGCGTGGAAACCAATTAACCGTAGGATCAATTAACCGAAAAATACTGTATTATTTTTAGTTCAATAGATAAATATAATTAACATGAAAAATTTAATAAAATTTACAAGATAAATAGTGTTTTATCACGTGCAGATCTTTAGTCAATTAAAAATGATTACGAAAACATTAAGAATAGTCTAAACGACATTGTTAAAACATATTTTTACAAATCGAAACTTTCAAATTCGTTACAAAATCGAAGTTTTTGGTTTGATGGGTAACTTTGTTTTATATTTATACGCACATTTTTACATACATATGTACATACGTATGTTTGCCTTATGTTGGCTTGTTACTTTCATTTCAGCACGGATTTAAAGTTGATATTGTTATATGTACATATTGATATAATTGCTATGTAGGTACCTACATATGTATGTATGTATATTGTTATTTGTTACACACATAATTACCTATTATTTTAACTGTAGGTAATAATTTGATATTTGAAAAGTCAACACTATTTTGAGTTAGCTTAAAGCTTAGTAGGTACATATGTACATACCTACTTGCTTAGATGAAAATTCAAATTACTAGGGGGTTTTTAAAAACACATACATATGTACATACATATGTATGTAGCTATTATACATATTAGTTACATACATATGTACTTACTTAGATTATCCAATCAGCCTAACAGAACGTATCAGTTTATCGATTTCGAGAAGGCTAAAACAATATTCATTGTTCTAACGTAGGGCTATTTCGCATAGTAATTATTGACCTATTACATAGGTACTTATGTATGTACATACATATCAAAAAACACCTCATAAAAGGGAAAGTTATTTTACTGGTGACAAAATACTTTTTAGCGACGGCTCATTTCAATTATGTATATGTATATATACATATATATATATGTATAAAATAACCTGTTTATTATTTTCAAATATACATAGTTACAAGCCTATGTACATACATATATTTCAATTTTTAAAATGAAAAACAAATTGACAAATATATAACATTTTAAAAGATAAATACAAAAGCATTTTTAACATACATATAAATACATCAGAGTATATTTGTAATCATCAGTGTGCGACATTTTTTTCCACAGAGTTTACTTGTCTGGTACGTATGTATAGTGTTTGTGTGCATACATACATGTTTATGTTTATAATGTGCTTTGGTGAAAAAAAAATTGAAATTTTTATGTGTGTAGAATATTGCTTGGTATGTAAAAGCAAATAACGATTTGAATGTGTGTGATCTTTCAAAAGCAAATGCCTTGTATTTTTATACACACATGCTTAGATGTGTGACAAAAAGGGGGTTGTACGAAAAAATATGTTGAGTTATTATTAAGGTAATATACACAAAGAACTAACAAGCCTCAGTAGCACGATGGGTCGTGTGTTGAATTATTGTCTCTGACACATATTCAATGCGCGTGACCCCGTATTCAATACTACTGAGGCACCTAGTGTATTTATAAATTTATTTCTGCAATGAATATATATATATATCTTCATTTATTTGTATATATATCCATTTCAGAATCGATACTTTTATTTTTGCTGATTTTCAATACGAAGCATCCTTAGAAAAATACCTACATTTTACTTTAAGAAACAATTCTCTAGCTCTTCTTGTGTCTTCAGAAAATGGATTTCACGTACAGACAGACGGATAGACGGACAGACGGACAGGGCTCAGTTAAATTTTTTTAATTATAAGGATCCAGTATATATATACTATATGGACCTCATATAAATATTGTGGAAATTACACACGTAATGACAAACCTATAAATACCCTTACCATTTTTGGTGAAGGGTATAAAAACCAAGAAAATACTTAAAATACCCACATGGTAAAATAAGAACCTTGCAAAATACTTACAGAATATTAGCAAAAAAAATGTTTACTTTACTCTACTTATAGTGAATAAGAATGAGTAAATACAAATACTCTGAGCGTATAAAGAGAATAAATGTTGTGTTTGTTTTTTTTTTCGTTTTGTATTTACTTGCTTTGATCCCCTTTTGTACTTGGATTTACTCTGAGAATTTTTAAAAAAGCAAATGTTTTTGAATTTAAATGTACTTAGTGCAAAAGCCTAGTATGTACATATGTATTTGTTTTATATAAACACCTCTTATTTGTTTTTTGATAATGAAAATGAGTGCAATCAAACTCTCGTTGAAATCATAATATATACATATATATGTACATGTTTGTATCAGTGATGGAATTTGAGTTTTTTTGTTTTGGGCCAAATTGACAATTTGAAAGGGCCAAAATAGCTTCGAGAGGGCCAATATATTTGATAACAAGCTTCTTATTTAAATAAAAACAATAGTACAGTACACACAGTATAAAACTAATACAGTATATGTGTTTTATTTTATTTAGAACAAAAATTAACGACGAAAATTCACATTGTTTAAAAGTGCTTTTTTTAAGGTTATATTTAAAGCAAATACTTATTTTAATATGTAGTTAAAAAAATATTGTAGTTAAAAAACATATTTTCTATGTAATTCTAATTTTATTGTATATAATCCCCAAGATTTTAGTTCAAAGTTCCTCAATGGTGATATTACTGTTTGTAACATTTTTCTTTGTTATAAGTTTTAAAATACCTTTATCATAACAATTACCAGAATTATATTTAATTAAATCTTTCGATTGCATTAAAGATGGCACGGTATTTACATGAAGACGATTCCTTATATTGGTTTTAATCATATTTTGGGTAGAAAAAATTCTTTTTACACATGCTGAGGAGTGTAGAATGTCAAGAAACAAATAGTGTATTTTAACATCCGACAATGATGAAAAAGCTAAAAACAAGTTAACAGCTGTGCTTACAAGTTCACCTGAAAGGATTCGCCTTGGGTACTAGCACAAGACAGGTTTGCAAATAAAAGTAAGGAGTTTTTTTCTTGACAACCAAAAGAATGTTGGATATAAAAGTATGGTTCGAAACAGGGAGAAAATTACATTGAAAATGTTCTGAACGCTTCCAGTACATTTCCAACCGTTCGAACGATTTGAATCAGTTAGTTGAATTTTGAGCTGAAAGGGCCAAAATAGATTAGAAAGTACCACAGGGCCATCAAACACTCAAAAGTACCACAAATGGCACAATTGTGCCACATTTTCCATCACTGGTTTGTATTATGTATATAATTTTGGTGTTGTAATAGTATAGGTTTTTTTGTCGAGTGTAGCCTTGTGAAGTTTTGTTTCAATTCTGTTTAATACATACATACTTACATATTTTGTTCTTTAGTCTCTTTGTTAAAGTTTTTTGTAGTATTGTAGTTTTGTTTTTAATTGTATGTACATAGATGTTGCCGCTTTGGAAATTCAACAATTAAAATTATTTACATACATACATAAGTCTGTTTTAAATTGCATATGTATGTATGTTGTTTTATGATTTTTATTTTGTAGTTATAAGTGTTTTTGTAATTTTATTATTCTCTATGAAAATTTCGGTATGTCTTGTTTGAAAATTTGTTACTTGTTGCGTATTTTTTCCATTTCTCTTTTCAGTTTCTTTTTTTTCAGCTTCTTTTCGATGTTATACATACAATTTTCCATTTTAATTTTTTTTTTCATCTTTATTGTGTTACTAGGTGTTTTTTTGCATCTGATTTTTTCATTTTACATTTTTCGATTTTGTTCTACAAATTTTTTTGTTTTCAGTTTCGTTTTATTTCGAATGAAGGTTTTTGTCAGAATTTTGCGTTTTATTTTGTTATGTAAATTTTTTTGAAATAATTGTTCATGTACATACATATGTATGTAGGTAGAATTTAGTTAACTAGTTTTTAATTAAATAGTTTTTAAATTACAAAATTAATTTTAAGTTTTTAATATTTCCATTTATGTATATTGTTCATGTTCACAAGTGTTGTTTTCAGTTTTTTTTTTGAAATTTCGATTTGCTTTCGTAGAGATGTTGTAATATTTGTACAGTCTGTACTAAAATGTCTCTATTTCAAGTTGAGTATAAAATTGTTTCTCTTTTTTTTTATTTTCTTATGCAGTTTCTTTTCGTATGTTTTATTTTAATTTTTGTTTCATTTTGTCATTTATTTTTTGATTTTTCTTTTCAGTTTCTTTTTTTATTCTTGTTACTGGGTGTGATATTTTTTTTTGTAACTGTTCTTTTATTTTAATTTGTTTTTGCTTTGTTCCAGTTTTTTTTTTCACTTTTTTTCAAATTTATTTAAAAAACCTTGAATTGCCTTTTGGCGTGACTGTACTTTTGTTTTCATCTTTTTTGTATTTAATGTAGTATGTATTTTGATGTTTGTTTTTGATTTTTATATCATTTTAGTGCTGTTTTCTAACTGGGTTTTTTTTGAATTTTCGGTTTTTATGTGTAGTTATTTTAATGTAGCTTTAATTTTTTCTTTAACTATACTTTTTTTCATTTCATTTTGTCTTGTAAATTATTTTATTTTAGTAGTTTTTATATTAAATGTATGTTTTTCAATTTTATTTAATTAACATATGTCTAATGCATTTAATAATTTTTTTCATTTATATGTAGGTACATATGTATGTATGTATATTTATTGTTGTAGCAAGTTACAAAAATTTTCCACCAAGTTAATGTCCATTGACGTTATCTTTAGACATTTGTAAACGCACGAAATTCTTATTTTTCTCCTCTTCCAATTTTCCATTTTTAATGTATGTATTGGTTTTTTTTTAGTTTATGTAAATGTGTAAAGTTTTGACTGTAGATATTTAAATTATTTGTTAAATGTTGTTTGTTATACCCTTCACCAAAAATGGTAAGGGTATTTATAGGTTTGTCATTACGTGTGTAATTTCCACAATATTTATATGAGGTCCAAATAGTATATATATTCTGGATCCTTATAGATAAAAAAGTTAACTGAGCCCTGTCCGTCTATCCGTCTGTCTGTACGTGAAATCCATTTTCTGAAGACACTAGAAGAGCTAGAGAATTGTTTCTTAAAGTTAAATGTAGGGATTTTTCTAAGGATGCTTCGTCTGTGTTCAGACGATGCAAGTCTTATTGCAAATCTTATCACGATTTCTTCTTTGAACTTTCATTGGCGTTCACACGAAAGCAAGTTTTATTTTTGACGACATATTTCTTATGTATAATTGTGCGTATGTGTGTTTGCGTTTTTGACATTTTCTTTTGTGAAGAATATTCAAGTATTTTTTTAAATTGTGGTTACATTTACATACATATATTTTTTGTCTAAAGTGATATATTTTATAAACTTTTATGTAAATGGATAAATCAAAATATATAATAATTAATTCAATCGTACAATGCGTTGCAGAAGCTGCAGAATTGGATTCGGACGATAGTGAAAAGGATGACATTCTCATAGGTAAGTTATATATTACCATTGTATGTATGTATGTATATAAGTACATAACATGTACATATTTGATTATTGAATATATTAGGACTGGTTGATTTGTGCGAGAAAGCCACACGCCTTCGAACCAGAGATAGTAAAAAAAAGTGGATTAAATCTTGGAGGAATGCGAAAAAGGAACGCGGATCGTTTGCTTTCCTTACAAAAGAGCTGCTATTGAATGACGAGTCTTCGTATAAGAACTACCTGAGAATGGGGAAATCGCAGTTCCAAACTCTGCTACATTTAATTGAACGGAATGTAGAGCGTTCCAACACTGTAATGAGGAAATAAACAGCTGCTGAAAAGTTAGCATTGACACTTCGTTTTCTAGCTACCGGTAACCAAGTTAACACAATTAACAGAAAAAAAAAACAATTTTAATATACATATGTACGTTTTTATTTAATATTGTAGGAGAAACGTACCAAAGCCTGGATTACCAAACGCGAATTTCCAAAGCATCATTTTCTAATATAATACCTGAGGTTACCGAAATAATTAGGAAAATATTAAAGTCGTCGTATGTAAAGGTAAAAATGATTCCAGTTTACTTCATTTTTATTAACTGATATTTTTCAACAGTTCCCCTGCAGCCATCTGGAATGGGAGTCTATTGCTAAGGAATTTGCTTTAAAATGGCAATTTCCTAACTGCATAGGGGCTATAGATGGGAAGCACATAAACTTCAGATCTCGTCGAAGTGACGGTGCATTTTACCATAACTACAAGGGTACAAATAGTATTATTTTGTTAGCCCTCGTAGATGCAAATTGTAGATTTATCTATATTGATATTGGATGCAATGGTCGTAACAATGATGCTGGAGTTTTTCTACAAAGTAAATTAAGAGAAATTTTGGAAGAAGGCAAAGAAATACCTTCAAATTCAGTCGTTGTTAATGGAAGGTGGCTCCAATATGTAGCTATTGGAGATGATGCATTTCCTATGCAAAAATATTTGATGAAGCCATACCCTTATCAAACTAATTCCACAGAGAAGCAAGTGTTTAATGCCAGAATTTCACGAGCTCGTCATGTTGTTGAACACGCTTTTGGGATCCTAGCCAATCGATTTCGTGTATTTTTGACTCACATAGACCTCAAAGTGGAAACGGTTGAAAAAATTACATTTGCTTGTTGCGCACTGCACAACTTTTTGATGAATACAGACGACTCATATGCAAGTAGCACACAACAACCCATAGCTCATGAAAGAAAATGTGAAAGTGTATACAATCCGCGAAAAGGGGAGGCAGAAGCTGTTCGACAACAATTTATGTCGTATTTCAATAACGAAGGAAAACTGGACTGGATGTGAAATCTGCATTTCTTTTATTTATTTGTTTATTAATTTTTCTCAGTGCAGAAGCTTATATTTTGAACAACATATTTTAAAGTTTTTAATAAGTTCTTTTAATTCAATTTTTTTAAAATTGTGCGTTTATTCAAGAAAATAAAAAATTTTAGCATAAATTTCACAAAACAATACTAATATGAAAATTATAAATCAAACAAACATTCATTGTTTTTGTATTTCAAATAAAGTTAATTAACTGCCTGTTTCACGAAATGTGAGAAGTTCTTTTTTCCTACAATTACATATAAAGAAATGTTTACTACGTTTTTTGATAATGCGCTTCAGATCACTTTTTATAAAATATTGTTACAATTTTTTTGTTATTTTTGTTTCGATATCCTTTAAACATATTCTTCAGGACGAAAAATTTTATACAAAAAACCAAAAAAAAAACAATATTGTTCTTAAATTTTAAACACAAAATAAATTTTTAACTTTGTTAGTTATATGTAATCAATCGATTGTCCTGAAGAATATGTTTAAAGGATATCGAAACAAAAATAACAAAAAACTTGTAACAATATTTTACTAAAAATTGATCTGAAGCGCATTATCCAAAAACGTAGTAAACATTCCTCACATTTCGTGAAACAGACAGTAAATTTTATAAACATAAATAATTAAGAACTTAAAATAAAGAAGTTTTTTTGTGTTTAAATCCATTCTTAAACCATAAAAAGTACTCTTAGTAAAATAACATAAATATATGTATACTTAAATTCATTTAAAAGAATTAACTTAAAAGATTTATTCAGATATCTGAATTCATTATAACTACAGTGGGCAGTCTGATGAGGTAAGAAACGCTGTGTTTTAAGTTTTTTCTTATCACTTACAAATTTCAAGGTACAAATTTGTAATCCATTGCTCAATATCACATTCCAAGTTTGTTTTCTTCACACAGTGAAGTTCATAAAAAATTTAATACTACTGAATCTGAAAAACAGAAAATTATTATTGAAAGTTAATTCACAATATGTATGTTCTTACCAGTTAATTAAAATCATCTTCGTCAAAAACAGAATCCATAGATAGCTGCAAAATATCTTTGGTAGATCTAAAGGAGCTTGCAGAAGCATCGCCGATTTTTTTTGAAGTCCATTTACGCATTAGGCATTGAACCTCCCATGCGGCATCAGCCTGTTCATTAGGATCTACTTCTTCCATTTGCGTAGTCACTAACGCTCCCAACCAGGCAAACTTTTTTTCATTTTTGCGCTCACTTAACTTATTTTTAAAACTAAGAATGTCATTTCTGAGTTCTTTTACACCTACGACACGCTGCAAAATTAATTATTTAACAATTTTGTTAATATGTATTTATGTATATGCAAAAGTTTCTGGTGCTATCTTGCTTAAAAAAATTAAATTTATTTGTGTGGTTAGATAATCTATATTTCGTTGGGTGCTAATGATTAATATTAAAGTTTGTTGTCCTCCAATGAAGGAACTATCAGATGTCAAGCCGATGAACCAGATTTGAAGTTTCAACGAAATGTCGGCATATACATACATAGATTAGATAACCATACAAATAAATTTAATTTTTTCCACATAAATTCTTCAGAATATCTTAAATAACTTAATATATTTTGCTATCTTGTTTATTTTTCTTGGTGGTTCTTCAATAACGCTTTCATCTTCGGCGCTGTTTTGGACGTGCAAAGTTTTTGGTGCTACCTTCCTTATGTTTTTTGGCGATCCTTCAGCAGGTCTTTCGTCTTCGCTGCTGTTTTGCAAATAAATTTCTTGCTCTACCCCATTATTCTAAAAATATTTCATTAGTTTTAGTCGATTTTCATTTTATTTAATTGTTTTTTACCTCCACGTTATCACAGCTTTGTCTCATTTTTGTGTTCGTTTTTAAAAAAGATAATTGGTTGAAGCACCAAAGCTTGGGAATATATACGTCGGATTTTCCACAACCATACTTTTTAGAGGTGCTTACCATGCGCAATTCTTGTACATATTGCGTTCTCACATTTCTCCACTTATGTTTTATATCCACCAAGCTAATGGTGCTCATAATACTTTGCATTACCTCCAACACATTGTTGAACGCCTGTGCCTTTTTTGTCCTGTCCAAATATTCAGTAGAGCGTATGTTGTACAGGCATGGATATTGTTGTGTGGTAAGAATAAATTTTTCTGTTTCCTCTCTTTTCCACCTATAGGACATATTTATATATTATATAAATAAATATAAATATATTTAAAACATTTTTCCTCAATTCATATATTAAATTATATTTCACAAACACTTTTTTACTTTAAAAAAACACCACACACTACGAAATCAACGCGGTATAACGAAATTACATATGAAAGAGAATTGTCAAAATATACATACTTAACACTACGAATAAGACAACAAAACGAATTTCATGAGTACATGAGAGGGTGTACTAGTTTCTTTTCCCCCTGTCTCTCTTCTAAAAGCTAATAAGCTTAAAAATAAGACTTGCATCGTCTGAACACAGACTTCGTATTGAAAATCAGCAAAAATAAAAGTATCGGTTCTGAAATGCATATACATATATACAACTAAATGAAGATATATATATGTATATTCATTGCAGAAATAAATTTATAAATACACTAGATGCCTCAGTAGTATTGAATACGGGGTAAAGCGCATTGAATATGTGTCAGAGAGAATAATTCAACACACGACCCATCGTGCTACTGAGGCTTGTTAGTTCTTTGTGTATATTAACTTAATAATAACTCAACGTAATTTTTTCGCACAACCCCCTTTTTGTAACACATCTAAGCATGTGTGTATAAAAATACAAGGCATTTGCTTTTGAAAGATCAGCAGACTCAAATCGTTATTTGCTTTTACATACCAAGCAATATTCTACACACATAAAAAATTTCAATTTTTTTTTTCACCAAAGCACCTTATAAACATAAGTATGTATCCCTACAAGAAATTGCTGATGGAAACTAACACACACAAAACTTATTTACTAACACTCTTTCATCTATGACTATGTTTACATCAGATCTGATTAGTAAAATACTGTGGAGTGAGCAGAGTTCAGATATATGTATTACTATAGTTCACGAAATCTACAAGTATGAAAGAGAAACAAAATCACACGTACACGAATGTTTACATCAGTTTTTTCATATTGCCCTTAATAAAATGATAGAGAATGCTGATGGGTATACCCATCAGCAATGCCCATCATATGATGCATCAAATGACTGTCATTGTTCTTGTAGGGAAATATACTCTGATGTTTTTATATGTAGTAAGGGTAATCACGATGGGTAGTGCAAAGTGTGCAAACGATGCAAATGTGTGCAAATATACACACATTTGCATAACATAACAACAAAATGTATGTATTTGCAATTTGCTTAATTTTGCTTCGTTTGCACTAAAAAAACCATGAGCAAAGATAGTAGTGCATATTTTATCAATTGCAAACGAAAATAAACAATAACTTGAGACATACAGACTATCATATTTTTATGTTTAGAAAAGGAAAATTTAATTTTGTAACTAATTTTAATTTAATTTAAAAAGTTTTAGTCTTCTTTTTTTAATTTATTAGTAAATAATAAATTTATGCATTTGTAACTTGACACCTGAAGTCAGTGTTGCCAGAATCTTTGATGGGCTGCCACATTTTTCTGAGCAAAATTACATGCTCTTCACTAAAATGCAATAAATTTAAAAGTACGCTCACGAAGTACACTAATATGCACAGCAAATTTGCAAAATGCATATTTGCACAATCACCATCGTGATTACCCTTAGTATGTTAAAAATGCTTTTGTATTTATCTTTTATAATGTTGTATATTTGTCAATTTGTTTTTCATTTTAAAAATTGAAATATATGCACATAGGCTTGTAACTATATTTGAAAATAATAAACAGGTTATTTTATACATAGATACATATATACATAAACATATATATATACATAATTGAAATGAGCCGTCGCTAAAAAGTATTTTGTCACCAGTAAAATAACTTTTCCTTTTATGAGGTGTTTTTTGATATGTATGTATGTACATACATAAGTACCTATGTAATAGGTCAATAACGAAGAATAAATAACTTACATAATTACGATTTGAAATAGCCCTACGTTAGAACAATGAATATTGTTTTAGCCTTCTCGAAGTCGATAAACTGATACGTTCTGTTAGGCTGATTGGATAATCTAAGTAAGTACATATGTATGTACCTAATATGTATAATAGCTACATACATATGTATGTATGTGTTTTTAAAAACCCCCTAGTAATTTTAATTTTCATCTAAGCAAGTAGGTATGTACTAAGCTTTAAGCTAACTCAAAATAGTGTTGACTTTTCAAATATCAAATTATTACCTACAGTTAAAATAATAGGTAATTATGTGTGTAACAAATAAGAATATACATACGAATATGCATACGAAAACACATGTTAATTTCCTCGGATAATTGAACTCGGTTAATTGATTTTCCCGCTTAATTGGTTCAAAATTCATGTCATCAAAAATAAATTTCCTCTTACTTTTACCCGGTTAATTGCATTATTATTGAAAAATAATCTGGCATTTTTGCACATACATATTTGACATCATTTGTGAAAAAATTTGTGTTTAAGTTTATGTTTTTTTTTTTGTAAAACCAATATATGAATTGTTTTTTATTTAGTTTATAAATTTTATTTTTTTGTAAAACTTATGTGCACACAAATAGTGCATTTAATAGTACATACATATGTACCTACAATAATAAATACCTGCGATACACATATATGTACATTTTTTTCTGTTACTTGCCTTTTTTTTTGTTTAAGGTAAAAAAAAATTATTTTGAAAAACTTAAAGTGCACATATGCGATTTCTTTTAATTCATTAGTATGTAGTTCCAATTAAGCGTGATTTCTGTAATTGAACAAATTGTTCAATTAAACGGGATTCTTGTAATTGAACGAATTGTTCAATTAAGCGGGTTTCGGCTAATTGGTTCCCCGGTTAATTGAACAAAAAGTTATGCAAATTTTGATGTGCAATTAACCGAAAAAGACTGTATTAACGAATTTTACCTGATTTTGCAATACTTACTTAATAATTAAATTTTTTAAAAAAATGTTTCTCTTCACAAACTCAATTTAAAACTTGTAAACATCAAATAGGTATAACTTCAGACATAATACAGAAATTTCTTACGGTAGAAAAAAAAAATAAATATATTGTATTATTGCCCATGCGCCCAACCATACGTACAAATATATATTATATAATTATATGTATGTATATATATATATGTATGTATGCCTGAATGTTTTCATAAAAATGGCATACCCTGCAGTTTTAAAAGTAGAATTTTAATCGAAATCGTTAAGTATTTCCCTATCGAGAATCCGACTAAATACTTCAGTGGCCACAAGTAATGCAAGAGTTCGCCTTTGACTCTCTCACACATATACATGTAAAAAAAGTGTTTTTAAAGGTAAAATGAGCAGAAGTCAACTAAAACGTTGCATAAACAAAGAAAAAGAACAATTAATTGAATATTTTATAACTATTGAAAAAGAAATTTGATAAATAAACAAATATGTATAAAAAAAAAATTAAATTTCTGTAGTATTTTCATTTAGGAAATATCATTGTTGATCTAACTGGTACATTTTGACTAGAGAAATAGTTGGGAGTTGCTCACCAGTGATCTCATCGGTCTGATCGTGTCAAGTGATTACCGTCAATGTCATCCGTATGTTCAAATCGTCAGTCGAGTGCATTGCTAGTTGTTAGGCTGGTAGTTAGAGGAAATGACTGGTAGCTCGCGAAATAGCTTGACATGCGCTAGCTACGCCGACTGCAGGGTATTTAAAATACTTGCGAACAATAATATTTATACACACAGAAGCAGAATTACATATATATGTAAGTATTTGTGTTGAAAATGTTAATGTTTGTTGAATTTTAAAGTTCTAACTAAGCTTGATGTTGATCTGATACATATATGTATTTGAGCTATCCATGAATAAATAATAGAAGCTGTCGATGGATGTTGAAAAAATTTCCATTATCTTTATTTTATGTATGTACCTACGTACTAGTAATGTTACGAATACTCGTATTCGATTTTTCGACTATTCGCTTATTTTAATATATTTTTATTCGTATTCGACAAGTAAGTATTTTGTTACCAGAAATTAAACATTTTTCCTTTTATGGGATGTTTGTTTCATATAAATTAGATTATTTCTAAACAAAATATGTTTCAATCAGCAGGTTTTCTTCTAAGCAAATGCAAGCAAGTGCTTTGAGATTGATCAAAAATAATAAATAACAATTTTTATATTCAATTAAGCGATTTTTACATATAAACAGTGCGTTCTTATCCGAATTCGACTTTATACACATATATTTACCGTGTAGTACCTACACCATACCATAGCGTTTTAATTTACTTTAGCAAAAATAAAATTTCGGTTCTGAGTTTTGATTACATATATACAATTTTATAAACCTTTCAAAAATAAATTTAAAATAGATACTTTGTGCTCCAGTATGGAACTAAGGAGTCGCTCACTATAATTCTACCCACTAACCATTGTGCTACAGAGGCTTGTTAGTGTTGAATGTATATTAACTTAATTATAACTTTACGCATTTTTTCGTACAAACCCCTTTTTGTCACACATCTAAGCATGTGTGTATAAAAATACAAGGCATTTGCTTTTGAAAGATCAACACATTCAAATCGTTATTTGCTTTTAACATACCAAGCAGTGCTGCCAGGACCAAAAAAATTTTACAACCAAATTTTTTGAAAAAGTTACCAAATGTGAAAAAATAACCAAATTTAAAATGCATTTTTTATTAAAAAAAATTTAAATTTATTTAAAGTTGCATTACATACAGTTTATTTGCATTTTATACATAGTTAAATAATACATAATTGCAAAACAAGAAAACAAAAAAAAAAAAAATTCATACTAATAGTAAATGAAAAGGAGAAACTTAAATTGAAATCGGTTTTTGTTTATTTGAGCCCTTATTCGTAAAAATAGTTTTTTTATAGGAGTTAAACCTGCCTAATGTTTATACAAAATTCATTTGAGTGAAAGTTTATAAATTAAAATTTTTTTTGAATAGGATCATTACAATAAACAAAATTTGTACTGCACATTTATAAAAAATAAGAATGGAAAAAAAGAAATTGTTTTTACATATTAATAAAATTCTTATTAATAAGTGAAAAACAAAACAAGAAACTTAAATTTAAACAAACTTTTTAAAGTGTTTATTTATTTAAAATAAGCAATATTTGTACTTCAGAAAAAAATTTAATTGTTTTACAAAATTTTTCTTTTAAATCAAAAAATCAATAGATTTACAATTCACAGTATTGAGATTAGAAATTATATACAAATTTTCAATTCATATCTTTGGCAGACCATAAATAATGGGCAACATTTTGATTTTTGCACAACTGTATCGATTGGATAATATTGTTAATAGTTTTAAAATCAAGACTATTACGAAATTTGGTTTTGTGTAAATTAAGCTGTGAAAACATTCTTTCGGCTGCAGCAGAACTAGTATGTGGCAATGATAATAAATTTTGTACGATATAAAAAAGTTGTTCGAAAGTTTTTACGTTCATCCCATTTTTGTTTTGAAAGTTGTCAGGTCTAGTTAGATGTGAATCATTGAATATTTTTTGATAACACAGAGCAGATCATTTAGTAGTACGGAGAGGTGTTGACAGTGTTGGGACCCAATCGTACTATGAACAGGTAATTAAAAATTTAAAAAATTGTTTAACAAGTTATATACATATATAGTTAAAAAATATTCAAACGAAAAACAGTAAGCAAAATGAAAAAATATTCGCATCTCACATTGAAAAATAAAATTACCAATTTTGGTTAGAAATAACAAAAAACGGCAGCTCTGATACCAAGCACTATTCTACACACATAAAAAATTTCAATTTTTTTTTCACCCAAGCACGTTATAAACATAAATATGTATGTATGCACACACTTCGTTTTTAGAACACTATACGTACCAGACAAGTAAACTCTGTGGAAAAAAATGTCGCACACTGATGATTACAAATATACTCTGATGTATTTATATGTATGTTAAAAATGCTTTTGTATTTATCTTTTAAAATGTTGTAGGTATATTTGTCAATTTGTTTTTCATTTTAAAAATTGAAATATATGTACATACATAGGCTTGTAACTATATTTGAAAATAATAAACAGGCTATTTTATACATACATATATACATATACATATACTTATATATATGTACATAATTGAAATGAGCCGTCGCTAAAAAGTATTTTGTCTCCAGTATAATAACTTTTCCTTTTATGAGGTGTTTTTTGATATGTATGTACATACATAAGTACCTATGTATGTAATAGGTCAATAACGAAATAGCCCTACGTTAGAACAATGAATATTGTTTTAGCCTTCTCGAAATCGATAAACTGATACGTTCTGTTAGGCTGATTGGATAATATAAGTACATACATATATACATATGTACCTAATATGTATAATAGCTACATACATATTTCATTTACAAATATTTCTCGAATAATTTGCACAGAGTAGGTACATTTTCCAAAAAAAAAAAAAAAATCATAAAAAAGTATTTATCTTTTCAATTAGTATTTTTTTATTGTTTATTGGGAGGAATTATCTATTCTATTCTGCCCATTGGAGAACGCTGTCACATATGTAAGTATATAGCTCTGAAGAAAATATGAAAGTGTGTCCAAGTATGCAGTTTTAACTTACTTTTTATATTGTTTGAAATATTATATTTATATAACAAAGGATACCTATACAGGCTTATTATATTCTGCGAATCACATATATGTATGTATATGCATTGGTGAAGGGTATATAAGATTCGGCACAGCCGAATATAGCACTCTTACTTGTTTTAAGTTAAATTTGTTACAGTATTTTTTTTGTAGTTTATTTCATTTTTTATTTCAACTTTTTTTTTCTTTTAAATTTAGTTTTTTTTTATTGGTTATATTTAGACAACTAAATACTTTGTCACGGTCGCCATGTAGTATAAATGAGAACTTACTCGTTTGACTTGTGTGTGAAGAGTGATTTATGTATTTTATTTTTCATTTTTTCTTACTCGATAATTCTGTTCCTTATATATAGTTAGTTGCTTATATAGTAGTAATTAACAGGGATGAGTTGAAGAGGTAGTAGGCGACAGTGCTGCCACTACAGTGTATGTTGTCAGAGCCCACTGCATTTGACTTTATTGAATTGAAGCTTGAATAGACTTCAGATTGGCTTACACATGCGAATTGAAACACATTACTATTGATTACGTTATCGTTATTATATATACTAGAAAAATTGTAAAAAGTGTTGTATATTGGTAGTAGTGGTATATTTGTGAAGGCTCTACTAAGCTCTTCGACATCTACTTGGCAACAACTTGAACTCACTGATCTACCTACGCCAATCTCACGAATTTATTTCCAATTTTGCCTGGAGTCCGTTGCCGAACCAAAGCGTCTGGAATAATACGCAGTTTTTGCAATCCGGATGCTAATATTAACGTTTCTTCTTGCAGTTCTAAATTCAGCCTTCAACCCTGAGGTTTTAAGTCGCTTCCACCTTGAATAAGAGGAGTCCCTTTTGGCTATTGGAAGTTCAATATTGGCAGAAAACCAAGGCTTTTCCATACCAGATGTTTTTTTATGCTTTAGTGGAACTGTTACATCAAATAGACCTTGAATATTGTTTTCAAAGAATTCTACTTGCTCATCAACCTAAGTCATGTACTGCATTTCAGACCAATCAATACGAGAGACATTATCGTGAAGCACGTCATAGTTTATGCCACTGAAGTCGCGATAGTAGACTGTATGTTCTGACAAAGGAATTCTAAAGTTATACGATAAAAATATTAAATCATGCTTTGAAAAACACGGCGCTGACACTTGGTCGTACAACAATACGTTAACTGGATTAGCAACAAAAACAACGTCAACGTCTGTTAGTTGCTGTATGATGAGTTGGATTAACTGTGTTTGTGGGAGTTAGACCAAAAGATAACATATTGTCAGTTAATTCTGATTCCAGAAGTAGGTTTGAATTAAAGTCACCTGAAATGATAATGTCATCATAAGCAGCGGAAAGCACTTCCATCGCACTGAGGAAATTTAAGAAAGATATTCTTTTGTTCGGCCTGTAGGCGCATCCTACCAACATTTTCTTACCGTCAGAGAGTATCTCAATAAAAATAAATTCAACACATTTCCCGCTTAATGAGAAATTGGTTGAAGATTTTAAGCAAACTTTGCAAGAAATATTATTCTTCACAAAAATAGCTACCCTTCCAGCATTACCCTCTCGATCTTCTCTAAATACTTTATAGCCACTAAGGCAAATTAAACTATCCGGAGTCCCAGGTGAAAGCCAGGTTTCAGAAACGCAGACAATATCTATGTCGGAATTTTCAAAAACAAATCTAAATTCATCAATTTTATTGTTAATGCTTTGGGCGTTAATATGGCAAAGTGTCAGACCTTTCTTGTAATTAGCCAGGATCTTAACCATGCTCATAGTCGTGTCCCTGGTGTTTCCTCCCACAGTGTCACCATTATCCGTGATCATAATCAAATATATAAAGAAAAATCTTAATAGCAACGCAAAAAACAATAATTTTAACAACAAAACTGGTTAGGCAATGAAATAAGGAATAGTAATTACATAAAAATTTATATGATATAAATAAAAGGTAAAAGAGTTCCAAAAACAGATTGATAAAATATAAAAAATTAGAAAAATTGCATATTAAATTGATCTTAAGATCGAAAAAAAGTTTTTAATTGATCAGAATAAACGATTTTAAGAGCGTCATCATTTTCATGTACTTGTACATGAACATTTAAACCAGCGACAGGCAAAAACAGGGTGCCGCGCCTTTTGGATTCTCTTTTCTTATGTACGTGTGTACACGCATTGTAGAGAAATAAACAATTTTAATCAGTCTAGCTTGAGCATTCAAACAGACAGGTTGTGTGTATCGCATTCTTTAACAATCTCAACGTTGCCAGAAAAAAAAATTTTCCCCAACTTTTTTTGTAGGTAAAATAAGAAAAGATGTGTGATGAACAATATGCAATGAACTTTTTATTTTCTTTAAAAATATTTCAACAGATACATACCCAACATTAAAAAATAAAATTTTAAAACTATATTCTATGTTTGGGTCGACCTATATATGTGAATCAACATTTTCTTTACTGCGAAATATTCAAAATAAAAATATTCAAAATTTGCAATTTAGCAATCTTTTCTTAATATTTGAAAAGATAAATGCACTGATTTCCTCAGTGCGACGAGCAATTGTGCGAGAAGACAGTGGAATATCCCTTATGATTTTCAGTAACAAAACATTTAAGGAAATCATTGCTCTTTCAAAAATTCGCATAAACGACGGCAAGGTTTAGCGAGAGACGTAGCAACAACAAAAAAATAACAAAAATAAAAATCTAAGAACTTTGCACTAACGAAATGTTTATAGACATTCTTAATCCAGAAAAAACCAAACTTACCCACATTTTTATATGGGCATCAAACATTACCAGTGGCAGCACCGTTTTATTGTGAGAGGGAGAATAAATATAACTCACACAGTAGCAAAATGTAATAGTATAGGTTGCCTATCGCTGATTTAAACGCTGTGTAAATACAGCTTTCAAGCAGTACTCCTTTTTTAATTTTAGCGCCTCCTAAAAAATAGCATGATTATGCGGCGTTAGATTTTCATTAATAAAGAAAGGCACGTTACTGTCAAAGCCCGCATTTAGCAAACGTAGAGGTGATTTGTGTTGACGACGATAATCAGCAGCAGTTTTGAGAAATAAATTTCGGTCATATGGGGAGTTCATTTTAATAATAATTGGGGGATCCTTCTCATTTCGCATATGTTTAAAGTGCTTGACATGAAAAATAACTTTGTGTGTTAAACTCTACCGTACAAAAAAAAAATTAAATTCTGTCATATTAATTGTCAAAACATTAATAATAAATTGTAAAACTTTAATTCATAAAAATTTTAAAAATTTTAAAATTTTAAATTATAAAAATTGTAAAATTTTTTTTTAAGGGATAGAGTGTAGTGTATCCTATAACACAACATTATTTATATTATTATTTTTCATTATTATTTATATTGCATTGTTTTGAGCTACCCTAATGTAAATTCCTAAGACATTCCTTGGAATTTACATTGGAATATTTGTAGCTTAGGACAACAACTAATTGTGGCGTTAATGTACGAATTTTGTATGAGAAAACCGGTTTTAATGTGCACATTAACTTTATGAATCGTTTATGAATTACACCATTAGTATTTAAGTCCTTGTTTTCGAGATAATAAATCACTCACTATCTTAGCCTCAAATCGGCTTTTTATTTTTTTAAATCACAGGCATATAAATCTGCCTTATAAATCTCTTGCCTGTGGCGTTCTTAAGCGCCGGCACAAATATTTACATATCTTAAACATTACACTTCATCAATCCTCCACACAGTGTTACCAACCATTCTGGTTCCCTAGACTTAGGAATAAGTAATCATTAGTATAAGTGTAAATAAAAATCTCTTTATAACCAGAAATAGTGTGAACTTAATTGAAAGAAAAGTGGAAATTAACGACCCTGGACTAGCTTACACTATGATATTTCTTTTTCTCGTTATTGTTAGAGATTTTGTTCATGTTATCATTGTTTAGTTTTTCAGTTGTTTCGTCAATCATTTTGTTTATTATTTGAATAGGGAAACTATTTTCAATCAGAGTTTTTTTTGTGTTATGGAATTGTTTATCCCTGAGATGGAGAACCCTGAAAATAAAGTTTTTTTCCTTGTTGACTCTTTGAATTTTAGGCTGTGTGGAATTGAAATTCATAATTGTTCTATGTCAGCAATTGTATGTAACGGTGAAAAACTCTTGTTGTCTACCGATAGCGCATATTTTTTCCCTAGTGAAAGCAACCATCGCAGTTCCTATACTTCTTTTTTTTTTTTGTTTATTTATATAAGCTGTGAAGCTTTTTGGTTTAGTATATTTGCAATATTAGATTTTAAATGGTGTAATTGTGTAATAATCTGGGGATTATTATCCCTATTTCCGTCTAAGCTGGAGAACAAATTAGGTGATAAACGAGGGCCAACCTTAAAGGCAAATCCCAATTATAGCCACTCTTAGAATGGTTATAATTTAGTAGTTAAGGGAATAAAAGACGAAAGGAAAGTGAAATTAGTCCTTTTGTTCTTTTATTAATGCAATGGTAATGAGAATGCTTATCGTTTCTAGGGTGTTCATTGGAAATAAAGAGGTAGGTATTTGTGGGTTTTTCTTCCAGTAATGGAAGAGTATATACCGATTCCTCAAAAACTGGAGCCAATCTGACACTTCCAAATGTACTTTCACCCTAATAGTTCGAAAAGGATTCATCGAAGTTAATTTTTTTTCGGGCCACTTGCGGATAAGAAACATCCTGTCTGAGGATGTTTTGTAGCTATACTTCTAGAATCAAGGCAAATAGATGGGACTATGTATCCAACTACCTTGGCGATACTGCTGTGGTAGCTCCCGGATAAACATATAAGGATGTTTCGTTACCCCATCTCCTGGGCCCTGATTGCATGAAGGTTCGCAGTTTATCATTAGTTTAATGACTGCTGAGTGTTTGTCGGCTAGGTACGTTTGCTCCGTCACCAAGAAGGAAAATATGATATTGGTGGTGAAATGTTGAGGTTGTTATTGACGTTGGAGTTATTTTCCATTTTCTAACGGAACTGGTTTTTCCGTCCATGTATGTGTTGTGCCATCGTTTATAGCTTTTAGTGCTGCCTATGGTTGTGTGAGGATGATAGTTATAGGTGTCTGTCTGTTGAACGTTGGATTCTTCATTGTTGTCGGGATGATTACTATGGATTGTTTGTGAAATATTGGTCGGGTGTTAATATTTTTAATCTTATAACTAAAAATTTCTTTTCTTATGTATACTTATATTTTATATGTATATATATATATTTTTATATATATATATTTTTTTTAGTTCCTTAAGTTTTTCGTTTTTTTTTTATTTTTGTTTTAATTAAATATATTTTGAAGTTAATTTTTGCAGGACATAACTTTTTATATAAGATTTTAATAGTTTAACTAGATTTTTTGTTTGTTAAAATTTCTTATTACTTTTATTTTTAATATGTATATTTTTCTTTAACTATTAACAATAGATGTATGTATGTGTGCTGCCAGTTCTATATGAAACTATTTTGAAAAAGTTTTCTAAAGTAATAATTCTTGGTTTTAAAATGTCCTTTTTTAAAAACTTTTTAATAATCTTCAAAAATTTGTTATTTGTTTGTTTAAGAGTTTTATTTAGAGCTATGCACTTTATGGCGCGATGGGGTTGAATTTTACTTTTCGTAACATAATTAATCGACACTATTACAGTTATATTTTTGTTTTTGTTTTGATTTGCTTGTCCCTTTGTTGTTGGTTTTTAAAATCAAGACGAAAAAATATGTATGTATATTGCGTGTTACTCACATTCAACTGCAATAACAAAAACAAAATATTAAATATACTCATATGAATACATATGTATATATATATTAGTGTTTCGTTTTTATTTTGCTTTGTGTTACTAAGTTGCCAAGCTACCCACCAAACAAAACGTCAAGCGTTTGAACTATTATGCTTTGATGAATGTAGTACATATTAGGTCAACAAAATTAATTGAAAATAATTTTTTGTTTTTTCTATTAAATAAATATTATATTTTAAATAAATATTATATTTTTTAAAAACGGATTATATTAATTTTTAAAATATGGATTAAATTTCTTAAAACAATGTCATCAACTCAGAAAAATTATTAAATCTTCACACATTTTATGTAAGTATATACCTAATGAGCATAGCTCTAACCGGGTGTCCTAAGAAACCTCTCTTTTTTTTTAATTTAACCACTATTAAACAATTTTCTGTTTGTTTTATTATGAGTTTTATTATTCTGATAATAATAAGTTAGGTGTGTATCATTATTTGGTTGCCTCTTTATTTTTGTATATATTTCTTTTAATTAATTATTACCAGTTGAGAAGAGTTGTCTTACAAATACAATTCTTATATATTTTTTTACCTTAAATTCGCCTTAATAAATTGTATGTATGCTTGACAATTTTTTTTTTTTTTTGATGTTCGAAAAATATTTTGACATTTATTGCTAATTTTATAGAAAAAAAACAAGGAAATTTTCGTAAATATTTTCGCTTCTTACTTACTAAAATCAATTTCTAATATTTATGTACATGTAATTTTACAATATAATTATGTATGTGTATTGTTATGTTTTTTTTCCTCTTTTTTTTATTTATTTTTAAATAAATTTATGCAAGAAATTGACAATTATAATTTATTTGAAAAGATTGAAAAATGAGTAGGAAAAAATTTCACTTAATTTTTGTATTTTATTAAATTTCAACTGATTTAAGCACTTTTTTTTAAAAAAAAAGTGAGTTCAGTTTAGTTTGTATTTATCGTCGTGTTTTGTTAGTGAAAGAAATTTAACACTTTTGCTGTTTCAACGATTTGAAAGAAAAAATTATATACATATATGTGGGATTTTGCAAGCCCACGATAAAACAAATGTGATTTTTAGTTAAATGCATTGTTTTATTTAATGTTTTAATGTACAGTTTTAATATTAGGTTTTGTTTAATATTTAAATTTATAAGTTTTAGTTAATGCTTTAATTTACAGTTTTATTTACTATTTAGGTTTTATAAGTTTCTGCTTTTATATAATAGTTATAAGTTTTCACTGCTTAAGTTTTATAAGTTTTAATTTACAGTTTTAATATTAGGTTTTATAAGTTTCTTCACTGCTTAAGTTTTATTATTGTTTTCATCACTACGACTTTCCGTCCTCTCAACCTCTATACTCGAATTCTATGTTTTTACTGAACTCTGTCTTTTTAAATAAGTTACTTGTTACTTCTGTTCTGTTTGTTTCTGTTCGGCCTGTTTCTGTTCTGTCTGTTTCTGTTCTGTCTGTATGGGTGATGCCTATGTACCATGTGTTAGCATCCCACAATCGGCCCTCCTGATATTACGTTCGCCCCGAATGTGCCACCCAACGCTTCATATAGTCTGTCACAGTCGTCGTCTTGATAGGTCCCTCAAATCTACCAATTTTCTCAACTTCGTATCTTCCATGTTTTAATATTTTTACTATTTTATATGGTCCTAAAAATTTTGGTTTCAGTTTCATTGCGGTACCAAACTGGGTACGCTTAATGGCTACCAGCTGACCGACCTCGTATGCAATTTCTTGGACTCTTTTGCTATTGTATTCTTTAATTTTCTCCTGTTGTATGTTTAGAATATTTTCTTTTGATTGCTCCCTTATTGTGTCCCATTCAACGTCTAAGGTCTCTACTGCCATGCTTTCCAGAAGATCGCGCATCTCGGTGTCGTCTTCTTTTCTGATATCCAATCCTGTTAAGATCTTGAATGGTGTGAACTTGGTGCTTCTAGGTGGTGTGGTATTAAGTACCTGTTGAACTCTGCTAACGTGCTTATACCAATTCCCTGGTTTTTCTACACACAACTTTGTTCGCATGGTAATTATCGTGTTATTCATTCTCTCTACTTGTCCATTTCCTCTTGGAACGCCCGATGCTATCAATAGATGTTGTATTTTCTGTGACGTGCAATATTCTTTGAATTGACCAGATGTGAATGCGCTGCCCCTGTCTATTATTATTCGTCTAGGATATCCGAAAACTTTTGCTTGTTTTGTTAATCTGTCTATGACCTCGTTTGATCCAGTACTCTTAGTGAGGTACAGCCAAACGAATTTAGAAAACACGTCCACTACCACTAGTATATAGTTGTATAGTTTATGTGTAGTTTCCATTGGACTCACGTGATCTAGATGGTATGTTTGTAGTGGTTTATCCTCTTTATTGATAGGGCTAAGGAAGCCTTCTTTTCGACCTCTTTTTGCCTCGGACACTAAACATTGTACGCAGCCCTTTACAAACCGTTCGACCTTGCCTGTCAGATTTTGAATCAGTTCCTGTGTTTTGCGAGTAGCAAAATGTCCTTGTCTATGTGCCATTTGAATTAATTCCTGTACCATTGAGCTCGTTGTTCAGATCTTTGTGTAGTATGTCGAATTTCATAAAATAGTCTTCGTATACTTCTCTTTCTACTATTTTCCTTACTGCTCTGATCCAATCGTCTTTGACCTGTTCTTATTTTAAGCGGTGGTTTAGTGAGTCTTCAATCATGAGACATGTTAAACGGCTTAGTGCATCTACGTGCTTCATCTTTGTTCCAGGTCTGTGTTCTATGGTATAGTTGAATTCTTGCAGGAAAAGTGCCCACCTTGCGACTCTATGCGGTACATCTTGTTTGCGCACCGTTAATGCGAATGCGTTGCAATCTGTAACTATTTAGACTTGTTATGAGTCATTTTCCCCTAACCAACAGAAGTATCAGCGACAGCAGAACATACGCTGCACACACATACTGACGTTGAGTTATTTTCCCTCAACCAACAAAAATACCAACGACAGCAAAATACCGCTGTATGCATTACTGAAGTAATTACCAGTAATTTTCCTACAGATATATGCTGACGATGCAATACCGCTGCATACATGCATATGTCAGTAACTTTCCTACAGAATATGCTGAATTTGCATACTGGCACACTTAGCAACGACCACGCCAGCGGCAGCGAACGTCAGCAGCACCGTTCATCGAGCAGCACAAAAGTGGGTATAAAAGCGGAGGGTGATTTGGTATGGAGGTCTATTCAGTAAAATCTAGTCAACTGTAGTCAGTGGAGTCAGCTCTAGCCTAGTGAAGTCGAGTCAGTTCTTAACACATAACACACATAACAAAAACCTGATAAAACACCAGCCTTAAAAAGCGGGTCCCTGTGAAGGCTTAATATATTTCCCAAACAAAAACCTGATCAAACACCAGCCTTAAAAAGCGGGTCCCTGTGAAGGCTAAGTGATATTTTAAACATAACATGTGGTTAATAAAAATAAATAATTAAAATAAGTAATAAAAATAAATCTTTTAATTTAAACATAACATTTTGGCGCAGCCGGTAGCCGCGTTAATAATTGCATCAAATAAAATAATCCTTTAAATTGATCTTGCAACAGAAAAAACTGTCCGGTGTAGCAATACCAACAATACCATAACGTCTAAATTCTAGCAACCTTGTATTGTTGCATCCTACATTAGACAGTGTAGAACTGTACAAGAGCCGACAAATTGGTTAACGTCTAAATTCTAGCAACCGTCATATTGTCATGGCTTAGTGCAGGACTAAGAGCTAAAGGAGATCAGAATAAAGGAGAATTACCTTGATTGAAAAAATTCTGCGCGGTTGCGAACAACACATAACTTAAAATAATAATAATAATATAAAGTTAATATAAACACAAAAACCACAAACTACTATGAAGATGACAAACAGCGGAATATGGGTAAGTAGAAGACAGTTTTAATGGCCAATCCACAGACACAGACAGACGACTTAATAAAACGGATAGATAAGTACAATTATTCAGTGGAGAGTCTACAAGTTCTTGCGTGGACAGAACTTAAGGGTTTAGAAGCAGACAAAACATTCCTGGACAACCATAGGGAAACAATAAGGATACAAAGACTGACAAAGTTAGAAGAAGTTATTTATGTGTTACAATTAATAAGTGAATTAAGTAGGGATAGATCATTGGAGTTTGTGAAAAGAATCGAAGAGACAAAAACATTTCTAAAGGGCCATTGCGAGAAGCTAAGAGGACAAATAGAATATACAGACAATTTATTAGAGGACGTAGTAAAGGAAAATACGGAATTAGAGAAACAATTGCAAGGGAAAGGACTTAGTGAGGAAAACTTTAAAAAACAATTGAAACAACAGCAGTTGATAGAGACACAAGAAGACACTATCCAAAGACTACAAACAGCATTGGAAAACGCAAGAAGAGAGTTGGATACAATTCACAGAGCTAGTTCACCAAATCCTTCACTGCACGAAGAACTAAACGAAGTAGGACTACCAACAATAGTCATATCGCACGAGAAAGAAACACCTGCCTTGACGCTGTTGGAAAAAGTAAAAACCCTAATAAACAACGCAAGGAAATCGGGTAGCAGGGGGTACTCCGCGGAAACAAAAGCCAGGAAATTAAAGGAATTAAGCGAATACACCCTGAGATTCGGTGAATTGGAAGACACCGAAGAAGTTGACAGCGGAATAACGGAAGAATTTAATAGACTGATCCCAGTGGCCCAAGAAATTTTGGAAAGACGATCACCATCACCCCGGCAAAACCATACTATTGAGAGAGCAGAAATCGGAACGATCAGAATGACTTCGCTATCCGAGATTATTAAGATAGTTAACAACACAGTCCCATCATTCTTCGGGACCGATGGACCTGACTTACCATCAGAAGTATGCAGGTACATACAAGGATGCAAGATGGTAGAAAGAGAAGTACTCACAGGTGCAAATAACGTCCTAACACAAGATGTGATACAGTGCCTGAAATTGCGACTGCTGGGGGGTGCATACTCAAAAATATCCCAGATGACTTTTGGTTCAGTGGACGCATACTGTAACACCATCAAGAAGTTTTATATAAAAAATAAAAGCCTGGATAAGATAAGGGAGCTGATCTTGGGGTGCACACAGAGCATCAGAGAGTCAGCATGCAAATTTGGAGAACGCCTGGATAGCCTATTAAATGAGGCAAAAACAACAATAGAGAACGAATGGCCTGTGGGACCTGGCCGCCAAACCATGCTGAAGCACTTCAAGAGGATAGCGGTAAGAAGCTTTATCAAGGGTCTGAAAGACCATGCTCTCAAAGCTCGATTTGTGGGACAGGAAGAAGAAGAGCTCACAAACTTGATAGAAATAGTCGAAAATGCAGAGGAATTGTTTGGCGAACCAACGCACAGCATCAACGTAATTGATTCAGAAGTCCCTTGTAGTTTTTGTAACAAGATGGGACATGAATGGAATAGCTGCAAAAAGCGGCTAAACACACCATACTGTATGAGCTGTGGAAAATACGGCCATGAAATGGGACCACTGTGCAGGAATATCGTGAGCTGTACGTTCTGCGGAAACAGCGGGCACGATGTGGAAAACTGCAGAAAGAGATTAGGCTCCCTATACTGCCGATTGTGTAGGATAAACGGTCACAAGGAAACCCCTTTCTGTGAGCCAAAAAGAAACCTACCCAACCAAAACCAATTGGATAGAAGGACGGCAGAAAACAATAGGAGGATAACAAACACAGAATTCCGTGGAAGCCCACAAACAGCGATGGGACAAAATACGAACAGAGGGGCAAATAGAAACAATGGTACACTCCCAACCTGTTTTAAATGTCAGCAACAAGGACATTTTGCACGGGACTGCAGAAGCAATATCAGACAAACTCAGACAGTAGGAACAGGGATCTACCAACAGGTGCGAAATAGCAACAACGGCAGGGACCTAGCTAACAGACCAGTAGAGGCCCATAGCAACACAAATCGGACAAATGGCCAGGGAAACGAAATTCGGCCCAGTTATCGCCATTAACTGGGGTCCCGCAAATTAACAGAAAATCAAATTGGCATAAAAAAGAGAACAACTACAAATATAAAAAAGAAACAGGAGCAAGGAATCGGGTAAATAAAGATGATACGGAGACCGACTCAGAAACAGAGCAGCCAACCAGGATAGTAACCGAGGCAGTTGTACACTCGATGAATAAGGAGAACGGACAGACTATAGAAGAAAATACTGAGAAGAATAATAAATTAAACAAAAACAAGGAGAAAAAAGGTGAAGAGATGATGCGAAATATAGAAGATAGTGCTGAATCACCGGGCAATGTGGACACAGTTTTCATTACGCTCCCCTGCCAAGAAGCAAGGGGGGGAGGATTGGTCCTACTTGTGGATACCGGAGCAGATTTCAGCATAATAAAAGAAGACTCAATGAAGATTTTTCTCAATAAGAACAGAAAGCAAACTAAAACTCTTTCTGGAGCCTTCGGAGGAAAGACTACGACACTGGGCACTACCGAGATCAGGATAGGAGATAAAAGGCAGTTGCCGTGGGTGTTCCATATTGTGTCACGAGAAATACAAATCCCTCGAGATGGTATTCTCGGAAGAAATAATATGTGGAACCGATGTATAGTGAACACCATAGACAGAACCTTGAGCATATTTGATAGCGAACATTGGGTGAAGACGTTTACCCTTCGTACGGAAATAGAGTGTCAAACAAATCATCAACAAGGTGTCTGTATGAGGAAAAGAGCAGTCACTATAGTACCGGTCAATATTATATCGAGAGACAAAACTGTGGTTGTGCATAAACAGGAGATTTCCCCTGGAGTTTATGTTGGAAATACTGTGGTCAACATTAAAAATGGAGGCACAGCAGTGCCCATACGGATGCAACCGAGCAGGACATACCATGGAGGAAGGACATTAAAGTGAAATTTTCAAATTTCAACCACTACACGCAATATGGAGGGCGCGATCAACCCCCTTCGTCGGTGACAAATCAGGACGATATAATAAGGCGTCTAAAAAACACTATTATGACGGAGAGGGATTGGAACATGGAAGAAACAGAGTCAATGAACCGGATATGCGAGGAATATCATGACTTATTCATGTTGGACAATGACAAATTGTCATTCACCACATTGGTGAAACACAAAATACCAATAAAAGGTGAAAAACCACCCATTAATCAACGACAGTATCGTCTACCTCACGTCCATAAAGAAGAAATCAACCGGCAAGTGTCGGAGCTACTACAGGAAGGTATAATAAGTCCAAGTATATCCCCATGGAATTCACCAATATTGTTAGTGCCCAAAAAATCTCAAGACGGTCAGAAAACCTTTAGACTGGTAGTCGATTTTCGAAAACTAAATGAGGCTACAATAAAGCAGGTATTCCCTATTCCTAGAATTGATGAAATTTTGGATCAATTAGGAAATAGCAGGTATTTCACTACCTTAGATCTGGCGAGTGGATATCACCAGGTACTAGTTGACGAAGGAGATAAGGAAAAGACTGCCTTCAGCACCGATAAGGGTCATTTTGAATTTAATAGAATGCCCTTCGGCCTAACAGGAGCACCAGCCACATTCCAGATGGTCATGAACACGATCCTTACAGGCTTACAGGGCCTGGACTGTTTTGTGTACCTCGACGACATAGTCGTATACGGAAGAAACGTGGCAGATCACGAAACGAAGATCATGAACGTTCTATCAAGACTACGAGAGGGTGGTCTTAAACTAAACACGAAGAAATGCCAATTCTTACGTAGAGAAATAGTTTACTTAGGACACAAATGTTTTAATGAGCGAGCACTACCAGACCCTTCGAAAGTGGAATGTGTCAAACAACTTAAGCCACCAAGAACAATAAAAGAAGTACAAGCAATCCTGAGCTTGATCAACTATTACCGAAAATTTGTGGCAGGAATGGCAAAATTGGCTTCACCAATAACAAAGCTGTTAAGAAAAAACGCTAAGTTTGTGTGGACGTCCCAATGCCAAGAGGCCCTGGACAAGGTCGAAGAAAGTATTGCAAATCCTCCAATATTGATTTACCCGGATTTTGAACAACCCTTCAGAGTAACAACAGATGCAAGTAACGAGGCCTTAGGAGCAGTCTTGTCACAAATACGAAACGAAATGGATCATCCGATAGCATTTGCCAGCCGAACTCTCAGTGACACCGAACAAAGATATTCGACAATAGAAAAAGAAATGCTTGGTGTGGTGTGGGCAACACATACTTTCCGCCCATATCTCCTGGGGCGACACTTCACCGTATTTACTGACCATCAACCCTTAAGGGGGATAGCAAACCTCAAAGACCAAACCTCAAGACTTGCACGGTTTAGGCATAAATTATCAGAATACGAGTTTGAAATTGTGTACAAACCAGGGAAGACTAACTTGAATGCAGATGCATTAAGCAGATTACCAACAAAAAATCAAAATATCGGAGTGATAACTAGAGCTCAAGCAAGCTCGAGAAAATCGGAAGAGGAAAGGACAAAGCAAAAAGAGCAACAGAAAGCTCTTGCCGAGGAAAAACAGAGTGAAAATAGTGACAAAACCTCCGCGGCGACATTTTTATCTGAGAAAAAAGATATCCAAGAAGTTCTTAGAAGCTTTCATGACTCACCGCTGGGCGGACATCAAGGAGTCAGGAAGACCTACTATAGAATAAAAAAACAGTACAAGTGGAAGGGGATGCAATACGATATCAAGACCTACATCAAAAAGTGCCCTAAATGTCAGAAAAATAAAAGTGGACTTCTCAATAGAGAGCCCATGGTCCTCACAGATACAGCAAACAGACCGTTCGAAAAGGTATATATGGATATGGTGGGGCCCCTGCCGACAACCACCATGGGAAACAAATACATTCTTACCCTACAGGATGATTTATCAAAATTTTTTGTCTGCGCACCCATGCAAGACGCCGAAGCAGAGACGGCAGCAAGAGTTTTTTATAACGAGGTAGTAACAAAATATGGTATTCCCAAAAAATTAATTACAGACAACGGAACAAACTTCACCTCGAAATTGTTTGGAAGTGTGTGTAAGCTTTTGAGAATTAAGAAGCAACATATTTCTCCCTATCACCCTCAAGCTAACGGGTCATTAGAGCGAAGTCACAGACCATTAGCAGAATATTTGCGAAGTTTCGCAAAAGAAGATGGTTCAAACTGGGATCAGTGGCTTGCTCCAGCAATGCACGTACACAACCATACAGAGCACACGGCCACAAAGCAGACACCATTTAAAATACTATATGGATTTGATGCACCGCTGCCATCAAACCTACAAACACGCATACCCTTATATAACCCCTACGATTATCCCAAATTATTGAGACATCAAATACAAAGGGCTTACGAGATTGCCAAGGAAAATCAAGAAAGAGCTAAGGCTAGGGCAAAGAAGCAGTACGACAAACAGTCAAGGTCTTATACTTTAAAAATAGGAGGCAGAGTCCTAGTAAAAACACAAGCACGTAAAAACAAATTCATGCCCCTATGGGATGGACCCTATGAAATTAAAAGTTTCCCCACACCAGTAAACGTTCAAATAATGGTGAAGGGAAGACTTCGAACCCTACACCGTAATTTGGTGAAGCCATACAGTCAATAAATGATATTTTAGGGAAAAAGGGGAAAGAAAAAAAAAAAAAAAAACAAAAAGGAAATAATAAGAAGAAAACTCACCACAAAATCGACACTGGAGCAGTGTTGTAATACCATGCCTCTCATGGTCTTAAGGTCTTCAATGGCTGAAATAGAAAAAGAAATACATATTTATACAGGTCTAAATTAAGGAATAACGGAACTTAACATGCCGTAGGGAATTTTTTTTTATTTATCCCTCGCTTGTAATTTCCTATTACTTTTATAGGTTGACGTCAAAGGATCTGAAAGAAGCAAAATAATTAGTAAAAGGAAAAGGTTAAAAAAAGGATGGAACGTGACTGACCCGGTATCACCTTCTAATCGGCCAACGGATACTATTCTAAAAATAAAATTAAGCAGACAGATTAGTTAGATGCCGCAACAGATTTACGAAAACGTATTAAAATAAGAATAAATAAGAGACGTATAAAATTTTTTTTAATAATATTTGAATTCTGGAAATTTTGCGAGCAATGAAAGTTTTAAAAAAATATTCTTCAAAAATGAAACTAAAGAGTAAATTTTAAATTTTACTTTTTCAAATT
Source organism: Lypha dubia (assembly GCA_947311025.1). Lineage (NCBI taxonomy): Eukaryota > Metazoa > Arthropoda > Insecta > Diptera > Tachinidae > Lypha > Lypha dubia. Next base: position 73,701,018 of record OX371260.1, read on the forward strand.
TGTTTGTTTTTGCAAGCAAATCATTAATGAATTGAAGTGGAAGTGCACATACATACATATGTACATGAATACTTTAACTACGCTGTAGTCTAGATATTTATTATTTTAAAAAAAAAAAAGTGTTGACATAGCTTAAGCTGCTTGCTAGAGACAATGAAGCAGATCTATTGAGAATTTGTTATACAGATTCTTAAAGATTGCTCGAACATACAGGGATATTGCTTTTGCTTTTGAAAGAAAACGAGTGGAAAGTGAAACTTATAATTGCTTGAAGAAGATAATAAATGGAATCGTATGTAAATCTTTCTAATAGAAATTCAGTCATGGAAATATTTTTATAATTGCGTATTTGCACATACACATTCAGATAAGTGTACATAAAGATATCTTTATTATTTGATTTTTTTCCTGAAATTATTATAGATAATCACACACACACATATATATACATACATATATATATATATATATATATATATATATATATATATATATATATATATATATATATATAAAAGATAAAAAATTTAGGGATAAAATAGATATTTAATTAGTTTTACAAACTATTATAGTCTCTTGATTTTCTAAACATTATATATAGAACAATTTTCAACTAAACGAAAACGTGACTTGTCACAGCTGATAGTGGTGGTAATGGTGGCATAAAAGTGTCATATTTGAAGGAAAACAACAGTTTAAAATTCGAATTTTTTTTTGGAATTTTTTGAATTGAAAATGAAATACATATTGACATGGAGCAAAGCTGACACATCTTACGGAATAGCAATATTCTCCTCTACTTCTGTTGATGCTGCCTGCACTTGTCATGTTTGTTTATTTGTTTCCTTATAACTTTTTTAATTATTTTTACTTCAAAAAAAAAAAAAATTTTTCCTCATTTGTGTTACTTTACTAGATTTTATGGGAAAAATGTGTAAATTTATTAACTTTTATATAAAAGTCGTATCACTTAAGAGTTTTTCATAATACATACATACATACATATTTTTAAAAGATTTTTTTTTTGGGAAAATGTTTTTGATTGATAAAGGAAGGAGGTTTGTTTGTCAAACGACATTTGTATGAAATCACGTTTTTTTTTTTGATAAATTGTCATTGCTTAGGCTGTTGGATGAATGTGGCGCATTAAGTGTATTTGATTTTTGATTTGTTATCCATTAAATAAATTTGCATTTATTTATTCTTTATATTAGTTTTTTTCACCAAAACAAAAGTATTTGGTACTTAAATGCAAAATAAATTTTTTTTGAATTTTGTTGCTCATTGGTTGGATTTTAAATCAAATTAATTTAGTAAATTTGTTTTGATCTGTATTATCTTTTTGTTTTTTTTTTTCTCTTTGTTGTTACTCATAGTAAAATTGTAATGTTTCACATAAAATATAAATGAGTTAAATTGAAAAAAGAGTATGAATGATTTTGTTTTTGTTTGGAAAAATTCACCAATTCTTTGTTTTGTATTATCGTGTTTAAAATTTTTTTTTATTTTTACGGCAATCGTACCGTTCCATGCCGTTTTCAAGACTGCACGATGAAATTTAATTTTTAGATTTGTGCATTAGTGCAGTTTTAATGTTCTACAAAATTATTGTATGAAATACACTAGAACTGCAATACATGAACAAAAAGCGACCCAATTGGCATAGACATCCAATTGAGTAAAAAAATTAAAAAGATATAACATATGTATAGTAAAAATATACATACACATTTATAGCGATAATCGCTAAATTATTGAACCAAATAGTTCTTATGGTTGAGTCATGGCGCAATAAATACAAAATTGTTATACGTATTGCATAAAACTTGAAATGCAAAACTGTTCACAATTATGTTCAGTGACAAAAATTGTCGGCCATTTATGCATCAACAATGACAACGGTTAACGAAATCAATTAAGTTTAGGTTTAATTTATAAATTTGAAACAAAGAATTGAACTCAAATTAAATTCCAAAAATTTCCAACTGGGTTATATACGTTTTTTTTTGGGCATGAGTACTTGGTTATGAAACATGATTCCACGGCAAAATTTTGCCAGACAATTTCACGGCCAATGACAACTAAATCAAACTGCATAGTTTAATGTACGTATATGCATATGTATATGTACGTATATGTGTGCATATGGATATGCAAACAGTAAAAAAAAAAAAAAAAAAAAAAAACTTTTCGATTTTTTTCTGTTTGTTGTTGATTTGAAAATAATTATGTATACGCGTATGTATAATTTAACTTTCAGATCAACAGAAACAACAAAAGTATTAAATTTCTTTCACTAACAAAATACTAACAAATACAACTGAACTCACTTTTTAATAAAAAAAAGTGCTTTAATCAGTTGAAATTTTGTAAAATTTTTCCTACTCATTTTTGCAACGTTTTAAAATGTTTTTAAAAAATTTTCAATTTCATGTAAAAGTTATTTCAAGGTTAAGACAAAAGATAAAGCCAATGTTAAAAATTTTATCAACCAAAGAATTTGTCACACATATGTACATACAATTTAATATTAAGTAAAAATTAAGGTCATACTCATACACAATACACTTATAGAAAATTCATATAATTTTGAAAATAACTTGAATCGAAAAAGATTACACTAACATTCTTTTCTCTATCTGTAGGCAGAAGATCTTATTTTCTATTATTTAGTACTTACATTGCCACATAAAAATAAGGTTAATAATTTTTTTAAATACCGGTAAATGTCCTGTAAATTAACAGTCAAGACTGGTATTAAGGCCGAAAATTCTTTTTAATAGAGAAAATAAAATACCTATGTACAATCGTAAAAGTAAATTACGAAAAATTGAATTTATATTAAATTTATGAAAAATGTTAAACAGAATATGATTTATTTCAGGCATACATACAATTTAAAGTTAAAAATTATAGGAATTATATTATTAACACAACTCTTCTCAACTAGTAATAAGTAATTGAGAGAAAAATATACAAAAATAAAAAACCAACCAAATAATGATACGAACTTAACTTATAAAACTTAGAAACAACTAACAAATATTTTAAATTTTTGATCAAAATAAGTAAAATTAAAAAACGCAATAAGCAAAGATATGTAAGAAAATTTTTTTTTTTTTTGAAATCATAATAATAAAATCCTGTAACTGGTTGAGTATAACAAATCCAAAATATTCAATATAATAATAATAAGAAATAATAGTAATAAGGAAAAATTGTAAGAAAAGAAAATTTTATATAAGTATACGTAAGAAGAAATTGTTAGTTATAAGATTAAAAATATTAACCAGCGTTTAAAAACAACCAACAATCATCATCCCGTTAACAATGAAGAATCCAACAATCATCAACAGCAGCCTATATCTATCAACCTCACGCAACCGCAAAACCTATATACGATACCACAACGCATACATGGACGAAAAACCCAGTTCCGACAACAATAAAGAATCCAATCCAACTATCAACAGACAGACAGCCATAACCTTCAACCTCACACAACCATAATCAACAGTTAAAGCTATATGCGATGGCACAACACATACATGGACGGAAAACGCAGTTCCGTTAGAAAATGGGAAATCACCCCAACGTCAGTAACAACCTCAACATTTCACCAACAACATCATATTTTTTCCTTGGTGACGCAGCAAACGTACCAAGTCGACAGACACTTAGCAGTCACCAACTAATGGTAAACTGCGAACCTTCAGGCAATCGAGGCTCGGGAGATAATTACATATTACTCCGAGAGCTGCCAAAGCTGTATCGCCAAGGTAGTCGGATGCATACACACATCTATTTTGACTTGATTCCAGAAGGATGGCTACGAAACATCCTAAGACAGGATGTTTCTTGTCCGTAAGGGGGGAGGGATGTTATGAGTCATTTTCCCCTAACCAACAGAAGTATCAGCGACAGCAGAACATACGCTGCACACACATACTGACGTTGAGTTATTTTCCCTCAACCAACAAAAATACCAACGACAGCAAAATACCGCTGTATGCATTACTGAAGTAATTACCAGTAATTTTCCTACAGATATATGCTGACGATGCAATACCGCTGCATACATGCATATGCCAGTAACTTTCCTACAGAATATGCTGAATTTGCATACTGGCACACTTAGCAACGACCACGCCAGCGGCAGCGAACGTCAGCAGCACCGTTCATCGAGCAGCACAAAAGTGGGTATAAAAGCGGAGGGTGATTTGGTATGGAGGTCTATTCAGTAAAATCTAGTCAACTGTAGTCAGTGGAGTCAGCTCTAGCCTAGTGAAGTCGAGTCAGTTCTTAACACATAACACACATAACAAAAACCTGATCAAACACCAGCCTTAAAAAGCGGGTCCCTGTGAAGGCTAAGTGATATTTTAAACATAACATGTGGTTAATAAAAATAAATAATTAAAATAAGTAATAAAAATAAATCTTTTAATTTAAACATAACAGACTGGTATACCTAGTACAAATATTCGCCAGAATCGATTTATTTACGTTTGCGTCTCTAATGCCTTGAATAAAATAGTCTATGAGACTCTCGTCGTCTATGTTAATGGGTTTCACGATTTCTTGTAGGCTGTACGACGATTTGTTAGTGTTTTGTGGACTTCTTACGAAGACAGTTTCGTACCGAATTCTTTCACTAGCAATATCTTAAGGGTATTCCAATCAGTGATGCCAGATTGACTTCTGACAAACATTTTTGCAGCGCCCTTGAGTAATTGTTTTGCGTAAATAAACTTCCGCAAACTATCGCATCCGACTGTATAGGCGATATCCTCAAACTCCTGTATCCATTGCGATACCTCAGGTAAACCCTCACCAGCAAAAGTTGAGCCTGAATCTTGTATATCTCGTAATGTAAATATAGCCCCGCTACTCGGAATCTGTTTCCCCTGTCTCCTGTATTAGCCCTAAATACGCTATCAGCCTATTCTGTAAATCTACTTTGTTGCCATTTTTAGCTAGGTCCAGTTCCCCTAACTTTGTTTTTAGCTCTTCGTTGGTCATACCTAAAATTTCTTCAATTTTCATCGTGCTAGTCGGTGCTGTATAGATTTTATTTTTAAAAAAAATATTTACTTTATGGTAAATGTTTTGTGTTTAATTATTATTGATTTGGATGATATTAAATAATATACGGTTAATACAATGTTTAATGATTTTGTAATTTCAGTGTATTTTTTTTTTAGAGGTTATGTTAACCTGGAAGTACAGAAAACAAATGTATGATCAAAATATTTGAAATAAACTCGACATCTAATGAACAATTTGGAAAATATTGATGAGTTTTGTACTCCCCTTGTCTACAACTTCTAAGAATATTTTATCAATTATAAAATATTTTCATCAAACTTCTATACTTTCATCGAAACCTCAAGATCTCATCAACTTCTAAATTATTACATCAAATTTTCAAATAACTTCATCAAAACATCTAAATATTTTCCAAAACTTTATCAAAACTTCAAATTATTTCACAAGACTTCCAAAATATCATCTAAACTTCTGTAGACTTTCATCAAAATTTCTAAAACATTTTCCAAACTTCCAAAATTTTTTTTTTGTTAAACTTTCAAACTTTTGTAACTTTTTTTTCATATATAATTTTTAATATGATTTTAAAATTCTCATCTATGTAATTATATTTCATTATTTGTTTAATTAATATTTTTGTAATTATTTAACTATTTGTATTTTTATTCTATAACATTTCGTTCTATAACATTTCGTTCTATAACAGTGCTCCCATATAATTGTCTCTTAAAGTTTCCAAACTAATTGAAATTTTTCATTTAATCTGTTGAATGTTGGCACATTTAAATTTGCCGAGTTTTTTACTTTAATTTACCTATATGGCAACACTGTAAATGTCATGTAAATAAATTTTAGTGTATACTAACAATAATATATAAATACTTATCTACTGGTTTTCTTTTATTGTTGCACTTGTCTTCCATCAACTGATTAGGGTTCCCATATGACTTATTTTCAAAAGAGAACTTTCGTTCTAAAAAAAGAGAACATTTTAACTAAAAAAGAGTTTACAATAAAAAAATTATTTATTAAATAATTAATAATTTTTTTTTGATGTTATAATTAATTAATTAATTATTATTAATGATAGAAACAACGAAATAAATATATAATAAAACAATAAAAAACAAAAAGAATCACATTTTCTTAAAAAAATAAACAAAATAAATTCAAAAATCACATTTTCTTAAAATAAACATAAACAAAATAAATTAATATATAAAAATTAATTGAGATCAATATCTGATTCTGATTCTGACATTCTGATTGGACAAAAAACTACCGCACCAAAAAAAGAGAGTGAACAAAAAGATACAAACACAAAAAGAGAACATGTTCTCTTTAAAAGAGATGTAATGGACAGCCTACAACTGATGCTTGTTGCCTCTCTGCTGTTCCTTCACTGGTGTGTTTTTTTTTTCTCCTCTTCGCTGTCTCTGCTTCTTCGGAGCAGAGCGACTTTTTAAATTTATTGTTGCTTATTTTTGACGTCTGTTGCTAGGTATTCCCTACAAAAATTATTGGAGTACATGGTCCATTTTATATAAAAGGAGTAGTTTTTGGACTACTCCTATGTAATGCGGCCGTGGAGCATTTCATTTGTACACACATTTGTAGTTAAATACCATTTGGCAACACTTAAAATGTTTGGAGTTAAATTGAAAGTCTGGCAGCTCCCCTGTTAAAATTAAAACAAATTCATGGAAGCTGAAAGAAACACAATTTAACTCGTGTTTTTTCAATTTCTGAATTTTATTTTGTATTTTTATATAAATGTAATGGAAGGGCTGAATTTACACATTTGTATATATGTCCTTAAAATATCATTCAATTATATTAGTGACAGAGATACATACATATATGTATACATATTTACCGGGTACTCCATGGAATAGCAAAATAGAGTAGTTTCGAAACTAGTCCCTGTGGGTACTCCTTGGATTAGTAACATGGAGTATTTTTTGGGTTACGTGGTCCAGCCCTAGGACATCGCAATGTAAATTGGACCATGTTTTTCCCATACATTTGGATTAGTTTTGGAGTAGTCCTACTCCATTGTGGAGTAGTCCATACACGCATGTATGGACTAGTCTCATTTTTTGTAGGGTTGTAGTGGCAGCACTGTCGGCCTACTACCTCTTCTACTTACTTACTACTATTTAAGCAACTAAGTAAAATGAATTAAATAAAATCACTCTTAACATACCATCCAACAAGAGCAGTTGTTTCTTATATTACAGTATTGATTGTTTTATATTTTCCCCACGTTGGTATATCCCTACAAAAAATGAGACTAGTCCATACATTGCGATGTCCTAGGGCTGGACCACGTAACCCAAAAACTACTCCATGTTACTAATCCAAGGAGTACCCACAGGGACTAGTTTCGAAACTACTCTATTTTGCTATTCCATGGAGTACCCGGTAAATATGTATATATATATATATGTATGTATCTCTGTCACTAATATAATTGAATGATATTTTAAGTATATACAAATGTGTAAATTCAGCCCTTCCATTACATTTACTATATAAAAATACAAAATAATATTCAGAAATTGAAAAAACACGAGCTAACTTGTGTTTCTTTCAGCTTCCATGAATTTGTTTTAATTTTAACAGGGGAGCTGCCACATTTTCAATAAAACTCCAAACATTTTTAGTGTTGCCAAATGGTATTTAACTACAAATGTGTGTACAAATGAAATGGTCCACGGCCGCATTACATAGGAGTAGTCCAAAAACTACTCCTTTTATATAAAATGAACCATGTACTCCAATAATTTTTGTAGGGATAGTTATCCTTTTGTTGCTTGGATTTCTTTTATTTATTTACTTTAACAAACGTTGCTTGAAGTTTGTTGTAATTTGTAATTTAAAGTCTTTTATTTATTTATGTATTTATTTATTTTTACGAAAATGTTTTCCCAACAAACACGAAGGCTTGATTTCAAATAGAGAATGATTTGAAATAAAACCTTTTTTCAAACGACAAACGTTTGAAAATGATTTGAAAATAACTTGAAAAACATAGCATTCTCAACGAAAAGGGGAAATTATTCTCAAATTGAGAAATTTATTTATTCTCAACTTACTTTCAAACATTATTCTCAAATGTGGATTGCAATATAATGTGGAAGATAAATAAAATACAATTTTTGCTTTGTAAGTTCATGTTTAATATATAAATTCATGGAATTCATTATTGACTGACAAATTTATGTACTTGTATGTGAAAAGTTACAAGAAAATAGTATTGCATATAAATAGAATAACAATATCTTAATTAATTGAAGTTTTTAATCATTTCGATGTAATTTCTTATTGATGCATTCCACTTTCTTTTGATGGCGCGTCATAGCATGTTGGAAGAAACTAATTGAAATTTTTTGAAAATAAGGAATCTGTTGCAGAAGGAAATTTAGATGAAAATGAACCTAGAGGTGTTAAAAATTATTAAGTTATTTCTTTAAATAAGCTAAATTATAATACTTTTTATAGTAGTTGTAACACTCAAAGCTCTAACCGTCATTTTTGTCGTTGTACCTTTCCAGCACAGGTTTTGAGTAACTTCGTCGGTAAAAATTTTTCGCCAAGCAAATTTTAAAAATGTTTCTGGGGACTGTGATATGATTAAAGATACTTTTTCTACCTGGAAACCATATACATATGAATTTATGCTTTTTATTAACTAAATATATTGCCTATTTAAGTCCTCACCTTGGCTCCTCTTCATTTTCAAGATTGTCCATGCTTTCAGTAGCCCCTCGATCATATAACAAACATATTATTTATTCACTTTCCCGTTTTATATTTTTCTTATTTGCGTTCTTACTCATAATTAATTTTTGACACACAAGCAATATACATATATACTTTTTTCTTCACTCTTAACACACTTTGATCGCCATATTTTTAAAATGTTTAAAATTTCTTTTGTGCTTTAAGTAGTTTTGTCACAAGGCGAATTCATAAATATGCCTCGATTGCCACGTGTATTTATAATTTGAAAATGCCACTTGACCTCAACTTGATAACAAATTGATAAAACACTGATTGTCAAATGTTTATACTGAAATCATTATCAACTTGAATTCAAGTGTTAAACACAAACCTTCGAAAAATATTTGAGAGTTGTGCTTAATATCAAATGATAAAGCCATCTTATTTCAAAGGTTTGACTTCGTGTTTGCTGGGTTAATGTATTTCGCTTTTGCTGATTGTTCTATTGGATATATGTACGTACTTATGTACATTAGGGTGGGTAAATTTTTTTGCCAACTATGCGTACAGCAAAATCGTAATCTACGGGAAATTCTAAGAACTTTTCCCAAAGAAACCATGGTTCTAAAATCAAAATCGAGCTTCCGGTTTTTTAAGAGAAAATTTGGTGCTCAGGACTATTGTTATTTTAACATAAACCTCCAAAACCATTTTTTGGGTAAATAATTTTCTATAAATGAGGACAGATATAGAAAGCTGAGAAAATTTCCTTTAAAATAAGCGCTCTTCCAGCGTTACAGGTCAACTATTCACCAATTGCAATGAATTGCAATGAATATTTCCAAAAAATAGCATTATTTTCGGATGCCCTGAGCACCAAATTTTCTCTTAAAAAACCGGAAGCTCGATTTTGATTTTAGAACCATGGTTTCCTTAGAAAAGTTCTTAGAATTTTTCGTAGATTACGACCTTGCTATACGCTTTGTCATGTTTTTCGGTCCCGTACAAATTGACCCACCCAAATGTACATATACAAGATATGTTTATAATTTATTCAAGCAATTCTATTTTCCATTTATTTATTGCTGTTCTCTTGTGTGCATGAACATATTTCTCGATCTTTTGTTCAAATGGTGGTGGTTTTTGTTTTTTTTTTTTTATTTGTTGTTCTCTTGTGTGCGTGTATATGCATACAAACAAAAAAGTAAGTACATAGGAATGTTCTATGTAAAAACTCGTTTCACTTTTTTTTCTATGTAGGTAAACTTCGTTACTATCTACACTTTTGCCGGTTGAAAACTTGATTTTATTTTTTGTTCTCTTCTTGTTATTCTTGTGCGTTTTTGTCTTTATACCTGTATGTACATATGTGCATATGTGTATCAAATTGTTGTATAGTAAAACTCCTTTTACTTTCACTGTTAGGAATTTTGTACAATATCTCGAAATATGTACAGTTTTCCCAAAACGCTGATGATTTTTTATTTAAAATTTTCGGGATTCACAAAATCATTTTGAAGCATTTTGTTCTGTTTGTTTCTGTTCGGCCTGTTTCTGTTCTGTCTGTTTCTGTTCTGTCTGTATGGGTATAGGCATACTGTGACCATCCGTCCTTTTTTAAAAAGGACAGTCCTCTTTTTTGACACAACGTCCTTTTAAATTTAAACAAAATAAATTGTCCTTTTTTAATTAAATTGCCCTTTTTTGTCCTGTCTTTTTGATGGCTAATGTTCTTCTTTAGTTTCCAAAATTAAAAGTTTTATTTTCTCAAAATACTGAAATTTTAAACTCAATACAATATAAATTTATAACCACCCAAGACAGGAATTGCCTGGCAACACTGAAAAGTGCATGTTCAATGTGTCAAATTTTCTGTCGGTTTTCAAATGGACTGTGCAGAATTTAAATTGTTTTTATCAAATAACATTGATATAATAAAAAAAAAAATACATTCTTCATAAGAATATCAATAATATATAATCCTTAAACTATTGTTTATAGTTATTTTTATTTATTGAATTTTGTTATTTTTGTATTATTGGCTAAATTTAATTTCTTTGTTAATTTTGATTAATTAATTAATTTTTTGTTTTAACGACGTATGAACTTCTAGGCATATTAAATTTCTGTTTTAAACATTAAAATAAGTACATACATACATACATATTATGTATGTAACAAGAATTCTTGTACTAGTCACTAATATTGCATTGTTTGAATTATATTTTTATTTTATTGATATAAAATATATCTATGTAATCAAGTTAATACCAAGGTGCTGTGCACATATTACGTAACGCTGTTTTCAGAGATTTTATACCCCCCTCCCCCCCTTCGTAACGCTTTTTACTAATTTTTCAGTGCAAAATTTTTAATCCGTAACAAATCTTTAACCCCCCCACCCCCCTGGAGCGTTACGTAATATGTGCACAGCCACTAATTTTTATTTAATTTTGAGTGTCCTTTTTTTTTTGTCGAAAAATATGGTCACCGTACCTATGTATGTACCATGTGTTAGCACCCCACATATATATATATATATACATATATATTAATAATTAAATATACATATGTATATTTATTTATTCAATTTGCTTTAGTTGTTCCCGGCCTTGAAATAGTCTGGCAAAATTTTGCTGTGTAATCATGTTGCACAGCTACATAAGTAGTCAACTAAAGTCATGTAAAAAAAACGAACTAAATTCCCCAATTGGTAATTTCTTCTCGCTATGGAAGCAAAAAAGATTATTGCACATGTTATTATTTGTGCGCTATACAATTTGAGAACAATAGTTAGTTAAATTTTTCCTCAACTGACGTGTATGCCAGTTGTGTAAGTTGCTGTTCATGTATTTTCGCAAATGTGTTGATTAATCACTTGTTTTCATGTTTGTTCGTCACATTGCTTTTAGCTCCAGTGTATCCCACACAATAAATGAGGGCAACATCAAAACTGCACTAATGTATAAATTTTCTTAAGTTGCCCTTGATCTCAGTTTCGAATATCTGTCATTTGTTTTTCCCTGCAGTCGTAAGCATGTGCAAACATTAAAAATGTTTGTAATTGCTTTATGTTTCCCTTATTGTGCATTTAAAAATTAAATTTCAATGTGCAGTCTATGGTTGTGAGCGATATACCGTTTAGAACGGACTTCTGAACAAAACAAATAAATATCATACAAAAAAACCAACTGTGTTTAAAATCAAACAACAAACGAAATATATAAAAATCGAACCCAAAAACCAGAAAAAATAATAAAAAAAACGTGCTTCGTTTTGTAAATGTCAAACAAATGCAACAAAATAAAAACGAACAAAATTAAACACAACAATCTCATTAAATTAAATCAGAAAAATATTACATTTGTTCTGTTATCCGTGTATTATTGTATATACAGTGCCGTCTGGGTAGAGTGAACCCCCCATGATATAAACACCTCGTTAGAGTGAACTGCAGAATGTTTACATTGACTACTCTGTAGAGTGAACACTCATGAACCTCTATAGAGTGAACATACTTTATAGTGAGTTTTCAGGTTTGGCGAAGGAGAAAAACAATGAAAAAGACTATAAAAATTAAAGAGAATATAAAATAACGGTAAAGTAACGATTCTTTTAGAGTAAGTTGACAAGTTACTCTCACAAATACGCATTCTATGAAGTGTTAATTTATTTAAGTCTGCGCGCATGTTCCATTAAGGTCGTGTCTCAAATTTCTGAACAATTGGTGTTATATAATTGTTACATAAAAATGGATTCGAAAAAAAGAAAGCATTTATCCTTATATCAGCTGCTGAAGCCATTAAGGTTTCTAATGAGGGTATCGAATGGGCTGAGGCTAATACTACAAATTTCGCGAATATGCAAGCTCTACATTGCCTTCGCGATCAAGCAGTGCAAATATCGGTAAACAAGCCAAAGAAACGAACAACTATTACTAATTTTTTCCAGTCATAAATTTAAACTTTAGTATTACATGGAAATAAATAAAATTTATAACCTATAAATGCATTTAAAATAAATAAATTAGTTTTTTAAATAAAAAAAAATTTAACCTTGATTTAGTGAACAACCTGGGTATAGTGAAATCGCTCTGCAAAAATTAGTTCACTCTACCCAGACAGCACTGTATGTTGTGATCATAAAGCCTAGTGTATGCAATAATAAAGTGATTGTATTGAAAAAAAATTAAAAAAAAAAACTTTATTAATTTAAATCCATTTTTGCAAGTCAGACTCAGTGCCACTTGTCATTGCTGTTGCATAAATTGTGGTGATTATTTTTATCAATGTATTTGTTGTTGAATTTTTTACTTTATTATTGTTTTTTTACAAAAAAAAGTTATAATTTCTATAAGTGTTGTTTCTTCGAAAGCAAAAAAAAAACGACAGAAAAGAAGCTCTTGAAAACAAAAATCTTCAAAGTTTAATATCAACAAATGGTGACAATTAAAAAATATGCATACAACAAAAACTACCTATAACAATTTTGGATTAATAAAAATTAAAGCATCTATTAAAGTGAATAATTGGAATCGCGTGACATGAGACGTGATATGTGGTCTAATTTAAATTATAAAAAAGGGTCTCAAACCGGAAATCAACATACAAATCAAAACAAACACAAATATCTTCAACATTGCAATAAACACAGATAATTTGAAAAAAAAACCCGTTCCTCTAAATTACATTGCTTTTAAGATTTCCTTCCCCTTCTTGCTTATCACGATTCGGTAAGCTTTTCCCTGTACCACTATGTCCTTTCCCATATGTTTATTCCGTGTCCAATTGCGTTTCATGTTTTGTAAGACTGCTGCGAGTGTAGCTCGCGCTCCCGTGCTTGTCTCGCCCCGATTGCCAGTTCTCATTCTCCATTTTCTCATTGTTGACGCCAGCAGCTCCCTCGTAATTGGTTGTGGGTTTGAGGTTTGCTTACCGCAAAATTTTCGCATGCACTGATCCGCATTGCGAATCAGGTGTAGGCCACAATCTACTAGGTTGGACTGCTGAATGCAGTCTGCGTATTTGAGTGGAAGAAGATTTGTACAGTTGGTATTTTCTCCTTGGTACTGCCAGTGATAAAGTGACCGAATGTAGCTTGCAGGCGTATTCATATTATGTGGTTTGAGCGAATCATATATTATTAGCCCGTCCTTCGTTGCAAAGGCCAATGTCCAGTGGTTCTGTTCCATAATGCGCATAATTACTAGTTGTTGCACTGAAGATTTGCACTTTGTCTGCTTCGTTCTTGGTGAGAGCTGTCTTTGCCACCCAATGTAGGAATTTATCTATATGGTTGTCGTTTAGCCAACCATTCCACTTTAATACTTGGAAATCTTCCACTGTCATCATCCTGACTCTCTTCTTGATTTTATATTCGCAATACCTGTTTGGCATCTCCATTTTCCTTGATTTTATCATATATTGAGGGAATAAAAGAAAGAAAATACTGTGTTTCCTGCTGAGTTCGTTAGAAGACTTTCTGCACATACACACGTTAATTTGTACGCTGTATGCCTAAAACAATTCTTTCACCCTAAACGTTGTTTATTACGATGGAAGGTACTAAAAAAATTACTTAGTAGTAGTAGTATATTTTTTTTTCTTTTTTTTTTCTCTGGGACATTGCGTCCGAAATTTGGATGCAAATTGGCTGACTTGAAGCCGAAATGGAAGAACACAAACACAAATAAACAGATTTCTTTAACAATATTTTTTTAAAAATTTTTTTAATTGAATAAATCATGAATGTTTTTTCACATATACATACATACATACGTATGTATATGATTTTTGAATGGACTATATTAAAATAATATATTATAAAAACACACAACATGAATTTTTTAGTTTATATATAAGTATGTATAACAATATTATATTTAATATAAAATATAAACAAACTTTTTCACAAAAACCCAAACTTTTTACACAAAAACACTAACATCCAATTCACACCATGATTTTAAAAATAGCGATTTTTTTTAATTCCAAAACCTGGGCAGATTCATACCATGATTTTTAAATGCTGATTTTTTTCTCCGTAATCGGTTATTCTTCTTTACTTTATTATTTGTATAAAAACAATCTGACATGTGTATGTATGTACTTATGTACATCAATTTGTTATTTCCGTGCAAACTTCGTGCAAACGAATATGCGTATTGCCATATGAAAATGAAATATGAAATAAAGAAAAATAACAAAAATCGAATATGGGTAAAGAAAAATATAAGAAAAAATCACAGAGAACTGAAAATGTGATTTTTTATTTACCCCTTTTGCTTCTCTACCCCGTTCGCCAAAATACACAAAAAATCGCGATCATCAAATCAAAATCATGGTGTGAATTGGGTGCAACTTTTTTTCACGTGCTAAATATAAAAAAATACAATAATGAAATAGAATTTCGCAATAAAAAGAAATGTCAAAAAATTTATGAGTTGCCACATTGAAGTGAACAAATGCAACAATATATATATATTTTTTTGTAATATTATTGTTATTTGCAATCTATTTTACAATAATAAGCAAAATACACATAATTATTTACATAAATGTTCAACCTTCATTAAGGTTAAAAAAACAAATTGATAATAGTACTCTTTTATCTGAGTACATTTACATACTTACATAAGTATATATAGCTATTAATAATATATGAACATAAAAATTTGAATTTATTATTAACATATGTATGTATATATGTACATATATATTTACAATTATTCAATTTTATATATTTATTATCTGAATGGAAGGTCAACTAAATGAGGCCTTTTTTAAAACAATATATATAGAAGTTAAAAAAAAAACATGAAATGTAAAGAAAATTAAAAAAGAGTTGCCGTAGTGGAACGAACTAAAATTAAATTTAAAAATAGTAATTATATGCGACTAAAACCTTTTCCTTATTAAATGAAAACTATAGAAAAATATATAAATGAATTAGAGAAAATTGAAGTAAATATTAACAAAAGTAAAAATAGAGTTTACACTGAAGAATATAAATTAGAAAAATTAAAACCTTTACAATTAATAAAAACAGAATTCGAAAAATATTCTTAATCATTAATTAAAGAAAATTTCGAAAGATTAATACAGAAATTTGAAGAAATATATGGTAGAGCGTTGCCACTTATAAAAAATCTTCTAAAAAAAGAAAGCAAAAACACCAATTTAGAATCAGTCGAAGAATTAGGTTATATATCAAATATGTCTCATTTTGACATAAACGTCGTAGGTAAAAACCTACATGGGTTTAAGGGTCCGTATGAGGCGTTAAAAGACTTTTTGTTGGAAACAGAACTATTGCACGATATGATTCTTGCAGAAGAGAGAGAACTTTTTATAAAATACTAGCTTATCCCGTATAGTGCCAACCCTGCATTATTTATAACATATATACTTACTTATTACAACTCTATTTAAAAATACTCTTTTACCTAACTATGGGTATAAGTGTTATACGATAAGGATAGACATAAGAAGAGAATAATAAACCAAGACAGTTGATAGCACAGGTAACGAGATATGAAGAAAACAAAAAAAATTGGACTTGGATCATATTTTATTTGTCATAACGAGACACCGTGAAAAAGAGACAACATTAGTGTGTTTGTTATGAAGATAAACAAAACGAAAAGCAAAAAAAAAGTTCAGTTTTTTGTGGAAAACATACGTACATATATGCTGGAAATTTGCCAAATGGTGGTGGTTTTTAACTTACATACACACATGCATACATACATACTTGATAAATTCTGATATTTTGCAGATATTATAGTGATAAAATACAAACGATCAGTGAAAACCAACTTAAATTAATTAATTAATAATATTTTTAATGTGAATTAGAGAAATATATGGATATTTAATTAGTTTTGCGATTTATAATATTAATTTGGATAGAAATAAAGCACAAAGAAAAAAACGAAAACTTGAGACTGTATGAGTGTATACAAACTAGTATGCAAAATCTTCCGTCTCGAGTCACTTCTATGTATTCTATGGTTGATAGTGAACCACACAAGAATCAAGTTTCATATTATTGAATCGGTTTAGATATTAAATGGCGACCGAGAAGGCGTGGAATATTCTAGAAAAATATACATACATACATACCAAGATGTATGTCTAGAATATTCCAAAACAATAAATTTAATTTTTTAATAGAAGAAATCTTGAAAAAACCCTTTCAAACTTGGTATCATCATACAAAAACACTTTGCTATTATGAGAGGATAATAACCAACAACTACAGCAACACAGACACTTTTTTCAGAACAAAACAATTAATTATCCTCTACCAACTACATACAATTTACACTTAGTTAAACATCATCTTACAACTATTGAAAAACAAAACTAATACTATTTACTTTTTAAACACAACTTACATATATTTATATATTGTAATAAGTTAAAAAAAAAATTGAAGAAAACAAATATAAATTCTAGTAAATATCAATAAATTAAGATGAAAACAACAATAACTAACAACTAATGCGGAAAAGAAAATAATTAAAAAAAAACAATTTTATATAACCAAATGTGACGAAAAACGATTTATAAAACAAAAATATGATCGAACTTTAAAACGAAATTTATAAAAAAAAATAGAACTTCAAACCTGAATAAAAAAAAAAATTTGGTACAGTTGAGTCAAAAAAAAAACCGTTTGAAAAAAAGGGTTAAAAAAAAATAAAACAGTTGACAAAATACCAAAAAGAAAAACTATAAAAAAAAAAGAGATCAAATTGAAAACCAGTTTCATCAAAAATAAGTGGAAAAAACAGTTACAGAAAAAAAACACCTGGCAACAAGAATCAAATCGGATAAAATTAACTGAAAAGAAAAATGAAAAAAGAACGCAATGAAAATTAAACACTGACTGAAACAAAATAAAATTGAAAAAATGAAATTGAAAAATTATATACTACATTAAAAATAAAACTAAACGAAAACACCAACAAGAACAAAAATCTGAAAAATTATATTGAATATTTAAATATAAACAACAACAATAAATACAACAATAATAATCAACAGTTAAAATTACATTAGAAAAAGAGTCTAAAAAAAGAAAGAAAACTGAAAACAAATCATTACAAATATATATGTATATTAAACAAACAAACAAGCATACATGCATATATACAAACATAATTAGTGCAACATACAAAGTAAAATACAGCAACGAAAACTACAGAAAAAAAAAGAGAGAGAAATAAAATAATGAAACAAAATGAAAAATGAAACATGTTCAACGAGAAAAAAGAAGAGATAACCAACCAACAAACACGTCAACAAATTAACAATACAACAAATTAATACGAAACTACAGCCTAAAGTATACGATGTTGAGTTATGATGGAAGATGAAATCGGAGGACAACAACAACACACAACAGCAACACAAGAGAGACGGAATCAATCAACAACAGCCTAGTAACAAACAGCACCATGGGTATTATTATATTATATTACAATTATTATTATTATCATTATATTAGAATAGTACATATATACACATATCTCCACATAAATACAAACATATTCAAACACAAACATAACAGACAATACACAACACAATACACATAATACATATATACAAACCTCATCAATTTTAACAAATATACACATACATATGTATGTATACATGAAAGAAACATAATCAAACAAAATAAAACTTAAAAACAAAACCTTAAAATGGGAAAAATTTTTTTTTTGGAAGTTGTACATACATATGTACACATACAAATATACTCACATACATATATGTAATTGAGAGAAGACAATTAAGTGTGTTTGACTTGATATTAAATGGAGAAATATGCATTTAAGAGAAAATTTAAGAGTAAAGCAAGAAATTATTAAAATAAAAATTTAAGGGTTGTTTCACCGAGAAAAAAAAGTGATGTCATATGAAAATAATTTTTAATTTTTAGTTTCAAATAGAAATATTTTTATTTCAATAAATTTAGATTCTCAAACAAGTAATAAAATAAATAAATTTAGTTTTGCAAAGTACAAGTACATTGTAGATTTTTAAAATGATTATGGAAAAGCATATGACAACATTACAAATAATTAAAAGGTAATTTTTTTTAAATTATAAAAACAACATTTCCTATACGAAAAGAAATTACAAGAATATATTTTAATGAAGAAAATCATACAAATGGAAAAGAAATGAGAAATTAAAATTAAATTTATAAAAATTTAAATTTTCTTGAAAATTTTTAAAAGTAAAAGTAAACAAAAATAAAACATTTTGTGCCATATGTCTGAATTTGACAACGGAAAATTTGTTGAATTGATTAACAATTTTTACAGTGTTAAGAAAAGAATCCTTCAAAATCGTCCAATTTCAACAAAAAAAAAATAAAATAATCGAATACGTTAGTTTATTAATTGAAACTTATAATTCAATATTGGAATACGTAAAAACATATTCTGAAAATTTATCAATTGTCACGAAAACACCAATTTTTTCTAAAATAAGACATTGTCGTGAACTTCTAGTGAGATGCTTTGGCAAACTTAATTGTAAAATAAGGGTTCCAGAAAACATAGAGCTGTTTGAAATTGTAAACAAAGACGTTCTGACTGATAGTGAAAGCGATTCAGAATATAGTGAGTCTGAAATTGAATCAAATACTGATAATAAAGATAGTTTAGACATTGAAAATAAAATGGCAACGACGGAACAAAAAAAAGCATATATTAGTATGTGTTCAACCATTCTTAGAGACAACTACGATGGTAATCCATTAGCGTTAGATTCATTTTTAGACAAGATCAGTTTAATTGAAGACCTCACAGATGATAACCTAATAAGTACTCTTTTACGCTTCATTAAATCAAAACTGGAAGGGAAAGCTAGAGAAGCATTACCAGAAAATATTATGACGGTAAACGATATTACAGCAGCGTTAAAAAGTAGGATCAAACCAGATAATTCCAAAGTTGTTGCTGGTAAGATAGCAGCTTTAAGCGTTAGAAATAACAATTATTCAGAATTTTCTAAACAGGCAGAGGAGCTTGCGGAAGCATTTGAACGTTCGCTAGTTATAGAGGGAATAAATAAAAGTAAAGCACATGAAATGGCAGTCGAACAAACTGTAAGCATGTGTAGGTTAAATGCGAAGTCTGATTTAGTAAAATCAATATTAGCATCATCTGTTTTTTCAGACCCCAAAGAGGTAGTAGCAAAGCTAGTTGTTGAACAGGCAACAGAAATTAAAGAACATCAGGTTCTTACTTTCCAAACTAGTAACCGTAATTTTAGAACTAATGCAAATCAAGCAAATAATTTCACCCAGCGTCGTAACAATTATAACTTTCGTGGAAGCAATCGTGGAAATTTTCGTGGCAGGAATTTTCACACTGCAAACAATCACAATAACAGAAGTTTTAACAATAATCAAAATAATTATCGGGGTAATAACCGAGCTAATTTTTCTCGAGGTTTTAACAACAGAAGAGTTTCAGTTAGGCCTTTAAACGTGGAGGCCCCTCAACAAACACTGCTGTTGGGGGAGGAGACTTTAAATTAGAAAAACCAAAACCTTTTAAATCAATTTATAGTCTAAATCCTAGCTACGCAGACTTTATTCAAATAAATTTATCTAACATAGACAGACCATTTACTTTTCTCGTAGATTCTCAAGCAGACGTTTCGTTAGTCAAAGTTTCAAGCTTAAGCCAAAATATATCATTAAAGGAAAATGAGAAAATCAGTATAACTGGTATTAACACATTTGCCATATCGTCATTAGGTACAATCTACACAGAATTAAATATTTCAAATTTTTCAATCCCACAAGTTTTTCACGTAGTCAATGATGACTTCAACATTCCTTCAAATGGTATACTTGGAAAAGATTTCCTTAAAAATAACAAGTGTAATATCGATTATGATACCATGACAATATCTCTTTTTGTTCAGGATACTAGAATTGAGATACCAATACTACAGGGTACAAGTGGATATTCTTGCATAATTCCGCCGAGATGTGAAGTCTATAGAATTTTTAATTTCAAAAACATTAAAGAACCAATGTACATTGACTCACAGGAAGTTTCTAAGGGAGTATTTATAGGAAAAGGCATTGTAGACTCGGAGAATTCTATTTTACGCGTAGTTAACACAACAACCGAAATAAAAATTATTAAAAATTATGATATTCAAGCGCAAAAGCTACAAAATTTTTACATTTACGCTGTAAATAAAACCGTTCGCAATCAAGAACGTATATCAAAGCTCAAAAACGTATTGCAGCACCAAATGCCAGATAATGTTAGAAAAGATTTACTACCAATTTGTGAGAATTTTTCAGATATTTTTGCATTAAAAGATGACAAAATGACAATCACAAACTTTTATGAGCAAAAACCACGTTTGACCGATTCTATACCAGTCTATATTAAGAATTATCGACTAGCACACACCCAAAAAGATGAGATTAACAAGCAAGTTAAAAATTTACTGGATAACGATTTAATAGAACCAAGTACCTCTAACTATAATAGTCCTTTAATATTAGTACCAAAAAAGAGTTTAAATGATAAAAAATCCTATAGAATGTGCGTCGACTATCGAGCTTTAAATAAAAAGTTAATCGCCGACAAATTCCCATTGCCTAGAATAGACGATATTTTAGACAACCTTGGTCGAGCGAAATATTTTTCAGTGATAGATCTATACTCTGGTTTCCACCAGATACCATTGCACCCAGATTCTCGTGATATTACGTCTTTCAGCACTGATAGCGGATCCTACCGTTGGAAAGTTTTACCTTTCGGAAAAAAAAAACGTTTTCGAAATTTTAAGAAACCACAATCTTAAGATAAACCCATATAAATGCAATTTCTTCCGACCTGAGGTCACATTTCTAGGACACAAATGTACTGCAAGAGGCATTTTGCCAGATGATTCTAAAATCAGTGTAATAAAAACGTACCCGATTCCTACAGATAAAGATGCAGTAAGACGATTTGTGGCATTTGCCAATTATTATCGAAAATTTATCCCGAATTTCGCTATTTTAGCAGCACCATTAAATTTCCTCACAAGAAAAAATACAACATTTAGCTGGACTGAACAATGTCAAAATTCATTTAACAAATTAAAATCAGCCTTATTATCTCCAAGAATACTTCAGTATCCCGACTTTAAAAAGCCATTCTTAATTACCGTTGATGCCTCAAAAACTGGTTGTGGAGCCATACTAAGCCAGAATATTAATGATAATGATTTACCAATTTATTTCGCGTCTAGATCATTTAGCCCATCCGAACAAAAGAAACCCATAATAGAACTAGAACTGTTAGCAATTCATTTTGCGATTATTCATTTTCGGCCATATATTTATGGTACTTCCTTCATAGTGCGATCAGACCATCGACCTTTGGTTTACCTGTTTAATATAAAAGATCCTTCGTCTAAGTTAACAAAAATTAGATTAGAACTTTCCGAATACAATTTTACCGTTGAATACATAAAAGGAAAAGAAAATGTAGGAGCGGATGCTTTATCCAGAATTTCCATTAATGAACTAAAAAATCTAAACAATAATGTATTTTCAATGACAACTCGAGCAATGTCAAAGAAAACTAACAAAAACAAAAATGATTTAGAACAACAAAAAGATTCCATTCAATTAAAAATTTACGACAAATTTTCACACAAGTTTGATAAAAAAGTTTCAAAAATTAAAACAGAGTTATTTTATATGAATCAAAAACTTACTAAAATGCGCATAAATATACATAAAAAATTTAAAAAATTGCTATATATTGATTTTGAGATTGTTAACGAAACAATTTGTTTAGACAATTTGCTTTCGAGGTTGCAAAAAGAAGCCAACATTCAAAAAATTTTTATAGCAGAATGGTCCAAAAGTGATCCATTTTTTTCGATTTGTTCAATTCAAACTCTAAAAGATAGTGGAATAAAAATATTAAAAACTCTGGAAATAGTCCTAACGGAACCAACGGAAATAATAACAGACGAAAACGATAAACTAAAATTGATGGAAATACACCATAATGATCCTTTAACTGGTGGTCACTGTGGTCAAAAGAAGTTATACGCAAAAATTCGTACAAAGTACTATTGGAAAAGAATGACGAAAGATATTGCAAAATTTGTAAAAAATTGCAACGAGTGTACTTTAAATAAAGTCAGACCAGGCAATGTCGAAAAACTAGTTCTAACTCCTACACTAAGTAAAGCATTCGATATAGTTGTTTTAGATACAATAGGTCCTTTACCTCAGTCAGCTTTTGGTAATAAATATGCAATAACATTAATATGTGATTTATCTAAATATTTAGTTACCATTTCAGTTCCCGATAAATCAGCTCATACTATTGCGCGTGCAATATTTGAAAATTTTATTTTAATATATGGGAGAATGAACACCATAAAATCAGATCAGGGTACCGAATTCAAAAATGAACTATTCACCGAACTGTGCAAATTATTAAAAATTGAGTTGAAATTTTCAAGCGCATATCACCATCAAAGTCTGGGCACAGTTGAACGTAATCATAGGGTATTCAATGAGTATATACGAGCTTATATAAAAGAAAACATGACTGATTGGGACACATACCTAAAATATTTCACTTTTTACCATAATACTACACCGAACACAGTCTTTGATAACCAATTTACACCTTTCGAGTTAGTTTTTGGTAAGAAAGTGACAATGCCAAGTGACGTACAAACAAATTTAGAACCACTTTATAATTTAGATAATTATAGCAAGGAGATTAAACATAGATTACAAAAAACCCATATTCTTGCAAAAGATTTAATCAACAAACATAAAGAAAGGAATAAAAAACTACATGACAAATTTGCTAAACCAGTATCATTACAGGTTGATGACAGCGTTTTATTGAAAAAAGAGCCCGGTCTGCTTCGCTACCCCCCTCGTTATAAAATAAAATTAAAAGTATTTATATATTCTATTGTGAAAATTTAATGACGATCGGTCCAGTAGTTAAGACTATATTACGATTTTTAATTTTCCTAAAAAGGGGCGTGGTCCCACCCACTTTTCTCCTGGTACGTATTCCAAATTTCTTTTGTATTTCGGTCTTTGAAAGACATAATCAGGTTGATGCAATCTTTATGGACCTTTGCAAAGCCTTTGATAAGGTTGCGCATAATATATTGTGCCTCAAACTTAATAAGATGGGCTTTCATGGTACATTTCTTAATTGGTTGAGGTCTTATCTAACAAATAGGAACTATACAGTTGTTTTGGAAAATTGTATGTCCTTGCCGTATACTGCTACTTCTGGTGTACCACAGGGTAGTATTTTAGGTCCGTTGTTGTTTTTAATTTTTATAAATGACATTGGGAAGTCCTTTTCAGTCTCCCAATTTTTATTATATGCTGATGACCTCAAAATTTTTAAGGAAATAAGTTTTGAAAATGATGCTCTTACTTTACAGCATTGTATCAATGGAATATCTTCCTGGTGTGCTATTAATAGTTTATCTTTAAATATAAATAAATGTTACCAAATGTCCTTTCATAAGCCGAATATTCGCAATAGTAAAGTTTTCCAGTACAAATTACGTGATATGAACTTAAAAGTTGTCAGCCAAATGTTGGATCTTGGCATTGTATTGGACTGTGAGCTAAATTTTAATGCTCATCTGGACTACATAATTCCTAAAGCTTATTCTGCATGTGCATTTATAAGAAGAAACTGTAAAGAATTTTTAGATCATATGACGTTAAGAATATTGTATACTGCTTTTGTTCGCTCTAAGTTGGAATACTGTTCTTTTGTATGGAATCCCATTTACGGCATCCATACGAATAGAATTGAGCGAATTCAAAAAAAATTTGTTAAGTTTGCTCTTCGTAACAATCGAATCTTTTTGTCGCCAACCTCATATTATGCTCGTTGCTTGCTTTTAGGCTTAAAGCCTCTTTATTTAAGGAGAATTATTCACTCTGTAATGATAATTTATAAATTGATTAATGGCTTCATCGATTGTGAATACTTATTGAATATGATTAAATTTTGTGTTCCTTTTAAAAACTTTAGATGCAATAATTTATTTTATATATCGACGCATTGTACCAATTATGCTATGCGTGAACCTGTATTACGTTCATTAAATAATTTGAATAATATTGTTAAAATAGATTTTTCTTTGTCTGAGGACAATTTTAAAATGTTATTAGAAAATAAGAAATTGTTAAATATACTTTTCAATTAACTTATTGTTAGCCTGTAAGGATATTTATAATCCATTGGCGATTAAATAAATAAATAAATAAAAAATAAATAAATAAATAAATTATGCCAATACCATATGTACCAAATATCATCGACGTAGGTAAAAAAACGCCCAAAAAATGGCGATTTAAATTTTTGGGTTATATGGGCGGTGCCACGCCTCTTTGTCCAATCCCCCCCATATTTGCAGCAGCACTTAAGAAATGCTCACCAAACCGACATACCAAATTTTGTTCAAATACCATTATCAGGAGCAGAAATAATAGATTTTTAATTTGTGGTTTGTATGAGATGTACCACGCCCCTTTGTCCTATCCCGCCTATATTTGCAGCAGCACTTAAGAAATGCACACCAAACAGACGTACCAAATTTTGTTAAAATACCGTTATCAAGAGCAGAAATAATAGATTTTTAATTTGTGGTTTGTATGAGAGGTACCACGCCCCTTTGTACAATCCCGCCCATATTTGCAGCAGCACTTAAGAAATGCACACCAAACCGACATACCAAATTTTGTTCAAATACCGTTATCAGGAGCAGAAATAATAGATTTTTAATTTGTGGTTTTTATGAGAGGTACCACGCCCCTTTGTCCAATCCCGCCCATATTTGCATCAGCACTTAAAAAATGCACACCAAACCGACGTACTAACTTTTGTTCAAATACCGTTATCAGGAGCAGAAATAATAGATTTTTAATATGTGGTTTGTATGGGAGGTACCACGCCCCTTCGTCCAATTGGACCGAATTGTAAATCTAAACCACCCGGGGCGCCACCCAAACGCATACAAAAAAATTTATGGAAATCGGTCCAGCCGTTTAGGAGGAGTTCAGTTACAACGCACGTACAATAGAATTATATATATAAAGATGTTTACAATTTTAAATTAACTGCAAATGTTCGTAGCACAATTGGACGTGCTAACAGACCGACAAACTTTACTGATCTAAAAAACTTATTGGTGATATCGTATCCTAATCCAAGAACCCTACAACAAGTTTTAAAATTTAAATGAGCTTAGAACGCTAAAACAAAATAATTCAGACATAACTTCGTTCAGAGAAAAAATTGTCCTGCTAGGTGAACAATTAAACGATTTTCAAAGAAAGGCATTAGAAAGTCCGACACAAGAGACTAAAAATGCTATATATAAATGACTGAGAGCATGACACTTAATATATTCATGAAAGCCGTAAATGAACAGTATTGATAGCGTGTAGTCCAAAAACATTAAATGATGCGTCAGAAAAATGCATAACATTAGAAAAAGATATTCAACAAAACAACAATAACATTTTTAGAGTTGGCGGCAAAATACCAAAACCCCCAAAGATTTCGCCAACGCGACAACATCGAATACCAATATAGTGGTAGAAAACATACTTTTCACCTTAGCAACATGAATAGCCGAGACAACAACCAACGCGCAATTTATAGTACACACCACAATTTTAATAACAATCGTGGGCATGAAAATTCCAACTTTCACCACAAGAATAATAATATTAGAGACAATAACCAACATAACAGATCACAAAATAATAACAACAGATATAGTTACAACAATAGGGGCACACATTCAAATAATAATTTTTCACATAATAGAAACAAAAATAATATTCCTCAAAATATAAACAGAAACAACAATAATAACTACTCACAGAATGGCAGCAGAAGACAAAATGCTAATAATATTTCATATAGACAGGGAAACTAGAGAGGCAGGATAACAAAAACTGTTATCCGAAGCCACGATATTTCAAATTTTCAATAAATACGCCAAATTCCATTATAATTAATTGCAAAATTACAAATAAAAATCATTACTTCATTTTAGACACAGGTGCAGATATTTCCATATGCAAACAAGAAAATTTAAAAGAAATAAACCACAGGGATATTTGAATTTTAAGCGGCATAACACTAGACACCATTGAAAGCATTGGTTCAGCCCATTTAAATTTACATTTTGAAAATCAGCATATTAACCATATATTTCATATAGTATCCAACGATTTCCCTATTCCCACTGATGGAATAATTGGAAGATATATTTTGGAAAAATACAAATGTAGAATAGATTTCGAGACATAGACAACAACATTTAATATAGAAAATGAAGAAATTACCATGCCCATGAGTACCAAATGTACCTATAAAACTGATATATGTATACCCGCACGTTCAGAATTAATCGCACCAGTAAAAATATTTATAAATAAAGAAAGTATCATTTTAAGCAAGGAAATAGCTCCAGGTGTTTTTGTAGCCAATAGCATAGTACCAGCTCTAGACACAAAGCATATTAGATTTTTAAACACAAATAATCATGATGTAACGATAAACAAATTAGAACTTGATAGAAAAGACTTAACAAATTACGCATTATCTACAATACGTATAAATACCGACACTTTGAAATCAATGATTCCATCGGACAACGTACCCATGGAAAACATCTTTGCAATAACGCGAAACATGAAAAAAAATCTAAACCAAAAAAAGTAACAACGGGAAAGACCATAACGGCTCAAATAAAAAGCCTGATCAACTTTTTATATGGGAATGTACGTCAATCTCAGATGTCAAAAATATAAAAAAATTTAAATTTGAATTAGATTCAAAAATCAAAAAACCCGATATTGCAATTAGTGATGTAGAGATAGTAATCAGGTGCAGCGACAATCCAACGAACATACAAATGTCATTGGAGAAACTTTTACCAAAAATGCTATCCCTAGGTATACACAAATTAGCTCTAAAAAATAATGATGTTATTTTCAAGAATATAAACGTTGAACAATTTAGGAATATTTTTAATAAATTAAAAAGAAATGAGTGTGAGAATTTAAATATTTTATTATTTTTTTTTTTATTAGGACCAGCACTCAGGGGATGACCCCTACGTATGCAGTGCATTGTGCCGGAACTCAGGGAGAGGGATACGGTAGAGAAGATGTTGAAAATTTTGAAGACTTATCTCTTTCAAAACTCTGCTTTGCGCGTTATGTTAATTTTTAAGGCAGTGTTGAGGCGCCTCCGGTGTTAAGTAGACGCATTAACTTTGTTTAGCAGGCATTTTATTAATTGTTTTACTTCGCCGATGTTTCTGCTAACCGACGAAGGAGGGCGGTGTTGTGTACATTAGCTTGGATAGCATCAATCGCTGTCGCAACAGTTTTTTTTAGTGACCAGTGCTATGCCTTCATCACTTAAATAGTCCGACAATAATTAATACAATGTCTCACTAATGTACATTCGAGAAATTAATGATGTTGATTGACTTGCTCTGGCCAGGGTTTGAACCCAGGCCCCAAGTCATTGTTTGCTTAGTAGTCAACGCGATAACCACTTCAGCCAACACCACCCTCGAATATTTTATATTATATAGAGAACCCATAAGAATCACATACAAAAATTTTCAAACCAATTTAATTAACGAATATCACAATTCAATTTTAGGAGGTCATTTAGGAGTGAGAAAAATTACCCTAAAACTTAAACAAAAATATATATGGAAGAGCATAGGAAAAATGGTCAAAAAACATATACAAAACTGCAACGAGTGCAGAATAAATAAACAAACCAGACACTAGAGATGAGCGATCCCGCGATTTTTAAAGAACATCGTTAACTGTGAACGTGATTTCAAAATCACTGTGATTTAAAACTGTTACTGTGATCACGTTTTTTCAGTTTTCCTTTTTTTTAATTCACAAGCCATTTATTTGTTTTATTTTGATGAAAAGCACAAAGCACAATGAGAAAGAAGTCCAATATCTACTAACACATGCATGTTTACAAATACAATTCTTTTAGCGAGGTATATTTTTAAGTAAGCGCATCTCTATAACAAAAACATTATTATTTTCATACTGTCAATAAAACTCCATATACACAAAATTTTGTTTGATTTTTTATATGGAGTTTGACAACAAGAGAAGGGCCATACTAATCACCACCTATTTACTTGCATATACATACATACTTGAATAAATATACTTTGGCTTTCAAAAAGAAAAACATACTAATAAGAAGAGAGAAGAAAAGAAATAGCAACATTATTCGTTCCGTTATTTTACATACGCAAAAAAGGTTCTTAGCTACACAAACAGTGAAATATCATAAATTTGTGTATGTAACAAATAAAAAAGAACGACTTTGCAAGTAACAGTTACTTGACAAATTTGGTAGCAACTGTTACTCGTGATTTTTAAGTAACAGTGATTAAATCACAGGTATAGAAATATCGCTCATCTCTACCAGACACACAAAAGAAAAACTAATTATTACTGATACACCACGAACAAGTTTCGAAACAATATCAATAGATACTGTAGGCCATTGAGGTATTCAAACCTTGTAACGTACCTCCGGTTACTCCGGGTTTGAAGCTGGGGTATAACTCAGTCTCACCAGATCCCTTCTTAGAAATAAGAACACTCTAGGACTGACTTTTTGTTTTTTTTTCTTTTTTTATAATATTTATTTTTATTTAGTGGTGTTTCTTTTTGTATATAAAAGTTATTTATATTTTATTTGTTTTATTCAAACTGTGTTTTGTTCTTTTCTTTACGTGAGGCAACAAGCTCCTACCCAACGAATGTAATTCGTCTATCCTGTGGTCCTTATCCTAATACTCTCTAATCTGCAGGATGTTATCCTTTAGGCTGTGCTGGATGTTATCCCGCTCTACTCTAACAATATTTCCGTGGTTGTAAACCAAAGAAATAACTCTAAACTATCTATTCTAATAAATACTTGCCCGTTGCCACGTCTTGTTACCGTGTTTTTCGCTCGCTGAAAACCCCAGACTCAAAAAGCCTAGATTTCCGAACATCTACTTCTTTTATACATTTATTTTTTGTTGGTTGTCACCGCCAAACTACATCTCCTCAGCTACATGTGTCGCTCCATCTCTCTATCACTCTCCTTATTGCGTTGTTACTATTACTGCCTTCGTTGCCAACTCATCATTGATAAATTTGTCTCTTATTTCAGTGTTACAAAATATTGTTGTCTGCCCCCGCGATCTCCCTTTTACTCCGCAGTATCACCTCAACCTTTTGTAGTTTTACTACATCATTCGTATCCATGTTTTATTCTCCTGCAAAGAGACAATCCCTACTGAACAAATCTTGTTCGCCACTTTTGCTGAATGTAATTCAACACACACTATCTTCTCCTTTTTAATTTGTTGTTTGGGTGGATGTAATCCACACATTTTGTACTTTATCAGTCAAACTTTTCTCTTAGTTTCCCCGACTATGTGTGGACCAAAATTCCAAGAATGATTTGGCTCTCACACTTTCCCCTTCCTTCCACGAATTAGTACTTTGTTATATATTTTATAATTATATTTATTTATTTTTTTATTTTATTTTTTTTTATTCCGAATCCTTGCTTTCGGATAATATACGTACGTTCACTTGGCCAGCAGCTGATACCCTAATCCTGTAGGCAATCCCCTCTACCTCCCGTTTAAAACAAACTCTCTTCTTCTTTGCCTTGGCTGACTCTATCTCATGGCGTAGTAATTCCGGCAAACTCTCGAGTTTTGAGTTGACTACCTGAGGATTTCCGTTTACCCCCTCGCTAACTTCTTGCACTTCCTTCACCACGTTGTCGATATTGTTGTTTTGTTCAATTGCATATCCTTCACTTTTCTTCAGTTTTTCGTCTAGAGCTTTTTGGATCAATTCCTCTAGACTATTCAAACTTATATCGCCTAGGGACAGCATGTCTTCATCGACTTCACTTAGCATGAGATCGCACTGCAATGGGTCGATATCTTCTGGCTCTGGGATCTTGCAACAACTTCCGTCTTTTATGGCTAAACGCTCAGGCGACACCGGGAATTCAACCAAAGGTTCTGATTCCTCTACCTGGCTATCGGATTCCACGACTGTCCACGTCATTCCCATTTGTGCGATATATTGGGTGTGCTTCCTTCCCCTGTGGATGTAGCGGTCCAGTTGCGCAGCAAAAAAAATCCTAGGTCCTCCTTCCTCTGATTTTTCACTGGACTGGGAGAGGGTGATGTGGCCATTGGAGTAGTTCGATTCTGTTTCACTCATCTGTTCTGTCTCCGGATGACTAGTCCCGTCTTCACTATCTGACGACAATTCGATAATGTCATTGTTAAACATTTTTTTTTTTTTTTTTTGCTGTTGTGTCACTTGCGTACTGTTTGTTGGCTGACGACTGAATTGTTCACCAAAATTTTTACCAACATCCCTTTACCAAACCGGTTCATTTTATTGCAATCTGGAGTTCATGGTTTGTTTCTCTTAATTTCGCACATCAATTCATTCCCGTCCATTAACATCGTGGTGCTATGCATTTTGTTACATATATTTTTTTTTTTTTTTTGTACAGCCGATTATTTATTTAGTAGCTAGAGAACATTATTTTATTTTGTATTTCTGGTTTGATGTTGCCGTTTTGCTGCTGTTGTTGTTATACTTATGGAATTTGTTTATTTATTTTTTTTTTTTTTTGTTATTAATTCATTATTTCTTTATGCATTTTACTTTCTTGGTTTAATATTTAATTTTAAATCCAAAATATTTATATACATATATATACATTTTTTTTTCTTTTATTTTTTTTATTTTTTTATTATTTGTCTTGTTTATTATGGTCTTTTACCAATACTAAATCACCTAGCTTGGGTTTCCATTGACGTCGGCGAAGATTATAATGCCGTGCCTGATCTGTAGCCGCCTTGCTTATGTTTTTCCTTACTATGCCAAATACTTGCTTTAACATTTCCGCCTTTTTCATCGGATAGCAATCTTCAGTGCCTGTGCCCGTGGTGACTTCATCATATAATGCTGCTGGTAATCTGGGTTCCCGACCTTGGACAATGAATGCTGCGCTGTACTTTGATGATTCTGATTTTGCCGTGTTTAAAGCCAGTTGAAATTCTGGTATCAGTTCATCCCAGGTCCTTTGGCTAAGACTTGCGAATTGTGCTATCATGGTCTTTACGGTTCTGTTAACCGTTTTCCTGCGGGGTGTAGGGTGCCGTGAATTGCTGTTTTACTCCAAGCTCTTTCATATATTTCTGAAATGATTTACAAGTAAACTGTGATCCGTTGTCGTTAATCAACATTTTTGGAACGCCAAAATTCGCCAATATGCGTTCACGAAATGATTTTTGCAAAGTTTCGCCGGTTCTCGTCGTAAGAGTACTAATTCGGAACATTTTGAGAATTTGTCAGTAAAAACTAACAGCATAGAGTTTCCGTGTTTGGATCTTGGTAATGGCCCCACAAAATCTGCACATACAATAGCCCATGGTTCTTCGGCGATACGAGAAAGCATGTGTCCAGCTGATAATCGTTGATCGGGTTTAAATTTTTGGCATAAAATGCACTGCCTGACATAGTTTTTTATGTCTCTAAACATTCCAGGCCAGTAGTATCGGTTCGTGATTCGAACCACCGTTTTTCGAATCCTAAGATTTCCTGCAGTTGCTGAGTCGTGATTTTCTTCTAGTACCCGCCGTTTTTGGTGGGAGGGGACACACAGCTTCCATGGTGTGCATGCCTCATCTAGCTCAGCAGTAGGTAAATGCCTGTACATATTTTCCGCGCGTAGCATATAGTCGGGAAACTTTTCTGGCCTCGTCTGCACTTCGTTTTTCCGCTGTTGCCACCAATCCTGGGATTTGTTTTCTTCCTCCACTAATTGACATATGCCTGTCGGACCTCGGGACAATGCGTCGGCCACTACATTCAGCTTACCCTTTCGATAACGTAACTCATAGTCATACTGCTGTAGCTCAAGTGCCCATCTTGCAATGCGTCCCGTTGGGCTTTCTATAGAATTTAGCCACTTTAAAGTTAAGTGATCTGTGATGATCGTAAAATGATATCCCTCTAAATATGGTCGCAACTTTCTAACCACCCATACTATGGCGAGGCACTCCTTTTCAGTGGCGGAATAGTTCATCTCTGCCTTATTTAGCCTTCTACTGGCGTACGATATTACCCTCTCTTTGCCATCCACTTCCTGGGTTAGCACCGCTTCCAAGCCATAATTACTGGCGTCTGTCTGCAGCGAAAACGGTTTTTGAAAGTCCGGACAGACTAGCACAGGTGCCTCTGTGAGGTTTTTCTTCAAAATGACAAACGCTTCTTGTTGTTCCTCGTTCCATCGAAAATGCTTTCCTTTCTTCAATAGCGAGGTTAAAGGAAGTACAATTTGCGCGAAGCCTGGTACGAAACGGCGGTACCACGATGCGATGCCAAGACATCGGCGTAACTCTCGAATATTTTTAGGGGGTTGCAGGCCTTTGATCGCCGCTATCTTTTCTGGATCCGTGTATATGCCATTCTGTGTCACTACATGGCCTAAATACCGAACTTTCTTTTGGAAAAATTTGGAACTAAATCGAATCGTGAAAGAGGTCGGACGTGTTTCTTGGTTGAGCGCTATGAAAAATTATAATATTATATATGTATCCTATGATTTTATAAAAACAGATAAAAGTACCTACAAAACTAATAAATAACATTTTAAAAATATATGTTCATATAAAACATTGAATAAGTGTGAAATTAATTTAACTTAACTAAACACAAAATCAGAAAAATTGCAAATCAGACATACAAATAAACTAAAATATTAATACAAAAATTACAAGAAACCTGTTTCTCAAACAATAACAAATAAACAAACAGCTAAATAATCTCAAATAAACTGAAAATAACCTGTATGTGAACAACAACTAATCCTGAAACTGCATAACATAAATAACTCAAAAACAACTAAATCAAGACAATATCGATTAAAAAGAAATATCAAAATTTCCACAAGCTATCAAACAAAAAATACTGAAAAAATTCTATTTAATTTATTTATTTATGTGTAATTTAAGAAAGAAAAATAACACAACCGCCAAAATTGTCAAAAAGAAAAAAACCAATAAACAATACACTAGCAACAACAGCCTCAACCAGGCAGAAGAAAATACAAACAAACAATACAACAATGCCAACAAATTCTAAAACACTTGCGCATAAACGTGTAATAAGAGAAAGTTTACAAGACTCTACTTCTCTTAGTGAATCTTGTAAAACCCCTCGCTTAATAAACACCGATTCACCTTTTAAAATTGTAACAATTATGGATAAACGATTTGAGAAACTCACAGAACAGATAGAAGAAGTTATGAAAAAGAAGCTCAGTGAGTACAGAGAAGAACTCTTAAGCGAGTTTGATAAGAGATACACTTCGATTAAAAATGAGATACGTGCCGTAAGTGAAAGAGTTTGTGTTCTTGAAACAGTGGTGGCCGAATTTAGAGATATGCAGGAAGAGATCAAAAATTTAAAATATAAAATTAAAATTCAAGAAAATAATACTGTGGCGAGCGAATTACGATTAAATGAAATACCATATTGCGAAAATGAAAATCTTATGGATATATTTCGTTCCATCTGTAATACAATTAATATTTCAGTTCCTGCCTTAAAATCAATTTATCGATTGCAAAATCACAACAATAAACAAAAAAATAACTCTAAGGATGCAGTTATCAACGTTAAGATGTGGTCACCCTTTGACAAGAATTTTTTTATGAAATCCTTGGCAAACTTTAATAAAATAAATAAAGGATTTATATTTCGACTGAGACATATCGGGCTGAACTCCGATAATAGGTTTTATATTAACGAAAACCTTACTAAAACAAACTTTCAAATTTTTCGTTCTACTATTAAGCTTAAAAAGAAAAGACTCATACACAGCACTTTTACATTGCGTGGCTTCGTTCACATTAAAAGAACAGCAGATGATGAATCATTGCAAATTGATGATATTAAACATTTGTATGAGATGTTTTATCGTGCTGCTGGTTGGATTTGCTTGTTGTTATTTAGCAATTTAATCGTGTTGCCAGATGATCGGCGGCGCTGGTATGCTTGCGATTTGCTCCGGCTAGAAGCTCGCCGTCTTGGGGTGGTGTTCTTGCCGATCCATCGGGCTTTGGCTACCGCGATAATAAAAAAAATCATACCAGCCAGTTGAGAAAAAAAACTTCTATAAAAATTTATGGGACCCGAAGCAAGTAGAAGAGAATTCGGTCCACGCAGTCACACACACACACTCACCTGGGGTCACTTCCGGCGGATGTTATGCCGGGAATTTTGCCCTCCCTTTACAGAGGTCCATCCAACCTCTCCGTGACATGCGCCTATTGATTGGCATGTCCCAAACGCTCCTTCACCTGAAAAT
Source organism: Lypha dubia (assembly GCA_947311025.1). NCBI lineage: Eukaryota > Metazoa > Arthropoda > Insecta > Diptera > Tachinidae > Lypha > Lypha dubia. The sequence goes on from OX371260.1 coordinate 73,736,314, forward strand.
TAACCCTACCCCGCCTTACTTACCGCCTCGCACTTTACCAAATCATTCTAAGACCGACGAAAATCTTTTTCATATTAAAAAGCAAAGCATTATAAATTTTATTTACAATAAAATTATTTTTGTAATACTAAATTATTCAATCCTTTCCTTTATGGATTATCCACATATATATATATATATATATATATATATATATATATATATAACAAAAATGAATTTAGAAATTACTAATTAGGTATCTATAAGTAGATTTGATTAATTCCTAAATACAAATTCAATTCGTTTTAAATCAATCATATTTAATTTTTTTTATTTTAAAACTTTTCGCCAAATCACAATTTCCTATCTTTCCCTAGGATGAGCTCAACCTAATGGATTTCTAGTTGGATTAACGCAACTAATTGCCTCTAGTGTAGCAATCACCTAATCGGATTTATTATTTCGTTTTTAAATCGATTTAAACTTGTATTGACTGTATCTAATTATGATTTTAAATGATTTTGTTTATAACAAGGAAGGAATTTCAGTTCAAATTAAATAACTGTATTCAAATATATATGGATTTTTAATTCCAAAAAAAAAAATATTTAATTAATTCGTTTTGATTAAACTACTAAAATGCACAGCTCCTCGAGCCAATTAAATTTTTAAATAATAAATATAATACATAATACTAAAATCTCAAATATTTCTTCTCCTTTTTTTTTCAGGCAAATACCTCGCTGACATTCACATCTCATCGGCGGGCGGCTTCCCTTAGCGGTCCATAACGAAGATAATTTGCATCCGAGGACTGGCCGGTATCTCGTAAGCACCGTGGTAACGGATTCCTACCGTTATTTCGTTTTCACCCACTTCTCGTTAAAAAAACTTTTCTTTATTTGTATTACTTGTTTTTTTTTTGTAATTATTAAGGTTTGCAGTTTTTGCTTCTTTATAATTTCATAAATTATAATTTGATTTAATTGTATTTCTTGTTAAAAACTTTTCTTTATTTGTAGGTATTACTTCTTATTTTTGTTTTAAAGTTTGCAGCTTTCTTTTTATAATTTTCATATTTTAATTTACTTTAATAGTATTTTGTTTCAGAAGTTTTGTTTCCCATTGTGGGTGTATAGTTTTTCTTTTTTTTCTGGTTTTATTTTTGTTTACCATTAACCGCTTTTGATTAACTTAAAATTTCAATTTTCCTTTTTTTTATGTTTCAGTTTTAGTTCACCTTTTATCTTTTAAATTTTTCAGATATCAATTTTAATTTTTTTTTTTTCAAGCAGTAGTTTTTTTTTTCGGCCTTTTCTGTTCGGCATCTCCTAAGAATCTCTCCTCTATTTTTTTCCGGCCACCTCCTTTTATCTCTTTCTGATTTCAGGACCACGTCAGTTCCCGCCAACCAAAAAAAGATGGCTGTCCTGCTGAACGACATCTTGGTTTCACTGTTTGTCTCTCTTTTCGCCATATGCACCCTGCAGCAGGACAAAAACAGCTGGTGTTTGCCTTATTGGTGGAGACTTTTGCCAACAGCTGATATCAGCTGTTTCGCGCTGCCATATCCACTGCTTTACCCTACTACCGGGTGCACATGACAGTTTCCATCTGCAACTAATATGGATATCATCGAAAACAACCGTGACGGCCAACTTGCTTAGAACTTTTTTAACCCTCCAACTTAATAAAATCATTAAAATAATTTATATTACACCTTCCATTGTAATAAACTTAGATATAAATCTTAAAACGTATTTGGCTTATTTACACGAACTTTTTATACAATTTATACCACATAACTTCCTTTTCAATATCTTTTCAAATTGTTATTATTTTAACTGCGTTGAAACTTCACAATGTAATAATGTTTTTTTCAGGTAATTATCGCTCCAAAGACTGCGTGTACAATATGATAAGAATTCTGTCTAAACAAAAGAATGGTCTAAAAATTGTTCACATAAATGCGCAAAGTTTGAACAATAAAATGGATGAATTTAGATATTTGTTTGTTGCGTCAGGTATAGATATTATATGTGTATCTGAAACTTGGTTTTCGCTTGGAGTTTCAGACTCGATATTCAATCTGTCGGGTTTCAGGCTTTTTCGTTCTGACAGAAGTATTTTTATTAATGAAATTGAAGCTAGCTCTCGTGGCGGTGGAGTCGCAGTCTATGTACGTAATGGCATTCGATGTAACCAGATATTGCGATCTGACCCTAGTAGTGAGATTGAACATCTGTTCCTCGAGATCAGTACTACGGACAGAAGAAAAATGCTTTTAGGTAGTGTTTATAGACCCAACAACAACATAAATTTTAGTCCTCTTATTAGCATCCTTGAAAACCTTTCTATCCAATATGATGATATTGTCCTCGCTGGTGATTTTAATAATAACTTATTGACTGAAAACACTCTAGTCGGACCAATGCAGGCTCTTGGTCTAAGCCCTGTAAATACTTATATTCCCACTCATTTTCATACGTCGTCAAATAGCTTAATTGACATTGTATTTGTGAACCAAAAATCTAAAGTACTTCTCTGTGACCAGTTATCAGCATCTGCCTTCTCAAAGCATGATCCTCTTTTTTTAACGTATGAATTACCAGTAGAAAACCAAAATACCTACATTTCCTATCGGGATTTCCGTAATCTAGACTATATTTCGCTCAATCGATCTATTGAAGGTATATGCTGGGATCAAATTTACTCAATAGAAAGTGTTGACGATCAAGTGAATTTCATGGAAAACCATATTAATAATCTGTTTGTTTCTTGTGTTCCTATTAAAACTAAGCTTATTAAAGCCAATGAGCAGCCTTGGTTTAGCCCTGATATAAAACGTTTGATCAAAAAACGTGATGATGCTTACTCTCGGTAGAAGAGGTTCAAAACGGATGATCTTAAGGCTACGCATCAGACTGCTCGTAGAGAAGTAACTAAACGTATTAAAGTTGCAAAATCATTGTTTTATCAGCGAAGGTTTTCGTCTGCAATTGATTGCAAATCTAAATGGAGGGAAATACGCAAAATTGGAATCGGACAGAAAAGTTCGCCTCCGCATAATCACGATGCTGATGCAGATCAACTTAACGATAAATTTTTAAATATAAATATAACACCACCAGATAGTAATATTTACGAAAATCTTTGCCATGTTCCAATATCAAACCCATTTAGTTTTCATTGTGTTGACCAGCTGGAAGTTATTGCTTGCATCACCACAATAAAATCAAACGCCACTGGAATGGATGATTTAAGTCCCAAATTTTTAAGAATCTTACTTCCTAGGTTACTCCCATATTTAACTCACCTATTTAACACGGTTCTGACTAAGTTGTCATTTCCAGAAATATGGAAATTGTCAAAAATAATACCTATTCCAAAGGCGAACAATGAATTTCGACCAATCGCTATCTTACCGTATTTATCTAAAGCTATTGAGAAAATTATGGGAAAACAAATAAGTAATTATTAAGCTAAAAATGATTTAATATCTGATAGGCAATCAGGCTTCATAAAAACCAGAAGCTACATAACAGCATTGGTAGCTGTTGTAGAAGATATTCGATCAAAACTTGATGATAACATGGCAGCTCTCTTAGTCCTTCTAGATCATAGCAAAGCATTTGATACTGTGGATCATCAAATTCTTATTACAAAACTTAGGAAATTCTTTAATTTTTCGGACTCAGCATGCAATTTGATTTCCACTTACTTAAGCTCCAGATTTCAAATGGTTTATTATAATGGTGTTTACTCTAAAGCACTAAATATCACCAGGGGAGTACCACAGGGCTCAATTCTTGGTCCCATTTTATTCTGTCTATTTATAAATGATTTACCTGACACTCTCTCCGGCAGTAAAATGCAAATATATGCAGATGATGTACAAATCTACAACAGCTCCACAATAGATGATATTGCAGCATGTGTAAGCAATATAAATCAAGACCTTAACAAAGTTAACACTTGGGCCAGGGCCAATGGCTTGTGCAATCCAACAAAGTCTAAATGTTTATTTATTTCAAGAACTGCAAGAATCTCTCACAGCTTTGAAATAAAAATAAATGGTGACTGTATAGCTCCGGTGGACTCAGCGATTAATTTAGGAGTTACATTTAACAATAAACTTACTTGATCCAATCATATTAAAGTCGTCGTGGGAAAAGTATATGGTATGCTACGTAATCTATGGGCCGTCAAAGATTCCACTCCTTTCGCCATTCGAATGTTACTGGCTAAAACTTTTCTTATACCAGCGCTTTTGTATGGATGTGAGTTATTTGCGAATTGTGATAGCGATGATCTACGTAGATTAAACGTTGCATTCAATAACATCGCAAGATTTGTTTTCCTGAAAAGTCGTCGTGACCACATTTCATCTTATTCTCACCAGATCTTCCGGATGGAATTTGTAAATTATTTAAAACTAAGATGTCTTATTTTATTGCACAAAACCATAACATCACAACAACCGTCTTATCTATACAATAGAATTATTTTTGCCAGGTCAAGCCGTGGTAGAAAAATAATTCAACAAAAATATAGAAGTCTCTTATCACAACGACAATTTTTGATTTATACCGTCAGTCTTTGGAATGCTTTACCTAATTCCATACAAATAATAAGCAACGCAGTTATGTTTAAAAGGGAGTTATGTAAGTTATTTGCATAAGGTTCTGATGTATTTATGTAACTTTTCTCTTTAATTATACATATACATATTCTCGTTTTCTTTTTTTTACTTTCTACATCTTTTTTGAATAATTGTAAAACTAGGTCCTACTGTCTATTAATAATTTACTATATTATATTAATATTAATATTCAATCAATGTATGTTATTATCTGTTCAATTACTAGCACTCTCATTTATAAGATTCTACATATCTTGTTGTGTTAGATAACTCAAAGTTTATAAATAAATAAAAATCTATATATATAAAAGAAAGTCGTGTTAGTTACTTCGCTTATAACTCAAGAACGGCTGAACCGATTTAGCTGAAAATTGGCAGGGAGGTAGTTTAGAGCCAGGAGAATGCTATAGGATACAAACCACATACAAACCACAAATTAAAAATCTATTATTTCTGCTCCTGATATCGGTATTTGAACAAAATTTGGTACGTCGGTTTGGTGTGCATTTTTTAAGTGCTTCTGCAAATATGGGCGGGATTGGACAAAGGGGCGTGGTACCTCTCATACAAACCACAAATTAAAAATCTATTATTTCTGCTCCTTATAACGGTATTTGAACAAAATTTTGTATGTAGGTTTGGTGTAAATTTCTAAAGTGTTGCTGCAAATATGGGCGGGATTGGACAAAGGGGCGTGGTACCTCTCATACAAACCGTAAATTAAAAATCTATTATTTCTGCTCCTGATAACGGTATTTGAACAAAATTTGGTATGTCGGTTTGGTGTAAATTTCTTAAGTGCTGCTGCAAATATGGGCGGGATTGGACAAAGGGGCGTGGTACCTCTCATACAAACCACAAATTAAAAATCTATTATTTCTGCTCCTGATAACGGTATTTGAACAAAATTTGGTACGTCGGTTTGGTGTGCATTTTTTAAGTGCTGCTGCAAATATGGGTGGGATTGGACAAAGGGGCGTGGTACCTCTCATACAAACCACAAATTAAAAATCTATTATTTCTGCTCCTGATAACGGTATTTAAACAAAATTTGGTATGTAGGTTTGGTGTAAATTTCTTAAGTGCTGCTGCAAATATCGGCGGGATTGGACAAAGGGGCGTGGTACCTCTCATACAAACCACAAATTAAAAATCTATTATTTCTGCTCCTGATAACGGTATTTGAACAAAATTTGGTATGTCGGTTTGGTGTAAATTTCTTAAGTGCTGCTGCAAATATGGGCGGGATTGGACAAAGGGGCGTGGTACCTCTAATACAAACCACAAATTAAAAATCTATTATTTCTGCTCCTGATAACGGTATTTGAACAAAATTTGGTACGTCGGTTTGGTGTAAATTTCTAAAGTGCTGCTGCAAATATGGGCGGGATTGGACAAAGGGGCGCGGTACCTCTCATACAAACCACAAATTAAAAATCTATTATTTCTGCTCCTGATAACGGTATTTGAACAAAATTTGGTACGTCGGTTTGATGTGCATTTTTTAAGTGCTGCTGCAAATATGGGTGGGATTGGACAAAGGGGCGTGGTACCTCTCATACAAACCACAAATTAAAAATCTATTATTTCTGCTCCTGATATCGGTATTTGAACAAAATTTGGTACGTCGGTTTGGTGTGCATTTTTTAAGTGCTGCTGCAAATATGGGCGGGATTGGACAAAGGGGCGTGGTACCTCTCATACAAACCACAAATTAAAAATCTATTATTTCTGCTCCTTATAACGGTATTTGAACAAAATTTTGTATGTAGGTTTGGTGTAAATTTCTAAAGTGTTTCTGCAAATATGGGCGGGATTGGACAAAGGGGCGTGGTACCTCTCATACAAACCACAAATTAAAAATCTATTATTTCTGCTCCTGATAACGGTATTTAAACAAAATTTGGTATGTCGGTTTGGTGTAAATTTCTTAAGTGCTGCTGCAAATATGGGCGGGATTGGACAAAGGGGCGTGGTACCTCTCATACAAACCACAAATTAAAAATCTATTATTTCTGCTCCTGATAACGGTATATGAACAAAATTTAGTATGTCGGTTGAGTGTAAATTTCTTAAGTGCTGCTGCAAATATGGGCGGGATTGGACAAAGGGGCGTGGTACCTCTCATACAAACCACAAATTAAAAATCTATTATTTCTGCTCCTGATAACGGTATTTGAACAAAATTTGGTACGTCGGTTTGGTGTGCAGTTTTTAAGTGCTGCTGCAAATATGGGTGGGATTGGACAAATGGGCGTGGTACCTCTCATACAAACCACAAATTAAAAATCTATTATTTCTGCTCCTGATAACGGTATTTGAACAAAATTTTGGTATGTCGGTTTGGTGTAAATTTCTTAAGTGCTGCTGCAAATATGGGCGGGATTGGACAAAGGGGCGTGGTACCTCTCATACAAACCACAAATTAAAAATCTATTATTTCTGCTCCTGATAACGGTATTTGAACAAAATTTGGTACGTCGGTTTGGTGTGCATTTTTTAGTGCTGCTGCAAATATGGGCGGGATTGGACAAAGAGGCGTGGCACCACCCATATAACCCAAAAATTTAAATCACCATATTTTGGGCATTTTTTGACCTACGTCGATGATATTTGGTACATATGGTATTGCCAGAATTTGGAATACGTGCCGGGAGAAAAGTGGATGGGACCACGCTCCTTTTTATTAAAATTAAAAATCGTAATATAGTCTTAACTACTGGACCGATCGTCACAATAGGATATATAAATACTTTTAATTTTATTTTATAACGAGGGGGGTAGCGAAGTACACCGGGATCAGCTAGAAAATAAATAAAAAATTTACTCTTTTCTTCATTTATTTTAAGCCTTGCTGCTTGCAATCTACGAAATACCTATTTTAAATTTGTCATGTGTTCTTCTAGCGATGTTCCCAGTACGATGATGTCATCTAGGTACGCAAACGCGTGCGGTTCCATTTCCGCTCCTATAACTCTATCTAATGTCCTTTGGAAAGTGGCAGCGGCTGATGTTAATCCAAAAGGCATCACTCGCCACTGGAACAAGCCCTTGCCGGCCACTGTAAAGGCTGTGTATGGCTTACTATTCTCAGCCATTGGTATTTGCCAGTACCCGTGTTTTAAATCGATACTACTGATGTAGTTTGCGTTGCGCAGTCGGTCCAAAATAGGGTTTATTCGTGGCAACGGGTAAGCGTCGGCTATAGTTTTAGCATTCAGAAGGCGGTAGTCGACGCATAGTCTCATCTTTCCGTTATTCTTCGGTACCATCACGATTGGAGCGCTATAGGGGCTATTAGAGGGCTCTATGAATCCGTTTTCTAGTAGTTCGTCTATTTCCTCGTATATTCGTCTTTGCATTTCTGGGTTTTGTTGCGTATATCTCCGTCTCACAGGTCGATCATCTTTAAGTATAATTTGGTGTTCCGCTAACGTAGGGGGGCCCTGTATAATTTTGAACTTCTCCTGCTCTTCTTTTAAGAATTCGTTTATTGTTACCCTTTCGCTTTTAGCCTGCCTCGTTAAGTTTTCCCCTGTTGAGTTGCTCTCTACCATTCTCACCGGTTGTGTTTTGTCACCTAGTCGTAAAAGGTCTCCACCACAGTATATCTCAGTCTTCATCTTCGTAAGGAAATCGAGCCCCAATAGAACTTCGTCTATCATCCCAGGCATTACTCCAAACTCTAAGTTACACGTCTTTTTCCCTAACTTCACCTCTGCTCGTATCGCCTCCTTGAGTTTCACCGTATCCCCGTTAACCAACCTGATACTGCATTCGATTTTTCTCATGTTGTATTCACCTCTGATTTTTCTCGCTAACGTTTCACTTATATAGCTCCTGGATGCTCCCGTGTCGATCGTTGCATCCCTCCTTTGGTTATCAATTTGGACGTCTGCTACCGGCCTTGACTCTGAAATACGTATGGCGTTTACTGTTGCAAGGGTTGATTGTAACGGTCCCACGCTTCTCCTTGCAGCTGGCGTAGGCCCATCACGTTTCCCGAATTGGTTGCATTGGCACCATTTGTGCGGCAACAATCGCGGGTTCGAATGCCTCTTCTTCCACATTGCCAGCAAAACAGGACACCAGGGTTTTGGCAGAATCTAAATCCATGTCCCTCTCTTCCACACCTTCTACAAGCTACTCTTGGATTAATAGGACTATCCTCCTCGTGCATTCCTCTCTTCGTGGCCCTCCCTGCCGGCAATTTCTAGTTTCTCGTCCTAATTCCGGATGATTACTTTGGATTCTCTCGTAATCCTCTGCCATCTTGATTAACTCTTCCAAAGTCTTGAAATCTGTCCGACGAATATACAATTGGTATTCCACCAAACAGTTGCGAAAAATTCTTTCTACTTGTTGTTCTGTTGAATACCTTGCATGTCGCATCATATTCTGCATCTCTATGACATACCTTTTAAATGGTTCTCTTGGTTTTTGCAGTCGTTTTCGTACTTGGTCATCCAATTCTTCAAAATATCGTGGTGGTAAAAAGTATGCTAGAAAGTCATCCTTAAACAATCGCCAATTTTGCCAATACTTATTATTATTACGAAACCAGAGCAGTGCATTCTCTTTCAACAATTCTGGCATAGTCCTTGGCAACATGTTGCTATTAAGCTCATACACCTCCGCCAATTCCTCGACCCGTTCGATGAAACCCAAAGGATCTTTTTCGCCGTCGAAACGGAAGGACCATTTTCGTACGATGTCTATCATGGCACCATACGTGATTTGTGAACCTTGATTGGCCATATGTTGTGGCCCCTTTGCGACGTTTGAAACTGATGGTACCTCTAACGTCGGCGTTACGCTTCTGGTACGCTTGACTTCCAACTCCTCTAGTCTTGTCGTTACTGTTTTTTCTTTATGCTCACTAGAAACGAAGGCCGAAAGTTTTTTTTCGCAGTTCCTCTACCGAACCTGCCGTATCTAATGCAAATTCTTCTAGGTACTGTATCAAATCTTCTTTTTTCAAAAGGTAAACCCACGAAGTGCGTACCATTTTGTTTTCCTCTATTTAGTACTTTAACAAAATCAGTCTTAGAGGTCCCTGCTCGGGCGCCAAATGTAACGTACCTCCGGTTACTCCGGGTTTGAAGCTGGGGTATAACTCAGTCTCACCAGATCCCTTCTTAGAAATAAGAACACTCTAGGACTGACTTTTTGTTTTTTTCTTTTTTTATAATATTTATTTTTATTTAGTGGTGTTTCTTTTTGTATATAAAAGTTATTTATATTTTATTTGTTTTATTCAAACTGTGTTTTGTTCTTTTCTTGACGTTAGGCAACAAGCTCCTACCCAACGAATGTAATTCGTCTATCCTGTGGTCCTTACCCTAATACTCTCTAATCTTCTACCCTGCAGGATGTTATCCTTTAGGCTGTGCTGGATGTTATCCCGCTCTACTCTAACAATATTTCCGTGGTTGTAAACCAAAGAAATAACTCTAAACTATCTATTCTAATAAATACTTGCCCGTTGCTACGTCTTGTTACCGTGTTGTTCGCTCGCTGAAAACCCCAGACTCAAAAAGCCTCGATTTCCCAACATCTACTTCTTTTATACATTTATTTTTTGTTGTTTGTCACCGCCAAACTACATCTCCTCAGCTACATGTGTCGCTCCATCTCTCTATCACTCTCCTTATTGCGTTGTTACTATTACTGCCTTCGTTGCCAACTCATCATTGATAAATTTGTCTCTTATTTCAGTGCTACAAAATATTGTTGTCTACCCCCGCGATCTCCCTTTTACTCCGCAGTATCACTGTAGTTCACCTCAACCTTTTGTAGTTTTACTACATCATTCGTATCCATGTTTTATTCTCCTGCAAAGAGAGAATCCCTACTGAACAAATCTTGTTCGCCACTTTTGCTCAATGTAATTCAACACACACTATCTTCTCCTTTTCAATTTGTTGTTTGGGTGGATATAATCCACACATTTTGTACTTTATCAGTCAAACTTTTCTCTTAGTTTCCCCGACTATTTGTGGACCAAAATTCCGAGAATGATTTGGCTCTCACAACCTGTACAGATATATCTTAACAATGCAATATGATCTGACCAAATATATCGTAACATGTCCTATAAAAGCAAAGGATGCAAAAACAGTTGCTAAGAATATAGTAGAAAATTTAATTTTAGTATATGGTTTAGTGTAAATTTCTTAAGTGCTGCTGCAAATATTGGCGGGATTGGACAAAGGGGCGTGGTACCTCTCATACAAACCACAAATTAAAAATCTATTATTTCTGCTCCTGATAACGGTACTTAAACAAAATTTAGTATGTCGGTTTGGTGTGCATTTTTTAAGTGCTGCTGCAAATATGAACGGGATTGGACAAAGGGGCGTGGTACCTCTCATACAAACCACAAATTAAAAATCTATTATTTCTGCTCCTGATAACGGTATTTGAACAAAATTTGGTATGTCGGTTTGGTGTAAATTTCTTAAGTGCTGCTGCAAATACGGGCGGGATTGGACAAAGGGGCGTGGTACCTCTTATACAAACCACAAATTAAAAATCTATTATTTCTGCTCCTGATAACGGTATTTAAACAAAATTCGGTACGTCGGTTTGGTGTAAATTTCTTAAGTGCTGCTGCAAATATGGGCGGGATTGGACAAAGGGGCGTGGTACCTCTCATACAAACCACAAATTAAAAATCTATTATTTCTGCTCCTGATAACGGTATTTGAACAAAATTTGGTACGTCGGTTTGGTGTGCATTTTTTAAGTGCTGCTGCAAATATGGGTGGGATTGGACAAAGGGGCGTGGTACCTCTCATACAAACCACAAATTAAAAATCTATTATTTCTGCTCCTGATAACGGTATTTGAACAAAATTTGGTAAGTCGGTTTGGTGTAAATTTCTTAAGTGCTGCTGCAAATATGGGCGGGATTGGACAAAGGGGCGTGGTACCCCTCATACAAACCACAAATTAAAAATCTATTATTTCTGCTCTTGATAACGGTATTTAAACAAAATTTTGTATATCGGTTTGGTGTGCATTTTTTAAGTGCTGCTGCAAATATGAACGGGATTGGACAAAGGGGCGTGGTACCTCTCATACAAACCACAAATTAAAAATCTATTATTTCTGCTCCTGATAACGGTATTTGAACAAAATTTGGTATGTAAATTTCTTAAGTGCTGCTGCAAATATGGGCGGGATTGGACAAAGGGGCGTGGTACCTCTTATACAAACCACAAATTAAAAATCTATTATTTCTGCTCCTGATCACGGTATTTAAACAAAATTTGGTACGTCGGTTTGGTGTAAATTTCTTAAGTGCTGCTGCAAATATGGGCGGGATTGGACTAAGGGGCGTGGTACCCCTCATACAAACCACAAATTAAAAATCTATTATTTCTGCTCCTGATAACGGTATTTGAACAAAATTTGGTATGTAAATTTCTTAAGTGCTGCTGCAAATATGGGCGGGATTGGACAAAGGGGCGTGGTACCTCTTATACAAACCACAAATTAAAAATCTATTATTTCTGCTCCTGCCCATAACTGCAGCAGCACTTAAGAAATTTACACCAAACCGACATACCAAATTTTTTTCAAATACCGTTATCAGGAGCAGAAATAATAGATTTTTAATTTGTGGTTTGTATGAGAGGTACCACGCATCTTTGTCCAATCCCGTTCATATTTGCAGCAGCACTTAAAAAATGCACATGGGCGGGATTGGACAAAGGGGCGTGGTACCTCTCATACAAACCACAAATTAAAAATCTATTATTTCTGCTCCTGATAACGGTATTTGAACAAAATTTGGTATGTCGGTTTGGTGTAAATTTCTTAAGTGCTGCTGCAAATATGGGCGGGATTGGACAAAGGGGCGTGGTACCTCTCATACAAACCACAAATTAAAAATCAATTATTTCTGCTCCTGATAACGGTATTTGAACAAAATTTGGTATGTCGGTTTGGTGTAAATTTCTTAAGTGCTGCTGCAAATATGAACGGGATTGGACAAAGGGGCGTGGTACCTCTCATACAAACCACAAATTAAAAATCTATTATTTCTGCTCCTGATAACGGTATTTGAACAAACTTTGGTATGTCGGTTTGGTGTAAATTTCTTAAGTGCTGCTGCAATTATGGGCAGGATTGGACAAAGGGGCGTGGTACCTCTCATACAAACCACAAATTAAAAATCTATTATTTCTGCTCCTGATAACGGTATTTGAACAAAATTTGGTATGTCGGTTTGGTGTAAATTTCTTAAGTGCTGCTGCAAATATGGGCGGGATTGGACAAAGGGGCGTGGTACCTCTCATACAAACCACAAATTAAAAATCTATTATTTCTGCTCCTGATAACGGTATTTAAAAAAAATTTGGTATGTCGGTTTAGTGTAAATTTCTTAAGTGCTGCTGCAAATATTGGCGGGATTGGACAAAGGGGCGTGGTACCTCTCATACAAACCACAAATTAAAAATCTATTATTTCTGCTCCTGATAACGGTACTTAAACAAAATTTAGTATGTCGGTTTGGTGTGCATTTTTTAAGTGCTGCTGCAAATATGAACGGGATTGGACAAAGGGGCGTGGTACCTCTCATACAAACCACAAATTAAAAATCTATTATTTCTGCTCCTGATAACGGTATTTGAACAAAATTTGGTATGTCGGTTTGGTGTAAATTTCTTAAGTGCTGCTGCAAATATGGGCGGGATTGGACAAAGGGGCGTGGTACCTCTTATACAAACCACAAATTAAAAATCTATTATTTCTGCTCCTGAAAACGGTATTTAAACAAAATTCGGTATGTCGGTTTGGTGTAAATTTCTTAAGTGCTGCTGCAAATATGGGCGGGATTGGACAAAGGGGCGTGGTACCTCTCATACAAACCACAAATTAAAAATCTATTATTTCTGCTCCTGATAACGGTATTTGAACAAAATTTGGTACGTCGGTTTGGTGTGCATTTTTTAAGTGCTGCTGCAAATATGGGTGGGATTGGACAAAGGGGCGTGGTACCTCTCATACAAACCACAAATTAAAAATCTATTATTTCTGCTCCTGATAACGGTATTTGAACAAAATTTGGTAAGTCGGTTTGGTGTAAATTTCTTAAGTGCTGCTGCAAATATGGGCGGGATTGGACAAAGGGGCGTGGTACCCCTCATACAAACCACAAATTAAAAATCTATTATTTCTGCTCCTGATAACGGTATTTAAACAAAATTTTGTATATCGGTTTGGTGTGCATTTTTTAAGTGCTGCTGCAAATATGAACGGGATTGGACAAAGGGGCGTGGTACCTCTCATACAAACCACAAATTAAAAATCTATTATTTCTGCTCCTGATAACGGTATTTGAACAAAATTTGGTATGTAAATTTCTTAAGTGCTGCTGCAAATATGGGCGGGATTGGACAAAGGGGCGTGGTACCTCTTATACAAACCACAAATTAAAAATCTATTATTTCTGCTCCTGATCACGGTATTTAAACAAAATTTGGTACGTCGGTTTGGTGTAAATTTCTTAAGTGCTGCTGCAAATATGGGCGGGATTGGACTAAGGGGCGTGGTACCCCTCATACAAACCACAAATTAAAAATCTATTATTTCTGCTCCTGATAACGGTATTTGAACAAAATTTGGTATGTAAATTTCTTAAGTGCTGCTGCAAATATGGGCGGGATTGGACAAAGGGGCGTGGTACCTCTTATACAAACCACAAATTAAAAATCTATTATTTCTGCTCCTGCCCATAACTGCAGCAGCACTTAAGAAATGCACATGGGCGGGATTGGACAAAGGGGCGTGGTACCTCTCATACAAACCAAAAATTAAAAATCTATTATTTCTGCTCCTGATAACGGTATTTGAACAAAATTTGGTATGTCGGTTTGGTGTAAATTTCTTAAGTGCTGCTGCAAATATGGGCGGGATTGGACAAAGGGGCGTGGTACCTCTCATACAAACCACAAATTAAAAATCAATTATTTCTGCTCCTGATAACGGTATTTGAACAAAATTTGGTATGTCGGTTTGGTGTAAATTTCTTAAGTGCTGCTGCAAATATGAACGGGATTGGACAAAGGGGCGTGGTACCTCTCATACAAACCACAAATTAAAAATCTATTATTTCTGCTCCTGATAACGGTATTTGAACAAAATTTGGTATGTCGGTTTGGTGTAAATTTCTTAAGTGCTGCTGCAAATATGGGCGGGATTGGACAAAGGGGCGTGGTACCTCTCATACAAACCACAAATTAAAAATCAATTATTTCTGCTCCTGATAACGGTATTTGAACAAAATTTGGTATGTCGGTTTGGTGTAAATTTCTTAAGTGCTGCTGCAAATATGAACGGGATTGGACAAAGGGGCGTGGTACCTCTCATACAAACCACAAATTAAAAATCTATTATTTCTGCTCCTGATAACGGTATTTGAACAAAATTTGGTATGTCGGTTTGGTGTAAATTTCTTAAGTGCTGCTGCAATTATGGGCAGGATTGGACAAAGGGGCGTGGTACCTCTCATACAAACCACAAATTAAAAATCTATTATTTCTGCTCCTGATAACGGTATTTGAACAAAATTTGGTATGTCGGTTTGGTGTAAATTTCTTAAGTGCTGCTGCAAATATGGGCGGGATTGGTCAAAGGGGCGTGGTACCTCTCATACAAACCACAAATTAAAAATCTATTATTTCTGCTCCTGATAACGGTATTTAAAAAAAATTTGGTATGTCGGTTTAGTGTAAATTTCTTAAGTGCTGCTGCAAATATTGGCGGGATTGGACAAAGGGGCGTGGTACCTCTCATACAAACCACAAATTAAAAATCTATTATTTCTGCTCCTGATAACGGTACTTAAACAAAATTTAGTATGTCGGTTTGGTGTGCATTTTTTAAGTGCTGCTGCAAATATGAACGGGATTGGACAAAGGGGCGTGGTACCTCTCATACAAACCACAAATTAAAAATCTATTATTTCTGCTCCTGATAACGGTATTTGAACAAAATTTGGTATGTCGGTTTGGTGTAAATTTCTTAAGTGCTGCTGCAAATATGGGCGGGATTGGACAAAGGGGCGTGGTACCTCTTATACAAACCACAAATTAAAAATCTATTATTTCTGCTCCTGATAACGGTATTTAAACAAAATTCGGTATGTCGGTTTGGTGTAAATTTCTTAAGTGCTGCTGCAAATATGGGCGAATTGGACAAAGGGGCGTGGTACCTCTCATACAAACCACAAATTAAAAATCTATTATTTCTGCTCCTGATAACGGTATTTGAACAAAATTTGGTACGTCGGTTTGGTGTGCATTTTTTAAGTGCTGCTGCAAATATGGGTGGGATTGGACAAAGGGGCGTGGTACCTCTCATACAAACCACAAATTAAAAATCTATTATTTCTGCTCCTGACAACGGTATTTGAACAAAATTTGGTAAGTCGGTTTGGTGTAAATTTCTTAAGTGCTGCTGCAAATATGGGCGGGATTGGACAAAGGGGCGTGGTACCCCTCATACAAACCACAAATTAAAAATCTATTATTTCTGCTCCTGATAACGGTATTTAAACAAAATTTGGTAAGTCGGTTTGGTATGCATTTTTTTAGTGCTGCTGCAAATATGGGAGGGATTTGACAAAGGGGCGTGGTACCGTTCATACAAACCACAAATTAAAAATCTATTATTTCTGCTCCTGATAACGGTATTTGAACAAAATTTGGTACGTCGGTTTGGTGTGCATTTTTTAAGTGCTGCTGCAAATATGGGTGGGATTGGACAAAAGGGCGTGGTACCTCTCATACAAACCACAAATTAAAAATCTATTATTTCTGCTCCTGATAACGGTATTTAAACAAAATTTGGTATGTCGGTTTGGTGTAAATTTCTTAAGTGCTGCTGCAAATATGGGCGGGATTGGACAAAGGGGCGTGGTACCTCTTATACAAACCACAAATTAAAAATCTATTATTTCTGCTCCTGATCACGGTATTTAAACAAAATTTGGTACGTCGGTTTGGTGTAAATTTCTTAAGTGCTGCTGCAAATATGGGCGGGATTGGACTAAGGGGCGTGGTACCCCTCATACAAACCACAAATTAAAAATCTATTATTTCTGCTCCTGATAACGGTATTTAAACAAAATTTTTTATGTCGGTTTGGTGTGCATTTTTTAAGTGCTGCTGCAAATATGGGCGGGATTGGACAAAGGGGCGTGGTACCTCTTATACAAACCACAAATTAAAAATCTATTATTTCTGCTCCTGATAACGGTATTTAAACAAAATTTTTTATGTCGGTTTGGTGTGCATTTTTTAAGTGCTGCTGCAAATATGAACGGGATTGGACAAAGATGCGTGGTACCTCTCATACAAACCACAAATTAAAAATCTATTATTTCTGCTCCTGATAACGGTATTTGAAAAAAATTTGGTATGTCGGTTTGGTGTAAATTTCTTAAGTGCTGCTGCAGTTATGGGCAGGATTGGACAAAGGGGCGTGGTACCTCTCATACAAACCACAAATTAAAAATCTATTATTTCTGCTCCTGATAACGGTATTTGAACAAAATTTGGTATGTCGGTTTGGTGTAAATTTCTTAAGTGCTGCTGCAAATATGGGCGGGATTGGACAAAGGGGCGTGGTACCCCTCATACAAACCACAAATTAAAAATCTATTATTTCTGCTCCTGATAACGGTATTTAAACAAAATTTTTTATGTCGGTTTGGTGTGCATTTTTTAAGTGCTGCTGCAAATATGAACGGGATTGGACAAAGGGGCGTGGTACCTCTCATACAAACCACAAATTAAAAATCTATTATTTCTGCTCCTGATAACGGTATTTGAACAAAATTTGGTATGTCGGTTTGGTGTAAATTTCTTAAGTGCTGCTGCAATTATGGGCAGGATTGGACAAAGGGGCGTGGTACCTCTCATACAAACCACAAATTAAAAATCTATTATTTCTGCTCCTGATAACGGTATTTGAACAAAATTTGGTATGTCGGTTTGGTGTAAATTTCTTAAGTGCTGCTGCAAATATGGGCGGGATTGGTCAAAGGGGCGTGGTACCTCTCATACAAACCACAAATTAAAAATCTATTATTTCTGCTCCTGATAACGGTATTTAAAAAAAATTTGGTATGTCGGTTTAGTGTAAATTTCTTAAGTGCTGCTGCAAATATTGGCGGGATTGGACAAAGGGGCGTGGTACCTCTCATACAAACCACAAATTAAAAATCTATTATTTCTGCTCCTGATAACGGTACTTAAACAAAATTTAGTATGTCGGTTTGGTGTGCATTTTTTAAGTGCTGCTGCAAATATGAACGGGATTGGACAAAGGGGCGTGGTACCTCTCATACAAACCACAAATTAAAAATCTATTATTTCTGCTCCTGATAACGGTATTTGAACAAAATTTGGTATGTCGGTTTGGTGTAAATTTCTTAAGTGCTGCTGCAAATATGGGCGGGATTGGACAAAGGGGCGTGGTACCTCTTATACAAACCACAAATTAAAAATCTATTATTTCTGCTCCTGATAACGGTATTTAAACAAAATTCGGTATGTCGGTTTGGTGTAAATTTCTTAAGTGCTGCTGCAAATATGGGCGAATTGGACAAAGGGGCGTGGTACCTCTCATACAAACCACAAATTAAAAATCTATTATTTCTGCTCCTGATAACGGTATTTGAACAAAATTTGGTACGTCGGTTTGGTGTGCATTTTTTAAGTGCTGCTGCAAATATGGGTGGGATTGGACAAAGGGGCGTGGTACCTCTCATACAAACCACAAATTAAAAATCTATTATTTCTGCTCCTGACAACGGTATTTGAACAAAATTTGGTAAGTCGGTTTGGTGTAAATTTCTTAAGTGCTGCTGCAAATATGGGCGGGATTGGACAAAGGGGCGTGGTACCCCTCATACAAACCACAAATTAAAAATCTATTATTTCTGCTCCTGATAACGGTATTTAAACAAAATTTGGTAAGTCGGTTTGGTATGCATTTTTTTAGTGCTGCTGCAAATATGGGAGGGATTTGACAAAGGGGCGTGGTACCGTTCATACAAACCACAAATTAAAAATCTATTATTTCTGCTCCTGATAACGGTATTTGAACAAAATTTGGTACGTCGGTTTGGTGTGCATTTTTTAAGTGCTGCTGCAAATATGGGTGGGATTGGACAAAAGGGCGTGGTACCTCTCATACAAACCACAAATTAAAAATCTATTATTTCTGCTCCTGATAACGGTATTTAAACAAAATTTGGTATGTCGGTTTGGTGTAAATTTCTTAAGTGCTGCTGCAAATATGGGCGGGATTGGACAAAGGGGCGTGGTACCTCTTATACAAACCACAAATTAAAAATCTATTATTTCTGCTCCTGATCACGGTATTTAAACAAAATTTGGTACGTCGGTTTGGTGTAAATTTCTTAAGTGCTGCTGCAAATATGGGCGGGATTGGACTAAGGGGCGTGGTACCCCTCATACAAACCACAAATTAAAAATCTATTATTTCTGCTCCTGATAACGGTATTTGAACAAAATTTGGTATGTAAATTTCTTAAGTGCTGCTGCAAATATGGGCGGGATTGGACAAAGGGGCGTGGTACCTCTTATACAAACCACAAATTAAAAATCTATTATTTCTGCTCCTGATCACGGTATTTAAACAAAATTTGGTACGTCGGTTTGGTGTAAATTTCTTAAGTGCTGCTGCAAATATGCGCGGGATTGGACTAAGGGGCGTGGTACCCCTCATACAAACCACAAATTAAAAATCTATTATTTCTGCTCCTGATAACGGTATTTAAACAAAATTTTTTATGTCGGTTTGGTGTGCATTTTTTAAGTGCTGCTGCAAATATGGGCGGGATTGGACAAAGGGGCGTGGTACCTCTTATACAAACCACAAATTAAAAATCTATTATTTCTGCTCCTGATAACGGTATTTAAACAAAATTTTTTATGTCGGTTTGGTGTGCATTTTTTAAGTGCTGCTGCAAATATGAACGGGATTGGACAAAGATGCGTGGTACCTCTCATACAAACCACAAATTAAAAATCTATTATTTCTGCTCCTGATAACGGTATTTGAAAAAAATTTGGTATGTCGGTTTGGTGTAAATTTCTTAAGTGCTGCTGCAGTTATGGGCAGGATTGGACAAAGGGGCGTGGTACCTCTCATACAAACCACAAATTAAAAATCTATTATTTCTGCTCCTGATAACGGTATTTGAACAAAATTTGGTATGTCGGTTTGGTGTAAATTTCTTAAGTGCTGCTGCAAATATGGGCGGGATTGGACAAAGGGGCGTGGTACCCCTCATACAAACCACAAATTAAAAATCTATTATTTCTGCTCCTGATAACGGTATTTAAACAAAATTTTTTATGTCGGTTTGGTGTGCATTTTTTAAGTGCTGCTGCAAATATGAACGGGATTGGACAAAGGGGCGTGGTACCTCTCATACAAACCACAAATTAAAAATCTATTATTTCTGCTCCTGATAACGGTATTTGAACAAAATTTGGTATGTCGGTTTGGTGTAAATTTTTTAAGTGCTGCTGCAATTATGGGCAGGATTGGACAAAGGGGCGTGGTACCTCTCATACAAACCACAAATTAAAAATCTATTATTTCTGCTCCTGATAACGGTATTTAAACAAAATTTTGTATGTCGGTTTGGTGTGCATTTTTTAAGTGCTGCTGCAAATATGAACGGGATTGGACAAAGGGGCGTGGTACCTCTCATACAAACCACAAATTAAAAATCAATTATTTCTGCTCCTGATAACGGTATTTGAACAAAATTTGGTATGTCGGTTTGGTGTAAATTTCTTAAGTGCTGCTGCAATTATGGGCAGGATTGGACAAAGGGGCGTGGTACCTCTCATACAAACCACAAATTAAAAATCTATTATTTCTGCTCCTGATAACGGTATTTAAACAAAATTTTTTATGTCGGTTTGGTGTGCATTTTTTAAGTGCTGCTGCAAATATGGGCGGGATTGGACAAAGGGGCGTGGTACCTCTTATACAAACCACAAATTAAAAATCTATTATTTCTGCTCCTGATAACGGTATTTAAACAAAATTTTTTATGTCGGTTTGGTGTGCATTTTTTAAGTGCTGCTGCAAATATGAACGGGATTGGACAAAGATGCGTGGTACCTCTCATACAAACCACAAATTAAAAATCTATTATTTCTGCTCCTGATAACGGTATTTGAAAAAAATTTGGTATGTCGGTTTGGTGTAAATTTCTTAAGTGCTGCTGCAGTTATGGGCAGGATTGGACAAAGGGGCGTGGTACCTCTCATACAAACCACAAATTAAAAATCTATTATTTCTGCTCCTGATAACGGTATTTGAACAAAATTTGGTATGTCGGTTTGGTGTAAATTTCTTAAGTGCTGCTGCAAATATGGGCGGGATTGGACAAAGGGGCGTGGTACCCCTCATACAAACCACAAATTAAAAATCTATTATTTCTGCTCCTGATAACGGTATTTAAACAAAATTTTTTATGTCGGTTTGGTGTGCATTTTTTAAGTGCTGCTGCAAATATGAACGGGATTGGACAAAGGGGCGTGGTACCTCTCATACAAACCACAAATTAAAAATCTATTATTTCTGCTCCTGATAACGGTATTTGAACAAAATTTGGTATGTCGGTTTGGTGTAAATTTTTTAAGTGCTGCTGCAATTATGGGCAGGATTGGACAAAGGGGCGTGGTACCTCTCATACAAACCACAAATTAAAAATCTATTATTTCTGCTCCTGATAACGGTATTTAAACAAAATTTTGTATGTCGGTTTGGTGTGCATTTTTTAAGTGCTGCTGCAAATATGAACGGGATTGGACAAAGGGGCGTGGTACCTCTCATACAAACCACAAATTAAAAATCAATTATTTCTGCTCCTGATAACGGTATTTGAACAAAATTTGGTATGTCGGTTTGGTGTAAATTTCTTAAGTGCTGCTGCAATTATGGGCAGGATTGGACAAAGGGGCGTGGTACCTCTTATACAAACCACAAATTAAAAATCTATTATTTCTGCTCCTGATAACGGTATTTGAACAAAATTTGGTATGTCGGTTTGGTGTAAATTTCTTAAGTGCTGCTGCAAATATGGGCGGGATTGGACAAAGGGGCGTGGTACCTCTCATACAAACCACAAATTAAAAATCTATTATTTCTGCTCCTGATAACGGTATTTAAACAAAATTTGGTATGTCGGTTTGGTGTTAATTTCTTAAGTGCTGCTGCAAATATGGGCGGGATTGGAACAAGGGGCGTGGTACCTCTTATACAAACCACAAATTAAAAATCTATTATTTCTGCTCCTGATAACGGTATTTGAACAAAATTTGGTATGTCAGTTTGGTGTAAATTTCTTAAGTGCTGCTGCAAATATGGGCGGGATTGGACAAAGGGGCGTGGTACCTCTCATACAAACCACAAATTAAAAATCTATTATTTCTGCTCCTGATAACGGTATTTAAACAAAATTTGGTATGTCGGTTTGATGTAAATTTCTTAAGTGCTGCTGCAAATATGGGCGGGATTGGACAAAGGGGCGTGGTACCTCTCATACAAACCACAAATTAAAAATCTATTATTTCTGCTCCTGATAACGGTATTTAAACAAAATTTGGTATGTCGGTTTGATGTAAATTTCTTAAGTGCTGCTGCAAATATGGGCGGGATTGGACAAAGGGGCGTGGTACCTCTCATACAAACCACAAATTAAAAATCTATTATTTCTGCTCCTGATAACGGTATTTGAACAAAATTTGGTACGTCGGTTTGGTGTGCATTTTTTAAGTGCTGCTGCAAATATGGGTGGGATTGGACAAAGGGGCGTGGTACCTCTCATACAAACCACAAATTAAAAATCTATTATTTCTGCTCCTGATAACGGTATTTGAACAAAATTTGGTAAGTCGGTTTGGTGTAAATTTCTTAAGTGCTGCTGCAAATATGGGCGGGATTGGACAAAGGGGCGTGGTACCCCTCATACAAACCACAAATTAAAAATCTATTATTTCTGCTCCTGATAACGGTATTTAAACAAAATTTTGTATGTCGGTTTGGTGTGCATTTTTTAAGTGCTGCTGCAAATATGAACGGGATTGGACAAAGGGGCGTGGTACCTCTCATACAAACCACAAATTAAAAATCTATTATTTCTGCTCCTGATAACGGTATTTGAACAAAATTTGGTATGTAAATTTCTTAAGTGCTGCTGCAAATATGGGCGGGATTGGACAAAGGGGCGTGGTATCTCTTATACAAACCACAAATTAAAAATCTATTATTTCTGCTCCTGATAACGGTATTTAAACAAAATTTGGTATGTAAATTTCTTAAGTGCTGCTGCAAATATGGGCGGGATTGGACAAAGGGGCGTGGTACCCCTCATACAAACCACAAATTAAAAATCTATTATTTCTGCTCCTGATAACGGTATTTAAACAAAATTTTGTATGTCGGTTTGGTGTGCATTTTTTAAGTGCTGCTGCAAATATGAACGGGATTGGACAAAGGGGCGTGGTACCTCTCATACAAACCACAAATTAAAAATCTATTATTTCTGCTCCTGATAACGGTATTTGAACAAAATTTAGTATGTCGGTTTGGTGTGCATTTTTTAAGTGCTGCTGCAAATATGAACGGGATTGGACAAAGGGGCGTGGTACCTCTCATACAAACCACAAATTAAAAATCTATTATTTCTGCTCCTGATAACGGTATTTGAACAAAATTTGGTATGTCAGTTTGGTGTAAATTTCTTAAGTGCTGCTGCAAATATGGGCGGGATTGGACAAAGGGGCGTGGTACCTCTCATACAAACCACAAATTAAAAATCTATTATTTCTGCTCCTGATAACGGTATTTAAACAAAATTTGGTATGTCGGTTTGATGTAAATTTCTTAAGTGCTGCTGCAAATATGGGCGGGATTGGACAAAGGGGCGTGGTACCTCTCATACAAACCACAAATTAAAAATCTATTATTTCTGCTCCTGATAACGGTATTTGAACAAAATTTGGTACGTCGGTTTGGTGTGCATTTTTTAAGTGCTGCTGCAAATATGGGTGGGATTGGACAAAGGGGCGTGGTACCTCTCATACAAACCACAAATTAAAAATCTATTATTTCTGCTCCTGATAACGGTATTTGAACAAAATTTGGTAAGTCGGTTTGGTGTAAATTTCTTAAGTGCTGCTGCAAATATGGGCGGGATTGGACAAAGGGGCGTGGTACCCCTCATACAAACCACAAATTAAAAATCTATTATTTCTGCTCCTGATAACGGTATTTAAACAAAATATTGTATGTCGGTTTGGTGTGCATTTTTTAAGTGCTGCTGCAAATATGAACGGGATTGGACAAAGGGGCGTGGTACCTCTCATACAAACCACAAATTAAAAATCTATTATTTCTGCTCCTGATAACGGTATTTGAACAAAATTTGGTATGTAAATTTCTTAAGTGCTGCTGCAAATATGGGCGGGATTGGACAAAGGGGCGTGGTATCTCTTATACAAACCACAAATTAAAAATCTATTATTTCTGCTCCTGATAACGGTATTTAAACAAAATTTGGTACGTCGGTTTGGTGTAAATTTCTTAAGTGCTGCTGCAAATATGAACGGGATTGGACAAAGGGGCGTGGTACCTCTCATACAAACCACAAATTAAAAATCTATTATTTCTGCTCCTGATAACGGTATTTGAACAAAATTTGGTATGTCGGTTTGGTGTAAATTTCTTAAGTGCTGCTGCAATTATGGGCAGGATTGGACAAAGGGGCGTGGTACCTCTTATACAAACCACAAATTAAAAATCTATTATTTCTGCTCCTGATAACGGTATTTGAACAAAATTTGGTAAGTCGGTTTGGTATGCATTTTTTTAGTGCTGCTGCAAATATGGGAGGGATTTGACAAAGGGGCGTGGTACCTCTCATACAAACCACAAATTAAAAATCTATTATTTCTGCTCCTGATAACGGTATTTGAACAAAATTTGGTACGTCGGTTTGGTGTGCATTTTTTAAGTGCTGCTGCAAATATGGGTGGGATTGGACAAAAGGGCGTGGTACCTCTCATACAAACCACAAATTAAAAATCTATTATTTCTGCTCCTGATAACGGTATTTGAACAAAATTTGGTAAGTCGGTTTGGTATGCATTTTTTTAGTGCTGCTGCAAATATGGGAGGGATTTGACAAAGGGGCGTGGTACCTCTTATACAAACCACAAATTAAAAATCTATTATTTCTGCTCCTGATAACGGTATTTGAACAAAATTTGGTACGTCGGTTTGGTGTGCATTTTTTTAGTGCTGCTGCAAATATGGGCGGGATTGGACAAAGAGGCGTGGCACCACCCATATAACCCAAAAATTTAAATCGCCATATTTTGGGCATTTTTTGACCTACGTCGATGATATTTGGTACATATGGTATTGCCATAATTTGGAATACGTACCGGGAGAAAAGTGGATGGGACCACGCTCCTTTTTATTAAAATTAAAAATCGTAATATAGTCTTAACTACTAGACCGATCGTCACAATAGGATATATAAATACTTTTAATTTTATTTTATAACGAGGGGGGTAGCGAAGTACACCGGGATCAGCTAGTATATTATAAAAACACACAGCATGAATTTTTTTGTCACATGCTAAAATATATATGTATAACAATATTATATTTAATATAAAATATAAACAAACTTTTTCACAAAAACCCAAACTTTTTTCACAAAAACTCTAACATCCAATTCACACCATGATTTTAAAAATAGCGATTTTTTTTAATTCCAAAACCTGGGCAGATTCATACCATGATTTTTTAAATGCTGATTTTTTTCTCCGTAATCGGTTATTCTTCTTTACTTTATTATTTGTATAAAAACAATCTGACATGTGTATGTATGTACTTATGTACATCAATTTGTTATTTCCGTGCAAACTTCGTGCAAACGAATATGCGTATTGCCATATGAAAATGAAATAAAGAAAAATAACAAAAATCGAATATGGGTAAAGAAAAATATAAGAAAAAATCACAGAGAACTGAAAATGTGATTTTTTATTTACCCCTTTTGCTTCTCTACCCCGTTCGCCAAAATACACAAAAAATCGCGATCATCAAATCAAAATCATGGTGTGAATTGGGTGCAACTTTTTTTCACGTGCTAAATATAAAAAAATACAATAATGAAATAGAATTTCGCAATAAAAAGAAATGTCAAAAAATTTATGAGTTGCCACATTGAAGTGAACAAATGCAACAATATATATAGAAGTCAAAAAACATGAAATGTAAAGAAAATTAAAAAAGAGTTGCCGTAGTGGAACGAACTAAAATTAATATTAAAAATATTAATTATATGCGACTAAAACCTTTTCCTTATTAAATGAAAACTATAGAAAAATATATAAATGAATTAGAGAAAATTGAAGTAAATATTAACAAAAGTAAAAATAGAGTTTACACTGAAGAATATAAATTAGAAAAATTAAAACCTTTACAATTAATAAAAACAGAATTCGAAAAATATTCTTAATCATTAATTAAAGAAAATTTCGAAAGATTAATACAGAAATTTGAAGAAATATATGGTAGAGCGTTGCCACTTATAAAAAATCTTCTAAAAAAAGAAAGCAAAGACACCAATTTAGAATCAGTCGAAGAATTAGGTTATATATCAAATATGTCTCATTTTGACATAAACGTCGTAGGTAAAAACTTACATGTGTTTAAGGGTCCGTATGAGGCGTTAAAAGACTTTTTGTTGCAAACAGAACTATTGCACGAAATGATTCTTGCAGAAGAGAGAGAACTTTTTATAAAATATGTTTACAATTTTAAATTAACTGCAAATGTTCGTAGCACAATTGGACGTGCTAACAGACCGACAAACTTTACTGATCTAAAAAACTTATTGGTGATATCGTATCCTAATCCAAGAACCCTACAACAAGTTTTAAAATTTAAATGAGCTTAAAACGCTAAAACAAAATAATTCAGACATTACTTCGTTCAGAGAAAAAATTGTCCTGCTAGGTGAACAATTAAACGATTTTCAAAGAAAGGCATTAGAAAGTCCGACACAAGAGACTAAAAATGCTATATATAAATGACTGAGAGCATGACACTTAATATATTCATGAAAGGCGTAAATGAACAGTATTGATAGCGTGTAGTCCAAAAACATTAAATGATGCGTCAGAAAAATGCATAACATTAGAAAAAGATATTCAACAAAACAACAATAACATTTTTAGAGTTGGCGGCAAAATACCAAAACCCCCAAAGATTTCGCCAACGCGACAACATCGAATACCAATATAGTGGTAGAAAACATACTTTTCACCTTAGCAACATGAATAGCCGAGACAACAACCAACGCGCAATTTATAGTACACACCACAATTTTAATAACAATCGTAGGCATGAAAATTCCAACTTTCACCACAAGAATAATAATATTAGAGACAATAACCAACATAACAGATCACAAAATAATAACAACAGATATAGTTACAACAATAGGGGCACACATTCAAATAATAATTTTTCACATAATAGAAACAAAAATAATATTCCTCAAAATATAAACAGAAACAACAATAATAACTACTCACAGAATGGCAGCAGAAGACAAAATGCTAATAATATTACATATAGACAGGGAAACTAGAGAGGCAGGATAACAAAAACTGTTATCCGAAGCCACGATATTTCAAATTTTCAATAAATACGCCAAATTCCATTATAATTAATTGCAAAATTACAAATAAAAATCATTACTTCATTTTAGACACAGGTGCAGATATTTCCATATGCAAACAAGAAAATTTAAAAGAAATAAACCACAGGGATATTTGAATTTTAAGCGGCATAACACTACACCCTTGAAAGCATTGGTTCAGCCCATTTAAATTTACATTTTGAAAATCAGCATATTAACCATATATTTCATATGGTATCCAACGATTTCCCTATTCCCACTGATGGAATAATTGGAAGAGATATTTTGGAAAAATACAAATGTAGAATAGATTTCGAGACATAGACAACAACCTTTAATATAGAAAATGAAGAAATTACCATGCCCATGAGTACCAAATGTACCTATAAAACTGATATATGTATACCCGCACGTTCAGAATTAATCGCACCAGTAAAAATATTTATAAATAAAGAAAGTATCATTTTAAGCAAGGAAATAGCTCCAGGTGTTTTTGTAGCCAATAGCATAGTACCAGCTCTAGACACAAAGCATATTAGATTTTTAAACACAAATAATCATGATGTAACGATAAACAAATTAGAACTTGATAGAAAAGACTTAACAAATTACGCATTATCTACAATACGTATAAATACCGACACTTTGAAATCAATGATTCCATCGGACAACGTACCCATGGAAAACATCTTTGCAATAACGCGAAACATGAAAAAAAATCTAAACCAAAAAAAGTAACAACGGGAAAGACCATAACGGCTCAAATAAAAAGCCTGATCAACTTTTTATATGGGAATGTACGTCAATCTCAGATGTCAAAAATATAAAAAAATTTAAATTTGAATTAGATTCAAAAATCAAAAAACCCGATATTGCAATTAGTGATGTAGAGATAGTAATCAGGTGCAGCGACAATCCAACGAACATACAAATGTCATTGGAGAAACTTTTACCAAAAATGCTATCCCTAGGTATACACAAATTAGCTCTAAAAAATAATGATGTTATTTTCAAGAATATAAACGTTGAACAATTTAGGAATATTTTTAATAAATTAAAAAGAAATGAGTGTGAGAATTTAAATATTTTATTATTTTTTTTTTAATTAGGACCAGCACTCAGGCGATGACCCCTACGTATGCAGTGCATTGTGCCGGAACTCAGGGAGAGGGATAAGGTAGAGAAGATAGATGTTGAAAATTTTGAAGACTTAACTCTTTCAAAACTCTGCTTTGCGCGTTATGTTAATTTTTAAGGCAGTGTTGAGGCGCCTCCGGTGTTAAGTAGACGCATTAACTTTGTTTAGCAGGCATTTTATTAATTGTTTTACTTCGCCCATGTTTCTGCTAACCGACGAAGGAGGGCGGTGTTGGGTACATTAGCTTGGATAGCATCAATCTCTGTCGCAACAGTTTTTTTAGTGACCAGTGCTATGCCTTCATCACTTAAATAGTCCGACAATAATTAATACAATGTCTCACTAATGTACATTCGAGAAATTAATGATGTTGATTGACTTGCTCTGGCCAGGGTTTGAACCCAGGCCCCAAGTCATTGTTTGCTTAGTAGTCAACGCGCTAACCACCATAAGAATCACATAAAAAAATATTCAAACCAATTTAATTAACGAATATCACAATTCAATTTTAGGAGGTCATTTAGGAGTGAGAAAAACTACCCTAAAACTTAAACAAAAATATATATGGAAGAGCATAGGAAAAATGGTCAAAAAACATATACAAAACTGCAACGAGTGCAGAATAAATAAAAAAACCAGACACTAGAGATGAGCGATCCCGTGATTTTTAAAGAACATCGTTAACTGTGAACGTGATTTCAAAATCACTGTGATTTAAAACTGTTACTGTGATCACGTTTTTTCAGTTTTCCTTTTTTTTAATTCACAAGCCATTTATTTGTTTTATTTTGATGAAAAGCACAAAGCACAATGAGAAAGAAGTCCAATATCTACTAACACATGCATGTTTACAAATACAATTCTTTTAGCGAGGTATATTTTTAAGTAAGCGCATCTCTATAACAAAAACATTATTATTTTCATACTGTCAATAAAACTCCATATACACAAAATTTTGTTTGATTTTTTATATGGAGTTTGACAACAAGAGAAGGGCCATACTAATCACCACCTATTTACTTGCATATACATACATACTTGAATAAATATACTTTGGCTTTCAAAAAGAAAAACATACTAATAAGAAGAGAGAAGAAAAGAAATAGCAACATTATTCGTTCCGTTATTTTACATACGCAAAAAAGGTTCTTAGCTACACAAACAGTGAAATATCATAAATTTGTGTATGTAACAAATAAAAAAGAACGACTTTGCAAGTAACACTTACTTGACAAATTTGGTAGCAACTGTTACTCGTGATTTTTAAGTAACAGTGATTAAATCACAGGTATAGAAATATCGCTCATCTGTACCAGACACACAAAAGAAAAACTAATTATTACTGATACACCACGAACAAGTTTCGAAACAATATCAATAGATACTGTAGGCCCATTGAGGTATTCAAACCTGTACAGATATATCTTAACAATGCAAGATGATCTGACCAAATATATTGTAACATGTCCTATAAAAGCAAAGGATGCAAAAACAGTTGCTAAGAATATAGTAGAAAATTTAATTTTAGTATATGGACACTTTAAAGTCCTCAAATCTGACAGAGGCACTGAGTTTCTAAACGAATTATTGCCTGAAGTATGCAATATTTTACAACTTAAACAAGTTTTTAGCACACCATATCACCATGAGACTCTAGAATCAGTAGAGAGAAATCATAGAGTACTCAATGAGTTTCTTTGAAATTATTGTAAGAATGATGAGTGGGTCAAATCGATTCCTTACTTCTGTTTCGCATACAACACAACACCTCATATAGACACAAATTACAAGCCTTATCAGCTAGTATTTGGCAAATTACCGAACTTTCCTAATGAAGAAATTTCAAGTAATAAACCAATTTACAACCAGGAAAATTATGCCCAAGAGTTGTGGTTCAGATTACAATATTCTATAACTAAGGCAAGAGAATATTTAGAAAAGTCGAAACAAAAACCAGTAGACAAATGCTTAAAAAATAATCCCCTAGATTTAAAAGAACGAGATTTAGTACTCGTTCGAAAATTTAACAGAAAAAAAATCAGGCACCATATCATGGTCGGTATAAAATAGTCAAAAGAAAAGGAGTATACTCTATTTTAGAAATAAGTAATGAATTTAAAGAATACCGTAATTATAATTTAAAATATATTACAAACAAAAAACATAAAAAAAACTAACAAATTTTAAATTTTAATCCCTAAAATTGTAAAATGTTTCTTAAGGGGAAGGGTGTAGTGCATCCTAAATAATCTATTATTATATTTTTATATTATTATTATTACGAATAAACGTAATTATTATTCGAACTTATATTGATGTACATATGAAAAGTAATATTATCAGGCTCAAGTTCAGTTTTATTTAATAAATGAAAATTCAAAATTACTAAGAGTTTTTTTATGTTGAAAAATATTATTATTATATAAAATCAGTTTAACAGAACGTATCAGTATACCGATTTCAAGGCCGCTACACCTGTCATCAGCGTTCAGTTGTCCATCTTTACAATTTTCGTAAAGAGGATACTAATTGGGAAGAATATCAACTATTTAACCTGGGTTCCCGGACCTTCAAGTGAGACATATTTTGAACATCTCGTAAATCTCGACGGGGAACTACGACATTCCAGTGCTTTATATCAATATGAGAGCACATGGATCCATTTCGAAATTCACGTCTCCTATCAGCGTTAAAAATTTGCCCAGGAACTTCTACCAAATCTGTGTCCAGCCTCACATCCCTTCCGGTATGTTAAGTTCCATTGTTTCTTATTATAGTCCTGTATAAATATGTATTTCTTTTACTATTTCTGCCATTGAAGACCTTATAGATTCCATGATAGGCATGGTATCTACGGATTCCGCATTGCTTCCAGCGTCGATTTTGTGGTGAGTTTTTTTTTTCTTTTTCTTTTTAAATCGTTTATTGGGTGTATTGTTTCACAAAATTACGGTGTAGGGTCCGAAGTTTTCCCTTCATCATTATTGGAATGTTAACAAATGTGGGAAAACTTTTAATTTCATAGAGCCCATCCCATATGGGCAAAAATTTGTTTTTATGTGCTTGCCTTTTTACTAGGACTCTGCCTCCTATTTTTATGGTATAAGACCTTGACTGCTTGTCATACTGTTTCTTTGCCCTAGCCTTAGCTTTTTCTTGGTTTTCTTTAGCAATCTCGTAAGCCCTTTGAATTTTATGTCTCAATAAAGCTATTACATAAATGTAAGCATCTGGCAATTGGTTCATTATTTCCACAGTTCGTTCTAAGAATGCGTTCCTCGAACATACGGTTAAATTTCAAATCTCTAGGAGGGCTAAATATGGTAAAATAATTTTTCATTTCTGGACAATTAATATTATCAGATAGTATACTATAAGCAAGAATTAATGAAGAACAAGTTCTACGATCGCTTAAAGATTGCAAACCAAGAAACTTCCTCCTAACATCATAAGATGGTGTCTCAAAAGCCCATATTAACCTTAAAGCAGTCTTTGTAAATATTTTTTGAATGCGCTCAATGCGATTAGATGATCCAACTTGATAGGGATTCCAGATAACACAAAAATATTCCAAAATACTTCGAACTACAGCAATGTAAATAGATTTAAGAGTGTATGCGTTCTTAAAATCTTTAGAACTCCTCCTGATGAAACCAATCATACTATAAGCCCTAGAAATAATAAAGTCTATATGTTTATTAAAACTTAACTTGTTGTCGAATATTACTCCTTTGACAACATGTACTCACTTAGGTTGGCAGCCACTAATAGAATAAACAAAATCGACTGGATTGACAATATGTGTATAGGAGACTATGCAACATTTTGAGACATTTATATTTAAATTATTCTCAGAACACCAAACTGACAGCTTGTCTATATCGCTTTGCAATTTTTCACAGTCATGCTGATTGAAAATACTAGAATATAATTTTAAGTCCTCGGCAAATAACAAACACTTTGCGAATTTAAAGCATAGAGGTAAATCATTAATAAAAAGTATAAAAAGCAAAGGACCAATATGTGTTCCCTTCGGGATTCCAGGTTATATAGGGGTATGCGTGTCTGTAGGTTTCATTGCAGGGGTGCATCCATACAGTATTTTGAATGGTGTCTGCTTTGTGACAACGTTCTCCGTGTGGTTATGTACGTGCATTGCCGGAGCAAGCCATTGATCCCAGTTCGACCCATTTTTTTTGCGAAACTTCGCAAATATTCTGCTAATGGCCTGTGGCTTCGTTTCAATGACTCGTTAGCTTGAGGGTGATAGGGAGTAATATGTTGCTTTTTAATTTTCAAGAGCTTACACACACTTCCAAACAATTTTGAGGTGAAGTTTATTTGTTGTCTGTAATTAATTTTTTGGGAATACCATATTTTGCTATTATTTCGTTATAAAAGACTCTTGCTGCCGTTTCTGCTTCGGCATCTGGCATGGGTGCACAGAAAAAAATTTTGATAAATCGTCCTGTAGGGTAAGAATGTATTTGTTTCCAATGGAGGTGGATGGCAGGGGCCCCACCATATTTATGTATACCTTTTCAAAAGTTCTATTTGCGGTATCTGTGAGGACCATGGGCACTTTAATGAGAAGTCCACTTTGATTTTTCTGACATTTAGGGCATTTTTTGATGCAGGTCTTCATTTCGCGTTGCATTCCTTTCCACCTGCACTGTTTTCTTATTCTATTGTAGGTCTTCATGACTCCTTGATGTCTGCCCAGAGGTGAGACATAAAAGCATCTAAGGACTTCTTGGATATCATTTTTTTTCAGTTAATAATGTCGCCGCAGAGGTTTTGTCATTATATTCACTATGTTTCCCCTCTGCAAGAGCTTTCTGTTGCTCTTTTTGTTTGGGTTTTCTTTTTTCGGATTTTTTCGAGTTTGCTTGAGCTCTAGTTATCACTCCGATATTTTGATTTTTTGTTGGTAACCTGCTTAATGCATCCGTATTAAATTATTCTTCCCTGGTTTGTACACAATTTCGAACTCGTATTCTGATAATTTGTGCCTAAATCGTGCAAGTCTAGAGGTTCGGTCTTTGAGGTTTGCTATGCCCCTTAAAGGTTGATGGTCAGTAAATACGGTGAAGTGTCGCCCCAGGAGATATGGGCGGAAAGAATGTGTTGCCCATACTACACCAAGCATTTATTTCTCTATTGTCGAATATCTTCTTTCAGTGTCACTGAGTGTTCGACTAGCAAACGCTATCGGATGATCCATTTCGTTCCTTATTTGTGACAAAACTGCTCCTAAAGCCTCGTTACTTGTATCTGTTGTTACTCTGAAGGGTTGTGTAAAATCTGGGTAAATCAAGATTGGAGGATTTGCAATGCTTTCCTTGACCTTGTCCAAAGCCTCTTGGCATTGGGTCGTCCACATAAATTTAGTATTTTTATTTAACAGCCTTGTTATTGGTGAAGCCAATTTTGTCATCCCTGCCATAAATTTTCGGTAGTAGTTGCTCAAGCCCAGGAGTGCTTGTCCTTCTTTTATAGTTCTTGGTGGCTTAAGTTGTTTTACAAAATCTACCTTTGAAGGGTCTGGTAGTGCTCCCTCATTGGAACATTTGTGGCCTAGGTAAACTCTTTCTCTTCGTAAGAATTGGCATTTCTTTGTGTTCAATTTGAGTCCACCCTCTCGTAGCCTGGATAAGACATTGATGATTTTTCTTTCGTGGTCTGCCAAATTTCGAGGTACACAAAACAGTCCAGGCCCAGTAAGCCTGTAAGGATCGTATTCATGACCATTTGCAATGTGGCCGGTGCCCCTGTTAGGCCGAAAGGCATTCTATTAAACTCAAAATGACCCTTGTCGGTGCTGAAGGCAGTATTTTCCTCATCTCCCTCATCCTGCTATATCCTAATTGATCCAAAATTTCGTCAATTCTAGGAATAGGGAATACCTGTTTTATTGTAATCTCATTTAGTTTTCGGAAATCGACTACTAGTCTAAAGGTGTTCTGACCGTCTTGAGATTTTTTGGGCACTAATATTATTGGTGAATGCCATGGGAATATGCTTGCACTTATTATACCTTCCTGTAGGAGCTCCGATACTCGTCGATTGATCTCATCTTAATGGACGTGGGGTAGACGATACTGTCGTTAGGTGGTTGTTCTCTTTTTATTAGTATTTTATGTTTTACTAATATGGTGAATGGCAATTTGTCATTGTCTAGCATGAATAAGTCATATCCGGTTCATGGACTCTGTTTCTTCTATGTTCTAACTTCTTTGCTTCAAAATGGTGCTTTTCAAACGTCTTATTCTTTCTTCCTGATTTGTCATTGACAATGGGTGTTGATCTGTTTTTCCATGGTATGTCCTGCTCGGTTGCGTTCAGTATGGGTACTGCTGATGTGCCTCCATTTTTTATGTTGACCACAGTATTTCCAACGTAAACTCCAGGGGAAATCTCCTGTTTATGCACAACCACAGTTTTGTCTCTCGATATAATGTTAACCGGCACTATAGTGACTGCTCTTTTCCTTAGACAGACGCATTGTTGATGATTTGTTTCACAATCTATTTCCGTACGAAAGGTAAACGTATTCACCAAATGTTCTTTATCAAAAATGCTCAAGGTTCTATCCATGGTGTTTACAATACACCTGTTCCACATATTATTTCTCCCGAGAATACCGTACCCAGAGATTTGGATTTCCCGTGACACAATATTTTTTTTTTTTTTTTAATTAGGACCAGCACTCAGGAGATGACCCCTACGTATGCAAAACATTGAGCCGGAACTAGGAAAATAAGTTTTGGGAAGGAGGATAAAGGGAGTAGTGTTTGTGGACATTCGATTTGAACTCTGACACACTGAAAGTGGCAGGAAAGACCTCTGCGGGGAGTTTATTCCACATACGAACAGTACATCCAAAGTACGAATTCTCTCTGTAATGCGTGGTGCGGTTCACTGACATATCGACCACAAAGGGATGTGCTCCTGATGAAAAGCGTGTTATACGTGAAAAGTGGCGGGCTTCAGGAACAAGTTCCCTGATTTCATTAGAGCACATTCCGTTGTAGTAGCGATAGAACAACGAAACACACCCAACATTGCGTCGATGCTCCAATGAGTCAATAGAGCTGACTACCCTACTGTCACCGATAAGTTTTTCGCCCTATCCTGTACGCGGTCGAGTAACATCAAAATAGATTTTGAAGCACCGGCCCATACATGAGAGTTGTATTCCATTTTCGGTCGGATAAAGGTGGTATAAATATTAAGGAGATCAGATGGAGTGAAGTATGCCCTACACCGTCTTAAAAAGCCGAGGCACTTGAATGCTTCTTTTGAGACATGAAAAATGTGATCATTCCATCGAACATCACAATGAATTTTCATGCCAAGAATATCAAGAGCTTCTGATTCCTCAATATCTATACCATCCATGTTTACAGATGGAGCAGCATGTCCGGTCATACGTCTATGTGTTAGCATAGCACATTAGGTCTTTCATGCGTTAAAATTTACCCTATTAGCATGATCCCAATTTGAAATTAACAGGAGATCGCGATTTAGCGTATCATTCATATTTTGCCGCATTGCCCGGATCTCCGACGGTTGTGGCCTGTTGCTGAATGAATACGAATGAACTAAGCTGCTGTCATCTGCAAAAGAGTAGATAGGGTTGGAAGTTTGACGTAGAAGGTCATTAAGAAAAATAAGAAAAAGGGTAGGAGAAAGAACGGAGCCTTGCGGTACCCCTGAATTTAACTTGAACTCGTTTGATGAGACCCCATCTACAACAACTCGTATAGTGCGATCTAAGAGAAAGCTCGATACAAATCGAGTGAAGCCATCACCGACACCAAAAGCAATCAGTTTTGACAGAAGTGCTCCATGCCACACTCTATCAAATGCCTTGGAAATATCTAGAGCCACCACTTTACTTTCGCCAAAGTGATGTATGCTATTACACCACTTCTCCGAAAAGAAAGCAAGTAGGTCCCCCGTAGAGCGGCCCCTACGAAAGCCATACTGCCGGTCGCTAAGTAAACTGTTGAGCTCCAAATACTTCACAAGATGGAAATTCAACATACTTTCCATTACCTTGGAAAGCGCAGAACAAATTGCAATTGGGCGGTAATTTTAAGGGTTGTTGGCCTCTCCCTTTTTAGGGATCGGCGTTACATTGGCAACCTTCCAACACTTTGGAAATTCACCAGCATGGTACAAAGTGCTAAACAGGCGTGCCAATGGACGTGCTAACGTCAAAAGCACTGTTTCAAGACCAGTGCTGAGATACCATCCGGCCCAGGAGACTTGTTTACATTTAGCTTCGCTAAAGCCTTTTTAACTGCACGCGCTCGAAAGAATATTTTTGGCATAGTTACAGATACTCCCTCGAGAACGGGTAGTGGTTGACTGCTTTCCGGCAAGTGAGAATTTCTTGCAAACATTTCAGCCAGAAGGTTAGCTTTACAACCGGGTCAGTGAATACATGGTCGTCCTTTAAAAGAGGTGGAATTGAAGAACTAGCATTATCCTTGACTCTTTTAACGAATGACCAAAAGCTCTTGCTATCCCGTGGAGCATCAAGAACTTTAGTACGAAGGCGCTGCTCGTACAAAGCTTTTTCGCGCCTTAGTACTCTGGCACATGAAGATCTCGCCTTTTTGCGCAGCGAATTAGTATCGGCGTTTTTATTATTACGCCAGATACTAAATGCTTCCTCTCTGGATCTGATTGCAATATGGAACACCCACGGTAACTGCCTTTTGTCTCCTATCTTGATTTCGGTAGTGCCTAGTGTCGTAGTCTTTTCTCCGAAGGCTCTAGAAAGAATTTTAATTTGTTTTCTGTTCTTATTGGGAAAAACCAATGACTCCTCTTTTACTATACTGAAATCTGCTCCCGTATCTACAAGTAAGACCAATCTTCCCTCCCTAGCTCCTCGGCAGGGGAGCGTTATGAAAACTGTGCCCACATTGCACGGTGATTCAGTACCATCATTTATATTTCGCATCATCTCTTCACATTTTTTTCTTCATATTTTTTTTTGGAATTTTTTGCATTTTGCTGTTTTTTCTTCTAAAGTTTTCCCGTTCTCTTGATTTACAGAGTATAAAACTGCCTTGGTTACTATCTTGCTTGGCTGCTCTGTTTCTGAGTCAGACTCTGCATCATCTTTGCCTTTTTTATTTCCCCGACTCTCTCTTTTTGTTTCTTTATTATAGTTGTATTTCTTCTCGTTTTTATGCCAATCTGATTTGCTGTTAATTTCCGGAACCCCAGTTATTGGCGGTAACTGGGCCGAATTCCGTTTCCCTGAGAATTTGTCCGATTAATATTGCTATGGGCCTTTACAGGGCTGTTAGCTAGGTCCCTGCCATTATTGCTATTTTGCACCTGTTGGTAGATCCCTGTTCCCATTGCTCGAGTTTGCTGACATTGCTTCTGCAGTCCCGTGAAAAATATCCCTGAAACTGACATTTAAAACCGGTTGGTCGTGTAATATTATTTCTTTTTGCCCCTCTGTTTATGTTTTGTCTCGTCGCTATTTGTGGGCTTCCATGGAATTCTATGTTTGTTGTCTTCTTATTGTTTCCTGCCGTCCTTCTTCCTAATTGAGAAATACACCCAACTTCTTTTTGTCTCGCAGAACGGGTTCTCCTTGTGACCATTTACCCTACATAATCGGCAGTATAAGGAGCCTAATCTCTTTCTACAGTTTTCCAAATCGTGCCCCTGTTTCCACAGAACGTACAGCTTACGATATTCTTGCGCAGGTGGCCCATTTCATGGCCGTATTTTCCACAGCTCATACAGTATGTTGTGTTTAACCGCTTTTTGCAGCCATTCCATTCATGTCCCATCCTGCTGCAAAAGCTACAGGGGACTTCCGAATCTATTGTGTTGATACCGTGCGTTGGTTCACCGAACAATTCTTCAGCATTTTCCACTTTTTCTATTAATTTTGTGAGCTCTTCCTCTTCCTGTCCCACGAATCGAGCCTTAAGAGCATGGTCTTTCAAACCCTTGATAAAGCTTCTTAATGATATACGTTTGAAGTCTCTTAGCATGACTTCCCGGCCATGTCCTTTCGGCCATTTGTTTTCTATTGTCGTTTTTGCCTGGTTCAAAGTTGCATGCTGACTCTCTGATGCTCTGTTTGCAACTTATGATCAGCTTCCTTATTTTATCTAAGCTTTTTTTTTAGATAGTGATTCTTGATTGTGTTGCATAATGCGTCTACTGAACTGAAATTCATCTGATATATTCTTGAGTTATCATCTTGCTAGTGGGCTGTGGTTTAGGCTGGTTTTATCCTGACCAGTATTAATTAATTTCATATTTGTATATTGATCAGCTTGACTGTTTAGTCCTGCACAAAAACACGACAACCCGAAAGTTGCTAGAATTTAGGCGTTATCAAATTGTTGGCCCA
This sequence comes from Lypha dubia, assembly GCA_947311025.1. NCBI lineage: Eukaryota > Metazoa > Arthropoda > Insecta > Diptera > Tachinidae > Lypha > Lypha dubia. The sequence continues at coordinate 73,775,258 of OX371260.1, forward strand.
TGTGCAGTACTACAGTATCCAATGTAGGATGCAACAATACAAAGGTTGCTAGATTTTAGGCGTTATTGTATTGTTGGTTTTTTCTACAGCGGTTAGTTTTTTCTTGAGCAAGATCAACAAAAAGAATATTATATTAATTTACTTGACATAATTATTAACGAGGCTACCGGCTGCTCCAATATTATGTTTTTATTTATTTATAACTTTTATTTATCTTTAAAAATATCAAACAACCTTATGTTTACACTGTCCAAATTATAATAATCATCTTCTGCTTTTATATTGCGTTATTTATACTGCCTAATGGCCGGTGCTGTTGACGTTCGCTGCCGCCAGCGAGGTCGTTCCCACGATATTGCTGAGTGTGGGATTTTTGCCAATCATATGCAACTCCAGCATATTCATACGCGTGGAACTTCCAGCCGATTATGGTTCTCACGATATTGCAACGTCAGCATATGTACGCAGCCTATGTTTTGCTGCTGCTGATATTTTTGTTGGTTTGGGGCAAAATGACTCATAACACGAGCTTTAAGATCATGGTCTTTCAAACCCTTGATAAAGCTTCTTACTGCTATACGTTTGAAGTCTCTTAGCATGGTTTCCCGGCCAGGTCCTTCCGGCCATTCGTTTTCTATTGTCGTTTTTGCCTCGTTCATGACATTGCAAAGTCAGCATATGTATGCAGCGTATGTTGTGCTGCCGCTGATATTTTTGTTGGTTGGGGGAAAATGACCCATAACAACATCAGTATATGTATGCTCGTATGTTTTGCTGCCGCTGATATTTTTGTTTGTTGGGGGAAAATGAGTCATAATACCATGGATCTGCCAAAAATGTTCCACTCAACATCAAAGACGTCCAGATTCACCACAATCTGTCCACAGCGGCGTTTCAGCCGCATCAAGAACAGTCCGCTCCCGAAAGCATATCTTAGAACTACTACGTTTAGAAGCAGAAGCTAAACTAGAAAGAGAACTTCTTCGCAAAAAATATCAAATTCTTCAACAAGCAAATGAAGACACTAGTGACAGTGACTCTGATGTTAATTCAGTAAATGAAGGGCTTTATAATCAAAAAGACCAGGTTGAACAAAATACCATTACGGAAAAGCGAATAAATCCTACATCACAAACAAATTGCCTTTCATTTTCAAATGATCCCATGTACTCCAATTGTACTCTCCAAAACAAAGCAACAATATTACCTACTTCCTCCTATTTGCCATCAGTATATGGCCATGTAAGTACAGCTAAAGTTTATGATACGATTACAATTCAGCCTAACATAATAAGATCATCAACGCAACAAAAGTTATCACAATGAAAATTTATGGTAAAACCACAAGTTTTGCATTAGCTTGTAATACAAGTGAAAAATTCATCGAACCCAAACAGTCTCGAAATTATCAGATGTCCAGATTTTGGCTAAACTTATTGCAGTTTCTTTCTATTTTGTGAATAAAAATTTTTAAATTAAAAATATTACAAATATATAAATATCGATTTGTATCTATCCATTTTGTTTTAATTTCCTCCGATTAGAGTGCTTACCGGCAAATTTCTTTCAGTTAAATTTAACATAAACTTTGATTATTTTTTAATCGAACATCGTGAAAGCGGGCATTAGAAGCTCGTACTGTGAAACAGTTATCGTTGCCTAGCCAAAATATTAACTATGAAAACTTCAGTCACCAGTATCCCAATCTTAAAGGCTTACCAATAAGTATTTATAAAGATGCAATTCCAACTGTGCTTTTAGGCATTAATAACTTAAAGTTCTGTATAGCGACACGAATAAAAGAAGGTAAAAGTAATGAGCTTATTGCCATTCGAACGCTTCTTGGCTGGCTCTTATGTGGCAATTCAAATTCAACACAAAAAAAATATTTGAATGTAATTTTCACATGTGTGAATGCATTCGTTCTAACGATAACAATTTTAATGAATTAATACTAAGTTCACCCTTGTGTTTTTAAACGTGTTTAAGGCAAATGTTTTAGAATCTGAACACAACCGTTCACATTACATTTGATATGTTTAAGATTGACGTTTCGTCAGCTGATTATTGTGTTTTTCTAATATTGCGAGTTCGAGAAACTAATATTATATTACAACTGGAAAGAAATATTAGTAAAAAACTATTATATATATTATTATTTTCTTTCTTATGAAATTGGGAAAATTGCTAGCCTACTAAAAGGTGAAGTATATGCTTATATGCATATAGAATTTTTTTTGATGTGACGTCATTTAATAGCATGGCAAAATGACAGAGTTGATGAAAAATTTTTGACATGTCGCCATTTAATTGCAATACAAACATTACAGAGTTGTCAAAAAACGCACTGAACATACTCCAAATTTATTTGTAACCCTGCCTTTGGGTGTTTAGCGAGATGTTTAAATCTAAAACTTGTCATTTGAGATGTTTAACAAAACAAGTCAATGTATGGTAAAACATATCAAAATCGAAGTGTTTAAGCTCTTAAACACGAATGAGACGTTAAAAACATAAGTATGAACATAGTATAATAAAAAGTTTTTATTCTCTTGAAATGGCTGGTATAAGCAACATCGCCACTGTGGTTTGTAAAGATGAACAAAGAGCTTGTAATTATGTAAAAAAGTACACTACACAAATTGTGGAGATTTGATGATTTCAAACTGCCACAAAGCTGCGATATGGCTATGAAGAGATTAAAGTGTCTCGAACGATCTTTAAAAAATAATGAAGAATTGTTTAAAACGTTTGAAAGCACAATAGCAGAGTATTTAAGCAAGGGTTATGTTACTAAAATTTAGAAGTGGCATGAAAAAGACAAAGTGATAAAAAATGTATGGTATTTACCAATATTCCCTGTATTTAATAAAGACAAACCCAAGAAAACAAGAATTGTCCGGGATGCAGCAGTAAAATCGAACGGAGTTTCATTAAATTGTGTGCTTTTAAAAAGTCCTGATTTATTGACATCAATTCCAGCTATTCTATTCCGGTTTCGCCAAGAGGAATTCGCAATATGTGGTGATATAGAGCAAATATTTCACCAGATCTTCATTTGCGAAGAAGACCGCCATGCGCAGCGTTTTTTGTGGCGAAGTTGTGACTTAAACAAGGAACCGGATGTGTATGTAATGAATGTGCTAATTTTTGGGGCATCGTGTGCGCCTAGCATTTCACAGTATATTAAAAATCTCAATGCCTCTAAATATGAAAACATTTACCCTGAAACAGCTACAGCTATAAAAAATTACCAATATGTAGATGACTTTTTAGCGTCCACAGATACTCCAAAAGAGGCCAGCAAATTAGCCAAAGATGTAAAATACATTCACAGTCAAGCAGGTTTTAATATTAGAAACTGGTGCTCAAATAGCAATTATGTTCTTTAAGATCTAAACTCAAGCAAATCATCAAATCCTATTGCGTTGAATATGAGTACCGGATTTGAAACTGAAAAAGTGTTAGGCGTTTTTTGGATTCCAGTAGAAGATAAAATTACTTTTAAATTATCTCCCTCAGTTTTAAATAATGAAATATTTCTTGGAAAAAAAGAAAACGAAACGAGATGTCTTGAAAATCTTAATGAGTGTGTATGACCCCCTTGGTCTAATTGGGAATTTTTTAAAGTATATGAAAATAGTCCTGCAGGAAATATGGCGAAGCGGTGTGAACAGCAACTCGTTAAATGGAAAAACTATTTATCTTTTTTACCGCATTTAAAAGAAGTTAGCATACTACGCTGCTATATAAAAAATTTTTAAAACTACACTAACCTCGATGTGCAATTACACACTTTTGTAGATGCCAGTGAAAACGGGTACGCCGCCGTATCATATTTTAGAATATGTGATGGTTAATAAAGTTGAAATATCATTAGTCGGATCCAAAACTAGAGTTACACCACTAAAAGTGGTTTCTATTCCTCGACTAGAATTAATGGCGGCCCTAATAGGTGCGGGTTTTGCTAACACCATTTTACAAAACCATTCAATCAATATTAAGAGACAAATATTCTGGCCTGATTCTCAAACAACTCTTAGCTGGATACGATCAGACCATCGTAAGTACCACCAGTTCGTTGCCGTAAGAGTAAGCAAAATTTTATACATTACGGATATCCGTGAATGGTTTTGGCTATGGGGAAAATGCAATGTCGCTGATGATGCAACTAAATGGACTAAAAAAACCAGATTTATCAGAGTCTATCCGCTGGATCAATGGGCCAGCATTTTTAAAGCTACCTGAAAATTAATGGAATAATAAAAATACAAATTTGTTACAAACAGATGTAGGTGGGCGGATTGAGAATGCAAATGTTAGCAATGAATTTAAACATGCACCTATTGTGCCAAAATATGGTACTATCACAAAACTACTGGTACTGCACTATCATAATATTTATCACCACATGAATCATGAAACTTTAGTGAATGAAGTTCGGCAAAAATACTATGTTCCAAAACTAAGAATTGTATTCAAAACTTATATAAAGCAATGTCAAATGTGCAAAACAAAAACAACATCGCCTGTTTGCCCACAGATGGCTAAGCTACCTCGAGCTCGCCTTGCTTAATATCATTCGCCATTTACATTTACGGGCATTGATTATTTCGGCCCGATCTTTGTCACCTTAAACAGGCACAAAGAGAAAAGGTATGGTGCCTTGCTAATATGCCTGACAGTTACACCCGATTTACATAATGACTTTTGCAACGTCGCTTTTTCGATGTCTCTTTTTGCTTGTTGGTGAGCGGTGTAGGGAAGAAAGAGGGGTAAACAAAAAGTCTTGATTTGTGTTTTTCAAGACTTTTCTTCCATTTCTCTTTGTTACTTTTCATTAGTTTTCTTACTTTTGTTATTTATCTTTGTTACTTACACTATTTCAAAACAAAAATGGGAAAAAGACATGAAACTGAAAGACATCGTCTGAACACACAAAGATTTTGGTAGCAACTTCAAAAGGGAATTCAGTAAAAACGACGTCGCAAAAGTCATCATGTGAATTGGGTGTTAGAGCTGTTCACATTGAAATTGTTAATAGCTTAAGCACCAGCTCTTGCATGTGATGGCAATACGCCTCTAGTACGCTCGGTAAAAACTGTTCTCTATCAAATAAAACATGAAAAATATCCCAGCGATGCATCCTTAAGAAGTATAATGATAGAAGTAGAAAATATCATAAACTCAAGGCTAATTAGGGGCTGTGCACATATTACATAACGCTGTTTTCTGAGATTTTAAAGCTTCAAATGTTGACTGGGCAAGAACTGATGCTGAAAAAGGTGCTCTTTATGTTAAACACTTAGAAAAAGTATTTACTCCAAATAATTCTGCTGATATTGTTGAACTGCCACCAGTTGTCTCTTTACCAGAAATAGCCCCAGGTATTGATAAAATAAGCAACAAAATGCTTCGAGAATTGTCTTATGTGGCAAAACGAATAACACCATTCATCTTTAATAGTATTTTACGACTGCAATGCTATCCAACGGAATGGAAGGTTTTGATGATTACTATGATACCATACAAAGGTTGAAGCCTATCGGCCTATCAGTTTATTGCCCAAAATGTCGATATTTTTTGAAAAGCTGTATATGAGCAAGCTGACTCCTATAGTAACTAGCAGTGGATTTTCCAGATCATCAATTCGGTTTTCGCAGTCAGCATTACACTATTGAACAAACTCACAGACTTGTGAATACAGTTAGAGAAACTTTAGAAAAAAAAATATATATTGATCATCGCTTTTTATTGATGTCTCACAGACTAAAGTATGGCACGAAGGTCTTATCCGTAAATTACTACAAAATCCACCCGCAGGCCATTAAAAAGCTATCTAAAGGAACGAAAATTTGTTGTTAGGGAAGGCAATTTTTTAAACCCTCCGCAGTCGGTTGAAGCCGGAGTCCCTCAAGGCAGTATCTTCGGTCTTTTACTTTATTTAATATATGCCTCAGACTTCTTTTTAAGCAGTTATATTCACACGTCAACATTTGCTGATGATACGTCTTTTCTAAGCGTTCATGAAAATCCTGTAGAAGCTTTCCGGAATCTACAAGGGTACATCTCAAAACTGTAAACATGGCTAAAACGGTGGCGGATAATAGTTAATGAGCATAAATGTGTAGACTTCACTTTTACGTTACGCAGAGAAACATGCACGCACATACAATTAAACACCGAGGGATAGGTACTCTTTCTCTCAGTCGTACACGAGAGATGTAAAACAACAAAAATCAACCGTAGAAATTAAAAATTTTGTTAAGCATTGGCTAAACATATACTTTTATTTTTACATTAAGATTTGGTTAACTTATTGATATTTCAATTTATAATTGAAGATCCAATAAATAATAAAACTAAAAAAAAAATTTGTGAAAAAATGAAATCCGCGTGTTTTTTTTTTTTTTTTTTTTTGACTAGAGCGATGAGGCTATATAAAGATAAAAAATCAGATAACGGGGCATTATTATCTTCTGAAAGAAAAACTGTAACCACACCAAAAAGAATTTAACACACGTGTTTGCCACAAACTTAATATAAAAAAGAATTGAATTTATATGTATGTAAAGAAATTGGTTAATGAATTCCTTTATTTAAGCAACTGATTTATAATTATAAGAATGCATTAAATGAAGTTTCTGGTATAAAACATATGTTTGAAAAAAGATTAAAAAGAAATTGAAAGTTGAAAAGTTGAAATAATTTTTAAGCGAATTTAATTCATTTGCATTAATATTATTGTAAAAGGAAGGAATTGGCATTAAATTATAAACTTTAAATGTCATTTCTTTAACCCTCCGTCATGCGCATGTTCCGATAGTCACGTACGTAGCGCATGTATCTGGCCAGATACAGTATGTTTTTCAGTACATTTATGTATATGAAAAATATGCTATTTTAGTGATAATATTACATTGTTATATTGTTATCACGCCAGGCAGATATATATTTTCTATTTTTTTTTTTTCTTAGTACATGCTAATCATCCTACCCGTGCAAAAAAAATTTTAATGAGAAATAAAACAAGAAAAATTTTATTTTTGTGTTTAATTTCTAAAAAAAAGTTGTTATAAAGTTCATTTCAATTAGATTTAGTAGTTATAATGTAAGTTTTAAGTAATTCTAAATTAAAAAACTCTTACACAGCTTCAGGTAAGCAACTAAAGCATGTATACTCTGATTTCGAATGTTGTAGGCATACCGGATTCGAGCACTTGGAACAAGAAAAACGAGTAAGTCGGCGAATTTTTTCATCTCCCAATGTACAAAGCTGACAACTTTTTCTCTTTTGTAGAGTATCAGCACCACTTTAGCTAGGAAGTACTACTGGAATCTGAAATAAAAAAAAAACGAGGAAAATGATATGTAATGAAGGGCAAATGTTATATCAATCCAACTTACATTTAGTGGTCTTCCAAAATACGATTCCATGGCCAAACGAGTGAAGAACTGTTTGATAATTTGATTGTTATTCATTCGGTTTTCAATATTTGGAAAAACCAATGTATCAGCTAACGTAGTGAGAAAATTTCTTCTAGCACTATTTTTATTGAAACCATCAACTTCTTTGCAAATACAAAATGCAGCCAGTGCCATGGTGTCCAACATGTTGCAGAAAAACGCAAAAGTCCATCGTCTTGTTGACCGCTTTGTAGTAAAATGTGTAACCATTTGGTCCATACAATCTACGCCAGCTTTATTTTCATTGTAAAATAAAATTGCTTCGGGTTTGTGATGCCAAAAGTCGACTCTCGTTTTTGGCCCACAATAATGAACACAGTAGTGTACACATTTATTAAAATATATTTCTTTTGCCTGGTAATACACCCTGGAAAACATAATGAACTCATTTGATTTTGCATGTGCCTTTTGCACAATAATACATTTTATATTTTATACCCTTGTGGTTGTAAATGAACTCTTTATATCTTACATTGTTTTATACATGCATTAGAATACACAGTACTGTATACATTTATTAAATTATATTTATTTTGCCTGGTAATATACCCTTGAAACCATAATGAACTCATTTGATTTTGCAGATACCTTTTACACAATAATACATTTGATATTTTATACCCTTGTGTTTATAAATGAACTTATTATATCTGATTTCTATTATAAGTATTATTTTTGTATTCATGGAAATACCTTTATTTGTTATGCATTATTTTTAGAAGATTACTTCAGCACGAAGTAATAGTATGTAAGTTTGTATGTGATGCCAAAAGTCAACAGCTCTCGTTTTTGGCTCACACAACACAAATTACTAAAATACTTTTATTTTTATATGAACTTCTAATTTCTATATGAATTGTTATGTCATATATTTTATTTTGATATATATAGCTATATATTTATATACACTGAATTTATTCGCTGGATTTACAATAAAATTTGTATATGTAGTTAAGATTAGTCACATAAGATTTTCGCCGTAAGTAGTGGTGAGTTGGAGAGGGACGCCATCTATGTATCAAGTAAATTCACCATCATTGTCGCAACGTTGCCCAACACTGCCAATTGTACACAGACAGCTGTTGCTTTATACACAAAGCTAACAGCTGCTGACGTGTACGGCCACATGAGTGTGCGTGTGTTTGTGCATCGATAAGCATGTTGTCTAAAAGTATAAAAGGCAACACATCAGCAACAAACAGGCAGTTGCTGTCTGGCCGAGCTACTGGTAAGTCCATAATTTGAGTTCCGTTTCGTTGTCAAATTATTCTTATCGGTAATTAAATAGCAATCGGTGGGTAGAACAATACAAGTGGCTGATTCAGTCGACCGTATTGATCTGATCAGAGAGAAACATCCGACGATCCGGGTTTTACTCTTTCCGAAGATTCTTCTCTCCTGTCGGGTAACTTACTGATTGCTACATCGGCCCCGCGGAACACATTTCAGCTGTGAGCCTCGAGTGCTGTTCTCTGTCATCGAGCTGAGGGGACGAGAGGGTCGGAAGTTTCGTTTCGCTCTTCCGATCGCTCGTGTCACCAGTACGACAGCAAGAAGTGAGAGTCACAATACTAGTGGCTGATTCAGTCGACCGTATTGGGAGGACTTCCTTTTGCTGTCTCGAGGTAGAATCAGTAGCAAGACTCGCTTCCAGCTGGTGTGCGTCGCCACCAACCACCACTTCGGACGCTGTCCACTAGAAGATAAGGACCGGGACTTTATACCCGTAATTTAAGGCCAATCCAGAATTTAAATAAAATTGACTTTTATATGCCAACTTGCATGTCAATCAAGAACTTAAATAAAATTGACTTTTATTTTTATATGCTAACGTGCATTTCATTTATGCAACGACGACTCCCTGGCTTCCACTGAGCTACCCCAGCAACCAGCGGAATCGTGTCGTTACATTGGCGCCCGAGCAGGGACCCTTTTTGTGGTCCACAACAACAATAACAACAACAACAAAAAAAAAACAACAACAACAACAACAAATATATATACAATAAATATATCTACTTATACGCACATATTTTTTTTCTTCCGGCAAAAATTCTTCTGGACAACATGAACAACGGGCTAAAAACCTCCTGGGTATACACGCTGAAGAAGGAAGACTTAGTGAAATATTTGTCACAATTCGAACAAGACTCGACGGGTCTCGTGGAGGATCTACGGAAAAGATTCACCAAATTTCTGACTAGCGAGCATACTGAGGGCCGGATACAAGAATTACTGGTTATACAAGCGAAGCATGAGGTGGCCTCCACCAGCATGCCAGGCAACCATGTACTACCGCTCCCAAAATCAACGGACATCACGAGCATGTCCCCCGTTAAAATGGATACTAATCAGGGGGAGACTACCGACGGGCAATTACCCAATCATATGGCAGAAACGCTATCCCGAAATTCTCCTAAATGGGTAGCGACCAATAACGCAACGACAATAGACGAACGAACCCACACTATTGATACCGTTCGAAAGTGGGGCTTAAAATATGATGGCGGTAAGGATCCCCTGGGATTCATTGAACGTATCGAAGAGCTGGCCGAGATGTATAGTGTGAACGTGAACCACCTCCCCCGAAGTCTACCGGAGGTATTTCGCGAAAAGGCATTGACATGGTTAAGAAATAATAACAAACAGTGGACGCGGTGGGAAAATTTTAAGAAAGATTTTTATAATTTCTTCCTGCCACCCAGGTACTTTGATAAACTGGAGGATGAAATCCGCAAACGTACACAGCGGCCCCGAGAAACCTTTAAGGACTACGTACTGGCCTTACAAAACCTCATGCGGCCCACCTGCCTCACGGAAGAAGAAAAGCTAGAGAGGATCTTCCGCAACGCGGCAGCCGACTACCAATGGTACATTCGGCGGAGGGATTTCACCAACCTGGATGACCTCGTCCAGTTGGCCGACGACTTAGAAAGCATACCTACCACCACCCTGCACAATCGCGGCGATCACCACCGCATGATGCGGCAAAGTACCCCACGAAATAATTACCAGCAGAATCCCACAGAACCCAGGAACGGAACACGACTAGTATGGGAGCCCGAGAAGTTGAAAGCCATACTCGTGATTGAGGGCAGGAAGACCGATGCCCTAATAGACACGGGGGCCACCCGAAGCTTCCTGGCGCCTAACCAAGTCCAGAAGCTAATGACGAATCCAACTTACCTTCCAGTCGAAGTCGAAATTTTTCTAGCGGACGGGACAAAAAAGGTTATCCACCAGGCTGTTCGGCTGAACGTCACCCTGGGACGCACCACCACAAAGTTTGATTTCCTTATTATGAGTGAAGCCCAAGAGTCCATCATCCTGGGAGTCGACTTTTTAATGCGTTTCCAAACAAATTTTAGCTGCGCAGGATTAGAAGCGAGCACAGGCGAACGTCAGAGCCCAGGTACCCCCGCTGGCGTACAACAAGCAAATTTTAAGGTAAGCCGTAAATTTAAAATTAGTAAAAATTTGATCCAGCTCAAGGCGGTGGCCCCGAAGCCAGGATTGGCCGAGACCTCTAGGTATCAAAACAAAATAAACCGTTTCCTAGAAGAGGAGCTACCTAAGTTTCAGTCAATCCAGGGGCGTTCCAATATAGCCGAACACAAGATCGTCATGAAAGACGACCGACCGGTGAAGATCCGATATGGTCCACGGAATCCGGCCATGCAAGCAATAATAGACGAAGAAGTAAATAAACTTATGGCAAATGGCTGCATCGAGCCGTCACGTAGTCCATACAGTTTCCCCATTACACTGGTGAAAAAGAAAAATGGCACATGGCGTACGTGCATGGACTTCCGCCAGCTCAACGCCAGATCGGTCCCGGATGCCTACCCTCTGCCACGGATTGATACAATTTTGAATCGGTTGCGCGATGCCAAATTCGTTAGCAGCCTAGACCTGAAGGATGGGTACTGGCAAATCCCTCTGGAAGCTAGCAGCCGAAAATATACAGCGTTCGCTGTCGCCGGCCGAGGACTGTACCAATGGAAGGTGATGCCATTCGGTTTACACTCGGCTCCAGCAACCTTTCAACGGGCACTAGATCACGTGATTGGGCCAGAAATGGAACCGTACGCGTTCGCCTATCTGGATGACATTATTGTCATCGGCAAAACGTTTGAACAACACTTAGCCAATCTACGAGAAGTTTTCCGTCGGTTGCGAGCGGCTAAGTTGAAGATTAATCCGGAAAAATGCGAATTTTTTAAATCGGAATTAAAATATTTGGGTCACGTCGTTACCAGCCAGGGCATAAAAACCGACCCCAGCAAAATAGACGCCGTTACCGAGATGTCCCCACCAAAGACAGTGAAAGATGTGCGTCGCTTTTTGGGAGTCACCTCATGGTACCGTCGGTTTGTGCCAGACTTCGCTACTATCTCACAACCCCTAACACAACTCTTAAAAAAGGGTAAACACTGGAAATGGAGCGAAGCACAACAAACAGCGTTTGAAACCCTGAAGACAAAGTTGACGGAAGCTCCGGTACTGGCGTGCCCAGACTTCGCACAAACCTTTGTCTTACAGACAGATGCCAGTGAGCTTGGGTTAGGTGCAGTGCTTACCCAGGAGCTGGAGGGCACGGAGCGAGTCATCGCCTATGCTAGTCGACACCTAAACGGGGCAGAAAAAAACTATTCGGCAACCGAGAAAGAGTGCCTGGCCATAGTATGGGGAATCCGCAAGATGAGACCCTATGTTGAAGGCTACCAGTTTGTAGTGATCACCGACCATTTGGCCCTAAAATGGCTGAACAATATCGATAACCCCACCGGTAGGTTAGCGCGCTGGGCCCTAGAGTTGCAGCAGTATCAATTCTCCATCCAATACCGGAAAGGCAAGCAAAATGTAGTCGCGGATGCCCTCTCCCGTCAACCATTGGAGGCCGCAAATTTATTACAGTCGGGAAAATTGGAAAAATGTTCCTGGTTAGAACAGAAACTCAAAGAAGTACGCACCCACCCGGAGAAATTCCAGGACTTTTCCATTATCAACGGACAACTGTATAAGTACTCAACCAGAGGTATGAATGCGGAAGACTGTACGCCGTGGAAGTTGTGCGTAGCCTCCCCACGAAGATTACAGGTATTACAAGAGAACCACGACACAGCCGCCGGTGGGCATCTCGGCACCAAGAAGACCCTGCTGAAGGTAGCGTCTCGGTACTTCTGGCCCGGAATGTCCAGGGACGTTCACCGATACGTCCACAAGTGTGAATGTTGCCAACGATACAAAGTATCCCAGCGGGCCCCGGTAGGGGAAATGCTTACGCGCATTCCCGATGAACCATGGGCAACCATTTGTGCAGATTTTGTGGGACCCTTGCCCAGAACCAAACATGGCAACACAATGCTGTTGGTCTTCTTTGACAGGTTCTCGAAGTGGTGCGAGCTCATTCCCATGCGAAAGGCCACAGCTGAGGGCCTCGTTAAAGCGTTCAGAGAACGCATACTAGCACGCTATGGGGTACCCAAGCAAATCATAAGCGATAATGGGACGCAATTTACGTCGCGCATTTTTAAGCAGTTTTTGGACCAGTGTGGCATACAACATCAATATACGGCTCCATATACACCGCAGGAGAAGCCGACGGAACGGGCGAATAGAACCATTAAAACTATCATTGCGCAGTTTTCAGGCCAACACCAACCCACCTGGGACGACTTCGTGCCAGAAATCATGCTGGCACTAAACACCAGCGTTTCCGAATCAACCAAATTCACCCCAGCGTATCTGACACAAGGACGGGAGCCCCGATTACCCCGCGCATATTTTGACGAGCTCACCCCAGGAACCGGGGCGCGCCAGCTAGGTCCACGCGAAAGGGCAGACGAGTTACAAGAGGTTTTTGCAGTAGTGAGGAAAAATTTAGAAAAGGCGGCACAAAACCAAAAACGACATTACGATTTACGACGACGCCAGTGGAAGCCAAAGATAGGGGACCAGGTGTTAATCCGAACACACCCCCTCTCCAAGGCAATAGATAAGTTCGCCGCAAAGTTGGCACCGAAATATGTAGGGCCGTATGTAGTGAAGGAATTCGTCTCTCCTGTCATCGTCCGAGCTGGTGGCGACCAGGCAATGGGCACGTGCACCGCCCATCTAAATGACCTGAAACAATATCACTCCTAATCGTCTAATCGTTTGTATTTTCTTTCATTATAGATCGAGTCGGGAAAGTAAAAGGGCAGCCATCTTCACCACCTCACATCATGAGTGCCGAACGTAACAAATTTAACAAGACACGGAGCCAATTTCGAGAGAGTATGGCACGCGAGAACGCCAAAATAAGAAAAACAATTTTTTTAGCCGACGATGAGTTACCAACCACTTCGCGGGGAAAACCAGGCAGAGGCCAGCGACGACGGCAATCAACAAGGGCATCCGGCCAAACACACACTCGCCAGCGACGATCGAACCCAACCCAGCATAGCCGAAGGGGCGTCCAACAATCCTCGGGGAAATGCTACCGCATGAGCACGGCCAAACAAGACCCCCCGCCAGAAGACGAAGCATTCCGAAACAACGCAACAAGCCCCGAAATTATAGTGATCGAGGACGAGGACACACCACCACCGCCCCCGAGCTACCATTCAGACAAAGACATGGAAAACTATGCTACCCTGGAGGACTGGGAACTGTTCGAGCATTGCGAATTATTTGAGGAGCCACTGCTGGAAGAATTGCGACGCACCTTTTGTGGGGCAGAGGACCGTGACGTAGACCGACGCGCTCCCAGCCCACCTTCACCGTTTCCCCCATCCTCACCATCATCGCTGGATTGGGAAAACGAGAATTATCGTCCACCAACACCCCCCAGAAGAACGGGGTTCGGCACCGTAGAGTTTGAGGAACGGCAGTTTCAGCACTTGGGGATGAGAACGTATGAGAAGGCCATGGTTGTACGCATCATGGTGCCAGACCAACAACAACCAAACCCATACCCGGCCGTCGCCGAGGAACCTGTTGAGGCCGGAAACAACATTTTGCCGTCCCCGCCACGGGCCACGAAAGATAGAAGTCAGGCCCCAGGGAAACCAGTTACCCCGGGTCGTGGCTGGCTATTCCAGGACGCGGGACCCCCGACACGTGATCACAACCCCGTGCCAGCAAGCCCGAAACCCGTGGCCCGGGTAAGCCCTAGATCGTTTGCCTCACCCGTCGCACCGCCAACCGCATCACCGCCCTCTTACCACCACCAACCCGACCCGATCGCACGTGCTGTATCGACCCAACCCATCTCCGATGCCCAGTATCCCGAACGCAGCCAGCACCCCGATACACGGAACGAAGGGACCGCGATCGAATCGAAAAACCCCACACCAACACCGGCACTGGTGAGTACCACACCCCTCGAAGTCACGTGGGAACTGTTGCCAACAGAGGTAAAAACCAGTGTCACCTCAGCTCTCGCCCAACGCACAAGCAATCAGAGGCTCCGATTCATAAAGCTGGTAGAGGGACGAAAGTACCAGGTCCAAATCAACCGGGCCGGTCAACCGCAGGTGACCTATGTACCTGAAAACCCCCCGGGAAGAAAGGGGGAAATGTGATGCCAAAAGTCGACTCTCGTTTTTGGCCCACAATAATGAACACAGTAGTGTACACATATATTAAAATATATTTCTTTTGCCTGGTAATACACCCTGGAAAACATAATGAACTCATTTGATTTTGCATGTGCCTTTTGCACAATAATACATTTTATATTTTATACCCTTGTGGTTGTAAATGAACTCTTTATATCTTACATTGTTTTATACATGCATTAGAATACACAGTACTGTATACATTTATTAAATTATATTTATTTTGCCTGGTAATATACCCTTGAAACCATAATGAACTCATTTGATTTTGCAGATACCTTTTACACAATAATACATTTGATATTTTATACCCTTGTGTTTATAAATGAACTTATTATATCTGATTTCTATTATAAGTATTATTTTTGTATTCATGGAAATACCTTTATTTGTTATGCATTATTTTTAGAAGATTACTTCAGCACGAAGTAATAGTATGTAAGTTTGTATGTGATGCCAAAAGTCAACAGCTCTCGTTTTTGGCTCACACAACACAAATTACTAAAATACTTTTATTTTTATATGAACTACTAATTTCTATATGAATTGTTATGTCATATATTTTATTTTGATATATATAGCTATATATTTATATACACTGAATTTATTCGCTGGATTTACAATAAAATTTGTATATGTAGTTAAGATTAGTCACATAAGATTTTCGCCGTAAGTAGTGGTGAGTTGGAGAGGGACGCCATCTATGTATCAAGTAAATTCACCATCACTGTCGCAACGTTGCCCAACACTGCCAATTGTACACAGACAGCTGTTGCTTTATACACAAAGCTAACAGCTGCTGACGTGTACGGCCACATGAGTGTGCGTGTGTTTGTGCATCGATAAGCATGTTGTCTAAAAGTATAAAAGGCAACACATCAGCAACAAACAGGCAGTTGCTGTCTGGCCGAGCTACTGGTAAGACCATAATTTGAGTTCCGTTTCGTTGTCAAATTATTCTTATCGGTAATTAAATAGCAATCGGTGGGTAGAACAATACAAGTGGCTGATTCAGTCGACCGTATTGATCTGATCAGAGAGAAACATCCGACGATCCGGGTTTTACTCTTTCCGAAGATTCTTCTCTCCTGTCGGGTAACTTACTGATTGCTACATCGGCCCCGCGGAACACATTTCAGCTGTGAGCCTCGAGTGCTGTTCTCTGTCATCGAGCTGAGGGGACGAGAGGGTCGGAAGTTTCGTTTCGCTCTTCCGATCGCTCGTGTCACCAGTACGACAGCAAGAAGTGAGAGTCACAATACTAGTGGCTGATTCAGTCGACCGTATTGGGAGGACATCCTTTTGCTGTCTCGAGGTAGAATCAGTAGCAAGACTCGCTTCCAGCTGGTGTGCGTCGCCACCAACCACCACTTCGGACGCTGTCCACTAGAAGATAAGGACCGGGACTTTATACCCGTAATTTAAGGCCAATCCAGAATTTAAATAAAATTGACTTTTATATGCCAACTTGCATGTCAATCAAGAACTTAAATAAAATTGACTTTTATTTTTATATGCTAACGTGCATTTCATTTATGCAACGACGACTCCCTGGCTTCCACTGAGCTACCCCAGCAACCAGCGGAATCGTGTCGTTACAGGTTTCATTGCTTCCCCTTCACAATGTTTTGTATAATGAACGGTCGAAAGTAGGTTCACACATTTATTTTTTTTTTGGCACGTAGCTGCAAATTGATACTAAATTTTCGTGGAATCCAAATAATGATGACAAAACAGGACGAGACCGATCCTTTCTCATTTCCTTAGGAATACATTTTTTATTGGAGCGAATGGTACCAACAAATGCCAGACCAATTCTGGCCAGACGTTTTACTCCTTCTAGAGTAGTAAAAAAGTTGTCAGCTACAATTGTACGGCCAGTATTGCTGTACGGCTTTGCGAGTTGTATCAAAACATTTTCACCTTGATTCACTTCCCGTTCTTCTCCTTCTTGTCGACTGGTGTAGAGCTTTCCTTGCAGTGGATATTTAGATTTGGAATCGCAAGCCCACCAAATTTTGATACCATATTTCGCTGGTTTTGATGGTATGTATTGAGTAAATTTAGTTTTTTCACGATATGGGAACAGTTGTTCATCAACTGTTATCGCGCAATCGTTGAGCGCGTGTTCTACCATCATCAAAACGAATGTATCGTGCCAGTGCAGAGAATCGATTAAAAGACATGGCTGCTCTGAATATGGGTAGATTATTTGACTGCCACAAAGCTTTTGTGGTTTGCATATTATTGTGGGAATAACCAGCTGCTAAAAGAATGCCGACGAATGCGCCTAATTCAGTTGCGGTCAAATCTTTCCAAACTTTTTCTTTTTTACTGGGATTAGCTGCATTCCACTTCTCGACTACTGCTTTTCCATGGCGATTCGTTTCAGAAATGATAATAAATGTTATAGTTGGTGTTGTCGTGATAGTGGTGTAGTATTTTAGTGAATTTGAATTTCCTGCCTAATAATGTTTGCCGGCGCTTAAGAACGCCACTGGCAATAAAATTTAAAAGGCAGTTGAATGCCTGTATTTTAAATAAATGAAAACCCGATTTGAGGCTGAGTAATGATTGATTTATTATTTCGAAAACAAGGAATTAAATACTAACTTAGCGGTACCTTAAAGCTACAAGATTTATTTATCAATTAACACTTGTTGTTGTCCTAAGCTACAAACATTCCAATTTTAATTCCAAGGAATGTCCAAAGGAATTTGCATTAGGGTGGTACTTAAACATAAAATAATAATATAATATAAAATAACATATTTTAATAATGTAATATAATATAACAAAAATATAATGTATAAAATATAGAGTACACTACAGTGTGAAAAATTTTTTGAACACCTCAATTGGAACACTGTTTTGTTCCTTCGGACCAGGTCGAAAACGCATGATACTGTGTTGACGTAAACGAACTCCATTATTTGGTTCATTTTTACACCATATAGTACCGTCCTTACCAAGAAAAGAATCTTCGGTAGCATTCTGTTCTTCAATTTCTTCATCTCTGAAACTCTGCATTTGCTTCGACAACCCCATCATTTTCGACATCTGAGACATCGCCATCGTCTGGCATATAATTTAGATCCATATCGTCGTCAACTCCTGGGAAGTCATCAATCTCATCATTTGCAACCTCTTCTTCAGCGGCTCTTTCACGTTCTAACTCATTGGCCAATGCTTCTGCTAGTCGTGTATGGAAATTCACATTACCACTACTAAATCGCGTATTATAAACAAACTGTACTTCTTCACCCATTTTTTTTTCGAATAACTAAAAATTCTTCCGTAAATTATTGTCTGTACCTTTCAAAGTTCACTATGCAACTGAAGCGAAAATATATAAAAACCAAAAAAAACCCTTGTTTGTGTTTGCAACCATTGCTGTGAGAGTGATTTGAGTAAACAAACGCAGAGAAAAATAAAAAATACCAAAAAAGTAAACTACTCTTCATACAAAATGTGTGTGTATCTGGCCAGATACATGCGCTACGTATACGATGTATAGATGAAAAAATCCACATAAATTTTGTTTGTTGTTTTTTTTTTAATGTGTTTTTTCATAAAACGATACCTAACAATATTTGTAGAGGGTACCTGGAGACTTAAACCCCTAGCTAAATTAGAAATATATTTAAATCACAGTTAAATTCGTAAAATATCTGGTCAGATACATGCGCATGACGGAAGGTTAATTGCAGGTGAATGAGTAAAATTTATAGATAATGAAAATAATATTGTTATTTTATTGTAATGAAATCTTTAATTGCAGAGAAACTCAGTTTTGTTTATTTTATTGGTGTCCAGTTCCAAATCTATAGTCACATTTTATTAATTAACATTATATGTATTTATATGAAAGTTTAAATAAATAAATCTTGAACAATTATCCCAACAAACTGTGTGTTCACAATCTACAGTGGAAGCCGAGGTCTGGGTTGAATTTCTCCACAACAACTTTTACTGTTACAGTTTAAATAATAATTACGTTTATTCATAATAATAATATTAATTAAGCTTGTGCACGAGCTATTCTCTAATAAAAGGACCATCACAGTAATGTGAATATACCTAATATAGAGAGAAAATAACAATACGTTATTGCAAAGTAAAATACTTTGAGTATAACGGACTATGGGAGTATGTTGGATATTAGTAGTAAGCAATCAGACATGGGCAATTTCGTACTAACCAAAATTGTTTCAATATGTAAAAATAGAATAAAAATGTATTAAATTAATTCTCGTATTCTATTTCTGTTGAAAACTTGGTTAAATAGTTGATATTCTTCCCCATTAGTATCCACTTTACGAAAATTATAAAGATGGACAATTGAACGTTGATGAGAGGTGTAGCGGCCTTGAAATCGGTATACTGATACGTTCTGCTAATCTGGTTGCACATGCTAATGTTTTTCAAAATTAAAAAAAAACTCATAGTAATTTGAATTTTCATTAATTCAATAAAACTGAAGCCTAACAATAATAATTTTTCTCATTAATATATTGAATTAAATTAAATATAATTTTGTTACGCATCTTTTGGTGTTTTGTTTATGAAAATCGGATGAGTCGTTCTCGAGTTAGGCTGAAATATGTCTTCGTACCTAAATAATTTAGGGGGAAAATTGCCACTCCCATAAAAAAACTGTTCGTGATGGAGATAACACGAAAACGGATTTGAGTTAAGACATCAAAATCCATATAGTGTTCATAATTCCTACTTTTTTCTGAAAATATTTATATATGGTGTGAGACTTGGCAATCCTGCAATAAAAATCACTTTGACAGTTCTCATATTCTCATATTCTATTTCTGTTGAAAACTGGTTAAATAGTTGATATTCTTCTCACTTAGTATCCACTTTACGAAAATTGTAAAGATGGACAATTGAACGCTGATGAGAGGTGTAGCGGCCTTGAAATCAGTACTGATACGTTCTGCTAAAAACTGATTGGATATAAACAATAATATTTCCCAACACAAAAAACTCTTAGTAATTTTGAATTTTCATTAATTCAATAAAACTGAACTTGAGCCTGATAATATTACCTTTCATATGTAAACCAATATAAGTTCAAATAATAATTACGTTTATTCGTAATAATAATAATATAAAAATATTAATTCCGCTTGGGCACGAGCTATAAATACCCTAATAGCAGGAGTCACAGTAATATGTGAATTTCCCTAATATAGAGTAAAAACAACAAAAACGTTAAAATACAAAGTAGAATACTTTGATGATAACGGACTATGAGTTTGTGTTGATTATTAGTTCCAAACAGTAATGAGGGAATTTCGTACTAACCAGCACTGTTTCATTGTAGAATAAAAATTGAATTAAAAATTAATTCTCATATTCTATTTCTGTTGAAAACTGGTTAAATAGTTGATATTCTTCTCACTTAGTATCCACTTTACGAAAATTGTAAAGATGGACAATTGAACGCTGATGAGAGGTGTAGCGGCCTTGAAATCAGTACTGATACGTTCTGCTAAAAACTGATTGGATATAAACAATAATATTTCCCAACACAAAAAACTCTTAGTAATTTTGAATTTTCATTAATTCAATAAAACTGAACTTGAGCCTGATAATATTACCTTTCATATGTAAACCAATATAAGTTCAAATAATAATTACGTTTATTCGTAATAATAATAATATAAAAATATTAATTCCGCTTGGGCACGAGCTATAAATACCCTAATAGCAGGAGTCACAGTAATATGTGAATTTCCCTAATATAGAGTAAAAACAACAAAAACGTTAAAATACAAAGTAGAATACTTTGATGATAACGGACTATGAGTTTGTGTTGATTATTAGTTCCAAACAGTAATGAGGGAATTTCGTACTAACCAGCACTGTTTCATTGTAGAATAAAAATTGAATTAAAAATTAATTCTCATATTCTATTTCTGTTGAAAACTGGTTAAATAGTTGATATTCTTCTCACTTAGTATCCACTTTACGAAAATTGTAAAGATGGACAATTGAACGCTGATGAGAGGTGTAGCGGCCTTGAAATCAGTACTGATACGTTCTGCTAAAAACTGATTGGATATAAACAATAATATTTCCCAACACAAAAAACTCTTAGTAATTTTGAATTTTCATTAATTCAATAAAACTGAACTTGAGCCTGATAATATTACCTTTCATAAGTTCTCCAAAAATTAATTTATTGGATTTCGATATACATACATAAATGAAGAATTTTGAGATTAAATTTATAAAATATAGTGCAAAAAAATAATTATTATTATACTAACCATGAGTGAAGTGTGTTTAAAAGCTTCAAGTGCAAAAAAATGTTTCTCAAAAGTTTGAAGCAAATTGTAAACATTAAGTGCGCAGTGGGCAAATCCTTGCATAAAAAAAATCATGTGAGAAATTGTGATCAAAAGAGCTTTGGATACAATTTGGCAATCGGCGGGACACCATTAGAATCCTTAGGGAGAGAAGACAGTTTGCAACTTCATATAAAAATTTTAGAAGTCCAAATGTGCATAACTTTATCAACAAGAGGGTAATAACTTAAAGTTTGCCTTAGAGGTCTGATCCCATCACAGTAAGCAAATTTAGTTTGGAAACATATTAACATTGTTTTGAGTCAATTTTGATTTAATGGCCTCTTGTGTATCTTGTCGATCGACTTGTCATTAAATTAAAAACAAAATAAAAACTTTTCTAATAAAATTATTTAAGGAAAAAATTAAGGAATTGCCCCACTATTCTCTTTACACAACTAACAGATGTCAGAATGTTTCGTGACGGCACTTAACCAACATGCGCAGAAGATTAATTTTTATGTCCGGAAGGAGTAATCTGTAGCTCTATCATTCTTGCTTAAAAGCACGTTTTAGGCGCATTGGAAAAGGCGTTTACAATGCAATAAGAAATGCGAATGTCGTTGTATTGTCATGTTTTGTCCCACACAATTTTCTTAGTGAAGATAGACGCGATAAATGAAAATTTGTTGCAGGCTACGCAAACTGCGGAAATAAATCTGTCGCATTCGGAATATCTTACAACTTTAGCGGACCATGGAAATAATTCAGAAAATATACGAATATGGGAAAAAATTCTTGGAAAAATATTGCCAAGCTTACAGGTTGCCTAAAAATGAGATGGAATTGTACCTATCACACTACAAATGTTATATACAACGACTATTATTATTCTTTACTACAAATATGTTTTATAATTAAGGAATTTTTAGTTTTTAAGTACTGTTATTTTAGTATATAAGAAGTGAATTTTGTGAAAATAGATTAATCTTGAATCAGCCTTGAATCGGCTTCTTTTTAATTAAACATAGGCACTACATCTGCCTTTTTAGCCGCCGGCACACTCCTTTTTAAAATATACACTTTTAAAGTGGCACTCATCAAATGGCGATCCTGCCCAAGGAATTAAGAAAAAAATAAAATACCTGTAGAGAATACATCACTTACGTCCCGGCCGAAGTAAAAACCATGCATTGAATGCATCCTATGGAAAGAAGGCACCAATTTGGCAATCAATCGCCAAATTCTTTAAAAAAAAATAAATCACAATTCTTTTACACGAAAAGAAATTAATTAAAATTTTGCAAATAATAATAATAACACATGAAATGAAATACATAATGAAAAGTAAAGTAAATAAGAATATTGCCATATCATAAAAATTAGATCGCAGTATAACAGTTGGAAAAGTGCTACCAAGTTACACTATTTTATTGGAATTACTTTTTAATGTTAAGAACGCTACAAAACGTGAGATTTAAATATCGAATTTAAATAGATAACATTTTGTATTATATGGAATGTTTAAATGAGTTCTCCAATGAATTACAAAGATTAGAGAGAAATTTGAAGAAAAATAAAGACAGAATTTATTCCTCGGAATTTAAAGTAGAAAAATTAAAACGTTTAGAATTTATAGAAAATGAATTAAATAAAGTTTTGAGTAAGATAGAAGAAAATAAGGAAGTAATATCATTTTTAAATAAATTTAAAGAATTATACAAAACATTATTAATTGAAATAAAAAATACAGAATTTAAAACTAATATTGCAACCATGGCTCAGTTTGACATAAATGCCGTGGGTAAAAATTTACAAACTTTCAAAGGTGAATATGAAACATTAGAACATATTCTAGTACAAGCAGAGTTACTACATGATATGATAAGAACAGAAGATAGAGAGATTTTCACTAAATATGTTTACAATTTTAAATTGGCAACCCATGTTCGTAGCGTCTTACGACGTTCAAATAGGCCAAACACTTTCTTACAACTGAAAGATTTATTGGTAAAAGCATATCCCAATCCTAGGAATTTGAAACAAGTTCTGACAGAATTTGGCACAATAACACAAGGTAATTTGGATATATCGACATATAGGAAAAAAATATCACTACTAACAGACCAATTAGTTGAATTTGAAGTAAAATCAATGGAGAACTCTACAGTAGAAGCGAAAAATGAAATCCTTAAAATGAGTGAGAATATGGCACTAAACGTTTTTGTGAAAGGAATTAATGTAGAGTATGAAAACATTTTGTTGGCGAACCCCCAAATATAAATAGCTCCATAACGATAATATGTAAAGCCTTAGATAGAAAACTAGAGTTTCTAGTAGATACAGGTGCAGAGATATCCATATGTAAAGCAAAAAATATAAACACGAGAAATGTATCAACCTTAACGGGTATAACGCATGAAAAAGTTGATAGTTTGGTACAGCAATATTAAATTTAGGTTTAGAAAATCATGATATTAAGCATCAGTTCCATATTGTTCGAAACGATTTTCCAATACCTACTGATGGAATCGTAGGCCGTGACATTTTAGAAAAATACTTATCTAAGATAGATTTTGAAACATAAACAATATCATTTAATGTAAACGGTAATGAAGTTGTACTACCAATGAATCCAAAACGTATATACAAAATGGAAATGTTAGTGCATGCGCGTTCAGAAGCAAAAGTGCCCACCAACATACAACCACGTGAGGCAAGTGTTGTCTTAAGTAAAGAAATAGCTAAAGGTGTATATTTAGGAAATAGTATAGTCCCAGCTGAAGGTATAACACACATCAAAGTCTTGAATACAACAGACAGAGATGAAGTAATAAACAATATTGATTTTGATTTAGAACGATTATCAAATTATAATATTTACACTTATTCTAACAGGAAATGTTGAAAATGCAATCTACCTTGTTGCAGTCTATATTGAACAAACCATGAACTTAAGAATCTGTATTTGGAACGCAAACGGCATCTGCCAACATAAAAATGAAATTGAATATTTTTTTCTGGATAAACAAATCGATGTTATGCTTATCTCAGAAACTCATTTAACGTCTCGAAGCTATTTTAAAATTAGTGGATATAATTTCTACGATACTAAGGATCCTCGAGGTAGAGCTTGTGGTGGCTCGGGAATCCTAATCAAAATGCGAATAAAACACTACCTGTTAAATGATTTTTGTGAAGATTATCTTCAAGCAACGAACATCTGCATTGAAAATTACTATCAAAAACTTGTAATATCATCTGTCTATTTCTCCCCTAGATTTTCAATTACCGTGACTCAATATACGGCTTTTTACAAATCACTGGGCTCCCGTTTTCTAGCGGCTGGCGACTACAATGCTAAGCACACATTCTGGGGTACACGTTTAATCACTCCTAGGGGACGAGCTTTGTTCGACACAATATCTAAAATGGGTTTGAATGTAGTTTCAAGTGGTCAGCCAACATATTAGCCAACAGATCGACAAAAAATTCCTAATGTTATCGACTTTGGAATAGCGAAAGGTGTACCCAGTGAGATGGTTGAAGTTGAAGCATCTTTGGACTTATCTTCAGACAACTCGCCTACAATTGTCACCATTTACTCAGATAAAACTGCAACACCAACATATGATTTACCGATGACATCTGCATTTATCACCTGGCTGAAATACAAAAAATATTTGAGTGCTCCTTGCTCGGAAAGAATGCCGCTGAGAACACTTTCTGACATAGACGATTCTCTTAGGTTGTTTGAAGCACACGTTAAACAAGCTGCCTTTAGTGCTTCTTCAAATAAAACTAATCAACAAGTGAAATTCAACACTATTTTTTCTGCAGATATAGAAAGGCTGTTGACTGAAAAGCGGAGAGCTCGACGAGAATGGCAACGCTACAGATCGCCTCAGCTAAAATTAAGGTTTAAGGAGTGTACCAAGCAGCTTAGAAAAGTTTTTCAAACAGGAAAAACAGCATCTTTTCAAAAATTTCTTCAAGAGCTAGATGCAACACCACAAACAGATTATTCGCTGTGGCGTGCAGCCAGAGGACTGAAAAGGCCAGTGATATGCAAACCTCCCTTATGAGCTTCGAATGGTGACTGGGCAAGAACTGATGCTGAAAAAGGTGCTCTTTTTGTTAAGCACTTAGAAAAAGTATTTACACCGAATATTTCTGCTGATATTGTTTAAATGCCACCAGTCGCCTCTTTACCAGAAATACCACTAAAATTTAGCATTGTGGAGATTGAAAAGTCCATTACTGGTCTTAACACCAAAAAAGCCCCAGGAGTCGAAAAAATAAGCAACAAAATGCTTCAAGAGTTGCCTTTCATTGCAAAAAGAATAATACTATTCATTTTTAACAGTATTCTACGCCTAGAACACTATGCAATAAAATGGAAGGTTTCGATGATTACTATGATACCAAAGCCCGGCAAGGATTATACGAAGGTTGAATCGCATAGGCCTATTAGTTTATTGCCCAATATTTCAAAACTATTTGAAAAGCTTTATATGAGCAAGCTGATACCTATAGTGACTAGAAGTGGATGTATTCCAGATCATCAATTCGGTTTTCGTAGACAACATAGCACAATTGAGCAAACTCACAGACTTGTGAATGTTGTCAGAGACACTTTCGAAAAAAGAAATATTGCTCTGCGCTCTTTATAGATGTCTCTCAAGCTTTCGATAAAGTATGGCACAAAGGTCTTATACACAAATTAACGCAAAATCTTCCCGCAAACATCGGTAGACTTTTGAAAAACTATTTAAAGGAACGTAAATTTGTGGTTCGAGAAGGCAAATTGTTAAGCCCTCCGCAGTCGATCGAAGCCGGAGTTTCCCAAGGCAGCATCTCTGCTCCCTTGCTGTACTTAATATATGCCTCTGACTTATCGTTAAGCAATAACATTCATACATCAACATTTGCTGATGATACAGCTTTTCTAAGCGTTCATGAAAATCCAGTAGATGCTTCCCGCAACTTACAAGAGTACGTATCAAAATTAGAAAAATAGCTCAAACAATGGCGTATAAAAGTTAACGAGCAGAAATGTGTACACGTCACTTTTACGTTGCGCAGAGAAACATGCCCGCCTATACAAATAAACACCGATTCTATACCCTAACACACTGTAGTCAAATATCTAGGCGTTCACCTTGATAGACGTTTAACATGGAAATCGCACATAGTCGCAAAGCTGATCCAAATGAAATTAAAAGCAGCCCAAATGAATTGGCTTATGGGAAGATAATCTATACTAAGCCTAGACTGTAAACTTCTCTTATACAACGCGATCCTGAAACCAATATGGTCCTATGGAATCCAGTTATGGGGCACTGCCTCAGCATCAAATGTCGAAAAAATTCAAAGGCGACAGAATAAAATTCTACGTATAATAACAGCAGCCCCCTGGTATATCCGAAACCAGCGAATTCACAAAGATCTTGATGTTCCGTTGGTGAAGACAGTATTTTCAAAACACGCTAAAAAATATATAAAAAACTTGAGTTGCACCCAAATGTACTTGCACGCAAAATTCTACATTATAGAGGCCACACCCGGCTGAAAAGGAGGGATACTCTTTTTCTCAGCCGAACACGAGAGATGTAAAACTTCAAAAATTAACCGCTGAACCCCACCTGAATAACAATCTTGACGCGATGTGGTGGCTTAAGTACTGGCTGTGGTGTCTGCCTTTTGCTCAGAAACTATGGATCAATGCTAAGCTTCCCTACAGTACGTCCGAGCCAAAGACACGAAGCTATAAAGGCCGGTATACTAAAGGTTATCCAACCCCTAAGCCAAGGTGTTACGCGACCCGTGCCTATCGGATTTTTGCATTCGGGGGCAAGAGACTGTATTTTAACGGAGCCTTGCTGATACCTGGGCACCTCAGCAAGTAATGACGAACTTACGACGTTACAGGGGGCTATGACGTGGTGGACCTACTAACCCCCACACTCGTGGGAACTTTATGGCAAATAAACAAACAACAACAAAAAACAACAACAACAACTAACGACACGGCACAACAACAGGACTCAAATGACGGGACTTTGACGACGGCGAGCGGGGTGGCTACACCAGACCCTGTCAGCCAACGAACAACTGGTGTGCCACCCTGGCTACTCACCAAAAGGCATCACATCCAACAGGCGGATGCCAAAAATCCCGCGGTGAGGTACTTGTGGATTTCGGGCCCAGTACCTCCAAAGCCCTTGCCGTCAAGGCGGCAAAACCCACCTTTTTAGTGACCAGTTCCATCAAGGCAAAGCCGGACCGGAACCCTCAATGTGCAAATTACAGGCAAAAAGGCCGAGAGGAAAACCTCCGGCCCCAATACCCTGCCAATCCCGCCAACAAAACAACTCCTGGACACATTACGCACTCCAAAAGGGCTGCAACAACAAGGCGTTCCGCCTTGCGTTTTATTTCGACCTTAGGGTCCTAACCTGCTGATCAGCTCACAAATGAGCAGACAGCTTCCTTAACATGGGCAAAAGCCCATATGGCTGCACTGCGCAGCAATTCTTCCCCTGCTACAGGGCCTAAACGGCAACGTTCAGAGGAGGAGAACGCGTCAACCAACCCCTCGGGGACTAAAAGTCCGAAACACGCCTCAGTCGGTAATGGCTCCTATAGTGAGGTAGCCAAAGGCCACCTCGTAAGGGCCATCATAGACAGGGGTGTAGGTGACGGTGCCATGTCACACGATAAGTGGGACATGGTAAACAAGAAACTGGTAGGGGTTTTCTGGAAAGTCTACCAAGACAATCTGGGACCCCCCCCCCCCCCCCAGTGCAGTGATTTTGGCTGGCACCAAAATCAAGTTCAGTTGATGGCCTGTGCAGACGAGCGCTCAGCGACGCTGCTAAAGCAGGCCATTGATCGTATTGGTGAAGTATGGCAGGGCGCTAGGCTGGATGCGGTTCCTATGGAGGAGATTCCCAGATTACCTAGGGCCTTTACCATCATACCAGCTAAACCATCGGCACCGGAGGAAATCCTTAAGATCCTTCGATGCTGTAACCCCGACCTACCAACCAGCAACTGGAAGGTAGCAAAGGTGTCAGCAGCCGAAGGGTGTAAAAAGAAAGTGATTCTGATCCTGAATCAGGAGTCGCTGGCGCTAGTTCGGAAGAGGCAGAACAAGTTGTTCTACTGCTTCAGCACAGACGGAATCGCAACCCGGGCCATGAAGGCGTACCGTCAAATGACGGCATGCTAAGTGATGTTGCCGCGAGCTCAACTGACAGAGAAGATGCTCAATCAACCTCCTCGTTGGTTGCCGGCTTCTCTGAACGGTTGAACGTCGCGGATGATGACGAAGACGATCTGCTGGCCTCTGATGAGGACCAGGAGGACGTCGACGTCACAATAATAGAAAAAAAGGAGAATGGTAAAGGTGACTCAAGTCAACCTACCCCTTTCAGACCGGGCGAAAAACTACCAGGAACTTTTTTATAATTTTTGGAATATGTGGTCTGTACAGCGTATGAAAATATAATCAATGATAAGGTTTTATAATTTTTATATCTTTCAAGGATTTTCAGGACACGCACAATTGATGCATCTAGGTAAATTTTTATTATATAATAATCAAAACTCATGTGAAATATTTTTAAAAATTTTTTTATTTGTTCGTATGATACAACTTAAAACAATTATTTTTTTTTGCTGAAACATAAAAATACATCACACTTGGTGCATCTTGTGCGTGTGCGCGACTTACAGTCTTTGCGACGGCACATACGGGCTGATTTCAAGTCCAGTTCTTCTGGCCAGTGATTGAAGCCATCCAGCCGTTTTTCGGGACATGGCTGGTCCGCTGGACGATAACTTTTTGCTTGTTGAGCAGTTTCAACCTCGTTATTTTCAGATTCAGAGCTCCACTCCATGTTGTTGATTTTTTGAGTGGCCACCAAAGCTTCAGCTAATGCAAGTCGAAAACCTAGTAAATCGTGTGTGTCTTTTGGTGGTTTTCCGATTTCCCGACATGCATTCCGATACTCCATCCAAGCATTGCAACATGCCAAATCTATAAAATGAATGATGACTTTTAATGGCCATTTTCGGGTTTTGAAAAACATTCGATATGCTTCCATTAGTTCATCGCAAATGTCCACACCACCCATTGACGCATTGTACTGCTGGACTATATTTGGACATGTGACGTTGATAAATTTTTTTTTCTTTTTTGCACCATCGACGAACATCAGTACTAGGACTACATCCAAATGCAGATGACGCCAATAAAACTGACTTCGAATCTTTCCACTGCACAATTACAACTGTATCCTCTGGGGAACAGAATTCCTCCATATCTCCCCTTTTCATCCTTTTATCCTCAGTCAAGTTAACGCGTTTTATTCGATTTTTCATTATCGTTCCCGTCCCATAAATTCCCTTTTGAAGACGCTTATTCAAAAGTGGCAACGTGGTAAAGTGCCTGTCAAAAAATACTTTGGACCCCTTAGGTAATGTTTGCACAAGACGCAGAATGAAAGCGGGACCAAGTCCAATGTTATCTTCTGGAAGAGGCGTGGTCTTGCCCTGATAAATTTCGAAGTCGAGAACAAGTCCGTCTGATGTGGTCAGTACCTCGTTTTTCAAACCAACACCTCTTGGTTTGTTGGGCAAACTTTGACGTACTGGACAGCGGCCAGTAAACGGTATCATTTGCTCGTCGATAGAATATCGTCCATGCTCTTGTCTCGGAATTTTCAAGCAAGAGTTTCTAACCGAATCAATAACTGGTTGCACTTTCCAGAAAACATTTGCTTTTTTTTCCGCTTCAGTAAAGTCATTTTGCAAAACAACATAAAAAGCCCATTGTATCCGCTATTGGTGGAATTTTGAACTTCTTCTGCCAGTACATACGGAATCTTGGAAAGAGGATACAACCCATAGCAATATGCATTCCAAAAAAATTTTTAATTTCGCCAGAAGATGTTTTTAAATTTTCACCTTTCTGCAAAAAATTATACCGATTTGTGCATTCGGCTGCATTTTCAAAAAAGGCATCATTAAAATATGTTTTGAAGTATTCCAAAGGCGTGGCTAAGTCAACCGCATTATTCTGTACAATAGAATGTCCATTAAACGTCATTCAAAACATCTGTAAAATTACAACTTACAATTTCCTCTGTAACAGGTACTTCTAAATCTGGTTGGCAAAAAGGTTTCCTTTTCCAAATTTTTCGGCGATTAGAGTTCTATAACAATAATGTATTTTTATTTTATATATTCCACTTGTGGAAGGATAATAAGAATCATACCTCAGTACGCACCAACTCTAAATTTTCATAGTTATCTAGCACAGTAAGAACTGTACCTATATTTTGATCAACATCCCTTCCTAAATTGTCATTGTTATTTAGCTCAGTAATAACTGTAGCTATATTTTGAGCAACATCTTCTTCCTCGCCTTCACTGTCAGTGCTTTCCCCCGGGACATAATTTTTGTCCGCTTCTTCATCATCACTGCTAAAATCGAAAGCATCCGAATCTTCGAGCGCTGCCAAAATGGCATCATCGCTAAAAACTTCTAAAAAAAATTAAAAAAAAAAACACACATAAGGCGTGACGCGCATAATTGATGCACTCATTAATATTTTTAACTAAAACACATTTTTATTGCATGAAACGATTTGATTTAGTTTGAAATATTAAAATTTATAATATTTTTAGTTAAAATGTGCGCTCTACATTATTTTTAAACAATTAATACTTTTGTAATTAAAGACACAACTTACTTCTACGGCTCATTTTGCTAAAACTGAAATGTGACTGAAGAATTTCGCAATAATTCAAGTAACGGTAAATCAAACAGAAGAAAAATGTGAGAAGCAAATATAAAAAACAACCAGCACAATTGATGCATGCCAGTCTATTTCACATTGGGCAAACAGAAGCAAAAATATTAAGACTGAAACCCACCCGCACAATCGATGCATCACGGTCTGAAAGGGCTACACCACTCTAAAGCAGCATCAGCTGCAATGCTCCTCCGAGTGGTAGAGAAGAAGGAGGAGCTGGTAATGGTCCAGGAACCCTGGATCCATAAAGGACAGGTTTGTGGACTAAACCTCAGGGGCTACAAGCTCTTGGTGGCCAATGGTGCAGGTAACATCAGATCTTGCATATTGGCTAAAAACTCTTTACGCATCTTCACTTTATCTGATTACAGTGATGAGGATACTGTGTCTGCAGCTATGGAGAGTGAAACCGGCAACATTTGGGTCGTCTCCAGCTACATGGCTCACGACCACGGAGAGCGTCCACCAAACAACTTGGTACGTGGGGTTGTGGCTAAAGCAGAAAGCACAAGGACGCCAATCATAATCTGTGCTGATGCGAACTCGCACCACATCACATGGGGCAGTAATGACACCAACGCACGAGGTGAGTCTCTATTCGATTTTATTATCAATAATAATCTCGAAATAGTAAATAGGAGTTCAGAACCAACTTCTATTGTCTCAAAGCGGAGTGAGGTTTTCGATATTACACTGATTAGTGCACACCACAATAGTTTAATCAGCGACTGGAAGGTTTCGGACGACTGTTCCTTTCCTGACCATCGTTATATTGATTTCTCCATAGGTTTTTGTGAGAATAGACCGAATCCTCTGATAAACAGAAGGAAAACTAACTGGGAGTTGCAGAATAATCTCCTCCGCAACACTTTTAGCTCCGTCTCCATTATTAACAACACGACGGGTATCGATACGGCAATAGATCTCTTCAACGAATCTTTCTGCTATGCAACAAATTTGTCTTGCAAAACCACGATACGCAAAGGCAAAAGCAAACCACCATGGTGATGCCCTGATATCGCTTTTTAACGACGCTAAGCGAACAGGTGACTGGTCGCGATACAATTCCTCACTAAACAGGTTCAAAAACCTTGTTAGAAACGCAAAAAGGAAGTCTTGGAGTAATTTCTGCAGTGGTATAGAAAGCTCCTCCGAAACACACCGATTGCGTAAGATAATAGCTACCTCACCGGTGGTACCCAGCTACATACAAAAACCATGTGGAAGCTGGACTCTAAGTAGCCAAGAAACGCTCAGCGTACTACTTGATACTCACTTTCCCGGCAACGCCCCGGTTCCGACCACAGGGACCGATACAGGCGATATAAATACTTTGCCTGATTCCGTTATTATACCGCTGGACAATGACAGAATCAGATGGGCGATCAATACTTTCGATCCATTCAAATCTCCTGGACCAGATGGTATCATTCCAGCGGATCTACAGAGAAATATGGATCTAGTCGTGCCCTGGCTCTCTGAAATTTTTAAAGAGTGTCTGAGAAGGGCATACATTCCGGCTTGCTGGAATCTGTGCAAGGTCGTCTTCATCCCCCAGGGGTGCAAGACGTCTCACACTAAACCTAAAGACTTCAGGCCTATCAGTCTGACGTCTTTTCTGCTCAAAACACTGGAAAGAGCTATAGATATACATCTCAGAATGTCCATACCAAAGGAACTTCTATCCCCCTCATAGCACGCCTACACAAAGGGAAAGTCTGTGGAAACTGCTCTCCACTCCCTGGTCAGTCACATTTCGAACTCGAACCCGAATAAAACTCTTGTGGGTGTGTGTTTTGTTGTTGTATATTTGCTGTTATTATACACATGCGTAGCGTGACTGAGCCATTCGTCCCAGTTGGTACCATCCAAGTTGACGAAATTTCTAAGAAATTCGGCCAACGGTCGATGGGCTCTTTCTAGAGCACCGTTAGCTTGTGGATGATAAGGCGTGATCAGTAGTTTTCTTATTCTTAGTATTCTGCACGTTTCCCTAAAAACAATTTTGAAGTGAAATTTGTTCTATTATCTGTTACCAAAACCTTGGGAATAAAATATCTTGAAATTATTTCCTTAAAAAAAACTTTTGCTACTGTTGATGCTTCTGCGTCTGGCACGGCGGCACACGCGAAAAATTTTGAAAAGTCGTCCTGGAATGTTACGATATATTTATTTCCCCTGGACGATTCAGGTAGTGGTCCCACCAGATTCATGAAAATCCTCTCGAACGGTCTGCTGGAAGTGGTTGTTATTACCAAAGGCATTTTTTCGACATATTTGCTACATATTTTTTAATCTGTCGATACATACCGGCCCACTTGTACTGATTTCTGATGCGGGAGTAAGTTTTTAATGTGCCCTGGTGTCCTCCTAAAGGTGTATCGTGGAATGTTTTTATAACCCTTTTGATATCTTCCGGATTTGTCAGATAAACGGCCATATCTTCGTGCCCAGGATCTTCGTCTGCCTCAATTTCATCCGTACTTTTTTCGTCTTTCTTATACTGGGTTTCGTGTGTTTTGCTTTCGCTCTGGTTACTGCCCCTACGTTTATTTCCTCTACTGGAAGGCGACTAACGGCGTCCGCGTTTTGGTTTGTTTTTCCGGGCTTATATCGTACCTCGAAATCGTATTCTAAAAGTTTCAGTCTTAGGCGGCCCAATCTGCTCTCCTGCCTTTCAGGGGCTTATGGTCTGTGAAAATTGTAAAATGTCTGGCCAGTAGATATAGCCTAAACGTTTTTGTCGCCCATACGATGGCAAGCAACTCCTTCTCTATAGTGGAATATCGCCTTTCTGTTGCGCTTAGTACTCTGCTTGCAAAACTGATTGGTAAATCGCTACTAAGCTCTCCTTGAGAAAGAATAGCTCCTAGTGCTGTATTGCTGGCGTCCGTAGTCAGAGTAAATGGTTTGGTAAGGTCAGGGTACTGTAGTAGAGGGGGATTTGCTACTGCCGCTTTCAGTTTTCCAATGGCGCTCTGGCACTCCTGTGTCCATTCCCATTTTACGTTTTTTCTTAATAGTTTGCTTAGTGGCAATGCAGTTTCCGATGAGTTCGGAATGAACTTTCTGTAGTAGTTGATCAATCCTAGGAATGCTTGAAGCTCTTTAATAGTCTTGGGAGGGGGTATGTCCCTTAGTTTTGTTGGGGTCAGGTAGTACGCCTTTTCTGAGCACTTGTGGCCCAGATAAACTACCTCCCTTTGCAGAAAGTGACATTTCTCGGGGTGCAACTTGATGTTGTATCTTCTTAGGACATCTAGTACACTTTTCAGACGTAGCTGATGATCCGCAAGGTTTCTCCCGTGGATGACTATATCGTCCAGGTAGACGAAGCAGTTAACTCCCTGTAGTCCTGTTAATATTGAGTTCATTATTCTTTGAAAAGTGGCTGGGGCCCCTGTTAATCCGAAAGGCATGCGATTGAATTCAAAATGACCCAAATTGGTACTAAAAGCGGTTTTCTGTCGGTCCCGTTTATCCATCAAAACTTGGTGGTATCCACTCGCTAGATCCAGAGTAGAGAAATACCGGCTGTACCCTAGTTGATCTAGGATTTCATCAATCCTCGGTATGGGGAATATTTGTTTTATTGTAGCATCGTTCACTTTTCTGAAATCTACCACTAAACGCCATTTTTTCTCTCCGTCCTTTCCTGCCTTCTTGGGTACTAACAGAATTGGGGAATTCCAAGGTTAAGTGTTGGGTATGATGATTCCATCTTTGATCATCTGCCCTACTTTTCTATTAATTTCATTTCGGTGGACCTCAGGCAGCCTATATTGCTTAGTTTTAATTGGAGGTTGCCTGGGGTCGGTTGGTATCTTATTGCTGAGTACATTTGTGTCCGTTAGGTTATCCTCGGATAGTTGAAACACGTCGTCGTATGATTTCAAGATGTTCTCGATCGACCCCCGCTCTTCCGGATTCAAATCTGGTTTTAGCTGTAATGTTTTCAATAGTAATTGTGTTCTAGTCGTATTGTCCGTAGTACCTGCGGTATTTATGGTTGCCGTTGATCCTATTCTGAAGTTTTCGGGGTTCTCATAATTCAGTTTTATTTTGTGGTCTGTGTTTACCATAAAATAGTTGGTATTCAGGATAGGAATGAATGCTGTTCCCTCTTTGATGGATTTTAGGGTTTCCCCATAAAGACTCCTGGCATGATTTCTGCTTTTTTTACTATTATTTTTCCCTTGGCTGTTGTTATTGCTGATACAACTCCCTGGCAGCGACCCTTGATAACAGTTTTTTCTGCTATATATAACTGTGGTGGTTCCGGAATAAGTGGTAAGGAAGCTATCTCCTTCTGGCGCTCAAAAAATTTCACGTTTTTTGTAATTGAGTCCATTATTGGTTTATTCCACATCATATCTCTGCCCAGTAGCCCATCTGCCGGCAAATTGCTACCCTTTGGTACTACGTGCATTTTTAAAGAAAGTGTGTCTATGCTTTTATGATTTACCGTTATGGTTCCCTCTGTACTTATGTTCCCTCCAAATGCTCCTAACAACGTCTTCCGCTCATTTTTGCTGATTTTTATGTGTGGTGCTAAAGCCTCATTCTTTACAAGTGTAGTATCTGCTTCCGAGTCCACCAACAATAGTAGTGTTTCTTTTCTTGCTTCTCTACAAGGAAAAGTTATGTATGCATCATCTGTCCTACGTTCTCCGTTACTAGTATTACAGCTCTTCTGTCTATGTTCTATTTTGGATTCTGTGTGGTGTGCATGATTTCGTAGGAAGTTCCTTTTTCCCTTTACCTTATCTTTTATATCATATTTTATGATTTTTATTTTACTCCATGCCACATTTACGTAGTGTAACATTATTGCCATAAAATTCAGGAATTTATTTAAAATTTCCCTACTAGCGCGGCAGATCGATTTTTCCTTTAACCTGTCATTTATATTATATATTAATATTTTCATATTGTTCCATGTCACCATTACGTAATATAAGATCGTTGCCATACAATTCGGGACTTTCTCTAAAACGTCTCTACTTTCGTGAAATGTCGATCCTGTGGGTCTCGTGTCAGACAACAAGGTGATGCGAGTATTTTTCCTCCGACGTGGCTTTCTTGGTGAACTGCAGCGCTTCTTCTCTTTCGTTGCTTTGTTGGTTTGGGTTATTTCCGTATCCGGGTTCCTGTTCTCTGGTTCTTCTGATATATCTTTTCGATTGATATCCAAATTTGTAATGTTGAATGTCTGATCTTGAGCGGCTACCAAGTGTGGCGTTCTATTTTCTTTCTGATTAGTACTGGTTTGATTTGTGTTATCTCTGTATTTATTGGCGTTCAAGTCAGTTAATTTTGACTGGGCCGTTCCCCGTTTCCCGAATCATTCGTATAGTTTCTATGCGTGTAATTGTTTCTATGCGTGTAGTTGTTTCTATTGCCGTTATTATTGCTTCTATTATTATTGTTGTCATTTCTGCTGCCGTTATTACTATTTCCAGGGCCATTGGACGAAATATGTCCCTGTTGATTGCAGCTATAGCACCGCCGTTCTCTATCGTTGTTGCCTTGAATACGAGTTCTGTTTTGATTTAACGGAAAATTCTGCGGGTTGGATCTAGAGTTGTAATCAACATACTCCTGTCATCTGCCTTGATTATAGTGGGTGCTGTTTCTTTTGTTAAAACATTCGCTCAACGAATGACCTTGTCTATTGCAAAAACTGCAGTATTTTGTGGGGATCCTCTGTATATTATTGTTCGGTATAGAGTGGCTAAATGTTATATTATTTAGGGATAGTTGTCGCACTTCTCTTACCAGTTGTTTAACCGTTTCGTGTAAAGGTTCTTCGCCTTGCACTGTTTTGACGTTTGGAAAATATATGCTATTATCCAATAGATTTAGAGCATTCTTGGTTATTTTTAGCGGGGTAGATAACTCGTCGTTTTCGTGACCAATGAAGTTTGATACCAGCTTGGGATCTCGTAAGACTCTTATGTTACTTCTTACAGCTGATTGGTTACAATGGTCTATCATGGATTTTCGATGGGAAACGTCATGCCACTGTGATGCAATTAGATCTGTTGCATTACTAAGGAGTGCCTCTAGTCTCTCTCCGAATTCATACGTGCTTTCTGTTGAACTTTGCTTACTATTAAAAATTAATTCCTGTACCTCTGTTAATGATCTGGTTTTCGTAAATTTTTCTCGGATAGCCATGCAAAGCGCTTCTACTGTTGCTAATTCCTTATTGTGTAAATATTTGTATGCATTTCCAAACAGCCTCGTTTTTATACACCTAATTATGTCGACCACATAACCTATTTCCCCTAGTTTATCCTTTGCCAACATGCACCCTTCAATAAATTTATTCGCTTCGGTACTGAGGTCTGGTCCATCTGTTCCATAGAAAATCGGTACCACATGGGAAATAGTTATCAAAATTTCACTGAAACTTGTCATGTTGTTGCTGATTGTAACGTTGTTAGTTAGTTCTGCCTTCTTTCAATTCGTGAATCTGTGCCTTCAGAGTTTCGATTTGTCGGGTTTTATCTCTGAGTTCTTTTTTGTTCCCAATGGCCTGCTGCAGCTGATCCGTAGTCAAATTAAGATTAATACGCTGCACAAGATCTTTAAATACTTGCGTCTCTTCTTCGCTTTCCAGAATTTGCTGTTCCGCTTCCTCAACGGTTTTCTTTAAGCTGTCATTTTGCTACTTCAAGATCATGTTCACTTGGGAATATTCTTGTATTTCCGCTGATATAGTTGGATTTTTTTGATGTTCCTGCAGCCCCTGTAATTCTTCTAACAAAATATCTATCTTCTCGAATTCGGTGGTGTTCCCTTGGCTTCTTATTTTATGCTTAATTAATTCTGTATACTCTTTTGTGTTGTTAAGATACCTAATAAGACTCCACACTCGTTCTAAAATTTCCCTTGACTCTTCTTGTGTTCTCTTTAGTTTCGCTTGTAAATCCTCCATATCCTATCTATTTAAATATATCTTCTCACGTAAATGTAAATTCCCTGCCAACGAGCTGTGCTTACTCTTTACTTTTAAATAACACAATTTAAAAATTCTATTAAATTAATTACAAATTTACTGGTCCCATTTGCTTCGAGTAGCTTGTTTGGTCGTTCTTTAGTTTACCAATAGAACCGATACAACTTAAGGCAGCTAAAATAGCCAATTAAAACCTTTAGAAGTTGGTGCTATTAGCTTAAAAAAACAACGAGTCCTTTTAACAAGGGTTATGTATTATGAAATTAAATTGAGCTAAAATAGCTTTCCAATATCACAATACTTTTTTCCTGGTCGAAAGGTATCAAACCTGTACTCTGCAAATTGAACTACCGGCTGCGCCAAAATGTTATGTTTAAAATTGATACATTATTATTTTCTTTTATCTTTCAACTTTATTATTACAAAACTCCAATTCTATGACTATAAATATTGACTTCACTTTTACAACTCTTTGCTTTTACAACTGTTTGCTTTTTGAACTGTCTGCTTTTACAACTGTTTGCTTTTACAACTATTGCTTTTTCAACTGTTATTCTATTTCTTAAACCTAGCTTATTTATACTTAATTACTATTCAATAATTATTCAATTTTAATATTGCACAACAATTCTTACTCAGCTTATTTATTAGTATTTAATAATTATTATTCTTTAATATTTTAATGTTGCACAATTATTCATACTCAGCTATTTATTAGTATTCTTCTGACCCAGTTTGTATTTAATAAAAATAGCTTAGTAAGCTTTTGGGCATTTCGCAATTTATCAACGCAAGCAGTTGCACAACTGGTCAAGTCAATGCACTGATCAAGTCAATGAACTGGTGACTGTTTGTGTTAACAAGTTGCAAAATGTTCATGTAGGAGGGTTGATCAGGTCTGACTCATAACAGATTGAAGAAAGTCTGGTTTATTTCGAAAGGCCAAACTCTTCAAATAACCCCACAAGAAATAGTCTAATGGTGTTAAATCACAAATTCTTGGAGGCCATTCAATATCACAATTTCTTGAAATAATCGAATCTCCAAACTTTTTTCGCAATAATTCAATTGTTGCATTTGCTAT
Organism: Lypha dubia; assembly: GCA_947311025.1. NCBI lineage: Eukaryota > Metazoa > Arthropoda > Insecta > Diptera > Tachinidae > Lypha > Lypha dubia. The sequence goes on from OX371260.1 coordinate 73,814,506, forward strand.
GTGGCACGTAGCCCTGTCTTGTTGGAACCAAACGTTGTCAAGATCAACTTCTTCCAATTTCGGCCATAAAAAGTTGGTTATCATCGATCTATACCACTCTCCATTGACAGTAACGGTGTTACCAGCTTCATTTCGAAAGAAGTACGGACCAATAATTCCACCAAACCAAAAACCACACCAAACTGTCAATTTAGGTGAATGTAATGGATTTTTCATAATTAATTTGTGGATTTTCTTCGCACCAGAATCAACAGTTTTGTGTATTTACCGCACCACTCAGATTAAAGTGAGCCTCATCGGAGAAGATGATTTTCTTAAAAAAATAGTTATCGTTTTCAAGTTGTTCCAAGGCAAAATCATCAACGTTGTTCTAGCGTATATCTCTCTATGATGAAATTGTAAACACTACTGAATACAATGAAAAACAAATAAAACATATTACAAATGGCCGAAACGTAACTTCAAAATCATATCATCCCTATTGGAAAAGCTTTTGTTTGTATTTAAAAAGGGAACTGTCACATCGAAGCATGTAGATGAGTCTTGTAAACAGCATTATTCATAAACATGCTTCAGAAAGCGAAGCAAGTGCTTCATCTCGTCATGTGAACATAGTATAAGTTAGCATTTGAGCCATCTCTGACTCAATTCTGGTTAGCCATGTGATAACGTTAAGTTATCTCCGATTGGGAATATTTTAAATAACCAATCTTAGGCATTTAAATTCGATATAAGTTTGTAATAAGTAAGTAAGTTTTTCTTTGCTTGTTCTTCTTGTTTAAAATAAAGTCAATAAAAACTTGTGGCTGCTGGCAAGTTGCATAAAATGTTACCTTTTAATAATTTTGAAATTTCTTTTTATTATTTTAAAACCTTTCGGCGGTTCTTAATTATTCTTAGTTCTAGCTCAAACTAAAATATATTTTTTGGAATTTTTCTTGATTTATTCTAATCACCGTATCCTTTGTGAAATTTGTGGGAAATTTTTTTGTATTACTTAGTGCATCCATATTTTTTTACAAATAAGAACAATTATATACGACTGAAAAACTGAAGTAGAATTTAAATACAACTTAAATATATAAAAATTATCTAAATGAGCATTTAGAAAAGAACCGCAAAATTGACATATAAGCACATAGAATATTAAATACTCCTTATATTTAATGTTTGAAATGTTACAGGTACATATGTACATATATATGCACATACAAGAGGAAAGTCTGTATTATGTTCTGTGAATTATACATTTTCGATTTGGTGAAGGGTATATAAGATTCGGCGCAGCACTCTTAGTTGTTTTGTTTTTATTTACTCCAAAATTAAATGAATTGATAAAACAAAATGTGTATGATTGATCTTAAAATTTTTTATATAGAAATGTTTTTGCTCTTTTTAAATTTTTTTTAGAGTGGTAATTTAATGTATTTACAAGCTTTCAAAAATTTTTTCCACATTTAAATTTTTACTCTTGGCGCCTTTTACTCTTTTTCGCTATTTTTCCCCCTTTTTAAAATAAACTTGAAGTTTTATTTCTTAAAGCGCAGCACTGATTTGAAACTATATTTTTAATTAAGGTATAAAATTAGCACCTCCAATTTCAATAATTTGCATTAAAGTTGAGTTTTTTCCGACGTTCCGGACAATTAGCCATAGGGTTCCTAAAAGTATAAAGTATTATTGTTAAATTAGAGTAACAGTTAACAAAATTGAGAAGAAATATTTAAAGGTGTCAAAAAAATATTTGTTTTCATATTAGTATAAATATAAATAAAAGCGGTTCAGATGAATTGGGTTGTTGCTGGGAGTTCTGCACGAATTTTTATACTCGTATATAAAAATTAATTTAGTTTGTATGTTTGTTTGTATGAAGCTAAACGATAAGTCCGATCGTCTTGAAGTTTCGGAACCATGGTACAATAACCTACAGGTAGCCGCACAACTCCAACAAGGCAACAATAAAAAGAACAACAGGGCTTTTTATTATTGCTCATGAGCTAGATGTGTCAATAGGACTAAAGGAAAAAAAGAAAAATTACAAAACAATTTCATAGTTTGTTTTGTGTTTATTATTTTGTTATTAATAAATAATATTTTTTAACATTTTTTTTTTTGTATTTTTAACCCATTCCTTCCTAATGGGTATTTAAATACGCTAAAAAGTGACGACAGTAAAAAAATTCTAGTGACGACCAGATTATAGATTATGGCTTCCAATTGCGTTTTTATTTAAAAATAGAGATTGAGTAGCCTAGAAAAAATTAAAAAAATAAAAATTTTTACGTTTGGCTTAATCATCCATATACATAGGTAAAACTAAGATTTTTCTAAGTCGGAAAATGATCGGGAAAAGCGTTGCCAATTAAAGGACAGAGCGAAAAGCAGAAAACGTCCACCCGTTATAGATTTAAAAAATTTATTATATGATTAAAGTTATTAGTTAAGGTTGTGAACTAAAGTTATTTATTTAAAGTCATCAATTATTTAGCCTTTGCGATTTTTGATTTATCTGGAGTTGTTATACTGTACCAATATAGTACCAAGCTTTCTCTTAACTGTAAGTGTGAACAATCCTGGTCCGATGCACCAGCGTATGGAATTAACTGATACAAGTAGCCTTCGTCAGACGCCAAACAGCAGTACTTGTAACCAAACCGAATTAACTTTGATAAACATTTTGCATGAATGTTGGCCATAATATGCAATTATTTGCTCATTAATAGAAAGATTGTGGGAAAATACCTACAATTGTAATTTTGTCGCCGAGACTATTTTGGTAATGTCCCTTTATCAATTTTAGGTCGCAATTAAAAATTCGAACAGCATTGAGAAAAAGAAACAAAAGGTGATTCCCCTTTTTTTTATTTATCGAATAAGCTGTAGAACTCGACGCCGGATTAATTTTTTACGATGCAATCGCTTACAATTATAACGCAGTTGGAAATAATTTTCGGGGTTTTAATGGCCATATAATATGTATTTAAATAAATAAAGTTATTATTTCAACTAAAATACACCTATCCCTCGATTTACACGATACTTTTTTTACACGGTTTCACTTTTACACGATTTTTTTGGATTTCGTACAAATCGAGGGATATAGAAATTACCTCAATTTACACGGTTTTTTCAAAATTTTATCAGAAATTATTTTTTTTTTTTTTTCAGAAAATATGTCACGTAAAATAAATAATAATTTTTAAATATTTCATCAAAAAATAACATACATTAAAGCTTTTTAATATTTTTCAAATTTAACGAATGTTACCAAACGTTTATTTTCATCTGGTAACACCGCCATTAGATATAAAAAGGGAATTCCCATGTATTGCATGCATACACAAAAGAAGCTCAAAAATGTATAGACAATCAATTCAGTTAGTGTTTGGAAACAGACAGGCGTGTGTCGTGGTACATATTCAGAACAATTAAAATATTTGTGAAGTTAGTTATTCAAAATTGTGTGGCATAATTCTTAATTCATTTATAATTTTTTAACCATGCCGAAAAATATTATTAAAGATCAAGCAAAAAGAAAAGTTATATCATTGGAAACTAAAATTCAGATTTTAGATAGACTACGTAAAGGAGACAGAGTGACAACAGTTTCTAAAATTTTTTCCATTCATGAAGCAACAATTAGAACTATAAAGAAAAACGAAGACATAATCAGGAAAAGTGTTGCAGCTGGAACTAAAACAAGTTTGAGTACAACTTCATACGTACGGGATACTATAATTGAAAATACGGAAAAGGCACTCATGATCTGGATTGAAGATCAAACTCAAAAGAGAATTCCAATTGATACCAATGCCATTACTAATAAAGCTTTAAAAATTCATGAAAAACTTAATGATCAGCTACCATCTACATCATCAACTTCAAATAAGTCATCCTTTACTGCAAGTAAAGGATGGTTTGAAAAATTTAAGCAAAGAAATTCCTTACATAATCTAAAATTAAAAGGAGAACAAGCTTCCGCTGACACTAATGCAGCCAAAGAATATCCTGAAAAATTTGCTGAAATTATTGCTGCTAAATCATACGTTCCTGACCAAGTCTTTAATGCAGATGAGTCGGGCCTGTTTTGGAAAAAAATGCCTCAGCGGACTTTTCTTTCAAAGGCTAATAAATCTGCAAGTGGATACAAAGCTGCTAAAGATCGTATAACAATCCTTTTTTGTTCCAATGCTTCTGGCGATCATATTATGAAGCCTTTAGTCATAAACAAATCGCAAACACCACGTGCATTTAAAGGATTAAATAAAGATAACTTACCCGTTTATTGGATGGCCAATAAAAAGGCATGGGTTACGACCGCTGTGTTCAATGATTGGTTTCATAATATATTTGTTCCAGATGCAAAACGGTATCTGAACAAAAAAGGATTGCCATTTAAAGTGCTTTTAGCTATTGACAACGCACCTGGACATCCAAAAGACTTGCAACACGAGAATGTGCAAGTTATATTTCTTCCAAAAAATACTACTTCTTTGTTGCAGCCCTTAGACCAGGGAATAATTTCAACTTTTAAAGCGTTATATATCAAGCAATCGTTCAAGTATATCTTAGATATAATAGAGAATGATGAATCTTTATCAGTAATCAATGCATGGAAAAAATATACTTTGTTAGACTGTGTCAAAAATGTCACATTGGCTTATAATGCAATTAAACAATCAACACTCAAAGGCTGTTGGAAAAATTTATGGCCAGATGTAGGAGAAAATAGTATGTCCTCTCAATCCTTGGATGATGAATATTCTGAGATAGTCGATATGGCACGTACGGTGGGAGGAGAAGGTTTTAATGACTTTAGTGCACTTGATATTGAAGAATTGATGACAAATAAAGAACTTGATGTTGAAGATTTAGTAGAAATGTTGATCGAAGAAAACGACAGTGATTGCGATGAAGGACTGGCTGAACCAATAGCACTAACAACTAAAAATATTAGTGAAGGGCTTGAGATAGGTCGAAAGTTGGGAAATCATTTTTTAAAAAATGATCCAAACATTGAAAGAGCCCTTGCTTTCCAGCGATATATAACACAGGGCTTAGCCCAATATCGGGAGGCTTACAAGGACTTAAACAATAAATCGACACAAGCATTAATAACAAATTACATTTCAAAATCTCCACGAACCGATATTATATCTAATATATTAACTACAGATCCAGAAACAAATATAACATTATCTAGTGATGAAAACGATATGTCACCCACTAAACAGATACGACTAGTAGTAGAAGAGAGTGATGAAGAACTGATTGAATCTGATAACTGATGTGTGTTTTATTATTAAAAATATTTATACATGTGTATTTCTTTTTATAGACTGCCAAATACTAGTTTGTTTATAAATAAGGTTTATTTTGCTTTACGAAAAATATATTTTTTTTAATACATGTAACTTAATGAATTCAAAGATATGATTTTTTTTTAGTATATATTTTATTATATTATTATTTTATTTATAATTTATATGTTTTTCGTTATTTTTAACGTTTAAATAAATGAATTTGCTAAAAAAATATTTTAAATTATTCGTATTTGGCTCTTTTTTTCGATTTACACGATTTTTCATACAAAAATATTTTATTTCGATTTACACGATTTTTTCAGGAACGCATCTATCGTGTAAATCGAGGGGTAGGTGTAAAAGAAATATTTTGTTAAAAATATTAAAAAAATATCACACTAAAGCCTGTTAGGTATTTAAATACCCATGTCCTATCTCGGGTACGCAAGGAGCTAAAATTAATTTTTTCATTCTGCACAACTTTTATAGGTTACCAGGTACATGTTTAAAAATTTTATTAAAATCGTGCTAGCGAATCTATGGTCAAGCATTAATGGGTTAATGGATCACAATATTTTATTTTTGTTCAATTTTTTTTATATTTTTAACTTTGAATTCATTGTTTACAAATTTTTCACAGACTAAATTTTTTCAATATTATTTTTTTTTATTATCTCCTTAGTAAACAACTTTTGAAACACCTAGCCACAAAAAAAAAGTCAGCTGGCGTTGCGAGACTACCTGTATATTATTGTACCATGTTCGGAACCATATTATGGCAGGGACAGTAAAAAATTCATAAATTCGATGGGGGTCAAGTAAAATATTAATATATGTACATAAGTATGTGTATCTGTGCAACTAAATCCCAGAATGCTTTAAAATTCGACGTGTGCTACTTTAGGAACAAAACACAACTTTCAGCAAAATGTTGGGGCGGTAGGACGAGGGGAACTGGCACCCCCATACAAATAAAATATTAATATTCATATATCTGTGCAAATAAAGCGCAGAAAGTCTTTAAATTAGGTGTGTGCTATTTAATTGTGAGATGGTAGAACGAGGGTAACGGACATCACCCATACAATATATAATATTCATATACATATCTGTACAACTAAAGCGCCAAATGTTTCAAAATTCAGTTTGTGATAGTTTAATAACAAAACAAAATTTTCAGCAAAATTTTGTGGCGGTTGGACAAGGGGAACGGGCAGCCCCATTAAATAAAATATTTGTATTCATATATGTATCTGTGTAACTAAAGCACAAAATGTCTTTAACATAAGTGTGTTTTCTTAAGTTGTAATGAAATTTCACAAAAAGGATTAAAATAATCAAATATTTATACTGATTGTAAGTGCTGCTTTTATTTTACAACAACTTTAAGCAGCGAAGCGCGCCGGATAAAGCTAGTGGATCAAAGAAAGTTTAAGCCATGCTACCCTGGCTTTGAATGTAGTTTAAGATCAACAGAACCCAGAGGGAAAAAGGAATAGGAACGCTTTCTAGAAGTTACACCTTCCTTTGGATGTACAAGGCCTGTTTGCTCCATTTCCTACTGATTTCATTTTACAAACGATGCGGGGTAGAACTTTCGCACTCGATTCTTGCGCTAATGATTCCGAAAGGTTTTCAAATAAATGGCTCTTAGAAATTATTCGGGTTTAAACTGCTGATTTAAAATACAACTGATTTTGAAGTGAAAAAAAAAACATAAAAAAAACATAAAAAAAACTACGGGTAGGACTCCGGGAGTGCCGACAGAAGTGAAAACGTTTTGTGATTACAACCATACACGTGCTATTGCCAAAAAAATTATACGTATATATAAACAATTATATAAATACATGCAACAAATTTAACCACTTATCAAGGCGTATGCAACAGGTGAGCTTATTAGCACAGCTGACTGAGCTCGCTTTATAGCAAATTTTCATACAAACTGATATAGTTTGAAGAGAGAACATAAAAAATGGTTACAGTTTGGTACTCATACGTATTAAAATGCTTTTAATTTGTTTGTGTGTTTTGATATGAAGCAAGTGCTTTTTACCAACAAAATACATGTTGTTTTTGGATTGTTGTACTTGTTGTTTCACTGCGCATACCTGCTAGTTTTGCCATGCCAATTATTGTAAACGCAAATGCAACTGCGCCCGAGAAGTTAACAACCTAAATTTTTTTCGCTGAAAATGAAGAGAGCGCCATCTTTGTGTACTCTTCTTAATCAGTTTCCCTCAAATTGAAGAGTGCGCCCTCTTTGGTGCACCAAAAAATGAGTGTTTTTCTCATATATAGCAACATCAGCCACAAGAGATGGCGCTCTCTTCATTTTGAGCGAAAAAATTTAGGTGTTGGGCCTTACTACGGTTCTCGAATCGACTTCGACTGTTGTACTAGATTAAAGAAACACACAACATTTATCTTTAATCTATTACAGCAGTCGAAGTCGCATCGAGAACCGTAATAAACCCCAATATCTGTAGGTTGTTAACTTCACTCCGACTAGGCATTCGCACAAACAGAGATGCTACAAGCGTGTCGCGAGTTCTGTGGTTTTGTCTCATCCAAAACCTTCGTACCGCGCCAATAGAAGTTTTCACTCCAATAAAGGTGCCCACACACGATTGATTTGTGCGTGTGATTTGTTCGTCTACGACGTCTTGTTACAAGTTAATGGGGCTGTGCGCGCACAAATCATAAGTAATTGAAAATTTTCAATTTATTGTGATTTGTTGGATTGTTAGTGGACAACGAAACGTAAAAGCACAGATAACCAGAGATGACAAAAAAAATTGGATTTGGATCATATTTTATTTGTCATAAGTCAGCATCGTGAAAAAGAGACAACATTAGTGTTTGTTATGAAAGTAAACAAGGGAAAAGCAAAAAAAAGTTCAGTTTTTAGTGGAAAATGCTACATGAAAGCACGCTTAAATTTAATAAAATGTGATAATATTAAGTATTTACGGCATATAATTCGAAAATAAAGTGATATAACAATTTAGTGTGTGCTTATATATTCTGTATATTAAATTTATATGTTACGTACTAGTCCTTCAGAAGCTCTGAATGCTATGCTAAACCTGATTGCGATCGACCTTCATGTATTGGCTGCATCGTCAAGCAGTGCGGCAAGACTAGCGGCATCTGGGAGGTGGAGATCAAGAACCAATGACCATGCCAGAATCCTAGATCAGTTACCACCGACACTGAGGAAACCCACCGATTACATGGTACCTCATCTGGACAGTTCAGTTTCAACTCTCGTAGTGAACAGACGCGTTTTTATAATCGTCGCAACTGAATATAAAAAAAAATATTTTCAAGTCACAAAAAATATAAAAAAAAAAACATTTATTGAACAGTTATTTTACTGGTTTTATTTTATTTTTTGCTTGTGTGCAATATACATAAATATTTGCATACACAAACTAATATAAGTGAAAATAAAAAAAGAGAACTCTGATGAGTTCATCTTCTGACAAAAACAACAATAATCCTACAAGCAGTAGGAATGTACAATATATAACTTTAGTTGCTGATGACGACAATAAAAAAAAATGAATTAAACAAAAACCTGAATTTAACAGAAAACACAAATACTCGTGTGCGATCATTATCTCTGAACATGTTAAATAGTGATCAAGAAGCAACAACAATTGCACCCATCAGCAAACTTGTCAGCTTAGCTGTACAAACAAACAAACAAACAATAAGTAACAAGGTGACCAACGTGCACAAAATGGTAGATACGGTGAGTACAATAAATGATAATAAAATTCAAACAGGAATGACAGATACATAACCGTGTTAAAAAGGGGAAGAAGTCCAAAATCAGCTCAAATTGCTTCAACATCGAAAGTTCCCAGAGAAGGAAAATACAATATAATAAATTCCGAAAATCGTTTCGCGATTTTATCTGAACAAGGCGATGAAGACACAACTACAATAAGTTCGAGTAAGCCCCCACCCATATATTTAAGAGAGCAGAATTCCAGTTTGCTGGTTAAAAGTCTTATCTCATTAATTGGAGAAAATGAGTTTTATGTAACTCCAATTAAGCGCGGAAACATCAATGAAACAAAAATTCAGGTAGCTCATGAAAATAATTACCGAAAAATTGTTTCAGATTTAGAATCTAAAAATAAAAACTTCTACACGTACCAATTAAAGAGTGCTAAAGGTCTAACAGTCGTAATAAAAGATATAGACTCTAGCGTGGATCCAGAAGAGGTCAAGTCTGGCCTTGAAAATAGTGGCTACAAGGTAAAAAATGTCTCAAACATTAAAAATAGAGAAAAAATCCCCCAACCAATATTTAGAGTCGAGTTACAGCCAGATGGCATAAAAATAAAAAAGAAATGAAGCACATCCAATATATGACTTAAAGTACTTGTTGCATCGAAGAGTTACTGTTGAGCTTCCACATAAAAGAGCTGGACCTGTTCAATGCCTGAACTGCCAAGAATTTGGGCACACCAAGACTTATTGCAAGTTGCCTACAGTCTGCGTTGTATGTGGTGAGTTACACAGTACTGCTAACTGTGATAAAATAAAAGATGATCCCAAGGCGAAAAAATGTGGCAATTGCGGCGGAAATCACACTGCCAACTATAGAGGCTGCCCCCTTTATTCGTTTTTTTAAGAATTCATCAACCAAAAAAACCAATGCTACTCCCGCTCAGCCTAAAACCCCTATTAACTATCCACAGTTACCTCAACCGTCCACCAGCCAAAATCAATTTTCAAACACTTTCAAGTCTAACGCGACTAGTGCTCAACAACAATCTAACAACAAATTTTCATACGCTAGTATTTTAAAAAGCAATCAGAGTACGGCGCAAAAAACCGTAAATGTAAATGAAGATTCGGGGTATAATTTTAGTCGTATTGAAGCCTCAATTGAGAGCTTAATACAAACTGTAAATACATTTACTCTCAACATGTCCTGTATGATGCAGGAAATGTTGAAAATGCAGTCTACCTTGTTGCAGGCTGTACTGAGCAAACCATGAACTTAAAAATCTGTTTTTGGAACGCAAACGGCATCTGCCAACATAAAAACGAAATAGAATATTTTCTTCAGGATAAACAAATCGATGTTATGCTTATCTCAGAAACTCATTTAACATCTCGAAGCTGTTTCAGAATTAGTGGATATAATTTTTACGACACCAAGGATCCCCGTGGCAGAGCTTGTGGTGGTTCGGGAATCCTAATAAAAACGCGAATAAAACACCACCTGTTGAATGATTTTTGTGAAGATAATCTTCAAGCAACGAACATCTGCATCGAAACTTACTATCAAAAACTTGTAATATCATCTGTCTATTCGCCCCCCAGATTCTCAATTACTGAGAGTCAATATACGGCTTTTTATAAATCACTGGGCCTCCGTTTTCTAGCAGCTGGCGACTACAATGCTAAACACACATTTTGGGGTTCACGTTTAATCACACCTAAGGGACGAATTTTACTCGACACAATATCTAAAATGGGTTTGAATGTAGTTTCAAGTGGACAGACAACATATTGGCCAACAGATCGACAAAAAATTCCTGATGTTATCGACTTTGGAATTGTGAAAGGCGTGCCCAGCGAGATGGTTGAAGTTGAAGCATCTTTGGACTTATCTTCAGACCACTCGCCTACAATTGTCACTATTTTCTCACACACAACATGTGATTTAGCGACGACATCTGCACGTATTAACTGGCTGAAATACAGAAAATATCTGAGTGCTCATTGCTCGGAAAAAATGCCGCTGAGAACACCTTCAGACATAGGCGATTCTCTCAGGTTGTTTGAAGCGCATGTTAAACAAGCTGCTTTTAACGCTACTTCAAATGAAATAAACCAACCAGTGAGATTTAACAATATTTTTTCTGTAGATATAGAAAGGCTATTGACTGAAAAACGGAGAGCTCGACGAGAATGGCAGCGCTACAGATCGCCCCAGCTAAAATTAAGGCTTAAGGAGTGTACCAAGCAGCTTAGGAAAGTTTTGCAAACTCAAAAAACAGCTTCCCTTCAAAAATTCCTTCAAGAACTTGATGCAACACCACAAACAGACTATTCACTGTGGCGTGCAGCCAGAGGACTAAAAAGGCCGGTGATATGCAAACCCCCATTACGAGCCCCAAATGGTGACTGGGCAAAAACTGATGCTGAAAAAGGTGCACTTTTTGTTAAACACTTAGAAAAAGTTTTCACTCCGAATATTTCTGCTGATATTGTTGAACTGCCACCAGTCGTCTCTTTACCAGAAATACCGATGAGATTTAACATGACGGAGATTGAAAATACTATTACTAGCCTTAACACCAGAAAAGCCCCAGGTGTCACCAAAATAAGCAACAAAATGCTTCAAGAATTGCCTTACACTGCAAAAAGAATAATACTATTCATTTTTAACAGTATTCTACGCCTAGAATGGAAGGTTTCGCTAATTACTATGATACCAAAGCCCAGCAATGATCATACAAAGGTTAAATCCTATCGGCCTATTAGTTTACTGTCTAACATTTCAAAACTTTTTGAAAAGCTGTATATGAGCAAGCTGATGCCTATAGTGACTAGTAATGGATGTATTCCAGATCATCAATTCGGTTTTCGCAGACAACATAACACAATTGAACAAACTCACAGACTTGTGAATGTCATTAGAGACAGTTTTGGAAAAAAGAAATACTGCTCTGCGCTCTTTATTGATGTCTCACAAGCTTTCGTTAAAGTATGGCACGAAGGTCTTTTCAACAAATTAACGCAAAATCTACCAGCAAACATCGTAAAGCTTTTAAAAAGCTATTTAATGGAACGTAAATTTGTAGTTAGGGAAGGCAAATTTTTAAGCCCTCCGCAGTCGATTGAAGCCGGAGTCCCTCAAGGCAGTATCTTCGGACCCTTACTTTATTTAATATATGCCTCTGACTTACCGTTAAGCAGTAACATTCATACATCAACATTTGCGGATGATACAGCCTTTCTAAGCGCTCACGAAAATCCTGTAGAAACTTCCCGCAACTTACAAGAATATATATCCAAACTGGAAAACTGGCTCAAACAATGGCGTATAAAAGTTAACGAGCAGAAATGTGCACACGTCACTTTTACGTTGCGCAGGGAAACATGCCCGCCTATAAAAATTAACACCGAGACTATACCACAACACACTGTAGTCAAATATCTAGGCGTTCATCTTGATCGTCGTTTAACATGGAAATGGCATATAGACGCAAAGTTAACACAAATGAAACTAAAAGCAGCCCAAACAAAGAAACTCTATACTAAGCCTTGACTGTAAACTTCTCTTATACAACGCGATCCTGAAACCAATATGGTCCTATGGAATCCAGTTATGGGGCACTGCCTCAGCATCGAATGTCGAAAGAATTCAAAGGCGGCAGAATAAAATCCTACGTACAATAACAGCAGCCCCCTGGTATGTCAGAAACCATCGTATTCATAAAGACCTAGACGTTCCGTTGGTGAAGACAGTATTTTCAAAACACGCGAAAAAATATATTAAAAAAACTTTAGTTGCACCCAAATCCACTTGCGCGCAATATTCTTCATTATAGAGGCCACACCCGGCTGAAAAGAAGGGATACTCTTTTTCTCAGCCGTTCACGAGAGATGTAAAACAACAAATTAACCGTTGAAATTAAAAATTTTGCTTAGCATTGGCTTAACTTATATTTAATATATTTTAGATTTAAGATTTGAAAAAGTTATTGATAATTTAATTTAAATAATTAAAGATTCAATAAATAATAAAATTATCAAAAAAAAAAAAAAAAAAATAAATCTTGACTTTGACAGTACGTTTAAAGTCCTTATGCCATCCAGACGGGAGTAGAAGGGGGAAAACATAGAAAAAGACTTCAACTTCAGGATGTATACTGATGGATCAAGAATGATCTGTGGTGTGGGCTCTGGAGTATTCTCGAAGGACCTTGGAATAAAACTCTCATTCCGACTTCCAGATGAAGCTAGTGTATTTCAGGCTGAAATATTGGTCATAAGGGAGGCGTGTAGGGTTTTGATTGACAGGGCTGTCCAAGGAAGAGTCGGCATCTTTGTCGATAGCCAAGCGGCACTTCTGTTTGTAAGGTCACACACTACGTTTTCTTCTCTAGTTAGCCAGTGCAAAGACGTGTTATCCAGACTAGGTAGTCAGACTGACGTTACCCTCATCTGGGTTCCCGCACATAGAAACTTCCAGGGCAATGAACAGGCGGATGAGCTGGCTAAGGCTGGACGTCTCCACTGCTGAATCATTAGCCATGCCGTTTGGCAATATTAGAAATCGTATTCTCAATTATTAAAGGCAGAAAGCTGAAGATAGGTGGCGCAGGTTGAGCACGTGTAAGGTGGATAAGAAAATGTGGCCTTGCTACAACGATAAGCGCACAACACAACTAATTAACAGAAACCGCAGTATTTACGGGGCACTGGGTAATCGGGATACACGCTAGCAGGATAGGCCTTTCCTACAATGCGTTCTGCCGTAGTTGCCGGGATCAAAGCAAAGAGGAAACAGTCTTCCACTTTCTTAGCGAATGCCCGGCCTAGTACCTTTCGAGACACAAATTCTTGGGCAATAGCATATTAGACGATATCCTGGAGGTATCAAGGATAGGTCTAGGTGACCTAATTGAATGCTTTTGCGTAACAGGCTCCACGTAAACCAACCAACTTAAACCAACCATAATTAATTTTATTTTGCAATATAAAAACCAAGTTAAATGTCACTATCCCTAAAAATAAGTAGTGGTTACGTTTTTTTGGACAAATACTTGATAAATGTGAACGTAGCTTATGTAGCTCATTTACTCAGGAAATCATAAACTTTATAATAAACATTATTAAACAAATCACAAATTTTCAAAACTAATTAAATTTACAAGCATGTTAGTTTGAGGCATAATGACGAACAGTTACAATACAAGAAAACCTTAAAATAATTTAAATCAATATTAACTCTATAATAGCATTAAGCCGAAGATATGAACTTCAACATTTTATCAATTTACATGAACCAGATATTGGGCCGCGTGCATAAAAAGGTAGTTTATACTACATAGTACTTAGTACTAGCACTAGCTTTAACTTTTCAGTACTAGCTATGTTGAAAAGTATAAACTACAAAAAGTGTGAATAAATCTTTACTAGTAATACGTAGCTAGTACTGAAAAGTGATAGCTAGTACTGGAAAAATAAACATTTGCGGCTGAAAAAAGAGTTGCCTCTGTTTAAAAAAAAATATTTCTTATAAGTTCTAAGCAAAACTTGTGGTAAAAGATTTTGGCAACACTCTAAGTATGTTTTGATTATTTATTATTACGATGGGCAACGAAAATAGCGCGAAATTTTTTGATATGCTCCAAAAGCATAAAATTATATTTAAAAATTCGCAAGTGCCGTCAGTGAGAGGGCAAAAAAATGCTCTGTTTTCACTCCATGAGTATTTAGAACAGTTTGGCCAGGAAATTACAATTGGTCAATTGAAAAAACAAATTCAAAACATGAGGAATGATCATAATTCATTAATGCAGCCATCATATTTAAATTATATTTAAAAATTCGCAAGTGCCGTCAGTGAGAGGGCAAAAAATAATGCTCTGTTTTCACTCCATGAGGAGTATTTAGAACAGTTTGGCCAGGAAATTACAATTGGTCAATTGAAAAAACAAATTCAAAACATGAGGAATGATCATAATTCATTAATGCAGCCATCATATTTAAATAAAAACAAACGACAATGCGCTTTTTGACGAATAAACCAACAATAAACTTATTTCCAGCACCTCAATGATATGCTTACAAAAATTCAAGTTAAAACTAGAAATTTTAAGTACTTATTAGTTTTTAATCACACATATTTTCAGCAAACGCTGGAAAAACTAGCTTGTGCTAGACTGCAAAAAGTACTAGCTTTGACTTAAAATTTTATTCACCTCAAATCTAGCTTAAACTTAAAATTTCCGAGTATTAGCTTAAGCTACCTTTTTTATTCACGCGGCCCAATATACTGCTAAATGAGACAAAACTTGTTTATATGCACCAGCTTAAATTTTCAATTTACAACATATTTAGAAAAGACAAAAAGGATGCTTGGTGTAGTGAAGCCACAGTTATATTATTAAGGGACAACATAGAGATCAGTACTTATTCAAACGGAAACATTAATTCACTACGAATATTAGAAACATGCATAATTAAAGTACAATTGACTAGGAATTGAGCGTTATATATAATATCGGCATATTATCTCTCTGGTAACAAGGAACTTTACTTTAAAGAACAGCTGCACTAACTATTTGATAAGTTAACTGCCTAACCCACTATATCGAACGATGTCGATCGCTTTAATTTTAGACGTAAAAAATCTATCTTGCGTTATACTAATAACCGATTTTATTTATTTGTTTAGCTTTTCTTACAGTAAACAATTAATAAGTTAAATAAAATCGGTTATTAGTGGAACGCAAGATAGATTTTTTACGTCTAAAATTAAAGCGATCGACATCGTTCGATATCGTGGGTTAGGCAGTAAATGTACAGAATACCAAAAATCAATATAGTTTAGTAGGGAATCTGAACAGCACACATATGGACTGGAAAACTCAACCAAAGAACGGAAAAGGCACAATGCTACGTAATTGGCTTATGGAAATTAAATTCGCTTTAGAGGTAAATTGTATGCATCGGCTTAGATAAATATTAAATCAGAGAATGACATACTTAACTGTCGACAAGTCCTCTAGTACGATTGTGACCACAATGCCATATAGAGGATTGCTTCTATGAGGAACAGTGAAGAATATTTTACATTGCTAAAACGGGAAGCCGAATGCAAATTTAATTTTAAAATAAATAATTGGAAAAAGTTCCAAACCAGAATTGCTGAAAGTTTGAATAGGGAAGAAATAGTTCCAAATAATATGAACCTTACGAATAAAGAAATATACTTGCGCATCGAATGAAAGATTTTTTAGTAGAGAAGCTTGAAGAAATTGTCCCAAAACACAAAACAAATGGCAATGCTACGATAATTAGGAATTCTAAAAAATGTTATACAGAGAGAAAAGTAAGATAATTAATCTTATTGCATATTGACGCCTTACTTTTTCAACCTCGTATCAAGGCGTATCCAACAGGTGAGCTTACTAGCACAGCTTACTGAGTTCGCAAGTTTTCATACAAAATGATACAGTTTTAAAAGAAGTCATAAATAATGGTTACAGTTTGGTATGCATACGTAAGAATTTTTTTTTAAACTTGCATGTGTATTTTGATATGAAGCGAGTGCTTTATATCAACAAAATACATGTTGTTTTTGGATTGTTGTGCTTGTTGTCTAACTGCGCATACCTGGTAGTCTTTCTATGCCTCGTATCTTCAAAAATACAACTCATTAGGAGAGAAAAAAAACGGTTTATCTTTTTATACTTCGGTGGTTGGGTAAATGTTTTAATACAATTATTAAGGAATTGTTTATATCTATGTATATTATAGTAATAATATACTAATCTTATTTAATTTAAGCATGAAACGCATTTATTAAGATACGAGTTTGCTGCATTAACAGTAATTTTAATTCTTGATACTTAATATTATATATTACTCGCTTATTGCACTCATAGCTATAGAAACAAATAATGCAAGCGAGGTATCCATGCCGCCTTCAGCTTCATGCCATACGTATCAAGCAACATTTTTGTCAAATTCCTTATAAATTGTGAATTGGTGCATACACAGTTTTTTTAAAGTAGTTTGCTCCAGTGGAAAGTTGAGCAATTGTTTTCACTGCTTGCAAGTCCACCGTTAACATTTAAATATCACCTCTTGAACAGCGTTCCTTGTCTTCGGCTTTTCTTTCCTGGCACGCTCCTTACTTCATATGTAAAGTTGAAACTCATCTTTTGGGACTTTTTTATTGTTAAATGCAAAGCAGATATCACATTGAAAAGTTTACGGGTGAATTCCATACAAAAATACACAACAAAGTAAAACTCTTTTAACTTTTTAACTCATTTTAATGCAACTGCACATCTTCAAAAAAGAGTTGAAGCGCTAAAATAAATTTATTTGTAATTCCAAAAATTAAATTAATCAAAAACTGTATAATCTTAACTTTAAACTTTAACTTTAACTCTACATATTATTTAGTGTCGTGTAAGTCACAATTTGTATGTCGTGTAAGTCACGCGAAAAAAACTATTTTTTGAGAAAAATAAAATAAATTTCACTAAGTTGAAGCCATTTTGTCGTTGTTTGTATTTCTCAAATACTTTTGGTGCAGTTTAAAAGGAATCGGACTACACAATTAACAGAATTTTTAAACTATCTTTGATTACCCTGAAATCAATGGATTTGATGTCGTGTAAGTCACAACTAATTAATTATATTAAAATTAAAAATATGTAATCGCAAATCAAAAATCAAAGTGCATGAATTAATACGTATGTTCGTGTAGATGTTATTTCTTAAAACGAAAAAATTAAAAAAATTATGATTTTACCAGAAATTTTATCAAAAATGACAAAAGTTTTGGAATTTGTCGTGTAAGTCACACGTGGAATTGACCTACGTTATTTACTTTAACGATGTTTGTTTTGCTTTGTCGCTTGTATGTAGATTGCCAGTAACCCATTTGGACACGCTCCATTCGCCCAGAGATGGTACACAAAAACATTTTTTTACAAACAACTTTGATCTCCCCTGAAATTTTCAAAATATAGACTAATGTCTTTACTCGCCATAAAAAGTACCAGTTATTCTCAGCGACCGGTTTATGTGACAGCATTGCAACGACATACGCTTTTTTCTCTTCCCAGGATTGGGACCAAAAAAATTTTAAAAATATTATTTTTATCTTTTTCTGTAATTTCGTTTCACTGCTTATCGATTTTTTTTGCACATATTTGCGAACGGCAACGAGCCTTCAAAGTTCTTTCTTTTTTAATTTCTATTCTCTTCTTTGCTCCGCTTTATCCATGAATACTCCTCTCCTCGAATTCGCTTGTTTTTTAGGGTTTCTACTCCAGTTTTGCTTATTTCCCTACTTTTACATGTTCTTTTAATTGTAATTTTGCCAGAGGATTCATCCAAGAATACAGAAGAAGATACATTGTCAGACAAATCGGAATCAGTGCTGGAATGGTACACAATGTTTCAACATCAAGAACACCGATTGTATCACTCATTTTTCAATAAAAACTAAAACTCCTCAAAATTTTTACCAAGCACAACAAAGATCACAACTAAAATACAAACATATATATAGGCACAAAGAATTTCTACCAAAAGAACTACCAAAAAAACTAATAAAATACTACAAAAAAACTATAATGCATCACTAACTTACTAACTAATATACATACTCTAATGCTGTTGTGAAGAAGGATGGAATAAATGAGACACATTTTGGTGGGTAAATTCGCCATTCAGTTTACGCAACGACGAAATTTTAAAATTCTTAACTGTTTACCAACTGTAATAGACCACGAAAATAGCATCGTTTGATATAAAAAAGTCAAAACCGTATATTTTCAAGTTACGAGGTTGAGCAAGCAAGGCATCGATATGCCTTATAGTCATTGTATCATAGATTCTTAAATACTACTTTTGAGGCTGTGTGAATTAACGCCCAACGAAATAACATCCAAAAAAATTTGAAATAAGTTCCAAAAACTTTCCATACATTTTGGGAGTTATTGCATTATGAAATAACTGCCAAAATATTTATTTCGTTTCATTTTGAAAGTAATTTTTTTAGAATTACATATGTACATATCTATTTCGTTTTATAACTAAAATTGCAAGTGATATTTTAGTTTTGGGTCTTCTTTCATTAGGGGGAAGTTTTTTGGACTTATTTTATATTTTTGGGACATAAGATCTTAAATTATTTTTTTCGTATCGCGTTACAGAGTAACCGCTCGGTTTCGCTTATTAAGAAACTTCTCCACTGCTTTAAAAATCTTCACTAAGCGAAGCAGGTTTTAAAAATACCTCACAGGAGGCACCTCAATGCCATCTTGCTAACTAAGGGTTTTAGAATTTTTTTCTTTAAGGGATTTAGAAAACCGGCTACTACAAATTTACTGAAACTTTTCAACATATCTCATGAGAAGCTCTGCATTTATTTCATATTTTTTTTTTGGTTTTATTTCATTAAGACTAATTCATTTTTTTAAGTGGGAGTTAGTCCACTATGAAGCATGTTCCAAAAATTGGAACTTAGTCACGACGTGTTCCCGTCTTTGGGATTTATTTCATAAAATTTGTTTTGCATTGTTTAAATTTTTTTAGGTCCCATTTCATTGGGCGTTATTTCATACAGCCTAATTTTGATACTTCATTATATTTAACAATTTCAGTTTTTTACGTTCTGTATGACATTCATAATTCTAGCACAAAATACAAAGGGCGAATTAATAAGATAACGGCCAGCAAGATTTTCCAAACAAAACTTTTTCAACATAAAGTTGGCCCAGTTATGAAGGAGTTATGCGATGATCAATATTTTTTTGTATGGACGTACCCATTTCCCCGTTCTATCCACACAAGATTTTGCCGTAAGATTTAGTTGCAGAGATATAGTCGTATGAATATTAATAATTACTTTGTATAGAGGTACCCTTTCCTCTGTCCTATGGTAAATAAATTTTGCTGTAAGCTGTATTTTTTTAAGTGGAGTAACATATAACGAATTTCAAAGCAAAAAAAAAAGGTTTAGTTGCAAAAACTGAAAACAAGTTTTGATTTCACTTTTTCATAGAACGAGAATCGAAATTGTAAAAATATTATTTTGTTTTCCATATTAGTTTCCCTATGATAACAAAATTTATACAATTAGGTTCTCAATATAAACTGTAGTTTACTTACTTTTTTGAAGAAATTTGAAAAATGTTTAACGGTACTTGTTGTAAGTTTGAATTAACACAAAGAAGATCTGCAGCTGTCATTGTTTTCCATTTTAATAAATCCACATCGGATTGATCAATTTCACTATGATCCCATTGTCGCAATTTCAAAAATTGTTCACCTAAATGACAAATTGTTTAATTAATTTTCAGTAATAGTTGTTATAAATATTTTACAACTAAAAGCAAATCAAAATCCAGTTTTGAAAATGTGTATGCCTAAAAATTTAATTTTGTATCTGTTGAAAATTTTTAGTAAAACAAAAACATTTTTGCAGAATGAAACTTTTTAAAGATTAATATTTTCACATTCTAACCAATATGGATTAAAATTTTTTAAGTTGTTTTTTAAATTAAGCTATGAATTTTTAATCGAACTGAATGATGTTTAATCAAAGAAATTTTTTAATTATTCCGTCTTATGTCCGTTTTCTTAAATTTTATTTTTAAATTAAATTATTATTTTTATTAGAAAGGAAAATCTAAAAGCTCGTAATAAAGACAAAGAAAAATTAGACTGCAGGGAAGGTTGAACTGACAATCATGATGCTTCGAGACTAACTTATCACCACTACTTCACGTGGTATCTAATAAACATATGTATGTATGTACCTACATGCAAAAGCATATACATACATACATACATACACATAATTCAATTTGTTAAATTGCAACTTATGTTTTTAATTTATTGCCAAATTTAATTTCAGTCATTTTTCTTATGAATTGTTTTTCAAGTCAATTGCATTTCCGTTCTCATAGCAATAATGTAATTCAACCTATTTTCTGTTGAATATACTCGTATGTATGTATTAGAGATGAGCGATCCCGTGATTTTTCAAGAACATCGTAAACTGTGAACGTGATATCAAAATCACTGTGATTTAAAACTGCGACTGTGATCACGTTTTTTCAGTTTTCCTTTTTTAATTCACAAGCCATTTTTTAAATTCACGGTTTTAATTTGTTTTATTTTGATGAAAAGCACAAACCACAATGAGAAAGAAGTCCAATTTGTACTAACACATGCATGTTTACAAATATGTACAATTCTTTTAGCGAGGTACATATTTTTTTAAGTAAACGCATCTCTAAAACAAAAACATTATTATTTTCATACTGTCAATAAAACTCCATATACACAAAATTTTGTTTGCTTTTTTATATGGAGTTTGAAAACAAGAGAAGGATCATACTAATCACCACCTATTTACTTGCATATACTTGAATAAATATATGTACTTTGGCTTTCAAAAAGAAATACTAATAAGAAGAGAGAAGAAAAGAAATAGCAACATTATTTGTTCTGTACATACACAAAAAACGTTATTAGCTACACAAACAGTGAAATATCATAAATTTGAGTGTGTAACAAATAAAAAAGCACAACTTTGCAAGTACGAGTAGCAGTTACTTTACAAATTTGGTAGCAACTGTTACTCGTGATTTTTAAGTAACAGTGATTAAATCACAGGTACAGAAATATCGCTCATCTCTAGTATGTATGTATGTATGTATATGGCAACTTTAATATCTATGTTGTTACATTAAATCTTTGCTTTGTTACGCCCGCTTTCACGATGTTCGATTAAAAAATAATCAAATTTTATGTTAAATTTAACTGAAAGAAATTTGCCGGTAAGCACTCTAATCGGAGGAAAATAAAACAAACTGGATAGAGATACAAATCGATATTTATATTTTTGTAATATTTTTAATTTACAATTTGCTATTTACAAAAAAAGAAAGAAACTTCAATAAGTTTGGCCAAAATCTGGGCATCTGATAATTTCGTAAAACGCAACATGGCACATTGAGACTGTATGGGTTCGATGATTTTTTCACTTTTATTACAAGCTAATGCAAAACGTGTGGTATTACTTTAAATTTTCATTGTATGCCTCAGTGCTTGCTGTACACCCTCAGTCATGCTGTCAGCTTCATCTATTATAACAATATTATGATGACCACGGGATAGCTTGACTTTTTGTTGAGCAAACATTTTAATTTTATCCCGCACTACGTCAATACCACGTTCATTTGAGGCATTTAATTCCAATACTGCTTCCTTATAGCTGTCACCAAGCCAAACATTGAATATTCCTTGTTTTTCTCACACCGGTTGAACCCTATACAGTATCTTCATTGCCTACAATTTCATCAAATTTTGCCGGTCGGTATTTTTCAATCCTAGATAACAGTATTGGACATTAAATACGATTATGCACATATTTTTACATCATCTAACCGTGGCAAATTCCGTCTCTTGATTTATTTCCTTTCCTCTCGACACATCCAAACTAGTTTTCTTCAACTATGTCCCAAATACGTCGTCGTCGGAGAACATACTACAAACAAACAAATAATATTATTGCATTATATCATTGATCGTCAAACTAGCCCCTAGGGGCCGAGCACCAATCGTCATTTTCACATACACAACCCGAACCAAACAGAAGAGACAAACTAAAATACGAAACATACTCATTTGTCGCTTTCAATGCCTGAACTGCCAAGAATTTGGGCACACGAAGACTTATTGCAAGTTGCCTACAGTCTGCGTTGTATGTGGTGAGTTACACAGTACTGCTAACTGTGATAAAATAAAAGGTGATACCAAGGCGAAAAAATGTGGCAATTGCGGCGGAAATCACACTGCCAACTATAGAGGCTGCCCCCTTTACTCGTTTTTTAAGAATTCATTAACCAAAAAAACCAATGCTACTCCCGCTCAGCCTAAAACCCCTATTAACTATCCACAGTTACCTCAACCGTCCACCAGCCAAAATCAATTTTCAAACACTTTCAAGTCTAACGCGACTAGTGCTCAACAACAATCTAACAACAAATTTTCATACGCTAGTATTTTAAAAAGCAATCAGAGTACGGCGCAAAAAACCGTAAATGTAAATGAAGATTCGGGGTATAATTTTAGTCGTATTGAAGCCTCAATTGAGAGCTTAATACAAACTGTAAATACATTTACTCTCAACATGTCCTGTATGATGCAGGAAATGTTGAAAATGCAGTCTACCTTGTTGCAGGCTGTACTGAGCAAACCATGAACTTAAAAATCTGTTTTTGGAACGCAAACGGCATCTGCCAACATAAAAACGAAATAGAATATTTTCTTCAGGATAAACAAATCGATGTTATGCTTATCTCAGAAACTCATTTAACATCTCGAAGCTGTTTCAGAATTAGTGGATATAATTTTTACGACACCAAGGATCCCCGTGGCAGAGCTTGTGGTGGTTCGGGAATCCTAATAAAAACGCGAATAAAACACCACCTGTTGAATGATTTTTGTGAAGATAATCTTCAAGCAACGAACATCTGCATCGAAACTTACTATCAAAAACTTGTAATATCATCTGTCTATTCGCCCCCCAGATTCTCAATTACTGAGAGTCAATATACGGCTTTTTATAAATCACTGGGCCTCCGTTTTCTAGCAGCTGGCGACTACAATGCTAAACACACATTTTGGGGTTCACGTTTAATCACACCTAAGGGACGAATTTTACTCGACACAATATCTAAAATGGGTTTGAATGTAGTTTCAAGTGGACAGACAACATATTGGCCAACAGATCGACAAAAAATTCCTGATGTTATCGACTTTGGAATTGTGAAAGGCGTGCCCAGCGAGATGGTTGAAGTTGAAGCATCTTTGGACTTATCTTCAGACCACTCGCCTACAATTGTCACTATTTTCTCACACACAACATGTGATTTAGCGACGACATCTGCACGTATTAACTGGCTGAAATACAGAAAATATCTGAGTGCTCATTGCTCGGAAAAAATGCCGCTGAGAACACCTTCAGACATAGGCGATTCTCTCAGGTTGTTTGAAGCGCATGTTAAACAAGCTGCTTTTAACGCTACTTCAAATGAATTAAACCAACCAGTGAGATTTAACAATATTTTTTCTGTAGATATAGAAAGGCTATTGACTGAAAAACGGAGAGCTCGACGAGAATGGCAGCGCTACAGATCGCCCCAGCTAAAATTAAGGCTTAAGGAGTGTACCAAGCAGCTTAGGAAAGTTTTGCAAACTCAAAAAACAGCTTCCCTTCAAAAATTCCTTCAAGAACTTGATGCAACACCACAAACAGACTATTCACTGTGGCGTGCAGCCAGAGGACTAAAAAGGCCGGTGATATGCAAACCCCCATTACGAGCCCCAAATGGTGACTGGGCAAAAACTGATGATGAAAAAGGTGCACTTTTTGTTAAACACTTAGAAAAAGTTTTCACTCCGAATATTTCTGCTGATATTGTTGAACTGCCACCAGTCGTCCCTTTACCAGAAATACCGATGAGATTTAACATGACGGAGATTGAAAATACTATTACTAATCTTAACACCAGAAAAGCCCCAGGTGTCGACAAAATAAGCAACAAAATGCTTCAAGAATTGCCTTACACTGCAAAAAGAATAATACTATTCATTTTTAACAGTATTCTACGCCTAGAACACTATCCTAAAGAATGGAAGGTTTCGCTAATTACTATGATACCAAAGCCCGGCAAGGATCATACAAAGGTTGAATCCTATCGGCCTATTAGTTTACTGTCTAACATTTCAAAACTATTTGAAAAGCTGTGTATGAGCAAGCTGATGCCTATAGTGACTAGTAATGGATGTATTCCAGATCATCAATTCGGTTTTCGCAGTCAACATAGCACAATTGAACAAACTCACAGACTAGTGAATGTCGTTAGAGACACTTTTGAAAAAAAGAAATACTGCTCTGCGCTCTTTATTGATGTCTCACAAGCTTTCGATAAAGTATGGCACGAAGGTCTTTTCAATAAATTAACACAAAATCTACCAGCAAACATCGTAAAGCTTTTAAAAAGCTATTTGATGGAACGTAAATTTGTAGTTAGGGAAGGCAATTTTTTAAGCCCTCCGCAGTCGATTGAAGCCGGAGTCCCTCAAGGCAGTATCTTCGGACCCTTACTTTATTTAATATATGCCTCTGACTTACCGTTAAGCAGTAACATTCATACATCAACATTTGCGGATGATACAGCCTTTCTAAGCGTTCACGAAAATCCTGTAGAAGCTTCCCGCAACTTACAAGAATATATATCCAAACTGGAAAAATGGCTCAAACAATGGCGTATAAAAGTTAACGAGCAGAAATGTGCACACGTCACTTTTACGTTGCGCAGGCAAACATGCCCGCCTATAAAAATTAACACCGAGACTATACCACAACACACTGTAGTCAAATATCTAGGCGTTCATCTTGATCGTCGTTTAACATGGAAATCGCATATAGACGCAAAGTTGACTCAAATGAAATTAAAAGCAGCTCAAATGAATTGGCTTATTGGAAGAAATTCTATACTAAGCCTAGACTGTAAACTACTATTATACAACGCGATCCTGAAACCAATATGGTTCTATGGAATCCAGTTATGGGGCACTGCCTCAGCATCAAATGTCGAAAAAATTCAAAGGCGACAAAATAAAATTCTACGTACAATTACAGCAGCCCCCTGGTATGTCAGAAACCATCGAATTCATAAAGACCTAGACGTTCCGTTGGTGAAGACAGTATTTTCAAAACACGCGAAAAAATATATAAAAAAACTTGAGTTGCACCCAAATCCACTTGCGCGCAATATTCTTCATTATAGAGGCCACACCCGGCTGAAAAGAAGGGATACTCTTTTTCTCAGCCGTTCACGAGAAATGTAAAACAACAAAAATTAACCGTTGAAATTAAAAATTTTGTTTAGCATTGGCTAAACTTATATTTAATATTTTTTTAGATTTAAGATTTGAAAAACTTATTGATAATTCAATTTAAATAATTAAAGATTCAATAAATAATAAAATTATCACAAAAAAAAAAAAATTTGTCGCTTTATTGTAGAATTTGCAACAACAAAACACATGCAAAAGAGGGCAAGAAAATGTTAATTTTTTTTAGTCTCTTTATTTGTTATTCATAGTACACTGTGAATATTTTAGTTTTTCTGGATGTGGAATATTGAGTTTGAAGAAGCTTTTTTGTATATATATTTTTTAATGGAAAATTTTTTTAATTATGTGAATTCATTCATTCTTTCTTCCATAAACACGCTAAGCCAATCCAGTGTGTATGCATACAAACTTTTAATATGATGTTAGGCTACAGTAAAAAAATAAATGTAACAATCAATTTCTACAAGTGTAAAAACACTAAAGGTAGAATTAGTCTTGACTTTCTGTTCTGTTCCGGATCAGCTGTTCATTTTTTGTGTATGCAAAACATGTATTTTCAATTAGTTGTTCTGTTCTGTTACGGACCATTCTGTTGAACTCTGAATTTTACTTACATTTCTAACATAGCGTTTACACATGAAAGTAATTGCAAGAAAGTCGCAATACACTCACACTTTTTCACTAACACACTTAAACGTTTTCTACTTTCCACTCAGCTTTCAACGAATTTTTCAAGACAGTAATTTTCTGACACTTTCTGAAAGTAAAATGACAGAACGGGAAACAGTGTTGCGCACTAAACAGACTTGTACACAGTTACAGGATTGTGTTAAACGGATAATTCAACATTTTAGTTATTTTGTACATATATATGAATATAATTACAGTATTTTTCTTTATATATACAAAACTAAGCCATTTCATTTGTTTTGTAATAATAAATTCATTAAAAAATTATCAATTGTAATTATTTCCAACTATTGCCCTATTGATGTCTATGTGTATGTATATTGGCAACTCTTTTTATGTAGTAATTTTAGCAACCTTTCTCATCGACGACATATTTAAAATGAACTTTCACTTTCCTCTGTAAACAGGCAAGAAATTTTCAAGAAAGTCGTCTATTTCATCACAATTTTTATTTATAATACGTATACAGAAATTTCATGAAACTACTTTCATGTGTAAAGGCAGCGTAAGTGACAGCAAGAGACAGCTACTTGTTTCAGTAAACCAAGCCGATCGGAACAAAATTGCCGCGTAATCGCTGATAAATTTTTATTATGACCGCCGCCATCGAATTTAAGCACATTAAAAACAAAACGATTTTTAATAAAAAAAATATTATATTGATGAAAAATTTGTAGTGAGTAGAGTTTTTTTAATTATATAACGTTTTTACCTTATTTGCATTAAAATTATTTAACCTGATAATTAAGACGAAGCGCCGTTTAAAATTTGTGAACACTGCCGCCGCCGCCGATGATAGAGGTAGTATATTCGGCTATGTATATTCTGCAAGAAACAGCTGATACGTTTTTACATAACTTATAACTACAAAAATTCAACAACAGAACGGCACAGAACAGAACAGAAAGTAAAAGTCAAGACCAGAGTTACAAGCCGAGGAGTTTCCATCGGCGGCGGCGGCGTGGGCAGTAGTGTCTCGGCGGCGGCTCAAATTTCGGCTCAAACCAATAATTTATTAACATTTTTTGGTTTCTTTTTCGTTTTTAATACATACATGCATACATATGCATAAGTGCAAATGGATATGCAAATATATATACATACATATACATTTGCAACCATGATGAAATGAATATAAGGTACATATGTATGTACATATATGCAGAAATACAAATAATCCAACTCTATCAATTTTATTGGTGACAAATATTATAAAGATGATGCAGAACGTCTTAAAGATTGATTTGATGCAGAATAAGATGAGAATTCGAAACCGTAATTGATGTTGAGGATAACAAAAAGACATTAAACGGTTGTAAAAGTGATGAGAATGAAACGCCATCAATTACAAAACCTGAAAAGGATTCCATTAAATCGACATCTCCTAAACCACTTGAAACAACAGAAGAAGTTGGTTTCAATTCTTTACTTGTTATGGCTGAATGTTTCGAAGTGGTCTCAAATGCTCCTAAAAATCATAAATATCACTTAATCATTTCCATCCAAATAATACTCAACAGTATAAGAGGGCTGTGCAATGTGAACATCGTTTGTTGAAAACTTCTTTACCTCCTGGTGTGTATTTAAAAGTTTATGAAGATCGCATGGACTTGTTAAGTGTAATGATAGAGGGACCAAAACGTACACCCTATGGAGACGGCATGTTTTTCTTTGATATTCAATTGGGTCGTGATTATCCTAACAGACCACCAGTTTGCCATTACATAAGCTACTGCTCTGATCGCCTTAATCCGAATCTATGTATGTATATGAAGACGGCAAAGTTTGTGTATCTTTGCTGGGTACTTGGGGCAAGGATACTAAAATATGGGGCTCCAAAGTACACTACTTCAAGTTATTGTATCCATACAAGGGCTCTATTGGTGCCTGAATCGTATTTCAATAAAGCTGGTTATGAAAAGCAAAAAGGCACTCAACAAGGTAAAGAAAATTCACGAATGTTTAATGAAATGGTTATCATAAAGATGCCCAAAATACTTCCAACATTCAGCACTCCCGCACATGGTTTTAATGCTGGAGGCTTCTTTAATTTTTTTTCTTCGTTTTTATTAAGTTTTGGTAATATGTTATAGCTTTTGCAACAGGTGATTCAACACATTTAGGATCAGACTCACTTCAGAAGTTTGAGTTTTTAAAAAATATTCTTGCACTGATTTCTGCATTTTTTGGTAAAAGTAGACTGCTGTAATAAAAGTAGAAGCCACAGGTAACAGGTATGTATATTTTCTGGTAGAAGCTGCTTTAAATAAAAATCAACTGACTTACCAGGTGGTGTTACTAATACAGCGGAGCTACAATTTTCTTGCATAATGGAGGTCAATATGTCTCATTTTGTATATGCAAGCATAGGAGTCGATGTGTCAAACGTTGAACTTGTTGTGAAGTAACATCAACTGGTAAGTGTATTCGTCTTGATAAAAAGGAAATGATAACGATATTTCACATAGATACAAAAAAGTACTAAATTTTAATGAAAACCGTAGTACTTTATAATGCATTTGTGTGAAAACATTGCCATCCATTTAGAAAATTTACGGCGTAGCTGAAGAAGTCGGCGGCTTTGCCTGAGCCTGCTAAGCTTTCAAGCCGATGCAAAGTCGGCGGCGGTGCGGCTTACAAAAAATTGGCGGCGGCGGCGGCTAGCCGCCGATTTTGAGCCGGTCGGCTTGTAAGTCTGGTCAAGACTAATGAGGCCTTAACACATTGATATTTCCTACATTTTCTCTTTATGACAAAGGCTGCTTTATATACATGTACAAATGTATTTATGCACAAATAACAATATTTTAATTCTTGCTTACCTGAATTTTACTATTATTACAAAGTTTTGTTTCTCAAATTTGCAAAACAATTTTTTTTTAATATTATTTTTTTATGTAAACAAACCGATAGTATTGCCACATTTTTATTAAATTCTTTGTTAATTAACCGAAAGATAATGAAACGAAAATACGTAACCGTTGATTAAATAGTGCCCGTTAGCCATAGAAGTCAACTATAACAACAACAACAACCAAAAACACCGATAAGGACAATCAAATCATCAATAATAATTAATTCTACAAAAAAAGAGAAAAATCTCAAAAATAATAAAAAAAATGTAAATTATATTAACTAAAACGTTATTGTGTTCATAAATTATTTATTTTCCTTCTTTCGATTTAAAGCAATTAATAATGGCAAATCAACAAGTACAATTAGACCCAATAAGAAATCTAAATAACTTACCTCAATTTAATGAAAAGTCGTTTGATAGGAAAATTAACACTCAGGTTCGATCCTGGCAAGAGATTAAGACAGTATTGGAAAATAACTTTGGGGAAAGAAAGAATTGCGAGGAACTGGTTGACGACTGTTTGAGATCTGTGACCTTTAACAGTACGACAATTGACTTTTACAATGAAATTAAATACCGACTGACTTTTAAACAATAAAGCAGAAATGATAGTAGGAGAAAGTAAGGGACTAAATCAGGATGCTTCGAATAACCAAAGATCTGCTCTGCACATATTTAAAAATAAGATTTCCGAACCAATGCGGTAGAAAGCGCAATGAATATTTTGTTTGAGAATGGATATGACAAAGTAGGTAAGGATAACTCTTAAGTGGGGTATCATAAAACCAACGGAGGGAAGGTACAGAATAATAGGCAACAAAATAATTAAAAAAAGACAGAATTATAATGATATAGCAAACAGTTATCTTAGGGAACATCAACAGAATGCTAATCAGAGAAATTGGAATAATTTTATAGTTTGTCTAGAAATGAGATGGTATTGAACCTATCAAAAACTTGGTCCTTATTTTGATCTCAGTACTTTTTACGGCCGAAATTTTTTGTGTTTTATGTTTTTGTGCGGATCTCACTTCTTTTTTCTAAGTTGTTTTTGTATAAATATTTATATGTACATATATATAATTTTGTTTTTTTTTAATTTAAAGTCTACAGACGGTTAGGTTATCTAATGTGATGGTGACTGCGTGGGACAGGTTCTCCACTATTCTCCATTATTGGCTCCATAGGTTCTCTAAATATTTGGAAATAATTGATGGTAACAATTTTTTTTTCAATAATTCATATCCTAGGTTTGTCTGGTCGGGATTTCTTTGTTCGGTTCTTAGGTTTCGAAGGCTTTTTCCTCTTAGGTGGTACTGGTGATTCTTCTTGAACTTGTAATACATTAGTTTTTAAATCCCATTCTCTATCACTTCTTTTTCGTTTATTTTTCTTACTATAAAGTAGAGGGGATACAGTAATCTTAGTGGATTATATTCAAGAATGGCACTTCCTAGTGCCTTTATTTGGCTGGGATCAAAATTAATAAGGTGAACACCTGAGAGGGATTTCAACCTAGAAAGTGCACCATACGCTTGACAGCAAGAAAATAGTGACGAGCCTATGTCCAATAGAGCATTATAAAGACTCAAGCCCTGGCTTTTATGTACTGTTATAGCGTAAGCTAAGCTAATACTGAATTGCTCACGATTGACATAAGCTCGTGGTAAAACCTCAAATTATGTCGTAACGCGCTCCAAGTCGTACACTAATCCATGGATAAATTTCGTTTTGATTTTCTGTACTTTGGTTCTGTCTTCAATATCATAAACAAGATTTTGGACAGTGCCAATAGAACCATTCATACGGTGACCATAATTTTCGACAAAAAAAAAAGACACTCAAAATTAAATAAAAATTATTGGTATTAACTTAATTACATAGATATATTTTATATCAATAAAATAAAAATATAATTCAAACAATGGAATATAAGTGACTAGTACAAGTAGTTGCATATGTATGTATGTACTTATTTTAATGTTTAAAACAGAAATTAAATATGCCTAGAAGTTCATACGTCACACAGTGGCTGAACACCGTTTTTCATTGGCCAAAAGTCTAATTTTTTTTCGTCACCGATTTTTAAATCGTGGCATGCTGTCAAACTCGAACGTTTTTTTAATTTCATAAAACGTGTTTTTCTTTTGTTTTTTATCAAAAATAAATGGTTACTAATCGCAAGCAATCATCGATAATGGCCTGCGGTCTTTTTTATAATGTTAGTAGGATTATAGTCCTTAGTTGTTGTAAGTGGTCACAGCTCTAGCGTTTAATATTAGAGGCGTTACGAAAGATTTATGAAACTACTATATTTTTATCAAATTTAAACTTTAGTGGAATAGAACTTCTAGGGAACAAAAGGGAACAAGAAACGTATACCAGCAGGAGAAAGGTGAAAGTGTTCTCTTTAACGCTATATATACTTTTGCACCCGTGACGACCCGTGGATAAAACACTTTATTCATTTTAATGAAATTACTCTAAAAAAAATTCAAATTAATTTAAACAGCCCTATAAGAACTCGTATACAATGGTGTATTAAATTTTCACTTTTTTGCCTAAAAGTTTATGTTTTTTTACTTTAGACCACGTAAAACTAAAAAAATTAAATATAATACCTGCGAAAGGGTTTAATGGCTTTGTTTTGATCAGAAAAAAATAAGTCATAAAATTATCACAATGGGTTCAACAGTAAACATATGATCTCTTTCTAAATTTACCTGTTATCAAATGTTAGGGTCAACCAAAGTCATAACAATTTTATAACAATAATCGCGACATTAAACCACTAAAGATAAAAAACAACCCCACATTAGCGAGATACTAATCAGTTTTACCTGATATTAAGGTCTGGATAACATGTGCAGTTTTGTTCAATTTAAGCACTACCTGCTATGAAATTAAAGATCAATGTGTGAATAACATGTATCTAAAAATGTATAAAACTAAGGATTCGATAAGGGATTACTCAGTAATAAGTTAATCATTTAAGTGTACGGATAAAACATAACAGACGCAAATAAAAATATTCAGAAAAATATGGAGAGCTTTAGTTATAAAGAACTGGCCGAAGAGTATTTTAGAAACAAAAACCAGGAAGATGTTCTTAGTTACGTTAAAATAAAATTAAACTTAAATTCGTGTAGCACCGAAATGCAAGAGCAATTATCTAATTTCGTCAAAGCACTAAAAAACGCTACAAAGAAGTTAGCTACAGTAAACAAAACTTTTATATAAAAAGTGCAAACTGGTTAGAGGGCCAACTTACTGTCCCTGCAGAAACAGCAAAGCAAGATAAGGCTGGAAGACCACGCAAAACATTAATGGGCAACTGCAGCGATAGATCTAAGAGGCGGAAACTTAAAGATATTAACGATGCAATTGGTTGTACAAATATAAAAGATTATTTCTACATCAATTACGATCACAGAACCAATTAACAAAAGTGGATATCATTGAAAAAGTTATTAAAGCTAGTCCAGTGAGAACAAAACGGATTCTTAAAAGTATACCAACTCCGAGTGATACAATACAGTACACAAATGAGAAGGCATTAGCATTATCTCTGGAATTGAAATTAAGAAAACAGCAATATATTAAGCTCAGACTGCGTGCGATTGAAAAAGGCTCAAATTGTATCCAGCATATCATTACATAACCGCTGCTAAAATGGACTGTTTGCCATCAAAGGACACTATTACAATCACACCGATTTCGGCAGAGGTACAACTACAATCTCCACTCTCTCACACAGCCGAACGCTTGCTACAATCAATAACAGGAAATGAATTAAAGAAATATGGAAACACAAAGTTAGTTCTTTTTTGTAAATGGGGATGTGATGGTTCTTCGGGACAAAAACAATACAAACAAGCTGCATGTGAAAATATTTCGGACTCAGATATGTTCATGGTATCATTTGTACCATTGCGATTGAAAAATATTTTGGAAGATTCAGAGCCTTCGACTAGAACAACGCAAACAATGTATATTTGGAAAAATTAGACACCATCTTCTACGAAATACTGCAGGCCAATCAAATTTGAATTCAAAAAAGAAACTCAGGATGCCATTAACAAAGAAGTTAGTGATATCAAGGCCCAAATTGCAACACTACAGCCATTACAATTACAGTTAGATGGGCAGCAAATTAAAGTAAGCTACCAATTAGTGCTGACAATGATAGATGGAAAAGTAGGTCAGGCTTTGACTAACACGAAGGCTGCATCCAGCTGCATTATATGCCAAGCAACATCAACCCAATTAAACTAAGTCCCGATAAAATCATTAGATAATACCGATGCATATGAATTTTGATTATCACCACTACATGCAAGAATACGACTTATGGAACACATACTAAAAATCAGTTATGATTTGGATTTCGGGTCTTCAGGATCAATAAGAAACAACGAAATCAACAAAGAGTTAAGAAGTTCAAAAAAGAAACATGTTCAAGATGAATATCGCAAATTTGGATTGATTATAGATCAGCCAAAACAAAGGTCAGGCAATACAAATGATGGTAATACCGCAAGAAGATTCTTTTCAGATCCAGAAACAGCATTTGAAATAACAGGAGTGGATTTAAACCTTATTTCCAGATTTAAAATAATCCTAGAAGTACTTGCGTGCAATGAAGAAATTGACTCTAGAAAATTTGGAGATTATGCTAAGGAAACTGCAAAAATATATACAACCTGCAACAGTTCACAAAATCCTTTATCATGGAGAAGATGTCATTAAATATCATTTGGTGCCACTTGGAGATCTATCAGAGGAGGCTCAGGAAAAAAGGAACAAGGATTACAGATTTTATAGAGAGCACAATACTAGAAAAATTTCACGAAATTCAACAAATGAAGATCTATTTAATATATTATTGGCAACGTAAGATCCGTTCATCTCCAGTATTCGAAATCAATGGAAAGTGGAATATCGGGATTTAGATGAAGAAGCCAAAAAACTACTAAAGAACAGAAATAGCACAGAACAAAATATGGAATATTTGCAATCAATATTTGAGTCAAATGAATAATAATTATAATTGCCTTTCATTGTTATTTAAGTACGAAAAACATAGTATTAGTAAAAAATAATAATAAATAGAACCTACCGTTGTTACAAATGCTATTAAAATTTATTGCAGTTTTTATTTTTAATATGTTTTTTAAAATGACCAAATTTGATAGCAAAAATTAATACATTTTTTTCTAGAGTAATAACAATATTTTTAGATAATATTATTAACGTTTTTTTTAAGTGTAACTATTCTTTGAGTGTAAACAAATTTGCAAATTTGACAGCAAAAAAAATTTAATTTTTCTGTAATAATAGCAAAATCTCCAGTTGACTTTACTATTTTTTTTGTGTAAAAATTTTTTGGAGTGTAACATTAAAAAAACTCCATTATTACAAAAAATATTTATAATTATTATTAATTTCCATATATTAAATTTTTTAATAAATAAAAAAATAATAAACCCATATTTCACTCTAAAAGTTAAAAAAATTCAAAAGTTCAACTTTGACCTAGAATTCCTTAAAAAGTCCTCAATCAATTTTAATGTAATTAAAACTGAGTCAAGCTAAACTAAATATCTATCCATTAAAATAAAAATTAGTTCAATATTTTGATCGCTTCAAAAGTTACAGAATTTTGGCCAATGAAAAACGATTTTCAGCCACTGTGCGTCGTTAAAACAAAAAATTAATTAATTGATCAAAATTAACAAAGAAATTAAATTTAGCCACTAATACAAAAATAACAAAATTCAATAAATAAAAATAACTAAAAACAATAGTTTAAGGATTACATATTATTGATATTTTTCTGAAGAATGTATTTTTTGTATTATATCAATGTTATTTGATAAAAACAATTTAAATTCTGCACAGTCCATTTAAAAGTCGACAGAAAATTTGACACAATGAACATACACTTTTCAGCGTTGCCGGGCAATTCCTGGTTTGGGTGGTTATGAATTTATATTGTATTGAGTTTAAAATTTCGGTATTTTGAGAAAATAAAACATATAATTTTGGA
The DNA here is from genome assembly GCA_947311025.1 of Lypha dubia. Lineage (NCBI taxonomy): Eukaryota > Metazoa > Arthropoda > Insecta > Diptera > Tachinidae > Lypha > Lypha dubia. The sequence goes on from OX371260.1 coordinate 73,850,072, forward strand.
GACTAAAGAAGAACATTAGCCATCAAAAGGAAAGGACTAAAAAGGACAATCCAATTAAAACAAGGAAAATTTATTTTGTCTAAATTTAAAAGGACGTTGTGTCAAATATAGCACAAGCGGCGATGATCTCTACATACTCACCGTACACATAAGGACGAGTCATGTAGTGACGATACTGCCCGGCCGTAGGACTCTCAGATAGCCGTAGCGTATTAATGCCATGAACATATTCTTGATAATGCTCAAGATTATGAGCTACAATGTCCCTACGTATTAGAAGAGAGTTCTTTTCTGTCCCATATATTGCCATACTTAGGGTATTAAAGAGACATGCTCCATCCCCATTGACATTTATCAATCTCAAAGACTGTGGAGTTCAGCGTTGCCATTTTGGTGCTTTTCGGGTATATTTTGGTGCTTTTTTACTTAAGCAATACCCGAAATTTTATAAAATACCCGTTTTTGAAAAGCGGGTATTTATAGTGCTTTTAACAATTTCTCACAGTGCTTTTTAAATAATCAACATTTTTGGCATTAATACATATTCTTTAAGCCCACCTAATACTTTTCTAACCAACTGCGTATTATTTGCATCTATATTTTGATTAGTACTCGCAAACTGTTAAGAGTTTGAATTCTAGAATTTCTCAAGTATATTTTTTTTAATTCGTAAAAACATTTCATGATTTATTTCCTTAGCAACGATTTACATTTAATTTACATATCCGTTGATTTGTTTGTTGTGTAAATATTAAACTTCATCATCTAACAATGGCTTTCCTTTAGATGGAAAAACGGGCTGTACGTATTATCGCCCAAGTGAAAGTCGCCCGAAGCAGCTAAATGAAGGAAAACCCAAAATAGTTGGGTGATTCGTCATAGTGAAGAAACACCCAAAAAACCGTGCCCGATCGCCCATAAAAGATGAAGGAAAATCCAAAAGTGTGAAATGAATAATCGCCCAAAGATTTTAGATATTTGTTCATTATGTAAAATCTTCCGAATTGAGAGTGAATAATCGCCCAAAAATTTTTGTTGGGTTTTTTAACTCTTTACAAAAATTGGGCAATTATTCATTATCTGAAAATGTTGAATCGCCCAAAGTCGATGAACGATCACCCAATTTATTTTAAAACAATTTTTGGGAGATCCTACATATTTGTTATTCGGTCGATTTTCACTTGGGCGATTATTCGTACAGCCGAAAAAACGAATATATAGAAAAGCTTGGGAGAATGATCTAAATTTTAAAAGGTGGCTTAGACGAGCAAAAGATGAACTAAAAGCATATTGCATTTGTTGTAATTGTGAAATAAATGCACTATAAAAGCGATTTACTCCGACTAAGTCGCACAAAAAAACATGGAAAAGCAATAGATTCAAATACAATTTTTTCAGTACAGCCAAGGCTGTCGTTTGATCCACCAGACCCAAAACAAAATTAGGTTAGTGCTTTTGTACCCGAAATTTTTTTCATTTTTACCCTATTTCCATGGGCTCACAGTGCCTTTGATGTTGCAAGAGTTGGCATCACTGGTGGAGTTCCATGAATATTTAAAGATTGCTCCATGATCTCTTTAAAGTAATTCGAGTCAGAAATAAATCATAGAAATTTAAAACTTTATAGTTTGGTACTAAGAGAGAGTAAACTTTGTATTGAATTTTGCAGGTACTGATTTTAAAATTCTGACTTAATTCAACGGTTGTCTTAAGTACCAATATTGTAACAACAGCACATACATAATTTAGCATAATATAAAACGAAGCAAAACAAATGGGGGTAGATATCGGAAACTGCCCTCCTTAAAGTCGTAGAAGACAGAAAATTAGTAACTAGCCTAGAAATGGCATACAAAGAAAGAAAAAATTAAGAAAGGGGAAACTTTTCCCCTCCAACTACTCGTAAATGGGGTACACCCTAAAGAAATGGTACTTGCTAAGGTCGTAGAAGTCTGAAAATTAGTAAGTAGCCTAGGAATGGCATACAAAGAAAGAAAAAAAATTAAGAAAGGGGAACTTTTTCCCTCCAACTACTCGTAAATGGGGTGCACATTTTTATGGGCCCTCCCTAAGGAATTGGTACTTGCTAAAGTCGTAGAAACCTGAAAATTAGTACTATTCAACTTAGTAAATTTCAACTTTCTAGCTATACTGGAAGTTCCCCATAGAAAGAAGGGGCACTTTAGTCCCCCCAGCTAAAAAGTGCCCGTTTAAAAATCATTTTTTTTTTTTAATTTCTCATCACGACCTACCTGTGTACCAAATTTCAGCTCTCTAGCTATACTGGAAGTGCCCCACACAAAGAAGGGGCACCCTAGTCCCCCGGGTGGAAAGTGCCCGTTTTCAGATTTTTCTCGTTAATTTCTAAGCAAGACCTACCTGTGTACCGAGTTTCAGCTTTCTAGCTATACTGGAAGTGCCCCATAATATTGGTGAGTCAGTGAGTGAATGAATATGTACTATTAGAAATTAAAAAAATTAAAATATGGACTTTTCACACCTTAAAATCTCGGGAAGCTTTTACGGTAGAACTTTCAAATTTCACCTTTGAGGTCACATATGTAGGGAGACCTTATGTTTCAAGTTTCATTATTACGATTAAGAGCAGGAAAGTTCTGAGGGGGTAAAAACAGCTCGAATGGTTTCGTGTATATATACACACTGTGTGGCCGAACTTGGCTTGGAGCACTACCGTGCGCCTAGATTTTCCCCTGCACAGGGAAAGAGGCAAGATCTTACTAGATTGGTATTCGAAAGAAATTTCATCGGGCAGAATAATTAATTTCAATGCAACGCAGCCTAAAAGTCAAATTATAAATACCGCCAAAAGTCTTATTTTCAGAGTTCTCAACATAAGTGATAAACAATTTCACACAAAAAACATACAAAAAATTATAACAATACTCAAAAACAACAGCTTCCCTACCAAATTAGTAAATTCCTTAATAAATGAAGTTAAAATAAAAATAAAAAATAACACTAACCTAAGAACACATATCGAAGGAAATAATAACACAACAAAATATTACAGTGTATCATTTATTCCTGGTTTGACGGACAAAAAAAAAAATAAAAACAGCTGTTGAAACAAATAACATTAAATTTGCATACAAATCAAACACAACAATAAACCAACTAATTACACGAGTAAAAGTGCAAACTGATAAACAACAACAATGTAAAGTAGCTTACGAACTACAATGTAAGGGAAACAACGAAGAACAATGCAACCTTATATATATTGGCACAACTAAAAGAAATTTAGAGAACAGAATGGCAGAACATAGAAGTGATATTGAAAAACAAAAAACATCAACAGCTTTGTCAACACATATCATCAACAACAAACATACAGTTGATTTTGAAAATGTGAGAATTTTAGACAGAGAAAATATAGAGAGAAAAAGATACACAATCGAAAGCTTGTGCATACAAGAGAACATAGAGAGAACGATGAACATAAAGGAGGACACCAATAATATCAGCGCTAGTTATATTGTTGCAATCAAATAACAGCAACAACTGTGTTTTTACAGTATATTTTTATTTATTACTTTTTCAAAAATTTTTCGGCATTAGAAAATGTCAAAAATAATTTTATATTGCAATCCTTTTTAATTGAACATTTGTATTATTGTAAGTAAATAATGTACAGTGGAAAAACTTTTCAAAATATAATATTATGTTTTTTAAAAAAACTTAAATAGACAATTGACGAAACCTTGGGTAAAAAATGTAATAAAGCTGTTTTATTAACATTAACTACGTTAGGCCTTATTAGCTTAAAGAAGAAAAATATCATTAACAGAATTTATTTATTTAAATTAATCCTGCCGCCGAGGTCCTTATGACTTCGTTAAGTGGCGCCCGTGCAAGGACCCGCTTAAGAATGCGGTGTCCTAAAATATAAAAGTGTTCGTGTCGGGGTCGCGTGTGTTAGTGTGCGAGTGACAAAGAAATAATTAAATAAAATAATAAGTGGCACAGCGATTCCAACCTTCGGGGGGACCCTCCTGACCAATCTATAATTAAAAGGAGCCCTATAAGGGGACAGGATAATCAAAAAGAAAAAGTGTAAAGCGATAAATGGTGGTTGCACACATCAGGGTTCTACTCCATCACAAAAAATTTATATTACGTACCTAAAAGGAATAAAATATTAAAAAATCAAAAGAATTGCCATGAAAATGAAATATTAAAATGAAAATATTTAAAGGCAATATTCTAAATATATTAAAATAAAATTCATATGAGAAAAGTAAATGAAATAAAATTAATATAATGTCAAAATTGGTGGGTGTGTGCAACAGGGTTCAACTGCGCCACGATATTTACAAAATTTTAAGTCACGAAAAGTCGCTATCAACGCGGTGACCCCGATACAGAACAAGTATTGGTCCTTAATCCTCTCGGGGAATTCTGTGTGATATGCCATGCTCGATACTCCCTATCTGGGTGAAACGTCTCTGTACCCATGAGAACACAGAGTCCTTTTCGTGCGAATGGCTACGATTCGCGTTAGTAAAGCGAGATCACTAAGGAAGTTCCCGGGGGCATTGTGAAGTAAACCCTGCCTTAGAAGGTTGCTTGCAATTCTCAACTCTAGCTTGAATTAAATAAAGTGAAAATTTTGTTCTTCTCCTAACAGGACATGAGAATTCTATTCGGAAGTTTACTATAAGAAACAAAAAACTCATTAAACCTTGAATAAAAAGTATAAAAAGGAAGACCTTGCTTATTTAAAAGACAATTATTTGAATATCAACGTTTAATACATTTTAACAAAGATTTTTATAATTGGAAACAAATTTTTTTAATTCAACTAATTTTTTTAATATCGTTAAGCAAATATAAAAGGAAAATTTTATTTTATAATTTAAATATATTTTATCAAAAAGTTTCTAATATCCTTTCGCAGAAAGAAAAGTTTTAATATCCCTTAACATATATAAAAAGAAAATTCCTTTAAATTTAAATATATTTTGAAATCGTTTTAATATCCTTTAACTAAAATAAGAGGGAAATTTTTAATTTTTTAATATCCTTTAAATGTATAAAAAGTAAATTTTTCAATATTTTTTGAGAAAATCTTTAATATCCTTTAACAAAAATATGTACAATTGTAACCGACAAATGAATAACATATACTTTTTTTATAATAATTTAAATTTATCTTAAAATATTTTTAACCTTTAAATATTTGAATATTGTTTCTAGCATTTTTTTACCAACTTATCTGTAATCAATCTTGTTAAAAACCTACAAATCAATCTAAAAAAAAAAAATATTCAAAGAAATATATTCGTGCAAGTATTTACTTCTGTACACACCTCTTTTTTTTACCACACTTAACCCACAGTGCTTTCAATTTTTCAAATTTAACCCCATTCACATTGTGAAAAGAAATGGACAGCTTAACTCAGAAAATTACCAAGCTTACTGGCACCGTTAATTTGCTTATGCAGCAACTTAAAAGGGCGGAAGCCCGCATTAAACTGCTCGAAGGTTCGGCTGCAGTTTCCACTGGCCAGGTGGAAGAGCCGTTGCGCCGTCCCAGGACGGAGGACGATCGTCGCGATATAAGTATATTACCTGATTCTGTAAGGGAATTGCAGTCTTTCGAGGGCGATCCCTCTCAATATGTTTCATGGGTCCACTCAGTGGAAGGAATCTTACAGGACTATGAGATCGTAAGGACTAAGCCTTTGTATGGAGCAATCCTAAAAAGTATTCGGGGAAAAGTCAGTCTAAAAAATATTAAATATAGGTTTAGCCAATGCTAAACAAAATTTTTAATTTCAACGGTTAATTTTTGTTGATTTACATCTCTCGTGGACGACTGAGAAAAAGAGTATCCCTTCTTTTCAGCCGGGTGTGGCCTCTATAATGAAGAATATTGCGCGCAAGTGGATTTGGGTGCAACTCAAGTTTTTTATATATTTTTTCGCGTGTTTTGAAAATACTGTCTTCACCAACGGAACGTCTAGGTCTTTATGAATTCGATGGTTTCTGACATACCAGGGGGCTGCTGTTATTGTACGTAGGATTTTATTTTGTCGCCTTTGAATTCTTTCGACATTCGATGCTGAGGCAGTGCCCCATAATTGGATTCCATAGGCCCATATTGGTTTCAGGATCGCGTTGTATAACAAAAGTTTACAGTCAAGACTTAATATAGAATTTCTTCCAATAAGCCAATTCAGTTGGGCTGCTTTTAATTTCATTTGTATAAACTTTGCGTCTATATGCGATTTCCATGTTAAACGACGATCAAGATGAACGCCTAGATATTTGACAACAGTGTGTTGCGGTATGGTCTCGGTGTTAATTTTTATATGCGGGCAGGTTTCCTTGGGCAACGTAAAAGTTACGTGCACACATTTCTGCTCGTTAACTTTAATACGCCATTGTTTGAGCCAATTGTGCAATTTGGATATATACCCTTGTAAATTGCGGGAAGCTTCTACAGGATTTTCGTGAACGCTTAGAAAAGCTGTATCGTCAGCAAATGTTGACGTGTGAATGTTACTGCTTAACGGTAAGTCAGAGGCATATATTAAATAAAGTAATGGACCGAAGATACTGCCTTGGGAAACTCCGGCTTCGATCGACTGCGGTGGGCTTAAAAAATTGCCTTCTCTAACTACAAATTTTCGTTCAATTAGGTAGCTTATTAAAAGCCTAACAATATTTGCGGGTAGATTTTGCGTTAATTTATGTATAAGACCTTCGTGCCATACTTTATCGAAAGCTTGAGAAACATCTATAAAGAGCGCAGAGCAATATTTCTTCTTTTCGAAAGTGTCTCTGATAACATTCACAAGTCTGTGAGTTTGTTCAATTGTGCTATCTTGTCTGCGAAAACCAAATTGATGATCTGGAATGCATCCACTTCTAGTCACTATAGGCATCAGCTTGCTCATATACAGCTTTTCAAATAGTTTTGAAATGTTGGGCAATAAACTAATAGGCCGATAGGATTCAACCTTCGTATGATCCTTGCCGGGCTTTATTATCATAATAATCATCGAAACCTTCCATTCTGCAGGATAGTATTGCAGCCGTAGAATACTATTAAAAATGAATAGTATAATTCTTTTTGCAATATAAGGCAGTTGTTGAAGCATTTTGTTGCTTATTTTGTCGACACCTGGGGCTTTTTTGGTGTTAAGACTAGTAATGGCCTTTTCAATCTCCACAATGCTAAATCTTAGTGGTATTTCTGGTAAAGAGACGACTGGTGGCAGTTCAAAAATATCAGCAGAAATATTCGGGGTAAATACTTTTTCTAGGTGCTTGACAAATAGATCACCTTTTTCAGCATCAGTTCTTGCCCAGTCACCATTAGAAGCTCGTAATGGTGGTTTGCAAATCACTGGCCTTTTAAGTCCTCTGGCTGCACGCCATAGCGAATAATCTGTTGATGGTGTTGCATCGAGTTCTTGCAGAAATTTTTGCAGCGAAGCTGTTTTTTGTGATTGTAAAACTTTTCTTAGCTGTTTGGTACACTCCTTAAGCCTTAATTTTAGCTGAGGCGATCTGTAACGTTGCCATTCTCGTCGAGCTCTCCGTTTTTCAGTCAATAGCCTTTCTATATCTGTACAAAAAATATTGTTAAATCTCGCTTGTTGATTTGGTTGAATTAAAGAAGCATGTGCTTCAAACAACCTAATAGAATTTTCTATGTCAGCAGGTGTTCTCAATGGCATATTTTCCGTGCAATGAGCACTCTAATATTTTTTGTATTTCAGCCAGTTAATACGTGCAGGTGTCAGCGGTAAGTCACATGTTGGTGTTGTAGTTGTGTGTGAGTAAATAGTGATAATAGTAGGCGAGTGATCTGAAGACAAATCCAGAGATGCTTCTACTTCAATCATTTCGCTGGGCACGCCTTTCATAATCCCAAAGTCGATAACATCAGGAATTTTTTGACGATCCGTTGGCCAATATGTTGGCTGACCACTTGAAACTACATTCAAACCCATTTTTGAAATTGTGTCAAACAAAACACGACCCTTAGGACTGATTAAACGTGAGCCCCAAAAAGTGTGTTTAGCATTGTAGTCGCCAGCTGCTAGAAAACGGGACCCCAGTGTTGTATAAAATGCGGTATATTGACTCTGTGAAATTGAAAACCTGGGAGGAGAGTAAACAGATGATATCACAAGCTTTTGATAAAAATTTTCAATACAGATGTTCGTTGTTTGAAGATATTCTTCACGAAGGTCATTTAGTAGGTAGTGTTTTATTCGAGTTTTTATTAGGATTCCAGAGCCACCACAAGCTCTACCTCGAGGATCCTTGGTGTCGTAGAAATTATATCCACTAATTTTAAAATAGCTTCGAGACGTTAAATGAGTTTCTGAGATAAGCATAACGTCGATTTGTTTATCCAGAAGAAAATATTCTATTTCATTTTTATGTTGGCAGATGCCGTTTGCGTTCCAATAACAGATTCTTAAGTTCATGGTTTTTTCAATACAGCCTGCTACAAGGTAGACTGCATTTTCAACATTTCCTGCATCATACAGGACATGTTGAGAGTAAATGTATTTACTGTTTGTATTAGGATCTCTATTGAGGCTTCAATACAACTAAAATTATGCCCTGATTCTTCATTAGCTGGTACAGTTTTTTGCGCCGGAGTCTGGTTACTCTTTAAAATATTAGCGTATGAAAATTGACTATTAGGTTTTTGCTGAGTAAGAGTCGTGTTAGACTTTAGAACATTTGAGTATTGATTATGGCTAGACGACGGTTAAGGTAACTGTGGGTAGTTTAAAGGAGTGTTGGGCTGAGCGGGAGTAGCATTTGTTTTTCTGTTCGACGAATTTTTAAAAAGAGAATAAAGAGGGCAGCCCCTATAGTTGGCAGTGTGGTTTCCGCCGCAATTACTACATTTTTTTGCTTTGGTATCACCTTTTATTTTGTCACAGTTAGCGGTACTGTGTAACTCGCCACAAACAACGCAAACGGTAGGCAACTTGCAATAAGTTTTGGTATGGCCAAATTCTTGACAGTTCATGCATTGGATAGGTCCAGTTTTTTTATGTGGCATCTCAACGGTAACTCTTCGATGCAACAAGTATTTTAAGCTATAGATTGGGTGCGATTCATTTTTTTAATTTTCAAGTCGCCTGGCTGTAGCTCGACTCTAAAAATAGGTTGGGGGATTTTGTCCCTGTTTTTAATGTTTGAAACATTTTTCACTTTGAAGCCATTATCTTCAAGGCCAGACTTTACCTCTTCTGGATCTACACTAGAGTCTATACCTTTTATTACGACGGTTAGACCTTTAGCACTCTTTAATTGGTACGTATAAAAATTTTTGTTTTTTGACTCAAGGTCAGAAAATATTTTTCGGTAATTACTTTCTTGCACTACCTGGATTTTTGTTTCGTTAATATTTCCGCGCTTAATTGGAGTTACATAGAACTCATTTTCTCCAATTAAGGAGATAAGGCTTTTTACCAACAAACTAGAGTTCTGCTCTCTTAAATATATCGGTGGAGGTTTACTCGACCTTGTTGTAGTTGGATCTTCATTGTCTTGTTCAGATAAAATCGCGAAACGATTTTCGGAATTGTTTGTTTTGTTTTTTCCATCTCTGGGAACTTTCGCTGTTGAAGCTATTTGAGCTGATTTTGGACTTCTTCCCCTTTTTAACACGGTTATGTATCTGTCTATTCCTGTTTGAATTTTATTATCAGAACTCTGATGAGTTCATCTTCTGATAAAAACAACAATAATCCTACTGCTCGTAGTAGGAATGTACAATATATAACTTTAGTTGCTGATGACGACAATAAAAAAAATGAATTAAACAAAAACCTGAATTTAACAGAAAACACAAATACTCGTGTGCGATCATTATCTCTGAACATGTTAAATAGTGATCAAGAAGCAACAACAATTGCACCCATCAGCAAACTTGTCAGCTTAGCTGTACAAACAAACAAACAAACAATAAGTAACAAGGTGACCAACGTGCACAAAATGGTAGATGCGGTGAGTACAATAAATGATAATAAAATTCAAACAGGAATAGACAGATACATAACCGTGTTAAAAAGGGGAAGAAGTCCAAAATCAGCTCAAATAGCTTCAACAGCGAAAGTTCCCAGAGATGGAAAAAACAAAACAAACAATTCCGAAAATCGTTTCGCGATTTTATCTGAACAAGACAATGAAGATCCAACTACAACAAGGTCGAGTAAGCCTCCACCGATATATTTAAGAGAGCAGAACTCTAGTTTGTTGGTAAAAAGCCTTATCTCCTTAATTGGAGAAAATGAGTTCTATGTAACTCCAATTAAGCGCGGAAATATTAACGAAACAAAAATCCAGGTAGTGCAAGAAAGTAATTACCGAAAAATAGTTTCTGACCTTGAGTCAAAAAACAAAAATTTTTATACGTACCAATTAAAGAGTGCTAAAGGTCTAACCGTCGTAATAAAAGGTATAGACTCTAGTGTGGATCCAGAAGAGGTTAAGTCTGGCCTTGAAAATAATGGCTTCAAGGTTAAAAATGTTTCTAACATCAAAAATAGGGAAAAAATCCCCCAACCTATTTTTAGAGTCGAGCTACAGCCAGGTGACTTGAAAATTAAAAAAAATGAATCGCACCCAATCTATAATCTAAAGTACTTGTTACACAGAAGAGTTACAGTTGAGATGCCACATAAAAAAAATGGACCTATCCAATGCATGAACTGTCAAGAATTTGGCCATACCAAAACTTATTGCAAGTTGCCTACCGTTTGCGTTGTATGTGGTGAGTTGCACAGTACCGCTAACTGTGACAAAATAAAAGGTGATACCAAGGCAAAAAAATGCGGCAATTGCAGTGGAAACCACACTGCTAACTATAGAGGCTGTCCTCTTTACTCTTTTTTTAAAAATTCGTCGAACAGAAAAACAAATGCTACTCCCGATCAGCCCAACACCCCCTTAAACTACCCTCAGTTACCTCAACCGTCGTCTAGCCATAATCAATACTCAAATGTTCTAAAGTCTAACACGACTCTTACTCAGCAAAAACCTAATAGTCAATTTTCATACGCTAATATTTTAAAGAGTAACCAGACTCCGGCGCAAAAAACTGTACCAGCTAATGAAGAATCAGGGCATAATTTTAGTTGTATTGAAGCCTCAATAGAGATCCTAATACAAACAGTAAATACATTTACTCTCAACATGTCCTGTATGATGCAGGAAATGTTGAAAATGCAGTCTACCTTGTAGCAGGCTGTATTGAAAAAACCATGAACTTAAGAATCTGTTATTGGAACGCAAACGGCATCTGCCAACATAAAAATGAAATAGAATATTTTCTTCTGGATAAACAAATCGACGTTATGCTTATCTCAGAAACTCATTTAACGTCTCGAAGCTATTTTAAAATTAGTGGATATAATTTCTACGACACCAAGGATCCTCGAGGTAGAGCTTGTGGTGGCTCTGGAATCCTAATAAAAACTCGAATAAAACACTACCTACTAAATGACCTTCGTGAAGAATATCTTCAAACAACGAACATCTGTATTGAAAATTTTTATCAAAAGCTTGTGATATCATCTGTTTACTCTCCTCCCAGGTTTTCAATTTCACAGAGTCAATATACCGCATTTTATACAACACTGGGGTCCCGTTTTCTAGCAGCTGGCGACTACAATGCTAAACACACTTTTTGGGGCTCACGTTTAATCAGTCCTAAGGGTCGTGTTTTGTTTGACACAATTTCAAAAATGGGTTTGAATGTAGTTTCAAGTGGTCAGCCAACATATTGGCCAACGGATCGTCAAAAAATTCCTGATGTTATCGACTTTGGGATTATTAAAGGCGTGCCCAGCGAAATGACGGAAGTAGATGCATCTTTGGATTTGTCTTCAGATCACTCGCCTACTATTATCACTATTTACTCACACACAACCGCAAGACCAACATGTGATTTACCGCTGACATCTGCACGTATTAACTGGCTGAAATACAAAAAATATTAGAGTGCTCATTGCACGGAAAATATGCCATTGAGAACACCTACTGACATAGAAAATTCTATTAGGTTGTTTGAAGCACATGCCAAACAAGCTGCTCTTAATGCTTCTTCAATTCAACCAAATCAGCAAGCGAGATTTAACAATATTTTTTGTGCAGATATAGAAAGGCTATTGACTGAAAAACGGAGAGCTCGACGAGAATGGCAACGATACAGATCGCCTCAGCTAAAATTAAGGCTTAAGGAGTGTACCAAACAGCTAAGAAAAGTTTTACAATCACAAAAAACAGCTTCGCTGCAAAAATTTCTGCAAGAACTCGATGCAACACCATCAACAGATTATTCGCTGTGGCGTGCAGCCAGAGGACTTAAAAGGCCGGTGATATGTAAACCTCCATTACGAGCTTCAAATGGTGACTGGGCAAGAACTGATGCTGAAAAAGGTGCTCTTTTTGTTAAACACTTAGAAAAAGTATTTACTCCAAATATTTCTGCTGATATTACTGAACTGCCGCCAGTCGTCGCTTTACCAGAAATTCCGCTAAGATTTAATATTGTGGATATTCAAAAGGCTATTACAAGTCTAAACTCAAAAAAAGCCCCAGGTATTGATAGAATAAGCAACAAAATGCTGCAAGAATTGCCTTTCATTGCAAAACGAATAATACTATTCATCTTTAATAGTATTTTACGACTGCAATACTATCCGGCAGAATGGAAGGTTTCGATGATTACTATGATACCAAAGCCCGGTAAGGATCATACAAAGGTTGAATCCTATCGGCCTATCAGTCTATTGTCCAATATGTCGAAACTTTTTGAAAAACTGTACATGAGCAAGCTGACTCCTATAGTAACTAGCAGTGCATGTATTCCAGATCATCAATTCGGTTTTCGCAGTCAGCATAACACTATTGAACAAACTCACAGACTTGTGAATGTCATTAGAGAAACTTTTGAAAAAAAGAAATATTGTTCAGCGCTTTTTATTGATGTCGCACAGGCCTTTGATAAAGTATGGCACGAAGGTCTTGTCCACAAATTAACACAAAATCTACCCGCAAACATCGTCAGGCTCTTAAAAAGCTATCTAGAGGAACGAAAATTTGTAGTTAAGGAAGGCAATTTTTTAAGCCCCCCGCAGTCGATTGAAGCCGGAGTCCCTCAAGGCAGTATCTTCGGTCCTTTACTTTATTTAATATATGCCTCTGACTTACCGTTAAGCAGTATCATTCACACGTCAACATTTGCTGATGATACGGCTTTTCTAAGCGTTCATGAAAATCCTGTAGAAGCTTCCCGGAATCTACAAGGGTACATCTCAAAATTGGAAACATGGCTCAAACAATGGCGTATAAAAGTTAACGAGCAGAAATGTGCACACATCACTTTTACGTTGCGCAGGGAAACATGCCCGCCTATAAAAATTAACACCGAGACTATACCGCAACACACTGTAGTAAAATATCTAGGCGTTCATCTTGATCGTCGTTTAACATGGAAATCGCATATAGACGCAAAGTTGACACAAATGAAATTAAAAGCAGCCCAAATGAATTAGCTAATTGGAAGAAATTCTATATTAAGTCTTGACTGTAAACTTTTGTTATACAACGCGATCCTGAAACCAATATGGTGCTATGGAATCCAGCTATGGGGCACTGCCTCAGCATCAAGTGTAGAAAAAATTCAAAGGCGACAAAACAAAATTCTACGTACAATTACTGCAGCCCCCTGGTATATCCGAAATCAGAGAATTCACAAAGATCTTGATGTTCCGTTGGTTAAGACAGTATTTTGAAAACACGCTAAAAAATATATTGAAAAACTAGTATTGCACCCAAATCCACTTGCGCGCAACATTCTAAATTATAGAGGCCACACCCGGTTGAGAAGGAGGGATACTCTTTCTCTCAGCCGTACACGAGAGATGTAAAACATCAAAAATCAACAGTTGGAAACATATATTTATGTATTTTTAGATTTAAGATTTGAAAAACTTATTGATGTTTCAATTTATAATTGAAGATTCAATAAATAATAAAACTACCAAAAAAAAAAAAAATCAGAGTTCTCTTTTTTTTAATTTTCACTTCTATTAGTTTGTGTATGCAAATAGTTATGTGTATTGCACACAAGCAAAAAATAAAATAAAACCAGTAAAATAACTGTTCAATAAATGTTTTGTTTTTTTTATATTTTTTGTGACTTGAAAATTTTTTTTCTTTTATATTTTTTTTTTATATTCAGTTGCGACGATTATAAAAACGCGTCTGTTCACTACGAGAGTTGAAACTGATTGAATGAAAAAGAAATGCTGGCGATTATTTGGGCCTTAGACAATCTGCATTCGTACCTTTATGGTGCAAGAAAATTCAGAATCTTTGCCTCTAACTTATGCACTCAGCAATATAAATCACAACGCTAAGCTCAAGAGTTGGAAAGCGCGTCTCGAGGAGTACAACTACGAGCTGATTTACAAACCTGGTAAATCAAACTTAGTAGCCGATGCTCTCTCAAGGTTAGGACCCCGGAAAAAGCCATTGACTGAATCGCACAGCGATTCTTTGCAATGTGTAAACCAATTGAATTCGGAGACAGACAGTGCTTCCGAAGGACGGGATTCTAGAGGATCTGACAGGGACTCTGACACCATAACAGCTTCTGAAGGAGAATCATGTTCTGGAACAATGCACAGTGCAGAGCAAGATAACTCTGATTTAATACCTCACGTAGAAGCACCTATTAATGTGTTTCGAAACCAGATTATAATTATATTAGGTCGTGGGTTTTACTCTCATGAGGAGCCACACCCCGGTTTCCACAGACATTATGTTACTTTAGAAAATTTAAATGAAAACGTCCTAATCAACACTCTTAAAGAAAAACTTAACCCGAACGTGATAAATGGCATAAAGATACCAGAGAATTTCTTGGGTTTGATTCAACGAGTATATTTATCAAATTTCTCTTTGTACAAGATAAGAATCACGCAAAGAATTAATGAGGACACCTTGCTTAAGACAAACAACCGTGAGAATGTTTTATTTGAACAGTTTGCACTGTCTGGTGCAACGTCAGCAGAATTTTTTTTTTGTGGTAGTTTTATTATTTATTGAATCTTCAATTAAAAATTGAAACATCAATAAGTTTTTCAAATCTTAAATCTAAAAATACTTTAATATATGTTTAGCCAGTGCTAAACAACATTTTTAATTCCAACTGTTGATTTTTGATGTTTTACATCTCTCGTGTACGGCTGAGAGAAAGAGTATCCCTCCTTCTCAACCGGGTGTTGCCTCTAAAATTTAGAATGTTGCGCGCAAGTGGATTTGGGTGCAATACTAGTTTTTCAATATATTTTTTTGCATGTTTTGAAAATACTGTCTTCACCAACGGAACATCAAGATCTTTGTGAATTCGCTGATTTCGGATATACCAGGGGGCTGCAGTAATTGTACGTAGAATTTTGTTTTGTCGCCTTTGAATTTTTTCTACACTTGATGCTGAGGCAGTGCCCCATAACTGGATTCCATAGGACCATATTGGTTTCAGGATCGCGTTTAATAACAAAAGTTTACAGTCAACACTGTATATAGAATTTCTTCCAATAAGCCAATTCATTTGGGCTGCTTTTAATTTCATTTGTGTCAACTTTGCGTCATTAACTTTTATCCGCCATTGTTTTAGCCATGTTTCCAATTTTGAGATGTACCCTTGTAGATTCCGGGAAGCTTCTACAGGATTTTCATGAGCGCTTAGAAAAGCCGTATCATCAGCAAATGTTGACGTGTGAATGATACTGCTTAACGGTACGTCAGAGGCATGTATTAAATAAAGTAAAGGACCGAAGATACTGCCTTGAGGGACTCCGGCTTCAATCGACTGCGGGGGGCTTGAAAAATTACCTTCCTTAACTACAAATTTTCGTTCCTCTAGATAGCTTTTTAAGAGCCTGACGATGTTTGCGGGTAGATTTTGTATTAATTTGTAGACAAGACCTTCGTGCCATACTTTATCAAAGGCCTGTGTGACATCAATAAAAAGCGCTGAACAATATTTCTTTTTTTCAAAAGTTTCTCTTATAACATTTACAAGTCTGTGAGTTTCTTCAATAGTGTTATGCTGACTGCGAAAACCGAATTGATGATCTGCAATACATGCACTGCTAGTTACGATAGGAGTCAGCTTGCTCATGTACATTTTTTCAAAAAGTTTCGACATATTGGACAATAAACTGATAGGCCGATAGGATTCAACCTATGTATGATCCTTACCGGGCTTTGGTATCATAGTAATCATCGAGACCTTCCATTCTGCCGGATAGTATTGCAGTCGTAAAATACCATTAAAGATGAATAGTATTATTCGTTTTACAATGAAAGGCAATTCTTGCAGCATTTTGTTGCTTATTTTATCAATACTTGGGGCTTTTTTTGAGTTTAGGCTTGTAATAGCCTTTTAAATCTCCACAATATTAAATCTTGGCGGAATTTCTGGTAAAGCGACGACTGGTGGCAGTTCAATAATATCAGCAGAAATATTTGGAGTCAATACCTTTTCTAAGTGTTTAACAAAAAGAGCCCCTTTTTCAGCATTAGTTCTTGCCCAGTCACCATTTGAAGCTCGTAATGGAGGTTGACATATCACCGGCATCGAGTTCTTGCAGAAATTTTTGCAGCGAAGCTGTTTTTTGTGTTTGCAAAACTTTTTTAAGCTGCTTGGTACACTCCTTAAGCCTTAATTTTAGCTGAGGCGATCTGTATCGTTGTCATTCTCGTCGAGCTCTCCGTTTTTCAGTCAATAGCCTTTCTATATCTGCACAAAAAATATTGTTAAATCTCGCTTGTTGATTTAGTTGAATTGAAGAAGCATTCAGAGCAGCTTGTTTAGCATGTGCTTCAAACAACCTAATAGAATTTTCTATCTCAGTAGGTGTTCTCAATGGCATATTTTTTTTTCGTGCAATGAGCAGTCAAATATTTTTTGTATTTCAGCCAATTAATACGTGCAGATGTCAGCGGTAAATCACATGTTGGTCTTGCAGTTGTGTGTAAGTAAATAGTGATAATAGTAGGCGAGTGATCTGAAGACAAATCCAAAGATGCTTCTACTTCCATCATTTCGCTGGGCACACCTCTCGAGATTCCAAAGTCGATAACATCAGGAATTTTTTGTCGATCCGTTGGCCAATATGTTGGCTGACCACTTGAAACTACATTCAAACCCATTTTTGAAATAGTGTCAAACAAAACACGACCTTTAGGACTGATTAAACGTGAACCCCAAAAAAGTGTGTTTAGCATTGTAGTCGCCAGCTGCTAGAAAACGGGACCCCAGTGTTGTATAAAATGCGGTATATTGACTCTCTGAAATTGAAAACTTGGGAGGAGAATAAACAGATGATATCACAAGCTTTTGATAAAAATTTTCAATACAGATATTTGTTGCTTGAAGATATTCTTCACGAAGGTCATTTAGCAGGTAGTGTTTTATTCGAGTTTTCATTAGGATTCCAGAGCCACCACAAGCTCTACCTCGAGGATCCTTAGTATCGTAGAAATTATATCCACTAATTTTAAAAAAGCTTCGAGACGTCAAATGAGTTTCTGAGATAAGCATAACATCGATTTGTTTTTCCAGAAGAAAATATTCTATTTCATTTTTATGTCGGCAGATTTTTAAGCTCACGGTTTTTTCAATACAGCCTGCAAAAAGGTAGACTGCATTTTCAACATTTCCTGCTTCATACAGGACATGTTGAGTGTAAATGTATTTACTGTTTGTATTAGGATCTCTATCGAGGCTTCAATACGACTAAAATTATGCCCTGATTCTTCATTAGCTGGTACAGTTTTTTGCGCCGGAGTCTGGTTACTCTTTAAAATATTAGCGTATTAAAATTGACTATTAGGTTTTTTTTGAGTAAGAGTCGTATTAGACTTAAGAACATTTGAGTATTGATTATGGCTAGACGACGGTTGAGGTAACTGTGGGTAGTTTAAAGGGGTGTTGCGCTGAGCGGGAGTAGCATTTGTTTTTCTGTTCGACGAATTTTTAAAAAACGAGTAAAGAGGGCAGCCTCTATAGTTACCAGTGTGGTTTCCACTGCAATTGCGGCATTTTTTTGCCTTTGTATCACCTTTATTTTGTCACAGTTAGCGGTACTGTGCAACTCACCACATACAACGCAAACTTGCAATTAGTTTTGGTATGGCCAAATTCTTGACAGTTCATGCATTGGATAGGTCCATATTTTTATGTGGCATCTCAACTGTAACTCTTCTGTGTAACAAGTACTTTAGATTATAGATTGGGTGCGATTCATTTTTTTTAATTTTCAAATCACCTGGCTGTAGCTTGACTCTAAAAATAGGTTGGGGGATTTTTTCCCTATTTTTGATGTAAGAAACATTTTTAATTTTGAAGCCATTATTTTCAAGGCCAGACTTTACCTCTTCTGGATCCACACTAGAGTCTATACCTTTTATTACGACGGGTAGACCTTTAGCACTCTTTAATTGGTACGTATAAAAATTTTTGTTTTTTGACTCAAGGTCAGAAACTATTTTTCGGTAATTACTTTCTTGCACTACCTGGATTTTTGTTTCGTTAATATTTCCACGCTTAATTGGAGTTACATAGAACTCATTTTCTCCAATTAAGGAGATAAGGCTTTTTACCAAAAAACTAGAGTTCTGCTCTCTTATATATATCGGTGGAGGTTTACTCGACCTTGTTGTAGTTGTGTCTTCATTGTCTTGTTCAGATAAAATCGCGAAACGATTTCCGGAATTTTTTATTTTGTTTTTCCATCTCTGGGAACTTTCGCTGTTGATGCTATTTGAGCTGATTTTGGACTTCTTCCCCTTTTTAACACGGTTATGTATCTGTCCATTCCTGTTTGAATTTTATTATCATTTATTTATTGTACTCACCGCACACACATTTTGGGGTTCACGTTTAATCACACCTAAGGGACGAATTTTATTCGACACAATATCTAAAATGGGTTTGAATGTAGTTTCAAGTGGACAGCCAACATATTGGCCAACAGATCGACAAAAAATTCCTGATGTTATCGACTTTGGAATTGTGAAAGGCGTGCCCAGCGAGATGGTTAAAGTTGAAGCATCTTTGGAAATATCTTCAGACCACTCGCCTACAATTGTCACTATTTACTCACACACAACATGTGATTTAGCGACGACATCTGCACGTATTAACTGGAAATACAGAAAATATCTGAGTGCTCATTGCTCGGAAAAAATGCCGCTGAGAACACCTTCAGACATAGACGATTCTCTCAGGTTGTTTGAAGCGCATGTTAAACAAGCTGCTTTTAATGCTACTTCAAATGAAATAAACCAACCATTGAGATTTAACTATATTTTTTCTGTCGATATAGAGAGGCTTTTATCTGAAAAAAGGAAAGCTCGACGAGAATGGCAACGTTACAGATCGCCTCAGCTAAAATTAAGGCTTAAGGAGTGTACCAAACAGCTTAGAAAAGTTTTGCAAGCTCAAAAAACAGCTTCCCTTCAAAAATTCCTTCAAGAGCTAGATGCAACACCACAAACAGATTATTCACTGTGGCGTGCAGCCAGAGGACTAAAAAGGCCGGTGATATGCAAACCCCCATTACGAGCCCCAAATGGTGACTGGGCAAAAACTGATGCTGAAAAAGGTGCACTTTTTGTTAAACACTTAGAAAAAGTTTTCACTCCGAATATTTCTGCTGATATTGTTGAACTGCCACCAGTCGTCCCTTTACCAGAAATACCGATGAGATTTAACATGACGGAGATTGAAAATACTATTACTAATCTTAACACCAGAAAAGCCCCAGGTGTCGACAAAATAAGCAACAAAATGCTTCAAGAATTGCCTTACACTGCAAAAAGAATAATACTATTCATTTTTAACAGTATTCTACGCCTAGAACATTATCCTAAAGAATGGAAGGTTTCGCTAATTACTATCATACCAAAGCCCGGTAAGGATCATACAAAGGTTGAATCCCATGGGGCTATTAGTTTACTGTCTAACATTTCAAAACTATTTGAAAAGCTGTATATGAGCAAGCTGATGCCTAAAATGACTAGTAATGGATGTATTCCAGATCATCAATTCGGTTTTCGCAGACAACATAACACAATTGAACAAACTCACAGACTTGTGAATGTCGTTAGAGACACTTTTAAAAACAGAAATACTGCTCTGCGCTCTTTATTGATGTCTCACAAGCTTTCGATAAAGTATGGCACGAAGGTCTTTTCAACATATTAACACAAAATCTACCAGCAAACATCGTAAAGCTTTTAAAAAGCTATTTAATGGAACGTAAATTTGTAGTTAGGGATGGCAATTTTTTAAGCCCTCCGCAGTCGATTGAAGCCGGAGTCCCTCAAGGCAGTATCTTCGGACCCTTACTTTATTTAATATATGCCTCTCACTTACCGTTAAGCAGTAACATTCATACATCAACATTTGCGGATGATACAGCCTTTCTAAGCGTTCACGAAAATCCTGTAGAAGCTTCCCGCAACTTACAAGAATATATATCCAAACTGGAAAAATGGCTTAAACAATGGCGTATAAAAGTTAACGAGCAGAAATGTGCACATATCACTTTTACGTTGCGCAGGGAAACATGCCCGCCTATAAAAATTAACACCGAGACTATACCACATCACACTGTAGTCAAATATCTAGGCGTTCATCTTGATCGTCGTTTAACATAGAAATGGCATATAGACGCAAAGTTAACACAAATGAAACTAAAAGCAGCCCAAATGAATTGGCTTATTGGAAGAAACTCTATACTAAGCCTTGACTGTAAAATTCTCTTATACAACGCGATCCTGAAACCAATTTGGTCCTATGGAATCCAGTTATGGGGCACTGCCTCAGCATCGAACGTAGAAAAAATTCAAAGGCGACAAAACAAAATTCTACGTACAATTACTGCAGCCCCCTGGTATGTCAGAAACCATCGAATTCATAAAGACCTAGACGTTCCGTTGGTGAAGACAGTATTTTCAAAACACGCGAAAAAATATATAAAAAAACTTGAGTTGCACCCAAATCCACTTGCGCGAGTTAATTATTCGTAATACACGGAGTTCAAAAAAATATTTTTTCTTCACGCTTATGCGTGTTGTTTTCTTTATTATATTTTCTTGACTAACTCTAATTTTACAAATATCTTACAAAGTAATTTATAATGTTAGTTTCTTATCAACTATGTGCTTACAATATTTCTTATCATTATTTTAAACTGTTGTTTATGGTGTTTATCTTACATTATGTTTCTTTGTCTTATTATGAATAATTAAACATGTTTGTTCTTTTGTTTAATCTATGTTTCTTTGTCTTATATTTTACATTATATTTCTTTGTCTTAAATATTTAAACATGTTCATTTCTGTTTAATCTATATTTATGATTCATAGTTATTTACTTAATATTATCATGTATGTCTGAGCATGCTATTCTTATCTTAAATCTTAATATTATGTACTACCATAGAGACTGACCTTAACTCCCCCCTGGGTTAAGCAAGATCGTCCCGATCTTTCCTAATGCGTTGTAATTCTATTTTGTATGCTCTGTTAAAATTTTCTATTTCCGTCTTCCTCCTACATTCAGTTATACATGTTGTAATTTTTATTATAAAGTAGATTATTTTTGTTAGTAGTATAAGAAAAAATATACTGTAAAAGAAAGATCTAATGGGATGTTCCTCAATTGGGATTGTGATTTTTTTTAATGAATCTATATTGTTAAAAGCCAGTGTGCTATCAGATTCTATTATTTCTAGAATTTCGAAATTTTCGTTATGTTTCATATGGATAGCTTTGTTTATTGTGTCATGAATATTCTTAAATACCTTGTTATCTATCGTGACTTCGTCTGTATATGTTACTAAGATTATACCAGTGGTGGTGATATTGTTGACATTGTGGTCTCCGTCCAGTAATATTGAGCCTTCGTCAATTTCTAATAATTTTTTGTTATATTCTTGAACCACTGTGCATTTACTATTTCTGTTATTGAGTAGTTGGATTATGCATGTGTCTGTTTCGTTATTTGTTTGGCATATGTTTCTGCCCAGATAGTTCTTGCAAAGCTTTACTCTAATATATTCTTTGTTGCATTCAGCGATTAGTTGATCTGTCTGAACTTTTCCATGCCTAAAGCTTATAGGTGTGAATTTAAAAAGGTTACAGTGTTTATTAAGTATGGGATATTTATACATTGTTACGAATAGCTCCCCTGTACCTGCTACGTGTACATCTGCATATTCCAATATGTTTATTATTGGTACCGAGATTAATTCATGTTCCAATATTTCCTTTATATCGTCCATATTCAAAGATTCTGTAAGATATTCATTATTCTTCGCGGCATTTATTGTTCGAACAAGTAAAAGTAGCTGCTCGTGCACTTCTTTTATAATGATGTGGTTTTCTAAAGTGTGGCCTTGTAATGAATCAATTAATTTCTCAAACCTAGAGTTCATTAAGCGTTGTTTTTCATTATTGTTTATTAATACATTTATTGCTTTTTCCATTTCTATGAAGTCATTATGATCTGGGTTTCCAGTGATAAATTTTAGTGCAGACCCTAGGAAGTTAAGTGATCTTGCATATCTTTTGTGCTCATTCAGTTGTCCTGCTAGTGTCTCAATTTTCTTTATCCAAACTTTTTCCTGAGTAGTAGGCTCATATTCTTTTGTAATGATATTTCTGTATGGTGTGAGTATTCTTGTCAAGTTAGTTACGTGAAAAAGATATGAAAATTCGTTGAATAGCAAAGCATCTTCGGTTTTAGTTAGCAAGAATTTTCTATCTTCTAATTTTTTTATTTCCACGTCTGCTTTTATTGCTAATACGGCATTCACGAGTAATATTAGGAATTTGAGTGTCTTCATTTTTTAATGTATAGTTCTTTATGTTGTCCTTGTGTACAATAACTCCTCCCTGTGTTAAAATTGTGTCCTCACGATCTTCTTTTACTATGTGTTTTTTATATCTTGCGTTATTTTTCTTTCTTAATCCTGATATTTTTACTAGTATTTGTTCACCTGGATCAAATGTGCGGTGTTTTCTTCCCTTGTTTAATTTTTCCAATGTTTTTCTTGATGCTGTTTTTATTTTTTCTGATATGTCTTGTTGTTTGTATTCTATTCTACCAAAATGTATGTCGCTGGGCTTATGTTCTGTTACCGTATGTATCGATTCATTGAGTGCTTTAACTGTCCTAAATATTTCTTCTATTATCGTTGTACTATTCTGTATTTTGAATATTCTAGATAATTCTGATATTGTATTGTGTGCTCTTTCGACTTGACCTTTTGCTGTTGATCTATAGACTGGTGTTTCTACTTTCTTTATGTTGTATTTTTCACACATCTGCTTTACTGAAGGTGATGTAATGCAGGGTTCATTATCAGTCATGAGTCGTTTGCAGTTTGGAAAATTATTTGTGATTAATTCTTCTAGCTTATCACTCATTCGTTCTTTTGATTCACACTCTCTTATTGCTATGTATTTTGAATATTTATCTATTGCAACCAAAAATATTTTCTTATCGTTATAATATATATCTGCGTGTATATGTGTTCCCTTTTCTATTGGTATGTCTGAATCTGTCAGAGGTTCTCGTGTAGGTTGCCTTTCATATTTTCCAAAGAGGCATGCTACGCATTTTTTATTGTATGCTTTACATTCTCTTTTTAAATTTGGCCAAAAAAATGTTTCAAGTATCTCCTTAGTGTTGTTTTTATACCCCCTATGAGCTCTATCGTGAGTTTCTTTGATTATTTTAATTTGTTCTTCTTTATCAGAAACATCTCTTAATTTCTTTTGTGTATAAACGAATTTCATTCCATTGAATATTTCTTTTATTTTCCCACCAAATCGGTATATTGTTTCGGGATTTGTATATATTGCAGTTATTCTATTTGGGTTTAGTATCTGTTTTAATTCACAGATTAAATTTTCTTCGTTTGTAAAATGTACCTGATACCGGATTTTGTTTGTAAACACTGTATTTGTTATTGTTTTGTTGGTGTCTACGCTTGGTATCAGTTCGATTTGAGTCGCATATGTATTGAAGGGTTGGGATACTGCTTCAATAGCATTTGTTGGAGAACTTATTGCTGAGTGAACTGTACTGATAGTTGAAGAGTTTATTTGCTGTCTTGAAAGTGCATCGGCTACAACATTCAAATGACCTGGTTTATATACCAGTTTTGCTCCAAAATCTTCGATTATGTTTTTCCACCTCATAAGTTTTGTGTTTGGATTTTTTTCGGATGTTGCAAATGTTAAGGACTGGTGATCAGTGTAGATTGTCAAATCAGCTACACCATAAATATAATTCCTAAGTTTTTGTAATGACCAAATAATTGCCAATAATTCTTTTTCATTGGTGCTGTAATTTTCCTCTGTTTTACTTAAAGTGCGTGATAAGAAAAATATCGGTTTCTTGTATTGACTAAGAACTGCTCCAAGTGCTATGTTGGATGCATCAGTTGTTAGTTCAAAAGGTTTAGAATAGTCGGGTTGGAAAAGTTCTACTTGTTCCCTTAAACATGTTTTTAAGTTATTTATGGCTTCTAATGCTTGCTTATCAAGGTTTATATACGTATTCTTACTCTTATTTTTTCCTATTTGGCCATTGTCTCCTCTCAAATGTACTGTCAAGGGTTTGGCTATGCTGGCATATCCCCTAATAAATTTTCTATAATATCCCGTCATTCCTAAAATCCTCTTAAGTCCTTCAGAGTTTTAGGAATAGGGTAATTACTAATTGCTGCTACTTTCTCAGGGTTTGTTGAAATCCTATTATGTTTTATAACATGTCCTAGGTATTCCACTTCCGTTTGAAAGAATTTAGATTTCTCGTCAGATACCTTGAGTGTTGCTTTATTTAATGCTTCAAATATTATTTCGATATGCTTCATGTGTTCTTCGATTGAAGAGGAGTATATGATTACATCGTCTATATATACGTATGCAAATTTACCTATGTAGTCTCTAAGAATGTCATCCACACATCTTTGGAATATTGCAGGTGCATTTTTTAGGCCAAAGGGCATTCGAATAAATTCATATTTACCGCCGTTTACACAAAATGCTGTTTTTTCCCTATCTTTTTCAGCGATTCTTATCTGGTGAAAGCCAGATTCTAAGTCTAGAGTGGTAAAATATTGGGCTTTACCTAAGTTTTGTATGGTCATATTCACATCTGGAATAATGTACCTATCTGTAACTGTGTTGGCGTTTAATTTTTGGAAATCGATGACCATTCGTTTTTTGGGTCTTCCTTGTTCATCCATACCCTTTTTAGGGACTGTCCATATTGGAGAGTTGTACGGGCTATTGCTTTTTTGTATAATTCCTTCATTAAGTAATTTTTTTATTTCTTTATTGACGAACTCATTATCCGCTATGGGATATGGATACTGTTTCGTCCATATTGGCTCTTCGTTTTGTGTTCTGATGGTGGCTTCAATAGTCGTTGTGAAGGGTAATGGTCCTATGCCATTATTTTCCTTCATAATTTTATCTATCTTTTGCCTATATTTTTCTTCTCCTACGATATAATTCAGTTTGGGTTGACTCGCACTATCTATGGTGGTTAAGGTCATATCCCTAAGGTTTATACTAGCATTTAATACATTTAGTCCTTCTAATCCTAAAATCATATCAAATGATTCAATATTACTTAATTCAAAAAAAGTTATTTCCCTATTCATTAATTTTATTATTCTTTTCGTGTTTATTATGGAGTAACCGTGTATGGTTTTTATTTTAATGGGTTTAATTTTTATCCTATCTGAAGAGTCGCAATTTATATTTATATAATTATGGGTTGCACCGGTATCAATTAAAATATCATATTTTTTATTACTTAAATCACTAGTTAAGGTGAGATAGGGCAACCCGTCTCTTAGTTTAAATTATCTAATCTTAAGTTATTTACCATTTGTCCTGTTTCCACGTACATACTTGAATTGTCATCTTGTTCTTGGGATGTATGGTTTATTCGTTGTTGTTTATTGATGTAATGATTACCACTGTGTTCTCGCTTCCATGGTCGGTTGTCTACGAAAGATTGATGTGGAGTGTTGTAATTGGTATTAGTTCTCCTTTGTGCATGTACAATCTGCCTGGAGTCCGTTTCCATAGGGACAGGTTTAGGTTGTTGATTGTTGTAGCTTCGTTGATTATAGTGTTGTTGAAAATGTCCTTTCTGTGGTGTAAAATTTGGACGTCTATAATGATGTGTATGGTGATAGGACTGCTCTTTCTGTGAGTGATGGCTCTGAGGTTGTTTGTTTTCGTTATCATATGATAACCGTAAATTCTGATGATGGTTATCATGCTCAAAAGTTCTAGCAACAGCATATGCATGTTCTAGATCATTTAAAGAGTTGGCATATAAAGTAGATCTGATAAAAGCGTTTGTTACCCCAGAAACGAATACACGTACTGCTTCATCATTAGCATTTCTTATCATAG
The DNA here is from genome assembly GCA_947311025.1 of Lypha dubia. Classification (NCBI taxonomy): domain Eukaryota; kingdom Metazoa; phylum Arthropoda; class Insecta; order Diptera; family Tachinidae; genus Lypha; species Lypha dubia. The sequence continues at coordinate 73,876,604 of OX371260.1, forward strand.
CTTCGATTGCAGTAGGATGGTCACCAGACATTGAAATTTTGGATGTAACTAAATTCAATGCTTGATTTATTCTGTCATGATATTCTGATAGAGATGATTTATTTTGTTTTATTCTTCGCATTTCTTCCTGGAGGACATATAGTGGACGCATGTCAGCATATGTGTAATCCAATCTATTTCGAATGGCTTCAAAATTAAACGGAGTATTATTGTTGGTTAATATATCCGATGCTTGGCCTCTGATTTTTGATTTAATTATGGAAAGGGCTTCAGAGTAACGGCTTTGTCCTTCAAAATTTTTTATGTCGTTCATTAATCTTGAGACGTCTTCTCGCCATGCCCTATACTCTGTTTGGTTACCACTGAATGTTGGCAGGGCTTTAAATACTTCCAGAGAGATGTCAGAGGGCTGTTGGTAGTTTGTTACCACATCCTTGAGTTTCACCACTGGTGCTGGTTCTAGCAGCGGGTTGACACGAATACTTGCCATTTTCTCATTTAGTGCTTGGCAATATTGCTCCATTTCGAGTAGTCTTGTAGTGAGAACTGCCATGCGTTCTTCGTTGGTTGCCATTTCCAATGGACGCTGTTCGTCAAAGTTCCCTTCACGTTTCTTTTTAAATGAGTGCATGAATTTCTATTATTGTTGAATATTTTGCTTTCACTGTTTTTTATATATATCCTGTTCTATGCAGGATTTTGTTGTTTTTTTCTTTTTACTAAACGATTTTTGATAAACTCTTTTTTTAAATAAATTTTTTAGATATTAAAATTTGTTGAGATTTTTTTATTTTCGTTTTCTCTATGGAAAATTTTATTTTTTATTTTTTCTTCCTATGAAGAAATTTTTTACTCGCGTCCTTGCTGCGACAAGGATTCCACGATGGTCCGCCTCTGAAGGATAAGTATAATTATCCTCCTGGCAGGATCGCCAGTTAATTATTCGTAATACACGGAGTTCAAAAAAATATTTTTTCTTCACGCTTATGCGTGTTGTTTTCTTTATTATATTTTCTTGACTAACTCTAATTTTACAAATATCTTACAAAGTAATTTATAATGTTAGTTTCTTATCAACTATGTGCTTACAATATTTCTTATCATTATTTTAAACTGTTGTTTATGGTGTTTATCTTACATTATGTTTCTTTGTCTTATTATGAATAATTAAACATGTTTGTTCTTTTGTTTAATCTATGTTTCTTTGTCTTATATTTTACATTATATTTCTTTGTCTTAAATATTTAAACATGTTCATTTCTGTTTAATCTATATTTATGATTCATAGTTATTTACTTAATATTATCATGTATGTCTGAGCATGCTATTCTTATCTTAAATCTTAATATTATGTACTACCATAGAGACTGACCTTAACTCGCGTAATATTTTTCATTATAGAGGCCACACCCGGCTGAAGAGAAGGGATACTCTTTTTCTCAGCTGTTCACGAGAGATGTAAAATAACAAAAATTAACCGTTGAAATTAAAAATTTTGTTTAGCATTGGCTAAACTTTTATTTAATATTTTTTAGATTTAAGATTTGAAAAACTTATTGATAATTCAATTTAAATAATTAAAGATTATATAAATAAGTAAATTATCAAAAAAAAAAAAAAAAAATTGTACTCACCGCATCTACCATTTTGTGCACGTTGGTCACCTTTTTACTTATTGTTTGTTTGTACAGCTAAGCTGACAAGTTTGCTGATGGGTGCAATTGTTGTTGCTTCTTGATCATTATTTAACATGTTCAGAGATAATGAACGCGCACGAGTATTTGTGTTTTCTGTTAAATTCAGGTTTTTGTTTAATTAATTTTTTTTATTGTCGTCATCAGCAACTAAAGTTATATATTGTACATTCCTACTACGAGCAGTAGGATTATTGTTGTTTTTATCAGAAGATTAACTCATCAGAGTTCTCTTTTTATTTTCACTTATATTAGTTTGTGTATGCAAATATTTATGTATATTGCACATAAGAAAAAAATAAAATAAAACCAGTAAAATAACTGTTCAATAAATGTTTTGTTTTTTTATATTTTTTTTAACTTGAAAATTTTTTTTTTTATATATTTTTTTTTATTCAGTTGCGACGATTATAAAAACGCGTCTGTTCACTACGAGAGTTGAAACTGAATGATCGAAGTCCTTATGACTTCGTTAAGTTGTATGATAACTCGTTTATTAACTAAAAAAAGAAAAATAGTAAACAAATTGTTTGGTAAAGGTGTAATTTAAATTAATATTTGATCACAAGTGAGAAAAAGTATTTGAATAACGAGTTTCATTTTATTTGTTTTGATTATTTATACATCACAAGCTCATTTTGTGTAATTAAAATTATTTTGAGCTCTGTCAAATCGGAAAATAATAATAATAATTTTTTTAAATCTAATAAGAGTCCCATCCATAGCGCTAATAATTCCAGGGAAGTTGCTGATTTCTTTAAATTTTTTTGATATCTTAACCCCTTCTTCAACAGAAGTTCGCACTCTTATGTACTGTTTCCCATGCTTAGCCAAGGCACGAGCAACTTTTGCACAAATTCTGCTCACAGTTGGTTGGGCAAGACCATGAAGGTCTCCAACATCATCCTGAAACTAGAAGTATGATTTTGGGTAGTTATTTACATTACCATTACAGAGTGCAAAACATACTTCTCTTCGTCACCAACAACGTAAAGCTACTAAAACCTGAAGTGTTGTGTGTCCTCCTTTCGCCGAGGCGGCGATGGCAGCTAGCTCACACAGCATCCTTTCAGGGCACGATCCCAACCCTCAACCTCAGCGGAGATACAAACAATATATAAAACCAAACAACAAAACAAAAAAAAACAAAAAATTAAATCTAACAGCAAGGGAAACACACTGGAGAGAGGACATAGATGGTGTTCCTCTACCTGCCCATCCTAACTGGGACACAACTATTCCGAATACATAATTTTGGTCCCCCAAACACACGCTCACCTCTCCACACCGCTCTACAGAAAGTTTTTACCAAATTTACAATTATCCTTACCGTTTGTTTATTAAAACGATATTTCTGCTTAAATTGGTTATCCGGAATGGAAAACGGGTCAGTTCTCTTTTTGTAAATTTTTGTTTGACGATTGTTTGAAATTTCGGCAATATTTTCTATTATAAATAATATTTATTTGTTGCGGGTTAGCAATATCTAAATAAATATTTCGTTGGTAGCCATACCAACTCATCAGTAGATGTTTTACTCTTTATGTTTAAAAAGTTTCAAAGCTTATCCATTTATACGAAAACTCACAAATAAATTTGTGATTACAAAGCATAAGAATAGTCTTTAAAAACTTTTCAAACATACACAACAAATAATTTTCCATTATGAATGTGTTTACTTTTCTACACCTATACAATTAGTCAACCGCTGGTTGCCATTATATGTTTTGACAAGTGATCGCTACGCATAAATTTCTTATTACACTCGGGACATTGAAAACGTTTTTCACCTGTGTGAGTACGTCGATGCCTTTGCAACTCATCCGATCTGGTGAAACGTTTGCCACAAAACAGCCAGGTGCACACAAATGGACGTTCGCCAGTATGTCATCGAAGATGAGCTCTTAAATGTGAAGTTTTACCATAGACTTTATTACAACCTGGAATATGACAGATATTTTGTTTTTTACGATCCGATTTATTTTCACCCTCTACACAATTGGGGCAAGTGCAGGCTACACGGTTTAAGCGTGGCTTTATGCCTAAATTACCAGAATCATTTAAATCAATATTAACGTTGACGGAGGTCTGTGATGGCGGCTGATGTTTGTATAGGTGAAGAAAAGTAAACACGAGAGCGAATAGAGAGGACTCTTCGTTTAATGGCAATAATGATAACTGGTGCCCTTACAACAACGCCTACAAAGGCTCTTTTCGCTATGCTGGGCTGGCTTTCGGTTGATCTCTTGTCTAGGAAGTTAGTACTGCGCACTGCGATACTATTGAGTACCACTGACGCATGGAAACATCGACCATGGGCCATTGTAATGACCATTGGAATTATCAATGATCTCTTTGAATATTGCATTCCAAAACCTTCCTTTAATAGAGTATTTAATTACGCTTTATCGGAGGACCTCTGCCCTACAGCACATGGGGCCTTCAAATGGGGCTATAGAGTTGGCAGGGGTATCTACATTGAGGAATTTGGGATCAGCATTTCATTCAGGCTCCCGGATTAATGTAGCATCTTACAAGCAGAAATGTTCGCCATCAAAAAGGGAATAAACTGGCAGCGGTACTATCGGATAACAAACAGAGTTATTCAAATCATAACCGACACTGACAATTTCTGCGGTGTTCCGCTCTCAGCCTGTTAGAAACGAGTTGATGAAGCTCTTATGCAGTAAGCACAAACCAGATGGTATCATGAGCCAACCTGCACCATAGCAAGGACACTATGGCCTCGCATCAATAGAACTAAAAACCTGTTGAAATTTCCCAAGATGCAATTGGGAATTCTTGTGGCCGCAGTCACAGGGCACTGCACCTTCGGTACCCACGCTAGATACATGGGTCTACCATATAATAAATACTGCTCCAGCTGTAATGACGAGGAAGAAGAAAGCATCGCATACCTTCTATGCCTCTGCCTAGCAATGGAGGCTCACCGTCTTCGCTTTTTAGGCAGAAGATCCTTCAGTACCCTCTCTCTAAAAACGATATTTTTCTAAATTAGATCTTTAATCATACGCTTAAAGCGTCAAAGAGGCAGAACATGCACATCTTCGGGGCACAGTTGTATATGCCCATGAAAAGTTGGTGCATTTCAACGACCGAGGGGAGTGCACTCAGGATTAACCTCGCAACTAGGAGAGTAAATTTAATCGAGAAAAACACACAATATTCCTTATTTGCGAGGACCAACACTAGACGTTAGGCATGGTTTTGTGAATAAAAGTCTTAGACTCGCTAAGACCTAGTAGCAATGGCCATATTTTCTAATCTCTGCGAAAATTTATTATGCATAAAGCACTGCGCGATGAGCAAACATGTTGAGTGAGCGCTCACTGTTTTAGGTAGCAAAGAATTTTTCAAATCAAAATTTTTTCAACACACTGTGACGACAAAAGTCCGTATGTAGTTTTTGCCACACAGGTTTTTAACCAAAAAAAATATATTTTGAATTATATAATTTGTGTCTAACCATAAATCATATTTGTATACAATTATTAGATACCCCTTAAGGGAAATTAGTTGAATTAATCCCCACTACATAGTTTTAAATGAATTCAAATTAATCATTTAAACTTAACGGATAAATAAACTGCCATCATAGGTAGATATGATATAAGTTGTAACTTACCCTTACACACAGCACTGCACAACCCAGCCATCGAACAGCCGGTCACACACACAACTTATGCACAATGTATGAGTGCGGCTGTGTGTGTATCTTGTGTGTGCCAGCATTTACCTAGAAAAGGCGACACATGAGTTGATTGAGTTGAGTTGGTTGGCAGCTGCTAATGCGGTAAGACCTCTTGACAGCGTTGTCAACTTTGAAATTTCAAAAGGCACCAAAATGGAGAAAAAAACGCGCCATTTAACAAAAAGCGCACCAAGTTCAGATTTTTTTTTATTGAAAATTTTTATTGAATTAATTTTGCGTCTTTACAACATTTAACTTTAGTCCAAAATTCTAATGTTGATATAATATTGTGCCAATGCATGAAGTGAATCATTCTCCACCCTTTTTCAATACTAGATAATATTTCGACATCGGATTCAATTGTACTGCATGATATCATATTTGCAATGGGATAAAACATTTTGTACAGTGCTGGTTGTTGATGTCGGTTGTAGCTAAATGGGCTTAAATGTGCAATGTGTTTCCGTGTTCCAGCATGCCGAACAAGGTTGGATATTTAAGCGAGATATCGCATTTGCAGTAAAAACATCTTGCGTTTGTGTTATTATTTGGTCAAGGCCGAATCCATTGCTTAAAGTCTTCGCTAATGAGCTCCTTTTTTAGACTCCATTCTTGACACTAACTTTAGATATTTCTTTTAGTAAATATAAATTTTATTACTTTTAGTGTTACAACCCTTTATATAAACTTTTACGCATTTGATAAAAAACGAACAATGATCGCAAGTCTCAAGAACACTTTGTTTTTGCTAAGCTCTTTAACAGACTTGACAACTTTTACGACAAAAAACAATTATTTACTCTGAAAATCTAAAAGGGACAACAAATTTCGTATAATGAAATGTTACAAATTATCTATAACAACAAAACGGTTTAACGGTTTTTGTTAATGTGTTTTGGCACCTCTTAAACATCATTAATCGTTGCTCTTATTATGGTCTGTAAAATTGAATGTAAAAACTGTACACAAATTGAATGAAATGGTATTGAAACAGTTGTATTTTTTGTACAAAATTCTTTTTTCTCATACTGAAACAAAAAATTGTGTTTAATATGATTTGGAGCCACCCAAAATTAAAAAAAACGCACCAAAATTAAAGAAAAAGCGCACCACGCACCAACTCAGATATTTTTCGCACAAAACATTTAGAAAAGCACCAAAAAAGGTGCGAAACGCACCAAGTTGACAACGCTGCCTCTTGTTAAACTTGTTTAATAGGAGCAATTCTAACATTTATTTGTGCAAACTGAATTCTGTTGTGGTGAGTCTTGTGGGTACGACATCACTAGACAGCAGACTTCAGTACAAAACGACTGTAACTAACACCCAATTCACACCATGAAATTTTACATGAATTTTATTTCACTATATTTTGTGTTTGTAGGCGAACGGGGTAGAGAAGCGAAAGGGGTAACAAAAAATTCACATTTTCAGTTCTCCGTGAGTTTTTCTTATATTTTTCTTTACACATATTCGTTTTTTGTTATTTTGCTTTATTTCATATTTCATTTTCATGTGGCAATACGCATATTCGTTTGCACGAAGTTTGTACGAAAATAACAAATTGATGTACATACATACATACACATGTCAGATTGTTTTTATAAAAATAATAAAGTAAAGAAGAATAACCGATTACGGAGAAAAAAATCAACATTTAAATCATGGGAAAAAATCATCGTATGAATCTGTAAAGTTTTTAGACGCAACTTTTGAAGAGAACTAAAGAAAAATCCTGAGTTTTATTTCATGATGTGAATTGGGTGTAACTCTCAGAGAACACGGTGCGTTATTGTTGTGAGTCTTGTGGGTACGACAACAATAGAACACAGATAGTGGGATAGATTGTTAGTGGTGTGAGTCTTGGGCACGACACCACAGGCGATCCATGCACTGTTCTCTTGCTTCTGAGGGACAAGAGAACTATACCAAAATAATTAAACAACACACGCACGGTTGCCAGATTTGACGATCTATCGTCATTTTGACGATTTCAGATGCCAAAAAAGGCAGTTTGACGACGTGACGATTTGTGTCTTTAATTTGACGATTTTTTAACAATTATAAGTTGGCAGCGTTCTACAGAACATTGACACTACTTTGAACTTTTTCAAGAACTTGCCAGCTTTTGGCGCAATATATTAGAACAGTAAGGAGTAAAAGAGATAGTTTTATCATATTTAGTTGTTTTTGAGTTGATAATTTTAGTATATTAGGCTGTATAAACCTGATGTTCATAATTTATCAACTGTTATTTACATACATACATTTGTGTCAATATTTTAAAGCACGCCAAAAACTTGAACTTGAATAAGTGAGATTGTTCCTATGTATATATGTATGTATATTAAAATTGTTACACAAAAATTTATGAAAATGGAAAGTGTGAGATCATTAAAAATTGTAAAAATTTTTACGTAGAACTGTGTGACCAAGTTTTATGGAGATTTTACTTTGAAAAAAATTCAAAGCATTAAGCCAAATTAATCCCTACAATCTTATAAAAGAAAATAACAATTCATTTCATGGTATTCTTAAAGTATTTTCACACTTTGTTAAAGAAAGTGAAAGACAGGAATTTGAATCTGAGTTCAGACAATTGAAATTACTAAATTTAGAATAATTCTTCCCGGATACGAACATAAAACTTTTAAATATTTGGAAAAAGATTTCAGAGATGAAAAAAACTCTAGTCTTTTATTTCCCACGTTAACTAATTTTATTACTCCAATATATATGTTTATTTTTTTTTTCAATTTTTACAAATGTGTTGCTACATGAATAATACTATCATCACTTTTAATTTAATCGCAAATTTTATCACTAATTTCTCTAAAAATTTAAATTTGCTAAAATTTTTGGATATGGTATGTAGGTACTGTATTAAAAAATACACAAAACACCTGATTATACTTTGTTTCAACAGTTGATCTCTTTATGGATAAGAATTTACTTTAGTTTATATAAAAACCCTTGAATTTTATTTGTTATGTTATGTTTTGTTAAATAAAATAAATTTTTTTTTTTTTTAATTTTGTTTTTATATTCGACGATTAATTGACGACTCCGGAAAACTGTTTTGACGATTTTGACGATTTCACGCTAAAAATTTGGCGAATTCGGAACCATTTCATCTGGCAACTATGAACACACGTAACTTTCAAGGCATTTTCTCTTAAATCAAAGAAGTAAACAAATCTGATAACGACCCTGGACAACGCTGAGCCTACCCCAGCCACAAAGCGGAAAACGTGTCGTTACAACACACAACAAATAATTTTCCATTATAGCCTTTTTCCACTACGCAACATCTAACATCTACCATCAATTTGAGAAGATGTTAACATCTTCCCATAAGAAATACACAGTACTAAAAGTCAACATCTTTCTACATCTTTAAAATATGTTCCTATACCATTTTGCTCCAATCAACATCTTCCGATAATTTTAATGTCATCTCTAGCAAAATGACAGATACATAGTAGTGATAGTTTAATTTTTTGTGAATGACATACATACATAATTGTGTAAGAAAAAAAAATATTTTACATCGAAATGAGTGCCACACGTAAGTTTTTATTTATTTTTTAACTTTATATGTTGTACATAAATAAGTATAATAATTTATTTTTGTTTTTAGTAAAGAAAAGCACAGGTCTCCGTATAGTATGGAACCAGGATTTTGAAAATATGTTGCTGGACTTGTGGCAGGACAAAATACAAGAGTTGAGAGGAACAAGAAAGAACTCTCTTGTCTTTCAGGGAATCGCTTTTTTTGATATGCATATAAAAACTTTAAATAAATAAAAAACCAAAGAATTCATATAAGAAGTTCGTGTTAGTGCTTTTTTCTGAACACTACATTAACAATTCTGTTTGTTCTTGTAAAGCATGAACGAGTCCAATTATTAATGTTTCTTCAAAATCCATATTAATTTTATTTTTATTTTTTTTCACAAAAAATTATGCTGTAACTATAATTATATTTTTGACAGCTGAGAAGATGGTAGATGTTAGATGTTGCCAATGGAAACGCAAGTTTCACTTTTTCAACATACTCAATTCATTCCTCTAAAATGTATGCTAGTGGAAAAAGGCTATTATGAATGTGTTTACTTTTCTACACCTATATAATTAGACCACCGCTGGTTGCCATTAAAAGTATTTATAAGGCAAAAAATGAAAAGTTAATCTCTCCTTTACAAAATTTATTTGAGCATTTATTCAAGTATTTATGTTTTAAATTTTATTTATTTGTTGCGGGTTAGCAATATCTAACTATATATTTCGTTACTAGCCATACCAATTCATCAGTTAAAAAATTTTGAAAGCTATTTTAATGCAAAAATATATTTGTGAGTTTTTGTATAAATAGATGAGCTTTAAAATTTTTTAAACATAAATGGTAAAAAATCTGGTAAAGAATCTGTTTTTAGAACGCAGATGCCGTCTGCCAACATCAAAATGAAATAGAATATTTTCTTCTGGATAAACAAATCGATGTTATGCTTATCTCAGAAACTCATTTGACGTCTCGAAGCTATTAGTGGATATAATATCTACGACACCAAGGATCCTCGAGGTAGAGCTGATGGTGGCTCGAATAAAACACTACCTGCTAAATGACCTTCGTAAAGAATATCTTCAAGCAACAAAATTTCTGTATTGAAAATTTTTATCAAAAGCTTGTTATATCATCTGTTTATTCTCCTCCCAGGTTTTCAATCTCAGAAAGTCAATATACCGCATTTTATACAACACTGGGGTCCCGTTTTCTAGCAGCTGGCGACTACAATGCTGAACACACATTTTGGGGTTCACGCTTAATCAGTCCTAAGGGTCGTGTTTTGTTTGCCACAATTTCAAAAATGGGTTTGAATGTAGTTTCAAGTGGTCAGCCAACATATTGGCCAACGGATCGACAAAAAATTCCTGATGTTATCGACTTTGGAATTATGAAAGGTGTGCCCAGCGAAATGATTGAAGTTGAAGCATCATTGGATTTATCTTCAGATCACTCACCTACAATTATCACTATATACTCACACACAACTGCAACACTAACATGTGATTTAGCGTTGACACCTGCACGTATTAACTGGCTGAAATACAAAAAATATTTGAGTGCTCATTGCACGGAAAATATGCTGTTGAGAACATCTACTGCCATAGAAAATTCTATCTGGTTGTTTGAAGCACATGTTAAACATGCTGCTCTCTTAATGCTTCTTCAAATCAACAAGTGAGATTAAACAATATTTTTTGTGCGGCTATAGAAAGGCTATTGACTGAAAAACAGAGAGCACGACGAGAATGGCAACGTTACAGATCGCCTCAGCTAAAAATAAGACTTAAGGAATGTACCAAACAACTCAGGAAACTTTTACAAACGCAAAAAAGAGCTTCGCTGCAAAAATTTCTTCAAGAACTTGATGCAACACCACAAACAGATTATTCACTGTGGCGTGCAGCCAGAGGACTTAAAAGGCCAGTGATATGCAAAACTCCTTTGCGAGCTGCGAATGGTGAACTGATGATGAAAAAGGTGCTCTTTTTGTTTAACACTTGGAAAAAGTATTCACTCCAAATATTTCTGCTGATATTGTTGAACTGCCACCAGTCGTCTCTTTTCCAGAAATACCGCTAAGATTTAACATTTTGAAGATTGAAAAGGCCATTACTAGTCTTGATACCAAAAAAGCCCCAGGTGTCGACAAAATAAGCAACAAAATACTTCAAGAACTACCTTTCATTGCAAAAAGAATAATACTATTAATTTTTAACAGTATTCTACGCATAGAACACTATCCAAAAGAATGGAAGGTGTCGCTAATTACTCATACCAAAGCCCGGTAAGGATCATACAAAGGTTGAATCCTACCGACCTATTAGTTTATTGTCTTACATTTAAAAACTGTTTGAAAAGCTGTACATGAGCAAGGTGATTCCTATAATGACTAATAATGGATGCATTCCAGATCATCAATTCGGTTTTCGCAGGCAATATAACACTATCGAACAAACTCACAGGCTCGTGAATGTTGTTAGAGAAACTTTTGAAAAAAAGAAATATTGTTCCGCACTCTTCATTGATGTTGCACAAGCCTTCGATAAAGTATGGCACGAAGGTCTCACACAGAAATTAACGCAAAATATTCCCACAAACATCGTCAGGCTTTTAATAAACTATTTAAAGAAACGCAAATTTATAGTTCGAGAAGGCAACTTTTTTAGCCCTCCGTAGTCGATTGAAGCCGGAGTCCCTCAAGGCAGTATCTTCGGCCCCTTACTTTATTTAATATATGCCTCTGACTTACCGTTAATTAGTAACATTCATACATCAACATTTGCGGATGATACAGCTTTTCTAACCGTTCACGAAATACCTGTAGAAGCTTCCCGCAACTTACAAGGGTATATATCCAAATTGGAAAAATGGCTAAAACAATGGCGTATAAAAGTCAACGAGCAGAAATGTGTAGACGTCACTTTTACGATGCGCAGAGAAACATGCCCGCCTATACAAATAAACACCGATTCTATACCCTAACACACTGTAGTCAAATACCTAGGCGTTCAACTTGATCGCCGCTTAACATGGAAATCGCACATAGACGCGATGTTGACACAAATGAAAGCAGCCCAAATGAATTGGCTTATTAAAAGGAACTCTATACTAATCCTAGACTGTAAACTTCTATTATACAACGCGATCCTGAAGCCAATATGGTCCTATGGAATCCAGTTATGGGGCACTGCCTCAGCATCGAACGTAGAAAAAATTCAAAGGCGACAAAACAAAATTCTACGTACAATAACAGCAGCCCCCTGGTATATCCGAAATCTGCGAATTCACCAAGATCTTTTTTTCAAAACACGCGAAGAAATACATAGAAAAACTTGAGATGCACGCAAATCCACTTGTGTGCAATATTCTAATTTATAGAGGCCACACCAGGTTGAGAAGGAGGGATACTCTTACTCTCAGCCGTACACGAGAGATGTAAATCAACAAAAATCAACCGTTGAAATTAAAAATTTTGTTTAGCATTGGCTAAACTTATATTTAACATTTTTAGATTAAGATTTGAATAACTTATAGATGTTTCAATTTATTATTGAAGATTTAATAAATAATAAAATTATCAAAAATTATCGAAGATATGCCTATATCAAATAAAAACAGTCACATGACTAAAAAAAAAAGACTTCAAGATTCACCGGCTCAAATAAAAAATATTTTAAAAGCTTATTTGCACTTAATTGGAAGTAAACAATTAATTTGCATAAATTCAATTTATTACTTTGTATTTTTGCGGTATTGTGATATTAACTCTTAACAATATTAACAGTTTAAATATTATTTTTTTTTAATATGACATTTATTCGAGCAAATTTATGTTCTTAAAATTTTTTATTTATTTGTTGTGGGTTATCAAATCTATATGCATTTTGTTGGTTGCTAAATACCAACTCATCAGTAGATCTTTACCATTTATGTTTGAAATGTTCCAAAACTCATTTACTCATACATGAACTCGCAAATAAAATATGAGAATTACAAAAGCATAAGCAAAATAGCTTTTCAAGAACTTTTCAAACATCACAACAAACAATTTTCTTTACAGCCCCTAAGACAAAATGAAAAGCAAACTTCCCTTTTACAAAATATGACATTTATTCGAGCAAATACTCAAAAATTGTATATACATATATATATATACATATATAATGACAGTTGTTATTATTTGTTATCTCATATCACCAAACCTTAAGCTGAAAAAATAATTGAACATTTTAAATATATTCAGTTGCCAGCTAACACCAATTTAGTAGTGAGAAGTCTCGTATTCCGTTTTCATTCGAAATGTGTATAAATGCGATATGTAATCACGCTCAACTAAGCTACCTAACAAGTAGTCAAAGCATTTACACATGAATACTGACGATGTTTAATGGGGTTGCGAAAACAACGTTTGTTCTATTAAGCCTAATTTTTCTCTGATTATTAAATTTCGAACTTTAGCCTACATTAATATCAAGAAATATTATTAATAAGAGAAAATGAATTTGAAAACATTAAAAAATTCCTGACTGAAATAAATATTTTTAATTTGATTTAAATCTACATATCGCACCCGTTCAACAATACTGTATTAACTCAAAAACTTCAAAGTGTTCAGGAGAGGCAAAAAACATTTTTTTTTTCTTACTATTCTTCTATCCCAAAGAGAGATACAAATGTATTTTTTGGGGTGAAAGAGTGGAGAAAATTTTTTTTTTTTTTTTTGATAATTTTATTATTTATTGAATCTTTAATTATTTAAATTGAATTATCAATAAGTTTTTCAAATCTTAAATCTAAAAAATATTAAGTATAAGTTTAGCCAATGCTAAACAAAATTTTTAATTTCAACGGTTAATTTTTGTTGTTTTACATCTCTCGTGAACGGCTGAGAAAAAGAGTATCCCTTCTTTTCAGCCGGGTGTGGCCTCTATAATGAAGAATATTGCGCGCAAGTGGATTTGGGTGCAACTCAAGTTTTTTTATATATTTTTTCGCGTGTTTTGAAAATACTGTCTTTACCAACGGAACGTCTAGATCTTTATGAATTCTATGGTTTCTGACATACCAGGGGGCTGCTGTTAATTTACGTAGGATTTTATTCTGTCGCCTTTGAATTCTTTCTACATTCGATGCTGATGCAGTGCCCCATAACTGGATTCCAGTGGAGAAAATGGTGTAAAATTTTTACAGGGGATAGATATGACCACTGTTCATCGATTTCTTGCAAAAAACGAAATTTTAAAAATTTTGAGTTAATACAGTATTGTTGAACGAGTGCGATATGTATGTATATATATAAAATAATGTAAAAATGTATATATTAAATAAAATATAAGTTTGTATGTAAAATTAGTAGGCCTATATAACCTAATTGTGTTGGGGCCTTTATAATAATAAAAAAAAAAAAAAAAAAAAAAAAAATATTAATAATAAGCAGTTCGAAGTAATTACAAAATTACAATTTCATAATCTACATACATATATACAAAAACAATATTATTTTAAATTTCATATTATATTAGATAAAAACAAACAAACTTTTGTTAAAACAAAGAAAGACAAAATATAAAAATACATTTCATTGAATATGGCGGGTAAAATAACTTCGCCGAATGTAATCATTTTATAATTCTTAAAATAACACATAAGAAACAATTTGTTTTATTTTTATTTCAGATTTATTTTATATTCACTGCACAGAAACTGGCAATATGGACTCGCCCTTTTGTCACTTGATACAATCTTATTTGCTCTGAGAGAGAGAGGCGCAATATTCTTTTTGAGTGAATGCATGTTTTTTTAATGAATGCACATATTTTTCATGGTGCATGGTTTTATTTAGTGTAAACCCTTTTTATTAATGAATGGAACATTTATTTATGAGTTCATGTTGTGAATGCTATGTGGCGTTGTGCTTCATTTAATTTTTTTTATAGTGTGTTGTGTATGTGAATACCAGCACAATATTAACATTGATCCACTTTAATTCAATGAATGATTCTATTCTTGGAGGTATTCAATACATATGTAAAATTATTAAATTATATTAAATAAGAAAAACTTACCAATAATGCACTGGAATGTTGGTCCCACAGTCGCATTTCTTATCGAAATTTCCGAAATACCACCAACAATTAAATCAATGTCACGCCAGCTTGAATAAGCATTTTTTAAAGTATTTAGATCCTAAAAACAATATACAGACATACATGTTTATATTGTTCGAATACACATGATTATCTTTTAAAATTTCACACTGAGTTGTTTTCTATCCTCGTACACACGCAGTGTGATCAATAAAACTTTTAACGCACCTGTGGCATTATAAAGTTTTCCAAGTCTTTCCAATCATTTATTTTCACGCTGTTGCATATTTCTAAATATTTGAAATATGGCTGCAGGCCATGATCTCGACCACGCTGAATATCAAATGCTAAAAGATCGGAATGTGTTGGTCGCATGTTGTTCGCAAAGTCAGAAATTAGCTGTATTAAATAGAACAAAATTTCCCTATATATATCGTTCCTTTATTGCAACGTAGTCATATCTCAAAAAAACTTAAACGTGGCAAAATGCATTTAAAGTTTTCAAAACGTAAGCATTGATATGGACGGCTTTGAGCATGTAAGTGGTTACAACTCCGTTTTTGATAGAGATATGTTTATGAAAAATTTTTACAAATAAAGAATGTATTGAGAAACTCTTTTTCGTCATTAACTGATAATTTTGTTTTTTGAGATATGAATATGTTGCAATAAAGGAGCGATATATACTCGTATATACTTAAAAGTATTTAATAATCAAATTTTCTAAAGATTTGCGTTTACTTACACTTTCAACATAACTTGCATCTAATTTCATAGCTTGCTGCATTAGGAGTGAATATAAAATTTGGTCCAACTTAGCAGAGGAGTATTCAATACTTGGGGAATAAATTTCATCTTTTAAAATAAATATGCGGGCATCAACTTTATTTGAACTATAATAATAATTGTAAAAATATATTTAAAATATTTCCTACTTGTAATAAAATCCAATGGAGGATCCGCAGAACAAAAGATGCGTTTTCGCATTGAGCAATGAGCGAAAAAGCACCTTTTGTTCTGCGGCTCCACATTTAAAGTACGAGTACTATTGGAATACATTAGGTGGGTTTGTATTCTTCACTAATAACAGGAATCTTGTAACAATTGCGAAAATAGTAAAAAGTGGCTCGTATTTAAAAGTAATGAATTCCAATCCAGTAAAAAAAACACATGTTTAAAAATATTGATAAACTTTTTCAATCGCTAGAAACGACAATTGTTTCTTAAGTTATTTGGGACTCTGAACCCAAATCTGCTCTCCGTTTTTTTAATTAGCGCTAGTTTTTGCGATATATCACTATATATTTGAGATATCATAAAAATTTTGAGTTCTTTATTTTAAGGATGCATAAAATATGAAAATACAATGCGGAGTTAATTTATGTGTTTAGAAGTTTGTAGATAAAATTTATTCCAAAGAAATTTTATCCCTTTTCATTGCAATTGGTGCATAACTTTTGATATTATTTACAATTTAATGAGAGAACTTAAAAATATGTACATATTTAATAAAAATAGAAAACACTTATTAAAGGTTTTAATTGACTTAGATTTTCTAAAAAACATCGGTTAAAAACTTTTCTCTCATGTGTATATCCCTCATATCTCCCAAATTTTTCGGAAAATTGTACAAATGACTATGGATTTAGTGGAATTCTATGCTCTTATTGAACTTTATATATTAATTTAATTGAATTAAAATTTAATGAACAATTCAATATAATATTCTGATTTTTCATTTCCCTAAAAGTTCTGCATCACTCAGACGAAAGATGCCCAAGCCGTTATTTCAATCTTTTTCAATGAATTTAAAAATTTAATATCTTTTGCCAGTTTTCTGATTTGGCTGCCGCCAAAAAATCGGCTGTAATCTTTTCAACAGTGAATTGAGGAACTTTTTTGCAAATAAATAAGAAAAGCAATCCCCGTATTTATCTAATTATATAATAAACTGTATTATGATCTTTCCCAGGCGTTACGTTTTGTCATCTTTATGATATCTACATCTTGGAGCTGTGCCTGCTGGGGAAAAGGGTAATTGTCTTTTCCTGACATTACCTTCAAGTTACCCATAAAACTTTAATGTTACTACCCAATCTCTGAAACAGCAGAGCAACGAATCTACATATAAGGTATTTAAAGGAAGTAGGTGATCAATGTTAGTCAGGTATTAGGTCTCCCTCAAGACCAAAGTCAATAGAAAGTTAATCCAAAGGGTGTTTCTTTCGAGGCTTGACCAGTAACCTAAACTGGTACCACAGTAAGCCACACGGGAGAGCTTCTACCGGGAAGTAGAGAGTGTCGTCCTATATTGGGTATACATTTGCGATGTGATCTTTTTTTTTTTTTTTTAATTAGGACCAGCACTCAGGGGATGACCCCTACGTATGCAAAGCATTGAGCCCGAACTAGGAAAATAGGTGTTGGGAAGGAGGATAAAGGGAGTAGTGTTTGTGGACATTCGATTTGAACCCTGACACACTGAAAGTGGCAGGAAAGTCCTCTGCGGGGAGTTTATTCCACATACGAACAGTACGGCCAAAGTACGAATTCGCTCTGTAATGCGTGGTGCGGTTCACTGACATATCGACCACAAAGGGATGTGCTCCTGATGAAGAGCGTGTTATACGTGAAAAGTGGCGGGTTTCAGGAACAAGTTCCCTGATTTCATTAGAGCACATTCCGTTGTAGTAGCGATAGAACAACGAAACACACCCAACATTGCGTCGATGCTCCAATGAGTCAATAGAGTTGGCTACCCTACTGTCACCGATAAGCTTCTTCGCCCTATCCTGTACGCGGTCGAGTAACTTCAAAATAGATTTTGAAGCACCGGCCCATACATGAGAGTTGTATTCCATTTTCGGTCGGATAAAGGTGGTATAAATATTAAGGAGATCAGATGGAGTGAAGTATGTCCTACACCGTCTTAAAAAGCCGAGGCACTTGAATGCTTCTTTTGAGACATGAAAAATGTGATCATTCCATCGAACATCACAATGGATTTTCATGCCAAGAACATCAAGAGCTTCTGATTCTTCAATATCTATACCATCCATGTTTACAGATGGAGCAGCATGTCAACAACGTCTATGTGTGAGCATAGCACATTGGGTCTTTCGTGCGTTAAAATTTACCCTATTAGCATGATCCCAATTTGAAATTAACAGGAGATCGCGATTTAGCGTATCATTCATATTTTGCCGCATTGCCCAGATCTCCGACGGTTGTGGCCTGTTGCTGAATGAATACGAATGAACTAAGCTGATGTCATCTGCAAAAGAGTAGATAGGGTTGGAAGTTTGACGTAGAAGGTCATTAAGAAAAATAAGAAAAAGGGTAGGAGAAAGAACGGAGCCTTGCGGTACCCCTGAATTTAACTTGAACTCGTTTGATGAGACCCCATTTACAACAACTCGTATAGTGCGATCTAAGAGAAAGCTCGATACAAATCGAGTGAAGCCATCACCGACACCAAAAGCAATCAGTTTTGACAGAAGTGCTCCATGCCACACTATCAAATGCCTTGGAAATATCTAGAGCCACCACTTTACTTTCGCCAAAGTGATGTATGCTATTACACCACTTCTCCGAAAGGAAAGCTAGTAGGTCCCCCCTAGAGCGGCCCCTACGAAAGCCATACTGCCGGTCGCTAAGTAAACTGTTAAGCTCCAAATACTTCACAAGATGGAAATTCAACATGCTTTCCATTACTTTAGAAAGCGCAGAACAAATTACAATTGGGCGGTAATTTTCAGGGTTGTTGGCCTCCCCCTTTTGAGGGATCGGCGTTACATTGACAACCTTCCAACACTTTGGAAATTCACCAGCATGGTACAAAGTGCTAAACAGGCGTGCCAATGGACGTGCTAACGTCGAAAAGCACTGTTTCAAGACCAGTGCTGAGATACCATCCGGCCCAGGAGACTTGTTTACGTTAAGCTTCGCTAAAACCTTTTTAACTGCACGCGCTCGAAAGAATATTTTTGGCATAGTTACAGATACTCCCTCGAGAACGGGTAGTGGTTGACTGCTTTCCGGTAAGTGAGAATTTCTTGCAAACATTTCAGCCAGAAGGTTAGTTTTATCAACCGGGTCAGTGAATACATGGTCGTCCTTTAAAAGAGGTGGAATTGAAGAACTAGCATTATCCTTGACTCTTTTAACGAATGACCAAAAGCTCTTGCTACCCCGTGGAGCATCAAGAACTTTAGTACGGAGGCGCTGCTCGTACAAAGCTTTTTCGCGCCTTAGTAATCTGGCACATGAAGATCTCGCCTTTTTGCGCAGCGAATTAGTATCGGCGTTTTTATTACTACGCCAGATACTAAATGCTTCCTCTCTGGATCTGATTGCATTTCTGCACGTCTGATTGAACCAAGACTTAACTTTCGGTTTAATCAAAATTTGCTTAGATGGAATGAATGTTTTCATTCCCAGCAAAATGATATTTTCCACCATTTTCGCCATGGCATCGACGTTATTGTCTAGAAAGCATAGCTTCCAATTAAAATGCCGGAAAAATTCGTTGAGTTCAGCCCAACGCGCCTTTTTGTATATATATTTTAAACGCTTCGTAGCTGATTGGGAGACGTTGCGAAGATTAGAGAACGAAAAGGTGGCGGAAATGGTACAATGATCCGAGTTACCAAGAGGTGCATTTACAATCATTTCATACTTTTCAGGGTGCGAAGTGAGAAAAAGGTCGAGAGTTTTGTTATTGTGCCCTTCAACACAAATATGAAATATGTGTTGGCTCATTCACTAGTTGCGCAAGGTCATTATGCGCGGCGAAAAGCTCAACATATTGGCCTTCTGGGCTTGTGTGGCTCGAATGGTGAAGCCAAGATGAGTTGTGAACATTGAAATCACCAGCAACGACAATTTCACTGTTCGGACAGCTATCAATGATCTTCGAAATGGAATCGGAAAGGAATCGAAGGGAACCCGAAATGTAAATAGTGTGTCCTGATTTTGAATTTAACCCAAAGACAGCTAAATTCAGGATCAGACGTGCCTAATGGTTGCTGGCACTGGTACACAACTTCATTACGTATGTATATTGCAAGACCCCTGTGTAGATTAAAAAGTGATAAGAGGTGATAACCAGGTATATGAAAATCCTGTGGATCAGAGTCTTCAGACACCTGGGTCACACATAAGGCGAAAACATCCGGCCGATGGAGACAAATGTGAGCATACACAGAGAAAAAATTGGACCTTAGCCCCCTAATGTTACAGAAATCAATTCTGAATTGACCTACCATAACAGTATGTAAAATTCAAATCTAACGCTCATTTTGTTATGCTGATACCAATGGTATTTATTGCTGTCGTTAGAGTGTTCAGTGACCAGTGCTATGCCTTCGCTAATGAACAGTCAAAGAGCAACCAACACAACGGCATCAGAATAACAAATGCTTTTTATTTATTTATTTTTTTTGGAAAATATGGAACGGCTGACACTAACTTAGAGCCATAAAAGCCCTGGGCTGGTCATTTATTATAAATAATTTTTTATTTATATATAATTTTTATTTTGTGTCACGGGCTCCGCACTATTCACTGTGCCAACACTGGTGCCCGTTAATTATTGTTTTTGAGTTTTGTTGTTATTTATTTTTCTTTGTTTTGAAGTTTTATTATAATATTAAGTATAGGTAGTATTGGAATGTATGTAGCTTCTACTTGAGAATGGATATGCTGGAACCATCGCACTACCATCGGTGGTGGTATGATTCCGTGATCGGTTATTGGTGAGGTCTCTTTCGAGAGTCTACGTGGTGGATATGGTTGCAACCAAAAGCTGGGAGAGGTATTGTTGTAAGGACTGATGATCGACCAGTGCTAGTGGCAGGTTAGACTTCGTTCTACCAATATAAAGCCTCTATGAGCTGTTGCGAAACAACAGATAAAAGAGATTATAGATAGATCGAACACTTTAGCAAGGTGCTTAGACATTAGGGTGGACCATGCATAAGAAGTTGCCACCTGATTTGTCCCTCGAGGTCACACTTGACTCGGGGGTGCTTGTTAACATATACGTTCACACGGTGTTAAAAACACTCTTGGATCTGCAACACATCTGTATGATGATCTACAGTTGTATATCGTCAGCTAAAACGCCTAACATTTTTGAAATTTTACAGGAGAAGCAAAATACTGTTTTAAACCAAAAGAATAGTTTCAATCAGCATGATTTTCACCAGTATTATTAAAAAATATGTGACAAATTGATTTCTGTCAGAATAAAATAAAATTTTGTGATATTTGAATGGCTATGTTAGTTAGGTCCTTTTTTACCTTAATTTTCTGAAACCAAAGGCTTGGGGATTTTGAATTTGGGGATTTTGTTTTTGGAGATTTTGTGTTTGGGGATTTTGTGTTTGGGGATTTTGATTTGGGGATTTTGTTTTTGGGGATTATGTGGTACACCCATTTAAAAAGTATCAAGAATTGAAGAATGAATTTAGAAAATATGAATTAATTTTCAAAGGGTATGCTATCATAGAAAAAATTACAATCTTTTGGTAGTGACATTTTCCAAAATGATTAAAAAAAATCTTTACGAATAAATTCCGAAAAATAAGAACAATATCGAATCGAACTTTGACTTACATGCATCCTTCATTTCTCTAGGCTTACGCAAAATTTTTACGTTTCCTTCTTATTTTCCTTTTTTTCTTACAAAATCACTTTTGAGATGAATTTCTTAAATTGTTTTTCACAAAATGCCTTAAGCTGCAGCTAATTTCATTTTCCTTTAACAAACAATTTCTTCAACGGTCAAATCTATCAGTTTTTTTGTAATTTTTCAATGTTGCCCATACAAACGATCACTTAAGTCTTTTTGCGTTTATCAAATACGCGCTATTGTAGATAGGGCCGTTTATTTTTCGTTAATAAAATCGCTAATTTTGGTCAGACATGTGTAAATTTTTTTGTGGTTGTGTATTTTGATGCAATGCATCAGAATCAACCAAAAAACCAATTTTGGATTTTGTGTTAGTTAGAGCCGTTTGCGTTTTAGCTGCCGATATGTATCTACCCAGCAAAAAATTATTATGCTTCTGGAAGCAGTAACAAATTTTAATGCTTTCGAGATGCGTAGTTTTGAAGCACTTTCAAGGCTGCACTAAAGGAAGGCAGAGATATCGCTCAACTTATTTTTAAGCATTTTGAAGATGGTCGGCTATTTGCATTTAGTTGACACGAATAATAAAGTAAACAGCGAATGGAAGATAAAATTATGTATGTTAGTAGATGGCGCAATAAAACGAAGGCATAATTCAGATAATTCAAACATGATTGTAGCGCATTTTGGATAATAGAAAAAAATCGCTCTTTTATGTAAAAAACAAGAGCTTCACAGTGGGACATTGCGAACCAAAATCATGCATGTTCGAAGCGCTTTTCGAAGCAGGAGACACAAAACAACAAGCACCTCTTCCTTACAGACCTGCTTCGGCTGAAGCAGTAGTTTTTCTGGGTATCTGATTTTTCTTGCAATAGTTTTGCACGTAAGCTATTTAATAATGAAAATATTCATTTATTAGTATTTTATATAGTGAAACGTTACAAATTTAAGCATACAAAAGAACATTCTCCCCTTATTTAGCCTCCTTTCCCGCCAATTTTCTGCTTGACTACGCACATTTTGTATATAGTAATGGGTGTTTTTATAGCGTGACACAAATTTAATCATAATAAAACACAGAAATATATTTTTAATATCAACGAAACGGGTTTTATTGGAAAGAGCACCAATTTCCAAAAACGTTTCGCAGCATTTGCGGCCGTATTTCGCCGATAAGTCTTCGAATGTTTATTTCCAGGTGTTCAATTGTTTGTGTTTTATCGGAGTAGGCAAGTGACTTAACATTGAAACGTGCCGTTAAAAATACATACAAACTATCACGTAAGTACCCTACAATTACAAACGTAAGAACAAAGGGGTATATACACCCTGCGTATTGTAGCGACCAACAAATTAATAACATAAACAAAACACAACAACGTGCACGCTGTTACAACTCTCATATAGTTGAGATTTTAAAATAGATATAGCGTGCAGGTTTGTACACAAGAAGGGGAGCAATCGCCGATGGCGATTCTTTTTCCGATACTAATATAACCGTAACTTTTGCTTTATTTTGCCGATTGTAAGGGCTCCCGATTGCTCCCTTGCATTCTTAGTTTGAAGTATCCGGTCTTAAGGGCCCCCGAATACATCTTAAATCGTAGTATTTTAGTTTGCCGATTGTAAGGACTCCCGAATACTCCCTTGCATTCGTACTAATCGTAGTATCCCGTAACTGCTACCGAAATATTACCGATATTTTACCCGAAATTTATATTATATTTTGCCAGATACCCGGACAACAGCGACTAGAAGTATATCACCGACACCCGCCGACATCCCGTTTCAACGAATCACCAGAAAACACCCGAACAACTTCGTAGTAATTAGCTAGTCTTAATTAGTATAAGTTTCGTTCAAATAAAGCTTTGTTCCATCTATCTTTAACATCTAAATATTACGAGTATTTTATTTCAAAGGAAGTAGATCTTTGATACGAACCTGGACAGACTGAGTCAGTACCCCAGACGGAAGATTAATCTACGTTACAACATAAACCCCAAAGAAAATAATCTAATAACCCAATTAATCACACAATCTTGGTGGCCAATTAATTGGGCCATTACTTGAAATTATTTTTTTATCAAAAGTTTCTTTGAGTAAATAAATTGTAGCGCCTGCTGCACGATGAGTTTGACGAATAGAACAATTATTATGATTAAAAATTTCAACAATTTGTACGCGTTGCCCTGGTCTAAGTCGATTCATAATGAAATTTCAAAGCAAACTAAACAAACAGCAACTATGAGCTGTAAAATGACTGCTCAAATAAAGCAGTTATGCCAACTCAAAGTGGTGACACTCTATATTTTGTTTGAGTGGTTGACTTCTCCCCGCTTCTAAACTTCCAGTTTTCAGCCTGATTACGCACAGTATCCTAGACTAAAATTGAGGACTTTAACTGTGACATCTCTTTAAAGGTGGAATAAACAAAATATTTTTATATAGAGTTCGGGTGGGGGGAACAATTCTCATTACTTCTACCTGAATTATTTTGAAAGAACCCTTCACCAAATTTGAGGACTTTAATTACAACAGCTCATGCTTTCCCGGGCTGTTATAAAAATATTGAAGAGGACACATTTACCGTTCTTTACAATTTTTTATATCCTTCAAATTGAGCCATGTCCGTCTGTCCGTCTATCTGTACGTGAAATCGCTTTTCCGAAGCCACCAGAAGAGTTGGAAACTTGGGGCTTGGAAGATTTGTATAGATTTGTCTTAAGACGATTCGTATATAAAATCAGCAATAAAAATATTTTTTATTACAAAATTTTCCATTTATTTGAGCATGTACTCAAGTATTTATGTTATAAATTTTAAATATTTCTTCTAATTTCTTCGATCTTTTTAGACTGAAAATAAAGTTATAAATTTTATTTATTTGTTGCGGGTTAGCAATATCTAGATATATATTTCGTTGGTAGCTATACCAATTCATCAATAGATGTTTTACCCTTTATGTTTAAAAAATTTCAAAGCTCATCTATTTATACAAAACTCACAAATATATTTTTGTGAATTACAAAGCATAAAAATAGCCTTTAAAAAACTTTTTCAAACATACGCAACAATAATTTTCCATTATGAATGTGTTTACTTTTCTACACCTATACAATTAGACAACCGCTGGTTGCCATTAAAAGTATTTTATAAGGCAAAAATGAAAAGTAAATCTCCCCGTTACAAAATTTTCCATTTATTTGAGCATATATATCTAGATATTGCTAACCCGCAACAAATAAATAAAATTTATAACATAAATACTTGAGTACATGCTCAAATAAATGGAAAATTTTGTAACGGGGAGATTTACTTTTCATTTTTGCCTTATAAAATACTTTTAATGGCAACCAGCGGTTGTCTAATTGTATAGGTGTAGAAAAGTAAACACATTCATAATGGAAAATTATTGTTGTGTGTGTTTGAAAAAGTTTTTTAAAGGCTATTTTTATGCTTTGTAATTCACAAAAATATATTTGTGAGCTTTTGGATAAATAGATGAACTTTGAAATTTTTTAAACATAAAGGGTAAAACATCTACTGATGAATCGGTATAGCTACCAACGAAATATATATCTAGATATTGCTAACCCGCAACAAATAAATAATATTTTTTATTTATTATTCAGAAATTTAAATTTATTAATTCATGATGAAGCCTCAGTATTAAATCTGGAATCTTACATTAGAACTGAACACACGATTCCCTTCACGGTACTGAGGCTTGTTAGTATGTTGTCTATATTAACTTAATCAGATAATTTTCTCTTTTTCGTTCAAACTCCATTTCTTTCTGGCCACTGCAAGACTGAAAAAAAAAACTTTAATCCAAAATTTAGTTTGAAATATGAAATGAAAAATTCTTTAAATAGAATAACTGAAACACTGAACTGTTGGATGAAGAAAATAAAGTGTATTCTATGAAAACAGTAAACGCAATTGTTCTAAATTTAAAATGGAGTAATTTTAATCTTTTTTGGGTATCAAACGAAAGTGCCTGTAGTTCTGACGGAATTCTAATTTGTAGAAGATTGCCGATAATTTATTGACATAGTAGTGGTCGTGTTCTGGTACATCTAATGCATTTCTGAACCGTTGAACGTACCATAATTTTGCCATTTATTGGCCAGAATCATTGTCGTATTATGTTTAACAGCGCTTGTGGTCCACAATCTTTGTTTTCTTTGTGAACTATTGTACATAAAAGTTTTGGATGTTTCGCGTCGTATGAATATAATGACGCCTATAGTCATCCCCCAACTCGTAGGATGCCAGAAACAGCTAGTAATAGGGACAAACTTGTAGTGTAACTTTTCATCTTAATTTTGGCAACATTAGCTGCTGAAATTGCAGTTGTTGTCTTTTTCTGGATATCATTGGGAATTTGGAGTTGTTGCGAAAACTTGGGTGGCAATATTTTTTTTCGTTCGTGGAAACAAAGTGATACGTAAAACCATAAATTTCATCCCTATCTATGTGCTGGTAAACACCTGGATAGTATATCACCTGTGTTGGGCTTTGATCTGACGTGGCACCACTGCTTGGGTAGCGTCAATGATTGATACTAAGACAAACGCATGATATTAAGAAGATTGTGTATTTATCTAAGATAGCAATATCTTTAATATAATAATAATAACGTAATAATAATAATATAAAAAAATATAATATCGTTAATCTTGAAATCCGTCTGTATTTTTTACACAAGTTTAGCAGCCATAACTGAAGCACATAACTCCAGTCGAGGTAGCGTCTGCTGCTTTAGTGGCTCAACCCGTGCTTTGGTGCAGAGTAATTGCACCATGACTCCTAAAGAGTCGCTCAGAGATATGCAACTGCACCAAAATCCTTTTCAGAGTCATCTGTGCATATCTGTTTTTGTTGGAATTTTCCCTTAAAAATGTGTCGAGGGACCTTGAAATGGTTCAAACTATCTAAATTATTGAATTTAGTCCAGATTCCATGAAGGTCCTTAGGCAATTGCTTATCCCAGTATTACTTCTATTGCCATAACTGGTGGCTATATATCTTTGTCTTGATCCGCGTGGAATATTCGTCAATAATTGTGGATGATTTTCGAACCACTTTTTTAGATTGAACCCAAGCATTTGCAGAATTGTTATAAGATCGTGTTGAATCTCAAGTGCGATGTTGATACTATCGGAACCTCCAAAGCCGTTATTAAGTTAAAAATAATTTTTTAGCATGAACACTATACGTATAATTTATAGAACTTTCATCAGCGATTTCCTTCAAATATCTTGTGGTGAGATAAGGTGCGGCTCTAGTAACATAAGTTACCGCGTCTTCTCTCCACATTATTAGTTGATACGGATGATGTTTGGGATCAATCAGTAGTTTTCGGTACAGTTGGTCCCGTATACATTAGATCATTCACTGAGAGGCCTTATGACGTCTTTCCTAACGCGTCAAATACTGCTCATAACTTCATTGTAGTCCCATCAGGTTTCAACACACTATGGTGCCTAGGCGAATGCATGCCAGGTAGCCTTATGCCTACAAACGGCTCCATTAAAAATGGCCCCAATGAAAAATGGCCCCAAACTGAAAAATGAAAAATGGCCCCAAACCAAATATTAAAAATGGCCCCAAAATAGGAAAAATGGCCCCAAAAATAATTATTGTTGTTTTCAATGTAAAAAGTTTGGGGCCATTTTTCCTATTTGAGGAATAATGGCCCCAAACTGAAAAATTAAAAATGGCCCCAAAATTTTTACATTGAAAACAACAATAATTATTTTTGGGGCCATTTTTCCTATTTTGGGGCCATTTTTATTTTTCGAATTCGGGGTGATTTTTCCTAATTTGGGGCAATTTTTCATTTTTGTTTGGGGCCATTTTTTATATAACGAAAAATGAAAAATGGCCCCAAATTAGTGTAAATGATATAAATACCACAAAAAACTCATAACATCAAATAATGCATTTTCAAAACATGTATTATTACTAAACGGCGACGTTGCTCGAAATTCTATGGAGTAGAGTTACCTTGAGCCCCGTCGAGGGGCCTAGAATGCAAAAACCCGTTAGTAAGCTACTGCCGCTGTAAAAAAGTGGCTGCGCCCAACAATTGCCCAAATAATTTAAGTCCCCAGATTTGCTGCAGTGCATTGGGGTGATACGTCAAAATAAAATTAGGTACGTATGTAATGCAATGCAGAAAATCTTTACTAAATATCGCCGTGTCGGGAAATACCATGGTGGAGAAAATCCCTAAGCCCGGCCGTAGGCCGGCTATGCAAGGGATCTTTAGTAAGCAACTCAATTTTTTGAAAATAATCCAATATTTTAAAATATTTGAATTTTATTACTAAAGTTTTTCCGCGTAGCCGGCCTCCGGCCGGGCTTAGGGATTTTCTCCACCATGGTATTTCCCGACACGGCGATATTTAGTAAAGATTTTCTGCATTGCATTGGGGTGCTAGGTCACAATAAAATTAGGTACGTATGTAATGCAATGCAGAAAATCTTTACTAAATATCGCCGTGTCGGGAAATACCATGGTGGAGAAAATCCCTAAGCCCGGCCGTAGGCCGGCTATGCAAGGGATCTTTAGTAAGCAACTCAATTTTTTGACAATAATCCAATATTTTAAAATATTTGAATTTTATTACTAAAGTTTTTCCGCGGGGGGGGCTTAGGGATTTTCTCCACCATAGTATTTCCCAACACGGCGATATTTAGTAAAGATTTTCTGCATTGCATTACATACGTACCTAATTTTATTTTGACGTAGCACCCCCATTCCCTGCAGCAAATCTGGGGATTTAAATTATTTGGTCAATTGTTGGGCGCAGCCACTTTTTTCTCCATGTTGGCTCACAGCGCCCACAGCTTACTAAAGGCTTTTGGCATTCTAGGCTCCTCGGCGGGGCTCAAGGTAACTCTACTCCATATAATTTCGAGCAACGTCGCCGTTTAATAACAATACTAATTTTGAAAACGCATTGTTTGATGTTAAAGAGTTTTTTGTGGTATTTATATCATTCACACTATTTTGGGGCCATTTTTCATATTTGGTTTGGGGCCATTTTTCATTTTACCTTAAATGAAAAATGGCCCCAAACTTTTGTATTAAAAACAACTACACAAACTTTGGGGCCATTTTTGCTTTTTTGGGGCAATTTTTCATTATTTATTTTTAAGTTTGGGGCCATTTTTCCTAAAGTTGGGGCCATTTTTCCTAAAGTTTGGGGCCATTTTTCATTTTCGAGTTTGGGGCCATTTTTCAATTAACGAAAAATGAAAAATGGCCTCAAACTCGAAAATGAAAAATGGCCCCAAACTTTAGGAAAAATGGCCCCAAATTTAAAAATAAAAAATGGCCCCCAAAATATAGGAAAAATGGCCCCAAAGTTCGTGTTGTTGTTTTCAATACAAAAGTTTGAGGCCATTTTTCATTTTTGGTTTGGGGCCATTTTTCATTGGGGCCATTTTTCATGGAGCCCCTACAAACACAACATTCGCCGCGAATTCAACCTCGAAATGTCAATACAAACGCAACAATTTTGTTACAGAAATAATTTGATTTTGTTTGCGTTCCTAGAAATTACAATAATTTTTCATAAAATGTGTATAAATAACTTCAGTCATGTTCCTTCATTGTTAAATATTTATTTACATATGTATGTATGTTAATAAAAGGTTTATTTAAATTGTGTTAATCGGCTTGATGATAACATAATTTCTATACATAAATTGTTCCTAAGAAACTGCATTTTCCCTAAAGATGTCACACAAGTAAACAGTCATGACTGATGCACTTTTCACATCAAGGGACATTGGCTTACGGACACAGAAAAAGATTATTTCGCGCATGGCTACAAAAACTATTAAAAAGACATTTATTGATCGTGACACAGCATTACTATTGGAAAATTTTACAAATAGAAGATGGATCTGTTGGGTCCAATAAGTCGCATAAAAGTGTACGATCAAGATCTCGTTCAGTGGTTTCAGAATCCTGTTCCGAAAAGGTGACAAAAGCCACGATACAGGGGTGACGATGAAGATGGTAATTATGAATTGAATAATTATAAAGTAAATTATTATGTAAAGTGTACAAACTATATGGACGATGAATGGGAAGAAGGTCCCAATGAGCTTACTATTGCAAGAAACTAAATTGACGAATTGCAAGTAATAAGAGTAAGAGATCTTGAAAATATTTAGGATTTAAAGCGAAAACTAGTTTTATTTGTTTAATTTAAGGTACACAAAGGGAAGACTAAATCGAAGAGTATTTAGAAAAAACTATGCTGACGATTCGATTGTCAAAAGGTATTTTGGAGATGTACGCGAAGATGTTTCTAATGAAATACAAAATTCTCATAGATCCTAACATATGGATGGTCATGTGTCCAATAGAAGAGGAAAGGGCAACTGCTATGTTATTGATGAGGAAGTTTCTAACTTATCTAAACGCTAATGAACCATTGCAAATAAAATCTGTTAGTGTATTTTTCTTAAATTGTGTATAAATAAATTCAAGTTTTAAATTTACTATAGCTTCAACCGCACTTTATTTAACAAGTTTCTTTATTTAAAAATTCACTTTATAGGTAAACAGAAGCTAACCTAACTTTAAAACATAATCAATTTTTGACATTTCAGAGCTGCACAGCATATTCTTGCATGAACTTTATATAATGTGTCCGCATGTCTTCATTTGCAGCAGTCGACGCACATAGGGGTATTTGGCCATTCTAGCCGGACATTACGCCAAAACTTAAATTTAAAAAATGTAAAAATTTAAGTACGCAGCACGACAGACAACAAAATTCTGCATCGTATAGTGAATTTATAAGGATTTTGCTTGAGATTTGACGTTTTGCGACACTGTAAAAGTCAGGAAAGTTGACTAAATTGCATACGCTTTTAATGACTTTTTACGGTTTTTAGACGTTTACAATTTTTTTTTTGTGGCTAAACGAATAAAGATTTTTCATTGATTTTTTTCTCTGTGAAAGGCTATATTAACAGCTGCTTATATTAATTTTTAGAAAAAATTTATTTTAAATTTTGATGATAAAAAAAATTGCTGGAAGTTAAAAAAAAAAGATTTTTTTGTTCAATTTTTCGTAAGAAAAAAAATATCAAAAGGTTTTTGAAAGTGAATTCAATCGAATTCGTAAAAAGGTTATAATACACAATAAAATATAAAATCTCTACTTTTAGACTGGAAAAAAAACCTTGCTCGTTTTTGCGCCATTTATTATTTTTTTTTTTTTTTGGGAATTGAAAATTTCACCTTATTTTCTATTTTTTATCATCTTACATAGGTACATATGAGTAAGAAACCGTTTTGTCAGTCATAAAATGTTTTAGTTTTTAATAATAATTCACTTATTCTTATGTATTTTTTGAAATAGGCAATTAAATTTTTTGCGAAAGTGCTAAATAATTTCCTAAGGAAAATAACGCTTAATCTCTGCATTGGACTTGCCCTCGTTGTAAAAATATCAAACTTGATATCTATAAGTTCTTTAAAAGTTATAAAGAGGATTTTAATCAACTTAAAAATGAATTTTTGTCGGTTCAATCGAAACTTTCAATATTTGGCGACCTATTTTCGAAATTTCCAAATTTGGATGAAAAAACTTCTCTCCCCAATGGAAAAACTAAGATGGTTACAGCTCCGCCAATTCCTTTGGATACAAATCCTGTGGTGACTTTAAACTCCGTTTGCGTCGATGATATATCTGTTCTACCTTCAACTTCCTCAAATGCGGCGTCCTCCCGAGTAATTTTATCTCCATTACTAAGTACTGAAACCGGATCGTCCAACATCAGATTATCGTTAACATCTCCAACAATAAATAATTCTAATGTTTCAACTAACAATCAAGTGATTAAGCCGTTAGAAGCAGTTCCGCCAAAAAAAAATTGTTTTTGTTTCTCGCTTGGCTACTGGCACTTCATCGGAGGATGTCGAATATTACTTAAAATCTAAAATTAGGCAGCATGCTGGTATTGTGGTCAAAAAAATTTAGATTTTCTCATCCAAGATCTATTTCATCATTTAAGGTTTACGTTCCTAGTAATCTTTTGAGCATATTATTGATCCTAAGGTTTTGCCTGCTAACACTCTGCTCCGTAAATACTCCAATAAAGAGAGACATAAACCTAGAAATATTGGTTCTTTTCGGCAAAGAGAGGGATATGTTTAAAAAAACTAGATACTTCTGCTGTTATTCCCACTGTAAATAAACCTGTCGCAAGCTGTTTAAATGCTGGAAATTTTACATATAGTACCTTTACAACAACACCCACCCCTAGTAATAATTCACATTCTCTTTACTCTATTTATTATCAAAATGTTAGTGGAATGAGAACCAAAGCTCGTGAGTTCTCATTATTTATATCGGCGCGTGAATATGACATTAATATTATTACCGAAACATGGCTTAATGATAAATTTAACAGTGCAGAGTATTTTGATAATTATTACCACAGATAACCAGATGCGACGAAAAAAAAAATTGGACATGGATAATATTTTATTTGTCATAACCCGGCATGTGAAAGAGAGACAACATTACTGTGTTTGTTATGAAAGTAAACAAAACGAAAAGCAGCAAAAAAGGCCAGTTTTTAGTGGAAAATGGTATATGAAAGCACGCTTAAATTTAATAAAATGTAATAATATTAAGTATTTACGGCATATAATCCGAAAATAAAGTGATAAAACAATTTAGTATGTGCTTATATATTCTGTATATTAAATTTATATGCATACGTACACATATGAGGTAAATTTGCCAAATGGTGGTAGTTTTTTACTTACACACATACATACATACATACTTGATAAATTCTGATATTTTGCAGATATTATAGTGATAAAATACAAACGATCAGTGAAAAACAACTTAAATTATTTAATTAATAATATTTTTAATGGGAATTATAGAAATATATGGACATTTAATTAGTTTTGCGATTTATAATTTTAATTTGGATAGAAAGACAGCACAAAGAAAAAAACCAAATCCCGAGATTTTATGACTGTATACAAACAAGTATGCAAAATCTTCCGTCTCGAGTCGCATCTGTATATCTGTGATTATTACACAGTATATAGTCATGATCGTTGCTTTACATTATCAGAGAAAGATAAAGGCGGTGGAGTTTTAATAGCAGTGCGAGCTGATATCGAATCGGAATTTGTTTCTCTTAATTTTACCAATAGTTATGTACAAAATTATCTTTTGCTAACAATTATAGAATTTTTATTATTAATTCATATATTCCACCTAATAGTAATTTTGATACCTACCGACATCATTTAGAGAATATCAAACATTGTTGGATGCATTAGACTTAAACCAATATGTTCTAGTGTTTGACTTCTTTAACTTACCAAATATTTATTGGAATTTAGAAGATAATGTCATACTACCTGATAACATAAACAGTGATAAAGATGAATTTGTAACTGGATTCTTCCTTTTAAATGATTTAAAACAGCATAATTGTTTCGAAAATGATATCGGTAGGATTCTTAATCTTTATCTTCGCGAATGATTTTATTAAAGTATCTTGCAATTTGGAGGGTTCTATAGTTTCTCAAAACATAGTACATCATAAGGCCTTGGAATTTAATTTTGAGTTTTAGTCTTATGATAGGGAGATTTATAATCCCTTATTTGAATATAATTTTAATAAAGCTAATTATTACTTAAAAGCAGTTGATTGGTCTGAGTGTAATGAAATTGATGATCCGAGCGGAAATTACTCGTTTATAATGCCACCACTTAGATATGGCCATAAGCCTGAACGTACCTTTATTTGAACCTAAATATGGCAATAAACCTCCGTGGTATAATGCAAGATTATATCATATGAAATATGTTAAGAATAAAGCATATTCAAAGTTCAGAACGTCAAATAGTGAGCTTGATCGCAAACATTTCATCTTGGTACAAAATGAATACAACTTCTTCAGAAATTTTCTGTATAAACAGTATATCTTTGAAATGGAGAATAACATTAAAACAGATTCTTCGGCCTTTTGGCAGTTTTTAAATAACAAAAAGGACAACAATGCCATTCCAAATCGTATGCACTACAACAATATGCAACCTCATAACATTCCCACCACATGCGATCTTTTCTCGAGCTATTTTCAGAGCACATTTGTTAAACCTGTTATTAGCAATTACACTTCTCAACTTGATGCACACAGTAACTGTGAAATTTATTGTAATATTACTAATGAAGATGTAACTGAGGTTATAATTGCCTCAAAAAATAGCACCAACAGTTCAGTTGGAGTGTATCCTTCTATATTTTTCAAGAAATGTTCTTCAAATATTGTAGTAACTATTATTAAACTTTTTAGTATGTGCCTCAAACATGGACAATTTTTAGATCAATGTATTGTTCCAATTTTTAAATCTGGAGATCGTAGCCTCATTACCAGAGCAAGTTTTTGAAGCTTTTTGCTGGAAAAGCTTGATCTCGCTTATTTTGTACCTTTTTGCAAAATTGCTTTATTTTATATATTCTGCTTGAATTTGCTTATAATGGAATTTGGCAGTCCTTGAAAAAAATTTTTGAATCTTTCTGTTGCAAATTAAAAGCAAAAGTTTGTCCTTTTTTCACACATGCAATTTTATATTCTATAACTCTTGACATTTCAAACTAGATTGGCTTAAAGGTGTTTTTTAATATTTTGACACTATACAGAATTTTGCAATGTGTTAAATACACTTTCCGATGATGATGTGGGATCAATATAAATATAAAGCAAAAGCTCTATTTAAAAATGCATCTATAAAATCTGATCTCACGTATATAAAAGATAATTTCGAGTGTATTTGCCGAAGTATAATCAAACTAGAAAGAAGACGACTTTATTTAAAAAAAATAAAAAAAAAATTATATTATAGAAAAAGTGGAAGAAATGATGAAAAATTTTGAAACAAAATATTTTTTGAAAAGTTCAACAAAGTTATGAATCGAAACGTTGAAATTCAAACATTAGTTAAAATTAAAAATAATATTTTTTTAAACAAAAGCGAAGCTGATGAATGCATTGATTCGCTATCTCCAAGCGAATTATTATTGTTTCAGTTCGCTCCTACTACATCCAATGATGTTGAATGAAATTTTTCAATTTATTCTACAGTTTTATGCGATAATCGATCTTTTCTTTTTGAAAATCTAAAAAAACATATGATTGTGCTTTGCAATAAAAAAAAGAAGAGAGGTGTCTTGACACCCGGTTATAGCTTTGCTCATTTTTTTTTATAAGGAACGAAGGCGAATAAGAAGAAGTAAGTATGTACATATGTATGTACACATAATATTTTCGGTTTTTTGTTAAAGTTGAAATCAAAATAAAAAAAAGCAATTTCGTTTCTTGCAAGGCGAATATGATGTAAATTTGCCAAATTGTGGTGGTTTTTTACTTGCATACACACATATGTATGTTCATATAGTACATACATATATATACATACTTGATAAATTCTGATATATTGCAGATATTATAGTGATAAAATACAAACGATCACTGAAAACAAACTTTAATTAATTAAATAATAAAATAAATATTTCACATACATACATATGTATTCATATGAGTATATTTATTGTTTTGTTTTTGTTATTGCGGTTGAATGTGAGTAACACACTATATATGTACATACATACATATTTTCTCGTCTTGATTTTAAAAAACAACAACAAAGTCGCTTTTAAAGGATGAGCTAATCAAAACAAAAAAAGAAAAACATAACGGGAATAGTGTCGATTATTTATCTTACGAAAAATAAAATTCAACCCCTACCGCGCCATAAATAGCAAAGCTATAAAAATTATTTAATAAAATAAATGAAAAGTGGTTACATTGCTTAATTTTTGGAAGCATATTTGAGCTTTTTTTTTTTTGTTTATTCTTGGGCTTATTTTTCGTTTATTTTGTGCTTTTTTGCTTGCTTTTTTCTTTAATTTTGTGTTTATTTATACTTGCCCTGCAAAGCTCTTTTGCAAAAATTTTTTATAGTATTTTGAAAAATAAACTTTATGACCAAGTGAAGGGTTTTATTTCTTGTAGGCAGCATGGTTTTATGCCGAACAGATCTACTACTACTAATTTACTTTTAATAACTCGAGACATTGTAACTGCAATGGAGCGCAGGTCTCAATGTGATGTTATTTACACTGACTTTGCAAATGCATTTGATACCGTTAGTCACTATCTTTTGTTACGTAAGTTCAATAAGTTTGGCATTACTGGTAAGCTGTTATTGTTTTTTCAAAGTTTTTTTCATGACAGGAAGCTTATAGTAAAAATTGGAAATACTTCCTCTTCCATTTTCATTGATACTTATTCTGGAATCCCGCAGGGAACACATATTGGTCCTTTGCTTTTTATACTTTTTATTAATGATTTACCTCTATGCTTTAAATTTGCAGAGTATTTGTTATTTGCCGACGACTTAAAATTATATTCTAGTATTTTCAATCAGCATGACTGTGAAAAATTGCAAAGCGATATAGACAAGCTGTCAGTTTGGTGTTCTGAGAATAATTTAAATATAAATATCTCAAAATGTCGATCAAATCCAGTCGATTTTGTTTATTCTATTAGTGGCTGCCAAATTAAGCGGGTACATGTTGTCAAAGACTTAGGCGTAATATTCGACAACAAGTTAAGTTTTAATAAACATATACAGTGTTATTCACAAACGTTTTATTAGAGGCTAATAAGCAAAATGCGCTAAAATAGTATTCACAAACGTTTAATAGCACTATGACGCGGTTATTACACGCTAATAAACTCGAAAATTGTATTGTAGGCATCACGCTACTTTAGCCGTTTAATAAGTTGACATTTGCATTTTTTAAAGTAAAAAAATCACTATTTACTTCAAATAGTATGTAAAATAAAAAAATATTCGAATAAAGTAATGATTGTAATATAATATAATATAATATAATTTCGACATTCGTTAGTATTATGCAAAATATATATACATTAAACTATAATTTTTTTATTAAATTAAATATTTTGCAGATAATGTATTTCAACTCTCCCGATTCTTCCAGTCCCCTTCTGCAATGTTTACATACATACTTATGTATGTATGTACGTAAAATAAGAAAATTCAAGAAGAAATACATAAATATGAATGTATGTGAATATGTACATACATACATACATAATATGTATATTTACGTATGCACCCTGTCGGAAACTAAGTTAACTTTAAA
The DNA here is from genome assembly GCA_947311025.1 of Lypha dubia. NCBI lineage: Eukaryota > Metazoa > Arthropoda > Insecta > Diptera > Tachinidae > Lypha > Lypha dubia. Next base: position 73,913,550 of record OX371260.1, read on the forward strand.
CTAACTTTAAGCTAACTATTTCGCAACTAGTGGCGACTGACACTTGGATTACTTTATATGTAATTAACTAACTATTTTAACATTGCGATGTCCTAGGAAGTAGTCAATTGCCCGACTCTGCACTACTTGTAGCTAACTTTAAGTTAGTTGGAATAAGTCAACCGGTAGTTAGTTAGTATACATATATAAAAAAAAATATTTTTCATATTTATTTTATTTTCTCCATTCTATATTCAGTAGTTTTATATTAACATTGCAACAATAAATTTGTTTTCGAATTTAATTTTCCAACCGATGCTGTGCTGGGACTCGAACCACAGGTCATTGGATTAACAGTCAACGCGCATACCACTCAGCTAAGTTACCACTTAAATATTGACGGCAAGAAGTTATGAAATACTTGAAATAATTTTAAGAGTTCCTAAATGAGTAAATTTGTTGGCGCTCACCATATTCAATTATAAATGAGAGTATAATATATATATACTCAACCTACTAATTGATTTTGATTACATTCTGCATTGTATTGTAGTTAGCTTTAAGTTAGTCTAGAAAAATCAATTTAAAAGTTAGCTTTTCTTGTAGCTAGCTACACATTTGACGACAGGGTTGTGACAATGTACATGCATATAAGTACATACAGTCACATTTGTGTACATGCCCTGTCGTCAAATGTGTAGCTAGCTACAAGAAAAGCTAACTTTTAAATTGATTTTTCTAGACTAACTTAAAGCTAACTACAATACAATGCAGAATGTAATCAAAATCAATTAGTAGGTTGAGTATATATATATTATACTCTCATTTATAATTGAATATGGTGAGCGCCAACAAATTTACTCATTTAGGAACTCTTAAAATTATTTCAAGTATTTCATAACTTCTTGCCGTCAATATTTAAGTGGTAACTTAGCTGAGTGGTATGCGCGTTGACTGTTAATCCAATGACCTGTGGTTCGAGTCCCAGCACAGCATCGGTTGGAAAATTAAATTCGAAAACAAATTTATTATTGCAATGTTAATATAAAACTACTGAATATAGAATGGAGAAAATAAAATAAATATGAAAAATATTTTTTTTTATATACATATGTATACTAACTAACTACCGGTTGACTTATTCCAACTAACTTAAAGTTAGCTACAAGTAGTGCAGAGTCGGGCAATTGACTACTTCCTAGGACATCGCAATGTTAAAATAGTTAGTTAATTACATATAAAGTAATCCAAGTGTCAGTCGCCACTAGTTGCGAAATAGTTAGCTTAAAGTTAGTTTAAAGTTAACTTAGTTTCCGACAGGGAAAGAGAACATGAAGGAAATATCAATGTATTGGTGATTTTACACTTGTAGAAATTGCTTGTTACATTTATTTTTTACTGTAGCTTAACATCATATTAAAAGTTTGTATGCTTACACACTGGATTGGTTTAGCGTGTTTATAGACGAAAGAATGAACGAATGAATGAATTTACATAATTACAAAAATTTTCCATTAAAAAATATATATACACTCAACATTCCACATTATGAAAAATTAATTAATTAATGAATAACAAATAAAGAGACTAAAAAAAAAAAATAAATATTTTGTTGCCCTCTGTTGCTTGTGTTTTGTTGTTGCAAATTCTAAAATAAAGCGACAAAGAACCTCCTTCATTGACTGCTATCATACAAGTGATTATCAGGGGTGTCATAGAATCCAAGTCGGTTTTACTAATTGTCGGTTTTGCAAAACAATATTGGTTTCATTTGGTGTCATGAAACCAAGTCGGTTTTGTTATTTTCGAATGCAAATAAAACCGATGTTCGAATCAGCTGTTTTGAATGTTTATGTAAATGTTTACATTTTAGTCTTATTTTTTTTTGTCAAATACAAACTGTGTTTATTAAAAATATTAAAAATTTGTGGTTTTATCAATATAAAATATAAAAATTTAGTGTTTAATTAATTAAATTGACGAAATAAAAGAAACTTATAAGTAAATAAATGAAATGGCCGCTGCTGTTCTTGCATTTTTACTATTAGAGGAAGAGCGCTCAGAAAAGGTAAAAAGAAAAATTTTACGTGACTATAGCAATCCCCTTGAGCTGCCGGAGACAACGTAAGTAGTCCTCTTATACTTTATATACAAACATACTTAAATCTGCTTTGCAGATTTGTAGATTGTTACCGGTTAAATAAAGACGCTTTTTGTGTGGTACTCAACACAATTAAAGAACATCTTACCCGTTCTAAGATTCCGCCTTTACTGCAACTTGCAGCTTCTTTGCGGTTTTTAGCAGAAGGATCGTATCAAAGAGCTGTTGGCAACGACTCTAGCATATGCTTGGGTAGAAGTACATTGTCAACTATTTTAGATGATGTGCTAAATGCTATAGAGCGGTTTATTTGTCCACAATGGGTGCAACTGGAAATGGAAACTACCGAAAAGCACAAATCAAGGAACTATTTTTACAATAAATACAAAATTCCTTCAGTCGTTGGTTGCATCGATGGGACTCATGTAAAAATCATAAAGCCCAGATGTAACGAGCATTTATTTTATAACCGCAAGGGATATTTCAGTATGAATACCATGATTGTAAGTAATTTTTAAGTTACAAACTGAACTTATCAAAGTAATATTGTATTCCTTTTGATATATTTATATTCAGATTTGGATCATGATATGAAAATACGAGCAATAGATGCACGGTATCTCGGCTCTAGTCATGATGCGTTTATATGGAACATTAGTAGAGCCAGACATCATTTTCTTCAGATGTATGAGTCAGGAGAACGATCTTCCATACTATTGGGCGATGGTGGGTATGGAATTGAGCCTTTTTTACTAACGCCGTACAGAGATCCATCCTACAACTCTAAAGAATATAAATTCAACATGGCTCATTCATCGGCTCGTAATATTGTGGAAAGAACAATAGGCGTACTGAAAAGCCGGTTTCGCTGCTTGATGAGCACCTTACATTATCATCCAGAGAAGGTTGTTAAAATCATCAATACTTGCTGTGCTCTGCACAATATATGTAGAAACTACAATGTACAAAACAATGACACTGACATAATTTTACCACAAAATGACACTGAAGATGATGTATTATTGCCATCAAACACATCTTTGCAAAGCGAAGGTCAGAGGATTAGAAATGAAATAGCTAATACCTTGTATCAAAATGAAAAAAACAAGTCATGTTCAAAAATAAAACAACATTTATTAAAAAAAAAACAAAAGCAAATTAAAAATTCAGTCTTACAATTTTGTAAAAAAAGGTACGTTGTAAGTTTGTAACAAAAAACTTAATAACTAGGGCACTTTGTTGAAAAATAATTAAAAAATCACATGTTTTTTTTTTTTGGTATTCAAATTTTTGTATCTCGAGATCCAATTGTTTTTTTTTATCTCATTTTTTTCCTGCATTGTTTTCAAAATTCCATTGTTCACCCGCACAAATTCATTTTTAAATTCCTCCACTGCATTTGTTATAGACTCTTGTCCCTTTTCTAACGCCCTATAAACCCGTCGTAAGCTGCTGGCATTTTCTTTTTCAATTTTAATAAGTTCGTCCAACTTTTCACTTAGTTCCGCTTTTCTTTCACTGTCGTCGTCTAAAAACTTTTTTATTCGCTCCGCCGTGGTTTCCGTTTTGAGCCTTTTAGGGGTACTTTTTGACAACAGTGGAGACGGTGGACGTTTTGATTACGTTGACGGCATTTCCTCCTCTTTCCCACCACCGATGCTGTCATTAAAACCAATATCAATGCCAGAAACACCTTCCACCGAATGCGCAATGCTGCGAATGCGTATAACTGCTTCGTCGCTGCTCGTTAGTTGATGCTTCGAAAACGGCCCACCACCGGTTGCTCTGGACTCTGCTTTATTTTGGGCGAGCTTTCTTTTAAATCCCTTTTCCATTCACTCCATGTCTGCAAAGGTTTAATCAACACAATTTTACAAGAGTAATGTTTGCTACACAGCTTTTACGTACCTTTTTCCAACCACTCACATCTTTTTGCGGTGGACCTGCGCTGTTTAGTGACTCTGTCAATTGTTGCCAAAGATCATCCACAGCCAGCTTATCCCGCTTTGTAAATCCGCGCGCTATATCTGGATATTTTTCCATAAGCTCTATAATTATGGAGTTTTGCGTAAAGTTTTTATGCTTTCCCCTGTTGAAGAATAAAAATTTATGAAAAAATTGTCTTTTTTAAATAAATAAATTCAATTAACATACATCCGTACTTACATTTTTTTAAAATATCAAAAAAAAAACAGAATTAAATGAAAATGGCCGTGAACTTTTTTAATTTGTTTACAAAAATAAAAAAACCGACAGCTGTTTGCTGCTTGGTTTATTTCCAATAACAAACCGATAACATTGGTTTCTGTGACACCTAAAACCGATAAAAATTCAAGTTCGAACACAAAACCGATAACATTGGATTGCATGACACCAACAAGATTTTTTTGTCGGTTTCAAATCCAATTCCAATAATATCGTTTTCTATGACACCCCTGTATGTTTCGTATTTTAAGCATTAAGCTATAAACACATTCGCCACAGAAGACTACACGAACACAAGTCTAGAAATGCTGCTAGCTACCGATGTAGCCGTTTAGCCAGCTACTTAATTATTTTGGAAACGACAGATACACAGTAAACAGCTGATCCTGAATTGTTGCAACGATTCATTTATTTATATTACAGTGGTGATGTTTAGCGCTTTTACTTCTTTAAAGTTTCTGGGGCGAATTGAATACGGCAAATTGAATTCGCCACTCACATCACTTTGTATGGATTCGCTTTGACCGAAAAAATTTATCTCATTGATCTCTTTTGGCTCCGGAGTTACGGGGTTCAAAACTTATTTTTTATTGGCCATAACTCCTAGAATATGGAACGGATATAAGCAATGTGGATATCACTCTAAACTTCTCTAAAATACCTTTATACTGGTATACAATTTTTTTAAAACAATTTAGCCATTGCGAGTGAAATTCAGTTTTAACATTTTTTTATCTGACTTTTCACTTTTACAGAGAACTTACCATGCTTTTATTTGGTGTCTATTTGAAAGCTGTCACCGATGAAATACGTAAGATATGATTCTTTAATGATGATTTTAAGAATTAAACGAGTTATATAGAGCATTTTGAAATGATACCTACATATGTCGTTTATATTCGTTCTATATTGTAGGACTAATGATCAATAATATATTAGAGTTTTGAACCCCGAAACTGCGGAATCAAGAGAGCGCCAAAAAAATTACACAAAAATTTTTAGGTAAAAAAGAGTTATTACCCTGTGAGTTTTTTTAATCTTTAACTATGTTGGTATTTTTGACTCAAGTCAATATTCTATATAACAATAAACCTAATAAAAATTATTTATGCATATATATTATAACATTTCAATTTTGTTATTTTCTTTTTTATTTTACAATACAAAATATTTCTAATCACTAATTTGCTTTACAAATTTTGTTATATTGTCAACACTGTTTTTTTTTTTGTGGCCATCAGAAATAGAAATTAGTTTAATTTGACTACACGACAAAAGTAGCATGGACAAAAACCTTTTGCCGTGTTGCCTTGCTGTATTCAATATATTCATTCTCATATGCACACATGTATTCTAATTTTGACAGGTGGTAGTCGGTAGTCTGCTGTGGCGAATGTGTTTAATGCTTTACATCTTTTTTCATGATTTTGTGCATAATTTGTCACATTTCAACCACAACACAGATATTTTGTGACCACAACAAGATTAAAAATATTTCCAAATAAATAAAGCAAACAAATTAGTGGTGTGTAATCAATTGTAACGAAATCGGTATTTGAATACTTTTGTAATAACTTATGAAAACACATTGCTAGCAATATCAATAAAACACATATTAAAAAATTTTAATATACTTATTTTGAAATATTATAAGCAATACTCTATTACTCTAACTTGTTTAAATAAAATTTATATGACATTATTTTCACATTTTCAAATCATTAGAGACTACTTGCTTATCGAGTATGTTATTGTGCACAACTCACAAAACTGAAAAAATCACACAATACTTAATTTGGCTTTATTAAACCTTTGTGAATAATGTTTATTATTACCGGGTAATAACACAAAAACTGATTATTAACTAATGTGTACATTATCTCTACAATAAGAATTTTTTATGAATAAAGCATTAAACACATTCGCCACAGCAGACTACCGACTACCACCTGTCAAAATTAGAATACATGTGTGCATATGAGAATGATTATATTGAAGACAGCAAGGCAACACGGCAACAGGTTTTTGTCCATGCTAATTTTGTCGTGTAGTCGAATTAAACTAATTTCTATTTTTGATGGCCACAAAACCAAAACAATGTTGACAATATAACAAAATATGTGAAGCAAATTAGTGATTAGAAATATTTTTTATTGTAAAATAAAAAAGAAAATTTCAAAATTGAAATGTTATAAGATAAATGCATCAAGAATTTTTATAAGCTTTATTGTTATATAAAATATTGACTTGAGTCAAAAATAGCAACATTGTTAAAAATTAAAAAAACTCACAGGGCTATAATTTTTTACCTAAAAATGTTTTTTTTTATTTTGATATTATTATTATTACGAATAAACGTAATCATTATTCGAACTTATATTGACGTACATAGGAAAAGTAATATTATCAGGCTTAAGTTCAGGTTTATTGAATTAATGAAAATTCAAACTTCCTAAGAGTTTTTTATGTTAAAAAATATTATTATTTATATCCAGTCAGTTTTTAGCTCTCGTATTTTTTTTCTCGTATTCTAATTCTGTTGAAAACTGGTTAAATAGTTGATATTCTTCTCAATTAGTATCCACTTTACGAAAATTGTAAAGATGGATAATTGAACGCTGATGAGAGGTGTAGCGGCCTTGAAATCAGTACTGATACGTTCTGCTAAAAACTGATTGGATATAAATAATAATATTTTTCAACATAAAAAAACTCTTAGGAATTTTGAATTTTCATTAATTCAATAAAACTGAACTTGAGCCTGATAATATTACTTTTCATATGTACAAAAATTTTTTTGTAATTTTTTCGGCGCTCTCTCTTGATTCCGCAGTTACGGGTTTCAAAATTTCAATATATTATTGATCATAAGTCCTACAATATAGAACGAATATAAACGACATAGGTATCACTTCAAAATGCTCTAAATAACTCATTTAATTCTTAAATCATTTTTAAAGAAGCATAACTTACGTATTTCATCGGTGACAGATTTCAAGTATACACCAAATAAAAGCATGGTAAGTTCTCTGTAAAAGTGAAAAGTCAGATAAAAAAAATTTAAAACTGAATTTCACTCGCAATGGGTAAATTGTTTTAAAAAAATTGTATACCAGTATAAAGGTATTTTAGAGAACTTTAGAGTGATATCCACATTGCTTATATCCGTTCCATATTCTAGGAGTTATGGCCAATAAAAAATAAGTTTTGAACCCCTTAACTCCGGGGCCAAAAGAGATCCATGAGATGAATTTTTTTCGGTCAAAGCGAATCCATACAAAGTGATGTGAGTGGCGAATTCAATTCGCCCCAGCGAACTTTAAAAAAGTAGAAGCGCTAAATATGCACCACTGTTGTATACATAAAAGAATCGTTGCAACAATTCAGGATCAGCTGTTTACTGTGTATCTGTCGTTTCCAAAATAATTAAGTAGCTGGCTAAAAGGCTACAACTAGGCTTGCCAGATCCAATTTGCCAAAAAGCTTGACATTGACCAAAAAAAAACTTGATTTTGAAAAAAAAACTTGACAAATAAATACACTCATACTATTGGTTTAAATTTAATTTTTTATTATTTTTTTTTTCATAAAAATTATTAGAATAAAAACAAAAATATCATAAAAAGTAAATATAACAGAAACAATGTAAAAGAAACAAAAAACAATATAATAATAAAAATTCAGTCTTTACATATTTTAAAGAAAACTTAGGCGTTATTTAAAAAAAAAAAATATAGGTACTATCTTAAGAAAAAAAATATATGTAGGTTCTATTTATTTTGCCACATATATTTCGTATTCTTAGATACAGAATTACTCTACCATCTGAGTAATGGGGTAAATATCAGTGTTGGCACTTTTATTATAATTGTACATATGTACCTAAAGAGAACTATATTTTTTAAATTATAATTGCACAGAAAAATATATGTATCATATTAGTCCTTAATTGTATTGATAGTAAAAATATGCTCTTTCGATGTGTTTTATAGAAATTTAAACTTACTTTTTTTAAGTATTATTACATATGTAGATAGAATAAATTTGAGAAAAAAAATTACTTACAAAAAACATTGACAAATCACTTTTTCACTAGACACTTGACGCGCATTAAAAAACTTGACAATCAGGCCTGTCTGGCAACCCTAGCTACAACGGTAGCTAGCAGCATTTGTGTTCCTGTGTTCGTGTAGTCTGCTGTGGCGAATGTGTTTATACCTTAACACTGATAGACTTTATAGTATGCTTGGTTTCACTAGGAGGAATTCTAAAGATTTTAAGAACGCATACACTATTAAATCTATTTACATTTCTGTAGTTCGAAGTATTTTGGAATATTGTTGTGTTATCTGGAATCCCTATCAAGTTGGATCATCTAATCGCATTGAGCGCATTCAAAAATATTTACAAAGACTGCTTTATAGTTAACTAGCTGATCCCGGTGTACTTCGCTACCGCCCTCGTTATAAAATAAAATTAAAAGTATTTATATATCCTATTGTGAAAATTTAATGACCATCGGTCCAATAGTTAAGACTATATTAAGATTTTTTATTTTCCTATAAAGGGGCGTGGTCCCACTCACTTTTCTCCTAGTACGTATTCCTAATTATGTCAATACTATATGTACCAAATATCATCGGCGTAGGTCAAAAAATGCCCAAAATATGGCGATTTCAGTTTTTGGGTTATATGGGAGCTGCCACGCCCACTTGTCCGATAACGCCCATTTTTGTCCTGATTACTCACATTAGTAACATATGAATTATTGCAATGTTTCAAAACTCTTGCTATCACAATAGTCAAGATATATGATGTTATTCAATTTATGTGGGAGGGGCTACGCCCACTTGAAATATTAAAAACCTAAAACCATCCTCTATAAATTCCCTTTTGAATGACACCAGTTTGGGTCAAATCGGTTGGATAGTTTCCGAGTCTATAGCGAACATGGGTACAAACATTTTTTGTATTTTATATATATAGATAGATATGGGCTTTTGAGACACCATCTTATGTTGTTAGGAGGAAGTTTTTGGTTTGCAATCTTTAAGCGATCGTAGAACTTGTTCTTCATTAACAGCCTAACCCACGATGTCGATCGATATCGCTCGCTTGCTTTTTCAACGACAAACAGCTGTTTTGCGCCCCACTAAAAGTTTTCAGCACGACAAGTCGATCGACAATGAAAGCGAGCGATAACGTAAACATTTTCATACAAATTTCCGACCCACTAAGAAATATTATGCGACAACAACTGTCAAAATCAGTCACGAAAGTTTTGTTGTCGACAGAGAAATTAATTTGACAAAATAATTTAAAAAATGTTATTTTATATGAATGTATGTATGTATGTAATAATTTTAAAAAAATTCATGATGGGAAATTAATAGGTATTTACATAAATATGTACATACATACATACATATGTATATTAATAAATATATTGTTGTACAGATAATAATTATTGATTAGCATTTAACAGGCAAAACCGAAGCCGCTGCAGGGTCTTGTTGAATTTGTGAAATTAACAAATTACCAAAAATTATTTTGATATAAATATTTTTCACAAAATTCATTTATTGAAAGCATATGTTTTGTGTTTAAATTTGTAGCAAGGCATATCCAAAAGGTGAGCTTACTAGCACACCTACCTCAATTCGCTTTATATTAAACTAACTTTATATTCATGCTAACTGATACAGTTTTAAAGCATACATAAATAATTGTTACAGCTTGGAAATCATTCGCAAGAAAATGTTAAATTTATTAGCGTTTTTTGGTGAAAAGCGAGTACTTTATGCCAACAATATACATGTTGTTTTAAGATTGTTGTACTTGTTACGGAACTGTGCATACCTGGTCGTTGTGCCACGTTCAAATGGCCATATTTATGGCTCAATTTACATGAAATATTTGATGTGGCAATATAGTCATTTGACAATGATTACGTTAAACACGTAAAGCCAGACGACCGACAAGTCGATAGTTAGTGGGTCGCTTCTACGAACGATAATGAGTGAGTTGCTGTCGCTCTATCGACTTGTCGGTCGATATCGTGGGTTTGGCTGTAATTCTTTCTTATAGTATATTATCTGATAATATTAATTGTCCAGAAATTAAAAATTATTTTACCATATTTAGCCCTCCTAGAGATTTGAAATTTAACCGTATGTTCGAGGACCGCATTCTTAGAACGAACTATGGAAATAATGAACCAAATGCTTACATATATGTAATAGCTTTACTCCACTTTTAAATTTTAATATAAGTTATAATATGTTCAAATTGTTGTTATTTAAATAATATAATTAACTACGATAAGTAATCTGTAAGAATATGATTCTGTAGATGAATATATATATAAATAAATAAAAAATAAATAATATTGTTTGCTGGGTGAATTCGCATACTCACTAAAGCTATGTACAGACGATTGGCAGATCTTACAATATTGTAAGATATGTCAATATGCTGACAACGTACTGACAATGAAAAATCGTTACCAAAAGGTCAATTGTTAGTTCAGACGATTGTAAGAAAACCTTACAATTTCATTGTCAGAGAATAAATTTATCTGCCAACAAAAATTGTCAGTTTACACGGTTGTCAGCTTGTTGTGTGGAAAAATTTCCAGATGCATTGTTAAGCTTTGTCAGAACTGTCAAATCCGATAGTATTTATGGACAGCATTGCCAACAGAAATATTATCTTACAATGGTGCCATTGTCAGATGCATTAATTTAAACACATCTGCCAATAAAACAAGAGCTTACAATGTCTGACAATTATCTGATAATGGCAAAGTAGAGTGTTCTCACGATTGTCAGATGTCTGACAATATTATTGTCTTACAATGAACTGACAATGCTTTTTCTTGCAACGTTGCAAGACAAAAATTGTAAGTTTAGACGGTTGTGAGACATTTTCTGAACATTTTTCTGACAATATTGTAAGATCTGCCAATCGTCTGTACATAGCTTAATACTAGATAAATAGCAATACAACCTCATTTTGAATTTTGCGCATGCATGTTTTACATAGAGAAGTATATTTGTTGCTCTTTATAGCGGACCATTTTTTGTTCATAATTTCTTTTGGGGTCAAATTCAACAATGTTATACTTTGTACAAGTAGTTAGTTAATTGTCGTGAACTAATAATTTAAAGTAATTAAAATTATAGCGCGTTTCAATTTGTACTTTTAAACACACAACACTTTGTATGCAACAACTTAAATAAATTAAATTGTTTTACTTAATCATTTCAATTTTAAATTTATATTTGTTCATTATTGGTATTGAACATAGAACACAGAAATGAGTAGATGAGTTTTGAAACTTTTAAAACATGATGATAAAGATCAACTGATGAGTTGGTATTTAGCTTCCAATGAAAATCATATAGATTATCTAATCTCTAACATATACAAATTTTTAAAACATCATTAATTTCACAAAAATTAATAACTAAACACTTAAAAAAAACCTCATAACTTACCCATCATTGCTGTAAGATTCTGTTCCTGCTATAGTAAAATGATTATGAAGTTCATTAGGCATCATCGAAAGGTAGAATCTGGATGCAGCTGCGGCATATTCATTGGATATTTGATAAAGCGATTCATCAATAGTCTTTCGCATCTCAATTTTCTTAATATCATTGGCTACAGAAGTTCCCAAGATGAGTGGGAGCCACTCATTAAACACAATTCTTTTATAAACGTCAATATTAATAGATTTCGCTTTCCGGAAAAGTTGGTCATCATCTTGCAAATCTGGATTTTTAAGACTTAACTCTCTGGCAATACGATTGTGATTACGCAACATAATTGTATGGATTATAATGGCAAATGGATTACTATTAACGCGAGAATCACCTGCCATAAAACAGCTTGAATTTGTGACTCCTTCTGAATTCGTAGCACAAAACCAATTAGTCTCTTCTACTGCCAAAGGCAATAAAGAATCTTGTAGAGATTCTGAGCCGGAGGACTTAAGTAGACCTTTTTGGTGCAAACGCATGCGATACATGGATTTTTCATTAAATCCATACAATTGTGACAAATCAAGCTTAGGTGTGCCTTGATTTAGCTAAAATTAAAAACACTTAAATAAATTCAAATCAGTTCTATCTTGCAAGTCACACATTGCGATCAGAATGGTTTCAATCTCGTATTCCGATCGTTTTTGATTTGCAGTTCTTATATTTCGATGTTACAGTAATCGTTTTTTTTTTATAGCAATAGGTGTTTCATTTAATTATTTCTACTAGCCAAGCTCACATTATTAACATGCAAACATTTTTCTGACGCTCCTAAAAGTATGCAATATGTTGTATTTAATACAAATAAAATATATTGAATTTTAAAAGTAGAATGATAAACAAAATGTTTGTTTTCTAAAGACTCAGGTTTCGGAGTTGAAACCATAGCTGCCAGATTTTTTAGAGGTAATATCGTCATATTTTTGGGCAAAAATCGTCATTATCGTCAATATGGCTTATTGAAATCGTCATAAAAACGTCAAATGATAAAAACCGAATTTTTCCCAACAAAACATATTTTATTAGAGGCAAAACATAACAAAACTCTTAAATAAACAAATCTGATTAATAAAACAGCATTCTTTTGAATACAAAGATCAAATACTTTAATTAGAATTCACAATAAAATCACATGTAAATAGATAGCATGTTTTTGAAAATAATTAAAAAAATGCAAATCCTTTTGTTATTTTTTTTTTTAATTTAGTAAAATATGCATTTTAAATTTAATTCTTGGAAACACTTTTTCTAAAAATGTATAAAAACTTCAATAAAATTTATACAATAAAAATGTAATTGTTAAAGAAAATAGACCTTTATATACATATTTTGCAAATAATTATATATATTGCAGTTAAACATATTGATTAATTCAGGTACAACTGTTAAATCATAGCAGCTTTAAATAATCTACTGTAATTAATATTGCTTCCAAATACGACTTTTTCAATGAATTTCTTACTTTAGTATTATTTATGTTTACCTGACTAAATATTATTTCCACATTTGCTGGGGATATTGGTAAAACTAGGTTTTTTGTATTAAATTTAGACAAAACCGGAAACAAAAGACTAAAATCCCCCGTTTGCATCTCTGATATCTTTTTCCAAAAATCCAATAGTTATATGTTTTTATTACTGCAATAATTTTAATTGTCTGAACTCAGTTCCTACCTCTTGGCTTTCACTTGCTTCAACAAAATAAGAAAATTCTGTTATAATTTCAGAAAACCAACTTTTTTCTACATTAATAATATTAAATGGATTAATTTGGCCAAGAGGTTTATATATTTATTTTCAAAATCAAATCTGGATAATATCTGATCACGAAGCTCTATATAAAAATTATCACAATTATTATTATTCTTTTGCACTTTTTTGTGCTTCTTCAATTTCATATCTGGCAAATATTCCTAAATAAATGTCTTCAAATTTAAAAAATTCTTTTTGATTTTATAATCAACTAGCTGAGCGGCCGGCTTCGCACGGAAGCTGTTTACTTTTATAAATTTCGATGTACCTATCGCAAAAGTCATAACTCACGAACGCGTCGACCGATTTCGATAAACCATCTACACTATCATACGAAAAAACCCTAAAAATTTAATCGAATTCGGTTTGACCGTTCGTGAGTTATAAAGTCACAACACACTTGCAACAATTATATATATGTAGATTAAATAAAAGTTTACAGTTGTAAGCAAACTAGTTTTTAAAAAGTTGCTCATTAAAATTTTCAGCAGTTCAGTTGGTTTAATAGTACAAATAAATGTTGCAAACTTGAATTATTTAAAATCGTCAAAATTGGGGTATAAATCGTCCCATCGTCACTATGTCATTTTTAGGACCCAAAATCGTCAAAATGACGATAAATCGTCAAATATGGCAGCTATGGTTGAAACCACTCTCGATCGCAATTGAGTTGTGTGACATGGCTGATTAATATGTTATTTACGACTTACTTGTTCTGGAGCAGCAAAAGTACATTTATTTCCAACTGCCAAAGAGCTACGTACGTAGTTCAAGCATGTATCAGGTCCATGACGATTTACAACGTCGCTGCTTATCAATGGCTCACAGGCCGGGTGGTAATGCCGTGGTGAAAGTTTATAATTCTGCATGTTACAGCATTCTATTGGAGATCCGTCACCTATGAGACAAAATTAACGTTACGAAAACCGAAAAGTTACTGTGCTGCCATAACACTAATCTAGACGGAAATAATAAGAACTATACAAACAATAAAATACGGCCCGTGTATATTAAACACGATGCAAGTTGGCTTGCAATTGATGTTGTTGAATAAAGCTCGTATAATATTTGTTTTATTATCTATAAAATTATATTTAAATTTAGTAATTCATACTTTCATTAGTAAACAAAGTAAAATAAACTTACTTAATTCTCTTCTCTTTGGAATATATGTACGTATGTATATATGTAAGTATTAGCCTGTCCTTTAAACAAATTCAACATGTCTGACAATTCCTTTTAAAATTAAAATTTAAACTTCGTGCTTTAACACGAACACTAAAGTAAAGAACGACCTCAACGCGGGGTTGACAACTAAATTAAACGTAACTAACCCCCGATTTCATAATGTTCGGTAAAATGTCTGTTAACAAAAAATTAACTAATTGCTGGTTAGGCTAACGGGCACTATTTAACCAACGGTTACGTATTTTCATTTCACCATCTTTCGGTTAACTAACAAAAGAATTTAACAATACTGTGGCAATACTATCAGTCTGTTTACATAAAAAATAATTGAATTAATAAAAATGTCCAATGTATCGCTTTAGGACTTATGCCCAAAGAAAAATCGAAATACTGATACGTTCTGCTAATCTGATTGTACATGCTAATGTTTTTAAAAAATAAAAAACTCATAGTAATTTGAATTTTAATTAATTCAATAAAACTGAACTTAAGCCTAATAATAATTGTTAAAGTTGTTGTGGAGAAATTCAACGCAGACCTCGGCTTCCACTGTAGTTTGTGAACACACAGTTTGTTGGTATAACTCTTCAAGATTTATTTATTTAAAATAAAACTATACAACTGCATATATAAATTCAAGTAGTTTTCATAATGGAAATAAATGTCTTTTTTTTTTTGTATTAAGTTTATAGCAAACATGTGTGTGTTAAAATTCTTTTTGGTGTGGTTACCGTGTTGCTTTCGGAAGATAATAATAATACGCGGTTATCGGATTTTTGATTCATATATAGCCTCATCGGTCTTGCCAAAAAAAAAAAACACGCGGCAAGTTTTTGGATTTCATTTTTTCATATGTATATACAAATCACTTAACTAATACTAATAACATAAATTTGACAATTCTTTGCGATGTGTTTAGATAACAAAAATATTACAATGTGAAGTTAACAAGTTTTATATATTTTTTTTTAATACAAATAGTAGTGGCGGTAACACCCCTCCCCAGGAAGATGAGATATTCGGAATCTTACTTCTTATTCGGAGCCACATGCTGTCATCACCTTTGCTCTACGGACCTGTCCATCTTAAGATTTACACACTTCGACGATTCTTTCTTTGGGCCATATATTCCTTGGGTTTGCTGGGTCAACCACTACCACTAATGCACCTGCCGCTAGAGGTTTAGCTTTCTCAATCCCCTTTGTTCTGCTTGTTAGTGTTGGTAAATATTCTGTAATCCACCTCCTCCAAAACTTCTCAGCATATTGTTGGCAACTCAGCCAACTTTGTTTTAGCGAAATGCCATCATCACTGTACAAAGCTAGCAGCTTAATACCAGAACTTCCAATAAGAAAAAGGTTAGAGGTTAAGGCTTCTTCATTTTCAGCTTCAACAGGGACATACGTAAGTGGCCTTGAGTTTATAATATTTTCTACTTCTATCATCATACTTCTTAAGGTTTCACCGCTGGGATATTTTTCATGTTTTATTTGATAGAGAAAAGTTTTTACTGAGCGTACTAGACGCTCCCAAGCACCTCCCATATGTGGTGCATATAGTGGATTAAATTTCCATTTTGTAGTTGAAGATGTAAATTTACGAATCAGCTCATTTCGATCCACCTCCTTATAGCTTCCCGCAGCTCACGTTCGGTCCCTACAAAGTTCGTTCCATTATCGCTGTAAAACTCACGTGGTTGCCCACGGCGCGCAATAACACTGCGTTTTGCCATTATGCAAGAACTGGTGTTTAAGCTATTAACAATTTCAATATGAACAGGTCTAAGTAACAGGCATTTAAACAAGGCACCATACCTTTTCTCTTTGTGCCTGTTTACAGTGACAAAGATCGGTCCGAAATAGTCAATGCCCGTAAATGTAAATGGCGAATGAAATGAAGCAAGGCGAGCTCGAGGTAGCTTAGCTATATGTGGGCAAACAGGCGATGTTTTTTTTATTTTGCACATTTGATATTGCTTTATATAAGTTTTGAATACAATTCTTAGTTTTGGAACATATTATTTTTGCGAATACTAATTCACTTAAGTTTCATGATTCATGTGGTGATAAATATTGTGATAGTGCAGTACAAGTAGTTTTGTGATAGTACTATATTTTGGCACAATCGGTGGATGTTTAAATTCATTGCTAATATTTGCATTTTCAATCCGCCCACCTATACGTAACAAACCATTATCATCTAAAAAAAGATAATAATTTATACAAGGGTTTAACTAGTTCTTCTTATGTTTGTTCTGGTTTATTGGAAAAATTAGTTTTGTATCTTACAAGATTGCAAAAGCGTAAAACAAATGCTGTAGCTCTTAACAATCAACAACATCGAGAGAAACGTTCAGCCTGAACTAGTGGTTTAATATTTTGAGTAACAAAGTTATGTTGTTTGTAACAAATTTGTATTTTTACTATTCCATTCATTTTCAGGTAGCTTTTAAAAGTCTGGCTCATTGATCCAGCGGCTTGACTCTGACAAATCTTTTTTTTAGTCCATTTAGTTGCATCATCAGCGACATTGCATTTTCCCGTGGTATCACTCTAGTTTTAGATCCGACTAATGATTTTCAACTTTATTACCATCACATATTCTAAAATATGATATGGCGGCGAACCCGTTTTCACTGGCATCTACAAAAGTGTGTAATTGCACATCGTGGTTAGTGTAGTTTTGAAAATTTTTTATATAGCAGCGTGGTATGCTAACTTCTTTTAAATGCGGTAAAAAAGATAACCAGTTTTTCCATTTAACGAGTTGCTGTTCGAAGATGGGCTCATCGCAGTCCACACCGCTTCGCCATATTTCCTGCAGGACTATTTTTAAATACATTAAGAAATTCCCAATTAGACAAAGGGGGTCAAACACACTCATTAAGATTTTCAAGACATCTCGTTTCGTTGGTTCTTTTTTTTTCAAGAAATATTTCATTGTTTAAAACTGAGAGAGAGACGCCTAACACTTTTTCAGTTTCTAATCCGGTACTCATATTCAACGCAATAGGATTTGATGATTTGTTTTAGTTTAGATCTTTAAGAACATAATTGCTATTTGAGCACCAGTTTCTAATATTAAAACCTGCTTGACTGTGAATGTATTTTACATCTTTGGCTAATTTGCTGGCCTCTTCTGGAGTGTCTGTGAACGCTAAACAGTCATCTACATATTGGTAATTTTTTATAGCTGTAGCTGCTTCAGGGTAAATGTTTTCATATTTATGCCTAATTTCACAATGTTCGGTAAAGTGTCTGTTAACAAAAAATTAACTAATTGCTGGTTAGACTAACGGGTACTATTTAATCAACGGTTACTTCTTTTCGTTCCACCATCCTTCGGTTAACTAACAAAAGAATTTAGTAAAAATGTGGCAATATTATCGGTTTGTTTACATAAAAAAGTATAATATTTAAAAGCGGGATTTTCTAAATTTGTGAAAAAATTTAATATTAGTAAAATTCAGGTAAGTAACAATTAAAACATTATTATAACCACATATGTACATGTATATTAATCACATATAAATATTTTGTTTTTAGTATGTTCTCCGACGACGACGTTTTTGCAACACAATCCACTTGCGATGTGTCCAGAGGAAAGCGAAAAAGGTAAGAATTTGTTGAATGTTGAATTATTGTGTTTTAAATCAAGTTTTATAGGTCTTCAAACTTTACATCCCAGGAGGAAGATATTTTAATGTCGCTTGTTGAGAAAAACTCCACTATAGTGGAGAATAAAACAACAAACGCCGTAAGTTGGCAACAAAAAAATGAGACTTGGGAAAAAATTGCAGTGGAATTTGGATCCCAATGTAATAACATAAGGTCGGTGAAAAATTTAAAAGACAAATACGAGAACATGAAGCGGAAAGCGAAGGTATCGTTTGCAAATGATAGGAGAGAATATTATAAAACAGGAGGAGGCCAGTATTGTAGCAAAGTGACCGATAGCGACAAGCGCATACATGCGTTATTGGGAAAATCTGCAACGGGCTTGTACAACGAAAATGACTGCGATAGTCAGAATCGTAAGTTTATTGTAATGTTTATTATTTGATTTATTATTGTATGTATGTAGTATATGTTTTATATCATCATGATTCTTTCTTATCTTTTAGGTCAGAAGCAAAATGACGATGTCATTGACATAGAGTTTCTGGACGAATATAAAGAGGTGATGGATGTAAAAGAAGTGGTATCTGTTGAAGAACCTGATGATAAGGTACGTATACAAACATATGTATGTATGTACTTTAATATTTTATGTGATAAATATAACATATATTCGAGTAAATGCTCAAGAATTTATGTTTTAAAAAATTTTTTTTTGTTATGATTTAGGATATCTATATACATTTCGTTGGTTGCTAAATGCCAGAGCTATAAAAAATGATTCTTTTCTGAATGAAACTGAGAATCATTCAAGCATTGAATTAAAACAAAAAATGAATTGACTCAAAGTACAAATGCATTCAAAATGAAAAACAAACTTAAAATTTAATTAATTTTACAAAATAATGAATTAAGTTAAAGTTTTAGTGAATTATCCATTAATCCATTAACTTCATATAAATAAAAAAATTGAATTAAAATTTGAATGCATTAATTAAATTTTTCTAATTTATTGTGAATTAAAAATCAGATTTGAGTCATTATTTTACAGCTCTGCTAAATGCCAACTCATCAGTAGATCTTTACCATTTATGTTTGAAAATTTTTAAAACTCATTTACTCATACATGAAGTCGCAAATAATATTTAAAGTAAAACATTTTATATAATATTTTAGTTGAACTCCTGGAGTAGGTGGAATCCTGCCAAGCTAAAAAGTAAGAAGGCAGAAAAGCTGCAAGTAAAGAGCCGCGTTCTCCCCGATCCCAACGAGGAAGTTCTCGCAAAGCAGGCTATGTTTTTTCAAAATGAGGATAGGAGAGCGGAAGCGCGGCACCAGTTGGAGGTAAAACAATTTCAGTTAAAAGCTGAACTACTAAATTTAGAAATAGCCATTAAAAAAAAGGAATTAGAAAAATTTTAGTATTTTTACCTAAAAGTGCTTTAAATTTATAATATATAATAAGAGTTTTTTTGTTTTTGTTTTGATGTAAATGAATTATATACACATTTGTTTTTATAACAGTTTTTTGTTTTTGCTTTCCTGTAAATGAATTGTATGCTTGTTTTTATAAGAGTTTTTTGTTTTTGTTTTGTTGTCACTTTAATATTTTAAGACTGAATTATTTATTTTTTAACATTACTTAAAGTACTTTGTGATTGAATTGCTCATTTTACAAGCCTTGTTGTATCGTTTAATGTTGTATTTGAACAGATGAATGCAAACAAAATTTGTCAAAACAAAAACAATTTGGGTTTGTTTAGAGACTTTTTGATTGAATTCATCTTTTCAAATACAACATTAAACGATACAACAAGGCTTTTAAAATGAGCAATTATTGTTAAGTAATAATTATATAAAAATATAAGAATTGTTATGGAATATGAATATAAGAAAATGTATTTATTGTTGGTTAAACAAGTCTGGATAAATTTCGTTGCTGCTCAAGAGAACTTATCACTAGACTTGAATCATAAATCAAAAAAGCTTACAAAACACAAAATCGATAGACTATTGATCTATTAAGTTTGTGTTTTGTAAGCATTTTTGATTTATGATTCAAGTCTAGTGATAAGTTCTCTTGAGCAGCAACGAAATTCATCCAGACTTGTTTAACCAACAATACATACATTTTCTTATATTCATATTAATTTTTTAAGGAATATAAATACATAAATATATTATAAAACAATATACGGTGTTTTGTTTTTATTTAAACCCATATTTAGAAATTTATAATTTAGAGAAATAGTTTTTAACGAGATCGCTTCTTGTACTCGAAAATATTTCTATCGTGGGCCGTTCATCAAATTCCTCTTCATCACTTGAAGAAACATGATCATAGAAATCTCTTTCATCTTTTAGTTTTCTACATATGTTGTGAAGAACCGCACATGACACTATTACTGCCATCGTAGTGTTAAGTGATAATCTCATTCCTAATGAAAATACAGGAAAACGTCGTTTGATGACTCCAAAGCAACGTTCAATAACATTTCGAGTTCTTATTTGTGACTCGTTATATAGTTTTTCAGCTTGAGTCCTTGGATTAGTAAGTGGTGTCATCAAATATGATTTCACGCCGTAGCCACCATTACCCAAAAGTAAATATGATCCAAATTCTCCGTTTTCAAATCTAGATTTAATGCGGCTATTGCTAAAGATATAGCTGTCATGTGCCGATCCAGGCCATCTTGCTACCATATCTATTATTTCTAGATTTGAATCGCTGATAGCCTGAACCATATAAAAAGGATAACCAAAAAATTAAATCAAATACTTTATGCTAACTCACCTGAACATTAAATGAAAAATAACCTTTACGGCACCGAAAAATTTCTGCATCTAATCCTCCTGGAGACTGTATTTTTATATGTGTACAATCTATGGCTCCTATTACTTTTGGAAATGGCGCAATTTTGTGAAAATGGATAGCAGTATTTTTTATATCCTCTGACGAATTCGGCATTTTTATAAATTTCTTTGATTGGCGTGCGATCGCCCTAGAAACTTTTTTTACAACGCGGCTTGTTGTTGCAATTGATACGCCACAATAATCCCCAATAACAATTAGGAAGCTACCGGTGGCGTAAAATCGCATGGTCAATAGAACCATTTCGATTGGAGATAGGGCTTTATTTCTGAAATAAATTACAATTAATAACTACAAATATTTATTAAAATATCTTACCTAGTTGTTGGAGATTCTATATCGCTCTGAATAAGGTTGGTAATAAATCGTATTGCAGACTTTGTTAATCTATATCGCTGTCTGAATTCCTCATCAGTAAGATTAAAGTGGTTTCGGCGATCACAAACATTTCTTTTTTTGCGATAATAATTCTTTAAATGAAAAATATTACAAAACTGTAAATGTTGTTTCATATTTCTATCCATTTTGTTTGTTTTTATGTTCCGATTAAAGTGATAACCGGCAAATTTCTTTCAGTTAAATTTAACATCAACTTTTCTGTTAAATTCTGTCAGTTAAGAGTTAATCATATATTGTGTAACACAATTTAGCCAGACTTTCGGTTAAAGTGTTGATTATTTTTTAATCGAACATTGTTAAATCAGACGTTAGAGGCATTGAGATTTTTAATATACTGTGAAATGCTAGGCGCACAAGATGCCCCAAAAATTAGCACATTCATTACATACACATCAGGTTCCTTGTTTTAGTCACAACTTCGCCACAAAAAACGCTGCGCATGGCGGTCTTCTTCGCGAATGAAGATCTGGTGAAACATTTGGTCTATATCGCCACATATTGCGAATTTCTTTTGGCGAAACCGGAATAGAATAGCTGGAAGTGATGTCAATAAATCAGGACCCTTTAAAAGCATACAATTTAATGAAACTCCGTTCGATTTTGCTGCCGCATCCCAGATAATTCTTGTTTTTATTAAATACGGGGAATATTGGTAAATACCATAAATTTTTTCCTACTTTGTCTTTTTCATCACACTTCTGAATTTTAGTAACATATCCCTTGCTTAAATACTCTGCTATTGTGTTTTCAAACCTTTTAAACAATTCTTCATTATTTTTTAAAGATCGTTCGAGACACTTTAATCTCTTCATAGCCATATCGCAGCTTTGTGGCAGTTTGAAATCATCAAATCTCCACAATGGAGCCGTTTCATAATACCTGTTACCAATTTGTGTAGTGTACTTTTCTACATAATTACAAGCTCTTTGTTCATCTTTACAAACCACAGTGGCGATGTTGCTTATACCAGCAAGAGAATAAAAACTTTTTATTAATTCATTTAAATTGTTATCGTTACAACAATCGCATTCACACATGTGAAAATTACATTCAAATATTTTTTGTGTTGAATTTGAATTGCCACATAATAGCCAGCCAAGACGCGTTCGAATGGCAATAGGCTCGTTACTTTTACCTTCTTTTATTCGTGTCGCTATACAGAACTTTAAGTTATTAATGCCTAAAAGCACAGTTGGAATTGCATCTTTATAATTACTTATTGGTAAGATTTTAAGGTTGGGATACTGGTGACTGAAGTTTTCATAGTTAATACTTTGGCTAGGCAACGATAACTGTTTCACAGTACGAAATTCTAAGTCGTATTTAATTTTGTTAGGACCTGAAATCTTTCAGCCTTATGCAAAAAAAAATCTTAATTAAGGTTTGAAGTTCGTGTTAGTTACCATCGACTTTAACGCTAACAAACCTATGCTAAAAAATAGTATGCAAAAACACCATATTAACTAATGTATGCTTTAATAAATTTAACATGTTGATACTGGCAATACCATCATTCTCTCTTGTCTCTTTATAGTTAATGATGCAAAAAAACGATTCTTAATTCATCCGGATATTCGGATATATTAATACATTTTTTTTATAGTTTTAATAAAAAATTAAATTTTTTCTTATTAAAGATGTAAATTAATATTTATATTACATAACAACATAAACTAAATACAATTATAGTAATGTAAAATAAATAAATACGGCTATTTTTTGTAAAGGATTTAAATTACTTCATATAATCGGATAAAAATTTTAATCCGATTATTTGAAGTACGAGCTTTGTTTACTTGAGTTTGTTGTATGTACATCACTAAAATGTTCTGTAGATTTCCATTACTTTGCTAAGTAATTTTTGGTAAATATTTTGAAAATTTAATAAAGAAGTGGATAAAGCAGAGGATATTAAAAGAAAAAGATCCAAAAATTTGAACGAGGAGGACAAAGTAAGTAAAGCTATTGTTATAATTGAGTAAAAGTTTTTGTTGAAAATACTTGCGAATTCTTTGGATGATATATAAATCCCCCGGTTTTTTTAATTTTTATATGTGTTTCGTCAATGTCATCGATAAAAGTAGGAAAGTTGCGTATTTCTTTAAATTCTTTAGATATTCTTACTTCTTCTTCTATAGATGCGAGCATTTTGATTTTGTCTTTTGCAAGTTTCGCAATGGCGCGGGAGACTTTAGCACAAATTCTGCTTAACGTGGCTTGGGAGAGGCCATGAATATCTCCTGCATCATCCTGCATCTTAAAGAACAATTTTGTCTTTTATGTATCAAGTACATATGTACATGTATGTACATATATATGCATCATAGAATATGAGACCTACCTCTCTTCTTCCCCAAGTGCGCAAATCTACTAAAACTTGCAATTCCGCTAATGTGCCGCATCCTCTACTGTCCAACAATATATCTTTTTTTTTATTAAATTTGATTATTTTTTTACAGTTTCTTTGTTGAATCGGTATTTTTTTTTAAATTCCGTATTAGGAAGAAAAAATGGGTCAACCCTCTCCTTGTATATTCTCGGTTGACTGGAGTTGGAAATTTCTGTGATGTATTCTGTTTAAGTGCAACAGAATTAAAAAAATTCTTCTAATAAAATTTAATGTTTCCATATTTTACACAATTAACCACAAAAATTTATTATTTTTTAACAAGTTTTTATAAAAAGGCGCACATTTAAACAACTGAATGTCAGCAGCACAGAAATCTCATTTTACTTTAATTTAGGTTTAAAGTAGGGGTCCACGTACTTTAAAATTTCAACATTTAATATGGCGTTAAATTCTGTAAATTAAGCTAATAATCATTTGTGAATAATACTTTAAGGAATTTTACTTAATAGTGGATATTAAACATACTTTAACTTTTTCTGAATAACACTGTTAATTTTTTGTACCATAAATAACTACCTGTAATATTTTAAACAAGATATTGTCGCTGTCGCTACTGCTGTGTGCAGAATGAGTACTGATATTAGTATTCTTGTTTTTATTTTGATCTTCTTGAACAGCTTTTGTTTCTCTGTTATCAACGGTAGTGTTATGTAAAAGTGTCTTATGACGAATTTTGCAGTCTGTATAACCACATGAAATATTACTTTTACGTGCACTGTAATGACGTCTTAAGCAAAGTTTACAGAGGTTAAACTTTCTTAGTCTGTGTTCACACTATCCAAGTTGTTTGCACGGTAAAACTGCGTTGCCCGTGTAGCTGCTGTGGATGCTGATCGTCTAAACGGCCCCCAGGTTAGCCGTCTGTTAGCTGCCGCCGTCAACAAATCCGATGACTAAGATATTCTTTTTGTCAACTAACACTCGTGGAAAATTAACAAAAGCGTAAGAGACAAACTTAAAGAAATTAAAAGGAAAAAACTGTAAAATAAATTGAAATCATTGTTTTTAAAAAATAAAACTAAACAAAATAAAGAATAGAATCGTTAAATTAAGAAAAGAAGAGTCGTTTTATTGAAAAAAAAGGGAAAGAAGAGAAATAAGAAACAAAGAGGTTGTGACGTCATCTGCTCAGTGTTCCTGACCTGCCGCAACCAATATATTGTTGCCCACCATCACTACAATCATCTACAGCAAACCAACACTAACTCCAGGTACACACTATACACCATCAACAGGTAAACATTTTGGTCCTTCTCCGGAAAAAAGCAGAACAGGTGCGTAAAATTTTTTAAGAAATTATTTGGTGATACTGTGTTGCTCAAAATTTGTGGCTCGGTGAAAGTGAGGTTAGAAAACCTAAAAATTAAAAACGCGCAACTTATTTTTTCACACAAGTGTTGCGGTCCGTTATATTGGGCTCCATCTTTTATTGCTTTTGACTGATCAAAATTTTGGCAGCCATCTTTTTTTTGCCCTTGAGAACTAATATCGTGACCTTCATTACGGTGCACGAATTTTATTGTTGCTGTGCGATACATATTTTTTCTCGAATATACTAGCTGAACTTTGTTGCTTTAAAAAGTGTCTCCTTTTTGCTATTGCAATTTTCAATAAAATTCTTATTTCAAAATGTCGAGCATTGACAATTATATACAGGCGGCAGACCGACTAATCACGTTGGAAGCCAACTTAAATGAAGAAAATTTGTCAACATACATGAATGAGGCCCTGCAATTTGAAAAAGATGAAGTAGACAAGGCATGGGAAGAATTTAAGAGCTTGTATGAGGAAAGTTTAATAGATACGGCGGGAAAGAAAAAAGATTCAGTGGTAGTTCAGACAAAATATGCTCAAGTGAGAAAATGTTACGTTCGTTGTTTGAATGCCATTTCCAAAGCAAAGGTAGAAGCAACAAAGAATAGTTCGGACACTCTCAACATTTGTAGTTCAGTGTCAGTACCTCCGTGTGATACTGGTGTTTTTCATGGGGATTATGTATCGTGGCCTACATTTAGAGACATGTTTACGGCAATTTATATAAACAATAGCAAAATTAGCCAAGTTGAAAAATTATTCTACTTGTTTAGAAAAACTGATGGGGAAGCACGTGATATAAATAGAAACGTGGCTTTAACCAGTGACAATTTTGAGATAGCGTGGAACAATTTAAAAAATCAATACGAAAATAAGCGCGTATTGATAAATAGTCAGCTTAAGACTCTTTTCAACTTGGCCCCCTGCTTACACGATTCTGCCTCAGAAATTAAAAAACTACAAAGGGAAATTAATAACTGTATTGCAGTTCTGAAATTATATAAAGTAAATATAGAATCCTGGGACCCTATTTTCGTATTTCAATGTTCATCACGACTTTCAGAAAGCACTTTACATCTGTGGGAACAATCAGTGAAAAATAAAACAGAGGTTCCCAAATGGGATGAATTGAACTCTTTTCTCACTGATCGGTTTCATGCTTTAGAAAGTGTCTCGGACATAATATCGTCAAATACTGCTGCCAGTGGTTCCCAAACGTTTTCGCAAAGCAGTAATAATCAAGTTTCGACAAAACCAAAACAATATAAGGCCCATCATACAAAACTTAGCCCTACAAAATGCAATTTATGTAATGAACATCACAAGATCTACGTTTGCGGTAAATTTCTAAGCATGGACTACAGAGCTCGTGTTTCGGTTTTGAAAAAATTTCACTACTGCTTTAATTGTTTAGCAACTGGTCATTTATATAGTGAATGCAAAAGCCAAAACACGTGTGGCAAATGTGGTAGAAAACATCACACGCTTATACATAAAGATTTTGTGGCCCAAAATAAAAGTAGGAATGAGAATAGAGAAAACAGAATACAGTCCACTAACAATACAACTCCACCAGAAGTTGTTCAATCTCATCACGCTTCAGTCGCGAAAAAAGTCATTCTTGGTACTGCCTGGGTAAATATTGTTCATTGTGGTTCCTTTTATAAGGCGCGTGCGTTAATCGACCCTTGTTCAGATGAAAGCTTTATCTCTGAGAAAATACAAAAATTATTAAAGTTGCCCACTACAGCAATCTCAGCGGAGGTTACAGGCTTAGGTGGTGAGGTTATTAGCAAATCAAACAAGATGGCAACGTTGGTAATTGAGCCGATATCATGCCAAAGCATTTCGCTCAAATTACAAGCTATCGTAGTTCCGCGAGTCACTGGAAATGTGCCAACACATTCCTTTAAGCCCTTAAAAGGATTTAATTTGCCAAAATTAAATTATGCAGACCCCAACTTTTATGAAAGTGGGGAAATAGATATCTTATTAGGTGGTGATTTATATCCCCTAATTCTTCGTGGAGGAGTTCAGCATGGTGTTTTTGAGTCTCTCGTGGCTCAAGAAACTATATTTGGCTGGATTATAACAGGCCCAACCAGCGGTGTCTCTCCACGTATGGTGACGAGGTCACATTTAACAAAAAGCTCTATAGACGACCAGTTGACTAAATTTTGGGAGTTAGAAGAAGTTTCTCGGAGACGGGTGTTATCAGAAGAAGATAAACTTTGTGAGGAGATCTATCGTTCTACTACTACAAGAAATGCTGAAGGGAGATATATTGTGAGTCTGCCCTTTAAGTCAAACATTCTGTCGCTCGGTCAAAATAGGAAAATGGCTGTAAGCCAATATTTACGCAACGAAAACTCATTGCTAAAAAACACAGAAAGAAAAACAATGTATGAGGAGGTTTTAAAAGAATATTTAACACTAGGGCACATGGAAAAGGTTGAGAGCAACGCAAGTGGCCCAGGTTACTATTTACCTCATCATGGTGTTTTTAAGCCAGAAAAGACAACAACAAAACTACGCGTGGTTTTTAATGCGTCCAGCCCAAGCTCGAACGGCAAAAGCTTGAACGATTTGTTGTACACTGGCCCTATTCTGCAAGCTGAAATAGTACATCTAATATTAAAATGGCGATTTTTTCAGTTTGTATTTAATGCGGACATTTCAAAAATGTATCGCCAGATTTTACTAACACCAAATCAAAGGCCCTTTCAGAAAATAGTTTTTCGTGATTCGGAAAGCGGCGAGATTGAAGATTACCAACTCAATACAGTGACTTTTGGTATAAATTGTGCCCCATATTTAGCCCTCCGAACAATACTTCAATTGGCTGATGATGAAGAAAAGTGTTTCCCTCTTGGCTCTCGAATCTTACGCGAGTGTATGTATGTCGACGATGCACTAGTGGGCGCGCACTCAATTCCAAACGCATTAGAGGCACGCGACCAATTAATTGGTATATTAGAGATGGGGGGATTTGAGTTAAGAAAATGGACTTCAAATTCTAAAGAAATTTTAAAAAATTTGCCCCAAGACTATTTACTAAACTCAGCCTTTTTGTCGCTCGATGATAAAAGTACCACGAAGACATTAGGCATTCACTGGAATGCAGCTGAAGATGTATTTTTCTTCACAACAGAGGCATTCCATATAAAACAATCGTACACCAAGCGAGAAGTTTTATCAATCATTGCTAGAC
Source organism: Lypha dubia (assembly GCA_947311025.1). Lineage (NCBI taxonomy): Eukaryota > Metazoa > Arthropoda > Insecta > Diptera > Tachinidae > Lypha > Lypha dubia. The sequence goes on from OX371260.1 coordinate 73,942,141, forward strand.
TCTTTGACCCTGCAGGCTGGTTAGCACCTGTAGCAATCACGGCGAAAATTTTATTACAACAAATGTGGCTTGATAAAATAGAATGGGATCAAGAGATAAAGCCAGTAGCTCTACAAAAATGGTTAACCTTCATTAAAAATTATGCAGATATTGAGACAATTAAGCTGCCACGATGGGTTCAATATACGCCAGGTTGTGAAGTACAATTTCATGGCTTCTGTGACTCTTCTGAGCTGGCATACGCAGCTGCAATTTACGTAAGAGTAAGCTTAGGAAATGAAACATCTACACAGTTGCTCGTATGTAAAACAAAAGTGGCTCCAGTAAAAAAGCCATCTTTGCCTCGTTTAGAGCTATGTGGAGCAGTATTGCTAGCCAATCTGATGGACAGCGTGATTCCTCATTTTCAGCTCAATAGTGGATCAATTTATTTATGGTCAGACTCAACGATAGTGTTGGCCTGGCTACGAAAACCACCCTGTAATTGGAAAACTTTTGTGGCAAATAGAGTGGCAACAATATTAGAAAAGATAGGCAACAAAAACTGGTCTCATGTCTCATCCCAGGATAACCCTGCCGATCTAGCAACCCGGGGGCTGACTCCTGCGGAGTTGCGTAAAAATATAATTTGGTGGCAAGGTCCTGATTGGTTGCGTCAAGAAAAGTCTCAGTGGCCCGAAGGCCCTCCTCAGACAGAAACATCGGAAGAATCCAGAAAAAATCAAGTATTTGTTGCTATATCGGCGGCAAAAGAAGATTTGCTAGAGCGCTTTTCCGATTTACCAAGAGCACTGCATGTACTGGCCTACGTATTTCGTTTCGTAACATTATGCAGCAAATCTAGGCGTGTAGCTCATAATTTCGCTACGCTACGTATTCAAGCGCATGAATTGCGTTTCGTCAGAAATCGTCTGTTTTCTTTGTCCCAGCAGTCACATTTTTCACACGACTTCAATAGGCTACAGGCAAAGGATAAAATTGATTCTCGAAGCCCCTTGTTGACCCTTACGCCCTTTCTGGATAAAGATGATATCATTCGCTCTAATGGCCGTCTCAGTTCATCCAGCTGTTTATCTTATAATGAACGACACCCCATCATACTAGCATACAGCAGTAGGCTCGCTCGTCTTTACGTGGAGTTCATACATAAGCTCGTCCATCATGGTGGCCCTCGTCTGGTGTTGTCGGTGGTCCGACAAGAATGCTGGATACTTAAGGTGAAAAATCTCATCAAAACTGTGATACATAATTGTAAAATATGTGTCTTGCACCGCAAAAAGCTTCAAGGACAAATTATGGGATCACTATCGCTAGAAAGAACAACTTTAAATCGGGCCTTTACTAATACTGGAGTAGATTTTGCCGGCCCATTTGAAGTAAAGAGTTTTACCGGTCGCTATTGCCGTATTACGAAAGGGTATGTGTGTCTCTTTGTTTGTTTCTCTACTAAAGCAATCCACATTGAAGCCGTTAGTGACTTGTCTACCCCTGCCTTTCTGGCGGCCTTAACTCGTTTTATTGCGCGTCGTGGGTGCCCTAGTCGTATTTTTTCGGACAATGGCCGAAACTTCGTAGGCGCCGCACGTGAAATTAAGACCAACTTCAACAAAGTTGTAAAAGAGTTACGTGATTCTGCTGTCGATGTATATGGCCATCATAGCCTAGAGTGGCATTTCATTCCAGCTGCGGCACCTCATATGGGAGGTTTATGGGAGGCAGGTATCAAAAGCCTCAAAACTCATCTTAAAAAATCAGCTGGGCTGATGAAATTCACTTTTGAAGAGTTTTCCACCCTTCTAGCGAAAATTGAAGCATGTCTCAACTCTCGTCCCCTTGGCCCTTTATCTGATAATCTCGATGATATAACGGCTCTCACTCCAGGCCATTTCCTGATAGGCTCGTCTTCACTTTCTCCAGCCGAACCTGAAGAGTTGTCGTCCCCGCTCAGTATAACCAATCGGTGGCGAAAGGTAAAGGCTCTGCAGCAAGAAATGTGTCGTCGATGGAAGGAGGAGTATTTGAAAGAATTGCACAAACGCAATAAGTGGAAACAACCACAAATCGATTTAAAATTAAATGATCTAGTAGCTCTAAAAAATGAGCCTACTTCCCCTCAGAATGGCGTCTAGGGCGTATCATGAAAACTTTTCACGGGACAGACAACAAAGTACGTGTAGTCGAGATCAAAACGCAAAATGGTTTAATAACACGTCCAATCCATAAATTAGTAGCCCTACCGCCATGTAATAATTAAAAAATTGCGCCACCTTTTATAAAACCTCATCATATATATATATCATTTTTTTTCTCCTTTTTTTTATTTACACAATTGAATTAAATATGAATTTTTTTTTTGTTTACAAATGTTTTCGCTTTAAACATTTTTTTTCGCTGAATAAATTAACTAAATATAGTTGCTTGTGATTCATATTAATATTAACAATTGTGTTGTTGCACCATCGCTGCAAGGCTGGCGGTATGTTTGCACGGTAAAACTGCGTTGCCCGTGTAGCTGCTGTGGATGCTGATCGTCTAAACGGCCCCCAGGTTAACCGTCTGTTAGCTGCCGCCGTCAACAAATCCGATGACTAAGATATTCTTTTTGTCAACTAACACTCGTGGAAAATTAACAAAAGCGTAAGAGACAAACTTAAAGAAATTAAAAGGAAAAAACTGTAAAATAAATTGAAATCATTGTTTTTAAAAAATAAAACTAAACAAAATAAAGAATAGAATCGTTAAATTAAGAAAAGAAGAGTCGTTTTATTGAAAAAAAAGGGAAAGAAGAGAAATAAGAAACAAAGAGGTTGTGACGTCATCTGCTCAGTGTTCCTGACCTGCCGCAACCAATATATTGTTGCCCACCATCACTACAATCATCTACAGCAAACCAACACTAACTCCAGGTACACACTATACACCATCAACAGGTAAACACAAGTCTTATTGCAAAACTTATCACGATATCTTCTTTGAACTTTCATTGGCGTTCACACAGCACTCGTCTTATTGCTTATTTTGTATGAATGTATGTATGTATACCTACTTAACACTACGAATAAGACAACAAAACGAATTTCATGAGTACATGAGAGGGTGTACTCGTTTCTTTTCCCCCTGTCTCTCTCTCCTAAAAGCTAATAAGCTTACAAATAAGACTTGCATCGTCTGAACACAGACTTATTAAAGTCCAACGCTCATTTCTATCGACTATTAAAAATTTTTGTACATTTTTCAACACTGTTGCAATGTTCATTACATATTATACATTTTTTTTCATTCTGGACTTCGTGAGTGTTAACAAAAGCTTTTTTTGTCTTTTATGTATGATCTATTAACATTCACTTCTCTCTGTTACTCTCAACATTTATGGAGCTTGCTGATATACCTACATCGTACATCTAGTTTTCGAATTCTGTTAAATTTACTTTTTTGTTTTGCTTTACTAATTCGCATTTATATATACCCCAGTTTAATTGGAAATATTATGGTAGTTTGGTAAATTAATTCCTGCAATAATGAAGAATTATTTAGTTCATCGAACAATCCACAGCCTTTAATATTTGTTTATAGGCCTTTGACCTCTACTGCGAATGAGGTAATTGTATGTAATTTATTTATATTAAGGAGTGCTAATAATTTTATTCTATTTTCTATTGAATATAGTATTTTTTCTGGCAGTTTCAACGTTGACAGAGCTTCTGATACGCAAGTAGGATGTATTAAAATATGTTGAACGGATCTGAGAGCTTCTCCGCGTAATGCTTTTTGTAATCTTACCAAGATTTCCGCATCCGTTAATCCACAAAATTTAGTTGACCAGTCGTATGTTAAGATAAAAAGCGGCTATTCTTCGGGAATGCCGGTGAATGTAGGCAAGTCTTTAGGAACAGTCTGACGTGCGTTTATTTTTTTCATGAGAGAGGTTACGTTGTACACTATACAAGTTTGGTGTTAATGTTGGCGGTGTACCGAACATTTGTTCATTATTGAAATTAACTTTCAAGATATGCGACGGATGCAAGAGCAGTTTTAAACCGAGAGTGATTACCCTCATTATAATGTTTAGCATTTTGTGGGGCATTACCAATAAATGTAGACATACAATTTGACACTAAATTTTGTTGTGTTGATGATTTTGTTATGTTAGGCTTAATTGTAATCGTATCATATACTTTAGCAGTACTTACGTGGCCATATACTGATGGCAAATACGAAGAAGTAGGTAATGTTGTTGCTATGTTTTGGAGAGTACAATTGGAGTACGTGGGATCATTTGAAAATGAAAGGCAATTTGAATATGATGTAGGATTTATTCGCTTTTCCGTAATGGTATTTTGTTCAGCCTGGTCTTTTTGATTATAAAGCCTTCATTTACTGAATTAACATCAGAGTCACTGTCACTAGTGTCTTCATTTGCTTGTTGAAGAATTTGATATTTTTTGCGAAGAAGTTTTCTTTCTAGTTTAGCTTCTGCTTCTAAACGTCGTAGTTCTAAGATATGCTTTCGGGAGCGGACTGTTCTTGATGCGGCTGAAACGCCGCTGTGGACAGATTGTGGTGAATCTGGACGTCTTTGATGTTGAGTGGAACATTTTTGGCCGATCCCTGGTTTCTGAGTCTGTACCCATGTTCTGTAACTTTAGTGAGAAGATCTAGTGGCGAAAATATGTGAAACAAATTATTCCATCGTTTCTCGAAAAGTGAGAAAAAATGAATCTGTAACTCATGTCGAAAACTTCCAAAAAAGCTTACGTCGTTACGTTAGAAATGTCAGAAAATATAGCTCAATGTCGATATGGAATTAAAGGCGATAAGAATGCTAGCCAAAACAATCTTCAACGGCGACCAAAATACACTAAAGTAGAAGAATATAAACGGCGGCGTCAAATATACTACCGTCGGCTATACAAAATAATGTGTAGTGCGGCTTTAATGATTGTTATTTGCAAAATAGTTTTGGAAGCACTTTCTATTAAAAACATTTTTAATCATTTTTCTAATATTATAAAAATAAAATAATAATTAAACAATTAGTTAACCTTGAAATACCAATTTTTTCATTAATTTTATTTCGAGTAACATTGTTAAGATATTAACTCACCGCGTTTTTTGTTGTGAGTATATTTGACAGTTCAAAGTGAGAACTTTTTCCGAAAAAGTTTTACAGACACAGTATTTCTGTAAATTTGCGAGTAATTTTCTTACGTGACAGTTGTTACTCACAACAAAACTTACAGGTTCAGTCTAGTGAGAAAATCAACTGTTTGTTTTAATTTATGACATTTTTGTTTCATATTCCACGTTTCAATCGAAAATTTTCTCGTAGCGGGAGTTACAGAACATGGGTACTGGTTACTGTCGACATTAGCGCATAAAAAATGAAACGCTAACGTACATGTTTCGCAGAATATTACACTATCGGTTTCTAATGACTTCTGGCATACTTCACAAGTGGTTGTAGCATTAAGGGTGTAAGTTTCTGGATGATTGTTATCGGGTGTGGTATCAAGTGGTTGACCCTGCAAGGAAAATGAAGAAATCATGGTTTTTGTCTCACGCAATTTTTGTCGGGTAGTTCTTTTCACTTATCCACAGCTTAGCACGACAAAAATAATTTTAAATTGTTAAGGTTGTTGTGGAGAAATTCAACCCAGACTTCGGCTTCCACTGTAGATTGTGAACACACAGTTTGTTGGTATAACTCTTCAAGATTTATTTATTTAAAACTATACATATGCATATATGAATTCAAGTAGTTTACATAATGGAAATAAATGTCTTTTTTTTTTTTTATTAAGTTTATAGCAAACATGTGTGTGTTAAAATTCTTTTTTTTTGGTTACCGTGTTACTTTCGGAAGATAATAATAATACGCGGTTATCGGATTTTTGATTATTATATAGCCTCATCGGTCTTGCCAAAAAAAAAAACACGCGGCAAGATTTTGGATTTCATTTTTTCACATGTATATACAAATCACTCAACTACTAATACTAATAAAATAAATTTGACAATTCTTTGCGATGTGTTTAGATAACAAAAATATTAAAATGTGAAGTTAACAAGTTTTATATATTTTTTAATACAAATAGTAGTGGCGGTAACAGAATAATTTCTCATTTATACATTATTACAGTTCATATAATAATTACGTTTAATCGTAATAATAACATAAAATATAATCGTCGCAACTGAATATAGAAATATTATCAAAAATAAACTTTCAGGTCACAAAAAATATAAAAAAAAAACAAAACATTTATTAAACAGTTATTTTACTGGTTTTATTTTATTTTTTTTGCTAATATACATAAATATTATTTGCATACACAAACTAATATAAGTGAAAATAAAAATCATTGCTGATGACGACAATAAAAAAATGAATTAACCACAAACCTGAATTTAACAGAAAACACAAATACTCGTGCGCGATCATGCTCTCTGAACATGTTAAATAGTGATCAAGAAGCAACAACAATTGCACCCATTAGCAAACTTGTCAGCTTAGCTGTACAAACAAAACAACAAGCAATAAATAACAAGGTGACCAACGTGCAAAAAATTGTAAATGGAGTGAGTGAAAATAGTGATAATAAAATTCAAACAGGTATGGACACATACATAACCGTACTAAAAAGGGATAGAAGTCAAATAGCGTCAACGGCGAAAATGCCTAAAGATGGGAAAAATAATATTAAAAATTCTGAAAATCGTTTCGCGATTTTGAATGAAGAAGTCGATGAAGACACAAATACAACAAGGTCCAGAAACCACCACCCATATACTTAAGAGAACAGAATTCCAGTTTTTTTTTTTTAAAGCCTTATCTCATTAATTGCAGAAAATTAGTTCCATGTAACTCCAATTAAGCGCGGCAAAATCAACGAAACAAAAATTCAGGTAACTCATGAAAATAATTACCGAAAAATAGTCTCAGATTTTCAGAAAAAAATAAAAAAAACTTTTATACATATCAACTAAAGAGTGATAAAGGCCTAACAGTAGTTATAAAAAGCAAAGATTCAAGCGTGGATCCAGAAGAGGTAAAGTCTGGCCTTGAAAATAGTGGATTCAAAGTGAAAAATATTTCAAACATTAAAAATAGAGAAAAAATCCCCAACCAATTTTTAGAGTCGAGCTACAGCCAGGTGACTTGAAAATTAAAAAAATTAATCAAAACAGACATAGAAAATTGCGCTAATAGCTATAGGCATATAATAAGTAAAAAAATGTAAACAGTATAAAACTCAATTTTTAAGTCGTTTGACATATGTTTTTTATACATATATATGTATGTACATTGTTACTACATGTAAGTTTATTATTTGTTTATATCGCCTAGCAATTACATTGGGTATATCTTTTTTCCTGTTCTTATTTATAAATTTTGTAGCTTGCCTGATGATGATATCCGATGGATATCGAAATATCGCAAATAAATAAATAAAAAAACATCACATTAAAAGTGGCCTCAAGCTCGAAAATTCATCTTCTTTTTATTTAACATAGGTCTAACAATAATTTTAAATTTTTCAAGAAACTACGATGGTTTAATTATAGGAGGTGATTTAAATTAAAAAAATATATTTTGGGGTGATACTGTTAACAATTTTAATAGTGAAACTGCAAAACTGGCTCCAAAATGATTTTTTTACGCTTACTAGAATTTGTGATCCATACCCATCTTTTCCAAGAGGATTTTCAAATTTAGATCATTTTGTAATATGTAATAGTTTAATAGATTCATTTAATAGTAACTACAAAACTTTTACACTTCTAACCTTCTCAGATCACATTCCTCTGAAACTACAAATTGTTTATCCCAATTTTCATTTTCTATTTAAAATTCCTGAAAATTTTGTATCCTATAAGAATACTGATTGGAATGCATTCAAATTTGACATAAGTTCTACATTGTTGAATCATTTTCCAAGGGATAACAGAAATTTATTATATAGTGAAATTAATTATTTTATTGATGAATTTGTTACTACAGTGAATTTTGCTTCTCAAATACATTCTAAGAAGTTAAAACAAACAGGATTTAAATTTGCAGTTTCGGATACAGTTAAAATGATGCTGAAAATAAAATATAATTGGCAAAAAGACTTAAAGCGAATATTTCGCCAAACCTTAAATAGAAATAATGCTGACTGCTTACTTATTTCAAAGCAAGTAGAATTAATTAAGGTTTTAATTAAAGAGCAAATAGAATTGGAACAAGCAAAAAGTTTTAGTGAAAGAATTAAAGTCATTTCTCTTCTATTTATCAAAGTTCTTCGTTAGATAGGGATACATCTTATATTGAAGAAACAATTAATAATGTTTTTTCGGAAGTACCAAGTTATATGGTTAATTTTGATAATAATTTTTCGTCGTTAAATAGTCATGAAGATTCTTATTTTACTTCACTAAATGCTGTTGTTGAATTTTCTAAATTAATTAATAATAAAAAATCCTATGGCTTAGACAATATTTCAAATTATTTGACAAAGAAATTTCCAAAAAATGCATTCAAATATTTAACTATAGTTTATAACAATTGTATTAATAATTGTTATTTTCCAAAAGATTGGAAAATAGCCAAAATTATTCCAATAAAAAACAAAAGAATAATACTGACATTAGAAACTTAAGACCGATTTCTCTATTGTCACACTTAGGGAAACTGTTTGAGAAAATTATATGTGAAAAGATGGAATTAAATTTGGCGGAATCATATATATCGCAATATCAATTTGGATATAAAAAAGGAAATTCTACAACACATGCATTACTAAAATTCCATAATGATGTAATACAACATCTTAGAAATCGTCAATGTACTGTTGCAATTTCTCTTGATGTTGAGAAAGCTTCGATACAGCATATCGTAATAGTATTTTATATAAAATAACTACATTAGGCTTCTATTATAAAACTTGCTAAAAGTTGCTTTGAAAATAGACGATTTTGCATTGAATTGGGTAATAGTTTTTCACAACAGGGGATTGTAACTTGTGGGGTTCCGCAAGGTTCAAATCTGTCTCCCCATTTATAGAATATATTAATATCAAATTTTCCACACATGTTTAATTATTCGTTGGGCATACTTTACGCGGACGACTCCCTTTTATATGCGCACGATGAATCACCACTAGTTGCCTTACAACGTGTATCATCACATCTTAATCACGTAAATTATTTCTATTCGCTTTGGGGTATAAAATAAATGCTTCAAAAAGTCATGCCATATGCTTACGAAATGCATCTGGAAAATGCAATTATGAAGTGGTACCAGAAATCAAACAGTTACAGTTATCTTTAAATGGAAACGACATTGTATTTATAGATGATATGAAATATCTTGGTGTTAATTTTAACAAACTCCTTAAGTTTAATAAACAAGTTTTATACAACTTAGAAAAGGCTAATAAAGTAAAATGGGATCTTTCAAAGTTATTTAATAATAAATCGTTAGCAATAAAAACTAAACTACTTATATACAAAGTCTGTATAAGACCAATATTAATATACGCTTTTCCAATTTGGTTCAGTATTTCACCAACTTTTATGAAAAAAATTTAAGTATTTGAAAGACACATTTTAAGAAAATGTGTACAAATAAATTATAAAACTCGCTTGAAACGATTTTCAAACGCTTTTATTTATGATAAGGCTTCGATAACACCGATTTCGGTATATGCGATTAATCTGATGAAGCGATTTATTGAACGATTACATTTTTGTAATGACTCTATAATGCAGAATATAGTCTGTAGTGAACGTGAACTTAGTTGGTCTAATACAAATTATCTTTCCGCAATGGGTATTTTGCGGGAGTGTCTTGATGGTATTTCTGGACAAAGTTTTTATAAAAGAATAACTCCTGGCATATACAGAGGATAATATAAAATACTTTTGTTTTTAATATTTTTATTTTAGTTTTTAAGGTCTATGTTTTAGTTTTAAGTATATTTTAAATAGGTTAATTACTCTATAAGTAAATGCAAATGTCGGGAGCAAACATTGTTAATATTTAATTTTTATATACCTAATTTTTTTCATTTTGTAAATCTTAAAGCACGATGCATTATTCTTTTTTAAAAATAATTAAAATAATCTTAATATATAAAACCGAATGTGTGTTTGTTTATTTGTTTGTTTGTTCCTTATAGGAGGCCAAACCCTTGGACCGATCTTCCTGAAATTTTCACAATATTTAACTGGAATTCTCGGATGAATTATAGGCTATATGAAGTTTTGATTGGACAAAGAGGCGTAACACCGCCCATATAACCCAAAAATTTAAATCGCCATATTTTGGGCATTTTTTGACCTACGTCGATGATATTTGGTACATATGGTATTGGCATAATTTGGAATACGTACCAGGAGAAAAGTGGGTGGGATCACGCCCCTTTTTAGGAAAATTAAAAATTGTAATTTAGTCTTAACTACTGGACCGATCGTCATTAAATTTTCACAATAGGATATATAAATACTTTTAATTTTATTTTATAACGAGGGGGGTAGCGAAGCACACCGCGATAGGCTAGTACTTTATAATTTTAAGTTTTCAAGATCCTCATTGTTAGAAGAAATAAAAATTGTTATGTAATTATTTAAAGACTCAATAAACAATCAATCAATCAATCAAAATAAATAATAAAATTTATCTAAAAAAAACATAAAGGGTAAAACATCTACTGATGAATTGGTATATCTACCAACGAAATATATATCCAGCTATTGCTAACCCGCAACAAATAAATAAAATATAAAACTCTATGTATGGATTGTTCGGCTGCAGGTCATATTTTTAATAAAAATTAAACGATTTCTTCAATTAATAATTAATTTTTATTAAAAATATGACCTGCAGCCGAACAATCCATACATAGAGTATAAATAATCAAAAAGAGGTCAACTATTCAACGTATATATATATATATAAAATATAAAACATAAATACTTGAGTACATGCTCAAATAAATGTAAAAATTAAAAAAAAAAAAACAAATTTAATGTCCAATGCTATCTAGGATTGACCGGCAAAATTTGATGAAATTGTAGACAATGAAGATACTGTAGCTCGTTGTCCGAATTTGCTACGCAGGGTAATGCTCCTAACATTATTATAGCGGTAAGTAAAATAATGAATAAAAAAATAAGCAAAAGCTGATTTCTTTTTGGTATGGCATAGGGTCCAACTGGTGTGGGCAAAATTACGACTATTCAATGTTTGGCTAGAATATTACTTGGTGACAGCTATAAGGTAGCAGTATTGGAATTACATAAATGCCTCAAATAAATGTGGTATTGGCGTAGTGCGGAATAAAATTTAAATGTTTGCTCAACAAAAAGTCACTCTCCCACGTGGGCATCATAAGATTGTTATACTTGATGAAGATGACATGCAAGCACTAGGCGTACAATTAAAATTTGTAGTAATAGCACATGTTTTGTACTAGCTTGTAATACGACGTGCCATGTAGCGTTTTACGAAATTATCAGATGCCCAGGTTTTCGCTAAAATTATTGAAGTTTCTTTCTTATTTTGTGAATAGAAGTTTTTAAATTAAAAATATTACAAAAAAAAATAAAAATATCGATTTGTATATATATCCATTTTGTTTTATTTTCCTCCGATTAGAGTGCTAACCGGCAAATTTCATTCAGTTAAATTTAACATCAACTTTTCTGTTAAATTCTGTAAGTTAAGAGTTAATCATATATTGTGTAATACAATTAGCCAGACTTTCGATTAAAATGTTGATTATTTTTTAATCGAACATCGCGAAAGCGGGCGTAAGAGATCAAAAGAGTTGATAGTCCGGCAATATTAAATATATTACAAAACCAATATACCGTTAAATTCAAATATTTAAACCATAAAACAGATTCAAAACATAATAGTTTAAACTATAACATGCATAATTATTCATTATGGCTTTATTGGTCATAATATTTTTAACTTTATTCATGATTCAAATTTTAAAAAAAAGATCGTTGAAGATGTATACCTTTTATATTTCTTCTATGTCTTTCTCATGACAAAACGGAGTTGCATGCCTAAAAGCTGCATTGTATAAAAACCGTATTATAGACAACTGAAGCTCGATATCAATTGTCATCGTTAGCTTAAACTCTTAAAGAAAGGCTGACTTCCAAAACGTTTGTATACAAAGTTTATATACGGTATTGCTACTATATTTAAATCACATACATACATATGCAAAGTTCCGAAACAATGAATCAACTATAAAACCAATTCCTTGTTTGCGTTCTCACTGCGTTAAAAATACTTGGCGGCGGTGTTCTGAAATGGCATACATTGTATAGTTATTGTACTGTGGTGTTATGAAATGTGATGCTTTGTTTAAACACAAAGCAATTGACGTTTTGGAAGTCAGCCAAAATATTTTCAGCCCCCCCAACAACCTATTTGAATTCTACATACATATATACTAGTATACACACATATATATGTATATATGTAACATCCCTAATACGGACACTCGCTAATTCGGACTATCCAGTCATCCAGACATTTACATATATATTTTGGGCAGTATATGGAATCTATAAAATTGTATTAAATTATAATTTTTAAAGTATTTAAAAAAAGTACAAATAAATTTTATCAATTAATCAAAAAAACAATTGAGTAATATGGAATTTCACAGCCAAATTTTTGGAAACGAATAAATTTTTATTTTTCAAAATGAATATTTTTGGTCACTTTTAGTATTTTGCTTTATGTTTTCTGTAAATTAATTAAACACAAATGAATTCTTATGTATTTCTGTTAAGGAATACAAACAAATTATATGTACATATGTACATTAGGGCGGGTCGATTTGTATGGAGGCAAAAAAATCATTGGCCAAAATGTTTGGCCAGAGCGTCCACAGTAAGCCAGTTCAGCATAGCGAACAATGCTTTCGTTGGAGTTGACCTGAGCGCTCCCGTTATCAGGATCGCCACTAACCGAAAAATTTTCTCTAGAGTTCGTCGGTGGGAGTTTTTCTCTGTCGCTTCGCACTAGACTATAGCCCCATAAAACATTATGGGCTTAATTACCGCCTCAAAGATCCATTTGGTAAATAGCCACGAGGGCCTTATTCGCTCTATACTGGGTGTTTAGGTTCCAGGATAGTTTACTATCTAGGATTACGCCCAAGTACTTAGCATTGTCCGAGACTTTAGTGTGGTCCCGTTTAATTTAGGGAGCACAAAGTCATTGACTTATTATCTCCTGGTAAATAGCACCAATTCGCCGGTTTGACGCCGAGCCCAGAAATAGCTATTGCCACGTCGTCAGCGTAAGCTATGGTGTTAACCAACTTCCGGACTAGGCTTAGCAATAGATTTGATGGTCAGATTCCACAAGAGAGGTGACAAATTGCCACCTTGTGAGTGCCCCGATTTACTGCCCTGTATTCAGTGGCAGATCCAAACGAGGCACTTATGACCCTTCTTGTTAGCAGATTTTTTACAAACCTGCAGATATTGATATCAATCCGCATCTCGACCATGCTATTGATAATTAAGTCCGGTTTGACAAAATTAAAGGCGCCCGCTATGTCCAGGAAAGCCGCTATAGTGAGTTCCTTGTATTCGAGATACATATATGTAAATTAGGGCGGGTCGATTTAAAAATCGCACAAATTACAAAGAAAATCGTATTCTAGGGATCAAAATAAGAAACTTTGCCGAAGGAACCCATTTAGAAAGCTTGAATCGACTCAAAATGTCCCCCACTAATTTTGGAGGGCCGACCCACCTATGCCAGTGGCACATCCCCTGGAACCACCCCTGGGGGCTTCCCCATACAAACATTTCAAAAAATTACCATTTTTTGCACTTTACAAGAAAAAATCAGCGAAATGCATATTTTTTTTTTATTAAGTTAAAAAGTTATATATACAACCTTTGTTTACCTAATAACGAGATCAAAGAAACTTTAAAATCTTTAAGATGTGTAATTACCAACAGAATACAAAATGGTAATTACTTTTTAATTGTGTCGTTCTAAGAATCTTGTGTTATTTTTGGGTTAAATACTGGTAATCCCTGATAGCTAGGTAATAAAGGGTTATCCATTTCGTGGTTTCAAAAGTATAGGACTGGAATTCGACATCTGTCAAACTAAGTTGTTAAACCAATTTTTTTTTTCTTTTCAGTTGAAAGTCTGACATTGACGAAAATGGATCGCTTAACGATCACACAACGCATAAAAATTATCAAAACATACTACAAAAATGGTGATTCTGCCACAGCCACATAAATTTGCTTTAAGAGGAGATTATGGTTTACATAATCGTCCAACTACGCATGCAATTGGCAAAATTGTGAAGAAATTCGAAGAGACTGGAGCGGTAACAAATGTTGTAAGGCCTGTGCATCATCGTTTCGCTCGTTCCGCTGAAAATATCGCTGCTGTAAGTGAAAGTGTTGCCGAAGACCCGAATATGTCGAATCTTCGTCGTTCTCAGGAATTAGGATTGTCTTACGGCACATTATGGCGTATTTTGCATTTAGATCTACACTTACACCCATATATAGTCCAGTTCACACAACAACTGAAGCCAGCTGACCATTACAACGTCGTAGATACGTGGTATGGGTGCTTGAACAACAGGCGGTGGACGGCGATTTTTCGAACAAAATTTTCTTCAGCCATGAAGCACATTCCTCACTCGGTGGGTTAGTTAATAAAGAAAATTGTCATATTTGGGGTTCTGAGAATCCTCAAGTAATTGAAGAGAGGCCATTACATCCAGAAAAAGTCACTGTTTGGTGCGGTCTTTGGTCCGAAGGTGTGATTGGACCTTACTTCTTCGAAAACGACAATTCGGAGCGTTATGGTAATATGATAACCGACATTTTTTTGTCTGCTATTGAAGAATACGATTTGGAGTATATGTGGTTTCAACAAGACGGTGCCACATGCCACACAACTCGAGCGAATATGGCTTTATTGCAAGAGACATTTCCTGGCCGCGTAATTTCTCGTCGTAGCGATATCAACTGGCCACCAAGATCATGCGATTTGACACCATTAGACTTTTTTTTTGTGGGGCTACGCGAAAGACCGTGTTTATGCAGATAAACCTTTAACTCTTGAGCACTTCAAAACCAACATTCGTCAAGTTATGGCTGAGATACCGCCCAATATGTGTCAAAAAGTGGTCGAAAATTACCTCAAAAGAATCAATGCTTGCAACACTTCGCGTGGTGTTCATTTAAATGATGTAGTGTTTCACACATAATGTCAACGTTCAAACTTTATAATAAAAAAGAAATATCATGAAAAAAATAATTTATATGTGTTTTATTTACGTTTACTTTTGAAACCGCAAATGTGTTTACAATATGTAGCTATATGCAGTAAAGAGCATGCCTAAAATCAGGTACGCATATGTACTATTTAGTTTTAAAGTTCTCATTTTTAGTATTTAACTCCAATTTTTTGTAATAAAAATTCAGTATTTTAGAACTATTCAAAGCGTAAACTACAATGAATCCACCATCCTGTACACCGCAAGATGAAGCCACAACAATTATCAAAAACCCAATGAGTCATATACCCAAGCATGATGTTACTGTTTTTGGTGTGTCTACTGATTTGAGTGATCTTAATTTACCAACCCATTTGGATATCTTGAGATATGTTTTTTACTTGAGCGAACGTGCCAAAACAGACCGAAAAAAGTTTTCCTACAAATCATTCACTATTGAAGTACAAAAGAAGTTGATTGGAATTTGGGAAAAACTTGGTATGGAAATAATGGCGAAAAATTGTGTATATATTAAATTGAATAGATTGCTTGACAAATATCAAGACCAAATCAAGAGCAAAAAGAAAAATCCAAAATTTCCAGAGTTTCTAAAATCTCTGGAAATAATTTTTTCACATTGGAACATGTAAATGCGATATGAAGGCAGTTGCATGTGCATGCGGCTTGGTTCCAGAACGCCTCAAAGAGTTTATGCACGATCGACAGAGAAGACTAACAGGGGCTGCATTTATGGTGAAAATTGAAAAGCAAGTAGCAAGGTCTATGTCACCAATGTCAACATACCGATGATTCAACATACGCACCGCCATCGGTTGAAGGAGATATGAATACTAGCACAAGTTCACAATACACAGAAAGATATGATTGTTTTAACTTTGCCTAATAGAGTAGCATCAGCATTAGGAACCGCTCTTTTCCAAGATTTAAAAATGAAAGATAAGCATGGCGAACCTCTCATCATGGATAAATCGAAAGTTCGCAGAGAAAAAGAGAAATACATACAAGAAGTGCCTCGCAAACGGTTAGATGATACCAATTTTTTAGCGTTTTCATTCGATGGCAGAAAAGATGATACTTTAACGAGACATAAAATTGATGAGAAGTATCATACTAGGATGGTAAAAGAACCTCATATTTATATTAATTGTAATTTACGAACTGTTTATTATTATAATTTGTTAATATTTAAACAGGCTAAAGTTCGTAAATGTTTATAATCAGAGAAATATTAAGTATACATTGTCAACATATTTCGAGCAACGAAGTAAAAATTCAATATTTATACATCCCTTTTGTAGATTTTTCAATAACACTAGCTAAATAGAGACAAACGTTGTTTTTTGGTAAAAGCCACTAAAACTCGTCAGTATTCGTGTGCAAATGCCCTTTTCAAAGGGATGTATAAATATTGAATTTTTACTTCGTTGCTCGAAATATGTTAACAATGTCTACTTCATATTTCTCTGATTATAAACATTTACGAACTTTAGCCTAAATATTAACAGAACCTCATATTGTTATTTTGAGAGACCGAATCCTGAATTGATTGGTACGTAAGACTGGGATATGAAACCGCTAAATACAAAACAACCAAATTAAATGATTTTTTCAACGATAAAAATATATCACTGGATGCATTAATTGGCGTATGCACTGACGTTGAGCCAACAAACACTGGCCCACACGTTGGAATTATACGACAATTCGAATTGCTGTTAAAAAGACCATTGCATTGGTTCGTTTGCCTTCTACACTTCAACGAACTTCCGTTTCGGCATTTGTTTGAATCTTTGGATAAACCAACCAGCACTGGACCAAGATCGGCAAGCGGAAAACTGAGCCGTCAAATCGAAACTTATGAAACTCTTCCGGTAAGTTATTGCTATCACTCATTTACTATAATTGTCAACCGTTTTTAATTATTTTATAATTATATACATATTTCAGTTGGTGGACGGCTTTCAGAAAATTGAGTTGAAAAATATGCCCCCTGCTTCAGAAAGAATTGGATGTTCCACCGATTCGAAGTACTTATACGACATGACTCATGCAATTTCTAGCGGTGTGGTTTCGGTAGATCTGGCTAACAGCAAACCAGGGAAAATTGTACATTCTCCCTGGCTTACCAAGGCCGGTAGATTATTACGATTGTATGCGACAACGGAAAATCCATCCGAAAATTTACGGATTCTGGTTGAATTTAGAATTAAATGTTATGTGCCAATGTACTTCAATATCAAGTATTACAGTTCTCTTGTATACGGTTGTTCATTATTTTTCAAGTTCATTAGTTGGTCACGGTTTCTACAACTTCATTTACGCAGTATTGTCAATAAAGTAATTAAAGATAATTCATATTCATTCGCAAAATATCTTGCTATCAATGATGTTTGATGATAGGAAAGAAAAGCGAGACTGTGCTATACAGAAAATTCTACGCTATCGAACCGATGTTGAAGACCCAACGGAAGTTAGAGTTTATAAAAAACCAGATATAAACTTTAATTGCACAAGTTACAGGGAAATGATCAATTTGAATGATATAAATAACGTATTTGAACCACCATTTACGCTAGCGTTTCCAAACGAGCTATTCCGGAAAATATAGAGGCTGTTATGGCGACGACATTAGAGAGTCGTGCAAAATCCCAGACTTGAAAGCAAAAAAGACTTCAAATAATAATTTTTTTTATTTTCTTTTCTATTACTAAGTAAAATTCATTTTTTCATTTCATTCTGACTAAATAAATTTTTAAAGAGAAAAATAAACTCCAAAAAATAAAAAAAAAACATAGCAATTTCGCTGATTTATCCTTGCAAAGTGCCAAAAATGGTAATTTTATGAAATGTTTGTATGGGGAACCCCCCAGGGGTGGTTCCAGAGGGTGTGCCACTGGCATAGGTAGGTCGGCCCTTCAAAGTTAGTGGGGGTCGGTCATACATTTTCAGTCGATTAAAGCACTCTAAATGGGTCAAAAGGAGATAATTCAAAATTTGACCCTTTGGGTCAAAAGTCGAGACTTCAAAATACATTGTAGAGGTATGGTTCCTTCGGAAAAGTTTCTTATTTTGATCCCTAGAATACGATTTTCTTTGCAATTTGTGCGATTTTTAAATCGACCCGCCCTAATGTACATAATGTATCTCGAATACAAGGAACTCACTATAGCGGCTTTCCTGGACATAGAGATCGCCTTTAATTTTGTCAAACCGGACTCAATCATCAACAGCATGATCGAGATGCGGATTGATATCAATATCTGCAGGTTTGTAAAAAATCTGCTATCAAGAAGGGTCATAAGTGTCTCGTTTGGATCTGCCACTGAATACAGGGCAGTAAATCGGGGCACTACACAAGGTGGCAATTTGTCACCTCTCTTGTGGAATCTGACCATCAACTCTATTGCTAAGCCTAGTGCGGAAGTTGGTTAACACCATAGCTTACGCTGACGACGTGGCAATAGCTTTTTCTGGCAAACAACTGAACACAATATCTCAGTGGGATCTGCTCTGGTGCTCCTTAGCAAGTGGAGTTTTAACTGTTGGCTCGGCGTCAATCCGGCGTATTGGTGCTATTTACCACCACACTAAAGGTCTCGGACAATGCTAAGTACTTGGGCGTAATCCTAGATAGTAAACTATCCTGGAACCTTAACACCAAGTGTAGAGCGAATAGTGGCTATTTACACCTGTAAGAGAGCAATTGGTCGCAGCTGGAACATCGAACCCAGAGGGACCAACTGTATATTTGAGTTATAGTTATAGTGGGATGCGGCAGAGAAAGACTCCCACCGACGAACTCTAGAGAAAATTTTTCGGTTAGCGGCGATCCTGATAACGGGAGCGCTCAGGTCAACGCCAACGAAAGCATTGTTCGCTATGCTGAACTGGCTTCCGGTGGACGCTCTGGCCAAACAGCTAGCTTTGTTCGCGGCGATCAGACTGAACGCTACATGTTCATGGCGAGAACCGATCTTGGTTATTCCAGGATTCTCATGCAGTATCAAGCGCTCCATGACCGACTTCCGCCCACCGGAACCTTATATTGGCGGGCTATTTCAATCTATTGTTCCCAACAGGGAGTATCGCTCATTACCACCTGCCACATCCTTATTTTTACCGACAACAAAGCGGCCGTTGCCGCTATCAATGGTGTATACGGTGGAAAACGAATGTGGAGATAGCGAGACATTCAACACACTAGTCTTGATTTCAGGGCACTCAGAGTGCACTGGTAACGATATTGCGGACGAAATTACCAAAATGGGCGCATCATTGAGCAACTCGATGATATGTCACTTCGTTTCGATTCCTCTATCTGACTGCAAGCGATTGATCCAGCAGGAATCATATAACCGTGCTCAAAAAAGGTGGGAACAAGAGCATACCTGTCAAGTCGCCAGGTTCACTTGGCCGCGCTACAGCCATATAGCAAATGTCGTATAAGACAATTGCTAAGAGTGCTAACAGGGCACTGGTGCTTCGGGACTCATGCCAGATGAGTCTAAGTTACAGTGACTACTGCGGAAATTGTAACGATGAGGAGGAAGAGGAAACAGTTCTTCGTTTTCTATGTCAATGTCCCGCGCTTAATAGCATAAGGGCTAGTACTATGGGCTTAAACACTCTGCCAGACCTTGGCAGTCTGGCGAACATGGTTTGATTCGGCGTCAGGGCAATTACAGGAAATTGAATAACTAATTGATTGC
The DNA here is from genome assembly GCA_947311025.1 of Lypha dubia. NCBI lineage: Eukaryota > Metazoa > Arthropoda > Insecta > Diptera > Tachinidae > Lypha > Lypha dubia. The sequence continues at coordinate 73,962,143 of OX371260.1, forward strand.
GCCCTGTGCAAAACGGTACTCAACATTTCTAAAAAATTTTCAGGAAAAATCAAAAGCTTAATAAAAATTTAAGTATGTATTATTTAGGGGTGTCACAGAAACCAAATTCGTACGAAAGTGAAAACGTTTTTATTTTCTCCAAAAAACGTAAAACGCAAAAATTTTACATGCAAATTTTCACTTTCGTAAAAATTCTGTGATATTCTGACTATTTTTAATCGAAATGAAAACGAAAAAATTTTGCGTTTTAAGTTTTCTGTATAAGGTAAAAACGTTTTCACTTGCGAACGAATTTGGTTTCTGTGACACCCCTGATTAAAACAAAATTATTTGTTATGCACTTTAAAAGCAAAACTTAGTAGTCCCTTTGGCATTTTTCATAACGATATGTATTGTATGTAAAATTTTAAAAATTATACTTACTCATTGTTGTGACTACCGGTTTATTTAAGTCGCTTGCCACAAATTGAGACCATTGAACTACAGCAAGATTTCTTTGGTACGCGTCTAAAAAGTCTTTGCTGTCTTTTGCTGATTTTAGTCCAAATAAGCGACTTAATGCAAGCGGCTGAGGCAAGATGTTAGAAAACATCTTTAAAAATATAAAGTTAGTTTCATTAATAAATGTGAGTTGTAATAGTATGTAAATAGGCATGCACCTTATAAAAACCATCCTTATAACGGCGTGGTAATAGACGTCGGAATGGATAATGTCCAATATTCCGATCTTTTAAAATATTTTCACATTTTTGTAACAACTCACTACCCTTAGGAAGTTCAATATCACTTAATATGGCCGCACAGTGTTCTCCCAAAATACTTTTAGGAGCACATTTTGTATTATATATGTGTAAACTGGATTTCAGTATTTCGTCTGCCACTTCACTGTCTTTTTGGGCATCAGAATTTGGTAGAGTGTCCAAAAGTTGTACATGAGATATTGTGCCGTTTTTAACCACAACATTCGATGCTACAAGATTTGTCTCTAAGCTGAAAATAAATTCCATCAAAAACATTTTTAAATACCAAAATTATTTAAGAATCAAACCCTTTTTCCTGTTGATTCGATGAGCTTCCCCGTTTTGTAAAATCCAACCATTCGGATGCACTAATTGAATGAATAGTGTCCAGCTCAAATTTATTTAAAACTATAGGATCTAAAAAGAAGGTATGTATGTATTTACTTATGTATGTATGAAAGAAAATAAGACTATTAGGTTTTGATTTTTTCAAATAGACGAAACCCTTAGAAAAAGTCAACATAAAATTTACGAGTTTTTTTAATTATGCATTTTTCGAATATGAAATAAACCGGTTATATTTATACAATTAACCGGTTATTTAAAACATTTTCCTTATTTTTATTGCAACTATGCACGTAATTGAAGTCTCTCTGAGAGTTTTATAATAATAGCCTTGTAGGTTTCATGAATAACGTCGAAACTAACGGACATTTATAGCACCCTAAGTGAAAGGACATTTTCGATTTCAAGTTTTATAAAAACAAAAGAAAAATAATACTTCAAAACATATGATCTGTTACCCCGTTTATACGCATTTCTTATTTGCAAATAAAACTATTTGCAAAAAACTTAACTCACTGTTTATACGCAAATAGCATTCAGGAATATTTTTATATTTTCGTAATGACTCGCAGTAAATATAATATAAAAAAACAACTATATAAATTAAAGACCGAGACACATAGAATCCGTCATACGTTATACGTCGCCTTTTTCAACTGACAGCTAAGTTAAAATACATGTTTTCTTATGAACTTGATCACATACAGTACTTCTCCGTCAACGCAAAGTACAAAGTTGGGCAACTTTTAACGTACGTTGAGTACTTTGACAACTATTAGTTGATTTGTTCTTTGTTTTGGTTTTGTTGTTCGCTCAAAAATAAAATAATTTCAATTCAAATTTATCGATTTCATAAAGTTTTGGTGGTGTGCTATAAAAAAATAAAGAAAAAGTTTATAATTAAATCAATTTTCAATAATTTTCTCTCCGTTAACAAAGTACTCATTGTGACAGTCTTCTCCGTCAATACGTTTACGTCAGTTGAAAAAGGCGACGGATAACGTATGACGGATTCTATGTGTCTTGGCCTTAACACTCGGTGGGCCTGCCGAAAAAATGTGTGATGCTACCGATTACTATAATATTATTACTATAATATTACTATAATATAGTAATCTGGTAGCATCACACATTTTTTTCGGCATCTCATATTTTTTTGGTCATTCCAAAAAATTAAATAAAACAAAACTAATTCATTTTATTTCAAGCACCCAACGTTTCGTTTGTTTGTTTGTTTCAAACTTCTTCAGGGGTATTTTTTTTATTATCTTAATCTAGCAACAAAACACATTAATTTAATAAATTTCATATCATGATAATTAGTATAATATTTTGACTTACAAATCTTTGTTGTTTTTAATTTTCGCTGTTGTTTTATTTATTCGTATTTAAATATATCAAAACTGGACTTCACGACACATAATTTGTATAAATAAAATAAATAAAAACAATACAACACAAATTTATTTTGTCAAACTTAACACTAATATCACAGTTATCACATGTTTACATTCTTTTGCGTGAAGGGATAATGCCGTCGTCTCCTTCACCTTTTCGATGTCAGATTTATGATCCTTTACTCTCGTCCCTAGCTTTCTTTTTGTTGTGCCAATATAAACTAAGTCACAGTTTTCTCTTTCATTTCCATCGCATTTTATTTCGTAAACAACGTTGTTTACTTTTAGTCTGTTCAGTTTTGTTTTATTATCTGTAAACAGGTTTCTTAAGGTTCTGTTTGATCTATGTGCTATTGTTGTTGTAGGATCTTTAATTATATTATTTAATGCTAGATTAAGATAATAAAATATACCCTTGAAGAAGTTTGAAACAAACAAACGAAACGTTGGGTGCTTGAAATAAAATGAATTAGTTTTGTTTTATTTAATTTTTTGGAATGACCATTACTAACCCTGGTTATTTTTTAAATTTTTAGCCGAAATCCCGGTTTTCGGAAAAAGTCGAATAATCGATCTCCCTAGTAAATATAAAATAAAAAGTTTTTTATTGTCATAGGTGAATATTAATAATCAACAACACAAAATTGGCCAAAACAACATACACCAAGAATATAAGACTTGTATTTTAATTTGGGTATTTTTATGCACATACGAACATATGTACATATGTATAAATTCTGAGAAATATGAAAACAAATGTATGGCTCAAAGTATATTTATACAAGTACATGCAAGAGCACAGCTGCCCTACCAGAAATAAATTACCTCTACTAACACACTCAAACCTTTTTACCAACACTTTTGCAATAATTTAACGTTGCAGAGTTGTGTTTACTTGACAATTGTCATGTTAGTCTTTCTAATGGTCATATAACTTCTCATTTGATCGGTAAAATGATGATTATTTATCAATCATTTTTATAAATGGAAATCCCAAACAGACAAAAATATTCTTATATATTTGAAAGTAAAATTAATGTAAAAATAAAGAATTTCACAAAAATATATTAATAAATCCGTTGAAATATGTGTATGGAAACTATTAATAGCACAGCAAATACAAAAGGTAAGAAACAAAACGGTTATTATTAATTTACAACTGAAAATATAATTCTTTTTTATAGATTGTGGCTAGACGAAGAAAGTTATGTTGCGGCTGATGATGAAGATGCCGGTGAGAACCCTCAATATAAAGAAGATATGGATGTGGATAGTCCTAAGGAAGTGGTGAAATACATATAAATATAATAAACTATGTGTATTTTAAATAAAATAATTACTAAATTAATTTAAAGTTTGTTTATATGTATATTTTATACAGTCACAAGTGACTGCTTTATCCAAAGTCAATGAGTGGTAAAATGTGACTGCTTTATCCCTAGTCAATGAGTGGTAAAATGTGACTGCTTTATCCCTAGTCAATGATTGGTAGTCTGTGACTGCTTGTTGATTAGCAAAAAGTATTAGAGTGAGCAGTACAGATATATGTTACTCACTCGAGAAAAATTCACAAGTGCGAGAGAAATGCAAAATCACACGTACACAAAATAAGTAGTGAAATTCTTCATATTGCTCTTAAGAATGTGACTTGAGGTTGTGACCACTTGAGGGGTTATCAATGACAGCAAATTTACTTATCAATAACCCTTCACGTTCTGGTAGGGTGGTCGTGTTTTTTTAATACATATTTACATTGACTATTGTCAAAATTTTTTCAATTTTCTTTCTACAAAATTTGCTTTAAGTTCTGCTGAGCAGAGCTGTAAATGTTTTAACAAAAATTTCAAAAGCGTTTATGATTCGTAAATTCTTTCAAAAAGGAATCATTCCTTTGCAGCTCTGCTACTGAGCTATTTTTGACAATTGTACATTTATTTAACACAAGCAAAAAGCCTGTTGTTTTCTTATTTTTTAAGTTGTTGCCGAGATGCATGTAAAATTAAACATTCAAAAAATTTTATCATCAATAATTATGTTTATTAAACTAAAAAGCTCTATATCATAAGAAGAAGCACTTATTGAAGAAAAAAATTAACTTTATTTACTAATATACTTATTTCAAAACTAAAAAATACAAGGTAACTCTGTACTGATTTTTTCGTCGGCGCACAATGGGGATTTGTTCATACAAGCTTGGAAAAAACTGTAAGGAGTGCTCGTAGAATGTTGAAATTTTTCTCTGAGCCTTTGGTTAGGTCAATTAAGAAAAATATAAAGTTTCATCAAAATTGGGCACGCCCACCTCCCACCGCCCATAGAACCCGATATTTATTTTTGGCCCAAACTTTTTGAAATTTGGCACAGAGCATTATATTACCTTAATTAAGAAAAATATAAAGTTTCATCAAAATTGGCCACGCCCACCGCCCATAGAGCCCGAAATTTATTTTTGGTCCAAACTTTTTGAAATTTGGCACAGAGAACTATATTATCTTAATTAAGAAAAATATAAAGTTTCATCAAAATAAAAAACAGATGAAAGTAATTGTAATTCTTGATTTTTCTAAATTCGTTTAAGCAAAATCCGACTAGTGGTTCTTGAGTTATGTTAAACAAATTGACAGGTGGCACCTGGTGGCACTTGAAATTGATTAAAAATGTAAAAACAGATATGAGACAATGTATTAGAAGTGATTTCGGACTGTGGGAAAGTATGGCTAAAATTGCAGGTCCAAATGTTTTGAAAAAAAAGGGATTTTTGTTATATGTTCATAAAAATAAACAACAAAAAAAAAACTTAAGTCTCTGCAGAGTTTATTTTTTCAATTTTAGTATACTGAAATATCCTACTTTAAATAAAAAATAATAAGAAAAACGTTAGCTCACATAATAAAATAATATTCGTCTTGAAATTCTTAGGTTTAATTTAAGTTGTTTCGGTAAAACATACAAGTACTAAGTTTGAGACGGCTATAAAAAAAACTAGCAGTCAGATCGGAGTAATTCTTTTTGATTTGATTGTACTATTTAGTCTAAAATTTCAAAATAACACTGCATATTGCATGAAGAGTATGTTGACAATTTGACTTTTTTCCGCGAAATCCCCAGTGTGTGGCGTAAGAAATAGAAATAAATCTATCAGAGTTCCTCACGGACGATGAATTTCGCTAAAGAAAATAACAGAACAAAGGTGATTTTTTCCTTGTGACGACATTCGACACATTAATCATCGTAACAAAAGTTGGTGGTCCTAATTTAAAAAAAAAAAAACAATCGAATAAAACTAAATGAAATTTTTTTTTGCTAAATTAAGTGAAAAAAATTCTAAAAAGTCCTCAACAGAAATAGAAAATTTATATAACAAAAATTTACACATAAATATTTCCTATAATTAAAATTTAAATATAAAGTAAGTTTGTAAGTGAAAATCTTCAGAGAACATGTTTAAAAAAAACACACAATACAATAATACAGTGAAGATCAATTAATAGAACACACACACAAACAAAAAATACATAAGTACAATAAAAAAGAAGTGATTAATTATTTAAAACAGTGTTAACAAAGCCCCGAACGCACGCGCACGAACATATTATGTGGTTGTGTGCGGTCGCAAACAGAAGCTGCGGTCGCTGCCGAATTGTACACTGCGTAACAATGTTAAATATTTCTTTTTAAACTTTCGAAAAATATACAATTCTGTGTTGTTTTGTCAAAGGTCCACAGAATTGTTATAATATAAAATTATATAATGCCGAAATATATTGAGTAGGGGGTATTGTATGAACATTGCAATTATAAGTTATGAACTTGAAAGTTTAAGAAGTTTTTAAGCTTTCATCTACATATATTTATTTCGGTTTTATGAAGTTTAATTCTCAGAAAGTCTTCTAATTTGGTGTCTGTTAATAAATTCCTATGTTTGCTTTTAACGATTTTTAATATAGAAAAAGAAATTTATTGGGAATTTTGGCTTTCATATCATCAAGCATTTTTTACCTTTCATTATTTTTAAATTTTTCATAATTAATATGGCACGACAAGTAATGCCGCCTTATATTAAATTTGTCGCATTTTCTAATTGCTTCAAACAAACATAACATTGCGGCTTCCTTTCGCGATTTAAAAAAAAAAAAAAGTACATCAGTTCCCAAGAATTATTGAACATTGTTGCTCTGTGTGCTTTTGTGTTGATTACGAAAAAAAAAGTAAACAATGCCAAACAAGCGTGCGTGGTGTGGTGTTGCTTTCACAAAGCTTAAAGGCCTATTTAGCCGACGGTTGAAATCGTAGATGTAAGCTAAATGTTGATGTAAGGTAAGAGCCAACATTTTTGTAGTTATAGAATGCTTAAAAACGTGTCACGTGACACATGAATGTGCAGACATGCATATGTATGTACATACATACATAAAAAGAACAAAAATTCTTATTAAACATATTAAATCATATTATTCTGTTCTTCTTCGAAATCATGTGCCCCGGAGAATTCGTATTGTTCATTTTGCTTCACCAGTAGTATTAATTTCTTGTCGTCTATTGCAACTTTTTATCACTTTGAAAATTATAAATAAAATACAAAACAGCTGTTCCAAACGTTGATGGAAGTTCCAAATGTTTACAATATTTGTGATTGTTCGCAAATAGTACGATATTATTTAAAAGGTACCGAATCATATTATTACACATATTATTGTAATGAATTTGATAATTGGTTAAATTATAGTTTAACATTCATATCTATATGTTTTGATTATTAGTGTTACTTATTATTTAAAGGATTTTTTTTTGTATAATTGAATGTATGTATGTATGTATATATGTATGTACATAAGTACACTATACATGAAATTACAAAGTAAGCATATCAATTTATGTATGTACATACATATGTATGTACATACAATTTTAAAAATTTTGTTTTTGTTTTAAATATATGTAATTTGTACGAAAGAAAAATTCGTTCGACATCATGTGCAAGGCAGTTATTATATAAAAGATTTTTTTTTGTATACTTGAATGTATGTATGTATATATGTATGTACATAAATTGATATGCTTACTTTGTAATTTCATATACATATATTGTACTTATGTACATACATATGTGCATACATACATACATTCAAGTATACAAAAAAAACTTTTAAATAATAAGTAACACTAATAATCAAAACTATGATGTACACACATACATAGGTATGAATGTTAAACTATAATTTAAACAATTATCAAATTCATTACAATAAAATATATAAGCACAAACGATCGGTACAGTCTCTTGCTAGATATTGAAAAAAAAAATTATTTAGAAAACTTTCTTTACTTAATAAAGCATGCATGTGTACATATTTAACAACTAAAACTAGTCAAAACAAAAAAAAATTCCCAACAAAGGACTTCTGTGCCCCATTGCAATTCAAAATACAACCATCCCATCACTGTCTACAATTATCACGTAACCTCGTAATGAAATTCTATTTTCTGCAGGTTGGTACGTTACGGCAACATTTCATTTCAGTCAAGTAAGTATTTTCATAGCTTTTGCATATAACAGAAGCAATCAGCTGACACATCAGCATTTACATTTCTAGAGTTACGGTCGGCTAAAGCAGCCTTAAACCATAGAATACATAGAAGTGACTCGAGACGGAAGATTTTGCATACTAGTTTGTATACACTCATACAGTCTCAAGTTTTCGTTTTTTTCTTTGTGCTTTATTTCTATCCAAATTAAAATTATAAATCGCAAAACTAATTAAATATCCATATATTTCTCTAATTCACATTAAAAATATTATTAATTAATTAATTTAAGTTGGTTTTCACTGATCGTTTGTATTTTATCACTGTAATATCTGCAAAATATCAGAATTTATCAAGTATGTATGTATGCATGTGTGTATGTAAGTTAAAAACCACCACCATTTGGCAAATTTCCAGCATATATGTACGTATGTATATTTTGCTTTTCGTTTTGTTTATCTTCATAACAAACACACTAATGTTGTCTCTTTTTCACGGTGTCTCGTTATGACAAATAAAATATGATCCAAGTCCAATTTTTTTTGTTTTCTTCATATCTGGTTACCTGTGGCTTAAACAGAGACTGATGATAGACTGATGTTTTGAAACGAACAAAGTTATTGTATACATGTCAATTGCCGACCGTGTCTGTGTGAAAAATACGATAATTGAATGCCTCGCGAGGCTATGGAGTGGCAATCACTGATTTAAAATATAGACAATTATATAAAAAAAAATATAGAAAAAAGAAGATCAATTTGTAAAAGGGTCTCAATATCTCACAAAAAAAATAAAAAAGAGACACAAAAGATAATGTTTTTAATAATTTCACAAAAATTAATTAAATTACCACACAAAAACATACATATACATATGTATTATACAGTGAATAATATCCCTACAAGAAATTGCTGATGGAAACTAACACACACAAAACTTATTTACTAACACTCTTGCATCTATGACTATGTTTACATCAGATCTGATTAGTAAAATACTGTGGAGTGAGCAGAGTTCAGATATATGTTTTACTATAGTTCACGAAATCCACAAGTATGAAAGAGAAACAAAATCACACGTACACGAATGTTTACATCAGTTTTTTCATATTGCCCTTAATAAAATGATAGAGAATGCTGATGGGTATACCCATCAGCAATGCCCATCAGATGATGCATCAAATGACCGTCATTGTTCTTGTAGGGATTCAGTTTCAACATTGAGTGTAGGAAATTCACGAAAAACCGTACTTAACTGTACATTACAACAGTGACCTAAATGACATTGAAAGCCAATGCCAAAATTTTCAATGTCAAAGAGAAAAAAGTTACACTTAGTTTTTTTTTTTTTTTTTTTTGATAAATTTTATTATTTATTGAATCTTCAATTATAAATTAAATTATCAATAAGTTTTTCAAATCTTAAATCTAGAAAATATTAAATATAAGTTTAGCCAATGCTAAACAAAATTTTTAATTTCAACGGTTAATTTATGTTGTTTTACATCTCTCGTGTACAGCTGAGAAAAAGAGTATCCCTCCTTTTCAGCCGGGTGTGGCCACTATAATTTAAAATATTGCACGCAAGTACATTTAGGTGCATCTCAAGTTTTTTTATATACATATTTTTTAGCGTTTATTTAAAATACTGTCTTCACCAACGGAACATCTAGATCTTTATGAATCCGATGATTTCTGACATACCAGGGGGCTGCTGTAATTGTACGTAGAATTTTATTTTGTCGCCTTTGAATTTTTTCGATATTTGATGCTGAGGCAGTGCCCCATAACTGGATTCCATGGAACCATATTGGTTTCAGGATCGCGTTGTATAATAGTAGTTTACAGTCTAGGCTTAGTATAGAATTTCTTCCAATAAGCCAATTCATTTGGGCTGCTTTTAATTTCATTTGTATTAACTTTGCGTCTATATGCGATTTCCATGTTAATTTTTATAGGCGGGCATGTTTCCTTGCGCAACGTAAAAGTTACGTGCACACATTTCTGCTCGTTAACTTTAATACGCCATTGTTTGAGCCAATTTTGCAATTTGGATATATACCCTTGTAAATTGCGGGAAGCTTCTACAGGGTTTTCGTGAACGCTTAGAAAAGTTGTATCATCGGCAAAGCTTGATGTATGAATGTTACTGCTTAACGGTAAGTCAGAGGCATATATTAAATAAAATAATGGACCGAAGATACTGCCTTGGGGAACTCCGGCTTCGATCGACTGCGGTGGGCTTAAAAAGTTACCTTCCCTAACTACAAATTTTCGTTCAATTAGGTAGCTTATTAAAAGCCTAACAATGTTTGCGGGTAGATTTTGCGTTAATTTATGTATAAGACCTTCGTGCCATACTTTATCGAAAGCTTGAGAAACATCTATAAAGAGCGCAGAGCAATATTTCTTCTTTTCGAAAGTGTCTCTGATAACATTCACAAGTCTGTGAGTTTGTTCAATTGTGCTATGTTGTCTGCGAAAACCTGAGGATGCTAACAAATTGTTAGCGAAATATCGAAAAAAAATATAAATATAAACAAGAATATACGTACATATATATATCTTTATATATATAATTCTACTGTACGTGCGTTGTAACTGAACTCCTCCTAAACGGCTGGACCGATTTGCATAAATTTTTTTGTATGCGTTTGGGTGGCGGCCCGGGTGGTTTAGATTTACAATTCGGTCCAATTGGACAAAGGGGCGTGGTACCTCTCATACAAACCACAAATTAAAAATCTATTATTTCTGCTCCTGATAACGGTATTTGAACAAAATTTGGTAAGTCGGTTTGGTGTGCATTTCTTAAGTGCTGCTGCAAATATGGGCGGGATTGGACAAAGAGGCGTGGCACCGCCCATATAGCACAAAAATTTAAATCGCCATATTTTGGGCATTTTTTGACCTACGTCGATGATATTTGGTACATATGGTATTGGCATAATTTGGAATACGTACCAGGAGAAAAGTGGGTGGGACCACGCCCCTTTTTAGGAAAATTAAAAATCGTAATATAGTCTTAACTACTGGACCGATCGTCATTAAATTTTCACAATAGAATATATAAATACTTTTAATTTTATTTTATAACGAGGGGGGTAGCGAAGCAGACCGGGATAAGCTAGTATATATATATATATATATCTTTATATATGTAATTCTACTGTACGTGCGTTGTAACTGAACTCCTCCTAAACGGCTGGACCGATTTCCCAAAATTTTTTTTTATGCGTTTGGGTGGCGCCCCGGGTGGTTTAGATTTACAATTCGGTCCAATTGGACAAAGGGACGTGGTACCTCCCATACAAACCACATATTAAAAATTTATTATTTCTGCTCTTGATAACGGTATTTGAACAAAATTTAATAAGTCGGTTTGGTATGCATTTTTTTAGTGCTGCTGCAAATATGGGCGGGATTGGACAAAGGGGCGTGGTACCTCTCATACAAACCACAAATTAAAAATCTATTATTTCTGCTCCTGATAACGGTATTTGAACAAAATTTGGTACGTCGGTTCAGTGTGCATTTTTTTAGTGCTGCTGCAAATATAGGCAGGATAGGACAAAGGGGCGTGGTACCTCTCATACAAACCACAAATTAAAAATATATTATTTCTGCTCCTGATAATGGTATTTGAACAAAATTTGGTATGTCGGTTTGGTGTGCATTTCTTAAGTGCTGCTGCAAATATGGGCGGGATTGGACAAAGAGGCGTGGCACCGCCCATATAGCCCAAAAATTTAAATCGCCATATTTTGGGCATTTTTTTACCTACGTCGATGATATTTGGTACATATGGTATTGGCATAATTTGGAATACGTACCAGGAGAAAAGTGGGTGGGACCACGCCCCTTTTTAGGAAAATTAAAAATCGTAATATAGTCTTAACTACTGGACCGATCGTCATTAAATTTTCACAAAAGAATATATAAATACTTTTAATTTTATTTTATAACGAGGGGGTAGCGAAGCAGACCGGGATAAGCTAGTATATATATGTATATATATATATATATATATATATATATATATATATATATATATATATATATATATATATATATATATACACATATATATATTCTTGTTTATATTTATATTTATTTTCGATATTTCGCTAACAATAATTATTAAACCAAAAGAAAAACAAAAGCTACAAAAAACAAAAGACGATTTAAATAATAAGGTGGACCCTAGTGGACTGAAAATAACAAACATTGAAAATAGAAATAATGGAACAATAATAATACGCAGTGAAAATGATCGAGAGAGAAAAAAAATAAAAAGCGCGTTGCAATCAGAAATGAGCGAAAACTATGAAATAAAAGTTTCCAATAAAAATGATATGGAAGTAATAATAACAGATATGACATTTAAATATGGTGAAGTAGATTTGGTGGAAAAAATTAGGAAACAAAATGTGGCGTTGAAAGATAGTGAAGTAAAAGTCGTTACGTGTTATGAAACAGAAAAATATAATAAAATAATTTATAATGCTAAAATTAAAGTTGATAGCGAAATTTACGCAAAACTTATGACAGCCAGAAGAATAAATATAGGCTGGGAAATATGCAGAGTGTTTAATAGAATAGATGTAATAAGGTGCTATAAATGCTACGGATACAATCATAAAGCAAGTGAATGTAGAAATGATGAAATATGTTATAAGTGTCATGGAAACCATAAGCCAAAGGAATGCAATAATGAAATTATATCGAAATGCATAAACTGCATCAGAATGAACAATAAACTGCATTTAGACTTGGATGAAAATTATTTCACGACAAGCAGATCATGTCCGGTACATCAAAATAAAATCAGTGTAAGAAAGAGAAGAATGGGGTAAACCCATACATAATATATAACAACCACAGAAATTGAGTGGAACATATACAAACGTTCAAGGGTTAATCAATAATTTTAACCAAATAGAAGTTATGGCAGAATTAAAGAAACCAGAATTCATCATCCTATCCGAAACGCATTTAACCAGTGATGTAGAGGATAGAGAGTACATATTAAGTATGTATGACTATTATGGCGTATTGTCAAACCCAAGTCGAACTGGTGGGGTTATAATGTATTTTAGAAAGCGGTGGAAACTAACACTTATATGTGAAAAATCTGCAGAGTCCAAATACTGGATATATGCATATATAGCGAAACTTAAACAAATTACGCTAGTAATTATGGCAATTTACAGATCACCTAGCAGCAGTGAAGTTGAATTTAGTAACGCTTTTGAAGAAATTGTTGAGGAAACATGCGAGAGAAATAATGATATTGTTATAGCGGGAGACTTCAATATTGATTAGAGCTGTGTCGGTCCGGAACGAACGGGTACAAAGGAACGAATCACTGAAGTGAACGAAGGGAGCCGGTTACTTTACGGAGCGCTTTTGGCTCAGTGAGCGGTTTAGTTTGGTGTTTTGGTTTCATCGTTCATTTCGTACATTCGTTCGCTCATATGGTATTTTGTTATGATTAGCTTTTGCTTTTCAGTGTGACCAACACGAAATTACATTATTAGCGTAACAATTTGTTAGTTTTTTTATATTATAGTCCAATGGGTACATATTTTTAATCTGCTTGTACACCAGCATTTACATGTCCAGCCTTTATAATTTTTATATACATACATAGTTAAAATGTAGACATATTAACTAATATGGGCATTTCCAGGATCGCGAACGGGACATTCGTACGCACTCAACTTTAAAAAAAAAATATGAAAACTCAAATTTTTTTTTAACTTTTTATAAATATTTAATAGCATTTTAGTAGAACAATTTTTGAGAACAAAAAGAAAATTATAAAATATGAACGTTCTCCAAATATTTTGGATAAACTTGCGATCGCGAACGGGACAAAAAATGTAAGTCATTTTTTTCGGTGTGTGCGAATTTTGTCAGTTTATTAAATGGAGATTATTTTTTAACTAAAGCAGAGATATAAAGCTTTTATTTAGCATTTTGTTTTTTTTTTTAATTATCCTTATTATTATAATCGATGTTATCGAGACTCGATGGCATCAATGTGTTATAGTAGAGATCAGTGTTGCCGTTGGAATTTTTTTTTTTAGACCAATATTTTCCTAAAAATGGACCAAAACCGTTTGCATCGGACCAAATTTTAAAACTCAATTAATATAGCAATTAATGTTTTTTAAAAACATTTTATTAAGTAAAATAAAGGTTTGAAACATAACATATTTGATTTAAATAATTCAGGTATGAAAAAAATTATATATTGAAATTTATAAATAACTGCATTTAAAATGCCGAGAACTAAAATAATCTTATTCAGTTTTTTTTGTGTGTTAATGTATAAAAAATTACCTGCAAGCTGCATCGTTATTGTTTTCGGTTGTTGTTTGCGTTTTCGCCTTTTTTGTTATGTATCTACAATAGATTGTTTTATTATAGGAAAATCTATTAATGATTAATGTTAATACTCACTTGTCCATGGTGTTTTACTGTAATATATGTACGTGTAAACGTTGAAATATGTAATTAGCTTTTTTAATGTTTTGTTTACAATGCAGAATTTAAATAGAAAGAGGGCGAAGAAGCATAACACAGTTCATTGTCACTAAATTATGTCAAACGTCTCTTATAATATAAAGACCGACAGCGGATTCTGTTAACACACTTGAATGTCACTACTCTATATAAACGTCGTTTACAATTAAAAGGCCGACAGCCTTTATAAGAGATGTTCGCCGTACTTTAAAAATAAAAAGAAAATAGAATGAAAAATAATAAACGACAAAACGGACCAAAATTGAATTGGTCCGACCATCGGACCAATTAAAAAATTTCAAATTTTTTTGGACCAAATTTGGTCCAATCGGACCAAAACGGCAACGCTGGTAGAGATAGATAAGAAAAATAAAGAAACGAATAGAACATTCGTTATGTATACTTAAAAGAAGTCAGTTGTCTTTTCTTTAAACGAGAATATCTTTTGATCTACAACATGGCGACCGAGACGAAAAAAATGAACAATAAAAAAGAAAAGTGGAAAAAAAGGAAAATTAAACTTTCTTAGAAAAATTAAGAAAAATAAAAATCAACTTTATAAAAACAAAATAATCATGAACTAAAGAAAAAAAAACTACTAAATATAAAAGGTACAATCATACATACATTCTGCATATGTATAAGCGAAGTTGAGTGCAACTGCATCGTTAAGAAGTCACTAAAATTTACAAAAATTTAAAAAAAAAAAAAACATAAAAAAAAGTGTTTTAAAAATTATTAATCGACTAATAAAAAAAAAACGTGCTAAAATTGAACCGAATTTTGCAAAGCAAAACCAAAGCTGAAAATACAAATCATTTTATTAAGAAAACAAACTATTTTTTGGTCGTAACTTATATTAGTGAGGTTGTGTTTTCTAAATGAAATTAATCGTGTGTCTTCCTTAATATTACATATACATATATATAAAAAGGAAAAACAGCACAAGAACAAAAATGAAAGTAAAATGAGAAAAACCAGAAATTAGTAAGTACAGTCACGAAAAAAATAAAATTTGAAAAACTAAAAACTCATAAGAGAAATACCAGTTAAAAATAACTGTAGAAAAAAAAACACATACAAAGAACCTTAAAACACAGAAAAAATCTAAAAACAGGTACCTACAAATAAATTAAATAACACTTAGTAACAAGTAAACGAAAATGAAAAGAAACTAAATGGAATTGAAACAAAATTAAAATAATACAACAAAAAGAAATAAATATTGTAAGTTAATTAACAACAACAAAATATTGGAAAAATGAATAACAAAATTAAAACGAAATTAAAAGCAACGAAAACCACAAAACTACAAAAAAAAAAACAGTGTTATAAAATAAACATCAACTAATTTACATAAAAAAAATACATATGTATGTATAATCCAAGACAAAGCATTAAAAGTTTAAATAATTTAACTAACCATGAAAACTATAGGCATCATTGCAACTTTCATTGTTTATACATATAAAAATAAGTGTACTACGATATTATTAGTCTTTACTAATAATAAGACATACACACGTACATTACATATCGATTACAAACATAAATAAAACAATACCAAAAACAATCATCACCAACAACCAGAAACATTTTACAAGTGTAAAAATATCCACTAAAAGTGTTAGTGCAGTTATTTCATAGTATTAATGTGTACATACTTACATACTTACATATGTATATCTATACGACAACATCAAAAATAAATAAATACGAAGCAATATAAAATGACAATGAAACGTAACAAAATGAAATAGAAAATAAAACGAAAAAAAAAAAAGAGAAACAAACTGAAATTTAAAATTATATACATTAAGAAAAAAAAACAAGCCAACTAAATGAAAACTGGAAACAAATCATTACAAAAATATATTAAAACAATACCAACAAAAATTTTAGCAGAAAAATTAGATGATCTATTTTACAACAAAACATATGAAAAATTGTCAAAACCAAAATACAAACACAAAAATTAACAAGTTTATAAAATAATGTTAGCAACTGTAATAAAACAAACAAACAAGCATACATACCTACATACAAACATAATTAGTGTAACATACAAAGTAAAATAAAACAAAACGACAACAGAACAAAAATGCTAACGAAATGAAAATTAACTGAAAAGAAAAATGAAAAAAAAAAGAACGCAATTAATGTATGTCAGTTCAATCAAATTGTTTTTCTTTTTTTTACAATTTTATTTTTGCAATAATGTTCGGTTTTGACTATGGAAAGGAAAAAGGTAGTAAATAAGACATCCCAGCGAACATAATAACATCATCATTCTTTGTACATTAATAAAAATTTAAATTTGAAAATTTATGATAAATTCTCGCATGATTTCAGTAAGAAAATAGCAAAATTTAAGACAGTAATCCATAGATATGATGACAATATTATAAAATTTAGCATATATGCATATAAAAGATTTAAAAAACTGTTGTGTGTGGACTTCGAATTTGTTAACGAAACACCAAGCTTAGGCTTTCTGCTTTCGAGGTTAGAAAACCAACAAACTCGGAATTTACCATGCAGAGTTATATATATATAAAAAAAAAAATCGATTTATTTTTCAAAATTTTTACCATACAGGATCTAAAGGATCAGGGTAATAAAACATTAAAAATCTTAGAGATATTTCTTACTGAACTGATTGATAAACATAAAGAGAGAAGTAAAGTGTACTTTGATAAATTTTCAAAACCCATATTGTTGGAATTGAATGATGTTGTATATTTGCAAAAAGAACCTTATGATAAACACAATAGCATATATGACGGGCCTTATACTGTAAAAGAAATCGAAGGCACTAATGTTAAAATTCAAAATAATGTAACAAAAAAAATAAAAACCGTCCATAAAAATCGTATAAGGAAATAAAACATGAAAAATTAGTAACAAACAAAATTAATTGAATTGCATAAAATTAAAACTTTCATAAAACCTTTAAGAATAAAAACAAAATAAAATACAGCACTAAATAAACAATTGGGTGAAGGCGCTTCCTGGTGGACCATTGACTCACCAGTTGAAGGGGTGGTGTCTGGTGGGCACTATCCCCTGATCCCAATTGTTACAAAGTGTCTGATATATAACACATGTCTAATAAAACATGACCTATGAAAAAAAATCAATAATAAAACAAAATTTGTATGAATTTACAAAATTTTTTTTTATTATAATATAAAATAATAGAATATAAAAGTTATGAAATTTAAGGAAAAATATTGAAAAGTATAAACAAATAATATGAAAAATATAAATTTTCAAGTGTATAAAAAATAAATTATTTTTTTGGCAATTAATTAAATTATTAAAAAAAAAACTTTTATACAAAATCTTTAAATTTGTTTATTTAAAATAAAAACTTGATAAATATATATAGATACTTACTTTTAATCAAATTATTTTAATCAAATCATATTACTTTTAATTTCATTTACTTTCAATCAAATTACTCTAAGCATTTAATCAAATCATATTACTTTTAATTTCATTACTTTCAATCAAATTATCTTAAGCATATTACTCTTAACCAAATTAATTTAACGAAATAACCATAAATCTAATTGCTTTACAATTTTTTTTTTTCTCTACTTTTAAAATTAAAAAAAAATTATATATAAATTTTGTTTACATAATTTTGAAAAAGGTAATATTCTGTAACCTATAAAAACACACTAAAGAAAATATTGAAGCAAACAAGATTGATCACCTTATTTGTTTCAACATTTTTTTATAAAAAGGGAGGTGCATAGGTAGGTGGACAATGCCTATGTTCCCAAACTTTCAGATATATACAGAATTTAAACATTTACAAATATAAAGATTTACAAATACAAACTTTCAAACATTTACAAATATAAACTTTAAAACTAGTTAAATAAGATAATAACTCCTATACAATTATGATAATTTCTGAATAATTATAATTTCCATATAATAACATAATTGTAAAACTTTTTAAATAATATTTAATAATTAAGCTAAAAAATAAAATTATATTAAAAACATTTTTTTATAAAAAGGGAGGTGTAGTGCCATCTCTGGCACTTGCCAGATAATCGATGTTATCGAGACTCGACGAGACTCGATGGCATCAATGTGTTATAGTAGAGATAGATAAGAAAAATAAAGAAACGAATAGAACATTCGTTATGTATACTTAAAAGAAGTCAGTTGTCTTTTCTTTAAACGAGAATATCTTTTGATCTACAACAAATGATTCCAAAGGCATTTTTTAGGTTTAAAATTTTTTATTTATAAGTATAAAAAATAAATAAAACAGGATATATTCCAATGATAACAAAAATAAAAGAATTATTATTTAAGTTAATAAATTATAAGAATTTAGACAGTTCTCTAATTAAATTTGATAAAGAAAATTTTTTTTCCGCTTTTTAATATTTCTGTCGCGGTTGACCTTTTTCTGGAAATGCCCATATTTTATTTCAGTTGCGTAATAAAATTTTAAATATAAAATAGGCTTAAGTTAGTTAAGCGATACAGCTATGGATTTAAAACCTTTTACATATCTTCTAGCATTTATTTATTGACTTTCGCCGTATTTTTATACATAACATATATTTTAGAATTAAATTTTCTATCACATAAAGCTACGTTCACATTTATTAAATATTTGTAAAAAAAACGTAACCACTAGTTTTGCTGAGGGATAGTGTCATTTAACTTGGTTTTTATGTTACAAAATAAAATTAATCATTCTACAAAAAAGTATTTTTGTTAATTTAATACAATTTCACATACAAAGTAGGTTCAAGTTTAACTTTATTACTGATAAGCTACGGATTTAAAACAATTTATGCAAATATTGCAAACTTTCACAATAATAAACACCTCTTTTATTTTTATCATTTCTTTGGATATAATTGTGTGTGTATGTAAATATTGTAAACAAAACAATACTTTAGTTTGAATAGTGTTGCATTTGATACGAAAGGAGCGGTGGAACGAAATGAACGAACGGGTCCGGTCCTCTGAATTGAACGAAAAGGAGCGCTCACCAAAAGGAACGATTTGGCACAGCTCTAATATTGATTGGATGAAAGAGGGAACATATAAAAATAGAATTGAACAAATATTAAACGATAATGGATTGCGGCAAATTATAACCGAATATACAAGAATCACGGCGAATACCAGAACATTAATAGATTATGTTATAACAAACGATGATAATATACTGGCGGTAAACAATGATGAAAATAAGCAAACAGCAAAGCGAGAAATTGAAATGTTTAAATACAGAAAGAGGTTATTTAATAATGAAATCTATGGAGCTTTAAACTACAACGATAATATTGATTTAAATAATAATGTACGAATATTCGACACTCTTATGGAAAATACAATAAAAAAATTCACAAAAAATCAATGAGAAAAATAATGTTAATAAGTGGTTTACACAAGAGCTAAGAGATATGAAACGCGAAAAAATAGTAAAATACCAAATAGCTAAAAGGGATAATACAGGCACAGCTTGGAACAACTACAAAATAATTCGAAACAACTATAAGAATAAAAGCGAATATGAAAAAAATAAATTTATTAACAGCACAATAAGTAACACTAACGACCAAAAATCCATGTGGAGAGCAATAAAAAATCTAATACTGAAGAAAAACAAATCTGTGATAACTACTGTGATATTTAATCAAGAAGAAATTAAAGATAAATACAGCATAGCTAATAAATTCAACGACTATTTTGTCGATAGTATTAAATTAATTAGAACAGATATAGATCAAGTGCAATATGCGAATCAAATCCCTGTGATAAACTCGACATTTCAATTCCGTGCAGTAAATTTAATAGAGCTGAGACAAATATGTAACAAAATGAATGGAAAACTAGACTACACCAAGCTATCAATCAAAATTATACTCGATAACTGGAACACTATAGGAAATAACCTAATGCATACAATAAATAAGTCTTTGGAAACAGGAATTTTTCCTGATAATTGGAAAATAACTGTTATAACCCCTATTGAAAAGGTATCAAAAACCACAAAATGTGAAGAGTTTCGTCCGATAAACACTCTTAAAATATGCGAAAAGATCCTGGAAAATATCGTAAAACATCAACTAGAAACGTATATGGAGCATAACAACATTTTATCAAAATACCAATCTGGATTCAGAAAAAAATTCTCATGTGAAACAGCGGTTAGCTATGTTGTTAACAGATGGAAGAATAGAGTCAAGAGCAATAAGATTATGGCAATTTTCTTGGATTTCAAGAGAGTGTTTGAAACTATTGACAGAAAAATTCTGATAAAAAAACTTTACATGTATGGGTCAGAGGAATTAAGTTGATGTGGTTTACATCGTATCTTACTGACAGAATGCAAATGGTTAAAGTAAATGATATAATATCAAACATGTTGTGAAATTGTTACAACCTTATTCAAATCAAATGTCAGTAATTCTAAAACAACTACATACTAAGGTTTTAAATGTAAAATATTTTTTCCTAATATTTGATGTATAAAATATTTGTATGATTATTCTAACTTAACTTTCAATCGAAGAAGACGTATTATATAAAATAAAATTATCTTTGAATTTTTACGACACGTCTTATTATTTGATCCTGGCTGGAAACATTTTCTGGATTTCAAATTTGCGCAATATCCTGAATCCTCCAACAAAGGTTATGGGCCCAGGAGCTGAGAAGTAGAAAATCGTATAATTGAGGTCAGATTGAATTGGTGTCGTCTTTGGTTTAATTGTTTTATCCAACAAACAAGGAATATGGCAGCTGCTGTAAATGGTATAGAAAAGCTTGGTGGTGACAATTATTCAACTTGGTGTATACAGGTAAAAAGTCTTCTGATAACTATAGATCTTTGGCAAACTGTTGAAGAGGATCGTCCAGCTGCAGATGCAAGTAGATGGGACGCTGCAGATTCCAAGGCTCTAGCAACAATAAATTTAACTCTCAAACCGAGTCAGTTAATTTACATAAAAAATTGTAGAACCTCCAAAGATGCTTGGAAAGTTTTAAGCTCTATTTATAAGGCAGATACTGCATCACGCAAGGGAAACTTATTTAAAAAGTTAGTGCGGTTTAAGTTTATTTACCATGAAAAATTTACTCCACAATTAAATGAATTTGCTTCAATTGTTGATGGTTTGAAAGAAATTGGAATAAATTTAAATGATGATTTGCTATCAATTTTGTTATTATGTAGCTTGCCTGAAGAAATGGACGGTTTTGTTGTGGCTATAGAAAGCCGTGATGAATTACCAAAATGTGACAGACTTATTTCGAAAATTTTAGAGGAAGAAATGCGGCAATGCAACAAAAATGGCGAAACAAATGAAAATGTGTTTGCAGCTAATTCGCACAAGGACAGAAAAAGAAATAAACATATTTCTAATAATAACAGCAACTACAAACGCAACGATTTTAAAAATTCAACAAACAAAATTAATCACCAAAATGTGAAGAAGAATTGTGATGGTAATGCATACAACCCTAATAACATTAAATGTTTTCGATGTGGCAAAAAAGGTCAGATTAGATCTCAGTGTAAGGAAGCGTATGATAAAAGAGATGATTTAGCTTGTTCGCTAAGAGAAAATAAATAGCATTTCAGGGAAATGTGGATACTCGATAGCGGTGCATCATCTCATATGGTGAATAACAAGGATTATTTCATTACGTTAACGGAGAAAACTCAAAAAATATTTTTAGCTTCAGGTGAAGTAATTTTGGCAAAAGGTGTTGGAAAAGTTAAGATAAAAACAAACTTTACTACACTTACATTAAATAATGTTTGGTATGTACCTCAACTTCATTCTAATTTCCTGTCGATAACTAAAATAATTAAGGCTGGTCATGTTGTAAAATTTGCTAATGACAAAGCAGTGATGAAAAATAGTGATCAAAGCAAAACAATATTAACTGCTAGCTTAATTGATGAAATGTTCATTGTAAATTTAAAACAAATTGAAAATTTTGAAACTATAAATGGAACAATTGACGAAAATGTTGTGAAAAAATGGCATCAAAGATTTGGGCACATTAATATGGCAGATTTAAATAAATTAAAAATATGGTGAGAGGATTGGATATAAAAATCCCAAATTCAATACAGTGCTTTACTTGTGCCGAGAATAAAATATCTGCATCGCCATATAAAACATATGAAAATGTTCAAACCAAAAATATTTTAGACTTGGTTCATATGGACTTGTGTGGTCCAATTGGTGTGAGATCTGTAGGAGGAGCATCTTACTTCATTACCTTTATCGATGATTATTCGAGGTATATTTTTACGTATTTTTTAAAGCAAAAAAATGATGTATTCAACGCATTTACACATTTTATTGCTACTGTGGAGAAGCAGACTGGCCGCCAAATAAAATGTGTGCGGAGTGACAATGGTAAGGAATTCAAAAATTCTAAATTTAACAATTACTTTGCTGAAAAGGGCATTGTTCACCAAACGACAGTTGTTTACTCACCCCAGCAGAACGGTATTGCTGAGCGAGCAAACCGATATTTAGTGGAGATGGGTAGATGTTTATTGAATTCATCAGGTCTACCGAAAAGTTTATGGGGCGAGGCAATTAACACTGCAACGTATTTAAGAAACCGGGCACCAACAAAATTATTGGGTGATATTACTCCCTACGAGAGATGGTGTGGCAATAAGCCTAGCGTATCACATTTCAAAACATTTGGTTGTGACGCTGTGGTACTTAATAAAGGACCAAAACCTAAAGGTGGAAAGTTTCTTCCCAAAGGCACGAAAATGAAATTTGTTGGGTATCAGCTTCATACAAAAGCATATCGTCTGTATAACGTTTCTACAAGGAAAATAACTATTGCTCGTGATATAATAATTTTTGAACAGTCATTTGAAAAAATTCATGAATTGAAAGATGAAACTAATGGTATTGAAATTTTTGAAAATAATATGGCTCTAGTTAACAATTTAAATCAAGTTGATATTGGTGATATGCAACAACTTACTGTTGGTGATGAAGATAGTGAGGATACTGAAAATGATACTGTAGAAAAAGGTGAAGACGAAACTGAAATGTTACAAACCGATGATATAAATGTAGAAATAAATGAGGGTGAATTAAATGAAACACCATTTTTGCAAAATAAGAGAAAACGCGGCAGACCAAAATTTTTAAGAACAGGTGATAAGGGAAGACCGAGAAAAATTTATTGCACTGAAACTGGTAATGAAATGTTAAATTCAATTATTGAAAATCCAAATACCGTGGCCGAGGCGCTAAAAGGCGAAAATGCTTGCGTTCTGAATATGAAAGTCTTATGAAAAATAATACTTGGGAATTGGTTGATAAACCAATTGCTGAAAATGTTATAGGTTGCAAATGGGTTTTTTCTTTAAAGTATAATCCAAATGGCACAATTGAGAAATATAAATCAAGATTAGTGGCGCAGGGTTGCTCACAAAAATATCAAGTAGATTTCAAGGAAACTTTTGCACCTGTTGTACGACATTCTACAGTAAGATTATGGCTTGCTTTAGCTGTAAAGCACAAATTGCTCGTTAACCACATTGACATTGTTTCAGCGTATTTAAATGGAAATTTAAACGAAGATGTTTATATGGCTCAACCACCTACATTCAAAAATAAAGACTATCCGAATAAGGTATGCAAATTGAACAAGGCAATTTATGGCCTCAAGCAAGCGGGCCGAGAATGGAACAAGAAAGTTAATGATATTCTATTAGAAATGGGGTTTTCAAGATGCCAGACAGATACTTGCGTATATATAAGAAGGGATGAAAGTATTTCTATAATCGCCTTAAACGTTGATGATATGCTTGTAGCATGCTCCAATGAATCGCAAATGAAGAAAATTGTAACGGATTTAAGTAAGCATGTTGAAGTCATTGACAAGGGTCCAATATCATATTATCTTGGAATGGAAGTACATCGTGATGGACTACGAGGAGACATCAATATTGATCAAAAGAAGTATACTCAAGAAATTTTAGAAAACTGGAAAATGTCGGATTGTAAACCTGCAGCTACACCTTGGGCAAATGGAACAATATTAAAGAAATACACAGGAAATTGTGAAGACATTGACCGAACAAACTATCAGAGTCTCGTTGGTGCTTTAATGTATCTTGCAGTAGTTTCTAGACCTGATTTGGCACACGTTGTTTCTAAGCTGTCTCAGTTTAACTCAAATCCACATAGTGAACATTTTCAAGCAGCAAAATACGTGCTTAGATATTTAAAGAAATACCCTGTTGGTAAAATTACTTATTCGTCTAATACTCAAAAATTTATATGTTTTACAGACTCTGATTGGGGTACTGACACTTATGACAGAAAGTCATATTCTGGCTATGTTGTTTTCAAAGCAGGTGGTTCTATAGTTTGGGAATCACGAAAGCAATCGGTTGTGGCTCTCAGCACAATGGAGGCTGAATATATTGCTGCATGTCAAGGGACCAAGGAAGTCTCTTTTTTACGATGTTTACTTAAAGAGCTGAATTTTGAAGAGTCCATCAAGGAACCTACAATCATATTTTGTGATAATCAAGGGGCCGCTTTTATGGTTAAAAATCCTGCAGTTCAAAAGAAAAGCAAACACATAGATATTCGTTATCATTATATCCGAGAAAAATACGACGGAAAAGAAATCTATATACAGTACGTGACATCTGAGGAAAACGCAGCTGACATATTAACAAAAGTTTTAAACAAACAAAAACACATCAATGGATGTAAACTTTTAAATATTGATTGTAACTAAACTTGTATTTATAAATATTTATTAATCATAACGCATTTGACTTGAGGGGAAGATTGTTGAGAAATTGTTTCAACCTTATTCAAATCAAATGTCAGTAATTCTAAAACAACTACATACTAAGGTTTTAAATGTAAAATATTTTTTCCTAATATTTGATGTATAAAATATTTGTATGATTATTCTAACTTAACTTTCAATCGAAGAAGACGTATTATATAAAATAAAATTATCTTTGAATTTTTACGACACGTCTTATTATTTGATCCTGGCTGGAAACATTTTCTGGATTTCAACATTACGCAATATCCTGAATCCTCCAACAAAACACAATAAAGAACGAATTTGGTGTTCCGCAAGGTTCAATTCTAGGAGCACTGTTATTTATTATATACATAAATGATTTACCTAATGTACTACAAAAATGTGAAATGGTTCTTTACGCAGATGACACATTGATATACACCGAAGCGGGCTCAGACGAGCAATGTCAAAATAATTTAACACATGATATAAATAATGTGAATATATATCTGAAAATGAATAAACTTAAACTAAATGAAAATAAAACGAAAATAATGCAAATAAATGTGGACAACGAAACAGTATTTAGAATTAATAATAAAAATATAGAGAACGTTGATCAAATTAAATATCTCGGATTTATATTAGATAAAAATCTAACATATAAAGAACATATTGAATATA
The DNA here is from genome assembly GCA_947311025.1 of Lypha dubia. Lineage (NCBI taxonomy): Eukaryota > Metazoa > Arthropoda > Insecta > Diptera > Tachinidae > Lypha > Lypha dubia. The sequence goes on from OX371260.1 coordinate 73,988,174, forward strand.
TATGTAGAAAAATCGGTAAAAAATTGGGTTTTTCAAACGTATTAGAAATAAAACTGCGATACTTACAGCAATAAATATATACAATGTGATAATAAAACCTCATTTCGAATTTGGGTCAGCAATACTATATACTATCTGTACAGCAACCCAAATAAATAGACTTCAAAAATTGCAAAATAAAGCAATGCGTGCAATATTAAAATGTAATCGTTACACATCAATAAACTTCATGCTAGAAACTTTAAAATGGTTTGATACACAAAATCGATTGAAAATTAATACGCTTATTTTCATACAAAAAATGAAAACTGGTAACGCACCCGAGTACCTTACTGAACAGCTGAGATTTGTTGGAGAAACACAACCATATCCATTAAGAAACGCTGAAAACTTTAGGATACAGAGAGCTTTAAATGTAGGGATGCAGAGGTCACTCTTTTATAAAGGACTTCAATTATATAATAGTCTTCCAAATAACTTTAAAGTTGAAAGTAATTCAAATGTTTTTAAAAATAAAATTGTTAAATTCTTGAAAATTGATAATATTCATCAAAGCGTATAATGGATATATTGAAATATTGTAAAAGTATATTTAATACTACTAAATAAATACTACTACTACTACTAAATAATTTCTGAAGGAGAAGAGTTAGTTAAAACTTTTAATAGAAATAAGAACAAGAAATAGCTAGAAATAGATTAACAGCAGTTATTGATATTCATTTAAATAAAAATAGATTATCTAATAGAGATAGGTTTATGATAGCTAAGGTAAATATAGCTGATAGATTTTTAAGAAAACACAGGGATATATTTATTGTTAATTCCGATAAAGGTAATACTACTGTAGCAATTAATAGACGTGATTATAATTCTAGGATGAATGATATTATAGGAGATACTAGAGAATATACTTTATTAAATAGAGACCCAACTAGCAAGTTACAAAAAATTAACAATAATATAGTTGAAGAATTATATAGGAAGGAAATAGTAACTGCTACTGAGAAAAATAGGCTTAAAACTAACGTTGCAATTGCACCGCGTTTATATGGATTACCAAAAATCTATAAGGAAGGTTTTCCATTAAGGCCTATATGTTCTTTTATTAATTCTCCATCATATGAGTTATGTAAATACATAACAAATATCTTACGGAATATTACGAGGAACTCTAGATATAATATCAAGAATTCTGTGGAGTTTAAAAGCAGGATAAAAGATCAACAGATATCATATGATGAAATATTGATTTCTTTTCATGTTGTGTCTTTATTTCCTAGTATACCTGTTGATCTTGCGCTAAATACTATTGAAGAAAAATGGGATATGATTAAGGATTATACAAATATAGATAAGGATTTATTTTTACGTATTTTAAAATTTTGCGTAGAAGATAATAGATATTTTCAATATAATAGAAATATATTTATGCAACAAAATGGTCTTCCAATGGGATCTCCACCATCTCCAATTGTTGCAGATATAGTTATGGAGAAATTATTAGATTTATCTATTCACAAATTGAATACGATTCCCAGACTGATGACTAAGTATAAAGATGATCTGTTTTGCATTATTCCTGAATGTGAAATTGATAATTTACTTTTCACATTTAATGAATTTAATTCTAATATTAAATATACTGTTGAAAAGGAATATAACTCAAGGATCAATTATCTAGATACTAGTATTATTTGAAAAGATAATAGATTATTGATAGATTGGTACCAGAAACCAACAGCATCGGGAAGGCTAATTAATTACTATTCTAAACATAACAAACATATTATCTATACTAATATTATAAAGAGGAAAGGTTTGATTTTTTGTTTGTTTGAAATGAGTAGGCTCCGAAACAACTGGACCGATTTTGATGAAATTTTCAGGAAATCTTCAGAATATTCAGGCAGGTGACATAGGCTATATGAAGTTTTGATTGGACAAAGATGCGTGGCACTGCCCATACAACCCAAAAATTTAAATCGCCATATTTTGAGCATTTTTTGACCTACGTCGAAGATATTTGGTACATATGGTATTGGCATAATTTGGAATACGTACCAGGGGAAAAGTGGGTGGGACCACGCCCCTTTTTATGAAATTGAAAAATCGTAATATAGGCTTAACTACTGATACGGTTGTCATTAAATTTTCACAATAGGAATTTTATTTTATAACGGGGGGTAGCGAAGCGCACCGTGTATATCTAGTTATTAATACAGCTAGAAATTTCATAGAAAGAGTTTTAGCTATAAGTGACAAACAGTTACACAGCAAGAATGAGAGGAAGATAAGAAGTATTTTGAGACAGAATGATTATCCGAGTTCTTTAATTAATAAATTAATATATAGACACAAACATAAAATAATTAATAATATAGATAGTAATACAGAACAGAGAAGATACAAATCCTTAACGTATATTCCTGAGATTTCAGAGAGATTGACAAAATCAAAGATTTTTGATACAAACAAATATAGAATTGCTCATAGAACCTATAACACATTAAATAAATTATTTAGTAGAACTAAGGACAAAATTAATAATGGGATAGATCGAATGTAGTTTACAAAATACCTCGCAGGGGAAATGATGGGGAGAATTGTAACATGGTATACGAGTATGTAGGTACTACCAAAAATAAATTAAAAACGAGAATAGCAGGTCATAAGTCAGATTAGAAATATAGGCATATCAACTCACAGAAGACAGCGTTGTCATCTCATTGTTCCAGATTAGTTCACTTTCCTAACTTTGAAAATGTTTCAATTCTGAATACAGAAAATAATTATAAACAGCTTTTGATGTTAGAAATGTTAGAGATAATTAATACACCAGCAACACAAAGAATAAATTTCCAAGTAGATACAGATAATTTAGCGCAGAATTATAGATATTTAGTTACTAAAAATCTAAATGTTAAATGATTGCTTCTTGTTTAAACTATGAATTTTTGTTGTTTTGTTTTTAATTACATATCTAATTATATTATGGTCCCACAGTAAATTAATCACATTATTGCTCCTTGGTTTTTACACCAATAATAACTTGATTTCCTGTAGGATTTTTATTATTCTTAACTTTTGTAAAGCTTATAAAAATTTTTTAATACTTTTTGATATTTATATACATATATAAAAAAAAAATAAAAAAAAAACAGCCTAGATACATACTATACATTTTAATGTTAATTGTGTTGATATATTGAATTCAATGTTAATTTTTTTAAAAACCATTTTTATAGCATAACATTTTTAATAATTTTTTCTATGTTAAAAATGTTTATATCTATCCAATACATAACTCATTTTCAATAATTTTGTTATGTTAAAATTCGGAAACAATTTTTTGGGACATTTCATACAAAAACCTTTTTATATACTCTAGTTAAATTTTCCTAGACTTTTTCCATAAAAAATTATTGAAAAAATTTTATGACATCCAATATTAGAATTTTAAATAATTTATAAAATTTTCCTGAGGATGCTAACAAATTGTTAGCGAAATATCGACAATAAATATAAATACACCAATACCTCACTTTGCGTCGTGGTTACGTTCCAAAAAAACACGACGCAAATTGAAACGACGCAAAGTGAATTATTTTTTTATATAGCCAACCATGTAAATATCGAAGATAGGTTCACTAGCTACGAAAATACTACTTTTTTAAAAGAAAGTTGAACAAAGTAAACATCTAAAAAACAAAAATAATATAAAATTTTATTACATCCAAACAAAAAAAAAACAAATTCAATTAAAACAAAATAAAATATTCAATTAATTTATAAAAACAAAAAAGCACAAAACACTAATTGAAACTGAACTCTAAACTAAGCAAAACAAAGTGAAAATAAAACTGTATGTATGTTTGTATTAAAATTGAGTTGATTTTCAGTTAGAAAGGGAGTCCCCGAGTGTTGATGGCATCGCGCAATTACAAACAAAAGTCGCGCCATCTTTTAGAAAAAAAACGAAAATTTAAAAAATTACAAAAAAAAAAAGTAAAGACTCGAACCCAAAACAACGCAACTTCGAAAATCTAACGACGCACAGTGAAAATAAGTACTAATTCAGCAGCGATGCAACTTCGAAAAAACGCAAAACGAAACGACGCAAAGCGAGGTATTGGTGTATGTATAAACAACAATATATATACATATATATATGTATATTAAATCAAAAGACCTATTACTTAAATAAACATTCTAATAAATAGAAAAATAATAAAAACATGCACACACATATATTATGTATGGCAACATTGAAATAGAAGCCCACACACATACCCTGTCGGAAACAAAGCTAACTTTAAACTAACTTTAATGTATGAAAAAACTAACTTTTTTAACATTGCGATGTCCTAGGAAATAATCAGTTTTCTTTGCACTACTTGTAGCTAACTTTAAAGTTAGTTTTAAAAAGTCAAAATGTAGTTAGTTAGTATACATCAAAAAAAATATATCATTTTTATTTTATTTTCTCAATTCTATATTCAGTAGTTTTATAGTAATATTGTAATAATAAATTTTTCTTCAAATTTTTTTTCACCGGTGCTGTGCTGGGACTTGAACCACAGGTCATTGGATTAACAGCCTACGCGCATACCACTCAGCTAAGGTACCACTTAAATATTGACAGCAAAAAGTTATGAAATACTTGAAATAATTTTAAGAGTTCCTAAATGAATAAATTCGTTGGCGCTCACCATATTCAATTATAAATGAGAGTATATATATATATATATGTATATACCCAACATACTAATTGATTTTGGTTACGTTCTGCATTGTATTGTAGTTAGCTTTATAGTTAGTCTAGAAAAATCAATTTAAAAGTTAGCTTTTCTTGTAGCTAGCTACACATTTGACGACAGGGTATGTACATACATTTATATATACATACATATTTAACAAAATAGTAATTATGGCAGAATTTTTAATTTCTTTATGAAATACTGCATAAAAAAAACAAGATATGTACGAATATATGTATGTGGGATGCTAACACATCGCTACATTAGCATCACCCATACACTGTAGAAACGACCTACGAAAGACAATAGCATATAGAAGTAGAAACAGAGAAGTTGAGGATGACAGTCGATTATAGAAGTTGAAGGCAGCAGTTGATATAGAGAGTTGAAATAGAAGCATCGTAGTGAAAGATTGGTCGCTAAGCCAAAAGTAATATAAGTGCTGTGGAACAAAGCCAATAGTGACTTGTTAAATGTAAACATCCGACCAACTTCTCTGCCTTCTTTTTTGCAGTCTCGGAAGCGCTTCAAAACTGCGCATCTCGAAGCATGAAATTTTTTTACTGCATCCAGAAACATAATAATTTTTTGCTGGGGGGTTTCAGCAAGTTCCTAACTTCAGCCATTCAAGTAACTATTTTCGCCGTGGAAACAACCGTGGTAATTATCGGGGTAGGAATTATCAATGAGGCACTAATCAAAGTTTCAACAATGATCGAAAGCATTGGAATCATCGCAACGGGACCAGGCATAGCAGATTTTCCCATCCCATATCCACTTTGGGTACAATTAGCTATTCCTTAACTATTTCAGACAAATTAATTCAGCAAGTCTTGCATATCGTCAATGATGATTTCAATATACCATCAAGTGGAATTTAAGGCAAGGATTTTTTGAAAAATAACAGATGCAAAATAAATTATGAAGACATGTCTATTTCAGTTTTAACCCACAATTCCAGATTAAAAAATCCAATTATTCAAAGTACAACAAATCTCTCACGTATAATTCCTTCAAGATGTGAAGTGTATCGTGTGTTCAACTTAAGCGGAATTACAGAAGCAATGTATATAGAATCGCAACAGCTTTGCAAGGGCGTATTTATCGGTAAAGGCATAATAAACTCAAATAATCCAGTTGTACGAATAGTAAAAAACACTACGGATGAATTTAAGTGCATTCAAAATGACAAGATCAAAGCGGAATGTTTAAAAAATTTTCACATATACACAATAAATAAAAACGAAACAAATACTGAACGTATAGCTAAGTTAAAAACCGTACTCCAAAGTCAAATGCCAAAAGATGTACCAGATAGCCTTATGAAACTTTGTGAAAATTATGCAGACATTTTTGCGTTGAAAGATGACAAAATGTCAATAAATAATTTCTATGAACAAAAGTTCAGATTAGTTGACCAAAACCCAGTATATATCAAAAACTATAGACTTGCTCACTCCCAAAAAGATGAAATTAACAAACAAGTAAACAACTTTTTAGTAAACAATCTTATTGAACCCGGCTTTTCAAATTTTAATAGCCGACTGATTTTGGTACCTAAAAAAAGTACAAACGATCAAAAGTCGTATAGGATGTGCGTAGACTATCGTGCAGTCAATAAAAAGTTAGTAGCAGACAAATTCCCGTTACCTCGCATTGATGATATTTTAGATTGCATCCTGACTTACGTGGTAACATACCTCTTTTAGTACGGACAAAGGATTTTTTCGATGGAAGGTTTTACCCTTTGGATTAAATGTAGCACCCAATTTGTTTTCAAGGATGACGTCCATAGCGTTTTCTGGACTTACTCCTAAAAAAGCTTTTCTATATGTGGATGACATCATAGTCGGGTGCAGCAAGCAACACCACTTGAATAATTTGAAAGATGTTTTTGATATTTTAAGGTCACACAATCTAAAATTAAACCCATACAAATGCAATTTTTTCCGTTCTGAAGTAACTTGTTTAAGGGCATAAATGTACCGCGAATGGTCTTTTGCCAGACGATGCAAAAATAAATGCTGTTAAAACTTATCCCATACTTCAGTCGAGTCAATTCTAATCAGTTCCAGTTCAGTTCTATTCTAATCAGTTCTCCTTAACACATAACAAAAACCTGATCAAACACCAGCCTTAAAAAGCGGGTCCCTGTGAAGGCTTAATATATTTTTATAAACAAAAACCTGATCAAACACCAGCCTTAAAAAGCGGGTCCCTGAGATGGTTATAATTTAATAAACATTGAATAGAAAACAAAAATGAAAATCTAAATAAACTAAATTTAATAACTAAAAATAATCCTACCGGCTGCGCCAAAATGTTACAATTTATTTTGTAACCTATTTATTTTGCTTCTTTCAGCTCCTTTGACGTCGACCTGGGTTCCGGGTTATGTGAGAACCATTCGGACAATATCCATCGGGCAATGTGCCTGTGCACCCTTATGGATGAAGCATTCTCCATGACACATATGGCATATCAATCATCCAAGGAGCGCTCATTATCAGAACATGTTAAATTACAAAAATTCTTTCCTCACGCGGCAAATGCTTTATGGATGAAGCACTCTCCATGCACCTGTTGCATGACACATATGCCATATCAATCATCCAAGGAGCAACCATCTGCAGTGGTCGAAATAAATAACCACACTTACATTTATGCAGAAGGCAAAGCAATCTTCGAACTAAAGCCGTCCACAAGTTGTACGTTTACGGGAAAATGCACGGTGGTAAAGTACACCGAGCACCAGATCATAGAAGTAAGCAGCAATATGATAGTGTTGGTAAACATGTATAACATAACGGCCAACAGCAGCTGCGATGAAAGAGGATTCAATTTAACGGGACACTATTTTCTACACTTCAATAACTGCACTATCAACATAGGCAGCAGACGCTTCAGCAACAAGATATATAAGAGCACACAAGCGTTTGCCCTCCCATCGTATCAGAGGAAGTTCTCCACGGAACGATCCCTCACTTTTCAGGATATTACCCTACAACATGAAGACAACCTAGAAACAATTGAGGAACTGAAATTCCATGATCAGGTAAATACCGCAATAGGGGGCGTCGCGTTGCTTGCCATATTGGCATCAATAATAGTGGTATTGATATTGTTCAGAAAACAAAACAACGTTAAGATTAAGATACAGGAAAACAGAATAACCAGGAGGGGACTGAGAAGGTCCCAAATTAGGGGCGCGCTGACAGAGGAGGATAGCGGAGTTTAGGTTAACTGAAAGTTTAGGTTAATGACAAAAAAAAAAAAAAAAAAAAAAGGGGTATATAATAATAATAAAAATAAATTTAAAAGATTTTTATATATAAAAGATTTTTATATATAACGTCAGTCGTCGACATGCATATGTAGATAAGAAGAATTCAGTAAATTCTCAGTGAGTTATCTGAACATGAAAGTTGACAGAATTCAGTGCCGAAATTACAGACAAAGAAAAGGGGAAGAAGCGAAGGATGAGAGAATTATTTTGAGCATACAACTTACAAATCAGCGTGTGGTTAAGCCAACAGTCTGCTAACGATATCAGTAGTAAGCACAGTGTTTGTTTTTTTTTCTCAGTGAACGAAATAAATTTAAATAAAAGAAAAAAGAAAGAAAATGATGACAAATAAGTATTGCGGATACAGAATCGGCAAGAGAGTCAGGATGATGACGGAGGAAGATTTCCAGGTACTGAAGGGGAATGGTTGGCTGAACGGCAACCATATAGATGTATTTCTGCATTGGGTGGCGAAGACAGCACTCACCACGAAGGAAGCGGGTAAGGTGCAAATCTTCAGTGCAATGTTTTATGAGGCACTGAAGAGATTCGGCGAGGCACCTGATTCAATTGTCTGCCAAGAGAGAATTTCCCGCGGGTTGAAAGGGATAGTGTTGTCAAACAAACAACTGGTGATTATGCCTGTCATGGAGCGGAACCACTGGACGTTGGCGTCAGTGACAAAGGACGGCTCACTCAGACCACACGATATGAACACACCGGCAAACTACATCAGGTTGCTCTACCACTGGCAGTTCCAGAAAGAAGGTACCAACTGTATGAATCTACTTCCACTCAGGTACGATGACTGTGTTCAACAGTCCAACTTGGTGGACTGTGGCCTACACGTGATTCGTAATGCGGATCGGTGCCTGCGAAGATTTTGTGGTAGGCACACCGCATACCAGCAACCAATTACGAGAGGATTATTGGCGTCAGTGATGGGTGGATGGAGAGTGAGAGTTACCAATGGAGAAGAGATGAACACGGCACAAGCTAGACTCAAGTTTGACTCGCGGGTGAGCACGGAAGTAAGAACTGCACTCACGACTGTCTTGCGGGACATGAAGAAAAATTGGAAACCGAATAAGCATATGAGAAAGAACATGGTGATGCAAGGAAGGGCTTACCGACTTGTGATAAGTAGGAGTGGAGAGGAAGTTCTAAGGGCGGTATAATTCGAAATCACGTCCGATTACTTATTTAAATTTTTGAAAAACACGTCCGATCACTTAATTATATTTTGTTTTTGTTTTCTTCTCCCCAAATAAATTAAAAGTATAAATCAAAACAAAATAACATTATTTTGTTGGACAATAACATTGAGGATTTTTATAGGAAAAGGCAGTAAATAAATTAAAGAAAAACTATAAAAAGGAAAAAGAACAATATTTTGAAATTGAAACAATATAAAATTATTTTGTTGGACAATAACATTGAAAATTTTTATAGGAAAAAGCAGTAACTGAATTCAAGAAAAACTTTAACAAAGAACAATATGTTGAAATTAAAATATTTAAAAGTATAAATCAAAACAAAATAACATTGTTTTGTTGGACAATAACATTGAGGATTTTTATAGGAAAGGGCAGTAAATAAATTAAAGAAAAACTATAAAAAGGAAAAAGAACAATATTTCGAAATTGAAACAATATAAAATTATTTTGTTGGACAATAACATTGAAAATTTTTATAGGAAAAAGCAGTAACTGAATTCAAGAAAAACTTTAACAAAGAACAATATGTTGAAATTAAAATATTTAAAAGTATAAATCAAAACAAAATAACATTGTTTTGTTGGACAATAACATTGAGGATTTTTATAGGAAAAGGCAGTAAATAAATTAAAGAAAAACTATAAAAAGGAAAAAGAACAATATTTTGAAATTAAAACAAAATAAAATTATTTTGTTGGACAATAACACTGAGGATTTTTATAGGAAAAAGCAGTAAATAAATTCAAGAAAAAACTATAAAAAGGAAAAAAAACTTCATTACATTTAGTACTACATATATCAAATTTCAACTTATTTAAACATTTTTTCCTCTCCTTTTTTTTTATATATATAAAAAAAATGAGTTTAGTTTAGCTTGTATTTATCCTTGTCTTTGTTAAAGAAATTTAACACCTTTGCTGTTTTAATGATTTGAAAGAAAAATTATTCACTTGCTTATAATTTTTTTTAAATCAACAGCAAAAATGGCAGAAAATTAGGAAATATGAAGTTTTTTTTTCTCTTACTCATTTTTGCAACGTTTTCAAATAATTTAAAAATTTTCAATTTCTTGTATAAGTCTATTTCAAGGTTAATATAAGAGTACATACATATATATAAATATCAATACACATACACAATAATTATACAACTAACTTGTAAATGCATAACTATTATAATTTTTTGTGTGTCATACATACATACAATTTTGTATTAAGTTGTAAATAAGAAAAAACATACCATTAACAATACACATATATATATATATATATATATTGAAAAATTACTTCTAAAATAGATAGAACAAATAGTTTCATGTAAGAAAAGAAATTTTGATATAAGTATATGTAAGAAGAAATTGTTAGTTATAAGATTAAAAATATTAACCAGCGTTTTAAAAATCAACCAACAATCATCATCCCGTTAACAATGAAGAATCCAACAATCATCAACAGCAGCCTATATCTATCAACCTCACGCAACCGCAAAACCTATATACGATACCACAACGCATACATGGACGAAAAACCCAGTTCCGACAACAATAAAGAATCCAATCCAACGATCAACAGACAGACAGCCATAACCTTCAACCTCACACAACCATAATCAACAGTAAAGCTATATGCGATGGCACAACACATACATGGACGGAAAACGCAGTTCCGTTAGAAAATGGGAAATCACCCCAACGTCAGTAACAACCTCGACATTTCACCAACAATATCATATTTTTTCCTTGGAGACGCAGCAAACGTACCAAGTCGACAGACACTCAGCAGTCACCAACTAATGGTAAACTGCGGACCTTCAGGCAATCGAGGCTCGGGAGATAATTACATATTACTCCGAGAGCTGCCAAAGCTGTATCGCCAAGGTAGTCGGATGCATACACACATCTATTTTGACTTGATTCCAGAAGGATGGCTACGAAACATCCTAAGACAGGATGTTTCTTGTCCGTAAGGGGTAAGGGATGTTATGAGTCATTTTCCCCTAACCAACAGAAGTATCAGCGACAGCAGAACATACGCTGCACACACATACTGACGTTGAGTTATTTTCCCTCAACCAACAAAAATACCAACGGCAGCAAAATACCGCTGCATGCAGCGTTACCAGTAATTTTCCTACAGATATATGCTGACGATGCAATACCGCTGCATACATGTATATGCCAGTAACTTTCCTACAGAATATGCTGAATTTGCATACTAGCACACTTAGCAATGACCACGCCGGCGGCAGCGAACGTCAGCAGCATCCTTCAATCAGACAGCGAAATTGGGTATAAACGCGGAGTGTGATTTGGTATGGAGGTCTAGTCAAGTCTAGTCAGTCGAGTCAATTCTAATCAGTTCCAGTTCAGTTCTATTCTAATCAGTTCTCCTTAACACATAACAAAAACCTGATCAAACACCAGCCTTAAAAAGCGGGTCCCTGTGAAGGCTTAATATATTTTTATAAACAAAAACCTGATCAAACACCAGCCTTAAAAAGCGGGTCCCTGAGATGGTTATAATTTAATAAACTTTGAATAGAAAACAAAAATGAAAATCTAAATAAACTAAATTTAATAACTAAAAATAATCCTATTGTCTTGTGTTCTTAATTTCAAAAATAGGTTACAAAATAAATTGTAACACAACCGACAAAGACGCAGTAAGACGCTTTGTTGCCTTTTCAAACTACTATAGGCGCTTTATACCGAATTTTGCCATAGTAGCTGCACCATTAAATCGTTTAACACAGAAAAAATACACTTTACTTGGGATGAAAAATGCCAACAATCTTTTAATCATTTAAAATCAATGTTATTATCTCCTAGGATCTTACAGTATCCAGGCTTTTCAAAACCGTTCCTTATAACAGTAGAAGTCTCAAAACATGGATGCGGAGCAATTTTGAGCCAATTATTTGATGGTAACGACTTACCGATTTACTTTGCCTCAAAATCAATTACAAATCACAATTTAGCTAGAACTACTAGCAATACATGTGTATGGCACCCATTTCACTGTTAGATGAGATCATCGTCCATTAGTATATTTATTTAATATCAAAGACCCATATTCTAAACTTACCAGAATAAGATTAGAACTTTCTGAATATAATTTTACTGTTGAATACATCAAAGGGAAATCAAATGTAGCCGCAGACGCGTTGTCAAGAATCACAATAAATGAATTAAAGAGTATTACAAACAACCAAGTGCTAATAATAACAACTCGTTCAAAGTCGAAGAAACAAAATAACATAAAACTAAAACCGCCTCAAGAAAACTTTAGTACATATAAGGTGCCAAATTGATAAACGTCAGACTGCTATAAAGCTTTTATCTTCATACCTAAGTGATAGAAGTCAAAGTGTATGCCATGATTCAATGATATCCAGCAGCTATTCAATGCCAAGAGGTGTACCACAGGGCTGGATACTTGGCCCATTATTGTATTCGATATATGCTAATGACATTCCATTGCATGTAAAACATTGCCAAATACAAATGTATGTTGATGATGTACAACTGTATATTAGTTGCAGTGTTGATGAAGCAGCTAATTGTGTATGGTTGATAAACCGGCATCTGCATCAAATCCACTTACGGGCATCTGCAAATGGATTAAGTTTAAATTCCAAAAAAATCAGCTGCTTTAGTCGTGGGACATCCTAAAAACCTTCTAATGAGTTCCACCAATACATATTAATAACACGATCATAAACTTTGTGGAGTCTGCTAAAGACCTCGGTGTTATATTTAATAAACAACTAAATTGGTCAGATCATTTCAAAATGAACTGTGGGAAACCTTTGTTATGCTTCGGAAGCTTTGGATGACGCAATATTTCACGCTAATTCATATCCGGATGCTATTAGCTAAAACTTATTTATTGCCAACTCTTATGTATGGTTGTGAGCTGTTTGCTAGTTGCAGTGCTGTAAGTAGACGAAGACTAAATGTAACATATAACACCGTTGCTAGATATGTATTTGGTATCAAAAGGAATAGAAGCATATCGCAATTTGCAAAACAAATCTATAGTGTAACGTTTAATAATTTGTTAAAGTGCCGAACACTACTATTTTTACATAAAATCTATACTTATATTATAAAGAGGAAAGGTTTGATTTTTTGTTTGTTTGTTTGTTTGAAATGAATAGGCTCCGAAGCTACTGGACCGATTTTGATGAAATTTTCAGGGAATCTTCAGAATATTCAGGCGGGTGACATAGGCTATATGAAGTTTTGATTGGACAAAGAGGCGTGGCACCGCCCATATAACCCAAAAGTTTAAATCGCCATATTTTGGGCATTTTTTGACCTACGTTGATGATATTTGGTAAATATGGTATTGGCATAATTTGGAATACGTACCAGGAGAAAAGTGGATGGGACCACGCCCCTTTTTAGAAAAATTAAAAATCGTAATAATGTCTTAACTACTGGACCGATCGTCATTAAATTTTCACAATAGGAATTTTATTTTATAACGAGGGGCTAGCGAAGCGCACCGGGTATATCTAGTATATATATATATATTGTTGTTTATATTTATATTCGATATTTCGCTAACAATTTGTTAGCATCTTCAGGAAAATTTTATAAATTCTAAATACAGTCGAAGCCCGGTATATCGAATGATATAATGTCAAACCCATTCGTTATAGTGAACAATTCGTCATATACCAAAGATTTTTATTTATTTATTTTATATACATATATTTATTTAAATTGAATGTTAAAAAGAACTTTTATGCAATGTTAAAACTGAACAAATTTGAAAAATTATTCAAAGTTGTTTGTTTCTGCTCTATTTGCAAACTTTTTTGAACAGCTTTTTCTTGTAATTCTCTTAAAACTAATGATTTCGAAAAAGAAATATTATTTTGCTGACTCCATTGAAAGCACTTGTCCAAACATTTAATTACTTCAGCATGTTTTATTTTTGTTTCATTATCGGCCACTGGAACTACAATTTCTACACTCGTCGTTTTCTTCGTCTGACATGAAATTATCATTTTGGTTCCAAACATTTAAATCTTCTGCATTAAAAGGAATCTAGTAAAACAAAACATGTAAATAGAAAACAACTAAAACCAAGTGCTGCAATTTCTTACATTTGGAAAAAATATGCTCAAAAGTCTAACACCACGTCGAAGAGAAACGAATTCATCTCCTTATAAAATTCTTGCCAAAGGTATGTCATTATCCTCATCAAATTCTGAATCTTTGTAAATTAAAACTTTGCTCCAGCATTTAGCTAACGAAAAATGATCAATGTTTCTCCAGGCAAGTGCAATCATACAAGATTCATCACGAATATTCTTTTTTGTCTTTACTTTTCTATTAAAACACATGAACAATGTTTTCTGTGTTTATTTTGTCAATCATTCGTTATACTGGGCGTAAAAATTTCAAAATATTCGTTATATAAGGTACTTAGTACTTAGAGAAAAGTCATTCGTTATATTCGCTATAATGAGTATTTGTTATACCGAGCGTTGACTGTATACATGTATATTTATAAATATAAATTTATAAATAAATATTTATAAAATTTTCCTGAAGATGCTAACAAATTGTTAGCGAATTATCGAATATAAATATAATATATATATATATATATATATATATACATATATATTAAATCAAAAGACCTATTGCTTAAATAAACATTCTAATAAATTTATTTAGTTCAATATTAATGTCACTATCCTTTATGGATTTTCTTTTTGTCCCTTACGGATTCATGATTCTCGTATTTTAACGGTTTTACTTTTTATTGTTATCCTTCATGGATTCACTTTTTAGTTATCCTTCTCGGATTCACATTTCTTTTCAGAGCCTTCGGACAGGCTGGAACATAATATCTCCGTTTTGTTTACCACTACTCCGGAGCCTAGGCTTTAAAATTTGCTTAAGCGACACTTAAGATTTTGCTTTACGCAAAATCTAAAAAAAAAACTAAATAATTATTTATTTTTTTTTTTTGGTCTTTACGACCTTTTATTGACCAATTAAAATATAAAACTAACTAACTTAAATTACAAAGTATTCATTTTTATACTAGTGCAGATGGCCCAAATAATAAGGTGGCGTGATAATAATTCTTATTAAAAACTAATTTATAAATTTAATATGAATTGCACGCTCATCGTCTGCAATTTATGTTAAATTAGGTCATTTAAAATAAAAAGCGAAAATTACAAGATATGCAAAATAGTACAAAACACAAATTTAGCTTAGAATGTTTATTGTGTTAACTTGTATTAAAGCACTCACTAAGTATTCAAAAAGAAGCAACATCAAAGAATAATATGAAGACAAATGAATTACCTTAAATAAATCTTATATATATAATAAAAGAAATCTTTATATATATAATTCAACTGTACGTGCGTTGTAACTGAACTCCTCCTAAACGGCTGGACCGATTTGCATAAATTTTTTATGCGTTTGGGTGGCGCCCCGGGTGGCTTAGATTTACAATTCGGTCCAATTGGACAAAGGGGCGTGGTACCTCCCATACAAACCACATATTAAAAATCTATTATTTCTGCTCCTGATAACGGTATTTGAACAAAATTTGGTACGTCGGTTTGGTGTGCATTTTTGAAGTGCAGCTGCAAATATGGGCGGGATTGGACAAAGGGGCGTGGTACCTCTCATACAAACCACAAATTAAAAATCTATTATTTCTGCTCCTGATAACGGTATTTGAACAAAATTTGGTACGTCGGTTTGGTGTGCATTTTTGAAGTGCTGCTGCAAATATGGGCGGGATTGGACAAAGGGGCGTGGTACCTCTCATACAAACCACAAATTAAAAATCTATTATTTCTGCTCCTGATAACGGTATTTGAACAAAATTTGGTATGTCGGTTTGGTATGCATTTTTTAGTGCTGCTGCAAATATGGGCGGGATTGGACAAAGGGGCGCGGTACCGCCCATATAACCCAAAAATTTAAATCGCAATATTTTGGGCATTTTTTGACCTACGTCGATGATATTTGGTACATATGGTATTGGCATAATTTGGAATACGTACCAGGAGAAAAGTGGGTGGGACCACGCCACTTTTTAGGAAAATTAAAAATCGTAATATAGTCTTAACTACTGGACTGATCGTCATTAAATTTTCACAATAGGATATATAAATACTTTTAATTTTATTTTATAACGAGGTGGGGTAGCGAAGCACACCGGGACAGGCTAGTTTTAATTATAATAAACTTGTGTCTTAATTCGTAAAGCTGAGTTTATTACAAACATCATTCTATATCTTATTTTCGTTTTTATGAGATTCATGCCTCTAAAAACGCTTTCAACTTCCGCGTTGTTAAATGGCAAAACTAAGAGTTTCATTGCAAAAGAAGATACATAATTCACGGAATGTATTTTCGTTTAATGCATTTTTATAGCAATATACATTTATCCAGAAAAAACTTAATTTATACCACTAATGTTCCAAAGTAGTAATTTCTTCTACAGTGATATCCATCTTTTCTTCCTTAAAATGTTCGTTTAGTTTGCATTTGTTCGCTTTTAAATTGTCTACAGAAAACATTTAGTATTCAATAAAATTCTTTAATAAAAACCATAAAATAATTCATATATGGGTATTTCCATGGTTGCGCACGTGACAGTCGCACGTATTTAACATGAAGAAAATCAAACTAAGGCCCAAATATTTTTTTCTTCATTTAGGTTTTTGGGAAGCAATTTTAGAGCTCTTAATTTAGTGGAAAGCATGGGTGCTGTAAGAGTCGGGGTCCTGACATATTGGTCGACAAAAGCTGTTGCGTGACGTGACAAAAAATAGAAGTGGTTTTTTTCTACATTTACTAAAGTGCAAAAACCAGCGAAATAAGCTAAAATCTTTTATGTAACTTATTTTGATATTATTAAGGGATAGTTTAGCTTTATTTTCAAACCTGTTTTTTTTTTTTTTTTTGATGATTTTATGTTTAGCTTTATTGATACAAGCCATAATATGAAGCGTGACGTGACATTGCGTTACGTGACTTTTTTTCCCTTATGATAAACTCGAATAATTTTTGACGTAGTTTAGTTTTAAAGTTTTAATTCAACGAAAATAAATGAAAATTCAACTTCAGGTCAATGTTTGAAAAAGTACATAAGTATAAAAAAATAGTAAAAAAAGGTTATTTATTAAATATTTCTCTTTGACGAAATTGCGGTTCGAGCTACTTTTATTTGTAAATCTTCTTCGCATGATAAGTAGTGAAGTTATTGCATGCCTGAAATACTTGGCATTTCTTTCCATTTTTCCGTTAACGGTGGGGAAAGTCTTTCAATTTCGTCCGCACTTATAAAAGTGTATATTATTTTGAATTTTATTAACATTTTTCTCATTATAGGTGTTAAGATAATGTATAAATTCTTTAAAATAACAAAATTTATATATTTTTCTCTCATATTCGTAATATTGTTTAATAACTTATAATTGTTTGGCCTTTGGTAGAACTTTCTGTGGAAATACCCACATGTATTTAAAGAAATGGTAACTGTTAATTAGAAAATTTTGAAGCTAAATCAGAAAAAAATGCTAAAATTTGAAAATCGCCAAACTTATTTCTGCATGTTCTGTCGTTCACGCGTTTTACTATTTTTCAAACTTATGTTCGATAAATATAAACATGTGTTTTTGCGATGAAAAACATAAACAAACTTAGTATAATTGCTTTAAAAAAATTGCAAAGAAAAAAGGAACGCATTGTATTTTTGTTCATAAATATGTACTTACATACATATTTACCTGTATACTATTTGTAAATTAGAAACAAAGTTGTGTACTGTCAGTGACAAAAAATAAACATTTTAAAAATATGTATCAAAGAATTTTGCATTATCTGAAAATTATTAAATTGATATTAAAGGGCTGCAACGAGTAACTTTTTTCTTCATATGTGAAACTCGCTGTCGAATACAGTAGATATTTGCTCTGTCGCTCAGAGCACAAGCAGTGAAGAGAAGAGATTGTTTGTTTGACAAAAACTAACCAGTAGCAACCGCAAATTAAATGAGTGCCGAAAAATATGAACATACAAAACCGTAGCCAACAAAAAAGAAGCACCTTAAAAACTATGTTCACTTCATGTGGTACTTCAAGAATTTTTCATGCAATGCTGACTTTTTAAAAATTTTCAATTTTAGCCTTAATATTCACATTGGCTAATATGCCGGCGTAATAAATAATGGAAAAATTATTCATACATACATATGCATGATTTTTTTTCATAAATTCAATTAACATTTTTTGAAAAGGAAAAAATGCCTATTTTTTAATACCTTTAAACATAAGTAATTAGTAACTAAGTAACAAAAATCTAAATAAATAATATTATGTATAAACTTATCTCACTTAATTCCATTTTTTTACTACACTCAACAGAAAGATTATTTTTTATTTGCCAAACTTCACGTAGTACAGCAAGTACCAAGTGAAGTTTGGCTGTTGCATTATGTTCACCTCGTTCTGTTCATACATGTTGCGAGTATGATAGCAAAACACACAAGCAGTGAACTTACACACTCTAAGTCGAGTAACAACAAGAAGTGACAACAAGTTTTTGGTGTTCTCAAAAATATGAACATTGTTTCTGTAATTCATTTCGAGTAAGTGTTCATGCTTTGGAAGTACACGTGAACTTCTTAGCTACACATCTTGGTCGACGTCGGCGTTATGTTAATTTTCAAATGTATACATGTCGATCCTTTTTTGCAACGTAGTCATATCTCAAAAAAAACTTAAACGCATTTAAAGTTTTCAAAACGTAAGCATTTATAAGGACGCCTTGAGCATGTAAGTAGTTATAACTTGAGTTTACAAATAAAGAAGGAATTGAAAAACCCTTTTTCGTCAGTAACTGAAAAATTTTGTTTTTTAAGATATTTCTACGTTGCAATTAGGGATGGCAACCGGGACTGGTTTTTGTGAACCCCGGGATTCGGGATTTCAAAAATTCCAATCCCGGGATTCCGGGATCTTTTCGGGATCCCGGAATTTTTCGGCATCCCGAAATAAAATGCATATAGATTAGTTAACCCACAACAAAAATGTAAAAATTTTCGAAACATAAATTCTTGAGTACATTGTTCGAATAAAATATTATATATGTATATTGCATTGTTAAATATAATTATATATACAGCCATGTCACAGAGATCTATCCCGTTCGGAAACGGAATTCAATTTGTATTTTGTTACTTCAAAACGCGAATAACGAAAATAGCTTTCGGAATAAAACCACTTTTGAATAATAAAATTTGTCTGTTTGTAAATTTAAAAATGGTTTCATTTGGAAAAATCATTTATTTTATCGGTTCTTTTAAGTATCAAAATACGGATTGAATTCCGTTTCCGAACGAAATAGATATCTGTGACATGGCTGCTAATATGTTTTTTATATTATTCCAACATATATCAAAATTATAAAATAATCATCAAAAGGCAAAGTAACAAAATAAAATTATTTAAATAAAAGTAATTAAGGGTCTATTTTTTTATAATTGCTAAACGCGTTTAAAAATAATAATAAAGTTAAAGTTGTTTCTTTTAGTTTCATTGACAGTTTTATCAGGGTGAAACAAAAATATATTAAACATCAATGCCACACGGTGACAATAGTGGAGTTCTATCCTTGGTGCGTTTTCTTTCGCGATTATTTTTAATTGCATCAGATTTATTATTAACCGTGAGCATTCTTTTTGTACTATATTCGGTCTAGAATCTCCGTGCTATAAACGCAATTCAAAAAGCACTAACAGCACAACTGTGTATTTCGTTGCTGGATTAGGAAAAGGCTATATTTTCATTTGAGTCTCGTAAGAGCAATGGCATCGACAATGAACTTGCGTATGTGCTTATAGGGGAAAGTTATGAGGTCGTTGTTTTAATAATATATAAGTAGATATGAATAAAAATATTTAAAAGAAAAAAGATTAGTAAACAATTTCGGGATTCACTGATCCCGAAAATCTCGGATTTAAAATCCCGGGATTCGGGATTAAGCGAATCCCGAATATTTTGGGATTTTCGGGATCGGGATTGGCATCCCAAGTTGCAATAAAGGAGCGCACTGTGTTGCGGCTAGTGGAAAAGTAACTTTTTTCCGATTATTTTTTTCAGTGTTTTTAATGATGCAATTTTGTCGCAGACATTACAAGTAAAGAAAAAACACATAAAGCTTATTTTTATGTTGGCCCGTTGATTTTTCATTGATTTTAGAAGTCAAATATACAAAATTTTCACGAAAAGAGGGGATTTCAGGGCTGTATTCAAAATGATCTCATTTGATTTTGGTGACAGATATTTTGATTCGGAAAAAACATCTGCCTTCGGACAAGTATCTTCAGTAAAAAAAAGGAATGTTGTTTGAGACATTTTCATATGCACCTTTTTTAGAGCGAAAACTCGACTAAAGGTCCATTTTTCCTTAAAATTTGGGTTAGGTAAGCAATATCTAAAAAGTCCCAGAGAGTCCCAGTTCCAAACCACTACAGAAATGTTACATAATTTGTTTTCAACGAACTGTGAAAAAATCAGCTGCCCATACCTGCCCTCCTGGGAGTTATAGCGATTTTAGTATATCACTCTCAGTATTTATTCCATAGAAATAGAACGGAAATTGTATCTTCAAAGTTTTTTTTATTCTACATCTATTCTAGCACTCCACAAAAATGAGCATAACTCTCTTAAAACTGAAGCTATTGACTTCAAACCGGTATCAAATTAAAGCTTTTATTGCCACCTTTCAAATAAGAAATGAAATTGATTTTGGTTTTATATAAAATTTCAGAGTTATTCAACAAATATCGAAAAATCATGAAAATTTGACGTTTATAATTCTTGTTCGGACCACCCTATAATTTATTTTAAAAACTAATCATAGGGTATTTATCAGAAGTAAAATAAGAATTAAAATAAATTTTTTTTTAAATTTTTCGAAGAATTTTTTTTTTATTTTTGACTTTTGTTGAAAATTTGACCCATCAATTTTTTTCGGTGTAAATTTTTTTTTCACTCATTCTGTTTGGGATTTCATTCTGACCAATCTGTAGAAGTTTCTCATCGATACAATTAAAATTACAGTTTAGGCAATATGATTTCCAAAAAATTCCGGTTTCGCAACACTGTGGAGCGATGTGTTTTATTTTTGATGACGAATGTTCTCATTTAAAAATTAGTCGTTCGTCCCAATTGTGTTCCCACCAT
The DNA here is from genome assembly GCA_947311025.1 of Lypha dubia. Taxonomy (NCBI): domain Eukaryota; kingdom Metazoa; phylum Arthropoda; class Insecta; order Diptera; family Tachinidae; genus Lypha; species Lypha dubia. Next base: position 74,009,674 of record OX371260.1, read on the forward strand.
TAGTCGTTTGAAAAAGTAATTCTCAATTTGATATCAAACGTAGGTGTTTGCTGGGATAATATATAATAATAACATATGCATACATCCATACATATGTATGTATGTAAATAAAAACGATCCATAACACAATGAACTTAAGTTAAGTTCTAAATACATAGTATGTATGTACATACATACATACATATGTACGAACTTTCTTATTTAAAAGAAAATCATTTATTACTTACCACACTTAAATTCCACTAAACTAATCACAAAAATTCCACGACATAATATGCTAAATATATATAACATCATGATATTTAAATAATTAATAAACATTTTGAATATATTGTGCACAGAAAATTTTGCTCTTATTGTTTCTACGAATCTAGTATGTATGTATGTATATAAGTATGTAATGTTTCTATAGTACACTTCATAAAATTGTAATGGATGTGTATTTTGGAGATTCGAATATTGAATTGAATACAAATTATTACTTATGTACATATGTATTGTATATAAATCACTGTTTAATTTATGCAAATATTGCGCTTCAATGTTGTGTGATGATAAGAAATCTTTCACTTTGTTCTCTTTAGATGCCAGCCGTTTTCAGTACAAAAAAATAATTGATAATTTACTAATGTAATTCTATGAATAATAAAAAATATGTATGTATAAGAATTCCGATTAATCGCGCGAAATTTGCACGTCCATACTTCTCAAGCTCACAACAAGTTTTATAGATCTCGATTTACATCAACTCTTTACTGAGCCAATGCTGAGCGGTCATCAAGACTCACTGGTTTGGCGATAACAACGTGATTATTTCCTTAATACATGTATGTTCCTTATTTATTTATTATGTATTTTTTTATTTATTATTTTTGTAAAACTTTTCTCATTAAGTACGTAAGTACATATGTATATATGTATGTATGTATGTACATATGTACATTAGGGAGCAGCTCTATTGCTATACATATGTTGAATTTCAAGAACTGCGTCCCCACATTTATTAACACTTATGCTAAACAATTAATACTAACAACGCCTTGGAGCATAATGTCCTTTGTTAATTTTTGGTGGTATTCATGTATTAATTTTATTAATAATCTTATACTATGTTCACACGACAAACTGAAACACTAGGTTCGCTCCGTGAACCTCGATGGCGAACCCATGTGTTCTCACGACATATTCTAGGTTGGTTCGTACTTCGACATTCTTTTACTGTTTAAAATACGATTGACTATTTATTGCTTTTTCATTTTATTTAATTATTTACATAAATATAAGTATACTTAAGCTTTATATTTGTTCAATGTTTTTATTAAATTTCAGCACTTATCAATTGTTTTTCTTTGTTAAAATAATTTTGGACAACTAGTTCAGATAAACTAGCGATAATTTTTTATCAAAATTAGAGATGATAGTAAATTACACGGGTTCGCAACAAGGTTCAAAATGAAACACGTAGGTTCGCTCTCAAAATTTTGTATGGCGAAACATGTAGGTTCAATCAAGGTGGCCCGCGAACCAAGAATGAGAGCGCGAACCTCTATAATTTCTGTCCGTGTGAACATAGTATTAAGGTTTTCAAAAATATGTTTCCCATTCCTATATTCTTCCGAATCATTCCAAGTTCTTGAATGTGATTTAAAAAATTTCTCAAAAATGTTGAAACACATACAAATCTGTGGCGTTTTATCATAACATCTTAAGTCTAAAAATCGACTTTTGAGATATTAACGATTTAGTGTATAATCGGTTGTGATGCAATTTTAAACAATTTTTTTTTTTCCAGAAGAAGTTTTTAAATTTTTTAGGACAACGTAGATTGATTTTCATTTGCAATTGTTTTTTTATTGTTTTCTATATACGTTTTTTTGTAAAACTGAATAAAAACATATAGTATACTTTAGGTAGACTTAATATTTTGTCACGAAAAGCAAACATGAGTTTTAAAATTGTTAAATGGAGATAAGAGCTTCTGTTAAAACTGATACGTATTAATAAATGGACATAGGATTTTTTGGTTGTTTACATTTATTCAATTCAATTAAACAAATTGCACTTAAAATAATAAAAGTTACAAATATTATCTGTGTAATTAAGAAATAATAAGAATTCAAGTTTTTTTTTTTTGCAAATTACCGCCCATGTTTGTAGAACTTATACAAATGTTCGTTCTAGAATTTGTATTCAAAACAATAACATACGAAAATTTATAAAAAAGGGAGGTAATTTAGTATGTACGTATATGTTTATTATGAATTTGTATATTAATTCATTTCGTTAACCTTCCTATACTCACGCATACGGTCTGTGAGATCGACTTTTGGTATATTAATTTTTTTGTTAAGAAAAAAAAGCGCGAGCGTATTGTAATTTCTGTTAGCTTCATCATTCTAAATAAACTTCAATTTAATGCGGTTTCAAAGTTTGTGAAAGCAAGACCAGTGTGTGCATACAGCAAAAATTGGTCTTTGAGACCGACGTGAGTATTGTTGTATCGGTTTTACGTAAGTAATATTTAAACATATTTCATAATTTTTATGCAGTTTAATTGCACAAATGTATTTTTAAACTACTTACAGGTATTAATTTTAGATCAAAATGGACGAAGAACAAATAAGATTAATGTTAGAGGATGATGAGCCAATTTCAGACTACGACGAAAGCAGCGTCAGTGAATTTGAGGTTTCGGCTGAAGTAAATGATGAAAATGTAATACAGAGCAAGAAAACTATTCCGATTGTGAACCGGAAATTTTTCTACCTCTAGCAACTTTAACATGCTCCTTCAGCAGCTGTGTGCAGAACACGTTCCAAAAATTTAGTAACTAAAATTCCTGGTGTAAAAGGCCAAGCTAAAAGCTTACAGGAGAGCATGTCATTATGACGTGCTATGATTGCTACTGTACTAGTTCTGACTAGATTAAGCTTATATATTTTATTCCTTATATGTTTTCTCTAAACTGTTAAGTTTTGGTTTGATTATTTTAATTCAAAATATATATATTTTTGTTTGTTTTGTAGCTCTTAAGAATTTAACTTTATTTTACAAGGACTGAAATGAAAAACTAATAGTCATTAATAAAAAAGTTTTTTCTTCTTAAATTTTATTTTATATTACTAAAAACTTCAATATCTAAAAGTAAATTGGCTCACATTAAAATTTTAATTAACTTATTTAAATTTTGTATGCCCTTTAAAACATCGGTCTGATAGACCGGGAGCGAGTATACGTGTTTTATATTTTGACGTGAGTATAGGAATGTTAAGCAAATTTGGCTTGAAACAATGAAAAGTTAACAGTATTTGATATGAGATTGAAAAAAAGTAAGAATTCAAGTTTTTCATTAAAGTTTGGAAAATTGTTGTTTTGAAATACAAGTACTTACATATGTTGTTATTCGTTTATTTCTTCGCGTTCAGTTAAATCTGGGTGACAATCTAGTATGTTTTCCGATGATAAATTCATATAGAAACCTCTATAAATTTCATCCACTAGCGGCAACATATCTATGAGATCCTTTTTCTTTTTGTTGCTTCTTTTTATTGGTAAATCGTAGCAATTTCTTAAATCTTTAATTTTAAGACAATTGATTCCTCGCTTTGTTATTTTTATGCTTTTGAAAGGATTCTCTTCATTTAAAGATGTTTTAAAGTATATGGTACCATATTCCTTGGTAAATCTAAACCATTTCATGTCATGCCAACTGAATTTATCATCTACCTTCCGCCAAGTAAATAAATTTTTCGAAGCGTGTGTAAAATCGAAAATATTTGATTGATCCATTTCATTAACCAAAAATTTTTTCTTTACTTCGACTGTTCTTATGAATTGGTACCAATCACGGGGATGATGAATTTTTATCGAAGATTCCTTTTTCTTTTTTCTTTATTTCTATAGCAGCATGGTCACTATCGTACTCCATGTGAGTATGACAGGCGACCATGAATTTGTGATCTATAATGATTACGCTGTTTTCCAAATTCATAAAAATCACAAACATAGTAGCAGCGAAAGAATTCTTGTTTTGGCCGGGACAGCAATCACTATAAAAAACAACATGATTAAAATTGGCCTTTAATTGCAATAAGTGGGCAAAAACGCATGAAGCTATTTCGTTTCCACCTCTCTTGGCTATTGCTTCATGCCACATGTAGCATGTTGGTTGACTTGTAGCACAATCATGTATGCTTAAATTAAAGGTCCACAAAGGTCTTTTATAAAATGATAGCGAAGTCCGCAACAGAGGTGCGGAAGACACTGCTGAAGGTCAAAACAAAATGCTTGGAGTTTAGTATCGTTTAAAGCTTTTTCTTTATCATTTTTTTTAGAATCATTAGCTCGCTGTGCTGTGTTAAGATGTTCCATTTGCTCTGATTTTAGAGATTCAATTTCTCCAGATTTAGCAACCAGGAATTTGCTTTGCAGCAAATCGCATTTGTGGCAAGTGTCAAGTTTAGGTTTTTTAAATTTTAAATTGTGTTAAATAAGTGTGCAAATTCTCACAGCGATACGGAATGGTTGTATTTCTCTCCATAAAGACGATGCGTTTCAGCTACACTCAAATCACTCGGCAGATAACGTTTAGAGATATCACGACGAGTATAATGTGACTCGTATGACGGAAAGCTTTTAATAAAATCTAAAATTTGATATTCTTTTGCCGTAGAAAATTTTCTAGCACATGTATGCTTTCCACGCAAATCCTCATTTGCACCATATCCGTCTAGTTTTGCCTTCGCAACAGTTTTTATAAATTGTTCTGTCTCAGATAATGTGAATCTAAAGCATTTTTGGCAAACTGAAATTCTATTCCTATTAACCTCTAAAAAATAATGGTATGAATTCGTTCTATTTCGAGGATTTCTGTCATGTTTAAATCATTTTATAGTGCTCGTTTCTTGAATTTCAATTAATCCTGTAGCATATGTACGATGTATCGTGTTTGGTAGTTTATTAAGAACTGTTTTATTCTTGTTTCTTTTTATATTTACATTTGCTTAACCACTAGTTTGACAGTTTATAATTAAGATATAACTATAAAGATACTGAGGGTGTTATTATGCACCTCACATATAGAGGGCATTATACCACAACTCCCATCTCAAGTTTTAAAATACTCCAATGAAATTAAAATTAATAAGAAAATTCATTACTTTAATCTAAGTTTAACTACTTTTAGATTCCAAAAAGTTTATACCTGTGGTAATTAATTAATAGAGATTTTAAGTATAAAAGCTATATTACGAATTATAAAAAAATAATGATATATTAAACATTTTTTTTTTTCAATTTTAAAGATTACTCTTTATAATTTGGACGTTTTAAACGCGTTAAATTACGAGATCTAGTCTCTTCTTCTTTAACCGTAGCTTTCTGCTGCCTCTCACTCTCCACCAAAGCTGATTTATCAGGCTCTAAAAGATCTTTATTACTTACAACTTTTGGAACTGGTTGTTCGTTGAAATCAGTTTTAACGTCCTCGTTTTGCACGCCACGAATCATTTGGTTAGCATGTCGTTTTATAAATTTGTTATTCCTGGTTAATATACAACGATAAGATTGCGGACCTAAACGTTCTTTAACTGTAGCTTCCTGCCAAGATACTTTATTCCGATTCGAATAATCCCGAACGTACACATTTTTACCTTCCTCAAAGCTAATATTTCGTGCACCCTTAGGATTTTTAATGTACGATAGCTGACCCTCTAAAATTTTATTTTTTACTAAAGGTGGAGTAAGTATACTGAATCGAGTTTTAATCTCTTTACCCAATAACAATTTCGCAGGAGTTTTTCCTGTAGAACAATGCTTCGTTGTTCTATAATCAACAAAAATGTATTTATAATCTCGTGGAGATTTTCGCCCTCACGAAGATTAGCTAGAAGAGTATTTTTAAATGTTTTGACAAAATTCTCAACTTGACCGTTGGTTGCCGGATATCCCGGAGCCGTTAAAATTTGTTTGATATTGTTTGCTTTTAAAAAAATTTGAAATTCATCGGCTGTAAACTGCCGCCCATTATCGCGTACTAGAATGTCTATTTACCCAAATCTTCCAAAAATTTCTCTCAGTTTACTTATAGTAAAACTGGACGTTATACTCTTTGTTTTGAAAACTTCCACCCACTTAGAGTACGAATCAATAATCAACAAAAAATGGGAATCTTTTATAGGGCCCGAAAAATCAATATGCAGCCTGGACCAAGGTAAATCAGTGGGTGCCGACGGCATTAACGCACATTTTTCCGGGCTTGGTTGGCTCATTTTGCAAGAAATATAATCAGAAACTAAGTTTTCTACGTCGTGGTCTATTTTAGGCCACCACATATACGATCGCGCTAACGCCTTGGTTTTGACTATTCCAAAATGTGAATAGTGCAACTGTGTCAGAACTCTTGACCGTAATTTTTGTGGAATCACCACTCTATAGCCCCATAAGATACATTCGTATTCTACCGAAAGCTCGCCTTTACGATTAATGAAAGGAACGAATTCGTCACCTTTCAACGATTCTCCCCGTTTGAATTGCTTCTTTGACTTTTGCTAATATGGGATCGAGCCTAGTTTCCTTAGAAATGTCTTTGAAATTTAAATTGCGCTTGTTTTCTTTACTCATATAATTAATAAAACCGAAATCTTCATTATCTTCGACTATTTTACCTTGAGGAAAACGAGACAAATGGTCCGCGGAGTTCTCAGTTCCCTTAACATAACGCATCGTATAATTAAAACCAGATAAAATAAAAGCCCATCTTTGGATCCGAGCTGCTGCCATGACTGGCAACCCTTTACTTTCACCAAAAATGGCTAAAAGTGGTTTGTGGTCTGATTCCAGAGTAAAATGAATACCCAGCAAGTACTGCTTAAGTTTCGCTACGCTAAATACGATGGCTAACGCTTCCTTTTGTATAGTACTATAGTTCCTTTCAGTTTGCGTAAGCGCACGTGAAACAAAAGCTATGGGCTTCTTCGAACCATCGGCACACATATGGGACAATATGCCCGCTACGGCGTAATTTGACGCATCTGTAGAAAGTAGTATGGGCAGTTTAGGGTTAAAATGAACCAAAATTTTGTCCGATGTTACTTCCCCTTTTAATGTATCAAAAGCGTCTTGACACAACTTGGACCATTTAAATTTTATATCCTTTCTTAATAGTTCGTAAAGAGGCGCCATCTTGTGAGCGAAGTTATGAATAAATTTAGAATAATAATTTAGCATCCATACAAATGCTTTAACTTCTGAGACATTTTGCGGATCCGGTGCTTCTAAAACCGAAGAAATACGATCCTTATTCATACTCAACCCATTTCGATCAATGTTGAACCCTAAATACGATACCTCATTCTTGAAAAATTCACACTTATTGCTATTAAGTCGTAATCCGACTGCTTCTAACTTCGTTAATACCAACTCAATGGTTTTGACATGGTCGCTAAGATTACGCCCTGTGATGATAATATCATCCAAATAATTAACTACGTTCGGAATACCACGCAGTATATTTTCAATTGTTTTTTGAAATATTGCTGCCGCGGGTTTAACCTCGAATGGTAACCGGGTTATCTTAGAAATCCCCACGTGTGTACTCCACGCGCATAATAGTTGTGAACTTTCATCCAGTAATAACTGGCTATAAGCATTTGACAGATCCAATTTTGTAAACAGATCCCCCTAAGTGATGCAAATAATTCATCAATTAAGGGCAGAGGGTACTTAACGTCTTCCAAATACTTTTTAATGGCAGATTTATAATCTCCGCAAATGCGGATCTGAACATTTGGTTTTACAATGGGGACCAAGGGCGTCCCCCATTCCGAGTTATCTACGTGTACTAACACGCTCTTATCCACTAAATCCTTTAACTGTGTCTCAATTTTTGATCTCCATGCCAATGGCACAGGCCTTGGTTTACAAAAAACTGGCTTTACATTTTCCATCAAGGATAGTGTCACCGTACTCCCGGTATATATACCTAACTCCTCTTTAAAAACGTTGGCGAAACGTTTTTTTAATGCCTACCACGTACTTATTTATGTTTATTATTGAATTAACATTAGAAAGGCCAATACCGAACATCACCATAAAATCCCTACCTAAAATAGAAGGGCTGGGAGTATTTGTAATTACAAATCGTATATTTTTAACTAGGTCCCGAAATCTTACCATTGCTGTAAACTCACCCATAACCTCTTTTTCATCGCCCCCATATGCACACAACTTCGCAATGCAAGGTTTTAAACCCGCCTCCTTAAAATAATCATCCAACGTTTCCCTCGACATCAACGAACAAGCAGCACCCGTATCCAACACAAAATCAATTACCTTTTTATTTACTTCAACTTTTAATGTGAATGGGGCAGCAGACCGTTCCCCGGTTATACTATAACAATCCTCATAACAATCATTTAATGTTTCAGAATAAATATTATTAGATACATTCCTATTTGACACCTGAACCACATTTACTTGATCATTGTTTTTGTTGCATACGCTAGCTAAATGCCCCACTTTATGACATTTATGACAAACACTGTTTTTGTATTTACACTTGTCACTTCCATGATTTTCCAACCACAATGAGCACATTTGTTTTTTCTCTTCTTACTGCTGCTATTTCCATTTGCATTAAATTGTTGTTGGATTCTGCCGTTATTTGCTACATCCTCTTTGTTGCTTTTGACGTACTTCTTACAGCCACGTGCATATTTCTTTGATACAAAATTCACATTACCATTCGTTCCTTGTTGTACATACAACTTCGCCGCCATGGGCTAATGCCTTTTTTAATGCGGCTTCTAACGTTAAAGTTTCATCTTCTTCACAAAATCTTTCAAAAATTTTGCCTTCAAAGCCCGTAACAAACTTATTCAGCACAAATTTTTCCAATTGTTGTCCAAATTTACACTCCATAGCCAGCGTTTTAAGACGCGCATACCACGTTGACACAGATTCCTCATCTTTTTTCTTTGCGTCTAAAAAATTCCTTCGTTCCCGAAAAATTATGACTGGCGTTGAATAGTGTTGATTTAGCATGTCACACAACTCCTTATACTTTTTTTTACCTGGTAAATCAGGGAAACACAACTCCCGCAACAGTCCACACGCTTCCAGACCAACAGCTTTTAATAATGTTGAGGTTTTTAAGCGATCTTCCTCCACTGCAGCCTCCACATAATGGGAATCTAACACTTCTTGCCAATCACGCCATTTATCTATATTAGGCCGGAATTCCCTTATGCCCGTTGCCATGGACGTAGCAAAAATACTCTCATTGTGAGCTGTAGTTGTTGCTGTATTACGTGGGGCCATTGTAATATTATTACTAATTCACTCTACCAAAATTCACACGAAAAACTTTGCAGAAAATATGCTTGTACTATATAATATTTATATTATAAAAACAACTTTTAACACAAAATGTGTTGCTTACAAAAAAAAATTATATAACTGTTTTTTTTTTTTATTTAAGCACGCTGTCGATGATTTTTTTTCCTCGTCGCTACTACGATCTATCGTGTTTGGTAGTTTATTAAGAAGTGTTTTATTCCTGTTTCTTTTTATATTTACATTTGCTTAACCACTAGTTTGACAGTTTATAATTAAGATATAACTATAAAGATGCTGAGGGCGTTATTATGCACCTCACACATAGAGGGCATTATACCACAATATACCTTACGTAAGTTATAAGAACCTTGCTTCCAATAGTGCTTATGTATGAGCTGTTGTTCTTTGAACGTTATTCTGTCAGCGCATCGTTTTCTGCAAGATTCCAGAGGGCGAACAACACGAATAGGAACAACTTTTCCAGTTTTTTATATATAACTTTCTCCGAGGTTTCTTCACTCTTTTCGGGACGATTGAGAAGTTTCTTTTGACACCACTTCATTTGAAACAATTCTACATAGAATTCACTTACAATATAAAACAAATACAAATGTATGTTTGTATTACAACCACATATTACATTCGATATTTTACAACACTTACAACTTCGTTTTCTGAACCTGAGCTGGAAGCGGTACAATTACTTATATTAAAATTAGGATCAACAACTGAATCATCACTGGAAAGATCAGCATTACTGACATTGTTAATATCAAACAAATTTTCGCTTTCCATGTTTTTGAACGAATACTGTAACCACCTCAACAGTCTATCATCAACTGAACAGCTTATCTTGGAGAAAAAATGAAAAGAGCACACACAAAAACAGGCTTATGTTCACATAAAATATCGTTACCGTCCAACTGAAATTTAGCAAAGCATTGTAAGTAAATATAAGATATTTTAAAAAACTACGTTTTTTGTATTTTTAATGAAATCAAATTTATAATAAGCACTTAAGTTCATCTACGTGGTGAAAATGTGAAAAGTAATTTTACACATAAACGCTTAAGTAGACATATGGATTTAAATATATTAAAATTGATAAGAAATGGCTAGTACTTTTTTAGTTTAAGAAAACATAAGTTTTTATGAAAAACTCTTTAACAACTTATAAGACATATTAAAAATCTTAAGTTGTTTTAAGATGTTGTGTCTCTTGAAATATAATAAAAAAACTATTAGGGCTAAAAAATTAATCTTGAAAACTTACTCGAAAATCGGAATATTTGAAAACGGATTGAATGACACATAGATAGCAAGTAGAACTTGCGTAATATGACGCAAACTCGATTTTGACTTAACTCGACTTAAGATGTTATATCGTAATATATTGCCACAGATATGTAACTATATACTTATGTATATCGTGTTTACCGAAAATAGTTCTACTAAAATGGTTCAATTGTCCCTGTTAATAAAGTTTTTTACATCTTGTAATTTGAGTAATAATGTCTTTGGAACACACTCCTTGTCTTGAACAGATTCTTCAGAAATTCCAATGCCCATTTTCTTTACCGATTTGGCCAAGTAAAACACATAAAATAAAACAAATTCAAAACGCTATTCACGTAAATAATATATGTATGTATGTATGTATGTATATGGTTTACCATTTTTGAAACGGCTTTTTCTGCAATATTTTAGTTTATGGCTCGATTATGGATTGCAACCGAAATACAGTTGCGTTGCCAGCCGGCAACTGAAAATTTGTGGTTGCCAGAAAAGCAATAAGTAGAAACTGAAACTGGCAGCTCTCAGTTGCCAGTTGCTATCCATAATACAATTTTCAGCAACTGGCGACTCAACTGGGGTTCGGTTGCCATCCATAATCTACCTATTAATCTACATACATACATACATTAATACGAGAGTATTAACTTAAAATTTTCAATAGAGGCAAAAAAGTTTTTGTTTAATTCAGAGATCTGCAAAACACCGCACATGTGCGAATGCTCTCTTACTAATGAAGAGAGCATGAGAAGATAATTTGTATTTTTATTTAATAAAATCATTTAGTCTTGTTGGATCATTCATGCGAGCAAGTTGTGTAGTCGCTTGCTTCTTTTTCCAGGGTTGTCATTTATATTTTATATAATTCCTATGAGCAGGTTGTGTAGTAGCTTGTTACTAGACAACACTGAATAAAATGTTTAATATAGAATGGGAGAATGGTTTTTTATTTCCCGAAAATTACTTCGGCAAAGCTGAGTGCTTAGTGTGCCCACGCACTGTTTTTTGTTTTTCCTATCTTGCAGCTGATGGTTGAATTCTGTTATATTAGCCAAGAACGTAAAATCTAAGAAACTTTTTTTCTTGAAAATTATAAAAATCTCGGTTGTATCTTTTAAAGGATTTTTCTCTATATATAAAATCACATTTTAGCGATGAATCTTTCAAAGTGACGTCCGTATTTTTTTTACCTCCCAAGCTTTCATAAAAAGTTTATATGACATTAAGGCTTTATTTGAGTACAAAATAAAATAACAAATTAAATGGTATTTTTAATATAATTATCACATGTGGCGATTTGTGTTAATTTTTTTTTTAATTTGTTCGGGGACAGCACCAAATATGTCCTGGCGACCCTAATGCAATGAGAGAAAAATAAATTACGCTCAAAATCAAACAACCAGCACTAGCGTTGTCAACTTGGTGCGTTTCGCACCTTTTTTGGTGCTTTTCTAAATGTTTTGTGCGAAAAATATCTGAGTTGGTGCGTGGTGCGCTTTTTCTTTAATTTTGGTGCGTTTTTTTTAATTTTGGGTGGCTCCAAATCAGATTAAACACAATTTTTTGTTTCAGTATGAGAAAAAAGAATTTTGTACAAAAAATACAACTGTTTCAATACCATTTCATTCAATTTGTGTACAATTTTTACATTAAATTTTACAGACCATAATAAGAGCAACCATTAATGATGTTTAAGAGGTGCCGAAACACATTCACAAAAACCGTTAAGCCGTCTTGTTGTTATTGATAATTTGTAACATTTCATTATAAGAAATTTGTTGTCCCTTTTAGATTTTCAGAGTACTTAATTTTTTTTGTCGTAAAAGTTGTTTTCAAGTCTGTTAAAGAGTTTAGCAAAAACAAAGTATTCTTGAGACTTGCGATCATTGTTCGTTTTTTATAAAATGCGTAAAAGTTTATATAAAGGATTGTAACACTAAAACTAATAAAATTTATATTTACTAAAAGAAATATTTAAAGTTAGCGTCAAGAATGGAGTCTAAAAAAGGATATCATAAGCGAAATACAAAAGGATTTGGGAATCACAATGAGAGTTTAAGCAATGGATTCGGCCTTGACCAAATAATAACACAAAAGCAAGATTTTTTTATTGCAAATCACGCTGAAATATCCAACCTTGTTCGGCATGGTGGAACACGGAAACACATTGCAGCTTTAAGCCCATTTATCTACAACCGACATCAACAACCAGCATTGTACAAAATGTTTTATCCCATTGTCGTTATTTCCCGATGTCGAAATATTATCTAGTATTAAAAAAGGATGGAGAATGATTCACTTCATGCATTGGCACAATATTATATCAACATTAGAATTTTGGACTAAAGTTAAATGTTGTAAAGACGCAAAATTAATTCAATAAAAATTTTCAATAAAAAAAATCTGAACTTGGTGCGTTTTTTGTTAAATGGCGCGTTTTTTTCTCCATTTTGGTGCCTTTTGAAATTTCAAAGTTGACAACGCTGACCACCACAAACATAAACGTGAATGTATGTGTGTGGGGATCCCTAGTTTAATTCTACTCTTCTATCACAAAGAGAGATACAACTATATTGTTTTTGGTAAAAGAGTGGAGAAAATGGTGTAAAATTTTTACAGTGGGTAGAAATGTACATCAATTTCGTGCAAAAAATTAAATTTTAAAAATTGATCAAGTGCGATATCTTCTTCTATATACATCTTCTTAATATATAAAACAGAATGTTTGTTTGTTTATTTGTTTGTTTGTGTGTTTGTTTGTCTGTTTGCATGTACCTTATAGGAAGCCAAACTGTAATACCGATCGTATTGAAATTTCAAAACCATATTACTGATGACTGGGAAGGTAAAATAGGCTATTTTTTTTTAAATTCGATGGGGTATGGGCACAACTCCCAATAAATAATATATTAATATTCATAGATCTGTGTTATGTTAAGAAAAAACACCCGACATAATTAGCATATATCTGTGCATCTAAAGCACAGAATAATTTTAAATTCGGTGTAGGTATGTTACTTTAAGAAAAAAACACAACTCCCAGCAAAATTTTTAAGTGGTTGGAGGAGGGGAACGGACACCCCCATACAAATAAAATATTAATATTTTTATATTATTACGAATAAACGTAATTATTATTTGAACTTATATTGATGTACATATGAAAAGTAATATTATCAGGGCTCTAGATCAGTTTTATTGAATTAATGAAAATTTTATGTATCAAGAAAAGTATTTTCGCTACTACAAGAGTATCTTTTGCAAATGAGAATCATAAAAGTTTATTGTGACCATACATTGTTTGTGTTCTGAGAAGAAACAAAAAATAGCTAATAAGACGAGGAGATGTGAAGTGAAAAAATTAATGTTAAAATTATAATTATATGATGAAAGTTATTTAATTTTACAAAAAAATAAAAGTGCACCTGAAATCTTCAACATCAATGGTAAGGTACATACATAAGGAGTACATACTGATATATGAAGTGAATTAAATATACGAATGTATGTTTCTTTGCAGCATGACGAAAAAAATACTACAGCCATGTATAGACGATTGGCAGATCTTACAATATTGTAAGATATGTCAATATGCTGACAACGTACTGACAATGAAAAATTGTTACTAAAAGGTAAATTGTCAGTTCAGACGATTGTAAGAAAACCTTACAATTTCATTGTCAGACAATAAATGTATCTGCCAACAAAAATTGTCAGTTTACTCGTACACGCCTGTCAGATTGTTGTGTGGAAAAATTGCCATATGCGTTGTTAAACTTTGTCAGAAGTGTCAAATCCAATAGAGTTTATGTACAGCATTACCAATGGAAAAATTATCTGACAATGGTGCTATTGTCAGATGTATTAATTTAAACACATCTGCCAATATACCAAGAGCTTACAATGTAAGCATGGGCAAAATATATCGAAATATCGATATTTACGAAAAAAAATTTCGATATTTATCGCCGATATTTCAAAAACCGACATATCGATACATCGATTCTTTTTTACGTGTATCGTTTTCGATATTTTAATTAATATATGTATATTATAAGAATTAATATATGTATATTAACACAGAGTTACACGTTTACTTTGTAGTACTCGTTTAACTAAATCAATGAACGCGATGAACTTAAAAATCATAAATTATGAGAAATTATTCTTATATTGTACAAAATTAAATGAACTATCATAAGTTTCGGTCAATGATATGGAATTAAATCAAATTTTATTTTAGTCTCATACCGGACAGTACATCAAAGAATGTTGGACAGAAATTTGTGAGGAATTTAGAATTGATAAACATAAAACCGTTTCTATAACCACTGATGGTGGCGCAAATATGGTAGGGGCAGTGCGATTATTTTTAGGTGATGATCGTAGGATTCCGTGTATGGCTCACTGATATACCTGATTGTTGACGGAGTACTGAGGGAAATTGTGGAATTTTCTATACTTTGCGATCATGTCAAAAGCATTGTGACTTTTTTTAAACAATCAGTTAATGCTATGACCAATTACGATCGGAACAAGAACAAGCTGCCAGCACTAGATGGAACTCGTGCTTTGATATGTTGGAGCGAATTGTTAAATTGTATTCTGTAGTAGCTAAAGTTTTAGCTACAAGAAGTCACGTAAACAAGAATATGCCAGATATGGTTACAACTTCACAACTTAATGTTATACGTGACCTAATAACTCTTCTTGGTCCTTTCAAAGAGGCAACTGAAGACATTAGTGGCTCCAACTATGTAACGTCGAGCTTAGCCATACCCATTTTAAATTTAATCCGTCAAACAACGCAACAATCATTTCCCTCGACCACTTTAGGAAGTCACGTGAAAGACGCTTTGCTAGAAAAAGTTGAAGAAAAACTGTCTCCTTTAGAAAAACATATATTTCTTTCCACAGCCACTATATTAGATCCTAGGTTCAAGCGTATTTATTTTACCTCTATAACGGCTGCCTCAAATGCCATAGTGAAAATAAGCGATATCATTCGCTCGGAACACAGAAACAGGGAACAAATTTCTGCCGTTTCAAGCTCTGCTCAAACAGCACTTGAAGAATGTGGTAGATCTTCTATCTGGAGTAGACATTAAAAATTATTAATTATACAAATATGAAACAGGTTCCAAGCTCTATTTCTGTTCTAAATGAACTTAAGCAGTATCTGGACCAACCACTTTTAGACAGAAAATCAGATCCTGTAAATTTTTGGATGAGTTGTAAACATTTTACGCCGGTTCTTTCCACATTGTCTTTGAAATTTTTGATTTGCCAGGCTTCTTCGGTATCTTCTGAACGAGTTGCTTCTGCAATAAACCTAGCGGTCCCTGACAAAAGAAGTAGAATGACAGGGGAACACATTAGGCAAAGAGTGCTTCTGATGTCCATATCTGATGAGTACTGGTTAGACTAATATACTTATAAGGAAGGGTAGGATGAAAGCTTTCGAAAATTTGATGTCATTTTATATGTTATCTAAAATAAATTTCTTTATATACATACATAGCTTTAATATGGGGACCTGAAAATTTTTTTAATTATAACTTTTTGATTTTAGAAACCTTAATTTTAACAACTTTATTGATCTCAAATTTAAGTTCACTTATTTAACTTGTTGAATTGTCAAAAATCTTAGAACATACAAACATATCCATACATATGTATGTATGTACATACAAATGTTTTTTATGGAAATAATTTTCAATATTCAATTCTGAAGCGTTTTTATGTATTTTTTGATCTTTAATTTAATCTATGTAAATGCTTGTAAATGTATTTTATTATATATAAAGTATTGCCCATTTTCTGAAATAAATATTTAATTTTGATTTTAATATATTTGAACTAGGGATGTAACCGATACCGATACCGATATATCGGCGATACTTCTGGTTTTCCGATACATTGATATCGGCGATATTTTACTGTCGATACGCCGATACTTCTTATATTTTCTTTATAGCCTTTTTCCACTAGCATACATTTTAGAGGAATGAATGGAATATGTTGAAAATGTCAAATTGCATTTCCATTGGCAACATCTAACATCTACCATCTTCTCAGCTGTCAAAAATATAAAAATACTTACAGCATAATTTTTTGTGGAAAAAAAATATATGTTAAATTAAAATGAATTTTGAAGAAACATTAATAATTGGACTCGTTCATGCTTTACAAGAACAAACACAATTGTTAATGCAGAAAATTTGCGATCCATTATGAAAGATGAATATGAAGATAATTTATGTATGTATGTCATTCATGTACATATGTCATTTATGTATGTCATTCACAAAAAATGAAACTATCAATATGTATGTATCTGTCATTTTGCTAGAGATAATGATGAAACAGAACTGGGGCTTGACGTTTTTCTTCATACAATTTGGCATATAAAAGACGCGGCTGAAAGCAGTCGTGAGATAGAATCTATTTTATTTTGCCAGCGACTTTGCTTATGCTCTCACTCTCAGAGTAAAATTCTCTCAACAATGCTACCACACTTTTATTATATTTCATACAATTTGTAAACAAAACCAAAGAAAAATAAGAACAAAAGAAAATCAAAAAAACATTTGAAAGAGCAATATAATTATAATTTTCTAAATTTGTAAATAATATGAGTAATATTGTCGAAAAATTGATTGCAGAAGTGCATAAACATGATTTCATATATAATTTGCAGTAATCAATGTACAAAAACAAGACTTGTGGATAAAAATTGGAAATGTGAATGAAGTTGAAGCCGACGCTTCAATTCTGGGCATTTTTTCTCTGAGAGTCGTTTTTGCTTCAAGTTGCGGACGTGTTCTGTTTCATCATATAACATTAAAATTATCGGAAGATGCTGATTGGAACAAAATGATATAGGAACATCTTTTAAAGATGTAGAAAGATGTTGACTTTTAGTACTGTGTATTTCTTATGGGAAGATGTTAACATCTTCTCAAATTGATGGTAGATGTTAAATGTTGCGTAGTGGAAAAAGGCTATTAGAGTTTTTTGAACAAAATATTCAATTTTCAACTCTTTTTTTTGGCATGACAACTATAAGAAAAAACATATTAAAAGCAGAACATAAAATCAAAACAGAATACTTAATGAAATTGTTTCTTCTATTTTGCTTTGCACCATAGTAATGAAATGTTCTCTCAATGCTAAATCTTGTATGTGTTTGTATGTTTTATGATTTTTTTCAAGGCACATTAATACAATTGGTGGTAATTCTACATCAATTACAACTTAAAATAACAACTGACATCTCAGCCCCTATGTCCTAACCTAGTATTTATCTACAGTTCTTGACCCTCGATACAAAGCTCGAATATTTCAAGGACAATCGACTTCAATCCTATCGAAAAAACGCCTTCTTGAGCTGCTTAACATGACTCTACATTCCGAAAGTATTGAAGACACAGTCCTCCCTACACCTCGCAAAAGTTCTGATAAGTCTACGAGAAGTACTCGCCTTTGGAGCGTATGTGAAAAAATTATTAGAGAATCCGAGGAGGATGAGCCTCTATCCATCCAAAGCTGTGGTTCTGCTAACGAAGAAGTCGAGAGATACCTTAGATTTTCTAATATTCCTAGAGACGCAGACCCTCTTGTTTACTTGCGCAATGACATATCCTACCCAAACTTAAAGAAAATGGCGCAGAAATACCTAAGTTTTCAAATGAGTTCTGTGGCATCTGAGAGATTATTTTCCACTGCAGGTCTGCTTCAAACGGATTTGAGAAATCGTCTATCGTCTCCGCAAAATTTGAGAACACTTAGTTTTTTAAACAAAAATCTTATTAATATCAATTTTAAATAATAATCTTTTGCAATGTTGTTTTTATAACTTTAATTTAATTTTAACATGATATCAAATTCAATTCGTTGTCTTTTAAATCTTATTAATATCAATTTTAAATCTTGAGCCAATCTAAACTGAATGCCAACGTTTATTTTGTAAAATCATAAATATTGCAGACGTTTTGTTGTTTGAAAATTTGAAGTTGAGAAACTGAAATGTATTGAAAATTTTGATGATTTTAGAAATTAAACAGTATGACATTCAGTTTGAATTAACTCATTAATAATATCTTACACTGTTATTTTGTGAAAAACAATAATTTATTTTTTGTTAACATGAATTCAAATTCAATTCTTTTTTTTTAAGTCTTATTAATATCAATTTTAAATCTTGAGCCAATCTAAAAAGAATGTCATCGTTTATTTTGTAAAATCATAAATATTGCAGACGTTTTGTAGTTTGAAAATTTGAATTTTAGAAACTGAAATATATTGAAAATTTTGATGATTTGAATGGCTCATTAATAAACACTGTTATTTTGTATAATAGCAGAATTACTCTACTTGAGTTTTGTTAATTTTTACTTGAGCTCAATTTCAATATGCGTATCGGTATCGGATCGGCGAAATGGCGTATCGTTACTTCCCTAATTTAAATATACATGGCGTTTTTTTAAAGCATGCACTTAGATACATATCTATATACATACGTATGTTGGGATGTGTGTCTAATTTTATAGCTTGGAATATTTTTAGGTATGTAAACTATTTTCGATACATCGAAATATCGATGTTTTTAAAAAATATATATCGATACTGTTTAAAAACATCGGTACAATATATATCGATACATTTTTTCCATTTGCCCATCACTATAACAATGTCTGACAATGGCAAAGTAGAGTGTTCACACGATTGTCAGATGTCTGACAATCGTCTTACAATGAACTGACAATGCTTTTTCTGGCAACGTTGTAAGACAAAAATTGTAAGTTCAGACGGTTGGCAGACATTTTCTGAACATTTTTCTGACAATATTGTAAGATATGCAAATCGTCTATACATAGCTTTAAGAGATTTTTTATGTTGAAAACATTAGTATATCCAATCAGCTTAGCAGAACGTATCAATATACCGATTTGAAGGCCGCTACACCTCCCATCAGCGTTCAATTGTCCATATTTACAATTTTCGTAAAGTATATAGTAATTGGGAAGAATATCAACTATTTAACCAAGTTTTCAACAGAAATAGAAAACAAGAATTAAATTAATTAATTTTTATTCTATTTTAACATATTGACAATTCTGGTTAGTACGAAATTCCCTCATCACTGTTTGGAAATTACTAATAATCAACACAAGCTCATAGTCCGTTATCATCAAAGTATTCTTCTTTGTAATTTAACTTCTTGTTGTTTTCACTCTATATTAGGGAAATTCACATGTTACTGTGACCGTTGTTATTAGGGTAAGCAAGAGTTTTTTATGTTGAAAAACATTAGTAAGTCCAATTAGTTTAGCAGAATGTATCAGTATACCGATTAATATTCATATACATATCTGTGCAACTAAACCACATAATAATTTGAAATTCCGCGTGTGTTACTTTAAGAGCAAAATGCAACTTCTAGCAAAAATTTTAAGTGTTGGGAGGAGGGGAACGGACACCCGCAATACAAATGAAATATTAAAATTCATATATCTGTGCAATCAGTTTCAACTCTCGTAGTGTACAGACGCGTTTTTATAATCGTCGCAACTGAATATTAAAAATTACTGAAAGTTAAAATCATAAAAAAAACAAAAACAAAACATTTATTAAACAGTTATTACACTGGTTTTATTTTCTTTGCTTGCGTGTAATATACATAACTATTTGCATACACAAACTCATATACATAAGTGAACAAGAAAAAAGATAACTCTAAATGAGTTCATCTTCTGCCAACAAAAACAACAACGATAAACTTACAAGGAGTAAAAATGCTTATTTAACTTTTGTTGCTGATGACGACAATAAAAAAAAGAAGAGAGGTGTCTTAGGACACCCGGTTATAGCTTTGCTCATTTTTTTTTATAAGGAACGAAGGCGAATAAGAAGAAGTAAGTATGTACATACATATGTATGTACACATAATATTTTCGGTTTTTTGTTAAAGTTGAAATCAAAATAAAAAAAAGAAATTTCGTTTCTTGCAAGGCGAATATGATGTAAATTTGCCAAATTGTGGTGGTTTTTTACTTGCATACACACATATGTACATATACATACATATATATACATACTTGTTATTGTTTTGTTTTTGTTATTGCGGTTGAATGTGAGTAACACACTATATATGTACATACATATTTTCTCGTCTTGATTTTAAAAAACAACAACAAAGTCGCTTTTAAAGGATGAGCTAATCAAAACAAAAAAAGAAAAACATAACGGGAATAGTGTCGATTATTTATCTTACGAAAAATAAAATTCAACCCCTACCGCGCCATAAATAGCAAAGCTATAAAAATTAATTAAACTCAAACCTGAATTCTACACAAAACACAAATACTCGTGCGCGATCATGCTCTCTGAACATGTTAAATAGTGATCAAGAGGCAACAGCAATTGCACCCATAAGCAAACTTTACAGCTTAGCTGTACAAACAAACAAACAAACAAATAATAATAAGGTGACCAACGTGCACAAAATTGTAAATGCGGTGAGTACAATAAGTGATAATAAAATTCAAACAGATATGGACAGATACATAACTGTACTATAAAGGGGAAGAAGTCCCAAATCAGCGCAAATAGGGAAAAAATTATTCAACCTATATTTAGAGTCGAGGTACAGCCAGGGGTAGATTCTGGTTCTGCGATAACGTGTAATGTAAACATTTTTCTCGTTTACATATTTTTTCTGATTCCCGTTCTGTGAAGAAATTAAAACAAATTAAAATCTTTTCACATGAGAGAAACAAATGGAATGAAACAATTTTTTTTCTCAGTTTCACAGCAGAACTGATTCTCGTTTTATGTAACTGCGAAAACATATGTCAAAACCTTTTCATATGACGAGTTTTTTTTTCACTTAAAATTTGTCAGCGAAAATGGAAAAAGCAGCAAAAGGAATACGCACAAGCAAAAATCAAAAAGAATTTTTATTAATTTTTAGAACATAAATGTCGATATTGCAAACGATAAGTAAGTAAGTATGTATGTACATACATACTTATGTACATATGTATAGAGTTCAAAAATAAAAAAAAATTATTTGAACAATTGATTTATACATGAGTATGTACATACATACTTACGTACATACATACATATGTATCTGTATTTACAGATTTGTTACTACATTTAAAAAAAAATAATGCATACATTTTCAACTTTTATATATTATTCGCATGTACAACGTAATTTATTTTTGTTGTTTGACAATTGTACAGACCCAAGCAGAGAGAAAGTTGGTGTCGGCTTAAAAAAAAAATAAACTAAGAGGCGGCTTAAACATATTTTGGAGCCGGCTGCCTAAAGTAGAAAGCAATTATCATATGTTATGGAAAATGTATCGATAATACAAATAATTAAAAAAAAAAATTGTATTCGACTTATACTATGTTCACACGACAAACTGAAACACTAGGTTTGCTCCGTGAACCTCGATGGCGAACCCATGTGTTCTCACGACATATTCTAGGTTGGTTCGTACTTCGACATTCTTTTATTGTTTAAAATACTATTGACTATTTATTGCTTTTTCATTTTATTTAATTATTTACATAAATATAAATATATGTTTTATATTTGTTCAATGTTTTTATTAAATTTTAGCACTTATCAATTGTTTTTCTTTGTTAAAATAATTTTGGACCACTAGTTCAGATAAACTAGCGATAATTTGTTATCAAAATTAGAGATGATAGTAAATTATACGGGTTCGTAACAAGATTCAAAATGAAACACGTAGGTTCGCTCTCACAATTTTGTATGGCGAAACATGTAGGTTCAATCAAGATTGGCCTGCGAACCAAGAATGAGAGCGCGAACCTCTATAATTTCTGTCCGTGTGAACATAGTATTAGTGCTATTGATTTTTTTCTGCTATTGATATTTCCGATTTTACTATCGATTGTATGATTGTACTTAAGGATGAAAATTTTAACTATTCAGGCAATTTTTTGTTATCACTTTATTTAAATTACTACCTGCAACCACGGCGTCACCCATCCGGCATTAAGTTTTGATTTACTACTTATAAAGTGCCCTGGAGACGAGCAAAGAAACACGTCAATCAGTGCATATGTGTGAGTATCGTGTTTTTGTAATTTAAAGGGAAAATAAAATCGTCAATCATCATTTTTGTTGTGACTTCACGGCGTCTTATGTAATTTTTTCAAAAAAAAAAAAAAAAATACATGCGTTTGACACTGTTTATACACAAAAATACCAGCGCAAGAATAAGTAAGCCTGTGCTGCCATCTTAATATTAATTACACTTCGATACAACGTATACGTGTACCCGAAAAAGCACGACTGCACACACACAATTAGAACTTTAATGCGTTTTTTATCCTCTCCAGTGCACTTAAGAGAAAAATTAAATAAAACAGTTTTAAAACAACTAGAATTAATCCCATTCAAAACATATCATTTTATTAAAAAAAATAAAATAAAAAGTAAATAGATATAAAATTTTACATTTATTTGAGCATGTACTCAAGTATTTATGTTTAAAATTTTATTTATTTGTTGCGGGTTAGCAATATCTAGATATATATTTCGTTGGTAGCTATACCAATTCATCAGTAGATGTTTTACCCTTCATGTTTAAAAAAATTCCAAAGCTCATCTATTTATACAAAAACTCACAAATATATTTTTGTGAATTACAAAGCATAAAAATAGCCTTTTCATATGTAAATCAATATAAGTTCAAATACTAATTACGTTTATTCGTAATAATATAAAAATATTAATTCCGCTTGGGCACGAGCTATAAATACCCTAATAACAGGGGTCACAGTAATATGTGAATTTCCCTAATATAGAGTAAAAACAACAAAAACGTTAAAATACAAAGTAGAATAATTTGATGATAACGGCCTATGAGTTTGTGTTGATTATTAGTTCAAAACAGTAATGAGGGAATTTCGTACTAACCAGCACTGTTTCATTGTAGAATAAAAATTGAATTAAAAATTAATTCTCATATTCTATTTCTGTTGAAAACTGGTTAAATAGTTGATATTCTTCTCAATTAGTATCCACTTTACGAAATTTGTAAAGATGGACAATTGAACGCTGATGAGAGGTGTAGCGGCCTTGAAATCAGTACTGATACGTTCTGCTAAAAACTGATTGGATATAAATAATAATATTTTCCAACACAAAAAAAAAAAAAAAAAAAAAAAAAACTCTTAGTAATTTTGAATTTTCATTAATTCAATAAAACTGAACTTGAGCCTGATAATATTACTTTTCATTTGTAAATTATTTATATTTTATTAAAATATTTGTGTTATGAAAAGTATTTAATCGATTACCGATAAATAAATTGTTTAAATATCCAAAAATGTAAAAATCTCAAAATTTTATATTATTTTCTGTCCTTTGCAAAATATTTTAATGAAAATTATATACTATTCTATTTGGTTTATGATAAATATCAAAAATAAATTTGTTCTGAGATAAGATAAAGAATTGTATGAAATAAATGGTAGTTACAAAAACAAAAGACATTCAAGTGTTTTTATTAAAAAGGGGTTTAGGATATACTGCAAGGCTTTTATATTAGATCTATGCTATATTAATAATAAATAACTAAATCAATTATTCATAAGCCTACTTGTATCACTTATTGTTGTATATGAAAAACACTGTTTCAAACAAAATAATAACAATAATAAGCTATACAACTAGGCTTGTGAATTAAGTTTTTATTAATTGTGTATGTTTCCACACAACCATTGAGGTACTACACTCAGTGCGATGGCAATTATTTTTATGGCTGGCTTCCCCAGTAGGCTTAAACCATTATAAATCCAAACTATTACAAATGTACCTTAAACTTTCTTCAAATTCTCAATATCTTCAATCAGTTTAAGTTACCTTTCAATGGTTTGGATTTTGTTTTAATAAATAATAAATTGTACAGTTTTATGTGTTTCACTTCACTTTGATAGATTTTATTCTTTGGCTGTTGAAAGCTTCAAAAATTAATAATTCAACACTGCCACTGCTGTTGCTACTTCTGTTAGGTGTTTCTATATGTTTCACTTCACTTGTACAAACATTATTTCTTTGTTGCTGTATAGCACATATCATTTTTTTTTTTTTCATTTTTATATTCCTAAGCCTTTATTAGTTATTCCCAATCTTGTTTGGGAGTTGATGTTTTATTTAAAAATACACTATTTTTCTTATTAGTTACTCCCAATCT
The DNA here is from genome assembly GCA_947311025.1 of Lypha dubia. Classification (NCBI taxonomy): domain Eukaryota; kingdom Metazoa; phylum Arthropoda; class Insecta; order Diptera; family Tachinidae; genus Lypha; species Lypha dubia. Next base: position 74,034,548 of record OX371260.1, read on the forward strand.
TTTTTGGGATTTGATTTTCACTTCACTTTTACAAAATTTTCATTCAAATTGAAAATGTTCGGAACTCATGACAGGCACGATTACTCTTAAAATAAAACCCGCTTAATTGAATTTTTTTTTTGGTTAAAAATAAGCTAATTTATATAAAACAAACATTATACTTTACTGGTGACAATACTTTTTAGCGGCTGAAGAAATAATTTTTTATTCTATACCAAAACTTTATCATTAATTATTTGTAATGCTTTACTTTTTACTAATAACACAGGGGAATAAAATCGAAAAAATTTTAAAGGCTTTAATAACCACTATATAGATTTGATGCATCATGGATACATTATTACGAAAATGGTAAAATTTTTCAATTCTATGGATAAGTTTTTTTTCTTTAATTTTTTTCTAAATTTTGGAATTTTCGAAGGGGCAGATTTACCAATTTTATTATAACTATGGAACGGCTTTTTCAATTTTGTCACAAAACATACTAAAAAACTTGAAATGAAATTACTTTTAAGCCATGCTAATATTATTTTTTTATAAACTCAACGGTTTCGGAATTATTTAGACTGCAATAATTAAAATTAATTTTTTTTATGCAAAATTTTTTTTTTTTTTTTTTTTTTTTTTTTATATTATTTATTGAATCTTTAATTATTTAAATTGAATTATCAATAAGTTTTTCAAATCTTAAATCTAAAAAAATATTAAATATAAGTTTAGCCAATGCTAACAAAATTTTTAATTTCAACGGTTAATTTTTGTTGTTTTACATTTCTCCTGAACGGCTGAGAAAAAGATTATCCCTTCTTTTCAGCCGGGTGTGGCCTCTATAATGAAGAATATTGCGCGCAAGTGGATTTGGGTGCAACTCAAGTTTTTTTATATATTTTTTCGCGTGTTTTGAAAATACTGTCTTCACCAACGGAACATCTAGATCTTTATGAATTCGATGGTTTCTGACATACCAGGGGGCTGCTGTAATTGTACGTAGAATTTTATTTTGTCGCCTTTGAATTTTTTCGACATTTGATGCTGAGGCAGTGCCCCATAACTGGATTCCATAGAACCATATTGGTTTCAGGATCGCGTTGTATAATAGTAGTTTACAGTCTAGGCTTAGTATAGAATTTCTTCCAATAAGCCAATTCATTTGAGCTGCTTTTAATTTCATTTGAGTCAACTTTGCGTCTATATGCGATTTCCATGTTAAACGACGATCAAGATGAACGCCTAGATATTTGACTACAGTGTGTTGTGGTATAGTCTCGGTGTTAATTTTTATAGGCGGGCATGTTTGCCTGCGCAAAGTAAAAGTGACGTGTGCGCATTTCTGCTCGTTAACTTTTATACGCCATTGTTTGAGCCATTTTTCCAGTTTGGATATATATTCTTGTAAGTTGCGGGAAGCTTCTACAGGATTTTCGTGAACGCTTAGAAAGGCTGTATCATCCGCAAATGTTGATGTATGAATGTTACTGCTTAACGGTAAGTCAGAGGCATATATTAAATAAAGTAAGGGTCCGAAGATACTGCCTTGAGGGACTCCGGCTTCAATCGACTGCGGAGGGCTTAAAAAATTGCCTTCCCTAACTACAAATTTACGTTCCATCAAATAGCTTTTTAAAAGCTTTACGATGTTTGCTGGTAGATTTTGTGTTAATTTATTGAAAAGACCTTCGTGCCATACTTTATCGAAAGCTTGTGAGACATCAATAAAGAGCGCAGAGCAGTATTTCTTTTTTTCAAAAGTGTCTCTAACGACATTCACTAGTCTGTGAGTTTGTTCAATTGTGCTATGTTGACTGCGAAAACCGAATTGATGATCTGGAATACATCCATTACTAGTCACTATAGGCATCAACTTGCTCATACACAGCTTTTCAAATAGTTTTGAAATGTTAGACAGTAAACTAATAGGCCGATAGGATTCAACCTTTGTATGATCCTTGCCGGGCTTTGGTATCATAGTAATTAGCGAAACCTTCCATTCTTTAGGATAGTGTTCTAGGCGTAGAATACTGTTAAAAATGAATAGTATTATTCTTTTTGCAGTGTAAGGCAATTCTTGAAGCATTTTGTTGCTTATTTTGTCGACACCTGGGGCTTTTCTGGTGTTAAGATTAGTAATAGTATTTTCAATCTCCGTCATGTTAAAACTCATCGGTATTTCTGGTAAAGGGACGACTGGTGGCAGTTCAACAATATCAGCAGAAATATTCGGAGTGAAAACTTTTTCTAAGTGTTTAACAAAAAGTGCACCTTTTTCATCATCAGTTTTTGCCCAGTCACCATTTGGGGCTCGTAATGGGGGTTTGCATATCACCGGCCTTTTTAGTCCTCTGGCTGCACGCCACAGTGAATAATCTGTTTGTGGTGTTGCATCTAGCTCTTGAAGGAATTTTTGAAGGGAAGCTGTTTTTTGAGTTTGCAAAACTTTCCTAAGCTGCTTGGTACACTCCTTAAGCCTTAATTTTAGCTGGGGCGATCTGTAGCGCTGCCAATCTCGTCGAGCTCTCCGTTTTTCAGTCAATAGCCTTTCTATATCTACAGAAAAAATATTGTTAAATCTCACTGGTTGTTTTATTTCATTTGAAGTAGCATTAAAAGCAGCTTGTTTAACATGCGCTTCAAACAACCTGAGAGAATCGTCTATGTCTGAAGGTGTTCTCAGCGGCATTTTTTCCGAGCAATGAGCACTCAGATATTTTCTGTATTTCAGCCAGTTAATGCGTGCAGATGTCGTCGCTAAATCACATGTTGTGTGTGAGTAAATAGTGACAATAGTAGGCGAGTGGTCTGAAGATAAGTCCAAAGATGCTTCAACTTCAACCATCTCGCTGGGCACGCCTTTCACAATTCCAAAGTCGATAACATCAGGAATTTTTTGTCGATCTGTTGGCTGTCCACTTGAAACTACATTCAAACCCATTTTAGATATTGTGTCGAATAAAATTCGTCCCTTAGGTGTAATTAAACGTGAACCCCAAAATGTGTGTTTAGCATTGTAGTCGCCAGCTGCTAGAAAACGGAGGCCCAGTGATTTATAAAAAGCCGTATATTGACTCTCGGTAATTGAGAATCTGGGGGGCGAATAGACAGATGATATTACAAGTTTTTGATAGTAAGTTTCGATGCAGATGTTCGTTGCTTGAAGATAATCTTCACAAAAATCATTCAACAGGTGGTGTTTTATTCGCGTTTTTATTAGGATTCCCGAACCACCACAAGCTCTGCCACGGGGATCCTTGGTGTCGTAAAAATTATATCCACTAATTCTGAAACAGCTTCGAGATGTCAAATGAGTTTCTGAGATAAGCATAACATCGATTTGTTTATCCTGAAGAAAATATTCTATTTCGTTTTTATGTTGGCAGATGCCGTTTGCGTTCCAAAAACAGATTTTTAAGTTCATGGTTTGCTTAGTACAGCCTGCAACAAGGTAGACTGCATTTTCAACATTTCCTGCATCATACAGGACATGTTGAGAGTAAATGTGTTTACAGTTTGTATTAAGCTCTCAAGTGAGGCTTCAATACGACTAAAATTATACCCCGAATCTTCATTTACATTTACGGTTTTTTGCGCCGTACTCTGATTGCTTTTTAAAATACTAGCGTATGAAAATTTGTTGTTAGATTGTTGTTGAGCACTAGTCGCGTTAGACTTGAAAATGTTTGAAAATTGATTTTGGTTGGTGGACGGTTGAGGTAACTGTGGATAGTTAATAGGGGTTTTAGGGTGAGCGGGAGTAGCATTGGTTTTTTTGGTTAATGAATTCTTAAACAACGAGTAAAGGGGGCAGCCTCTATAGTTGGCAGTGTGATTTCCGCCGCAATTGCCACATTTTTTCGCCTTGGTATCACCTTTTATTTTATCACAGTTAGCAGTACTGTGTAACTCACCACATACAACGCAGACTGTAGGCAACTTGCAATAAGTCTTCGTGTGCCCAAATTCTTGGCAGTTCAGGCATTGAACAGGCCCAGCTCTTTTATGTGGAAGCTCAACAGTAACTCTTCGATGCAACAAGTACTTTAAGTCATATATTGGATGCGCTTCATTCTTTTTTATTTTTATGCCATCTGGCTGTAACTCGACTCTAAATATTGGTTGGGGGATTTTTTCTCTATTTTTAATGTTTGAGACATTTTTCACCTTGTAGCCACTATTTTCAAGGCCAGACTTGACCTCTTCCGGATCCACGCTAGAGTCTATACCTTTTATTACGACTGTTAGACCTTTAGCACTCTTTAATTGGTACGTGTAGAAGTTTTTATTTTTAGATTCTAAATCTGAAACAATTTTTCGGTAATTATTTTCATGAGCTACCTGAATTTTTGTCTCATTGATGTTTCCGCGCTTAATTGGAGTTACATAAAACTCATTTTCTCCAATTAATGAGATAAGACTTTTAACCAGCAAACTGGAATTCTGCTCTCTTAAATATATGGGTGGGGGCTTACTCGAACTTGTTGTAGTTGTGCCTTCATCGCCTTGTTCAGATAACATCGCGAAACGATTTTCGGAATTTATTATATTGTTTTTTCCATCTCTGGGAACTTTCGATGTTGAAGCAATTTGAGCTGATTTTGGACTTCTTCCCCTTTTTAACACGGTTATGTATCTGTCCATTCCTGTTTGAATTTTATTATCATTTATTGTACTCACCGCATCTACCATTTTGTGCACGTTGGTCACCTTGTTACTTATTGTTTGTTTGTTTGTTTGTACAGCTAAGCTGACAAGTTTGCTGATGGGTGCAATTGTTGTTGCTTCTTGATCACTATTTAACATGTTCAGAGATAATGATCGCGCACGAGTATTTGTGTTTACTGTTAAATTCAGGTTTTTGTTAAATTCATTTTTTTTACTGTCGTCATCAGCAACTAAAGTTATATATTGCACATTCCTACTGCTTGTAGGATTATTGTTGTTTTTTTCAGAAGATGAACTCATCAGAGTTCTCTTTTTTATTTTCACTTATATTAGTTTGTGTATGCAAATATTTATGTATATTGCACACAAGCAAAAAATAAAATAAAACCAGTAAAATAACTGTTCAATAAATGTTTTGTTTTTTTTTTATATTTTTTGTGACTTGAAAATATTTTTTTATTTAATTTTTTTTTTATATTCAGTTGCGACGATTATAAAAACGCGTCTGTTCACTATGAGAGTCGAAAGTTAATCTTATGCAAAATTGGTAAATTTTTATTCTTCAAAAATAAATAGAAAATCGAAACTTCATATTGTTATTACATGATTAGAAAGGTGGGTATATTCCAAATAAAATAAACTTTACTTCATGAAAATCGATGCATAAATGTTGATTTTATTCAGAATATTAAAAGTATTTATATATCTTATTGTGAAAATTTAATGACGATCGGTCCAGAAGTTAAAACTATATTATAATAATTGCATAAAAGAAAAACACGCTTATAAGAAAAATTTTCGTTAAATTTTTTGAGTTTCTTATATCCGTTATGTACTGTATAGCCTATTATTCCTTCCAGTCACAGTAACATGCTGTGAAAATTTCAGGAAGATCGGTCCAAGGGTTTGATTTTCCTAAAAAGGGGCGTGGTCCCACCCACTTTTCTCCTGGTACGTATTTTAAAGTATGCCAATACCATATGTACCAAATATCATCGACGTAGGTCAAAAAATGCCTAAAATATGGCGATTTAAATTTTAGGGTTATATGGGTGGTGCCACGCCTCTTTGTCCAATCAAAACTTCATAAAGCCTATTATTACTTCCAGAGTCACAGTAACATGCTGTGAAAATTTTCGGAAGATCGGTCCAAGGGTTTGGTTTGCCTAAAAAGGGGCGTGGTCCCACCCACTTTTCTCCTGGTACGTATTCGTATACGTATAAATACCAAAATGAAAGAGAAACTCAAAATATTTTTTTTCTACTTAAGACTTAACGTTAAAGATTTACAACTTTCAAGGTATGTACATAAATATGAGTTCAAGTGATAATTTTGTGTCATATTCCAATATTTTAAGAATCAGCTTGAGGCGCAAAATAACAACATATTCACTCATTTCCAATCATACCTGATACGATCGTTGTTAGAAAATAGTTACCCTACAAGTAAATCATCAGTAAGAATCATTTATATGGTTTTCTAATTAATTTTTGAGTAATTTCCTGGTAGAAATTCCAATATTTTTCGTCTCACTTTTCAATCGTAAATGATACAGTTTTTCATTACTATCAAATCGTTTTTTAATCGCTTACGAGCTCTTTTCGGATCATTTTTTTATTATATTTTATATCGCTTATAAGCCTTTTTTGATTTTCGTGTCTGCCATGACACTTTCCGTGTGAAAGTGAATCTCTTCCGAATATTTTGGTGTCCTGACATTCACTTCCGAACAATTTTTTCGTTCTACTTTCGACTGCACTAAGCTGTGTGAAAGCAAATAGAATCTCATTTATTACACAATAAAACTAAAATTTGAAAAAAATCTTTTTTGAACTTAAGTTTGATATCTTATCTACCGAATTCGGAAATAAAAACCAATATATGTTTGATAAAAACACATGGAAAAGGAGTTTCAAAAAAATTCCCACATTAGCCACCAATCGAGCAAAAATATTCGGAAGTTGCCGGACAATAAATAATCTATTTTGGATACGGAGGAAAAGGGGAAAAAAAATTCCCCCGGAATTATTATTCGTAACTGATTATAAAAGAACCACATTACAGATTTGAATTCTTTATAACGAAAAACATAGTTTTCCACACAACGCACAACTATTATAAGTGCGTTGCCAATTATTTTTATGGCTGGCATCGCCAGTAGGCCTACATTCCATATTATATTATTCTTATGAATTAAGTAGATACACAATTATTGTTATATATATTTATTAAAAAAAAACAAAACTAAAACAAATTAACATTTTTTAATTCAATATAAAGAAAACAAAACAAAAACTTAAAAATAATTTTATATAAAATATATACATATGAGCTAAAAATGTTTCTATAAAAATTATTGATAAGTTTTATTTTCAATATTTGTATACTATTTTACTTCAACTTCAGTAGTGCGATTCAGTAACTTTTAACAATTCGATAATTGTTAAATTTACCGACAATTATTGCGATTTGCAGTAACGATTTTGTTATTCACTAAATGCTTCTTAACAACATCGTTATAATTTCCTTTTATTTTGGCATCTCTATCAATATATAACAAAAGCACAAAGAAAAATAAACAAAAAACAAATAAATTAATTTATTTATTGAAATTTTTCCCAAAAATTTTTTAGAATTTAAAAAAATGAATGTTTAATTTTATGAAATTTAGAGAAATGAATGTTAAATTGCATGTTTAAATAATGGTAATATTATTTCTATGCATAAAAGATTCTGTGTTTGTGTATATTGTTATAAAAGATAAATTTTGTTCTTTGCATAACGCACGTGCTACGATTGAACTGCTGACTTTTATTTCTTTCATAACAACCGAAAAATTATTGTCGTTTACATACCGATAGCGAATATCGTTAAAAGTGTTACTGAATACCAAATTCGATTTTTCTTTATATTAAATTTTCGTTATATTAATTTTAACAATACGATTATCGTAATGAAAGTTACTGAATCCCACCACAGAAATAGTATACAAATATTGAAAATAAAACTTGCCAATAATTTTTATAAAAACATTTTCAGCTCAATAAAAACAATGGGCGCGTTCAGCAGAAAGAGCTGCTACTAAACAGTTTAGATGTAGCAGCTTTTGATTTGATTAATTTTTCTGAACGGTCGACTCAACATGTTTGCTCAACGATCAATAATCAAAGCGTTCAGCAGATTATTGAGCAACAGTTGTGTAGCAAACTGTGTCTGCTGAACGCACCCAATATTTTAAAATGTTTAATATGTATGTACATATGTATATACATATGTATGTATATCAAAAAAAATTTACATTAATTGTAAATGTACTCAAGAATTACGGCCTGTTTCACACTGTCGACAAGTCGATGTCGTTCTCTTATTTATATTAAAAACAAAAACAAATTTAAATATTTTGTTTTTGTTTTCAATAGCTGTGTTCATTTACTAAAAATTGTTACAAATTTGTAACAATTGTTACTAGAAAGCGTTCATTAACCCAAAAAATTTGCAACGAGAGAGCGTCGAAAGAGCGTAAAAAATTGAGAGACAGAAAAATTCTTGCAAGTTTTTACAAGTAAAATTTTTACTTGTAATAATTATTCAAACAGCTGTTTTGCGTTTGTGTTTACAAAACAATATTTCTAAATTAAGTTGCAAATAAAAATATTTTGGAAAATTCAAGAAATTGTAAGTAAATGTGAACTTTTAAAACGATAAAAAGTATTAAAAAGATGTATCTTAGGAACAACAATAATAATAATAATATTTTTCTAGTTTTAACAGCCTCTGAAATGTTTTTGTTTTCTTTTTTCTTTAATTTTCACAGACCAGCTGTTATTTCTAATATTGTAAATATTGTGAGTACCTAGGTACTCGGTACTTTACACTAAGCAGGCAAATAATTCAATTAGTTCAGATATATATTTGCAAATAAATTAAATTATTTTTAAAATTAACTTTGAAATAGTAATGTTTTTAACTATCAAATTCTATTTCTACCACCATATGTCCACATGTGCAACGCAGAGAGATTTATTTTCACTTATATTGCGAAATGATTGTTCGAACTTATGTTTAACAAATTAATTGGTTGCTTTTTCTTTTGCAGTTGTTTTTATTTACCTTAATTACATAAATAAAAGAAACTTGATAAAATTTGAAAAATAGTCTAATTTATAAAAAAATTTAAATGTACTTCCAATCTTCAAATTACCTAATTTATTTTTTGCCTTAGCGTAAATTAACACATAATTTATTAAATTACTTTTTTACTGCTTTTTTTACTGGTTTAATGCTGGCAGCAACATGATATTTAATTTTGGATAAAGCTTTTTATTACAGTACCTCAGGTAGAAATTTAGAAATTAATCGAAAAAGCTACAACAATCTAACGAATAGCGTTTTTTTCTAAGAAATAACGAAATCGGACAAAAAATTTATAATAATTTGTAAAAGTAAATCACGAAAATCATCCATTACAAAAATATATTTCTTAAATATGCCAGATAATATGTTATAGCGTATAAACTAATTAAAAATAGATATTTTATTCATTAATTTTATTCAAAAGTAGCTAATCACCCTTATCGTGTTTAGTGTATTTCGACTACGCCTAGTACTAGATTAAATAAAATTGCAAAACTTTTCATCATTCTATTACAAGCAGTACTCGAAAAACGCCAGTCACGACAATGCTGAATATAAATGAACATAATCACATTATTTTTATAGTAATATACATATATGTATAATTTGTCCAAAAAATATAGAGGTAGTTATTAAGTACTCATATATACCTATACATTACAACACTACTTTAACTTGCAAATTGTTACTAATAAAGTGTTCATTTACTTTTTCACATTTTTTGTTACTCTCTCGTTACTAATTTTTACTAGTAAAGTAAATGAACACACTTACAGCCTAACCCACGATGTCGATCGATATCGCTCGCTTGCTTTTTCAACGACAAACAGCTGTTTTGCGCCCCACTAAAAGTTTTCAGCACGACAAGTCGATCGACAATGAAAGCGAGCGATAACGTAAACATTTTCATACAAATTTCCGACCCACTAAGAAATATTATGCGACAACAACTGTCAAAATCAGTCACGAAAGTTTTGTTGTCGACAGAGAAATTAATTTGACAAAATAATTTAAAAAATGTTATTTTATATGAATGTATGTACAATGTAATAATTTTAAAAATTTTCATGATGGGAAATTAGTAGGTATTTACATAAATATGTACATACATACATACGAGTACATATATTAATAAATATATTGTTGTACAGATAATAATTATTCATTAGCATTTAACAGGCAAAACCGAAGCCGCTGCAGGGTCTTGTTGAATTTGTGAAATTAACAAAATACCAAAAATTATTTTGATATAAATATTTTTCACAAAATTCATTTATTGAAAGCATATGTTTTGTGTTTAAATTTGTAGCAAGGCATATCCAAAAGGTGAGCTTACTAGCACACCTACCTTAATTCGCTTTATATTAAACTAACTTTATATTCATGCCAACTGATACAGTTTTAAAGCATACACAAATAATTGTTACAGCTTGGAAATCAATCGCAAGAAAATGTTAAATTTATTTGCGTTTTTTGGTGAAAAGCGAGTACTTTATGCCAACAATATACATGTTGTTTTTGGATTGTTGTACTTGTAATGGAACTGTGCATACCTGGTCGTTGTGCCACGTTCAAATGGCCATATTTATGGCTCAATTTACATGGAATATTTGATGTGGCAATATAGTCATTTGACAATGATTACGTTAAAACGTAAAGCCAGACAACCGACAAGTCGATAGTTAGTGGGTCGCTTATGCGAACGATAATGAGTGAGTTGCTGTCGCTCTATCGACTTGTCGGTCGATATCGTGGGTTTGGCTGTTAATATAAATAAGAGAACGACATCGACTTGTCGACAGTGTGAAACATGCCGTTAAATTTTTAAATTTTATTTGTTGCGGGTAAGCAATATCTAAATATATACATACATATGTATTTCTTTGGTTGTCAAACTCATCAGTAGATATATTACCCTTTATGTTAAAAAAGTTTTATTTTTTGTTCGCATCCTGGGTAGCTTCTGCCGGCTCCATGGTTTGCACAGGTGGATTCCCACTCTGCTGCAGGTACTGCTGTGGTTGCAGGTATTGTGGTGACGGCTGAAGGTATTGCGGTGCCTGCTGATACTGTTGTTGTGGCCATATGGGCATTTTATGGAATTCTAAAAAGAAAAAAAAATTAAATTATTATTGTTCTTAAGTTCGTAGTAAATTGTTTTATTTTTAAACTTTTGGAACAAATGTACTTTAGTGAAGTTGCTCCAAACCAAATAAAAATTAGCCTATATGATAGAAAATTGAGAAATAAGAAGAAAATATGAAATAAAAAAGTTGGCGGCAACCCATATTTTTCGAGTTATGGGCTTTTGAAGTTTTCATATATATGTACATACATATGTATGTGCGATTTCCCTTTGCATTTTTCAACGTACATATAAGGCCAATTTTGATTTCGTTTGAAAGCTTTTGACTAGATTTTAATGGAGTTGTTAAAAAAACAAAAGATTTCAGTGATACTTAAAAAAAAATATTGTTTTTATTGTAGTTATACCTATTAAAGTATAATAAATTAGTGTGAATTGCTGTGAGACTCTTTTCCAGCGAACAATCTGCTGCCATTAATGTTATATTTTCATATCATTGTTTGGGTGAAAATTAGAGATGTGCAAATGTCGCAAAACAACAACCGAATTTGAAAAAACTAAAAACGCCAAAATGTAGCCAAGACCTTTCTCTTTAATACCCTATATGCGGTTTTTTGGCACAGCTCCCCATTTACAATATATTCGGCCAACAGTGGTGTGCGTGACTCTAAGTGAAACTTTGAAAAATTTTGTTGAAAACAACAACCGAATTTTAAAAAACCAAAAACGCCAAAATGTAGCCAAGACCTTCCTCTTCAATACCCTTTATGCGCTTTTTTGGCACAGCTCCCCATTTTCAATATATTTGGCCAACAGTGGTGTGCGTGACTTGATGTGAAACTTTGTTTGAAAAATTTTGTTCGAAACAACAACCGAATTTGAAAAAACTAAAAACGCCAAAATGTAGCCAAGACCTTCCTCTTCAATACCCTTTATGCGCTTTTTTGGCACAGCTCCCCATTTTCAATATATTTGGCCAACAGTGGTGTGCGTGACTTGAAGTGAAACTTTGTTTGAAAAATTTTGTTCGAAACAACAACAGAATTTGAAAAAAACTAAAAACGCCAAAACGTAGCCAAGACCTTCTTCTTCAATACCCTTTATGCGCTTTTTTGGCACAGCTCCCCATTTTCAATATATTTGGCCAACGGTGGTGTGCGTGACTTGAAGTGAAACTTTGTTTGAAAAATTTTGTTTGAAACAACAACCGAATTTGAAAAAACTAAAAACGCCAAAACGTAGCCAAGACCTTCTTCTTCAATACCCTTTATGCGCTTTTTTGGCACAGCTCCCCATTTTCAATATATTTGGCCAATAGTGGTGTGCGTGACTTGAAGTGAAACTTTGTTTGAAAAATTTTGTTCGAAACAACAACCGAATTTGAAAAAACTAAAAACGCCAAAACGTAGCCAAGACCTTCTTCTTCAATACCCTTTATGTGCTTTTTTGGCACAGCTCCCCATTTACAATATATTTGGCCAACAGTGGTCCGAGTTTTTTTTTATAAGCATTAATAATACTGTTTGTACAAAAATATTATGTTTTCACATTTATTTTTGTCCTTTATTCATTTTAGAGTAATATCGATAAAATTTTTTGTTCTAAATAAAGTTTTATTTAAAAATATTTTAAAACCACTAAAAGTTTGTTAAATGTTGTTTTGTTAGATTGTAGCATGTGGCCAACAGTGTGTAGTATGCATTGCGATTCAATAGTACCGCAACATGCAAGCATTGACAAACTGCAAGCAAGATATTTTGTGTGTCGGTAATTTGACACTTGTACGGTTAATCAAGTGCAGCAGCACAATGCACTTAAATGAATCACATTTATTAACTGCATTTGTTTGATTGTAAATATAAGCAACACAAAGTATCTGTTGCTTTTAAGTATGCACTCGTTGGACTTTAAACACATGCCATACATAAATAGTTGGAAGCTAAATATGCTTACCCAACAATAATATATATTTCTATTCTTTTACTCTTATGTTAAGATACCCCTAAGAATTATTCTCATAATTAGTATATAAGCCAATGTCATTTAGTTTATAGAACAATTAATAAATCATCAGTCTTAGGAGCTCCAATAATAAAAGCTCTAAGACCAAAATTAAATAAAATAAGAACAATTTTATTACAAGATGTTGCGTAGTGGAAAAAGGCTATAATTGCAAACCGTCTTGCGGAGCCATTATTTGTTTTTTATAAACGTCAAAATCTACATATAAAATAGTCCACAACACTATTATACATTTTTGCTATACGTCGCACTTTAGTTAATGGCACATTCAATTTAATATATGTATATTTTTGAAGTTATACTTCTTATGCGACGTCCAACCATACGTGTGAAATTTAACGAAACGCTGTGTGACTTGAGTGTGTATTTGTACCTACATATGTGTTAGAGTTCTCATCAATTGAAGCTAAAGTGTTCTCTGCATAAAATTTGGCTCCTGCCAAGCAAGAAAAGCAAAAAAAAATGAAAGAGAAAGAGAAAAAAGAGAAACAAAATAAGTAAACAAATTTCGGTTATGTGCGTTTACTTTTGTCAATGTTGACTATTGTTGTTGTATTTCACAGCAAGAAAAGCAAAAAAATAGAGATAACACTGATTTAAAAATGCTTTTAACGAACAGCATTCATTACATGAGTCAAAAAGGGTTAGATCAATAATAAATCAAATTAAAAAATATTTAAAATAAGTATATACATACTACATATATGTATGTATGTACATATATTGACATCTCCCTTCTTCAAAGTACACAGCATTTTCGTGAAGCATACGTTCTTGTACTTTAGTTAAAGTTAAATTTAAAGTAGAAACAAAGTGCAAATACAAAATAAAAGTGAAGAAAGTGACTAATTAGAGTGAATTAGGGCTTCAACAAGTGCAGGTGATTTTATATGAATTTAAAATAATGCTTTATTAGCATTATTGAAAATATTGTTTCTTATTATAGAAGCAGTTAAGACTGCAACAACCACAAAATGTATTAGTGGACATTTCAAATGCAAATAATACACAAAATTCGAGTATGTTTTTGTTTAAATTTGCATATGAACATAAGTTTTATTCATTTCCATTTTAAAACAGATGATATTATAACGGGCATTGCTAACGCTTCCACCAACAACACTATGCCTACTGCAACCACTTCTAATAATGCAGGTGATTTAATATAAAATCAACAATTAAAAAATATTTTTAACTTATATTATGATTTTTATTTTCTTATAATATTATTACGGCGTAAGAAGTATAACTTCTACAGAGTGTGATCTACACACCCCGCTTTTTTTTTAACTGCAGTAGTCAAAATAGCAATCAGCTACTTTCTTGAAAGCAAATAGAAACGCATAATTTGAAAGAGAATTTGAAAGCAAGCTACCATCAAATTTTAAAAGTATGAGTGTATTGGTAAAAAAATGAGAGAGTAATAAAATTTTAAACAAAATTTGCAACAAAACTTGATCGTGTGAACCCTAAGTTTTTATCTTTCAATTTATCTTTCAATTCGGCTAAAATCTGTCGCCGTCGTAGATAGTTTTGGGTAGTCATCGGGAAGAAATTGACTACTAACTTGATTTCAATTTTGCTTTCAAGTTATCTTTAAATTTTTCTTTCAAGTAATAGAGTGCAAGGCGAACTATTATCAGGTAGATGAATAAGATAAATAGAAATTAAATTGATACGTGAGCGGCTCATATACCTCACTTGCAGCTTTACCGTTGTGCCCCTAAAGGAGCACTTTGGCCATTTTCTGACTGCAAATCCCCTTTTTGGGCCTCTTTAATTTAAGTCCCCTTTTGGATCAATATGATTTATTTTGTGCCCCTTTTTGAACAAAAAAGAATACATTTTAGAAACAAGCATAGAAAATATTGATTTTTTTAATGTTTTACACATTAAAGATACTTTTAATATATGTATGTATATGTATATTGGCCACGAAGCCAAGCTTTAAATAAATACTAACAAGATCTCAAGGAGTGAAAGCAAAATATTGTTTTTTTTACCAAGAATTAATATTGGGGTTTATTACGGTTCTCGATTCGACTTCGACAATTAGTGAACCAGACGAATTTGTAACTGAGTTCAAGCTATTAGAAATCAAAGCGAATGTCAAAAGCTATGAAGCATTTTTAAACATATCTAAGCCTAAAAGCTTTTGGCATGAAATAGGAAATTTAAAAAACTGTTTTGACGACAAATTATATCCCAACTTGTATAAATTTGCATCATATATATTTACTTTGCCACATAGTAGGGCTTCTGCTGAACGTGTTTTTCGAAGCTAGCATTACTAAAAAATAAATTAACAAATAGGCTCAAAGTAGACACTTGTCCGTCCATGCTATCCGCCTCAAATTTGTTTCAAAGTGACTTGGAAGATTGGATTCCTAGTGATGAACTTATTCAAAAATACAGAAGAACAGTTTCAAAAAAATAGGTATTGGGTGCAAAACTATATAACTATACATATATTTTAATTTGCTTACATCTTTTAATTTAATAATGAGATGTATAGAAAATTTACACAATTGACTTTCTCTTGCAAATCGTGTTTCATTTGTTATCAACACTAAATGCTTTTCCTCTAAGAGAATAAATTTAGGTATCTGTGTCTTAAGGCCCAACTATAATATGCATAAGCTAGCTTAAAGGCCCAACTATAATATGCATAAGCTAGCTTAAGTCAGCTTAAGCAACTGTGCGAATACATGTAAATCGTATGTGGCAACTATAATGAACTTAAGCAAAATTTTCGTTAAGTTTCATTTGCTTAAGCAAAGTGCGAAACTGAACGCACATTCCGTACGGAATCAGCTTTTCTACTAATACATACATACATATGTATGTTTGTACGTAAAAATAAATTAATTTTGAAAATGGAAAAAGGAGACGAAATAGTTTACATATAAAATTTAATAGAAAATGTGGAAGAAAAGAAGTGTCTGTACACGAAAGTGACATTTCATATATTTTATTTAACATATTTTATTTCCACTAATGTATATTTTAGTACTTTTGCCCTTAATAAAATAAATACTACAAAGTACATAATTTCGGTTGTATCTTTTCTTATTATTAGTAAAAATAATAATATACATATGTACATACGTATATTTTAGCATATTTTTTTTTAATTACAATCGTTTTATATACAACATTTGAGTACAAGACTCAATTTGTTTAGGATAAATAAGAAGATACAAATTTTTCGAAAAATTATTTATGCTACATATGTATGTATGTGTGCAACTATGACTACTTAAATTTTAAGTCGCATAAGTACATTATAGCCACCTAAAAGTCTCTGCAAATTTCCTTAAGCATTTGACAGACTTTTCGTTCAATTTTGACATTAGCTTAAGCCAGCTTATGCATATTATGGTTGGGCCTTTAGAAAACTTAAGTACGTTATACATATTGTTACCATGAAATGTATTTTATATTTCGTAGCTATATTTTTTTTCATAAAATGAATACATATATTTTCGAATTTTTATATATTTTTATATTAATTTATGTACATACCATATGAGAATTTTTTTTCTTGCTTTATTTTCGTTATATGTATGTACATACATATATTTTATAAAAAAACTTTTAATGAAAATGTTTGTTAACCTTTGTTTTTACAAATGAAACGTATTTATTTGCTTTATTTTTTCTTGTTTTTGAAGATGCCCCTTTTTTCATAGAAATCCCCTTTTTGTGACCTTTTTTTTGGAAAAATCCCCGTTTTTGTGCCCCTTTTTGAAAATTGTCAATGGTAACGCTGCTCACTTGTGAGAATCGTTCAGTTGAACCAAGGCAAATTCGTCTAAAATTCGCCTTGAGTTGAACTAGTTCCACAGGGTAACCAGAGATGACACGAGACGGAAGATTTTGCATACTTGTTTGTATACACTCATACAATCGCGGGTTTGGTTTTTTTCTTTGTGCTGTCTTTCTATCCAAATTAAAATTATAAATCGCAAAACTAATTAAATACCCATATATTTCTCTAATTCACATTAAAAATATTATTAATTAATTAATTTAAGTTGGTTTTCACTGATCGTTTGTATTTTATCACTATAATATCTGCAAAATATCAGAATTTATCAAGTACTAGCTGATCCCGGTGTACTTCGCTACCCCCCTCGTTATAAAATAAAATTAAAAGTATTTATATATCCTATTGTGAAAATTTAATGACCATCGGTCCAATAGTTAAGACTATATTAAGATGTTTTATTTTCCTATAAAGGGGCGTGGTCCCACTCACTTTTCTCCTAGTACGTATTCCTAATTATGTCAATACTATATGTACCAAATATCATCGGCGTAGGTAAAAAAATGCCCAAAATATGGCGATTTCAATTTTTGGGTTATATGGGAGCTGCCACGCCCACTTGTCCGATAACGCCCATTTTTGTCCTGATTATTCACATTAGTAACATATGAACTATTGCAATGTTTCAAAACTCTTGCTATCACAATAGTCAAGATATATGATGTTATTCAATTTATGTGGGAGGGGCTACGCCCACTTGAAATATTAAAAGCCTAAAACCATCCTCTATAAATTCCCTTTTGAATGACACCAGTTTGGGTCAAATCGGTTGGATAGTTTCCGAGTCTATAGCGAACATGGGTACAAACATTTTTTGTATTTTATATATATAGATAGATGTATGTATGTATGTATGTGTGTAAGTAATAAATCACCACCATTTGGCAAATTTACAGCATATATGTACGTATGTATATAAATTTAATATACAGAATATATAAGCACATACTAAATTGTTTTATCACTTTATTTTCTAATTATATCCCGTAAATACTTAATATTATAACATATTATTAAATTTAAGTGTGCTTTCATGTAGCATTTTCCACTAAAAACTGAACTTTTTTTTTGCTTTTCGTTTTGTTTATCTTCATAACAAACACACTAATGTTGTCTCTTTTTCACGATGCCGAGTTATGATAATTAAAATATAATCGAAGTCCAATTTTTTTTTTGTCATCTCTGGTTACCCTGTGACTAGTTCGTTCAGGAGCTACAGACCAGAGACTTAGCGGCTATTAGCCGGCTTAGCTAGCCGTCGACGATTTTTGATAGCCGCCGCCGCCAATGAAAACTGTTCGGCGCAAGTCTCTGCTACACACCTCTAATTTATTGAGTTATAAATTTATATTGAACACTTAAGTTCACAGAATAAGTCTATGCCTAAGTTGATCGAATTCTGTGTATAAAAATTAGAATTTACCATAATTAAAAGTTGGCATTGCTTACATATATAATATAAAATAACGAGATATGCCACCAGTTGAAGGAGACATGGTAATTAATAATAACCAACAATCAAAGCCAATGTCTGGCCCAATAATTGGAATAATCTATCCTCCACCAGAGGTTAGAAGTATCCTTTTTACAAACAGTGTTTATTTTTCCAAAAATATATTGGGTTTTCTTTACATAATTTAATATAAAGATATTGTTGATAAAACCGCAAGCTTCGTTGCACGAAATGGACCTGAGTTCGAAGCTCGTATTCGCCAAAATGAACTTGGTAATCCCAAGTTCAACTTCTTAAGTTCTGGGGATCCGTATCACGCCTATTACAGATATAAGGTCAATGAATTTAGGGAAGGAAAAGGTGATGCAATTATAGATATGTTGATGCTACAGCTAATACATTTACCTTTGCAGATGCAAGTGCTCCAAGTGTGGTTACTGGCATCAAACAACTATCGGTTACTAGCGCTGCTCAACAAAAACAGCAGGAGCTCTTAAAACAAGTTGCGGAACAGCAGTTTGTGCCAAAAGAACCTCCGCTGGAATTTGAATTTATCGCGGATCCACCATCGATTTCAGCTCTAGATTTGTATATATACTTTATTTACATATTTTCCCAATGTATCTCGCACTAACTTTTTAAAAAATATTTTAAACTTTCGCAGGGATATTGTCAAACTAACTGCTCAATTTGTTGCTCGTAATGGTCGCCAATTCTTAACAAATCTTATGAATCGTGAACAGAGGAATTTTCAATTTGATTTTCTACGTCCGCAACATTCCCTTTTTCAATATTTTACTAAGCTTTTGGAACAGTACACAAAAATTTTGATTCCTCCGAAAGATTTAATTGGTAAGCTTAGGGCTGAAAGTAATGCTGGCCGAATTAGTATGAATGCTGTACTTGATCAGGTTAAATATCGAGCAAATTGGCAGAAACACCAAGAGGCACAACGACGTCGTGAGGAAGAGAAAATTGAAAAGGAAAGAGGTAAATAATTGCTAAATAGGCTAATTAAAATATTCATCTTTTGTGATGAAAATTAATTCTAAAAATAATTATCGAAATTTAGGAACAAATCTAGTTTAGCGACGCATTTCCAAATGTAAAAAATTTCATAGGGCGATAGAAAATCAAAAAATAAGACGAAAGTTTTATGTGGCAACTTTCCCGGAAACGTATAGTTTTCGAGTTATTGGCCTCTGAAGTTTTCATATAAAACTGAATATCCAATACATTTCTGAATGAATTCTTTCCAAAACAAAAAATATGTTGTAGAAAATTAAAAATAAGAAAGTACCTATTAAATAAAAATATTGGTGGCTATCCTTTCAAGAGTTATGTGCATTCGAAGATTTTATATAAGACAGTGGTTATACACCATAGTGCTCTGTACATCCAAACGGCGTTTCAATACAAAATTCTAATGTTGATATAATATTGTGCCAATGCATGAAGTGAATCATTCTCCACCGTTTTTCAATACTAGATAATATTTCGACATCGGATTCAAATTGTACTGCTAATGGCATGATATCATATTTGCAATGTGATAAAACATTTTGTACAATGCTGGTTGTTGATGTCGGTTGTAGCTGAATGGGCTTAAAGCTGCAATGTGTTTCCGTGTTCCAGCATGCTGAACAAGGTTGGATATTTGAGCGTGATATCGCATTTGCAATAACATCATCTTGCTTTTGTGTTATTATTTGGTTAAGGCCGAATCCATTGCTTAAACTCACATTGTGATTCCCAATCCTTTTGTATTTCGCTTATGATCTCCTTTTTTAGACTCCATTCTTGACACTAACTTTAAATATTTCTTTTAGTAAATATAAATTTTACTAATTTTAGTGTTACAACCCTTTACATATGTAAACTTTTACGCATTTGATAAAAAACGAACAATGATCGCAAGTCTCAAGAATACTTTGTTTTTGCAAGCTCTTTAACAGACTTGCGAACAACTTTTACGACAAAAAACAATTATGTACTCTGAAAATCTAAAAGGGACAAAAAATTTCTTATAATGAGAAGTTACAAATTGTTTATAACAACAAGACGGTTTAACGGTTCTTGTGAATGCGTTTTGGTACCTCTTAAACATCTGTAAAATTGAATATAAAAATTGTACACAAATATAATGAAATGGTATTGAAACAGTTGTATTTTTTGTACAAAATTCTTTTTTCTCATACTGTAACAAAACATTGTGTTTAATATGATTTGGAGCCACCCAAAATTAAAAAAACGCACCAAAATTAAAGAAAAAGCGCACCACGCACCAACTCGGATATTTTTCGCACAAAACATTTAGAAAAGCACCAAAAAAGGTGCGAAACGCACCAAGTTGACAACGCTGTTGATTAGAAACAACACTACCACATTCAAATAAAAGAAACATACTAAAATGAGTGGAGTACTCGTATGAATATGTGCCGAATACAATATTATTTGAATGTTTACTACCTACATGAATATATCTAGGCGCACGGTAGTGCACAGGTAGGTAGGTAGTGATGAGAAATTACCGAAAATGTTTTTTTAACGGGCACTTTTCATCTGGGGGACAATCATGCCCCTTTTTTTGTATGGGGCACCTCTAGTTGAGCTAGAAAGCTTAAATTTCGTACACAGGTAGGTCCTGATGAGAAATTAACAAAAATAATTTTTAAACGGGCACTTTTCGCCTGGGGGGCCTGGGGTTCCCTTATTTGTATGGGGCATTTCCAGTATAGCTAGAAAGCTGAAATTTGGTACACAGGTAGGTCCTGATAAGAAATTAACGAAAATGATTTTTAAACCTGCACTTTTCATCTGGTGCGACTATGGTGCCCCTTCTTTGTAAAGCGCACTTCCAGTATAGCTAGAAAGCTGAAATTTTCTAAACAGGTAGGCCCAGATAAGCAATACATATAAATATTTATACAAAAACAACTTAGAAAAAAGAAGTGAGATCCACACAAAAACATAAATGTGAAAATAAGGCCAAGTTCGTATCCAACAATTTTCGGCCGTAAAAAGTACTGAGATCAAAATAAGGGCCAAGTTCTTGATAGGTACAATTCCATCTCATTTCTAGGCAACCTATAAGCTTGGTAATATTTTTCCAAGAATTCTTTCCCATATTAGAAAGGCAAAAAAATTTTGCCAAGCTTACAGGTTGCCTAGAAATGAGATGGAATTGTACCTATCAAGAACTTGATCCTTATTTTGATCTCAGTACTTTTTACGGCCGAAACTTTTTGGATACGAACTTGGCCTTATTTTCACATTTATGTTTTTGTGTGGATTTATATTACTACTAGTATTTTCTGTATTAAATTTTTTGTGATTATGATCTTGAAAATAATAAATAAACAAATGCATACATAAACGTGTAGGTGTTTAGTAAAATACATTTTCAGTGATTTATTAAGGGGAAAAAAGAGTTAGAAAAAGTTTAGTAAACTAAAATTACACATACATATATGTATTTCAGTTCAATTTAAAAAAAAAAGTATTGTTCCATTACAATAAAAATATATAACACTAGATAAAGTTTGATTTATCAAATAATTAGTTTTTTTTTATGTTTGAGTATAAAATCATTATTATCAGAGGTTGAATTAAATGCATACAATATATATACAACAATATCTAATTTGGCGAAAACTGGTGGTGTTATTCTATATTTTAAAAAACAATGGTTGATTACAAAGATAAAGACTTGCGTAAAAATTTATGAATACTGGATTAGCGCATATATGGCAAAAAATGATAATGTTTCATTTATTATAATAGCAATATATAGGTCTCCAATTTATTCAAAAGCAGAATTTTGTGATGCGCTACAAGAGTTCCTAGAAGAGATATGTGAAAACAACTGTGACATAATAATTGCTGGTGACTTTAACATCGACTGGAGGACTGATTTTTACAAACAGAGAATTGAAGGTATACTGAATGATAATGGTCTGAAACAGATAATGAAGGAAGCAACCAGAATAACAAGCAGCTCGAAAACAACAATAGATTATATTATAACAAATAATGAAATAATATCTGCTAAAACGAATATAAACAATAAAATATCAGATCACGAAGCAATAGACATCTTAATCGAATGTTAAAACAATACTCTAATAACAGAAAAAAAAAAATTGAGATTTTTAAATATAATAGAACCCATTTTAGAAATGAACTGAGTGCAATATTAGAATATAATGATATGTGGAGTGTTAATGAACAAGCAAAACATCTTGATAAATGCATGGATGTTACGATATCAAAATTTATGATAAAAAAACAAATAAATGAAAGCAGTAGCAATAAGTGGTTTAGTGATGTGCTAAGAAATCTGAAAGTACAAAAAGTTAGAGAATACCAAAGAGCAGTAATCGAAAATCAACATAAAACAAAAGAATGCAAAAATAAGGAACAAATAATGAAATGTATAAATTGCGTTAAAATGAATAATAAACTTAATATGGATTTAGATGAAAATCACGTTACAAATAATAGAGATTGCCCAGTTTATCAAAATAAATTGAATTTAAAAATGAGAAGAATGGGTCTAACACACTCAACACATTTTGAAGATTAACAACCAAAGCATGTACGTGCTCTTTATACAAATGTGCAGGGATTAATAAATAATTATAACCAGGTGGAAGTTATTGCGTCAATGGAAAGCCCGGACTTATATATACTTTCGGAAACACACTTAACAAAAAACATCGAAGAAAATGAAATTACTTTAAAAGGTTATGATCATATTGTGTCGTTATCTTCATCTACAAGAACGGGAGGGGTTGTGATATATTTTAAAAAATTATGGAAAGTAAATAAAATACTTGAAAGAGTTGACGGTGTTAAATATTGGATCTTAGCTTGTAGAGCCACATATGAAAATAAAAATTTGATAATTGCTGCAATATATAGATCACCTAGTTATGGAGAATCAGAATTTTGTAAAATTTTTGAAGAAGTCCTAGAAGAAATCTGTGATAATACCTGTGATATTTTAATAACCGGAGATTTTAACATAGACTGGTCAAAAGATTCGTTATATAAAAATAAAATTGAGTGCATATTAAATGATAATGGTCTCAGACAAATAGTAAATGAATATACTAGAGTAACAAAAACTACCAGTAAAATAATTGATTATGTAATAACAGATAACTATAATATATCGGTAAATAATAATGCTGCAAACAAAATAGCAGACCATGAAATGTTAAATATTTTAATAGAAAACAAAAACAATAAATTCACTATTAAAAAAACGATACAGGAAGAAAATAAAGTTAATAAGTGGTTTAATAATGAATTACGATCAATGAAAAAAGAAAAAATAATAAAATACCAAACAGCAAGACTGGAAAATACAAATCAAGCATGGGCAAATTATAAAACTATAAGAAATTTGTATAAAGTAAAAATCGAAAATGAAAAGAATAAATACGTAAATAATAAAATAACCAATGCAGGCGATCAAAAACAAATGTGGAAAGAGATCAAAGATCTAGTGCTTAAGAAGAGCCAAAGTGTGATAAAAACTGTGATATTTAACCAAGTAGAGTATAAAGATAATAAAGAAATCGCCAATCATTTCAATAATTATTTTGTAGATAGTATTAAATTAATAAGAGACTCAATAGAAAATGTGCAATATGATAACCAATTAACTGTGATAAACAAACATCTTAAATTCCGTTAAATAAATATTATAGAACTTAAGAATATAATAAACCAAATGAAAAATAAAAGTGACTATGAAAAAGTATCCAATAAAATCATTCTCGATAATTGGAATATAACGGGAGAAACAATATTAAAAATAATAAATAAATCGTTAGAAACAGGAGAGTTTCCTGATAACTGGAAATAAACTATGGTAACGCCAATAGAAAAAGTCTCAAAAACAAATAAATGTGAAGAATTCCGACCAATAAACACTTTAAAAACATGTGAAAAAATTTTAGAAAAAGTAGTGAAAGAACAATTAGAAAAGTATATTGAAAATAATGCGATATTGTCAAAGTACCAATCAGGATTCCGTAAAAATTACTCATGTGAAACGACTGTAAATTATGTAATAAGTAAATGGAAAAATATACAGAAAACAAAAAAAAGTGATGGCATTATTCCTGGATTTCAAACGAGCATTTGAAACAATTGACAGAGAAATAATGCTGAAAAAACTGCATACGTATGGAATACAAGGTACGGAATTGAAATGGTTTGAGTCATATTTGAAAAATAGAAAACAAATCACTAGTTAACGGTGTTCTATCAAATGAAATTGAAAATAATTTCGGTGTACCTCAAGGTTCTATTTTGGGTGCTCTTTTATTTATTCTATATATTAATGATATGCCGAATATGTTGGACGGAAGTGAAATGGTGTTATACGCAGATGATACGCTGATATATACGGAAGGAGATGATGATGAAAGTTGTCGAGAAAAAATTAATCATGAAATAGATAAAATTAATAATTGGTTAAAGATGAACAAACTAAAACTCAACGAAAATAAAACAAAAATAATTGAAATAAATATGAATAATGACGTAATATTTAAAATTAATGATAAAATAATAGAAAAAGTTAATCATATAAAATATCTAGGCTTTGTAATAGATAAAGAATTAAAATTTAAAGAACATATAGACTATACATGCAAAAAAATTGGCAAAAAAATCGGATTTTTTAAAAGAATAAGAAATAAAATCTCAAAAGAAACGGCAATAAATGTATACAACACGATAATTAAACCACATTTTGAATTTGGATCGACAATAATATATACATGCTGTAATACAACTCAGGTGGAACGAATGCAAAAACTACAAAACAAAGCAATGAGGATAATACTAAAATGTAATCGATATACACATAGAAACGACATGCTGGGAAACCTAAAATGGATGAACGTAAAACAAAGACTGGAACTAAACACTTTAAATTTTATTAAAAAAATGAAACAGGGAGATGCCCCAGAGTATCTATGTGAACAAATAAAATATGTCGGAGAAGTTCAACCGTATGGTCTAAGAAATGCAGAAGATTTTAGAATTCAAAGGGTTACAACAAAACATATGCAAAGATCGCTGTTCTACAAGGGTTTTAAATTATTCAATACATTACCACATAACATAAAAATTGAAAGAAATAATAATGTTTTTAGAAAAAAATGTGCAAATTTTATACGATACAATGTTATTTTATAGAACTTATAACAAATTTTGTAATAAGAATTAATGTACAATTTTTGACAATTTAAAGTATTTTTAATACTAATAAAAACACAATTAAAAAAAAAAAAAAAAAAAAAAATACAAGCGAGGCGTGGATAAGCTACAGAACAATAAGAAACAAATATAAAATCAAAATAGAAAATGATAAGCGCAACTATATAAGCAATAAAATTGAGATATCTAAGGACCAAAAAGAAATGTGGGCTGTGATAAAAGAACTTGTCTTAAAAAACCTAGAAATGTGATTAAATCTGTGATATTTAATAAAGTAGAATATAAAAAAAAATTCCGAGATGGCCGAAAATTTTAACAATTACTTTGTAGATAGTATTAAAGAAATAAGAAACTCAATTGAAAATGTGCAATATAGGGACCTGATATCTGTGATAAACTCAAAATTTAAGTTTCGTGCAATATCTATAGTAGAATTAAAAGCATTGTTTAAAGATATAAATAACAAACCCGATTATAAAAAAATTACAAAGAACATCATTATGGACACATGGGACACAACTGGCAATATTTTAATGAACATTATTAACAAATCATTACGAACAGGAAATTTTCCTACAAGTTGGAAAGAAACAATGGTGACACCTATGGCGAAAGTAATAAATACAAATAAATGTGAAGAATTCCGTCCAATAAATGGTTTGAAAACATGTAAAAATGTGCTGAAAAAGTTGTAAAAAATCAGTTACAGGAATATTTAGAACATAATTCTTTACTATCTAAATATCAATCAGGATTTATAAAGAAGCATTCATGTGAAACAACGGTGAACTACTTAGTAAACAGATGGAAATGTGTAAAGAAAAATAATAAAATATTGTATGTTTTCCTTGATTTTAAACGGGCTTTCGAAACGATTGATCGGAATATTTTAATAGATATGGTATCCAGGGGGGTTACTCTGTAATTCGATTCGAAAAGAAAACTGTTCCAATTTGTATCTTATTTACATTGCAATTCGAAAGCATTTGCTTTCAATTCGAAATACAGAGTAACCCCCCTGGACAATGAACTAGATTGGTTTAAATCATATTTAGCTAATCGAGATCAAAGAACAAAAGTGAATTCCGTACAATCAGACGCGACTGAAAATAACTATGGGGTCCCACAGGGCTCAATTCTGGGAGCACTGCTATTTATTGTTGTTTTTATAAATGAACGAACATTAGAGAAGTGTGAAATAATTATGAATTATATTATATATATTATTATATGAATTATATGAATAAATTAAAATTAAATGAAAATAAAACCAAACTAATGGAAATTAATATGAACACTGATAAACCATTTCAAATAAATAACATCACAATAGAAAAAATAAACACTATAAAATACCTAGTAGGCTTTTGCACTAAGTACATTTAAATTCAAAAACATTTGCTTTTTTAAAAATTCTCAGAGTAAATCCAAGTACAAAAGGGGATCAAAGCAAGTAAATACAAAACGAAAAAAAAACAAACACAACATTTATTCTCTTTATACGCTCAGAGTATTTGTATTTACTCATTCTTATTCACTATAAGTAGAGTAAAGTAAACATATTTTTTGCTAATATTCTGTAAGTATTTTGCAAGGTTCTTATTTTACCATGTGGGTATTTTAAGCATTTTCTTGGTTTTTATTTTTAGCATTAATTTAGCAGTTAATTTTATGTACATACCTATCTAAGTATATACAACTATTGATATGTTGATAAGTTGATCTTAACATCAAATTAAATAAAAGCGAAATTTCATACAAACCAAATAAAACTTACAAAAATACTCGAGTATTTTAGCAAATAGTTTAAGTAGTGGTTGTCTTTACTTAATGTGCTTGGTTCTTATTATGCTTAGTTCTTACATGCTTTAATACTTGCTGTATTTATTTCGTACAAGAACAGTATTTATTGTGTTTGTTTCTTATAATAGAGAACAGAAGAAGGTATAGTAAAGAGAGGGTATAATAAAACAAATACACGAAAAAAAGAGAATGCATTTAAGTATTTGTTTTTTGTACTTTTGCAAAAGCCTAATACCTAGGTTTTATAATTGACAAAAATTTAAAGTTCAATGAACATATTGAATATATTTGCAAAAAGATTGGGAAAAAATTGGATTTTTTAGAAGGTTGAGAAATAAAGTTTCCACAATAACATCTATAAATATGTATAATACAATAATTAAACCGCATTTCGAATACGGATCAACAATTTTGTACTCCAGCTGTAATGATTAACAGATCTCAAGACTACAGAAACTTCAGAACAAAGCCATGCGTGCAATACTAAAATGTAATCGGCTAACATCAATCAATTTTATGCTTAACACCCTAAAATGGTTAAATATTCACCAACGACTGCAATTAAATACAATTAATTTTATTCAAAAACTGAAAATGGGAGAAGCACCTGATTATTTGAAGGAACATACAAGATACGTGAGAGAGGCACAGCCATATAACCTCAGAAATGCTAATGACTTTAGACTACAACAAGCTCATACAAATGCAATGAAGAGAACATTTTTTTTACAAAGGACTTAGGCTGTACAATTTGATGTCAAATGAAATTAAAAATGAACAAAATGTTATATATATTTAGAAAAAAAGTTGTAAATTTTATTAGAAACTAGCATTTAACCCGCTACTTCGTTAGCGTATCCCTTTCTTTCGTGGACATATTTTTACGCCAAAGCTTATGTTGCATTCACTCAGGGCATTGCATATTTAATTTTATGTTTGTAGGTCCAATACTTACAAAGATTCAAAAGTACGTGTTGAAAAACAAAAACGGTCCTTGTCTTTGATTTGCTTCCGCTCAGGAAATTCTATTTGCATAGGTACCATATTAACGAAAATGAGAAAAGTACCAGTTAAAGAACGAAAAAGTACCAAAAAGATCCATCTAACAAATTCTCATTCACTCAGGACCATGCATGTTTAGTTTTATATTAATAGATCTAATATTAAAGAAAATGAAAAAGTACCAGTTAAGGAACGAAAAAGTACCAAAAAGATCCCTCTAACAAATTCTCATTCACTCAGGACTTTGCATGTTTAATTTTATGTTTCTAGTATTAAAACTAAGGGAAATTCAAAAGTATCAGTTGAAGAGCAAAAAGTACCCTCATAGGTTCTTATCCACTCAGGACATTGCATGTTGAAGTTTATGTTTCTAGGTCCCATATTAACGATAATTAAAAAAATTGCCAGTTGTAGAACCAAAAAGCTAAAGTAAGAGATTAAATTTCCCGTATTTCCCATGTTTGGTACTATTTTTCTCCCCATTGAAGCATGAAAAATTTCATTATTGTAGTGGGAGCCCATAATTTAATACGTTTATGTCAATAAATAAAAAAAAATGTTTTATAAAAAAGTACCAAAAATAGTTACGCTTTTTACCCCTTAAACGTCCCAATTTCGAAAAAGTACCAAATTTGTATTTGGATTTTTTAGATAAGTTTCAAATGTGATATAACCCTTATTTCTATGTTTATGGGTTTAAAAGATAGATGGGGTGACAAAAAACTACCAAAATGCAGGTTTAACTCCGTTAAAGGTCTGAATTTCCAAAAAGTACCAGACACCTGTCCGCTTATTTTTCTAAAGAACAACGATAAGCATTAATTTTTTTTTGTATCTCTTTTAGTTTTAGAGATATAAGGTTACCGTTTTTGCCCTTTTTTACCCCCTAAACATTCGAATTTCCAAAAATCCCGTCTTAGTGGATCGATTTGGGGAGAGACCAAGCCCTGGTCCAAATTTTAAGTTTTTGCCTTCAGGCGTTTAAGCTGTGCGATGATGAATCAGTCTGTCAGTAACGTTACAATTTTATATATATAGATAATTAAAAAAATTGCCAGATGTAGAACCAAAAAGCTAAAGTAAGAAATTAATTTTCCCGTATTTCCCCTTTTTGGTACTTTTTATCTCCCCATTGAAGCATGAAAAATTTCTTTATTGTAGTGGTAGCCCATAATTTAATACGTTTTTGTCAATAAATAAAAAAAAATGTTTTATAAAAAAGTACCAAAAATAGTTACGCTTTTTACCCCTTAAACGTCCGAATTTCGAAAAAGTACCAAATACGTATTTGCATTTTTTAGATAAGTTTCAAATCTGATATAACCCTTATTTCTATGTTTATGGGTTTAAAAGATAGATGGGGTGACAAAAAAGTACGAAAATGAAAGATTTACCCGTTTACTCCGTTAAAAGTCTGAATTTCCAAAAAGTACCAAAAACCTGTCCGCTTATTTTTCTAAAGAACAACGATAAGCATTAAATTTTTTTTGTATCTCATTTAGTTTTAGAGCTATAAGGTTACCGAATTTACTCGTTTTTGCCCTTTTTACCCCCTAAACATTCGAATTTCCAAAAATCCCGTCTTAGTGGATCGATTTGGGGAGAGACCAAGCCCTGGTCCAAATTTCAAGTTTTTGCCTTCAGGCGTTTAGACTGTGCGATGATGAATCAGTCAATAACGTTACAATTTTATATATATAGATAACTTGTTCAGAACAATTAAAACTTTTATTGTTAACATATTTAACATAATGTAAATTTCAAAGTATTAAAAATACTACTCATTATTAAATAAAAAATAAAAAAAAAAAAAATTAATGGAGTCATCATTAAACGCAATGCAACACCTTTTTTTTATTAAAAATCGATAAAACTATCATTTTTGGCTGAAAAAATATCAGTCAAAAAATATTACCAAAAAATAACTATTATTTTTTTACTTTTTTTAAAAAAAGTCATAACAGTTTCGGTCCCTGCTTAAAAGTAAACTTTTCTATAAAACATTAAGCAATCGATTTAAAAAAAAACACTTGCTTCCACAAAATGATCTATTTTGTAAATATATTCATTTACTCATAAATATATTCTTTTACTCATATAACATTTATTTACTCACTTAATATTTCATGTGTACCAAGAATGATAGAAATAAAGATTACGCCATCCTGCGTACAAAATTTAAATTTACTGTGCATGTATCACGTCTGACGTCACGCAAACTGTTGTCCCATTGGTTGATAATTTTTTGTTCTCAAACACAAAATAATTGTGTAAACATAACAGTGGGGTAATTTATTATTTTTTCTTGTTATTATTATAATACATAAATTAGCAATACAAATAAATATTTATTAAATTACGTTATTATTTTATTGAATTTTCGCTTTCGTGTACATAATATTCATATTTTGTGCAATTTCCGTATTGAGCGATCTTATTCTGCATCTAAAAAATAGTTTTTTTACTTCCTCACTTCCTTTAATATTCTCTGCTTCAGTTAAATGTTTTTTTAAATAACCACTTGTGAACAACAACTTCTCCTTATTTCAATTCTTAAAAATTGCACCGCTCGTTTCCATCAGTGCATTTGATGGCTTACTTAGCCCACCTTCACTAAGATGGTTAACTCATGATTAGTCCGATCCTTCTGAAGGATTAACCGCTAGGGTAGAGTCGTAATTTTTTAATTTATGGCAAATATAGCCGGCCAAATTCTCCAAACCGTTATATTGCAAGTTTTCCAAATCTTTCGACTTACCCATTTGAAATTCCATTCGAAATCCTCCTGTTTAAAATGTAAAGCACAAACTCTCTCATTTTGAGCATTTACCGCATCGCTCCGATTGCAAAATTTTACCAATAGTTCCGTTTGGAAACTATAAAAGATACAGACTTTCGACTACCTAATGACTATTACATTAGATTTTTCTATTATTGCTGGTGAGACTACTGTACCACTTGTAGACCAGATGAAGTGTTTAGGGATCTATGTATATTGATAACCATTTGACCAAAGACTATAAATATATAAAGATATTGCACGTAGAACCAAAGACTATAAATATATAAAGATATTGCACGTAAAACATTGTACGGGAAATGCTTAATTTGCTGGTGGTTTTAGTAGTAAAACCACTTTTTTCAAGAGAGTCATTTATTTTCTCAGAGAATTTATTATTCTCATGTCTCTACTATTCATTTAGATATGTATACATGTGTTCATACGTTTGTGTCTTTGCATTCACAAGTATGTGTGCATGTGTGTACATTTAATAAACAAACGAAAGATTCCATATAAACAAACAAAAAAACTTTTCGAGCCTTTGCTGCAATAGAGTCATAATTCAAAAAATCTTGTTTGGCAGGAAACGAATTTAAAGTCTAGAATTTACCTATAAATCAATGGTAAAATATTATTCTCCCAAGAGAATAATAAAATACAAATATCTTTCATATTTGTATGAAAATTTTGCACAATATAAAAATTGATATCGCGATTAGTTATATACATATTAGCTCAAAAATGACATATTTTGAATTATGACGCTTTTGAAGCAAAGGCTCGTTTTGTGTTCGCACAATATATGTATGTATGTGGACATAAGATACGTAAAGCTAATGTCGCTGATTCTTATTTGAATGGCAAATATATGTATTTTATTGTTGTACTATTGCAAGAAAACGATTCGCACCGAATTTAATATTATTTAAAATTGGAAATTTATATAACTATGTATGTATATGTACATACATATGTATATAAAATAAAGTGTCACGACGTTTGTTCTCGCTAATCGCCGAAACTACTGGACCGATTTAAATGAAATTTCGCGCAGATATGTTAACAGTGTATAACTTGAAATATAGTATATATATGTATTATTTTGAATTTGAAATAGAAAAAATTGCTTTTTGAATAACCTGGTCATTTATAAACAGATTTTCAAAATTATTGTTTTGTTTGAAAGGTGTTGCCTGCAGTTGGGTCTCATAAATTTATTTTTGGAAATCTGTTAATAACTCTGCTAGCTCAACGGATATCTTGTGCTCGCTGCCGTATGGATTTAATAAAACCCGCGCAAATTTTGTCATATCCATCAGAAATGTTTGTACATGCAAAAAATTGTGATAAAAATTCAGATTTACATATTCCTTGACACATAAGACCAGTTTCACCGCGTATTGCATTTTTACATTGATGGCACTCGGCCATATTTGTTGTCGTTTCACACAATATTTAAGTTCTTCTTGTGAATTAATGGCTTGAGGCAAAGAAGATTTTAACTGGTGAAACAAATTGGATGCTTCCTTCCAACTAGTTACAAAACTAATTTATTTTATTTAAATTAGAATTTTAAATTATTTTTATATTTTCTTATTAATTGAAATATTTTATAATTTAAAAACTCGACCTTCTTTTTTTTCAAATTCGAAATAATTTGGAGCAAATTAAGTCATTTGAGATACTTTGCTCATATGAAAAATGTATGGGAAATCATCTCGCAAATTCCTTCACTTGGTGGGTAGCTCTATCTCAGCAACACAAAGCAAAACAAAAACGAAACACTAACATACATACATATGTCTTCAAATGAGTATATTTAATATTTTGATTTTGTTATTGCAGTTGAATGTGAGTAACACACCATATATGTACATATGTACATATTTTCTCGTCTTGATTTTAAAAAAGAACAACAAAGTCGCTTTTAAAGAACAATCAAATCAAAACAAAATGAAAAATATAACTGTAATAGTGTCGATTATTTATGTTACGAAAAATAAAATTCAACCCCCATCGCATAGCTCTAAAAAAGAAAATGTTACATGTATTTTGTATTTTGAACTGCAATGAGCTGTTGGCTGTTACATCAAAACATTTCTTTCTGTGTTTTTATAGAAAGTTATTCATATAAATAATAATATAAACAAGTAAGAGTGCTATATTCGGCTGTGCCGAATCTTATATACCCTTCACCAATGCATATATATATGATTCGCAGAATATAATAAGCCTGTATATCCTTTGTTAATATCCTTTGATAATACTGTAAGCAGTATGTGTGCATGTTTTATCATTACTTTTTTTCTCACTGAGTTTAAAAGGAATCTAAAATGAAAAACAAATCACATATTTTTTACTTCTAAATACAAATGCATTTTTAACATACACACATATATGTACATACATATATATATAAATTAATATGTTTTTGCAAATTGTCTGTGCAAATTATTCGAGAAATATTTTTAAATGAAATATGTAGAAATATGTAGCTATTATACATATTAGGTACATATGTATGTATGTACTTATATTATCCAATCAGCCTAACAGAACGTATCAGTTTATCGATTTCGAGAAGGCTAAAACAATATTCATTGTTCTAACGTAGGGCTAGTTCAAATAGTAATTATGTAAGTTATTTATTCTTCGTTATTGACCTATTACATAGGTACTTATGTATGTATGTACATATCAAAAAACACCTCATAGAAGGGAAAGTTATTTTACTGGTGACAAAATACTTTTTAGCGACGGCTCATTTCAATTATGTATACAGTATTTTTCGGTTAATTGACCCTACGGTTAATTGGTTTCCACGCTTAATTGAACCACATAATCGGGCAAAAAAATATTGCATACGAAAACACATGTAAATTTCCTCGGATAATTGAACCCGGTTAATTGATTTTCCCGCTTAATTGGTTCAAAATTCATGTCATCAAAAATAAATTTCCTCTTACTTTTACCCGGTTAATTGCAAATGAATTGTTTTTTAGTTTATAAATTTAATTTTTTTGTAAAACTCATGTGCACACAAATAGTGCATTTAATATGTACCTACAATAATAAATACCTGCGTATACACATATATGTACATTTTTTTCTGTTACTTGCATTTTTTTCGTTTAAGGTAAAAAAAAAATTATTTTGAAAAACTTAAAGTGCACATATGCGATTTCTTTTAATTCATTAGTAGTTCCAATTATGCGGATTCTTGTAATTGAACGATTTGTTGAATTAAGCGGGTATCGGCTAATTGGTTCCCCGGTTAATTGAACAAAAAATTTTGATGTGCAATTAACCGAAAAATATATATACCTATGTATATATATATACACAAATGTATATTTAGCGTGTAGTACCTACACCTGTATCATACCATAGCGTTTTAATTTACTTTAGCAAAAATAAAATTTCGGTTCTGATTTTTGATTACATACATATATACAATTTTATAACCCTTTCAGAAATAAATTTAAAATAAATAAATACTCCAGTATTGAACTGAGGAATCGCTCACAATAATCCAACACACGACCCATCGTGCTACTGAGGCTAGATAGTTCTTTGTGTATATTAATTTAAAAAAATATATATATATATATATATATGTATAAAATAACCTGTTTATTATTTTCAAAAATAGTTACAAGCCTATGTACATATATTTCAATTTTTAAAATGAAAAACAAATTGACAAATATACAACATTTTAAAAGATAAATACAGAAGCATTTTTAACATACATATAAATACATCAGAGTATATATGTAATCATCAGTGTGCGACATTTTTTTCCACAGAGTTTACTTGTCTGGTACGTATGTATAGTGTTCTAAAAACGATTTGTGTGCATACATACATATTTATGTTTATAATGTGCTTTGGTGAAAAAAAAATTGAAATTTTTTATGTGTGTAGAATAGTGCTTGGTATCGGAGCTGCCGTTTTTTGTTATTTCTAACAAAAATTGGTAATGTTATTTTTTAATGTGAGATGCGAATATTTTTTCATTTTGGTTAGTTTTTTTCGTTTGAATATTTTTTAACTATATATATAACTTGTTAAGCTTTGAAAACAATTTTTGAAAATTTTTAATTACCTGTTCATAGTACGATTGGGTCACAACACTGTCAACACCTATCCGTACTACTAAATGATCTGCTCTGTGTTATCAAAAAATATTCAATGATTCACATCTAGCTAGACCTGACAACTTTCAAAACAAAAATGGGACGAACGAAAAAACTTTTGAACAACTTTTTTATTTCGTACAAAATTTATTATCATTGCCACATAGTTCTGCTGCAGCCGAAAGAATGTTTTCACAGCTTAATTTAAACAAAACCAAATTTCGTAATAGTCTTGATTTTAAAACTATTAACAATATTATCCAATCGAAATATTTGTGCAAAAATCAAAATGTTGCCCATTATTTACGGTCTGCCAAAGATATGAATTGAAAATTCGTATATAATTTCTAATCTCAATACTGTGAATTGTAAATCTATTAATTTTTTGATTTAAAAGAAAAATTTTGTAAAACAATTACATTTTTTTCCTGAAGTACAAATATTGTTTATTTTAAATAAATAAACACTTTAAAAAGTTTGTTTAAATTTAAGTTTCTTGTTATGTTTTTCACTTATTAATAAGAAATTTATTAATATGTAAAAACAATTTCTTTTTTTCCTTTCTTATTATTTATAAATGTGCAGTACAAATTTTGTTTATTGTAATGATCCTATTCAAAAAAAATTTTAATTTATAAACTTTCAATCAAATGAATTTTGTATAAACATTTGGCAGGTTTAACTCGTATAAAAAAAAACTATTTTTACGAATAAGGGCTCAAATAAATAAAAACTGATTTCAATTTAAGTTTCTCCTTTTCATTTACTATTAGTATGATTTTTTTTTTTCGTTTTCTTGTTTTGCAATTATTATTTAACTATGTATAAAATGCAAATAAACTGTATGTAATGCTACTTTAAATAAATTTAAATATTTTTTGTTAATAAAATATGCATTTTAAATTTGGTTATTTTTTCACATTTGGTAACTTTTTCAAAATATTTGGTTGTAATATTTTTTTGGTCGTGGCAGTACTGCTTGGTATGTTAAAAGCAAATAACGATTTGAATGTGTTGATCTTTCAAAAGCAAATGCTTTGTATTTTTATACACACATGCTTAGATGTGTGACAAAAAGGGGTTTGTACGAAAAAATGCGTAAAGCTATAATTAAGTTAATGTACATTCAACACTAATAAGCCTCTGTAGAACAATGGTTAGTGGGTAGAATTATAGTGAGCGACTCCTTAGTTCAATACTGGAGCACAAAGTATTTATTTTAAATTTATTTTTGAAAGGTTTATAAAATTGTATATATGTAATCAAAACTCAGAACCGAAATTTTATTTTTGCTAAAGTAAATTAAAACGCTATGGTATGGTGTAGGTACTACACGGTAAATATATGTGTATAAAGTCGAATTCGGATAAGAACGCACTGTTTATATGTAAAAAACGCTTAATTGAAAATAAAAATTGTTATTTATATTTATTATTTTTGATCAATCTCAAAGCACTTGCTTGCATTTGCTTAAAAGAAAACCTGCTGATTGAAACATATTTTGTTTAGAAATAATCTAATTTATATGAAACAAACATCCCATAAAAGGAAAAATGTTTAATTTCTGGTAACAAAATACTTACTTGTCGAATACGAATAAAAATATATTAAAATAAGCAAATAGTCGAAAAATCGAATACGAGTATTCGTAACATTACTAGTACGTAGGTACATACATAAAATAAAGATAATGGAAATTTTTTCAACATCCATCGACAGCTTCTATTATTTATTCATGGATAGCTCAAATATATTTATTAGATCAACATCAAGCTTAGTTAGAACTTTAAAATTCAACAAACATTAACATTTTCAACACAAATACTTACATATATATGTAATGCTGCTTCTGTGTGTATAAATATTATTGTTTGCAAGTATTTTAAATACCCTGCAGTCGGCGTAGCTAGCGAATGTCTAGCTATTTCGCGAGCTACCAGTCATTTCCTCTAACTACCAGCCTAACAACTAGCAATGCACTCGACTGACGATTTGAACATACGGATGACATTGACGGTAATCACTTGACACGATCAGACCGATGAGATCACTGGTGAGCAACTCCCAACTATTTCTCTAGTCAAAATGTACCAGTTAGATCAACAATGATATTTCCTAAATGAAAATACTACAGAAATTTAATTTTTTTTTGATACATATTTGTTTATTTATCAAATTTCTTTTTCAATAGTTATAAAATATTCAATTAATTGTTCTTTTTCTTTGTTTATGCAACGTTTTAGTTGACTTCTGCTCATTTTACCTTTAAAAACACTTTTTTTACATGTATATGTGTGAGAGAGTCAAAGGCGAACTCTTGCATTACTTGTGGCCACTGTAGTATTTAGTCGGATTTTCGTTAGGGAAATACTTAACGATTTCGATTAAAATTCTACTTTTAAAAATGCAGGGTATGCCCTTTTTATGAAAACATTCAGGCATACATACATATATATATACATACATATAATTATATAATATATATTTGTACGTATGGTTGGGCGCATGGGCAATAATACAAAATATTTATTTTGTTTTTCTACCGTAAGACATTTCTGTATTATGTCTGAAGTTATACCTATTTGATGTTTACAAGTTTTAAATTGAGTTTGTGAAGAGAAACATTTTTTTAAAAAATTTAATTATTAAGTAAGTATTGCAAAATCAGGTAAACTTCGTTAATACAGTCTTTTTCGGTTAATTGCACATCAAAATTTGCACAACTTTTTGTTCAATTAACCGGGGAACCAATTAGCCGATACCCGCTTAATTGAACAATTCGTTCAATTACAAGAATCCCGTTTAATTGAACAATTTGTTCAATTACAGAAATCACGCATAATTGGAACTACATACTAATGAATTAAAAGAAATCGCATATGTGCACTTTAAGTTTTTCAAAATAATTTTTTTTTACCTTAAACAAAAAAAGGCAAGTAACAGAAAAAAATGTACATATATGTGTATCGCAGGTATTTATTATTGTAGGTACATACTATGTACTATTAAATGCACTATTTGTGTGCACATGAGTTTTACAAAAAAATTAAATTTATAAACTAAATAAAAAACAATTCATATATTGGTTTTACAAAAAAAACATAAACTTGAACACAAATTTTTTCACAAATGATGTCAATAATGTATGTGCAAAAATGCCAGATTATTTTTCAATAATAATGCAATTAACCGGGTAAAAGTAAGAGGAAATTTATTTTTGATTACATGAATTTTGAACCAATTAAGCGGGAAAATCAATTAACCGAGTTCAATTATCCGAGGAAATTTACATGTGTTTTCGTATGCAATATTTTTTTGCCCGATCATGTGGTTCAATTAAGCGTGGAAACCAATTAACCGTAGGGTCAATTAACCGAAAAATACTGTATTATTTTTAGTTCAATAGATAAATATAATTAACATGAAAAATTTAATAAAATTTACAAGATAAATAGTGTTTTATCACGTGCAGATCTTTAGTCAATTAAAAATGATTACGAAAACATTAAGAATAGTCTAAACGACATTGTTAAGACATATTTTTACAAATCGAAACTTTCAAATTCGTTACAAAATCGAAGTTTTTGGTTTGATGGGTAACTTTGTTTTATATTTATACGCACATTTTTACATACATATGTACATACATATGTTTGCCTTATGTTGGCTTGTTACTTTCATTTCAGCACGGATTTAAAGTTGATATTGTTATATGTACATATTGATATAATTGCTATGTAGGTACCTACATACATATGTATATTGTTATTTGTTACACACATAATTACCTATTATTTTAACTGTAGGTAATAATTTGATATTTGAAAAGTCAACACTATTTTGAGTTAGCTTAAAGCTTAGTAGGTACATATGTACATACCTACTTGCTTAGATGAAAATTCAAATTACTAGGGGGTTTTTAAAAACACATACATATGTACATACATATGTATGTAGCTTTTATACATATTAGTTACATACATATGTACTTACTTAGATTATCCAATCAGCCTAACAGAACGTATCAGTTTATCGATTTCGAGAAGGCTAAAACAATATTCATTGTTCTAACGTAGGGCTATTTCAAATAGTAATTATTGACCTATTACATAGGTACTTATGTATGTACATACATTTCAAAAAACACCTCATAAATGAAAAGTTATTTTACTGGTGACAAAATACTTTTTAGCGACGGCTCATTTCAATTATGTATATGTATATATATATATATGTATAAAATAACCTGTTTATTATTTTCAAATATAGTTACAAGCCTATGTACATATATTTCAATTTTTAAAATGAAAAACAAATTGACAAATATATAACATTTTAAAAGATAAATACAAAAGCATTTTTAACATACATATAAATACATCAGAGTATATTTTTGTAATCATCAGTGTGCGACATTTTTTTCCACAGAGTTTACTTGTCTGGTACGTATGTATAGTGTTTGTGTGCATACATACATGTTTATGTTTATAATGTGCTTTGGTGAAAAAAAAATTGAAATTTTTATGTGTGTAGAATATTGCTTGGTATGTAAAAGCAAATAACGATTTGAATGTGTGTGATCTTTCAAAAGCAAATGCCTTGTATTTTTATACACACATGCTTAGATGTGTGACAAAAAGGGGGTTGTACGAAAAAATACGTTGAGTTATTATTAAGGTAATATACACAAAGAACTAACAAGCCTCAGTAGCACGATGGGTCGTGTGTTGAATTATTGTCTCTGACACATATTCAATACGCGTGACCCCGTATTCAATACTACTGAGGCACCTAGTGTATTTATAAATTTATTTCTGCAATGAATATATATATATCTTCATTTATTTGTATATATATCCATTTCAGAATCGATACTTTTATTTTTGCTGATTTTCAATACGAAGCATCCTTAGAAAAATCCCTACATTTTACTTTAAGAAACAATTCTCTAGCTCTTCTTGTGTCTTCAGAAAATGGATTTCACGTACAGACAGACGGATAGACGGATAGACGGACAGACGGACAGGGCTCAGTTAAATTTTTTTAATTATAAGGATCCAGTATATATATACTATATGGACCTCATATAAATATTGTGGAAATTACACACGTAATGACAAACCTATAAATACCCTTACCATTTTTGGTGAAGGGTATAAAAATTATAGCGTAATCATTGTTTCAATTTAGGGACAATTTTAACTTAATTTTATATTCTAAGGGTAGGTTAGGTTAGGTTTCGAGGGCCGCCACATCTGAGACGTGACGCACTTGGGTCCGTTAATTCGGTCCCTTTGTGATACCCTACAGCAGACAGGGTTCAGTCAGTTGGTTATTCAATTGCCTGTAGTTGCCCTGTCGCCGAGTCAAACCATCCTGATTGTTGCAAGAAGGAGGATATGTTGGTTAGCCCCATGTTCGCCAGACTGTCGAGGTCTGGAAGAGTGTTGGAGCCCATGGTAATCGCCCTAATGCTGTTAAGCGCGGGGCATTGACATAGAAGATGAAGAACTGTTTCTTCTTCCTCCTAATCGTTACAACTTCTGCAGTAGTCATTGTAACTTAGGCCCATCCTTTTGGCATGAGTACCGAAACACCAGTGCCCCGTTAGCACTGTTACTAGTCGTCTTGTGTGACATTTACCAAGCCTGAGCAGATCGCGAGTTCTGTGCAGGCTGTAGCGGGGCCAAGTGGACCTGGCGACTCGACAGGTGTGCTCTTGTTCCCACCTTTCTTGAGCAAGATTGTATGATTCCTGCTGGATCAATCGCTTGCAGTGAGATAGAGGAATGCCAACGAAGTGACATATCATCGAGTTGCTCAATGATGTTCCCTTTTTGGCAGTTTCGTCCGCAATATCGTTTCCAGTGCACTCTGAGTGCCCTGGAATCCAGACTAGTGTTACTCTTGAATGTCTCGCTATCTCGTTTAGAGACTTCCGGCATTCGTTTACCACCGTCGATGTAGTGTATACACCATTGATAGCAGCAATGGCCGCTTTGCTGTCGGTAAAAATATGGATGTCTTCCGATATCCTATAATACCTAAGCCATCTTGCCGCCCTTGTAATGGCCGAGACTTCGGCTTGCAGGACGCTACAGCCATCCCGAAGTCTGAATGGAACCTTGACGTTGAAGTTTTCCACATAGCTTACGCCTCTTTTGGAGCCATCAGTGAAAACTCTGATGGCCCTTTCGGTGGCAGGGGATAGGGAGTGATATTCCCTATTGGGAACAATGGATTGAAAAAGCCCGCCAAAATAAGGTTCCGGTGGGCAGTAGTCGGTGAAGTCATGGAGCGCTTGGTGCTGCCTGAGAATCCTGGAGTGACCAAGATCGGTTCTCGTCCATGAACATGTAGCGTTCAGTCTGATCGCCGCAGTCAAAGCTAGCTGTTTGGCCAGAACATCCACCGGAAGCCAGTTCAGCATAGCGAACAATGCCTTCGTTGGAGTAGACCTAAACGCGCCCGTTATCAGGATCGCCGCTAGCCGAAAAATTTTCTCTATAGTTCGTCGGTGGGAGTCTTTTTCTACCGCTTCCCACCAGACTATAACCCCATAGAAAATTATGGGCTTAATTACCGTCTCAAAGATCCAGTTGGTCCCTCGGGGTTCGATGCCCCAGCTGCGACCAATTGCTCTTTTGCAGGTGTAAATAGCCACGAGGGCCTTGTTTGCTCTATACTGGGTGTTTAGGTTCCAAGATAGTTTGCTATCTAGGATTACGCCCAGGTACTTAGCGTTGTCCGAGACTTTGCGCCTCCTGGTGAATAGCACCAATTCGGTTTTCGCCGGATTGACGCCAAGCCCACAGCTGACACTCCATTTGCTGAGGAGTGTCAGAGCAGATTCCATACACTGAGATATTGTGCTCAGGTATTTGCCAGAGATAGCTATTGCCACGTCGTCAGCGTAAGCTACGGTTTTAACCAGCTTCCGCTCTAGGCTTAGCAGTAGAGAGTTGATGGTAAAATTCCACAAGAGCGGTGACAAGACACCCCCTTGTGGGGTGCCCCGATTCACTGCTCTGTGTTCAGTGGCAGATCCAAAAGATGCACTTATGACCCTTCTAGTTAGCAGATTTTGTACGAACCTGCAGATATTGATGTCAATCCCCAACTCTATCATACTGTTGATGATCGAGTCCGGTTTGACAAAATTGAAGGCGCCCTCTATGTCCAGGAAAGCCACCATAGTGAATTCCTTCTGTACGAGAGATTTCTCTATGTGACTGACCAGGGAGTGGAGAGCAGTTTCGACAGACTTGCCCTTTGTGTAGGCATGCTTTGGTATGGACATTCTAAGATGTATATCTATAGCTCTTTCCATTGTTTTGAGCAGAAAGGACGTCAGGCTGATAGGCCTAAAGTCTTTAGGTTTAGTGTGAGACGTCTTGCTCCCCTTGGGGATGAAGACGACCTTACACAGGTTCCAGCAAGCCGGAATGTATGCCCTTTTCAGACATTCTGTAAAGATTCCAGAGAGCCAGGGCACGACTAGTTCCATATTTCTCTGTAGGTCCGCCGGAATAATTCCGTCTGGTCCAGGAGATTTGAATGGATCGAAGGTACTGATCGCCCATCTGATTCTGTCATAGTCCAGCGGTACAATAACTGGCTCAGGCGAAGTAGTTGTATCACCGGTAGCGGTGACTGTAGTAGAAACCGGGGCGTTACCGGGAAAGTGAGTGTCAAGAAGTACGCTGAGCGTTTCATGACTGCTTAGAGTCCAGCTACCACATGGTTTTTGTATGTAGCTGGGTACCACCGGTGAGGTAGCTAATATCTTGCGCAATCGGTTGGTTTCGGAGGAGCTCTCTACGCCACTGCAGAAGTTCCTCCAAGACTTCCTTTTTGCGCTTCTAACAAGGTTCTTGAACCTGTTTAGCGAGGACTTATATCGCAACCAGTCACCTGTTTGCTTAGCCTCGTTAAAAAGTCGACGGCACTCGCTTCGCGAGTGTGCGATA
This sequence comes from Lypha dubia, assembly GCA_947311025.1. Lineage (NCBI taxonomy): Eukaryota > Metazoa > Arthropoda > Insecta > Diptera > Tachinidae > Lypha > Lypha dubia. Next base: position 74,077,664 of record OX371260.1, read on the forward strand.
TCAGGGCACCACCATGGTGGTTTACTTTTGCCTTTGCGTGGGTAAATAATGGTCTTTAAAACATACCGCCAATAGTGTATATTTACATTTTATTTAAATAAGTTTTATAAAAACACCACATGCGTATTGAAAACATATGCATGTATGAACAGGATAAAATTTCTCTTGAATTATAGGTATGTATGTATATACGAGTATATTTACTATAATTGTAATAAATATGTATATATATATAGTTTCAGGTGCATTTTTGTTTTATTACGTGTGTTTTTACTGATTAAATTTTATCCCCACGAAATTTTCTTAACTATATACATTAATAATCCCACAAAAAATTTAAAAACATTTAGGCGCACAGACTTTGCAACCCTTACGATTCACTACGTCATCAAGAGAGAAAACATGCGCATGGCGTAATCTTTATTTCTATCATTCTTGATGTATACAAATTGAGCAAATAAATATTCAAAGTAAACAAGAAAACGAGTAAGTACTAGCACTAGCTTTAACTTTTCAGTACTAGCTATGTTGAAAAGTATAAACTACAAAAAGTGTGAATAAACCTTTGCTAGTACTACGTAGCTAGTACTGGAAAATTAAAACATGTGCGGGTGATAGAAAATGTTTGGGAGTTGCCTCTGTTTAAAAAAAAGCTATTTTTATTATAAGTTCTAAGCAAAACTTGTGGTAAAACATTTTGGCAACACTATAAGTTTGTTTTGATTATTTATTATCACGATGGGCGTCAAAAATAGCGCGAAATTTTTTGATATGCTCCAAAAGCATAAAATTATATTAAAAAATTCGCAAGTGCCGTCAGTGAGAGTGGGTTTTCACTCCATGAAGAGTATTTGGAACAGTTTGGCCAGGAAATTACAATTGGTCAATTGAAAAAACAAATTTAAAACATGAGGAATGATCATAATTCATTAATGCAGCCACATATTTAAATAAAAACAAACAACAATGCACTTTTTGACAAATAAACCAACAATAAATTTATTTCCAGCACCCCAATGACATGCTTACAAAAATTCAAGTTAAAACTAGTAATTTTAAGTACTTACTAGTTTTTATTCACACATATTTTCAGCAAACGCTGGAAAAACTAGCTTGTGCTAGACTGCAAATGACACTAGCTTTATCTGAAAATTTTATTCCCCTTAAAACTAGTTTAAACTTAAGATTTGCTAGTTTCAGCTAGAACTACATTTTTATTCACACTGCCCAATGATATTTGAATGAATATTGTATTTCTAGTGTGTATAAAAAAATTAATGATATGATGCCGCCTTTTAATATATATGAAAACTACAGAGGTCAACAACTCGAAAACTATGCGTTTCCCGGAAAGTTACCAGATGAAATTTTCGTCTTATTTTTCGATTTTCTATCGCCCTATGTATCTTTATATTTATCTTTTCATTTGGAGCTGCAAGTTCAGTTTCAACTCTCGTGGTGTGCAGATGCGTTCTTATAATCGTCGCAACTGAATATTAAAAATTTACTGAAAGTTAAAATCAGAAAAAAACAAAAACAAAACATTGATTAAACAGTTATTATACGAGTACTGATTTTATTTTATTTTTTTTGCTTGCGTGTAATATATGTACATAACTATTTGCATACACAAACTCATATACATAAGTTTTTTTTTTTTGATAATTTTATTATTTATTGAATCTTTAATTATTTAAATTGAATTATCAATAAGTTTTTCAAATCTTAAATCTAAAAAATATTAAATATAAATTTAGCCAATGCTAAACAAAATTTTTAATTTCAACGGTTGATTTTTGTTGTTTTACATCTCTCGTGAACGGCTGAGAGAAAGAGTATCCCTTCTTTTCAGCCGGGTGTGGCCTCTATAATGAAGAATATTGCGCGCAAGTGGATTTGGGTGCAACTCAAGTTTTTTTATATATTTTTTCGCGTGTTTTGAAAATACTGTCTTCACCAACGGAACGTCTAGGTCTTTATGAATTCGATGGTTTCTGACATACCAGGGGGCTGCTGTTATTGTACGTAGGATTTTATTCTGTCGCCTTTGAATTCTTTCGACATTCGATGCTGAGGCGGTGCCCCATAACTGAATTCCATAGGACCATATTGGTTTCAGGATCGCGTTGTGTAAGAGAAGTTTACAGTCAAGGCTTAGTATAGAGTTTCTTCCAATAAGCCAATTCATTTGGGCTGCTTTTAGTTTCATTTGTGTTAACTTTGCGTCTATATGCCATTTCCATGTTAAACGACGATCAAGATGAACGCCTAGATATTTGACTACAGTGTGTTGTGGTATAGTCTCGGTGTTAATTTTTATAAGCGGGCATGTTTCCCTGCGCAACGTAAAAGTGACGTGTGCACATTTCTGCTCGTTAACTTTTATACGCCATTGTTTGAGCCATTTTTCCAGTTTGGATATATATTCTTGTAAGTTGCGGGAAGCTTCTACAGGATTTTCGTGAACGCTTAGAAAGGCTGTATCATCCGCAAATGTTGATGTATGAATGTTACTGCTTAACGGTAAGTCAGAGGCATATATTAAATAAAGTAAGGGTCCGAAGATACTGCCTTGAGGTACTCCGGCTTCAATCGACTGCGGAGGGCTTAAAAACTTGCCTTCCCTAACTACAAATTTACGTTCCATTAAATAGCTTTTTAAAAGCTTTACGATGTTTGCTGGTAGATTTTGTGTTAATTTGTTGAAAAGACCTTCGTGCCATACTTTATCGAAAGCTTGTGAGACATCAATAAAGAGCGCAGAGCAGTATTTCTTTTTTTCAAAAGTGTCTCTAACGACATTCACAAGTCTGTGAGTTTGTTCAATTGTGTTATGTTGTCTGCGAAAACCGAATTGATGATCTGGAATACATCCATTACTAGTCACTATAGGCATCAGCTTGCTCATATACAGCTTTTCAAATAGTTTTGAAATGTTAGACAGTAAACTAATAGGCCGATAGGATTCAACTTTTGTATGATCCTTGCCGGGCTTTGGTATCATAGTAATTAGCGAAACCTTCCATTCTTTAGGATAGTGTTCTAGGCGTAGAATACTGTTAAAAATGAATAGTATTATTCTTTTTGCAGTGTAAGGCAATTCTTGAAGCATTTTGTTGCTTATTTTGTCGACACCTGGGGCTTTTCTGGTGTTAAGACTAGTAATAGTATTTTCAATCTCCGTCATGTTAAATCTCATCGGTATTTCTGGTAAAGAGACGACTGGTGGCAGTTCAACAATATCAGCAGAAATATTCGGAGTGAAAACTTTTTCTAAGTGTTTAACAAAAGGTGGACCTTTTTTAGCATCAGTTTTTGCCCAGTCACCATTTGGGGCTCGTAATGGGGGTTTGCATATCACTGGCCTTTTTAGTCCTCTGGCTGCACGCCACAGTGAATAATCTGTTTGTGGTGTTGCATCTAGCTCTTGAAGGAATTTTTGAAGGGAAGCTGTTTTTTGAGTTTGCAAAACTTTCCTAAGCTGCTTGGTGCACTCCTTAAGCCTTAATTTTAGCTGGGGCGATCTGTAGCGCTGCCATTCTCGTCGAGCTCTCCGTTTTTCAGTCAATAGCCTTTCTATATCTACAGAAAAAATATTGTTAAATCTCACTGGTTGGTTTATTTCATTTGAAGTAGCATTAAAAGCCGCTTGTTTAACATGCGCTTCAAACAAACTGAGAGAATCGTCTATGTCTGAAGGTGTTCTCAGCGGCATTTTTTCCGAGTGTTATGAGTCATTTTCCCCTAACCAACAGAAGTATCAGCGACAGCGGAACATACGCTGCACACACATACTGACGTTGAGTTATTTTCCCTCAACCAACAAAAAATACCTACAGCAGCAAAACATACGCTGCATACATACACAGACATATGCTGACGTTGCAATAACGCTGCATACAATACTGACGTTATTACCAGTAATTTTCCTACAGATACATGCTGACATTGCATTATCGTGAGAACCGCAATCGGCTGGAAGTCCCACGGGTATGGATATGCTGAAGTTGCAATAATCGCACACTCAGCAGCATCACGGGGACATCCACGCCAGCGGCAGCGAACGACAGCAGCACCGTTCATCGAGCAGCACTAAAGTGGGTATAAAAGCGGAGGGTGATTTGGTATTCAGCGCATTCAGTTTATTCAGCCGATTCAGTCCACTACTATTATTCAGTCTATCAAGTCAGCTCTAGTCGAGTCAGTTCGTAACATATTTCCCAAACAAAAACCTGATCAAACACCAGCCTTAAAAAGCGGGTCCCTGTGAAGGCTTAACATATTAAACAAACAACAACCTGATCAAACACCAGCCTTAAAAAGCGGGTCCCTGTGAAGGCTTAACATATTAAACAAACAACAACCTGATCAAACACCAGCCTTAAAAAGCGGGTCCCTGTGAAGGCTTAATATATTTAAATTAGACTAAGAAAATAAAAATAAAAGTAAATAAAAGTAATAACTAAAATCCTAATACTCTCTTGTGTTCTTAATTTCAAAAGGAAGTTACGAAATAAAACATAACATTTTGGCATTTTGGCGTGGTTAATAATAAAAATAAATAATAAAAATAAATGTTTTAATTTAAACATAACATTTTGGCGCAGCCGGTAGCCGCGTAAATAATAATTACATCAAATAAAATAATCCTTGTGTTGATCTTGCTAAAAGAAAAAACTGTCCGGTGTAGCAAAACCAACAATGCATAAAAGTCTAACCTCTAGCTACCTTGTATTGTTGCATCCTACATTCGACGGTATAGAACTGCACAGGGCAAATACATAAAAGTCTAACCTCTAGCTACCTTGTATTGTCATTGCAGGACTAATCGCTAAAGCGGATCAAGGCAAAAAGGAGAATTACTTTGATCGTAAAAATTCTGCGCGGTTGCGAACAAACACATATAATAAAATAATAATAATAACATAAAGTGAAAATAAGCCTAAGCCACAGACCACTATGAGGATAATAACCAGCGGAACATGGGTAAGTAGAAGACAGCTTTAATGGACAATCCACAGACACAGACAGACGACTTAATAAAACGGATAGATAAGTATAATTACTCAGTGGACAGTCTACAAGTTCTTGCGTGGACAGAACTTAAGGGTTTAGAAGCAGACAAAACATTCCTGGACAACCATAGGGAAACAATAAGAATACAAAGACTGACAAAGTTAGAAGAAGTTAGTTATGTGTTACAATTAATAAGTGAATTAAGTAGGGATAGATCATTGGAGTTTGTGAAAAGAATCGAAGAACTCGAGGAGACAAAAACATTCCTTAAGGGACATTGCGAAAAGCTAAGAGGACAAATAGAGTACACAGATACCTTGTTGGAGGACGTAGAAAAGGAAAATTCAGAATTAGTAGAACAGTTAAAAGGAAAAGGACTGAGTGAAGAGAATTTTAGGAAACAGTTAAAACAGAAACAGTTAATAGAGACACAAGACGACACTATCCAAAGACTACAAACAGCATTGGAAAACGCAAGAAGAGAGTTGGATACAATTCACAGAACTAGTTCACCAAATCCTTCACTGCACGAAGAACTAAACGAAGTAGGACTACCAACAATAGTCATATCACACGAGAAAGAAACACCTGCCTTGACACTTTTGGAAAAAGTAAAAACCCTAATAAACAACGCAAGGAAAGCAGGTAGCAGAGGATACTCCGCTGAGACAATAGCAAGGAAAATAAACGAGTTAGGCGAATATAAGGCGAAATTCAGCGAATTGGAAGAAAGAGAAGACATTGACAGCATTGTAGCGGAAGAATTTAATAGACTGATCCCAGTGGCCCAAGAAATTTTGGAAAGACGATCACCATCACCCCGGCAAAACCATACTATTGAGAGAGTAGAAATCGAAACAATCAGAATGACGTCGCTATCCGAGATTATTAAAATAGTTAACAACACAGTCCCATCATTCTTCGGGACCGATGGACCTGACTTACCATCAGAAGTATGCAGGTACATACAAGGATGCAAGATGGTAGAAAGAGAAGTACTCACAGGTGCAAATAACGTCCTAACACAAGATGTGATACAGTGCCTGAAATTGCGACTGCTGGGGGGTGCATACTCAAAAATATCCCAGATGACTTTTGGTTCAGTGGACGCATACTGTAACACCATCAAGAAGTTATACCTAAAAAATAAAAGCCTGGACAAGATAAGGGAGCTGATCTTGAGTTGCAAGCAGAGTATCAGAGAGTCAGCATGTAAATTTGGAGAACGCCTGGATAGCCTATTGAATGAGGCAAAGACAACAATAGAGAACGAATGGCCGGTGGGACCTGGCCGGGAAACCATGCTGAAGGACTTCAAGAGGATAGCAGTGAGAAGTTTCATCAAGGGTCTGAAGGACCATGCTCTTAAAGCTCGATTTGTGGGGCAGGAGGAGGAAGAGCTCACTAAGTTGATAGACATAGTGGAAAATGCAGAGGAATTGTTTGGAGAACCAACGCACAGTATCAACGTAATTGATTCAGACGTCCCTTGTAGTTTTTGTAACAAGATGGGACACGAATGGAATTGCTGCAAAAAGCGACTAAACACACCATACTGTATGAGCTGTGGAAAATACGGCCATGAAGTGGGGCCACTGTGCAGGAATGTCGTGAGCTGTACGTTCTGTGGAAACAGCGGGCACGATGTGGAAAACTGCAGGAAGAGATTAGGCTCCTTATACTGCCGATTGTGTAGAATAAACGGTCACAAGGAAACCCCTTTCTGTGAGCCAAAAAGAAACCTACCCAATCAAAACCAATTGAATAGAAGGACGGCAGAAACCAATAGAAGGACAACAAACACGGAATTCCGTGGAAGCCCACAAATAGCGATGGGACAAAATACGAACAGAGGGGCGAATAGAAACAATGGTACACTCCCTACCTGTTTTAAATGTCAGCAACAAGGACATTTTGCACGGGACTGCAGAAGCAATATCAGACAAACCCAGACAGGAGGAACAGGGATCTACCAACAGGTGCGAAATAGCAACAACGGCAGGGACCTAGCTAACAGACCAGTAGAGGCCCATAGCAACACAAATCGGACAAATGCTCAGGGAAACGAAATTCGGCCCAGTTATCGCCATTAACTGGGGTCCCGCAAATTAACAGAAAATCAAATTGGCACAAAAAAGAGAACAACTACAAATATAAAGAAGAAACAGGAGCAAAGAATCGGGTAAATAAAGATGATACGGAGACTGACTCAGAAACAGAGCAGCCAACCAGGATAGTAACCGAAGCAGTTGTGCACTCGGTAAATAAGGAGAACGGGCGCACTATAGAAGAAACTACTGCGAAAGATAATGAATTAAACAAAAAAAAGGAGGGAAAAAGTCAAGAGATGATGCGAAATATAGAAGATAGTGCTGAATCACCGGGCAATGTGGACACAGTTTTCATTACGCTCCCCTGCCAAGAAGCAAGGGGGGGAGGATTGGTCCTACTTGTGGATACCGGAGCAGATTTCAGCATAATAAAAGAAGACTCAATGAAGATTTTCCTCAACAAGAACAGAAGGCAAACTAAAACTCTTTCTGGAGCCTTCGGAGGAAAGACTACGACGCTTGGCACTACCGAGATCAGGATAGGAGATAAAAGGCAGTTGCCCTGGGTGTTCCATATTGTGTCACGAGAAATACAAATCCCTGGAGATGGTATTCTCGGAAGAAATAATATGTGGAACCGATGTATAGTGAACACCATAGACAGAACCTTGAGCATATTTGATAGCGAACATTGGGTGAAGACGTTTACCCTTCGTACGGAAATAGAGTGTCAAACAAATCATCAACAGGGTGTCTGTCTGAGGAAAAGAGCGGTCACTATAGTACCGGTCAATATTATATCGAGAGACAAAACTGTGGTTGTGCATAAACAGGAGATTTCCCCTGGAGTTTATGTTGGAAATACTGTGGTCAACATTAAAAATGGAGGCACAGCTGTGCCCATACTGAACGCAACCGAGCAGGACATACCATGGAGGAAGGACATTAAAGTGAAATTTTCAAATTTCAACCACTACACGCAATATGGAGGGCGAGATCAACCCCCTTCGTCGGTGACAAATCAGGACGCTAGAATAAGGCGCCTAAAAAACACTATTATGACGGAGAGGGATTGGAACATGGAAGAAACAGAGTCAATGAACCGGATATGCGAGGAATATCATGACTTGTTCATGTTGGACAATGACAAATTGCCATTCACCACATTGGTGAAACATAAAATACCAATAAAAAGTGAACAACCACCCATTAATCAACGACAGTATCGTCTACCACACGTCCACAAAGAAGAAATCAACCGGCAAGTGTCGGAGCTACTACAGGAAGGTATAATAAGTCCAAGCATATCCCCATGGAATTCACCAATATTGTTAGTGCCAAAAAAATCTCAAGACGGTCAGAAAACCTTTAGACTGGTAGTCGATTTTCGAAAACTAAATGAGGCTACAATAAAGCAGGTATTCCCTATTCCTAGAATTGATGAAATTTTGGATCAATTAGGAAACAGCAGGTATTTCACTACCTTAGATCTGGCGAGTGGATATCACCAGGTACTAGTTGACGAAGCAGATAAGGAAAAGACTGCCTTCAGCACCGATAAGGGTCATTTTGAATTTAATAGAATGCCCTTCGGCCTAACAGGAGCACCAGCCACATTCCAGATGGTCATGAACACGATCCTTACAGGCTTACAGGGCCTGGACTGTTTTGTGTACCTCGACGACATAGTCATATACGGAAGAAACGTGGCAGATCACGAAACAAAGATCATGAACGTTCTATCAAGACTACGAGAGGGTGGTCTTAAACTAAACACGAAGAAATGCCAATTCTTGCGTAGAGAAATAGTTTACTTAGGACACAAATGTTCCAATGAGGGAGCGCTACCAGACCCTTCGAAAGTGGAATGTGTCAAACAACTTAAGCCACCAAGAACAATAAAAGAAGTACAAGCACTCCTGGGCTTGATTAACTACTACCGAAAATTTGTGGCAGGAATGGCAAAATTGGCTTCACCAATAACAAAGCTGTTAAGAAAAAACGCTAAGTTTGTGTGGACGCCCCAATGCCAAGAGGCCCTGGACAAGGTCAAAGAAAATATTGCAAACCCTCCAATATTAATTTACCCGGATTTCGAACAACCCTTCAGAGTAACAACGGATGCAAGTAATGAGGCCTTAGGAGCAGTCTTGTCACAAATACGAAACGAAATGGATCATCCGATAGCATTTGCCAGCCGTACTCTCAGTGACACCGAACAAAGATATTCAACAATAGAAAAAGAAATGCTTGGTGTGGTGTGGGCAACACATACTTTCCGCCCATATCTCCTGGGGCGACACTTCACCGTATTTACTGACCATCAACCCTTAAGGGGGATAGCAAACCTCAAGGACCAAACCTCAAGACTTGCACGGTTTAGGCATAAATTATCAGAATACGAGTTTGAAATTGTGTACAAACCAGGGAAGACTAACTTGAATGCAGATGCATTAAGCAGGTTACCAACAAAAAATCAAAATATCGGAGTGATAACTAGAGCTCAAACAAGCTCGAGAAAATTGGAAGAGGAAAGAACAAAACAAAAAGAGCAACAGACAGCCCTTGCGGAGGAAAAACAGAGTGAAAATAGTGACAAAACCTCCGCGGCGACATTTCTATCTGGGAAAAAAGATATCGAAGAAGTTCTTAGAAGCTTTCATGACTCACCGCTGGGCGGACATCAAGGAGTCAGGAAGACCTACCATAGGATAAAAAAACAGTACAAGTGGAAGGGGATGCAATACGATATCAAGGCCTACATAAAAAAGTGCCCTAAATGTCAGAAAAATAAAAGTGGACTTCTCAATAGAGAGCCCATGGTCCTCACAGATACAGCAAACAGACCGTTCGAAAAGGTATATATGGATATGGTGGGGCCCCTGCCGACAACCACCATGGGAAACAAATACATTCTTACCCTACAGGATGATTTATCAAAATTTTTTGTCTGCGCACCCATGCAAGACGCCGAAGCAGAGACGGCAGCAAGAGTCTTTTATAACGAGGTAGTAACAAAATATGGTATTCCCAAAAAATTAATTACAGACAACGGAACAAACTTCACCTCGAAATTGTTTGGAAGTGTGTGTAAGCTTTTGAGGATTAAGAAGCAACATATTTCTCCCTATCACCCTCAAGCTAACGGGTCATTGGAGCGAAGTCACAGACCATTAGCGGAATATTTGCGAAGTTTCGCAAAAGAAGATGGTTCGAACTGGGATCAGTGGCTTGCTCCAGCAATGCACGTACACAACCATACAGAACACACGGCCACAAAGCAGACACCATTTAAAATACTATATGGATTTGATGCACCGCTGCCATCAAACCTACAAACACGCATACCCTTATATAACCCCTACGATTATCCCAAATTATTGAGACATCAAATACAAAGGGCTTACGAGATTGCCAAGGAAAATCAAGAAAGAGCTAAGGCAAGGGCAAAGAAGCAGTACGACAAACAGTCAAGGTCTTATACTTTAAAAATAGGAGGCAGAGTCCTAGTAAAAACACAAGCACGTAAAAACAAATTCACGCCCCTATGGGATGGACCCTATGACAATTAAAAGTTTCCCCACACCAGTAAACGTTCAAATAATGGTGAAGGGAAGACTTCGAACCCTACACCGTAATTTGGTGAAGCCATACAGTCAATAAAGGATATTTTGAAAAAAAAAAAAAAAAAAAAAAAAAAAAAAAAATATAAAAACAAAAAGGAAAAAGATAAGAAGGAAAAACTCACTGCAATATCGACGGTATTGATGATGAATATTTAGGGTCTTCAATGGCTGGAATATAAAAGAAATACATATTTATACGGGACTATAATAAGAAACAATGAAACATACCTTAAAGGGACAAGGAGAAAATTGCGTCAAGATGGTTCCAACTTGAGGAACCGGGGACCCAGGTTGACGTCAAGGATCTGAAAGAAGCAAAATAATTAGTAAAAGGAAAAGGTTAAAAAAGGATGGAACGCTACTGACCCGGTATCGCCTTCTAATCGACCAACGAATACTGCTCTAGAAATAAAAATTAAGAATAATTTGATTAATCAATCAATCAGAGCAAAATATATTAAAAAAAAAGAGAAAACAAGGTCACATGTAAGTAAGTAAGTGTCCTAAAGTATATAAAATTGTTGGATAAACAACAGAAAGAAAAAATAAAATTAATAATTCTTTTGCAACAGATTTACGAAAACGTATTAAAATAAGAATAAATAAGAGACGTATAAATTTTTTTTAATAATATTTAAATTCTAGAAATTTTGCGAGCAATGAAAGTTTTTAAAAAATATTCTTCAAAAATGAAACTAAAGAATATCCAAATTAATTTCACTCCAGATTATTTTGTGTTGAAAGCACGAATTACACTCACAGTCTTGCGGGACATGAAGAAAAATTGGAAACCGATAATCACGAAATCACGCCCGATTACTTATTTAATTATTGCAAAACACGTCCGATCACTTATTTATTTTTATTTTTGTTTTCTTCTCCCCAAATAAATTAAAAGTATAAATCAAAACAAAATAACATTATTTTGTTGGACAATAACATTGAAAATTTTTATAGGAAAAAGCAGTAAATGAATTCAAGAAAAACTTTAACAAAGAACAATATGTTGAAATTAAAATATTTAAAAGTATAAATCAAAACAAAATAACAATATTTTGTTGGACAATAACATTGAAAGTTTTTAAATTGAAGAGAAACTATAAAATGGAAAAGGAACAATATTTTGAAATTAAACTATTGGCAGGTATGAATCAAAGCGAAAAAATATGACAGCAACAAACTTAAAGGAAACCAAGAGAAAGTAAAATAAAAAATTTGGGCACACACCCAACTTACCTGTGTTCATCGCAGGGTTAGAGATGGCGGTGTTGTTGTGAATGTTTTTTATTATTCCATGAATATAAACGGGACCATTACCTCTAATCAAATTGAATGTAGCTGAGGTTTCATAGAATTCAATGTCGGGATTAACGGCGCGCGTTTCACCGGCTTCAAAACGGCAATAGGGATCTTCAAGTTGTCTTTAACAGAGTGCACCTCTACAACATTGAATTCATCCTCCTTTGCTTCTGCACCCAAAAGAATTAGTCGGATGATTAATTTTTGGCCGCGGGGATAATCCTCATCATTGGATAATACTCCCCATTCAACCGAGTCGTTTTCGCCTTTCAAAGTAACACCATAGAATGATTCGTCAGACATTGTGATTTTAGGGATTCTTTGGGATTGGATTTGTATAATGAATTATTCACGTAACTCGTGTTATTTGCACACAAAATGATATTTTCCACACACACATTCAAAATTATTTTTTTTTCGCTTTGGCTTGTGGTTTGTCACTGGCAGTATTTTTATTGCAATTTGTTTTAATAGCAATTGTGCTATAATATATATTTAATGAAATATTTACAATAATACAATTTATTTACAATAATGAAATTATTAAAAATTTTTTTTTAATAGGCATTTAAATTATTGTTGTTTGATTTTAGAAACGGCAACCGCGCCGTTTCATGCCGTTTTTAATACTGCACGATGAAATTTAATTTTTAAATTTGTGCATTAGTGCAGTTTTAATGTTCTACAAAATTATTGTATGAAATACACTAGAACTGCAATACATGAACAAAAGCGACCCAATTGGCATAGACATCCAATTGAATAAAAAACTAAAACGATATAAAATATGTATAGTAAAATATACATACACATTTATAGCGATAATCGCTAAATTATTGAACCAAATAGCTCTTACTAAGTTATGGTTGAGTCATGGCGCAATAAATACAAAATTGTTATACGTATTGCATAAAACTTGAAATGCAAAACTGTTCACAATTATGTTCAGTGACAAAAATTGTCGGCCATTTATGCATCAACAATGACAACGGTTAACGACATCAATTAAGTTTAGGTTTAATTTATAAATTTGAAACAAAGAATTGAACTCAAATTAAATTCCAAAAATTTCCAACTGGGTTATATACGTTTTTTTTTGCATGAGTACTTGGTTATGAAACATGATTCCACGGCAAAATTTTGCCAGACAGTTTCACTGCCAATGACAACTAAATCAAACTTCATAGTTTGATGTACGTATGTGCATATGTATATGTACGTATATGTATGCATATGGATATGCAAACAGTAACAAAGGAAGGAAAAACTTTTCGATTTTTTTTTTCTGTTTGTTGTTGAGTTGAAAATAATTATACGCGTATGTATAATTTTTCTTTCGGATCAACAGAAACAACAAAAGTGTTAAATTTCTTTGACTAACAAAATACTACCAAATACAACTGAACTCACTTTTTAATAAAAAAGTGCTTTAATCAGTTGAAATTTTGTAAAATTTTTCCTACTCATTTTTGCAACGTTTTAAAATGTTTTTAAAAAAGTTTTCAATTCCATGTAAACGTAATTTTTAATGTTTGCACATGTTTACAACTACAGGGTAAAAAATGAATGCAACATATCCAAACTGAAACAATTTTTTTTTTTTTCTCTTAATTTTTTTTTGCATGACTTTAGTTAAGTACTTGACTGTGAAATATGATTACACAGCAAAATTCTGCCAGACTATTTCACAGCCGGGTACAACTGAATAAACAGATATACACATGCATGTATGTGTGTAAGAATACAAATAAGTTTGGCATTGACATTGAAACAAAAATAAAAACCAAACATACATACATGCATGGTATTTCAGTAATACATACTAACAATAATAATAAAAAGCACGAATTAATGAAATAATTTCAACAAATTTCCTATTAATATTTATTTTTGTCTTTTATCTAAATAACAAACTATTTGCAATTTTAAACTTTCCTAATTTTCTGCCATTTTTGCTGTTGATTTAAAAAAAACTATAAGCAAGTGAATAATTTTTCTTTTAAATCATTAAAACAGCAAAGGTGTTAAATTTCTTAACAAAGACAAGGATAAATGCAAGCTAAACTAAACTCATTTCTTATATACATATAAAAAAAGGAAAAGGAGAAGAAAAAATGTTTAAATAAGTTGAAATTTGGTATATGTAGTACTAAATGTAATAAAGTTTTGTTTTTTCTTACTCATTTTTTTTTTGCAACGTTTTCAAATAATTTAAAAATTTTCAATTTCTTGTATAAGTTTATTTCAAGGTTAATATATGAGTACATATATATAAATATCAATACACATACACAATAATTATACAACTAACTTGTAAACAAATTAACAATACACATATACATATATATATATATATATATACATATAACTAATAGTTAAAGAAAAATATACATATTTAAAATAAAAGCAATAAGAAATTTTAACTAACAGAAAATCTAGTTAAAATATTAAAATTTTATAAATCACCTACAAAACATGCTAATTAATAATAAGTAAAAAATAAAAAAAAAAAAAAGAGAAATACATATATGTATATAAGACACATAAGTACAAATAAGAAAAGAAATTTTTATATAAGTATACGTAAGAAGAAATTGTTAGTTGTAAGATTAAAAATATTAACCAGCATTTTAAAAAAACAACCAACAATCATCATCCCGTTAACAATGAAGAATCCAACAATCATCAACAGCAGCCTATACCTATCAACCTCACGCAACCGCAAAACCTACATACGATACTACAACGCATACATGGACAAAAACCCCAGTTCCGATAACAATAAAGAATCCAATCCAAATATCAACAGACAGACAGCCATAACCTTCAACCTCACTCAACCATAATCAACAGTTAAAGCTATATGCGATAGCACAGCACATACATGGACGGAAAACGCAGCTCCGTTAGAAAATGGGAAATCACCCCAACGTCAGTAACAACCTCAACATTTTCACCAACAATATCATATTTTTTCCTTGGTGACGCAGCAAGCGTACCAAGTCGACAGACACTTAGCAGTCACCAACTAATGGTAAACTGCGAACCTTCAGGCAATCAAGGCTCGGGAGATAATTACATATTACTCCGAGAGCTGCCAAAGCTGTATCGCCAAGGTAGTCGGATGCATACACACATCTATTTTGACTTGATTCCAGAAGGATAGCTACGAAACATCCTAAGACAGGATGTTTCTTGTCCGTAAGGGGGGAGGGATGTTATGAGTCATTTTCCCCTAACCAACAGAAGTATCAGCGACAGCGGAACATACGCTGCACACACATACTGACGTTGAGTTATTTTCCCTCAACCAACAAAAAATACCTACAGCAGCAAAACATACGCTGCATACATACACAGACATATGCTGACGTTGCAATAACGCTGCATACAATACTGACGTTATTACCAGTAATTTTCCTACAGATACATGCTGACATTGCATTATCGTGAGAACCGCAATCGGCTGGAAGTCCCACGGGTATGGATATGCTGAAGTTGCAATAATCGCACACTCAGCAGCATCACGGGGACATCCACGCCAGCGGCAGCGAACGACAGCAGCACCGTTCATCGAGCAGCACTAAAGTGGGTATAAAAGCGGAGGGTGATTTGGTATTCAGCGCATTCAGTTTATTCAGCCGATTCAGTCCACTACTATTATTCAGTCTATCAAGTCAGCTCTAGTCGAGTCAGTTCGTAACATATTTCCCAAACAAAAACCTGATCAAACACCAGCCTTAAAAAGCGGGTCCCTGTGAAGGCTTAACATATTAAACAAACAACAACCTGATCAAACACCAGCCTTAAAAAGCGGGTCCCTGTGAAGGCTTAACATATTAAACAAACAACAACCTGATCAAACACCAGCCTTAAAAAGCGGGTCCCTGTGAAGGCTTAATATATTTAAATTAGACTAAGAAAATAAAAATAAAAGTAAATAAAAGTAATAACTAAAATCCTAATACTCTCTTGTGTTCTTAATTTCAAAAGGAAGTTACGAAATAAAACATAACATTTTGGCATTTTGGCGTGGTTAATAATAAAAATAAATAATAAAAATAAATGTTTTAATTTAAACATAACACGAGCAATGAGCACTCAGATATTTTCTGTATTTCAGCCAGTTAATACGTGCAGATGTCGTTGCTAAATCAGATGTTGTGTGTGAGTAAATAGTGACAATTGTAGGCGAGTGGTCTGAAGATAAGTCCAAAGATGCTTCAACTTCAACCATCTCGCTGGGCAGGCCTTTCACAATTCCAAAGTCGATAACATCAGGAATTTTTTGTCGATCTGTTGGCCAATATGTTGGCTGTCCACTTGAAACTACATTCAAACCCTTTTTAGATATTGTGTCGAATAAAATTCGTCCCTTAGGTGTGATTAAACGTGAACCCCAAAATGTGTGTTTAGCATTGTAGTCGCCAGCTGCAAGAAAACGGAGGCCCAGTGATTTATAAAAAGCCGTATATTGACTCTCGGTAATTGAGAATCTGGGGGGCGAATAGACAGATGATATTACAAGTTTTTGATAGTAAGTTTCGATGCAGATGTTCGTTGCTTGAAGATAATCTTCACAAAAATCATTCAACAGGTGGTGTTTTATTCGCGTTTTTATTAGGATTCCCGAACCACCACAAGCTCTGTCACGGGGATCCTTGGTGTCGTAAAAATTATATCCACTAATTCTGAAACAGCTTCGAGATGTCAAATGAGTTTCTGAGATAAGCATAACATCGATTTGTTTATCCAGAAGAAAGTACTCTATTTCGTTTTTATGTTGGCAGATTCCGTTTGCATTCCAAAAACAGATTTTTATGTTCATGTTTTTTTTTTACAGCCTGCAACAAGGTAGACTGCATCATACAGGACAGATTGTGAATGAGTATACGTCAGCACCTGCCTTTACGGCTTATCTGACGGTGTACTTAAACACTTAGTGTAGATTAAGCGTTCACCATCGCCCCTGAGCCACCCCACTCAAGAAACCCGAAGGCATCCCCGAGGGGATGACAACAGGTAGCAACTTCTCAGACACGACCAAGGCCCGTCATGTCCAAACACCTTGCTAAAGTGAGCGAGCTACCTAAACTCTGGAATCCTGTTGGTTCACAACAGCACATAGAGGCTTCGCATCGGTAGACACGAAGTCCGCTAAGCAAGCATCAGTCTTTAACCGACACCTCTCCCAGCTTTTGGTAACAACCACAACCACTACGTGAACTCTCGAAAGAGACCTCAACCAACAACCGGCCCATGGGATCCTGTAACCGGTATAGTAGAGGAGGACTCTACTTCCCGGTTTAAACATTCCCCCATGTGGGCTGCCGGCCCCGTAGTGCCAGTTCAAACTACTGGTAGAGTTTCGAAAGGAAATCCCAGAAGGGATTAACTTTCTATTGGTTTTGGTCATGGGCTAGACCTTAGGTACCCTTACACCTTCTATGTAGACTTACGTGGCAAGCCACTACGTTCATTATAAAATATATGCACATTCCGTTGCTCTGTTAATTCAGAGATTGGTCCGAGCATATAAGTTTTATGGGTAACTGACAAAACGTTATGTCTACAAAAATCAGTTACCCTATACCCCGGGGAGTATTGCATCTTGTTGTTGAGAATCAACAAGATGAACTATCTACCCCCCGGGGGGGCATCATACAGGACATGTTGAGAGTAAATGTATTTACTGTTTGTATTAAGCTTTCAATTGAGGCTTCAATACGACTAAAGTTAGATTTACGGTTTTTTTGCGCCGTACTCTGGTTGCTTTTTAAAATACTAGCGTATGAAAATCTGTTGGTAGCTTGTTGTTGAGCACTAGTCGCGTTAGACTTGAAATTGTTTGAATATTGATTTTGGCTGGTGGACGGTTGAGGTAACTGTGGGTAGTTAAAAGGGGTTTTAGGCTGAGCGGGAGTAGCATTAGTTTTTTTGTTTGATGAATTCTTAAAAAACGAGTAAAGGGGAGCAGCCTCAGCAGTGTGATTTCCGCCGCAATTGCCACATTTTTTCGCCTTGGGATCACCTTTAATTTTGTCGCAGTTAGGGGTACTGTGTAACTCACCACATACAACGCAGACTGTAGGCAACTTGCAATAAGTTTTCGTGTGCCCAAATTCTTGGCAGTTCAGGCATTGAACAGGTCCAGCTTTTTTATGAGGAAGCTCATCGGTAACTCTTCGGTGTAACAAGTACTTAAGATTATAAATTGGGTGGGATTCATTCTTTTTTATTTTCAAGTCACCAGGCTGTAGCTCGACTCTGAATATATGTTGGGGAATTTTTTCCCTATTTTTAATGTTTGAAACATTTTTAACTATTAAGCCACAATTTTCAAGGCCAGACTTTACCTCTTCTGGATCCACTCAAGAGTCTATACCTTTTATTACGATGGTTAGACCTTTAGCACTCTTTAATTAGTACGTATAAAAATTTTTGTTTTTTGATTCAAAGTCCGAAACTATTTTTCGGTAATTACTTTCTTGCACTACCTGGATTTTTGTTTCGTTGATATTTCCGCGCTTAATTGGAGTTACATAGAACTCATTTTCTCCAATTAAGGAGATAAGGCTTTTTACCAAAAAACTAGAGTTCTGCTCTCTTAAATATATCGGTGGAGGTTTACTCGACCTTGTTGTAGTTGGGTTTTCATTGTCTTGTTCTGATAAAATCGCGAAACGATTTTCGGAATTTTTTATTTTGTTTTTTCCATCTCTGGGCATTTTCGCCGTTGACGCTATTTCAGCTGATTTGGGACTTCTTCCCCTTTTTAGCACGGTTATGTATCTGTCCATTCCTGTTTGAATTTTATTATCATCATTTATTGTACTCACCGCATCTACCATTTCGTGCACGTTGGTCACCTTGTTACTTATTGTTTGTTTGTTTGTTTGTACAGCTAAGCTGACAAGTTTGCTGATGGGTGCAATTGTTGTTGCTTCTTGATCACTATTTAACATGTTCAAAGATAATGATCGCGCACGAGTATTTGTGTTTTCTGTTAAATTCAGGTTTTTGTTTAATTCATTTTTTTTATTGTCGTCATCAGCAACTAAAGTTATATATTGTACATTCCTAGTGCTTGTAGGATTACTGTTGTTTTTATCAGAAGATGAACTCATCAGAGTTCTCTTTTTTTTTTATTTTCATTTATATTAGTTTGTGTATGCAAATATTTATGTGTATTGCACACAAGCAAAAAATAAAATAAAACCAGTAAAATAACTGTTCAATAAATGTTTTGTTTTTTTTATATTTTTTGTGACTTGAAAATATTTTTTTTATTTTATTTTTTTTTATATTCAGTTGCGACGATTATAAAAACGCGTTTGTTCACTACGAGAGTTGAAACTAAACACGATATATATACATAAGTGAACAAGAAAAAAGATAACTCTAAATGAGTTCATCTTCTGCCAACAAAAACAACAACAACAACAATAAACCTACAAGCAGTAGAAATGCTTATTTAACTTTTGTTGCTCATGACGACAATAAAAAATATGAATTAAACACAAACCTGAATTCTACACTAAACACAACAACTCGTGCGCGATCATGCTCTCTGAACATGTTAAATAGTGATCAAGAAGCAACAACAATTGCACCCATTAGCAAACTTGTCAGCTTAGCTATACAAACAAGCAAACAAACAATAAGTAACAAGGTGACCAACGTGCACAAAATTGTAGATGCGGTGAGTACAATAAGTGATAATAAAATTCAAACAGGTATGGACAGATACATAACCGTGTTAAAAAGGGGAAGAAGTCCAAAATCAGCTCAAATAGCTTCAACAGCGAAAGTTCCCAGAGATGAAAAAAACAATATAAAAAATTCCGAAAATCATTTCGCGATTTTATCTGAACAAGGCGATGAAGACACAACTACAAGGTCGAGTAAACCTCCACCGATATATTTAAGAGAACAGAACTCTAGCTTTTTGGTAAAAAGCCTTATCTCCCTAATTGGAGAAAATGAGTTCTATGTAAAAGCCAGGTAGTGCAAGAAAATAATTACCGAAAAATAGTTTCTGACCTTGAGTCAAAAAACAAAAATTTTTACACGTACCAATTAAAGAGTGCTAAAGGTCTAACCGTCGTAATAAAAGGTATAGACTCTAGCGTGGATCCAGAAGAGGTAAAGTCTGGGCTTGAAAATAGTGGCTTCAAGGTTAAAAATGTTTCAAACATTAAAAATAGGGAAACAATCCCCCAACCTATATTCAGAGTCGAGTTACAGCCAGGTGACTTGAAAATAAAAAAGAACGAATCGCACCTAATTTACAATTTAAAGTACTGGTTACACCGAAGAATTACCGTTGAGATGCCACATAAAAAAACTGGACCTGTTCAATGCCTGAACTCCCAAAAATTTGGCCATACAGTACCGCGAACTGCGACAAAATGAAAGGCGATCCCAAGGCGAAAAAATGTGGCAATTGCGGCGGAAATCACACTGCCAACTATAGAGGCTGCCCTCTTTACTCGTTTTTTAAAAATTCGTCGAACAGAAAAACAAATGTTATTCCCGCTCAGCCCAACACGCCCTTACCCCACAGTTACCTCAACCGTCGTCTAGCCATAATCAATTCTCAAATATTTTAAAGTCCAACACGACTCTTACTCAGCAAAAACCTGATAGTCAATTTTTATACGCTAACATTTTAAAAAATAGCCAGAATAAAACGCAAAAATCGGTACCAGCAAACGAAGTTCCAGGCTCTAATTTTAGTCGTATTGAAAGCTTAATACAAACAATAAATACTTTTATTCACAACATGTCCTGTATGATGCAGGAAATGTTGAAAATGCAAACTACTTGTTCCAGGCTGTATTGAACAAACCATGAACTTAAGAATCTGTTTTTAGAACGCAAACGGCATCTGCCAACATAAAAATGAAATAGAATATTTTCTCCTGGATAAACAAATCGATGTTATGTTTATCTTAGAAACTCATTTGACCTCCCGAAGCTATTTTAGAATTAGTGGATATAATTTCTACGACACCAAGGATCCTCGAGGTAGAGCTTGTGGTGTTTCGGGAATCCTAATAAAAACGCGAATAAAACACTACCTGTTGAATGATTATTGTGAAGATTATCTTCAAGCAACAAACATCTGTATTGAAAATTATTATCAAAAATTTGTAATATCATCTGTCTATCCCCCCAAGATTTTCAATTACCGAGAGTCAATATACGGATTTTTATAAATCACTTGGCCACCGTTTTCTAGCAGCTGGCGACTACAATGCTAAGCACACATTCTGGGGTTCACGTTTAATCACTCCTAAGGGTCGTGTTTTGTTCGACACAATATCTAAAATGGACTTTTGAATTGTGAAAGGTGTGCCCAGCGTAATTATTGCAGTTTAATCATATTTGGATTTATCTTCAGACCACTCGCCTACAATTGTCACTATATACTCGCATACAACTTCATCACCTACATGTGACTTACCAAACGACATCTGCACGTATTAATTGGCTGAAATACAAAAAATGCCTGAGTGCTCATTGCTGGGACAGTATGCCGTTGAGAACACCTTCTGACATAGATGACTCTATTAGGTTGTTTCAAGCACACGTTAAAGAAGCTGCTCTTAATGCTTCTTCAAATCAACCAACTGAACAAGTGCGATTCAACAATATTTTTTCTGTTGATATAGAAAGGCTTTTATCTGAAAAAAGGAAAGCTCGACGAGAATGGCCACGTTACAGATCGCCTCAGCTAAAATTAAGGCTTAAGGAGTGTACCAAACAGCTTAGAAAAGTTTTACAAACACAAAAAACAGCTTCCCTACAAAAATTTCTTCAAGAACTAGATGCAACACCACAAACAGATTATTTGCTGTGGCGCGCAGCCAGAGGACTTAAAAGGCCGGTGATATGTAAACCTCCATTACGAGCCTCTAATGGTGACTGGGCAAGAACTGATGCTGAAAAAGGTGATCTATTTGTTACGCACCTAGAAAAAGTATTTACCCCGAATATTTCTGCTGATATTGTTGAACTGCCACCAGTCGTCTCTTTACCAGAAATACCGATGAGATTTAACATGACTGAGATTGAAAATACTATTACTAGTCTTAACACCAGAAAAGCCCCAGGTATCGACAAAATAAGCAACAAAATGCTTCAACAACTGCCTTATATTGCAAAAAGAGTTATACTCTTCATTTTTAATAGTATTCTACGGCTGCAATACTATCCTGCAGAATGGAAGGTTTCGATGATTATTATGATACCAAAGCCCGGCAAGGATCATACGAAGGTTGAATCCTATCGGCCTATTAGCTTATTGCCCAACATTTCAAAACTATTTGAAAAGCTGTATATGAGCAAGCTGATGCCTATACTGACTAGAAGTGGATGCATTCCAGATCATCAATTCGGTTTTCGCAGACAACATAGCACTATTGAACAAACTCACAGACTTGTAAATTTTGTTAGAGACACTTTTGAAAAAAGAAATATTGTTCAGCGCTTTTTATTGATGTCGCACAGGCTTTCGATAAAGTATGGCACGAAGGTCTTGTCCACAAATTAACACAAAACCTACCAGCAAATATCGTCAAACTTTTAAAAAGCTATTTAATTGAACGTAAATTTGTAGTTAGGGAAGGCAATTTTTTAAGCCCTCCGCAGTCGATTGAAGCCGGAGTCCCTCAAGGCAGTATCTTCGGTCCATTACTTTACTTAATATATGCCTCTGACTTACCGCTAAGCAGTAACATTCACACGTCAACATTTGCTGATGATACGGCTTTTCTAAGCTTTCATGAAAATCCTGTAGAAGCTTCCCGGAATCTACAAGGGTACATCTCAAAACTGGAAACATGGCTAAAACAATGGCGGATAAGAGTTTATGAGCAGAAATGTGTACACGTCACTTTTACATTACGCAGGGAAACATGCCCGCTTATACAAATCAACACCGATACTATACCGCAACACACTGAAGTCAAATATCTAGGCGTTCATCTTGATCGTCGTTTAACGTGGAAATCGCATATAGACGCAAAGTTGACACAAATGAAATTAAAAGCAGCCCAAATGAATTGGCTTATTGGAAGAAACTCTATACTAAGCCTATACTGTAAGCTTCTATTATACAATGCGATCCTAAAAATGTAGAAAGAGTGTAGAAAAATTCAAAGGGGACAAAACAAAATTCTAGGTACAATTACTGCAGCGATTGATTCAAAGCTGGCTATCACCGCCGCTTTTGTAATTTCGAGCCGCTGCCAAATACATCGGTTTTTTACTGTTTTTACAGCTATTTCGGCTGTTAAAAATTTATTTATAGGTTTAGGTTTCTTAATGTGATATAAAATTTGTCATTACAGCAGAAATTTTTTATATTTTATACTAGATGATTGTCCCGGCTTCGCACGGAAGCTATTTTATTATATGGGGGAACCATTCTCCCCACTCATCCTATTTTAGGCTTGACTATTTGAAATCTATCTATATGTGTATTTATAAATGAATTGCTTTTCGTTAGTCTCGCTAAAACTCGAGAACGGCATCATAAATTGTGATTAATCAAAGTGAGAAAAGTTCTCGCGCACTTAGCAGTAAATTGTCACTATCACAAAAAATTAACATAAAAATAATCTGGAAGATAGTTAACAACTTTCATATTTATTCCCCTTTTAAACCTTCTCTAGACTTCCACAAATAATTCAAGACCAAAATTAGCTAAATCGGTCCAGCCGTTCTCGAAAACACAATTATGGTTTTTTTTCGATTTTTTAACCTTTTTTGGGCTTTTCTGAACTTTCTTTTTTCTAAACTTTCCTCGTGATTAGACGAACAAAAGAAAAAAAATCATACAAATCGGTCAAGTAGTTCTCGAGTTTTAGCGAGACTAAGACACAGCGTTTGATTTTTATATATGTATGTATATAGACTAGATGACCCGACAAACGTTGTTTTGCCATAATATAAATTTCGGGCAAACCCGGTGCAGTAGTTCTTAAGTTTTTGCGGTCGAACAATAGAAAAATTGCGCCATCTGTCGGTCGATCCCCAATCTACACAGAAACACTCCTCACGAACAGTAGATACATATAAATTTTAGACGAAATCGGTGATGTAGGTCTTAAGTTAACGCGCACAAAACAAAAAAAAAGGAAATTTTGCGATATCTGTTGTCCCATGTCTGGTGACCCATAGAGTATGAATATAAATTTTGGTCAAAATCGGTCCAGTAGTTTTGGAGTTTATCGATCACTAACATACACGTAATTTTTATATACATAGAGAGATATATCTAATATATAAAATCCTCGTGTCACGATGTTTGTTATCGAACTCCTCCGAAACGGCTCGACCGATTTTTATGAAATTTTTTATGTATATTTGGTAGGAATGAGATTAGGTTTTAAAGTATATTTTAAACCGCTTGGTGCACGAAGAGGGGTGGGAGGGGGCAATTCCTGTATTTACTAAACCAGGGATGATAAAGTTGATACTTTGGTATTTTTTTTGATACTTTCTGATCTTCCGAAGTACCGTGGTACCCCAGTGACACATTTGATACTTTTTTGTACCATCTCAAATAAATACGTGATATGGTAACATTTTTTTTACTTCATCTTCTTTGCTGAGGTTTTCGTAACAGTTGATGAAATGTGTATGCTTTTTTACAATGACAATTGCAAACGTCTTCAGTTGAGAACGAATTGTTGCATTTATTGATCGGCTTGTTACAGGTACGAAGAAAAAAACCAACATATTTTTCATCTTCTTTGTTGAGGCTTTCGTAGTAGTTGATAAAATGTGTATGCTTTTTTACAATGACAACGGCAACCGGCTTAAGTTAACAACGAATTGTTGCATTTATTCATCAATTTTCATTGAATAAATTCTTAAAATCTTAAAAACATGTAATATTGAGTATAATTTGAAAGACAGTGAAATATGTGCATAAAAAATGTATTATTAGTAACTAAACTATTACCCCAAAAGATGGCGCTATGCCCGCTTCATAATTCTTTTTGTTGTTAAATGACAGGTGGCGGTATTTCCGCCGCATAATTATTTTAGTTGATGAATGTCAGATGGTGCTACGTCCGCCTTATGCAGGAGAATCGTCGTCGTTTGTATTTCAAACAGAACAAAATTATTGTCATCATCATCACACACTTACAATACATTCGCTATTTTTTATATAACACCTAAAATATGCACTAGAAATATTTTGTAAGGCAAAACAACGTTTGCCGGGTCATCTAGTGTATAGATACAATTTTCAAATAAAATTGTACACTTCACCGCCGCTACAAATTTTTAAAGAGCTTTTTGCTCTGCTACATGTACTTTGACATTTGTAAAACAAAAATACACGTCTGTTTTTATTATACCGTGAGTTAAAGCATGGTATAACAAAAAGTTTTTTATTCCAATTCGTAAAATATTCGACAACTGGGAAGATTAATTGAGTCATTATTTCAATTCATTTGAGAGCGTTACAGTCTTTGCTTTCTGCTATCAGTCAGACTGATTTAGTGGATGAACCTATTGACTCAATAATAAAGTTCTAAGTTTCACTGCTCCGTGGACATTCTGGAGCTCTACAAAGCTCATCGTAATCTTTCAAAATTAAGTCAAAACAGCAAAAAACTATTCCTCCTGCAATCGAAAGAAAATCCCGAGGTCGTAGTTGTTATAGCGAGAAGTAAATATATTAAATGCAATGTTCACCATACAATTTTCAATAGGTTTGATGTTGTAAATTCGTATATTAAGGTGTGACGCCAAAAGTCAACACTCGTTTTTGGCCCACATGACGCCAAGTATTAACACGAAATTGTTCTACCGTTGTGTCCATATACCCGTAAACCTGCACAGTTATATTTTTTATTATATATTGCTCTGTCTTTTGTGTTCATATACCCGTAGTAAACTGCATATACTCTATTTTTCCTATCTCAATTTACATATATATTTATATGCTCGCGATATTGAATTACCTTTATTAGTTTGCCCATTTATACGCGTATAGAAACTATAATTTGATATCTTTTATATACTTTATTTTGATTTATATTTATACATATACTTTTGCATATTTATTTGCTATGAACTGTATTTCATATATGCTATATACATACATATATGTCTATCTTCTGTACTTATTAAAATGAATTTCGGATAGTTTGTATACCTAGTTTTATTAAAATAATGTAGTAATAGTATGTAAGTGGTGGATGGTTTCGGAGTGCCGCCATCTATGTTCAAAGAATTATGCCATTAATGTTCGCAACGTTGCCCAACACTGCCAATTGTATACAGACAGCTGTTGCTTAATACACAAAGCTAACAGCTGCTGACGTATACGACCACATGAGTGTGCGTGTGTTTGTGCATAGATAAGCAAGTTGTCTAAAAGTATAAAAGGCAACACATTAGTAACAAACAGGCAGTTGCTGTATAGCCGAGCTACGGGTAAGATCATAATTTGTTGGGCCAAGTACTGTATTCTACAGTCGAGCTGAAGTTGCGAGAGTGTCGGAAGTTCGTTTCGCTTTTCCGACCGTTCGTACCGACAGTAAAGTAGTGAGAGGTGAGAGTCCCAATACACCAGGCTGTTTCAGTCTACCGTGTTGGGAATTTTTCTTGTGACTATATCGGCGTAGAACCAGTGGCAAGACACGCCCCAGCTGGTGGACTGCTCAGCCAACCACCACCACGGACGCCGTCCACTAGAAGTAAGGGTCGGAACTGTACCTGTATTTACGAAGAATAAAAGCAAATAAATTTATTCTTACCACGCAAAACTTGCGTTTTGATTTATGGAACGACGAATCGCTGGCTTCCACTGAGCTACCCCAGCAACCAGCGAAATCGTGTCGTTACAAAGGTCACGGGAATATTATTTGATATTCATACCTTTCTCAACGATTACTAGCATTACGAACTTTGAATATCCGCTTTTGACATCTTCATTTGCAAATGAAGTACATATAGATGTGTCAGAAGCGAAAAGACGTAACTCTAATTTTGGAAAATTTCTCAATTTTGAGTTAGGCCTTTTAGCTTCTGACACATCGATATGTTGATAGAGCAAAATACATAGGCATTGCATGTGTGTGAGGCTGATTTAAAGGGCTGCTTAGGGGCTGTGCACATATTACGTAACGCTCCAAGGGTGCGGGGACCCCCTCCCCAATATATAAAGATATGTTACGGATTGGAAATTTTGCACTGAAAAATTAGTGAAAAGCGTTACGATTGGGGGAGGTATAAAATCTTTGAAAACAGCGTTACGTAATATGTGCACAGTCCCCTTACTAAAGATTGCCTTCGGCTGGGATTATATTTTCTGTGCCATGAACAAATTCCACAATCCATAAGAATAAAAAAATGAAAATGGTTCTTAAAAATTACCCCAAAGCTTGTGTTGTTGTATTCATAACAAAATTTTGGGGCCCATTTTTGGTTCGGAGCCTCAATTTTTAGAAGAATTTTTTACTATCCATTACTTTTAAACCACTTAAGTTATAAAGAATTCGGAACAAAAATAATAACAACTTTTCCTAAATATTACAACTGTTCGTAATTTATAATATAATTTGTAAAACTATTTTGGCATGGTCTAGCAGTGTAATAACAGTAATTTTTTTTAAGTGGCTTATGCTCAAATCGATTGGCACGACTTTGTCGTAGTGGAAACTGTTGATTACCAACCGTTTGAAACGGGAAATTTTCCGCCACCAACTACGCCAGAGGAAGTTGGTGCACGTGTTTTAATGGAGGAGAGATTGCAAGAAGATGACGGTGACATTGAAATGCAAATTGAGTCTGATGATGAAGATAGCCAAGATGCACCCAACGCTGCAGGTGTAGTTAAATTATCACAAATGGAAAATCGCATCGGTATTCACATGAAAGACGTTCCGTATCAAAGCCAATCTTCTAAAAAAGACAATATTCAGGTTCAAGATATGGATGAAGCCTCTAGTGATGAAGAATCGCCAGCAGCTGTGAAAATGCAGCCACCAGTTGCTCCGCTTATGCCTCCGACGCACGATAAAGTTGTGGTTAAAAAATATGATCCAAAAGCAGCCCCAGTTAAGCCACCAAAACCGGTTACAGCGGACGAATTTCTTATATCGCCAATTACCGGTGAAAAAATTCCAGCCTCGAAGGTTGCAGAACATATGCGCATTGGTCTTTTAGATCCTCGTTGGGTAGAACAACGTGACAAGCACACTGTAGAGAAAATCAACCAAGAAAACGTTTATGCGGCTGGTACTGCTATTGAGGCAAGTTTAAAACAGTTGGCAGAACGCCGTACAGATATTTTCGGTGTGGGCGATGAGGAAACAGTTATTGGTAAGAAACTGGGCGAAGAAGAAACAAAGAAAGATGATCGTGTCACATGGGATGGTCATACATCTAGTGTTGAAGCAGCTACACGCGCAGCACGTGCTAATATTACATTAGAAGATCAAATTCATCAAATTCATAAGGTAACAGATAGTGATTTTTATTTTCATTGACTGATCTAAATTTTTCTTATAATGTTAAAGGTTAAAGGACTTCTACCTGATGAAGAAAAAGAAAAAATTGGCCCTAAACCTGTTGGAGGTAAAACAATTAACCAACATCATGCAAATATAAATAAGACAGTGCATGCTCAACATTCGCCTCACCAACAGCTGCAACATCATCATCACCCACAACCACCACAGCAGCAACATACATTGCCGCCACAACCTCCAGTTATGATGATACAGATGAGACCACCCCCAATTATGCGTAAGCTAAATTTTTCGAATTTCTATCAAGAGTATATATATATGTATTTCATATCTTGGTCTTAGCGCCACCATTTCCTGTACCAGGCTACATGGGTTCCTTGCCTTCAACTGCAGGCGGACCACCGCTAATTTCACCAGCACCGCCCGTTATCGATCAAAGTATAATTCCAATGCCACAATCAATACCCGTTGACGATGAACCGCCTAATAAGAAACTACGTTCCGAAGACAATTTAGTGCCCGAATCTGAATTTATTGCAATGCACAAGGTTTTTATTAATTTATATGTATATGACGACATGCCTTTTCTGTAAGTCATGCATTTTACAGAATTGGTCTGATGCATATATCTACGTCTAAATATATGTACATATATGTATATTGTTTTTGAAGTTTTATATACAAAGTATACTTTATATTTTCCTTTTTTATACTTTTTCTTAGAGCCCTATTACTATTCAAGTACAAATTCCAAATGTTTTTGATAAATCTGAATGGAAATTAAATGGACAAACAATAGCCGTTTCCATAGCTTTGACCGATCCAGTTTCGCTGCTCAAAAGTAAAATACAAGAAGAAACCGGAATGCCACCAGCAAAGCAAAAAATATCATATGAGGTAAATTCTCTATCGCGTATGTACGTCGATTTGGATTTTTCCTATCATTTGAAAATTCCTAACCGAAATGCATAAAGAATATATTATATGGTTTCTTTAATTTTGTACAAGTTGTCGTTAACGAAAATTGGACTGCGACATCCTGTACATAATCAAGGTTTAAAATTTCAAGAAGCAGGTGACAGCTATTTTTGAAATTGAAATTAATTGAAAGTGCAAAAATAACTTTGACTATAAGTAAGCTTGAACTGAATCAGAATTCTCACCGCCAATAACGACAGCTACAATCAATTAGTTGAAATTCCTCTAACTTAATCAATTCGGCTGAGTACCTATTTCTATTTTAATTTTGATGGTTAGTAAATTCCCTATTATTTATTTTTGTCTTGCGCCGCCCTAGTTTATGTTAAAAATTTTGGTGCAGTTTTTAATAATTAGTTAATATTTAAAGTTCGTAAATGTTTATAATCAGAGAAATATTAAGTAGACATTGTTAACATATGTATTTCGAGCAACAATGTAAAAATTTAATATTTATACATCCCTTTTGTAGTTTTTTCAATAAATAGCACTAGCTGAATTGAAACAAACGTTGTTTTTCGGTAAAAGCCACTAAACGTCGTCAGTATTCATGTGCAAATGCTTTTTCCTGTTTATTAACCTGTTTTTTTAGCCTCTTTAAATATTAACAAATATTAATAATAAACAGTTCGTAGTAATTTAAAAAATTACAATTATTATACATATTTAATAATTAGGTTTAATGGTGTGTCATTTAAAAGCAATTAGGCATATTCCAGAAAAGTAAATGAAGTTTACTTTTCAAACTTTTTATTATTGATTTTTTGCAAAACCAAAAGTTTGCTGTTTGTAATGAATATACATATGTAATAGTGATAATGAAATAGTGATAGTGGTCTGTCGTTTTTATGTAAAATCAAAAATAAAAAGTTTGAAAAGTAAACTTCATTTACTTTTACTTTTCTGTAACATGTCTGAATGGCTGGACTAAGATTTTTGTTAATTAACTTAGATTTTAATTCGTATGTAAGATATGAAGTTGTATTTTCAGCAGATGTTTTCTTTTGTCGGTTCTTTGAGTATATTGATTAATTGGGACAGTTTTAGGGCTATGATTAACTGAAATTGTGTTTCTACATACAGTAGGGACAGTTATTTGTATAATTACTGTTGATTACGTAGTGACGGGTTGCAATTGTGTGTCCCATTAGTATTCTGGATTAGATTTGTGAAGTCAATGCAGTCTGTAATAAATACCACCGTTAAGTATTATTATTAGTCTTGATTTTTAATTCATTTACATCTCTTGGATATATAGGTGCATCCATATTTGGGTTTATTTTCGAGCAGTGACGGTGCGAAGTTTTTCATTTCTTCTTCTCTTATTTGAAGAAGTTGGTTCAGGACTGACGTTTTAAGATCTACTTTCTCGGTTAGTTCTTCTCTATGTAGGGGCAAGGCATGCGAGTTTCGCTACTGAGTCAGCATTATTATTTCCATTTATATTGTGTGACCTGGAATCCGAATAATTTTGATTTTGTATTTAGAAGAAGTTAGAAAGTCCGGAATTTTATTTACACTACGCCAGTTGGAATTTTTTGGATTATTTATAGCCATTATAACTGATAGACTGTCAGAACAAATCAGGGTGTTTTCTTTGATTTATTAGCGATGTATGTATATTGCTTGTAATATTCCAGTAGCCGCAAAACTTGACTAGTATATATTTTCAACTACTGGGATTTTGATGCATCAGTAAAATAGCATTGCAATTGAGATTGAATGTACTTATGTAGATATTAGATAATAAAACTTTTTTTTTTTTTCTTAATTAGGACCATCACTCAGGGGTGACCCCTACGTATGCAGTGCACTGTGCCGGAACTCAGGGAGAGGGATAAGGTAGAGAACATAGATGTTGAAAATTTAGAAGACTTAACTCTTTCACAACTCTGCTTTGCGCGTTATGTTAATTTTTAAGGCAGTGTTGAGGCGCCCCCGGTGTTAAGTACACGCATTAACTTTGTTAAGCTGTATTAGCAGGCATTTTATTAATTATTTTACTTCGCCGATGTGTCTGTTAACCGATGTTGGATAAAAACATCATTTGGGTGCTATGTTTTTTGAAAGTTTACAACGATATGTCGCAGAGTTATCATCACATTACCCAGGGGGATGATTTATGTTGAATGAAGTAATTTTTTTCTTGTGTTTTATTACGTTTTTGTTAATACATTGGTATAAAGATTATTCCATTATTGTTGCCTTTGTATACGATATGACTTTGCTAACATCGGCGTCAATTATAGAATTATTATTAGCTTTAGTAGTAATCGATTCATTCGACAATTTTTTGTTCTATTGGTGCTGTGCAGTATGCATAAGTAATTGCTGTTATGGCTTGATGACATATTGTTTTAATGACATTTTATTGGTTTTAGCATATTTACTATAAAGGAATAGCCCAGTTTCTGTTTACTTACTTAGAACTATCGCTTTTAGTAGGTATGTAAGTGTATTTGTGTTGGTGTAACAATTCATTTCTTGACGTTATTACCGAATATAACTGTGGAAATTTTATAAATAATTTATTTAAACTTTTTTTTCTTCTAGGGAATGTTTTTCAAGGACAGCAATTCCACAGCATTTTACAATCTTCTTAGTGGAGCTACTGTTCATTTGCAGATCAAAGAACGTGGGGGTCGCAAAAAATAATAAATTGGGAAATAGAAAAAATTTACGTATTTCAAAACTAAATTTAAAATGTATTTTAGAAAAGAGTTTACAGTTTTATTTAAAAATTATTTAATTGCACTTTTATCAATAAAAGTAATATTCGTAAAAACCCAACAAACGATTATGATTATTAATTGTATGCGTGTGGCAAATTAGCTTAAAAATTAAAAAAAAAATAAGGAATGTATTGTTACAGTAGACCATAAAAATGCAACAGGTCATAAAAATCCAACTGTGTGTGAATGTGATTGACTTTGATAATGTCCATAATTGACTGGGTGTATCTGATTTCTACGAGAACATGCTTGTGTAAGTAGTAGCCAGACACTTTAAAGTAAACGAAAAGGAAATTTATTATCCACTGTAGTTCTTTGTCGACCTGATTTACCTCGAGCCCATCTAATATTTGCTTTCAACTTAATTAGGTAAAACAGAGAGGTTAAGTCTACTTTAAATTTCCTTTTCGTGCGGAACCAATAATACCACTCACTAATTCTTTATCAATAAACTTTTACTGATTACTTAAAAAATTGCAATAACCCGAACAATTTTCTTATAATCAATTTTGTGTAAATCTATATAATTTAGCTTTACTAGTCAATTATAAATATTTGGCGGCATAATTACAATTTATTAGAAATTTATTTTATTAAAAAGAAAAGTAATAAGACTTAATGATGATTTTATTTTTTTATGTAAATTTTACTAAACTTATTACATTACAAGTAAAACCTTAGTGGTTACTGATTTAAATTTTTTCAGAAATCAGTTAAAAACATGTTCTTGTAATGAAAATTAAACTACAGTATCATTAGAAATTTACTGATTATAATGCAGTGCGACCATGTAGGTAATATAAGTAGTCAATAGAAAACGCGAATTATTATATACTTTTCAATAAAATTAACCTGATCACACTTAAGCTACGTTCATCAAATTTTTGTCGAAAAAAAAATAATTGTAAAATAATTCATTATAAAATTTTACATTTATTTGAGCATGTACTCAAGTATTTATGTTTTAAACTTTATTTATTTGTTGCGGGTTAGCAATATCTAAATATATGTATATTCAGCTAGTGCTTAATAGCCTTTTTCCAATAGCATACATTTTAAAGGAATGAATGGAATTTGTTGAAAATGTGAAACTTGCGTTTCCATTGGCAACATCTAACATCTACCATCTTCTCAGCTGTCAAAAATATAAAAATACTTACAGCATAATTTTTTGTGGAAAAAAAATAAATGTTAAATTAAAATGAATTTTGAAGAAACATTAATAATTGGACTCGTTCATGCTTTACAAGAACAAACACAATTTGTTAATGCAGAAAATTTGCGATCCATTATGAAAGATGAATATGAAGATAATTTATGTATGTATGTCATTCATGTACATATGTCATTTATGTATGTCATTCACAAAAAATGAAACTATCAATATGTATGTATCTGTCATTTTGCTAGAGATGACATTAAAATTATCGGAAGATGTTGATTGGAACAAAATGGTTTAGGAACATCTTTTAAAGATGTAGAAAGATGTTGACTTTTAGTACTGTGTATTTCTTATGGGAAGATGTTAACATCTTCTCAAATTGATGGTAGATGTTAGATGTTGCGTAGTGGAAAAAGGCTATAAACGTAGTTTCAAACTACGTTTATGTTCATCTGAATATAAATTTAATCGAGTTTAATTGTGTTTGCTGTTTTTAAGTGATAGCTTAAACCGTGCAAAATGGACATACTGAAGACTAAAAAATGGTAACGTTTTTTTCCAAGCAACACTGCATTTGATTCAAAAGAAGAATAAATTTTGGATTTTATTAAGTTTATATCAGAAAAGAAAATTGAGTGCATAGAAAAGATTAAAAAACAGTATAAATTAAAAAAAAAAAATCTGTTATATATGTTCTTATATTTTTTTGTTTATAATATTTTGATAACTGGCTATTTATACATGTTTTGTGTTACCATATTTCAGTAAGTTTAACCCACCAACATTGGGTGCTTAAACTTTCAAGTAAATGTACTTAATTGTCATCCTAAAACAGTTAATCCAGATTAAAGTTGTGTAAATCTCTGATCGGCCACCTAAAAACTCACTTTTAGTAGAATAAAAACGAATTTAAATGATACTAATAGTCCAAGATCCCGGGGACGCCAGACAATAGTAGAGAAACTAATCCATTTTTGATAGTAGAGAAACTAAAAATATTTACCTGTTAACAAATACATTTACAGTTTTCTAAAAAAAAATTATTCTTGCAAACTAAATAA
This sequence comes from Lypha dubia, assembly GCA_947311025.1. Classification (NCBI taxonomy): domain Eukaryota; kingdom Metazoa; phylum Arthropoda; class Insecta; order Diptera; family Tachinidae; genus Lypha; species Lypha dubia. The sequence continues at coordinate 74,112,091 of OX371260.1, forward strand.
TAAAGTAGCTTATACGCCTGAAATATCCCCATAGTAAAATTATTTAAGGCCTCTTTACATGGTAATACATGTATATCGGTATGTCAAAAATTGAAAAAAATCTTATCATGCAAACGCAAATTGTTATGAGTAAGAAAGAATACGGATAAAAAATCTGACAAGCGTTCGGTAAATGTTTATTTTCTAAACCATTTTAGAAACTTACGTATACTCATTTTATCAGAGGTGTATTTTTAAGTAATCATTGGCAGCTTTATGCTGGGAACATAATTGGGACGAACGACGAATTTTTCGTTGCGAATATTCGTCGTCAAAAATAGAACACATGTATTCATATGAAACTGAACACAGAACCGACATCGACGAAATTCGTCGTACGTGACGAATTCTCTGATAGATTTATTTCTATTTCATACGCCGACGAACGACGAAGAAATCAGTACAGCGTTACCATGTTTTTTTTAGTTTTAAAATATATTAGTAAATAATGTTAATTTTTACATTTTATTTATTTGTTGCGGGTTAGCAATATCTAGATATATATTTCGTTGGTAGCTATACCAATTCATCAGTAGATAATTTACCCTTTATGTTTAAACATGCTAACCCGCAACAAATAAATAAAATTTAAAACATAAATACTTGAGTACATGCTCAAATAAATGTAGAATTTTGTTAATTTTTACTTTAATAAGTTCTTCTTTTTATGATATATAGCATTTTAGTTAAATATACATAATTATTAATGATGAAATTTGTTTTTAATAGTTTTTTTAATGTTTAATTTTATAAAGGAATTATTTTCTTTATGCGGTAACACTATCGTTGTTATGTTTGTATGTATATAAAAACAAATTTGTAATAAAAAATACACACAATTTTTTTGGATTATTATGACAACAGTTGTTTGTTCGTCCCAGTTGTGCGCCACACGACGAATTTACGCAACGAACTTTTGCCATCGAATTCGTCGTGCTAGACGAAATTCGGCGTTCCCAGCAATTAAGAGTATATAAATGAAGGTGGCATCATTTCTATACAATAATTACAAAAAAAACTAAAACAAATTCATGTTGTTTTTGTAAAAATTGTATAACCAGCTATTTCGTAGCGCAGACTTTTTATTAATATTTCCCGTGTAAACATAAAAAATACCTGCAACAGACTTTTCTCTCTTCTTAAGCTATGTACAGACGATTGGCAGATCTTACAATATTGTCAGAAAAATTGTCCAGAAAATGACTGACAACCGACTGAACTTACAATTTTTTTCTTGCAACGTTGCAAGAAAAATCATTGTCAGAATATTGTAAGACAATAATATTGTCAGACATCTGACAATTGTGTGAACACTCTACTTTGCCATTGTAAGCTCTCTTTTATTGGCAGACGTGTTAAAATTAATGCAGCTGTCAGATAATTTTTTTATTGGCAACGCTGTCCATAAATACGATTAGCTTTGACAGTTCTGACAAAGTTTAACAACGAATCTGGCAATTTCAGCCACACAACGATCTTACAACCGTGTGAACTGACAATTTTTGTTGGCAGATAAATTTATTGTGACAATAAAATTGTAAGGTTTTCTTACAATAGTCGGAACTGACGATTTACCTTTAGGTAACAATTTTTCATTGTCAGTACGTTGTCAGCATGTTGCCATATCTTACAATATTATAAGATCTGCCAATCGTCTGTGCATAGCTTTATACACAGAGAATTTCATAATATTTTGATTCTACAAAGTGTTAATACTTTGTATAACCATGTAAACTTACCTTTAATAGCACACGAAATTAAAATAAATTCTCTGCATATTTTGCGCAGGAAAAAATTCTTTTCAGTGAAATATAGCTATCCACACAAAAATGTGAAAGCCGATCAGAAATATTTTTTTCTCAAATCGATCCATAATTTTAGTAATTTTTAGGGTTAAAAGAGAAAAATATTTATGTAAATATTATTCATTTTAAGATCGCCATGGTTGTCATAATAGATGACGTTCTGTGTGGTTGGAATGTTATATATTTTGTTGTGGTATTTTTTATACCGGCATATTTTTTGAAAGAATAATTTTGTGTATGTGTTTTTTGACATATCTGTGTGGATAGCTATTTTTCATTGACTGGAAACTTTTCTAGTTTTCACAAAAAATTATAATATATAAGGGCTATTTTTAGTAAATACATATATTAGTTTTTTTTTAAATCCTGCTTTGAATGTATGTATTCCTGTCATCTTGGACCGATGGCCAATTTACGGGTACTGGGCGCTCAAGGTGAGTAAAAATAATACTAAGTTTTCTTATATTCACAAAGCTGATTTTCATGTATGTTTTCAGAAAATACTGTTATAAATTAATAATCATTACTGCCAGACACTTTCCACTGGCGGTAACTTTTGTCAGACGCTTTAAAGGTCTCAAAAAAATGAAACTTTTCTTATTTTATCAAACTTAACTTTCAGCTATTGCATAAAATTTTTCGCGGGCTTTGGCGACGAAATCAATAAATTCCGTAACGAAAAAACCTAACACTAAGTTTGTTTCTTAGGTCTTTTGTTTTTTTTTTAAGTATTTGAATCACCCAATGTTAGGGGTTAACACCTAAAGTATACTATTGATTTCATTAACATACAGTATTGCCAGAACAGATTTTTACATGTAGGAAAACAAAAAAATGGCAATCGTGGTTGACAAGAAATTATATACACAAACAAACAGAAAATTCGTAGCTAATTTTTTTAATTTTACCGTGTTTTTAACACAAAAAGACTGATTTTAATACAATTTTTGAGAATTTTTCTGGGTCGGGAATATTGAAATTAGAAATTTGGCCGTAACTCCTTAAATAGAAGCCGTAGAGCAGTGAAAGTTGCAGCATTCGAAAAAACGAAAAATTTAGTAATTTGCCCAAATTATCTCCAATAATAACCGAGTTATTAAACAAAACGTAATAATATAATTGCATAAGTTGATAAAAAATGCTATGCAATAGCTATTGAATTGGAAAAAATTGCAGATAATTACCGCGCCAGTCCCCGAGTGCCAGACGTCTCTTTTATATATATTATTCTGAGAACTATGTTGAAACAGTCTTCAAGTAGCCGGACCAATCGGTTGAGCCAACCACCCCCCGGATACACATTTATATTTGATACGCTTATGAGCTTAAGGTTGTAACTTATTCGTAGCAGGGCTGTTAAAAGATTTTGAAAAAAACCTAATTTTCGGCACATTAATTTGGAAAATCGGCATAAATAAAACAATGTATTGACAAACCTGTAGAAAGTAAAAATTAACAATCCTAAGTAATTTAATATATTTAAAACATGTGTATATATAACTATGTACAGTATTTTAACATGTTTTAAAAGCACATAACATTGTTAATGTTAATGTCAAAAGAATATTTTATTAGATTTTAAAATGGTTAAAAGTTACAGCATCTAGAACAATGATTATATAAAAATACACATGAACATGTGCACATAATTACGGAGATTACAATTTCTGTGAGATTTCTCTTTCTAATAATTAAAATACACTAGCTGTGTAAATTTTAGTTGCATTATTTATACGCGTGATCACTTGTTGCTTGTACAAGCTTAATTTTACGAATAAATGCTATACCTATGCTTACTATCCGTATAAAACATTTACGTACATGCAATAAATGTGCAGAAACTGTTTTTTCTTTTAAAAAAATGTATACTTGTAATGTGTATCTACGTCTATTTTTTGAAGTTTCGGCGCCATTTGGTCACAACATACAAGATAACAGTTACATTTAAAATTAAAAAAAGACATGTGGCACTCGGGGACTGCCGCGGTAAAGCTATTACATAGCATTTTTTATCAACTTATGCAATTATATTATTACGTTTTTTTAATAACTCGGTTGTTATTCTGGCAATACTGTATGTTAATGAAATCAAAATCAATAGCATACTTTAGGGGTTAACTTAGTGTTAGATTTTTTTGTGTTACTTCTTTTGTCTTAGGTATTTTCGTTACGGAATTTCTTGATTTAGCCGCCAATGCCCGCGAAAAAATCTATGCAATAGCTTAATAAAATTATATAATCAGGGTGGTTATGAAATTGAATATCGATTCTGATTTCAATTGGTGTTATGAAAACGTCTTGGTTTCGTCTTGATTCGACAATAAAGAAAAACCGTGTTCCAATCAGCTGTTTTACTTTGTTTACATTTATTCTACCAGCATTTGATACACAAATTGAACAATTTATTAACAAGTGAGACATTTTAATAAAAATATATTTATTTTAAGCACAAATTGAACAATTTATTTACGAAAATACTTTTTTGCACGCATTTACCACTATTTGGTGTAAAATTAGTTTTATTTTATGTAAATAGTTTTTTATTTTGTTTTAATACAAGTAAATGTATGTATGTATGCATATACATAAATGTATGTATTCCATTTCACTTCTATTGTACACTAATCTTTAACAGTTTTAAGGAAAAATAAACATGAAACAAAACAATGTTTATGGAAATATTTACTTATTTAATTAATAAATATTTAATTTTAATTGCATTGAGCGATAATTTTTAACAGCTTACAGCAAAAAATTGACACAAAACAAAACAAAAATGTAATTCTGGCGGCTGGCAGCTGATCGGATTATTTCTGACAAAAAAAAAACACCAAATTCTGACATAATTCTGATTTGAACATAATCACCCTTATCGTTAATAGCAGCGAAATTTTTGTTCCTGTGAAATTTTCATACCCCTCGAAGGGAAAATGATATCGTGTAAATTATTCCCGCTGTCTGTTCTCAGTGAATGTAAAATAGAAAAGAAGATTAAAAAAATAAGAAATAATAGAACTTTTTGTTAAAAAATATACACGGACATATTTATTTTAAAGAATACTTAAAAAATCAAAGCTAAATATTCAGTGTTGGAGCTTAAGTTTGGTTGCTCCGTTTGTTTATTGCATTCTAACCTTTATGTGGTAAAATAATTCGGCTACTTTTTGGAAAGCCAACAAAACGAAAAAATTTTAACAAATTAAAGCTTCACAAATCTGGTCCGTTGTTTTGCATTTTGTTGAGCAATACATCAGCATTGTCAATAGTATGAATATTTATTTTAAAAATGTTTCACTTTTTTGTGGTTTTCATTTATTTATACATTTGTGTTTTAATATTTTTATTCTATTTGCCAAAAAAAAACAATTTTCATAGAAATCACAATTGAATTTGACAGCATGTGTTAAAACATTATTGCTCAACACATATTCGTGCGGTCTACACGTTAATATTTAGTGTTGGCAACAGAATTTGAAGGTTGCCACGGCAATAATTGCCAAACTTATTGCTTGTGTGGTCGGCCTGTTATTATCTGTGTGTAAATGTTTTTATTAAATAGCTGGTGAGGCTTAACTTGTTTTATGTCAATAAAAATGCAGATTCTTTTTATTACATATTTTTCCCAACGTTTCGTGAATGTTTTGTTCACTTCTTCAGGGGATTTATTTATATTTAAGAAGTTGTTGAAGTTATATTGTAAACATAATTATTAAATAAAGAACACCGCTTTTTATATGATGTACATATAATATAAAAAACATTAAAATATTAAAAATTAAGGGTTTGGCTGTTTTTAATTATTACACTGTATATGGCGCTTAAGTTGTCAGTTATCTGTTATTATCAGATCTTTTCATTAAAATAAACTTTTTAAGCTTTAATATTCGAATTATAAAAAAAAAATAAGTGAATAAATTTAAGGGAAAAATGAAAAAAATTCGCGGGTAAAAAATCATTCACGATTAAGGGAATTTTATTTTGGCGTGAAATTATACACGGAAAATTGTGTCACGGTTGCAAATTTAGGGAAAGGGGAAAAGTTTCAAGGAAAAAATTATTCATGATAGGGGTGAATATCGATTTCTGTAACACCAAACCCAATTTATTGTCGATTTCAATTCTGATTCAGACAGCAACCATAACAACCCTGAATTATTGATTTTCTTTAAATACATTGAAATTCCTAAAAAGTTTTAGATTTGAAAGCATACATACATATTTTTTACAATCACCCCTATCGTGAACAAATTTTCCCTCGTAAATTTTTCCCTTTTCCTTATGGCAATCGTGAACAACTCCCATGAAAAAATTTTATTCAGTCCAGAATAATAACGTGAAAAAATGCTCCCATGAAAAAATTCCCCTTATCGTGAATAACTTTTTTCCCACAAGTTTTTTCACTTTTCCCTTCGATTTATTCACTTTATTTTTGATGGGGAATAGAACAAAACATGTATGTAATTCTTCATACAACTTAATATTAAAGCTTAAAAAGTTTATTTAAAGAAAAATATCTAATAATAAGGTACCAACTGATGTATTGGTCAACAAAATGCAAAACAACAAGTCTATTGCCTGCGAATTTGTGAAGCTTTAATTTAAACACATAAATACTTTTGGCAATATGTAATGCCTCTTAAGATTTTAACTTCTCGATAACTGTTCAACTAGCTTGAGTGTGCTTAAATTTAATCAGCCGTAAAGAGCACTATACACTGTCAAAATGTTTGACATCAAGCGTGTGTACGTGTGCTTGACATCAAGCATGCCCAATATCTAATTTTTTTGATTTTTTATCAAGCGTCGTCGGGGTCACACATACAAACAAATTTTCACTGATACAACTTTAAATGCTTGATGTGATTTTGACGAATATATAGAGCCCTTAAGCTAACTCAAAATAAGCTAGCTTGTGGTTATTGCAAACTTATGCAGTATGAGTGAGTAGTGACTCATTGTAATGACATTACGTTGAAAAACTGAATAGTGGTTAACACAGACATTGAGTTAGTTTTTGAGTCAGCTCTCACTTGTATCTGATTAACGATGAGTTACATTTTAGTTACCTCAAATCCCGACAGGGTATGTAGATATACACAAGTTGGTACACAAACTAACATACATACATTCATCCAAACGTTCATACACATCAAATATCGTACACGATTTTTATTAACTTGGGGTTCACACGATCAAGTTTGGTGTCAAATTTTAATACACTCTCATTTTTTTACCAATACACTCATACTTATAAAATTTGATGGTAACTTGCTTTCAAATTATGTGTTTCAATTTGCTTTCAAGTATAAATTTTTTTTGAGAAAACTGAAAATTTATTTGTTATCAGGTAAATATTTTCCTAGTTTTCACATATAATTATGGAATATGAGGGGAACTTTTAGTAAATATATTAGTTTTTTTAAACCCTGATTTTTTTAAATTTTCATTGCTTTGCTGTGCCAATATACTACAATTTAAAATAACATTTATAGAGTCAAAAACTGTTTGCGAATAATTTTTACTCGTATATACTATTATCTAGGCGCACGGTAGTGCGGCAGGCCAAGTTCGGCCACACAGTGTATATATATACACGAAACAATTCGAGCTGTTTTTACCCCCACATAACTTTCCTGATCTTAATCGTAATAATGAAATTTGAAACATATGGTCTCCCTACAGAGATGACCTCAAAGGTGAAATTTGAAAGTTCTACCGTAAAAGCTTCCCGAGATATTAAGGTGTGAAAAGTCCATATTTTAGTACATATTCACTCACTCACTGACTCACCAATATTTTGGGGCACTTCCAGTATAGCTAGAGAGCTGAAACTCGGTACACAGTAGGTCTTGGTGAGAAATTAACCAGAAAAATCTGAAAACGGGCACTTTTCATCTGGGGCGACTATGGTGCCCCTTCTTCGTATAGGGCACTTCCAGTATAGGTAGAAAGCTGAAATTTCGGACACAGGTAGGCCAAGATAAGCAATACATATATATATTTGTACAAAAACAACTTAGAAAAAAGAAGTGAGATCCGCACAAAAACATAAATGTGAAAATAAGGCCAAGTTCCTATTTAAAACACTTCGGCAGTAAAAAGTACTGAGATCAAAATAAGTACCAAGTTCTTGATAGGTACAACTCAGTCTCATTTCTAGGCAACCTGTAAGCTTGGCAAAATTTTTTTGCCTTTCTAATATGGGAAAGAATTCTTGGAAAAATATTGCCAAGCTTATAGGTTGTCTAGAAATGAGATTGAATTGTACCTATCAAGAACTTGGTACTTATTTTGATCTCAGTACTTTTTACTGCCGAAGTGTTTTGAATAGGAACTTGGCCTTATTTTCACATTTATGTTTTTTTGCGGATTATTATTACCATCAAACCTCTAAATTAAAGGTAATTATTGCTGAAGACTCGTTAGACTATTACTAGCATAATTTTTATTTAATGTTAGTGCACGCTATGCGTGAACATAAATACGTGTGTGTATGATGATTGGCCCCATCCGATTGGTCTGGCTACGTGAAGAATATCTTAAATTAGTTCTCGAAATATACATAAAAATCCAGTTTGAGAAAATAAGAAAAGTAGCCTTATTTTTTGGGACCTTTAAAGAGTCTGGAAAAGTAGACGCCGATGAAAAGTGTCTGACAGTAATGATTATTAATTTATAACAGTATTTAAAAAAAAAAAACAAATGAAAATCAGCTTTAAGAATATAAGAAAACTTAGTATTATTTGAATTCACCTTGATCTACTCTAGTACTTGTAAACTGGCCGTCGGTCCAGCTGGCAGGTACGCATAAATTAAAAGGATCTTGCTCCATAAGCAGAAGTAGTGGCTAAGTCTTTTTGGACAAATATTTGATGATGAGAACGCAGCTTTACTAAAATCAAACAAAATTAAGACAAACAATTTAAAAAGGATTGTATCGAATACAAAAAAAAAAAAAGAATTGAATAATCAAGTGCAATATTTTTCTTCGCGGAATGAAAATGTGCGGAATTATCAAAGCATTTTTGTTACAAATGAAAAATTTATTTTACTAATTTTAACAACATTCGCGATCTTTTTTGGGAAATTATTGTTCACCCCTATCGTGAATAATAAGTGAACTTTTCGTTCCAGTGAAATTTTTATTCCCCTCGAAGTAAAAATGCTATCATGAATCTCACGTGAAAAATTATGCCCGCTATCACTTCTCTGTAAAAAAAAGAAAGAAGTTTTTCTTATCTCGTTTTTTGACCTTTAAATTATTATATAACTAATTTAATCAAGCTTGATGTCTTTTTTATAAAAATTAACAATGAAACCAATTTTTATTTTGATATATCGCCACACCGTTGAGATGCTTCTTCAGGGGAAAAAATTATATACTAAAATTAATAATTTCTTCCCCTGAAGAAGCCTTGATTAAATTAGCTATTTCAAAAGAAAGAAGGTTAAAAAAATAAAAGAGATTTTTGTTCAAAAAAATATTTTAAAGAAAACTTTAAAAAAGTAAAGCTAAATATTCAGCATTGTTCATTTGCAGCGTTTGATTATTGCATTCTAACTTTTATGTGGTAAAATAATTCGGCTACTTTTTGGAAAGCCAACAAAACGAAAGAATTCCAGTAAGAGTCTGAACACAATGTTTGCGGTGCGGTGCGATTTCTCGTTGCGGGAGAGAAAAATAAACATAATACAACGGAAGACGGCGACGGCAATACATTTACATTTTTATTAATTTATATGTGCATACATTCAAATATATTTCAAAATCATGTTTTTTGTTTACAATAATGTTGTGAACACCGCCAATTACACTGTGATAGTTTTTGACCCGAAAAAAAAATGAACTTCGATGAACCCGTTTCGAACTATTAGGGGGGAGTCCCCTGAGTGCGCAACTACATTTGGAAGTGTCAGATTGGCTCCAGTTTTTGAGAAATCGGTATATATCCATTTTTCATGAATAATAATAATAATAGTTCGAAAAGGATTCATCGAAGTTCATTTTTTCGACTATCACAGTGTTATTCAAAAACTATGGCAACAGCAGAAAGAGAAAGAGTATCATAAATTGAGAGAATAAGAAAGTCCGCAATGAAAATAAAATAGATTTTAATTTTATGCAGTTCCGCACTTCGGTTTTTTACTTCAAAATCGTATGAAAAACCGCACCGCAATAAATTATCGCAGCATTGTGTTCAGTCTCTAAATTAAAGCTTCACAAGGCCGCATGGAATCGAATTGTTGTTTTGCATTTTGTTGACCAATACATCAGTTTGTGCCTTATTATCAGATATTTTTCTTAAAATTAACTTTTTAAGCTTCGAATTATAAGAAGAAATACATACATGTTCTGTTCTATTCCCCATCGAAAATGAAGTGAAAATATCAAAGTGAGAAGTGAAAACATTCCGAGAGAAAAAAATATTCACGATAAGGGTGGGTGTTTTCTAAAGTAACATTTCCAGTTTACTCAGTAATGGCTCTTTGGTAAACGAACGAACCTAATAATTAACGTACTTTTAACGTTACTGCATTACATTGATTTTTATTTTTTTCGCTAAAGATTTGATGATCCTTAGCGTTATTTGGATAGATAATATACATATAAGTACCATATAACCAACGTTGCATTTTTATAATCTGTACTGTATTCATAGACTCCTATGAAATACATAACTTCATGTTCCAGCAAGTAGTGTAAGTAAAAATGTTTAACTATTTTTAACGAATATCAAATATTATTTGACAGATTTTAATATACTGGCCATTTGACGATAACGTTCTAACATGGGAGTATAAATTTGATCACAATCTTTACTTGGTTCGCATACACGCTCTAAGTGATTAGGAAGATAAGGCATTATGAAATTATAATAGCTCAAAGCGTTCACGTTCTCCTGATTTTGATATTGTTCTTTTTCATGAGTTCGCTCATCACTTGCATTGCATAAATTCTCTCTCAGGTCGTCTAAGTATTTGGCATACTTTGCACGATACGCGGCACCTTGCAAAGCAGCCTCACTTGCTTTCTGGAATTAAAATTGAAAATAACATTGAATAATCTTTACAACTATTTTGAAATTTTTAAAAAGTACTTTCAATAAACAAACCTGTACATAAACTGGAGAATTAAAAACATCTGCAATAACTTGCAATATGGATATATTATTAGATGCTCCACCAGTGGCAATGATTTTAGTTTCTTCTCCAAAATTAAAACCCATGTCAGCAGCAACAGCTCTTCGATGCAGCATTTGGCCTTCGATCAATGATCTTATTTCAGCTTCTGGCGATGTAAATCTTAGAATGAACATTTATTTCTATAGCTTATTTTCATGAAGCGAATAAATTAAAGAGCACATACTTGCTAATTCCTTTCGCAGCGTCCGACGAAGCTAATGTGTGAATTTTATTCCATCGCAATATGCCTTTGGCACAGGGTATTATTTCCATTGAATGAAAATGTATTGCCATGTTACCGTAATTTCCACGCGGCGTAGAGTCCAATAGTTGACTAAATATTTTCCAACTATTTTGTGCTTCTGAACGTTTAAAAGCATCTCTTACTAAGGAGCCATTACGAAAACTGAAAAAAAAACAACATATGTATGTATATAAAACCAAATAAATCAGTTAGAAATGTCACTGAGGATTGTCATACCATAGGAGACCCATAAACTGATAATCATCGTTGGGATGGCACAATACATGGCCCTCTTCTAAAAGAGGAGGTTTTTCCAAATTCATCATTAATGTGTCGCTGGTGCCCAATGACATTACGAGGCAATCTTTTTCCACAAGCATGCCTGACAAAGCAGATGGATTATCACCCGTAAAGGCGGCTACTTTGCAATTTTTCGGCATACCAAAGCGTTGAACAAAAAAATTACATATATTTCCAATGACAGATGTCGTTTTTACGGGTGTACCTAGACGTTCTTCTAAATCAGGGGCACATGCATTAAGGCATACTTTTGACCAGGTTTTTGTATTGATATCAAATAAATTCATTCCTGATGCATCCGCATAATCAATAGGTGCCACATCGCCCAGAAATAGCGAGGCTAAGAAGCTGCTAACAAGGGAAATACGCTTCGAGTCTTCGTAGGCATGGGTTCGTTGTTGATAAAGTTTTCGTATCTGGGGTCCGGTAAATCGTGGATAGCATTTGCTGCCCGTTAAACACACCATCTCGTTACGTCCTCCTATTGCGGTTTCCATTTCAAGGCACTGATTTTCAGCGGAACCATCCATCCATATTGGTGTACGGGTCACCACAAACGCTGAATCATCCACCTGTAAGTGCAAAAATTTGTCTGGATCAAGGTTCTGTAATTGCTGTAGGCCATGGCGAGACCAAAATAAGGAACCGTGTTGTTGTGCAGAACCACCAAGAGCTACCACTGTACTTAGATTAGCCCCTTCCATTATTAAACGATCCATTACAATGTCTAAGGCTTTTACCCACATAACTGGTTGCACAAAACATCTGGAAAATTTGAATTTTTATACATATGTATGTAAGTATGAATGTGAGTACCTTGTATGTATGTACATTACACTAGCTCAAGAATATTGCATTTAAAATGTGTTTTTTGTCTCCACAAAGGGCTTTCCCTTCATCATAAGAATTGGAACGATCAAACCATATTTCGATAAGATCAGCATAGTAGAAATATAACGTAAGTATTGACGCGATAAATATGGAACATGTAGGATACGCACACGAACTATCAACATTTTAAATTGGATCGCGATCCAAATATCGATATGCATATTGAATGCCCTATAAATTTACGGCTTAAAACTGGTTTACCGAAGAATCTGAATTTATTATACAAGAATGATTATTGCGGTACAGTTCAAAGACCCAAACTCTGCGTTTCCGAGACTTTTACCATATACAATTTTGTCTTAATTTTCTAATTGCCGTATGTATTTTATTATTTGAATGAATTCGCAGCTTGTAGTGAAAAATCGTAAATTTCTTTACGTATTGCCGATTTTTCTGAAATTTTAAACGAATATTTCTTTTTTCAAGCCTTGTGGAGCAAAATATTTGAATAATATGCAATTTGAGAGCCTAATGTACATATTAATTCACCCCTATCATGAAAACTTTTTACTTCGAAATGTTTCACCTTTCTCTAAATTATCAACCGTAAACAATTTCCGCGTGAATTTCATGCTAAAATAAAATTCTTCTTATCATGAATGATGTTTTGCCGTGTTTTTTTAACTTTTTCCTTTTTTGGCGGGGAACAGACCACAACATTTTTTATTGAATTAGGTCACTTACAATGTATCGGTTAATCCATTACTAAATATTTATCTCTTCTAATTTTCTGTAAAATATTATATAATATTATGCATGTTTATATTCTTAAACAAAATTTTCTTTGATTTTTAAATTTCTTTGGTGTTCCTTTTTTGACATTCACTAAGAACTGATTGCTGAAATAATTTTTCACGAAAGAGTTACGGTAGAATTTTCCCTTCGAGGGAATAACATTTTCATGGGAACAAAAATAAAATGTGTTATTCGCGATAGGGGTGAATGTAATGAAATAATTTAATATCTCACTCGTTCTTTTTGGTTCCAACATTTACACCGCCTGTTGTACGAAATTCTGGCAGATCTGTATCATATTGTACTTCGGCAGTAACTATAACTTTAAGTTCACTATTTAATTGAACTGCTTTTAGCTGAAATTAATGAAAAAGTTTAATATACAACGGTGTTGACACAGGGTCTAATAGAAAATTTTAACAATGGGAAATATTATGTAAACGTCAGACGGTCACCGATTTGTTCTTACAAAAACATTAATTATTTCACTTGGAAAATATGACATTTGATATGCTTTATGTATACAAACTCGTATGTACATATTTCTAGCGATTTATAGAACTTCTAACGTGTTGTTATGGTTTTTAAGTATAGTACATTGTAGATCAGCAGCTATATTCTGTAACTCACTAAAGCTAAATCTCCATCGCTAAAAATGTCTTAAATCGTTTTAGAGAATTTTAGCTACATATTGAATTCTGTAATTCGTATTGCTAAATTAGGCAATGTCATAAAAATTAAATTCGCCGCAATTTTGGCGTTTGCTCTGAGAGCAAACAATGCTCTCTCTCATCACTAAAATGTTATACATTTGTATTCTCTAAGTACATTTAAGCAACTTTTCTAGCTAGAAAAGCTAAAATTTAAGCAACGATATTTTGAAGGCGCTAAAAAGTAATTTAAGCAAAATATTTTTTATATCATTGTTGTTTAGCTGTTTTTTAGAAAAATAATGAAAACTACAAAAAGGATAAAAAAGGGCAAAAATACATGCTCATTTAGTATTTGGAATAGCATAAAGAATTTGCCCATAACAGGTTGAAGTGTTTTAGCTGTTATGAGTAGTTTAATTAACCCCCTGACGCGTGGCGTACATTATAATGTACGTCAACTTTATCAACTCGTAACTGCTTTAAATTTTGGCACACATACTTTTGTAAAATAATCATGCGTTTTACATAATAATATGTTCACACGACGAACTGTAGCACTAGGTTCGCTCCGTGAACCTCGATGGCGAACCCATATGTTCACATGACATATTCTAGATTGGTTCGTACTTCGACATTCTTTTACTGTTTAAAATAGGATTGACTATTTATTGCTTTTTCATTTTATTTAATTATTTACGTAAATATAAATATGCTTTATATTTGTTCAATGTGTTTATTAAATTTTAGCACTTATCAATTGTTTTTCTTTGTTAAAATAATTTTGGACAACTAGTTAGAGATGATAGTAAATTATACGGGTTCGCAACAAGAATTAAAATGAAACACGTAGGTTCGCTCTCAAAATTTTATATGGCGAAACATGTAGATTCAATCAAGGTTGGCCCGCGAACCAAGAATGGGAGCGCGAACCTCTATAATTTCTGTCCGTGTGAACATAGTATAAATCCGATATTTGAACCGTTAGTGATGACAAAACAAAAAATTTTCTTTAAAATTGTACATCTTCAAAACCCTTTTTAAAAATTTGTCAGCATAACTTTTTATATATGTCTTTTGAAGCCTATTTAAGCTAGAAAAACCCTCCATAACAATTTTCAATGGCCAGAATGTCAAAGGGTCAAATTTTTTTTTTTTTTGTGGTAGTTTTATTATTTATTGAATCTTCAATTGTATATTGAAACATCAATAAGTTTTTCAAATCTTAAATCTAAAAATACATTAATATATGTTTAGCCAGTGCTAAACAAAATTTTTAATTCCAACTGTTGATTTTTGATGTTTTACATCTCTCGTGTACGGCTGAGAGAAAGAGTATCCCTCCTTCTCAACCGGGTGTGGCCTCTATAATTTAGAATGTTGCGCGCATGTGGATTTGGGTGCAATACTAGTTTTTCAATATATTTTTTTGCGTGTTTTGAAAATACTGTCTTCACCAACGGAACATTGAGATCTTTGTGAATTCGCTGATTTCGGATATACCAGGGGGCTGCAGTAATTTTACGTAGAATTTTGTTTTGTCGCCTTTGAATTTTTCTACACTTGATGCTGAGGCAGTGCCCCATAACTGGATTCCATAGGCCCATATTGGTTTCAGGATCGCGTTGTATAACAAAAGTTTACAGTCAAGACTTAATATAGAATTTCTTCCAATAAGCCAATTCATTTGGGCTGCTTTTAATTTCCTTTGTGTCAACTTTGCGTCTATATGCGATTTCCATGTTAAACGACGATCAAGATGAACGCCTAGATATTTGACTACAGTGTGTTGCGGTATAGTCTCGGTGTTGATTTGTATAGGCGGGCATGTTTCCCTGCGTAAAGTAAAAGTAACGTGTACACATTTCTGCTCATTCACTTTTATCCGCCATGTTTCCAATTTTGAGATGTACCCTTGTAGATTCCGGGAAGCTTCTACAGGATTTTCATGAACGCTTAGAAAAGCTGTATCATCAGCAAATGTTGATGTATGAATGTTATTGCTTAACGGTAAGTCAGAGCCATATATTAAATAAAGTAAAGGACCGAAGATACTGCCTTGAGGGACTCCGGCTTCAATCGACTGCGGGGGGCTTGTAAAATTGCCTTCCTTAAGTACAAATTTTCGTTCCTCTAGATAGCTTTTTAAGAGCCTGACGATGTTTGCGGGTAGATTTTGTGTTAATTTGTGGACAAGACCTTCGTGCCATACTTTATCAAAGGCCTGTGCGACATCAATAAAAAGCGCTGAACAATATTTCTTTTTTTCAAAAGTTTCTCTTATAACATTTACAAGTCTGTGAGTTTGTTCAATAGTGTTATGCTGACTGCGAAAACCGAATTGATGATCTGGAATACATGCACTGCTAGTTACTATAGGAGTCAGCTTGCTCATGTACAGTTTTTCAAAAAGTTTCGACATATTGGTCAATAAACTAATAGGCCGATAGGATTCAACCTTTGTATGATCCTTACCGGGCTTTGGTATCATAGTAATCATCGAAACCTTCCATTCTGCCGGATAGTATTGCAGTCGTAAAATACTAATAAAGATGAATAGTATTACTCGTTTTGCAATGAAAGGCAATTCTTGCAGCATTTTGTTACTTATTTTATCAATACCTGGGGCTTTTTTTTAGTTTAGACTTGTAATAGCCTTTTCAATCTCCACAATATTAAATCTTAGCGGAATTTCTGGTAAAGCGACGACTGGTGGCAGTTCAATAATATCAGCAGAAATATTTGGAGTAAATACTTTTTCTAAGTGTTTAACAAAAAGAGCACCTTTTTCAGCATCAGTTCTTCCCCAGTCACCATTTGAAGCTCGTAATGGAGGTTTACATATCACCGGCCTTTTAAGTCCTCTGGCTGCACACCACAGCGAATAATCTGTTGATGGTGTTGCATCGAGTTCTTGCAGAAATTTTTGCAGCGAAGCTGTTTTTTGTGTTTGCAAAACTTTTCTAAGCTGCTTGGTACACTCCTTAAGCCTTAATTTTAGCTGAGGCGATCTGTATCGTTGCCATTCTCGTCGAGCTCTCCGTTTTTCGGTCAATAGCCTTTCTATATCTGCACAAAAAATATTGTTAAACCTCGCTTGTTGTTTTGGTTGAATTGAAGAAGCATTAAGAGCAGCTTGTTTAGCATGTGCTTCAAACAACCTAATAGAATTTTCTATGTCAGCAGGTGTTCTCAATGACATATTTTCCGTGCAATGAGCACTCAAATATTTTTTGTATTTCAGCCAGTTAATACGTGCAGATGTCAGCGGTCAATCACATGTTGGTCTTGCGATTGTGTGTGAGTAAATAGTGATAATAGTAGGCGAATGATCTGAAGACAAATCCAAAGATGCTTCCACTTCCATCATTTCGCTGGGCACACCTTTCGAGATTCCAAAGTCGATAACATCAGGAATTTTTTGTCGATCCGTTGGCCAATATGTTGGCTGACCACTTGAAACTACATTCAAACCCATTTTTGAAATTGTGTCAAACAAAACACGACCCTTAAGGTACGGTCACATCTGTCAAACATTTGCCCAAAAAAGCGTAACCACTAAATACGAATAAAAACACTTTTGATTTAGATACCTGTTTATTACGTTAAACAGTTTCCTACATAATTTATAGAAAATGTAATAGAATCTTATCTTATTAGATACTGTTCAACTTAATAAATAAATGCATAAATTAAAAAGTTTCTCATTCGTATTTAGTGGTTACGCTTTTTTGGGCAAATGTTTGACAGATGTGACCGTACCTTTAGGACTGATTAAACGTGAACGTGGATCCACACTAGAGTCTATACCTTTTATTACGACGGTTAGACCTTTAGCACTCTTTAATTAGTACGTATAAAAATTTTTGTTTTTTGACTCAAGGTCAGAAACTATTTTTCGGTAATTACTTTCTTGCACTACCTGGATTTTTGTTTCGTTAATATTTCCGCCCTTAATTGGAGTTACATAGAACTCATTCTCTCCAATTAAGAAGATAAGGCTTTTTACCAACAAACTAGAGTTCTGCTCTCTTAAATATATCGGTGGAGGTTTACTCGACCTTGTTGTAGTTGGGTTTTCATTGTCTTGTTCTGATAAAATCGCGAAACGATTTTCGGAATTTCTTATTTTGTTTTTTCCATCTCTGGGCATTTTCGCCGTTGACGCTATTTCAGCTGATTTGGGACTTCTTCCCCTTTTTAGCACGGTTATGTATCTGTCCATTCCTGTTTGAATTTTATTATCATCATTTATTGTACTCACCGCATCTACCATTTCGTGCACGTTGGTCACCTTGTTACTTATTGTTTGTTTGTTTGTTTGTACAGCTAAGCTGACAAGTTTGCTGATGGGTGCAATTGTTGTTGCTTCTTGATCACTATTTAACATGTTCAAAGATAATGATCGCGCACGAGTATTTGTGTTTTCTGTTAAATTCAGGTTTTTGTTTAATTCATTTTTTTTATTGTCGTCATCAGCAACTAAAGTTATATATTGTACATTCCTAGTGCTTGTAGGATTATTGTTGTTTTTATCAGAAGATGAACTCATCAGAGTTCTCTTTTTTTTTTTTTTTCACTTATATTAGTTTGTGTATGCAAATATTTATGTCTATTGCACACAAGCAAAAAATAAAATAAAATAAAACCAGTAAAATAACTGTTCAATAAATGTTTTGTTTTTTTATATTTTTTGTGACTTGAAAATTTTTTTTTATATTTTTTTTTTATTCAGTTGCGACGATTATAAAAACGCGTCTGTTCACTACGAGAGTTGAAACAGTTTTTTGAAGGGTCAAATGAAACTCAAATACTAAATTTTGTATAAAAAATATATTTAATAATAAAAAAAAAAAGGATTTTTACAATATTACAATATTAATGAAAACTCTGTACACAAATTTTAAATTTATTATGTATGATCAAAAACATTTTTGTACAAATAAATGCTTTCAAATAACTACGCCACAATACCGCCAGTAAATTCCACAGTCTTAACATAGAAAAAAATTTCAATTGTTTACTGAAATTATTTCTTAACAGTGATGCCATCTCTTATAAATGTTCCCATAATTTTCGGACGTAATGCTTTCTTCAGAACTTACTACGCAAATATCATGCGCTTTACAATTTTCAAAATGCATGTACTGCAAAAAAACAATAAGTTTGTACTAGAACTTTGTTAAATAACTTTAAAAAATAGACGTTTTAAAACATATTTTAAATTTTTTTAACAAAAACGCAATCATTGTTACAAAGTATAAATTATAATGTAAGGTAACACTAATATAAAATGCCATTTGTCTCTTTCTTATCAAATAAGAATGAAAGGAATGGTCTAATGATAGCAAATTAGCTACGGCGAAAAAAGTAAATTTTAGCTAAGCGATTAGACTTAGAGAATACTTTTTTAGCAAAATCGCTAAAATTTTCGGCCTAAAAATTGTAGCGATCGAGATTTAGCTTTAGTTACGAGAATTACAGAATATACGAGGGCGGTTCGGAAACTTCTTAGCCTAGCACAAAAAGCGCGGTATAAACAGAAAAAAGTTAAGTGTTTTGGAAACTTCCATCTCTGCTATGAACACATGTAAAATTTTGTTTCGATCTGGCAACTCCTTCATATAGAAACAGTTGTTCACAAAAGACGCATCCGCGATTTTTTTACAATGGAAAAATTAGAAATGCGTGGTGTCATTAAATATTTACATAAAAAATAATGATATGGTGAATGTGTTAGGTGAAAGTGCTCCTTCATATGCAACAGTAAAAAATTGGGTTGCTGAATTTAAACGTGGTCGTACAAGCATTGAAGATGAACCACGTAGTGGACGTCCAAAAAAGCAACAACAACAGAAATTGTAGCCAAAGTGCATGGATATGGTATTAAATGATCGACGAATAAAAGTGCGTGAAATAGCTAATATCATGGGCATCGCAAATGATCGAGTCCATTTAATTTTGCATGAAGAACTACAGATGAAAAAGCTTTCTGCAAGATGGGTGCCGCATTTGGTAACAGTCGACCAAAAACGCATAAGAATGAACATTTCTCAAGCTTGTTTGGATCGTTTTAAGCGAAATAAAATGGATTTTAAGCGTCGTTTCATAACTGTTGATGAGACATGGATCCACCACTGTACTCCAGAGACAAAAGAACAATCCAAACAATGGACTGAAGCTGGAGGAAGTGCCCCAAAGAAGGCAAAAACAATTCAATCGGCTGGTAAGGTTATGGCAACGGTTTTTTGGGACTTCAAAGGTATTTTATTGATTGACTATATGCAAAAGGGTAAAACAATAAATTCAGAGTACTATTGCAACCTTTTGGATCAATTAAATGTAAAAATTCGAGAAAAACGTCCTGGCTTACAACACAAAAAAATTATTTTTCATCAAGACAACGCACCAGCGCACAAGAGTGTTTTAACAATGGCTAAAATCTACGAATTAAAGTACGAGTTGCTTGACCACCCACCTTATTCTCCTGATTTAGCTCCCAGTGACTTTTACCTGTTCCCAAATCTAAAAAAAATCCTTGCTGGCAAATGAAGATGCAATTACAGTTGTAAACCACTATTTTGAAGACCTTGAGGAAAACTATTTTAATCAAGAGATAGAATTGCTAGAAAAGCGTTGGACTAAGTGTATTGAAGTTTCAGGAGATTATATTGAAAAATAAAAATATTATTGAAAAACTAACTATTCTCTTTCATTGATAGGCTAAGAAGTTTCCGAACCGCCCTCGTAGCTGCAGCTGTCAAAATTCTGTATAAAATAATACCCATTTGCTTTATTTCAGTTTTCTTAAAATGTTGCAAGAAACATTCCATGTGTTTTTTTTTTGGCTCCATGAAAAATAGCCCCAAACTAAAAAATTAAAAATGGCCCCAAACCAAAAATGAAAAATGGCCCCGAAATAGGAAAAATGGCCCCAAAAATAATTATTGCTGTTTTCAAAGTAAAAAGTTTGGGGCCATTTTTCATTTTTCAGTTTGGGGCCATTTTTCATTATTTGAGGAATAATGGCCCCAAACTGAAAAATGGCCCCAAACTTTTTACTTTGAAAACAGCAATAATTATTTTTGGGGCCATTTTTCATTTTTATTTTTCGAATTTGGGGTGATTTTTCCTAATTTGGGGCCATTTTTCATTTTTGTTTGTGGCCATTTTTCATTTAACGAAAAATGAAAAATGGCCCCAAACAAAAATGAAAAATGGCCCCAAACCAAAAATGAAAAATGGCCCCAAACTTTAGGAAAAATGGCCCCAAACTTTAGGAAAAATGGCCCCAAAGTTCGTGTTGTTGTTTTCAATACAAAAGTTTGGGGCCATTTTTCATTTTTGGTTTGGGGCCATTTTTCATGGAGCCGTTTTTTTTACCATAAAGCACAGTCTGACTTCATATATGCTGCTTTTAAAGCAATATTGCAATACGTAGTGTTCAGAAACACACGACACTTAGTTTTGGCAATGTCGCAAGTTCATTAATACATGACAATGCTTTTGAATACGCAACATCTGTCCAATTTGTGCATTGTTTTCATTTAGAATTCTTAGTGGCAAACCTACAAATACATAAAAATTTGTAATTTGTGGTAGAAATGGCAGATTTATGGTAAGTTTTATTCTCTAAACACTTAGGCGACTGCAGTCTACGAGCCACAATATGTGAAAAAAAAATACACACATTCAAATGAGCACAAATATTTTGAACGATTCGTAGCTACGGGCTATACGACTACAGCTATAGTTATAGCCACAATTGGCTTAATTTATATTTTTGATGGCTACAAAACAAAAACAGTGTTGACGCAACAAAAAATTCCTGAAACAAACTAGTGCTAAAAAATTTTATTTCTTTTATTATATCTAATAGCGCATTTACATTATTAATGTACTAGGTTTTACCCGCGGCTTCGCTTGCATTGAAGCCATTAAATAAGTATCAGAGATCAAGGGTAGGGGTATAATAAAAATGAATTAATATTACAATTATATTTTATTGCTTCGCTGAAACTATAGTAAATTGGATTGTATATTAACGTGACTGTCGGTAATACAGTGCGACGATATTACAGCACTCAAGATTGGAGCTTCATTACTGGAATGCTAGATGGCGTTGAAGTAGCAAGAATTTAAGATTTTTTACCAAACAATTTTTTAAAATTTTTGTTAATAAAAAGTATTCTATGTTACTTCTAATACCTCGAAGAATATGTGTACAAAGTTTCATGATGATCGGTTTAGTAGTTTTTGCGTGAAATCGCAACAAACAAACTTACATTCACACTTATAATATTACGAGTAGTATGATAAACTAGATCATTAAATAATTCAAAAAACTATACTGTTAACACATATATTTTTATTGTTAACTTGTTGCGAAGCAAATGTGGAAAAAAACAGAGTCGCATATACAAAAACTGGTTATTCATAACTAGCTTATCTCAACAGCTAGTTTTTTAAGCAAACAATTTATAACCTGCTTATGCTGCTTATGTAAATGGGCTATTAATGTGCATATATAGATATACATATGTACATCAATTCATTTAAATAAACAAATTAATTTATTTTATTGTTTATAACAAGTATTCAAAATAGGTCATTTTATTTTTATAATCTTGAGTGAAGTTTATGTAGATGTCTTCCTGATTAACAGGCATGTTCTGAAATCACAAGATTGAAATCACATGTGATTTTAAAATCACATCTGTGGTTCTTGTCTGATCTGCAAATTAAACGACTTTTACATATGTATATAAGAAATCATAAGTATTTTGAATACATCATATATAAAAGTCGTTTAATTTATATAACAGCAAAATATCACAGATGAGATTTGAATCTTGCGATTTTCAGACATGCCTGCAAGTCTTGTTTATGCACACATATGTGAAAAATTGTTAAATATGACGAATAAATTTAATAACAAATTAACATTGTCGAACATTCCATTAAAATGTGATTTTTCCGGTGCTTCTATTTCAATATGAAAAACTGAATTGACATTATTGTTTCTGGCACACACATCAGTTCATATTTTGCTGTTATTGTTTTCAAAATAATTAAGTAGCCGGCTACGCAGCTACGGCTGTAGCCCTGTACCCTGCTGTCGTGTAAAGGTAGAGGTATGAATTCGGAGAGAGACTAGAGGCACTCCTTAGTAATGCAACATATCTAATTGCATCACAACGGCAAGATGTTTACCATCGAAAATCCATGATAGACCATTGTAACCAATCAGCTGTAAGAAGTTACATAAGAGGCTTACGAGATCCCAAGCTGGTATCAAACTTCATTGGTCACGAAAACAACGAGTTATCTACCCTGCTAAAAATAACCAAGAATGCTCAAAATCTATTGGATACTAGCATATATTTTCCAAACGTCACAACAGTGCAAGGCGAGGAACCTTTACACGAAACGGTTAAACAACTGGTAAGACAAATGCGACAACTATCCCTGAATAACACAACATTTAGCCACTCCATACCGAACAATAACATACAGAGGAACCCTACAAAATACTGCAGTTTTTGCAATAGACAAGGTCATTCGTTGAGCGAATGTTTTAACAAAAGAAACAGTACCCACTATAATCAAGGTAGACGGCAGGAGTATGCTGATTACAACTTTAGATCCAACCCACAGAATTTTCAGTTAAATCAAAACAACTCGTATTCAAGGCAACAACGATAGAGAACGACGGTGCTATAGCTGCAATCAACAGGGACATATTTCGTCCAATGGCCCTGGAAATAGTAATAACGGCAGCAGAAATGACAACAATAATAAGAGAAGCAATAATAACGGCAATAGAAACAACTACACGCATAGAAACAATTACACGCATAAAAACTATACGAATGATTCGGGAAACGGGGAACGGCCCAGTCAAAATTAACTGACTTGAACGCCAATAAAGACAGAGATAAAACCAGTACTAAACAGAAAGAAAATAGAACGCCACACTTGGTAGTCGCTCACGAAAAACAAGATCAGACATTCCACATTACAAATTTGGATATCAATAGAATAGATATATCAGTAGTGCGATTCAGTAACTTTTAACACTTTTGTAGGTGTTATTTTTAACCACATGTTTTGGGGTTTGCACTAACCACTTTGTTATTCACTAACTTATTTTTAACCACGTTAAAGAGTGTTTTGTTTCAATTGATATTGAGTGGCATCTCTGCAAAATGAAATGTCATAATATGTGAAAAGTATAAACAAACAAAAAGATATTTTTTGTGCCAAGAAACTAGTTTATTTTTTAAATTGAAATATACTTGTGAAAAGTAAGTAAAACGTAACTTGTTTATTTTTGATTAATATATAATAATACGCTTTACATGTTTTAATAGAATGGCTAGTACTTCAACCAAAAGAAGTCGCCCATCTGCCGAGCAGATAAGTCAAATGGTTGACTTCATGCTACATAATCCGGGATTTGCTGGCGGTAAGTTGAAAAAGCAGCATAAGTATGTATAAATAAAAATTAAAATTGTACATATACACATATATGTATATAGGTCTGGAAAGAATTAAAAAACGCATCAGCACCAAAATACGAGACCGGAAAAGGCAAAAGTTTATGTTATGCAACGTTGCACAGGCGGTTACAACTTTTCCGGCAAAGCCTGGATCATACAAAAGAATTCTTTGCTTAGATAAGCATCACCAAGTTCCTTTTAGAACGCAAAAAAGTCGTTTAACAGGATTACGAGCCTCACCTGGGAAAATATATTTTTTTTATAAAATAATATGGAAGTATTTATTAGAATGTTTGTTTAAGCAATAGGTCTTTTGATTTAATATATATATATATTGTTGTTTTATTTATATTTAGTTTCGATATTTCGCTAACAATTTGTTAGCATCTTCAGGAAAATTTTTTTTTTTTTTTTTTTTTTTTTTTTTTTTTATTCCCCATACCGAGGATTGATGAAATCCTAGATCAACTAGGGTACAGCCGGTATTTTTCTACTCTGGATCTAGCGAGTGGATACCACCAAGTTTTGATGGATAAACAGGACCGACAGAAAACCGCTTTTAGTACCAATTTGGGTAATTTTGAATTCAATCGCATGCCTTTCGGATTAACAGGGGCCCCAGCCACTTTTCAAAGAATAATGAACTCAATATTAACAGGACTACAGGGAGTTAACTGCTTCGTCTACCTGGACGATATAGTCATCTACGGGAGAAACCTTGCGGATCATCAGCTACATCTGAAAAGTATACTAGACGTCCTAAGAAGATACAACCTGAAGTTGCACCCCGAGAAATGTCACTTTCTGCAAAGGGAGGCAGTTTATCTAGGCCACAAGTGATCAGAAAAAGGCGTACTACCTGACCCCAATAAAACTAAAGCTGTAAGGCACATATCCCCTCCCAAGACTAATAAAGAGCTTCAAGCACTCCTAGGGTCCATCAACTACTACAGAAAGTTCATTCCGAACTCGTCGGAAACTGCATTGCCACTAAGCAAACTATTAAGAAGAAACGTAAAATGGGAAAGGACACAGGAGTGTCAGAGCGCCATGGACAAACTGAAAGCAATTTACCAATCAGTTTCGCAAGCAGAGTACTAAGCGCAACAGAAAGGCGAAATTCCACTATAGAAAGGAGTTGCTTGACATCGTATGGGCGACAAAAACTTTTAGACCATATCTACTGGGCAGACATTTTACAATTTTCACAGATCATACATAAGCCCCTAAAAGGCATAGCCAATTTAAAAAACCAGGAGGGCAGATTGGGCCGCCTAAGATTGAAACTTTTAGAATACGATTTCGAGGTACGATATATGCGCGGGAAAACAAACCAAAACGCGGACGCCCTAAGTCGCCTTCCAGTAGAGGAAATAAACGTAGGGGCAGTAACCAGAGCGAAAGCAAGAGAGGCACACGAAACTCAGTATAAGAAAGACCAAAAAAGTACGGATGAGATTGAGGCAGACGAAGGGCACGAAGATATGGCCGGTTATCTGAAAAATCCGGAAGATATCAAAAGGGTTATAAAAAGATTCCACGATACACCTTTAGGAGGACACCAGGGGACATTAAAAACTTACTCCCGCATCAGGAAGTGGGCCGGTATGTACCGACAGATTAAAAAATATATAGCAACGTGCCAGAAAAATAAATGCTCAAAAGTCGAAAAAATGCCTTTGGTAATAACAACCACTTCCAGCAGACCGTTCGAGAAGATTTTCTTGGATCTGGTGGGACCACTACACGAATCGTCCAGGGGAAATAAATATATCGTAACATTTCAGGACGACTTTTCAAAATTTTTCGCGTGTGCCACAGTGCCAGACGCAGAAGCATCAACAGTAGCAAAAGTGTTTTTTAAGGAAATAATTTCAAGATACTTTATTCCCAAGGTTTTGGTAACAGATAATGGATCAAATTTCACTTCAAAATTATTTAAGGAAACGTGCAGAATACTAAGAATAAGAAAACTACTGATCACGCCTTATCATCCACAAGCTAATGGTGCTCTAGAAAGGGCCCATCGACCGTTAGCCGAATTTCTTAGAAATTTCGTCAAATTGGATGGTACCAACTGGGACGAATGGTTCAGTCACGCTACGCATGTGTATAATAACAGCAAACATACAACAACAAAACACACACCCACAAGAGTTTTAGTCGGGTTTGAGTTCGAAATACCCATAGTATTGAAAAGACCTCCGGCACCCCTATACAACACGGATGATTACAGCAAAATTCTAAAGTATCAAATTCAACGTTCACATGAAATCGTCAGAGAAAATTAGGAGAAGGCAAAATTAAGATCGAAGCAGTATTATGATAGGGGTTCAAAGCATCGAGAATATCAAATAGGTCAAAGGGTTTGGTTAAAAAACCAGACTCGGAAAAATAAATTTTCTCCTTTATGGCTAGGGTCATTTGAAGTTATAGACGTGCCAACAAGAGTAAACGTAAAATTGAGAATAAAAAACAGAGGGAAGGTTTACCATAACAATTTAATAAAACCATACAGAGACCGATAAGAAAAACTGGACATTTGACGATTAAGTTGGAGGAAAAGTGTTGAAGGGGCTCTATGGCACACTAGATGAGGTAGACCGGCAACTAATAAAAAAATATTTCGAGGTGATTGCCGCTAACGGGCACCAAATCATGGCACAGTCAAATCAACAGGTCCACATAAACAATAGATTCAATACGTCAATTAAGCAAATGGTGGAAGAAATAAATGAGAACAGGAAGACTCTGAACAGCTTGACTCAGATCAAACGGGAAGCAGAGCTCCAGCACTACCACGATGTTGAGATTTTCCAGCATTTCAAACTCATGGATATGAAAAGCCAAGTGAAGACCGTACAAGAAACCATCGCATTAGCGAAAATGAAAATTTTCAACCCAGCACTATGGACCATTGAAGAAATCCAGGAGTATAAATAATGAAAACTATACAAGATATGCAGATGGGAGATAGGCATTGCTGCCTGATGTTCATAATCAGATTGCCCATCGAAACCATGAGTTTAAAAAAATCCCTGATAATACCCATTCCAAATAGATGCCGAAAGAGAATACGTAGTGAGGAATGACAAGGACATGTTCGGGTATAAAGGTGAAAGAGATTTCAAAAGCTTAAGGCAACCGAAAATCTGTGTTTTCAGAGGAAAGCGCTACCTAATCCTATACGAAGCAGAGACCGTGGAGCTAATAGAGGAAGGTACGATCGTAGCCAGCAATGAAGAGAAAACCCCAATGTCAACAAACTGTGACGACCGACGTTTAAACCTCACGGCCACCTACCTGTTTTCGTTTTGCAATTGCAGCATAACAATAGGTGACCTAGCCTTCGTTAGCCATGTCATAGATGTAATCCAGAAGTTCCTGTTAGTAAGATTTAACAGCAATGTGGCCACGGAAATTATACCTACCTTGGAGAATCTACACATAAAGCAGATCAGCAACATCAACACGATCCGGGAACTGAAATTCCAACAGAATGTTTTAAATAACATTACATATACAACAATAATCGTTATTACGACAGCAGCAATAATAATCATATGGGTGTCGTGCAAACGACATAATCAAATAAGGGTCAAAATAAACAAAGAATTCCCGGAACGTGGTCCAGAGTTGAACAGCATTGAGGGAAACCATTTACAGGACTAGAATCCCCCCACGTACCAGCATCAAGACCAACAACTACAATAGATTTAAACTCAGAATAGACCAACTACATTTAAGATTTAGAATAAAAATCTTCTGACCCAACGAAAACCATACATTGAGAAAACATCTATAATTGGATGTTTTCTTCGGCAAAGAGGGAGGAATGTTATGAGTCAGACCTGATCAACCCTACTACATGAACATTTCGCAACTTGTTAACACAAACAGTCACCAGTGCATTGCCTTGATCAGCAGCTATATTCTGTAATTCTCGTGGCTAAAGCTAAATCTCGTCGCTAAAATTTTTAGGGCGAAAATTTTAGCGATTTTGCTAAAAAGGTATTCTGTAACTTTAATCGCTTAGCTAAAATTTACTCTTTTCGCCGTAGCTAATTTGCTATCATTAGACCATTCCTTTCTTTCATATTTGATAATATAATATTAAAAAGAGACAAATATATATGCGTGTATATTTGGCGTTTTATATTAGTGTTACCTTACATTAAATTTATACTCCGTAACAATAACTGTGTTTTTGTTAAAAAAAAAATTAAAATATGTTTTAAAACGTCTATTTTTTAAAGCTATTTCACAAAGTTCTAGTCAAAACTTATTGTTTTTTTGCAGCACAGGCATTTTGAAAATTGTAAAGCGCATGATTTTTGCGTGATAATTTCTCAAGAAAGCATTACGTTCGAAAGTTATGGGAACATTTATAAGAGATGGCATCACTGTTAAGAAATAATTGCAGTAAACAATTGAAATTTTTTTATGTGGTATTAGGTGGCGGTACTGTGGCGTATTTATTTGAAAGTATTTATGTATTTGTACAAAAATATTTTTGATCATAATAAATTTAAAATTTGTGTATAGAGTTTTGATTAATTTTTTAATATAGTAAAAATCTTTTTTTTTTATTAAATACATTTTTATATAAAATTTAGTATTTGAGTTTTATTTAAATTAAACTACTCATAATAGCTAAAACACTTCAACTTATCATGGACAAACTCTTTATGCTATTCCAAATACTATTCCTTTTTGTAGTTTCCTACCTTATTTTTCTAAATAACGGCTAAATAACAATTATATAAAAATATTTTGCTTAAATTACTTTTCAGCGCCTTCAAAATATCGTTGCTTAAAGTTTAGCGTTTCTAGCTAGAAAAGTTGCTTAAATGTGCTTAGAGAATACAAATGTATAACATTTTAGCGATGAGAGAGAGCATTATTTGCTCTCAGAGCAAACGCCAAAAACTACGGCGAATTTAATTTTTATGACATTGCCTAATTTAGCAATACGAATTACAGAATTCAATATGTAGCTAAAATTCTCTAAAACGATTTTAGACATTTTTAGCGATGGAGATTTAGCTTTAGCGAGTTACAGAATATAGCTGCAGTTCATTGATTTGAGCAGTTGTGCAACTGTTTGTGTTGATAAATTGCGAAATGCCCAAAAGCTTACTAATCTATTTTTATTAAATACAAACTGGGTCAGAAGAATACTAATAAATAGCTGATTAAGAATAATTGTGCAACACTAAAATATTAAAGAATAATAACTATTAAATCTATATATATAAAAGAAAGTCGTGTTAGTTACTTCGCTTATAACTCAAGAACGGCTGAACCGATTTAGCTGAAAATTGGCAGGGAGGTAATTTAGAGCCAGGAATAGGCTATAGGATACTTATGGGCGGGATTTGACAAAGGGGCGTGGTACCTCTCATACAAACCACAAATTAAAAATCTATTATTTCTGCTCCTGATAACGGTATTTGAACAAAATTTGGTACGTCGGTTTGGTGTGCATTTTTTAAGTGCTGCTGCAAATATGGGCGGGATTGGACAAAGGGGCGTGGTACCTCTCATACAAACCACAAATTAAACATCTATTATTTCTGCTCCTGATAACGGTATTTAAACAAAATTTGGTATGTCGGTTTGGTGTAAATTTCTTAAGTGCTGCTGCAAATATGGGCGGGATTGGACAAAGGGGCGTGGTACCTCTCATACAAACCACAAATTAAAAATCTATTATTTCTGCTCCTGATAACGGTATTTGAACAAAATTTGGTACGTCGGTTTGGTGTAAATTTTTTAAGTGCTGCTGCAAATATTGGCGGGATTGGACAAAGGGGCGTGGTACCTCTCATACAAACCACAAATTAAAAATCTATTATTTCTGCTCCTGATAACGGTATTTGAACAAAATTTGGTACGTCGGTTTGGTGTAAATTTTTTAAGTGCTGCTGCAAATATGGGTGGGATTAGACAAAGGGGCGTGGTACCTCTCATACAAACCACAAATTAAAAATCTATTATTTCTGCTCCTGATAACGGTATTTGAACAAAATTTGGTATGTCGGTTTGGTGTAAATTTCTTAAGTGCTGCTGCAATATGTTGGGATAATGCAGTGTTTTCTTTGTGTTTGTTTATGTCAGCTTGATGCTCTTTTACTCTTGTTTCCAAACTTCTTTTTGTTGTGCCTATGTACACAAGATTACAGCTGTTATTGTCAGCGCCATTACATGGTATTTTTTTATACAACGTTGTTTTGTTGTAATATCTCTATTGGTGTTTTTGTTTTGGATAAAATGTATTAAGTGTTTTATTTGGTTTGTAACCAAAATTTATATTATTATTATCTATTGCTGTTTTTATGGTGTTTTTGTCGGTAAGGCCAGGTAGATATTTTATACCGAAAAACCGTTTATCTTGGTTAGAGTTGCCATGATTATTGATTATTGTCGGTTTGTAGGATTTAATTAATGATTTTGTTATTCCAATATGAAAACTATTATTTGTAATTTTCATTATGTTTTGCGTGTGAAATTGTTTGTCGCTGATATTAAAATAGAATAATTAGTGAATAGTAATCTTAATATATAAAACCGAATGTGTGTTTGTTTATTTGTTTGTTTGTTTGTTTGTGTGTTTGGTTGTTCCTTATAGGAGGCCAAACCCTTGGACCGATCTTCCTGAAATTTTCACAGTATTTAACTGGAACTCTCGGATGAATTATAGGCTACTTTTTTTTTCAACCACACCCACTTTTACGCCCACTTTTTTAATTATGTTACTCTTATTATGTAGTTTTTAACAGATTTTATAATGTAAAGTGATCATAACTTCGCCATTTATGGATCAATTTTCAAAATTCTTTCAGCATATGGAAAAGGTCCAGAAATTTTTTTTGTTCTTAGAAATTGTTTGTTAGATCGAACGGGGGGGGGGGGGGCGGTAGGGCGTTGCAAATGGCCCGCCACAATAACTGATTATCAAATAACTTGGCCATATTTTGGGCATTTTTTGACCTACGTCGATGATATTTGGTACATATGGTATTGGCATAATTTGGTATACGTACAAGGAGAAAAGTGGGTGGGACCACGCCCCTTTTTTACGAAAACCAAACCCTTGGACCGATCTTCCTGAAATTTTCACAGCATGTTACTGTGACTCTGGAAGGAATAATAGGCTGTATGAAGTTTTGATTGGAAAAAAAAGCGTGGCACCGCCCATATAACCCAAATATTTAAATCGCCATATTTTGGGCATTTTTTGACCTACGTCGATGATATTTGGTACATATGGTATTGGCATAATTTGAAATACATACCAGGAGAAAAGTGAGTGGGACCACGCCCCTTTTTAGGAAAATTAAAAATCGTAATATAGTCTTAACTACTGGACCGATCGTCATTAAATTTTCGCAATAGGATATATAAATACTTTTAATTTGATTTTATAACGAGGGGGGGGGGGAGGGAAGCACACCGGGATAGGCTAGTTAAGTATAAATAAGCTAGGTTTAAGAAATAGAAGAAGAGTTGTAAAAGCGAAGTCAATATTTATAGTCATAGAATTGGAGTTTTGTAATAAAAAAGTTGACAGATAAAAGAAAAATAATAGTGTATTAATTTTAAACATAACATGGTTAAACAGCTGATAAATTCCAGCCATTGCAATACTGTCGCAGCCAGAGGTATAAATATACGAATACATTAGGTACGCTCATTTACAAAAGTTTGGTTGTTTTGGATTCGTAGCTGTTCGCAGTGATTTTTAAAAGTTATTTTCTTTTGCTTATAAACTCAAGCTGTTAATTTTAAAAGGTTAATCAAACCTAGCACTACAAAGGTGCGCTCTAAATATTTTATCTGGTCGCGAGTACTAGTACTCAAATATCCTAATTTTACAAATTTTTGTTGTTATTTAACTGAATACAAATACTGCTGTCCTATATTTAAAATTTATTCCCATTGATAATCTGTTTTCTTTTTTTTGCGATATTAAAACAAAACAATAACAATCAAGTACACGTTCGACTTTTTTAAAGTTGTAAAACATAAAATTTTAATTATTTACAATCAAATCCGTCCATAATATGTAGAAATGGCCTTAGACTTAGACCTGTTCATTCGTTTGGCGGATAGCATCGTTGAATTCGAGGTGGACTTTGGCGACAACCAGTTCACTCTGAATTCGTTACCTACCGTTGAGGTCCACAAGCAGGAGTTAAAGTCGAACTGGGTTAGAGTTAAGGCTGCCTACGAGAGCTACCTTGCTGAAGCCGAAAAAGATGAGCAGAAGGGGAATGATTTAGAATCTTTTAAATTAAAGTACAAAAGTACTTACAATACATATTGTAGTTGCTTGGTTCGGCTGGCAGAAATATCGGTGGCACGAAATAAGCCCCAATAAAATAAGCCCCAAATCGAAAAATGATATAAGCCCCAAAAAATTTTCAAATATTTTGTTTGGGGTTTATTTCATTTTTTTTGGGGCTTATTTCATTTTTAAAATATTTGGGGCTTATTTCATAAAATTTTTTGGGGCTTATTTCATTTTATTTGGGGCTTATTTCATATCCGTAAAATATATCTAAAATCCTTGCGCCCGGCCGTAGGTCGGTTATGCGGAGAATACTTTGAACGCGAAGCCGGTGTTCGATATACCATAGAGGATAAAATCCTTGCGTCCGGTTGTAGGCCGGTTATGCAGAGAATACTTTGAACGCGAAGCCGGTGTTCGATATACCATAGAGGATAAATTCCATGCGCCCGGCCGTAGGCCGGTTATGCAGAGAATGCTTGGAACGCGAAGCCGGTGTTCGATGTACCATAGAGGATAAATTCCTTGCGCCCGGCCGTAGGCCGGTTATGCAGAAAATACTTTGAAGGCGAAGCCGGTGTTCGATATACCATAGAGGATAAATTCCTTGCGCACGGCCGTAGGCCGGTTATGCAGAAAATACTTTGAACGCGAAGCTGGTGTTCTATATACCATAGAGGATAAAATCCTTGCGTCCGGCCGTAGGCCGGTTATGCAGAGAATACTTTGAACGCGAAGCCGGTGTTCGATATACCATAGAGGATAAATTCCTTGCGTCCGGCCGTAGGCCGGTTATGCAGAAAATACTTTGAACGCGAAGCCGGTGTTCGATATACCATAGAGGATAAAATCCTTGCGTCCGGCCGTAGGCCGGTTATGCAGAGAATACTTTGAACGCGAAGCCGGTGTTCGATATACCATAGAGGATAAATTCCTTGCGTCCGGCCGTAGGCCGGTTATGCAGAAAATACTTTGAACGCGAAGCCGGTGTTCGATATACCATAGAGGATAAAATCTTTGCGTCCGGCCGTAGGCCGGTTATGCAGAGAATACTTTGAACGCGAAGCCGGTGTTCGATATACCATAGAGGATAAATTCCTTGCGTCCGGCCGTAGGCCGGTTATGCAGAAAATACTTTGAACGCGAAGCCGGTGTTCGATATAATTTAGAGGATAAAATTCTTGCATTTTATGATTTCTTCTTAAGCTTACTTCATAAAGTTAACAAATTTGGGTCTTATTTCATTTTTTTGGGGTTTATTTCATTTTTTAAAAATTTGGGGCTTATTTCATAAAATTTTTTGGGGCTTATTTCATTTTATTTGGGGCTTATTTCGTAAATTTTGTTTGGGGCTTATTTTATTTTTCGATTTGGGGCTTATTTCGTGGTGCCGAAATATCTGCTGCGCTTAAAGAAGTTACAGTACGGCCATCCGATCCAAATTTGCATCCAAGCTCTTCCCATGCGTTTGGGCTGTGAAATAAACCCCAGCAACACAATCTTCAATTGCCCCCTATTGAACTGCCAACCTTTCACGGGGACTACTCCTCTTGGCCCACATTCCGTGATTTGTTCACTGCAGTAGTTTCTAATTCTAGAGCAAGCAATGTGGAAAAATTGTTTTATCTTACGCAAAAAACCAAAGGTGAGGCAAAGGAAATTGTTCAAAAGAGCCCACTCACCAATCAAGGGTTTGAGCTTGCGTGGAGAAGTTTGTGCTCGCGGTTTGAAAATCGCAGAATCCTCGTAAATGGTCAGTTAAAGCTACTTTTTATCCTTCCCACCATTCATTCTGAATCAGGCAAATGCATCAAACAGATTCAAAGAGATATAAACTCCTGTATATCTACACTAAAGCTTTACGATACTGACGTCTCAAGCTGGGATCCAATTTTCGTGTTTATATGTACAAATAAACTCCCAGAGAGTACACTTACCTTATGGGAGCAAGAGTTGAAAGACAAGACGGTTATTCCTAAATGGTCTGAGTTAGATGAGTTTCTCAAGGACCGATATAGAACTCTTAAATACGTTTTTGAGATTCGTAACTCAAATACGCCCCAGCATAATGAGACTAAAATCAAGACTAGCTCAAGCTCAAAGCTAAATAAAAGGGTTCCTAGTTTTCAAACAAATGTCACAAGTACAAGGTGCCAGCTATGTCCAAAAGATAACCATACCATTCGTATGTGCCCCAAGTTTCTACAATTGAACTACAACCATCGTTTAGGGAGATAAAAACGCAGGGATTGTTGTGTAGTGCACCCTAAATAATCTATTGTTATATTTATCATTATTTTATATGTAAGTAAACTTATTACACATACTGTTCTTAGTATTACTTTTGCACACGGCACTCTATTAATCTATTATTATATTTATTACACATACTGTTCTTATTATTACTTTTGCACACGGTACTCTATTAATATTACTACCATTTTTACAACAACCATTTATACCTTTAATACAATTGTTATATTTTACATTACAACAATTGTATTGTTCAATACTGAAATGTTTGTTATTGCTATACAACAATTATGTTTAATATATTTTATATTTTTTTCTCAAACTACAATTATATTTAGTGAATAAGAAATTTTGTAGTTTTAGAATACAGTTAGTTTAGAATATAAGGGACAAATTTTTGAAAATAAAATTAATTAATACTTTGCCATAAATCGGCAAGTGAATTACTGGCATACATCTGCCATATATTTATATTTGCCAGTGGCGTTTATTAGCGCCGGCAATTTTCAATACATAAAATCTATTCATTCACCAAACATTACAATTGTGCATAAACTGCTTTTCGAAGACTCACACTGTAAGAAATTGCACTAGTACACACAACTGCTTCAAGTGTCAAAAAAGACATAATACACTTCTACACAAGGAAGTGGATAATTCAAGTTCATCTTCTCAAGCTACAACTTCGACTCTTAACCCTAATTCAGCTTCGTTTTCTCGCCACATTTCTGGCAATATACAGTCCGCTAATAGTTCCGCTTCTAGTAGAGTCCAATCCTGTTTTGCATCCCATACAAAGGGTGTTTTATTAGGAACTGCATAGGTTGACATTTGTCATTTGGGCAGAACGTATTTTCAAACTTCTGAAACTTCCTTCTAGTCCTAAAAATGCAGTAATTTCAGGTTTAAACCAGACTGTCTCCGCTCAAGTGCAGCACCGCTGCTCTCTCGTATTAGGCTCGCAGTTACACGAGGATATTAAAATTTCAGTAACGGCACTGGTAGTACCTCGACTGTCGACCAATCTTCCTGAAATTCATCTTAGCTGATCCTAAATTTTACACTAGCTCAAGAATTGATTTGCTAATTGGTGGTGATATATTCCCATCTATTGTTTGTTCAGGGATCAAACATAACGTGTGCGAATCCCTCATAGCACAAGAAACCGTCTTTGGGTGGATTCTTACAGGCCCTATTTCCGATGTTTTTAATCAAAATCACACTATAGTATCGAACTTCTGTGAAATTTCTGATCAAGCTTGCGAAGACCTATATATCCGTACAACAAAAAGAAATTCGGAAGGCCGATATATCGTGTCACTTCCATTTAAAGAGGGTATTCCAGATTTGTCAAGTCTAGAGAACTCGCGTTCTAGTGCCATGATGCAGTTTTTCCGAAATGAGGCAAGGTTGATTTGAAACCCAAACTTCAAAAGCGACTATGTTAACGTCGTTCAAGAATACGTAGATCTGAATCATATGATAAAAGTCGATCAACCCGACATTTCAGCTAGTTCAAGGTTTTATTATTTGCCACACCATGCTGTTATAAAGCCGGATAGTACCTCCACAAAGGTCCGCGTGGTATTCAATGCATCCGCTCCTTCTCCAAATGGACAAAGCTTAAATTCGCTACTCCACATTGGACCAACCCTCCAAAATGATTTAGTCCTTTTACTTATCAAATGGAGATTTTACAGATTCGTATTCAATGCCGACATTCAAAAAATGTATAGGCAAATTTTAGTCAATCCGGAGCATACTCCGTATCAAAGAATTTTATACCACTGGAATAAAAATTGCGCAATTTCTGATTACGAGCTAAAAACCGTTACGTTTGGGGTTAATTGTGCACCATATCTTGCTATTCGGACGCTTCTCAAATTGGCAAATGACGTCGAGTCTACCTTTCCTATTGCAAGCTCAATTCTTCGAAACTCAATGTATGTGGATGATATCCTTGCTGGCTCTCATACAAAACATGGTACAATAAAAGCAAAATAAGAAATAAGCCTAGCCTTCGAACTCCAAAGATATTTTAGCTGACATCCCCCCAGACCATCTACTAAATGAGGACTTCCTATAGTTGGAAGACAGCAGCTCTGCAAAGACACTTGGTATACGATGGAATGCCTCCTCTGATGAATTTAACTTTGTTGCAAGTTCCTTTTTAGATACCAAAACACATACGAAACGCGGGCTGGTTAGCACCCTGTATTGTCCAAGCAAAAATCCTTATGCAGAGGATATGGATAGATGGTACCGGCTGGGATGAAATACTGTCTTCCGATGCATTGCATCAATGGAACAGTTTCGAAAGAAACTACTCATCTATCAATACCATTCGTATCCTTCGATGGATTGAGTATCATCCACAGGCGGAAATCCAATTCCACGGTTTCTGCGATGCATCTGAAAAAGCATACGCAGCTACCTTATATGCTCGTGTAAGAAATGCGAATTCTGTTTCAACACACCTCATTACGGCAAAAACAAAAGTTGCTCCCATTAAGACGCTTTCCATTCCGAGATTGGAACTCTGTGGTGCAGTTCTGTTAGCTGAGATGATAAACAACTTGCTTTCACAATTAGAGGTCCAGAAAATTTCCCTATACTGCTGGACCGATTCTAAAATTGTTCTCTCATGGCTAGCAAAGAAGCCGTGTTGTTGGTTGACCTTTGTAGCGAATCGAGTCTCCAAAATTACACAAGTGGTACCATACTCACAATGGAAGCACGTTATCTCCGAGGGAAACCCAGCCGACTTAGCTAGTCGAGGTGCTTCTCCACAAGAGCTAGTAAACAATCATCTATGGTGGTTCGGACCACCGTGGCTTAAAGAACCTGATACGGGATAGCCAAATTCAGATTTTTCTGGTATTCCGAGTACGAACCTAGAAGTCAAGCAGATCTAAACGCACTTTGCTTACTTTACAGAATTTGAAGATATTCTGGAACGCTCCTCCTCTTTCAATAAGGCAATGCGAGTGATGGCTTACGTCTATCGGTTTTTCTATCAAACACATCCACGATTTCGTTCAAATTTCTTTAAAGATTCTACAAGTCTGTCTAGCTCCGAAATAAATTCTGTTTCTCAGAAGGCTTTTTATCCTAACGAGTATAAGTCACTCTCTTCGAAACTATTCGTATCGTATCCTGTGGCCGTCTAGCATCTTCCGTCGGCCTTACCTACAACGAAAAACATCCAGTTATCCTTCCTTACAAATCACATTTTTCTAGGCTTTTAGTAAAGTTTGTTCACGACATTAGCCTTTTAAGAATTCAATATTGGATACCAAAAGCTAAAAATCTGATAAAAACATTGATAAACAAATGCAAGATATGCGTCATTTATAAAAAACGATGTTAACGGAAAATAATGCCACCTGAAAGAGCAGCGATAACTCGTCCCTTTGTACACACGGGCCTGGATTTCGCAGGACCTTTCGATATAAAAAGTTACTCCGGACGAGGATGTCGTATGTCTAAAGTATATATGTATACTTATGTGTATTAGCGTGTTTTTCGACAAAGGCTATCCATTTAGAGCTTACCTCCGATCTATCCACATCCTCATTTCTGGCAGCCTTCACCCGCTTCGTATCACGTCGTGGCTGTCCGCAACACTTACATTCGGATAACGGCACAACGTTTGTAAGCGCCTCCAAAGTTCTTGCACGGGAATTTTTACAAACGTCGCAACAGCTTGTGCAAGCTAATTATGCGCATCAAGGGATCACCTGGCATTTTATACGAGCCGGAGCTCTCCATATGGGTGGATTATGGGAGGCGGGAGTAAAGACTTTTAAGAACCCCTTTCGCAAAACTGCAGGGCACCATAAATATACCTACGAAAAACTGACGACTTTACTATCAAAAATTAAATCGTGCCTTAATTCCAGGCCGATATCAGCCATTTCATCAGAACCCACTGATTTCTGCGCAATGACCCCTGGTCACTTTTTTATAGGAACTCCAATCTTAGCACCCGTTGACCCACAAGTCAGTGATTCGTCACTTTCATTAATGAACAGATGGCAAAAGTTAGAGATCATCCATCAGAACTTTTGTTCCCGCTGGAAAAATGAGTATTTGAAAGAGACGAATAAAAGAACCAAATGGCATCAATTGCAGAAGGTGCAATGGTAGTGATCAGGGCCGAAAACCTTCCCCCAAATTCGTGGCGAGTTGGCCGAATTGTCAATACTTATGTTGGTTTGGATAAGAGGGTACGAGTTGCAGATATCTTGACCCAACGAGGCGTAATAACACGACCTGTAGTCAAGCTAGTCTTATTACCCACATAACTAGCTAGAGATTTCGTCACCACACGTTTTTTCAATACATTTATTAATCTTTACTTTCCAGATCATCATGCCTAAAATATCATCATGTTCTAAATCGACATCTAAGGTCAACCTAAAAAAGTACCATGCCTTTCCTTGCCGAATTTGCAAACGTCCTCACCCAATACGCACCTGTAAGCAATTTCTGACAATGAATATATCCGAGCGCATTTGTGCAGTCCGTAAAAACAAATATTGCTCAAACTGCCTAGCTTATGACCATTCTCACGGCACCTGCGTTTCTAAGCATAGATGTAAACAATGTCATAAATTCCACCATACCTTGATCCACGTCAACTCTAGACTAGCGAAAGATCTTTTGCGTTCACAGATCACCATCTCAGAGCCCGAAGTGCTCAATATCCAACTCACAGCTCAAGCCTACAACACCCACCTCCAGAAGAAGAAATCCATCGCCGGCAAGAGCTAAATCCACATCATTTTCGGCGATTCTACGTCAAAATAGGCTTGTTCTCTTACCAACGGTATTAGTCAAAATAGGATATACCACATCGCACGCTAGGTGTTTAAGGGATTCTGGATCAGTAGTAAGTCGTGTGTCGAAACGTTTAGTTAACAAGCTGGATCTAGTAGCTTACAGCCTTCATGAGGAAACTATTTATCCTATGGTACTAAAATCCAGATTCGATTCAACGGCAAGCATTGAAGGCACGTTTCAAATTGATAATCGACTATCTCTCCAAACACCGTCACAGTCACTTCCCGGATCCCATACAAAGAATTTTCGAGATTTGTTTCTCGCAGATTCCAAATTTTATGAGACGGCCTCTATTGATATCATAATAGGGGCTGATTTGTATCCTAGAGTAGGCTTTCCGACCGCTCAGAGTACTATATTCGGCTGGACCATATATGGCCCAAGTAACCTATGAACGCAAACCTATGAGCGAAACCACGTCCTTACAGAAGGATAATGCACGTTTAAGCAGGCAAATTATAAAACGTGTTATGTAACCTTCACTTTTTTTTCATATACTATATATATTGGATAACCACTTTAACCATAATTTTATTTTATATATTTCTTTGTTTTTAAAAATCAATGCTGAAATTATAGTTGAAATTGAATTTCGTTAAAAACTAATATTTTAGCCCTAAGAGATGAATTTATATATGTAAATACTAACCTATACTACAAGTTTACGTGCTGTATATATATTTGAATTTGAATTGCTATACCATGCTAATATTAACTTAAAATCCTTTGCAAGCTTTTCAGAAACAAAATCTTTAGCATGAATACTCTGACCTTTTGTATTTCACTTTGCATGAGTTCTGCAAGGCGGGCGGCGATGTTAATGTCAAAAGTCCCATGGATCTTGTGACATTAATAACAGTGATGGAAAAATTTTTTCCTTCCAAACTAATTGTATATGTAAGCTGAATTTCTTGAACATAGATTTGTCCCCTTTACTCATAATGCCTAACAGAGTAAAAAATGGCTAAAGATATTGCTTCCGTTTTCGAGAGAATGAATTTTAAAACATTGTTCTTTTATCACCCATCGAGGAAGGTAATCCTATTTCATTAATAAAGTTAAATCCAGCTTTATAAAATCCTAATAAACTTCTCCTTGTTTTTAATTTCTGTAATTGGGATAATATTCATTCCGAGGGAAAACCAAATAAATCAACTTATTTCAGTTTTCCCTAATTTGGCTCTGAGATATATATTCAAGTTTCCAGGCTGCTTGCAAAACAAATCAACCAATCAAACACTTATTTAACTTTTGTTGCTGTTGACGACAATATTTTAACGGAGGGTTTTTTCCGCAGAAGTGACATTTTAATTTGCCAGTGGGCTAGATAGGAGAAAAGAAATACATACAGAAATAAAAAATATCCAGTGCGACTGGAAATATATAAATTTGCCTTTAGTTGAGGGAAATTTAGAAGTTAGGTTTTAAAGTGACTTATTTGTTCGTTTTATGTTTTCTTTCAGCTCGGGTGTGATTGTCGGTAGGCAACATATATAACTTTACCACCGGTCGGATAATAATGCCACTTTTGGTTTGTAATTTGGCGACTCGTACTTTGCTGTCCCGTCCATTCTGTTAGAGGCAATGCATCATCTTTAATTACAACAATATCGTTCCGGTTTAGGTTGTCTCGTTCAGTTTTCCATTAAAAACTAAGTTTAAGCTCTGTTATATACTCGGCTTTCCAGCGGCGTGCAAAAACGTGCTGTAACGCCTTCAGTCGCTCCCAGCGTCAGAGGTAAAAGTTCATTTGGATTTCCAGTGATGCCAAAGTATTAAAAAAATGAATTAAACACAAAACTGAATTCTACACTAAACACAACTACTCGTGCGCGATCATGCTCTCTGAACATGTTAAATAGTGATCAATAAGCAACAACAATTGCACCCATTAGCAAACTTGTCAGCTTAGCTGTACAAACAAACAAACAAATAATAATAAGGTGACCAACGTGCACAAAATTGTAAATGCGGTGAGTACAGTAAGTGACAATAAAATTCAAACAGGTATGGACAGATACATAACCGTACTAAAAACGGGAAAAAGTCCCAAATCAGCGCAAATAGAATCAACGGCGAAAGTTCCCAGAGATGGGAAAAATACTATAAAGAATTCCGAAAATCGTTTCGCGATTCTAAATGAACAAGGCGATGACGACACAACTACAACAAGGTCGAGTAGACTCCACCGATATATTTGAGAGAGCAGAACTCTAGTTTTTTGGTAAAAATCATTATGTCCTTAAGTGGAGACAATGAGTTCTATGTAACTCCAATTAAGCGCGGAAATATTAACGAAACAAAAATCCAGGTAGTGCAAGAATGTAATTACCGAAAAATAGTTTCTGACTTTGAGTCAAAAAACAAAAATTTTTATACGTTCTAATTAAAGGGTGCTAAAGGTCGAAAGTCTGGCCTTGAAAATTGTGGCTTCAAAGTTAAAAATGTTTCAAACATTAAAAATAGGGAAAAAATTCCCCAACCTATATTTAGAGTCGAGCAACAGCCTGGTGACTTGAAAATAAAAAAGAATGAATCCCACCCAATTTATAATCTAAAGTACTTGTTACACCTGCAGTCTGCGTTGTATGTGGTGAGTTACACAGTACCGCTAACTGCGACAAAATTAAAGGTGATCCCAAAGCGAAGAAATGTGGTAATTGCGGCGGAAATCACACTGCAAACTATAGAGGCTGCCCCCTTTACTCGTTTTTAAAGAATTCATCAAACAAAAAAACTAATGCTACTCCCACTCAGCCTAAAACCCATTTTAACTACCCACAGTTACCTCAACCGTCCACCAGCCAAAATCAATATTCAAACATTTTCAAGTCTAACGCGACTAATGCTCAACAACAAGCTAACAACAAATTTTCATACGCTAGTATTTTAAAAAGCAACCAGAGTACGGCGCAAAAACCGTAAATGTAAATGAAGATTCGGGGTCTAATTTTAGTCGTATTGAAGCCTCACTTGAGAGCTTAATACAAACTGTAAATACATTTACTCTCAACATGTCCTGTATGATGCAGGAAATGTTGAAAATGCAGTCTACCTTGTTGCAGGCTGTTTTAAACAAGCCATGAACTTAAAAATCTGTTTTTGGAACGCAAACGGCATCTGCCAACATAAAAAAGAAATATAATATTTTCTTCTGGATAAACAAATCGATGTTATGCTTATCTCAGAAACTGATTTAACTTCTCGAAGCTATTTTAGAATTAGTGGATATAATTTTTACGACACAAAGAATCCTCGAGGTAAAGCTTGTGGTGGCTCGGGAATTCTAATAAACACGCGAATAAAACACTTTCTGCTAAATGACCTTCGTGAAGAATATCTTCAAGCAACAAATATCTGTATTAAAAATTTTTATCAAAAGCTGTTTATTCTCCTCCAAGGTTTTCAATT
This sequence comes from Lypha dubia, assembly GCA_947311025.1. Taxonomy (NCBI): domain Eukaryota; kingdom Metazoa; phylum Arthropoda; class Insecta; order Diptera; family Tachinidae; genus Lypha; species Lypha dubia. The sequence goes on from OX371260.1 coordinate 74,155,242, forward strand.
TCAGAGATTCAATATACCGTATTTTATACAACACTGGGGTCCCGTTTTCTAGCAGCTGGCGACTACAATGCTAAACACACATTTTGGGGTTCACGTTTAATCACTCCTAAGGGTCGTGTTTTGTTTGACACAATTTCAAAAATGGGTTTAAATGTAGTTTCAAGTGGCCAGCCAACATATTGGCCAACGGATCTACAAAAAATTCGTGATGTTATCGACTTCGGAATTATGAAAGGTGTGCCCAGCGAAATGATTGAAGTTGAAGCATCTTTGGATTTATCTTCAGATCACTCGCCTACAATTATCACTATTTACTCACACACAACTGCAACACCAACATGTGATTTACCGTTGACACCGGCACGTATTAACTGGCTGATATACAAAACATATTTGAGTGCTCATTGCACGGCAAATATGCCGTTGAGAACACCTACTGACATAGAAAATTCCATTAGGTTGTTTGAAGCACATGTTAAACAAGCTGCTCTAAATGCTTCTTCCAGTCAACCAAATCAACAAGTGAGATTAAACAATATTTTTTGTGTGGATATAGAATAGCTATTGACTGAAAAACGGAGAGCACGACGAAAATGGCAACAATACAGATCGCCTCAGCTAAAAGTAAGACTTAAGGAATGTACAAAACAGCTCAGGAAACTTTTACAAACACCAAAAAAGCTTCGGTGCAAAAATTTCTTCAAGAACTTGATGCAACACCACAAACAGATTATCCACTGTGGCGTGCAGCCAGAGGACTTAAAAGGCCAGTGATATGCAAACCTCCCTTGCGAGCTGCGAATAGTGACTGGGCAAGAAATGATGATGAAAAAGGTGTTTTTTTTTGGTAAACACTTGGAAAAAGTATTTACTCCAAATATTTCTACTGATATTGTTGAACTGCCACCAGTCGACTCTTTGCCAGAAATACCGCTGAGATTTAACATTGTGGATATTGAAAAAGCCATTAGTAGTCTTAACGCCAAAAATGCCCCAGGTGTCGACAAAATAAGCAACAAAATGCTTCAAGAACTACCTTTCATTGCAAAAAGAATAATACTATTCATTTTTAACAGTATTCTACTCCTAGAACACTATCCAAAAGAATGGAAGGTGTCACTAATTACTATGATACCAAAGCCTGGCAAGGATCATACAAAGGTTCAATCCTATCGGCCTATTAGTTTATTGTCTAACATTTCAAAACTATTTGAAAAGCTGTACGTGAGCAAGCTGATGCCTATAGTGGCTAGTAATGGATGCATTCCAGATCATCAATTCGGTTTTCGGAGACAGCATAACACTATCGAACAAACTCACAGGCTCGTGAATGTTGTTAGAGACACTTTTGAAAAAAATTAATATTGCTCTGCGCTCTTTATAGCTGTTTCTCAAGCCTTCGATTAAGTATGACACGAAGGTCTCATACACAAATTAACGCAAAATCTTCTCGCAAACATCGTCAGGCTTTTAAAAAACTATTTAAAGGAACGCAAATTTATAGTTCGAGAAGGCAACTTTTTAAGCCCTCCGCAGCCGATCGAAGCCGGAGTTCCCAAGACAGCATCTTCGGTCCCTTGCTGTACTTAATATATGCATCTGACTTACCGTTAAGCAGAAACATTCACACGTCAACATTTGCTGATGATACAGCTTTTCTAAGCGTTAATGAAAGCCCTGTAGGAGCTTCCCGGAATCTACAAGGGTACATCTCAAAATTGGAAAAATGGCTAAAACAATGGCGTATAAAAGTCAACGAGCAGAAATGTGTACACGTCACTTTTACGTTGCGCAGAGAAACATGCCCGCCTATACAAATAAACACCGAGACTATACCCCAACACCCTGTAGTCAAATACCTAGGCGTTCACCTTGATCGCCGCTTAACATGGAAATCGCACATATAGACGCGAAGTTGACACAAATGAAATTAAAAGCAGCCCAAATGAATTGGCTTATTGGAAGGAACTCTATACAAAGACTAGACTGTAAACTTCTATTATACAACGCGATCCTGAAACCAATATGGTCCTATGGAATCCAGTTATGGGGCAATTCCTCAGCATCGAACGTAGACAAAATTCAAAGGCGACAAAACAAAATTCTACGTACAATAACAGCAGCCCCCTGGTATATCCGAAATCAGCGAATTCACAAAGATATTGAAGTTCCGTTTGTAAAGACAGTATTTTCAAAACACGCGAAAAAATACATAGAAAAACTTGAGTTGCACCCAAATCCACTTGCGCGCAATATTAAAATTATAGAGGCCACACCAGGTTGAGAAGGAGGGATACTCTTACTCTCAGCCGTACACGAGAGATGTGAATCCACAAAAATCAACTGTCGAAACATATATTTATCATTGTTAGATTTCAGATATGAAAAACTTATTGATGTTTCAATTTATTATTGAAGATTCAATAAATAACAAAATTATAAAAAAAAACAAAAAAAAAAAAAAAAAAAATGCTTAAACACCCAGATAAGCCTTACAATTCACTACAATTAAAATATTTCTCAGTTCCAAGCAGCAATGACCAGTTGGTGAGCAACACATAGACGACACGTATCAGGCGTTACATACCGACCGAGTTCCGACACCAAGTGCTTTCAGCAAGTCACGGCCTAGTTGGTTACCAGTATATTTTGTTGGCTAGACATAAGAAAAGATACAGCCCTGTTCGTGCAAACTGTCTGCAGTGCCAAAAATCTAAAATTCAACACCATACGGAGACGAGGTTTAGTGGCTTCTACCGAAAGCAACGTTTGTTCTTTTCGGCCAGTGCAGTTGAAATCTAAATGGATTTTAGATATTAAATTTTTCCTTTGTTGCTCGAAATATGTTAACAATGTCCATTTAACATTTCTCTGATTATTAACTAATACGAACTTTAGCCTATACAAAAACTCAAATCACATTTCGGTTTTTCTCCACCTCGTGCGTTTTTTTAAGGTCGCGGGAAATTTTTTTCCACTAAATTAGTCTGGTACGAAGACATATTTTAGCCTAACTCGAGAACGCATCATCCGATTTTCATAAACAAAACACCAAAAGATGCCTAACAAAATTATATTTAATTTAGTTCAAAATAGTTTTTTCTATATTTTATCGTTTTGGAATTATTGAAAAATTTAAGAGGGGAAATTTTTTTTTCGCAAAATTCGTTTTTTTTTCAGTTTAAAAATGCAATAAAAAAAGAGAAAGCAAATATTTTTTGTTTTTGTTTATACCACTAAAAAATTTGTTAAAAAAAATTTTTTCCATATCGTTGCCAGATTTTTTTTTTTTTTTTTTTTTTTTTGATAATTTTATTATTTATTGAATCTTTAATTATTTATATTAAATTATCAATAAGTTTTTCAAATCTTAAATCTAAAAAATATTAAATGTAAGTTTAGCCTATGCTAAACAAAATTTTTAATTTCAACGGTTAATTTTGGTTGTTTTACATCTCTCGTGAACGGCTGAGAAAAAGAGTATCCCTTCTTTTCAGCCGGGTGTGGCCTCTATAATGAAGAACATTGCGCGCAAGTGGATTTGGGTGCAACTCAAGTTTTTTTATATATTTTTTCGCGTGTTTTGAAAATACTGTCTTCACCAACGGAACGTCTAGGTCTTTATGAATTCGATGGTTTCTGACATACCAGGGGGCTGCTGTTATTGTACGTAGAATTTTATTCTGTCGCCTTTGAATTCTTTCGACATTCGATGCTGAGGCAGTGCCCCATAACTGGATTCCATAGGACCATATTGGTTTCAGGATCGCGTTGTATAGTAGAAGTTTACAGTCTAGGCTCAGTATAGAATTTCTTCCCATAAGCCAATTAATTTGGGCAGTTTTTAATTTCATTTGCATCAACTTTGCGTCTATGTGCGATTTCCATGTTAAACGGCGATCAAGGTGAACGCCTAGATATTTGACTACAGTATGCTGCGGAATAGTCTCAGTGTTGATTTGTATAGGCGGGCATGTTTCCCTTCGCAACGTAAAAGTGACGTGTACACATTTCTGTTCGTTAACTTTTATACGCCATTGTTTAAGCCATTTTTCCAATTTGGATATATACCCTTGTAAGTTGATGGAAGCTTCTACTGGATTTTCATGGACGCTTAAAAAAGCTGTATCATCAGCAAATGTTGATGTATGAATGTTATTGCTTAACGGTAAGTCAGAGGCATAAATTAAATAAAGTAAGGGACCGAAGATGCTGCCTTGGGGAACTCCGGCTTCGATCGACTGCGGAGGGCTTAAAAAATTACCTTCCCTAACTACAAATTTTCGTTCCTCTAAATAGCTTTTTAAAAGCTTGACGATGTTTGCGGGGAGATTGGGTGTTAATTTGTGGATAAGACCTTCGTGCCATACTTTATCGAAAGCTTGAGAAACATCTATAAAGAGCGCAGAGCAAAATTTCTTTTTTTCAAAGGTGTCTCTAACTACGTTCACAAGTCTGTGAGTTTGTTCAATAGTGCTATGTTGTCTGCGAAAACCGAATTGATGATCTGGAATGCATCCACTTCTAGTCACTATAGGCATCAGCTTGCTCATATACAGCTTTTCAAATAGTTTTGAAATGTTGGGCAATAAACTAATAGGCCGATAGGATTCAACCTTCGTATGATCCTTGCCGGGCTTTGGTATCATAATAATCATCGAAACCTTCCATTCTGCAGGATAGTATTGCAGCCGTAGAATACTATTAAAAATGAAGAGTATAACTCTTTTTGCAATATAAGGCAGTTGTTGAAGCATTTTGTTGCTTATTTTGTCGACACCTGGGGCTTTTCTGGTGTTAAGACTAGTAATAGTATTTTCAATCTCCGTCATGTTAAATCTCATCGGTATTTCTGGTAAAGAGACGACTGGTGGCAGTTCAACAATATCAGCAGAAATATTCGGGGTAAATACTTTTTCTAGGTGCTTAACAAATATATCACCTTTTTCAGCATCAGTTCTTGCCCAGTCACCATTAGAGGCTCGTAATGGTGGTTTGCAAATCACTGGCCTTTTAAGTCCTCTGGCTGCACGCCACAGCGAATAATCTGTTGACGGTGTTGCATCGAGTTCTTGCAGAAATTTTTGCAGCGAAGCTGTTTTTTGTGATTGTAAAACTTTTCTTAGCTGTTTGGTACACTCCTTAAACCTTAATTTTAGTTGAGGCGATCTGTAACGTTGCCATTCTCGTCGAGCTCTTCGTTTTTCATTCAATAGCCTTTCTACATCTGCACAAAAAATATTGTTAAATCTCGCTTGTTGATTTGGTTGAATTGAAGAAGCATTAAGAGCAGCTTGTTTAGCATGTGCTTCAAACAACCTAATAGAATTTTCTATGTCAGCAGGTGTTCTCAATGGCATATTTTCCGTGCAATGAGCACTCAAATATTTTTTGTATTTCAGCCAGTTAATACGTGCAGGTGTCAGCGGTAAATCACATGTTGGTGTTGTAGTTGTGTGTGAGTAAATAGTGATAATAGTAGGCGAGTGATCTGAAGACAAATCCAGAGATGCTTCTACTTCAATCATTTCGCTGGGCACGCCTTTCATAATCCCAAAGTCGATAACATCAGGAATTTTTTGACGATCCGTTGGCCAATATGTTGGCTGACCACTTGAAACTACATTCAAACCCATTTTTGAAATTGTGTCAAACAAAACACGACCCTTGGGACTGATTAAACGTGAGCCCCAAAAAGTGTGTTTAGCATTGTAGTCGCCAGCTGCTAGAAAACGGGACCCCAGTGTTGTATAAAATGCGGTATATTGACTCTCTGAAATTGAAAACCTGGGAGGAGAGTAAACAGATGATATCACAAGCTTTTGATAAAAATTTTCAATGCAGATGTTCGTTGCTTGAAGATATTCTTCACGAAGGTCGTTTAGTAGGTAGTGTTTTATTCGAGTTTTTATTAGGATTCCAGAGCCACCACAAGCTCTACCTTGAGGATCCTTGGTGTCGTAGAAATTATATCCACTAATTCGAAAATAGCTTCGGGACGTCAAGTGAGTTTCTGAGATAAGCATAACATCGATTTGTTTATCCAGAAGAAAATATTCAATTTCATTTTTGTGTTGGCAGATGCCGTTTGCGTTCCAAAAACAGATTCTTAAGTTCATGGTTTGTTCAATACAGCCTGCAACAAGGTAGACTGCATTTTCAACATTTCCTGCATCATACAGGACATGTTGAGAGTGAATGTATTTACTGTTTGTATAAGGATCTCTATTGAGGCTTCAATACGACTAAAATTATGCCCTGATTCTCCATTTACTTGTACAGTTTTTTGCGCCGGAATCTGGTTACTCTTTAAAATATTAGCGTATGAAAATTGACTATTAGGTTTTTGTTGAGTAAGAGTCGTGTTAGACTTTAAAACATTTGAGTATTGATTATGGCTAGACGACGGTTGAGGTAACTGTGGGTAGTTTAAATGAGTGTTGGGCTGAGCGGGAGTAGCATTGGTTTTTCTGTTCGACGAATTTTTAAAAAGAGAATAAAGAGGGCAGCCCCTATAGTTGGCAGTGTGGTTTCCGCCGCAATTACTACATTTTTTTGCTTTGGTATCACCTTTTATTTTGTCACAGTTAGCGGTACTGTGTAACTCGCCACATACAACGCAAACGGTAGGCAACTTGCAATAAGTTTTGGTATGGCCAAATTCTTGACAGTTCATGCATTGGATAGGTCCAGTTTTTTTATGTGGCATCTCAACGGTAACTCTTCGATGCAACAAGTATTTTAAGCTATAGATTGGGTGCGATTCATTTTTTTTAATTTTCAAGTCGCCTGGCTGTAGCTCGACTCTAAAAATAGGTTGGGGGATTTTTTCCCTGTTTTTAATGTTTGAAACATTTTTGACTTTGAAGCCACTATTTTCAAGGCCAGACTTTACCTCTTCCGGATCCACGCTTGAATCTATTCCTTTTATAGCTACTGTTAGGCCTTTAGCACTCTTCAGTTGATATGTATAAAAGTTTTTGTTTTTAGTCTCAAAATCTGAGACAATTTTTCTATAATTATTTTCTTGTGTTACCTGAATTTTAGTTTCGTTGATTTTGCCGCGCTTAATTGGAATTACATAGAACTCATTTTCTCCAATTAATGAGATAAGGCTTTTTACCAAAATGTTGGAGTTCTGTTCTCTTAAATATATCGGCGGTGGTTTAGTGGACCTTGTTGTACTTGTGTCTTCATCGACTTGTTCATTCAAAATCGCAAACCGATTTTCAGAATGTTTAATATTATTTTTCCCATCTTTGGGCATTTTCGCCGTTGACGCTATTTCAGCTGATTTGGGACTTCTTCCCCTTTTTAGCACGGTTATGTATCTGTCCATACCAGTTTGGATTTTATTATCACTATTTTCACTCACTGCATTTACAATTTTGTGCACATTGGTCACATGGGTATTTATTGTTTGTTTGTTTGATTGTACAGCTAAGCTGACAAGTTTGCTAATAGGTGCAATTGTTGTTGCTTCTTGATCGATATTTAACATGTTCAAAGATAATGATCGCGCACGAGTATTTGTGTTTACTGTTAAATTCAGGTTTTTGTTAAATTCATTTTTTTTACTGTCGTCATCAGCAACTAAAGTTATATATTGCACATTCCTACTGCTTGTAGGATTATTGTTGTTTTTTTCAGAAGATGAACTCATCAGAGTTCTCTTTTTTATTTTCACTTATATTAGTTTGTGTATGCAAATATTTATGTGTATTGCACACAAGCAAAAAATAAAATAAAACCAGTAAAATAACTGTTCAATAAATGTTTTGTTTTTTTTATATTTTTTGTGACTTGAAAATTTTTTTTCTTTTATATTTTTTTTTTATATGCAGTTGCGACGATTATAAAAACGCGTCTGTTCACTACGAGAGTTGAAACTGAAAAGGTTGCCAGATTTAATAAAAATTTATTCTTGAAGAAGTTGGAAAATACCAGCGAAACGTCGGATAAAACGATGTAATAATAGTTTTTTATTTACATTAGCTTCAACATAAAAATGACCTTGAAAGCCTATATAGTTTAATCTATTACTTAACAAACAAAGAGATAATGTCGAATAGAAATATTAACATGCAAATATTTTATATTTTGCACATTTTTCTGAGAGCTAAATATCTCAAGAATAAAATAAGGTATAAATCATGAAAATCGATTAACAAATGCCGATTTTATTCTCAATTTACCGTTTTGAATGAATATGTGTGCAGTCAACCTTACATATTGCGATAGGATTGCGTTAGCTTAGCAGGCAGGTAATGGAAATAAAGTACAAGGGTGTTTTGTTTTGTATGGTAGGTAAAAAAATGTAAGTGAAATGCAACTTAACAATAAATACTGTAATAAAGTCATACCACAATTGCTTGTGAAACCAATAGGTCAAGTAAAGTAAAAAAACAAAAATAAATTGCATCTAATGCAAAACCATCAACCAAAAAGTGATCAGTGATCATTTTATAAAAATATTTTTGGTTAGTACTGTAATTTAAAATAATGTAATGAAGAAACGAAATAATAGCTTTATATCAATTTTTGTGCGTGCCCAGCGAAATGATCGAAGTAGAAGCATCTCTGGATTTGTTTTCAGATCACTCGCCTACTATTATCACTATTTACTAACACACAACTACAACACCAACATGTGATTTACCGCTGACACCTGCACGTATTAACTGGCTGAAATACAAAAAATATTTGAGTGCTCATTGCACGGAAAATATGCCATTGAGAACACCTGCTCACATAGAAAATTCTATTAGGTTGTTTGAAGCACATGCTAAACAAGCTGCTCTTAATGCTTCTTCAATTCAACCAAATCAACAAGCGAGATTTAACAATATTTTTTGTGCAGATATAGAAAGGCTATTGACTGAAAAACGGAGAGCTCGACGAGAATGGCAACGTTACAGATCGCCTCAGCTAAAATTAAGACTTAAGGAGTGTACCAAACAGCTAAGAAAAGTTTTACAATCACAAAAAACAGCTTCGCTGCAAAAATTTCTGCAAGAACTCGATGCAACACCATCAACAGATTATTCGCTGTGGCGTGCAGCCAGAGGACTTAAAAGGCCAGTGATTTGCAAACCACCATTACGAGCCTCTAATGGTGACTGGGCAAGAACTAATGCTGAAAAAGGTGATCTATTTGTTAAGCACCTAGAAAAAGTATTTACCCCGAATATTTCTGCTGATATTGTTGAGCTGCCACCAGTCGTCTCTTTATCAGAAATACCGATGAGATTTAATATGACGGAGATTGAAAATACTATTACTAGTCTTAACACCAGAAAAGCCCCAGGTGTCGACAAAATAAGCAACAAAATGCTTCAACAACTGCCTTATATTGCAAAAAGAGTTATACTCTTCATTTTTAATAGTATTCTACGGCTGCAATACTATCCTGCAGAATGGAAGGTTTCGATGATTATTACGATACCAAAGCCCGGCAAGGATCATACGAAGGTTGAATCCTATCGGCCTATTAGCTTATTGCCCAACATTTCAAAACTATTTGAAAAGCTGTATATGAGCAAGCTGATGCCTATAGTGACTAAAAGTGGATGCATTCCAGATCATCAATTCGGTTTTCGCAGACAACATAGCACTATTGAACAAACTCACAGACTTGTGAACGTAGTTAGAGACACCTTTGAAAAAAAGAAATATTGCTCTGCGCTCTTTATAGATGTTTCTCAAGCTTTCGATAAAGTATGGCACGAAGGTCTTATCCACAAATTAACACGCAATCTCCCCGCAAACATCGTCAAGCTTTTAAAAAGCTATATAAAGGAACGAAAATTTGTAGTTAGGGAAGGCAATTTTTTAAGCCCTCCGCAGTCGATCGAAGCCGGAGTTCCCCAAGGCAGCATCTTCGGTCCCTTACTTTATTTAATTTATGCCTCTGACTTACCGTTAAGCAATAACATTCATACATCAACGCTTGCTAATGATACAGCTTTTTTAAGCGTCCATGATAATCCAGTAGAAGCTTCCATCAACTTACAAGGGTATATATCCAAATTGGAAAAATGGCTTAAACAATGGCGTATAAAAGTTAACGAGCAGAAATGTGTACACGTCACTTCTACGTTGCGAAGGGAAACATGCTCGCCTATACAAATCAACAACGAGACTATTCCGCAACATACTGTAGTCAAATATCTAGGCGTTCACCTTGATCGCCGTTTAACATGGAAATCGCATATTGACGCAAAGTTGATGCAAATGAAATTAAAAACAGCCCAAATTAATTGGCTTATGGGAAGAAATTCTATACTGAGCCTAGACTGCAAACTTCTACTATCCAACGCGATCGTGAAACCAATATGGTCCTATGGAATCCAGCTATGGGGCACTGCCTCAGCATCGAATGTAGAAAAAATTCAAAGGCGACAAAATAAAATTCTACGTACAATAACTGCAGCCCCCTGGTATGTCAGAAACTATAGAATTCATAAAGATCTAGACGTTCCGTTGGTAAAGACAGTACTTTCGAAACACGCGAAAAAATACATTAAAAAACTTGAGTTGCACCCAAACCCACTTGCGCGCAATATTTTAGAGTATAGAGGCCACACCCGGGTTAGGAGGAGGGCCACTCTTTCTATCAGCCGTACACGAGAGATGTAACACAACAAAAATCAACCGTTGTAACTAAAATATCAATTTTTGTTTCAGATTGCAAAATGTCAAGGTTTTGTAAGAATTCTCCAAATTTATTTTTCTATGTATTTGGCAATCTCACTTCAAGTTCTCAACGGCAAACAATAACTTCCCAGATTAAAGATGTTTATCAGCTATACTTTGCATTTCGATGAAAGAGATAAAATTGGCTATTGAAAATATGTTGTAATAGCTGTTCATGGAATTTAAGAGGTTGGTTAAAAGGAAGTCATATGTCTTTGCCATTTATGAAGCCAGCGATTTGGAGGAACCACAAAATCATGAAACTGATTGCTACTTTTGCATGATTAAAACACGTGGGCTTACAAAAAAAAAAAAAAAACAAAAATAGTCATATATTCAAATACTTCATCTGTCAAACGATCAGTTCCTCTTAAACGTAATTATTTACTGTAATAAATTAAAATGATTAAAACAATTTATTTTTGTTTTGTTTTATTAGGTGCTCTCTAGGAGCACCTTTGCTTAGAGCTAACTAGTAGCTCCTGAGCGTGATTTATTATTAATTAATTCTTAACTAAATTACATTGTCTTATATACTAATTATGAGAATAATTTTTAGGCGTACCTTAACATAAGAGTAAAAGAATAGAAATATATATTATTGTCGAGTAAACAGATTTTAGTTTCCCACGGTGGACGTGCGGCATGTGTCTCAACACTTTGAAAATCCAACGAGTGCATACCTAAAGCAACAGACATCTTGTGTTGTTTATATTTATAAACATGCAAATGCAGTTAATAAATGTGATTTACTTAAGTGTATTGTGCTGCTGCACTTGATCAAATGTATGTGTGTCAAGTTACCGTCACACAAAATATTTTGGTTGTAGTTTGTCAATGCAATTTGACACGGCTGCATGTTGCGGTAATGTTGACTCGCAATGCATACTACACACTGTTGGTTACATGCTACATTACCTCCATTGCCTCCTACAAATGACGAAGACGATAGGCTTTCTGCAAGGACTGAATCCAGTTACGCCACCATGGTTGCTTCTTCGCATTCATTAGCTCGTGGCTTAGTACTTTCAAAAATAAAGTCTGAGCTTCATATAAAGCTAGGCCTAATGAAAAATTTTGTTAAAGCAATGATCAATGATGGTGAAGGCTTTCTATACATTAAGAGCAAATTTCCTAGAATCAGCGATGTAAAAGTAAAAGAAGGCATATTTGTAGGTCCACAAATACGAGAGCTTATGAAGAACGCAGTCTTTATAACGACATTGAACGATGTGGAAGAAAGAGCATGGACGGCTTTCATGAATGTGTGTTAAAGTTTTTTGGGGAACAGAAAAGCTGAAAACTACCATGAAATTATCGAAGAACTGCTTTCTGCCTACAACGCTTTAAAATGATGTCACTTAGGCTATTTTATCTGTTTTATAATATGTATGAAAATCATTATATACTATTTTGTTTTGTATGGTATACACTATTTTATTTGAATCTTTTACATCATATATCAGTAGGGTTTCTGAACCGGTATTTACCGATACGAAATTACCGGTAAATTAATGTTTTTCAATTACCCGAAAACCGGTAAAAATATTTGTTTTACCGATAAATATATATATAATTTTTAACTTGAATATATGAGTTTTTCAGACCCTTCGCAACTGTTTGTTACCATAATTTTATAGATGTCGTAAGAAAATTGATAGGTTCTTGACTCTGCTTTATATAAATGAAAGCACATTCGAAAAGAATCTAAGATACATAAAAGCACAATCAAAAAAATTTAATTTGCTCACACGCATATATATTGAATTAATTATTTAAATAAGTGTTGAACTAAATGAAAAGTTAAAAAAAAGATTATCAGATCACCGCAATAAAGATATAGTTTCATTAGCAAAGTATTTGCATGATCCAGAAAGTATTAAACATGACAATAATAATATTGATAAGTTTTTTGAAATTTCATCAAAAATGGCTCTTATTAAGTTCGCAAAAACTCATATAGAAAGAATTTTTCCAAATCAAACTATTGAAAATAACGAAACTGTTGTTAATAATAATAATATCTTTGAAGTTACAAATTTCACATCATTACCATCAACTTCTCTAGTTGAAGAAATAAATCATGAAATCCAATTAGCATTAGAAGAACCAAATAATGATAATCAACAGCCAAAACAAAATAATTATTCAAAAACTTTACACAAGCAGTTTAATTTATTTGAGGCCACAGGAAAAAGGCCTAATACTTTAGAAATGCTTTATAAAGCCATACAATCTGTCAAACCGACATCTACTGAAAGCGAAGAGTTTTTTCCATTTCTGGAAATTTCGCCACTAAAATTAGGTCTAAACTGAGCGATCAATCGTTAAACTCTCTTGTGTTTTTAAAATCATGGTTCCGAACACAAACAAAAAAGAACTAATTTATTTAATTATTATTTAAAACTAAAAGACTTTATATTTTTGTTAATTATTTTTATTTTTAATACTTATATGAACTATTTTTAATAATAAAAGTCTAATTTTCAACAATATAATTCATTTTATTTAATCATAGATACATATATTTTAAGTAATTAAAATTTACCGGTTTTTACCGAGAAATTAGAAATAATTTACCGCAATTTATCGTTTACCGAAACGTTTAAGAAACCGTATATATCAGGAAATACTTTTGAATTGTCGGACGAATGTGCATGCAGTAAAACAAAGTATTCGAGCTTAACAATCCATTTTATTCATAAGTCACAGTCCTTTTTTAATTGTTTTGCAATACAATTTTTACAGTTTTAATTAATTAAGAAGTACATGAAGCAATATTAATCTACGAAAATATCCTCCTCCACATCAGTCTCATCCAAGCAATTTTTATTTCTCCCCGGGTTGAATATTAAGATAAAAAGAATGAAATTTTTTGAAAATGAAATTTTTGGTATACAGCCCCTTAAGATCATTGAATTTTAAGGAATATATGGTAGAATGTTGCTTAAAATGGTTCTTTAGGGCTTCAGCAGCAACTTTTGTTCTGTGACTTTTTCATAATTCCGTTATTTACAAAATTACCGTTATTTTTAGGTTATTGAAGAAAATTAAAATTTTGACCTTTAAATTTCCAGAATTCGACCAGCGAGTATTTTTGCTGAACATATCAACTCATACAGCCTTATGCAAAAAAAATCTTAATTGAGGTTTGAAGTTCATGTTAGTTACCATCGACTTTAACGCTAACAAACCCTATGTTAAAAAATAGTATGCAAAATCACTATGTTAACTAATGTATGCTTTAATAAATTTAACATATTGATACTGGCAATACCATCATTCTCTCTTGTCTCTTTATAGTTAACGATGCAAAAAAACGATTCTTAATTCATCCGGATATTCGGATATATTAATAGTGTTTTGTGTTTTCATATAAAATGACATTTTTCTTCATTTAAGATGTAAATTAATATTATACTGTATAAAAAATATAAACTAAATACATTTATAGTAATGTAAAATAATAAATACGCCAATTTTTTGTTAAGGGTTTAAACCGATTATTCGAAGAACGAGCTTTGTTTACTTGTGTTGATTGTATGTACATCACTATAAAGATTTGTATATTTACATTATTTTGGCAAGAAATTTTCTTATAAAAGTGCTCACATATTTTGTAAATTAATAAAAAATGAATAAGCCAGAGGATATCAATAGAAAAAGATCCGAAAATTGGAACGAAGAGGACAAAGTAAGTATAATTATTGTTATAATTTGGTAAAATTTTTGTTAAAAATACTTTGGATGTTATTTACATACACACATAGGTGCTGCTTAAGGAACTCATAAGAAAGAAAGTAAAAATTATTGAAAATAAAAATACGGATACCAACACCAACCATTCAAAGAAAAAAGCATGGATGGAGGTGACACAGAAGTATGTACAATACATTCATAAAGATAAATAAATTTTATATACATACATACATATATATGTATGTTTAGCAAATTTAACAAACAAATTTATTTTATTTGTAGCTTCAACAGCTTATGTGTCGGAGGACAACGCTCAATAACGATATCAATCCTGGTTTTATAAGTACGTGCCCGATAAAAGCCCGATAATTGGTTTATACGCTCTTAATGAAAAATTGCACATTACAAAATAATTTTCGCATAATATAAAAATAAATTTTACCAATTCTATTCATTAAATTTAAAGTATCCATTTTTTTATAGCATTAATTTACACAATTTAAAATGATTTAATAAAATTTATTCTCAGAAACTATATTCGTTAAAACAATAAAATATTTAACATCGCTTTAAAGTAGGTATGTAGCTGCTTTAAATTATTTGATGTTAACATCGGTTTACATGACGTATGTTAAGCAAACAATTATTTTTGCATGATACTTTAAGGAATTTTGCTTAACATTGGTTTACCAACCTGTGTTAATTTTTTTTTGCATAACACTGATAGTATTTGCAAGTACAGGGTGTTTTGATACATTTTTCAATAAAAATGAATATTACGCCATCTAGCGGCAATAATTTGTACTAACTATATTCAGCAATTTGAAAGGTAATTTGAATACCTTTTCATTAAAATTTTGAAAGTCGGTTGAAAAATAACCGAATAAGATAGAGAAGAGCTATAAGCTAATTAAATAGTTTTCAATTTATATTAAAATATGTACATATGTAACTTAAATTCTTCATTAAAGTTTTGTACGTACTTACGTTTTTATTTTTGCGAATAAAATTTCAGTTATTTTAACAGAATTTTATTTAACGGAATCTTTATTATTTATACTTTTAAAAACATCAAGTTATTTTTATTTTTTAAATTTTTAGAGGTCTAAATAAGAGTGTAAATTCTTTAGTTTTTCTTTGAGTTGAGACTCTAAATCCAATTTTTTGTTGTTTGCCAAACTTTTTTACTTTAAACCTCTCAAAATGGTTATTTGCTTTTTAAGAATTTTTATCCGATTATTCTGTACATCGACATAAGGTAGTTCATGTAATAAATTAAATAATTCCATAGGCTCATTAATATCAATCAAATTTAGAAATAGGACTTTACGGGTACTTTCCGTACGTCTTTTTTTTTGCTTGTTGTTTGCTCTCCATCTCTTCCAATTTCTTTGTTCGTTCCTCAGCATTTCACTTTTTATTTTCCTGAAAAAACTTTTTCATTATTTTTACACCATTTTCCATATCTTGCTTCGTTGGATGGAACTGCAGAATGTCGAAAAGGAAGTGAATGCATTTGTTTTGCCGGGCCTTTACTTGCTGACATCTGCTGTATATTTCTTTATGAGATGCCATATCCTCGTTCCTCGTCGCCATCGCAAACACTCTCCCCACATTGACATTACTGTGGAATGAGTATACATCATCTACAAGTCTATCGATATATCTTTTTAACATTGAATCTTTCGCAGCCGCTAAAAGCAAATTGAAAATTGTGGGGAACTAAATTAAAGAACGATGTTTTATTTATATCTTCGAACTCTAAATATTCGAATATTTGATACAGTACATCCTTGAAAGTAAGATGATTTTGAGCAACAATTGATTTACAAGTGCTAATATGTTTCAGTGGTTCAATGCAAGCTGCGTGGATAAGTACACAGACTTCAAGTTGACACAGAAAATTTTTGTGTGTAATATAATCATGAATCATTTTCGCATCAGAGTACGCTTCAGGATATTTTTGTACAAACTGAAATAGCAAATCTTTCAACTGCAATATTTGCCACGCTAAATCAGATAAAAACATGAACCTGGGGCCTTCCAAATCCCCAATGCTTTTTGGGTGGTAAATTTCCTTTTCGGTCTGAAAGTTTCTGAAATCAGCGCATATTGGGTGATAAGCAGCATTTTTTAAATTCATAACTTTTGCAATGTTTTTGATTTTAGAAACAAACTCATTGCAAGTATTACTGAGTGCTTCAATAGTGTCTTTGGAAATATTGTTAGCGGCGTGTACAAAGCAATCCTTTAATTTCAATTCTTTAAGGAGGCCAGTTCACTTTCGTTTGCAATTTTCAGTCTCTCGGCACTAAGCAATTTATTAAAAGCAGCGGAAGTTGCAGCCCTGTCAGCAAGGCATGCCTCTATTTTCATCAGAAATTGTTTTTTAAATTTCCTGCAGAATACAAGAGTTTGTTCAATCTGTTTAAACAGATCAGCAACACTTGCAGCTGATACTGTGTTCCTTTCGTAGGTACTTTTTCAATTCCGATTAAGATTTCATGGAATTCGTTCTCCATTATGGTTGTTAAAGGAAAAGCTTGAAGTTTATGCACTCCCATAGTTGTCTCGTCATGATGGAGAGAAAAGTTGTTGCCATTTTTCAGTATTTGCTCTAGCATTTTAGCTGTTGATAATTCAACCAAATAATTAAACTTATCCTTTAATCGAAAAATTGTTCTAAGGGAAGTACTACTGTTAACAAGCCGCATTACTTCCACGATTTTAGTATAACTGACTGGCATTTCCAACATCTTGTAGATAGCAATATAATTTTGTTTTGATTTAATGATATAGTTGTTTGCTTTGCAAAATTTTAGCTGACTCTTTAGCCGATTTTTCCTTCAGTTTTACTATGAATTCGGGATTGCTAAAACGGTTTTTAAACCAATTGACATTTTTTGCATATACCATCGAGTTGAAGGTTTAAAAAGACCTCATTAGACTTTTTTGTGCATTGCAATTTAAAGTAATCAAATATCCGTAGCACTGTTCTTCTTTCGAGAGGTCCTTGTACTTCGTTTAAAAATTCAAAAATGTTATCTTTATCATGAGTACACTGCGCATTAATATTTTTAACCATAAATAGTTTAAAAAAGTCAAACACATCACTATTGTTCAAATCGTTTTTCCATTTTAAACGACTGTTAGTATCTTTGTATAAACAATTTAAAGAACCTTTACAAATTTGATACCTAAAAGTAAAATTTAGAACAAATTATAAAAGAGAATAACAAATTAAGCAGCAGTTTCTATGGTCTTAATTACAAATGTATAATTCTTTTCAGTATCATAAGTTCCTGTTTTCTTAAAATATTCACTCTATTTTTGTAATGAATGAATAAAATTTGCCGAAAATAGGCTTTAATGTTTTTTGTACGGCACAAATTGGGCTGAATATTATGCCTTGAAATTCAACATAGTTGTTGATAACTATAATATCCAAAATTCTGCGGTGGTGCTTGAAGATTACATTCCTACTTCAAAAGTTATATGGGATTGAAGGTGAAAAAAAACGAATTTTTTTTTAAACATTTTCCAAATTTTCTTGTAAACGAAAAATGTGATCGTAACGCAGCACCGCAGAATTTTAGAACTTGAAGTCATTAACAACTGTGTTGAATGGCAAGACATAATATTCAGCCCAATTTGTGCCGCGTTAAATGTTGGCAGTAGTATTTTCCTGCTTCCAAGTTTTGTTGTTGCCATTTTTTTTCTCAGTGTATTGTTGCAACAATATCCGTAAATGGAATATTACTAGCCAAACTAACTATGCAAAAAATAAAAACATTGATTTTGTAGCTGTTAACATAAATATTGTGTTAAATTAATAAAAAGTTAAAAAATCCAAGTTTTAATGGACACCCTAAATTTCCGTTTTAGGACAAGTGAGGGGCACTCTAATTACCAATTAAGGTAGCTGACACTACTCCCGAAGCATTAAAAATCATTGGGCATTCATAGCTTGAAAATTAAAAAGTAAATTTTTTTGGCATATTGCTATATATACATATGTACATATGTATGTACAATATATTCAACTTTTTATGAGTTTCGTACATTTGTTTATATGGCAATTTTCATATAAAAGAACATCTCTGCATGATAATGAATAACAATAATAAAGTATGTATGTATTATGTACAGTATCGGCCAAAATACTTGGAACAAAAATCAGTCTAGAAGACATATTGAACGAGGTCATCTTAGAAAGAAAACATCATATGTAATTCCATCTCGCTGGTTTTATTTTAACTTAAACTACTGTTTGTAGTAACTTCCATATTAGTTTTATATATTCTTAAAAACCATTTGTACATAATAAAAACCTTTATTGCCCAAATGAAGTATAACATCCATCATAAACAAGTTCAGAATGTCTAAAAATGTCACAATACATTTTGGAAGCCGGCCAAAATGCAATATCGCAAAAGAAGATGTATGCGATAATTCAAAAAGAATTATTTTAAATCAGCTATTAGAGGCCCTGTGCTTAACAATAACCATCCGAACAGTTCGTAAGAGAGCTGTTGAAGCTGATCTCAAGACCATCCGAGCAGCAAAAAATATTTCAGTTCGAAAAAATAGAAATGCTCGATTATAATTTACCAAAGATCATATTTCGTGGACTACTGAGCAATGGAATAGTGTTTTGTTCTCGGATGATATTTAGTTTTATCTAGGACGGAATGAAAAGTGTACGCAGGGCAATAAATATGTGGTTGAATCCAAACCATTGTCAAGGTACCGTAAAATATAGTGGATGACATGTGATGGTGTGTGGTTGCTTTTCAGGCTAAAATTTAGGAGAATTACATAAAATCGAAAGAATAATGGACAAGGTTATGTATAGGGATATTTTGCAAAAATGCTAAAACTTGCACAAGAAAACATGCAGCCTCAATAAAGTTTCCACCCGAAAAATATGTAAAACTTGGTCAAATTAACAGGAAAGGGATATGCAACAATATATTAAAAAATAATATTCTAGTTCGATATGTTGTGTCATATCAAATTTTGACTTTAGAGTTAATTAAATTCGTGTTTCTGATTTAAAGTGTCAATATTTGAATTAAACTTTTCTTTCCTAATGAGAATTGGAATTTGGTTTTTATTTGTGGACAAATATTGTTGCTAACGTGTTTAAAATTTATACAAGCCTTTAATACACGTAAAGGCAATTCCTGTTCGAAATATTTTGTCCGACACTGTATGCACTTACAAATATGCAAGTGTATAAAAAATACTTATGTATGCACGTATGTGAACATGTTTACAATTAAATCTGGATGATAATCAAGTGTTCTAAGTATGTACTTATATTTTTCTTATCAAAGTAAAACGCTATTACAAGTGATTTTAAACTTATATTTATTTACATATTTGTATTTTCTTGTTGTGTGTTGATTATGAAACCCTTCTGAAATACGATCAATGACATAACATACATACATATCATCTCAACTCAGCGGCTGCTGAATTTTTAATGATTTTAGTAAAATTTTTTAAATTTACTATTTTAAACTAATCATGAGCATTTTCTAATTTTTAATTTCAAAGAAGATTCCTAAGAAAAGAAAGATAATATAAATTCTTATAAATTCATTCATTTACCGTGCTATACTTCGTCATATGTATGTGAATTTATTGTTAAAACCATTAACACTTAAACATTCTAGGTACTGACTTGTAAATACCGATTTCGGACCGTTCGGACAGTTTTCAAAACATGCACCCGATTTTACAAAAAAAAACCTAAAAAAACATAGAAATCGCCAACCAGAGAAGACAACTTCACTCTGCAAGGATATCGAAAAACTTCTAAAGAAATCGGCATTCAATTCAGAGCAATTTTTTAATGACAGCCTAGGTTAGGCAGGCCGCTACTGCAGGTTAGGTCTTTCTGTGAAACATGCAGGTAAAAGAAATAGCAAACTGTAAGAAGAAGAAAATGTAGGAGAGAAAAATAATGAATGTTATCTCATTCTGAAACGAGTGTTGGTCAGGTATGAAACCATCCATCCAACGATAGAATTCATGGGACGTTAGTCCCAATAACTTTGTATTGTTGACAAATTTCCTGTCAGTAGACCGCAAGGCACCCGTAACTAGGGTAGCCATGCTGGGCATAACTTTTCCAATATTAAGGCATTTCCGGGACTTGCCACTATACAACTTCAGAAAAGAATAGGATTTATGACAGCGTCAAATTGCCGTGTCTAATGTCCCACATCGTACCTATAGCTTTATTGCAGATATAGATCGCGGCCATCACTTTATTTGCTCTGATCTCAATATTGGGTTTCCTTAATGATTTGCTTTCAATTATTACACCTACATAGGTATTTGGCACTAGCTGAGAGACACAATGTTACCCTTTTTAGCCGTACGAACTTGAAGTTTAGAATTTTGTATCTGCATGTGAATAGCACAAGTTCCGGTTTGGAAGTGTTCACATTAAGTGTCATTCTTTATGAGATAGTGTCCAAGTGATCTTCCGGAACGGAAGTTTTATAAAATGATATTTCGTAAAAAAATGAAAATAACAGAACAATACTAAAAAGTGTAGGGCTACATCTCCTGAAAACATCAGATTTTTGTTTCTGTGGCCACAGCGTTTTATTTTAGATCAAAGTTTACAATTTTTAAAAATTAACCATTTGCACACCTAATTTCTTGCAGAAGATAATAATTTAGTACAATGAAACTTATGTCATGGTATCAGTTCCTTCTTCAACGCCAAAAAAATTAATACTGTATGTGCAACAGGACAAGGTTACGATAAATCAAATAAATTCTGTGTAATTTTCGTTTTCTATGTAACATGCAAAAATTTTCGCTATATTTTTTTGATGCGCAATATTCACCTAACTTAAAAAATTACCAGCATTTCAGATCCTATGGATACGTTTTTTTTTTTTTAATGTGAGATTTTGGAAAAGGCTGCTTCATACGTCCTATCATAACTTTTGAATGACGTATTCGATTTTGTTATGTAAAAAAAAATTTAGTTATTCCAGCTTTAAGTTACTCTAACCAACATTTTAGAAAAGAATTTTTTAAAAAACTTAGCCATATAAATTGAAATGCTGATGATTAAGTTATGAATTTTTATTCGAACTGAGTGATGTTTATGTCACGCTTAAGTTCGTTTTCTCTAAATTTAATTTTTTCTATAAATTAAATTATTATTTTATTAGAAAGAAAAATCTAGAAGCTCGTCATAATTGAACAGACAAATAAAAATTAGACTGCGCGGAGGGTTGAACTGACATAATGATGTTTCGAGACTAATGACAATCTCATCATCATAGTTGTTTAGACCTCACTGCCACTACGGCAGCTGCAATCATACTAGTGAAAGATCTTCCATCATTAATTGAATCTGCTGAGTTACATGTAAGTTTATACACTACAGCTTTATCATTTTTAATTGGTTGGAACTTTACTATATTTTTCAAAGTCTATTTTGTTCAAGATGAACGAAATGCATATATGTATATTTGCTAACCCACAACAAATAAATAAAATAACATAGGTTCTTGAGTATTTGCTCGAATAAATGTCGTATTTTGTAAAAGAGAGCTTTGCTTTTCATTTCGCATTATAAATACTTTTGTTGGCAACCAACGGTTGTCAAATTGTATATAGGTTTGTAGAAAAGTAAACACATTCATATTGAATGATGAAAATTGTTTGTTGTGATGTTTGTAAAGTTTTTTGAAAAGCTATTTTGCTTGTGCTTTTGTAATTCGCAAATTTCATTTACGAGTTCATGTATGAGTAAATGAGTTTTGGAAATTTTCAAAGTTAAAGATCTACTGATGAGTTGGCATTTAGCAACCAACGAAGATCGTTTCAGGTACCTCCAAGATTATCCTAAATTTTTTATTAAAATCGGAAGGCATGCCGCAGACCTATTTGCTGATTTCACTTGGAATGACTCTATTGTATTTTTAATGTTCCTAAATTGTTTTTCGTATTAATTTTTGAAACAACTTATAAGAAATGAACCTTTATAATAATATACATAATTATTAAAACAATATACTGCAGAATTTTTGCATTTCAAAATTTATTTTTATCAACATTTTAACCCCTTTTAGCATTTAATTTTTTTTAGTTGCAGCCACACTGTATATGTAATTTTGATAATGCTATATTTGATAATGCTATATGACCAAAAGCAGATCGCTTGTGTACTGTATTTCACTTCAAAATGAAAGTGAAAAACTTTCGAAATTCACATTTACATTTTCACAATGTTCTGCAAAAGTAATGAAACTTTGAGTTGAAACGACGAGTTAAATTTTGTTTGGTTTCAAACAAATTTTTAAAATAATGTGGGAACAAATCTAGTTTGGCTGCTTTTTAAAAAAAAAATTATCCTATCCGAGGGAGATTCAAAAAATAAGAAAGAAAAATTTGTCGGCGAGAAAATTGATTTGAATATATGGTGTATGTTTCATATAATGTGATCAATATTGGTATCATTTAAAAGATTTTGAGAAGATGGTTGATGATATGCTAAACTTTTTAATTAATTCACTAACCCACGGTAATAGCGGCTTCGCTGAGTAAAGATTTTCTGCTATTATTTTGTTCTGTTCAATATAAAATTCATATTGAAAAAAAAATTTATTTGTATCTTTATGGTTTGCAAAAAAAAAAAATCAGCAATATTGCCTTGAAATTTGTTTGCATTGGGTAAAATCAAGCCTATCGCGAAAATTGAAAAAGAAAAATTGCAAGAACCCCTATATTCAATGCAAGCCCTAAAACTAATTATAATTTGCTAAAATTCTTCGCTTTCTGAGAAAATCGCAAAATTTATGAAAGTGCGAAAACTTCAATTTTAATTTCTTTTTGACTAAAAGTCCCTATATGTAAGAATGCCGAAATTTTTGAAAAATTTTAAAGATATCATAATTATGATAAAAATCGCTTTAAGGAATATAAAACAAATTGTGAATATAACGAAAATGGCAAAAATCGCAAAATCTTGGGTAAATGTAAAAGATTATAGAACGTAATCCTGATTAAAAGTTCAGAAAAAATCTAAAAAAACCAAAAACGTCGGCAAAATTACACCATTCGCCAAAACTTACAGAAAATACAGCTAGGAAAAATTATTTCTATTATCGAGAATATATTTTATATAAATTTATTTCCGATATTTCGGTCAACTTTGCTGACCATCATCAGGGATCTAATAAAAACATCAAATAAATAGACATTAATTAAAATGGTACAGTAATGATATTAATATAATTAATTATACTTTTTATAAAATATTTCTTTTTTTAATCACAATTTTGATAATGAAAAAACGTCTTATAGGTTTTGTCACCTAATAATTACTGTGCTCTTTTGTCTTCTGCATTTGTCTACTGAATGTCTGTATAATTGGGCGCATTTTTCTATGTCGTTTTTTAATTTAATCGTTTTGTTGGTGCAACGTCAATTATAATCAGCATCTCCAGAAAATATCTTATAATTTTTCCCTTCTTGCAATATGCGGGTTGTTTCGAATGACGGTGTATGGCCAGTTCTTGCACAGTGGCTTGCTAGAGCAGTTTTTTTGCTCTATTGGTTAATGTTTAGCTTTTTGGTCTGATTAATGTGCGGAAAGTCGTGTTTTTTGATTTTGTAGTGCCCCCATAAACTTTATGGCAATTATTAGAGCCATCTCCGTTGCACTTAATTTCGTATATCAGGTTTGATTTTTCGTCTTTATCTATTTTTGATTTAGTTTTGCTTAACAGTTTCTCCACTCTATTGCTTGATCTGAATGCTAATTCATACTTATCAAGATTATAAATATTTGATTTTATGAGTACAATATGTGTAGAAATAAGTCGCGTATTCTATTTGTATTTGTAAATTGTGTATAAATAGAGTATATAATGACGTTCAACGAAGCTACCTAACAAAGCATTTGAACATGAATACTGACGAGGTTTAGTGGCTTTTACCGACAGCAACGTTTGTTCCATTCAGCCAGTGCTGTTGAAAAATCTATAAAAGGGATGTATTAATATTAAATTTTTCTTTTATTGCTCGAAATATGTTAACAATGTCTACCTAATATTTCTCTGATTATAAACATTTACGAACTGTAGCCTGTTTAAATAGTATTTTTTTTTTTGAACTGCATACATATGAGTATATACATACATATGGATATGTGTACATACTTACATATCGTTTGCAATATCGACATTTTATTCTAAAATATTAATAAAAAATTCTTTTTGATTTGCGCACTTGCTGCTTTTTCCATTTTCACTGACAAATTTTAAGTGAAAAAAAAAAAAAAAACGTTTCAGATGAAAAGGTTTTGAGATTTGTTTATACCAGGGACCGAAAATAATTGCTATTTTTTTATTTCATATAAAAAGGTTACAAGAAAATGTATTTTATTTATTATTGGGAATTTTTAACAATTATCTTTGCATATATATTATTTTGGTTATAGTAACCAATTAAAGCGAGAAATATTATTTTTTTGGTTATAAATAACCATTATATTAATAAACAAAAAAAAATTTATTTTATATAATCATTTTCTCAACAAAAAGGAGTTTTTGGTTATAAAAAATAAAAAACCATTATTAAAAATATCATCTTTGTTTTGGTTATAATTAGTGACACAACCCAACCAATTCGTTAACATATTTGGTTTTGTAATAATATCAATGGCTAGTAAATAGAGTTTTCTCTATAGTTCTTATACTAATAGTTTTTTGTTACATTTCGAACATGATTTTAATGATTGTTATAGTCAGAGGATGAAACGGCAGACTTGGGGTTAAAATTGCTTTTAAGTACTTTTGCCGAAATTGACACCTACCGAGAAGGAAGAGTTGACGTGATACCAATCTTTTGGAATATTGGGAGAAAAAAAATATTCGTTTCCCTTTTTAAAGCAGCTATGTAGCTGCTCCAGCAACTGAAGTTAGTGTTGAACGCGCATTATCAGCATTAAGATTAGTTCTAAGTGATCTTAGATGCAACTTTTCACAAGATTCCTTAAGATCACTAATGTTTGTTAAGTTAAACAAAAATATTAATAAATGAACTCCATGAGGTTTTATGTCTATATTTTTATTCAATTCGACCATATAGGTAAATGCCTGGCCTCTGGATATCCGTGGAGCTAGTAACAAAACTAAGCACAGCTAAATGCGGCGTATGTTTTTTTATACATACATTAAAACCATTACACAAAACCTAATAAAGGTTACATACAGTCAATTACAATTTTAATAATGATTTAAATAGATTTAGAAATTCTTATTCAACATTTTAAATGGGAAAAATATGCCCACTAAAACTTTATGAATTAGTTTTATTTTCACCCCTGATAAACAAAAAAAAAGAAATTTTATTTTGTAATGGTTATTTCTAACCAAAAAATCTTTTTGGTTGATACAATAGTTATTTATAACCAAAAAAACAAAACTCTTACTAAAATTGGCTTCAATGATCAAAATAGAATAATATACCCAGCAAAAAATTATTATGTTTCTGAAAGCAGTAACAAAATTTCATGCTTTCGAGATGCGCAGTTTTGAAGTGCTTCCGCGGATGCACAAAAAGAAGGCAGAGAGATCGCTCAACTTATTTTTAAGCACGTTGAAGTTGGTCGGCTTTTACATTTAGATAGAAGATAAAATTTAATTAAGATGCTCTTTGCCTCTCTCTCTCTTATTTATTTAAACTTGAGTATTTGCCTATAGATGAATTATGTATGTTAGAAGATGACACAGTAAAACGAAGGCATAATTCAGACCATTCAAATATGATTTTTTTGATGTGTAAAAAGCGCTCTTTTATGTAAAAAACAAGAGCTCCAAAGTGGGACATCGCGAACAAAAATCATGCATGATCGAAGCGCTTTACGCAGCAGGAGGCACAACAACAACCACCTCTCCCTTACAAACCTGCTTCGGCCGAAGCAGTAGTTTTTGCTGGGTATCTTATAAAAATGGTTAATAATAACCTTTTTATAAATTCATCAATATTAATGGTTAAAAATTATTTTTTTGTCGTTTATCTTAAAATTGTTACGTCCCTGGTTTACACATTTGTTTTCACAGTCTTGCTGTGAAACTGAGAAAAAATTGTTTCATGCCATTTATTTTTCTCATTGTGAAAACATTTTAATTTGTTTTCATTTGTTCACAGAACGGGAATCAGAAGCAAAATGAAAACGAAAAAAAGTTTTCATTTCACGTTATCGCAGAACGAAAAATGACCCCCGGTTTATGTTTGTACTATGTGTTGTGATAAAGCGTTGCTTTCTTTGTTTTTGTTTATACAATTTTTATGTTCGCCTTCTCTAGTCTCCAAACTTATTTATGTTGTACTAATGTATACAAAGTTACAGATGTTCTCATCGTTACCTTTATAGCAGAGCCCGCAAAAATATCGCGTACGAATGTACTCTCAAAGCAAGAATGAGAAAATAATTTAAAACACTCAAATGAGAAGGTTGTGTAGTCGCTTGTGCTAGACAATCAGTGTGACCAAAGAATACTGTTATAAATGTTTAATGAAGAGGTAGAGTATGCGTTCTTTTTTGCTGAAAATTATTTCGGTAAAGCTGAATGTTTATTATGCCAACGCACTGTTCTGCTTAAATATAAATTTAATATAAATAGACATTATAGCTCGTGTCACAACGAATATGATAATTTTTCAGATAATGATAGAAAAGTATTATTTTTCAAAATGAAAGAGATTTTTTATGAAAGATATATCCTCACAAAAACACAAATGTGAAAATAAGGCCAAGTTCCTATCCAAAATATTTCGGCCGTAAAAAGTACTGAGATCAAAATAAGGAGCACGTTCATGATAAGTACAATTCCATCTCATTTCTAGGCAACCTATAAGCTTGTGGGGGACCTTATGTTTCAAGTTTCATTATATTATGATCAAGAGGAGGAAAGTTAGGAGGGGGTAAAAACAGCTCGAATGGTTTCGTGTGTGGCCGAACTTGGCCTTGCGCAAAATTACCTGAGCGTTCCTTAAAAACAAAAGCACTTGCCAAACGTTGCCGACCGTTTGAAGATGTTTGTTTTACAAGGAGCTGAGCAATTTTGTTTTGGAATGCTTCGGTGAAAAAAGCGAGAAAATTCGGCAAATTATTAATGTCGCCGAATACTATTGCGCGACGTACAGAATATATTAGCGCATAAATTTATTCTAATATTAAGGATAAAATAATTAATTGCAAATATTTTTCAATCTGTATGGATGAGTGCACTGATATCAATGATATTTGCCAATTGATTATATGCGTAAGAGCTATAAATTCAAAGTTCGAAATTCACGAAGAAATGTTAATAATGGTTGGTTTGCACGGCGACGTAAAAGGAAGTACAATTTTTGATGTTGAAATTGAAGAGGTATTTCCATTTCTAGATATGAAATAATTTTGGTCAGTATGTACTGACGGGGCCAACGTAATGGTAGGTAAAAAGAATGGCTTAGTAGGATTTTTGTTTAAAAATGGTTTTATTCACAAAAAACTTGAATTTAACGAATGCTACGCAAATTGCCATACAAATAATTAATAAAATATGTGGTGGCCACAACGCTCTGTTCCATCGAAAATTTAAAAGCTTTCTCAATGAAATAAAAGGTTTTTCAATAAGAGTGATATGATATCTTTAAAAAAACACTCGTATTTTTAAGGAAATTCAAAAGTTTTTTATTTAATGTGAAGTACAATCGATACAATTATGTTATAAATAAAACGTCATTCAAATGGCCTCCACGACTTCTTCTGCCGGAAAGAATTAGATGAACGCAAATTTTGGAGCACTTTTTCCACTAAATCAAGTCGTATGTCATAAATGGCACGTTCAATATTGACTTTTAAAGCTTGAAGAGAGTCGAAAGATCAATGACTTCAAATAACCCGACAAGAAATAGTCTAATGTGTTAAAACCCAACTTCTTGGAGGCCATTCAATATCACAATTTCTTGAAATAATCGAATCTCCAAACTTTTGTCGCAATAATTCAATTGTTACATTTGCTGGGTGGCGCGTAGCCCCGTCTTGTTGGAACCAAATGTTGTCAAGATCAATTTCGGCCATAAAAAGTTGGTTATCATCGATCTATACCGCTCTCCATTGACAGTAACGGCGTTACCAGCTTCATTTCGAAATAAATACGGACCGATAATTCCACCAGACCCAAAACCACACCAAACTGTCAATTTAGATGAACGTAATGGTTTTTCATGAATAATTTGTGGATTTTCTTTGCACCAGAATCGACAGTTTTGTTTATTTACCGCACCACTTAGATGATTTTCTTAAAAGAATCGTTATCGTTTTCAAGTTGTTCCAAGGTAAAATCAGCAAAATCACGACGTTTACGGGGGTCCAATGGCTTTAGTTCTTGAGTGAGAACAATCCCTTCGCGAAATGTTGTACCAATTGTCTAAAATATAACTGTCCTTGATAGGTGAAAATGGGAATGGTACAAAGTGTTCCGGAGTTGTGACTGGTGAAAAGAGGACATATCACAAAACTAGAACAAAAGTGCTAACAAAATTCCATAACTCAGTGAGAAAAAATGCCCAAAAGAGCACATTTTTAATGAAACGCTCTGGCTCCTTCAATTACAATAATTTGCTGCAATATGATAATAGTAGTACCTTTTACATACATATGTAGGTAAAAAATGTGGATGGTATTTTTAGAAAAACCTACTTTATTTTAGAGTTTGTTTACTTCCTATAAGCTAATGAGGCCTATAATTGTTTATGTTAAGAAAAATGTTTTTATTACATATTTTTCCGAAGATTCGTGAATTTTTTTTTCAGTTCTTGAAGGGATTCGCCTATTTTTATTAAAAAGAAAAAATACAACACAGTTAGTATAACAATAATTAACAATATTTTTATACATATACAGTCAAATCCCGATAATTCGTTATCGCAAGGGACCAGCCATTTCTTACGAATTATAGGGGTTTTCGATTTAGCGGGATTTCGATTTAACGGCGTTAAAATAAAATAAATACGAGTTAACGGGGTTTTTCAACTTATTTACTAAAACGATAAAAAACATAAAAAACAAGGAAAAAAGAAGGATTGAAGTAAGAGTTGCTGGAACAATTTCAAATCGCTTAGCAACGTCTATTTTTTCTCTCCATTGTCAATGGCTGCAAAAATTTATTGTTTTTGTAACACCGACATAGTTTTATGCATGCGCTTTGACATTTTTCTTTATTATTCACGTAAGAAACCGATCTTAAGAGAATAAACACACATACAAGCAAAAGCAAAAACCCAAGAAAAATAAAATAGCGGTACACAAAAATCATTCTTTCCATGTTTCAGTTGTTTTTATTACGAATTATAAGAACTGGTTAGCAAACAATTACGATTTATAAGAGGTAAAGAAGATTTTATTTGAAAAAAAAAAAAATACGAATTAGGAAGAAAACCAAAATGTATCAAAATTTTACGAATTAACGAAATTTTTTCAAGGGACCGACAGTTTATTACGAACTATCGGGAATTACGATTTATCGGGGTACGAATTATCGGAATTTGACTGTATGTATTATAACTCTACAAAAAATTACTTGGCCAATAATATAAAAACAACACTACTTTATTTTAATTTTGCAGTTACGCTGCGTGTAACTTTTGATTGAGTAATGGTTAGGTTAGGTTTCGAGGGTAGTCGAAGCTTGCGAAGTAGATCCGTTAATTCGGTCCCTTTGTGTACTCTATCGTGCTAATGGCAAATTCAATTGTGATATGATTGTTGTTAAATAAAACTCAGTTTATTTTGTTAAGCAAATGCTAGTCTTTATTTCATACTAGCTTTTTCCCGCGTCTTCGCTCGCCTTGAAGCCGTGCTATAGTAAATTGGATTGGATATTGACGTGACTGTCGGTAATACAGTGCGACGGTATTATAGCACTCAGGGTTGGAGCTTCATTGAGCTATTTTACACTGGATTAATTATGCTGGCATAACATGACAGTTTTTGGCGAGAGGGGTGAAGAGAGCGGTTTTTCGTTGGCACAATTTTTCAACCAGCTGCAAACCCGCATTAGCAGAACAAACACAAACATATAAAATACCTATAAAAAAAAATTAAAAATGAATTGAGAATGTTTCATACTGTTTTAGAAGAAGGGGGGGGGGGGTTGGTCGCGCCAACAAAATTTATGCATTTATGTTTTAATAAATCAGTATGAAGCATTCTCAATTCATTTTAAATGTTTTTTTATATGTTTTTAAATTTTTTTTCTTGACTACATTCTCAAATAAATGTAAAATTTTATATTTTGGTATTTTATATGTTTTTATTTTATTTATAAGCAGAAAATATTTTTTTAAATAAGGCGGTCTATGTTTATTAATTGTTAATTGATTAAATTTCTCAATAAATCTTTTAAAAACTTAAAATTTTTTATCGATTAATTATTAAAATTCTCACAATTTACTTAAAAAACTACAAAAGTTCTAAGAGAATTCCCTACCAGAAATAAATTACCTCTACTAACACACTCAAACCTTTTTACCAACACTTTTGCAATAATTTTACGTTGCAGAGTTGTGTTTACTTGACAATTGGCATGTTAGTCTTTCTAATGGTCATTTTACTGGTAATATAACTTCTCATTTGATCGCTAAAATGATGATTATTTATCAATCATTTTTATAAATGGAAATCCCAAACAGACAAAAATATTCTTATTTATTTGAAAGTAAAATTAATGTAAAAATAAAGAATTTTACAAAAATTTATAAATAAATCCGTTGAAATATGTGTATGGAAACTATTAATAGCACAGCAAATACAAAAGGTAAGAAACAAAACTGTTATTATTAATTTACAACTGAAAATATAATTCTTTTTTATAGATTGTGGCTAGACGAAGAAAGTTATGTTGCGGCTGATGATGAAGATGCCGGTGAGAAACCTCAATATAAAGAAGATATGGATGTGGATAGTCCTAAGGAAGTGGTGCAATATAAATATAATAAATTATGTGCATTTAGTTAAATAAAATAATTACTAAATTAATTTAAAGTTTGTTTATATGTATATTTTATACAGTCACAAGTGACTGCTTTATCCAAAGTCAATGAGTGGTAAAATGTGACTGCTTTATCCCTAGTCAATGATTCGTAATCTGTGACTGCTTGTTGACTAGCAAAAAGTATTAGAGTGATCAGTACAGATATATGTTACTCACTCGAGAAAAATTCACAAGTGCGAGAGAAATGCAAAATCACATGTACACAAAATAAGAGGTAAAAATCTTCATATTGCTCTTAAGAATGTGACTTGAGGTTGTGACCAGTTGAGGGGTTATCAATGACAGCAAATTTACTTAATAAGTTACATACACAATTAAATTAAAAACTTTGAAAAATGTTGGCTAAAGTGTTTTAATTAGTAGGTATATAAGTTGTGAAGCAATTGAAAAATGTTTTATATTGATGTTTAAAATTTTCCCTCATTGCAGAAATATTCAGTAAATTCGCTTCTTTTATACTTGTAATTCCTCCCAAAAAAATTGCCAATTCATCATCACTTATTCTCTTATGTATAATAATAATAATGTGTATACAACAAAAGACAAACTTCAAATGAATAAAAAAACACTAACCACACAAAGCTGAGTACACGTGTACATTTTATGCCAGATAAATTAGTCTAGTGTAAATTTGAAAGAACAAAAATTGTGCGGCTTAAAAATGGTTCTAGTGTGAATATGCACATTGAAACGATGTTTATTTCGAAGTTCTCACCCTCATCTCATATTTTCTTATTAATACGCAATAGCAATGTTACCAATTTGATGAAATCATGTAATCTTTTGCATGCATATGTATGTAATTTCAAGTTTTAGCTTTTACACGCATGTACGTATGTATGTATATACTATTCACATTACGAGCACTAGTAG
Organism: Lypha dubia; assembly: GCA_947311025.1. Lineage (NCBI taxonomy): Eukaryota > Metazoa > Arthropoda > Insecta > Diptera > Tachinidae > Lypha > Lypha dubia. The sequence continues at coordinate 74,187,596 of OX371260.1, forward strand.
TAAATCAAACTCAATATGTATTTTAGTTTGTTATTTACATTTCTAAATAACATAAACCTTCAATAAACGTTAATAAATGAAATAAATCATTAATGATTAAACTGTAAACTTTTTACAGTTTTTTGCCTTCTTTTTTTGCGATTTTTTCCTACAACTGGCAACACTGGTCTTTGAAAGCATATTGTTTTTGCATGAACATTATTGATATTTATTCAAGACATGTTCGGTTTCACATTTGTAAATGTTCGTTCGCTCTTGTATAAGTGAACACACAAATTTCATTACACTCGTCTAATACTATGTTCACACGACAAACTGAAACACTAGGTTCGCTCCGTGAACCTCGATGGCGAACCCATGTGTTCTCACGACATATTCTATGTTGGTTCGTACTTCGACATTCTTTTATTGTTTAAAATATAATTGACTATTTATTGCTTTTTCATTTTATTTAATTATTAACATAAATATAAATATATGCTTTATATTTGTTCAATGTTTTTATTAAATTTTAGCACTTATCAATTGTTTTTCTTTGTTAAAATAATTTTGCACAACTAGTTCAGATAAACTAGCGATAATTTGTTATCAAAATTAGAGATGATAGTAAATTATCTGGGTTCGCAACAAGGTTCAAAATGAAACACGTAGGTTCGCTCTCAAAATTTTGTATGGCGAAACATGTAGGTTCAATCAAGGTTGGCCCGCGAACCAAGAATGAGAGCGCGAACCTCTATAATTTCTGTCCGTGTGAACATAGTATAACTATCGAGTGTTGATTGTTCTCTGTTCATAGTTATTCATCTGTATTGAATAGAAACGAATGAATAAAAGATAATGATGAAAGTTTCATGATCATCATTATTAAGTTTCACGCAGCTCTCTAGTGTTAACGAAAGACAAAATTCAAATGAATAAAAAAACACTAACACACACAAATTGTTTCGTGTGTGAGCAAAAGAACAAAAATTATGCAGCTTAAAAATTGTTCTCGTCTGTGAATGCTCAATTGGTTTCATTTTAATTTTTGTCCGGACAAAGTTGAAATGAGCTGCCAGCTTTTTTATTTTTGCATCCAAAATTGAAATGAGCTGCCACATATATATATCCAGTAAAATAAAAATAAAGGAAAGCTCAATTGCTATTAAAAGAACTAACTGACTTTTATTAATTTTTTAACATATAATTTTTTTATTAAATAATAAAAAATAAGTGCGTTCATCTGTCACTGTTCTGCCACCTTGTAAAATTAATAAAACACATTTATTTCATACGGTAGCTTTGATTTTCCAGAAAAATTGTTTGAAACGAGTGAATCGTATTGAAAAATGTTTCAGAAGTTTCAAATGCTTTGTTTGCAATTTATATAGTTGCAAAAATATTAACAAAATTATTACATACATACGTGTTTGTCGGTTTTCTTTTACTTTAAAGTTACACCAAACCGTCGGTCAGTTTGACTATAACTTTGCTGATTGCTTAAGTATAAATTCGTTCAGTAGCGATTCTACTGTTTTTCGCAAAATATAATAGCCGTATTCACAATCTTGTGCATTTAGAATTCCAAATTTATGCAATTGCAAATTTATTCTATCAATTGTGAATGATATCTTTGGGTAAGGTTGCAATGCTTATTGCAAAACACAAAATTCACAGCTGATTGATTAATAAAAAATACAGATGTCTCAAAATATTTGCTTAATCAAATAATTCTGATTTCTATTATAAAAATAAGGATTAATTTGTTAGTTAGTCATGATTTTAAATAATACATACATATATGTAAATTTGAATAATTTGTTTTGCGTTTTGTAAATTTTTATTTTTTGTTATTAAATTTTTTTATTAAATTAATTTTTGTTAGCCTTTTGCCTTGTTTTATAATTTTGAATAAAATTTAAAATTTGAATAAGCAAAATCGGTTCAGTTCACTGCGTTTCAACTGTCGTTTTGCAATTAAGTGTTGCATACGTATAGTAAATATAAGCTATTGGTTTTTAGTGTTGCTTATTTGCAAAGATGTAGCATGTGCATTTCTCTGTATTTTGTTAGTGTAGAGTAAAAATATACTACACCAGTGCTATTCAACCTTTTTGGCTGGTGTACCACTAAATTCACGACAAACTTTTCGCGTACCACCAAAAAAAATATAATGTACTGAAAAAATAATTAGATCAATAAATACCAAACAATTTTAAAATTTTTAATCCATTTTATTTATTAATAATAAAAAACAATAAAATTAAAAAAAAAATAACAAAAAAACATAACAAGAACATGTACATTAAAAATATATTTTAATAAGGAAATCTTTCATTTAATTTTTATACAACTTAAAATAAATTAGTAAAAAAAGAAATTTTTAAAAAATTGAAGAAATTAAACATTAAGAAAGAATTATTCAAAGTTAATAAAAACGAAACAAAATTAAAAATAATGCATTGATAAAAAACTTAACAGAACGAGTAAATTAAAAATATATTCTAATTAAGAGATCTTTCATTTGATTTTTATCCAACTATTAAATATAATTTAATAAAAAATTAAAAAATAAACTTTACAATAGAACTATTCAAAGTAAAAAAAAAACGAAACAAAAATATATTTGCAATTAATTTTATAAAAATCTGAATCAATGAGATCGTTGGCACTGCATTTTTGATATTAGAGATTTTATGTCTGGTTCAATTTTTGTTGACTTTAATCTCATATTTGGCTCCAAGTTCATCGTTGTTCGGTATTTATTTTTGATTATCATCATTGAGGAAAATCCTTGTTCACATAAATATGTGGAGGTGAATGGCAACAAATACTTAACTGCTTCACGATATAACGATTCATATTCAGTTTTCTGTTTCATCCAAAATGAAAAAAGGTTCGTGTTTTGGAAAGCTATTTTTTGTGTTGGATTACAGGATATATCAATTAATGATTCCTTATCTTTAAAACACAATTTTGAACGTTGTTGCTCCAAAAATGGATTTTGTATCCATAAATGGTCTTCATGGCTTTCAGGAAAATAATTATTGAATGTGATTATTAACATTTTACAATAAATAATAATGCAAGTTTTTAGCTCAATTGTGGGTTCAAATTTGTTTTCAAATAGAAATTGTTCCAATTTTGAAAATGATTCATAACTGTTGTTTTCAACCGCATTTACGATTAAATTTAACTTATTAATCATTGCTTTTATTTTTCCCTGTACCTCAAAAGGTGTCTTTGATGAGCCTTGTAGACTTAAATTTAATTCATTTAAACGCGAGAAAATATCTGATAAATAAGCTAACTTTGCTAACCAAATTTCATCTAAAAATTTATTGTAAAAATCATTATTCATTTGTTGCAAAAATATTTGAACTTCTGTACGTAGCTCCAAAAGCCTAGTAAGCATTCTTCCTCTTGATAGCCATCTTACCTCAGTATTCATAAGAAGATTGGTATACTCACTTTCCATTTCGATACACAACTCTTTAAACAAGCGACAATTAAGTGATCTTGATTTTATAAAATTAATTATCTTAACTGCATCATCAAGTACTTATTTTAGGTCACTTGGTATTTTTTTCGAAACCAAAGCTTCCCGATGTATAACACAATGGGTAAATGCACAGTCTGGAGCAACAGATTTTACTTTAGTGGTTACCCCATTATATTTTCCCGTTATTGCTCGGGCACCATCCGTGCATAACCCAACGCATCGCTTCCAGTCCAAATTGTTTTCTTGAACAAATTGATTTAGCATTTTGAAAATTTCATTAGCTGTGCAATAATTTGAAAGTTCCCCACAAAATAAAAATTCTTCTTTTAACTCTATATCGTAAACGTAACGGATATACACAAGTAATTGTGCACAACTTACGATATCAGTGCTTTCATCTAATTGAATAGCAAAGTATTCGCTTTGTTTTACCTGGCTTATGAGAATTTGTTTTACATTTAAAGCCATATCATTTACTCTGCGGCCCAATGTAGTGTCTGACAGAGGAACTGATTGAAGGTTTTTTACTTGGTCTTCCCCTAGCATGCAACTTACTATAGACTTCGTAGCTGGAAGTATTAGTTCTTCTGCTATATTATAAGGTTTTCCGCATTTTGCAATTTGGTAAGACACCAAAAACGATGCTTCTATTGCTTTTTTTGTGGTACCACAAAACGATATACATAAGTTTTGTTTGGTTACCTTTCATTTCACTTTCTTTTTGCAAAAAAAAACTCTTTTGGTTTGTTTTCAAAATTTGGATGCTATGTTGTTATATGCCGAATTAATAATGACGGCTTCATGGACTGATTGGACAGAATTTCGTAGCATATAACGCATTGTGGGCGCTCATCACAACCTTCCTCAACAAAAACACTAAAACCAAATTTAATGTATTCCACTAGATATCGTCTCATGTATTTGCATCTTTTTGAAGCCCTGGGGGCTAAAAGAGAAATGGGTCTTTCCAATTGTATTTCTTGGGAATGATTTTGTTGGCGTTCATTCGAACTAGCAGGACAATCATCATTTGTATCATTACTCGTTTCTTTATTTCTTATTAATCCATAGCAACAAAAATTAGAACGACTGCACATGTACATAGATATTTGATACTAGATACTACTGCTAAAACTGCTTCTACCATAGAGAAATTACTAAATAAAGTACCGCTCATTCAAGAAAAAACACACGCTAAAAACAAACGCACAAGACAAACCAAATACAAAAAAAAAGCAAGCAAGAAAAAAATATACTGAAAACATTTTAAATGTTTGGAAATGTGTACAACAAATTCGTATTATTGTTCTCAGTTGTGCGTTTGTTTATTTCGAGGAAAACAAAACACACACATTTTAAATTAACAAGCATACTCTTTTGCTTTTTGTTGAACGAATATTTTACTTTGCTCATTCGTTTATTGGTATGGTTATCATTCGCTTACATTAAACAAATTTTGTTATTTTTTATTAAATGTAGATGACAGTGTTACTTAAATTTAAAAATTCAAAATTTTACAAAAAAAGGATAATTTTAGGATGATTTTTCTTTTTGTTTCCAATTTCAAAATAGAAATCGTTAAAATTTTAAAAGATTTCGCGTACCACCTGGAAATTTTTCGCGTACCATAGGTTAAATAGCACTGTACTACACCATTTTGCAAATGCAATGATGCAAGACCATTTGCACAAGATTGTGAATAGGGCTAATATTTTTAGTTTAAAGTAATTTTTATTACAACGTTGCTGGAAACCTTTATGGGTTTTCAGCGAGTAAAAACTCTAACTGCGCTTAAGTGTTGTTGCCTGCCTTTGAGTTATTTTAATTCCACAACGAATGCATAAGGGGCTGTGCACATATTACGTAACGCTCCCAGGGGGGGGGGGGGGTTAAAGATTTGTTACGGAGTGGAAATTTTGCACCGAAAAATTATTAAAAATATATATAAAATCTCTGAAAACAGCGTTACGGAATATGTGCACAGCCCCTAATTATTATTCTATCGTTGGACGCCATCAAAGCATTACGTGCTAAATATAAATAATCTACAACCTTTACGAGGTAAAATATCTTTATTTGAGACTAAATAAAGTGGAAGATTATTTCTTCATTTTAATTTGTTTATTTGAAAACTTCTTATTTTTATTTCTGGGAAATTTCACTATCCATCGGATAGATGCATTGGTGTAGATAGGGGTAGATAGACCCGCTTCTGCTCACCCCAGACTTTCTCCTTTTTTTAAATTGCTATTTCCGTTTAAAATTTGTAAGTGTATTGATATTTTCAATAGCATAACATACATAAGTGTTTACTTTGCATTTAACAAAATTTTTGGATCTGCCTGAAGATATTCCTTCAGTAGTCGATACCATAATTTCTAATATGAAATACCGATTCCAAAACGTTCCATTAGCTATAGCTGTTAAAGATTTCTTTAAATTAGACTTAGAAGGCGCTAGCGAATTCATTATTAATTACAAAAATGTTTTGAAAATTGCTTGTGATTCAATGAAAGCTGAAGCACTAGTACTTAAGAATATGTTTAAAAATATATCCAGCGAAAAAAAATTAAACTTTGATATGCTAAAATCCAAAATTGACGAGAATATTTATTCTAACATTTACAAACTTTTACAAGTGGCAATAAGCCTTCCTATTAGTTCTGCTAGTTGTGAAAGAAGTTTCTCAGCTATGCGTAGAATAAAAACATGGTTACGTAGTGCAATGCTTCAGGAACGATTTTCAAATTTAGCAGTTTAAATATTGACAATGAAATAGTCAAATACAAAATAACTTCAGAAGAGGTATTAAACATATTTTGTAAAAAAACTATAAAACTAACGTTAGAATAATAAATTGATTTTAATATAATTATTATTAATATATATTAAACTTGAAAATGCTACATAGCTACCATTAACTTTTTAAATACTTTGTTTTTGTTACATTTATTGCAAACTGAATTTTTGTGATATATTTTTTAGTTTTGTTTTAATAAAAAATTATTCTGTTTTAATAAAAATAGGATTTATATTTTCTTTTTGCGAAAGCGGTGCACTTGCCCACCCAAGAATAACAGTCTAGCTACGCTTATGGATATATGCCAAACCACTGATTGAAGAAAATATTATTGATTTTTATTTTAAATATATTTTATGTTTAATTTTAAATTTTGGTTTAATTAAACATAATTAAATTATTATTATAAAGCAATTTTATTAACTGAAAGTGGAGTTGAACTCGGTATCAATAAAATATTCTACACAGAGAAAACCGTGCCTAATAAATACCTAATAAAATAGAACAAAATTAATAAGATATCTCTACGGTTTTTTTTTTCAAGAAAAAGTCTTATTATTTTAATAAGGAAAACCTTTTTGAAAAAATCAATAAGATAGCCTAATAAAACATTCAGACGTCAACATTTGCTGATGATACAGCTTTTCTAAGCGTTCATGGAAATCCTGTAGAAACTTCCTGTTGCCGCCGAAATCATATTATAATTTTAATTTTCAATCAGTTTATTATTTTAACATTCATAATTTACTTTAAATAAATTTATTTTATAAATCATTTAAATGTTAAAATTTAATTCATTTATTAATATTGGGATACTTCCCAGTAAATTCTTTTATTCGCAAACATACACACACACACATATATGTATTTACAATTGCAACTGTTTTTTTGTTTATATACATACATAATTCTCTTTAAGAAATATGTAAAAAAAAGAACTTGATTTTTGTAACATAACGGTCCTTGTTATATATCACGTAGACAATTTTAGCTAGCAACTAACAGTTTAGTCAGTAAAAAGGCACGTAAGCTACAAAATTGTTTTAAAGCGCTCACTACGCTCACTCTCGCTTATAAAAATTAAATACCTAAATAAATTATATTACTAAAGCACAAGGAGTGCTGTTAAAAATTTTGTATTTTATTTACAAGCCGGCTCATTTATAACGTGCCGCAACAAATCTTTAAAACAATTTTAAATTAAAAAAAAAAGAAAACTAAAACAAATTTAAATAAATTGATTTATGCAAATCAATCAAAAATTAAAATAATTTTTCGTGGTTTCGCGTCGCGCTACATAAATAAAAATTCAAGTGATCAGTGAAAAATAATAAATATATAAAAAAAAATGTCTGAAAACAACGAAACAAGTGAATATCACTGTAGTAAATGTAGTGAAGTGGATAGTGATCGCATGGTACAATGCGACAAATGTGATCGGTGGTATCATTATGATTGTGCCGCAGCAAACAGCGGAGTTGCTGATGTAAGTTGGAGTTGTGAAGGTTGTAATTCCAAAAACGGTGAAGCAACAGGGGGTGATACCACAGGACATGTTGGTAATAATCCAGCTACAGCCAATTCTATCGGTCTACCAAGGCAGCCGCAAGCCGCGTCGTCACCAACAACTTTAGGAGAGGCGCAGCAACTGGCGATCGCAGCAGAAATCGGTAATAGGATTTTACCATTGGGCAATGCAGCTCCAACAACGTCGGTACCGAGCACACAAATAAGTGCAAAACTTCAGCCTCAAGCTACATATCACATACAAGCGAAAAACAAAAACACGAAAGTTATTTACTCTACAGGAGAACCGTTTTATGCAAAACCATTTACAGCTAGTGCTGTTACTAGTTTACCGTTTCAACAAAATCAACAAAAGGCAATACCAAACCAACAGAATGCGGCTTCAACAACGCAAATGGATTTACAGCTAAAATTGTTGGAGGAGCAGCAGCGTTTGCAACAAGAATTTCTTGAAAGAAATTACCAAATATTATCACAATTTGGTGAAACAGGTGAGATTCAACAAAATCCTTTTAGTTCAACTAGTAATTGGAACTTTGCTTCTGCTCCTACGCCATCACAACTGGCTGCACGACAAGCAATTCCCCGCGATTTGACACATTTTAATGGGGATCCTGAGGATTGGCCGTTGTTTATTAGCACCTTTAAAAATAGTACATCGGTTGCAGGTTATTCAGATGCAGAAAATTTGATACGGCTACAAGCCTGCCTTAAAGGAAAGGCGAGGGAAATGGTAAAGAGTAGGCTCATGTTACCTAAAATGGTGCCAGAGATAATTCTGACTTTAAAAATGTGTTTCGGGCGACCGGAGCATATTTTAGAGCGGGTAATTGAAAAGGCGAGAAAAATATCTCCACCAAAAGATAAGTTGGAGTCTATGATTGATTTTGCGTTGTGTGTGAAAAATATATATTCCACCATGGGGGCCTGCGAAATGTATGATTATATGAATAACCCGATGCTTGTGAAGGAACTAGTTTATAAGCTGTCTAGCCAGTACAAATTAAACTGGGCAATGTACCCAAAAGATAGTAAGGTTCCGATAATGAAAACGTTTAGTGATTGGATTTTTCAAATCGCCGATGCTGCAAGCACAGTTGTTTCCGTTGCACCAACAGCTAAAAACGCGAGTATAATACACATACAGAAGAAAGACAACCATTTAAATTAAAGTGCTTTGTGTGTAATAGTGATCATAAAGTGTCAGTTTGTGAATAATTTAAAAAGTTTTCATTAGAAAAAAAATGGGACATAGTGAAGAAGAATAATTTGTGTCGTAGTTGTTTGAATAAACACAAAGGTAAATGTTTCGCCAGAAGAGAACGTGGTATTGATAGCTGCAATATAAAACACCATAGATTGCTGCATAAATATTCCAATGAGCCAACATCGTCTTCACGACAAAACAACACTACACAACCAAATAACACAACAAGTGAAACAATTAACTCACACTCCACAACTGAGCAAAATCAAAAACAAATTTTTAGAATTTTGCCAATTCGTCTTTATAAAAAAAATGGGTTTATCGATACATATGCCTTTCTTGATGAGGGTTCTTCTGTGTCGTTAATCGAGAAGGAAATTTTTGATCAACTTGATCTTGATGGTGTGGAGCAATCGTTATGCTTAAGGTGGACTGGTAATACTACTCGTCAAGAAAATTCATCTGTAAAAACATCGCTAAATATAGCAAATATAAATAATGGTGATAAATTGTGCATACGGTAGAAAATTTGGATCTACCACAGCAGACATTGAACATGAATGAAATGGTGGAGAAATATCCCTACTTGGGTGGACTGCCCATACAGTCTTTTAAAAACGTAAAACGTACTATTTTGATTGGTATTAACAATTGGAGTGTCGCAGTGCCGCTAAAGGTTCGTGAAGGACCGTGGAATCAACCGATTGCCACAAAAACGCGGTTAGGCTGGACAATCCAGGGCTATAGCGGACGCACTAGCCAAGGTGAATGGCTACATATTCATCACTGTGATTGCGAAAAGCATTACAATGAATTGCATAAAATGGTTAAAGATAATTTTAACATAGAAGAATTTCCTCAAAGGTCGTTAGTTTCTTTGGAAGATAAGAAAGCGATGGAGATTTTAAAGACTACATGTCAAAAAGTTGATGGACATTACGTGGTAGGCCTATTGTGGAAAAACGATGTTCGCGTGTTGCCTGAAAGCTACAATAACGCTTACAAGCGCCTCATGTGCCTTAATAAAAAAACGCTAAAAAAGCCAAACTTAAAAGCAACGCTGCAAAATCAAATTGATAATTTGTTGCAAAAAGGCTATGCCGTAAAGTTAAGTGAAGGCGAAATAAATAAAACTTCGGAACGTGTTTGGTATCTACCGATCTTTATCATCAAAAATCCCAACGAACCCGGCAAGGAAAGAATGGTGTGGGATGCCACTGCCAAATGTAATGGATTATGTCTCAACGACTTTATAAGCAGTGGACCCGACCTATTAAAATCGTTATCTGATGTATTGCTTAGCTTTTGTGTCGGAAAAGTTGCAGTTTGCGGTGATATCGCCGAGATGTTCCACCAGATAAATGTTCGACACAGCGATATGCATTCTCAGAGATTTCTATGGTGGGACACAAATGATGACATTTATAAGCCAAGTGTTTATGTAATGCGGGCTTTGACGTTCGGTATCTCATGTGCTCCATGCATAGCACATTATGTGCGCCATTTCAATGCTGAACATTTCAAAGAAAATTTTCCACGAGCGGTAGAATCAATTCAACATTATCACTACGTAGACGACTTCATCGACAGTGTAGACGACGATTAACAAGCCATCGATTTAGCTTCGCAAGTTAAATCTATTCATGCTGCTGCAGGTTTCCACATTCCAAATTGGTCTTCAAATAGCACGGAGGTCATCATGCATCTACAGGATGGTCATTCCCAAGATCAAACTCCAAAAGATCTAGCAGATACAGAAATGGTTCTTGATATGTAATGGTTCTTGGTATGCACTACCGAAATTACTCCGACAAAAAGAGAGCTACTTCAGTTGCTGATGCCAATTTTTGACCCACTTGGTCTAATATCATGCTACACGACTGCTTTAAAAATTCTTCTGCAAGAAGTCTGGCGATCTGGCATCGATTGGGATATGGAACTTCTTGACTCTCTTTTACCGAAATGGCAAAAATGGAAGACGGCTATTGCTCACATAGCTTCTGTTGAAATACCTCGATGCTACTCTCCCAACATTAATAAGGAACACATAGAGCTTCATACTTTTACTGATACAGGTGAAGACGCTTATGCTGCAGTTTCTTATATTCGAGTTGTGTACCAAGGCAACTATGACGTCACTATTGCTGCCGGCAAATCAAAAGTTGCTCCATTATTTCCTATGTCAATACCAAGGCTGGAGCTACAAGCTGCTGTTGTGGACGTAAGGCTGGCTAAAAAAGTTGAAAATATTGCACGTATAAATTTTACCGCCAAGTATTTTTGGTCTGATTCGAAAACCGTATTACAATGGCTTCAAATGGAACCAAAAAGGTTTCAACAATTTGTTATGCATCGCGTTGGCGTTGGTCCTAAATTTCTCCAAGAAGATGTGTCTACATGGCCAACCTGCAATTATCTGGGCGAATGCAATAAAGAAGAAATAAGACATCATTTACTGCTCATCAATAAAGATGAAATGAACGTGACATTTAACGTTAAAGATTTTTCCAACTGGAGAAAGCTTTACCGAGCTGTAGCTACATTTACACTCTACTTGGGTAAACTTAAAGCAAAATGCGGAAAAAGTAAGCCACCTGAGGAAATTTCATTCGAAATGCTACAACAAGCCAGGTCAGCTCTGTACCGAAAAACACAGCAAAGCGAATTTCATGAAGAAATATGTTATTTAAAAAAGGGTAAAATTATTGAAAAACACAGTAAACTAATCTCTTTAAATGTATTTCTAGATGACGAGGGCGTATTAAGAGCCAAAGGCCGTGCATCATTCCTAAACTATGAGGATGTAATAATACTGCCTACTAATCACCATGTGACATTTCTACTTGTTCGCTACGTAAATGAAACATTTCATCATATGTCACATGAAACCGTCATCAACAACATTAAAAGTAAATACTTCATACCCAAGTTACGAGTACTCTACAAAAGCGTAAGGAAATCCTGTCAAATGTGCAAAAACTCAAATGCCGCACCAGTTATGCCACAAATGTCTTCAGTACCACCTGCTAGGTTAGCAAGCTTCGAAAGGCCGTTTACATTTGTGGGAATAGATTACTTCGGACCGCTTTACGTCACCGTGGGCAGAAGAAAGGAGAAAAGATGGGGTGCTTTATTTACTTGCCTCACCGTACGAGCAGTACACCTTGAAATCGCTCACAGCCTCGACACCAGTTCCTGTGTTATGTGTATCAACAATTTTATGGCTCGAAGAGGAACCCCAAGAGAAATATTCACCGATAACGGCACAAATTTCAAAGGTGCGTACAAAATATTTAGTCCTGAAGTGGATCATAAAACGATTTCAAAAACATTTGAAAGCATCAGGTGGAAATTTAACCCACCAGCATCACCCCACATGGGTGGAGCCTGGGAAAGACTCGTACGTTCGGTCAAAACTACTCTGTATCATATATGTCCCCACATGAATTTTAATGATGAAACCCTAAAATGTGACCTTACTGAAGTGGAGTTCATTATTAATTCACGGCCACTTACTTTCGTATCACTAGAATCGTGTGACGATGAGGCACTTACACCAAACCATTTATTATTGGGCTCATCAAGTGGTATCAAACCCATAAACTACAACGAAATTGATTTACGGCAGCGATGGAACCAAACTAAGCTGTTTGCGGATAAGTTTTGGAATCGCTGGGTAAAAGAATACGCACCAACACTCATCAGAAGAGGAAAATGGCATGAAAAAACAACTCCACTAGTGGGTGATATCGTCATTATAATTGATGAAAATCTTCCGCGACATTGTTGGCCCAAAGGCAAAATAATTGAAGCCCTCATGGCAAAGGATGGTCAAGTACGTCAGGTGAAGGTTCAAACGAAAAATGGTATCTTTCAGCGACCAACAGTCAAGATAGCAAAACTAGACGTCGGCAATAATGAAGAGTAAAATCCTCCCACGGGCTCATTTACGAGGGGGAGAATGTTGCCGCCGAAATCATATTATAATTTTCATTTTCAATCAGTTTATTATTTTAAAATTCATAATTTACTTTAAAGAAATATATTTTATAAATCATTTAAATGTTAAAATTTAATTCATTTATTAATATTGGGACACTGCCCAGTAAATTCTTTTATTCGCACACATACACACACACATATATGTATTTACAATTGCAACTGTTTTTTTGTTTATATACATACATAATTCTCTTTAAGAAATATGTAAAAAAAGAACTTGATTTTTGTAACACAACGGTCCTTGTTATATATCACGTGGACAATTTTAGCTAACAACTAACAATTTAAAATTAAATAATTTAGTCGGTAAAAAGGCACGTAAGCTACAAAATTGTTTTAAAAATTAAATACCTAAATAAATTATATTACTAAAGCACAAGGAGTGCTGTTAAAAATTTTGTATTTTTTTTACAAGCCGGCTCATTTATAACGTGCCGCAACGCTTCCCGAAATTTACAAGGGTACATATCAAAACTTGAAACATGGCTAAAACAATGGCGGATGAATGTTAATGAGCAGAAATGTGTAGACGTCACTTTTACGTTACGCAGGGAAACATTCCTGCCTATACAAATCAACACCCAGACTATACCGCAACACACTGTAGTCAAATATCTAGGCGTTCATCATCTTGATCATGGAAATCGCATATAGACGCAAAGTTGATACAAATGAAATTAAAAGCAGCCCAAATGCATTGGCTTATTGGAAGAAATTCTATACGAAGCCTAAACTGTAAACTTTTGCTATACAACGCGATCCTGAATTCAATATGGTCCTATGGAATCCAGTTATGGGGCACTGCCTCAGCATCGAATGTAGATAAATTCAAAGGCGACAAAACAAAATTCTACGTACAATTACTGCAGCCCCCTGGTATATCCGAAATCAGCGAATTCAAAAAGACCTTGATGATCCGTTGGAGAAGACAGTATTTTCAAAACACGCGAAAAAAATATATTGAAACACTTGAGTTGCACCCAAATCCACTTGCGCGCAATATTCTAAATTATAGAGGTCACACCAGCTTGAGAAGGAGGGATACTCTTTTTCTCAGCCGTACACGAGAGATGCAAATCAACAAAAATCAACCGCTGCTATTAAAAATTTTGTTTAGCATTGGCTAAACATACATATAATTAATATTGTTAGATTTAAGATCTGAAAAACTTATTGATGTTTCAATTTATAATTGAAGATTCAATAAAAAAATAAAGTTATCACAAAAAAAAAAATATATATATAATATAGGTTTTAATACATATTAACATTTGTAACATAATCTCTGCATGAGTCTGATACAGTCTGATACTATTCTTGGCATGTTTTATGAAAGACTTGTTAGACAATCTCAACACAATTCATAGACTACGAGTATTTTCTCAACGATTAATATAAGTACCTTTCGCTGCGTTTTAGAAGAATCTTACTATGAATCAGGTCATGTTACAGAGTCACCCGTGCGAGGAATCGTCCACGATTAAAAAATGCGCTCGTCGACGACCAAGAACAGTCGTCATGAGGTTCCCAGTGGACTCTTTAACAATTGAAAATGCTAGCTGGGTTGTTATGTTCATGCATTTTGTTCACTGTATTTTCACTTTCGCATACTCATAAACACTACTACTACCTAGATTCTCTTTTTTGCCAAGACTTTACTTTTTTCGCCGTAGCTAATTTGCTATCATTAGACCATTCCTTTCTTTCTAATTTGATAATATAATAATGAAAAGACAAATATATATGCGTGTATATTTGGCATTTTATATTAGTGTTACCTTACATTATAATTTATACTCCGTAACAATGATTGTGTTTTTGTTAAAAAATTTAAAATATGTTTTAAAACGTCTATTTTTTAAAGCTATTTCACAAAGTTCTAGTCAAAACTTATTGTTTTTTTAGCAGCACATGCATTTTGAAAATTGTAAAGCGCATGATTTTTGCATAGTAATTTCTCAAGAAAGCATTACGTTCGAAAGTTATGGGAACATTTATAAGAGATGGCATCACTGTTAAGAAATAATTTCAGTAAACAATTGATATTTTTTTCTATGTGGTATTAGCTGGCGGTACTGTAGCGTATTTATTTGAAAGTATTTATTTGTACAAAAATATTTTTGATCATAATAAATTTTAAATTTGTGTATAGAGTTTTGATTAATTTTGTAATATTGCAAAAATCTTTTTTTTTTATTAAATACATTTTTATATTAAATTTAGTATTTGAGTTTTATTTAAATTAAACTCATAACAGCTAAAACACTTCAACTATGTCATGAACAAACTCTTTATGCTATTCCAAATACTAAATGAGCATGTATGTCTGCCCTTTTTTATCCTTTTTGTAGTTTCCTACATTATTTTTCTAAAAAACAGCGAAACAACAATGATATAAAAAATATTTTGCTTAAATTACTTTTTAGCGCCTTCAAAATAACGTTGCATAAATTTTAGCGTTTTTAGCTAGAAAAGTTGCTTAAATGTGCTTAGAGAATACAAATGTATAACATTTAAGCGATGAGAGAGCATTGTTTGCTCTCAGAGCAAACGCCAAAATTGCGGCAAATTTAATTTTTATGACATTGCCTAATTTAGCAATACGAATTACAGAATTCAATATGTATCTAAAATTCTCTAAAACGATTTTAGACAGTTTTAGCGATGGAGATTTAGCTTTAGCGAGTTACAGAATATAGCTGCAGGAGATACCCAAATAGAACAGTTGCAGAAGCTACAAATCATCTCAAACAATACTTTTATTTAATTGTTTTTCTTACTTTTTGATTCCCTATCGGATGGAACAATTTTTTTTACCTAAATTAAGTTTAGTGATATACATACTAGATACAGGGTATCCGCCGGGAAGGTATACTACATTGTTTAATTTTTGATTAAATGAATGAGAATGGATCTTATATTGATAAATGTTTTATTTAATGTCGGCAATTATGTAATGAATACAATATCAGATAAATGTCCGCCTCTGTTAGCCTTACAAATGCGAGACCTTTTGAGCACATTTGTCCTTACATGCTCACACATTTCACGCGGTATTTCATTAATTTCATCACGAATATTTTGTTTGAGTTGCTTAAGCGTTTGGGGTTTGTTTGCATAAACCTTGCTTTTCCGATATCCCCACAAAAAGAAGTCCGAGCAGTCAAATCAGGCGACCGTGGAGGCCAATCAACATCTTTCTCAACATCACAGTAATCGATGATTGATTTTGATCAAATGTTTTAACGATAAAAACACGTTGGTTTATCGAATATTTTTTCATAATAAATTTCCCACGTGTCTACTTCACGACCTCTAAATATGAACTGTCAAGACTAATGTTTACCAAAAACAAAGTAGTATAGTATAGTATAGTATACCTTCCCGGCGGACACCCTGTACATAGCTAAAAATTTTTTAAGTGTTCAATCCTATAAAAAACAAAAATTAAAACAAAAAATTGCCGGAGAGGCTTACACCCATACCTAAATCAGAGCGTTGAGCGGCGTTGCCTTAGAATGTAGAAAAACTACATATCGAGCCATAACCGCCAAAATAACGTAACCAACATATTATTCAAAATTGAGTTTTTGATGCACAATTGTTCTGTAAGTAACAACACGTTGTCATGTAAAATATAGTATCGATAATCCAAATATTGAGAGAAATATGAGCACTTAGCACTTAATTAGAAAAATATAAAGCTGAAAATAAAACTATTACAAATAACAATGCAATCAACGCAGAAACAAAAATTACTTTTATCTACCGTTATGTTTTTTCTTTTTTTTTTTTTTGTAAAATGTGTATTCACTCGCAGTTTCGTTTATTGGTTTGAAGCAAGTGGTATTAAAAAACCCTTAAGCTTAGTCTAGACGTTATGTTGAATCAGAATATGTATGCTTACAGCTATATGCTACAAAATAACAGCAAACGTCTCTATCAACATATTCAATATGTTAAGCGTCTACACGATATGCTGAAAATGTAAAAATTTTTACATTCAACATATGCCAGTTTTAACTCTCGAAGTGTACCGACGCGTTTTTATAATCGTCGCAACTAAATATTAAAAATTATTGAAAGTTAAAATCACAAAAAAAAAACAATAACAAAACATTGATTAAACAGTTATTATACTGGTTTTATTTAACTTTTTGCTTGCGTGTATTATATATATATATATATATATATTTGCAAATACAAACTCATATAGTGAACACAAAAAAGGAAACTCTAAATGAGTTCATCTTCTACCAACAACAACAATAATAAACCTACAAGCAGTAAGAATGTTTATTTAACTTTGGTTCATGACGATGAAAATAAAAAAAATGATTAAAGCAAAAACTTGAATCCTTCACAACACACAAGTACTCGTGCGCGATCTTGCTCTCCAAACTTAAATATTGATCGAGAAGCAACAACAATTGCACCTTTTAGCAAACTTTTCAGCTTAGCTGTACAAACAAACAAACAAACAATTAGTAACAAGGTGACCACCTAGCACAAAATTGTAAATGCGGTGCGTACAATAAGTGATAATAATAAAATTCAAACAGGTATGGACAGATACATAACCGTACTAAAAAGGGGAAGAAGTCCCAAATCAGCGCAAATAGCATCAACGGCGAAAGTTCCCAGAGATGGGAAAAATAATATAAAGAATTCCGAAAATCGTTTCGCGATTCTAAATGAACAAGGCGATGAGGACACAACTACAACAAGGTCGAGTAAGCCCCCACCGATATATTTAAGAGAGCAGAACTCTAGTTTTTTGGTAAAAAGCCTTATCTCCTTAATTGGAGAAAATGAGTTCTATGTAACTCCAATTAAGCGCGGAAATATCAACGAAACAAAAATCCAGGTAGTGCAAGAAAGTAATTACCGAAAAATAGTTTCGGACTTTGAATCAAAAAACAAAAATTTTTATACGTACTAATTAAAGAGTGCTAAAGGTCTAACCATCGTAATAAAAGGTATAGACTCTTGAGTGGATCCAGAAGAGGTAAAGTCTGGCCTTGAAAATTGTGGCTTAATAGTTAAAAATGTTTCAAACATTAAAAATAGGGAAAAAATTCCCCAACATATATTCAGAGTCGAGCTACAGCCTGGTGACTTGAAAATAAAAAAGAATGAATCCCACCCAATTTATAATCTTAAGTACTTGTTACACCGAAGAGTTACCGATGAGCTTCCTCATAAAAAAGCTGGACCTGTTCAATGCCTGAACTGCCAAGAATTTGGGCACACGAAAACTTATTGCAAGTTGCCTACAGTCTGCGTTGTATGTGGTGAGTTACACAGTACCCCTAACTGCGACAAAATTAAAGGTGATCCCAAGGCGAAAAAATGTGGCAATTGCGGCGGAAATCACACTGCTGAGGCTGCTCCCCTTTACTCGTTTTTTAAGAATTCATCAAACAAAAAAACTAATGCTACTCCCGCTCAGCCTAAAACCCCTTTTAACTACCCACAGTTACCTCAACCGTCCACCAGCCAAAATCAATATTCAAACAATTTCAAGTCTAACGCGACTAGTGCTCAACAACAAGCTAACAACAGATTTTCATACGCTAGTATTTTAAAAAGCAACCAGAGTACGGCGCAAAAAACCATAAATCTAACTTTAGTCGTATTGAAGCCTCAATTGAAAGCTTAATACAAACAGTAAATACATTTACTCTCAACATGTCCTGTATGATGCAGTCTACCTTGTTGCAGGCTGTAAAAAAAAAACATGAACATAAAAATCTGTTTTTGGAATGCAAACGGAATCTGCCAACATAAAAACGAAATAGAGTACTTTCTTCTGGATAAACAAATCGATGTTATGCTTATCTCAGAAACTCATTTGCCGTCTCGAAGCTATTTAAGAATTAGTGGATATAATTTTTACGACACAAAGGATCCTCGAGGTAGAGCTTGTGGTGATTCGGGAATTCTAATAAAGACGCGAATAAAACACTACCTGTTGAATGATTTTTGTGAAGATTATCTTCAAGCAACGAACATCTGCATCGAAAGTTACTATCAAAAACTTGTAATATCATCTGTCTGTTCGCCCCCCAAGATTTTCAATTACCGAGAGTCAATATACGGCTTTTTATAAATAACTGGGCCCCCGTTTTCTTGCAGCTGGCGACTACAATCTCAAACAATTATTCTGGGGTTCACGTTTAATCACTCCTAAGGGACGAGTTTTGTTTGACGTCGTTTCTAAAATGGGTTTGAACGTAGTGTCAAGTGGTCAGCCAACATATTGGTTAAGAGATCGACAAAAAAATTCCTGATGTTATTGACTTTGGAATAGTAAAAGGTGTACTTAGCGAGTTGGTTGAAGTTGAAGCATCTTTGGATTTATCTTCAGATCACTCACCTACACTTGTCACTATTTACTCACTCACAAATGTAACACCAACATGTAATTTACCGATGACATCTGCACGTGTTAACTAGTTGAAATATAGAAAATATCTGAGTGCTCATTGCTCGGAAAAAATGCAGCTAAGAACACCCTCTGACATAGACGATTCCCTCAGGTTGTTTGAAGCGTACGTTAAACAAGCTGCTTTTAATGCTACTTCAAATAAAACAAATCAACAAGTGAGATTTAGCAATATTTTTTCTGTAGATATAGAAAGGCTATTGACTGAAAAACGGAGAGCTCGACGTGAATGGCAACGTTACAGATCCCCTCAGTTAAAGTTAATGCTTAAGGAGTGTACCAAACAGCTCAGAAAAGTTTTACAAACACAAAAAACAGCTTCGCTGCAAAAATTTCTTCAAGAACTCGATGCAACACCACAAACAGACTATTCGCTGTGGCGTGCAGCCAGAGGACTTAAAAGGCCAGTGATTTGCAAACCTTCGTTACGAGATTCCAATGGTGACTGGGCAAGAACTGATGCTGAAAAATGTGCTCTTTTTGTTAAGCACTTAGAAAAAGTAGTTACCTCGAATATTTCTACTGATATTATTGAACTGCCACCAGTCATCTCTTTACCAGAAATACCGCTGAGATTTAACATGGCGGAGATGAGACACTTTTGAAAAAAAAGAAATATTGCTCTGCGCTCTTTATAGATGTTTCTGAAGCCTTCGATAAAGTATGGCACGAAGGTCTTATAAAGAAACCGGAGTCCCTCAAGGCAGTATCTTCGGTCCTTTACTTTATTTAATATATGCCTCTGACTTACCGTTAAGCAGTAACATTCACACGTCAACATTTGCTGATGATACAGCTTTTCTAAGCGTTCATGAAAGCCCTGTAGAAGGTTCCCGGAATCTACAAGGGTACATCTCAAAATTGGAAACATGGCTAAAACAATGGCGGATAAAAGTGAATGAGCAGAAATGTGTACACGTTACTTTTACTTTACGCAGGGAAACATGCCCGCCTACACAAATCAACACCGAGACTATACCGCAACACACTGTAGTAAAATATCTAGGCGTTCATCTTGATCGTCGTTTAACATGGAAATCGCACATAGACGCAAAGTTGATCCAAATGAAATTAAAAGCAGCCCAAATGAATTGGCTTATTGGAAGAAACTCTATACTAAGCCTAGACTGTAAACTTCTATTATACAATGCGATCCTTAAACCAATATGGGCGGTACCCCTGAATTTATCTTGAACTCGTTTGGTGAGACCCCATCTACAACAACTCGTATAGAGCGATCTCTGAGAAAGCTCGATACAAATCGAGTGAAGCCATCACCGACACCAAAAGCAATCAGTTTTGACAAAAGTGCTCCATGCCACACTGTATCAAATGCCTTGGAAATATCTAGAGCTACCACTTTACTTTCGCCAAAGTGATGATGCTATTACACCACTTCTTCGAAAGGAAAGCTAATAGGTCCCCCGTAGTGCGGCCCCTACGAAAGCCATACTGTCGGTCGCTAAGTAAACTGTTGAGCTCCAAATACCTTACAAGATGGAAATTCAACATACTTTCCATTACTTTGGAATACGTGGTCGTCCTTTAATAGAGGTGGAATTGAGGAACTAGCATTATCCTTGACTCTTTTAACGAATGACCAAAAGCTCTTGCTACCCCGTGGAGCATCAAGAACTTTAGTGCGGAGGAGCTGCTCGTACAAAGCTTAGTACTCTGGCACATGAAGATCTCGCCTTTTTGCGCAGCGAATTAGGGTCGGCGTTTTTATTACTACGCCAGATACTAAATTCTTTCTCTCTGGATCTGATTGCATTTCTGCACGTCTGATTGAACCAAGACTTAACTTTCGGTTTAATCAAAATATTGCCATGACATCGACGTTATTGTCTAGAAAGCATAGCTTCCAATTGAAATGCCGGAAAAATTCGTTGAGCTTAGCCCAACGCGCCTTTTCGCACATCTATTTTAATCGTCTCGTAGCTGATTGGGAGACGTTGAGAAGATTAGATAACGAAAAGGTGGCGGAAAAGGTACAATGACAAGAGGTGCATTAACACTCACTTCGTATTTTTCAGGGTGCGAAGTGAGAAAAAGGTCGAGAGTGTTGTTATGGTGCCTTCAACACATGAAATATGCGTTGGCTCATTCACTAGTTGCGCAACATATTGGCCTTCTAGGGTTGTGTGGCTCGAATGGTGAAGCCAAGATGAGTTGTGAACATTGAAATCACCAGAAACGACAAATTCACTGTTCGGACAGCCCTGAAGGATCTTCGAAATTGAATCGGAAAGGGAATCGAAGTTAAGGTTTTATCCCTTGCCACGTTTGGACTTCTGTAAAGAAACCCGAAATGTAAATAGTGTGTCCTGATTTTGAATTTAACCCAAAGACAGCTAAATTCAGGATCAAGATGGTTGCTGGCACTGGTACACAACTTCATTACTTATGTACATATATTAAATTTGGCATTACCTTTACATGTTAAAAATCTGTGGCTCACGCCTTACTGATGTCCCAAGTTAACTATTGTATAGAAGTGAAGTCTGGCTGTAATGCTGGTAATAAAATGAAAATAAAATACATTGTGCACAAGGTTGTCCGATTCGTCTATGGACTTGGATTTAGTGATCATGTTTCGCATCATTTAAAAAACTATCTTAAAATTAATTTCGAGGATTTCCTTAAATTTCGATTATTAATTTATCTTTACAGAATTATAAAATTCCAAAAACCTGAACGTGTTGTACGTTGGATTACCATGACACAAGGTGTGAGAAATCCTCACATTATTATTTCGCGTATTAATTGTGCAATTTACGAAAGATCCTTTCTAGTTCTTGCTGCTAGGTATTATAACAATTATTAAAGTATTATTAAAAGCGCGCGCGAAAGCGAATAGACGTGTATTTGAAAGCTCTTATTAAAACAGATTTTTTTGCATTAAAATTAAGTAAACTTTTAATTATTTTATTCAAAAACACTTAATTTTTTGGTAATTCTAATGTCTTCCATGAGGAACAATTCATTTAAGCTGTGGAAAATGTGGTAACAACTGTCGAGAAGGCAATATAGAGTGCAGCATTTTTAAAAAATATTTTGACCCATAATGTATACCAGTAAAGTATGAATATGATACAATGTTTAGATGCCCTAATTTCATGCTTTTTTTGTGATGACGCATTAATTTTATTAAATCGGCCAACGAAAATTATAAATATTTAATTTCACTTCTAAATGAAAATAACAACAACATTAGTGATTAAATTGATAAAACAAATGCAATGGTCAAAGAACAATTGAAAGAATCAAAAAATGAAACTGTTAACACTGAAACATACACGAGTCAACTAAAAAAAAAGTAAACAGAGCGCCATTTATTTTGAGACCAAGAAAAAAGCAGGACAATGGAATAACAGAGAAAGAAGTAAAAGAAAAAATACGGCCTTCGTCCCTTAGTTTGCAAGTAAAAGGAATTACAAATGATGGTGTTGTGGCAATCAGGTGCCAAAATGAGAGTGCACGAGTTCTACTGACAGAGGAAATAACGACAAGATGGGAAACGAGTATGAGGTACAAGTTCCAAAAATGAGACCTAAACTATTAATTGCAGGGTTATCCGAACAATTAGATAAAAATATTATACTTGAAGCCATAAAAAATCAATATGATATAAACTGCGAATATTTAGAATGTGTTAAGGTATACAAATCTTTTAAAACCCCTTGGGTGTTTAATGCTCTAATTGAAATAGATGGCAATGGTTTTCAACAAATGAAAGATAAAAATAAAATTAATATAGAATGGGACAGGTGTCCTGTATATGAGAGCTGCAACGTTTTGAGATGCTTTAAATGTTGGGGTTTTAATCACACCTCTAAACATTGTAAATCAGAGGTTCAAATTTGTGCTAAAGAAGTGAAAGCGGACATACGTATAAGGATTGTAAAAATGAGTACTCAAAATGCATAAATTGAAGCAAGGCGAAAGAAAGGCTGAATCTAAAAGATATAGATATAAATCATGACTGCAGAAGTACAGACTGTATAAGCTTCCAAAAAAAAAAAAACAAACAAGAAGCAGAGAGGATTTCTTACTAGCAATTAAACAAAATTAAAGGATTATATGTAAATATCGGAGGGCTTAGCTCGAACTTCAGCGAATTAAAAGGAGTGTACAGATCTCCGGATAAACAAAAGTCACCAGAAAATATTTTTAATGATTTCTTTGAAATTGAAATAGAAAAATTAGATTTCAATAATAAATTCGTGATAATGGGTGATATTAACATAGACTGGAAGAATAATAGCAGTCACAAAATAAAAAGATTGGAAGAAATTATTAAGGATAATAACTTAAAACAAATTGTAATGCAACCTACACGAGTAACAAGTACTACATCATCTTTAATTAATTATGTGATTACAAATATTGAAGACATATTTCCGAAAACAAACATTTTTTTTTTTTTGATAATTTTATTATTTATTGAATCTTTAATTATAAATTAAATTATCAATAAGTTTTTCAAATCTTAAATCTAAAAAATATTAAATATAAGTTTAGCCAATGCTAAACAAAATTTTTAATTTCAACGGTTAATTTTTGTTGTTTTACATCTCTCGTGAATGGCTGAGAAAAAGTGTATCCCTTCTTTTCAGCCGGGTGTGGCCTCTATAATGAAGAATATTGTGCGCAAGTGGATTTGGGTGCAACTCAAGTTTTTTTATATATTTTTTCGCGTGTTTTGAAAATACTGTCTTCACCAACGGAACGTCTAGGTCTTTATGAATTCGATGGCATACCAGGGGGCTGCTGTTATTGTACGTAGGATTTTATTTTGTCGCCTTTGAATTCTTTCGACATTCGATGCTGAGGCAGTGCCCCATAACTGGATTCCATAGGACCATATTGGTTTCAGGATCGCGTTGTATAAGAGAAGTTTACAGTCAAGGCTTAGTATAGAGTTTCTTCCAATAAGCCAATTCATTTGGTCTGCTTTTAGTTTCATTTGTGTTAACTTTGCGTCTATATGCCATTTCCATGTTAAACGACGATCAAGATGAACGCCTAGATATTTTACTACAGTGTGTTGCGGTATAGTCTCGGTGTTAATTTTTATAGGCGGGCATGTTTCCCTGCGCAACGTAAAAGTGACGTGTGCACATTTCTGCTCGTTAACTTTTATACGCCATTGTTTGAGCCATTTTTCCAGTTTGGATATATATTCTTGTAAGTTGCGGGAAGCTTCTACAGGATTTTCGTGAACGCTTAGAAAGGCTGTATCATACGCAAATGTTGATGTATGAATGTTACTGTTTAACGGTAAGTCAGAGGCATATATTAAATAAAGTAAGGGACCGAAGATACTGCCTTGAGGGACTCCGGCTTCAATCGACTGCGGAGGGCTTAAAAAATTGCCTTCCCTAACTACAAATTTACGATCCATTAAATAGCTTTTTAAAAGCTTTACGATGTTTTCTGGTAGATTTTGTGTTAAAAGACCTTCGTGCCATACTTTATCGAAAGCTTGTGAGACATCAATAAAGAGCGCAGAGCAGTATTTCTTTTTTTCAAAAGTGTCTCTAACAACATTCACAAGTCTGTGAGTTTGTTCAATTGTGCTATGTTGACTGCGAAAAGCGAATTGATGATCTGGAATGCATCCACTTCTGCTCACTATAGGCATCAGCTTGCTGATATACAGCTTTTCAAATAGTTTTGAAATGTTAGACAGTAAACTAATAGGCCGATAGGATTCAACCTTTGTATGATCCTTGCCGGGCTTTGGTATCATAGTAATTAGCGAAACCTTCCATTCTTTAGGATAGTGTTCTAGGCGTAGAATACTGTTAAAAATGAATAGTATTATTCTTTTTGCAGTGCAAGGCAATTCTTGAAGCATTTTGTTGCTTATTTTGTCGACACCTGGGGCTTTTCTGGTGTTAAGACTAGTAATAGCCTTTTCAATCTCCACAATGTTGAATTTGAGCGATATTTCTGGTAAAGAGACGACTGGTGGCAGTTCAACAATATCAGCAGAAATGTTCGGAGTGAAAACTTTTTCTAAGTGTTTAACAAAAAATGCACCTTTTTCAGCATCAGTTTTTGCCCAGTCACCATTAGGGGCTCGCAATGGGGGTTTGCATATCACCGGCCTTTTTAGTCCTCTGGCTGCACGCCACAGTGAATAATCTGTTTGTGGTGTTGCATCTAGCTCTTGAAGGAATTTTTGAAGGGAAGCTGTTTTTTGAGTTTGCAAAACTTTCCTAAGCTGCTTGGTACACTCCTTAAGCCTTAATTTTAGCTGGGGCGATCTGTAGCGCTGCCATTCTCGTCGAGCTCTCCGTTTTTCAGCCAATAGCCTTTCTATATCTACAGAAAAAATATTGTTAAATCTCACTGGTTGGTTTATTTCATTTGAAGTAGCATTAAAAGCAGCTTGTTTAATATGCGCTTCAAACAACCTTGTAGAATCGTCTATGTCTGAAGGTGTTATCAGCGGCATTTTTTCCGAGCAATGAGCACTTAGATATTTTCTGTATTTCAGCCAGTTAATACGTGCAGATGTCATCGATAAATCACATGTTGTGTGTGAGTAAATAGTGATAATAGTAGGCGAGTGATCTGAAGACAAATCCAAAGATGCTTCTACTTCAATCATTTCGCTGGGCACGCCTTTCATAATCCCAAAGTCGATAACATCAGGAATTTTTTGACGATCCGTTGGCCAATATGTTGGCTGACCACTTGAAACTACATTCAAACCCATTTTTGAAATTGTGTCAAACAAAACACGACCCTTAGGACTGATTAAACGTGAGCCCCAAAAAGTGTGTTTAGCATTGTAGTCGCCAGCTGCTAGAAAACGGGACCCCAGTGTTGTATAAAATGCGGTATATTGACTCTCTGAAATTGAAAATCTGGGAGGAGAGTAAACAGATGATATCACAAGCTTTTGATAAAAATTTTCAATGCAGATGTTCGTTGCTTGAAGATATTCTTCACGAATGTCATTTAGTAGGTAGTGTTTTATTCGAGTTTTTATTAGGATTCCAGAGCCACCACAAGCTCTACCTTGAGGATCCTGGGTGTCGTAGAAATTATATCCACTAATTCGAAAATAGCTTCGGGACGTCAAGTGAGTTTCTGAGATAAGCATAACATCGATTTGTTTATCCAGAAGAAAATATTCAATTTCATTTTTATGCTGGCAGATGCCGTTTGCGTTCCAAAAACAGATTCTTAAGTTCATGGTTTTTTCAATACAGCCTGCAACAAGGTAGACTGCATTTTCAACATTTCCTGCATCATACAGGACATGTTGAGAGTAAATGTATTTACTGTTTGTATTAGGATCTCTATCGTGGCTTCAATACGACTAAAATTATGCCCTGATTCTTCATTTACTGGTACAGTTTTTTGCGCCGGAATCTGGTTACTCTTTAAAATATTAGCGTATGAAGATTGACTATTAAGTTTTTGTTGAGTAAGAGTCGTGTTAGACTTTAAAACATTTGTGTATTGATTATGGCTAGACGACGGTTGAGGTAACTGTGGGTAGTTTAAATGAGTGTTGGGCTGAGCGGGAGTAGCATTAGTTTTTCTGTTCGTCGAATTTTTAAAAATAGAATAAAGAGGGCAGCCCCTATAGTTGGCAGTGTGGTTTCCGCCGCAATTACCACATTTTTTTGCTTTGGTATTACCTTTTATTTTGTCACAGTTAGCGGTACTGTGTAACTCGCCACATACAACGCAAACGGTAGGCAACTTGCAATAAGTTTTGGTATGGCCAAATTCTTGACAGTTCATGCATTGGATAGGTCCAGTTTTTTTATGTGGCATCTCAACGGTAACTCTTCGATGCAACAAGTATTTTAAGCTATAGATTGGGTGCGATTCATTTTTTTTAATTTTCAAGTCGCCTGGCTGTAGCTCGACTCTAAAAATAGGTTGGGGGATTTTTTCCCTGTTTTTAATGTTTGAAACATTTTTGACTTTGAAGCCACTATTTTCAAGGCCAGACTTTACCTCTTCCGGATCCACGCTTGAATCTATTCTTTTTATAACTACTGTTAGGCCTTTAGCACTCTTCAGTTGATATGTATAAAAGTTTTTGTTTTTAGTCTCAAAATCTGAGACAATTTTTCTATAATTATTTTCTTGTGTTACCTGAATTTTAGTTTCGTTGATTTTGCCGCGCTTAATTGGAGTTACATAGAACTCATTTTCTCCAATTAATGAGATAAGGCTTTTTACCAAAAGGTTGGAGTTCTGTTCTCTTAAATACATCGGCGGTGGTTTAGTGGACCTTGTTGTACTTGTGTCTTCATCGACTTGTTCATTCAAAATCGCAAAACGATTTTCAGAATGTTTAATATTATTTTTCCCATCTTTGGGCATTTTCGTCGTTGACGCTATTTCAGCTGATTTGGGACTTCTTCCCCTTTTTAGCACGGCTATGTATCTGTCCATACCAGTTTGGATTTTATTATCACTATTTTCACTCACTGCAGTTACAATTTTGTGCACGTTGGTCAGCTGGGTATTTATTGTTTGTTTGTTTGATTGTACAGCTAAGCTGACAAGTTTGCTAATAGGTGCAATTGTTGTTGCTTCTTGATCGATATTTAACATGTTCAAAGATAATGATCGCACACGAGTATTTGTGTTTTGTGTAGTATTCAGGTTTGTGTTTACTTCATTTTTTTGTCGTCGTTAGCAACCAAAGTTATATATTGTACATTCCTACTGCTTGTAGGTTTATTGTTGTTGTTAGAAGGTGAACTCATTTAGAGTTCTCTTTTTTGTATTTTCACTTATGTATATTAGTTTGTGTATGCAAATATTTATGTGTATTGCACACAAGCAAAAAATAAAATAAAACCAGTAAAATAACTGTTCAATAAATGTTTTGTTTTTTTTATATTTTTTGTGACTAGAAAAAAATTTTTTTTTCTTTTATATTTTTTTTTATATTCAGTTGCGACGATTATAAAAACGCGTCTGTTCACTACGAGAGTTGAAACTGAATGAAAACAAACATAAAAATGAAAATAAGCGATCATGAGTCACTGGAAATTAATATGCCCCTTGAGCACAAAATTGAATATTCAAAATCAAGAATGATTAAAACATTACATTTTGATAATGTAACGTTTAGAAATAACCTACTTAATGAGTTTAATGGATATTGGAGTTACGATATAAATAATTTAACAAATATATTGGTTACAAAAATTAATAATTCACTTACCCCACACAACAAATATATGGTTTAATAACAATTTAAAACACATGAAAGATGTAAAAATACAACTACACCAGAGAGCGCTATGGTTTAAAGATCACCTTAATTAGTATAATTAATTAGTATAATTACAAGGTTCACCGAAATAAATACAAATATGAAATTTTCAAGGCGAAGAAGAACTTTATTAATGGCAAAATAAACAACTGTCAAGATCAAAAGTCGTATGTACTAAAAAAAGAAAATTCTGAATTACAAGAAATAAATTTTGATGGGAAGATAATTTCTAATAAAAAAGATATAGCAGAAAATTTAAATAATTTTTTCATAACCAGCGTAGAAAATATTGCTGATAGCATAGCATTTATAAAATACGAAAATATAATAGATGAAAACCCAAATTTAAGTTTCAAATTTGAAAATATAAATTTTTTGAGATTAAAAAATATTTTAAAAGCAATGAACAATAAAAAGGACCAAAATTACTTAAACGTCACAATGTTATTAGATAATTATGATATTCTTGGTACACAATTACACAATATTATAAGAAAATCTATGCAGTTGGGTATATTTCCAGATTGCTTAAAAGAATCATGTATTATACCAATTCAAAAAATTAAAGATACAGTAGACCCCCAAGAAATTCGACCCGTTAATATGTTGATGATTACTAGTAAAATTTTGGAAAAAGTCGTATACAACCAACTAATCAAACATTTTGAAAACAACAAATTATTAAGTGCAGCTCAATCAGGATTTAGACACTAGCATAGCTGTGAATCCCTTTTAAATCTTGTCGTAACACAATGGAAGACAGAAGTAAAAAATAAGAATTGTATAGTTGCTGTTTTCTTAGACTTCAAAAGAGCCTTCGAAACAGTTAATCGAGAAATATTATTGGAAAAACTTGAAAAATATGGCATATAAAATACTGAATTGAAATCGTTTCAAAGTTATTTGGAAAACAGGACTCAACGAACAAAATGTGATGAATACAGATCAACTACTAAAAGAGTCAATATTGGGGTACCACAAGGCGCAGTTTTAGGAACTTTGCTGTTTCTTATATATATAAACGATTTTGAACAAATTTTGAGTCAAAAAAGCAAAATATGTCTGTTTGCCGATGATGCTCTAATATATGTTAGCGGAAAAACTACATTGGAGTGCATACGTGTCCTAAATAGCGAGTTAGTTAAAGTTGAAAGGTACCTAAAAATGAATAAACTCAAACTTAATACAAATAAAACGAAAACAATGGTAATAAATGGAACAACAGAAGATAGCATTTTTATTGATAATGTTGCATTAGAACAGGTATCAGAGATTAAATATCTTGGTGTTATTATAGATAAAAAACTAAAATTCGATGCAAACTTTGACCATATCTGCAAAAAAATTTTTAAAAAATAGGTTTTTTTTGGAAGAATTAGGAACCAGCTTTCGATATCTACAGCCATAAATATATACAACACAACAGTAAAACCACACTTTGAATATTGCTCAACGTTATTATTTCGTGAAAGTCAGCAGATGAAAGATAGGCTTCAGAAGTTACAAAATAAAGGAATGAGATGTATTTTACGATGCCAGAGATTAAAACCCATAAGAGAAATGTTAGAAGAGCTACAATGGCTTTCAATTAACCAGAGGCTAGTCATGAACGTTTTATTATTTATATTTAAAATTAAAAATGATATGTTACCTACATATTTAAAAAAAACAATTAGTTTATATGGCGGACGTTCAGCCGTACAATTTACGTAATGTTGGAAATTTTCGAGTAGATTTTTGTACAAGAAACTTATTCCAAAATGAATTATTCTTTAAAGGCCTAAATTGTATAATGAAATTCCAATTGAATTCAAATATGAAACAAATTTTTTTATCTTTAAAAGAAATATTGTGATATATGTAAAGCAATACTTTTAATGTAATTAAATCTTTAGATTTTAAGATAACTGAATTGTATTTAGTAATAGGAAATGTAGCTAAATAAATGAATTGAAAAAAAAAACAGCTTACCTAGAGATTTACGGTCCTTCTCTATGTCTTTATGTGCTTTCAAGCGCAAACTTATTGCATTTTTTCTAACATCATAATTCGAACCACCAATGAATGATACGGTTACGGTTATTTTTGGGGAGTGTGTGTGGGATTCTTGAGGCGTTTACTCTTCATAGTGGAGACATTATTCTATTAATACGAATGAAATTGGCCAATATGCTATATGTATTGCAAATGAATAAATGAAATAAATAAATCTTTAAACATTATTTTCTTACTGAAATTGTAACTTATATTTTGAATATTTTTACTTTGCAGTTGGTAGTTCAAGAGGGTTGGATCCATCACGAATTTTCCTCCTTATGCGTAGAACATCTATATTACCATCTTCGTTTCCATCTTCATAAATTAAATCTACACATATGTATATCCATTTGAAATTATTTGATTTCGAATAAAACACTTAAAACACTTTTTTCTTAATATATATATATTTTAATGTTTACACGAATTTGTATGCTTTTCTGTGAAACTGGATATTTTAAATTGGTAACGCTTTAACAATTTCAACTAAAAACAGTTGTGTTTCGCAATAGTTTAGGTTAGGTTAGCAGGCTGCTGGTAAAGGGAAGATTAAATTCAAGCTCACTTGGGTTTTGATGTGGTCCCATTATGCTGCCAGTAGTGAAGGAGAGTAATAAAGAAAGGGAGATTTGAAGAGTCAGAAGAGGAGTAGGCACAAGAGGGCCAGAGAAGAACAAGAGAAGGACAGGTGGGAAAAATTGAAGCAAGGGGTGAGTCTTGCAGTGAAAAGGGCAGGTTGTCAAGCGAACCATTCACTTCTCCTGACGAAGGAGCTAAGACAACCGAGTTCCACAACTGAGAGCTCGGAGAGGGTACTGAAGGATCTGCTGCCTAGAAAGCGAAGGCGATGATCCTCCATAGCTGGGCAGTGTGCGATGCTTTCTTCTCCTTCCTCGTCATTGCAGCTGGAGCAGTATTCATTGTATGGTAGACCCATGCGTCTGGCATGGGTGTCGAAGGTGCAGTGTCCCGTGATTGTGGCCACAAGATTGCGCAATTGCATTTTGAGAAAATTCAGCAGATTTTTGGTTCTGTTGACGTTTAGGCAAGGCCATAGGCCATCTGCATAAGATCTACCTCAATTCGCCTCCAGCAGGCCAAGAGTGGAAGACCACAGAAGTTGTCAATTTCAGCAGCCTCTAGCGCTGTACCTGTCCTGGCCAGATTGTCAGCGATGATGTTGCCTGTGTTTTGCCGGGTCCCCGTATCCATATAAGGGTAACACTAGAATGATTAGCCACTGTATTAAGTGATTTCCTACATTCCAGGGTAAGAAGGGATGTTGTATTACAGAGTGCAATTATTGCAAGTTTGCTGTCGGTTTTGATTTGAATAACTCTGTTTGTTATCCGATATTACCGTAACCTATTTATTGCGTTTTTGATGGCGGATATTTCAGCTTGTAAGATACTACATTCGTCCGGGAGTCTGAAGGAAATTCTGATCCCGAATTCTTCAATGTAGACACCCCCGCCAACCCTGGAGCACCGTTTAGAGCCATCCGTGAACACTCGTTGGGCCCCATGCGGTGTAGGGGGGAGGTCATCCGATAAAGAGTAGTTAAATACTCTATTAAAGGAAGGTTTTGGAATGCAATAGTCAATGAGATCAGGGATAATTCCAATGGTCGCTACAATGCTAGCATGACCCCATGGTCGATGTTTCCATGCGTCAATTGTACTAAGTTGTACCGCAGTGTGTAGTGCTAACTTCCTAGCCAACAGATCAGCCGGAAGCCAGCCCAGCAAAGCGAAAAGAGCCTTTGTAGGCGTAGTTCTAAGGGCACCAGTTATCATGATTGCCATTAAGCGGAGAGTTTTCTAAATTCGCTGTCGGTTTTTTGCCAAGTCCAGTGCTTTCCACCAGATTGCTATACCGTAGAAAAGTGTTGGTTTGATAACCGTTTCAAATATCCAATTAATCCTTTAGGACTTATACCCCAGGAGGGGTATAAATATATAATGCCGCTACGGCTTTTGTTGCACGAGCGTGAAGATTGTCTCTCCATGTTAATTTATTGGCAAGCATAATGCCTAAAAATTTGGCCTTATCCGATAGGGCTAGTGTAATGCCATTTACTTTGGGTAAAGTGAAAGTGGGAATTTTATATCTTCTAGTGAAGAGCACTAGCTCCGTTTTGGTTGGGTTACCGCTGAGGCCATTCTGTGAACAACAGTTACTGACCTCTCTAGGTGCTTCTTCCAACCTGTGCGTAATTGTGTCAAGATGGAAGTCCGATATTGCCACTGCCACATCATCTACATATGCAACAGTATTGACGCACATGGACTCCAGTTTCCTTAGCAGAACGTTTATTGCCACATTCCATAGCAGAGGAGATAAGCACCACCTTGCGGCGTACCTTTGCGGGCATACCTGGTGATGTGCGCTTCCCCCATGGTAGATGTGATGGCTCTGCATTGAAGCAAGTTCTTAATGAATTGACATAGTGATTGGTCTATTCCTACCTCTGTG
Source organism: Lypha dubia (assembly GCA_947311025.1). Lineage (NCBI taxonomy): Eukaryota > Metazoa > Arthropoda > Insecta > Diptera > Tachinidae > Lypha > Lypha dubia. The sequence continues at coordinate 74,220,838 of OX371260.1, forward strand.
AGAGCTCGGTTAATAGCAACCGAGTTGATATTATTAAAGGCGCCCTTAATGTCCATGAAGGCCACCAGAAGAGTATAATTCTTATGCTCAAGTGACCCTTCAATGTGACCTACGAGCGAATATAGTGCCGTTTCAACCGATTTGCCTTTGGTGTAGGCGTGTTGATTGGCTGATAAAAGATTGCTGTCGATTGTCATAGTTCTAATGTGAACGTCGATCAGTCTTTCTAAAGTCTTTAAAAGAAAAGATGTAAGGCTGATAGGTCTAAAGTCCGTCGCCTTCGAGTGCAATGCTTTTCCCCCTTTTGGGATAAAAATTACGTCACATTTGGTCCATTATTGCGGAATGTGGGACCAGGTAAGACATGCTCTGTATATTGTGAGCGGCCAAGGTGTCACAAGGTCTAAATTATTTTGTAGATCTGCGGGAATGATTCCGTCCGGACCGGGTGATTTATACGGATGGAAACTATTTATAGCCCAATGAAGTCTGTCAGTAGTTATTTCTATGTCCGTCATACGCCGGGCAAGTGGGGAAGCGTTTTGTACTTCCATAAAAGGAGAGCAGCCTGAAAGTGAGTTTCCATTAGGGCTTCTAGGGACTCCAAGGAGTTTTTAATCCATTTTCCGTCTTGTTTCTGGATGAATCCAGATTGTTTGGCTAGAATTTTATGCAGCCTGTTGGTGTCGGAGAGGAATTACATATTACTGCAGAAATCTTTCCAGGACTTACATTTTGCGTTTCTTACTTGATTTTTGAATTTATTCAATGAGGCTTTGTAAAGAGCTCAGATACCTGTTCTTTTAGCCCCATTAAAGAGTCTGCGGCAGCTCCTGCGACAGACCACCAAGGTGGCTTGCTATTTTTCCATTAGGGCTTCTAGGGACTCCAAGGAGTTTTTAGTCCATTTTCCGTCTTGTTTCTGGATGAATCCAGATTGTTTGGCTAGAATTTTACGCAGCCTGTTGGTGTCGGAGAGGGATTACATATTACTGCAGAAATCTTTTCAGGACTTACATTTTGCGTTTCTAACTTTATTTTTTAATTTATTCAATGAGGCTTTGCAAAGAGCTCAGTTACCTGTTCTTTTAGCCCCATTAAAGAGTCTGCGGCAGCTCCTGCGACAGACCACCAAGGTGGATTGCTATTTTTCCATTAGGGCTTCTAGGGATTACATATTACTGCAGAAATCTTTCCAGGACTTACATTTTGCGTTTCTAACTTGATTTTTTGAATTTATTCAATGAGGCTTTGTAAAGAGCTCAGTTACCTGTTCTTTTAGCCCCATTAAAGAGTCTGCGGCAGCTCCTGCGACAGACCACCAAGGTGGATTGCTATTTTTCCGTTGTGTGCAAGGTTTGCAAGAGATTCTTGTTGCTTCCTTAAAAGCATTAGTTAGATTGCTGACAGCTAATTCTATATCAGCTAATTTCTCTATGATTGGAGGATGTGCAATTATGTTGGTGAGGATTTTCTTATGTTCCTCCCAGTTCGTTTTACGTCTGTTTAGAAAGAATTTGGTATTTTCATTTGTTATGCTAATATTGAATTCAATATAGCGGTGATCAGAAAAGGAGCAGTCAGCTGAGACCCTCCAGTTCCTAATTATATGAGCATGTCGCGCACTAACAAGTGCAATATCTAGTATCTCTTGTCTGTTTGAGACTACAAAAGTTGGTTCTGAACTACTATTTAACACTACTAAGTTTTTATCAATAATGAAATCGAATAGGCATTCACCTCTTTCGTTGGTGTTTGAGCTACCCCAGATATATGTGCGTTTGCATCCGCACCCAACAGGATTGGTATGCCTTTCAAGTTGGCATTGCGTGCCATTTTGTGGACCAGATTATGTGGTGGTTGGTCCGCATGGTCATGCGCCATATAGCAGGATAGAATCCATATGGTGGATCTTCCTGTCTCCCATGCTGCAGTTACAATGACTTCATCACTAAAATCGGAGAGGACGAAGATATTGAGATTTGCTTTTGCTAAGATACAGGATCGAATGTTTTTGTCATTGTTACCTGTTTTTGCTACGTACAGCAGTTTGTAGCCAGTGGTACTGATTCCAAGTATTTTGCCGTTTTTGGTCCACGGCTCTTGGACTAGCACAATATCCTCCCCTTTTTCTGAAAGGCGGAGGGTTAACGCAGCTGATGCTGTCTTAGAGTGGTGCACAATACAACCAAAGTAAATTTATATCAAGTATATGAAAGTAATCACGTAATTCATTTTTTTTCGCGTGTGGAGTAATAAGTTTGGCAGGATCGCCATGTGGTGTAAATGTGTCTGGCAGGATCGCCATGTCGAGAGTGAAAGGATGTTTAAATTTTGTTTCTCTATAGCCCTTTATTTATTTTAAACAGCTGGAAGGGTAAATCACTCAATTTATTAATAAAGAAAAATAAAATAATATTAAATTGAATTAAATTTTTATGTGTCATCAACTCGCGTGTCATCAAGATCTTAAATAATAATAAGGTACAAACTTATGAGAATTTACTTAAGACTACTACTACAACAATTAAAATCTAGAAATTTAATATGTAAACTAATAATAATAAAGATTTGAAGAAAAATTTGTTATCAAAACCTGCTTTGTATATTATGTATAATGAAATTAGAAAAGCAATTCACCAAATAGTTCTTTAGCTACTAAAGAATTTTAGTGATTGCTTCGTAAATTTCTTATTGTTTCAAAATTAGACGATCTGCACTTATCATTGAATGTCAGGTAAATGATTCTAGCTTTTCATGTCCAAAATTTCTGTGCAATAAGTCAGTGGGGTATCGAGGGGTTAGACTATGTATAATTTTAAAATTTTTATTCTGAATTATTTGGAGTTTCTTCGTATGCGATCTGGCAGTTTTGTGAAACCAGACTTGGCAGCCGTAGGTCAGGATAGGTCGAATGTACATTTTAGATAACAGTAACTTGTTCTTCAAGTTAAGCTTAGATCTTCTGTTTAGAATAGGAAACACTTAATTGCTTTATCACAGATGTAATTAACATGTTGTTTAAAAGTTAGTTTTTTTAACAATGACAATACCTAAATATTTAATTTCTTCCTTTTTAGGAATAATATTTCCCCGAAAGCACAAGATTTGAGAAGGCATACGTTTTGGAGATTTGTTGTTAGGATATATAATATCTTGTGTAATATCGTTAACTTTTATTTTCCATTTGTCAAAGTATTTTAAGCTTGATAGAAGATTCTCCTGCATTTTCTTGACTATTGCGTTTGAGCCTTTACCACAACAAATAAAAGCACTGTCATCAGCATAAAAGGCCGCTTCTTGATTTCTGCGGATATTGAAGTCTGAGAAGTATATAGAGTACAGTGTAGGAGACAACACCGGCCCTTGTGGCAGCCCCGCCTGTACCAACCTTACATTAGAAAATTTACCATCAACACATACAATAAACGATCGATTATTTAAAAAATTGCCAATAATTTTTATCAAATACTTTTGGAACTCAAAAGAATTAAGTTTGAACAGTAATCCGTCATGCCAGATAGAGTCAAAGGCCTTTGCAATGTCAAGAAAGACAACGCCAGTGCTCTTACAATTACTTTTATTGTTTTCTATAAAATTAACAACTCTTTTTAGTTGGTGTACAGTGGAGTGTTCTTTACGGAACCCAAACTGTTGATCAATAATTACGTTATTTAGATTTGCAAAATATACAATTCTATTAAGAATAATTTTCTCAAGAACCTTGTCCATCATATTTAGGATACTTATTGGCTGGTACTGGTCGGTAGTTTAGGGTCCTTTCCTGCTTTACGAATTGGAATTATATTAGCCTTTTTAAAACTGGTAGGAAAGTGTCCAATTTTTAAACAAATGTTAAATACTCGTAGAGTAGTTAATGTTTCAAAAAAGTATTCCGGCATATATTTCAATATAACACTGTTGAGACCATCTAACCCGGGGGCTTTATTATTTTTTAGTGAAAAAACGAATGACTTTACTTCCGCGATTTCCGTTATTTCAATGTTATTATTGTCGAGGGGTTCTTGGTAAAGACTCTCCACATAATTCTGAACCTTGGAATCCATAGGTGATGGATTATTAATTGTTAAGGTATGGGCAATACTAAATGCGTCAGCAATGGCTTTAGCTTTTTCTTCGCAAGTTTTCAAAACTTCACCAGAAATCCCTGATTTTACATTTTTAATGGCATTGGAGTTTCCAAAACTTCTTAGAGCCTGAAGGCAGATTTGAAATATATCTAGACCAAGCCTCATTTCTATCCTTATTTAGATAAAAATCAATTAGTCTATTTAATTGTTTGATAATGCTAATTAATTGGATTCAGTAATTTATGTCCCTACATCTCTGTAATTTACGTTTATATCTATTCCTGTACGCAATTAGCATTTTGGATGGGGATGAGATTTCTCTTTTCCAGGAGTTTTTTTTGGCCTAGTGGAATTTTTTTCAATGCCTCGTTAACAATAGGCGTTAAATTGTTAAATAATAAATCTAAATCATTAGGTGTGGACTCGGTACATCCAATGTTTTGACGTCTAAATTCATTTGTGACCCAATCTTTAATGACTGGCCAGTTTGCGTGACTATATAGTGAGTAATTTACATTGAAACTGACCATAGATATAACACGAAATCGGTACATGGTCTGACTGTAAAATATTTTCATAAGTGTTTCAACTCTCGTAGTGAACAGACGCGTTTTTATAATCGTCGCAACTGAATATAAAAAAAAATATTTTCAAGTCACAAAAAATATAAAAAAAACAAAACATTTATTGAACAGTTATTTTACTGGTTTTATTTTATTTTATGCTTGTGTGCAATATACATAAATATTTGCATACACAAACTAATATAAGTGAAAATAAAAAAAGAGAACTCTGATGAGTTCATCTTCTGAAAAAAACAACAATAATCCTACAAGCAGTAGGAATGTGCAATATATAACTTTAGTTGCTGATGACGACAGTAAAAAAAATGAATTAAACAAAAACCTGAATTTAACAGAAAACACAAATACTCGTGCGCGATCATTATCTCTGAACATGTTAAATAGTGATCAAGAAGCAACAACAATTGCACCCATCAGCAAACTTGTCAGCTTAGCTGTACAAACAAACAAACAAACAATAAGTAACAAGGTGACCAACGTGCACAAAATGGTAGATGCGGTGAGTACAATAAATGATAATAAAATTCAAACAGGAATGGACAGATACATAACCGTGTTAAAAAGGGGAAGAAGTCCAAAATCAGCTCAAATTGCTTCAACATCGAAAGTTCCCAGAGATGGAAAAAACAATATAATAAATTCCGAAAATCGTTTCGCGATGTTATCTGAACAAGGCGATGAAGGCACAACTACAACAAGTTCGAGTAAGCCCCCACCCATATATTTAAGAGAACAGAATTCCAGTTTACTGGTTAAAAGCCTTATCTCATTAATTGGAGAAAATGAGTTTTATGTAACTCCAATTAAGCGCGGAAACATCAATGAAACAAAAATTCAGATAGCTCATGAAAATAATTACCGAAAAATTGTTTCAGATTTAGAATCTAAAAATAAAAACTTCTACACGTACCAATTAAAGAGTGCTAAAGGTCTAACAGTCGTAATAAAAGGTATAGACTCTAGCGTGGATCCGGAAGAGGTCAAGTCTGGCCTTGAAAATAGTGGCTACAAGGTGAAAAATGTCTCAAACATTAAAAATAGAGAAAAAATCCCCCAACCAATATTTAGAGTCGAGTTACAGCCAGATGGCATAAAAATAAAAAAGAATGAAGCACATCCAATATATGACTTAAAGTACTTGTTGCATCGAAGAGTTACTGTTGAGCTTCCACATAAAAGAGCTGGACCTGTTCAATGCCTGAACTGCCAAGAATTTGGGCTCACGAAGACTTATTGCAAGTTGCCTGCAGTCTGCGTTGTATGTGGTGAGTTACACAGTACTGCTAACTGTGATAAAATAAAAGGTGATACCATGGCAATTGCGGCGGAAATCACACTGCCAACTATAGAGGCTGCCCCCTTTACTCGTTTTTTAAGAATTCATCAACCAAAAAACCAATGCTACTCCCGTTCAGCCTAAAACCCCTATTAACTATCCACAGTTACCTCAACCGTCCACCAACCAAAATCAATTTTCAAACATTTTCAAGTCTAACGCGACTAGTGCTCAACAACAATCTAACAACAAATTTTCATACGCTAGTATTTTAAAAAGCAATCAGAGTACGGCGCAAAAAACCGTAAATGTAAATGAAGATTCGGGGTATAATTTTAGTCGTATTGAAGCCTCAATTGAGAGCTTAATACAAACTGTAAACACATTTACTCTCAACATGTCCTGTATGATGCAGGAAATGTTGAAAATGCAGTCTACCTTGTTGCAGGCTGTACTAAGCAAACCATGAACTTAAAAATCTGTTTTTGGAACGCAAACGGCATCTGCCAACATAAAAACGAAATAGAATATTTTCTTCAGGATAAACAAATCGATGTTATGCTTATCTCAGAAACTCATTTGACATCTCGAAGCTGTTTCAGAATTAGTGGATATAATTTTTACGACACCAAGGATCCCCGTGGCAGAGCTTGTGGTGGTTCGGGAATCCTAATAAAAACGCGAATAAAACACCACCTGTTGAATGAGTTTTGTGAAGATTATCTTCAAGCAACGAACATCTGCATCGAAACTTACTATCAAAAACTTGTAATATCATCTGTCTATTCGCCCCCAGGATTCACAATTACCGAGAGTCAATATACGGCTTTTTATAAATCACTGGGCCTCCGTTTTCTAGCAGCTGGCGACTACAATGCTAAACACACATTTTGGGGTTCACGTTTAATCACACCTAAGGGACGAATTTTATTCGACACAATATCTTAAATGGGTTTGAATGTAGTTTCAAGTGGACAGCCAACATATTGGCCAACAGATCGACAAAAAATTCCTGATGTTATCGACTTTGGAATTGTGAAAGGCGTGCCCAGCGAGATGGTTGAAGTTGAAGCATCTTTGGACTTATCCTCAGACCACTCGCCTACTATTGTCACTATTTACTCACACACAACATGTGATTCAGCGACGACATCTGCACGTATTAACTGGCTGAAATACAGAAAATATCTGAGTGCTCATTGCTCGGAAAAAATGCCGCTGTTATGAGTCAGACCTGATCAACCCTCCTACATGAACATTTCGCAACTTGTTAACACAAACAGTCACCAGTTCATTGACTTGATCAGTGCATTGACTTGACCAATTGTGCAACTGTTTGCGTTGATAAATTGCGAAATGCCCAAAAGCTTACTAAGCTATTTTTATTAAATACAAACTGGGTCAGAAGAATAGTAATAAATAGCTGAGTAAGAATAATTGTGCAACATTAAAATATTAAAGAATAATTATTGAATAGTAATTAAGTATAAATAAGCTAGGTTTAAGAAATAGAATATCAGTTGAAAAAGCAATCAGTTGAAAAAGCAATCAGTTGTAAAAGAAGACAGTTGAATACAGTTGTAAAAACAAAGAGTTGTAAAGTTAATATTTATAGAATTTGAGTTTTATAATAATAAAGTTGAAAGATAAAAAGAAAATAATAGTGTATTAATTTTAAACATAACATTTTTGGCGCAGCCGGTAGTTCAATTTGCAGAGTACAGGTTTGATACCTTTCGACCAGGAAAAAAGTATTGTGATATTAGAAAGCTATTTTAGCTCAATTTAATTTCATAATACATAATCCTTGTTAAAAGGACTCGTTGTTTTTTTAAGCTAATAGCACCAACTTCTTAAGGTTTTAATTAGCTATTTTAGCTGCCTTAAGTTGTATCGATTCTATTGGTAAACTAAACAACGACCAAACCAGCTACTCGAAGCAAATGGGACCAGTATATTTGGTAATTAATTTAATAGAATTTTTAAATTGTGTTATTTAAAAGTAAGGAGTAAACACAGCTCGTTGGCAGGGAATTTACATTTACGTGAGAAGATATATTTAAATAGATAGGAGATTTAAATCATATGGAGGATTAACAAGCGAAACTAAAGAGAACACAAGAAGAGTCAAGGGAAATTTTAGAACGAGTGTGGAGTCTTATTAGGTATCTTAACAACACAAAAGAGTATACAGAATTAATTAAGCATAAAATAAGAAGCCAAGGGAACATCACAGAATTCGAGAAGATAGATATTTTGTTAGAAGAATTACAGGGACTGCAGGAACATCAAAAAAATCCAACTATATCAGCGGAAATACAAGAATATTCCCAAGTGAACAGGATCTTGAAGCAGCAAAACGACAGCTTAAAGAAAACCGTTGAGGAAGCGGAACAGCAAATTCTGGAAAGCGAAGAAGAGACGCAAGTATTTAAAGATCTTGTGCAGCGTATTAACCCTAATTTGACTACGGATCAGCTGCAGCAGGCCATTGGGAACAAAAAAGAACTCAGAGATAAAACCCGACAAATCGAAACTCTGAAGGCACAGATTCACGAATTGAAGGAAGGCAGAACGAGAAAAGAGATTTCCACTAACAACGTTACAATCAGCAACAACATGACAAGCTTCAGCGAAATTTTGAAAACTATTTCCCATGTGGTACCGATTTTCTATGGAACAGATGGACCAGACCTCAGTACCGAAGCGAATAAATTTATTGAAGGGTGCATGTTGGCAAAGGATAAACTAGGGGAAACAGGTGATGTGGTCGACATAATTAGGTGTATAAAAACGAGGCTGTTTGGAAATGCATACAAATATTTACACAATAAGGAATTCGCAACTGTAGAAGCGCTTTGTATGGCTATCCGAGAAAAATTTACGAAGACCAGATCATTAACAGAGGTACAGGAATTAATTTTTAATAGTAAGCAAAGTTCAACAGAAAGCGCGTATGAATTTGGAGAGAGACTAGAGGCACTCCTTAGTAATGCAACAGATCTAATTGCATCACAGTGGCAAGACGTTTCCCATCGAAAATCCATGATAGACCATTGTAACCAATCAGCTGTAAGAAGTTACATAAGAGGCTTACGATCCCGAGTTATCTAGCCTGCTAAAAATAACCAAGAATGCTCAAAATCTATTGGATACTAGCATGTATTTTCCAAACGTCACAACAGTTCAAGGCGAAGAACCTTTACACGAAACGGTTAAACAACTGGTAAGAGAAGTGCGACAACTATCCCTGAATAAACATAACATTTTTGGTAACAACGGCAGCAGAAATGACAACATAACATTTAGCCACTCCATACCGAACAATAATATACAGAGGAACCAAACAAAATACTGCAGTTTTTGCAATAGACAAGGTCATTCGTTGAGCGAATGTTTTAACAAAAGAAACAGCACCCACTATAATCAAGGCAGATGGCAGGAGTATGCTGATTACAACTCTAGATCCAACCCGCAGAATTTTCCGTTAAATCAAAACAGAGCTCGTATTCAAGGCAACAACGATAGAGAACGACGGTGCTATAGCTGCAATCAACAGGGACATATTTCGTCCAATTGCCCTGGAAATAGTAACAACGGCAGCAGAAATGACAACAATAATAATAGAAGCAATAATAACGGCAATAGAAACAACTACACGCATAGAAACAATTACACGCATAGAAACTATACGAATGATTCGGGAAACGGGGAACGGCCCAGTCAAAATAAACTGACTGGAACGCCAATAAATACAGAGATAACTCAAATCAAACCAGTACTAATCAGAAAGAAAATAGAAAGCCACACTTGGTAGCCGCTCAAGATCAGACATTCAACATTACAAATTTGGATATCAATAGAATAGATATATCAGAAGAACCAGAGAACAGGAACCCGTATACGGAAACAACACAAACCAACAAAGCAACGAAAGAGAAGAAACGCTGCAGTTCACCAAGAAAGCCACGTCGGAGGAAAAATACTCGCATCACCTTGTTGTCTGACACGAGACCCACAGGATCGACATGTCACGAAAGTAGAGACGTTTTAGAGAAAGTCCTGAATTGTATGGCAACGATGTTACATTACCTAATGGTGACATGGAACAATATGAAAATATTAAAATATAATATAAATGACAAGTTAAAGGGAAAATCGATCTGCAGCGCTAGTAGGGAAATTTTAAATAAATTCCTGAATTATATGGCAATAATGTTACACCACGTAAATGTGGCATGGAGTAACATAAAAATCATAAAATATGATATAAAAGACAAGGTAAAGGGAAAAAGGAACTTCCTACGATATCATGCACACCACACAGAATCAAAAATAGAACATAGACGGAAGAGCTGTAATACTAGTAACGGAGAACACAGGACAGATGATGCATACATAACTTTTCCTTGTATAGAAGCAAGAAAAGAAACACTACTATTGTTGGTGGACTCGGGAGCAGATACTTCACTTGTAAAGAATGAGGCTTTAGCACCACACATAAAAATCAACAAAAATGAGCGGAAGACGTTGTTAGGAGCATTTGGAGGGAACATAAGTACAGAGGGAACCATAACGGTAAACCATAAAAGCATAGACACACTTTCTTTAAAAATGCACGTAGTACCAAAGGGTAGAAATTTGCCGGCAGATGGGCTACTGGGCAGAGATATGATGTGGAATAAATCAATAATGGACACAATTACAAAAAACGTGAAATTTTTTGAGAGCCAGCAGGAGATAGCTTCCTTACCACTTATTCCGGAACCACCACAGTTATATATAGCAGAAAAAACTGCTATCAAGGGTCGCTGCCAGGGAGTTGTATCAGCAATAACAACAGCCAAGGGAGAAATAATAGTAAAAAAAGCAGAAATCATGCCAGGGGTCTTTGTGGGGGAAACCCTAACATCCATCAAAGAGGGAACAGCATTCATTCCTATCCTGAATACCAACGATTTTACGATAAACACATACCACAAAATAAAACTGAATTATGAAAACCCCGAAAACTTCAGAATAGAATCAACGGCAAACATAAATACCACAGGTACCACGGACAATACGGCGAGAACAGAATTACTATTGAAAACATTACAGCTTAGCCCAGATTTGAATCCGGAAGATCGGGGCTCGATCGAGAACATCTTGAAATCATACGACGTGTTTCATCTATCCGGGGATAACCTAACGTACACAAATGTACTCAGCCATAAGATACCAACCGACCCCAGGCAACCTCCAATTAATACTAAGCAATATAGGCTGCCTGAGGTCCACCGAAATGAAATTAATAGACAAGTAGGACAAGTGATCAAAGATGGAATCATCATACCCAGCATTTCACCTTGGAATTTCCCAATTCTGTTAGTACCCAAGAAGGCAGGAAAGGACGGGGAGAAAAAATGGCGTTTAGTGGTAGATTTCAGAAAAGTGAACGATGCTACAATAAAACAAGTATTCCCCATACCGAGGATTGATGAAATGCTAGATCAACTAGGTTACAGCCGGTATTTTTCTACTCTGGATCTAGCGAGTGGATACCACCAAGTTTTGATGGATAAACAGGACCGACAGAAAACCGCTTTTAGTACCAATTTGGGTCATTTTGAATTCAATCGCATGCCTTTCGGATTAACAGGGGCCCCAGCCACTTTTCAAAGAATAATGAACTCAATATTAACAGGACTACAGGGAGTTAACTGCTTCGTCTACCTGGACGATATAGTCATCTACGGGAGAAACCTTGCGGATCATCAGCTACGTCTGAAACGTGTACTAGACGTCCTAAGAAGATACAACCTCAAGTTGCACCCCAAGAAATGTCACTTTCTGCAAAGGGAGGTAGTTTATCTGGGCCACAAGTGCTCAGAAAAAGGCGTACTACCTGACCCCAATAAAACTAAAGCTGTAAGGGACATACCCCCTCCCAAGACTATTAAAGAGCTTCAAGCATTCCTAGGGTTGATCAACTACTACAGAAAGTTCATTCCGAACTCATCGGAAACTGCATTGCCACTAAGCAAACTATTAAGAAAAAACGTAAAATGGGAATGGACACAGGAGTGCCAGAGCGCCATGGACAAACTGAAAGCGGCAGTAGCAAATCCCCCTCTACTACAGTACCCTGACTTTTCTAAACCGTTTATTCTGACTACGGACGCCAGCAATACAGCACTAGGAGCTATTCTTTCTCAAGGAGAGCTAAGTAGCGATTTACCAATCAGTTTCGCAAGCAGAGTACTAAGCGCAACAGAAAGGCGATATTCCACTATAGAGAAGGAGTTGCTTGCCATCGTATGGGCGACAAAAACGTTTAGGCCATATCTACTGGGCAGACATTTTACAATTTTCACAGACCATAAGCCCCTGAAAGGCATAGCCAATTTAAAAAACCAGGAGGGCAGATTGGGCCGTTTAAGACTGAAACTTTTAGAATACGATTTCGAAGTACGATATAAGCCCGGGAAAACAAACCAAAACGCGGACGCCCTTAGTCGCCTTCCAGTAGAGGAAATAAACGTAGGGGCAGTAACCAGAGCGAAAGCAAGAGAGACACACGCAACCCAGTATAAGAAAGACGAAAAAAATTCAGATTTTAGAACTTTTTCTCGTGGGAATCTGGTTCACGGACGGAGAGATGCACATTGAGAAACTGGAGTCAGCTGATGGTTACGCTGAAATACACATGGGGTCGGTAAAAATAGCCTCAAAATTTGAATACATCCTTCATCACATCGATATCCCACAAATAGCAGACTCTGTCAGCGAGGTCCGCCTTAACCTACCAAAGATACTACCGATTCCCTATAGGGAACTCATCATAAAAGAACTCAGTGAAATTGAGAACGGCATTCATACACTACTGCCAGGCCGCGTAAAACGTGGTTTGCTAAACATTGGAGGAAAGGTGATGAAGTGGCTCTACGGCACACTAGATGAGGAGGACCGGCAACTAATAAACCAACATTTCGAGGTGATTGACGCTAACGGGCACCAAATCATCGAACAGTCAAATCAACAGGTCCACATAAACAAAAGATTCAATACGTCAATTAACCAGATGGTGGAAGCAATAAATGAGAACAGGAAGACTCTGAACAGCTTGACTCAGATCAAGCAGGAATCAGAGCTCCAGCACTACCGCGACGTTGCGATTTTCCAGCTTTTCAAACTCATGGAGATGAAAAGCCAAGTGAAGACCGTACAAGAGTCCATCGCACTAGCGAAAATGAAAATTTTCAATCCAGCACTATTGACCATTGAAGAAATCCAGTAGTACAAAATATATGTGGAAACTTTACAAGACATGCAGATGGGAGTAGCATTACATAGGCATAGCAGCCTGATGTTCATAATCAGATTGCCCATCGAAACCATGAGTTTAAAAAAATCCCTAATAATACCCATTCCAAACGACAGCCACCACCAAATAGATGCCGAAAGAGAATACGTAGTGAGGAACGACAAGGGCGTTTTCGGGTACAAAGGTGAAAGAGATTTCAAAAGCTTAAGTCAACCGAAAATATGCGTTTTCAGAGGAAAGTGCAACCTGATCCTACACGAAGCAGAAACCGTAGAGCTAATAGAAGAAGGTACGATCGTAGTCAGCAATGCAGACAAGACACCAATGTCAACAAAGTGCGACGACCGACGTTTAAACCTCACTGGAACCTACCTGTTTTCGTTTTACAATTGCAGCATAACAATACGTGACCAAACCTTCGTTAGCCATGTCATAGATGTAACCCAGAAGTTTCTGTTAGTAAGAGGTAACAACAATGTGGCCACGGAAATTATACCTACCTTGGAGAATCTACACATAAAGCAGATCAGCAACATCAACACGATCCGGGAACTGAAATTCCAGCAGAATGTTTTGAATAACGTTACGTATACAACAATAATCGTTATTACGACAGCAGCAATAATAATCATATGGGTGTTGTGCAAACGACATAATCAAATAAGGGTCAAAATAAACAATGAATTCCCGGAACGTGGCCCAGAGTTGAAGAGAATTGTGAGAAACCATTTACAGGACCAGAATTCCCCCACGTTTGAAGTATCAAAATACACGTACCAGCATCAAGACCAACAACTACAACAACAGCAACAAGCTCCAATAGATTTAAACTCAGAACACACCAACTACATTTAAGATTTAGAATAAAAATCTTCTGACCCAAGGAAAACCATACATTGAGAAAACATCTATAATTGGATGTTTTCTTCCGCAAAGGGGGAGGAATGTTATGAGTCAGACCTGATCAACCCTCCTACATGAACATTTCGCAACTTGTTAACACAAACAGTCACCAGTTCATTGACTTGATCAGTGCATTGACTTGACCAATTGTGCAACTGTTTGCGTTGATAAATTGCGAAATGCCCAAAAGCTTACTAAGCTATTTTTATTAAATACAAACTGGGTCAGAAGAATAGTAATAAATAGCTGAGTAAGAATAATTGTGCAACATTAAAATATTAAAGAATAATTATTGAATAGTAATTAAGTATAAATAAGCTAGGTTTAAGAAATAGAATATCAGTTGAAAAATCAATCAGTTGAAAAAGCAATCAGTTGTAAAAGAAGACAGTTGAATACAGTTGTAAAAACAAAGAGTTGTAAAGTTAATATTTATAGAATTTGAGTTTTATAATAAGAAGGGATACTTTTTTTCTCAGCCGTTCACGAGAAATGTAAAACAACAAAAATTAACCGTTGAAATTAAAAATTTTGTTTAGCATTGGATAAACTTATATTTAATATTTTTTTAGATTTAAGATTTGAAAAACTTATTGATAATTCAATTTAAATAATTAAAGATTCAATAAATAATAAAATTATCACAAAAAAAAAAATAAGTCTCTAGGGTCGAGCATTCCTGCTGAGTTAGATAACAGAATGTCGACAGTGGATGGCTGAACTGGAGTCGAGGTTTGGCCAAACCGTGTAAATGTGTTTGAGTAATACAAATAATAATTACCTGGCATGCAATGCCTATAAATCTCCTTACCGGCAGTGTTGTTAGAAACACAGTTCCAATGATTGTAATGTGCATTCAAATCACGTGACGCACTTGGGTCCGTTAATTCGGTCCCTTTGTGATACCCAAATAAAAAGAAGTCATCTTAAGTATGTGTGAGCAAGTCGAGGTCAGTTTTAAAGTTAGAAGTATAAACTGGGCTATACGCTGAAGTGAAAATTACAGGGCGCCTATTTACCCAAATCTCTATAGAAATATTTTCGATATCACGTCTTGGTTTTAGGTAATAACTTATGTACTAAATTACATAACTTATGTACAAAGTACACCTCCACCATGAGGTAAACGGTCATCTCGATTAACTTTGTAGTCTCCAAATTGAAGTTTTTGATGCGGTTTTCAAAAGGTTTCATTGAGCATTAAAATATCGATGCTTTTGTCGTGAAGAACTTGTTCGAGCTGTGAAGCGGCTGACTCCGTTGTTGTTGTTGTAACAGCTAAAATGCTGTTGGTAACGGGAGTTCTTTCCTGTGGAAAAAACTTCCGTCTGATACAGCTGTCGCTGAGATGACAATCCTTGGCCGAATTGAATTCGGGTCGTTCCGGAGCGAAGTTCCGATTGTCCGTAGTTATGCCTTGTCCATTTCAGTGCATAACATGAACTTTTTGAATAAATGTTGAATTATATGGCATATTTAAGCTTGTATACACATGATTCCCAGCACAGGCTGGGCATACTGCAACTCGGTTGCAGTTTTTCGCTCCATGACCATACATAGCGCATTTGTAACATTGAGTAGGTCCCCTGTTGCCCTTCGGTGGCCTTCTCCAGTACACCGCGATGTTACAAAAACATCTAATATTAAATTTTCGTCTTATTTTTCGATTTTCTATCGCCCTATGTAATTTTTTTTTTCATTTAGAGCTGCGTCACTAAACTAGATTTGTTCCATATATTCTATATGCATATGTATATATGTATGTATTACAAAAATTCAAGAAAGTAAATTTTCAAGTTGAAAATAAAATTTTAAGTTGAGAATAATAAAACGTAAGTAGCACATTTTATTATTAGCTGGTTACGTATGTAAGTGACAAACAATTTTAGAAGATGATCAAAAACACTTTTGTAAATGGAAAATTAACGATAATACAAATCTAAAATAAGCATAAGAATATTTATAGGCTATTATAAAAATTTCGCCAAAAAAAAAATTCAAGTGAATCGGAAATAGGAAAAAACTTCTCCTGTAAAATTTGTTTTTTGTTGGTTAAGTTATTTTGACGGTTATGGCTCGATATGTACCCTGTTGCTTACGCACCGCTCAACGCTCTGATTTAGGTATGGCTGTTAGTTTCCGAGTTATGGACCTCTAAGGTTCCTGTACACAAAATGCGTACGATTCTTTCTTTTCCATTACTAATAAATTGTCGTATTGTCGCATATATTACCCAATCGTTATTGGGTCATAGTTACGGTGACCACATTTTTCGATAAAAAAAAACACTCAAAATTAAATAAAAATTATTGGTATTTACTTAATTACATGGGTCAATGCTAAGTTTCCCCACAGTACCTCTAAACCAAAGACACGAAACTATAAAGGCCGGTATACTAAAGGTTATCCAACCCCGAGGTGTTACGCGACCCGTGCATATCGGATTTTTGCAGTCGGGGCAAGAGACTGTATTATAACGGAGCCTTGCTGATACCTGGGCACCTCAGCAAGTACTGACGCCCTTACGACGTTACAGGGGGCTATGACGTGGTCAACAACAACAACAACAACTAACGACTCGGCACAACGGAACGCAAATGACGGGACTCTGACGACGGCGAGCAGGGTGGCTACACCAGGTCCTGTCAGCTCACGGACAACTGGTGAGGCGAGGAGCCAGGGTGGCACACCCAACCTGGCGTTTCAACCAGAGGCAGCACAGCCAAAAGGCGACTGCCAAAAAACACGCGGTGAGGTACATGCGGACTCAAAGCCCTGCACCTCCAAAGCCGCTAAAGCCATTGCCGCTAGGTCGGCCAAATCCTCCCCAACCAAGACGGCAAAGGACAGCACGACCAGAGACGGGACACTGTCGACGGCGAACAGGGTGGCAACACCAGACCCTGCCAGCACACCCAACCTGGCACTTCACCAAAAAACAGCTGAGCTAAAAGCAAGCTGTCAAAAATCTCGCGGTGAGGTACCTGTGGACTTCAGGCCCAGTACCTCCAAAGCCGCCCAAGCCCTTGCCGCCAAGACGGCTAAAACTCCCTTTTCAGGGGCCAGGTCGGTCAAGGCTAAGCCAGACAAACCTGGCGCCCTCAATGCAGGGGAAAGGACCGGTAGGATAACCTCCGGCCCCAATACTCTGCCACCCCTTGCCAACTCCGGCAAAACAACAACACCCGGACACATTGTACATTCCAAAAGGGCTGCAACGTTACGCCTTACGTTTTATTTTGATCCTAGGATCTCTACCGGCTGATCAGCTCACAAATGAGCAGACAGCTTCTCTCACATGGGCGAAAGCCCACATGGCTGCACTGCGCAGCAACCCTCCCCTTCAGGGACTAAACGGCAACGTTCAGAGGAGGAAAACGCAGCAAAATCACATTAAGTTGATGGCCTGTGCAGACGAGCGCTCAGCGACGCTGCTAAAGCAGGCCATTGATTGCATAGGTGAGGTATGGCAGGGTGCTAGCCTAGATGCGGTTTCTATGGAGGAGATTCCCAGACTTCCTAGAGCCTTTGCCATAATACCTGACGAACCATCGGCACCGAAGGAAATCCTTAAGATCCTTCGGTGCTGCAACCCTGACCTAACAACCAGTGACTGGAAGGTAGCAAAGGTGTCTGCGGCCGAAGGGTGCAAAAGGAAGGTGATTCTGATCCTGAATCAGGAGTCGCTGGCGCTAGTTCGGGAGAGGCAAAACAAATTGTTCTATTGTTTTAGCACAATTTTGCTGCGCTTCTACCGGACTGACGCCAGACGGAATCGCGATCCGGGCCATGAAGGCATACCGCCAAAAGACAGTACGATAAGCGATGTTGCCGCGACCTCATCCGATAGAGAAGACGCTCAATCAACCCCGAAGACGATCTGCTGGCCTCTGATGAGGACCAGGAGGACGTCGACGTCACATTAACATGAAAAATGGAGGATGGTGAAGGTGACACAAGTCAACCTGCACACTATAAAGCAGCATCTGCTGCAATGTTTCTCCGGGTGGTAGAGAAGAAGGAGGAGCTAATCATGGTCCAGAAACCCTGGGTCCATAAAGGACGGGTTTGTGGACTAAACCTAAGGGGCTACAAGCTCTTGGTTTCCAATGGTACAGGTAATATCAGATCTTGCATATTGGCTAAAAACTCTTTGCGCATCTTCATTTTATCTGAGACTGAATCCGGCAACATCTGGGTAGTCTCCAGCTACATGGCCCATGACCACAGTGAGCGTCCACCAAACAACTTGGTACGCGGGATTGTGGCTAAAGCTGAAAGCACAAGGACGCCAATTATAATCTGTGCTGATGCGAACTCGCACCACATCACATGGGGCAGTAAAGACACCAACGCACGATGTAAGTCTCTTTTCGACTTTATTATCAATAATAATCTTGAAATAGCAAATAGGGGTTCAGAACCGACTTTTATTGTCTCAAACCGAAGTGAGGTTTTAGATATTAAACTGATTAGTGCACACCACAACAGTTTAATTAGCGACTGGAAGGTCTCGGACGACTGTTCCTTTTCTGACCATCGTTATATTGATTTCTCCATAGGGTATTGCGCAGATAGACCAAATCCTCTGTTAAACAGAAGGAAACGCTCAGCGTACTTCTTGACACCCACTTTCCCGGTAACGCACCGGTTTCCACTACAGTTACCGCCACCGGTGATATAACTACTTCGCCTGAGCCAGTTATTGTACCGCTGGAGAATGACAGAATCAGATGGGCGATCAGTACCTTCGATCCATTCAAATCTCCTGGACCAGATGGAATTATTCCAGCGGACCTACAGAGAAATATGGACCTAGTCGTGCCCTGGCTCTCTGAAATCTTTACAGAGTGTCTGAAAAGGGCATACATTCCGGCTTGCTGGAACCTGTGTAAGGTCGTCTTCATCCCCAAGGGATGCAAGACGTCTCACACTAAACCTAAAGATTTCAGGCCTATCATCCTGACGTCCTTTCTGCTAAAAGAGCTATAGATATATATCTCAGAATGTCCATACCAAAGGAACTTCTATCCCCCTCACAGCACGCCTACACAAAGGGCAAGTCTGTCGAAACTGCTCTCCACTCATTGGTCAGTCACATAGAGAAATCTCTCGTACAAAAAGAATTCACTATGGTGGCTTTCCTGGACATAGAGGGCGCCTTCAATTTTGTCAAACCGGATTCAATCATCAACAGCATGATAGAGTTGGGGATTGACATCAATATCTGCAGGTTCGTAAAAAATCTGCTAACTGGAAGGGTCATAAGTGCATCGTTTGGATCTGCCACTGAATACAGAGCAGTGAATCGGGGCACCCCACAAGTTGGTGTCTTCTCACCGCTCTTGTGGAATCTGACCATAAACTCTCTACTGCTAAGCCTAGAGCGGAAGCTGGTTAAAACCGTAGCTTACGCTGGCGACGTGGCAATAGCTATCTCTGGTAAATACCTGAGCACAATATCTCAGTGTATGGAATCTGCCCTGACACTCCTCAGCGAATGAAGTGTTAGCTGTGGGCTTGGCGTCAATCCGGCGAAAACCGAATTGGTGCTATTTACCAGGAGGCACAAGATTGGAGACTTTGCGCCCCCCTAGACAGCAAACTATTTTGTAACCTAAACACCCAGTATAAAGCAAAAGAGCAATTGGTCGCAGCTGGGGCATCGAACCCCGAGGGACCAACTGGATCTTTGAGACGGTAATTAAGCCCATAATTTTCTATGGGGTTAGTCTGGTGGGAAGCGCTAGAGAAAGACTCCCACCGACGAACTATAGAGAAAATTTTTCGGCTAGCAGCGATCCTGATAACGGGAGCGCTCAGGTCTACTCCAACGAAGGCATTGTTCGCTATGCTGAACTGGCTTCCGGTGGATGTTCTGACCAAACAGCTAGCTCTGATTGCGGCGATCAGACTGAACGCCACATGCTCATGGACGAGAACCGATCTTGGCCACTCCAAGATTCTCAGGCAGCACCAAGCGCTCCATGACTTCACCGACTACTGCCCACCGGAACCGTATTTTGGCGGGCTTTTTCAATCCACTGTTCCCAATAGGGAATATCACTCCCTACCCCCTGCCACCGAAGGAGTCACCAGAGTTTTCAATGATGACGTAAACACTGGGGGAGGCTTCTATGTGGAAAACTTCAACGTCAAGGTTCCATTCAGACTTCGGGATGGCTGTAGCGTCCTGCAAGCCGAAGTCTCGGCCATTACGAGAGCGGCAAGATGGCTTAGGTACTATAGGATATCGGAAGACATCCATATTTTTACCGACAGCAAAGCGGCCATCGCTGCTATAAATGGTGTATACACTACATCGATGGTGGTAAACGAATGCCGGAAATCTCTAAACGAGATAGCGAGACATTCAAGAGTAACACTAGTCTGGATCCCAGGGCACTCAGAGTGCACTGGTAACGATATTGCGGACGAAACTGCCAAAAAGGGCGCATCATTGAGCAAATCGATGATATGTCACTTCGTTGGTATTCCTCTATCTCACTGCAAGCGATTGATCCAGCAGGAATCATTCAATCTTGCTCAAGAAAGGTGGGAACAAGAACATACCTGTCGAATCGCCAGGTCCACTTGGCCCCGCTACAGCCTGCACAGAACCCGCGATCTACTCAGGCTTGATAAATGTCACACAAGACGACTAGTAACAGTGCTAACGGGGCACTGGTGTTTCGGGACTCATGCCAAAAGGATGGGCCTAAGTTACAATGACTACTGCAGAAGTTGTAACGATGAGGAGGAAGAAGAAACAGTTCTTCATCTTCTATGTCAATGCCCTGCGCTTAACAGCATTAGGGCGGATACTATGGGCTCCAACACTCTGCCAGACCTCGACAGTCTGGCGAACATGGGGCTCACCAACCTATCCTCCTTCCTGCATCCAATTGACTGAGCCCTGTCTGCTGTAGGGTATCACAAAGGGACCGAATCAACAGACCCAAGTGCGTCACGTCTCAGATGTGACGGCCCTAGAAACCTAACCTAACCTACTTAATTACATAGATATATTTTATATCAATAAAATAAAAATATAATTCAAACAATGTAATACAAGTGACTAGTATAAGTAGTTACATATATATGTACTTATTTTAATGTTTAAAACAGAAATTAAATATGCCTAGAAGTTCATACGTCGTTAAAGCAAAAAATTAATTCATTAATCAAAATTAACATAGAAATTAAATTTAGCCAATAATAAATAAATAACAAAATTCAATAAATAAAAATAACTAAAAACAATAGTTTAAGGCATCGATTGTCACAAAGAGAACATGAAGGAAACATCAATGTATTGCTGATTTTACACTTGTAGAAATTGCTTGTTACATTTATTTTTTACTGTAGCTTAACATCATATTAAAAGTTTGTATGCATACACACTGGATTGGTTTAGCGTGTTTATGAACGAAAGAATGAACGAATGAATGAATTTACATAATTAAAAAAATATTTACATTAAAAAATATATATACAAAAAAGCTTCTTCCCACTCTACATTCCACATGCTGAAAAATTAAAATATTCAGAGTGTACTGTGAATAACAAATAAAGAGACTAAAAATAATAAATATTTTCTTGCCCTCTTTTGCTTGTGTTTTGTTGTTGCAAATTCTAAAAAAAAAGCGACAAAGATCCTCATTTATTGACTGCTACACTGTTGCCAATTCAACTATTTTCTCGTCAAATCTAGCTATTTTTCATTACATATTGCGGGAAAAATTATGATTTAGCTATTAGCGGGAAATCTAGCGATTTTTGGTTTCTTGACTTCTTACTTTTTTCAAGCGTTATTATATTATTAAAAATAATATAATTTTGGTCAACATTGTCGAAGAGTTGCTACAAAGCAAAATGTATCTGGCAAGTTAACGCACTAGATCAGCTGAAAGCACATACTTAGTCAATTGGTGCAATTACCATGATATCATCATCGTCTATCAAACTGTTTATAAATATTCCCTTCTTTACTGCATTTGACATTTTTTACACTTTTCAATTTTTTTTTTGACAGCTACAGAGTATTTGATCACATGCCTATGCACTACTACAAGTTTTTTATTGTTGTAGAAATGGGTGTACCTGCAAGTTGTGAAATGACACAAAGTGAGTCTCTAAAGCGGTATTTATAAAAATCCGTTATAGTGTGAATTGTGCTATTTTTTTTTTTTTGCATTGTAATCTTTTGCTTAAAAAAAAGATATACTTATATGTGTAACAAATTTTAATGCAATTTTCCCTAAATACAACCAAAAATTTCGTCGGGAATGGCTAAACCATGGTCAATTAAAGTCTTGGCTGGTGCAGGATGAAAAGGACGAAATAAAAGGACTTTCCAAATATTACAGATGCTCACTTTCAGCAAAATTATATGAACTTCAATGTCACGCTGAGACAAAAAACACAAATCGGCCGCTTCGATTAGAGCCTCATGTTGGAGAAAATTTAACTTTGAACAAAATGAAACTATTGTTGATAATTGTTAAGTACAAGAAGCCGCATTAGTTTTATTTATATGGATATCAAAGTACGTCGAATAATTCAATTAACCACCTCAGTGACTTGTGAAAAAAGAATTTTGATGGAACTGGCAAAATTCGTATTCATAGAACAATATGTACTGCAATAAAAAAAAAATGTTTTAGCCCCTCATTTCGTATTTGAGCTTAGGAAGCATATTTCATCATCTAAGAACAGCATATTAATGGATGAATCTACAGATATTAGGGAAATTGAAACAGCTTTCCCAAAATGTATGCAACATTTCATAATAAATAGAAATTAAGCTATTTATAGCTAAATTTTTACGTATTTTTCAAAATTAGCTATTTTCTAGCTATTTTCGATCATAATTTAGCGATATTTTTTGGTAAAAGTGGACTGCTATCATTCAACTGATTATGTTTCGTATTTACGCGTGTGAAGAAAAAAACATGGAGTTATCAAACCGGAAGTTAATGTTTTTATGTTTTTCTTATGAAAAATGTAAACAAAGAGTGAAAAAAAATTACGACTTTGAATGCAATAATTTTAAAGTAATATTTTAATAAATTAAAAATATAAAAATGAGAATATATAGCAAAATTCCTCTAGTATCAGATTTTATGACTGTCATTATTGACATTTTAATTATAACGAATATATCCGGAGGTTTCTTCGAACAATTTTCAAAACACTATTTCATTGATATCTCAGAAACTAGAGGGGGTGCGCATATAACACTACACGCAATCGAATGAGGTTGAAAATACGCATCGATTGTGGTTTCAACTATTTTCCCGGAGGTTTTCTGAGAAAAGTTGTACACTTATCAACATTTTTTTTACAAAAAAAAAAACACTTTTAGTAATTTGCAAACAACTCACAAAGTAGAAAGGGTGCGCATATGACACTACACGCAATCGAAAGAGGTTGAAAATACGCATCGATTGTGGTTTCAACTATTTTCCCGGAGGTTTTCTGAGAAAAGTTATATACTTATCAAAACTTTTTTTACAAAAAAAACACTTAGTAATTTGCAAATAACTCATAAAGTAGAAGGGGTGCGCATATGACACTACACGTAATCGAATGAGGTTGAAAATACGCATCGATTGTGGTTTCAACTATTTTCCCGGAGGTTTTCTGAGAAAAGTTATATTCCATCAAAAATTTGAAAATCGGAAAAAGATTTTTTTTGTTTGAATATATTGGGCAGCACTGTAAAATATTTTAGCGAACACGTTTTTTTCTGAGTTAACATATTGACTTGGCAGCACTTGTAAGCAAAAACATTACAGATATTTTGTAAAAAACATCATTCGGCACACTACTTGGTACATGCTAAACGTAAACAAAGAATGAAAAAAAATTACGACTTTGAATGCAATAATTTTAAAGTAATATTTTAATAAATTAAAAATATAAAAATGAGAATATATAGCAAAAGTCCTCTAGTATCAGATTTTATGACTGTCATTATGGACATTTTAATTATAACGAATATATCCGGAGGTTTCTTCGAACAATTTTCAAAACACTATTTCATTGATATCTCAGACACTAGAAAGGGTGCGCATATGACACTACACACAATCGAATGAGGTTTAAAATACGCATCGATTGTGGGTTCAACTATTTTTCCGGAGGTTTTCTGAGAAAAGTTATATTCCATAAAAAAAATATGAAAATCGGAAAATGACTTTTTGGTTTGAACCTATTGGGCAGCACTGTACAATATTTTAGCGAACACGTTTTTTTCTGAGTTAACATATTGACTTGGCAGTACTTGTAAGCAAAACATATCGCACCCTAAATACAAAAGGGTCACAATTCAAAATAATAAAATTTTCAGGAGAGACAAAAAACTGTTTTCGTGCAGAAGCAACCACTTAACATAAAAATAGACATAACTGTATTTTTCCAGTTAATGAAGATACTAATCTGAAAGAAATTTTTGTTAGCGATGTGTACGCTGAATTAATTTATGGAAAAAAGTCAGTTTTGGAAAATTTGAGTTGTGACCCTTTTGTATTTAGGGTGCGATATACACGCGCTTGATATTGTTAAAAAATTACTATTAATTAATTTTAATATTGTTTGCAAAAGTTAAAGAATATTAAATTCAGACATTGTTAAAGAAATGTCACAATTGCAATGCTCCTATTGATATCTTGATGTAGCAGATGACCATTATCTACATTGTGGAAACTGTGGTAATTTTAAAAGAAAAAAACATAAATGCCCAAACTGCAATTATTATGTTTGCGAAAGTTGCTTGAAATGAATATATAACGATAGTTTCATTGAATGTAAAATTTGTACTAACCATATTTTAAGATAAAGAAGTGTGTTCAAAATTGCCAAAAGCCAACATAGTCATATCTCATAAAATTCGTTTACGATATAATGCAGAATAATTTAATTTATCGGATCTTGCATTGTGTAAAAATTTTTAACTAATAGTTAGTATACACTTATTAAAAAATTATATTTTTCAGTTGCAATTAAATTTTAAAATTTATTAAAGTAATTTTCTACAATACTAATTTTTTGAGTTATGACTAGTGTTGTGATTCACAATTGAACTACCCTCCTACATTGCACTTATTTGTTAATGCAACAATAACAGTTCATTAACTTGAGTATTGTTTGCGTTGACAAATTGTGCAATGTTGCTCTTTCGCAATAGCGAAAATATTTGGGTCAGAATCAAATATTAAGAATTGCATATTCCCTTTGTGTAACTAGTTTTTAAGATAGTATAAATAGCTAGTGCTAAGTCATTTTAAGAGAGAGAACGTTTGAACATGTAAAATTTCAACGGATTAAGTGTTAGTTTTCAACCGTACAGAATAGACAGCCTGATAAAAGACTAAATTCTAGCTACCTTCGGTCTGTCAAATCCTGCATTGATGAAAATATAGGACTTAATGGGCAACAGTACAGAATAGACAGCCTGATAAGAGACTAAATTCTAGCTACCTTCGGTCTGTCTAATACTGCATTGTTGAGGGTATAGGACTTAACAAGCTTCCATATCCTAACTATAAAAACATACATAATTTAAATAAACGGTTTTTTTTTTCTCTCAAATAAGTAAAACGAGAAAGTTTCCGAATAATACTAATAATAAAAACGGTTCACTGCTACGTGTTTTTAAAAACGAGTGAAGAGATGACAAATTTAAGCCTGAAACTGGTAA
Organism: Lypha dubia; assembly: GCA_947311025.1. Lineage (NCBI taxonomy): Eukaryota > Metazoa > Arthropoda > Insecta > Diptera > Tachinidae > Lypha > Lypha dubia. The sequence continues at coordinate 74,246,702 of OX371260.1, forward strand.
GTACATTGTTATAGTTCTCTTTATTATATGAATGGACAGGCCACAGAGGAGCACAGACGATTTAGTTGCAAAGTTAGAGACATACAATTTTGAGGTAGACAGCTTACGAGTTCTAGCATGGGCAGAACTTGCTAATTTGAAGTCAGACAAGAGCACTACAAGCGTGCATAGGGAGATCGTGAGGAAAAGGAGATTGAAAGTTAGAGGAAGTAGGATACATATTACAAGTGTTGTTGGAGATTAATGAAGAACAATCAGACGAATTTTCAACAAGGGTAACCGAATTAGAGGAAACAAAAGAATTACTTGAAAATCATAGCAGAAAAATACGTGAGCAACTAAGCTACACAGAAAGTTTACTCGAAGAAGTAGTCAAAGAAAATACGGAACTAGTTAGTCAATTAAAACAAAAAGAGTTAAGTGAAAGGGAGTTTAAGAAGCAACTGAAAAAACAACAGCTGATAGAAACACAGAACGACACGGTTCAAAGACTGCAAATAGCGCTGGAAAACGCCAGGCACGAGCTAAATACAATACATAGGTTTAGGTCACCAACACCATCGTTACACGAGGAGTTATCAGAAGCAGTAGATACGAAAATTCCTTCAATAATTATAACTCAGGACCAAGAAGGAGTAGTAGACGGAGTAGGAACTTATGGGGAGGAAGCAGTTGCTCTAGAGTTAGTAGATAAAACTAAAGTAATTTTGACTAACGCAAAAAGGCAGGCAGTAGGGGCTACACGGCCGAAACTAGAGCAAGAAAATTAGAAGATCTTGAAAGAAACAAAGCGGAATTTAATAGATTAGACAAAACAAAAATATCCGACGTTGGAATTATTGGGGAATTTTATAAATTAATATCACAAACAAAAAATTATTTGCAAAAGCAAACATCTTCACCAAGACAAGTATTAAATAGGGAAAATATAGGACAGCAAACAATCAGGATGCCAACTTTATCGGAAATTACTAAAATAGTTAATAACATAGTACCGACATTCTTTGGCACTGATGGACCCGATTTATCGTCTGAGGTCTTTAGATATATCCAAGGATGTAAAATGGTAGAAAGAGAAATTTTGTCGGGAGAGGATAGTAGCGCACGGGATAATGTCATCGAATGCCTAAAATTACGGCTTATGGGTATGGCATATTCTAGAATATCGCAACAGAAGTTCAAATCTGTGGATGCATTGTGTAATATTAGGATGTAGGCAGAGCATCAGAGAACCAGCCAGTGGATTCGGAGACCGTATTGAGGTCATGCTCAATGACGCGATCAGCACAATAAAGGAAGAATGGTCAGCAGACAGTGTTGAGGTTATGATAAAGGACTTCAAACGAATAGCTGTGAAAAGCTTTATCAAGCTTTATACTCTCAGAGCAAGGTTTATTGGACAAGAAAGACAGGAACTGAGAACTCTTATAGCCATAGTAGAAGAAGCGGAAGAGTTGTTTGGAGAAAACCCAGGCACGATCAACACAGTGTTGGAGTCAACCCCATGTAGTTTTTGCAACAAAAAGGGACATGAGAGGTTAAATTGTAGGGAGCGATTAAATGCACCTTATTGCATTAACTGTGGGAAATATGGCCATGAAGTAGGTCCTCAGTGCGGCGATAGGGAAAAGTTTTACAACACTTGCACTTACTGCAGAAATAAAGGGCACACCTTTGACAACTGTAGTAGGAGGTTGTCATCGCTCTACTGTAGAACTTGTGGGACAAACGGCCACATCGAAAATCAGTTTTGTAGTTCACGGCAGCCCGAAAGGATGAACCAGAGGCAAAGAGATAAGTCCAATGATACGGGCCAAGCACAGCAAAGATATAGAAACGGAAATATACCACAACACTCTAAGGGACCTCCACAGATGAGATGCTACAAATGCAATCAAACAGGGCATTTTGCACGTGCCTGTCGGAGTGGATTTAGCGCAAGTAATGAACCAAATGACAGGAATTTTACAAATGATAAGAAGGTAAGAAATAAGGAAAATAATACTGGTAACATTTCGGGAAACTTTATTCGGCCCAGCTACAGCCAATAGCCGGGAAACCGAAAAAGGAGGACGAACTTAATTGGCAACAAGATAACAAGAGCAGAATATGTGAGGGCAATGAGAATGAGTGTGAGGAATTAATAGAGACGGTGAAATATAAAAGGGATGTGAAGGGGTTAACGGATAATATTGGTAAAGAGGCGCAAAAGGTGAAAGTGGAAACAGAGGAAGTCAGGAAGTCAGGTAGTGACTCTGAAGAAGACGTACCTGTGCGAATAACGCATAAAGCAGTAGTACAAAGGGAAAGTGAGGAGGATACCACTAATAATCCTGGGCATGCATTTCATAGGAAAAATGTATCGGTAGAAGAGTGCACAGGAATTGTTCTTGGGAAAATTTCACAGCATATAAATATTAGCAACAATGATGCAGCATCAGCGGATACAATTTTCATTACTATTCCTTGCATAGAAGCCAAGGAAGGGAAACTCGTATTGCTTGTAGATACTGGAGCGGATTCCAGTATAATAAACGAAGGTGCAATGAAGGCTTACCCTAACAAGAATTTCAGGGAAACAAAAACACTGAAGGGCGCATTTGGAGGAAACGCCACGACATTATTTTCTATGACGTTGGACATACACGCTAGAGAAAATATACAGTGGGATTTCGGTGTAGTATCCCATCACAGCAAATTCCCAGGGGATGGCATTCTCGGAAGGGACAACATTTGGAATAAGAGTATAATAAACTCAGTTAATGGGACGTTGAAGCTGTTCAATGAAAACAACCAATGTATAAAAACCTTAAAACTTCACAATGGAATCACCGATTTTACAACTTTAAATCAGAGAAAGTTGAGTGTCGGTGGAAGAACGGTGACCATAGTACCAGTCAGAATAAAAACAAAGGACAGGACAGTCGTTGTCCACAAACAAGAAATTTTTCCAGGGGTTTATATGGGAAATACGCTGGTCAACGTAATGGATGGGAAAGCTGCAGTACCCATACTTAACTCAACAGATCACAACGTTCCTCTAGAGAAAGAAATTGAAGTAGAGTTCTCAAACTTTAACCATTATACCGAAAATAAGGGAATTAAATCGCCAGAAAAGCCGTGTTTAGAGAGAATACAGGAGTTAAAGAGTATGTTAGTCAAGGAAGAAAATTGGAACAGGGACGAGAAAGAATCAATGGACAGAATATGTGAACGGTACCACGATGTATTCATGCTGGATGGAGATAAACTGCCATTCACGTCGCGAATGAAACATAAGATTCCGACTAGAGAGAATCAGCCGCCCATTAACCAAAGGCAATATAGTCTCCCACAAATCCATAAGGATGAAATTAACCGTCAAGTTTCAGACTTACTGGAAAATGGAATAATAAGCCCTAGTGTATCTCCATGGAATTCACCCCTTCTCTTGGTTCCCAAAAAATCACAGGATGGACAGAAAAAATATAGGATGGTCGTTGATTTCAGAAAACTAAATGAAGTTACAATAAAGGAGGTTTTTCCAATTCCAAGGATTGACGAAATTCTGGATCAGCTGGGGAATAGCAGATATTTCACAACACTGGATTTAGCCAGTGGATACCATCAAGTGCTATTGGACGGAAATGATAAAGAGAAAACAGCATTTAGCACTGACAAGGGACATTTTGAGTTTAACAGAATGCCTTTCGGTCTCACAAGTGCACCCGCGACGTTTCAAATGATTATGAATACAATACTAACAGGCCTACAGGGTATGGAATGTTTCGTATATCTGGACGATATTGTGGTATACGGAAGAACTATAGCAGACCATGAGAGTAAAATATGCAACGTTTTATCCAGGTTACGCGGAAGTGGACTTAAACTAAACACCAAAAAATGTCACTTTCTAAGAAGAGAAATTGTCTACCTGGGGCACAAGTGCTCAGAAAAAGGGGCCCTTCTAGATCCAGCTAAGGTGGAGAGCGTAAGAAATTTGAAGCCCCCCAGAAATGTAAAAGAAGTACAAGCCTTGTTGGGTTTAGTTAATTATTACCGAAAGTTTGTCAACGGAATGGCGAAATTAGCCTCGCCCATAACGAGGTTGCTAAGAAAGGACAGCAAATTCGTTTGGACACCAGAATGCCAGGAAGCTTTAAATAAGGTGAAAGAAAGTATTTCAAACCCTCCCATCCTGATCTACCCAGATTTTACAGAGCCTTTCAGGGTAACCACGGACGCAAGCAATGTTGCGTTAGGGGCCGTATTATCGCAGATAAGAGTTGGCAAAGACCACCCTATTGCATTTGCAAGCAGAACGCTGAATGACGCAGAAAAGAGATACTCAACGATAGAGAAGGAAATGTTGGGTGTGGTATGGGCAACGCATACGTTTCGGCCATACCTTTTGGGTCGGCATTTCACCGTTTTTACCGACCATCAACCTCTGAGAGGAATAGCGAATCTCAAAGACCAGACGTCGAGGCTTGCACGGTTTAGACATAAACTTTCGGAATATGAATTTGATATCGTCTACAAGCCAGGGAAAGACAATTTGAATGCAGATGCTTTAAGTCGTCTGCCACTGGAAGGACATCAAATACAGGTATTGACTAGGGCACAGCGGAAACTATCAGAAAATGCAAGTAGTCAAAAGGGGGATCCAAGGGAGGAAAGGATATTAGAGGAGAATATCGGAGAACCCATTTTAAATCAGGACGCTACGGACACAGCTGTATCCTTAACTGACAAGAAGGACATTCGGGAGGTTCTGAGGAGTTTCCATGACTCGCCACTTGGTGGGCACCAGGGGGTCAATAAGACTTTTAAACGGATAGGGAAACAATACAAATGGAAGGGTATGCTGAAGGAAATTAGAAGGTACATAAGACGATGTCCAAAATGGCAGAAAAACAAAAGTGGGCACTGCAATAAAGAGCAGATGGTCCTTACAGACACCCCAGGAACACCATTTGAAAAAGTTTATATGGACATGGTCGGACCACTACCAACAACTACTGCGGGTAACAAGTATATCCTCACTTTTCAGAACGATTTGTAAAAATTTTTTATATGTGCCCCGAAGCAAGACGCGGAGGCAGAAACAGCGGCAAAAGTCTTTTATAACGAGATCATAGCGAAATATGGTCTCCCAACAATTTGGTTACAGACAACGGTACAAATTTTACCTCCAAACTTTTTGGGAGTGTGTGTAAACTGCTGGGAATTAAAAAGCAACATATCACTCCCTATCATCCCCAGGCTAACGGATCCTTAGAAAGGAGTCATCGGCCCTTGGCCGAGTACTTGCGATCGTTCGCAAAAGAGGATGGCTCAAATTGGGACCAATGGTTGGCACCAGCAATGCATATACATAATCATACAATTCATACATCCACCAATCAGACGCCGTTTAAGGTAATGTACGGGTTCGACACACCCTTACCAGCAAACCTCAAGAACAGTACACCACTCTACAATCCATATGACTACCAAAAGGTATTGAAACATCAAATCCAAAGAACATATGAGATAGCCAGAACATGTCAAAACAAGGCCAAATTAGCCGCAAAGGAAAGATATGATAGAAACAGTAGGCCAGTAACACTTATGATAGGGGGAAAAGTACTTATAAAAAATCAACTTCGGAAAAACCAATTGTCGCCTTTGTGGGAAGGCCCCTATGAAGTTAAAAGTTTTCCCACGCCAGTAAATGTCCAAATGTTGGTAAAAGGAAGGCTAAAAACATTACACCGTAACCTGGTGAAGCCCTATAAAGAGTAAAAAATTAAATGCCATTTTCTTATTTACAGGTAATCATGGGTTGTTTGATGATGAAAGTCTTCGCAGGGAAAAGCCTATATATAGAGAAACTAAAAACGGACAACGGCTTCGTTGAAATTAGCATAGGAGATGCCAGAGTGGTTTGTAAATATAATTTCATTGTCCACACAATAAACATAGGAGAACTGGACGACATGGTAAACGAGATGGAGGAAACAACTGAACTACAAAAGGATACGGTTTACAGTAGAATGGAAGAAGTCTCAGAAATGAGGAAAATCCTGCACATATTCAAGGCTCATCGCCAAAGCAGGGGATTAATAAACGCGGGTGGATCAATGTTAAAATTTGTTTGGGGTGTGATGGATGACGACGATAGAAAATTAATAGAAGAGCATCAGAAAGTAATCGATGAAAATAACCATCAGTTGATACAGGGGATGAATCAGCAGATAATGATTAATGACGCATTTAATAAATCTATCATGAATCTAAAGGAAGCTATCACGTATGACAGAGGGATTATCTCAGAATTCGCCAAGAACATGGGGGATCTGAATAATAGATTCATTAATAACGAATTCGCGGTCACTCAATTGTTCAAGGTTCAAAATTTAAAGAATAAAATACGAGTTATCGCGGACGAGGTAGCAAATGCCAAAATAGGGTTAGTTTCACCAGAGCTATTGACACCAAAAGAAGTGGAAATATTTGGGATCGATTTGGAAAGATTTGAGCAAATCAGGACAGCGTTAGTACAATGGGCCAATGACAACCTGAGTATAATATTAAAGGTTCCCTCCGAAGTCATTGAGACAACAAAAAAATTTTTTATCCCAATTCCCAACAATATGGAGAATCAAATCGTGCAAGATCCGGAAACAATCATAGAAATACACAACAAAACATACACATATTTGGAAAACAAATCAATATTTGAGTTAAAACAATCTGATAATTGTATACTGCGCTCGCGGTGCTAGATAATAAGGAACGTGGAACCTCGAATATTAGAAATAGATAGCAGCATGGTAGTTTTGGTCAACATACAAAATGTTACGTTTTCCAGCTCTTGTGATCTGAGGAGTTTCCAATTGGAGGGACACTACTTTATGCATTTCAAAAACTGCACAATACAGTTTGGAAACAGAACCTTGGGAAACAAAATTTTTGAAACAAGGCAGACATTCTCGCTCCCAACGAAGCAACTAATATTCTCCACTGAAAGAATACTAACATATCAAGAGATAACCCTAGAACAACAAAATAACTTAAAAAAGATAGAAGAAATAAAACTCCACAGTACGATAGTTACAATAACAGGAGGAACAGCGATGATAGTAATAATAATTCTAGTTATTGCTACGGTGATCCTATGTAAGAAGCAAACCAAGGTGAAAGTAAAGATTATAAAAAACAAAATAAATAAGAATAGCATAAAAGGGACACAGATCAAGAAACAGGTTTCAGAAAGAGAAGACACAGTCTAAAAAGAATACCAACTGTTCTTGCGTCTCCATCACATCACCGACAAAATACAGGAGACAACCGACATTTTGACAGTTTAAACTTAATATATAAAAAAAAAAGAAACCATACATTATTTTAAAATTAATATATCATTACAGCTTTGGTAAACATTACATGCTCATAAGAAAGATAATACCAAAAGGCAATTTTCAAAAGAAAGGTATCACCATGACCAATCTTCATTGTAAGTACAAGATAGGAAGTAGATTCAGAGAACTTACACAGAAAGATTACCAATTGGTTGAAAAGGGAGGATGGTTCAACGACAACCACATAGATATATTTCTCGACTGGGTCTCCAAAACGGCCATTACATTGGATCAAGCAACGCAGATTCACATATTTAGTGGTTCATTCTATCAGGCACTACAACAGTACAACCATGACCCAAGTGATATAAATAACCAGAATAGGGTCCGTAGGGCTTTCAAAGGAATAGACCCCATGGGAAAACGTTTATTTCTCATACCAGTTAATGAAAAGTTCCACTGGACCCTCGCAGCGGTCACGAAGGAAGCGATAATAATTATACGAGTGATAAACAAAAATTGGCTCATAATGTAAATGTGGCATATTTCGTTTATACACAAATGAATTTTATATATTTAAGTGAATAATGGTTTAGGCCTATCGGGGAAGTCAACCATTAAAAAAAAATGACAACGCACTAAGTGTAGTACCTCAGTGGTAGTTTGGAAATCTACACAATTTGCAATTTTCAAAACGAATTTATAATAGTTAGTTCAGCAATAACTTTTAATGGGTAGTTTTTTTTTGCTTTTCAATGAAATAATTTCATTATTAGTTACATAAAAAGTAAAAGCATTACAAATAATCAATGATAAAGTTTTTCAAAAGCATTATCATTATTAAACGTCAATATTATTTCACATTAATTAAATATTTTTTACACACACTGTTTCAGGATGTTGTTTTTGCTTTGACACATGAAAATTTTATTATTTTGAAAAGTGACCCTTTTGTATTTAGGGTGCGATATGTTTTGCATACAAGTACTGCCAAGTCAATATGTTAACTCAGAAAAAAACGCGTTCGCTAACATATTGAACAGTGCTGCCCAATAGGTTCAAACCAAAAAATCATTTTCCGATTTTCATATTTTTGATGGAATATAACTTTTCTCAGAAAACCTCCGGAAAAATAGTTGAACCCACAATCGATGCGTATTTTAAACCTCATTCGATTGTGGGTAGTGTCATATGCGCACCCTTTCTAGTTTCCGAGATATCAATGAAATAGTGTTTTGAAAATTGTTCGAAGAAACCTCCGGATATATTCGTTATAATTAAAATGTCCATAATGACAGTCATAAAATCTGATACTAGAGGACTTTTGCTATATATTCTCATTTTTATATTTTTAATTTATTAATATATTACTTTAAAATTATTGCACTCAAAGTCGTAATTTTTTTTCATTCTTTGTTTACGTTTAGCATGTACCAAGTAGTGTGCCGAATGATGTTTTTTACAAAATATCTGTGATGTTTTTGCTTACAAGTGCTGCCAAGTCAATATGTTAACTCAGAAAAAACGTGTTGGCTAAAATATTGAACAGTGCTGCCCAATAAGTTCAACCAAACAAAATCTTTTTCCGATTTTGATATTTTTGATAAGTATATAACTTTTCTCAGAAAACCTCCGGGAAAATAGTTGAAACTAGAGATGTGCAAATGTCGTGAATTGTTCGTGTCACGCGTGACTCACGCGTGAATCGCGTGATTCGTGATTACAAATTGATAAAATCACGCGTGCGTGCGTGATCGTGATTCAGAAATATAATACCGTGCGTGATCGTGCGTGATTTTTTAATATAATTTTCACGCACTCAAAACAATTCTCTATGTTAAGCTTTTTATTCTTTTGAATTTTTGATCTTTGCTAAAATTACATCCATTCATATATACATATGTATGTAATTACGTACATATATATGATTATGGATTCATACATTAAAATCTCCGATACATATGCAGACATTCGAGTGCAGATGAATACATATCCATGTACGTTGTGCATACACACACCTTTGGAAATCTTGCGTTAACCTAAACCTAATAACACTAGTACTCCTTTTGAATTCCTTTACATATGTAAGTATAAGTAATAAATTTAAATAACCTGGCTTGGCAGACAGTGATAGATTTTTTATATTAAGTTTATACTTTGTAATGCTAAATTTTCGAGCATTTCCTGAATTTTTATTATTTAATTAATAATCTTGAAGTATATAAAAAAATTAATTACAAAATAAAATTTTTTTGCATATATGCTAAATCTTTTATTGCAAAATTTGTATTTCATCGTGCGCGTGCGTGCAAAATTATTCCGTTCGTGCGTGAAAATACGTGATTAAAAACATTGTGTTTGTGAGCGTGCGTGATCGTGAAAGTTTCAAATCATGTCGTGCGTAAGCGTGCGTGAAAAATATTTATGTTTCGTGATCGTGCGTGATCGTGAGCGTACTTTTACTCACGCGCACACCTCTAGTTGAAACCACAATCGATGCGTATTTTCAACCTCATTCGATTGCGTGTAGTGTCATATGCGCACCCCTTCTACTTTATGAGTTATTTGCAAATTACTAAAAGTGTTTTTCTTTGTAAAAAAAATGTTGATAGGTATACAACTTTCCTCAGAAAACCTCCGGAAAAAAGGTTGAAACCACAATCGATGCGTATTTTCAACCTAATTCGATTGCGTGTAGCGTCATATGCGCACCCCTTCTACTTTATGAGTTATTTGCAAATTACTAAAAGTGTTTTTCTTTGTAAAAAAATGTTGATAAGTATACAACTTTTCTCAGAAAACCTCCGGAAAAATAGTTGAACCCACAATCGATGCGTATTTTCAACCTCATTCGATTACGTGTAGTGTCATATGCGCACCCCTTCTACTTTATGAGTTATTTGCAAATTACTAAAAGTGTTTTTCTTTGTAAAAAAATGTTGATAGGTATACAACTTTTCTCAGAAAACCTCCGGAAAAAAGGTTGAAACCACAATCGATGCGTATTTTCAACCTAATTCGATTGCGTGTAGCGTCATATGCGCACCCCTTCTACTTTATGAGTTATTTGCAAATTACTAAAAGTGTTTTTTTTTTTGTAAAAAAAAATGTTGATAAGTATATAACTTTTCTCAGAAAACCTCTGGGAAAATAGTTGAAACCACAATCGATGCGTATTTTCAACCTCTTTCGATTGCGTGTAGTATCATATGCGCACCCTTTCTACTTTGTGAGTTATTTGCAAATTACTAAAAGTGTTTTTTTTTTTGTAAAAAAAAATGTTGATAAGTGTACAACTTTTCTCAGAAAACCTCCGGGAAAATAGTTGACACCACAATCAATGCATATTTTCAACCTCATTCGATTGCGTGTTGTGTCATATGCGCACCCTCTCTAGTTTCTGGGATATCAATGAAATAGTGTTTTGAAAATTGTTCGAAGAAATCTCCGGATATATTCGTTATAATTAAAATGTCCATAATGACAGTCATAAAATCTGATACTAGAGGAATTTTGCTATATATTCTCATTTTTAAATTTTTGATTTATTAAAATATTACTTTAAAATTATTGCATTCAAAGTCGTAATTTTTTTTCACACTTTGTTTACATTTTGCACGTTGAAAAGTTAGCAAACCGGATGTGTGGTTTTGTACCTCACTATTTCCGGTTTGCTAAAATGTTGTTTTCTTCTCGGAGATTTCATATTTTAGTTTGTCTCTTCTGTTTGGTTCGTGTTGTGTATGTGTAAATGACGATTGGTGCTCGGCCCCTAGATGCTAGTTTGAGGATTAACCGTTTAGGGCATGGTATAATAAATAAGTTACGTCTTGTACCTAAAACAAATACAACGTCACAAAAACAACAGGCATTTTGTTAGTGTAAAATGTTTTCTGTGTGTCAAGAATAGAGAAACAAGAAAATAAAAAATACAAAATTTAATTTTTGTAAAATAAATTTCAAACAAAATAAAAACAATCTGACATACAGAAAACAAAAATACACGTCTACAGCTGCCGGGACAACTTTACCTTATTTATTATACCATGAGTTTAAGGATAATATATAGTAGGTCCATTTTGTTTAGAGTAAACAGCAGAATTTACTCTCCAAAAAAATGTTTGCCCAAAAAAGTACGCGAACGGAAAAATTGTAAAAATTCGTAAGATTTAGGCAACAGTTGATGGAAAATAAATGTAGTGTTGAAAAATTTCTACATTTTAGGATATTTGAACAATTTATTCATCGGTACTCGATTAAATATTTTTTGTAACACAAATATTTTAATAAAATATAAACAATTTAATTTATTTATTCTTTCCCATTTCTTCTTTTTTTATTTTATTTGATTTTGCATATTTGTGTGTGGTTAAACTTATTCAAAGTACATGAATATTTGTTTTTGCTACTGACTATCGTAAAAAGAAGTGCAATCCTAAGTACCCAAGTACTATAGAATTTCACAAATCCAAAGAATTAATATAACAACTCCACAAAACTAAAATAATTTTTATTTTCCATTAAAAGGCAAGTAGGTAATTGTTTCATAAACAAGTTGAATTTAATGTTAACTTAATTTTAATTTTGTTTTATTTTTACTTAAATTCGTAGTTTGATAAATATTTTAGTCACAAATTGCACACTTTTTGTATGTTTACCTTTCGAATCATATGTTTTCTTGTTTTACTAAACTTTACTGCGAAATATTTCTGCAGTAAAAATTTGCAAGTTCTCAATTAAGAACTGTCACTTTACGCTCTCAATTTGTGTTCTCATTTACTGTATTTTGTATAAACCAAAGTATATGTATACCAAGTAGATGAAACTAAACAGGTGATTCATTTTTTTCTCGCTTATTTTTAATGTATGACTGTCAAAAGCTGTTTACGATTTTCGTACGCCATTTTGGTTTGTTTTGTTTTGTTATACATAATTCTACAAATTGTTTTTGTTTTCTTCATGTTGTTCTCATCTCTTTTTGACATTCATCCAATATTTTTACACAAACAAAATACATGGTGCATCTACTTGGTATAAATTTACATTGGTATAAACGATGGCAATTTAGTAAAATGCAGTAAAGTTCAGTAAAAAATAGTAAACACTTTTACGTACTCGAACACATTTATTATTGATATTTTTCTGAAGAATGTATTTTTTTTATTATATCAATGTTATTTTATAAAAAATATTTAAATTCTGCACAGTGCATTTGAAAGCCAAAAAAAATTGGACACATTGAACATACACTTTTCATTGTTGCCAGGCAATTCCTGCCTACTTATATTGTATTGATTTTAAAATTTCGGAATTTTGAGAAAATAAAACTTAATTTTGGAAACTAAAAAGAAAGTTAGCCATCAAAAAGAAAGGACAAAAAGACAATTCAATTAAAAAAAAAAAGTACAATTTATTTTGTTTAAATTTAAAAGGACGTTGTTTAAAAAAAGAGGACTGCCTTTTTAAAAAAAAGGACGGAAGGTCAGCGTAGTCATAGTCCCCGTTTTAATTAACAATATTATGTAGGTTAAAAGGACCAACTTACCTTTTGAGTGCTTAAGTCGAAGCCCAAGTAAGTTGATTTTTCTTCATCCACTGCAGTACAGCTCATTCTCAGCTGCTGTAAATAGTAGTCAAATTCAAAGAACAAAATAAATCAATTGATCTTTATGATGCTTAAGTACATACACATAATTTACGATTAAACCTCCGCACACACATACATAAATATTAAATATACCGAGCTACCCAGCTAGCGTTGGCTGTTATAGGATTGTGTTTAATAAACAAATCCTAAAAGAATCTTATCTGACGGGTAACAACAAAGAAAATATCAAATATTGTTTTCTAATTACATATTAAAATAACAAAAAACGAATATGTATGTGTAAAGAGATACATATATAAGAAAAAATCACAGAGTACTGCAAATGTGATTTTTTCTTCACCCCTTTTGATTCTCTACCTCGTTCGACTACATACAAAAAAATCGTGATTTAAAAATCATGGTGTGAATTGGGTGATAGAACGTGGAAATCTTTCAAGCCATTGGGTCAAGCCGTTGGCTACCGCAGTATAGTTAATGTTAAATTATGATTTTCCTCTATAAGTTTCCCAATAGATTTTGTTCTGTGTGCCATAGAACAATATACATATACGTACATATATGTATGTATTTATATACACATTAAGAGTTGTAACACCCGATTTATGTACATGATGACTTTTGCGACGTCGCTTTTCGACGTCTCTTTTTGCTTGTTTGTGAGCGGTGTAGGGAAGAAAGAGGGGTAAACAAAAAGTCTTGATTTGTGGTTTTCAAGAATTTTCTTCCATTTCTCTATGTTACTTTTCATTATTTTTCTTACTTTTGTTATTTATCTTTGTTACTTACATTATTTCAAAACAAAAATGGGAAAAAAGACATGAAACAAAAAGACATCGTCTGAACACTCAAAGATTTTGGTAGCAACTTCAAAAGGAAATTCAGTAAAAACGACGTCGTAAAAGTCATCATGTGAATTGGGTGTAACATAATACCTGCATGAGTCTGATAAGATCTTGTCATGTTTTAAGTAAGGTTTGTTAGTAATCTCAACATACTTCCAAGATGATTCTCTTTACGATTAATATAAGCATCTTTCGCTGCATTTTAGAAGTATCTCACAATGAATCAGCTCATGTAACAGTTTCTCCCCTGCGAGGAATCGTCTACGATCGAAATTCTAAAATCAAAAACACTCGTCGCGATATTCCTAGTACACTGGGGGGTTACTCTGTAATTCGAATCGAAAGCAAATGCTTTCGAATTTCAATGTAAATAAGATACAAATTCGAACAATTTTCTTTTCGAATCGAATTACAGAGTAACCCCCCTGGTTTGCAATTGAAAATGCTAGCTGGGTACTTCCATTCATATTTACATATATATCTATTAAGTTTATACATATGTATATTTACATATACATATACATACATATATATATTGTTTAAGGTTTGTTTATTTATACTTGTACTATTTTCGGCTTAAATGTACTTTAGTGAAGTTGGTCCAAACAAAATAAAAATTAGCCTATGTGATAGAAAATTGAAAAATAAGAAAAAAAAAATTAAATAAAAAAGTTGACGGCAACCCATATTTTCCGAGTTATTGGCTTCTGAAGTTTTTATATATACATTAGTATCAGAGAACGGCGCGATCACACCGCAACCATAAATACACCGCATATGTACTCTATACTTTACACATCCGAGCACTTTAAACAACGCATAAAAATATTTGCGGTGTTGATTTGACTCGCCGTTTATTTACAGAGATTTGATGCGATCATAATATGCTCGCTACTTTGCGGTGTTTAGCTATAAACACATAGACCACAGCAGACTTCACAACAGCAGAATTCAAATGCAGTTGGCTTCAATTGCTGCCATGTAGTTCGCTACTGAATTATTTTGAGAACGACAGCTGCTGACAAATGAATTTGAAATTTCGATATTATTTTTCAATATTTGTTTCACCACATATTTCAGAGATGCCACATAAATATTTTACAAGAATAAAAATGAAATTACCAGCTAAAAACGTTATAATATCGAGTAAAAATATAAAAGCACATCAATTTATTTATTTATTTTAATTTTGTTATGTTATTTTCGTTTATATAACACAAAATATTTTAAGTTCTCATTGCCGTAACATTTATATTACATTGGCAGCTTTGTATCTGCTTATTGCTGCTTATGAAAATAGAAATTAGTCTAATTTGGCAGCAACAACAAAACTAGCATAGACAACAACCTGCCTTGCTGTCGTCAAAATAATCAACTTCATATAAACTAGTGTATTTTATTTTTGACACATTGCTGCCTGCTGCTCGCTGTGGTCTATGTGTTTATAGCTTTTGCGTACATAAAACCAATGAGCGCAAAAACCAGTAGCAACAAACATCGCAATCTGCATGAGCAAAACTTTTAGTATTTCGTCTTTTCATACTCTATTATTTTTTTATATTTGCTTTTGGAAGTTTTCTCTACAAACAATCAGTGATGCCAGACTTAAGATTAATCCTTACACAATAACAGATTCAAAATTACCCGAAAATTATATTTACGAATCAGTCTTTCACAAAACATTTCTTAAGGCGCTATCTGCTTATATTTGTATACAAGAATTCATTCTAAAAATTTAATTTGTTCTTCAGCGTAGTTATTTTTCCTACTGAGATTGAAAAATGCAAGTGCGCAGCATTATTAAAAACCAAATTTCGATTCCGAAAAATAATCTGAAAGTGTTATGAGAGTTTAATAAAATAAACATTAAAAATAAGACGGGTTTTTATGTAGCATTTCGTTACCTGAAACGATAAATGCCCTAACTATCAACTTTATTATTTTACAAGAGAAGCGAAAAACATGATATAGGTATACGGCATTTACACATAGATACATACATACATCTTATGTACATTCATATGAGTATATGCGTCGCTAATATTTTACATTTACTGCAATTTTTGCAGAACACAAAAGCTATATACAAATACATAGATGTTTTTTTCAAATTATTACAGCTTTTGTATAATTACACAGTGGCAACGCTGTATTTACTTCAGATAAAGCACACATCAATGAGTGTGCTCGCATGTTCGTATACAAACATTGTTTTTGTTGTGTACGTTAAGTATGAGTACGACTGCCGAATGTGTAAAAAACGTAAAGCTGGAGTTACATACCACGCGTTATACGCGTCGACGCGTTTCATGCGTCTGTCAGAAAAGTAGAATCAGTGCATTTGCATGTGATAAGTTACACAGCACGACGCGTAGAACGCACGCGACGCATGCGACGCGAAAAGTAGATCTACTTTCTACTTTTGTACGCGTCAGACGCGTCATATAAATAAACACAGCTGTATTTGTTAGTCATGGATGGTAAATAATATTCAATTTCCAATGTTATCGATAAATATTTTTGTGTCGTGGATAAATTGTTTAATTTTTTTTTCATAAAAAGTGCTGAATATACAAAAATCTTTTGTAATTAAGCTTGTAAATATTGAACACAATAATAAAATGCATTTTAATGCACATTTTACTACAATTATGTAATCAACAAAATTTGCATTTAATTATCGATAACTTTTAAGTTGTTTGTATCATCTCCATTGCATGTTTATTAAAAACAAGTGTAAAATATTGTGTGCGAAATGGAAGAGCAATTAATAAATTCTATTAATTCTTTAAAAACATCGATTTCACTGTCCATTTTTGCCAAAACAATTTACTTTATTTAACTGATCAATACGAACAGTTTGGCGCATAGAACGCGTTGCATGTAACTTGAATTTCAAAAAAGTGTACAACGCGTAAAAAGCGTAGAACGCGTGACGCGTAGGACGCGTGGTATGTAACTCCAGCTTAAGGCAGAGCAATCACCGCGAACGCATATGATTGTGTGTGCTAGAAGCTCAAACGTAGCAATACTCAACTGTGTACGGATATGGCGAATACTTGAGCAAAAGCAATGCGGTGGCGATCACACCGCAACCGCATTTAAGACGAGTATACCTAAATCACGAAAACCTGTGATCGTGCAGTTCTCTGATATGTATGTACATATGTACATACATACTTATGTGCGATTTCCCTTTGCATTTTTCAACGTATAAGGCCAAGTTTCGTTTGAAAGCTTTTGACTAGATTTTAATGGATTTGTTAAAATACAAAACATTTCAGTGATATTTAAAAAAATATGGTTTTTATTGTAGTTATGTACATTCAAATATAATAAATTAGTGCGGATTGCTGTCAGACTCTTTTTCCAGCGAACAATCTGCTGCCATAAATGTAATGGCTTAAATCTAGTTTAGTGACGCAGCTCCAAATGAAAAAAAAATTACATAGGGCGATAGAAAATCGAAAAATAAGACGAAAATTTAATGTGGTAACTTTCTCGGAATCGCATAGTTTTCGAGTTATTGGCCTCTGAAGTTTGTATATATATGTGCGATTTCCCTTTGCATTTCTCAACGTGTAAGGACAATTTTGGTATCGTTTGAAAGCTTTTGACTAGATCTAAAACTATGCGTTTCCGAGAAAGTTACCACATTAAATTTTCGTCTTATTTTTCGATTTTCTATCGCCCTATGTAATTTTTTTTTCATTTGGAGCTGCGTCACAAAACTAGATTTGTTCCAATGTAATATTTTCTATATCATTGTTTGGTTGTAAATCATTAAGCCCGCCCAAGGGCCGTCTCCGCAGACAATCTATTCTGTATACCGCCGTGTCGGGAAATACCATGGTGGAGAAAATCATTAAGCCCGACCAAAGGCCGGCAATGCAGAAAATTTATTCTATATACCGCCACTTCAGGAAATACCATGGTGGAGAAAATCGTTAAACCCGGCCAAAGCCCGGCTATGGAGAGAAACATAGTGTATAACCAGTTTTATATAAAATCTTCAAACGCACATAACTCTTTAAATAAGGATCGCCACAATTTTTTTGTTTAATATTTTCTTCTTATTTTTAATTTTTTGCAACATTGTTTTTTTCGACCAAATTCATTTAGAAATATAGGTATTGGTTATTCCTTTTTATAAGAATACTTCAAGGGCCCATAACTCGGAAAATATGGGTTGCCGCCAACTTTTTTATTTTATTTTTTCTTCTTATTTTTCAATTTTCTATCACATAGGGTAATTTTTATTTTGTTTGGAGCAACTTCACTTAAGTACATATGTTCCCTATTTTCATATCAATAAATAATTCTAAATTTCAATCTTGTTTGCAAAATACTACAAAAACCCACTTTCTTCTTTCAATCACACAACAAAATTCAACAGAAAATTGTTTATATAGTAATATTTATAATTTACACTTAAAGCAAATTCCATACATACATCCATTGAATACATTCAATTCGCCTTGGCAAATTCATTACAGGTAACAAGGCAAATTCATGGCATGAGAAGAAAACAAACTTAAGATAGTGATTACACTTTTTGCAGAGTTGATAAAAGTGCACTAACAATTAGCAAACTATTTTACAGGGCTAAAAAACAATTACTACCACTAAAAAAACTTTTTCAGAGACGATAAAACCGTACTTATACTTAGCAAACTTGTTTAATGTAGATATTAGTGATCTTACGAATATCAATTTTTAGTATTCGCGAATACGAATACGATATTTCTTTTGAGGTTTATATATCAAATTTAATTGGAAAAAATTCCTGCCTTTGCGTTAGTAACTATAAATGAAAAAAAAATTTAGTGATTTAACATTATTATTGCATTAAGATGCCGAATTTGAAAACCTCTACAGAACATTTTTTAATTATTTTACTTACATACTTTAAGATTTCGTTTTTCTTACTCTGCGTGAAATACAATGGGTTTTTTTAATAAAAATTAATATATTTTTTTACATTTTATGTACTTGTTTTATACTTTTGTATGATTTTTTTTTTTGGAAAATGTATGGGAAAATTATTCGAAAAATATTCGCTTGAATTTGGCGAATACGAATACGAATATCTTAAAACAGGCGAATAGTCGAATACGAATACGAGTATTCGTAACATCACTAATAGGCATATCAATTCACAGAAGACAGCATTGTCATCTCATTGTGCCAGATTAGTTCACTTTCCTGACTTTGAAAATGTTTCAATTCTGAATACAGAAAATAATTATAAACAGCGTTTGATGTTAGAAATGTTAGAACAAAGCAAGACAAATTTTAATGTCATTATGCTAGCTAGCACGCTCTTACGAATTTGTGCACTACAAATTTTGGCGTAAAGTCTGCATAGAATGACGTATTTGTTGCTTCGGAGGGCGGAACAAAGCAAGACAAATTTTAATGTCATTATGCTAGCTAGCACGCTCTTACGAATTTGTGCACTACAAATTTTGGCGTAAAGTCTGCATAGAATGACGTATTTGTTGCTTCGGAGGGCGGAACAAAGCAAGACAAATTTTAATGTCATTATGCTAGCTAGCACGCTCTTACGAATTTGTGCACTACAAATTTTGGCGTAAAGTCTGCATAGAATGACGTATTTGTATTCAGTTTCAACTCTTGCAGTGTACATACGCGTTTTTATAATCGTCGCAACTGAATATTAAAAATTTATTAAAATAAAATTCACAAAAAAAAAAAAATATATACAAAAACAAAACATTTATTAAACAGTTATCTTACTGGTTTTATTTTATTTTTTGCTTGTGTGTAAATACATAAATATTTGTATACACCAACTCATAAGTGAACACAAAAAAGAGAACTCTGAATGAGTTCACCTTCTAACAACAACAATAAACCTACAAGCAGTAGGAATGTACAATATATAACTTTGGTTGCTAACGACGACAAAAAAAATGAAGTAAACACAAACCTGAATACTACACAAAACACAAATACTCGTGCGCGATCATTATCTTTGAACATGTTAAATATCGATCAAGAAGCAACAACAATTGCACCTATTAGCAAACTTGTCAGCTTAGCTGTACAATCAAACAAACAAACAATAAATACCCAGGTGACCAACGTGCACAAAATTGTAAATGCAGTGAGTGAAAATAGTGATAATAAAATCCAAACTGGTATGGACAGATACATAACCGTGCTAAAAAGGGGAAGAAGTCCCAAATCAGCTGAAATAGCGTCAACGGCGAAAATGCCCAAAGATGGGAAAAATAATATTAAACATTCTGAAAATCGTTTTGCGATTTTGAATGAACAAGTCGATGAGGACACAAGTACAACAAGGTCCACTAAACCACCGCCGATATATTTAAGAGAACAGAACTCTAACCTTTTGGTAAAAAGCCTTATCTCATTAATTGGAGAAAATGAGTTCTATGTAACTCCAATTAAGCGCGGCAAAATCAACGAAACTAAAATTCAGGTAACACAAGAAAATAATTATAGAAAAATTGTCTCAGATTTTGAGACTAAAAACAAAAACTTTTATACATATCAACTGAAGAGTGCTAAAGGCCTAACAGTAGTTATAAAAGGAATAGATTCAAGCGTGGATCCGGAAGAGGTAAAGTCTGGCCTTGAAAATAGTGGCTTCAAAGTCAAAAATGTTTCAAACATTAAGAACAGGGAACAAATCCCCCAACCTATTTTTAGAGTCGAGCTACAGCCAGGCGACTTGAAAATTAAAAAAAATGAATCGCACCCAATCTATAGCTTAAAATACTTGTTGCATCGAAGAGTTACCGTTGAGATGCCACATAAAAAACTGGACCTATCCAATGCATGAACTGTCAAGAATTTGGCCATACAAAAACTTATTGCAAGTTGCCTACCGTTTACGTTGTATGTGGCGAGTTACACAGTACCGCTAACTGTGACAAAATAAAAGGTGATACCAAAGCAAAAAAATGCAGTAATTGCGGCGGAAACCACACTGCCAACTATAGGGGCTGCCCTCTTTATTCTCTTTTTAAAAATTCGTCGAACAGAAAAACAAATGCTACTCCCGCTCAGCCCAACACTCATTTAAACTACCCACAGTTACCTCAACCGTCGTCTAGCCATAATCAATACTAAAATGTTTTAAAGTCCAACACGACTCTTACTCAACAAAAACCTAATAGTCAATCTTCATGCGCTAATATTTTAAAGAGTAACCAGACTCCGGCGCAAAAAACTGTACCAGTAAATGAAGAATCAGGGCATAATTTTAGTCGTATTGAAGCCTCGATAGAGATCCTAATACAAACAGTAAATACATTTACTCTCAACATGTCCTGTATGATGCAGGAAATGTTGAAAATGCAGTCTACCTTGTTGCAGGCTGTATTGAAAAAACCATGAACTTAAGAATCTGTTTTTGGAACGCAAACGGCATCTGCCAACATAAAAATGAAATTGAATATTTTCTTCTGGATAAACAAATCGATGTTATGCTTATCTCAGAAACTCACTTGACGTCCCGAAGCTATTTTCGAATTAGTGGATATAATTTCTACGACACCAAGGATCCTCAAGGTAGAGCTTGTGGTGGCTCTGGAATCCTAATAAAAACTCGAATAAAACACTACCTACTAAATGACCTTCGTGAAGAATATCTTCAAGCAACGAACATCTGCATTGAAAATTTTTATCAAAAGCTTGTGATATCATCTGTTTACTCTCCTCCCAGGTTTTCAATTTCAGAGAGTCAATATACCGCATTTTATACAACACTGGGGTCCCGTTTTCTAGCAGCTGGTGACTACAATGCTAAACACACATTTTGGGGCTCACGTTTAATCAGTCCTAAGGGTCGTGTTTTGTTTGACACAATTTCAAAAATGGGCTTGAATGTAGTTTCAAGTGGTCAGCCAACATATTGGCCAACGGATCGTCAAAAAATTCCTGATGTTATCGACTTTGGGATTATGAAAGGCGTGCCCAGCGAAATGATTGAAGTAGAAGCGTCTTTGGATTTGTCTTCAGATCACTCGCCTACTATTATCACTATTTACTCACACACAACTGCAACACCTACATGTGATTTACCGCTGACACCTGCACGTATTAACTGGCTGAAATACAAAAAATATTTGAGTGCTCATTGCACGCAAAATATGCCATTGAGAACACCTGCTGACATAGAAAACTCTATTAGGCTGTTTGAAGCACACGCTAAACAAGCTGCTCTTAATGCTTCTTCAATTCAACCAAATCAACAAGCGAGATTTAACAATATTTTTTGTGCAGACATAGAAAGGCTATTGACTGAAAAACGGAGAGCTCGACGAGAATGGCAACGTTACAGATCGCCTCAGCTAAAATTACGGCTTAAGGAGTGTACCAAACAGCTAAGAAAAGTTTTACAATCACAAAAAACAGCTTCGCTGCAAAAATTTCTGCAAGAACTCGATGCAACACCATCAACAGATTATTCGCTGTGGCGTGCAGCCAGAGGACTTAAAAGGCCAGTTATTTGCAAACCTCCATTACGAGCCTATAATGGTGACTGGGCAAGAACTGATGCTGAAAAAGGTGATCTATTTGTTAAGCACCTAGAAAAAGTATTTACCCCGAATATTTCTGCTGATATTGTTGAACTGCCACCAGTCGTCTCTTTACCAGAAATACCGATGAGATTTAACATGACTGAGATTGAAAATACTATTACTAGTCTTAACACCAGAAAAGCCCCAGGTGTCGACAAAATAAGCAACAAAATGCTTCAGCAACTGCCTTATATTGCAAAAAGAGTTATACTCTTCATTTTTAATAGTATTCTACGGCTGCAATACTATCCTGCAGAATGGAAGGTTTCGATGATTATTATGATACCAAAGCCCGGCAAGGATCATACGAAGGTTGAATCCTATCGGCCTATTAGCTTATTGCCCAACATTTCAAAACTATTTGAAAAGCTGTATATGAGCAAGCTGATGCCTATAGTGACTAGAAGTGGATGCATCCCAGATCATCAATTCGGTTTTCGCAGACAACATAGCACAATTGAACAAACTCACAGACTTGTGAACGTAGTTAGAGACACCTTTGAAAAAAAGAAATATTGCTCTGCGCTCTTTATAGATGTTTCTCAAGCTTTCGATAAAGTATGGCACGAAGGTCTTATCCACAAATTAACACGAAATCTCCCCGCAAACACCGTCAAGCTTTTAAAAAGCTATCTAGAGGAACGAAAATTTGTTGTTAGGGAAGGCAATTTTTTAAGCCCTTCGCAGTCGATCGAAGCCGGAGTTCCCCAAGGCAGCATCTTCGGTCCCTTACTTTATTTAATTTATGCCTCTGACTTACCGTTAAGCAATAACATTCATACATCAACATTTGCCGATGATACAGCTTTTTTAAGCGTCCATGAAAATCCAGTAGAAGCCTCCATCAACTTACAAGGGTATATATCCAAATTGGAAAAATGGCTCAAACAATGGCGTATAAAAGTTAACGAGCAGAAATGTGTACACGTCACTTTTACGTTGCGAAGGGAAACATGCCCGCCTATACAAATCAACACCGAGACTATTCCGCAAAATACTGTAGTCAAATATCTAGGCGTTCACCTTGACCGCCGTTTAACATGGAAATCGCATATAGACGCAAAGTTGATGCAAATGAAATTAAAAGCAGCCCAAATGAATTGGCTTATGGGTAGAAATTCAATACTGAGCCTAGACTGTAAACTTCTACTATACAACGCGATCCTGAAACCAATATGGTGCTATGGAATCCAGCTATGGGGCACTGCCTCAGCATCGAATGTAGAAAAAATTCAGAGGCGACAAAATAAAATTCTACGTACAATAACTGCAGCCCCCTGCTATGTCAGAAACCATAGAATTCATAAAGATCTATACGTTCCGTTGGTAAAGACAGTATTTTCGAAACACGCGAAAAAATACATTAAAAAACTTGAGTTGCATCCAAACCCACTTGCGCGCAATATTCTAGAGTATAGAGGCCACACCCGGCTTAAGAGGAGGGACACTCTTTCTATCAGCCGTACACGAGAGATGTAAAACAACAAAAATCAACCGTTGTAACTAAAAATTGTGCTTAGCATTGGCTAAACTTATATTTATTATTTTTTTTTTTTAGATTTAAGATTTGAAAAACTTATTGATGTTTCAATGTATTATTGAAGATTCAATAAATAATATACATATAAAAAAAAAAAAAAAAAAAAAAAAAAATGTTAGAGATAATTAATACACCAATAACACAAAGAATAAATTTCAAAGTAGATACAGAAAATTTAGCGCAGAATTATAGTTATTTCGTTAGTAAAAATCTAAATGTTAAATGATGAATTTTTGTTGTTTTGTTTTTTAATTACATATATAATTGTATTATGGTCCCACAGGAAATTAATCACATTATTGCTCCATGGTTTTCATACATCGGACTTTTTCATTGGCATTATTTTAAACATTTACAATGAAAAAAAAATCAGTACCAATAAATGCCATTGCTTTTTTTTTAAATATAATTTTTTTACTATTTATAATGAAAAAAACAATGAAAGCTTTGAAATACTAATTACAATTGATAAAAAAATACAAACCAAGGTACATATGTACATACATATTTGTAATACATACACATACATACATACATAAATATGTGAAATAATATTGACGTTTAATACTGATAATGCTTTTAAAAAACTTTAGCCTTGATTATTTGTAATGCTTTTACTTTTTAACTAACTAATAATGAAATTATTTCTTTGAAAAGCATTAGCATTGTTCAAAAAATTGATACTGCTAAAAATTTAATTGGCATTGTTTATATGTATACATATGTATACACTATTAAATTTCAAAAAACAAATAACTAATTAAAAATTTCAGTTTTAAATATTTAATTCAATATATTTTTTACACAAACGTCACTTTTCTCTCGGTAAACACGGTTGTACATTAGAGCACGGTTGGAACAAAAAGGGATTTTATCACAAAAACAGGGTTGATTATTGTAATTTCAAGTTGATTTCGGCGAAATTAAGTAAAATTACTTAATTTGGGAATTGTCAAAACGCATGCTAAATAACATAATTTCAACTTGATTTCGGTAGAAATCAGGAAATTACTTAATTTCGCGTCACGCTGAACGGGCTATTATTCAAAACGGGTAGATTTAAAATCAGTTTGGAAAAGGTAAAAATGGATATATATACATATGTAGATTCCGAAATATAAGACATTTAATGAAAAAACGAAATCAAAGTAATAAACCAAAAATATGAACTTAGTTGTATTGAAAACATCGTGAATAACACATTAGAAATATCTGATCGCAATTATGAAATGGTTAAAAATTTTAATAATGAAAGTGCAGGAGATATCAACATAAGTGAAGAGTTAAAGTGCTGGTATTTAAATTTTTAAATAGAGCAATATTTGGTAAAATTTTCACCCTCTATCATAAAGAATTTAGAATAATAATCAATTTTTTATTTTCAGAGGCAAATTCACGTGATGGATATTCCCAAAATCTATACATACAAGACATTCGTAATGCTTTTCGGTTGTCGAAGAATAGAATTTCAAAACGAAATTATGATAATCGACAAAAGCAAAATAAAGAAATTAAAAATCAACATGAAACGTCAATGTAACAATTATTTTATTATATTTTTTTTGTTTTTTTTACATGCATACATAAATTAAAAATATAAATTAAAAATGAATAAATCTTTTAGTTAGTTTGAAATAAAAAAAAAATTATATCAGAATAATTACTTGGAGTTTCCATTCTTTATAGGATTTGCTGTTATATAAAAAAAGATTATACTTCCACCTAATAGTAATTTTGATACCTACCGACATCATTTAGAGAATATCAAACATTGTTGGATGCATTAGACTTAAACCAATATGTTCTAGTGTTTGAAGACTTTAACTTACCAAATATTTATTGGAATTTAGAAGATAATGTCATACTACCTTATAACATAACCAGTGATAAAGATGAATTTGTAACTGGATTCTTCCTTTTAAATGATTTAAAACAGCATAATTATTTCGAAAATGATATCGGTAGGATTCTTAATCTAATCTTCGCGAATGATTTTATTAAAGTATCTTGCAATTTGGTGGGTTCTATAGTTTTTCAAAACACAGTACATCATAAGGCCTTGGAATTTAATTTTGAGTTTTAGTCTTATGATAGGGAGATTTATAATCCCTTATTTGAATTTAATTTTAATAAAGCTAATTATGATGGTTTAAATTATTACTTAAAAGCAGTTGATTGGTCTGAGTGTAATGAAATCGACGATCCGAGCAGAATTTAATCGTTTATATGCCACCACTTTGCTATGGCCATAAGCCTGAACGTACATTTATTTGAACCTAAATATGGCAATAAACAGCGTTGTCAACTTTTAAATTTCAAAACGCACCAAAAGAGAGAAAAAACGCGCCATTCAACAAAAAACGCACCAAGTTCAGAACTTTTTTATTGCAAATTTGCGTCTTTACAACATTTAACTTTAGTCCAAAATTCTAATGTTGATACAATATTGTGCCATTGCATGAAATGAATCATTCTCCACCCTTTTCCAATACTAGATAATATTTCGACATCGGATTCAAATGATATCATATTTGTAGTGGGATAAAACACTTTATACAATGTTGATTCTTGATGTGTTTTGTAGCTAAATGGGCTTAAAGCTGCAAGGTGTTTCCGTGTTCCAGCATGCCGAACAAGATTCGATATTTAGTCGTGATGTCGCATTTGCAATAAAAACATCTTGCTATTGTGTTATTATTTGGTCAAGGCCGAATCCATTACTTAAACTCACATTGTGCTTCCCAGATCTTTTTGGATTTCGCTTACGATCTCCCTTTTAGACTCCATTATTGACACAAACTTTAAATATTTCTTTTAGTAAATATACATTTTATAAAAAACGAACAATGATCGCAAGTCTCAAGAATACTTTGTTTTTACTAAGCCCTTTAACAGATTTGACAACAACTTTTACGACAAAAAACAATTATGTACTCTGAAAATCTAAAGGGACTACAAATTTCTTATAATGAAATGTTACAAACTATCAATAACAACATGGTCTTAAGAAAGAATCGCCACTATAAAAAAACGTCAACAAATGACTAATATTACCCGAATCTATTTTGAATTCTAGATAAATCAAATCATGCGAAATAAAGTATTTAGGTGTACTTTATTGTTCCTATAAAGTATAGCGTAAAATTAATCAAAAAACGTACAATACTTTATTATAAAGTACGGGTGGCAAGCCTACTCACTTCTCATCAAGCAAAAATACAAGACTTCTGTCTAAGCAGTCTTCTTCCCACTCTCAATTTAATTCGTAAAGCTATAAACACATAGACCACAGCGAGCAGCAGGCAGCAATGTGTCAAAAATAAAATACACTAGTTTATATGAAGTTGATTATTTTGACGACAGCAAGGCAGGTTGTTGTCTATGCTAGTTTTGCTGTTGCTGCCAAATTAGACTAATTTCTATTTTCATAAGCAGCAATAAGCTGATACAAAGCTGCCAATATAATATAAATGTCACGGCAATTAGAACTTAAAATATTTTGTGTTATATAAACGAAAATAACATAACAAAATTAAAATAAATAAATAAATTGATGTGCTTTTATATTTTTACTCGATATTATAACGTTTTTAGCTGGTAATTTCATTTTTATTCTTGTGAAATATTTATGTGGCATCTCTGAAATATGTGGTGAAACAAATATTGAAAAATAATATCGAAATTTCAAATTCATTTGTCAGCAGCTGTCCTTCTCAAAATAATTCAGTAGCCAACTACATGGCAGCAATTGAAGCCAACTGCATTTGAATTCTGCTGTTGTGAAGTCTGCTGTGGTCTATGTGTTTGTAGCTTCACAGCCATACCTAAACAAGAGCGGAAAGCGGATCGTTTTCTACAGCCTAGCGTTAACGCTGAAATACCATACCTAAACAAGAGCGTCAACGCTTTGTCATAAAAACAGGGTTATTACAAAATATATAACAACCCTGATTATAATAGTATACTCATAACCTAATAATACATGCATCTCTACAACAAACACAACAAAAAAATTCCTCAGAAGTCAAAAGTATAAATGTGTATGTTTCAACCTGTGACAAAAATATAAATAAAAATTATTCATTCAAATACGAAAAAATAAATACAAATCAAAATTTAACACTTGAAATAAAAAACAAGTAATTTACAAGAATTGTCAGCTGTGTAATGCAGTTTTGGTTTCCAGCCGGGGTAGGCGTCAGCCTGTCCAGGGTTGGGGAAAAAAAGGTCTGCTTCCTTTCTTAGAACACGAAACTTAGCTTATGGCGTTTTCTTTTCTGAAAAAAGTGTTGCATTTATGCTACATTCTTTAATTTTCGTGATCCATTCTAAAAAATATGTAACATATTTAAAAGCGATTTCGTTCCTTTCTAATTATGTTGCACCAATAAATGGCAAAATATGCAACATATTTTGCCCTCTACTATCAAGTCGGGGTGATATACTGCCCATTTTTACAACTTTGTTTAGTATATTTTTATACAAGTAAGAACTTGTATTTTTGTCGTTCAACTTACTTAAGCGAAAAAACTTATAATTAAAACGATAATTAATTAATTAATGTTAAGTCATGTTAAGCCTCAAATATTTTTTACCATTGTGGCAATAAAAAATGTACCACTTTTTAAAGGTAGGTGCATACTGTAAAAAGTGTTACACATTGAAAGGTCAACATTTTTGTTCAGAAAAGAAAACACCATTAGATTCGCACTACAAGAGTTTTGATCACTTGATCTTCACTACCCGAAGGTAAAGTTTACCGAACTACTAATAGTTTCGGCTCGTATAGTAGTGCGGGCGAATAAAAATGTTCAGCTATCTACGATTTAACAAATACGAACACACGATAAATTCGGGAGATCAAATGTGTTCGGGTAACTACGTTCAAAATAACGAACACACGATGAATTCGGGAGATCGAATGTGTTCGGCTAAATACGATAACGTGCTCAGTTAACTACAATACGAACACACGATGAATTCGGGAGATCGAATGTGTTCGGCTAACTACGTTCAAAAATACGAACACACGATAAATTCGGAAGATCGAATGTGCTCGGCTAAATACGACAACGTGATCAGTTAACTACAATACGAACATACGATGAATTCGGGAGATCGAATGTGTTCGGCTAACTACGTTCAAAAATACGAACACACGATAAATTCGGAAGATCGAATGTGCTCGGCTAAATACGACAACGTGCTCAGTTAACTACAATACGAACACACGATGAATTCGGGAGATCGAATGTGTTCGGCTAACTACGTTCAAAAATACGAACACACGATAAATTCGGAAGATTGAATGTGCTCGGCTAAATACGACAACGTGCTCAGTTAACTACAATACGAACACACGATGAATTCGGGAGATCGAATGTGTTCGGCTAACTACGTTCAAAAATACGAACACACGATAAATTCGGGAGATCGAATGTGTTCGACTAAATACGACAACGTGCTCAGTTAACTACAATACGAACATACGATGAATTCGGGAGATCGAATGTGTTCGGCTAACTACGTTCAAAAATACGAACACACGATAAATTCGGGAGATCGAATGTGTTCGACTAAATACGACAACGTGCTCAGTTAACTACAATACGAACATACGATGAATTCGGGAGATCGAATGTGTTCGGCTAACTACGTTCAAAAATACGAACACACGATAAATTCGGATGATCGAATGTGCTCGGCTAAATACGACAACGTGCTCAGTTAACTACAATACGAACACACGATGAATTCGGGAGATCGAATGTGTTCGGCTAACTACGTTCAAAAATACGAACACACGATAAATTCGGGAGATCGAATGTGTTCGACTAAATACGACAACGTGCTCAGTTAACTACAATACGAACATACGATGAATTCGGGAGATCGAATGTGTTCGGCTAACTACGTTCAAAAATACGAACACACGATAAATTCGGAAGATCGAATGTGCTCGCCTAAATACGACAACGTGCTCAGTTAACTACAATACGAACACACGATGAATTCGGGAGATCGAATGTGTTCGGCTAACTACGTTCAAAAATACGAACACACGATAAATTCGGAAGATCGAATGTATTCGGCTAAATACGTTCAAAAATACGAACACACGATAAATTCGGAAGATCGAATGTGCTCGGCTAAATACGATTAAAAATATGAACACACGATGAATTCGGAAGATCGAATGTGTTCGACTAAATACGTTCTAAAATACGAACAGGCACTAACTACATGCAACTATGTATAAGGAACAAGAGTTGATAAAGCTCTCGGGTGATAGTTCAAGTGGCCGGCTTGTAACTACCAGTCGTACGGTATCAGAACTTGTTCCTCGATTGATAATACAGCTTAACATCTTATGCTTGTTTTATTTTCAACTGTTTGAGAGTTGTAATTATATCGTTGTTGACGTGTGTGTTATTGATACCCTACCTAACAGATGTATGGTATGTACCTATCAGTTGACCAGTATGTATACAGTAATACATTATTTTAGTAACGGCTCGTTACAGCTGGGCTTGTAAGACTACCTTATAGTCATTGTATCATGAGTGCTTGTCTTTTGCAGCTAACTTCACTATTAAACGCGCTGTCAAAATCGGATTTTACAATTGCAAAATTTTGCCGCCGCGTTATTTCGGGATGCTCCATACAAATTGTATGGGCATTAGAAATTTTGACAGCTAAAAAACGCTTGCCGCTCTTGTTTAGGTATGGCTGTAACTGGAGTCCGAATCGAGAAGATATATCATTTTTATTTTAAATTATGCACAAAAATTTTATTTATTCAAAAACACTTTTATCGAAAATAGTCAAATAAATGCAAGCTGACTCAAATATATGTATGTATGTTTCGATAAACAGTCAACATCGTCACAATACTGTTAGGAAATACAAAGTTAGTAATGACGTTGTGTTCTATTGATGTTGCCTTAAAATTGCCGACGTTGTTGCCGACGCATATAGGGGTATTTGGCCATTCTAGCAGGACATTACGCCAAAACTTACAATTTAAGAAATGTAAAAATTTAAGTATGCAGCTGGACAGACAACAAAATTCTGCATCGTATAGTGATTTTTTTCTCTGTGAAAGGCTATTAACAACTGCTTATATTAATTTTTAGAAAAATTTTATTTTAAATTTTTATGATAAAAAAATTTGTTCGAAATTAAAAAAAAAGATTTTTTTGTAAAATTTTTAGTAAAAAAATAATATCAAAAGGTTTTTGAAAGTAATCGAATTCGTAAAAATGTTATAATTCACTATAAAATATAAAATCTCTACTTTTAGACTGGAAAAAAACTTGCGGGTTTTTGCGCCATTTTTTTTTGGGGGAATTTTTGAAAATTTTACCTTTTTTGTGTTTTTGATCATCTTGCATTAGTACATATATCTTAGTTTTTAACAATTATAGGTATATGTTTTTTATTTAAATTATTTTATTTAAATTTAGTGGCTTCTACCCAAAACAAGGTTTGTTCTATTAGGCCAGTGCGGTTGAAATCTAAAAAAGGGAAGTTTAGATATTAAATTTGTCCTTTATTGCTCGAAATATGTTAACAATGTCCATTTAACATTTCTCTGATTATTAACTAATACGAACTTTAGCCTATACAAATACTAACATACATATATTAATAATAATAAAGCAGCTCGTAGTAATTTAAATATTACTATTTTTATTTACAAAAAAATATTTCGTTATTTTATTCCTTATTTTGAGGTAAAAATAACAAATAAAATAAAGTTGGAAATTATGCTGACCAAAATGCAAACCCATCCAGATATTGCTCGTGGAATGCACAAAGGAAGTAGAAAGGAATTAAGCCGATTTTGGTGCATTTTGGAGACGGAGTAGCATCATAATGTACTCACTTCTTTTCTCATTTTTGGAATTTTGTTCTTCTTCTAGTTCTGTTGATTTAGCTAACATACATATGAAACACTACATTAAACATTTTCTTTTATTTATTTAGTTCTTTAATATCAAAATTATTTTTCACAAAAAGTTTTTTTTACAAATTTTAAGTTAAATCAACACATCTTAAAGCAAAACTGCTGACTGCGAAAATTCGAACTCCCTCTCCCCTTTTATTCTATTCCCCGACTGTTTAGAATAAGGGAGTTTTATTCCCGGGAGAATTAATTCCCCGGGAATATTCATAAGGGAGTAGGGAGAAAACTTCCGGGGAATTGTTATTCATAATTGGCTGTTTAACAGGGAAAAGGGAATAGGGAGAAATCTCAATTATGAATATTCAGTTGAAATCTAAAAAGGGAGTTTTAGATATTAAATTTTTCTTTTGTTGATCGAAATATGTTAACAATGTCCATTTAATATTTCTCTGATTATTAACTAACACGAACTTTAGCTTACTTTCATTTTTAAGCACAACTCCCTTGCAAAAATAAATAAATATTTTGTGGAAACTAGAAAAATAAAATTTTTGACAGGGACGTTTTTTTGTGGGAGGGGCGTTGGAGGGATACTTCCCCCTTCCTATAAAAGCTCAAAAATTATTTAATATTATATTATTATATTAAAAAAAAAATTTTATGGTATTAAAGCGTAAGTCATTCATTTCTTTTAATATTAACAATATTTTTGCATATAATATTTTATGTCACCGCCCATAAAAGGGGGCAGGAAAAATATGGCATATTACGATCTCCTGGGTCCAAGTTTAGGTTTTTGAACTTTCGCCGACGTTAACAGTTCCATTTTCTAAGCAAAAGTACGGGAAAACTTTAAACAAAATTTCATTTTTCGGATGTAGGATTAGTTATTTTAAGGGGAACTTTTTCCCCTTGTTCCGATTTTTCTTATTTTCATACATAAAAAGCCTATGCCCATAACACATATTTTTGCAAATTACATCAATTAGGGACACCCAATAACTTTTTAGAAGCAATATTAACAAAAAAGTAATGTAAGGCTAGATTATCAAAAGATCCCTATGTGCAACGCGTAATAGAAAAGTGTGAATATCAACAAAATCAAAAGTCTGCGCTACGAAATAGCTGGTGGTTACAGTTCTACAATATTTACAAAAACAAAATGAATTTGTTTTAGTTGTTTTTGTAATTAATGTATAGAAATGATGCCACCTTCAATATATACTCTTAAAGCTGCCAATGTTCACTTAAAAAGACACCCCTGATAAAATGAGTATACGTAAGTTTCTAAAATGGTTTAGAAATAAGCGTTTACCGACCGCTTGTCAGTTTTTTTATGCGTATTCTCTCTTAAGCTACGTACAGACTATTGGCAGATCTTACAATATTGTAAGATATGTCAATATGCTGACAACGTACTGACAATGAAAAATTGTTACCAAAAGGTAAATTGTTAGTTCAGACGATTGTAACTTGGGGTTCACACGATCAAGTTTTGTTTCAAATTTTATTACTCTCTCAATTTTTTACCAATACACTCATACTTTTAAAATTTGATGGTAGCTTGCTTTCAAATTCTCTTTCAAATTATGTGTTTCAATTTGCTTTCAAGAAAGCAGTTTGATTCCATTTTGATTATAAACTCTCGTTTGTTTTCATATACATACATTAGTACATATATTCTGCCGCCATACATTTTTGTGTTTTTGAAAGCAAATTGCTTTGAAATTGAATGCCACCTACGTCACAGCTTTCAATTTTTGTAAATTTTGAGAAGCAGTATGTGTAAATTTCTTGAAAGAGAATTGAAAGAAAACTTGAACGTGTGACTGCAGTGTAAGAAAACCTTACAATTTCATTGTCAGACAATTGTCAGACAATAAATTTATCTGCCAACAAAAATTGTCAGTTTACACGGTTGTCAGCTTGTTGTGTGGAAATATTGCCAGATGCATTGTTAAGCTTTGTCAGAACTGTCAAATCCAATAGTATATATGGACAGCATTGCCAACAGAAGAATTATCTTACAATGGTGCCATTGTCAGATGCATTAATGCAACGTTGCAAGAAAAAGCATTGTCAGTTAATTGTAAGACAATAATATTGTCAGACATCTAACAATCGTGAGAACACTCTACTTTGCCATTGTCAGATAATTGTCAGACATTGTAAGCTCTTGTTTTATTGGCAGATGTGTTTAAATCAATACATCTGACAATAGCACCATTGTCAGATAATTTTTCTTTTGGCAATGCTGTCCGTAAATACTATTGGATTTGACAGTTCTGATAAAGTTCTGACAACCGTGTAAACTGACAATTTTTGTTGGCAGATAAATTTATTGTCTGACAATTCTCTGACAATGAAATTGTAAGGTTTTCTTACAATCGTCTGAACTGACAATTTACCTTTTGGTAACAATTTATCATTGTCAGTACGTTGTCAGCATATTGCCATATCTTACAATATTGTAAGATCTGCCAATCGTCTGTACATAGCTATAGCTTTACTCATAACAATTTGCGTTTACATGATAAGATTTTTTTCAATTTTTGACATACAGAAGAGGGCTTTATCACGACCATTTTGCAAAAATGCAAATTCAAGTTTATTTCGTATTTATTTTCAAAAATTTTACAATTTTCTTCATAAATAAAATTTTTAATTTATATATAATATATATGTATGTATAAGCAAATGAAATTTGGACACCTGAAATAAAAACAAGCGGATTACAAAAATTGTCAGCTGGGCTTGTAAGGCTACCTGTATCATGGTTTGGCACCATGAAAATAACACAGTGGTAGCACTGGCTGTTCGTTCGGCCAATATCGTTTATAGCGAATATCTCAAAGGCGGCCAATATGGCATGATAAGTCATGACAATTTCACATAAAATAAACAAAATTTATCGATGGAAGAATCATTTTTTGGATTTGATACATCTGTACCGGTGAGTATAATTATAATGTTGTGCGCTACAAATATAATGGGAATCGCAGAAGAATATACTGGTTTTATAAAATAAATAGTGACGGTATTGCTTGGATTATTTGCAGCGCTCACTTCTAGTTTTGACTGATGTTAAAATAATACGGTTGTCTTCAAAGAGCACCCGTGGCAGAAATTTCATACTGTTTTATAATCGCTAAAATATGTAATGTTTTCTTATATATTACAGTTGGATGACGATGGAGGAGGCCAAATTGCGGAACCATCGGAAGAAGAGTATGATGCTTTAAATGAAGAGACATTTGGCTCGGCAATTAATGGGGACTGGGAAGAGGTCCATGAAAATCTTGTCCGTTTGACTGGTGATGTAGAGGAGGATGTCGACACTTTGGACAGTGGAGAAAATAGTGCCACTGGTGGTTACATCTCCATGTCCGGAATGAAGAACACATCGCAGCACTTGGAGGACTCTGATCTAGAATTAAATTTATCAGGAATGAAATTGGACGATGTGAATCTTGACTATGGAGACAATGAAAATATTGGTGGGCCTATGAGTGATGCAGTTAAAATGGATCCAAGTGTTTGGTCCTTGTGCTTGAAAGATCGAACGTTTGGCGCTGTTGCAAATAATAGCGATGCCATAGGACATCGATTGTCCTCTAACCCAGAGGAATTTTTACGTGAGCACTTTCCTACTCCCTTCCAACATCAACAACAAAGTCATGATAAAAATAATCAGCAGCAGAATCTAATGAAACAACATTCTTCTACTGTTGCTTATGGTTTGCATCATCTTTCACAAATACCTTTTCAACCATCACAAGAACAACCAAAAATTTGCACTTTAGAAGATATAGAACGTAATATGATAATGCAGCAGTCCGTATCCAAACAACCTCAAAATTATCATCAGCAGCAAGGTCAACAAACACAACAACAGCAACATGATGCAGATATGATTGCAAAACAACAAAAAATTTTGCATGATATTTTACGACATTCATCTGAAACTCCAACTCCTCTCCAACATGGAAACCATCAACAACAACACCAGCAAATGTTATCTAATCAATATTCCCTTTTATTGGCGCAAAAAGGTAAAATTTATTTTAAGGTTGAGTCGAAATGTCGATAGTGAAATTGCACTGACTCGCTTTTGACTTAGTCGCCATATAATGCTTTGTGCTATAGACATTTAGCATGTGTTGAAAATTTACTAGTAATATTAGAATGTTGACTAGGTAGTGATTATGTAGTTATTATGGGACAAGTGGACACATCCGTAGAAGAAAGTTACTAGTATATTTTTATAATTTAAGTCTACCTGTTAAAGCAAACCATAAACTGAAGTCGTATCGTTGACAATGTCATCAAGAAGTCTCCACTAGTCGACAGATTGTTGACTTGTCACCAATAAGCCAAGTAAAAAAACACTTAAGTCGACAAAAGTGGTGACTAGGAGAAAATTAACCCCGAGTTTACTACAGGGATTTTATACACACATACTTATGTATATTTATGTAAAATATATATATATTTTTTCGTATTTATCTCCAAATACCATAATATTGCCTTTAATAATTTGTATTTAATTCGCCGTGTTCTTACTACATAAGGCAATTACCAATTTCTAACTCCATTTCAATTTACCACAGCTAAATAGTATATGCAAATAAAATTGACTGAAATTCTTTTTTTTTAATTTGTTTTTATTTATTTTATTATATATATGTATATTTTATTTAACATTTATTTGAGCATGTACTCAAGTATTTATATTTTAAATTTTATTTATTTGTTGCGGGTTAGCAATATCTAAATATATATTTCGTTGGTATTTGAGTTGGTACATCAGTAGTTGTTTTACCCTTTATGTTTAAAAAATGTTAAACCTCATCTACATATTTAAAAATATATTTGTAAGTTTTTGTATAAATAGATGAGCTTTAAAATTTTTTAAACATAAAGGGTAAAACATCTACTGATGAGTTGGTATGGCTACCAATGAAATATATATTTAGATATTGCTAACCCGCAAGAAATAAATAAAATTACTTTTTTTAATTTATTTATTTATTCATTTCAATACATTAGCAGCCTTCAAGGCCAATGATAAATGTATTTTTGGAAAGAAAAGCCTTGCTAATTAATATATGCTAGTGTGTACCAACGGTTGACCCAATCGACCGTGTTCTAGTCATATAAAGAAATATAAAAAATCTCTGAGTCACTGTTTCGGCGTATATCCGATGGAGATTGAAATTACCGAGAAATAAAAACACAAGAATTTTTTAAATAAACCAATAAAAATAAAGAAATAATCTTCCACATTATTTAGTCTCTAATAAACCTATTTTACCTCCCTCCTAAAGGTTGTAGATTATTTATATTTAGCACGTAATGCTTTGATGGCGTCCAACGACAGAATAATTAATTATGTATTCGTTGTGGACTTACAATAACTTAAAGGCAACCAACAACACTTAAGCGCAGTTATGGTTTTACTAGCTGAAAACACATAAAGGTTTCCTGCAAAGTTGTAATAAAATTTACTTCAAACTAAAAATATTATATGTATTTTGCGAACAACAGTGAAATATCGACTGAACGAATTTATACTTAAACATTGCCGGCCACCTTGCAACAATAAAATAAAGTTGCAATTGAAAAAGTATAACAAGATGAGCCATTAAGGACTCCTGATGAGTATAACAAAAAATATTAAATTGAGCCATTAAGGACTCCTGTGGACTCCATTAATAACATAGATTCAAGATACGACGAAATGAGTCATGGAGGACTCCTGTTGGGGTCAGGTATGACCATTCATCCAACGAACAGCTGTGGTTAACAATTGTAAATTGAAAACAAAGTTTCGTTATCGAACAAGTAATTGTCCCATTTTGCGTGCGAATATCAGCGAACCGAAAATGACCGTCGGAACCCGTATAAACTTCAAGTAAAATACCTAATTTCCATGACGTAGTTGGTAACTGTTCGTTTTTAATAACGACTAAATCATTCGCAGCAATTTCTCTGTGAGGTATTAACGCTTACAGTGTTTTTTCGTAAATCTACATCTTCCCATCTTTTAAAAATCTGATGATTTTTATTCGTAGTTTTTCTCTTCAAAGTTTCCTCTAATTCCCAAAATTCCAAATTATTTTTATTGAAATATCTTTTTTGGAGTAGGATAAGTTTGTTGTGGACACATTAATTGAATTGTTCATTGGAAATTCTATGGGCCCTGTTAGAATCCATCCAAAAACAGTTTTCTGACCCATAAGACCCCCAACAATATTTCGACGCACTTCACCCAGATTTATGTTAGGATATAAGTCTGCTCCTAATAAAATATCAACAGGCCTGCTCTTATAAAAGTTAGCATTTTCTAACTGCAGACTGTTTAATTCAGAGTTAATGTCTGATGGACACGCGAATGAAGGTAACTTTTGCGAAATAGAAAGCACAACAAGAGCAAATGTTTTTAAGTCGATTTTCTGATCTTCGTCGAAGTTGTAGACAGATTATTATCCATGCCGGAAATCTTTACATTCGTAGAATATTATGTAAGTCGCAGTTGATTTCGCAAACGTTCGGAAATAAAGGACGCTTCTGAAGCTGGATCGATCAAAGCTCTAACGGGGTACCTAGTATCTTGACAAATGATAGAGACCATCGCAGTCCCCAACACAGACGAGTTCCGTGAAATATGAAAAACTTGACGATTGATGTTTGTGGGAGCGGCTGATTTCGTTGACGTTTCATTTGACCAAGTTGGTATATTTACTGAGTTATAAGCAGAATTGGTATTAGGCTCCTCACAATGGATCATAGTGTGGTGTTTTTCATTGCACCTAAAACAGGAATGATTGCTCGTACAATCTTTGGCCACATTTTTTAACTGTTGAAAATCTTTCACTAATAGACATATTTTTAAATCGACGACACGTGATTTTGTTTAGGGCATAACAAGCAAGTAGTTTCGGAGCTCTTAGTCGTGATATGAGCTTTAACCTTACGTTCGACAATTTTTTTACCGTTTTCATTGTTAGTTAGATTGTGAATACAATCTAAAGTTTGAATACGTTCCGTTAAGAACGTGTCTAAATCCTTCCAGGAAGACAAAGCCTTTTTATCATTGATGCTTTGTTCCAAATCGTAACGGTTTGAGAAGGCAAACGTTGAATACAAATGAAGACAATAATTGGATCCCAATTTGTAGTGTTAATATCATAAATTGACATAGCCGTCAAAAAACCATTTATACCGCGATGCAACATTTTTAAAGCAGAACTACTTTCTTCCGTGATTGTAACTAATGAAAATAAACACTTTATTTATTTATTTTTATTTATTTATGGTAATTGAAGTGTAGAGAAGGAAAGTAACAAATAAGGCTTTCGTCCCGAAAATTAACAAAAGAAAAATATGTATAGTAGATTCATTATATACATATGTAGTTACAAAGTATGTAATTAATATTAACAGTGATAAAGAAAGTTATACAACTTGTGCAAAAGGTTGATTTTCAATAAGAATTTATAGATTAAGTTGATGTTGTGCTCAGATAGATTTATTAAACAGTCGGATGGCTTGTAGGATTCAAAGATACTTGTTCTAATGTTGTGGAAAACCGTACATTCATCGTGAAGGTGAATTATACTTAACCCTCCGTTACTATCGTATATTTCACTTACTTCGTTACTATCATTGGGTGTTATCCACCCATGCCTTTTAAGTATCTGCGTTTCTTAACAGTCAAATTCAAATATACAAATAACGTAATTTTTTAAAGTAATAGGCACTAAAATACCGAATAAATTCAGTTTTATTCGTATATCTATTATTTTATTTCAAATTCTATGTTGTTTATTTACATTTGATTAAAAAAAAAAGAAATAAAAAGTAATATTGAATGTATTATGTAAAACTAGTGATAATTAAGAAAATTTTCAAGGCAATCCTCTGCGGCTTACTGATTCGGAAAGCTGACAAGCTATAGAAAAAAAAGTTATTTAATAATATTTTTTTAAACAAAGTAAAAATTTACGTAAAAATTGAAATTAACATCATCATGGTTTTCGTAATTTTTTGCCAATGCTGAGTTCGTAGAGTGATAGCAATTAGTACATAGTGGGCGGCTGTGACTTTTGCAAATAAAAATTTCGCATTTGCAGCATGTTGCTGTTGTGTTTTGGTCCTTTTTATTACCGCATAACTGACAACGACTCTGTTTAGATCTTTTGGCTGGTAGTGATATTTTTTCTATATCATTCTGATTTCTACAAAGTTGTTTAGTAAATTTGAGACAGCTTATTTTGATATTATTTGGCAATGTCATAATTCAAATCTTTGTATTTTAATTGCACCTTTAAAATATATATGTTTGTATATTCCACAACTAGATCCAGAAGTTAAAAAAAAGTTCCCAACTTTCAAATGGCGTTGTAACTTTTTCTAAAGCAGCTGCTAACTTTGGAACACTTGCGAATATATTTTCAGCCGGTGTTCGCGATCATAGAAATGGATCTTTTCGCCATGTAGTTCCATCTTTTCCGATGTATTGAATTTCATGATTTACTTCGTCTTCTTCAAGTTCCTGCTCTGAAACTGACTCAGGATTGCTCACTATTTCTTGGTCACTTTCATCACTACTCTCATCTCCAATACTCAAGCTAATATCTGGGGGTTACTCTGTATTTCGAATCGAAAGTAAAAACGTTCGAATTGCAATGTAAATAAGATACAAATTAGAACAGTTTTCTTTTCGAATAGAAATACAGAGTAACCCACCTGATAAAAGCGACATCAGCCGCTCCTGCTCTCTTTCGTAAGAACTCGTTTTTTATCTTTTTAACACTATGTGATGCACTTTTATACTGATAATAAAAATTATATTGTCGTTTTGTACGTAAAAAAATCACAAAAAGAAACTGATCATAAATTTATGTATATGATGCCCATGGAATAACGGTATATCTATTTGTGATAACAACAGGTGCGCTTATTCTCACACGCGATCACACAAAATTTGATGTGCAAGGTTACTATGGATGGGTATAAAACACCCAAAAAAATTAAACGTTAATACTATCGTGGGTGTAAACCACCCAAGCTCTTTTTAAAACAAATTTTATGTTAATATAATAACGGATTAATGTTGTAGAATGTACTTCTAAACATAAACAACCACTCAAAGGTGGATTACATTAGAATAAAAGGATGATTTTCATGAAAAATTATATAGTTTACTTAAAAGTTCAGCCTTCTGGGTGGAATCCACCCAGACGATAGTAACGCAGGGTTAACTGGACATGACATGTTCAACAAAGGAGAGGCGGCGTCCTTTCTAGACAGTATTTATGAGTAAGTTTGCTGTGTCCAATTCTCATTCTAACAATTAAATTAGAAATATTCTTAGGGCAGGATTTTCGATAGATTGGTTTAATCCCTGTGGGGTTTACATTCTTGTAGGAGTGTTGATAGTTCGACCAAGTGCTTCATTTCACATTGAAGAGGCATATGTTTTGCCTTATAGGCAGCGGAATCGGCGTATTCCTTGCCTGTGATACCAACATGTGAAGGTATCTACAAAATTTTCATCTTATTTGCGTTTTGAATGCAAATGTTTCTAATTTTGGATATAAGCGGTGAGTCATACAACATGTTCTTTATTGCTAACACAGCTGATAGGCTGTCGGTGGAAATGACAGCCCTGAGCGAATTTTGTGTAGCATATTCGACTGCTTTACATATTGCCGCTTCCTCAGCAGTGAACTTTGAGCAATTATTGTGGAGAAGACCATGGTTGATGATTTTGCTATCATTGTGCACAATTGCGAAGGAGGTGAGTGACTAGTTTTTGAACCATCAGTGAATATGAATTTCCAACCAAGTATTTATATATTTATTTTTATTCATTTGACTAACCGAGCCCGTAAAGGCCATATATAGTTAGCGGGCTAACATTATAGTATGTATAAACAATTTTACAAAATAAATTATAGATTAATATTATTAATAATGGTGGAAAACAAAAACAAAATTGAATATATTTACAAAATCTGGTTTTGGTTATCAAATAAATTTTACCGCTTTTCATAGAGAGAGAAACGCGTTAAATTTCTCGCGTGTATTTAATATAAGAAATGTATGAAAAGCAAAAATTGAAATTTTGTTTTTGTTTCCATGTAAATATTAAGGGTAATCACGATGGTGATTGTGCAAATATGCATTTTGCAAATTTGCTGTGCATATTAGTGTACTTCGTGAGCGTACTTTTAAATTTATTGCATTTTAGTGAAGAGCATGTAATTTTGTTCAGAAAAATGTGGCAGCCCATCAAAAATTCTGGCAACACTGACTTCAGATGTCAAGTTACAAATGCATAAATTTATTATTTACTAATAAATTAAAAAAAGAAGACTAAAACTTTTTAAATTAAATTAAAATTAGTTACAAAATTAAATTTTCTTTTTCTAAACATAAAAATATGATAGTCTGTATGTCTCAAGTTATTGTTTATTTTCGTTTGCAATTGATAAAATATGCACTACTATCTTTGCTCATGGTTTTTTTAGTGCAAACGAAGCAAAATTAAGCAAATTGCAAATACATACATTTTGTTGTTATGTTGTGCAAATGTGTGTATATTTGCTACAGAGTAAAGAATCACATATAAAATATCTGTTAAATATTCTGCAATCAATCAATCATCTAATTCTTTCCGGCAGAAGAAGTCG
This sequence comes from Lypha dubia, assembly GCA_947311025.1. Classification (NCBI taxonomy): domain Eukaryota; kingdom Metazoa; phylum Arthropoda; class Insecta; order Diptera; family Tachinidae; genus Lypha; species Lypha dubia. The sequence goes on from OX371260.1 coordinate 74,289,202, forward strand.
TGGAGGCCATTTGAATGACGTTTTATTTAGAACATAATTGTATCGATTGTACTTCACATTAAATAAAAAACTTTTGAATTTCCTTAAAAATACGAGTGTTTTTTTAAAGATATCATATCACTCTTATTGAAAAACCTTTTATTTCATTGAGAAAGCTTTTAAATTTTCGATGGAACAGAGCGTTGTGGCCACCACATATTTTATTAATTATTTGTATGGCAATTTGCGTAGCATTCGTTAAATTCAAGTTTTTTGTGAATAAAACCATTTTTAAACAAAAATCCTACTAAGCCATTCTTTTTACCTACCATTACGTTGGCCCCGTCAGTACATACTGACCAAAATTATTTCATATCTAGAAATGGAAATACCTCTTCAATTTCAACATCAAAAATTGTACTTCCTTTTACGTCGCCGTGCAAACCAACCATTATTAACATTTCTTCGTGAATTTCGAACTTTGAATTTATAGCTCTTACGCATATAATCAATTGGCAAATATCATTGATATCAGTGCACTCATCCATACAGATTGAAAAATATTTGCAATTAATTATTTTATCCTTAATATTAGAATAAATTTATGCGCTAATATATTCTGTACGTCGCGCAATAGTATTCGGCGACATTAATAATTTGCCGAATTTTCTCGCTTTTTTCACCGAAGCATTCCAAAACAAAATTGCTCAGCTCCTTGTAAAACAAACATCTTCAAACGGTCGGCAACGTTTGGCAAGTGCTTTTGTTTTTAAGGAACGCTCAGGTAATTTTGCTACATCTAACTATTGATGATCTTGGATCTAGGCGCACGGTAGTGCGCAAGGCCAAGTTCGGCCACACAGTGTGTATATTTACACGAAACCATTCGAGCTGTTTTTACCCCTCTCATAACTTTGCTCCCCCTGATCATAATATAATGAAACTTTAAACATAAGGTCTCCCCACAGAGGTGATCTCACAGGTTAAAAGATCTCACATAAAAGCTTTCCAAGATATTAAGGTGTGAAAAGTCCATATTTTAGTACATATTCACTGACTCACTGACTGACTCATCAATATTATTGGGCACTTCCAGTAAAGCTAGAGAGCTGAAACTTGGTACAGAGGTAGGTCTTGGTGAGAAAATAACCAGAAAAATCTGAAAACGGGCACTTTCCACCCGGGGGGGACTGGGATCCCCCTTCTTTGTATGGTGCACATCCAGTATAGCTAGAAAGCTAAAATTTGGTACACAGGCAGGCAGTGATTAGAAATTATCGAAAATGATTTTTAAACCGGCACTTTTCATCTGGTGCGACTATGGTGCCCCTTCTTTGTAAAGGGCACTTCCAGTATAGCTAGAAAGCTGAAATTTTCTACACAGGTAGGCCCAGATAAGCAATACAGATAAATATTTATACAAAAACAACTTAGAAAAAAGAAGTGAGATCCACACAAAAACATAAATGTGAAAATAAGGCCAAGGTCGTATCCAAAAAGTTTCGGCCGTAAAAAGTACTGAGATCAAAATAAGGACAAAGTTCGTGATAGGTACAATTCCATCTCATTTCTAGGCAACCTATAAGCTTTTAACAACGACAGAGTGCGATTTAAGCAATTTAACAGAAAAAGCCGACAGTATGATGGAGGTACAGAATCAACCGAAGGTCAACACCGTGAATGAGAATTCAGTGTTATATAGTATCATCAAACAAATGACGAAAAGATTCGATCGTTTGGAAATGAATGATTTTAACGCACAACAGCAGCGACGTTCGACAAGACGCAGACATTCTCCATTACCGCGTTCACCATCAAACGAAATTTATTGGTATCCTCGAACATTTAAAGAGAACGCCAGCTCGCAGCCAACAACACTGAAATTAGTACATATGGTAAGAAGTTTTTAACATTAGATATTGGTTTACGTCGCCAGTACAAATGGTTTTTTATTATGTATTGCTGATGTCACACATGCCATAATTGGTGCAGATTTTTTAGAGCATTTTAACATCTGGGTATATATGAAAAACAAAACGTTGGTCGACGGAACAACTCACGCACGCCAGATCTGTAACGAATGACATTTTTCATAAACTGCTTGCAGAATTCATCGACCTTACAGACGACACCCATACATTGGCAAAAGCGCCATCCGAAGTTTTACATTTTATTCAAACAAAAGGCCCTCCGGTGGCCCAGAAGTTCGTCGACTATCGCCTGAAAAGTTGGAAATTGCGAAGAATTTGATTATTTATTAGATCGTGGCATTTGCGTGCGGTCGAAGAGCCAATGGGCGAGTCCATTACATCTGGTAAAGAAGCTTAAGGGATCGTGGCGCCCATGTGAATTCAAAAACTATTCACGATAGCTACCCGATACGGCATATTCAAGATTTTGCGAACGAGTTGGATGGTAAAACTGTTTTTTCCGTTATAGATTGTAAAAAAGCGTATCACCATATTCCCGTCAATCCGGAGGACGTAGAGAACAGCCGTAATAACACCATTCGGGTTATTTGAATTCAGATATATGACATTTGGCCTACGCAACGCTGCCCAGACGTTCCAATGGTTTATGGACGACGCACTGAAGAATCTTTGTTTTTCCTTATTTAGACGATGTTTTAATTGCATCGAAATCAGATGAGGTGTGTTATGTTGTTATTATCTTCGTTTTATTTTTAACACTCTTTCTTCTTTACATGTTCAAACGTTCTCTCTTTTAAAATGACTTAGCACTAGCTATTTATACTATCTTAAAAACTAGTTACACAAAGGGAATATGCAATTCTTAATATTTGATTCTGACCCAAATATTTTCGCTATTGCGAAAGAGCAACATTGCACAATTTGTCAACGCAAACAATACTCAAGTTAATGAACTGTTATTGTTGCATTAACAAATAAGTGCAATGACGATTGCACAATTTGTCAACGCAATTAATACTTAAGTGAATGAACTGTTGTTGCATTAACAACTAAGTGCAATGTAGGAGGGTAGTTCAATTGTGAATCACAACATCCCTCCCCCCTTTGCGGAAGAAAACATCTAGATATAAGTGTTTTCAGTTAGGAAAATTTTCAGCTATTTGGGACAGAATCATTTATATGCTATTTAAATAGTTACTGACAATTGTTTTGCAAATTATTTCTAGTTTAATAAATTAATATAAATAGACTTCTGCATTACGGTTGATAACGTGTCTGAGAAAATCATCATTGGTTATTGGTTGTCGTTGATGTAGTTGGGTATGTTGTTAAAAATCTCTTATGTCTGCTACTATTGTTGTGAGGTTGGTTAGGGTGAGAAGTTAGTTGCAGTTGGAAAAGTCCAAACATAATGGTTGATATCGTTGGTGTAGTTTTGCTGCTGGTGGTCTCTTCTTCATGTCTTCTGGGTAGTCTTCTATTTCCTCAAAATTTTCTCTACTCCAATTATATTGTTTTTGTTTTTCGGTTTGCTTCTCTGTTTCTTTATCCTTTGTGTCATCCGATTTTTTGTGAAATGACTTATATTATTTCTCGTCTTTTTTTTTCTTCTTTTTGTTTTATCCTTTTGATTTCTTGAATGTTATTCTCGTTATATTTCTTTATCATTTTGCTTTTCATATTTATTTATTTGTTTTCGTAATTCTTTTCAGCCACTTTTTCAATCTCGTCCTTTTCGATTTCTTATTTTGATACCACTGATTCCGGAGAGTCCGTTTCTTCTTCTTTTTGTAATGACCTTGTTTAAAAAAATGTTTAGTCGGCTACTCTTTGTAACTTATTCGTGTTTTTCCCCTACTGTGGCTGTTTCGGGTTCTGACATTTCTTCATGATCTTTTATATTCTCCATGGTTTTCTTTAACGTTCTTCAGTTTTCCCTTTCTTATCTTCTTTTAGATACTCCGCGGCCGTAATACTTTCATCGACCCCACTTCTTTTTTCTGCATATCCATATCTTCCACTTTGTTCTTTGTTTCCGCAACTTCCCTCTCCTCCTTAACAACCTTGGGGGCTCAACCGGGATGTTGTGATTCACAATTGAACTACCCTCCTACATTGCACTTAGTTGTTAATGCAACAACAGTTCATTAACTTGAGTATTGTTTGCGTTGACAAATTGTGCAATCGTCATTGCACTTATTTGTTAATGCAACAATAACAGTTCATTAACTTGAGTATTGTTTGCGTTGACAAATTGTGCAATGTTGCTCTTTCGCAATAGCGAAAATATTTGGGTCAGAATCAAATATTAAGAATTGCATATTCCCTTTGTGTAACTAGTTTCTAAGATGGTATAAATAGCTAGTGCTAAGTCATTTTAAGGGAGAGAACGTTTGAACATGTAAAGAAGAAATAGTGTTAAAAATAAAACGAAGATAATAACAACATAACATTGGCGCAGCCGTAAATTTGGACGCAAATTATTACAAACAATTAAAATACAAGTTTAATACAATGAATTTTTTTGTTTTAAATATTTATACATTTTAGTAAAAATTTCCCAAATAAAAGAACTAAAGAGAAATGTTTAAGAAAATCTATAATATAAATGCTGCTTCGAATTTGGTTTATTTTCGGTTCTTTAAATTCTGTTGTTTTAAACTTTCGAAAAAAAAAGTTTCCCTGTAATTGACTTTTATTTGCAATGGAAAACTAAGTTACTGTGTGGGTTTTATTTTATCTTTGTGTCTGCCTGTTTTTATGATATTATTTGAACTTTCAAAATTAAAGTTTTTCACTAAATGGAAAAAATTACTGAAATTCAAATCAAATTCGTGATTTTAAAGCATTTAAAAATTTAAATAATAATTACAATTAAATAATTATTACAATTTCTTAAAAAAAATTAAAGTTCAATGATAACAGTCACGGTAAACCCTTTCTACCTTTTTAGATAATCTCAGCATAAAATGCCGTATTTATGTCAAAAACAGAAAAAATTTCCTGTTTTTCTTTTTGTTTTTTAGGCGCCCATAAAAGTTTATAATAGCCTTACCGTTCCTGTACCGTGTCTGTCAACAGTCAATCGGTAGGTTATGTCGTTCATCTCTATATCTTTCCTCATATACTTGCCTTTTGTCCATTTTTCCTCCATGTCCTGCAGAAACGACTGGACTGTGTTGTTAATGTTTGAGTTAGTACTGCCCCTGTCCCCTACATTCCTTTTCGACCATTTCCTCATGACTCTAGACAGCAAGCGTCTATCAATTGATGCAGATTTGGGTCGTGGGTTCGAAATATCTGTTTGACGCCGATCCAAAGGTTGAGCATTGAAAAATTGTCTAAGACAGAAATCCGCATTCCTTACTACATGTAATCCGCAGTCCACCAGGTTCTCCTGTTGCGGGCAAGAATGTTTCTGTTGCCATAGTTCCAAGTTCAGGAAAAACCCCGTACATACTCCTTATTGCTTCTGCGGCCTTCTCTAATTTGTGAGGTTTCAGTGAGTCGTACATTATTATCGCTTCCTTCGTGACCGCTGCGAGGGTCCAGTGGAACTTTTCATTAACTGGTATGAGAAATAAACGTTTTCCCATGGGGTCTATTCCTTTGAAAGCCCTACGGACCCTATTCTGGTTATTTATATCACTTGGGTCATGGTTGTACTGTTGTAGTGCCTGATAGAATGAACCACTAAATATGTGAATCTGCGTTGCTTGATCCAATGTAATGGCCGTTTTGGAGACCCAGTCGAGAAATATGTCTATGTGGTTGTCGTTGAACCATCCTCCCTTTTCAACCAATTGGTAATCTTTCTGTGTAAGTTCTCTGAATCTACTTCCTATCTTGTACTTACAATGAAGATTGGTCATGGTGATACCTTTCTTTTGAAAATTGCCTTTTGGTATTATCTTTCTTATGAGCATGTAATGTTTACCAAAGCTGTAATGATATATTAATTTTAAAATAATGTATGGTTTCTTTTTTTTTATGTATTAAGTTTAAACTGTCAAAATGTCGGTTGTCTCCTGTATTTTGTCGGTGATGTGATGGAGACGCAAGAACAGTTGGTTTTCTTTTTAGACTGTGTCCTCTCTTTCTGAAACCTGTTTCTTGATTTGTGTCCCTTTTATGCTATTCTTATTTATTTTGTTTTTTGTAATCTTTACTTTCACCTTGGTTTGCTTCTTACATAGGATCACCGTAGCAATAACTAGAATTATTATTACTATCATCGCTGTTCCTCCTGTTATTGTAACTATCGTACTGTGGAGTTTTATTTCTTCTATCTTTTTTAAGTTATTTTGTTGTTCTAGGGTTATCTCTTGATATGTTAGTATTCTTTCAGTGGAGAATATTAGTTGCTTCGTTGGGAGCGAGAATGTCTGCCTTGTTTCAAAAATTTTGTTTCCCAAGGTTCTGTTTCCAAACTGTATTGTGCAGTTTTTGAAATGCATAAAGTAGTGTCCCTCCAATTGGAAACTCCTCAGATCACAAGAGCTGGAAAACGTAACATTTTGTATGTTGACCAAAACTACCATGCTGCTATCTATTTCTAATATTCGAGGTTCCACGTTCCTTATTATCTGGCACCGCGAGCGCAGTATACAATTATCAGATTGTTTTAACTCAAATATTGATTTGTTTTCCAAATATGTGTATGTTTTGTTGTGTATTTCTATTATTGTTTCCGGATCTTGCACGATTTGATTTTCCATATTGTTGGGAATTGGGATAAAAATTTTTTTTGTTGTCTCAATGACTTCGGAGGGAACCTTTATTATTATACTCAGGTTGTCATTGGCCCATTGTACTAACGCTGTCCTGATTTGCTCAAATCTTTCCAAATCGATCCCAAATATTTCCACTTCTTTTGGTGTCAATAGCTCTGGTGAAACTAACCCTATTTTGGCATTTGCTACCTCGTCCGCGATAACTCGTATTTTATTCTTTAAATTTTGAACCTTGAACAATTGAGTGACTGCGAATTCGTTATTAATGAATCTATTATTCAGATCCCCCATGTTCTTGGCGAATTCTGAGATAATCCCTCTGTCATACGTGATAGCTTCCTTTAGATTCATGATAGATTTATTAAATGCGTCATTAATCATTATCTGCTGATTCATCCCCTGTATCAACTGATGGTTATTTTCATCGATTACTTTCTGATGCTCTTCTATTAATTTTCTATCGTCGTCATCCATCACACCCCAAACAAATTTTAACATTGATCCACCCGCGTTTATTAATCCCCTGCTTTGGCGATGAGCCTTGAATATGTGCAGGATTTTCCTCATTTCTGTGACTTCTTCCATGGCTATTCTACTGTAAACCGTATCCTTTTGTAGTTCAGTTGTTTCCTCCATCTCTTTTACCATGTCGTCCAGTTCTCCTATGTTTATTGTGTGGACAATGAAATTATATTTACAAACCACTTTGGCATCTCCTATGCTAATTTCAACGAAGCCGTTGTCCGTTTTTAGTTTCTCTATATATAGGCTTTTCCCTGCGAAGACTTTCATCATCAAACAACCCATGATTACCTGTAAATAAGAAAATGGCATTTAATTTTTTACTCTTTATAGGGCTTCACCAGGTTACGGTGTAATGTTTTTAGCCTTCCTTTTACCAACATTTGGACATTTACTGGCGTGGGAAAACTTTTAACTTCATAAGGGCCTTCCCACAAAGGCGACAATTTGTTTTTCCGAAGTTGATTTTTTATAAGTACTTTTCCCCCTATCATAAGTGTTACTGGCCTACTGTTTCTATCATATCTTTCCTTTGCGGCTAATTTGGCCTTGTTTTGACATGTTCTGGCTATCTCATATGTTTTTTTGGATTTGATGTTTCAATACCTTTTGGTAGTCATATGGATTGTAGAGTGGTGTACTGTTCTTGAGGTTTGCTGGTAAGGGTGTGTCGAACCCGTACATTACCTTAAACGGCGTCTGATTGGTGGATGTATGAATTGTATGATTATGTACATGCATTGCTGGTGCCAACCATTGGTCCCAATTTGAGCCATCCTCTTTTGCGAACGATCGCAAGTACTCGGCCAAGGGCCGATGACTCCTTTCTAAGGATCCGTTAGCCTGGGGATGATAGGGAGTGATATGTTGCTTTTTAATTCCCAGCAGCTTACACACACTCCCAAAAAGTTTGGAGGTAAAATTTGTACCGTTGTCTGTAACCAATTTTGTTGGGAGACCATATTTCGCTATGATCTCGTTATAAAAGACTTTTGCCGCTGTTTCTGCCTCCGCGTCTTGCATCGGGGCACATATAAAAAATTTTGACAAATCGTCCTGAAAAGTGAGGATATACTTGTTACCCGCAGTAGTTGTTGGTAGTGGTCCGACCATGTCCATATAAACTTTTTCAAATGGTCTTCCTGGGGTGTCTGTAAGGACCATTTGCTCTTTGTTGCAGTGCCCACTTTTGTTTTTCTGGCATTTTGGACATCGTCTTATGTACCTTCTAATTTCCTTCAGCATACCCTTCCATTTGTATTATTTCCCTATCCGTTTAAAAGTCTTATTGACCCCCTGGTGCCCACCAAGTGGCGAGTCATGGAAACTCCTCAGAACCTCCCGAATGTCCTTCTTGTCAGTTAAGGATACAGCTGTGTCCGTAGCGTCCTGATTTAAAACGGGTTCTCCGATATTCTCCTCTAATATCCTTTCCTCCCTTGGATCCCCCTTTTGACTACTTGCATTTTCTGATAGTTTCCGCTGTGCCCTAGTCAATACCTGTATTTGATGTCCTTCCAGTGGCAGACGACTTAAAGCATCTGCATTCAAATTGTCTTTCCCTGGCTTGTAGACGATATCAAATTCATATTCCGAAAGTTTATGTCTAAACCGTGCAAGCCTCGACGTCTGGTCTTTGAGATTCGCTATTCCTCTCAGAGGTTGATGGTCGGTAAAAACGGTGAAATGCCGACCGAAAAGGTATGGCCGAAACGTATGCGTTACCCATACCACACCCAACATTTCCTTCTCTATCGTTGAGTATCTCTTTTCTGCGTCATTCAGCGTTCTGCTTGCAAGTGCAATAGGGTGGTCTTTGCCAACTCTTATCTGCGATAATACGGCCCCTAACGCAACATTGCTTGCGTCCGTGGTTACCCTGAAAGGCTCTGAAAAATCTGGGTAGATCAGGATGGGAGGGTTTGAAATACTTTCTTTCACCTTATTTAAAGCTTCCTGGCATTCTGGTGTCCAAACGAATTTGCTGTCCTTTCTTAGCAACCTCGTTATGGGCGAGGCTAATTTCGCCATTCCGTTGACAAACTTTCGGTAATAATTAACTAAACCCAACAAGGCTTGTACTTCTTTTACATTTCTGGGGGCTTCAAATTTCTTACGCTCTCCACCTTAGCTGGATCTGGAAGGGCCCCTTTTTCTGAGCACTTGTGCCCCAGGTAGACAATTTCTCTTCTTAGAAAGTGACATTTTTTGGTGTTTAGTTTAAGTCCACTTCCGCGTAACCTGGATAAAACGTTGCATATTTTACTCTCATGGTCTGCTATAGTTCTTCCGTATACCACAATATCGTCCAGATATACGAAACATTCCATACCCTGTAGGCCTGTTAGTATTGTATTCATAATCATTTGAAACGTCGCGGGTGCACTTGTGAGACCGAAAGGCATTCTGTTAAACTCAAAATGTTTTCTCTTTATCATTTCCGTCCAATAGCACTTGATGGTATCCAGTGTTGTGAAATATCTGCTATTCCCCAGCTGATCCAGAATTTCGTCAATCCTTGGAATTGGAAAAACCTGCTTTATTGTAACTTCATTTAGTTTTCTGAAATCAACGACCATCCTATATTTTTTCTGTCCATCCTGTGATTTTTTGGGAACCAAGAGAAGGGGTGAATTCCATGGAGATTCACTAGGGCTTATTATTCCATTTTCCAGTAAGTCTGAAACTTGACGGTTGGTTTCATCCTTATGGATTTGTGGGAGACGATATTGCCTTTGGTTAATGGGCGGCTGATTCTCTCTAGTCGGAATCTTATGTTTCATTCGCGACGTGAATGGCAGTTTATCTCCATCCAGCATGAATACATCGTGGTACCGTTCACATATTCTGTCCATTGATTCTTTCTCGTCCCTGTTCCAATTTTCTTCCTTGTCTAACATACTCTTTAACTCCTGTATTCTCTCTAAACACGGCTTTTCTGGCGATTTAATTCCCTTATTTTCGGTATAATGGTTAAAGTTTGAGAACTCTACTTCAATTTCTTTCTCTAGAGGAACGTTGTGATCTGTTGAGTTAAGTATGGGTACTGCAGCTTTCCCATCCATTACGTTGACCAGCGTATTTCCCATATAAACCCCTGGAAAAATTTCTTGTTTGTGGACAACGACTGTCCTGTCCTTTGTTTTTATTCTGACTGGTACTATGGTCACCGTTCTTCCGCCGACACTCAACTTTCTCTGATTTAAAGTTGTAAAATCGGTGATTCCATTGTGAAGTTTTAAGGTTTTTATACATTGGTTGTTTTCATTGAACAGCTTCAACGTCCCATTAACTGAGTTTATTATACTCTTATTCCAAATGTTGTCCCTTCCGAGAATGCCATCCCCTGGGAATTTGCTGTGATGGGATACTACACCGAAATCCCACTGTATATTTTCAACGTCATAGAAAATAATGTCGTGGCGTTTCCTCCAAATGCGCCCTTCAGTGTTTTGTTTCCCTGAAATTCTTGTTAGGGTAAGCCTTCATTGCTTCTTCGTTTATTATACTGGAATCCGCTCCAGTATCTACAAGCAATACGAGTTTCCCTTCCTTGGCTTCTATGCAAGGAATAGTAATGAAAATTGTATCCGCTGATGCTACATCATTGTTGCTAATATTTATATGTTGTGAAATTTTCCCCAGAACAATTCCTGTGCACTCTTCTACCGATGCATTTTTCCTATGAAATGCATGCCCAGGATTATTAGGGGTATCCTCCTCACTTTCCCTATGTACTACTGCTTTATGCGTTATTCGCACAGGTACGTCTTCTTCAGCGTCACTACCTGACTTCCTGACTTCCTCTGTTTCCACTTTCACCTTTTGCGCCTCTTTACCAATATTATCCGTTAACCCCTTCACATCCCTTTTATATTTCACCGTCTCTATTAATTCCTCACACTCATTCTCATTGCCCTCACATATTCTGCTCTTGTTATCTTGTTGCCAATTAAGTTCGTCCTCCTTTTTCGGTTTCCCGGCTATTGGCTGTAGCTGGGCCGAATAAAGTTTCCCGAAATGTTACCAATATTATTTTCCTTATTTCTTACCTTCTTATCATTTGTTAAATTCCTGTCATTTGGTTCATTACTTGCGCTAAATCCACTCCGACAGGCACGTGCAAAATGCCCTGTTTGATTGCTTTTGTAGCATCTCATCTGTGGAGGTCCCTTAGAGTGTTGTGGTATATTTCTGTTTCCATATCTTTGCTGTGCTTGGCCCGTATCATTGGCCTTATCTCTTTGCCTCTGGTTCACCCTTTCGGGCTGCCGTGAACTACAAAACTGATTTTCGATGTGGCCGTTTGTCCCACAAGTTCTACAGTAGAGCGATGACAACCTCCTACTACAGTTGTCAAAGGTGTGCCCTTTATTTCTGCAGTAAGTGCAAGTGTTGTAAAACTTTTCCCTATCGCCGCACTGAGGACCTACTTCATGGCCATATTTCCCACAGTTAATGCAATAAGGTGCATTTAATCGCTCCCTACAATTTAACCTCTCATGTCCCTTTTTGTTGCAAAAACTACATGGGGTTGACTCCAACACTGTGTTGATCGTGCCTGGGTTTTCTCCAAACAACTCTTCCGCTTCTTCTACTATGGCTATAAGAGTTCTCAGTTCCTGTCTTTCTTGTCCAATAAACCTTGCTCTGAGAGTTTGATCTTTAAGCCCTTTAATAAAGCTTTTCACAGCTATTCGTTTGAAGTCCTTTATCATAACCTCAACACTGTCTGCTGACCATTCTTCCTTTATTGTGCTGATCGCGTCATTGAGCATGACCTCAATACGGTCTCCGAATCCACTGGCTGGTTCTCTGATGCTCTGCCTACATCCTAATATCAGCTCCCTGATCTGGTCCAGGCTTTTCTTCTTCAAATATGCTTTTTTGATGGCATTACACAATGCATCCACAGATTCGAACTTCTGTTGCGATATTCTAGAATATGCCATACCCATAAGCCGTAATATTAGGCATTCGATGACATTATCCCGTGCGCTACTATCCTCTCCCGACAAAATTTCTCTTTCTACCATTTTACATCCTTGGATATATCTAAAGACCTCAGACGATAAATCGGGTCCATCAGTGCCAAAGAATGTCGGTACTATGTTATTAACTATTTTAGTAATTTCCGATAAAGTTGGCATCCTGATTGTTTGCTGTCCTATATTTTCCCTATTTAATACTTGTCTTGGTGAAGATGTTTGCTTTTGCAAATAATTTTTTGGTTGTGATATCTTTATATATATAATTCTTCTGAAAGTGTGTTAGTAACTGAACTCCTCCTTAACGGCTGGGCCGATTTCGATGAAATTTTTTGTGTGTATTTGAGTTGGTCCCTGGATGGTTTAGATTTACAATTCGGTCCAATTGGTCAAAGGGGCGTGGTACCTCCCATACAAACGACATATTAAAAATCTATTATTTCTGCTCCTGATAACGGTATTTGAACAAAATTTGGTACGTCGGATTGGTGTGCATTTTTTAAGTGCTGCTGAAAATATGGGCGGGATTGGACAAAGGGGCGTGGTATCTCTCATACAAACCACAAATTAAAAATCTATTATTTCTGCTCCTGATAACGGTATTTGAACAAAATTTGGTATGTCGGTTTGGTGTGCATTTCTTATGTGCTGCTGAAAATATGGGCGGGATTGGACAAAGGGGCGTGGTACCTCTCATACAAACCACAAATTAAAAATCTATTATTTCTGCTCCTGATAATGGTATTAGAACAAAATTTGGTATGTCGGTTTGGTGTGCATTTCTTAAGTGCTGCTGCAAATATAGGCGGGATGGGACAAAGGGGCGTGGTACCTCTCATACAAACCACAAATTAAAAATCTATTATTTCTGCTCCTGATAATGGTATTTGAACAAAATTTGGTATGTCGGTTTGGTGTACATTTCTTATGTGCTGCTGCAAATATGGGCGGGATTGGACAAAGGGGCGTGGTACCTCTCATACAAACCACAAATTAAAAATCTATTATTTCTGCTCCTGAAAACGGTATTTGAACAAAATTTGGTACGTCGGTTTGGTGTGCATTTTTTTAGTGCTGCTGCAAATATGGGCGGGATTGGACAAAGAGGAGTGGCACCACCCATATAACCCAAAAATTTAAATCGCCATATTTTGGGCATTTTTTGACCTATGTCGATGATATTTGGTACATATGGTATTGGCATAAATTGGAATACGTACCGGGAGAAAAGTGGATGGGACCACGCTCCTTTTTAGGAAAATTAAAAATCGTAATATAGGCTTAACTACTGGACCGATCGTCACAATAGCATATATATAAATACTTTTCATTTTATTTTATAACGAGGGGGGTAGCGAAGTACACCGGGATCAGCTAGTTAATTTATAAAATTCCCCAATAATTCCAACGTCGGATATTTTTGTTTTGTCTAATCTATTAAATTCCGCTTTGTTTCTTTCAAGATCTTCTAATTTTCTTGCTCTAGTTTCGGCCGTGTAGCCCCTACTGCCTGCCTTTTTTGCGTTAGTCAAAATTACTTTAGTTTTATCTAATAACTCTAGAGCAACTGCCTCCTCCCTATAAGTTCCTACTCCGTCTACTACTCCTTCTTGGTCCTGAGTTATAATTATTGAAGGAATTTTCGTATCTACTGCTTCTGATAACTCTTCGTGTAACGATGGTGTTGGTGACCTAAACCTATGTATTGTATTTAGCTCGTGCCGGGCGTTTTCCAGCGCTATTTGCAGTCTTTGAACCGTGTCGTTCTGTGTTTCTATCAGCTGTTGTTTTTTCAGTTGCTTCTTAAACTCCCTTTCACTTAACTCTTTTTGTTTTAATTGACTAACTAGTTCCGTATTTTCTTTGACTACTTCTTCGAGTAAACTTTCTGTGTAGCTTAGTTGCTCACGTATTTTTCTGCTATGATTTTCAAGTAATTCTTTTGTTTCCTCTAATTCGGTTACCCTTGTTGAAAATTCGTCTGATTGTTCTTCATTAATCTCCAACAACACTTGTAATATGTATCCTACTTCCTCTAACTTTGTCAATCTCCTTTTCCTCACGATCTCCCTATGCACGCTTGTAGTGCTCTTGTCTGACTTCAAATTAGCAAGTTCTGCCCATGCTAGAACTCGTAAGCTGTCTACCTCAAAATTGTATGTCTCTAACTTTGCAACTAAATCGTCTGTGCTCCTCTGTGGCCTGTCCATTCATATAATAAAGAGAACTATAACAATTTTCAGTTAAATTTGTTTCAGGCTTAAATTTGTCATCTCTTCACTCGTTTTTAAAAACACGTAACAGTGAACCGTTTTTATTATTAGTATTATTCGGAAACTTTCTCGTTTTACTTATTTGAGAGAAAAAAAAAACCGTTTATTTAAATTATGTATGTTTTTATAGTTAGGATATGGAAGCTTGTTAAGTCCTATACCCTCAACAATGCAGTATTAGACAGACCGAAGGTAGCTAGAATTTAGTCTCTTATCAGGCTGTCTATTCTGTACTGTTGCGCATTAAGTCCTATATTTTCATCAATGCAGGATTTGACAGACCGAAGGTAGCTAGAATTTAGTCTTTTATCAGGCTGTCTATTCTGTACTGTTGAAAACTAACACTTAATCCGTTGAAATTTTGTTGAAGTTACCGGCTGCGCCAATGTTATGTTGTTATTATCTTCGTTTTATTTTTAACACTATTTCTTCTTTACATGTTCAAACGTTCTCTCCCTTAAAATGACTTAGCACTAGCTATTTATACTATCTTAGAAACTAGTTACACAAAGGGAATATGCAATTCTTAATATTTGATTCTGACCCAAATATTTTCGCTATTGCGAAAGAGCAACATTGCACAATTTGTCAACGCAAACAATACTCAAGTTAATGAACTGTTATTGTTGCATTAACAAATAAGTGCAATGACGATTGCACAATTTGTCAACGCAAACAATACTCAAGTTAATGAACTGTTGTTGCATTAACAACTAAGTGCAATGTAGGAGGGTAGTTCAATTGTGAATCACAACATCCCGGTTGAGCCCCCAAGGTTGTTAAGGAGGAGAGGGAAGTTGCGGAAACAAAGAACAAAGTGGAAGATATGGATATGCAGAAAAAAGAAGTGGGGTCGATGAAAGTATTACGGCCGCGGAGTATCTAAAAGAAGATAAGAAAGGGAAAACTGAAGAACGTTAAAGAAAACCATGGAGAATATAAAAGATCATGAAGAAATGTCAGAACCCGAAACAGCCACAGTAGGGGAAAAACACGAATAAGTTACAAAGAGTAGCCGACTAAACATTTTTTTAAACAAGGTCATTACAAAAAGAAGAAGAAACGGACTCTCCGGAATCAGTGGTATCAAAATAAGAAATCGAAAAGGACGAGATTGAAAAAGTGGCTGAAAAGAATTACGAAAACAAATAAATAAATATGAAAAGCAAAATGATAAAGAAATATAACGAGAATAACATTCAAGAAATCAAAAGGATAAAACAAAAAGAAGAAAAAAAAAGACGAGAAATAATATAAGTCATTTCACAAAAAATCGGATGACACAAAGGATAAAGAAACAGAGAAGCAAACCGAAAAACAAAAACAATATAATTGGAGTAGAGAAAATTTTGAGGAAATAGAAGACTACCCAGAAGACATGAAGAAGAGACCACCAGCAGCAAAACTACACCAACGATATCAACCATTATGTTTGGACTTTTCCAACTGCAACTAACTTCTCACCCTAACCAACCTCACAACAATAGTAGCAGACATAAGAGATTTTTAACAACATACCCAACTACATCAACGACAACCAATAACCAATGATGATTTTCTCAGACACGTTATCAACCGTAATGCAGAAGTCTATTTATATTAATTTATTAAACTAGAAATAATTTGCAAAACAATTGTCAGTAACTATTTAAATAGCATATAAATGATTCTGTCCCAAATAGCTGAAAATTTTCCTAACTGAAAACACTTATATCTAGATGTTTTCTTCCGCAAAGGGGGGAGGGATGTTGTGATTCACAATTGAACTACCCTCCTACATTGCAGTTAGTTGTTAATGCAACAACAGTTCATTAACTTGAGTATTGTTTGCGTTGACAAATTGTGCAATCGTCATTGCACTTATTTGTTAATGCAACAATAACAGTTCATTAACTTGAGTATTGTTTGCGTTGACAAATTGTGCAATGTTGCTCTTTCGCAATAGCGAAAATATTTGGGTCAGAATCAAATATTAAGAATTGCATATTCCCTTTGTGTAACTAATTTCTAAGATAGTATAAATAGCTAGTGCTAAGTCATTTTAAGGGAGAGAACGTTTGAACATGTAAAGAAGAAATAGTGTTAAAAATAAAACGAAGATAATAACAACATAACAGGTGCACGTACGACAAGTCTTCGAAATTTACAGAAGTAAGGGTTTAGTTATAAATATCGAAAAATGTCAATTGGGACAGCCCGAAGTAGAGTTCTTGGGCCACCTAATCACCAACGAAGGTATCAAACCCCACCTGCAAAAAGTAGATGCTATCGCCAATCGCAAGAAGCCAACTTCTAGTTCAAGATTTACGCAGTTTTTTGGGCGCAGTGAATTTTTATAGAAACTTTTTACCTCATGCCGCGGAAATTGAAATACCACTACAGAAAATGATGGGGCCATGCAAAAAGCGAGACCGTACAAAATTAACGTGGTCTGCCGAATCCGAAAGTGCGTTTAAAAAAATAAAAACAGAACTTGTCAAGGCAACATTATTAGCGTTTCCACGAAAAGGAGCTACAATAGCGCTAATGACCGACGCATCCGACAGAGCAATGGGAGCTGTATTACAGCAGAAAATAGGAACCGATTGGCAACCATTGGGATTTTTTTACAGATCACAAGCCACTGCTACATGCATTTGATAGAGGCTGGGAACGCTTATCACCTCGGCAAACAAGGCAACTGTATTTTATAAGTCAGTTCAGCGTAGATATACGTCATATAAGTGGGATGGAAAATGTGGTTGCAGATTTCCTATCGAGAGTAGAAACGATCAAACTTCCAACATCTATCGATCTCCAATTGCTTACTGCTTACTTACCTTATGCAGTCTGGATTGACCTCGCTTACTTTAGAAAGTGTCAAAGTGCCAGGTGTAAATGGCGAAATCGTATGTGACACATCAACGGGCAGACCACGCCCTTACATTCCAGTTACAATGAGGTCTATGGTTTTTGATGCAATACATAAACTTTCACACCCAGGTGTCAGAGCCTCAATCAAATTAATTTTTAAACATTATGTTTGGAGCAAAATGAACACAGGGATAAGAACAATGCTAAAAAATTGTATCCATTGCCAACGAAGTAAAATAACAAGACACACGAAGAGTGATTTGGAAATTTTTTCAGTTCCTGACAGGAGGTTCGAACATATTAACAGTGATCTTGTCGGTCCCTTACCGGTCTCAAACAACTAAACGTACTGCCTTACAAGCGTGGATAGGTATTCACGAAGGATAGAAGCTATTCCAATCACAGACATCACAGCAGAAACCGTAGCGAAGGCATTGCTGAATGGGTGGATAAGCCCTTTTGGAGTCCCAAAGTTTATAACAACGAATCAGGGACGACAGTTCGAAAGCAATCTTTTTCATCACCTTTCAAAAATGCTAGGCATTAAGCATATACGAACAACTCTTTACCACCCCCAGGCAAATGGCCTCATAGAACGCTGGCACCGCGTCCTTAAGGCATCATTAAAATGCCATAAAGCAAACACAAATTGGACGGAGGTGCTGCCCATAATAATGTTAGGTCTTAGGACGGCTGTGAAAGAAGATCTGGGAGTGTCAATTGCTGAGATCGTTTACGGGCAGGCAATCAGGTTGCCAGGTGCATTCATATTAGAAGAAACGAATAACCATATAAAAAAAAATGAATTCATTATCAAATTACAACAACATTTTGAAAATTTATTTGCATGGAGCACTTCCAGTATAGCTAGAAAGCTGTAATTTCGTACACGGGTAGGCCCAGATAAGCAATACATATAAATATTTATACAAAAACAACTTAGAAAAAAGAAGTGAGATCCGCACAAAAACACAAATGTGAAAATAAGGCCAAGTTCCTATCCAAAATATTTCGGCCGTAAAAAGTACTGAGATCAAAATAAGGACCAAGTTCTTGATAGGTACAATTCCATCTCATTTCTAGGCAACCTGTAAGCTTGGCAAAATTTTTTTTGCCTTTCAATATGGGAAAGAATTCTTGGAAAAATATTACCAAGCTTATAGGTTGCTAGAAATGCGATGGAATTGTACCTATCAAGAATTTGGTCTTTATTTTGATCTCAGTACTTTTTACAGCAGAATTATTTTGGATAGGAACTTACTTGGCCTTATTTTCACATTTGTGTTTTTGTGCGGATATATATTTAGCGAATACAAACGCCTCAGAGTAAAGTTAATCATAGAGCTTAGATAAATTAAGGTTCGAGTCAATTATCAATTTCAGACACTTAATTTTATCAACGAAATCAATCGGAGTACCTTAAATGGTTATCGAGATGTCATAATTGTGCCTATTTGGCTTAATCGACATAGATTTTGTCTTAGACGGATTTATACATAGGTTCGAATTTGACATCCAGTTAACTATATGCATCAATATCCTGTTAATAGATTCTTCTAACGCACCCAAAGCTAGAGGTTCACCCGTAAAAAGTAGCTGAATGTCATCGGCAAAGGCAAAATCTCTGCAAGATGACTCTTCATTTACAGAAAATATATCATTGTTATATAAAATAAACAACAATGGTCCCAAGACCGAACCTTGTGGTACCCCACTAGTGGCCGTCATACACTCTGAAAAACTATTACTAGTGACGAACTGGCGTCGCTCAGATAGGTAAGAGTAAAAAAATTTACAAATTTACAAATTTACAAAAATTTACAAATTTACAAACCATACGGGAAAAAACAAAATAATTACACAGTTTCACAATAAGATGATAAGGGCTAACACGATCAAATGCTTTGGATAAGTCCAGAGAAATTAAAACACTAACATGACCCCTGTTAAAATTACCTCTAATATTATCGGTAACTCCAAGTAAAAGTGAGGAAGTGTTGCAATTTTTCCGAAAACCACATTGAAACGAGCTTGTAAGACTATTATTATCTAAATACTCAATTCAGTTTCAACTCTCGTAGTGCACAGACGCGTTTTTATAATCGTCCCAACTGAATGTTAAAAATTATCAAAAATTTAAAGTCATAAAAAATACTAAAACAAAACATTTATTAAACAGTTATTAATCTGGTTTTATTTTATTTTTTGCTTGTGTGCAATATGCATAAATATATTCATACACAAACTCATATAGTGAACAAAAAAAGATAACTATAGATGAGTTCATCGGCTGGCAACAACAACAACAATGAACCTACAAGCAGTAGGAATGTTTATTTAACTTTGGTTGCTGATGACGACAACAAAAAAAACTATTTAAACAAAAACCTGAATTTTACACAAAACACAACAACTCGTACGCGATCATGTTCTCCGTATATGTTAAATAGTGATCAGGACACAACAACAATAGCACCCATTAGCAAACTTGTCAGCTTAGCAGTACAAACAAACAATAAATAACAAGGTGAGCAACGTGCTTAAAACTGTAGATGCAGTAAGCAAAATAACTGATAACAAAATTCAAACAGGTATGGATAGATACATAACTGTTTTAAAAATCTGTTCAAATTGCGTCAACGGCAAAAAGATGGAAAAAAGTTCCGAAAATCATTTCGCGATTTTAAC
This sequence comes from Lypha dubia, assembly GCA_947311025.1. NCBI lineage: Eukaryota > Metazoa > Arthropoda > Insecta > Diptera > Tachinidae > Lypha > Lypha dubia. The sequence goes on from OX371260.1 coordinate 74,309,169, forward strand.
TGAACAAGGTGATGAAGACACAACTACTACAAGTTCGAGTAAACCACCATACGATATACTTAACCCTTAAACGCTCACTGTATCTTTAAAGATACAACCATTAAAAGTGCTCCTACAGGCAATTTTTAGCAAAAATGAGTTAGATACAGCATTGGAAAAATAATATAGCATTAATTATTTATATATATATATGAAAAGTAATATTATCGGGCTCAAGTTCAGTGTTATTGAATTAATGAAAATTCAAAATTACTAAGAGTTTTTTTATGTTGGAACGTATAATTCGTAATTATAATAATATAAAAAATATTAATTCCGCTTGGGCACGAGCTATAAATACCCTAATAACAGGGGTCACAGTAATATGTGAATATCCCTAATATAGAGTAAAAACAACAAAAACGTTAAAATACAAAGTAGAATACTTTGATGATAACGGACTATGAGTTTGTGTTGATTATTAGTTCCAAACAGTAATGAGGGAATTTCGTACTAACCAGCACTGTTTCATTGTAGAATAAAAATTGAATTAAAAATTAATTCTCATATTCTATTTCTGTTGAAAACTGGTTAAATAGTTGATATTCTTCTCAATTAGTATCCACTTTACGAAATTGTAAAGATGAGAGGTTTAGCGGCCTTGAAATCAGTACTGATACGTTCTGCTAAAAACTGATTGGATATAAATAATAATATTTTCCAACATAAAAAACTCTTAGTAATTTTGAATTTTCATTAATTCAATAAAACTGAACTTGAGCCTGATAATATTACTTTTCATATGTAAATCAATATAAGTTCAAATAATAATTACTTTTATTCGTAATAATAATAATATAAAAAATACAACAAATTTTTATTTATAATGAGTAACTGAGTATTTAACATTATGGTGATTATAATTACCATTGGCGAAAAACGTATACCTAAATGTGAGCTTTATAAACATACATACAAGAGTTTGATGTATACTATAAAAACAGAAGCTACTATGTTGTTGGTATTTTAACGGTATAATTACAAGGGTTTTTTTTGGAAGTGAAGTGATATTATGGAAAAAATGTCAGGATCGTATGTATTTATATGAAAAGTAATAGTGTTATTGAAAATTGTTAAAATAAACAATAACTTTATCTAGTTTTGGAGTCAAGCGTGCTTTAACAATGAGGGAAATAGTTGATGTGCTGGAAGAATCGGATGATGAATCGGCTAATGCGCAGATTCGTGATAATGCTCGCAATGTTGTGTATATTCCGCCTAGAGTTGACATTATGAGTGATGAAAAGGACATTGACGAAACGATCGTTGGTGGTCAAGAAAATAGTGCGATGCGTGAAGTTGCTGGCGAATTGGAACTTGAATTTTTTGGAGGAGAGGAAGACATTAGTGCGCCAAGCGAACACGAAATACCAAACAAATTTAGATCAAAATCATCATTTCCTTCTTCAATATGGGTGCACACAAAACGACCACTTTACTCCAACAGTGCGTATGATTCTACAGATCTGATGAAAGATCAAGAAAATCTCTATCAGTTATTGAGTATATAATGTATGGATTAGTTTTTTTTTATTTTATTTTCTATGAATTAATTTAGGTGAAAGAACTCCTTTGGTATAGGTATTCAAGTTGTGTTTTGATGAGGAGATTATAGAACTAATAGTGTCGAATACCAACGAGTATGCGAGGCAGAATAATTTCTAGATAACATGTGCACAGTACAATTGTTGCAGCGTTTTCTCGGATTTTTAATACTAACTGGATACCACACCGTTCCACAATATGAAAATTATTGGAGTCAGCAGCCAGATCTAGGGGTTCCAATTGTAAAGCAAGCCATAACACGTCCCGAATTTCGGTGGATGAAGAAATATCTTCATGTTTGTAATAACAACGCTTTAGATAAAAACGATCGTTTTTCGAAAATTAGACCCTTACTTGATGGACTAAACAAAAAGTTTTTGCAATTTGGAGTTTTTAGTGAGCATTTATCAATCGATGAGCAAATGGTGCCATACTTTGGAAGGCATTCAAGGAAAATGTAAATAAGGAATAAACCCATTCGTTTTGGTTTCAAGTTGTGGGTTCTCGCTTCATCTGACAGATATATGTATAATTGTATGCCCTACGCTGGTTCCAAACAGCCCTATAGTACGGAAATCGGCCTTGGAGCACATGTGGTCTTGAGTTTGCTGGAATATGTGAAGCATCCAGAACGACATTACATATATTTTGACAATTTTTTTACTTCCTTTCATCTAATGTGTCTTCTGTCAGAAAAAAAATCGGGCCACCGGTACAGTGCGCAAAAATCGATTACCAAGCAATATGGGCATTAAAAATGACAAAACTTTAAAAAAAGGTGAATACGATTTTATGTTTGATCGCGCAAATGAAATATTCATTGGTGCATATTCATAAATTATCACTAAGTGTATATTTAAGTTATTCACAGTTGGTTACTTTCAGCAAGAGAAGTTTCCACTTAATTATGGGTACAGCTGTCACTAAATGCCAACTAACTAATACAGTCAAAGAACAGCTGATGATTGCTGATTGCGTCCATTTTTATTGCGTCTAAAAAACATCAATACAAAAAATAAAATAAACTAGAGATGTGTTTTTGGTCAACAAAATTCTGTTGAATAATTTTATTTTACACGCCGTTCTTTTAAATGATTTATATACCAACTTTGAACAAAAAATTACTTTTTTAGAAATTATATGAATGTTTTAAAGAACAAAAATTGTTTTAAATAGCTTTATTAGCTTTTTAGTTAATAATTTACTGTAATCGTTCAAAATATTATCGAAATTTTGTTTTCTCTATATGCCATTATGCTGGGTTGCATTTCTTTTACCATCTGAGAGCTGTTGCTCCGCTAGTTATGAATTGTGAATAAGATCTATAACTATCTATTAACTATTTTTTAGTTACTGTTTTATTAGTTCCGACTTTGGTTATGATTTCTGAATATGCGCCATTGTAACTTGGCATTATAACGCAATTGTTACGTTAGCGACCAATTTTTATACAATCGATCGTCTTACAACTGCCCGACGTTATAACCGAAAATGTCATAAGTATGTTAGTGTTGAAGAACCTAATTTGATAAAAAATTATAACTTACACATGGGAAGAGTTGATATGGCAGACAATGCCAAACACCATTTATGTGTAAGATGTGTGAGGTTCACCTACATACGAAATGTTTTGAAACTTACCATAATAAGTAATTTTTATTAATAAATAAAATGTTTTTCTTTGTTCCTTAAAAATTTCATGTATTTACATTTTTTGCCGGTGGCGATTATAATCACCACTAATTTTCCGGAAAACTAAAAAAATAATCGTAATTAAAGTTTTCAATTTTCTTAATTAGCATCATATTAGGTGAAAAATAAAATTTTATGCAAATTGGTCAAAAGGAACTACATATGTGCGGCGAAAAATGGGTTAAGACAGGAGATAACGTACTATACAGAAATCATTTTAAAGATTTTGTTAAATGGAGCCGCCGTGGCTGATAGGTAGCAATGCTAAACTAGTAGTCCAGAGGTTGTCGGTTCGATTCCGGCCAGCGATCCTGGGTGTTTTCTGCAGACAAGCTAATCGCTTTGCGGGGTTGTGTTTGTTTTATTTAAAAAATGTACTATTTATAAACGGATTAGTCTATACACTTCTTTAATAAATATTAGTAATTCTATCAAATATGTTCATGTAAATCAGTTGCAATTTTCAAATTTATCGGATAAATATCATCCTTTGTTAAATAGTAACTTAGAGTACCCGCAAAAGTCTATAAATAATAATAACAAAACCATAGATTTTAATACTAACAAACCGGGTAGAAACAATAGAAAACGAGGAATGTGTAATTTTGTACCGCTTCGAATATCAAGTCGTATAAAAAAACAAAAGCTAAATAGGCTTCAATATAAATGATAATGTTAAGGAAATGTAAAACTTAAATATTAATCTGGTTTCGAATATTGTTTGTATTTATAACGAATTATTATAAACATCCATATAAGTATTCCTAGTATAATTAATTCATCAATTATAGATATTTTATTACATAAGTTAATTTTATTACTGATCTATAAACTTAAAATAAAAAGGGGAAAATTATTTAAAACCTTGTAATAGTCTACTATACAATTCTATACCAATAACGAAATGACTTAATTGTCGTACGCTTAAAAATTTTTTCATTATTCTAAATTAAATTACATATATTGATTCTTTTGGGAGTCTGAACACAATGTTGCGAGAATTTATTGCGGTGCGATTTTTCATACGATTTTGAAGTATAAAACCGTAGTGCGGAACGGCATAAAATTAAAATCTATTTTATTTTCACTGCGGACTTTCTTATTCTCTCAATTTTTGATACTCTTTCTCTTTCTGATGTTGCCATAGTTTTTGAATAATTGGCGGTGCTCACAACATTATAGTAAACAAAAAACATGATTTTGGTACTTGGTGTCAGTAATGACGAATTTATTCGAATTTAGGAATGGGTTAACATGAATTTTCTTTATGTAATAATTAGGAAGGCGTGAAAATGACAAACTCTTTGAACTACTTCATATCTTAAAAATAATATGGGTCTAAACATTAATATTAACCGCTTACACGATTGAGCATTTATAATATTTACATATGCACATATCCGTAACCTTAATATATAACGGCCCTAACTCATTATAATTTTCAAATCGGCTATTTATCATATTTCGATAGGCAGCACTCTAAATTATCGATATAAGCAAAAAACGCGATCTGAGAAAAAAACGAATTGGAGCGTCTCTATATTAAGATATGTATGTATATGTGTATGGGACATGTGTATTTTTTAATTCATGTTTTTTTTTATCTCAATATTCTTTTGCGATAGGTCTACAAGGTCCCAGAGGACTTACCAATCCTAACCAACACTCGCCACTAAGGCCATCAAACAATTTTACTAATAACCTGGCTCAACATCCTTTAGGAAATTTACTTCATCAAGACGCAACGCAGCCACCATCTGTTCATTCTCAGCCCTTATTAGCTGCAGCAGGCAACCGATTGCCTCCTGGGTTTTATTTTCAACAGCCTGGATATCCGCAGATCCCACCACATCCACTTCTTAATCAGCATGGGGGGCTCTCTAATAATTTTGCCAATCAACGTCCACTGCCAAATGCACATCTGCCGGTTGCACTTAACAATTTCGCAATGCATCCAAACTTTAATGCAATGCGTCCGACGACACGAGGTATTCACCCAGGGACAATTTTGGCTCAACAGCAACAGGCAGTCTCAGCTCGTATACCTGGTCACCCACCAAACCCCATGTTGCTGCTTAATCCCTCGAACTCTTCATTCAACATGTTTAACATGCGACTCGTTCAAGAAATCCAACAAAATCACCCTCTTCTTCAAAACGCCACTCGCCAAGCACAGCAACAACAAAATATGGTTGACCGTAATCAGAATAACAGCAATAACAATCACATTCAACGCACTGGTGGTGGCCCAAATGCTGCGAGTGGCAGCAATGCCATTGGAATTCAAAAACAAAATCATAACATGAGACGTGATACTGTTTCGGCGAATGGTAATTTACCACATGAAGAATTCGACGAGTACGCAAATCTGATGAGCACTCGTGAAAAACATTGGTTAATTGGAATTCAACTTTCACAGCTTAATACTGATACACCCTATATAGACGACTATTATTATACCGTCTATAAAGAAAGGAAAGTTGAATTGAGTGGAAATTTGCGTCATAGCCAGGCACACAAGGACAACCAACTTAATCATCCGTTAACTCAACCTAAGGGGCATGCTCAACTCATTCTAGTACAGTTAGGCAATAAAAACGGCCAACGAAATGGTCAACATTGTGAGCGTCGTAACTCAGAAAATCATAACCAAAATCAAGAGGTGAAATTACCAACGTATGTCTTTACGCCACTCAAATTTGAAAATTCTCTCGGAAAGTTGCAGTATGGCAGTGTAACCGCACCACGTAAAATTATTGATGCGGAAATTATGAGCAGTGACACATCGGCCACAACTTGTGCATCAAATGTCCTTGTGAAGAACCTGCCAGCTCAACTGGGATCCAGTAGTGCATCTGGGATCACTCAATCTATTGACACTCCCGCTTTACTCCATATTCCAAATTCATCTGGCGAAATGACTGCAGCTAATAGTCAGCGAAAGTCTCGTTATATTCTTTTACATATTGAAACTTTGTATCGCATTTTATTAAAGTTGGAAGATCTAAACAATCCGAATGTGATCGCAACAATATTAATGAAAAAGAAAAAAGAAAGCGAACGGATTGCTGCTCTAGAACAACTAGAAAATGCAAATAAAACACCTGAAGAACGTGCGGCTGATTCATCTAATAACCCAACTATGAAAAGTAAATTTAACTACGAAATTGAAACAAAAGATGCTTTAATTAAGAAGTTAGTAGGAGGACTACAACATGAGAAGATCGTTGCTATGATGAATGTACGCAAGGGAAAGGTAAGGCCTTTTTTTTGTAAATTGCAATTAAAAAAAATATTAAAATACTATTAATGACCTTAAATATATAAAAAACTTAACTTTGGTTGGTAAACCAATGTTAAGAAAATTTTTTTAAGTTTCATACAAAGATTAAGTAACTATACCTATCCTCTGGCTATTACTCTATTTCCGCGGTGCCCGCAAGTTCCTTATGGAAGAGCAAACACCAATACATTTAAAGAAAAACAAATTTTTATTCGAAATTTTTTGTTGTAAAAACAAATACATGCAAAGAAAACACAAAAAATATATTTCATATATTTACTTCATATCATACGTTAAACAAAAACAAAATGTACATTGATGATCGCTGTCGTCAATGTTTACCAGCAAAGCATGCGAATGTGTTGTTGCTTTGCTCTTGCGAGTATACAGTGAAGAACGACAAAAAAAAACTAATAAGACAAAGTTGTTTGTGTATTTCTCATTGAGGTTGCTGAAAGATATATGAGTATATTAAAACACACAGCCTATAGCTAAGAGTATTACAAAAACAAATGAGCATGAAGAGCATAGGGCCTGGGCACCAGTGCTGTATTTCATTAAGAAATATTTACGTTTAACCCAAAATGCAAACGTATGCGACATAATCTGATTAAACAATTTAGGGTACTTTTTTTTCATCAGATGGCACACTTATGACATAGCACACTAAATTATGACGGGGTGTTGTAAAAGGTTTAAAAAATTAAAACAATTTATTTTAGTTTTTGGTTTTTTAGGTGCTCTTTAGGAGCACCTTTACTTAGAGCTAACTAGTAGCTCCTAAGCGTGATTTATTATTAATTTTATTTTGTCTTAGAGCTTGTATAGTTGGAGCTCCTAAGACTGATGATTTATTAAGTGAATCTTAAACTAAATTACATTGTCTATATACTAATTATGAGAATAATTCTTAGGGGTATCTTAACATAGGAGTAAAAGAATAGAACTATATATTGTTGTTGAGTAAACATATTTAGCTTCCCAAGATTTACGTACGGCATGTGTCTCAACAGCTTTAAAGTGCATACCTAAATGCAACAGATCCTTGTGTAGTGTATATTTATAAATAAACAAATGCTGTTAATAAATGTGATTCATTTAAGTGCATTGTGAAGCTGCACTTGATTGAACGTACGAGTGTCAAATGACCGTCACACAAAATATCTTCCTTGCAGTTTGTCAATGGTTGCATGTTCGGTACTGTTGACTCGCAATGCATACTACACACTGTTGGTCACATGCTACAACTCCACCTTTTACAAGAATGTTCATATAACGCTAGTTTTATGGACATTCTTTTATAATAAATATGTATCATGTTATTATTTAGTTATATAAAAAAATCTTAATATTTATTTTGTTAGTGTTCCGGAACGACTTTTAGGTTTATTAAATAGTGTATAATTTAAGTCTATTTTTATGAACTACTTGTTGTTTATTTGTTTTCTTATCAATTATGGTAACATTATTTCTTAAATCTATTTTCTTAATTTTATACGGACCTTTATATTGACTTTCCAATTTATGGCCCGAGTTATTCCTAAGTAAAACTAAATCTCCTATTTTAAAATAATGTTCTAAATTATGTTCCTATCATAATTTAATTTTTGGTTTATTTTATTTCTATCTAAAAGTATTTGAGCTCTCTTATGCGCTATTTCTAACCTAAATTTTGCATCTTTGGCGTAGTAATCCACATTATATAGTGGCGTCACACTATCTATTTTAGAAAATTGTCTAAAATTGTTTGGTAATCTTGAAAATACTAACTCATAAGGGCAGTAGTTATGCACCGTTGAGGGTTTCGTATTAAAACAGTACGTGAAATACTTTAACCATTCGTGCCAGTCAGTTTTGTCCACAGATATATGTATAAGAACGAACATATTCGTTAAAAGTTCTATGACTTCTTTCTATTGTTCCTAGTGTCTGATGATGTATGATGTGCGGTGGAAGTTGTATTTTCAATTTTTAGTAGTGTGCATAGTTCTGTCAGTATATAATTTTTGTATTCTGTTCTCATGTCCGAAATGAATGTCTTCATTGCACCATAGGTTAATACAAAATTTTCAAGTATCGCTTTTGCAGATTTATCTGGTGTTGGTATTGTCACCAAATATTTAGTGAGATCACATATTAAATTGATTGCATATTTATTTCCATTAATTGATTTTGGAAATGGCCGTAGTGTATCTACATACATCGTGTCGAATGCTTTTTCTGGTGTTTCTGTTATAGTCATAGGACTTTTGTTATGGTTTGTTGTTTTTGAATTTTGGCATTTTAGACATAATTTAACATATTTCGTTAAATCTTTTATCATATTTTTCCAATAGTAATACCTCTTTATCTTTTCTAATGTTCGATATATTCCACAATGCCCTCCTTCTATCGCATCATCGTGATATATCAGCATTATTTCAAGAATTGCCTGAGGATTCTGTCATTTATATTGGTCACCTCATTTAGTAGCGCTACTTTTAACTTATTTAAATATTTATTGGCCATATTTTTAAATTCATTAATGGAGATAAATTCGAAAATTTTCTCACTAGGTGCCATTTGTAGTGTTTCTACTCTCAGTTTACCGGCCACTTTCTCAAGCCTTGGGAAAAATTTTCCTAGGTCAATATTCCCATTAGTAAATAAATCATTTATATTTATATATGTAATTACAGATTTTCCTCGTTTAATGTAACATTTTACAGGAGTAATCTTCAATTTATAGTATTTTCTGACATCAGTGTTCTTTAGTGGTACACATATATTGGGCTTTTTATTATTATTTATAATTTGATGCTGAATATTTTCGGTATTACTTTCTTTTTTATTCTTACATTGCCATAGATCTTGTTGTGATTTTTAACACAGTATTAGTTCCTATATTTATATCTTTTAAGTCTTCAATCGTTATTTTTCATAACGCGTCTGCAACATAATTATCTTTTCCCCTAAGGTATTCTATAGTAAAATTGTATTCTTCCAGATCTAGCTTCCTTCTTGTTAATTTTGAACTGGGATTTTTCATAGAAAATAAATAAGATAATGGTCTGTGATCAGTACACACAAGGAAATGTTTACTATATATGTGTGGTCTAAAGTGTGTAATAGCCCAATGGATGGATAGCTGTCAATTTATGTTCGATTGTAGATTTATTGCTTTCACCTTTGGTAAAAGATTTTGATGCGTATGCTATTAGGTTAGGTTAGGTTAGCAGGCTGCTGGTAAATGGAAGATTAGATTCCAGCTCACTTGGGTCCTGATATGGTCCCATTGTGCTACCTGTAGTGAAGACGAGTGATAGAGGAAAGGAGATTAGAAGAGTCGGAAGAAGAGTAGATGAGGGAAGACCATAGAAGAGCAAGAGAAGAGTAGAAAGCAGAAACAGGTGGGAAAAACCAAAGCAAGGAATTGTCTTGCAGAACAGCCAGGATGTCGAGCCCCCTATTGGGCGAACCATCCACTGCTCCTGATGAAGGAGCTAAGACAACCGAGTTCCGTATTTGAGAGCTCGGAGAGGGTACTGAAGGATCTGCTGCCTAGAAAGCGGAGGCGGTGATCCTCCATAGCTGGGCAGAGGCATAGAAGGTGTGCGATGCTTTCTTCTTCTTCCTCGTCATTGCAGCTGGAGCAATACTCATTGTATGGTAGACCCATGCGTCTGGCATGGGTTCCGAAGGTGCAGTGTCCCGTGACCGTGGCCACAAGATTGCGCAATTGCAGTTTTGGAAAGTTCAGCAGATTTTTGGTTCTGTTGATATCAATGCAAGGCCATAGGGTCCTTGCTGTGGTACAGGATGGTTCATTAAACCATCTTGTTTGTGCCTCTTGCATAAGGGCTTTCTCGATTCGCCTCCAGCAGGCCAAGAGCGGAAGACCACAGAAATTGTCAATTTCAGCGGCCTCTAACTCTGTACCTCTCCTGGCCAGATTGTCAGCGATGAAATTGCCTGTGTTTTCTCCGTGTCCCCGCACCCAAATAAGGGTAACACTAGAACAATTAGCCACTATATTAAGTGATTTCCTGCATTCCAGGGTAAGGAGGGATGTTGTGTACACACCCGAAATTGCTATTATTGCAGGTTTGCTATCGGTTATAATATGAATAACTCTATTTGTTATCCTATAGTACCGTAGCCAGTTTGTTGCCTTTTTGATGGCGGATATTTCAGCTTGTAGGATACTACATTCGTCCGGGAGTCTGAAGGAAATCCTGATCCCGAATTCTTCAATGTAGACACCCCCCGCCAACCCTGGAGTCCCGTTTAGAACCATCCGTGAACACTCGTAGGGCCCCGTGCGGTGTAGGGGGGAGGTCCTCCGTTAGAGAGTAGTTAAATGCTCTATAAAAGGAAGGTCTTGGAATGCAATAGTCGATGAGATCAGGGATAGTTCCCATGGTCTCTACAATGCTAGCGTGACCCCATGGTCGATATTTCCATGCGTCAGTTGTACTAAGTCGCACCGCAGTGCGTAGAGCTAGCTTCCTAGTCAACAGATCGACTGGAAGCCAGCCCAGCATAGCAAAAAGGGTCTTTGTGGGCGTAGTTCTAAGGGCACCAGTTATCATGATTGCCATTAAGCGGAGAGTTCTCTCAATTCGCTGTCGGTTTGTTGCCAAGTCCAGTGCTTTCCACCAGAATGTTACACCATAGAAAAGAGTTGGTTTGATGACCGTTTCAAATATCCAATTAAACCCCCTGGTTACTTATGCCCCAGGTAGGACCAATGGCTTTCTTGCAAACACATAGTGCCGCTACGGCTTTTGTTGCACGAGCATGAAGATTGTCTCTCCATGTTAATTTATTATCAAGGATAATGCCTAATAATATGCAATAATGCAACAGTATTGACGCACATGGACTCCATTTTACTAAGCAGGACGTTTAATGCCACATTCCATAGCAGAGGGGATAGGACACCACCTTGTGGCGTACCCTTGCGGGCGTACCTGGTAATGCGTGCTTCCCCCATGGTAGATGTGATGGCTCTGCGTTCAAGCAAATTCTTGATGAATTGACATAGTGACTGCTCTATTCCTAGCTCTGTGAGAGCTTGGGTAATAGCATCCGAGTTGATATTGTTAAAAGCGCCCTCAATGTCCATGAAGACCGCTAGAGTATAATTCTTATGCTCAAGTGACCCTTCAATGTGACCTACGAGCGAATGTAACGCCGTCTCAACCGATTTGTCTTTAGTGTAGGCGTGTTGATTGGCTGATAAAAGGTTTCTGTCGATTGTTATAGTTCTAATATGAACGTCGATCAGTCTTTCTAAAGTCTTTAGAAGAAAAGATGTAAGGCTGATAGGTCTAAAGTCCTTTGCCTTCGAGTGCGATGCTTTTCCCCCTTTTGGGATGAAAATTACATCGCATTTGGTCCATTGTTGCGGAATATGGGACCAGCCAAGACATGCTCTGTATATTATGAGCAGCCAGGGTGTAACAAGGTCTAAATTGTGTTGTAGATCTGCGGGTCCGGACCAGGTGATTTGTACGGATGGATATTTTTAATAGCCCAGTGAAGTCTGTCAGTAGTTATTGCTACGTTCGTCATACTCCGGACAGGAGGGGAAGCGTTTTGTACCTCCATAAAAGGGGAGCAGCCCGGAAAGTGAGTTTCCATTAGGGCTTCTAGGGACTCCAAGGAGTTAGTAGTCCATTTGCCGTCTAGTTTCTGGATGAATCCAGGTACGGACGGTTGTTTGGCCAGAATTTTGCGCAGCCTGTTAGTGTCGGAGAGGGATTCCACATTTCCGCAGAAATCTTTCCAAGACTTACGTTTAGCGTTTCTAACCTGATTTTTGAATTTATTCAATGAGGCTTTGTAAAGAGCCCAGTTACCTGTTCTTTTTGCCCCATTAAAGAGTCTGCGGCAGCTCCTGCGAGACTCTTCTAACCTGCTTCCTTAAAAGCATTAGTTAGATTATTGACTGCTATTTCTATATCGGCTACTTCCTCTATGTTTGGAGGATGTGCAATTGAGTTGGTGAGGATATTCTTATGTTCCTCCCAGTTCGTTTTACGCCTATTAACGAAAAGCTTGGTGCTTCCGGTTTTTAAGCTGATATTGAATTCAATATAGCGGTGATCAGAAAAGGAGCAGTCAGCTGAGACCCTCCAGTCCCTAATTAAATGAGCGTGTCTCGCACTAGCAAGTGTAATGTCTAGTACCTCTGTCTGTTTGAGACTTGGTTCTGAACCTTGATTCAGCACTACTAAGTTTTTATCAATAATGAAGTCGAATAGACACTCACCCCTTTCGTTGGTATTTGAGCTACCCCAGATTCTGTGATGTGCATTAGCGTCCGCACCCAACAGGATTGGTATGCCTTTCAAGTTGGCGTTGTGTGCCATTTTGTGGACCAGATTGTGTGGTGGTTGGTCCGCATGATCATGCGCCATGTAGCAGGATAGGATCCATATGGTGGATCCTCCTGTCTCCCATGCTGCAGTTACAGTGTCTTCATCACTAAAATCGGATAGAATGAAGATATTGAGATTTGTTTTTGCTAAGATACAGGATCTAATGTTTTTAGCGTTGTTACCTGTTTTTGTTGCATACAGCAGTTTGTAGCCAGTGGTGCTAAGTCCAAGTATTCTGCCTTTTTTGGTCCACGGCTCTTGGACTAGCACGATGTCCTCCCCTTTTTCTGAAAGGCGGAGGGTTAATGCAGCTGATGCTGCCTTAGAGTGCTGCAGATTAACCTGTAGCACTTTCGCCATTGTCCGCGTCGGGGTCATAGAGGGCATTTGCCTCAGCATCACCCTGACTCGGGTTCAGGAGTTCGTCCTCATCTCCAAAAATGAGTCCCTCCAGGAGATCCCCAACCAAACCGGCTGTTGATTGGGAACATCCTGAAGTGACCGATTCCGTGGAGTCCCCTATGACCTCCGTACCGGCTGGCTTGTCAGGTGTTGTTTTTGCCAGCTCCTTCACATGGCCGCTAGCGTTGTCGGGATCGCGTTCGCCATCACCGTGGTACACACTGAGCCTGATTCCCATAAAACCATAGAAGACCTGGCCCTGTCTGTCCCGAAGTAGAGGCAACGTCTCCTTATTCAGGACAACGATCACCTTCCTACGTGCACCTTCCGCCCCAAAAACCTTGACCACCTTCCAATCACTGGTTGGTAGGTCAGGGTTCGCACGACGGAAGATGCCTAGGATAGCCTCTGAGTCATGCGGCTCTGCCGGAATGGTCGCAACTGCTCTCGGTCTACGAGGAATTTCGTTTACCGGGACCAGCTCCAACCTCGCGCCAGGCCACACCTCGCCAAGAGACTCGATCACCAGCTTAAGTTTGGTGACCGACCTCTCGTCCGTGCAAGACACCAGTTTAACACGGCCCTGGACCCAGCCAGCGTCCGTGAATTGAGGCGAGGTATCTTGGACCTCGCTGGTATTGAGCAGGTAGACGTCAAGCAGCTTTTGACAGATCAAACCCCATTGAGCACGGTCGATTGATCCGTCGCTGTTGCTGCGATCCACAACAGCTCTTATCAGCGGATTTTTTGCAACCTCGCTGTAAGACCTGTTCGTGATTTTGCCGTCACCCTGTCTCGGTTTTTTTATTTTGTGGCTGCATCTGCTGCTGAGACGAATCCTCTCCTGATCTTTGTCTTTTGGGGCCAAAACTTGAAGCCGGTTTGGCAGTGCCCTCAGGAGAAGATCCGTCTACAGTAGCCAGATGTGTCTTGGCCCAAGCTAGCGAGGATTTCTCCGCGCTAGTGAGTTCCGCCGCCGCTTTATTGCCCAACCGCTCGATATAGCGTCGAGCGGCCCGAGTCTCGGAAATGGCTTTGCGGGACGAGAACTTCCTCTCTCGTGAACTTGTTGAGGCGGATACATCAGGCACAGTTACCTTCGCTACAACCGGCGTATCCGCTTCGATGGTATTGAGTGCAGTTGGCGCGACTGGAGCGTGTACAGCCGGCGCACCCTTTGATTCACTGATTGCTGGTGCATTAGGCACAGCTGCTTTGACCGCAGCCGGCGCACCCGCAGATGTTTGTTTGGGTACACGAGGCACAGCAGAGGATTTCTCAGCCGGCGTACCTGTTTTGATGTTGGTGGCTAGGTTTTTACCAGCCGCGGAGGTGCCTGGACTTTCATCCCTTGACACACTCCGCTGCACTCTTGCCCTACCTAGCGACAGGGCAGCTGGTTTATTATTTTGTTTGTTTGTTGTTGTTTTTGTTTTTGTGTTTAATTTATTTTTGTTATCAATTTTGTTCCCACGAGTAAGCACGTAAGGTGTTGGACCCTCCATGCAGTGACGGCGTGCATGGATTAGGCAAATAGTTTTTACAACCGATCCGTGCCCTGGCATCGGAGGGGAGCCGTTAGGGACCAGTTCTCTTTAACCACTTACTGGCCATGCGTACCTCGGCACGGCTTCCAGCCACCTTGTACTTACAAGTGGAGTAGATTTGTTTTGGTCCGCGGGTCCGGTAGTCTTAGTCACCGTCACGAGGGTGTAGGAGAGTCATGCGCACGACCCGAGGTCTGCCGCAAGACCACCTAAGGGTGTGAAGTTACAGTCGACCCTACGTCGTGCAGCAGCCCCTCAGCAAGAACTCATTCATGATGGAATGCCGGTCTTGCTCAGGGGCTGCTGGGAGATGACCCTCCCTCATGACCACACTCGTACCAAGAACCAGCATGAGCTGCCTGCTTGAGACGAGTGCCCTCATGTTTCGTTAGGATGATCTAAAAGCACCTGGGACCTCGGCCTGGCATAATACCACGTGTACCTCTGGTGTGCTGAGCGCACGTAGTATTAGACCCGACCCGAGTCATGTCGTTGACTTATCAACCGTTTGTTGATTAATAAGCCATTGACATTTCTTTACCCCTATCCGCCACCTGGGGACGCGCCCGATGGGAGACTACCACCTCTCCACACGGGACCATGCTATTGGTAATTGCTTTCTATCATATTCCTGCATCAATACGGCTCCACAAGCTTGTTTGCTTGCGTCTGTTGTTATACAAAATTCTTTTGTGAAATCGTGGTGTTGAAGTAGTGCGGGTTTTATTAGAGCTTCCTTGAGGTATCTGAATGCGTTTTCACAATCTTCATTCCATTCAAATTTTGTTCCTTTTTTGGCAATTTTGTCAGATGTCTGGAATATTCTGAGAAGTTTTTATCGAATCTTCGATACTTGTTACAAAATGCAACGAATCTTTTTGCACTATCCGCATCTTTTGGTGTTGGATAGTTTTCAATAGTTGAGTATTTATTATTATTAGGTAATATTCCTTTGTCTGTACATGTGGCCCAGATAAGTGGTGACTTCAGTCGTAAAAAATGAAAATTTCTCTGGATGAAGTTTTAAATTGAGTTTTCTACACAAATCAAATAAATTTGAAAGCATATGCTTTTCTGAACAACCCACTACTACTAAGCCGTCCTTGTGCAGGAAAGCCTGGTTTGGTTTTAAGCCAGCAACAGCAAGTGTTATCATTCTTTGAAATGAATTTGGAGCTATATTTAAACCAAATCGGTATGAACCATTGTTTGTTGAAAATGCTGTCCTTAGATTTGTTTTCCAAGCCAATTTAGTGAAAACCTGACATTAAATCTAAACAAGAAAAATATTTTGCTCTGCGAAGCTGATCTCGAATATCATCTATTCTAGGTAACGGAAACTTATCTGCAATTAGTTTCTTATTTATTTGCATGTAGTCTATGACAAGTCTCCATCTTTTTTTTTATCGGAATTAGGAAGTGATTTCTTTGGTACGATTAAGATTGGACTATTGTACTCAGAGTACGAAGGCTCTACAATTTAATAATCTATTAGCTTTTTGACCTGTCTATCTATTTCTTCTTTATGTGTATGTGGTATACGATCATTTTTAATGTATACCGGTTCTTTATCTTTTACCCTCAACTTTTGTTCATAGAAATTATTGATTGTTATTTTTTCTGATTCTAAACCGAAAATATCACTGTATACTGTACACAATTCTGTTTGTGTATTTTTAAATTGTTTTGGAGAATTTTTCTTTAAAATTTTTAATAATTCAGATTTTCTTGGTGTGATTTTGTTAAAATTTTCTTTGATTATATTATAATCAGAGATGTTTTCTGTTTTTATGTTACTTCTTTTGACTTTGGTATTAGTGTTATTAGTGTTTAAAAAACAAACGAATGCTTTGTAAAAAAATTTTCCCTAAAGAAGTAACACAAAGTGTAACGAAATATCGGATTAATTTTATAAATAATTTTGTATATAAAATAAATAGACCTTATTGCTTGAGAAATATATAGAAGTAAAATAAATATTAAAAAAAAAGATCGAAATTAATAATCAATTAAATCCAAATTTAATTTTTATGTAATGTATTTATGATTTATGTCCTGTAATTTAAGATTTAAATTATCACATTTGCTTATTGTCTTACAGTTAATAGATTGCAAATAAATAAGTAAAAAAATAGTTTCATACAAAAACGATTGTCAGCTTAACATACGTCATGTAAACCGATGTTAACATCAAATAATTTAAAGATGCTACCTACCCACCTCCTTTATATAAAATTTTGTGAAAACATTTTAAGAAAACTGTAAATTGTTTGGAGTTATGATATAAAACTATGATCAGAATTTGTAAAACTAATATTTATTTTCTCAGAAACATATTAAAAATGCTTCTCCTGAAGAAAAAGTGAAATTTAAAATACTAAAATTACGTAGCAAAATAATTAAATTTAATTTTATAGTGATTTACCTAACAACAACATAAGTAAGCAAATATCAAAAAATAATCAAAACAATAATCTTCAAATAATCTATTCAAACCCTAAACAAAAAATATGCCTCTTTATTATTGCACATTACTAGTGGGTTTCATGGTGATTATGCCAATTAGCAATTTTCATATAGTAGTGAGCGTACTATTTAAACATATTGCATTTTTGCAAACAACATCTAATTTTCTTAAAAACTATGGAAGCTCATCAAAATTTCTGACAGCACTCTCCTCAGATGTCAAGTCATTTATTTCCTTGATTATATAAAAAAGTGCATAAATTTATTATTTATAAGTAAACAATTAAAATTAAATTAAAAACATCGCTTGTGTTCTATATTTCACATATATATTTCATTTTTGTTTTGTTTCAAACAAATGTTTATAAGAAATTAAGAATTAACGAAATTCCTCATGGTAAAGTGAATGGCTAACGTTTCAATGGGAGTTAGTGACACAAATTGCCGATACACCTGACTGCCTGATGATACCTGAACAATCGGCATTTATGTTTTTTACTGCAATGTGTTCGTTTCTCTGTTTTCTACAAACACCGAATGATGATTGTACACCATTTATAACTTCGACAGCCGTATAAAAACAGCAAAGCTTTGCAATTGCATCATCTTTGGATGATTATTAGGATCTCCATAAGTTGCTATAGTTTTCGCTCTGTTTTCGAAATTTTTTTTTGCGAATACAAGCTTTCCAATCAGTCCGAGACTTTTTCCAATTAAATGCAGCTTTTTAAGTCTGGTAAACCACCACCCATTTACAGAATTCGAATGTCTTGGTAAAAAGACTTATTCCACTAATTGAAGAAAATTAGTTTTATGTAACTTCAATAAAAGGCGGAAAAATTATGAGACGAAAATTCAGTCAATTAAGGAAACTAATTACCGAAAATTTGAAATGAGTTTGAAAAAGAAATATTTTTGCACTCATTAGCTAAAAAATTCTAAAGGACTAACAGTGGTTGTAAGAGGCATCGATGCGTGCGTAGATCCAAAAGAGGTAAAGTCTGGTGTAAAAATAAGTGGTTTTAAGGTTAAAAACGTAACAAATATTAAAAATAGAAAGAGTGCCAAGTGACACTAAAATTAAACTTTAAATATTTGATGCACCAAAGAATTACTGTGGAAGTGACACACAATAGAGCTCGACCAAGAATTTGGCCACACAAAGACTTATTGCAAGTTGCCTACCGTTTGTGTTGTATTTGGGGAGCTACACAGTAACGGTAACTTTGACATAATTAAAGGAGATCATAAGCTAAAAAGTGTGGCAATTCCGGTGGAAACCACACTCTTAACTATAGGGGCTGCCCTCTTAAGTCTATCTTTAAGCGTTCTTCGTCCTGAAACGAAATTTTCAATTCTCAGCATAACAATATTTTAATAATCACCCTTATTCTACTTGTCGGCGTCTATGTCGTCATCAATTTCAAGTCAACATCACTTTTACTCAACTTCAACACCGCGTCAACACTAATTTTGTATTCTGTAACCATGTTGAGGTGACGTTGACTGTTTATCGATAATTGTTATGAACATATTTAATACTTGAAACAGCTTATTTATTTTGTTTACAATTTTTATTAATATTTTTGGTGGAAAATATATTGCTATAAAATGTGTTTCATTCTCGTGTCAAATTCTAATTGTGATCATGAAGATAAAAAATTTAACAATGCAAAAAAGACTACTCAGGTAGAAATCGAATAGTATTAAATTGCCAGATGATAAGTAAGTGGTAAAGTCAAAGTCAAAGTCTTGCAATTGCAAGTTACTCACTTGGTGGTTTCTTTAAAGGTTCGAAAGTTGTTTTCGGCTGATCAAAGACGCATTTAAATATGTCCTGGAGATTATTGTGAGGTTTCTATAATACAAACAATTGGTTTGAGTAGGAAATTTGTATAAACTAACTTTTGTTCCAAACGGTTTCAATTTGGGATTATCACAGACTGTTGTATCGAAGATTTTGTCCGAAACTCTAGCTGTTTTAGAAATGAAAGTTTACCCTCAATAGATCAAGTTTCAAATGACGGAGCTGAAAAAACCGAAGCCAAATTAAGTATTATTGAAAAAGCGGATTTCCCGGGTGCAATTGGGTGTGTGGACGGATCCCATATAAAAATTCTAGGGCCAGATAAATTATATTTTCCATCTTATTCCAGGGTCTTCAACATAAACGTATTTAAAGATTTAAAAAAAGTAAAAAATAACAATTCAAATTTTCATCAATACCACAATTACCGACAACAAAATCAGCGTCAATATAATGCAACATTCTGAAAATCGTTTTGCGATTTTGAATGAACAAGTCGATGAAGATACAAGTACAACAAGGTCCACTAAACCACCGCCGATATATTTAAGAGAACAGAACTCCAACTTTTTGGTAAAAAGCCTTATCTCATTAATTGGAGAAAATGAGTTCTATGTAACTTCAATTAAGCGTGGCAAAATCAACGAAACTAAAATTCAGGTAACACGAGAAAATAATTACAGGAAAATTGTCTCAGATTTTGAGACTAAAAACAAAAACTTTTATACATATCAACTGAAGAGTGCTAAAGGCCTAACAGTAGTTATAAAAGGAATAGATTCAAGCGTGGTTCCAGAAGAGGTAAAGTCTGGCCTTGAAGATAGTGGCTTCAAAGTGAAAAATGTTTCAAACATTAAAAACAGGGAAAAAATCCCCCAACCTATTTTTAGAGTCGAGCTACATCCAGGCGACTTGAAAATTAAAAAAAATGAATCGCACCCAATCTATAGCTTAAAATACTTGTTGCATCGAAGAGATGCCACATAAAAAAACTGGACCTATCCAATGCATGAACTGTCAAGAATTTGGCCATACCAAAACTTATTGCAAGTTGCCTACCGTTTGCGTTGTTTGTGGCGAGTTACACAGTACCGCTAACTGTGACAAAATAAAAGGTGATACCAAAGCAAAAAAATGTAGTAATTGCGGCGGAAACCACACTGCCAACTATAGGGGCTGCCCTCTTTATTCTCTTTTTAAAAATTCGTCGAACAGAAAAACAAATGCTACTCCCGCTCAGCCCAACACTCCTTTAAACTACCCACAGTTACCTCAACCGTCGTCTAGCCATAATCAATACTCAAATGTTTTAAAGTCTAACACGACTCTTACTCAACAAAAACCAAATAGTCAATTTTCATACGCTAATATTTTAAAGAGTAACCAGATTCCGGCGCAAAAAACTGTACCAGTAAATGAAGAATCAGGGCATAATTTTAGTCGTATTGAAGCCTCAATAGAGATCCTTATACAAACAGTAAATACATTCACTCTCAACATGTCCTGTATGATGCAGGAAATGTTGAAAATGCAGTCTACCTTGTTGCAGGCTGTATTGAACAAACCATGAACTTGAGAATCTGTTTTTTTTTTTTTTTTTTTTTTTTTTTAATTAGGACCAGCACTCAGGGGATGACCCCTACGTATGCAGTGCATTGTGCCGGAACTCAGAGAGAGGGATAGAGTAGAGAAGATAGATGTTGAAAATGTAGAAGGCTTAACTCTTTTACAACTCTGCTTTGCGCGTTATGTTATTTTTTATAGCAGTGTTGAGGCGTCTCCGGTGTTAGGTAGACGCATTAACTTTGTTAAGCTGTATTGGCAGACATTTTATTAATTGTTTTACTTCGCCGATGTTTCTGCTAACCGACGAAGGAGGGCGGCGATGTTGTGTATATTAGCTTAGAACATCATCAATCGCTGTCGGAACAGTTTTTAGTGACCAGTGCTATGCCTTCATCACTTAAATAGTCCGACAACAATTAATACAATGTCTCACTAATGTACATTACATAAATTGGAACGCAAACGGCATCTGCCAACATAAAAATGAAATTGAATATTTTCTTCTGGATAAACAAATCGATGTTATGCTTATCTCAGAAACTCACTTGACGTCCCGAAGCTATTTTCGAATTAGTGGATATAATTTCTACGACACCAAGGATCCTCAAGGTGGAGTTGTGGTGGCTCTGGAATCCTAATAAAAACTCGAATAAAACACTACCTACTAAACGACCTTCGTGAAGAATATCTTCAAGCAACGAACATCTGCATTGAAAATTTTTATTAAAAGCTTGTGATATCATCTGTTTACTCTCCTCCCAGGTTTTCAATTTCAGAGAGTCAATATACCGCATTTTATACAACACTGGGGTCCCGTTTTCTAGCAGCTGGCGACTACAATGCTAAACACACTTTTTGGGGCTCACGTTTAATCAGTCCCAAGGGTCGTGTTTTGTTTGACACAATTTCAAAAATGGGTTTGAATGTAGTTTCAAGTGGTCAGCCAACATATTGGCCAACGGATCGTCAAAAAATTCCTGATGTTATCGACTTTGGGATTATGAAAGGCGTGCCCAGCGAAATGATTGAAATAGAAGCATCTCTGGATTTGTCTTCAGATCACTCGCCTACTATTATCACTATTTTCTCACACACAACTACAACACCAACATGTGATTTACCGCTGGCACCTGCACGTATTAACTGGCTGAAATACAAAAAATATTTGAGTGCTCATTGCACGGAAAATATGCCATTGAGAACACCTGCTGACATAGAAAATTCTATTAGGTTGTTTGAAGCACATGCTAAACAAGCTGCTCTTAATGCTTCTTCAATTCAACCAAATCAACAAGCGAGATTTAACAATATTTTTTGTGCAGATATAGAAAGGCTATTGACTGAAAAACGGAGAGCTCGACGAGAATGGCAACGTTACAGATCGCCTCAGCTAAAATTAAGGCTTAAGGAGTGTACCAAACAGCTAAAAAAAGTTTTACAATCACAAAAAACAGCTTCGCTGCAAAAATTTCTGCAAGAACTCGATGCAACACCATCAACAGATTATTCGCTGTGGCGTGCAGCCAGAGGACTTAAAAGGCCAGTGATTTGCAAACCACCATTACGAGCCTCTAATGGTGACTGGGCAAGAACTGATGCTGAAAAAGGTGATCTATTTGTTAAGCACCTAGAAAAAGTATTTACCCCGAATATTTCTGCTGATATTGTTGAACTGCCACCAGTCGTCTCTTTACCAGAAATACCGATGAGATTTAACATGACGGAGATTGAAAATACTATTACTAGCCTTAACACCAGAAAAGCCCCAGGTGTCGACAAAATAAGCAACAAAATGCTTCAACAACTGCCTTATATTGCAAAAAGAGTTATACTCTTCATTTTTAATAGTATTCTACGGCTGCAATACTATCCTGCAGAATGGAAGGTTTCGATGATTATTATGATACCAAAGCCCGGCAAGGATCATACGAAGGTTGAATCCTATCGGCCTATTAGCTTATTGCCCAACATTTCAAAACTATTTGAAAAGCTGTATATGAGCAAGCTGATGCCTATAGTGACTAAAAGTGGATGCATTCCAGATCATCAATTCGGTTTTCGCAGACAACATAGCACTATTGAACAAACTCACAGACTTGTGAACGTAGTTAGAGACACCTTTGAAAAAAAGAAATATTGCTCTGCGCTCTTTATAGATGTTTCTCAAGCTTTCGATAAAGTATGGCACGAAGGTCTTATCCACAAATTAACACGAAATCTCCCCGCAAACACCGTCAAGCTTTTAAAAAGCTATCTAGAGGAACGAAAATTTGTTGTTAGGGAAGGCAATTTTTTAAGCCCTTCGCAGTCGATCGAAGCCGGAGTTCCCCAAGGCAGCATCTTCGGTCCCTTACTTTATTTAATTTATGCCTCTGACTTACCGTTAAGCAATAACATTCATACATCAACATTTGCCGATGATACAGCTTTTTTAAGCGTCCATGAAAATCCAGTAGAAGCCTCCATCAACTTACAAGGGTATATATCCAAATTGGAAAAATGGCTCAAACAATGGCGTATAAAAGTTAACGAGCAGAAATGTGTACACGTCACTTTTACGTTGCGAAGGGAAACATGCCCGCCTATACAAATCAACACCGAGACTATTCCGCAAAATACTGTAGTCAAATATCTAGGCGTTCACCTTGACCGCCGTTTAACATGGAAATCGCATATAGACGCAAAGTTGATGCAAATGAAATTAAAAACTGCCCAAATTAATTGGCTTATGGGAAGAAATTCTATACTGAGCCTAGACTGTAAACTTCTACTATACAACGCGATCCTGAAACCAATATGGTCCTATGGAATCCAGTTATGGGGCACTGCCTCAGCATCGAATGTCGAAAGAATTCAAAGGCGACAGAATAAAATCCCATCGAATTCATAAAGACCTAGACGTTCCGTTGGTGAAGACAGTATTTTCAAAACATGCGAAAAAATATAGAAAAAAACTTGAGTTGCACCCAAATCCACTTGCGCGCAATATTCTTCATTATAGAGGCCACACCCGGCTGAAAAGAAGGGATACTCTTTTTCTCAGCCGTTCACGACAGATGTAAAACAACAAAAAACTTACATTTAATATATTTTAGATTTAAGATTTGAAAAACTTATTGATAATTTAATATAAATAATTAAAGATTCAATAAATAATAAAATTATCAAAAAAAAAAAAAAAATATAATGCAACGTCGCCGTCACATTTTTATAGAATACAAAAAATAAGTTGACAGTAATCGATTACTTTCAATGTCGACATTGAAAATACCGATTTAACGCAAGGGATAAAAACCGATACACATCATTGACGCTGCCAAATAGAATAAGGGTGAATATTTTTGAAGCCTATATGACCTCTGTTCAAAAACAACCTAACAGTAAATTTTCATACGCCAATATATTAAAAAATTACTAGAATGCAGCACAAAAAACGGTAAGAGCAAATGAAGCATCCGGGGCTAATTTTAGTCGTATTGAAGCCTCCATAGGGATCTTAATACAAACAGTAAAAACCTTTACTGTAAATAGTCCAGTTTGATGCAGGAAATGTTGAAAATGCAGTCTACCATGTTGCATCTGCCAAGATAAAAACGAAATAGAGTACTTTCTTCTGGATAAACAAATCGATGTTATGCTTATCTCAGAAACTCATTTGACGTCTCGAAGCTATTTCAGAATTAGTGGATATAATATTTACGACACAAAGGATCCTCGAGGCAGAGCTTGTGGTGGTTCGGGAATTCTAATAAAGACGCGAATAAAATACTACCTGTTGAATAATTTTTGTGAAGATTATCTTCAACCAACGAACATCTGCATCGAAAGTTACTATCAAAAACTTGTAATATCATGTCTGTTCGCCGCCCCAGATTTTCAATTACCGGGAGTCAATATACGGATTTTTATAAATCACTGGGCCCCCGTTTTCTAGCAGCTGGCGACTACAATACTAAACACACATTCTGGGGTTCACGTTTAATCACTCCTAAGGGACGATTTTTGTTTGACGTCGTTTGTAAAATGGGTTTGAACGTAGTGTCAAGTGGTCAGCCAACATATTGGCCAACAGACCGACAAAAAATACCGCTAAGAACACCCTCTGACATAGACGATTCCCTCAGGTTGTTTGAAGCTCACGTTAAACAAGCTGCTTTTAATGCTACTTCAAATAAAACAAATCAACAAGTGAGATTTAGCAATATTTTTTCTGTAGATATAGAAAGGCTATTGTCTGAAAAACGGAGAGCTCGACGTAATGGCAACGTTACAGATCCCCTCAGCTAAAATTAAGGCTTAAGGAGTGTACCAAACAGCTCAGAAAGGTTTTACAAACACCAAAAACAGCTTCGCTGCAAAAATTTCTTCAAGATCTCGATGCAACACCACAAACAGACTATTCGCTGTGGCGTGCAGCCAGAGGACTTAAAAGGCCAGTGATTTCCAAACCTCCGTTATGAGATTCGAATGGTGACTGGGCAAGAACTGATGCTGAAAAAGGTGATCTATTTGTTAAGCACCTAGAAAAAGTATTTACCCAGAATATTTCTGCTGATATTGTTGAACTGCCACCAGTCGTCTCTATACCGGAAATACCGCTGAGAATTAACATGAGGGAGATTGAAAATATTATTACTAGTCTTAACACCAGAAAAGCCCCAGGTGTCGACAAAATAAGCAACAAAATGCTTCAAGAATTGACTTTCATTGCAAAAAGAATAATACTATTCATTTTCAATGGTTTTTTTTTTTTTTTTTTTTTTTTTTTTTTTTTTTAATTACGACCAACACTCAGGGGATGACCCCTACGTATGCAGTGCATTGTGCCGGAACTCAGAGAAAGGGATAGAGTAGTGAAGATTGATGTTGAAAATGTAGAAGGCTTAACTCTTTTACAACTCTGCTTTGCGCACTATGTTAATTTTTTAAGGAATTGTTGAGGCGTCTCCGGTATTAGGTAGACGCATTAACTTTGTTAAGCTGTATTTGCAGGCATTTTATTAATTGTTTTACTTCGCCGATGTTTCTGCTAACCGACGAAGGAGGGCGATGTTGTGTACATTAGCTTAGAACATCATCAATCGTTGTCGGAACAGTTTTTTAGTGACCAGTGCTATGCCTTCATCACTTAAATAGTCCGACAACAATTAATACAATGTCTCACTAATGTACATTACAGAAATTAATGATGTTGATTGACTTGCTCTGGCCAGGGTTTGAACCCAGGCCCCACGTCATTGTTTGCTTAGTAGTCAACGCGCTAACCACTTCAGCCAACACCACGGCTGCAATACTATCCGGCAGAATGGAAGGTTTCGATGATTACTCTGATACCAAAGCCCGGCAAGGATCATACGAAGGTTGAATCCTATCGGCCTATTAGTTTATTGCCCAATATTTCTAAACTATTCGAAAAGCTGTACATGAGCAAGCTGACGCCTATAGTGACTAGTAATGGATGCATTCCAGATCATCAATTCGGTTTTCGCAGACAGCATCACACTATTGAACAAACTCACAGACTTACGAATGTTGTTAGAGACAAAAAAAAACTAATATTGCTCTGCGCTCTTTGTAGATGTTTCTCAAGCCTTCGATTAAGTATGACACGAAGGTCTTATCAACAAACTAATAAAAAATCTACCAGCAAACATAGTTAAGCTTTTAAAAAGCTATCTAATGCAACGTAAATTTGTAGTAAGGGAAGGCAATTTTTTAAGCCCTCCGCAGTCGATTGAAGCCGGAGTCCCTCAAGGCAGTATCTTCGGTTCATTACTTTACTTAATACTCGTATATGCCTGTGACTTACCGTTAAGCAGTAACATTTACACGTCAACATTTGCTGATGATACAGCTTTTCTAAGCGTTCATGAACGCCCTGTAGAAGCTTCCCGCAACTTACAAGAATATATATCCAAACTGGAAAAATGGCTCAAACAATGGCGTATAAAAGTTAACGAGCAGAAATGTGTACACGTCACTTTTACGTTGCGCAGGGAAATATGCCCGCCTATACAAATCAACACCGAGACTATACCGCAACACACTGTAGTCAAATATCTAGGCGTTCACCTTGATCGCCGTTTAACATGGAAATCGCACATAGACGCAAAGCTGATCCAAATGAAATTAAAAGCAGCCCAAATGAATTGGCTTATTGGAAGAAATTCTATACTAAGCCTAGACTGCAAACTTCTATTATACAACGCGATCCTGAAACCAATATGGTCCTATGGAATCCAGTTATGGGGAACTGCCTCAGCATCGAATGTCGAAAGAATTTAAAGGCGACAGAATAAAATTCTACGTACAATAACAGCAGCCCCCTGGTATGTCAGAAACCATAGAATTCATAAAGATCTAGATGTTCCGTTGGTGAAGACAGTATTTTCAAAACACGCGAAAAAATATATAAAAAAATGTGATGCACCCAAATCCACTTGCGCGCAATATTCTTCATTATAGACGCCACACCCGGCTGAAAAGAAGGGATAATCTTTTTCTCACCCGTTCACGAGAGATGTAAAACAACAAAAATTAACCGTTGAAATTAAAAATTTTGTTTAGCATTGGTTAAACTTACATTTAATATTTTTTAGATTTAAGATTTGAAAAACTTATTGATAATTTAATCTATAATTGAAGATTCAATAAATAATAAAATTATCAAAAAAAAATGTAGTTTCAGTGGTCAGCCAACATATTGGCTGTTAAAGGTGTGCCCAGCTAAATTATTGAAGTAGAAGCATATTTGGATTTATCTTCAGACCACTCGCCTACTATTGTCACTATATACTCACATACAACTTCAACACCTACATGTGGTTTACCTCACGTATTAACTAGTTTAAATACAAAAAATACTTGAGTGGTCATTGCTTGTAAAATGTACCATTGAAAACACCTGCTGAAATAGATGACTCTATTAAGTTGCTTGAAGCAAACGTTAAACAAGCTGCTCTAAATGCAACTTCTACAAACCTACAATTGAGGTTTCATTATATGTTTAATGTACACATATAAAGGCTTTTAACCATGGGAACGCTACGGTTCCCCACAGCTAAAATTAAGGCTGAAGGAATGTACAAAAAACCTTAAAGCATTATTAGACCAACAAAAAGCAGCTTCGCTGCAAAAATTCGTCAAAGAACTCCATGTAACACCACGTTCGGTTTAATCGATTTGGCGAGCAGCCAGAGGACTTAAATGGCCGGTGACTCCGCTACAACAGATGCTGAAAAATGTTTTCTTTTTTTAAACATCTAGTAAAATTAGAGACCAGTAGTCTCTAATTCCTTTTGTGGTTGAAAGGTGAAAAATTATATACAATTTCAAGAAAATAAGAAGGATCTAACAGTATTAATATTTCAAAGAGCAGGTAGAATTTTAGTTATGTATGTATGTATGCATGTGAACAAAGTACATATATATGTATGTATGTGAATATTAACCTACATATGCATGTACATATGAATTTTTTCTTGAATTTTCTTATTTTAGGTACATATTTAAACATTGCAGAAGGACTAGAAGAATCGGGAGAATATTATCCGTAAAATATTTAATTATGCCCCTATTACGGTTTACAACTCAACTATAATTCAGTTGAAATTTTTCTAATCGGTATTATCGATTATATCGCAACCTGTCAAAAATGTAGAAGTTGAAATTATTTCGTATTACAACTTTTTTGTGGTATTATCGATTACAACTCTGTTAGTGAGGTTGACAAAAATGCCAAGAAATTACAACTCATCACTACCAGTTGTTTTAAAAATCATAAGAAAATAAAATTTAGAGGGGTAAGTCTTTTTTTTTAATGCCTTACATGAATTTATTAAAGATTGATAAGTTATTTATAGAAAAAATTGGGTTACAACGAGACTATAGAACGTTATGCTCTTCTTTAATCAGTTCTGTTGTTATCCATTTTGCACAAACATATTGCTCGAAGGTTTTTAATATTTCTGTAATCACTACACATATTGTAGGCTGTGCCAATCGAACGTTAAAATCATTTCCACAGCTTTTTTGATAACTGCCGTCAGCAAGGTACCTAAGAGTTGCACAAAATTTTACTATATGACAGGCTTCTGGAAATGTTCTTTCAGCTAATTTAACAGAAAGAAACTTTATTTAAACGAAAGAAACTTTTAAATCTGAAAACATATATCTATATATAAAAAAGCCATTCAATTATAACTTGAACCTTTTCTTACATAACATCGGTAAGTTCCAAGGGATTGGAGTGATAACGAAGGCTGTTTCGTATGCGCAACACATCAATGTTAGCATCAACACTTTCGTCAAAGTAAAATAAATCATAAGCGATATCCATTTTTGTTTATCACTTAGTACAATTTTATTACTCATTAAACAAAACAAACAGAACACTTTAGCAAGAAACCAATTTTTTTTCAAGTTTTGCCTTAAGAAATACCATCAACTGTTAAATCGTTGCTTTTGAGGCTGGCAACATCAATACAACTTCAACTAGAATACCAAAATTGAGTTGTTTTAAAGTTGAGTTGTTTCAACTCAACTTAGAAACATTTTTCCCATAAAAAAAAGTTTGTGATGAAAATCGATTTCGATCCAAAAGCGGTGTAAAATCGAAACGAGTTGTGATGGGATCACTTATTTCTGTTTTGTTCTTCTTCTTGTTTGTTTGTCAAATCGAATACAATTTCATTTTTCTTTTTGTTCTATGAAAATATGAAGAGAATAAGAGTGTGATGGAAAACGAAAACTTTCTTCTGATACATTTTTTTTCCTGGAACTAAATTTACTCTTGCCGGCCAAATTTTAACGTTGTAGTGTTTTCCTTTCGCCCGGCTATCCCATTCATCGCCATATGTAAGGTTGACTGCATACATATTCGTTCAATGTTGGGTTAAATTGAGAATAAAATCGGCATTTGTTAATCGATTTCCATGATTTATTCCTCATTTTATTCTTGAGGTATTTAGCTGTCAGAAAAATGTATAAAATATTGGCTTTTTCTTAAACTGAAAACGCAAAGGCAAAAGTAAACCACCATGGTGGTGCCCTGATATCGCACACTCGCGAAGCGAGTGCCGTCGACTTTTTAACGAGGCTAAGCAAACAGGTGACTGGTTGCGATATAAGTCCTCGCTAAATAGGTTCAAGAACCTTGTTAGAAGCGCAAAAAGGAAGTCTTGGAGGAACTTCTGCAGTGGCGTAGAGAGCTCCTCCGAAACCAACCGATTGCGCAAGATATTAGCTACCTCACCGGTGGTACCCAGCTACATACAAAAACCATGTGGTAGCTGGACTCTAAGCAGTCATGAAACGCTCAGCGTACTTCTTGACACTCACTTTCCCGGTAACGCCCCGGTTTCTACTACAGTCACCGCTACCGGTGATACAACTACTTCGCCTGAGCCAGTTATTGTACCGCTGGACAATGACAGAATCAGATGGGCGATCAGTACCTTCGATCCATTCAAATCTCCTGGACCAGACGGAATTATTCCGGCGGACCTACAGAGAAATATGGAACTAGTCGTGCCCTGGCTCTCTGGAATCTTTACAGAATGTCTGAAAAGGGCATACATTCCGGCTTGCTGGAACCTGTGTAAGGTCGTCTTCATCCCCATGGGAGCAAGACGTCTCACACTAAACCTAAAGACTTTAGGCCTATCAGCCTGACGTCCTTTCTGCTCAAAACAATGGAAAGAGCTATAGATATACATCTTAGAATGTCCATACCAAAGGAACTTCTATCCCCCTCACAGCATGCCTACACAAAGGGCAAGTCTGTCGAAACTGCTCTCCACTCCCTGGTCAGTCACATAGAGAAATCTCTCGTACAGAAGGAATTCACTATGGTGGCTTTCCTGGACATAGAGGGCGCTTTCAATTTTGTCAAACCGGACTCGATCATCAACAGTATGATAGAGTTGGGGATTGACATCAATATCTGCAGGTTCGTACAAAATCTGCTAACTAGAAGGGTCATAAGTGCATCTTTTGGATCTGCCACTGAATACAGAGCAGTGAATCGGGGCACCCCACAAGGGGGCGTCTTGTCACCGCTCTTGTGGAATTTGACCATCAACTCTCTACTGCTAAGCCTAGAGCGGAAGCTGGTTAAAACCGTAGCTTACGCTGACGACGTGGCAATAGCTATCTCTGGCAAATACCTGAGCACAATATCTCAGTGTATGGAATCTGCTCTGACACTCCTCAGCAAATGGAGTGTCAGCTGTGGGCTTGGCGTCAATCCGGCGAAAACCGAATTGGTGCTATTCACCAGGAGGCACAAAATCGGAGATTTTGCGCCCCCCAAACTAAACGGGACCACACTGAAAGTCTCGGACAACGCTAAGTACCTGGGCGTAATCCTAGATAGCAAACTATCTTGGAACCTAAACACCCAGTATAGAGCAAACAAGGCCCTCGTGGCTATTTACACCTGCAAAAGAGCAATTGGTCGCAGCTGGGGCATCGAACCCCGAGGGACCAACTGGATCTTTGAGACGGTAATTAAGCCCATAATTTTCTATGGGGTTATAGTCTGGTGGGAAGCGGTAGAAAAAGACTCCCACCGACGAACTATAGAGAAAATTTTTCGGCTAGCGGCGATCCTGATAACGGGAGCGCTCAGGTCTACTCCAACGAAGGCATTGTTCGCTATGTTGAATTGGCTTCCGGTGGATGTTCTGGCCAAACAGCTAGCTTTGACTGCGGCGATCAGACTGAACGCTACATGTTCATGGACGAGAACCGATCTTGGTCACTCCAGGATTCTCAGGCAGCACCAAGCGCTCCATGACTTCACCGACTACTGCCCACTGGAACCTTATTTTGGCGGGCTTTTTCAATCCATTGTTCCCAATAGGGAATATCACTCCCTACCCCCTGCCACCGAAGGGGCCATCAGAGTTTTCACTGATGGCTCCAAAAGAGGCGTAAACACTGGGGGAGGCTTCTATGTGGAAAACTTCAACGTCAAGGTTCCATTCAGACTTCGGGATGGCTGTAGCGTCCTGCAAGCCGAAGTCTCGGCCATTACAAGGGCGGCAAGATGGCTTAGGTATTATAGGATATCGGAAGACATCCATATTTTTACCGACAGCAAAGCGGCCATTGCTGCTATCAATGGTGTATACACTACATCGACGGTGGTAAACGAATGCCGGAAGTCTCTAAACGAGATAGCGAGACATTCAAGAGTAACACTAGTCTGGATTCCAGGGCACTCAGAGTGCACTGGAAACGATATTGCGGACGAAACTGCCAAAAAGGGAACATCATTGAGCAACTCGATGATATGCCACTTCGTTGGCATTCCTCTATCTTACTGCAAGCGATTGATCCAGCAGGAATCATACAATCTTGCTCAAGAAAGGTGGGAACAAGAGCACACCTGTCGAGTCGCCAGGTCCACTTGGCCCCGCTACAGCCTGCACAGAACTCGCGATCTGCTCAGGCTTGGTAAATGTCACACAAGACGACTAGTAACAGTGCTAACGGGGCACTGGTGTTTCGGTACTCATGCCAAAAGGATGGGTCTAAGTTACAATGACTACTGCAGAAGTTGTAACGATGAGGAGGAAGAAGAAACAGTTCTTCATCTTCTATGTCAATGCCCCGCGCTTAACAGCATTAGGGCGATTACCATGGGCTCCAACACTCTGCCAGACCTCGACAGTCTGGCGAACATGGGGCTAACCAACATATCCTCCTTCTTGCAGCAATCAGGATGGTTTGACTCGGCGACAGGGCAACTACAGGCAATTGAATAACCAACTGACTGAGCCCTGTCTGCTGTAGGGTATCACAAAGGGACCGAATTAACGGACCCAAGTGCGTCACGTTTCAGATGTGGCGGCCCTCGAAACCTAACCTAACCTAACCTAAACTGAAAACAAAAAAATGAAATTAGCAAGAAAAAAATTTTTTCCCCTCTGAAATTTTTGAATAGTTCCAAAAATATAGAAAAAAACTATGTTGAATTAACTTAAATATAATTTTGTTACACATCTGTATGTGTTTTGTTTTGAAAATCGGATGAGTCGTTCTTGAGTTAGGTTGAAATATATCTTCGTACCTGACTAATTTAGGGGGACAAAATTGCCACGCCCATAAAAAAACCGTACGTGATGAAGAAAAAGCAAAAACAGATTTGAGTTGAGGACATCAAAATCCGTATAGTCCACATAGTTTTATTTAAAGGAGAGACAAAAGTTGATTTTTTGCAGAGCAGTGTTATTAACATTTACGAACTTCAGCCTTTACAAATATTAACAAAAGTTTATTATGTAAAATTTTTTATTTTTGTTTATTATACATATTTATTTTTGAAAATACAAGGTTATGTGAAAAAATCTGAGATTTGTTTTGCTGCTTCTTTTGCTCAATCGCCTTTAAAACGGCTCGCTCTCTTAACTACCTTAAAATGTTAAATTTATTTATATTAAAAAGCTGCATATGACCACTAACTAAAAGTGTATGTATTAAATTTTGATTGACCGCTGAAAGCAATTCAAAAACAAATAGGGAAATCCCAAAATTATTATGCAGTTGAAGCAGAATTTATCTACAACCCTGTTTACAAAGATTTCATCACTGTTTAGAAAAAAATCCGTTAAAAACATGCAAAAATAAGTTTTTCACATTTTAAAGCTTTCCCACTTAAGTTCATATTTTAGAGTAGCCAATGGAAGAAAAAAGTCTTCATATTTTGGGGTGTTCATATTTTCGCTATTGCACTGTTATGTATATATTGTATAATAGTAACGAATGTCGAAATTATATTTATTACAATCATTACTTTATTTGAATCTTTTTTATTTTTCACACTTTTTAAAGTAAATAGTGATTTTTTGTTACCTTAAAATATGCAAATGTCAACTTATTAACAGCCATACCATGCCAATACAATTTGTATGGGGCATCCCGAAATAACACGGCAGCAACATTTTGCAATTGGGAAATCCGATTTTGACAGCGCATTTAATAGTGAAGTTAGGTGCAAAAGACAAGCACTGAGGAATTTTTTTGTTGTGGTTGTTGTAGAGATGCACAAACCTGTATTATTCGGCCATGTGTATACTATCATAATCAGGGTTGTTATATATTTTTTAATAACCCTATTTTTATCGAGTTCACAAAGCGTTGGCGCTATTGTTTAAGTATAGCTGTAAACGGCTAAAGTAGCGTGATGCCTACAATAAACTTTTCGAGTTTATTAGCGTGTAATTACCGCATCAAAGTGCTATTAAGCGTTTGTGAATACTACTTTAGCGGATTTTGCTTATTAGACTCTAATAAAACGTTTATGAATAACACTGTAATTCTCCCAATTCTTCCAGTCCTTCTGCAATGTTTACATATGTACGTGAAACAAGAAAATTCAGGAAGAAATACATATGTAAGTAAATATGTATGTATGTATACGTATGTACATACATAAATAAGTATTTATGTACTTATATTCATGTAAATGCACATTTGTTCATATGTTTGTTAAGTGTTCGTTTCTTAAAAATGTTTTGCTCTAAAAGGGCAGTGTGTTTTATTCTAAAATAATCGCCCTCACTAACGGTGGAAGGCATTGCACTTTTTGCCCCGTAAAAATCGACAGTGTTGATAGTGCCTTATAAAACTTAGCTGTCAGCTGTTAAAAACAGAAAAGAACACCATAAAATTCTACCTGCTCTTTGAAATATTAATACTCTTAATTCTTTTTTTTCATGATTTTGTGAATAATTTTTCACCTTTCAACCACAAATATATTAAAAAAAGGTTCAACTACATAAGGCAAACAAATTAGTAGTGTGTAAACAAATGCAATGTACTCGGTATTTGAATACTTTTGTAATAACTTATGACATTGCTAGCAATGTAACTACAATACCTCTTAATAAATTTAAATATTTATTTATTTTTTTTTTTTTTTTTGTCATAACCAAAAAACTTATACACCAAATTTAAATATTTTTTGGAATATTATAAGCAATATTCTATGAATCTAAATTATTTAAATAAAATTTATATGATATGATTTTTACATTTTCAAACCAATAGAGACTACTTGCTTATCGAGTATTTGGTTGTATGCAACACTAATTATTACTTGACAATTAAGTCAAAACAACACAAACATCTGGCCAATAATAATAATACAAACAAAATAATCAAAACAATGTTGTTAACACAGAATCACAAATCTGAAAAAAATCACACTATAGTAAATTTGGCATTATTATGCGTTTTTGAATAATGTTTCCTATTATCGGGTAAGAAGAGGGAAAGGCTGCATTCATAAACGTCCTTATTCAACGTCAAACCAGAGTTTATATCAAACAATTTTATTTTACAGCTATGCAAAACAAATGCATTATCATTGTATACTTTGCAACTCTATTGACGTTTAGAAACACTTCTTTGCTTTTTTGGATTTATACAATGGAAAACACTCCAGGAGCAACATAATTAATAGCTCTTTTGTTTTAAAACGAAATCATCTTGCACCTTTCTTTTTCCATCCTTGTCGTTTATAAAAAGCATACACAATTTTTATAGTGCGCTAGTTACGTTTATTTGCATATCAGATGCGAAACAGATGAGTTTAGAAATGCCATACTTTGGCAGAGTTTACGCAGTTGCGTTTGGGAATACGTGACATTGTTGCACTGCATGTATAATAGGTTACCCAATGATGTAAAAAATGAAAGAAATATGTTTAGCAGAAAAATTATAACATTTGTTAGAAATAATTCAACATAATTCAAGGAGTTTTTGTATTGTAAATTTTTAATTAAGACTGAGATTCGAAAAAAAATAATCATAGGTTGTGACTAAGACGACAGGTTGAACGAGTTTTACACAACTCTAATTTTTACGAAAAAAAATTCCGAAAACAGCAAAGTTTTTCAGAGGAAGAACGTAAAAAATTTTTTATTTTCAATTTCAATTATGTGTTTTGTTTTTTTATCATGAATAGCGGCGGCAACCTGCTTTTTGAAAATTTTGCAAACAACAGAATGAAATTTATTATTTCTTCTGCTCTTATGGTTCGTTTCGATAACTGTCGTATTGTGTATGTGAAGTCCACCAAAATAAAGTATATATATGTAGATATTATAGAATAAAAAACTCAAAAACAATTAAGGTAGAATTAGTTTTGACTTTCTGTTCTGTTCCGTATCAGCTGTTCGTTTCTTGTTTATGGAAAACATGTATTTGCAATTAGTTGTTCCGTTCTGTTACGGACCATTCTGTACAAAACAGAATTTTACTTACAGTTCTAAGTGACAGCAAGAGACAGCTGCTTGTTTCAGTAAACCAAGCCGATCGGTCCAAAATTGCCGCGTAACGCTGATAAATTTTTATTATCACCGCCGCCTTCGACTTAAAGCACATGAAAAACAAAACGATTTTTTTAATAAAAACATTATATTCATGAAAAATTTATAGTGAGTAGAGTTTTTTTTTAATTAAATAACTTTTTAACTTATTTTCTTTAAAATTATTCAACCTGTTTAATAAGAAGCGCCGTTTTAAATTTGTGAATACCGGCGCCGCCGCCGATAATATATGTATTTTCGGCTATGTATATTCTGCAAGAAACAGCTGATGCGGTTTTACATAACTTCTATCTACAAAAATTCAACAACAGAACGGCACAGAACAGAACAGAACATGATAACACGGACAGAAACAGCAACATCCTGTTACTGTCAGGTGTGGACCGCAAATGTTAATATTTTCTAGCCGTCTTAACACGGCTGTTAAGACGTCTGTCTTGAAAGCTCCGTCTTAACAGAAAATGACGTTTAGCTGTCAAAGTTTTGTTTTCGTTGTTATTTTAAGAGAAAAAACTGAAATAATATTGTGGAAAAAGTAATAGTTGTGTATATTTTATAAAAAAAAGTGTGAAGCAAACTGAATTTTTGTAGCAAATACGTCCTGAACAGGAAAATAAATTACAAAAATAATGTGAGTTTACAATTTTAGTTAAAAAGAATTAAATTATACATATGTAGATATATACTACATATGTACATATGTATGTATGTATTTTTTTTCGACACAACCACAAACAAGAGACAAAACTAGCGTAGTTAACTCGTTGACGAAACAAAAGTAATGAAAAATTTTGACATACGTATACTCTACCATTAAAAGATTCGCGTGTTTTAACAGCACGTCTTAACAGCTTGTCATGTCTAATGTAGACGTGCAGTAAAAGTCAAGACAAATGAGTTCTTTAACATCATTGTTCTAAACGCGTGGGGTGCACTATATAAATTGTTAAAATTTAATACTACTTTCATTCCGAAATGTTGAGTTAGTCTATATATGTACATGCATACATATGTATGTATCAGAATGTATTATGCTGATCATGCATATTCCCACACATACTTTGTTTATGTGTTAGTATAAGCTATTCTATGTTTAAGCTTTATTAAAATTTAATAATAATTAAAAGTTAAGGTCATAATTGTCACTCCGCTTGTGCGACTGTCCAGAACTTAAATTAATTTACAGTTGAATAATGTGAATAAAAGTCAACAGTTCAATTGTCCATCTCTACAATTTTCGTACAGTGGATACTAATTGGGAAAAATATCAACTATTTAACGAAGTTTTCAACAGAAATAGAATACGAGAATTAATTTAATTAATTTTTTTTATTCTATTTTTACACATTGAAATCAACTTTGGTTACTACGAAATTCCCCATTGGAAATTACTAATAATCAACACAAACTCATAGTCGGTTATCTTCAAAGTATTCTACTTTGTAATTTACCTTTTTTTTTTTTTTTTGTTGTTTTTACTCTACATTAGGGATATTCACAGATTACTGTGACCTGTTTTATTAGGGTATGTAGCTCGTGCCCAAGCTAAATTAATATTTTTTATATTATTACGAATAAACGTAATTATTATTCGAACTTATATTGATGTACATATGAAAAGTAATATTATCAGGCTCAAATTTAGTTTTATTGAATTAATGAAAATTCAAATTACTAAGAGTTATTTTTTTTATGTTGAAAAATATTATTATTATATCCAATCAGTTTAGCAGAACGTATCAGTACCGATTTCAAGGCCGCTTGATTATTAGTAATTTCCAATGGGGAATTTCGGAGTAACCGAAGTTGATTTCAATATGTAAAAATAGAATAAAAAAACATGAATTAAATTAATTCTCGTATTCTATTTCTGTTGAAAGCTTGTTTAAATAGTTGATATTATCCACTTTACGAAAATTGTAAAGATGGATAATTGAACACTGATGAGAGGTGTAGCAGCCTTGAAATCGGTAATGATACGTTCTGCTAAACTGATTGGATATAATAATAATATTTTTCAATATAAAAAAAAAATAACTCTTAGCAATTTGAATTTTCATTAATTCAAAAAAACTGAACTTGAGCCTGATAAAATTACTTTTCATATATACGTCAATATAAGTTCGAATAATCATTACGTTTATTCGTAATAATATAAAAAAATATTATGCATTTTGTTTTGTCAATGGATGAACCGATTAAAGTTTTCTGGCTAGGAAGTAAATATTAATTATAAAAATCTTTTAAAAACTAATAAGAGAATATATTAATCACTGCACAAAAGCCCATATGAAGTTAATAGATTTTGCTATAATAAATTAATATAATTTTTCTCTTAATATATTTCAGGTTTTAATTCGACGCATCATGCCGAATATTGAAAATCATGATATACGCTGGAATGTGTGGATTGGTGTTTTTAGTTCTTTACAAAATGTTATTAAAAAAGATCGTGATGATGTTGAAGGGTTATTATACTCTTTGTATCATGAATTTATTAAACAAATTAAATCTGCGGACTTTGAAGTTATCGTAAAAATTTCCTCAGCTATTACACTAAATGATAAAAAATCAAATGGTGTTTTTTGCAGTAAAGTGAGTATATTTAAATTCTATTATTTTATTCTGACTATTTTAACGATGGGATATTTATTTATACATATATGTATGTATATCTGGGTGTGTATGAATGTGTATAAAGTTTACACTGTTAACCTGTAACTTAAGAAACGTTGAAGCGATCGGCATTGTGAAGACACTGAACTCACTTAGCTCTCGTGATATAATGAACCGATTTGGTTCGATAGAATTTGAGAGGTGCCATTTCAGTTGCTATTTAATGCTTTTCTGGCAACCACAAATTTGCAGTTGCCGGCTGGCGAAGCAACTGAAGTTCGGGACTCATTCATTATCGAGCCACAAGTTTCCTTCAACTTACTGCATCATCCAATTGGTTCAGAATAATTTTTTTTTAGATTTAAGATTTGAAAAACTTATTGATAATTTAATCTATAATTGAAGACTCAATAAATAATAAAATTTATATAAAAAAAAAAAAAAAAAAAAAATCCAATTGGTTCAAAGTTTAATTTTATTGATGGTTATGTTGAAAATGTAAAATTTATTTAAGCACCACATTAGCAACATTTTTCTCATACGATAATATGGTAACTTTTTTGTATATAAATCTCTTTTAATAAAGTTGAATTTTTTCTCATTCTTTTTGTACACCTTAAATGAATAGGCACGTTTTATTTCTCTAAAAACAATAAGATTTTCTGGACAAATTACTTAGGTTATGGGCCCAGATAAATCGTTTAAATATGGAGAAATTTATTGAAGTAGAAAAACTTAATGGTAGAGAAAGTTACCATAAGTGGAAGTTTGCCATTGAACATGCTATGAAACTTCAAGGCTTTTGGAAATCTGTTTTGGGCACGGAGACAGATGAAGCAACGAATGAAAAAGCTATGTCGAGGTTGGTATTATATATATCTTCAAATTTATGTGTACACATACAAGGTGTCTCAACGGCGAAAGGTGTGTGGGATAAACTGCAAGCAACTTATGATGATTCAGGATTAACGCGACGATGTGGATTGCTAAGAAAACTTACAGCAACACAGTTGATCAACTGCAAGGACATAAGCGAATATGTAGACTGAATTGTGGACACCGCTCAGAAACTCAACCAAATTGGTTTCAAGGTAAATGAAGAATGTGTTGGAAGTCTATTACTAAGCGGCTTACCAGACCATTTTGGTCCGATGATAATGGCAATAGAAAGTAGTAACATGAAGATTACTGCAGACACCATCAAGACAAAATTACTACAAGATTTCGATACGTATAACAATTTTAAGGCAACACCAGAATCGTCGTTCTACATACAACAAAAAGGTAAAAAAAACTTACAAAAAAGTAAGGTTATATGTTACAACTGTAAAAAGGAAGGTCACATTGCCAAGTTTTGTAAAATGCTAAAAAAAAGGCTAAAAATGGCGCTTATAATGAAAAAACGCTAACAGCGAAGCTAGCAGCAAAGTTTAACAGAGCAGACAACGTGTGGCTGATCGATTCTGGCGCAACTACACATATGGTAAACTCTGAAGATGTTTTTGTGAGATTGCACAAATTTGATAATGAAGACCGTGTAACAGTAGCTAACGACAGCGAAGTTAAAGCTATTGGTATTGGTGATGTTCGCATCCAACACAATGTAAAACAGAAATTAGAGTACTTAACAATAAGAAACGTTTTATTTGTACCAGATCTTTCGGCAAATCTAATTTCTGTGAGTCAATTAACACAAAAAGGTTTTGAAGTCGGTTTTGTCGGTAATGTATGTAAAATATCAAAGAACAAAGTTTTGTATGTAGAAGCATTTAAAAAAGGAAAACTATACATGATGAATGTACCAAATAAACATTAGCAAGGAAACTTGGCACAAACGCTTAGGTCATGCAGCTGATGTTAATGTTAAAAAACTTCGTTCAGACAAAAATTCAGGTGTTGATTATAATGAAAACTCTACCTCAAAAATTTGTGAATCGTGCTTACAAGGTAAACAATTTCGTATGACATACAAACCTTCAATAACAAAAACAGATGATATTTTGCAAATTGTGCATACAGACGTTTGTGGTAAGATGGAAGCGCGATCAATAAGAGGTGCCGAATATTATGTTTTATTTTTGGATGATTTTTCCAAAAAAGTTTTTGTCTATATGATGAAAAATAAATCAGAAGTTCCAAAAATATTTAAGCAGTTTAAAAATTTAGTGGAAAACCAAACAGGAAAACGCATTAAAATACTCCGCTCAGATAATGGTTTAGAATATTGCAATAGTGAACTGAAGCAAATCTGTGCAGACAGTGGAATACTACACCAAACCTCAGCACCATATAGTCCACAACAAAATGGAAAGGCTGAGCGGATGAATAGAAGTTTGGTCGAAAAAGCTAGATCGATGTTGTGTGATGTGAAATCTACATAAAAAATATTGGGCGGAAGCAGTTAACACTGCAGCATATCTGCTGAATATTACACCCAATAAGGGGTTGAATGAAAAATCACCTGAAGAATTGTGGAGTGGTAAAAAAACAAATATGAATCATTTACGTATTTTTGGTTGTGTTTCGATGGTAATGATACCAAAGGAGTTGAGAAAGAAATGGGATGCTAAATCAAGAAAATGTGTAATGGTTGGATACAGCGCAAATTCTAAAGGCTACAGGTTGTTTGATCCAGAAACAAATAAAATTCACGTAAGTCGCAATGTTATTTTTATAGAAGACAAAATGTATTTTTCAAAACCACAAGATAATGGATATAAATCTAATAATTTTTTAACACAACCCGATCAGAATTTAGTGGGGATATTATTTGATAGAAATTCTGATTCGATTGAAAATGTCGATAATGATGTTAAGTCTGATTTTGAGTCAGCTGAAAGCGGTGATGAAGATGATGAAAATCCATCACAACAACAACATGTTGAAGAAAATGTACAAACACCACGTCGCTCATCAAGAAGGAGAAAACCTCCACCAATGGATGATTACATAACGTATTTAACGTATACCAATGCCGAAGACCCAGCAGATTATTCCCAAGCGGTGAAATAAGCTGAAAGCAAGCATTGGCTGCAAGCCATTAAAAGTGAGTACAAATCACTACTAGAAAATAAAACCTGCAGCTATATTCTGTAATTCTCGTAGCTAAAGCTAAATCTCGATCGCTAAAATTTTTAGGGCGAAAATTTTAGCGATTTTGCTAAAAAGGTTTTCTGTAACTCTAATTGCTTAGCTAAAATTTACTCTTTTCGCCGTAGTTAATTTGCTATCATTAGACCATTCCTTTCTTTCTTATTTGATAATATAATATTAAAAAGAGACAAATATATATGCGTGTATATTTGGCATTTTATATTAGTGTTACCTTACATTATAATTTATACTCCGTAACAATGATTGTGTTTTTGTTAAAAAAAAATTTTAAATATGTTTTAAAACGTCTATTTTTTAAAGCTATTTCACAAAGTTCTAGTCAAAACTTATTGTTTTTTTGCAGCACATGCATTTTGAAAATTGTAAAGCGCAAGATTTTTGCGTAGTAATTTCTCAAGAAAGCATTACGTTCAAAAGTTATGTTAACATTTATAAGAGATGGCATCACTGTTAAGAAATAATTTCAGTAAACAATTGAAATTTTTTTCTATGTGGTATTAGCTGGCGGTACTGTGGCGTATTTATTTGAAAGTATTTATTTGTACAAAAATATTTTTGATCATAATAAATTTAAAATTTGTGTAGATATAGAGTTTTGATTAATTTTGTAATATTGTAAAAATCTTTTTTTTTATTAAATACATTTTTATGTATATAAAATTTAGTATTTGAGTTTTATTTAAATTAAACTACTCATAAAAGCTAAAACAATTCAACCTATCATGGGCAAACTCTTTATGCTATTCCAAATACTAAATAAGCATGTATTTTTGCCCTTTTTTATCCTTTTTGTAGTTTCCTACATTATTTTTCTAAAAAAAAGGCTAAACATCAATGATATAAAAAATATTTTGCTTAAATTACTTTTTAGCGCCTTCAAAATATCGTTGCTTAAATTTTAGCGTTTCTAGCTAGAAAAGTTGCTTAAATGTACTTAGAGAATACAAATGTATAACATTTTAGCGATGAGAGAGAGCATTGTTTGCTCTCACAGCAAACGCCAAAATTTTTTTTTTTTTTTTGTGATAATTTTATTATTTATTGAATCTTTAATTATTAAAATTGAATTATCAATAAGTTTTTCAAATCTTAAATCTAAAAAAATATTAAATATAAGTTTAGCCAATGCTAAACAAAATTTTTAATTTCAACGGTTAATTTATGTTGTTTTACATCTCTCGTGTACGGCTGAGAAAAAGAGTATCCCTCCTTTTCAGCCGGGTGTGGCCTCTATAATGAAGAATATTGCGCGCAAGTGGGTTTGGGTGCAACTCAAGTTTTTTAATGTATTTTTTCGCGTGTTTCGAAAATACTGTCTTTACCAACGCCAAAATTGCGGCGAATTTAATTTTTATGACATTGCCTAGTTTAGCAATACGAATTAAAGAATTCAATATGTAGCTAAAATTCTCTAAAACGATTTTAGACATTTTTAGCGATGGAGATTTAGCTTTAGCGAGTTACAGAATATAGCTGCTGGAGCGTAGTTAAAAATAATGAAACATTA
Source organism: Lypha dubia (assembly GCA_947311025.1). Lineage (NCBI taxonomy): Eukaryota > Metazoa > Arthropoda > Insecta > Diptera > Tachinidae > Lypha > Lypha dubia. The sequence goes on from OX371260.1 coordinate 74,352,456, forward strand.
AAAACATTGTCCACAAAATGGATTTTTAAGAAAAAAATTGATGTAGATGGTAATGTAAAGTACAAAGCTAGGCTGGTTGCGAGAGGTTGTGCGCAACGTAATGGCCTAGATTATACTGAAACGTATGCTCCAATTATGAGGTATAACACATTTCGCTATTTATTAACAGTTGCTCTGGATCTTGATTTAAAAATTAACCACCTAGATGTTTGTACTGCGTTTCTTCAAGGAAATTTAGAAGATGAAATTTTTATTGAATTACCTGAGGGTATATCAGTTAAGGAAGGTAATATTTTACGCTTAAACAATCCATTATATGGTTTAAAACAGGCTTCCAGAATGTGGAACAAAAAACTGGATGAAAAATTAAAAGTCCAAGGCATGAGACAGCTTAAAACAGATCAATGCGTTTACGTCATGAACGAAAACAGTGAGGATTTAATCGTTTTAGCGATATATGTTGATGACATGATCATGAATCATGAAGAAAAGAAAGATTCATTGATCAGAAAACTAATGAATGAATTTAAAATGAAAGACCTTGGCCCAGCTAAATCGTTTCTTGGAGTAAAGTTAAATTACAATTTCGGCAAAAATATTACAATTGACCAATCAAATTACATTAATAAAATGTTGGAACGTTTTGAAATGGTTTCCTGCAATCCAGTATCTACTCCAATGGACCCAAATGCAAAATTTCATGTGAATGCTGAGAACACACTGGCCAAGGATACTAAGTATCCATACCAAGAACTAATAGGCAGCCTACTTTTCGCAGCACAGGTAACCAGGCCAGATATTAGTTTCGCTGTCAACTTTCTTAGTCGGTTTAACAACAATTATAAAAGTCAACATTGGGTAGCGGCGAAGCGTGTTTTGCGGTATTTAAAGGGTACAATCGATTACAAATTTACATATGAAAAACATGAAAATTTTGAAACGACATGTTTCTGTGATGCTGATTATGCAGCAGACCCCCAGGAAAGAAAATCAGTCAGCGGCTATGTTTTAATAAAAAAAGGCGGTGCCATAGCATGGGGATCTAGAAAACAGCAGACAACCGCCCTTTCTACGTGTGAAGCCGAATATATGTCGATGGGCACGGCAGTGCAAGAATTGTTATGGGTGAGAGGACTAGAAGAGGAACTGATGCAGTGTCAACTTAAACCAACAACGCTATTTTGCGATCATCAAAGCGCAATTCATCTTGCTTCTAATGAATCGTTTCGTCCTAGAACCAAACACATCGACATAAGATATCACTTCATTAAAGACAATGTACTATTGAATAAACTAAACTTGAAGTCTATATGCTCTGATCAGATGGTAGCCGACATACTAACCAAGCCTCTTGGAAATACAAAACTAAATCAATTTGTTGCAATTACGAATTTGAAACAAAACTAAATTAATTTTAAGTGAGGATGTTGAAAATGTAAAATTTATTTAAGCACTACATAAGCAAAATTTTTCTCATACGATAATATGGTAACTTTTTTATATAAATCTCTTTTAATAAAGTTGAATTTTTTCTCATTCTTTTTGTACACCTTAAATGAATAGGCACGTTTTATTTATCTTAAAACAATGAGATTTTCTGGACAAATTACATCAGGTTAAGCTATAAGCTTGAGCTTCTTTAACAAGACCAAAGTTTAAAGCTCTCAAAAATAAGATAACTAATATGATTAGGGTAGTATTCATACGTTTGCACAAATAAATGGAAATAAGTCTGGAACTTGTAAACTGTCGATTGGATTTGAATGAAACTTAAAACGGCTTTAGAGGAACGTCTTAGAGTTCTTTTTTCTAATAATTTTTTAGCTTAAAGTTCGATTTTATTATTAAAAGCGGGATTAAATTTATTTTTAACATTGTTTTTTATTTAAATATAACAAATAAATATAAATCAAAATTTGACATCAAGTAGTTTACAATTGTTATCTGGTCTTGAAAGATTACTTTATTATTTTTATTGTATCATGGTGTCCACGTGGGAATATTGACGCATCTATAAAATTGTGCTATGTGGGAACTAAAAATTGTCTATGTAGGAATCCATTGCTCTACTGATTGCTTAAGCAATTTTATATTGTTATTAATTTCAAAACTCAAGTCTAGTGTTAATTTCGATTAATTTAGTTTATTCTCGTTCAGTTTCAATTTGTTAATTTTTAACCATATGTTTATATTATTTATGTCATATTCAATTTTGTCCTTAAATTCACTTTCTGTGTCTCCTTCTGCATAAATTAAAGTATCATCGGCATATATCACTTTTGGATAGTATTCTGCATATCAACAAGAACTGTGTTTTTCAATTGTGGCAACACTAACAACATGATTCGTATTCGTAATAGATGCACTGGCAATTGTAACATTGAATTCAATTTCGCTCAAAAATCGGATTAAAATAATAAAAATCCACTATGAAAATGGTGATTTTTTTTTTGTGATGCTTTTATTATTTATTGAATCTTCAATTATAAATTGAAACATCAATAAGTTTTTCAGATCTTAAATCTAACAATATTAATTATATGTTTAGCCAATGCTAAACAAAATTTTTAATTTCAACGGTTGAGTTTTGTTATTTTACATCTCTCGTGTACGGCTGAGAAAAATAGTAGCCCTTCTTTTCAGCAGGGTGTGGCCTTTATAATGTAGAATATTGCGCGCAAGTGGATTTGGGTGCAACTCAAGTTTTTTAATATATTTTCTCGCGTGTTTTGAAAATACTGTCTTCACCAACGGAACATCAAGGTCTTTGTGAATTCGGTGATTTAGGATATACCAGGGGGCTGCAGTAATTGTACGTAGAATTTTGTTTTATCGCCTTTGAATTTTTTCTACATTCGATGCTGAGGCAGTGCCCCATAAGTGGATTCCATAGCACCATATTGGTTTTAGGATCGCGTTGTATAACAGAAGTTAATGTTCTAGGCTTAGTATAGAGTTTCTTCCAATAAGCCAATTAATTTGGGCTGCTTTTAATTTCATTTGGATCAAGTTTGCGTCTATATGCGATTTCCATGTTAAACGGCGATCAAACAAACGCCTAGATATTTCACTACAGTGTGTTGCGGTATAGTCTCGGTGTTGATTTGTATAGGCGAGCATGTTTCTCTGCGCAACGTAAAAGTGACGTGTACACATTTCTGCTCGTTAACTTTTATACGCCATTGTTTGAGCCATTTTTCTAAATTTGATATGTAGCCTTGTAAGTTGCGGGAAGCATCTACTGGATTATCATGAACGCTTAGAAAAGCTGTATCATCAGCTAATGTTGATAAATGAATGTTATTGCTTAACGGTAAGTCAGAGGCATATGTTAAGTACAGCAAGGGACCGAATATACTGCCTTGGGGATCTCCGGCTTCGGTCGACTGCGGAGGGCTTAAAAAATTGCCTTCTCGAACTACAAATTTTCGTTCCTTTAAATAGTTTTTTAAAAGCCTAACAATGTTTGCGGGGAGATTTTGCGTTAATTTGTGTATAAGACATTCGGGCCACATTTTATCGAAAGCTTGTGAGACATTAATAAAGACCTCAGAGCAATAATTCTTTTTTTCAAAAGTGTCTCTAACGGCACCACGAAATAAGCCCCAATGAAATAAGCCCCAAATCGAAAAATGAAATAAGCCCCAAAAAATTTTATGAAATAAACCCCAAAAAAAATGAAATAAGCCCCAAACAAAATTTACGAAATAAGCCCCAAATAAAATGAAATAAGCCCCAAAAAATTTTATGAAATAAGCCCCAAATTTTTAAAAAATGAAATAAACCCAAAAAAAAAATGAAATAAGCCCCAAATTTGTTAACTTTATGATGTAAGCTTAAGAAGAAATCATAAAATGCAAGAATTTTATCAAAACTCAAGTCTAGTGTTAATTTCGATTAATTTAGTTTATTCTCGTTCAGTTTCAATTTGTTAATTTTTAACCATATGTTTATATTATTTATGTCATATTCAATTTTGTCCTTAAATTCACTTTCTGTGTCTCCTTCTGCATAAATTAAAGTATCATCGGCATATATCACTTTTGGATAGTATTCTGCATATCAACAAGAACTGTGTTTTTCAATTGTGGCAACACTAACAACATGATTCGTATTCGTAATAGATGCACTGGCAATTGTAACATTGAATTCAATTTCGCTCAAAAATCGGATTAAAATAATAAAAATCCACTATGAAAATGGTGATTTTTTTTTTGTGATGCTTTTATTATTTATTGAATCTTCAATTATAAATTGAAACATCAATAAGTTTTTCAGATCTTAAATCTAACAATATTAATTATATGTTTAGCCAATGCTAAACAAAATTTTTAATTTCAACGGTTGAGTTTTGTTATTTTACATCTCTCGTGTACGGCTGAGAAAAATAGTAGCCCTTCTTTTCAGCAGGGTGTGGCCTTTATAATGTAGAATATTGCGCGCAAGTGGATTTGGGTGCAACTCAAGTTTTTTAATATATTTTCTCGCGTGTTTTGAAAATACTGTCTTCACCAACGGAACATCAAGGTCTTTGTGAATTCGGTGATTTAGGATATACCAGGGGGCTGCAGTAATTGTACGTAGAATTTTGTTTTATCGCCTTTGAATTTTTTCTACATTCGATGCTGAGGCAGTGCCCCATAAGTGGATTCCATAGCACCATATTGGTTTTAGGATCGCGTTGTATAACAGAAGTTAATGTTCTAGGCTTAGTATAGAGTTTCTTCCAATAAGCCAATTAATTTGGGCTGCTTTTAATTTCATTTGGATCAAGTTTGCGTCTATATGCGATTTCCATGTTAAACGGCGATCAAACAAACGCCTAGATATTTCACTACAGTGTGTTGCGGTATAGTCTCGGTGTTGATTTGTATAGGCGAGCATGTTTCTCTGCGCAACGTAAAAGTGACGTGTACACATTTCTGCTCGTTAACTTTTATACGCCATTGTTTGAGCCATTTTTCTAAATTTGATATGTAGCCTTGTAAGTTGCGGGAAGCATCTACTGGATTATCATGAACGCTTAGAAAAGCTGTATCATCAGCTAATGTTGATAAATGAATGTTATTGCTTAACGGTAAGTCAGAGGCATATGTTAAGTACAGCAAGGGACCGAATATACTGCCTTGGGGATCTCCGGCTTCGGTCGACTGCGGAGGGCTTAAAAAATTGCCTTCTCGAACTACAAATTTTCGTTCCTTTAAATAGTTTTTTAAAAGCCTAACAATGTTTGCGGGGAGATTTTGCGTTAATTTGTGTATAAGACATTCGGGCCACATTTTATCGAAAGCTTGTGAGACATTAATAAAGACCTCAGAGCAATAATTCTTTTTTTCAAAAGTGTCTCTAACGGCACCACGAAATAAGCCCCAATGAAATAAGCCCCAAATCGAAAAATGAAATAAGCCCCAAAAAATTTTATGAAATAAACCCAAAAAAAAAATGAAATAAGCCCCAAACAAAATTTACGAAATAAGCCCCAAATAAAATGAAATAAGCCCCAAAAAATTTTATGAAATAAGCCCCAAATTTTTAAAAAATGAAATAAACCCAAAAAAAAAATGAAATAAGCCCCAAATTTGTTAACTTTATGATGTAAGCTTAAGAAGAAATCATAAAATGCAAGAATTTTATCCTCTAAATTATATCGAACACCGGCTTCGCGTTCCAAGCATTCTCTGCATAACCGGCCTACGGCCTGGCGCAAGGAATTTATCCTCTATGGTATATCGAACACCGGCTTCGCGTTCCAAGCATTCTCTGCATAACCGGCCTACGGCCGGGCGCAAGGAATTTATCCTCCATGGTATATCGAACACCGGCTTCGCGTTCAAAGCATTCTCTGCATAACCGGCCTACAGCCGGGCGCAAGGAATTTATCCTCTATGGTATATCGAACACCGGCTTCGCGTTCCAAGCATTCTCTGAATAACCGGCCTACGGCCGGGCGCAAGGAATTTATCCTCTATGGTATATCGAACACAGGCTTCGCGTTCAAAGTATTTTCTGCATAACCGGCCTACGGCCGGGCGCAAGGAATTTATCCTCTATGGTATATCGAACACCGGCTTCGCGTTCCAAGCATTCTCTGCATAACCGGCCTACGGCCGGGCGCAATGAATTTATCCTCTATGGTATATCGAACACCGGCTTCGCGTTCCAAGCATTCTCTGCATAACCGGCCTACGGCCGGGCGCAAGGAATTTATCCTCCATGGTATATCGAACACCGGCTTCGCGTTCAAAGTATTTTCTACATAACCGGCCTACGGCAGGGCGCAAGGAATTTATCCTCTATGGTATATCGAACACCGGCTTCGCGTTCCAAGCATTCTCTGCATAACCGGCCTACGGCCGGGCGCAAGGAATTTATCCTCCATGGTATATCGAACACCGGCTTCGCGTTCAAAGTATTTTCTACATAACCGGCCTACGGCAGGGCGCTAGGAATTTATCCTCTATGGTATATCGAACACCGGCTTCGCGTTCCAAGTGTTCTCTGCATAACCGGCCTACGGCCGGGCGCAAGGAATTTATCCTCCATGGTATATCGGACACCGGCTTCGCGTTCAAAGTATTTTCTGCATAACCGGCCTACAGCCGGGCGCAAGGAATTTATCCTCTATGGTATATCGAACACCGGCTTCGCGTTCCAAGCATTCTCTGCATAACCGGCCTACGGCAGGGCGCAAGGAATTTATCCTCTATGGTATATCGAACACCAGCTTCGCGTTCAAAGTATTTTCTACATAACCGGCCTACGGCAGGGCGCAAGGAATTTATCCTCTATGGTATATCGAACACCGGCTTCGCGTTCCAAGTATTCTCTGCATAACCGGCCTACAGCCGGGCGCAAGGAATTTATCCTCTATGGTATATCGAACACCGGCTTCGCGTTCCAAGCATTCTCTGCATAACCGGCCTACGGCAGGGCGCAAGGATTTTAGATCTATTTTACTGATATGAAATAAGCCCCAAATAAAATGAAATAAGCCCCAAAAAGTTTTATGAAATAAGCCCCAAATTTTTAAAAAATGAAATAAGCCCCAAATAAAATGAAATAAACCCCCAAACAAAAAATTTGAAAATTTTTTGGGGCTTATTTCATTTTTCGATTTGGGGCTTATTTCATTGGGGCTTATTTCGTGCCACCGTCTCTAACAACATTCACAAGTCTGTGAGTTTGTTTTTTGTTCGATAGTGTTATGCTGTCTCCGAAAACCGAATTGATGATCTGGAATGCATCCATTACTAGCCACTATAGGCATCAGCTTGCTCATGTATAGCTTTTCCAATAGTTTTGAAATGTTAGACAATAAACTAATAGGCCGATAGGATTCAACCTTTGTATGATCCTTGCCGGGCTTTGGTATCATAGTAATTAGCGACACCTTCCATTCTTTTGGATAGTGTTCTAGGATTAGAATACTGTTAAAAATGAATAGTATTACTCTTTTTGCAATGAAGGGGAATTCTTGAAGCATTTTGTTGCTTATTTTGTCGACACCTGGGCATTTTTTGGTGTTAAGATTAGGAATAGCCTGTTCAATCTCCACAATGTTACATCTTAGCGGTTCAACAATATCAGCAGAAATATTTGGAGTAAATACTTTTTGTAAGTGTTTAACAAAAAGAGCACTTTTTTCAGCATCAGTTCTTGACATTCTCGTCGAGCTCTCCGTCTTTCAGTCAATAGCCTTTCTATATCTGCAGAAAAAATAATGTTGAATTTCACTTGTTGTTTAGTATTATTTGAGGAAGCACTAAAGGCAGCTTGCTTAAAGTGTGCTTCAAACAACCTCAGAGAATCGTCTATGTCAGATGTCAGCTTCAATCATGTCGTTGGGCACACTTTTCGCTTTTTTTTGTCGATCTGATGGCTGACCACTTGACACTACGTTCAAACCCATTTTAGAAACTGAATTAAATAAAACTCGACCCTTAGGAGTGATTAGACGTGAGCCCCAGAAAGTGTGTTTAGCATTGTAGTCGCCAGCCGCTAGAAAATTATGATTCAGTAATGGAAAATCCTGGGGGGAACAGACAGGTTATATTATAAATTATTTATGGTAATTTTCAATGCAGATGTTCGTTGCTTGAAGATAATCTTCACAAAAATCATTTAACAGGTAGTGTTTTATTAGAGTTTTTATTAGCATTCCAGAGCCACCACAAGCTCTACTTCGAGGATCCTTGGTGTCGTAGAAATTATATCCACTAATTCTAAAATAGCTTCGAGACGTAAAATGAGTTTCTGAGATAAGCATAACATCGATTTGTTTATCCAGAAGAAAGTATTCTATATAATTTTTATGTTGGCAGATGCCGTTCGCGTTCCAAAAACAGATTCTAAAGTTCATGGTTTGTTCAATACAGCCTGTAACAAGGTAGATTGCATTTTCAACATTTCCTGCATCATACAGGGCATGTTGAGAGCAAAAGTATTTACTGTTTGTATTAAGCTCTCAATTGAGGCTTCAATACGACTAAAATTAGAGCCTGGAACTTCGTTTACTGGTACCGTTTTTTGCGCTGTATTCTGCCTATTTTTTAAAATGTTAGCGTATGAAAACTGACTATTAGGTTTTTGCTGAGTAAGAGTCGTGTTGGACTTTAAAACATTTGAGTATTGATTATGGCTAGACAACGGTTGAGGTAACTGTGGGTAGTTTAAAGGGGTGTTGGGCAGAGCGGGAATAACATATTTTTTTCTGTTCGACAACTTGCAATAAGTTTTGGTATGGCCAAATTCTTGGCTGTTCAGGCATTGAACAGGTCCAGTTCTTTTATGTGGTAGCTAAACGGTAACTCTTCGGGGTAACAAGTAATTTAAATTATAAATTGGGTGCGATTCATTCCTTTTTATTTTGAAGTCATCTGGCTGTAGCTCGACTCCAAATATAGGTTGGGGTATTTTTTTTTTCTCTATTTTTAATGTTTGAAACATTTTTAACTTTGAAGCCACTATTTTCAAGGCCAGACTTTACCTCTTCTGCATCCACGCTTGAATCTATGACTTTTATAACTACTGTTGGGCCTTAAGCACTCTTCAGTTGATATGTATAAAATTTTTTGTGCTTAGTTTAAAAATCTGAGACTATTTTTCGGTAATTATTTTCATGAGTTACCTGAATTTTTGTTTCGTTTATTTTGCCGTGATTAATTGGAGTTTCATAGAACTCATTTTCTCCAATTAATGAGATAATGAGATACCAAAAAACTAGAATTCGGCTCTCTTAAATATATCGGTGGAGGTTTACTCGACCTTGTTGTAGTTGTGTCGTCATCGCCTTGTTCATTTAAAACGATTTTTCGGAATTCTCTATATTATTTTCCCCATCTGTGGGAACTTTCGCCGTTTATGTTATTTGAGCTGATTTCGGACTTCTTCCCCTTTTTAGCACGGTTATGTATCTGTCTATACCTGTTTGAATTTTATTATCACTGTTTTCACTCACTGCATTTACAATTTTGTGCACGTTGGTCACCTTGTTATTTATTGTTTGTTTTTACAGCCAAGCTGACAATTTTGCTAATGGGTGCCATTGTTGTTGCTTCTTGATCACTATTTAACATGAACGGAGAGCATGATCGCGCACGAGTAATTGTGTTTTGAGTAGAATTCGGGTTTGTGTTTAATTAATTTTTTTTATTGTCGTCATCAGCAACCAAAGTTAAATAATCATTCCTACTGCTTGTAGGTTTATCGTTATTGTTAGAAGATGAACTCATTTAGAGTTCCATTTTTTTGTGTTCACTTATATTAGTTTGTGTATGCAAATATTTATGTATATTGCACACAAGAAAAAAATAAAATAAAACCAGTAAAATAACTGTTTGATAAATGTTTTGTTTTTGTATTATATTTTTTGTGACTTTAACGTTTGATAACTTTTAATATTTAGTTGCGACGATTATAAAAACGCGTCTGTACACTACAAGAGTTGAAACTGAATGGGTTTGGTCATTCTGTTAAAGTTACATTTCGTAAAATTCGTGATATTTGTTAAAATTATTAGCTATTTGCTCATTATTTGTAAATACTTCCTTAAATATCACCGATTTTATCACAGTCTGACCTTTTTTAGAACTAAATTTATTATTTCTTTCACATGCGATTTTTGTTATTTTCTATTTTTACTTTATATACATATCTTATAGTAATATTGTTTGCCCATTCCAGTTTTTTTTTATATTTTTCAATTTAATATCTTCTAATTTTTTCGTTCTTCAACATACTTATTTCTCTATTATACCATCCATTACTATTTTCTTGGCTCTTTTATTTTTTGAAATTTTTTGAATTGCTGATTTAAAACTCTTATCAATATTTAATATACGTATTTTCATTAATATCTTTTGTTTTTTCAAACTTTATTAATCTATTTATTTCTCTCACAAAGGTAGCTTTGTTGTAATAAAATATTTCAATTGTCTTTACAAGTTTTCTTTAGTAAATTTCCATCTTCAATAAATATTTCAATTATTTCGTGATCCGATATTTTACTTGTGAAACTAGTTTTCACCGTAATTTTGTTGGTATTTGCGAAAACATAGCCAATAAAAGTTTTCGTGTTTTCAGTTACTCTAGGACAGGGGTCACCAACTGGCGGAGCGCGGTCCGGATCCGGACCGTAGACCTATTTTATGCGGACCTTGTGTAAACAATACAAAATATTTTACATTATGTAACAACAAATTCATGAGAAATATTTTCGTCTCGAAATCAGCCTTTGGTGATGATCCGTTAACTAACAAGTAATAGGGAAGCCTATGCAAAACAAAAAGATAATTTGGGAGCGATAACACAAACAATTTCATTAGTAATATTGTCGTCATCAGCGAGGTGCAACAAAATCTCACTCATTTAAAACTATCAACACAGCCTGTTCGAAAAAGCCAATTTTAAAACACCAAAAACAGGAAGTTTCTTGTCAAGAGTTTTGGATAAAATTTGTTTGTGCTAATAAATACCCAGAAATTAAAAAATTAGCCTTGAAACATATGTTTGTGAAGCAGCATTTTCTAAGATGAACTTCATTAAAAATAAATTCCGGAACAGACTTGCCGATGAATATCTCCAAGATTCAATGAGAATAGCCTGCACAAGCTTTACTTCAAACTTCAGACGGATAGTCCAAGACAAAAAATATAATTTTTCTCATTAATATTGTAAAAACCCTTAGTACTTACTTCTTTTTATTCAAAGCATTTATTTAATAAAATAATGCACCGAAACTCATTCGCTTTATTTGTCCTTTGAAACAGTATCTAAACAAAATATTTAAATAATTCAGTTTATTACTTTCCGGACCGCGACGGTAGTGATGTTTTAAAAAACGGACCCCAAATGAAAGTATTTGGTGACCGCTTCTCTAGCATATTCTTTCATGATTTGTTTCATTCCATTATCATTTAAGTCTTTCAATTTGAATTTTATAAAAAGTATCTTTCGACCAATCTGTATTAAATTCACTAGTTATATATCAGAATTTTCGTCACTTATTTCTTCTAATGCTTCTCCAAATTTATCGACAAAGTCTGCTATTTGAACACTTGGTGACCTATAAACCACCGAAATCAATATTTTAACGTTTTTATATTTATCTTTACAACACAAAATCCAAAATTTGGATTCAAAAACTATTTAAAAAGTTTGTTTTTAAATTTATAGACACATCTCCATTTCGCGTCGAATTTTATAGGCTGTTTATGATGTTATTATAATTTCTTAACGCAATTTATTCTTCATTAAGAGCATTACGAGTATTTAAATGTGTTTCCTATAGAAAAATAAATTCAGGATGTTCTGTTTCAGCAAGTATCTCCAGTTGGGATCTAGATTCGTTAAAAATTTCAAAATTGAATCATGCCGATCAACCCATGTCGTTTCGCATAAAAATGAAAGCTTGGCTCCCAAATACTTCATAATTTTTGAAAAATCTTGTTGGTTATTTTGGAAAGACACAACATTTTCAATTATTGTTACTTTGTTGCACTTAGGGCCAATATTTCACTTCGTATTTAAATACTCATTCAGCTAATTTTCATTTAAATTTATGTTGCATTTAAGTGCTACTTCTGTTTTCCAGTCGTATTTAATTGTTCTTATTTAATTGTATTAAAAACTTGGTTGCACAACGTAATATAAAAACTTTCCCACAAATTTCCCTACAGAACAAATAAAGTAAATTCCAAAAAAAATTTATTTTTATTTTAGTTAAAATTAAGAATAATTAAGAACTACTGAATTGTTTAAAGAGAATAAAAGCAAATTTCAGAATGATTAAAAGTATAATAACGACAAAACAAGCCAAAATTGTATGCAACTTGTCAGCAGCCACAAATTTTTTATTGGCTTTGTTATAAATAAGAAGAACAAGCAGTCAAAAACATATGGAAGTTCGTAAAACTTTAAAACATTATTTAAATTTGAAGGGAAACATGCCCGCCTATACAAATCAACACCGAGACTATTCCGCAACATACTGTAGTCAAATATCTAGGCGTTCACCTTGACCGCCGTTTAACATGGAAATCGCATATAGACGCTTTCAGTTTCAACTCTCGTAGTGAACAGACGCGTTTTTATAATCGTCGCAACTGAATATAAAAAAAATATAAAAGAAAAAAAAATTTTCAAGTCACAAAAAAATATAAAAAAAACAAAACATTTATTGAACAGTTATTTTACTGGTTTTATTTTATTTTTTGCTTGTGTACAATACACATAAATATTTGCATACACACACTAATAGAAGTGAAAATAAAAAAAAGAGAACTCTGATGAGTTCATCTTCTGATAAAAACAACAATAATCCTACAAGCAGTAGGAATGTACAATACATAACTTTAGTTGCTGATGACGACAATAAAAAAAATGAATTAAACAAAAACCTGAATTTAACAGAAAACACAAATACTCGTGCGCGATCATTATCTCTCAACATGTTAAATAGTGATCAAGAAGCAACAACAATTGCACCCATCAGCAAACTTGTCAGCTTAGCTGTACAAACAAACAAACAAACAATAAGTAACAAGGTGACCAACGTGCACAAAATGGTAGATGCGGTGAGTACATTAAATGATAATAAAATTCAAACAGGAATGGACAGATACATAACCGTGTTAAAAAGGGGAAGAAGTCCAAAATCAGCTGAAATAGCTTCAACAGCGAAAGTTCCCAGAGATGAAAAAAACAAAATAAAAAATTCCGAAAATCGTTTCGCGATCTTATCAGAACAAGACAATGAAGACACAACTACAACAAGGTCGAGTAAACCTCCACCGATATATTTAAGAGAGCAGAACTCTAGTTTTTTGGTAAAAAGCCTTATCTCCTTAATTGGAGAAAATGAGTTCTATGTAACTCCAATTAAGCGCGGAAATATTAACGAAACAAAAATCCAGGTAGTGCAAGAAAGTCATTACCGAAAAATAGTTTCTGACCTTGAGTCAAAAAACAAAAATTTTTATACGTACCAATTAAAGAGTGCTAAAGGTCTAACCGTCGTAATAAAAGGTATAGACTCTAGTGTGGATCCAGAAGAGGTAAAGTCTGGCCTTGAAGATAATGGCTTCAAAGTGAAAAATGTTTCAAACATTAAAAACAGGGAAAAAATCCCCCAACCTATTTTTAGAGTCGAGCTACAGCCAGGCGACATGAAAATTAAAAAAAATGAATCGCACCCAATCTATAGCTTAAAATACTTGTTGCATCGAAGAGTTACCGTTGAGATGCCACATAAAAAAACTGGACCTATCCAATGCATGAACTGTCAAGAATTTGGCCATACCAAAACTTATTGCAAGTTGCCTACCGTTTGCGTTGTTTGTGGCGAGTTACACAGTACCGCTAACTGTGACAAAATAAAAGGTGATACCAAAGCAAAAAAATGTAGTAATTGCGGCGGAAACCACACTGCCAACTATAGGGGCTGCCCTCTTTATTCTCTTTTTAAAAATTCGTCGAACAGAAAAACAAATGCTACTCCCGCTCAGCCCAACACTCCTTTAAACTACCCACAGTTACCTCAACCGTCGTCTAGCCATAATCAATACTCAAATGTTTTAAAGTCTAACACGACTCTTACTCAACAAAAACCAAATAGTCAATTTTCATACGCTAATATTTTAAAGAGTAACCAGATTCCGGCGCAAAAAACTGTACCAGTAAATGAAGAATCAGGGCATAATTTTAGTCGTATTGAAGCCTCAATAGAGATCCTTATACAAACAGTAAATACATTCACTCTCAACATGTCCTGTATGATGCAGGAAATGTTGAAAATGCAGTCTACCTTGTTGCAGGCTGTATTGAACAAACCATGAACTTAAGAATCTGTTTTTGGAACGCAAACGCATCTGCCAACATAAAAATGAAATTGAATATTTTCTTCTGGATAAACAAATCGATGTTATGCTTATCTCAGAAACTCACTTGACGTCCCGAAGCTATTTTCGAATTAGTGGATATAATTTCTACGACACCAAGGATCCTCAAGGTAGAGCTTGTGGTGGCTCTGGAATCCTAATAAAAACTCGAATAAAACACTACCTACTAAATGACCTTCGTGAAGAATATCTTCAAGCAACGAACATCTGCATTGAAAATTTTTATCAAAAGCTTGTGATATCATCTGTTTACTCTCCTCCCAGATTTTCAATTTCAGAGAGTCAATATACCGCATTTTATACAACACTGTGGTCCCGTTTTCTAGCAGCTGGTGACTACAATGCTAAACACACATTTTGGGGCTCACGTTTAATCAGTCCTAAGGGTCGTGTTTTGTTTGACACAATTTCAAAAATGGGTTTGAATGTAGTTTCAAGTGGTCAGCCAACATATTGGCCAACGGATCGTCAAAAAATTCCTGATGTTATCGACTTTGGGATTATGAAAGGCGTGCCCAGCGAAATGATTGAAGTAGAAGCGTCTTTGGATTTGTCTTCAGATCACTCGCCTACTATTATCACTATTTACTCACACACAACTGCAACACATACATGTGATTTACCGCTGACACCTGCACGTATTAACTGGCTGAAATACAAAAAATATTTGAGTGCTCATTGCACGGAAAATATGCCATTGAGAACACCTGCTGACATAGAAAACTCTATTAGGTTGTTTGAAGCACATGCTAAACAAGCTGCTCTTAATGCTTCTTCAATTCAACCAAATCAACAAGCGAGATTTAACAATATTTTTTGTGCAGACATAGAAAGGCTATTGACTGAAAAACGGAGAGCTCGACGAGAATGGCAACGTTACAGATCGCCTCAGCTAAAATTACGGCTTAAGGAGTGTACCAAACAGCTAAGAAAAGTTTTACAATCACAAAAAACAGCTTAGCTGCAAAAATTTCTGCAAGAACTCGATGCAACACCATCAACAGATTATTCGCTGTGGCGTGCAGCCAGAGGACTTAAAAGGCCAGTGATTTGCAAACCACCATTACGAGCCTCTAATGGTGACTGGGCAAGAACTGATGCTGAAAAAGGTGATCTATTTGTCAAGCACCTAGAAAAAGTATTTACCCCGAATATTTCTGCTGATATTGTTGAACTGCCACCAGTCGTCTCTTTACCAGAAATACCACTAAGATTTAGCATTGTGGAGATTGAAAAGGCCATTACTAGTCTTAACACCAAAAAAGCCCCAGGTGTCGACAAAATAAGCAACAAAATGCTTCAACAACTGCCTTATATTGCAAAAAGAATTATACTATTCATTTTTAATAGTATTCTACGGCTGCAATACTATCCTGCAGAATGGAAGGTTTCGATGATTATTATGATACCAAAGCCCGGCAAGGATCATACGAAGGTTGAATCCTATCGGCCTATTAGTTTATTGCCCAACATTTCAAAACTATTTGAAAAGCTGTATATGAGCAAGCTGATGCCTATAGTGACTAGAAGTGGATGCATTCCAGATCATCAATTCGGTTTTCGCAGACAACATAGCACAATTGAACAAACTCACAGACTTGTGAATGTTATCAGAGACACTTTCGAAAAGAAGAAATATTGCTCTGCGCTCTTTATAGATGTTTCTCAAGCTTTCGATAAAGTATGGCACGAAGGTCTTATACATAAATTAACGCAAAATCTACCCGCAAATATTGTTAGGCTTTTAATAAGCTACCTAATTGAACGAAAATTTGTAGTTAGAGAAGGCAATTTTTTAAGCCCACCGCAGTCGATCGAAGCCGGAGTTCCCCAAGGCAGTATCTTCGGTCCATTACTTTATTTAATATATGCCTCTGACTTACCGTTAAGCAGTAACATTCACACGTCAACATTTGCTGACGATACAGCTTTTCTAAGCGTTCACGAAAATCCTGTAGAAGCTTCCCGCAATTTACAAGAATATATATCCAAACTGGAAAAATGGCTCAAACAATGGCGTATTAAAGTTAACGAGCAGAAATGTGTACACGTCACTTTTACGTTGCGAAGGGAAACATGCCCGCCTATACAAATCAACACCGAGACTATTCCGCAACATACTGTAGTCAAATATCTAGGCGTTCACCTTGACCGCCGTTTAACATGGAAATCGCATATAGACGCAAAGTTGATGCAAATGAAATTAAAAGCAGCCCAAATGAATTGGCTTATGGGTAGAAATTCAATACTGAGCCTAGACTGTAAACTTCTACTATACAACGCGATCCTGAAACCAATATGGTGCTATGGAATCCAGCTATGGGGCACTGCCTCAGCATCGAATGTAGAAAAAATTCAGAGGCGACAAAATAAAATTCTACGTACAATAACTGCAGCCCCCTGGTATGTCAGAAACCATAGAATTCATAAAGATCTAGACGTTCCGTTGGTAAAGACAGTATTTTCGAAACACGCGAAAAAATACATTAAAAAACTTGAGTTGCACCCAAACCCACTTGCGCGCAATATTCTTCATTATAGAGGCCACACCCGGCTGAAAAGAAGGGATACTCTTTTTCTCAGCCGTCCACGAGAGATGTAAATCAACAAAAATTAACCGTTGAAATTAAAAATTTTGTTTAGCATTGGCTAAACCTATATTTAATATTTTTTAGATTTAAGATTTGAAAAACTTATTGATAATTTAATTAATAATTAAAGATTCAATAAATAATAAAATTAAAAAAAAAAAAAAAAAAAAAAAAAAAATTATTTAAATTTGGCTATTTAATGTTGACTTAATTTTGCAGTGAAAAACTCAATTTTGTATATAAATTTCATTTAAAAATAAATGACATATAAATCAGCACTGAATTAAATTATTGGCCCTTAGAAATGGAATTATTAAGTTTGTGGAAATAAGAGGGCGTTTGTTTTGCATTCACCATAGATTGAAGAATTTTGTTAACAGCTCCATTTTCCGCCACCAATAGAGGACATCCATATGTACCAATTTCCACACAAGTTTTTAATTTGAAACCAAAACTTTTTAGAGCTTTTACAACAATGGTGGATAGCATGTTTGAATTAATTAACACTTCAACCTCACTGTAGCTGTTTATATAATTAACCCTTATACGTTCTTCAAACAAAGTTACGTTAGAGTTCTTCGGGTGAAAACTCACCCCTGTAAATTCTTTACTGATTTTCTAATGAAAATAACATTTTTTTAGTTTAATTTAAGGTATTTTTATTCAGCTGAGTTCAATAAAAAAATAATAGAGAAACAATAACAACTTAAACCATCCACTAATTCAATCTGATGCTATTACAATAACTTACTATGAGCTTTTATATATATAGTAATAAAAACTAACTCTTTTTATTGCAATATGTGCATACAAAATATGCTATTTTATGCTGTGCGCAAATTGATTTTTGGCAAGAAGTACGTGACGAATATGCTTTTCTGTGGTTTTTGGGCAAAGCTCACATCGAGAATTCGAAGTCAATTTTCGGTTTTTGCGACTTGATAACGTAGAAGGCTCTTCGCTTGACTGACGTACATAGGTGTTCAACAACGGTATTGCAGAATCTACCCTTGGTAACGAAGATCGGCGTTGAGTTTCTGGATTTACTAATGCCGTTCCCAGTTCGTGCAGAAATAATCTACTTTTGTATAGTTTTCCTTTACTCCAATCGTTGTTCATTTCTTGCCATAGAACGTAAGCATTAACTGCTGATAAGTGTTTCTTTCTACTATATAAGTACTCACCAGCTTATCTAAAGTGTCTACACCCGCTTTAGTTTTATTATAATATGATATAATCTCTGGCAACTGATTTCTTCCATGTACTACTGATTTATTATGATGAAAAGTACTAAGAGCATTGACAATTTTGTACTTTTTGGAACGTATAATAATAATATTTTTATTTTTCAATGATATTTATATTTATCGTTCTATTTGTGGACATTTTCGATATTTTGTTATAAAACGCAGTAAGTTTATTTTTTTACAAAATAAAATTCTTGCAAACAAACCTTATATTCAAATGACGTACGGGGAATCCCAATACTTGACAAACCACAAAACAATGAACAGTTGAACTGTGCTGCCAGAAGTATTGTATTTCTGATATATAGGTTACCACTTAATGTTAATCTCATATAATACCTACACGTTTTTCTTAATGGGTGAAATTTCACCCGAGGGACTTTTGTGTAATTCTTCAAATATTTGCGTTTTGTTGAATTATATAAAAAAAATTTTTTGGTTTTTTGATGTAATATACCAAATGTGATAATTAGAAAAAGTTTCATTTGTATCAGACAATATTTGTATGAGATATACAACTTTAAAATTCAAAATGGGTGAAATTTCACCCAAAGATCGTATAAGGGTTAAAATATTAATTTTATATAGAAAAAAACTTTCTTTATTGAAATTATTGCCCAATTCACATGCCTAGTTGTATCGCTTATTGTTGTATATGTATACTAATTCAGATGGAATGCACTTAAGTTCTTCCTTGATAGTTGCTCGAATTCCCAATAAAACTATAGGTAACTTTTCAGACCACTTTTTCACATTGTTACTAGCCTTGATTGAGAGACGTTTTTAACTGTCGATGGAAACGTTCAACCGTTTGCTTGCGGGTGATAAGAAGATGTATGAATTTTATGTGTTCCTAAAAATTTGCTTATATCACTAAATAATTTCGAAGTAAATTGTGTTCTTTGGTCAACCGTAATATGAAGTGGAATGCCAAAGCGTGGTATATATAGAAAAGTGTTTGCAATTTTTTGAGAATAAATATCTTTAATTGGATATGCTTCTGGCCACCTAGTAAATCGGTCAATAATTATCAAAATATATTTATATCCATTCGAGAATGGTAAAGGTCCAACAATATCCATATGAATGTGTTCAAACTTTACTGAATGCATATTTATTTTCTCAACTTTAGATTTAGTTTAGCATTGACTTTTTGATTTTTGGCAATCAATGCAATTGGAAGTTAATGTATTAATATCTTTACGCATCGCTGGCCAAAAATATTTACTTTGTATAAGTTTTCGTATAGCACGAACTCCTGGATGTGACATAGAATGTAAATTATTAAAAACAGTTTTTCTTAATGAAATTGAAACATAAGGACGATTTATTTTACCTGAAATATTACACCATATTTTAATATGTAGTAAAGGAAAATCGATTTCTTTTAAGTTATTTTTTGTAGTACTATGTGTATCATATGTGAGTTTTGATTAGCAAAAGCGCATACATCAGGAGCTCTGGAAAGTGCATATGTCACAATATTGTCTTTGCCATTGATATAACATATATCAGAAGTAAATTGAGCTATATGGTGAGTTTGACGTGGAGATCTTTCTGTTTTAGAATACAAAACATACGAGTATGTAAGAGGTTTATGGTCGGTTAGAATTCTGAAGTCTCTTCCTTCTAAAAAATTTCTAAAATGTTTTAGGGATGAATAAATAGTTCTCGATCAAATGTAGAATATTTGCACTCACTATGAGTTAGTTTTCTAGAAAAATATGCAAGAGGTTCAACAATTTTGTTCTTATGTTGTTGTAATACGACTCCAATTGCTAAGTTTGAAGCATCTACTGCTAAAGTAAGAAAAGCATCTTTATCTAAATGTGTTAATTATGTTTTCTGAGAAAATCTTTATTTTATTATTTCGAAAGCCAGATGAGGCTGAACATCTGTCCACAAAATTTCCTTATTTCTTTTCTTAGATGATTTTGTTATTATTTCATGCAATGGTGGTAGAAAACCTGCAATCATTGGTACATATCTGTGATAATAGTTTATCATTCCAATAACTTTTTGGACTCTATCAGTTGAAGGCTTGATACCCTCAGAAGAGATGTGATATCCCAGAAACTCTAAATTCGGTACTCCAAAAATGCACTTGAATGGTTTAATATTAAAACCATATTTATCAAGTCGTTGGAAACATTTTCTAAATGTTCTAAGTTTTGTTTTTCGTTTTTAATTGCAATTAATACATCTTCAATATAAGTGAAGACGAAATCTATACCAAAGAAAACCTCATTAATAAATCTTTGAAAAGTTTATGCACTATTTCTGAGTCCAAAAGGCACTCGTGTGAATTCAAACATCCAAAAAGGTGTAGTAATTGCTGTTTTATGGCAATGGGAATTTGATGGTATGCTTTTACTAGGTCGATTTTCCAGAAAAATGTCTTACCTCTAAAATCTGTAGTTAGATCTTGAATATAAGGTATGCGATATCTATCTGGTATTGTAATGCAGTTCAATCTACGATAGTCGCCACATGGTCTCCAATCGTTGTTTTCTTTTTTATAAACAAGATGAAGAGTCTACCAGAGTCTAATAAAAATTTTAATTCGGATTTCGCTACTTTCATTCTAACAGGATCTAATATTCGTTGTTTTGAAAATGGAAGATTACCTTTGGTTTCGATTCTGTGTACTGTTGTGTGTTTAATGGGTTTGGAATGACTTATTTCAGTTGTTATTGAAGGAAATTTATCTAAAAGTTCAGAATATTTAGTTTTAGGTAGATAAACTTTTAGTGAATGTATTAGTGAAATTCCTAATTTAGCTACAACTGAAGAATTCGTATTTGTATCTAATAATTTTATTTTTAATGTTAATGATAATTCCAAACTTTTCAAAAAAATCAACACGTCAAATTGGTTGGTTAATATCAGCTAAAATAAAAATGAATTTGAATTCTCGACGAAGATTTAAATCAAGTGTTAATGATTTTGCACCATATGTTTTTATAATGGAACCATTAGCTGCAGAAAGTGTTACGTCTGAATAAAATGTATTAACCACATCAATATTGTGTATTAACGATCATTAATCATCACAAACAAAGTTATTTTTCCTATGATTCCATTAGGATAATTATCTATCTCGTCATATTTAATTATAGCATGATACACTTTTTTAAAAACTCCATCACAATAAATACCAGTTTCGCCCCGTATTACTGACCTACAGTTGTTCCACTCAGCCATTTTTGGCGGTTCCCTTATCAATTTTTGTATAAAAAGTTTTCAGAATGATTTTCCTCTGTTTTTTTAACACAGTTATTTATTATAAATGAGAAATTATTATTAGGCTGAATTTCAGTTTTATTGAATTAATAAAAATTCAAATTACTAGTTTTTATTTTGAAAAACGTTTTTAAATACATTCAGACTAGCAGAACGTATCAGTATGCCGATTTCAAGACCGCTACACCTCTCATCATTTTAAATTCGTCATTTAAAACACAATTAAAGTTTATATTTTCTTCTTTTTTCTTAGTTTTTAGCGTTCCCAATTGTTATTAATGTTGCGAAATACGATTTTTTCGCGTTTATTTAATGTTATTTATATATATGAATTGGTTTTTGCGATTTCGGAAATAATTTCCGATTTTGCAAGTTGCGATGTAAGCAACATTTTTTTTATTAAAAAAATTTGATTCTCTTAACAGCTTTGTAAACCCCAACCTGTGCATACCTGTGCATAATGAATATTTAGCGTTGATTATATTTATAAACATAATTCATGCAATTGTTAATGTGATTTATTCAACTGAATTATGCGACGGCCTCTGGTCAATCGCATGGGTTTTAAGTGACTGTCCAACAAAATATTTCTGTTGTAGTTTGTCACCAACGGAACATCTAGATCTATATGAATTCGCTGATTTCTGACATAGTTGCTGCTGTAATTGTACGTAGAATCTTGTGTTGTCGCTATTAAATTTTTCTACATTCGATGCTGAGGCAGTGCGCCATCACTGGATTCCATAGGACCATATCGGTTTCAGGACCGAATTGTAAAGGGTGTTTCATAGAAGCATAGAACTTTGCAATGGAATAAAACAAAGATGAATATTTGAAATTGACATGATATTCACTTTATTCGAAAGAATAAAGATACTGCATTGGACGTGGTCTTATCTAGAGGTCCCATTTTCAATTACTTTTTCCAACATTTGTGGCCGTATAGCGGCAATAACGGGGCGAATGTTGTTCTCCAAGTGGTTAATCGTTTCGGGCTTATCGGCGTAGACTAGCAACTTCACATATCGCTACAGAAAATAGTCTAGCGGCGTTAAATCGCTCGATCTTGGAGGCCAATTCACGGTTCTGAAACCTGAAACTATGCGGTTACCAAACATTTCCTTCAATAAATCAATTGCGGCACGAGATGTGTGATATGTTGCGGCGTCTTGTTGAAATAACAGCTCCTGCACATAATGGTAGTTCAATTGATGAACGAAAAAATTAGTAATCATGGCTCTATAGCGGGCAGCATTGACTGTTACGTTCTGACTAGCATCGCTTTTAAAAAAAATACAGACCAATGATTCCGCCAGCCCATAAAGCACTCCAAACAGCAACATGCACTTGAGGATTATCATCACTCCAAATACGCCACTTTTATTTATTGACGTATCCATTGAAACAAAAGTGAGCTTCATCGCTATACAAAATTCGCTTATGAACGTATTTCGAACAGAAGCATGATTTTCAAAATAAATTTGCGCAATTTGGAAGGTGAAATGCCAAACCAAACTAAACATAAATCACTTGACAGTAGACTAAATGACCGCCAGTCAAAAAAGTGTTGCGAACTTCTATACCTCTATAAAAACACCCTTTACAATAGAAATTTAATCTAAGCTTTGTGTAGAGTTTCTTCCAATATGTATTGAACTGGTTTTAATTTCATCTGGATCAGATTTACGTCTATGTGCAATTATCATATTAAATTGCGATCAAGATGGACACCGAGATATTTTGCTTCAGTGTGTTACTGAATAGTCTGGTTGTTGATTTCAATAGGCGGGCATGTATCCCTGTGCAACGTAAAAGTGACATGTGCGCGTTTTTGCTCGTTAACTTTTATTTGCCATTGTTTGAGCCATTTTCCAATTTGGTTTTATACTTTTGTAATTTGCGTGAGCTTCTACTGAGGGGTTACTGTGTATTACGATGCGAAAGCAATCTTATTTACATTGTTTTCGAATCGCATTTGCTTTCGCATCGCAATACATAGTAACCCCCCTGGAGCTATATCATCAGCAAATGTTGACGTGTGAATGTTACAGCTTAACGGTAAGTCAGAGGCATATATTAAGTACAGTAAAGGACCGAAGATGGTGCCTTGTGGGACTACGGCTTCAATCGACTGCAGATGGTTTAAAAATTTGCATCCCCTAAATACAAATTTTAGTTCCATTAATTAGCTTTTTAAAGCCTTTCGATGTTTTCAGGGGGATTTTGCGCTAATTTGTGTATTATACTTCGTGCCAGAGCAAATTTTTTTTCCAAAGTATTTCTAACTAAATTCACAAGTCTATGATTTTGTTTGATATCGCTATGTTGGTTCCGAAAATAGAATTGATTATCTGGAATACTTCATTTACTAGTAACTATATGGGTAAGCTTGCTCATATACAGCTTTTCAAAAAGTTTTGACATATTAGGCAATAAGCTATAATAGGCCGATAGGATTCAACCTTCGTATAATGCTTGCCAAGCCTTGGTATCGTAGTAATCAGCGAAATCTTCCATACTGTTGGACAGTGTTGCAGTCGTAGAATTAATAGTATTATTCTTTTTGCAATATAAGATAGTTCTTGAATCATTTTGTTGCTTATTTTATGGAGAACTGGCTTTTTTTTGTGTTTAGACTAGTAATAGCCTTTTCAATCTCCCTAATGTTAAATATCAGCGGAATTTCTGGTAAAGAGGCGACTGGTAGCAGTTCAACAATATCAGCAGAAATATTTGGATTAAATGCCTTTTGTAAATATTTATTTAACGAATATATTACCTTTTTCAGCATCAGTTCTTGCCCAGTCACCATGCGAACAGTATGGCCATATTAGCTTTTTAAACTTAGCTTTATATTTTAATGTTTAGCTCGAACTAAATATATTTTTTAGCTCTTAGCTGTTTTCCGTTTTTTCAGCAATGCATTCAGGTTTTTTTTATTTATTTTTATGTAATCAATTTCTATTTAGAAATAACTGTTTATCAGAATAAATTTACGTGCGGTAACCATATAAAGTCGTTAAAATATAATAAGGGAAATCACTCTTAGTATTGTAATCATTGCAGATATTGTAAGTCTAGCTTATTTTCATCAGTTTGCAGCAATGCAACAACAAAATATGTAGATAAGCTAGACCTGCAAGATCTGCAACGGATGCAAGAGCAGTTTTCAACAAAGAGTGATTTCCGCAAATAATATTAATCTACATCATGTTGCAAGAAGTATACAGGCATAATGCAATGCAATTTGGAAGAACCATGAGTTTTTCATTGCAAAAATTTGTCATAAAAAAAAGTAAAACACATGTATGCATATGAAAATGAACATAACACGGACATCGAAAAAATTCGTCGTGCATGACAAATTCACTGATAGATTTATTTCTATTCCTTACGCCAACGAACGACGAACATGTCAGTACAGAGCTACCTTTTTTTTAGTTTTCAAATATATTAGTAAATAAAGTTAACTTTTACTTTAATAATTGCTTGTTTTTATGATATAGAGCTTTTTAGTAGAGATGTGCAAATGTCGTGAATTTTTCGTGTCACGCGTGACTCACGTGATTCGTGATTACAAATTGATAAAATCACGCGAGCGTGCGTGATCGTGATTCAAAAATATAATACCGTGCGTGATCGTTTAATACAATATAACACGATTTTTTAATACAATTTTCACGCACTCAAAATAGTTCTCTATGTTAAGCTTTTTCTTCTTTCGAATTTTTTGATCTTTGCTAAAATTACATCCATTCATACATACATATGTAATTATGTACATATGTATGTATGATTGTGGCTTCATACATTAAAATCCCTGTTACAAATGCAGACATTCATCAACATACATATGTACATACCTTTGGAAATCTTGCGTTAACCTAAACCTAACAATACTACATAGTATTCCTTTTCAATTCCTTTACATAGAAGTAATAAATTTAAATAACCTGCCTTGGCAGACAGTGCTAGATTTTTTATATTAAGTTTATCACCTGTATTGCTAATTTTTCGGGCATTTCCTGAATTTTTTTTTAAATTTAATTAATGATCGTGAAGTAAATAAAGAAATTAATTACAAAATAATATTTTTTAGCATATGCTAAATCTTTTATTGCAAAATTTGTATTTCATCGAGAGCATGCGTGCAAAATTATTCCCGTCGTGCATGAAAGTACGTGATTAAACATATTGCGTTGGTCAGCGTGCGTGATCGTGAAAGTTTTAAATCATGCCGTGCGTGAGCGTGCATGAAAAATATTTATGGTTCGTGATCGTGCGTGATCGTGAGCGTAAATTTACTCACGCGCACATCTCTAGTTTAGAGCCACTTAATATTTCAAATTTAATTACTGTGCGTCAGTAACAATAAATTTAAAAAAAAAATTTTAAACTACTTTAGGTATATATCATAATTATGACATTGAGATGAAGACCACTACTGATCATTTTTTAATTATGGTACCTACATACATACTTTGATATTTCGTTTTTCTTACTCTGCAGTGCTGTTTGGGAGAACATACTTTCGCAGATTGCGCAGCCACATGTCTCGGTGGTCTTTCACATATTAAATTTTAGATCTTCGCTTTTTTAAGTCCAACATTCCTCTACTTAGAATTGATTACTAACTTAACATGATATGAATTTACATATTTATCAGACTTTAACTTTTAAATGATAGTTACGAAATATAATTTTCGTTTGTTTTTAAGAAACGTTAAAGATAAAGGACTTTCTTTTTTAAATAAAAATTAATGTAAATTATTATAGTTTTGTACATTTTATGTACTTTTCTAAATATTTTGTATGATTTTTTTTTTTTTGGTAATATGTATGTGCACATGTATGTGCAAATTATTCGAGTAATATTCGCTTGAATTTGACGAATACGAATATCTTAAAATAGGCCAATAGTCGAATAATCGAATACGAGTATTCGTCACATCACTAGTAATTATGTAGTTATATATTATTTAAATAAATGATTTATACATAATTATGAACATACATACATACACTGCCTGCCACTTGAATAAGGAATCACATTTTCTTAACTTTAATTAAGTATATCTCGTAAACTAAAGTTCAGAAAAAAATAATTTTTTGCTCAACCAAATTTCAAAGTGTTGGCTTTGGTGTCCTGAAGAAATAAAAAATATACATACATATGTATTTTGTTATACTAAAATTATGCACTTATTTAAAGACATGTATATTTTTGGTACTTTTTCGTTTGTCATTTAAATAAGGGATATTTTAAAACTAAGCAAACTGTAATTTATTTTTTAAATTTTAGGTTATAAAAATGAAAGTTATTATCTTCTAGCATTCAATTAGTAATAATTACTGCCACCATTTTTAGAAATAACTTAAAAAATGTGATTTGGCATCGAATTATATAATGACTCTAAGTAATTTAGCGAAATTGAACTCCTATTCTATGATTATATCGTCTCAAATTGTTTTCCTCCTTCATAAACTTTTCTTGCAATTCAACCCCAGACATTTTCCATTGGATTCAGGTCTGGCGAATATGGCGGCAAATTCAAAAGTTGAACACCTTGTTGATTAATCCATTGTTTTACTACTCTGGCGGTATGAATCGGACCGTTGTCGTGTTGGTACGTCCAAGAATGTGTCCAAAGAAATCATTAAATTTTGGAAATGCTTCCTCCAGAATGTTTTTGTAAGCCGTTGCAGTCATTTTGTGGGATACAAAAACCAATTCTAATGTAATGTTTTAACTTCTTGAAAATACTGTCTTCACCAACGGAACATCAAGATCTTTGTGAATTCGCTGATACCAGCGGGCTGCAGTAATTGTACGTAGAATATTGTTTTGTCGCCTTTGAATTTTTTCTACATTCGATGCTGAGGCAGTGCCCCATAACTGGATTCCATAGGACCATATTTCAAGATCGCGTTGTATAATAGAAGTTTACAGTCTAGGCTTAGTATAGAATTTCTTCCAATAAAGTAAAGTAAAGTAAAAGTAACGTGTACACATTTCTGCTCATTCACTTTTATCCGCCATTGTTTTAGCCATGTTTCCAATGTTGAGATATTCCCTTGTAGATTCCGGGAAGCTTCTACAGGATTTTCATGAACGCTTAGAAAAGCCGTATCATCAGCAAATGATGACGTGTGTGACGCATATATTAAGTATAGTAAAGGACCGAAGATACTGCCTTGAGAAACTCCGGCTTCAATCGACTGCGGAGGGATTAAGAAATTGGCTTCCCTAACTACAAATTTTCGTTCCTTTAAATAGCTTTTTAAGAGCCTGACGATGATTGCGGGTAGATTTTTTTGTGTTAATTTGTGGACAAGACCTTCGTGCCATACTTTATCGAAAGCCTGTGCGACATCAATAAAAAGCGCTGAACAATATTTCTTTTTTTCAAAAGTGTCTCTAACAAAATTCACAAGTCTGTGAGTTTGTTCAATAGTGTTATGCTGACTGCGAAAACCGAATTGATGATCTGGAATACATCCACTGCTCGTAATGCTTGCTAATGTTCAGCTTTTCAAAAAGTTTCGACATATTGGGCAATAAACTGATAGGCCGATAGGATTCAACCTTTGTATGATCCTTACCGGGCTTTGGTATGATAGTAATCATCGAAACCTTCCATTCTGTTGGATAGTATTGCAGTCGTAAAATACTATTAAAGATGAATATTATTATTCGTTTTGCAACATAAGGCAATTCTTGAAGCATTTTGTTGCTTATTTTATCAATAGCTGGGGCTCTTTCTGTGTTTAGAGTTGTAATACCCTTTTAAATCTCCACAATATTAAATTTTAGCGGATTTTCTGGTAAAGCGACGACTGGTGGCAATTCAATAATATCAGCAGAAATATTTGGAGTAAATACTTTTTCTAAGTGTTTAACTAAAAGAGCACCTTTTTCCTCATCAGTTCTTGCCCAGTCACCGGCATTTTAAGTCCTCTGGCTGCGCGCCACAGCAAATAATCTGTTTGTGGTGTTGCATCTAGTTCTTGAAGAAATTTTTGAAGGGAAGCTGTTTTTTGTGTTTGTAAAACTTTTCTAAGCTGTTTGGTACACTCCTTAAGCCTTAATTTTAGCTGAGGCGATCTGTAACGTTGCCATTCTCGTCGAGCTTTCCTTTTTTCAGATAAAAGCCTCTCTATATCGACAGAAAAAAATATTGTTGAATCTCACTTGTTGACTTGGTTGATTTGAAGAAGCATTAAGAGCAGCTTCTTTAACGTGTGCTTAAAACAACCTAATAGAGTCATCTATGTCAGAAGGTGTTCTCAACGGCATATTGTCCGCGTAATGAGCACTCAGGTATTTTTTTTATTTCAGCCAATTAATACGTGCAGATGTCATTGGTAAGTCACATGTAGGTGATGAAGTTGTATGCGAGTATACATATATTGACAATTGTAGGTGAGTGGTCTGAAGATAAATCCAAAGATGATTCAGCTGCAATCATTACGCTGGGCACACCTTTCACAATTCAAAAGTCCATTTTAGATATTGTGTCGAACAAAACACGACCCTTAGGAGTGATTAGACGTGACCCCAGAAAGTGTGTTTAGCATAGCAGTCGCCAGCCGCTAGAAAACGGTAGCCCAGTGATTTATAAAACGCCGTATATTGACTCTCGGTAATTGAAAATCTTGGGGGGGACGATATTACAAATTTTTGATAATAATTTTCAATACAGATGTTCGTTGCTTGAAGATAATCTTAACAAAAATCATTTAACAGGTAGTGTTTTATTCGCGTTTTTTATTAGGATTCCCGAACCACCACAACATCGATTTGTTTATCCAGAAGAAAATATTCTATTTCATTTTTATGTTGGCAGATGCCGTTTGCGTTACAAAAACAGATTTTTAAGTTCATGGTTTGTTTAATTCAGCCTGAAACAAGGTAGACTGCATTTTCAACATTTCCTGCATCATACAGGACATGTTGAGAGTAAAAGTATTTACAGTTTGTATTAGGCTCTCTGTGGCGGCTTCAATATGACTAAAATTAGGCCCTGATTCTTTATTTGCTGGTACGGTTTTTTGCGCCGTAATCTGGGTTCTTTTTAAAATACTAGCGTATGAAAATTTACTATTAGGTTTTTGTTGAGTCGTGTTATACTTGAAAATGTTTGAATATTGATTCTGGCTGGTAGATGGTTGTGGGTAGTATAAAGGTGTGATAGGATTAGCGAGAGTAGAATAAGTTTTGTTGTTCGACGAACTCTTAAAAAAGAATAAACAGGACAGCCCCTATAGTTAGCAGTGTAGTTTCCGCCGCAATTGACACATTTTTTTGCCTTGGTATCACCTTTCAAATTTTCACAGTTAGGGGTACTGTGTAACTCACCACATACAACGCAATCGGTAGGCAACTTACAATAAGTTATGGTATGGCCGAATTCTTGGCAGTTCATGCATTGCATAGGTCCAGTTTTTTTATGTGGCAGCTTAACGGTAACTATCCGGTGCAACAAGTACTTTAATTCATAAATTGGGTGCGATTCTTTTTTTTTTATTTTCAAGTCACCTGGGTGTAGCTCAACGTTAATTATAGGTTGTGGATTTTTTTTCCCTATTTTTAATGTTTGAAACATTTTTAACTTTGAAGCCACTATTTACAAGGCCAGACTTTACCTCTTCTGCATCCACGCTTGAATCTATGCCTTTTATAACTACTGTTAGGCCTTAACCACTCTTCAGTTGATATGTATAAAAGTTTTTGTTTTTAGTCTCAAAATCTGAGACTATTTTTCGGTAATTATTTTCATGAGTTACCTGAATTTTTGTTTCGTTGATTTTGCCGCGCTTAATTGGAGTTATATAGAACTCATTTTCTCCAATTAATGAGATAAGGCTTTTTACCAGAAAGTTGGAGTTCTGTTCTCGTAAGTATATCGGTGGTGGTTTACTCGAACTTGTAGTAGTTGTGTCTTCATCACCTTGTTCAGTTAAAATGTCGAAACGATTTTCGGTATTTTTAATAGTTTTTCCATCTTTAGGAACTTTTGCCGTTGCACTGTGGGGCCAAATGCATGAAAAGTGGCGATTAATTCATAGAAGTCGTAATTTAAAAAAAAAAATATTTTTTATTAATGGATATTTATAAATACATAAAAAACCAACATTTAAAAAAAAAACAGAGTGAAAGAACACATTTTTTAACCCTTTATGGGCCATTTTGTGTTCTGTAAAAAATCCTCTTTTTTCACATTTTTTGCTGTAACTTTGGAACGGTGCGCTATAAATTATTCAATTAAATTGCAAATTAAAGCATACTAAATGTACTTTAAGAAAAATAAGTAATATTTTTAAAAATAATAAGGAATAAATATTTTATATGTATTTCTATTAAAAAATTTTTAAATTAAAATCATACCTTTTTTCTCGAAATTTTAAAATTTTGTTCAAAAATGAAACATTTGAAAATCTAATTGTTTTTTTATTGATAAATAACCATAAACACACTATTTAAAAAAAAATTTAATTAAATTCGGTTATTCTATTTTTTTTTTTTTTTTGAAAACAACAATTTTTTATTATAATCATTATTACCTTCAATGTTAGTATTTACTTCACATTCAATTTCATAATCATAAATTAATTTGTTACAATAATCTTAATCTTCATCTCCATCTTCATCTCCATCTTCATCATTGCTATTTTGATTGCTGGGAAGTACAAGCAACTCCAATGCAGATTTTGGCATTAGCTCTTTTTTCTTTTTAGAACTATTTTTCATGCTTGTTATAAACGGATCTGAACTTAAGAGAAATCTATTAAAGATATCTTCCATTGTTTTTTCTCGACTGCATTTACGGGCAAAATTCTCCCTATAACTTTTAAAATCTTTATTTCTGGCTTCCTGAGACTCTTCGGTTAGCTGACCAATTGGCAATGGCGATAATGATATAATTTCAGGCCCATGAATAAAATATTTGTGAAGAGTAGGAGGCATATAGTACCATGGATATTTTTTCACAAATAGCCTGGCAGTGTTATTAGCGAAGTTTGTAAATTTTTCAATGTTGACCTCAATACCACTAGAAACTACAATTAATATTGTGTGCATATTTTTGATCAACTCTAAATCAATATTAGTAATTTCAGCAGATACTTCTGCATTCTTAAAAAAACGTCTTGCAGTATTCCCGTCATTAGAGTTACCAAAACCAGGTTTTGGTTGATCAATGATCAATCCCGTTCTCTTTTTAAATTCGCGTTGAATACGACTTTTAGTTTCAGCAATAATTTTTTTTTCTTCGTCACTTCTTGCCTGCCATTTTTGAATTGGAAGTTTATATGCCAAGTGAATAAGACATTCAAAAAATCTTATCCAGCCATGTAGGACAGACAAACCGAACTCCATGAATTCTACGTTGGAATCTCTAGAAATCATTTGTTCAATATTGTTGAACTCCTTGCTGGTAGCGCCACATATGTAGCACTTTTGTGTGGACTTTGTGTCTGTAATCGCGTTACACACTTTACCGTCAATCATAACGAGAATTAGTTTGTGGTTCACTTTTATCTTTCTTTCTCCAACTGATATCACTGTATCGATAAGAGCATTTTTTTCTGTCTCCACTCTTTCTCTTTCTGTTTTAATACTGTTGACCGTTTCTTTCATAAATTCAATTTTTAATGGCCTGCAAAACCTAGTTGAAGACGGTCGAGGATTATGCCAAATGATTTTGTTTTTACAAAATAATTTTAATGGTACAATTGACGTAATAAATACAGAAGAATCAGATGCATTACTGTCATGAAAGGCTTGTTTGTAAGAACTATGCCCTGAACTTCCGTCAAAGCCCCACTTAGTGTATAAAGTAATTTTTTCGATTTCTTCGTTGTCTAACGAATTTAAATCTGCATTTTTAACCGACAAAAGACGTTCAGTGGTATGATCCAATATTCCTTGTAGGCTAACTTGCGCTGATGTTTCAGAAATTTTCATTTGTTCTCCCTTTGGGTAACATTTTTTCTTAGCTCTTTGGACCAATTTATATGATGGAAATTTCTCAGGTGCAACCTTTCTAATAACATTATATTGGTGGCGACTTAGCTTCGCTTCTACCAAAACGGACAGAGCTTCATCCGGAGTTAACTGCTGTGGTGGTACCTGTTCTATACTTTTTCGGTATTTTTTTGGCTTTTGTTGGAGATGATATTATTTCCTTAACAATTTTCGACTCATCTATTTTTCCAGCAGCTCTCAAGCTCATTTGTGTGGCGTAAGCCAAAACAGGCAAAGAAATTTGATCTCTTATGTCTTTACATTTCTTAACTTTTGTTTTTTCTTTGCACTCTTCAAATGAGAGATCATTGCGACCTCTTTTTTGTTGTGGTTCTGGTGGTGGACTGAATGAGATTGAGGCATCCAGCCAATTCTTATTATTTTTTACAAAAATTTCATTCTTTCTATGACATTTTTGCCACCGAATCTCATAGCTAGAGCAAAAATTATGAAACCTTGTCATAAAATCTACCATATCCGAAGGGTCGACACGTTTTATTACTTCCCATCTCAAAAGTTTAAATTTATCCTGAAGTAATTTAGGTTCTGCACTCCTCATAAAATTATGCAACTCATGACGAGGAATGAAAATTGTTTTGGGACATGTTCCTAAAATTAATAAGATTTCTATTCGTTTAAAATTTGCAAAAAGTAATTCCTTTAACCCTGTACCGAATAATTTACACTTTCACAACACTTTAAATATGTAACATCACATCACAAAACATTGACAGCTAAAACAATAAATAAACGTGTCAGTACCGAATCAATAATACCCTACGGATGGATAGAAATTCTTAAAAATGTATTATCATTATATTAGTAGATTGATATCACCAGCTTAAAACAAAATTAAAACTTTACTCGTATGATGCATGTATATGACCAACAGTTATTATGTAGGACTCAAATAAATGACAATAATAAATAGGGATGGGAGCGTGACCTCCTTCAATTTTTCAAAATAGTGCACTTGTGCCATATACAATTTTCTAATAATTTAAAATTAACAAATGTTTAAGTAAAATTCATTGAAATATCATAAACACATGTAAAATAATTTAATTAGTTTTATTCATAGTAAATAAACCCAACATACGCAATCACGTGAGCATGCGTGAATTAAAGTTACTCACGCCCCCATCTCTAATTAACAACACATTTTTTAGCTACAATAACAACTACTATAACGAAAATAATGACAAAACAAAGTAAAAACAACTTGATGTTTTGTTTTTTTTTTTTTTTTTTTTTTTTTTCATATTTGTGGATTTTTAGCATCTTGAGTTATTTCACAAAAACAAGCATAACTCAAAAATCGCCAAAAATCGCAAAAAAATATTTTGGGGTTTATTAGTTGAGATCTGATATTATAACACTATATAGACGATTTTACGCAAGCTCACGAACAAAGTTGTTGAAACTCCATATATAAATCAAAAATAGCCCATTTTTGGGCTAATTTTATTTTATTAACATTTAATATTTTTAAAACATTTATTTAAACAAAAAAACATGTACTATATAGTAAACTACCTGAAGTTGACGGTTCCATTATAAAAATTTAACTTTTAGAAGTATTAATAGAAAAAATTATCAATTGAAATATCAAAATTTTCACTTTTTTTCAATATGCACAAAAAAAATAACAATTATTCAACTTTAAGTGCTCACTTCAACTAAAGCAAACAACTTAAAAGTATAATTTTTGCAATTAGTGATGCAGAATTTTATCCACTTTCACCCGGTACCAAACACGATCATGAATTTTAAAGTTCATATTTTGAATTAATCGCCACTTTTCATTCATTTGGCCCCAATGTGCGTTGACGCAAATTGAGCAGATTTGGGACTTTTTCCCCTTTTTAACACGGTTATGTATCTATCCATACCTGTTTGAATTTTATTAATACTTATTTCACTCACAGGATCAACAATTTTGTTCACGTTGGTCACCTTGTTATTATTTATTTGTTTGTTTGTTTGTACAGCTAAGCTGACTAGTTTGCTAATGGGTGCAATTGTTGTTGCTTCATGATCTCTGTGGATACCTTTGGCTTCTTCGAAATTGAAAAACCTTGGGGTAGATTCTGGTTCTGTGCTAACGTGAAATGTAAACATTTTTCTCGTTTACATTTTGTTTCTGTTTCCCGTTCTGTGAAGAAATTAAAACAAATTAAAATCTTTTCACAATGAAAGAAACAAATGGAATGAAACCAGGGACAGAAAATAACTGTTATTTTTAAAATTTTACATCAAAAAAGCACACATAAAAAATTATCGTAGAAAATTTTGGTTTTTACCATTATGATACATAGGTGATGTACATGCAAATTTTTGTATGACTTTTAAATTTGTGCCTTTTTTAATAAAAGTCAAAAAATAACTTTTAATTTAGACTTTTATTTTTTAAGGCAAAAATTAAAAGTTATTTTTGACTTTTATTATTTTACTCAAAAAATAAAAGTTATTTTTTAACTTTTAATATTTTAAGGCAAAAATAAAAGTCATGAATTAAATATTGCATAGCAACACGCAAGTTTTATTGCTTCCAATGCTATAAATGATAAAACATCCGTTATCACAATTTCAAGAGCACTCAAATTGATATTGGGGGATTTGAGATATAATTTATCTGAAGAAAACTTAGAATCAATTTTGATGGTAAAATTAAACAGCTGAACAAATATAATAATAACAATAATTTTTATATACCTATAAATTGGAGGCAATAAAACTAGCGTATACTATGCAATACTTTATTCATGACTTTTATTTTTGCCTTAAAATATTAAAAGTTAAAAAATAACTTTTATTTTTTGAGTAAAATAATAAAAGTCAAAAATAACTTTTAATTTTTGCCTTAAAAAATAAAAGTTAAGAAATAACTGTTATTTCTGCCTTAAAAAATTTAAATTTTATTTATTTGTTGCGGGTTAGCAATATCTAGATATATATTTCGTTGGTAGCTATACCAATTCATCAGTAGATGTTTTACCCTTTATGTTTAAAAAAATTCCAAAGCTCATCTATTTATACAAAAACTCACAAACATATTTTTGTGAATTACAAAGCATAAAAATAGCCTTTAAAAATTTTTTTTAAACACACACAACAATAATTTTCCATTATGAATGTGTTTACTTTTCTACACCTATACAATTATACAACCGCTGGTTGCCATTAAAAGATATTGCTAACCCGCAACAAATAAATAAAATTTAAAACATAAATACTTGAGTACATGCTCAAATAAATGTAAAATTTTGTAACGGGGAGATTTGCTTTTCATTTTTGCCTTATAAAATACTTTTAATGGCAACCAGCGGTTGTCTAATTGTATAGGTGTAGAAAAGTAAACACATTCATAATGGAAAATTATTGTTGTGTGTGTTTGAAAAAATTTTTTAAAGGCTATTTTTATGCTTTGTAATTCACAAAAATATGTTTGTGAGTTTTTGTATAAATAGATGAGCTTTGGAATTTTTTAAACATAAAGGGTAAAACATCTACTGATGAATTGGTATAGCTACCAACGAAATATATACATATCTAGATATTGCTAACCCGCAACAAATAAATAAAATTTTAAACATAAATACTTGAGTACATGCTCAAATAAATGTAAAATTTTAAAAAATTAAAGTTAAAAAATAACTTTTTTTTCTTGACTTTTTCGATAAAAGTCATAACAGTTACGGTCCCTAAATGAAACAATTTTTTTCTCAGTTTCACTTCAAAACTGATTCTCGTTTTATGTAACTGCGAAAACAAATGTCAAAACATTTTCATATGAGGCGTTTTTTTCACTTGAAATTTGTGAGCGAAAATGGAAAAAGCAGCAAAAGGCATGCGCACAAGCATAAATCAAAAAGAATTTTTATTAATTTTTAGAACATAAATGTCGATATTGCAAACGATAAGTATGTAAGTATGTACAAACATACATACATACATATGCATAGAGTTCAAAAATAAAAAAAATCATTTGAATAATTGATTTATGTATACATGCGTATGTACATATGTACATACATACATATGTATATGTATTTACAGATATGTTACTTACATTTAAAAAAAATAATGCATACATTTTCAACTTTTATACATTTATCCTAATGTACAACGTCCCTACAAGCATTTTTTGAAAAAATTGATCATATTCGAGTCATTTATGACTCCTCTGCGCGATTAAAATAAGCATATATGAGCTCATTTTCTGATCATAAATGTTTGTTTCCTCGGGAGAAAATGGTACCCTACCCGCGACTCTTCTTGGGGAGTCATTTATTACCCGATTTTCTGATCAGTTTCGATTTATTTATGACTCATATTTTTAATGATTTGCGAGTCTTTTTCGAGTCATTTTTTAGTCGTATTTCTGATTGTTTGCGAGTCTTTTTCGAGTCAATTTTTAGTCGTATTTCTAATTATTTTCGAGTCTTTTTCGACTCATTTTTTATTCATATTTCTAATCGTTTGCGAATCATTTTTTTTTTTTTTTTTTTTGATAAATTTTATTATTTATTGAATCTTCAATTGTTAATTAAATTATCAATAAGTTTTTCAAATCTTAAATCTAAAAAATATTACATATAAGTTCAGCCAATGCTAAACAAAATTTTTAATTTCAACGGTTAATTTATGTTGTTTTACATCTCTCGTGTACGGCTGAGAAAAAGAGTATCCCTCCTTTTCAGCCGGGTGTGGCCTCTATAATTTAAAATATTGCGCGCAAGTACATTTGGGTGCACCTCAAGTTTTTTTATATATTTTTTAGCGTTTATTGAAAATACTGTCTTCACCAACGGAACATCTAGATCTTTATGAATCCGATGATTTCTGACATACCAGGGAGCTGCTGTAATTGTACGTAGAATTTTATTTTGTCGCCTTTGAATTTTTTCGACATTTGATGCTGAGGCAGTGCCCCATAACTGGATTCCATAGAACCATATTGGTTTCAGGATCGCGTTGTATAATAGTAGTTTACAGTCTAGGCTTAGTATAGAATTTCTTCCAATAAGCCAATTCATTTGGGCTGCTTTTAATTTCATTTGTATTAACTTTGCGTCTATATGCGATTTCCATGTTAAACGACGATCAAGATGAACGCCTAGATATTTGACAACAGTGTGTTGCGGTATGGTCTCGGTGTTAATTTTTATAGGTGGGCATGTTTCCTTGCGCAACGTAAAAGTTACGTGCACACATTTCTGCTCGTTAACTTTAATACGCCATTGTTTGAGCCAATTTTGCAATTTGGATATATACCCTTGTAAATTGCGGGAAGCTTCCACAGGATTTTCGTGAACGCTAAGAAAAGCTGTATCATCGGCAAATGTTGATGTATGAATGTTACTGCTTAACGGTAAGTCAGAGGCATATATTAAATAAAGTAATGGACCGAAGATACTCCCTTGGGGAACTCCGGCTTCGATCGACTGCGGTGGGCTTAAAAAATTGCCTTCCCTAACTACAAATTTTCGTTCAATTAAATAGCTTATTAAAAGCCTAACAATGTTTGCGGGTAGATTTTGTGTTAATTTATATATAAGACCTTCGTGCCATACTTTATCGAAAGCTTGAGAAACATCTATAAAGAGCGCAGAGCAATATTTCTTCTTTTCGAAAGTGTCTCTGATAACATTCACAAGTCTGTGAGTTAGTTCAATTGTGCTATGTTGTCTGCGAAAACCGAATTGATGATCTAGAATGCATCCACTTCTAGTCACTATAGGCATCAGCTTGCTCATATACAGCTTTTCAAATAGTTTTGAAATGTTAGGCAATAAACTAATAGGCCGATAGGATTCAACCTTCGTATGATCCTTGGCGGGCTTTGGTATCATAATAATCATCCAAACCTTCCATTCTTTAGGATAGTGTTCTAGGCGTAGAATACTGTTAAAAATGAATAGTATAATTCTTTTTGCAATATAAGGCAGTTGTTGAAGCATTTTGTTGCTTATTTTGTCGACACCTGGGGCTTTTTTGGTGTTAAGACTAGTGATGGCCTTTTCAATCTCCACAATGTTAAATCTTAATGGTATTTCTGGTAAAGAGATGACTGGTGGCAGTTCAACAATATCAGCAGAAATATTCGGGGTAAATACTTTTTCTAAGTGCTTAACAAAAAGAGCACCTTTTTCAGCATCAGTTCTTGCCCAGTCACCATTCGAATCTCGTAGCGGAGGTTTGCATATCACTGGCCTTTTAAGTCCTCTGGCTGCACGCCATAGCGAATAATCTGTTTGTGGTGTTGCATCGAGTTCTTGAAGAAATTTTTGCAGCGAAGCTGTTTTTTGTGTTTGTAAAACTTTTCTGAGCTGTTTGGTGCATTCCTTTAGCCTTAACTTTAGCTGGGGGGATCTGTAACGTTGCCATTCTCGTCGCGCTCTCCGTTTTTCAGTCAATAGCCTTTCTATATCTACAGAAGAAATGTTGTTGAATCTTACTTGTTGATTTGGTTGATTTGAAGAAGCATTAAGAGCAGCTTGATTAACATGTGCTTCAAACAACCTAATAGAATTTTCTATGTCAGTAGATGTTCTCAACAGCATATTTTCCGTGCAATGAGCACTCAAATATTTTTTGTATTTCAGCCAGTTAATACGTGCAGATGTCAGCGGTAAATCGCATGTTGATGTTGCACTTGTGTGTGAGTAAATAGTGATAATAGTAGGCGAGTGATCTGAAGATAAATCCAATGATGGTTCAACTTCAATCATTTCGCTGGGCACACCTTTCATAACTCCAAAGTCGATAATATCAGGAATTTTTTGTCGATCCGTTGGCCAATATGTTGGCTGACCACTTGAAACTACATTAAAGCCCATTTTTGAAATTGTGTCAAACAAAACACGACCCTTGGGACTGATTAAACGTGAGCCCCAAAATGTGTGTTTAGCATTGTAGTCGCCAGCTGCTAGAAAACGGGACCCCAGTGTTGAATAAAATGCGGTATATTGAGTCTCTGAAATTGAAAACCTGGGAGGAGAATAAACAGATGATATCACAAGTTTTTGATAAAAGTTTTCAATGCAGATGTTTGTTGCTTGAAGGTAATCTTCACAAAATTCATTTAACAGGTAGTGTTTTATTCGCGTTTTTATTAGAATTCCCGAGCCACCAGAAGCTCTACCTCGAGGATCCTTGGTGTCGTAGAAATTATATCCACTAATTCTAAAATAGCTTCGAGACGTCCAATGAGTTTCTGAGATAAGCATAACATCGATTTGTTTATCCTGAAGAAAATATTCTATTTCGTTTTTATGTTGGCAGATGCCGTTTGCGTTCCAAAAACAGATTTTTAAGTTCATGGTTTGCTTAATACAGCCTGCAACAAAGTAGACTGCATTTTCAACATTTCCTGCATCATACAGGACATGTTGAGAGTAAAAGTATTTACTGTTTGTATTAAGCTCTCAATTGAGGCTTCAATACGGCTAAAATTAGACCCTGGAGCTTCGCTTACTGGTACCGGTTTTTGCGCTGTATTGTGGTTACTTTTTAAAATGTTAGCGTATGAAAATTTATTATTAGGTTGTTGCTGAGCAATAGTCGCGTTTGATTTCAATACGTTTGAATATTGTTGTTGACTGGTAGACGGTTGAGGTAACTGAGGGTAGCTTAAAAGTGTGTTAGGCTGAGCGGGGATAATATTTTCTTTTTTGTGCGAGGAGCGTTTAAAAAACGAGTAAAGAGGGCAGCCTCTATAGTTGGCAGTGTGATTTCCGCCGCAATTGCCACATTTTTTCGCCTTGGGATCACCTTTTGTTTTGTCACAGTTAGCGGTACTGTGTAGCTCACCACATACAACGCAGACTGTAGGCAACTTGCAATAAGTTTTCGTGTGCCCAAATTCTTGGCAGTTCAGGCATTGGATAGGTCCAGCTCTTTTATGTGGCTGCTCAACGGTAACTCTCCGGTGTAACAAATACTTTAGATCATAGATTGGATGGGATTCATTTTTTTTTATCTTTATGTCACCTGGCTGTAACTCGACTCTAAATATTGGTTGGGGGATTTTTTCTCTATTTTTGATGTTTAAAACATTTTTCACCTTGAATCCACTATTTTCAAGGCCAGACTTGACCTCTTCTGGATCCACACTAGAATCTATACCTTTTATTACAACGGTTAGACCTTTAGCACTCTTAAGCTGATATGTATAAAAATTTTTATTTTTAGTCTCAAAGTCTGAGACTATTTTTCTGTAATTATTTTCTTTAGATACCTGAATTTTTGTTTCATTAATTTTCCCGCGCTTGATTGGAGTTACGTAAAACTCATTTTCTCCAATTAACGAGATAAGGCTTTTTACCAGAAGGCTGGAGTTCTGTTCTCTTAAATAAATCGGTGGTGGTTTACTCAAACTTGTATTAGTTGTGTCTTCATCACCTTGTTCAGTTAAAATCGCGAAACGATTTTCGGAATTTTTTATATTTTTCCCATCTTTGGGAACTTTTGCCGTTGACGCAATTTGAGCAGATTTGGGACTTCTTCCCCTTTTTAACACAGTTATGTATCTATCCATACCTGTTTGAATTTTATTATCACTATTTTCACTTACTTTATCCATAATTTTATTCATTTTGTGCACGTTGGTCACCTGGGTATTTATTGTTTGTTTGTTTGCTTGTACAGCTAAGCTGACAAGTTTGCTAAAAGGTGCAATTGTTGTTGTTTCTTGATCACTATTTAACATGTATGGAGAGCATGATCGCGCACGAATAGTTGTGTTTTGTGTAGAATTCAGGTTTGTGCTTAATTCAATTTTTTTATTGTCGTCATCAGAAACAAAAGTTAAATAAGCATTTCTACTGCTTGTGGGTTTATTGTTGTTGTTGTTGCCAGAAGATGAACTCATTTAGAGTTCTCTTGTTTTTTTCACTTATAAGAGTTTGCGTATGCAAATATTTATGTATACACAAGCAAAAAAAATAAAATAAAACCAGTATAATAACTGTTTAATAAATGTTTTGTTTTTGTATTTTTTGTGACTTTAAATTTTTGATAATTTTAATATTCAGTTGCGACGATTATAAAACGCGTCTGTACACTGCGAGAGTTGAAACTGAATCCGCGAGTCATTTACGAGTCGTTTTTTAGTCGTATTTCTGATCGTTTACGAGTCTTTTTTGACTCTTTTTTTCAGTCATATTTGTAATCGATTACGAAAAGAAATATTTTTCGATTTAAATTATCAATTACTTCAGTTTATTAAAATTATATAAATTCAATTATTATTAAATTATAAAATAAATTAAATTATATAAATTAAATTATTATTAAATTTTATAATTATTAATAATATAAAAATTTTTAGTAAAAAAAATAACAGTAAAAGAAAGGAATTGAATTTATAAAGAAAGTAATAATAATTGTGGTATTCATAATTCGTCGTAAATTTTGTATAGTGTGTAATTATAACAGAATAGTGTTAGAAAAAAGTTTACACACCCGGTAGGCTTACTTTACAATTTGTTTTGTATTTTCAATTCGTTTGTTTGAGAAACAAACCGTCACCTGTTCGTCTTCGTTGGTTCGAAAATTGACGTTGAGTTATGTGACCATGTTTTGCACTCTGTTATCAAAAAACAATTCAGTTATTTTAACAAGTTAAATAAAAACAAATATTTTTATTACCTTCTGCAAACCTGATGGTCCTTTTGGGAAAATCTGTTGCATAGAATATTTTTTAATTTTTTTAACTTTTAAGAAAATAACAAAAATAAATATGAAGTATGTATGTATACCTTTTTTGAAATTAGCTCTGGTTTAGCACTCTTAGGTTCTTTATTGTATTTAAAAGGAATTCGTATTAGGTCATTTGTTAACACTAAAATACCCAGATTTTGGCCAACTTTTAAATCATTTTATCAATATTTTGATAACGCTCTTTAGGATTTTCTGATGACAAAATATATTTGATTTGTTCACTAACATTGTCATTTAGTATCACCTGAGTTTTAAAATACGAGTAATTTATATGAGTATGTATGTAAGTATGTAGATATGAAAAAGTTCTTACACAATTCTGGGGGCAAATTACGGCATTCGATATCGATCGAAATTTACATTTAAATTTTATTGAAATTTCGATCGATATCGAGTGCCGTAATTTGGGCCCTGGCTTTTGGTTAAGCGTCTCCAATATGTTTGGAAATAGTAAAGATCCCATGGTATTCTTTCTTAAATTTGTCATTTTAAAATATCTTACAAAAAATTTTAATTAATTATTACAAGAAATTTAAAAATAAAATTTTATCGGTCTGAAGCAAAATTAAATTTAAAATTAATTAAATTAAAATGACAAGAAAATCCGAAAATTTATTGAAACTTTTTTTTCGTTTAATACAAATAAAAATAACTGAATTAAAATCAGTTTTTCATCATCTAGATGAGCAAAATATTATTCATAAATAACTTCAAAACAGTCATATTTCAAACACCTGCATGATCCATTTTCGATTGCTGTATGTTTTGTTATTGTATTTTCAATCAATTACTTTTAAAGCATAAGCACGAATCATTTTCAAGTCTTTTTTCAAGCGCGCAAGTGATTAATCAGTTTTTAATCGTCAAAAGTACTCGAGGATGACTCAGTTAGGTGATTTTTGATAAAACAATCTTCCAAATGCTAGTAGGGGTAATTTATTTTTGTTGTTTGACAATTGTACAGACCCAAGCAGAGAGAAAGTTGGTGTCGGCTTAAAAAAAAAATAAACTAAGAGGCGGCTTAAACTTATTTTGGAGCCGGCTGCTTAAAAAATACATAAGGCG
Source organism: Lypha dubia (assembly GCA_947311025.1). NCBI lineage: Eukaryota > Metazoa > Arthropoda > Insecta > Diptera > Tachinidae > Lypha > Lypha dubia. Next base: position 74,395,750 of record OX371260.1, read on the forward strand.
ATAGAAAATCGAAAAGTAAGAAAAACTTATTATGCAGTAAATCTCGGAAACGCATAAAATTGAATATCTAACACATTTGAATAAACTCGGGCCAAAACTAGGAAGCAATTAGCATATGTTATGGAAAATGTATCAATAAATGAAAATAATTAAAAAAAATTGTATTCGACTTATTGCTATTTTTTCTGCTATTGATATATCCGATTTTACTATCGATTGAATGTTTGTACTTAAGTAAGAAAATTTTACCTAATTATAACTATTCAGGCAATTTGTTGTTATTACTTTATTTAAATTACTACCTGCAGCCGCGGCGTAGCCCGACTGGCATTAAGTTTTGATTTACTACTTATAAAGTGACCTGGAGACGATCAAAGAAACTCGTCAATCAGTGCAAATGTGTGAGTATCATGTTTTTGTCGTTTAAAGGGAGACGTACAAATAAAATCATCAATCATCATTTTTGTTGTGACTTCGCGGCGTCTTGTGCAATTTTGTCAAAAAACAAAAATATACATGCGTTTGACACTGTTTATACACAAAATATTAGAGCATAAAATGAACAAGTATGCGTGTGCTGCCATCTTTTTACTCATTACACTTCGATACAAAACAACTGACATTTTCTTTGTCAATCACAATTGGAGACTATCAAAATAATATATCACAAGATTATGGTTTTCATCAATCAGAGCCGACATCGTATATGTGTACCCGAAAAAGCACGACTGCACGCACACACTTTTGATGTATTTTTTATCGTCTCCAGAGGGCACAAGAGAAAGGTTAAATAAAACATTTTTAAAACATCTAGAATTAATCCCGTTTAAAAATTTCTTGCTCTTCGCATGCATACTTACGAGTATGTAATTTAAAAACATCATTTTATAAAAAAAAAAAATAAAAAGTAAATAAATAGAATTAAACTAAAGGCACGGTTCAAAACGGTATTTTAAATATTATCGATACCGATATTTATACCTATCTATATTTTCGATTTTTTTAAACTATCGACTTTTATTTTCAGAGTTTTTACCATTTGAAATTATAGTATAAAAGTGTGATTATACACTATTTTTCGATTATATTTTTTTGTCAATAAGACATTAAATAATATCTCCGATTATATATACAAATATATATATATATATTTATTCCTTATTCAACTTGTAGGATTAACTCAGTATCTGTAATGATAGACTATTAATAAAATTGTCTACTTATGTAATTCATACAATTTCTTCACCACCGCTAATTTGTTTATTTAATATTTTCTAATTTTTTTTCAATATTCTATAACATAAGCTATGTATATTATATAATATATGTTGAAAAATCAACTTCAAAATTTCAATGAAGAATAAATATATGCATGTTGTAAAAGCCGCAAAAGCAAGTAAAATATATTTGCATGCGGCCTTGCACCGCATCGAAGTAGTTCAACTTCGTTCTCTGTGTATGACATTCCAAGTTGAATAACATGGATATAAAGTTACACCGCAGCACATGGAATGAAACACTTTTTCATATTATAAACGGGAATCGCATTTTGTGCAACTGCGAAAAGATATTACGTAAAGTTGTAATGAAAACGAAAATGAAACATTTTTTTACATTTCACTTTATCGCAGAACCAGAATCTACCCCCTGATGTGTTCCTTTTGATTGATATGAGCGAAGTATTTATTACAATTTTAAGTGTTAATGCATTTAGTTAAATTTAGTACATTTCAAGTTAGCGAATATGGATAAAGGGAAGCTTAAAAATATGAGTGTAATTTAGTGAGTACAATTCAATTTATAAGAAGAGTGTATTCTCTCTGAGTTTATATCAAAAAGGAATAAGTCAAGAATTTAGTTTATATTTAAAATAAAGAGCTTAACGAAGTGCCCCAACATTCCGGCGGCGTTGAAAGTACCGGCTTTCAAGACTCCAAAAGGATTGCCAGTTTGTGAATGGATCTGCGAATTAATCCCTTTGTTGTGTTTATATCAGCTACGCGTATTTTACCATCTTTTCCGGGTATGGTGTTGACCATGCGGCCCTTGAGCCAATGAAGAGGAGCCACACTATCTTCATACACTAGTACGAGCATTCCTGGCTTCAGATTGGGTGCTGGTTTGAACCATTTATTACGTTGGATCATCTCGTTCAGATAGTCTGCAGACCAGTAACGCCAGAAACGTTGTTTTGCGGCACAAATACGGCGCCATCTTTCGAGTAAGCTGATGTCTTCGCATTGAATGGGTATATCTGGGAGAGCGTTAAGTGGACCATTAACCAAAAAGTGGCCAGGTGTCAAAGCTTCGATATCGTTAGGGTCGCTGGATAATGCAGCAATAGGTCGTGAATTCATGATGGCTTCTATTTCAATTAATACAGTTGTAAGCTCTTCAAACGTTAATTTAGCTCCAACCAATGTTCGATACATATGGCCCTTTGCACTCTTAACTGCGGCCTCCCAGGGGCCCCCGAAATGTGGTTCCCTTGGTGGTATAAAATGAAAATTTATAAAATTTTTAGAGCAAAAATTATTTAGTGACAATTGAAATTGTTTGTTTAAAAATTCATTTTTTAATTCAGTTAATTTATTGTTAGCACCAATAAAGTTGGTTGCATTATCGCTAAAGATGTCAGAGGGTTAGCCACGGCGGCCAATAAATCTCTTTAATGCTGCGATAAATGCGTCCGATAAGAGGTCAGTTACCAACTCAATGTGCACCGCTTTGGTGACGAAGCATATGAAAATCGCACCATAGCTTTTCGTTGGTCGCTTACCCCTTATTTTAAAGTACGTATCTATCGGACCGAAAAATCAACCCCACAGCGCTGAAATGGTCTTGCTGGGGTAACACGTTCCACAGGCAGATTTCTTATTACTTGTTCCATGAGTTTGGGACGATATCGTATACAGCTTATGCATGAACGAACTACCTTTCGTGCTACAGCTCGAACGTTAAAAATCCAAAATGTTTGTCGAGAGAAAGCAACAAATTTGTTCAATTTTTTCCTTGTCAAAATTTTTCTCAAGAAAATCAATGGGTCTTAATTTAGTTGTTGAATGAATAGTGTTGTTGTAAATTGTAATTATCCTATGTATTTTGTCTTCTGTATTTTCATCTGTTATTGCTTTATAAGCTGCTATAATTCGAATATGTTCATTTAGTGTGCCATGTAAGCGTTCAACGTCCGCGTTACCTGTTTTGTGGTGTGCGGTCGTTACATGAGTTTCAATGTTATTTTCAGTTAAAAACAAATTAACAGCGTTATGAAGCATGCACCTGTCATTGTCATAGACAAGTTTTCTCATTTTCCCAAAAAATCTTATCCTTTCTTTGAGTGCAGTTAGTATAGATAACCACGTTCTATCAGTTAGTTTATGTACTGTTGCGTATTTTGAAAATTTATCTATTGTTGTTAGAAACATCACGTTACGAAATGGGAACCATATGTCCATATGGACAATGTCATTAAAATTGCCTGGGGATTCACTGATTCGATATGGGACCTTTGCCGGTCTTCTATCGAATTTAGCCAATTGACAGACTTCGCAATTACTTATAAATCTTGTTATTAGGTTCACCAATTTAGGGAAGTAATATTTATCTTTCAGTTCTCTAAATACTTCATCGATGCCACGATGATTATTTCTTAAGTGTTCGGCTTTTATTATGCTCAGCGCTTCGTCTCCATCTGCAATTTCAATTAATTTTTTCGCAGATCTTAACACTTTTAAACTTTTGTTATTGGAAAAATAATGTACATACACATCCTGAATTTGCACAAAAGGTCGATCGTCTTCGCAAAAAATACACATGACGCCTTTATCTTTCAGTACTTTCCTCAGAGTCGCCACCAGGTCACTGTTATCAGTGACTGTAACAAAATTCTTTACCTTTCCCTGTTTAATTTGCATAATGAATTTCTCTATAGATCCTTTTTTGAAATATAGTTGGTTTTTATAAACGTTAATTGGTTTTTCGGTAATATAAATATAACAAGAGCTGTCTTCCTGTCCGCCATGTATGGTCGCGCAATTTGAACTTGTGTCGTTCTGGTCTTCATTCTCCGACATTAATTCGCCATTATTAATTTCTACACTTGGTAATCTTAACAATCCATCCGCCACATTTGTTTTACCCTTAACGTGCACAATGTCATAATCAAATTCATTCAATTTGATTTTCCATCTTTGCAGTTTAAGATTTGGCTCCCTCAATGAGTCCAGCCAAACCAAAGGTTTATGGTCCGTTTTAATTGTGAATTTCCGACCCCATAAATACTGTCTAAAGTATTTCGTGGCTGCCACAATAGCGAGCAGTTCCTTCTCGATTGTAGAATACCTACGTTCATGTTCGTTTAATGTTCTACTGTAATATGAAATAACCCTTTCGCCCTGCATCAAGACAGCGCCAATCGCAAAATTTGATGCGTCTGTGATAAGAATGAATCTCCTATCATAGTCAGGATAGACAAGAATTGGGTCATTCATCAAGAGTTGCTTGAGTTTTCCAAATGCATTAATGTACTCTTCGTCAGTGGTGTTTACGTTTATACCTTTCTTTAGGTACTTTGTCATATGATACGCTATTTTCGAATAATCTCTAATGAATTTCCGGTAATAACCAGTAATTCCCAAAAACGACTTAATTTCTTTTTCTGTTTTAGGTAGCTGTATTTTTTGAATTGCCTCAACCTTCTGAGGGTTCGGCTTAATACCATTATCAGTAACCAAATGCCCCAAAAATGCGGTTTGTTTCTGTAAAAATGAACATTTGTCAAGTTGTATCTTGAGATTAACCTCACTCAGACGTTGGAGGATTAGCCTAAGTGAATTCAAATGCTCTTCAATAGATGTCGAAAACACCAAAATATCGTCAAGATAAACTACGCATATTTTGTTTATGTAATCAGAAAGGACGTTGTTCATCATCCGCTGAAAAGTAGCGGGAGAGTTCTTTAGACCAAAGGGCATTCTGAGGAACTTTTTAAGCCTCTTACGTCCCTATCGTTAAGATTTTCAACGTTTATGTATTGCATCAGATCTCCTGACAGTATCCCATTATCGAAAATATTTGCCTCTTCACACGTCAAAATGCTTGGTCCATTTACTGACCGATTGTAGCACTCTTCCTCCTCTTTATTAAAAAATAACTTGATTATGCTGTTCTCTGTTGAAATTATTCGGTCTTTGTAGGAAATATTGGTATCGAGGCTGACCAAAATATTATTTCCTATGAGTCCATCAAATCTATCAGCGAAATTGTATTCTAAAAATTCCACATAAAAATTTTCGAGGCCAAATTCTTTAAAAAGTGGTATTGCACATTTTTTCCTAATTATAATTTCGTTATTACACGCTTTAAGTTTTATATTTATGGACGATTTCCATTTTTCATTACATACTCCGGGATTAATAATCCTAAATTCTGCTCCAGTGTCTATTATGAACCTAAGTTTCCTGACTGGATTATCGACAACTATATAGGGCATGTATCTAGAATGCTGCTTATCTGAAAATTTTGAAAATTGTTCGAAATGTCCATAGGTTCAATTGTTTGATTCTGATAGTTTCTTCCATTTCTAGCATGTTGTGACATATTAAAATTTCGTGATTGTCCAGTGAAATTGTCTCTATGTGATTGCGAAGTACTTGGCCTTGCAACATTTCCAGCAAAATTTTCCCGATTACTCGACTGAAAATTACCGACCTGACGAGGGCTTCCACTACTCTGTGGATGCCGAAAATTACGCATTCCTGAGTTATAATTCACTGAATCATTTCTTTTATAGCTATTATTGTTGTTATTTTGAAATTGTTTCCTATTAAGGCGATTGGTATTAAATGAAAGCCCGGTAAATTTCAGATAACCATTTTCTTCTATTATTGAATAAGCATCCACCATGGTGGTTGGATTTCTACTAATAATTATTCCTTTCACTGGTTCAGGTAAATTCTGCTTGAATACCTCCAAAACCAAATTTCTATTCCTAGTAGCCTGATGGGTCGTTAAACTGTCATCTAGGAGATATGAGTTATTGAGTCGCACTAAAAGTTGATTTAATTTATTATAGAAATTACCTATACCGTCTGTGCATCGACACAAAGTTATTTCGTCTAGAATCCTCTCTTTCGGTGTGTGATCACCGTGTTCCCTAATTAGCATTGCTCGCAACTCCATCCACGTTAGTATTTGACCATTCCTTGCAAGGGAGTCTCTGGCCTTACCTACTAATCTATCTTCTATATAGCCCAACAAAATTCTTTTCAAATCTACGGCAAGAGGTTCCATAATGGAGGATAGGGATTCTATTCTTTTTATAAAGTTTGGTAGGTCTGAGGTGTTACATTTCCTAGCTACCTCGAATTTTATTATTATTTTATAGAGAATATTTTGAACAATTAATTAATAGATTAATTTCTTTTTTTTTTTATTATCAATTAATTCAATAATTTGTAATAATTAATTTAAATACTATCTTAATTATATTACTTTACTTGTTAATAATAAGTCCTCTTCATGGAGTAGGTATTGGTTTTTTTTTTAAATTTTAGAGTTGTCTGCTTGCTGCTTACGAATTTTCTGCTCCGCTTTTTTCCACCAGGCGATTCCAATTGTAGATTTTTGTTTTAAATTTCACGTTCACAGCGTTTTTAAAGTTGTTTGATTTCAAGTCTTTTCACGTTCACAATTTCTTTTAAAATTGTTTGATTTCAAGTCTTTTCACGTTTACAATTTCTTTTAAAGTTGTTTAATTTCAAGTCTTTTCATTTGTAGGGAAAATAATTTTACTTGCATTTACTTGTTGCTGTGTCTCACACTTTTTTTTTTTTGTTTAACTTTAGCAAATTGTATTGTTTCTTCAAAAATGTTATTTTTTTATTTATTAGTTTTTACAATAAACTTTTATTTATATTCCACTTTACTTAGTGAGTGTTTTTTTTTTATAATTTAGTTTAGTCTTTTAAAGGTGTTCTTTAATTCTTTCAAAATTAATTAACCTTAAATTAAATTAAAAATTTATGTTGACTATCAATTTATTTAAAATTTTTTTCTTAACACTTGACTTTACTCATCGTGTTTGTGGTCGTTAGGTTTGCCGACTGCGCCAGTAATTAAAAAACAATTTAGTTGTTGTTTTGTTGAATCTTTATTCCAGACTAAAAACTTAAATCTAACTTACAAAATCTTTAAGCTTAAAAAAATTACAAAATGAGTCAATTCAGCGAGAAAGAACAAGTAATCAGAGAAGTTTGTTTGTTTAAACAAAGTTGTTATTAAATTTAAAATGAAATGCGCTGACGTTTGCGTCTGGTATTTTGTGGGAACGAAAGAATTAAAATGATTACATGTGTGTGATTATATGTTTTCAGATTCATAAAAAACGCCAGAGCTCCCAAAGCAGACCGACAAACTCGACGAGCTCTGACTCCCGTTGAGCTCCATGATTCACTTCTTATCATCGTTAGAGCGACTCAAAGGTTTGCATTTCCTGAAGACATCAAGCAGTTGCAAAGACAGAAGGGACTTAAAGGATCAAGTCCGATCAAAAGTCTGTCACCATTTTTCGATGAAAATTGCATCTTAAGAGTTGGAGGCAGACTCGAAGAGTCGACTTTGCCATTCAATTTAAAACATCCAATGCTCCTACCGTATAATGACATAGTCAGCAGACTAATTTATGAGTCAATACACAAAGAAAATAAACATTGCGGAGCCCAAGCCCTCCTTGCAGCCGTCCGACAACGGTTTTGGACCATCAAAGGAAAACACTTAGCACGAGAAACCATTCATAAATGTGTTTTCTGTGCAAGATCATGGCCAAAACTGCTTCAGCAGATTATGGGAAATCTGCCGGCAACAAGGGTAACCCCAGCAAGACCATTCATAAATTCCGGAGTTGACTATTGTGGTCCTATATGGGTTCACTTCAAAACCCGAGGGAAACGACCACAAAAAGCATATATTGCAGTATTTTGCTGTTTCACCACGAAAGCAGTACATCTAGAACTCGTCACAAACCTTACAACAGAGGCGTTTATCGGAGCACTAAAACGATTTATCAGTCGCAGGGGGCACTGTCAGAATCTGTACTGCGACAACGCAACCAATTTTGTCGGAGCACGAAACCAGCTAGCGGAATTATCAACAGCCCTCTTTACTACAACAGCTCAAGAAACAATCCAACGGGAATGTGCGAGTAAAAACATTACTATCCATTTCACCCCTCCACGAGCACCGCATATCGGAGGATTATGGGAGGCAGCAGTTAAGTCAGCCAAAAAACTATTAGTCAAAGAGCTGGCAACTGCGTCCTTAACGTATGAAGAAATGGAGACTGTGGTCATAGAGATCGAGGCTATTCTTAATTCCAGACTTCTTACAACACTATCAAATGACCCTAATGATGCAGCTGCTTTAACTCCTGGCCATTTCTTGATTGGAGAACCTCTCACGGCACAAGTCGATGTAACAGCACAATCGACATCGGCATCACTCGCCAACCGTTGGGAGCTGGTATCAAAAATCAAGCATCAGTTCTGGAAACGATGGTCCAACGAGTACCTCACTGAACTCCAGCAGCGCAACAAATGGCAATCCAGGTCTCAAAGCTTACAAGTGGGTGCTATAGTTATAATCAAAGATAGCACTCCTGTCATGACGTGGCGACTCAGGAAAGTGATCGAATCATTCCCTGGGCCCGATGGCATCGTCAGAACGGCAACGGTTAAAACATCTACTGGTATCATTAAACGGGCAATTCATTTACTTGCTCCACTTCCTCTGGACATACCCCCAACCACTACTGGCAGTGAACGTGCAGAAGACAGTCCTCTTCTCACAGGAAACCATCAATCCACCAACCCAAGTAAAAACACTAACTCTGGACTCAAAAGAAATCAATCCTCCACTGACAAAACTGCCACACCATCCCCAAAGCAAGAGAAAAATTAAAGGCCCACCTACAATACCAACTCCACAGCCACGGCCAAGATCGAATTGGGATATTGCTGTAGAACCATAAGCTTAGATATCCCACACACATATATGATAACAAGCCGCATTTCGTTCATTTTTTAATACCACTGTATTATGTTGCACCCCCTGGGGGCCGCAGTATGTTAATTCTTTATGATTTTTTTTTGTTTGTTAACAAATTAAAAAGAATCGTCATTCGAATTAATCCACAAATATTAATATTTCTTGTTTTACTTAACACGCGCAAACTTATTGTCTACGTTTTATTCAAAGCGTGAGATTCAATCAGTCAGCAGAATTTTTTGATTTTAAATTTTGTTTCTTTTACATTTTTTTTGTTACCGTTTAGTTCCAGACAGAATGAAATTGGATATTTGTCTTTTATTCTGCTAGAGCTGAACGTGTGAGGAAAATTTATTATAACTTCAGCATATGAAAGAACGATTTCCGGTTACCAGCAAATATTTCTTTCTTTTATTTCTGTTTTATTTTGTCTACATTGCACTTTATTTATTTATTTGATAATTTGCAATTTAATTTTATTATATTTTTTGTTTATGTTTTTCTTTAGTTTTAGTATAAATAATTTTGAATTTTTAATAAAAATCATCATAACTGATCAATCAATCAACCCGCGTTTTTCTTTAATCCACTACAAATTATTCTTGTGTACCACTTGAATAATTTAATATTCTACAAATCTACTCTATAATAGTTTGGTGAACCACCAACCTATTAGTCCCTTTAATTATAACCTATTTTATTCCGTTAAGCAAGGCAAACGAGCCTATGCATTAACAATATCCAATCAGTTTTTAGCAGAACGTATCAGTACTGATTTCAAGGCCGCTACACCTCTCATTAGCGTTCAATTGGCCATCTTTACAATTTTCGTAAAGTGGATACTAATTGAGAAGAATATCAACTATTTAACCAGTTTTCAAGAGAAATAGAATATGAGAATTAATTTTTAATTCATTTTTTATTCTACCTTGAAACAGTGCTGGTTAGTACGAAATTCCCTCATTACTGTTTGGAACTAATAATCAACACAAACTCATAGTCCGTTATCATCAAAGTATTATACTTTGTATTTTAAAGTTTTTGTTGTTTTTACTCTATATTAGGGAAATTCACATATTACTGTGACCCTTGTTATTAGGGTATTTATAGCTCGTGCCCATCTTGTATGGTTGGTCCCACACAAAGAATGTCGTTTAATGATTTCTCCGAAGAGGTTTTTGCCGAGGCGTCGAACACAACTCTAAGCTTTGTACTTGTACTGTTTGGTCGAAGCACGCAATGGTGGGGTATAAAGTAGTGAGGCAAATTTAAGTTTGGATTTGCTACGAGGGACATATGCCCCATTTGTTCATATTCAGCGATAAACTGCGTATATTGTGTTTTTAAATTTGCGTCTCGAGCAAGACGACGTTCAAGAAGATGTAATCTGTTTAATGCTGAGCTATATGATGACCCTAAAGCCGAAAAGTGTTCTTTGAAGGGTAATTTTACTATGATTCTGCCATGTACGTTAGTCTCTACGTTTTCCGTAAAATGTGATTCACACAACTGCTGCTCTGTTGTCCATTTGTTTGTTGGGTGATTTATTTCTTCCATTTGCCATAAAAATTTAATTTGTTCGTTGAGATCAGTATAATCTGAAGTAGAAACCATACATTTAGTTACTGATGGTCTAATAGTTGGTGTGTAGCGTCCACTAACAATCCACCCAGCTTTGGTTTCTTGGAAAGTAGGCATATTTGGACTAAGGCTAATTTTGCGGCTACATAATATATTAAAAAAGTATTCGGTTCCAAGCAGTAAATCAATGGGTTGCTGTTTATAGAAATGTTCAACGGCCATGTCGATTTGGGGTAAATTCCATCACTAATATCAATGTTTCTGGATGGAAGATATCCGGATATGCGATTTGTCACTAATAAGTTCAAAGAATACTTATGCGAGTTGAAGCGAGATCTTACGGTGGATTCGACTTCGTACTTCATATTAGATGACGTGCCTCCAACGCCAGAAACGTCGATTGATATTTTTCTACGTGACAAATTTAAAAAGCATGCGAACCTTTCGGTTATTAGATTCACCTGGGAACATCAATCTAAAAGTGCTCTACCTAATTTGTAGCCACCTGTACCATCAGAAATAAGAATAACAGCTGTTGCCAGTATTACACTACTTAATTGACTTTCAATATGAGTATTGACAGCGGCTTGATACGTTGGGGTGAACGTAGTAATCGAATTGTTACTGGTCGATGGTAACTCGCGATGAAGTAATGTATGGTGCGGATTTTCACATATTTTACAGCGATATTTTGATGAACAATTAGTTACGTTGTGTCCAGAGGATAGACAATTAATGCAAACACCTAGTTTTTTAACAGTATCAAATCTGCTTGTTGAATTCATAGACTTGAAGTGTGAACAATTACTGCTCCAATGGTCTAATCGTTTACAAAATATACAGTTCCTTTTAGCTTGAGTCATGAACGAATGTTTTTGTTGTTGGCGACGTGACGCACTACGTTTATCATTACTTGCTGTTAACCTTTAGATCACCCTCAAAAAAACTTACGTTAGTTACCCACGGTGTGGTTTTTCACACATATGCAATATCTATGTATTTTGCTGTAGCAACATACAAAATTCTTTTGCAATTAAAGTCATGATTTACTTAGCATTAATGGTATATTTTTTTAATATTATTTTACTTTACATTAACTTGTCTTCAACACATTTTTCACAGATATTCCGATTATGTGCTGTAAGCGTGCGCCCTTTTTCAAAAACAGCACATAGTTTGATGAATATAGTTCTTATATTTTGACTTCTCGCTATAACAAATGTGACATCGAGATTTTCCTTCGAATATAGGAGGAATAGTTTTCTGCCTTTTTGGTGTTGTGAAAGACTGAGATAAGCTTTGCAGAGCTTCAGAAGGCTCACGGATCTGTGAAACCTGGGAGAAAATTTGTCAGTAGAGCTAGCTTGACGTCTGCCTATAACGTCATCGAAACGTATAACATGATTCATATACTGAAATGTTTTTTTTTTTCGTTATCGCTCTAAATATGGGGCGATCATATTCACCATTGAACAAATCCAGTATTGTTTCATTCTTTGATCTAATATAAATACATGTACAAATCATAATTAAAACATAACAGAAATTCAATCACAAACATTATATGTACCTGTAAACTCCAGCCAAAATGAGAGCACCAATATAAGCGTATAGCAAGTCTGAATCAATTTCCATATAATTGTTACCACATTCTGCCTTTGCAAAAATGTTTGACCACTTTAGTATAATTTTTTCAATAGGCGGCGGAAAAAACAACATAAAAGCATCTTTTATGTCGCTGACACGTGCTCTCGCATACCGAGTTGTACCTGGGTGCAAATTTATAACATTTTCATTCCGTAATCGTCCGGTGCGGTCGTGAACTGGTTGGGGATTCCAAACTGTACCATCTTTAGACAGAAATAATGGATCCACACCCATATCATCGGGTATCATTTCTAAAGCATCGTTGTCCTCATTTTGATTGAACTGATCACAACCATCTTCAGATATTTCCGATTCACAGTTTTCTTCTGACGAGTAATTATCTTCGCTATCCGAAAAATCTTCATCGTCAGAAACATTAAAAATTGCTTCTAGTTCTTCATTGGTAAGATATTTTGGTCTATTCATTTTATAATTGTGAATCACAAATTAATTATATATTGTATGTATGTATGTATGTATGTATGTATGTATATAACACGACGAAAAAAAATGTGGTTTCTTTTTTGGTAAGGAATTTTTGCTCCGTTATGCATATACGTACATATGTAATATACATACATATATGTATGTATAGTTAGTTGTTTGTGTCTGATACTGATACAATCTTTGTTGGGTTTCAATGATTTAATTTTAAGTACGTACTATGTACATAAGTACATACATATATTTTGCGAAAATGCTTCCCATTGGACAATTATGAGCTTGCGATGTTGTACGACTCTTAATAATTTTACACTGTATGCCAAATTTCAGATATAAACTTAAATACCTGTAAAATGTCGAGATCACAATTGGCACTCCAAAGCAATAATTTCACTTCGTTGGCTAAGTTTGATGTTCCAGCGTTGTTGCAACGTAGGACTGCCTTTTGTATGCTCTTGCTCGAGCACCGAATCCAATTGTTTTATGAGTTCAAGTTTGAGATTAACGCTGATGACAATTGACTTTCATTTATGAAAGGTTATACATATGTATGTACAATGTTTTTGTCTTTTTGTCTTTACGGGTCTTACCCCACGTTGGGCGCCAAAAAATGTGGATACCTTTGGCTACTTCGAAATTGAAAAACCTGATGTGTTCCTTTTGATTGATATGAGCGAAGTATTTATTACAATTTTAAGTGTTAATGCATTTAGTTAAATTTAGTACATTTCAAGTTAGCGAATATGGATAAAGGGAAGCTTAAAAATATGAGTGTAATTAAGTGAGTACAATTCAATTTATAAGAAGAGTGTATTCTTTCTGAGTTTATATCAAAAAGGAATAAGTCAAGAATTTAGTTTATATTTAAAATAAAGAGCTTAACGGAGTATCCCAACAATCTCTATGGGCGATGCATATTATGCGCAGTATCTTGCAAAAGGTATGCGTTCAAAAATGCATCGCTGAAGTATATTATGCGCAAATAAACACGAAACACTAATCATAAAAATGGCTGATGCATCGGATGAGTATGTGTTAAATTTTTTATTTTATTATTTGTTTGTTTATTATTTCTTAACCTTTTATTTTCTTGTAGATTAGATAATTTTATATCATTAGTTTTATCGTCCAGCTCAAAAATTAAATTTATCAATAACTTTTCCATTTTTGTTATATTTTTTCGTTAATAAATGCAAATATTAAAATGCGCAAAAAGAAGCATTAGTGACAGCTGATTAGCAGTGGCAGTGCAAAATAATCATATTATGCACATAGCTGCCAGATTTTTTTTGGTAATATCGTCATATTTTTGGGCAAAAATAGTCATTATCGTCAATATAGCTTATTGAAATCGTCATAAAAACGTCAAATGAAAAAATCGCTTTTTTTACCAACAAAACCTATTGTTATTAAAGGCAAAACATAACAAAACTCTTAAATCAACAAATCTTTTTAAAAAACAACATTATTTAAAATACAGAGATCAAATACTTCACTTAGAATTCACAATAAAATCACATGTAAATAGATTGCATATTTTTCAATACTTTGAAATATATTTATACATTGTATGGAAAAAAATAAAAAAATTCAATTCCTTTAGTTATTTTTTTCAATTTAGTAAAATATGCATTTTAAATTTCATTTTTGGAAACACTTTTTCTAAAAATGCATCAAAACTACAATAAAATTTATACAATAACAATATTATTTTTTAAGAAAATAGACATATACATATTCATACGTATATGTATATATTTTACAAATATCTATTGCAATTAAACATATTGATTAATTCAGTTACAGCTGTCATATCATAGCAGGTACATTTGTTTAGCTTTAAATAATCTTTTGAATATAATATTGCCTCCAAAGACGACTTTTTCAATTTCTTATTTTAGTCTTATTTACGTTTACCTGACTAAATATTCTTTCCATATTTGCTGAATAATGTGGTAAAACTAGGATTTTTGTAATAAATTTAGTCAAAATCGGAAACAAAAGACTAGAATCCCTCTTTGCATCTCTGATAGTTTTTTCCAAAAATCCAGTAGTTATATGTTTTTATCAGGACAATACTTTCAATTGTCTGAACTCTGTTTCTAGCTCTTGATTTTCTGTTTCTTCAACAAAATAGGAAAATTATTTTATAATTTTAGAGAACCAACTTTTTTTTCTTCATTAATAATATTAAATGGATTAATTGGGCCAAGAGCTTTTATTTATTTTCAAAATAAAATCATGATAATATCTGATCACAAAGCTCTATATAAAAATTAACACAATTATTACTAAAATCATATTTTTCTTTTGCATTTATTTGGAATTCTACCAATACGTCTCTGGCAAATATTCCTAAATAAATGTGTTCAAAATTTAAAAAAATGTTTTTGTTTTTATAATCAGTTAAATAAAAGTTTTCAGTTTTAAGCAAACTAGTTTTTAAAAAGTTTCTCATTACAATTTTAAGCAGTTGAAGGTTGCTCTAATAGTACAAATATATGTTGCAAACTTGAATTATTTAAAATCGTCAAAATTAGGGCATAAATCGTCCCATCGTCACTATGTCGTTTTTAGGACCCAAAATCGTTAAAATGACGATAAATCGTCAAATCTGGCAGCTATGATTATGCAGCGCAGTGATGCTTTTACGAACAGGCCCTATTTAACATATTCAGAGAGCATGATCGCACACGAGTAGTTGTGTTTAATGTAGAATTCAGGTTTGTGTTTAATTCATTTTTTTTATTGTCGTCATCAGTAACAAAAGTTAAATAAGCATTTCTATTGCTTGCAGGTTTATTGTTGTTATTGTTGTCAGAAGATAAACTCATTTAGAGTTCTCTTTTTTGGTGTTCACTATAGGAGTTTGTGTATGCAAATATTTATGTATATTACACGCAAGTAAAAAATTAAATAAAACCAGTATAGTAACTGTTTAATCTGTTATGAGTCATTTTCCCCTAACCAACAAAAGTATCAGCAACAGCAGAACATACGCTGCATACACATACTGACGTTGAGTTATTTTCCCTCAACCAACAAAAATACCAACGGCAGCAAAATACCGCTGCATGCATTACTGACGTTATTACCAGTAATTTTCCTACAGACATATGCTGACGTTGCAATACCGCTGCATACATAATATGCCAGTAATTTTCCTACAGATATATGCTGACATTGCAATATCGTGAGAACCGCAATCGGCTGGAAGTTCCACGGGTATGAATATGCTGAATTTGCATACTAACACACTTAGCAATATCGCGGGAATGGCCACACCGGCGGCAGCGAACGTCAGCAGCATCGTTCAATCAGACAGCGAAATTGGGTATAAAAGCGGAGGGTGATTTGGTATGGATGGTCTGCAGAGTCTGTACGTCTGTAGAGTCTTGGCTGAATAGCAGTTCGGGAATATTCTTTAAACGTGTAACAACTAACCAAATACCGGATCAAACACCAGCCTTAAAAAGCGGGTCCCTGTGAAGGCTAAGTAATATTTTAAACTAGATATAAAGCTAACATTTTGTAGTCTGTGGTTAATAAATAAAAATAATAATAAATAAATAATAAAAATAATGTTTTAATTTAACCATAACAAATCTATGTTTTGTTTTTTTTTTTTTTTTTTTTTTTGAGGATTTTAACTTACAATAACTTTTAATATTCAGTTGCGACGATTATAAAAACGCGTCTGTACACTATGAGAGTAGAAACTGATGTGATATGACAGATATGACTCTGAACAAAATTTTTAAATTAGGCGGGGTGGGGCAAGTTGCCCCCGGAATGTTGTTGCTATAGAATTATAAATTAGTTAATAAAATAAATATTATTGGATCATCTTAAGATTTGTTTTGTTCAAGAAGGTCCTTTAATATTCTTGGGAGTAAAATAAACAATAGTTTTAAGCTTTTGCATCTTGCTTCTTTATTTTTTATCTGTTCGACTGACTTTCTGTTCAAGTCCCTTCTCGTTTTTCGGCCAGAATTATTGTATTTAAATGCATTGTTTTATTTTTAATATAAGTATGCGAATTGACGCAAATGTACCCTTAATATTGTGTGACTGTTTTTTTAAGAGATTTTTTTTATGAAGTTTAGATAATTTCATTATGAGCATCTAACACAATTTTTCCTTCGAGAATACGGAAGATTTTTTTGTCCGTTGGCTACACTAGTCGCCAAAAGTAATTCCAAAAGTAACAGAAGTATTTAAACTATGCTCTATACCATATATACTTTATTTTTGAAAAGAGCTCAGTACTAAAATGTGATGCTAATTTAAATAACTATTTCACTTAAATTATTTTTGAAATGTAGATCACGGTTTTGTAGTGGAAATATACAGGCATGTCACAGAAACAAATTCCGATCAAAAGTGGAATGCAAACCGTATTTGCCTTCTTCAGAAAACGTAAACCGAGAAATTTTATCGATATGAAACCACTTTCAATTTTCTAAGTGGAATTGATATTTTAAGTAGTATAGATACTAAGAAACTGTCCAGAACAACTTTGTATGAATAAAAAATGCTATTGACTTAATAATTTTTAGAAAATGTATACATTTCAAACTTTAAAATAAATTTTATTACCAATTTAAGAGAAAATCATTTTAAGATGACTAAATAAACAAACAGTCGTAAACGTTTCATAGCCACCTTTTTATTTCGTACAAACCACTTTTTATTTAGTACAAAAAATAAGGAATTTTGCTTCAATTCCTCTATTTCTGAAACGATGGATATGGCGGGCATTTTTATATATTTTATTTATCAAACACAAAACTATTTTTCAAATTTCTCTTTATTTTCTTTTTGTTTACAACAATCAGCTGCATGTATTTTTCATTAAGTTGCCATATTTAATGCAAAAAAATAACTTCTTAATTATTTTTTTATTTAATGAAAAAGAAAAATTTCTGAAGAAGCTAAAACGAAATTGATCGATTTGGTAATACGGAATGAAATCGATTTCGATTTTATTCTGTGACATACCTGATAATATTTACATCATCACACTTTAATATTAGCTGTGAGGTAAATCTAGTTAAAGTCTGGTAAAATGAGAGTAAACAAAACATTGCTGGATCACAAAATACCACATTTTAAGGCTGAAAATAAACGTCAAAAAGTTCCGTACCATAAACTGCTATTACTTAAAATATCTACTTTCGATATCAAAATAATGTACTGAACACTGCTAACAAGGTATTTGACAACGCAACTGCATAACAAATACAATACGCGAAGCAAGGCGAAAATAATCATCTGAGTTGTCGAGTTTGTTATTTTTCTCAGCAGTCAATCAAATCAAGAGCAAACGATTTTTAGTTTACAAATCAAAGAGAAAGCATAGTTAGAAAAAGTCCTTACTTTAGATTGGTGTTTACATCATACACTCCGTGTCACTTATTTAAAGGCACTAAATATTCCATATTCAGCAGCCTGTATCTTTTGCAATTTCTAACCGATTGCAGAATTTTAAAATGGAACTGGAAGCTACACATCTTGAGATATAAAAAAATCATTACAATAGTGGTTTCTTAACAAAAGAACTTTTTTGGAGCAATTTATAAAAAAAAAAATTTTAATTGCAAAGCACAATCATATGTTTTTAGATTTTAAAAAAGAAAAGATCGATTATCGCATAAAACTGTAGAATAAATTTAAAAAATTCATTCAACATAATTGGATGTAGTAGGAGCGAACTTAAACAATAATAATTCGCTTGGAGATAGCGAATCAATGTATTCATCAGCTTCGCTTTTGTTTACAAAAATATTATTTTTAATTTTAACTAATGTTTGAATTTCAACGTTTCGATTCATAACTTTGTTGAACTTTTCAAAAAATATTTTGTTTCCAAAATTTTTCATCTTTTCTTCCACTTTTTCTATAATAGACAAATTTTCTTTTAAATAAAGTTCTCTTCTTTCTAGTTTGATTATACTTCGGCAAATACACTCGAAATTATCTTTTATGTACGAGATCAGATTTTAAAGATGCATTTTTAAATAGAGCTTTTGCTTTATATATTGATTCCACATCATCATCGGAAAGTGCATTTAACACATTGCAAATTTCTGTATAGTTGTCTCAATAATAAATAAAACCTTTATGCCAATCTAGTTTGCAATGTCAAGAGTTAAAGAATAGAAAATTGCATGTATGAAAAAAGGACAAAATTTTGCTTTTTATTTGCAACAGAAAGATTCAAAAATTATTTTCAAGGGCTGCCAAAGTGCATTATAAGCAAATTCAAATAGAGTATATCAAATAAAGCAATTTTGCAAAAAAAAAAGGTACAAAATAATCAAAATCAAGCTTTTCCAGCAAAAAGCTTTAAAAACTTGCCCTGATTATTATTATTTTTAAATCTATCGGAAAAAACTAAAATCGATGCTTACCGTTCTGAAGGATATTCTAACCGCGCAATAGCTAAAAAAATTGGACGAAGCCCAACAGTTGTCGACAAGGACCCCCGAGGGGTATGGAAAAAATTTTAAAGGAAAGGTTTCATTGTGTTTATCTACGTATGAGAAAAGAAAAATTATCAGAATTGCTTCTAATTCTGCCTTATCCTTGTCAAAAATAAGAGCTGAAGCTAGAGTGCAAGCGAGCAAGTCATCAGTACGCAAAGTAATTAAGAGCTGTGAGTATCTTAAATACCTGAAATTACAAAAAAAAGCCGCCCTTAATGCTCCTCGTAGGGAAAAGCTACTTCAATTCGCAAGAGACTACATGGTGTGGGATGTGTAAATGATTGGAGAACCTTTGTATTTACGGATGAGAAGAAGTTTAATTTGGATGGGCCTGATGGCTACAACTATTATTTCCATGATCTGCGCAAAGAAAAGCGATTTTTGAACCGAAATCACAGCCGAGTGTGCTATTACGTACTATGGCACCATCGATCTTGAATTTCAAAGTGCAAAAAAGAGTGGTGCAAGCTATAAAACGTTATTGGCATCGGATTTTCCGAAGTTCAGTGAACTATTTAGTCCCATATCTTGGATATTGCAACAGTTTAATGCCCCTATACCCAACGCAAGAGTAGTAAAGGAGTTCATTTCAAGCCAGGATGTTAATATTCTTGACTGACCACCACATTCGCCAGATCTAAACATTATCGTAAATGTCTGGGGTTGGTTATCTCGTAAGGTCTATGAAGGGGGTAGACAATTTGATGACAATTAATTTATTAAAAACAGAGCTGGGTTGTACCCATTACTAACAGTTCTTAAACAAAGTAAAATAAATAAAAAAAAAAAACAGTTTTTCATTTCAATTAGTTAAAGTCTTATTCAAGTGAACCAAAAAAAAAATTATAAATTGCTCAAAAAAGGTTCTTTAGTTAAGAAACCACTATTTTCATGTTTTTTTTTATATCTCAAGATCCATTCCATTTAAAATTCTGCAATCGGTTAAAAATTGCAAAAGATACAGGCTGCTGAATGTGGAATTTTTAGTGCTTTTAAATAAGTGAACCGAAGTGTAGTCACGATCTGATAATAACACTGTGATAGTCGAAAAAATAAACTTCGATGAATCCTTTTCGAACTATTAGGGGGGAGTCGCCTGAGTGCGAAAGTACATTTGGAAGTGTCAGATTGGCTCCAGTTTTTGAGAAATCGGTATATATCCATTTTTCATTATAGTGAGTCTTATGGCATAATTTGTTTTCCTATGTGTTTCTTTTTAGTAGTAAAAAATTTGACTGATAAAATAAACCAGAAAAGAAAATCAAATTTAAAAAATTAATGCAATGAAACTGTCTACTAGATTATAATAAAACAATTTAATTCCAAAAATAATTCTGTTGTGTATTATAATTTTAAGATTTCATGCAGCTGAAAAAACACATATGCCCCTATTATGATTCACAACTCATCTAAGTGTAGTTGTCAATGTTACAACTCAACTCAACTATTTCATTGCATTATGATTTACAACTAATTTTCGTTGTCTTCGTTAGGGTTGTCAACCTTAATATGACAACTTTAATCAACTATTAGGTACATACACGCATATGTATGTACATATATTCAAAGTGTGTTGATAATAATTTTGAAAATTTTATATATATTTATAAATTTACGAAGACAACTTATTGAACAGCTGATTGGAAGTTGGGTTGAGTTGTAATCCATAATAAGAATTTGGCAACTACAACTCAACTATCAATTCAGTTGTGAATCATAATAGGGGCAATAGTGGTCGTGCATTTGTACTATGTGTGTATGTTTAGTAGCAACTATAAACGGTTGTAGCTCGCAAAATAGTGAACCGACTTTAACAAACATCTGTCTAGAAATACCTTTAAAATATTATAAATTTTTTAAAAATGAATGCTTAATGTGACCATGAACTACAACATAAACATCAGCTATTAATTATATTTATGTATGTATATATCATTTATGTTTTTCAGTTCGGCATATCATCATTGGTTTGTTTAATTCTACAAGCTGAAAACATTTATGATGCAAAAGATGACATAACCTTAACGGAAAGCAATAAAGATAGTTGGCGACAATTTTTGGATCACGTTGCTTCATCTTTAAATCGAACGATTCAAAATCAAACAATATGCGCCGCCATCGAATCCAATTCAATACAACCCATAATGAATCATTTTGCACGCTTCAAGGACTTAAAATTAGACTCCTTGTTAGCTTTAATTACGGAAGCGGAACAACAAATCAATTGAAAGAATTTAAGCAGTATATAATACTTATTTGATGTTTAATAAATAATGAAGAGCAGACAGCAACAAAATAATGTATTTTCTCAAAAATATTTAATACATTGGGTAAAATGTTTTACACTTTAATTGTTAACCAGACAAAGTTTTAATGCACATGCTTCACTAGTTATGGTGTTTCATTACCATTTTTTTTATACACTTATACATATGTATATTCTGATTGTTTTGCATATGAACGGATTACTTTTAAATTAAGATAAAACATTTGAAACACAAAGTCCAATTACAATAATGTACTCACTTGTATATGATTTAAATATAATACGTTTAACAGTATTTTGGGAAACAATTATGTATGTAGTTAAAAAAACTCAAAGAAAATACATTTTTATATAGCACAGAATAATATGCGGCATATACATATGTATGTAGAAAATGTTGCTCGTAACTAAGCATGTACTTAAAATATTTAGTTAATTAACATTTTGCGACGAGAAAAAAATTATTAATAAATCTTTTGTGAAATTTTTACATGAATAACTGTAAGTTTTTTAAATTGTTGAAAAATCCTTATCCTTATATTCAATTTTTTAATTTTTCGTTCTATTTAAAAATAAAAATACGATATTTTAATGAATATACATATATACATACGAGTACATAAACATATACGTAGTTTTAAATACATAATTTAAATTTTTTAAATATAAACAAATATAATGTTTATCAATTAATATTTCTGTTTTTCATTAATTTTTATATTGGTGTTTTGTAAATATTTGTAAAAGCAAAACCTTAGCATTTAGGACTTAAATTTTATTTAAAATGAAAAAGATGATGAAAAATGTATGTATTTGTTAATATATATATATAATACATGCATACCATAAAAAATTTCAAAATATAATATAAAATAAGCAAATTCTTTTATAATAGAAAAGAGAAATAATTTCAAAATGAAATTAAATGTCGATTTCACGATGTCGAAAAAGTTTTTTAATATTTTTTTATTCGCACAAATACATTTGATACGAAAAGAAAATTTTAGAGTTTGTTTTTGCTTCAAATGGAATTATGCGAATGAAAGATAAAAATTCTTTACACGTTGTGAAATAGGCAGTAAAAGTTCATTTAGGCAAGATTTTTTATTCAATAAATTTTAAGATTAAAGTAATAATAAAAATATATATTCAAACGTGTCCGCAAACGTTACAAAGCGATAAGCATAACTTCCTCATAGAAATCAGTCGAAATAAATATATAACAATTCATTTGATATGGCACCTTTATTTAACTTTGAAACCAAGAAGTGTTGAAAGCCTGTGAACGATGTAAATGTATTGTAAATTAAATTGCATTTCCAAAATTGTCTTTGAAAATTTCATTGCTTTAATTAACTTGGAATTAAATCTCTATTTTATTTATTATATTTGGAATGTGGAATATGGAACATTAATTGGGATATAAATGCTTGTTTTGTAAGTATGTTGTAGATTGAAAAAATTTAATAATACGTACTGTATTTAATTTATTTTAAAATAAAATTAATGCGTAAAAGCTAGAATTTATTGTTTTGGTGACTATCACTTTATTATTAAAACAAAAGCTAAAATGTATATTATTTACGTTTGAATACAGGACAACGTGTGACTGAATAGTTTCTTACCGATTGGGAACTGGTTTTTGCTAGGAAAAATAGACATATACATACATATATGCTTCGAAGTCAAAACACTTATTGTGTAAAAAAATCAGATGGCTACAAAAGTTAAGAAATCATTTATGTATTTATATACTCGTATATTATAATTTAAATACACAGTTGAATGGCCGCAATTTAAATAAATACATATGTACATACATACATACTTATATTATAACATAACAAAAAAAAATTGGATAATCGAATGTACACAGCCCGCGAAAATTCAAAATTCACCTTTTCCTTTGAACAAACTTCGTACATACATACATGTAGAAAATATTTATACACGTTTTCTACAGTTAAACATGTATTTGTTTTTTTTTATTTCACGTTTGTTATAATATACATATGTATCAATTAAAACAATTAAATATGCCGACAATGAAAAACAAACGTGAAATCACCAAAAAAATACATTTTTAACTGTAGAAAACGTGTATAAATATTTTCTACATGTAAATACGAAGTTTGTTCAAAGGAAAAGGAGAATTTTGAATTTTCACGGGCTGTGTACATTCGATTATCCAATTTTTTTTTGTTATGTTGGTACACATGTGTTAGTTAGTCATATATTGGCATTATCAGCCCATTTGGATTAGTAGTTTGTTTTTGACAACTGAAAAGGTTAACTACGTTTGTGTATGTTCTTCCATTTTTTGCTAAATTATGAGCAAAAGCAACGTCGCGTTAGTATTACTCAGGAGTTGTTGAATTCAGCAGCCAAATTTGGCTCCCTGCAACTTTTTCCTATTCCCAAAACTGAAGAGAGCACTGAAAGTTTTGTCACAATTGCTCATAATTTAGCAATTTGTCGTAACAATAAACTACTAATTTAAATGGCCTGATAATGCCAACATATGACTAACACACGTGTACCAACATAAAAAAAATTGGATAATCGAATGTACACAGCCCGCGAAAATTCAAAATTCACCTTTTCTTTTGAACAAACCATGCATATATAATTTTTCCTCTAAAAGCAAGCAATTTCATATGTATAGAAATAAAAAGAAAAAACTAAAAATTTTTTCAAAAAATGTGTAAAAAAGTAATACGAGTACATAATTAGAAACAACATTTGATGTTTTTTATTGTTTTACGTCTGACAATCATCAGTAGATGCATTTAGGTTTTGTTTTTTATTAAACACAATCGTCTAACAAACACCCAATAGCAGCTGGGCGTAACTTTGGGCCTGTTCGTAAATGCATCAGTGCGCTGCATAATATGATTATTTTGCACTGCCACTGCTAATCAGCTGTCGCTTATGCTTCTTTTTGCTCATTTTAATGTTTGCATTTATTAACGAAAAAATATAACAAAAATGGAAAAGTTATTGATAAATTTAATTTTTGAGCTGGACGATAAAACTAATGATATAAAATTATATAATCTACAAGAAAGAAAAGGGTTAATAAATAATAAACAAAACAAATAATAAAATAAAAATTTAACACATACTCATCCGTTGCATCAGCCATTTTTATGATTAGCGTTTTGTGTTTATATGCGCATAATATACTTCAGCGATACATTTTTGAACGCATACCTTTTGCAGAGTTGCCACTGTTTGTGTATATAAACGTACTGCGCATAATATGCGGCGCAGTTTTGCATTTACGCCCCTTTTTCTAATATGAATATGTAAATGATTGCACAAAACAAATAGATGTTTGGCACCAGTTTCGTATGATAGTGTGGCACCTATTTTGCTAAAAACCGTGGCAAAAACCGAAAATTCGACCATAAAATGTTGAAAAATAAGTTGAACTATATTGAAGAGAACATTTCACTGATCAAAAATCAAAAAGCCGTTCTTAAAAAGTCTGAAAATTATGTGAGTTGTGACCGCTCAAAATTAGTATTGGTAATTCTGTTTTGCAAAATTTGAAACCGATTACAACTTTTTCGATTTTATTAAAAAGTTTAGCTCAAGGTAAATTCATAACAGGTAAAGCTGAAAACAGAGCTGATCTCCTCTTTTCTTGCATAATGGAGGCTCGAATGTCAAAATTTTTACATGCAAGCATAGGAGCTTATATGTCAAATGTTGTTGTAATGTTGTAGTATTAACTTTACCTAGGGGGTTACTCTGTATTGCGATGCGAAAGCAAATGCGATGCGATAAGAGTACAATTTGGTACTCTGTAGCGCTTACGCAAACGCTTTCCCAAAATAATTTGAAAAAGCAGCAACACTGGCACCACAAAGTTCACAATAGCGAGAATCAGGGATGATAAATGAGACCGATGAAATGGTACTAAAAAAGTTTTAAAAAAGTACTTTTCAGGTCGAAAAAGTATCAATTTTCTAATAATACATTTTTTATGCACATATTTCACTGTCTTTCAAATTATACTCAATATTACATGTTTTTAAGATTTTAAGAATTTATTCAATGAAAATTGATGAATAAATGCAACAATTCGTTGTTAACTTAAGCCGGTTGCCGTTGTCATTGTAAAAAAGCATACACATTTTATCAACTACTACGAAAGCCTCAACAAAGAAGATGAAAAATATGTTGGTTTTTTTCTTCGTACCTGTAACAAGCCGATCAATAAATGCAACAATTCGTTCTCAACTGAAGACGTTTGCAATTGTCATTGTAAAAAAGCATACACATTTCATCAACTGTTACGAAAACCTCAGCAAAGAAGATGAAGTAAAAAAAATGTTACCATATCACGTATTTATTTGAGATGGTACAAAAAAGTATCAAATGTGTCGCTGGGGTACCACGGTACTTCGGAAGATCAGAAAGTATCAAAAAAAATACCAAAGTATCAACTTTATCATCCCTGGCGAGAATGACAAAATGAAATGTCAAAACTTGTAAACAAAAACATTTAAAACTAATTTTTTGTGCAGTACTTGTTTTTTGTCAAAGCTAAGACTACATAAAGTAAATAGTGATGGATTCTGTGGCCTTATAGTTTGAGGAAGAAAATGAGCATGATAAACGTATTACAAGGAAAATTTTGAGATGGCCACAGGTAAGAATTAAAGAGTAGGTATTATGTGCAAATTGTAGGCGCGTTGTTTGGCATTTCCCCTCTGCAAGTGTTCCTTGGTCAAATCGCTGTGTTGCATCATATACCCCGTTTATACGCATTTCTTATTTGCAAATAAAACTATTTGCAAAAACTTAACTCACTGTTTATACGCAAATAGCATTCAGAAATATTGTTATATTTTTTGTAATGACACGCAGTAAATATATAGTCATCTGGTAGCATCACACATCTTATTTGCAAATAGCTTGTTATTTGCAAATAGTTTTCGAAACCTTTTAAGTTACAATAAAAAAGTAATACGGCAACGCTTTCCACTCTTATTTGCAAATAAGAAGTGCGTATAAACGGGGTAATAAAATCCACTAACATATCGAACTGAGTGTGTAACTTTTTCCTCTTTTCCCTAAAACAATTTTGGTACATATGTAAATATAAAAATACAAATGTAAATATAAAAATTTATTTTCTTAAATGATTCCTTTGCGTTTGATACATTGTAAGCGCAAGATATTTGCGCTTAACGAACGACTTTGACATACACTTTTGCATTACAGAGTGTGGTGATGCCAGATTTGCGAAAGGGAAAAATTAGATGCGAAAGGAAAATACGAAAACGCAATACAGGGTACCAATTGTTCGATAAGGCACCATTTTTCTTGCGCATCGCAATAGAGAGTAACCCCCTGTTATGAATTTGCCTTGGTTTAGTTTACTTTTTAATTAAATTTGACTTAGAAAAATGTTTATGTTTTTTTACGTTAGTAGGCGTGGTGCTTCAAAAGCCCTTCATTTGGGTAGTATTTGGGAACTAAATGGAGTAGAACTAAAGCTCTGTACACATGTCAGATCTAACAATATTGTCAGTAAAATGTTTTGAAAATTTCTTACAACCGTCTGAACTTACAATTTTTGTCTGAACATTGCCAGAAAAGACATTGCCAATGAATTGTAATACATACTACAAACTAACAAAAAATTGTCACAATCTGACAATCGTGTGCACACAATTCGCTTTAATTGTCAGATAATTGCCAGGTATAAAGGCCCAACCATAATGTGCATAAACTGGCTTAAGCTAATGTCAAAATTGAACGAAAAGGGTGTCAAATGGTTAAGCAAATTCGCAGAGCCTTTAAGGTGGCTATAACGTACTTATCCGACTTAAAATTTAGGTAGTTATAGTTGCACACATACATATGTAGCATAAATTCTTATCTTCTTATTTTCGCTGAATAAGTTGAGTCTTGTTCACAAATGTTTATAAAACGATTGTAATTAAAAAAAAATTATGCTAAATTATACGTACATATGTATATACATAATTGTTTTTAATAATTATAAGAAAAGTTACAACCGAAATTACATACTTATGTACTTTGTAGTATTTATTTTGATAACAAAAATACTAAAAAAACTTCTACTAGTGTAAATAAAATATGTTATATAAAATATATGAAATGCCAGTTTCGTTTACAGACACTTCTTTTTTCCACATTTTCTATTAGAATTAATTATCCCCATCGCGAATAAACATTCCCATGAAAAAACTCCCAAACTTTTTGTTTTACTATCGTGAATGAGTCCCATAATTTTTTTTTTTTTGGGAATGAATTCCCACACCTTACAAATATGGCATCGCAAATTTTTACTGCCGCGAATAATTTGACTAAAATTATTCACAACAATTGAAAGTGGGAACAAGAAGTGAACATGTAAGTAGCAATTTGTTTTTTAATCCAGAACTTCATGTAATCACTTTTTTCTCACAGGAGTGTTAATAAAGAACAAATTAATTGTCTGGTTGATGCAATGTGTGCGAATCAAGACTATGTCAAAGGTTTCCAAAAGGATAAAAAAGAGGACATGGGTAAATTTTGAAACGAGTTAAACTTTTGCAAATGGTGTTAATTATTAGCTTAATAAGCGTATCTAAAATTTTTCATGCCTAGGTGAGGATCGACCAAGAACGGATCATAAGAAAAAAACTGACTGAAAACAAAAAAACCGCAACAAAACAAAGCGGATCAGTTTCATCACGTATTTGTCTTCGCTGCAGTAGTTCTATGGATTGATTTGCCTTTTCCAGCAACAGAAAACGCAAATAAACGCTATTCATAATTTTTATCTTATTAGCTTTAATTTCTTTTATTCATACACCACAAAATAAATCCCGCAAAAATTATTTGTTAAATCAAAACAATTCAAAATAAAAACTTTTATTCCCAAGTAATTCACAAAAGAGACTTAAACTCCCAAAATATTCGTGATAACAATTTGTTGGGGATGGGAATACAATTTTTCCCCAAAAAACTTACTTACAACTTACAATTTTTCATTGTCAGATGTTTGAGTTTTGTTCATTTCATTGCCAGTAAATAAACAAACAAAAGCTTTTATTACAGTCGAATTCGGATAAGATTGCTTAATCGAAAATAAAAATTTTTAACTGAAAACCAGAAATCACAAGAAATAAGAAATGATAAACAAATTATTTGGGCACATACTGCAAATAAAACAATACAATCACTATTTACAACAAACGAACAAAGTAATGTTGTGTATGAAATAACATGTATTGGCAATGCAATAGAAAACTGTGGGAAAGTATACGTAGAAACAACGAAGAGAAGTTTAAACACAAGAAAAACTTTACGTATACAACAAAGAACAACCAATACAATAAATAGAAAGGAGTACAAGGACAACATCAGCGCTATCTACATATGTAATTGTAATTAATGAATTTTTAGTGGTTTCTACTTATTTAATTTTACTGGGATATTAGCTTTACTGTGATATTTACTTATTTTACTGTGATAAGTAAGTAAGTAAAATGAGTTTGTATATGTACATCAAATGATCATGTACACGTATATATGTATGTTTTGTTTATAAATTTATCCCTGAAGCAGTTGGAAAATACCAGCGAAACGATGTAATAATAGTTTTTTATTTACATTAGTTTGAACATAAAAATGACCTTGAAAGACTACATAGTTTAATCTACTACTTGACATAAAAATTTTTATTTACATATGTATTTATTTTTATAATTTTTTTTTTTAATTAGGACAAGCAATCAGGGGATGACCCCTACGTATGCATGGCATTGTGCCGGAACTAGAAAAAAAGTTTTGGGAGGAGGATAAACGGAGTAGTGTTTGTGGACATTCGATTTGAACCCTAACACACTGAAAGTGGCAGGAAAGACCTCTGCGGGGAGTTTATTCCACATACGAACAGTACGCCTAAAGTACGAATTCTCTCTGTAATGCGTAGTGCGGTTCACTGGCATATCGACCATAAAGGGATGTGCCCTTGATGAAGAACGTGTTGTACGTGAAAAGTGACGGGTTTCGATAACAAGTTCCCTGATTTCATTAAACCACATTCCGTTGTAGTAGCGATAGAACAATGAAACACACCTAACATTGCGTCGATTCTTCAGTGAGTCAATAGAGTTGGCTACCTTACTGTCACCAATAAGCTTCTTCGCCCTATCGTGTACGCGGTCGAGTAAATTCAAAATAGATTTTGAAGCACCGGCCCATACATGAGAGTTGTATTCCATTTTAGGTCGGATAAAGGTGGTATAAATACTAAGGAGATCAGATGGAGTGAAGTATGTCCTACACCGTCTTAAATAGCCGAGGCACTTGAATGCTTCTTTTGAGACATGAAAAATGTGATTATTCCACCGAACATCACAATGAATTTTCATGCCAAGAACATCAAGAGCTTCTGATTCCTCAATATCTATACCATCCATGTTTACAGATGGAGCAGCATGTCCGGTCATACGTCTGTGCGTGAGCATAACACACTGGGTCTTTCGTGCATTAAAATTGACCCTATTAGCATGACCCCAATTTTTGAATGTCAGGAGATCGCGATTTAGCGTATCATTCATATTTTGCCGCATTGCCCGGATCTCCGACTGGTTTGGCCTGTTACTGAATGAATACGAATGAACTAAGCTGCTGTCATCTGCAAAAGAGTAGATAGGATTGGAAGTTTGACGTAGAAGGTCATTAAGAAAAATAAGAAAAAGGGTAGGAGAAAGAACGGAGCCTTGCGGTACCCCTGTATTTATCTTGAACTCGTTTGATGAAACCCCATCTACAACAACTCGTATATATAAATTTTAAAGTACTTAAGCGAGTGTTACAAGAAAATCCGCTTGAAAGAAAAACCGCTTAGTTGAAAAATACTTTGGTTAGAAATAAGACAATTTATGTAAAACAAACACCGAATAAAAGAAAATATTGTTAATTTACTGGTGACGAAATATTTTTTAGAGACGGCTCATTTCAATTAAATATAATTAACTATTTATTATTTTGTTGTAAGCTTATATTTCAATTTTTAAAATGAAAAACAAAACAAAAATGTTTTCTTCTAATACTATATTTTCGTTTTACAGACCAATTTAGAAGTGAGTTCTTTTAACTGAAACGTTTTTAACTCATCCGAAATTCTTTTTATTGAATATCTCGCATAAGCGAAACAAACTGCTTGTAGTTTTACATTTCCGCTTAACCGATTCCAACTGTATTATCTTTCCTTTAAAAGTATGCTATACATTGCATACATAGCTGCCTGATTTTTTGGAGGTAATATCGTCATATTTGAGGGAAAAAATCGTCATTATCGTCAATATAGCTTATTGAAGTCGTCATAAAACGTCATATGAAAAAACCTACTTTTTTTCAACAAACATATTTAATTAGAGGCAAAACATAACAAAACACTAAATAAACAAATCTTACAAATAAAACAGCATTCTTTTGAATACAGAGGTCAGATACTTCATTTAGAATTCACAATAAAATCACATATAAATAAATTGCATGTTTTTCAATACTTTGAAATATTATAGACATTGTATGGAAAAATTAAATCATTTAGTTATTATACCCTTCATCAAAAATGGTAATTTAGTAAAATATGCATTTATTAGAATGTTAATTTAAGCTATAGGTCTTTTTATTTTAATATATATATATTGTTGTTTATATATATATTTATTTTCGATATTTCGCTAACAATTTGTTAGCATCTTCAGGAAATTTTATAAATTATTTGAAATTTTAATATTGATTTGTGTATTGGGTGTCATAAAATTTTTTCAATAATTTTTTATGGAAAAAGTCTAGGAAAATTTAACTACAGTATATAAAAAGGTTTTTGTATAAAATGTCACAAAAATTGTTTCCAAATTTTAACATAAAAAAATTATTGAAAATGAGTTAAGTATTGGATAGATATAAAATTTTTTAACATAGAAAAAATTATTAAAAATGTTATGTTATAAAAATAGTTTTTAAAAAATTAACATTGAATTTAATATATCAACACAATTAACATTAAAATGTATAGTATGTATCCAGGTTGTTTTTTAACATAGAAAAAATTATTAAAAATGTTATGTTATAAAAATAGTATTTAAAAAAATTTAACATTGAATTCAATATATCAAAACAATTAACATTAAAATGTGTAGTATGTATCTAGGCTGTTTTTTAAATATAAATATCAAAAATTATTTTCAAATTTTTATAAGCTTTATAAAAGTTAAGAATAATAAAAATCCTACAGGAAATTAAGTTATTATTGGTGTAAAACCAAGAAGCAATAATGTGATTATTTTCCTGTGGGACGATAATATAATTAGATATGTAATTAAACAAAGTAACAAAAATTCATAGTGAAACAAGAAACAATCATTTAACATTTAGATTTTTACTAACTAAATATCTATAATTCTGTGCTAAATTTTCTGTATCTACTTTGAAATTTATTCTTTGTGTTGCTGGTGTATTAATTATCTCTAACATTTCTAACATCAAACGCTGTTTATAATTATTTTCTGTATTCAGAATTGAAACATTTTCAAAGTTAGGAAAGTGAACTAATCTGGAACAATGCGATGACAACGCTGTCTTCTGTGAATTGATATGCCTATATTTCTGATCTGACTTATGACCTGCTATTCTCGTTTTTAATTTATTTTTGGTAGTACCTACATATACCATGTTACAATTCTCTCCATCATTTCCCCTGCAAGGTATTTTGTAAACTACATTCGATCTATCCCATTTATCAATTTTGTCCTTAGTTCTACTAAATAATTTATTTAATGTGTTATAGGTTCTATGAGCTATTCTATATTTGTTCGTATCAAAAATCTTTGATTTTGTCAATCTCTCTGAAATCTCAGGAATATACGTTAAGGACTTGTATATTCTCTGTTCTGTAATACTATCTATATTATTAATTATTTTATGTTTGTGTCTATATATTAATTTATTAATTAAAGAACTGGGGTAATCATTCTCTCTCAAAATACTTCTTATCTTCCTCTCATTCTTGTTGTGAAACTGTTTGTCACTTATAGTTAAAACTCTTTCTATGAAATTTCTAGCTGTATTAATAATAATATGTTTGCTATGTTTAGAATAGTAATTAATTAACCTTCCCGATGCTGTTGGTTTCTGGTACCAATCTATCAATAATCTATTATCTTTTCTAATAATACTAGTATCTAGATAATTGATCCTTGAGTTATATTCCTTTTCAACAGTAAATTTAATATTAGAATTAAATTCATTAAATGTCAAAAGCACCTTATCAATTTCACATTCAGGAATAATGCAAAACAGATCATCTACATACTTAGTCATCAATCTGGGAATCGCATTCAATTTTTGAATAGATAAATCCAATAATTTCTCCATAACTTTATCTGCAACAATTGGAGATGCTGGAGATCCCATTGGAAGACCATTTTGTTGCATAAATATATTTCCATTATATTGAAAATATCTATTATCCTCTATGCAAAATTTTAAAATACGTAAAAATAAATCCTTATCTATATTTGTATAATCCTTAATCATATCCCATTTTTCTTCAATGGTATTTATCGCAACATCAACAGGTATACTGGGAAATAAAGACACAACATCAAAAGAAATCAATATTTCATCATTTGATATCTGTTGATCTTTTATCCTGTTTTTAAACTCTACAGAATTCTTGATATTATATCTAGAGTTCTTCGTAATATTCCGTAAAATATTTGTTATGTATTTACATAACTCATATGATGGAGAATTAATAAAAGAACATATAGGCCTTAATGGAAAACCTTCCTTATGGATCTTTGGTAATCCATATAAACGCGGTGCAATTGCAACGTTAGTTTTAAGCCTATTTTTCTCAGTAGAAGATACTATTTCCTTCCTATATAATTCTTCAACTATATTATTGTTAATTTTTTGTAACTTGCTAGTTGGGTCTCTATTTAATGAAGTATATTCCCTAGTATCTCCTATAATATCATTAATCCTAGAATTATAATCATGTCTATTAATTGCTACAGTAGTATTACCTTTATCTGAATTAACAATAAATATATCCCTGTGTTTTTTTAAAAATCTATCAGCTATATTTACCTTATCTATCATAAACCTATCTCTATTAGATAATCTATTTTTATTTAAATGATTATCAATAACTGCTGTTAATCTATTTCTAGCTATTTCTTGTTCTTCCTTTCTATTAAAAGTTCTAACTAACTCTTCTCCTTCAGAAATTATTTTTAAAATAGGAAATTCGTTTGCTTTTACTGGTAAAGCATGTTTTTTCCCGAGTAAAAGAATCCACTGAACATCGCTAGGTATATCACAATTGGTTTTATTAAAAAACCATTTCTCATT
Source organism: Lypha dubia (assembly GCA_947311025.1). Taxonomy (NCBI): domain Eukaryota; kingdom Metazoa; phylum Arthropoda; class Insecta; order Diptera; family Tachinidae; genus Lypha; species Lypha dubia. The sequence goes on from OX371260.1 coordinate 74,429,623, forward strand.
ATACCTAATATTTAACTCTTCTAATTGTAATATTTTAAGATTATCAAATTTCTTCTTTTGTATAATATTTACCTTCTTCATATATGTAGCCGTTAAATTCTCCTCAAAATATAAAAACTCAACCATTTCCTCCAGAGTGAAATGTTTCTTCAATTCACCAATAATTATTTCCCTTTCCCTTTGAAAATGTTTCAATAATTCGTGTTTTTCTCTTATTGCTATCCTTAAAACTCTGTTCTGTATATCCTGTGTATATTTTGAAATTTGTTGGATTTGATACAGGATTAATATATTATAGGATTAATGATATTATAGGAGATACTAGGGAATATACTTCATTAAATAGAGACCCAACTAGCAAGTTACAAAAAATTAACAATAATATAGTTGAAGAATTATATAGGAAGGAAATAGTATCTTCTACTGAGAAAAATAGGCTTAAAACTAACGTTGCAATTGCACCGCGTTTATATGGATTACCAAAGATCCATAAGGAAGGTTTTCCATTAAGGCCTATATGTTCTTTTATTAATTCTCCATCATATGAGTTATGTAAATACATAACAAATATTTTACGGAATATTACGAAGAACTCTAGATATAATATCAAGAATTCTGTAGAGTTTAAAAACAGGATAAAAGATCAACAGATATCAAATGATGAAATATTGATTTCTTTTGATGTTGTGTCTTTATTTCCCAGTATACCTGTTGATGTTGCGATAAATACCATTGAAGAAAAATGGGATATGATTAAGGATTATACAAATATAGATAAGGATTTATTTTTACGTATTTTAAAATTTTGCATAGAGGATAATAGATATTTTCAATATAATGGAAATATATTTATGCAACAAAATGGTCTTCCAATGGGATCTCCAGCATCTCCAATTGTTGCAGATAAAGTTATGGAGAAATTATTGGATTTATCTATTCAAAAATTGAATGCGATTCCCAGATTGATGACTAAGTATGTAGATGATCTGTTTTGCATTATTCCTGAATGTGAAATTGATAAGGTGCTTTTGACATTTAATGAATTTAATTCTAATATTAAATTTACTGTTGAAAAGGAATATAACTCAAGGATCAATTATCTAGATACTAGTATTATTAGAAAAGATAATAGATTATTGATAGATTGGTACCAGAAACCAACAGCATCGGGAAGGTTAATTAATTACTATTCTAAACATAGCAAACATATTATTATTAATACAGCTAGAAATTTCATAGAAAGAGTTTTAACTATAAGTGACAAACAGTTTCACAACAAGAATGAGAGGAAGATAAGAAGTATTTTGAGAGAGAATGATTACCCCAGTTCTTTAATTAATAAATTAATATATAGACACAAACATAAAATAATTAATAATATAGATAGTATTACAGAACAGAGAATATACAAGTCCTTAACGTATATTCCTGAGATTTCAGAGAGATTGACAAAATCAAAGATTTTTGATACGAACAAATATAGAATAGCTCATAGAACCTATAACACATTAAATAAATTATTTAGTAGAACTAAGGACAAAATTGATAAATGGGATAGATCGAATGTAGTTTACAAAATACCTTGCAGGGGAAATGATGGAGAGAATTGTAACATGGTATATGTAGGTACTACCAAAAATAAATTAAAAACGAGAATAGCAGGTCATAAGTCAGATCAGAAATATAGGCATATCAATTCACAGAAGACAGCGTTGTCATCTCATTGTTCCAGATTAGTTCACTTTCCTAACTTTGAAAATGTTTCAATTCTGAATACAGAAAATAATTATAAACAGCGTTTGATGTTAGAAATGTTAGAGATAATTAATACACCAGCAACACAAAGAATAAATTTCAAAGTAGATACAGAAAATTTAGCACAGAATTATAGATATTTAGTTAGTAAAAATCTAAATGTTAAATGATTGTTTCTTGTTTCACTATGAATTTTTGTTACTTTGTTTAATTACATATCTAATTATATTATCGTCCCACAGGAAAATAATCACATTATTGCTTCTTGGTTTTACACCAATAATAACTTAATTTCCTGTAGGATTTTTATTATTCTTAACTTTTATAAAGCTTATAAAAATTTGAAAATAATTTTTGATATTTATATTTAAAAAACAGCCTAGATACATACTACACATTTTAATGTTAATTGTTTTGATATATTGAATTCAATGTTAAATTTTTTTAAATACTATTTTTATAACATAACATTTTTAATAATTTTTTCTATGTTAAAAAACAACCTGGATACATACTATACATTTTAATGTTAATTGTGTTGATATATTAAATTCAATGTTAATTTTTTAAAAACTATTTTTATAACATAACATTTTTAATAATTTTTTCTATGTTAAAAAATTTTATATCTATCCAATACTTAACTCATTTTCAATAATTTTTTTATGTTAAAATTTGGAAACAATTTTTGTGACATTTCATACAAAAACGTTTTTATATACTGTAGTTAAATTTTCCTAGACTTTTTCCATAAAAAATTATTGAAAAAATTTTATGACACCCAATACACAAATCAATATTAAAATTTCAAATAATTTATAAAATTTCCTGAAGATGCTAACAAATTGTTAGCGAAATATCGAAAATAAATATAAATATAAACAACAATATATATATATTAAAATAAAAAGACCTATAGCTTAAATAAACATTCTAATAAATATAAAGAAAAGGTCAAATAAAATAGAATATAAATACAAATAAAGAGAGCAAATCCATCAACAAAATGGACTATAGCTGTTTCAAGAAGAACAACCAAACTAGGATATATATAAACTTGATGAAGTCAATTAGGAATAAATTTGTACGGACGAAGTCAGCAATAACCTTTTTAACAAGATGTAAGAATGCAGGGATAATTCCAAATTTCATAAAGGTCACAACGAGGAATATTTCGAACATTTTCAATAAGGATAGACTACCCAGGATTCAACAACAAATTTCAAAATATACACAGGATATACAGAACAGAGTTTTAAGGATAGCAATAAGAGAAAAACACGAATTATTGAAACATTTTCAAAGGGAAAGGGAAATAATTATTGGTGAATTGAAGAAACATTTCACTCTGGAGGAAATGGTTGAGTTTTTATATTTTGAGGAGAATTTAACGGCTACATATATGAAGAAGGTAAATATTATACAAAAGAAGAAATTTGATAATCTTAAAATATTACAATTAGAAGAGTTAAATATTAGGTATAATGAGAAATGGTTTTTTAATAAAACCAATTGTGATATACCTAGCGATGTTCAGTGGATTCTTTTACTCGGGAAAAAACATGCTTTACCAGTAAAAGCAAACGAATTTCCTATTTTAAAAATAATTTCTGAAGGAGAAGAGTTAGTTAGAACTTTTAATAGAAAGGAAGAACAAGAAATAGCTAGAAATAGATTAACAGCAGTTATTGATAATCATTTAAATAAAAATAGATTATCTAATAGAGATAGGTTTATGATAGATAAGGTAAATATAGCTGATAGATTTTTAAAAAAACACAGGGATATATTTATTGTTAATTCAGATAAAGGTAATACTACTGTAGCAATTAATAGACATGATTATAATTCTAGGATTAATGATATTATAGGAGATACTAGGGAATATACTTCATTAAATAGAGACCCAACTAGCAAGTTACAAAAAATTAACAATAATATAGTTGAAGAATTATATAGGAAGGAAATAGTATCTTCTACTGAGAAAAATAGGCTTAAAACTAACGTTGCAATTGCACCGCGTTTATATGGATTACCAAAGATCCATAAGGAAGGTTTTCCATTAAGGCCTATATGTTCTTTTATTAATTCTCCATCATATGAGTTATGTAAATACATAACAAATATTTTACGGAATATTACGAAGAACTCTAGATATAATATCAAGAATTCTGTAGAGTTTAAAAACAGGATAAAAGATCAACAGATATCAAATGATGAAATATTGATTTCTTTTGATGTTGTGTCTTTATTTCCCAGTATACCTGTTGATGTTGCGATAAATACCATTGAAGAAAAATGGGATATGATTAAGGATTATACAAATATAGATAAGGATTTATTTTTACGTATTTTAAAATTTTGCATAGAGGATAATAGATATTTTCAATATAATGGAAATATATTTATGCAACAAAATGGTCTTCCAATGGGATCTCCAGCATCTCCAATTGTTGCAGATATAGTTATGGAGAAATTATTGGATTTATCTATTCAAAAATTGAATGCGATTCCCAGATTGATGACTAAGTATGTAGATGATCTGTTTTGCATTATTCCTGAATGTGAAATTGATAAGGTGCTTTTGACATTTAATGAATTTAATTCTAATATTAAATTTACTGTTGAAAAGGAATATAACTCAAGGATCAATTATCTAGATACTAGTATTATTAGAAAAGATAATAGATTATTGATAGATTGGTACCAGAAACCAACAGCATCGGGAAGGTTAATTAATTACTATTCTAAACATAGCAAACATATTATTATTAATACAGCTAGAAATTTCATAGAAAGAGTTTTAACTATAAGTGACAAACAGTTTCACAACAAGAATGAGAGGAAGATAATAAGTATTTTGAGAGAGAATGATTACCCCAGTTCTTTAATTAATAAATTAATATATAGACACAAACATAAAATAATTAATAATATAGATAGTATTACAGAACAGAGAATATACAAGTCCTTAACGTATATTCCTGAGATTTCAGAGAGATTGACAAAATCAAAGATTTTTGATACGAACAAATATAGAATAGCTCATAGAACCTATAACACATTAAATAAATTATTTAGTAGAACTAAGGACAAAATTGATAAATGGGATAGATCGAATGTAGTTTACAAAATACCTTGCAGGGGAAATGATGGAGAGAATTGTAACATGGTATATGTAGGTACTACCAAAAATAAATTAAAAACGAGAATAGCAGGTCATAAGTCAGATCAGAAATATAGGCATATCAATTCACAGAAGACAGCGTTGTCATCTCATTGTTCCAGATTAGTTCACTTTCCTAACTTTGAAAATGTTTCAATTCTGAATACAGAAAATAATTATAAACAGCGTTTGATGTTAGAAATGTTAGAGATAATTAATACACCAGCAACACAAAGAATAAATTTCAAAGTAGATACAGAAAATTTAGCACATAATTATAGATATTAAGTTAGTAAAAATCTAAATGTTAAATGATTGTTTCTTGTTTCACTATGAATTTTTGTTACTTTGTTTAATTACATATCTAATTATATTATGGTCCCACATTAGTGCTTCTTGGTTTTACACCAATAATAACTTAATTTCCTGTAGGATTTTTATTATTCTTAACTTTTATAAAGCTTATAAAAATTTGTAAATAATTTTTGATATTTATATTTAAAAAACAGCCTAGATACATACTACACATTTTAATGTTAATTGTTTTGATATATTGAATTCAATGTTAAATTTTTTTAAATACTATTTTTATAACATAACATTTTTTATAATTTTTTCTATGTTAAAAAACAACCTGGATACATACTATACATTTTAATGTTAATTGTGTTGATATATTAAATTCAATGTTAATTTTTTAAAAACTATTTTTATAACATAACATTTTTAATAATTTTTTCTATGTTAAAAAATTTTATATCTATCCAATACTTAACTCATTTTCAATAATTTTTTTATGTTAAAATTTGGAAACAATTTTTGTGACATTTCATACAAAAACCGTTTTATATACTGTAGTTAAATTTTCCTAGACTTTTTCCATAAAAAATTATTGAAAAAAATTTTATGACACCCAATACACAAATCAATATTAAAATTTCAAATAATTTATAAAATTTCCTGAAGATGCTAACAAATTGTTAGCGAAATATCGAAAATAAATATAAATATAAACAACAATATATATATATTAAAATAAAAAGACCTATAGCTTAAATAAACATTCTAATAAATATAAAGAAAAGGTCAAATAAAATAGAATATAAAAAAAAAAAAAAAAAGTAAAATATGCATTTTAAATTCAATTTTAAACACTTTCTTAAAATGTATAAAAACTACAATAAAATTTATGCAATAAAAATATAATTGTTAAAGAAAATAGACTTATATATTAAAGTCCTGCATGATCTACCCTTTACATAAGCATTCTGATGTGTTCATCATAAAGTGTCTATGTTCGAACACAATTAGCTTTCTGAACACATGTTTGACTTAACTCCGACGTCAGTAAGCAAAAGTTTGTTCATATCATAAACGAATGAACTCTGTTTATTATTAATTGAATATGCTTTTGTGATCATGAACGCATGCCCGTGTTTATGGACATATGGATATGTTCGAAGTTCGGAATAAGAATTTTTCAAGTTATTGTATTTGAAATAAGTTTTTCTTTTATGTATGTATATTCTGTTTTTTACAAATCTCCTGTCCATACGGTATTTTGCATACCTAAAGAAACTAGAATATTGTAAGTAAATTTGATTTAATAATATTAATATTATTAGATTTAGTGAAAATAAATTAAATTTTTGTAAGAAAATATCTGAGTTTTTATATCTAGTAAGCGATTGAGTAAATTTTTGATTGTGAAGATATTATATTTTTAATTTTGGATTTTACAGAAAATATGCAGAGTTTGAGCCCTGAGAGTTTTGATGCTTCACAAATCAAAGCTAAAATAATAAGCGGCGATTATAAAATTGTTCCGAAAATCGGAAAGAGTAAGGCCTGGAAATTTTTTGGGGAAGTTGATATGAATGGAATAGTAAACAAATCAGTAGTAGCGCGCAAGTTTTGCAATACAGTTTACAAATTTTATAGCACTTCTGTTTTGTTGCGGCACAAATGCTGTAAAGAGTCCTTAAAGCGAAGCGAACATAACGTTGATGTAGACTGTAGTGCCATTACTGGCATTTACATCCCTGCATATCGAGACTCGATTTGCATATCGTTATGCAAAGGTATGTATCGACTCTCGATACATTTCTGTATGTACATAGCTTAAGAATAACAGAACAGTCGAGACTGAATCATCAAAGGGATAACATATTTTTCATTTTTCATTTGAAACATAAAATATAATTAAAGCTCATTAAAATTTATTAAAATAGGTAGTATACATATATATGTACTAAGTTTTTTTTGTACAACTGTACCAAATTTAAAAGAAAAAAAAACCGGGGAAAATTATATACATATATACAAAAAAAAAGAGAACAAAACCGAAAATAACAAGTGGAAAAAACAGGTACAGAAAAAAAACAAAATTGAAATGTTATAAGATAAATGCATCAAGAATTTTTGTAAGCTTTATTGTTATATAGAATATTGACTTGAGTCAAAAATACCAACATTGTTAAAAATTAAAAAAACTCACAGGGCTATAATTTTTTACCTAAAATTTTTTTTTTTATTTTTATATTATTATTACTACGAATAAACGTAATCATTATTCGAACTTATATTGACGTACATAGGAAAAGTAATATTATCAGGCTTAAGTTCAGGTTTATTTTATTAATGAAAATTCAAAATTCCTAAGAGTTTTTTATGTTAAAAAATATTATTATTTATATCCAGTCAGTTTTTAGCTCTCGTATTTTTTTTTCTCGGTTCTATTTCTGTTGAAAACTGGTTAAATAGTTGATATTCTTCTCAATTAGTATCTACTTTACGAAAATTGTAAAGATGGATACTTGAACGCTGATGAGAGGTGTAGCGGCCTTGAAATCAGTACTGATACGTTCTGCTAAAAACTGATTGGATATAAATAATAATATTTTTTAACATAAAAAAACTCTTAGGAATTTTGAATTTTCATTAATTCAATACAACTGAACTTGAGCCTGATAATATTACTTTTCATATGTACAAACATTTTTTTGTAATTTTTTCGGCGCTCTCTCTTGATTCCGCAGTTACGGGTTTCAAAACTTCAATATATTATTGATCATAAGGCCTACAATATAGAACGAATATAAACGACATAGGTATCACTTCAAAATGCTCTAAATAACTCATTTAATTCTTAAAATCATAATTAAAGAAGCATAACTTACATATTTCATCAGATTTCAAGTATACACCAAATAAAAGCATGATAAGTTCTCTGTAAAAGTGAAAAGTCGGATAAAAAAATTTTAAAATTGAATTTCACTCGCAATGGGTAAATTGTTTTAAAAAATTTGTATACCAGTATAAACGTATTTTAGAGAAGTTTAGAGTGATATCTACATTGCTTATATTCCATATTCTAGGAGTTATGGCCAATAAAAAATAAGTTTTGAACCCCTTAACTCCGGGGCCAAAAGAGATCCATGAGATAAATTTGTTTCGGTCAAAGCGAATCCATACAAAGTGATGTGAGTGGCGAATTAAATTCGCCGTATTCAATTCGCCCCAGCGAACTTTAAAAAAGTAAAAGCGTTGAATATGCACCACTGTAATATACATAAATGAATCATTGCAACAATTCAGGATCAGCTGTTTACTGTGTATCTGTCGTTTCCAAAATAATTAAGTAGCTGTCTAAACTAGAGTTGGGTTTTTCAGCTCAGTTGAGTGAGCGCTCTTTTCCGCTCAGCTCAGTTAACTGAACTAGTTCGCTCTTTTAGTTCAATAGCTCACTTTAGTTCAATAGCTCAGTTTAGTTCAATAGCTCAGTTTAGTTCAAACAAATGGACAACAAATATCGCTTAATAAAACACATACGCACACACTCGAACAAAGTGCTCTGTTTTCATTGCGGTGAATTATTTAGGACAAAGACTACACTATTTGATCATCTTAGACGTCAGCCAGATAATAATGGTAAGTAGAATAGTATTTTTAATATTTTTGTTTTCGATTGTTTTTGACATCATGTATTGCACTTCATAGATTTTTTGCCTTTCATTTATTGATTGTAAAATATTTTTGTTTCCAGCTCAAAAATATCAATGTGCTCAGTGTTTTAAATATTTTGCAAGCAAAAAATTATTACGATCTCATATGTCACTCCTGCGAACAAGCATTTAAGAATGGTAAAACTCTATCCGGTCATCTGATCACACAAAGCATGATTTCCAACTTCCATCCAGAAACCGACGTTTTACCTATCGAATTGATGAAAATGGATTTTACCGCTTAGAAACAACAGCTATTGAAAGTTTAGAGGTAACTGAACAAATATTAACACCAAATTCCTTTGAAACAACTGAAGTAACTCAGGATAGCAGTCGTTATGAAATTATTTCCAAAACTAGTAAAAAGATGTCCCCCAACTTGTACGTGAAGTTGTTATACCACTACCATGCTTGGATTGATGTTTAATAAATAATTTATAAAAAGTAATTTCTTCATTATTTTATGAATATATGCAAATGCATATATAGGACGTATGTATGTATATGGATGGCTACATTTAAAATGTTTATTAATAATTTTTTTACAAAAAAATAAATGCCATATCGAAGAAACAAATACAAACAAATTCTCTCTTTCTTACAATCTATCTACTTATCTATATAAAACATTTTTGCTTCTTATTTTCCTTTGATCTTTTTAATGATGTAAATCGTTATTTGTAGAGCTATAATTATAAAATATAATTATATATAAATATAAAACTGAAATGAAAAATTAATAAAAAAATACTTCGTACATTACAAATACAACATGGAAAATTGTTATTATTGGAAAAAGAATTAGTTATGTTTTATACAACATCTTAAAACAATAATTCTCTCTTTTTTAAACCTTTTTGGTGGCCCTTATAAGGGCCGATAGTGGTTCAGCCAACATGTTTTAAACAATAATTCTCTCTTCTTTAATCTTTTTGGTGGCACTTATAAGGGCCGTTTAAAACAATAATTATCTCTTTTTTAATCTTTTTGGTGGCACTTATAAGGGCCGTTTAAAACAATAATTATCTCTTTTTTAATCTTTTTGGTGGCCCTAAAAAGGGCCGACCATCTTCTTAGCTATTAAAAAAAGAAAAAAAAAATAGAAAAAAGAAATTAAAATTCACAAATGGACCCAGAATTTTCTTCAGAAGTGGGCACGAATTCCAATGCTGTGAAAATAAAAAAAAAAACGTGTATTATAATAAAACAAATAACAATTCAAATATTTTAAAATTATTTTAAACATAAATTACTAAATAAAAACATTACGACATTTTCTTCACCAGTGGGCTGGGATTCGAATGCTATAAAAAGAAAAAAATAATCATATAAAAAAGGTCCCAGTATCTTCTTCATTCTTCACCCAGAATTTTCTTCAGAAGTGGGCACGAATTCCAGTGCTGTGAAAAGAAAAAAAACTTTATATATTAATAAAAGAAATCACAATTCAAATATTTTAATATTATAATAAATAACAATAAAATAATAAAAATAAAAAGCATTTTATATTCAAAATATTTTAGTCTTTATTTAGGTACTTATTCTAAAGTAAATAATGCAAAATTTATATAATATATGTGCATGTAGGTTTAATATAAAAAAAAATTTTTTAACTATTAAACTATGTATGTATTATGCCTGCATAACACATATGTACTTATGTTTATCTACATATATATATATATATATATATATATATATATATATATATATATATATATATATATATATATAAATATATTATATATATATATTTACATATTGTTATGTAAAAAAACTGAACTAGATACTTTATCCGGTTGTAACATAGTACGCCTTTGACTTATTATTTGTCCTGTAGCCGAAAATATACGTTCACATGGGACTGATGTGGCCATAATGCAGAGTCTTTTTAGGGCGTATGAGTAGACTCTTGGATACAGATGTTTTCGATCTTTCCACCATAAGAGAGGGTCGTTTCGTCTACCTAAATACTCCTCGTTTAGATATTTATCAAACTCTCTTATACCAGCGGCTACATTACTTTCAGGTCTCACGGTTCTCCTGAAATCCGCATCGTACTGTTCCCAAAAGTCGTAACCGGTCGAATGACTTTCTGGATTTTCTGCACCATCATGTGAATCAGGCGTATCAGTATCCGAACTGTTGGGTAGTCTTATTAAGCTAATTCTATTTCTAAGAATTTTTACGGCACTTTCGTATGCTGTGTCGTTTTTGAAACGCTTTCTCTTGAATCTCGGGTCAAGAATTGTACTCTCAGCATACAAAGAGTTTCTTTCCAGCTCGCCAAATCGAAATAATAGTTCCCTTTGCAGCACTTTCAGCATTTTATTTATAATTTCTCTTTCCGAACTACATTTGGAAATTTCCGATTCCAGCAAGTTCGCTATAACTGTAGCCTTTGAAAGGCTTACGCTTTTTTCGGCGGAAACTTCTTTTGTGACAGCGTAAAAAGGTCTTAAAATTGGAATAATTTCGTTAATGAGATCCCACTCATCTAAAGGTAGTAACAGGTCTGGGCGAGTTAACGAAAGCGTTGTAATTACCGCTTCTTTAAGGTAATTAATTCTTTCCAGCATTTCATATGTGGAGTTCCACCGGGTAATCACATCTTGCTTGAGCTTTAGATTATCAAGCTTCATTTGTGTCTGCGTTTATTTCAGCTTTCGCAGACCTTGGGAACTCTTATGAAAATATTCCACAATTCTTTTAATTTTCGTCACTGTCGTACATACCTCAGAAAGTGAAGCTTGTACAATGAGATTTAATGTATGGGCAAAACATCCGATATGCCTCCATTGTCCCTGACGAATAGCTCCGGTGATATTTGCAGCGTTATCGCTTACAACAGCGGTGATTTTATTAGTTATATTATATTTATTCATAACATCCTTCAAAAACTTCATCAAATTTTCAGAAGTGTGTCTCTCCTCGAATTCGTCGCACGCAATTAGATGAGACTGAAGCACAGTATTGTCATCTATATAGTGCGCTGTAACTGCCAAATAGCTTGTATTTGTTTGCGATGTCCAACCGTCCGTTGTTAGACATACCGCGGCAGATAACAAAAGTTTTTTTTTGACATCAGTTAATATCTCACTATATACTGTTTGCAAAATGAGATTGCTTAGCGTCTTTCTTGCTGGTAGCTTATATCCCGGGCAATTAGAGACGTCTTCGATAAGCTTTTTAAACGAAGGCTCATCCACAATCCTTAGTGCGTGATGCCCTTTTGCTACAAACTCTAAAAGTGTGTTGTCTACCTTCTCTACTTGATCCGCTGAAGGTGGCTTGCGCATAAATTGCGTAATCCGTTGTTGTGGTTGACTTGAAACTCTCACACTAGTAGTTGGATGCTCAGCATTTGTTTTTACAATGCTTACCTCTGCATCAGGAACCGTCGACTGTCTCTGGAAAGCTACTTGCTGCAACGGGTGCTTTGACTTCAAGTGACGAGACAAATTTTCATGGGATCCTCCTGCAGTGCTTAGTGAATTCTTGCAATATTTACACTTAGCCTTTTTGTCACCATCCGCTGTGAAGTGCAACCACACCTCGCTGTACTTTCTCTTTCCAGACATATGTATTTAAAAACAATTCCTGAAACTTAAAAAACTATTAAAATTTTTTACCTTCTTTTAAATTCTGTGGCTCCTTTCCTGCTGGTTGTTGAGTATTTGTCCTGTTTCTCCTCCTTCAGTTGGTTTTCTCGACGGTTTATTTAAAAATTTTGAAAAATATGCAAATAATTTTTTTTTATGAAGCTAAAACGATCAAAAACTCCGAACAAAATTTTAAAATCAAAATTTGTATACACATATGTATATTCATATGAGTAACTTTATTTTCAAAATAGTTTTATTAATTTTATAAATTTATTTTCTTTCAATTAAACTTTGTTTTTCACCGACGCCGACATACTAAAGCTTTATGCAAACATAACGCTTTTTCAACGACGAAATATGTCAAAAATGAAACTCTGCTATATCAGCGTTACCATAACGTTTTTTATTTTTAAACTACTAATTTGGAAAACAACTTTATTTAATTTATATAAAAACAAGCTACTATATACCTATACAATATAAGTATAATATATATCGAGTGACGTCCATGTAAGTAAACAAATATAAGAAAAATTCAATATAATTAATTTATATAAAAATATTGTGAAAAAAATATTCATGCATCAAAAATTTTAAAAATTAGTGATTTTTTTTGGAAAATTTTTTCCAATTGGCATAAATATTTTCCTTTGAATTAAACATATTTTTAAGTTTCTATTATTTGAGAATAACGACACAAAATTTAAATTTTTCATATAATTGGTATTCCAATAATTCTGTTCCCAAAACTTGTCAATAATTTTTTTTTATAATTCGTTAAACCTAATGAGAATCAGTCATCATCATCTGTTTCATGATTAAAAATCTTTTCTACAACGTTTGGCATTAAATGACTTAATTCAAGAATACTTTGGTTGTTATTCTTCCTAATATTATTATGTATAAAGAAGTAAGATTAAACCTTTGCATTGTGATATAAGGAAAACGGGAGAGGAATAATAGGTTCAGAAATTGGAATTAATATAAATCCTGCAGACTGCTGAATTTATATATTAAATATTTCAAATAAAATATATCAAATTGATCAATGCTTAGAAAAACTACAAAGTAAAAATAAATTAGCTCATTTGGCAACGCTGGCTATCAAAATCAACCCTTATTTAATACAATACTGTAAATACTTTATTGACAGTATAGTATTGTAGGAAATGTCATATTCCATGCGAAATAAAAGCTCTTTTGGGTACATAAAATCCAATTGTCATAATACATGAAATTTAATTGATGATTGTAAAGAGCGCTCACTTACTGAGCTAAAAACGCTCAGTAAAGTGAGCGGCTCACTTAGCTCACTTGTGTGAATCGTTCAGTTGAACTAGTTCGTTCAGGAGCTACACACCTCTAGTCTAAACGGCTACAACGGTAGCTAGCAGCATTTGTGTTCGTGTGTTCGTGTAGTGTCTGCTGTGGCGAATGTGTTTATACCTTTATGTTGGAAATTTTATATATGTATACGAGTTGGACTAACACATGTATGTGCTTGTGAAGAGTAAAAACGAAATTTAAGGGTAGTTTTATCAAAAAAAAATTATTATTTGTCTCAAAAAAAAAAAAAAAAAACAAAAATAAAAACCGACAAAAACATAAATTCATAAACAACAAAAACAAAACAAAAATATAAATATATGGATATAAATATTAATAAATATATGCAAAATTCAAGTAGGTAATTAAACTACTAAGAAGTCAATTTTCGCTTTAAATGAAACTCAAATCTGAACTATTTGATTATTACTAAAATAAGTAAATGTCTACAAATGAATTTGATTATAACACTTTTGATAAACTTTTAACTGAATTCTACAAAATAAAGAAAAGAGTTTTACAAAACCGTCCACTTTCGAATAAGGAAAGTAAAATAGAAGAGTACACAAATTTGCTAATATCATCTTATAATAATATTCTAATATATTCAAAAATTCATATTGATCAATTGACTAGCCATTTTTTAAAACTAAAATGCAAAACCAAAATTCCATTTGGTAAAGATTTATTTGAGATCATACAGAAAGACATTTTGGTGGAAGCAGCATCTGATACCGAAACAAGTGATAGGGATTCTGAAGCAGAGACAGAAGTTAAGGGAGAGATTATTACTGCTAGAACATTCAATAGTACAAGTAGGGTAAATATGGCGTCCATAGAGGAAAAAACCAAATTTATTTCAATGTGCTCTAACATCATTCGCTAAAACTATGACGGAAAACCACAAACTTTGAATTCATTTATTGATAAAATCAATCTTATTCAGGAAATAACTGCAACTAACTTAACAACTTGCTTTATTTCTTTCATAAAATCAAAATTAGACGGAAAGGCTAGAGAGGTTTTACCGGAAAATATAACAAGTATTGAACAAATAAAGGAGTCACTAAGGAATAGAATAAAACCAGATAGTTCCAAAGTTTTGTCAAGCAGGATTGCAGCACTACAGGTTAAAAATAACAATTATGAAGATTTTTCTAAGAGTGTTGAAAGTTTAGCAGATTACTTACAGCGTTCCTTAACAATAGAAGGCGTGACTAGGGACAAAGCCCAAGAAATGGCCATAGAAGAAATGGTAAACATTTGTAGGAAAAACGCTAAGTCGGACATGATAAAAGCGAAGAAGCTACACATGACACAAAGGAACGTCAGGTGTTATCGTTCCGAACGCCTAATAAAAATACTCACAATAGAGCAGTTAGTAATAATAATAACAGTTTCGCAATAATTTCAACCGTAACACTAATTACGGAAATTTTCGTGGTTCCTACTCCCGCTATAGAAACAACAATAGTAATTTCAACAATAACAATAATAGGTTTCAGCGTAGTTATCACGGTAATCACAGATACCAACCTCCGACAAACACATACCAAAGAGCTACCGTTAGGACTTTAAACGTGGAATCCCCTCAACGACCGTCGTTGAGGGTAGAAGAAGAACCAACGCAACATTAAATCTAACAAATAATATTTCAAAAACGTATACATTAAATCTTACATATTCTGACTTTATAAAACTCAATTGTACTGATACAAACCAAACTTGCACCTTTCTCGTAGACACACAAGCAGACATTTCCCTTATCAAAATTTCTTGTCTTAATCACGATACCATTTTAAATAAAAACCAAGTAATAAGCATCACTGGAATAACAGATAATCCAATTTTAACGTTAGGTACAATATGTACAAATTTAATTATTTCAAACCAACTAATATCTCAAGTGCTTCATATAGTCAGTGATGACTTTAATATTCCTGCTAACGGCATATTGGGAAAAGACTTTCTAAAAGACAATAAATGTAAAATTAACTACGAAAACATGGCCATCTCTGTTACTATCAGAAACACAAGAACAAATATCCCAATACAACAAGGGACAACAAACTCTTCTTTTATAATTCCACCAAGGTGTGAAGTGTTCAAAATGTTTAACTTAAGAAATATAACAGAACCCATGTTTATCGATTCTCAAATAATTTGCGAAGGTGTATTTGTAGGTAAAGGGATAATTGATTCAAACAACCCTATTGTTAATCTTATTAATACTACTGATGAGCTCAAATGCATAAGAAATGACAATATCAAACTGGAAAAACTGAGTAACTTTTATATATATTCAATTAATGAAATTAATATTGATACTGAGCGTATAGCTGAATTTAAAGAAATTTTACAAAATCAAATGCCAGCTGAAGTTAAAGATAGCTTGTTACCTATTTGCGAACAATATGCTGATATTTTCTGTCTAAAGAACGATAAAATGACCATAAACAATTTTTATGAGCAGGAGCTTCAATTAATAGATAAAACACCAGTTTACATAAAAAATTACAGGCTTCCGTATACGCAACGAGATGAAATCGACAAACAAGTTGAAAATTTATTAAATAATGATCTGATTGAACCTAGTATATCGAATTATTTTAGTTCCGAAAAAGAGTGCTCATAATCAAAAAGCGTATCGAATGTGCGTAGATTATCGCGCAGTGAACAGAAAACTTCTTGCAGACAAATTTCCACTACCACGCATAGATGACATCTTAGATAAGTTAGGTCGAGCGCAATACTTCTCAATACTTGATTTGTTTTCAGGATTCCACCAAATCCCTTTACAGTCAGAATCACGTAATATCACAGCGTTTAGCACCGACAAAGGATCCTTTCGCTGGAAAGTGTTACCTTTCGGGCTGAATGTGGCTCCTAACTCCTTTTCTAGAATGATGTCAATTGCATTTTCGGGTATCAATTCAAATAAAGCTTTTTTATATATTGACGATATTATAATTATAAAATATAAATAAAGAACATACAGGAAGTTTTTGAAACATTAAGGCGGTACAATTTGAGAACAAACCCTTATAAGTGCAATTTTTTTAGGCCAGAGGTCACATTTCTCGGGCAAAAATGCACAGCCAATGGTCTTCAAAAATAGCGGCGATAAAAAACTACCCGATTCCATTTGATAAAGATTCTACAAGAAGGTTTGTGGCATTCGTAAGTTATTATCGTAAATTCATTCCAAATTTTGCAATTATAGCAGCACCACTAAATAGAATGACGCGGAAAAACATCCAATTTAATTGGACCACAGAATGTAAAAACGCATTCGAAGATTTAAAATCAGCTTTAATGAAACCTAACATATTGCAATACCCAAATTTCTCAGAACCATTTTTAATTACAGTAGATGCATCTAAATCAGGCTGTGGAGCTATACTCAGCCAAAACTTGCATGGTAACGATTTACCAATATCTTTCGCTTAAAAACATGTACACAATCTGAACAAAAAAAAAACCGATAATTGAATTAGAACTGCTCGAAATTCATTTTGCAATTAAACAATTTCGTCCGTATGTCTACGGAACTTTCTTTACGGTAAGATCGGATCACAAACCTCTAATATACCTTTTCAATATTAAAGACCCATCATCAAAATTATCCCGTGTACGGTTGGAACTCTCGGAATATAACTTTGTGGTAGAATATATTAAAGGAAAAGATAATGTAGGAGCGGACGCTCTCTCGAGAGTCGGAATTAATGACCTAAAAAACTCAGATAACCAAGTACTTGCTATGACAACACGTTCGATGGCTAAAATCACAGATAACAAGAAAAATACCATACAACACGAAATAGAAAAACAAAACATTCCCAAATTAAAAGTATTCGACAAATTTTCTTATAACTTTAACAAGAATAGTTCAAAAATAAGAACAGAAATAATCACTAGTTAAGAGAAAATTAAAATATTGCCCATCAATTTATATAAAAAATTTAAAAAACTGTTTAATATGGATTTCGAGATTATAAACGAAACAATTAGGTTAGACTATTTGTTTTCGAGGCTACAGCTGGAAGCCGATAATCACAACATTCATACTGAAGAACTACCGAAAAACGATATACTTTTTACAATTTGTTCAACTGAAGATTTAAAAAATTATGGTAATTAGTTTCTTAAGAATTTGGAAATAGCCTTAACGGACCCAATCGAAGTAATACTAGACAACGACAAAAAGCTAAAACTCATGCAAATATACCACAATGACCCTATTATAGGTGGTCACTGCGGACAAAAGAAACATACATACATACATATTCCGGACCTATTTCTACCTTGCAGTGTAGAGGTTTTTGCAAAGACTTCTCCATTCATTTCTATCTTGTGCCGCTGTTTTGGTTGTTCTGGGCTCGATTCTTCTTTCAGTCAAAATTTTATTAATTGTATCTTGCCAGGTAGTTCTTCTTCTCCCTCTGCTTCTTGTACCAGTCGGTCTTGCCTCTGACACTCGTTTTGGCAAGCGATCTTCTGGCATTCTTGCTACATGCCCAAACCATCTGAGCTTATTGCGCTCAATCTTGTTGTTTAGCGGTTCTGTTGACAGATTTTCCCGTATGGTGTCGTTTCGTATTCTGTCTCGTCGAGTTTTTCCTGCTACACGCCGTAAATACTTCATTTCTGATGCCTGGATTCTGCTCTGATTTTTTGTTGTAAGCGCCCAAGATTCGCAGCCATATGTAAGAGTTGGTATATACGTGGAGTTGTATACCGCTAGTTTAGTACCCAAAGTTACTTCTCTCTTACTAATAAAGTTTTTGTTTAAACTATAGTATAGATTGGCAGTAGTAGATATCCTACGATTCAAGTCTCTATCCGCTTTTCCATCTTCACTTATTATGACTCCTAAGTAGCGGAAATGATCAACTTGTTTTAAAATTTCAGAACCTATATGTATTTGGTGTTGGCATTTGTCGCGACTTATTATCATAGTTTCTGATTTCTTTGTATTTATACGGAGGCCTCTTCTAGACATCTCTTCAGCGAAAATATTGAGGTTTTGTTGTAGAGATGCAGCGGATTTAGCTATTATAGTGTAGTGAATCCTAAATAATCTATTATTATATTTATTATTATTTTATATGTAAGTAAACTTATTACACTTACTGTTCTTATTATTACTTTTGCACACGGCACCCTATTAATATTACTACCATTTTTACAACAAACATTTATACATTTAATACAATTGTTCTCTTTTATATTACAACAATTGTATTGTTCAATACTGAAATGTTTGTTATTGCTATACAACAATTATGTTTAATGTATTTTATATTTTTTTCTCAAACTACAATTATATTTAGTGAATAAGAAATTTTGTAGCTTTAGAATACAGTTAGTTTAGAATATAAGGAACAAATTTTTGAAAATAAAATTAATTAATACTTTGCCTTCCATCGGCATTACTTATTTCAAAAACATCAATTTTTATTCTTGCCTTAAATCGGCATGTTAAAATTGGCATTCATCTGCCATTTACTTTTATTTGCCAGTGGCGTTTATTAGCGCCGGCAATTTAAATACTTCCAAGTACACAAAAATACTACCCAAACACCAACCTTTACATGGCGATCCTGCCAAACATTGGCGACCACAAATTATCCGAAGGAGCACCTGAAGCTGAAGCACCATCCTGGGACATTGCATCCGAAATATGGACACAAATCGGCCGACTTGAAGCCGAAATGGATCAACACAAACACAAATAGATTTTTTTTAACAATATATTTTTTTACAAATTAAATTTTTTTTATATACATAAATAAATAATGAAATCTTTTTTTACACATGTACATATGTATACATTCACTTATAATTTTCGCATGAAGTATGTATATGAAAATAATATATTACAAACATATACAACATGAATTTTTAAAACACATGCTGAAATACACATAACAATATTATATTCAATATAAAAATAAAAAGATCACAAAACTTTTTCACTAAAAAAAAAAAATACACTAACTTTTACCGTGCTAATTAAATAAATTACAATTATGAAATAGAATTTCACAATAAAAAGAAATGTCAAGAAATTTAAGAGTTGCCACATTGAAGTGAACAAATGAAACACTATATATATAATAGTGCATTTACATTGTCTCGAAATCTAGTGGATTAGATTTTAAATCTCTCTCAAAATCTAGCTCGTTTACATTGCATGTTTTTGACATTAGTTAGATTTTATATTCTTAACAAAAACAGCTGACTAAAATGTAAAAGAAAAATTGCTATACATATGTACATATATTCAAATTGTATTTGATAATAAACAACAATGAAAAATATAGAATATTTATTAGTATTTTGTTCATCCAGAGCGAAAAAAATCCAATCGGAAATTATGTTGTTGCGTAAAAAGAAGCGCCAGCATTAGTTAAATATATAATTTCAGAAAACAATTCAAATGTATTGCTACACACAATTGTTAAACAGCAGAATGGAATGGGTAAATGTAAGTACATATAGACAATAACATCCAGTTTTTTCTTTTTTTTTGTACAGCGTAGTATTTTTTGGTACAATTTAGAAAGAAACCATAGTTGCATCACTAAGTACTACTAGATTTAGGTAGATTTCGTCCAAATCAAGTGACATAGTAGATTTCATTTTGTATGGGAAATCTAGTAAAAAAAAACTAGATTTAGCTCGAAATCTCGTAAGTACTAGATTTCGAGACAATGTAAATGCACTATAATAAGTTAAAAAATATGAAAAGTGAGAAAATAAATAAGAGTTGCCATAGTGGATCAAACTAAAATAGAATTTAAAAATAGTATTCATATGCGACTAAAAACTTTTCTGTACTAAATGGAATCTATAGAAAAATTTATAAACGAATTAGAGAAAATTGAAGTAAATATTAACAAAAGTAAAAATAGAGTTTAAACTGAAGAATATAAATTAGAAAAATTAAAACGTTTGCAATTAATAAAAACAGAATACGAAAAATATTCTCAATCATTAATTAAAGAAAATTGCGAAAAATTAATTCAGAAATTTGAAGAAATATATAGTAGAGTGTTACCACTTATAAAAAATCTTCTAACAAAAAAAAGTAAAGATACCAATTTAAAATCAGACGAAGAAGTAGGTAATATATCAAATATGGCTCATTTTGACATAAACGTCGTAGGCAAAAATCTACATGTGTTTAAGGGTCCGTATGAGGCGTTGGAAGACTTTTTGTTGCAAACAGAACTATTGCACGATATGATTCTTGCAGAAGAGAGAGAGCTTTTTATAAAATATGTCTACAATTTCAAATTAACTGCAAATGTTCGTAGCACCATTGGACGTGCTAACAGACCAACAACCTTTACTGATCTAAAGAACTTATTGGTGATATCGTATCCTAATCCAAGAACCCTACAACAAGTTTTAAATGAGCTTGGAACACAAAAACAAAATAATTCAAACATAGCTTCGTTCAGAGAAAAAATTGTCCTGCTAGGTGAACAATTAAATGATTTTCAAATAAAGACATTAGAAAATCCGACACAAGAGGCTAAAAATGCCATATATAAAATGACTGAGAGCATGGCACTTAATATATTTATGAAAGGCGTAAATGAGCAGTATAGAACCCTATTGATAGCGTGTAGTCCAAAAACATTAAATGATGCATCAGAAAAATGCATAACATTAGAAAAGGATAATCAACAAAACAACAATAACATTTTTAGAGTTGGCGGCAGAATACTCAACAACTTCCAAAACCCCCAAAGATTTCGCCAACGCGACAACATCGAATACCAATATAGTGGTAGAAATCAAAATTTTCACCACAGTAACATGAATAGCCGAGACAATAACCAACGTGCAAATTATAGTACACACCACAATTTTAATAACAATCGCAGACAAGAAAATCCCAACTTTCACCACAACAATAATAATATTAGAGACAATAACCAATATAACAGATCGCAAAATAATAATAACAGATATAGTTATAACAATAGGGGCACACATTCAAATAATAATTTTTCACAAAATAGAAACATAAATAATATTCCTCAAAATAGAAACAGAAACAACAATAATAGCTACCCACAGAATAGCAGCAGAAACCAAAATGCTAATAATATTTCATATAGACAGGGAAACTAGAGAGGCAGGATAACGAAAACTGTTATCCGAAGCCACGACATTTCAATTTTTCAATAAATACGCCAAATTCCATAATAATAAATTGCAAAATTACAAATAAAAATCGGTATTTCATTTTAGACACAGGTGCAGATATATCCATATGCAAACAAGGAAATTTAAAAGAAATAAACCACAGGGATATTTCAATTTTAAGCGGCATAACACTAGACACCATTGAAAGCACTGGTTCAGCCCATTTAAATTTACATTTTCAAAATCAGCATATTAACCATAAATTCCACATAGTATCCAACGATTTCCCTATTCCCACTGATGGAATAATTGGAAGAGATATTTTGGAAAAATACAAATGTAGAATAGATTTCGAAACATACACAACAACATTTAATATAGAAAATGAAGAAATTACCATACCCATGAATACCAAATGTACCTATAAAACTGATATATGCATACCCGCACGTTCAGAATTAATCGCACCAGTAAATATATTTACAAATAAAGAAAGTATCATTTTAAGCAAGGAGATAACTCCACGCGTTTTTGTAGCCAATAGTATAATACCAGCTATAGGCACAAAACATATTAGATTTTTAAACACAAATAATCATGATGTAACGATAAACAAATTAGAACTTGATAGAAAAGACCTAACAAATTATGAAATATATAAATACACAAGTAATAACACTGCAACGAATACGAACAGGATATCTAGAGTTTTACAAGACTTAAACATTGAATCAATAGACCCCGTAGCAAAACAAGCACTAACTGATATAATCGTCAGGAATAACGAAATTTTTCACGTAGAAGGAGAGAAACTTACAGCAAATAACTTTTATTCACAAAAAATTCACACGACAGATGCAACACCGGTATATGTCAAACCATACAGGTTACCACAGATACAAACAAGCGAGGTAAAGAAAAAAGTAGAAAAACTACTAGAAGATGAAATTATTGAACCATCAATAAGTCCTTATAATTCACCTTTATTGGTAGTACCCAAAAAAATCCGCGAAAGACAAATGCGAATGGCGACTAGTAGTAGATTTTCGTAAACTAAATGAAAAAATAGTAAATGACAAATTCCCATTAACAAGAATCGAAGATGTTCTAGATAAATTAGGTAGAGCAAAGTACTTTTCCACATTGGATATGACCAGCTCATTCCATCAGATTAATTTAGATAAAAATTCCAGACCCTTGACAGCATTTTCGACATGAAATGGTCATTTTCAATTTACACGATTACCGTTTGGTCTTAAAATATCGTCAAATAGTTTTCAGCGCATGCTAACAATAGCACTAAGTGGCTTAGACGCCGAATCATTTTTGTATGTGGACGATATTATCGTATTTGGATGTAGCATAAAACACCATAATAGCAACTTAGAAAAAGTCTTTGAAAGATTAAAAAAAAATAATTTGAAACTAAATACAAAAAAATGTTGTTTTTTAAAGACAGAAGTACTTTACTTAGGTCATCTAATAACAAAAGAAGGAATCCGAACCGACCCTAACAAGCATCATGTTATAGAAAATTGCCCGATACCAACAAATGTTGATGAAGTACGAAATAGCCAGAAATTTAAACCAATTATTAGAGAAAGGTAAACCATTCGTTTGGGATGAAACTTGCCAACAATCGTTCGATATGCTCAAAAACAAACTCATAAATCCACCAATTTTCCAATACCCCGATTTTCAAAAACCGTTTATTTCAACTACGGATGCATCAAATTTTGCTTTAGGAGCAGTATTGTCTCAAGGAGAAATAGGAAAAGATTTACCGGTATCCTATGCCAGTTAAACGTTATCAAAACATGATTTGAATAAATCAGTCATAGAAAAAGAACTCTTAGCCATACATTGGGCAATTAATTTTTTTAGGCCTTACCTTTACGGTAAGAAATTTTACGTAATTACAGACCATAGACCTCTCGTATCGTTATTTACCCACAAAAACCCATCGTCCAAAATGACCAGAATTAGACTCGATTTATGCGACTACGACTTCGAAATTTCATATAAAAAAGGAAAAATTAATACAAATGCTGACGCATTATCTAGAATACGTATAAATACCGACACTTTGAAATCAATGATTCCATCAGACAACGTACCCATGGAAAACATCTTTGCAATAACGCGAAACATGAAAAAAAATCTTAACCAAGAATGTAACAACGAGAATAATAATAACGGCTCACATAAAAAGCCTAATAAACTTTTTATATGGGAATGTACGTCAATCTCAGATGTCAAAAATGTGAAAAAATTAAAATTTGAATTACATTCAAAAATCAAAAAACCCGATATAGCAATTAGTGATGTAGAGATAGTAATTAGGTGCAGCGACAATCCATCGAACATACAAATGTCATTGGAGAAACTTTTACCAAAAATGCTATCCCTAGGTATACACAAATTAGCACTAAAAAATAATGATGTTATTTTCAAGAATATAAACATTGAAAAATTTAAGAATATTTTTAATAAATTAAAAAGAAATGAGTGTGAGAACTTAAATATTTTATTATATAGAGAACCCATTAGAATCACAGACAAAAATCGTCAAACCAATTTAATTAATGAATATCACAATTCAATTTTAGGAGGTCATTTAGGTGTAAGAAAAACTACCCTAAAACTTAAACAAAAATATATATGGAAGAGCATGGGAAAAATGGTCAAAAAACATATACAAAACTGCAACGAGTGCAGAATAAATAAACAGACCAAACACACAAAAGAAAAACTAATCATTACTGATACACCACGAACAAGTTTCGAAACAATATCAATAGATAGTGTAGGCCCATTGAGGTATTCAAACCAGTACAGATATATCTTAACAATGCAGGATGAGCTGACAAAATATATTGTAGCATGTTCTATAGAAGCAAAGGATGCAAAAACAGTTGCCAAGAATATAGTAGAAAATTTAATTCTAGTATATGGACACTTTAAAGTTCTCAAATCTGACAGAGGTACTGAATTTCTAAACGAATTATTGTTTGAAGTATGCAACATTTTACAAATTAAACAAGTTTTTAGCACACCATATCACCATGAGACTCTAGGATCAGTAGAGAGAAATCATAGAGTACTCAATGAGTTTCTTTTAAATTATTGTAAGAATGATGAGTGGGAGAAATGGATTCCTTACTTCTGCTTCGCATACAACACAACACCTCATATAGACACAAATTACACGCCATATGAGCTAATATTTGGCAAATTACCGAACTTTCCTAATGAAGAAATTTCAAGTAATAAACCAATTTACAACCCTGAAAATTATGCCCAAGAATTCAGGTTCAGATTACAATATTCTATAACTAAAGCAAGAGAATATTTAGAAAAGTCGAAACAAAAACGAATAGACAAATGTTTAAAAACTAATCCCCTAAATTTAAAAGAAGGAGACTTAGTACTCGTTCGAAAATTTAACAAAAAAAAAAAAATCAGGCACCATATCATGGTCCATATAAAATACTCAAAAGAAAAGGAGTCAATTCTATTTTAGAAATAGGTAATGAATTTAAAGAATACCATAATAATAATTTAAAAAAATATTAAAAACAAAAAAAAAAAAAAAAAAACACAAAACAAAAACAAATTTTAATCCTAAAAATTGTAAAATTTTTCCTAAGGGGAAGGGTGTAGTGAATCCTAAATAATCTATTATTATATTTATTATTATTTTATATGTAAGTAAACTTATTACACTTACTGTTCTTATTATTACTTTTGCACACGGCACTCTATTAATATATTATTATATTTATTACACATACTGTTCTTATTATTACTTTTGCACACGGCACCCTATTAATATTACTACCATTTTTACAACAAACATTTATACCTTTAATACAATTGTTCTCTTTTATATTACAACAATTGTATTGTTCAATACTGAAATGTTTGTTATTGCGGAACAAATGCACTTTAGTGAAGCTTCACCAAATTAAATAAAAATTAGCCTATGTGATAGAAAATCAAAAAATAAGAAGAAAATATCAAATAAAAAAGTTGGCGGCAACGCATAGTTTTCGAGTTATTAGCCTCTGAAGTTTTCATATATATGTGCGATTTCCCTTTGCATTTCTCAACGTACTTTAGTGAAGTTACACCAAATAAAATAAAAATTAGCCTATGTGATAGAAAGCGAATAATATTTGAATTCAAAATTAAATTATGCATTACGTAAATATATTTATTTAATAAAACGTATTAATAATTAAGAAGAAGTTTATTTTTAATTGTAAAGTTTGCCCACATAGCCGGCCTTCGGCCGGGCTCAATGATTTTCTCCACCATGGTATATCCCGACACGGCGGTATATAGAATAGAATTTTTGCATAGCCGGCCTTCGGCCGGGCTTAATGATTTTCTCCACCATGGTATATCCCGACACGGCGGTATATAGACTAGATTTTCTTCATAGCTTTATATGAAAACTTCAGAGGCCAATAACTCGTAAACTATGCGTTGCCGCCAACTTTTTTATTTAATTTTTTCTTCTTATTTTTTAATTTTCTATCACATAGGCTAATTTTTATTTAATTTGGTGAAGCTTCACTAAACTGCATTTAAGCCAAGAAATTTTGTAGCTTTAGAATACAGTTAGTTTAGAATATAAGGAACAAATTTTTGAAAATAAAATTAATTAATACTTTGCCTTCCATCGGCATTACTTATTTCAAAAACATCAATTTTTATTCTTGCCTTAAATCGGCATGTTAAAATTGGCATTCATCTGCCATTTACTTTTATTTGCCAGTGGCGTTTATTAGCGCCGGCAATTTAAATACTTCCAAGTACACAAAAATACTACCCAAACACCAACCTTTACAATAGTTACGTCATCCGCATATGCTAGCATTGAAACTTTTACTGGTTGCATGTTCCAGTTACCTACTGTCATTGGGGTGAATGTTTCTTTGCACTTTTTAATAACGTCATCCATCAATATTATAAATAAATATGGACTCAGAATATCACCTTGTCTGACACCTTGTGTTGTGATAAACTCCTCGGATGAGGTGTTCCCGGTTCTCACATAGTTTCGGCATATTTCGTAAAAACTTTTTATTCTTCTAATTAAAATGTTGCCGATGTTCCTTTTTTGAAGCACCTTCCATAGTTCTTGCCATTTCACCGTGTCGAAAGCTTTCTCCAGGTCTATAAGGCAACAATGAGTTTTCTTATTATATTCAATGGTTTTTTCGGATATTTGTCTCATTGTGAAAATTAAATCTTGGGTTCCCCGATTTGGTCTAAAACCACACTGTTCCTCTTCTATTTTGCTCTTGAGTCTTTCTGTTAATATTCGTGAGTAAATTTTTCCCGCTACAGTTAGTAGTGATATACCTCGGTGGTTTTGGCACAACTGGTTATCCCCCTTTTTAAATATTGGATTTATTATGGATACTTGCCAGTCATTGGGTATTTTTGCCTGCCTCCATGCTGCGTTTATAACGCCTAGTAGAAAATTCTGTCCATCATCACCCATATATTTAAGGAGTTCGGGTGCTATACCATCATGTCCAGCAGCTTTACCTAACTTCATTTTTTGGAGTGCCTGAAGATGTTCATCTTTTGAGATTTGGCCTGGGTCTTCTTCTTCATCTGGAAGAATGTCGGTAGCGTCTACCACTGCGTTAAGTTTCACCGTTAAGGAGATCTATGAAATACTCGCGCCATCGCTTCATTATTTCGTTGTCTTCTCTCAAGAGTTCTCCTTCTTTGCTTCGAATAAATTTTATGGGACAGTCTTTTGGTCTTCTAAGACTTTTAATGGTTTTGTAGAAAAACTTCTGGTTTTCGCTGTGGTTTTCTTCAAGGAAACCTCCAAATTCTTCCCATGCTTCCGATTTTGCTAGTCGAACTAATTCTTTTACTTTTATGTGCTGTTCTTTATAGTAGCTGTATTTTTCATCGGTTTTATCGCCTAAATAATTCTTCCACCTGATTTTCTTTTCCTTAACTTCGCTTTTAAGAGCATCATTCCACCATCTTGTGGTTTTAACGTGTCGTCCACCGCATTTTGCTTCTCCGCACACTTCTTTCGCTGAATCCAGAATAACATTTTTGAATTCATTCCATATAGTGTCTACGTTATCGGTTGCTATAAGTGGTCTGGTTTCTTTACTCTTCTCAGACACCGTCTTATGGTACTTCTCTTGCGCTGCACTGGATTTTAGTTTTGCTATCTTTATCTTTGATTTCATGTTTCTTTGGCGGCTTTTCTTATTGGATTTAACTTCAACAGCTCTACGTAGTACTAGTAGATAGTGGTCGCTTCCTATTTCGGGCCCGCGTTTAACTCTAGCATCTTGGCATCTTGAAAGTTGGTTTCTTCTTATGATGATGTAGTCTATTACAGATCTTTCGTTTCTTGTGGGTTCTTCTCTTGTGAATCTGTGAATGTTTTTATGAGGGAACATAGTGTTAGCTATAACCAGATTATTAGCAATACAAAGTTGCAGCAAACGAATACCGTTGTTGTTTAATTCTTGTTCTCCATATCTGCCTATCACATTTTCATATTTTTCGGGTTTATTTCCAACTCTTCCGTTGAAATCTCCTAGTAATATAACATCTGTAGTTATATCGTCAATTACGTTATGGAGTTTGTCAAAAAATTTATCTTTTTCTTCTGCAGTTTTATCTTCTGTTGGTGCATATGCAGCTACCAAGGTTAGGAACGTCTTTTCCTCTTTAATTTTAAGGGAAATTATTCGCTCATTTACGAAATTCCATTCACAGATAGATTCTTTCATATCTTTGTGGATTATAAATGCCACCCCTGCTTTCGCTCTTTCTTTAATCGCCACTCCAGAGTACAGCATAATAAAGCCGTCTTTAATAATTTCGCATCCTTGCCCTTTTCTCTTTGTTTCAGTTATGGCAAGGTATTTAACATTGGTCTTCTTAATTTCTTCAACGAGTTCATCTTCTTTTCCATTAATACTTCTAACGTTCCAAGTTCCGTAATCGATAGTCCTGTTTCGTCGCCAATTCGGTAATCTGTTTTTCGAGCCATTATTACATTTATTTCTTTGCGTTTTTGGTTTAATCATTTGAAAATTCGGAGAAGTGAGTGATTGGACCACTGTCCCCTATCCTGGTTGAGAGGGCTGCTCCCAGATTATGGTTCCCCAGGATGAACCTATCGCAGAAAAAAGATTGCACATTGTTGATTGCATGGGAAGTTTTGTGTTAGTCCGCTGCGATATTCCCTCCTCCTTTCTCATCATTTTTATATTAAATTTATAAATTTGTTTATTTAAAAACAAAACTCCAAAAAAACCAGAAAATTTTTAACATTTTTGGAAATCAAACATTAGAAAAAAATATATACATATATTATATCTATTATTGAACTAAATTTGTATAAAATCGAAATAAAACAAAATTTATAAATCATTACAAATATGAAATTATAATAATTGGTAATTTCTAAACATATAGTATAAAAAATGTTGATCCAATCAAGACTGATCACCTTGTTTGATTCAATATTTTTTTATAAAAAGGGAGGTGCACAAGTATGTGGCCAATGCCTGTGTCTCCAAACTTTAAAACTACAGTCAAATCCCGATAATTCGTAATGGCAAGGGACCGGCCATTTCTTACGAATTAGGGGCGTTTTCGATTTAGCGGGATTTCGATTTAACGGGGTTAAAATAAAATAAATACGAATTAACGGGGTTTTACTAAAACGATAAAAAAAACATAAAAACAATTGTTTTTGAAGGATTGAAGTAAGAGTGGATGGAGCAATTTCAAATCGCTCAGCAACGTCTATTTTTTTCTCTCCATTGTGAGTGGCTGCAAAAATTTGTTGTTTTTGTAACACCGACAGAGTTTTATGCGTGCGCTTTGACATTTTTCTTTATTATTCATGTAACAAACTGATCTTAAGAGAATAAACACACACAAGCAAAAACCCTCGCAAAAAAAAAAAACAAATAGGGGTAAACAAAAAAATCATTCTTGCCATGTTTCTGTTGTTTTTATTACGAATTATAAGTGGTAGTTAGCACACAATTACGATTTATAAGAGGTAAAGACGATTTTATTTAAAAAAAAATTAGCGAATTAGCGAGGGGACCAAAACGTATGGAAATTTTACGAATTAACGAGATTTTTTCAAGGGACCGACAGTTTATTACGAATTATCGGGAATTACGATTTATCGGGGTACGAATTATCGGGATTTGACTGTAGTTAAATAAGATAATAACTCCTATACAATTATGATAATTTCTAAATAATTAAAATTTCTATATAATAACATAATTGTAAAACTTTTTAAATAATATTTAATAATTAAGTTATAAAATAAAAATATATTAAAAACTTTTCATTATAAAAAGGGAGGTGTAGTGCCATTACTGGCATTTCCATCCCTGCATATCGAGACTCGATATGCATATCGTTATGCAAAGGTATGTATCGACTCACGATACATTTCTGTATGTACATAGCTTAAGAATAAATAAAGAAGATGTTAATACTATTGTAGTGTACTCTATATTTTATATTATATTATTATTTTATGTTTAAGTACCACCCTAATGCAATATGTTATTTTATATTATATTATTATTTTTTGTTTAAGTACCACCCTAATGCAAATTCCTTTGCACATTCCTTGGAATTAAAATTGGAATGTTTGTAGCTTAGGACAACAACAATTGTTAAATCTTGTAGCTTTTAAGGTACCACGAAGTTAGTATATAAGGAACAAATTTTTATAAAATAAATCAATCAATACTCAGCCTCAAATCAGCTTTTCATTTATTAAAAATACAGGCATCCAACTGCCTTAAATATATTTAGGCCAGTGGCGTTCTTAAGCGCCGGCAAACTTTAATAGGCAGGAATTTAAAATATAAAAACTACACCACTATCACGACATGGCGATCCTGCCAAACCTTGGCGACCAGGCACCCGTAGAGGAGTACGTACCGACTGGTGGTACACGAGAAGTACCAGAGTACCAACCAACTCCATCACAAACAGGCCCCAAAAGACTAACCATCGAGGACTACCAAAGAAGACAGATGAAAAGGGTAGATGAAAAACTTACCGCAATACCACAAACAAACAGGCCCAAGCATAGAAGAGGTGGTACACAGGTGAAGATCCGAAGAAAGCTGGCTGCATTAAGGGCTACAGTCAACGCAGACCCACCACCGTCCTGGGAAGTAGCATCCGAGCTGTGGCTGCAAATTGCAGCATTGGAGGCGCTCCAAGAGCGATTTTTAAACAAAAAAATTAATAAATAAAATCTTTAAAACAAAATGAAAACAAACTCTAAATAAAAAAAAAAGAACACTACATGAAATAAAAGAAAAAATTTTTTAAACACAAAAAAAGTTAATATATGTATATACATAAAATTTTAGAAATTATTAAAAGAAAAACACAAATAAAGATTGAACTATATGTAAAAACTTAATTATTCACTAAATTTAAAAGAAATATTAAATTAATAACAAAATTAATTTGAAAAGAAAAACTTAGTAAAAGAAATGAAATATGAAATACCGCGAAGAAGAAGATATCTTAAATAGAATGTCAAAAATCAATTTGAAGTTGCCAATAGAAACAAAAAAAAAAAAAAAAAAAAACAATGCTACCACTGTATTATACATAGTCAAAATTTTCAAAGTTCACAGATAGAGGGCGATAAGAAAAATTTTATCTCAAAGTTGCCATAACAATTTTTTTTCAAATACCAAATTGTATTTAGATTTCAAAAAAAAAAAAAATATAATCGCGAAAAGTAAAGAACGAAGATTAAGAAAGAAAATTAAGAAAGAAAGAAAATTTAAGAAAGAAAATTAAGAAAGAAAGAAAAAGAAAGAAAGAAAATTAAGAAAGAAAGAAAATTTAAGAAAGAAGATTAAGAAAGAGAGAAAATTAACGAAAGAAAATTAAGAAAGAAAGAAAATTTAAGAAAGAAAATTAAGAAAGAAAGAAAATTTAAGAAAGAAAATTAAGAAAGAAAGAAAATTTAAGAAAGAAGATTAAGAAAGAAAGGAAATTAAGAAAGAAGATTTTATTCTTAAGGGAAAGCGTCATGAACTTTTCATTTGGGAATGAACTTCTATACCACACGTAGTATCGCACAATTTGGAGATAGTGAGATGTAGCGATAATCCATCTAGCACACAGATGCATTTGGAGAAACTACTCTCAAGAATACTATTGATAAATTTTATGCTACAAACGGGTTCTTAAGGAAACATAATTAGAAGAAGAGTAAAGATAAATAGAAGAAGAGTAAAGATAATTAGAAGAAGAGTAAAGATAATTAGAAGAAGAGTAAAGATAAATGAAGGAAGAAGAGTAAAGGTAATTAGAAAATGGAAGAAGAGTAAAGGTAATTAGAAGAAGAGTAAAGGTAATTAGAAAAAGGAAGAAGTGTAAAGGTAATTAAAAGAAGAAGAAGAAGAGTAAAGGTAATTAGAAAAAGGAAGAAGAGTAAAGGTAATTAGAAGAAGAAGAGTAAAAGTAATTAGAAGAAGAAGAAGAGTAAAGATAATTTGAAGAAGAAGAAGAGTAAAGCAAAAGAGTAAAACAAATAACAAAACTTTCAATGTTCAAAAACGCTTTTAAAAAGGAATAAAATCTGTCACACAAATATTTAAAATCTGTCATACAAAAAATTCAATTCGTGTTTCAAATCTCGTAGTGAACAGACGCGTTTTTATAATCGTCGCAACTGAATATAAAAAAAAAATTAAATAAAAAAAATATTTTCAAGTCACAAAAAATATAAAAAAAACAAAACATTTATTGAACAGTTATTTTACTGGTTTTATTTTAATATTTGCATACACAAACTAATATAAGTGAAAATAAAAAAAGAGAACTCTGATGAGTTCATCTTCTGAAAAAAACAACAATAATCCTACAAGCAGTAGGAATGTGCAATATATAACTTTAGTTGTTGATGACGACAGTAAAAAAAATGAATTAAACAAAAACCTGAATTTAACAGAAAACACAAATACTCGTGCGCGATCATTATCTCTGAACATGTTAAATAGTGATCAAGAAGCAACAACAATTGCACCCATCAGCAAACTTGTCAGCTTAGCTGTACAAACAAACAATACGTAACAAGGTGACCAACGTGCACAAAATGGTAGATGCGGTGAGTACAATAAATGATAATAAAATTCAAACAGGAATGGATAGATACATAACCGTGTTAAAAAGGGGAAGAAGTCCAAAATCAGCTCAAATTGCTTCAACATCGAAAGTTCCCAGAGATGGAAAAAACAATATAATAAATTCCGAAAATCGTTTCGCGATGTTATCTGAACAAGGCGATGAAGGCACAACTACAACAAGTTCGAGTAAGCCCCCACCCATATATTTAAGAGAGCAGAATTCCAGTTTGCTGGTTAAAAGTCTTATCTCATTAATTGGAGAAAATGAGTTTTATGTAACTCCAATTAAGCGCGGAAACATCAATGAAACAAAAATTCAGGTAGCTCATGAAAATAATTACCGAAAAATTATTTCAGATTTAGAATCTAAAAATAAAAACTTCTACACGTACCAATTAAAGAGTGCTAAAGGTCTAACAGTCGTAATAAAAGGTATAGACTCTAGCGTGGATCCGGAAGAGGTCAAGTCTGGCCTTGAAAATAGTGGCTACAAGGTGAAAAATGTCTCAAACATTAAAAATAGAGAAAAAATCCCCCAACCAATATTTAGAGTCGAGTTACAGCCAGATGGCATAAAAATAAAAAAGAATGAAGCGCATTCAATATATGACTTAAAGTACTTGTTGCATCGAAGAGTTACTGTTGAGCTTCCACATAAAAGAGCTGGACCTGTTCAATGCCTGAACTGCCAAGAATTTGGGCACACGAAGACTTATTGCAAGTTGCCTACAGTCTGCGTTGTATATGGTGAGTTACAAAGTACTGCTAACTGTGATAAAATAAAAGGTGATACCAAGGCGAAAAAATGTGGCAATTGCGGCGGAAATCACACTGCCAACTAAAGACGCTGCCCCCTTTACTCGTTTTTTAAGAATTCATCAACCAAAAAAACCAATGCTACTCCCGCTCAACCTAAAACCCCTATTAAATATCCACAGTTACCTCAACCGTCCACCAGCAAAATCAATTTTCAAACATTTTCAAGTCTAACGCGACTAGTGTTCAACAACAATCTAACAACAAATTTTCATACGCTAGTATTTTAAAAAGCAATCAGAGTACGGCGCAAAAAACTGTAAATGTAAATGAAGATTCGGGGTATAATTTTAGTCGTATTGAAGCCTCAATTGAGAGCTTAATACAAACTGTAAATACATTTACTCTCAACATGTCCTGTATGATGCAGGAAATGTTGAAAATGCAGTCTACCTTGTTGCAGGCTGTACTTAGCAAACCATGAACTTAAAAATCTGTTTTTGGAACGCAAACGGCATCTGCCAACATAAAAACGAAATAGAATATTTTCTTCAGGATAAACAAATCGATGTTATGCTTATCTCAGAAACTCATTTGACATCTCGAAGCTGTTTCAGAATTAGTGGATATAATTTTTACGACATCAAGGGCCCCCGTGGCAGATCTTGTGGCTGTTCGGGAATCCTAATAAAAACGCGAATAAAACACCACCTGTTGAATGATTTTTGTGAAGATTATCTTCAAGCAACGAACATCTGCATCGAAACTTACTATCAAAAACTTGTAATATCATCTGTCTATTCGCCCCCAGATTCGCAATTACCGAGAGTCAATATACGGCTTTTTATAAATCACTGGGCCTCCGTTTTCTAGCAGCTGGCGACTACAATGCTAAACACACATATTGGGGTTCACGTTTAATCACACCTAAGGGACGAATTTTATTCGACACAATATCTAAAATGGGTTTGAATGTAGTTTCAAGTGGACAGCCAACATATTGGCCAACAGATCGACAAAAAATTCCTGATGTTATCGACTTTGGAATTGTGAAAGGCGTGCCCAGCGAGATGGTTGAAGTTGAAGCATCTTTGGACTTATCCTCAGACCACTCGCCTACTATTGTCACTATTTACTCACACACAACATGTGATTTAGCGACGACATCTGCACGTATTAACTGGCTGAAATACAGAAAACATCTGAGTGCTCATTGCTCGGAAAAAATGCCGCTGAGAACACCTTCAGACATAGACGATTCTCTCAGGTTGTTTGAAGCGCATGTTAAACAAGCTGCTTTTAATGCTACTTCAAATGAAATAAACTAACCAGTGAGATTTAACAATATTTTTTCTGTAGATATAGAAAGGCTATTGACTGAAAAACGGCGAGCTCGACGAGAATGGCAGCGCTACAGATCGCCCCAGCTAAAATTAAGGCTTAAGGAGTGTACCAAGCAGCTTAGGAAAGTTTTGCAAGCTCAAAAAACAGCTTCCCTTCAAAAATTCCTTCAAGAGCTAGATGCAACACCACAAACAGATTATTCACTGTGGCGTGCAGCCAGAGGACTAAAAAGGCCGGTGATATGCAAACCCCCATTACGAGCCCCAAATGGTGACTGGGCAAAAACGGATGCTGAAAAAGGTGCACTCTTTGTTAAACACTTAGAAAAAGTTTTCACTCCGAATATTTCTGCTGATATTGTTGAACTGCCACCAGTCGTCCCTTTACCAGAAATACCGATGAGATTTAACATGACGGAGATTGAAAATACTATTACTAGTCTTAACACCAGAAAAGCCCCAGGTGTCGACAAAATAAGCAACAAAATGCTTCAAGAATTGCCTTACACTGCAAAAAGAATAATACTATTCATTTTTAACAGTATTCTACGCCTAGAACACTATCCTAAAGAATGGAAGGTTTCGCTAATTACTATGATACCAAAGCCCGGCAAGGATCATACAAAGGTTGAATCCTATCGGCCTATTAGTTTACTGTCTAACATTTCAAAACTATTTGAAAAGCTGTATATGAGCAAGCTGATGCCTATAGTGACTAGTAATGGATGTATTCCAGATCATCAATTCGGTTTTCGCAGACAACATAACACAATAGAACAAACTCACAGACTTGTGAATGTCGTTAGAGACACTTTTGAAAAAAAGAAATACTGCTCTGCGCTCTTTATTGATGTCTCACAAGCTTTCGATAAAGTATGGCACGAAGGTCTTTTCAATAAATTAACACAAAATCTACCAGCAAACATCGTAAAGCTTTTAAAAAGCTATTTGATGGAACGTAAATTTGTAGTTAGGGAAGGCAATTTTTTAAGCCCTCCGCAGTCGATTGAAGCCGGAGTCCCTCAAGGCAGTATCTTCGGACCATTACTTTATTTAATATATGCCTCTGACTTACCGTTAAGCAGTAACATTCATACATCAACATTTGCGGATGATACAGCCTTTCTAAGCGTTCACGAAAATCCTGTAGAAGCTTCCCGCAACTTACAAGAATATATATCCAAACTGGAAAAATGGCTCAAACAATGGCGTATAAAAGTTAACGAGCAGAAATGTGCACACGTCACTTTTACGTTGCGCAGGGAAACATGCCCGCCTATAAAAATTAACACCGAGACTATACCACAACACACTGTAGTCAAATATCTAGGCGTTCATCTTGATCGTCGTTTAACATGGAAATCGCATATAGACGCAAAGTTGACTCAAATGAAATTAAAAGCAGCTCAAATGAATTGGCTTATTGGAAGAAATTCTATACTAAGCCTAGACTGTAAACTACTATTATACAACGCGATCCTGAAACCAATATGGTTCTATGGAATCCAGTTATGGGGCACTGCCTCAGCATCAAATGTCGAAAAAATTCAAAGGCGACAAAATAAAATTCTACGTACAATTACAGCAGCCCCCTGGTATGTCAGAAACCATCGAATTCATAAAGACCTAGACGTTCCGTTGGTGAATACAGTATTTTCAAAACACGCGAAAAAATATATAAAAAAACTTGAGTTGCACCCAAATCCACTTGCGCGCAATATTCTTCATTATAGAGGCCACACCCGGCTGAAAAGAAGGGATACTCTTTTTCTCAGCCGTTCACGAGAAATGTAAAACAACAAAAATTAACCGTTGAAATTAAAAATTTTGTTTAGCATTGGCTTATACTATAAACATATATATAATATTTTTTTAGATTTAAGATTTGAAAAACTTATTG
This sequence comes from Lypha dubia, assembly GCA_947311025.1. Lineage (NCBI taxonomy): Eukaryota > Metazoa > Arthropoda > Insecta > Diptera > Tachinidae > Lypha > Lypha dubia. Next base: position 74,466,836 of record OX371260.1, read on the forward strand.
ATAATTCAATTTAAATAATTAAAGATTCAATAAATAATAAAATTATCACAAAAAAAAAAAAAAAAAAAAAAAAAAAAAAATATAAAAATTTAAAATCTGTCATACAAAATTTAAATCTGTCATACATTTAAAATCTGTCATACAAAAAAAAAAAAAAAAAAAAAAAAAATTTAAAACTTTAATTTATAGAAAATTTTAAAAATTTTAAACCTCAAAATTGTAAAATTTTTCTTAAGGGGTAGGGTGTAGTGTACTCTATATTTTATATTATTATTTTATGTTTAAGTACCACCCTAATGCAATATGTTATTTTGTATTATACTAGCTGATCCCGGTGTACTTCGCTACCCCCTCGTTATAAAATAAAATTAAAAGTATTTATATATCCTATTGTGACGATCGGTCCAGTAGTTCAGACTATATTACGATTTTTAATTTTAATAAAAAGGAGCGTGGTCCCATCCACTTTTCTCCCGGTACGTATTTCAAGTTATGGCAATACCATATGTACCAAATATCATCGACGTAGGTCAAAAAATGCCCAAAATATGGCGATTTAAATTTTTGGGTTATATGGTTGGTGCCACGCCTCTTTGTCCAATCCCGCCCATATTTGCAGCAGCACTAAAAAAATGCACACCAAACCGACGTACCAAATTTTGTTCAAATACCGTTATCAGGAGCAGAAATAATAGATTTTTAATTTGTGGTTTGTATGAGAGGTACCACGCCCCTTTGTCCAATCCCGCCCATATTTGCAGCAGCACTTAAGAAATTTACACCAAACCGACATACCAAATTTTGTTTAAATACCGTTATCAGGATCAGAAATAATAGATTTTTAATTTGTGGTTTGTATGAGAGGTACCACGCCCCTTTGTCAAATCCCACCCATATTTGCAGCAGCACTTAAGAAATTTACACCTAACCGACATACAAAATTTTGTTTAAATACCGTTATCAGGAGCAGAAATAATAGATTTTTAATTTGTGGTTTGTATGAGAGGTACCACGCCCCTTTGTCCAATCCCACCCATATTTGCAGCAGCACTTAAAAAATGCACACCAAACCGACGTACCAAATTTGCAGCAGCACTTAAAAAATGCACACCAAACCGACGTACCAAATTTTGTTCAAATACCGTTATCAGGAGCAGAAATAATAGATTTTTAATTTGTGTAATGTATAAGAGGTACCACGCCCCTTTGTCCAATCCCACCCATATTTGCAGCAGCACTTAAAAAATTCACACCAAACCGACGTACCAAATTTTGTTCAAATACCGTTATCAGGAGCAGAAATAATAGATTTTTAATTTGTGGTTTGTATGAGATGTACCACGCCCCTTTGTCCAATCCCGCCCATATTTGCAGCAGCACTTAAGAAATTTACACCAAACCGACATACCAAATTTTGTTCAAATACCGTTATCAGGAGCAGAAATAATAGATTTTTAATTTGTGGTTTGTATGAGAGGTACCACGCCCCTTTGTCCAATCCCGCCCATATTTGCAGCAGCACTTAAGAAATTTACACCAAACCGACATACCAAATTTTGTTCAAATACAGTTATCAGGAGCAGAAATAATAGATTTTTAATTTGTGGTTTGTATGAGAGGTACCACGCCCCTTTGTCCAATCCCACCCATATTTGCAGCAGCACTTAAAAAATGCACACCAAACCGACGTACCAAATTTTGTTCAAATACCGTTATCAGGAGCAGAAATAATAGATTTTTAATTTGTGGTTTGTATGAGAGGTACCACGCCCCTTTGTCCAATCCCGCCCATATTTGCAGCAGCACTTAAGAAATTTACACCAAACCGACATACCAAATTTTGTTTAAATACCGTTATCAGGAGCAGAAATAATAGATTTTTAATTTGTGGTTTGTATGAGAGGTACCACGCCCCTTTGTCGAATCCCACCCATATTTGCAGCAGCACTCAAAAAATGCACACCAAACCGACGTACCAAATTTGCAGCAGTACTTAAAAAATGCACACCAACCCGACGTACCAAATTTTGTTCAAATACCGTTATCAGGAGCAGAAATAATTAATTTTTAATTTGTGGTTGGTATGAGAGGTACCACGCCCCTTTTTCCAATCCCGCCCATATTTACAGCAGCACTTTAAACATGCACACCAAACCGACGTACCAAATTTTGGTCAAATACCGTTATCAGGAGCAGAAATAATAGATTTTTAATTTGTGGTTTGTATGAGAGGTACCACGCCCCTTTGTCCAATCCCGCCCATATTTGCAGCAGCACTTAAAAAATGCACACCAAACCGACGTACCAAATTTTGTTCAAATACCGTTATCTGGAGCAGAAATAATAGATTTTTAATTTGTGGTTTGTATGAGAGGTACCACGCCCCTTTGTCCAATCCCGCCCATATTTGCAGCAGCACTTAAGAAATGCACACCAAACCGACGTACCAAATTTTGTTCAAATACCGTTATCAGGAGCAGAAATAATTAATTTTTAATTTGTGGTTGGTATGAGAGGTACCACGCCCCTTTTTCCAATCCCGCCCATATTTGCAGCAGCACTTAAAAAATGCGCACCAAACCGACGTACCAAATTTTGGTTAAATACCGTTATCAGAAGCAGAAATAATATATTTTTAATTTGTGGTTTGTATGAGAGGTACCACGCCCCTTTGTCCAATCCCGCCCATATTTGCAGCAGCACTTAAAAAATTCACACCAAACCGACGTACCAAATTTTGTTAAAATACCGTTATCTGGAGCAGAAATAATAGATTTTTAATTTGTGGTTTGTATGAGAGGTACCACGCCCCTTTGTCTAATCCCGCCCATATTTGCAGCAGCACTTAAGAAATGCACACCAAACCGACGTACCAAATTTTGTTCAAATACCGTTATCAGGAGCAGAAATAATAGATTTTTAATTTGTGGTTTGTATGAGAGGTACCACGCCCCTTTGTCCAATCCCGCCCATATTTGCAGCAGCACTTAAGAAATTTACACCAAACCGACATACCAAATTTTGTTTAAATACCGTTATCAGGATCAGAAATAATAGATTTTTAATTTGTGGTTTGTATGAGAGGTACCACGCCCCTTTGTCAAATCCCACCCATATTTGCAGCAGCACTTAAGAAATTTACACCTAACCGACATACAAAATTTTGTTTAAATACCGTTATCAGGAGCAGAAATAATAGATTTTTAATTTGTGGTTTGTATGAGAGGTACCACGCCCCTTTGTCCAATCCCACCCATATTTGCAGCAGCACTTAAAAAATGCACACCAAACCGACGTACCAAATTTGCAGCAGCACTTAAAAAATGCACACCAAACCGACGTACCAAATTTTGTTCAAATACCGTTATCAGGAGCAGAAATAATAGATTTTTAATTTGTGTAATGTATAAGAGGTACCACGCCCCTTTGTCCAATCCCACCCATATTTGCAGCAGCACTTAAAAAATTCACACCAAACCGACGTACCAAATTTTGTTCAAATACCGTTATCAGGAGCAGAAATAATAGATTTTTAATTTGTGGTTTGTATGAGATGTACCACGCCCCTTTGTCCAATCCCGCCCATATTTGCAGCAGCACTTAAGAAATTTACACCAAACCGACATACCAAATTTTGTTTAAATACCGTTATCAGGAGCAGAAATAATAGATTTTTAATTTGTGGTTTGTATGAGAGGTACCACGCCCCTTTGTCGAATCCCACCCATATTTGCAGCAGCACTCAAAAAATGCACACCAAACCGACGTACCAAATTTGCAGCAGTACTTAAAAAATGCACACCAACCCGACGTACCAAATTTTGTTCAAATACCGTTATCAGGAGCAGAAATAATTAATTTTTAATTTGTGGTTGGTATGAGAGGTACCACGCCCCTTTTTCCAATCCCGCCCATATTTACAGCAGCACTTTAAACATGCACACCAAACCGACGTACCAAATTTTGGTCAAATACCGTTATCAGGAGCAGAAATAATAGATTTTTAATTTGTGGTTTGTATGAGAGGTACCACGCCCCTTTGTCCAATCCCGCCCATATTTGCAGCAGCACTTAAAAAATGCACACCAAACCGACGTACCAAATTTTGTTCAAATACCGTTATCTGGAGCAGAAATAATAGATTTTTAATTTGTGGTTTGTATGAGAGGTACCACGCCCCTTTGTCCAATCCCGCCCATATTTGCAGCAGCACTTAAGAAATGCACACCAAACCGACGTACCAAATTTTGTTCAAATACCGTTATCAGGAGCAGAAATAATTAATTTTTAATTTGTGGTTGGTATGAGAGGTACCACGCCCCTTTTTCCAATCCCGCCCATATTTGCAGCAGCACTTAAAAAATGCGCACCAAACCGACGTACCAAATTTTGGTTAAATACCGTTATCAGAAGCAGAAATAATAGATTTTTAATTTGTGGTTTGTATGAGAGGTACCACGCCCCTTTGTCCAATCCCGCCCATATTTGCAGCAGCACTTAAAAAATTCACACCAAACCGACGTACCAAATTTTGTTAAAATACCGTTATCTGGAGCAGAAATAATAGATTTTTAATTTGTGGTTTGTATGAGAGGTACCACGCCCCTTTGTCTAATCCCGCCCATATTTGCAGCAGCACTTAAGAAATGCACACCAAACCGACGTACCAAATTTTGTTCAAATACCGTTATCAGGAGCAGAAATAATAGATTTTTAATTTGTGGTTTGTATGAGAGGTACCACGCCCCTTTGTCCAATCCCGCCCATATTTGCAGCAGCACTTAAAAAATGCACACCAAACCGACGTACCAAATTTTGTTCAAATACCGTTATCTGGAGCAGAAATAATAGATTTTTAATTTTTGGTTTGTATGAGAGGTACCACGCCCCTTTGTCCAATCCTGCCCATATTTGCAGCAGCACTTAAGAAATTTACACCAAACCGACATACAAAATTTTGTTTAAATACCGTTATCAGGAGCAGAAATAATAGATTTTTAATTTGTGGTTTGTATGAGAGGTACCACGCCCCTTTGTCCAATCCCTCCCATATTTGCAGCAGCACTTAAGAAATTTACACCAAACCGACATACCAAATTTTGTTCAAATACCGTTATCAGGAGCAGAAATAATAGATTTTTAATTTGTGGTTTGTATGAGAGGTACCACGCCCCTTTGTCCAATCCCGCCCATATTTGCAGCAGCACTTAAGAAATTTACACCAAACCAACATATCAAATTTTGTTTAAATACCGTTATCAGGAGCAGAAATAATAAATTTTTAATTTGTGGTTTGTATGAGAGGTACCACGCCCCTTTATCCAATCCCGCCCATATTTGCAGCAGCACTTAAGAAATTTACACCAAACCGACATACCAAATTTTGTTCAAATACCGTTATCAGGAGCAGAAATAATAGATTTTTAATTTGTGGTTTGTATGAGAGGTAACACGCCCCTTTGTCCAATCCCACCCATATTTGCAGCAGCGCTTAAAAAATGCACACCAAACCGACGTACCAAATTTTGTTCAAATACCGTTATCAGGAGCAGAAATAATAGATTTTTAACTTGTGGTTTGTATGAGAGGTACCACGCCCCTTTGTCCAATCCCACCCATATTTGCAGCAGCACTTAAGAACTTTACACCAAACCGACATACCAAATTTTGTTTAAATATTGTTATCAGGAGCAGAAATAATAGAATTTTAATTTGTGGTTTGTATGACAGGTACCACGCCCCTTTGTCCAATTCCACACATATTTGCAGCAGCACTTAAAAAATGCACACCAAACCACGAACCAAATTTGCAGCAGCACTTAAAAAATGCACACCAAACCGACGTACCAAATTTTGTTCAAATACCGTTATCAGGAGCAGAAATAATAGATTTTTAATTTGTGGTTTGTATGAGAGGTACCACGCCCCTTTGTCCAATCCCACCCATATTTGCAGCAGCACTTAAAAAATGCACACCAAACCGACGTACCAAATTTTGTTCAAATACCGTTATCAGGAGCAGAAATAATAGATTTTTAATTTGTGGTTTGTATGAGAGGTACCACGCCCCTTTGTCCAATCCCACCCATATTTGCAGCAGCACTTAAAAAATGCATACCAAACCGACGTACCAAATTTTGTTCAAATACCGTTATCAGGAGCAGAAATAATAGATTTTTAATTTGTGGTTTGTATGAGAGGTACCACGCCCCTTTGTCCAATCCCACCCATATTTGCAGCAGCACTTAAAAAATGCACACCAAACCGACGTACCAAATTTTGTTCAAATACCGTTATCAGGAGCAGAAATAATAGATTTTTAATTTGTGGTTTGTATGAGAGGTACCACGCCCCTTTGTCCAATCCCGCCCATATTTGCAGCAGCACTTAAGAAATTTACACCAAACCGACATACCAAATTTTGTTTAAATACCGTTATCAGGATCAGAAATAATAGATTTTTAATTTGTGGTTTGTATGAGAGGTACCACGCCCCTTTGTACAATCCCGCCCATATTTGCAGCAGCACTTAAGAAATTTACACCTAACCGACATACCAAATTTTGTTTAAATACCGTTATCAGGAGCAGAAATAATAGATTTTTAATTTGTGGTTTGTATGAGAGGTACCACGCCCCTTTGTCCAATCCCACCCATATTTGCAGCAGCACTTAAAAAATGCACACCAAACCGACGTACCAAATTTTGTTCAAATACCGTTATCAGGAGCAGAAATAATAGATTTTTAATTTGTGGTTTGTATGAGAGGTACCACGCCCCTTTGTCCAATCCCACCCATATTTGCAGCAGCACTTAAAAAATTCACACCAAACCGACGTACCAAATTTTGTTCAAATACCGTTATCAGGAGCAGAAATAATAGATTTTTAATTTGTGGTTTGTATGAGAGGTACCACGCCCCTTTGTCCAATCCCGCCCATATTTGCAGCAGCACTTAAGAACTTTACACCAAACCGACATACCAAATTTTGTTTAAATACCGTTATCAGGAGCAGAAATAATAGAATTTTAAATTGTGGTTTGTATGACAGGTACCACGCCCCTTTGTCCAATTCCACCCATATTTGCAGCAGCACTTAAAAAATGCACACCAAACCACGTACCAAATTTGCAGCAGCACTTAAAAAATGCACACCAAACCGACGTACCAAATTTTGTTCAAATACCGTTATCAGGAGCAGAAATAATAGATTTTTAATTTGTGGTTTGTATGAGAGGTACCACGCCCCTTTGTCCAATCCCGCCCATATTTGCAGCAGCACTTAAAAAATTCACACTAAACCGACGTACCAAATTTTGTTCAAATACCGTTATCAGGAGCAGAAATAATAGATTTTTAATTTGTGGTTTGTATGAGAGGTACCACGCCCCTTTGTCCAATCCCGCCCATATTTGCAGCAGCACTTAAAAAATGCACACCAAACCGACGTACCAAATTTTGTTCAAATACCGTTATCAGGAGCAGAAATAATAGATTTTTAATTTGTGGTTTGTATGAGAGGTACCACGCCCCTTTGTCCAATCCCGCCCATATTTGCAGCAGCACTTAAAAAATGCACACCAAACCGACGTACCAAATTTTGTTCAAATACCGTTATCTGGAGCAGAAATAATAGATTTTTAATTTTTGGTTTGTATGAGAGGTACCACGCCCCTTTGTCCAATCCCGCCCATATTTGCAGCAGCACTTAAGAAATTTACACCAAACCGACATACCAAATTTTGTTTAAATACCGTTATCAGGAGCAGAAATAATAGATTTTTAATTTGTGGTTTGTATGAGAGGTACCACGCCCCTTTGTCCAATCCCTCCCATATTTGCAGCAGCACTTAAGAAATTTACACCAAACCGACATACCAAATTTTGTTCAAATACCGTTATCAGGAGCAGAAATAATAGATTTTTAATTTGTGGTTTGTATGAGAGGTACCACGCCCCTTTGTCCAATCCCGCCCATATTTGCAGCAGCACTTAAGAAATTTACACCAAACCAACACATCAAATTTTGTTTAAATACCGTTATCAGGAGCAGAAATAATAAATTTTTAATTTGTGGTTTGTATGAGAGGTACCACGCCCCTTTATCCAATCCCGCCCATATTTGCAGCAGCACTTAAGAAATTTACACCAAACCGACATACCAAATTTTGTTCAAATACCGTTATCAGGAGCAGAAATAATAGATTTTTAATTTGTGGTTTGTATGAGAGGTAACACGCCCCTTTGTCCAATCCCACCCATATTTGCAGCAGCGCTTAAAAAATGCACACCAAACCGACGTACCAAATTTTGTTCAAATACCGTTATCAGGAGCAGAAATAATAGATTTTTAACTTGTGGTTTGTATGAGAGGTACCACGCCCCTTTGTCTAATCCCGCCCATATTTGCAGCAGCACTTAAGAACTTTACACCAAACCGACATACCAAATTTTGTTTAAATATTGTTATCAGGAGCAGAAATAATAGAAATTTAATTTGTGGTTTGTATGACAGGTACCACGCCCCTTTGTCCAATTCCACACATATTTGCAGCAGCACTTAAAAAATGCACACCAAACCACGAACCAAATTTGCAGCAGCACTTAAAAAATGCACACCAAACCGACGTACCAAATTTTGTTCAAATACCGTTATCAGGAGCAGAAATAATAGATTTTTAATTTGTGGTTTGTATGAGAGGTACCACGCCCCTTTGTCCAATCCCACCCATATTTGCAGCAGCACTTAAAAAATGCACACCAAACCGACGTACCAAATTTTGTTCAAATACCGTTATCAGGAGCAGAAATAATAGATTTTTAATTTGTGGTTTGTATGAGAGGTACCACGCCCCTTTGTCCAATCCCACCCATATTTGCAGCAGCACTTAAAAAATGCATACCAAACCGACGTACCAAATTTTGTTCAAATACCGTTATCAGGAGCAGAAATAATAGATTTTTAATTTGTGGTTTGTATGAGAGGTACCACGCCCCTTTGTCCAATCCCACCCATATTTGCAGCAGCACTTAAAAAATGCACACCAAACCGACGTACCAAATTTTGTTCAAATACCGTTATCAGGAGCAGAAATAATAGATTTTTAATTTGTGGTTTGTATGAGAGGTACCACGCCCCTTTGTCCAATCCCGCCCATATTTGCAGCAGCACTTAAGAAATTTACACCAAACCGACATACCAAATTTTGTTTAAATACCGTTATCAGGATCAGAAATAATAGATTTTTAATTTGTGGTTTGTATGAGAGGTACCACGCCCCTTTGTACAATCCCGCCCATATTTGCAGCAGCACTTAAGAAATTTACACCTAACCGACATACCAAATTTTGTTTAAATACCGTTATCAGGAGCAGAAATAATAGATTTTTAATTTGTGGTTTGTATGAGAGGTACCACGCCCCTTTGTCCAATCCCACCCATATTTGCAGCAGCACTTAAAAAATGCACACCAAACCGACGTACCAAATTTTGTTCAAATACCGTTATCAGGAGCAGAAATAATAGATTTTTAATTTGTGGTTTGTATGAGAGGTACCACGCCCCTTTGTCCAATCCCGCCCATATTTGCAGCAGCACTTAAAAAATGCACACCAAACCGACGTACCAAATTTTGTTCAAATACCGTTATCTGGAGCAGAAATAATAGATTTTTAATTTGTGGTTTGTATGAGAGGTACCACGCCCCTTTGTCCAATCCCGCCCATATTTGCAGCAGCACTTAAGAACTTTACACCAAACCGACATACCAAATTTTGTTTAAATACCGTTATCAGGAGCAGAAATAATAGATTTTTAATTTGTGGTTTGTATGAGAGGTACCACGCCCCTTTGTCCAATCCCACCCATATTTGCAGCAGCACTTAAAAAATGCACACCAAACCGACGTACCAAATTTTGTTCAAATACCGTTATCAGGAGCAGAAATAATAGATTTTTAATTTGTGGTTTGTATGAGAGGTACCACGCCCCTTTGTCCAATCCCACCCATATTTGCAGCAGCACTTAAAAAATGCACACCAAACCGACGTACCAAATTTTGTTCAAATACCGTTATCAGGAGCAGAAATAATAGATTTTTAATTTGTGGTTTGTATGAGAGGTACCACGCCCCTTTGTCCAATCCCGCCCATATTTGCAGCAGCACTTAAAAAATTCACACTAAACCGACGTACCAAATTTTGTTCAAATACCGTTATCAGGAGCAGAAATAATAGATTTTTAATTTGTGGTTTGTATGAGAGGTACCACGCCCCTTTGTCCAATCCCGCCCATAAGTATCCTATAGCCTATTCCTGGCTCTAAACTACCTCCCTGCCAATTTTCAGCTAAATCGGTTCAGCCGTTCTTGAGTTATAAGCGAAGTAACTAACACGACTTTCTTTTATATACATAGATTATTATTTTTGGTTTAAGTACAACCCTAATGCAAATTCCTTTGCACATTACTTGGAATTAAAATTGGAATGTTTGTAGCTTAGGACAACAACAATTGTTAAATCTTGTAGCTTTTAAGGTACCGCTAAGTTAGTATATAAGGAACAAATTTTTATATAATAAATCAATCAATACTCAGCTTCAAATCGGCTTTTCATTTATTAAAAATACAGGCATCCAACTGCCTTAAATATATTTAGGCCAGTGGCGTTCTTAAGCGCCGGCAAACTTTAATAGGCAGGAATTTAAAATATAAAAACTACACCACTATCACGACACTATGTTCACACGAAGAACTGAAACACTAGGTTCGCTCCATGAACCACGATGGCGAACCTATGTGTTCACACGACTCATTCTAGATTGGTTCGTACTTCGTTATTTAATATTATTTGTTGTTTTTCCACTTTATTTAATTATTTACATAAATATAAATATATGCTTTTACTTATTCAATGTTTTTATTAAAATTTAGCACTTATCAATTGTTTTTCTTTGTTAAAATGTTTTTGGACAACTAGTTCAGATAAACTAGCGATAATTTGTTATCAAAATTAGAGATGATAGTAAATTATACGGGTTTGCAACAAGGTTCAAAATGAAACATGTAGGTTCGCTCTCAAAATTTTGTATGGCGAAACATGTAGGTTCAATCAAGGTTCGCCCGCGAACCAAGAATGAGAGGGCGAACCTCTATAATTTCTGTCCGTGTGAACATAGTATAAAAGAACAGTCGAGACTGAATCATCAAAGGGATAACATATTTTTCATTATAATAAGGGTGAAGTACGACAAGACCAAGATATTAAAGATCATGTTATAAAATCAATTACTCATTGGACAATACAAAATTGCAGGCCTTTTAAAAATGTGGAAGATGATGGATTCATAAAATATACTGAATTAGTGTTATCTATTGGAGCAAAGTATGGAGCGGAAGTAGATATAAAAAAATGTTGCGGCATACTACGACAGTATCGCGGAATATTAAACAATTGTACGACCAAACATATGATTTATTGCAAGCTGAAATAAATACAATAAAGAGCAATGGCTTTGCAATAACAAGAGATAATTATTCAAAATTGTCATACTTAGCCATAACAATGCACCTTGTTAAGAGCGCTGAATTTAAAACTAAAGTTATTGGATTCGAGTCAATGAATTGTGAATCATGTACAAGTAAACAAACTTTTATTTTACAATAAAAAAAATTTGAATGTCTTGTACATATGTATGTACATTAGGGGTATAACCAATTTTTGGCCCTAGCACCACGCGATGGCGAAGGTTGTGTTATTTACGAAAAAATAATTTTGGGGTCATTTCGGATAAAAAACCTCACCCACGAAAACGATTTTCTAAAATCTCCCAAAAAAAAACATTCATTTTAAATAAAAATTTTTTTTTTTTGGGTTGGCATTTTGCTCAATTCATGTAATGGAATGACGATATCTGGAATGTTTCTCGACATTGTTGTGCTATCTTTAAATTTGGTCAAAGCCTTTGTCCAAACTTTTGCATTTTTCAAAACGCTTAAACGACTTCTTTTAAAATCCATTGTTTTTAAGTATTAAACACAAACTCGGAATATTTGAAACACATTAATAATTTTCTTTGAATAATAAAAACAATTAAGGTACATAACGTAATTTTCAATGACATACATTCAGCTTCCTAAGTATTTACACAAATGTTAAATGCAGGTTGATATATTGATAAAAAAACTTGTTTGCGCCTTTTAGGTAAATAAATAAAAAAAAATCATTTAAAAACTTTAGAGCGTTTGGTGGGTGAACTTTTTTGACAACTGCGAAAAAGTAATAGCATTTTTTTATATAATTTTCAATGGCCTATTCGACTATGCTAGGGCCATTATGATATTTGCAAAAAATTGCAAAAAGTTATATCCCTAATGTACATATGTATGTATAGGGTTTAATTTTTTATTTTCATATTACATTTCTTTAGATGACTGTTGATGGCAACCCATAATTGAGTGAAAAAAAAAATACATTTGCGCCAAAAAACTGGTTTTATTTACTTTATATTGTATGTATTATTTTTCAATGTATTTGTTCAACTGTGATCGTATATATATGAAATATTCTATGTAAAATAATAACATGAAATGTAACGGCATAGTTTCAACATTTTTTAAGCAAGTGACATTTTAACTTGATACAGAAACTCAGTTCTGTGTCAAGCCTCGAGCAAAAAACTAAAGAATAAACATGCCATAGAGTAAACTTACCATGCCATAGAATAAATTTACCATGCCATAAAGAAACATGCCTTGAAGAAAACTTAACTTTTGTAAATTTGTAAATCTTTTTAAAATAAAACTAAATTCATTTAATATCATCTTTCTACATATATTGGCCTTTTGATTTGGGTGTTTATTCAGGCTCTACGACACAGGACTTGTATGTGGCAGTCGGCCACATTATTATTTTTATTCTTTAATTGCTGTGAATACCTGTTGTGGATGTCTTGTAGTGTATTTCGTGTTCGTGTTAAGTTATTTTTCAAAAGTTTTGGTAAGCTATCTAAATTACCGACAGTACAACACCTAAGAGAACGAGTGAAAGGAAAACCAAGGGTGCTCTGCCAGCCAAGCTCAGTTCATTTGAACGCCGCCGCCAAAACAAGATGCAGTACCAGAACAAGACAGAGAAGACATGCCCAGAAGTTCAACTCAAGTTTCACAAAGGCCTAAAAAAGATTTGGAGGATATGTCACAAGCATTTGGTAAGAAAATAGACGAAATGCGTAATGAAGTCAGCAGACAACTGCAAGCTATGCAAGTCCTAATGATTTCAAATAATGAGAGGGTGAATACTACTATGAAGGAGTTCCGAGGTCAATGGAAGCATCAAGCCACTTTATCAGCGTCTGCCGAGACATCATCCTTTCAGCCAGAGGTCTGAACGCCGTCAATTGTACAACAGACAATACCTCGTCAGCCAGAGGTCATTAACGCCGTCAATTGTACAACAGACAATACCTCGCCCGCCGCAAGTCTTACCGCCGTCAATTGCACAACAGACAATATCTCGCCCGCCACAAGTCTTACCACCCTCAATTGCACAACAGACATTGTCATTTCCGCCACAAGTCTTACCGCCGTCAATTGCACAACAGACATCGTCTTTTTCGCCACAAGTTTTACCGCCGTCAGTTACACAACCGACATCGTCAATAGTCAATTCAGTAGCATCATTACCGCCAAACGAATTAATTTCTGTCTACACTAATTCATCTGCCGATACAACATCACAAAATCAAGATCATTCCCGTTTGCCTTTTTTTCAGTTTCAACTCTCGCAGTGTACAGACGCGTTTTATAATCGTCGCAACTGAATATTAAAATTATCAAAAATTTAAAGTCACAAAAAATACAAAAACAAAACATTTATTAAACAGTTATTATACTGGTTTTATTTTATTTTTTTTTTGCTTGTGTATACATAAATATTTGCATACACAAACTCTTATAAGTGAAAAAAACAAGAGAACTCTAAATGAGTTCATCTTCTGGCAACAACAACAACAATAAACCCACAAGCAGTAGAAATGCTTATTTAACTTTTGTTTCTGATTACGACAATAAAAAAATTGAATTAAGCACAAACCTGAATTCTACACAAAACACAACTATTCGTGCGCGATCATGCTCTCCATACATGTTAAATAGTGATCAAGAAACAACAACAATTGCACCTATTAGCAAACTTGTCAGCTTAGCTGTACAAGCAAACAAACAAACAATAAATACCCAGGTGCCCCATGTTATGAGTCATTTTCCCCTAACCAACAGAAGTATCAGCGACAGCAGAACATACGCTGCATACACATACTGACGTTGAGTTATTTTCCCTCAACCAACAAAAAATACCTACAGCAGCAAAACATACGCTGCATACATACACAGGCATATGCTGACGTTGCAATAACGCTGCATACAATACTGACGTTATTACCAGTAATTTTCCTACGGATATATGCTGACATTGCATTATCGTGAGAACCGCAATCGACTGGAAGTTCCACGGGTATGGATATGCTGAAGATGCAATAATCGCACACTCAGCAGTATCACGGGAACATCCACGACAGCGGCAGCGAACGTCAGCAGCACCGTTCATCGAGCAGCACGAAAGTGGGTATAAAAGCGGAGGGTGATTTGGTATGGAGGCCCACTACTATTATTCAGTCTATCAAGTCAGCTCTAGTCGAGTCAGTTCGTAACACATAACACACATAACAACAACCTGATCAAACACCAGCCTTAAAAAGCGGGTCCCTGTGAAGGCTTAACATATTTCCCAAACAAAAACCTGATCAAACACCAGCCTTAAAAAGCGGGTCCCTGTGAAGGCTTAATATATTTAAATTAGACTAAGAAATAAAAATAAAAAGTAAATAAAAGTAATAACTAAAATCCTAATAGTCTCTTGTGTTTTTAATTCTAAAAAATAAGTTACAAAATAAATTGTAACATTTTGGCATTTTGGCGTGGTTAATAAAATTAAATAATAATAAATAATAAAAATAAATGTTTTAATTTAAACATAACACCCACGTGCACAAAATGAATAAAATTATGGATAAAGTAAGTGAAAATAGTGATAATAAAATTCAAACAGGTATGGATAGATACATCACTGTGTTAAAAAGGGGAAGAAGTCCCAAATCTGCTCAAATTGCGTCAACGGCAAAAGTTCCCAAAGATGGGAAAAATATAAAAAATTCCGAAAATCGTTTCGCGATTTTAACTGAACAAGGTGATGAAGACACAACTAATACAAGTTTGAGTAAACCACCACCGATTTATTTAAGAGAACAGAACTCCAGCCTTCTGGTAAAAAGCCTTATCTCGTTAATTGGAGAAAATGAGTTTTACGTAACTCCAATCAAGCGTGGGAAAATTAATGAAACAAAAATTCAGGTATCTAAAGAAAATAATTACAGAAAAATAGTCTCAGACTTTGAGACTAAAAATAAAAATATTTATACATATCAGCTTAAGAGTGCTAAAGGTCTAACCGTTTTAATAAAAGGTATAGATTCTAGTGTGGATCCAGAAGAGGTCAAGTCTGGCCTTGAAAATAGTGGATTCAAGGTGAAAAATGTTTCAAACATCAAAAATAGAGAAAAAAATCCCCCAACCAATATTTAGAGTCGAGTTACAGCCAGGTGACATAAAGATAAAAAAAAATGAATCCCATCCAATCTATGATCTAAAGTATTTGTTACACCGGAGAGTTACCGTTGAGCAGCCACATAAAAGAGCTGGACCTATCCAATGCCTGAACTGCCAAGAATTTGGGCACACGAAAACTTATTGCAAGTTGCCTACAGTCTGCGTTGTATGTGGTGAGCTACACAGTACCGCTAACTCTGACAAAACAAAAGGTGATCCCAAGGCGAAAAAATGTGGCAATTGTGGTGGAAATCACACTGCCAACTATAGAGGCTGCTCCCCTTTACTCGTTTTTTAAACGCTCCTCGCACAAAAAAGAAAATATTATCCCCGCTCAGCCTATCACACTTTTAAGCTACCCTCAGTTACCTCAACCGTCTACCAGTCAGCAACAATATTCAAACGTATTGAAATCAAACGCGACTATTGCTCAGCAACAACCTAATAATAAATTTTCATACGCTAACATTTTAAAAAGTAACCACAATACAGCGCAAAAACCGGTACCAGTAAGCGAAGCTCCACGGTCTAATTTTAGGCGTATTGAAGCCTCAATTGAGAGCTTAATACAAACAGTAAATACTTTTACTCTCAACATGTCCTGTATGATGCAGGAAATGTTGAAAATGCAGTCTACTTTGTTGCAGGCTGTATTAAGCAAACCATGAACTTGAAAATATGTTTTTGGAACGCAAACGGCATCTGCCAACATAAAAATGAAATAGAATATTTTCTTCTGGATAAACAAATCGATGTTATGCTTATCTCAGAAACTCATTTGACGTCTCGAAGCTATTTTAGAATTAGTGGATATAATTTCTACGACACCAAGGATCCTCGAGGTAGAGCTTGTGGTGGCTCGGGAATTCTAATAAAAACGCGAATAAAACACTACCTGTTAAATGAATTTTGTGAAGATTACCTTCAAGCAACAAACATCTGCATTGAAAATTTTTATCAAAAACTTGTGATATCATCTGTTTATTCTCCTCCCAGGTTTTCAATTTCAGAGAGTCAATATACCGCATTTTATTCAACACTGGCGTCCCGTTTTCTAGCAGCTGGCGACTACAATGCTAAACACACATTTTGGGGTTCACGTTTAATCAGTTCCAAGGGTCGTGTTTTGTTTGACACAATTTCAAAAATGGGCTTTAATGTAGTTTCAAGTGGTCAGCCAACATATTGGCCAACGGATCGACAAAAAATTCCTGATATTATCGACTTTGGAGTTATGAAAGGTGTGCCCAGCGAAATGATTGAAGTTGAAGCATCATTGGATTTATCTTCAGATCACTCGCCTACTATTATCACTATTTACTCACACACAACTGCAACATCAACATGTGATTTACCGGTGACATCTGCACGTATTAACTGGCTGAAATACAAAAAATATTTGAGTGCTCATTGCACGGAAAATATGCTGTTGAGAACATCTACTGACATAGAAAATTCTATTAGGTTGTTTGAAGCACATGTTAATCAAGCTGCTCTTAATGCTTCTTCAAATCAACCAAATCAACAAGTAAGATTCAACAACATTTCTTCTGTAGATATAGAAAGGCTATTGACTGAAAAACGGAGAGCGCGACGAGAATGGCAACGTTACAGATCCCCCCAGCTGAAGTTAAGGCTAAAGGAATGCACCAAACAGCTCAGAAAAGTTTTACAAACACAAAAAACAGCTTCGCTGCAAAAATTTCTTCAAGAACTCGATGCAACACCACAAACAGGTTATTCGCTATGGCGTGCAGCCAGAGGATTTAAAAGGCCAGTGATTTGCAAACCTCCGTTACGAGATTCGAATGGTGACTGGGCAAGAACTGATGCTGAAAAAGGCTCTCTTTTTGTTAAGCACTTAGAAAATGTATTTACATCGAATATTTCTACTGATATTGTTGAACTGCCACCAGTCATCTCTTTATCAGAAATACCGTTAAGATTTAACATTGTGGAGATTGAAAAGGCCATCACTAGTCTTAACACCAAAAAAGCCCCAGGTGTCGACAAAATAAGCAACAAAATGCTTCAACAACTGCCTTATATTGCAAAAAGAATTATACTATTCCTTTTTAATAGTATTCTACGGCTGCAATACTATCCTGCAGAATGGAAGGTTTCGATGATTATTATGATACCAAAGCCCGCCAGGGATCATACAAAGGTTGAATCCTATCGGCCTATTAGTTTACTGTCTAACATTTCAAAACTATTTGAAAAGCTGTATATGAGCAAGCTGATGCCTATACTGACTAGAAGTGGATGCATTCCAGATCATCAATTCGGTTTTCGCAGACAACATAGCACAATTGAACAAACTCACAGACTTGTGAATGTTATGAGAGACACTTTCGAAAAGAAGAAATATTGCTCTGCGCTCTTTATAGATGTTTCTCAAGCTTTCGATAAAGTATGGCACGAAGGTCTTATATATAAATTAACACGAAATCTACCCGCAAACATTGTTAGTCTTTTAATAAGCTATTTAATTGAACGAAAATTTGTAGTTAGGGAAGGCAATTTTTTAAGCCCACCGCAGTCGATCGAAGCCGGAGTTCCCCAAGCGAGTATCTTCGGTCCATTGCTTTATTTTATATATGCCTCTGACTTACCGTTAAGCAGTAACATTCATACATCAACATTTGCCGATGATACAGCTTTTCTAAGCGTTCACGAAAATCCTGTGGAAGCTTCCCGCAATTTACAAGGGTATATATCAAAATTGCAAAATTGGCTCAAACAATGGCGTATTAAAGTTAACGAGCAGAAATGTGTGCACGTAACTTTTACGTTGCGCAAGGAAACATGCCCGCCTATAAAAATTAACACCGAGACCATACCGCAACACACTGTTGTCAAATATCTAGGCGTTCATCTTGATCGTCGTTTAACATGGAAATCGCATATAGACGCAAAGTTAATACAAATGAAATTAAAAGCAGCCCAAATGAATTGGCTTATTGGAAGAAATTCTATACTAAGCCTAGACTGTAAACTACTATTATACAACGCGATCCTGAAACCAATATGGTTCTATGGAATCCAGTTATGGGGCACTGCCTCAGCATCAAATGTCGAAAAAATTCAAAGGCGACAAAATAAAATTCTACGTAGAATTACAGCAGCTCCCTGGAATGTCAGAAATCATCGGATTCATAAAGATCTAGATGTTCCGTTGGTGAAGACAGTATTTTCAATAAACGCTAAAAAATATATAAAAAACTTGAGGTGCACCCAAATGTACTTGCGCGCAATATTTTAAATTATAGAGGCCACACCCGGCTGAAAAGGAGGGATACTCTTTTTCTCAGCCGTACACGAGAGATGTAAAACAACATAAATTAACCGTTGAAATTAAAAATTTTGTTTAGCATTGGCTAAACTTATATGTAATATTTTTTAGATTTAAGATTTGAAAAACTTATTGATAATTTAATTTACAATTGAAGATTCAATATATAATAAAATTTATCAAAAAAAAAAAATTCCCGTTTGCCAACTGCCTTACATTATTTTCCCAACAATCAATATTCTGCTGCCGCGCAAATGACATTCAATAGTTCCGAACCGCCAAACGCTAGCATCAGTGCTAACAGTGAACTTCAAGGTTTGTCAAACAAGAAAATTTACCCTCTTCCTTCCTTTTCAGACCAGCCAGAAGAATGGCAAACATTCATTTAATCGTATAAAAGCACAACAAAAGAATTTTAGTATTCTAATTTGCATAACATCATGCGAATTCGAAATGCGTTAACAAGTCGCACCAAAGACACAGTAGAAGCCTTGTTAACAAATTGTAAAGGTTTATAAATGTTTTCTATAGCCCCTTTTTTTTTTTAAAACAGCTGAGGGGGTCCCAGCTAAAACTTAGGCGTTCAAAAGAACTGCCAAAAGAATGTAGATTAAAACAAAAGGCAAACAAGTGCCGAATTCAGTTGCTTGTAATAATCTGATTTTATTTACAATTTGTTCTAGCTTATATACTAAAATTTCTTAGGTCATTGAGTGATTTCTGAATCACTCAATATTTTACAAATTCATAAATAAAAGAAAATAGAAATTAAAGTTACAATTATCAAATATTATATTACATCTTAAATTTACATGTGCCAACAATAATGCAAGCAAACAATACTCTTTTGACCCACTTCAACATGTGTAACATTATCGCTTGTTGCGCTACACACTTAAAGTTGGTATTTACATACTGTGCATATTGTATGGCGACATGGGTACACTACACCCTCACCGCTAAGAGAAAAATTAGGGGATTGATTTTTCTTGATATTCATAGTACCGACAATATTTGTAAAATAATTCTTAATTTCTATTTACATATGTTATAGTTTTACAAAGTAATTCTTAATATAGTTATAATTTTATAATTTACATAATTCTTAATGTAGTATTTAATATTTTTATAATTTTTACAATAGTATTCTTATAATTTTTAGTGTTTATTGTGTACTTAATTATTGTTTCTAAAGCCTATATATGGTTTTAATTGATTATTATGGAGTTCTTTTTCAATTCCGTGGTAGTTTATTATGGTATTTACACCGTTATGTCTAATTATTTTATATGGGCCTTTGTACGGGCTTTGATTCTTTTTCCTATTTTCTACTTTTATTAAAACTAAATCTCCTATTTTTAGATTTAAACTATTACTATATCTACTTTCTATGATTCTTTTTTCTTTTGTTTTATCTGTAAGTTCCCTAGCTCTATTCAAAGAATATTTTAATCTTTGTTTCAGCTCTTTTGCATAGTCATCATAATTGTATATTTTGTTATTTTCTGTGTCATAAAATTCTGATGGTAAGCATGGCAATCTACCATATACTAATTCAAATGGTGTGTAACCAGTGTCTATATGTGGTGCCGTGTTGTAGGCAAAAGTAAAGTAATTTATCCACTTATCCCATTCGTAATCGTTTGCTGATGTAAGCAAGAATTCATTGAGAACCCTGTGATTTCTTTCTACCGCACCCATTGTTTCATGGTGGTAAGGGGTTGAGAATGTTTGTTTGATATCAAGTAACGAGCATATGTTGCGCATTAGTTCGTTTTTGAATTCTGTCCCGTTGTCTGATTTGAGCACTTTAAATTTACCGTATTTTAAAATTAATTGTTCTACTAGTGTTTTGGCAGTTGTAAGTGCGTCTTTTGTTGACATTGGGTGAGCAATTACGAATTTCGTTAGTTCGCATTGCATTGTCAATATGTATCGGTATCCGTTTGAAATACGAAGAGGTCCTACAGTATCAATTGATATTATCTCAAAACTGTTGCTTGGGGTGTCCGTTAATGTAAGTGGTTCTTTAATGTGTTTGGTTTGTTTGTTTATGTTACATTTGTCACAGTATTTTACGAATTGCTTTACCATCTTATTCATGTTTTTCCAAATGTATCGCTGTTTAAGTTTAATAATTGTTTTTCTAATTCCTAAGTGGCCTGCGTGTGTGGTATTGTGGAATTCGTCAATTAGTTTATTTTTAGAATGTCATCTTTTTGGGGCATTGTATATTAATATTTTTAGTTGAGGACTTTTGTTATTTATTCTTATCTTTGCATATGCTTCTTTTAATTCTTCTTTCGTATATACTTTAAATATTTTATTGTTATTTGCTAGCGCTAATTCTTTTATATTTTTCTTTACTCATTTTTGATATCAGTTTTCTCAGTATCGAATCTAGTTTCGCTGAGTTATCGCTGAATCTTCCATGCATATTATTATCACGTATATTTTTGGTATGTAACTTCTTCATAATCGAATCTTGTTTCGATGAATTATCGTTATATCCTATATTCATAGCATTCTTATTTTGGGTACACAATTTCTTCAGGTCGAAACTGGTTTCGATGAATTATCATTATGTCCAATGTGCACAATATTATTTTCAATATATATGTCGACTTCTTTTATGTTTTCAAATCTATTAAATTGCAATTTCTTAATATTTTTTATATCACTTATGGATGTGCATTCCCATATTTGAAGTTGATCAGGCTTCCGAGAATTACATTTTTCCATACTCTTTTCTTCTACACGTGTTTCACTAAAACTGTTATTTGCCTCATTATGTTATTTATTATTTGCCTCATTATATTCTTTATTTGTCTCTTTATTTTCTTTATATGTATGTCATTATGTTTTAATTTCAAGTCATCCAAAAATTTGTTGAATCGTTCGTTGTCGTTTATATTGTTGAAATTTAATATGTCATAGTTTTTTAGTGGATCAGTATGCAGTTTAATGACCTGTAAAATTTGTGTATCATTTGTTGTGTTTAAAATTTTAATGTGTGTCATTCCGTTTTTTGGTGCTATTGAATTACTTAAAAAAATACCGCTTTTTAATTCATTATTAAGTATTACGCAATCTTCTGTAAGGTTTAATTTCAATGGTTGTATGATTTCTGTTCGTGGTGGTATAGTTATTTTTAATGTGTCGAATGCTTTTGGTTGCATTGGCAGAATTATGGTTTCATTATTGGTAAACAAAGAAATTGTGAATGTCTCGTAATCTATTTTGCATAAGTATTCTCTTAAGAAGTCTCTCCCTATTATTCCGTCTGTCTCTATTTAGATATAATTTTAATGTTTGTATGATTTCAATTAATAATATCTTGTAATATCTTAACTTGATTTATTTAATAAGAAGACTTGGTTTGTTGATGGTTAAGTAAAGAGTATGTGTACATGAATGTTGGAAGTTGTGTGTATTTGTGTGTAAGTTAAAAATAAATAAAAATGTATATATGTATGTATGTATAATTAATTTATATTTTAAACTACATATATATAATAATAATATTCAAGAGGTTTTTATTTAAATATTCATTCTTTCATTAAATTCCCATTTGTTTTTATATATTCAATTAATTAATTTGTAAGTAAAATTAACGTATGTATGTATTTATAATTCAATTTCTTTTGTATATTTTTTTTTTTTTTTGCAATTCATTCATATTATTTGTTGTGCTTGCTTTTTTTTGTTGCTTTTTATATTGTTTTAATGCTGTTTTAAGTTAAGTTTGTATGTATGTATAATTGTAAATTATTTAAGCAAAACTTAAAATATTGAAACTAGAGAACATCTTACATTTGCTATTTTTATAAACCAAACCCAAACGTGTTTACGTCGTTTTAGATTGTCAGTGCTTTGTTCAGCCAAATTTTTGGTGTTCTTTTGACAGGCTAAGTCACGTTGATTTCCACGAGTCATGATTGGTACTTTCTATTACTAGCAAATTTTTAATTTCTGGATTCTTTATTCTGGACAATTTATTTTTAATCAAACAATACTTTTAAACAATTTTACGACTGTGTCCGTTTTGGGTTTTCTTCTCTTCTACTTTTTGAATTGTAAATACGCATTGTAAATAAATCATCTTTATGTGGTGTCGGCAGGATCAGTTTTCAGGTTTTGTAGGCAGGATCAGTTTTCAGGTTTTGTAGGCAGGATCAGTTTTCAGGTTTTGTAGGCAGGATCAGTTTTCAGGTTTTGTAGGCAGGATCAGTTTTCAGGTTTTGTAGGCAGGATCGCCATGTAAAGGTTTATAAATGTTTTCTATAGCCCCTTTTTTTATTTTAAAACAGCTGAGGGGGTCCCAGCTAAAACTTAGGCGTTCAAAAGAACTGCCAAAAGAATGGAGATTAAAACAAAAGGCAAACAAGTGCCGAATTCAGTTGCTTGTAATAATCTGATTTTATTTACAATTTGTTCTAGCTTATATACTAAAATTTCTTAGGTCATTGAGTGATTTCTGAATCACTCAATATTTTACAAATTCATAAATAAAAGAAAATAGAAATTAAAGTTACAATTATCAAATATTATATTACATCTTAAATTTACATGTGCCAACAATAATGCAAGCAAACAATACTCTTTTGACCCACTTCAACATGTGTAACATTATCGCTTGTTGCGCTACACACTTAAAGTTGGTATTTACATACTGTGCATATTGTATGGCGACATGGGTACACTACAAAATTCTGCTAATGTCGCCGCAATTATAGACACTTTGGAGCAAAATTACGGAAGAAAAAGTTATAAAAATCAGATAGAGAAGGTGCGTACAATTCTGCCCGTTGCTGAAGGTGATTTAGAAGGGTAAATTGTTTTTGCAAATAAAATAACCAACATGTCGACGTTCCTTCAAAATGCAAAAGGAACACATCACTTGTCCAACCCAATGCTGTTAAACGAGCTAGGGATAAAATTACCAATAGGTCGTCAAATGAAATGGGCTGAAACATGTCTAACTTTAGGCTGTGTTCCCACAATTGTGCATTTTAGTCAATGGCTTAATGACCTTCGTAAAATTGCTAGCACTGTCACGGATTCAATGTCATCCACAAACGTAACTTTGTGTACAATGAAAAAGCAACAGCAAAAACATAT
Source organism: Lypha dubia (assembly GCA_947311025.1). NCBI lineage: Eukaryota > Metazoa > Arthropoda > Insecta > Diptera > Tachinidae > Lypha > Lypha dubia. The sequence goes on from OX371260.1 coordinate 74,490,915, forward strand.
TACAACAGCATCGGGAAGCCGCAGACGAGTGAATTTAAGCGTTACTTCGAAAGCATGTGTTTTCTGTGAAAATCAGTGTGCATCGTTGGAACAGTGTAGCTCCTTTAAAAATATGACATATAATGAACGCTGGGGCAAAGTAAGAGAACTTAAAATATGTTTCTCATGTCTGAAAAAGGGTCACAGATCTGTTACTTGTTTTGCTAAAAGGAAGTGTGGCGTAAATAACTGTAGTAAAGTCCACCATCGGCTTTTACATAGTCAGCAAACGGAAACAGCACCACAAAACAATTCTGACAACAATTTGACGCAAACAACCTCTGATCCAAATAAATCAAACACGGTCGGCAGAAATTGTCACGTAAACGACGGATGCCACACTAGAGAAAATGTTCTTTTCAAAATTATTCCCGTGAAATTGTACGGACGTTCAAAAGAAATTTTAACTTACGCATTTGTCGATGATGGGTCCTACACAACCATTATTGATGCAAAAATCGAACATGAAGTAGGTATTTCGGGGAAAAAGTCTCATTTAGAGGTCCAATGGTTTACCCAACTGGCAATATCAGAACCAACTGAAATTATTGATGTTACTATAAGTGGAGTGTACGAGGGAGCCGAAAAGTTCAATATATCTAAGGTATTTACTTCAACAAATGTGTCCCTGCCTATCCAGTATGAAAATACACTTATAAGTAATTTGCCAATTGTTGACTATGAAAATATTCAGCCTAAAATGATAACACGCTGCTACAAATGAGTACTTTTTTTTTATACTTGAAAAGGGACCTAGTGTAGGTTATAGACCTTATTTAGTAGATCATAAATCAATTTTTAAAAGTTCGGAAACACCCTCAAATTTCGGTGTTATTCCGAAAAAACTATTTTCGGGTAGGTCCGAGTACTTATGAACACGTAACTCAGTTGATTTTAATCCGATCTTCAATTTTTAAATGGTTTTAGAAAGAAGAAAAATGTGCTTTTCTAAATATATATATATATTATTGGTATATATATTAACTTTTTGCAGTGATATTTTCAATTATATCTGATTTTAATTTTATTTTTTCTAGGTTTTTCAACTTTGGCGCCATTTTTTTAAATTATATTGTTCAAAAACATACCCTTATGTATATATTTAATTAAAGCTAATTTAGTTCTGAGTTAAACCAGCTTTCAATAAATAAAATCGAGTAAAAAGTAAAAAAGTTATTAAGGTTTTTCAAAAGTTAAAAAGTTTGCTTTTACAAATATTGATCAATAGCTACTACATTTTCTTTATTTTTTTAATCTTATAATGATATGATTATATAAATATTTTAAAATAACAGTATTCAAATTAAAAAAAACTTAACTAAAGTATTTAATTTATCTCTTTTGTTATCTCAGTAAAAAAAAAAAAATTATTCTCACTTAAATTTTTTTCCGCTTGGGGGTATCAAGTGCTTTTTAAATTTAAATAAAGTTTGATAACTTTCACAAATATTGACCGATTTAAAAAAACTAAAGTTCATTTTATTTGTTATAAAATTCTATTTCAAATTTTTTATACAAATACATCTGCTTTTATAGAAAAAATTATAAAAAAAAGAACTCAAAGTTAAAAAAACATAAAAAAATAAAAAAAATTGCAGATGTTATTACGAAAATTACTACCAATAATTAATTAATATAGCATAAAATGTATACGGTTGGAAAGATCTATTCTTTGTCTTTCTGAAACCATTTAAAAATTGAAGATCGAACTGAGTTACGTGTTCATAAGTACTCGGACCTACCCGAAAATAGTTTTTTCGGAATAACTCCGAAATTTGGGGGTGTTTCCGAACTTTTAAAAATTGATTTATGATCTACTTAATAATGCCTACAACTTACACTAGGTCAATTTCCAAGTATATTTTCACTGTAGCACCGTGTAATTAGTTTGTCTCACGACTTTTTAATAGTGCCAATAGAAGTGCCACATATACCTATAGGTACAGGTCCTATAGCAGTAAGAACACGCCTAGGTTGGATGGCTTACGGCGACAGTAAAATCGACAGTTATATTGCCAAAGGATATGCGCGCCTGCTGACAACAAGTGAAAGAAATTATTTATCCTCAAAATCCTTTTATTTACCGCATTTTTCAGTACAAAACCCGAACAAAAATGGTTTACGTCTCGTGTTTGATGCAGCCGCCGAAGTCCGTAATATGTCACTCAACAAAGCTCTTATAGCCGGCACTGATCTCAACCAGCCTCTTATAGCCATTTTATTTAAATTTCGCCAAGCCCCATTTGCTGTATGCGGTGATATAGCGGAAATGTTTCATCAAATTGGTATAACTGACGATGATCAAGCCAGTCTAAAATTTCTATTTTTTTGTTATGCAAAGATTGATATTTGGAGCAACATGCTCACCTACGATAGCCCAATTTGTAAAAAACATGAATGCCGAGCTATTTGAGGCAAGTTTCCCGAGAGCTGTGGAAGGTATTATACACCGTCATTATGTCGACTGCTTTAATACCGAAAAAGAAGCCGCAAGAGTCGTAAAAGAAATCATTGAAATACACAAGCAAGCAGGTTTTAATTTAAGAAACATTCTATCTAACTCGGACTATGTAAACAAACAGTGTGGAACGTCTATCAGCTGCGAAAAGTCATTAAAACTAGAAGATGACAGTGATCGTGTTCTTGGCATGAATTGGGTTACAAAACAAGATGTGTTTGCTTTCAGTGTTTTAACGGGTTAGAGGAATTTGCAATACTTACTGAGATTAAGCGCGAATCTTAGTAAATAAAACTTTATATTTTTTGAAACGTTATAAATTTATACATATGTGTTTATTGACCTGTGGGTTTAGGTATATGTATATATATGTATACTATATGTTGAGCGGGTAAGTAAATATATATAAATTATTCATATAAATACATATGTATGGCTATCTATTTTCTTTATTGATGATGTTTAAATATAGTGTCACTGTGACTGTTCAAATTTATTTTGTTTATGGATTCTTTTTTTGATAAATTTAATGAATTTATTTTAACTGGTTTGATCACAACTAGTCGGGTGGAAAAAACGAACTTGAGTATCCAATTTGCCGATACTTTTTACTTGACGTTGGTTGCAGTTATTGGGGGTGTTGTTGATACAGACAGGGTTTAAAATTCAATAATTTTTTGTTCACTGTAGTGAACATGCTCCCCGCGTCAAAACCTGAAATAAAAGAACGGACTTTAGTAAGGATTCAACTTAGGGAAGGGTAAGAGTGTGGGTAAGTGAATACGAAATAATACTTAGGGTTTTGAATAAAAAGGGTTAGCCCGAGTAAGAGCCCATAATGAGCCAGCCAAGAAAATAGTCCTGTGCTAATAGGGACCCGCCATCAACACGAATGATATTCGATTTTAGTATTTGGCTGTAAAGGTCGCCACCCAATTCTATATTCATTGGTTCGTTGGAATAGAAGTTGGGATCGGCCAATGACAAATTCCCGAACTTTTCCCTGATAGTGTCGTTAACTTGTGTAGCGTAGGCGTTCTTTGGTAACTCCCTAGACACCAGAAAGTACATGTCATATTTTGTAGTCGATGACATATTAGGGGTGATGGTCAACCTGGTGTATCGTCTTCCATCTACACTGAAAGTGTGTAACCTGTTGCTTTCGACAACTGCTGTTGCAATGCGTGACGTCGAGGAACTTGGATTCACTATTGCTCTAAGTAGTTTGCATCCATCGTCTGTTGTAACATAAACTTCCGCAGTGGGCATAAGCACCTTCTGCAAGGACGTTGGCAATCTAAATGGTGTGGCGGTGGGTGTGTTGGTGGCTGTTATCAATCGACGCGGTGCTGGGACGGGTGTCCTTTTGACAGATGTCGATGAGGGAGTGGTAGATAGGTTTTTCAAGATCCGTTCTGGACCATGCAGAGCAGAATGGTGTTTGCCACTACATTTTTGGCATCGGGCCTTACTGGTACACTTCCCTATCAAATGATTCCGTGCCAGGCAATTCACGCAGTAGTGAAGCTTAACTACCGTATGGTATTTCTGAGCCAAGTTTAATTTGGCAAACTTTGTACAGCTCGTCAAACGATGATCTGCTTGGCATATACCGCAGCCAAAATATCGTTTGGGTTCTGCGCCTCGCGTTTTAGAGTCTAGAGTTGCTGGGTGCCATGATCTGTATGGAATGAATTTAGACTTATGTAAATCAATGTGTGAATATGTTAGGAAATTGAATACATGAGGGAGAGATCAGTGGATCAGACCGTGATGTATAAAGCTTGGGTTAGTGTAAACGGGTTAACTTTAAGGGTTAAGTATAAAAGTGCATGTTAGATATTATAAATAATTAACAAATGGGTAAAACCAAACTTTTGTTAATGGACGTTTTAAAGTGCCGGTAGATGTGCGTAAATAACGACACGATTGCGTTGATCAGAACCAGGGTAGGTATTTGTTACACGTCCAAGTGGCCATTCGTTCGGGGGTAAATTGTCCTGTCTAATAACAATTATATCGTCAATCTCAACTTGTCGCTTAGGGTGTTTCCACTTGTATCTTTTATGCAGTTCTTTAAGATATTCATCTTTCCATCGTCTGCAAAACGTATGATGCTGAATTTTTAGCTTTTGCTATCTATTCGCAAGGGTAATATTATCATTACTGCAATCGGGTTCTGCAGGGGTAAGTATTGGTGAACCTATTAAAAAATGACCTGGGGTTAAAGGGTTGAGGTCTTCTGGGTTTTCACTTGACGGGCTTAGAGGTCGTGAGTTGAGGCATCCTTCAATTCTAGTTCAAGTTCTAGTTTTGGTAACGAGATAACTTTGACTCGTTTTAGCGAGAAGTAGGGATACGGTACAAGGTCCATCTATGGGTGTAACTCGTGCATATAATACTGCTGAGTAAGCCTTTTCAGAAGCATCTGAAAAGCCATGAAACTCTATTTTTGCTGAGGGTGAAAATTTAATCCATCTTGGAATACGAATTTGTTCTATATTGTCATAGAACTGCAAAAACTTATGCCATTTAATTAGGGTGAGTGGGGTTAGACATTCATCCCAAGCTGTATTGTCTTGCCATATTTGTTGCATAATAATCTTAGCAGAAATAACAATTGGCGCTAACCAACCAGCTGGGTCAAAGAGACGAGCTATGTCTGACAAAACAGTTCGTTTTGTGTACGCTGATTTCCTTTCAATTATTGGCACACTAAAGAAAAATGAGTCTTCCTTCGCATTCCACCGTATGCCTGTTTTGGCATTGTGAGAATCTGGTAAGGTGAGTAATTCGACATCAAGTAGGTGTTCTTCGGGAATATTATTTAATAATTCTTTAGTGTTAGAAGTCCACTTTCTTAGAGGAAATCCAGCATAGTCAAGAGCTGTTATTAGTTTAGTTTGAGCAATTTTAGCTTCTTCAACTGTGTGATCACCAGCCAAAACGTCGTTTACATACATGTTATTCTTCAAAATTTTTTAAGCAATTGGGTGGGTAATTTGAATGTCTTTGGCGAATTCGTGTAGGGTTCTAATAGCCAAATATGGAGCGCAATTGACTTCAAATGTCACTGTTTGCAGTTCAAAATCTTTAATGGGTTCATTAACACTTTTTCGAAAAAGTATGCGCTGAAAGGATGTGTGGGTAGGGTTTAAAATGATTTGCCTGTACATTTTTGTAATATCGGCATTAAAAACTATCTTATAAAAGCGCCACTTCAAGATAAGTACAACTAAATCTTGTTGTAGAGTATGATCAGTATACAAAGCATCATTTAAGCTGTTACTGTTAGATGTTTTGCTCGACGCATTAAAAACAACTCTAACTTTTGTCGTAATACGTTCTGGTTTAACAACAGCATGATGAGGTAGGTAATAATGGGTGTTTGAAGATGTGTTCGGGTTAAATTTTATGGGTTTCATATGACCTAGGTCAATATATTCTTGCAGCACGCTATCATATTCAGTTTTTAGATCGGGTTTCTTCATTAAACTCATTCCTTAAAAACTGAGCCATTGCTATATGACGTGAGTTTCCTAATTCGACTGGGGGTAGCGAAATGGAAGATTAACCTGATATCGGCCACTTGATAACTTACGAGTAGTTATAACATAATTCTCCTCGCAAGATTTTTCTTCTTCAGAAGTATTGAGTTTTTTGAGTATTTCTTCAATTTCCCAGAATTTTGTTTAAACCTTATCAAGTGTGACAGAACTGAAATATGAAGCTATTGGTTGTCTTTTATGCGAGTTTTGAACGGGTCCGGTCAGAATCCAACCAAACTCGGTCTCCTGAGGAATTAATGTGTTTAGCAGCGTTGTCAACTTGGTGCGTTTCGCACCTTTTTTGGTGCTTTTCTAAATGTTTTGTGCGAAAAATATCTGAGTTAGTGCGTGGTGCGCTTTTTTTTTAATTTTGGTGCGTTTTTTTAATTTTGGGTGGCTCCAAAGCATATTAAACACAAAAGAATTTTGTACAAAAAATACAACAATACCATTTCATTCAATTTGTATACACTTTTTACATTCAATTTTACAGACCATAATAAGAGCAACCATTAATGATGTTTAAGAGGTACCAAAACACATTCACAAAAACCGTTAAACCGTCTTGTTGTTATAGATAATTTGTAACATTTCATTATAAGAAATTTTTTGTCCCTTTTAGATTTTCAGAGTACATAATTGTTTGTTGTCGTAAAAGTTGCTGTCAAGTCTGTTAAAGAGCTTAGCAAAAACAAAGTATTCTCGAGACTAGCGATCATTGTTCGATTTTTATAAAATGCATAAAAAATGCGTTTATATAAAGTGTTCTAACACTAAAATTAATAAAATTTATATTTACTAAAAGAAATATTTAAAGTTAGTATCAATAATGGAGTCTAAAAAGGGAGATCATAAGCGAAATACAATAAGATTTGGGAATCACAATGTGAGTTTAAGCAATGGATTCGGCCTTGACCAAATAATAACACAAAAGCAAAATGATATTGCAAATGCGATATCACGCCTAAATATCCAACCTTGTACGGCATGCTGGAACACGGAAACACATTGCAGCTTTAAGCCCATTTAGCTACAAACGACATCAAGACCCAACATTGTACAAAATGTTTTATTCCATTACAAATATGATATCATGCCATTAGCAGTACAATTTGAATACGATGTCGAAATATTATCTAGTATTGAAAAAGGTTGGAGAATAATTCACTTCATGCAATGGCACAATATTGTATCAACATTATAATTTTGGATTTTGTAAAGACGCAAAATTAATTCAATAAAAAAAAAATCTGAATTTGGTGCGTTTTTTGTTGAATGGTGCGGGTTTTTCTCCATTTTGGTGCCTTTTGAAATTTCAAATTTTACAACGCTGGTGTTTAGAAAGTCTTTCTTAACTCCAGATTTCAAAATTTGTGAGTAAAAATCACTGCCAATTAGAAAACCTATTGGTCTGCTTTCGTAAAACTGTGGGTCAGCTAACTGAATATTTTTCAACTCTTCTACGGGTATTGGGTTTAAGTTTTTTTGTGGGTAGATTTTTTGTAAGGGTTTTTACAACAATCGCTTGAATATTCAACTTAAAATTGCTATGGGTGTTTGACCGTAACAAAATATCACATAGTTTATTTGATTGCGCTGGCACAACTTCATTAATTCCCGAGATTTCAGCAAGAATTGGGGTAGTGGGTAAATGCAATTTGTGTCTAAATTTATCTGAAATAAAAGAGAAATCAGAAGCTGGGTCAATGAGCGCTCTAGCTGGAAATTTTTCTCCTCTAACTTCAACGTTTAGAATCGCTGTTCCTAATAACTTCGCTCTGTTATCTAATATGGGTTTGCTTGAGTGGGTGTGTGTAGAGAAAGACTGTGCATTTCTTGATGTTGAAGGTTGATTATCATCAACTTGTGTGTTTGGGTTCGAATTGGGTTTGTGTAATAGGGAGTTATGTCTTCCATACGCCCATAGACGTAAACTCTGAACATTCTCTGAGGGTGTGATTACTTTTGCATAGTTTGCAAATTGATCCATCGGGTTTATTCTGTGGACTTGTGTTATTTTGCAAACTTTTTTGGCCTTGGGTATAAGGGTGGTTTGCGTTTGAGAGTTTATGTTCATTTTGGGGTTTTGTTTTTGGGTGGGTGTCTTTATTTGAATGGGTTACATTGTAAAACGTTTTTCCTCTTCTATCGTAGAGATTCTTATTCTCTTGAAAATGTTTGGGTTTTAGGTTGGTGTTGTGGAAATTACCCTGATCTATCACGTCATTCACCGATGTGAGCTCTTTATACGTATTTGTTAAAAATAGATCTAGATCAGTCCACGATGGCATTTTCGCACAGTCTTTAAGTGTTTTTTCAAATTCTCTTCGGACTTCTCTGGGTAGCTTTGTCGAGCATAAATATATAAAATAGGATCCCAATGATCTGTGTCTATCTCTTATGCATTTAAGTTCGAAATACAACAATTTATCTTTCTCTGGAGTTTTCTTATTGAAACACTACACATGGTGTTCACCGTGGGTAAATTGAAAAGTGTTTTTAATTGGGCATTTATTTGCATTCTTTTGTTCTCATACTGAGAAACCAATTGATCCCATGCAATAAGGAATCCATCATTTGTTAAGGGTGCGTTATCTACTATTTCTTTGGCTTCACCGCTGGTTTTTTGTTTTAAGTGGAAGAGCTTTTCCACTCCACTTAAACGGTTATTATTGCCGTACATGGCTTTGAAGAGGTCTCTAAATGAAGCTAAATGTTTGAAATCTCCACTAAATATTGGCATGTCGCACGGGGGTAAATTAAATGATACTGAACCCTTGGGTTGTGTCACTAGAGTATCAGGAGCAGAGAGACGCTTTTCATTTTCTTTAGAAATTTTCTCAATGGACTCCTCAATTTCTATCATTGAGGTTCTATAAACTTTCTTAGCAGCTCTGACATTTCGGGTTATTTGGGTAAATTGAATGGTACCAGCTTGTTTCGGGTCATTTAAATCAGGAGATTCCCTAATCTGTTTAAATTTGTTGTCAATATCTGACCATAAATTTTCCAATTCCCTTTTTTTGAACTTAAGGGCGGATATAGATTTGGAATACTCCTTTGCACCTTTATAGTCCTCTTCAAAAGACTGCAAATCTGCTATATAATTTTCAAAAGCATTGGCCAACCTTATTATAGTAGACATAATTGAGGTTTTATTTATTTAGATTTGGGTGAAAAAATGAGGTTTGGGTAATAAAAGGGTTAGGAAAAAGCTTGAAAAAATATAAATTTTTCCAACTGGGTCTTTTACGGCAGTATTTGTTCTTCAAGAGCAATGAATTTTAAAGTTTTCTATGTACTATGAATGTGGTGTGTGGGTGAGTTGTAAAATAGTTTTGCGATATTTTTTACTTTATTGCTTTTCTCTGAAGACACAAATGTACTTGTAAAATAGGAAATTAAGCAATTTATGTAAGTTGTAACAATACAGACTTACCTTGTTTGCTGGGTATAGTGTACAAACCTACACAAGAGTTAAAAATCTCTTTTTTTTGCTGAATTCGTTGGTAACGTTGGTGTTTTAGTCGCTGTAACTTGTATAAATACCCTTTTTTTTTTTTTTTTTTTTAAGCTTTATACTATGTATACACATATGTAAGTGACATACACGAATCTCACATTAACATTCCGTAGAATTATAAATATTAATAATTATAAAAACCAACCTTATATTTTTTCTGTCTCTTTGTCACTTAAAGATTGTTTAAGAATCAAATTTCATAAATTTATAATCAATAAATTTAAGTAGCATAAGAGATTTTTAATAAAGTATTTTTCAGTTTTAAATCAACTCCAAATTGAAGCGGTTTGTTTTAATTTGTCACTGGCGCAGTCGGCGGGATCTACGAAAAAGATCCTTAACCCATATCGGACTGCCCTAAGATTCCATCGAGTTACAATGAAGAGAGTTTTAGAAAATGTTTATTTATGTCCAACTAAGAAAAAAAAAATTTTTGGTCCAAATTGAATCACTGGGCGTGGCGCCACCCCTTGTTGCGAAAACAACAATATAGAAAAATGGAAAAAAATAAAATTTATGTTTTTTTATTTAGACTTATTTATTATAAGAAATTTAGCTTAAGAATGATAGTTTTCAAAGCATTTAGGATGCAACCCAACACTGCATTTTTTACATGTAAAAATTGTCTGACTTTTACATTTGCCACAACGACGACGTTTGTTAGCGCGAATGATTTCGTGATCCACTCGGTCCATACGAATACAGGAACGTGCTGATTTGACACCCAGTTTGTATGAAATTGTAGAAGCATTTTCCTTCCGCAACAAGCAATCAATAACAAAGGCTCGGAAATCGCATTGATGCATAATTTTTTTTTGTGCTACTTTGGAACAAATACAATGAATTTTCCAAGCATTGACCATTGCAGAATCAAGGGCATTTGTGAAAAGTGGCCAGTACCACTTTTTACCTCGCATTCGGATGCGATAATTGTTGACTCCATTATCAAATAAATCCACACCACCCATTGTTTTATTATAATATTGAATTGCATTTGGCATTGGCACATTTATCATCTTCTTCTTTTTTCGGTCATAACGTTTTGTTTGCTGCATAGGGATCGCCAACGTACAATTAGATAGTACTGTAACGACCGAATTGTCATTCCAACGCACTGCAGCAATTTCATTTTGTGTGTCAAAACAGAAGTCACTTTTACCACGATCTTTTTTTTTCATTTGTTTACATTCTTCCAATTTTGCAGCACCAGTTCGATTTTCTCTGAAAAAATCATTTACATATAGAAAAGAATAAACCAATTATGAATTAAATTACCTGTAGCAAAATATCCTAAACTCGAAAGACGAGCTATAAGTCTATGCGATGTAAAGAAATTGTCAAATGTTACCGTGTGTTGAATTGGCTTATCAACTTTTTCAAGAAGTTTAGTGACAACATTTTCTCCAAGGCCATATGTTTTGTCATAAGTATTACCAGATGCTCCAGAGTATGGAATGAATTGGTACAAGTATCCCTCTGAGGAACAGAGGCACCAGTATTTAAATCCAAAACGAATCGGTTTGCCTTTTATAAACATCTTGCACGAATGTCTACCAAAATATGCGATCATCTGTTCATCAATTGATAATTCGTGTGAAAATATACCAAATTGCATGAACTTTTTGTTCAATAAATTATTCAGAGGCGTTATCTTTGCAAATTTATCAGCAGCATCAATGTTATTATTGTCACATAAATGAATATTTTTTTTCACAGTTTTAAAACGATCACGTGACATTGTGTTTTTAATTACTTCGTTTCCAAACAAAGAGTCGCTCCAATAAAAATTTATGTTCGGTAAAGGATTTATACCAGTCATGAACAAAATTCCAATAAATTTTCTGATTTCTGCATGGTCTGCCATAAATGTATTATCATTTTTATCAGCAGCGCTATAAATATTAGAGTACTTGACAATGTGTTCAATAACTTCGGTGTCAATGAAGAGGTCAAAGAGCTGTATAGGATTGAAATCACCATATTTTTCATAAATATTACTCTTATGTTCAACAGAGAGGTCTACAGGAGCTCTTGAGAAACTTTGAAGATTATTTTTTACCCATTTTGGTTTTTTTGAAACATATATATCTGGTGCTGAATGTGATGGTGAATCAGTGTTGTCATTTTCAGTCACATTCAGGTTATTATCTTCGAATTCACACAGCACTTCGATTTCACCTGCGATCTCATTTGGGACTAAAGCTGTTTCATCATTTATTATTTGGATATTTTCGTCTATGTCTTCATCATCGCTAAGATTATCTACTTTTGGTGGTGGCAAGATAGTCATTTCAACGCGATCTGCATTTCTCAAATGTAAACCTATTTCACTATCATCATCAGAACTCTCATTCAAAAGTTCTTCCACTTCTCTAATACTTAAAAATTTTTTGCAAAAAACACTCATTTTAAATTAAAAGTTTTTACAAGGTCGTGTTCTTCCAAGCTGTAAAAATAAACTGACTAAACAACGCAAATAGTGAGAGTATCTCTAAAGTCTGATGTTCTACAACAATGTAGAAAACAAAACGTGGACATCAATATGCTCATACATATGGTCACCTAAAACACAAACTGGCACAACTAACATTTTATTAATTTTGCAGGAGAATTCTGCAATAAAATCCATTTTTTTTTAGAAGATTAAAGTTTTGCAGAGCCAGGAAGTTCACTGATGTACATCATAATCAATGAAATTTTTTTTAATTTTTACAGTAAAACCAAATTGTTTTGGACAACAACAAGGCTAATATTTTGTATGTAAAATCCTTATTTTTGAACCTAGAAGACTAAAATTGTGTAAAGATATGTATGTAGTTAATGCAATGAAATAAAAATTTGATTTAGATTTTTTTTCTAATTGGGACGGTTTGCGTTTTAGCTAACTATATTCACATTAAGTGTTTACCATTATATTTTTACTGCTAATTTTTTTAATATTATAAACTCAAGTAAACTAGCACAAAATATATAAAGTAAACAAACTGGCAGCAAAAAATATACTAAAGGTGTATTCAATGAAAATACACTACAATGCAAAATATCTGAAAATTTATACTGTTTAGGACTAGCGTTGCGTTTTCGCAACACCCACATTATCCTGTATCAGGACAATAGGCGTTGTGTTTTTTGGTTCCAAATCTTATATAAATGCATAGATATATGTATAATCTTCATACTATCACAGCTGTCCGTCGATATATTAAATATTATTACTAATTTTATAACAATTCATAAAAAATCGAAAAAAGTTGGAAAAATCCTTTTTTTTGTGATCTGATTGCAATATGAAAAAATCATTTCTGAGAAAAATCTCAATTCATGTTGCTTAGATATTTAACCAAATTTACATATTGCATATCGGGTTTAAGAAAAAGATAGCCAAACTGAGAAACACACATACCTAAAGTGAGTGTTGCGTTTTCGCAACCATAGTTCGATATGGTTTAAACGAACTTACCCGTTTACTAGTGAATTATAAAAATAAAATCACTTAGAGTAAAATAAATAAGAAACAAAGAAAAATTTTTTTTTCCTAAATATTTAATAAAAAGTTAAATCCGTGTGGAAATTAAAAGAAAATTATATTAATTAAAACAAAGTAAAACTGGTTGTATTAAAAGAAAAACCTACATAAGTGATACAATTCTTATTTGAAGATTTTACGAGTTTGTTAATGGACGAGATTATCAACGATCTCGAGAATCTAAACATCAATAACGAGAGATGTAAAACAACAAAAATCAACCGTTGAAATTAAAAATTTTGTTTAGCATTGGCTAAACTTATATTTAATATTTTTTTTTAGAGTTAAGATTTGAAAAACTTATTGATAATTCAATTTAAATAATTAAAGATTCAATAAATAATAAAATTATCAAAAAAAAAAAAAAAAAAAAATAACGAGAACAATATGAATAACAACAACAACATGAATAACAACGTCAACGTAGAGCAACAGAGGAACTTTATCATGCAGAACCTAAGAATGGTGCATCCTTTTACTGGAGAAAAAGATAAACTGGGAGTATATATAAGAAGTATCGAAAGTATAATACCTAATATCACAGCAATGCCCCGGGATAATCGGGTTCTTTTCTTTAACACTATCTTGAGGACTCTGAATGACGGAGCTTTGGACGTGGTGAGGAGAGAGCAGCCGACTGATTGGGCAACATTAAAGTTAATTTTGATTGACGAATTTGGAGAACATCAACCAATACCGCAGTTAATTCTAAGTATTAGCAACATTAAATTTAAAGGTAATTGTAAAATCTTTTGTGATGAAATCAATAGGTTAGTTTGTGGAATAAAGGATACAATCGAATTATGTAGCGAAACGGAGGAAAGAAAGTTATTTTTTAGAAATGAAGTGAATTTTAATGCTTTGAATGTTTTGAAAAAAGAATTACCCATTCATCTAGTGGCTTTACTTAACGCTAACTTAGTGACCGATTTTAGATCAGGGATTAGGATCCTCAGGGAAAATAATGAAATTGAAAATAACACCCACAATTACTTTAAACCCAATAATCAAAGGAATCTGTCACGTTATAATGTACGCCCGCAGATGAGTGAATTTCGTAATTTTCAACCACCTTTCCAAGTTCCACGAAATGATTTTCAGCCGCATCCCAGGAACAATTTCCAAAACCCTTCCCAAAATTTTCAAAATAGATTCCAGAATCGTAATTATCAGAATAATTTCCGGAATCCTGATGGCAATTATCGAAATAATATTCCAAATCCAAAACGAATGAGGGAGCAGGATTCTAACCAGTCTAGGTTGCGAAGATTCGGAGTGCCAGTTCCAATGGAAGTGGAAAATTTTCACTCCATAGCCTCCAATCACTTCCCTCCATCGCAATGAGAATAAATAATAAAAATTACAGATTTCTGGTTGATACGGGATCGTCAATCAGCATAATAAAACCTAAAAGATTTCCAACTCCCCTGATAAAGGTAAATCCCATTTGCGTTAAAACTGTTGCCGGAAATATAGTTCTTGATCAGACACAGGAAATTTTTAGTCCTATAAAAAATGCTATACTGTTATTTTTTGTTTTCGATTTTGGCAATAATTATGACGGCCTTTTCGGTTTTGACAGTTTGAAAAAAATAAATGCTTTAATAAATATCCCCATGGGATTCATAAGATTAAATAATATTAAATATTTCTTTTTGAATGAAAATCAAAAGGAGAAAGAAGATATTGAAAGTTTTTCAGTTAATAAAAATGTTAGTTCTGATGTAAGGTTCGATCAAATGGGAAAACCTCAATTTGAGAGTGAAAGAACTAGTATTCCGCAAATTAATAATCAAGAATTGGTCAGTTGCATTGATGGCAAGTACAAAGAATCAATATTTAAATTGGAACACCTCAGTAGAGAAGAATTCACAAACTTAGAAAGATTATTAAAGAAATATAACAATATTTTTTTTCGAGAAGGAGATAAGTTAACCTTCACTAATGTTGTCAAGCATAAAATTAATACTGTCCACGAAGATCCAATATACTGTAGAACTTACCGTTACCCTCAAGTCCACAGAGAAGAGGTTAATAAACAAATCCAAGAAATGTTAGACCAGAATATTATACAACATAGTCAATCGCCATATTCAGCACCGATCTGGGTTGTACCCAAAAAACTGGATGCGTCTAAAAGACAAAAATGGCGTATTGTAGTTGATTATCGTAAATTAAACGATATAACCATTAACGATAAATATCCGATACCAATTATGGACGATATTTTAGATAAATTGGGTAGATGCTTATATTTTACTACCCTAGATCTTACTAAAGGGTTCCATCAAATCGAAATGGAACATTCGGATAGAAGAAAAACAGCATTTTCACCCAGACCGGGCATTACGAATTTCTAAGAATGCCATTCGGCCTTAAAAACGCCCCTCAACCTTCCAACGATTGATGAATACAATTTAGGGAGATCTTGTAGGAAAGGATTGTTTGGTCTATTTGGACGATATAATTATTTTCAGCACTTCTCTACAAGAGCACATTAGCTCAATAGAAAAGGTGTTTGGAAGGCTCTCCGATGCCAACTTAAAGGTACAGCTTGACAAAAGCGAATTTTTAAAGAGGGAAACAACCTTTTTGGGACATATTGTCACACCTGACGGTATAAAGCCAAACCCCAATAAGGTAAAAGCTATCCTCGAATATCCAGTTCCTAGGACTGAAAGGGAAATTAAACAATTCTTGGGATTGGCTGGATTTTATCGAAAATTTATCCAAAATTTTTCCAAAATAACAAAACCCTTAACTCAATGCCTTAAGAAGGGCAATAAAGTGAATTCGTCAGACAAGAGTTTTATTGATGCAGTAGACACAATTAAACTTTTAATTACTAATGAGCCAATCTTAGCTTTCCCGGACTATGAGAAGCAATTTACTTTAACAACAGACGCTTCTAATATCGCCCTGGGCGCCGTCCTGAGTCAGAACAGACACCCAATCTGTTTCGCAAGCCGAACTCTTAATGAGCATGAATTAAATTATTCAGCTACAGAAAAGGAGTTGCTTGCAATTGTGTGGGCGACAAAATACTTCCGCCCTTATTTGTATGGCAGAAGATTCTTGATCAATAGCGATCACAAACCATTACAATGGTTACAAAATCTTAAAGAGCCAAACCAAAAACTACAAAGGTGGAAAATAAAACTAAATGAATTTGATTTTGAGATTAAACATATTCCTGAAAGGGAAAATCATGTTGCAGATGCACTTCCTCGTATAAGGAGAGAAAACTGTAATTTCAATGAAGAGATTGAAGAAAATAACGAGTTTACTGATGAAGTAGATGAATTTCTTCTGTAGCCGCAACAACGCACTCGGCTGACGAAGATAGTTCCGCATATATATCAATAACTGAAAAGCCCTTAAATGTATTTAAAAATCAAATCAAACTTATCAGAGGTAATCAAAACAAAATCTTTACAAAAAAGATTTTTTCCAATAATGTTACTTCAATTGTATACAAGGATCTAAATACCGAATCAATGAAGGAAATAATTAAAACTTATTTACTAAATAAAAATATAGCTCTTTATATGCCAGATGATAATGATTTTATCGAATTCCAGAGAATTTATGCCCAAATTGTTTTGAATGGAAGAAATAGAGTCTTGAGATCGACCAGACTTTTAGAAAATTTGTGTAACTACCCGGATTTTAAGACAAAAATTTTAGAAATCCATTTAAATGGATTGCATCAGGGTATAGAGAAAATAGTAAAAATATTTAAGATGAAATATTATTTCCCAAACTATATAAAAGAAATATCCCGTATAATAAACGAGTGCGAACTTTGCAATCGTTGTAAAGTAGACCATATAGATTTTAAATTGCCATTTAAAATCACACCTCCTGTATACGAAACAAGAGAAAAATATGTGACAGACTTTTGGCAATGGGATAAAGAATACTATTTAACTTGTATAGATTTGTATTCAAAATTCGCGACAATTGAACCAGTAAAGTCACTGAATTGGATTGAAACTAAAAAGGCTCTTTTGAAAGTATTTAACACTATGGGTCCTCCAAAGGTTTTAAAGATAGATCAAGACCAGGGAATGAATAATATAAATATAAAAAAATGGTGTGAGGAGTTGAAAATTAAATTAGAAATCACTACAGGCAAAACAGGAATAGGAGATATAGAGAGATTACACAAAACATTGAATGAGAAGTTAAGAATCATAAACACGTCAAACGATAAGGAGTTGGATTACTTGAAGATAGAACAAACATTGTTTACTTATAATCACAATATAGTTCATTCCACCACTGGAGAAACACCTTATAATATTTTCTTTAACAAACAAAAACCTAAAACCAACCCACAGATGGAAAAAGAGAAAAGAATAAATAAAATAAATAGATTTAGAACGGAAAAAGCCGTAGATACAAATTGTGTTAGTGCAGAAGTTAAGAGGAAAAGATTAAACAAGATTGATAACCCTTTTAGAAAAGCAGAACGGCTAAGAACAGAAGACGACGGTGAACACTTTATAGTTAAGTTAAGGAATAGAAATGTAAGGAAATATAAAAATCAGTTCAAAAGAAAGAAGAAGTAACGAAACAGTTAAAATAAATTGAGTTTGCAATAAATCCCCAACAGCCAATTAGAGCAGAATTGTTTACAATTTCAGAATTAAATATGACTAAGAAACAAAGGCAATTGAGGGGCATTAAGGCCCTTGGAATTATAA
The DNA here is from genome assembly GCA_947311025.1 of Lypha dubia. Classification (NCBI taxonomy): domain Eukaryota; kingdom Metazoa; phylum Arthropoda; class Insecta; order Diptera; family Tachinidae; genus Lypha; species Lypha dubia. The sequence goes on from OX371260.1 coordinate 74,508,718, forward strand.
TTTCTGCAATGCTAATTTTGACCGCAACAGTCAACAGCCAAGGAATCGAAATAAACCAAATAGACAATGATATGGGTTATACTATAATAGAACAAGGAGTCGGCAATCAACCTGCTAACTTTAAATATCATGTACTAACCATTAATAAAACTTATTTGGACTTGACATATGATATCCTTCTGGAAAAATTTAACAAAAATAAATGCTATCAAACTGATATGATCAGGAATTATCTTTCGTTAGCAAACAAAGAAAAGAAAATGTTTTTTAACAGACACAAAAGAGGCCTTGCCAATTTTGTAGGAAATGGATTAAGGTTCTTGTTTGGTACTACAACCAAGACAGAGCTGAAATACAGCTCGTAATAGAGGATTTTAGGAAAAATGCAATTTCGACTAACGAGTTTAACGAAATCATTGCCCTTATTAACAACGAAACAAAATTAATATCAAAATTTGAGACTGAAACCCTTAAACTTCAAAATAAATTAACAGAAAAGGTTCTTTCAGATCTTTTCCTTGAAAATGTAAAATTATATTTGGAACATGTTCAAGATATCCAATTAGCCATGCAACTGGCACGAAGGGGAATAATAAATCCAAAAATAATAGACTTACCCACCATTACTACTCTCACCGACCTAGAGTTCGAAAATATTAGAACTACGGTTTGGTTAGATGAAGAAATTGTTTTCTTTGTACTCTCAATATCTACAGCATTCGATTCTGTCAAAAAAATTAAAATTGTTGAAAATATTTGTTTAAACTTTGTCTACTATCCACTGTATTGCTCAGTTATATATTATATACGCATAAATAAAATGTAAGAAGTATGTAAATGCGTATGTATATATATATATGTATGAATTATATATACTATGTATAACCGTATAACAGGTTTACTAATTAATATTCTTTTATATTGATTTAATATCTCTTTTTGTAACTCTAATAAAGAATTATCAAGTTCAGTTCTTTACTGATCGCCAACTGATTTGCTTTTGATTTATTCAATTCAACAGGTTATGGGCCCAGACAATTTTAAAGTATTAGTACCGTTTTGCTTATAAAAGAAATTACTAAAGTTTTTAATTGTAAAAGGGCATTTTCTTAAATTAAATTAAATTAATTAATTTAAAAGTAAAATTTTTTGGGGTACCTATATTTAGTTTTATTCGTGTGAATAATGGACGCTGAGTATGCAAAAATTGAAAAACTAGAGAGAGCAGATCAATGGAACATGTGGCGTTTTCAAATTAGAGTAATACTGAATGCCAGTGATTTGCTGCAATACATCACTGAAGATGCAGATGGTCGGGTTGGTGATGGTGCAGTGACTGGTGGTACGAGTGGTGGAGCTGGAGCCGCGGGTGGTAATATTCCTGAACAAAAAGATGTACAAAATTGGTTGAGAGGTGACGGTAAGACTCAAAAGGTAATTGTTATGACGCTAGGACAACAGCCATTAATGCATATAATGAATTGCAAAACTGCAAGAGAAATGTGGTGCAAATTGGAAAGTATATACGAGTTTAAATCTACGGCGAATCTGCAGAGGTTGCAGCAAAGATTTTATAGCTATCAAAAAGACCCTCAAGATGACATCGCTATGCATATATCGAAATTGGAAATGTTGGTGTCGCAATTAAAAGATGTTGGTGAAAACATTTCTACAACAATGGTTATAACAAAAATTTTAATGACACTCCCACCCAGTTATTCTCATTTCTACAGTGCATGGGAGTCTACAGCAGCTAATCAGCAAACAATAGAAAATTTAACTGCTAGACTTATAATGGAAGAAGGGAGATTAAACTCTACTAGTGTAAGTTCAAATAGTGGCGAAGCATTTATAGCGAAAAAGAAGACATCAAATAATAATAAAACCAATAAAAAACATGGAAAGTGTTTTATATGTAAAAAGCCTGTACACTGGAAGCGTGATTGTTATTTAAATAAAGTAAATAAGCACACAGAAGATAATATAAAAGGCAATGCATTCGTGTGCGAAAGAGAGGCAGCAGATAGTATTGATAGAGGAAATGAATGGTTCGTTGATTCAGGAGCCAGCGACCATATGACAAGTGTAAAAGAGTATTTTGTGAGATACACTGAATTTGCAATTCCAATGGAAATTCGACTCGGAGATGGTAATATTATTAAAGCTCTTGGAAGAGGAACTATTAATATTTTTTCCTATAGCAATAATGAGTGGAGTGAAAATCATTTATCTAATGTACTTTATGTACCTGATATACGCTTAAACCTATTTTCTACAACGAGTGCCTTAGCAAAAGGTTTAAAAATGTCTTCCGATTATGAAATTTGTGAATTTTCGAAAGATAACACTACTGTCTTAGTGGGAGTGCGCACTCACAAATTATTTAAATTATTAATAAAAATAAGTTTACCATCGAATTCAAATAATAGTTTTTCTTATGTTTCAGAGTCGAAACAACTATCATTAACTGATTGGCATTGCAGATTAGCGCATCAAAATATTTTATATTGCAAACGTTTTTTAAAAAAAAGCAACATTCAGTTTAAAGATGAAAAAGATTTTTTTTGTGATGCTTGCATGTATGGAAAGCACTGTCGTGCATCGTTTCCGAGCAATGCAGTTAAAACCACAAAAGTAGCGGAGCTTGTTCATGTTGACTTATGCGGTCCCATGGAAAAAAAATCGATTGGTGGCGCACGTTATTTTCTTTTGTTAAAAGATGATTATTCACATTATAGAAAAGTTTTCTTTTTAAAGGAAAAAAGTGAAGTATGTGGTTTTATTGAAAGATATATTTATGACGTTAAAACTGAAACTGGTTACAACGTAAAAGCTATGAGATCAGACAATGGAAAAGAGTTTATAAATAAAAATGTCGAATTATTACTACGCAAAAAAGAGGTGCAGCACCAGAAAACGGTTCCTTATAATCCGGAGCAAAATGGGTCAGCAGAAAGAGAGAACCGTACCATTGTAGAAGCAGCAAGAACAGCATTGTATGCGAAAAATTTAGATAAAAAGTTTTGGGCGGAAGCAGTAAACTCGGCAGTTTACGTAATCAATCGAAGTGGAACGAGCACACAAAATGACAAAACACCTTTTGAGCTATGGTTTGGTAGAAAAGCCATTGTTGAATATTTGCAAGAGTTTGGTTGTGTTGTGTTCATACATGTACCAAAGCAAAATCGTTTAAAATGGGATAAAAAAACCCAGAAAGGCATTTTTGTTGGTTATGCGGAAGATTCTACTGGTTTGCGAGTATATATACCAGAGCAAAATAAAGTTAAAACTGCTAGAGATGTGAAATTTTCTAATAAAGAAAGCTGTGAAGCAAACGATGGCTCTCGTAGCATCACTTTAAGTGAAGATACTCATTTAAAGCAAACAAATTATGATGCAAATAGTAAAACTTATAGCACTATTTTTTTTTGACACACACATAAATAAAACATCTGATGAAACAACTCATGCAAATGCTTATAATTCTCCTGTACAAATGTCAGGCAACGCGACGAGTGATCAAAACATTGTAAATAATGATTCAGATAACAATTCTGATGGTGACATTTTTCAAGAAGCTAGTGCTTCCGTAGATACAGAAGTTACACAAAAAAGTTTTGTGAGTGATCGTTTACGTAGTAAAGTTAGGCAACAGAGCAAAAATATAATAGAAGAAGGTCATGCTTTTGTAGCTGACTGTCCAGTAAACTATAATGAGGCAAAAGTGTCTGGTAATTGGAAAAGGGCTATGGACGAAGAAATTAATTCGCTAAGAGAGAACAACACATGGGTATTAGTCGACTTACCACAAGGGAGTAAAGTTGTGAGCACAAAGTGGGTGTATACCTTAAAAGGGCCTACGGAAAATGAAGCTCTGCGTTACAAAGCAAGATTGGTGGCACGTGGCTTTAATCAAGAATATGGTGTTGATTATTTTGAAACATTTAGCCCTGTAGCGAAATTTACTTCCATAAGAATGATTTTGAGTATTACCGCATCTGAAAATCTAAAATTGAAACAATTTGATATAAAAACAGCATTTTTATATGGATTTATAAATGAAGATGTTTATGTCAAGCAACCTGAAGGTTATTCTGATAAGACTGGCAGAGTTTGTAAATTATTAAAAAGCTTATATGGCTTGAAACAAGCCTCAAGATGCTGGAACCAAACTTTTTCAAAACTATTAAAAAAATTTAACCTTCAAGAAAGCAAAGCTGACCATTGCGTTTTTATTAACAACGATGCCAGTAAACGAATGATGGTAGCCATTTATATTGATGACGGATTAATTGCAGCTAAATATGAAAAAGATATTGAAGAGTTTCTGTTGTTTCTGAAACAAAATTTCAGTGTTAAAGTTTTTGATGCGAAGCATTTTTTGGGTTTGGAAATACGACGCTCAAATGATGGCAGCCTTCATGTAAATCAACTAAGTTACGTTGAAAAATTGTTAATGACCTTTGAAATGGCTGAATCTAACCCTGTAAGCATACCGTGCGATACCGCTGTAAATAGTGTGTTTTCAAAACAAAGTGCAGAAGTAAGAAACTATCCGTACAGACAAGCAGTTGGTAGTTTGATGTATCTAATGCTGGCAACGCGACCAGAGTTAAGTTTCGCAATCAGCTATGTAAGTAGGTTTTTGGAAAATCCTTTAACCGCTCATGTGAATACTGTGAAAAGAATTTTCAAATATTTACGAGGCACCAAGGGATATGGTTTAACGTTTGCACGTCACAATTCGTTTATTTTAAATTGTTTTAGCGATGCTGATTACGCTGGTGACATGGAGACTAGGAGATCGACAAGCGGTTTTATAATAATGATGGGGTCGTCGTGTATTTCATGATCATCTCAAAGGCAAAAATGTGTGGCACTTTCCACCACCGAGTCAGAATTCGTCGCCAGTTGTCATTCAATAAAGGAGCTAATCTGGATTCAGCAACTTGTGTTTGAATTGGTGCCAAATTATGTTAGAATCTGTTTACACATCGATAACCAAAGTGCTATCCGTTTAATTAAAAATCCAGAGTTTCATAAACGTAGCAAGCACATCGACGTTAAATATCAATTTATAAGACAAAAATATGAAGAAAATATGTTTGAAATTAAATATGTTTCTACTAATCAACAAATTGCTGATATTTTTACCAAGCCATTGCCTAAAGAAAAGTTTATACGTTTTCGAAGTTTAATGAATATTGTACCCTATAAATAATTAAAAAATTAAAAAATAAAAATTCTTATGTATTTAGTATATAGATTTAATTAATGAATTAATAAAAAAAAATTAAAAAAAAAAATTATATAAAAATAAGTTTAACAAAAGTGGGAGTGTTGAAAATATTTGTTTAAACTTTGTCTACTATCCACTGTATTGCTCAGTTATATATTATATACGCATAAATAAAATGTAAGAAGTATGTAAATGCGTATGTATATATATATATATATGTATGAATTATATATACTATGTATAGCCGTATAACAGGTTTACTAATTAATATTCTTTTATATTGATTTAATATCTCTTTTTGTAACTCTAATGAAGAATTATCAAGTTCAGTTCTTTACTGATCGCCAACTGATTTGCTTTTGATTTATTCAATTCAACAAAAATAATACCAATGCCAGATAGGGATAGGGAAGAATTGTTGTTGGATGATGTTGATTATGTTAGGAAAAATAATATGATATTTGAATTTAAAAACAATAAGATTGAATATGCTAAAAGTAACTGCATAAGAAACCTCTTAAACAATAATAAGACCGAGTGTCAATTCAAAAGGAACATTGAATCCTTTATAGGATTTGTTGAACCAAATATTATTGTAACAAAAAATTTAGAATTAACACAAATACAACAAAATTGTAATGAATTAAATGTAACAATTAAAAACAATAATATAATAAATTTATACAATTGTAAAATTAGAATAAGAGATTTTGAATTGGAAGTGCTACAAGTTAGGGAAAAATCTATCATGTTACCTAATGTTAAGAATATTGAAAACATTGTAAAACTAAATTTATCTCTGCCAATCTTAAAGAGGCACATTGAATATGTAAATGAAAAAAATGTAAACTATTTAATTGGTCTTCTAATTTAAATTTTTCTAATGTTATTTTTGATTATTTTGTTATTCGTTAAAAATTATAAAAGCAAGAGATTTTTAAGAAATGGAGAAAAGAACAATGAGGACATTGTGCCTTCTGAAGAGGAGAGGAGTGACATACACGAATCTCACATTAACATTCCGTAGAATTATAAATATTAATAATTATAAAAACCAACCTTATATTCTTTCTGTCTCTTTGTCACTTAAAGATTGTTTAAGAATCAAATTTCATAAATTTATAATCAATAAATGTAAGTAGCATAAGAGATTTTTAATAAAGTATTTTTCAGTTTTAAATCAACTCCAAATTGAAGCGGTTTGTTTTAATTTGTCACTTGTAAGTATGTACAAAATATTTCTGGGTTTTTTTTGTGTTTTATATTTGTTTAATTGTTCTTTAAGAACTATATACATATTTACCTTCACTTATTTTGTGTTTAATTAATTTTAATATATACTTATGTACATAAAACGTAAAACACAATTTTTTAATAAATATATGTACGTCTGTATGTAGGGTTTTTATAATTTATTCTGCTTTTAATTCTTATTGTTTTGTAGTTGTTTTTGTCACTGTTTTCAATAAAATCCTTTATATTTATTAGATTTTAAGTATTTATTTATTTATTTTTATGAGTTTTATATGTTTCAAATATACATAAGTAGGTATTTTGTTCGTTCTTTGAGTATTATTTATTTATTTAATTTATATTTTTAGTTGAAAAATTTTCTTTGTGGACTGTATATTTTATATATGTATATATATATATATAAGTTCACTGTTTCATTTTTCACTCAAAAGGACCATGTTTTAACGGGTTAGAGGAATTAGCAATACTTACTGAGATTTAGCGCGAATCTTAGTAAATAAAACTTTATATTTTTTGAAACGTTATAAATTTATACATACATATGTGTTTATTGATCTGTGGGTTTAGGTATATGTATATACATATGCATATGTATAATATATGTTGAGCGGGTAAGTAAATATATATAAATTATTCATATAAATACATATGTATGGCTATCTATTTTCTTTATTGATGATGTTTAAATATAGTGTCACTGTGACTGTTCAAATTTATTTTGTTTATGGATTCTTTTTTTGATAAATTTAATGAATTTATTTTAACTGGTTTGATCACAACTAGTCTGGTGGAAAAAACGAACTTGAGTATCCAATTTGCCGATACTTTTTACTTGACGTTGGTTGCAGTTATTGGGGGTGTTGTTGATACAGACAGGGTTTAAAATTCAATAATTTTTTGTTCACTGTGGTGAACATTCAGTCTGAAAATGCATCGTGTCCCTAAAGCTATTTTAACAATGGAAAAGGTTCCAACAAAACGAGAGATGCTGAGTGTTACCATGTCGGTGTTTGATTTATTTGGGTTTCTAGGTAATTTTATGATCACAGCTATATTATTGATGCAGTCAACATGGAAATTCGGCTTGGATTGGGATCAAGAGCTGCCAGGAAGTCTGTATGCCCGGTGGAAGTTGTGGTTAAGAGAACTACACAATGTTCAGCAATTAAAAGTGCCTCGTTGTTACATGCGATTTTTTGAATCAACGAAATTACAATTACATCTGTTTGCCGATGCAAGCGAAGAAGCTCTAGCAGTAGTAGCCATATGAACCCAGAATGAATTGTTTGCGGAAACAGTGGCGTGTGGCGCAGAATCTAAAAAACGGTTGGTGGCGACAATGGATTCGAGAATACTTGCCCGAACTAACTCGCCGAACAAAATGGTGTTTGCCAACAAAGCCTATGTGCCTAGGAAGTCTCGTTCTTATTTGTGACTATAATGTCCCAAGATCATCTTGGCGTCGAGGTAAAGTTATTGAAATCTTTAAAGGAAAAGATGTGATAGTGCGTTCAGCCAATGTACAAACCAATTCAGGAATTTTTAAAAGACCCGTTTCGAAGTTAGCAGTGATAGATGTCGAAGAATCAGATGGTGAGTCCTCTCCTACCGGATCGGCTCACGGGGTTGGGGATGTTGATGGCAACCCATAATTGAGTGAAAAAAAAAAAATACATTTGCGCCAAAAAACTGGTTTTATTTACTTTATATTGTATGTATTATTTTTCAATTAATTTTTTCAACTGTGATCGTATATATATGAAATATTCTATGTAAAATAATAACATGAAATTTAACGGCATAGTTTCAACATTTTTTAAGCAAGTGACATTTTAACTTGATACAGAAATTCAGTTCTGTGTCAAGCCTCGAGCAAAAAACTAAAGAATAAACATGCCATAACGTAAACTTACCATACCATAGAATAAATTTACCATGCCATAAAGAAACATGCCTTGAAGAAAACTTAACTTTTGTAAATTTGTAAATCTTTTTAAAATAAAACTAAATTCATTAATATCATCTTTCTACAAATATTGGCCTTTTGATTTGGATGTTTATTCAGGCTCTCCGACACAGGACTTGTATGTGGCAGTCGGCCACAATCACAAAATTTTGAAGAAAGTTGTACAAACATTGCAAAAACTTCAGTGCAGCCCCGACAAAGCAATAATTGTTACTGATAGAGGCTCAAACATGAAAGCTGCGTTTACAGGGTACAATCATATATTTTGCTTTGATCATTTGCTTCACAATATTGTTGAAAAGGCAATCAAAGAAACGGCGGATGTTGAAGGTTTATGTCAAAAATGCATAAAACTTGTAAGATATTTTAAAAAATCAGGATGCAACGCAGAACTAACAACGACATTGAAAAGTTTCTCACCTACCCGGTGGAACACCATTTACTTCTTGTTACAATCCATTCTTCAAAACTGGACTCAAATCGGAAAAATTCTGCAGGAGAAAAATCAGCTGTCTAGAATGTCAGGAATTAATATAAATATAATGAAGCAAATTATTTATATATTAGGACATTTTGCGGAAGTTGCTATCCGACTTTGCATCTAGCTATAATATATGTTCACTTTTTAAAGCGAGTGTGTGAGAAAGTAAATGTTGAAGATCATGAATGCATAAAAAATTTTAAAATTTTGCTAAAAGACGTTGCCATTAAGAATTTAACAATATTTCACAAAATAGCAGTTTTTTGTTTCCTCCAACAAACAAAATGCTTCAATTTTCTAGCAATGAAAAAGATGAAATTAGAAAATATTGTAAAGAGTTTATGGAAATGTTTGCAAAGGATTATGCTCCATGCAACAATGATTCATCCTTATCTTTATCATCAGAAAATGAACAGATTTTTTTGGTTTTGTGCCTTATTCACCACAAGTGAATGTACATATGTATGTGACAAAGCACAAAGAGAGTTGAGTGCTTATGAAAACATTCATGAGGTTCTTCATGATGGATTTGACGTGTTAACGTGGTGGGAAATGAATAAACCAAAATTTCCGTTATTATATCAATTAAGCTGCAAGATTTTTGCCACACCAGCAAGCAGTGCCTTATCAGAGCGGGTTTTTTCGGCGGCAAGAACTTTGCTTAGTGGAAAACGATGTGTCACAGACCATCGTGTTTGTAGTTGTTTATAGTGTGTTCATGCTAATAACACATGAACACAGTTTGTGTTCATGTTTAGTTCGTAGTTGATCATCACAATGCACACAGTCGGGTATGATGCAAAAAACATCCCGAACATCTTCAGACATGCCTTTTCTCTGTTCATGCAACTCATTATTATATATACATTAAAGAAGTGCATGAGTATACCTAAAAGTATTTGCAAAACAAATAAACCATATATGTACATAACTGATAAAATTGATACGAAGGAGCGAAAAAGAGTACACAACATTGTATTTGTTTGGTTTTTGTAACACATGTTACTGGTACATACAAACAAAAACAGTTGAATTTTGATTTTGCACCAGTATATATTTGTATTTGTGTTTTATTCTCCAGTAACTGTTGTACCACAAATATTTTCAAAATAATTGTTGTAAAGTGCCCTGGAGACGATCAAAAAAACACGTCAATCAGTGCATATGTGTGAGTGACGTGTTTTTGTCGTTTTAAAGGAGACGTACAAATAAAATCGTCAATCATCATTTTCATTTTGACATCGCCGCGTTCGGTTGTAAACATGACGTCATCGGAAGATGAATTATTATTACTTGCGTCTTCTGCAATTTTGTTAAAAAAGAAAACATGAAAAGAAGAAAAAAACTATGGATGAAAAGTTGGTATAAAAAAAGAAACACTTTTACACACGAAAATCTTTTAAGCGAATTAAGATTAAATTGCAATGATGATTATGGAAATTTTTTGAGAATGGCTTCCCAAACATTCGATGAACTGTTGTGTATGGTGAAGCCCTTAATAGAAAAGCAGAACACGGTGATGCGAGAAGCAATAACACCCAGTATGCGTTTGTCAGCAACATTGCGATATTTGGCAACTGGAAATAAATTTGAAGACCTTAAATTTATAACATATATCTCCCCTAGATCCTGTGGATTGATTTTTATTGAGACATGTGAGGCTATTTGTAAAAGTCTCTCAAATTTTATACATGCAAGAAAATAAAAAAATTCGTATACATTTTGTTTTATTAATATGTATGTATATATGTGTATATTTATTCAAGTAATGTGCATACATATGTATGTACATATAAAAGCATTAATTAAATAAAAATATTATTCCGAAAATGTTGGAAAAAAACGTGAAATTGGTGAATTTAATGGTTTAGAGATGGTAAGCATTGGTAATTTTCTATAAGTTTTAAAATAATTTTTTTTTCGTCCGCACATCTATCCATCACTACAGTTGCAAAATATTGTTTAAAAGTACATATATAAGTGGCAGGATAAAGACATTAAATAAAAAATAAGATAATGGCTGTCAAAAAACCAGAAATATACATACGTTTGACACTTTTTATACACAAAGCTACCAAAGCATAAAATAAACAAGTGTTACTGTGCTGCCATCCTTCTACTTCGATTACAAAACAACTGACATTTGTTATCGTCAATCACAAATGGAGACTATCAAAATAATTTTACGTCAAAATAAAATATCAAAAAATTTTGATTTTCATCGATCAGAGCCGACAACGTATACGTGTACCCGAAAAAGCACGACGGCAAATTAGTGAAAAAAGGGGGCGAAGCAGTATATGGAATTGTTTTGCTTGTATCAAAGATGAGACGGACACAGAAATAACAAATTTTGTTGCATGCAAATTCTGTAATAATGTGCCCTTTCAAATTTGAGCAAACACAAGTGTTACACAACATTAAAAAGTGAAAAAGAAAATGATTGAATGAACCAAATCAAGAAACGAAAAAAGCTTGCACCGAAGTATTGACGGACTGGGTTCTCGGTGATATTCGGCCATATTCTTCGGTAAAAGACGATGGACTACAAGCTTATTCCAAGTTATTGTTAAGCCTTGGTAATAAATTCGGAGCCAATCTAAACGCAAACTCCTTAATACCGCATCCAACAACAATTCAAAGAAACGTTAGAAATGCTTTCAATGTGCATGTTGAAAAACGTAAATTACAGATCTCATCCATACGGAACACTGGTTATGCCCTGACATGTGATCTATGGACCGAAAACTTTTCAAAAATTTCTTATCTGGCTTTAACAGCTCATTTTATTGTTGACGGTGAATGTAAAAGCAGACTGCTTGGAATAAAATCAATGAAAGGAACTTCGAATACAAGTAAGTTATTAGTAACATAAATATGCTTTTTTACCATTTATAAAAATATTTCTTGCGTTGTAAAAACTAAGTACTTACATACTAAAGGTGAGCGCAAGATGTTAAAAAGTGTACATTATAGCATATTTTTGACGCGCAAATATTGATTGTATTTGTATGGGAATATGACCAGCGTTGTTAAAAAGGTGCGTTTCGCACCTTTTTTGGTGCTTTTCTAAATGTTTTGTGCGAAAAATATCTGAGTTGGTGCGTGGTGCGCTTTTTATTTAATTTTGGTGCGTTTTTTTAATTTTGGGTGGTTCCAAAGCATATTAAACAGAATTTTTTGTTTCGGTATGAGAAAAAAGAGGTACCAAAACACATTCACAAAACCCGTTTCTTGTTGTTATAGATAATTTGTAACATTTCATTATAAGAAATTGGTTGTCCCTTTTAGATTTTCAGAGTTTTTGTCTTAAAAGTTGCTGTCAAGTCTGTTAAAGAGCTCAGCAAAAACAAAGTATTCTTGAGACCTGCGAACATTGTTCTTTTTTTATAAAATGCGTAAAAGTTTATATAAATTGTTGTAACACTAAAATTAATAAAATTTATATTTACTAAAAGATACACTTAAAGTTAGTGTCAATAATGGAGTCTAAAAAGGAGATCATAAGCGAAATACAAAAAGATTTGGGATTCACAACGTGTGTTTAAGCAATGGATTCGGCCTTGACCAAATAATAAAACAAAAGCAAGATGTTTTAATTGCAAATGCGACATCACGCTTAAATATCTAACCTTGTTCGGCATTGTGGAACGCGGAAACACATTGCAACTTTAAGCCCATTTAGATACAAACGACATCAAGAACCAACATTGTACAACATGTTTTATCCCATTACATATATGATATCATGCCATTAGCAGACCAATTTGAATCCGATGTCGAAATATTATCTTGTATTGAAAAAGAGTGCAGAGTAATTCACTTCATGCAATGGCACAATATTCAGCCTTACTCTGTTTGACGCCAGATTTTTCTTTAATCTAGTACTTGGCGTAGTCGAAAAATGCCAAACACAATAAGGCTGATTGTATCAACATTACAATTTTGGACTAAAGTTAAATGTTGTAAAGATGCAAAATTAATTCAATAAAAATTTTCAATAAAAAAAAAATCTGAACTTGGTGCGTTTTTTGTTGAATGGCGCGTTTTTTCTTCATTTTGGTGCGTTTTGAAATTTCAAAGTTGACAACGCTGAATATGACTAAACAGTAAATACAGAGAACAAGAGAGCAAACAACGCAAAAATCATTGCACCTCATTTGAGTTGACAGTTTTATCAAGTGTGCAAGAAATATGTTGTGCACTTCATATTGTTCAATAGTTCATTTTAATTAAACTTTTTTGAGAGTAAAATCTTTTATTTTTTAGAGAAAAATTTAAATTAGATTTTTTTATTCATTAATAAACGTATGTATGTACATATGCATTTACTTATTATAATAATTAATACTTACATCTATGTCCATAATGAAATAAAAATATACATGTACTTTCTAAATTAATTTTTTCTAATTTCAACCACTCAACGCGCGAATTAATATAAAATAACTAAAATGCAAAGTACAAACCGTTGCTTTTAACATCATTCTTTTACAAACATGTTGTCTCCTATAACAGTATTTCATATCAAGAGACACTATTGAACCATAAAAGAAGAATAAATGCTATTGTATGTTTATAATTTAAGAGAACAGCAATATTTGTGTACTCATGAAATCAAGTGCAAAAAAAAGAGAACAATTCATCATTGAAGCTTTAACACATTCGCCACAGCAGACTACCGACTACCACCTGTCAAAATTAAAATACATGTGTGCATATGAGAATGATTATATTGAAGACAGCAAGGCAACACGGCAACCGGTTTTTGTCCATGCTACTTTTGTCGTGTAATCGAATTAAACTAATTTCCATGGTGGAATAATAAGGTGCGCGTAAGAATACAACAATAAAAAACGACATGCATTTTGTTTGTGTAAAATTCATTCAAAATTGTCAAAGCAAAGCTGTATACAAAACAAAACAAAAGTTGTTTTGTATGTATTTATTGGTTATGCAAAAACAAAAAGCATCACGTAAACAAAAATATTCATGATGGCGGCCAAAAATGTAAACAACTTTTGCCAAAAAAAGCATACTTTTCCATTTTTTTAACGGTCAAAACACAACCCTACAAAAAACCATATTCCTTCTTGCGCACACCTGATTATTCCACCATGCTAATTTCTATTTCTGATGGCCACAAAACCAAAACAATGTTGACAATATACAAAATTTGTAAAACAAATTAGTGATTAGAAATATTTTTTATTGTAAGATAATAAAATACAAAATTGAAATGTTATAATATATATGCATCAAGAATTTTTATTAGCTTTATTGTTATATGGAATATTGACTTTAGTCAAAAATACCAACATTGTTAAAGTTTTAAAAAAACTCAGCCCTTTTTTACCTAAAAATTTTTGTGTAATTTTTCGGTGCTCTCTCTCTCGATTCCGCAGTTTCGGGGTTCAAAACTTTAATATATTATTGATCATAAGTCCTACAATATAGATCGAATATAAACGACATAGGTATCATTTCAAATGCTCTAAATAACTCATTTAATTAAATTAAAATCATCATTAAAGAAGCATAACTTACGTATTTCATCGGTGACAGCTTTCAAGTATACACCAAATACAAGCATAATAAGTTCTCTGCAAAAGCGAAAAGTCAGATAAAAAAAAATTAAAATTGAATTTCACTCGCAATGGGTAAATTGTTTTAAAAAATACCAGTATATGTGACAGCGCATAGAGAAAGAGGCCTAAGGGTAAAAAATCAATTTTCACTTTTTTTTTTTGATGTGGACAACATCAACAGAAAATTGATATTAAATGAATTTGCTTAATTCCTATATGGGTGTTTCTACGTTAATAGGTACTATCTACGGCTACATTGTTATGAGTCATTTTCCCCTAACCAACAGAAGTATCAGCGACAGCAGAACATACGCTGCACACACATACTGACGTTGAGTTATTTTCCCTCAACCAACAAAAAATACCTACAGCAGCAAAACATACGCTGCATACATACACAGACATATGCTGACGTTGCAATAACGCTGCATACAATACTGACGTTATTACCAGTAATTTTCCTACGGATATATGCTGACATTGCATTATCGTGAAGTTCCACGGGTATGGATATGCTGAAGTTGCAATAATCGCACACTCAGCAGTATCGCGGGAACAACCACGCCAACGTCAGCAGCACCGTTCATCGAGCAGCACAAAAGTGGGTATAAAAGCGGAGGGTGATTTGGTATGAAGCCTAGTCAAGTGTAGTCAGTCGATCCTAGTCAGTCTAGTCTAATCTAGTCACTGTAGTCAGTGGAGTCAGCTCTAGTCTAGTGAAGTCGAGTCAGTCGAGTAAGTTCTTAACACATAACACACATAACAAAAACCTGATCAAACACCAGCCTTAAAAAGCGGGTCCCTGTGAAGGCTAAGTATATCACAAAGGGACCGAATTAACGGACCCAAGTGCGTCACGTCTCAGATGTGGCGGCCCTCGAAACCTCGAAGGCTAAGTAACATTTTAAACATAACATGTGGTTAATAAAAATAAATAATAAAAATAAATCTTTTAATTTAAACATAACATTTTGGCGCAGCCGGTAGCCGCGTAAATAATAAAATCAAAGATATATAATAATCCTTGTGTTGATCTTGCTCAAGAAAAAACTGTCCAGTGTAGCAAAACCAACAATACATAAAAGTCTAAATTCTAGCTACCTTGTATTGTTGCATCCTACATTCGACGGTGTAGAACTGCACAGGACAAATACATAAAAGTCTAAATTCTAGCTACCTTGTATTGTCGTTGCAGGACTAATCGCTAAAGCGGATCAAGGCAAAAAGGAGAATTACTTTGATTGTAAAAATTCTGCGCGGTTGCGAACAAACACATAATATAAAATAATAATAATAATATAAAGTGAAAATAAGCCTAAACCACAGACCACTATGAGGATAATAAGCAGCGGAACATGGGTAAGTAGAAGACAGATTTAATGGACAACCCACAGACGCAGACAGACAAATTAATAGAACGACAAGTATAGTTACTAAATGGACAGTCTACAAGTTCTTGCGTGGACACAGCCCACTACCAAGATGATTACCAGCGGAACATAGAAAGACGATCACCGTCACCCCAGCAAAACCATACTACTGAGAGAGCGGAAATTGAAAGGATCAAAATGCCTTCACTGTATGAGATTATTAAGATCGTTAACAACACAGTCCCATCATTCTTTGGGACCGATGGACCAGACTTACCATCAGAAGTATGCAGGTACATACAAGGATGCAAGATGGTAGAAAGAGAAGTACTCACAGGGGCAAATAACGTCCTAACACAAGATGTGATACAGTGCCTGAAATTGCGACTGCTGGGGGGTGCATACTCAAAAATATCCCAGATGACTTTTGGTTCAGTGGACGCATACTGTAACACCATCAAGAAGTTTTATCTAAAAAATAAAAGCCTGGATAAGATAAATGAGCTGATCTTGGGTTGCAAACAGAGCATCAGAGAGTCAGCATGCAAATTTGGAGAACGCCTGGATAGCCTATTAAATGAGGCAAAAACAACAATAGAGAACGAATGGCCGGTGGGACCTGGCCGGGAAACCATGCTGAAGGACTTCAAACGGATAGCAGTGAGAAGTTTCATCAAGGGGTTGAAAGACCATGCTCTCAAAGCTCGATTTGTGGGACAGGAAGAAGAAGAGCTCACAAACTTAATAGAGGTAGTCGAAAATGCAGAGGAATTGTTTGGCGAACCAACGCACAGCATCAACGTAATTGATTCAGAAGTCCCTTGTAGTTTTTGTAACAAGATGGGACATGAATGGAATAGCTGCAAAAAGCGGCTAAACACACCATACTGTATGAGCTGTGGAAAACACGGCCATGAAATGGGGCCACTGTGCAGGAATATCGTGAGCTGTACGTTCTGCGGAAACAGCGGGCACGATGTGGAAAACTGCAGAAAGAGATTAGGCTCCCTATACTGCCGATTGTGTAGGATAAATGGTCACAAGGAAACCCCTTTCTGTGAGCCAAGAAAAAACCTACCCAACCAAAATCAATTGGACAGA
Source organism: Lypha dubia (assembly GCA_947311025.1). NCBI lineage: Eukaryota > Metazoa > Arthropoda > Insecta > Diptera > Tachinidae > Lypha > Lypha dubia. The sequence continues at coordinate 74,525,717 of OX371260.1, forward strand.
AGGGCGGCAGAAAACAATAGGAGGATAACACAGAATTCCGTGGAGGCCCACAAATGGCGATGGGACAAAATACGAACAGAGGGGCAAACAGAAACAATGGTACACTCCCAACCTGCTTTAAATGTCAGCAACAAGGACATTTTGCACGGGACTGCAGAAGCAATGTCAGACAAACTCAGACAGTAGGAACAGGGATCTACCAACAGGTGCGAAATAGCAACAACGGCAGGGACCTAGCTAACAATGCCGTAGAAGCCCATAGCAACACAAATCGGACATATGCTCAGGGAAACGAAATTCGGCCCAGTTATCGCCAATAACTGGGGTCCGGCAAATTAACAGAAAATTAGATTGGCATAAAAAAGAGAACAAATACAAGTATAATAAAGAAACAGAAACAAAGAATCGGGTAAATAAAGATGATACGGAGACTGACTCAGAAACAGAGCAGCCAACCAGGATAGTAACCGAGACAGTTGTACACTCGGTAAATAAGGAGAACGGGCATACTATAGAAGAAAATACTGCGGAAGATAATAAATTAAACAAAAAAAAAAGGAGGAAAAAAGTGAAGAGATAATGCCAAATATAAATAGTAGTACTGAATCACCGAGCAATGTGGACACAGTTTTTATTACGCTACCCAGCCAAGGAGCTAGGGAGCGAAAATTGGTCTTACTTGTAGATACGGGAGCAGTTACTAAAGTGCCGGTTAATATCATATCAAGAGATAAAACCGTGGTTGTGCATAAACAGGCAAATCAAGAGAACGGGCAAACTTTAGAAGTGAAAGCAGAAAAAGACAGAGTATTAAAACATAAATATGAAGAGAAACAAAGTGAAGAGATAATGCCAAATATAAATAATAGTACTGAATCAGCGAGCAATGTGGACACAGTTTTTATGACGCTACCCTGCCAAGGAGCTAGGGAGGGAAAATTGGTGTTACTTGTAGATACGGGAGCAGTTACTAAAGTGTCGGTTAATATCATTTCGAGAGATAAAACTGTGGTTGTACAAAAACAGGAGATTTCCCCTGGAGTTTATGTTGAAAATACTGTGGTCAACATTAAAAATGGAGGCACAGCAGTACCCATACTGAACTCAACCGAGAAAGATATCCCATGGAGGAAGGAGATCCAGTCGAGATTTTCAAAATTCAACCACTACACGCAGTATGGAGGAACACAACAACACACATTGTAATTGGCAAAACAGGAGGAAAGAATAAGGCGTCTAAAAACCAACATTATGACGGAAATGAATTGGAAAAAGAGAAGAAGGAAAAACTCACCACAAAATCGACACTGGAGCAGTGTTGTAATACCATGCCTCTCATGGTCTTAAGGTCTTCAATGGCTGAAATAGAAAAAGAAATACATATTTATACAGGTCTAAATTAAGGAATAACGGAACTTAACATGCCGTAGGGAATTTTTTTTTATTATTTATCCCTCGTTTGTAATTTCCTATTACTTTTATAGGTTGACGTCAAAGGATCTGAAAGAAGCAAAATAATTAGTAAAAGGGAAAGGTTAAAAAAAGGATGGAACGCTACTTACACGGTATCATCTTCCAATCGACCAACGGATACTTTTCTAAAAATAAAATTAAGCAGACAGATTAGTTAGAAGCCGCAACAGATTTACGAAAACGTATTAAAATAAGAATAAATAAGAGACGTATAAAATTTTTTTTTAATAATATTTAAATGCTAGAAATTTTGCGAGCAATGAAAGTTTTTGAAAAATATTCTTCAAAAATGAAACTAAAGAATATCCAAATGAATTTCACTCCAGATTATTTTGTGTTGAAAGCACGAATTACACTCACTGTCTTGCGGGACATGAAGAAAAATTGGAAACCGATAATCACGAAATCACGCCCGATAATTTATTTAATTTTTGAAAAACACGTCCGATCTTTTAATTATATTTTATTTTTGTTTTCTTCTCCCCAAAATACAATCATTTTGTTAAACAATAACATTGAGGATTTTTATAGGAAAAAGCAGTAAATAAATTAAAGAAAAACTATAAAAAGGAAAAAGAACAATATTTTGAAATTAAAATATTTAAAAGTATAAATCAAAACGAAACCCCAAATTTAAAGAAAATCGAGAGAAACCAAAAATTAAAAACAGCAACCACATAAACAGCATAATTTAACAGCAGAACCTATAGTCAAATACACACTACATAGTTTTTAGCACGAAGTTCAACAGATTCTACACCAATTTAATGAAACATATCGGAAAGATTAATTTAATAACAAATTTAAAAAAAAAAAAGAAAGAAAAGACCGATATAATTTAGAGGAACGAGTTAATGCAGACATTCAAATTACCTGTATTACTGCGTTTTTTTTTTATTGCACAATTTTTTTTTTGACTTCTAGACGACCGGCTGCTGGTGTTGGTTGATTTGCAGCTGGTGAAAATTCCTTTTGGGTGGAAGTATTCTTATCATTTTCTGTTGATATGTTTGTACACTTCACTTGTGTATCATTAACTCAATATTTGGGCATTTTATCCAAAAATTATTTCTTTTTGGTGCCCATCTTGTTTTTTTTCAATGTATTTAGAACTTTTTGTCACAAAATTAATTACTGCATAGCAGTAGAAACAGAAAGCGATTGCAAAAATTTTTAATGTTTGCACATGCTTGCGTCTGTAGATGTTTGAATAATAAAAACAAAACCCTGCAGTTTTATGCACATTAATAGAAACATTTTTAATGTTTGCACATGCTTACAACTACAGGGTAAAAAATGAATGCAATATATCCAAACTGAAACAATTTTTTTCTTAATTTTTTTTGCATGACTTTAGTTGAGTACTTGACTGTGAAATATGATTACACAGCAAAATTCTGCCAGACTATTTCACAGCCGGGTACAACTGAATAAACAGATATACACATGCATGTATGTGTGTGAGAATACAAATAAGTTTGGCATTGACATTTGAAACAAGAATAAAAGCCAAACATACATACATGCATGGTATTTCAGTAATACTAACAATAATAATAAAAAGCACGAATTAATCTATGTTTGAATGTAAGGTTTTAAGCTAAAATGAATAATGAACAATGAACAATGAATAAAGATTTCAAGTACAGAAACTAAAATTTAATTTTCAAATAAAGAAGAACAAGCAACTTATGAAATAATTTCAACAAATTTCCTATTAATATTTATTTTTGTCTTTCTTCTAAATAACAAACTATTTGCAATTTTAAACTTTCCTTATTTTCTGCCATTTTTGCTGTTGATTTAAAAAAAATTATAAGCAAGTGAATAATTTTTCTTTCAAATCATTAAAACAGCAAAGGTGTTAAATTTCTTTAACAAAGACAAGGATAAATACAAGCTAATCTAAACTCATTTTTTTTTATATATATAAAAAAAAGGAGAGGAAAAAATGTTTAAATAAGTTGAAATTTGATATATGTAGTACTAAATGTAATGAAGTTTTTTTTTTGTCTCTTACTCATTTTTGCAACGTTTTCAAATAATTTAAGAATTTTCAATTTCTTGTATGACTTTATTTCAAGGTTAATATAAGAGTACATATATATAAATATTAATACACATACACAATAATTATACAACTAACTTGTAAATGCATAACTATTATAATTTTTTGTGTGTCATACATACATACAATTTTGTATTAAGTTGAATAAAAAAAAAACATACAATTAAAAATGCACATATATATATATATATATATATTGAAAAATTACTTCTAGAATAGATAGAACAAATAGTTTCATGTAAGAAAAAAAATTTTTGATATAAGTATATGTAAGAAGAAATTGTTAGTTATAAGATTAAAAATATTAACCAGCGTTTTAAAAATCAACCAACAATCATCATCCCGTTAACAATGAAGAATCCAACAATCATCAACAGCAGCCTATATCTATCAACCTCACGCAACCGCAAAACCTATATACGATACCACAACGCATACATGGACGGAAGACCCAGTTCCTACAACAATAAAGAATCCAATCCAACGATCAACAGACAGACAGCCATAACCTTCAACCTCACACAACCATAATCAACAGTTAAAGCTATATGCGATGGCACAACGCATACATGGACGGAAAACCCAGTTCCTACAACAATAAAGAATCCAATCCAACGATCAACAGACAGACAGCTATAACCTTCAACCTCACACAACCATAATCAACAGTTAAAGCTATATGCGATGGCACAACACATTCATGGACGGAAAACGCAGTTCCGTTAGAAAATGGGAAATCACCCCAACGTCAGTAACAACCTCAACATTTCACCAACAACATCATATTTTTTCCTTGGTGACGCAGCAAACGTACCAAGTCGACAGACACTTAGCAGTCACCAACTAATGGTTAACTGCGAACCTTCAGGCAATCGAGGCTCGGGAGATAATTACATATTACTCCGAGAGCTGCCAAAGCTGTATCGCCAAGGTAGTCGGATGCATACACACATCTATTTTGACTTGATTCCAGAAGGATGGCTACGAAACATCCTAAGACAGGATGTTTTTTGTCCGTAAGGGGGAGGGATGTTATGAGTCATTTTCCCCTAACCAACAGAAGTATCAGCGACAGCAGAACATACGCTGCACACACATACTGACGTTGAGTTATTTTCCCTCAACCAACAAAAAATACCTACAGCAGCAAAACATACGCTGCATACATACACAGACATATGCTGACGTTGCAATAACGCTGCATACAATACTGACGTTATTACCAGTAATTTTCCTACGGATATATGCTGACATTGCATTATCGTGAGAACCGCAATCGGCTGGAAGTTCCACGGGTATGGATATGCTGAAGTTGCAATAATCGCACACTCAGCAGTATCGCGGGAACAACCACGCCAGCGGCAGCGAACGTCAGCAGCACCGTTCATCGAGCAGCACAAAAGTGGGTATAAAAGCGGAGGGTGATTTGGTATGAAGCCTAGTCAAGTGTAGTCAGTCGATCCTAGTCAGTCTAGTCTAATCTAGTGACTGTAGTCAGTGGAGTCAGCTCTAGTCTAGTGAAGTCGATTCAGTTCTTAACACATAACACACATAACAAAAACCTGATCAAACACCAGCCTTAAAAAGCGGGTCCCTGTGAAGGCTAAGTAACATTTTAAGCATAACATGTGGTTAATAAAAATAAATAATAAAAATAAATAATAAAAATAAATAATAAAAATAAATCTTTTAATTTAAACATAACATTTATATATAATTAAAAAATTTGTGGAAATATCAGACGTGTTTAATAACAAATAAAGTAAACTTTTTTGACAATAAATTGCAATACCTAAATTATCTGAGTTTAGTCATAACTTCGTGTTTACCTAGAAAAAAGTATCTACCCTGGACTGTCTCTTTACTATTCCGTAACAAAATCTTTGAAATTTAACACATTACTAATTCATTAAACAACTAATCGTTGTTTATTACATAAAGTAGTATAAATAACAATAAAAGTCGTTTAAATAAACTTTCAAATTACTTTCATATTCTATTAAAAAAAATTACATAGTTTTTGTCCCTCGTATTTTAAGTCTCCTCCCCTGCACATTTTTTGACCGTTTAAAAATTCCGCTAAAATGCGTTGACGCTGCAAATTTAAATTGCAGAACATTTGTTTCGAAGTGAATTTAACAATAAAAATCGAGCGAGACATTAGCGTACTCTTATAGGGCCGATAATTCGACCACACCACTCGGATCGCTCGCACGTGTCAGTGATTGATTTATCTCCACTGGTGAGTTTTATTCGCTTGTTATTTGTGGCTTAAGTTTGTTTGTAATATTTATTTATTTTAATTTCAGTATAATTTACTGTGTTAGTTTGTTTTTTCGTTACAATACATATTTTTCTGATTGTGCTAGTTTTTTAATGAAAAAATATATCCCCTGCCGTATTTCCCCTGCTTCATCTGATGCCAGGGGAGAGATTTTGCGTCCAGGGTAGATAAGGAAGTGAGATATTACTTCTTTCTTAGTATTTCATGTACATATATTATTTTACGTTAAACCAACACATATCCACTATATACGTTATAAGTGTTTTAACGCTTTAAAAATGTATGTATGTCTTATTTAATATAAAAAATTATCAAAAATCGTGCTAACCAACTTTTTACTAAAATAGTTAGTGTAGCAGGGTGTAACACCCAATTTACATAATGACTTTTGCGACGTCGTTTTTACTGAATTCCCTTTTGAAGTTGCTACCAAAATCTTCTCAGTCTTGTTAACATCTTTGTTATCATCAATCGTTATATTTTTTAATGTTTGTTTTTATAAGTAAAAGTTCTTATTTAAGTTTAAAGTTTTTATTGGAGCATAGATGCTCTATATGTTTTTGTTACCTTATATTGCAAAATATATGCAATTAAATAATTTCCTTTTTTTCGACTACGTTTATGTAAGCAGATACTAAGGATTTTGGTTTTCTAAGTTACATAAAAGAAGACTGTATGGAAATTTTATTCTAATTTTTTTGTTTGTTTTAAACTATCACCAAATATTGAATAAATAAAGTTGATTCTTACGAAAATATAGTTTGTTTTCAATTTATCTTTCCCCTGTAAAGTAAGGTATCCTGTCCTGGCCTTCATGTCTTTACCCTGTGTAGAGTATCTCCCCTGGTCACTTAAAATACCTGTAAAAGTAGATTACTTGACTGGCCATTATTAAACATGTATTCAAACTACCTGATTAAATGCGATTATATTGAAAAAAGTTATTATTTTATATATTTTTATCACGCCGCCATTCCTAATATCAGATAACCTCTTTACGTCTTTACCTCTTTATAAAAAAAAAAAATCTATATATAAATATTTGTGCTTAGTACTTTTGTTAATTAATTTATGTTCTATATATGTAAAAAACAAAATATAAAATTATGAATTCTTATTTTTAACAGCTTTATTTTTGCCAATCTGGCTCACAACTTTATGTTATGCCAGTTATAGATCATTATTTACATTTAAACAAATTTTGTTATTATATTAGTAAATGAATCTATTAAAATAAATAAATAAATAAACATCTGAGCATCGAATGAGACCGATCACATGCCCTAAAAGTGTTCCCTCCCAGAGATATGCGCGTTTTATGAAAGTGATGGTACACCAAAGATACACGTATTTAAATCTTTAAAATGGCTCTCCTGAACAAAAGCGGTTTTTACCCTTAGGTCCCTTTCTATTTTGTGCGTCACATATACATAGGTATTTTAGAGAAGTTTAGAGTGATATCCTCATCGCTTATATCCGTTCCATATTCTAGGAGTCAATAAAAAATAAGTTTTGAACCCCGTAACTCCGGAGCCAAAAGAGATCCATGAGATGAATTTTTTCAGGCAAAGTGAATCCATACAAAGTAATGTGAGTGGCGAATTCAATTCGCCGTATTCAATTCGCCCTAGCAAACTTTAAAAAAGTAAAAGCGCTAAATATCACCACTGTAATATACATAAATGAATCGTTGCAACAATTCAGGATCAGCTGTTTACTGTGTATCTGTCGTATACAAAATAATTAAGTAGCTGCTAAACGGCTACAACGGAAGCTAGCAGCATTTGTGTTCTTGTGTTCGTGTAGTCTGCTGTGGCGAATGTGTTTATACCTTGAACATTATGAAGTTAGTCCAACAAGACGTTTTATGCTCACGTTTAGTACATACATATGAGCCGTTTATTTTGAAAGTGGCATCAGTCACTTTTTCAAAAAAATCGAGTTAATGGCAACATTAAATAAAATTGAACGGTATCTCTTCATTTGTAAAAAAATTTGCAATCAACAAAAAAGTGACATGCCACTTTCAAAATAAACGCCCCCTCGATATAGTATATTTGGAAAAATCTAATGTATTAGAGTTGTCAACCGATTAAGAATAATTCGATTATTCGATCAAACAAAACTAAATTCTTGTTCGAATAATTTTAAAATGCCGAATTTCGAATAACGAATAAATCGATTAATTTATGTCAATTAATCGAACATAATTTTGCATGCGTAAAAAATGTGTTAAATTTGTTTGTATGATTTGAAACAAAGCGAGTATTTTATATCAAGCAATACATGTTATTTTGGATGTTTTTAGTTGTTGTCGAACTGCGCATACCTAGTAGTCGTGCTATGTTTTAAATGAAACGTTACAGCCATACCTAAACAAGAGCGGCAAGCGTTTTTTTGCTGTCAAAAGTTCTCATGCCCATACAATTTGTATGGAGCATCCCGAAATAACGCGGCGGTAACGCGGCGGCAAAATTTTGCAATTGGAAAATCCGATTTTGACAGCGCGTTTAATAGTGAAGTTAGTTGCAAAAGACAAGCACTCATGATACAATGACTATAAGGTAGTCTTACAAGCCCAGCTGACAATTCTTGTACATTACTTGTTTTTTATTTCAAGTGTTAAATTTTGATTTGTATTTATTTTTTCGTATTTGAATGAATAATTTTTATTTATATTTTTGTCACAGGTTGAAACATACACACATACACATTTATACTTTTGACTTCTGAGGAATTTTTTTGTTGTGTTTGTTGTAGAGATGCATGTATTATTAGGTTATGAGTATACTATTATAATCAGGGTTGTCATATATTTTGTAATAACCCTGTTTTTATGACAAAGCGTTGACGCTCTTGTTTAGGTATGGTATTTCAGCGTTAACGCTAGGCGGTAGAAAACGTTCCGCTTTCTGCTCTTGTTTAATTTTCAAGAATGGGGTTTTTTTTACTGTCAGGTGAATAAGTTAGAAATACACTAAAAGCTAAAAAAGAAACCATTGCTTTATATAAATCTTATCATATAAGTAGAAAATGTTGGTATTGTATTCTTTTTTTTTAATTATATAATTAACTTTCAGAATGAGCTCGGTTTGGAAGTATTATACCAAGAACAAAAATGAAAAAAAAAAACAATGTCACATGTAACAAGTGTCCTAAATTATACAAAATTGTTGGATCAACAACAAAAAAAAAAAAAAATTAATAATTATTTTTCAACAGATTTACTAAGCCGCATTAAATACGAGTAAATAAGAGACGTATTAAACTTTAAAATACGTTAATAATATTTTTTAAATTCTGGAAATTTTCCGTGCAATGAAAGTTTTTCAAATATTCTTTAAAAATTTAAACTAAAGAATATGCTAATTAATTATACTCTAGATTATTTTATTGTGAAAGTAACCACAATAATATAATAATTAAGTAATGATATAGAAGAAATTGTTATTAATGAAAATAACAATCTTTTATGCGAATTAAATAATTCTATTCAAAGTATTAAAAATTCAGATAATAAAAAAGAATTCAGCAATATGTTAGACGATATAGTATATTTGGAAAAATCTAAAAAGAGCAGAAAAATTTGATATTTAAACTATTTTATGCTTTTCTCACTATATCACCTACCTCGACAATTAGCAGAGTTTTTTCAAAATCTAATTAATAATAAATAATAATAAAAACAAAAACCAAAAATCGTTTGAAAGCAAAAAAATTGTTTTTAAAAGATTATTTCTTAAGAACATCCTAAATTGTCTAATTAAACAAAAAAAAAAATCATTTGAGATATATTGACTGAATAAAACATGAGTGTTTGAAGTATTAAAATCGAAGTAAACTCAGTTATTACATTTTTAAGTTTTTTTATGTATTATCAATTTTATGTATATTTTTTTGTTGATAAAAATAAAATTTTACATTTATTTGAGCATGTACTCAAGTATTTATGGGTAAAACATCTACTGATGAGTTGGTATGGCTACCAACGAAATATACGAGTATATTTAAATATTGCTAACCCGCAACAATTAAATAAAAGTTGATAAAAATATTAACTATTTAATTTTTAATTTATTTTGATTATATACTTATGCATTTTTGTGTTAATGACAAACATTTAATTTTTTTCAATAAATTATTTTTAAGCATTTTTTTATTTGTTGTTCTCATCGATTAATCGGATAAATTTTTAGCTTTCATCGTTTGATCGAACGAACAAAAACTATTATTTGAATTATTCGAACAAAGTTGAAAGGCGAATAATTGACAACTCTAGTATGTATATCTTAATAGTCCTGGTGGTCATGTGCTCTCTACTATACCTTATGTATTCGACCCCAAAATTTTCGACAATCGCGTCCATTTTACTCTATATCTCACGAAACAGTATTTTTTAACTTTAGTTCAAGTTTAATATCGATTTACTCAAACCGCAGTTTGGTACGTATAATACTTGGTACGGGCGAAGATATACTGCCAATATACGTGTAACCTCAATATATGTATGCGGTCCTTTTTACAAAAATATTCTCTAAATTGTTTTATCTATTTTATACATTGTATGTTATGAATATTTTGTTGTTACGTTGAAGGAAAATCTCTTACTGCCTGTTTGTAGAAGATGATTAAAATATTTCAATCTTCTATTTATATTGCAAACAAATTTTTTGTATATTGTTAGTTAAAAAAATGATTACGAAGGTTACCTGTACTTATATTTCAATTCTAATTATTGGTTAATATATACATATATTTTTTTAACTTATATACATCAATATAAAATATAAATTGGAAAATTTGATCTGTGACTTCAATTGCTCTTTAAATGACCATGTAGTTATAGTTACAGACGGAGGAAGTAATATTAAAGCGGTTTTAAGACAACATGAAAATATTAATTGTATAAATCACCTTATCCATAACACAATAGAGAAATGCATTAAAACGTCAGAGGAAATCAATGAAATTGTATTAACAGCGTCTAAACTGGTCAAGTTTATAAAGAAGTCTGGTGCAAATTGTGACTTAACTACGTCAGTTAAAAGCTTCTCGCCTACTAGATGGAAAACAATGTACTTTACGGTCTTATCTATAAAATCTAGTTTTTCTGATATTCAAAACTTTCTTAGTCAGAAAAACCAAACTGAAAAATACAGCGTTTTAAAAGATATCATTTGGATTACTTGATAGCAATTTTAAAGCCGTTCATGGACGATTCCAAAGAACTAGAAGAAAGCTCTTACGCCACCATACATTTAGTTCATCCACACATTCGAAACTTAAAAGCAATATGCAGTATCAATAATAATGACGAACCTAGTTTTATTTCAGATTTCAAAAGACAATTGCACAACCCCTTTGTTAATTCTTTATGATTTTTTTTTGTTTGTTAACAAATTAAAAAAAGAATCATCATTCGAATTAATCCTCAAATATTTATATTTCTTATTTTACTTAACACGCGCGAACTTATTGTCTACGTTTTATTCAAAGCGTGAGATTCAATAAGTCAGCAGAATTTTTTTGATTTTAAATTTAGTTTCTTTTACATTTTTTTGTTTGTTACCGTTTAGTTCCAGACAGAATGAAATTGGATATTTGTCTTTTATTCTGCTAGAGCTGAACGTGTGAGAAAAATTTATTACAACGGCAGCATATGAATGAACGATTTCCGGCTACCAGCAAATATTTCTTTCTTTTATTTCTTTTATTTTTTTTTTGTTTTATTTTGTCTACATTGCACTTTATTTATTTATTTGATAATTTGCAATTTAATTTTTTTATGATATTTTTTGTTTATGTTTTTTCTTTAGTTTTAGTATAAATAATTTTGAATTTTAATAAAAATCATCATAACTGATCAATCAATCAACCTGCGTTTTGCATTAATTGACTACAAGTTATTCTGGTGTACCACTCGGATAACTTTCATTTCTACAAAGTTACTATATAATAGTTTGGTGAACTACCAACCTATTAGTCCTTTTTTGTTATTCACTTATTTATTCCGTTAAGCAAGGCAAACGAGCCTATGCATTAACATTTTTGGCGACCGTGACAGGACACTGCAATCTTCAGATTCGAAGTCAGAAAGCACCCACCGCGTAAAGAAATTCCAAGCCATCAACTACAATCCTTAAACACAACTATTATGGAAAAAACCGCTGCGAACCTCCTTCAACAGCTGAAGGAAATCGGGGAGCAGATTGCCTCGATTATTCGAAACTTCAACAAGGATTCTGCCAGTCGTAAAACTCTAAGCTATTACCAAGAGCGATTGTCCCGTCTGACGACAGCATGGACTGAGTTCGAACGTACTGATAATGAGTTGCGAGAGTTAAAGGATATAGACACGTCTGATGAGTACTTCACGTCAGACTTCTATGCCCGAATCGAGAGCATGACGTCAAAGCACATCGCAATAATGGAGCGAGAGCTCGGTAAGCTCGACCAAGAATCTGCAAGTAAAGTATTGCCTGCTTCAAAACCTACAAAGCAGCCACAAGCAGGTGCAGCTGGTGGTCACGATGGACTTATCAGCCGGTCTCTTGGGAAGATGGCAGCGCTTACCAGGCAATTAGAAGGCCTTCATCAGCAACCAGGACAAGATAGGTCTTACTATGAAGTTAAGCAGGCCACGATTACCCAGCTTTGGCAACAAATAGAGCAGCTCAATGATGAAGTATTGGACAAATATCCCAACCCAGACATTGCCGGCTATGATTCAAGCAGATACATTCACCTTGAACAAGCTGCTCAGTCAGCAATCATTCAGCTCAGCGCTGCTAATAGAAGCCACCATTTTCCAACCCCAGATACTTCAGCAAGAAACTCTACTCTTCCATTACCCACTATCACAATTACCAAATTTGATGGTGATTACATGAAGTGGATATCGTTCTCCGACCTATTCAGAAGGGTTGTTCATGAGCAACGAATGTCCGATGCTCATAAAATGTGGTACCTAAAGAATCATGTCGCTGGAGAAGCAGCAAATCTCATACGTCATCTTGCCATTACTGAGGAGAATTACCAAGCTGCTTGGCAATTGCTGCAGGATCGCTACAACAACAAGAGGTTGATGGTGTCAACAGCAATCCAGAGACTGCTCGACCAACCATCAGGTGCGTGTACGCTGAGTGCTGTCAAGCGATTGCACGACACCACAAGGGAGTGTTTAGCAGCCCTCTCCAACATGGGGCTCCAAACTACGTCATGGGATCCGCTTTTATTTCACCTTCTCGTTAAAAAGGTCGACAAAACAGTTTACACTCAATATGAGCAATCCATATCTAACCCAAAGGAGTTACAACCAATCAGCAGATTTCTTGCTTTCCTCGAAAAATATTTCCAAACTCTAGAAGCAATAGGACAAAAAGAGAAAACCTCTTTCTCAAATCACAAAACATGCACTCTGGTATCACAACCTCAACCGGAGATTCGACGATGCATAATTTGCAAGCGAGACTATCATCCCATATATCGGTGCAAGGAATTTCTACTATTAACACCGGCAAATCGACTCAGCATTGCACAAAAACACAAGCTTTGTGTGAACTGTTTCAACCATAATCATTCAACTAAACAATGTACGATGTTAGGCCGCTGCCAGAAATGTGGAAAAAAGCACCACACTCTAGTTCATTTGGAATCAACCACTCAATCAAACATGTTATCCTCTAACGTAAATAAATCTCCTAGTAAGGAAACTCCTGCAACAAGAGGAGAATACAAACCCCCGATACAACCATCAACGCTGAATTGCCAATCAACCGAACACGCGGCATCTTTGGTCGCCACGCCAAAGGTAGAAGTCAATGGTATGGCAGTAAACTATGCAAACAAGAGACCGTATGTCCTCTTGGGAACAGCACTGGTCAAGGTCAAAACAAATGATTTAACAATCGAATGCAAGGCTATTCTCGATTCAGGATCACAAGTTAACCTTATAACCGAAAGATTAGTAACACGACTTAGACTCCCAATAAGACCATCATCCGTTTCTATCAATGGTATTGGAAAAAATAGGACCAAGGTTCAACATCGAGTCAACATAGAACTTCAATCTCGAGTGAATAATTTTTCGACGCGATTGGAGGCCTTTGTACTTCCACAAATCATTGCTCCCCAACCAGCGCAACCACTTTACATCGAAAAATGGTCCATTCCAAACAATGTCACCCTGGCAGACCCAACCTTTAATCGACCGGACAAAATTGATCTACTATTGGGAGCGGAATATTATCACCAATTACTCACCATCGGCCAAATCAAATTGGCTGATGATCTTCCAGTATTGCAAAATACAACCTTCGGCTGGATAGTAGCAGGAAAGGTATCTAGCGAGCAACTATCAGCGGCAACATGCGGTATATGTACTGAAGACGATACAATGACGATGGCAATTGAACGTTTTTGGAAACTTGAGGAAATCGAAATACCACAGCAGCAACTATCCCCCTTTGATGCACAATGTGAATCACACTTTAGTCAGCATACTCGACGCAATGAAAACGGAAGGTTCGTGGTTCGGCTTCCATTTTGTGATGATACATCTATTTTGGGAGACTCACACAGTATCGCTTTTAACCGTTTCCTCTCATTAGAGCGTCGTCTAGCAAGAGACCCTTCATTAAAGGAACAATATACCCAATTTATGAAAGATTATGAAGCGTTGGGACACATGACGAAAACTAATTTAGCTGATCTCGAAGGATCTAAGTACTTTATTCCTCATCACTCAGTGTTACGTCCTGAAAGCAGCACCACCAAACTTCGGGTTGTTTTTGATGCCTCATCAAAAACATCGTCAGGAACATCACTAAACGATATATTGCATACTGGACCACCTCTACAGAATGAACTGTTTACTATTTTGCTTCGATTTAGGCTGCCACGTTTCGTTTTTACAACAGATATAGAGAAAATGTATCGCCAAATCATAATCCATACCGACGACAGGCGATTTCAGATAATCCTATGGCGACAAAATATCACTGAGCCTATAAGCCAAGCTAAATACAGTTACCTATGGAACCAGGCCAGCCCCGTACCTTGCCATTAAATATTTAAAAGAAATAAGCAAAACTGTCAAGAGTCAATTCGAATTAGCTGCTACGTTTTTGGATAAAAACTTTTATGTTGATGATGGATTGGGGGGAGCCGACAGTCTGACTACATCACTAGAAACTCAACGCCAACTGCAACACGTCATGGCAATGTACGGCTTTAATTTAAGAAAGTGGTGCGCTAATCATCCTCAGCTCCTTCACAATATCCCAGGTCATGATCAAGAATTTAATTTAGATCTCTCAACCGACGATAGCGACTATACAAAAACATTAGGGTTAGCATGGTTACCTAAAAATGATTTGCTAAAGATTAAAGTAAGCCTTCAACCAATAAAGGCTGTAACTAAACGCAGTGTAACTTCAGATCTGGCTCGGATATTTGACCCACTCGGGCTCCTATCCCCAGTAGTAGTCAAGGCAAAAATGTTCATCCAAGAACTATGGATGCTGAATCTATCATGGGACGAAGCTGTTCCTTTAGAATTTGACACTCGCTGGCGGCGGTTCCGAAATAGTCTAAGTGAGCTTGAAAACTTTCAAGTCCATCGCCATATCTACAAAGGAGAGACTCCTTCCAGTACCCAGCTACATGTCTTTACCGATGCTTCAGAGAAGGCATATGGAGCAGCAATATACGTCCGAACTTCTCTTTCAAATAAAATTCTCAGTGTATACTTACTTTGTGCGAAAACTCGCATAGCACCACTTAAAAAACAAACGTTACCTAGGCTGGAGTTGTGTGCTGCTCAGTTGGGAGCTAATCTAGCTGCAAAAGTCAAAAGCAGTTTGGATATGGCCTCTACACCAACATTTTTCTGGTCTGATTCAAAGATTGTGCTGACATGGATAAATTCAAGATCTTCTTCATTTCACACCTTTGTAGCAAATAGAATCGCTGCTATTCATGAATCTACTCTCCCCGAACAATGGCGACATGTAAGCTCACAAGACAATCCAGCAGACATTATATCCCGAGGATTGGACCCACCACAGCTACAGCAAACGCCACATTGGCTCTATGGGCCCTTCTTTCTCCATGGAAATGAAAACCATTGGCCAGCTACATTTACTTTGAGCTCCGAAGCAACAATTATCGAACGAAAACAGAATCCTCACAACTTACTTGCATCTTTCCAAGATGAGAATCCGCTACACAGTATAAATCACCGAAATTCGTTTAAAACCCTTCAGCGAATTATAGGATATGTTTTCAGATTCATAAAAAACGCCAGAACTCCCAAAGCAGACCGACAAACTCGACGAGCTCTGACTCCCCTTGAGCTCCATGATTCACTTCTTATCATCGTTAGAGCGACTCAAAGGTTTGCATTTCCTGAAGACATCAAGCAGTTACAAAGACAGAAGGGACTTAAAGGATCAAGTCCGATCAAAAGTCTGTCACCATTTTTCGATGAAAATTGCATCTTAAGAGTTGGAGGCAGGCTCGAAGAGTCAACTTTGCCATTCGATACAAAACATCCAATGCTCCTACCGTATAATGACATAGTCAGCAGACTAATTTATGAGTCAATACACAAGGAAAATAAACATTGCGGAGCCCAAGCCCTCCTTGCAGCCGTCCGACATCGGTTTTGGACCATCAAAGGCAAACACTTAGCACGAGAAACCATTCATAAATGTGTTTCCTGTGCAAGATCAAGGCCAAAACTGCTTCAGCAGATTATGGGAAATCTACCGACAACAAGGGTAACCCCAGCAAGACCATTCATAAATTCCGGAGTTGACTATTGTGGTCCTATATGGGTTCACTTCAAAACCCGAGGGAAACAACCACAAAAAGCATATATTGCAGTATTTTGCTGTTTCACCACGAAAGCAGTACATCTAGAACTCGTCACAAACCTTACAACAGAGGCGTTTATCGGAGCACTAAAACGATTCATCAGTCGCAGGGGGCACTGTCAGAATCTGTACTGCGACAACGCAACCAATTTTGTCGGAGCTCGAAACCAGCTAGCGGAATTATCAACAGCCCTCTTTACTACAACAGCTCAAGAAACAATCCAACGGGAATGTGCGAGTAAAAGCATTACTTTCCATTTCATCCCTCCACGAGCACCGCATTTCGGAGGATTATGGGAGGCAGCAGTTAAGTCAGCCAAAAAACTATTAGTCAAAGAGCTGGCAACTGCGTCCTTAACGTATGAAGAAATGGAGACTGTGGTCATAGAGGTCGAGGCTATTCTTAATTCCAGACCTCTTACAGCACTATCAAATGACCCTAATGATGCAGCTGCTCTAACTCCTGGCCATTTCTTGATTGGAGAACCTCTCACGGCACAAGTCGATGCAACTGCACAATCGACATCGGCATCACTCGCCAACCGTTGGGAGCTGGTATCAAAAATCAAGCATCAATTCTGGAAACGATGGTCCCACGAGTACCTCACTGAACTCCAGCAGCGCAACAAATGGCAATCCAGGTCTCAAAGCTTACAAGTGGGTACTATAGTTATAATCAAAGATAGCACTCCTGTCATGACGTGGCGACTCGGGAAAGTGATCGAAACATTCCCTGGGCCCGATGGAATCGTCAGAACGGCAACGGTTAAAACATCTACTGGTATCATTAAACGGGCAATTCATTTACTTGCTCCACTTCCTCTGGACATACCCCCAACCACTACTGGCAGTGAACGTGCAGAAAACAGTCCTCTTCTCAAAGGAAACCATCAATCCACCAACCCAAGTAAAAACACTAGCTCTGGACTCAAAAGAAACCAATCCTCCACTGACAAAACTGCCACACCATCCCCAAAACGGTTCAACTTAGCTACAACAAGCCTGCTATTTATTCTCGCTCTATTCTTTCCACTAGCGACATGCCAACAAAGTCTTTACACAAAAATCAGTAGCACTCCTGGGCTGCACTTTGAACAGATTGGTCAAGTTAAACCAATTATCTCAGACTGGAAACTCCTAGTATATTTTGAACTTGCACCATTCCTCAATGAATTACAACTTCTAACAAACGGAACCAATACTTTAATGAACTCTTGCAACAATTCAGACCTCAAGCATCAATGTATCGGCCTTGCGACACACTTTAACAACATTAAAAACAAAGTAGTGGCCAGTTTCGAAAACCTCATAAGAAGAAAGAAGCGAGGAGCAATTGATTTCGTTGGAAATGTAGCAAACTCATTATTTGGAGTTCTTGATTCACAGTATGCCGAAAAAATGACCAGCACTATCAACAGTATAAAAACCAACGAAGACCACTTGTCGCAGCTCTTACGAAATCAAACATCATTTCTTGACTCTACACTTAATCTTATGAAGCAAACTGAAGCTCATACTCAAGCTATCCTTGAAAAATTCAATTTTAGACTGAAAAGGCTAGAGAACTTCACAGGCAATGATACCCATCAATCACAACTCATTCTGTCGCTTAGCATTCAGTTAATTGTTATTGCAGACAATGTGCAATCAATGCTAAAGGCCATAATGAATCTACTAACCGATACATATCATGGTAGAATAAGTCCCTCTGTACTGACGCCACAACAATTCGCTACAGAAGTTGACAATATCAAGGCAAATCTTCCATCGGATTCAGCACTACCAGTCACGGATATACTTCATCTATACGGGATAGTGACAGCCCATGCAGCCGTCTCAAATCAGCACATTATTTGCACCTTGGTCATCCCAGTAGCACATACAGAGGAATTCGACTTGTTCTATATTACTCCAGTTCCACAGCTAGTAAATGGTTCGTTGATTGCCATCATGCCAACAACCAAAATGATGGCTCTTAACGCTCACCGAGATGAATATTTCCCGATTGATGATACCAAGCTTCATGATTGCAACATACTTGAGCATGATATTTTCTTATGCCCGAATATCCAAGCTACACATTCCAAAAATTCACCAATGTGTCGCTGTGAAATACATTTATTCAATAATGAATCAGATTCAAGCTGTAATCCAGAGCTAATAGCCAATGATAATGTATGGTACCAGCTCCATAAAAAGAACCAATGGATATTCGCAACTAAAAATCCGCTCAAATTAAGTACTGTATGTAATGGCGAAAGCAATTATCAAGTTCTGCAAGGAACTGGATTGCTTACCTTAGCAGCAGGATGTACAATGAAAAACGAGGTAATAACCATATATGGCCACCAAACCATCACCTCAACTCTGCATCAATCCTACACAAGCACCGGCATTTCATTTCCACATTTACAACAGAAAGTTATCAATTTAACTCGAGCATCGCCAAGCCTAGAGAGCATTGAGAACATAACCAGGCTGCAAGAGGAAGTAAGGGAACAGATGCGCAATATACCTACCCCAACCATCAACCATGGCGTGCACAGTCTTGCAGTGAGCTATGGAGGACTAGCTCTCATATTGACTGTAATTATCGTCATTTCACTAAAACAAATACGCAAAAGAAAAATTAAAGGCCCACCTACAATACCAACTCCACAGCCACGGCCAAGATCGAATTGGGATATTGCTGTAGAACCATAAGCTTAGATATCTCACACACATATATGATAACAAGCCGCATTTCGTTCATTTCTTAATACCACCCCCTGGGGGCCGCAGTATGTTAATTCTTTATGATTTTTTTTTTGTTTGTTAACAAATTAAAAAAAGAATCATCATTCGAATTAATCCTCAAATATTTATATTTCTTATTTTACTTAACACGCGCGAACTTATTGTCTACGTTTTATTCAAAGCGTGAGATTCAATAAGTCAGCAGAATTTTTTGATTTTAAATTTAGTTTCTTTTACATTTTTTTGTTTGTTACCGTTTAGTTCCAGACAGAATGAAATTGGATATTTGTCTTTTATTCTGCTAGAGCTGAACGTGTGAGAAAAATTTATTACAACGGCAGCATATGAATGAACGATTTCCGGCTACCAGCAAATATTTCTTTCTTTTATTTCTTTTATTTTTTTTTTTGTTTTATTTTGTCTACATTGCACTTTATTTATTTATTTGATAATTTGCAATTTAATTTTTTTATGATATTTTTTGTTTATGTTTTTTCTTTAGTTTTAGTATAAATAATTTTGAATTTTAATAAAAATCATCATAACTGATCAATCAATCAACCTGCGTTTTGCATTAATTGACTACAAGTTATTCTGGTGTACCACTCGGATAACTTTCATTTCTACAAAGTTACTATATAATAGTTTGGTGAACTACCAACCTATTAGTCCTTTTTTGTTATTCACTTATTTATTCCGTTAAGCAAGGCAAACGAGCCTATGCATTAACACCCTTAATATCGTTAGTTGATAACAATATTACAATTTATCATAAATTAGCAATATTTTTATTTCCGCCTGCAAATCAACTTACCCAATTTACTTTAGAAGAACAAACAGAGTTGATACAAAAATGCAAGTCCTTGTTAATTCCTTATTTAAGTGATATAGATAGATGTTCCGACCCCACCCATTGAAACATCTTCTTAAAAAAATATATTCACTTTTTGAAAATTATGTTCAGCCAATAGAGCAAGATAACTCCAATCAATCCATAATTGAAAATAAATTAATGAAATATAAAAATACTCATGTGCCCCTACAAAATGATTTCAATATTTTGAAATGGTGGGATAATAGAAAACTTGAGTTTCCGTTTTTATATCGACTAAGTTGCAGAAAACTTGCTATACCAGCATCTAGCGCTCCTTCGGAAAGGGTCTTTTCAGTTGCTCGCGCTCTAATAATGGATAAGCGATCAAAACTGGGCTGTTATGAAAATTCATTTAATGAAATTTTATTCGTGAATATAAATTCCTAACAGTATCTAATTTAATTGCTCAAATGTTGAATTATTTTTATTTTTTTTAATGTTAATTTGAAAAGACCAAATTTTTTCTTTTGTTATGTTTGTATATCAAGTAAAACATATTGCTGAAAATTAAATGTTGAATTATTTTTATTTTCTTTTTTTTAATGTTAATTTGAAAAGACTAAATTTCTAATTTTATTTTGTTATGTTTGTATATTTAGATTTAAGATTTGAACAACTTATTGATGTTTCAATTTATAATTGAAGACTCAATAAATAATAAAAATAAAAAAAAATGTTTGTATATCAAATAAAACATATTGCTGAAAATAAAAACTATACATAATACTTTCATTTTGGAATTATTAAATTTTGAAGTAAGTTTCTAATAAATCAATAAGAAACTATTGTATGCACCTATGTATGTATGTATGTATGTACATACATATGTACATACTTTGTTCCTTTAAGGCCGTGCCGCACTATCCTACACAGTCGCGCGATTTGCAAAATATGACATGTGTGCTAAAAATGTATGGTAGTGTGGACTAAAAATGCAACTGTGTGACAGATTTTTTGGCAAGTCATGCGATTTGTAAAATTTTATGAAAATTTTCATAAAAAGATAGTTTTCATGCGATCAGAGGAGTATTTATTGTCAACCAGGGGGGTTACTCTGTATTGCGATGCGAAAGCAAATGCGATGCGAAAACAATGTAAATAAGATACAAATGCGAACATTTTTCTTATCGCATCGCAATACAGAGTAACCCCCCAGATGTTTTGGCATCAGATTTGTATGATAGTGTGGCACCTACAACACCATTTTGAAACGATTTTTTAAAGTCGGTCAGATTTTTGCAAGATTTTCCTGTGAATGAATCGTACGATTGTGTAGGATAGTGAAGCACGGCCCTTAATACCTATCATGTTAGATAATTAATTGTATAAAAAAATTGCACTCTTATTTTAGAAAATTATTACAATTTTTTATAAGAAATAGTGACCTAAAGCCTTAATAAATAGATCAATATAAAATTAAGGAACGTCGAATAAAATAGAAGAATAGTAACAAAAATAAATAATTTAAAATTTTTTTCTTATCATGTTATTACAACTTTCCAGAGTACCACAAATAACTATGTATGTTATAAACATCAGTATTTGTTCATATCGTTTTTATGAAAACAAACAAAAGCAAATATGTTAAGGTACGGTCACATCTGTCAAACTTTTGCCCAAAAAAGCGTAACCACTAAATACTAATGAAAAAACTATTGATTTAGATACCTGTTTCTTACGTTAAACAGTTTCCTATATAATTTATAGAAAATGTAATAGAATCTTATCTTATTAGATGCTGTTTAACTTAATAAATAAATGCATAAATCAAAAAGTTTTTCATTGTTATTTAGTGGTTACGCTTTTTTTGGCAAAAGTTTGACAGATGTGACCGTACCTTTACTCTCATTCTCTGTTTATCTACTCACACAGTACCTGTTTTGCAGAATAACAATACTTAAGCTGCCCACAAACGAGTGATTTGTGTGTGTGCTTTGTTCGCGTACCATTTCTCCACAAACGACGAACAAATCACAATAACCTTATGCGTCAAGAAGAAAACATGAATTGTGAAGCGGATGATGCAATTTCTCTTTTGCTTATATACTTAGATACATACATATTTATGTATGTATGTATTTGTATGGGCAAAACCAAATTTAATATGCATACATTTGTATGTACATAGAAGCAAACGAATATTATTAAAAAACATGCTTCATACGAGTATATACATACATAAATATGTCATGGTATAATAAATAAATAAATGTAAATATGTAATATAAGAAGAAAAAATTTTAATCGAATGATTTTGTTCTTCATTTCTCCTTTTATATTTTTAAATTTTGTTTTGCCAAATGACATTTTCTTCTTTTGAAATCTTAATACGTACATATGTACATATGTATGTACAGTGGAATCTCTCTTGAACGGACACCCAAGGGACCACTGAAAAGTGTCCGCACACGGGGGCTGTCCGGCCAAGGGAAAACTACAAACTTAAATCAACAAAAATTTGTCTAAGATGGCTAGTTTTTATTTAAAAATACTTTTATTAAAAAATACAAAAATAAACAATTCCATTGGGTGTAATAACAAAAAAAAAATAAATCATGAAATGTAGTTCTATATGTAATAAAAGTTTAAAATGATTTATGAGTACTATGTTAATTTAATAAATATTCTTCCATCCTGGTTTGGCGTGTTTTGGTCTTGGCAATAACATCTTGAAAATGTAAGTCCAGGGATGAAAGTATATTCATAGCCTCTGTATCACCTTGCCATTTCACAAACGCTATAAGATCATGCGCTTTAGCCAAAGCTTCTTTAAATGTTAGGATGTTGTTTCTTGCATCTTGAAGATCTGAAGGTTCAATTTCATCTGTTGAGTCATCAGAAATTTCTAGAACTTCAAAAATCTGTTCTTGTAATGGTACGCCTAAATCCAAAGGTGATCTCTCAATTGGTAAATCATCATCGATCTGATAAAAATCGTTTAAGCTTTGCTCACTGATCCCTGCAATAAATCTTTTCTCCATTTCGGCTAGTAGGTTTAATGGTAAATCATCCTCAGGCTCAAAATCAACATCAAATGCTGTCGGATATTCCTTGCTGTCAAAAGTAAACCCTGCCTTACGAAAACAGTTCCGAACTGTTTCAGAAGTAACTTGGTCCCATGCACTTTTAGCAAAATAAACTGCATCCAATAAGTTTATACGTTTCACTAAATCATAGGCTGAGTTAGAAATTTCAATGTTCGCTAGTAAGTGCTTCAGTATCAATGTTCTGTAATTATGCTTAAAATTTTTAATAACACCCTGATCAAGTGGCTGGCTAATTGAAGTACAATTAGGAGGCAAAAAATGTATTTTAATGTTTTTCAAATTGATGTTTTTTGGATGCGATGCCGCATTGTCCAAAAAAAGTAAAATTTGCCTATTTTCTCTTCCCATTTTTCGGTCGAAATTTTCTAACCATTCACTCATAATATCAGACGTCATCCACGATTTGGTGTTTGATTTCCATGTCACCGGTAAATTATCTTTTATTAAATTTTTAAAAGCTCTTGGTCTAGATGCCTTTCCAATAGCCAACAACTTTTCTTTATCTCCAGCCATGTTCGCAAAGTGCAATATTGTTATCCTTTCTTTAGACAATTTTCCTCCCACACATTTTTGATTTTTTAAAGTCATGGTCTTATTTGGCAATGCCCTAAAATAAAGCCCAGCTTCGTCAGCATTGTAAATATTTCTTGGGATGTACCCTTTTATTAGAGAAGGTAGTTTCACCATGAATGATGCTACATCGACAGGATTAACAGAGGCGGCTTCGCCAGATATCGCTTTGAACGTAATATTGTGACGAATTTTAAACTTGTTAAGCCAACCCGACGAGGCATTGAAAGTGTTGTTACCCAAGGATTCAGCTATTTCTTTAGCTTTGCTTTGTATCAAATGACCTAAATGGAAAAGTAAAATTATTTGAATAAAACATATTAGTCAATCGAAATCGAATTAGTAAATTAATTATAAAATTAATCAATCTGCTGTAAATTTTTTGTATAAAATTAAAAAACCTATCTTACTTACCAGTTAATGGAATTCCTTTATTACGTGCTGCAACAAACCATTCGTAGGACAACTGATCAATTTTCAGCCCTTCAGCATTAAAAAAGCTTCTTTTCTCATTTAAATTTGCATTGGTGTGCCATTTTTTTATTATCTCTTCTCTTTTCTTCCGTTCATATAATATTAGAAGCTTGAGTTTTACTAATGCTAAATCGCTTCGATAAATTTCTCACACTTAACTTTTCTTTATTGTACACTTCAATCACTTCTATTTTTTGCTTCATAGTTAATATAGACCTCTTTTTATCCATTTTCAAACATCACGCCCGCACTAATGTATACAAACGAATGAACAATGCCTTCCAAATTACAATAAACAAACGCACATCTATTTTGTTTGGGGAATCCCCTAAATTGCGTAAGTATTGGCATAGATTACAAGCTGTTGGTCGAATTGGTTTGTACACCATACGTACGCACCACAAACATCGCAAGAATCAGTATTGTCAACTCTCCGATGCAGAAGCGTAAACTGTGGAAAAAACGTTAGATTGAAAACATTATGTGAGGGAGAAACTATTAACCATACCCACATTTAACTATGTACGTTATGTGATGTAGTAAATATGATAAACCGGGCCTAATTGTTAAAGCGAACAAATTAAAAGCGTCTTGGCAAGCTTATTTGTAAATTATGACATGAAAAAAATCTGAAAAAATATAAGAAATGTCCGTCCAAGAGAATATTTTTTTTGTCTAGCGGGTGTCCGCGTCCCCTCATGAGAAGCGTCCGTTCAAGGGAATGCGACTGCAATGCTTTTCTTATGGAGCGCTGCCGGGACCAGGCAACAATGTCCGTTTAAAGGGGGTGTCCGCTTATGGGGAGTGTCCGTTAAGGGGAATTCCACTGTACATACATATTAAATGTACATAATAAATTAAAAATTCCTTAATAACCATCTTTAAACATATTCAACTATACAATAAAAAATGCAGAAGAAACTAAAAATTTTTTGCTTGCTACTCATCTCCGAAGTACATACATACATATGTACTAGTGATGTTACGAATATCAATTTTTAGTATTCGCGAATACGAATACGAATATTTCTTTTGAGGTTTATATTTCAAATTTAATTGGAAAAAATCCCTGCCTTTGCGTTAGTAACTATAAATGAAAAAAAAATTTGTGATATAACATTATTATTGCATTAAGATGCCGAATTTGAAAACCTCTACAGAACATTTTTTAATTACTTTACTTACATACTTTCAGATTTCGTTTTTCTTACTCTGTTTGGGTTTTTTATTAATAATTCAGTGCTGTTTAGCGAACATATTTTTGCAGAAGGCGCATCCACCTGTGTCAGTGGAATTTCATATATAAAAAGTTTTAGTTTGATTCCTGTAGCTTCCCACCCTTATACATTTACATATAAACAGAATCAAAACATCTCACCGAGTTTCTTTAAATATCATGCATTTAAGTTATACGAGTATATTCCAATTTATTGCCGATAGATGATGTACTTTGTTCAATTCACTGCTGCGAAAGCATTTTTAATTTTATTAATACATTTGAGACAACTTAAATTATAATTTACTAGCTGATTCCGGTGTACTTCGCTACCCCCCTCGTTATAAAATAAAATTAAAAGTATTTATATATCCTATTGTGACGATCGGTCCAGTAGTTAAGACTATATTACGATTTTTAATTTTAATAAAAAGGAGCGTGGTCCCATCCACTTTTCTCCCGGTACGTATTCCAAATTATGGCAATACCATATGTACCAAATATCATCGACGTAGGTCAAAAAATGCCTAAAATATGGCGATTTAAATTTTTGGGTTATATGGGTGGTGCCACGCCTCTTTGTCCAATCCCGTTCATATTTGCAGCAGCACTAAAAAAATGCACACCAAACCGACGTACCAAATTTTGTTCAAATACCGTTATCAGGAGCAGAAATAATACAATTTTAATTTGTGGTTTGTATTAGAGGTACCACACCCCTTTGTCCAATCCCGTTCATATTTGCAGCAGCACTTAAAAAATGCACAGCGAACCGACGTACCAAATTTTGTGCAAATACCGTTATCAGGAGCAGAAATAATAGATTTTTAATTTGTGGTTTGTCCTTTGTCCAATCCCGCCCATATTTGCAGCAGCACTTAAGAAATTTACACCAAACCGACGTACCAAATTTTGTTCAAATACCGTTATCAGGAGCAGAAATAATAGATTTTTAATTTGTGGTTTGTATGAGAGGTACCACGCCCCTTTGTCCAATCCCACCCATATTTGCAGCAGCACTTAAAAAATGCACACCAAACCGACGTACCAAATTTTGTTCTAATACCGTTATCAGGAGCAGAAATAATAGATTTTTAATTTGTGGTTTGTATGAGAGGTACCACGCCCCTTTGTCCAATCCCGCCCATATTTGCAGCAGCACTTAAGAAATTTACACCAAACCGACATACCAAATTTTGTTCAAATACCGTTATCAGGAGCAGAAATAATAGATTTTTAATTTGTGGTTTGTATGAGAGGTACCACGCCCCTTTGTCCAATCCCACCCATATTTGCAGCAGCACTTAAAAAATGCACACCAAACCGACGTACCAAATTTTGTTCAAATACCGTTATCAGGAGCAGAAATAATAGATTTTTAATTTGTGGTTTGTATGAGAGGTACCTCGCCCTTTTGTCCAATCCCGCCAATATTTGCAGCAGCACTTAAGAAATTTACACCAAACCGACGTACCAAAGTTTGTTCAAATACCGTTATCAGGAGCAGAAATAATAGATTTTTAATTTGTGGTTTGTATGAGAGGTACCACGCCCCTTTGTCCAATCCCACCCATATTTGCAGCAGCACTTAAAAAATGCACACCAAACCGACGTACCAAATTTTGTTCAAATACCGTTATCAGGAGCAGAAATAATAGATTTTTAATTTGTGGTTTGTATGAGAGGTACCACGCCCCTTTGTCCAATCCCACCCATATTTGCAGCAGCACTTAAAAAATGCACACCAAACCGACGTACCAAATTTTGTTCAAATACCGTTATCAGGAGCAGAAATAATAGATTTTTAATTTGTGGTTTGTATGAGAGGTACCTCGCCCTTTTGTCCAATCCCGCCCATATTTGCAGCAGCACTTAAGAAATTTACACCAAACCGACAAACCAAATGTTGTTTGTTATCAGGAGCAGAAATAATAGATTTTTAATTTGTGGTTTGTATGAGAGGTACCACGCCCCTTTGTCCAATCCCGCCCATTTTTGCAGCAGCACTTAAGAAATTTACACCAAACCGACATACCAAATTTTGTTCAAATACCGTTATCAGGAGCAGAAATAATAGATTTTTAATTTGTGGTTTGTATGAAGACTCTGATCCACCTCCTATCACTTTTTAATTTACACAGGGGTCTTGCAATATACATATGTAATGAAGTTGTGTACCAGTGCCAGCAACCATTAGGCACGTCTGATCCTGAATTTAGCTGTCTTTGGGTTAAATTCAAAATCAGGACACACTATTTACATTTCGGGTTTCTTTACAGAAGTCCAAACGCGGCAAGGGATAAAACCTTATCCCACTTCGATTCCCTTTCCGATTCAATTTCGAAGATCCTTGAGAGCTGTCCGAACAGTGAAATTGTCGTTGCTGGTGATTTCAATGTTCACAACTCACCTTGGCTTCACCATTCGAGCCACACAACCCCAGAAGGCCAATATGTTGAGCTTTTCGCCGCGCATAATGACCTTGCGCAACTAGTGAATGAGCCAACACATATTTCATGTGTTGAAGGGCACAATAACAACACTCTCGACCTTTTTCTCACTTCGCACCCTGAAAAGTATGAAGTGAGTGTTAATGCACCTCTTGGTAACTCGGATCATTGTACCATTTCCGCCACCTTTTCGTTCTCTAATCTTCGCAACGTCTCCCAATCAGCTACGAGGCGTTTAAAATATATGTACGAAAAGGCGCGTTGGGCTGAGCTCAACGAGTTTTTCCGGCATTTTAATTGGAAGCTATGCTTTCTAGACAATAACGTCGATGCCATGGCGAAAATGGTAGAAAATATCATTTTGCTGGGAATGAAAACTTTCATTCCATCTAAGCAAATTTTGATTAAACCGAAAGTTAAGTCTTGGTTCAATCAGACGTGCAGAAATGCAATCAGATCCAGAGAGGAAGCATTTAGTATCTGGCGTAATAATAAAAACGCCGATACTAATTCGCTGCGCAAAAAGGCGAGATCTTCATGTGCCAGAGTACTAAGGCGCGAAAAAGCTTTGTACGAGCAGCGCCTTCGTACTAAAGTTCTTGATGCTCCACGGGGTAGCAAGAGCTTTTGGTCATTCGTTAAAAGAGTCAAGGATAATGCTAGTTCTTCAATTCCACCTCTTTTAAAGGACGACCATGTATTCACTGACCCGGTTGATAAAGCTAACCTTCTGGCTGAAATGTTTGCAAGAAATTCTCACTTGCCGGAAAGCAGTCAACCACTACCCGTTCTCGAGGGAGTATCTGTAACTATGCCAAAAATATTCTTTCGAGCGCGTGCAGTTAAAAAGGTTTTAGCGAAGCTTAACGTAAACAAGTCTCCTGGGCCGGATGGTATCTCAGCACTGGTCTTGAAACAGTGCTTTTCGACGTTAGCACGTCCATTGGCACGCCTGTTTAGCACTTTGTACCATGCTGGTGAATTTCCAAAGTGTTGGAAGGTTGCCAATGTAACGCCGATCCCTAAAAAGGGGGAGGCCAACAACCCTGAAAATTACCGCCCAATTGCAATTTGTTCTGCGCTTTCCAAAGTTATGGAAAGTATGTTGAATTTCCATCTTGTGAAGTATTTGGAGCTCAACAGTTTACTTAGCGACCGGCAGTACGGCTTTCGTAGGGGCCGCTCTACGGGGGACCTACTTGCTTTCCTTTCGGAGAAGTGATGTAATAGCATACATCACTTTGGCGAAAGTAAAGTGGTGGCTCTAGATATTTCCAAGGCATTTGACAGAGTGTGGCATGGAGCACTTTTGTCAAAACTGATTGCTTTTGGTGTCGGTGATGGCTTCACTCGATTTGTATCGAGCTTTCTCAGAGATCGCACTATACGAGTTGTTGTAGATGGGGTCTCATCAAACGAGTTCAAGTTAAATTCAGGGGTACCGCAAGGCTCCGTTCTTTCTCCTACCCTTTTTCTTATTTTTCTTAATGACCTTCTACGTCAAACTTCCAACCCTATCTACTCTTTTGCAGATGACAGCAGCTTAGTTCATTCGTATTCATTCAGCAACAGGCCACAACCGTCGGAGATCCGGGCAATGCGGCAAAATATGAATGATACGCTAAATCGCGATCTCCTGTTAATTTCAAATTGGGGTCATGCTAATAGGGTAAATTTTAACGCACGAAAGACCCAATGTGCTATGCTCACACATAGACGTATGACCGAACATGCTGCTCCATCTGTAAACATGGATGGTATAGATATTGAGGAATCAGAAGCTCTTGATGTTCTTGGCATGAAAATTCACTGTGATGTTCGATGGAATGATCACATTTTTCATGTCTCAAAAGAAGCATTCAAGTGCCTCGGCTTTCTAAGACGGTGTAGGACATACTTCACTCCATCTGATCTCCTTAATATTTATACCACCTTTATCCGACCGAAAATGGAATACAACTCTCATGTATGGGCCGGTGCTTCAAAATCTATTTTGAAGTTACTCGACCGCGTACAGGATAGGGCGAAGAAGCTTATCGGTGACAGTAGGGTAGCCAACTCTATTGACTCATTGGAGCATCGACGCAATGTTGGGTGTGTTTCGCTGTTCTATCGCTACTACAACGGAGTGTGCTCTGATGAAATCAGGGAACTTGTTCCTGAAACCCGCCACTTTTCACGTATAACACGCTCTTCATCAGGAGCGCATCCCTTTGTGGTCGATATGTCAGTGAACCGCACCACGCATTACAGAGAGAATTCGTACTTTGGCCGTACTGTTCGTATGTGGAATAAACTCCCCGCAGAGGTCTTTCCTGCCACTTTCAGTGTGTCAGAGTTCAAATCGAATGTCCACAAACACTACTCCCTTTATCCTCCTTCCCAAAACCTATTTTCCTAGTTCCGGCTCAATGCTTTGCATACGTAGGGGTCATCCCCTGAGTGCTGGTCCTAATTAAAAAAAAAAAAAAAAAAAAAAATTCTATACACAATTTCGCTTACTTCGTGGGAAAGTAGAAAGCGCATTTCCCACTACTTCACACACATTGAATACAAAGTGTGACAAACTTCATTGGAGAGATGTGATGTGGTATGCAAAGTTCGCCGCTGGGTACATACCAGAAGTTGAAAACTAAGATAGAACTGTGCACGTCTTTAAATATACAATTACAAATACAAATAGAATACGAGACTTATTTCTACTGGATGCTAGCTGGGGAATTTTTTATTTTTTTGTTTTTATTTATTATATATTAAACATTACAGTGCTGCCAGCGAATTATATCCTGCAATGCCCAATCTCCTGATTTTTTGTTCTATTTAAGATAAACTTTTTTGGTTTGATTTTTAAACTTAAGTATATTTTTGATTAATGTTCGTTTTTTGAACATATAATTAGCACAGGCCCTTGCTTTTTTGTATATGTATATTAATTGTAATTTTTTTTTTATTAAATTACTACGAACTGTTTATTATTGATATTTGTTAATATTAATATAGTGCTGTTAAAAAATCTACAAAAGGGGTGTATAAATATTAAATTTTTGCTTTGTTGCTCGAAATATGTTAACAATGTCTACCTAATATTTCTCTGATTATAAATATTTACGAACTTTAGAATGTACAAATATTACATTCTGGTGTTCCTCAAGGAAGTCATCTGGGTCCAATTTTGTTCACTTTATTCATTAATGATCTTCCTACTGTTATTTTACATTCTAAAGTGCAGATGTATGCTGATGATGTTAAAATTTTCAACTCTTTTAATGATATTAATGGATATACTTTACTAAGTGCAGACCTTAGTAATTTTTGTCAATGGTGCAGATTTAATTTATTGGAGCTAAATATTAAGAAATGCAAACATACATATGTAATTTTTTAGAAACAATCCGATTGAGACTTCTTTTTATATTAATAATTCTATTTTAAATAAACTTCAAATCACATTGGATCTTGGCATACCGTTGGATCATAGGCTCAACTTTCGTGATCATATTTCGACAATGACAAATAAAGCCTAGGAATTTCTAGATCCATAAATTACAAAACTTTTATATACTTCTCTTGTTCGACCAATTCTTGAATAAGGGTCAATTATATGTGATCCTTGTTATTCGATTCATATCAATTGTATTGAATCGGTACAAAAATAATTTTTAATTTTCTGTGACCATGGTCTTGGTTGGAATTTTTATGTCTTGCCGCCGTATCATTGCAGACTTGCTTTGATAAAATTGCCATCTCTTAAAAGTCGACGATTGATGCTTAGCGCTTTATTTGTGCTGGACCTGATCCGTGGTAAACTTCAACGATCCTGTAAGATCGACCCGCAATTTAGAACTCTTGGCATTAAAATACTACCGCTATATATATGCTAATAATGATTCCTTTCGTCGCGCATGTGTTAATTTCAATAAATGCTACCATATTATGAACATATCTGAAAGTAATGACGTACTAAAGAGAAAACTTACATCATATCTAAATTGTTGTTGTGTTAAATAATACTAGTTTTGTGAAAATGTGATTTTAAATATAGTTATTCTTCATCCTTTTTAATTTTTATATGTGATTTATATTTTATTTTGGTTTTTGTTTTATTCCCCAAAATTCAGGCTTTCAAGATCATTATTAGAATAAATAAATAATAATTAAAAGAATATTTATGTATTTTAGGTTTTCATCCTACGTTTCGTTGGGATTTTCCAACTTCTTCAGGGATGTTGTCTGTATTACAATCTGGCAACCATAATACATATAAAAGCAAAAAGAAAAATTTTTTTTAAGACAATAATATTAATTTTTTACATATTATTAGCTAATTGTATTTTACTTACATTTAATCTTTCTTCTACATTATTTAAAATATCACTGTGTTTAGTCTAAACGTTTGTCCCACAAACTTAATATATTAAAAATGTTTAACTACAAAATAAGAAAAAATATCACAGATAAACAATTTTTGTCACTATATTAACACTAAATTATAGTTAGCATTAATGTTGTCAATGTCATCTTTGGCATTTATTGCACTCTCAGCTTTTTGTTGTATTCTTAAGCTCTCCAACGTATATCTTTTATTTACTATTTTCTCTTTATTTAATATTTTCACTTCGTTGAAGTTAGCTTCATGTCCACTTTCTATAAGGTGTTGCGCCAGTGCAGGTGATTGTTTACCTTTTCTTATATCTGCTTTGTGTTCGTCTATTCTTACTCCTAAACTTCTCTTCATTGTACCAATATATACTTTGCCGCACTGTGCGTCCTTCTTTCCAATGCATTTAATTTCATATACCGCATTACTCTGTTCTCCTAATTCTATTTTTGTTTGTGTAAATAAATTTTTAATTGTTTTGTTTGGTTTGTGCGCAATTGTTACGTTCTCATCTTTGATTATTTCCTTAAGTTTGTTTTTCTGTGTAAGTTTTGGTATACATGATATTCCGTAATATGTGGTGTTGCCAGATGTTTTTTCTTCAGTATTATCCCGTCTGTTGGTATTATATGTTACCTTATTTATTAAACTGTTTATAATGCATTTCGGGAAGTTATTTTTCTTTAAAATGTTTCTTATAATTGATATGTTCTTTGCTTTGAACTTTTCATGACTTAGTCTTATAACCCTATTAATTAAATTATTTGCTGTATTAATTTTTTGTTTAATAGTTTGTGTGGATTCATAATTAATTATGCGACCAGAAGCAGGATAAGTGAAGCAATTGACTTTGAGTACCAGTCTGTGAGTAGTTTATCAGTCTCACGATATATTTTTATATCTAGATATGGGATACATTTATTTTCTTCTTTTTCAATTGTAAATTTCAGTTTTGTATGGTAATTGTTAAATGTTTTTAGGATTTTGGTTTCATCTTCTTTCTTTATAATAGCAAATAGATCATCTACGTATTTTGTTATTAGTTTTATTTGCACGTTTTCACTTTTAAAATCTTTGATGCTTTCGTCGAGTAGATTATCTAGTACAATATCCGCGATAGTTGGTGACAGCGGATTGCCCATGGGCATACCATAAGTTTGGTTAAATATTTTGTCTCCAAACATGAAATAATTGTTTTCATTAAGACAGAACTTACTTGCTTTTGGGAATTTTTGTACAACTTTGTATAATATTCCATTTTTTCATAATGTTATTTATTGCTAAGTGTGTTGGTATGTTGGTGAATAAAGATACTACGTCAAGGGATATTAGTATTTCATTTTTGTCCAAAGTTATGTTTTTTATTTTGTCTTTAAGTTCGAAGGAGTTTTTTATATTGTATTCTTTATTTATGATGTTTTTTAGTATATTACCGATATATTTTGATAGATTATAGCAACGTGCACCTACTGATGATGATATTGGTCTAAGTGGTACATCAGGTTTGTCTATTTTAGGTAGACCGTATAATCTGGGAGCTGTTGCTGCGTTCGATGTTAATCCCATCTTCTCCTGTTTATTAACGTGTTATTTTTTGTAAAGGTCCATTACGATTTTATTATTTGCTCTTTGTAGTTTTTGAGTAGGGTTCATTCTAATGGTTTTATATGTTCTTTTATCATCTAGCATTCTGCTCATTTTAGTTTCATAGTCTTTACGATAAATCATCACTGTTTTGTTTCCTTTGTCTGATTTTGTAATTATTATATTATTCATGTATTGTGTTAAGAATTTCTTAGTATCGTCATAAATACTTAGTATGAATTTTTCTCGCTGATTGTTTTTATAAGTTCTTTTGTGAGTCATTATTCTATTCGCAATCCTCGACCTAACCTTTTCTTTTTCTGCGTCATCATCTAAGGTCTGTACCCATTGTTCCAAATCTGCTATAATATTAATTGTGGGTAAATTCTTATTGTTAACCGGTAGTGCAAATTTTGGTCCCATAGATAACAGCCATTTACTGTTTTCCGGAAATTTTATATATGTCATGTTTATGAACCATTCTGGGTTAAATATCAATTTATATTTTACTACTTGTTTATGTCTTAGTACTCTAATCTTAGATGAATGTGTGTTTTTGTCTCTTAATATACATAAGTTTTTCATATCTATGTTTTTGTTTAGTCATAAAGTTGTCATATTCTTCATCATCAAGGGAACCCTTGATTATAAATTTTTCCTTATTTATTTCTTTCCGTATATCTTTGATGTTGTAATTGGTCTCTTTTATTTCTAAGTTTAGAATTTTTAATTGAAATTTTAGCTCTATTTTTTCAAAATCTTGTGAGATTCTCGTTGATGTAAATAATTGTCTAGCATTTTTCGTCGTGTTTTGAATATGTTTTGGTACAAGTCCTTTACTTCGGCAGCTAAGTAAATATTTTAGTCTCTCATTTTGTTTCGCGAGTTTTTTGTTATTTCTGCAATATTTTTTCAATGTAGAGCAAAGTGTTGCATTATATTTTGCCTTTATGTGTTGAAAGAATTGTGTCATGTTGTTGATATTTTATGTTTTTGTTCGGCGGGCCCTCCGAAAATATATTTGTGAAAATGTGATTTTAAATTTAGTTATTCTTCGACCTTTTTAATTTTTATATGTGACTAGATATACCTGGTGCGCTACGCTACCCCCTCGTTATAAAATAAAATTCCTTTTGTAAAAATTTAATGACGATCGGTCCAGTAGTTAAGACTATATTACGATTTTTCACTTTCCTAAAAAGGGGCGTGGTCCCACCCACTTTTCTCCTGGTACGTATTCCAAATTATGCCAATACCATATGTACCAAATATCATCGATGTAGGTCAAAAAATGTCCAAAATATGGCGATTTAAATTTTTGGGTTATATGGGCGGTGCCACGAATCTTTGTCCAATCAAAAATTCATAAAGCCTATTATTCCTTCCAGAGTCACAGTAACATGCTGTGAAAATTTCAGGAAGATCGCTCCAAGGGTTTGATTTCCTAAAAAGGGGCGTGGTCCCACCCACTTTTCTCCTGGTACGTATTCCAAATTATGCCAATACCATTTGTACCAAATATCATCGACGTAGGTCAAAAAATGCCCAAAATATGGCGATTTAAATTTTTGGGTTATATGGGCAGTGCCACGCCTCTTTCTCCAATCAAAACTTTATATAGCCTATGTCACCCGCCTGAATATTCTGAAGATTCCCTGAAAATTCTTCATCAAAATCTGTCCAGTAGTTTCGGTTCCTATTCATTTCAAACAAACAAACAGAAAATCAAATCTTTCCTCTTTATAATATTAGTATAGATATACATATATTTTATTTTGGTTTTTGTTTTATTCCCCAAAATTCAGGCTTTCAAGATCATTATTAGAATATATAAATAATAATTAAAATTATTTATGTATTTTAGGCTTTCATCCTACTATTTTTGTTATTCGTATTTAGTCAGAAAGGATGTAAAATGTTTGACCTAATAAATAGATAAATAAAATAAAGTAAATAAGATATGCTGATGTAAATGACCCAATACATAAAACCTCATTTAATTCAAAGATGACCCTAGTAAGTTTAGAAAAATTTTCTTCCCAAAAAATAAAAACGAAGTATGCAAAAAAGCTTGAAATATGAATGAAGCCAAGGCAAATGGACATATGGTTAAAAGTCTTCGATCCGATGGGGGCGGAGAATTTGTGAGAACAGAAGTTGTCAATCTGCTAAATCGAATTCGAGACATGGTCTCACAACCTTACACGCCTCAAGAAAACGGCACAGTGGAGCGCGTAAATAGAACCATAGTAGAAGCTGCTCGATCTATGCTAAGTGCAAACCGTTTACCAAAATTCTTATGTGCTGATTCATGTAGGCGCTGTACATGTTGTAAATTTAACAGGTAAAAGTATGTTGAAAATAAGTTTTCTATGATCTCTGGTACATACTGATTGCTATCTTCACGTTCCAAAACAGTTACGATCAAAGTTCGATAATAAAGCAGTGTTTGGCCATATGGCTAGCTACGTAAATGACAAATACGGCTTCAGAGTATGGCTTCTGTTACAACCATGATGTTTTATTTCAATCCGAAATCGTTTGTATATAGTACAAAACCTACTAAAGAAATTATTAGGTTTGAAGACCAGGTTCCACTTACCGACAATGAAACTATAATACCAGAAGAAATAAATGACTGTATCATTAATAAATTTGAAGATGACAAAAGTTCTGATGAGAACAACGAAGATGATGAATTTGCAGAAGAAAGATCTGAACTTCGAAGAAGTATTCGTAATGAAAAACCACCTTATTAGATGAAATCTGAAGATTTTGTGTTGAAGGAAAACTTTTCAACTGGTATCAAAGATGATAACCCACGATCATACATTGAAGCAGTTAGGTTACCTCAACGAAAAAAATGGAAAGAAGCAATGATCGATGAACTAAAATCCCTAAAGAAAATAAAACTTGTGACCTTGTACGGCGAACTGCCAATAAAATCGTATTGCAAAATCGTTGGGTATTTCCAGTGAAACACCTAGCCAATGAATAATTTAGATTTAAAGCTAGATTGGTAGCCAAGTGCTGTGTACAGAAGCATGGAATCGATTACGATAAAACTTTCAGTCCAGTTGCGCGCTATGATTAAATACAAATAAAAAAATTAAAAAAAAAACCGGTGTGTGTAGATCACACTCTGTAGAAGTTATACTTCTTACGCCGTAATAATATTATAAGAAAATAAAAATCATAATATAAGTTAAAAATATTTTTTAATTGTTGATTTTATATTAAATCACCTGCATTATTAGAAGTGGTTGCAGTAGGCATAGTGTTGTTGGTGGAAGCGTTAGCAATGCCCGTTATAATATCATCTGTTTTAAAATGGAAATGAATAAAACTTGTGTTCATATGCAAATTTAAACAAAAACATACTCGAATTTTGTGTATTATTTGCATTTGAAATGTCCACTAATACATTTTGTGGGTGTTGCAGTCTGACCTGCTTTCTACGCTGCCGGTATGCGCGCTGGATCTCTGCCGCTTTTCTGCGCTTTCTTTCTGCTTCTACAATAAGAAACAATATTTTCAATAATGCTAATAAAGCATTATTTTAAATTCATTTAAAATTACCTGCACTTGTCGAAGCCATAATTCACTCTAATTAGTCACTTTTTTCACTTTTATTTTGTATTTGCACTTTGTTTATACTTTAAATTTAACTTTAACTAAAGTACAAGAACTTATGCTTCACGAAAATGCTGTGTACTTTGAAGAAGGGAGATGTCAATATATGTACATATGTATATGTAGTATATATTTTAAATATTTTTTAATTTGATTTATTATTGATCTAACCCTTTTTGACACATGTAATGAATGCTGTTCGTTAAAAGCATTTTTAAATCAGTGTTATCTCTGTGAAATACAACAACAATAGTCAACGTTGACAAAAGCAAACGCACATAAATAACCGAAATTTGTTTACTTATTTTGTTGCTCTTTTTTCTCTTTCATTTCTTTTTTTGCTTTTCTTGCTTGGCACGAGCAAAATTTTATGCAGAGAACACAAATACACACTCAAGTCACACAGCCTTATCGTTAAATTTCACACGTATGTTTGGGCGTCGCATAAGAAGTATAACTTCAATTATGCAATTTGATTTAAAAACAGCGTTTTTGAACGGCACACTTCAGGAAGAACTATGCATGGAGCAGCCTGAGGGATTTGGAGATTTTGATCGAGTATGCCGATTATGGCTTAAAACAAGCTCCAAACTGTTGAAAAAGGCGTTTTATTGACTTAATGATAAAAGCCGGTTTTAAAATCAGTACAACAGACCCTTGTGTCAAGGGTCGTGTATGCACCCATTTATGTACATAGATGACGGTTTGTTGATAGGCAGCGATGAAAATGAAATTGAAAGTTTTCTACAGCTTTTGGAAGGCGAATTTAAAATCACAATTGGATCTTTACATAATTTTTTAGGTAGCACATTGAACGTCGCAGTGATGGATCAGTAGCTATGTATTAATCAAGAACACTGTAACAACAAAATTTTAAAATTAGAGCTGACGTGTCCTGAGCAACTACCAACGCTTTATGTGGATAATGCTAGGCTGTTAAACTTGCTAAGAATCTAGATTACAACAAAAGGTCGAAACATATAGATAAGCGATATTTTTTCGTACGAGGAATATACCTGGAAAACTAAGACTAGGACACATTGACGGTAAGAAACAGCTTGCTGACTTATTTACAAAACCAATAGAAGGAAGTCGATTTAATTTGCTGCGTTTAAATATTGGAATATTTCCAATAAATGTTTGGAAATAATATGCAACATTACTTACTTAATTATAAATCTTTCTTCGAAAAGTATACATACATACCGACTGAATTTCTTTTACACGTATTTTAAGTAAAATTTTCCTGAATTTGTATTAAAACTGGTTGTTGTACATTTATTTAATTTTATAAAATAACTTCAACAAAGGCCACTTTCTTTGGATGTAACAGTTTTTCGACGACTGTTTGTGGATTTTCTGAGCCCCATTTGCGTCATCTGATCGAAAATAAATGTTGTGTAGAAAAATTTTTAAACTTTTGGATATTCGAACAATTTACTCATTGGTACTCGATTAATTACTTTTATTACACAAATATTTTAATAAAATATAAATAAATTAATCTATGTAATCCTCCCCATTTCTTCTTTTTTTATTTTATTTTGCATATTTGTGTGTGGTTAAATTTATTCAAAGGTATATAAATATTTGTTCTTGCTATTGACTATTTTAAAAAGAATTGCACTACTAACTAGCCAAGTACTTTAGACTTTCACAACTCCTAAGAATTA
The DNA here is from genome assembly GCA_947311025.1 of Lypha dubia. NCBI lineage: Eukaryota > Metazoa > Arthropoda > Insecta > Diptera > Tachinidae > Lypha > Lypha dubia. Next base: position 74,565,054 of record OX371260.1, read on the forward strand.
AAATAACAACTCCGCAAAACTAAAATAACTTTTATTTTCATTAAAAAGTATGTAGGTACTTGTTTTACAAAACAAGTTCAATTTAATGTTTATTTACTTTTAGTTATATTTCATTTCTACTTACATTTTTATTTTGTTAAATATTTTTTTCACAAATTGCATAGTTTTTGTTTGCTTACATTTTGAATCATATGTTTGCTTGCGAAAAATTTCTGCAATAAAAATTTACAACTACTCAGTTAAGAACGTCACTTTACGCTTTCAATTTGTTTTCTTATTTACTGTATTTGACGTAAACGAACGCAATTTAGTAAACTGCAGTAAAGTTCCATAAAAAATAGTAAAATCTTTTGCGTACTCGAACGCACTTAATATGTTTTCTTATTAAATGAATAATAAAGTTATCTATTCTACTAAGTTTTGCTTCCTTATACAGTTTTTTGTTGGAAATATAGTTTTTGTAGCTGCTGCAATGTAACGATGTAAAACTTATTATAAATTTTCTTTCAAACACACGTAGTTTCTCCATATATGATGGTGATATGTTGAACCAAATCGGGCAACCGGGTTTTAGAATCGGTCTTATAACGACTGATAACAAATTATCTTTGTTCTTGAGTTTAGTGTTAGGTTGATTTCAGTGTCTATAAATACACAAATCTTCCTTTTCCTAAAAAGATAAATATAATAATAAAATACAGTATTCAATTCGTTAAATTATTTTTGTTTTAGATTATAAAATTTTCTCGAGATAAGATTTGCATTTATTCAAAGAGTTTCACAAAAACTGTATGTAAATTAAGTTTAGTGAAGCAATCGTATCTTGAAGGAAGTTTCATTTTTCTACCAGTTCTTGTTACATAAGCAGTATCATGCAAGCTCTGAATATCACGTTTGCTATTTTCAAGAGTTTCCGCAATGGTTTGTGTTTTTTCTGTTTCTAAGCTTGTTGATATTTCAGGTTTTAATGATATATGGTCACTTTTAAACCAAAACGAATGATCATTTTTTCTAATCATTACACTATCTCCTGGTTTAATGGGTTTTCTATATGTTGCATTCCTGTTATAATTTCTGGCTGATTTCATTGTTCTGCTTCTCAAGGCTCTTTCATACTCTTCAGTATTTACCAATTTGAATTACAAATTTTTGAAATTGATGGCATTTTTGTTCGTAAATGTCTCGACGTTAGTAACTCTGCTGGACTTGGTATATTACCCTTTGGGGTTGTCCTATAGTGCAGAAGCCGTTCTTTACCGTTTGGATTGAAAATTTCTATAAGATGCGAAAAGTGCCAAACGCGCCGTTTCCACTTTTGAAAAGAGCCGTGTTAGCTTTTTTTAAGAAAAGAATAAAAAAAATTTCCAGGCTTGTATGCCACACTTAAATGATACGACTGCAAACGTAGCATAAAACGTTGTCGCCTTGCAGGTTTTTTGTATAAAGGCTTATCAAATAATATTAATAATGGTTTGTGATCAGTTTCAACGTTTACATGAGTACGATAAGTGTGCTGGAGAAACATCATTCAAGCAAACAGTATCGCAAACAATTCTTTTTCGATCTGTACTGCGATTCACTATGCTTTTTAAACCACTTTTGTTTAGTTTAAAAATTTTAACCACAAAATTAAGCATTTTGCTATTCACTAACACTTAACCATATCTGCTAGCGTTTAAAGCCAGCTGTTATTTTCAACTATAAAAATTGTGGTTTATACAAGCATTTGTTTCCTGTTTTAATTTGTGTTATAAAAATAAAAGTGTTTAATGGCTTTTGAGTACTTAGCCTACAATTTATCGGAGAATGAGTCATTTGATAGCGCTCCTCCAGTCAACCGGAGTGAACTTCGCGATTTGGATAACCCTTTTGAGTTGGGATGGAATTTAAAAAACTCTACCGCTTAAGTCCGGAATTGGCTGAAGAATTTGTGTCCGAACTTGATGTTCTTCTACATGGTTCTAGGATCCGTAGAATATGAACAGAATACCCAAGTTTGGCAGGTCAAAAAGGCGTTTCTCATATGTTAACAGGGGTTTGCGAAGCGAAACGGAAGATAAAGTAATACCATAGTAATATCTATGTATGTATTAGAAGAAATGGCTATACGTAACCATTTCTAAGCATATGTTTTAATAAAGCTATAGCAAAATGCACAGAAAATTTAAGTGGAAATCACAGAATCACAGAATAAAATTTAATTATTAAAAAAAAAATTAACAAATTATATTAAAATATATGAAAAGTAATATTATCAGGCTCAAGTTCAGTTTTATTGAATTAATGAAAATTCAAAATTACTAAGAGTTTTTTTGTGTTGGAAAATATTATTATTTATATCCAATCAGTTTTTAGCAGAACGTATCAGTACTGATTTCAAGGCCGCTACACCTCTCATCAGCGTTCAATTGTCCATCTTTACAATTTTCGTAAAGTGGATACTAATTGAGAAGAATATCAACTATTTAACCAGTTTTCAACAGAAATAGAATATGAGAATTAATTTTTAATTCAATTTTTTATTCTACAATGAAACAGTGCTGGTTAGTACGAAATTCCCTCATTACTGTTTGGAACTAATAATCAACACAAACTCATAGTCCGTTATCATCAAAGTATTCTACTTTGTATTTTAACGTTTTTGTTGTTTTTACTCTATATTAGGGAAATTCACATATTACTGTGACCCCTGTTATTAGGGGATTTATAGCTCGTGCCCAAGCGGAATTAATATTTTTATATTATTATTATTACGAATAAACGTAATTATTATTTGAACTTATATTGATTTACATATGAAAAGTAATATTATCAGGCTCTAGTTCAGTTTTATTGAATTAATGAAAATTCAAAATTACTAAGAGTTTTTTTGTGTTGGAAAATATTATTATTTATATCCAATCAGTTTTTAGTAGAACGTATCAGTACTGATTTCAAGGCCGCTACACCTCTCATCAGCGTTCAATTGTCCATCTTTACAATTTTCGTAAAGTGGATACTAATTGAGAAGAATATCAACTATTTAACCAGTTTTCAACAGAAATAGAATATGAGAATTAATTTTTAATTCAATTTTTTATTCTACAATGAAACAGTGCTGGTTAGTACGAAATTCCCTCATTACTGTTTGGAACTAATAATCAACACAAACTCATAGTCCGTTATCATCAGAGTATTCTACTTTGTATTTTAACGTTTTTGTTGTTTTTACTCTATATTAGGGAAATTCACATATTACTGTGACCCCTGTTATTAGGGTATTTATAGCTCGTGCCCAAGCGGAATTAAACTTGAACTTGAACTTGAGCCTGATAATATTACTTTTCATATGTAAATCAATATAAGTTCAAATAATAATTACGTTTATTCGTAATAATAATAATATAAATATATTAAAATATATTGATATAAATATATATATACATATATATAGTGTTTTAAACAAACGGCCACAACAGTGGAGATTTAGTGCATTGATTTAGTGATTCCAAGCAGATTGATTCAACTGCGTTGTGTTTGTTTATTTACTATGGTTTTCCATTGCTTACGAAAAAGGAATATATAAGAAACTTACCCACACATTTGCAAGCTGATATTGAGTATAGGCTTTTGCAAAAGTAGAAAAAACAAATACTTAAATACATTCTCTTTTTTTCGTGTATTTGTTTTATTATACCCTCTCTTTACTATACCTTCATCTGTTTTCTATTATAAGAAACCAACACAATAAATACTGTTTCTGTACGAAATAAATACAGCAAGTATTAAAGCATGTAAGAACTAAGCATAATAAGAACCAAGCACATTAAGTAAAGACAACCACTACTTAAACTATTTACTAAAATACTCGAGTATTTTTGTAAGTTTTATTTGGTTTGTATGAAATTTCTCTTTTATTTAATTTGATGTTAAGATCAAATTATCAACATATCAATAGTTGTATATACTTAGATAGGTATGTACATATGTATATTCCATAAAATTAACTGCTAAATTAATGCTAAAAATAAAAACCAAGAAAATGCTTAAAATACCCACATGGTAAAATAAGAACCTTGCAAAATACTTACAGAATATTAGCAAAAAAAATGTTTACTTTACTCTACTTATAGTGAATAAGAATGAGTAAATACAAATACTCTGAGCGTATAAAGAGAATAAATGTTGTGTTTGTTTTTTTTTTTTTTCGTTTTGTATTTACTTGCTTTGATCCCCTTTTGTACTTGGATTTACTCTGAGAATTTTTAAAAAAGCAAATGTTTTTGAATTTAAATGTACTTAGTGCAAAAGCCTAATTGAGTATGTTCGTCTTGGTGGCATTGTCAATGTAAGTCCAGCCGAGCAAGACTACGATGAGATGGAAGGTAATTTGGTCATGGTTAAGAAAGATAAATGGTATCAAAAAAATTGTAATATGTTAGAGATGCTCTTGGCAGATGCCAACTCAGTAAGTTTCATTAAACATTACAAAACTGGAAATGATCATACATGGGGTGACTTGGCTATAATCAACCATAAAGATGTTCGAATTAATGCACGCAACTGTTTATTAAATACTACGAACACAGTCGAAGAATATGATGAAACTTTCAAAGACAATTGTGCGCATTTTAAAAGTATAAAAATTGCTCCTTGGATTTCAAATGATCGTAATAATAAGGTGACCAACTATACTCATTTACTGAGTTTTGTACTCTTTTTTCGCAAACCGTACTCTTTTCAAATACTGTACTCTGAAAGTACTCATTTGTATAATTTTATACTCATTTGTTTTTCTAAAACATTTTTTCATTTTTACCCGTTTTTACCTTATTTCCATTGGCTCACAGTGGCATGATGTATTAATAAAAGGTGGCAGCAGGAGAAAACAAGAACTTGGCAGTACGAGAAAAAGTAACGGCTAGCTAACTTAAGCTGTCAAAAATATAACCAGAAAAACAGCTCTTTGACATTTGAAGCGACCTAATAAGTAGAGCCAAAAATAGTGAGCTTTCGTAGCGCTGCCATCTTGTTTATTACATCATGCACATTACTTTTGATGTTTTCAGAGTTGGCATCACTGCTACGGCATGCCTGACAGCCTTGACGTATGCGTAGTATGTACGGAAAAGTTTTATGGGAATTCCCTTTCTGTTTAATTAATTTGAAGTTAGAGAAAATCATGGTCTAATAATCAGGTCTGCGCTAGAAGGAATATGGTTTTTGTAGGGTTGTGTTTTGACCGTTAAATAATCTGCAAAAAATGGTAAACTGCGCAATCTTGTCAAAAGTTGCTTACATTTTTGGCCGGCATCTTGAATATTTTTGTATTATATTAAACGATTGCAATGTAAATCAAGATTTAATGATGGATTTTTACCGCTAATTCTAAAGAATATACTGACCGTTTTGGAAGATTCCAAACCCGGAATAAAAAATAAATTTTTAAAAGAAGTTAAAAATTTTTATAAAATTTGCTATGAATATATCGAAGAATGGATTCTGAACTTTAGAGCATTAAATTGTTTCAAATGGACCCTTCTAAATAGTAAAATTGAATGGAAAGAAGTTTCTTCAGCAGTCGAATTTGTAATGAGAGAAGTAAAAGATATTGTTATTAATGACAATTTTCTCTTTGAAGAAATTCGAAGAGTAAATTTATATTTAAATGAAGAAAAATTGAAGAAATGGAACGGTGAGAATATAGAACTTGACAAAAGATGGGTAGAAATCTTTCGGCATTTTAGAGAAGAACATATCCCACATGAAAATTTAATAGAAATTTCCTTATGTTGTCCAGGCACTAATGCTGCTGTTGAAAGGGTATTTTCACTAGGGAATGATTATTGGAGCAGTGAGAAGTCGCAACTTTCTGTAAAAACATTATCTGCCGTCTTAACAGTCAAATTTTATATGCAAAATGAAAGTTGTTCGGATGTGGCTACATTATTAGACGAACATCCTCATTTAACAAAAAAAAATCCACTCAGAAGAAAAATATGTTTTAAAAGAAAATAAAGTTTTTATCGTTTTTTCATCTTTTTTTTCACCTATGAAATACTTGCAAATCTTTTTGAATAAAAAATAGTTGGTCACCTTAGTAATAACAAAATTAAAAGTAACAACATTAAACATAATTACATAGAACATTCAAATAAAATTAATGACGAAATAATTGACGAGAATGCCAAAAACCAAAATGATATGTCTGCCGATGTACTTGTGATTGGCCATAAATTACCTTCATCACGTTCGATGACTCTGCATCTGTTTAAGGATATTGTGCATACTACAACTATATTATATTTTGTCTCTAATCTTGTATTTAAAAACATGATCTTAAATATATACGAGTGTATAAGGTATCTCTATGACCCCAAATGAGATTTACAATCAACGTGCAAATTAGCTGGCTTGATTTGACCCCTTAATTAGCTTCAGTGAACGTTTGGGCTGCACAAAGGATCCTTCGAGTCTCACTTAATAATAATAATGCTTTTCAAGTTGCCACAGATTTTGAAACCGTTGTGGAGAAGAAACATTGTTAAGCATAATTTTAGCAGTAAATAAAAACTCAAAGTTTAAAGGCAATTTGTAATAGTGGGCCTTAGAAGAGTAACTCTCCGTTCCGCCCAGCAGTTAAATAATATTTTTTATACCAAGAATGATAGAAATTTTTTAATTTTTCTATTATTCTTGTTTTGTACTTCTTTATATAAAATTAAAAAAAAAAAAATTATTAAATATAAAAAATTTATTAATTTTTTTTACAATAAAGAGTTAGCAAATTTAAGGGTTTTATTTTCACGATTCTTATATTCATGTTTAATGGAGAAAATTAGGAAATATCTTGTAAATTTAGTTTTTTTTTCAGTTGTTAAGTTAGAAATTAAATAGTCGCGAAAAAAATAAGCTTTTAAGAATTATCGCTATGAAAACTAATGTTCCCTAATACAGTTACTATCAACAAACTAATTAAATATTTTTTACACACACTTTTTCGGGATGTTGTTTTTGCTTTGGCACATGCTACGGGAAAAGTGGGACGTTTCAGACTTATTGAACGATATCGCAACAATGAACGCCTATTGGAGCCAAATGAAAATCCTTTAAAGTTGCAGCGTTCAGAAAGTAAGCAGCAGCAACAACAAGCACAGCATCAACAGATGCAACATATAAAACAAGAAACGCAGCAACCACACAACACAACTACTAATAATATTAATAATAACAATGAAAGCAACGTTTATGTGAGAAAATTTATTCAATCAAATGCTTTTCCTTTTCGTATTTTCAGTGTTGTTCACGATGCAAAATTTTCGAAAATATCGGTATTGTTAAGGGAATACCACAGCGCAATAACAACAACTTTTTGGGGGTAGGTACAACAACAGATACAATAAAAACAGCAGCCACAGCAGAGTTAACTCCAACAAAGTTAACGAACTCTATTTTATTAAATTATTAATAATCATATTTGTTCTTTATGCAAGTAGGGCATGCTGCAATGCACAAAAGCTTAATCAGCGTCTTTAGTTAATAAGGTCAGTTTAAACAAATAACCATTTCCCAATAAATTGGTAAATTGTAAAAATGCATTTATTTCTTAACAACAAAATTAATAAGGTCAGTTCCAATAAATTAGTATTTCCCAATAAATTGTTAAAACATAAAAGTGCAATAATGTAATTATTTCTTAATAACAATATCATACCACATCTAGAATTAAGTCATTTAATTTAGTATAAATTAAGAATGATTGTAATTCATTGAGTTCAGTCTTTGATTCCAATAAAGTGCGGACGTACCGTCCAAAAATATAAAAAATATTTTTTTTTAGAATTTCCAACGCGGGAATTCTTAAGTGGCGCCCGAGCACCTTCGGCCGGTCCGGTTTAGTGAAAAGAACTGGCGTCCGACAATAAAAAAATATATTAAAACTTTGGTTTTTCGATAAAAGGTTCCGGAGTAGCTAAGCAAAACGGTGGCATAACGTGCCAGCCTATCAAAAACACAAAAAAAAAGAAAGGACAAAAAAGTATCCTTCAAATCAAAATTGAATAAATATCCTTCAAAACAAAAGTGGATAAACATTTTTAGAAACAAACAGTGAAATAGATATCCTTGAAGACAAAAGTGAATAAATATCCTTCAAAACAAAAGTGAATAAACATTCTAAGAAACAAGCAGTGAAGTAGATATCCTTAAAGACAAAGGTCATATAAATATCCTTTAAAAACAAAAAGTGGATACATAAATTTTATTTATAAAAACTAAGTAAATAAAAGTGACTGTTATCAAACAAGCAGTAAATCTAGAATACTGCCAAAATTATTAATAAACAAGTTTAAAACAAACATTTTTAATATTTTGAAATATAAAATAAAGAGTCAAAAATAAAATTCCTTTTGAAAAATTGTGTACTCAAATAGAAATAAAGTTCTTATTGAGCAGCGAAATAATCAACAGAAGAAAGTCCCTATTGCCAAGGAAGATAATCAGCACAAGGAAGTTTCTATTAACCAACAAAATAATCAACAGAAGAAAGTCTCTATTACCAAGCAAGATAATCAGCACAAGGAAGTTTCTATTAGCCAACAAAAAGTCAACAGAAGGAAGCCATTATTTTGAAGAAAAATTATCAACAAGAAAAAAGTAGTCATCAAACCAGCAAAATAAGTAGAAGAATTCGAGTAAAAAAAAAAAATAAAAAAGAAGTAAGTCGAAACTAAAATTAAGTTTATTGATGATAAAACTAGTTGTTAATGAAATTATCTATTTTAATACAAAATTTTTAAATAAATAAATTACAATTGGGAACAGTAATTCCCACAGAGTATTTAAGTAATTGTGAAAAAGTTTAATTGAAATGGCAAACCAAAACAATCTAATTAGGCCCCCGGTTCTTCCTTCAAGTTCTGTCCCAAATCCTAATCCTAATCAGCAAAACGCACAATTAAGTATACAGGACTTGACTGCACTCATTTCAAGAATCTCAACAGACATTCTAAGGAATGAAGGACCGCAAGTAGTTCAGGCTATACTTAATCCAAATGTAGGCATGGACCATGTAAGTGACCAACGAATAGAGGACGGACACGCGAATAATCTGAACGAACTTGACAAAATACCAGACGTAGTTAAGTGCCTAAAAGAATTTTCTGGGCAACCAGGAGAATTTAGCTCCTGGAAAAAAAGTGTGGACAGAATTCTTTCAATTTACGAACCGCTTAAGGGAAGCCCAAAATATTACGGTATAATAAGTGTCATCAGAAATAAGATAACGGGTAACGCCGATATTGCGTTAGAATCTTATAACACGCCCCTAAATTGGTCGGCTATCTCACAGTGTTTAATGACACATTATGGCGACAAAAGAGACGTGTCAACATTGGAATATCAAATGTCAACTCTGATCCAAGGGAACAGTAGTGTTTCTGAGTTTTATCAAAGAGTGTACACACATCTTTCTCTTATTCTTAATAAAATTGGATGTATTGATACAAGCAATGAATCATTGATTTTGCTAACAAAATCGTACAGAGAAAAAGCCCTTGATACTTTCATAAGGGGTTTGAACGGAGACTTGCCAAGACTTCTAGGAATGAGGGAACCTGTGGATTTACCGCAGGCGCTACATCTTTGTTTGAAACTAGAAAATCAAAACTTTAGGGCAAATCACACATACAATTCTAAAAAGCAACAATTCTCTCAACAACCACCAAAAAGGAATTTTGCTCCAGTACAAAAACGCCCATTTCATCCTCAACTAGCATATGTACCACAAATAGGCCAACCCGCATGGCAATCTAGGCAGCAGACTTTTACAAACAACTCTTACAATCCTCCTAGACCTCCTAAGCCACAACCACGGCCAGAGCCGATGGATGTAGATCAAAGTTTGCATTCCAGACGCATAAATTATATAAACAGACCCCAGCAAAACCATTTTATAGGCAAAAGACCGCCGCCATCGGTTTCAAATCTACAGAGAAAGGCGCAAAGAACCTTTCACATAAATACTGAATCTTTACCGACACATTCTCGAGTATGGAACTACGAGCGTGATGCGGAAGAAAATTCCGATACAGACAACAGTGGAAACTACATCGAACCTACCGATCTTCATTTTTTAGCCGAATAAGCTCTTCGCTTCCCTATTTCGAGGTAAGAACGGAGAGCGGAAATATTCTTAAGTTTTTGGTAGACACAGGATCCAGTAAAAATTATTTGCAACCACATTTGGCAAAGAAAAGAATCCAAAATAAAACAGCATTTTTTGCAAAATCGGTTGTAGGTGATGCTAAGATCACGGAACATACTTTAGTAAAACTTTTTAATTTTGAAGTAAAATTTTTTTTAATGCCATCCCTAAAAACTTTCGACGGCATTCTTGGGAACGACACCCTTAAAGAATTAAGACCTGTAATTCATACTGGAGACAGTTACATGACGCTAAAAAATGGGAAAAAAATTGGTCTGAAACAATTATAATCAGGGACAGTAAATAATATTAATATTAAATTAGATAATTTAACTAATAAACAAAAGTCGGAAATGAATTGCATCGTAAACGAGTTTCAAAAACTTTTCTCGGATCCGAACGAGAAGTTAACCTACACAACAAAGGTCGCTGGTGAAATTCGAACCACGTCAGACACTCCGGTGTACACTAAGTTTTATCCACATCCCTCGTCATTGAAATCAGAAGTCGAGGAACAAGTTAAAACACTTTTGCACGATGGTATTATAAGACCATCCAGATCTCCGTACAATTCACCGGTATGGATTGTACCAAAAAAACCCGACTCAGAAGGTAATAAACAATACCGCATGGTAATTGATTATAGGAAATTAAATGCGGTCACAATCGCAGATAAATATCCTATCCCCGAAATAACGGAAGTAATAGCGCAGCTTGGTAACAGCAAATTTTTTTCGGTACTTGACTTAAAAAGTGGTTTTCATCAGATACCACTAAAAAAATCTGATATTGAGAAGACTGCGTTCTCAATTAACAATGGTAAATATGAATTTACACGTTTACCGTTCGGCTTAAAAAATGCGCCATCGATTTTTCAACGAGCTCTCGATGATATATTACGAGAATTCATTGGAGAGTGCTGCTACGTCTATATCGACGATATAATTATATTTAGCAAGTCGGAGGAAGATGCTAATATGAAAATCCAACTTGGTAAATGCAATTTTTTTAAGATAGATGTAGATTTTCTATCATATGGGCCTTAAATGCTTTGAGAAATTATTTGTACGGATCAAGGAAAGTTAAAATTTATACGGACCACCAGCCGCTGACGTATGCTCTCAGCAACAAGAATAATAACAGCAAAATGAAAAGATGGAAGTCAATTCTCGAGGAGTATAACTATGAGTTATTTTATAAACCAGGAAAGATGAATGTTGTGGCTGATGCCTTATCAAGGATACCACCACAGGAATCGCAATTAAATACACTATCGATTGCTACTAACTCTGATGACAGTTCCTCTCACGGACTCATATGCAGCGTGGAAACACCCATCAATGCTTACAAGAATCAGATATTTTTGAATATAGATATCGCTTCAGAGTATCAATTTAAAATAGTATTTCCTACTTATCATCGACACTTAATTACTGAGACCCATTACTCAGACGCACCACTACTCAATATTTTAAAACGGTATCTTAATCCTTCAGTTATAAATTGCATAAAAACTGAGGAGGATATTATGTTCAAGCGATTATTATGTACTTAAGGCATCTTTACATGGTAATACATGTATATCGGTATGTCAAAAATTGAAAAAAAATCTTATCATGTAAACGCAAATTGTTATGAGTAAGAGAGAATACGGATAAAAAAACTGACAAGCGGTCGGTAAACGCTTATTTCTAAACCATTTTAGAATCTTACCTATACTCATTTTATCAGAGGTGTCTTTTTAAGTAAACATTGGCAGATTAAAGAGTATATATTGAAGGTGGCATCATTTCTGTACAATAATTAAGAAAACAACTATAACAAATTCATGTTGTTTTTGTAAATATTGTAGAGCTGTAGCTACCAGGTATTTTGTACTGCAAAACAAAATAATTGTGTTAAATATTGTGGTTCGGTTCAATTTAATTTATTTAAAAAGTATTTTATAATTTGTATGAGTACAATGGAAATGGATTTGCATCAATATGAAACATGTACGCCAGTTAAGGTAAGTTTTTGATAGAAAAAAATGTATTTTGCAACTATATATGTATGTACATAAAAAGTACATTTATTCATAAAAATTTAATTGGTTTTTCACAGGTTGAATGGTGCCAAACCTATGTTATAAAATTAATAGAACATTGGGAGGAGAAGGAGTGTTTGTACAACACAACATGTTTACTGTACCGTAATAAACATGCGCGAACAGAAGCCTTGGATGCGATAGCAATCAAAAAATCAAAATCTAATGCAAGGTGTTACTTCAGCGGATATAAAGGTATTTATTTAACTTAAAAGATACTTATGTCTAATTAATTTTTGTTTTAGACTAAAATTAATTATTTAAGATCTCAGTATGGGAGGGAGCTGTTAAAATTGCAAAATGCAACAAAAAGTGGCACAGGCTCTGACGACTTATACCAGCCATCTTCGTACTGGTTTGAACCTCTAAGTTTTTTAAAGGATTTCGTCTCAGTACCAAAAGGCAAATGCAACCTTTCTTTTGTAAGTATGTATACATTTGTATGAATGTATATTTTCTGTTTTTCTTTACTTTAGGATTTATATGTAGCATCATCCGATTTAGAAACTGCTCCATCATTTTCAAAACGTAAAAAAGTAAGTATATCCCAGTGGTATAAGGGACTAGCTCCGTACGTGTAGATTCGCTAGCTACTTTTGCACCACCTCTAGCCCCACTAGAATCTACATCACACTTATTTGAGTGGCGAATTTAACATATGTATGCAAGTATTTATATAAATCAAAGAAATAGTTATTCAGGCTTAAGTTCGTATGAGTTCGTTAAGCCTGATTAAATAAAATTATTGTGATTTATGTAGCATATCATTGCCTTAATATAGAAATTTTTATTTAAATAATTTTTTTTTTATTTTTATATTATTACTAGCTGACCCGACAGACGTTGTCCTGCCTAAATGTAAATAATTTTGTTGGTGATAATTTTGTAAAAACTATTGGAAATATGGAAACAAAGTAAAAATTAAGGGAAAAAAGGTTCACTGTCTAATAGCATGTATGTCGAGTACGTCGGACATGTCTGTTGGTTTTCAAACATTTTTTATTTTCTGATATCTGTCGCACACCAACATACACACAACATATATAAGTACTGAAGTATACCGTCAGCGTTCGATAGTGTAATAGCAAAACGCAAAGTATGCCATCGTACATTCATGTCTGCAGACAAGTATGCGTGTCTAATAGCCCTTTTACTGAAGTAGAAAAATCGGAAGATGACGGGACGGCGAATTTTATTCGCCTTCAGTTGAGCGAAATTAGCAACAAGGACTTGAAAGATGAAGTGGTGTCTAAAATCGTGCTGCTACTTTTCGAGTATAAAAAAAATAGAAATTTATGCAATTAATTGGTAGTTTAATTTTTATTAATACGCTTTTATTTTAAAATAAAATTAAAAGTACTGTTGAATTAAAATTTAATGTGATGTTATTTTTTTTTTCAATAAAACTGAGTTCAAATCATAGTAAATAAATCTGGGGGAAACTTTTTGTTGTATTTTTGCTATCCTAAAAAATTGAAATTTGTGGTATTTAAAAATTAAACTTATTTATTGCTTCATGTTGCCAGGGTAGTACATCAATATTATTGAAAAATTCTCTAAAATTATCTCCAACCGCAGAGCCTTCATTACTGCCTTTGTGACTTTCGCATGTTTGGATATTGGTCAGATTGATAGTGTCACAAAAAGGGTTATCTTCCGTGGCCAAAAAATTATGAAGAGCGCAACAAGCCATAACAATATTTTCAACCTTTTCAACTGACAAATTTATTTTGCGCTGAAGAATTTGAAATCTATTTGCCAATATTCCAAAGGCGTTTTCAACAATTCGGCGTGCTCGTAACAGCCTATAATTAAAAACTTTGTTTTGTAGCAAATTTCTTTGTCCATACAGCTTCAAAATTCTCGATTATAAACGAAAGGCATCATCGGAGACGAAAACATAAGGTACCTACATATTAAAAGTTTTGTTCGGTACATTTTTAATTATTTGATGAAAAGCTAATCGAAAATACCTTTGTAGTTGTGCCAGGAAGCTCTTCATCTTCTGGAAAATTTAATTTATTATTCATAATGCAGTCACCAATTTCTGAAAAATTGAAAGCTGCAGCTTCATTGGCTCTACCATTTGTTCCAACATATATCATTATAAACTTATAATTAGCGTTAACTACTGCCATTAAAATTACACTGTTGAAACCTTTGTATTTATAATACTCGTATACTGAGCCATCTTTAGAGCGCGCCCTGAATGCAATGTGCTTACCATCTAGATATGTATCTGAATTGTACACGTTATTAATAATAATAAAAACAAACAAATTCCTTGCATCTTACCAATGGCTCCAAGACACATGGGGAAGTTCCACTTTTGATAAAAAGCTTCTGCAATATTCTTCCACTGCAACGTTGTTCTGCATCTCTAAAGTATAAATAAACATACATATAATCGTACATACATATGTAGACTGTTTTGTTAAAAATTATGAACTTATATTGAGTGCATACTATTTCAAATTTACATTTAAATATTTTATGGATAGTGCGCTATAAAGTGCTTTAACCGTTTCTGTAACAAGGATAGAAATTGCTGGTACGGATACACGAAATCCATACGAAAGGTCTTGGTAAGAATTTCCGGTTGCCAAAAACCGAAGAGTGATCAATAGTCTGTAAATAAATATACATTTCCTTTGTAAAAACAGAATTCAAGAATTAACTAATTACCGCGTAAATGGTGAAATACACTCCCTCATGTTTGTGTTTTGTTTTTGGATTTTAGGGCCAACAACACACAACAGCTCTTCGAAAGTTTCCTTGGGCAATCTGCAAAAGTTCTGGAAAGTTTTAGGGTCTTCCAATTTCAATTCTTTAATTGCAATATGGGTGAAATCTTTTCCACTATATCGTCGAAGTAGCCGTTGACGGCTCCACATTCCTTTTCGCAATCGCTTTACTTTTTTATTTTTTCTAGTTTGATTTGTAAATATTGCAATTGCCATAACACAAACAGAAACTCCTTTTGCTTTTTGTTTAACATTCATTTTTTAGTTTTTATAGTATTGCTTTCGCCAATATTTAGTTTTTAACACTTTTTTTGCAATTGGAAATTTTTTTGTTAATAAAATAATAAAGCTAGGTTAGCTTTGCTATCATTTTATTTATATCATCCGTGTAAACTTAAAAAATACATACAACAGACTTTTGTTTCCTCGTTTTATACACAAAGAGAGTTTCATATTATTTTGATTCTACAATGTCTTAATACATTTGCTGAATTCACAACAATTTCTATCGTCTATCTTGTATGAAATACAAGTTTGTTTATATGTTTGTGAACACCTAGTGTATATTGTATCGGCTTGAATCTTGTATTGATGGACAAAAGAAGAACAAGCACAATACAAATACGCTCTGAGAGTATATACTTATACTTGTATGAAATACGATTTTTGCAAAACATATGTATGAAATAAAAGTGTAATGGTGTATTTCCTTTTTATATGAAAATTACCAACAACAAATTTTACACTATTGTATATGATACTATAATACACTCGATACAATGATACAAGAGGTTTTGTGAATTCAGCAATTGTATTACCATGTAAACTCACCTTTATATGTATTGCTCTTACTATACGTTTGCATATTTTATTAGATAAAACACTTCATTTTAATTAAATTGTGAATTAAAACAACTTTATTAATTTATTTATTTATTACACGGTAGCGCTCTTTGCTGAAAAAAAATTGTGGTATAGGCACATTGCCAGTGGGGGCTGTTAATAAATAAAAGATAACAAAAAGATAATAAAAACGACATTTAATTCAAAAACAAATTTAAAAATATAACATTTTATTGGAGCATATACTCAAGAAATTATCTTTTTAAAAAAATTATAATTTGTTATGGGTTAGCTAATCCATATGCATTTTGTTTGTAGCTTAATACCAAATCATCAGTATGTCTTTATCATCATGTTTCAAAAGTTTCAAAACTCATCTACTAATACATGAATTCTCTAATATTTATTTATTTATTATTTAAACATGAATGATGAAGATCTACTGATGAGTTGGTATTAACCCATTACCGCCCAAAAAGAAACTGTTAATAAAAAACTTTATTTATTATTATTGATTGCTTTAATATAGATAAAATAAAAGGAATTCATTAAAAAAAATTAAAATTTTTTGTTAGTTTTTAAGAAAAATGGGTGTGCCCACATGGGGACAACGGGCGTTTTAGTTTTTAAATTTACCAAAACAATTTCGTTCCACATAAAGTGTTTTTGTGCCTAATTCGCTTCTCCATCGACTCTTGGAATGACAAACAACACATCGCAATTGATTTGCTATTATTTCAGGATTGTGGCCGTTGTTTTTTCGATGAGCATCAACTGCGGTGAAGAATTTGGACGTTTACTAGAAATTCCAGGCGTTAAATATGCCCTAGCAATGTTTCTTCTGAACGATAATTGGTCCATTGGGGTCGTATTTTCAGCTCTGCATAACAAAACATGTAACCGCAAAGCGTTACTTACCGCCAAATTTAGAATATATGTAAAAATACACCACCACCACTTCTTTCCTCTAATGGATACTCTGTAAAGGCTTATAGATTGGTTCATTTGGTCAACGCCTCCTATTCCCTGGTTGTAATTTACAAACAATCTAGGTATACTGAAGTCAGTCTTTTCTTTTCGAGCCTTACACCAACTTCTTACTTTTCCTAGTGGATGCAGAAAATCAAAATTTGTTGCCTTGGTGACGACGTTATTGTCTTTCCAACGTACTATTGTGATTTCATTATTTTTATCGAAACGAAAATCATATTCTGCTCTATCTTTTTTTTAATTTCTTTTACGGGCATTACAGGACATTTTTTTGGTTCTGTTATCACGAATTGTACCAGTCGCTCTAAATCCCAAACGTTTCAATTCACATAATAGCTGATAGTTGGTGAAAAAGCTGTTATCGGTGAAGTGCAAGTTTTTCTTAATTTCCAGGAACCTTTTGCGGCTCACTGATTTTGCAACCAAAGGAACTTCTAAATCTTCATCCAAACTCCAATAATCGCGCTCTGAAGGTAGTGCAACATATCCGCTTAACAATAAAATCCCTAAAAATCGTTTCAGGTCATCTCGATGTAGGGCGAAAGTGTGCCGGTTGTTTTGGTTAGCGTATAAAACACTGTTCTCGATTATCAAATCAATTATGTCGACATCGAACATTTTTTCAAACGAAATTCGGGGAGTATGATTCTTAAAAAGGTTTGTGAAGTTTATAACCCTATTTGGAACTGCATCACTTGCATTAAGCATTGCACTATAGGATGGTAAAATATATCTCCACTTAGGATCTCCGAAGTCGCCCTGATCTATCTTGCCTCTTAGCTTTTCTTTGATAAAACTAGAAAGTGGTTCATCATCACTGTCCTCCAATCTAATTTGGAATCATTTTCGTTTCTATACAAAAGCTCAATCTTTCTCGGCACGTCGTTCAGCACATTTATAGACAACAAGTCTTCTTCATTTCCTTCGTCTTCGTCACTTATGACAGCGGTATCAGGTGGCACGACAAGAATATCATATTCAGCATCAGTGTCATCGTTTTCCATTATTTGCTCAACAGCTTCCTTAAGTCGTAAAAAATCTTTTTGTCCTCTAAAGATACTGCGGTGGGCCATATTGCATATATTAAAAAATCTGCAATATTTTTTAAAAATATTTTTTATAGTTGCAACGCCCATTGTCCCCAACTGGGGACAGCTTAACAAAATCATACCTTATAATAAAATGTTACACTTTTTCTTTTATTTAACTATTTTAAAATCATTCACACACTCTTCGGAGAATAAACAATTTGTAGTTATTTTATTTTAGGCAGCTTAACACAAAAAATTAAAATGACTGAAAATAACACTTGCAGTTTATACAGCAACTGGTAAGCTTTGCAACAATTTTTTTAAACCTTTTAGAAGAGATATTTGTTTTTACATGGAGAGACATAACGGTTCCTTTTAGAGTTGCCATTAGTTGAACAAGTGTCCTTATATGGGGACAGTGAGCGGTAATGGGTTAAGCTAGAAACAAAATGCTTATAATTTATAAGTATTTTTTTGTAAAAATGTGCCATGATTCCCTATTCTACACGAGCGCACTTATCTATCCAGATTTATTTGTCAAAGTGTGTCACACAAAAAAGATATTTCGGAAACATTTATGTATTTGCCTTATTCATAAATACAGCAGGCATTGCAATTTTATATGATCCATCCCAAAAGATGCAACGCTGGTCGCATAGAAAAATCTGCCAGGCATATTTCGAATCGCTTTCAACGCGTTAGTTCAAAGGCGTCATTTTCTACACTAAAACCCGTGTTTTCTGGAGTTCCGCAGGAATCTATACTTGGCCCATTACCTTTTAGAATGTTTATAAACGATATTGTTCACTGCTGTAAAAATTCCCATATTCATTTATATGCAGACGATGCTCAAATTTATTTATCCCGGCCTTTGGGGCTAGTTGAAGACTTGGTTTGTCGTCTTAATGAGGACCTTAATTATATCTGTGAGTGGTCTTTTAACAGCAATCTAAAAATAAACACTTCAAAAACTCAAGCTCTATTGATTCATGCTAGAAGCTACAACTACAGTATCTTGCCTGAAATATCTATGAGAACGAAGTTGTGAAATATGTACAAGTAGTAAAAAATCTAGGTATTGTTATTAATTCTGACCTTAATTGTAAGGATCATGTTAGTTACACTATAACGAGAATCTATAACGTTCTTCTAAAACTGTGGTAAATATGATAGAATATCTCAATTCTCCATTCAGATTCTGGGATGCGGTTTGACTTCCTACCTAAGCATTCGAAATTTAATATTTCTTCATAAAGTTATATATTCTCATGAACCAAGATATATTTATGAAAAATTATGCTTATGCAGATCTAGTAGCACATTAAACATTATAATACCGAATTACTATTATTTATCGTCCTCAAGATTGTTCTTTATTAGTGCTGTGAAATTGTGGAATAATTTACCAAATCACATTAAAACCGATCCCGCGCATCGTCTTTCAAAATGACTGTTAAACAACTTTTTAGTAACTAATTTAAATTTTCTTTTTTCTAATTTTTTTGTTTTTTTAGTATGTTTATAAGTATTTTAATGTATTGTATTTAAGAAGGTAGTTTAAAATAAACTAAAATTTGTTATCATTGAGCATATACACTTGTTTGAGGTGCTTTAAGAGACTTTAAGTCTTACTTGTACTTAAAAAATAATAATAAAATATTAATTTTTAATTTCAATTCAAAAGTGTGCTTATTTCTTAATTAACCAAGCTTTTATTTAATATAGCAAATCAGTAATTCATTACAAAACTTCTTAACAAATATTATTTTATTCGACATAAATTTATCATTAACTATTCCATTTTTGTTATATTTTTTCGTTCATAAATGCAAACATTATAATGCGCAAAAAGAAGCATAAGCAACAGCTGATGAGCAGTGGCAGTGCAAAATAATCATATTGTGCAGCGCAGTGATGCATTTACGAAGAGGCCCGTAGTTTTATTTATTCAAAACATTACAATACAATCATCAAGAGTTTAGTCAAACCAAATTTGCTAAATTTGTGGTATTCCCGCATGTTTTATATGACTTGTTGCACAAATTGCACGTCACGGGTTCTTGGTTATCCTATTTTTTAAAAAACTTCCACACTGCCGATGGATGCCAAAAACAAAACTAACACAATTGTATTCACAAACATTTCATAAACAAAATTACCATATTTTTGCACATTGTTTAACGGTCAAAACACAACCCTACAGAAAACCATATTCCTTCTTGCGCACACCTTATATTATTACACCATGGGTAATAATTAACTTGGTTTGCGAACGCGGCCCTAATCGAGAACTGAAGTCGAACAGGAGCTCATAAAAAAATCGAATTTGATATCCGGAAAAACATATCGATTATTGATATATCGAGATTTAAAATATCGACGATATATATCGATTATTTATTGAATTAATATCGATATTTTGATATATCGATATTTTTTACCCAAGGCTACCATAGACGACATGTTTTATACATCTGAATTACCCCCTTTGCGACTTATATGTAATTCTGTATGTCTGTCAAAATCTTCATTTTACAGAAGATTTATAACATTATCTCACAAACGTACATGCACAACTACACATAACATAAAATCTATTTGTTTTCGAAGTCATTAACACCCGATTTACATGATGACTTTTGCGACGTCGCTTTATCGACGTCTCTTTTTGCTTGTTGGTGAGCGGTGTAGGGAAGAAAGAGGGGTAAACAAAAAGTCTTGATTTGTGTTTTTTAAGACTTTTCTTCCATTTCTCTTTGTTACTTTTCATTATTTTTCTTACTTTTGTTATTTATCTTTGTTACCTTTCATTATTTCAAAACAAAAATGGAAAAAAAGACATGAAACTAAAAGACATCGTCTGAACACACAAAGATTTTGGTAGCAACTTCAAAAGGGAATTCAGTAAAAACGACGTCGCAAAAGTCATCATGTGAATTGGGTGTAAGTTTAAAAATTGCCTAACCCGTCACTGAATATTTTTGCTTGCGCCGCAAACGTACTGACGATTATGAAATTTTTATTTATTTCTTTATTAAACCGAGCCCAAGAGGGCCATATATGGTTAATAGGTTAAGCAAATGTGCGAACTCATAAATTAAAAAGAAAATTATAATACAATTAGTTTAGAAAAACGTAATAACAATAAATTCTTATAAAAGGTAGACTAATGGGAATAATATTAATGAAAAAACTGTCAAACCCATAGAACATAATTTAAGGTGTAATTCATAAACGATTATTAAAGTTATTGTGGCGTTAATGTACGAATTATGGTATGGTAAAAGCGGTTTTAATGTGTACTTTAAGTTTATTCGTAATAATAATAACATACAAATATTAATTCCGCTTGGGCACTAGCTAAAAATACCCTAATAACAAGGGTCACAGTAATGTTTCCCTAAGATAGAGTAAAAACAACAAAAACGTTAAATTACAAAGTGGAATATTTTGATGATAACGGACTATGAGTTTGTGTTGATTATTAGTAATTTCCAAACAGTAATGAGGGAATTTCGTACTAACCAGAATTGTTTCAATATGTAGAATAAAAAATGAATTAAAAATAATTCTCATATTCTATTTCTGTTGAAAACTGGTTAAATAGTTGATATTCTTCTCAATTTGTATCCACTTAGTTATTTGAATTTTCATTAATTCAATAAAAAACTGAACTTCAGCCTGATAATATTACTTTTCATAGGAACATCAATATAAGTTCGAATAATAATTACGTTTATTCGTAATAATATAAAATAAATTTTTTTTTTTTTTTTTTTGTGATAATTTATTATTTATTGAATCTTTAATTATTTAAATTGAATTATCAATAAGTTTTTCAAATCTTAAATCTAAAAAAATTTTAAATATAAGTTTAGCCAATGCTAAACAAAATTTTTAATTTCAACGGTTAATTTTTGTTGTTTTACAATTCTCGTGAACGGCTGAGAAAAAGAGTATCCCTTCTTTTCAGCCGGGTGTGGCCTCTATAATGAAGAATATTACGCGCAAGTGGATTTGGGTGCAACTCAAGTTTTTTTATATATTTTTTCGCGTGTTTTGAAAATACTGTCTTCACCAACGGAACGTCTAGGTCTTTATGAATTCGATGGTTTCTGACATACCAGGGGGCTGCTGTTATTGTACGTAGGATTTTATTCTGTTGCCTTTGAATTCTTTCGACATTCGATGCTGAGGCAGTGCCCCATAACTGGATTCCATAGGACCATATTGGTTTCAGGATCGCGTTGTATAACAAAAGTTTACAGTCAAGACTTAATATAGAATTTCTTCCAATAAGCCAATTCATTTGAGCTGCTTTTAATTTCATTTGAGTCAACTTTGCGTTTATATGCGATTTCCATGTTAAACGACGATCAAGATGAACGCCTAGATATTTGACTACAGTGTGTTGTGGTATAGTCTCGGTGTTAATTTTTATAGGCGGGCATGTTTCCCTGCGCAACGTAAAAGTGACGTGTGCACATTTCTTGTGAGATATCAATAAAGAGCGCAGAGCAGTATTTCTTTTTTTCAAAAGTGTCTCTAACGACATTCACAAGTCTGTGAGTTTGTTCTATTGTGTTATGTTTTCTGCGAAAACCGAATTGATGATCTGGAATACATCCATTACTAGTCACTATAGGCATCAGCTTGATCATATACAGCTTTTCAAATAGTTTTGAAATGTTAGACAGTAAACTAATAGGCCGATAGGATTCAACCTTTGTATGATCCTTGCCGGGCTTTGGTATCATAGTAATTAGCGAAACCTTCCATTCTTTAGGATAGTGTTCTAGGCGTAGAATACTGTTAAAAATGAATAGTATTATTCTTTAGTAATAGTATTTTCAATCTCCATCATGTTAAATCTCATCGGTATTTCTGGTATAAAATAAAATATATATTAAGTATTTTTTTTTAAATATGCACTCAAAAACACAATTCTGTATTTATTTAAAACTTAAAAATAATTGTAACTTATTGCTCAAGTCAAAAATTGGACCTTAGCTTCGTAACGTAATGATCAGACAGAATACTCACAAAATTCATATTAAACTTTTTATTATCATATACATGCATAAAATTGCATTTTATAGCTTAGGATTCGTAACGTTACGATCAGTGAGAATTGTTAATATTTCAGCAACAAAGGAAATTTTTAATATCCAACATTACTTAGATTACAGCATACATGTATATATTTGTATTATTATTGACCTTTTTCTATTTTTATGTTTTTGGGTTAAGGTTAAGGTCATCAAATTGAAATAAAAGATTATCGGGTCTGTTCTAAGTTTCGACTCGGATTGAATACGCAAAATTTTTTGAATCCCCATAATTTATAAATTGGTGTTCTGAATTCAGCATGTTTTTTCATATTCGAAGTTTCTGCTCGAAAAAAAATTCTAAATGTCAAACACATAAAAAACAGCTTTTTATCAGCTGTTCAAAAAAATTGTACTTTATTTTCTTTAATCGTGAAAAATAAAATTGTTAAATAAAAATGCCAGAGCACTTCTTTTGTCTTATATACAATTACGGAGACGAGAAAACAATATTCAAAAAGTTCAAAGGAAGCATTTGAGAGAACCCAATGACCATTCCGGATGAAGCGTAAGTATGTACATATGTACATATATTACATTATAGAAAATTATGATAGGTATTTGTTATTTTAGATTTATATCCCTTTTTCGCTTGAACAAAGACGCGTTTTCAATGATTTTAGAGGTGATTACACCGTCCTTAAGTATTAGTTCTGTTCCAAAAATACTTCAATTAGCCGCAACACTGATGATCGCTGTTGTCATTGTTTACCAGCAAAGCATACGAAAGTGTTGTTGCTTTGCTCTTGCTTGCATACTGTTATATAAATAAAATGTTCAATGTTTATTCTTTGTTATTTTTATAAAATGTTCTTTATTATGCAAAGGTTTGTTCTATTATTTATTAATTGTTTGAACAGCCGCTTGTGCGACTGTTCACTTTGTTTTACATTTCTTAACAAATTATTATTTGGTATCTTAAGTCTAGCTTAAACATTCTATATTTTAATACTAATACACACACAGGGTATGTGTGGGAATATGCATGATCAGCATAATACATTCTGTATACTCTGATCATGCAGTCATAGCATGGACAAATATTTAAACAATAACAAGAGTGTTATGTTTCACTTGCTGCATGCAGTAGTGGTTAGTCAAACACACTACACCTCCCTTTTTCAGAAAGAATAATCAATACTAAGTTGATTATTCTTACTGGTAATTAAAAATGTAAAAATTAAAAATATGGGGGTTTAAAATTGTAATATTAAAAATTAAAGTGATTTAAGATTAAAATTAGAGGGATTCAATATTCCTTCCCTTCCTTCCCTTTAAAAAAAAAAAAATTACGCTATTATAAAATTATTTCATAATTTTGATTTTACGATTATATTAAAGATAAATGATAAATTGAATTGTATTAAAATGCTTTACCAAAAAATCACATTTTAACCAATGTATGCAAAAAAAAAATTTTATATAAAAATTACGTTATAATAAAATTATTACATAATCTTGATTTTATGATTATGTTAAAGATAAATGATAAATTGAATTGTATTAAAATGCTTTACCACAAAATCACATTTTAACCAATGAATGCAAAAAAATTTTAATTGAATCTTTTGATTCTATTTTTGTGGACTTTAAATCTTTTTTTGTTTTCGTCCATTAGTTCAACATTATTATTTTCATCAAGGCCTATTACCTTGTATGGACCTTTATATACAGTTTCTTATTTGTGTCCAGCTTCATTGCGGACTAAAACAAGATCATTTATGGCCACTTTAATTGATTTGGCCTTTTCACTGGAGATTTTCTGTCTTTCAAGCTTTGCATTTTCAATCATAGATGCTGCTCGGTGTTGAGCTACTTGCAATCTAAATTTAATTTCTTTTTCATAAGCGTCAATATTATAGACTGGATCTATAGTGTTTGTGAATTCTAAAGTAGGTGGCATTTTTTCGAAAACTAACTCAAACGGGCAATATCCGTGAGCTGTGGATGGAGTTGTATTATAACAATAGATGAAAAATTTTAGCCAATTATCCCAATCAGATTTATCTGGCGATACATAAGATCTTAAATACTCGTTGAATGTTCTGTGAGATCTCTCAACAGTACCGAGTGTCTCATGATGATAGGGAGTAGAGTTTAATTTCTCTATCTTCATTAATTCACATAAATCTCTCAGAACCTGATTCATATATTCAGTACCCATATCGGTAATTATTTTATTCATAGGACCGTATATTAAAATAAAACCTTCCATAATTGCTTTTGCAACTTCTCTGGATGATTTATTTGGTATGGGAATTGCTACTAAATATTTAGTCAAGTCACACATCATTGTCACAGCGTATTCATTCTGTGAATCTGACCTTGGAAGTGGTCCAATGGTGTCTATTATGACTGTTTCAAACGCTTTTTGAGGAGTTGGTGTTAAAACAAAGGATTCTTTGCCTTTAAACGTTGTCTTATTTGTTTGACATTCTTTGCGTTGCTTGACATACTTTGCGATGTCTCTGGTCATACCTTTCCAATGGTATTGTAGTTGTATTTTCTTTATCATGCGTGTTACTCCTGGATGTCCTCCAGTTATTGGATTATTGTCAAATTTTCGCATGATGTTTAATTTCTTTAAATGGGTGGTGACATTAATTAATTTTGGTGTGAGCACAATAGTTAAATTAGAATCTTGCAAGATTTCATTACCTTTCTCTTTGAAGGTTTCTATATTTGTTCCTAGGGTATAAAGCGTACTATCATCTAGTGAAAGTCGCAATGTTGTTAGACCCATATTATCAGCTACTTTTTCAAGCTTTAGAAAGAGGTGACCTAAGTCTACATTTCTATTTATAACTGTGTCGTTCAACTTAAATTCGGAAAGTACTCGCTTTCCTTTTTTTATTATTATTTTATCTTTAGTAAAATACAATCTTGGTATTTTACGGTGCTCTTGGGCATTTATCGCCTCATATACTTTCAAACCAACCGATGTTTTACAATTAGGGTTTGGTTTAACCTCATTGTTACAACTATTTTTAGACTGAAGTCTTGTTGTTACCTTCAGTATTTTATTGATCTCTGTATTTTTTATATCTTCAAAATCTATTCGTGACAGCGCATCTGCCACTGTATTGTCTTCACCCCTAACATACTCGATTACAAAATCATACTCTTCTAAATCCAATCTCATCCGCATTAGCTTTGATGAAGGATTTTTTAATGAAAATAGATAAGTTAGTGGTTTGTGGTCACTTTTGATCACAAACTTTCTTCCATAGATATATGGCCTATAGTATTTTACAGCCCAATGTATTGCAGTTAGTTCCTGCTCTATTGTTGATTTATTACTTTCACCCTTAGTGAAAGATCTGGATGCATAAGAAACAGGTAGTTGAACACCTTGTTTTTCTTGACTGAGAACAGCTCCGCAAGCGTGCTTGCTTGCGTCCGTAGTGATACAAAATTCCTTAGAAAAATCTGGATATTGAACTATTGTAGGACTCAGTAAATGTGATTTGAGGGTTTGGAAAGAATGTTCACATTCTTGAGTCCATTCAAATTGTATGATTTTTCTCGACAACCTAGTTATGTGTCGTGATAATTCAGCAAAACCAGGTATGAACCGTCGATAATAGTTACAAAAAGCTACGAAGCGTTTAGCTTCATAACCATTTTTTGGTGTAGGATATTTATCAATTATAGAAAATTTACTGTCGTCAGGTAAAATACCTTTGTCAGTACATTTGTGACCAAGGAACGTCACTTCACGACAAAAGAATAAACATTTATCAGGATGCAATTTAAGATTATATTTTCTACATAAACTGAATACGTCTTTGAGATTACGCAACATGTGTTCTGTAGAACAACCAATCACAACTAAATCGTCCATATATACGAAAGCTTGTGTTGGTGATAATCCGGCAAAAGCCAAGGACATCCATCATTCGTTGAAATGATTTTGGAGCTATTTTTATACCATATGGCAATCTGTTAAAACGGAAGGATCCTTTTTCTCTAGAAAAGGATGTGATATATCTAGAGTCTTTGTCTAGTTCTATTTGATGAAAACCTGACATTAAGTCAAGGCAAGAGAAAAATTTAGCTCGGCCCAATTGGTCGAGTATATCATCTATACGTGGTAACGGAAACTTATCAGCTACTACGTTTTTATTTACTCCCCTATAATCTACTACTAGTCTCCATCTTTTCTGATTTGTACCTGGGAGAGGTTTTTTAGGTACTAAAAGAATAGGACTATTATATTCAGACACTGATGGCTCTATTATATCGTCTTTTATCAATTTATCAACATGTTTGTTTACTTCCTCTTTATGTGAGTGAGGTATTCTGTAATTTTTTATATAAACCGGTTCTTTATTGTGGAGTTTAAGCTTTTGCTTATAAAAATTATTAACTGTTATTTTTTCAGTTTCTAAAGCAAATACGTCTATAAATTCATGACACAGTGTTTTTAATTCTTTATCAACGAATTCTGGAAAGTTTTTTGATAACCTTTCAAGTTTTTCTTTATTTTTCTGTGGGTCATGGTTTTGCTTTACGATTTTATAGTCATTCAGACTTTCTGTTAATATTTGGACAATATCAATGATCAAATCATTTTCAGATGTATTGATAATTCTTACCAAAGGCTTTGATTTTGATGTAATTGTGTTAGCAATGTATACACCATCTTGAAGCATTTGTTGCGGTATCAATACCTCTGTTTCAGTAGAATCAAATCTAATTGGTCTGATCACTTCTGATCTAGCTGGAACTGATATGGAATTAATATTAGGAGCACTCATAAGTGGGATAGATATATCATATGGAAAATCATTTGTTCTCAAAGTGATAATATCTTCATTGTCTTGAAAATCTAATACACATCTGTATTTTCTAATAAAGTCTATTCCTATTATTCCATCAACTTGAATAGGGAATTCATTTCCGACAACATGAAATTCATGTGCTATAAGAAATCTATCTATTTTTGAATCAGTTCTCACTTTTCCCAATGTAGTTATGAGACCTTGTCCAATACCGTTTATATAAGTTCTTTTTGTTACATTTATTGGTTCGTTCAGAACTTGATTATGTTTGATAACTGATATGTCTGCGCCAGTGTCTATTAAAAAGGTTGACGTATTGTCATTTAAAGTAGTTCGGGATATCAAATAGCTATATAAGTTTAATTGTATGCTATGTATTTTTTCATCTAAGAAGTATGTTGGGGTAGCTGTACGTTTCCCGAATTATTTTCATCGGTAATACATCGTACATTATTGGTATTTCTTGAATTGTATCCATTATTATTTTAATGGTTACTGTTATTATTTGTATAGTTATTTCTTCCTCTGTTAGGATTTCTATTAAAATTCTTGTAGTTGGGATTATTATAGTTCCTTGA
This sequence comes from Lypha dubia, assembly GCA_947311025.1. Classification (NCBI taxonomy): domain Eukaryota; kingdom Metazoa; phylum Arthropoda; class Insecta; order Diptera; family Tachinidae; genus Lypha; species Lypha dubia. The sequence continues at coordinate 74,593,401 of OX371260.1, forward strand.
GTTGGAATTATTATTTCTAGGACCATAGTTTCTTGAACTATTAAGGTTTCTAGGATTTGAATAATTAAAATCTCTACGATTAGAGTTATTAAAATTTCTAGGATTTGAATTGTTAAAGTTTCTAGAATTGGAATTATTAAAATTTCTAGAATTTCGACTATTGGAAGGATTATTACGACTGTTTTGTGAGCCGTAAGCTAGGATAGAATTTGGTTGACCATATACATCGGTACAACTAGTGATAAATTTTGATATTACATCATTCATATTATTAAAGGTGCCTGATTCCATGATCAGTTTTACTCTATCATTTGAGGCATTCTTCACTATAGCTGTAACTGCTGAGCGAGTTGCATATTTATTTGCGGTTTCATTAGATAGACTATCTGATATATATGCTGTTTCTAATTTCATTGTGAGGTCTTCCACCTCTTTGGCATAAGCATTAGCATTCTTACCAGACTGTCTAATGTTCATAATTTTAGCAGTAATAACGTCTACTGATTCTCCTTTAACTGAAGATCTCAGTTTCAATATTATATCTTGCAAAGTTGTTTCAGCCGACAATAAATTTCTGGCTGTACCCTTTAGCTTGGTCTTTACTAGATTTACGGCGACTGATTCATGACTCTCTTTTATTGAGTCCACTAAATTCAGCGCGTCAATAAAACTTTGTAAGTTTTTAGGGGTGCCATCATAATCAGGAAGTAGCCTGGATGCGGTCCCTAAAAACTCTACTATAGTTTGAGGCATTATTAAGTTACTTTTCAATTCAGGTATTAAAATTTGTTCATGTAAGGAATTGGGGATTACGATATCTATTCCCTTTTTAGTTGCTACTGAGAGAAGTTATTCTCTAACGTCTGCATAGAAAGCGTCCGCTGCCGCTTAATGAGCTGTAGTTAGGCTAGAGTATTTTACATTACGTAAGATTATAATGCTCTCTCGTTGCTTAAGTAGATTTTTTATGTGTTTATCTACAGTTTCTGCTTTTGTTTCTCTGTCTATATTAAGACATTTATAGGATTTTAAGAATTCTTCTTTAAGTATTCTTGCTTTAAAATGTTTCACGTATCTGTTCTTTAGACATCTCTTGTGAAATTGGTATAAGGTCGTTAGGAATTGTAGTAAAAGTATTGCAATAATTATTGCTAGGTACACTACTGGAAATTCAACCTGCACCGTGATATTGTTGACAACGTTTGCATTAGGATTTTCTATATTTAATTCTTTGCCTCCCATTATGAAGGAAAGATATTAGAACAATATATTATGGATCAATTTAAAAGCAACTATTAAGTTTGCTCAGTAAATGAAGAAAATTTCTCCTGAAATTCTGATATAAAATGTGAAATTCTTTGCTTTTACACCTATGTATGTGTTTTAGCTCTGAATTATTTCACCGTTTAAAAAAAGGATTATGAGGATTTGAATTCAAATTTTGAATTGACTCAAATCAAAAGAAAAAAAAAATCTGGTTTTAAAACTTCTAATCAAGGAAGTTTTATATTTCACGAAGTTATTCTAGAATAATCATAAATCAAAATTTAATTTAACTCAAAATAAACCAATTAATACTTTAAATCTCTTTAACCGGTCGAGTTTGTCCTTCACACAGTTGTTTACATATACAAAATCAAGTTTACAATAGTTTTACTTATAGTTAAGTTTACACAACTGTATGAGTATTAGTATGTCCCTTTTTATGTCATGGGTCGTATTAGTATTATCTGTATACCGAGGACCGGTCATCAGACATATATCGATCAGAACCAATTACTGATCGAAACGGTTACCCTTATATAGTAGAATATATATATATCAACTGGAGGGACTCGTGAGTTTCTCAGTGACATACATATTAGTTATAATTTTATTTAATTTATTTTTGATATTATCGACTGGAGGGACTCGTAAGTATCTCAGCGATAAATCTTATATATATATTTTCTTTAAAGCGAAAAAAAATAAAAGACAAAACACAACTTTATATTTTTTTTGAGAAAAAAAAAAAACATTACATTATTTAAAAATATATGCATGTATATTTAAATTAAATTTAAATTGAGAGGAAAAAAGGAATATTACACCATTCAAAAATATATGTATGTATATTTAAATTAAAAGATTAAACATAGAGCACAAAATTATACTTAGTTAAGGATGTAAATCACTGTTAGCAATCTCGGCATTTATGACTCCATTGATGCCTTCATCTTTATAACCATCAACTTCCATTCATTGATTTGCTCGTTGCTGCGATATGTTTACAAAATATGGAGCAGGATACAATTGCTTGAGATGTTGCTCTTGCTGCTGTTGCATTATCAAAAACGATTTACACTGAAGTGAACACAATTCATTTGTAGTGTCTGTGCCTTCATTTGGTGGACTATATTTAGATGTGGTGCATGGTCGTGTTTGTGGGGGTTTATTTTCACAATTGTTACTAGAAACTTGACTCATGATTTCAGAGAGGATTTTAGGTACTATTTAATTTTATGTACTTTCATCTTCCTTTTTTTTTTATTTTTATTATCATTTTATGGAATGTTATTTTATATTATTTTATTGGTACCTATTAACTTTTTAAAGTCTCTTTAATATAGAACTTAATAAAACTGTTTGATACATTTTGTAGAACTGCTGCTGTCAAACCATTTTACACACAAGCTGGCAGGATCGCCATGCTATATAAATAAAATGTTCAATTATTATTCTTTGTTATTTTTATAAAATGTTCTTTACTATGCAAAGGTTTGTTCTATTATTTATTAATTGTTTGAACAGCCGCTTGTGCGACTGTTCACTTTGTTTTACATTTCTTAACTGTACAAATTATTATTTAGTATCTTAAGTCTAGCTTAAACATTCTATATTTTAATACTAATACACACACAGGGTATGTGTGGGAATATGCATGATCAGCATAATACATTCTGTATACTCTGATCATGCAGTCATAGCATGGACAAATATTTAAACAATAACAATAGTGTTATGTTTCACTTGCTGCATGCAGACGGCATGCAGTAGTGGTTAGTCAAACACACTACAATACTCCTGACATAAAGAAAGCAATAATGGCTTAACCAGAGAAAACCGTCCGCGGCGGCTGTAAAGTTTTCTAAATCATAGGCGCGCCTGTTAGCTGGCTGTAAGCAAATCGACTAAGTTCTCTGAGAACCATATGTTGTAAAAACATAGTTTTGCCACATTATTACATTGTGATTTTACAACTTAATGCAATCGTATTATTATAATTATTGTTTATATAGAAATAAAGATATTAAATTAATTTTAATTACCTTAAAAAACTCATTTTTCTTTTTCTATAGGATCTAATTGCATTAAGCTTCAGTCCAAAAAAGTTTGACATATCAAACTTTAATATGTAGGGCAACTTCGTCTTTTCGAACAAAAACAAACCTGTTGTATTTTTTATGTTTTTTTTACACAAGTGCAATTTGTCTAAAATGAATAAAAAATTTTAAACAAATTTAAAAAATAATTTTTGTATTAATGTTTGTGTCAAAATATAGATAATTTTGATTAAATTTAATAGAAAACACTTCAAACTAAAAACCAAAATTTTATTTTTGTAAAGAAATTTATCACTTATAAGAATAAAAGTCGATTCATTTTACTTTCACCCACCCCTTACTACTCTAATTGAAAAATAATAAAAACATGTGGATGTGAATTGCAGAACACCAAAAATGCTAAAGTAATCCACTTTCGAGTGAATTCGGATTCTAGAACAGACCCGTATTTATTATCGTTTTATTTTATCATCCTACGTTTCGTTGGAAAATCCCAACTTCTTCAGGGATGTTTGGTTTTATTTAATCTGGTAACATTGTAAATATAAATAAACAAACCAATATAAAAATAAAAACTTTTTCATTGTGTTGTTTTATGATATTATAATAATTTTCAAAAACAATCGCTTACTTACATATAATCTTAATTTTTATACATATTTTTTTTTTTACTGTTGTTGTATTTTACATAAAAAGTACTACATAAAACACAAAAATGAAAACAAACGTCATATACAAAACCAATTAAGTGGCCTGGAGACGATCAAAAAAACACGTCAATCAGTGCATATGTGTGAGTGTCGTGTTTTTGTAATTTAAAGGAGACGTACAAATAAAATCGTCAATCATCATTTTCATTTTGACATCGCCGCGTTCGGTTGTAAACATGACGTCATCGGAAGATGAATTATTATTACTTGCGTCTTCTGCAATTTTGTTAAAAAAGAAGAAAAAAACTATGGATGAAAAGTTGGTATAAAAAAAGAAACACTTTTACACACGAAAATCTTTTAAGCGAATTAAGATTAAATTGCAATGATGATTATGGAAATTTTTTGAGAATGGCTTCCCAAACATTCGATGAACTGTTGTGTATGGTGAAGCCCTTAATAGAAAATCAGAACACGGTGATGCGAGAAGCAATAACACCCAGTATGCGTTTGTCAGCAACATTGCGATATTTGGCAACTGGAAATAAATTTGAAGACCTTACTGCCTGTTCGCCGATATCGAAGAAGTTCTTTCTTCAAATTCAAAAATTTTGTTTTTGTTTCAAATGTAATTGTTCGAAAAAAAGAACTTCTTCGATATCGGCGAACAGGCAGTTAAATTTATAACAGCTATCTCCCCTAGATCCCTTGGATTGATTGTTATTGAGACATGTGAGGCTATTTGTAAATGTCTCTCAAATTTTATACAGGCAAGAAAATAAAAATATTCGTATACATTTTGTTTTTAATATGTATGTATGTATGTATATATGTATATATTTATTCAAGTAATGTACATACATATGTACATATAAAAGCATTAATTAAATAAAAATATTATTCCGAAAATGTTGAAAAACAACGTGAAATAGGTGAATTTAATAGTGAAGAGATGGTAAGCATTGGTAATTTTCTATAAGTTTTAAAATAAATTTTTTTTCGTCCGCACATCTATCCATCACTACAGTTTTTTTTTTTTTTTTTTTTTTTTTGTGGTAGTTTTATTATTTATTGAATCTTCAATTATAAATTGAAACATCAATAAGTTTTTCAAATCTTAAATCTAAAAATATGTACATAAATATATGTTTAGCCAGTGCTAAACAAAATTTTTAATTCCAACTGTTGATTTTTGATGTTTTACATCTCTCGTGTACGGCTGAGAGAAAGAGTATCCCTCCTTCTCAACCGGGTGTGGCCTCTATAATTTAGAATGTTGCGCGCAAGTGGATTTGGGTGCAATACTAGTTTTTCAATATATTTTTTAGCGTGTTTTGAAAATACTGTCTTCACCAACGGAACATCAAGATCTTTGTGAATTCGCTGATTTCGGATATACCAGGGGGCTGCAGTAATTGTACGTAGAATTTTGTTTTGTCGCCTTTGAATTTTTTCTACACTTGATGCTGAGGCAGTGCCCCATAACTGGATTCCATAGGCCCATATTGGTTTCAGGATCGCGTTGTATAACAAAAATTTACAGTCAAGACTTAATATAGAATTTCTTCCAATAAGCCAATTCATTTGGGCTGCTTTTAATTTCATTTGTGTCAACTTTGCGTCTATATGCGATTTCCATGTTAAACGACGATCAAGATGAACGCCTAGATATATTACTACAGTGTGTTGCGGTATAGTCTCGGTGTTGATTTGTATAGGCGGGCATGTTTCCCTGCGTAAAGTAAAAGTAACGTGTACACATTTCTGCTCATTCACTTTTATCCGCCATTGTTTTAGCCATGTTTCCAATTTCGAGATGTACAGTTATAATAACCCCTAGGAAAATCATAATTTAATGACCATTTCATGATTTTCTTAGTGAAGAATGTTTGTCCACAATAAAGCGTACAAACATTCAAATATACTAACACTTGAAATTAGTTCTCATATACAAATATACAAACATATAAACGAGACTTATTTTCTTTACACTTCTTTGTCGAAATGCATTTTTGTCCACAACAATTGTGCACAAACATGCATATTTAAATATAAAGACACTTCAACTTTATTGCCCCATATTTTATTGCCGTATAAAATATGATTTTCATAAGAAACCCAAATTCAATAAATATACTTACGTGTACTTGAAATTGGTTTTCATTACACTTCTCTATTGAAATGCATTTTTGTCCACAACAATTGTGCACAAACATGCATATTTAAACATAAAGGCACTTTAACTCTATTGCCCTATATTTTATTACAGTTGAAGTATGATTTTCCCAAGAACTCCAAAACCAATAAACCCTAAGTAGATCAATAAATTAATAAGCATTTTCTTTGTTGGACATTTTAACTTCGTATTTAATATTAAGAATTTTTAGTTTTTAAGTCAGTCTTAAGATAGATTCCAAATAAAAGCGAAAGCAGAAAAGAAATAAAATTAGTTTTTTTTTATTTTGAAATTTTCTCTACGCAAAAGTGGCGCAGTCGGTAGGATACCACAAAAAGGATTTTCTTAAAAGATGAAAAGTTCCTTTTTTTTATTTTAATAAATTGAGTGGTATTCCGTGTAAAATTCAACAAAGAAGTTGAATAACTGATCTTGATTCAACAAAGAAGTTGGACAAGTGAACTTCCGTATAAAATTCAATAAAGAAGTTGAATAACTGAACTTGATTCAACAAAGAAGTTGAACAAGTGAACTTCCGTGTAAAATTCAACAAAGAAGTTGAATAAAGTGAACTCAATTCAACAAAAAAGTTGAACTAGTAAAATCTTGCAAAATTCAACGAGAAACTAAAGTGATGTGCAAATGATTTAATATTTCCCAAAACTTTTAAATACCTTTTTACATAAGAAAATATTTTTTTTAATAAAAAAAAAAAGAAAAAAGGACACAAATTAACAATTGCAAAAATAAGAGTGATCAAGATAATCAATAATCACACCAATAATAACTCACTTAATCTTCAAAAAAATTTTGAACATAAAAATTTACAAAAGAAAATATACTACAAGAGACAGAAATCAACAATTACAAAAAGAGGCCGATCAAAATAATCACACCAATAAATATCAACAAAAGGGCGAATTTCTTATTCAACACTTGAGAAGCAAACTACATAAAGAAGACTTTCATCCACATCTACAAGGACATCCAACTAAAATTAGACGTAAGAATATAAAAATTTTTTTTTTCCCCTCTTATCATTCATTTGTTTTAATTACAAAAATAAAAGAAATATAGACATACATATATACAAATATAATTATTAAGAAATGGCTAACCCACAAGAAAATATTGTTACAATTAACCCCCTAAAATATCTGAATAATCTACCTGAATTTAACGGAGAAAGACGAGACTTACAAAATTTTTTAACATTAGTAGACAGAATACATCCTCATTTACAGACATATGACCAGTTATCACAATTATTCTTTTCGGACGTGATTAAGAGTAAGTTGAAAGGAAAAGCTAGACAAGCCATTGAAATTAATTGCCACGCAACATCCTGGCTAGAGATAAAGGGTGTTCTCCTTAATAATTTTGGAGACAGGTCATCTCTTGATGAAATTTATGACGAACTCAGGGCTGTAACATTTAGAGTAAACACATTAGAGTTTTATAACGAGATCAAAGAAAAATTGCGCAGACTTAACAATAAAACATTTAACATTCTTGGCGAAGGCCCAGCTACAAATCAAAGAGCAGAAAATAACAAACGCACAGCCTTGAATCTTTTCAAAAATAAGATTCCAGAGCCCATGAAAACAATTTTGTTTTGTAGAAATCCTGATAGCTTAGAAAGCGCCATGGAAATTTTGTTCCAAGCAGGTCATGCATATACGGGATACGACAACACTTTGGGGAATTACAAAAGAAATCCGACACGACATAACAATAATGTACAAGAAGCACGTAACTGGGGTTACAACCAACCTAAATCTATGAAACATTCAAAACAACATTTACAAAATCTTCCACAGAATTCACGTTTTCAAAACTCACGATACCAACAACAATCACAAAATTTTTCACAAAATTCACGATACTCACCACAACGGTTCCAACCTTCACAGAACCCACAGCAACGGTTCCCACAACAAACACAAAATACAGGAAATTTTTCACAAAACACACGATACCCGACCCAACAACAATACCAAGACTTTCAAAACCCACAACAACGACAACAACCCATTGAGCCAATGGACATAAACAAACACGAACTAACAGTAGAAAATTTTCAGCCATCAGCCTCGGATACCTTCCACATATAGAAATTAAAACTAAGTTAGGACATATAAAACTAATTATCGACACAGGTGCAACAAATTCAATTCTTAACCCAGGCATTTGCCTGGTTGTACAAAACAAACCCTATCCTTGTAAAAACTCTACTAAATACAACGCAATTGAATCAAAAAGCTAGAATTAAAACTTTCCATGAATTCGGTAAAAAACTTGACTTTATTGAATTTTTTATATTAAAATTTCATGATTATTATGATGGATTATTATTATTATTATTATTATTTGTATAGTTATTTCTTCCTCTGTTAGGATTTCTATTAAAATTCTTGTAGTTGGGATTATTATAGTTCCTTGAGTTGGAATTATTATTTCTAGGACCATAGTTTCTTGAACTATTAAGGTTTCTAGGATTTGAATAATTAAAATCTCTACGATTAGAGTTATTAAAATTTCTAGGATTTGAATTGTTAAAGTTTCTAGAATTGGAATTATTAAAATTTCTAGAATTTCGACTATTGGAAGGATTATTACGACTGTTTTGTGAGCCGTAAGCTAGGATAGAATTTGGTTGACCATATACATCGGTACAACTAGTGATAAATTTTGATATTACATCATTCATATTATTAAAGGTGCCTGATTCCATGATCAGTTTTACTCTATCATTTGAGGCATTCTTCACTATAGCTGTAACTGCTGAGCGAGTTGCATATTTATTTGCGGTTTCATTAGATAGACTATCTGATATATATGCTGTTTCTAATTTCATTGTGAGGTCTTCCACCTCTTTGGCATAAGCATTAGCATTCTTACCAGACTGTCTAATGTTCATAATTTTAGCAGTAATAACGTCTACTGATTCTCCTTTAACTGAAGATCTCAGTTTCAATATTATATCTTGCAAAGTTGTTTCAGCCGACAATAAATTTCTGGCTGTACCCTTTAGCTTGGTCTTTACTAGATTTACGGCGACTGATTCATGACTCTCTTTTATTGAGTCCACTAAATTCAGCGCGTCAATAAAACTTTGTAAGTTTTTAGGGGTGCCATCATAATCAGGAAGTAGCCTGGATGCGGTCCCTAAAAACTCTACTATAGTTTGAGGCATTATTAAGTTACTTTTCAATTCAGGTATTAAAATTTGTTCATGTAAGGAATTGGGGATTACGATATCTATTCCCTTTTTAGTTGCTACTGAGAGAAGTTATTCTCTAACGTCTGCATAGAAAGCGTCCGCTGCCGCTTAATGAGCTGTAGTTAGGCTAGAGTATTTTACATTACGTAAGATTATAATGCTCTCTCGTTGCTTAAGTAGATTTTTTATGTGTTTATCTACAGTTTCTGCTTTTGTTTCTCTGTCTATATTAAGACATTTATAGGATTTTAAGAATTCTTCTTTAAGTATTCTTGCTTTAAAATGTTTCACGTATCTGTTCTTTAGACATCTCTTGTGAAATTGGTATAAGGTCGTTAGGAATTGTAGTAAAAGTATTGCAATAATTATTGCTAGGTACACTACTGGAAATTCAACCTGCACCGTGATATTGTTGACAACGTTTGCATTAGGATTTTCTATATTTAATTCTTTGCCTCCCATTATGAAGGAAAGATATTAGAACAATATATTATGGATCAATTTAAAAGCAACTATTAAGTTTGCTCAGTAAATGAAGAAAATTTCTCCTGAAATTCTGATATAAAATGTGAAATTCTTTGCTTTTACACCTATGTATGTGTTTTAGCTCTGAATTATTTCACCGTTTAAAAAAAGGATTATGAGGATTTGAATTCAAATTTTGAATTGACTCAAATCAAAAGAAAAAAAAAATCTGGTTTTAAAACTTCTAATCAAGGAAGTTTTATATTTCACGAAGTTATTCTAGAATAATCATAAATCAAAATTTAATTTAACTCAAAATAAACCAATTAATACTTTAAATCTCTTTAACCGGTCGAGTTTGTCCTTCACACAGTTGTTTACATATACAAAATCAAGTTTACAATAGTTTTACTTATAGTTAAGTTTACACAACTGTATGAGTATTAGTATGTCCCTTTTTATGTCATGGGTCGTATTAGTATTATCTGTATACCGAGGACCGGTCATCAGACATATATCGATCAGAACCAATTACTGATCGAAACGGTTACCCTTATATAGTAGAATATATATATATCAACTGGAGGGACTCGTGAGTTTCTCAGTGACATACATATTAGTTATAATTTTATTTAATTTATTTTTGATATTATCGACTGGAGGGACTCGTAAGTATCTCAGCGATAAATCTTATATATATATTTTCTTTAAAGCGAAAAAAAATAAAAGACAAAACACAACTTTATATTTTTTTTGAGAAAAAAAAAAACATTACATTATTTAAAAATATATGCATGTATATTTAAATTAAATTTAAATTGAGAGGAAAAAAGGAATATTACACCATTCAAAAATATATGTATGTATATTTAAATTAAAAGATTAAACATAGAGCACAAAATTATACTTAGTTAAGGATGTAAATCACTGTTAGCAATCTCGGCATTTATGACTCCATTGATGCCTTCATCTTTATAACCATCAACTTCCATTCATTGATTTGCTCGTTGCTGCGATATGTTTACAAAATATGGAGCAGGATACAATTGCTTGAGATGTTGCTCTTGCTGCTGTTGCATTATCAAAAACGATTTACACTGAAGTGAACACAATTCATTTGTAGTGTCTGTGCCTTCATTTGGTGGACTATATTTAGATGTGGTGCATGGTCGTGTTTGTGGGGGTTTATTTTCACAATTGTTACTAGAAACTTGACTCATGATTTCAGAGAGGATTTTAGGTACTATTTAATTTTATGTACTTTCATCTTCCTTTTTTTTTTATTTTTATTATCATTTTATGGAATGTTATTTTATATTATTTTATTGGTACCTATTAACTTTTTAAAGTCTCTTTAATATAGAACTTAATAAAACTGTTTGATACATTTTGTAGAACTGCTGCTGTCAAACCATTTTACACACAAGCTGGCAGGATCGCCATGCTATATAAATAAAATGTTCAATTATTATTCTTTGTTATTTTTATAAAATGTTCTTTACTATGCAAAGGTTTGTTCTATTATTTATTAATTGTTTGAACAGCCGCTTGTGCGACTGTTCACTTTGTTTTACATTTCTTAACTGTACAAATTATTATTTAGTATCTTAAGTCTAGCTTAAACATTCTATATTTTAATACTAATACACACACAGGGTATGTGTGGGAATATGCATGATCAGCATAATACATTCTGTATACTCTGATCATGCAGTCATAGCATGGACAAATATTTAAACAATAACAATAGTGTTATGTTTCACTTGCTGCATGCAGACGGCATGCAGTAGTGGTTAGTCAAACACACTACAATACTCCTGACATAAAGAAAGCAATAATGGCTTAACCAGAGAAAACCGTCCGCGGCGGCTGTAAAGTTTTCTAAATCATAGGCGCGCCTGTTAGCTGGCTGTAAGCAAATCGACTAAGTTCTCTGAGAACCATATGTTGTAAAAACAAAGTTTTGCCACATTATTACATTGTGATTTTACAACTTAATGCAATCGTATTATTATAATTATTGTTTATATAGAAATAAAGATATTAAATTAATTTTAATTACCTTAAAAAACTCATTTTTCTTTTTCTATAGGATCTAATTGCATTAAGCTTCAGTCCAAAAAAGTTTGACATATCAAACTTTAATATGTAGGGCAACTTCGTCTTTTCGAACAAAAACAAACCTGTTGTATTTTTTATGTTTTTTTTACACAAGTGCAATTTGTCTAAAATGAATAAAAAATTTTAAACAAATTTAAAAAATAATTTTTGTATTAATGTTTGTGTCAAAATATAGATAATTTTGATTAAATTTAATAGAAAACACTTCAAACTAAAAACCAAAATTTTATTTTTGTAAAGAAATTTATCACTTATAAGAATAAAAGTCGATTCATTTTACTTTCACCCACCCCTTACTACTCTAATTGAAAAATAATAAAAACATGTGGATGTGAATTGCAGAACACCAAAAATGCTAAAGTAATCCACTTTCGAGTGAATTCGGATTCTAGAACAGACCCGTATTTATTATCGTTTTATTTTATCATCCTACGTTTCGTTGGAAAATCCCAACTTCTTCAGGGATGTTTGGTTTTATTTAATCTGGTAACATTGTAAATATAAATAAACAAACCAATATAAAAATAAAAACTTTTTCATTGTGTTGTTTTATGATATTATAATAATTTTCAAAAACAATCGCTTACTTACATATAATCTTAATTTTTATACATATTTTTTTTTTTACTGTTGTTGTATTTTACATAAAAAGTACTACATAAAACACAAAAATGAAAACAAACGTCATATACAAAACCAATTAAGTGGCCTGGAGACGATCAAAAAAACACGTCAATCAGTGCATATGTGTGAGTGTCGTGTTTTTGTAATTTAAAGGAGACGTACAAATAAAATCGTCAATCATCATTTTCATTTTGACATCGCCGCGTTCGGTTGTAAACATGACGTCATCGGAAGATGAATTATTATTACTTGCGTCTTCTGCAATTTTGTTAAAAAAGAAGAAAAAAACTATGGATGAAAAGTTGGTATAAAAAAAGAAACACTTTTACACACGAAAATCTTTTAAGCGAATTAAGATTAAATTGCAATGATGATTATGGAAATTTTTTGAGAATGGCTTCCCAAACATTCGATGAACTGTTGTGTATGGTGAAGCCCTTAATAGAAAATCAGAACACGGTGATGCGAGAAGCAATAACACCCAGTATGCGTTTGTCAGCAACATTGCGATATTTGGCAACTGGAAATAAATTTGAAGACCTTACTGCCTGTTCGCCGATATCGAAGAAGTTCTTTCTTCAAATTCAAAAATTTTGTTTTTGTTTCAAATGTAATTGTTCGAAAAAAAGAACTTCTTCGATATCGGCGAACAGGCAGTTAAATTTATAACAGCTATCTCCCCTAGATCCCTTGGATTGATTGTTATTGAGACATGTGAGGCTATTTGTAAATGTCTCTCAAATTTTATACAGGCAAGAAAATAAAAATATTCGTATACATTTTGTTTTTAATATGTATGTATGTATGTATATATGTATATATTTATTCAAGTAATGTACATACATATGTACATATAAAAGCATTAATTAAATAAAAATATTATTCCGAAAATGTTGAAAAACAACGTGAAATAGGTGAATTTAATAGTGAAGAGATGGTAAGCATTGGTAATTTTCTATAAGTTTTAAAATAAATTTTTTTTCGTCCGCACATCTATCCATCACTACAGTTTTTTTTTTTTTTTTTTTTTTTTTTGTGGTAGTTTTATTATTTATTGAATCTTCAATTATAAATTGAAACATCAATAAGTTTTTCAAATCTTAAATCTAAAAATATGTACATAAATATATGTTTAGCCAGTGCTAAACAAAATTTTTAATTCCAACTGTTGATTTTTGATGTTTTACATCTCTCGTGTACGGCTGAGAGAAAGAGTATCCCTCCTTCTCAACCGGGTGTGGCCTCTATAATTTAGAATGTTGCGCGCAAGTGGATTTGGGTGCAATACTAGTTTTTCAATATATTTTTTAGCGTGTTTTGAAAATACTGTCTTCACCAACGGAACATCAAGATCTTTGTGAATTCGCTGATTTCGGATATACCAGGGGGCTGCAGTAATTGTACGTAGAATTTTGTTTTGTCGCCTTTGAATTTTTTCTACACTTGATGCTGAGGCAGTGCCCCATAACTGGATTCCATAGGCCCATATTGGTTTCAGGATCGCGTTGTATAACAAAAATTTACAGTCAAGACTTAATATAGAATTTCTTCCAATAAGCCAATTCATTTGGGCTGCTTTTAATTTCATTTGTGTCAACTTTGCGTCTATATGCGATTTCCATGTTAAACGACGATCAAGATGAACGCCTAGATATATTACTACAGTGTGTTGCGGTATAGTCTCGGTGTTGATTTGTATAGGCGGGCATGTTTCCCTGCGTAAAGTAAAAGTAACGTGTACACATTTCTGCTCATTCACTTTTATCCGCCATTGTTTTAGCCATGTTTCCAATTTCGAGATGTACAGTTATAATAACCCCTAGGAAAATCATAATTTAATGACCATTTCATGATTTTCTTAGTGAAGAATGTTTGTCCACAATAAAGCGTACAAACATTCAAATATACTAACACTTGAAATTAGTTCTCATATACAAATATACAAACATATAAACGAGACTTATTTTCTTTACACTTCTTTGTCGAAATGCATTTTTGTCCACAACAATTGTGCACAAACATGCATATTTAAATATAAAGACACTTCAACTTTATTGCCCCATATTTTATTGCCGTATAAAATATGATTTTCATAAGAAACCCAAATTCAATAAATATACTTACGTGTACTTGAAATTGGTTTTCATTACACTTCTCTATTGAAATGCATTTTTGTCCACAACAATTGTGCACAAACATGCATATTTAAACATAAAGGCACTTTAACTCTATTGCCCTATATTTTATTACAGTTGAAGTATGATTTTCCCAAGAACTCCAAAACCAATAAACCCTAAGTAGATCAATAAATTAATAAGCATTTTCTTTGTTGGACATTTTAACTTCGTATTTAATATTAAGAATTTTTAGTTTTTAAGTCAGTCTTAAGATAGATTCCAAATAAAAGCGAAAGCAGAAAAGAAATAAAATTAGTTTTTTTTTATTTTGAAATTTTCTCTACGCAAAAGTGGCGCAGTCGGTAGGATACCACAAAAAGGATTTTCTTAAAAGATGAAAAGTTCCTTTTTTTTATTTTAATAAATTGAGTGGTATTCCGTGTAAAATTCAACAAAGAAGTTGAATAACTGATCTTGATTCAACAAAGAAGTTGGACAAGTGAACTTCCGTATAAAATTCAATAAAGAAGTTGAATAACTGAACTTGATTCAACAAAGAAGTTGAACAAGTGAACTTCCGTGTAAAATTCAACAAAGAAGTTGAATAAAGTGAACTCAATTCAACAAAAAAGTTGAACTAGTAAAATCTTGCAAAATTCAACGAGAAACTAAAGTGATGTGCAAATGATTTAATATTTCCCAAAACTTTTAAATACCTTTTTACATAAGAAAATATTTTTTTTAATAAAAAAAAAAAGAAAAAAGGACACAAATTAACAATTGCAAAAATAAGAGTGATCAAGATAATCAATAATCACACCAATAATAACTCACTTAATCTTCAAAAAAATTTTGAACATAAAAATTTACAAAAGAAAATATACTACAAGAGACAGAAATCAACAATTACAAAAAGAGGCCGATCAAAATAATCACACCAATAAATATCAACAAAAGGGCGAATTTCTTATTCAACACTTGAGAAGCAAACTACATAAAGGAGACTTTCATCCACATCTACAAGGACATCCAACTAAAATTAGACGTAAGAATATAAAAATTTTTTTTTTCCCCTCTTATCATTCATTTGTTTTAATTACAAAAATAAAAGAAATATAGACATACATATATACAAATATAATTATTAAGAAATGGCTAACCCACAAGAAAATATTGTTACAATTAACCCCCTAAAATATCTGAATAATCTACCTGAATTTAACGGAGAAAGACGAGACTTACAAAATTTTTTAACATTAGTAGACAGAATACATCCTCATTTACAGACATATGACCAGTTATCACAATTATTCTTTTCGGACGTGATTAAGAGTAAGTTGAAAGGAAAAGCTAGACAAGCCATTGAAATTAATTGCCACGCAACATCCTGGCTAGAGATAAAGGGTGTTCTCCTTAATAATTTTGGAGACAGGTCATCTCTTGATGAAATTTATGACGAACTCAGGGCTGTAACATTTAGAGTAAACACATTAGAGTTTTATAACGAGATCAAAGAAAAATTGCGCAGACTTAACAATAAAACATTTAACATTCTTGGCGAAGGCCCAGCTACAAATCAAAGAGCAGAAAATAACAAACGCACAGCCTTGAATCTTTTCAAAAATAAGATTCCAGAGCCCATGAAAACAATTTTGTTTTGTAGAAATCCTGATAGCTTAGAAAGCGCCATGGAAATTTTGTTCCAAGCAGGTCATGCATATACGGGATACGACAACACTTTGGGGAATTACAAAAGAAATCCGACACGACATAACAATAATGTACAAGAAGCACGTAACTGGGGTTACAACCAACCTAAATCTATGAAACATTCAAAACAACATTTACAAAATCTTCCACAGAATTCACGTTTTCAAAACTCACGATACCAACAACAATCACAAAATTTTTCACAAAATTCACGATACTCACCACAACGGTTCCAACCTTCACAGAACCCACAGCAACGGTTCCCACAACAAACACAAAATACAGGAAATTTTTCACAAAACACACGATACCCGACCCAACAACAATACCAAGACTTTCAAAACCCACAACAACGACAACAACCCATTGAGCCAATGGACATAAACAAACACGAACTAACAGTAGAAAATTTTCAGCCATCAGCCTCGGATACCTTCCACATATAGAAATTAAAACTAAGTTAGGACATATAAAACTAATTATCGACACAGGTGCAACAAATTCAATTCTTAACCCAGGCATTTGCCACCCTAAATGGTTGTACAAAACAAACCCTATCCTTGTAAAAACTCTACTAAATACAACGCAATTGAATCAAAAAGCTAGAATTAAAACTTTCCATGAATTCGGTAAAAAACTTGACTTTATTGAATTTTTTATATTAAAATTTCATGATTATTATGATGGATTAGTAGGAAATGATCTACTGATACCACTAGAAGCCTGTATAAATTATAAAAATAAAACTATCCAGTTTGGAGACGTTAGTTTACCCCTTTTTGAAGGAAACTATAAAAACAAACAAAAAGAATATCAAAAGAAAGACGATGTTGTCGATAAAATTAAAGAAAAAGAATACCAAAACATGGAAACTATCTATTTTCAGGAATTATTAAAATTTAAAGAAATACCATTAGAAAAACAAATACGCATTGAACACTTGAACTGCGAAGAAAAAGCATGTCTTTTAAAACTTATAAAAAACTACCCGGATGTATTTTATCAAGAAAATTCTAAACTTACCTTTACATCCGCTATAAAACATAACATACGTACTGTTAATAATGTCCCAATATTTACCAAATCTTATCGATATCCATATATACATAAGGAGGAAGTAGAGGGACAAATTCAACAAATGCTTAAAGATAGAATAATTAGACCCAGCAAATCTCCCTACTCAGCACCTGTATGGATCGTACCTAAGAAGGCCGATGCCAGTAACAAAACCAAGTGGAGACTTGTCATAGATTACCGGAAACTAAACGAAGTAACGGTGGACGACAAGTACCCAATTCCGAACATTGATGAAATACTAGATAAACTGGGCAGATGCCAGTATTTCACTACCCTTGACTTGGCCAAGGAATTTCATCAAATTGAAATTGCGGAAGAGGACATTCACAAAACCGCTTTCAATGTGGAAAACGGACATTACGAGTTTTTAAGAATGCCGTTTGGACTAAAGACAGCTCCAGCGACATTCCAGAGGCTCATGAATACAGTCCTAGGTGAATATATAAATAAGATATGTCTAGTTTATTTAGACGATATCATAATTTTTTCTACGTCGTTACAAGAACATTTGAATTCCATTGGACTGGTTTTTAATAGGTTGAGGGAGGCTAATTTGAAGATCCAGTTGGACAAATCCGAGTTTCTAAAAAGGGAAACAGAATTTCTAGGACATATTGTGACTCGAGACGGGATAAAACCAAACCCAAAAAAATTGAATGCGTGAGGAACTTTCCCATTCCAAAGACCCCAAAACAAATAAAACAATTCCTTGGCCTAACTGGGTACTATAGGAAGTTTATCAAGGACTATTCTCTGATAGCAAAACCAATGACTAGGTACTTGAAAAAAGACGCTAAAATAAATACATCTGATCTGCAATATCAAGAAAGTTTTAATACCCTTAAAACTTTACTAATAAATGAACCCATTTTAACATACCCAGATTTCTCAAAAAAATTTACCGTTACTACAGACGCCAGTAACTTCGCCCTAGGCGCAGTTCTATCACAAGATAATCATCCGATTTGTTTTGCCAGCAGCACACTTAATGAACATGAATGCAATTATAGCACCATAGAAAAGGAACTGTTGGCAATCATTTGCGCCACCAAGTACTTTAGACCTTATATTTTCGGACGAAAATTTATTATAGAAACCGACCACAAACCATTGACCTGGTTGTTTTCAATTAAGGAACCTAATTCAAAGCTTGTTAGATGGAGGCTTAAGCTTTCCGAATTTGATTATGAAATCAAGTACAAAAAAGGAACGAAAAATAGCAACGCGGACGCAATATCAAGAATTGAACCCGCATCAATTAATATAAATATCGTGGAACCCAGGCCAATCACTATAAAAGAAACTTCCAATCCCATAAATATTTTCAAAAACCAAATAATTATAAAACAATTCCCATCAGGATCTTTAAAAGTAAAAAATAAACCAGTTTTTAAAAATAATAGAAAAATTATCCATCTTAAGAAATTAGATAGAGAAACATCAATTACATTATTAAAGAACCACTTTAACGCTACACAGTTGAATGCGATTCTATTAAACGACGAGTGTTATGATGTTCTGAGAGATACCTATGAAACACTATTTTCTAATAATGAAAAGTTTAAGATCATAAGATGCTTTAACTTGTTGGAAGACGTAGAGGATGAAAATAAGCTAACTGAATGCATAGAAAAAGAACATTTAGATAAAAATCATAGGGGCATTCAGGCTGTATACGAAGAATTAAAAGCACAAATTTATAACCCAAAATTGAAATTGAGAATTACACAATTTATTAATAATTGTGAGATTTGTAATATTGAGAAATACGACAGGAAACCACCGAAATTGCCATACAAGATTACCGAAACACCTTCGAAGCCTCGTGAAATAGTACACATAGATGTCTTTTATACATTGGAAAAACAATTATTTATGACACTCATAGACAAGTTTACCAAATTTGCAGTTGCTTACAAAATTAATGGACGCACATGGATGGAGTTCAAAACAAAACTGCTTCAATACATCAACTCATATGGAAAAATTGAAAAAATAATAGTGGACAACGAATTGGGATTTAAAGCTATACCAATTCAACAATTTTTGAACGAGGAAAACATTGTCATACACTATACATCAAACAGTAATCATAATTCCAATGCAGATATTGAGCGACTCCACAATACAATAAATGAGCACATACGACTTCTAAGACATGACGAAAGGAATAAAACTGAAACCGTTGAAGAAAAAATATTCAGAATAATAGGTTATTATAACAACACCATTCATGGTACGACAAAAATTAGACCAATAGATTTCTTGAATGGGAAAATACATGAAGACAGATACGATACAATACGTGAATTGATTGTGGGTAAGAAAGAAAAATATATAAATAAATTGAATAAGGATAGATTTGATGTAGAATTGAACGAAGGAATTAATTACATTAAAGAAATTAGGGGAGGCAAAAATCATAGAAAATATAGGAAAATAGATACTAATAAAATAGATGAAGATCATGTGGTGGACAAGAAAACAGGGTTAAAATATTACAAAGCACACATTAAACGAAAGAAACAATATCAAACTCCTTAAATGAATATACGTAATATCAGATGAACTGCTTACTGCTGCTGGCATTGATATCAACCGTTAACACACAAACAATTGACATGCAGGACCTTACAAATAACAATGGCTACATACCAATTAGGACCGACGAGAAAAAGGTGATTGAACATTACAATAAAATATTACATGTTGTAAATCTAACAGCATACGGTGACACATTATCATTATTACATAGCAACATACTTTCACTAAATTTTAGTACAACAGAAAACAAACCACTATTGGACAGCGTATACAAAAATTTTGCTATAGTTGAAGGAAAAATAGAAAACTTAAATCCGCATTTTAGACGAAAACGAGGACTAATAAACATTTTAGGGAAAGGACTGAAAATCGTAGCTGGAACTATGGATAGCGAGGACGAAATAGAAATTAGAAACTCATTAAAAACAATATACGAAAATGAAAGGACTCTAACGAACACCATTAACAACCTTACAACAGTAAATAACTTAATCTCTTCTCAAATCCAGAACATTACTGACCACATAAACAAAAAACAGATACAAATAGGAAATTATATAAATAAATTAAAAGACTTTTTACAAAATAAGATAACAAATATAGAGGACGAAATTATATTCTTAGAACATATTTACCAAATAAATAATGATATTTCACTTTTGCGCGACCATATAGATGACATCGGACAGATAATGTTTTCTTGCAAACTAGGCATAATTCCCTCGGACATACTTACTAAAACAGAACTTGACTTAATATGTAACTGACTTTGATAGTTATACAAATGCTAAAGTAGCAGTGGCAGTACAGGACAATAACATTATACTTATTCTCCAAATTCCCCAATATTCAAAGAATATTCTGTCAAAAATAATATTCGAGCCAATCCCAAATATAAATAATAAGTCTATTAATTTAAGTATATACGAGATATTTGTAGATTCAAAAAACAATATTTTCGACACTAACATTAAAGAAAATTTAGAAAAAAACTTAATTAAGTTATCTGACGAATGTTTACTGAGCATTATAAACTTCGAAGAAGCACAGTGCAATATGCAGAATATGATTGAAACACAAATATCAGAGATTGTCGAAGGAATACTTGTATTTAAGAATTTCTATTCAAAGATAGAACGTAATTGTAACAAAATAAATATTAAATTGAAAGGAAACTTTTTGATAAAGTTTGAAAATTGTGAAATCAAAACACTTAACAAAACATTTTCTAATATAAAAATAAAAACTAACGACAAATTTATTTTACCAAATTTTATTACAAAAATTAAAGAAAAAACTCTGAAAAATGACAATATGGCTAACTTGAAACTAGAAACTTTATATGTAGAACAAGTTAAACATGCAAATTCAATTCAAAAAATTATTAATCAAAGTGTGTACTCAAATTTACTAATGCCCCTATTATGATTCACAACTGAATTGCATAGTTGAGTTGTAGTTGTCAAATTCTTATTATGGATTACAACTCAACTCAACTTTCAATCGGCTGTTCAATAAGTTGTCTTCGTTAAGTTGTTACGAGTATTATGATTTACAACTATTCTGAGTTTAGTTGTATAAGCTGTCAAACTGCGACAACTACTTTTTATCAGTTGTGTTTCTGCCTGCGAGTGATAAAGCTGGAAAAAACAATGTAACTTTCAATAAATTTTGGAAAATATACAATTAGAATTTATATGTACATATACTAAAATTAATTTCAGCAAAATTACAAAAAAAAAAAAAAAAAAAAAACAGGAAATTGACCGCCTAATTGAGTAGTCAAAGCTGCTTTGATCCATTGTGAACAGATGTGTTGTTCAATAATATAATAGTTTATTCAGCAAATTACTAATGAATCAAAAAATATATGAGTAGCTTATTTTGTTTTCTTTAATGCATTTACGCACTTGGCAGTTGGTAATTCCAATAAGTTATTTCGACTTCGAATGCTGCGTCGGTACGCATACGATCCACATTTTTTTCCTCTGAATCTTCCGAAAAATACATTTCGACAGATACATATATCCATTTTTATAAATTAATTTATATAAATTTTCCAAAAGTATTATCAACACACTCTGAATATATGTACCTACATATGCATGTATGTATCTAATAGATGATTCAAGTTGTCATATTAAGGTTGAGAAGAACTTAACGAAGACAACGAAAATGAGTTGTAAACCATAACGCAATGAAATAGTTGAGTTGAGTTGTAACATTGACAACTCAACTTAGTTGAGTTGTGAATCATAATAGGGGCATAAATGTAAGCATTAATATCATAATTATAATTACGATAATTTTATTAACAATATTTTTCCTACGTAATATAAGAAGTAAAATGTCCATATTATATGTTTCGTCGGAGCCTCACTCTAACGATGGGGGAGTTATAATAACCCCTAGGAAAATCATAATTTAATGACCATTTCATGATTTTCTTAGTGAAGAATGTTTGTCCACAATAAAGCGTACAAACATTCAAATATACTAACACTTGAAATTAGTTCTCATATACAAATATACAAACATATAAACGAGACTTATTTTCTTTACACTTCTTTGTCGAAATGCATTTTTGTCCACAACAATTGTGCACAAACATGCATATTTAAATATAAAGACACTTCAACTTTATTGCCCCATATTTTATTGCCGTATAAAATATGATTTTCATAAGAAACCCAAATTCAATAAATATATTTACGTGTACTTGAAATTGGTTTTCATTACACTTCTCTATTGAAATGCATTTTTGTCCACAACAATTGTGCACAAACATGCATATTTAAATATAAAGGCACTTTAACTCTATTGCCCTATATTTTATTACAGTTGAAGTATGATTTTCCCAAGAACTCCAAAACCAATAAACCCTAAGTAGATCAATAAATTAATAAGCATTTTCTTTGTTGGACATTTTAACTTCGTATTTAATATTAAGAAGTTTTAGTTTTTAAGTCAGTCTTAAGATAGATTCCAAATAAAAGCGAAAGCAGAAAAGAAATAAAATTTGTTTTTTTTTATTTTGAAATTTTCTCTACGCAAAAGTATGTACCCTTGTAGATTCCGAGAAGCTTCTACAGGATTTTCATGAACGCTTAGAAAAGCCGTATCATCAGCAAATGTTGACGTGTGAATGATACTGCTTAACGGTAAGTCAGAGGCATATATTAAATAAGGTAAAGGACCGAAGATACTGCCTTGAGGGACTCCGGCTTCAATCGACTGCGGGGGGCTTGAAAAATTGCCTTCCTTAACTACAAATTTTCGTTCCTCTAGATAGCTTTTTAAGAGCCTGACGATGTTTGCGGGTAGATTTTGTGTTAATTTGTGGACAAGACCTTCGTGCCATACTTTATCAAAGGCCTGTGCGACATCAATAAAAAGCGCTGAACAATATTTCTTTTTTTCAAAAGTGTCTCTAACGACATTCACAAGTCTGTGAGTTTGTTCAATAGTGTTATGCTGACTGCGAAAACCGAATTGATGATCTGGAATACATGCACTGCTAGTTCCTATAGGAGTCAGCTTGCTCATGTACAGTTTTTCAAAAAGTTTCGCCATATTGGACAATAGACTGATAGGCCGATAGGATTCAACCTTTGTATGATCCTTACCGGGCTTTGGTATCATAGTAATCATCGAAACCTTCCATTCTGCCGGATAGTATTGCAGTCGTAAAATACTATTAAAGATGAATAGTATTATTCGTTTTGCAATGAAAGGCAATTTTTGCAGCATTTTTATGCTTATTCTATCAATACCTGGGGCTTTTTTTGAGTTTAGACTTGTAATAGCCTTATGAATCTCCACAATATTAAATCTTAGCGGAATTTCTGGTAAAGCGACGACTGGCGGTAGTTCAGTAATATCAGCAGAAATATTTGGAGTAAATACCTTTTCTAAGTGTTTAACAAAAAGAGCACCTTTTTCAGCATCAGTTCTTGCCCAGTCACCATTTGAAGCTCGTAATGGAGGTTTACATATCACCGGCCTTTTAAGTCCTCTGGCTGCACGCCACAGCGAATAATCTGTTGATGGTGTTGCATCGAGTTCTTGCAGAAATTTTTGCAGTGAAGCTGTTTTTTCTGTTTGCAAAACTTTTCTAAGCTGCTTGGTACACTCCTTAAGCCTTAATTTTAGCTGAGGCGATCTGTATCGTTGCCATTCTCGTCGAGCTCTCCGTTTTTCAGTCAATAGCCTTTCTATATCTGCACAAAAAATATTTTTAAATCTCGCTTGTTGTTTTGGTTGAATTGAAGAAGCATTAAGAGCAGCTTGTTTAGCATGTGCTTCAAACAACCTAATAGAATTTTCAATGTCAGTAGGTGTACTCAATGGCATATTTTCCGTGCAATGAGCACTCAAATATTTTTTGTATTTCAGCCAGTTAATACGTGCAGATGTCAGCGGTAAATCACATGTTGGTCTTGCGGTTGTGTGTGAGTAAATAGTGATAATAGTAGGCGAGTGATCTGAAGACAAATCCAAAGATGCTTCCGTCATTTCGCTGGGCACACCTTTCGAGATTCCAAAGTCGATAACATCAGGAATTTTTTGTCGATCCGTTGGCCAATATGTTGGCTGACCACTTGAAACTACATTCAAACCCATTTTTGAAATTGTGTCAAACAAAACACGACCCTTAGGACTGATTAAACGTGAACCCCAAAAAGTGTGTTTAGCATTGTAGTCGCCAGCTGCTAGAAAACGGGACCCCAGTGTTGTATAAAATGCGGTATATTGACTCTCTGAAATTGAAAACTACAGTTGCAAAATATTGTTTAAAAGTACATAGGTGGCAGGATAAAGACATTAAATAAAAAATAAGATAATGGCTGTCAAAAAACCAGAAATATACATACGTTTGACACTTTTTATACACAAAGCTACCAAAGCATAAAATAAACAATTGTTACTGTGCTGCCATCCTTCTACTTCGATTACAAAACAACTGACATTTGTTATCGTCAATCACAAATGGAGACTATCAAAATAATTTTACGTCAAAATAAAATATCAAAAGATTTTGATTTTCATCAATCAGAGCCGACAACGTATACGTGTACCCGAAAAAGCACGACTGCACGCACACACTTAGAACGTTGATGTGTTTTTTTGATCGTCTCCAGAGGGCATTACATTAAAATTTACACAACCGTTCTTGATATCACAGTAAACTAAAATAAAACTAAAGAATAATGAGCATTCGTATTGTCTTTGTCTTCCTTCTTGCTTATTGCACTGTTCCCTTTTTGTTGTATTCTAACAGCCATACCTAAACAAGAGCGGAAAGCGGAACGTTTTCTACCGCTTAGCGTTAACGCTGAAATACCATACCTAAACAAGAGCGTCAACGCTTTGTTATAAAAACATAACCGAATAATACATTCATCTATACAACAAACACAACAAAAAAATTCCGCGGAAATCAAAAGTATAAATTTGTATGTGTGTATGTTTCAAACTGTGACAAAAATATAAATAAAAATTATTCATTCAAATACGAAAAAATAAATACAAATCAAAATTTCACACTTTAAATAAAATACAATTGATTACAACAATTGTCAGCTGGGCTTGTAAGACTACCTTATAGTCATTGTATCACGTGTGCTTGCCTTTTGCAGCTAACTTCACTATTAAACGCGCTGTCAAAATTGGATTTTCCAATTGCAAAATATTGCCGCCGCGTTATTTCGGTATGCTCCATACAAATTGTATGGGCATGAGAACTTTTGACAGCTAAAAAACGCTTGCCGCTCTTGTTTAGGTATGACTGTAAGGCTCTCAAGTGCCCAGCGGCGAATTTATCGATTACAGAAGCAATGATGTGATGCACATATGTAAGACAGTAACGCACACGAGCTCAATTACACCCTAGTATACTTTTTCGAATGCATATCCGCATTCCGAGAGTGAACGGCTACCACTTGCACACAAACTAAGCAGGATAGTGAAGTGTTCATTCAATAAATATAAACGCATTACTGTTTCACACACATTGTAAATAAGCAGTAGACAGTCTATACATAATCTCGCTTACTTGGTGGGGAAGTAGAAAGCGCTTTGCCCACTACTTCACACACAATGTAAGTAAATAGTAGATAGTCTATTTACAATCTCGCTTACTTCGTGGGCATTTAGAAGGAGTATAATCTTTTTTTATATAACAGCAAATCCTATAAAGAATGGAAACTTCAAATAATTATTCTGATATAATTTTTTTTTTATTTCAAACTAAATAAAAGATTTATTCATTTTTAATTTATATATGTGACCTGCTCCACGAAAAGGGACCTCTGCGCCGAAAATTTTTTTTTTACTCTTTGAGTGATTCTTATAGGAAAAAAAACGCTCTTTTAAATGCCGCAAACCTCAAGTTTCTATGTGTTTTAGTTTTTTACAAATCACCTGTAAAGATGAACATAATTAATGAAAATCATCGGTGCAGATACGTAGCTCAAAACTAGGCGCTTTTTTTAAACGCGTTTTTCTCAATAACTTCTTTTCGGCGCAGAGGTCCCTTTTCGTGGAGCAAGTCACATATATGTATGTAAAAAAAAAACAAAATAAATAATAAAGTAATTGTTACATTGACATTTCATGTTGATTTTTAATTTCATTATTTTGCTTTTGTCGATTATCATAATTTCGTATTGAAATTCTATTCTTTGACAACCGAAAAGCATTACGAATGTCTTGTATGTATATATTTTGGGTATAACCATCACGTGAATTTGCCGCTGAAAGTAAAAAATTGCTCTATTTAAAAATTTAAATACCAGCACTTTAACTTTTCACTTATACACTTTCACTATTAAAATTTTCAACCGTTTCATAATTGCGATCAGATATTTCTAATGTGTTATTCACGATTTTTTCAATACAACTAAGTTCATTTTTTTGGTTTATTACTTTGATTTCGTTTTTTCATTAAATGTCTTATATTTCTGGATCTATGTATATGGATATTTATCCATTTTTACCTTTCCCAAACTGATTTTAAATCTATCCGCTTTGAATAACAGGCGACACACTTTTGATTTACAACTGAAGAAAACTAAAAAAATAAACTACTTTACAAATTAGCAAATGAACAATAACGGGACAGAACAAAAATTCATACATACATATGTATGTATGTGCGTATGTATATTTATATGTTAGCGAATGTACAGGTCCAAGAATTGTACAATGCCCGTTCATATAAGTATGTAAGTATTAAACATGTACATATACAACAACAAAATAGCACCTTTTTTTTTTTTTTTTTATTATTAATTAATGAGTATTTAAAATACTCTTCAGAGTTTAAACCATTTTTGAGTTATAAAATTTAATTTAATTTATACATTGTTAACAAGATCTGGAAAATTAATACTATTTCTGATTAAATTTACACATTTTCTTTTATATATATTCAAATTATTTTCAGTTTTAATATTATTTGGAATTTTATTATACATTTGAAGCCCTTTGTAAAACAGTGATCTCTGCATATATTTCTTTCCCTATATAGGGAAGAAATAATGGCAAATGGGAAGTTTATCGTCTGCTACGAAATCGGACTAAGTCTTTGATCAAGAAGCAGAAATCCGAATACGGGAGACGAATCTTTCAAGGTTGCGATACAAAGCAAATGTGGGATAAACTGCGCAGCACCGGTGCGGTAACTGAAACTGGAACTTCATCTTCTATTAATATCAATGCCGATATTAATGATCACTTTATTAACAATCAATTGAATGCGGTCGATAATGAACCCATTTTAACAAACAATTTCACCGTTTCTGATAGTTTTACCTTTAATAATATTACTGAGTGTGAGTTATTCAGCTCCTTGTGCAGATTTAAATCTACTGCTATTGGTGCTGATGGTATATCTCTAAGCCTAAT
Source organism: Lypha dubia (assembly GCA_947311025.1). NCBI lineage: Eukaryota > Metazoa > Arthropoda > Insecta > Diptera > Tachinidae > Lypha > Lypha dubia. The sequence continues at coordinate 74,621,339 of OX371260.1, forward strand.
TAAAATTGTTTATCCTTACATTACCAGACATCTACTGTATTGGGTCAATAACATCCTAAAATTCTCCACCTTGCCTATTGACTGGAAGATTGCTCGCATTGTTCCAATTCCCAAGAAAGGAGGCTGTATGTCTGTAGACAATTTGAGGCCAATTAGCATTTTGCCTATTTTCTCTAAAGTGGTGGAAAATGTTATGAAGGTGCAGATGCTGAGTTTCTTAGACAGCTATAGACTGATAAGCGGATGCCAGTACGGCTTTCGTCCGGGACGCAACACTAGCTATCTGCTGACCGAACTGACTGACTTGATAAGAGAAGACTTAAATAGAGGAAATGTTAGTGTTTTAGTAACAATTGACCTATCCAAGGCTTTTGGTCAGGTTAAGCACTCAAGTCTTGTGTATAAGCTAAATACGATTTACAAATTTTCTAAAACCGCTGCCGCTTAATATGGTCTTATCTCATCGTAAACAATACGTCTATGTCAATGGTACGATGTCAAATCTAAGATATGTTAATTCTGGCGTTCCCCAGGGTTCAGTGCTTGGACCGATCCTGTTCAGTATTTTCCTAAATGATTTTTTTGATTACGTAAATGATATTAATTGTAGAGCTTTGGCTTTTGCGGATGATATACAGCTGCTTTGGACAGGGGATAATCTACGTTCCTACGCTTTTCAGCACACAATAAACCAGGAGTTATCTGCTGTAAACCCAGATAAAACAAAAGCCTTAATCTTTGGTGCTTCTAGTGGGGAACCTCTAAACTTTGAACTAAGGATATCCGATTCAGTAGTCATTATTGATGACAAATTATCTTTTGGAGACCATATTGATGGCCTATCTAATAAAGTGGTTGCAACCCTAAGTAGATTATACCGACTGAATTTATATTTGCCTCTACACGTTAAAAAAAACAGTTACAAATGCCCTTATAATGTCACGTATAAACTACTGTTTGGAAGTCTATTCTGGATGCAATCTGGGAAATAGGAAAAGAATTAAATCAATGATTCACAAAGTAGTGAGATTTGTTTACGGACTTCGTTTAAGAGCGCATGTGTCCCTTCACCTGAAACAATACCTAAATCTGAAATTTGATGATTATCTGATAATTTGGTGCAGATGATATCATTTTTAAGATCTTCCAGAAGCCCCCAAATCTATATTCCTCGCATCTATAATGCCTAACAGTAGTTATAAAAGGAATAGATTCAAGCGTGGATCCGAAAGAGGTAAAGTCTGGCCTTGAAAATAGTGGCTTTAAAGTGAAAAATGTTTCAAACATTAAAAACAGGGAAAAAATCCCCCAACCTATTTTTAGAGTCGAGCTACAGCCAGGCGACTTGAAAATAAAAAAAATGAATCGCACCCTTGTTGCATCGAAGAGTTACCGTTGAGATGCCACATAAAAAAACTGGACCTATCCAATGCATGAACTGTCAAGAATTTGGCCATACCAAAACTTATTGCAAGTTGCCTACCGTTTGCGTTGTATGTGGCGAGTTACACAGTACCGCTAACTGTGACAAAATAAAAGGTGCTACCAAAGCAAAAAAATGTAATAATTGCGGCGGAAACCACACTGCCAACTATAGGGGCTGCCCTCTTTATTCTCTTTTTAAGAATTCATCAACCAAAAAAACCAGTGCTACTCCCGCTCAGCCTAAAACCCCTATTAACTATCCACAGTTACCTCAACCGTCCACCAGCCAAAATCAATTTTCAAACATTTTCAAGTCTAACGCGACTAGTGCTCAACAACAAGCTAACAACAAATTTTCATACGCTAGTATTTTAAAAAGCAATCAGAGTACGGCGCAAAAAACCGTAAATGTAAATGAAGATTCGGGGTATAATTTTAGTCGTATTGAAGCCTCAATTGAGAGCTTAATACAAACTGTAAATACTTTTACTCTCAACATGTCCTGTATGATGCAGGAAATGTTGAAAATGCAGTCTACCTTGTTGCAGGCTGTACTAAGCAAACCATGAACTTAAAAATCTGTTTTTGGAACGCAAACGGCATCTGCCAACATAAAAACGAAATAGAATATTTTCTTCAGGATAAACAAATCGATGTTATGCTTATCTCAGAAACTCATTTGACATCTCGAAGCTGTTTCAGAATTAGTGGATATAATTTTTACGACACCAAGGACCCCCGTGGCAGAGCTTGTGGCTGTTCGGGAATCCTAATAAAAACGCGAATAAGACACCACCTGTTGAATGATTTTTGTGAAGATTATCTTCAAGCAACGAACATCTGCATCGAAACTTACTATCAAAAACTTGTAATATCATCTGTCTATTCGCCCCCAGATTCGCAATTACCGAGAGTCAATATACGGCTTTTTATAAATCACTGAGCCTCCGTTTTCTAGCAGCTGGCGACTACAATGCTAAACACACATTTTGGGGTTCACGTTTAATCACTCCTAAGGGACGAATTTTATTCGACACAATATCTAAAATGGGTTTGAATGCAGTTTCAAGTGGACAGCCAACATATTGGCCAACAGATCGACAAAAAATTCCTGATGTTATCGACTTTGGAATTGTGAAAGGCGTGCCCAGCGAGATGGTTGAACTTGAAGCATCTTTGGACTTATCTTCAGACCACTCGCCTACAATTGTCACTATTTACTCACACACAACATGTGATTTAGCGACGACATCTGCACGTATTAACTGGCTGAAATACAGAAATTATCTGAGTGCTCATTGCTCGGAAAAAATGCCGCTGAGAACACCTTCAGACATAGACGATTCTCTCAGGTTGTGTGAAGCGCACGTTAAACAAGCTGCTTTTAATGCTACTTCAAATGAAATAAACCAACCAGTTAGACTTAACAATATTTTTTCTGTAGATATAGAAAGGCTATTGACTGAAAAACGCAGAGCTCGACGAGAATGGCAGCGCTACAGATCGCCCCAGCTAAAATTAAGGCTTAAGGAGTGTACCAAGCAGCTTAGGAAAGTTTCGCAAACTCAAAAAACAGCTTCCCTTCAGAAATTCCTTCAAGAGCTAGATGCAACACCACAAACAGATTATTCACTGTGGCGTGCAGCCAGAGGACTAAAAAGGCCGGTGATATGCAAACCCCCATTACGAGCCCCAAATGGTGACTGGGCAAAAACGGATGCTGAAAAAGGTGCACTCTTTGTTAAACACTTAGAAAAAGTTTTCACTCCGAATATTTCTGCCACCAGTCGTCTCCTTACCAGAAATACCGATGAGATTTAACATGACGGAGATTGAAAATACTATTACTAGTCTTAACACCAGAAAAGCCCCTGGTGTCGACAAAATAAGCAACAAAATGCTTCAAGAATTGCCTTATACTGCAAAAAGAATAATACTATTCATTTTTAACAGTATTCTACGCCTAGAACACTATCCTAAAGAATGGAAGGTTTGCTAATTACTATGATACCAAAGCCCGGCAAGGATCATACAAAGGTTGAATCCTATCGGCCTACTAGTTTACTGTCTAACATTTCAAAACTATTTGAAAAGCTGTATATGAGCAAGCTGATGCCTATAGTGACTAGTAATGGATGTATTCCAGATCATCAATTCGGTTTTCGCAGACAACATAGCACAATTGAACAAACTCACAGACTTGTGAATGTTGTTAGAGACACTTTTGAAAAAAAGAAATACTGCTCTGCGCTCTTTATTGATGTCTCACAAGCTTTCGATAAAGTATGGCACGAAGGTCTTTTCAACATATTACCACAAAATCTACCAGCAAACATCGTAAAGCTTCTAAAAAGCTATTTAATGGAACGTAAATTTGTAGTTAGGGAAGGCAATTTTTTAAGCCCTCCGCAGTCGATTGAAGCCGGAGTCCCTCAAGGCAGTATCTTCGGACCCTTACTTTATTTAATATATGCCACTGACTTACCGTTAAGCAGTAACATTCATACATCAACATTTGCGGATGATACAGCCTTTCTAAGCGTTCACGAAAATCCTGTAGAAGCTTCCCGCAACTTACAAGAATATATATCCAAAATGGAAAAATGGCTCAAACAATGGCGTATAAAAGTCAACGAGCAGAAATGTACACACGTCACTTTTACGTTGCGCAGGGAAACATGCCCGCCTATAAAAATTAACACCGAGACTATACCACAACACACTGTAGTCAAATATCTAGGCGTTCATCTTGATCGTCGTTTAACATGGAAATGGCATATAGACGCAAATTTAACACAAATGAAACTAAAAGCAGCCCAAATGAATTGGCTTATTGGAAGAAACTCTTTACTAAGCCTTGACTGTAAACCTCTCTTATACAACGCGATCCTGAAACCAATATGGTCCTATGGAATCCAGTTATGGGGCACTGCCTCTGCATCGAATGTCGAAAGAATTCAAAGGCAACAGAAAAAAATCCTACGTACAATAACAGCAGCCCCCTGAGTAAATTAACGAAGTTAATTCTTCAGTTTTAAAATATATATGATGTAAATTGGTTTTTTATTTAATCTTTTATTTATTTCAAATTAAAAATATATATGTATATGTAAATGTAAACTTCTATTTTTATTTTATAATATTTTAGAATTGATTGAAAGTTTTCTAACAAAAAAAAAATATTAACAATATAAAAATATGAGTCTTAGATTTAAAAAATATAATATTTTTTTTAAAGTGAGTTGATACAACAGCAAGCATAGTAGTAGTAATAGTAACAATAATAATTATAAATATAAGGTATATAATGTAACTCCCCCACCATTTGTTCAAACATTACTCCCGGAATGTAGAAACTTATTTACAATACATTATCACGGTTACAATTCAATAATATGTATATGTATATGGTTGTACATAAAAATAATGTTTTTTTTTTTTTTTTTTTTTTTTTTTTTTTTAAACAATAATATTTAATTAATAGATATATAAGGTTTAAATATGAATTTATGGTTTAGTACAATTTTTATTTTATTCTTTTAGAATAATCCCTTCCAGTGATTTTCTTCTCACACTTTATATCTTGCAGTTCATTTTGGTATTTATATCTTCGTTTTACTATTTGTCTATCACGTTTACAGCCTTTTTCATCAATAAAATTAGTTTTATTCTTTACTTTTACTTCTTTTAAAATGTACTTAGGTTTCTGTTTTAAATTATGAAAACCAAGGTTTTTCACTAATTCTCTTTTATTATAATCATGACATTCTTGTCTATTTGAATTAATTTTCTCAATTCTTTCAATCTTTTTATCGTGAACAGTTTTATGTAAGGATTCCCAAACGGATTTATCAACTTTATTATGAAGTAGATCATTTGGTTTATATCCAGTAGTACTATGTATACTGTCATTGTAAATTTGTACAGATTTAAAAATCAAAGCCTTTTCATTTGTATCTTTATTTTCCTTTTCTAATTTAAATAGTCGAATGTGCTCATTTAAAGTTAGGTGAAAACGCTCTATGTCGGAATTGCCCGTATGAGTGTTAGGGGATGTAAAATGAAAATCTATTTTTTTACTACTTAAAAAATTTTTAATATACACCGTATTAAACTCATTATCGGCTATAATCTTACATGGTTTACCTAAATTAGCAAACCTTTCCCTGAGGACTTCTACTATAGTTAATGAATTTTTGTCATTCAAATGATGAATTGATACGTGTTTTGTAAGTTTGTCGATACATGTTAAAAATGTTGTATTTTTGTTTAGAAACTAAACATCAATGTGAAGATTTTCATTTGATGTTAAAGGTGTTTCTGTTACGCATAACTTGGTTTTTATTGGTTGCCTATCGTACTTACACATGTTGCATATAATGCAATTCTTTATATATTTATGTATTTCTTTTTTTAAATTTGGATAGTAAATAACATTTTTTAATTCTAAATATGTCTCTTCAATTCCTCTATGGTTTTTATCCGTATGGTACTGATCTATGATTTCCAAAAGAGTTTCAATATTAAAAACATCTTTTATGAATTTTGAACAATATATGAATTTCATTTCAGGTGCATTTGAAAAATATTGTACTAAAGTTTCTTGAAAATTTTTATGTATAGTAAAGTTATTGCAAAAAATTGCTACAGTTCCTTTTATAGGAAATATTGGTTTCAGAAATTTTTTTATCTTTTCCTCAAAATATTCCTTTATTGTAATGGTATGTCTAGTCTTATTTCCAAATATAATTTCTTTTTTGTATTGATACTTGTTTCCTAAATTTATTATTATTTGATTTTTATATATATTTACTGGAGATTCTGAAATTGGAATGTAGTCATTTAGATTTTCGTTTCCACTGTGAATTGTTGCTAAATCAGATTGAATATCTTGTTCTGCTTCTGTTATAGCATTAATATTAAGGCGGCTAAGATAGTCAGCTACTTTATTTGTTTTACCCTTAATATATTCTATATCAAAATCATATTCGTTTAGCAGAATTTTCCATCGTTGTAATTTGCAATTGGGTTCTTTCATTGAGTTAAGCCATATAAGTGGCCTGTGGTCTGTTTGAATTTTGAATTTTCTACCGAATAAGTAGGGTCTAAAATATTTTACAGACCAAACAATTGCCAATAACTCTTTTTCTATTGCACTATAATTTATTTCGTGTTTATTTAATGTTCTTGAAGTAAAAGTAATTGGGTGACCATTTTGTGATAATACTGCACCTAATGCTGCATTGCTAGCATCTGTAGTTAAAACAAATAACTTATCAAATAAAGGATACGCTAAAACTGGTTTATTACATAAAACATCTTTTAGTTTATTAAAAGAATCAATGTATCTTTGATCATTAACGTTGATCACTGAACCTTTTTTTAGATTTGATATCATAGGTAGTGCTATTTGACTAAAGTCTTTTATAAATTTTCTATAAAAACCAGTTAGTCCTAAAAATTATCTAATTTCCTTTATTGTTTTTGGCAATAGAATTTTTTTTATTACATTAATCTTATCAGGGTTTAGTTTTATACCTTCAGGTGTTATGATATGTCCCAAGTATTCCGATTCATGTTTAAAGAAATTGCATTTACCAACCTGAACTTTAAGGTTGTATTGGGATAATCTCTGAAAAATTTTCTTTAGTGATAAGGTATGTTCTTCAAGAGAAGTTGAAAATACTAAAATATCATCGAGGTATACCACGCATATATTGTTAATATAGTCCTGAAGCACTTCATTCATCATCCGCTGGAATGAGGCTGGAGCATTTTTTAGGCCAAAAGGCATTCTGGTAAATTCGTAGTGACCTCTTGATGTCGAAAATGCTGTCTTATGTCTATCTTCTTGTGTAATTAAAATTTGATGAAATCCTTTTGCAAGATCTATTGTACTAAAATAAAGTGATTTACCTAGTTTTGAAAAAAGATCTTCCATATTGGGTATTGGAAATTTGTCTTCAATGGTAGAATCATTAAGTTTTCTGTAATCAACTACAACTCTCCATTTCTTTTGACCAGAATTATCAACCTTTTTAGGAACAACCCAAATAGGAGCATTATATGGGCTATTGGATTTTGTTATAATTCCTGAATCTAACATTTCGTTTATTTGTTTCTCTACTTCTTCTTTATGAATTTCAGGAAAGCGATATATTTTGGAATAAATTGGTATATCATTTTTTGTTCGGATTTTGTGTTTATATTTACAGACAGATGATAAATTTTCTCCTTCAATATAAAAAACATTATTAAATGTTTTAATTATTTCCATTAGAGCAAAAATTTCTTCTTCATTAGAGTTTTGTGCTTCTAACTTTCGTTTTAAGTAATCAATCCTTGGCTTATTAAAGTTTATTTCAAAAATTGTATCTAAGTTTTCATCATGTTCAACAATTTCATATGATGATTGATTAAATATTAAAGGAATTTTGGAATAATTTGTTATAAGCAAGTTATTTTTAAAATCTATTCTTGCTTTTAATGATCTCAGTATATTACAACCAATAATACCATCGAATTCATTATTAATCTCTGTTTCCAACATTTCTATTTTTGAATTAGGACAATTAAACTCTTTAAAAAAAGGTATAGTAATTTTGGAGGTTGTAATAGTTTTAGAACAAATTGTATTCAAAATTATTGGACGTTCAAGTTCACTTCTAAATGAACTGTGAAATAAACCTTTTCTAATTAATGTTGTTCCAGATCCTGTATCTATCAACAATTTTATTGGTAATGTTTTTGTTCTTACTATTATGAAGGGAAGAGTTCTTCGGCCGGTAACTGAAAATTAGATGTTTGTATATTATCTACATCCATTTCTGCTATGCTATTAGTATTACTACGTTGAGTTTGGTTGGAAAAATTATTGTCAGTAAAATATCTAGAGTTATTTTGTCTATTTTGATTAAAACTATTATTGGGTCTATTTGAAAACTTTTTAGTTCTATTCTGTTCAAAATTACTTGGATTTAAAAAAGTATTTTGATAATTTCTTGGATTATTATATTTATTAGAATAAGCATTTTGTTCGTTTCTAATCTGATATTGTTGGAAATCATTTTGTGTATTATGGTTAGAAAAAGATCTGTTTGCATTATTAAAAGATTGAGAAAATGAATTACCGTCATTTTGAAAATTTTTATTTTGGAAATTGCAGTTGCTATTATAAAATTTTGATGAAAAAGATTGCGAGTTCTGACAGTTTTGGTAAAAGTAATCCGATTCAACCAAAATTTCTTTTGCTTTCAATAAAGAATGGGGATTTCTTGCATTAAGAACTAATTTTGGCTCACTAGGCAGTTTACTAATAAATATTTTTAAAACCATTAATTCATTATTTTTACAGCTAAACCATTGACTATCTTGTTCAGCACAAGTTTTTAGGTTTAATTTAGTTAACAATTTTATTATATAATCATAAAATTCACTAATATTGTTTCTCAACTCTGCTGTTTTTATTTTGTTTATTATATTTTCTGCACTATTCGTTATATTAAAATTAACCCTTAAAATTATTTTTACCTCTTCCCATTTAGTAGGATTGTTATTGTTAATTAATGTGATGTTTGCTTTTCCAACAATTTTATTTCTGACCCTTAAATTGAATAATGTCAGTAAAGTTGCTTCAACGTGTTTAAATAATTCATCAACACGTGATATAAATATTTGTAGTTCCTCTGGTTTTCCATCATAACAAGGGACACCGTCCAGTAGTTGAAATGCTTTGATTGACATAATTGACTTCTTGTTTTGTAAATTTTATTTCAAGTTTGCTAATCTTCTTCTTTTTGATGCACCAAATATTCGCTGGTTTGTTATACGTATAAACGGTTTAAAGTTGATATTTTATTGTACTTTAAAATTGTAAAATGGTTGCGAAAAATAACGATATAAAGTTTTTTTTTTATGCTTTATGTTAGTTCGAGAAAACCGACTGCGCCAGTAAATTAACGAAGTTAATTCTTCAGTTTTAAAATATATATGATGTAAATTGGTTTTTTATTTAATCTTTTATTTATTTCAAATTAAAAATATATATATGTAAATGTAAACTTCTATTTTTATTTTATAATATTTTAGAATTGATTGAAAGTTTTCTAACAAAAAAAAATATTAACAATATAAAAATATGAGTCTTAGATTTAAAAAATATAATATTTTTTTTAAAGTGAGTTGATACAACAGCAAGCATAATAGTAGTAATAGTAACAATAATAATTATAAATATAAGGTATATAATGTAACTCCTGGTATGTCAGAAACCATCGAATTCATAAAGACCTAGACGTTCCGTTGGTGAAGACAGTATTTTCAAAACACGCGAAAAAATATATAAAAAAACTTGAGTTGCACCCAAATCCACTTGCGCGCAATATTCTTCATTATAGAGGCCACACCCGGCTGAAAAGAAGGGATACTCTTTTTCTCAGCCGTTCACGAAATTAAAAATTTTGTTTAGCATTGGCTAAACTTATATTTAATATTTTTTAGATTTAAGATTTGAAAAACTTATTGATAAGTTAATTTATAATTAAAGATTCAATAAATAATAAAATTATCAAAAAAAAAAAATCTATAATGCACTATACGAGTTCTCTTTTGTTGTGCGAGTCGCACGGTTGTGGAATGCACTACCTAGAATTTTCCGTTCTTTCTCTTACTCCGTTGGAATTTTTAAGCGTATGCTTGTAGAGTTATTTAATGTTAATCACTACTAATGTTTACGAATTTTTCACATATCTTTTTTCCCTGATTTATGGCTTGTGTTTTATTTATTTACACCATATAGCTGTTAGGATGTTCTTCATGTTCTATCATAAATTATTACATCTTTGTTATGGTACCTTATTTAAATGTAAGTTTATTATTTATTATAATATGTTATTATCTTAAGTTCTTATTTAATGGCTTGTTCTTAATATTAACATTGTAATATAATTTTATTTGCCAAAAGGCTACATGAATTACAAATGGATAAATAAAATTAATTAATTAATTAATTACAGACAAACTTATTAGGTTCTCTAAGACACTTATTTCTGACCGAAGGTAGAACATTAGTCAATAATGTTATTAATCCTACAGAAGAATTCGCTAATTTACACGACCAATCAATCGACGAAAGGTACAATAATAATTTGGATGATTTAGAAAAGGTACCCGATATTGTGAAGAGCTTGAGAGAATTTTCAGGCAAACACACCGAATTAATTCTTGGAAGAAGAGTGTGGCAAGAGTACTATCCCTATACGATAGCTCCAGAGGCACTCCCAAATATTACGCCATTATTATGACAATTAGGAATAAAATAATAGGAGAAGCTGACGCGGCTTTAGAAGCATACAATACACCGCTTGAATGGCGGGCAATTGCGGCATGCTTAACCCAACACTATGGTGACCAGCGTGACCAAAAACGTTAGAATATCAATTACAGTCATAAGTACAGGGCAATTCATCGGTCAACGACTTCTATCAAACTGTCTATCCACACCTCACTTTAATCCTCAATAAAATCTTTTGTATGGAAGCAAGCAATGAATCAATTAAGCTATTAACTCAAACCTATAGAGAGAAAGCCTTGGACACTTTTATTAGGGATCTTAAAGGTGATCTACCTAGATTACTTGGTGTTCGTGAACCCAAGGATCTCCCTCACGCGTTGTATCTCTGTCAAAAACTAGATAACCAGACGAATCGAAATACTTTATCAGGGAATAACGTTAAAAATCCAGGACCATTACCAATTTTTGCTAAAAGATACCCAGTGCACCAACCATCAAAACAATTCGCACCTCACCAGTCATATTCACAAAAACCTCAATTTATGCCCAATTTCATGCACCGACAGCAAATGGCCTCTAACCAAGGACATTATCAGCAAAATGGCTATGTTTCGCCTCCACGGCCACCAAAGCCTATGATACGACCAGAACCTATGGACATAGATACGAGTCTGAGAACAAAACAAGTAAATTATATGAACAGACCTGTCGAAAATAGGATATGGAAAACACCACAATCAAATCAATATGGACCACCAAATAAAATCCAACGAAACTACCATATTCAAACACAACCCATAGATCACCTACAACAACAAAACCCGACCAGCTACCAACCAGAAAATGATTTCTTAACAGAAGACAACCACCAATACTGCGAGGAATCATTAGAACATCAGAGCGGTTCGACGACAATCGATTCTGATGATGATGTAATTACAAGTCTAAGTGATATTCAATTTTTAGAGTAAGGAGTTCCTCATTGCCATACCTAGAATGTAAAATGAGGAATGGAAACTGCTAAAAATACTAATAGACACTGGTTCTAACAAAAATTATATAAAATCCGAAATAATTTAAAATCCAATAAAAAATGAGTTTCCATTTACTGCGAACTCTCTAGCAAGAAATATCAAAATTACACATTACACAAAAGCTAATCTTTTTGGCTCTAATAACATAACTAAATTTTATATTCTTCCTTCACTCTCGTCTTTCGACACCATCTTGGGCAACGACACACTTAGAGAATTATCAGCAATAATAGATACTAAAAATAATATTTTGCGAATCAAAAATCTCAAATACCAATTAAAACAATTTCATTCTCAGGATATCAATAAAATTAATGTTCAAACGTAACATCTTGATACCCAAACGATTAAAGTACTTTCAAATTTAATAAGCCAATTCCCAGATCTCTTTACCGAACCGAATGAGAAACTAACATACACATCAAAGGTAACAGGAGAAATCCGTACGACCTCTGATACACCGGTTAGTCACCAGTAAGTCATACCCCTATCCAATGCACCTTAAAGATGAAATAAATTCCCAAATAGAAACATTTCTAAACGACGGTATCATAAGACCTTCACGATCACCATACAATTCGCCTGTATGGATCGTCCCAAAAAAAAAGTAGACCAATCCAATGAAGAGAAATATAGAATGGTAATAGATTACCGGAAGCTAAGCTCTGTCACAATTGCAGACAGATACCCAATACCAGAGATAAACGAGGTTTTATCACAATTGGGAAAAAACAAATACTTTTCAGTTATAGATCTGAAAAGTGGCTTTCACCAGATTCCTTTAAAGGAATCGGATGTCGAGAAGACCGCCTTTTTAGTCAATAATGGTAAATACGAGTTTACTCGTTTACCATTTGGTCTTAAAAATGCACCTTCCATATTCCAACGAACATTGGATGATATTTTAAGAAAACATATAGGGAAACGATGATTCGTCTATATAGACGACATAATAATATTTAGCAAAGATAAACAAACTCACCTACAAGACATAGGAAATATTTTCGAAACCCTTCGCGACGCAAAGATGAAGGTACATGTTGATAAGTGCAAATTCTTAAAAAATAACGTTGAATTCCTTTGATTTATCGTACCTTTTTTTTATTTTTATTTGATTGATGAGCTTGAGGTCAATTTTTTTATAAAAACCTTATAAAATTTTATTTATCGATATTTCGCTACTCCTTTGTGTAGCTTTTTTTTTTTTTTTTTGGATAAATTTTATTATTTATTGAATCTTCAATTATATATTGAAACATCAATAAGTTTTTCAAATCTTAAATTTAAAAATAATAAACAAAATTTTTAGTTACAACTGTTGATTTTTGATGTTTTACATCTCTCGTGTACGGCTGATAGAAAGAGTGTCCCTCCTCCTAAGCCGGGTGTAGTGTATTCTACATTATAATATTATTTATTATTATTTATATCATAACTTTATTTATATTATTTATATAGCATTAAATCTGAGTGACCCTAATGTAAATTTCTAAGGACATTCCTCCTTGGAATTTGCATTGGAAGAATTGTAGTTTAAGATAACAACTATTATTAAGTATTATGTTAAGTTTGTAGTTTTATGATAACCGTTAAGTTAGTATTTAAGTCCTTGTTTTAACGAAAATAAAACACGCTTTATCTTAGCCTCGGCTTTTTATTTTCTTTTTTTTCTCTGGCATATAAAACTGCCATTTCACTTTACCAGCCAGTGGTGTTTTTAAGCGCCGGCTATTCATTTTTCATTTTTAAAACCACTACACTCATCTTTTTACCACACGGGTGTGGCCTCTATACTATAGAATATTGCGCGCAAGTGGGTTTGGGTGCAACTCAAGTTTTTTAATGTATTTTTTCGCGTGTTTCGAAAATACTGTCTTCACCAACGGAACATCAAGGTCTTTGTGAATTCGCTGATTACGGATATACTAGGGGGCTGCTGTTATTGTACGTAGAATTTTATTTTGTCGCCTTTGAACTTTTTCTACATTCGATGCTGAGGCAGTGACACATAGCTGGATTCCATAGGTCCATATTGGTTTCAGGATCGCGTTGTATAATAAAAGTTTGCAGTCGTATCTGAGAACAGAATAAAAACGAATCCAGCAAAAGTGGAAACCATCACAAACTTCCTCGCACCAAAAACGCTTAAAGTTTTGAGATGTTTTCTTGGACCCTCTGGCTATTACAGACGCTTTGTAAGAGATTACGCTAAACTAGCGAAACCCCTGACAACCCTTTTAAGGGGGGAGGGAGGACAAACATCCAAAAATGTTTCAAAGAAAACACCAATAAAACTTAACAATGATGCAATTGAGGCATTTGGCAAAATAAAAACAGCACTCACGTAAGAAGTAATGCTTCATTATTCCGACTTTACCAAAGAATTCCAATTGACAACAGATGCATCAGAATATGCTATAGGAGCTGTCCTATCCCAAATTGATCAGCCAATAATGTTTATATCTAGAAGACTTAGCAAGACCGAGGAGCACTACGCTACAAACGAGAAGGAGATGTTAGCGATTATTTGGGCTCTCAATTACTTAAGGAATTATCTCTACGGCTCAGCCAAAATAAAAATATTCACAGATCACCAACCGTTGACATGCGCACTAAGTAGCAAAAACAATAACAACAAAATGAAACGTTGGAAAGCCATCCTCGAAGAACACAACTATGAACTACATTACAAACCCGGACGAATGAACGTTGTTGCTGACGCTCTGTCACGACCTCCACAAATAAATTCACTGACGGGAATGAATGCTAAAATAAAAAGATTAGTCAAACAATGCGAAATTTGCAAAGAACAGAAACACGAACGACTCCAGCCAAGCCGTTACTTAATGAAACACCAATCCCCGAATATCCTGGGCAGATGGTTCACCTTGATATTTACCTTACTAACCAAACAGTTGTGTTAACAGCCATAGATAAGTTCTCCAAATATGCAATGGCAAAAATCATCAAATCCAGATCGGCGCAAGATATTAAAGAACCGTTGCGTGAAATATTGGTGAGTTTGGGACCTCCCGAGAGAATAGTTATTGACAACGAAAAGTCACTGGGATCTGCACCGGTGACTCATATGTTGGGAAACCAATTCGGGATCAAGATATTCAAGGCTCCACCATATACCAGTAGTGTCAACAGCCAGATCGAAAGATTCCATTCGACGCTGTCCGAGATAATGCGGTGCGTGAAGGCTGAAAAAATCCATGATTCGTTTAAGGAATTACTTGAGATATCCATTAGTAGTTACAACTATTCCGTACATTCTACTACAGGAAAAAGACCTGTGGATGCATTTTTTGGAAGTGTGAAACCAGAAAACCTCATGGAAGAAAGAAAAAAACATATAGAGACTAAAGGAAAAACAAATAGCAGAATTCGCATTTCACAACAAAAACAGAGCACACCCTAAACAATATTGTCCCGGAGACATAATTTACGTAAAGACCAATAAAAGAATAGGAACTAAGCTGTCACCCAGATACAAAGAGGAAAAGGTGGCGGAAATTTGCAATAACACAATAAAAACTGTTTCAGGCCGAATAGTTCACAAGAGCCTGGGGTCTTATTACGGCTTTCGATATCGAGCTAATTACATCGAAAATTTTTGATTTGTGATTATAGCATTCGATATTGTACAAAAATAAATAAAATTTGAGATGATGGCTTTCGATATCGAGTCATCGATCGAGTGTTTATTTGCAAATATTGCCCGATAGCAAAATGTCAATCGTAAACAAAACAAATGGTTTTCTTAATTTTAAATGCAAACAATAAATTGTGAAAAATGTAAGTTGTATATATTTTTGTAATTTAAAACAATTGTAATTATGGTGTACATTTTACGACAAGTGTGAAAATATAAATTTAAAACAAAAAGTAATACTGGCAGAGTTTATGTCCGGACACCCGAATTTAGCAAAGAACCTATTGCCAAATTGTGTACAGGGAAGAGTTGATGCAAACAATTGTCCATCGACAATCTGAACCGCTGTTTAAATCTAAAAAATATACAGTCAAGAATTTCAGCCTGATTATTTCATTCCAAATACTAAATTTGTTACTTACACTTATGTTGGCAAGGACAGAACGTCGCTCTTATCCCGCATTTGTCTCCTTGTACGAACCAAATGATGTTCTTCTTCTGACTCCGAGGAAGATAAATATGATACCATCAATATTTGTTGAGCCATTTTCTATAAAATACAAACTTTTAATTAAAATAACAAAAATTCTAGTTTTTACTTACATTACTTGTATTTTGTTTTATTTATATTGCATGTAAACATGTGTTGCCACTCTATTACAAATTTAATAAATCTTTTACAATTAGTATGAAAACTCGATTCGATAGCGATCGAAAGCCATCATGAAGAAACTCGATATATATCGAGTTTTATTTTTGCTCGATAGTTCATTCGATATCGAAAGCGGTAATTAGACCCCTGATAAAAACATAATTATTTTTCTTCTTTTCTCAATTACAGACCTTTTCTGCAAATCATAAGTGCCGAAATACAAATCCTGGATTATTCCAATTCCGAGATGACATTTTATACAGGACGGGCTTTAATACAGAATGGAACCTTCAACTTGATACACGTTATAGATATCAAGATATATGAACGGGAACTGAGGCTTATTGGCGAACACATAAATTTCGAAATAAAGAAGTCCAACCCCCTCATGCCATTTCTCCAACACGAGATGTTAGAACTAAAGAATCTTATGAATCATATTCGACCCTTCAAAAAAAACCAAAAGATCCATAAATGAAATTGGTACTGTATGGAAGTGGATCGCAGGTTCACCAGATCGGACAGACTTAGAGATTTTGACAGATAAAATAAATGATAATTTGCGACAGACAGAGAACCAAATTATAATAAATAGACTCTTTGAACGAAAAGTAAATGAATTGATAAATTTGACAAACGAAATAAGAAATCACATACAAAAGACCAACAAAATAAATACTGCAGTCTGCAGCGCTTAGATTTAAATTTGAATTGCAGATACTTAAAGAAGAGGTGCATAATTGTAGAAGAAAACCTATGGGGAAGTTCAGTGGCTCTTATGATATGTGCAGCAATTTTAATTAAAATAGTTTTCAAATATGCCGCAAAAAGGAAGTACGAACTTAATTCTACCAAAACTAGTGTCCAACCTATCTATTCCGAAATTAAGAAAACAATCAATGTAGAACTCAATGATGTGGAAGTTCACCAATCGAGTTTTCCTACAAACGGGGACGTTTGCATCTAAAGGGGGAAGAGTTAACAACAAAAATATTTCTTTTAATTTTTCATTACTATTTAGTTTTATTACTTTGTATTTTATTACCCCACTTCCCCTTTGTCGTTTGTTTTGTGAGTACAACGAACTATTGGATTGTATTATTTTAAAGTGCTTACTATTGAGTTTCTCATTAAGTGTTGCTTTGGATTGTTGAACTCTGAAATGCTTATTATTGTTTATTGATAAAATGTCGCAACACTCATATTTATGAAACCACTTGAGTTGTAATAATTATTATTGGCTTTTGTTTGGATTACTTATTTTTGTTTGTCTAAACATTATTGTATTAATATTTTCTTAGTTGTAAGCAAAATTTGTAATTTTGTACTTTATAAAATCATTTGATAAAAAATAAAAATTCAGTCTTAAAACAACTCAAAAGAAATATAGTTTAATTTTCTTCTAACTTATATATATATATATTCAGACTACTAATTGATTTTGGTTGCGTTCTGCATTGTATTGTGGTTAGCTTTATAGTTACTCTAGAAAAATCAATTTAAAAGTTAGCTTTTCTTGTAGTTAGCTACTCATTTGAAGACAGGGTAGTTTGGTTTTTGTACGTTACAGTTTACTTCGACATAAAGTGCAGAAAAATGGAGAGATCGTAAGTAGAAAAATTTATTGTGCTAATATTGCAGTTTCTCAGAATTTAATATATTTACAGATATTTGAAAATTACAACGAAAGCCCAATTTGAGAGACTTGAGAGAGAAAATATAAATCAAATTTTAACTAAAAATAAATATGTACTATGTACGTAGTATATCTTACAATCATAACATTTAAGCTATAGTATCCGTTCCGATTTAAGTAAAGATGCTTTATATCTTTACGCGGAGACATATTTCGATACAGCCCAACACACCGGGAAAACCACATTTTTCAAAGAACCAAACCTTCGACGCAATTTTTTCTTCTTCACTCATTTCTGTTTTAATCCATTTGCTGCATATTCGCTGCTCCAGCACATCCAACACTTTTTTTTTAAAACAAGTGACATTGTGGATTGAGCTAATCATACCCCTTTCCGACCTATAGCCGATCCAAGTGACAGATTTATCTAAATTTTTGAATTTTGTTATTTCTGTGTACATAAAATATTTTAAGATGTTAAGTTTTGTCAGTAAGATCCTTTATCCCTTTTTTTCAGGATACGCACAATTGTTGCGGTCAGGTTTAATTTGGAAATAAAAAAATAATTTTTTTTTAAATAATTATTACATATTTTATTTTTCATTGCGGTATTTAAAGAAACAATTTTGTTTTTTACTTAAACATAAATACACTTTACATTTTGAACAATAAGTTCGCGTTCCTTATGTACATCCTGCAAGTCGGCAGCATCTTGCTGATGACAAATCATGTTCAAGAGGCCAGTGTTTGTATCCATCAAGTCTTTTGTCTTGGCATGGCTGTTCGGATGGACGATATTTTTTGGCAACATTCTGGGGTGCTTCATCCTCATCTTCAGATTCATATTCAACATTTCTTTTTTTATCTATAGCTACTAGTTGTTTAGCTAATGCCATTTTAAAACTTAGCAAGTCATGGGTATTTTTCCGAAGTTGTGAATTCATTTTGCAATGATCTCTGTATTGCATCCAGGCATTGCAGCACACGAGATCAATGAAATGGATAAAAACTTTTAAAGTCCATTTTCGAGTTTTAAAAAATGACCTGTATGATTCCATTAATTGATCGCAAACATCAACGCCGCCCATACACTTGTTGTATTCCCTGACGATTCTAGGAGCTGGAACTTCTACATACCTTTTCTCTTTTTTTTCCCAGCGTTTCACGTATTCAACTGGGCCACACCCGTAAGCTGAAGATGCAAGAACTACAGACTTTGAATCCTTCCACTGCACCACGACAATATTGTCTACACTATGACAGAATTCCTCCATATCACCCCTCTTCATTTGCTTCTCATTCGTGAAATGTACATTTTTTATTCTGTTCCTCATTATTGTCCCAGTAGCAAATATTCCACGATTCAATAAAGCTTGTAGTAGTGGTATTGTCGTGAAATAACGATCAAAAAACAGTTTGGAACCTTCAGGAAGTGTTTCTGCCAAACGTAAAACAAAGCCTGGTCCTAAGCCTAAATTCGAGCATGGAAGTGGTGTAGTCTTACCTTGATAAATTTCAAAATCAAGGACCAGCCCCTCAGAGGTTGTTAAAACTTCGTTTTTCAATCCCACTCCTCTAGGCTTATTTGGGAGGCTTTTCCTAACAGGGCACCGACCAGTAAATGGTATTATTTGTTCGTCTATAGAATAATTAGCATTACCTTTTCTAGGAATATCTCTGCAAACAGATCTCACACGTTCAAGTAACGGATTTATTTTCCAAAATACGTTTGATTGTTTTTCTGCATCCGTTACTTCATTGTTGTCTACCACATGTAGACACATGCGCAAGAGAAAGAATCGATCACGACTCATGGTATCAGCTACAATAGGGAGTCTTGTGGTTTTCTCCCAGTACATGCGTAGCCTTGGATAACGAATGCAGCCCATCGCAATCACGATGCCGAAGAAATTTTTTATTTCAG
The DNA here is from genome assembly GCA_947311025.1 of Lypha dubia. NCBI lineage: Eukaryota > Metazoa > Arthropoda > Insecta > Diptera > Tachinidae > Lypha > Lypha dubia. Next base: position 74,640,960 of record OX371260.1, read on the forward strand.
CTATTGATGTTCTCAGCGCTTTGCCCTTCTCGGCAACATGGTACCTGTTTGTGTACTCCATAACTTTTTCTAAAAACTCATCATTGAAATAAACGGAAAAATAATGATACGGGGTCTCTATAGGTATGTTTGTGTCTTCAGTTGCACAAGAGCTGCTTTCCAACTGAGTCTCAAAAGGTCTTCTTTTCCAAATATCACGACGATTGTCAGTTTGACTTACATCTGATGGTGTCTCTAATAGAGCATTTACCTCTTCTTCATTGTCGCTTTCCTGGTCTGACAAATCATTTGTTACAACGGGTAATTCCCAAGTTGCATCCACGCACTCATCATCACTACTAAAATCTTCCAAATCGGAATTTAAAAGTTCAGCTAAGATATCGTCTTCAGTTAATCCACCTGAGAAGACGAACAAAAAAGTAAAAATTTTTTTAAAATGTAGTCCGAACACGCACAATTGTGGCACTTCAAACAATTTTGACGTAAAAATATAAAAAATCACAAAATAATAACAAAATTACACTTTAAATACAATATGTAGTAGTTTTTCTTATTAAAAACAATTGTTTGATAAAAGATTCCACAATTTAAATAATTTTAATTTATATGCAAACTTACCCTTTCGACTCATTTTTGCAACTGCAAAAAGTACACAATTAAAACTACGAAATTAATGTGAAAAAACAAAAACCAATAACGGTTCTTCACAATGATCAACGCAGAAAGAGCATACACAATTGTGTTATGCCGGTCTTATCGCTTAAGCTAAAATATTAAAGAAATTATAGAGATTTAAACTTACCCGCACAATTGTGCGTATACGGTCGGAAAGGGATACAGGGTGTCCGCCGGGAAGGTATACTACTCGCAGTAATTCCATTGTAATCCTGGCTGTATACGATGTGGTACCGTGTTGTTGATACCACATGTTAATCAAGCCCAAAGCATGCAGTTGTGGCGTTAAAAAGTTTTCAATCATACCACGATATCATATCACGATATGTATTAGTAGATGCTGTATATCTTGGTTTTCCATTGCCCAGAACCGACTATTCTGTTTATTCACATATCCATTCAAATGAAAATGTGCCTCGTCACTCATTATGATTTTTTCACGAAAATCGGGGTTGTCATGGGCGAGCTGTAACATCCCTTTAAACATGTTGGTTTATCGAATATTTTTCCATAATAAATTTCCCACGTGACTACTCCACGACTGCTAAATATGAACTTTCAAGACTAATGTTTTCCAAAATGGCGCAAAACAAAGTAGCATACCTTCCCGGCGGACACCCTGTATATTGAAGTCGTTGCCACTGCACTTATGGTAGCTCCCGTCAGCAAAAAATCTAAGGGCAGCACACAGTTTCAATATCGGTGATATAGCTTATGTACGTACAGGTTTCTTTAATTGATCGTTTATGTCATCCAGCAGATGGCAAAAGGCTTCTTTAGTCAGTCGGAAATAGCTAATAAATCTGTAAAATTATTTTCTTACTGTAATTGTAAATTAGATATTGAATATTTTTACTTTGCAGTTGGTAATTCAAGAGGGTTGGATTCATTACGAATTTTCCTCCTTATGCGTAGCACATCTATATTACCATCTTGGAAAATAAAGCTACACATACATATATCCATTTGAAATTATTTCCTTTCGAATAAAACACTTAAAACAATTTTTTCTTCTAATATATTTTTTTAAATTTTTACACGAATTTGTATGCTTTTCTATCAAACTGGATATTTTAAGTTGGTAACGCTTAAACAATTTCAACTAACAACAGTTGTGTTTCACAATACAACAACACAATTTGGTGGTGTGAAAGTTGGGTCGACTCGTACACAACCAAACTGAACATTTACGAACTATAGCCTGTACAAATATTAATAATAAACAGTTCGTAGTAATTTAAAAAGTTACAATTAATATACAAACTGAGTTGAGTTCAGAACGACAATAGAAGCATTAATTTCAACTGCATCAAACGAATTTATTCAATCATTACTGGACTTTGGCCTCTTCCAAAATAATCATGTGACCATTGTTTCTGGGGAATTCTAGTGCTCGCGTTTGTTAATCAGCTGGTTGATGTACATGTACGAAATATACCTCCTACTACGTATCCTAAAGATCTCTATATTTATATTCAAATAAACAAATTAGCACTACTTTTAAATACAGGAAAACACACTCTCACCTAATGGCCAATAAATGAGTGGATATTTAATTATAGTTTTAGTTAATTTTCATAAAAATTTTAAATTCGTTTAAACACACTTTCATTTTTTCAGTCAAACTTAAAATTCTTATTTAATTACGATGAAAATATGGTAGCACTACTTAATATAAAAAATTTCCCAAAAAAAAAACAGCTGTTAAAGCAAATAAAGAAAAATCTAAAAAAAATAAATTATTATTTTATCTATAAATAAGAATAATTAAGAACTGTTGAAATGTTTTAAAAGAATAAGAGCGACTTTCAGAACGATTAAAAGGGTAATAGCGAAAAAAGATGACAAAATTTGCTTTTTTTCAAACAAGAAGAACAAGCAGTCGAAAACATATGTTCAATTTGCATAACTTAAACCAAGTTTAAATACACAACGTTGGCTATTTAATGTTGATTTAATATTGCAATGAAAAACAAAATTTTTCATTTAAACGAGTTTTAAAAATAAATGAAACATTATCATCCACTCATTTATTGGCCATAAATCTTTTACTTTTCACGTACGAATTACACAAAACTTACTAATTTAATTTTTAATGCCCATTGGAAAGCTATACTTTCTGGAAATAACTTGGACCATACTTTTTTTGTTTTTATAAAGTTGATGTATAAATCTGAAATCGTTCCAAAAATACCTTAAATCTGTTTCCTGTAGTGATTACATATTAATCAGCAGCATGTCTGCGAAATTTTTTTGTACTACATACTTACATATGCCAAAAAATCTAACTATAATAATATCGCCTATACCACATTCTGCCAGTATAGATTTGTCACCCATGAGCACCGCAACAGTCCTTAACTCCGGCCCCAATGGAGTACCTAGTTGTCTCCTAAAAAATTGTGCGAACAATTTGTGCTGTCATCTTACAATAATTTTCAACAAATCCATTGAATTGTCCTCCTTGCCACGTGAATGGAAAAAATCGTTTATTATCCGCATGTTTAAAAATGGCAGCAGACATAATGTATCAAATTATAGAGGAACTGCAAAATTGAATTCTATTCTTAAACTTTTAGAAAAGATTTTAAACGACAGCTTATCACAATGAATTTCTTCGCTGTTATCAACTCATTAACATGGATTTTGAAAACCAAGACCTACTATTACTAATATTCTGGATTTACTACTGTTCGTGAATGATGGATTTATAAAAGGCATGCAAACAGATGTCTACACGGATTACAGTAAAGCCTTCGATAAAGTATATAATGAAATGTTAGTTCAAAGTGGCTGTGGTCTGGTCTTATCTATCTGTTATTAAGTTAAGATATTTGCGTTCAATCTTATGTTCCCCATGGAAGTCAATTACTTTTAAATGACCTCCCTTCTGTTATTTGGCATTCTAAAGTGCAGATGATGTCAAAATATTCAAAAGTTTTAATGACTCTAATCAAAAACTTTTACTACAGTCTGATTAATACAAATTTTTACATTGATGTAAAATTAATTTCATTAATCTAATCTAATTAATCTTTTTGGCCCTAATAACATAACTAAATTTTATATTCTTCCTTCACTCTCGTCTTTCGATGCCATCTTGGGCAACGACACACTTAGAGAATTATCAGCAATAATAGATACTAAAAATAATATTTTGCGAATCAAAAATCTCAAATACCAATTAAAACAATTTCATTCTCAGGATATCAATAAAATTAATGTTCAAACGTAACATCTTGATACCCAAACGATTTAAGTACTTTCAAATTTAATAAGCCAATTCCCAGATCTCTTTACCGAACCGAATGAGAAACTAACATACACATCAAAGGTAACAGGAGAAATCCGTACGACCTCTGATACACCGGTTAGTCACCAGTAAGTCATACCCCTATCCAATGCACCTTAAAGATGAAATAAATTCCCAAATAGAAACATTTCTAAACGACGGTATCATAAGACCTTCACGATCACCATACAATTCGCCTGTATGGATCGTCCCAAAAAAAAGTAGAACAATCCAATGAAGAGAAATATAGAATGGTAATAGATTACCGGAAGCTAAGCTCTGTCACAATTGCAGACAGATACCCAATACCAGAGATAAACGAGGTTTTGTCACAATTGGGAAAAAACAAATACTTTTCAGTTATAAATCTGAAAAGTGGCTTTCACCAGATTCCTTTAAAGGAATCGGATGTCGAGAAGACCGCCTTTTTAGTCAATAATGGTAAATACGAGTTTAATCGTTTACCATTTGGTCTTAAAAATGCACCTTCCATATTCCAACGAACATTGGATGATATTTTAAGAAAACATATAGGGAAACGATGATTCGTCTATATAGACGACATAATAATATTTAGCAAAGATAAACAAACTCACCTACAAGACATAGGAAATATTTTCGAAACCCTTCGCGACGCAAAGATGAAGGTACATGTTGATAAGTGCAAATTCTTAAAAAATAACGTTGAATTCCTTTGATTTATCGTACCTTTTTTTTATTTTTATTTGATTGATGAGCTTGAGGTCAATTTTTTTATAAAAACCTTATAAAATTTTATTTATCGATATTTCGCTACTCCTTTGTGTAGCTTTTTTTTTTTTTTTTTGGATAAATTTTATTATTTATTGAATCTTCAATTATATATTGAAACATCAATAAGTTTTTCAAATCTTAAATTTAAAAATAATAAACAAAATTTTTAGTTACAACTGTTGATTTTTGATGTTTTACATCTCTCGTGTACGGCTGATAGAAAGAGTGTCCCTCCTCCTAAGCCGGGTGTAGTGTATTCTACATTATAATATTATTTATTATTATTTATATCATAACTTTATTTATATTATTTATATAGCATTAAATCTGAGTGACCCTAATGTAAATTTCTAAGGACATTCCTCCTTGGAATTTGCATTGGAAGAATTGTAGTTTAAGACAACAACTATTATTAAGTATTATGTTAAGTTTGTAGTTTTATGATAACCGTTAAGTTAGTATTTAAGTCCTTGTTTTAACGAAAATAAAACACGCTTTATCTTAGCCTCGGCTTTTTATTTTCTTTTTTTTCTCTGGCATATAAAACTGCCATTTCACTTTACCAGCCAGTGGTGTTTTTAAGCGCCGGCTATTCATTTTTCATTTTTAAAACCACTACACTCATCTTTTTACCACACGGGTGTGGCCTCTATACTATAGAATATTGCGCGCAAGTGGGTTTGGGTGCAACTCAAGTTTTTTAATGTATTTTTTCGCGTGTTTCGAAAATACTGTCTTCACCAACGGAACATCAAGGTCTTTGTGAATTCGCTGATTACGGATATACTAGGGGGCTGCTGTTATTGTACGTAGAATTTTATTTTGTCGCCTTTGAACTTTTTCTACATTCGATGCTGAGGCAGTGACACATAGCTGGATTCCATAGGTCCATATTGGTTTCAGGATCGCGTTGTATAATAAAAGTTTGCAGTCGTATCTGAGAACAGAATAAAAACGAATCCAGCAAAAGTGGAAACCATCACAAACTTCCTCGCACCAAAAACGTTTAAAGTTTTGAGATCTTTTCTTGGACCCTCTGGCTATTACAGACGCTTTGTAAGAGATTACGCTAAACTAGCGAAACCCCTGACAACCCTTTTAAGGGGGGAGGGAGGACAAACATCCAAAAATGTTTCAAAGAAAACACCAATAAAACTTAACAATGATGCAATTGAGGCATTTGGCAAAATAAAAACAGCACTCACGTAAGAAGTAATGCTTCATTATTCCGACTTTACCAAAGAATTCCAATTGACAACAGATGCATCAGAATATGCTATAGGAGCTGTCCTATCCCAAATTGATCAGCCAATAATGTTTATATCTAGAAGACTTAGCAAGACCGAGGAGCACTACGCTACAAACGAGAAGGAGATGTTAGCGATTATTTGGGCTCTCAATTACTTAAGGAATTATCTCTACGGCTCAGCCAAAATAAAAATATTCACAGATCACCAACCGTTGACATGCGCACTAAGTAGCAAAAACAATAACAACAAAATGAAACGTTGGAAAGCCATCCTCGAAGAACACAACTATGAACTACATTACAAACCCGGACGAATGAACGTTGTTGCTGACGCTCTGTCACGACCTCCACAAATAAATTCACTGACGGGAATGAATGCTAAAATAAAAAGATTAGTCAAACAATGCGAAATTTGCAAAGAACAGAAACACGAACGACTCCAGCCAAGCCGTTACTTAATGAAACACCAATCCCCGAGTATCCTGGGCAGATGGTTCACCTTGATATTTACCTTACTAACCAAACAGTTTGTTAACAGCCATAGATAAGTTCTCCAAATATGCAATGGCAAAAATCATCAAATCCAGATCGGCCCAAGATATTAAAGAACCGTTGCGTGAAATATTGGTGAGTTTGGGACCTCCCGAGAGAATAGTTATTGACAACGAAAAGTCACTGGGATCTGCACCGGTGACTCATATGTTGGGAAACCAATTCGGGATCAAGATATTCAAGGCTCCACCATATACCAGTAGTGTCAACGGCCAGATCGAAAGATTCCATTCGACGCTGTCCGAGACAATGCGGTGCGTGAAGGCTGAAAAATCCATGATTCGTTTAAGGAATTACTTGAGATATCCATTAGTAGTTACAACTATTCCGTACATTCTACTACAGGAAAAAGACCTGTGGATGCAATTTTTGGAAGTGTGAAACCAGAAAACCTCATGGAAGAAAGAGAAAAACATATAGAGACTAAAGGAAAAACAAATAGCAGAATTCGCATTTCACAACAAAAACAGAGCACACCCTAAACAATATTGTCCCGGAGACATAATTTACGTAAAGACCAATAAAAGAATAGGAACTAAGCTGTCACCCAGATACAAAGAGGAAAAGGTGGCGGAAATTTGCAATAACACAATAAAAACTGTTTCAGGCCGAATAGTTCACAAGAGCCTGGGGTCTTATTACGGCTTTCGATATCGAGCTAATTACATCGAAAATTTTTGATTTGGGATTATAGCATTCGATATTGTACAAAAATAAATAAAATTTGAGATGATGGCTTTCGATATCGAGTCATCGATCGAGTGTTTATTTGCAAATATTGCCCGATAGCAAAATGTCAATCGTAAACAAAACAAATGGTTTTCTTAATTTTAAATGCAAACAATAAATTGTGAAAAATGTAAGTTGTATATATTTTTGTAATTTAAAACAATTGTAATTATGGTGTACATTTTACGACAAGTGTGAAAATATAAATTTAAAACAAAAAGTAATACTGGCAGAGTTTATGTCCGGACACCCGAATTTAGCAAAGAACCTATTGCCAAATTGGGTACAGAGAAGAGTTGATGCAAACAATTGTCCGTCGACAATCTGAACCGCTGTTTAAATCTAAAAAATATACAGTCAAGAATTTCAGCCTGATTATTTCATTCCAAATACTAAATTTGTTACTTACACTTATGTTGGCAAGGACAGAACGTCGCTCTTATCCCGCATTTGTCTCCTAGTACGAACCAAATGATGTTCTTCTTCTGACTCCGACGAAGATAAATATGATACCATCAATATTTGTTGAGCCATTTTCTATAAAATACAAACTTTTAATTAAAATAACAAAAATTCTAGTTTTTACTTACATTACTTGTATTTTGTTTTATTTATATTGCATGTAAACATGTGTTGCCACTCTATTACAAATTTAATAAATCTTTTACAATTAGTATGAAAACTCGATTCGATAGCGATCGAAAGCCATCATGAAGAAACTCGATATATATCGAGTTTTATTTTTGCTCGATAGTTCATTCGATATCGAAAGCGGTAATTAGACCCCTGATAAAAACATAATTATTTTTCTTCTTTTCTCAATTACAGACCTTTTCTGCAAATCATAAGTGCCGAAATACAAATCCTGGATTATTCCAATTCCGAGATGACATTTTATACAGGACGGGCTTTAATACAGAATGGAACCTTCAACTTGATACACGTTATAGATATCAAGATATATGGACGGGAACTGAGGCTTATTGGCGAACACATAAATTTCGAAATAAAGAAGTCCAACCCCCTCATGCCATTTCTCCAACACGAGATGTTAGAACTAAAGAATCTTATGAATCATATTCGACCCTTCAAAAAAAACCAAAAGATCCATAAATGAAATTGGTACTGTATGGAAGTGGATCGCAGGTTCACCAGATCGGACAGACTTAGAGATTTTGACAGATAAAATAAATGATAATTTGCGACAGACAGAGAACCAAATTATAATAAATAGACTCTTTGAACGAAAAGTAAATGAATTGATAAATTTGACAAACGAAATAACAAATCACATACAAAAGACCAACAAAATAAATACTGCAGTCTGCAGCGCTTAGATTTAAATTTGAATTGCAGATACTTAAAGAAGAGGTGCATAATTGTAGAAGAAAACCTATGGGGAAGTTCAGTGGCTCTTATGATATGTGCAGCAATTTTAATTAAAATAGTTTTCAAATATGCCGCAAAAAGGAAGTACGAACTTAATTCTACCAAAACTAGTGTCCAACCTATCTATTCCGAAATTAAGAAAACAATCAATGTAGAACTCAATGATGTGGAAGTTCACCAATCGAGTTTTCCTACAAACGGGGACGTTTGCATCTAAAGGGGGAAGAGTTAACAACAAAAATATTTCTTTTAATTTTTCATTACTATTTAGTTTTATTACTTTGTATTTTATTACCCCACTTCCCCTTTGTCGTTTGTTTTGTGAGTACAACGAACTATTGGATTGTATTATTTTAAAGTGCTTACTATTGAGTTTCTCATTAAGTGTTGCTTTGGATTGTTGAACTCTGAAATGCTTATTATTGTTTATTGATAAAATGTCGCAACACTCATATTTATGAAACCACTTGAGTTGTAATAATTATTATTGGCTTTTGTTTGGATTACTTATTTTTGTTTGTCTAAACATTATTGTATTAATATTTTCTTAGTTGTAAGCAAAATTTGTAATTTTGTACTTTATAAAATCATTTGATAAAAAATAAAAATTCAGTCTTAAAACAACTCAAAAGAAATATAGTTTAATTTTCTTCTAACTTATATATATATATATTCAGACTACTAATTGATTTTGGTTGCGTTCTGCATTGTATTGTGGTTAGCTTTATAGTTACTCTAGAAAAATCAATTTAAAAGTTAGCTTTTCTTGTAGTTAGCTACTCATTTGAAGACAGGGTAGTTTGGTTTTTGTACGTTACAGTTTACTTCGACATAAAGTGCAGAAAAATGGAGAGATCGTAAGTAGAAAAATTTATTGTGCTAATATTGCAGTTTCTCAGAATTTAATATATTTACAGATATTTGAAAATTACAACGAAAGCCCAATTTGAGAGACTTGAGAGAGAAAATATAAATCAAATTTTAACTAAAAATAAATATGTACTATGTACGTAGTATATCTTACAATCATAACATTTAAGCTATAGTATCCGTTCCGATTTAAGTAAAGATGCTTTATATCTTTACGCGGAGACATATTTCGGACATGTGTACCATCGATACAGCCCAACACACCGGGAAAACCACATTTTTCAAAGAACCAAACCTTCGACGCAATTTTTTCTTCTTCACTCATTTCTGTTTTAATCCATATTCGCTGCATATTCGCTGCTCCAGCACATCCAACACTTTTTTTTTAAAACAAGTGACATTGTGGATTGAGCTAATCATACAGGGTGTCCGCCGGGAAGGTATACTACTCGCAGTAATTCCATTGTAATCCTGGCTGTATACGATGTGGCACCGTGTTGTTGATACCACATGTTAATCAAGCCCAAAGCATGCAGTTGTGGCGTTAAAAAGTTTTCAATCATACCACGATATCATATCACGATATGTATTAGTAGATGCTGTATAACTTGGTTTTCCATTGCCCAGAACCGACTATTCTGTTTATTCACATATCCATTCAAATGAAAATGTGCCTCGTCACTCATTATGATTTTTTCATGAAAATCGGGGTTGTCATGGGCGAGCTGTAACATCCCTTTAAACATGTTGGTTTATCGAATATTTTTCCATAATAAATTTCCCACGTGACTACTCCACGACTGCTAAATATGAACTTTCAAGACTAATGTTTTCCAAAATGGCGCAAAACAAAGTAGCATACCTTCCCGGCGGACACCCTGTATATTGAAGTCGTTGCCACTGCACTTATGGTAGCTCCCGTCAGCAAAAAATCTAAGGGCAGCACACAGTTTCAATATCGGTGATATAGCTTATGTACGTACAGGTTTCTTTAATTGATCGTTTATGTCATCCAGCAGATGGCAAAAGGCTTCTTTAGTCAGTCGGAAATAGCTAATAAATCTGTAAAATTATTTTCTTACTGTAATTGTAAATTAGATATTGAATATTTTTACTTTGCAGTTGGTAATTCAAGAGGGTTGGATTCATTACGAATTTTCCTCCTTATGCGTAGCACATCTATATTACCATCTTGGAAAATAAAGCTACACATACATATATCCATTTGAAATTATTTCCTTTCGAATAAAACACTTAAAACAATTTTTTCTTCTAATATATTTTTTTAAATTTTTACACGAATTTGTATGCTTTTCTATCAAACTGGATATTTTAAGTTGGTAACGCTTAAACAATTTCAACTAACAACAGTTGTGTTTCACAATACAACAACACAATTTGGTGGTGTGAAAGTTGGGTCGACTCGTACACAACCAAACTGAACATTTACGAACTATAGCCTGTACAAATATTAATAATAAACAGTTCGTAGTAATTTAAAAAGTTACAATTAATATACAAACTGAGTTGAGTTCAGAACGACAATAGAAGCATTAATTTCAACTGCATCAAACGAATTTATTCAATCATTACTGGACTTTGGCCTCTTCCAAAATAATCATGTGACCATTGTTTCTGGGGAATTCTAGTGCTCGCGTTTGTTAATCAGCTGGTTGATGTACATGTACGAAATATACCTCCTACTACGTATCCTAAAGATCTCTATATTTATATTCAAATAAACAAATTAGCACTACTTTTAAATACAGGAAAACACACTCTCACCTAATGGCCAATAAATGAGTGGATATTTAATTATAGTTTTAGTTAATTTTCATAAAAATTTTAAATTCGTTTAAACACACTTTCATTTTTTCAGTCAAACTTAAAATTCTTATTTAATTACGATGAAAATATGGTAGCACTACTTAATATAAAAAATTTCCCAAAAAAAAACAGCTGTTAAAGCAAATAAAGAAAAATCTAAAAAAAATAAATTATTATTTTATCTATAAATAAGAATAATTAAGAACTGTTGAAATGTTTTAAAAGAATAAGAGCGACTTTCAGAACGATTAAAAGGGTAATAGCGAAAAAAGATGACAAAATATGCTTTTTTTCAAACAAGAAGAACAAGCAGTCGAAAACATATGTTCAATTTGCATAACTTAAACCAAGTTTAAATACACAACGTTGGCTATTTAATGTTGATTTAATATTGCAATGAAAAACAAAATTTTTCATTTAAACGAGTTTTAAAAATAAATGAAACATTATCATCCACTCATTTATTGGCCATAAATCTTTTACTTTTCACGTACGAATTACACAAAACTTACTAATTTAATTTTTAATGCCCATTGGAAAGCTATACTTTCTGGAAATAACTTGGACCATACTTTTTTTGTTTTTAGAAAGTTGATGTATAAATCTGAAATCGTTCCAAAAATACCTTAAATCTGTTTCCTGTAGTGATTACATATTAATCAGCAGCATGTCTGCGAAATTTTTTTGTACTACATACTTACATATGCCAAAAAATCTAACTATAATAATATCGCCTATACCACATTCTGCCAGTATAGATTTGTCACCCATGAGCACCGCAACAGTCCTTAACTCCGGCCCCAATGGAGTACCTAGTTGTCTCCTAAAAAATTGTGCGAACAATTTGTGCTGTCATCTTACAATAATTTTCAACAAATCCATTGAATTGTCCTCCTTGCCACGTGAATGGAAAAACCGTTTATTATCCGCATGTTTAAAAATGGCAGCAGACATAATGTATCAAATTATAGAGGAATTGCAAAATTGAATTCTATTCTTAAACTTTTAGAAAAGATTTTAAACGACAGCTTATCACAATGAATTTCTTCGCTGTTATCAACTCATTAACATGGATTTTGAAAACCAAGACCTACTATTACTAATATTCTGGATTTACTACTGTTCGTGAATGATGGATTTATAAAAGGCATGCAAACAGATGTCTACACGGATTACAGTAAAGCCTTCGATAAAGTATATAATGAAATGTTAGTTCAAAGTGGCTGTGGTCTGGTCTTATCTATCTGTTATTAAGTTAAGATATTTGCGTTCAATCTTATGTTCCCCATGGAAGTCAATTACTTTTAAATGACCTCCCTTCTGTTATTTGGCATTCTAAAGTGCAGATGATGTCAAAATATTCAAAAGTTTTAATGACTCTAATCAAAAACTTTTACTAGTCTGATTAATACAAATTTTTACATTGATGTAAAATTAATTTAATTAATCTAAATATTAAAAAATGTAAGCATATGACATTCTATCGGATAAAAAAATCAGATTCTGGGTATGACATTAATGGAACTATACTTGAAAAAGTGAACAATATTACTGATCTGGGCTTGTTATTAGATCACAGGCTTGACTTCCGCGATCACATTGCGTTAACTATCACCAAAGCTTATGGTGTTATGAAACGATGATCAAAGAAATTTTCTGACCCCTACATCACAAAACAATTTTATACTTTCTTAGTTCGACGAATTCTTGAATAAGAGTCTATTGTAAGATATCAGCTGACTTCCTAAATGTATGTATGTTTATAATCTATCAATACAGTATTAACACCATGTTGATACATTAAGTGTGTTCGAGTACGCAAGAGTTATAACTATTTTTTACTGAACTTTACTGCATTTTACTAAATTGCGTTCGTTTACACAAAATACAGTAAATGAGCACACAAATTGAGAGCGTGACAATGGCAGTTCTTAATTGAGAACTTGCAAATTTTTACTGCAGAAATTTTTTGCAGTAAAGTTTAGTAAAACAAGAAAACATATGATTCAAAAGGTAAACAAACAAAAAGTGTGCAATTTGTGACTAAAATATTTATCATACTAACAATTAAAGTAAAAATAAAACAAAACTAAAAGTAAATTAACCTTAAATTGAACTTGTTTGTGAAAGAATTACCTACATGCCGTTTAATGGAAAACAAAAGTTATTTTAGTTTTGTGGAGTTTTTATTTTAATTCTTTGGAGTTGTGAAATTCTAAAGTACTTGGGTACTTATTACTGCACTTCTTTTTACGATAGTCAGTAGCAAAAACAAATATTCATGTACTTTAATTAAATTTAACCACACAAATATGCAAAATCAAATAAAATAAAGACATGGGAAAGATTACATATATTAAATTGTTTATATTTTATTAAAATATTTGTATTATAAAAAGTATTTAATCGAGTATCCATGAATAAATTGTTGAAATATCCAAAAATGTAACAAATTTTCAACACTACATTTATTTTCCATCGAATTTTTACAATTTTTCCGTTCGCGTACTTTTTTGGGTAAACATTTTTTTGGAGAGTAAATTCTGCTGTTTACTCATTTATACTCATTTACTGTAAAAGTAAACAAATGGACCTATTGTGTAGTTACTTTTTTAATACGTTACATACTAATAATTTGCTATCCTGAAATCGTGTAAGAACATTTATTTGCAATGTATCAATCATAATTAAGCGATCACTGGCGAAAAAGTATATTTTATTGAAAAATTTCTTTGATTTGTGCGAACAAGAAAACTCCAGCTGCCGTACTGCTCTAAACATTAGGTTTGATCCCGTACTTTTTGGACAAAGTCCGGTAAAATGAGTGCAAACAAGAATTTCTCTCAATTAGAGACAAAAAACGCACAAAAGTACGGGAACACTAAAAACCACATTTTTATCCCAAAAGTTTGTATGAAATTGCTGTGAAAGTAAACAAAAAAGTAAATACTGTTTTTGATTAGTATTTCACTTTTTAAGAGATTTTAGTTAGTACACACATACATATCTATGTGTGTATATCCAAACATACATATTTTGCCTTGCTTTTTGCAAAAGTAACAGTTATTTCATCATTATTCTTTTTAGGTAAAATTCAAATTTCTTATTTGTTATTGTTTATTTCATAAACAGCTTATTGATTACTACTTGCACAAACTAGCCCGAAGAAAAAGTACGGGCTGTTTCGTGCAGGAAGAAGAAGAATATTTCTCTCTCAATATCTCTGTCACTTGCACGAACATTGTGTACGGGAACAGTTTTCGTGCAAATTGGGATCCCGCGGGCTCCCAATGTTGAGTACGAGATCACACCTATTATTAAATAAAAACAAAAACGACTTGCTTTTTCTAGCAATTTTTTTCCATATCGAGTCTTGCATTAATTAATAGGTTTTATATATAGTTGTGTCCATTTTTTAACTATAATAAATATATATATAAATAAGTGAATAAAGAAATACATACATATATTAAATTATGACACAAACCGCCCACTTACTTACTGCGTCGTCATTGTGCTTCGTGTTGTATTTATTTTGCATCTATTAAATCTATTCGGATGAATCTATTTTAGCCTATATTGGGTTGCATTAACGAACACGCTACAATGTATGGCTATAAAGCAACATGCATTTAGGAAGTCAACCTTCATATGTTAACAGACTTGCCCTCATTTAGCTACCAACTTTAAATATATAAATATGTACGTATGTATGTATAATGCTCAGCATCTCTTTCTTACTTTGATTGATTCATGGTTGATTCAAGTTTCCTGCTTAGTAAAATTAAGTTATGTGTTCAGTTAGAACATCTCTTAGCTTTCAGCTGAGTAGTCTAAATTACTACAGATCTGTTAATGCTAATAATGTCGTATTTGTGAAAATTTCAATATATTGGGTCTAATTCTTTATTTCTTCAAGTGCGGAAACGTTTTTTGGTGCGGAAACAAAATTTGCAATTATTCATTTCGTTGCTGCGGTATCTTTTCGTTCTTGCGGTATCATCTCTGTCATCGCGGTATTGCCATATTATTGGTTCCGCAATGTAGATATTTTTCTTCATTTTACATACGCTAACATTTTATGACGAAAAGCTAACGGAAAGAACAAAAATGTAAGAAAAAGTATTAAATTTTGCACAAATAAAATGTATGTTAATTTGTTTTATTTAATTTTATATTTATAGGAATAAAATATATAAAAAAAAATTATTATAGATTTGCTAACCCACAACAAATAAAAAAAATTGTTTATGGGAATAAAAGCGACAAATACACAAATAATGTGCAAATGGAATCATTGGCCAATGTAATATGAAAGAAAACAACGACTTTGCCAGTGGCTTTAGCCAACGTGCTCCAAAAGAAATAAAAAAAATTCTCTATCATTTATCTTAACACATCTTCAGACTATCCGCATATCAGAGCAATCACTACTATA
Source organism: Lypha dubia (assembly GCA_947311025.1). Classification (NCBI taxonomy): domain Eukaryota; kingdom Metazoa; phylum Arthropoda; class Insecta; order Diptera; family Tachinidae; genus Lypha; species Lypha dubia. The sequence goes on from OX371260.1 coordinate 74,656,734, forward strand.
TTCAAAAAATTGTGTCCATATTTTCAAAATATATTTTACTTTTTAAATTTTTCACTATTAAAACAATGTCTGCGCGTTCAAAATATTTGTACACAAATTAGTTAGTACAGAGATGTTAAATCTACTCTGCGGAAAGCTTATATCGCAGGAATGAATAATTACAATTTTCATATCGGTCGATATTTCTTTCCGTTAAATTTTCTTTTTCGTGCGGAACCAATAATACCACCCATTGTATCATATCAGATCTTTCTGAGAGCAATGATATTAAAAAACAAAAAATTATTTTGTATGTAAATATTTAATGTATTCACTTAATCTTAAGACCTTAATAAATAAAATAAAATACATATATAAAAATATTACAAAAATTGTTAAATGTGTATTTTCCAAATTAACAGCAGTATTCATAAAAAGTTATTGAAAGCTTGTGAAGCGTTTTCAACGAAAGTTGCATACATACGTGTAATAAACCAAAAATAAAATTAAAAATTTTATTAATGGATTTACCCTTCTATAAAACAAAAATAAGCGACAGGTCTGCATTGAAACAGCTGCTCTAGGTTTGTTTACATTTTAGAAATTATATTTTTGCACGCAATTTTTTACTATATGTGAAAAATAATTTATATACATATATATAAAAACAAGTAAAAATATGGACACTTTAAACACAATTCATAAAATAAATAAGTAAAATTGAAAATTCTAAAATTTTTAACTTTTACAGAGACTTTGGCATAAATTTCAAACTGTAGACAAAGGAAAATGTAAAATTGTTATAGTGCTACCACTTTTATATCCATTTTGACTATTATTTAGTTATTATTAAAATTATTTATGAAGTATTGCTTCAGCACAGCTAATTTCAAACAAAATTTTGCACAGAGATTAATGTATTTTGATAGTGATGTAGAAAAAAATCTAAATAAAGCCAATACCCGAATACTTCTCGTGTTGCCGATTACAAAAATAGTTGAAAATAAATAAATAAATATATTTTTGCTTATTGTTGTTTTGAAAAATCTATTAAATATATTTTTATTTTAATGCATACTTTTTTTAGCATAGAAATATTGAGAATACTTAGTTATACCATGTTCACACTTATGTGTTTAACGTCTCATTCGTGTTTAAGAGCTTAAACACTTCGATTTTGATATGTTTTATACTATGTTCACACTTATGTGTTTAACGTCTCATTCGTGTTTAAGAGCTTAAACACTTCGATTTTGATATGTTTTACCATACATTGACTTGTTTTGTTAAACATCTCAAATGACAAGTTTTAGATTTAAACATCTCGCTAAACACGCAAAAGGCAGGGTTACAAATATATTTGGAGTATGTTCAGTGGGTTTTTTGACAACTCTGTAATGTTTGTATTGCTATTAAATGGCGCCACGTCAAAAATTTTTCACCAACTCTGTCATTTTTCCATGCTGTTATATGACGTCACATCAAAAAAATAAAAATTCCATATGCATATAACATATATTTCACCTTTTAATAGGCTAGCAATTTTACTAATTTCATGAGAAAGAAAATAATAATATAAATAATAGTTTTTTACTGATATTTCTTTCCAGTTGTAACATAATATTAGTTTCTCAAACTCGCAATATTACAAAAACACAATAATCAGCTGACGAAACTTTAATCTTAAACATCTCAAATGTAATGTGAACGGTTGTGTTTAGATTCTAAAACATTTGCCTTAAACACGTTTAAAAACACAAGTGTGAACTTAGTATTACCATACATTGACTTGTTTTGTTAAACATCTCAAATGACAAGTTTTAGATTTAAACATCTCGCTAAACACGCAAAAGGCAGGGTTACAAATGTATTTGGAGTATGTTCAGTGCGTTTTTTGACAACTCTGTTATGTTTGTATTGCTATTAAATGGCGCCACGTCAAACATTTTTCACCAACTCTGTCATTTTGCCATGCTATTATATGACGTCACATCAAAAAAATAAAAATTCCATATGCATATAACATATTTTTCACCTTTTAATAGGCTAGCAATTTTACTAATTTCATGAGAAAGAAAATAATAATATAAATAATAGTTTTTTACTGATATTTCTTTCCAGTTGTAATATAATATTAGTTTCTCAAACTCGCAATATTACAAAAACACAATAATCAGCTGACGAAAAGTTAATCTTAAACATCTCAAATGTAATGTGAACGGTTGTGTTTAGATTCTAAAACATTTGCCTTAAACACGTTTAAAAACACAAGTGTGAACTTAGTATTATTACACACTATGAAAAAAAATAGCAAGTAAAAACAAACAGAGTTGCCACACATAAACATGAATGTACTTAAAACGTTTAATAACTATTAGGGCCAAATTTTCAGTAATTAGTTAGCTATTAGTAAACTTAAATGATAACTATTGTTTAACTAATACTTCATATTCACAGTGTATTATTTAACCAACACTCTTAATATGAACAAAAAATGGTAACCCTATCAAACTTTCAACTTTCAGTACTGGCAATTCTGTTATAGCATATGGTTTTTGTTTACATTTGATGTATTATTTCTTAAAAAATGGCGTATACATTCAAGAACTTGCCACGCCAGCTACTTGCTAAGACGGAATCTTTCCATAAAATCTTTTTAGCTTACGTTGGCGACGCTCAGCAACAATATTCCGCGTATTATCAGTATCAGTGTCACTTTCAATATCGAATTCCGCGTTTTCAATTTCACATGCCATATCTAAAATTTTTCACAAAACAAAAATACTAATAACAAATTCCAACGAATCAGCTTTTGTCTAACTATTGGTTAACCAATGACGTTTGATGGTTTAACTAATGTTAAACTTGAAGCTGTGAATCATATATTATTAGTTAAACTATTGCTATTAGCTAACTAATGACTGTGAATTTGGGCCTTAATCTCTTATTAAGCTCTTATGAAGACGAATATTTTATAATGGTTTATAAGAATAAAAACCTTTAACAACTATAATGCGTTTTAAACATCAAATTAGACTTTTTTATGAATACGGCTGTAAATGTTTGTGAAATGAAATAGTCCCGAAATGTAAAAATAAGCCCAAACTAAAATATATAAAGTGGTCGTAAACCAAAAATTAAAAATCGGGTGGGCTTTAATATTTTCTCAATAAAAGTATTTCCTGATATGCGTTGCTTACCAAACAATATCTACAGTGGAAAAAAAACCTACAGATTGTAAAAGTTCGAAAATTCATGTCATTACAAAACATTTTTTAAAAAACTGCTTACATAATAAAATAATTTAATGAAAAGAAATTTAATTTATGAACTTATGCCCTGTAAAAATTCATGAAATTAATATGGATTTTCTTGGTTCCTTTGAAAAGTATAACTAACCAACGTGTCATATAATATACATACATACATATATTAAATGCAGTAAAAAATTTCTTAAAATTTGACATCTAAAGGATATGAAAAATACAAGCCGCTAAAGTTGGCGAAAATAATCACATATGTATGCTCTCGCGATCACCTTGTATGAATATGTCTTGCGGTATTAACAACAAATTTGCTACGACTTAGTGAGTTTTTAGAATGGAGTTAAAAAAACTTAGTTTCAAACAACATTTATTTTAATCTAAATATATATATATATATATATGTAATCGAGTTTAATTGTGTTTGCTGTTTTTAAGTGATAGCTTAAACCGTGCAAAATAGCCATACAGAAGACCAAAATTTGGCAACACTATACATGAAATGGAAATGTTTTTTTTTCCAAGCAACACTGAATTTTATGCAAAAGAGGAAGAAATTCAACCCTTTTGAATTTCATTAAGTTTTTCATTAAAAAACAATAATAAAATTAAAAAAAAATCTTTTATTTATGTTCTTATATTTTTTTGGTTTATAATATTTTGATAGTTGGCTTTTTATACATGTGTTGTTGTTACCATATTTCAGTAAGACTAACCCACCAACATTGGCCGTTTAAACTTTCAAGTAAATGTAGTTAATTGTAATCCTAAAATCAGTTAATCCAGTTTTAAGTTGTGTAAATCTCTGATCGGCCACCTAAAAACTCACTCTAATTAAGAGACAAAATATCTTTTGACATGTGTGCATATGTATAGTGAATAAATCTGTGCTTAAGTTCCTACTTTCCTATTGGTGAACGTTTGGTGTAAACATAATGCGTCCCATACACGTTTCACTTCAATTGTCAATTGAGTCTTTCAATTGAATTGATCCTTTGCCACACACTTCATAAACTGAATTGAAAATTTCATTCAACTGTCAATTTGCTCTAACAATTTTATCCAGCCTTATGTCAAAAATATCTCGAATTGTATGAATTCGTTGCCCTAATAATACCACCTGTATTATTTCATCATGCTATACATGGTGGAATAATCAGGTGTGCGCAAGAAGGAATATGGTTTTTTGTAGGGTTGTCTTTTGACCGTTAAAAAAATGGAAAAGTATGCTTTTCTTGTCAAAAGTTGTTTACATTTTTGGCCGCCATCATGAATATATTTGTTTACGTTATGCTTTTTGTTTTTGCATAACCAATAAATACATACAAAACAACTTTTGTTTTGTTTTGTATACAGCTTTGTTTTGACAATTTTGAATTAATTTTACACAAACAAAATGCATGTCGTTTTTTATTGTTGTATTCTTACGCGCACCTTATTATTCCACAATGATCCTATACACATAAATTTTGACAGCTTATCAAGAGACTCGAACACACACAGCACAATCGAATTGAAAGACTTGCTAGCCAACTTGAAAAATCAAAATCCTTGGATTTTTCTTCAACCAAGTCGACAACTGCCAAACTAATCAATTGACATAGCCATACACGCTTTGATTTGAACAACAACCGACTCAGTTGACAATTGGATTGAAACGTGTATGGGGTGCTTAATTTTTTGATTTTTTTTACAATATAGTATCTGGCCAGCAGAATATCAATAATTAAATATACATACTCGTGTATTACATACATATAGAAAAATATAAACATGTATGTATATTGAACATTTTTAAATGTACACATACATACTACATACATACATATAGATGTACGTATGTACACAAAAAATAGACAATTTTAATTTTAGAAATTATGTATGTACATACATACATTCATACATACGTACATATGTAGATCATTTATGCAACATTTCATTTTTCTAAGTGTAAATACATAGATCAATATGATTTGTAGATATACATACATACATATATATCATAGCTGCCAGATGTGACGATTTATCGTCATTTTGACGATTTTTGGTCATAAAAATGACATTGTGACGATGGGACGATTTATATCCTAATTTTGACGATTTTAAATAATTCAAGCTTGCAACATTTATTTGTACTATTAAAGCAACCTTGAACTGCAGAAAATTTTAATGAGCAACTTCCTAAAAACTAGTTTGTTTAAAACTGAAAACTTTTATTTAATTGATGGAAAAACAAATCTTTTAAATTTTGAAGACATTTATTTAGGAATATTGGAACAAATGCACTTTAGTGAAGCTTCACCAAATTAAATAAAAATTAGCCTATGTGATAGAAAATCAAAAAATAAGAAGAAAATATTAAATTAAAAAGTTGGCGGCAACGCATAGTTTTCGAGTTATTGGCCTCTGAAGTTTTCATATATATGTGCGATTTCCCTTTGCATTTCTCAACGTACTTTAGTGAAGTTACACCAAATAAAATAAAAATTAGCCTATGTGATAGAAAGCGAATAATATTTGAATTCAAAATTAAATTATGCATTACGTAAATATATTTATTTAATAAAACGTATTAATAATTAAGAAGAAGTTTATTTTTAATTGTAAAGTTTGCCCACATAGCCGGCCTTCGGCCGGGCTCAATGATTTTCTCCACCATCGTATATCCCGACACGGCGGTATATAGAATAGAATTTTTGCATAGCCGGCCTTCGGCCGGGCTTAATGATTTTCTCCACCATGGTATATCCCGACACGGCGTTATATAGACTAGATTTTCTTCATAGCTTTATATGAAAACTTCAGAGGCCAATAACTCGAAAACTATGCGTTGCCGCCAACTTTTTTATTTGATATTTTCTTCTTATTTTTTGATTTTCTATCACATAGGCCAATTTTTATTTTATTTGGTGTAACTTCACTAAAGTACGTTGAGAAATGCAAAGGGAAATCGCACATATATATGAAAACTTCAGAGGCCAATAACTCGTAAACTATGCGTTGCCGCCAACTTTTTTATTTAATTTTTTCTTCTTATTTTTTAATTTTCTATCACATAGGCTAATTTTTATTTAATTTGGTGAAGCTTCACTAAACTGCATTTAAGCCGGAATATTATCCAGAGACGTATTGGAAGACGCACAAATAAATGCAAAAGAAAAATAATTATTGTGTTAATTTTTATATAGATCTTTGTGATCTGATATTACCAATATTTGATTTTGAAAATATATATAAAGCTCTGGTCAAATTAATCCAATTAATATTATTAATGAAGAAAAAAGTTGTTTTTCTGAAATTATAAAACAATTTTCCTATTTTGTTGAAGAAAGTGAAAGCCAAGAGCTAGAAACTGATTTCAGACAATTAAAATTATTATCCTGATAAAAACATGTAATTATTGGGTTTTTGGAAAACATATATCAAAGATGCAAACTAGGGATTCTAGTCTTTTGTTTCCGGTTTTGAAAAAATTTATTAGTAAAATCCTAGTTTTACCACATTCTTCCGCCAATATGGAAAAAATATTTAGTCAGATAAACATCTATATACAAAAGATTATTTAAAGCTAAACAAATGTAGCTGCTATGATCTAGCAGGTGTACCTGAATTAATCAATATGGTTAATTGCAATATATGTATATTTGTGTAATATATTATACATATACATACATACATATGTATATGCATATAGGTCTATTTTTTAAAAAACTATATTTTTATTGTAGTTTTTAAGGTGTTTCCAAAAATGAAATTTAAAATGCATATATTACTACTTTGGAAAAAAATAACTGAAGGATTGAATATTTTTATTTTTTCCATAGAATGTATGTATAAGTATGTGTATACATATATATTTCAAAGTTTTGAAAAACATGCCATTTATTTACATGTGATTTATTTTATTGTGAATTCTAATTGAAGTATCTGATCTCGGTATTTAAAATAATGCTTTTTTATTTATAAGATTTGTTGTTTTAAGAGTTTTGTTATGTTTTGCCTCTAATAAAATATGTTTTGTTGGTAAAAAAAGCGGTTTTTTTATTTGACGTTTTTATGACGATAATGACGATTGTTGCCCAAAAATATGACGATATTACCTCCAAAAAATCTGGCAGCTATGATATGTACGTATATTTTATTTATTATAAATAACTATTATTTAAGGCCGTGCTTCACTATCCTACACAATCGTACGATTCATTCACAGGAAAATCTTGCAAAAATCTGACCGACTTTAAAAAATCGTTTCAAAATGGAGTTGTAGGTGCCACACTATCATACAAATCTGATGCTAAAACATCTGGTTGACAATAAATACTCCTCTGATCGCATGAAAGCTATCATTTTATGAAAATTTTCATAAAATTTTACAAATCGCACGACTTGCCAAAAAATCTGGCACACAGTTGCATTTTTAGTCCACACTACCATACTTTTTTAGCTCACATGTCATATTTGGCATATCGCGCGACTGTGTAGGATAGTGCGGCACGGCCTTTAGTAGTTGTATTTAATATATTAATTAGGTTTTTCTTTTATTTTGTTACTTGAATCACAGGTTTTTCTATTTCAAACAGTTTAACCGTTTTGTTAATTATTTTAATTTTTTTTTTTTTTGCAGAAAAGTTTCCAATTCAACTTAATAGTTATTGAATTTAGTTTTATACTCGTGCTCGCATTTTTTTTTGTTAGTTGGCTAATTGAAACTATTTGAATACTTGTAGATGGTATTAATCTTGTTGGTAATGTCCACATAAACATATGTTTAAAATATGTATGTACATATGTATATACATATGTATGTATCTCACACTAACTCGAAATTTTCATAAATTAATACATATTTGTGTATGTAAAAACGTACAGAAAATGCAATTATAGTTATTAAGAAGATTTTTATGCACTTTACTTTATAATTTGTTCTGTTGCATCTCGTTTTCAATAATATTTATTCGTTATACATACATATTTGTACATATGTACATATATGATTTACATGGCCATTTTGTTGTTATTATTGTAATTGCTTTTTGAAATCGATCCGTTTGCCAGCAATATGCATTTAATCCAATTAATACAATAAAAACTAATGGCGACTACTTTTCTTGCGAGTACTAGTTTGGATGGTTATGGTATTTTGACAGATTGTCGTACCATTTACATCGTCTCTTTTTAGTCGCCGTCGTTGCAACTGTGCCCCTTGGACTATTTCTAACATTATTGCCGAGTTATAATTCGAGAAGACAGCCTGACGGTTTTCATTATCCACTCTTGCCGTTTGTTCCAAAGGAATATATTTAACACCGTTTGTCAAGTCCAATGTCAGTCACCGTTGGGGTTTGAAAAGTACCTCCAACCAACAAGGGCAGAGTGTTATATCCGGACGCTTATAGGAACAACCCCAGCCTTTGCCAAAGCTAATGCGCATACTAAATTTGTCAATTGGCCCAGTTAGTATACTTGGAAATTGTCCTGGTTGTATCAATGTTTGAGCCCTAGGAGAAATTATAAAATAGTCAGACTTGTACATACACACGTAGATAAAATGTGTTGCATATTTAAAATTCACACTAATACCTGTATTTGTCAAAGGCTCTCAAACAATCTCCTGGTTCAACACGACATACGCGGTACCAACTTTCGGCCAAAGTGGGTGAGTACAGAAATATTGGTACTGTCGAACGATTATACAGCCATACTCCATCTGATTCTTGACTAAGAGTTATACCTGGAGTAAAATAAAGAACAAAATATTTCAATTAGTTTAAGTTTATTGCAATTTTAAACTGATTTCGTGACATACCTAAACCAATTTTTTGCCTTGTATATTGAACTACGTCTGGCAACGGAGTTGCTCGTTTTTCAAACAATTCCTTTAGACACATTCCTTCTTTATGATCCTCATTGGTTGTATATAGTTTATCGCAAAATATATTTATTGTTGGTGTATCAGCTGGAAATCTTTCACCCACTCTTTGGGCCAGTTCCCAATAAGCAACCTCACACCAATTTGGGGACCAATGGCGACCTGGAAAATAAAGTGCCATGTTAATAAATAATTAGCCTTGCAAATATGAATTTATGACATGCAAGTATACTTGCTACTCTCAATACTATTTATAGTTATCGCTTCTTTATTTTTCCAATTCATGAACCAATGAAGAAACAACATTTAACATAATTTAATATTCGCAAAAATTTTTAGAATAAATCAATGGTGATTACTTATTATACTATGTTCACACGGACAGAAATTATAGAGGTTCGCGCTCTCATTCTTGGTTCGCTGGCCAACCTTGATTGAACCTACATGTTTCGCCATACAAAATTGTGAGAGCGAACCTACGTGTTTCATTTTGAACCTTGTTACGAACCCGTATAATTTACTATCATCTCTAATTTTGATAACAAATTATCGCTAGTTTATCTGAACTAGTTGCCCAAATTTATTTTAACAAAGAAAAACAATTGATAAGTGCTAAAATTTAATAAAAACATTGAACAAATATAAAGCATATATTTATATTTATGTAAATAATTAAATAAAATGAAAAAGCAATAAATAGTCAATCGTATTTTAAACAATAAAAGAATGTCGAAGTACGAACCAACCTAGAATATGTCGTGAGAACACATGGGTTCGCCATCGAGGTTCACGGAGCGAACCTAGTGTTTCAGTTTGTCGTGTGAACATAGTATTACTAGAGCTGCAAAACAATCGATAGTACTATCGACAGTGTGACGCCAAAAGTCGGCGCTTGTTTTTGGCCACACCTACAATTGTAACTATCTACAATCTATAACTACTACAACCATAACTATTTTTTTTATGCATCCTTAATGAATTTATGCTTGACTTACTTTGTGTTATTGAACATAATTATTATTATTTACTATTGCCAGTAATTATTAAGACCAATTAGTATTAATAATATATATTTTATATACTTATGCACTCCTAGTGAATTTATGCGTACTTATTGTTTTTTATTCATTAATTACACGCTGCTACAAATGAGCACTTTTTTTTATACTTGAAAAGAGACCTAGTGTAGGTTATAGACCTTATTTAGTAGATCATAAATCAATTTTTAAAAGTTCGGAAACACCTTCAAATTTCGGAGTTATTCCGAAAAAACTATTTTCGGGTAGGTCCGAGTACTTATGAACACGTAACTCAGTTGATTTTAATCCGATCTTCAATTTTTAAATGGTTTCAAAAATAAGAAAAATGTGCTTTTCTAAATATATATATATTATTGATATATATATTAACTTTTTGCAGTGATATTTTCAATTATATCTGATTTTAATTTTTTTTTTCTAGGTTTTTCAACTTTGGCGCCATTTTTTTAAATTAGATTGTTCAAAAACATACCCTTATGTATATATTTAATTAAAGCTAATTTAGTTCTGAGTTAAACCAGCTTTCAATAAATAAAATCGAGTAAAAAATAAAATAGTTATTAAGGTTTTTCAAAAGTTAAAAATTTTGCTTTTACAAATATTGATCAATAGCTACTACATTTTCTTTATTTTTTTAATCTTATAATGATATGATTATATAAATATTTTAAAATAACAGTATTCAAATTATTTTATTTAGAAATTAAGAATATATGATTAACCTTCGCACTACCAAAGAATTTTACATACGTAGTGTACCGAAACCCACCCAGGTGGGTTCTTCATATTTAACACATATATTATACAAAAAAAATGCATTTACTCGAACATTTCATAGTGGGTTAATAAAGAAGAGATGAAAAAAAGAATAACAACAAAAAACTAAAGAAATTACCGTTACAAAACATACCACCGAACATTAGCAGAAATATGCATATTAGAGAAATTGATCATTACTTGTTCAAACGTCTTGTAATTTGTAGCAAAAAAATATCAAAACAAGACACAATGAACAATAAAAAGCAATTATCTTATCTTTCTGCTGCTGCTGTTTCAAGGTGAGCAAGAATTACAATTTTATTATAAAATAAATTGTGTATGTTTTTATTGTTTAATTTTAAAACATTGAAAATTAATGTTTATTTATGATTTTGCTTACAAACAGATTGTCACATGAAAGAAGAGAAGAGTATTATATGAATCTGTTGGAACATACATCTGATGACGATCATCCAGTGTCGGAAGTTGTAGATGGTTCAGATAGTGATAGTGATTTTTTGCCAAATGAAAATATAGATTCCGATTGCGAAGATGTGGGGGAAGATATAGTTCCAGAGTTGAATGAAGAAAGTGACTCTGATGGCGATGATGGGGTTGACAATGACAGTGACAGAGAAGAACGAGCTGCTCCCTCGGAAAATGAATTTTTTGTTGGTAAAGATGGAATAAAGTGGTACAAAAATCCACCTTCTTTGCATCGCGTAAGAGCTCATAATATAATTCGATCTGCATTCATGGGTCCAACGCCATCGACCAAAAATTTGACAAAAGGCGATACGTTTAAATGTTTTATGAGTTCCGCCATTATTGATATTATTTGTAGACATTCCAACAAAAAAGCCGAAGTTGTGTATGCCCACTGGAATGAAAATAATCCCGAAAAGAACAAGTGTGGACACCAATAACCGATGAGGAATTAATGGCATTTTTTGGAATTTTAATTGTTTCTGGCAGCCACATGTCCAACAAGGAATCGGTTCCGGAACTGTGGAAAAAAAATTCATGCCCGCTTTACAAAGCAACAATGTCCAGAAAAAGATTTACTGACATATTGAGATTTATCCGTTTCGATTGTAATCGCACTAGAGCTTCTCGTTTGCAAACAAAAAAGGACGCGCCAATATCAGATATATTTGAAATGATTAATTCAAATTTGAAATCTCATTACCAGCCGCATGATTCCATTACTGTGGACGAACAGTTGCTTGCATTTAGAGGTCGCACAAAATTCACACAGTACATGCCCTCGAAACCAGCCAAATATGGCATAAAAATTTGGTGGGCTTGTGACTCTGCGACCTTTTATCCGTTAAATGGGCAAATATATACAGGTAAGGTTGGCACTTCTAGGGATGTGAATCAAGGCGAACGTGTTGTCAAGGATTTGGTTGCTCCATACAGAGGAACTGGTAGAAATGTGACTACGGATAATTTTTTTACATCTCTTCCACTGGCCAATGAACTGCTGTCTTGGAAGTTAACGTTAGTTGGTACTTTGAAGAAAAATAAAAGATATTTGCCAGAACAATTTAAGCCTTCAAAATTCCGAAGTGAAAACTCAAGCCTTTTTGGATTTTCAGAAAATGTGACCTTAGTATCTTACGTTCCCGCAAAAAATAGAGCTGTAGTCAACAATGCACCAGAGTAAAAATATCACTGGACCAAAAGAAAAACCAGAAATAATTATGTTTTACAACCAAACAAAGGGCGGCGTAGACACAATGGACAAAATGTTGTCTCAATATACGTGCAAGAGAGGAACACGACGCTGGCCTCTTGCTTTGTTTTTTAATCTTATTGATACAGCAGCTCTTGCAGCATACATTATATTTATGGAAAATAATTCAGAAGGAACAGTCAAAAGTTCTCGTCGTCGACTTTTTCTTGAGCAGTTGGGAGAAGAACTTTGTATTCCACACGTAAAAGCTCGGTCCAAAAATAAGGTGGTTGTTGGTAGATTTGGAATCAAGACAGCAATTGAATGCCTTTTAGGTATGTATTTAGTGAGAACTGGTTTAAAATTAGCTAATTTTATCACTTATTGCAGGAGAGCCAATTGGGGGCGCAAATGTCGATGAAGAATTTGTCGAAGACGAACCACCAGAACGTGATCTTACTGGCCGAATTAAACAGAAGGGAAAGTGCTACATGTGTCGTGAGAGCAAGAAATTGAGAAATACACGACAGTCTTGCATCACGTGTAAAAAACCAGTATGTGCTGAACATTCCTGTACCCAAACAAAGTGCGAACATTGTTATATGGGCCAATCCACTTCGCGCTACAATTTAAGATAATTTTGTAAAAATTTTATTATATTTTAAATAAAAAACTAATAAAAATAATGCTTTCTGTAATAAATAAAGACAATTCTTATACTGAAAAGTGATAAAAACACAATATTCTGAAACAAGTCACCTGGGTGGGTTTCGGGAGTTGACGTAGAAAAATTGAAAAACTTAAAAAAAAAGGTATAAAGAATAGCCGAATCTTGAATAATTTAACAGTTTCTGATAGAAATAAAAAAGTTTGTCACTGAGTCAAAAGCATTTTTTGTTTTGATCAAAAATCTTTAAGTTATCATCGATTGAAAATCTAAAGAACCCACCCGGGTGGGTTTCGGTAGTGCGAAGGTTAAAAAAGTATAAAAAAAAAATTATTCTCACTTAAATTTTTTTCCGCTTGGGGGTATCAAGTGCTATTTAAATTTAAATAAAGTTTAATAACTTTCACAAATATTGTCCGATTTAAAAAAACTAAAGTTCGTTTTATTTGTTATAAAATTCTATTTAAAATTTTTTATACAAATACATCTGTTTTTATAGAAAAAATTATAAAAAAAAGAACTCAAAGTTAAAAAAACATAAAAAAATAAAAAATTACAGATGTTATTACGAAAATTACTACCAATATTTAATTAATATAGCATAAAATGTATACGGTTGGAAAGATCTATTCTTTGTCTTTCATAAAGCGTTCAAAAATTGAAGATCGGATTAAAATCAACTGAGTTACGTGTACATAAGTACTGGAACCTACCCGAAAATAGTTTTTTCGGAATAACTCCGAAATTTGAGGGTGTTTCCGAACTTTTAAAAATTGATTTATGATCTACTAAATAAGGTCTATAACTTACACTAGGTTACTTTCCAAGTATATTTCCACTGTAGCACCGTGTTATTATTACTTATTCCTGCACTTCTATTGAATTTATGCGTGCTTATTATTAATTATTAATTAATTAGTTTTACTTATTACTGCTTCATATATGCATTTATAATGAATTTATTTTATACGAAGCTATTAAATTAATTACCCGCGAAGGGACAAAGTTGATAAAATTAAGTTGGTAATTACTTTTGACCGACTGTGTATTTTGAAATTAATAATCGAAATATGGAGAAGAAAAACACCAAGATACATAAACATATACATATGTAAATATATGTATGAAAGAAAATGCTAAAATAAAGCAAAATTGATAATAGGTATACTAAAAATGAAAAAATCCCCAAATCCCTCCCCACGATAATCTGTCCCCAAAAACCAGCTAAAATCCCCAATTTGGGGAAAAATCCCCATACCTGGCTACACTGCGCACAACCAATCAACTGTGTTTGTGTGTATGTGTGATCATACACAACGGGTATAAAAGGCCGAACGCAACAAGCAAGAAGTTGGTTAGTGTCTGGCTGTTGAGGACACAGGCACAGATAACCAGAGATGACACGAGACGGAAGATTTTGCATACTGATTTGTATACACTCATACAATCCTACGTTTTCGTTTTTTTCTTTGTGCTGTCTTTGTATCCAAATTAAAATTATAAATCACAAAACTAATAAAATATCCATATATTTCTATAATTTACATTAAAAATATTATTAATTAATTAATTTAAGATGGTTTTCACTCATCGTTTGTATTTTATTACTATATACATCTGCAAAATATCAGAATTTATCAAGTATGTATGTATGTATGTGTGTATGTAAGCAAAAAATCACCACCATTTGCCAAATTTACAGAATATATGTACGTACATATGTATATAAATTTAATATACAGAGTATATAAGCACACACTAAATTGTTTTATCACTTTATTTTGGAATTATATGCCGTAAATACTTAATATTATCACATTTTATTAAATTTAAGCGTGCTTTTATGTAGCATTTTCCACTAAAAACTGAACTTTTTTTTGCTTTTCGTTTTGTTTACTTTCATAACAAACACACTAATGTTTTCTCTTTTTCACGGAGCTTACTTATGACAAATAAAATATGATCGAAGTCCAATTTTTTTTGTTTTTGTCATCTCTGGTTACCCTGTGTCACAGGGTGGTGATTTTTTGCTTACATACACACATACATACATACATACATACTTGATAAATTCTGATATTTTGCAGATGTACATAGTAATAAAATACAAACGATGAGTGAAAACCAAATTAAATTAATTAAATAATAATATTTTTAATGTAAATTATAGAAATATATGGATATTTTATTAGTTTTGTGATTTATAATTTTAATTTGGATACAAAGACAGCACAAAGAAAAAAAACGAAAACGAAGGATTGTATGAGTGTATACAAATCAGTATGCAAAATCTTCCGTCTCGTGTCATCTCTGGTTACCCTGTGGTTGAGGAGGTAAGACAAATACTTCGGTTACGTTATTTGAATGTTCCTTAGATATTTGTCAATAAATATTTATAAAGAAAGATAGCCATACAAGCACTGACTCTACTTTTACGCGAAGCGGGGAATGGTGTGGTCATTGTTACCAGCGTTGTCAACTCTGAAATTCAAAACGCACCAATTTCAGAACTTTTTTTTAATGAAAATTTTTATTGAATTAATTTTGCATCTTTACAAAATTTAACTTTAGTCCAAAATTCGAACGCTGATACATTGTGCCATTACATGAAGTGAATACTCTCCAAACTTTTTTCAATACTAGATAATATTTCGACATCGGATTCAAATTGTACTGCTAATGTCATGATATCATATTTGTAATGGGATAAAACATTTTGTACAATGTTGGTTCTTGATGTCGTTTGTATCTAAATGGGCTTAAAGCTGCAATGTGTTTCCGTGTTCCAGCATGCCGAACAAGGTTGGATATTTAGGAGTGATGTCGCATTTACAATAAAAACATCTTGCTTTTGTGTTATTATTTGGTCAAGGCCGAATCTATTGCTTAAAATCACATTGTGATTCCCAAATCTTTTTGTATTTCGCTTATGATCTCCTTTTTTAGACTTCATTATTGACACTAACTTTAAATATTTCTTTTAATATATATAAATTTTATTCATTTTATTAATTTGCTAGGTCTGTTTCTTTACTCAACATTGGAATCCCGCGAGATAACAATTTGCACGAACAGCGTTTCCGTACTCTAAAATTGGGCAAATGAGAGTGATTTTGAGAGAGCAATGTGCTTCTTCTTCTTGCACGAAACTGCCCGTACTTTTTCTTCGGACTAGTTTGTGCAATTAGTTAATCAATCAGCTGTTTATGAAATAAACAATAAGAAATTTGAACTTTACCTATCAAGAATAATGATGAAATAATTGTTACTTTTGCAAAATGCAAAGCAAAATATGTATGTTTGGAGGTACAAACATACATATGTATGTGTGTACTAACTAAAATCTCTTAAAAAGTGAAATACTAATCAAAAACAGCAAAACTTTCACAGCAATTTCATACAAACTTTTGGGCTAAAAATTTGGTTTTGTGCGTTCACGTACTTTTGTGCATTTTTGTCTCTAATTGAGAGGAATTATAGTTTACGCTCATTTGACCGAACTTTACCAGAAAAGTAAAGAAACTGAGCTACTTTACATAAACTTTTACGCATTTTATAAAAAACGAAAAATGGTCGCAAGTCTCACTTTGTTTTTGCTAAGCTCTTTAACAGACTTGACAGCAACTTTTACGACAAAAAACAATTGTGTACTCTAAAAATCTAAAAGGGACAACAAATTTCTTATAATGAAATGTTACAAATTATCTATAACAACAAGACGGTTTAACGGTTTTTGTGAATGTGTTTTGGTACCTCTTAAACATCATTAATGGTTGTTCTTATTATGGTCAACAACAACATATTAAAAGTTTGTATGCATACACACTGGATTGGTTTAGCGTGTTTATGGAAGAAAGAATGAACGAATGAATTTATTTACATAATTAAAAAAATATTTATATTAAAAAATATATGTATATACAAAAAAAGCTTCTTCCCACTCTACATTCCACAACCTGAAAAATTAAAATATTCACAGTGTACTGTGAATAACAAATAAAGAGACTAAAAAAAATAAATATTTCCTTGCCCTCTTTTGCTTGTGTTTTGTTGTTGCAAATTCTAAAATAAAGCGACAAAGAACCTCATTCATTGACTGCTATCATACAACTGATTATGTTTCGTATTTTAGTTTGTCTCTTCTGTTTGGTTCATGTTGTGTAAATGACGATTGGTGCTCGTCCCCTAGGGGCTAGTTTGACTATCAACGAACTAAATATATGTACTTGCCAGCGTTGTCAACTTTGAAATTTCAAAAGGCACCAAAATGGAGAAAAAAACGCGCTATTTAACAAAAAACGCACCAAGTTAAGATTTTTTTCTTATTGAATGATATCGCATTTGCAATAAAAACATCTTGCTTTTGTGTTATTATTTAGTCAAGGCCGAATCCATTGCTTAAACTCACATTGTGATTCCCAAAACCTTTTGTACTTCGCTTATGATCTCCTTTTTTAGACTCCATTCTTGACACTAACTTTAAATATTTCTAATCAAAGAAATTTTTAATTTTTCAGGCTTAAGTTCGTTTTCTCTAAATATAATTTTGTTATAAATTAAATTATTATTTAAATTAGAAAGATAAATCTAGTGGCTCTTAATATTTGAACAGACAAAGAAAAATTAGACTGCGCGGAGGGTTGAACCAAAGACTATAAATATATAAAGATATTGCACGTAGAACATTGTACGGGAAATGCTTAATTTGCTGGTGGTTTTAGTAGTAAAACCACTTTTTTCAAGAGAGTCATTTATTTTCTCAGAGAATTTATTATTCTCATGTCTCTACTATTCATTTAGATATGTATACATGTGTTCATACGTTTGTGTCTTTGCATTCACAAGTATGTGTGCATGTGTGTACATTTAATAAACAAACGAAAGATTCCATATAAACAAACAAAAAAACTTTTCGAGCCTTTGCTGCAATAGAGTCATAATTCAAAAAACTTTGTTTGGCAGGAAACGAATTTAAAGTCTAGAATTTACCTATAAATCAATGGTAAAATATTCTTCTCCCAAGAGAATAATAAAATACAAATATCTTTCATATTTGTATGAAAATTTTGCACAATATAAAAATTGGTATCGCGATTAGTTATATATGTACATATTAGCTCAAAAATTACATATTTTGAATTATGACGCTTTTGAAGCAAAGGCTCGTTTTGTGTTCGCACAATATATGTATGTGGACATAAGATACGTAAAGCTAATGTCGCTGATTCTTATTTGAATGGCAAATATATGTATTTTATTGTTGTACTATTGCAAGAACATCGATTCGCACCGAATTTAATATTATTTAAAATTGGAAATTTATATAACTATGTATATCTACATATATATGGCACAAAAGATCCTGGACCGATTTAAATGAAATTTCGCGCAGATATGTTAACAGTGTATAACTTGAAATATAGGCTGTATATACATACATATATGTATTATTTTGAATTTGAAATAGAAAATATTGCTTTTTGAATAACCTGGTCATTTATAAACAGATTTTCAAAATTATTGTTTTGTTTGAAAGGTGTTGCCTGCAGTTGGGTCTCATAAATTTATTTTTGGAAATCTGTTAATAACTCTGCTAGCTCAACGGATATCTTGTGCTCGCTGCCGTATGGATATAATAAAACCCGCGTCATATCCATCAGAAATGTTTGTACATGCAAAAAATTATGATAAAAATTCAGATTTTGGAAGTTTGTGTGCTCCATCAGACTTATTTTTTGCAGTATGTAAGATTCATATAAAAGTTTTCGAAAAAATTTTTTATGAATCCAAAGAAATAAAAAAACATAAAAAAAACTATTGTTGAGCAATGCGTAAATTGCACCAAAAATACAATATATTCCTTTTGGTTTCAAGAAAACAACGTATGCTATAAGCACAGAATGGAGATGCTAAATTTATTAATTCTTACACTTTTACGAAAGCATTCCTCGTGGAAAACATACAAATACAAATTAACGAGCGCAGAAAAACTTAAAATTTTGAAACAATAAAACATATGCTCAATCCAGAAAATTATTAAATATGTACCAATCACCAAAAATAATTACATTTCTTGTGCTAGTTATCACTTATTAAAAAGATTTTAATAAAATTTATAATAGTTTTGTAAACAAAATAATAAATTTTATGGTTTTCGAACTCAGGTAAGCGCACGTTTTATTTGATTTATGCATATACATATGTACATACATAGATATTCTAACTACATATACAATTGAAAATTCTAAAATAAAATATTTAATAAAACAAATGTGTATACATAGTTCGGTGCGAATCAACATAAATGCAATAGTACAATAACAAAAAACGTAATTTTACCCAGTTAACTCCAACAAAGTTAACGAACTCTATTTTATTAAATTATTAATAATCATATTTGTTCTTTATGCAAGTAGGGCATGTTGCAATGCACAAAAGCTTAATCAGCGTCTTTAGTTAATAAGGTCAGTTTAAACAAATAACCATTTCCCAATAAATTGGTAAATTGTAAAAATGCATTTATTTCTTAACAACAAAATTAATAAGGTCAGTTCCAATAAATTAGTATTTCCCAATAAATTGTTAAAACATAAAAGTGCAATAATGTAATTATTTCTTAATAACAATATCATACCACATCTAGAATTAAGTCATTTAATTTAGTATAAATTAAGAATGATTGTAATTCATTGAGTTCAGTCTTTGATTCCAATAAAGTGCGGACGTACCGTCCAAAAATATAAAAAACAATTTTTTTTAGAATTTCCAACGCGGGAATTCTTAAGTGGCGCCCGAGCACCTTCGGCCGGTCCGGTTTAGTGAAAAGAACTGGCGTCCGACAATTAAAAATATATTAAAACTTTGGTTTTTCGATAAAAGGTTCCGGAGTAGCTAAGCAAAACGGTGGCATAACGTGCCAGCCTATCAAAAACACAAAAAAAAGAAAGGACAAAAAAGTATCCTTCAAATCAAAATTGAATAAATATCCTTCAAAACAAAAGTGGATAAACATTTTTAGAAACAAACAGTGAAATAGATATCCTTGAAGACAAAAGTGAATAAATATCCTTCAAAACAAAAGTGAATAAACATTCTAAGAAACAAGCAGTGAAGTAGATATCCTTAAAGACAAAGATCATATAAATATCCTTTAAAAACAAAAAGTGGATACATAAATTTTATTTATAAAAACTAAGTAAATAAAAGTGACTGTTATCAAACAAGCAGTAAATCTAGAATACTGCCAAAATTATTAATAAACAAGTTTAAAACAAACATTTTTAATATTTTGAAATATAAAATAAAGAGTCAAAAATAAAATTCCTTTTGAAAAATTGTGTACTCAAATAGAAATAAAGTTCTTATTGAGCAGCGAAATAATCAACAGAAGAAAGTCCCTATTGCCAAGCAAGATAATCAGCACAAGGAAGTTTCTATTAACCAACAAAATAATCAACAGAAGAAAGTCTCTATTACCAAGCAAGATAATCAGCACAAGGAAGTTTCTATTAGCCAACAAAAAGTCAACAGAAGGAAGCCATTATTTTGAAGAAAAATTATCAACAAGAAAAAAGTAGTCATCAAACCAGCAAAATAAGTAGAAGAATTCGAGTAAAAAAAAAAAAATAAAAAAGAAGTAAGTCGAAACTAAAATTAAGTTTATTGATGATAAAACTAGTTGTTAATGAAATTATCTATTTTAATACAAAATTTTTAAATAAATAAATTACAATTGGGAACAGTAATTCCCACAGAGTATTTAAGTAATTGTGAAAAAGTTTAATTGAAATGGCAAACCAAAACAATCTAATTAGGCCCCCGGTTCTTCCTTCAAGTTCTGTCCCAAATCCTAATCCTAATCAGCAAAACGCACAATTAAGTATACAGGACTTGACTGCACTCATTTCAAGAATCTCAACAGACATTCTAAGGAATGAAGGACCGCAAGTAGTTCAGGCTATACTAAATCCAAATGTAGGCATGGACCATGTAAGTGACCAACGAATCGAGGACGGACACGCGAATAATCTGAACGAACTTGACAAAATACCAGACGTAGTTAAGTGCCTAAAAGAATTTTCTGGGCAACCAGGAGAATTTAGCTCCTGGAAAAAAAGTGTGGACAGAATTCTTTCAATTTACGAACCGCTTAAGGGAAGCCCAAAATATTACGGTATAATAAGTGTCATCAGAAATAAGATAACGGGTAACGCCGATATTGCGTTAGAATCTTATAACACGCCCCTAAATTGGTCGGCTATCTCACAGTGTTTAATGACACATTATGGCGACAAAAGAGACGTGTCAACATTGGAATATCAAATGTCAACTCTGATCCAAGGGAACAGTAGTGTTTCTGAGTTTTATCAAAGAGTGTACACACATCTTTCTCTTATTCTTAATAAAATTGGATGTATTGATACAAGCAATGAATCATTGATTTTGCTAACAAAATCGTACAGAGAAAAAGCCCTTGATACTTTCATAAGGGGTTTGAACGGAGACTTGCCAAGACTTCTAGGAATGAGGGAACCTGTGGATTTACCGCAGGCGCTACATCTTTGTTTGAAACTAGAAAATCAAAACTTTAGGGCAAATCACACATACAATTCTAAAAAGCAACAATTCTCTCAACAACCACCAAAAAGGATTTTTGCTCCAGTACAAAAACGCCCACTTCATCCTCAACTAGCATATGTACCACAAATAGGCCAACCCGCATGGCAATCTAGACAGCAGACTTTTACAAACAACTCTTACAATCCTCCTAGACCTCCTAAGCCACAACCACGGCCAGAGCCGATGGATGTAGATCAAAGTTTGCATTCCAGACGCATAAATTATATAAACAGACCCCAGCAAAACCATTTTATAGGCAAAAGACCGCCGCCATCGGTTTCAAATCTACAGAGAAAGGCGCAAAGAACCTTTCACATAAATACTGAATCTTTACCGACACATTCTCGAGTAGGGAACTACGAGCGTGATGCGGAAGAAAATTCCGATACAGACAACAGTGGAAACTACATCGAACCTACCGATCTTCATTTTTTAGCCTAATAAGCTCTTCGCTTCCCTATTTCGAGGTAAGAACGGAGAGCGGAAATATTCTTAAGTTTTTGGTAGACACAGGATCCAGTAAAAATTATTTGCAACCACATTTGGCAAAGAAAAGAATCCAAAATAAAACAGCATTTTTTGCAAAATCGGTTGTAGGTGATGTTAAGATCACGGAACATACTTTAGTAAAACTTTTTAATTTTGAAGTAAAATTTTTTTTAATGCCATCCCTAAAAACTTTCGACGGCATTCTTGGGAACGACACCCTTAAAGAATTACGAGCTGTAATTCATACTGGAGACAGTTACATGACGCTAAAAAATGGGAAAAAAATTGGTCTGAAACAATTATCATCAGGGACAGTAAATAATATTAATATTAAATTAGATAATTTAACTAATAAACAAAAGTCGGAAATGAATTGCATCGTAAACGAGTTTCAAAAACTTTTCTCGGATCCGAACGAGAAGTTAACCTACACAACAAAGGTCGCTGGTGAAATTCGAACCACGTCAGACACTCCGGTGTACACTAAGTTTTATCCACATCCCTCGTCATTGAAATCAGAAGTCGAGGAACAAGTTAAAACACTTTTGCACGATGGTATTATAAGACCATCCAGATCTCCGTACAATTCACCGGTATGGATTGTACCAAAAAAACCCAACTCAGAAGGTAATAAACAATACCGCATGGTAATTGATTATAGGAAATTAAATGCGGTCACAATCGCAGATAAATATCCTATCCCCGAAATAACGGAAGTAATAGCGCAGCTTGGTAACAGCAAATTTTTTTCGGTACTTGACTTAAAAAGTGGTTTTCATCAGATACCACTAAAAAAATCTGATATTGAGAAGACTGCGTTCTCAATTAACAATGGTAAATATGAATTTACACGTTTACCGTTCGGCTTAAAAAATGCGCCATCGATTTTTCAACGAGCTCTCGATGATATATTACGAGAATTCATTGGAGAGTGCTGCTACGTCTATATCGACTATATAATTATATTTAGCAAGTCGGAGGATGAGCACTTCCAACATATAAGAAAGATCTTTAGAACGTTGGAAGATGCTAATATGAAAATCAAACTTGGTAAATGCAATTTTTTTAAGATAAATGTAGATTTTCTTGGCTTTGTAATATCTCAAAATGGTGTAAAAACCAATCGCGCAAAAGTGGAAGCTATTGCAAATTTTCCCCAGCCTAGAACGCTGAAAGAACTCCGTAGTTTTCTAGGTATGTCAGGGTATTACCGGCGATTTATCAAAGACTACGCTAAAATCGCGAAACCACGGACATCCCTTTTAAGAGGGGAAGGGGGTCGTACCTCCAAGAACAGATCGGCAAAGGTTGAGGTCTTTTTTGGTAAAGAAGCCATTGAGTCCTTCAAAAAAATTAAGCATTCTCTCATTTCTGAGGATGTAGTTCTTGCCTACCCAGACTTTAACAAAGATTTTGAGTTAGTTACTGATGCTTCTAATTTTGCCCTTGGTGCAGTTTTGTCCCAGTGTGGGAAACCCATAGCTTTTATTTCTAGAACACTTAACAAAGCAGAAGAGCATTATGCTGCTAATGAAAAAGAGATGTTAGCTATCATATGGGCCTTAAATGCTTTGAGAAATTATTTGTACGGATCAAGGAAAGTTAAAATTTATACGGACCACCAGCCGCTAACGTATGCTCTCAGCAACAAGAATAATAACAGCAAAATGAAAAGATGGAAGTCAATTCTCGAGGAGCATAACTATGAGTTATTTTATAAACCAGGAAAGATGAATGTTGTGGCTGATGCCTTATCAAGGATACCACCACAGGAATCGCAATTAAATACACTATCGATTGCTACTAACTCTGATGACAGTTCCTCTCACGGACTCATATGCAGCGTGGAAACACCCATCAATGCTTACAAGAATCAGATATTTTTGAATATAGATATCGCTTCAGAGTATCACTTTAAAATAGTATTTCCTACTTATCATCGACAATTAATTACTGAGACCCATTACTCAGACGCAACACTACTCAATATTTTAAAACGGTATCTTAATCCTTCAGTTATAAATTGCATAAAAACTGAGGAGGATATTATGGGAAAAATCCAACGGCTGTACCCTCTACATTTTAGCAAGTACAAGATAAGATTTTCACAAGTATTGGTAGAAGACATAGTAAATAATCAAGAACAAGAAGAAATAATAATAAAATATCACAATAGAGCACACAGAAACTGTAGGGAAAATAAAATTCAAATATTAGAAAAATACTACTTTCCATCTATGGCCAATAAAATTAAGAGGATTATAAAAAATTGTGTAATATGCAAAACCCATAAATATGAACGACACCCTCCAAAGCCCCAAATTCAACCAACACCTATCCCTAGGTACCCAGGACAAATAGTCCACATAGATATACTGGTGATGGGAAAACAACTGCTGCTAACGGCAGTAGATAAATTTTCAAAATATGCCATAGTAAAACCAATTTCCTCAAAGGCAACAGAGGATATAAGGCAACCTCTAAGGGATATTCTTTTTTTCCTGTTCCCTGAGACAATAGTTATGGATAACGAAAAATTGTCAATTCGGAATCCATAAAGTTCATGATGGAAAACGAATTTAATATTTCAATATACAGAACCGCGCCATACTCGAGTAGCTCAAATTGTCAAGTAGAGCGTTTTCACTCCACTCTTCAGAAGATTACGCGCTGTCTTCAAAAGGACCACGCACAGCGATCGCCTCAAGAGTTGCTAGAAAAATCAGTGAAGGAATACAACCTTTCTATACACTCTGTAACGGGGAGAAAACCCTTAGAAGTATTTTTTGGCAGGCGTGTCAGTAGCGACCCTGCACTGTTAGAAAAAGAAAGAAATGCAATGATACAGAAGCTTTCAGAAAAACAGAAAGCCGACTTAGCCTATCATAATGCATATCGTACACCCCTAAAAGAGTATGTGCAAGCAGAGGAGATTTTTGTGAAAGTAAATAGGAGACTTGGGAATAAATTATCTGCTAGATATAAAAAGGAAGTGGTAGCAGAGAACTATAACACAACTATAAAAACTAAGACAGGGAGAATAGTTCACAAAAACAACATAAGAAAAACTTAGGTATTTTACAATATTCTGTCATTTCAGGGCTACGATGATGACATTATTAATAACTTGGATACTGGTACTGGCGGTAAATGCGCAACAATTGGACGTACACGACCTGACGAATAACAACGGCTATATACCCATAAAAACAGAGGAATTGAAGACAATTAACCATTACGACAAGATCTTTCATTTCATCAATCTGAAAGCCTACGATAAAAGTATGTCTGCAATCTCTGATAATATTAATGCCCTAAAAACCATAACCTTCGAGGATAAACGTCTGCTAGAAACTATCGACAAGGACTTTACTTTATTACAAGCAAAAATAAACAGTCTACAAACTCACTCAAAATCAAAAAGAGGACTAGTGAATATATTAGGGAAGGGATTAAAATACATTGCAGGCTCAATGGACAGTGACGATGAAAAATTAATTAACGAAGCTATAATTCAAATACAGGACAATGAACGAATTACTAACCAGACGCTTAGCGAATTAGTACATGTTAATAACTTCATGACAGAACAAATCAACAATGTTACTCAGGACATAAACAACCAACAGACACATATTAGTAGCTACATAAACAATTTTAAAAGAGAATCAATGAATAGAATACAAACACTGGAAGATGAAGTTAGATTTATTGAACAAGCCTACAGAATAGATAAAGACATATCATTTTTAAAGAACCACATTGATGACATAGGACAAATCATATTTTCGAGTAAATTAGGTGTAATCCCTACTGACATTCTGAGTAAAAGAGAAATCGATTTAATAACTGACTTTGACAGCTATAATAATATGAAAATAGTGGTGATTCTTGACGACAGCAACATTATACTAACTTTACTTATTCCTCAATTTTCCACTAATATCCTTTCTAAAATAAGATTCGAACCCTTGCCTAACGCCATGAACAAATCACTTATTCTTAGCCAATATGAGATATTAGTTGACAATGATAACATTATTTATGATACAAATATAAAAGAAAATCTAGAGAAAAACTTACTTAAGTTGGAAAATAAATGTATAGAAAACATCTTAAAATTTCAAGAAGCACATTGTGCATTAGAAACATTAAAAGAATCACTGGTAATAGAAATTGTTCCAGGAGTAATAATTTTAAAGAATTTTAATGATAAAATTTCCCATAATTGTAATAAGTTAGAGATAAGGCAAAAAGGAACATTTCTTATAAAATTTGAAAATTGCAGAGTTAATATATCCAATATTACATACAATAATGTCAACATAAAAATTCATGAAACATTTATTTTGTCCAATCTAATCACAGAAATTAAAGAAAAAAAGAATGTAACTAAACTTGATCTTAAATTAGAAAATCTTTATATAAAACAGATAAGCCATGAAAATAATATTGAACTATTAATGAAAAAAAATGAAAAAATTAATGTTATTAGCATAAGTACAGACGCTGTTATCTTATTTATTATCATATCACTTACCTTTATCGTTATTTCTCTTGTAAAGTATAAGCAAAAACTCTACTTGCTACGAAGTAAAACCGAAAATATTACACATAAGAAAATCGATCCATATCTTCAAATTTCAGTCCCGTAGCGATTGGGTACAATCGATCCAAGAGGGGAAGAGTTAACTCCAACAAAGTTAACGAACTCTATTTTATTAAATTATTAATAATCATATTTGTTCTTTATGCAAGTAGGGCATGTTGCAATGCACAAAAGCTTAATCAGCGTCTTTAGTTAATAAGGTCAGTTTAAACAAATAACCATTTCCCAATAAATTGGTAAATTGTAAAAATGCATTTATTTCTTAACAACAAAATTAATAAGGTCAGTTCCAATAAATTAGTATTTCCCAATAAATTGTTAAAACATAAAAGTGCAATAATGTAATTATTTCTTAATAACAATATCATACCACATCTAGAATTAAGTCATTTAATTTAGTATAAATTAAGAATGATTGTAATTCATTGAGTTCAGTCTTTGATTCCAATAAAGTGCGGACGTACCGTCCAAAAATATAAAAAACAATTTTTTTTAGAATTTCCAACGCGGGAATTCTTAAGTACCCTACAGCCATAGGAATCGGTCGCATTTCTTTGCACTGTTTATTTGCACATGATTTATATGAAAACAAGAAACTGCTTTTAGTTGTTAATATTAAGGGTAATCACGATGGGTAGTGCAAAGTGTGCAAACGATGCAAATGTGTGCAAATATACACACATTTGCACAACATAACAACAAAATGTATGTATTTGCAATTTGCTTAATTTTGCTTCGTTTGCACTAAAAAAACCATGAGCAAAGATAGTAGTGCATATTTTATCAATTGCAAACGAAAATAAACAATAACTTGAGACATACAGACTATCATATTTTTATGTTTAGAAAAAGAAAATTTAATTTTGTAACTAATTTTAATTTAATTTAAAAAGTTTTAGTCTTCTTTTTTTAATTTATTAGTAAATAATAAATTTATGCATTTTTAACTTGACATCTGAAGTCAGTGTTGCCAGAATTTTTGATGGGCTGCCACATTTTTCTGAACAAAATTACATGCTCTTCACTAAAATGCAATAAATTTAAAAGTACGCTCACGAAGTACACTAATATGCACAGCAAATTTGCAAAATGCATATTTGCACAATCACCATCGTGATTACCCTTATTGTTATTGAATGTGCTTTGCACAAGAAATATGACACACACACAAACACATTTCTCAATGAGCATCATTTATATGTGTAAACAACAAAAAAAAACCATTATTTCTCTGGAAAATAATTTCTAGTAGAGTTAAAAGAAACAAAAATGTTTCAAAAACAACAACAAAATAAACTTGACAAAATTATTACTACATACATACTTATGTACGTACATATGTATGTATGCCTAAAATTTTTGTGGTCTTTTCTCTTGCTACTTCCCCCCACAGCATCAACAAACGCAAACAATTTTTGTTTTTATTCAATGTTCTACGTGCAATATCAATAGTCTTTGGTTGAACTGACATCGATGTTTCGAGACTAACCACAGTCTCGTCATCAGAGTTGTCTACCGCTTAGACCTCACTGCCACCACGGCAGCTGCAATCACATTAGTTAAAGATCCTCTATCATTAATTGAATCTGCTGAACTACATGCAAGTTTTTACACTACAGCTTTTATCATTTTTTAATGGGCTGGAACTTTACTATACTTTTTCAAAGTCTATCTTGTTCAAGTTGAGCTTTATTCTAGTGTTTCTTATTTGATTCCTATGTGGCAGCCTTCGGCTACCAATACTCTAGAGGTTAATGGAATGTGATACATTATACATATGTATATACAACTGTTTTTTTTTTATTGTATAAACAACTGTGATGTATAAACACATTCTTATATTAAGAGCCACTAGATTTATCTTTCTAATTTAAATAATAATTTAATTTATAACAAAATTATATTTAGAGAAAACGAACTTAAGCCTGAAAAATTAAAAATTTCTTTGATTAAATATCACTCAGTTCGATTAAAAAATTCACAACTTAATTTAAATATTTCTTTTAGTAAATAGAAATTTTATTAATTTTACTGTTACAACCCTTTATATAAACTTTTACGCATTTTATAAAAAACGAACAATGATCGCAAGAATACTTTGTTTTTGCTAAGCTCTTTAACAGACTTGAGAACAACTTTTCCGACAAAAAACAATTATGTACTCTGAAAATCTAAAAGGGACAACAAATTTCTTGTAATGAAATGTTACAAATTATCTATAACAACAAGACGGTTTAACGGTTTTTGTAAATGTGTTTTAATACCTGTTAAACATCATTAATGGTTGCTCTTATTATGGTCTGTAAAATTGAATGTAAAATTTGTACACAAATTGAATGAAATGGTATTGAAACAGTTGTATTTTTTGTACAAAATTCTTTTTTGTCATACTGAAACAAAAAATTGTGTTATGATTTGGAGCCACCCAAAATTAAAAAATAAACGCACCAAAATTAAAGAAAAAGCGCACCACGCACCAACTCAGATATTTTTCGCACAAAACATTTAGAAAAGCACCAAAAAAGGTGCGAAACGCACCAAGTTGACACCGCTGGTACTTGCTTTTTGATTTTTTATTTTTCATACAATTATACATACATACATACATATATCGCACTTGATAAACAAGAGGGTATTAACACAATTTTTAAAATTTCATATTTTTTAAGACATTAAAGTGCAGTGGTTATATTTACAAAAAAAAAAAAAAATACAGTTGTATCTCTCTTTGTGATAGAAGAGTAGTATTAAAAAATAAAGTTTTTTCCATCTACTGAAAATTTTAAAATTTTGAGTAAATACCCTATTGTTGATCAAGTGCGATACGTTTAGTATGTTTAGTTTTTAATTGTTTATATTATTCATGGGCAAAATAAAATTTATGTTTTAACAATCAGTAACTTTCTTTTATTTAAATAAAATAATTTTTTCAATCAGTAAATGTTGCGAAAATAACTGTCAAAGATGAAAAACTTAATCTAACACCTACATACATACATATGTATGTAAATTAGGGAAATAACTTTTTAACAATTTTTTAAAATATCAAAGTTGGCATAGCACAGTCCGATAGAGCATAAAAAACTTTAAGCGAACGTATATTTATTTTTTCGCTAAGGTCAAAAAAGTTCACACACCAACCGCGATGAAGTTTAGAAAATTTTTAATTTTCTTTTTGGTTAAGAAAATATATTTGAAAAAAAAAAAGCTCAAGTATGAAATTTCATTAATATTTAGAGATGGTAAGAGGTTTTTCCGCAAACCAAAACGTATCTTTAACCTTTTTTAACAAAAAAAAAAAATAAAAATGAATAAAAAAACACCGTATGAAATTATGAATATCCAATATAATAACCACAGACGTAAACAGATATGGCAACGTTGGCAGGTGTAAGTGGCCATATCATGTGTGATAACCCTTAATTATGAGTAGTAAAAATTTAATAAGAAAGTGACAACAACCATACATTACCAAATACTATGAAAAAAAAAAAAATAAAAATGTAAACAAGCAAAATAAAATTGGGGTTGAAAATTTTTTGATTTTATTAAAATTGTATAAAATTTATAAATATGATTAAAATTTACAATTTTAATGAATAAAATATTAAAAAAGATAGTATACATACATATCTAGAACGGAAAAGCGACACAAATGGATAAATTTTCAGCAGACAATTGGTAAGTACAGAGCAATATTCTGAAATGAAAAAATAATTTGTTCATAATAATATTTAATTATTTATTTATTTAGTTACATGCGAATGGCTTCCTGTCGACTTTACTGGACGAATGGATATAATCAGCATATGAGTTGTAAGTTTGTTTTCGTAAACATCTTTGTTGTTTTCATGTACATAAAAGTTTCACCTATTTCTGGCTCACTAGAAGGTCAGTAATTACCACCTTTTGTCTACGTAATATACCTACTTCCTTCTAGTGAGCCAGAAATAGATGAAACTTTTATGTACATGAAAACAACAAAGATGTTTACGAAAATAACAAAGATGCCAGGAGCTTGCAGATCCAATTGGCCGCAACCGAAAATGATTGGTGAGTACATATCTGTGAATAAAAACTTAAACTACTTATTTTTCAGCTTACCAACTGGACCGCAGTTACTATAAGGTCTATTGTAACGCTGCAGATCTGTTTTCAGACGAATTGGCTACCAGAAATGAACGGAAACAAATTGTGAGTATACAATATTAACTGAAAAGAATAATATTGATTATTTGTATTAAAAAGTTTACTTTTATTTATATTTATAGCTCACCAATTGGACCATTTGATTGCTGCAGACCTGTTTTCAGACGAATTGGCTACCGGAAATGAAGGGAAACAAACATATTTGTATAATAGAAAGAAATGAATTATTAATTAAAGAATATATTTATATGTACAATTTATATTTTTGAATAAACTTCACTTTTAAATTCATTTATATATAATAAATATAAAGCTGATTTTTTTTTTTTGGAATTTTCTAGTCTAGATCATGGACTTATAAATGACAAAAGAGCTATAATACCGTGAGTACTAGGGTTGTTTAAATAATTGTACAACTTTTTCAATTATCAATCGATTTTCAAATTTTATGTCTTGTTTTTGCTATACACAATATACGTTTAGAATAGGTAAAAATATTAACATGGTTTGGAGTAAAAAGTGTGAAATAAAAGACAGTCTATGAAAAAATTTTTTAAAAAATTTAAATTTAAAAAATAGTTTTGCAATTATTTTGGCATAAGATTTTTAAATTTTAAAACTTTTTAACACAGTCTAAAAGCATGAAAATTAAGCTACTCAGAACTGCAAAAAGATTTAAAATCGACTTATAAATGACAAAATAAGCTATATGAAAGTTGTTGTATACCATGAGCTCTAGTGCTATATACCGTGAGCACTAGTGTTGTTTAAAAAATTTTACAACTTTTTCAATTATCAACCGATTTTGAAAATTTATGTCTTGCTTTTTTCTGTACACAATATACGTTCAGAATAGCGAAAAATATTAACATGGTTTGGAGTAAAAAGTGTGAAATCAAAGACAGTCTATGAAAAAATTTTTAAAAAAATTTAAATTTTAAAAATAGTTTTGCAATTATTTTGGCATACGATTTTTAAATTTAAAAACTTTTTAACACAGTCTAAAAGCATGAAAATCAAGCTACTCAGAACTGCAAAAAGATTTAAAATCGACTTATAAATGACAAAATAAGCTATATGAAAGTTGAGCCCTAGTGTTATATACCGTGAGCTCTAGTGTTGTTTTTATATATTTTACAACCCTTTCTGTTATGTTTGATTACATACAGACACACAGCAGTTAAAGCGTTAAAAGATTTTACGAAACTATTCCTCTCAAAGTTCTGATATGGGTGTCCAAATAAACCAAATTTAAAGATGAATGCCAGGAGAATGTAAAATTGTAAAACTTCTTAACATGTTTTTGCCGTTACCAAATTTTATTAATTCACTTCATTCTAATATTTATATTGAAATTATGGATTTTGTTTGCTACATCTACATCAGATTCCGAGAGGAATATTTTTTTAAAAACTTTTAACGCTTTAAGTATACACGTATAACGATTAAAGGTCTATTTGCATCCATCAGTAACATGCCAAAGCAAGTGCACGTCCGCCAATGATACCAATTCCAAATAGTGGTTCCACGTCCTAATACGCCTGTTATTTTCATAAACCAATAACAAAAACGTACCAAAGCAGTATTCACGGTGGAAAATATTACTGCTTTGGACGTATGGCACTGACGGGACGTTACTGATGTCTTAAATAGACCTTTTACACTTGCACTTGCACTTTGCACAAACTTTCCAATTGGTTTTCTTTTTACCAATTGGAAATAAAAAACACCATCACTTACCTTGTCGGATTCTTCGGAAAACGATGAAGACTGTCCATATTATGGCAACCCATAACACATTTGCGACTCCTGAAAAGAAATAAAGTTTAGAAAATTTTTTAATTGTTTTAAAAATATACTTACATTTTCTTGGTTATTTTTCCTATAGAATATACTTTTTGGTCTTCTTCACTTCAGTTATCATCCACTATTAACTAACACACAAGCTAATTGGCGCAAAAAAAAGAAGGAAATCTGTCAAAAAGTCCGCCAAAACAAGGATTTCCCAAAAATTTTGCGCCAATTTGCTGAAAAATCTCTTTTATTAAAATGTAAACAAATAATTCAATTTTAACCCTCAGAACTAAGAGAGACAGACGTATGCACACAAAATTTTCTGTCCTTTAATGTTTTTAGGGTTATCATGGTGATGCCATTGTGATGCCATTTGTACTTTTTTTAGTTCACGTGCACACCGCTAGATGGCCGTGTCCCTTCTGTGTATATTCTGTGATAATAACTGTGTAGAAAAACCAATTGGTGCGTGAACTTTTTTGAGAAAAATTACAAAAAATGATTTTCGTGGTTACTAGGACTTGGTTGACCTCATGGTCAACAATGGCACCATTGTCAGATAATTTTTCTATTGGCAACGCTGTCCATAAATACTATAAGGTTTGACAGTTCTGACAAAGTTTAATTTTTGCCACACAACAATCTGACAACCGTGTGAACTGACAATTTTTGTTGGCAGATAAATTTATTGTCTGACAATGAAATTGTAAGGTTTTCTTACAATCGTCTGAACTGACAATTTACCTTTTGGTAACAAATTTTCATTGTCAGTACGTTGCAGGGTTCCCAGATTTCCTGTTATAACTATGTCGACAAAACAAAAGAAGTTAGCTGAAATCGTGATAAGTAATAACTCGGAGTCTAAATTAGCTTATTATTTGTTATAACATTTATCAGGAGAAAAATTTTGCTAGTATAGACTGCAGTGTGTTACTCTTATAACATCGTTATCAGAACAACGATATCAGACATCAAATGTCATTTTTCAATATGAAAAAACGAGACAACAAACAAAAGATATTTGCTGTCTCTGCCACTCCACCTTAAAATTGTGGTAAAACAGCACATGAACATTTACTAATATTCCCCACATAGAAAAAAATGAGCAAATTTAGTACTGTTATTCTGCTGGCGCTATGTTAATGTTATAACAAATAACAAGCTAATGTAGACTGCGAGTAACAAAGCATCAATTTTGTTTCATAATACTACGTTCACACGGAACATGCTTCGCTCTCTATTCATGCTTCACACCCCAATCATGAGCGAAGTAACATGCTTCGCCATACAAAATTTTGAGAGCGAAGCATGTAGATTCATATTGAATCTACTTGCGAAGCATGAAAAATTGCTGCCTTCTCTAAATTTTATCGTAATTTATCGGAAGTTTATCTGAACTAAATGCAAAAAACACAACAAAAACTTTAATCAAAAGTGAATAATTGAATTAAAACTATAAAGATAAAACAGCAATGGAAACAAAAAATATGTTCGTGCAATTTTAAAAATGGGTAATAATTTTAACTTATTTTTTTTTGTCCATTTTAGATTTTATTTGTTATTAAAAAGGAACTGTCAAATCGAAGCAAGTACATTAGTCGTGTGAACAGCTAGATTCATAAACATGCTTCAGAAAGCGAAGCAAGTGCTTCATATTCTCGTGTGAACATAGTATAAGATTATGGCTCTGACTTTATTGCCAGATTATTGTATTGAACCAGCGTTTATCCGGATAAAATAAAAAATTAATATCTCATTTCCTGGAGGAGATTTTAATGACTTTCTTGACTACTTTGATATGCAGTGGTTGCATAAGGTAAGTTTAAAACAAATTTTAGAAAAAAATTTGTTGGTGGTAAAAAAAAGAGGTTTGTGCACAGCCGGCCTTTGGCCGGTATTAAGAATTATCTGCCCTTTGGTGTTTTAAACACCGGCTGTGCTTACAAAAGAGTTTCGACACCGCCAGCCATGCGCTTCGCTTATAAAACAGACTGCAAATCCGGGCTCAAAGATTTTTTTCGTATAGCAGGCCTGCGGTTGCGCTAATCTTCGATTACTGCAGATGAGGCCAAGTATTTGAAACACCACTAAGGAAAAAATACTCATGTATGGCCGAAGACAGGTACTCTTTTTAAAGCGAAGCCGATGAAACTATTCCGTAAGCAAAGCCATTGCTCGAAATACCACAGGGAAGAAAGTGATTGAGGTAAGCGGAAGGCCGGCAATGCAGAGACTCTTTTGTAAGCGAAACTGGTATTTGAAATACCGCAGAGGCAAAAATCCTTAGTTTTTCACTGAAGTTTTGATATTATTATTAAATTGTTTCATTAGACTAATAAATTATTCGTTTTCAGGTAGGACCCAGGAGTTTTTCAGTTTTCAAAAAAGTTACCAGAACTACTTCTGATATTGGATGGATATAATGGAGTTTTGGGGCGGATGCTTTGGTGGATGCTTCCTAAAAATGGTAATTTTTTTAAATTTGTGAAAGTTATTCAAGAAGACGAATTTCTGATATATCTGTGACTTTAAAAGGCTTATTGAAAACGGTGGTGTTGTTGGTAAAAAAGGCGGCTAATTTTTTCTATTCGAAGTAAAAAAATTTTCGAATCTTCCGAACTTCTGGAAACTGGATCAATAACATCAGCGAAGTTTTTGGATAGAATGGTTTATCCAAGAAACGACATTTGTACTGACATGGAACCATTTGAAGACGTGTTTAAAGGTATCCAGAAGATTCCTCTGAAGAAGAATCTAAAGAAAACAATAACGATACCTCAGAGGAATATTTTAAAAATAACTGCATTATTTGCTATAAATTACCGCCAGATATTGTTTTACTTCCGTGTAGACATGTACAAATATGCAGTACATGTACTAACCAGCACTGTTTCAATGTAGAATAAAAAATTAATTCTATTTCTGTTGAAAACTGGTTAAATAGTTGATATTCTTCACAATTAGTATCCACTTTACGAAAATTGTAAAGATGGACAATTGAACGCTGATGAGAGGTGTAGCGGCCTTGAAATCAGTACTGATACGTTCTGCTAAAAACTGATTGGATATAAATAATAATATTTTCCAACATAAAAAACTCTTAGTAATTTTAAATTTTCATTAATTTAATAAAACTGAACTTGAGCCTGATAATATTACTTTTCATATGTAAATCAATATAAGTTCAAATAATAATTACGTTTATTCGTAATAATAATAATATAAAAATATTAATTCCGCTTGGGCACGAGCTATAA
Source organism: Lypha dubia (assembly GCA_947311025.1). Lineage (NCBI taxonomy): Eukaryota > Metazoa > Arthropoda > Insecta > Diptera > Tachinidae > Lypha > Lypha dubia. Next base: position 74,692,906 of record OX371260.1, read on the forward strand.
ATACCCTAATAACAGGGGTCACAGTAATATGTGAATTTCCCTAATATAGAGTAAAAACAACAAAAACGTGAGAATATTAAATTGATGTACATATGAAAAGTAATATTATCACGCTCAAATTCAGTTTTATTGAATTATTGAAAATTCAAATTACTAAGAGATATTTTATGTTGAAAAATATTATTATTATATCCAATCAGTTTAGCAGAACGCATCAGTATATCGATTTTAAGGCTGCTACACCTCTCATCAGCGTTGAATTGTCCATCTTTACAGTTTTTGTAAAGTGGATACTAATTAGGAACAATATCAACTATGAGTTTGTGTTGATTATTAGTAATTTCCAAACAGTGATGGGGAATTTCGTACTAACAAAAATTGTTTATATATGTAAAAATAGAATAAAATGAATTAAAATTAATTCTATTTCTGTTGAAAACTTGGTTAAATAGTTCTTCTGATAAATTTTTTTTCTCCTGGAATAAAATTGGCCAAATTTTAATGTTGCTTTCTTTCGCCTGGGTATCCCATTCATCACCATATGTAAGGTTGACTACACACATATTCGTTCAATGTTGGGTACCTGCGGTAAATTGAGAATAAAATCAGATTTTATTAATCGATTTTCATGATTTATACCTTATCTTATTCTTGAGGTATTTAGCTCTTAGAAATATGGGTAAAATATAAAATATTGGCTCTTTCTTTTTTTTTATCGCACTTTTAAACTGGAAAAAATAACGAATTTTGCAAGAAAAAATGTTTTCCCCTCTGAAATTTTTGAATAATTCCAAAACGATGAAATATAGAAAAAACTACATTGAATTGAATTAAATATATATTTGTTACGCATCTTTTGGTGTTTTGTTTATGAAAATCGGATGAGTCGTTCTTGAGTTAGTCTGAAATATGTCTTCGTACCTGACTAATTTAGGGGGAAAAAATTGCCACGCTCATAAAAAAACTGTACGTGATGGAGAAAACCCGAAAACGGATTTGAGTTTAGGACATCAAAATCCATATAGTCCACATATTTTCATTTAAAGGAGAGCCAAAAAGTGATTTTTTGCAGAGCAGTGTAATAAATAGTACAGTGGTTAAATGAAAATTGTAGTTGTAACAACAGAATTTTATGATAGTTGGTTCAACTACCAAAATCTGCTTTAGCTGTGTATGTATGTATATACTCGTATGTATGTATGTAAATAAATTTTAATTAAATACTGTTAAAAACTACAAGCCAACACATGCAACAATGTTTAAACTGCAACAACACCGCAGTCTATAAATAAAGTCATCAATAATAAAACACAATACAACAAATCTTAATCTTAACACTTGTCTTGCTTTTACATATGATCAGCAAAGAGCATTGGGTTCATTTGTATGCTGCGGTTAAGATGTAACATAAACAACATCAAAAATATTTAGATGTTCTTGACAGAAAACTGATTTTGCAGAAATAAATATATGTATAGTTAATTAAATTTAATTCCATTCACGAAATCTAAATTAAAGACAGAAAAATTCTTACAATTCAATACAAAGTCAAATAGAAACATTTAGGTATTGCGCGGTCGATGAAAGATTTTGAAAGACTTTTTAAAAACTGTGTTTTTTTATTGATTTCAATACGAATCTTTTACATACAATGAAATGGAAGTTTCTTTCTATTACGAGTACGTAAAGGGTGTTTTTTATAGAATGACACAAGTTTAATCATAATAAAACAAGGAAATATATTTTTAATATCCATGAAACGGGCTTTTATTGGAAAGAAAATTTTGTGAAATTAATGTTTAAATATGATTTCTGTCATGTGGCCGCCACGGCTGGCGCGTAGAAAGCTCAATCTGGAACACCAATTTTTCGCAGCATTTGCTGCCGTATTTCACCGATAACTCTTCGAATTTTTGATTTCCAGGTATTCAAACGTTTGTGGTTTATCGATGTAGACAAGTGGTGGTGGTGGTGGTCATGGTAGCCAATTAATTGGGCCATTAAGTGAAATTATTTTTTCATCAAAGCTTCTTTGAGTAAACCAATTGTAGCGCCCGCTGCTCGATAAGTTTGACGAACAGAACAATTATTTTGATTAAAATTTCAAGAATTTGCATGCGTTGCTCTGGTGTAAGTCGATTCATAATGAAATTTCAAAGTGAACTAAACAAAAAGCAACTATCAGATGCTAAATATGTGCTCAAATAAAGCAGTGATGCCAACTCAAAGTTGTGACACTCTATAAAATACACCCTTTACATGTATTTAAAATGTTGTACTGTTCTTAGATATTTGCAGCCGTATTCATAATACTTTTAAACAGCATTTCAAATATGTTTTAAGCAAAAATGGCTAAAATTGTATTCATAATGGAATTTTAGCTTAAAAACCTCTTTTTAAACCTTGTGTAAAAAACGAAATTTTAAAATTTACTGCAGGCAAGTTTAAAGCTATTTTAAAATGACATCTCTGTTGGTTGTTTACATTTCTAACTTTGTACCTATAATAATGCTAAAATATATAAAAGAAAAATAAAATAAGTTCTTATATTATTGAAAATTATGGATACGCTATATTTAATAAGAGAAATAGGTAAGTATTAGAGTTGTCAACCGATTAAGAATAATTCGATTAATCGATCAAACAAAACTAAATTCTTGTTCGAATAATTTTAAAATGCCGAATTTCGAATAACGAATAAATCGATTAATTTATGTCAATTAATCGAACATATTTTTGCATACGTAAAAAATGTGTTAAATTTGTTTGTATGATTTGAAACAAAGCGAGTACTTTATATCAACCAATACATGTTATTTTGGAAGTTGTCGAACTGCGCATACCTAGTAGTCGTGCTATGTTTTAAATGAAACGTTAAACAATTTTCAAGAATGGGGTTTTTTTTTACTGTCAGGTGAATAAGTTAGAAATACACTAAAAGCTAAAAAAGAAACCATTGCTTTATATAAATCTTATCATATAAGTAGAAAATGTTGGTATTGTATTCTATTTTTTTTTAATTATATAATTATCTTTCAGAATGAGCTCGGTTTGGAAGTATTTACCAAGAACAAAAATGAAAAAAAAAAAAAAAAACAATTTCACATGTAACAAGTGTCCTAAAGTATACAAAATTGTTGGATCAACAACAAAAAAAAAAAAAAAAAAAATTAATAATTATTTTGCAACAGATTTACTAAAACGCATTAAAATAAGAGTAAATAAGAGACGTATAAAACTTTAAAATACGTTAATAATATTTTTTAAATTCTGGAAATTTTCCGTGCAATGAAAGTTTTTCAAATATTCTTCAAAAATTAAACTAAAGAATATGCTAATTAATTATACTCTAGATTATTTTATTGTGAAAGTAACCACAATAATATAATAATTAAGTAATGATATAGAAGAAGTTGTTATTAATGAAAATAACAATCTTTTATGCGAATTAAATAATTCTATTCAAAGTATTAAAAATTCAAATAATAAAAAAGAATTCAGCGATATATTAGACTATATAGACGATATATTTGGAAAAATCTAAAAAAGAGCAGAAAAATTAGATAAACTATTTTATGCTTTTCTCACTATATCACCTACCTCGTCAATTAGCAGAGTTTTTTCAAAATCTAATTTAATAAAAACAAAAACTAAAAATCGTTTGAAAGGAAAAAAAATATTTTTTAAAAGATTATTTCTTAAGAACATCCTAAATTGTATAATTTAACAAAAAAAAATCATATGAGATATTTTGACTGAATAAAACATGTGTGTTTGAAGTATTAAGATCGAAGTAATCTCAGTTATTACTTTTTTAAGTTTTTTTATGTATTATTAATTTTATGTATATTTTTTTGTTGATAAAAATAAAATTTTACATTTATTTGAGCATGTACTCAAGTATTTATGGGTAAAACATCTACTGATGAGTTGGTATGGCTACCAACGAAATATACGAGCATATTTAAATATTGCTAACCCGCAAAAAATAAATAAAAGTTGATAAAAATTTTAACTATTTAATTTTTAATTTATTTTGATTATATACTTATGCATTTTTGTGTTAATGACAAACATTTATTTTTTTTCAATAAATTATTTTTAAGCATTTTTTTATTCGTTGTTCTCATCGATTAATCGAATAAATTTTTAGCTTTAATCGTTTGATCGAACGAACAAAAACTATTATTTGAATTATCTAGTAAGTATGCATGTGTTAGTATTATTTAGAAAATTAGTATTATGTTCTTTTTTAGAGAATATTGCTAAAATTTCAAATGGACGCCAAAAAAAAAACATTTACAAAAAAAGGATAGATCCATTTTCCATTCCAGATAACCTACTCAAAAAGAAATATCGTTTTAATAAACAAACTGTTTTAAAAATTATAAATTCTGATATTTTGTTAAATCGCCACCAGAACTTCAGGTTTTGGTAGCTTTACGTTGTTGGGGACGAAGAGAAGTTTGTATATTGTGGAGGTAAAAGTGAAGTGTTAAACAAATTGTGCTTCTAGTTTCAGGATGATACCGGATACCTACATGGTCTTTCTCAACCTACGGTGAGCAGGATATGTGCCAAAGTTGCTCGTGCCTTAGCTAAGCATGCTAAAACTTATATTAAAATGCCATCGACTATTGAACAGCAAGCTAAAATAGCAAAGAATTTTAAGGACATTAGAAACTTTCCTGGTATTATCGGAGCTATAGATGGAACCCACATTAAAATTAAAAAAACTGGAGGTGACTTAGCAAAATACTATATAAATAGATAGGGATTTTATTCACTGAATGTGCAGGTAACAATTGTAATTTATAATATCATATATGATTAATAAATTGTCATTATATACATATGTATGTATGTATGTGTGTAGGTGGTTTGCGACGCCCGTCTTAAAATATTAGATATAGTGGCAAGGAGGAGGGGCAATACACATGACTACCGGATTTTCAATGAATCGAAAATCAAAGAAAGATTGGAAAGAAATGAATTTAAAGGTCGGTTGCTTGGTGATTCGGACTACAAACTAACGTCATACTTATTTACCCCCACTGCAACAACCACAACATAAAAAAGAGAAGATGTATAACATAGCTCACATTGCAATACGTAATGCTGTAGAGCGATGCTTTGGAGTATGGAAACAAATATTCCGATGCTTACTTGATGGAATAACGGTTACTTTTCCAAACGTTAAAGTAGTCATAGTAGCCTTAGCTGTCCTGCACAATATCGCTATTGATGAGAAAGATACTGCCCCAGGAAAATACTATTTTATTTTATAATCCTCTAATGAATCATATTCACAAATATACATGTCTGTTTCAGACGACTACGAATACAACCCAATTGTAGAAGACTTTCCTGAAATTTCAGAAAATGGCTTACACAGCAGTGGGAGAACAACAAGAGAAAACATAACATTCAAAAGCTTTATACAAAAATATTTTTAAGGAAGATGTCATTGACGGTGTATTCAATTTCATATGACCAGATTAAAATAAATAAACAATTAAAACAATAAAATTAAAATAAATAAAGGAATTAAGACAATACCATTTAAATGAATTAAATTGGATTAAAATAAATAAAGGAATTACAACAATATAATTAAAATAAATAAAGGAATTAAAACAATACCATTTAAATGAATTAAATTTGATTAAAATAAATAAACAATTAAAACAATAAAACCAAAATAAATAAAAGAATTAAAACAATAAATTTAATTAGATTTAAATAAATTAAATACAACAATTAAAACAACAAATTTGAAATAACCAATAAAATTACTTAAAAATACTTTTTTTCTGTTTATGTCTTTTGATCAATTTCCTTTAGTATCTGTAAAAATTTTAGTGGAAAAAAAATTAAGTAAAACAAACTTATAACTTCAAATGATAAATATTAAATAATAGACAAATAATTTGCTGTACAATAATAATAAATTTATTTAGAAAGAATTTATTATATACATCCACATTGAATTACGCACATACCAAACAATTTGTTTTCATAAAACATCCTTTTTGCTCGTAGCATAGCGTGTTCCTCATCTAAGTTTCGTAACCTCTTTTTTTTCTGCCTCTATCTGTAATTTATTTCTTTCATCTTGTCCTGTCATCAAGCTATGTTCCTTATCCAGGTTTTGCTGCTTCTTCTTCTCAGTCTACATTTGGGGAGCATGCAGTTGAATATCACATTCAGCTAATTTCTTTATGCTGTCTTCTGTAATATTTCTCTTTGGTAGTGATTGCTAAATACAATGTATTATTCATACAGAACTTTGTTTAAAACAAATAACAAATTTGAACAGTTTTGCTAATTGATATGTACCTTTTTAAATATTGGGGTGGATTTTGTCCTCACTTCAGCTTCATCAAATACTTTTGTCCCATCTATGACGATAACGTCATTTTCTGGAAGCAAAGTCTTATCTTCATCTTCAAGAATCTAAAAATATATTTTGTACATAGTGCATGTACGCAGTTATAAAAAATTTAAATATCTAAAAATATACCAAAAACTATGTACATAAAAGAAATACATACCTCGACATTTAATTCATCATGCATTAAGTCCGAATCGAATTTATTTTCATCAATGATGAATTCGTTCGGCAACTATGCAGCTATGTCAGTAATGCTTGCAGACATTTCATGGGGTTGTGGTCCTCCAGCAGTTTTAAATATATTCTTCCGGTGTAGAGAAACCTCTTTTCTAGCTGCAATTTTAGTTGCTGCCCATTGAGTTTTCAGCTGCGTCAAGTTTCTTTTACCACCCGTGCACAAGTCGTTGAAACTAACACAAAATAATAATTAATACAAGTAAAACAAGAAACATTACATACATATGTACATACCTTTTTTCTACATCAATCCAAGCTTTCTTCTTGGCCTGGTTGGTTTTTGTAGCCGTATTCTTATTTTCAATACGGCTAACATTCTGTCGGACAAGATCCTGCAGCAGTATCTACAAATAAATTCAACGATGCAATATTAAAAAACTTTAAATATTATTTCTAGCATATGTATGTGTCTTACCTTATCCTCCTCATTCCAATTTTCGGAACGTTTGCGCTTATACATATCTTTTTTTTCATTTTTTTTAAATTTCACAATTACAAATCACAATCTTTCAATTTAACTTGTAGAAAATATCTAGTGATGTATAAAATATCAAAACAAATAATATAAAACTCGTTATTCTACTGCATTTTAATCGGTAATAAAATAAAACACATAAATAGCACTTTTACCAAAGATTGCTGTTAGGTATTTTTCTTTTTTTTTTATTAAATGCAAGTTGGAACAACTTTTTTATTTTATAAAAACAATGTTTACAGAAAAGGGTTGAAAAACAAAATATAGATACGGTTACTTTGTGATTAAATAATGGTTGTTATGCTGAACTAATAAACAAGTGACAAATGACGAGTATAGTGTTGCCACAATATTACTAACAAAGCCACTTATTTGATATTTAGTTAAAATACCGATTATGAATACCAATTTTTATAAACCCTTTTTTAGTGTTAAAATGTTTTTTAACTAATATGCATTTGAAACCTCAATGAAGATTTTTTTATGAATACGGCTGTTGATGTACATACGAATATTCTTACAATAATCGTTGCGAAATGGCGTAAATTAAAAAAAAAAAAAGCTTACCTTCACCGTCAGTGGTAAGTGATTCGGTAACTCGAACTAGAAGATCGGAATATTTTTTTTGACTTGTTTCTGGATCTGTACTGCCGAAAGATGCTGAACTTATACCATTCTGTGAATTTAAACCTGAAAAAAACAGATAGGATATATTTATTAAGGTACATCTAGTTATTAGTGTAGAAATATAATAAAAGGTTGGAATATATCAATGTTGTTAATAAGTCACTCAATGCTTAAATGCTGGGGTCTAATCTTAGCATGCGATATCAAGTAAAATTTATCGTATTTTTTTATTTTAGAATCACGGCAATGTACCAATAAAAATAATGACGTCAGAAAATTTTATAAGTTAAAAATTTCCCCTACATGTTACATAAAAGAAGGGAAAATCGGTAATAACTGAAATAAGAATAAATGGTTTATTTACTAATGGGAAAGTTGACTTAGGGCAACTGTTCTCCAGGCTAGAATAATTGGCCGATAAATTAAATGTTCAAAAATTACAAGTGGCACCCAATGAGAAAATTTTCGAATTTATCTCAATAAATTAATTTTAGGATATGGGTAATAAGGTATTTAATAAAATTAAAATAGCGCTATTAAATGAGCTGACCCAAATAAATAACAAGAACGCCAAGGAAATTCTTGAAGTAATGCCGGAATATCATGATGATCCTATTGAGTGAGGACATTGTCATATATAAAACTGCGGAAAAAATAAAGATATATTACTACTGGAAGAATATGACAAAGGACATAGCGATCATGTTACAAATTCCAAACGGGAAAGATTGGTAAACATTAAAGGGCTGCAACTAGTAACTTTTTTCTTCATATGTAAAACTCGCTGTCGAATACAGTAGATATTTGCTCTGTCGCTCAGAGCAAGGGAGTGAAGAATAGAGATTGTTTGTTTGACAAATACCAACCAGTAGCAACCGCAGATTAAATGAGTACCGAAAAATATGAACATACAAAGCCGTAGGCAACAAAAACGAAGTACCTTAAAGCTGGAGTTACATACCACGCGTCCTACGCGTCACGCGTTCTACGCTTTTTACGCGTTGTACGCGTTGTACACTTTTTTGAAATTCAAGTTACATGCAACGCGTTCTATGCGCCAAACTGTTGTTCAAGTAAAGTGAACTTGTTTACTTATACATACATACCAGTTAAATAAAGTAAATGGTTTTGGCAAAAATGGACAGTGAAATCGATGTTTTAAAAGAATTAATAGAATTTATTAATTGCTCTTCCATTTCGCACACAATATTTTACACTTGTTTTTAATAAACATGCAATGGAGATGATACAAACAACTTAAAAGTTATCGATAATTCAATGCAAATTTTGTTGATTACATAATTGTAGTAAAATGTGCATTAAAATGCATTTTATTATTGTGTTCAATATTTACAAGCTTAATTACAAAAAATTTTTGTATATTCAGCACTTTTTATGAAAAAAAAATTAAACAATTTATCCACGACACAAAAATATTTATCGATAACATTGGAAATTGAATATTATTTACCATCCATGACTAACAAATACAGCTGTGTTTATTTATATGACGCGTCTGACGCGTACAAAAGTAGAAAGTAGATCTACTTTTCGCGTCGCATGCGTTCTACGCGTCGTGCTGTGTAACTTATCACATGCAAATGCACTGATTCTACTTTTCTGACAGACGCATGAAACGCGTCGACGCGTATAACGCGTGGTATGTTAAGCTGGAGTTACATACCACGCGTCCTACGCGTCACGCGTTCTCAGCTTTTTACGCGTTGTACGCGTTGTACACTTTTTTGAAATTCAAGTTACATGCAACGCGTTCTATGCGCCAAACTGTTCGTATTGATCAGCTGTTGTTCAAGTAAAGTGAACTTGTTTACATACATACCAGTTAAATAAAGTAAATTGTTTTGGCAAAAATGGACAGTGAAATCGATGTTTTAAAAGAATTAATAGAATTTATTAATTGCTCTTCCATTTCGCACACAATATTTTACACTTGTTTTTAATAAACATGCAATGGAGATGATACAAACAACTTAAAAGTTATCGATAATTAAATGCAAATTTTGTTGATTACATAATTGTAGTAAAATGTGCATTAAAATGCATTTTATTATTGTGTTCAATATTTATAAGCTTAATTACAAAAGATTTTTGTATATTCATCACTTTTTATGAAAAAAAAATTAAACAATTTATCCACGACACAAAAATATTTATCGATAACATTGGAAATTGAATATTATTTGTCATCCATGACTAACAAATACAGCTGTGTTTATTTATATGACGCGTCTGACGCGTACAAAAGTAGAAAGTAGATCTACTTTTCGCGTCGCATGCGTCGCGTGCGTTCTACGCGTCGTGCTGTGTAACTTATCACATGCAAATGCACTGATTCTACTTTTCTGACAGACGCATGAAACGCGTCGACGCGTATAACGCGTGGTATGTAACTCCAGCTTAAGAATTATGTGTGTTCAATTCATGTGGTACTTCGAGTATTTTTCGTGCAATGCCGAATATTAAAAATTTAAAATTTTACACAATATCTTTTCGCAGTTGCACAAAATGCGATTCCCGTTTATAATATGAAAAAGTGTTACATTCCATCTGTTGCAGTGTAACTTTAAGGTGGAGTTACATACCACGCGTTTTGTGCAGCAAAATAACCATCAAAACAGTGATGGAAAACAGTATTTGCGTTTCGGTACCAATAGAAATTTTGTTTAGTACTTTTTTGATGCACATAGTACCAAAAATTATTTTGTTTTTTAATTTTACTAAAAGAATTATATAAAATGTATTTAAAACATTTATGTATATACAGAATACAAAGCGCACACGAACACATCTAGGAACATTCATACATACCGCACATTTACTAATAAAACGTCATACCCCAAAAATTTCAAATTTATATTGTGTAGAAGTTTTATCTTTATGTCTTTTGTACTTTCAACGAAATTTTTCGAAATGGATTTTTTTGAGTTATGACGTTGCATTAGTAAATGATCGATATGTTGGAACACACATATATGTGTATAACAGTTTTTGAGTAGACATGGATATTTTAGGTCTAATTTAAATTGTTTCCGACATGCCAGTGTCCCGTTTTGTTCAAGATGTAGTGATAATTTTGTGGAAGATGTCGAACATACGTTTTTCATCTGCCCATGATTTGACAATTCAAGTTCAAGGACGTGTTTAAAAGACGCATGTGTGTACAGTTTCTTAAATTAGTTGTATTGCAACTTCGTAGGTTGTTTAGTTATTATGAAATTTTTGTGGTATATAAAACTTTTTACATTTGCTGAGGAGTGAATGGGGGTAATTTTTATATATAATAATTAAAAATGAAAATATGTTTATTAGAGTATCAAAAGTATTGGGCGAGTACCACGGTATTTTTCATTATCAAGTAGTGTAAAAAAATAGTACGTTCGTACTAAAGTTCCCATCATTGCATCAAAATGGCTATGAGAAACAGCTGCTCGCTTTGAGTGACGCGTAGGATGCTTAAAAAAGTAGAAAGTAGTTCTACTTCAACGCGTTCACGCGTTCTACGCGTTGTGCTGTGTAACTTGCCACATACAATTACACTGATTCTACTTTTTTGACAGCCGCGTAGAACGCGTGTTATGTACCTCCAGCTTTATATCCATGTTACACTGCAGTCACACGTTCAAGTTCTTTTTCAATTCTCTTTCAAGAAATTTACACATACTGCTTCTCAAAATTCACAAAAATTGAAAGCTGTGACGTAGGTGGCATTCAATTTCAAATCAATTTGCTTTCAAGAACACAAAAAATTATGGCGGCAGAATATATGTACTAATGTACATACATATGTATATGAAAACAAACGAGAGTTTATAATCAAAATGGCAATCAGCTGCTTTCTTGAAAGCAAATTGAAACGCATAATTTGAAAGAGAATTTGAAAACAAGCTACCATCAAATTTTAAAAGTATGAGTGTATTGGTAAAAAATGAGAGAGTAATAAAATTTGAAACAAAATTTGAAACAAAACTTACCGTATGAACCCCAAGTTATTCAACTTGAAATGTCATACACAGAAAACCGAAGTTGAACAACTTCGATGCGGTGCAAGGCCGCATGCAAATATATATTTGCTTTTGCGGCTTTTACAACATGCATATATTCTTAATTGAAATTTTAAAGTTGATTTTTCAACATATATTACATAATATACATACATAGCTTATGTTATAAAAAATTAAAAAGAAATAATAATAATATTAAATAAACAAATTAGCGGTGGTGAAGAAATTGTATGAATCCGGCTGTAGGCGGCTACATAAGTCGGCAATTTTATTAATATTGTATAATTACTGATACGGAGTTGTGACAACCCATTGTCACAAAATACATTCCTGTTTAAGGATACCTTTTTTTGCATACGTGCAAGGTAGACATCTTTATTGCATTTAGTATATAAAGCAGAGATTTTTTATTGTTCTAGAACAAAAACTCGACTAACAGTGTTATTCATAAAAAATTCTTATTGTAGAGATAATGTACACATTAGTTAATAATCAGTTTTTGTGTTATTACCCGGTAATAATAAACATTATTCACAAACGTTTAATAAAGCCAAATTAACTATTGTGTGATTTTTTCAGTTTTGTGAGTCTGTGTTAGCAACATTGTTTATTTAAACAAGTTAGAGTAATAGAGTATTGCTTATAATATTTAAAAAAATATTACAATTTTTTAATATGTGTTCTATTGATATTGCTAGCAATGTGTTTTCATAAGTTGTTACAAAAGTATTCAAATACCGAGTTCGTTACAATTGATTACACACCACTAATTTGTTTGCTTTATTTATTTGGAAATATTTTTAATCTTGTTGAGGTTGAAATGTGACAAATTATGCATAAAAACATGAAAAAAGATCTAATAATATTAATATATCAAAGAGCAGGTGGAATTTAAGTAATGTACGCATGTGAACAAATATGCATGTACATGCATATAAGTACATACAGACACATTTGTGTACATACATACGTAAAAATACATACATATGTATATGTATGTACATATTCACACACATTCAGATTTATGTATTTCTTCTTGAATTTTCTTATCTTACGTACATACATACATATGTACATATGTATGTATGTAAACATTGCCGGGGGACTGGAAGAATCGGGAGAGTTGAAATACATTATCTGAAAAATATTTAATTTAATAAAAAAATTATAGTTTTATGTATGTATATATACATATTTTATATAATACTAACGAATGTTGAAATTATATTTATTACAATCATTACATTATTCGAATATTTTTTTATTTTTCATACTTTTAGAAGTAAATAGTGATTTTTTTACTTTAAAAAATGCAAATGTCAACATATTAAACGGCTAAAGTAGCGTGATGCCTACAATAAAATTTTCGAGTTTATTAGCGTGTAATAACCGCGTCATAGTGCTATTAAACGTTTGTGAATACCACTTTAGCGCATTTTGCTTATTAGCCTCTAATAAAACGTTTGTGAATAACACTGTAAGTATATAGCTGGTGAAAAAAGAACATTCATTCGATTGATCGCTCGCTTACTTACCGTTCCATACACACAACAACGTCCTAATCAATAAAAGCAATCAACTTTAAATATAATTTCTAATTAATTGGAATACAAGTTTACCTACGGAACTAATCATAATATTCTTTAAATACAATTTGAAATCCTATTTTATAATATTAAAATAAATTACAAAAATTAAGTGAATTTTTTGATTATTAATTAATTAACTTGTGGAACTTTATTTTATTGGGAAAATACCCCAAATGACCCCGACAATGGCGAACGCCAACGAAGAAAACGAGAATACAATACAGCGTGTCTCTGTTAAAGTGCCGCCATTTTGGCCCGAACGACCCGAAATTTGGTTCGCACAAATTGAGGCACAGTTTATTAATGCAAACATTGTGCGCGACGTGTCCAAATTCAACACAGTGCACTGTGGTCGTCCCCATTGGCCAAAAATAAAAAAAATGAAGTTAAAATTCTGGGTAAAACTGTGGCAACACTATCTCACAATAGATTTTGCTCTATCAAATTACTTTTGTTTTTGCATTATTCCACCTATCCTCTTTAACAATAGCTGCAAAAGGCAGACCATTAAAATAATTTTGTTTCACAGCGTGAGTAACTGTCAAGTGAAGGTCCAAAATAACACGATAAACGTCTTTAAACAAGATTGCTTAAACAATGGAAGAATTAAATATTGTAAAGAAAGGTATTAACTATTATTTAAAAGAATTAAAAACTTCTAAGCATGTTTATTAAATCAATTTATTATATGTGCCTATTTCGGTACTAACTAGTGTGTAGACTTAAATTTCACTGAGTTTTAGTTGCGAAGTCGATCGAAGTCGACAACCAAATTTTTTGTAAAATGTTTATCAATATTTACAGATTATATGATGTAAATTTCAGCTGCGGAAATTTGCGATGTGTTGAGCTATCTTCAATAGAACAAAGCGGCCTCACCGTTTTCGGTGTCTTTTTTTTATCGTGTACTCGTAACTGTTTTGCGTCTTTGTGTTGTGATTATCGTCTTCGTTTCTTTTGTGCAGTTTGTTTTATTATGTTACGTTTTTAGTTTAAATTTTTATTATTTTCTCTTTTTCGCCGCAAATACATACAACATACATACATAACATACATTCTTTATTTATTATGGTGATTTTATAGATTTTTAGAAAAAAAATTATGGAATGATCTCCGGAATGCCCTTTAATCCTTTTGCCAATTTTAAGCAAAACTTATTTTGGGCACACATTTATTAAGATAACTGATATGCCTGCTATGAAATTTAAATTTTCAGGATCTAAGAGAGGTCCTTGAATCCTTTGTCCGACATTGACTACATTTTAGATTTATGGGTAGATTATGGATGGCAACCGAACCACAGTTGCGTTGCCAGTTGCTGAGAATTGTATTACGGATGGCAACTGGCAACTGAGAGCTGCCAGTTTCAGTTGCTAAAAACATGACAAAGCGTATAGCAAGGTCGTAATCTACGGGAAATTCTAAGAACTTTTCCCAAAGAAACCATGGTTCTAAAATCAAAATCGAGCTGCCGGTTTTTAAGAGAAAATTTGGTGCTCAGGACATCAGTTTGACTATTGTTATTTTAACATAAACCATTATTTGGGTAAATAATTTTCTATAAATGAGGACAGATATAGAAAGCTGAGAAAATTTCCTTTAAAATAAGCCTTCTTCCCGTTACAGGTCAACTATTCACCAATTGCAATGAATATTTCAAAAAAAAATCCGAAAATAATGCTGACCCTATTATTCTTTAGTTTCCGTTTTTTTTTTTTTTTTTTTATTTATATTACTATTTCACAAAGGTGGTAAATTATTAACAAACGGAATAAAATTAGTTCAAAATATTCGGCGGTATCAATTATTCGAATTCTGAATTTTGTTTTACTTTAATTCGGCAAGGTAATCGTATGCTTTCTTTATTCTTTATAACACGAGAAAGTAGCTTTGGAGATAGGAAACATTAAACACATAAATATGTAGATGTTCCTAATTTTTTTCTCCA
Source organism: Lypha dubia (assembly GCA_947311025.1). NCBI lineage: Eukaryota > Metazoa > Arthropoda > Insecta > Diptera > Tachinidae > Lypha > Lypha dubia. The sequence goes on from OX371260.1 coordinate 74,708,198, forward strand.
AAAAATATTTTAGCATACCCAAATATGTATGTTGGTATTGGCTTAAAGTATACTTTGTATATTTCTTTTATTGTTGACTTTACACGCTGGTTCTCGAGGGGTACAGTTGCCACAGGTGTTCGGCTGCCCTCGTGTATTCGCGAACCCTTATGTTCTCGTTTCTTATACAAAATTTAATTTATTTTCTGCTTACCTATTTTCCGTTATACTTAACGGTTAATTTGCTGCTACTTATAATCGTATACGTTTGGTCATGTGATGTTGTTTCCCGTTAAATTGGGTTATATGATTGGTGGCGTTGTTAGTTTTCCACTGGATTTGGTTATGTGATTTGTGGTGTTGTTAGTTCTCCACTGAATTTGGTGTTGTTCCCGGTGAATTTAATGCGGGTTGTGCTAATACAATTTTCCCAGTTGGGTACTAAAAGCTCCGGCCAATGCATGCCCTCGGACGTGGCGAAAACTTTACCTCTCGTGTCGCGTGTTATATCTCGTGGCGCTTTTAACGTACGCGTCATGTAGATTTCGCCTGACCTCGTCCCTGACCAATTGTAACGTGCTACTCTTGGGAAGAATTTCTATTTCACCATCCTCAAGCACACCGAGTTTCTTTGCTAGTTCGTATGCGCTAGCATGTGTGATCATGTTCGCTCCGAACATGGCGAAATATGGGGAAAAACGCGTTTAACTGTGAACCGTAGACCGCAGAGAACACTCAATAGCGGACAGATGTCGATTCCAATCGCGCTGTTCGGTGGACACTTAAGCTCGAATCGAGGCAATTATTGATCGGTTCACCCTCTTTGAAGCATTTGCCTGAGATGAGTATACTGCATTCCGTATTTGCTTACATCCATATCGAGACAAAAATGATGAAAATTCCGCGGAGACAAACTTGTTATCCATTATCTGAATGACTACATTTGTTGAAGTAGCATCCCTCATAGCCCTCAGCAGAACAAACTTAGTTAGGTGATCTAAGGCAATAAAGATGTAGGCATTTCCCAGCTTTGACCGAGGAAAAGGTCCTATGAAATCTATAAAAATCTTTTGCCATGGTCTATAAGTAACTGTTTCGGATCCCATTACTGGGCGGAGAATTCTATTGGGTGCTTTAATTTCCTTGCACACAATGCAACTGTTAATAAAATTCCGAACATGTACTGCCATTCTGGGCCAAAAGAAATATTGCTTCAGTAACGCTATTGTTTTAGCTACGCCACCATGTGACTTATTTGTCGAATCATGCATATTGGCGATCAAACTTTCCCTAAGGCCTGTCGGTACCCAAAGCTTCCAAATGAAGTTTTCATATACTGCGTTTCCGTCTGCTGGTATTGTTTTCTTATATACGAATTTGTCCTGAACTTTCAAATCTGGTATCTACTCATTATCCGCCTCCACGCACGTTCTCAGCTCTGGAATTCTGGTGAATCTAAATCAATTAAAGGTTTTTCGTTTACGAACATATTGATCTCGTCGGCCTGTAACCGTGATATCGTATCAGCAACTACATACTGCGATCCTTTTCGGTGTTGTATATCGAATTGGTAGCCTTGCAGCTTCAGACTCCAACGAGCTAGTCTTCCCTGAAGATCCTTTTGACCCAAGAGCCATTTCAGTGCGCTATGGTCCGTCAAAACTGTAAACGGCATTAGTTTGATGAACGGTCTGAACTTTTTTATTGCGCCTATGACCGCTAAACATTCTCGCTCGATTACGCTATAGTTTCGCTGTGCGCTGGTTAGTTGTGCGGAATGAAAAGCAATTGGACGCTCTAACCCTTCAGCGTCGAGTTGAAATAGAACTGCTCCTAAGCCTAGGTTAGAAGCATCACATTGAATATAAAAGCTTTTATCAAGTACTGGATGTGTTAATACTGGGCTGTTAGTTAAAGCTATTTTAAGTTTCTTGAATGCGTCGATGGCGTCTTCATCAAATGTGAAAATTTTTTATTTGCGAAGTGTTCGAGTGCTAGGGGCCGTTATGGTTGCATAATCCTTAATGAAACGTCTAAACCATGATGGTAATCCAAGGAAACGACGTACATCGCGTGTTCATTTCGGAATCGATATTTTAGTTATGCCTTCTATTTTCGAAGGATCTGCTTTGAGTTTTCCCTCTGCGACGATATATCCTAAATACCTTAGCTCTTTTCTACAAAACTACGACTTCTTTATGTTTATGGTCAGGTTAGCACGCGACAACAAAACTCCTACCTTCCTTAAAAGAGACATATGAGACTCAAAATCCGCGGACACAACTAAAAGGTCATCGAGATATACGAAGATCTTTTGCCGCAGCTCCGGCGGGATCACCCTATCCATTAACCTACAGGCTGACTTCCAAAACGTCAATTGATTTGTGTTTGAACAGAGCATCACAGACATAATCTATTTTTCTCTCCACGTCGAACTTAAGTTATGAAATGTTAAAAGAACAATAACTAGATTTAGAAAAACTTGCATTTTCTAAGGGTGCATAAAAAAATTTTATAAATATTTTTTCCCGAATTAATAATGACTTATAAAAAAATTTCCAAATTTGTCCGGCGCCAAACTAAAAATTCTAAAATAGTTACAGTCTATAGAAAACATTTCTTTTAATATTTGCTTTAACTATTTCCAATTCTTAAAATAAGTAAATTTTTGTTAGGTTACCTTAGCATAAAAAACTCCGATCTTCTTCAAATATGGCTGCAGAGTGATTCCAAAGAGGAGAAAAAGAAAGCTCTCTTGACTCACATTATTAAAATAAACGAAGAGAGCCCTTCTAAAGATTATGTTAAATATTTAGAAGAAAAAATACGACTTTTTTTGTGTTAAGGTTGAACAGAAGTGGCGGGAAAGCCAAAGTTGCTTAAAATATTTTAAGTCCCGAAATGGCAAGTGGCTCGCGTCTGAAGTAATGTTCAAAACAAATAAAGTGGAAACAGAAGTCCCAAGCTGTTCAGGAGCTGGTCGGCCACGACTGCCATATTCAGAAATGTCTGAGCGCAGCAAAAGAAGGGAAGCAGCAGGTCTTTCATCATGCGTGCAAAATGAGACCGATCTAATAATTCATGCAGCATGTATTTCAGCCCGAAAAAATGGAGAAAAGGACGTAGCTGCTGTTTTAAAAAACACAATGAAAAGTCCAACGCGTCCAGCTAAAATCAGAAAGATAAGCTATGAAAATTTTAAAGAGCTCGTTAAACTTTCTGACGAGGAAGCTCTTGCATTTCTCATTGAAAACAATTTCACAAAAAAGCAATACCATAATATTCGCATGGAGAATATACAAAGAAATTGTAACATATTTCCACCATATTATAGGCTTCTGGCAGTAAAAGTTCTCTGCAGGCCTAACAATATATTTGTAAGCAAAAAAGTTGCAAAAGTACCTTTACAAATGCTTTTGCAACATACTGCAACAAGAATTGTAGAAACGCAGAAAGAAGTAATTTTAGCAGCAATGGACATGGATAAAAAAACACTAATTTCATCAGAATTAATCTTAAGCTATGGATTTGACGGTAGTAGTGGCCAAGGTCAGTTTAAACAAATGTAGTATCCAAAGTACAATGTAGCATCTTGCATATCTAACATCTTAAAGTAACAAACATCTGGCATCACTGTGTATGCAGCTGTCAGATATATAAAAAGCACATAGTAATTCTTTTTCCAACCATCTTATAAATTGCAACTTAAACCATTGTCATTACTAATTTTAAAGAGAATTTAGAATTAAATACATTTTGAATTATTAAATCGTACCTTTTATTTTCAACACCAAACTTCGAAACACAGCAGTTGGCGACGAGTGTGAAGCAGGAATAAATAAAGTAAATATATATATACAAACAAGTGCAACAAGCAAATTGAAATAAAATGGATGCAGTTCAATTTGCCGAATTTCTAAATGTGCAAAGGCAATGGTTAACTAATTGATGCAATTGAGTGCTGGGTCTTCGGCGTCGAGTGTAACACAGGCAAACAACATTAACACATCGATAGTGCCAAACTTCGACATTTTTGATTCTGCTGAGGAAACTTATAGAAACTACATTGATCGTTTTACAAATTATGTAAAAATGAAAAATGTCGATGGCAATAAGGAATATTGTAAAAAGTTGCTTCTAAATTCAATTGAGGCAAAAAACTACAACTTGCTGACAGCATTGTCGGCACCCAAAACTCCAACAGAGCTTAACTACGCCGAGTTGCTAAAGGTTTTGGAAACCCATTTGGCCCCGAAGAAAAACGTCTTAGTGGCACAACATAAATTTTTACAAAAATACCAAAGCGATACACAATCCATAGCAGAATATGTGGCTTCATTACGTATGGAAATAAATGAGTGCGAATTTATTTCCCCGTGTGATTGCAAGGTGTCATTGGCCGATATATTTTTAAGAGCGCAATTCATTAGGGGAATCCACGACAACAACATTCGAGAACAACTTTTGCAGTCCAGTACGTCAAAATTTTACAAAATTTTGTTTAAAGCGTTGGCACTGGAAGCTGCTCGAATGGACGCCCGGGAATTGGCAACGTCTTCAAAAAACAACATCCAGGAAATAAATAAAATTTCAGGTAATAAAAAAACATCAAAACAATTCAATAGGGGTCAACAAAAAAGTTCTCAACGGAAGTCAACAAAAATAAATTATGAAAAATTGGGCATTGCAGGCCTATGTCTTCGTTGTGGTAATAATAATCATTTTGCCACCGATTGTGAAACAAAAAAGTCAAAATTAAATTGCAATTTGAGCAATAAAAAAGGTTATGTAGCAAAAGTCTGCATCACCTCTCTTTTGGCGGATGGTCCTAATGCCGGTCTTAAAAATCAACCCCATACACGGGAAAAATTTACAAATCAAATTCAGGATGACGAATCGAATTACGGAATCTACAGATTAGTTGATGTGTTCCATAGTGATTATTCCCATTCCAATTCTGAACGCTATTATGCAAAAATACTTATTGAAGGAAAAGTGATGAAATTCGAGGTAGATTCTGGGTCTGGTTACTCTTTTTTGCCTAGAAGTCAATTCAATGAATTAAATTAAACTTCAACAAACATCGTGTTCCGTTCATACAGTCAAAATAAATTTGTGGCGGATGGCAAAGTGCGAGTCAACGTTAAAATCAACGAAACTTCAATTACTGACGATATATATGTCGTTCCAGATGGGTGTACCCCACTGATAGGTCGTACTTGGATACGACGCCTAGGTATTAACTTAAATGAATTAGATGAATCTACTTCAAACGCAATTGAAGCTAATTCTATTAATGAAACTAACGATGTACAGGAGTTAATGTTAAAATATCCAAGTGTTTTTGAACAAAGAATAGCCTGCATTCCGAATTACAAAATATGTTTAAAATTACGCGATAATGCAACACCGGTATACACTAAGGAGCGACAAATTCCGTATGCGCTTACCGAACTCGTTAATAAAGAATTAGATGACTTGGAAAAATCAGGTATTATAACAAAAACAGCTAACAGCGATTGGGGGTCACCATTAGTAGTCATTCCAAAGGCCGACGGAGGAGTCCATTTGTGCGTTGACTATAAAGTAGGTGTTAATCAGAGACTCGTAAATGCACATTATCCAATCAGAAAAATAGACCAGATTTTCAATAGTCTCAGGGACTCAAAATACTTTTGCCGCCTTGATCTCTACAAAGCATATTTACATGTTCCGGTTGATGAAAATTCAATCGAAATTCAAACGATTTCAACACACAAACGAAATTTTCGAATGAATCGACTTTCTTTTGGTATAAAAATAGCTCCTTCCAAATGCAACAGAGTAATGGATCAAATTTTACGCGAGGTTCCTAAAACACAATCGTATTTCGACGACATCGTAGTACACGGGCAATCTAAAGCCGAGTGCAGGGCCAATTTAAAATCATGTTTACTTCAACTTCAAAAGTACGATATACACTTAAACGTTTCAAAATGTACATTTTTTGAAAATAAAATCGAATTTTTGGGTCATATAATTCAGTTCAACAAGATTCAAAAATGTCCTTCAAAATAAAGGCTATTTTGGAGATGCCACAGCCTGAGTGCGTGGATGATGGTGCTTTTTTTTCTGGGGATGGTAACATATTATTAGGGCGACCATTTTTCAGCACAAAAAAAAAACGGTTTTCAGTACTTAAAAAAGCATGAAAAACCCTTGAAATAAGCACGATAGATTTTATATTCAGCATTTATTAATTTTTTTATTTATTGAAAAACAAACAAAAAACAATTTCACATCTATTAAAGAAGTAATAAAAAACAATAAGTAAATTAACAAAATTATTCAGTCGGGTAGTCATACATAGAATGTAATTTTCAAACCAAAAAAAAAAATATCTTAAGGTGCGTTTAGACTATGCTAATATTTGTCCAAACACAACAAATAATTGTTTGGGCTAATAGTATGGTTTGTGACAAATGTTTGGGCATGGGTTTAGATTGCACTAATATTTGTTTGAATTTTATTTGCGCAAATAACAGAAAATTTTGTGTCAGCCATGTTTGGTACAAATATTTGTGTACCCCTTTACACTATACTAATAATTTTATTTGTCCGGTGTGTATGACAAACATCTGTCAAACAATGTTGTTATGTTTATGATATCCATCTGCCAAACAGTATCAAATTGTGTTTGTGAAGCAACGTGAAAAGTTAAAATGTTTAGTGACAGTGATATTGAAGATTTATTATTAATAACTGCTGGAGCTTTAGCAGTTTCAGAAACCCAGCAAAAAGAAAAAAAGAAAAAAAGAAGATCCAGAAGAATGTGGGTTCGAGCTTGGGTGCAGCGCCGTAAAATGGAAGGCTGTTGCCAAAAACTTCTGAAGGAATTGCGTTCTGAAGAACCTTCGCTGCATAAAAACTTCGTGCGCATGGGTTCGAATGACTTCGATTACTTGGTAATTTGATTACAATATTCATCTTATTAACATTAAATATATGTTCATGTTTTTCACATAAAGCTGAATCTAGTGGCGCCGATTATAACAAAGAAAACCACACATTTGCGGGAACCAATATCTGCATCTGAAAGATTAGCTCTGACTTTGCGGTATTTGGCGACTGGCGAAAGTTTCTCATCGCTGCAATATGTTTTTAGGATTCCCCCATGCACGATATCGGGTATTGTGCCAGAAGTGTGCGATGCTATTTACAATGTTTTAAAAGCAGACTTTATGAAGGTAACAGTATTTTTAGTTGCAATGTTTCAATTACGTTTTTTTTTTTTTAATTAAAAGGTTCCGTCGAACGAAAAGGAGTGGAAAATCGTTGCAGATGAGTTTCTGGAAAAATGGAATTTTCCAAACTGCCTTGGTGCCGTAGATGGCAAGCACGTGGTGATGGTGGCTCCTAAGAATTCAGGAAGCGTATTTTATAATTATAAAGGTTATGCAAAATTTATACAAAAATAATTGACAAATAATTAATCTTCTTTTTTTCTATTTGGCAGGCACACATAGTATTGTGCTCATGGGCATTGCCGATGCGTCATATAAATTTATTTACATAGACGTTGGAACAAATGGTCGAGTTTCTGATGGGGGCGTTTTCCGGAGAACTGCATTTTATGATGCGCTACAAAACAATTCTCTCCATCTTCCTCAACCTGTGCCATTGCCCGAAAGGTCAAAATGCATGCCGTTTGTCCTAGTGGCTGATGATGCATTTTCTGCAAGCAAAAATCTTTTAAAACCCTTCAATAAGAACAGGCTTGATGGTATTCAACGCATCTTTAATTATCGCCTATCGAGAGCACGACGCGTTGTAGAGAATGCATTTGGCATATTGTCAGCACGATTTCGCATTCTCCGCAGCCCAATACAGCTTAATCCCGACAAAGCAAGAAAAATAACCACTGCTTGTTGTGCATTACACAATTTTTTAATGATGAGGAACGCAATAACTTACTTGACGTCTTCATTGGTTGATCGTGATAATGCAGATGGTAGCATTACTCTAGGAGAATGGCGGAATGATGCAATTGACTCATCTTTACATCCTCTCACAAGACAACGTTCTTACAACAGCGAAACAATAGACGAAATTAAGAATGAATTCAGCCAGTACTTCATAAATGAAGGAGAAATACCTTTTCAATATCAACAAATATAACTGAATTGCTGTCTATTGTTTAAAATAATATTTGTCAATTTGAAGTATATTTTTATTATTATTAAAAAACTTAAGGCACATTCTTTGGCAATCTTAAGATTAATGTTTGGTAAAAAAACTAAAAATCAGGCAAATTCATTGGCAATCTTAAAATTAATGTTTGATAAAAAAAAATATAGCAAATTCGTTGGCAATATTAATATTAAGAAAATTATCACATTCATCGTTGCACTTTCAATTAAAAAGCTGGTTCAAATTCTCTTGGAACTCTGTCGCTGCATTTTGTTTTTGTTTGAGCTCACTTAATTCTTTAAACAAAAAACCTCCAAGACTTCTTCTTATGTTTGCAGCATCGCCTTCATTCAAGGCATTGAGCTCACTGACCATGTAGCGTCCGAATTCCTCATTAGGGTTTAATGATTTGCGCCTGTCCTTAATAGTTTGGACAACATCACAAAATTTTGCCATGACATTTGTCGTTGTGTTGTTCGACGAGGGCGCAGATGATAGGGCTGATTCTGTAAGAAAAAGGTTTTCCGATAACAACAATATTAACAATTAATGAATACATTCTCATTAGTTTACCTTCGCTTTCAGATGGAATATATAAATTTGTTGTTGTTGGTTGCCGCTGGCTAACCTCCGCACGTCCAACAAAAGCCATGGAGTCGAAATATTTCCACTTTGGTGCATTGTCTGCACCTTGTCCAGATTTTGTTTTTTTGTTGAGGTAGCCCCGGTACTGAATCCTTAAATTCGACCATTTTGTGCAAACTTCTTCCGTTCTAATATTTAGCATACCGCCAATCTCAGTCCATGCATTATCCCGCATGGGTTTATTATGGTAGTCAGCACGTGATGCATTCCAAATGCAAGGATGGCACTCCACTTCGCCGATCAATTTCAATATATCTTCTTCGCTCCAGTCATGCGTCATCTTCTTCCTTTTGGTTTTTTTGGCAAAGGATGGGGGCGATTCAATAACTGCTGCATCGTTGTCGTCCATTTTCTTTCAGAAAAATATGCTTTATAATTAAGAATTACGCGTTTTTTACTTACCAATCTGTCAAACGAATTGACCAGTATTGCCATTTCAATTTATTTCATTTTTTATATGTTAAGCACTATCAAAAATAACTGTTGGCAACCCACGTTTCTACAATTATTTGTCGCTGTTTGTACCGCCAAAAATATTGCGAGAACAAACAAAATATCGAGCCAAATATTTGTTGCGACGTGCTGACAAAGTGTTTACACTATCCAAAGCTTTCTTCACAAACAAACCTTTTTGTTAGTCAACAAACAGTCGAAAAATATTTGGAGGCTAACAAATTCGAGTGTTTACACTAGGACAAACAAAATTTTTATGATTTTGCACAAATATTAGCATAGTCTAAACGCACCTTTAAAGTGAGATACCTTGGTCAATGTCACGATTACAATGAAGCACTAAGTGAATTTTTAAATTTTCCAAGGTGAAACTTTTACGCTGGTTTGTAAAAAAATTTCCATGTATAAAAAAAACACGTTCCACGTCACACGATGAAACGGGAGCGTATTTAAAAAGTGTTAATTCAGCAGACGAATATTTTCCGATAAACGCAGTTGTTGTTTTGGAATTTTTAAAAATAATATCGTTGATTTTAGTGATTTCCACAAAGCCAGGATTTCGCGCAAGTACGGCCGTCATTTTTTTAAAATAATTTTTATCAGATAGTTTTTCTATAGCATGTTGAATTGATTGAATTGTTTCCAAGCTTTCATTCAATGGCAATCCGCGTGACTCAAGTTTTGTGATGGCAAAGTTAGTTTTTATGAAGGACAAGTTGGATTTCAAATTTTCATTAGAAAGAACCTCTTTGCATTGTCGCAATGCTTCAGAATCATTTTCGTTAAACTCTCGAATGACTTCCCTTATGTCTTCCAAATAATTAGTATAATACTCCGCTGCTTCCAACCACGTTCCCCATCGTGTCGTTATTGGTTTAGGTGGTAGAGGCACATTAGGTTTCATTAGTTTAAATTTTTGTTTTCGATAAGGCGCCTGAAAATAAATAATTTATAAATGTACATTTATAAATCGTGTATATCAATACAATTATTACCTTTACAAAAACTGCTTTCGTGGTGGAAATAAGTTTGTTTACTAATGTGAACTCTGAACGCACAAAGCCGGCAACCCGATGAAGGCCGTGAGCAAAGCAGGTCAAATGAATCATTTTTGGGTATATCACTTTCAGGGCTGACATAGCGGACAGCATATATGAGGCTGCATCGGTGACCACTAGTAACACTTTATTATACTGAATGCCGCTAGGCCACAACAATTGAAGTGAATCCGCATAAAACGCTGCTATTGTGCTTGCATTTACTTCCTCAAGTTGAGCTATATTTAACAAATAGCACTTGTTTTTTTCTTCAGGAGTGTCATCCAGAATTCCAAAAATAAAATTCGCTATATAGCACTGTTCTGTATCGGTGGTCTCATCTAATGATGTCCAAATGTATTTATTTTCAGCTTTAACGCGCAATTCATTGATTTTTTTTTCGTAGAGTTTCGGAACATATTTTCTAATACTGGACTCACTTGGCATTTCGTGTTTAGTATATTTGGTCATAAATTGTTTCATGCTTGCATGTCTTATCTTTTTTAATGGAATATTTGATTCGACAAATGCTTCACAAATATCCATATGAAAGGGATTGATGCTCCTTTCGCGACAATTTCTTATTAGAGCTTGTTCACTCTCGTTTCTGCTTTCCCGTCTTTTAATTGAATCTTTTTGTTTTGCTGAGTCCATATGCTGCTTGACATTGGAAAGCCTAGTGCTATTTATCTTTGTGTTGCAATAAACACAAAACAAAATACTCCCGTCCGTACGCACAACACCACTATACATCCCACTGACTCTTGTGAGAAAATCACTTGATTTTTCTTTTTCTTTAGGCATTGTTAACTAAAATCAACCACCAAACCAGTTTGAGTATACACATTTACTAGCAAGACCTCTTGCGCTAAAGTACAACCAATTCGTCTTTGCATACAACTTTCTAAATTCACATTGAGTACAACGATATAGAAAGAGTGTGAAAGGGACAACTATAGGAATATAACGAATCGAACGATCCATGGTACAATAATACCAGGTACACGCATCAATGCAACACTGCGTTTCTCTGCCTTTTTATTCTGCTGACTGCGACTTTATTCTGGTGAGTTGTCACAAAATCAACACACAAACATGTATGTTTTCAAAGCCTAGAACATCAACAGTTCATGCCAGATGTCAAAATATAGCACTCAAGCGTTCAAACACACACACAAACTAAAACCAGCTGACGAGCAAATCTGCTAATGCGTGTACCTGTTATTATTGTACCATGGATATCGATAAAAAACAGGCCTGTTACAAAATCTTGAACACAGGCTGTGTGTAAAATAAGAGGATAGTTTGCAAATGTAATACAAGCTGTCATATTTTTATGAACCGCAAGGGCTTGTGATATGTAAAAATTTTGTATTGAAAGAAACATATTTTATCAAAATGTATAAAAAATTTAAATAAGGGCAAAAACAGCATAAAAAAGCACAAACCTTTTATATAAGCAAGATCGCCTGAAATCGTTAAATTAAGCAGCATCAGCAATATTCAGCATATGCTGAAAATTAGTCGCCTTACATATTATGCAAGGTTTATACCAAATTCATCAACAATTACAACGCCGTTACGCCGGCTATTACAAAAAAATTCAATTTTTAAATGGTCAAGCGATTGTCAAAAATCATTTAACATGCTGAAAAATGAAATCGCTAGTGATCGTGTGCTCATGCCATTTAATCCCGAACTGCCGGTTCAGCTTGCGTGTGATGCTAGTCCTACAGGTATAGCAGGAGTTCTTTCACATCTCATCAATGGCGAGGAGAGACCTATTGCTTTTGCCTCCAGGTCTTTAACTCCAGCCGAACAAAATTATTCACAGCTGGATCGCGAAGCTTTGGCGATATTCTATGCCGTTCAACATTTCCATCAGTACGTTTTTGGCCGATTTTTCAGGCTGGTAACTGATAATCAGCCATTATCACGCATTTTTCATCAAGACGCAAAAATACCTCAAATAACATCATCACGCCTTCAACGTTACGCTGCGTTTTTGACAGGGTATAACTATGAAGTAGTGACGAAGCGAAGTGAAGAAAACGCTAATGCCGATTGCCTTTCGAGAGCGCCTGTAAATACAGGTATGAATACACAAAATTTTATCGATCGTGAAGTTCAATTTATTTGCTTCTCAACTATAAATCAAATCAATTCAACTAAATTAAACTTCAATTCAATTCGGCAAGAAACAGAAAAAGATCCTGAGCTTGTTAAAATTTTAAAAGAATTACGATGTTCCAATAAGGCTGATTCAGAGTATACCATTGATTGCGACATATTGTTCAAAGGTAAAAGGGTAATTGTTCCAGCTACGTTACAACAGTCGGTATTAGATGAATAACACCATACTCATATTGGCATAACCAAAATGAAACAGTTGGTTCCATTGATAAGGACATTGAGAAATATGTGCGTTCCTGTTCTGCGTGTGCATCTGTAAAGAAAAGTACTCCTAAGGCAGTGCTTCATCCATGGGAGGAACCAGAACATAATTGGCAGCGAATACATATCGACTACGCTGGTCCATACCAGGGTCATCATTTTCTTGTTGTCGTCGATTCAAAGTCAAAATGGGCTGCAGTGGGAGTAACTTCATCTGCACCAACCTCCTCGTTAACCGTAGACATTTTACAAAATATCTTCTCAAGAAATGGATATCCGGACGTCATTGTTTCGGACAACGCCACCATTTTTAAAAGCGAAGAATTTACAACATTTTGCAACGATTCAGGTATATTCCAGAAATTTATAGCCCCATGCCATCCAGCTCCAAATGGATTGGCTGAAAGAAACGTCCAGACGCTTAAACAACGGTTAGCATCCATGGTTAATGATAAATCACCAATTGCCAAGAAAATAAGAGAAATTTTATTCAAATACAGAGCAACACCCCTTCGTAACGGTAAGACCCCGTCAGAACAATACCTGGGAAGACAAATCAGAATAAAATTAGATGCGTTAAAACCTTCATATTGTGGTAAAAATTCGGTACCTCAGGGTAAAGTTGCAAAATTATGTGAGGGAGATCGAGTCTAAGCCCGATACTATGCTTCAAATAAATCATCGTGGAAACTGGGTATCATACTCAAAAAACTGGGTCATCTTCATTATATCGTTAAACTTGACGATGGGTTTATATTCAAACGTCTTATAGACCAGCTTCGTTCGACCGATATTGGGAGTAACGATTCATCAGACGATCACCAGCCAAGTATGAGTACGCCAGATAAGGATCATGAAGTTGATCAAGAAATTTATTATCACCCAATTGTATTACCAAGCAGTTCATCAAATTTACCTGTTATCGACAGATTGCCTATCAGTTCTGTAACTCCAACAAGACCGCAAGAGTCTACTGAGAGCGAAGAACGACCAACTTCGCGCCAGACTTTTAAAAATCCAAGCTTACTTCAAAATACTGAGTGTAATCTCTTTGCAACCACTGTAATACCATTGCGACTTATCGACACACTTCGGGAAAACCCTTATGGTATAATATTACTCCCCAATCAAAAAGATATTGCAGGCCATTAAACCTAGAATTTGTAAAAAAAACACCTGAAATAATATTGAAATTGAAGAATCGAAATCAAGCAGTATAAATTTAAATTGTTCTTAACAGTAATAGATGGAATAGTTTTAAATATTCTTACTGAAACGAAGTCTAATTTATCCTGTCCTATATGTAGTGCAAACTCAAAAGATTTTCTTGCAATTATGGATTACAGAAATGAAATATTTAAGCCAAAAGAAAGTAACCTGAAACATGGTATAAGTCCCCTTCACTGCCGTATTCGATTTTTCGAATTTTTATTGCATTTAGGTTATAAACGTGACTTAAAGAAATGGCAGATTAGGGAGGATAAAGATCGGGTAAAGGTTTCTGATAGGAAAAGGAAAATTCAAAATGAATTCTGGACAGAGCTTGGCCTTCGTGTCGACATGCCAAAAGTTGGTGGTTTTGGTTCAACAAATGAGGGCAACACTTCGCGTCATGCATTTTCCAATTATAAGAAATTTGCAGATATTATTGGTGTCAACGAGGAGTTAGTTTTCCGCTTTTATATAATACTCACATGTTTATCGTGCCAATTTCCACTTCAACAAGAAAATTTTGAACAGTATTGTTTCGAAACCGCTCAATATTTTCAAAGTCATTACGGCTGGCTACCTATGACACCTACAGTACATAAAGTTTTAATTCATTCAAAGCAAATAATGCAGAATACATTACTTCCTGCGGGATGCTTTGCAGAGGATGCTGCTGAATGCAAAAATAAAATATACAAACATGACAGGTTATTTCATGCTCGGCGAAACAGCCGTATCAACAACCTAACAGATGTTTTTAACAAAGCATTACATACATCAGATCCCTTGATATCGTCCTTACGCGTAAAAACTCGGATGCATCAAAGAAAGCCCCAAACACTTCCATCGGAAGCTATTAAAGTATTATTTTGCGAAGATCCTTGTAAACAAATATCAGCTGCACTGAATACAGATAGATGGTGATATCACAGACGAAGAATTTGAAGAAGAGTTTGAAGAAGATAATTTGACGCCAGAAAAAATGGATTTTTGGCCAATCTGAAATGGGCCTACAATTCCAACATTGCATTACGTCGCTTGTATTTACGTTTAGTCGGTGTAAGTATCTAGGACGAATCTCCTCCACTACATTTCGGGGCGTTTCATCATCTTCCCACGATAATTCGTTTATTGTACTATTATGATAATTTTGTCTTACTCTGCGCTGCATTTCATGCTCAATGAGGTCTTCTGCTTTTCTGCATTCGCTTTGAAGGTGTTCTATTGAATAAATTTGTGCTGGGAATATCAGAGCTGCTACCCTCGGCTTTAAATTCTTTTTGACGATATATACTATCTGCCAGTCCGGTAATGGTTCACGTAGCTGGTTCCTCAAACTTAGAATTGCGTCTATATAGCTGCTGCAACTTTCTTCGAGTTGCTGGGTCCTATTCATTATCCTACAAATTACGTCCATATTCGAGTGAAACACTTGGAATCTCTGCACTATGTCCAACCTCATGTTGTTCCAGTTCATATTAGGTTTGTCCTTAATGTGTACCCAATACCACTTTGATGCTTGTCCATCTAACAACTCCGTTGCAACTTCTCCACTCGAAAAATAAAGTCTTCAACCAACATTGTCTTCTCGGTTCCATCAAAAGCTATTCCCCATTTCGACAAATCAGGATATCTAGGGAAATATCTATACCTCTTAGGGATATCATGCATTACCGGAGAAACGAAAGGTGCTTGCGGTGGTTGATTGGGTAAGTTATTCGCGTTTACATTCGGTCGCCGCGAAAATCGTGAGGCCAACTCACATTTATTGGATTGCGTTCTGCGTTATCCGCCGGTGTAGGAGTTTGTGAAACAACTTGCCTTACTGCATAAGAGATAGCCACTCTCATCTCGGATCTAACTAACTGTAGCATTTCTGCACGCGCTGCGCCGAAAGCTGCTTCTGCTACCCCGACATTTGCTGCCGCGTTATTTCGCCCGTTGCTAACCTAGGCCCGTTAGAGGATTATGTGATGGTCTACTTATCGAACTACTTTCTGCTCCAGTTTCTATATCACCCGAATTTTCTATTGACTGCCGACGCGCTTCTTCTACGCCACCGTCTCATTAGAAACGTCTTGTGGTGCCAACATTATTGCACCCTATTCGCTACTAGACGATACGACGACAAGCAATATCCACCCCAAAAGAATTTCAAAAGGACGAAAATCCAAATCGGAATATAGTTTCCGCTATTCAGAGAGGAACACTAACGCTTAAAAGGTTGCAAAAAAAAACAAAACTTACCACAGGCAGTAGAAATCAAATATTCAAACTGTTTAAACCACGAAAAATATTTTCGCGTACGTAAATAGATATATATGCGTATATATGCTGTATCGAAATTTTCAAATGAATTATAAAAGATCTGTGAATTTATATAGGGCTATATATAATTTACAAAAAAAAAATATATAATTGAATATACATATATGTAATAGTAATATAGTATAATGAAAAGTAAAAAAAAAATATAAAACAAATATTCAGTACCAACCGTAAAAATTCCGTAATCCAGGAAATAATAAAAAAAATTTACAGGTATATAAAGTTATTTAAATAAAAATAATATAATGAAAATATAAAAAAAAATCAAAACTAATTAAACAAATTAATAAATAATGCAAATAAAAAATGTAAAAAAAAAAATTAAAACAATTACTTAAGAAGTTTTAAATTTGAAAAAAAAATATGAAATTACCGAAATATATGTACCATACACAAAAAAAAAAAAAAAATATGAAAAGAAAACTAATATAACTACGAAAAGCAAAAAATATGAAAACAAAATAATTTAACGTAAATAAAAAAATAAAAAAAAATATTTGAGTGAGTATAAAAAAAGGTACAAACTCCAATCAATCTCAGAAAAGTTTATATTTCAAAACAGAAGCCAAAGATTAATGTAAACGGTGTAAATGGGTTACTGTTTCCTATAGGTCATACTTATTCGTTACTAAAATCCAAAGTGTTAAACCGGCGTACATTAAACATCGTCGCAATTGAGGAGGCCATATAATACCATCTCCCAAGACTTACGATGCTGGTCACGTCTACTTACTGAGCTAATCTTCGTCGCGAATCACCCTCGATCATATTAATCGAATGGCAATGACTTACGAAGCTATCTACAGTAGTAAAAAAAATACAAAACTTGAGTGAGTATAAAAAAAGGTACAAACTCCAATCAATCTCAGAAAAGTTTATATTTCAAAACAGAAGCCAAAGATTAATGTAAACGGTGTAAATAGGTTACTGTTTCCTATAGGTCATACTTATTCGTTACTAAAATCCAAAGTGTTAAACCGGCGTACATTAAACATCGTCGCAATTGAGGAGGCCATATAATACCATCTCCCAAGACTTACGATGCTGGTCACGTCTACTTACTGAGCTAATCTTCGTCGCGAATCACCCTCGATCATATTAATCGAATGGCAATGACTTACGAAGCTATCTACAGTAGTAAAAAAAATACAAAACTTTGTTTGGTCGCAATTAAGCTTTATCATAAAAACTTAAGACTGACCACAAAAATTTGATAAATATCGAAATATATAAAAAAAATGTCACGTCACGTTATTCACCAGCGGTGTCAACAGGCCATTTCTAATTGTTATATAAATGCTTGTTTGTTTGGTTTTATAAAAAAATATTTATTACTAGTCTCTAGCAACCACTGCACATATATATGTGTAAGTAGCTTACACGTATATATCAGAGATCAGCAATGAGTCGGTTTTTCGCTACTTATAATCACTCATGAAATTTTAAGTATAAATGCGTAGACATCATTTAAATTTAACTACTCTGATCTACTTACACACACAATAACGTTGATTTATGAGTATAAAGGTATAAACACATTCGCCACAGCAGACTACACGAACACACGAACACAAATGCTGCTAGCTACCGTTGTAGCCGTTTAGCAGCTACTTAATTATTTTGAATACGACAGATACACAGTAAACAGCTGATTGTGCATTGTTGCAACGATTCATTTGTGTATATTACAGTGGTGATACTTAGCGCTTTTACTTTTTTAAATTTGCTAGGGCGAATTGAATATGGCGAATTGAATTCGCCACTCACATCACTTTGTATGGATTCGCTTTGTCCGAAAAAATTCTTCTCATGGATCTCTTTTGGCTCCGGAGTTACGGGGTTCAAAACTTATTTTTTATTGGTTATAACGCCTAGAATATGGAACGGATATAAGCGATGTGGATATCACTCTAAACTTCTCTAAAATACCTATATGTGACGCGAAAAATAGAAAGGGACCTAAAGGTAAAAACCGGTTTTGTTTAGGAGAGCCATTTTAAAGATTTAAATACGTGTATCTTTGGTGTACCATCACTTTCATAGAACGCGCATATCTCTGGGAGGGAACAATTTTGGGGCATGGGATCGGTCTCATTCGATGCTCAGATGTTGTCCACATGAAAAAAAAAAGTGAAAATTGATTTTTTACCCTTAGGTCCCTTTCTCTATGCGCTGTCACATATACTGGTATACAAATTTTTTAAAGCAATTTACCCATTGCGAGTGAAATTCAATTTTAAAATTTTTTTATCTGACTTTTCGCTTTTACAGAGAACTTATCATGCTTTTATTTGGTGTATACTTGAAATCTGTCACCGATGAAATATGTAAGTTATGCTTCTTTAATGATGATTTTAAGAATTAAATGAGTTATTTAGAGCATTTGAAATGATACCTATGTCGTTTATATTCGATCTATATTGTAGGAGTTATGATCACTAATATATTAAAGTTTTGAACCCCGAAACTGCGGAATCGAGAGAGAGAGAGCGCCAAAATATTACACAAAAATTTTTAGATAAAAAAGGGCTATTACCCTGTGAGTTTTTTTTAAAACTTTAACAATGTTGGTATTTTTGACTCAAGTCAATATTCTATACAACAATAAAGCTAATAAAAATTCTTGATGCATATCTATATATATAAAATACAAAAAATGTTTGTACCCATGTTCGCTATAGACTCGGAAACTATCCAACCGATTTTACCCAAACTGGTGTCATTCAAAAGGGAATTTATAGAGGATGGTTTTAGGCTTTTAATATTTCAAGTGGGCGTAGCCCCTCCCACATAAATTGAATAACATCATATATCTTGACTATTGTGATAGCAAGAGTTTTGAAACATTGCAATAGTTCATATGTTACTAATGTGAGTAATCAGGACAAAAATGGGCGTTATCGGACAAGTGGGCGTGGCAGCTCCCATATAACAAAAAAATTGAAATCGCCATATTTTGGGCATTTTTTGACCTACGCCGATGATATTTGGTACATATAGTATTGACATAATTTGGAATACGTACTAGGGGAAAAGTGAGTGGGACCACGCCCCTTTATAGGAAAATAAAAAAATCTTAATATAGTCTTAACTATTGGACCGATGGTCATTAAATTTTCACAATAGGATTTATAAATACTTTTAATTTTATTTTATAACGAGGGGGGTAGCGAAGTACACCGGGATCAGCTAGTATATTATAAAATTTAAATTTTGTATTTTTTTTTTTTTTTTATCTTACAATAAAAAATATTTCTAGTCACTAATTTATTTTACAAAATTTTGTATATTGTCAACACTGTTTTGGTTTTGTGGCCATCTGAAATAGAAATTAGTTTAATTCGACTACACGACAAAAGTAGCATGGACAAAAACCGGTTGCCGTGTTGTCTTGCTGTCTTCAATATAATCATTCTCATATGAACACATGTGTTCTAATTTTGACAGGTGGTAGTCGGTAGTCTGCTGTGGCGAATGTGTTTAATGCTTAAGTTGGAATAAATGTAAATGCGAAGTCGTCATCATGTTCATAACATACTCTCACTCATACCGTTTATAAATCTCCTCAGTTTGCATTGTAGATTGCGAAAAAATACTTATAATACTTATAGTTGATTCACTTCATTCAACTCACCCATGTACATATGTTTATAAGCTTAGTCATTAAAAAGTTCTCAACTGGTATACATACACTGCATGAAAATATACAAAAGCATAAAACTGTAAGTTTATAGAGAAACATTTTGGGAGAATTAAATTATTTTGTTATTGTATACATATCGTTGCCTTAATTTACAAAAGGCATATCTAACTTTTAGAAATATATAAAAAGAGATAAAATTCATAATAAAATGATTGCAAAACAGGATTATATGTATATATTTAAAGAACTTTGAAATATGTAAGATGGATCTTTTCCTACAATTCTTTTAGTTCTAAAACTATACATATGTAATTTTTTTGGAACCCATACTTAAAAATTTGTTTTGTATATTAAAGTAACGATATAATTTTTATGAACAAATTAGGAAAAATGGATAACAATAGCGAAAACAAAAACGTAGGGGTAAAAGCAAAATATGGTCAATATTCGCACAAATTTTAAAGGATGACGAAACAATTCTAGACGGGTTTGTATGCTGCCGCGCTTGTAAACGTATATATAAGTATAATGGACGAAATTCATCCAATCTGAATCGCCATAAGTGCTTCAATTTAACCTCAGCAAGTGGTTCTCTTAAAAGGGTAAGTGAGGAGGATAAGCAAGAAGCTATTGAAGCTTGTACAACGTGGATAATTGAGGACTGTCGTCGCTTTACTGCTATTAAAGGAACAGGATTTCGCAAAATGATAAATTTTTTTTAAAAATTGGTGCGCGTTATGGCACAAATGTTGACATCAATGATTTTCTGCCTGATCCATCCACACTTTCACGCCGCATAACGAAAACAGCACAAGAAAAGAAGAACAAAGTGAAATCAGAAATTGCAAAAATAGTAAGTAATGGTGAAGCATCTGTAACTATTGATCTTTGGCAAGATAACTATGTAAAGAGACATTTTTTGTGCGCTACTTTACACTTCCAAAAGAAGTTTGAGTTGATTGATGTTGTCCTGGGGATGAAATCTATGGATTTCATGAGTAGTACTGGGAAAAATGTTCACTGTAAATTGCAAAATTTACTTAGTGAATTTGGTATAGATAATTTAAAAAATATTGTTTTCGTAACGGACAGGGGAAGCAATGTAAAGAAAGCTCTGGAAAACTACACAAGGCTGAACTGTTCAAGTCATTTATTTTCCAATGTTCTGGACTCTGCGTTTGACTGTACAGACGAACTAAAAGAACTTACTAGCTTTTGCAAAAAAAAAATTGTAAAATATTTTAAAAAGGCAAGTCTCCAACATCTGCTGCAAACTTCATTGAAAAGCCATTGCCTTACACGTTGGAATTCACATTATGCCATGTTTAAATCAATTTTAGACAACTGGATAAAAGAAAATGAAATTTTAACCGATAACTCGGAAGCGCACAGATTATCAAGTATAAATATTTAAATTCTGCAATGCTTGGTTGATAGGTGTGCCTCTTTTGACGTAATTTTCAAAAAACTTCAAGGATGTAGTTTCCCTTCAATATGTTTTATTATTCCATCAATTAACCGTCTGAAGGAAATTTTTGAAGTTAAACAAAATGATGTTCAAGAAATTTCAGCCTTGAAAA
Source organism: Lypha dubia (assembly GCA_947311025.1). Taxonomy (NCBI): domain Eukaryota; kingdom Metazoa; phylum Arthropoda; class Insecta; order Diptera; family Tachinidae; genus Lypha; species Lypha dubia. Next base: position 74,729,635 of record OX371260.1, read on the forward strand.
CAAATAAATTGAAACAGTTAGATGAGACTTGGGTTTCAAATTTGAGTATATGGCACAAAACTGCTTTTTTTTGTATCGACCAGCAATTAATGAGCAAGAAAGTCATTTGGATGAAATAAAAGAGTTCTGTGTGAGTGAAATTACATATTATGAGCAAAATGAGTCTCAATCAATTCCTGCATTACTACAACATCGGATTTGCCATACAACGTAACTAGTTTAACTCCATCGCCACTGAATTTATTATATCCAATTTCACCCTTGCCAATATCACCATCACCTAATTTACATATATCTCACAATAATATCTCAAGTGAAAGTCCTAAAAATATTTCACCTAATTCCAATACTTCATTAAACAAAGAAGTGCGTTTTTTTTTTAAATTTATTGAGATTTGAGGTTGATTTCCAAATTTCGCTATTAAGAATAAAATAGTCTGAAATTTATAAAGTGTTTTCCTCCTCCTGTAAAAAACTGAAAAGTGTACTTACTGATTTTTGGATTTTAGATGACGATATGTACTTATTTATAGTTTCAGGTGGAAACAGCAAAAATAAAAAATTCTTCAAAAATATCGCCTAGTATGTATCATGTATGTAATGTGAAATGTAAAAATTAATATACATACTTATTATATTACTAAGAGTTTTTTTGTGTTGGAAAATATTATTATTTATATCCAATCAGTTTTTAGCAGAACGTATCAGTAAAACTGGTTAAATAGTTGATATTCTTCTCAATTAGTATCCACTTTACGAAAATTGTAAAGATGGACAATTGAACGCTGATGAGAGGTGTAGCGGCCTTGAAATCAGTACTGATACGTTCTGCTAAAAACTGACTGGATATAAATAATAATATTTTCCAACACAAAAAAACTCTTAGTAATTTTGAATTTTCATTAATTCAATAAAACTGAACTTGAGCCTGATAATATTACTTTTCATATGTAAATCAATATAAGTTCAAATAATAATTACGTTTATTCGTAATAATAATATAAAAATATTAATTCCGCTTGGGCACGAGCTATAAATACCCTAATAACAGGGGTCACAGTAATATGTGAATTTCCCTAATATAGAGTAAAAACAACAAAAAACGTTAAAATACAAAGTAGAATACTTTGATGATAACGGACTATGAGTTTGTGTTGATTATTAGTTCCAAACAGTAATGAGGGAATTTCGTACTAACCAGCACTGTTTCATTGTAGAATAAAAATTGAATTAAAAATTAATAATTAACATATTCTATTTCTGTTGAAAACTGGTTAAATAGTTGATATTCTTCTCAATTAGTATCCACTTTACTAAAATTGTAAAGATGTACAATTGAACGCTGATGAGAGGTGTAGCGGCCTTGAAATCAGTACTGATACGTTCTGCTAAAAACTGATTGGATATAAATAATAATATTTTCCAACACAAAAAAACTCTTAGTAATTTTGAATTTTCATTAATTCAATAAAACTGAACTTGAGCCTGATAATATTACTTTTCAAATAAATTTTTTTTAATATTTTAATACAGGCTGCAAGGCAAGCATAACAAAATAAAAATTTTGTTAGTACCACGAATAAATACGTTGGATTTCCGCAACGATAAACATGACGGTATCTCAGATAAAGTCAGATACCACAAACCCTCCCTGTGGGTCATAGATAACCCCCTTTGGCAACTCTACCTTCTTTTGAGCGCCCCTTAAACGAAATCACCCATTCACCCGCTTACATTACCTTGTCATTTCTACTCCATGATGTTATTAGAACTATTGACGAAATCCATTTTCAATACAACATGTTTATTTTCTTCTATCAGCTTAAAAAAAATCACGTAAGTATGTATATATTATTTAAACATCAATTTCCAAAAAAAAAAAAAATAATCTTAACGTTATTTCTACAAACCCGTTGTAACGTGTCCGCCGTACCTACAGCCCTATCTAAAACTGAGGATTTCTTAAAATCGTTATGGCTACAACGACTACCAGCGAACGTGAGGGCTATATTACAGGCCTCAGAAGCCAAATTGGTACAGTTGTCCAAGCTGGCCGAGAAAGTTATGGAGGTTAGCGAATACCGACAACGTGCAACGAACGACGTCATCAGACCACATAGTGTCCGAAATTAATCAACGGATGACCCGACTCTAAAAAAATTTCGAAAAGCTACTCAACACGACTCGGACCAGGTCATCTTCTTACCACGTACGCAGCCGAGAGCAACAAAAACCACCCACCACTACAAGTACAGCAGAGGTGTGCTGGTATCACCAAAAAAAAAAACCAACCAGAAAATTAACTGGGCCTAAACTACTAGCGGCAACTGCAGAGTTCAAATACATGTTGGACAACGATATATGCCAGTGTAATAAAATAGTTTTTATTTATTTTACTTTTGGTCTTAGAGCAGCTTTTATTATTGCAGCTCATAAGACTGTTGATTTATTAATTAATTGACATGGGCTTATATACTAATTATGAGAATAATTCTTAGGGGTACCTTAACATAAGAGTAAAAGAATAGAAATATATATTACTGTTGGGTAAGCATATTTAGCTTCCCAGTATTTATGTATGGCATGTGTTCAACAGTCCAACGAGTGCATACCTAAAAGCAACAGATACCTTGTGTTGCCTATATTTACAATCAAACAAATGAAGTTAATAATAAATGTGATTTATTTAAGTGCATTGTGCTGCTGCACTTGATTAACCGTACAAGTGTCAAATTGCCGACACACACAAAATATCTTGCTTGCAGTTTGTCAATGGTTGTATGTTGCGCTACTGCTGAATCGCAATGCATACTACATACTGTTGGTCACATGCTACACCAGCCCTCAGACAGTTGTTGGGCCAGTCCACTTCACATGGTCCAAAAGTCAAATGGAACCTGGAGCCCCTGCAGCGATTACCGTTCATTAAATGGCATTACCGTACCAGATAGGTATCCGATACCTTCCATTCAAGATGTCCGTACAATAGCATACGACAAAACAATATTTTCGGTGGTCGATCTGCAACAAGCTTACCACAAAATTCCCATCGATCCAATAGACGTTAGCAAAACGGCCATCGTGACACCGTTCGGGTTATTCGAATTCAAACGAATGACGTTCGGCTTACGAAATGCCGCCCAAACAATTCAACGCCGCATGGACGACATATTTCGCGATATCAACTACGTTTTTATTTACATCGACGATATTTTAATCGCATCACGGACCGAAGGCGAACACGAAGTGCACTTGCGTGCCGTTTTCAACCGACTCCGCGAGCACGCATTCGCAATCAATTTCGAAAAATCATAGTTCGGAAAGAAAGCTATTGATTTTCTGGGTCACACTATAACTGCCGAAGGCATCAAACCAAAAGACGAAGCGGTGCAGGCAATAAAAGATTTTCCCGTACCGCAAGTAGCAAAAGGCCTGAAAAGATTTCTAGGAATGGTAAACTTTTACCGATCTTTTATACCTAACGCCGTTGCTAGCCAAAACAAAGCCTAATAAAAGGCAGCGTAAAAAACGACAACACGCAGATCCACTGGGACGAAAAAGCTTTACAGGCATTCCAGACTTGCAAAAACGATCTTGCCAACGCAACTTTTCTCAACCATTTCGCGCACGACGCGCCGCTTACGCTAACTGCGGATGCATCAACCGAAGCAGTGGGTGCGCCGACACAGAAAGCATACAGCACGTACGATCGCGAATTGCTGGCCATCTTTCAAACCACAAACCCTTAATTTATGCGTTCGGTCAAAAACGTGACAATACTTCACCGAGAAGAATCCAGCAGTTAGACTACATCAGCCAATTTTCCACAGATATATGTACGTCACAAATTGGGCGCAAACAACAGTACTGCCGATTTTCTTTTACGAATCAGCAGCATAGCGAAAAATATAAATTTCGAAACCTTAACGGAAGAGCAAACCAAAGATCCCGACATCTGCGCAATGTTAGAAAACCGGATTAAACATTCGTTAGAACTGAAAAGACTGATCATCCTGGATCAAACAAATTAATTTACTGTGATAAAGCCCGAACTCTAGTCCGACCAGTAGTACCTAAGTCTCTAAGACAACATATATTTAATAGTGCACATGGTTTATCGCATCCCAAAAAAAAAGCAACTTTAAAGTTAACTTCACACCGTTTTGTATGGCCGTCGATGTCTAAAGACGTCACAAAGTTCGTGCAGTTATGCCTCAGCTGCCAAAGAAATAAAATCAAAAAACACAACAAGGCTCCCCTAGGCGATTTTGGTGCCACCGACCAACGCTTTGAACACGTACACATCGATATCATCGGCGCACTACCGCCAGCCAGAGGCTATCGTTACTGCCTTACCTGTATCGACCGTTTTTCTAGATGGCCCACTGCCATTCCGATAGCAGACATAACTACCGAAACAATCGCTTTTGCATTCATTCATGGGTGGATTTCAATGTTGAATAAATTAATATCACATGCACAGGCATCCGAACCATAATTGTAACGAATTTGAATGTTCTATTGTATTGCAAGCGCTTAATTCAGATTTTGTGAAGGAAATGTATTGTTTCTGCAAGGTAGATATGCCCAAAAAATTAGCACATGGTTTAATGGCCACTACTGTATTGTTCCTTATGTTGGAATCAAATGAAACAGCTTGAATTTTTCACGTTCAACTAATGGTAAAGTTATTTTGAAAACTGCATGGCGGCGTGTTAGTCTGCCCTTTATCTTCATGAGTTTAAATAGCTGGAGTAAGTCAGTTCTTTCTGTCACTGGAAGATTCACTGACAGTGGTGAATGTAGAATGATCTGATTGACTTCATTTTGTAACTGTTCTGGAGTAAGTAACCATGGACTGATCTGTCCATGATGGGTATCCATGAGAGTGTCAAGGATTACGGATTGTATCTGTCTTATATTGTTTGCGATCAGTGTTAGTTCAAGAACCGCTGAATGGAATATGTAGTTGATTTAGTTGTACTTGTACTAACGTATTGGAGATGTCATTTATATCATCTGAATATATTTTAATCTCTTGCTCCAATCGTTCCAATCTTGACTTAGCTGTTATTTGATTTTGCCGGATGATATTAATTGTAGAATCTACAATTAATGTTTGATTCTTCAATAAGTTTAGCAAATACGACTCATTGTCGTTGACTTGTTTTATTGTTTCTGACATCTGTTCGGCGTATTCAGAATCCAGGACGCCAAATAATGAATGAGCAACGTTACTAACGATATCCAGCGCCCCTCTTTTAACTCGTAGTAGTCGGTTATCTAGCTGTAATTCACAAAGTGGACCAGAATACCGTGACAAGACGAGTTTGTTTTCATAATTTTACATAAGGTTTGTAACGACCGCGTGCCATTGACAAGAATTGATGTTTCTGTCCAGTAAGGAGCTAAATCATAGTATACCAATAGATTCCATTCCGTAGTTGAAATAGATGTTCTTCCAATTTGCCCAAAATGGATTCCGACTCTTGATCCAAATTTCTTATTTTTGACTGGAGTTCCAAGGGCCAGTGGTACTAGTAGTAGTAACGTGAGTAACGTCAGGCTTAGATGATTGGTTGGCATTTTGCGTCTTTTCGGCTTAGGTTCTTCTGTCGGGATTGGAGCTTGATTAAAAGAGACAGAGGCTGGAGCAGAATGAAGAGAGGGAGAATTATGCGTATAGCTGTTGATATTCGTATTGCTGTCTTCAGTAAGTGCTTCTGGATCATTATGTATTAGTACGAGTTCCCACTGCAGAAATAGTGTACTCATCGAGTATATGCTAAAAACCTAATTTTGACGCATATTTATCATCGGAGAATATATATATACTAGGTTGCCTATCAAAATGTGGCCGCTAGTATTTTTAATTAAATTATTTTTAATTGATTTTTCGCAAAAAAATTCATTGACTTGTTTTTAAAATAAAATATCGTCCAATTCACGGCAATATGTATAAAGACTCTGAAAAGTCACGGTTGCCGTTGCGCGCTAAGACGCAACTCTTCGCAGCCAGGTGTAAACAGGTATGATTTTGGGACCTTTTTACGTTCATAACGTACATTTATTATTTTTATATAAAATTAAAGTTAATTTTTTTCTCGTTATTATGATATAAGGGTGCCTAATTAAATCTAGCCGCAAATAAGAGTTGCTGCCTGCTAAATATGGTAAATATTAAAAGTAGAGTGAAAGAAAGCTACGCACAAAAAAAAAAACAGCGCAACTGAGTATTTTTATGTTTATGTATGTAAATTGCAAAAACAATTTACACAAGTAGTTCAGTTACTGCTGTGAAACGGTAAATTTAACCAATGGAAATAGTATGACACTGAAAATTGCAACAACAATTTACATTAATAGTTCATTAACCACTGAAATCGGTTAGATTTACCAACAACATTTTTTTGTGTGTAGCGCATAGCATCACCAGTCAGACGAGGACTGCGATTGCCAGTTGTACGACTTTTTAAAGCCATTGCGCATGCGTCGGGTGATAGTGTTCTCAAGTGACCAGGTGCCACATATTTATTCTAACGTATAAACCACGCTGTTTTGGATTTCGTAATATACAACGTTATATAGTTATTTTATTTGCGCATCTAAAATTATAAAATTTATTAATGTAAAATAAAATTGATAAAGATGAAGCCGTGTTTTCTGTGTGACAAAATAAGCAATGTACTTGACTTTAATGATGCATCATTCAAAAAGTGTTCGCTAATGTTATTATTTCGTCGTGTGAAAAAATATAAATATCACGACACTTTATTAACAATTGAATCTACTGACGATTTTGGATATCATACAGAGTGCCTTAAAAAAATTACAGTTCTAAAGCAAAAAGATAAAGAAGAATTCGAAAATTTTTGCAAAACCCAAACAGTAAGTAAAATTTCAATTGAACTTAAAAATAATATAGGTCATAGACACGATATAAATAATAATACTTCGAGGTTTTTATTTTATTTTACATTAATAAATTTTATAATTTTAGATGCGCAAATAAAATAACTATATAACGTTGTATATTACGAACTCCAAAACAGCGTGGTTTATACGTTAGAATAAATATGTGGCACCTGGTCACTTGAGAACACTATCACCCGACGCATGCGCAATGGCTTTAAAAAGTCGTACAACTGGCAATCGCAGTCCTCGTCTGACTGGTGATGCTATGCGCTACACACAAAAAAATGTTGTTGGTAAATCTAACCGATTTCAGTGGTTAATGAACTATTAATGTTGTAGTGAATCTTACTTTGATTATTACATTTGTAATTTTAGATCTGCTGTAATGTAAAAATACAACAACTAGTATACCTTATACCTTCCTGTATAAAGCTACGTTCACATTTATCAAATATTTGCCCAAAAAAATGTAACCAATAGTTTTCCTTAGGGATAGTTTCATTTAACACGATTTTTATATTACAAAATAAAATTAATTCTTCTCCAAAAGAGTATTTTTATACAGTTTTTAAAAAATTCGAACCCATAATTAAAAAACTATTGGAATTAAAGAAAATAAATTATTAGTTTTTTTCTTGGTTACGTTTTTTTCGACAAATATTTGATAAATGTGAACGTAGCTTAAGGAACTTTTGCTACTTTTATTATACATTACATTGTTAGTGTATACCACAAATTATGTTATTGAATAAGCAATTTTTGTAGTTTTAAGGTACTGTTATTTTAGTATATAAGGAACAAATTTTTATAAAGTAAATCAATCTATACTTTGCCTTGAATCGGCATCAATCTTTAACTCAGCCTCAAATCGGCTTCTTATTTTTATTTAATACACAGGCATTTAAACTGCCTTAAATATACATTAGCCAGTGGCGTTTTTAAGCGCCGGCACCATTATTTATTTTACTTAAACTCTTCTCATCATAAATCCTCCACATGGCGATCCTGCCATTTTCACAAACACTACACACATCTTTTTTTCAGTGTCATACTATTTCCATTGGTTAAATTTACTGTTTCACAGCAGTAACTGAACTACTTGTGTAAATTGTTTTTGCAATTTACATACATAAACATAAAAATACTTAGTTGCGCTGTTTTTTTTTTTTGTGCGTAGCTTTCTTTCACTCTACTTTTAATATTTACCATCTTTAGCAGCCAGCAACTCTTATTTGCGGCCATATTTAATTATGCACCCTTATATCATAATAACGAGAAAAAAATTAGCTTTAATTTGATATATAAATAATAAATGTACGTTATGAACGTAAAAAGGTCTCAAAATCATACCTGTTTACACCTGGCTGCGAAGAGGTGCGGCCAAGTGCGCAACGGCAACCGTGACTTTTCAGAGTCTTTATACATATTGCCGTGAAGTGGACGATATTTTATTTTAAAAACAAGTCAATGAATTTTTTTGCGAAAAATCAATTAAAAATAATTTAATTAAAAATACTAGCGGCCACATTTTGATAGGCAACCTAGTATATATATATTCTCCCGATGATAAATATGCGTCAAAATTAGGTTTTAAGCATATACTCGATGAGTACACTATTTCTGCAGTGGGATCTTAGACTATATGGGCAATAATGCCAGTCTATGTATTGAATATTCCTGATGCGGTTCTTACGTCAGCGACTCTTGCTATGCAGTCATCATCTGGGTATACTTGAACAATTCTACCTAAAGGCCCTTTCATAATAGGTATATTATCTTCTTTAACTACTACCATGTCTCCACTTTTGAGGTTAACAGATTGCTTTCGCCATTTACATCTTTGCTGAAGTTCGTTTAAATATTCTGTTGACCATCTTTTCCAAAATTCCTGCTTTATGTGGGTCACATGCTTCCAATGGGATAATCCTGAAACGTTTGTTTGCTGTGCTCTACTATCTACTTGCGATGTAAGTGCTTCGCCAATCAGAAAGTGACCGGGAGTTAAGACTTCAAGATTTTCTGGAGCAGTTGTTATGGGTGTTATTGGACGCGAATTTAGTATAGCCTCAATTTCGACCACGATTGTCTCCAATTCTTCGTATGTTAGTGATGCATTCGCAACACTCAGCAGAAAAGATGTTTTGCAGACTTAACAGCTGCTTCCCACAGACCTCCAAAATGTGGTACTCTTGGAGGAATAAAGTGAAAATGTATTCCTTTTGAGCTGAACGCGGAGATAATTGATTCCTGAGCCTGGCTTGAATAAATGCTATCGGCTAATTCTGCTAGTTGATTCTTTGCCCCAACAAAATTGGTGGCGTTGTCAGAGTAAATATTCTGACTCCGTCCACGACGACCAATAAAACGCTTTAAGGTGCCTATAAAGGAATCTGTTGATAAGTCCGAAACCAGTTCAAGATGAACTGCCTTGGTGGCAAAACAGCAGAAAACGGCAATATACGCCTTTGTTGGCCGTTTGCCTCTGACCCTGTAGTGAATCGAAAAGGGTCCACAATAATCTACCCCAGCATTGATAATAGGTCGTGCTGGGGTAACTCTAGTTTGCGGAAGATTGCCCATAATTTGTTGACACAGTAGTGGACGAGCTCTGGTACATCTAATGCATTTTTGGACCGTAGAACGTGCCATAATTTGCCCTTTATTGGCCAGAATCGTTGTCCTATTATGCAGAAAAGAGCTTGTGGTCCACAATGTTTGTGCTCTTCGTGAATCATTGTATATAAAAGTCGTTATATGAAACCAGCAGTGGATGCTTCGCGTCGTATGATAATAATGAAGCCTCTAGTCATCCTTCTACTCGTAGAATGCCTGATTCGTCTAGGAATGGGGACAAACTTACAATGGAACCTTTGTTGTCGATTTCTTTGTTTTCTCGCAGTTGTTTGATTTCTGGAGAAAAGTCGGACCTCTGAATGGACCTTGCGATCAGGAACAGTGCATCATCTAGCTCAGTCGGAGTTAATGACTTATTAGGTGATCGGTCTTCATTTTTCTTCCTGATATTTCTGATGAATCTTACAGTGTATCCAACTACGTGCTGCAAATTTCTGAAGGAATTTTTGTGTGGAATTCTGTATATCAAGTCATCGTTGACAACGTTGACTGCTGAAATTATAGTTGTCTTCCTTTTCTCAGCGTCGTTGGAAATTTGGAGTTGTTGTGAGAACTTGCGTGGCTACATTTCTTCTCCTCCGTTCAGAAAAAGTGGTCCATAAAACCATTAATTGCATACAGAAAGGCTGTGTGCTGGTACGCCCCTGGACAGTATATCAGCTGGGTTGTCCTTTGATCTGACATGGCGCCACTGATCGGGTAATGTCAATGATTGGATCTTGGAGACTCGATTAGCCACAAACGTATAATACAAGGTAGATTGAGCGTTTATCCAGGATAGTACTATTTCGGAACCAGTCCATAAAAATACAGGCTGATTTTTTATTTGGAGATCCGTTTTTACTCCGTGCACCAGTTGAGCAGCCATAACTGCAGCACATAACTCTAGCTGAGGTAGCGTTTGTTGTTTTAGTGGTGCGACCCTTGTCTTTGCGCAAAGTAATTGTACTATGATTGCACCATCCTTAAGAGTCGCTCGAAGATAGGCAACGGCGCCAAACGCCTTTTCAGCGGCATCCAAAAATATGTGCAGCTCTCTTTTGGTTGTAAGTTGTCCCTTAAACATGTGTCGAGGCACCTTGAAATGATTCAAACTGTCTAAATCATTTCTGAATTTAGTCCAAATTTCTTGAAGGTCCTTAGGCAATGGCTCAACCCAGTCTAAATTTAACTGCTGAATGAATATCTTTGCTTTGATCACTACGGGTGCTAGTAGTCCAAGAGGATCAAATAATTTGGCCAAATCTGAAGTTGCCGTGCGTTTGGAGACAATCTGTAGGTTATTTATTTTTACCTTGACACAAAATTGATCTGTTTTTGGCAGCCATAGCAACCCTAATGTTTTTATGGTGTTAGCGTTGTTACTGTTGAAGTCTAGATCTACCTCTTTATCGCCAGATGGAATATTCATCAATAACTGTGGGTGATTTGAACACCATTTTTTTAGATTGAACCCATGCTTTTTGAGAATCGTTATAAGTTCGTGTTGAGTCTCAAGTGCGATGTTGAGACTATAGGAGCCTCCAAGGCCGTCATCAACGTAAAAATTACTCTTAAGCATGTTTGCACCATACGGATAATTGATAATATTTTCATCAGCAATTTTCCTTAAACACATCTTGTGGCGAGATAAGGTGCTGCACGAGTTCCGTAAGTTACCATGTTAAGTTTGTAGTAGCTAATTGGCAATCCAGGGTCTTCTCTCCATATTATCAGTTGATATTGATGATTATCGGGATCGAGTAGTATTTTTCGGTACATTTTTTCAATGTCGGTGGTGAATACAAACTTCGGTACTCGAAAACGCAGTAGGATCGAGAACAATTCACTCTGTACCGTTGGCCCCGTATACAAAGACTACTCTTAATTTCGTTGTAGTGCTATCGGGTTTCATCACACAATGGTGCGGAATGAAATATTTAGGATCTAACGTTGTATCAATGTTGACCCTTTGCATGTGTCCTAGATGCTCATATTCTTGCATGAACTTTATATATTGCGTCCGAATGTCTTCATTTTTAAGAAGTCGACGCTCTAAGCCGAGAAACCTGTTGTTGGCCATCTTATGGGATTCTCCTAATGCTGTTGGGTTTTCTCGAAACGGAAGACTGACAGTGAAGCGGCCATCTAGATTGGTGTGCACATGATGAGTGAAATTTGATTCACATTGTTTTTCCGTTCGCGAAAGTGCCTTTTCGTTAACCTCAATTTCGTCAAGTTTCCAAAGATTCTTCCAATGAAGTGGTGTCTCCAAATATTGCACATGTGGGTGAACATAGTGGGTTACGAATTGGATTTCTTCCTATTGCACCTCCTACAATCCAGCCTAGTTCTGTGTTTTGTAGAGTTGGTAGATTATCAGCAAGGTGTATCTCCCAGTAGCAAGTCTATTTTATCCTGCTGATCAAAATGAGGATCTGCTAGGTGAATGTTGTTGGGAATATTTCAAGAAGAAATGTGAATGTTTTGACTTGGTTGTGCGGGAATTATACTTGGTAATATGTATGCTTCCACATTTGCTGAAAAACTGAGATCTCTGGACTTCATTTGAACGTTTGTGCGATACTTCGAAAGCTTTTTGGTTTCGCCAACGCCGTCAAGACACAAGGAAGCTCCTAATGGTGAAATAGACAATTTTTGGCAAAGGCGTTTAGATACAATGTTGACCTGTGATTCTGAATCCAATACCGCTCTAAATTTACCTGATGCACCACTTGAGGCTGTAATTATAACTTTTGATGTTGTTAGCACAACATAGCCCTAGCGGCCCGCAGCAACTTCAGTTTTTGCTGATGTAACTGCTACGACATTGGAAGTAGTCGTCCTTTCGGCTGTATTTGATTGTTAACTGAAATTTGATTTCTTATCCTTTTGCGTGTTTTCTTTCTTTTGCAAATGGACTAATGTATTGTGCTTTTTCTCGCAGTTTCTGCAGCTACTTGACTTGCAGGTTTTCGCAGTGTGGTCATCTTTGAAGCAGTTGACGCATAAATTCTGTCGCTGTACCCAACGTAGTCGTTCTGCTTCTGATAATTGGCGGAATTTGTTGCAGTGATACAGTTTATGACTACTGTTATTACATAATTTGCATATACTAATGTTGTGTGCGTTAGATCTTACTATTGTTGACACCGCTTTGTACGTAGATTTTTCCCTAGGAACAATTACTTCTATAGATTGAAATTGAAGCTCAAGGAACGATAAGAAGTCAGATATACGTGGCACATCCCTTGGATTAGTTATTGATTGCATGTACCTGGGCCCTATTGCACCAACGACTTATCATTAGCATTTAAGCAAATAATCGAAATTGGGCAAAGTTATGTGTTTCACCAATTTGATAAGTGAAAGTCACTCATCTGAGTATTGATAAGGAAAATATCACTCAAAATTATCGATAAGCGTTGCACCAAAATTTAAAATGCTAAGCGAAAAGATCTTAGCAGATAAGTGAGAAGCTATGCAAATTATCAAAATATATTGGCATTTCGTTGCATCAACAATTGTTACTTATTACTTATCATCTTTATTATTGCTAATTTTAGCATTGTTTTGCTAAAAAAAATATCACCTATCATATCAATGAAAAGTAACAAATATTCAGTCTGAATAAAATAATCGGTGCTTTAACACGTGTTTCGGTAAAATATTAATAAAAAATGTTTCGATTCGAACTATTAAATTTATTAGAAGAGGAAAGTTCGCACATAAGGCGTGTTAACATCGAAAGATTGAACTACAATTTAGACAGAGGTGTCATAGAAAATTTTCGGCTATCTCGTTGCCAAATTGAAAATATTTTATTAAAAATTGGAGCGCACCTACAGTTTAACAGTGATCGTAATAATTGCTTAAGCCCCCTACAGCAATTATTAACGACTTTGCACTGGTTAGGTAATGGTATTATTTTGGAAAGATCCAAATAAATAATTCTAAAATTTAGAAAAACAGTGATGCATATATCATTTATATATACTTACATATAATAAACAAGAATAACTTACTTTTTTGTCTTTTATAATTTTTAACACAGCCAATTTATTGGCTTTGCTTTGTGCGCGTGACATTTTTAATACAAGACGTAAACTGCAAATGCTTATCAAAACGCACATGGCTTTGCAAAGCCTCCGTTTTGCATTGAGAAACGGTAATCATTTTAGCTAAGCACATTATTGGAAAAGAACTCTCATTTTTTGATAAGATGATAACTTTGTTTGATAAGTTTAAGTGCAACACTTATCAACTTTACTTTTCAAAAATAAGTCTTATTCAAAAATTGTAAAGTGATAAGTGATTAGTCGTTGGTGCAATATGGCCCTGATGTGTGTGCTTTTGTCAAGTTTTTTCATCAATAACTGAATAATAATTGCATCCCAAGAATCTGTTTCAATTCCCAAGTTATTTAATGCCAGTAAGCATTCTTTGGTGGTGTCATGCATAGCTTCGATGGATTGTGCGGATGACGTCACGGACTGTTGATTGAGTATTTTTTCTTGTTATTGTAGCGATCTTGTAAGGTTCCCCAGGCAGTGCTATAGTTTGTCTCTGATAGAGAAAATTGACTTATCAGATGTTCAGCTTCTCCCTTCAAATTACTCTTTAAATACCAAAATTTTTGAATAGCGGGAATCGGCTGATTATTCACCATTTCAGAGAATAAATCATAGAACTTCCGCCATTTTAAATAGTCGCCATCAAATTTCGGTATTGTAACTTTTGGCAGATGTAACGATGAAGATGACTGATTTGATTGAGTTGGCTGATTTTCACCAACGTTTTGTGCCTTGTTAGCCAATATGAACGGTCTGACTGTTCTTGAACTTTGTCATTCAATTCATAAAAGGTTGTAACCTCAAAGCCAGAATTCAATGGATCATCAAAGCGCTCGCATATACTGTCGTATAAGTCTTGAATCTGATCCCAAAGATTGTTGATAGTTGACAGTTTGATGTCATAAAATGGACGTGGTTGTATTTCGTCGCTAATGTTTAATACATTTAAAAGCGTACTTAAGGCTGTCATTCTAGCTTTTGCCTTCCGAATAAAGCCTTGGTTTTCATTAGACTCCTGAAGAGGCACTGATGCACCAGTAGTTTTAGTTGATGGTAGCTTTTGTAGGGATAATGTTCTAAGACGATTAGCCTCTGTTGTTAACAGATTTTGATACAAATTAGTTAGCTCACTAATTTTTGAGTAGTAGTCCTTAGTAAAATATTCATGTTCTGCTTTTAACGTTTCAACATCGTCAAGCATACGCAATTCTGCATCCGTGGCCTCAAATTTCTCCCAGGCTTGCAAAAGTTGACGGTTACGCTCCTCAAAGTATTCTGCGGTGGTTTTTCTGTCCGCAGAATCCTTTTTAAAGTTTCGCACTATTGCTTGAATTATTTCGCCTGTATTCAAGAGGGTATCCAATAAATCTGCCGCCGCCATTGTGTACGATATGGAACTGCCTGTTCTGTATGAGGTGAAGTTAAGCGCTAGAAAAACTGGAGATGAATTTGGTCACCAATGGGCCGATGCCTGTTGTCAGTGCTCTAATCAATTTGCTGGAGCTGCTGATGTTTGTTGCACTAATGGTGTAGTGCTGGTAGTATATGTCCACTGAAACTTTGTGTTAGTGGAACTGATGAAGTTGGTCAGCTGGCGCTGCTGATATGTGTTGCACCACTGGTATGATGTTTTTTATAGCATCTGCTGAAGACAAAGGTTGCGTGTTCAAATCACGTCGGGGTCACCAAAATGTTTAGAATTAAACGTGTAAATTATTTTATTAGTATGACTCAGCTCAAGCACTTGAATTTGAACTGTACTAATTTTGTTTGTGTGGTTTACTTTCAAGCACTTGTAACTTGAACGTAATGTGATCAATGAATAAAAAGCGAGTTTTTACTATTGACCAAGATATATAATTTTATTGTGGTATTTATACTAAAAATATTAACAATTAATTGTTGAGTCAACAAAATACTTAAAACTAAAATTTACGTTAAATTGACCATTCAAATTGAAGTAGCAATGTTTGCAGTTAATTCATTGTGTAATATGATATCCTTTTGATAAACAACATTAAGGGAGTTCACTAACGTTTATATTATCATTAACAATTATTAAGTGCGTTCACACCTTCTTAAACAATTATTATTTGATGAATAACAGATTTTAGCATTAGGCGAATAATGCCTTGGCTGTATATTTGTGCCTTATATCTTAATTTTGGCATGTTTAAAATTTTTTTTTTTTTATTGTAAGTAAAGAAGAAGTATAGTTATTAATAGTAAATATATTTGGATTTCAAATAAACCTCTACATCCTCTACAACTACTTCGTTTACAACGTTAGCATTTGGTTTTTCAACTTTCGACTGTTCTTTCTCCATTTTAATAGTATTGTATATTATTTGTCTTAAAAATATTAAGAGTTAAATGTAATATTAATTTACTTTAATTATTTTATTCTAATTATTAAAATTTAATTTTACAATTTTGATATCTTTAATTAAGTTCAAAAATTTTTTTTTCATTATAAAGTTAAACATTTTTTTTGGAAATATTAAAAAATATTCTTTAAGTGTTACTTTTGTCTTATTTAATTTTGGCGTTTTTGTAAATAAAATGCTCTTAAAAGATTTCAGCTTTTAGTAATTCACAATTTAAAAAAGTTTGACAACGGCGGTTAACGCCTACCGACCTGAGAGTGCACAGCAATTTATGCACATCTTAAAAAAAAAGAAAAATGTACAAGTTATAAATACATAAAAAAAAAAATTTTTTTGATGTTGTTTTTGTTGGGCTCCTTTTGTCAGATCATTTGGGCTAGCGTTCTTCCCTCTTTTATTTTTGGTGCCTCTTGGCCAGGCGGACTTTTATTTTTTTCCAAAGTCCCATGTTGGGGTGCCTTTTGGCTAGGCGGACCCTCTCCTTCTACTGCTCTTGTTTTTGGGTGCAAATCTAGTAGCATTCCTAGAAAACTGGCAGGATCGCCATATAATAAATAAAATAGTTTTTATTTATTTTACTTTTGGTCTTAGAGCAGCTTTTATTATTGCGGCTCATAAGACTGTTGATTTATTAATTAATTGACATGGGCTTATATACTAATTATGAGAATAATTCTTAGGGGTACCTTAACATAAGAGTAAAAGAATAGAAATATATATTACTGTTGGGTAAGCATATTTAGCTTCCCAGTATTTATGTATGGCATGTGTTCAACAGTCCAAAGAGTGCATACCTAAAAGCAACAGATACCTTGTGTTGCCTATATTTACAATCAAACAAATGAAGTTAATAATAAATGTGATTCATTTAAGTGCATTGTGCTGCTGCACTTGATTAACCGTACAAGTGTCAAATTACCGACACACACAAAATATCTTGCTTGCAGTTTGTCAATGGTTGTATGTTGCGCTACTGCTGAATCGCAATGCATACTACATACTGTTGGTCACATGCTACACCAGCCCTCAGACAGTTGTTGGGACAGTCCACTTCACATGGTCCAAAAGTCAAATGGAACCTGGAGCCCCTGCGGCGATTACCGTTCATTAAATGGCATTACCGTACCAGATAGGTATCGATACCTTCCATTCAAGATGTCCGTACAATAGCATACGACAAAACAATATTTTCGGTGCTCGATCTGCAACAAGCTTACCACCAAATTCCCATCGATCCAATAGACGTTCCCAAAACGGCCATCGTAACACTGTTCGGGTTATTCGAATTCAAACGAATTACGTTCGACTTACGAAATGCCGCCCAAACATTTCAGCGCCGCATGGACGACATATTTCGCGATATCAACTACGTTTTTATTTACATCGACGATATTTTAATCGCATCACGGACCGAAGGCGAACACGAAGTGCACTTGCGTGCCGTTTTCAACCGACTCCGCGAGCACGCATTCGCAATCAATTTCGAAAAATCATCGTTCGGAAAGAAAGCTATTGATTTTCTGGGTCACACGATAACTGCCGAAGGCATCAAACCAAAAGACGAAGCGGTGTAGGCAATAAAAGATTTTCCCGTACCGCAAGTAGCAAAAGGCCTGAAAAGATTTCTAGGAATGGTAAACTTTTACCGATCTTTTATACCTAACGCCGTTGCTAGCCAAAACAAAGCCTAATAAAGGCAACGTAAAAAACGACAACACGCAGATCCACTGGGACGAAAAAGCTTAACAGGCTTTCCAGACTTGCAAAAAGGATCTTGCCAACGCAACTTTTCTCAACCATTTCGCGCACGACGCGCCGCTTACGCTAACTCCGGGTGCATCAACCGAAGCAGTGGGTGCGCCGACACAGAAAGCATACAGCACGTGCGATCGCGAATTGCTGGCCATCTTTCAAACCACAAACCCTTAATTTATGCGTTCGGTCAAAAACGTGACAATACTTCACCGAGAAGAATCCAGCAGTTAGACTATATCAGCCAATTTTCCACAGATATATGTACGTCACATAGTGGGCGCAAAAAACAGTACTGCCGATTTTCTTTCACGAATCAGCTGCATAGCGAAATATATAAATTTCGAAACCTTAGCGGAAGAGCAAACCAAAGATTCCGACATCTGCGCAATGTTAGAAAACCGGATTAAACATTCGTTAGAACTGAAAAGACTGATCATCGCTGGATCAAACAAATTAATTTACTGTGATAAAGCCCGAACTCTAGTCCGACCAGTAGTACCTAAGTCTCTAAGACAACATATATTTAATAGTGCACATGGCTTATCGCATCCCAAAAAAAAGCAACTTTAAAGTTAACTTCACACCGTTTTGTATGGCCGTCGATGTCTAAAGACGTCACAAAGTTCGTGCAATTATGCCTCACCTGCCAAAGAAATAAAATCAAAAAACACAACAAGGCTCCCCTAGGCGATTTTGGTGCCACCGACCAACGCTTTGAACACGTACACATCGATATCATCGGCCCACTACCGCCGTTACTGCCTTACCTACCGCCATTCCGATAGCAGACATAACTACCGAAACAATCGCTTTTGCATTCATTCATTGGTGGATTTCAATGTTCGGTGTGCCGAAACGAATCACAAGCGATTTAGGCCGAAAATTCGAATCACAATTTTTTGAGGAATTAATGAAAGTACTGGGCATACACCACCTGAAAACAACAGCTTATCATCCCCAAGCCAACGGTATGGTAGAAAAATGCACCGAACAGTAAAAACGGCGATAAAATGTCACGCTACAGACGACTGGTGTTTCGCACTGCCCATTGTTTTACTTTGCCTACGATCTACGATAAAAGAGGTCATCGGTTCCAGCCCAGCCGACATGGTTTTTGGAAACTCAATACGTATACCTGGTGAATTCTTCCAAGATATAACAAACCATACGCAGATGACAGCATCGACTTCGTGAAACAGCTACGACGTAAAATGCAACATTTAAGGTCACCTGTCACAAAACATCACCACACCGAGAAACCATTTATTCAACAAGACCTCAAACATTGCAAGTACGTCTTCGTTAGAAGTGATCATGTCCGAGCCCCGTTAGAAGCACCATACAAAGGTCAATTCGAAGTTCTCGAGAGAAACGAAAAGTTTTTTAAAGTCAAACTACAACACCGAACAACCAATATTTCTGTAGACAGGCTCAAAGTAGCATACACATCAGCAGAATCTAACGCAGACCTTAAAAATACGACAGTTCAACATGATGAGTTAACGAATTTGAAAGCCAATTCGAACCCAGAGAATATTAGTCAAAACCCAAGTGAAGACCCTGTGGACATACCACAAACCACGCAATCTAAAACTGTCACCAGAGAGAACGACAGCAAAAACAACGAGAAATACACACGGTCTGGAAGACACGTGCGATTCCCCTCCCGTTACCTATGACCACGTCATCAGGGGCGGAGCCCTGTGGCAACCCATTACCACGAAATACATTCCTGTTTAAGGATATCTTTTTTTGCATATGTGCGAGGTAGACATCTATATTGCATTTAGTATATAAAGCAGGCATTTTTTATTGTTCTAGAACAAATACTTAATATAGCTGGTGAAAAAAGAACATTCATTCGATTGATCGCTCGCTTACTTACCGTTCCATACACACAACAACGTCCTAATCAATAAAAGCAATCAACTTCAAATATAATTTCTAATTAATTGGAATATAAGTTTACATATGGAACTAATTATAATATTCTTTAAATACAATTTGAAATCCTATTTTATAATATTAAAATAAATTACAAAAATTAAGTGAATTCTTTTGATTATTAATTAATTAACTTGTGGAACTTTATTTTATTGAGAAAATACCCCAAAAAGTTAATCCTACAAGTTGAATAAGGAACAAATATTTGTGTTAATTCTTTATGATTTTTTTTGTTTGATAACAAATTAAAAAGAATCATCATTCGAATTAATCCACAAATATTTATATTTCTTGTTTTATGTAACACGCGCTAACTTATTGTCTACGTTTTATTCAAAGCGTGAGATTCAATAAGTCTGCAGTTTTTTTTTATATTAAATTTTGTTTCTTTTACATTTTTTTTGTTACCGTTTAGTTCCAGACAGAATGAAATTGGATATTTGTCTTTTATTCTGCTAGAGCTGAACGTGTGAGAAAAATTTATTATAACGGCAGCATACGAATGAACGATTTCCGGCTACCAGCAAATATTTCTTTCTCTTATTTTTGTTTTATTTTGTCTACATTGCACTTTATTAATTTATTTGATAATTTGCAATTTAATTTTATTATATTTTTTGTTTATGTTTTTCTTTAGTTTAAGTATAAATAATTTTGAATTTTTAATAAAAATCATCATAACTGATCAATCAATCAACCTGCGTTTTTCGTTAATCCACTACAAATTATTCTTGTGTACCACTACTACTCTATAATAATTTGGTGAACCACCAACCTATTAGTCCCTTTAATTATAACCTATTTATTCCGTTAAGCAAGGCAATGAGCCTATGCATTAACATTTTTGGCGACCGTGACAGGACACTTCAATCTTCAGATTCGAAGTCAGAAAGCACCCACCACGTAAAGAAATTCCAAGCGTTCAACTACAGTCCTTAAATACAACCATTATGGAAAAAACTGCTCCGAACCTCCTTCAACAGCTGAAGGAAATCGGGGAGCATATTGCCACGACTATTCGAAACTTCAACAAGGATTCTACCAGTCGTAAAACACCAAGCTATTACCAAGAGCGATTGTCCCGTCTGACGACAGCATGGACAGAGTTCGAACGTACTGATAATGAGTTGCGAGAGTTAAAGGATATAGATACGTCTGATGAGTACTTCACGTCAGACTTCTATGCCCGAATCGAGAGCATGACGTCAAAGCACATAGCAATAATGGAGCGAGAGCTCGGTAAGCTCGACCAAGAATCTGCAAGTAAAGTACTGCCTGCTTCAAAACCTCCAAAGCAGCCACAAGCAGGTACAGCTGGTGGTCGCGATGGACTTATCAGCCGGTCTCTTGGGAAGATGGCAGCGGTTACCAGGAAATTAGAAGGCCTTCATCAGCAACCAGGACAAGATAGGTCTTACTATGAAGTTAAGCAGGCCACGATTACCCAGTTTTGGCAACAAATAGAGCAGCTCAATGATGAAGTATTGGACAAATATCCCAACCCAGACATTGCCGGCTATGATTCAAGCAGATACGTTCACCTTGAACAAGCTGCTTAGTCAGATATCATTCAGCTCAGCGCTGCTAATTGAAGCCACCATTTTCCAACCCCAGATACTTCAGCGAGAAACTCTACTCTTCCATTACCCACTATCACAATTACCAAATTTGATGGTGATTACATGAAGTGGATATCGTTCTCCGACCTATTCAGAAGGGTTGTTCAGGAGCAACGAATGTCTGATGCTCATAAAATGTAGTACCTAAAGAATCATGTCGCTGTAGAAGCAGCAAATCTCATACGTCATCTTGCCATTACTGAGGAGAACTACCAAGCTGCTTGGCAATTGCTGCAGGATCGCTTCAACAACAAGAGGTTGATGGTGTCAACAGCAATCCAGAGACTGCTCGAGCAACCATCAGGTGCGTGTACGCTGAGTGCTGTCAAGCGATTGCACGGCACCACAAGGGAGTGCTTAGCAGCCCTCTCCAACATGGGGCTCCAAACTACGTCATGGGATCCGCTTTTATTTCACCTTCTCATTAAAAAGGTCGACAAAACAGTTTACACTCAATATGAGCAATCCATATCTAACCCAAAGGAGTTACAACCAATCAGCAGATTTCTTGCTTTCCTCGAAAAATATTTTCAAACTCTAGAAGCAATAGGACAAAAAGAGAAAACCTCTTTCTCAAATAACAAAACATGCACTCTGGTATCACAACCTCAACAGGAGATTCGACGATGCATAATTTGCAAGCGAGACTATCATCCCATATATCGGTGCAAGGAATTTCTACTATTAACACCGGCAAATCGACTCAGCATTCCACAAAAACACAAGCTTTGTGTGAACTGTTTCAACCATAATCATTCAACTAAACAATGTACGATGTTAGGCCGCTGCCAGAAATGTGGAAAAAGGCACCACACTCTAGTTCATTTGGAATCAACCACTCAATCAAACATGTTATCCTCTAACGTAAATAAATCTCCTAGTAAGGAAACTCCTGCAACAAGAGGAGAATACAAATCCCCGATACAATCAACAACGCTGAATTGCCAATCAACCGAACACGCGGCATCTTTGGTCGCCACGCCAAAGGTAGCAGTCAATGGTATGGCAGTAAACTATGCAAACAAGAGACCGTATGTCCTCTTGGGAACAGCACTGGTCAAAACAAATGATTTAACAATCGAATGCAAGGCTATTCTCGATTCGGGATCACAAGTTAACCTTAAAACCGAAAGATTAGTAACGCGACTTAGACTCCCAATAAGACCATCATATGTTTCTATCAATAGTATTGGAAAAAATAGGACCAAGGTTCAACATCGAGTCAACATAGAACTTCAATCTCGAGTGAATAATTTTTCGACGCGATTGGAGGCCTTTGTACTTCCACAAATCATTACTCCCCAACCAGCGCAACCACTTTACATCGAAAAATGGTCCATTCCAAACAATGTCACCCTGGCAGACCCAACCTTTAATCGACCGGACAAAATTGATCTACTATTGGGAGCGGAATATTATCACTAATTACTCACCATCGGCCAAATCAAATTGGCTGATGATCTTCCAGTATTGCAAAATACAACCTTCGGCTGGATAGTAGCAGGAAAGGTATCTAGCGAGCAACTATCAGCGGCAACATCCAGTATATGTACTGAAGACGATACAATGACGATGGCAATTGAACGTTTTTGGAAACTTGAGGAAATCGAAAATCCACAACAGCAACTATCCCCCTTTGATGCACAATGTGAATCGCACTTTAGTCAGCATACACTACGCAATGAAAACGGAAGGTTCGTTGTTCGGCTTCCATTTTGTGATGATACATCTATTTTGGGAGACTCACACAGTATCGCTTTTAACCGTTTCTTCTCATTAGAGCGTCGTCTAGCAAGAGACGCTTCATTTAAGGAACAATATACCCAATTTATGAAGGATTATGAAGCGTTGGGACACATGACGAAAACTAATTTAGCTGATCTCGAAGGATCTAAGTACTTTATTCCTCATCACTCAGTGTTACGTCCTGAAAGCAGCACCACCAAACTTCGGGTTGTTTTTGATACCTCATCAAAAACATCGTCAGGAACATCATTAAACGATATATTGCATACTGGACCACCTCTACAGAATGAACTGTTTACTATTTTGCTTGGATTTGGGCTTCCCCGTTTCGTTTTTACAACAGATATAGAGAAAATGTATCGCCAAATTATAATCCATACCGACGACAGGCGATTTCAGATAATCCTATGGCGACATAATGTCATTGAGCCTATAAGTTATTTCAAGCTAAATACAGTTACCTATGGAAACAGGCCAGCCCCGTACCTTGCCATTAAATGTTTAAAGGAAATAAGCAAAACTGTCAAGAGTCAATTTGACTTAGCTGCTACGTTCTTGGATAAAAACTTTTATGTTGATGATGGATTGGGGGGAGCCGACAGTCTGACTGCAGCACTAGAAACTCAACGCCAACTGCAACACGTCATGGCAATGTACGGCTTTGACTTAAGAAAGTGGTGCGCAAATCATCCTCAGCTCCTTCACAATATCCCAGGTCATGATCAAGAATTTAATTTAGATCTCTCAACCGACGATAACGACTATACAAAAACATTAGGGTTAGCATGGTTACCTAAAAATGATTTGCTAAAGATTAAAGTCAGCCTTCAACCAATAAAGGCTGTAACAAAACGCAGTGTTACTTCAGATCTAGCTCGGATATTTGACCCTCTCGGGCTCCTATCTCCAGTAGTAGTCAAGGCAAAAATGTTCATCCAGGAACTATGGATGCTGAATCTATCATGGGACGAAGCTGTTCCTTTAGAATTTGACACTCGCTGGCGGCGGTTCCGAAATAGTCTAAGTGAGCTTGAAAACTTTCAAGTCCATCGCCATATCTACAAAGGAGTGACTCCTTCCAGTACCCAGCTACATGTCTTTACCGATGCTTCGGAGAAGGCATATGGAGCAGCAATATACGTCCGAACTTCTCTTTCAAATAAAATTCTTAGTGTATACTTACTTTGTGCGAAAACTCGCATAGCACCACTTAAAAAACAAACGTTACCTTCTTTCTCCATGGAAATGAAAACCATTGGCCAGGTACATTTACTTTGAGCTCCGAAGCAACAATTATCGAACGAAAACACAATCCTCACAACTTACTTGCATCTTTCCAAGATGAGAATCCGCTACACAGTATAAATCACCGAAATTCGTTTAAAACCCTTCAGCGAATTATAGGATATGTTTTCAGATTCATAAAAAACGCCAGAACTCCCAAAGCAGACCGACAAACTCGACGAGCTCTGACTCCCGTTGAGCTCCATTATTCACTTCTTATCATCGTTAGAGCGACTCAAAGGTTTGCATTTCCTGAAGACATCAAGCAGTTGCAAAGACAGAAGGGACTTAAAGGATCAAGTCCGATCAAAAGTCTGTCACCATTTTTCGATGAAAATTGCATCTTAAGAGTTGGAGGCAGGCTCGAAGAGTCAACTTTGCCATTCGATACAAAACATCCAATGCTCCTACCGTATAATGACATAGTCAGCAGACTAATTTATGAGTTAATACACAAGGAAAATAAACATTGCGGAGCCCAAGCCCTCCTTGCAGCCGTCCGGCACCGGTTTTGGACCATCAAAGGCAAACACTTAGCACGAGAAACCATTCATAAATGTGTTTCCTGTGCAAGATCAAGGCCAAAACTGCTTCAGCAGATTATGGGAAATCTACCGGCAACAAGGGTAACCCCAGCAAGACCATTCATAAATTCCGGAGTTGACTATTGTGGTCCTATATGGGTTCACTTCAAAACCCGAGGGAAACGACCACGAAAAGCATATATTGCAGTATTTTGCTGTTTCACCACGAAAGCAGTACATCTAGAACTCGTCACAAACCTTACAACAGAGGCGTTTATCGGAGCACTAAAACGATTCATCAGTCGCAGGGGGCACTGTCAGAATCTGTACTGCGACAACGCAACCAATTTTGTCGGAGCTCGAAACCAGCTAGCGGAATTATCAACAGCCCTCTTTACTAAAACAGCTCAAGAAACAATCCAACGGGAATGTGCGAGTAAAAACATTACTTTCCATTTCATCCCTCCACGAGCACCGCATTTCGGAGGATTATGGAAGGCAGTAGTTAAGTCAGCCAAAAAACTATTAGTCAAAGAGCTGGCAACTGCGTCCTTAACGTATGAAGAAATGGAGACTGTGGTCATAGAGGTCGAGGCTATTCTTAATTCCAGACCTCTTACAGCACTATCAAATGCAGCTGCTTTAACTCCTGGCCATTTCTTGATTGGCGAACCTCTCACGGCACAAGTCGATGCAACTGCACAATCGACATCGGCATCACTCGCCAACCGTTGGGAGGTGGTATCAAAAATCAAGCATCAATTCTGGAAACGATGGTCCCACGAGTACCTCACTGAACTCCAGCAGCGCAACAAATGGCAATCCAGGTCTCAAAGCTTACAAGTGGGTGCTATAGCTATAATCAAAGAAAGCACTCCTGTCATGACGTGGTGACTCGGGAAAGTGATCGAAACATTCCCTGGGCCCGATGGCATCGTTAGAACGGCAACGATTAAAACATCTACTGGTATCATTAAACGGGCAATTCATTTACTTGCTCCACTTCCTCTGGACATACCCCCAACCACTACTGGCAGCGACTGTGCAGAAAACAGTCCTCTTCTCAAAGGAAACCATCAATCCACCAACCCAAGTAAAAACACTAGCTCTGGACTCAAAAGAAACCAATCCTCCACTGACAAAACTGCCACACCATCCCCAAAACGGTTCAACTTAGCTACAACAAGCCTGCTATATATTCTCGCTCTATTCTTTCCACTAGCGACATGCCAACAAAGTCTTTACACAAAAATCAGTAGCACTCCTTGGCTGCACTTTGAACAGATTGGTCAAGTTAAACCAATTATCTCAGACTGGAAACTCCTAGTATATTTTGAACTTGCACTATTCCTCAATGAATTACAACTTCTAACAAACGGAACCAATACTTTAATGTACTCTTGCAACAATTCAGACCTCAAGCATCAATGTATCGGCCTTGCGACACACTTTAACAACATTAAAGGCAAAGTAGCGGCCAGTTTCGAAAACCTCATAATGTTATGAGTCATTTTCCCCCAACCAACAAAAATATCAGCAGCAGCGAAACATACGCTGCATACACATACTGACGTTGTCATGAGTTATTTTCCCTCAACCAACAAAAATACCAACGGCAGCAAAATACCGCTGCATGCATTACTGACGTTATTACCAGTAATTTACCCACAGACATATGCTGACATTGCAATATCGTGAGAACCGCTGAAAGTTCCACGGGTGTGAATATGCTGAATTTGCATACTAACACACTTAGCAATATCGCGGGAATGACCACGCCAGCGGCAGCGAACGTCAGCATCGTTCAATCAGACAGCGAAATTGGGTATAAAAGCGGAGTGTGATTTGGTATGGATGTTCTAGTCTGTAGAGTCTGTATAGTTTGTAGAGTCTTGGCTGAATAGCAGTGCGGGAATATTCTTTAAACACGTAACAACTAACCTGATCAAACACCAGCCTTAAAAAGCGGGTCCCTGTGAAGGCTTAATATATTTTATAAAGCAAAACCTGATCAAACACCAGCCTTAAAAGGCGGGTCCCTGTGAAGGCTAAGTAATATTTTAAAGTAGTCTGTGATTAATAAATAAAAATAATAATAATTAAATAATAAAAATAATGTTTTAATTCAAACATAACATTTGGCGCAGCCGGTAGCCGCGTTAATAATAACATCAAATAAATATAAATATATATAATCCTTGTGTTGATCTTGCTCAAGAAAAAACTGTCCGGTGTAGCAAAACCAACAATACATAAAAGTCTAAATTCTAGCTACTTTGTATTGTTGCATCCTACATTCGACGGTGTAGAACTGCACAGGACAAATTGAATAAAGTCTAAATTCTAGCTACCCTCATATTGTCATTGCAGGACTAATAGCTAAAGCGGATCAGGACAAAAAGGAGAATTATTTTGATCGTAAAAATTCTGCGTGGTTGCGAACAAAAAATAAAATAAAAAATTAATATAAAGTGAAAATAAGCCTAAACCACAGACCACTATGAAGATAATAACCAGCGGAACATGGGTAAGTGGAAGACAGCTTTAATGGACAATCCTCAGACAAAGACAGACGAAT
This sequence comes from Lypha dubia, assembly GCA_947311025.1. Lineage (NCBI taxonomy): Eukaryota > Metazoa > Arthropoda > Insecta > Diptera > Tachinidae > Lypha > Lypha dubia. The sequence goes on from OX371260.1 coordinate 74,757,073, forward strand.
TAATAGAACGGATCGACAAGTGTAATTATTCAGTGGACAGTCTACAAGTTCTTGCGTGGACACAGCCCACTATCAAGATGATTACCAGCGGAACATAGAAAGACGATCACCGTCACCCCAGCAAAACCATACTATTGAGAGAGCGGAAAACGGAACGATCAGAATGACTTCGCTATCCGAGATTATGAAGATTGTAAACAACACAGTCCCAGCATTCTTCGGGACCGATGGGCCTGACTTATCATCAGAAGTATTCAGGTACATACAAGGATGCAAGATGGTAGAAAGAGAAGTACTCACAGGTGCAAATAACGTCCTAACACAAGATGTAATACAATGCCTGAAATTGAGACTCCTAGGGGGCGCCTACTTAAGAATTTCCCAGATGAATTTCAGTTCCGTGGACGCGTTATGTAATGCGCTCAAGTAATATTATCTAAAAAGCAAGAGCTTAGATAAAATAAGGGAACTAATATTGGGTTGCAAACAGAGCATCAGAGAGTCAGCATGCAAATTCGGAGAACGCCTGGATAACCTATTGAATGAGGCAAAAACATCTATAGAGAACGAATGGCAGGTGGGACCTGGCCGGGAAACCATGCTGAAAGACTTCAAACGGATAGCGGTAAGGAGCTTTATCAAGGGTTTGAAGGATCATGCACTCAAGGCTCGATTTGTGGGACAGGAAGAGGAAGAGCTCACAAACTTAATAGAGGTAGTCGAAAATGCAGAGGAATTGTTGGAGTTCTTGATTCACAGTATGCCGAAAAAATGACCAGCACTATCAACAGTATAAAAACCAACGAAGACCACTTGTCGCAGCTCTTACGAAATCAAACATCATTTCTTGACTCTACACTTAATATTATGACGCAAACTGAAGCTCATACTCAAGCTATCCTTGAAAAATTCAATTTTAGACTGAAAAGGCTAGAGAACTTCACAGTCAATGATACCCATCAATCTCAACTCATTCTGTCGCTTAGCATTCAGTTAATTGTTATTGCAGACAATGTGCAAACAATGCTAAAGGCCATAATGAATCTACTGACCGATACATATCATGGTAGAATAAGTCCCTCTGTACTGACGCCACAACAATTCGCTACAGAAATTGACAATATCAAGGCAAATCTTCCATCGGATTTAGCACTACCAGTCACGGATATACTTCATCTATACGGGATAGTGACAGCCCATGCAGCCGTCTCAAATCAGCACATTATTTGCACCTTGGTCATCCCAGTAGCACATACAGAGGAATTCGACTTGTTCTATATTACTCCAGTTCCAAAGCTAGTAAATGGTTCGTTTGTTGCCATCATGCCAACAACCAAAATGATGGCTCTTAACGCTCACCGAGACGAATATTTTCCGATTGATGATACCAAGCTTCATGATTGCAACATACTTGAGCATGGTATTTTCTTATGCCCGAATATCTAAGCTACACATTCAAAAATTCACCAATGTGTCGCTGTGAAATACATTTATTCAATAATGAATCAGATTCAAGCTGTAATCCAGAGCTAATAGCCAATGATAATGTATGGTACCAGCTCCATAAAAAGAACCAATGGATATTCGCAACTAAAAATCCGCTCAAATTAAGTACTGTATGCAATGGCGAAAGCAATTATCCGGTTCTGCAAGGAACTGGATTGCTTACCTTAGCAGCAGGATGTACAATGAAAAACGAGGTAATAACCATATATGGCCACCAAACCATCACCTCGACTCTGCATCAATCCTACACAAGCACCGGCATTTCATTTCCACATTTACAACAGAAAGTTATCAATTTAACTCGAGCATCGCCAAGCCTAGAGAGCATTGAGAACATAACCAGGCTGCTAGAGGAAGTAAGGGCACAGATGCGCAATATACCTACCCCAACCATCAACCATGGCGTGCACAGTCTTGCAGTGAGCTATGGAGGACTAGCTCTCATATTGACTGTAATTATCGTCATTTCACTTAAACAAATACGCAAAAGAAAAATGAAAGGCCCACCTACAATACCAACTCCACAACCACGGCCAAGATCGAATTGGGATATTGCTGTAGAACCATAAGCTTAGATATCCAACACACATATATGATAACAAGCCGCATTTCGTTCATTTGTTAATACCACTGTATTATGTTGCACCCCCTGGGGGCCGCAGTATGTTAATTCTTTATGATTTTTTTTGTTTGTTAACAAATTAAAAAGAATCATCATTCGAATTAATCCACATATATTTATATTTCTTGTTTTACTTAACACGCGCTAACTTATTGTCTACGTTTTATTTAAAGCGTGAGATTCAATAAGTCAGCAGAATTTTTTGATTTTAAATTTTGTTTCTTTTACATTTTTTTTGTTACCGTTTAGTTCCAGACAGAATGAAATTGGATATTTGTGTTTTATTCTGCTAGAGCTGAACGTGTGAGAAAAATTTATTATAACGGCAGCATATGAATGAACAATTTCCGGCTACCAGCAAATATTTCTTTCTTTTATTTTTGTTTTATTTTGTCTACATTGCACTTTATTTATTTATTTGATAATTTGCAATTTAATTTTATTATATTTTTTGTTTATGTTTTTCTTTAGTTTTAGTATAAATAATTTTGAATTTTTAATAAAAATCATCATAACTGATCAATCAATCAACCTGCGTTTTTCGTTAATCTACTACAAATTATTCTTGTGTACCACTTGAATAATTTAATATTCTACAAATCTACTCTATAATAGTTTGGTGAACCACCAACCTATTAGTCCCTTTAATTATAACCTATTTATTCCGTTAAGCAAGGCAAACGAGCCTATGCATTAACAATTTGTATATACATATAATCAGAGATATTATTTAATGTTTTATTGACAAAAAAAAAAAAATCGAAAATAGTGTATAATCACACTATAAGTCGATAGTTTAAAAATATCGAAAATATAGATAGGAATAAATATCGGTATCGATATTATTAAGCTATTACATAGCTTCTATCGCGGGCTTTGACGCGACCGAATCAAGAAATTTTTAATTTATTTTTTTTTTTTTTTTTGAAACGAAAAAACCTGGAAAAAATCTGTCAAATATCTGTCATTTGTTTTGAAACGAAAAAACCTGGAACTATGTTTGTTTCTTAAGTCTTTTGTTTTTTTAAGTGAAAACTTCTTTTTTGAATAGTCAATGTATGATGGCTATACAGTGTTGCCGCTTTGGAAATTTTTTAATTTCCGGTGTTGCCACTTTTCAAGAAAATTTTGCGGGATTTTGAGGGGATTTTTGTCCAAATTTTTGGGAATTATCGTCCAGTGTTGCCACCTTTTCCCGGAAAATTTTCTGGGATTTCTGGGTTTTGAGGCGATTTTTTATATTTCTGGGTTTTTAGGGGATTTTTATATATGTTGTATAGTCTATGTATGATGACTATACAGTGTTGCTGCTTTGGAAATTTTTTAAATCTCCAGTGTTGCCACCTTCCCCCGATTTTCGGCCAAGTTTTTGAGAATTCCCGTCCAGTGATGCCACCTTTTCCCGGAAATTTTCTGGGATTTCTGGTTTTTGAGGCGATTTTTATATATGTATATAAAAAAAGTCGTGTTAGTTACACTAATTATAACTCAAGAACGGCTGAACAGATTTTGCTGAAAATTGGTGGGCAGGTAGCTTAGAACCAGGAGAAGGACATAGAATACTAACGTAAGGCACTTTTTACCTGGGGGTACTAGAGTGCCCTTCTTTGTATAGGGCACTTCCATTATAGCTAGAAAACTGAAATTGCATAAGTTGATAAAAAATACTATGCAATAGCTTTACCGCGGCAGTCCCTGTTTTTACAGTTTTGAACCGTTCCTTTAGTTTAATTCTATTTATTTACTTTTTACTTTTTTTAATAAAATGATATGTTTTTAAATTACATACTCGTATGTATTTGTGTTTCAAAGAGAAACAAATTTTTAAACGGGATTAATTCCAGATGTTTTAAAAATATTTTATTTCACTTTTCACTTGTGCTGTCTGGAGACGATAAAAAACACATCAACGTTCTAAGTGTGTGCGTGCAGTCGTGCTTTTTCGGGTACACGTATACGTTGTCGGCTCTGATTGATGAAAATCAAAAACTTTTGATATATTATTTTGACGTGTAATTATTTTGATAGTCGCCAATTCGATTGACAAAGAAAATGTCAGTTGTTTTGCATCGAAGTGTATTGAGTAGAAAGGTGGCAGCACAATCATACATCTTAATTTTATGCTCTGATATTTTTGTATATATAATGCATGTAATTTTTGACAAAATTGCACAAGACGCCGCGAAGTCACAACAAAAATGATGATTGACGATTTTATTTTTACTCACATATATGCACCGATTGAGGTGTTTCTTACCCTGGGCACTTTATAAGTAGTAAATCAAACTTAATGCCAGGCGGGCGACACCGCGGTTGCAGGTAGTAATTTAAATAAAGTGATAACAAGAAATTGCCTCAATATTTAAAATTTTCTTACTTAAGTACAAACATTCAATGGATAGTAAAGTCGGAAATGTCGATAGCAGAAAAAAATCAATAGTATCCCGGCACTAAGTCGAACACACTACTAAGTCTACTAATTTTAAACGTATTGCCTGGCTGAAAAAAATTATTTCTGCAATAATCGGTTTCGTATTGCGGAATTTACTTCCCTTGGGAAGAAACAAATCCCAATGACTCGATCAAGATGAACGCCTAGATACTTGACTTCAGTGTGTGTGTGGAATACTGAAAGGTGATCCCAAGGCGGAAAAATGTGGCAATTGCTGCAACACAAGCTGATTTGTTTCCAATAAAATAATTTTCTGGTTTTTTTTACGTTTAAGTTTCTTTTTATTATAATTTTATATTAATGTTATATATGTACTTCTATTAGGCTGTCTTATTTATCCAATATGCCGAAAGTAAGTAAGGTTGTATTGCCAACCTACGCTATGTGAACAGTGTTGATACTCGTAGTGCTGTAACTATTAGTTTTAGTGCTCACATGCAGGTGTCACATATGCTTATTCCATGTATCTACACTTCGCTACTTCCATATCACATGCCATTATTTTTATATTATAAACAGAGTATATTATTATAGAATAAATATATATATGTATATATATAACTAGATGTATTTTTTAATTTATTCGACCTTAAGTTGCTAATAATGTGTTATTTTTTTAGTTAGGCTCTAGGTCTGTTGTAACTGATATTAATATGTATATATATATATTAGGGTGGGTCAAATTGTAGGGGGCCGAAAAAATGCTAAGGGGCTCATCGAGATTCTTGTTCTACGGGTCATTTGAAGATACTTTTCCAAAGAAACCATAGCTCTAATATGATTTTCGAGCCCCCTGATTTTTCAAAATAGGTTTTTTCCCCAAATACTCAAGAATAAATGTAAAAAAAAATGCTATTTTCTCTAGCCAAATGTGTATGTGGGGGTTTTTGGATCGAGGAATCCATTTTTGAGATCTATTTTTATTTTTGAGCACCACCAGAGGGCGCTTTCGTTCATTTTTTAATTTTATCGTTTTTTTTTGGGTAAATTTACGAAATTTTTCGTGTAAATTGACGAATATTTGACTTTCTCATAAGACAACCCAAAACTTTAAATAGCCCAGAGTGTTTAGCGTTAAAAATGATGGGGGAAGGGGGGGGGGGTTATTCATTCACGACCTATATCGAATTTAAGACAAAGAGTAAACAAAGCATATTTTACTTTATTTTTTTCTTCTAAAATTCAACATAACAAATAATTAAAGCATTTTAGCACGTTCGGCAGAGAAAAAATAGCATCTTAAAATATCCTGTTTAGTTGGCAGATTCAGACCAGTCAAATCAGAAGACATACCAAAAGCAGGAACATCGTGAGAAGGCATATGTTTCAAACTACTTTCGGTACTTATTGATGTTGGTGCGGCTTGTGATGTTGACGGCAATAGATCCATGTTTAAAATTAAATATTAATTAATTAATTTATAAATATTAAGATTTTCCAGCTAGATTTTGAGGTTTTCTTCCTCCAAAAGCTGGTAAAAATGTGATTTAGGTCTTAGCTTGAAATCTATCGAAAAAGGAACAAAATGTATGGAATATGATTTAACAATTTATAATTCGAGTATGTATTTTGAATATATTCAATACAAAGTCAAAAATTCGTCTATTTTCACAACAGTATCGTATATTTTTCCAAAAAAATGTACGAAAGCGCCCTCTGGCGGCACTCAAAAATAAAAATTAATGTCAAAAATGGATTCCGCGACCCAAAAAACCCCCACATACAGATTTGGCTAAAGGAAATAGCATTTTTTTGCCTCTATTCTCGAATATTTCTAGAAAAAATACCTATTTTGAAAAATCCGGGGGCTCGAAATTCATTTTAGAGCTATGGTTTCTTTGGCAAATTTGCTTAGAATGACCCATAGAATACGAATCACGATGAGCCTTTGGGTCGAAAAAATTTGACCCACCCTAATATATATATATATATATATATATATATAACATAAAATATAACATAAAAGAATAGAATATAATATAAGATGATAGATTATAATAATATAGTTAATATAATATAACACATAATAAATAGTGTTTTTTATAGAGTGACACAAGTTTAAATCATAATAAAACAAGGAAATATATTTTTAATATGAAAATATAGAAATATATTTTTAATGAAACGCGCTTTATTTGAAAGAAAATTTTATGAAATTATTGTTTAAATATGATTTCTGACATGTGGCCGCCACATCTGGCTCGTAGAATGTGTTCCAGACAATTTTGAACAACTTTTCGCAGCATTTGCGCCGATAACTCTTCGATTGTTGATTTCCAGGTCTTCAATTGTTTGTGGATTATCGACGTAGACAAGTGACTTAACATAACCCCATTGGGGGTAAATAACACGATCTTCGTGGCCAATTAGATAATTGGGACATTACGTGAAATTATTTTTTCATCAAAGTTTGGGAAATAAAAAAAATTCTTTCTGTTGATTGTAGTAAAAAATGCAATTAAGTGATTTATGTTTATACATAATGTTATTTATTTAGATTTTTGTTACTTAGTTACTAGTTATTAAAATTGTTATAAGTAAAAATTTATTTTCATTTATAAACATTAGAGTAAACTTTAAAGCAGGAGTGGCCAAGCCCTTTGCTCTTGATGCATATTTGTTTTTGTAAAACTCTTAAGGTAGCATTAGTCTTGACTTTCTGTTCTGTTCCAGATCAGGTGTTCATTTTTTGTGTATGCAAAACATGTATTTTCAATTAGTTGTTCTGTCCTGTTGCGGACCATTCTGTTGAAAACAGAATTTTGCTTACAGTTCTAAGTGACAGCAAGAGACAGCTGCTCGTTGCAGTGAACCAAGCTGATCGGAACAAAATTGCCATGTAATCGCTGATAAATTTTTATTATGACCGCCGCCATCGACTTTAAGCACATTAAAAACAAAACGATTTGTAATAAAAAAAATATTATATTCTTGAACAATTTATAGTGAGTAGTTTTTTTTAATTAAATAACGTTTTTAACTTATTTTCTTTAAAATTATTCAACCTGATAATTAAGACGAAGCGCCGTTTTAAATTTGTGAACACCGCCGCCGATAATATATGTATATTCGGCTATGTATACTCTGCAACAAACAGCTGATACGTTTTTACAGAACTTCTAACTACAAAAATTCAACAACAGAACGGCACAGAAAGTAAAAGTCAAGACTAAAGGTATAAACACATTCGCCATAGCAGGCTACCGATTACCATCTGTTAATATTAGAATACATGTGTGCATATGAGAATGATTATATGGACGACAGCAAGGCAACACGGCAATAGGTTTTTGTCCATGCTATTTTTGTCGTGTAGTCAAATTAAACTAATTTCTATTTCTGATGGCTACAAAACCAAAACAGTGTTGACAAACAATATAACAAAATATGCAATAGAAATATTTTTTATCGTAAAATAAAAAAGAAAATTACAAAATTTAAATGGTTTAATATATATGCATCAAGAATTTTTATTAGTTTTATTGTTATATAGCAGTGCTATTTAACCTATGGTACGCGTACCACTTGGTGGTACGCGAAAAATTTCCAGGTGGTACGCGAAATCTTTTAAAATTTTAACGATTTCTATTTTGAAATTGGAAACAAAAAGAAAAATCATCCTAAAATTATACCTTTTTTGTAAAATTTTGAATTTTTAAATTTAAGTAACACTGTCATCTACATTTAATAAAAAATAACAAAATTTGTTTAATGTAAGCGAATGATAACCATACCAATAAACGAATGAGCAAAGTAAAATATTCGTTCAACAAAAAGCAAAAGAGTATGCTTGTTAATTTAAAATGTGTGTGTTTTGTTTTCCTCGAAATAAACAAACGCACAACTGAGAACAATAATACGAATTTGTTGTACACATTTCCAAACATTTAAAATGTTTTCAGTATATTTTTTTCTTGCTTGCTTTTTTTTTTATTTGGTTTGTCTTGTGCGTTTGTTTTTAGCGTGTGTTTTTTCTTGAATGAGCGGTACTTTATTTAGTAATTTCTCTATGGTAGAAGCAGTTTTAGCAGTAGTATCTAGTATCAAATATCTATGTACATGTGCAGTCGTTCTAATTTTTGTTGCTATGGATAAGTGGTTAATAAGAAATAAAGAAACGAGTAATGATACAAATGATGATTGTCCTGCTAGTTCGAATGAACGCCAACAAAATCATTCCCAAGAAATACAATTGGAAAGACCCATTTCTCTTTTAGCCCCCAGGGCTTCAAAAAGATGCAAATACATGAGACGATATCTAGTGGAATACATTAAATTTGGTTTTAGTGTTTTTGTTGAGGAAGGTTGTGATGAGCACCCACAATGCGTTATATGCTACGAAATTCTGTCCAATCAGTCCATGAAGCCGTCATTATTAATTCGGCATATAACAACAAAGCATCCGAGTTTTGAAAACAAACCAAAAGAGTTTTTTTTTGCAAAAAGAAAGTGAAATGAAAGGTAACCAAACAAAACTTATGTATATCGTTTTGTGATACCACAAAAAAAGCAATAGAAGCATCGTTTTTGGTGTCTTACCAAATTGCAAAATGCGGAAAACCTTATAATATAGCAGAAGAACTAATACTTCCAGCTACGAAGTCTATAGTAAGTTGCATGCTAGGGGAAGACCAAGTAAAAAACCTTCAATCAGTTCCTCTGTCAGACACTACAGTGGGCCGCAGAGTAAATGATATGGCTTTAAATGTAAAACAAATTCTCATAAGCCAGGTAAAACAAAGCGAATACTTTGCTATTCAATTAGATGAAAGCACTGATATCGTAAGTTGTGCACAATTACTTGTGTATATCCGTTACGTTTACGATATAGAGTTAAAAGAAGAATTTTTATTTTGTGGGGAACTTTCAAATTATTGCACAGCTAATGAAATTTTCAAAATGCTAAATCAATTTGTTCAAGAAAACAATTTGGACTGGAAGCGATGCGTTGGGTTATGCACAGATGGTGCCCGAGCAATAACGGGAAAATATAATGGGGTAACCACAAAAGTAAAATCTGTTGCTCCAATTGCTATTCAATTAGATGAAAGCACTGATATCGTAAGTTGTGCACAATTACTTGTGTATATCCGTTACGTTTACGATATAGAGTTAAAAGAAGAATTTTTATTTTGTGGGGAACTTTCAAATTATTGCACAGCTAATGAAATTTTCAAAATGCTAAATCAATTTGTTCAAGAAAACAATTTGGACTGGAAGCGATGCGTTGGGTTATGCACAGATGGTGCCCGAGCAATAACGGGAAAATATAATGGGGTAACCACAAAAGTAAAATCTGTTGCTCCAGACTGTGCATTTACCCATTGTGTTATACATCGGGAAGCTTTGGTTTCGAAAAAAATACCAAGTGACCTAAAATAAGTACTTGATGATGCAGTTAAGATAATTAATTTTATAAAATCAAGATCACTTAATTGTCGCTTGTTTAAAGAGTTGTGTATCGAAATGGAAAGTGAGTATACCAATCTTCTTATGAATACTGAGGTAAGATGGCTATCAAGAGGAAGAATGCTTACTAGGCTTTTGGAGCTACGTACAGAAGTTCAAATATTTTTGCAACAAATGAATAATGATTTTTACAATAAATTTTTAGATGAAATTTGGTTGGCAAAGTTAGCTTATTTATCAGATATTTTCTCGCGTTTAAATGAATTAAATTTAAGTCTACAAGGCTCATCAAAGACACCTTTTGAGGTACAGGGAAAAATAAAAGCAATGATTAATAAGTTAAATTTAATCGTAAATGCGGTTGAAAACAACAGTTATGAATCATTTTCAAAATTGGAACAATTTCTATTTGAAAACAAATTTGAACCCACAATTGAGCTAAAAACTTGCATTATTATTTATTGTAAAATGTTAATAATCACATTCAATAATTATTTTCCTGAAAGCCATGAAGACCATTTATGGATACAAAATCCATTTTTGGAGCAACAACGTTCAAAATTGTGTTTTAAAGATAAGGAATCATTAATTGATATATCCTGTAATCCAACACAAAATATAGCTTTCCAAAACACGAACCTTTTTTCATTTTGGATGAAACAGAAAACTGAATATGAATCGTTATATCGTGAAGCAGTTAAGTATTTGTTGCCATTCACCTCCACATATTTATGTGAACAAGGATGATAATCAAAAATAAATACCGAACAACGATGAACTTGGAGCCAAATATGAGATTAAAGTTAACAAAAATTGAACCAGACATAAAATCTCTAATATCAAAAATGCAGTGCCAACGATCTCATTGATTCAGATTTTTATAAAATTAATTGCAAATACATTTTTGTTTCGTTTTTTTTTTTACTTTGAATAGTTCTATTGTAAAGTTTATTTTTTAATTTTTTATTAAATTATATTTAATAGTTGGATAAAAATCAAATGAAAGATCTCTTAATTAGAATATATTTTTAATTTAATCGTTCTGTTAAGTTTTTTATCAATGCATTATTTTTAATTTTGTTTCGTTTTTATTAACTTTGAATAATTCTTTCTTAATGTTTAATTTCTTCAATTTTTTAAAAATTTCTTTTTTTACTAATTTATTTTAAGTTGTATAAAAATTAAATGAAAGATTTCCTTATTAAAATATATTTTTAATGTACATGTTCTTGTTATGTTTTTTTGTTATTTTTTTTTTTAATTTTATTGTTTTTTATTATTAATAAATAAAATGGATTAAAAATTTTAAAATTGTTTGGTATTTATTGATCTAATTATTTTTTCAGTACATTATATTTTTTTTGGTGGTACGCGAAAAGTTTGTCGTGAATTTAGTGGTACACCAGCCAAAAAGGTTGAATAGCACTGTTATATAGAATATTGATTTGAGTCAAAAATACCAACATTGTCAAAGATTAAAAAAAAACGCTCTCTCTTGATTCCGCAGTTACGGGGTTTAAAACTTTAATATATTATTGATCATAAGTCATTTCAAAATGCTCTAAATAAGTCATTTAATTCTTAAAATCATAATTAAAGAAGCATAACTTACGTATTTCATCGGTGACAGCTTTTATGTAAGTACTCGTATATACTAAATAAAAGCATGGTAAGTTCTCTGTAAAAGTGAAAAGTCTGATAAAAAAAATTTTAAAATTGAATTTCACTGGCAATGGGTAAATTGTTTTAAAAAATTTGATACCAGTATAAAGGTATTTTAGAGAAGTTTAGAGTGATAATCACATCGCTTATATCCGTTCCATATTCTAAGAGTTATGGCCAATAAAAAATAAGTTTTGAACCCCGTAACTCCGGAGCCAAAAGAGATCCATGAGATGAATTTTTTTCGGTTTATGTCAAAGCGAATCCATACAAAGTGATGTGAGTGGCGAATTCAATTCGCCCCAGCAAACTTTAAAAAAATAAAAGCGCTAAATATGCAACACTGTAATATACGAGTACATAAATGGAAAATGTTTGTATAAATTTATTAAAACGTCAAATTTCAGGATCAGCTGTTTACTATGTATCAGTCGTTTACAACTGTAGATAGGACCATTTGTTGTCCGGCGTTCGTGTAGCCTTCTTTGGCGAATGTGTTTATACCTTAATGAGGCCTTTAGCTATAGGCTGTGTTTTAATACACACATACAGCACTCAGCACTCGTTCTTCACTGTGCAAAGCAACAACACTTTCGTATGCTTTGCTGGTAAACATTGACGACAGCGATTGTCAATGTACATTTTGTTTTTGTTAAACGTATGATTTTGCTCTTCCATAAGGAACTTTTGCGCACCCCTGCTTTAAAGTAACATATATGATTAATCTTCATGGCATATACATATGTATATACGAGTATGTATGTATATACATACTTATGTTTAAACTTATTTTGTAGCTGGCTGCTTAAAAAGTAAATAAGGCGATAGAAAATCGAAAATTAAAAGTATGCAGTAAAAGTCCCGGAAACGCATAAAACTCAATATCGGTCCAAAAAAAGAAAGCAAATAGCATATGTTATGGAAAATGTATCAATAAGGGCCAAATTTACAGTAATTAGTTAGCTATTAGTAAACTAAAATGATAACTATTGTTTAACTAATACTTCATATTTACAGTGTATTATTTAACCAACACTCTTAATATGAACAAAAAATGGTAGCCCTATCAAACTATTAACCTTCAGTACTGGCAATTCTGTTATAGCGTATGGTTTTTGTTTACATTTGATATATTATTTCTTAAAAATGGCGTATACATTGAAGAACATCCCACGCCACCTACTTGATAAGACGGAATCTATCCATAAAATCTTTTTAGATTACGTTGGCGATGCTCAGCAACAATATTCCGCGTATTATCAGTATCAATGTCACTTTCTATATCGGACTCCGCGTTTTCAATTTCACATGCCATATCTAAAATTTTTCACAAAAAAAAAAATACTAATAATAAATTCCAACGAATCAGCTTTTGTCTAACTATTAGTTAACCAATGACGTTTGATAGTTTAACTAATGTTAAACTAGAAGCTGTGAATCAAATATTATTAGTTAAACTATTGCTATTACCTAACTAATGACTGTGAATTTGGGCCTAAAAAGAAAATTTAAAGTATGCAGTAAAAGTCCCGGAAACGCATAAAACTCAATATCGGTCCAAAACAAGAAAGCAAATGGAAAATGTATCAATAAAAATAATTTAAAAAAATTGTGTTCGCTAATATATAAAACTTTTTGGCACATTTTATTTTTATGCAATGCGGTATTACATTTTTCACCCTCTCTCTACTTCAAGTGCATTACGAAACATGTGAACAGTAGTTATTTTTATCAAGATCACTATTTATTAGAAATCGTTCTTGTATAAGTATGATAAGTCACTTATTAGACTCGCATAAATGCAAGCTATTATTTTATTTCAGATTGGATTTCAATTAAAAAAATATATATTAAAAATATTGGATTATTGTATTAAAAACTTTGGTATTTACCTACTATAGGATTCATCCTTTGACTTGGATATGGAAGTGGAGCGTTTTCTGAAAGCAATATGAAGTAAATTAAAACATTACGAAAATATTAAAAAAAAAGTTTTAAAAATATATTTGAATAAAACTATTGGATTTTTCTTAAAAAAAAAAAATAAGTAGACGCGTCAGCTGATGATTTACTTTGATACTTTTTATTAGAACTACAATGGTCTTCTATTGTACTAACAGCTATTTTACGTACTTACATAAATAAGTAGGTTGACAGTTAAGTAAATTCAGCTGACGGTAACTTTCTTTAATACGTGGTTAAATCTGCTTTTGTTTTCACTTTTTGGATTGAGTAATTAGCTTTCACAGAATTAACGACAAAAAATAATACAAGCAACAAGATATAATTTTTAAATTATATTCTTTTTATCCTCGGAAGAGTTTCCATCACAAAAACCTTATTCGTGACACACCAAAATTTAAAAATAAAATTTTCCTAATTTTACCGACAACTTGGAGTTCTTAAAAACATGTTTTGTTACATGAACATACATACGCACATAATAAGGTATATTGGTAATAAAAGAACTAAAACTAACCCAAATCGACATAATACACATACGAGTATATATGTAAATAGGATCTATTACAGCGAAGGCCAAATGGGCACCAAAGTACCGAACATCAGTCGGGTTCTTATATGTATACACCTGATTGAAAAAACTATGTACTAACTAAAATGTAAAAAACAACAATTTCATTCAGTTGAATGATAGTTTTTGCAGAAGCAGTTTAATGTCGCACTGCCTTTTGAAATTTCTCTTTAAATTTTTTTATTAGGTACACAGCGAATATTTGCAACAACGCACAATTACTTCATTTTATTCAAACATATAATTTATAGGTAGATTTTTAATAAAAATATAGTAATAATGAGGATGCTTTCCAAACTCCTTTTGATGCCTTTGCACTGATTATTGAAGCTGAAACATAAGTTATGTTGTGAACAGTAAACACATAATTATGTTTATGTGCTGCATATACATATGTATAAACATATAACATACTTTTCCTCAAGATCCAGCCACGATTTTTTTCTTTTTATGGTTCGTGTTCGTGTTTGTATCTGTATTCTTCTTTTCAATAAGAATAATAATGAATAGTTATCATTTTATCAACCCTTAATAATTGCTTATATTTATTTTATCCTCCTCGACGCAATAAAATTTTACATTAAAATTGATGTAAACAACATAGTGATGCATAACACTGTGTGTAATTTTTTAAGTCATGAAAATATAACTATATACGGACACCACTACGAGATAAAAGACAAAAAAAAAAAAAAAGATCCGTGTCTCCCAGTTTTGCCCAAAGTAATGCACTTTTTTTATGGCCCCCAAAGATTTGGGGCCTCGGTGTCATTTTTGCAGAAAAACTGATCATTTTCCCAGGCTCATATGTTGCAAACCGTTCGGAATTTTGATTTTCTCTCTGAGGCAAAGTTGTAGCCCTTGTTATAAAGAACAAAAATTGTAAACATATAAAATGAAAAAAAAACTTCATCGTCAAGATCAAAATCGCAAAATACTTTAAAAAATTGTTTTTTTAACATTTTTTCCCCTGTTCAGGTTCATAGGTAAAAAACCATTCAAAATTCAAGGAAACAATCGACTACAAAAATGTACCTAAGATCTCAATAAACAACTTCCTAGAACATTTGAACTTCCTAGGTATGATTCTTAACACCGTTTAGGTAGCGCTTAGGTAGCCGCAAAAGTGAAAATTTCCAGAAAATTTTTTAATTTCATTTGTTTTTTTTTTTACTTCACAGTGAGATAGCTATTAATGAAATGACACTTTTACGCTGGTTGCTGAGATAGCTCAGCGTAGTCCAGGGTCTTTAATTTCTTCTTTTTCTTTCAATTAAGTTCACACTATTTCCGGTTATAAGGATAACTTATTCCTAAGTTTAGGGAACCAGAATGGTTGGTAACAGCTAAATGACCTGGGCGTAAGCGACCTGCCAAGGAAGTTTTCACGACACTAGGAGTGAAACCCAAAAGCAAAAACAATGGTTTGCCGGAATTTGAAATTCCTGGACAAACGTAAGCTCTCACAGTAAGGCACTCTAAATGGCCGCAAGTGTACGAAAAGTCGACAAGGCAAATTGCTTGTGGCAAGTTAAACCTGGAGCAAGATATTTTATTTGCGGACATTTTAAATTCCGCGCAAACTTGATGTCTTACCAGCAGCACAAAATATACAGAAGTGACTCGAGACGGAAGATTTTGCATACTTGTTGGTACACACTCATACAATCGCGGGTTTTGGATTTTTTCTTTGTGCTGTCTTTCTATCCAAATTAAAGTTATAAATCATAAAGCTAATTAAAAATCCATATATTTCTATAATTCACATTCAAAATATTATTAATTAATTAATTTAAGTTGGTTTTCACTGATCGGTGGTATTTTATCACTATAATATCTTGGAAATATCAGAATTTATCAAGTATGTATGTATGTATGTGTATATGTAAGCAAAAAACCACCACCATTTGGCAAATTTACAGCATATATGTACGTATGTATATAAATTTAATATACAGTGTATACAAGCACACTAAATTGTTTCATCACTTTATTTTCGAATTATATGCCGTAAATACATTTCCCACTTTGGAGCATTTCGTTTTAAGTGCTTATTTCAGAGCAGTGAGTATGAAGTAAATTCATGGAACGAAAACAATATCAAACATTCGTGCTGTCGTCTTATTATGTTCGTTACACTTCGTAAAATTTAAAATTTTAATCATTGCCTTACAACAGTGCTTTCTAGTATACACTAGTGTGTTTTTTGTTTTTGTTTCTACATTGATTAAATAAAGTTATCAAAAAATTTTACATTTTCTGCCATACATTTCTGCATTTGTTAGGATAATACATATGTGCTTAATATGAAGCACGTTCTTAAGGCAGAAAAAGTATGTACTGCTTCCAAAAACTTGATTATTTTTTGCTGGGATGTTTTACTGCTCTGGCGGTATGAATCGGAGCGTTGTCGTGTTGGTACGTCCAAGGTATGGGCACAGATATACAGATGCGACTCGAGACGGAAGATTTTGCATACTTGTTTCTATACATTCATACGGTCCTTCGTTTTGGTTTTTATAGCTTTGCTATTTATGGCGCGGTAGGGGTTGAATTTTATTTTTCGTAAGATAAATAATCGACACTATTCCCGTTATGTTTTTCTTTTTTTGTTTTGATTAGCTCATCCTTTAAAAGCGACTTTGTTGTTGTTTTTTAAAATCAAGACGAGAAAATATGTATGTACATATATAGTGTGTTACTCACATTCAACCGCAATAACAAAAACAAAACAATAACAAGTATGTATATATATGTATGTATATGTATATATGTGTGTATGCAGTAAAAAACCACCACAATTTGGCAAATTTACATCATATTCGCCTTGCAAGAAACGAAATTTCTTTTTTTTATTTTGATTTCAACTTTAACAAAAAACCGAAAATATTATGTGTACATACATACATATGTATGTACATACTTACTTCTTCTTATTCGCCTTCGTTCCTTATAAAAAAAAAATGAGCAAAGCTAAACCGGGTGTCCTAAGACACCTCTCTTCTTTTTTTTCTTTGTGCTGTCTTTCTATCCAAATTAAAATTATAAATCACAAAACTAATTAAATATCCATATATTTCTATAATTCACATTCAAAATATTATTAATTAATTAATTTAAATTGGTTTTCACTGATCGGTGGTATTTTATCACTATAATATCTTGAAAATATCAGAATTTATCAAGTATGTATGTATGTGTATATGTAAGCAAAAAACCACCACCATTTGGCAAATTTACAGCATATATGTACGTATGTATATAAATTTAATATACAGAGTATATAAGCACACACTAAATTGTTTCATCACTTTATTTTCGAATTATATGCCGTAAATACATTTCCACTACATATTTATCTACAGAAATAATTAATTCGGCGTTTCTCATATTTAATGTAATACTTAATTGAAAAGCATGGAAACCCTTGTACACATACATACATACATAAATATATGTGAACATTCGTTTTGTTTTTAAATTGAAAATGGATAAGAAGAAAAAGTTTACTTTTTTATCAACTGCGATAAAATTTAGTTATTTGGCGAATAAATATATACACCAACATAAGAACAAAAGGCGGTAGTGGGTGCGACCACTATATGCCCAGAGACCTCGGTTAGGTTTTTTTGAAACCACTTTCCAAAATATGAAATCCAAGGATGAAGAGCTCTTTCTTAAATTTACTCGGATGAACTTGGGGCAATATAATTTGCTTTTATCGTTGCTCCTGAACGATTTAATAAAACATTCAAAAAGGAAGGCTATCAGCCCAGAGTGTCGGTTAGCTTTGATGATGGTGTAAGTGGAACATCTTTTAAGTTTTGATAAAGCTTTTATAAGTTTTGTTTTTTTCCAGGTATCTATCGCAAGGCGTCTCTAGACATTTGTAGTGAATCTTACTTTGATTATTACATTTGTAATTTTAGATCTGCCCTCGTAACCTTAGTTTTAAGTAAATTCGTTTAATAACAATACACAACAACAATGCTATGCTAAAATTAAGCAAATTCCTGTAATGTAAAAATACAACAACTAGTATACCTTATTTTAATTGTTATTATACACAACAACTTTTGCTACTTTTATTATACATTACATTGTTAGTGTATACCACAAATTATGTTATTGAATAAGGAATTTTTGTAGTTTTAAGGTACTGTTATTTTAGTATATAGGGAACAAATTTTTATAAAATAAATCAATCAATACCTTGCCTTCAATCGGCAGTAAATTAAAAGAGCTTCTAAATCAGCTTTATTTCTTTTTTTGACAGGCATATAATCTGCCTAGAAAAACTTTAGGCCAGTGGCGTTTTAAAGCGCCGCACCCCAATAGGTAGGAATTATCTAAACGCTCATATCTCTTTTCTCAATCAACTACAAACATTACACATTATCTGGCTTGATGTTTCCGTATGGGGGTTTCGACAGTGCGCGAGATTATCTGTGAGGTATGTGAATTGCTGTGGAAACTATTGTCACCAATATATATGCCTCCATTCAATCGATTGGCTCACAGCAACTGAAGAGTTCGAAAAAAAATGGCAAATGCCGAATTGTATTGGCAGTGTGGACGGCAAACACGTAAAAATAAAATGTCCACCGAACAGTGGTTCACAGTACTTCAAATATAAAGGCCATTTTAGTATTATTTTGATGGGTGTTTGTGATGCCAATTACATATTTACTGCTGTAGATGTAGGGGCGTCTGGCAGCCAAAGTGATTGCGGCGTGTTTCGTTTGTCTAAAATTGGCAAAAAACTGTTTGATAATAGTTTACTTTTTCCTCCAGAAAGAAATTTTGGAAATTCACAGAGAACAACGCCTTTATACTTTGTTGGAGACAACGCCTTCCAATTGCATCCTAATTTGATGCGTCCTTACGCTGGACTTCTACTTGAAGCTAAGAAGGACAATTTTAATAGGCGTTTGTCTAGAGCTAGGCGTGTCATCGAGAACACGTTTGGTATATTATGCACTCGTTGGCGTATTTTACTCTCCACTATTGAATTTCACCCTCAGAATGCTGATAAGGTAATATTGGCATGTACAGTTTTGCATAACTTTGTAAATATTACTGGCGCTTTGTACAATTCTTCTGCTTATAATCCCACAAATTACACTGATAGATATGATGAGGAAGATAATCTTATTAGTGCTGGCAAATTCTAATACTTTTCATTACTCAATAATATTCGATACTTTTCATTTGGGTACTCAATACTACTCGATACTTTTAACGGATTTTTTGAATTTGTAACGCATAGTTTTTATCTGCATACTGAAGTAGTTTCTTCAAAAATAAAAAATCCACAACTATTATTGGTTTTGTATGTCTGTATTATTAAATCAAAAATAAATGTAAAGCTAACTTTTAATTCAACGTTAACAACCTAAAAAATAATTTAATTGTTATCAAAAAAAATTTTGTTACGCATATAAGGGTTCATTGGAAAATTAATGTTTCGATTTGTTTAAAGAATTGAAAATATTTACAAATGCATGAACATACATATGTGCCTGCATGTGTAATACATTGTGTATGTATGTAAAAATTAAAATATAATATTTACATGTATGTATATATACATATTTAACTAATATACATTTTTAAGTACATTTAAAATGTAATTTATCACATGTGGTTGTTCTATTTTATTGACTGACAGCTTTATTTCGGCGGTTGGTTTAATTTTGTACAGTGATGTATTTTTATACACTATTTTAGCCACTCAACTGCTTAAAAATACAACTCTGAAAGTATCGAGTAACTACTTTTGAGTATTGAGTATCCAAAAAAAGAGCAAATACTCGATACTCGGTACCCACTACTCAATACTTTGCCAGCACTAAATCTTATTCCCGGTCAATGGAGGGAACATGGAAATCTAGAAAGTGCTAAAAATATTTGCAGTAGTCGCAATAGTACACGTAAGGCTGTTGCTATTCGGGAAACAACAGCAGAATACTTTTGGAATGAGAACAACATTTGGATTTCCTAATTCTTAAAATTAATTTTTCATTTTATTTTTAGGAAATTATAAAAGTAAAATAATAAAAAAAAGTAAAAGCGCATTTCTTCAGTATTTTTTGTACATTTGTGAATATTTTAAGAAAGTAATAACAAAAACAAAACAATTTATACATTTCATTTTGAAATGTTGATTAAGGCACACACTCAAAATAAAGCTTATTCCAAAAACAGATCTTCCTCCCTCATATTAAAAATTTGCAAAAGTTCCACATTCAACGCATTTTTTTCCTTTAGCGGAAATTTTTTTAACTTGTGTAAAAGTGATGCACAAAAATGTTCATCTTCATCTCGCTCGCAATCAGTTGCAACAAAATTTTTTATAGAACCCATTGTGGCAATCAGGTCTTTCTCCACAGCATTAAATTCTGGTTTCCGTTTTTTTGCAGAATGGAAACTAAATGAAGAACTTGTTGACGGCAACAACTCATGAAGTGACGAATACATATCGTCAAGAATTTCAGTTGGCATAGTTTCCGGTAGATCTCTAGGAGAAGAATGATTAGATTTGTGCATAGTTATGTATTCATAACATAGTTGCTCACAATCTCGGTTTTAGGTGTTCCTTTAAAAACAAAAGTTGCTCGTAAAATTTCCAGCCTTCTGCCGCTCATTTGCTTCTTGGCCTGATTTTGTCTTCCTATTGTTTTCGCGGTTAAATCAATCTCGCAAAGATTTCCACCTTTTCTTGCAAGCGTCCACTGCAAAAACCTACGTTAGGATGTTGTTCAAATATTTTTTTATAAATATCTTACCACTCATTCCAGTCTCATCCGCAATTTTTACCCACGTTCTAATCTTTTTTTACATTTTTTTTTCCGGATGCTTTAAACTACATATATAAAATATCGTTTTTTTTTTTTACCAGCTCAATAAAAATTTCTGTTTGCTCGTTTTGCATTTTGAAGAAAATTTATTTTTGACAACTAACTGACAATACACTGACGCGCAACAAAGTTTACAAATTCAAATGTTCCGCTTCAGCTTCTACTGCAATGACTACTACAACTACATATTCTGTTCACTTCGCTTAAAAATATATGTTTTAACTTTTGAAAGCTTGCAGCGCTACTCGTTACGTTAAACTACAGCGACTATTCTGTTCCAGCCTTAACTCTTATCGTCAATTGCTCGTGCTTTTATACTTTTACGTGCTCGTATGCTTATACACAATTCTGTTTGTGTATGTCATTGCGATACTCGCCATATGAGAGGCAGTGTTTCAGTGCTGATATTACCTCGTTTGATGTTACCAACCATTTGGCCGTTACATTCCAATTGTTTTTGTTAATACTAGACATTAGGAGCTGTGCACATATTACGTAACCCTGTTTTCAGAGATTTTATACCCCCCCCCCCCCTTCGTAACGCTTTTTACTAATTTTTCACTGCAAAATTTCCAATCCGTAACAAATCTTTAACCCCCCTCCCCCCCCGGAGCGTTACGTAATATGTGCACTAGGTATGGACTAGTGTTGTATGGAGATCCTTAGTAACACGATTTGGATACGCGGCAACCCCCATTTTTGTGAGGTTTATAAAAAAAATGCATGAGCCAAAAAATGGGGGAGGTGGAGTGGGGGTAAGTGGCTCCTCAGCGGGGTCAAAGTTGGGGGAAAACGAGACAAAATACACGAAACGCTTCACAACTCCCGCCGGGTCGCTCCTAGAGGGGTAAAATGTAAGACCGACCCCCATTATTTTTCCCACTCCCACAATTTTTATGAACATACTAACCCTCTATCTGCGCTCCTTAGGGTGGCTCCCATACAAAATATTATTTTTTATAAAATTACCCGCCACCGCCCTAACTAGCCCCAGAGTGCCCCTAGAGGAGTCAAATATATGACCGACCCCCAATAATTTTGTTGCCCCAGCAGTTTTTAAGAACTTACCTAGCCTCTATCTTTAATCATTAGGGTGGTCCCCATACAAAAATTTTAAAATTTAAAAAAAAAAATTTATTATTAAAATAAAAACATATTTTTATAAATAATATTAATTATAGTGTTAATTAAATTAATTCATTCTTATTATGTGAAGGATAGGCCTGTTCGGAAATGCATCACTGCACCGCATCTGATGCATTGTATGTTCTAAAAATCAACGGCTGGTAGCACTGTATATGCTGTTTTGTATCAGCTGTGCAAACAAATCACAAATTCGCATCAGATGCGGCGCAGCGATGCATTTCCGAACAGGCCCGATATTTCTTTCTATTTTCATCGACAACCTGAAGCAAAAATATTTTTTCTTTTTCGTCGCGGCATAATACGTTGTTATATTCCTCTACTAACTTCACCCCTCTTTCTGCAGCGTCATTCACAGCATGTAATTTATTCAATATTTCTATCGCTTGCTGGTACTCCTCGCGTTCTTCCCATTTTTCTGCGTCAGTGGCAATAAAATCTAACGACAATCCAAAGCGCACAAAAAATTTTAATGTTTCAGTTGTTACGTATTGGCTTAAATCATTTTTTATCTGTTCTTTACTTATTTGTTTTGATGTCACGTTAATTCTCTTCACACCTCTGAATCTAAAAATATTTGCTGAACAATTTTGATCGACACCGCTACCGCAGTGCTCTGAATGCTCATCGCATTCTTTTTCCAATGCTTCATCAACGTCGTCGTTAAAGGCTATAATTGCGTCCGCCATTTTACGTTTGGTGCCGCAGGGAACATTTTTATCAAATAATGCGAGGGAAACAGCTTCACCACTTAGATACCAAAGATGTCCAGAGAACCTCTTCCACAATCTTTGCGCCACATCCTCATCCATTAAAGCATAATCAGAAATCGCTACCAAAAAATTAAAATCGTTATATGGAGCTTCGATTACACTGGTGGCTGTAAACCAAGCTTTGACGTAAAGAGTTACAATAAAAATGGTAATATTGCGAAGTCCACATAGTTCGTCTGTATTAAAGCCGAAATGTTTTCGGAATAAAAACATTTTTCTGCAGTATATGGCTTTCACCATCCATCGAGCATGACTGACGGCACCTGGTGGTCTAAAATGATAATTTGGAATATTTTTACCAAGAAACAATAAAATAATTTGAAGAAACTCTTTATAGTCATATCTTGGTTGCTTTTCCTTCAGTTGCGCTAAGCCGCCATTTAATTGGCATTGTTTATAAGTCAATGCCAATGAAATCGATAGTTAATTAGTCAATTTATTTAATTACTCCCATGCATGTTGGTTTTACACCAATAATAATATTCTTAACTTTTATAAAGCTTGTAAAAATTTGTTAATACTTTTTGATATTTATATATGAAAAAAAAAAAACAGCCTAGATACATACTATACATTTTAGTGTTTATTGTGTTGATATATTGAATTCAATGTTAGTTTTTTTTTTAACTATTTTTATAACATAACATTTTTAAAAATTTTTTATATGTTAAAAAAATTTTATATCTATCCAATACTTAACTGACTTTCAATAATTTTTTTATGTTAAAATTTGGAAACAATTTTTGGGACATTTCATACAAACACCTTTTTATATACTGTAGTTAAATTTTCCTAGACTTTTACCTAAAAAATTATTGAAAAAATACACAAATCATCATTAGAATTTCAAATAATTTATAAAATTTTCCTGAGGATGCTAACAAATTGTTAACGAAATATCGAAAATATATATAAATATGAACAACAATATTATATATATATATATATATATATATATATATATATATATGTATTAAATCAAGAGACCTATTGCTTAAAGAAAACATTCTAATAAATATAAAGAAAAGGTCAAATAAAATAGTATACAAATAACTTGTATTTTTTTAAGCTTCCATGAATTTGTTCTAATTTTAAGAAGGAGCTGCCACAGTTTCAATTTAACTCCAAACATTTTTAGTGTTTCCAAATGGTATTTAACTATACGAGTAAATGTGTGTACAAATGAAATGGTCCACGGCTGCATTACATAGGAGTAGTCCAAAAACTACTCTTTTTATCTAAAATGGACCATGTACTCCAATAATTTTTGTAGGGCGTATAAGTTAAGGTTAATAAGGGGCTGTGCACATTAGGTATGGACTAGTGCACGAGTTTTCGATTTCGATACGCGGCAACCCCTATTTTTGTGAGGTTTATAAAAAAAATGCATGAGCCAAAAAATGGGGGAGGTGGGGTGGGGGTAAATGGCTCCTCATCGGGGTCAAAGTTGGGGGAAAACGATACAAAATACACGAAACGCTCAACACTGCCTTAAAAATTAACATAACGCGCAAAGCAGAGTTGTAAAAGAGTTAAGCCTTCTACATTTTCAACATCTATCTTCTCTACTCTATCCCTCTCTCTAAGTTCCGGCACAATGCACTGCATACGTAGAGGTCATCCCCTGAGTGCTGGTCCTAATAAAAAAAAAAAAAAAAAAAAACTCCCGCCGGGTCGCTCCTAGAGGGGTAAAATGTAAGACCGACCCCCATTATTTTTCCCCCTCCCACAATTTTTATGAACATACCAACCCTCTATCTGCGCTGCTTAGGGTGGCTCCCATATAAAATATTATTTTTTATAAAATTACCCGCCACCGCCCTCACTAGCCCCAGAGTGCCCCTAGAGGAGTCAAATATATGACCGACCCCCAATAATTTTGTTGCCCCAGCAGTTTTTAAGAACTTACCTAGCCTCTATCTTTAATCATTAGGGTGGTCCCCATACAAAAATTTTAAAATTTAAAAAAAATATTTTATTATTAATATAAAAACATATTTTTATAAATAATATTCATTATAGTGTTAATTAAATTAATTCATTCTTATTATTTTTTATTTCAAAGTAAAAAATGGCATTAGCATCGACGGGCATTGCGAGTAGTTTGAGATCACATACGGATGTCTTTTTGATCGGACAACCATGCTCGAATATAGCAGGAGCAAAGTTGCCGTCTAGACAACAAGTGCTTAGAATGTATTTTTATGGTACTGGAGTTCGTAAAATAAGTTCCGACGAAAGTGCTTCTTTGGTAACCGACACTGTCATGGTTTTTTGGCGACTAAACAAAGGAAAAATGTGAAAATAAAAGTGAATTCTTTAGTCGCAGAATGGTTAGCCTTACAAAAGAATACTTTAAGAGGTGGCGAAACACAAAGAAAAAAGGAGGCTGAGTTTGTCGAGAAATTAGATGATCTTTTTGACATCGCATATGCAAATGTACTCGAAATGGTAACATAATTATTGCATTAAGATGCCGAATTTGAAAACCTCTACAGAACATTTTTTAATTATTTTACTTACATACTTTCAGATTTCGTTTTTCTTACTCTGTTTGGGTTTTTAATTAATAATTCAGTGCTGTTTAGCGAACATATTTTTGCAGAAGGCGCATCCACCTGTGTCAGTGGAATTTCATATATAAAAAGTTTTAGTTTGATTCCTGTAGCTTCCCACCCTTATACATTTACATATAAACAGAATCAAAACATCTCACCGAGTTTCTTTAATTATCATGCATTTAAGTTATACGAGTATATTCCAATTTATTGCCGATAGATGATGTACTTTGTTCAATTCACTGCTGCGAAAGCATTTTTAATTTTATTAATACATTTGAGACAACTTAAGTTATAATTTATTTACTTATATTTTTGTTTGTTTTTTAAGAAGGTTATTACTTTGCGTGAAATACAATGGGTTTTTTTTAATAAAAATTAATATATTTTTTTACATTTTATGTACTTTTTTTAAACTTTTGTATGATTTTTTTTTTTGGAAAATGTATGGGAAAATTATTCGAAAAATATTCGCTTGAATTTGGCGAATACGAATATCTTAAAACAGGCGAATAGTCGAATAGTCGAATACGAATACGAGTATTCGTAACATCACTAATATAAACCTCAAAAGAAATATTGGTATTCGGCGAATACTGTTTTAAATATTCGTATTCGCGAATACTAAAAATTGATATTCGTAACATCACTAATGCCTATATTTCTGATCTGACTTATGACCTGCTATTCTCGTTTTTAATTTATTTTTGGTAGTACCTACATATACCATGTTACAATTCTCTCCATCATTTCCCCTTCAAGGTATTTTGTAAACTACATTCGATCTATCCCATTTATCAATTTTGTCCTTAGTTCTACTAAAAAATTTATTTACTGTGTTATAGGTTCTATGAGCTATTCTATATTTGTTTGTATCAAAAATCTTTGATTTTGTCAATCTCTCTGAAATCTCAGGAATATACGTTAAGGATTTGTCTATTCTCTGTTCTGTATTACTATCTATATTATTAATTATTTTATGTTTGTATCTATATATTAATTTATTAATTAAAGAACTGGGATAATCATTCTCTCTCAAAATACTTCTTATCTTCCTCTCATTCTTGTTGTGAAACTGATTGTCACTTATAGTTAAAACTCTTTCTATGAAATTTCTAGCTGTATTAATAATAATATGTTTGCTATGTTTAGAATAGTAATTAATTAACCTTCCCGATGCTGTTGGTTTCTGGTAATTGATCCTTGAGTTATATGTATTCCTTTTCAACAGTAAATTTAATATTAGAATTAAATTCATTAAATGTCAAAAGCACCTTATCAATTTCACATTCAGGAATAATGCAAAACAGATCATCTACATACTTAGTCATCAATCTGGGAAAAGTATTCAGTTTCTGAATAGATAAATGTAATAATTTCTAAATAACTATATCTGCAACAATTGGAGATGCTGGAGATCCCATTGGAAGACCATTTTGTAGCATAAATATATATTTGTATTATATTGAAAATATCTATTATCTTTTATGCAAAATTTTAAAATTCGTAAAAATAAATCCTTATCTATATTTGTATAATCCTGAATCATATCCCATTTTTCTTCAATGGTATTTATCGCAACATCATCAGGTACACTGGGAAATAAAGACGCAACATCAAAAGAAATCAATATTTCATCATTTGATATCTGTTGATCTTTTATCCTGCTTTTAAACTCTACAGAATTCTTGATATTATATCTAGTTCTTCGTAATATTACGTAAAATATTTATTATATATTACGTTTTGCATTATTACTGAAAAAATAAAATTATAAATTAAAATACAAACCAAGCTACATATGTACATATTTGTAATACATACACATACATACATACATATATATGTAAATAAATATGTGAAATAATATTGACGTTTAATGCTTTTAAAAAACTTTAGCCTTGATTATTTGTAATGCTTTTACTTTTTAACTAACTAATAATGAAATTATTTCATTGAAAAGCATTAGCATTGTTCAAAAAATTGATAATGCTAAAAATTTAATTGGCATTGTTTATAAGTCAATGACAATGAAATCGACACCTTTTAATAAATTTAAATATTTTTTTGAATAAAATTTACATATATGACATTATTTTCACAGCATTAGAGACTACTACTACTAAGTATTTTATTGTACGCAAAACTAATTATAACTTGACAATTAGAACAAAACAATTTTAACATAATAGAATCACAAAACTAAAAAAATCACACAATAGTAAATTTGCTTCATTAAACGTTTGTGAATAATGTTTCTTATCACCGGCTAAAAAAACAAAAACTGATTATTAAATAATGTGTACATAAAGGCTACAATAAGAATTATGAATAACACTGTGAGAATTTGAGCCTGAAAGTTTAAAATATTTTGACATTATCTGCATACATAAGCACTTGAGAATGCAAAGTAATAGAGAAAAGTTCATTTATAAATAATGTAAGCAGGGGAACAGCAGATGGAACGCAAATATCTATGGAAATAGCATTTCTGTACTTTACTACTTCATTTCTATCAGATATATAAGAAAGAAGCCACTTTAGGGCTGTGGTACTAAATCCAATAAGTAATAGCTTATAAAGTAACATTTCATGATATACCTTTAGCCTTTTTCCACTAGCATACATTTTAGAGGAATGAATGGAATATGTTGAAAATGTCAAATTGCATTTCCATTGGCAACATCTAACATCTACTATCTTCTCAGCTGTCAAAAATATAAAAATACTTAAGGTACGGTCACATCTGTCAAACTTTTGCCCAAAAAAGCGTAACCACTAAATACTAATGAAAAAACTATTGATTTAGATACCTGTTTCTTACGTTAAACAGTTTCCTATATAATTAATAGAAAATGTAATAGAATCTTATCTTATTAGATGCTGTTTAACTTAATAAATAAATGCATAAATCAAAAAGTTTTTCATTGTTATTTAGTGGTTACGCTTTTTTGGGCAAAAGTTTGACAGATGTGACCGTACCTTTACAGCATAATTTATTGTGGTAAAATTAAAATAAAATTAAAATGGGTTTTCAAGAAGCATTAATAATTGGACTCGTTCATAATTTACAAGAACAAACAGAATTGTTAATGCAGTGTTCAGAAAAAAGCATTAACACAAACTTCTTATATGAATTCTTTGGTTTTTTATTTATTTAAAGTTTTTATATGCATAGCAAAAAAAGCGATTTCCTGAAAGACGTGAGAGTTCTTTCTTGTGCCTCTCAACTCTTCTATTTTATCATCCCATAAGTCCAGCAACATGTTTTCCAAATCCTGGTTCCATACTATGCGTGGAGCAGTGCTTTTCTTTACTAAAACCAAAAATAAGTTATTATATTTATATACATACGTACAACATATAAAATAAAGTTAAAAAAAAGTAAAAACTTACGTGTGCCACTCATTTTGATATATTTTTCTTTATTTTTTCTTACACAATTATGTATACATACATATGTCATTCACAAAAAATTAAACTGTCAATATGTATGTATCTGTCATTTTGCTAGAGATGACATTAAAATTATCGGAATATGTTGATTGGAACAAAATGATTTAGGAACATCTTTTAAAGATGTAGACTTTTAGTTCTGTGTATTTCTTATGGGAAGATGTTAACATCTTCTCAAATTGATGGTAGATGTTAGATGTTGCGTAGTGGAAAAAGGCTATTAATCGAAGGCTTTACTGTAATTCGTTTAGATTACATCTGTTGACATGCCTTTTAAAAATCTATCATTCACGAACAGTAGTAAATCCAGAATATTAGTAATAATTGGTCTTGGTTTTCAAAATCCATGTTAATGAGTTGATAATAGCGAAGAAATTTGTTGTGATAAGCTGTCGGTTAAAAGCTTTTCTAAAAGTTTAAGAATAGCATTCAATTTGGCAATTCCTCTATAATTTGATACATCATGTCTGCTGCCATTTTTAAACATGCGGATAATAAACGATTTTTTCCATTCACGTGGCAAGTAGCACAATTCGATGGATTTGTTGAAAATTATTGTAAGAGGACAGCACAAATTGTCCGCACAATGCTTTAGGAGAGAACTAGGTACTCCATTGGGGCCGGAGTTAAGGATTGTTGCGGTGCTCATGGGTGACAAATCTATACCGGCAAAATGTGGTATAGGCGATATTACTATAGTTAGTATTTTTGGCATACGTAGTGCAAAAAAATTTCAGAGACAAGCTGCTGATTAATATGTAATCATCAGCACTACAGGAAGCAGATTTAAGGTATTTCGGATATTCAGAAGCTCTGCGTGTTAAATTGATAAAATTATAAATTGATTTAAGGTTATATTTTGGTTGTACTCTCATCCGGTCTAAGTAGTAGTCATATGCCAATTTATTTGTAGTATTTTATTCGGAGCGCACACTAGACTAATTTCTAAAATCAGCTTAGGAATCAGACTTTTCATATTTTTTGTAGGTTGTCTCTCGCATTTTCCGTAAAGACATGCCATACATTTCTTGTTATATGCCTTGCATCTCTTTTTGGATTCGGCCAGTAGTATTTCTCATAAATTTCCTATATATCATTCGTATATCCACGATGTGCTCTGTTATGAGTCTATTTGAGTAATTACACAAGGGAACAAAAGGAACTTTTGTTGTGTTGACTTATATTTCGTTGCAATTTTTTACTAATTTGAGGTTGCTGATTTCAAATCTAATCTCAATTTTTCTCTAACTTCTCGCATTTTCAAGTTACAGGTACTAATCGTATTTTTGACTTTTTTCCAAAAATTGTAAGCTTGAAAAATCACAACTTTACTCTTCATTAAACGATTTTCAAATAATTGAAACCTTTGGAAAACAATAAAATTTTTGAAAATCGCCAAAAATAATTGGATTTGTAATAGTTGTTTTAGTAAAAAAAATCAAATTAAATATATTTATTTTTTTCACGCTCAAATTTTAACGGAGTCAATTGATATTTTGTTTAGCTTTATGAAAAATCATATCAAAGTAACTTTCTAAAACATTTATGTGCATAAAAACCGAGGGAAAGTTGAATGAGTTATGCTAACTTCTGTGGTAACATAGTTTTTGCCTATTTTTGATAAATTATTCTTTTTTTTTCAAAACTTCAACGATATATCTGAAACTACTGGGAAAATTAAAAATTAATATAACCACGGTGGAAAGATAATTTTGTTGACGTGTTTTGGATTTATTTTATTTTATTGAATATGTTGAACCGTTTTCAAATTA
Source organism: Lypha dubia (assembly GCA_947311025.1). Classification (NCBI taxonomy): domain Eukaryota; kingdom Metazoa; phylum Arthropoda; class Insecta; order Diptera; family Tachinidae; genus Lypha; species Lypha dubia. Next base: position 74,787,819 of record OX371260.1, read on the forward strand.
TTCTAATATATGTAGTGTAAAACAGAAACATTGTTCCGATTGTTCCGTTCTGATATATTTGTTTCTCTCTATCCATTATGTATTGTAGTTTTGTAGGTTTTTAAACAAATATTATTCCATTAAATGTATTTTTTATTTTCTCACCATATGCATACAATGATTCGGTATTTGTGTGTATTGCGGTTACTCTGCTCGGACTTAGTATCTTCTATAATTCCTTGATTGAGTTCTTCTCGTTCGTTAACTGTGTCTTATGTCGTGTTTTGTTTATGAATGCAGTGTATGTGATCGTTTTATTGATATTGGTGTTAGTTATTACTAGAGTTGTCAACCGATTAAGAATAATTCGATTAATCGATCAAACAAAACGAAACTCTTGTTCGAATAATTTTAAAATGCCGATTTTCGAATAACGAATAAATCGCTTAATTAATGTCAATTAAGGGAACAACTTTCTTTAGTTTAAAATGCATACGTCAAAAATGTTTAAATTTGTTTGTATGATATGAAACAAAGCGAGTACTTTATATCAACTAAATACATATTATACTATGTTCACACGGACAGAAATTATAGAGGTTCGCGGTCTCATTCTTGGTTCGGGTGCCAACCTTGATTGAACCTACATGTTTCGCCATACAAAATTTTGATAGCGAACCTACGTGCTTCATTTTGAACCTTGTTGCGAACCCTTATAATTTACTATCATCTCTAATTTTGATAACAAATTTTTGCTAGTTTATCTGAACTAGTTGTCCAAAAACATTTTAACAAAGAAAAACAATTGATAAGTGCTAAATTAAAACATTGAACAAATAAAACGCATATATTTATGTAAATAATTAAATAAAATGGAAAAACAATAAATAATATTAAATAACGAAGTACGAACCAATCTAGAATGTTTCGTGTGAACACATAGGTTCGCCATCGTGGTTCATGAAGCGAACCTATGTGTTTCAGTTCTTCGTGTGAACATAGTATTATTTTGGATGTTTGCAGTTGTTGTCGAACTGTGCATTACCTACATGGTAGTCGTGCTATGTTTTGAATGAAACGTTAAAAAATTTTCAAGAATGGGGTTTTTTCACTCTCATGTGAATAAATTAGAAATACACTAAAACCAAAAAATTGAGCTCGTTTTGGAAGTATTTTACCAAGCACAAAAATGAAAAAAAAAAACAAAGTCACATGTAACAAGTGTCCTAAAGTATACAAAATTGTTGGATCAACAACAAAAAAATTAATAATTCTTTTGCAACAGATTTACGAAAACGTATTAAAATAAAAATAAATGAGGGACGTATAAAATGTTTAAATACGTTAATAATATTTTTTAAATTCTGGAAATTTTCCGAGCAATGAAAGTTTTTTTTAAATATTCTTAAAAAAGTGAAACTAAACAATAAATTATACTCCAGATTATTTTATGTTGAAAGTAACCACAATAATTTAGATGAAAGTAATGATAAAGATGTTACTAGTAATGAAATTAACAAACTTTAATAAGAATTAAATAATTATATTAAAAGTATTAAAAATTCAAAATATAAAAAGACTTCAGCGATATATTACACGATATGGTATACAGTCGAACTTCCATAACTCGAACTTCTTTAACTCGAATTTTCTCTAACTCGAACAAATTTGGTTGGCAGTAGCGTCAAAAGAACAAATCACATACAATTTTCCTTCCATAACTCGAACTTCTATAAGTCGAAGTTCTCCATAACTCAAACAAAAAACATACACATGAACTCTATAACTCGAAGAATTTTGCTTGTTTAAATGGTTTTTTGTTTTTTCTTTAGTTTTCGTTTGTTTGTTTTACTCTCTTTTGTTTCTTGATCTGGTTTGTATATTTTACATGCTATTTTTGTTTATTTTTTTCGGCGAATTACAAATTTGTTTCTTTTTGTTTGCGTAAGTATCAGTTCTATGCATAATTCGGGCTAGATGATAAATGTTGAAATCGGTTTTTTGTATTATTATGACAACTAAACGTGTTTTAAAATGCTTATCAATTGAAGAAAAATATAAACTTATAAAGACGTCGAAGATGGATTAAAGAAAAAGGAAGCAGCTGATAAATATGGTATCCCGGCAAGGACGGTCTCAACAATTTTCAAAAATAAGGAATCAATTATCAACTCGTTTAAATCTGGATTTCGTTTATGTAGTAAAAGAGTAAGGAGCCAGTCACTTATTTCAGTCAGTCACTTCTTTCAGAATATTTTACTTAACTGTAATTTTTTAATTACATATGCTTGTTCTCTTACAGTCTTAAGTTTGTAGTTTTCCTTTAGAGGCTATTTTAAATAAAAATACATAGTAAAAAAACCTTTTATTCTATTTGGACAAAAAATTCTGTAACTCGAAGTCTCCGTAAGTCGAAGTATTTTTTGGGATAATGGTGATTCGAGTTATGGAAGTTCGACTGTATTTGAAAAAAAGTAAAAAAAGAACAGAAAAATTAGATAAACTATTTTATGCTCTTCTCACACAATATCACCTACCTCGACAATTAGCGAAAGATTTATTTCAAAAACCAAAACCAAAAATCGTTTGAAAGCTAAAAAATTTAGTCAACTTTTATTTGTAAAAGATTATTTCTTAAGAACAACCCAAATTGTCTGATTTCACAAAAAAAAAAAAAAAAAAAAAATTATATTTTTTGACAGAATGAAGCATGTTTATATGAATTAATAATTTTATGTATTTTTTTGTTAATAAAAATATTAAATATTTTATTTTTAAATTTTTTGTATGAAATGTTTATTTTTTGCCAATAAATTTTTTAAATCATTTTTTATTCCTTGTTCTCATCGATTAATCGAAAAATTTTTCAGCTTTAATCGTTTGATCGAATGAACAAAATCAATTATTTGAATTATTCGAACAAAGTTGAAAGGCGAATAATTGACAACTCTAGTTATTACCCACCAAACCAAAGGTTTCGACTTCTTCGGAAGTCTGATTTATCGTATCGAATTCGTTAACACATTTCGGTAGTATCCCAGCAAAAATTACTGCTTCGCCGTAAGCACGGTTGTAAGGGAATATCAGGTGATATTAGCTTACAAACCTGCTTACGTATGGCATGATATTTGTTCGCGATGTCCCACTTTGGAGCATTTCGTTTTAAGTGCTTATTTCAGAGCAGTGAGTATGAAGTAAATTCATGGAACGAAAACAATACCAAACATTCGTACTGTCGTCTTATTATGTTCGTTAGACTTCGTAAAATTTAAAATTTTAATCATTGCCTTACAACAGTGCTTTCTAGTATACACTAGTGTGTTTTTTGTTTTTGTTTCTACATTGATTAAATAAAGTTATCAAAAAATTTTACATTTTCTGACATACATTTCTGCATTTGTTAGGATAATACATATGTGCTTAATATGAAGCACGTTCTTAAGGCAGAAAAAGTATGTACTGCTTCCAAAAACTTTGATAATTTTTTGCTGGGATGTTTTACTGCTCTGGCGGTATGAATCGGAGCGTTGTCGTGTTGGTACGTCCAAGGTATGGGCACAGATATACAGATGCGACTCGAGACGGAAGATTTTGCATACTTGTTTCTATACACTCATACGGTCCTTCGTTTTGGTTTTTTTCTTTGTGCTGTCTTTCTATCCAAATTAAAATTATAAATCACAAAACTAATTAAATATCCATATATTTCTATAATTCACATTCAAAATATTATTAATTAATTAATTTAAGTTGGTTTTCACTGATCGGTGGTATTTTATCACTATAATATCTTGAAAATATCAGAATTTATCAAGTATGTATGCATGTATGTGTATATGTAAGCAAAAAACCACCGCCATTTGGCAAATTTACAGCATATATGTACGTATGTATATAAATTTAATATACAGAGTATATAAGCACACACTAAATTGTTTCATCACTTTATTTTCGAATTATATGCCGTAAATACTTAATATTATTATATTTTACTAATTTTAAGCGTGCTTTCATGTAGCATTTTCCACTAAATACTAAACTTTTTTTTTTGCTTTTCGTTTTGTTTACTTTCATAACAAACACACTAATGTTGTCGCTTTTTCACGATGCCTTTTTATGACAAATAAAATATGATCCAAGTCCAATTTTTTTTTCGTCGCATCTTTAAACCATTTGTCGGACCATGTCATTGGCAAACTGTAGACGTTGTGATTTGCGTTTTTCATTAAGTGCTGTTTTTTTTTGCAGTTTTCGTCGGACTATGTAAGGGCACGACTTTAAAATACGGTGCACTGTTCTTAGACTGGCACTGACTCCACTTTTTTCACGTATTTTTGATACCGACATGGCAAAATTTGATGCAATTCTAAGAATTTGTCGTCTTTCTCTTGCAATTGTTGCCATTTTCTTCCTCCCTTTCATATTTTTTCATATCTATCCACGTTATTTAAATAATTGTACACAACTGTCTTTCCTCTATTTATTAATGTTTTTGGCTATTTGGACCGGATTCTGACCCTGAGATTTCAAAATCAGAATTTTTTCTTTTTCAGAGTTATTAAGAGCCTTACAACATCCCATTTTGAATAAAAACTATTTAAAAACTATCAAATTAAAAATTCTCTAGTGGTTTATATTGAAAGAAATTCAAATCATAGTCTTCCTGATTAATATTAAAAGAATTCCTTATTCAAGTGACACACGAAATAGTACCACATAAGTACATGTGTTTAAATAAATGCATAATTTTAGTATAATAAATATATGTATATTTTTTATTTCTTCAGGAAACTAAAGCCAACACTTTAAAATTTGGTTGTGCAAAAAATTATTTTTATCTGAACTTTAGTTTAGGAGATATTCAAGTGGCAGGCAGTATATATAAATAATATTTGAACATACATATCTATATGAAATGTATATCTATATGAAAAACTATGCAAATTCAGCAGATTTTATAAAGTTTATGTTTAGTAGGGAGATCGATTATTCGACTTTTTCCGAAAACCGGTTTTCAAATAGTTCGAATAGTTGAATTTTTAAAAAAAACCGGCTTTCGGCTAAAAATTCAAAAAATAACCGATTAACCCGTTATTTCATTAATATATATAAACAATTTTTTAAAAATATAAGGTTTATTTATATAAAATGAAGGAACTCAGAACAGTAAGTAAATAAAAAATTACCTAAGTTCACATTTCATAAGTACAATCTTATATTATTATACTTATACATATTATTTATTATCTCGCAGAAATGTGCACTAATATTTACCGAGGGTGTTCACGTTTTTGATTTTGTTCACGTTTTAGATTCCATTTTGTATCACTCTTTTCAGTCTCTTTTGTCGTTTGTTTTATATTAAAATAAAGTACGTAATTTTTTACCTATGAAACATTTTTCGATTCTACTTTTTGTAAGAAAAATAAATAATTTTTTAAAATAAAAAAGGGTCTGTTAAAATAACATAACAAAAATCATTTTAGTGGATGGATATTCACTTCAAAAATCCTTCAGCGGGGAACCCCATAATTTTTACAAAATTAAATTTAAACGTTTGAAAAAAGTTCACGTTTTAAAGCCTTTATTTAACCTTTGGTCACTTTTTAAAGTAGTCAATGTAAAAAAAAAAATATTCATGTTTTCGGGTAGTTCATGTTACGGGATGTTCACGTTTCTGGAAGTTCACTTTATATATGTATATATTTGCAAAATTTAACAATAATGGGATCTCACTAGTCAGATAACATACTCGTATGTATATAATATATTTCAATGCAAGCTACTTAAAACAGCTATTTACTTGATTCTTTTAAAATAATCCTTTAAAAACAAGATACAGTTCAAATGTTTTGAAGTATATCTATTTTTTTTTCTATAAAACTTGAAATCGAAAATGCCCTTTCACTTAGCATGCTTTGTGGGTTTATAGAATAATATGCATTAAGTAATTTTTCAAGCCTTTCAGATCTCTTATGACACTTGTCTAAATAAAAAAATCTTCCAAAATGTTTACTATCAGAGAGACTTCAATTACGTGCATATTTGCAATTAAAATAAGAAAAATGTAAGCAATTGTACCTGTTTCAAATAACCGGTATAATCGTATAAAAATAACCGGTTTATTTGATATTCGATAAATGCATATTTAAAAAACCCGGCTTCAGCGAAACCTAAAAAACCGGCCGAATTATATTCGATCGATCTCCCTAATGTTCACCCTCTGACTTGTTTTCCGAAGTATTTAGAATGCACAATAAAGGCTGACTTCCAAAACGTCAATTGCTTTGTGTTTGAACAAAGCATCACATTTCATAACGCCGCAGTACAGTAGTTATACAATGTATACCATTTCAAAACGCCGCCGCAAAGTATTTTTAACGCAGTGAGAGAGCAAACAAGGCATCGGTTTTATAGTTGTTGCATTGTTTCCGAACTTTGCATATGTATGTGATTTAAACACAGTAGCAATACTGTATACAAACATTGTATACGAACGTTTTGGAAGTCAGCCAAACTGTTCAAAAAGTTATTTTTCAAGAACAGTGCAAAAAATACAAGAAAGTTATTACAAACCATCCAATTCTGAAAAAACTTAAAACACTAACATGTACCATCTAAATATGTCATGCAAAAAATTTTATTTAATAAGCTTTTCATTTTATTAGAATTCAATTTCAACTCTCGTAGTGTACAGACGAGTTTTTATACCCGTCGCAACTGAATATTAAAAATTATTGAAAGTTAAAATCACAAAAAAAAAGAAAAAAAAAATTATTAAACAGTTATTTTTCCGGTTTTATTTTACTTTTTGCTTGCGTGTAATATACATAAATATTTGCTTACACAAACTCTTATAGTGACCAAAAAAAAAACTCTGAATAAGTTCATCTTCTGACAACAACACCAATAAACCCACAAGAACTAAGAATGTGTATTTAACCTTGGTTGCTGATGAGGACAACAATAAAACTTTTTTTACTATCTTGGTGCACATGTGTTAGTCATACGTCGGCATGATCAGCCATGTAGATTAGTAGTTTGTTGTTGTCAACTGAAAAGGCTAGTTACGTTTGTGTGTATTATTAGATTTTTTGCTAAATGGCGAAATTATGAGCAAAAGCAACGTCGCATTAGTATCGCTCAGGAGTTGTGGAATGACGTCAACGACGATCAAGGTCCAATCATCCCAATGGAAGCGGAAAGATGAGCCAAGAACGAAAAAAGCACGGCATATTCGATCAATGGTGAAGGTTCTGCTCACTGTTTTCTTCGATTACAATGGCGTGGTGCATCATGAGTTCTTGCCAACAGGTCCTACGGTTAATAAGGAATATTACAAGGAAGTTATGCAACGTTTGCATGAAGCAATACGGCGCAAAATATCGGAATTGTGGAGAAAAAAAATTATGGATACAATGCTTGTTCGTGATTTTTTGGTCAAAACCACCTTATTTACCAGATTTGGCTCCCTGCGACGTTTTTCCCAAAACTGAAAGGAAAGAATTTTGCCACAATTGATGAGATAACGTCAGATTCGAAGAAGGACCTGATGGCCATACTGCAAAACGCATTTCAAAAGTGTTTCGAGGATTGGAAGAAGCGCTGGCATAAGTACATTATATCTGAGGGGGAATACTTTGAAGGGAAAAAATTGATATTGATAATACACATGTACATTAGGGGTATAACCAATTTTTGGCCCTAGCACCACGCGATGGCGAAGGTTGTGTTACTTACGAAAAAATAATTTTGGGGTCATTTCGGATAAAAAACCTCACCCACGAAAACGATTTTCTAAAATCTCCCAAAAAAAAACATTCATTTTAAATAAAAATTTTTAATTATTTTATTAATAAAGTAAAATAGTGAACTGAAAAATTTTGTTTAATTATTAAAAGACATAAACTTCAAATTTAACGTGCGCGTTGTTTTGCATAATGGATAAATGTCCTGTATTACTTTAATACCGCGTTCTGCGCATATGTTGCTTCGCTGTTGCTTTGGGATTATTGAAGCTTCTCTAACCCAGTGTCTTTTAAGACATGCTTGACCGTTCTTAAATCGTGCTAAGGATTGATCTAAAGCTGCGAAGTTGTCTTTATTAAAACAATGATTGGAAAACCATATATTATACCATGGTCCACATATGAATTCACATATTGGGGTAAGCTGGTCTCGGTATTTCGGGATAAGCACAAATGCTAAAATGGCAAGAATTGCCCTTGAGTTCCATCGAGCGTTGCTTAATGGTGGTATGGCTTTAAATTTTATATAAGGGAATTTTTTTTTTCTTTGGTAGTATTTAAATGCAGAACCAAGCTCGTACAAGTATTGCATATCGTCGCGCCATTTAATGTTTTTTATTTTTAAGTATTCATTATTCTGTATGTAGTTGGCTTTCAGATCCACGTAGTTATTTATTAGTTCCGGAACAAAATTATAAGAGATATTAGGAGATGATGTTTTTCCATCCAAGAACTCATCCATAACATGCCTTAGGATGAGGTCTAAAATATGGTGTTGGCAACCGACGTATTGTGGTGGAGGAAGATCAATTGATTTATAATAGTCCTTTAATAGCTTAACAACGCCGTTTTTGTGACCAGTATTTACACTTGTTGTATCACAAATTACCATTTTTATGGATTGCCATAAATCAAATTTGTGTAATGTTTTTTTAATACCATTAAAAATTGTGAGGGCTTTTCCATTTTCCAAAACAAGCACTGCTATCTTAATTTCGGTATATTCATTTTTTAAAACCATTACCTGGAGTTCTTTATTGCCAATTTTTTTGCCGTCGAAATGCAAGCACCAGTTTTCATTTTTCAAAGTTTCCTTTAACATTTTTTCTTTACGCTCGGCCGACTTGATTACAGCTTTATAAACACCTGGCTGTGATGGAGTTGCAATTTGAATACCAGACTCTGCTAATTCCTTACAGATTTTAGCTGCTTTTTTAGTACTGACTTTGGCATTAGTAACTAAAGCAACCGATGGATTTATTAATGATTTATTTAATTTCATTCTTTCCCGGGGCTTGTAATCACAATCGTTGGACGAGTATTGGTTCTCACACTCGTACTCTGATACTGAATTTTCATCAGACATAGCGTCTTTCAAGCTACTTAATTCGGACTGAATAATATCTGTATTTTCATTTGAAATATTGAAAATATTTTCAAAATTATAACCACGTTTTTTTTTTTAAATTTTTATCATATATTTGAATTAATTTTTCAACTTTTCTGTTTACTGATTTAGTTTGAATTTTTGGTAGTTTCATCTTACTCCACAAATCGCAAAGTTCTTTTGAGATAATTTTATACCTCTTTGTTTTTGATTTTTCTGAAGCAGCTAAAGCATGAAATCTTCCAATTATAATTTTTTGGGTTGGCATTTTGCTCAATTCATGTAATGGAATGACGATATCTGGAATGTTTCTCGACATTGTTGTGCTATCTTTAAATTTGGTCAAAGCCTTTGTCCAAACTTTTGCATTTTTCAAAACGCTTAAACGACTTCTTTTAAAATCCATTGTTTTTAAGTATTAAACACAAACTCGGAATATTTGAAACACATTAATAATTTTCTTTGAATAATAAAAACAATTAAGGTACATAACGTAATTTTCAATGACATACATTCAGCTTCCTAAGTATTTACACAAATGTTAAATGCAGGTTGATATATTGATAAAAAAACTTGTTTGCGCCTTTTAGGTAAATAAATAAAAAAAAATCATTTAAAAACTTTAGAGCGTTTGGTGGGTGAACTTTTTTGACAACTGCGAAAAAGTAATAGCATTTTTTTATATAATTTTCAATGGCCTATTCGACTATGCTAGGGCCATTATGATATTTGCAAAAAATTGCAAAAAGTTATATCCCTAATGTACATACATATACATAGAACAAAACAAACATGATAGCAGAGGTCATTTCAATTTGAAAAATATTTCCAAAATTTGAATATAAAAAATCTCTATAAGAAAAAAAAAATTAAAATTGCCAAAAAAAAATTACAAACATTCAAACATACATACATACATGTAATGGGATACGCATAACAATGTATTTATGTACGTGTAAATGTTGAAAATATTGTTATCTCTTTGTTTTTCGGTTTGGCTAAAAAAAATAGAGAGTAATTTTTTTTAATTTTTACGCGTTGCGCGTTTGACGCGTTTCACGCTTCATACGTAAACGCGTCGTATGGACCTCCAACTTTACTGTTTTCCCTCTCATCCAAAGAAGTTCACAATTTCTGTTTGCTTAAAAAATTCCGAGTGCAACATCTTTATAAATCTATAATATTTGGTATCTATGTACTTATTAAGGCCCAACCATAATATGCATAAGCTGGCTTAAGCTAATGTCAATATTGAACGAAAAGGCAGTCAAATGCTTAAGCAAATTCGCAGAGACTTTTAGGTGGCTATAATGTGCTTATGCGACTTAAAATTTAAGTAGTCATAGTTGCACACATATGTAGCATAAATAATTTTTCGAAAAATTTTTATCTTCTTATTTTGGCTGAATAAGTTGAGTCTTGTTCACAAATGTATATAAAACGATCGTAATTAAAAAAAATTATGCTAAAATATATATATGTATGTACGTATATAATTATTTTTAATAATTATAAGAAAAGTTACAACCGAAATTATGTAATTTGTAGTATTTATTTTATTTAAGGGCAAAAGTTCTAAAATATACATCAGTGTAAATAAAATATGTACATATGTATATGAAATGACAGTTTTTTCTTCTTTTTTTCCACATTTTCCATTAAATTTAATATCTCAACTGTTTCTTCTTCTTTTTCTATTTTCAAAATTAATTTATTTTTACGTTCAAACATACATAAGTATGTATGCATATACATATGTATTTATAAAACTGCTGATTCCATAAGGAATGTGCGTTCAGTTTGGCACTTTGCTTAAGCAAATGACGTTTCATAAAACTTAACGAAAAGTTTCGTTAAGTTCATTATAGTTGGCCCCATACGTTTTACATGTATTCGCACAGTTGCTTAAGCTGATTTAAGCCAGCTTATGCATATTATGGTTGGGCCTTTAGGCAAATCAACTATCTTCTTTGAAGCAGAAAACTCAATTAAAGTGATGAAATTTTTTTATTTTATAGTTCTGTATTTGGAATTTCTATACGTAATCTTGTATACAAAATGTGTTACTTTATATTTTATACCAAAGATCGGAGCCCTTCTATAAAGCATTTTTAGCAGTTAGATAGACAGGCCGTTAATAATACCTGAAGTAAGAAAGTCTTCTGAGTTTTCCCGCTGGTTATGTACGTATGTACATTTGTACGTATCCACATGATGTGGGTATGTGTAACTGCGTGTTAGTGTGTTAGCAAATAATGGCGGCTAAATTCTTTGTAAGCGATTTGCGTGAATTTAAAAGTGGCGCCAGAAAGAAATGCTATCCGTTGCCACAGAAAGTGTTCTAGTTTGTTTTTTTTTCGTTTTGATTTGATTTTTAGTATTTTTGCTTTTTTGTGTTAGCAATATGTTGCCAAATACTTTTATATACATATACATACGATTATGTATGAAGGCAGGTACGTACATTCAAAGTATGTATTTGAAGGAATTAGTTAGCAGTTAGTATGTCTATACGATTTAAATGATAAGAAAAAAAAATTAGTTATCATTCGATAAAAATTTCGTTCACTTTTTTCGTTTTTGTGACTGAAACAATTGAGAAAAGAAACGAACTGAAGCAATGAATATGAAACATACCTGTTTCGATGATGCGACACCAATGTAATGGATTGCAACATACATACACTGGGTCGCGTTCGTTTGGACACACAGGCAAACGCTTTAATTGGGAGGCAATTTTTAGATCTCGCCAAAAAAATAGGCGACATGCTATCACATATGGTTCCTCGCCGACAACTTCGGCACGTCGTATTAATATACAGTTTGTGTGGTAGTTGGCCACACAACAGCGCTGAGACGAAGTGGAGGAAGTTGTTATGGTGGCTGCTGGCATGATAGGTATGACGTGATCGCGTCTGGACTTTACTGCTTTTAACAGTGACGATATTTGGCTGGCCTTGAGATGCTTCATTAAAGTACTGAAACATTGTTCGGGTAGATAGTTGTTGCTGTGGGTGGCCAAATGGTATACACCACTCTTGGAGTGTTCGGAATTTGTTTCGCTGCAGGTATTGATAGTGGTATTGTTGTTGTTTGTATTCGTGTTGAAAGGAGTGGCCATTACGGAGTTCGAGGAACCGAAAGTGCCGCCACAGCAATTCCTGAGAATTTTCGCTGCCGTTGCGGCAAACGATGTTGTGGTAGATGTTGTCTTTGTATTGGTCGATACAACTAATTCCGGTCTTATTAGAAGTCCTTCTTTCAGAGACATTCGTCGAGATTTCTGGTAACTGCTGGAGGTGGTGGTCTCGTTGATATTTTCGTAGTCGTCTACGAGCATTATGTCGCCAGTATTTACGTATTTGAACCCATCTCTCTTGGCTACTTGATTTCGAACGCTGCCCGTATCTGACTCTGTCGCCGAAACTGAAGTTTCTGTGTCTCCGTCTGTTTGGTACTTCTGCTGCTGACGAAACGTCAGACAAGAGTCTGGTATTGTCGTATTCGAGAAACGATCGTAGGCGGGCACAGAACTGTATGGCGGTGGTGGGGTACTGACATTTTCCTGTCGTAAAGTACTCATTATAGTCATCGACGATGTTGAGTTCTCGCCATAGCCGTCGCAATAATGTAGGAACGACGGTTGTTGAGGTGACTGCATCATTGCACAATTTTGTGGCTGAGGGAGGCGTTGATGGCGATGCAGCGGTAGTTGCTGTCTGTTCGTCCCAAGCACAGGTGCTGTTAAGTTTTTTGACGCATAACGCCATAGTTCTTTCTTCTCGCTTTGAAATATCATGGAGAGACATTAACTGTAGTGGTAACATCGATCTTATCCTATTTTCATTATTCGCTTTATTAGAGTTTGTTGTTGGTAAAGGTCACTTTTCAATTTGACTCTAGTGTTTTTTGAGTCCTTAAAACTCTATTTTGTGTAGGTATACTATTTTTTTTATTTCCATACACAAATACAACGTTACATACATAAATATGTATGAATGTATAGAATAACTATGTATAATGTGGTATTATATAAAAAAAAGCACGACAAAGAAGAAACGATCAATACAATTTTGAATTTTCCAATATATGTACATACATATATAATGATCTGAAATTAGAAAATAAAAATAATTACGTATTTTTAATCATTCTAAATAATTTTTAATATACATAAGTATGTATGTATGTAAGTCTGTATTAATAATGTTAATTTTACTTCATAGTTTTCGAAAGTTATTATAGGTATGTATTGTATGTATAGTTATAAATACATATCGCACTTGATCAACAAGAGGGTTTTAACTCAAAATTTTATAATTTTCAGTAGAGGCAAAAAACATTTTTTAATAATACTCTTCTATCACAAAGAGAGAAACGACTGTGTTTTTTTTTTTGGTGAAAGACTGGAGGAAATGGTGCAAAATTTTTACAGTTGGTAGATATGACCACTGTACATCAATTTCTTGCAAAAAACGATATTTTAAAAATTTTGAGTAATACGATCTTGTTGATCAACTGCGATATGCATTGTCTAAAAATATTTACGTTATTATCTATCCTATCGAATTTATTGCTGGCTATAAAGGACACAAAGAGAACCGCAAGTACATTTTTGACTTCCTATTGTTTGGCTGCATGTTGTAGGTAATATGGCGCCTGCGGTGAATTTATAAGACAAGTAATTGTATGTGTGTTCTTCTGTATTTCATGGTTGAAATGATTTTTATTTAGCATAAAAAGAAAAACAACAATAACATTTCTTGCTGCTACACAGAGACCAGGTGCAAATACACAAATATGTATTAACATTGGTCATACACATGCATGTACATCAGCGAAGGCTATTTGGACACCAGGATGTCGAACCTCAATCAGCTTCTTATATATTTACAACTGAATGAAAATAAATCTACTCACCAAAATTAAAAAAACAAACAACAATTTTATTCAGTTGAATGTTAGTTTTTACAGAAGCAGGTTTATGTCGCATTCACTTTTAATATATCTCTTTAATTTTTTTATTAGATACACAGCGAATATTTGCAACAATGCACAATTACTTTATTTTATTCAAGCTTAAAGATATTGAATGAAAATAGAAGAATAATAAGGATGACTGTAGGAAAGAAATTTTTTCGTTTAGTAAATTACTTTTTTTTTAATTTCTGCGAACTACCAATCATTAAACGTTGAAGTTTTTTAAGTTTTGACATTTTTATATTGTTTCTGATGAGATATGTGTTTGATGCAATATATTTGTTCATTTAAGTCAATATTTATACAAAACAAACAGAAACAAATTCAATGTCGGCATTGTTCATACATTTTCTTCACTGTAATTTACACTAATTAAGAGTCAAAAACACTACTACTGTAGACGCTCGTATATTAGAACTTGTAGAAATTCGAATCCTTCGGAAATTAGAACCAAAGTTTTTAATACTTTATATGCTCTGAAATTAGAACTAACGGTTGTATTTTTTGTTTGTTTTTATCACTGAAAAATTGACCTTATAGATTTTAATTGGCTTCAACATAGTAAAGAAATGGGAATTCCGTATTACTTTATAATATTTATTATTCGTACATTTTTGTTTATTAGTGCGTGAAATTTGAAACGCGTCGTCATATTTCAGGAGAGCTTAACGGCCTGGCCCACAATATCGAACGATGTCGATCGGTGGATTTCTAGGCGTATAAAAACTAACTTGCGTTCCACTAATGACGGATTTTATTTAACTTATTATTTGTTATGTGTAATATGTCTGTAATTTTATTTTATTTACTAATTTATTGCAATTGTAGCCTAACACAACAAGATAAACATCTTATAAATTAAAGTGCTGGGAATAACATCAAGGTAATAATCATCTACATGTAATAAAAAAAGTGATGAAACAAAGAGAAAATGTAAATAAAGTATAAAGTTATAAATTACACAAAGAAAAATTATATGTATCAAATATAGATAACTTAAAATAAAGACAGTATATGAGTATGCATTTAAAATTAATATTAATAACAAGAGTTAAACAAATAGTAATCAAAATTTCAGAAAATTGAAATACCTATAGAAATGATTTCTTATTGAAAGATTTTAAGCAAATCTTTTTTTGCCAAGATTTTGGACATGATTTGGTAAGCAATTCCAGAGACTTGTGGTAAAAATAAGAAATTGTCGCTGTGACAAAAGGCTTTTAAATCTTTGTTGAATGATCTTCCTTCCACGGTTAGATCTAGCAAATTGAATCCTACCAAACAAATATATTGGCTGCTTAGAAGTAATAATTTTATGTAAAAGTTAGAGGCAGCTGATCTTAAGGAGATTTTCAAACTTTATATTGTATATTTTGTAAGAATAGAATGAAATATGATCAAGGCGTCCTTTCAGGAATACATATCTTGCTATATTATTGTAAGCAACATTAGGTTTCCTTTGATCAGCACTGTCACAATTCTCAAAAATTTCACATCCATATAGAGGTACAGGAATTAAATAAGATTTTGCTAGCTGCATGCGAATGGCAAATTGGGTTGAATCTATGACGGCCCACAAGTTGCGCAGCATACTGTAGACTCTTCCTACAAGAGCAGTAATGTGATTTGACCACGTTAGCCGAGCATTAAAAAGAACACCCAGATTCTTTGCTGATTTTACAAGGTCAATTTTATTTCCTTTAATGGTTACATCGGGTGCATCGAATGTTCTATTAGACTTAGATATTAAAATACATTTAGACTTGGAAGGATTGATGCATAGCCCATTGGCATTAGCCCAACCATCAATTTTATCTAAATCATCGTTGATAATCGTAAATCATTAATATACATGCTGAATAAAAGGGGCACCAGTGTTAAACCTTGAAGGACTCCTCTTGTGACATTAATTGCATCAGAATAATTGTGGTCAAGGAAAATATGTTGAGATCTATTCGTAAGATACGAATAAATAAGATTGCATGCTGAACTGGCAAAGTGGAAGAGTTTTTGAAGCTTATTAATTAAAATTCTGTGGTCAACCAAATCAAACGCTTTACTTTGATCCAAAAGAACTAAGAAAGACACCAAATTGTCATAAAGTTTATATCTGAGATCTTCAACAACATTCCCTAAAGCTGTAGTACAGATTCTGGCTTTCATAAATCCGGATTGCATATCAGACAGAAAATTACTGCTTTCTAAGTAAAGATTGATTTGTTCAGCTAAAATTTTTTCCATAACTTTGGATAAAAAGGGAAGAATGGCAATCGGTCTGAAGTCGCTGTTGGCTTTAGGGATGGGAATGATTTTAGATTATTTCTATCCATCTGGAAAAATTGACTTAATAATAATAGTATTGAATAATTGTGTTAAATAGGGCAAAAGTTTAGGTGTTAGTGCTTTTAAAAACGCAGGATGTAAATCGTCTAAGCCGATTGCATTCGATTTAACGGAAGATAAACATTCCAAATCTTCAAGCTGATCAACACAACGGAAGTTGGAGGGGTTTTTTGTTGAAACATAACATCATAGGTGTTACTAGTTGGTAATGGGACATTAACATTCACAAATTTGTTATTCAAGATATTCGCGTCAACATCCAGAGTACAAGTCTTGATGGAATCCTTTCCTATACCGATTTTGCGGATATCCTTCCATTTGGATTTAGTGCTGATTGCGGAAGAAAACTTAGTATGATAAAATTGCGATTTAGCAATTTTAATGCGTTTGGTAACCTCTCTACGAGCAGAAATATGTATTGCTTTTAGTTCATCAGTTCTAAACCTCTTCCACCGACTGTAAGCAGCATCACGTTTTTCTATTAACAGCTTTATTTCAGTACTAAACCATTATTGTTGATTAGCTACTACCCGTTTAGTTCTAATTGGAACACACGTGATGAAGAGTCAATTAACACGTTATCAACTAGTATGTTGTTATTAAAGTCTCCTAAAATGACAATATCATCATATTGAATGGAAATATCTTCAAGAACAGAGATAAATGGATTGACGTTAATGTTACTATTGGGTCTGTATACACAACCCAATAAAAGTTTCTGCTTATCAACAGTTGATATTTCAAGGAATAAATATCTGGCAACCCCGCGATGACTAGATAAATTTTTAAAGCATTTGAGTTGCTCCCAAAATATAAAGAGGAAAAAAGAAATAAATAAATTATTACTAAGCATAAGATGTCCTATTTGCGTTAAACTGTTTCATTATCCATTGTCGGATGTTGTTTATGTTTCAAAGACTATTAAAACTATTTATAACTAAATTACTGATCAAATACTGTTCATAACCTCAAAATATAAAGTATATATTAAAAAGTTTTACCTCCTTGCAAAGAACCCAGGATTTCAAAGTGAAATATGTCTCCTAATGAGATTGTATTATGAGGGCTAGCATCATGTGGAAAATATATAACAAAGAAAACTGGTAGCGGATCTTGTCTCAAGTGCCTAAAGTGGTTCCATACAGGCTGTTCCAAAATTTCTGCTGAGTCCAATTTCTTAGCAAAGACAAAAGGAAAGTTTTTTTTATGAGTGCAACGACTGTTCTACAGGAATCTCAGAGGTGGCTGAGCTGCGGGAAGAACTCAGAAGCTGTAATAACAGCACGCAGCAAAAACTCGATGCTTTGTTGGCAAAAGTTGGTACCTATGACACTCAAATTAAAAATCTTGATAAAGATGTTACAAAATGTAAAAAATAAATAAAAAGTATTGACGAGAGACGAGGTAAGCAAAACAAACATCTTGAGGATAAATACGAAATTCTGCAGAAACGCATAAACAGATCGGACATTGTCATAAATGGTTTGCCTAGAAAAGATTGTAGATTAAAGGATTTAGTATTCAATATTTTTCGCTTTCTTGATGTTAAAATAACTGATCAGGATCTAAATATCTTCTGCTATATCAACAATGGAAAATCAGTTCTGCTTAAGTTTAACTGTCTTACAAAAAGAGATGCAGTTATGAAGAGTTATTTAAAAAGGGGAAAACTAATTGAAGCTGAAGTTTTAAATAATGACAGTCAAACGAGAATTTATTTAAATGACCACCTGACTGAAAGAGGAGGAAAGTTGTGTCGCTTTTGTCGGGATCTACGAAGAGACAAAATTATTGAAAAATTTAGAATACTGAACTCTGATATTCCTCGAGTCAAAGTACATTTTGAAGACACATCGGAAAAAATATTTGAGTTTGATGAATGTTTTTCCTATTTCAACCAAATGAAAGATCAGCATGCTGGTGGTGTTAATAAAGCAAATTCCTTATGTAAAGTCAACGATGATGCGAATGGAGACACTCTTTTTGCTGACAGTATTTCTCTGGAAGATGATTTATAGAAGTTGATATTGAAAATTATCTTAAATGAGTATGTATGTACGTATGTATATATGTATGTATATAGAACGGTAGCTGTAAAAACTTAAATTTTTTTCTTGTGGATATTTATTAACTTATTAACTTGTTGCTTCTATATATGCACATATGTATGTATGTATATGTGTATCCATGCATTTATAACGGACTTATGAAATTCTATTTTCATTAGATGTATATATGTAATACAAGTTTTTTCCTTTCTTCTTTTATACATACATATGTACTTACATACTTTTATACACATTAATATTTTCTAAATTTTTTGGAACTGTTGTTGTTGGATGAACATACATACATATATAATATATGATTCTTTTTTTTATGTTTCCAGATGGGTTTTTTCCTTCTGATAATTTTCACAATTGATCTCCTTCATTGTATAAATTGTATTATTAACATTTTTTATTATATTAATGAGAATGTTTTTGATATTACCTACATACATATATAATACATATTGTATTTTCTTTTTTACTATTATTGGGGCAGCTCTGTTGCCCTTGGATTATTTTATTTCTAATCAAACGTTTGTATACCATCTTTGTTAGAATGCATTTGATAATATGTATTAATTTGTGCACCTGTTTCTGGATGTGGATTATATGTATGTTTTTTTTCTAATATGACTTTCCGTAATAGTAATATGGGTACGGTAATCAGCGATAACAATTTCTTTAGTAGTGCTTTCTCAGGCCTTCGTAATAATCTAAATGTAGCTCATGTAAATTGCCAGAGTATAAACCCACTCAGTCAATTCTCCAAAGTAGATGAGCTGAGGCATATCATATTTGGATCTGGATTGCATATCTTGGGTCTATCGGAAACATGGTTAAAGCCTGAAGTGACTAGTCAATCAATTAAAATTCCTGGCTACTCATTATGAAGAAGTGATCGGCTCAGCTCCTCAAGAGGCGGAGGTGTGGAACTTTTTATATCAAACGAGATTAAGTATAGGAAGGTGTCCTTTTCTCATACTTATAATGTTTGTGAGTCTGTTTTCATTGAAGTTTTGTGTAATGGGCGACCTACATTAGTAGGTGTAGTTTATCTTCCACACGGAAACTTTAACGCTTTCGACGATAATTTAGGTGAATTGGTTACTGAATATAGTAACATAATTATAATGGGTGACTTCAACTGTAACTTGTTTGATTTTACTAAATCTTTGAGTTTTAGGTCTCTATGTAATAGGTTTGGTCTTAATTACGTGCATAATGCTCTACCCACACATTGGAATGTATCTCACAATATCACAACACTAATTGACCTTTTTATTGTTAGCGAGTACTCGAAAATTTGTTGTTCTGGTCAGGGACAAGTGCCGTTTCTTCAGTCATATCATGCCTTAACTTACGTCTCATTATCTTATAATAATATATCGAATGGTGATTACATTACAAGAACTATTTACTTTAGTGCCTCTGGTAAGATTTAGACCGAGGAAAAAGAGTGATCCATGGATGCTTAAAAGCGAATTAATTGATGCTAGAACTCGAAGGAATACTGCGTATGAAGCTTAAGCTTTTATATCAAATAGGACAGTTGAAAACTGGCAAATTTATTGCAGACTAAGAAGTCAAGTCTCTTATTCGAAAATTTAGAAGGCAATATTACATGGAATTGTTTAATGGTACTGGAAATCGAAAAATTTGGGGATTACTTCGTAACCGTAGCTTAGTAGATCCTCAAGCACCCAATATTGATTTTAATAATCTTAACAAATCCTTTGTGTTTAATGATTCATCTAATACATTCTCAGCTTTTGATTTCACACAGTTTAATAGTTCACTTCAGGGATTTTCTTTCAGAAACATATATGAGAATGAATTATTGCAATCTTTATTGAAAGTGAGATACTGATAGTGGGTACTTATAGCTTGTCAATAAAGTTTATAAAACTTGTTTTTCCATACATTTCGGAGCCACTGTTACATTTGTGTAACGCATAATTACCACCTCTACGTATCCTAATGCGTGGAAGACAGCTCGTGTTGTGCCTATACCTAAGGACTTAGATGCAAACTATAGGCCCATAAGCATCTTACCATCAATCTCAAAGGTAGTGGAACACATCCTTAAAGTACAAGTACTTGATTACATGTCAACGCATAATTTATTCTGTGATGCACAATATGCTTATAAGGAAGGATATAGCACATCTAGCATGCTTTTGGGATTAACTGAGACTGCTAGTGAGCATTTAAATAGTGGTCGGGATTGTGTTATGCTATCTCTGGATCTCTCTAAAGCATTCGACCGTATAAATCACAATATACTAATTAATAAGCTAAAAGATAAATTTGGTTTCTCTGTTATGGCCTGTAGGCTTATCTATTCTTATTTACAAGGGCAGTCACAATATGTTAACTTAAAGGGCCAAGAATCAGATGTTATTTCCATCAGCTCTGGTGTTCCTCAAGGATCCATAATTGGACCAGTTTTGTTTCTAATGTATTGCGTAAATTCTCTCGATTCTAATTTAGTTAAACCTTTTATTTTTGCTGATGATATTCAGCTGATCTTTGGTAACTCTAGGCATTTCACTGATAAGCTAGAAATGGCAAATAGGGACACTGTTGGTAATTTGTGTGCCAGTAAAACTAAAGCTATGTTTCACACTGGTCGTCGAAGTTTGCAGTATCCTAAAGTAAATGTTTTTGGTACTGATGTGCAGTTTGTTGAGTCGCTCAAATGCTTGGGTGTGATAATTGACAGCCAACTTAATTTTAGTGAACATATTGACTTAGTAAGCTCTAGGGTCACGGCAGGTCTGAGGTAACTCTATCACTGCGGATTGCATCTACCCATAAAAATTAAATATATACTTGCACACACTTTGTTAATGTCTCATGTCAACTACTGCCTCGAAGCTATTGCTGGTACTCTAGCGTACAACATTAACAAATTGAGTAAAATTATAAAAAGAATTGTTAGATTTGTGTATGGCATCATGTATCCCGTGCGGTTGTAAGTTTTCTGTGCTGTTCTATACTACAGTACTTCAGTACGCGTACTCTGGCTTGCTTTTATAAGATGATTGTTACTGGCATACCTATCTACTTGAGACTTAATTTTCAGTTTCTAAGATCTGAAAGAAATTGTCAGGTTGCGGTTCCATTAATTACTTGTTCTATTTTCGAACGATCATTTCAAATTAGAGTTGCTAGAATGTAGAATAATTTGCCGAATGAACTACGTATTTTCGTTAATTCCTTTAATGTTTTTAAAAATAAACTTTATTCATATTTTGTTCGTAATAATAAATATCCTTTAAGAATCTCTTTTAAGTTGTTCTTATCGCTGCAACGGACTAATTCGGTTTTTAGTTTTTTTTTAGTATCATATACAATAGTGTAAAATTTGTTGTTGGTAATTTTCATATAAAAAGAAAATATACCATTACACTTTTATTTCATGTTTTGCAAAAATCGTATTTCACACAATACTCAGAGAGTATTTGTATGGTGTTTGTTCTTCTTTCGTCCATCAATACAAGATTCACAAACATATAAATAAAAGTGTATTTCATACAAGATAGACGATACAAGTAAGTAAGTAAGTAAAATTTTTATTGAGACTTTTTCGAAAAGAATGAATTAGATACAATTGTCAAACAAAACTTATTTTACTTATAGAGCTATTTACGTTTTACTCTAACAAATTATGAATGAAAACACTACTTGCAGAAAAAAATTAATATGATTCGATTGTACAGTTTGTACTTTTGTATGATATTGATAAAAAATAATGTTTGCTCCCGACATTAACAGTTTCCTGGGTGGGGACTTTTCGCAGAGGTGGAAAGTTTCTGATTTGCCACTCACTTGGGAGTGGCCAGGACGATTCCTTTGTTGAACTGTCCAAGCAGCTAACTACTTCCGGTCTTAGACCAAGTACCCCCCGGGCAATGGCTTTGTAGCATCCGCTTTAAGGCTAGCCAGAGTTAGTAGGCGCCACAACCATGTATCCTGAATGGTCGAAAGGACGCCTCAAGAAAGCAGGCGGTAACCGCTGAAACATGGTTGCATCGTGGGATTGGACACGTAGATAGCAGCCCTATCACCAATCTAGGGGACGAGGGTTAGCAGCCCACATTCCCGAATCACAAATTGCTAACGAATCGTTAATTTATGGCGCTCCAATGGGAACATATATATATATATATATACAGAGTAAATCTGTTAATAAAGGTCTAAAACTAAATAACACACTAATTTATAAACACTGTTAAACAGTGTGTTACTTTTGAAAACATTGGTTTTATCACAAAGGATTAACAATAAAATCGAAATCATCATAAAGATGAAGATTAAATGAGTTATCACATAATTAACATATAAAAATATTTACATTAAAAAGTATTATGTATATGAACGTATACTACATATATGTATGTATATACAGGAGAAAAAAAATTGGCAGCTCATCCCCTATGGGTTCCTATTGTAGACTTCTGGTAGAAATCTAGCAACTGGAACGAATCAGGCAGCTCGGTTATATCCTCTGACAGGATACCAACCGGAGATAGGTAGTCGGTTTGTGACCAGTTCATATTACATTCGTTTTCGTAAATTTGACTCATTAGAATATTGTCATGTATAACCAATTTGTCGACAAATTTACTTTGCAAAGAAAATGCATAACGACTGAGTGGGATTACTGCAGATTAACCATAGATGTAGTTGTTGGAGTACCTTTTGGTGTACGTTTCGAAGTTTCTGTTTATACACCATCGCAAAATTCTTCGCTCAAAAACTTCAAGCTCCTTGGCGACCGTTGGCGAAATCGTAAACCAGATAGGGAAGGCATATATCATCACTGACCTTATGACCACTTTGTAGATAAGGAAATCTGTGTTCCCTGGGAGGTAACTGTTATTCATAAGCCTTGAAAACATACCAGCAATTTTCCTACATTTTGACAATATAGCTCTTCCATGATTATTAAACTTAAGTAGGTTATCGAAATTTACTCCAAGGTACTTAATGTTTGATTTAAATGGTATTTCAATATTACCAAGAGTCAAGCGAATAAATTACGCAATCGTCTGCGTATAGTACCGCCTTAGAGTCGGAAACCTCATGTGGAAAGTCATGAAGGTATAAAACAAGGAGTAACGGGGACAGCACACTACCCTGCGGTACACCACCGTCCACATTTCCAAAACCTGAGCGGGCCTCATTCAACTGGACGCAAAATTTACGCTCAGAGAAATAACTCGCAAACATCTTCACCAGATATGGATCTATTCCCAGATCAACCAATTTATACAATATGCCCTTATGACTTGCCGTATCAAATGCTCTTTGTATATCCAAGGATACAGCAATTGTACATTTTTGGTCCCTTAAATTTTGAGTCACATCATTGTGGAATTTTAAAATATGGATCTATTCCCAGATCAACCAATTTATACAATATGCCCTTATGACTTGCCGTATCAAATGCTCTTTGTATATCCAAGGATACAGCAATTGTACATTTTTGGTCCCTTAAATTTTGAGTCACATCATATTGGAATTTTAAAATATGGATCTATTCCCAGATCAACCAATTTATACAATATGCCCTTATGACTTGCCGTATCAAATGCTCTTTGTATATCCAAGGATACAGCAATTGTACATTTTTGGTCCCTTAAATTTTGAGTCACATCATTGTGGAATTTTAAAATATGGATCTATTCCCAGATCAACCAATTTATACAATATGCCCTTATGACTTGCCGTATCAAATGCTCTTTGTATATCCAAGGATACAGCAATTGTACATTTTTGGTCCCTTAAATTTTGAGTCACATCATTGTGGAATTTTAAAATATGGATCTATTCCCAGATCAACCAATTTATACAATATGCCCTTATGACTTGCCGTATCAAATGCTCTTTGTATATCCAAGGATACAGCAATTGTACATTTTTGGTCCCTTAAATTTTGAGTCACATCATTGTGGAATTTTAAAAGCGCATGTTGTGTTGAGTGAGCTTTCCTAAAGCTAAATTGAAAGCACGATATTGGGTCTATTATCAAATCATTTTCCAGTTTCGCTATTAGAATTCTTCTTCAAAGGAAGAATTTTACCTACTTTCCAGCATGTAGGAAAATAGCCGTTATTTAGACAATTGTTAAAAATTATTGTTAAAGTGAGGTGAGGAAATTTTTTTATTATGAAATTGCTGACGGCATCAGTGCCAGATGATTTTTTGTTATTTACGCTCTTTATAATTTCCTTTACTGCAACTGTTTTTACAAAATGTTGTGAATCTTCATTTTCTAGCGAATTAAATGTTTCATCAAAGGAATAAATTGAGTAAGGTATATTGGAAATGCATGACGGAACACGTTCTTCAAGGTCCCTAACAGGATTTTCTGGCAATTTTTCACTATATATCAAGGAATAAAAGTTTTTAAAAAAAATCACACTTTTCCTCATCGTCCTCTACTATCTTATTATCCACTATAAGCTTGTCGGAAAAAGGGGTTTTTTTGTTGCCCATCATACCATAAACTTCTCTAAAGGCCGAAGGACCTGGTTTGATATTTACCAGCCGATGACTGAATTTTTCCGCTTGTTCTATGTTAACCAGCTCTTTTATTATAATTTTCAGTAATTGTATTTGTTTTGAGAGAATTATGTAATCATTGCTGTTACCCGCACGATGATATATTTTTTTCAGGTCTTTCTGCCACCTGTGTTTAATGCGGAAAAATTTCTTAATTTTGTCCGAAACATGTATCTTGTGATTTTTCAGCGTAATTTTCTCGGAATGGGTGGCAGAGATAGAAGTACAAACAGACGTAAATTCGTGTAATAACTGGTCTATTTCTTCATTTTTCAGATTTCTAGTTTTCGTAGGCATTATACTAAATGTGGCTACTTCCATATCGCGTCGAAATGCTTGCCAATTGGTGTTTTTAAAAGATGTATAGAATCTTGGGGGCCTTAGTAGAAAGTCCACGGCATTAAACTTCAATTCCAACTTAATGGGGAAGTGGTCCGAAAAAGTAGCTAAGCTTGAAATTTTAAAATTTGGATTATCTTGAATTACGAGATTAGAGCTGACCAAAAAGTGGTCAAGATATGATGAGCCATTCGGATATGATGGCCTACTATCAGATAAACGAGTCACTTCTAGGGTATGATCCTGTAGCGAGTTGAGTAACGCTCTTCCATTGCCGTTAACCAAATGATCACCCCATGCTGGATTTTTAGCGTTAAGATCTCCTCCTATGAGCATACCATCAAAACCACTAGCTGCATTTAATAATTTAGAGAGTCCACTGTAAACTCTCGTACTTCCAAACTCACATGGAATATAAACAGATCCTTCCAAAAATTGCTTACGGACATTATCAATTAGCATCTCGATCTTGGCAAAAGTACCATGGAACCCTAAGTCATCTATCATATATCGGCTGTAAGAGATTGAGTTTTTAATAACTATTGCAACACCAATCGGGGAATTATCATAGATAAAGTTGTAGCCTTTGAGACCACATTGGGAACTATTGCGTTCAAAGCATTTTCAATATCATCTAATTCTGTTTAGTAGTATAGAACCCGAATAACAAAAGATAATTGACGAAGTTCCTTTGGTGTATAAGAGTAGGAATTAATTTTCTTTTCTTTTAACAATGCCATCATCTCTTTATAGGCATTGAAATCTGAAAAAAAAACAATCTGCTTTTGCTTCTATTACTATTTTTTATCTTAAAATCAATTTTGGTTGCCCTCGCCTCCAACTGATCTACCAGATGTTTTACGATACGTTTACGTTATACAATATAATTGGTGTGCAAAATTGTTTCCTCGCCAATCTACCTGAATTTCTACCATTGTTACGGCTGTTTATGTTGCCGTTGTTGTTAATATTGCTGTTGTTGTTGTTGTTATTGTTGCAGTCAGCGTCGATTTCTAAGTCGCCCAGAATCTCTATTCTACGAGTTATCTGGGAAATTACTATCGTCACTGGAACGTAGTTTAGTTAGGTCCAATTGGATAGGAGAACCTAGATCGTCAAATCTTCCTCGCTTAGCATTCCAAATGCCATCACAATTTCCAATGTCTCCGGTACCCAATGATGTTGGTTGAACCGACGCTTGTTCATTATCCTTCGCATCGCATTCCATTGAGGGCATCTCTATTGCACCTCCTGCTATCAACCGATTCAAAAAAATCTACCAAGTTTTGTTAAAAACAATTTATTTTCAATCATTTTTGTAAATTGTAATTTTCTGCCAAATAAATATGTCTGCTTCGTACTAGAGTTGCCAGTCATCCCAAACGATACAAATTGTTGTGAATTCAGCAAATATTTTTATAACAAATTTATCCTGATTATATATTTAAATGCATTTATTATTTTTTTTATTATTATTATTTAAAATTATTTAGTAAAATTATATTATGTATATAATATAACAAACAGCAAAATAATAAACTTTATATAAAGTATATACAATATTAACATATTTTTGCTGTTCAACTACGGATAGCAGGCTTTGAATACGATTAAAATAAATTGAGTGCTCATGAGTTAATTCTCATGTGTACATGTTTATTTTAATTTTTGCAAAAAATCAACATTTGGTTTTTCAAAATCTATTAATAAAAGACTTTTGCAATATATTTTCGTACTTAAACATTTATCATTTTGTAAATAAAACAACCGACCAGTAGTGCGATTCAAACCCAAGTTATAACCGCTTACATGCTCAAGCCGTCCATATAAATGCTTACGCTTTGAAAACTTTAAATGCATTTTGCCACGTTTGAGTTTTTTTGAGATATGACTACGTTGCAATAATGGAGCGATATGTATACTTGTATGTATAGCCAGCGGATATGTGTGACTTGATATCATAGCTGCCGGATTTGACGATTTATCGTCATTTTGACGATTTTGGCTCCTAAAAATGGCATAAGGACGATGGGACGATTTATACCCTAATTTTGACGATTTTAACTAATTAAAGCTTGCAACATTTATTTTTACTATTAAAGCAACTTTGAAGTGCTGAAAATTGTAAAGAGAAACTTTTGCATAAAACTGAAAACTAAAAAAAAACTATACACTATAAAAACTATTTAATTGATTATAAAAACAAAAGCAATTTTTTAATTTTTGAAGACATTTATTTTGGAATATTTGCCAGGAACGTATTAGAAGAAGCACAAATAAATGCAAAAGAAAAATATAGTAATAATAATTGTGTTAATTTTTATATGTAAAAAAAATCAAAGGCGACAAAATAAAATTCTACGTACAATAAAGCAGCCCCCTGGTATATCCGAAATCAGCAAATTCAAAAAGACCTTGATGTTCCGTTGGTGAAGACAGTATTTTCTAAACACGCAAAAAGTACATTAAAAAACTTGAGTTGCACCGAAACCCACTTGCGCGCAATATTCTAGAGTATAGAGGCCTCACCTGGCTTATGAGGAGGGATACTCTTTCTATCAGCCGTACACGAGAGATGTAAAACAACAAAAATAAACCGTTGTAACAAAAAATTTTGTTTAGCATTGGCTAAACTTATATTTAATATTTTTAGATTTAAGATTTGAAAAACTTATTGATCTTTCAATTTATAATTGAAGATTCAATAAATAATAAAAGTATCAAAAAAAAAAAAATATTATATAGAGCTTTGTGATCAGATGTTATCAAGATTTGGTTTTGAAAATAAATATAAAAGTTGGTTTTCTGAAATTATAAAAGAATTTTCCTTTTTTGTTGAAGAAAGTGAAACCCTAGAAACTGAGTTCAGACAATTAAAATTATTGTCCTGATAAAAACATATAACTATTGGATTTTTGGAAAAAAAATATCAGAGATGCTAACTAGGGATTCTAGTCTTTTTAATTTTAATTTAATTTATTATTAATTTCGGAACCTTCTACAACAAAACTTAAGTCTTAAAGTAGCAGAAGTAAACTAATTGTTATTTTAACATTTGCTTTATATAAAATTTTAGGAGTAGAGTAGAAATAAGGATACATAATAATAATATTAAAACAAATAAAATAAAAAAAAATAAAAATATTAATTAAAGAAAAATAATTTAAAAACAGTTAAAATGAGTTGGTATGTATATGTTAAGTCATATAACAGTTTTTCAGTTTTAATTATTTGTTATAATAATAATAATATAATAACTACAATAATAAAAAGAATAACAATAAGAATACTGTCACTAAAATACAGTTAATTATAGTGTTGAAAAATTTTAATTTTGAAAAGTAGAACGTTGCTAATTCCCCTAATGTCTGGTGGGATAGTATTCCAATCTTAGTGAATATATATTTCTACAGACAAGAAAGTTACTATTTTATGTAGGAACACCAAGGCCTTTATTCTCATTAAATCGTCAAACTGGACGCCAAAAGTTTGCCTTGTGTAGAAGCTAATATGATGATGATTCCCATACGACTTAAGCCCAAAAACATATCTAGTTATGTTATTAAATATAACATTAAGCCTTAGCTTGCTTTTTGCATCGCAGTTTGCGAAAATTTCGCATTCGTAGGTTAATATTGGGATCAGGTAGGTTTTTGCAAGAAGCAGCCTGATTCTGAAAGGCGTGCAATATTGACTAGGCCATAGGCTTCGGAGCATCGCAAATGTTTTCCCACAAGTGATTTCGACGTGATCTGACCAGGTTAGTGTACTATTGAACATTAGTCCTAAGTTCTTGGCGTTATTAACGATTTCAATTTTCTCGCTGTCAATAAAAACATTTGGTTTTTCTATTATATGTTGGAATCTTTTATGAATCAAAAGACATTTTGATTTTTTAGGGTTGATACTCAGGCCGTTATTAACTGCAGCCCATTTAGATATTCTTTTTAGATCTTCAAGTTTATTTTCAAAGTTTTCTTTTTTTTTAGTTGCTTATATATATATTTGGACGTCGCCTGCATACATTCTGATTTTTGCATCAACTGATTTAGCAAATCGCTGGAATATATTGAGAATAACAATGGCCCCAAAATTGAACCCTGTGGGATGCCCCAAATGACAGGCAGGGAAGTTGATGTGGCGGTTGAGTTGATCTCTACGTATTGCTCTCGATCACTGAGATAACTCCGAATTAACTTGTAAGAGGTAGAAGAGAAATTCATAATATTTTCCAACTTTTGAAGCAAGATGGTATGATCAACAGTATCAAAAGCCTTGGAATGGTCTAGTAAAACCAACAAAACTATGTGACCATCATCAAGCTCTTCTCTTATATCTTCTGCTACATCTACGAGGGCTGTAACACAACTATGTCCGGTACGAAAGCCGGATTGCTTGCTTGTTAGGAGTTTTTGATCATCAAGATAGTCTGTTATTTGTTTATGTAGGAGTTTTTCGAAAGCCTATGATAAATAAGGTAATACAGCAATTGGACGGTAATCTGAGGATGATTTTGGTATAGGACGGACTTTTGTCAGTTTCCACATTTTTGGATAAGAGCTGGTTGTGATTATAGAATTAAATATATGTGTTATAAAAGGCAAGATATAGGGAAGAAGCATTTTAAGGAACACTGGATGAATTCCATCAGCTCCTATAGCCGGTGTTTTGATGGAAAGGCAGCTTCTCAAAACATAGAAATCGCTGACGCATTCAAAGCTAAAAGGTCTGTTTGGTGGTTTTCCATCATGAAGCTTATTATAAAAGGAGTGATCAGCTGTTCGCATTGGGATATCAATGAAATTTCTATTAATTGTGTTAGGCTCTGAACTCTAGTGAACTTCAACGCGTGTTCCCTAGACGATCCCAATTTCTCTTATGGTGTTCCACATTTTCTTTACACTTGCCGAATTTTGAAATTTGTCAGCATAAAACACTAACTTTGCTTGCTTTATTGCTTTGGTTGCATCTCTTCTAGCCATTCGATATCTTTCATATAATTGGCTTGTTTTATATTTCTTCCATCGCGAGTAAGCAACATCACGCTCTTTTATTAAAGGCTTAATGTGCGAGGTAAACCATGGCTTATCCTTACTTTTAATTACCTTCGTTTGCACTGATATCTCTATATCATACAAGGCTAAGAAAAACATGGTAGTTCAAAAATGCTAACTGTTCGTCTACTGTTGAATAGTAGTATACTTGGCTCCAATCTATCTTGAAAATCTCTTCTTCCAACATAATTTGATTGGCGCGCTTGAAGTTACCAGAAGTTGACTAAATTTATTACAAAAATCCCAGTTTTAGCAAATTATTCAGCAAATGTGGAAATAATATTTAGTCAGGTAAACATAAATATGTAAGTTAGAAATTCACTGTACATATGTATATGTATATAAGTCTATTTTCTTAAGATATTATACCTATTTTAATTTAAAAATTGTATTATAGTTTTCATTTATTTTTAGACAAAGTGTTGAAAAAATGAAATTTATAATGCATATTTTACTACATTAAAATAAATAACTTAAGGATTGATTTTTATTTACATGTGATTTTATTGTGAATTTTAATTGAAGTATCTGATCTCTGTATTTAAAAGCATGCTGTTTTATAAGTAAGATTTGTTGATTTAAGAGTTTTGTTATGTTTTGCTTCTGATAAAATATGTTTTGTTGGTAAAAAAAAGCGGTGTTTTCATTTGACGTTTTAATGACGATTTCAATAAGCTATATTGACGATAATTACGATTTTTGTCCAAAAATATGACGATATTACCTCAAAAAATCTGGCAGCTATGCTTGATATACGCACATATGTACTTATGTTGTGTGGATAAACGATGGTTGGCGACAGCGCGAGTAAAGAGATGTTTGGTTGTATGGATGCCGTTTCTCTCAAATTCATTAGTGAGTTGTATATATGTAAATAAATAATACATACCAGTAGGTATATACAAAAGAAGCAATATTTATGTATAAAAGCAAGCAGTAATATTAACTCCTTGTATATATGTATATGTATATAAGAATAGGTAGCTTCCAAGCTAAAGAAAAATATTTATGTATGTACATACATATGTATAAATAAATAAGAGAAAACAATACTTATTAATCAATGAATATAGGGAGACAAATATTACTAATTCATTTTACATTTTTCTTTCGCGATGTTAACAAAAACGAGGGCCGACTTTTGTTGTTACAGGCTTTCATAACAACTTTTTTATGCCATATTAGTAAATGTACAAAAAATATCTTTGCGTTTTTTTATACTCTTCACCTATTTTGACATTTCATTTTGCAGAGTTGCCACTTAATGTCAATTGAAACACAACACTCTTTACCGGGGTTAAAAATAAGTTAGTGGAAGAAAGTGGTTAGTGCAAACCCCAAAATATGTGGTTAAAACTAACCACCATTTAAGGTGTTAAAACTTACTGAATCGCACTACAGCTGCTATGGCATAGCATTTTTTTTATCAACTTATGCAATTTCAATTTCAGCTTTCTAGCTATACTGGAAGTGCCCCATACAGAGAAGGGGCACCATAGTCCCCCAGGTAAAAAGTGCCTTACCTTCTTAGTATTCTATGTCCTTCTCCTGGTTCTAAGCTACCTATCCACCAATTTTCAGCCAAATCAGTTCTGCCGTTCTTGAGTTATAAATAGTGTAACTCACACGACTTTCTTTTATATACATATCGCACTTGTTCCTCAAAAGCGTAACAACTCAAAATTTTCAACTTTTCTCTTTTTGCAAAAAAGCAAACCACTGTAAAAATTTTACACCATTTTCTGCACTCTTTCACCAAAAAAAAATATAGTTGTATCTCTCTTTGTGATTGCAAGAGTAGTATTAAAAAAAAGTTTTTGGCCTCTATTGAAAATTCATGAATTTTAAGTTGTTATGTTTTTGAGGAAAGCGATATATAGATATATCTGCTTATTCGACGACACTTGCTAGTTTGGAAACACTTAGTCAAGACAAACTTGTGTTAAGTCGAGACACAAAGTTTTAGCAAAGACATAAACATTAGCAAAGACACGAACCAGCTCCGGGATTTTTCAAAAACTTGGACAAAAATCCCTTCAAAATCCCAGAAATCCCGGAAAATTTCCCGGTAAAATTGGCAACACTGGACGGTAATTTCCAAAAACTTGCACAAAAAACTCCTCAAAATCCCAGAACATTTCCCGGGAAAAGTGGCAACACTGGAAATTAAAAAAAATTCCAAAGCGGCAACACTGTATAGTTATCATACATAGACCAGAGAACGGGGCGATCACACCGCAACCATAAATACACCGCATATATACTTATATACTTTACTATACTTTACACATCCGAGCACTTTAAACAACGCAAGAAAAATTTGCGGTGGTGATTTGAATCGCCGTTTATTTACAGAGAGTTGATGCGATCATAATATCCTCGCTACTTTGCAATGTGTGCGTACATAAAAACAATGAGCGCAAAAACCAGTAGCAGCAAACATCGCAATCTGCATGAGCAAAACTTTTAGTATTTCGTCTTTTCATACTCTATTATTTTTTTATATTTGCTTTTGGAAGTTTTCTCCACAAACAATCAGTGATGCCAGATTTAAGATTAATCCTAAGGCGCTATCTGCTTATATTTGCATAGAAGAATTCATTCCAAAAAATTTAATTTGTTTTTATTTAGCATTTCGTTACCTGAAACGATAAATGCCCTAACTATCAACTTTATTATTTTACAAGAGAAGCGAAAAAATTGATAGAGGTAATTTTGAAAAACATGATAGAGGTATTCGGCAATTACATATACATACATATTATGTACATTCATATGAATATATGCGTCGCTAATATTTTACATTTACTGCAATTTTTGCAGAACACAAAAGCTATATACAAATTAATAGATGTTTTTTTTTTTAAATTATTACAGCTTTTGTATAATTACACAGTGGAAACGCTGTATTTACTTCATATAAAGCACACATCAATGAATGTGCTCGCATGTTCGTATACAAATTTTGTTTTTGTTGTGTACGTTAAGTATGAGTACGACTTCCGAATGTGTGAAAAAAGTAAGGCAGAGCAGTCACCGCGACCGCATATGATTGTGTATGCTAGAAGCTCAAACGTATCAACTGTGTACGGATATGGCGAATACTTGAGCAAAAGCAATGCGGTAGCGATCACACCGCAACCGCATTTAAGACGAGTATACCTAAATCACGAAAACCAGTGATCGTGAACCTCTCTGACATAGACTATACAAAAAAAAAGTTTTCACTTCAAAAAACAAAAGACTTAAGAAACAAACTTAGTGTCAGCTTTTTTCGTTACAAAACTTAGTGTCAGGATTTTTCGTTTCAAAAACAAAAGACTTAAGAAACAAGCGTTTCAAAATTTCATGATTCGGTCGCCTAACAGCTATGCAATAGCTTAAAAAGTATTCACCACTGTATAGCAGTCAGCTTATCTATCTAAATATATAAAACAGGATGTGTGTATGTATGTAACGTATGGACTCCAAAACTGTTGGGCCGATTTTGATGAAATTTTCAGGGAACCTTCAGGCGGGTGACACTGTGAAGTCTGGAGGAATGTGTTGTTCGAACGGTAAAGTTTTTTACCACCAATAATTAAACCACCTGAACCCCTACAAAGTTACATTTCCGGCGCCAATCCGATTTCCAAGCACTTCCTTAAAAACATCCGAAACCACAACTCATGTTTTGAAATGACGTCCTTCGGAGCAACTAATATCATCAACAACGCCGGTTACATGCCCACCTTTAAAGTACAAGGCCAAATCTACCACAGAATTGGATCGTTGCTCCCACTTTCCAATGATGATTCCAAGTTCCTCCAAATTTATTTCGCTGCCAATGAAGCTACATAGGTTGAACAGCGTTGCGCAATCAGTACTGAAGTCAGACGAGAAGACTGACAAGACACCGGCTGGTGAGCATGAGCGGCGCTTCAATGCACCGGTGATAGGTGACGTCGCAGTTGTTATGGTCGGTACAGACTTCGAGCGACGCGATATCATTATCCATCATTGCGGAAACTCATCGATCGTATGATGCACTACAATATCCTGGGCTTTTTCCACGGGGTGAGGATGGGTAACATTTCAACGTAATGCAGATGAACCCCAACTCAAATGGAGAGTCGACAAAAAAAGTTTCCTGTATGGACTTTTATGCTTATCGCCTTATGATCAGGCCAATGTATGAATGTAATTATTTGTTGAAATGTCGTGAAGTATTTCATCAATTCATTATCGACATGTACGCGAAAATTTAAAGTGAACGTCTGCTCTTCATTCGGTTGAATCAGCAAAAGCTACGCGTCGAAGAATATGTCCACTTGCGTGATCCGATCGCCAATGATGGAAACGCTGCGACTATCGGCCAAATGATGATCTTGCCAGCGACATACGCAGGCAGTCGGCGATACATGCACCAGTACGCTCAAGATGCTATGACATACGCTTAGAAGGAGGGACACTCTTTCTATCAGCCGTAAAAGAGAGATGTAAAACAACAAAAATCAACCGTTGAAACTAAACATTTTGTTTAGCATTGGGTAAACATACATTTATCTTATTTAGATTTAAGATTTGAACAACTTATTGATGTTTCAATTAAATTGAAGATTCAATAAATAATAAAATTATCCAAAAAAAAAAAAAACAATGTATTTTAGGCTTATTATTAATGTATACGTAGCGTTTCATTATTTTTACGGTTACAAGATTTTTATTGTTGTAGAAATGGGAGTACTTGTTAGTTGTGAAATGCCACAAAGTGAGTCTCGAATAATTATAAAAACCTGTTAATGTGTGAATTGTGCTAGTTTTTTGCATTGTAATATTTTACTTAAAAAAAACAATAAAAAAAATTTTATTGCAATGTCCTCTAAATATAACCAACAATTTCATCGTGAATGGCTAAACCATGTTCAATTAAAATCTTGGCTGGTGCAGCCTGAAAAGCACGAGACAAAAGGATTTTGCAAATAGTGCTGATGCTCTCTTTCAGCAAAATTATATGATCTTCTATGTCATGCTGAAACTAAAAAACACAAATCGATTAGAGGGTCATATTGCAGAAAATTTAATTTTGAGCAAAATTAAACTATTGTTGATAATTGTAAAGTGCAAGAAGCCGCACTAGCTTTATTTATATGTCAACATAAGTCAAATAATTCAATTGACCACCTCAGTGACTTTTGAAAAAGGATTTTGGTGGAACTGGCACACTTCGTATTCATAGAACAAAATGTACTGCAATAATAAAAAAAAATTTTAGCTCCTCTTTTCATAATTTAGCTTACGAAGGATATTTCATCATCTAAGTACAGCATATTAATGCAACAATTTATAATTTATAGGTAAATTTTTATTTATTTTTCAAATTTAGCTATTTTCTAGCTATTTTTGATCCTAATTTAGCGATAGTTTTTAGAAAAAAGTTGGCAACAGTGCAATTTTTCCGTGGCAACCTTCAAATTCTGTTGCCAACACAAGATATTAATAATGTAGACCGCACGAATACGAGTTTGAATACATATTCAACAAAAAATGTTAGCGCCAGTTTTTTTTCTTGATACTTAAGTTATAATTATTTTTATGTGTATATTAAATACCAAATTGTGATTTTGATTGCTTATTTAAAAAAAATACTTAATTAATAATTAAATGAACAACCTTGTGTATTTAAATAATAATTAAGATATTCGAATTTCCATATTTTTTTGTACATATATGTGTATTTCAGGGAAATTTTTTATATTACGTAGTGCAATTATATTTTCATAGTAATTTCATAAGAACTTTAATTGCTCACTAAAAAAATTAAATCTTATTTAAATACAACTTAAATTTCAACAAACATCGACTAATTACATACTTAAATATAAAGTTAAAAACTGGCCATCAGAACACATTGCTGAGCAATAATGTTTTGACACAGAATGTCAAATTCAATTGTGATTTCTATGAAAACTATTTTTTTGGGCAAATAGAATAAAAACGCAAACGTATAACTAAATGCAAACCACTAAAAATGTGCAAAATTTTTAAAATAAACATTCATAATGTTGATAATGGTAATTTTTTTTTTTTTTAAATTAAGCCCGTAATTAAAATTTATGATATATTATAAACAATAATATTGTGTATATTCTGCAGTAAAAAAACAGAAACTTTGCTATTTGCTTATAATATCGCTTGAAACTAAATGTAAGCAAAAAGTTGTGGTCATCAACTATTATGAATATATGGGAAAACCTCCACCTGCAAAGAGATTTGACTGTTGTATTCATGTGGAAAGTCTTAATATACAATATTTACTTACTTTTATGTGAAATATTTTAAGAAGAATTTAAAAATAAATTATTTTATTTGTATACACAATATTTTGTGCGAGCTAAGAACTTCATCACAAAAAAGCTATATAATACCTATATAACATGTATTCGAGCAAATGCTCAAGAATTTATGTTTTCAAAACTTATTATTTGTTTTGGGTTAGCAAATCTATATGAATTTCGTTGGTTACTAAATACCAACATATCAGTAGATCTTTACTATTCATGGTTGAAAAGTTCTAAAACTCATTTACAAAAGCAGAAGCAAAATACTTTTCAAAAAACTTTAGAAAGATCACAACAAATAATTATCTTCATTCGATATGAATATGTTTACCAACTACAGATATGTACCCTGCAGTTTTTAAAGTAGAAATTGACTCGAAATCGTTAGGTATTTCGCTAAGGAAAAATCGACTAACTACTACAGTGGCCACAAGTAATGCAAGAGTTCGCCTTTTAACTCTCTCACTTATGTACACGTACACGCAATCAGTACATGCATAAATGTTTACGCCTTCAATGTAAGTAACAATTGGAAGTTCGTGGGCAATGAATGTTAAATTTTTAGTAAACAAAGTTTTTTTTTTCAGGTAAAATGAGCAGAAGTCAACTAAAACGTTTCACAAAAAAAGAAAGAGAACAATTATTTGAAAATTTTATAAATATTGAAAAAAAGATATTTGATAAATAAACAAAAATCCAAAAAATTTTAATTCCTGCAGTATTTTCATTAAGGAAATATCATTAGTGATTTAACTGGTACATTTTGACTAGCGAAATAATTTCTCGACGTTCTAAATCCAATATTTCGCGCTCCAGGTGCAGCGATACAGCCTCACGTTGCAACCGTTTTCGTTCCCATGCTAGTTTTATACGTTTCTCGTCTAGTCGGGCTTCTTCGTGTCGTAGACGTTCTTTCTTATCCTTACGGCTTTCACGTTGATGATACTGATCTCGTTGCCACCCCTGACAACGACGATTACCTTGATAATTTTGATGTCTTACCCAATTGCTATCTCTTGAAGCAAATTTTGGATCGAATTTACCGCAGTAGTAACACTTAACCTTCGCTTTACTTCGTTTTTCTGCGTGTGCCTCTGCTACTGCTGCGTTACTTCCTACTTCATTTGGCGGAACAGATAATTGTCCTTCTCCGAAGTGACTTCTATTTTCCGCAATTGAAACACCTGTGGCTTAACAAGGACTCTAGCAGTTTTTTGAGCAAGTGCAAACGCAACCGTTTAGGGCAAATTTTAATTTTTGCGTAGCACACACTGCAAGTTTGACATCAGGATCATGAATGCCGCATACAAACGCCTCGGTTTTTATATCTTCCAGAAATGAGTGATTTGCTTCCGATTAAATCAGTTGCACCAAATCCTGCAGAGTCTCATTGGGCTTCTGTGTTTTCTACCTTAATTGCATCCGGTATATGTCTCGCTTATGCTCACAACCGTAATTACGTTGTAGCGCAGCCATGATGTCATCGAAATTGCTTCTGGTAAGCGCTAGTAAAATTTCGAATACCTCCGCAGCTGCTTCTTTCAGCGCCAGAATCGGCTCTGTAGCCTTTTCCTCGTTGTTCCATCCATTTTAGCTCGCAACAGT
Source organism: Lypha dubia (assembly GCA_947311025.1). Lineage (NCBI taxonomy): Eukaryota > Metazoa > Arthropoda > Insecta > Diptera > Tachinidae > Lypha > Lypha dubia. The sequence goes on from OX371260.1 coordinate 74,826,195, forward strand.
TTCAAAATGGAATTTGAAAATGTTCAACGGGGCGCTACCATCAAAACATGGCGTCTTTATTATGCTGTGAACCTCTGGCATAATTCTTACTGGTCCTCCTACACTGACTGCTGCTAATTTGATTTTTAAATTATGCACTTCACTTTGAAGATCTGAAAGCTTTTCATGAAATTTACTGACTGCTGTTACAGTGACATCTACTCTTGTTGATGATCGCAGAAATTTCCATTAGCTTCTCGCTTGTAGCTTTATATGTTTCCTGAACTTCAGCTAACAGTTTCTCATTGTTGGCCTTAGAACTTCATGAACTTCAGCTAGAAGTTTCTCGTGTTGGCCTTAGAACTTTTTTGAACTTCAGTTAAAATTTTGTTATTATTGGCTTCCATTTTGCTTATCATTGCGGCAAAAATTTAACTGAGAATCAAAGCTGCTTGACGTAGCACGAGTGCATTCTTCTATTTCCTCTTTATAATCAAATACGTATGTATGTTTTGATGTCAATACCTCTGTAGTGTATCTTAAATAATCAATAATTATAATTATCATTATTTAATATGTTCGTACACTTATTACACATACTGTTATTTGATATGTTAGTTTACTTATTACACACACTGTTAATATTAAGATGCTAAGTACAAACTCTACATTACTTTCCTGAATTACAACAATTATTTTTGTTTACCAAATTCAGCTGGATTCACCAATTGTTTCTGGAACATTTTTGCAACACGATTCACTCATTTCGAACAATTTGTCCGGAAAATCAAAGCTACCGTATGAAATACAAACATGTGTTTTATTAATTTTACAAGGTGGCAGTACAGTGACAGATGAATTAAATTTGGTGTTTTATTTGCCAAACGCACTTATTTTTTTATTGTTTAATAAGAAAATTACATGTTAAAAAAAATTAATAAAAGTCAGTTAGTTTTTTTACTGGATATAAGTTACTATGTGCTTTTATCATACATACTGCTAACATTACGAGTATGTGGCAGCTCATTTCAACTTTGGCTGAAAAAATAAAATAGCTGGCAGCTCATTTCAACTTTTTCCGGACAAAATTTAAAATTAAACCAATTCAACCAAAAAATGTTCCGAACAAATTTCGTTCCCTTTCTTCTCTCTCAAAAAAGAGAAACGTCAAACGTCATATAAAAAAAAATTTGTCTTGACAAAAAATTTGTTCCGAATCAATGTGTGAATCCAGCTTAACTAAATTACAATTACACATAAGCATTGGCATTTATTGGAATATTTTTTTATATTTAATAATACCGTTATTCTAGTATATAAGCGATGAAATTTTAATAAAGACACACATTTATTTGTCATGCCTAAATCGGCATAATCTTAAAATCAATCTTTTACTTTGCCTTCTTCGGCAAAATATTAAACAGGCATTTAAACTGCCTTTATATCATCAGCCCGTGACTTTTATTAGCGCCGGCATTGTTTTTTGAAACACAAGGTTTACTCGTCCCTTCATAAGCCATTACACCTCATATATTCATCCATCAGCCTCTTCTGGAATTTTACTTTGTTACCTGTTGTGGGCAGATTCAGCTTCCTCAGCTCCTTTTTGAGTTGCTCTACTTTAAGCTCATCAAATTACAAAGAATTATTAGTATTTAATTATACAAACTACGATTACAACATGTATTATACAAATATTTATACCTTTTCAAAAATTTTAAGAAAATTGATTAATAATAATGTTGTTATGTAATAGTATGTATGTAGGGATGATGATTTTACAGGACTCAAATGCAATTCATTAATTGAATTAGGATTATTTTTATCTAAGTTTTTACTAATATAGGTAAAACGATGAATCTCGTTATCCTATTCGAAATTGGAAAATTTTGAATACTGTGTTTTATGAAAACCATATCAGTGTGTCACCACCCCCCATTTAATCACATTACATTTTATTTTTTATCTAATAAAAATTGAGATACAAACAAAACAAGTTTTAATTCTACTTCTATGTATATAAAAATTTGTAGATATAGTGTGGATAGTAAAATCATGTTTTCCTAATAAGTTACCCCATAAAATAATTTATGATCCTCATAAAATGTTGTCTTTCTTAATTGCGGGAAAGTCCATCGCAAGGAAAAATCTCGTATACAAGCGGTCTTCCTCTAACAAGTGTGCATATATGTACATATGTACATACAAACATTTTTGTTAATGAAATATAATTTTAAATTCTCGGAAATTAAAAATATATATTTGAATATCAATATGCTGCATACATATCTGCCAGATTTTTTGAGGTAATATCGTCATATTTTTGGGCGAAAATCGTTATTATCGCCAATATAGCGGTGGCACGAAATAAACCCCAATGAAATAAGCCCCAAATCGAAAAATGAAAGAAGTCCCAAAATATTTTCAAATTTTTTGTTGGGAGGATAAAGTTTTTACGCCCGGCCGTAGGCCGGTTATGCAGAAAATGCTTCGAACGCGAAGCCGGTGTTCGATATACCATAGAGGATAAATTCCTTGCGCCCGGTTATGCACAGAATGCTTGGAACGCGAAACCGGTGTTCGATATAATTTAGAGGATAAAATTCTTGCATTTTATGATTTCTTCTTAAGCTTACTTCATCAAGTTAACAACTTTGGGGCTTATTTCATTTTGTTTGAGGTTTATTTCATTAAATGAAAAATTTGGGGCTTATTTTATTTGGGGTTTATTTCATATTTTTTGGGTCTTATTTCGTAAATTTTGCTTGGGGCTTATTTCATTTTTTTTTATTCATTTCATAAAACTTTTTGGGGCTTATTTCATTTTTCGATTTGGGGCTTATTTCGTGGTGCCAATATAGCTTATTGAAATCGTCATAAAAACGTCAAATGAAAAAACCGCTTTTTTTTACCAACAAAACATATTTTTATTAGAGGCAAAACACAACAAAACTCTTAAATCAACAAATCTTATTAAAAAACAACATTATTTAAAATATAGGGATCAATTAGTTCACTTATGGCCAATAAATGAGTGGATGATAATGTTTCATTTATTGTTAAAACCCGTTTAAATCAAAAATTTTGTTTTTCATTGCAATAATAAATCAACATTAAATAGCCAACGTTGTGTATTTAAACTTGGTTTAAGTTATGCAAATTGAACATATGTTTTCGACTGCTTGTTCTTCTTGTTTGAATAAAAGCAAATAAAATATTTGTGGCTGCTGACAAGTTGCATATAATTTTGGCATCTTTTTTCGCTATTACCCTTTTAATCGTTCTGAAAGTTGCCCTTATTCTTTTAAAACATATCAACAGTTCTTAATTATTCTTATTTATAGCTAAAATAATAATATATTTTTTTTAGATTTTTCTTTATTTGCTCTAGTCAGCTGTTTTTTTTTTGGGAAATTTTTTATATTACGTAGTGCTACCATATTTTCATCGTAATTAAATAAGAATTTTAAGTTTGACTGAAAAAATGAAAATGTGGTTAAACGAATTTTAGATTTTTATGAAAATTAACTAAAACTATAATTAAATATCCACTCATTTATTGGCCATTAGAGTTCACAATAAAATCACATGTAAATAGATTGCTTGTTTTTCCATACTTTGAAATATACTTATACATTGTATGGGAATATATAAAAAAATTCAAATTCTTTAGTTATTTTTTTTCAAATTTTTAGTTAAATGTGCATTTTAAATTTCATTTTTGGAAACACTTTTTCTAAAAATGTATAAAAGCTACAAGAAGATTAATACAATAAAAATATAATTTTTTAAGAAGATATATGTACATACATATATGTATATATACATATGTACATGTATAATATATTTTACAAATATATATTGCAATTAAACATATTGATTAATTTAGGTAAAACTGTCAGATCATAGCAGGTACATTTGCTTAGCTTTAAATAATCTTTTGAATATAATATTGGCTCCGACTTTTTCAACTATTCTGTCCATATTTGCTGAATAATGTGGTAAAATTAGGATTTTTGTACTAAATTTAGTAAAAACCGGAAACAAAAGACTAGAATCTCTCGCTTGCATATCTGATATTTTTTTCCAAAAATCCAATAGTTATATGTTTTTTATCAGGAGAATAATTTTAATTGTCTGTACTCAGTTTCTAGCCTTGGCTTTCACTTTCTTCAATAAAATAGGAAAAATCTTTTTTTATAATTTCAGAATACCAACTTTTTTTTCATTAATAATATTAAGTGGATTAATTTGACCAAGAGCTTTGTATTTAATTTTAAAATCAAATCTTGATAATATCTGATCAATAACCTCTATATAAAAATTAACACAATTATTACTACTATCATATTTTTCTTTTGCATTTATTTGTGATTCTTCCAATACGTCTCTGGCAAATATTCTCAAATAAATGTCTTCAAAATTTAAAAAATTGTGTTTGTTTCTATAATTAGTTAAATAAAAGTTTTCAGTTTTAAGCAAACTAGTTTTTAAAAAGTTTCTCATTACAATTTTCAGCAGTTCAAGGATGCTCTAATAGTGCAAATATATGTTGCAAACTTGAATTATTTAAAATCGTCAAAATTAGGGTATAAATCGTCCCATCGTCACTATGTCATTTTTAGGACCCAAAATCGTCAATATGACGATATATCGTCAAATCTGGCAGCTATGCCTGCATATTGTCACACGTGTAAAGCTACGTTCACATTTATCAAATATTTGTCGAAAAAAACGTAACCAAAAAAAAATCTAATAATTTATTTTCTTTAATTCCAGTATTTTTCTAATTTTGCGTTCGCATTTTTTAAAAGTGTATTAAAATACTTTTTTGTAGAATAATTAATTTGATTTTGTAATATAAAAAACAAGTTAAATGACAGCATCCCTAAGCAAAACTAGTGGTTACGTTTATTTGGACAAATATTTGATAAATGTGAACGTAGCTTAAGTGTGAATATATGTACATACATACATACATACATACATATGAATATGTACACTGTGTTTGCTTTACTGCATTTAAGCCCAGGTTAAAAAACGTAGTCTAAATCAGTCTTGGCCAGAAAGAGAATTTAAAAGTAGTAGTAGTGTTTATGAGTATGGATTAGTGAAACTACAAGGAACAAAATACATAAACAATACCGACATTGAATTTTTTTGTATAAATGTTGATATATGTACATAAATTAACAAAATTTTAAGTTAATAAATAGCATCAGACAAGTGTTTATCAGAAACAATATAAAAATGCCAAAACTTAAAAAACTTCAACATTTAAGATTGGTATGGTCGCAGATTTTTAAAAAAATATTGAACAAAAAAAAAAAAAATTTCCTACAATCATCCTCATTATTACTTAGCTTTTATTAAAAATCTACTATTAAATTGATAGCTTGAATAAAATAAAGTAATTGTGCATTATGTAATTGTGTAATTATAGAGGAATATCAAAAGGCAATGCGACATAAACCTACTTGTGCAAAAGCTATCATTAATGCTGGGAACATAATTGGGACGAACGACGAATTTTTCGTTGCGAATATTCGTCGTCAGAAATAGAACACATGTATTCATATGAAACTGAACACAGAACCGACATCGACGAAATTCGTCGTACGTGACGAATTCTCTGATAGATTTATTTCTATTTCATACGCCGACGAACGACGAAGAAATCAGTACAGCGTTACCATGTTTTTTTTAGTTTTAAAATATATTAGTAAATAATGTTAATTGTTACTTTAATAAGTTCTTCTTTTTATGATATATAGCATTTTAGTTAAATATACATAATTATTAATGATGAAATTTGTTTTTAATAGTTTTTTTTAATGTTTAATTTTATAAAGGAATTATTTTCTTTATACGGTAACACTATCGTTGTTATGTTTGTATGTACATATATAAAAAAAAATTTGTAATAAAAAATACACACAATTTTTTGGGATTATTATGACAACAGTTGTTTGTTCGTCCCAGTTGTGCGCCACACGACGAATTTACGCAACGAACTTTTGCCAACGAATTCGTCGTGCTAGACGAAATTCGGCGTTCGTCCCAAATGTGTTCCCAGCATAAACTGAATGAAATTGTTGTTTATTTTTTACATTTTGGTGAATATTTTTATTTTCATTCGGTTGTGTTCGGTTGTATACATATATGAAGCCGAATGATGATCAGCACCTATGTGGCCTTTTGAACATCGCTGGTCTAAATAGCTCTATTTTCTAATTTATTTTCATACTTCAGTACATACATACATATGCATTTGCACAACATATGCATACACAAGTTTATGCTCTAATGGGTAACGCAGCCAACCAGAGAAATGTTAAGTTCCGACGAAGATTCCGTCTAGATATTAGAAAAAAAATTTGTGGAGGACCAGAAAATAGAAACATACGTACCTAGATATGTATGTATTTCGCTCCCTTATTGTCTTTTACGATGTTTTGCTAAGGCCTTTATTATGATGAAATCAAATAAATGGTTTTCCAATCCAACTTTTTGTAAACTGTTCTCCTTTTTTCAAATGAGGTGCTGCGAACGTGAGTCCCTTTCCTACTTTATATGTACTAAAGAATTGCTTTCAATATGCGTTTTGTTTATTTATTGCAAAATTCAATTAGTTTGTATTCCTCATCACACCTTATTTGTGGCACCATTATGTATACTAAAGTATTGACGACCACATTAGCGGCGTCTACTGGCACTGTAAGTTAAGTTAAATATTATTTGTCTGCGTGCAGCTAGTCAGGCTATGCAACAAACAAAGTGAGAAAATAAATGCACATGGCGTAGATAGCGGATGGGCTGGGGTGGGCAAAACCCACCCAGACCCGCTTCTACCCACCCCAGACTATCTCCTTTTTTCTCAATTGCTATTTTTGTTTAAAATTTGTTGTAAGTGTATTGATATTTTCAATAGCAAAACATAAGTGTTTAGTTTGCATTTAACAAAATTTTTGGATCTGCCTTCAGATATTCCTTCAGTTGATTACTGGAAATTAAATATATATTATCCAGTAGTCGATACCATAATTTCTAATATGGAATACCGATTCCATTAGCTAAAGCTGTTAACGATTTCTTTAAAGTAGATTTGGAAGGCGCTAGCGAATTCATTATTAATTACAAAAATGTTTTGCAAATTGCTTCTAATTCAATGAAAGCTGAAGCACTAGTACTTAAGAATATGTTTAAAAATATATCCAGCGAAAAAAATTAAACTTTGATAAGCTAAAATCCAAAATTGACAAGAATATTTATCCAAACATTTACAAACTTTTACAAGTGGCAATCAGCCTTCCTAATAGTTCTGCTAGTTGTGAAAGAAGTTTCTCAGCTATGCGTAGAATAAAAACATGGTTACGTAGTGCAATGCTTCAGGAACGATTTTCAAATTTAGCAGTTTTAAATATTGAAAATGAAATACGAGGGCAGTTCGGAAACTTCTTAGCCTATCAATAAAAGAGAATAGTTAGTTTTTCAAAAATATTTATATTTTTCAATATAATCTCCAGAAACTTCAATACACTTAGTCCAACGCTTTTCTAGCAATTCTATCCCTTGATTAAAATAGTTTTCCTCAAGGTCTTCAAAATAGTGGTTTACAACTGTAATTGCATCTTCATTTGGGTTAAACGCTTGCCAGCAAGGAATTTTTTTAGATTTGGGAACAGGTAAAAGTCACTGGGAGCTAAATCAGGAGAATAAGGTGGCTGGTCAAGCAACTCGTACTTTAATTCGTTGCTTTTAGCCATTGTTAAAACACTCTTGTGCGCTGGTGCGTTGTCTTGATGAAAAATAATTTTTTTGTGTTGTAAGCCAGGACGTTTTTCTCGAATTTGTACATTTAATTGATCGAAAAGGTTGCAATACTACTCTGAATTTATTGTTTTACCCTTTTCCAGATAGTCAATCAATAAAATACCTTTGAAGCCCCAAAAAACCATTGCCATAACCTTACCAGCCGATTGAATTAATTTTGCCTTCTTTGGAGCACTTCCTCCAGCTTCAGTCCATTGTTTGAATTGTTCTTTTGTCTCCGGAGTATAGTGGTGGATCCATGTCTCATCAACAGTTATGAAACGACGCTTAAAATCCATTTTATTTCGCTTAAAACGATCCAAACAAGCTTGAGAAATGCGGCACCCATCTTGCAGAAAGCTTTTTCATCTGTAGTTCTTCATGCAAAATTAATGGACTCGATCATTTGAGATGCCCATGATATTAGCTATTTCACGCACTTTTATTCGTCGATCATTTAATACCATATCATGCACTTTGGCTACAATTTCTGTTGTTGTTGCTGTTTTTGGACGTCCACTACGTGGTTCATCTTCAATGCTTGTACGACCACGTTTAAATTCAGCAACCCAATTTTTTACTGTTGCATATGAAGGAGCACTTTCACCTAACACATTCACCATATCATTATGAATTTCTTGTCCCGATAAACCTTTTTTATGTATGTAAATATTTAATGACACCACGCATTTTTAATTTTTCCATTGTAAAAAAATCGCGGATGAGTCTTTTGTGAACACCTGTTTCTATATGAAGGAGTTGCCAGATCGAAACAAAATTTAACATGTGTTCATAGCAGAGATGGAACTTTCCAAAACACTTAACTTTTTTCTGTTTATACCGCGCTTTTTGTGCTAGGCTAAGAAGTTTCCGAACCGCCCTCGTAGTCAAATACAAAATAACATCAGAAGAGTTATTAAACATATTTTATAAAAAAAAAAGAAAACTAACGTTAGAATAATAAATTGATTTTAGTATAATTATTATTAATATATAGGTATTAAAATTGAAAATACTACATAATTACTTCTAACATTTTAAATACTTTATTTTTGTTACATTTATTGCAAACTGAATTTTTGTGATATATTTTTTAGTTTTGTTTTAATAAAAAATTATTTTGTTTTAATAAAAATAGGATTTAATTTTTCTTTTTGCGAAAGCGGTGCACTTGCCCACCCCAGAATAACACTCTAGCTACGCTTATGTAAATGCAATAATTGTTCTACTCCAGGTAGTCAGTTAATCAAACAGTCAGTAAGTGAATCCCTATTATACGAACGAAGTAACAACAGCAGCGTTGCCAGAATGATGATTTAATGTAAATATGATTTGATGATTTTTTTCTCAAATAATTATTTTTAATATTAAAAATTATGGTTTATTAAGTGTGAACATAAGCAGATACTTATTTACATAATTTGTTTGCAGCTTTTATCAAGTCAGATTTTTAAAACAATAGTAACTTGATAAAATTGAAAACTTTAATGCATTCAGTTATGTTTGTAAATACTAAAACGTTTTTTTCTAACGATATTTTGTTAAAAGAGCTCTCATTTATTTAAAGAAATATTTTCCAAACTGAATTGATGAGAACGTTATTAAAAATTGAAATGACGAGAAAACTTCGGCTTTTCAAAAATATTTAAACTTACTCGTGCTGAGAAAATCTTGGCTTTTACGAATTAATGTATACCACGTAAGTATGTATTAACATCATTTTCGAATTTAAATCGACACAAAAACGAAGAAAGTTGGGATGCTCACTTCAGTCCCGTTTTCAATTCGATTTTTCGTGACATTGTATCCGATCTAGTTTTCCATTTTGTTCTATAAAAATTTGAACAAAACAAATATTGTGAAAGTTGTGAAAATATGCAAAAACTTGATCAAATATAAATTTTTGTTTGATTACAAGTTCCTTAAGCTGTAAGAAAGCCAAAAACTTTGTAAAATATGCAAAATATTACACATCTTAATTTTGATTGAAAATCACTTAAGCTTTAAGGAATGCAAAACCTATTCTTAAAAGCATGCAAAATATTGGCTTAATTTAAAAGACTACAGAACAATATACAATATATGTGACTTGCTCCACGAAAAGGGACCTCTGCGCCGAAAAGAACTTATTGAGAAAAACGCGTTTAAAAAAAGCGCTTCGTTTTGAGCTACGTATCTGCACCGATGATTTTCATTAATTATGTTCATCTTTACAGGTGATTTGTAAAAAAACTAAAAGACATAGAAACTTGCGGTTTGTGGCATTTGAAAGAGCGTTATTTTTCCTATAAGAATCACTTAACAAGTAAAAAAAAAAATTTCGGCGCAGTGGTCCCTTTTCGTGGAGCAGGTCACATATACATATGTACATATAACAATATAAATAAAAATGATAGGAAGTCAAAGATTTTAGTAAAACAAAACCTTTCGCGGAAAAAAGCGACAATTGGCAGACATTTTCCAGCAGAGAACATATTCATATGTATACATAATATGCAACAGAAGCACAAAAAGATTTTAATAATTTTATTTAGTTTGTAAAAAAATGAAAAAAGCAAATTTTTATTAGGGACATCTGTGTTATTGTTACAAACATTTCCAATGAAATCGATACGATTTCTATCACACCTAAAAGTGCTTGATTCACTATAACCATTCGATTGCATTAAGTGAAAGTGATGATTATTTTCTTCAATATATGATTAATTTTTGTCCAAATGATTATTTTCTTCCCATATCTTCCGGCAACGCTGAGCAACAGATTAGTAAATCAATTGAAGCTAACAGCTTAAACAACAGGCGCCAGTGGGCGCCACTGACGTAATAAAAAATATAATAGTAACGACGACAGCAGCGTCATGCATGGCGCCACAATCAGACAGAATCACATTACATACTATATAGACCCGCACGCCAACATCACACGGATATAAGAAAATATTTTAATATTAGGTATGCATGTATGTATGTATGTATTAGCAAAGGCAATCAACCATTGATAACTACACACAGATACTCTCACACATATTCTCGCTAAAAACTTAATTATGACCACTCAACCATGGTTCTGTGCTCGCATTTTGCTTACTCTACTGATCTCTCATTATTTGTAGTGTCAAAATATTTTAGTTTATTCACTCACATTCAATGCTGCCATAATTTTTTTAAATAAACTGCAAATTTAGAAAAACAACCCAGATTTTCCAGTGAGAAAACTGCATATACATACATAGAACAAAAACCAACAAATTTATCGTTGATTTAATTTATTTTATAAATAAAAAAAAACGCTTTACGTACAAAAAAAAACAAATTCAAAACTGCTCAATGCTTCGGAAAACTGCAAAATGCAAAAAAAAATCTGCACATTGGGCAATGCTGCTCACATTCGCCATTTAATTTTTCGTGATCTCTTACTCGCATTCTACATTAGCTTCCCAGCGGTAAATTGAACGAAGTACCTAGATAATAATCAATGACATCAGGATGACATTTTAAGCGAACGATATAAGTACTTAAAATGTTATCTATGTGTAATCTAATTAATTTTATCCACTCATTATAACTTCAATTACAATATAGTCGAAGAGTTGGTTGAGTATATTTGCAAAAATGTTTAGGAATTTTTTTTGTCTTCTTTTAGTACACAAAAAATGCAAAAAAATATATCCACTCATTATAACTTCCATTACAAAATAAGCGAAGGGTTGGTTAATGTATGTTTCTTCTCTTAATACACAAAAAATGCAAAAACAAAAATGCCGTAATAGTGGCATTAAAAAATATACAAAAATTGTTTCAATTCTTTTTCTGTTTGTTAGTTTATCGTTGATCGCAGAACATAAAGCTTACACCACAAGTAAATTTCTAAAAAGGTATTTACATATGTACATATAAAATCATTGGGATTGGTGGTACTATGTTCTAGCCTTCGCTTACAAATGCAAATTAAACCGTAATGAACGTGCATTACACCATAACTTGCTAAGATTTATTGATGTATCATTAACGTTGCTTAAGACTTCGCTTATGAAGTAAACGCAATTGAAATGCGAATCACTGACATCGCTGCTTACTCTTTAAGCGAAAGCGCACCGATTAAACGACCTATGACACTCCTATGCTAAATTTAAGTAGTAATATAAGCGACAGAATCATCACTGATAGCTACTAAATATTGCTTACATCAGCGATTAAATAATGACAATTTTTACCGCTGGGTTATTATTTGTTATAACATTAACATAGCGCCAGCAGAATAACAGAACTAAATTTGCTCATTTTTTTCTATATGGGGAATATTAGTAAATGTTCATGTGCTCTTTTACCACAATTTTTAGGGTGGAGTGGCAGAGACAGCAAATAGCTTTTGTTTGTTGTCTCGTTTTTTCATCGTTGTTCTGATAATTGTTCTGATAACGATGTTCTAAGAGAAACAAAACATTAATATCTGCGGTCTATACTAGCAAAATTTTTCTCCTAATAAATGTTATAACTAGGCTTGCCACCCGTACTTTATAATAAAGTATTGTACGTTTTTTTGATTAATTGTACTCTATACTTTATAGAAACAATAAAGTACACCAAAATACTTTATTTCGCTTGATTTGATTTATCTACAATTCAAAATAGATTCGGGTTATATTAGTCATTTGTATACGTTTTTTTGCAGTGGCGATTCTTTCTTAAGACTATGTCATGGCAAAAAAATTAACCTTTTGTCTGCACCGGAACTGACCAGGGAAATTCACATGAAGTTTTTATTAGAGTACCTGAATAAATGGTTTGATTTTAAAAATACAAACAATTAGCAATAAAAATTTAAAGAGCAAAGTTGAATTTGATATCTAATATTGTTAGCATAAACGAAAATTTAAATTTGCAAAAACTTAATATAAATATGGATGATCTTTATGGAGAAATTGCGTCATTAAACAAAATTTATGATCAGATATACAGTTCTGAAGGTTTTGCGGAATTATCTACAGCAAGTAAATGGCAGCTATTATTTAATAAGACTGATGATAATTTATCAAATTTGTATAAAGTAATTTCATTTTTAAAAGCAATTGGCGAGACGAAAGAAACAAAGCGTTTCTGAATCTGATAAAAAATGAATTAACTATTTACTTTAATTTAAATATGATAATTATTTGATAAAACTTGCGAAAAGCAATAATAAATACGTTTTCAAATATAACAAGAAAAATAAATTGTACTTTATTTTTATACTGTACTTTTTTAATAACTTACTTTTTTTTCATAACCTTTAACAACCAATCTACTTTAATTGCAAAAAAAAAAAAAAAAGGTGGGAACCCTAGTTATAACAAATAATAAGCTAATGTAGACTGCGAGTTATCTGTGTGTTAATGTTCAGCGTTAACAGCCAGTGATGGTATTTGGGTGATTTTTCAAGTTTTTTTTTGTGATTTTTACCTCTTCATAAACGCGAAATTTATTTTACATACCCGTTTTTGAAAAGCTGGCATTTACAGTGAAATTGCACAATTTCTCACAGTGCTTTTTGTGCTTTTTTGTATAACTAGAAGTACGGTCACAATTGCCCAAAAAATACGAAACCATTAAATCATTTTGCTATATTCTGTAATTCTCGTAGCTAAAGCTAAATCTCGATCACTAAAATTTTTAAGGCGAAAATTTTAGCGATTTTGCCAAAAAGGTATTCTGTAACTCTAATCGCTTAGCTGAAATTTACTAAAAATATTTTGCTTAAATTACCTTTTAGCACATTCAAAATAACGTTGCTTATATTTTAGCGTTTCAAACTAGAAAAGTTGCTTATACATATGTGTTTAGAGAATGCTAATATATAACATTTTAGCGATATCAGCAAACGCCAAAATTGCGGCGAATTCAATTTTTATGACATTGTCTAATTTAGCATTAGGCATCACAGAATTCAAACGATTCTAAAACGATTTTAGACATTTTTAGCGATGGAGATTTAGCTTTAGCGAGTTAGAGTATATAGCTGCTGAAGAACTTTGTTGACAAATAATTTTTATACATATATTACAAAACTTATTATTATTTAGTGCAGATAATATTTTTAAAACAGTTAAAAACTATATCATAGATTTTATACACCGTGAATCAAATACATATAAGTTTTTCTAGCAAATATTAGGCTGCATACATGGATAAAAACAAAAAATTACCGACATTTGCTGCATAGAAGTCCACAGTTTCAATGATTCTTTGGGAGAAAGCCATTTATTGTAGTTTTGTTTTACGATTATATCGCGACATTTAATTTAATAAATTAGTTTCAAACAAAAATGTTAGCAACCGAATGTCTTTAAAACAAAAAGTACTTCATTTTTTTATATTATTAAAAAAAATGCTTAAAATATAATTAAGGTATGAATTTTAGAAGAACTGCATGATAAAACACGTACATAGCTAAGAATGTACATCACTCCAATAAATAAAACAGAATGAACATAGAAGATTCACAAACCAAGTCTATCGGCTTAATTAAACAATATACAGGAAAATATTAAATTCCCAAACCATTAATATGCAAAACAAACTGTTGATAAAAATTTTCATGTGACTTAAGCTCTGTACAGACGGTTGTCAGATCTAACAATATTGGTAGATCTAACATTTTGCTGGCAATGTACTGACAATACAAAATTGCCAGCACAAGCTTTATTGTCAGTTCACACGGTTGTAAGAAAATTGTCAGAAAAGCTTTTAATTTATTGTCAGACAATAAATTTATCTAGCAACGTTGTAAGTCAATAAATTGTCTGTTTACATAGTTGTTAGATATAACAATAATTGACAGATTCTCTCAGAGAGCATAAACACCATGAAATGTATAGAATACTTTTAAGAGAAAGAGAATACAGTCGGAATCGGCTAAGCGAAAATTTATGTTTTTCATTTCAGATTCATTTTAAAAACTGAAATATAAGCTTGTAACTATATTTGAAAATAATAAATAGTTAATTATATATAATTGAAATGAGCAGTCGCTAAAAAGTATTTCGTTGCCAGTAAATTAATAATGTTTTCTTTTAAGTGGTGTTTGTTTTATATAAATTATCTTATTTCTAACCGAAATATGTTTCAATTAAACGGGGTTACTTTTAAGCGGATTTTTTTAAGCGATAGTAAATGCTTTGAAATTGATAGAAAAAACTAAATAAAAATTTTTATTTTCAGTTAAGCAATCTTATCAGAATTCGACTGTAATAAAAGCTTTTGCTTGTTTATTTACTGACAATGAAAAAATTGTCATATTCACAAAACTCGAACATCTGACAATAAAAAATTGTCTGACAATTACCTGGCAATGAAAGCGAATTGTGTTCTCACGATTGTCAGATGTCTGACAATTTTTTGATATTTTGTAGTATAACAATTCAATGACAATGGTTTTTCTGGCAATGTTGTCAGACAAAAATTGTTAGTTCTGACGGTTGTAAGAAATTTTCAACACATTTTACTGACAATATTGTTAGATCTGACAACCGTCTGTGCAGAGCTTTATCAGAATCAATAACTAATAGAGAATATTTAAATATGTATATGATTGTAGTCTCATTTTTCTCTCTGTTCAAGTTATACGAGCTTGTAGATTTTCCTTACTAATAAAATAATTCGATAAAAAAAAAAATAGAAATCAAAAAACTAATAATTTAAGAATAATTAAATTTTATTGATTAAAATATTTTATATTTAAGTATCTAATAAGGTGTTTGAGCATTTCATATATTAAAACACATACACTTTTCATACATTGACGATTGAAGCAAAAAATAAATGAAGTAGTTCAAAGAGTTTATAATTTTATCGTTTTTTAAATCTAATTTCAAGAAGAAAATCCATGTTGATCTCATTCCCAAATTCAAATAAATTCGTTATTACTGAATTGATGAAAATCAACAGTAAAAAAAGAAGTTTACAATCAACATGCACTGGTTACTAAATTTGTTTTAACTGCATGTTTAACCTAAATCCAACCTGTTTGTCATCACTTGAACCCGTGATTGAATTCCATTTTTGTCATGTAATTTTTTGCTGGTGATTAATACGAAAAATAAAACATTTACTTTTAATAAAAATATTACAGCTTCTATGTATACGATTATTAAATATAAATTAGTAAATTCAACAAATTTAAAAGTCTTATTAGCACATTTCCACGTCTACTCCATATAATTGCTGTACAAGAAACATGGATTCCGAAAGATTTAGTACAATTATACAATATTGCCGGTTACTTTCCTATACATTGTTGTCGCACTGACGGTGACGGAGGAACTTCTATATTTCTGAGTTGTGATCTACAACATCAAATTGAAGCTTGCTCAAGCAATGATTATTTTGATGTTATTGCACTAACCATAAATTGCACTAGAATAAATGGCAAATGTTTGAAAATAGTAGCATTTCATAGATCACCAAAGTGTTTAATAAATACATTTTTACCTCTCCTTGAACATAATCTCCAAAGTTATGGACGCAGTCCATGTATACTACTGGGTGATTCCAATATTGACCTTCTAAACGTATCATTGTCCGCAGACCTATTGCACTTATTAAACAACTATGATTTTGAAATCTGCCATTCACTAGTAACGCGATCTGAGAGCCAAAAATGTATTGACCATGTCTACAGTAATATTAGCAACTACCTACGAATTGATAGTGTGGAATGCGATCTATCTAATCACAACTTTATATCTTGTGGTATTAATATGGAGAAGCAAATCAAGGAGTTTACAGAAGAAGTTCGTTTAAAGTGCAATTATGATGATGTTAAGATGTATGTCCAGGAAAATTTACAAATGATAGGTGAATCCAACGATCCATCGGAGGACACAAACTCATTGATATCATGTCTTAAAAATGGTGTGGAGCACTGTACTGTCAGAAGGGAAACAAAGACAAATCTAAAACAGAAAATAGCTCCATGGATAAATGAAAATCTATTAAAATTAATTGACTACAAAAATAGTATTCTGAAAACTAGAAAGAAAAGGCCGAGAGATGTTGTTATAAGGGAAAATTAAGAAGAATAAGCGCAGTAATTAAAAAAGCTATGCGTGAGTCAATGAATAACTTTTATATTAACACTTTGAGTGAGGCTAGTCTAAATCCTAGAAAATGTTGGAAGTTCTTAAATAATACGCTTGGCCGGGCGTCTAATGAATCAATTAAAATAAAAAACGCTGATGGTGAACTAGTTATAGATGATTCTGTATCAGTTAAAACAATAAGATTGCAAATAGACTAAGCTGTCACTGATAACTGTAACTCCTTGCGAACGTTGACTCAACGCAGCGATCGGTTTGAGTTCTTCAACACTAGTCTGGATGAAGTATACTATGTAATATCAAATCTGTCCCCTAGAAACATATCCCCTAGACTTTTGTTAACATGCATTGACGAGCTAACACCATTTATAGTAAATATTTTTAACAACATTGTAAACACAAGCATTTATCCAAATATTTTGAAAATACATAAAGTAATCCCAATTCCAAAGGAAAAAAATACTTTATACTTGACATGTAACGACCTATAGCTGTGCTCTCGGTAATCAACAATGTCTTTGAAAGAATTTTTTATAACCAATTATCAAACTACTTGCTAAATCACCGTTTATTAAATGATTTCCAATATGGTTTCAGAAAAGGTTGTGGCACAGAGGAGGCAGTCGTTAATGTGGTAAATTTTATCTGCAAAGGTCTTGACGATGGACACAAGGGCGTTTTTGGTGTTTTTTATGATTTGTCTAAAGCTTTGATTTAATAGATCACAATATATTATTAATCAAACTACGATATTATGGCATATGTGGCAGGAATTTGGCACTTTTCAAAAGCTATCTTACTACTCGTAAACAATTTGTTCAAATTAACTCACAAAAAAGTTCTATTGGTTCTGCTGAATGTGGTGTTCCTCAAGGCAGTGTTTTGGGCCCGCTATTATTTATAATATATCTTAACGATATAAAAAACCTTCACTTAACTGGGCAACTCTTCATATACGCAGATGATATCTCCCTTTAAGGATGAGAAGGTAGTAAAGGTGTACATGGAACGAGATGCAGCTCTACTGGCTGAATTTGTTAGAATTAACAAACTAGTATTAAACGCTTCCAAAACCAAAATGGTTAGATTCGCACCATGCAATCAGGGGAATAGAGATTTAAGCATTTTCGTTGATGGAAATGAAATTAGAGAAGTGTTCTCTGTTAAGTATTTAGGCATACAACTACAAAGTAATATCTCTTGGTCTCAGCATATTCATAGCCTTAAATCAAAGACTGCCTGTTCTACCGGCCTTTTATACAAATTTAAAAATAAGTTTAATCGAGAAACCAAGCAAATGATTTATAATGGCATAATACAAAGCCATCTCAACTACCTTGCTATTTTGTACGGTTGGAAAAAAACGACTGAGCTAAAATCTCTTCAATGTCTGCAGAACAAAGCATTGAAAGTTGTCTCAAATCTTCCTGTTACGTACTCACACATCTATTGTACAATGTGGAGTTTAAAACGATTTTGCAATCCATGGTATTTACAAAATGCAAATGATGCTGTATGTTTTCAAATGTGTGCACCATATCGGACATCACTCAATACAATTTTACCGGAACCAATCATTGTTCAACACACGCAATAGTAGTAATTTAGCTGTTGCTAGATGTAGACTGGAATTAACCAAGCAGCGTGTCGAGTATATGGGTACACGTGAATTTAACAATCTACCTCATCAACTAAAGGTATTAAGTAGAGTTTCAGTTTTTAAAAACTCTTTAAAACGCTTTGTTCTATCTAACATTGAAGAACTTCTCACATAAACTACTTTCTACTTATCTTTTAGAATTAATTTGTACAAATGTAAATATATATGTATATGTATAATTATATATAATTCTAATTAATATTCTGAATTTTCTTTTTTATTTCCTCTGTATATATTGTAATATATGCTTTAACTGCCAACTTGCCTCAATACTCGTAATGCCTTTAAGGCGCTGAGGTCTATGATCAATATGAAATGTATTTATAATTGAAATAAATAAAAAAATGAAAAAAAAAGCTAATGAGAGAAATTTAATATGTATTGTTTTTATATAAAATATAAGATTCTTGCTATATCCGTGTGTTGGATAATTACAGTTCATTGCGTTTATTAGGGGTTTTCCAATAAAAGTGATATAATTTCTTAAAAAAAAACACTTACTGTTAAGGAAATTCAAAAGTTTTTTATTTAATGTGAAGTAAAATCGATACAATTTAGTTCTAAATAAAACGTCATTCAAATGGCCTCCACGAAGTCTTCTGCAGGAACGAATTCGATGAACTAAATTTTCGAGGACTTTTTCCACTAAATCAAGTCGTATCTCATGAATGGTACGTTCAGTATTGCCTTGTAAAGCTTGAAGAGACTCTGGTTTATTTCGAAAGACCAATGACTTCAAATAACCCCACAAGAAATAGTCTACTGGTGTTAAATCACAACTTTTTGGAGGCCATTCAATATCACAATTTCTTGAAATAATCGAATCTCAAAAATTTTTCGCATAGTTTCACGTTGTTCCAAAACAAAATCAGCAAATTCGCGACGTTGACGGTGGTCCAATGGCTTTAGTTCTTAAGTAAGAACAATTTTATACGGATGCAAAACCAAATCCTTTCTCAAAATCCGCCAGGTTGTGGTTTAAGACAGTCCCAATTGTTGAGAACGTCTTGGAATCGACAAATTGCGGTCTTCAGCAACACTTGCCTGACGGCAGCAATAGTTGCATTACTTCGAGCGGTTCTTTGTCTTAAGCTATAAACACATAGACCACAGCGAGCAGGAGGGTGCAATATGTCAAAAATAAAGCACACGAGCTTATATGAAGTTGATTATTTTCACGACAGTAAGACAGATTGTTGTCTATGCTACTTTTGCTGTTGCTGCCAAATTATACCAATTTATATTTTCATAAGCAGCAATAAGCTGATACAAAGCTGTCAATATAATATAAATGTTACGGCAATGAGAGCTTAAAATATTTATAATATTTTTTTTTTTTTTTTTTTTGTGGTAGTTTTATTATTTATTGAATCTTCAATTATAAATTTTTCAAATCTTAAATCTAAATATATGTACTTTAATATACATATGTTTAGCCAGTGCTAAACAAAATTTTTAATTCCAACTGTTGATTTTTGATGTTTGACATCTCTCGTGTACGGCTGAGAGAAAAAGTATACCTCCTTCTCAACCGGGTGTGGCCTCTATAATTTAGAATGTTGCGCGCAAGTGGATTTGGGTGTAATACTAGTTTTTCAATATATTTTTTTGCGTGTTTTGAAAATACTGTCTTCACCAACGGAACATCAAGATCTTCGTGAATTCGCTGATTTCGGATATACCAGGGGGCTGCAGTAATTGTACGTAGAATTTTGTTTCGTCGCCTTTGAATTTTTTCTACACTTGATGCTGAGGCAGTGCCCCATAACTGGATTCCATAGAACCATATTAGTTTCAGGATCGCGTTGTATAACAAAAGTTTACAGTCAAGACTTAATATAGAATTTCTTCCAATAAGCCAATTCATTTGGGCTGCTTTTAATTTCATTTGTGCCAACTTTGCGTCTATATGCGATTTCCATGTTAAACGATATTTTACTACAGTGTATTGCGGTATAGTCTCGGTGTTGATTTGTATAGGCGGGCATGTTTCCCTGCGTAAAGTAAAAGTAACGTGTACACATTTCTGCTCATTCACTTTTATCCGCCATTGTTTTAGCCATGTTTCTAATTTTGAGATGTACCCTTGTAGATTCCGGGAAGCTTCTACAGGATTTTCATGAACGCTTAGAAAAGCCGTATCATCAGCATATGTTGAAGTGTGAATGATACTGCTTAACGGTAAGTCAGAGGCATATATTAAATAAAGTAAAGGACCGGATTCAATCGACTGCGGGGGGCTTGAAAAATTGCCTTCCTTAACTAGAAATTTTCGTTCCTCTAGATAGCTTTTTAAGAGCCTGACGATGTTTGCGGGTATATTTTGTGTTAATTTGTGGACAAGACCTTCGTGCCATACTTTATCAAAGGCCTGTGCGACATCAATAAAAAGCGCTGAACAATATTTCTTTTTTTCAAAAGTTTCTCTAATAACATTCACAAGTCTGTGAGTTTGTTCAATAGTGTTATGCTGACTGCGAAAACGAATTGATGATCTGGAATACATGCACGGCTAGTTACTATAGGAGTCAGCTTGCTCATGTACAGTTTTTCAAAAAGTTTCGACACATTGGACAATAAACTGATAGGCCGATAGGATTCAACCTTTGTATGATCCTTACCGGGCTTTGGTAGCATAGTAATCATCGAAATCTTCCATTCTGCCGGATAGTATTGCAGTCGCAAAATACTATTAAAGATGAATAGTATTATTCGTTTTGCAATGAAAGGCAATTTTTGAAGCATTTTGTTGCTTATTTTGTCGACACCTGGGGCTTTTCTGTTGTTAAGACTAGTAATAGCCTTTTCAATCTCCACAATGTTGAATTTTAGCGATATTTCTGGTAAAGAGACGACTGGTGGCAGTTCAACAATATCAGCAGAAATATTCGGAGTGAATACTTTTTCTAAGTGTTTAACAAAAAATGCACCTTTTTCAGCATCAGTTTTTGCCCAGTCACCATTAGGGGCTCGTAATGGGGGTTTGCATATCACCGGCCTTTTTAGTCCTCTGGCTGCACGCCACAGTGAATAATCTTTTTGTGGTGTTGCATCTAGCTCTTGAAGGAATTTTTGAAGGGAAGCTGGTTTTTGTGTTTGTAAAACTTTTCTGAGCTGTTTGGTACATTCCTTCAGCCTTAACTTTAACTGAGGGGATCTTTAACGTTGCCATTCTCTTCGAGCTCTCCGTTTTTCAGTCAATAGCCTATCTATATCTACAAAAAATATATTGATAAATCTCGCTTGTTGATTTGGTTGAATTGAAGAAGCATTAAGAGCAGCTTGTTTAGCATGTGCTTCAAACAACCTAATAGAATTTTCAATGTCAGTAGGTGTTCTCAATGGCATATTTGCCGTGCATTGAGCACTCAAATATTTTTTGTATTTCAGCCAGTTAATACGTGCAGATGTCAGCGGTAAATCACATGTTGGTCTTGCGGTTGTGTGTGAGTAAATAGTGATAATAGTAGGCGAGTGATCTGAAGACAAATCCAAAGATGCTTCTACTTCCATCATTTCGCTGGGCACACCTTTCGAGATTCCAAAGTCGATAACATCAGGAATTTTTTGTCGATCCGTTGGCCAATACGTTGGCTTACCACTTGAAACTTGAAACTCATTTTTGAAATTGTGTCAAACAAAACACGACCCTTAGGACTCTTTAAATGTGAACCCCAAAATGTGTGTTTAGCATTGTAGTCGCCAGCTGCTAGAAAACGGGACCCCAGTGTTATATAAAATGCGGTATATTGACTCTCTGAAATTGAAAACCTGGGAGGAGAAAAAAAGATGATATCACAAGCTTTTGATAAAAATTTTCAATACAGATATTTGTTGCTTGAAGATATTCTTCACGAAGGTCATTTAGCAGGTAGTGTTTTATTCGAGTTTTTATTAGGATTCCAGAGCCACCACGAGCTCTACCTCGCGGATCCTTAGTATCGTAGAAATTATATCCACTAATTTTAAAACAGCTTCGAGACGTCAAATGAGTTTCTGGGATAAGCATAACATCGATTTGTTTATCCGGAAGAAAATATTCTAATTAATTTTTATGTTGTCATATGCCGTTTGCGTTCCAAAAAGAGATTCTTGAGTTCATGGTTTTTTCAACACAGCCTGCAACAAGGTAGACTGCATTTTCAACATTTCCTGCATCATACAGGACATGTTGAGAGTAAATGTATTTACTGTTTGTATTAGGATCTCTATCGAGGCTTCAATACGACTAAAATTATGATCTGATTCTTCATTAGCTGGTACAGTTTTTTGCGCCGGAGTGTGGTTACTCCGTATGAAAATGTACTATTAGCTTTTTGTTGAGTAAGAGTCGTGTTAGACTTTAAAACATTTGAGTATTGATTTATGGCTAGACGACGGTTGAGGTAACTGAGGGTAGTTTAAAGGGGTGTTGGCCTGATCGGGAGCAGCATTTGTTTTTCTGTTCGACGAATTTTTAAAAAATAGTAAAGAGGGCAGCCTCTATAGTTAGCAGTGTGGTTTCCATTGCAATTGCCGCATTTTTTTGCCTTGCTATCACCTTTTATTTTGTCACAGTTAGCGGTAATGTGCAACTCACCACATACAACGCAAACGGTAGGCAACTTGCAATAAGTTTTGGTATGGCCAAATTCTTGACAGTTCATGCATTGGATGGGTCCATTTTTTTATGTGGCATCTCAACTGTAACTCTTCTGTGTAACAAGTACTTTAGGTTATAGATTGCGTGCGATTGATTTTTTTAATTTTCAAGTCACCTGGCTGTAGCTCGACTCTAAAAATAGGTTGGGGGATTTTTTCCCTATTTTTGATATTAGAAACATTTTTAACTTTGAAGCCATTATTTTCAAGGCCAGACTTATGGGTCGATTATGGATGGCAACCGAACCACAGTTGCGTTGCCAGTTGCTGAGAATTGTATTACGGATGGCAACTGGCAACTGAGAGCTGCCAGTTTCAGTTGCTATTTAGTGCTTTTCTGGCAACCACAAATTTTCAGTTGCCGGCAGGCAACGCAACTGAAGTTCGGTTGCTATCCATAATCGAGCCATTAACCTCTTCTGGATCTACACTAGAGTCTATACCTTTTATTACGACGGTTAGACCTTTAGCACTCTTTAATTGGTACGTATAAAAATTTTGGTTTTTTGACTCAAGGTCAGAAACTATTTTTCGGTAATTACTTTCTTGCACTACCTGTTTTTTTGTTTCGTTAATATTTCCGCGCCTAATTGGAGTTACATAGAACTCATTTTCTCCAATTAAGGAGATAAGGCTTTTTACCAAAATACTACAGTTCTGCTCTCTTAAATATATCGGTGAAGGTTTACTCGACCTTGTTGTAGTTGTGTCTTCATTGGCTTGTTCAGATAAAATCGCGAAACGATTTTCGGAACTTTTTATTTTGTTTTTACCATCTCTGGGAACTTTCGCTGTTGAAGCTATTTGAGCTGATTTTGGACTTCTTCCCCTTTTTAACACGGTTATGTATCTGTCCATTCCTGTTTGAATTTTATTATCATTTATTGTAATCACCGCATCTACCATTTTGTGCACGTTGTTGTTGCTTCTTGATCACTATTTAACATGTTCAGAGATAATGATCGCGCACGAGTATTTGTGTTTTCTGTTAAATTCAGGTTTTTGTTTAATTAATTTTTTTTATTGTCGTCATCAGCAACTAAAGTTATATCAAAGACTATAAATATATGAAGATGTAACACTGCAATACATTGTACGGCAAATGCTTAATTTGCTAGTGGTTTTAGTACTAAAACCACTTTTTTCAAGAGAGTCATTGATTTTCTCAGAGAATTTATTATTCTCATGTCTCTACTATTCATTAAGATATGTATACATGTGTTCATACGTTTGTGTCTTTGCATACACAAGTATGTGTGCATGTGTGAACATTTAATAACCAAACGAAAGATTCCATATAAACAAACAAAACAAACAGCCTTTGCTGCAATAGAGTCATAATTCAAAAAAGCTTGTTTGGCAGGAAACGAATTAAAAGTCTAGAATTTACCTATAAATCAATGGTAAAATATTCTTCTCCCAAGAGAATAATAAAATACAAATATCTTTCATATTTGTATGAAAATTTTGCACAATATAAAAATTGATATCGCGATTAGTTATATATTAGCTCAAAAATGACATATTTTGAATTATGACGCTTTTGAAGCAAAGGCTCGTTTTGTGTTAGCACAATATATGTATGTGGACATAAGATACGTAAAGCTAATGTCGCTGATTCTTATTTGAATGGCAAATACATGTATGTATTTTATTGTTGTACTATTGCAAGAACATCGATTCGCACCGAATTTAATATTATTTAAAATTGGAAATTTATATAACTATGTATGTATATCTACTTATATATATAAAAATAACGTGTCACGACGTTTGTTTTCGCTAATTTCCGAAACTACTGGACCGATTTAAATGAAATTTCGCGCAGATATGTTAACAGTGTATAACTTGAAATATAGGCTATATATGTATGTATTATTTTGAAAATGAAATAGAAAAAATTGCTTTTTGAATAACCTGGTCATTTATAAACAGATTTTCAAAATTATTGTTTTGTTTGAAAGGTGTTCCCTGCAGTTGGGTCTCATAAATTTGATCTGCATTTTAACAAGCCATTTCAATCAAGATCCGTTGGAAAACTTATTTTCATATATATGTACGTGCCAAGGGCGGGCACTGCAAAAATCCTTCGGTTTATGAATTAAATGTCGCAATAGCTAAACTGTCATCTCTAAAAATAACTCAATTTAGTACCTCATCGAATTGTGCTAAAGACGATGCGATATTTTTACCTATAGAGTTTCAAACAATTTTAGAGGATACTCAAAGAAGTGGCAGTACATCAGAAAGTACTCACATTCCTGACGTAGATGTTACAAATATATTAGCCGAAAATGAAGATTATTTTAATGAAGATGCTGATTGTTTTAACTCTGAAAATATTCCAATAGAGTTAACATCAAGCCGCTATTTCGTTGGTTACATAGCTCAACGGATATCTTGTGCTCGCTGCCGTATGGATATAATAAAACCCGCGCAAATTTTGTCATATCCATCAGAAATGTTTGTACATGCAAAAAATTATGATAAAAATTCAGATTTTGGAAGTTTGTGTGCTCCATCAGACTTATTTTTTGCAGTATGTAAGATTCATATAAAAGTTTTCGAAAAAATTTTTTCTGAATCCAAAGAAATAAAAAACATAAAAAAACTATTGTTGAGCAATGTGTAAATTGCACCAAAAATACAATATATTCCTTTTGGTTTCAAGAAAACAGCGTATGCTATAAGCACAGAATGGAGATGCTAAATTTATTAATTCTTACACTTTTACGAAAGCATTCCTCGTGGGAAACATACAAATACAAATTAACGAGCGCAGAAAAACTTAAAATTTTGAAACAATAAAACATATGCTCAATCCAGAAAATTAATAAATATGTACCAATCACCAAAAATAATTACATTTCTTGTGCTAGTTATCATTTATTAAAAAGATTTTAATAAATTTTATTATAGTTTTGTAAACACAATAATAAATTTTATGGTTTTCGAACTCAGGTAAGCGCACGTTTTATTTGATTTATGCATATACATACTTACATACATAGATATTCTAACTACATATACAATTGAAAATTCTAAAATAAAATATTTAATAAAACAAATGAGTATACATAGTTCGGTCCGAATCGACATAAATGCAATAGTACAATAACAAAAAACGTAATTTTACCCTACAGCCATAGAAATCGGTCGCATTGGCTTTGCACTGTTTATTTGCACATGATTTATGTATATGAAAACAAGAAACTGCTTTTAGTTGTTAATATTGTTATTGAATGTGCTTTGCACAAGAAATATAACACACACCCAAACACATTTCTCAATAAGCATCATTTATATGTGTAAACAACAAAAAAAAACCATAATTTCTGTGGAAAATAATTTCTTGTAGAGTTAAAAAAAACAAAAATGTTTCAAAAACAACAACAAAATAAACTTGACAAAATTATTACTACATACATACTTATGTACGTAGATATGTATGTATGCCTAAAATTTTTGTGGTCTTTTCTCTTGCTACTTCCCCCCACAGCATCAATAAACGCAAACAATTTTTGTTTTTATTCAATGTTCTACGTGCAATATCTTTATATATTTATAGTCTTTGGTTATATATTGTACATTCCTACTGCTTGTAGGATTATTGTTGTTTTTATCAGAAGATGAACTCATCAGAGTTCTCTTTTTGTTTATTTTCACATATGTATTAGTTTGTGTATGTAAATATTAAAATAAAACCAGTAAAATAACTGTTCAATAAATGTTTTGTTTTTTTATATTTTTTGTGACTTGAAATTTTTTTTTTATATTTTTTTATATTCAGTTGCGACGATTATAAAAACGCGTCTGTTCACTACGAGAGCACAGATAACCAGAGATGACAAAAAACAAAAAAATTGAACTTGGATCATATATTATTTGTCATAAGTAAGCTTCGTGAAAAAGAGACAACATTAGTGTGTTTGTTATGAAAGTAAACAAAACCAAAAGCAAAAAAAAGTTCAGTTTTTAGTGGAAAATGCTACATAAAATCACGCTTAAATTTAATAAAATGTGATAATATTAAGTATTTACGGCATATAATCCAAAAATAAAGTGATAAAACAATTTAGTGTGTGCTTATATACTCTGTATATTAAATTTATATACATACGTACATATATGCTGTAAATTTGCCAAATGGTGGTTTTTTGCTTACATACACACATACATACATACATACATACATACATACTTGATAAATTCTGATATTTTGCAGATGTAAATATATACTTAGTAATAAAATACAAACGATGAGTGAAAAACCAACTTAAATTAATTAATTAATAATATTTTTAATGTGAAGTATAGAAATATATGGATATTTAATTAGTTTTGTGATATATAATTTTAATTTTGATAGAAAGACAGCACAAAGAAAAAAAACGAAAACGAAGGATTGTATGAGTGTATACAAACCAGTATGCAAAATCTTCCGTCTCGTGTCATCTCTGGTTATCTGTGACGAGAGTTGAAACATTTACATATATTGCACACAAGCAAAAAATAAAATAAAACCAGTAAAATAACAGTTCAATAAATGTTTTGTTTTTTTTTATATTTTTTGTGACTTAAAAATTTTTTTCTGTTCACTACGAGAGTTGAAACTGAATGAATGAATATTTATAACATAACAAAATTAAAATAAATAAATAAATTGATGTGCTTTTATATTTTTACTCGATATTATAAAGTTTTGAGCTGGTAATTTCATTTTTATTTTTGTGAAATATTTATATGGTAGCTCTGATATATGTACATACATACATATGTATGTAGTAAAACATATCCGCACAAAAACACAAATGTGCAAATAAGGCCAAGTTCCTATCCAAAGATGGCATTGTACCTATCATGAAAGTTGTCCTTATTTTGATCTCAGTACTTCTTACGGCCAAAATATTTTGGATAGGAACTTGGCACATTTGTGTTTTTGTGCGGGTCTCACTTCTTTTTTCTAAGTTGTTTTTGTATAAATATTTATATGTATTACTTATCTTGGCCTACCTGTGTACGAAATTTCAGCTTTCTAGCTATACTGGAAGTGCCCTATACAAAGAAAAGGCACCATAGTCGCCCCCGAAGAAAATTGCCCGTTTAAAAATTATTTTCGTTAATTTCTCATCACGACCTACTTGTGTAGCAAATTTCAGCTTTCTAGCTATACTGGAAGTGCCCATTACAAAGAAGGGGAACCCTAGTCCCTCCAGGTGAAAAGTGCCCGGTTTCAGATTTTTCTGGTTAATTTCTCACCAAGACCTATCTGTGTACCGAGTTTCAGCTTTCTATCTATACTGGAAGTGTCAATAATATTGATGAGTCAGTGAGTGAGTCAGTAAGAGAATATGTACTAAAATATGGACTTTTCACACCTTAATATCTCGGGAAGCTTTTACGGTAGAACTTTAAAATTTAAACTGTAAGGTCACCTCTGTGGGGAGACCTTATAATTCATTATATTATGATCAAGAGGAGCAAAGTTATGAGGGGGTAAAAACAGCTCAAATGGTTTCGTGTAAATATACAGTGTGAGGCCGATTGACCTGGCGCACTATTGTGCGCCTAGATATTGAAAAATAATATCGAAATCCATTTTTCAGCTATATTCTGTAACTCGCTAAAGCTAAATCTACATCGCTAAAAATGTCTAAAATCGTTTTAGAGAATTTTAGCTACATATTGAATTCTCTAATTCGTATTGCTACATTAGGCAATGTCATAAAAATTAAATTCACCGCAATTTTGGCGTTTGCTCTCATCGCGAAAATGTTATACATTTGTATTCTTTAAGCACATATTCCTAAGCATCTTTTGTAGCCAGAAACGCTAAAATTTAAGATATGGTATTTTGAAGGCGCTAAAAAGTAATTTAAGCAAAATATTTTTTATATCATTGTTGTTTAGCCTTTTTTTTAAATAATAATGTAGGAAACTACAAAATGGATAAAAAAGGGCAAAAATACATGCTCATTTAATATTTGGAATAGCATAAAGAGTTTGCCCATGACAGGTTGAAGTCTTTTAGCAGTTATGAGTAGTTTAATTTAAATAAAACTCAAATACAAAATTTTATATAAAAAAATATTTAATAAGAAAATAAGATTTTTACAATATTACAAAATTAATGAAAACTGTGTACACAAATTTTAAATTTATTATGATCAAAAACACAGTACCGCCAGCAAATACCACAGTTTTAACATAGAAACAAATTTCAATTGATTACTGAAATTATTTCTTAACAGTGGACGTATTACTTTCTTGAGAAATTACTACGCAAAAATCATGCGCTTCACAATTTTCAAAATGAATGTGCTGCAAAAAAACAATAAGTTTGGACTAGAACTTTGTGAAATAGCTTTAAAAAATTGACGTTTTAAAATATTATTTTAAAAAATTTTTTAACAAAAACATAATCATTGTTACGGAGTATAAATTATAATGTAGGGTAACACTAATATAAACTGCCAAATATACACGCATATATATTTGTCTCTTTTCAGTATTGTATTATCAAAGAGGAAAGAAAGGAATGGTCTAATGATAGCAAATTAGCTACGGCGAAAAAAGTACATTTTATCTGTGTTACGCTGCGTTTACACATGAAAGTAATTTCATGAAAGTTCCCTATACGTATTATCAATGAAAGAGAAATAAAAAACAACAGAATTTCATGAAAATTTCTTGAAAGTTTTTATGAAACTGAAATTTTAGTTTTAAAATGTCGTCAAAGGGAAAGCTTAATATATTTCTTCCATTGCTGTTTTTTGTTATTTTTATTTTTCAGAGTTGCCAGTATAATTAACCAAGCCGAGTTTTAGGAAACGCATTAAAACTAAAATTTATTTTTATAATTCTTTTAATATTTTTAAATTATAATTAGAAAAATTGTTTGTTATATATGCTTAAAATGAAACTGTTCGAATTATTTGTTTAAACGCTTAAAACAAGTAGCTTTTGTACCTGCTTTTTAAAACAATCCTGAAATTTTTCATGATTATTTTTACCTGGCAACACACCTTTGGTTATTATCATTTCTTTCAGAAAGTATATTGAAAGTGTCAAAAAATTACTTTCAAGAAATTTTCGTTGAAAGCAGAGTTGAAAGTTGACTGAAAGTGACAAATATATGAATGTGTTTGTGAGGAATTGTGAGTGTATTGCGACTTTCATGAAATTACTTTCATGTGTAAACGCTATGTTAATTGGAGAATGATTATTTTGATAATAAAACTGAATAATTTGTAAACTTTTTTCTTGCGTATATCTTCTCCATGATGAAATTGTAAACATTACTGAGCACAATGAAAAACAAATAATCATATCATCCCTTCAAAAACATATCATCCCTATTGGAAAACATTTTACATATATATACATATATAAATATACAGTGAACTCGCAGAAACGTGAACATCCAGTAACGTGAACTACCCAAAAACATGAACATATTTTTTTTTCATTGACTAGACTAAAACGTGAACAAAGGTAAAATAAAGGCTCTAAAACGTGAACTTTTTTTCCAAACGTTTAAATTGAATATTGTAAGCCTATTAAAAAATTTTGGGTTTCCCCGCTAAAGAATTTTTGAAGTGAATATCCATCCACTAAAATCATTTTTAATATGTTATATAAAGCCTTTGAATGAATTAATCTTAACAGACCCTTTTTATTTTAAAAAATTATTTATTTTTCTTACAAAAAGTAGAATCGAAAAATTTTCATAGCTAAAACACCACGTACTTTATTTTAATATAAAACAAACGGCAAAAGAGACTGCAAAAAGTGATAAAAAATGCAATCTAAAACGTGAACAAAATCGAAAACGTGAACGTGAAATTAGTTCGTGTTTCTGCGATTTCACTGTATATATTTATATATACATACATACTCATATATCGAGTTTTGGATTTTAGATCGGTATGGGATTAAAATTTAGTTTAAGATTAAAATTTCATAACATGGCAAATTTTTCTAGATTTTTAATTGAACATTTTCTTGTTTAATAGTTCTAATAATTTTAATACTCATACACCCAATTCACACGATGACTTTTGCGGCGTCGTTTTTACTTACGCCCCTATAACGGTTTACAACTCAACCAAGTTGAGTTGAAATTGAAACAACTCAACTTTCTTCTTCTTCTTTATTTGCATATCCATTACTGGATGTAAGCGATTACATACAATTTTATTGTTACAATATTATTTTTTTTACTATCCGAGTATTATGCTATTAACTATATTACTAAATGTTTCACGACATCTTGCAGTGAGAATTAGCTCTCCAATGGAACTCAAACCAGTCCAATGTCTTATATTTCTTAGCCATGATAACTTTTTTCTACCAAGGGCCCTTCTACCTTCTATTCTTCCTTTAATAATTAGTTGCAGCAGCTCATATTTTTCACCTCTGACTATTTTGCCCCAGATAAGCTGTTTTTCGGCGTTTGATTATTGACAGAAGTTCACGTTCTTTATTAAGTAAATTCAGGACTTCTTGATTTGAGACTCGATCGGTCCAACTAATTTTTAGTATTCTCCTATACAGAGTTGGGCAAAATACATGGTTTGCGGTATTTAAAATACAAAATACTTGCTGATCATGTATTTAAAATACAAAATACAAAATACTTTCAGGTTATGTATTTAAAATACAAAATACAAAATACTTCCACGTCATGTATGTATTTAAAATACAAAATACAAAATACGTATTTGTATTTCAAATACGTATTTCAAATACATGTATTTCAAATACTGCCCAACGCTGAAGATGTATTCACTTTACAGGTGGTGTTACTAACACAGGCTCACACAATTCTTGCTAGTTAGAGGCACGTACATACGTTGAAAATTGTTCGCCCTTATGTTGACTCCCAATGCAAAAAGAACCATGCTATTTTTTTTATTGTTAAACTTGTTGTCGTAACAGTACTACCTGCAAAATAAAATCGCATTGTGAAAAAATGCTTTAGAGTTGAAAGCTGAATTGCGTTGATGCCAACTCTAAGAATTTGTATAGTTACGTTTTTTAGCGATTCTAGTTTTTGGTTATTGTTTTGACGCATGATACATTAAGGATAATCACGATGGGTAGTGCAAAGTGTGCAAACGATGCAAATGTGTGCATATATACACACATTTGCACAACATAACAACAAAATGTATGTATTTGCAATTTGCTTAATTTTGCTTCGTTTGGACTAAAAAAACCATGAGCAAAGATAGTAGTGCATATTTTATCAATTGCAAACGAAAATAAACTATAACTTGTGACATACAGAGTATCACATTTTTATGTTTAGAAAAAGAAAATTTAATTTTGTAACTAATTTTAATTTAATTTAAAAAGTTTTAGTCTTCTTTTTCTAATTTATTAGTAAATAATAAATTTATGCATTTGTAACTTGACATCTGAGGTCAGTGTTGCCAGAATTTTTGATGGGCTGCCACATTTTTGTGAACAAAATTACATGCTCTTCACAAAAATGCAATAAATTTAAAAGTACTCTCACGAAGAACACTAATATGCACAGCAAATTTGCAAAATGCATATTTGCACAATCACCATCGTGATTACCCTTATTATAAATAGATCAAAATGCAAACAACCATCACCGCACTATCCTACACAGTCGCGCGGTTTGCAAAATATGACATGTGCGCTAAAAATGTATAGTAGTGTGGACTAAAAATGCAACTGTGTGACAGATTTTTTGGCAAGTCGTGCGATTTGTAAAATTTTATGAAAATTTTCATAAAATGATAGTTTTCATGCGATCAGAGGAGTATTTATAGTCAACCAAATGTTTTGGCATCAGATTTCTATGATAGTGTGGCACCTACAACACCACTTTGAAACGATATTTTAAAGTCGGTCAGATTTTTGCAAGATTTTCCTGTGAATGAATCGTACGATTGTGTAGGATAGTGAAGCACGGCCTTAAACTGACAAAATATATTTTGTTAACTATGTTTTTAAAATACAAAATACTGCCATTTTTTGTATGTATTTAAAATACAAAATACAAACTACTTCTATTTATTGTATGTATTTAAAATACAAAATACAAAATACTTGCAGGACATGTATTTAAAATACAAAATACAAGATACTTTCAGGTTATGTATTTAAAATACAAATACGTATTTGTATTTTAAATACGTATTTCAAATACATGTATTTCAAATACTGCCCAGCCCTGCTCCTATAACACCACATTTCAAATGCTTCAATACGGTTCATGCTTAAAATTTTCAAGGTCCAAGCTTCTGAACCGTATAATAGAATTGACCAAACATAGCATTTAAAAAATCTTAGCTTTAGATTGATGTCAATATCACGACTTACAAATATTTTCTTAAATTTGAGAAACGATGTTCTAGCTATTTCAATTCTACATTTAATTTCCTTGTCGCATTCAATATTTTCATTTATCCAGGAACCTAAATATTTAAAATCTGAAACTCGTTCTATTATCATATTGTTGATTGATAACGTGCAGTTGAGGTGTGGTTGTCTACTTATTATCTGTTGTCTGCTATTAGTGTCGTGTCGTCAGCATATCTGATATTATTTATTATTTGTCCATTGACTCTGATGCCGATGTTTATTGAGTCAAGAGCTTCTAAGAAGATTTGTTCAGAATATATGTTGAACAATAGTGGGGACAGTATACATCCTTGTCGAACTCCCCTGTTAATAGGGATGGCATTCGTCGTAACATCTCCCACTCTAACCTCTGCTATATTATTCCAATAAAGGTTTTTTTTATGCAACTCAACTTTAAAACAACTTAACTCATTTTCGGTATTATGAATTACAACTCATTCTAGTTGAAGTTGTATTGATGTTGCCAGCCGCAAAAGCAACGATTTGACAGTTGATAAAGCAGTGTATTTTTTGAGGCAAAAATTAAAAAAAAAAAAATACCTCACATACTAAAACCATGTGCAACTCTTAGGTTTCTTGCTGACGGCAGTTATCAAAAAAGTTGTGGAAATGATGTTAACGTTGTATTGGCACAGCCTACATGCAATACGTGTAGTGATTTAAGAAGTATTAAATATCTTCGAGCAATATGTTTGTGCAAAATGGATATTTTTTTCTCGTTATAATTTTATTTTTTCTATAAATAACTTATCAATCGTTAATAAATTCATGTAAGGCATTTAAAAAAAACTTGACCCTCTCCATTTTATTTCCTTAAGATTTATTTAACAACTGCTACTGATCAGTTGTAATTTCTTGGCAGTTTTGACAACCTCAATAACACTGAGTTGTAATCGATAATACCACAAAAAAGTTGTAATGCGAAATAATTTCAACTTTTACAATTTTGACAGGTTGAGTTGTAATCGATAATGCCGATTTGAAAAATTTCAATTGAATTACAGTTGAGTTGTAAGCCGTAACAGGGGCATTAATTCCCTTTTGAAGTTGCTACCAAAAACTTTGTGTATTCATACGATGTCTTTTAGTTGCATGTCTTTTTTCCCATTTTGTTTTGTTTTTTTACAGTGAGGGTTGTTTTTTATTATTTAATCGGCTAATCTGCTTTAGTGAGTTAGTGAGTAACACAGATAAATGACAAAAGTAAGAAAAATAATGAAAAGTAATAAAGAGAAATACAAAAAAAAAAAAGATTTGAAAAATACAATCGTGTCTTTTTGTTTACCCCTCTTTCTTCCCTACACCGCTCACCAACATGCAAAAAGAGACGCACAGTGTTGCGAAACCGAAATTTTTTGGAAATCATATTGCCTAAACTGTAATTTTAATTGTATCGATGAGAAACTTCTACAGATTGGTCAGAATGAAATCCCAAACAGAATGAGTGAAAAAAAAATTTACACCGAAAAAAATTGTTGGGTCAAATTTTAAACAAAAGTCAAAAATAAAAAAAAATTGTCCGAAAAATTTAAAAAAAAATTTATTTTAATTTTTCTTTTATTTCTGATAAATACCCTATGATTAGTTTTTAAAATAAATTATAGGGTGGTCCGAACAAGAATTATAAACGTCAAATTTTCATGATTTTTCGAGATTTGTTGAATAACTCAGAAATTTTATATAAAACCAAAATCTATTTCATTTCTTATTTGAAAGGTGATAATAAAAGCTTTAATTTGATACCGGTTTGAAGTCAATAGCTTCAGTTTTAAGAGAGTTATGCTCATTTTTGTGGAGTGCTAGAATAGATGTAGAATAAAAAAAAAACTTTGAAGATAATATTTTATATTTCTACTAGCTGATCCCGGTGTACTTCGCTACCCCCCTCGTTATAAAATAAAATTAAAAGTATTTATATATCCTATTGCGACGATCGGTCCAGTAGTTAAGAATATATTACGATTTTTAATTTTCCTAAAAAGGAGCGTGGTCCCATCCACTTTTCTCCAAATTATGCCAATACCATATGTACCAAATATCATCGACGTAGCTCAAAAATGCCCAAAATATGGCGATTTAAATTTTTGGGTTATATGGGTGGTGCCACGCCTCTTTGTCCAATCCCGCCTATATTTGCAGCAGCACTAAAAAATGCACACCGAACCGACGTACCAAATTTTGTTCAAATACCGTTATCAGGAGCAAAAATAATAGATTTTTAATTTGTGGTTTGTATGAGAGGTATCACGCCCCTTTGTCCAATCCCGCCTATATTTGCAGCAGCACTTAAGAAATGCACACCAAACCGACGTACCAGATTTTGTTCAAATACCGTTATCAGGAGCAGAATTAATAGATTTTTAATTCGTGGTTTGTATGAGAGGTACCACGCCCCTTTGTCCAATCCTGCCCATATTTGCAGCAGCACTTAAAAAATGCTCACCAAACCGACGTACCAAATTTTGTTCAAATACCGTTATCAGGAGCAGAAATAATAGATTTTTAATATGTGGTTTGTATGGGAGGTTTCACGCCCCTTTGTCCAATCCCGCCTATATTTGCAACAGCACTTAAGAAATGCACACCAAACCGACGTACCAGATTTTGTTCAAATACCGTTATCAGGAGCAGAATTAATAGATTTTTAATTCGTGGTTTTTATGAGAGGTACCACGCCCCTTTGTCCAATCCTGCCCATATTTGCAGCAGCACTTAAAAAATGCTCACCAAACCGACGTACCAAATTTTGTTCAAATACCGTTATCAGGAGCAGAAATAATAGATTTTTAATTTGTGGTTTGTATGAGAGGTACCACGCCCCTTTGTCCAATCCCGCCCATATTTGCAGCAGCACTTAAGAAATGCACACCAAACCGACGTACAAAATTTTGTTCAAATACCGTTATCAGGAGCAGAAATAATAGATTTTTAATATGTGGTTTGTATGAGAGGTACCACGCCCCTTTGTCCAATCCCGCCCATATTTGCAGCAGCACTTAAGAAATGCACACCAAACCGACATACCAAATTTTGTTCAAATACCGTTATCAGGAGCAGCAATAATAGATTTTTAATTTGTGGTTTGTATGAGAGGTACCACGCCCCTTTGTCCAATCCCGCCCATATTTGCAGCAGCACTTAAGAAATGCACACCAAACCGACGTACCAAATTTTGTTCAAATACCGTTATCAGGAGCAGAAATAATAGATTTTTAATTTGTGGTTTGTATGAGAGGTACCACGCCCCTTTGTCCAATCCCGCCCATATTTGCAGCAGCACTTAAGAAATGCACACCAAACCGACATACCAAATTTTGTTCAAATACCGTTATCAGGAGCAGCAATAATAGATTTTTAATTTGTGGTTTGTATGAGAGGTACCACGCCCCTTTGTCCAATCCCGCCCATATTTGCAGCAGCACTTAAAAAATGCACACCAAACCGACGTACAAAATTTTGTTCAAATACCGTTATCAGGAGCAGAAATAATAGATTTTTAATATGTGGTTTGTATGGGAGGTACCACGCCCCTTTGTCCAATTGGACCGAATTGTAAATCTAAACCACCCGGGGCGCCACCCAAACGCATACAAAAAAATTTATGGAAATCGGTCCAGCCGTTTAGGAGGAGTTCAGTTACTAACACACTTTCAGAAGAATTATATATATAAAGATGGAGTTCTATTTCTATGGAATAAATACTGAGAGTGATATACTAAAATCGCTATAACTCCCAGGAGGGCAGGTATGGGGAGCTGATTTTTTCACAGTTCGTTGAAAACAAATTATGTAACATTTCTGTAGTGGTTTGGAACTGGGACTCTCTGGGACTTTTTAGATATTGCTTACCTAACCCAAATTTTAAGGAAAAATGGACCTTTAGTCGGGTTTTCGCTCTAAAAAAGGTGCATATGAAAATGTCTCAAACAACATTCCTTTTATTTTACAGAAGATACTTGTCCGAAGGCAGATTTTTTTCCGAATCAAAATATCTGTCACCAAAATCAAATGAGATCATTTTGAATACAGCCCTGAAATCCCCTCTTTTCGTAAAAATTTTGTATATTTGACTTCTAAAATCAATTAAAAATCAACGGGCCAACATAAAAATAAGCTTTATGTGTTTTTTGTTTACTTGGAATGTCTGTGACAAAATTGCATCATTAAAAGCACTGAAAAAAATAATCGGAAAAAAGTTACTTTTCCACTAGCCGCAACACAGTGAGACGTCGAAAAAGAGACGTCGCAAAAGTC
Organism: Lypha dubia; assembly: GCA_947311025.1. NCBI lineage: Eukaryota > Metazoa > Arthropoda > Insecta > Diptera > Tachinidae > Lypha > Lypha dubia. The sequence goes on from OX371260.1 coordinate 74,864,016, forward strand.
AGCGTGTGAATTGGGTGATATATGTATGTATGTATGACATAGTCAGGCAAAAGGCCACCCATGGGAACTTTATTCTCTCGAATTCGGACGAATTTATCCATTTCCCACACTGTAAAATTTGGTACATATTTTCCAGCGGTACATATTTTCCATTTTTATGTAATTGTTTGTGCATGGAGAATTTTGATAGCGTAGGATATGAATTCGCCGTTTACACAAACAAAATGCCTGTTGTTTGTTTTATATGTTAATTTTTTTTAACAAACTTTATGTTAACTTACAGTTGTACCTACATACATATGTATATTAAAATCGACGAATTTATTTCGCATACTTATGGGATAATTAATAAAGAGCAATAAATTTTGATCAGTGGACTGCGAGCGGGAGAACAGTGAATGAATATTACTCATGAATACGAGGTTTCTACAAAAATAAAGATGCAATTTAAGTTTTCGCGGGATGTGTACATTCGATTATCCAAAATTTTTTTTTTATATTGTACACAGGTGTTAGTCATATGTTGGCACTATTTGCACAGAAAAAATAGTTCTTAATTTTTTTTCAATTAAGTGATTGCTTAGAAAAATTTATATATTTGATTAATATTTTAATTAAATTACTGTTTACTTTAATTGAATTTGCTGCTTTATCAAAAAAGTGTTAGCAACAGATTTTTATTCAAAATGAAATGAAGTAACAAATTATTATTACGTATTATTTGTATGTAAATAATATAATTTTTGTTTTTATATGAGAAAATCGTTAACTATTTTAGAGTATGCCACATTGTCTCCAAAAATATTTTCAATTAAAATTGTCAATATCTTTTTTAGTTAATTCAATTAATACTTTAATTAACTCAATTAATATTTTAATTGGTTTTGCTACTTCACATCTAAACAGAAAACAACAAGCATGACCATAAAGAGCAAACAGGGATGGTAAAGTTAATACGGTTGTACTTTTCTGTACCATTCAAACTCACTTGAATTTTGACTTATAAAGTTTAAAATGTTTACATATATTTGGACCATAAAGTGCATTTCCGAGAAAAGCTAATACCAAGTACGAGCTTGCACTAATCTTGATACATACCGTACCAACATTTTTCGAAGAATATACGAGTAAACTGGATTAAAATTCAAAACGGAAGGTCTTAAATATGGGTTTTTTTAAAACAGTCTAAAACAAAAATAAATATGGTCTGGTGCAATTATGTTTAGGCACTCAATTTTAGAAGCCTATCATTACAACTCCAATATACAATTTGACATTCCTGCAACAATTATATTTCAAGTTGTTAGCTATTGTCAAGTAGTAGGTTTTTCGCAGTTGAAAATAAGTATGTATGTATATAAAAATGAATAACTGTTGTTGAGTATTATGGAGGTAACCTACCAAACAATAATTCAAGCCTTCGATAAATTTTTTGGATTAATTTTAAGAATCATTACAATATGTTATTTATTAGCAAACACCTAATTATGAATTCGTTCCATTTGCTTTAGATGAAAATACACACATCCATTTGTATTAGACGCACAGGCCTTGATTACAGTGTTCTTGAATGTCAATAAGGCATTATTTATTATAAAATATTTTTCGTACATCATCTTCAATTTTAATTTAAGCACTTGTGTTTGCTGAATACTTATTGTTGAGTGTTGCTGTCTCATGAATAGCTGCCAGATTTTTTGAGGTGGTGAATTCCATACAAAAGTACACAACAAAGTAAAACTCTTTTAACTTTTTAACTCATTTTAATGTAACTGCACATCTTCAAAAAAGAGTTGAAGCGCTAAAATAAATTTATTTGTAATTCCAAAAATTAAATTTATCAAAAACTGTATAATCTTAACTTCATAACTTTAACTTTAACTCTTCATATTATTTAGTGTCGTGTAAGTCACAATTTGTATGTCGTGTAAGTCACGCGAAAAAAACTATTTTTTGTGAAAAATAAAATATATTTCACTAAGTTGAAGCCATTTTGTCGTTGTTTGTATTTCTCAAATACTTTTGGTGCAGTTTAAAAGGAATCGGACTACACAATTAACAGAATTTTTAAACTATCTTTAATTACCCTGAAATCAATGGATTTGATGTCGTGTAAGTCACAACTAATTAATTATATTAAAATTAAAAATATGTAATCGCAAATCAAAAATCAAAGTGCATGAATTAATACGTATGTTCGTGTAGATGTTATTTCCTAAAACGAATAAATTAAAAAAATTATGATTGTACCAGAAATTTTATCAAAAATTACAAAAGTTTTGCCTCGTGTCGTGTAAGTCACACGTGGAATTCACCAGGTAATATCGTCATATATTTGGGCAAAAATCGTCATTATCGTCAATATAGCTTATTGAAATCGTCATAAAAACGTCAAATGAAAAAAATATTTTAAGTTCTCATTGCCGTACCATTTATATTATATTGGCACCTTTGTATCAGCTTATTGCTGCTTATGAAAATAGAAATTAGTCTAATTTGGCAGCAACCGCAAAAGTAGCATAGACAACAACCTGCCTTGCTGTCGTCAAAATAATCAACTTCATATAGGCTCGTGTATTTTATTTTTGACACATTGCTGCCTGCTGCTCGCTGTGGTCTATGTGTTTATAGCTTTATTAAGCAAACTAGTTTTTAAAAAGTTGCTCATTACAATTTTCAGCAGTTCAAGGTTGCTTTAATAGTACATATAAATGTTGCAAACTGGAATTATTTAAAATCGTCAAAATGAGGTTATAAATCGTCCCATTGTCACCACGTCATTTTTAGGACCCAAAATCGTCAAATCTGGCAGCTATGGTCTCATGCCATTTGAGTAAGTAAATTTTAACAAACAAACATCATTCTGAGTTCGTCCAGTTAAGCGCGTGGTTGTTTAAAAAAACAAAAAAAGAAAAAAAGAAGTAAGTTTAAAAAATTAATAGTATTAAATGCTTTTTATGTGAAAATACTTTTGACACTCCTGAAAAACTATTCGACCATGTGAAAAGTTATTTCCTACCTCCTAATGTGGTTCATGTGTGCACTTATAAAAATTGCTTTCAGCTTTTTAACTAACTAATAAAGAAATTATTTCATTGAAAATTATTAGCATTGTTCAAAAAATTGTTAATACTAAAAATTTAATGGGCATTGTTTATAATATAAGTCAATGCCAATGAAATCGACAATTTATTAGTCAATTTATTTAATTACTCCCATGTATGATAAATATATTAAATTGTAATGTAATTATAATAAATTGAAAAGAATGTATGGAAATAAATTATCTAAAAATTAAATAAATTTAATCATAAAAAATTGTTTTATTTCTGCAAGTGACTTTAATTCATAGTTTGATTGTATCCTTAAAAATATTTCAATTAGTTTCTTGATTGTGTTTTTCAAATATTTCAATTAATATTTTATTTGATTTTGTTATATATTTCAATTAAAAATTTAATCGTGTCTGTAAAAATTTTTAATTAATTATTTAATTGAATCTCTTACAATTGTTCATACAATTTTTTAATTGATTTTTTAAAAATGTTTCTATTAAATTTTTAATTATATCTCTTAAATTTGTTTAATTAAATTATTAATTGAATCTTTAAAAATTGTTCAATTAATTTTTTAATTGAATCTCGAAAAATGAATCAATTAAATCTTTATTTAATATAATATTTTTTTAATTGAAAAAAACAAAAAAAAATTTCAATTAAAACTGATGTGTTAATACCACAATTTTCGTAATTGGCTGAAAATCAAATAATTTTTTAATTGAATCTTCGGATTTTTTAATTGAATCATGTTTTAAATTTTTTCTGTGTGGATTAGTAATCTATTGTTGACAACTTGAAAGGTTAGTCACGTTTGTGTGTTCTTTGATTTTTGATTTTTTCGATCTTGCCTCATCTGGCCGCTTGCATTTGGATGATTGGACCTTTGTTTCGACGTTATAAACATATATCCACGTTTCGTCACCAGCTATGACCCTTTTGAGCACACCTGGATCGTCGTTGACGTTATTCAACAACTCCTGAGCGATACTAATGCGACGTTGCTTTTGCTCATAATTTAGCAATTTTGGAACAAACTTCGCTGCCACACGTTTCATGGCCAAAAAATTCGAGAAACTTGCATGGAATGAGCAGATTGATATGGCAACATCCTCTCCAACTTGCCTAATAGTGATTCGAAGATCCAGAACAACTGTTTTCATGGTTTCAATGTTATCTTCACTTGTTGCAATATTCGGTGAAAGACATATTGTGATTGGTGAAAAAAATAGAGAAAATGTGGCGTAAAGTAGAGGCCTTGTAGGTTTCAGTACAGAAGATATTATATTCAATGTCAGTATAGATTTTTTATAAAAAATCGAAATTTAAGTGTTATATTTTGCATTATTCGGAGGTAGGCAGACCAAAATCTCTCTCTTTCAAGTTTATATGCACTTATGTTAAAATTTCTACTAATATTATAAATGCGATTTTATATGAGAAGGTGTTTGTACGTTTCTTCCATTATATCTTGGAAATGGATTTGAATGAAATTTGGTAGGCGGATAGCATAGCATAGTACGTTTTTGTTATAAATTATGTTTATGCCGTAATAAAAGCTTATTTTTTTGGTACCTTAGTTAATATAAGAGCTGGAACAACACGGTGTACTTTCAGGTAGGTAAGATAAAGAAAAACTGTAATAGTGTGCTTCTGATACATTAAGAATACATTGCAAAACAATCAAATGTCCTTAAAAATATTTTATTTACTTTTCCTAACGGCACTTAAAAAACAATAGTAAGTTAAAGACAGTCACTTTTAACTGTAAAATTTAAAATTAAATAAGCAATTAACTTTCCATTAACATACATTTTATTATTTAAATTTATATAATGGCTTTTGTTGCTGCAGTTTCCCTAAAAAAGTTTTGAGTGAATAATAGGACGAACTGCGAAAATTTGCGACGAAGATGTTTCAGAAACAAATCGCATCCTTTAATTTTGCCAGAAGAAATGTGGGTGGTTACACCAGTTTTTTTTTTACTTTTATTATTTATTGAATTTCAATTATAAATTGAAACATCAATAAGTTTTTCAAATCTTAAATCTAACATTATTAATTATCAACCCAACTATGAATAACAATTCCCCGGGAGTTTTCTCCCTACTCCCTGTTCCCCTATTCTAAATAAAATCTCCCCGGGAGATTTCTCCCTATTCCCTTTTCCCTTATTCTAAATGAATTCGAAAATGGGAATCTCTTCCCCGCGAAAAAAGTAGGTATTATGAATGTCATTAAAAGGGAGAATATGATAACAAATTTTCCGCCAACAAATTGCCAGGGAGTTGTGCTTTAAAATGTAAGTAAGCTAAACGTCGCATTAGTTAATAATCAGAGAAATATTAAATGGACATTGTTAACATATTTCGAGCAACAAAAGAAAAATTTAATATCTAAAACTCCCTTTTTAGATTTCAACTGCAGTAAATTTGTTAAACTTGTTTCTCTTGTTACAGAAGTATTACATGTGTTTCTTGGTTGATTTTGATTATTGTGAGTTGAACTCACAGAAATGGTTGAATTCGAACCAGCCGTAAATGGTGATGTTGAATTTATAATTAAATTAATAATTAATTTACACATTAGTCTTTAGAGCAGTGGAGGGCATTTTTTGAAATGCTATACACGCGTGTATAGCAAGAAAATTCTGTTTGCGCGACGTTGACACACGTATACTATAAGCTCCTTCGTGTAGCTTATGATAATAACCGTTCGGATGTTGCTCGGTTATGATTTCGTCAAAGTAAATCAAACCAGTCGCTGATCAGCACTTGTTAGAGTAAGAACTCGCTGTTCATTTTTTTATTTACACTCAAAGCAAAATGTTTAATGAAGAATGGGAAAATGATTTTTTTGAAATGAAAACTTCTATTAGCGCGGTACGAAGGTTTTGGATGAGACAAAACCTCAGAACTCGCGACACCGTCACGCTAGTAGCATCTCTGTTTGTGCGAATGCCTAGTCGGGGTGAAGTTAACAACCTACAGATATTGGGGTTTATTATGGTTCTCGATTCGACTGCTGTAATAGATTATAGACAAATGTTGTGTGTTTCTTTAATTTAGTACAACATTCGAAGTCGATTCGAGAACCGTAGTAAGGCCCAACACCTACTTGTTGTCGAAAAGCGCATACCTGCTAGTTTTTCCATGCCACTTATTGCAAAGGCAAATGCAACTGTGCTAGTAAGCTCACCTGTTGCATACGCCTTGATAAGTGGTTAAATTTGTTGCATGTAATTATATAATTGTTTAATATACGCATAATTTTTTTTTTCAATATAACGTGTATTGTTGTAATCACAAAACGTTTTCACTTCTGTCGGCACTCCCGGAGTGCTACCCGTAGTTTTTTTTTTTTTTTATAATTTTGTTTTTATTCGAACTTTTTATTTTAATTATCGAATTTAATAAATTATCAAGCTTGAGGGCTTCGTTTTTATTTTTTTTATTAAATACTATATTTTATTTCATTCGTAATTAGTGTTCATAATTGTATTATTTCTGTTTGTTGTACAATTTTGTAAATTTATTAATTTTTAGTTTTTATTCTTTTCCATAAAGTTGAGCAATTCTTTGTCTTGTTCATAAAATTGTAATAAAATACTTAGAATGCAATTTTATTAGTTCGTTTATTATATATTTATTTGTAATTGACGATTGTTTAGTATGCAGTTTTTATTTTTTTGTACTGTTTATGTAGTGCGTTCACCTATATCCACAAAATTGCATTCTAGGTATTTTTTGGTTGTCTCATGTTCATGGCCACACAGCCAATGAACTTAAATTTAAAAATGCCAAGTATGTAAAATTAATAAGAATGAATATTGTGTTATGAGTCATTTTCCCCTAACCAACAAAAGTATCAGCGACAGCAGAACATACGCTGCATACACATACTGACGTTGAGTTATTTTCCCTCAACCAACAAAAATACCAACGGCAGCAAAATACCGCTGCATACATTACTGACGTTATTACCAGTAATTTTCCTACAGACATATGCTGACGTTGCAATACCGCTGCATACATATATATGTCAGTAATTTTCCTACAGATATGTGCTGACATTGCAATATCGTGAGAACCGCAATCGGCTGGAAGTTCCACGGGTATGAATATGCTGAATTTGCATACTAACACACTTAGCAATATCGCGGGAATGACCACGCCGGCGGCAGCGAACGTCAGCAGCATCGTTCAATCAGACAGCGAAATTGGGTATAAAAGCGGAGGGTGATTTGGTATGGATGGTCTGTAGAGTCTTGGCTGAATAGCAGTTCGGGAATATTCTTTAAACGTGTAACAACTAACCAAAAACCTGATCAAACACCAGCCTTAAAAAGCGGGTCCCAGTGAAGGCTTAATGATATTTTTAGAAAGTAAAACCGAACACAATAACCTACGGTACACGAGCTGCACCGTACCTTGCAACTAAATGTCTGCAGAAAATTGCAAATAATAATATAGGATGGTACCCTCTTGGAGCCAAGTTTCTACTCAATAATTTTTACGTCGATGACGGAATGGGAGGAGATGATAGTTTGAGCACAACAATCGCAATTCAGCAAGAATAAAAGCACATATTGAACCAGCATGGCCTAAATTTACAAAAGTGGAGTGCAAATCATCACCAACTACTTCAAAACGTCTCAACAAGAGAAGAAGTAAACATTGATTTTAACAACGAAAACCATCAAACAGTCAAAACTCTGGGATTGACATGGATACCAAAGGTTGATGAGTTCTGTGTAAAGGTACGTTTGGAGGATACAAGTCGTGTTACTAAACGAACGGTAGTCTCAGATTTGGCTCGACTATTCGACCCGGGAATTGTGTCTACAATCGAAGTGACAGCAAAGATGTTCATTCAGGAATTGTGGCAGTTGAAACTTGTATGGGATGAAGCCTTGCCAGCAGAGCTATATATGTACTATAGCAACGAAAAGTTGTTGGCAAATATTAAGATCGATGAAACAAGTTGCGAAGTCGAATTATTGGTGGTAGACGATAATCTGCTATCACATAATGTATATTTAGGCCGCGATGTACTTTGCCAAAAGGGTAAACGTACCATTATAGAAGGAAATGACTGTTGGATACAAAATATAAATATAATAAAATCAGAAGAGACTTCGGGTGTCGGTAAACACCTACAGTCATTGCTTAAAAATAACAAAGCTAGTTTTTCTGAGAACGTAAACGAATTGGGAAAATGCAATTTGGTAAAAATGGACATTCAAGTAACTACTCCAGAGCCAGTACGTACTAAGCCGTATAGAATTGCTTTTGCCAAACGAACAATAGTAAATGACATTATTAAGGAATTACTGGACAACAACATTATACAAAGATCGAACTCACCCTATGCTTCAGGTCTTGTACTTGTAGAGAAGAAAAATGGAGAAAGCCGACTATGCGTAGATTACCGACAGTTAAATAAGATCACTGTTAAGATTCCGTATCCTATGCCAATAATGGAGGAACACCTCGCCAAATTATCAGGGAATCGATATTTTACCACACTTGACTTGCGCATGGGCTACCACCAAATTGAAGTTGAGGAGAATTCAAAAAAGTTCACTGCGTTCGTGACATCCGACGGGCGTTACGAGTATAACAGAATGCCTTTTGGTCTCGTAAATGCTCCGGCAGTTTTTCAAGTATTAATGAACCGCATTGTAGCAAGAATGGCACCAGGCGAGATTTTAGCTTATCTGGATGATGTAATAATTCCCAGTAAAAATGAGGGACTTGAACGTTTAGAGAAGTTTTTAAAAATCCTAAATGACTGCGGCCTTACTTTACGTCCAGATAAATGTAAATTTCTGGCAGAAGAAATTACATATTTGGGACACCACATTTCTATGCATGGTATTACCCCGGGTAATGACAAGGTAAGTGCTATTAGAAACTATAAAGTACCGAAAAACATCACCGAAGTACGCAGATTTCTTGGCCTGACGGGTTTCTTCAGGAAGTTTGTAGAAAACTATTCTGTTATATCACGACCACTCACAACGTTGTTGAAGAAAACTGAACATAATAATTTCAATTGGGATGAACCGCAAAATTAATCGTTTTGCAAATTGATCGACATTCTTTGCAATAAACCTGTGCTGGCACTACGGATGCGAGCAGTTTGGGACTGGCGGGTGTGCTACTACAGTGTGATGGTGATGATGTATGGCGACCGGTATTTTTCTTCAGCCGGCATTGTTCTGAGACTAAGGCCAAGTACCGCAGCTACGAGCTTGAAGTACTAGCTGTCGTGGATACATTAGAGCGATTCCGGATTTACTTATTAGGTAAACCATTTCTTGTGATAACTGACTGCGCCGCTATTACCAGAGCCAAAACAACAAAGGAGTTATTACCTAAGATGGCCATGTGGCTGATGAAATTACTGGAATTCGATTGCGAATTCGTATACCGTGAGGGGTCACGTATGGCACACGTTGACGCCCTGAGCCGATCTCCCGATTTGCCGCCAAGTGATTTAGAACCAGCCGGTTTTAATATGGCTATAAGTGTTTGGATTTATTCTATGCAAATAAAAGACGAAAAATTGGATAATATAATTAAGGTATTAAGTGGGGTTGAAAAATCTGACCAGCATAGCCAAATTAAGTCTGATTACACCTTACAAGGCCAACGTCTCTATCGAAAAACGCGCGAAGGTCTGAGATTGGTGATTCCCAAGGCAATAAGATGGCGTACTGCAAAACATTGTCATGACGACGTGGGGCATTATGGTTTAGAAATAACCATGGAGAGGCTTCCGAAATCATTCTGGTTCCCTCGCATAAGAAAGTATCTCATGGAGTATATCGCTGCCTGTACGGAATGTTGCTATAACAAAGAAAAGGGTGGAAAACGAGAAGGAGAACTACATTATGGTACCATGGAACCCCTGCCACTACGCTTAATACGCATCGATCACCTGGGCCCATTCGTCAAAAGCAAGAGTGGACACACTCATGTCCTAATAATTTCCGACGCATTCACAAAATTCGTGGTGGTGAAAGCGGTTCGCAACACCAAGTCAGCACCAGTTATAAACGCACTGAATGAGCTCTCGAGCTATTTTGGTTTACCAAAGCGCATTGTCTCGGACCGCGGCACCGCTTTTACATCGAATATTGCGATGCCAATCACATTCAGCACATAAAGACCGCAGTGAGTACACCAAGGGCCAACGGTCAGGTTGAGAGGGTCAACCGAAGTATTTTAAATCATCTACGTACCACCACTGAGGAGGCGAAGGACTGGGAGAAATCCCTTCGTATTTGCCAGTGGTCAATAAATTCCCAAAAGAACTCAACTACAGGTTTTTGTCCAAACGAACTCATTTTTGATTTCAACCCAATCGACTTGGTACAAAATCATCTGTTGGCGGCTATCCACAGTGAAACAAGTGATGAATATACACAAACAATTGATGCAAAGCGTGAGTTAGCTTCCAATAACATACAAAAGGTAAGGGAAATGTGGAAGAAACGGTTCGATAATAAGCATACTAAGCCAACGATTTATAATATGGGTGATTTAGTTCTTCTCGAAAATGAACCTCAATCTTCTGGCGAATCCCGAAAATTAGAGCCTAGATATCGTGGCCCATATGTGGTAACCAAATCACTAGGAAATGACAGATACCTGATTGAAGACATACCTGGTCTTCAGATAAGAAACCGCAAATTCTGTTCTGTCTACAGTTCGGATAAGATGAAAATCTGGTGTAATGGTGCCCCCGAAATCGATGCTGATGATACTGACTACGATGAAGTCGAGGACGACTTGGACACAGAATTGGCCGAGCTGTCAACTTAAAAAGATACTAACTACTTGCAAATACAACCCTTATGACAACGCAACCATGTGCAAACTAAGAAGACTGGGTTTTTAAAACAAAACGGACACTTGAGTTACAACGCTGCCCTAAAAACACGTTTTTGAACAACGAGAGAAGTTTAATAATTTTTGGTGCTATTTAATTACTTTATATCACTAGAACCTTAATAAAGAAAATAAATACAAACCATTTTCGAATTTATTAATTACGGAAATAATCACGTAATATATGTATGTTCATATACATATTTATATATTGATTGCAGGCAAGTGCACATGTACTTACATGATGTATTATAATGCAGCTTTTTATTTAACTCCTTACATTTGATTGTTGTTGAATTTCATGTTATTGTGTTTGGTTGATTGAATCGTTTGATATGAATTAATTTTTTATAAATATTTTCGGTTATCTATTAGGTATTTCATTACTTACATAAGCCAATATAAACAATTTATTACTGATGTTCTTAAAGAACTTTTGATTATGCTTTTTTAATATGTTTTGTAGTGTAACTGATATGTTTGCGTTGCTAATTTAATTTATTTTTTGTTTATTTGGAAATATGATCACAGGAGTATGTATGTACATACTTATTACATATTTAAAACAATAGAACTTTTATATTATTGCCTCTTAAGAATTTAATACATATGTATGTATGTACTCGTATATACCTACATACATATGTATGCATGTCGATTTTATTTAAGAGATTAAATTATTGAATGCAAGTTTTGACATTTACTCATCCCAAAATTCAATCTCATTAACACAATGCATTTTCTCGACTGTTTAGCACACACATACATACATATACATACATAGAAAGTAATTGCAAAAACTAATGCGAGAACCAGTAAGAACAATTTCGTTGTTTTATTATTTTAACTCATACCACGTTTTTAAATTATTTATTTATTTGTTTTCCTTTCTATAATTACACACATTAATACACGCATCAATATGCAGTTGTGTATTGTAGTGCTACTACTACTACTACTACTTTTCATTACTCAATAATATTCAATACTTTTCATTTGGGTACTCAATACTACTCGATACTTTTAACGAATTTTTTGAATTTGTAACGCATAGTTTTTCTGCAAATTGAAGTAGTTTCTTCAAAATTAAAAATAGATCTTAAACTATTATTGGTTTTGTATGTATTTTATTATTAAATCAAAAATAAATGTAAAGCTAACTTTTAATTCAACGTTAACAACTTAAGAAATAATTTAATTTTTATCGAAAAAAAATTAGTTATGCATATAAGGGTTCATTGGAAAATTAATTTTTGTAATTCACAAAAATATATTTGTGAATTTTTGTATAAATAGATGAGCTTTGGAATTTTTTTAAACATAAAGGGTAAAACATCTACTGATGAATTGGTATAGCTACCAACGAAATATATATCTAGATATTGCTAACCCGCAACAAATAAATAAAATATAAAACAAAATTAATTATTTTTATTTGATTAAAGAATTGAAAATATTTACATATGCGTGATCATACATATGTGCCTCCATGTGTAATACATTGTGTATGTACATAAAAATTAAAATATAATATTTACATGTATGTATGTATGTATGTATATATACATATTTAACTGATATACATTTTTAAGTACTTTTAAAATGTAATTTATCACATGTGGTTGTTCTATTTTATTAACAGCTTTATTTCGGCGGTTGGTTTAATTCTGTAGCTTACACATTGTTGTCTTTCGGTATTTTTATACACTATTTTAGCCTCTCAACTTGCTTACAAATACAACTCTGAAAGTATCGAGTAACTACTTTTGAGTATTGAGTATCCAAAAAAAGGGCAAATACTCGATACTCAGTACCCACTACTCAATACTTTGCCATCACTAGTGTATTGATCATTCATGTATGGCTTTTCGCCATTTTATGATGACTTTGAAAATAAATTCTTGCTAAGTACAAATATGTATGTACATCCAGATAGCAAAGAAATATTATGTGCATAATGAATTGTTGAATGCTTAAAGACTTTAACTTCGATTTGTTGTTGGTATTGACCGCTTGTAATTTATAAATCACGTACCTGATGTTTCTTCAAACCGGTCAGTTTTTTAAATTTCTGCGGTCTTAATCTTAATTGGATATGTTAGTATGATATGTGTAAATTTGTCAAGTTATGAATATCTACATATGTAAGTCTTTGGCCATAGACCATCTTCTTCTAGTCTTCTAATACATAAAAATCTCGTGTAACGATATTTGCATACATAAACTCATTTAGTTACGGTGACCATATTTTTCGACAAAAAAAGGACACTCAAAATGAAATAAAAGTTATTGGTATTAACTTAATTACATAGATATATTTTATATCAATATAATAAAAATATAATTGAAAATATGTAATATTAGTGAATAGTACAAGTAGTTACATATGTATGTACTTATTTTAATGTTTAAAACAGAAATTAAATATGCCTAGAAGTACATACGTCGTTAAAACAAAAAATTAATTAATTAATCAAAATTAACAAAGAAATTATATTTAGCCAATAATACAAAAGTAACAAAATTCAATAAATAAAAATAACTAAAAACAATAGTTTAAGGATTATATATTAATGATATTTTTCTGAAGAATGTTTTTTTTTATTATATAAATGTTATTTGATAAAAACAATTTAAATTCTGCACAGTTAGGCTTGCCACCCATACTATATATTAAAGTATTGTAGGTTTTTTTGATTAATTGTACTCTATACTTTATAGAAACAATAAAGTACACCAAATTACTTTATTTCGCATGATTTGATTTATCTACAATTTAAAATAGATTCGGATTATATTAGTCATTTGTTGACGTTTTTTTACAGTGGCGATTCTTTCTTAAGAGTATGTCAGGGCAATTTGGATATGAAACAAGCAAAAAAATTAACCTTTTGTCTGCACCGCAAATGACCAGGGAATTCACATGAATTTTTTATTATTTATCGATAAAGCCTTAGAGTACCTGAATAAATGGTTTGATTTTAAAAATACAAACTGGTTATTTACAATTAGCAATAAAAATATAAAGAGCAAAGTTGAATTTAATAATAATGTTAGCATAAACGAAAATTTAAATCTGCAAAAACTTAATATAAATATCGATGATCTTTATGGAGAAATTGCGTCATTAAACAAAATTTATGATTAGATATACAGTTCTGAAGGTTTTGCAGAATTATCTACATCAAGTAAATGGCAGCTATTATTTAATAAGACTGATGATAATTTATCAAATTTGTATAAAGTGATTTCATTTTTAATTTCTATTCCTGAAACGTCGGCATTCACAGAGACAGTTTTTTCTGTAATGAAGAGCAAATGGCGAGACGAAAGAAACAAAGCGCCTCTGAATCTGATAAAAAATGAATTAATTATTTACTTTAATTTAAATATGATAATTATTTGGTAAAACTTGCGAAAAGCAATAAAAAATACGTTTTCAAATATAACAATAAAGAAAAATAAATTGTACTTTATTTTTATACTGTGTACTTTTTTTCTTAACCTTTAACAACCAATGTACTTTAATTGCAAAAAAAAAGGTGGGAACCCTATGCACAGTCCATTTGAAAGCCGACAAAAAACTTGACACATTGAACATACACTTTTCAGTGTTGCCATGCAATTCCTGTCTTGGGTGGTTATAAATTTATATTGTATTGAGTTTAAAATTTCGGTATTTTAAAAAAATAAAACTTTTAATTTTGGAAACTAAAGAAGAACATTAGCCATCAAAAAGAATGGACAAAAAATGACAATTCAATTAAAAAAAGGACAATTTATTTTGTTTAAATTTAAAAGCACGTTGTGTCAAAAAAGAGGACTGTCCTTTTTAAAAAAAGGACGGATGGTCACCGTACACATAGTGAACAAAAAAAAAAGAGGACTCTAAATGAGTTCATCTTCTGACGACGACACCAACAACAACAAGAACAACAACAACGACAACAACAGCAACAACAACAATAAACCTAGAAGCAGTAGGAATTTGTATTTAACCTTGGTTGCTGATGAGGGCAACAACAAAAATAATTTTTTTATAAATTTTATTATTTATTGAATCTTCAATTATAGATTAAATCATTGGTGCCCAGGCCCTATGCTCTTCATGCTCATTTGTTTTTGTAGTACACTTAGCTATAAGGTATAAACACATTCGCCACAGCAGACTACACGAACACAAGAACACAAATGCTGCTAGCTACCGTTGTAACCGTTTAGCAGCTACTTAATTATTTTGGATACGGCAGATACACAGTAAACAGCTGATCCTGAATTGTTGCAACGATTCATTTATGTATATTACAGTGGTGAATATTTAGCGCTTTTACTTTTTTAAAGTATACGGCGAATTGAATTCGCCTCTCACATTACTTTGTATGGATTCGCTTTAACATAAACAGAAAAAATTCATCTCATGGATCTCTTTTGGCTCCGGGGTTACGGGTTCAAAACTTACTTTTTATTGGCCATAACTCCTAGATTATGGAACGGATATAAGCGATGTGGATATCAATCTAAACTTCTCCAAAATACCTTTATACTGGTATACAAATTTTTTAAAACAATTTACCCATTGCGAGTGAAATTCAATTTTAAAATTTTTTTATCTGACTTTTCACTTGTACAGAGAACTTTCCATGCTTTTATTTTGTGTATATTTGATAGCTGTCACTGATGAAATACGTAAGATATGCTTCTTTAATGATGATTTTAAGAATTAAATGAGTTATATAGAGCATTTTGAAATGATACCTACAGATGTCGTTTATATTCGTTCTATATTGTAGGACTTATGATCAATAATATATTAAAGTTTTGAAACCCGTAACTGCGGAATCAAGAGAGCGCCGAAAAAATTACACAAAAATTTTTAGGTAAAAAAGGGCTATTACCCCGTGAGTTTTTTTTAATCTTTAACAATGTTGGTATTTTTGACTCAAATCAATATTCTATACAACAATAAAGCTAATAAAAATTCTTGATGCATATATATTATAACATTTAAATTTTGTAATTTTTTGTTTTTTTTATCTTACAATAAAAAATATTTCTAATCACTAATTTATTTTACAAAATTTTGTATATTGTCAACACTGTTTTGGTTTTGTGGCCATCAGAAATAGAAATTAGTTTAATTCGACTACACGACAAAAGTAGCATGGACAAAAACCTGTTGCAGTGTTGCCTTGCTGTCTTCAATATAATCATTCTCATATGCACACATGTATTCTAATTTTGACAGGTGGTAGTCGGTAGTCTGCTGTGGCGAATGTGTTTAATGCTATAGGCTGTGTGTTTTAATATACTCATACAGCACTCAGCAACCTCAATCCGAAATACACAAACAACTTTGTCTTATTAGCTTTTTTTTGTCGTTCTTCACTGTATACGCAAGAGCAAAGCAACGACAATTTCGTATATATATATATTTGTTCCTTTTACTCCTACGAGGAGCATTGGGCCGCACTTTCACTTGGACACTTTCGTATGCTTTGCTGGTAAACATTGACGACAGCCATCATCAATGTACATTTTGTTTTTGTTTAACGTATGATATGAAATAAATATATGAAATATATTTTCTGTGTTTTCTTTGCTTGTATTTGTTTTTACAACAAAAAATTTTGAATAAAAATTAGTTTTTCTTTAAATGTATTGGTGTTTGCTCTTCCATAAGGAACTTGTGGGCACCGCGGGATTAAATTATCAATGTTTTTCAAACCATTGATAATTTAGCCATTGCTAAGCAAAATTTTTAATTTCAACGGTTATTTTATGTTGTTTTACATCTCTCGTGTACGGCTGAGAAAAAGAGTATCGCTCCTTTTCAACCGGGTGTGGTTCTATAATTTAAAATATTGCGTGCAAGTACATTTTTTATATATTTTTTAGCGTTTTTTGAAAATACTGTCTTCACCAACGGAACATCTAGATCTTTATGAATTCGATGATTTCTGACATACCAGGGAGCTGCTGTAATTGTACGTAGAATTTTATTCTGTCGCCTTTGAATTTTTTCGACATTTGATGCTGAGTCAGTGCCCCAAAACTGGATTCCATAGAACCATAGTGGTTTCAGGATCGCGTTGTATAATAGAAGTTTACAGTCTAAGATTAGTATAGAATTTCTTTCAATAAGCCAATTCATTTGGGCTGCTTTTAATTTCATTTGTGTTAACTTTGCGTCTATATGCGATTTCCATGTTAAACGACGATCAAGATGAATGCCCAGATATTTGACAACAGTGTGTTGCGGTATGTTCTCGGTAATAATTTGTATAGGGGGGCATGTTTCCTTGCGCAATGTAAAAGTTACGTGTACACATTTCTGCTCGTTAACTTTAATACGCAATTGTTTGAGCCATTTTTCCAGTTTGGATATATATTCTTGTAAGTTGCGGGAAGCTTCTACAGGATTTCCTTGAACGCTTAGAAAGGCTGTATCATCCGCAAATGTTAATGTATGAATGTTACTGCTTAACGGTAAGTCAGAGGCATATATTAAATAAAGTAATGGACCGAAGATACTGCCTTGAAGGACTCCGGCTACAATCGACAGCGGAGGGCTTAAAAAATTGGCTTCCCTAACTACAAATTTACGTTCTATTAAATAGCTTTTTAAAAGTTTGACGATATTTGCGGGTAGATTTTGTGTTAGTTTGTAGATAAAACCTTCGTGACATACTTTATCGAAAGCTTGAGAGTCATAAATAAATGGCGCAGAGCATATTTTTTTTTCCTAAAGTTTTTCTAACAACATTCACACGT
Source organism: Lypha dubia (assembly GCA_947311025.1). Classification (NCBI taxonomy): domain Eukaryota; kingdom Metazoa; phylum Arthropoda; class Insecta; order Diptera; family Tachinidae; genus Lypha; species Lypha dubia. Next base: position 74,881,741 of record OX371260.1, read on the forward strand.
CTGTGAGTTTGTTCAATAGTGTTATGCTGTCTGCGAAAGCCGAAATGATAACCTGGAATGTATCCATTACTAGTCAATATAGGCATCAGCTTGCTCATATACAGCTTTTCAAATAACTTTGAAAAGCTGCAATAAACTAATAGCCCGATAGGATTCAACCTTTGTATCATCCTTGCCGGGCTTTGGTATCATAGTAATTAGTGAAACCTTTCATTCTTTTGGATAGTGTTCTAGGCGTAGAAAACTATTGAAAATTAATAGTATTATTCTTTTTGCAATGTAAGGCAATTCTTGAAGTATTTTGTTGCTTATTTTGCCGACACCTGGGGCTTTTATGGTGATAAGACTAGTAATGGCCTTTTCAATCTCCACAATGTTAAATCTTAACGGTATTGCTGGTAAAGAGATGACTGGTGGCAGTTCAACAATATCAGTAGAAATATTCGGTGTAAATACTTTTTCTAAGTGCTTAACAAAAAGTGCACCTTTTTCAGCATCAGTTCTTGCCCAGTTACCATTCGAAGCTCGTAGCGGAGGTTTGCATATCACTGGCCTTTTAAGTCCTCTGGCTGCACTCCACAGCGAATAATCTGTTTGAGGTGTTGCATCTAGTTCTTGGAGAAATTTTTGGAAGGAAGCTGTGTTTGTGTTTGTAAAACTTTTCTAAGTTGCTTGGTACACTCCTAAAGCCTTAATTTTAGCTGGGGCGATCTGTAACGTTGCCTTTCTCGTCGAGCTCTACGTTTTTCTGTCAAAAGCCTTTCTATATCCACACAAAAAATATTGTTTAATCTTACTTGTTGATTTGGTTGATTGGGAGAAGCACTAAGAGCAACATGTGCTTCAAGCAACCTAATAGAGTTATTTATGTCAGAAGGTGTTCTCAATGTCATATTTTCCGTGCAATGAGCACTCAAATATTTTTTGTACTTCACCCAGTATTAACTGGGTAAATCACATGTTGGTCTTGCAGTTGTGTGTGAGTAAATAGTGATCATAGTAGGCGAGTGACCTGAAGACCAATCCAAAGATTCTTCTACTTCAATCATTTCGCTGGGCACACCTTTCATAATTCCAAAGTCGATAACATCAGGAATTTTTTATCGATCCGTTGGACAATAAGTTGGCTGACCACTTGAAACTACATTCAAACCCATTTTAAATATTGTGTTAAACAACACACGAACCTTAGGAGTGATTAAACGTGAACCCCAGAATGTGTGTTTAGCATTGTAGTCACCAGCTGCTAAAAAACGGGGCACCAGGAAGTTATAAAAATCCATATATTGGATCTCGGTAATTGAAAATCTGGGGGGGGGGGAATAGACGGATGATATTACAAGTTTTTGATAATAATTTTCAATACAAATATTTGTTGCTTGAAGATATTCTTCACAAAAATCATGTAATAAGTAGTGTTTTATTCGCGATTTCATTAGAATTCCCGAGCCACCACAAGCTCTACCTCGAGGGTCCTTGGTGTCGTAGAAATTATATCCACTAATTTTAAAATAGCTTCGAGACGTCAAGTTAGTCTCAGAAATGAGCATTACATCGATTTGTTGATTCAGTAGGAAATATTCTATTTCATTTATATGTTGGCAGATGCCGTTTACGTTCCAAAAACAGTGATCAAGAAGCAACAACAATTGCACCCTTTAGCAAACTCTTCAGAATAGCTGTACAAACAAACAATTAAACAGTAAGTAACAAGGTGACCAACGTGCACAAAATTGCAGATGCGGTGAGTACAATAAGTGATAATAAAATGCAAACAGGTATGAAGAGATACATAACCGTGTTAAAAAGGGGAAGAAATCCAAAATCAGCTCAAATATCTTCAACAGCGAAAGTTCCCAGAGATAGAAAAACCTACAAAAAATTCCGAAAATCGTTTCGCAATCTTATCTGAACAAGGCGATGAAGACACAACTACAACAAGGTCAAGTAAACCTCCACCGATATATTTAAGAGAGCAGAACTCTAGTTCTTTGGTTAAAAACCTTATCTCCCAAATTGGAGAAAATGAGTTCTATGTAACTCCAATTAAGTGCGGAAAGTAATTACCGAAAAATAGTATCTGACCTTGAGTCAAAAAACAAAAAAATTTTATACGTACCAATTAAAGTGCTAAAGGTCTAACCGTTGTAAAAAAATGTATAGACTCTAGCGTGGATCCAGAAGAGATAAAGTGTGGCCTTGAAAATAGTGGCTTCAAAGTTAAAAATGTTTCAAACATTAAAAATAGGAAAAAAAATCCCCCAACCTATATTTAGAGTCGAGCTACAGCCAGGTGACTTGAAAATAAAAAAGAACGAATCGCACCCAATTTATAATTTAAAGTACTTGTTACACCGAAGAGTTACCGGTGAGCTTGTATGTAGTGAGCTACACAGTACCGCGAACTGCGGCAAAATAAAAGGTGATCCAAAGACGAAAAAATGTGGCAATTGCGGCGGAAATCATTGTTTCTGTAATTTATGTCGAGGGAACAGGTAATGAATAGTAAACGAGAGAGTAATGGACAGCATGTATAATTTTTCATTCCAGAATTCATTATTGTTAACACAGAACATGTCCTAGGAAAGTAATGAGTTCGTTTAATGTGTACGGCGAATAAATCCTATAATTCATTTCTTTTTAACAATTTAAAAGGAAAATGCGAACACTTGTGCACAACCAAAAACAATACATTCCTTCATCGAAATAAATGGTAATATACATATGTACATAGGTGGTAAACAATGTGTAATTTTTGTGTTTGATCAGATTACCTTCTCGTTTCCAAAGGATTCCATTGTTTTGCCTTGGAAAATAATATTTTATATCTTCCATTACATATAAAATTAATTACCAGTTTTCCCTCTGGGCTAATGTACTAGTACTTCTAACTTCAAAGAGGAACAGTCAAATCTTAAGGCGGTGTGTGGTGTGTGGTGCACTAAGTCCCAACAAGTTGCGCCAACTTCGACGATAACAATCTAACAAATTCAAATGTGCATATTCACACCAGAACAATTTGTAAGCCGCACAATTTTTGATCTTTTCAATTTACACTAGACTAATTTATCTGGCATAAAATGTATACGTGTACTCAGCTTTGTGTGTGTTAGTGTTTTTTTATTCATTTGAAGTTTGTCTTTCGTTTTATACACATTATTATTATTATTATACACATTACGGAACATACATAGTTGGCAGAAATATTATGGCGGGAATAAGTGATGATGAATTGGCAATTATTTTAGGAGGAATTACAAGTATAAGAAGCGAATTTACTGAATATTTTTGCAATGATCGAAAATTTTAAACATAAAAAATTTTTAAATTGCTTCACAACTTCTATACTAATAAAAAATCTTTAGCCAACATTTTTCAAAGTTTTTAATTTAAATGTGTATGTAATTAATTCCTTTAGAATTTTTGTAGTTTTTAAGTAAATTCTGAGAATTTTTATAATTGATCGTTAAAAAAGGTTATGTTTTTTAAAAGATTTATTGACAAATTTAATCAATTAACAATTAATAAACATAAACCGCCTTATTTACAAAAAATATTTTCTGCTTATAAATAAAATAAAAACATATAAAATACCAAAATATAAAATTTTACATTTATTTGAGAATGTACTCAAGAAAAAAATTTAACAACATATAAAATACCTATAAAAAAAATTAAAAATGAATTGAGAATGTTTCATACTGTTTTATTAAAACATAAATGCAAAAATTTTTTTGTCGCGACCAACCCCCTTTTTCCTTGTCAACTTTGAAATTTCAAAAGGCACCAAAATGGAGAAAAAAACGCGCCATTTAACAAAAAACGCACCAAATTCAGAATTTTTTTTTTAATGAAAAATTTTATTGAATTTATTTTGCGTCTTTACAACATTTAACTTTAGTAAAAATTCTAATGTCGATATAATATTGTGCGATTGCATGAAGTGAATCATTCTCCACCCTTTTTCAATACTAGATAATATTACGACATCGGATTAAAATTGTACTGATAATGGCATGATATTATATTTGCAATGGGATAAAACATTTTGCACAATGTTGGTTATTGATGTCGTTTGTAGCTAAATGGGCTTAAAGCATTGATCGTCAAACTAGCCCCTAGGGGCCGAGCACCAATCGTCATTTACACATACACAACACGAACCAAACAGATAGACAAACTAAAATACGAAACATAATCAGTTGTATGATAGCAGTCAATGAATGAGGTTCTTTGTCGCTTTATTTTAGAATTTGCAACAACAAAACACAAGCAAAAGAGGGCAAGAAAATATTTATTTATTTTAGTCTCTTTATTTGTTATTCACAGTACACTCTGAATATTTTAATTTTTCAGCATGTGGAATGTAGAGTGGAAAGAAGCTTTTTTGTGTATATATTTTTTAGTGTTAATATTTTTTTAATTATGTAAATTCATTCATTCGTCCATTCTTTCGTTCATAAACACGCTAAACCAATCCAGTATGTATGCATACAAATTTTTAATATGATGTTAAGCTACAGTAAAAAATAAATGTAACAAGCAATTTCTACAAGTGTAAAATCACTTATACATTGATATTTCCTTCATGTTCTCTTTGTGACAATCGATGGCTTAAAACCGCAATGTGTTTCCGTGTTCCAGCATTCCGAACAAGATTGGATATTTAGGCGTGATATCGCATTTGCAATAAAAACATCTTGCTCTTGTGTTATTATTTGCTCAAGGCCGAATCCATTGCTTAAACTCACATTGTAATTCCCAAATCTTTTTGTATTTCGCTTATTATCTCCTTTTTTTAGACTCCATTATTGACACTAACTTCAAATATTTCTTTTACTAAATAGAAATTTTATTAATTTTAGTGTTACAACAGTTTATATAAACGCATTTTTTATGCATTTTATAAAAATCGAACAATGATCGCTAGTCTCGAGAATACTTTGTTTTTGCTAAGCTCTTTAACAAACTTGACAGCAACTTTTGCTAAGGTGACCAACTATACTCATTTACTGAGTTTTGTACTCTTTTTTCGCAAACCGTACTCTTTTCAAATACTGTACTCTGAAAGTACTCATTTGTATAATTTTATACTCATTTGTTTTTCTAAAACATTTTTTAATTTTTACCCGTTTTTACCTTATTTCCATGGGCTCACAGTGGCATGATGTAATAAACAAGGTGGCAGCAGGAGAAAACAAGAAATTGGCAGCACGAGAAAAAGTAACGGCTAGCTAACTTAAGCTGTCAAAAATATAACCAGAAAAACAGCTCTTTGACATTTGAAGCGACCTAATAAGTAGAGCCAAAAATAGTGAGCTTTCGTAGCACTGCCATCTTGTTTATTACATCATGCACATTACTTTTGATGTTTTCAGAGTTGGCATCACTGCTACGGCATGCCTGACAGCCTTGACGTATGCGTAGTATGTACGGAAAAGTTTTATGGGAATTCCCTTTCTGTTTAATTAATTTGAAGTTAGAGAAAACGATGGTCTAATAATCAGGTCTGCGCAAGAAGGAATATGGTTTTTGTAGGGTTGTGTTTTGACCGTTAAATAATCTGCAAAAAATAGTAAACTGCGCAATCTTGTCAAAAGTTGCTTACATTTTTGGCCGGCATCTTGAATATTTTTGTTTACGTTATGCTTTTTGTTTTTGCATAACCAATAAATACATACATATGTACAAACCACATTTTATTTGTTTTGTAGACAGCTTTTTTTGTGATAATTTTACACAAAAAAAAATACATGTCGTTTTTTATTGTTGTATTGATAAGCAGACCTAATTATTAGACCACGTAGCAAACCAAAAATTTCGTACTTTTTGTTCAAGTTAACAAGATTTGAGGTGTACAAAATAAAATAAAAGTTGAATTTATTTATCTAGTGTCCAGGCACTAATACTGCTGTTGAAAGGGTATTTTCACTAGGGAATGATTATTGGAGCAGTGAGAAGTCGCAACTTTCTGTAAAAACATTATCTGCCGTCTTAACAGTCAAATTTAATATGCAAAATGAAAGTTGTTCGAATGTGGCTACATTATTAGACGAACATCCTCATTTAACAAAAAAAATCCACTCCGAAGAAAAATATGTTTTTAAAAGAAAATAAAGTTTTTATCGTTTTTTCATCTTTTTTTTCACCTATGAAATACTTGCAAAGTGTACTCATTTTGAATAAAAAATAGTTGGTCACCTTACTTTTATGACAACAAACAATTATGTACTCTGAAAATCTAAAGGGACCAACAAATTTGTTATAATGAAATGTTACAAATTCACCTCCATTATGAATGTCGACGTCAACAGAAATGACGTCGACGGCGCAATAATAGCATTGCCGCTGTCAATATTGCCATATTTCGATAACAATTGACAGTATCATCGCATTTTTAAAGCCGACATAACGACGACATTGTATCAAATTAGATCTGTTTTCGTCGACAAGATCTTTGGCAACGACGCAATAAGAAATTTTTAACTGCCACGATTGAGTGTTTGAAAAAAATGTTTAAAATGGAAAAGAAAATGAAAATTACAACCAATAAACAATTTGAGGAATTAATTCAGCAACTGGAGAGTAAACCAAGCCTAGCAAAAGGATTTCATAGGGGCATAACTCCTAATAATTTTAAACAAGAATGGGAAGAAATTACGGTTAAGTTAAATTCTATTGGGCCACCAATTAGAGACAGCGATGGTTGGCAAAAGGTAAGCTTAAAAACAGTTTGAAATTATGTATACATTTTTAAACATGAAATATGTATGTATATGTTTAGGTTTGGAGAGATTTTTAGTGCAAGGTGAAAAGAAAATTAATGCAGAACAAAGCAGAAGTTATGGCAACAGGAGGCGGCATATGTAAATTGTCAACACTTTCACCTTTGGAAGAAGCTGCTGCTAACTTGGTGCAATTTCAAAAGCAATTTAATCCAGAAGGTGTAGTCCAAGGAATTCAACGTCCTATTGACGAAAGTGAAGCAGAAAATATTTCAAATATAGACTGGACAATTATTGAGGATGACGGAGAGGTGCCATCAACTTCCACATATGCTATTCAAATGGAAGAGGAAGCCTCTTCTAAAAAAAGAAAAAGAAACGATAACCGTGCAAATAATGAGCGAAACGAATTATTTAAGAAACACAATGATATGCAAAAGGAAGTTTTTAATGAAATTTCTAATACAATGAAAGAAATAAAACACACTCTGAAAGAAGGTAGTCGGTATCAGGGAAAGCTATGTGAAGGTAAAGAAAATACCCTAGAAGAAATAAAAAAGATTTTAAAGGAAACAAGCCGGTACCAGCGAAAACTTTTTGAGGTTGAAGAAAAAAAAATTAAAATTATGGAAAGGCAAAACCAAAGAGAAGAACTTTTCGAAAGAGAATTGGAAGTTCTTGAGAAGCAATTCATGAATTAAATTAAATTTTACGTTTATAAATTATTTGTGCCTTAAATATTTATTTAATAAAACGAATTTATTTGTTTTCTTTAAACATATATAAGTATGTATGTAGAGTTGTTAAGAAACTTAAATGTAAGGAAAAATGAACTTAATAAAAAGACTGAATTTTAATTACAAAAAACTGTTATTTATTTGTTCTCTAATTTGTGTAGCTTCATTATTTTCCAAGTTTTCTGGATTGCTATCTAAGTTTTCACTGGTGCTCTCCATATTATTTATTGGTATATCATCGTCGACGATCAAGCTCTGAAATTCAATGCAAATATTATGGAAAGCAGCACAAACGTTAACAATTTTAGTTGCTTTAGTAGGCTTATAATGGAGTTGACCAGCACCTAGTAAACAACGGAAGCGATTTTTAAGCACACCAATCGTTCTTTCTGCTATATTTCTTGCCTTTGCATGTTTGGTGTTGAAGATTGCTTCAGGACTTCTGTCCGCAGCGGACCTATAAGGTGTTATTAAATAAGGTTCAAGGGGATAACCAGCATCACCTATACAAAGAGTGGTTATATTTTTCTACAAAAACTTTAATTTTTTGTGATATTGCCTAAAAGCCAACAATTTCTCTCTCCAGCATCGTAACGTTCACGTAAAACTTGTCTTGCTGTACTAACTTTCCAAACAAGAGAATCGTGCGATGAGCCAGCATAGCGGGCATCCACGTATCTAATTCTCATCTTGTTGTCGCAAATCTGAAAATTAATTAAGGGAATATAAGTATTTAGATAAGTATGTATCTACATAATTTTTTTTTTTTAACTTTCTCTTACAATCATTGCATTAAGACTGAAGAATCCTTTTCTGTTATAATATAGACTTTGCTCTTCCTTACTAGGGGCCAAAATTTTTATGTGTGTACCGTCCACACAGCCAATCACGCCGGGAAAACCGGTCTTCTCGAAAAATTTCAGCTTAGATTCGGCCTTTTCTTGTTCTGACATTTCAATTTAATAAACACTGGACATATCACAGTTTGTAACACAGTGAGTGTCTCTTCTAGAATTAATGATACAGTGGGTTGTGATAAACCTAGATTGAAATCGTTCCCAACACTTAATTGATAAGAGCCCTGTGCCAAGAACCGTAGTGTTGTTGCTAGTTTCAGTTTATTAGAAATATATGTTGACCTAATTCCATTCTTCATTAAAGGCTCTATTTTTTGCAAAACAAATTTGAATGCCATTTTATTCAACCGAAAATAATCCACAAATCTATAATTATGCAAAATATTACACTATCCCGTTCTGAACTTTTTAGTTTTATTGACTTACTTGGTATCTGGCAAATTATAAATGTCTGATCTTATCCTCATAACTTTCCTTTGAAGTATAAGTCTTTCTTTGTTTTCTTCATCACTAGAATTTTCACTTGAATGCAGCATTAAAAACATTTTTTCTCAAATTAAAAAAAAAATTAATAATCAAGTTAAACAAACGTCAAAATATATAGCGATGATATTTTTTCCTTCACATTATCGATAACAAGACAACGTCAACACAATACTTTTAGTAAATGCCGATTTAGCATTGAAGTGAAAGGGACGGCATATCGATGTCACGCCGACAAATGAATGATGTCGATGTCGACGTTGACATTCACAATAAGGATGATTATCTATAACAACAAGACAGTTTAACGGTTTTTGTGAATGTGTTTTGGTACCTCTTAAACATCATTAATGGTTGCTCTTATTATGGTCTGTAAAATTGAACGCACAACTTGTACACAATTGAATGAAATGGTATTGAAACAGTTGTATTTTTTGTCCAAAATTCTTTTTTCTCATACTGAAAAAAAATTGTGTTTAATATGCTTTGGAGCTACCCAAAATTAAAAAAACGCACCAAAATTAAAAAAAGCGCACCACGCACCAAATCAGATATTTTTCGCACAAAACATTTAGAAAAGCACAAAAAAAGGTGCGAAACGCACCAAGTTGACAACGCTGGTCGTTAGTTAGAAATCGTCGAGTTAACATTAATTACAAAGAAGAATTGTCGCGCAAACAAAATTTATGCATTTATGTATGTTTTAATAAAACAGTATGAAACATTCTCAATTCATTTTTAATTTTTAATATTTCTGCTAACTATGTATGTATGTTCCGTAATGTGTATAATAATAATAATCACCCCTATCGTGAATAATTTTCCACGTGAAATTTTTTCACTTTTCACGTATTTGCAATCGTGAACAACTCGCATGAACAAATTTTATTCAGTCCAGAATAACAACGTGAAAAATGTTCACTGAAAAAAATTCCCCTTATCGTGAATAAATATTTCCCTGGGAATTTTTTCACTTCTCACATTGATATTTTCACTTTATTTTTGATGGGGAATAGAACAGAAATTATATGTATTTCTTCTTATAATTAGAATATTAAAGCTTAAAAAGTTTATTTTAATGAAAAGTTCTGATAATAAGGCACAAACTTATGTATTTCTCAACAAAATGCAAAATAACAGGTCGATTGCCTGCAGATTTGTGAAACTTTAATTTGTTGGCATTTTTTCGTTTTGTTGGCTTTCCAAAAAGTAGCCGAATTATTTTACCACATAAAAGTTAGAATGCAATAAACAAACGGAGCAACCAAACTAAAGCTGCAAAACTGAATATTTAACTTTGATTTTTGAAGTTTTCTTTAAAATAAATATGTCCGTGTATATTTTTGAACAAAAAGTTGTATGATTTTTTATTTTTTTAATCTTCTTCCCTATTTTACGTTCACTAATAACTGATAGCGGGAATAATTTTTCACGGGAGATTCACGATACCATTTTTCCCTTCGAGTGGAATTAAAATTTCACGTGAACAAAAATTTCACTTCTTATTCACGATAGGGGTGAATGTGTATGCAATGAAAGACAAACTTCAAATGAATACAAAAAACACCAACACATACAAAGCTGAGTACATGTATACATTTTATGCCAGCATAATTAGACTCGTGTGTGAATAAGAGAACAAAAATTGTGCGGCTTAATAATTAGACTCGTGTGTGAATGGTGATTTACTATAAGTAGAGTAAAGCTGCCCACACACGAGTGATTTGTGCGTGTGATTTGTTCGCGTACCATTTCTCCACAAACGACGAACAAATCACAATAACCTTATACGTCAAGAAGAAAACATGAATTGTGAAGCGGATGATGCAATTTCTCTTTTGATTATATGTATATTTACATACATACATATGTATGTATGTATTTGTATAGGCAAAACCAAATTATATATACATATGTATGTACATAGAAGCAAACTAATATTATTAAAAAACATGTATGTATGAATGTATGTACAATGCGACAGGCAAAAACAGGGCGCCGCGCCTTTTGGATTCTCTTTTCTTATGTACGTGTGTACACGCATTGTAGAGAAATAAACAACTTTAATCAGTCTAGCTTGAGCATTCAAACAGACAGGTTGTGTGTATCGCATTCTTTACTTTCGTTGTATTCACTACATTTGAATTTTTTGTAAACAATGCCTGTTGATGTATAATACAATGAAAAACATTAATATTCAAATTAGTTTTAAGTAAATGCCCTACAAAACCATATTTTCTACCCATCATTACATTGGCACCATCTACATAACTAAACTTATTCTTATCAGCTAAAGAAAGAACATTTTCATTAACGATATCAAAAATAAGTTTTCCTTTTACACTGCCGAGTAAGCCATGCAGAGAAAACATTTCTTCATGAACTTCAAAACTTTCATCTACAGTTCTAATACAAATAATAAGCTGGGATATATCGCTTATATCGGTGGTTTCATCCAAACATATTGAGAAAAATTTGCAATATAGCAATATTTTCTTAATATTTGAAAAGATAAATGCACTGATTTGCTCAGTGCGACGAGCAATTGTGCGAGAAGACAGTGGAATATCCCTTATGATTTTCAGTACCAAAACATTTAAGGAAATCATTGCTCTTTCAAAAGTTCGCATAAACGACGGCAAGGTTTAGCGAGAGACGTAGCAACAACAAAAAAATAACAAAAATAAAAATCTAGGTACTTTGCACTAACGAAATGTTTATAGACATTCTTAATCCAGAAAAAACCAAACTTACCCACATTTTTACATGGACATCAAACATTACCAGTGGCAGCACCGTTTTATTGTGAGAGGGAGAATAAATATAACTCACACAGTAGCAAAATGTTATAGTATAGGTTGCCTACCCTACAAAAATTACTGGAGTACATGGTCCATTTTAGATAAAAGAAGTAGTTTTTGGACTACTCCTATGTAATGCAGCCGTGGACCATTTCATTTGTACACACATTTATAGTTAAATACCATTTGGCAACACTAAAAATGTTTGGAGTTAAATTGAAACTGTGGCAGCTCCCCTGTTAAAATTAAAACAAATTCATGGAAGCTTAAATAAACACAAGTTAGCTCGTGTTTTTTCCATTTCTGAATTTTATTTTGTATTTTTTTTAGATAATGTAATGTAACGGCTGAATTCACACATTTGTATGTACTTAAAATATTAAATTATATTAGTGATGGAGTTACATACATATGTATGCATGTATACATTTTTACCGGAGTACCTCTGTGGGTATCCATGGAGTAGCAAAATAGAGTAGTTTTGAAATTGACCCCTGTGGGTACCCCTTGGATTAGTAACATGGAGTAATCTTTGGGTTACGTGGTCCAGCCCTAGGACATCGCAATGTAAATTGGACCATGTTTTTTCATACACTTTGGCTACTTTGTTTGTTTGTTTGTTTGTTTATTTCAGTCTATAGACAAAAAAGTCCTTACAGACTAAGATAATATAATATGTATAATATAAAATAAATAAATAAAATTATGGTTATCTAGCAACAAAATTTAAATCAATATAAAATAAAATAAATAAGAAAGAACAAATAAAATCACACCAAACATAATCACAGTAGATGTAAATATAAAAATAAGGAATACTCATACTCCATTGTGGAGTAGTCCATACACCCATGTATAAAGTACACTTATTTTTTGTAGGGTATTGCTGATGTACATACATACATACCAGAGAACTGCAACAATCATGATCGAGCCTACTTATTCCCTAACGTTGAATTTTCAGAACAACTCAAACATGTATTATTCAATTTTATACTCGTTCGCTTTTTATGCAGAAGCAGAAAATTCATCAACTAGTATAAATGTTCAAATAGAATTTAACTTAGCATTCTAAATTAATAAGATATGGTAACTCTTATATCATATATTTATCTTTTGACTTTGTTTGTTATATCTTCACTTCTTCTTCTTGTTCATCTAGTTTATAAACAAACCATCTCAGCGTTTTTCAATAATAAATCAGACTTCATCAACAAGTATGATCGATCCTACTTATTCCCTTAAGGTATAAACACATTCGCCACAGCAGACTACACGAACACAAGAACACAAATGCTGCTAGCTACCGTTGTAGCCGTTTAGCCAGCTACTTAATTATTTTGGAAACGACAGATACACAGTAAACAGTTGATCCCTAATTGTTGCAACGATTCATTTATGTATATTACAGTGGTGCATATTTAGCGCTTTAACTTTTTTAAAGTTCGCTGGGGCGAATTGAATACGGCGGATTGAATTCGCCACTAACATGACATAAACAGAAAAAATTCATCTCATGGATCTCTTTTGGCTCCGGAGTTACGGGTTCAAAACTTATTTTTTTATTGGCCATAACTCCTAGATTATGGAACGGATATAAGCGATGTGGATATCAATCTAAACTTCTCCAAAATACCTTTATACTGGTATACAAATTTTTTAAAACAATTTACCCATTGCGAGTGAAATTCAATTTTAAAATTTTTTTATCTGGCTTTTCACTTTTACAGAGAACTTACCATGCTTTTATTTGGTGTATATTTGAAAGCTGTCACCGATAAAATACGTAAGTTATCCTTCTATAATGATTTCGTTTCCTATTTGATCTTAATGTTCCAGTGGTGTGTCTTATATTTTAGTAAATCCTGACTTAAATCAAAGCTATTGTAAAAATTATCCATGTATAAATGGTGGCCTTTATTTAGATATGGAGCCATTAAATGCAATACCAGAGAATGCGTTTTCTTGTTCGTATTATCATCTACATGATGTTTTCCTCTATATAATTCCATATTTAGTGTATATTCATCTGGTGTGCACAGCTCGTAAAATTTAATACCATATTTTGCTTGCTTTCCTTTCAAGTATTGACGACAAAAAAGCCGTCCTTTGAAAAGTAATAGCGACTCATCTAAAGATAGCGATTCTTCAGGATAATAAGCTTTTGAGAAATTATTCAATACGGTTTTTATCAATTCGGATACTTTGGATAGTTTATCAGTTTCACTTTGATATTTTTCATAATTAAAACAACGCAAAATTTGTTCAAATCTTCTTCCAGACATAACAGAAGAAAATACTGGGTGGTAGTACAAGGAATCTTTGGAAAACATTTTAAGTATTGTTGGGAACTTAAGATGCCCTTGCAATAAACATAGCGCAAAAAAAGGTGAATATATATGGAAGAGGAAAAAATTTATGTTAGTAAATGGAAAGATACTAGAGACGTCTTATGCATAACAACAGCTTATAAGCCTGAGTTAAAGATATGTAACAATCGATATGGAAAGAAGAAAATAAAGCCTGTTGAAATAGAAGGATATAACAGTAATATGGCGGATGTGGACAAAAGTGATCAAATAATCAGTTACTATTCATTCCCGCGAAAGACCATACGGTGGTATAAAAAAGTTATTTTCCAGCTCTTAGATCTCTGTGTCTATAATTCTTTTTACATTTATAAAAAACACACTAAACGTTCAATATCTTTTTTACAATATAGAGAAGAAGTAATTTATTCACTTTTAGGAATCAACATGCCTTTGTTGAGGGGCAACTACCCAATTAAGACCTGCTGATTCAATACTTCGATTAAGTGAATACCAGCATTTCCAAGAAAAGATTCCATGTAATGCAAACAAAAAGAAATCTAATTTCTTACGATGCAGATGGTGTGCGAAGGAAAAAATTCGACGAGAAACCTCATACCCTTGCAAGACCTGTGACGAAAAACCTCCACTTTGTCCAGGTTCTTGCTTTGAAAAATGGCATATTAATTAAAATTTATTTTATTGGTTTTATTGAATTTCTTGTATTTTGGTTTTTATAAGTTTTATATTTTTTTTTTACTTTATGAGACTGAATTTTAAAAATTTGTGTTTGTTAAAAAATTAAATTTATTTTATTTTTTAACTTAAAATTTTGTTTTATTTTCCAAAAGACTATAAAAAAGATAAAACTGCCTTCGACGTATATGAACGTCATGTGCAGCATCATACCACTTTTTTTACGTATATCAGTAATGACGTCTATATCCGTCTGACGTCTATTAACAACACGACACAGCACATCAATTTAAAAATACAAGCAGAGTCATGACGCTTATGAACGTCAAAAATTAAACACTGTTTTTATTCTATAGATCGATTTATTTTTCTATTTCCAGTAATTTGGTGTTTTCAGAATTTTTCTATCCTACCAAATAAGGAAGATACTGCAAGTGTCCCACGGGAAGTCCTCTTAAAAATAAGGTGTCCACGAAAGGGTTAAGTATTTTAAATATTTATTTATTTTGAATGGATTTTTAAATTTTATTTTTGAATAAAAATATATGTTTCATAAAAAGTACCACAATGTTGAAAAATTACTCTTTTTGTTGACGGATAGTACCATTTCAATTTTTCATATTTCCATCACTGGTGTGAAAAACAACATTTAATAAACTCAACACATCTCTCTATCTGTCTTACTCTCTATAAAAATTTCAATTACTTGAGAGCCCTGTCAGTCCAGTGGTATCAGATATGGCGATTTTCCATTTTTTTTGGAGATTTTAAAATGAGATGGCGAAATATTTGGCTACTTTTTATTCTGATTGAATGAGCGTTTTTTTTTCTTATAGAATGCTACATTTAATGACAACAAGTTAAAACAACAAATGCTTAGAAGGTGATAGCAATATAACAAATGTGAATTTTTTTATTTACTAACGTGTCAAAATTAATGAGTAAAAGTAATCAGACATGGAAGTGCTAAAACCTTTATGTATATGTGTATATGTATGTATTCTTGTAACACACTTAGATTTTTGGCCTTCTGTTTATAAATATAGTGTTGCAGCGGGTACATTTAATTTTAAAGAAATAGCTTTGGCCGTTCTTAACATGTTGGTTATTCCAACTAGCAACGCGTAGAAGGAGTATTTTCTATTATGAACTACACCAAAACTCGATTACGTAACAAAATACAATACCAAATTCTAGATGACTTAATGAGAATTATTAATTATATGAATATAAAAATAATGTGTTGCAATACTTTTGAGCCAACAGAAAACATGGTAAATATATTTAATTCAAATACTATGTATGACAGTCCGAACGGTACAAATGAATTCGATGAGGTTTATAATCTCTTAGATGCATGCAATTAACTTTGTTTATTATATGTAGATATACATATATGCACGTATGAATGTAAAAAATTATCAGACAAAACACTACAATTGTGTTGTTTATTTTTTAATTGAATATTGAATTGTGATAAATAAATTTAATAAAAACAAAAACTTTCAAAAATACTACTAAAAAAATTGTTTTGGCGACAATTTTTTAATGTAAAAAGCATAAAAATGAGTTTTTGGCGATATTTGGTTATCGTTTTGGCGACGGACGTGAAAAAAAATCTGACAGCCCTGTGTCAGGCGCGAATTAAGCATACGCTGACACCATTCAGCACCATGGAGCAGTGTAGCCAGGTGTGGGGATTACTCCCCAAATTGGGGATTTTTGCTGGTTTTTGGTGACAGATTATCGTGGGGAGGGATTTAGGGATTTTTCATTTTTAGTATCCCTATTATCAATTTTGCTTTGTTTTACCATTTTCTTTTATACATATATTTACATACATATGTATATGTTTATGTATCTTGGCGTTTTTCTTCTCCATATTTCGGTTATTTCAATGCGATGGTATTGAGGATGTTGGCTTTTATAACAATTTCTTCAAAATTTTTAAAACCAGAATTTATTGAATTCGATATTGCCAAAATGGATGTACTTATTGACGATAAGGAAAGTAATTTGGTTGTTGCTAAAATTGATGTTGGCATAGAATGTTCAAAGGAATTATTTATTTATTTTTATTTATTTATCAAATTCACATAGTAATACAAAGCCTATTGGCCAAATAATCGTATTACAGAGTAAAAAACAAAATAGTCTGATTATTTCTTAAATTCAAGTGCAGGAATATAAACAGCATATTCATATACATATGTATGTATGTTGTAAGTAAGTAAGTATAATCTACAAGCTATAGGCCCCCAGCCATAATTAGATAACATTAACTTTAATAAGAGGACAAATATAAAAGTATTGTTACAGTCCGGTGTGAATGTTAGGACAACCTTCCTGGTCTAAATCAGTTACATTCTATTATATAAATTCTATAACGAGAATAGTCTTACCAATTTGATTCGAAAGACGTTATTACTGTGGGAAAATATTCGCAGCTCGTTGGGAAGACTATTCCAATATCTCGCCACCCTAATAACGAAAGATCTTTCAAAAAATGCACATCTTATATTGGGTATAACTATCTGTTTATTGCGGCTAGAACGGGAGAAGGTGAATTTATTGTACAGTTTGGCGGGTATGCCACTTCTAACAATGTCATAGAACAAATTTAGGCAACGAAGTTTAACAAACTGGTAAAAGCTGCAACCCAGAAAGTCTTTCACAAATGCCGAAATATGTTCACATCTACGAACGTTATATACAAATCTTACAATACTGTTGACGATACGTTCCAGCTTTTTTACATTCGTAGCAGTAGTACCCGAAATAACTTCTAAACCATAAAAAATATGAGACATCAAAAGTGCATATGATATTTTTCGCTTAACTTCAAGCGGGAAAAATAAGTTCAAAGAGTATATTTTTCGAAGTGAAAAAGTTATTTTCCTATGAATACAATCAAAATGGGATTTGAAGTCCAGCTGATTATCAATAATTATCCCTAAACATTTATGCTGAATCATAAACTCAATACTGGAATTACAAATAGATATGTTAAGATCTGGAATTAGTAGAAGTTAAAGGATTTCAAAAAAATTTTTTTTTGAAAATTTAACTGTACTAGCAAAATAAATGCTTAAAATATTCACTGAGAGTATGGAAAATTTTGAGTTATTTATAAATTTACAATTCGAAAGCATAGAAAAAAGAATAAATTTGATTCGGTGTATGGAATTTTAAAATATTCTATGGATTTAAAAGTTCCATTGAGCACACACGAATGCATTAACTTAAATATATGTACTTATGTAATCAAATAATTAAAAAAAAATGTTTTTTATGATGCTTAATATACATATCTTTATTGTGGACAAAATTGGGCATTTCCAGTTTTAAAATGGGGATTTTTGGGGACAACACTCTTTAATTTGGAGACATTAGACAATATTTACCTGGCTACACTGCCCTGGAGCGCAATTAAGAGCGAAATTGTATTCAATGTTTTTGTTTTTGCTTGGATTATAGTCGTTCATTGTCGTGTTTTAAAATCCTACACAAAATCACATAGAAATGCACGGGCAATTACTTGAGAATATATGTTTGTGTGTACACATCCATTTATATCAACGAAAATTAAAATATGTACATACTACATACGTAAATATGTGTTGTGCCATAGAATATATGTATGTATGTAAAAAAACCAAGTGGTTTATTTTTTCTATTTGAAATTTGTTCGAAATCAAGAAACTTATGAATGTGTAAATTTTTTTTGGATATGTAAGTATGTATGTACACACATAGCTACGTGCATATGTAAATATGTATGTATGTATGTTAAAACAGCCTGGAAAATTATTAAATTTTTTTTGTTAAACACTTAATATCTATCAATATTATTTTTCAATAATCAATAACTGGAATTAAAATATGTAAATAACAAATTTATGTACATCCATATGTATTTATACACATGCACACACATGTAGATGTGTCCGGCTTACGTATTTTTTACAACAATAATTTATAATTTTCTTATACGATTCGTAAAATATCATTTTATATTTTTGTGTATTAAATAACCACATTTTAATTCTTCTTTTGCATTTTAAAATAAATGCAAATAAATTTTCTTATTTTTATTACAAATATTTCAGACTTTCTTTTTGTTGTTTTCTTTCTAGTTGTTGATTAATTTAATATTACACACACAGTATGATACCGTTTAGTTGTGTGTCAGCAGAATTTAAATTTATAAAAATAAATAAATTATTTGTAGGTATATCTTTTACTTTATTTATCTTTATCACTATACGCCAACGTGTTGTGCGGACTAGATTTAAACATCAACTAATTACAGGC
This sequence comes from Lypha dubia, assembly GCA_947311025.1. Lineage (NCBI taxonomy): Eukaryota > Metazoa > Arthropoda > Insecta > Diptera > Tachinidae > Lypha > Lypha dubia. The sequence continues at coordinate 74,900,663 of OX371260.1, forward strand.
AATGCATAGAAATTTGTTAATGGTTGTCATACTCTTTTATTCAATATCAGCGTTGCCATTTTGGTGCTTTTCGGGTATTTTTTGGTGCTTTTTTACTTAAGCAATACCCGAAATTTTGTTAAATACCCGTTTTTGAAAAGCGGGTATTTATATTTTTTATTTTTTTTTTTAATTATGAAATAAATGCACGATAAAGCAATTTACTCCGACAAAGTCACACAAACAGCCATGACAAAGCAATAGATCTGTCTTTTGATCCACCAGACCCAAAACAAAATTAGGTTAGTGGTTTTGTACCCGAAATTTGTTTCATTTTACCCTTTTTTTACTTTATTTCCATGAGCTCACAGTGCTTTTGATGTTGCAAAAGTTGGCATCACTGTTCAATATGTACTTTTATAATCAGTGTTGCCAAATATGCAGATTTATCTGTAGTGTATTTTGCAGTTTTTCAAAGCATTGAGCAGTTTTGAATTTATCTATTTTTACATATACATAGATAAAATAAATTAATTAAACGATAAATTTTTTTGGTTTTTAGGGTATTTTTACTAGAAAATCAGTTTTTTTTTTAAATTTGTAGTTTATTTAAAAATATATTATATGAGTCCGATCACAGGGGAGATGTGTAAACATGTAGTAATGAAACATTTTTTCAGCTGATTCTTTAGAGGTAATATCGTCATATATTTGGTAAAAAATCGTTTTTATCGTCAATATAGCTTATTAAAATCGTCATAAAAACGTCAAATGAAAAAAACCGATTTTTTACCAACAAAACATATTTTATTAGACGGAAAACATAACAAAACTCTTAAATCAAGAAATTATTAATATGAAAGCATTCTTTTTAATACAGGGATCAAATACTTCAATTAGAATTCTTAATAAAATCACATGTAAATAGATTGCATCGCCCCTATGGCGAATGTTATGGGAGTAGGGTTGCCAGATCCAGATTCGGTAAAACTGGACATTCAGATTAAAAAAGCTGGATTTTCTAAAAAAAGCTGGACATTTTCAAATAATGTTTTTACGAAAAAATAGTTGTCAGGTTTTGTTTTGTGTAAATAACTTTTATTTAAAAAATATTTTTCCACATTGTTACGTACATAAAATAAATAAAAAATATTGTACATATAAATTTTTTAATTCAGTCTTTAAAAGCAAATTTGTTTGATTTAAATAATAACTAAAAAATTAAATAAAAAACTTAAATTTTTTCAATTCAGTCTCTCTGTGAGAATTAAAATTAAATAATAATAACAAAAATCTTAAAACATGTATTTTGTATTGGAACTTACGGATTGTGCCAATTCCGAACCTTTGGAAGTTTGTAAAAACTTTTGAAAATCTGTACAAAATTCCTCTAAATTTGTTCGTATTAATATTTCAGCTTTAATTAGGTCGAATGACATTCGGTTTCTTTCTTTGGGGTAAAGATTATTTAAAATGCTGAAAATTCTTTCGCAAAAAGCGTTGCTTACTGGTATTGAAAACACGAAACATATATGTAAGTTTTCGTAAATTTTCGAATTCATTATCACTTTTGGTAAAAAAATGAGACCATATTTTATCGTTTGACAAATTTTTGGTAGGTGTTCATAAGCTTCACGAAGGCAGCAATAATCGCTATATAACTTATCGTTGTCTATTGCTTCAGATATTTTTAGAATTTGTGGAAGTTGTTGTAAATCTACCCAAGAAAATAGATTTTTTTTAAGTTTAAAAAAGTAATTTTTTTAAAAAAAGAATCATCTCCAAAATAGAAAAGATTTTCTAAATAACTAACAGCTGTTTTTAAAAAATCTTCTGCTTCTGTCATAAACATTATTTGTTCATTAAGAGAAATATTTTTCAAAATAGTGTTGACCTTGCTGCCAAAAAATTTGTCGTTTATTCTACATTGAAGGCTAGTCATAAGTCGGGTCATTATATCGTAAAACTCTAAAATCGTACAAGAATCACTTTCAAGAGCTAAAATAGTTGTATGAAATTCTTGCATTATGTTGTGTACAAAATATAAATATGCTTCTGACAAGCCTTCAGTTTTACATTCATCATCTTCATTGATATCATTTGTCGTAATTCCATATGAAATAAATTCCCATAAAACTTTTTGGCATTTATTTTTTCCCTTTTTCAAAAAATACATTTTTACAGCTGGCCAACAAAAAATTAGACGAAGGGAAAGCCACCTTGTCACAATATGCCTCAAGAGTTCTTTATATTCTATACCAGCAAACGCAAAACAATCTTTTAGTTTCTCAGTGTTCAACGCCGATGAACTAAACTCATTGAATATTTTTATTATAATGGTTTCTACATCAACAGATAATACATTTAGTGCTCTTTTAAGGCAGTTATTTACAATATGGCAATTATAATTTGCTTTTATAATTTGCTCTGACGCATCTTTCAATTTTTGGTAAACAGAGTTGTGAATGCCGTAGTTAACAGCAGCATTGTCAGCACTATATGATGTTATTTGTTTTATATCTAAATCACAATCATTAGTTATTCTCATTATATTTGAAACAATATCCCTTGATGCTTCATATGGATCGTTATAAAAGTCTAAAATTTGTTTGCGAATTTCATATTCTGGATCAAAATACTGAACACCGTATGGGTAGGTTTTGATATTACCAATATTAGATGCATCGCTACTTAGTCCCTGTTCAGACTTGCAATTTTATTAGTTGCAATTCTTGGTTTTTTAGGTGAGAGAGGTAAGAAGCTTAGGGAGGGGTACAGAGTTTCATGTGCTCGGCAATTCTCTTTTGCCTTGCAATTCGCACTGGGTTCTATGTGTATTTGACGTTTTATTGTATTTCTTCAATTATATGAAAAACAAAATAAATCGAAAATTAAATTAATATGTGATGCATTACAGTTTTTTAAGTTAAAAATATTGAAATTAAATTTTTCTGTGGTGGTGTAAATACAAAAATTGCAAAATTAGATTTTTATAATGTGGACACTTATGCAATTTCAAAGCAGAATTTTAAAGAATTTCAGCCAATAAAATTGCAAATCTGGACGGGGACTTACAGAGAAATAATAGTTGCTTTTTAAAGCATCAACGGTTATTTTTTGTGAGTAAGGGGCTAAAACATTTCTGGCAATTGCTGCTGCTTTTGTTCTCCCACAAGTTATTTTGTTGGCGATCTTGCTATCACAATATAAAACTGCGCTTAATTTAATTTGGCAATCCAGACTATTGTAGCTAAGTTCGTGCTTAACATTGTGGTAAACACATACTAACTCCGTCCTGGCGATTTGTGTTTCAATTTTTGTCTCTGTTGGGATGACAAATTTTGTAATAGTTTGAGACAATTTCTGCGACATCTCCATTTTAACATGCTTTTTTGTTCTTATATGTTTATTTAGCGATCGGCTGCCTTCATATTTTATTATAATATCTGTTTGACATAATTTACACTCTACCGTGTAATCATCTTTTTTTCGTATCCACTTGGCATATTCTGGAAATCCTTTCCATTGTTCGCAAAAAGTTGTTAGTCTTCTTTTTGATGCACCAGCATCTTCAACATTTTCCATTTCAATAAGTTGTTCTAGAAATTATAAAGCTTATTTAAAAGGTTAACCCCCCGTCCAGACCAGATATTTCATGTGTCTTAATACAAGCAATAACGTCGGCAGAATTAAGACGTCAAATTGCCAGTGTTCAAATATGTATTTGTGGTAGGGAAATCGTAGATATCTTAGAACACAAAGATGAAAATTTTACTGAAGAAGGTTGTATATTATTTGTATTGTAAATTTTAATTACGGGCTTAATTGTAAAAAAAAATTTCAGCATTATCAATAGTATGAATGTTTATTTTAAAAATGTTTCACTTTTTTCTGGTTTTCATTTATTTATACATTTGATTTTTAATTTTTTTATTCTATTTGCCCATAAAAAACAATTTTCATAGAAATCACAATTGAATTTGACAGCATGTGTTCAGAGATAATTGCTGAGCAATATCTTCTAGCAATTGTTGCTAAACATGTGTTTGAACACATATTCGTGCGGTCCACACGCAAATATCTTTCAACAATATTTATTATGAGATCAGCTGTTCAGGGAATACATCAGAGATGATCTTTTTTAACATAACATTGTGAAAAAATAAATAATCAGTGTTGACTAATATGTTGAAAGTGATGCCAACAAAAGGAAAATAAAAATGGCACTTTTGCCATATTATTATATTAAATGTGATAATAAGGATATTTATAACTTAAAAAAAAGCTTTGTTTGAATTTTTTTTTTCCAATTTAGCTTGACAAATTTTATTTTAGCTGGACACTGGACAAGAGCAGAAAAAGCTGGACAATCCAGCCCGTCTGGCAACCCTATATGGGAGTAAGTTGTTTGGCAGAAAAATTGTATTCCCATCCCCAACAAATTGCTATCGCGAATATTTTGGGAGTTTAAGTCTCTATTGTGAATTACTTAGGAATAAAAGTTTTTATTTTGAATTGTTTGTTTTGATTTAACATATAATTTTTGCGGGATTTATTTTCTGGTGTATGAATAAAAGAAATGAAAGCAAATAAGGTAAAAATTATGAATAGCGTTTATTTGCGTTTTGTGTTGCTTGCAATCCATAGAACGACTGCAGCGAAGACAAATACGTGATGAATCTGATCCGCTTTGTTTTGTTGCGGTTTTTTTTTGTTTTCAGTCAGTTTTTTATTATCTTCCATTTTTGTTCGATCCTCACCTATGCATGAAAAATTTAAGTTACGCTTATTAAACTAATAATTAACACCATTTACAAAAGCTTAACTCGTTTCAAAATTTACCCACGTCCTCTTTTTTATCCTTTTGGAAACCTTTTCCATAGTCCTGATTCGCACACATGTTCACTTCTTGTGTGAATTGTTGTGAATAATTTTAGTCAAATTATTCGCAGGAGTAAACATTTGCGATGCCATATTTGTAAGGTATGGGAATTCATTCCCAAAAAAAGTTATGGGAATCATTCACCATAGTAAAACCAAAAATCTGGGAGTTTTTTTGTGGGAATGTTTATTCGCGATGGGGGTGCATGTTTTTCAATACTTTGAAATATATCTATATACATTGTATAGAAAAAATAAAAAAATTCAATCCCTAAGTTGTTTTTTTTTCCAATGTAGTAAAAATATGCATTTTAAATTTCATTTTTGGAAACAGTTTTTCTAAAAATGTATGAAAATTACAATAAAAATATAATTGCATATAAATGCATCTCTGATATATTTTTTCAAAAATGCAATAGTTGTATGTTTTTATCAGGACAATAATTTTAATTGTCTGAACTCAGTTTCTAGCTCTTGCCTTTCACTTTCTTCAAAAAAAATAGGAAAATTCTTTTATAATTTCAGAAAACCAACTTTTTCTTCATTAATAATATGAAATAGATTAATTTGGCCACGAGCTTTGTAATTATTTTCAAAATCAAATCTTGATCACAAAGCTCTATATATAAAAATTAACACAGTTATTAATAATATCATATTTTTCTTTTTCATTCAATACGTCTGGCCCTAGTTATAATTTCGTGTTATTAATTTCTATTTGAAAATAATTAAAATAGTTTTTCAAAATAAATTTATGTGCGGCTACCATGTTAAGCAGTGAAAAAATAGTCCGTTATAATCAAAGTTTTTTACTTTGCAATTATAACGTATTGATATTTTCCTTCAATATTCATATCACTGTGATTATCGTGTTATTAGCTATTCCGTAATTAGCAGTAAGTAATCGGACATGGGGAATTTCATACTATTGAGTTAAATTTAAAAACATAAGCAAGACGAAAAAATTCGTTTTGGCTTTGTACCATTTTGTTGAAAAATACTTTTGTGGTAACCATACTAAAATTTAATTTTCCAGTGTATATTAATTTGAATTTTAAATTGAAATATATGGCAACTTCCTCACTATGACATTAATATTTCGTACTATTTAAATGAGAAGTAAGTACGAAGTTTTGCGACCAATATTTAAAGAGAAGAGTTTATTATAATTTAATTTTTTATACTAGGGAAGATATGTATTCCAAATGTGTTGAAAGATAACTATATTTGTATATGATTTTCGAGAAATAAAACAGTTAACAGTTTAGAGTCATAATGTAATAAAATAGGTGGCAGCGTTACATCAGATAACTATTTTTAGCCCTACTTTTTGGGTCCTTTAAAATGTCAAAGAGCTGTTTTTCTGGTTTTATTATTGACAGCTTAAGTTACCTTGGTTTATCGGTCTGAAGTTAACAACCTAAAGATAATAACCTAAATTTTTTCGCTCAAAATGAAGAGAATGCTCTATCTTGTGCACTCTTCCTATTCAGTTTCGCTCAATTTGAAGAGTGTGCCCTCTCTTGTGCACCACAAAATTAGTGTTTTTCTCATATATGGCAACATCACCCAACGATGCTGTCAATATACGGAGAAAACATCATATTCTTCTTAATAAAAAAAAAACGCGGAAGATAACAACCTAACTTAACAAACTAAGAAATGTCAGTGCAAATATATATTTAAATATAGCTGAAAACTAACAAAAAGTTTGGGGACCGGACCACTTCTGCCACTTATGCACTATTTGCGGTCTAGGTCAAAAAAACAAAAAGTTCGGGGACCGGACCACTTGTAGCTTATATTGGACCTAAATACCTACATTTTGGTATATAAATTTTTTTGCCAACCAGTCTTTGGCTGAAAAAAGTTATTAAAATAAAAAATAAGACATCTTATAAACTTAACGATCATATTTGCAAGTTTTTAGCTATTTGTAATATAATTTTTAGCGGATCCTTTGGCAGTACCAAGTTCGTATTTTTCAGCATAGTACTACTTGCTGACAAAATCTTCTCGAAAGTGTTGCCAGACAGTATACTTACAGGCACAACACATACGGCCGGACAGTAGGATTTTCTCCTCTATGATATATCGAACACCGGCTTCGCATTCGAAGCATTCTCTGCATAACCGGCCTACGGCCGGGCGCAAGGACTCTTTCCTCTACGGTATAACGAACACCGGCTTCGCATTCAAAGTACTCTCTGCATAACCACCCTACGCAAGGGTTTTATGCTCTATGGTATATCGAACACAGGTTTTGCGTTCAAAGTATTTTCTGTATATTTTTTCTGTTTAAACCCTGCTAGCATTTGGATGATTGTTTTATCAAAAATCACCTAACTGAGTCATCCTAGAGTACTTTTAACGATTAAAAACTGATTAATCACTTGCGCGACTTGAAAAAGTCTCGAAAATTATTCGTGCTTATGCTTAAAAAGTAATTTATTGAAAATAACAATACAATACAATAACAAAACATACAGCAATCGAACATGGCTCATACAGGTGTTTGAAATATGACTGTTTTGAAGTTATTTATGAATAATTGTTACAAATGTTTGTACAATAAACAATTCTACCTTGGAGTTAAAAAATAAATATACTATGTTTCATTGATTTTAAATGAATTATTATTATTACTTATTTTGGTTTTTTAAATAAGATTGAAAAAAAGAATAAAACTGAAAGGAACTAAAATTTTGAACATATGTAAGTTATCTCGTGGTATAAAGTTTAAATACTAAATTATAATTGTTAAAAGTTTATATTATATTAAATATATTATATTAAAATTAAAAATATATTTTATTTATTTGTTGCGGGTTAGCAATATCTAGATATATATTTCGTTGGTAGCTATACCAATTCATCAGTAGATGTTTTACCCTTTATGTTTAAAAAAATTTCAAAGCTCATCTATTTATACAAAAACTCACAAATATATTTTTGTGAATTACAAAGCATAAAAATAGCCTTTAAAAAATTTCTCAAACACACACAACAATAATTTTCCATTATGAATGTGTTTACTTTTCTACACCTATACAATTAGACAATATATATATATATCTAGATATTGCTAACCCGCAACAAATAAATAAAATATAAAACATAAATACTTGAGTACATGCTCAAATAAATGTAAAAATTTTTTAAAATTAAAAATAAATACAATTTTGTAAAAGGTGATTTTTAAATAAAGAAAAGTAATATCAGCCAAATAAATAAAAAGATTGGAAAAAAGGAAGCGAAAAAATTAATATCGCCAAAACTCCAGAAAACTAATTCTCAGGACAATCGAACAAACAATGAAAGTTATTTTAATGATGACATTTTAAATAATTCTGATAGTGGAAGTGAAGAGAGTTCTTTTTATGATTCTGATAGTGAAAGTGTCGACGATGAATTTAACTCGTGCGATGAACTGGCTAAATGGGCTATTCAATTTCAAATAAGCTTTGCTGCAATTAATGCACTTTTATTGGTGTTATTGAAATGTAGCATTAAAGTCCCAAAAGATGCTCGTACCCTTTTAAAAACGCCTAGTTCTGTTATTGAACGAAAAGTGGGTGAAGGCACATATATTCATTATTATTATTACTTTTTTTAAAAAATTCAATTCCTTTTTTTACTGTTTTTTTTTACTAAACATTTTGATATTATTATTTATTATAAAATTTAATAATAATTTAATTTATATAATTTAATTTAATACATAATTTAATAATAATTTAATTTATATACATAATTTTAATAAACTAAAGTAATTAATATTTTAAATCGAAAAATATTTTTTTTCGTATTCGATTACAAATATGACTGAAAAAAGGGTAAAAAGACTCGAAAATAATTAGAAATACGACTAAAAAATGAGTCGAAAATAATTAGAAATACGAAAAAAAATTACTCGAAAAAGTGTCGCAAACAACCAGAAATAAGACTAAAAAATGACCCGAAAAAGACTCCCAAGCAATCATATATACGACTAAAAAATTACTCGCAAATCATTAAAAATATGAGTCATAAATGCCTCGAAACTGATCAGAAAATCGGGTAATAAAAGAGTCCCCAAGAAGAGTCGCGGGTAGGGTACCATTTTCTCCCGAGAAAACAAACTTTTATGATCAGTAAATGAGCTCGTATACGCTTATTTTAATCGCGCAGTGGAGTCATAAATGAATCGAATATGATCAATTTTTTCATAACATGCTTGTAGGGAATCCTTAAATATTTGGAACAAAAACATCAATCATTTTATTTAAATTATGTATGTATGTATATCATTAAATTTTCGGGGCGTATTCTATTCAGACGCGTACATACATACATACAAATAATAAATAAATAACAATCATAAAACAAAAAAGGCTCTTGAAATTGTTTAATTAATATGAACATCGCTCAAAATCATTAAAAATTACGAAAAGCTTATGCATATGCTTACTTATATTTAATCAATAATTATTGAATACAAAAAAATTTTTGTTCTTCGTCCTAAAGTTTATTTTATGATTTTCTGGTTAATTATGAACAAAAACAAAAAGAAAATACCTTTTTCCGGTATAAAGTTTGCTTTTGTTTTCATCAGGACATTTTGAGCTTTGAACAACGTTAACGTTATAAAAATATCGTTCAGTCGATCTCCCAAGTACAAAAGCAAACTTTTTAATGTTATATATTTTTTTTGCGTCTAATTACCAACAAAAGAATCGAAATTTCATACTTTTAAGTTTAGGTCAAATTTAGTGTTGACCCGTGTAATTTAAATTATTTAAAAAGGATCGTTTTAATTTTTTTAAAAATTCGTATGAAATCAAAATGAATTTGAGAGATCCATATATTAAACCAATCAAAGTCTTGGGAGCCGGTACGTTTGGGCTCTTTTCTAGCATAAGAGGCATTGCATATTGCCAAAAGCATTCACAAGCATGAAATATTTACCAACTTGCACCATTGTATTAAACCTGTAAATAAATGTTTGCTGGACAAATTTTCTAAGGAAACTTGAAGACAAAACAACAACAAAAATATAAAAAATGAATAAAAATATAGTATTAAGGGCTAACTACAATGTGCTTAAGCTACTGTCAGAAATCAACGAAAAGCATGTCAAATGCTTAAGCAAATTATTGACGACTTTTGTATGGTTATATTGTACTTATTTGACTTAAAGATTTTCTTCGCTGAGTTGCTAGAAATGTTAGAAATGAAATGAAAACATTTACAAATCAAAAAGTACCAACAAATGCAACAGTTTCAACTATTTTCAATAAATAAACGTATAAGCAGCTGTTTGCTTACACTGCAGTCGCACGTTCAAGTTTTCTTTCAATTCTCTTTCAAGAAATTTACACATACTGCTTCTCAAAATTCACAAAAATTGAAAGCTGTGACGTAGGTGGCATTCAATTTCAAAGCAATTTGCTTTCAAGAACACAAAAAATTATGGCGGCAGAATGTAATAATGTATGTATGTATATGAAAACAAACGAGAGTTTATAATCAAAATGGCAATCAGCTGCTTTCTTGAAAGCAAATTGAAACGCATAATTTGAAAGCAAGCTACCATCAAATTTTAAAAGTATGAGTGTATTGGTAAAAAAATGAGAGAGTAATAAAATTTTAAACAAAATTTGAAACAAAACTTGATCGTGTGAACCCCAAGTAAGCAAATGATATTTGACGAAAAGTTCTTAAGTGCATTATAGCTGTCAACATTTGGTTGTGTGTATTGGCACAGTTGCTTAAGCTAGCTTAAGGTGCCCACAAACGATTGATTTAAGGCCCAACTATAATATGCATAAGCTAGCTTAAGTCAGCTTAAGCAACTGTGCGAATACATGTAAATCGTATGTGGCAACTATAATGAACTTAAGCAAAATTTTCGTTAAGATTTATGAAACGTCATTTGCTTAAGCAAAGTGCGAAACTGAACGCACATTCCGTACGGAATCAGCTTTTCTACTAATACATACATACATATGTATGTTTGTACGTAAAAATAAATTAATTTTGAAAATGGAAAAAGAAGACGAAATAGTTTACATATAAAATTTAATAGAAAATGTGGAAGAAAAGAAGTGTCTGTACACGAAAGTGACATTTCATATATTTTATTTAACATATTTTATTTCCACTAATGTATATTTTAGTACTTTTGCCCTTAAATAAAATAAATACTACAAAGTACATAATTTCGGTTGTATCTTTTCTTATTATTAGTAAAAATAATAATATACATACATACGTATATTTTAGCTTATTTTTTTTTAATTACAATCGTTTTATATACATTTTAGTACAAGACTCAATTTGTTTAGGATAAATAAGAAGATACAAATTTTTCGAAAAATTATTTATGCTACATATGTGTGCAATTATGACTACTTAAATTTTAAGTCGCATAAGTACATTATAGCCACCTAAAAGTCTCTGCAAATTTGCTTAAGCATTTGACAGACTTTTCGTTCAATTTTGACATTAGCTTAAGCCAGCTTATGCATATTATGGTTGGGCCTTTGTGCGTATGATTTGTTCGTGTTCGACGTCTTGTTACAAGTTAATGGGGCTGTGCGCGAAATATGTTATCTTTTAAGTTTTTAATTAAAAAAACAACAACCTTTACTTTTGATTACCAATTTATTTCTGAGCTTTTTAATTTGTTTACAATATTTTTTATTATACTTAATTGTTAACTAAGCTTAAATATTATTTAGATCAATTCTTGGGAAAAATGTTATTATTTGGCATGTGTGGAAGTTCAGTTTATTGAACTTGCACACAAGGCACAATTTTATTAAAATAAAATAAAATATTCACCCCTATCGTGAACAAATTTTCCCTCGTAACTTTTTCCCTTTTCCCTTAATGGCAATCGTGAACGACTCCCATGAAAAAATTTTATTCAGTCCAGAATAATAACGTGAAAAAATGCTCCCATGAAAAAATTCCCCTTATCGTGAATAACTTTTTTCCCACAAGTTTTTTCACTTTTCCCTTCGATTTATTCACTTTATTTTTGATGGGGAATAGAACAAAACATGTATTTAATTCTTCATACAACTTGAATATTAAAGCTTAAAAGAGTTTATTTAAAGAAAAATATCTAATAATAAGGTACCAACTGATGTATTGGTCAACAAAATGCAAAACAACAAGTCTATTGCCTGCGAATTTGTGAAGCTTTAATTTGTTGGAATTTTTTCGTTTTGTTGGCTTTCCAAAAGTAGCCGAACCATTTAAACACATAAAAGTTAGAATTCAATAAATAAAAAAAGTTTCAACTCTTGCAGTGTACAGACGCGTTTTTATAATCGTCGCAACTGAATATTAAAAATTTATTAAAAGAAAATTCACAAAAAAATATATACATAAACAAAACATTTATTAAACAGTTATCTTACTGGTTTTATTTTATTTTTTGCTTGTGTGTAAATACATAAATATTTGTATACACCAACTCATAAGTGAACACAAAAAAGAGAACTCTGAATGAGTTCACCTTCTAACAACAACAATAAACCTACAAGCAGTAGGAATGTACAATATATAACTTTGGTTGCTAACGACGACAAAAAAAATGAAGTAAACATAAACCTGAATACTACACAAAACACAAATACTCGTGCGCGATCATTATCTTTGAACATGTTAAATATCGATCAAGAAGCAACAACAATTGCACCTATTAGCAAACTTGTCAGCTTAGCTGTACAATCAAACAAACAAACAATAAATACCCAGGTGACCAAAGTGCACAAAATTGTAAATGCAGTGAGCGAAAATAGTGATAATAAAATCCAAACTGGTATGGACAGATACATAACCGTGCTAAAAAGGGGAAGAAGTCCCAAATCAGCTGAAATAGCGTCAACGGCAAAAATGCCCAAAGATGGGAAAAATAATATTAAACATTCTGAAAATCGTTTTGCGATTTTGAATGAACAAGTCGATGAGGACACAAGTACAACAAGGTCCACTAAACCACCGCCGATATATTTAAGAGAACAGAACTCTAACCTTTTGGTAAAAAGCCTTATCTCATTAATTGGAGAAAATGAGTTCTATGTAACTCCAATTAAGCGCGGCAAAATCAACGAAACTAAAATTCAGGTAACACAAGAAAATAATTATAGAAAAATTGTCTCAGATTTTGAGACTAAAAACAAAAACTTTTATACATATCAACTGAAGAGTGCTAAAGGCCTAACAGTAGTTATAAAAGGAATAGATTCAAGCGTGGATCCGGAAGAGGTAAAGTCTGGCCTTGAAAATAGTGGCTTCAAAGTCAAAAATGTTTCAAACATTAAGAACAGGGAAAAAATCCCCCAACCTATTTTTAGAGTCGAGCTACAGCCAGGCGACTTGAAAATTAAAAAAAATGAATCGCACCCAATCTATAGCTTAAAATACTTGTTGCATCGAAGAGTTACCGTTGAGATGCCACATAAAAAAACTGGACCTATCCAATGCATGAACTGTCAAGAATTTGGCCATACCAAAACTTATTGCAAGTTGCCTACCGTTTGCGTTGTATGTGGCGAGTTACACAGTACCGCTAACTGTGACAAAATAAAAGGTGATACCAAAGCAAAAAAATGTAGTAATTGCGGCGGAAACCACACTGCCAACTATAGGGGCTGCCCTCTTTATTCTCTTTTTAAAAATTCGTCGAACAGAAAAACAAATGCTACTCCCGCTCAGCCCAACACTCATTTAAACTACCCACAGTTACCTCAACCGTCGTCTAGCCATAATCAATACTCAAATGTTTTAAAGTCTAACACGACTCTTACTCAACAAAAACCTAATAGTCAATCTTCATACGCTAATATTTTAAAGAGTAACCAGATTCCGGCGCAAAAAACTGTACCAGTAAATGAAGAATCAGGGTATAATTTTAGTCGTATTGAAGCCTCGATAGAGATCCTAATACAAACAGTAAATACATTTACTCTCAACATGTCCTGTATGATGCAGGAAATGTTGAAAATGCAGTCTACCTTGTTGCAGGCTGTATTGAAAAAACCATGAACTTAAGAATCTGTTTTTGGAACGCAAACGGCATCTGCCAACATAAAAATGAAATTGAATATTTTCTTCTGGATAAACAAATCGATGTTATGCTTATCTCAGAAACTCACTTGACGTCCCGAAGCTATTTTCGAATTAGTGGATATAATTTCTACGACACCAAGGATCCTCAAGGTAGAGCTTGTGGTGGCTCTGGAATCCTAATAAAAACTCGAATAAAACACTACCTACTAAATGACCTTCGTGAAGAATATCTTCAAGCAACGAACATCTGCATTGAAAATTTTTATCAAAAGCTTGTGATATCATCTGTTTACTCTCCTCCCAGGTTTTCAATTTCAGAGAGTCAATATACCTCATTTTATACAACACTGGGGTCCCGTTTTCTAGCAGCTGGTGACTACAATGCTAAACACACATTTTGGGGCTCACGTTTAATCAGTCCTAAGGGTCGTGTTTTGTTTGACACAATTTCAAAAATGGGCTTGAATGTAGTTTCAAGTGGTGAGCCAACATACTGGCCAACGGATCGTCAAAAAATTCCTGATGTTATCGACTTTGGGATTATGAAAGGCGTGCCCTGCGAAATGATTGAAGTAGAAGCGTCTTTGGATTTGTCTTCAGATCACTCGCCTACTATTATCACTATTTACTCACACACAACTGCAACACCTACATGTGATTTACCGCTGACACCTGCACGTATTAACTGGCTAAAATACAAAAAATATTTGAGTGCTCATTGCACGGAAAATATGCCATTGAGAACACCTGCTGACATAGAAAATTCTATTAGGTTGTTTGAAGCACATGCTAAACAAGCTGCTCTTAATGCTTCTTCAATTCAACCAAATCAACAAGCGAGATTTAACAATATTTTTTGTGCAGACATAGAAAGGCTATTGACTGAAAAACGGAGAGCTCGACGAGAATGGCAACGTTACAGATCGCCTCAGCTAAAATTACGGCTTATGGAGTGTAAAAAAACAGCTAAGAAAAGTTTTGCAAACACAAAAAACAGCTTCGCTGCAAAAATTTCTGCAAGAACTCGATGCAACACCATCAACAGATTATTCGCTGTGGCGTGCAGCCAGAGGACTTAAAAGGCCAGTTATTTGCAAACCTCCATTACGAGCCTCTAATGGTGACTGGGCAAGAACTGATGCTGAAAAAGGTGATCTATTTGTTAAGCACCTAGAAAAAGTATTTACCCCGAATATTTCTGCTGATATTGTTGAACTGCCACCAGTCGTCTCTTTACCAGAAATACCGATGAGATTTAACATGACTGAGATTGAAAATACTATTACTAGTCTTAACACCAGAAAAGCCCCAGGTGTCGACAAAATAAGCAACAAAATGCTTCAACAACTGCCTTATATTGCAAAAAGAGTTATACTCTTCATTTTTAATAGTATTCTACGGCTGCAATACTATCCTGCAGAATGGAAGGTTTCGATGATTATTATGATACCAAAGCCCGGCAAGGATCATACGAAGGTTGAATCCTATCGGCCTATTAGCTTATTGCCCAACATTTCAAAACTATTTGAAAAGCTGTATATGAGCAAGCTGATGCCTATACTGACTAGAAGTGGATGCATTCCAGATCATCAATTCGGTTTTCGCAGACAACATAGCACAATTGAACAAACTCACAGACTTGTGAACGTAGTTAGAGACACCTTTGAAAAAAAGAAATATTGCTCTGCGCTCTTTATAGATGTTTCTCAAGCTTTCGATAAAGTATGGCACGAAGGTCTTATCCACAAATTAACACGAAATCTCCCCGTAAACATCGTCAAGCTTTTAAAAAGCTATCTAGAGGAACGAAAATTTGTTGTTAGGGAAGGCAATTTTTTAAGCCCTTCGCAGTCGATCGAAGCCGGAGTTCCCCAAGGCAGCATCTTCGGTCCCTTACTTTATTTAATTTATGCCTCTGACTTACCGTTAAGCAATAACATTCATACATCAACATTTGCCGATGATACAGCTTTTTTAAGCGTCCATGAAAATCCAGTAGAAGCCTCCATCAACTTACAAGGGTATATATCCAAATTGGAAAAATGGCTCAAACAATGGCGTATAAAAGTTAACGAGCAGAAATGTGTACACGTCACTTTTACGTTGCGAAGGGAAACATGCCCGCCTATACAAATCAACACCGAGACTATTCCGCAACATACTGTAGTCAAATATCTAGGCGTTCACCTTGACCGCCGTTTAACATGGAAATCGCATATAGACGCAAAGTTGATGCAAATGAAATTAAAAGCAGCCCAAATGAATTGGCTTATGGGTAGAAATTCAATACTGAGCCTAGACTGTAAACTTCTACTATACAACGCGATCCTGAAACCAATATGGTGCTATGGAATCCAGCTATGGGGCACTGCCTCAGCATCGAATGTAGAAAAATTTCAGAGGCGACAAAATAAAATTCTACGTACAATAACTGCAGCCCCCTGGTATGTCAGAAACCATAGAATTCATAAAGATCTAGACGTTCCGTTGGTAAAGACAGTATTTTCGAAACACGCGAAAAAATACATTAAAAAACTTGAGTTGCACCCAAACCCACTTGCGCGCAATATTCTAGAGTATAGAGGCCACACCCGGCTTAGGAGGAGGGACACTCTTTCTATCAGCCGTACACGAGAGATGTAAAACAACAAAAATCAACCGTTGTAACTAAAAATTATGTTTAGCATTGGCTAAACTTATATTTATTATTTTTTTTTTAGATTTAAGATTTGAAAAACTTATTGATGTTTCAATCTATTATTGAAGATTCAATAAATAATATACATATAAAAAAAAAAAAAAAAAAAAAAAAAAAAGCTGCAAATAAACTATCGCTCCAACACTGAATAATTAGCTTTCCTTTTTTTAAGTTTTCTTTAAAATATATATTTCCAAGTATATTTTATAACCAAATTTCCCTTCATG
This sequence comes from Lypha dubia, assembly GCA_947311025.1. NCBI lineage: Eukaryota > Metazoa > Arthropoda > Insecta > Diptera > Tachinidae > Lypha > Lypha dubia. The sequence continues at coordinate 74,917,511 of OX371260.1, forward strand.
GGGAATGAAAATTTCATGGGAACAAAAATTTCACATTTTGTTCACGATAGGGGTGATTAATTTTACAATGAATTGAACTTTTAATTTTGTTTACAATATTTTTATTATACTTAATTGTTAACTAAGCTTAAATATTATTTAGATCAATTCTTGGGAAAAATGTTATTATTTGGCATGTGTGGAAGTTCAGTTTATTGAACTTGCACACAATGCACAATTTTATTAAAATAACATAAAATATTAATTTTACAATGAATTAAATTATGCATCGTTTTGTCTAGTGCATTGGCCTTTGATTTGGTGTTGGTGCGATTGCGTTTGGTGTGTATATAACTCCTCCCTGCCCAGATTGTAGCGAAGGGGATGAAGGGACAGTAGCTTCATCCAGGATTGCTTGTTTAATTTTAGTTGCATACATCCTTTTTAGAATGTAAATCACTGTTGCTATAATAATTAACCATATAAGTGATTCGATGCCGTTCTGCAAGTTAAGTCTGGATGATATTGAAAGGATTTCATTTTGCTGGTTGAAATTGTAATCTGATAGCTTTTTTAATGTCATTGTCTTAATCTCAGATGAGGCGTGAATTTCGGAGATGGGTACTGGAGCAATATATATGTCTTCCCAAAAAGTGTTTATATCATCACTATAGGTAATGTTATTTACGCATACTTCGCAGTTCTTGTAATGTACTACGCCTGTACCGTTCAATGAATATTTATTGATATTGCAAGTCGTCTCTATTTGAGTTTTTGGAATATTATGGAATAAAATTAAGTTAGGTTCAGGCTGCCAAATGGATTGTGTGTCACTGATGTCATTTATAACGCACTTTGCATCCTGGTTTTTAAATAGATGGCCAATACAGCTAGAGTTCACGGCAATTTCTTCTTTTTTTATTTTTGAACAAAAAAAAAATGTTTTCTATTTTTTGACATTTTTCCGAAGTATACATAATCTTAAATTCATTTAATATTATATAAGGTTCTGTAACAATAATTTTTGTTTTATTATTAGGTAAGGGAATAATGTGATAAAATTGATAGGGATTGGGATCAAAGTTGGGAATCTGAACGTTAAAAATAATATTGGATTCATTATAGTAAGCTTGAAGTCCGAGTAATTCATATATGTTTTCTACAGATTTCGTTTTAATGGTTGAATTTTCTAAATGCCTTCTAATATGTTCGATTTCTTCTGGATGCAAAATTAGTTTAGGAATTATATTAAGTTTTGCCAGAATAATGGCTTCTGAAATGTCGTTTATGTGACTAGTAAGTAAGTCAATGTTGTAGTTTATTGTTGAGGTATTGCATTTCTCTAATTGTGGTTTCTGTGCTTTTAACAAGGTAGTTAGTTTGATTTGTATTTCGATTTAAAAATAGTTCTATGGTTCCTTGTACCTCATTAATGTGGTTTGTTATATTAGAGAATCTAGCAACCATATTCATATTAACTTCCTGTTCGCCGATATCGAAGAATTTCTTTCTTTCGAACATTTACATTTGAAACAAAAACAAAATTTTTGAATTTGTTTTTGTTTCAAATGTAATTGCTCGAAAGAAAGAACTTCTTCGATATCGGCGAACAGCCACTAAATTTATGATCTTTTTCCATGGTATCTTTAATTATTTTATTATTAGATTGCAGTTCCCCAATTTGACGATTTATTTCTTGGGCGTCACTAGCGTCCATATTTCCCGTGATAAATTTTATTGCATGTCCTATTCCATCAATAAGGCCGCGTTTGGTGCGTTTTGTCATCAAACTACTTAATTTTAGTTTCAATTCTTTCAGTTTTATTTTTGTTGTGTCCGTATAAATTTTGTTTTGCTGCCTTTCTTTCGAAGGCTTTAACCGTGTTGTTGATTTTGTCAATGTTTTCCCTGTAGTTTTCTAGATTAACAATATGAATAAGATTGTTATAGCTTGTGATATGCCTTGCTGGTCCTAGATTTATTGGCAGGATGCCTTTATTATTAGATAAGTCGCGAATCTCAATGTATTGTGCCGTAATTAACTTGGCCCTAAAAAGAAAAAATTTTTTGTTTCCTTTTAATGCGGGATTTATGTATTTTTTTGTTATTAGTTGTAGTTATTGTATGAAGGTTATCGTCTTTTACTTTATGTTTTGAAAATCTTGAGGTGATTTTATTCCTTCTGCAATTTTTCCTGTACACAGTGTCATTAATTTTCCTAATTTCGGGGTCTTGTCTGGAGGTATTCAATTTGTCTATGCGTTTCAAGGCGGAAGATTCTATTTTTTCCTTAATTTTTGGAAATAATGTTTCTTGGAATTCATTGAGCTTCCTAAGGTAATCATGTTCATTGTCGAATTTTACGTTTTTGTCGAACTTGTAGGTTCGCCCGTGGAAAAGTTCAAAAGGTGTTAATTTAGTGGCAGAATGTATTGAGTTGTTATAAGTTATTACTACCTCTGTAATCATTTCTTCGTGGTCAATTTCTGACCTTTCAGCCCTTTTGCTTTCCAAAATTATTCTGTAAATTTCAGTGAAAGTGGAGTGAAGCCTTTCTACAGGTGAGTTGCTACTCGTTTGTTGAAAGGATGTATAATGAAGTTCTATATTATATTGTCTGCAAAATTCTTTAAAAATGTTGCTCGTAATCTCCGAGCCTTGGCCGCAAACGACTTTCTTGGGAATACCGTATGAGCATATAAAAATTTTAAGTGATTTAAGTACTGTTATACTATTTCTGTTTTCAAGAGCATAGGCTGCCGCGAACTTGGAGAATTTATCGATAATTGTAAGATTTTGGTGGTTATTAATTGTGTAAATATCGATATGCAATATGTCTAATGGTTTAGATGGTGTTTCTGGTAGTTTAAATTTTACTTTGGGAGGTTGCCTATCATATTTAAGTGTTTGACACTTGTCACAGTTATTAATTGTTTTATTTATTAATTCTTTCATATAGGGAAAGTAGTATTTCCTTTTAAGGTGTTCATAGCATTCGATTATGCCTCTGTGATTACTATTTTCATGGTACTCTTTTATCAGCTTTTCTTGATCGTCATTTTGTCTGATATCTTCTAAAATTTCTTTACATCTTAGTAACTTAAAAAGCTTGCTGTGTGAAAAGTATTTTGTATAATTGTCTTGTACTATCCTAAAGATGTCGTCATCGGTATATATAACGGTTAACTTGTTAGGTGGGCAAAATTTTTTTAATATATCAGTCATTATTTCTTCATTGAAATGGGGTCGTCTTATAACACGCCTTTGCCTATTCCTGAATATAGTTTCTATCGTCATTGGGCTTCCCAATTCAGTTTTTTTCTAAAATCAATTGTATGTTAAATTCGTTAATAGGTCTCTCTGATATAAAGATTCCGTCGTCGAAGATTTCATTGGAAGAATGAATTGTGGTACCTTGGGTGCCTTGATTAGAATCATTTTCGTTAATATCGACATTCATGTGGTTTACATCAATTTTAACTCTGCTTAAAGCGTCGGCGTTAGTATTTTGTGTCCCTTTTTTGTAATGTATTTCATAGTCGAATTCTTCCAGTTTCAGCCTCCATCGTACTAGTTTCGAATTTGGGTCTCTCAGACTCATTATCCATGTTAAAGGACGATGGTCAGTGACAATTTTAAACTTTCGACCGTACAAGTACGGGCGGAAGTATTTAGTTGCCCATACGATTGCTAATAACTCTTTTTCTATAGTGGAGTAGTTGATTTCGGAATCGCATAGTGTACGGCTAGCGTATCATATTGGTCTATCCGTGCCAATTGGGCCTTGTGATAAAATAGCTCCTAGGGCAAATCCACTAGCATCAGTTGTAAGAACGAATGGTTTAGAAAAATCTGGGTACTGAAGAATAGGATCATTGGATAATATATTTTTGCATGTTTCAAAAGCATTTTTATAATTTTGGTTGAGATCGATTTTGCTGTTTTTCTTGTCAAAGGCTTAACAATTTTTGCAAAATCTTTTATAAATTTCCTGTAATACCCCACTAGCCCCAAAAAGGATTTGATTTCTTTTGGTGTCTTAGAGATTGGAAAATTTTTGATCGCCTCTAATTTCGCAGGGTTAGGTTTAATGCCCTCTGTTGAAACAATGTGTCCGAGGAATGAAATTTCTTTCCTTAAAAATTCAGATTTGTCCAGTTGTATTTTAAAATTTGCTGTTTTTAATCTTTCAAAAACTTGTCTCAAGTTTTGAATATGTTCCTCCAGAGAAGTAGAAAATATGATAATATCGTCGAGGTAAACTAGACATATTTTTCCTATAAAATCTTTTAAGACATTGTCCATTACTCTCTGAAAAGTAGAAGGGGCATTTTTCAACCCAAAAGGCATCCTTATGTATTCAAAATGCCCGCCTTTAACTGTGAAGGCAGTCTTTTGGACATCCTTCGGATCCATCTCGATTTGATGGAATCCGCTGGCAAGATCTAGTGTCGAGAAATACATACATTTGCCCAATTTATCCAGAATATCTGTGATATTCGGTAAAGGGTATCTGTCCGAAACTGTTTTTTCATTCAGTTTGCGGTAATCAATAACAAGGCGCCATTTTTGTTTTCCGCTGGCGTCTTTTTTCTTTTGAACTACCCACACGGGAGAGCTCCAGGGCGAGTAAGACGGTCTAATTATGCCTTGTTCTAACATGTTATCTATTTGTTTCCTTATTTTATCTTTATGGATGTAAGGGTAGCGATATGATTTAGTGTATATTGGTATTTCGTCTGTTGTTTTTATGGTGTGTTTAATTTGATTTGTAAATGAAAGGCTTTGATTTTCTTTGTAAAACACTGAGTTGAATTGACGACAGAGTTTAAGGAGAAGTTTTCTTTCTTCCACGTTTAAATGCTCTAGTCGTAATGAGAATTTTATGTCTTCTTCCTTATTACTTTCAAAATATTCTGGGTTAATGCAATTGAGCTCCACGTAATTTGAAGAGTTATAAGGGTCTGCTTTTATTGGTTGCTCAAGGTATAGAATTTGATCGTAATTTGATTTATTTATTACTTCCATGTTACTGTGCCAATTATCTGAGATGTAAATGCCTTCGGAAATCTCAAGGTTTGTTGAAATCTTTGTTTGATTAACAAGGATTTCGCCATTCTCGATATCGACAGGAAGTTTTATAATGTTTTTCGAGCTAGCTGGTACTAAATATTTATGTGAAGTTGTGTTTGGTTTCATTTGTAAAGGGATAGTGCAGTTGGGTGTTATCAAGAAATTATTTTGTAAGTCAATGTTAGCTTTGAGTTTTTGTAACATATCGATTCCTAAAAGCGCGTCGAAGTAATTATGGAATTTAAAAATTAGGAATTCTAATTGACCATTTTCATTAAATTCTCTGAATATTGGTATGTAAGTTTTTGAATTTAATGTATATTTATTAGATATAGTAGTGATAGTTACGGGTTGACAAGATATTTGGTCTTTTAAAGGCACAAATTCGGGGTTGATAAAAGATGAAGAGGCTCCTGAGTCAATTAGGAATCTTAAGAATCGACCAAATGGGGATGATATCAGTATGAATGGTAGTTTTGTCCCATGCTTGTTTATATCTCTATATCCTGTGGAATTCTCGAGGCTAATGCTTGAAAATTTTGGGAGTCATCAATGTTAGGAATGATTGGAGACTCGTGATTTGGATGATTGTTAATGTTATGGAAATTTGGATAATTTCTAGTTTGATTATTGTTATGAAATTTTGGGTAAATATTTGTTTGATTAATGTTATGGAAGTTTGGATAATTTTCAGTTTGATTAATGTTATGGAAATTTGGATAATTTTCAGTTTGATTAATGTTATGGAAATTTGAGTTTGATCGTGACTGAAAGTTTTGGCTGGTTATGCCCGTTCTATTGTATGAGTAGGGTGTGATATTTCTAAAATTTGTTCGGGTTGTATTACCGTCGCTAGCTTCTATTTTAACAGGCATTATAGCATTATGATTGCTGTGAGTCCAATTTTTGTTGTTGAAATGACGATTAAATTGAGGTCTGTTAAACTGTCTTTGTTCTGAATTAAATTGTCCGTAGTATGGTCTTTGGAATTTATAATATGGTGGTGGAGTTTTTGGTTGATATGGTTTGTGTGTTTTTTGGACCTGTTTTACTGACGTAATGTTTTGCTCCTTTATACAATAAGCAAGTGCTGTTGGTAAATTGTCTGGACGCATAGCACGAATCGTTGCGCCTAACGGGTCTTTGAGTCCAGAAAGAAATGCGTTCAAACACATTTCGGAGAATAATTCCCTTTTTTAATGGATAACTTTTTTATCTTTATCATTGATCAGGACGTTATTTAAAAGTGCTGCTTGGATTTCGATTATATCTCCGTGAAACTGTTCGAGTGTTCGATCAGTTTGGCTAATATTATGAAGATCTCTGATCAGTGTTGTTTCAGTCCTTTTATCTGCAAAGGCTGATATTAGGTTATTTTTGATTTCAGCCCAATCTAATTGTGTCAAATATGTGTTTAATAGTTCGTTTGCTGTCCCTACTATTTTATTCCTGATAGTCCTAAGTATGATTTGACCATAAGGTGTCTTTTCTGTTCCCTTCAAAAATAGTAATATTTCTTCAACGTTAGTTATAAAATCGTATAGTAGACGAGGATTCCCGTCAAAACTAGGAAGGTCTTTAATAACATCCGGAATTCTTAAGGAGTTAAAGATTTCTTGCATGTTCGGAAAGGTTTGGAATTGATTTTGCTGTGCAGTGTGGGAAGTGGATTGAGTTTGTAAAAAATCTTGATGTGGCATATTTATTGGTAAATTTTTTAAACTTGAATATTGAGATTGACAATGTAATTTTTCTGGTATAGTTTCAAGGCTTTTTGATTTCTTTTTTTGATTTTGTAAATTTGATAAAGCTACAGTTTTTGCTTTTCTTTTAAACATTTAGTAAATATGTTAAATAAAAAGAAGACGAATTTTCGAGCTTGAGGCCTCAAGCGTCTTCTTTTTATTTAACATAAGTTACTAAAGGCTGAACAAAACTATATTATATGATTTAGTAAATAATTATTTGATTATGATAACTTATTTTCTAGAGCTTACAATAAAAACAGGAGTAGAGTTGCCATCCGCATTGAGAAATATATTGGTTTTCTAGAAAGGCTGAGTAGGTAGGTTCCAGTTGTGAATGGATTGAAATCCAACGGTTTCGGCTCGGTTGACTTTAACTTCAGTGTCCTATGCTGAGTTTGATGATTTAAATAGGGATATTCTTTCCCGTTGTTTATGTTGACGGTGATGTTCTTTCACCGTTTTTTCTAATAGGGATATTCCTTCCCCGTTGTTTATGTTGACGGTGATATTCTTTCACCGTTTTTTTTTCAAATAGGGATATTCCTTCCCCGTTGTTTATGTTGACGGTGATATTCTTTCATCGTTTTTTTTTTTTTTTTTCAAATAGGGATATTCCTTCCCCGTTGTTTATGTTGACGGTGATATTCTTTCACCGTTATTTTTCTCTTTTTTTTATAACTTGTATCAAATAGTTTATATATTTTTTTTTTTTTTGGATAAGGATATTTGTTCTTTTATTTACAGAGGATAATCTTTTCCTTTTTATAAAAATTGTTCACTATTCTTTATTTTCTAAAACTTTTATTTAAGAGGATATTCTTTCTTTTTCAAAAATTGTTCACTATTTTTAATTTATGAGGATATTCTATTTATTTATGAGGATATTCTTTCCCCTTTTTCTAAAACTTTTATTTATGAGGATATTCTTTCCTTTTTCAAATATTGTTCACTATATTTTTTTTTCAAAAATTGTTCACTATTATTTATTTGTGAGGATATTCTTTCCCCTTTTTCACTGTTTTAGTTTATTGTCACCGCACCGATTCCGCAACTGCCCGATACGACTGCGCCAAATATGTTATCTTTTAAGTTTTTAATTAAAAAAACAACAACCTTTACTTTTGATTACCAATTTATTTCTGAGCTTTTTAATTTGTTTACAATATTTTTATTATACTTAATTGTTAACTAAGCTTAAATATTATTTAGATCAATTCTTGGGAAAAATGTTATTATTTGGCATGTGTGGAAGTTCAGTTTATTGAACTTGCACACAATGCACAATTTTATTAAAATAACATAAAATATTAATTTTACAATGAATTGAACTTTTAATTTTGTTTACAATATTTTTATTATACTTAGGGCCAATAATTCAGTACTGATTTATATGTCATTTATTTTTAAATGCTATTTATATACAAAATTAAGTTTTTCACTGCAAAATTAAGTCAACATTAAATAGCCAACATTGTGCATTTAAATACTACATAAGTTTTACGAATTTCCATATGTTTTTGACTGCTTGTTCTTCTTATATAAAATAAAACCAATAAAATATTTGTGGCTGCTGGCAAACTGCATAAAATTTTGTCTTGTTCTGTCGCTATTAACCTTTTAATTGTATTGAAAGTTGCTTTTATTCTTTAAAAACATTTCAGCAGTTCTTAATTATTCTTATTTTTAGCTAAAATAATAATATATTTTTTTGGATTTTTCATTATTTGTTCTAGTCAGCTGTTCTTTAGGGAAATTTGTGGGAAATTATTTAGTTTACGCAGTGCTACCATATTTTCATCGTAATTAAATAAGAACTTTAATTACTCACTGAAAATATGGAATCTTATTTAAATGCAACATAAATTTAAATGAAAATTAGCTGAATGAGTATTTAAATAGGAAGTCAATTATTGGCCCTTAATTGTTAACTAAGCTTAAATATTATTTAGATCAATTCTTGGGAAAAATGTTATTATTTGGCATGTGTGGAAGTTCAGTTTATTGAACTTGCACACAATGCACAATTTTATTAAAATAACATAAAATATTAATTTTACAATGAATTAATTTATGCATCGTTTTGTCTAGTGCATTGGCCTTTGATTTGGTGTTGGTGCGATTGCGTTTGGTGTGTATATAACTCGCGCACAAATCATAAGAAATTGAAAATTTTCAATTTCTTGTGATTTGTTGGATTGTTAGTGGAATTGTGCGCGAACATTTTACAATTTTTCATTTTAGTGCACAACGAAACGTAAAAGAGATAACATGTGTGCATGTATGTATGTATGTACTGCGGAGATGAGTAGCAAGCAAAAAATTTTTAGTTTTTTCTGCATTTTTTATTTACTCTTGTTTGTGGTCGAGTTGAATATTTTTAAAGATGGTTATTAAGGAATTTTTAATTTATTATGTACATTTAATATACATTTTTATTAATTTGTATTAAGATTTCAAAAGAAGAAAATGTCATTTGGCAAAACAAAATTTAACAAGTAAGAGTGCTATATTCGGCTGTGCCGAATCTTATATACCCTTCACCAATGCATATATGTACATACTTATATGTATGTGATTCGCAGAATATAATAAGCCTGTATATCCTTTGTTATATAAATATATTTCAAACAATATAAAAACTAAGTTAAAACTGCATACTTGGACACACTTTCATATTTTCTTCAGAGCTATATACATATGTACTTATGTGACAGCGTTCTCCAATGGGCAGAATAGAATAGATAATTCCTCCCAATAAACAATAAAAAAATACTAATTGAAAAGATAAATACTTTTTTATGATATTTTTTTTTTTTGGAAAATGTACCTACTCTGTGCAAATTATTCGAGAAATATTTGTATTATACATATTAGGTACATATGTACATAAGTATGTACATATGTACTTATATTATCCAATCAGCCTAACAGAACGTATCAGTTTATCGATTTCGAGAAGGCTAAAACAATATTCATTGTTCTAACGTAGGGCTATTTCAAATAGTAATTATGTAAGTTATTTATTCTTCGTTATTGACCTATTACATAGGTACTTATGTCTGTACATACATACATATGTACATATGTATCAAAAAACACCTCATAAAAGGAAAAGTTATTTTACTGGTGACAAAATACTTTTTAGCGACGGCTCATTTTAATTATGTATATACTTATATATATGTATATATCTTCTATATATATAAAAATGTAGAGCATTGTGTTTGGCATTGATGTTCTCTGTAATGCCTGAACCGATTTCAATTCTGTAAACTTCTCATGAAAGGTGACGTCAATACCAAGGTTTTTATGTATATACGGTTTTTGTGTGTGGATTGGTTTATGAGTTATAGTCGCTTCAGTAAGCCCACTTTTTCCAATATCTATTAATTCAAATGAGAGATTTTATTCGTATGTATATAAAAGAAAGTCGTGTTAGTTACTTCACTTATAACTCAAGAACGGCTGAACCGATTTAGCTGAAAATTGGCAGGGAGGTAGTTTAGAGCCAAGAGAAGGCTATAGGATAGTTATGGGCGGGATTGGACAAAGGGGCGTGGTACCTCTCATACAAACCACAAATTAAAAATCTATTATTTCTGCTCCTGATAACGGTATTTAAACAAAATTTGGTATGTCGGTTTGGTGTAAATTTCTTAAGTGCTGCTGCAAATATGGGCGGAATTGGACAAAGGGGCGTGGTACCTCTCATACAAACCACAAATTAAAAATCTATTATTTCTGCTCCTGATAACGGTATTTGAACAAAATTTGGTACGTCGGTTTGGTGTGCATTTTTTTAGTGCTGCTGCAAATATGGGCGGGATTGGACAAAGGGGCGTGGTACCTCTCATACAAACCACAAATTAAAAATCTATTATTTCTGCTCCTGATAACGGTATTTGAACAAAATTTGGTATGTCGGTTTGATGTAAATTTCTTAAGTGCTGCTGCAAATATGGGCGGGATTGGAAAAAGGGGCGTGGTACCTCTCATACAAACCACAAATTAAAAATCTATTATTTCTGCTCCTGATAACGGTATTTGAACAAAATTTGGTATGTCGGTTTGGTGTAAATTTCTTAAGTGCTGCTGCAAATATGGGCGGAATTGGACAAAGGGGCGTGGTACCTCTCATACAAACCACAAATTAAAAATCAATTATTTCTGCTCCTGATAACGGTATTTGAACAAAATTTGGTACGTCGGTTTGGTGTGCATTTTTTTAGTGCTGCTGCAAATATGGGCGGGATTGGGCAAAGAGGCGTGGCACCACCCATATAACCCAAAAATTTAAATCGCCATATTTTGGGCATTTTTTGACCTACGTCGATGATATTTGGTACATATGGTATTGCCATAATTTGGAATACGTACCGGGAGAAAAGTGGATGGGACCACGCTCCTTTTTATTAAAATTAAAAATCGTAATATAGTCTTAACTACTGGACCGATCGTCACAATAGGATATATAAATTGAAGCATGTGACCAACAGTGTGTAGTATGCATTGCAATTAAATAGTACCGCAACATGCAATCGTTGACAAACTGCAAGCAAGATATTTTGTATGACTGTAATTTGACACTTGTGTGTTTAATCAAGTGCAGCTGCACAATGCACTTAAATGAATAACATTTATTAACTGCATTTGTTTAATTGTAAATATAAGCAACCCAAAGTATCTGTTACTTTTGGGTATGCACTCGTTTAGACTATTGAACTGTTGAACACATGCCAAACGTAAATAGTGGGAAGCTAAATATGCTTACCCAGCATTAATATATATTTGTATTCTTTTACTCTTATGTTAAGGTACCCCTAAGAATTATTCTCATAATTAGTATATAAGCCAATGTTAATTAGTTTAAGAAATCAATCAATCATAAAACCTCAAGCTTAGGAGCTACTAGATAGCTCGAAGTAAATTATAAAATAATAAATAAATTGAGAGCTCCTAGAGAGCACCACAATAACCCAAAGACTTTTAATTATATTACATGGCGATCCTGCCAGTCCTGGTGCTTTAAAATTAGCACGAAATGGGTCCTGACGGACAGCCAAGTCTCCGTCAGAAGAGTGTTTTATGCCTAAAAACACTGAGAAGGAAGCGCCTGGCCAAAAGGCAACAGAAAAAAAAAAATCAACAACTGGGCCAAACAATATAACAACACAACAAAGATGAAACTAAAGAAAGGCACAACACTACAAAAATATAGAAAAATGCAGCAACTGATCAACTCAACAAAAAAAAAAAATATATAATAAGAAAATTAATTCTTCCTTTCCTTTTTTTTTAAATTAAAGAAGTGCATAAATTGCTGTGCACTCTCAGGTCGGTAGGCGTTAACCGCCGTTGACAAACTTTTTAAATATGGATTACTAAATAGTTCGTGTCCTCATAACATTAAAATAATTACAATGTTAAGTAGGACAAAAATTAACACTTAAAGATGTTTAAATTTTTCAAAAAAAAATTTATAACTTTATAATGGATAAAAATAAAATTTAACTTAATTTACGATAATAAAATTGTAAAATTAAATTTTAATTAGAATAAAATAATTAAAGTAAATTAATAATTACATTTTACTTTTTAATAATTTTAAGACAAATAATATACGTAAAAATATTATTAAAATGGAAAAAGAACAGTCAAAAGTAATATATTTACTGTTAATAACTATACTTCTTACTTTAAGTTATAGAAAAAAGAACATTTTTTTAAACATGCCAAAAATAAGATATAAGGCAAAAATATACAGCCAAGGCATTATTCGCCTAATGTTAAAATCTGTTATTCAACAAATAATAATATTAGAAATAAAAAGTCACCATAAATAAACATACAACCCATTTTTGTGGCAGTAAAAGATAAAGAAATTAATACAGTATTAAAAATCACAACAAAATCTATGGCATATAAACAACAAAGTAATATCGAAAATATTCAGCATCAAATTTAAAATAATGATAAAAAGCCCAATATGACGTCAGAAGAAAACTATTTACTAAAGGGAATCTTGACTTAGGACAAGTTTTCCCTAGGCTTGAAAAAGTGGCCGGTAAATTATATATGTATAATGTTCATTAATGGGAATATTGACTTAGGACAATTTTTCCCAAGGCTTGAGAAAGTGGCCGGTGAACAAATAGGCACCAAACGAGAAAATTTTAGAATTTATCTCAATTAAATAATTTATAAATAAAAGGGCATAAAAGTAGCGCTACTACTTAATGAGGTGACCTATATAAATGATAGGAATGCTAATGCAATTCTTGATCTAATGCTGGAATACCACGATGATCCGATAGATGGAGGACATTGTGGAATATATCGAACAATAGAAAAATAAACAGGTATTACTAATGTAAAAATTGATTAGAAATATGCTAAGCTTTTCAAATTGTTGTACACATATAAAACTCTCAATATAACTTGGAGAAGTCTATTGAGACACATTTAACTACTGCCATAAAATTCAAAATTCTAAAAAGGGTTAAAGGTTGACAATATAAAATTATTACAATAATATTTGGGTAATAATCATTTAAAACTGTTTTATTCTTGCCTAAAAGTCTAATGAAGACGTTCAATTTAGTCAAAGGTACAGAGTGAAAAGTTATTTGATTTTCAAACTATTTTAACAACATAAAATTTATGAATATACACATATGTACATATATTTTTCTAATTAAAATTTTATTATTCAAGAAAAAGACTCAAAATAAAGAATAAGTAAAACAAAATTGTAATTAAGATAAAAATTAATCAGAAAATCCTTTATATTGATTTTAGTTTTATTGGTCCGTATAAAATTAAGAAAATAGATTTAAGAAATAATGTTACCATAGAAGATAAGAAAACAAATAAACAACAAATAGTTCATAAAAATAGACTTAATATATACAATAATAACTAACATTCAATAATATTGTACGTCCGGACTACTATAAAATTAGAATAGAAGTACATCTACATATTAAAATTATTTTTTTCCGTAATATAAAAAAAAAAAAAAAAAAATATTTTTTTTTCTCTTTAAAAACAAAATAAATATTATACTTATACTTAGACTAATTAAAAACTAATTGTAAAAGAATGTCCATAAAACTAGCGTTGTATGAACATTCTTGTAAAGGATGGAGGTGTAGCATGTGACCAACAGTGTGTAGTATGCATTGCAATTAAATAGTACCGCAACATGCAATCGTTGACAAACTGCAAGCAAGATATTTTGTATGACTGTAATTTGACACTTGTGTGTTTAATCAAGTGCAGCTGCACAATGCACTTAAATGAATAACATTTATTAACTGCATTTGTTTAATTGTAAATATAAGCAACCCAAAGTATCTGTTACTTTTGGGTATGCACTCGTTTAGACTATTGAACTGTTGAACACATGCCAAACGTAAATAGTGGGAAGCTAAATATGCTTACCCAGCATTAATATATATTTGTATTCTTTTACTCTTATGTTAAGGTACCCCTAAGAATTATTCTCATAATTAGTATATAAGCCAATGTTAATTAGTTTAAGAAATCAATCAATCATAAAACCTCAAGCTTAGGAGCTACTAGATAGCTCGAAGTAAATTATAAAATAATAAATAGATTGAGAGCTCCTAGAGAGCACCACAATAACCCAAAGACTTTTAATTATATTACAAAATACTTTTAATTTTATTTTATAACGAGGGGGTAGCGAAGTACACCGAGACCAGCTAGTATATGTATAAAATAACCTGTTTATTATTTTCATATATAGTTACAAGCCTATGTACATACTATAGTTCAATTTTTAAAATGAAAAACAAATTCACAAATATACAACATTTTAAAAGATAAATACAAAAGCATTTTTAACATACATATGTACATATAAATACATCAGAGTATACTTGTAATCATCAGTGTGCGACATTTTTTCCACAGAGTTTACTTGTCTGGTACGTATAGTGTTCTAAAAACGATGTGTGTGCATACATACATATTTATGTTTATAACGTGCTTTGGTGAAAAAAAATTGAAATTTTTTATGTGTGTAGAATAGTGCTTGGTATCAGAGCTGCCGTTTTTTGTTATTTCACACCAAAATTGGTAATTTTATTTTTCAATGTGAGATGAGAATATTTTTTAATTTTGCTTACTGTTTTTCGTTTGAATATTTTTTAACTATATATATAACTTGTTAAACTTTGAAAACAATTTTTTAAATTTTTAATAACCTGTTCATTGGGTCGATTGGGTCCCAACACTGTCAACACCTCTCCGTACTACTAAATGATCTGCTCTGTGTTATCAAAAAATATTCAATGATTCACATCTAACTAACCCTGACAACTTTCAAAACAAAAATGGGATGAACGAAAAAACTTTCGAACAACTTTTTTATTTCGTACAAAATTTATTATCATTGCCACATACTTAGTTCTGCTGCAGCCGAAAGAATGTTTTCACAGCTTAATTTAAACAAAACCAAATTTCGCAATAGTCTTGATTTTAAAACTATTAACAATATTATCCAATCGAAACAGTTGTGCAAAAATCAAAATGTTGCCCATTATTTATGGTCTGCCAAAGATATGAATTGAAAATTCGTTTATAATTTCTAATCTCAATACTGTGAATTGTTAATCTATTGATTTTTTGAAAAAAAAAATTTTGTAAAACAATTACATATTTTTCTGAAGTACAAATATTGTTTATTTTAAATAAATAAACGCTTTAAAAAGTTTGTTAAATTTAAGTTTCTTGTTATGTTTTTCACTTATTAATAAGAATTTTATTAATATGTAAAAACAATTTCTTTTTTTCCTTTCTTATTTTTATAAATGTGCAGTACAAATTTGGTTTATTGTATGATCATATTCAAAAAAAATTTTAATTTATAAACTTTCAATCAAATGAATTTTGTATAAACATTTGGCAGGTTTAACTCTTATAAAAAAACTATTTTTACGAATAAGGGCTCAAATAAACAAAAACTGATTTCAATTTAAGTTTCTCCTTTTCATTTACTATTAGTATGAATTTTTTTGTTTTTTTTTTTTGTTTTCTTGTTTTGCAATTATTATTTAACTATGTATAAAATGCAAATAAACTGTATGTAATGCAACTTTAAATAAATTTTATTTTTTTTTTTAATAAAAACTGCATTTTAAATATGGTTATTTTTTCACATTTGGTAACTTTTTCAAAAAATTTGGTTGTAATATTTTTTTGGTCGTGGCAGCACTGCTTGGTATGTTAAAAGCAAATAACGATTTGAATGTGTTGATCTTTCAAAAGCAAATGCCTTGTATTTTTACCCTGCAAACATTTTCCATCGCCGAAACTTCGCCCGCGAAACGCCGGCAAGTTGTCTGCAATCGCGGCGATTAATCGCGTGCGAGCCAAAAATTATCTTCAGGCGATTCGCCAAAACGCTCGCTTGTGTGCCTGTTGCGATTCGCAAATAGTGATCCGCGGGTGATTCACATGTATCGATTCGCGGGCGAATCGCAAAATGTGATCCGCAGGCGAATCGCAAAATGTGATCCGCGGGTGATTCGCATGTATCGATTCGCCGGCGATTCGCAAATAGTGATGATATATTACTTTTACGCACCACACCTTTCACTGATCACTACTTATTTATTTATTTATTTTTGATATTTTATATTTCCGTTGTATTTAATGCATTATGGTATAAATGAAATTAATGGCTGAAAAGAAAACTTTGCTAATTATGTATATAACTATAGTTATACATATCACTTATTGTATTTTTAACACACCCTTAACAGATCACTTGCTCAACTGAAATGACAATTTTGCTAATTGTTCTTGAAACCAAATACATATTTATTTTCCCGTTACCTTTAGAAAACAAAAAAAAATTCCATCGAAAGTTATAAAAAAACACTCAAAACGAAAAGAATGCAAAAATACGTTGTCTATTGTGAGGAATATTTCCCGTTACTTGTGTGCGCTCGCGTATTCATCACTTAGTTGAAAGGCGTAGGCGATGGTTAGCGATTTTTATTCCCTAGGAAGGATCGCGTAATCATCGCCAAAAAAGCAATCGCCAGAAAATCTCAAAAATGTTTGCAGGGTATACACACATGCTTAGATGTGTGACAAAAAGGGGTTTGTACGAAAAAATACGTAGTTATAATTAAGTTAATATACATTCAACACTAAAAAGCCTCTGTAGCACAATGGTTAGTGGGTAGAATTATAGTGAGCGACTCCTCAGTTCAATACTGCAGCACATAAGTATTTATTTTAAATTTATTTTTGAAAGCTTTATAAAATTGTATATCGTTACCTTAATATAAGAAGGCCCCAACTCATTATTTTTGGAAATTCGTTTTTTGATTGATTCTTGTAGAATGCTAATACACATTCTATTAAAATTTCAAACAAATTAGATAAAAAATAAAGACGTTATAAGCAGAACACAAAAAGCCCTAACTCATACACACAATTTTTCTGAAGAAAAAAAGCCCTAACTCATACACACAATTTTTCGTAAACAAAAAAACACTGACTCATACATTTCTGCAGAAACGTACAAAGTAGGCATTGCATTTCTAGAATTGTTGTTGGTTTACATTGTGTATAACTGATAGAGCAAGAGCCGTTTATTTTCATTTGTGCGTTATAATTGTGCATATAAGACTTGCAATTTTATTAGTTGCAATTCTTGGATTTTTAGGTGAGAGAGGTAAGAAGCTTGGGGAGGGGTACAGAGTTTCATATGCTCGGCAATTCTCTTTTGCCTTGCAATTCGCACTGGGTTCTATGTGTATTTTACGTTTTATTGTATTTGTTCAATTATATGAAAAACAAAATAAAACGAAAATTAAATTAATATGTGATGCATTACAGTTTTTTAAGTTAAAAATATTGAAAATTAATTTTTCTGTGGTGGTGTAAATACAAAAATTGCAAAATTAGATTTTTATAATCTGGACACTTATGCAATTTCAAAGCAGAATTTTAAAGAATTGCAGCCAATAAAATTGCAAATCTGGACGGGGACTAAGGTGTACGCGTGTGTTGTGAAAGTATAAAAACTGAAAATATGAATGTCGGTAATGATAGTATCCGTACTAGGAGAATTAATCCAAATCAATCGGAATGGAAGTACAAAAGCAATAAAGTGAAGCGAATGAAAGGTGAAGAATATTTGGGTATAACAAATAATTCAATTTCCGTAAAGCAAGCACGACATCAAGGTTTAACCTGTTCATCAAATTATTGTTTAAAAAGTTCATTAAGACACTGCTCGCAATTCAGTGAAAATACGCGAAAAGAAATATTTAATTTATTTTGGAAGATGTCGTGGGAGCAAAAAAAGCAATATATTGTAGGCCTTGTTTTAATGAAGGAGAAAAAGCAATGTTTCGTTGAATCTTCAAATCGAACTCAATCGAAGGCATATTTTTTAATGAACAATTCAAGTCGATTGCAAGTTTGCCGCCAAATGTTCCTTTCAACCTTAGGATTGAATGAAAAAATGGTTAGGAAGTGGTTAAACTGTGGGGGAGCACATTGCACAGTTCCAAGTACCGAAGAAATTACAAATATTCACATTGAATCTAAGAGGTGTTCGAAAACTGGTCAACGTAATCTGGAAAGACGTGCATTTCTCCAAAACTGGCTGGATGGTCTTCCAAAAATGGAATCTCTCTATTGCAGAAAGAATACAAAAAAATTGTATTTACAATCCAATTTTTCATCATACACTGAAATCTATAACCTATACAAGGATAAGTGCACCGCAAACAAAGAAAACCTCTTAAAACATTTGTCGTACCCAGTTTTCGCAAATATAATAAAAGCATCAAATTATTCAATTTTCCAACCAAAAAATGACGAATGTAATACTTGCGTATCATATAAAGTAGGAAACATATCTGAGCAAGACTATAAAAAACACAGAGAGGAAATAGATAAAATGCGAGAAGAAAAGTCCAACGACATTTTAAACGCAAAGTCCGGCTTATGTGCAATATTTTGTATGGATGCACAAGCTGTCAAATTGATGCCTCAATTAAACACAAATGCAGCATATTATAAAATGAAATTGCAAATTCACAATTTCACATTTTACAATCCTATCAGCCATGATTCTGATAACTATGTGTGGGATGAGACTGATGGCAAACTGCACTCTTCCCTTTTTGCAACGTGCATTACTAAACATTTACACAATTTTCACAATTGCCATCCAAAAGTTCACCATATTATCATTTATTCCGACGGCTGCTTTTACCAGAACCGAAACAGTACGTTAGCCAATGCTTTACTCTCTTTTTGTGAGGAAACCCATATAACAATAGAACAAAATTATTTAATAAGTGGGCATTCGAAAATGGAGTGTGATGCTACCCATTCACTCATTGAGAGAAAACTAGCAAAAAAACAAATTTACCTTCCATCTCAATTGGTTGATATTATAAGAGAAGCTCGAAAATCTCCAAGCCCTTTACAAGTGCACCAACTGCACTATGATGATTTCCTGGACTTCGAAAGTATTCCCAAACAATACCCGTCCATTCGGCCAGGTAAATATGGTTCTTTGTTAATTCGGTAAGGTAAATATGAATTGTTGCTAATATTTAAATTCATTACAGGAAGAAGCATTGGAGACCATACTGTAAACATGATCCGAGCCCTAGCATACGATGACTTGGGGTATATTTATTACAAAACCGATATAAGTGCCGAATATGAGCCTCTACCGCAAAGGAAAAAGTCCATTACCAGAACCATCACACCTGGTCAACTTTACGCCAAAAGAATAGAAATATCGAAAAAGAATTGGGATCACTTACAAGATCTTAAGCAGTTTCTGCCCAAAGACTGTCATTACTTTTATGATAATTTACCATATTAAATCTAAATAATTTAAATAAAGAAGTTGTTGACAACGTTTGTGTAGCTATATTATTTCAGCTCTTATTAAGTTTTTTCCTTCTCCTGTAAAAAGTGTTTTTGATGAGTTGGGGCCTTCTTATATTAAGGTAACGATATATGTAATCAAAACTCAGAACCGAAATTTTATTTTTGCTAAAGTAAATTAAAACGCTATGGTATGGTGTAGGTACTACACGGTAAATATATGTGTATAAAGTCGAATTCGGATAAGAACGCACTGTTTATATGTAAAAATCGCTTAATTGAAAATAAAAATTGTTATTTTTTATTTTTGATCAATCTCAAAGCATTTGCTTGCATTTGCTTAAAAGAAAACCTGCTGATTGAAACATATTTTGTTTAGAAATAATCTAATTTATATGAAACAAACATCCCATAAAAGGAAAAATGTTTAATTTCTGGTAACAAAATACTTACTTGTCGAATACGAATAAAAGTACATACAGTTTGTCAAACAATTCTTTTCAAAGTTAAAAATAAATAAAATATTATAGTCAGCAATTAATTAAAAGGAACAACTTTTATATTTTTGTAGATATTGCGTTTATTTCATGTTCTTCAATTTATTTAAAGATATTATATAAGAGAAAAGTAGAAAATTGATATTAAAGTAGGGAACAAAATAAGGAAAAATAAAATAAACCACCTCTCAAAAGTGTCAAACAATTCTATTCAAAAATTTCAATGGATTTTAAGATATTTTAGTGTATTACATTTCGTTGTCGTTTTCCACTAATATTTTGTATGTTTACCACGGGCATCAATCACTGCTTGCAATCTGCTTGACATTGATAATATCAGCTTCGGGATGTCGTAAACCATGGGGATTCGTACCCATTCCTCTTTAATAAATCTTATTAGTTCATTTTTATTCTTTGGGTTTCTTTTTGCTACCATTTTCTTTAGAAAACTCCACACATTCTCTATTGGATTCAGATCCGGACTTTGGGCAGGTGTATCAATTACCTTATTGCAGTTATAAAGTAGCCAAGTCCGACATAAATATGACTTATGTTTCGGATCGTTGTCTTGGTATAGTTTGTATTTTAGTTTTTCAGTATTTTCTGGGTCAAAAAATCCAAAGTTATGTGCACTTTTTGTTAATTCCCCTTTCAATATGCCTAAGTACACTTCCTTTGTCATAATTTCTTCAAAAATTCTAATTTCTCCAACTCCCTTTGTTGAAATGCAACCCCACA
The DNA here is from genome assembly GCA_947311025.1 of Lypha dubia. Taxonomy (NCBI): domain Eukaryota; kingdom Metazoa; phylum Arthropoda; class Insecta; order Diptera; family Tachinidae; genus Lypha; species Lypha dubia. Next base: position 74,938,443 of record OX371260.1, read on the forward strand.
CCATAACGGAGAGTTTACCAAATTTTACGGTTGGTATAATATTTTTGCTTTCAAGAGCAGTTAAAGGTTTCCTCCAGACCCTGTTTGGTCCATCGTGACTATAGAGCATTATTTTCGTTTCGTCACAAAAAATTACGTTATTCCAATACTCAATTGGATAAGAAATGTGGATATTGGCAAAATTTAATCGTTTCTCTATATTTTGCACGGAAATTAGTGGCTTCTTTCTAGCAATACGCGATGAATATTTGTTTTTGTTTAGAAATTTTCTAACGGTTTCATGCGACACTGATATGCCACAATCATTTTTTATGTCCGCTGCTAGCTTTCTTGTGCTTGTTTGGGGGTTATTTTCGATTTCTCTAATTATTTTACTTTCAGCACGTCGAGTAAGCGTCTTTTTTCTTCCACTTGACTTTTTCAACTCTAATCTTTCTTCCTTCTCCGCACGTTTTACAATATTATAAACAGTTCTCAATTGCAGTTGAAACATTTCAGACAATTCTTTAGGAGATTTACCCTTGTAATAATGATAATAAACTAATTGAATTGTTTTGGTATCCGTCCGTTTTCCAGGCATACCTACAATCGTTTTTCTTTATCACCAAACTTCGAAATATCAACAATTTGCTGTTTTTTGTCGTTGTATAAATACACAAATATGTAATACAAAGCTAACGGTTGTCAATCTGCGACAAGTATTTCCAAGTTCGCAAAACTTGGTACTCATAAAAACGGTGCTTAGCGAATTTGAAAACAATTGTTTGACACCACTTAAGTCGATGTTTTTTTTTATTTTCGTCTTCTTCTTACAGTAGTTTTAAAAACCACTTCCATATTTTTTATAGTTAGTTTGGAGATAAACAAATAATTAAATGTACTAAGCATTTTTTTTTAAATCCTAATATTTTTTATACAGTTCCTTAAAAGTACCAAGTGTTATAAAATATTTATATTTTGAAAAGAAATGTTTGACAAACTGTATATTAAAATAAGCAAATAGTCGAAAAATCGAATACGAGTATTCGTAACATTACTAGTACGTAGGTACATACATTAAATAAAGATAATGGAAATTTTTTCAACATCCATCGACAGCTTTTATTATTTATTCATGGATAGCTCAAATATATGTATCAGATCAACATCAAGCTTAGTTAGAACTTTAAAATTCAACAAACATTAACATTTTCAACACAAATACTTACATATATTGTATATTACATATATATGTAATTCTGCTTCTGTGTGTATAAATTTTATTGTTTGCAAGTATTTTAAATACCCTGCAGTCGGCGTACTAGCGAATGTCTAGCTATTTTTTTTGATATTTGTTTATTTATCAAATTTCTTTTTCAATAGTTATAAAATATTCAATTAATTGTTCTTTTTCTTTGTTTATGCAACGTTTTAGTTGACTTCTGCTCATTTTACCTTTAAAAACACTTTTTTTACATGTATATGTGTGAGAGAGTCAAAGGCGAACTCTTGCATTACTTGTGGCCACTGTAGTATTTAGTCGGATTTTCGTTAGGGAAATACTTAACGATTTCAATTAAAATTCTACTTTTAAAACTGCAGGGTATGCCCTTTTTATGAAAACATATAGGCATACATACATATATATATATACATACATATAATTATATAATATATATTTGTACGTATGGTTGGGCGCATGGGCAATAATACAAAATATTTGCTCCATCCACTCTTACTTCAATCCTTCAAAAACAAATGTTTTTATGTTTTTTTTATCGTTTTAGTAAAATCCCGTTAATTCGTATTTATTTTATTTTAACCCCGTTAAATCGAAATCCCGATAAATCGAAAACCCCCCTAATTCGTAAGAAATGGCCGGTCCCTTGCCATTACGAATTATTGGGATTTGACTGTATTTTGTTTTTCTACCGTAAGACATTTCTGTATTATGTCTGAAGTTATACCTATTTGATGTTTACAAGTTTTAAATTGAGTTTGTGAAGAGAAACATTTTTTTAAAAAAATTTAATTATTAAGTAAGTATTGCAAAATCAGGTAAAATTCGTTAATACAGTCTTTTTCGGTTAATTGCACATCAAAATTTGCACAACTTTTTGTTCAATTAACCGGGGAACCAATTAGCCGATACCCGCTTAATTGAACAATTCGTTCAATTACAAGAATCTTGTTTAATTGAACAATTTGTTCCATTACAGAAATCACGAATAATTGGAACTACATACTAATGAATTAAAAGAAATCGCATATGTGCGCTTTAAGTTTTTCAAAATAATTTTTTTTTACCTTAAACAAAAAAAGGCAAGTAACAGAAAAAAATGTACATATATGTGTATCGCAGGTATTTATTATTGTAGGTACATATGTATGTACTATTAAATGCACTATTTGTGTGCACATGAGTTTTACAAAAAAAATAAAATTTATAAAATAAAAAACAATTCATATATTGGTTTTACAAAAAAAAAACATAAACTTAAACACAAATTTTTTCACAAATGATGTCAAATATGTATGTGCAAAAATGCCAGATTATTTTTCAATAATAATGCAATTAACCGGGTAAAAGTAAGAGGAAATTTATTTTTGATGACATGAATTTTGAACCAATTAAGCGGGAAAATCAATTAACCGAGTTCAATTATCCGAGGAAATTTTTTCGTATGCAATATTTTTTTGCCCGATCATGTGGTTCAATTAAGCGTGGAAACCAATTAACCGTAGGGTCAATTAACCGAAAAATACTGTATTATTTTTAGTTCAATAGATAAATATAATTAACAAGAAAAATTTAATAAAATATACAAGATAAATAGTGTTTTATCACGTGCAGATCTTTAGTCAATTAAAAATGATTACGAAAACATTAAGAATAGTCTAAACGACATTGTTAAGAAATTTTTTTACAAATCGAAACTTTCGAATTCGTTACAAAATCGAAGTTTTTGGTTTGATGGGTAACTTTGTTTTATATTTATACGCACATTTTTATATACATATGTACATACATATGTTTGCCTTATGTTGGCTTGTTACTTTCATTTCAGCACGGATTTAAAGTTGATATTGTTATACATATGAACATATTGATATAATTGCTATGTAGGTGGTGTTGGCTGAAGTGGTTAGCGCGTTGACTACTAAGCAAACAATGACGTGGAGCCTGGGTTCAAACCCAGGCCAGAGCAAGTCAATCAACATCATTAATTTATGTAATGTACAATAGTGAGACATTGTATTAATTGTTGTCGGACTATTTAAGTGATGAAGGCATAGCACTGGTCACTAAAAACTGTTCCGACAGCGATTGATGATGTTCCAAGCTAATGTACACAACATCGCCCTCCTTCGTCGGTTAGCAGAAACATCGGCGAAGTAAAAACAATTAATAAAATGTCTGCCAATACAGCTTAACAAAGTTAATGCGTCTACCTAACACCGGAGACGCCTCAACACTGCTATAAAAAATAACATAACGCGCAAAGCAGAGTTGTAAAATAGTTAAGCCTTCTACATTTTCAACATCTATCTTCTCTACTCTATCCCTCTCTCTGAGTTCCGGCACAATTCACTGCATACGTAGGGGTCATCCCCTGAGTGCTGGTCCTAATTAAAAAAAAAAAAAAAAAAAAAACCTACATATGTATGTATATTGTTATTTGTTACACACATAATTACCTATTATTTTAACTGTAGGTAATAATTTGATATTTGAAAAGTCAACATTTTGAGTTAGCTTAAAGCTTAGTAAATACCTACTTGCTTAGATGAAAATTCAAATTAGTAGGGGGTTTTTAAAAACACATACATATGTATATACATATGTATGTAGCTATTATACATATTAGGTACATACATACATATGTATTTACTTAAGGCCGTGCCGCACTATCCTACACAGTCGCGCGATTTGCAAAATATGACATGTGTGCTAAAAATGTATGGTAGTGTGGACTTAAAATGCAACTGTGTGACAGATTTTTTAGCAAGTCGTGCGAATTGTAAAATTTTATGAAAATTTTCATAAAATAATAGTTTTGATGCGATCAGAGGAGTATTTATTGTCAACCAGATGTTTTAGCATTAGATTTGTATGATAGTGTGGCACCTACAACCCCATTTTGAAACGATTATTTAGAGTCGGTCAGATTTTTGCAAGATTTTCCTGTGAATGAATCGTACGATTGTGTAGGATAGTGAAGCACGGCCTTTAGATTATCCAATCAGCCTAACAGAACGTATCAGTTTATCGATTTCGAGAAGGCTAAAACAATATTCATTGTTCTAACGTAGGGCTATTTCAAATAGTATTTATGTAAGTTATTTATTCTTCGTTATTGACCTATTACATAGGTACTTATGTCTGTACATACATACATATATATCAAAAAACACCTCATAAAAGGAAAAGTTATTTTACTGGTGACAAAATACTTTTTAGCGACGGCTCATTTCAATTATGTATATATATATATGTATATTTATATGTATAAAATAACCTGTTTATTATTTTCAAATATAGTTACAAGCCTATGTACATATATTTCAATTTTTAAAATGAAAAACAAATTGACAAATATACAACATTTTAAAAGATAAATACAAAAGCATTTTTAACATACATATAAATACATCAGAGTATATTTGTAATCATCAGTGTGCGACATTTTTTCCACAGACTTTACTTGTCTGGTACGTATGTATAGGTTTTGTGTGCATACATACATATTTATGTTTATAATGTGCTTTGGTGAAAAAAAAATTGAAATTTTTTATGTGTGTAGAATATTGCTTGGTATGTAAAAGCAAATAACGATTTGAGTCTGCTGATCTTTCAAAAGCAAATGCCTTATATTTTTATACACACTGTGACGACAAAAGTCCTAAAGTCGTTTTTGCCACACTGGTTTTAAGAACAAAAACCCAATTGCCTGACTTTTGTAAATGAATTTCTTTATATTATTATTTTTATGAATTAGATAATTTTTATTAATGAATATAAATACTATTTTATGAACTTATTAGAAATAATACCCGATATGGTAGTATTAAGATAATTATATTTAATCATTTGAACTTAACGGAAAAATTAACTACCATCACTGGTAGTCATGATATAAATAGTAACTTACGTTGATACACAGCGTTGAACAACACAATCATCGAACACCTGATCACGTGCACAACTCGTATGGGTGCGGTTGTGTGTGTATCTTGTGTGTGCCAGCAATTTGCTATAAAAGGCGACACATTCGTTGATTGAGGGGAGTTGGTTGGCAGCTGCTAATGTGGTAAGAGCTCTTATTAAACTTGTTTACTAAGAGGGATTAATACATTTTTGTATAGATTAAGAATTCTATTGTGGTGAGTCCGAACACGGCCACAATTGGATTTTTAGTAGAAGGAGGTTGACTAGCGGTGTGGGTCTGAGCACGGCATCGGTAGGCAACATCTTTCAATACAACCGGTTGTAATTAACTCTAAGAGAAATACCGTGCTCTATTGTGGTGTGTCTGAGTACGGCTACAATAGAGATTTCGTCATATTTCTCTTTCATCGAACGTGCTCTATTGTGGTGGGTCTGAGTACGGCTACAATAGGGATTTCGTTACCTAATCAAGAGACGTCTCCAGAGATAAAGAGAACGACTACAAACAACTCTCAGAGAGAATAACCACATACCAAAGCAGAATCTATTTATACATATATACAGAAACAGAAGAGTAAATAAAGTGATAAGATTTATAACGTATTCTAAAGAATCCCGAAGCCTTTTTATTACTCTTACTAAAAAACTGGATAAAATACAATCTAGTAACGACCCTGGACAACGCTGAGCCTACCCCAGCTTCAAAGCGAGAAAACGTGTCGTTACAGTGGCGCCCGAGCAGGGACTTTGCATTTGTCCAATCAACATCGACTTTGCATCGTCAAGAAAAAAAAAAACTTTATAAAAAATAAACAACCAAAAACAACAAACAAAAAAAAAATATATATATATTATTGGAAAATATATACATCAGTCAACGAAAACTTTTTGCCGAGACTGTACCTACAGAAGTCATAAAAAAAACCAATCATTGTGTTGAAGAAAAAAATTTTCCGCTACAACTGTATGCTGCCCACAACAAATTGATATTTGTCAGCGACGCAGTTTGTCACGCAACAACGGGGAAAAAAAACAACAACAACGAAATATTTTAAAGAAGTAATAAACCAGCCTGACTGCTTTTGCTTGAAGTCAAACGGTAAAACTTTTGATTCACGAACAAAAGTAAAACACTGTATTTATAATTGTCAGCGACGCAGTTTAACAAACAACAACAACGACAAAGACAACCAAATATTTTAAAGAAGAAATTTAAAATAAACCAGCATGACTGCTTTTGCTTGAAGTCAAACGGTAAAACTTTTGAGTACGCACAAAAGTAAAACATTGTATGAAAAAAAAAAATTCCACAACGTAGTTTTGATTCAACTGTACATCGCTACAAGAATTTACAACGGTACGCACAAATATTTTATTTGCCTACGTGTACAAACCAACTGCTATATATACATAGATATATATAGATAGAGACACAGCAATACAGCAGCAAAGCAGATTATTCTACAAGAAAAAAAAAACAATATAATACATATCGGTATATAGATATATATATAAATATATACCTAAATAAACTACATTTTTGAGAATCATCGAAAAATCAACTAACAACAACGAATAAAATAAATTATATATATATATAAAATAAAACTCATTTTTTTTGGACAAAATACCAGCAAGGAAAAATTTTGATTATAATCACCATGTTAAAGACGTCGTGGATTTACTCCCTCAAGAAGGATGAACTGGTACAATAGCTGACCCAGTTTGAACTTGAGATAACAGGCACAGTCGAAGAGTTGAGAAAACGCTTCGCCAAGTTTGTTTCATCAGACCACGAGGATGCTCAACGTACAACTTTACTGGCACTTCAAAATAAACACGATTGTGGCACTACTTCATCAACTAAGCTACAATTACCCGAGGGTGCGACGGATAATACACCAGATTCACCAGCTAAATGCGAACGACCTGGGACATCCCGCCAAAACACACCCCACGATTTTCCCCAGAAGACAACCGTAGAACATCGGATTATGGTAATTGATACCATCAGAAGATGGGGTCTGAAATACGATGGAGGTAAGAATCCCTTAGAATTCGTCGAGCGAGTGGAAGAACTAGCGGGTACGTATCAAATAAATTTACGTGATGTTTTACAAGTAATCAATGAGTTTCTTCGAGATAAATCATTGCTGTGGTATAGGAACAATAATAAAAACTGGACAGAGTGGGAAGCGTTTAAACACGATCTGTGTGATTTCTTTTTACCGCCACGCTACTTTGAAAAACTAGAAGACGAAGTCCGAAAGCGAGTCCAGCGGCCACGTGAGCCGTTCAAAGAGTATGTCTTGGCATTGCAAAATTTAATGCGCCCCACAAACCTCACGGTTGAACAACGTGTGGAACGCATTTTTCGCAATGCCCAACCCGACTACCAACGATACATTCGCAGAATCGATTTTTCAACACTAGAAGAATTAATACGACTGGCCACAGATTTTGAAAGCATCCCTACGAACTCTGCTCTACGAAGCTCCGCCTCGAAGAAATGGGACGTCGATACGATGGGAAGATGACAAAGTAAAAGCCACTATTTGTCTTGACCAGAACTTAGTCACCGCCATAATTGATACGTATGCAACCCGAAGCTTCATCAGACCAGCATATATCAGGCTGGTAAAGAAGCCAATATATTTACAGGTTGACATCGACGTCACTTTGGCAACTGACGGCTCTAAAAGGATAGTATCACGCGCAGTGAAGTGTCCTATAACCCTGGGAAATCGGACTGCCTTCCACGAATTTCTCATCTTACCTGGGGCGACTGAACATATTTTGTTGGGGCTAGATTTTCTGAAAAATTTCGAGACCAGCATATCCTGTGCCGGTTTAACCGCTACCTCCAAACTTTGTGCGACGGTAAACTGGTGCCAGGGTAATTCAGATGACCAGTTAAGCCCTACTGACGTGGTTACTCCACCAGCGGAAATCACAACCCCGATCAACAAGCAGACTATACTGCAGCAACAGATCGATGATTTTCTCGCACACGAGTTACCAAAATTTCAACAACTTAAAGGCTTATCTACGGCAGCATCACATTCAATCGTTACAAAGGACGGCATCAAAACTGATCCCGAAAAAATTCAGGCCGTGGCACAGATGACCCCCCCTACCAACGTCAAAGACGTCAGACGCTTCTTAGGAATTACGTCTTGGTATCGTCGTTTTGTGCCCGACTTCTCCACCATATCTCGACCACTCACTGATTTACTAAAAAAGGCAAACACTGGAAGTGGGGAAGTGAACAACAAAAGGCATTCGAAACTCTCCGCAATAAATTGACAGAAGCACCAGTATTGGCGTGTCCAGATTTTTCCAAACCGTTTGTGCTACAAACCGATGCTAGTGACTTCGGATTAGGAGCAGTCCTCACTCAGGAACTAGAGGGGACTGAACATGTAATCGCCTACGCTAGCCGCCATCTAAATGCCGCCGAGAAAAACTACTCACGACACGGAAAAAGAGTGTCTGGCCATCGTATGGGGCATTCGGAAAATGCGTCCATACCTGGAGGGGTACCACTTTAAAGTTATCACCGACCATCTAGCCCTCAAGTGGCTGAATACAATTGACAACCCTATGGGCCGGCTTGCCAGATGGGCGTTAGAATTGCAACAGTTTAATTTTGAAATTATTAACAGAAAAGGCCAACTCAACAAGGTTGCAGATGCACTTTCCCGACAACCACAGGCTGAAGTTAACAGCGCTAATACAAAAGACAACCACACTTGCCGATGGCTCCAAAGCTTGCTCGAGGGGGTGCGTCAACGCCCTGAAGAATTTCCTGACTACAGCGTTATCAATCACCAACTCTACAGGCATTTTGCCAGAGAATTGAATAACGAAGATAGTTACCCCTGGAAATTATGCGTGGCCACACCCCAGCGTCAACAAGTACTCCAAGAAAACCACGAATGGCCTACTGGAGGCCATCTCGGCATAAGGAAAACACTACACAAGATAGCACAACGGTATTACTGGCCAGGTATGGCCCGTGACGTCAGCCGTTATGTGCGGAATTGTGTCAGCTGTCAACAATATAAAGTGTCACAACAACAACCGGCAGGTAAGATGCTTACACGTGTACCCGATGAACCGTGGTCACTTGTATGTGCCGATTTTGTCGGACCCTTACCCCGTACTCGTCACGGAAACACTACATTACTAGTGTTCTTCGACTATTTTTCGAAATGGTGTGAATTAATCCCCATGAGAAAAGCCACGGCCGAAGGGGCTGTGAAGGCTTTCCGTGAGAGGATCCTCGCCCGATATGGCGTGCCTAAAGCCATCATCACGGACAACGGTACTCAATTCACATCACGCGTTTTTCAAAAATATCTACACGACGTAGGTATTATTCAGCAGTTTACGGCCCCCTACACTCCCCAGGAGAATCCTACGGAGAGGGCCAACCGCACTATCAAAACAATCATCGCACAGTTCACCGGAAACCAACATGCTTCATGGGATGATCTCTTACCCGAAATCATGCTCGCCATCAATACAAGCATGACTGAATCCACAGGATACAGTCCGGCGTACCTTACACAAGGGAGGCAACCACGGTTACCAAATACGCTGTACGACCAAGTCACGGTCGGTACAGGAGCTCATCAGCTGTCGCCCGAAGAACGGGCCACAGAACTAAAAGAAATTTTCGACATTGTTCGAAACAACCTATCCAAAGCGACTAATAAACAACGCCACCAATACAATCTGCGCCGCCGCAACTGGCAACCTCAGATTGGAGAGTATGTTTTAGTTAAACAGCACCCGTTGTCCAATGCTATAGACAACTTTGCAGCCAAATTAGCACCAAATAATGGGGGACCATGGGTGATTGAAAAATTCACCTCCCCCGTGATATTAGAAATTCGCAGTATAGAAACTAACAATCGGCGCACCGCGCACATTAGCGAATTAAAGCCATTTCATAAACAAATATAGTAACTAATTGTTTTTCCTTCGTAGATTTCACCGGCAATCAACACACTCAATAAACGTGCCAAATCAATGACGTCATCATCGTCATCTGCAACGACGTTATCATCATCGTCATCGTCAGCTACAGCAATTTCTTCAGCCTCATCAACTACAGCAACTTCATCATCCTCATCATCTGCAACAACTTCATCAGCCTCCTCGTCGACATCGATAACATCCTCAGCCAAGTCGTCAGGATGTTCAGCGCAATCGAAGGACAGTTTAGGGCTGCCGGAAGCAACATCGCGACCGACAACACCACCCCTACCGACAAAACCCATCACTATAACGCGCCATCAACTCCCAGAAGTCCTGCAGAGGGAGCTGAAAGAAAGAATGTCTCGACCACTACGACCTACAAGAGAAAAGTTATGTCGATGCATCCACAACCAATGCTTCCGGATAACTTTATTCCGCGATGGGCGTTGTCAGATCTGGTGGACCCTAGACGCTGAGAGGGGAGAGGCAGTGTGACGACAAAAGTCCTAAAGTCGTTTTTGCCACACTGGTTTTAAGAACAAAAACCCAATTGCCTGACTTTTGTAAATGAATTTCTTTATATTATTATTTTTATGAATTAGATAATTTTTATTAATGAATATAAATACTATTTTATGAACTTATTAGAAATAATACCCGATATGGTAGTATTAAGATAATTATATTTAATCATTTGAACTTAACGGAAAAATTAACTACCATCACTGGTAGTCATGATATAAATAGTAACTTACGTTGATACACAGCGCTGAACAACACAATCATCGAACACCTGATCACGTGCACAACTCGTATGGGTGCGGTTGTGTGTGTATCTTGTGTGTGCCAGCAATTTGCTATAAAAGGCGACACATTCGTTGATTGAGGGGAGTTGGTTGGCAGCTGCTAATGTGGTAAGAGCTCTTATTAAACTTGTTTACTAAGAGGGATTAATACATTTTTGTATAGATTAAGAATTCTATTGTGGTGAGTCCGAACACGGCCACAATTGGATTTTTAGTAGAAGGAGGTTGACTAGCGGTGTGGGTCTGAGCACGGCATCGGTAGGCAACATCTTTCAATACAACCGGTTGTAATTAACTCTAAGAGAAATACCGTGCTCTATTGTGGTGTGTCTGAGTACGGCTACAATAGAGATTTCGTCATATTTCTCTTTCATCGAACGTGCTCTATTGTGGTGGGTCTGAGTACGGCTACAATAGGGATTTCGTTACCTAATCAAGAGACGTCTCCAGAGATAAAGAGAACGACTACAAACAACTCTCAGAGAGAATAACCACATACCAAAGCAGAATCTATATATACATATATACAGAAACAGAAGAGTAAATAAAGTGATAAGATTTATAACGTATTCTAAAGAATCCCGAAGCCTTTTTATTACTCTTACTAAAAAACTGGATAAAATACAATCTAGTAACGACCCTGGACAACGCTGAGCCTACCCCAGCTTCAAAGCGAGAAAACGTGTCGTTACAACACATGCTTAGATGTGTGACAAAAAGGGGGTTGTACGAAAAAATACGTTGAACTATTATTAAGGTAATATACACAAAGAACTAACAAGCCTCAGTAGCACGATGGGTCGTGTGTTGAATTATTGTCTCTTACAAATATTCAATGCGCTTGACCCCGTATTCAATACTACTGAGGCACCTAGTGTATTTATAAATTTATTTCTGCAATTAATATATATATATATCTTCATTTAGTTGTATATATATCCATTTCAGAATCGATACTTTTATTTTTGCTGATTTTCAATACGTAGTGTCTTCAGAAAATGGATTTCACGTACAGACGGATAGACGGACAGGGCTCAGTTAACTTTTTTATCTATAAGGATCCAGAATATATATACTATATGGACCTCATATAAATATTGTGGAAATTACACACGTAATGACAAACCTATAAATACCCTTACCATTTTTGGTGAAGAGTATAAAAATATAAAAGGAGAAATGAAGAACAAAATCATTCGATTAAAATTTTTTCTTCTTATATTACATATTTACATTTATTTATTTATTATACCATGACATATTTATGTATATACTCGTATGATGCTGCATACCTACATGTTTTTTAATAATATTAAATTGCTTCTATGTACATACATATCCCTGTAGTTTTTTCGTGACAATTTACCCCAAAAGTGGCAGTACTATACAATGTGGACTGGTTATAAAACTATCCACATTGATCCTATACTCTGAAGACTGGTTATAAAACTATCCACATTGATCCTATACTCGAAAGACTGGTTATAAAACTATCCACACTGATCCTATACTCGGAAGACTGGTTCTAAAACTGTGGAAAATTTTACTGTCACTTTGTGCAGGCACTTAGCTGTCTTTTTTTGTCCCAGATGGTGGATAGTAAAAAATGTATGTCATTAAGCACACATAGCTTAAGTAGTACAATGTACAAGTACCAGTGCGTGTAGCTGAGTGGGTTGAGATGTTGATTAGCAGTCGGAAGGTTGCTAGTTCAATTCTCAATACAGTCAAAATACATTTACAAAAATAGTGCAATGTTACGCATCCTTACTAAGTTACAAGTGGGCTGTAGGAAAATTATTGTACTGCAGTGGGAATAACCAGGATGAAGATGACTAGGATGAAGATAAATAAAATCATAAAATAATAAGAATAATAATAAAAAATAACTGAAAGCAAAATTTAATTATTTATTATATTAATTAATTATTATTATCTTTTTAATTAATAAATGAATTTGTTATGTTTTTTTTTTGACGAAATATTTTTTTTTTTAAGTTAAATAAATTATAAAATGACTTTTATTTCATAAAAAATAGGGAATGATTTGGGGTTTTTAAGGGAGTGGTTTGGCAGGTATAAGGAGACAGTTAAGGGTAAGCCAAGAAGAACCGGCTTATGAACTGTCTTTTTGTGGCCTCTTGGTGACAATTAACCCCATCGTAGGACATCCCCTTGTTTAAGTGGCCAGTCATATGGCTAGCATTCGGACTGGTTGTGTCATAAAGGGGCTAGTATTATAACCAGCTTTGAGACAGCCACTTGAACTACAGGGATGTATGCATATTAAATTTGGTTTTGCCCATACAAATACATACATACATAAATATGTATGCATCTAAGTATATAATCCAAAGAGAAATTGCATCATCCGCTTCACAATTCATGTTTTCTTCTTCATAAGGTTATTGTGATTTGTTCGTCGTTTGTGGAGAAATGGTACGCGAACAAATCACACACACAAATCACTCGTGTGTGGGCAGCTTTAAGCATATTATAATTAGCAATTAAGCATCCGCCTCATGTCACAAAATATACAGAAGTGACTCGAGACGGAAGATTTTGCATACTTGTTTGTATACACTCATACAATCGCGGGTTTCGGTTTTTTTCTTTGTGCTGTCTTTCTATCCAAATTAAAATTATAAATCACAAAACTAATTAAATATCCATATATTTCTATAATGCACATTCAAATTATTATTAATTAATTAATTTAAGTTGGTTTTTACTGATACTTTGTATTTTATCATCTGCAAAATATCTGAATTTATCAAGTATGTATGTATGTGTGTATGTAACTTAAAAACCAGAATCATTTGGCAAATTTACATCATATATATATGTATGTACGTATGTATATAAATTTAATATACATAGTATATAAGCACACACTAAATTGTTTTATCACTTTATTTTCGAATTATATGCTTTAAATACTTATTAATATTATTACCAGGGCTGTGGAGTCGGAGTCGAAGAGTCGGAGTTGCACTGTTTTTGCCGGAGTCGGAGTTAGAGTCGGAGTCGCTAAAAAAAGTCGCGACTCCGACTCCGACAAAGAATTTTTAAATATTTACCATAATAAAAATTCTGCGAATTTTTTTTTTATATTTTCTATTTTCAAATATTTGCCTTTTTACAGAAGTTGACTTAATCTTTTTAATGAATTATTTTTTAGTTTATTTCATTTGAATTATTAATTTTGTTGATTTTTTGTTGTGTGTTTGATTATTTAAAAACGTAAAAATGTGAGACTTTTCGTTTAAAAAAACGACTATTTTGCTCCTTTTTCAAAAACTTCAACATTAACCCTATTTGTCACTCATAAACTTGTGCTTTTATTTTCTCATGATTGAGAAGAAACCGAAGCAAACAAAAGCATTAACGTTCTCTCCCAAGTAAAAGCAATTTTGAAAAGTCACGGTTCACAGAGTGAAATATCATTACAAAAATTTCAGTGTGCAGACAAGGATGAAAGTGTAGAAGAGAATAAAAAAAAATTCATAAGAAATATTTCACTATGTAAACCCGGATTAAAATTTCGCGAAAAAAAGTTGTTTGTTTTTTACAAATTAATGCTGAATTTTTTGGTAAAATAGTGATCATTAAAGGAAAAATTTCAAACAATCGTTAGTGCACCGATTTTGATCCATAATTGCATTTTTAATACATATTAATATTTATTCATAAAAACTCCTTTTTTCCACAAAAAAAATTTTTTTTTGCAAAAAATTGCATTTAATTGTAAAATATTATAGTTTGATTATATTTTATGAGAATGTTTTTAAATTTGCTTAAAACGGCAAAAAAAAATCAATGAAAAATATGTTTTTGTGAAAATTCTTTTTTAAAAATGCAATTATGATTCAAAATCGGTGCACTAAAATTTGTTTGTAATTTTTCTTTTATTGACCACTATTTCACCAAACAATACAGCCATGTTTTGTAAAAAACAAACAACTTTTGATTTAGCTTTATTTTGTAATATTTATTTTTACGTTTTTTCGCGAAATCCCAAACTTCAATCGCGTTTAGAGGTCCATAAGTACCCTCAAAAAAAAGTTGTTGAACATTTCGCGATTCAATTATCGGGAATGTCCATATACATTTAGCATTGGAGTTGGAGTCGGAGTCGTACTTTAAAAATTTTGGCGGCTGGAGTCGGAGTCGGAGTCGCAACTATTTTTTCACGACTCCACAGCCCTGATTATTACATTTTATTAAATTTAAGCGTGCTTTCATGTAGCAGTTTCCACTAAAAACTGAACTTTTTTTGCTTTTCATTTTGTTTACTTTTATAACAAACACACTAATGTTGTCTCTTTTTCACGATGCCTCTTTATGACAAATAAAATATGATCCAAGTCCAATTTTTTTTTCGTCGCATCTGGTTACCTGTGCTCATGTGTACTCGTCGCTTGATAATCGACGAGTGAATGAAAGAGCATCAGAATATATGTGACAAATACGTGTGATTTCGTTTTGCACTTTTGTGCAAAGAATTTTGAATTTTGCGGAACATTGCTTTAGCTCAGTAGCCCACTTTACTTCAATAGCTCACTTTAGTTCAATAGCTCACTAGTTCAATACAATACATTAGCTCCATTGGTTTCAGCTCAGTCTACTTTTGTTACAGCCATACCTAAACAAGAGCGGCAAGCGTTTTTTATTTATTTATTGATTTATTTCTTTAGTTCCTGTACAACAAGATTTAATCTTATGTTTAGAGTACAGAAGCGTATTGTGTTATAATTTTTAAAGATTATATAAATTAGTTTATCATGTTATTTTTAGAATACAAAATTACTTTTAGGTATAGTTAACAAAATTTATAAATAAAAAAGAAGAAAGGAAAAAAAACAATGTACATATAATTATTTGAAAAAATTAAACAAAAATTTATTAAAACTATTAGCATTGCAATTAAATTGTTGATTTGGTGGAAGACTGTTCCAAAGGCGAGCAGCATGCACATAAAATTGCCACTCATATACTAGGCATTGTCGTCGAGGTAATATAATATTATGGTTTCTAGGAGATTGGCAAAAACGAAGTTTTTCAAATAAATACTTGGGAGTTTGTGTATATATTATTTTATGCAGAAAGACCAGAGTGCGAATCTTCATAAGACTTTCAAAGCTAACGCCATACAGATTCTTGGAAACAGATGATACATGATCAAAACTACGCAAACCATATACATATCTAATAACATTGTTAAATAAAACATTTAGCTTTCTTTTGCTAACAGAGTCACAGTTACCAAATAATCCAAATAATTTTTAGCTGTCAAAAGTTCTCATGCCCATACAATTTGTATGGAGCATCCCGAAATAACGCGGCGGTAACGCGGCGGCAACATTTTGCAATTGGAAAATCCGATTTTGACAGCGCGTTTAATAGTGAAGTTAGCTGCAAAAGACAAGCATTCATGATACAATGACTATAAGGTAGTCTTAAAAGCCCAGCTGACAATTCTTGTAAATTACTTGTTTTTTATTTCAAGTGTTATATATTAATTTGTATTTATTTTTTCGTATTTGAATGAATCATTTTTATTTATATTTTTGTCACAGATTGAAACATACACACATACACATTTATACTTATGACTTCTGAGGAATTTTTTTGTTGTGTTTGTTGTAGAGATGCATGTATTATTCGGTTATGAGTATACTATTATAATCAAGGTTGTTATATATTTTGTAATAACCCTGTTTTTATGACAAAGCGTTAACGTTCTTGTTTAGGTATGGTATTTCAGCGTTAACGCCAGGCGGTAGAAAACGTTCCGCTTTCCGCTCTTGTTTAGGTATGGCTCTTAGAGCTATTTTACACTGGATTAATTATGCTGGCATAACATGACAGTTTTTAGGCACAATTTTTCAACCAGCCTCCATGGTGTAGTAATCACAGATAACCAGAGATGACAAAAAAAAAAAGAAAAAAATGGATGTTATTGTCTATATGTACATACTTACATGTACCCATTCTATTCTGATGTTTAACAATTGTGTGTAGCAATACATTTGAATTGTTTTCTGAAATTTTATATTTAATAGATGCTGGCGCTTCTTTTTACGCAACAACATAATTTCCGATTGGATTTTTTTCGCTCTGGATGAACAAAATACTAATAAATGTTCTACATTTTTCATTGTTGTTTATTGTCAAATACAATTTGAATACAAGTACATATGTATAACAATTTTTCTTTTACATTTTAGTCAGCTGTTTTTGTTAAGAATATAAAATCTAACTAATGTCAAAAACATGCAATGTAAACGAGCTAGATTTTGAGAGAGATTTAAAATCTAATCCACTAGATTTCGAGACAATGTAAATGCACTATTATATATAGAGTTTTTTTGACAATATTGGCTATTTTTTACACAAACAAAATGCATGTCGTTTTTTATTGTTGTGTTGATAAGCACACCTTATATTATTACACCATGAGAGTCTCAAACCCGCATTAGGAGCACCTAACTAACACCCAATTCACACGATGATTTTTTCCATGATTTTTAATTCACAGTTTTTTATGTGTGTTGGTGAACAGGGTAGAGAAGCAAAAGGGGTAAAGAAAAAATCACATTTTCAGTTCTGGATGATTTTTTCTTATATATTTATTTACACATATTCGTTTTTTGTTATTTTGCTTTATTTCATTTTCATGTGGCAATACACATTAGGCTACTTTAGCCGACCGTAACTCTAGATATGTAAATGCTGATGTGTCAGCTGATTGCTTCTGTTATATGGGAAAGCTGCGAAAATACTTACTTGACTGATATTAAATTTTGCCGTAACGTACGAACCTCCAGAAAATAGAATTTCGTAATGAAGGTTATGTGACAATTGTAGACAGTAATGGGATGGTTGTATTTTGAATTGCAATGGGGCACAGAAGACCTTTGGTCGTACTTTTTTGTTTTGAATAGTTTTAGTTGTTAAATATGTACACATGCATGCTTTATTGAGAAAAGAAAGTTTTCTAAATAATTTTTTTTCAATATCTAGCAAGAGACTGTACCGATCGTTCGTGCTTATATATTTTATTGTAATGAATTTGATAATTCGTTAAATTATAGTTCGACATTCATATCTATGTACATCATAGTTTTGATTATTAGTGTTACTTCGTATTTAAGAGATTTTTTTTGTACACTTAAAAGTATGTATGTATGTACATATGTATTTACATAAGTACATACATTCAAGTATACAAAAAAATCTTTTAAATACTCAGCAAACACGGAGTCAAACCTTTGAAATAAGATGGCTTTATCATTTGATATCAATTACAATTCTCAAATGTTTTTCAAAGGTTTGTTTTTAACACTTGAATTTAAGTTGATAGTGATTTCATTCAGTATAAACATTTGACAGTTTTTTTATCAATTTGTTGTCAAGTTGAGGTCAAGTGGCATTTTCAAATTATAAATACACGTGGCAATCGAGGCATATTTATGAATTCATCTTGTGACAACACTACTTAAAGCACAAAATAAATTTGAAACATTTTAAAAATATGGTGATCAAAGTGTGTTAAGAGTGAAGAGAAAAGTATATATATTGCTTGTGAGTAAAAAATTAATTATGAGTAAGAACGCAAATAAGAAAAAGATAAAACGGGAAAGTGAAGAATAATATGTTTGTTATATGATCGAGGTGCTACTGAAAGCATGGACAATCTTGAAAACGAAGAGGAGCCAAGGTAAGGACTTCAATAGGCAATATATTTAGTTAATAAAAAGCTTAAATTCATATGTATATGGTTTCCAGGTAGAAGAAGTATCTTTAATCATATCACAATCCCAAGAAACATTTTTAAAATTTGCTTGGCGTAAAATTTTTACCGACGAAGTTGCTCAAAACCTGTGCTGGAAAGGTGCAACGACAAAAATGACGGTTAGAGCTTTGAGCGTTACAACTACTATAAAAAGTATTGTAATTTAGCTTATTTAAAGAAATAACTTAATAATTTTTAACACCTCTAGGTTCATTTTCCTCTAAATTTCCTTCTGCAACAGATGCCTTATTTCCAAAAAGTTTCAATTAGTTTCTTCCAACATGCTATGACGCGCCATCAAAAGAAAGTGGAATACATGAATAAGAAATTACATCGAAATGATTAAAAACTTCAATTAATTAAGATATTGTTATTTTATTTATATGAAATACTTTTTTTTTTTTATAACTTTTCACATACAAGTACATAAATATGTCAGTCAATAATGAATTCCATGAATTTATATATTAAACATGAACTTACAAAGCAAAAATTGTATTTTATTTATCTTCCACATGATATTGCAATCCACATTTGAGAATAACGTTTGAAAGTAAGTTGAGAATAAATAAATTTCTCAATTTGAGAATAATTTCCCCTTTTTGTTGAGAATGCTATGTTTTTCAAGTTATTTGCAAATCATTTTCAAACGTTTATCGTTTAAAAAAAGGTTTTATTTCAAATCATTCTCAATTTGAAATCAAACCTTCGTGTTTGTTGGGTAATAAGTAACACTAATAATCGAAACAATGATGTACATAGATATGAATGTTAAACTATAATATAACCAATTATCAAATTCATTACAATAAAATGTGTAATAATATGATTCGGTACCTTTTAAATAATATCGTACTATTTGGGAACAATCACAAATATTGTAAATATTTGGAACTTCCATCAACGTTTGGAACAGCTGTTTTGAATTTTATTTATATATGATAAAAAGTTGCAATGGACGACAAGGAATTAATACTACTGGTGAAGGAAAATGAACAACAAGTATTCTCCGGGGCACAAGATTTCGAAGAAGAACAGAAAAATATGATTTAACTTGCTTATCCCGGTGTGCTTCGCTACCCCCGTCGTTAAAAAATAAAATTAAAAGTATTTATATATCCTATTGTGAAAATTTAATGACGATCGGTCCAGTAGTTAAGACTATATTACGATTTTTAATTTTCCTAAAAAGGGGCGTGGTCCCACCCACTTTTCTCCTGGTACGTATTAAAAATTATGCCAATACCATATGTATCAAATATCATCGACGTAGGTCAAAAAATACCCAAAATATGGCGATTTAAATTTTTGGGTTATATGGGCGGTGCCACGCCTCTTTGTCAAATTAAAACTTCATATAGCCTATTATTCCTTCCATAGTCACAGTAACATGCTGTGAACATTTCAGGAAGATCGGTCCAAGGGTTTGGATGCCCAAAATATGGCGATTTAAATTTTTGGGTTATATGGGCGGGGCCACACCACTTTGTCCAATCAAAACTTCATATAGAGTTCCAGTTAAATACTGTGAAAATTTCAGGAAGATCGGTCCAAGGGTTTGGCCTCCTTTAAGGAAGAAACAAACAAATAAACAAACACACATTCGGTTTTATATATATAGATATGTTTAATAAGAATTTTTGTTCTTTTTATGTATGTATGTATATAGGAAATAATGAGTCAGCTCAATGTTTATTTTAGTTTTTTAATGTTTAATTTATTTAATATTAATAAAATAAGTTGAATATTCTTATGATTAGTTTTAATGTTTAAATTTAAATATCAACTAAACTCTTAGTATACGGCTACAACATTAGTGTGTATGTATCGGTTTTAGATTTCGTTTACAAGGCCCGCTTCAGTACTTAACTCTTCAACTACTTCTTTTCAATTCTCTGTCTTTCGTTTGTCTTTTTTCAATAATACCTTCGTTTCATTGTCATTGATTCTCATATGATCTTTTTTATTTACCTGGCATATGATCTGTTCTCTATTGGCTGAAGTCGACTGTAGCATATACCCTACAATCGGCCCTCCTGGCGGCAAAACGGCTCGGATTGCCACCTTTTCAAAAATTCTGCTACAGTGGTTGTCCTCATAGACCCTTCGTGGTCTCCAACCTTTTCAACACCATAACGTCCGTGTGGTAACTTTTCCACAATCTTGTATGGACCTAAGAATTTTCCCTTTAACTTCAAGCCGGTCCCGAACTGAGTCCGCTTGATGGCGACCAACTCATTCTTCTCGTGCTCTGCTTCAATTTTCTTTTACTGTTAAATGTCTTACAATTCTCTAGCTGGATCTTAGCTATATTGTCACGAGCTTCTGCAAGAAGTTCCACACGATCGGCAAACATTTCTGTCACAGCTTCATCTTCAAGCACTTTTCGTAAATCGGGATAATCTGGTAATCGCATATCTACTCCAATCATTAGTTTAAACGGTGAATGTTGAGTGCTTCTGGATGTTGTAGAATTTATGATAGTTTGTACTCGTCGGATGTGTCGATACCAGTTCTTAGAATCTTCACTGCATAATTTCGACAACATTGGAACAATTATTTTATGGATCCTCTTCACTTGACCATTTTCTCGGAGATCACCGGTGGCAATTAACAAATGTTGGATACCATCGTCTTTACAATAACTCTCGAATGCATGGGAAGTAAACGGTATACCTCTGTCGCTAAATATTCGCATTGGGTTACCAAAAATTTCTGACTGCTTCTCTCAACATTCTATAACTGATTTTGAGTCCGTTGATTTCGTTGGATAAAGCCATACGAATTTGGTAAAACCATCTACAACAACAAAACTATGATTATACATCTTCTTAGTGGTTTCCATTGGACCCACATGGTCAACATGATACGTTTTTAGGGGAAAATTTTCTTTATCAATTGGTTTTAAAAATCCTTCTTTTTTACCTGATTTAGTTTCAGCTATAATGCATTCTATGCCATTTTTTACGACTCTGGCGGTTTTTGCGGGCAAACGTGGAATATAATATTGTTTCTCAACAATTTCTTGGGTTTTAGCAACTCCGTAATGGCCCTGCTTATGACCAAGCTTTATGACATCTTCTTCCATCTGGATTGGTACAACTATAAGTTCCTTAACGGGATCTCTGAATAGTATGCCATTTTTTATGTAAAACCCTTCGTAATCACCGTGATCCAAAATAGCTCTTATTGCTTTTGTCCATTCATAAACTTGGTTATCTACATAGCACTGATCTGCAAATGGAAAACATCTCGTTCGTTGGTAAACAGGTATATCATCTGTTATAACAATCTTCATTTGAACTGGGCTCTTAAAATCAGAACATGGTTTGTAATCTTTAACCATAGTCTCTACTTTCTTAGCAATTCTATCGTCTAAATGTTCAATGTTCCAGTTTTAATTCTACTTCAGCATCATATTTTGTCATGCAACAAAACGGCTTTATTATATTTTGCATCTAGAATACCTTCGATATAATATTATACTATGGTGGCTTCGTCTAAATTAATTTGGTTACCTTTTTCCATCAAACAATAGAGGTACACGAGCATAGTTTTGTTACGATTTAGTTTTTGACCGCGCAGTTGACGATGCGCTTCTGCTGACGACAAACAAACGCCAAATTCGCCTTTTAAACAATCTTTTAAATTTGACGAACTTTTTATGCTACTTTGGCTTTTCACAAACATTTTGCCCGCTCCCACTAACAACTGTCGCCCATACACAAACATTTAAAGCGAACTCCACTGCACCACTTCAGCCATCTCCTCAAACTCGGTAATCCACTGATTAATGTCAAGTGAATTTACACCACTAAAAGTTGATAAGCTGTCTTCAACATCTTTAAGTGTGTACATGCTTTTTGCCACAGGGACTATTTCCACTTCGTATACACTGTCAGGTGCCGCATCACCTACAACAGAATCGATACAACAACAATTCAATTTAACGACGAATAAAATCGTTACTTCTCCTACAGCGCCAACAACAATTACATACAGCATAATCTTCTCATACGGGAAAAAAAACTGCTTACACTTCGACAAGGCTGCAGCTGTTTCTCCTTTTTATCTTCTACCAAATTCAGCAACACCGCTTGTATAAATTATTTTTATACATAAAAGCTTACATATACAATGTTATGTAAACTACAAAGTTTCACCAAACGCAACACAGACAGATTATTTTTTATTTCTACAACCACTACAACAAATTCATATGTACTTCTGTTGACAACGCCACTCAATTTTATTGCTACGCAAAATCAAAATATGTAATTAACGAACAGTTTACTTTGTTTTTGTCTTCTTTTATTTACTTCTTTGCTAGACTTATAACGTCTGCCACATCTCTCAACAACACAATTATGTATATTTTGTCTTTCGTTCTGCTCTGAGTTACTGCTAAGCTTATTACGCCTACCTCAATTTCCAACAACACAACTTTTTTCCTTTTTTTCAATACTAAACGACAACAATTTCTATCTATTGTTTTGCTCCACACAAGAACAACACAGAATGTAATATTCCTCTTCAGTTTTTAGCCTATGTACATAATTTTGCACATAAAACTACACATTATCTTTTATAGTTGTTGTCAACTCTTTTATTTTGAACTTTTGACTGCTTTTGGTGTTGGTTTTTTTTTTTTTTTTTTGTTTTTCTGTCTCTCTTGTTTGTATTTCATGGTTCTGGCTGAGCAATAATTCTACGTCTTTTATTTCTTTAAATTTTGTCTGTTACACAAATACAAGTACAACCACAATTTAACAATGTATATGTACGTAATTGATCATGGGCAATGTTATATAAGTATATAAATATGTAGATACATACATATTTTTTAAAAATCAATTCGCACTTTTGGTTTGCGTTTTACTTTTTGTACATACATATATATGTATGTACTTTTTCTTTTTAATTTCTTCACTGCTGCACAACTTTATTTTTTGTTGAAAACTTTTCGGTTTCGATTTTCAACACTTTGTCATAAGAATATTTCTTTATTTTAAATTTATTAACGCACAAGCGTTTAGTTTTTGAATTCTGGCTGAGCCCCCATGTAGGAAATAATGAGTCAGCTCAATGTTTATTTTAGTTTTTTAATGTTTAATTTATTTAATATTAATAAAATAAGTTGAATATTATTATGATTAGTTTTAATGTTTAAATTTAAATATCAACTAAACTCTTAGTATACGGCTACAACATTAGTGAGTATGTATCGTTTTTAGATTTCGTTTACAATGCCCGAGTTATAGTTTAGATAAACTATGTGTAGAAAAAAAAACACGTTTTAGTTCTTCTGTTGTACGATTTAGAATGATTTATTGTTTGTCTTTTCTTTTAAATGAAACTTATTAACTAAATATAAAAGTGCTTATTCTATTAATTTAATTTTAATAATATTTTTAATAATCGGCAATTTTATGTATTTCGCAATTAAGTATTAAATAGGTTAATAACCGATATTGCATTTTTTATATATCGCAACTTGTCATTTCTGTTCGATATTTTACAATTTTGCATTTTATTAATATGAGGTGTTTGACCTGATTTTGTGTGTTGTTTATGTGTGTGTGTTGTTATGTCTTGGTGGCTTTGGTGGGGGTAGATGTGGTGACATAACTCCTCCCTCCCTAAAATGAAGTGACGGCCAAAGGGGCTTTGCCTGATTTGTTGCTGGAACTTCATTAATCATCTGGTCGAGTGAGTATGTTATTGTCATTGGTTTCCTTTTTATAACTGCAATTGTTAATATTATGATGAGAATTGTTATTGATCCGAAGACGGAATAGGTAACTTTCTCGTGTATTTCTGTATTTGCCTGTAGGTTTTCAATTACTTTTTTATCTTGGAATCTGTAGTCATTAAGTTTTGGGAGTGTTATCTCGTTTTTGTTTGAAAGAGTTGTAATGTTATTATTTAAATAAAGTGGCGTTTCAATGAATATTCCATTGTCCCAATGTGTATTATTTTCGTTATTGTACCATATGTTATTGATGGCGATTTTGCAGTTGATAAATTGAATTAGAGTTGTGCTATTGATTGTGTGTTGTTTGGTAACATTGTTGCAAATTGTAATAATCTGTTGTATTGGAGGATTAATAATGATAATAAAGTTGGGTTCTGGGTGAATAATGTCAGTTTTTTGTCCTACATCTCTTAGATGACAAGAAGCGATTTCGTTCCTATTTATTATATTTCTAATACAGTTTGTATTCATATTAAATTCTGTTTCATAATTATTTTTACAATAAAATAGATTTTCTATATGTTTACATATTTCTTTATAAAATATCAATTTATTTTCATTAATTAATGCATATTCTTCACTTATAATTTCTAAAGTTTTATTGATTGGTGATGGAATAATATGATAAAATGTATATTCTTCCTTTGATATTATCGGGATTTTTATGTTAAATATAATATTAGTATTATTATAATATGCGGTTAACTCGAGTAATTCGAATATGTGTTCAAATGAGATTATGTTAATTACGTTTTTTAGTGTATTATGGATTTGATTAAGTTCTGTCGGGTCTAATATTAGTTTTGGAATGATATTTAGTTTCGATAATACTACTGCTTCTGCGATATTGTTTAGATGCTGTGTGAGTATGTCGATATTATAGTTTATCTGATTTAGTTGTTGAATTTGTGTTAATGTGTAAATTGTAGGGTTTAGTGAATTACGTGTTTGTTCTTTTATATTTTGTATGGATTTTGAAATAATATCTTGTTCATTGTTTATATGGTTAGTTATGTTTTCAAATCTTTTAATCATTTCGGTGTTGAGGATGAGTTGTTCGTTTATTGTATTATTTATTTGTCCATTTTCCGTTAGTAGGCGTTCAATGTCTCTGTTTAATCTTTCTGCGTCTTCATAGTCCATATTTCCAGTTATAAATTTTATTGTTGAACCTAATACATTAATTAGTCCTCTCTTCTGTCTGTTTCTGGGTTTTAAAAGGTTTAGTTTTGTTGTGAGTTCTTTCAGTTTTAGTTTTGTTGTTTTTAAGGCAATTTTGGCAAATTGTGTGGTTTCAAAATGAGTTATGGTCTTCTCTATTTCTTGTATATTGTCTTCGTAAGATTGAAGATTGATTATGTGTATAAGGTGCTTATAGTCAACTATTGTTTTAGCAGTTCCTAGTGTAAGTGGGATGATTCCTTGGGTTGGTGAAACGTCTATAATTTCAACATTGGCTTGTGCCAGTACAAATCTAAAAGAAAATCGGGATTTGGGTTTTAGGTTTTTGGTCGTCTTTTTATTTTGGATTTATGGAGTTTCTGATTGTCAAGTGTTAAGAGAGTTACTCTTTTGTTTTGTTTAACAATTCTTTTTGAAAACCTAGGAGTCATTTTGTTTCTTCTACACTCTTTTCTGTATATGTCGTCGTTCTCTAAAAAGGTTTCGGGGTTTTCTCTATTTTGGTTTAATCGTTCGATACGTTTATCTGTGTCATGTGTTAGTTTTTCCCTAATTGATTCCTGTAATTTGGTCTGAAATTCTTTAAGTCGTTGTAGGTATTCATGGTGAGTATTGTAGTTTAAATCTTTTTCAAATCTGGGTGTTCTTCCATAGAATAATTCAAACGGTGTCAGTTTTGTCGCGGTGTGTATGGAATTATTATATGTCATGATTACTTCTGACAGTATTTCATCATTATCTAATGGTGGTTCTAATGACTTATATTTTTGCATAATAATTCTATATATTTCTGTCATCGTTGAATGTAGTCTTTCGACTGGTGAATTACTAGTACTTTGTTGAAGAGAAGTGTAATGTATATTAATTTTGTTAATTTTGCAAAAATCCTTTATGATGGACGCACTGAATTCAGCACCTTGGTCACAAACGATTTTTTGGGGGGGCCCGTGTAGGCTTATATAATGCTTAATTTTTTTCAAAATTGATATGCTATTTCTAGAATCTAAAAGGTATGCTGATCCGAATTTTGAGAATTTATCAATAAGGGTGAGAATGTTTCGTTTATTTATGCAGTATATGTCAATGTGGACAATGTCTAATGGTTTTTTTGGTACTTCTGGTGTTTCAAATGTAGGTTTCGGAGGCTTTCTGTCATATTTGAGCGTTTGGCATATATCACAATGATTTATGCATTTGGTTATTTTTTCTTTCATGTGAGGGAAGAAATATTCTCGTTTCAAATGTTCAAATGTTTCTTGAATGCCTCTATGATTGTGATTGATGTGGTAGTCATTCACAAGCTTATCTTGATCGTCAGTATTTCGAATATCTTCTAATAAGATTTTACATCGAACAAGTTTGAATGTTTTACTGTTTGCAAAATATTTCGAGTAAGTGTTTTGAACAGTTCTAAAAGTGTCGTCGTCTGTCATTATTGCAGAGAGTCTATTGGGGGCTAGGTATCGTTTAAATATGTCGGTCATTACAGTTTCGTTGTATATTGGTCTGCGTATTGTTTTTCGCATTTTGTTTTTAAAAACGGTTTCAAGTGTAAGAGGAGAACCTTCGTTTTTTACTTGTAAGATAATTTGGAGGTTAAATGTGTTTAAAGCCTTTTCTGAGATTGGAATACCGTCGTCATAGTTTTCTTCGGCAGAGTGAATGGTCGTTCCTGCTGTTCCCTGAATTGAGTCGTTGTCGACTATATTAATGTTTATTTCTTCATTTTTAAAAGGGTTGTAAGTTCTAATGCGGCTTAAGGCGTCTGCATTTGTATTAAGTTTACCCTTTTTGTAAACGATTTCATAGTCAAATTCTTCAAGTTTGAGCCTCCACCTTACTAGTTTGGAATTTGGCTCTTTAAGGCTCATGATCCAGGTTAGTGGTCTATGGTCAGTTACAATTTTAAATTTACGTCCAAAAAGGTAGGGCCTAAAGTATTTTGTTGCCCAAACAATAGCAAGTAATTCTTTCTCAATTGTTGAGTAATTTATTTCACTATCTGTTAACGTCCTGCTAGCATAGCATATCGGTTTATCAGTTCCGATTGGACCTTGGGAAAGAACTGCTCCCAAAGCAAAGTCGCTTGCATCAGTCGTTAAGACAAATGGTTTTGAGAAATCCGGATACTGGAGTAAAGGGTCATTCGTTAAAAGATTTTTGCACATTTCAAATGTTTGTAGGTACTTGTCATTAAGAATTATTTTCCTTCCTTTTTTTAAACATTCCGTAAAAGGCTTTGTCAGTTTCGAAAAATTTTGTATAAATTTTCGGTAATAACCCAATAGTCCTAAGAATGATTTTATCTCTTTTTGAGTTTTTGGGATAGGAAAATTTTTTATGGCTTGGATTTTTTCGGGATTTGGTTTTATTCCTTCGGTAGAAATAACATGTCCTAAAAACGCGCACTCTTTGTGTAAAAATTCAGATTTGTCCAACTGAACCTTTAAATTTGATTCATGTGTTCCTGTAACGAGGTGGAATAGATGATTATGTCATCCAAGTATACAAGGCAAACCGTTCCTATTAGGTCTTTTAACACATTGTCCATTATTCTTTGGAATGTAGACGGTGCATTTTTAAGACCAAAGGGCATTCTGACAAACTCAAAATGACCACCCATCTACGGAAAATGCAGTTTTTCCAACATGTTCTGGGTGCATTTCGATTTGGTGAAAGCCACTGGCAAGATCCAGGGTGGTGAAATACATGCTTCGGCCTAGTTTGTCTAAAATGTCTGTAATATTGGGTATGGGGTATTTATCACAAATCGTCTTCTCGTTTAATTTTCTGTAATCAATAACGAGTCTCCATTTCTGTACGTTACTAGCGTCTTTCTTTTTCGGTACAATCCATACAGGGGCACTCCAAGGTGAAAAACTTGGTTTTATAATGCCCTGTTGTAGCATATGTTTTGTTCTTGTATGCAAAATGAAAGGGCTTCGGCCATTGTTTTAGGTCTCATCGATCTAATGTTTGAGCCTAAAGGCTCTTTAAGGCCTGACAGGAATGTGTTTAAACACATTTCTGCGAATAGTTTTTGTTTTGCCTCAATTACGCTACGGTTGGTTTCGTGAATTAGAATATTATTATTGATGGATGACTGTATTTCTATGATTGAGCTATAAAAATGTTGGACAGACTGATTTGTTTGTTTTAAATTATGTAGGTCCTTAATCAAGGAGGTTTCATTCCTTTTATCGGAATAATGCAGGATTAGATTGTTTTTTATGTTTTCCCAAACTAAAGGGGTACCGTACACATTGAGTACTTCGTTAGCTTGTCCAACTATTTTGTTCCTTATTGCTCGTAAAATAATTTTTGCATAGCTCGTCCCGTCTACGTTAATTAAATACCCTAATATTTCCTCTACGTTTGTTAAAAATTCGTACAAAAGTCTGGGGTTTCCGTCAAATTTTGGGAGGTCTTTCACTGCATCTGGGATTTTAAGTGAATCGAATATATGATTCTGCTGTGAAATTTGATTTGGAATTTGGGGAATGGAACCCGAGGGATTATTGTTATCTAGGGACATTTCAGTGTTTTCTGGAATGGGTGTAAGGTGTCTAAAAATGTTTGTGTATGGTTTGATCCGATATGTTTTTCGCATGAATGAAATAACTTTATTTTTAAATATTTTATGCTTAAATATACTTATATTACAAAATAAAAATATAACTTATTTACCCTAGTATTATTATTAATAGTCTCATAATATGTGGATTTCTTCTTGTTGTTCAGTTGTTTTGTTGCTTGCTCCGGTCTTACGCTGCTCAAATGGGACCTTCTTATTGGTTGGCAAGATAACACTTTTTCACGGCAACAGGTTTTTTCTTCTTTTGTTATGGGATGATAATATAGGTTAACAATGTTTATGTCTTTTATCTCTTGTAATAGATGTTTTAATTTTGTAAAGGATTATTTTGATTTGTTTCTATGCGTTCTTTTCTTTCTTATTCTTGTTGATTTAATATATCTGTTGTTTGTTTTATTTTATTTTTTTTGTTTATAATTGTATATTTTGTAGTGCGTTTCTTTAATAAATTTTTTTTTTTTTAAACAGTCTGTGTAAATTTGTAAAAAAATAGTGTTAAATATTATTTTTACTATGTTTTAGTTCATTAGCAATTATTTTCACTAACTGTTCATTCACTTTCAATTATTTTCCTTAATTGTTCGTGGTTTCTCACTATTATATGCTTTAATAGTTTTAATTAATTTATTAACACTTATTTTTACTAATTTTAATTTACTTTCAATTATTTTCTTTAATTGTCGTGGGTTCTCACTATTATATGCTTTAATAGTTTAACTTGAGAGCGAAAGTTGATATACCGTCAACTTTTTTTTCGACTGCGCCAGTTATAGTTTAGATAAACTATGTGTAGAAAAAAAAAACACGTTTTAGTTCTTCTGTTGTACGATTTAGAATGATTTATTGTTTGTCTTTTCTTTTAAATGAAACTTATTAACTAAATATAAAAGTGCTTATTCTATTAATTTAATTTTAATAATATTTTTAATAATCGGCAATTTTATGTATTTCGCAATTAAGTATTAAATAGGTTAATAACCGATATTGCATTTTTTATATTTCGCAACTTGTCATTTCTGTTCGATATTTTACAATTTTGCATTTTATTAATATGAGGTGTTTGACCTGATTTTGTGTGTTGTTTATGTGTGTGTGTTGTTATGTCTTGGTGGCTTTGGTGGGGGTAGATGTGGTGACATAACTCCCGCTTTAGTACTTAACTCTTTCTTCAACTATTTCTTTTCAACTCTGTGTCATTCGTTTGTCTTTTTTCAATAACTAGTGTTCGCCCAGTGGTTGAAATTCAACCATTATTGCAATAATACAAAACCGCTCAGATAAAATGTCATATATTTATTCATTTCTAATAAAATGTATTACCGTACTTACTCCGTTCTTTAATAGTTGTATCTATTAATGTGAGCTTTCCAAATAAATAATAGAACCGGTTTAGATGTTCATTTAAAAAACATAAATTTATTGCCTATATTAACAGTATAAAAATTTTTTGATTAATTAAAGAAAAACTAAAAGTAAAAAAAATTCAATTTATTCAAAATATTTAAAGTAGTTGCACGACTGGCATCTTTATCTACGGAAAATTTCTTTATATACAATATTCTTCGTAAAAACTCTTTTGTCATTGAGTATGTTTCCTTGACCATTTTCATTTGATATATAAAATTTTAGCCCGTCGAATGAACGAACTCTACTCGCAGCTACATATAATTGTCCATGAGCAAATACGGGTCGTCTCAAAAGGACACCTATCTTTTCAAATGTTTGCCCGTGTGACTTGTTAATGGTCATAGCAAATGCGGGTATAATTGGAAATTGTGTCCGCTGAAATTTAAAAGGAAGAATTGTTCCAGAAAATGTTAAATTTATTCGTGGAATCAAAATTCTTTTATTACGAACTACTCCTGTTAATACTTCGCAATCTATGGTGTTGCGGTGCAAGCATTTTACTCTCATTCGAGTTCCATTTACTATGGCTTGTGCCGTGTTCAAATTACGAATCAGCATAACAATGGAATTTATTTTCAATTTCAATTTATGCGGTGGCATTCCGCTTACGTTCAATGAATTTAAAAATTCAGAAGGATATTCATTTACATCATTGACATCATTAGAAACTTTATCAAAACTGTAATAAACCTTCTTCTCCCCTGAAAGACGATTAAGTATATCATTATTTATTGAAGCGCAGTCTTCATTGGTAGGAGCTAAAATTACGGAATTAAGAATTTGTTCCGATAGTATATTCTCACGAATATTACCATAGATATCAGTAATTAAATTATCAAAACTACCAATTATTTGTTGTGGCAATTCAATAATGTCATCACCTAGCTCTGGATAATTTCTTAATTCACCATTTCCAAGTTTATTTAGAAATTCGACAAATTCTACTTCTTCTGGTCTAGCTCTCATATTTTATGTTAAGGTAACTTTGTGAAAAGAATTGAATTCGTTCCAACTAATGATGCAATTTTCAATTAAAGTAGATCGGGTCCCGTGTGGAACAACAGGTAAAATTTGCCTTAAATCGCCACTTAGTAGAATAGTTTTACCACCAAATGGTGTATTTTTTTTAGTTGAGTCAGTTGTTAGATCCCGTAAAAATGTATCGATTACTTTGAATACATTTATTGGACACATTGATATTTCATCTATGATTATCAAATGTACTGAATTTATATAACGACCGTAAGAACTATTTGGTGTAATATTAGCAGTGGAAGTATCTAGTATTGGAATAGGCAATTTAAAAGCACTGTGCAATGTTCTACCACCAATTAAAAGTGTTGAGGCAATACCACTGAAAGCAGTTACAATGCAACCAAGATTCAATACATGCATTCTATGTATAATTGCTGTTTGAATAAATGTTTTACCGCAGCCCGCATTAGCAGTTAAACAAAAAACATTAGAATTGCACTTCGCGTATAACACTATCAATTATATTTTTTTGATCTATATTTGCTCTTGCATATAGCTGTTGAAAAAATTCTTGCTCTTCTAATGGATCAAACGTATCTTCGGGACGACTATCTGGTAAATGAGTTGGAATTGTTAGGCCTAATGATGCGCAACTTAAATTGTGAACATTTAAAATGCCTTCAATTTCTAAGAGCGTACGATTATATGCAACACTCAAATTAAAATTTCTTGCAAAATCTTCACATAAATATGTTTTAAACTCATTCCATAGTGCCAATGCATTAGTTGGTAAATTAAGTGCACATATTGTCGCAAATAATTCTCTCAATTGTTTTGGTAACTGAAACTCTTTAGCTTCATCCAAACACTCTTTCCATTCGTTATCATCAGAAGCAATACCACGCGCATGACACGCTTCGACAAATGTGTTATATAGAACATTGTTATATGTTTTTAGATCCTCAAAAGACTTCGGACCATGAATATGCAATAATAGAATTCTTAAATGAAAAAGTTCTATGTCTTTGGGTGAAACGACGTATATACGTGATATTATTTTATTGCCACCACGCAATCTTTTTTTCCATTTTTTATCCTTATGAAGCCAAACATAATGCACAGGAATTTCAGTATAAAGAAATTGATGAGCTTCGGTATCGACTCTATTTAATTCAAAGAATGCTAATAACTTAGTATTTGTCCTACTATTAATGGCCGTTTGCTCTTGACCTGGTCTAAATATCACAGTTTGGCTATTTGGTAAATGTATATCTAAGCGGATTATAGTATGAGACTGAAAATGCATTTCATACGCAAATATGCGCCATGCTGCTTCTGTGGATCCTACATAGCGTCCACTCACGTAATTTTTCACTTCATCAACTGAAATATTTTCATTTATTTCATTAGCGTCATTCATTTCAATGCTTGCACTATCATAGCCTTTATACACATATTTATATATGTACTTGACGCTTCTAACAGTTGTGCAAACTTCTACGTTAATATGGCAATCAAATTTTGCGAGGAGATATGTATTGTAGGGAACAACATATCTGTTATCGAGAGTTTTACCCCTAAAATCGACTGTTCTGTTATTGTCTCGTCTCCTATAAACTGGGTAACCATTAACAGAATCTCTTGTTCTTTCACAAAAGCTTTTAGGAAAATCCTTTGAGCACTTCCCATCTCTCATGCAAACAGCACTTGTATTTAATGCCCCACATGGCCCATGCATCATGTGGCGTTGTACATATTCATACAACTTTGGATGCGTTTCATAATTAGGTATTTCACAGCACACAATATTATCGATATCTTCGATGGTAACAATTTTGTCATTTTCTGATAAAGTAATTAAAACGTGTGCATGCGGTAAGCCTCGTTTTTGAAATTCTATCGTGTAAACCACTGCATCAACTTTTCCAAAAATTTCATTAGTTACTATGCTTTTCATTAACTCTTTTAATTTAGCTTTGAATACTCGTACAATCATATCTGGTCTAAAATTTGAAGCATCATTTCTATGAATGCTATTTATTATTTCTGGCCAATTAGGGTTACACGTCATTGTAACAAACAAACTTGGTTTCCCAAAATGCTGAACTATTGACATAGCATCCAAGTAATTTTGGTACATATTACGTGGAGAACCAATAAATGAAGATGGTAATACAATGCGACGTCCAATGTTAGACACATCATCATTTCGATTTGTATTTAAATAATCGGTAAGATTGTTATATAATTCACATCTTAAATTTGCTTGATTTTGTTTAATGAAGTGCAAGCGTGAACCCTCAATTCGCACATAAATATCAACAATCCACTGCAAAAACAATTTTTGGCTATGGTGAAGGAAGCTGAATTCATCTCTAATAGCGAGTCGATAAGCAACATATTGCAACATTGTCACTCGATTTCTGGGAACGGTTGCATTAGACGTGCTTGCTATGTTGTGATTTATATTTGGATGCCATCCTGCATCGCCGTTCGGAAACAAAAGTGGATAAGCCAATGGATCTAAAGAACTATCTAAAACAGATATGCTGCGAACGGTTCAACTTATTTTATTAAAAGCAACAATATTTCTTTCAAAAGGTGGTTCGCCGTCTGTGGTGCTAAAAATAACAGCCACATCTGTCTGAATTGCATCATTGTATCTTCGAATATCTAAATCCTTGTTAACTTTTATCAGCATGCACACTTCTTTATAAGCATTGACGTCTCTAGAGCAATATTCATGCATCGTCCTAAAAGAACGTACAAATGAATTAACGCGATCTAATTCAATTGCAATTTCCCTCATCAAGTGATTATCGCATCGTAAATTTGAGGCTTCGCGTAATCTGAAATTAACTGCGGTTTCGACATCGTAAAAGTACAGTTGCGCATATCACGGAGTTCTTCCGCATGCGGGTGTCATTGCACCGGCTCGGTGGTAAAACACATCATGAATTTTAAAATGGTAAACACCCTGCATGCAGTTTTGATCAATTTTAGCTTCAGAGCTGACCATTGCAAATGCTGAATTGTATGCTCGAACATTTAAAAAAAAATTCTTAGATCTATGCTTTTCAGATAAATTATTTGAATTTAATGCATTAAATAAAGAATTGAAAAAAATATTTTGGCTCAATGGCATTAGAGAAACTTTACCTTTATGGCATTATGAACTGAAAGAATCAGCATTATTTTGCGTAATTTCTGATGCGAAATGCTTAGCGTAACAATCATTACACGTAAGATTCATTGCTCCACAATCAAAGCTAATAAAATTTCTCGGAACAATTATCAAAGCACATTTGAAATTATCCGTCAAAATGTCCAAGTTATTATCTGTATTCTCCAAAACGTGATCACTATTAGTAGGCATATTATTGTCATCATTAATTACAACGTTATTGTTGTTTCTTCTTCGCAAAAGATAATAATTCCTGTTTTGTACTCTCTCGGCTCTACCTGTTAGTGAACTACGTCGAGGCATTTTGGAACAATTTCAATGTATATGGCTGAAAAAATATTTTTTGTTTAAATGAATGGGCAATGTAAGTCAATTTAACAAAGAGCACGCAGATCAAAACAGAACGAAAATAAAACGTACAGAGAATAGCTTACTACCGAACAGGTGGGAACAGTGGAGAAGAGAATGAAAATATTTAAAGTGTGATGAATTTTAAACACAATTTAAAAACTATATTCAATTATACGTATAGACTCCAGGGTAAACCACTCTCTTAAACCACTTTCTTAACTATAAATACAAATTTAAATCGTTTTTTTAACATGAAATATTTTTAAAATCTAAAATTTTCTTTATCGGCATAAATAAGAATAGATTTTAAGCAAACTATTTAATAAAAGATGTACAGTATTTGAACTTAATGTAATTAGATATTTGCTCCTAGTGCTTTTACTTCATATTTTTATTCATTATTATTGCCCAAAACAAAAATATTCGTTTATTTTTTCATTGAAAGCTTTTTTCTTCGTTTGAAATCAATTCTAAAGTTTAAGACACCCCATTAAACCGTTTGTTACAAATAATGTTTCTATTCCCAAATCTATCTTTATTTTTTTTTAACATTTTTTTAATATATGTAAGCATTCCATCACATTCCAACATTCCAGTATGTTCAGTAATTTAAAGCACAGAAAAATAATCAAAACAATGAACAAAAACAAAACGCACACAAAATAAACCAAAAATAAAAAACTTACTTTGTGCTGTAGGTGAATTTAGCTTTAATCAAAGTTATTAATTAAAAAAATATATTATTTTTAAGCATCTAAAGAAAACTAATACAGTACCATAATGTATTTAACTTTAATAAAACTTACTCGTTATTTAAATATCCAAATTTAATTAGTTTCAGCAATAATCGCTTAAGTACATACAAAGATGGAAATAAGAATAGAATGAACAAATAAAATAAGTTTTTTCTCTCTGTGTGTTTACAGAATTGCCAAGCCAAGTTTATTTTAGTTAATTTTGAGTTTTTTGTTGTAATTTTTTAACAAATTAAGAAAGAAAGAGAGATCATGGCTCTATGATTGGCTAATAATCTTAACTGTTTGTACCTATCTTAGACACAAAAATGTTGAAAAAAAATACATTCTGCACTGCTCCTATTGAAATCAATCAAACAAAAAAAAAATCAAGCGAATACGTTGAGTTTAAGGCAGTTAAAATGGTTCTTAACTTTTTTCACTTGCCTATTTATATATAGATACCTTCGATTCATTGTCATTGTTTCTCATATGATCTGTTCTCTTTTGGCTGGAGTCGACTGTAGCATATACCCTACATGCATGTCTGCACATTCATGTGTCACGTGACACGTTTTTAAGCATTCTATAACTACAAAAACGTTGGCTCTTACATTACATCAACATTTAGCTTACATCTACGATTTCAACCGTCGCACTGTGTTGCGGCTAGTGGAAAAGTAACTTTTTTCCGATTATTTTTTTCAGTGTTTTTAATGATGCAATTTTGTCACAGGCATTCCAAGTAAACAAAAAACACATAAAGCTTATTTTTATGTTGGCCCGTTGATTTTTAATTGATTTTAGAAGTCAAATATACAAAATTTTCACGAAAAGAGGGGATTTCAGGGCTGTATTCAAAATGATCTCACTTGATTTTGGTGACAGATATTTTGATTCGGAAAAAAATCTGCCTTCGGACAAGTATCTTCTGTAAAAACAAGGAATGTTGTTTGAGACATTTTCATATGCAACTTTTTTAGAGCGAAAACCCGACTAAAGGTCCATTTTGCCTTTTAGGTAAGCAATATCGAAAAAGTCCCAGAGAGTCCCAGTTCTAAACCACTACAGAAATGTTACATAATTTGTTTTCAACGAACTGTGAAAAAATCAGCTGCCCATACCTGCCCTCCTGGGAGTTATAGCGATTTTAGTATATCACTCTCAGTATTTATTCCATAGAAATAGAACGGAAATTCTCGGAATCACTTATTGAATAATTTAATCATATTGGTTTTCGGGTGACTTTCCGTCATCCCACGTCAAATTTTTGTTATTTTCAGACCGGTTTCGGCTAATCGCCATCTTCAGTGTTTTCTTTTTTGTCACTAATTAGTCCGCGTGTGTGTCCGTCTTTATATAGTGTTTTCTTTTAGCTTGCGGTGGTACCTTTCTCTCTCTGTTGTTTTACTATTTTATTCTCTCTCTTTCGCTCTCTCTCTCCCCCTTTGTTTTTATCTTTCTCCACTATGCATATAAAAGTGCAATGAAGTTCACTGTGGTTTCCATTATAATTTTGACAGTCAAGAATTATGGAATACATTAAAATTTCCTATCAGGAACTGCATGAGTTGATGCAACAGAGTAAAACTAGAAACGTTAAGGATGTTTTGGAATTGCTTGATCATGAGCATGGAGTGAAAAGTAATTTAATATTTCCAAACATAAAAGATAATTTTTGGTCCCCATTGGCCAGAAGAAGCATTGGAAGCAGGAAACAAGGACTTCAGAAACACAAGGCTTTACCATGCGATGAAAACATCAAGAAAAGACAATTGTGAAGACATATTACATTATCTGGTCGCCAATTTTGATCCCGCAATCACAAGTAGGAGAATACTGAAGGAGAAGAAACACCTGGAATTATCAGAGGAAGCGATGAACTTATTGGTAGATGACTGATAATTTTTAATTTTTCTGTAGAATGCAATAAAATATGCCTGTGTTATAAAATAGTATCTTCAAAATTTTTTTTTTGTTCTACATCTATTCTAGCACTCCACAAAAATGAGCATAACTCTCTTAAAACTGAAGCTATTGACTTTGAACCGGTATCAAATTAAAGCTTTTATTGCCACCTTTCAAATAAGAAATGAAATAGATTTTGGTTTTATATAAAATTTCAGAGTTATTCAACAAATATCGAAAAATCATGAAAATTTGACGTTTATAATTCTTGTTCGGACCACCCTATAATTTATTTTAAAAACTAATCATAGGGTATTTATCAGAAATAAAAGAAGAATTAAAATAATTTTTTTTTTTTTTTCGAACAATTTTTTTTTATTTGTGACTTTTGTTGAAAATTTGACCCAACAATTTTTTTCGGTGTAATTTTTTTTTTCACTCATTCTGTTTGGGACTTTATGCTGACCAATCTGTAGGAGTTTCTCATCGATACAATTAAAATTACAGTTTAGGCAATATGATTTCCAAAAAATTCCGGTTTCGCAACACTGTGCGTCGGCTAAATAGGGGTATATTCGTTTGCACGAAGTTTGCACGTAAATAACAAATTGATGTACATACATACATACACACGTCAGATTGTTTTTATACAAATAATAAAGTAAAGAAGAATAACCGATTACGGAGAAAAAAATCAACATTTAAAACATGGGAAAAAATCATCGTATGCATCATGGTGGAATAATCAGGTGTGCGCAAGAAGGAATATGGTTTTTTGTAGGGTTGTGTTTTGACCGTTATATAATCTGCAAAAATATGGTAAGTTAATTCGGTCTTGTCAAAAGTTGTTTACATTTTTGGCCGCCATCATGAATAGTTTTCTTTACGTTATGCTTTTTGTTTTTGCATAACCACTATGTATGTTTTGTATACAGCTTTGTTTTGACAATTTTGAACTAATTTTACACAAACAAAATGCATGTCGTTTTTTATTGTTGTATTCTTACGCGCACCTTATTATTCCACCATGGTATGCATCTGTAAAGTTTTTGGAAGTAACTTGTGAAGAGAATCAAAAATAAATCGAGATTTTTAAATCATCGTATGAATTGGGTGTAATATATACACACTTACGAATACACAGGTTCTGTGTTTTATTTTTTACAGACCGTACGTATTTAGTCGTTGGTTAGCTATCGTCGAGTGAACATGAATTTCAAAGAAGAAGGGGGTTGGTCACGCCAACAAACTTAATGCATTTATTTTTTAATAAAACTTAGTATGAAACATTCCCAATTCATTTTTAATTTTTCTATAGCTATTTTATATATTTTTATTTAATTTATAACCAGAAAATGTTTTTCGTAAATAAGGCGGTTTATGTTAATTATTTGTTAATTTATTAAATTTGTCAATTAATCTTTTAAAAAACACAAAATTTTTTAACGATTAATTATAAAAATTCTCACAATTTACTTAAAAAACTACAAAAGTTCTAAGAGAATCAATAAGTTACATACACAATTAAATAAAAATCTTTGAAAAATGTTGGCTGAAGTTTTTTATAAGTATAGAAGTTGTGAAGCAATTAAAAATTTTTTTATATTGATGTTTAAAAATTTCCCTCATTGCAAAAATATTCAGTAAGTTCGCTTCTTATACTTGACATTCCTCCTAAAATAATTGCCAATTCATCATCACTTATTCCCGCAATATTTCTGCTAACTATGTATGTGTGTATGTATGTATGTTCCGTAATGTGTATAATAATAAAAATGTGTATATAACTAAGGTGACCAACTATTTTTTATTCAAAAAGAGTACACTTTGCAAGTATTTCATAGATGAAAAAACGATAAAAACTTTATTTTCTTTTAAAAACATATTTTTCTTCGGAGTGGATTTTTTTTGTTAAATGAGGATGTTCGTCTAATAATGTAGCCACATCCGAACAACTTTCATTTTGCATATTAAATTTGACTGTTAAGACGGCAGATAATGTTTTTACAGAAAGTTGCGACTTCTCACTGCTCCAATAATCATTCCCTAAAATAAAATGTGGTTTGTACATATGTATGTATTTATTGGTTATGCAAAAACAAAAAGCATAACGTAAACAAAAATATTCAAGATGCCGGCCAAAAATGTAAGCATCTTTTGACAAGATTGCGCAGTTTACCATTTTTTGCAGATTATTTAACGGTCAAAACACAACCCTACAAAAACCATATTCCTTCTTGCGCAGACCTGATTATTAGACCATGGTTTTCTATATCTTCAAATTAATTAAACAGAAAGGGAATTCCCATAAAACTTTTCCGTACATACTACGCATACGTCAAGGCTGTCAGGCATGCCGTAGCAGTGATGCCAACTCTGAAAACATCAAAAGTAATGTGCATGATGTAATAAACAAGATGGCAGCGCTACGAAAGCTTACTATTTTTGGCTCTACTTATTAGGTCGCTTCAAATGTCAAAGAGGTGTTTTCTGGTTATATTTTTGACAGCTTAAGTTAGCTAGCCGTTACTTTTTCTCGTGCTGCCAAGTTCTTGTTTTCTCCTGCTGCCACCTTGTTTATTACATCATGCCACTGTGAGCCCATGGAAATAAGGTAAAAACGGGTAAAAATGAAAAAATGTTTTAGAAAAACAAATGAGTATAAAATTATACAAATGAGTACTTTCAGAGTACAGTATTTGAAAAGAGTACGGTTTGCGAAAAAAGAGTACAAAACTCAGTAAATGAGTATAGTTGGTCACCTTAATATAACGAAAGACAAACTTCAAATCAACGTTGCCAAAATGATGATTTTATCATATATTTGATGATTTTTGAACAAAAATATGATTTGATGAGTTTTTATTTCTTAATTATGATTTCTAATTTATAAAAATTATTATTTTTTTATTTCAACTGTGTACTACTTTCATTGTACTTGTACTACAAAGTGAAGTTTAGTTTTGTATCAGCTTGTTGTTGGTTGCTTTTATTTACTTTAAACTTGTTACCCTGTAACAAACACATGTATGTACGTGCATAAATATGCAACATTGTTTTGGAAATAAAAACTTTAAAGAACATCTCTGCATATCTGTTGTTTTCGTGGGAAGTACAAATTATATTCTTGCTCCAGAAAAAGAAAAAATAAAAAAGCAATGTACAAGTATTTAATACGAAAAGGTAAAATAATATTTCTATTATATATTTTTTGTATCTATATTCCATTTATTTACTTTCAATTTTAGATGGTAATTACAATTCCCGTAAAGCAGAAAACGAAGAAATTACTGTTGAAGATGATAAAGTAAGATAAAGTTGTTGTGATTCACAATGTTGTGATTCACAATTGAACTACTCTCCTACATTGCACTTATTTTTTAATGCAACAACATTTCATTCACTTAAGTATTAATTGCGTTGACAAATTGTGCAATCGTCATTGCACTTATTTGTTAATGCAGCAATAACAGTTCATTAACTTGAGTATTGTTTGCGTTGACAAATTGTGCAATGTTGCTCTTTCGCAATAGCGAAAATATTTGGGTCAGAATCAAATATGAAGAATTGCATATTCCCTTTGTGTAACTAGTTTTAAGATAGTATAAATAGCTAGTGCTAAGTTATTTAAGAAAGAGAACGTATGGATATGTAAAAGGTAAATAGTGTTAAAGGAATTATTAATAAAGATAAATTAAAATCCTACGGAATAGTTTGACTTGTCCAAAGAACGAAGATAATAACAACTTAACATTGGCGCAGCCGGTAACTTCAACAAAATTTCAACGGATTAAATGTTAGTTTTCAGCAGTACAGAATAGAGAGCCTGATAAAAGACTAAATTCTAGCTACCTTCGGTCTGTCAAATTCTGCATTGATGAAAATATAGGACTTAATGCGCAACAGTACAGAATAGACAGACTGATAAGACTCTAAATTCTAGCTACCTTCGGTCTGTCTAATACTGCATTGTTGAGGGTATAGGACTTAACAAGCTTCCATGTCCTAACTATAAAAAATACATACCTTAAATAAACGGTTTTTTTTTTATTCAAATAACTAAAACGAGAAAGTTTCCGAATAATATTAATAATAAAAACGGTTCGCTGTTCCGAGCTTTTAAAAAACGAGTGAAGAGATGATAAATTTAAGCCTGAAACTGGTTAGTACATTTTTATAGCTTTCCTCATTATATGAATGGACAGTCCACAAAAAAGCACAGACGATTTAGTGGCAAAGTTAGAGACATACAATTTTGAGGTAGACAGCTTACGAGTTCTAGCATGGGCAGATCTTGCTAATTTGAAGTCAGACAAGAGCTCTACAAGCGTGCATAGGGAGATCGTGCGGAAAAGGAGATTGACAAAGTTAGAGGAAGTAGGATACATATTACAAGTGTTGTTGGAGATTAATGAAGAGCAATCAGACGAATTTTCAACAAGGGTAACCGAATTAGAGGAAACAAAAGAATTACTTGAAAATCATAGCAGAAAAATACGTGAGCAACTTAGCTACACAGAAAGTTTACTCGAGGAAGTAGTCAAAGAAAATACGGAACTAATTAGTCAATTAAAACAAAAAGAGTTAAGTGAAAAGGAGTCTAAGAAGCAACTGAAAAAACAACAGCTGATAGAAACACAGGACGACACGGTTCAAAGACTGCAAATAGCGCTGGAAAACGCCCGGCACGAGCTAAATACAATACATAGGTTTAGGTCACCAACACCATCGTTACACGAGGAGTTATCAGAAGCAGTAGATACGAAAATTCCTTCAGTAATTATAACTCAGGACCAAGAAGAAGTAGTAGACGGAGTAGGAACTTATAGGGAAGAGGCAGTTGCCCTAGAGTTATTAGATAAAACTAAAGTAATTTTGACTAACGCAAAAAGGGCAAGCAGTAGGGGCTACACGGCCGAAACTAGAGTAAGAAAATTAGAAGATCTTGAAAGAAACAAAGCGGAATTTAATAGATTGGACAAAACAAAAATATCCGACGTTGGAATTATTGGGGAATTTTATAAATTAATATCACAAACAAAAAATTATTTGCAAACGCAAACATCCTCACCAAGACCAGTATTAAATAGGGAAAATATAGGACAGCAAACAATCAGGATGCAAACTTTATCGGAAATTACTAAAATAGTAAATAACATGGTACCGACATTCTTTGGCACTGATGGACCCGATTTATCGTCTGAGGTCTTTAAATATATCCAAGGATGTAAAATGGTAGAAAGAGAAAAGCATATTTGAAGAAGAAAATCCTGGACCAGATTAGGGAGCAGATATTATGATGTAGGCAGAGCATCAGAGAACCAGCCAGTGGATTCGAAGACCGTATTGAGGTCATGCCCAATGACGCGATCAACACAATAAAGGAAGAATGGTCAGCAGACAGTGTTGAGGTTATGATAAAGGACTTCAAACGAATAGCTGTGAAAAGCTTTATTAAAGGGCTTAGAGATCAAACTCTCAGAGCAAGGTTTACTGGACAAGAAAGACAGGAACTTAGATCTCTTATAGCCATAGTAGAAGAAGCGGA
Source organism: Lypha dubia (assembly GCA_947311025.1). Lineage (NCBI taxonomy): Eukaryota > Metazoa > Arthropoda > Insecta > Diptera > Tachinidae > Lypha > Lypha dubia. Next base: position 74,981,821 of record OX371260.1, read on the forward strand.
GGAGTTGTTTGGAGAAAACCAAGGCACGATCAACACAATGTTGGAGTCAACCCCATGTAGTTTTTGCAACAAAAAGGGACATGAGAGGTTAAATTGTAAGAAGCGATTAAATGCACCTTATTGCATTAACTGTGGGAAATATGGCCATGAAGTAGGTCCTCAATGCGGCGATAGGGAAAAGTTTTACAGCACTTGCACTTACTGCAGAAATAAAGGGCACACCTTCGACAACTGTAGTAGCAGGTTGTCATCGCTCTACTGTAGAATTTGTGGGACAAACGGCCACATCGAAAATAAGTTTTGTAGTCCACGGCAGCCCGAAAGGGTGAACCAGAGGCAAAGAGATAAGTCCAATGATACGGGCCAAGCACAGCACAGATGTAGAAACGGAAATATACCATAACACTCTAAGTGACCTCCACAGATGAAATGCTACAAATGCAATCAAACAGGGCATTTTGCGCGTGCCTGCCGGAGTGGATTTGGCGCAAGTAATGAACCAAATGACAGAAACTTTACAAATGATAAGAAGGTAAGAAATAAGGAAAATAATACTGGTAACATTTCGGGAAACTTTATTCGGCCCAGCTACAGCCAATAGCCGGGAAACCGAAAAAAAGGACGAACTTAATTGGCAACAAGATAACAAGAGCAGAATATGTGAGGGCAATGAGAATGAGTGTGAGGAATTAATAGAGACGGTGATATATAAAAGGGATGTGAAGGGGTTAACGGATAATATTGGTAAAGAGGCGCAAAAGGTGAAAGTGGAAACAGAGGAAGTCAGGTAGTGACTCTGAAGAAGACGTACCTCTGCGAATAACGCATAAAGCAGTAGTACATAGGGAAAGTGAGGAGGATACCCCTCATAATCCTGGGCATGCATTTCATAGGAAAAATGCATCGGTAGAGGAGTGCACAGGAATTGTTCTTGGGAAAATTTCACAGCATATAAATATTAGCAACAATAATGCAGCATCAGCGGATACAATCTTCATTACTATTCCTTGCATAGAAGCCAAGGAAGGGAAACTCGTATTGCTTGTAGATACTGGAGCGGATTCCAGTATAATAAACGAAGGAGCAATGAAGGCTTACCCTAACAAGAATTTCAGGGAAACAAAAACACTGAACGGCGAATTTGGAGGAGACGCACAGAGGGGTGAAATCGCAAAAAATGGATATTAATTAAAAAATTAAAATTTGTTTTTTTGAAAAATATTTAGTAACCGATTAAAGTATATAAAATTCTACATCACTACTGAAAATTTCAATGTCATATGTTGTTTACTTGTCAAGCTACATTATATTAAAGTTAAGTAATTTTTGAGCGATTCGCGTACGATAGTGTTAATTGAAATTCGGTATATTTCGACGCTTAATATATAGTTTTTCGCAAGTAAAAAGTAATACTTTTACTATGGAATCTTCAACCTCAGGTATTTTAGCGTTGTTCTAAAAATAATTGTGTTAACAAACGTTGTGTAGAAATATTTTTAAAAAAATTTTTAAAATGTGTCTAAATTTTGGCTATTTTCAAAATATTCGTGGATATTTAAATATGAATGGGGTAAGTTGGGGTTAGAATATTAATTTTTTAAGAAACTACAGTTTCTAGGCTTTCATATTCAGTAATAACATTTTGCGCGTTTTTGCGCGAATTTTTTTATTAATTTAATTGTGAAAATAGTCACTCTAGCAAAGAACACCAGTTCTTGTCTTTTGTTTGCTTTGTCTTCGTTTTCGTTGTTATAATTGTTGTTTTTGTATATTGTTATTATTGATCAACCTAAGCCAGGCTTCGGCAATTCAAATGATGGCAACACAGCAAGAAGATTTTTTGAAAACGCTGAAATCACAGCAGATATTACGAAACTAGATCTGGAGCTGATTAAGGACATGCACACAATATTAATTGCCGTATCTTGTGGTCATGACATCAATGTAGACAAATTAAGAGTATTTGCTCAGAATACAGCTCGACTTTTTGTTAAGAAGTATAAGTGGTTTTACATGCCTCCAACCTTGCATAAGTTTTTAATACATGGCCCAGAAATCATTTCGCACGCGCTATTACCGATCGGTGAATTGTCTGAGGAAGCCCAGGAAGCCCGAAACAAAGATTTTAAAAACTACAGAGAACATTTTTCTCGCAAATGTAGTCGGGGGGATTGCAATCGAGACATATTAAATAGGTTCCTACTAAGTTCAGATCCAATCCTATCTTGTAAAACAAAATTGCCAAAAAAAAAATTCCACCAACTACTAGTTTCGCCTTCAGTTTTGACGAACGTGGCACCAGAAGGCACAAATCATGATACAGATGACGATGATGATTTAAACGAGGGCGATGCATTGGAGTATGATGACTTTGGGCATATTTTTTAAAATAGCAGGTCAGAAACACATATCTTATAATAAGTATATCCATATATATAAATACTTATATATACATTTTTTCCTATTTTGTAGACATGAAGGAAAAAGCTATTTAAATTTTTGAACAAAACGCTCACCATACACATCCGTACGGTGCCACGCCCCTTTATCCAGTCATAACCAAGTATAGCCAAGGACTATAAGCAGGTCAACAGTACAATATTGGGAAAGTTTCATGACAGTCGGTCTATTACTATGGCCGCTAGAGCAATTTTTAATAGGGGGAGTGGCACCGCCCACTTTTCCAAAATATGTGTAGCCTATATCACTAAGTCATAACGTAGCATTCTAATAGTGAAAGAATTTTTAAAATCGGATAAGTAGTTTAATTAATCTCCATTTTTTGCGATTTCACCCCTCTGTGAGATGCCACGACATTATTTTCTATGACGTTGGACATACACGCTAGAGAAAATATACAGTGGGATTTCGGTGTAGTATCCCATCACAGCAAATTCCCAGGGGATGGCATTCTAGGAAGGGACAACATTTGGAATAAGAGTATAATAAATTCAGTTAATGGGACGTTGAAGCTGTTCAATGAAAATAACCAATGTATAAAAACCTTCAAACTTCACAATGGAATGACCGATTTTACAACTTTAAATCAGAGAAAGTTGAGTGTCGGCGGAAGAACGGTGACCATAGTACCAGTCAGAATAAAAACAAAGGACAGGACAGTCGTTGTCCACAAACAAGAAATTTTTCCAGGAGTTTATATGGGAAATACGCTGGTCAACGTAAGGGATGGGAAAGCTGCAGTACCCATACTTAACTCAACAGATCACAACGTTCCTCTGGAAAAAGAAATTGAAGTAGAGTTCTCAAACTTTAACCATTATACCGAAAATAAGGGAATTAGATCGCCAGAAAACCCGTGTTTAGAGAGAATACAGGAGTTAAAGAGTATGTTAGTCAAGGAAGAAAATTGGAACAGGGACGAGAAAGAATCAATGGACAGAATATGTGAACGGTACCACGATGTATTCATCCTGGATGGAGATAAACTGCCATTCACGTCGCGAATGAAACACAAGATTCCGACTAGAGAGAATCAGCCGCCCATTAACCAAAGGCAATATCGTCGTCCACAAATCCATAAGGATGAAATCAACCGTCAAGTTTCAGACTTACTGGAAAATGGTATAATAAGCCCTAGTGTATCTCCATGGAATTCACCCCTTCTCTTTGTTCCCAAAAAATCGGAGGATGGACAGAAAAAATATAGGATGGTCGTTGATTTCAGAAAACTAAATGAAGTTACAATAAAGCAGGTTTTTTCCAATTCCAAGAATTGACGAAATTCTGGATCAGCTGGGGAATAGCAGATATTTCACAACACTGGATTTAGCCAGTGGATATCATCAAGTGCTATTGGACGGAAATGATAAAGAGAAAACAGCATTTAGCACTGACAAGGGACATTTTGAGTTTAACGGAATGCCTTTCGGTCTCACAAGTGCAAATGATTATGAATACAATATTAACATGCCTACAGGGTATGGAATGCTTCGTATATCTGGACGATATTGTGGTATACGGAAGAACTATAGCAGGCCATGAGAGGAAAATATGCAACGTTTTATCCAGGTTACGCGGAAGTGGACTTAAACTAAACACCAAAAAATGTCACTTTCTTAGAAGAGAAATTGTCTACCTGGGGCACAAGTGCTCAGAAAAAGGGGCCCTTCCAGATCCAGCAAAGGTGGAGAGCGTAAGAAATTTGAAGCCGCCCAGAAATGTAAAAGAAGTACAAGCCTTGTTGGGTTTAGTTAATTATTACCGTAAGTTTGTCAACAGAATGGCGAAATTAGCCTCGCCCATAACGAGGTTGCTAAGAAAGGACAGCAAATTCGTTTGGACACCAGAATGCCAGGAAGCTTTAAATAAGGTGAAAGAAAGTATTTCCAACCCTCCCATTCTGATCTACCCAGATTTTTCAGAGCCTTTCAGGGTAAGCACGGAAGCAAGAAATGTTGCGTTAGGGGCCGTATTATCGCAGATAAGAGTTGGCAAAGACCACCCTATTGCATTTGCAAGCAGAACGCTGAATGACACAGAAAAGGGAAACTTAACGATAGAGAAGGAAACGTTGGGTGTGGTATGGGCAACGCATACGTTTCGGCCATACCTTTTGGGTCGGCATTTCACCGTTTTTACCGACCATCAACCTCTGAGAGGAATAGCGAATCTCAAAGACCAGACGTCGAAGCTTGCACGGTTTAGACATAAACTTTCAGAATATGAATTTGATATCGTCTACAAGCCAGGGAAAGACAATTTGAATGCAGATGCTTTAAGTCGTCTGCCACTGGAAGGACATCAAATACAGGTATTGACTAGGGCACAGCAGAAACTATCAGAAAATGCCAGTGGTCAAAAAGATCCAAGGGAGGAAAGGATAGTAGAGCAGGATATCGGAGAACCCGTTTTAAATCAGGAAGCTACGGACACAGCTGTATCCTTAACTGACAAGAAGGACATTCGGGAGGTTCTGAGAAGTTTCCATGACTAGCCACTTGGTGGGCACCAGGGGGTCAATAAGACATTTAAACGGATAAGGAAACAAAACAAATGGAAGGATATGCTGAAGGAAATTAGAAAGTACATAAGACGATGTCCAAAATGCCAAAAAAACAAAAGTGGGCACTGCAACAAAGAGCAAATGGTCCTTACAGACACCCCAGGAAGACCATTTGAAAAAGTTTATATGGACATGGTCGGACCACTACCAACAACTACTGCGGGTAACAAGTATATCCTCACTTTTCAGGACGATTTGTCAAAATTTTTTATATGTGCCCCGATGCAAGACGCGGAGGCAGAAACAGCGGCAAAAAATTTTTATAACGAGATCATAGCAAAATATGGTCTCCCAACAAAATTGGTTACAGACAACGGTACAAATTTTACCTCCAAACTTTTTGGGAGTGTGTGTAAACTGCTGGGAATTAAAAAGCAACATATCACTCCCTATCATCCCCAGGCTAACGGATCCTTAGAAAGGAGTCATCGGCCCTTGGCCAAGTACTTGCGATCATTCGCAAAAGAGGATGGCTCAAACTGAGACCAATGGTTGGCACCAGCAATGCATGTACATAATCATACAATTCATACATCCACCAATCCACCGTTTAAGGTAATGTACGGGTTCGACACACCAGCAAACCTCAAGAATAGTACACCACTCTACAATCCATATGACTACCAAAAGGTATTGAAACATCAAATCCAAAAACATATGAGATAGCCAGAACATGTCAAAACAATGCCAAATTAGCCGCAAAGGAAAGATATGACAGAAACAGTAGGCCAATAACACTTATAATAGGGGGAAAAGTACTTATAAAAAACCAACTTCGGAAAAACAAATTGTCGCCTTTGTGGGAAGGCCCCTATGAAGTTAAAAGTTTTCCCACACCAGTAAATGTCCAAATGTTGGTAAAAGGAAGGCTAAAAACCTTACATCGTAACCTGGTGAAGCCCTATAAAGAGTAAAAAAATTAAATGCCATTTTTTTATTTACAGGTAATCATGGGTTGTATGATGATGGAAGTTTTCGCAGGGAAAAGCCTATATATAGAGAAACTAAAAACGGACAACGGCTTCGTTGAAATTAGCATAGGAGATGCCAGAGTGGTTTGTAAATATAATTTCATTGTCCACACAATAAACATCGGAGAACTGGACGACATGGTAAACGAGATGGAGGAAACAACTGAACTACAAAAGGATACGGTTTACGGTAGAATAGCTATTGAAGAAGTCACAGAAATGAGGAAAATCCTGCACATATTCAAGGCTCATCACCATAGCAGGGGATTAATAAACGCGGGTGGATCAATGTTAAAATTTATTTGGGGTGTGATGGATGACGACGATAGAAAATTGATAGAAGAGAATCAGAAAGTAATCGATGAAAATAACCATCAGTTGATACAGGGGATGAATCAGCAGATAATGATTAATGACGCATTTAATAAATCTATCATGAATCTAAAGGAAGCTATCACGTATGACAGAGGGGTTATCTCAGAATACGCCAAGAACATGGGGGGGGGGATCTGAATAATAGATTCATTAATAACGAATTCGCGGTCACTCAATTGTTCAAGGTTCAAAATTTAAAGAATAAAATACGAGTTATCGCGGACGAGGTAGCAAATGCCAAACTAGGGTTAGTTTCACCAGAGCTATTGACACCAAAGGAAGTGGAAATATTTGGGATCGATTTGGAAAGATTTGAGCGAATCAGGACAGCGTTAGTACAATGGGTCAATGACAACCTGAGTATAATAATAAAGGTTCCCTCCGAAGTCATTGAGACAACAAAAAAATTTTTTATCCCAATTCCCAACAATATGCAGAATCAAATCGTGCAAGATCCCGAAACAATCATAGAAATACACAACAAAACATACACATATTTGGAAAACAAATCAATATTTAAGTTAAAACAATCTGATAATTGTATACTGCGCTTGCGGTGCCAGATAATAAGGAACGTGGAACCTCGAATATTAGAAATAGATAGCATCATGGTAGTTTTGGTCAACATACAAAATGTTACGTTTTCCAGCTCTTGTGATCTGAGGAGTTTCCAGTTGGAGGAACACTACTTTATGCATTTCAAAAACTGCACAATACAGTTCGGAAACAGAACCTTGGGAAACAAAGTTTTTGAAACAAAGCAGGCATTCTCGGTCCCAAGGAAGCAACTAATATTCTCCACTGAAAGAATACTAACATTTCAAGAGATAACCCTAGAACAACAAAATAACTTAAAAAAGATAGAAGAAATAAAACTCCACAGTACGATAGTTACAATAACAGGAGAAACAGCGATGATAGTAATAATAGTTCTAGTTATCGCTACGGTGGTCCTATGTAAGAGACAAACCAAGGTGAAAGTAAAGATTACAAAAAACAAAATAAGAAAGAATAGCATAAAGGGGACACAGATCAATAAACAGGTTTCAGAAAGAGAGGACACAGTCTAAAAATAAAACCAACTGTTCTTTCGTCTCCATCACATCACCGACAAAATACAGGAGACAACCGACATTATGACAATTTAAACTTAATATATAAAAAAAAACCATACATTATTTTAAAATTAATATATCATTACAGATTTGGCAAACATTACAGGCTCATAAGGAAGATAATACAAATACATGACCAATCTCCATTGTAAGTACAAGATAGGAAGTAGATTCAGAGAACTTACACAGAAAGATTACCAATTGGTTGAAAAGGAGGATGGTTCAACGACAACCATATAGATATATTTCTCGACTTGCTCTCCAAAACGGCCATTACATTGGAACAAGCAATGCAGATTCACATATGTAGTGGTTCATTCTATCAGGCACTGCAACAGTACAACCATGACCCAAGTGATATAAATAACCAGAATAGGGTCCGTAGGGCTTTAAAAGGAATAGACCCCATGGGAAAACGTTTATTTCTTATACCAGTTAATGAAAAGTTCCACTGGACCCTCGCAGCGGTCACGAAGGAAGCAATAATAATGTACGACTCACTGAAACCTCAAACTAGAGAAGGCCGCAGAAGCAATAAGGAGTATGTACGGGGTTTTTCCTGAACTTGGAACTATGGCAACAGAAACACTCTTACCGGTGAAGTACGCGGAATGCCCGCAACAGGAAAGCCTGGTGGACTGCGGATTACATGTAGTAAGGAGTGCGGATTTCTGTCTTAGACCATTTTTCAATGCTCAACCTTTGGATCGGCGTCAAACAGACATTTCGAACTCACGACCCAAATCTGCATCAATTGATAGACGCTTGCTATCTAGAGTCATGAGGAAATGGTCGAAAAGGAATGTAGGGGACAGGGGCAGTACTAACTCAAACATCAACAACACAGTCCAGTCGTTTCTGCAAGACATGGAGGAAAAATGGACAAAAGGCAAGTATATGAGGAAAGATATAGAGATGAACTACATAACCTACCGATTGACTGTTGACAGACACGGTACAGGAACGGTAAGGCTATTATAAAATTTTATGGGCGCCTAAAAAACAAAAAAAAAATTTTTTTCTGTTTTTGACACAAATACAGCATTTTATACTGAAATTATCTAAAAAAGTAGAAAAGGTTTACCGTAACTGTTGGAAGTAGGGATCATTAAACTTTAAATGTTTTTAAACTTTAATGCTTTTTTTCTGTAAGAAATTGTAATAATTATTTAATTGTAATTATTATTTAAATTTTTATATGCTTTAAAATCACGAATTTTGAAAGTACAAATAATATCATACAAACAGGCAGACACAAAGATAAAATAAAACGCACACAGTATCTTAGTTTTCCATTGCAAATAAAAGTCAATTACAGGGAAACTTTTATTCGAAAGTTTAAAAAACAACAGAATTTAAAGAACCGAAAATAAACCAAATTCGAAGCAGCATTTACATTTTAAAATCAATTTTCTTAAACATTTCTCTTTAGTTCTTTTATTTTGTCAATTTTTACTAAAATGTATAAATATTTAAAACAAAAAAATTCATTGTATTAAACTTGTATTGTATCATTAAACTTTAATTGTTTGTAATAATTTTCGTCCAAATTTAAAAAAGAAACAAAAAAAAAACGGAATTAAGTCGCGTCATATATTTTGCAAAAACTGCGAATTTAAACATATAATTTAACTACTGAATTATTTCTACAACAACAGAAAAGAAAATTTTTTTTTAACCGCATATGCATACAATTGTGAAATTTGAAACAATTAAAAAACGTCATACAATGTTTATAAAGCTGGCTTCATTTGCACAGACATCAGACTTTGTTTGTTTTTGCAACTGAAGCAAATATTTGTACGAGTTTTCTTAAGATAGGTCAGTTACATATGTGTTCACTGGACAAAAGATAAAAATATATATATCAAAGCAAAAATGGTATTTTTGATAAAATGAATAATCAGGGATATTAAAATAAGAAAGTAAATAAATAAAATTAATAAATAATAAAACTAATTCCAAGAAATGAGAAAAATCATTCTTATTTTAATTCGAAATAATTTGTAAAAGGGTTTTGAGAATATACACATACATACTATGTAAATGTAAATAAGTAAAAAAAAAAAAAAAAAAACCTTCCAATTATAGTTTATACATTTAAAAAACTATTAACTAAAAAGAAAATGAAAATGAAAAATTTTGTAGTAATTAAAATTTGTTTTAATTTTTACAAACTTAACTAGTTTTTTTAATTTAATTCTTTATTGAAATTAGTGTAACGTAGGAATAAGGAAAAAAAAAATTATATAATCACCTAATATTACAACACTTGTATAAGAAAATATTAAAAGGCACGTAAACAACAAATAAACTAGGTAAAATGTATATTGAAAAGGAGAAATTACAAATTTTTTTAATATTAATAATATAAATAAACAAAGAAATAAAATAAAGGAAGACACACACCAAAAGGACGACGTCAAAGATAGCGCAGCCAGCCTAAGAGGATGTATAAGGTTGTTAAGGAGGAGGGGGAAGTTGTGGAAACAAAGAACAAAGTGGACGATATGGATATGCAGAAAAAAGAAGTGGGGTAGATGAAAATATTACGGCCGCGGAGTATCTAAAAGAATATATAAAATTGAAGAACGTTAAATTCGAAAAAAAAAACCATAGAGAATCTAAAAGATCATGAAGAAATGTCAGAACCCAAAACAGCCACAGGAGGGGAAAAACATGAATAGGTTACAAAGAATAGCTGACTAAACATTTCTTTTTAAAAACAAGAAAGTCATTACAAAAAGAAGAAGAAATGGACTCTTCGGAACCAGTGGTATCAAAATAAGAAATCGAAAAGGACGAGATTGAACAAGTGGCTGAAAAGAATTACGGAGACAAATAAATAAATAATATATGAAAAGCAAAACGATAAAGAAATATAACGAAAATAACATTCAAGAAATCAAAGAGATAAAACAAAAAGAAAAAGACGAGGAGAAAGAGAAGAAACAAGAAATAATATAAGTCATTTCACAAGAAAATCGGATGACACAAAGGATAAAGAAACAGAGAGGCAAGCCGAAAAACAAAACAAAAATAATACATTTGGAGTAGAGAAAATTTTTGAGGAAATAGAAGACTACCAAAAATACTAAAGATGAAACATCAGCAGAAAAAAAAAATGAAGACTTGAAGAAGAGACCACCAGCAGGCAAAACAACACCAACAATATTAACCATTATGTTTGGACGTTTCCAACTGCAACTAACTTCTCACCCTAAACAACCTCACAACAATAGTAGCAGACATAAAAGGTTTTTAACAACATACCCAACTACATCAACGACAACCAATAACCAATGATGATTTTCTCAGACACGTTATCAACCGTAATGCAGAAGTATATTTATATTAATTTATTAAACTTGAAATAATTTGCAAAACAATTGTCAGTAATTATTTAAATAGCATATAAATGATTCTGTCCCAAATAGCTGAAAAATTTCCTAACTGAAAACACTTATATCTAGATGTTTTCTTCCGCAAAGGGGGGGTGGGATGTTGTGATTCACAATTGAACTACCCTCCTACATTGCACTTATTTGTTAATGCAACAACAGTTCATTCACTTAAGTATTAATTGCGTTGACAAATTGTGCAATCGTCATTGCACTTATTTGTTAATGCAGCAATAACAGTTCATTAACTTGAGTATTGTTTGCGTTGACAAATTGTGCAATGTTGCTCTTTCGCAATAGCGAAAATATTTGGGTCAGAATCAAATATGAAGAGTTGCATATTCCCTTTGTGTAACTAGTTTTAAGATAGTATAAATAGCTAGTGCTAAGTTATTTAAGAAAGAGAACGTATGGACATGTAAAAGGTAAATAGTGTTAAAGTAATCTATATATATAAAATACAAAAAATGTTTGTACCCATGTTCGCTATAGACTCGGAAACTATCCAACCGATTTGACCCAAACTGGTGTCATTCAAAAGGGAATTTATAGAGGATGGTTTTAGGCTTTTAATATTTCAAGTGGGCGTAGCCCCTCCAACATAAATTGAATAACATCATATATCTTGACTATTGTGATAGCAAGAGTTTTGAAACATTGCAATAGTTCATATGTTACTAATGTGAGTAATCAGGACAAAAATGGGCGTTATCGGACAAGTGGGCGTGGCAGCTCCCATATAACCCAAAAATTGAAATCGCCATATTTTGGGCATTTTTTGACCTACGTCGATGATATTTGGTACATATGGTATTGCCATAATTTGGAATACGTACCGGGAGAAAAGTGGATGGGACCACGCTCCTTTTTATTAAAATTAAAAATCGTAATATAGTCTTAACTACTGGACCGATCGTCACAATAGGATATATAAATACTTTTAATTTTATTTTATAACGAGGGGGGTAGCGAAGTACACCGGGATCAGCTAGTTATTAATAAAGATAAATTAAAATCCTACGGAATAGTTTGACTTGTCCAAAGAACGAAGATAATAACAACTTAACAAAGTTATTTAAATTAATCATTCAGTTTCAACTCTCGCAGTGTACAGACGCGTTTTATAATCGTCGCAACTGAATATTAAAATTATCAAAAATTTAAAGTCACAAAAAATACAAAAACAAAACATTTATTAAACAGTTATTATACTGGTTTTATTTTATTTTTTTTGCTTGTGTATACATAAATATTTGCATACACAAACTCTTATATGTAAGTGAAAAAAACAAGAGAACTCTAAATGAGTTCATCTTCTGGCAACAACAACAACAATAAACCCACAAGCAGTAGAAATGCTTATTTAACTTTTGTTTCTGATGACGACAATAAAAAAATTGAATTAAGCACAAACCTGAATTCTACACAAAACACAACTATTCGTGCGCGATCATGCTCTCCATACATGTTAAATAGTGATCAAGAAACAACAACAATTGCACCTATTAGCAAACTTGTCAGCTTAGCTGTACAAGCAAACAAACAAACAATAAATACCCAGGTGACCAACGTGCACAAAATGAATAAAATTATGGATAAAGTAAGTGAAAATAGTGATAATAAAATTCAAACAGGTATGGATAGATACATAACTGTGTTAAAAAGGGGAAGAAGTCCCAAATCTGCTCAAATTGCGTCAACGGCAAAAGTTCCCAAAGATGGGAAAAATATAAAAAATTCCGAAAATCGTTTCGCGATTTTAACGGAACAAGGTGATGAAGACACAACTGATACAAGTTTGAGTAAACCACCACCGATTTATTTAAGAGAACAGAACTCCAGCCTTCTGAAAAAAGCCTTATCTCGTTAATTGGAGAAAATGAGTTTTACGTAACTCCAATCAAGCGTGGGAAAATTAATGAAACAAAAATTCAGGTATCTAAAGAAAATAATTACAGAAAAATAGTCTCAGACTTTGAGACTAAAAATAAAAATTTTTATACATATCAGCTTAAGAGTGCTAAAGGTCTAACCGTTGTAATAAAAGGTATAGATTCTAGTGTGGATCCAGAAGAGGTCAAGTCTGGCCTTGAAAATAGTGGATTCAAGGTGAAAAATGTTTCAAACATCAAAAATAGAGAAAAAATCCCCCAACCAATATTTAGAGTCGAGTTACAGCCAGGTGACATAAAGATAAAAAAAAATGAATCCCATCCAATCTATGATCTAAAGTATTTGTTACACCGGAGAGTTACCGTTGAGCAGCCACATAAAAGAGTTGGACCTATCCAATGCCTGAACTGCCAAGAATTTGGGCACACGAAAACTTATTGCAAGTTGCCTACAGTCTGCGTTGTATGTGGTGAGCTACACAGTACCGCTAACTGTGACAAAACAAAAGGTGATCCCAAGGCGAAAAAATGTGGCAATTGCGGCGGAAATCACACTGCCAACTATAGAGGCTGCCCTCTTTACTCGTTTTTTAAACGCTCCTCGCACAAAAAAGAAAATATTATCCCCGCTCAGCCTATCACACTTTTAAGCTACCCTCAGTTACCTCAACCGTCTACCAGTCAGCAACAATATTCAAACGTATTGAAATCAAACGCGACTATTGCTCAGCAACAACCTAATAATAAATTTTCATACGCTAACATTTTAAAAAGTAACCACAATACAGCGCAAAAACCGGTACCAGTAAGCGAAGCTCCAGGGTCTAATTTTAGCCGTATTGAAGCCTCAATTGAGAGCTTAATACAAACAGTAAATACTTTTACTCTCAACATGTCCTGTATGATGCAGGAAATGTTGAAAATGCAGTCTACTTTGTTGCAGGCTGTATTAAGCAAACCATGAACTTGAAAATATGTTTTTGGAACGCAAACGGCATCTGCCAACATAAAAATGAAATAGAATATTTTCTTCTGGATAAACAAATCGATGTTATGCTTATCTCAGAAACTCATTTGACGTCTCGAACCTATTTTAGAATTAGTGGATATAATTTCTACGACACCAAGGATCCTCGAGGTAGAGCTTGTGGTGGCTCGGGAATTCTAATAAAAACGCGAATAAAACACTACCTGTTAAATGAATTTTGTGAAGATTACCTTCAAGCAACAAACATCTGCATTGAAAATTTTTATCAAAAACTTGTGTTATCATCTGTTTATTCTCCTCCCAGGTTTTCAATTTCAGAGAGTCAATATACCGCATTTTATTCAACACTGGGGTCCCGTTTTCTAGCAGCTGGCGACTACAATGCTAAACACACATTTTGGGGTTCACGTTTAATCAGTCCCAAGGGTCGTGTTTTGTTTGACACAATTTCAAAAATGGGCTTTAATGTAGTTTCAAGTGGTCAGCCAACATATTGGCCAACGGATCGACAAAAAATTCCTGATATTATCGACTTTGGAGTTATGAAAGGTGTGCCCAGCGAAATGATTGAAGTTGAAGCATCATTGGATTTATCTTCAGATCACTCGCCTACTATTATCACTATTTACTCACACACAACTGCAACATCAACATGTGATTTACCGGTGACATCTGCACGTATTAACTGGCTGAAATACAAAAAATATTTGAGTGCTCATTGCACGGAAAATATGCTGTTGAGAACACCTACTGACATAGAAAATTCTATTAGGTTGTTTGAAGCACATGTTAATCAAGCTGCTCTTAATGCTTCTTCAAATCAACCAAATCAACAAGTAAGATTCAACAACATTTCTTCTGTAGATATAGAAAGGCTATTGACTGAAAAACGAAGAGCGCGACGAGAATGGCAACGTTACAGATCCCCCCAGCTAAAGTTAAGGCTAAAGGAATGCACCAAACAGCTCAGAAAAGTTTTACAAACACAAAAAACAGCTTCGCTGCAAAAATTTCTTCAAGAACTCGATGCAACACCACAAACAGATTATTCGCTATGGCGTGCAGCCAGAGGACTTAAAAGGCCAGTGATTTGCAAACCTCCGTTACGAGATTCGAATGGTGACTGGGCAAGAACTGATGCTGAAAAAGGTGCTCTTTTTGTTAAGCACTTAGAAAATGTATTTACACCGAATATTTCTACTGATATTGTTGAACTGCCACCAGTCATCTCTTTACCAGAAATACCGTTAAGATTTAACATTGTGGAGATTGAAAAGGCCATCACTAGTCTTAACACCAAAAAAGTCCCAGGTGTCGACAAAATAAGCAACAAAATGCTTCAACAACTGCCTTATATTGCAAAAAGAATTATACTATTCATTTTTAATAGTATTCTACGGCTGCAATACTATCCTGCAGAATGGAAGGTTTCGATGATTATTATGATACCAAAGCCCGGCAAGGATCATACGAAGGTTGAATCCTATCGGCCTATTAGTCTATTGCCCAACATTTCAAAACTATTTGAAAAGCTGTATATGAGCAAGCTGATGCCTATAGTGACTAGAAGTGGATGCATTCCAGACCATCAATTCGGTTTTCGCAGACAACACAGCACAATTGAACAAACTCACAGACTTGTGAATGTTATCAGAGACACTTTCGAAAAGAAGAAATATTGCTCTGCGCTCTTTATAGATGTTTCTCAAGCTTTCGATAAAGTATGGCACGAAGGTCTTATACATAAATTAACACAAAATCTACCCGCAAACATTGTTAGGCTTTTAATAAGCTATTTAATTTAACGAAAATTTGTAGTTAGGGAAGGCAATTTTTTAAGCCCACCGCAGTCGATCGAAGCCGGAGTTCCCCAAGGGAGTATCTTCGGTCCATTACTTTATTTAATATATGCCTCTGACTTACCGTTAAGCAGTAACATTCATACATCAACATTTGCCGATGATACAGCTTTTCTAAGCGTTCACGAAAATCCTGTGGAAGCTTCCCGCAATTTACAAGGGTATATATCCAAATTGCAAAATTGGCTCAAACAATGGCGTATTAAAGTTAACGAGCAGAAATGTGTGCACGTAACTTTTACGTTGCGCAAGGAAACATGCCCGCCTATAAAAATTAACACCGAGACCATACCGCAACACACTGTTGTCAAATATCTAGGCGTTCATCTTGATCGTCGTTTAACATGGAAATCGCATATAGACGCAAAGTTAATACAAATGAAATTAAAAGCAGCCCAACTGAATTGGCTTATTGGAAGAAATTCTATACTAAGCCTAGACTGTAAACTACTATTATACAACGCGATCCTGAAACCAATATGGTTCTATGGAATCCAGTTATGGGGCACTGCCTCAGCATCAAATGTCGAAAAAATTCAAAGGCGACAAAATAAAATTCTACGTACAATTACAGCAGCTCCCTGGTATGTCAGAAATCATCGGATTCATAAAGATCTAGATGTTCCGTTGGTGAAGACAGTATTTTCAATAAATGCAAAAAAATATATAAAAAAACTTGAGGTGCACCCAAATGTACTTGCGCGCAATATTTTAAATTATAGAGGCCACACCCGGCTGAAAAGGAGGGATACTCTTTTTCTCAGCCGTACACGAGAGATGTAAAACAACATAAATTAACCGTTGAAATTAAAAATTTTGTTTAGCATTGGCTAAACTTATATGTAATATTTTTTAGATTTAAGATTTGAAAAACTTATTGATAATTTAATTTAAAATTGAAGATTCAATAAATAATAAAATTTATCAAAAAAAAAAAAAAAAAAAAAAAATTAATTTGCCTTATATTAACGTTTGTATGTATGTAGGTACTTTGAAAATAAATTTCTAATTATATTTTTTATTCATTTATTATATAATTTAATTATAATTTTTAAATAAAATTTTGTATTAAAACATATATTGATGATTTTTTTCCATAAAATATTTTTTTTTTTTGCATATGATGATTTTCTTCTCAAAGCTTCTGGCAACGCAGCTTCAAATGAATAAAAAAAACACTAAAGGTAGAATTAGTCTTGACTTTCTGTTCTGTTCCAGATCAGCTGTTAATTTTTTGTGTATGCAAAACATGTATTTTCAATTAGATGTCCTGTTCTGTTACGGACCATTCTGTTGAAAACTGTATTTTACTTACAGTTCTAAGTGACAGATTGTGAATGAGTATGCGTCAGCTCCTACCTTACGGTTTATCTGACGGTGTACTTAGTGTAGATTAAGCGTTCACTATCGCCCCCGAGCCACCCCACTCAGGAACCCAAAGGCATCCGCGAGGGGATGACAACAGGTAGCAACTTCTCAGACATGACCAAGGCCCGTCATGTCCAAACACCTTGCTAAAGTGAGCGAGCTACCTAAACTCTGGAATTCTGTTGATTCACAACAGCACATAGAGGCTTCGCATCGGTAGACACGAAGTCCGCTAAGCGAGCATCAGTCTTTAACCGACACCTCTCCCAGCTTTTGGTAACAACCACAACCACTACGTGAACTCTCGAAAGAGACCTCAACCAACAACCAGCCCATGGGATCCTGTAACCGGTATAGTAGAGGAGAACTCTACTTCCCGGTGTTAAACATTCACCCATGTGGGCTGCCGGCCCCGTAGTACCAGTTCAAACTACTGGTAAAGTTTCGAAAGGAAATCCCAAAAGGGATTAACTTTCTATTGGTTTTGGTCATGGGCTAGACCTTAGGTACCCTTACACCTTCTATGTAGACTTACGTGGCAAGCCACTACGTTCATTATAAAATATATGCACATTCCGTTGCTCTGTTAATTCAGAGATTGGTCCGTGCATATAAGTTTTATGGGTAACTGACAAAACGTTATGTCTACAAAAATCAGTTACCCTATACCCCGGGGAGTATTGCATCTTGTTGTTGAGAATCAACATGATGGACTATATACCCTTCGGGGGAAGTTCTAAGTGACAGATTGTGAATGAGTATACGTCAGCACCTGCCTTTACGGCTTAAATCTGACGGTGTACTTAAACACTTAGTGTAGATTAAGCGTTCACCATCGCCCCTGAGCCACCCCACTCAGGAACCCGAAGGCACCCCCGAGGGGATGACAACAGGTAGCAACTTCTCAGACATGACAAAGGCCCGTCATGTCCAACACCTTGCTAAAGTGAGCGAGCTACCTAAACTCTGGAATCCTGTTGGTTCACAACAGCACATAGAGGCTTCGCATCGGTAGACACGAAGTCCGCAAAGCGAACATCAGTCTTTAAACCGACACCTCTCCCAGCTTTTGGTAACAACCACTACGTGAACTCTCGAAAGAGACCTCAACCAACAACCGGCCCATGGGATCCTGGAACCGGTATAGTAGAGGAGGACTCTACTTCCCGGTGTTAACATTCCCCCATGTGGGCTGCCGGCCCCGTAGTACCAGTTCAAACTACTGGTAAAGTTTCGAAAGGAAATCCCAAAAGGGATTAACTTTCTATTGGTTTTGGTCATGGGCTACACCTTAGGTACCCTTACACCTTCTATGTAGACTTACGTGGCAAGCCACTACGTTCATTATAAAATATATGCACATTCCGTTACACTGTTAATTCAGAGATTGGTCCGAGCATATAAGTTTTATGGGTAACTAACAAAACGATATGTCTACAAAAATCAGTTACCCTATACCACGGGGAGTATTGTATCTTGTTGTTGAGAATCAACAAGATGAACTATCTACCCCCCGGGGGAAGTTCTAAGTGACAGCAAGAGACAGCTGCTTGTTTCAGTAAACCAAGCCGATCGGAACAAAATTGCCGCGTAATCGCTTAAATTTTTAATTATGACCCCGCCGTCGACTTTACGCACATTAAAAACAAAACGATTTTTAATAAAAAATATTATATTCATGAAAAATTTATGGTGAGTAGAGTTTTTTTTTAATTAAATAACGTTTTTAAATTATTTTCTTTAAAATTATTCAACCTGATAATTAAGACGAAGCGCCGTTTTAAATTTGTCAACACTGCCGCCGCCGCCGATAATATATGTATATTCGGCTATGTATATTCTGCAAGAAACAGCTGATACGTTTTTACAGAACTTCTATCTAAAAAAATTCAACAACAGAACGACACAGAACAGAAAGTAAAAGTCAAGTCTAATGATGCCTTAACACAAAGCTGAGTACACGTATACATTTTATGCCAGATGAATGAAGGCCTCATTAGTCTTGACCAAGGCGTATCCAACAGGTGAGCTTACTTGCACAGCTGACTGAGCTCGCTTTATAGCAAATTTTCATACAAACTGATATAGTTTGAAGAGAGTATAAAAATAATGGTACTCATACGTAAGAAACTGCTTTAAATTTGTTTTTGTATTTTGCTCTAAAGCGAGTACTTTACACTAACAAAATACATGTTGTTTTTTGGATTATTGTAGTTGTTGTCGAACTGCGCATACCTGTTAGTCAGCGTTGTCAACTTTGAAATTTCAAAACGCACCAAAATAAAGAAAAAACGCGCCATTCAACAAAAAACGCACCAAGTTAAAATTTTTTTTTTATTGAAAAGTTTTATTGAATTAATTTTGCATCTTTACAACATTTAACTCTAGTCCAAAATTCTAATGCTGACACAATATTGTGCCATTGCATGAAGTGAATCATTCTCCACCCTTTTTCAATACTAGAAAATATTTCGACATCGGATTCAAATTTTACTGCTAATGGCATGATATCATATTTGTAATGGTATAAAACATGGGCTTGAAGCAGCAATGTGTTTCCGTGTTCCAGCATGCCGAACAAGGTTGGATATTTAGGCGTGATGTCGCATTTGCAATAAAAGCATCTTGCGTCTGTGTTATTATTTGGTCAAGGCCGAATCCGTTGCTTAAACACACATTCTGATTCCCAAATCGTTTTGTATTTCGCTTATGATCTCCTTTTTTATACTCCATTATTGACACTAACTTTAAATACTTCTTTTAGTAATTATAAATTTTATTAATTTTGGTGTTACAACACTAAACGCAATTTTTATGCATTTTATAAAAATCGAACAATGATCGCTAGTCTCGAGAATATTTTGCAACTTTTACGACAACAAACAATTAGGTACTCTGAAAATCTAAAAGGGACAACAAATTTCTTATAATGAATTGTTAAAAATTATCTATAACAACAAGACGGTTTAACGGTTTTTACGAATGTGTTTTGGTACCTCTTAAACATCATTAATGGGTGCTCTTATTATGGTCTGTAAAATTGAATGTAAAAATTGTACACAATTGAATGAAATGGTATTGAAACAGTTGTATTTTTTGTACAAAATTCTTTTGTGTTTGCTTTTCTTGTTGCTTTGGAGCCACCCAAAATTAAAAAAACGCACCAAAATTAAAAAAAAAGCGCACCACGAACCAACTCAGATATTTTTCGCACAACACATTTAGAAAAGCACCAAAAAGGTGCGAAACGCACCAAGTTGACAACGCTGCTGTTAGTTTTACCATGGTTTTATTAGTTTTTCATGAATATATATTTTTTTTTATATAAAAAATCGTATTGTTTTTAATGTGCTTTAAGTCGATGGCGGCGCACAGTGGGGATTTGTTCACACAAGCTTGGAAAAAACTATTAGGTGTGCTAGTAGAATGTTGAAATTTTTCTCTGAGCCTTTGGTTAGGTCAATTAAGAAAAATATAAAGTTTCATCAAAATTGGGCACGCCCACCTCGCACCGCCCATAGAACCCGATATTTATTTTTGGCCCAAACTTTTTGAAATTTGGCACAGAGCATTATATTACCTTAATTAAGAAAAATATAAAGTTTCATCAATATAAAAAACAGATGAAAGTAATTTTAATTCTTGATTTTTCTAAATTAGTTTAAGCAAAATCCGACTAGTGGTTCTTGAGTTATGTTAAACAAATTGACTGGTGGCACTTGAAATTGATTAAAAATGTAAAAACAGATATGAGACCAGTGATGCCAACTCTTGCAACATCAAAAGCACTGTGAGCCCATGGAAATAGGGTAAAAAAGGGAAAAAAATTAAACAAATTTCGGGTACAAAAGCACTAACCTAATTTTGTTTTGGGTCTGGTGGATCAAAAGACAGATCGCCATGTTAAAAAAGTTAGTTTTTTTTTCAAACATTCAAGTTAGTTTAAAGTTAGTTTTGTTTCCGACAGGGTTTTTTGTGTTTTCTTTGCATTTATTTGTTTTTACAACACAAATGTAAATCAACAAAAATTAACCGTTGAAATTAAAAATTTTGTTTAGTATTGGCTAAACATATATTTAACATTTTTTATTATTTAGATTTGAACAACTTATTGATGTTTCAATTTATAATTGAAGATTCAATAAGTAATAAAATTAAAAAAAAAAAAATATATACAGTAGATGTTATAGCTACTTGTGGCAAAGCTGTAATAATGTATTCGTACTTTGTTCTACTCTGTGTCATTCCTCTTCTTGAATGAACCATGCCTCTGGGCAGCTGGTCTAGAAGTGAGGTAGTTTAATAGAAGTTGCAGAAATTTCTGTATTTGAAAGGGAGTCACCTACAGTTGGTATATATGTAAATATGTATACATATTAATAAAAATATTGTTGTACAGCTATAGTCCGGTTAATCTGGACATTCGGTGATACAGAAATTTACAACAAGCTTAAAATCAGTAAACTTGTTCAAAATATAATTATAAATAAAATTTTGAAATGCCCCTCCATTCCGGTGTATGGAAAAAATTTTATTCAACGTCAAAGGTCAAAAAAGGAGTTTTTTGCTATTTTCAGCAAAACGGTAAGTTTTTCATAAAAATACCCTAGACAAAAATTGTAGATCATAAAATTATCTACAAAAAACGTATTAATATTTTTGATGTGTAAACATCTATACGCTAGGGAGTAAAATTGATTTTCACAATACAATCACAAATTTTTGGTGAGATGTGAGATTTTGATAACACGGTGTAAGCTGTGTATGAGTGTAATCATACCCTGTCGGAAAAAAACTAACTTTAAACTAACTTGAATGTTTGAAAAAAACTAACTTTTTTAACATGGCGATGTCCTAGGGAAAAGTCAGTTATTCTTTGCATTACTTTAAGTTAGCTTTAAAGTTAGTTTAAATAATTCAAAATGTAGTTAGTTAGTATACATAAAAAAAATATATTTCATATTTATTTTATTTTCCCAATTCGAAATTCAGTAGTTTTGTAGTAATAAATTTTTCTTCAAATTTTTTTTTCAGCGATGCTGTGCTGGAACTTGAACCACTGGTCATTGGATTAACAGTCTACGCGCATACCACTCAGCTAAGGTACCATTTAAATATTGACAGCAAGAAGTTATGAAAAACTTGAAATAATTTTAAGAGTTCCTAAATGAGTAAATTTGTTGGCGCTCACCATATTCAATTATAAATGAGAGTTTAATATATATATATAATCAACCTACTAATTGATTTTGGTTACATTCTGCATTGTATTGTAGTTAGCTTTAAGTTAGTCTAGAAAAATCAATTTAAAAGTTAGCTTTTCTTGTAGCTAGCTACACATATGACGACAGGGAAAATATTGAATAAAAATTTGTTTTTCTTTAAATGTATTGGTGTTTGCTCTTCCATAAGGAACTTGGGAACACCGCTGACTAAAACTCTCCCCGTTGGGCATGTCTGCAAGACATCTTACACGACGGGTACAAGACAATAGAAAATCGTAAAAGACATATTGAAGACAGCTCAAGCAAATCGTCGACGAAATCTTCGAACTAATGGCCACAAATTTCTTGCACGACAATGTTGGCGACCATTTCGCCCACGTTGTCGTCGACGATTGCATGAGCGACAAATTCATGCAATTCATCGTCGACGAATGCATGAGCGACAAATTCCTCCACCTTGTCGTCGACGACCACATGGTCAACGGTCACTCAAAGCAAATAAAAACAAATTAAATTTGTACATACTTACACTTGTATTGAGAAATATAGTTATTATAATTTCATTTGGTTAATGTGTAATGTACTTACCGTTTAATAATTTTTTTAATGTTTCACAAAACTCGTTAAAATTAAACCTTCACTCACTGTTTATAAAATCGAACTGAAAAATGAACAATCAAATATATTTGCATTTTTGTTCTCTTTTTAAAGTCCCGTTAGTTGAAATTCGTTGCTTTTTAAACAGTTTGAAGAAAAGATCAAAGACATAGTCGCCAATCTTGTCGCCCACGTCTTTAGAAAATTTGAACAAAGAGGACAAATCGTGCATAAATCGTCTAAGACGGTTTTGCCAACTGGGCTATTTCGAATAAAAATCAGAACACCAAACAAACTGTTGCTTTGTTCATAGTATGAGTGAGAACATTTTGTTTCACTTCGTTAACACAAAAGGGCTAACTATAATGTGCTTAAGCTAGCTTAAGCAAATGTGCGAATACACACAACCAAATGTTGACAACTATAATGTACTTAAGAACTTTTCGTGAAGTTTCGTCAAATTTCATTTGCTTAAGCAAACATCGAAACCAATCGTACCTTGCTTAAACAAACAGCTGCTTATACGTTTATTTATTGAAAATAGTTGAAACTGTTGCATTTGTTGGTACTTTTTTATTTGTGAATGTTTTCATTTCATTTCTAACATAACAAAAATTTAAATAAATTGTTTGTTTATGGTTTTAGATTAATTAGACGTAGACTTAAAATCATTTTTTGGAAAAATAAGAAGAAAATAGTTTTTGAATAGTACATATGTATATTTGCAACTCAGCGAAGAAGATCTTTAAGTCAAATAAGTACAATATAGCCAAACAAAAGTCGTCAATAATTTGCTTAAGCATTTGACATGCTTTTCGTTGATTTCTGACAGTAGCTTAAGCTAGCTTAAGCACATTATAGTTAGCCCTAAAGAGTTTGTTCATTGAAACGATTTTTATTCGAAGTTCTCGCTCTCATCTCACAGTTTCTTATTAATACGCAATAGCAATGTTGCCAATTTGGTGAAATCATGTAATCTTTTGCATGCGCTGCCCATGTGTAATTACTTGCATATGTAATTTCAAGTTTTAGCTTTTACACGCATGTATGTAAGTATGTATATACTATTCATATTACGAGCACTAGTTTACTACTATCAAATTCAATATGTATTTCAGTTTATTATTTGCATTTCTAAATAACGTAAACCTTCAATAAACGTTAATAAATGAAAAAAATCATCAATGATTAAGTTGTAAATTTTTTAGAGTTTTTGTCTTCTTTTTTTGTGATTTAGTCATTGTGTATGTTTAACGTATTTCTTAAATGATTTTCCTTTTTCCTACAACTGGCAACACTGATCTTTGAGAGCATATTGTTTTTGCATGAACATTATTGAAATTTATTCAAGACATGTTCGGTTTCACATTTGTAAATGTTGACTTTTTAAAACTAACTTAAAGTTAGCTACAAGTAGTGGAAAGAAGAACTGACTTTTATAGTTTTGTTTCCGACAGGGTAGTTACACATTTGACGACAGGGATAATACATATATATGTATGTATGTGTTTTATTAATTTTTTCATATGATCTTAAGCCGAATATACTTATATAATACATCACACAAAATATCAGACCAACAATAATACATTTATCAAATTTTTTTTTTAATAATTCGTTAAACCTAATCAGTATCAGTCATCATTATCTGCTTCATGATTTAAAATCTTTTCTACTACGTTTGGCATTAAATGAATTATTTCAACAATACTTTGGTTGTTAATCTTTCCAATATTATCAGGTATACATAAAGAAGTAAGATAAAACCTTAGCACTGTGATATAAGGAAAACGGGCGAGGAATAATATATTCAGAAATTGGAATTAAATAAACAAATTCAGACCAATAAGGTGATATATAAATCCTGCAGTCTGCTGAATTTATATGTATGTATATTTAATTTTTTAAATAAAATATTTTTAAAATTGATCAATGCTTAGAACAACTACAAAGTAAAGATAAATTAGCTCATTTGGCAACGCTTGCTATCAAAATCAAATCTTTATTAATACAATACTGTAAATACTATGTTGACAGTATTGTATTGTGCTAAATGTCATTTTTTAACGTTTATTTAACAAAAATTTTTATAAAAATAAACTACAAATAAACAAATAGTATCTTATATACAGTACAATACGCATATAAGAAAGTCTGAAAATGTACAGATTTTGTTTTTATATGCGAGCTTTCTTATAAAGAGAACACGCATATAAGAAAGATAATTTCTTATATGCGTCAGAAACAAAATTTAAAAAATTTCCTATGGAGTATGCAGATATATATTTGAAATAAAATTAATACACATTATTTTGTACAAAAAAAAAACAACGAAGCCGGCTGATTTCACAAAAATCAACGACTTCATTTGACATTTGGACCAGTGTTCACAGATGTAAATTGTAAAATATAATCAAAAAATTTATATTTTTCCCCAAATTGAAAAAAAATGTCATTGTGAGAATACTCTCTTATACACGTACAATTTTCTATGGAAGGAATATAATTTTTCATAAAAATTTGTTTCTTATAGCAGAGTTTTTCTTATAATCGAGTTTCTTATATAAGGATTATTTAGCACGTAGTTATATGGAAATGTACATGGTGTCTGGAAAAGTGTTTCTTATAGCCGAGTTTTTCTTATAAACGAGTTTCTTATATGCGTATTGTACTGTATTACATATACTCTGTCCCGTAATCGAGCACTCCAGTACATTTAAATTCAGAAAGTATTTATTCCTTTTGAGAATATTTATAATTAGATTAGTAGGTAACGTAGTCATATCTCAAAAAAACTCAAACATGGCAAAATGCATTTAAAGTTTTCAAAGCGTAAGCATTTATATGGACGGCTTGAGCATGTAAGCGGTTATAACTTGGGTTTAGATAGAGATATGTTTATGCAAATTTTTTTACAAATAAAGAAGGTATTGATAGACTTTTTTTCGTCAGTAACTGAAAAATTTTGTTTTTTGAGATATGACTATGTTGCAATAAAGGAGCGATATGTACATTGATATTTTAAATACTATATTGTAGAAAAAATAGTTGAAAGAAAAAACTACTTCAATATTTTGTAATGATAAAAAAAACATATGTAGTTAAGAGGTAACAGAAAAAAAATTGTTAGCTCCCTATCGGCCTAACCACCAATATTTCTCAGTGTTTATATTTGGCAACATATTTTTGTCCCTCAAGTATAAGCTTGTATCGAATCTTTTGTTCTCTACTGTGATATGCTTGCAATCTATTGCTTTTATATTGGCTCGTCGATATATGTGGTATAATACCGGAATGCCTCTATCATCTTGGATATATCCTTGGCTATCTAAGTATAGAAATGCCTCAGGTGGGACATACCCATTTTGGCGAATTTTCTCTATATAAACTCCATTAACATGTTGTTGTTAGAGATATATTTCTTATAGTCACTAGTAGGTGATCTATATGATGGTGCAATGTTGTACCAAATTTGGCAGCCATATGTTAGAATCGGTCTAATTAAGGATTGATATAGAATTATCTTTATAAATCTGGAATAAAACAACTTTCTGTACATAAAGAAAGCCTTTCTTGCCTTTATAATTTGTAAATCTATATGATTATTGTAATATAAAAATTTATCAAGGTGGATACCTAAGTATTTTACCATCTGTTTGTTTTCAATATTAACATTAGAACCAGATTTCCAATGATTTCTAATATTATAATTGCACTTTCCCACGGGTGGGCGGAATAGATTGCACTCAGATTTGTCGATATTTATTTTCATCTTCCAGTCATTAGCATATTTTTCTACTATATAGAACAGATATT
Organism: Lypha dubia; assembly: GCA_947311025.1. Classification (NCBI taxonomy): domain Eukaryota; kingdom Metazoa; phylum Arthropoda; class Insecta; order Diptera; family Tachinidae; genus Lypha; species Lypha dubia. The sequence goes on from OX371260.1 coordinate 75,008,451, forward strand.
GTAAGTTTCCATTAATTTTCAGTATTTTATTATCTGGATGATATATTATAATATCATCGGCAAATGCAACAATGTTATTAATTCGTTTTAAGAGATCTAGAATATATAAATTAAAAAGAATTGGGGAGTTTACTGTTCCTTGTTGCAGCCCGTTCACTATAATGAATTTTTTGTTGCTTATTTGATTATTATTAGAAATAAGAAAATTTTTATTATTAAGCATATTATGTATTAGAATAACCTGATGAAGAGGCATTCCATATTTTATAAGCTTAATCCTGGGATCCATATATTATCGAATGCTTTTTCAAAATATATGAGGCAGGCACCTGTACACAGCGATTTATTCGAATTCCAGTTAATATTTGAGATTAGATGGTGGGCCGCATGCACCGTGGAATGTTGAAATTTGAAGCCGAATTGTCCATCATCGACTAAATTATTATGTTCGCAAAACTTAGCCAAATTGTTGTTCACACACATTTCAAAGACTTTACTAATGATCGGTAACAAGCTTATTGCACGCAGATTTCTGGGATTAATTGTATCTTTATTTTTCTTGGGCAAAATTACAATTATGGCTGTTTTCCATGCGCGAGGAAAATATGAATTGTTCAACATGTTGTTAAAGAGTGTGCAGTGTTCGAATATAATAACTTTCGGGATGTCCTTACTCGTAGTATAAAATTTGGGATGTTATCAATGCCGGAAGAAATTATTTTCCGCAAGTTATTAAATATGTATACTATTGCATCTCTGGTTATAAAGTAGTGTTCTTCTAATTCATTGACTTTTCTAATTGTACTAAATGTAGTAACCTTTGAGCTATTTCTTTCATACTCATTTTTTCTTTCCAAAAACTGAAACTGTTATCAACGTCGATTTGTACAGTGTTATCAGCCTCAATCTCTTTATAAGAGTGAACTGATTCAAAGTAAGTTCCAATTGTATTTAGAATTTGATCCTGATGTTTAATTATGAATTTGTTACTCCCTCGATCTTTTTCCAAGGAGTCTATATCGATTTCAGTATATCGAAACCAATCTTCATCATTCCGACTAATTTTTATAGCATCGATACCTAGTGCTCGTGACGTCCTGAATTGTTTTTTTACTTCACTGAATGTGTTTGATGGATTTCGGCGGGCCATACTAGCCATCCTTTCCTGGAAATGTTTGTTCACCGCTAATGTAAAATTATCTTTAATCAGTTTCCTGACTAGTTTTAATTTTGCTTTTTGTAAGTTTATTTCTGATAGAGTTGTATAATATTCTAATCTGTTGTACTGTTTAATTCTACTCAAAATTTGGCTTTTTCTGAATTCAGTTTCCTAATAATTGTGTTTGAGAATTTATTAATTGGATCTGTAGTTTTAAACTTTGGGACTGATTTTTCCATGGCTGTGTTTATAAGTTTGTCTAATCAGAGTAGGTAGTAGTCTATTTCCGAATTTGAGAGATTTCTGTCATTTGGAACATTAATACTGTTACGATGATCATTTACAATGCTGTTTCTAAATTTCTTCCAATTTGTCTTTTTAAAATTTAGCTTTAAGTTCGGGTCACTCCTAAAAAAAGTAAGGGGATGGTCATTTCCATTATTTAGGATCTTAATTTGCAATGCTCTGTGATTGCTGTCATAATCTAGGGTCCCTAAACAGTTATGTGTATTGTTTTCTCTAAGTATATCTAAACGTGAATCCGCGATACATATATCTAGAAAGGACCCGCCTCTTGGGAATGATGGTTCTATAGAAGCATAAAAACTATATCTGAACAGCAAGTCATTACTTTCAAGCCATTCTTTTAACATATTTCCCTTTGTATGAGATGTGTTATTACCCCAGTCAGTGTGCTTACTATTTAGATCACCTGCTAGTGTGTAAAAATTGTTAGGGTTCTTTAAATCTAGAAGTTGGAAAAGCTGTTGTAATTCGCTTTTAAAATAATTGTTATTATTGCCTGAGGGATAGTAAGCTGATATAATAACTAATGTTTTATTTGCAATTAGTGGTATTTTTACTATACATGTTTCTAAACATTTAAATGAGTTAGTCAAATGATTATAGTAATTCTTATATTTAATATCATTCTTGATTAATATTGCCGATCCTGCGTTTACTCTATCATTTCTGATCACATTATAGTTTTTAAAGCTGACATTGTATCTAGTATTCAATATGTTTGGCAAATGCGTGTGAGTTCGTTGTGCACTTTTGTGCAAGGAATTTTGAATTTTGCGGAACATTGAATTACAGGAACATCCTCCGAAGTAGTCGATTCTGAACAGCTATCACGCCCAACGATATCTTTTTCCGGAGACATTTTTATTTACTTTTTTAAATATTTTATTTTTTACTTCATTTCTGATTATTTTAAATAAATTCTCGATACGCCTGTTGTTAACAACTGAAAAAGCTTTTGACACTACAATCAATATTATCCATATCAACATGCTCTAAATCGTAGTAGGTTATACTTCTTTACAAAGCATACTGAGGAGGAATTTTTCTCATGCCGTAAAAGCAGTTTCTCAGCAATTTGATTTCTAATCAATCTAACACAATGAAACAAATATTATAAAATTTTTTTAAATTTGGGTATATGTACATATGTGTATCCGAATCACAATTTAATAAGCCGTCTATCACATTTTCGGTCCAACTTTTACAATTTTTACACATTTGTCGCTAGGGTTCTATAGCCGATTAATCGTTTAATCGACTAGTCGACTTTTTGTAGTAAAAAGTCGAAAAGTCTAAGGTCGACTTTTTTGTGGTCAAAAAGTCTAAAAATCGACTTTTGCTTTCGATTAATCGACTTTTTTTCTTTTGTTTTTGCTTGCTTTTGCTGGTTTTCGATGAAGCAAACAATAAATTGTAGTCAACTTTGAGGTTTTTTCGTATTAAACGCTATTAATATTTTTTCCCTCCAAATTTAAGGTTTTGTTAAGGTACGGTCACATCTGTCAAACATTTGCCCAAAAAAGCGTAACCACTAAATACCAATGAAACACTTTTGATTTAGATACATGTTTATTACGTTAAACAGTTTCCTACACAATTTATAGAAACTGTAATAGAATCTTATCTAATTAGAAGCTGTTTAACTTAATAAATAAATGCATAAATCAAAAAGTTTTAAATTCGTATTTAGTGGTTACGCTTTTTTGGGCAAATGTTTGCCAGATGTGACCGTACCTTTAGTTTATGGAATTAGCAACATTGAACGAGTCAATAAAAACAATGTGAAGAAAAAAGATTGCTATATGTGTATAACAATAGTGCTAGTTCACTCGCTCTAATTATTATCAGTTATTGTTTATATGCAGTTTTGCCAGGTAATTCTTTATTCTTATTCTAGATTTGCCCCTAGCTTAACTCAAAATTTCCAAAAATTGTTTGCAGCAACTAGCTCTACACACAAAGAAATACCGAGGGCAAGATTATGTCCTTTCATTGGTAAATCATTGTTTATTAAATTTGTAATCATTTGTCAAGGCAACTATAACATTTGAGCAATGATAACAATTATTTGCCAAGTTTCTTGTACATAATTGGTAGTATTTTGCTAAAAAACAAATATTTGACCACGTTCTTATTAAACTTTTACCAGGAAATTTGTACGGTTTAAATTACCAAGTTTCTTGTTTCATAATCCCCTAATTTTTTTCTACGTGTACCAATGCTAATTTAAAAAAATCCCTCAATGTCACTAAACTAGGTTCGAGGCACATTTTTATAATGTGCTCACTAAGGGTGTTCTTATTTTTAAATGTCGGATTTTTATAATCCGCCGGGCAGATTATTGTTCCTTTGTGCTACAAAAGTATGTAAATCCAATTTGGAGTAAATCCGATAACTCTTAATGGACCCGGAAACGACTTCAATATACCTCTACAGAGAAATTTTTTAAAAATTTTCGACACAAAATCAAGAGTTTATATTTTTACCATCTCCGATTTTAATGAAATTTGACGTATATACGCTACTCTTACGTGCGTAACGCATGACGAAGGAATTAGTTCGATACCTCTTATGGTTCCGATTTTATTTCCGTCTAAACTTCTGGGCATCTGGGCCATTTTTGCGAAAAGTTCGTATTTTTTGTGCCACCCCCCTGTGGATATTTTAGTAGTTGAATTAACGTTAAAATTTCAAAAGTTAAAAACTTTAAAATTTATTACTTTAAAACTCTTTACTGTTTGTGTAAGCTATTCCTAGAAATTGTGTATTCCTCCGCTACAGTCGCTGCTGATAACGGAACATATTTGCAAACATTGTGATTAAACCGACAAATGACATTGTTGTAAAAACCGTGATTTAGTTTATTTTTTTCATTTGTAATGTAAGTGTTGATCGGAGTAAAGAGAGTTCTTAAGAGTAAAATTAATTAATTTGCAATTCAAGTGGTGTTAAGTTATAAAATCATATACAGGCATCTTCCAGAAAAGTAAATGAAGTTTAGTTTTCAAACTTTCTATTTTTTGATTTTTTGCAAAACCAAAAGTTTGCTGTTCGTAATGAATATACGTATTATAAATTCCATACGAAAACATAAATAGTGATTGTGATCTGTCATTTTTATGTAAAATTGAAAATAAGAAGTTTGAAAAGTAAACTTCATTTACTTTTACTTTTCTGGAACATGCCTGATACATATAAGAATTAAGATGTCGAAATCGACTGCGGGAAATTCACCAAGCACTTCAATCGTTACAACACGTAAGGCCATTGAAAATTTAAAATAAATTGATTTGGGTGTAAATGTTTCTCACCAGTCCTATTAAGTCCTATTTTACAATATGCGCTTTGTTCTTCTTTTAGCAAAGCAAAGTCAAAATTGGAAATCGAAGCAGTTCAAATTTTTTGGCATTAAGCACGTATACCGATTTGAGAAGGTCATAAGTGTGTTGTCAAATTATTAAAATTATATGAAAAGTGGAAAAATATTCAAAAAACACTCCCAGAGAAAAGATCAAATGCCCAAAAAAGCGGTCGATACTATTCGAATTTAATAGACTTTAAAAAATACTCCTTATGTGATTTTGTATCAGAGAAAACAATGTATTTCTTCAGTCGGTTTAGTTTATCCCTGAAATTTCTAGACTTTGATCCCTCAACTTGGGAAACATCATTTGAATTTCAGGAAGGTTGGACATTCTGAAAGGACTTATTTGTTGTAAATGACACTGCTGAAAGAGGCATTAAATTCATACATGACTAACAGAATATTAACCAATAATGAAGAGGAAAAACAATTTTTGCTTCAGGTTTTTGAGACTTACCGACAGAAATATCCATCCTATAAAAAATCTGATCTAATATTAAATCCATAATTTTAAGAAATATACATTAAAAAAAACCCTTATACTAAAATTCATTAAAAAAAATATGGTAAATATATCCCTCGGCTCAAGTAAAACGTTAAATTTAAATCCTGTAAAAAATAGTAAATTTTTGTAACTGAGTAAATTTCTTTCGAGTGCAGATACAGAAACTAATTTTATTCAAATCAATTAAAATTTGTTCGAAAAAATTATTTAAAACTGTCATTTTGTTCTTTTTACTTTTTGCAAATACATAACAACGACATCGCAAATGAAAAATAGAAGCTATGTCATTTTAAGCAATATTTGTTAAATGTAGACTGAAAGAATTCAAATGACACCAATATTATTAATATCTGATGATGAACTCTAAAATTATTCAATCTTGATTATGACGAATTTTCGCAAAAATGGCCGAGATGCCCAAGTTTAGACGAATATACAATAGGAACCATAAGAGGTATCGAACTAATTCCTTCGCCATGCGATACGCGCGTAAGAGTAGAGTACATACGTCAAATTTCATTAAAATCGGAGATGGTAAAAATATATACTCTTGATTTTGTGTCGAAAATTTTTAAAAAAATTTTCTATAGAGGTATATTGAAGTCGTTTCCGGGTCCATTAAGAGTTATCGGATTCGCTCCAAATTTTACCTAATTAATTTTTAAACATAAAGGAACCAAAATCAGGCCGGCGAACTGGAATCAAAACATTTTGAAATTTCACCATACTAATAAGAACACCTTTAGTGCTCACTTAAATATAACTTTTTTTTGTCTACAGTGAAAAGTTTTGGTGTATTTGATTTTATTGGCTATCCTTATGGATTTTGGGCTGCTGAACACGAATCTGAATGTGTCTAATAAAATTTTTGCCGGGTAAAAATTAGTATTTTTTTTGGTTTTTCACTTATAACTTCCAAAGTTTGCATTCTATGACTATCTTTTTATTTTATGACTATCAATTTTGCAGCGAGACTCTATAGGTCAGATATGCTAGAATTATTTTTCATATAAAAAGTCGAAAAGTCGACTTTAATCGACTTTTTTTGAGCAAAAAGTCGAAAAGTCTAGAGTCGACTATAACCCTATTTGTCGCCTATGCAAGACTTCCGCCTCTAGTTTGGCTGTAAGCAATTTCTTATCTATTTTTTCAACTTTAATAATTCGATCAGCCATTGAGATGTCAACGCACTTATTTAAAGAATACAATATATTTTGCTGTTTAAAAAGCTTTACTAAAACAAATATTTGGAATTATTAAGTTTTAGGAAATAGAAGGGCGTTTGTTTTGCATTCATAGTAGATTCAAGTTTTTTTTTTAACTACTCCGTTTGCCACCATTAGATTACATCCATCTGTTTCAATACCCATGCAAGTTTTAGAATTCAAACCAAAACTCCTTACAGGTTTCACAACAATGGTGGATAGCTTGTTTGAATCAATTGAAACATCAACGTCATCTTCGATATCCTTTGAAGCTTTTACAAATGCGTCTACAAAGCCAATAAAATTTTCTTTCACATTATTTTCGTGGACATTGAAATATTTTACAGCTAAAGAATTTTGGCTTTTTCTGATTAGTCCGTGATTTCATCAAAAATTTTCGAATAGAATTTACTCTCGGCAAAGTTTTTCAACATTTTTTCTAAAATAAGAACGTTACAACATTTAATAATATTATTTTGCGTTGAGGTGAAGGGGATTTCCCTTTTCCCCTTTAATACGCTCCTGGTTATTACCTACGTACATACATATATACAAAAATAATTTTCCTTCCGTTTTTATACCTTTCACCTTATTTTATTTCTCAATTCTATAGTAATCAAGTCTTCTGTCGCAATTTTGTTAGCTGGCTTAATTTATAGTTGATTTTTAGATAGTAACTCATATCCATTCCAACTGACTTCTAAAATAAGTAGTAAGTGATGCTAATGTATGTATGTATGTATGTGAGTCAGAAGTTTTAGTACAATAAATTTTTCCCGATAACTGTTGAAGAAGCTTTTGGTTAACTCAAAGCTGAACAGTTAATTTTGTACAATACCTCACAAATCCGTGCATAAGTTCTATACGAACTTTTTGTAATATATAAATCAACAAAGGGGTGGCAGTAGGCTTGCCAGATGGCCTTGAATGAGCTTGATTGTCAAGATATGTATATTGTCAAGTTTCAAATTCAAGCAATATTTGTCAAGATGAAACTAAAAATTTTCAATATATAAATTTTTCAATTTGTTACATCGAAAAAATCCGTAATTCTTTAGCAGTATATATAAATTGATGGGAACATTTAATTTTTTTCTGCACTGCACTTTTTAAGCAACTGTGCGAATGCATGTAAAACGTATGCGGCCATCTATAATGAACTTAAGGAAACTTTTCGTTAAGATTTATAAAACGTCATTTGCTTAAGCAGTGCCAAACTGAACGCACCTATCGTAAGGGATCAGCTTTTCTGCAAATACATACATACATATGTATCTTTGTACGTAAAAGTAAATTAACTTTGAAAATGTAAAAAGATGACAAAACAGTTTACATATTAAATTTAATAGATAATGTGGAAAAAAGAAGTGTCTGTACACGAAACTAACATTTCATATATTTTATTAAACATATCTTATTTCCTCTGATGTATATTTTAGTACTTTTGTCCTTAAATAAAATAAATACTACAAAGTACATAATTTCGGTTGTAACTTTTCTTATGATTATTAAAAATTATCCGTTTTAGAATATATTTTTTCTAACAACAACCGTTTTATATACATTTATGAACAAGACTCAATTTATTTAGGGAGAATAAGAAGATAAAAATTTTTCGAAAAATTATTTATGCTACATTGGGTGCAACTATTACTATGTTCACACGAACAGAAATTATAGAGGTTCGCGCTCTCATTCTTGCTTCGCGGGCCAACCTTGATTGAACCTACATGTTTCGCCATACAAAATTTTTAGAGCGAACTTATATGTTTCATTTTGAACCTTGTTGCGAACCCTTATAATTTACTATCATCTCTAGTTTTGATAAGATATTTCGCTAGTTTATCTGAACTAGTTGTCCAAAATTATTTTTAAAAAGAAAAACAATTGATAAGCGCTAAAATGTAATAACAACATTGAACAAATATAAAGCATATATTTATGTAAATAATTAGATAAAATGAAAAAGCAGTAAATAGTCAATCGTATTTTAAACAGTAAAAAAATGTCGAAGTACGAACCAATCTAGAATATGTCGTGTGAACACATGGGTTCGCCATCGAGGTACACGGAGCGAACCTAGTGTTTCAGTTCGTTGTGTGAACATAGTATATGACTAGGGAAAGAATTCTTGGAAAATATTGCCAAACTTATAGGTTGCCTAGAAATGAGATGGAATTGTACCTATCAAGAACTTGGTACTTATTTTGATCTCAGTATTTTTTACGGCCGAAATATTTTGAATAGGAACTTGGCCTTATTTTAACAATTATGTTTTTGTGCGGATCTCACTTCTTTTTTCTAAGTTGTTTTTGTATAAATATTTATATGTATTGCTTATCTGGAACTACCTGTGTACGAAATTTCAGCTTTCTAGCTATACTGGAAGTCCCTATACAAAGAAGGGCAACTCTAGTCCCCCCAGCTGAAAAGTGCGGGCAAAAATCATTTTCGTTAATTTCTCATCAGGACCTACCTGTGTACCAAATTTAAGCTTTCTAGCTCTACTGGAAGAGCCACATAGAAAGAAGAGGCATGATCCTCCCCCCGATGAAAAGTGTCCGTTTAAAATTAATTTTCGTTAATTTTTAATCATGACTTACCTGTGTACCAAATTTAAGTTTTCTAGCTCTACTGGAAGTGCCCCATACAAAGAAGGGGCACCGTAGTCCCCCGGGTGGAAAGTGTCCGTTTTCAGATTTTTCTGGTTAGTTTCTCACTACTTGTGTACCGTCTTCCAGGTCTCTAGCTATACTGGAAGTACCCAATAATATTGATGAGTCAGTGAGTCAGTGACTAAAATATGGACTTTTAACACCTTAATATCTCGGGAAGCTTTTACGGTAGAACTTTCAAATTTACTAAATTACAACAGCGTTTCTCTTAGCATGGTAATTTCTTTAAAAAATTGTTCTTTTCAAATTTTATTTATTTGTTGCGGGTTAGCAATATCTAAATATATATTTCGTTGGTAGCCATACCAACTCATCAGTAGATGTTTTACCCTTTATGTTTAAAAAGTTTTAAAGCTCATCTATTTATACAAAAACTCACAAATATATTTTGTCGAATTACAAAGCATAAAAACAGCTTTCAAAGTTGTTTAAACACACACAACAAATAATTTTCCATTATAATTGTATAGGTGTAGAAAAGTAAACACATTCATAATGGAAAATTATTTGTTGTATGTGTTTAAACAACTTTGAAAGCTGTTTTTATGCTTTGTAAATATATTTGTGAGTTTTTGTATAAATAGATGAGCTTTAAAACTTTTTAAACATAAAGGGTAAAACATCTACTGATGAGTTGGTATGGCTACCAACGAAATATATATTTAGATATTGCTGACCCGCAACAAATAAATAAAATTTGAAAAGAACAATTTTTTAAAGAAATTACCATGCTAAGAGAAACGCTGTTGTAATTTAGTATTTGGGATCCTGACTTTTATTATTATGAGAAACAAGGTGGATTGGTCGGCATGATTCTATTTTGAAATTTTTAACGAATATTGCGCAAATAATAAAGAGTTTGGAAAATAATATATTATATCTTAGTGGAGCTTAGTAGAGAAATACGGGAGACCTTATGTCTTCTATTGCGAGATTCTCTCAGAAACTTAGAAATTATTTGCGGCCTTCACATTTTAAGCGATATACTTGCCAATATGCAGCCTTTATTTTGTAAAAACATGATTTAGACCTTCAAAAAGGGTCAACCATTATAAAAAATCTAATGTGCCTTGAAGAGGATTGAAGCAAATATTTGTTTTAGTAATTTTTTTAGTAAAATTTTTCGAATTTGACTAACCACTACTGCATGCCGTCTGCATGTAGTAAGTGAAACATAACACTTTTGTTATTGTTTAAATAATTGTCCACATTCCGACTGCATGATGAGAATGTATTGTGCTGATCATGCATATTCCCACACATACTTTGGGTATGTGTTAGTTTAAGCCATAGAATGTTTTAGCATTATTAAGATTAAATAAGAAATTATAATTAAGTTCATAATTGTGTCTCAAACTGTCCAACGTAAAAAAAATATGGCACTTTAATCCTGTCAACGTAAAAAAAAATATATATATAATAAAATATGGCGCTTTAATCCTGCCAAACCCATGTAATGAAGAAAATAATAAAAAATAAAATTTTACATTTATTTGAGCATGTACTCAAGTATTTATGTTTTAAATTTTATTTATTTGTTGCGTGTTAGCAATATCTAAATATATATTTCGTTGGTAGCCATACCAACTCATCAGTAGATGTTTTACCCTTTATGTTTAAAAAATTTTAAAGCTCATCTATTTATACAAAAACTCACAAATATATTTTTGTGAATTAAAAAGCTTAAAAATAGCTTCCAAAATTTTTTAAAAACACACAAAAAATAATTTTCCATTATGAATGTATTTACTTTTCTACACCTATACAATTAGACTATCGCTGGTTGCCATTAAAAGTATTTATAAGGCAAAAAAATGAAAAGTAAATCACTCCTTTACAAAATGAACAATAAAATAAAATCTAAAACATACATAGATACTTGAGTACATGCTCAAATAAATGTAAAATTTTGTAAAGGAGAGACACCAAGGATCCTCGAGGTAGAGCTTGTGGGGGTTCGGGAATCCTAATAAAAACGCGAATAAAACACTACCTGCTGAATGACCTTCGTGAAAAATATCTTCAAGCAACGAACATCTGCATTGAAAATTTTTATCAAAAGCTTGTGATATCATCTGTTTATTCTCCTCCCAGGTTTTCAATTTCAGAGAGTCAAGAGAGAGAGATTTGTTTGACACAATTTCAAAGATGGGTTTGAATGTAGTTTCAAGTGGTCAGCCAGCATATTGGCCAAAGGATCGTCAAAAAATTCCTGATGTTATCGACTTTGGAATTATAAAAGGTGTGCCCAGCGAAATGATTGAAGTAGAAGCATCAACACCAACATGTGATTTACCGCTGACATCTGCACGTATTAACTGGCTGAAATACAAAAATATTTGAGTGCTCATTGCACGGAAAATATGCCATTGAGAACACCCACTGACATAGAAAATTCTATTACGTTGTTTGAAGCACATGCTAAACAAGCTGCTCTTAATACTTCTACAATTCAACCAAATCAACAAGCGAGATTTAACAATATTTTTTGTGAAGATATAGAAAGGCTATTGACTGAAAAACGGAGAGCTCAACGAGAATGGCAACGATACAGATGGTCTCAGCTAAAATTAAGGCTTAAGGAGTGAAACAAGCAGCTTAGAAAAGTTTTGCAAACACAAAAAACAGCTTCGCTGCAAATGTTTCTGCAAGAACTCGATGCAACACCATCAACAGAATATTCGCTGTGGCGTGCAGCCAGAGGACTTAAAAGGCCAGTGATTTGCAAACCTCCATTACGAGCCTCTTATGGTGACTGGGCAAGAACTGATGCTGAAAAAGGGGATCTATTTGTTAAGCACCTAGAAAAAGTATTTACTCAGAATATTTCTGCTGATATTGTTGAACTGCCACCAGTAGTCTCCTTACCAGAAATACCGCAGAGATTTAACATGGCGGAGATTGAAAATACTATTACTAGTCTTAACACCAGAAAAGCCCCAGGTATCGACAAAATAAGCAACAAAATGCTTCAAGAATTGCCTTACATTGCAAAAAGAATAAAGCTATTCATTTTAATGGTATTTTACGGCTGCAATACTATCCAAAAGAATGGAAGGTTTCGATGATTATTATGATACCAAAGCCCGGCAAGGATCATACGAAGGTTGAATCCTATCGGCCTATTAGTTTATTGCCCAACATTACAAAACTATTTGAAAAGCTCTATATGAGCAAGCTGATGCCTATAGTGACTAGTAATGGATGCATTCCAGATCATCAATTTGGTTTTCGCAGACAACATAGCATTATTGAACAGACTCACAGACTTGTGAACGTAGTTAGAGACACTTCTGAATATATAATATATAATATATAATAAATATTGCTCCGCACTCTTCATTGATGTTGCACAAGCCTTCGACAAATTATGGCACAAAGGTCTAATACACAAAATAACGCAAAATCTACCGGCAAACATCGTCATCGTAAACTTTTGTTATACAACGCGATCCTGAAACCAATAGTTATGGGGCACTGCCTCTGCATGGAGTGTAGAAAAAAATTCATAGGCGAAAAAACAAAATTCTACGTACAATTACTGCAGCCCCCTGGTATATTCGAAATCAGCGAATTCACAAAGATCTTGATGTTCCGTTGGTGAAGACAGTATTTTCAAAACACGCAAAAAAATATATTGAAAAACTTGAATTGCACCCAAATCCACTTCCGCGCAACATTCTATATTATTGAGGCCACACCCGGTTGAGAAGGAGGGATACTGTTTCTCTCAGCCGAGAGATGTAAAACAACAAAAATCAACAGTTGGAATTAAAAATTTTGTTTAGCATTGGCTAAACATATATTTAACATTTTTAGATTAAGATTTGAATAACTTATTGATGTTTCAATTTATAATTTTAGATTCAATAAATAATAAAACTACAAAAAAAAAAATAATAATAAATAAATACTTGAGTACATGCTCAAATAAATGTAAAATTTAGTAAAGGAGAGAGTTACTTTTTTTTTTGCTGTATAAATACTTTTAATGGCAACCAGAGATTGTCTAATTGTATATGTGTAGAAAAGTAAACGCATTCATAATGGAAAAATTATTTGTTGTGTGTGTTTAAAAAATTTTGGAAGATATTTTTATGCTTTGTAATTCACAAAAATATATTTGTGAGTTTTTGTATAAATAGATGAGCTTTAAAAAATTTTTTAAACATAAAGTGTAAAACATCTACTGATGAGTTGGTATGGCTACCAACGAAATACATATGTATTTAGATATTGCTAACCCGAAACAAATAAATAAAATTTCAAAAATAATAAAATATTATACAGGAGTGAAATTGATGCAGAGTTTTGGATTGCATTGCTTATTTGCATAACTTTAATCTTCTTCCATAAATTGATCTGTGTGATGAAATTGATGCAGAGTTTTGGATTGCATTGCTCAACTTTAATCTTCTTCCATGAATTGATCTGTATGATGAAATTGATGCAGAGTTTTGGATTACATTGCTTATATGCTCAACTTTAATCTTCTTCCATAAATTAATCTTCTTTTGTAAATACATTCATCTTTAAATCAGCAGATGAACCAACAACATTAGGACAACAGCAAAGGGAAACTACATACCGCAAGCCTTATGAAGCAAACAACGTTTCAACAAGGATCAATCAAGGTTCGGTAAAAAAAAAGTTTGTTGTTATATAAAAAAAAAATTTTTTTACTTGTAATTTAAATATTGTGAAATTGGTTTTATTGAATGCAATGAAAAAAAAAAGAAAATTAGTTTTATATTTCCTAAGAAAAGGAAATGTTTTTTTGTATAGAAGTTTTCTTAATAAGAAAGAAAAAATAAAAGTTAAAGAATGAAATGAAATAATTATAGATTTGAAAAAAGAAAGGGAAATATTAATATTGTTGAATTGAAAATTTCCTATGTTTTGTTCAATTATGAACTTTTCAGTATAGTTTTCTATATGAAAATAACATTATAAAAATAACATTATTGGATGTTTTAAAGAAAAAGAAAAGTTTTTTTATGATTTGGAAACTAACAGAAATTTTAATAATTTTGATTAATCACTGAGAAACTCACGAGTCCCTCCAGTTGATGTATACTATTATATAAGGGTAACCGTTTAGATCAGTAATTGGTTCTGATCGATATATGCCTAATGACCGGCCCTCGCTATACAGAGTGTAAAGAATGCTGAAACTTAGACATATGTGCCAAAATTTTTTTAAGTAATACGACCCATGACATAAGAAAAAGACATATTAATATTTACGCAGTTGGGTAAACTTAGATTTAAGTAAGATTTTTGTAAACTTGATTTTGCCTGTGTAAACAACTGTATGAGAGACTAACGCGAACAGGTTGAATAATTTAAGATATTGATTGATTTTTTTTTAAATTAAGTTAAATTTTAACTTATGATTATACTTCGAATTTTCCTAAGAAAATATCATGAAATAATTCAATAAAAATAAATCGAACAGATTTAATAATTTGAATAAACTAGATACTTTGAAACATTCCATAAAAATCATATAATATAGTTTTGTTCAGCCTTTAGTAACTTATGTTAAATAAAAAGTAGACGAATTTTCGAGCTTGAGGCCACTTTTAATGTGATGTTTTTTTATTTATTTATTTGCGATATTTCGATATCCATCGGATATCATCATCAGGCAAGCTACAAAATTTATAAATAAGAACAGGAAAAAAGATATACCCAATGTAATTGCTAGACGATATAAACAAATAATAAACTTACATGCAGTAACAATGTACATACATATATATGTATAAAAACATATGTCAAACGACTTAAAAATTGAGTTTTATACTGTTTACATTTTTTTACTTATTATATGCCTATAGCTATTAGCGCAATTTTCTATGTCTGTTTTGTAATTGATTCTTTTCTCGTTGTTAGTGTTAATTATGTGAAGCATTTCCAATGTATACCGTTTGTGATATTTATTTTCTCTCTCCAGATTTGGAGCATGTAAAAATACTGCAGAGAGAAAATAAATATCACAATGTGAAGTACCGAGACTACTTCACTAAATTAATAATGAAAATAAAAAGGAAAGCGAGTACTTTCCAAATTTAAGTTGAACGACAAAGTTATAAAATAGACATGTAGACTTAGGTCACCACTTTCTAAAGCTTGAAAAAGTAGCTGATAACATTGTTCTAACAACATTGCGACTTTCACTAGATGATAGTACGCTTAATAACCTAGGAATGAATATTGAAAACCTTCAAAGAGAAAGGTAATGAAATCTTGCAAGATGCAGATAATAACTATTGCGCTCACGCAAAAAAAAATTTAATAAAATCACCACCGATCAAAATAAATAAAAGTAAATGAATAAAATTTTTTCAACTGAATTCAACAAATAAATATTTTATAAACGAAGTAAATGAATAAAATTGTTCAACTGATTTTCAACAAATAAATATAAACAAAGTAAATAAATAGAAGTATGTAAATTTGAATTAAATTTTTTCTTCCTGTTTTCAGAATAACTTTGAACTAGAAACAATGTAAATAAATAGAAGTAGAATCGAAGTGTGATACATTTAAAATCAAAGTATATTGTTTGAAGTGTGAATTTTGTTATTGCATTAATGCAACAATTATTAGTTTATCATACTTCCATTGTAAACTAATCTTTAACAACTTTAAACATTTTTAATTGCATTGTTAATAAAGTTGTTAATAATGAATAATAAATAATTGAGAGATTTTTATAATAGACATGTAATGGAGATGTAGTTTAATAAGGTTATTGATAATGAATAACGAATAATTAGAGTTTTTTTTTTAAATACAATTTTATAATAAAGTAATTTTTTATGCATGCATATAAAAAGAATAATTCTACTGTACGATCGTTGTGACTGAACTCCTCCTAAACGGCTGGACCGATTTGCATAAATTTTTCTGTATGCGTGTGGGTTGCGCTCCGGATGGTTTAGATTTCCAATTCGGTCCAATTGGACAAAGGGGCGTGGTACCTCCCATCAGTGATGTTATACACTTTTTTGAGAAGTCTTTACGCAGCACTTCAAAAATCCCTATTTTTCCCTACGCGCTCAAAAAATTGTCTCTACAAAAATCCCTACAACTTTTAAATTATAATATATCAAACAATGCAAATAAAATCTTTGTGTTTAATATATAAACGTTTTATTTAAAGTGGTTATACATTCATACATATATAAATATAAGCAATTTTATGTACATATGAATTATTAAATCAGTAATAATATAAAAAGAAAAATTAAATCAGTCTTTTTTATAAATTAAAAACTAAATAAACAAAAATAAAAAACATAAAAACAAGTGATATAAATTCATTTAAAATCACAATTCGAGTTCATTGGTCAAAAAAGCGAAATATAAAAAAATAGGTACTTTGCACTTTTGAAACTTGTAAGGATACGAAAAAAATTGTTTGCCCGTGTTAGTTTTAACTGGTGCTTTCCTGACAATCGTACAGGTGTAAGGATACCATATTTTTTAAATGAGTTTCGGTACATTGGAAGGTATAACAGTTTTTACATTCATCTTGTAAAAATGAGCGGACAATGCAAATTGATGTTAAAATTTTATGACTTAGCTTATTTCTTTTCTTCGAGCGAACATCAGTAATGATGGAAAATATTCTTTCTGCATTGGCATGTGGCAGTGATAAAGCAAAGGTAGCTAATTTCGACAAAAGGGGGAAAATGAAATTATCATTAAAATTTTTCATTTTGATAACTTTACTCCAAAACTTTTCCATGTCCATCTTTAACAAATTACCTATTTCTTGCTCTGAAAAATTAAATTCGAAGGATATCCACTCATGTAGAAGAGAATTAGCGTCCACTTCTAAAATTTTCGAAATATTTTTAAATGAAAATTCATTTTTACTTCCTTTTTTTCCCAATGCAATTTCAGGATTTAAGAACTCCATTTCTGTAAATATTTCTGTTTTGAGGGGTAATCTTTGCTGTATTTCTTCCAAGGCTGTAATATAAAACTTCAGACAGTCCATTCTAATTTGATTTGCAGTTGAGTTTGGGATAGTCTTTAGAAGTTCGTTACACTCAAACCCAAGGTAAACTTCTTCAACAGGCAGAGATATATGTGGTGATCTTACATCACAATTAATACTAAGCCCAGATTTTTTTATAAAATTTTGACCCAAACTTAAAAAAAAATTTTTACCGACTCGCGCTGAACAACTTGAATTAATGGCGCTTTAGATTGAAAAAGGGCGTTTAATGAATTAAAATAATTCAGAACGTACTTGAGAAAGTGTAAATATACCTTATTGCATTCGTCATTGAGCTCAAAAAAAAATCCTTTCGTAGATTTCAACTTATCTTGTGTGGAAGCTTGTTTAAAAAATGCTAAAAGTACAGCCCAATTGTCTAATACACTTTCTACGCACTTTTGGTGTGACAGCCATCTAGTTGCAGAAGTCCGCAAAATTTTCTTCTTTTTCTCTTTTAGCATTTCCTGCAAAGCTTCCAATTGTGCGCATCTCTTGGAACTTCCCGAAACATATGAACTGATCTGCCGCAAAAGATCCTCAGGTGCTCTCGGCAACTCTAGACAAGCCTTACTAGCGATAATTGCTGCCGAATGACATAAGCATTTTACAATTATTGAACTTGGAATGTCTCTAATTAATCTGGATGAAAATGAGTTATGTTTACCGATCATAACATTTGCTCCATCACTACACATGCCTTGCAAATTGAAAAATAAATTATTTAGAAAATTATGCAGACGACCAATATAAATATCGCTCTATTTACCAATTATGTTGCCAAATGGAATTCCATTTGATAAAATGCATTCTCTAAATGCATTATATAGCACTTCTGCAGTGCAATCAGTTCCTATTGGCAATAAATCTAGCAGTTTAACGACAACTCGCTCACTTTCTTCGTCGAAAAATCTGACGAGGACGCACATATGCTTATTCAGGGCGATATCTGTGCTCTCATCGATCATCACAGAAAACCTTTTCACTTATTTATTAAGTTGTCTTTTTCTACTTTAGCAATTACATTTTTTTATTACACTGGTACATTTTTGCCTTCCAAGCTCGATACTTTTTATAATCTCTGAATCTGGCACGATTTCCTTCAAAAGTGGTATTAGATGATCGACCACTTGCAAAGCCACATTGTGCTCAGCGAAAAACATGCTGAGTTTTATTTCAAAAACTTTCTTGGCTTTTTCAGTTGATTCTCTGCTTTTCTTTTTTAAAAACGTATCCATTTTGCTTGTCTTCTTCAAAGAGTTCACATTTTTTATGTGTATCTTTCTTTCTGCGTGCTTCAGAAGATCAGACTTTCCGCAATTTAAAATTTTATTGCACGCAGAACACTTGCATTTGAAAGGTTCATCAGAAACAGCTTCTAGCCAACCTTTAAAGTTGTCGTCCTCTAGCCATTTGTTGCTGAATTTTTGTTTTCTGTACTTTTTGGTTTCCTCAAAGCACGCAGAGGAGTCTGAAGAATACGAAGAGTTCATTCTGCAGACTAAATTCATATAATAATTACATATACCTATAAGAAAAGCAATATTTCACAAATTTACCTTAAAATCAAAGCTGAAATGGCGGCAAGCGGGCACAGAAATCTGACAATTTGTAATGTTACCGTATCGACAAATTTATTAGTATGCTGTCACAAATCGAAGCAGGTTGCCAAATTAATATATTATTGCCATATTATTGAAAAGTCCCTACATTTTATTGATTTCAAAAAATCTGTCATTTTTTCCCTACGGACATTTTTTTTGGAAGAAAATCCCTACGAGTAGGGATTTATCCCTACATATAACATCACTGCCTCCCATACAAGCCAAATATTAAAAATCTATTAGTTCTGCTCCTAATAACGGTATTTAAACAAAATTTAATACGTCGGTTTGGTGTGCATTTCTTAAGTGCTGCTGCAAATATCGGCGGGATTGGACAAAGGGGCGTGGTACCTCTCATACAAACCACAAATTAAAAATCTATTATTTCTGCTCCTGATAACGATATTTGAACAAAATTTGGTATGTCGGTTTGGTGTGCATTTCTTAAGTGCTGCTGCAAATATGGGCGGGATTGGACAAAGGGGCGTGGTACCTCTCATACAAACCACAAATTAAAAATCTATTATTTCTGCTCCTGATAACGGTATTTGAACAAAATTTGGTACGTCGGTTTGGTGTGCATTTTTTTAGTGCTGCTGCAAATATGGGCGGGATTGGATAAAGAGGCGTGGCACCACTCATATAACCCAAAAATTTAAATCGCCATATTTTGGGCATTTTTTTACCTACGTCGATGATATTTGGTACATATGGTATTGGCAAAATTTGGAATACGTACCAGGAGAAAAGTGGGTGGGACCACGCCCCTTTTTAGGAAAATTAAAAATCGTAATATAGTCTTAACTACTGGACCGATCGTCATTAAATTTTCACAATAGAATATATAAATACTTTTAATTTTATTTTATAACGAGGGGGTAGCGAAGCAGACCGGGATTAGCTAGTTAATATATATAATTTTTACTCTATCCAACAAAACATTAATATATAATTTTTTACTCAATAATTAAATATAATCAAATTCCTTATGATTATTAATTGAAACTTTATCTTTATAAATATTACATAGTTTTTTTTTATACCCAACACATTAATTAATATATATAATCTTTACTTTAATTCTTTAAAATATAATTTTAAAATATGATGTACTTTTCAATTATGATATTATTATGATGTACTCTTAATGATATTGTACTTACAAAATAGTTTTTGGTCTACAATTATTAGTAATAATTCTATAAATTTTTTTAATTTTGCATTTTATGGATATAATTAGTGACTTTAATAATAAAATTTTGAATATTTTATATGTGACTTAACAGTTTTTAAAAAAGGGAGGGAAGTCATAAATCCCTGTAATTTTTCATTTTATATTTTTTATTACTAGTAAGAATAATCAACTTAGTATTGATTATTCTTTCTGAAAAAGGGAGGTGTAGTGTGTTTGACTAACCACCACTGCATGTATTAAGTGAAACATAACGCTTTTGTTATTGTTTAAATAATTGTCCACATTCCGACTGCATGATGAGAATGTATTGTGCTGATCATGCATATTCCCACACATACTTTGTGTATTTGTTAGTTTAAGCCATAGAATGTTTTAGCATTACTAAGATTAAATAAGAAATTATAAAATTTTTACATTTATTTGAGCATGTACTCAAGTATTTATGTTTTATATTTTATTTATTTGTTGCGGGTTAGCAATATCTAGATATATATTTCGTTGGTAGCTATACCAATTCATCAGAAGATGTTTTACCCTTTATGTTTAAAAAAATTTCAAAGCTCATCTATTTATACAAAAACTCACAAATATATTTTTGTGAATTACAAAGCATAAAAATAGCCTTTAAAAAATTTCTCAAACACAAACAACAATAATTTTCCATTATGAATGTGTTTACTTTTCTACACCTATACAAAAAAAAAAAAAAATTTTTTTAAACATAAAGGGTAAAACATCTGATGAATTGGTATAGCTACCAACGAAATATATGTCTAGATATTGCTAACCCGCAACAAATAAATAAAATATAAAACATAAGAAATTATAATTAAGTTCACAATTGTGTCTCAAACTGCCGCACAAGCGGCTGTCCAGAACTAAAATATAATACAATCAATAATGTTCAACCAACATGAAATAATAAAATAAATAATATAAAAGTAACATAATATAAAAATAAATCGTTTAATTTCAACATCTATGAATATAAAAATAAACTAATACAAATAATAATATAACAACAGCTATGTGCGATGCAATGGAAGTTCTAGTTGAAAGGACAAGATCCTATTAAAAATATCGAAAACTGTTTGGGATGATAATCTGCGTAAAATTTACGCATGCTCTTGAAAAATATTGTTATTTCTCTTTATTTATAATGAATTCGCCGTCGTACTCTTTAGACATCTCAGTCGTTGATCATAGCCTTAATGAGACACATGTGTCGCTGCGGTAGGTGTTCCCAATTTTGAAATATAACGGGTATGTGAGTCAAAATTACGCATGATTATCTTTTTAAAATCCGAAAATGCCTGAAGAAATGCCAAAGAAATATGAAGATAATCTGCGTAAAATTTACGCATGCTGAAGTTGTTATTTTGTTTTTGTTTTTTTTTTTTATAATAAATATATATAAACATACCTAAAAGTCGGGTATTTTTACTTCACTTATATTGAAAAAAGGAATCAAGATTAGTTTATTTTAAATTGATCAACAAAATGCTTCTATTTAGCTTTCCAAGAAGCATGTGTAAATTTTACGCATGAGTATCTTTAACGTATGTTAGAATATGATTATCTTTCTAGGGTTAAAAATACGTTTCTCTAAAGACGTTCTCCATTTAGTTAATGTATCCAATCTACTACAACAAAATATATTGTCTCCATTAGCAAATATAAGTACGTTAACATGTCAACTAGCTGATCAAATTATTTAGTTTTTAAGCTCTTGGTAATTATATATTAGGTACTTATATAACCTATACAAAATGATTTTTTTTTTCCAAAATAATTAATTTAAAAAACTCAGAAAGGTATATCATCACAGACTGCAGAGCTGGTGTTGGCTGAAGTGGTTAGCGCGTTGATTATTAAGCAAACAATGACTTGGGGCCTGAGTTCAAACCCTGGCCAGAGCAAGTCAATCAAAATAATTAATTTCTCTAATGTACATTATTGAGACATTCTATTAATTCTTATCGGACTATTTAAGTGATGAAGGCATAGCACTGGTCACTAAAAAACTGTTCCGGCAGCGATTGATGCTATCCAAGCTTATGTACACAACATCGCCCTCCTTCGTCGGTTAGCAGAAACATCGGCGAAGTAAAACAATTAATAAAATGCTTGCTAATACAGCTTAACAAAGTTAATGCGTCTACTTAACACCGGAGGCGCCTCAACACTGCCTCAAAAATTAACATAACGCGCAAGGCAGAGTTGTGAAAGAGCTAAGCCTTCTAAATTTTCAACATCTATCTTCTCTACCCTATACCTCTCCCTGAGTTCCGGCACAGTGCACTGCATACGTAGGGGTCATCCCCTGAGTGCTGGTCCTAATAAAAAAAAAAAAAAAAAAATCATCACAGACTGCAGAGCTAAAAATTTTTAAATATAGCCACGATTAACAACATTCCAGTTTTTATTTGCAAAATTTTCTTTTTCTTTGTCCAATTTTCTTGACATTAACATTTTTATTCAAAACCACACGGAACTCTTAATCTGCACACAATTTTATGTTTTCCGAGTATATTATTGCTTACATACGTTTCACGATGTCATGCTAAAATATCGATTTTTAAGTATTGAAAATTAAAATTTAAATAAAGAAAAAAATTTTGTGTAATTGGATTTTGTGCATATGAAATATTTTGCAATAAAAAACTTTAATTTATTATTAACAATTGGATATAGAAATAGAAATACAGTTTATAACGGATATAAGAAACCCAAGAAATTCAAAGAAAATTTTTCTTATATGCGTGTTTTTCCATTATGCCATTATTTTTTATAAGAAACTTATTTCTTATAAGAAATTTGTTTCTTTTAAATGTACTATTATTAATATTTTTTTTGAGATCAATATTTTTTATTATGCTCTTTAATTTAAAAAATAATAAACTTCAACTAGAAATGTATGTATGCAAATGCGAGAAATTAAAAAAAAAATAAAACAAAAAAATTTAACTTGAGACCAAATATAGGCCGTGTAAAAAAATTTGTTATAACAAATGTTTTTAATATGTATTTTCATTATTCGTGCTTGGCAATATGTGTCTTGTATCAGTTATTTTCTTATAAGCGATTTTCTTATACAGAATACTTTTTATATTAAAATATATGGGAAAAGTCATGGTGTTTCTGTAATACTCTCTTATAAGAGGATTTTTGTTATAAGAGATGTCCTTATAACCGTTATATACTGTATGCAAAAACAGAAAAAATCAAACTGCGTTTTATTTTTCGTGGGGAAGGATAACTTAATCTAAATTTTATTGATGATTTATTCCATACTTAAATAAACTGTTTATAGCAAAGTTACATTGTTATGTTTGATGCAAATTTTAAAAAAGCCCCCCCACGAAAATGTAATGATGTATCCGCACCAGTATGGAATCCAGTTAAAATATATGAATAAACTTGAGTTGCATATACATAATTATACAACAAAAAAATCTTTATATGCAAATTTTATAGTTCGGTGATGTTTTTGCAAACGATTTTATAGTAAAACTGCATTAACCTAATTAAAAAATATGTGTAATTTTGAGAAAATATTAATTTTTGTTTTTAAAAATCAACTTGAAATTTACTGAGTTATTAAACTTTAAAATAAATATAAGCTTTATCGTTCGCTCTAATAGTATTTCGTTAAAGTTAGTTCATATATGTATTAATGATTATTTAAAATTATCTTTTAAAATTTTGCGAAGCCAAATGTGAATGTAGGAAACGATTTTTTGGCCAAAATAATCTGTATTAGTATATGTACATATTTTATTGTTGGTTTGTTTGTTTGTATATCCCTTATAGGTAGCTAAAAGGGAAGACCTATCGTCTTGAAATTTTGGAACCGTATGATCGGCCAAATAGGTAATTTTTTTTCTTAATATTGTTGAGGAAGGGGTACTCGCCATACAAATAAATTAATATCAATCATACATACATATATGTATCTCCGCAACTAAATCAATTAATGTTTGAAATTTTCTGTGGGTTATTCTAAGAACGAATTAAAGCCGCGGTGCCCGCAAGTTCCTTATGGAAGAGCAAACACCAATACATTTAAAGAAAAACATATTTTTATTCAATATTTTTTGTTGTAAAAACAAATACATGCAAAGAAAACACAAAAAATATATTTCATATATTTATTTCATATCATACCCCAGTTGGCCACGTCTTTATGACATCTTTAATGATGGTTACAAGACAATAGTAAGTCGTAGAAGACATACTGAAGACAGCTCCATACATATCGTGGACGAAATTTTCATACAAATGGCGGCGAGGTCACCCTTGTCGTTGACCTTTTCCCAATCCATGTTCTTTAACAATTTCATCGAAGACTATTTAAAGTGCAATACCTCCACATTGTCACTGAAGACTAAATAAAGGACAATATCCATCATCTTGTCGTCGACGACCACATAAGCGATAAATTTTATTTCAGTCCTTTTTTATAATTTCATAAACATTTAATTAAATTAACAAACGTAAACATTCAATTGCTAAATTGGCGAAAACGAATTAAGATTTAATTTTTAAAATTTATATAACTGTGTCTTCAAACATCATTGTAAAAATAATAAATATGGTTTAAGTTTAAAGTTTAAAATAACACATCTTCAATTATTTTCCTTATTACTACCTTTTCTGGAATTTTCTTTATTTGTAGTATTTTTAACTCTACGACAAACTGTACGCACCTCTTTCACAAACTTTTCATAGCTCTGGTTTTCGTCCTTTGTGGCTTCTATTTAAATTTTTTTTTTAGATTTAGCTTCCAAAATAACATCAATAATCAAATTAGCATTTAATACATGACCATATGTTTTCAGTGATTTTTCCGAACAACTTCTCCCACTTCAACATTTTTGTCATGCCTTTCCAAAAAAACTAATTTTTGGCGTTGAATATCACGTTGTATAGATCTTACTGAAGACATTTTTACATTTTACAATGTTACTTGTTATAAAAAAAATAGTTTATATATACCACTTACTGACTTACAAAAGTAATATTATTTAATAATATTTATGTAATATTATTTCCACTTAAATGTTCTTTCAACTTCTGATGTTTTTACTCAACTAAATATTAAGCAGCTACGCATTTTATTTCTTATGTTGTCCCTTTTCAAAGTGCCGTTTTTTTTTTTATTTTTTTGGTTTCTTGTTTGCATCTCACATTCACAGACTTTGTCGATCATCTTATTGTTATTAAAGACTAAACGCGTGTATTTGTCGCTCAGATTGTCCCCAACGAAGTTGTATTATAGAGAACAAAGCTTTATTAGAGTTAACGTAGACATTGTCGCTCAGATAGTAATGAACGACGATTTTCTTTATATTGTCGACTAGAAAACCTAACCGACAGACGACATGTCGTGCATTAATCGTCGAAGACAATGTCGTCTACGACGATTTGGCCAACTGGGACGTTAAACAAAAACAAAGCAAAGCATACGAAAGTTTTGTTGCTTTGCTCTTGCGAGTATACAGTGAAGAACGACCAAAAAAAACTAATAAGACAAAGTTGTTTGTGTATTTCTCAATGAGGTTGCTGAAAGATGTATGAGTATATTAAAACACACAGCCTATAGCTAAGAGTATTACAAAAACAAATTAGCATGAAGAGCATAGGGCCTGGGCACCAATGAATTAAAGCTTACGGGAAAATCTGGAGATGATAGTACACGGAGAAAGGGTACCCGCATACAAATAAAATATTAATTTACTTACTTTGCAATTACGTTGCTACACTCGTTTTCTAGAATATCGCCGAACTGTACAGACTTGGACTTTGCAAAACCAATCGGAGAAAAACACACACGTATTTTACCTTTCTAATTTTTTAACTAACATACATATGTATGTATGTACATACATTAGTAATATGTGTAAATCTACAAGTAACGACTTTATAGTTTCAATAAACTGAACCGATTTAACATCTTTTTCAATTGGTGTAAGTTTTGTGAAAATCGTTTGTATTATAAGCTGAAATTTTCTTTGCATATTAATTACATAGATTAACACTCCCGTTGAGGTTGACCATTCAGGAAATGATTTCAAATAAAGCAGATCTAAAAAGTTTGATTGCTCTTGTTTGTTCAATAAATAACAGTTGCTTAATTCACAAAACCTCTTGTATCATTGTATCGATTGCATTATAGTATTAAATACAATAGTTTAAAATTTCTTTTTGGTAATTTTCATATAAAAATTAAATACACAACTACACTTTTATTTCATATGTTTTGCAAAAATCGTATATCATACAATACTAGAGAGTATTTATAAGTATATACTCTCAGAGAGTATTTGTATGGTGCTTGTTCTTATTTTGTCCAGCAACACAAGATTCAAGCCAATACAATATACACTGGGTGTTCACAAGCTAATAAACAGAAGGTGTATTTCGTACAAGATAGACGACACAGTAAATGTACACGAATTCATTTGTTATAAAGACAATTTCAATCTAAATTAATTAATTGTTTGATATTAATTACTTTGTTATTTGTTTAGAAGTTTTTTTGTGCATATTACATAATATTCTATTAATCCCATTGTGCCGCCAGAATTTAATAACTGTTATTTCAATATCAATATTAACACTTGTATAGGCTCTCCGCTTGATCCTTTAATTTGTTTATTTTATTAAGGGTTTTTATTTTAGATATTTATTTATTTCAATTCTTTAATTTTTTGATTTTATTAAATACATTAATATTATTTCAGTTATTTTTGAGATGAAACGTTTTATTTTGGAAACTGTTTTACATAATTTTATTAGATACAATGTAATAACGACGAGGTTGTGTTAATCATGTTTGCATGTAAACTAACAGAAGCTATTGCTTTCATGCTTCTTTTATAGAATGTCTGAAAGCCAATGAATGTTTGAATATGTATATTTTTGTTTTTATTGAATGAATGCGCGGGAAAATTGTAGTCATGTGGACGAACAAAATAAAATAAAGGAATTTTTTACGATACGAGTATTGTGACATGTTTAGCAACTAAAGCGTCCTTTTGCCGGTCGCCATTCATCCTGACTCCTCAATTTCAACGACTGACTCGCTGGCGCACAGTGGCTAGAAATTTTTTCGTCGCCACAATACGACGATGTATGTATGTATGTGTGGATGGCGTAGCATATTGCTTTCGTATAATTTTTGTTGCACATATACATACATATATACATGGCAGCGTCAAGTTGTAGACAATGGAACATTAATAAAATCTTTCGGCTCGATTATGAAAAGTAATCGAATAAAATTTTATTTGATTTGCAGAAACTAAAAAAAATTTTATTTGAATTAAAGTTGACTTTTTAATGATATAATTATAATGCTACGAGCACATAAATGCATACATACTCTTATATATGCATACATATATACATATGTACATATATGATATATATATATATATATATATGTATATACTAAATAACCCGGCAAACGTTGATTTGCCATACAAAATATTTCTATTGCATATTTTGGGTGTTATAAAAAATAGCGAATGTATTGTGTGTGACGTGACCGTCGATGAAAAAATACCAAACAATAATTTTGTTCTGTTTGAAATACGAACGACGACGATTCAAATTTAATTTCTTGCCGACTTTCGAGCGTTTTTAAAAAAAGACACGTTGTGATCAATTTCAGTGGTCAGATCAGTCTGTTCTTTATTTATTTTAATATTTGTTAAGAACTTAATATGTATTACAATTTTTGTTTACTAAGCTTAAAATTACCTTTGTTGGTTAATATTTTTATTTATACAAGTGTTTATTGATTAATCAAGTTTTTTGATTTAATTGTTGTTAAATATGCTAAAATGCTGATTAGTTACTTTGGGAATATTATGTATTGTGAAATGCACCGGGAATATGAAATTGGGTTACTGTTTGGCTTTATTAATTTGTTTTAAAAATTCCTCGAATTTATCAGGTTCATTAGACTTCATATCAATCTAATTACTTGTATATGTAACTTCTCCCCCCTTTAAATTAGAATTCTCCTGAATTCGTTTATTCAAATTTATTTTATTATATTTTAACTTTGTTCTCCAAATGGTAGTTATTAATATTATTGTAAGTATGATAAAAATGTTACACCCGTATATAACTTTATTGTGATTTTTTAAATTAGAAATATTTTCGGAATTTATTTTATTTTCTTCATCTATTTGTTCGAAAGTAAGTTTTTCTGTAAAATTCTTTATATCATCATATCACAAGCGCATAATATTTCCATCGAATTTTTCAACTAAGTTTGAATAGTAATAATCCTTAATTTCTATTGAACAGTTGTTAAATTGAATTAGATAATTTCCATTTAATATACTTACATAGTATGATTTTTATTACATGTATTGTTTACAAATAAATTTACTGCGTTTTTAATAATGATTTTTGTTTCGTCTAATGCTATTATTTCTAATTCTCTATTTGTTATTAATTTACAATTTTTTGTTAATATACAATGAGTGCTGGGTTTTAATTGTCTAAAATGTTTATTCTCTTCAAATTGCATAGTTTTATTTTTATACGTAAAAACTTCCTCTATTCTGGATTATATTTCTTTTTGATTTTTATTTGGTAATGGTACAATTTTTCCTATTTTCGCTTGTATGAACAATTTTGGTATTTTAATGCTTAGTACTAAATAAGTATTATTAAAAGTTGCTATTCCTAATTGCAAATATTTTAATTTATTAAAATCAATATTATATTTATTAATTTCATGACTTGTTAAGATATTTGAATGAACAAATCCGTACTTTTCTGAGACTATATTATTCTGAATTTGTCCTATTTTACTTTTTATCAATTGAATTTTTGTTAATTGTTGTAGATACATACATATGTTGTTCGTATTCTTTGTGTATCATTTTATTTATAGTATTAAGACCTTTTTCAATTTCTTTTCTATCGTCTTTCACAATGTTTTTTATTTGTTCTAGCGCTAAATTAAAATGATTGTTTATGTGTATTTGCGTGTTTAAGGTCTCCTCAGTATGTAATAAATCTTTTTTGTATGGTCTGTCTATCGTCGTCATCCATTGTTCCAAATGTCCATTTAGCTACAGTACCTATTGTATTTTTAAGTCCTCGTTTTTGTCTTTTTTCTGTTGGTACTAACGTTATTAATTTATTTCTTGCTTCAAGTAATTCGGCTTGTAGTTTGGCCTTGTTACGTGTTTTCGCTAGTATAATATTGTCTGTCATTTCATTAATACCTAATATTTTCTATTTGTTTAACATCAATTATATATATTATATATATTATATATACTATGTCACTGTCTATTTCCTGGTCTCTTATTTGTAGGTCAATAAATCCTATTTGGTCCGCTAGTTCTGTTAGAATCATTGTGCCTTCACTCGGTCGTGTCCATATCGTCATAAGCAGTATCATGATTAGTATCTGAAAATTTTAATGGTTTTTTAATGTTGTTAGGGTGAATACTTTTCAATTTTTGCTTCCTATATTTTGGTTGCTCTTTGTGCCTAACCGCTTTGTAATTTTTTATAAATCCTTCCGATCTCCTTTCCTCATAATCCTCTCTATTTTTATTTAATCTATTTATGATTTTATGTTTTGTTGCTTCTAATTTTTTTTTTCACTATTTCAAAATCTACTTTATTATCATGTACTTCCTTTGGTGTATATTTTGTCGCTGAATGGAATCTATCATTATAATTTCGAATGGCTTTCTGTATTAACTGTTTAACTGACAAACCTTTTTCTAATTTATACAAAATTCTAAATTTTTCTGCTATCGTATTATGGAATCTTTCCACGTCTGCATTGCCTGTATGGCTATTGGGCTTAGTTAATGAAGTTCTATATTTTCATTGTCCAAAAATTCTTTTATCCTTACGGTTTTAAATTCATTGTCTGCAATTATTTTCCTAGGTTTTCCCAATTTAGTGAAATGGTCTTCTAATTGTTCGATAATTTTAATATGATTTCTATCGTTCAATGGATAAGCCGCCCCGAATTTTGAAAATTTAGCTATGATGGTTAAAAAATGGTATCCTTTCATGACATACGTATCTATGTGTATAATTTCATTTTTTTCTGCCGGTGTTTCTGTAATATTAAATTTTGGTTTGATGGGTTTTCTGATTGATAACGATCTGAATCAACTCCATTAATTTTGGGTAATACATTTTATTTTTTATTTGATTATACGTTTCTTGTATACCTGAGTGCATACTTTCTTTCACATGGTATAATGATATCTGTTTTAGTGCCTCCACTTCGGTTTCGATATCCTGTGCCCTGTTGGTACATTTTATAAATTTTATATTTTTATCATTTGAGAACATCTGTATCAGTTTCTGTTGTACTATATTATACTTATACATGGATAATTCAGAATATATGCCTACCATTCCTTTCGTTAAATATTTTCTAAATATCTCGCCCATATTTTCAAATTCGCTTTCTGCTATGAATATTATTCTTTTTTTTTAAACGTTTATTTATTTACATTTTTGATAAACATTAAACTACATAAACAATAGTTACTTATATAAATTCAAATTATACAATGTCCCATAGAGCTCTCTAGTATAAATAATATTACTAATAATTACTTTTGTAGGTATATACTATATTTTATGTACTTCAATGAAGAATATATTATTTTATTTATTTGCAATGAAAATTTTAAAAAAACATTACAATTTTTTTTTTTTTTAGAGTTGATTTAAGTTTGTCAAAAGAATAAAAGGAAGATAGTATAACAATTATAGATTTAGCCACCAAAATTTTTTATTTTTTAGTCTTCGAGTAGTACGAGATTTGTTATTACCTATACTTGTACTATATCTAAAATCGTTTGTCGTTGAATTACAACAAACACGTTTAACGTTAGCGCGTCTATAGTTATGATAGAATTTTGGGACTAAGTTTTCATTTTGTATGATATTAATTTTATCTAAATATAAAAAGGCTTCTGGAGGTACGTACCCCTTTTCCAATGCATCAATAATATACTCTTCATTTGTATAATATGGAGCCATTATTAGATTATTACTTGAGCATGCTATACATTTTGTGATGTGGTTTCTTATTAGATAGATAATAAAATTATCTATTCTTATTATATTTGATAAATTGTACAAAGTATTGTTAGAAATATACTTTACATAATTGCTTTCTGAAGATCTAAATTTAGATACACAAACCCTAAGACATTTTCTTTCAAACATTCTTAATTTTTCCATATAAGATGGTGAAATATTGAACCAGATAGGGCAGCCGTACGTAATTATAGGTCGAACTAATGTTTGGTACATAATAATTTTGACTCTTATTTTAACATATTTTGAGTAGAATAAAGATTTATATATGAAAAAAGCTTTTCTTGCTTTGTTTAATATCTCGTTTATATGATTATTAAAATATAAGAATTTATCTAGGTAGATACCTAAGTATTTTACTGTATCCTTATTTGGTATATTAATATTATTTGAATTAGATTTGATTCCAAATTGTTTCCAATTTTTCTTTATATTAGCATTACACTTATCAACTGGTGGTCTAAATAGGATTGTTTCACATTTTTGTGCGTTAATTGTCATAATCCAATCAATTGTATATTTTTCTACTGTATTAAAATTGGCCTGAAGATTTTGATTTATTTTTTCAATGCTTCTCTCAGCATGATATATTATAATATCATCTGGGAAGGATATTATATTTTCGATTTCAATCAAGAGATCTAGTATAAATAAATTAAAAAGAATTGGTGAGTTTACTGTACCCTGTTGTAAACCGTTAATAATCTTACTTTCTAAATTTTGATGAAACACTTTAAAACTTTTATTGGTAATCATATTATTGATTAATAAAATTTGGCAGAATGGAAATTTATAATTATTTAGTTTGAATATAAGACCTGGAAACCAATACGTTATCAAATGCCTTTTCCATGTCTATTAGACATGCACCCGTGCAGAGCTTCTTATTCCAATTCCAATTGACATTTGAAGTCAACAATTTTATTGCATTTACTGTGGAATGTTTGTATTTGAAACCAAATTGTTTCTCACTTATTAATTTTCTTTCTTTACACAATGCATTAATATTGTTATTAATACATATTTCAAATATTTTACTAATGTTAGGAAGTAAACTGATAGCACGAAGATTTTTTGGATTACTTAAATCTTTATCCTTTTTAGGTAATATTACGACTTTAGTTTCTTTCCATTTAGTGGGAAAGTAAGAGTTATTTAACATATTATTAAACAAATTACAGTATTTGAAAATAATTTCATTAGGCACATTTTTTAATATAATATTTGGTATGTTATCAACGCCAGAAGATAATTTACCTCTTAATTTCCGGTAAATGTATATTATTTTTTCCCTTGTTATGAAATAACTTGCAGCTTGAGTATCATTCATGTTATCAGATGTTTTTTCGCAGGAAAAATTTATTAAAGTAGTTTGAGTATTTTCATAATTATTTTTTATTTCCAAAAACTGATGAAAATAATTATTAACTTGCGTATGTAATCTATTATTGAAATCTATTGCTTTAAAAGAATGAGTGGACTCTAAATATGCTCCAACAGTATCTAACATTTCCTCTGGATCATGGATTATAAAGTTATTTAAGTTGTCTTTTTCCAGATTGTTTGGTAAAATACCCGCTCTATTTAATAGGTTTTCCGAACTTTCTGGTATTTTTATATTCTGAAGATTTAAAGGTTTCAATTTTTTGAAATTCTTTTTAATTTCTTTGAACATATGTACTGAATCCTTTGGATCTATATTAGTCAGTTTTTCTTGGATATATTTATTAATAGAAACTTGAGAATTTTCTTCAATTAATTTTCTTATCAGTTTTAATTTAGCCTTTAATAAATTAAGTGACGAAACAGGTAGAGTATTTTCTAATCTATTATGTTTTTTAATGCAGTTTAAAATTTTACTTTTTTCTGCATGAAGCTTTTCTATAATTTTGTTGGCTTTTTTTGTCAATGAGTCGATATTTTTATATTTAGGCGTAACTTCTTCTATAGAACCCCCAATTATATTGTTTAGTCTAGATACATGGGAATCAATTTCAGAATTTGATAAATTTCTATCATTTGGAATTTTTGTTTCTCCTTGTAATTTATTTTTAATTTTATTCTGAAATTTTTTCCAATTAGTTTTCTTAAAATTGTATTTTGTTATTTGGGTTTCTGTAAATAATACAAATTCTTGCTGTGCATTGTTCATGGAAGCTCTAATCTGAATAGCATTATGATCACTATCGAAATCTAAGGTTTCAAGATTGTTTAATGTATTGTTTTCCGTATGAATGTAAAGTCTACAATCAGCAATACAAATGTCTATATAAGATCCAGTTCTAGGGAAAGAAGGGAAATTGGACGCATAAAGCCTACATCTGAAGTTTATTTCACTATCTGTTAACCATTCTTTTAGCTTATTTCCTTTCTGATTGTTTGTTGGGTTACCCCAGTCCGTATGTCTGCAGTTTAGATCACCTGCTAATATATAATAATTGTTAATGTTTTGTAATTTTAAGGAATTAAATAATTCATGAATCTCGGTTTTTATAATTGAGTCATTATTACCCGAAGGAAAATAAGCTGAGATAATATTAATTGATTTATTTGAGATCATGTTATGCGAATTATGCAAGTTTCAAGAAAAGTAAATGAGTCCGTTATATTATTCGAATATTTGTAAGATTTTATGTTATTTTTGATAAGTATTGCAGTGCCTCCACCTTGTTTTGCGCCTGTCCTATCTCTTCTGATTATGACGTAGTTATAGAACTCTAACTTGTGTCTAGAATTTAATTTTGTTTCGTTCAAAAGAACAATGTCTGGATTGTGTATATTAAGAAATTGTTGTAGATTATATCTCCTACTTATAGATATTAAAGAATTAACATTTATGTGTATAATTTTTAAATTTTTTGATATTGTATTCTGATTATTATCCATATTTACACACCTACCATATTAAAAATTGTATCTATACGAGATGTTTGTAAATGTAATTGTTTTTGTAAATTAGCTATTTGGTTATTTAAACTAATCATCATACTTTTTAATTCTAACAGAAATGAATTATTACAATTTTCATTTCTAATATTTTGATTTGTATTTAAATTATCATTTCCCCTAACAACACTAGCAAAACTTGTGCCTACATTAGTAAATGTATTGTTAACATTAGTATTTTTATTTTCCAACAATGCTTTTTTCTTTAATCTAAATTTTTGTTAAAGTTGTTTATAGACTTCACAACCTTTATAAGAAGCGGGATGACCATATTTGTTACATACGACACAATATAGCTTATCTTTCTCGTCCGCTGACACATCATTTATAGGGCATTTACCTTTCTCATGGCTTGAGTTACATTTGACACATTTTGTATCAAGAAAGCAATTTGCTGCACTATGGAAAAACCCATGGCAGTTACGACACTGAGGTATTTCAGGACGTCTAATTTGCTCCCATTTCACACAACGATGTAAAAGATCCTTAATATTTTTTAATTTGTTTATGTTGCTTTCTGGAGAGATTTGCACTAGAAAAATTGGCAAATTGTAACCTTTACAGATGATTTTTTAGTAGCGAATTGACTAAATTTTTTAAATTGCAATTCATCAGTTTGAAATTTACATAGTTCGTTTAATATTTCATCCGTAGGTATGTTGGCCTCAAGGCCTTTAAGTAAATACGATTAAGTTTTTAACCCTTTTGGTGTAAATGTAAAAAATTTTGTTTTTGTCTTTTCTAAATAAGTTTTCACTCTGAGAAAATCATTAATATTGTTCATAAATAATTTTTTATTTCGGTATTCTTTAATTTTAAATTCATTGATTTTCAACGCATTTTTAATAAATTCAATTAAATGTTTTGTTTCTATATCCACAATGTTTATTGGTGGCACTTTTTTGTTAACATTTTTACTACTATTAACCACTGTATCATTATTTTTGCTTGTTGAGGGAACATTTTTATTAGTTCTCTGCGCTTGGTTCATTGCTGTAATAGCTGAATTTAATTTTTGATATTTTTCATTGTTCTCTTTCACTTGGTTCTCAAATTTCTTTAACAGGTTTTGATCACATTAATTGTCATTGTCAGTATCAAGAGCTGCATAATAATTGCTTTTGTAATGTTTTGTTGTAGATGAATCCATTTCATTGTTTATTCTTTTTCTTTTATTTTCAATATTAATATTATTACTGTTCTTATTTACAATATTGATATTGTTATTTTTTGGAGCATTATGCTCGCTCATAATATTAATGTTTGCTTACTTTTTAAGTGTTTTTTTTTTTAAAGAAATAAGAAAAAAACAACTGAGTTATAATTGTAGTAAAGTGTTTTTTTTTTTTTATTTTTAAAGAAATAAGAAAAGAAACAACTGGGTTGTAATTGTTTTTAGTGTACCAGTAAACGATTCTGATCTCCGTAATGCGTGTGTCACTCATCACAGTCGCGATCGAACTGTGATGAATATTATTCTTTTATTGTGTAACTTCTTCATTTCTTCCACTTTATTATTTGGGTTTTGTATTTGTTTACTGTTTCTTCCTTAAGCATTAAACACATTCGCCACAGAAGACTACCGACTACCACCTGTCAAAATTAGAATACATGTGTGCATATGAGAATGATTATATTGAAGACAGCAAGGCAACATGGCAAAAGGTTTTTGTCCATGCTACTTTTGTCGTGTAGTCGAATTAAACTAATTTCTATTTCTGATGGTCACAAAACCAAAACAGTGTTGACAATATAACAAAATATGTAAAGCAAATTAGTGATTAGAAATATTTTTTATTGTAAAGTAAAAAAGAAAATTACAAAATGTAAATGTTATAATATATATGCATAAATAATTTTTATTAGCTTTATAGAATATTGATTTGAGTCAAAAATACCAACATTGTTAAAGATTAAAAAAAAATCACAGGGTAATAGCCCTTTTTTACCTAAAAATTTTTGTGTAATTTTTTCGGCGCTCTCTTGATTCCGCAGTTACGGGTATCAAAACTTTAATATATTATTGATCATAAGTCCTACAATATAGAACGAATATAAACGACATATGTAGGTATCATTTCAAAATGCTCTATATAACTCATTTAATTCTTAAAATCATCATTAAAGAAGCATATCTTACGTATTTCATCGGTGACAGCTTTCAAATATACACAAAATTGAAGCATGGTAAGTTCTCTGTACAAGTGAAAAGTCAGATAAAAAATTTTAAAATTGAATTTCACTCGCAATGGGTATATTGTTTTAAAAAATTTGTATACCAGTATAAAGGTATTTTGGAGAAGATTCATATCCACATCGCTTACATATATCCGTTCCATATTCTAGGAATTATGGCCAATAAAAAGTATGTTTTGAACCCGTAACTCCGGAGCCAAAAGAGATCCATGAGATAAATTTTTTCTGTTTATGTTAAAGCGAATCCATACAAAGTAATGTGAGATTCGCCGTATACAATTCGCCCCAACGAACTTTAAAAAAGTAAAAGCGCTAAATATGCACCACTGTAATAGTCGTAAATGAATCGTTGCAACAATTCAGGATCAGCTGTTTACTGTGTATCTGTCGTATCCAAAATAATTAAGTAGCTGCTAAACGGCTACAACGGTAGCTAGCAGCATTTGTGTTCTTGTGTTCGTGTAGTCTGCTGTGGCGAATGTGTTTATACCTTTAATGTAAAAATGATGATTCAAATTCTCTTCTGCAGAATGTATTGTAGCATTGCAATCGCTTTCTTCTTCAAGATTACCTATTATGCTTAGGTCAGAGATGTTATCCTCTACAGTTTTGAGTGAAAATTCTAAAGTGTCTATATTCTTATTCTCCATTTCTTCCGCAACAATGTTCTCATTATTTTGTATCCTACTTAGGAAGTCAGTTACCTTATTATCCTTGCCTTTTAAATAGTCAATGTCGAATTGGTAATCTCCTAGTTTTAAAAGCCATCTCTGACGTCGTGGTGACATATCCTTGCCTCTATATTTTGAATATAAAAATTTAATTGGCTGATGATCCGTTAAGATTTTAAATCTTCTGCCATATACTTATGGCCTGAAATAGTTGATACTCCATATTATCGCCAAAAATTCTTTATCCGTGGCAGAGTAGTTTCTCTCATGGTTGTTCAATGTCCTTGATGCATAACAAACAGCGTGTACTTCCTGCAACAATACTGCGCCCAAGTCTGGGTAACGTAAAATTGGATGTGTACTTATTAGTGTCTTTAATTTTTCGAACGCTTCAATGTAGGTTGGGTCTTTCAGGTTAATTCGTACCCCTTTTTTTCAAATATTTTGTAATTGGCTGTGCTACTTTTGCATAGTCCTTTACGAATTTTCGATAATAGCCGGTCAAGCCCAAAAAACTTTTTATTTGCTTTTGGGTTTTTGGTAATTCTAAATTTTCAATAATTTTAATTTTATTGGGGTTCGGTTTCATGCCGTCTTTCGTTAGGATGTGGCCTAGAAATTCTGTTTCCTTTCTCAAAAAATTACATTTATCAATTTGAATTTTAAAATTTTTACTTTCCAACACATTGAATATGTCTTCAATTGCTTTCACATGTTCTTGTAACGTTTTACTAAAAATCAGGATGTCGTCCAAATAAACTACGCATGTCTTGTTTATAAAATTTCGCAAAACCTCATTCATGAGAAGCTGAAAGGTGGCGGGGTCGTTTTTTAATCCAAACTCGTACAGACCGTGAGGTGTCACAAATGCCGTTTTTCCCCTATCTTCTTCTTTTACTAATATTTGGTGGTACCCCTTTGCCAAATCGAGCGTTGTGAAATATTGGGCCCTTCCAAGTTTATCTAGGATTGAGTCGATGTTTGGAAGGAGATATTTAGCGTCAACTGTTACGTCATTTAATTTTCTATAGTCTACTACTAGACAAAATTTTTGTTCACCCGAATTATCCATCTTTTTCGGTACCACTATGAGCGGACTAGAGTATCTGGAGTAACTTTTTTTGATAATTCCTTGTTCTTCCATTTCTTTCATTTGTTTCCTCACATCCATTTCATGTTGAGGTGGGTAACGGTATCATTTTGAATTGATCTGTTGTTGGGTTGTCGTTTTTATTTCATGTTGAAATTCATTAGTATTGGTTAATTTATCGCCTTCCTTAAATAACATTTTAATAAATCGCTTCAGTACCGTTGTAATTTCCCTATATTCCTCTTGGATTAAATGATCTAGCTTTAATCTGTCTAAATTTAAATCCGTGGCTTCAAGGGCATAAATTTGGTGAAGATTGTAAGGGCTATTTAGAAATTTGCTTTCTTTTTTGTTTAAAATTATTTTTCTTTCTTCGATTTTTATGTGTGCCTTGAGAAACTTTAAAATATCCATACCTATTATAAAGTCATACTTTCTTCCTGTGAATGGCACTGCCTTCCATCTCACTCTTGCGTTATTAGGTAAATTAAACTCTACTAGTGGTACTGTGCACACTTCATAATTTATTGCATCTTTATTTGTGATTGTGCTAAGTACTATTGGGTCTTTTAACTTTACTTTCGGAAAATCTTTTATTTTACTATTTATTAAACTAAAACTGGCGCCTGTATCTGTTAGCGCACTATAACCATTCCAAGGTCGTTTCGTAAAAAAAATGCAAATATTTACTTCTTCTCTACTGCTACTGTTGGCTTGAGTTTCTTCTTGATTTTGCCTGTCAGAGATTAAGCGATTTTGACCAATCTGCGGATCAGGGTGTCCTACCATTTGAAGTCGACTCATTTTTGATTGGATATTATCGATTTCCATTAGTTCAACCTGACCTTGCCTAAATGGGCTTTGGCGACTTTGGCCTGAACCGTGTCTAGGGTTTCCTGTCTGTGGTCTTTGGAAATTAGCCGTATTTGCAAATTGATTGAAGTTGTTAAACCTTCCGTTATTAAAATTATTATTTTGTCTGTACTGCCCAGAATTATTATATTTTATTTCGTTTTGATAGTAAGGATTTCGATTCCATTGCCTTTCTGGAGGTGAGTTGTTAAATCTGTTACCTATATTTTGATTCCTATTTCTACCGTCCGCATATGCGTTACTAAATCGTTGTCCTTTGTCTTGATACCTATTGTCCCATATTTTTGTTTCTTTTATTTTAAATTTCCTATACTCTGTTCTAATGCAATCATCTTCAAATCTTCTGCTTATCATTATTTTTAAAATATTATTTAAATTTCCTTCATTATACATCTTGTATAATAAAACTCTTTGAGTCCTTTCTTTTATGGTATTTATTAACATACTGTCCATATTACTTAGATCTATATAATGGTCGTCTGTATAATACACTGTCAGTTCGTAATGTAAGTTCACTTACATTATTTACTTTATGGTTTGCCACTTTCCTGTATAGCTGGTGTGGTTCCACATCAGGTCGATAACGTAACTTCAGCGTCTCTTTTATTAATATCCAGTTATCTGGTTCTGGAATGTTGAGTATTACATTCTTCGCAGGTCCTTGTATAGTCCTGTAGTAAATTGTTCTTACTGCTTCCTTCATTAACTCGGAATCGTTGATTGTTGATAATAAATATTCTATGCTTCTAAAGAATGAGTTTATTGAGATTTCCCCGGTTCCGGTTCCAGTGATCGTAAGCAGGCTGTTTATTGTTTTTAGTATGATTTCTCTGTTGTTAACGTCTGCCCCACTCCTTTGTTCTAGGTATGCTTGCCTCATGGCTTCCAATTGCTGCTCTCTTCTTGCAAGCTCCTCGACCAGTTCCACAGGTGCCACATGAGGCTGTCCTTCCTCCATCCTTTGGTGATCAAATGCACGTTGTCTTCTTAGATTAATTTTGCACAATTATTTAAGCAGCTTTTACTGCTTTTCGTGATGATTCACTTTATTTTTTTGTAGTTTCTACTTTTTAAAAAATGTTTTCTTGACTTTGGTGGTGTTGGCTTGAAAATTTTATTACTAAGCTTTCACAGCACCAAAACTTGTCTGTACAAATTAATATTCAGAAAATTTTATTTTTAATTTTATTTAATTTCTTTTTTTCGAACGCGGTTCGTATCACTGGATCCTTTTTTTTTTTATCACTAGGATCCTACCGACTGCGGCAATATAATTTCTTGCCGACGTTAGAGCGTTTTTAAAAAAAGACAGATCAGTCAGTTCTTTATATATTTTAATATTTGTTAAGAACTTAAAATGTATTACAATTTTTGTTTACTAAGCTTAAAATTACCTTTGTTGGTTAATATTTTTCTTTATAAAGTTTCATGATCATCATTATTAAGTTTCATGCAGCTCTCTAGTATATAAAAGGAACTTGAGTTATACCAAAATCCACTTTATTCAAATTTAAAGAAACGTAAGACAACAATTTATACCCTGAAGAAACTAATATATTGCAACGCATTGGCTAGACAGATGAACATAATCAGCCCAATCACGAATAATAATTCCGCGTGAGTTTTCTCCCTTTCCCCATTCCTCCTATTATGAATAAAAATCCCGCATGAGATTTCTCACTTTACCTTTTCTACATATTTGTACGATTTTTATCAACCGTGTGAAAGAGAATAAAAGTGAATGGGGAAAAAAGTAGTTATTCTGAATGCCTTTGAATACAGTTTTTTCCCTAAAAATATTTCACTTAGAAAACTGAAGGGAGTTTACATAAAAATGTAAGTAATTTTTAATAAAACACAGTTTAAATAAATAAAAAAAATATTTAATTGTTTATTTAGGTCGAAGAGCACAAATAAAGCGCAATTGCAACATTTGGTAACATTAATGGAATCCATTGCAGCCATTGCCTGTGGTTTCCATAAAGGTAGCAAATACCTAGTAAATACCGAAAAGCCGGTTTATTTACTCTATAGTACTTTTGAAACCTGTTGCAAGCTAAAAACTTTAAATCGAGTAATTAATTGTATTTACATATGTACTTACAGTGACAGCGGCAACTCAAGAGGATTAGATGCATCCCGCAACTGCCTTCTGGTGATCCGTTGGTTATTTCTTTCTTGGTGTTGTTCTTCAACAACAAGTGCTCGTAAAGTTAAATTATTCATTTCAAATTTTTTTTAACACAAATTAATTTATATATAGACGTATGAAAATTAATATTATCAGGCTCAATTTCAGTATTTTTTATTTTTATTTAATTATCTTTGCACACACAAAACCGCAAATTGGAAACAAAAACAAGAAAATTATATGCCAATAAGCAAAACAGCTGGCTTCAAAATTCAGTGATGCCACTTTTTAACTTTTTTGTTCCCGCGGAATTTATAATTGGAGGAAATTTTTCTCGAGAAAAGTATTTTCCGTGGGAGAGAAATTCCGAGGGAATATTCGTGATTGTAAATTTTAGTGCATTGTTGCAGAGTTTTTATTATATATATTTCGCTGACGATTCTGCTAAGAGGCTGTGCACATATTACGTAACGCTGCTTTCAGAGATTTTATACCCCCCACCCTTCGTAACGATTTTTACTAATTTTTCAGTGCAAAATTTCCAATCAGTAACAAATCTTTAACCCCCCCTCCCCCCTGGAGCGTTACGTAATATGTGCACAGCCCCTAACCGACGAAAAAGGGCATAGGGATTGAACACAGATTCTTAGTTTGCGCTAACAGAAAAACGTCAATATGCTTAATAGTCGTATGTATTGTGTTAAATCAAAAACAAATTGTGTAAATGTGAACTAAAATAAATTATTTTGACAATCAGTTTATGTATGTATATCAGTAGGGCTGAGATTTTCATGCATTAAAAAATCGAAAATATGCGCTTAAAATATGCACTAAAAATACAAAATATGCACTAAAAAAAAAAACTTAAAAAAAATATATAAAAAATCGTTTTTTTTATTTTATAAAAAAAAAAATAAAAAATTCAGTCTATTGTTCTTCAAAGGTACAACATATTTTAAAAACTTAAATAACTAATTTAAATTTTTGTTTGTATAAACAAATAAATACTTTTTTCATATTATCAAAAGTAAAACTTTGTCTGTTCGGACGTAAACAACTTTTGTACATAGAAAATGATCTCTCAACGTCAACCGAAGTTACAGGAGCATACTTGAAGGAAGCCAATTCATTTGTAGAATATTCATTTTCTAATTCAGATCCCACATTTGATTCCAGATCTAAAATATTTGAAATTTTTTTCATTTTTTGAAATCCTTCATTTTTTGGCAAAACACTTTGTATTTTTGTTTTAATATGTTGGGCTGTGCTTCCTTCCACATTCTTAATTTTACTTTCTGCAATATCAATTAATTTGACTTGAGTATTAAGTGAACTAAATCCCACCATTTTTGTTATTGTCTCACCAATATATCCGTAGTTCGAAAATACAAATGCTAATTGACTTTTGATGTTATTTAATTTAATTTAATATTTCTTTTACTTTTTTAATTGCATACGAATCGGTATCAACAAGCTCTTCAATAACATTCTTAACTTGCGCAAAGTTTTTGGAATAGTATTCTATAGCATCTAGCCAGGTTCACCATCTTGTTAATACTGGCTGCGGTGGAAGGGGAATCAAGTAGGGTTCCCACCGTTTTTTTTTTTTTTTTGCAATTAAAGTACATTGATTGTTAAAGGTTAGGAAAAAAAAGTACACAGTATAAAAATAAAGTACAATTTATTTTTCTTTATTGCTATATTTGAAAACGTATTTTTTAATGCTTTTCGCAAGTTTTATCAAATAATTATCATATTTAAATTAAAGTAAATAATTAATTCATTTTTTATCAGATTCAGAGACGCTTTGTTTCTTTCGTCTCGCCATTTGCTCTTCATTACAGAAAAAACTCTCTCTGTGAATGCTGACGTAGTTGGAATAGAAATTAAAAATTAAATTACTTTATACAAATTGGATAAATTATCATCAGTCTTATTAAATAATAGCTGCCATTTACTTGCTGTAAATAATTCTGCAAAACCTTCAGAACTGTATATCTGATCATAAATTTTGTTTAATGACGCAATTTCTCCATAAAGATCATCCATATTTATATTAAGTTTTTGCAGATTTAAATTTTCGTTTATGCTAACATTATTATTAAATTCAACTTTGCTCTTTAAATTTTTATTGCTAATTGTAAATAACCAGTTTGTATTTTTAAAATAAAACCATTTATTCAGGTACTCTAAGGTGTTGGAGGATTCAGGATATTGCGCAATGTTGAAGTCCAGAAAATGTTTCCAGCCAGGATCAAATAATAAGACGTGTCGTAAAAATTCAAAGATAATTTTATTTTATATAATACGTCTTCTTCGTTTGAAAGT
Source organism: Lypha dubia (assembly GCA_947311025.1). Taxonomy (NCBI): domain Eukaryota; kingdom Metazoa; phylum Arthropoda; class Insecta; order Diptera; family Tachinidae; genus Lypha; species Lypha dubia. The sequence goes on from OX371260.1 coordinate 75,051,822, forward strand.
TAAGTTAGAATAATCATACAAATATTTTATACATCAAATATTAGGAAAAAATATTTTACATTTAAAACCATAGTATGTAGTTGTTTTAGAATTACTGACATTTGATTTGAATAAGGTTGAAACAATTTCACAACAATCTTCCCCTCAAGTCAAATGCGTTATGATTAATAAATATTTATAAATACAAGTTTAGTTACAATCAATATTTAAAAGTTTACATCCATTGATGTGTTTTTGTTTGTTTAAAACTTTTGTTACTGCCTGTTTTTAGAAAATGAAAACAAAATAGTGAGTGAGAATTTATATTGAAAACAAAAACAAATTTTCGTATTTTATTGTTGTTTTCAATATAAATTCTCACTCACTATTTTGTTTTCATTTTCTAAAAACAGGCAGTTAATATGTCAGCTGCGTTTTCCTCAGATGTCACGTACTGTATATCGATTTCTTTTCCGTCGTATTTTTCTCGGATATAATGATAACGAATATCTATGTGTTTGCTTTTCTTTTGAACTGCAGGATTTTACACCATAAAAGCGGCCCCTTGATTATCACAAAATATGATTGTAGGTTCCTTGATGGAATCTTCAAAATTCAGCTCTTTAAGTAAACATCGTAAAAAAGAGACTTCCTTGGTCACTTGACATGCAGCAATATATTCAGCCTCCATTGTGCTGAGAGCCACAACCGATTGCTTTCGTGATTCCCAAGCTATAGGACCACCTGCATTGAAAACAACATAGCCAGTAGAGCTGTGCCAAATCGTTCCTTTTGGTGAGCGCTCCTTTTCGTTCAATTCAGAGGACCGGACCCGTTCGTTCATTTCGTTCCACCGCTCCTTTCGTATCAAATGCAACACTATTCAAACTAAAGTATTGTTTTGTTTACAATATTTACATACACACACATTTATATCCAAAGAAATGATAAAAATAAAAAAGTTGTGTATTATTGAGAAAGTTTGCAATATTTGCATAAATTGTTTTAAATCCGTAGCTTATCAGTAATAAAGTTAAAGTTGAACTTACTTTGTATGTGAAATTGTATTAAATTAACAAAATTGTATTCTGTTTTTGTATATAACGAAACAAGCCTGTTTTGTATTTAGCTACAAGGTTCCGGATAAAAAACACTAATCTTAAGCTACGTTCACATTTAACAAACATTTGCCGGAAAAAAACGTAACCAAGAAAGAAGCTAATTATTTATTTCTTGTAATTCGGATATTTTTTTAATTATGGGTTCCTATATTTTAAAAATACTTTTTTGTAGAATGATTAATTTTATTTTGTAACATAAAAACCAAGTTAAATGACACTATCCCTCAGCAAAACTAGTGGTTACGTTTTTTTTACAAATATTTAATAAATGTGAACGTAGCTTTATGTGATAGAAAATTTAATTCTAAAATATATGTTATGTATAAAAATACGGCGAAAGTCAATAAATAAATGCTAGAAGATATGTAAAAGGTTTTAAATCCGTAGCTGTATCGCTTAACTAACTTTTTTATATTTAAAATTTTATTACGCAACTGAAATAAAATATTAGTTAATATGTCTACATTTTAACTATGTATATAAAAATATATAAAAGCTGGACATGTAAATGCTGGTGTACATGCAGATTAAAAATATGTACCCATTGAACTATAATATAAAAAAAAACTAACAAATTGTTACGCTAATAATGTAATTTCGTGTTGGTCACACTGAAAAGCAAAAGCTAATCATAACAAAATACCATATGAGCGAACGAATGTACGAAATGAACGATGAAACCAAAACACCAAACTAAACCGCTCACTGAGCCAAAAGCGCTCCGTAAAGTAACCGGCTCCCTTCGTTCACTTCAGTGATTCGTTCCTTTGTACCCGTTCGTTCCGGACCGACACAGCTCTAATAGCCAGAATATGACTTCGTGTCATAAGTGTCAGTACCCCAATCAGAGTCTGTAAAACATATAAATTTTTGAGTATTAGACGAATAAGTAATTTTACCAACAGGGTATTTCTTTAAAAATGTTCAATATGTGGATTTGAGTTAAACTGAGACAGCTTAGAAACAACGTGTGCCAAATCAGGTCTAGAAACTACTGCAAGATACATTAAAGCACCGACGAGACTCTGATAGTTTGTTCGGTCAATATCTTCGATTATAGAAATACTTTCATCCCTTCTTATATATACGCAAGTATCTGTCTGGCATCTTAAAAACCCTATTTCTAATAGAATGTCATTAACTTTCTTGTTCCATTCTCGGCCCGCTTGCTTGAGGCCATTAATTGCCTTGTTCAATTTGCATACCTTATTCGGATAGTCTTTATTTTTGAATGTAGGTGGTTGAGCCATATAAACATCTTCGTTTAAATTTCCATTTAAATACGCTGCCACAATGTCAATGTGGTTAACGAGCAATTTGTGCTTTACAGCTAAAGCAAGCAATAATCTTACTGTAGAATGTCGTACAACAGGTGCAAAAGTTTCCTTGAAATCTACTTGATATTTTTGTGAGCAACCCTGCGCCACTAATCTTGATTTATATTTCTCAATTGTGCCATTTGGATTATACTTTAAAGAAAAAACCCATTTGCAACCTATAACATTTTTACCAATTGGTTTATCAACCAATTCCCAAGTATTATTTTTCATAAGACTTTCATATTCAGAACGCATAGCTTTCAACCACTTTCAACCACTTACAAGCATTTTCGCCTTTTAGCGCCTCGGCCACGGTATTTGGATTTTCAATAATTGAATTTAACATTTCATTACCAGTTTCAGTGCAATAAATTTTTCTCGGTCTTCCGTTATCACCTGTTCTTAAAAATTTTGGTCTGCCGCGTTTTCTCTTATTTTGCAAAAATGGTGTTTCATTTAATTCACCCTCATTTATTTCTACATTTATATCATCGGTTTGTAACATTTCAGTTTCGTCTTCACCTTTTTCTACAGTATCATTTTCAGTGTCCTCACTATCTTCATCACCAACAGTAAGTTGTTGCATATCACTAATATCAACTGGATTTAAATTGTTAACTAGAGCCATATTATTTTCAAAAATTTCAATACCATTAGTTTCATCTTTCAATTCATGAATGTTTTCAAATGACTGTTCACGAGCAATAGTTATTTTCCTTGTAGAAACGTTATACAGACGATACGCTTTTGTATGAAGCTGATACCCAACAAATTTCATTTTCGTGCCTTTGGGAAGAAACTTTCCACCTTTAGGTTTTGGTCCTTTATTAAGTACCACAGCGTCACAACCAACTGTTTTGAAATGTGATACGCTAGGCTTTTTGCCACACCATCTCTCGTAGGGAGTAATATCACCCAATAATTTTGTTGGTTCCCGGTTTCTTAAATACGTTGCTGTGTTAATTGCCTCGCCCCATAAACTTTTCGGTAGACCTGATGAACTCAATAAACATCTTGCCATCTCCACTAACGTTCGGTTTGCTCGCTCAGCAATACCGTTCTGCTGGGGTGAGTAAACAACTGTCGTTTGGTGAACAATGCCCTTTTCAGCAAAGTAATTGTTAAATTTAGAATTTTTGAATTCCTTACCATTGTCACTCCGCACACATTTTATTTGGCGGCCAGTCTGCTTCTCCACAGTAGCAATAAAATGTGTAAATGCGTTGAATGCATAATTTTTTTGCTTTAAAAAATACGTAAAAATAAACCTCGAATAATCATCGATGAAGGTAATGAAGTGTGATGCTCCTCCTACAGATCTCACACCAATTGGACCATACAAGTCCATATGAACCAAGTCTAAAATATTCTTGGTTTGAACATTTTCACATGTTTTATATGGCGATGCAGATATTTTATTCTCGGCACAAGTAAAGCACTGTATTGAATTTGGAATTTTTATATCCAATCCTCTCACCATATTTTTATTTTTTAATTTATTTAAATCTGCCATATTAATGTGCCCAAATCTTTCATGCCATTTTTTCACAACATTTTCGTCAATTGTTCCATTTATAGTTTCAAAATTTTCAATTTGTTTCAAATTTACAATGAACATTTCATCAATTAAGCTAGCAGTTAATATTGTTTTGCTTTGATCACTATTTTTCATCACTGCTTTGTCATAAGTAAATTTTACAACATGATTAGCCTTAATTATTTTAGTTATCGACAGGAAATTAGAATGAAGTTGAGGTACATACCAAACATTATTTAATGTAAGTGTAGTAAAGTTTGTTTTTATCTTAACTTTTCCAACACCTTTTGCCAAAATTACTTCACCTGAAGCTACAAATATTTTTTGAGTTTTCTCCGTTAACGTAATGAAATAATCCTTGTTATTCACCATATGAGATGATGCACCGCTATCGAGTATCCACATTTCCCTGAAATGCTGTTTATTTTCTCTTAGCGAACAAGCTAAATCATCTCTTTTATCATACGCTTCCTTACACTGAGATCTAATGTGACCTTTTTTGCCACATCGAAAACATTTAATGTTATTAGGGTTGTATGCATTACCATCACAATTCTTCTTCACATTTTGGTGATTAATTTTGTTTGTTGAATTTTTAAAATCGTTGCGTTTGTAGTTGCTGTTATTATTAGAAATATGTTTATTTCTTTTTCTATCCTTGTGCGAATCAGCTGCAAACACATTTTCATTTGTTTCGCCATTTTTTTGCATTGCCGCATTTCTTCCTCAAAAATTTTCGAAATAAGTCTGTCACATTTTGGTAATTCATCACGGCTTTCTATAGCCACAACAAAACCGTCCATTTCTTCAGGCAAGCTACATAATAACAAAATTGATAGCAAATCATCATTTAAATTAATTCCAATTTCTTTCAAACCATCAACAATCGAAGCAAATTCATTTAATTGTGGAGTAAATTTTTCATGGTAATTAAACTTAAACCGCACTAATTTTTTAAATAAGTTTACCTTGCGTGATGCAGTATCTGCCTTATAAATAGAGCTTAAAACTTTCCAAGCATCTTTGGAGGTTCTACAATTTTTTATGTAAATGAACTGACTCGGTTTGAGAGTTAAATTTATTGTTGCTAGAGCCTTGGAATCTGCAGCGTCCCATCTACTTGCATCTGCAGCTGGACGATCCTTCAACAGTTTGCCAAAGATCTATAGTTATCAGAAGACTTTTTACCTGTATACACCAAGTTGAATAATTGTCACCACCAAGCTTTTCTATACCATTTACAGCAGCTGCCATATTCCTTGTTTGTTGGATAAAACAATTAAACCAAAGACGAGACCAATTCAATCTGACCTCAATTAAACGATTTTCTACTTCTCAGCTCCTGGGCCCATAACCTTTGTTGGAGGATTCAGGATATTGCGCAATGTTGAAGTCCAGAAAATGTTTCCAGCCAGGATCAAATAATAAGACGTGTCGTAAAAATTCAAAGATAATTTTATTTTATATAATACGTCTTCTTCGTTTGAAAGTTAGGTTAGAATAATCATACAAATATTTTATACATCAAATATTAGGAAAAAATATTTTACATTTAAAACCATAGTATGTAGTTGTTTTAGAATAACTGACATTTGATTTGAATAAGATTAAAACAATTTCACAACATAAGGCTTTATCGATAAATAGTAAAAAATTCATGCGAATTTCCCTGATCAGTTCCGGTGCAGACAAAAGGTTAATTTTTTTTAATTGTTTCATATCCAAATAGCCATGACATAGTCTTAAGAAAGAATCGCCACTGTAAAAAAACGTCAACAAAAATATAACCCGAATCTATTTTGAATTGTAGATAAATAAAGTATTTTGGAGTACTTTATTGTTTCTATAAAGTAATAAAAAAAACGTACAATACTTTATTATAAAGTACGGGTGGCAAGCCTAGAATACATTTCTTTAAAAATTGCTACTCGTGAAGGAGCCTTTAAAAATATTTTTTTCCCGTATGAAACCAATAAATCAATATTATCGAATTTTGCTTCTAATTTCCTCTGCAACGCGGTGTAACCCATGTACCAAGCAGGTAGCATTAAGATATATATGTATATAAGAGTAGACTGGCAAGGAATACTCTCATTTATGTATGTTTTAAAGAAATTTCTTAAATTTTATGCTTCACATAAGTCCATACAAAACTTATTTGTTATCTCTGTATGTTTAAGCAGCGATTGGGAAGACTTTTCTGTAACACGCTCGAGCAGCTCCTTGTGTTTTTGACTTTTTAAGTGTTGCTCAAGCAAAACCTTCCTTTCGTGACTTACGAATTTATTGCAAACTTTGATCTAGTCAAAACCTTTCAAATGATACCAAAATTGTCCTTATACGTTGAGAAATGCTAAGGGAAATCGCACATATGTATATAAAAACTTCAGAGGCCAATTACTCGAAAACTATGCGTTTCCGAGAAAGTTACCACATGAAATTTTCGTCTTATGTTTCGATTTTCTATCGCCCCATGTAATATTTTTTCATTTCGAGCTGCGTCACTAAACTAGATTTGTTCCCTTTATTACCTATAACTTTTATATAATAAAAAATATTTAACACGAAAGCAGAATAAATTTTTTTTTTTATTTACAACTTAAAAATTATTTATTTATTTATTTTGTCTGACGAAATCACGAAAACTTTATCACAAATGAGGTATCAAGGCAGATATGCTAACACAAGTTTGCATTAATGCAAACCTGTATAGTTTGCAACATTTTCATTCTTTAATTAAATTCTTCATAAATGCAAACAAAGTCTCACAAATTATGAACAGCTGACAACAATGGTAAGGTGCGTTTAATTCGGTATACAAACTTGCGTTTTTTTTTCAATCTATGTCCCCTTTTACATATTGGTAATTGAAAGGAGACATATGAAGTTTGTTGGCGAGGGGTAGAAGGGATAGTGTGTGTAGTACACGTACCTCTGTACCGGACATTTTTCGTTTTTCTCTTTCACTCTTCGCATTTTTATGTTGTTGCTTCATATCATTTTACTCACACCATTGGCATTTTAGTATACTGCATGTGGTGCGAAAAATTATGTGCATAAACAACAACAGCGAAAAAAAACGAAAATACGGGGTACGAACAATTTCTGTCTGTCTATTAATTTCCAATATGTAAAAGCTACATACAAGATCAAAAGAGAATTACAAAAATGCCTGCCCTTCAGTTGCCAATATGTAAAAGGGGACTATTGACCCGCCTAAAAGTTTAGTTAAGCGCAAAAAAGCGCCACGAATGGGGTAAGGCAATAAAGAAATCGACTGAGCCGGTGAAAACGGCTGCAAAATAAGCCGCCGATAAAATCGGCGGCGGCGTGGCTCATTCGGCTTTCCTCTCTAGTTAGCATGCGACATCAAGTTTACTTAACTATATGCGTCTTCTTCTAATGTAAAGCTGTATTTTAAGCAGAGCACCAAAAGAATTTATTGATTTTTTTGTTTATTTGGAAATTTTTTGAAAATTCACTCAAAAATTTCAAAATATGCAAAAATATATATTAATAAATTTAAAATATGGAAAATATATGCATTTTAACAGAAATATGCAAAAATATGCATTTTCACCAAAATATGCAAAAACAAATCGATGCCATTTTAAAGCAAATTTATCGATTCGGAAAGATAATTGGTCGATATCGTTCATAGACTATCGACAAAAAAATGCATTTTCATGGAAATTGCAGCTCTATATATCAGTATATGTTTATATGTATGTATATGTTGCTTTCGAAAAAATATATAAACTGCAGAAAGAACGTAGTGAACGGAAGCGCGCTATATTTCAATAATTTTGGAAACATGCGCTCAGAACATCAAATGTTTAACACAAAAATTTTGTACAAACTGAGCTGTTGTGGACACTCAGGGTTTATGCCAGAAAGCAAAGCATCAGATTTATGCACATGATTTTTATTAATAAAGGAATATAATATTTGTTATCTCTGATAAGAACTTGAATTTAAAATCTCAGTGTATGGGGTTAGTAATAGCGCTCCTAAGCAATCGCGATTTTAGTTGTGAACTCGATTTAATTCAAGCTAAATAGAAATGCGGATTTTTACTAGGGCTTCAGTGTCCAAGATTTTGTGCCTTCAAGGCTTCGCGCGGTTGTAGCTCCTGGCAGGCAGAAATCTATGCTATCACAAGGGCAGCAAAGATAAGTCTATTATGAAGTATCGGAATAAATCTTTAAATTAACGACAGAAAAGCAACCATCACCCGTATAAATTGTGTATACACTACATCCACAGTGCTTTTCGAATAAGAACACGTCGGTACCGGTCAACGCGACCTTGCTATAACCTGCGCAAGTGATTTGAGCAGATTTGGTTAGGACAGGAGTAAACTAGTAGTACTAGTGCAAAAATCGTTCTGGTAAGGTGTCATCCTTGCAAAAAGTATGGATCTAAATTATAACGACTATTGGAAAGGGTTTTAAAATTTAATGCGCAACGATTAAAGTTATTGACCTGCACTCTTTCGCAGTACATCAAGATTTTTTTACGTGGCGACACACAGTGTAGTAAATTTATATAACGAGCAGCCAAAACTAGATGGAGCTATCAGAAAGTGAAGAAGTTTGGCACACCTAATATTGGGTAACTTAAATTCCAAAGATTTGTGTCCTACCCAGTGGAAATAATGTTTAATGTTCAGCCCGAATTTTGTTCAATTTTTTGTTAGTTACGTAAAGGTACTCATTAAACTGTTCGTCTAATGCGGGCCAAGCTGTCTTCTAACTCACCAATAGCCTTAGGAACTTTTAAAATTCAAAAATTCTACCACAAATATATTTTTGACTTTTGCCAAAACAGCATCGCGAACAGAATTTAAAAATCTTATTATCATATATATGACCAAAGAAGACGTCCATGTCAGTATATAGAAGCTAAAGCTTTTTGTATCGATATATTATCTTTGTCCATCTTTCCGATCGCTAGGATGCATTCTCAGAGCAAAGAAACATCCGCACTTTTACTGGCCTGCTAATAGATGATAATTATGTTTTACTGCAAAAATAGAACATCTAACGAAAACTTTACAACTCGTAGTATGTATTTCGATCACACTGGCAATGAGAACATGTACATCTAGTCGCTAGGAAGATCGATTATTCGACTTTTTCCGAAATCCGAAAACCGGTTTTCGGCTAAAAATTTAACAAATAACCGGTTAACCGATTATTTCAATAAAATATATAAAAAAATTTGATAAAAAAAAATAAGGTTTATTTTTATACAATAAAGGAATTCACAACAGTATGTAAATAAAAAATTGCGTATCTAACTTCACATTTCATAAGTACATACTTATATTGTCGCTGTTTTTACTAACTGACCAAACTGACATTTTTTGGAAAAATTAGTTAAGTACACAAATAGACGTCATTAGTCATACCGCACATTGTGTATAATTTTTATGGACATAAATATTACCGTTATGTCTATAAAAGCAATAATATTTTGGACGTATCTGTAAGAGGGCAAATAAAAAATTTCACGAAATGTCGTAACTGTAAAGCTTTATGCATATAACACCAAATAAAGACGGATTTGGTTAAAATATTTTAATTTATTTTTAAATTAAGTTAAATTAGATGTAAATATTATTATTTTTTTTTTATTATTATATTTTATTAATCTATCATCATCGCAGGTAAAAATATATACAGATTTCTTATACACCCATTTTGAGTTATTTCTATATTAGTATTACAACAAATATAAATGATTCAGAATTAACTTAAAATAGACATTTAAAAGATTTTATTTACATTATAAGGAAAAAGATAGATAAAAAACCTTAAAGGAATAAAGAGATATTTTTACATTAAGTCTTCTGTCAACTTTATATAAAGTTGGAGAAGAAAATAATATTACAAATTTCTTATCAAGGCAGAATTTGAAATCCTGTTGCGGGTTTCAAATCTTTGTGTGATATTATTGATCACTGTTACAAACATTTCCTGTTGGTATATTCTATGTAATCTATTTGTTGAGTATCGTTGAATATAATTTTCAGATTCTTGTTTTGTATGACCTGGAGCTTTTTCAAATATGTTTTGGCACATCTTTTTGACCACACTTGACATTAATATGTCATAATTGGCAGTATACACATTCTGTAGAGCAATGTTTTGTTTTTCCTATTTAGAGTTGACCTTCGGTTTAGTAAAGAAAAAAGAGCTCTTCCTCATTGGACAGCTTTTTCACACGTTTGAAGAATATGATGTTTAAACGTTAACTTTTTATCTAGCTATATTCCCAAATATTTCACAGTTTCTCTGAGAGGTATTTCTGTTGCACCAAGAGATAAAGCGAGAGTAGGTTTTTTTTTTTTTTTGTTTGCTTCATTAATCTTAATTTTCCACTTAGAGAAGTATTTTTCAGCGTGTAACAGCCTATTTTTCATTTTCTTGATAATAGCATTGGAGAATTTCCCCGTTGTTATTATTGCCGTATCATCTGCGTATAATGCAGCTGACTGTTCTCTTAATATTTTGAAATTCGAGATGAAAATTGAGTATAGTGTGGCCATAAAACTGATCTATGTGGTAGTCCTGCAGGAATGAGCCTCGGGGAAGAAAGTTCATTCTCTACATTTACAACCAATGTTTTTTCGTTCAAAAACCTTTGTATGATCTTTTGCAAATAGACTGGTTAACCAAACATATTAAGTTTATATACTAGCCCATCATGCCATATAGAATCAAAAGCTTTTTCTATGTCCAGAAAAACAATTCCTGTACTTCTACGCTGGTTTTTATTACTTGATATAAGTTTTACGATTCGTTCTACTTGGTGTACTGTCGAATGCTGTTTTCTAAAACCAAACTGTTCATCTATTATTATATTATTATCCTCAGTGAACTCGTTCAGTCTGTTCAGTATGATTTTCTTAAATACTTTATCAAGGCAACTTAGCATACTTATAGCCCGGTAGTTATTTGGCAAACTGGCATCATACTTTGGCTTAAGTATCGGCACCACTTTTGCTGTTTTAAAATGCTTTGGAAAATATCCATTTGCTAAACACCAGTTAAAAACTTTTGTCATTACGGTGTAAAAATTATCTGTCATATTTTTTAACATAATGGTATTTATTCTGTCCAAACCAGGTGCTTTGGAGTTTTTCAACGTTTTAATAAGCATTATTACTTCAGAATTTGTTGTTAGATACTGCTCTGTGTTTCGAACTATTGTTTGGCTATTTAACCACTCAACATGTTTTCTTACAGCTATATCTTTTCTAGACGGCATATTATATGTTGTTTCTTTCTGTAATATTATTGCTTCTTTGTAATTTACGTCTGTATTTATTTGTTTGGCCAATCTAATATACATATATAAAAATGAGTTGGCGTGTGTTTGTGACAGCATAACTAAGGAACGGAGTGACGGATTTGGCTGATTCGTTTTTAATTTTGTTCACTGTTGACCCCGAATGGTTTGTAGACAAAAAAATTTGGTGGGACCACGCCCCTTTTTAGGAAAACCAAACCCTTGGACCGATCTTCCTGAAATTTTCACAGCATGTTACTGTGACTCTGGAAGGAATAATAGGCTATATGAAGTTTTTATTGGACAAAGAGGCGTGGCACCGCCCATATAACCAGAAAATTTAAATCGCAATATTTTGGGCATTTTTTGACCTACGTCGATGATATTTGGTACATATGGTATTGGCATAATTTGGAAAACGTACTAGGAGAAAAGTGGGTGGGACCACGCCCCTTTTTAGGAAAATCAAAAATCGTAATATGGTCTTAACTACTGGACCAATCGTCATTAAATTTTCACAATAGGATATAAATACTTTTAATTTTATTTTATAACGAAGCGCACCGGGTCAACTAGTTAATAATAAAGTTTGTCGTGACAGTTTTCTTTGCCAACAATATTTTATTGCAAGAGGTATTTGCCTCGAGGCTTCTTGCACAATGTGAGTAATTTTGGACAAAACCTCTTCAATGTTTGCAGGTGTCAAAACAGTAGATTGTAAATTATTTTTTCTTAACTAATTTTCAACCCATTTTCCTACTTCTTTCCAGTTTGCCAGTTTATATTGAGGTATTTGAGTCCTATCCTCATATAATGAGCACTCTATTTCACAAGTTATCGGCGTGTGGTCCGAATTAAGTGGTGTAGGATGAGTTTTAAGTGTCGAAAATTGTAAATTGGAGTTTTATAAAAGAAGATCTATGCAAGACGAATGCCTAGGAGCAGCAGTTTGACTGAATCGAGTAAAAGTGTTGGGCGAAAAAATGTAATATTGAACGTTTAGTTGGTGGCGATTCCAGCTCGTATGCTGGGCGTTGAAAACCCCAAAGATGAAGAAATCTGAAGCAGATATGGTTATTGTGTCCATATCATTCATAAAATCATTTGTGTATTTTTGACAGTAAATAGACGTATATCTTATTGGCCTTTTGTGTATTTTAATTATTATGGGAACGTTTTCCATTGAGCATGTTGGGAGTTTTGAAATACGTTCGAGTGGAATATTATTTCTAATTGCGATTAGAACGCCATCACCATGTGTGTTACGGTCCTCTCTATTTTAAATTTCTAAGTTTCAATACATGTTGCGGTTTAAGAAATGTTTCATTTATGAAAACTATATTTATTTGTTTTTGTTGTAGAACTTGTTCTAATTCTATAATAGCAGTGGGTGTTGTCAGACCTTGAGCATTCCAATGCATTAGATGTAAAAAATTCATCGTGTTAACAGGGGTTTATATAACATGCCTAAGCATGTTACCGAGAACTCTTAATTTGTCGTATTTAGTCTTACATTTTTGCAAGGCATTAATGGTTTCGAAGTAAATATCTAGTAGTCGTTCATTTGACAGATTATCACTCTCCACAGTTTTGTGGTTTGTGCTAGCTATTTTAGCATATGATAATCTGCCAGTATCTTTACCTGGATTTTCATTCAAAACGGGATTCAGTTCAGGTCTTATCTCATGCAAATCTTCATTCGAAGAAAAAGGATGTACATCGTTGCGTTGTTTTTTTATTGTCCCTCTTGATAGTCATTTTTTTTCGAATCTCCAAATATTCTTTTCGTGCAGGACACTGCGGGTCATCCGCACGATGATTCACGTTTTTAATGATAATCTTGATGCAGTTGAAACACTTGTTGATTACAGGGCCTTTTTCAGGAATCTTATTTAGTTGGCATGTTGAGTAGTCGTGTGAGCCACCACATCCTAAGCACACTGCTGATCTGTGGCAATTTGATGTTCCGTGACCATATATCGAACATTTGGAGCATTGTATTGGGCCTCTTGAGCGCCGAAGAGGGTTTTTCCAGTGCACAGCGATACCATTTACAATTTTAATTTTAATTACCTCTTCTTTAGTAATCTGCTCGCGGTTAAATTCCAACATGTACAGCGCATCGTCCGGATTTGATCGGGAGGTGTTTATTTCTTTTATGCTACTTGGTTCGATGTTAAAAGTATATTTAAAATCGTCCATCATGGTCGCAATGCTTAGTTGAGGTAAACCAAATAACACTACCTTGAATTTATTATTGTACTTAATCGCGTGAGTTAAGGAACATCACATGTATGATAGTTTTTTATAAACAAAGAAAATACTAACAACAATAATATTTTTTTCCTAAGACAATAAATAAGAAATAGGTTTTTAACAAACAAAATATAATGATTATAACATCTATACTTTCCTATAATATTAAGATAAGAAATATTTATAAGACAAAAGATTATGACTAATCATAATCCTAAACAAAGTAATATTGGAAATATAATAAACATTATTAAAGTTTTTTATAAAAAAAATAGTGACCTAAATCCTTAAAAAATAGATAAATATAAAATTAAATAAGGTCAAAAAAATAGAAGAACAAAGTAATTTAAGAAATAAAGAGCCTGTAAACATATTGATAAGAATAAGATATCTAAACAAAGTAATTTAAGAAATAAATAACTTGTAAACATACTGATAGCGATGAGTAACTAATCTTTATCAATACTTACATATGTAATATATAAGACAAACTATTCAGTAAGATAGTCAGTCTGAAATTAGCATGTGTACTAAGCCATTCTCACTAGAATTAAGAAAAATAAATAAAAATTGAGCGCTCGTCGTTCAAGAAAAAAAGTATTTTTTTTTATTATAATATAAAAAAGAAAATTTAACTCGTGGGTGAAATATTTCATGTCAGTCGTTTTCAGTTTTTCAAGAGCACATTCATAATCACGCATGGAGTTAGCAATGACTTGTGTTCCAATTGACATCCCCTTGTATTTACATCTTTCTCCTAGTAGTTTGAACACTGAAGTAAAGCTATGGCCGTTGTCCACAATAATTTGGGGGACTCTTATCGGTTTATTTCCAGAAACATTGTTGTCGACGCTTGACGCATCCTCGTCTTCCATGTCAGATAACACTTAAAATCTATTGCCGAAAGTACCCGAAGTTTTCGTAACTTTAAATTTTGGGTTACTGCCCCTAAATCTTTTCCTTTTTTGAGCCATTTAGGTTTAACTTTCTATTTTATTTAAATGCACAATGTAAGAATTTATATATTTTTTATTTTGTTTGTAGAAAAGAACAGCTGATATTGAAAATCACTTGTGATTGCTTCAAAAGCGAATGAATCAGATGTAAATATATATACTATGTACTATATAGAAAAAATTAAATATTTTTTTTCTGATTGCGTAAACAAAATTTAATAAAAATAGCTATTGTTAGCTATTGATTCTGAGATTACGGGCTAATTTGCCATATTTGTATTTAAAAGGGAAAAAAGAAATATATTCTACTTTATTATTTACTTTACAGCAACGTTTTATAGGTCTTTTGCTGTCTCTGAAATAATTTTTCCGAAAATTGCTTTTTTTTTTTTTTCAAAAAATTGCCTGCTAAAGTGGTAAAAAGTCATTACCCTGGTTGTCCTTAACAATACTTTTTTTATGTATATCAACATTTTTAACAAAATAGTATATAACATTTTAATAAAATGATTGTGTAATAAAAAACTAATATTAAATGATCTCTTTTTTACGTAATATATATTATATTTTATCAATTAATATTTTTATGAATTATAATATTTTGTCCCTCAAGTTTCACGTCATTTCCCTGTAAAATCGTATATTTGTTAGAACTTAATTTTCCGAAATATTGGTGATTTGCAATAATATAAATTTGAAAGAGCATTATCTTTTCTGCGTATACATGTTGCAGCATTTTCACCAACAATATTAATAAAGAGAGGTCAGTGCTATTTTGCCTTACGTATCGAGCATTCGCACTTACTTTGGTCATTCCCCGGTATTGCTTAAATAACAAAATTTTGAATATTTTATAATATTTTATGTTTTTTTAGTTAATTTTAATTATCAGCTTCCTGTACTTCAATTACCAGCAAAAAAAATTTTTAAATATTCGTCATTCCTCTGCCAACTTTCCCCTATCAAAAATATAAGATATCTTACATTTCTTTATATGAATTTCTGGGTATATTGCCAACCCAATCGTTATTGTGCACGAATGTGGCAATAAATACAAGTTTCCATACAAAATAGACTCTGACAACTAATAACACTACGAGACAGTTTTTTGACCAAATGTTTCTGATAGCTAATCTTTATGTAAAATTGTCCGCTGAGTCGGAATATGAAGTCAGAATGGTCAAAAGTAGAACAGTTTTCGAGATATTCCAAAATAACCGTTATTTCTGTTTTTGAAAAACAGGATGTCACTTAAATGCAAATATCTTCAAAAATATTCGTCCATTTATGAATAAATTTTTTTTTAAGGAAAGGTAATAAAATTAATAAAACAAGTACGGGTCGTGTGTAAAAATTTGTCAAGAAACTACTAAGTTACAGTCGACCAAATTTCAAATTTCACATAAAATTTTAATGTTTTTTTGCAAGTTTGTTCTTTTCAACTTATTGTATAAAACCAAACAATTAATATTTTTATTGTTTTATTAAATCGGACATTAGTTTATTTCAATACGAACATTTTGCGCCAAACAAGACCCAGATTGGTGCAAAAGTGACTAAGCTACAGAAGATTTAGTGAAACAACCCACTTTTCGCTTTTTGTCAAATAAAAAAAAAAACACAACAAGTTACTATACAAATTTAAATGTTAGTATCAACAAATATTAAAAATGGCTTAAAACTGTTGAACTGCTTTGTCGATTGTAATTATTTTCAGCCTCTCGCACAAGGAACCAACAATTGGAATGTTACACATGGCATGAAGGAAGCAGCAATAGAGGCGCTTCTGAAGTGTCAACTGCAATTTACCTTTACCTAAAGAAATGTAATGACAAACGCTACAAAAAGTGTATTTGTTTGCTGACGGATGTAGGGGTCAAAACAAAAATTCCATAATGGCTGCTACCTTAATCTATATATTAAATAATTAGAAAAATATTGAGAATATAGAATTACGAATATCTATACCTTGTCACGGCCAAAATGAAGGCGATTCAGCATATGGTGCATTAGCTTATGCTTAAAAAAGTTTGGAGACATTCACGTTCCAAGTTAAGTAAATTCTATAATTGCATAAGCGCGAGGAAAGAAACCATATGACGTAAGTCCAATGGAATACTCAGATTTTTTATATATTAAAAAACTGTCAAAAGACCTTAAGCTTCTATCTACTCGAATGGACGATGAAGAAAAATCTATAAATTGGACTGAAATGGCTAAGTATAAAATTAAAAAAAGCTAGCCAAAGAAACTCTTTTTTAAGTATAAACATGGTGACGACCACTATCGTTCATTGACAACAAAGCGGTCTACATACAAATTTTTGGAAGCCAAAATTTCAAACCTCAACATGAGTCCTGTTAAAATATCTCAAAGCAAATATAGTGATTTGATTTCGTTAACGACTGGTGACAATCCAGTTATCAAACTCTCAGAACATGTATTATTTTATAAATTACTATCGTATTAAATAACTCCTTTAATTTACATTTTTATTTAACCCAAATGTCCCTGCGAAAATGCAAATGCAAAATAAAGTGCATTTTTTTAAAATAATATTTATGTATTTTGTTCTTGGATTTCACAAAAAAGCTACGAAAATTTGCATTTGCACTTTCGCAAGATAATTTGCATTAAATACTGAATTCCTACTCTTAAAATCAAAGAATTTTACAAAAATAATTTTTAATTTTTTTATACAATAAAAGTATATAAATACGGACATATTATGTCGTATTTGAATAAACGAAAAAAATTTTTTACTAAATGAATCACCAAAAAGTATTTGAAATAAAAATACTTGTCTCTTTCTTTATTAAACACTTTATAAAAGAAACGTGAACATCCAGTAACATGAACTACCCAAAAGCATGAAAATTTTTTTTACATTCACTACTTTAAAACGTGAACAAAGGTTAAATAAAGGCTCTTTAATTTTGTAAAAATTTTGGGGTTCCCCGCTGAAGAATTTTAAAAGTGAATATCCATCCACAAAATCATTTTTATTATGTTATATAAAGCCTTTGAATGAAATAATTTTTACAGACCCTTTTTTATATTAAAAATTACGGGTAGCACTCCGGGAGTTCCGACAGAAACTGCAGTGTAAACTTCTTTTAGCGCGGTACGCATATTTGTTTTTAATTATCTAGACGCGTTCGCGGTCTGCAAAATGTACACGCATATGTGCACACACTATAGCTGCGTCTCGTAACGGTTTCGGTTCAGAGGTTTGGTCTCATATAAAAAAATATGCGTATCGCGCTAAAATAAGTTTTCACTTCAATAACAAAAATGCACCACCTAGCTTTAATACAGCGATACTTGTAGAACAAAATAAATTTGTAAATATATGCATATATATCCGCTTATTCGACGACACCTGCTCGTTTGGAAACACTTAGCTAAGATACACTTGTATTTAGCCGAGACATAAAGTCTAACTAAAGACATAAACCACCTTTGGGAATTCCCAAAAACTGGGACAAAAATCCCAGAAATCCCGGAAAATTTCCCGGGAAAAGTGGCGACACTGAAAATTTCCAAAATGGCAACGCTGTATAGTCATCATACATAGACTATACAAAAAAATGTCACGCTTTTTTTTTTTATTTAGTGTCTCATTACGTTGTCGCTAATGTAACGCCGATCCCTTAAAGCAGGAGGTCAACAACCCTGAAAATTACCGCCCAATTGCAATTTGTTCTGCGCTTTCCAAAGTAATGGAAAGTATGTTGAATTTCCATCTTGTGAGGTATTTGGAGCACAACAGTTTACTAGCGACCGGTAGTATGGCTTCCGTAGGGGCCGCTCTACGGGGGACCTACTAGCTTTCCTTTCGGAAAAATAGTGTAATACCATACATCACTTTGGCGAAAGTAAAGTGGTGTCTCTAGATATTTCCAAGGCATTTGATAGAGTGTGGCATGGAGCACTTTTGTCAAAACTGATTGCTATTGGTGTCGGTGATGGCTTCACTCGATTTGTATCGAGTTTTCTCAGAAATCGCACTATACGAGTTGTTGTAGATGGGGTCTTATCATACGAGTTCAATATAAACTCAGGGGTACCGCAAGGCTCCGTTCTTTCTTCTACCCTTTTTCTTATTTTTCTTAATGACCTTCTACGTCAAACTTCCATCCCTATCTACTCTTTGCAGATGACAGCAGCTTAGTTCATTCGTATTCATTCAGTAACAGGCCAAACCCGTCGGAGATACAGGCAATGCGGCAAAATATGAATGATACGCTAAATCGCGATCTCCTGACAATTTAAAATTGGGGTCATGCTAATAGGGTAAATTTTAATGCACGAAAGACCCAATGTGCTATGCTCACGCACAGACATATGACCGGATATGCTGCACCATTTGTAAATATGGATGGTATAGATATTGAGGAATCAGAAGCTCTTGATGTTCTTGGCATGAAAATTCATTTTGATGTTCGATGGAATGATCCCATTTTTCATATCTCGAAAGAAGCATTCTGGTGCCTTGGCTTTTTAAGACGGTGTAGGACATACTTCATCTGATCTCCTTAATATTTATACCACTTTTATCCGACATAAAATGGAATACAACTCTCATGTATGGGCCGGTGCTTCAAAATCTATTTTGAAGTTACTCGACCGCGTACAGGATAGTGCGAAGAATCTTATCTATTGACTCACTGGAGCATACGTAGGGGTCATCCCCTGAGTGCTGGTCCAAAAAAAAAAAAAAAAAATTGGAAAATAAATGTGCAGCCAAACCCACGATATCGACCGACAAGTCAAGAGAGCGACAGAAACTCACATATTATCATTCTTATAAGCAACACACTACCTATCGACTTGTTTGTCGACAAGCCTTAAGTTGTTAACGTAATTTATATATTGCCACATCAAATAGGATTCCATATAAAATGAGCAATAAATATGGCCATTTGAACGTGCTACAAATCATGGCACAACTACCAGGTATGCACAGTAGTGATGTTACGAATATGAATCTTTAGTATTCGCGGAAACGAACATTTGAAACAATATTCGCCGAATATGAATACGAATATTACTTTTAAGGTTTAGAGCCATGTAATATTTCAAATTAAATTAAAAAACCACCCTCCCTTTGCGTCAGTAACTAAAAATGGATAACAACTTGTTGCGTCGGTTGCCTTCCGTGCAACATAGAAAACGATGCGTCTGTTGTCTGTGTTGGACGCGTTTTCTTTCCTTTTTTTTTGTCGTTTTTTTTATGTCTGTTTTAGATTTATTTTGTTTTATTAAATAGCTTAGGTATAGTGCGTGCGGCAAATAAATTAGATGTGCATGTATGTACTGTGACGAACAAAAGGCGCTTAGCTTGTTTTTGCGCACATGGATTATTTTTATTTATATAATTTATTACAATGAAGTTATTTAGTTTAAGGAAGAATTTTTTATATTATTTTATATATTGCACATAAATGAATTTATATGCCCATATTTTTTTATGCATTTAGTGTTAAGTTATATATTACATACATAAAGGAATTTCTACGCTCTTAGTTTGTTATTTAGTGCATGTTTAGTATTACTGCAATAAAGAAACCGGTTTGATATATTTCATATATATCTGATACATAGGTACATACATAGATATGTACGTGTGTGTATTATAATGTAACACTGGTAGATGAGCGAAGCAAGCAAACGACATACAACCTACGGACAAACCAGCACGAATGCATGTCTGTGGTAAAGGTATATAAAGAAGCGAATATTGCGGATCATGATCAGTTGGTTGGCAGCCGGTACAGAGGTAAGTCGTGATTTTTATATATAATTAATTCTCGGGTGGCTTTATTAAATTTAATTGAGAAAGCCATTGTGACTGTGTTGAGATACCTAATAGAGGGTTGACTTCTGATTGGTAGGATCAACGCAATTGAGTGGTACTCTAAATCCTTTCTTTTGAAACACCAACTTACGACGCCAAGAAACAGTGTCATACTGGGGGTTGACTTCTACTAGGCCTGTTTCCGTCTGTCCGAGTTGTAGTATCCCGTCCGCGGCGTGGGCTACTAGTAAACTACGTCCAATCTGAGAGCTTATCTCTTCCCAGTAGTTCCCTTACTACTCGCCCACCAGGACGGCTTCGTAAATTTCGGTAATTGACGCTGTTAACGAGTACCTCGATACTCCGTGTGGGTGTAGGGAAACCGATCCTAACTGAGGACTGACCTCTTTCTGGTGACTCTCCCTCGACTCACCACAGGAGTTATCTTCTGCCCGGGCTTCACATCGTCGTGCGCTTGTGCCTGTACCCCTGACTGCCATATAGATTTAGTTTAGTTTTAACACTCATTTGTAAGATCAATGAAAATAAATACTTATATTGCAATAATATAAAGAAACTTTCTTTACTTCTCCTCCCATGGAGAATAATATGTAACGACTCTGGACACCACTGAGCACTACCCCAGCACCCAGCGAAAACGTGTCGTTACATTGGCGCCTGAGCAGGGACTGTTGTCCAAAGAAAATAAACAGCACATCAATATTTTTTTTTTGGTATAACAAAAAAAAAAAAATAGAAAAAAAAAAAATAAATAATAAAATACAAAATAATAAAAAAAAAAAATCTGATAAATAAAATTCCTTCGAATGTAAAATGTAAAATCATCTTGGATTTATTCCCTTAAACGGGAGGAATTGTCTTCCTACTTGACACAGTTCGGGCAAAACCCTGCGGGGACTGTAGAAGAGCTAAGGAAGCAGTTTAGCAAATTTATAAACACCGAGCATGATGAAGAGAGGCTCAAGCAACTGCTAGAGCTGCAGAGCCGTCACGAGGTGTTACCATCCGCCAGCATAAGCCTCCCAGTACCCAACCGCGCAGCTTCACCCTCAAAGACCGAAACCACCGCCTCGGGCAGTAAGCCTACAGAAGTAAGTCCACCACCGGGACTAGAAGCCACCAATGGGATCATGGTCATCAAGTGCGTACGAAAATGGGGTCTGAAGTACTTTGGCGGCAAGGACCCAGTTGGTTTTATGGAACGGTTAGAGGAACTGGCCGGCATGTACGAAAGTGACTTAAACAACGTACTAAAAGTAGTAGCCGAGTGCTTTCGGGACAAGGCATTGGTGTGGTATCGCAACAACAATAAACAGTGGGGTGAGTGGAATCAATTTAAGAGTGACTTTTATCGTTTCATTTTGCCGTCGAGATACTTCGAGAAGTTAGAGGACGAAATCCGTAAGAGGGCACAGCGTCCCCGGGAACCGTTCAAGGATTATGTCCTCGCATTACAAGGGTTAATGAGGCATGCAAATCTGACCGAGGCACAGAAACTGGAACGGATATTCCGAAACTACCAACCCGATTACCAATGGTATATCCGCCGTAGAGACTTCACCACTCTAGATGACCTTATATTTCTGGCAGATGAACTCGAAAGCATCCCCACCACACCAACCCTGGACGAGGGGACCATCACCGCTTGATGGTAGGGCAGCCGACAGCTAGCAAGCCGGGCCGTCACAAACGAGGCAGTCGCCAACGAAATCAACGATCCCAAGAACGCACGCAACTGTTTTGGGAAGAAAATAAGATAAAGGCGATACTTGACGTCGAGGAGACAATAATAGCCGCCACTGTTGACACTGGCGCGACGCGGAGTTTCGTGCATCCCACAATACTGCGGCAATTAACACCTAACCCGAAATGTTGGACAACAAAAGTTGACGTCACATTAGCTGATGGGTCAAAGGTCGTTATCTCCACTACCGTGAACCTACGAGTGACGTTGGGCCGGAAAACCGCGAAATGCGACTTTCTGGTTATGGATAACGCAACCGAAGATATCATACTAGGACTCGATTTCCTGAGAGTTTTTGACACCAGCCTTGTATGTGGTGGTCTCATGGCTAAGAGTCCAAAGGCGGGGTCATCCGGTCACAGCACAGAGGATACAGTTGTTAAGGTAAGCATCTTTGCCAGTAAGAGTAATTTGAAAGGTCGTGGGGCGGGCGCTTTAGAAACTGGAGCTGTAACGCAACAGCAAACTGTCGACAGTTTTTTGCAATGTGAGTTACCTAAATTTCAAGGTCTCAAGGGCACCACGACGATAACCACGCATAAAATCATCATGAAAGATGATAGACCTATCAAGATAAGGTACGCTCCGCGTAATCCTGCCATGCAAGCCATCATAGATGCCGAGGTCAGTAAGCCGCTCCAGCAAGGATGCATCGAACCCTCACACAGCCCGTATAGCTTCCCGATCGCGCTAGTGAAAAAGAAGAACGGCACGTGGCGCACCTGCATGGATTTTAGACAGCTTAACGCCAGATCGGTTCCAGACGCATACCCGTTGCCCAGAATCGACTCCATTCTAGACAGATTACGCAACGCCAAATTCATCAGCAGTTTGGACCTGAAAGACGGATATTGGCAGATCCCCATGGATGAAGCGAGCAAGAAGTACACCGCCTTCGCCGTCGCTGGACGAGGGTTACACCAATGGAGAGTAATGCCGTTTGGGTTGCATTCGGCCCCCGCGACTTTCCAGCGGGCGTTGGATCGCATCATAGGACCCGAAATGGAGCCGCATGCTTTCGCCTTTCTCGATGATATCATCGTGATAGGCACAACGTTCGAGGAGCACCTGCGAAATGTGAAAGGTTTTCCGACGTCTGCGGGCGGCAAACTTGCGAATCAACCCCGAGAAATGTAAGTTCTTTGCCGCAGAAACAAAATATCTGGCCCATATAGTTACCAAAGAAGGTATAAAAAGTGACCCCGATAAGGTAGCGGCCATAGCTGAGATGTCACCACCAACCAATGTTAAGGAGGTGCGTCGATTTTTGGGTACCACTTCCTGGTACCGACGATTCGTGCCCGATTTCGCGTCACTGTCGCAACCACTCACGATGTTGCTGAAGAAAGGCCGACATTGGAGATGGGGCGACGAGCAACAGAAAGCTTTTGAGTTACTCAAGGAAAGGTTGACTCAGGCACCGGTACTCGCCTGCCCGGATTTCACACAAACCTTTACACTCCAAACCGACGCCAGCGATTTCGGACTAGGCGCTGTTCTAACGCAAAAGATTGAGGGCGACGAACATGTGATTGCCTATGCCAGTCGACACCTCAGCCAAGCCGAGAAAAATTACTCCACCACGGAGAAATAATGCTTAGCTATACTCTGGGGTATACGTTAGATGCGGTCGTATCTTGAGGGCTATAAGTTTGGGGTTATCACCGACCATTTGTCCTTGAAATGGTTAAACTCCATAGACAACCCGACAGGAAGGCTGGCGCGATGGGCACTAGAGCTTCAGCAGTATAACTTCACCATCACATATAGAAGGGGGAGGCAGAACGTCGTGGCGGACATATTGTCAAGACAACCTGTAGCGGAGACTAAACTGGTTCAAACAGAAACTGCCGAGTCCTGTCCATGGTTAGCGAAGCTAATCGGAAATCCGCGCATTCAAAAAACTTTTTCTTTGTCTGTTTCAAGTATTAAGAGCCACTAGATTTGTCTTTCTTTCTAATTTAAATAATAATTTAATTTATAATAAAATTAAATTTAGAGAAAACGAATTTAAGCCTGAAAAATTAAAAATTTCTTTGATTAAACATCACTCAGTTCGAATAATAACTTCACAAATTAATTACAAAACTAAAGGCACGTAGCTAGGAATGTGTTTATACAGTTGTTTATACAATTTAAAAAAACAGCTGTATATATAAGCGCATTCCAAATAAAAACCCCTAGAGTATTGGTAGCCGAAGGCTGCCACCTGGGAATGAAATAAGAGACACTAGAATAAAGCTCAACTTGAACAAGATAGACTTTGAAAAAAAAAAAATTATAGTAAAGTTCCAACCCATTAAAAATTATAAAAAGCTGTAGTGTAAAACTTACATGTAATTCAGCAGATTTAATTAATGTAGAGGATCTTTAACTGCTCTGATTGCACTGCCGTGGTGGCAGTGAGGTCTAAGCGGTAGACAACTCTGATGATGAGACTGTGGTTAGTCTCGAAACATCGATGTCAGTTCAACCCTCCGCGCAGTCAAAAAACTTTTTCTTTGTCTGTTTCAAGTATTAAGAGCCACTAGATTTGTCTTTCTTTCTAATTTAAATAATAATTTAATTTATAATAAAATTAAATTTAGAGAAAACGAACTTAAGCCTGAAAAATTAAAAATTTCTTTGATTACTAATCGGAAATATTCAGCAGCATCCGGACAAGTTTGCGGATTATGCCATAGTGAATAATCAAGTTTACCGACACTGTGCGCGAGAAGTCAATAACGAAGATCAGACACCGTGGAAATTGTGTGTCGCCACTCACCTGCGAAAGAGGGTCTTGAGTGAAACCCATGACCAAGCGGCCAGCGGTCACCTGGGCGTACGAAAAACAATACACCGTGTCACTAGCCGATATTATTGGCCACGAATGGTAAGAGACATAACCCATTATGTACGCAACTGCGATTCGTGCCAACGGTATAAGACGTCGCAACAACGGCCGGCCGGTCCAATGCTGTCACGCATAGCGGAGGAACCCTGGTCCAGGCTGTGTGCTGATTTCGTCGGTCCACTCCCCCGAACGCGACACGGGAATACGGTACTGTTGGTATTCTTCGACAGCTTTTCCAAATGGTGTGAACTAGTACCCGCACGCAAAGCAACGGCTGACTGTGTGATAAAAGCCTTTCGGGAACGAATCGTGGCGCGATACGGGGTTCCAAAGGTATTCCTGACGGATAACGTGACGCAGTTCACCACAACGTCCATAAAAAGATACCTGGCGGGCCTAGAAGTGCAGCAACAATTCACCGCACCATACACTCCACAAGAGAACCCGACGGAACGAGCGAATCGAACCATAAAGAGGATTATAGCTCAATTGTCTGCGAACCGTCACAACAGCTGGGACGAGGTGTTGCCAGTGTTATGAGTCATTTTCCCCTAACCAACAGAAGTATCAGCGACAGCAGAACATACGCTGCACACACATACTGACGTTGAGTTATTTTCCCTCAACCA
The DNA here is from genome assembly GCA_947311025.1 of Lypha dubia. Lineage (NCBI taxonomy): Eukaryota > Metazoa > Arthropoda > Insecta > Diptera > Tachinidae > Lypha > Lypha dubia. The sequence goes on from OX371260.1 coordinate 75,077,316, forward strand.
ACAAAAAATACCTACAGCAGCAAAACATACGCTGCATACATACACAGACATATGCTGACGTTGCAATAACGCTGCATACAATACTGACGTTATTACCAGTAATTTTCCTACGGATATATGCTGACATTGCATTATCGTGAGAACCGCAATCGGCTGGAAGTTCCACGGGTATGGATATGCTGAAGTTGCAATAATAGCACACTCAGCAGTATCGCGGGAACAACCACGCCAGCGGCAGCGAACGTCAGCAGCACCGTTCATCGAGCAGCACAAAAGTGGGTATAAAAGCGGAGGGTGATTTGGTATGGAAGTCTACTATTATTCAGTCTATCCAGTCAACTGTAGTCAGTGAAGTCAGCTCTAGTCGAGTCAGTTCTTAACACATAACACACATAACAAAAACCTGATCAAACACCAGCCTTAAAAAGCGGGTCCCTGTGAAGGCTAAGTGATATTTTTAAACATAACATGTGGTTAATAAAAATAAATAATTAAAATAAATAATAAAAATAAATCTTTAATTTTAAACATAACATTTTGGCGCAGCCGGTAGCCGCGTAAATAATAATTACATCAAATAAAATAATCCTTGCGTTGATCTTGCTAAAGAAAAAACTGTCCGGTGTAGCAAAACCAACAATACCATAACGTCTAAATTCTAGCAACCTTGTATTGTTGCATCCTACATTAGACAGTGTGGAACTGTACAAGAGCCGACAAATTGATTTACGTCTAAATTCTAGCAACCGTCATATTGTCATGGCTTAGTGCAGGACTAAGAGCTAAAGAAGATCAGAATAAAGGAAAATTACTTTGATTGTAAGAATTCTGCGCGGTTGCGAACAAACTTATATAATAAAATAATAATAATAATAATAGTATAAAGTGAAAATAAATCTAAACCAAAGACCACTATGAGGATAATAAACAGCGGAATATGGGTAAGTAGAAGACAGTTTTAATGGCCAACCCACAGACGCAGACAGACAAATTAATAGAACGACAAGTATAGTTATTAAATGGACAGTCTACAAGTTCTTGCGTGGACACAGCCCACTACCAAGATGATTACCAGCGGAACATAGAAAGACGATCACCGTCACCCCAGCAAAACGATACTACTGAGAGAGCGGAAATTGAAAGGATCAAAATGCCTTCGCTGTATGAGATTATTAAGATCGTAAACAACACGGTCCCATCATTTTTCGGGACCGATGGGCCAGACTTACCATCAGAAGTATGCAGGTACATACAAGGATGCAAGATGGTAGAAAGAGAAGTACTCACAGGTGCAAATAACGTTCAAACACAAGATGTGATACAGTGCCTGAAATTGCGACTGCTGGGGGGTGCATACTCAAAAATATCCCAGATGACTTTTGGTTCAGTGGACGCATACTGTAACACCATCAAGAAGTTATACCTAAAAAATAAAAGCCTGGATAAGATAAGGGAGCTGATCTTGGGTTGCAAACAGAGCATCAGAGAGTCAGCATGTAAATTTGGAGAACGCCTGGATAGCCTATTGAATGAGGCAAAGACAACAATAGAGAACGAATGGCCGGTGGGACCTGGCCGGGAAACCATGCTGAAGGACTTAAAGAGGATAGCAGTGAGAAGTTTCATCAAGGGTCTGAAGGACCATGCTCTTAAAGCTCGATTTGTGGGGCAGGAGGAGGAAGAGCTCACTAAGTTGATAGACATAGTGGAAAATGCAGAAGAATTGTTTGGAGAACCAGCGCACAGTATCAACGTAATTGATTCAGACGTCCCTTGTAGTTTTTGTAACAAGATGGGACATGAATGGAATAGCTGCAAAAAGCGGCTAAACACACCATACTGTATGAGCTGTGGAAAATACGGTCATGAAATGGGGCCACTGTGCAGGAATATCGTGAGCTGTACGTTCTGCGGAAACAGCGGGCACGATGTGGAAAACTGCAGAAAGAGATTAGGCTCCCTATACTGCCGATTGTGTAAGATAAACGGTCACAAGGAAACCCCTTTCTGCGAACCAAGCAGAAACATACCAAACCAAAATCAATTGGATAGAAGGACGGCAGAAAACAATAGGAGGATAACAAACACAGAATTCCGTGGAGGCCCACAAATGGCGATGGGACAAAATATGAACAGAGGGGCAAATAGAAACATTGGTACACGACCAACCTGTTTTAAATGTCAGCAACAAGGACATTTTGCACGGGACTGCAGCAGTAATGTTAGACAGACTGAAGCAATGGGTGCAGGGATCTACCAACAGGCACGAAATAGCAACAACGGCAGGGACCTAGCTAACTATGCCGTAGAGGCCCATAGCAACACAATTTGGACAAATGCTCAGGGAAACGAAATTCGGCCCAGTTATCGCCAATAACTGGGGTCCGACAAATTAACAGAAAATTAGATTGGCATAAAAAAGAGAACAAATACAAGTATAATAAAGAAACAGAAACACAGAATCGGGTAAATAAAGATGATACGGAGACTGACTCAGAAACAGATCAGCCAACCAGGATAGTAACCGAGGCAGTTTTACACTCGGTAAATAAGGAGAACGGGCACACTATAGAAGAAAATACTACGAAAGATAATAAATTAAACAAAAAAAAGGAGGGAAAAAGTGAAGAGATGATACGAAATATAGAAGATAGTACTGAATCACCGGGCAATGGGAACACAGTTTTTATTACGCTACCCTGCCAAAGAGCTAGGGAGCGAAAATTGGTCTTACTTGTAGATACGGGAGCAGTTACTAAAGTGCCGGTTAATATCATTTCGAGAGATAAAACCGTGGTTGTGCATAAACAGGCAAATCAAGAGAACGGGCAAACTTTGGAAGTGAAAGCAGAAAAAGACAAAGTATTAAAACATAAATATGAAGAGAAACAAAGTGAAGAGATAATGCCAAATATAAATAATAGTACTGAATCACCGAGCAATGTGGACACAGTTTTTATGACGCTACCTTGCCAAGGAGCTAGGGAGGGAAAATTGGTCTTACTTGTAGATACGGGAGCAGTTACTAAAGTGCCGGTTAATATCATTTCGAGAGATAAAACTGTGGTTGTAGAAAAACAGGATATTTCCCCTGGAGTTTATGCTGGAAATACTGTGGTCAACATTAAAAATGAAGGCACAGCAGTACCCATACTGAACGCAACCGAGAAAGATATCCCATGGAGGAAGGAGATCCAGTCGAGATTTTCAAAATTCAACCACTACACGCAGTATAGAGGAACACAACAACACACATTGTCATTGGAAAAACAGGAGGAAACAATAAGGCGTCTAAAAACCAACATTATGACGGAAATGAATTGGAAAAAGAGAAGAAGGAAAAACTCACCGCAATATCGACGGTATTGATGATGAATATTTAGGGTCTTCAATGGCTGAAATATAAAAGAAATACATATTTATACAGGACTATAATAAGAAACAATGGAACATACCTTAAAGGGACAATGAAAAATTTTTGTCACGATGGTTCCAACTTGAGGAACCGGGGACCCAGGTCGACGTCAAGGATCTGAAAGAAGCAAAATAATTAGTAAAAGGGAAAGGTTAAAAAAAGGATGGAACGCTACTTACACGGTATCACCTTCTAATCGACCAACGGATACTTTTCTAAAAATAAAATTAAGCAGACAGATTAGTTAGAAGCCGCAACAGATTTACGAAAACGTATTAAAATAAGAATAAATAAGAGACGTTTAAATTTTTTTTTAATAATATTTAAATTCTAGAAATTTTGCGTGCAATGAAAGTTTTTAAAAATATTCTTCAAAAATGAAACTAAAGAATATCCAAATGAATTTCACTCCAGATTATTTTGTGTTGAAAGCACGAATTACACTCACTGTCTTGCGCGACATGAAGAAAAATTGGAAACCGATAATCACGAAATCACGCCCGATTACTTATTTATTTTTATTTTTGTTTTATTCTCCCCAAATAAAATTATTTTGTTGGACAAAAACATTGAGGATTTTTATAGGAAAAAGCAGTAAATAAATTCAAGAAAAACTTTAAAAGGACAAAGAACAATATGTTGAAATTAAAATATTTAAAAGTATAAATCAAAACGAAAAAATATGACAAAAGCTTTAACAACAAACTTAAAGGAAATCAAGAGAAAGTAAAATGAAAGATTTGGACAGACACCCAACTTACCTGTGTTCATCGCAGGGTTAGAGATGGCGGTGTTGTTATGGATGTTGTTGATTATTCCATGAATATAAACGGGACCATTACCTCTAATCAAATTGAATGTAGCTGAGGTTTCGTAGAATTCAATGTCGGGATTAACGGCGCGTGTTTCACCGGCTTCAAAACGGCAATAGGGATCTTCAAGTTGTCTTTAACAGAGTGCACCTCTACAACATTGAATTCATCCTCCTTTGCTTCTGCACCCAAAAGAATTTGTCTGATGATTAATTTTTGACCCCGGGGATAATCCTCATCATTGGATAATACTTCCCATTCAACCGAGTCGTTTTCGCCTTTCAAAGTAACACCATAGAATGATTCGTCAGACATTGTGATTTTGTGGATTCTTTAGGATTAAATTTGTATAATAAATTCTTCACGTAACTCGTGTTATTTGCACACAAAATGATATTTTCCACCACAGAGACGAAAAGGAATTCGCGAAGTTTTATGTATGTAACTATGTTGGTTTGCCTGTGTATGATTTTTTTTTGCTTTTGTTTATAAACGTTTAGACAAAACCAACTGCACTTACGAAAATCACATTATAAACTGAACAATGGAATTTAATTTTTAAATTTTTGCATTAATGCAGTTTTAATGTTCTACAAAATTATTGTATGAAATACACTAGAACTGCAATACATGAACAAAAAGCGACCCAATTGGCATAGACATCCAATTGAGTAAAAAAAATTAAAAAGATAAAACATATGTATAGTAAAAATATACATACACATTTATAGCGATAATCGCTAAATTATTGAACCCAATAGTTCTTACTAAGTTATGATTGAGTCATGGCGCAATAAATACAAAATTGTTATACGTATTGCATAAAACTTGAAATGCAAAACTGTTCATAATTATGTTCAGTGACAAAAATTGTCGGCCATTTATGCATCAACAATGACAACGGTTAACGACATCAATTAAGTTTAGGTTTAATTTATAAATTTGAAACAAAGAATTGAACTCAAATTAAATTCCAAAAATTTCCAAATGGGTTATATAAGTTTTTTTTGGGGCATGAGTACTTGGTTATGAAACATGATTCCACGGCAAAATTTTGCCAGACAATTTCACGGCCAATGACAACTAAATCAAACTGCATAGTTTAATGTACGTATGTGCATATGTATATGTACGTATATGTGTGCATATGGATATGCAAACAGTAACAAAAAAAACTTTTCGATTTTTTTCTGTTTGTTGTTGATTTGAAAATAATTATACGCGTATGTATAATTTTTCTTTCAGATCAACAGAAACAACAAAAGTATTAAATTTCTTTCACTAACAAAATACTAACAAATACAACTGAACTCACTTTTAATCAGTTGAAATTTTGTAAATTTTTTCCTACTCATTTTTGCAACGTTTTAAAATGTTTTTAAAAAATTTTCAATTTCGTGTAAAAGTTATTTCAAGGTTAAGACAAAAGATAAAGCCAATGTTAAAAATTTTATCAACCAAAGAATTTGTCACACATACATACAATTTAATATTAAGTAAAAATTAAGGTCATACACATACACAATAATTATACAACTAACTTGTAAACAAATTAACAATACACATATACATATATATATATATATATATATATATATATATATATATATATATATATATATAACTAATAGCTAAAGAAAAATATACATATTTAAAATAAAAGCAATAAGAAATTTTAACTAACAGAAAATCTAGTTAAAATATTAAAATTTTATAAATTACCTACAAAACATGTCTAATTAATAATAAGTAAAAAATATAAAAAAAAAGAAGAGAAAACTGCCACATAAAAATAAGGTTAATAAGTTTTTTTAATACCGGTAAATGTCCTGTAAATTAACAGTCAAGACTGACATTAAGGCCGAAAAATTCTTTTTAATAGAGAAAATAAAATACCTATGTAAAATCGTAAAAGTAAATTACGAAAAATTGAATTTATATTAAATTATTGAAAAATGTTAAACAAAATATGATTTATTTCAGGCATATGTACATACAATTTAAAGTTTAAAATTATAGGAATTATATTTTTAACACAACTCTTCTCAACTAGTAATAAGGAAAAATTGTAAGAAAAGAAAATTTTATATAAGTATACGTAAGAAGAAATTGTTAGTTATAAGATTAAAAATATTAACCAGCGTTTTAAAAAACAACCAACAATCATCATCCCGTTAACAATGAAGAATCCAACAATCATCAACAGCAGCCTATACCTATCAACCTCACGCAACCGCAAAACCTACATACGATACTACAACGCATACATGGACGAAAAACCCAGTTCCGACAACAATAAAGAATCCAATCCAAATATCAACAGACAGACAGCCATAACCTTTCAACCTCACACAACCATAATCAACAGTTAAAGCTATATGCGATGGCACAACACATACATGGACGGAAAACGCAGTTCCGTTAGAAAATGGGAAATCACCCCAACGTCAGTAAGAACCTCAACATTTCACCAACAATATCATATTTTTTCCTTGGTGACGCAGCAAACGTACCAAGTCGACAGACACTAAGCAGTCACCAACTAATGGTAAACTGCGAACCTTCAGACAATCAAGGCTCGGGAGATAATTACATATTACTCCGAGAGCTGCCAAAGCTGTATCGCCAAGGTAGTCGGATGCATACACACATCTATTTTTGACTTGATTCCAGAAGGATGGCCACGAAACATCCTAAGACAGGATGTTTCTTGTCCGTAAGGGGGGAGGGATGTTATGAGTCATTTTCCCCTAACCAACAGAAGTATCAGCGACAGCAGAACATACGCTGCACACACATACTGACGTTGAGTTATTTTCCCTCAACCAACAAAAAGTACCTACAGCAGCAAAACATACGCTGCATACATACACAGACATATGCTGACGTTGCAATAACGCTGCATACAATACTGACGTTATTACCAGTAATTTTCCTACGGATATATGCTGACATTGCATTATCGTGAGAACCGCAATCGGCTGGAAGTTCCACGGGTATGGATATGCTGAAGTTGCAATAATAGCACACTCAGCAGTATCGCGGGAACAACCACGCCAGCGGCAGCGAACGTCAGCAGCACCGTTCATCGAGCAGCACAAAAGTGGGTATAAAAGCGGAGGGTGATTTGGTATGGAAGTCTACTATTATTCAGTCTATCCAGTCAACTGTAGTCAGTGAAGTCAGCTCTAGTCGAGTCAGTTCTTAACACATAACACACATAACAAAAACCTGATCAAACACCAGCCTTAAAAAGCGGGTCCCTGTGAAGGCTAAGTGATATTTTTAAACATAACATGTGGTTAATAAAAATAAATAATTAAAATAAATAATAAAAATAAATCTTTAATTTTAAACATAACACCAGAAATAATGTTAGCCATAAACACAGCGGTGTCGGAGTCGAGCGGTTACTCACCAGCTTATTTAACACAGGGTAGAGAGCCCAGGCTACCGGCGACACTGTATGATAAGGTCACGATCGGAGCTGGAGCGCGATTAGTAGGCCATGAAGATCGATCACATGATCTACGGGAAATATATGTCTTAGTACGGGATAACTTAAATAAGGCCACCATAAAGCAACAACGACATTATAATTTACGGCGTCGGCGATGGCAACCTAATATCGGGGACCACGTTCTAGCCAAACAACACCCCCTGTTCAAGGCAGTGGAAAATTTTTCCGCGAAATTGGCACCAAAGTATGGTGGGCCTTTTGTTGTGAAGGGCTTCGTATCCCCCGTTATCGCAGAGATAGTTAACCTAGAGACCAACAGAACGCGCACCGCACATCTTAGTGAACTCAAACCTTACTGTACAGCTGAGACCTAATCTCGTTTTTTTTTCTCTTCTGCTTTTTTTTTCCTCCTATAGTACGCCCGAAAGAATAAAAAGAAAAAAGCCTACAAGCGATCAACAGCCACCATGGATCCGCAGCAAAAGTTCGAAGAATCACGGCGTAAGTTCCGCCGGAACATTGAGAAGGAGCAGGCCAAGAGGAAGCGAACGATATTCCTGGAAGATGACGATGTCCCAAAGCCCAGTGACCGAGGGCCGAGGCGAAGGTGCCGAAGGTGCTACAGCCCAACAATGCCCAAAACGGCACCATCCGTATCGACACCCACTACTCGCCGCTGTCCACCTGAAGTAGTTGAAACCAGACATCCGGCCCGTGCTAAGGACCCCGAAGAAAATAAACCAAGGAGGAATAAGGGCGGCTTACGAAACCAAGGCAATGATGGGGCAAATCCTCGCCCACGCACCGAATACGAGATACCAACGACCTCTCAGCTCGATGAAGAAATAGCACCACCACCGCAAGTATACGATGAGGAGGAGATACCACCGCCGCCCCCTGTCAATGAAGATGACCCGCCCCCGGCCCCTAACTACGTTAACACGGACGAAACCATCCACAACCTCCCATCTAGTGGCGAGACTACCCCGCGACTATTCCAAGATTTTGAGATCAGCCTCGAGGACGATGCTCTAAATCTGTTGGGATGTGACGATGAGTTATTGGAGGAACTCCAACGAACTTTTTTTGGATGCGACTATACTACCATCGCTGTGCATCCGTCACCTACACCGTCACTACAGTCATCATCATCGCCAGGCAGCAACAGCGATAACTCCGCTCGTCCAACCCCACCCCGACGACGCGGCTTGGGGTTCCTAAATGTAAACGATTTCCAGTATAATTACCTGGGTCACAAATGCTATGAGCGCGTAATGCGAGTGCGGTTGCTAGCCCCCGGAGCATTCCCAAGGCATGCGGTCGACTACCCGAGAAATCAGATACCGACTGTTACACCGCATAAACTTCATCCATATGGTAGCCCAAGATCATCCCTTTCCAACGGCACCGCATTAGGGTTGCCACCCACCCTGGGGCGTGGTTGGTTCAGCCCGTTAAGTAACCAGAAATCACCACCACTTACGCTGAGTGACACACTGTCCCTTTGCGAAGAAAACGGTTATGGGCTGTCGCCAACTGACATGCGAGAGGCGGCATGTTTCCGAACACATCGCGAGGAGCCAAAATCGAAGAAGGGAACTGCATCGGAAAGAGGCGAGGCGCAACCGTCACCTCGCACCAAGAAGGAGATCCCTGTCGGGCAAGTTACAGCAGAACTCAGCCGGGTTATTGAGCAACGGTTGAATACCCGAGGTGAGCGGCAGCAGGTCAAGTTTATCACCAACATGGATGGTCACCGGATCCGCATCACTATCTCCAGGAAGGGTGCAGTTCGTGTCTGGCAGCTGGACTAAAGGCCTCGTCACTGGAATGAAGGGAGGTAATGTGACGAACAAAAGGCGCTTAGCTTGTTTTTTCGCACATGGATTATTTTTATTTATATAATTTATTACAATAAAGTTATTTAGTTTAAGGAAGAATTTTTTTATATTATTTTATATATTGCACATAAATGAATTTATATGCCCATATTTTTTTATGCATTTAGTGTTAAGTTATATATTACATACATAAAGGAATTTCTACGCTCTTAGTTTGTTATTTAGTGCATATTTATTATTACTGCAATAAAGAAACCGGTTTGATATATTTCATATATATCTGATACATAGGTACATACATAGATATGTACGTGTGTGTATTATAATGTAACACTGGTAGATGAGCGAAGCAAGCAAACGCCATACAACCTACGGACAAACCAGCACGAATGCATGTCTGTGGTAAAGGTATATAAAGAAGCGAATATTGCGGATCATGATCAGTTGGTTGGTAGCCGGTACAGAGGTAAGTCGTGATTTTTATTTATAATTAATTCTCGGGTGGCTTTATTAAATTTAATTGAGAAAGCCATTGTGACTGTGTTGAGATACCTAATAGAGGGTTGACTTCTGATTGGTAGGATCAACGCAATTGAGTGGTACTCCAAAGCCTTTCTTTTGAAACTCCAACTTACGACGCCAAGAAACAGTGTCATACTGAGGGTTGACTTCTACTAGGCCTGTTTCCGTCTGTCCGAGTTGTAGTATCCCGTCCGCGGCGTGGGCTACTAGTAAACTACGTCCAATCTGAGAGCTGATCTCTTCCCAATAGTTCCCTTACTACTCGCCCACCAGGACGGCTTCGTAAATTTCGGTAATTGACGCTGTTAACGATTACCTCGATACTCCGTGTGGGTGTAGGGAAACCGATCCTAACTGAGGACTGACCTCTTTCTGGTGACTCTCCCTCGACTCACCACAGGAGTTATCTTCTGCCCGGGCTTCACATCGTCGTGCGCTTGTGCCTGTACCCCTGACTGCCATATAGATTTAGTTTAGTTTTAACACTCATTTGTAAGATCAATGAAAATAAATACTTATATTGCAATAATATAAAGAAACTTTCTTTACTTCTCCTCCCATGGAGAATAATATGTAACGACTCTGGACACCACTGAGCACTACCCCAGCACCCAGCGAAAACGTATCGTTACAGTACGTAGCTGTCAAAATGTCAAATGTGTAGGCCGTGTTTACATAAGCTGTGTGCAAGGGGCATATCTAGGAACAGGGTGTGCCCGAGAGTTGTTAAGCAATTTTCTCTTTAATGATCTGGGATCCTGGAAAATATAAAATTATAGCAACAAAATAGGTTCAAGAACCGAGGCCAAGTACACCGAACTTAGGTATATAGAAAGTGAAAAACTGGTTGAATATTTGTATGTGTTAGTCATAACTGTGAGGAATTGCACCGAAAAGTGAGTTGTTGAATTTAGAGAATGTTGGACAGAAAGGAGTATAACAGGAACTACCGAAATGAAGTTGAATTCGTTAAAGAAATAAAATTCCTTTGGTCTAAGTTTTATTACTTAGTTGTGAAATAAATAATATTAAATAAAAAGACAGCAGCATAAAAAAATATATAAAGTCCGGAATAGTTATTTGAAGAATTTAATTAATTTTAATTATATTAAAATAGTTGAGAATTAACTTTACCTGTATCTGCGTCCGGTAAGTATGGTTAAAGAAGTTCTTTAAAAATTAGCCTTGTAGAACCGTGGGTAATTTTTGCAAATTTTAGTTAGTGTCTGCAGACTAGAAGGTCAAGCAAAAACTTACCCTAGTCCAAAGGATTAGAAGGACAACATAGGGAAAGTTCCTGGCAGGAATCTTGAAGGTATAAGGCAATAAGGAACAATCGAAGAGAGAGTCAATAAATCTAAAGGAGCAGAACAGGTAAAAGAATATTTAGAAAACATAAAATTAAAAGGAAGTCAAATATAAAAAAAAGTGGAAGACGGAAGTTAAAAAAGAAACACAACTTAGTGACGGTTGGCACCAAAACAAAGCAGGAGTGCCATCTGTGGGATAAATTGATTAAGAAAGTCATGGAGCAAAGTGTCAAACCCAGAAAGTTATTAAGAAACAATTATAGCAAAAATCTCAATAGGGTAGTCCTTAAGGTTAGGTAGAAAATAGTCATAAGTTAGATTTGCAAAAAAATAATTTAATTTGTAATAATTGTGTTTTATGGTAATTTTATTGTTTTCGTGGTTGCATGCGTTATATAAGAAAATAGATATAAGGAAACGGTTAGTGCCTAAATGAAATTTTTTTTAAGTTAATCAGTTTTGTCTCGCCAAAGTTTTGATTGCGTTTTTTTATACCCTTCACCAAAAATGGTAAGGGTATTTATAGGTTTGTCATTACGTGTGTAATTTCCACAATATTTTTATGAGGTCCGTATAGTATATATATTCTGGATCCTTATAGATAAAAAAGTTAACTGAGCCCTGTCCGTCTGTCGGCCGGTCCTACTGTCCGTCTGTCTGTACGTGAAATCCATTTTCTGAAGACACTAGAAGAGCTAGAGAATTGTTTCTTAAAGTAAAATGTAGGGATTTTTCTAAGGATGCTTCGTATTGAAAATCAGCAAAAATAAAAATATCGATTCTGAAATGGATATATATACAAATAAATGAAGATATATATATATTCATTGCAGAAATAAATTTATAAATACACTAGGTGCTTCAGTAGTATTGAATACGGGGTTAAGCGCATTGAATATGTGTCAGAGACAATAATTCAACACACGACCCATCGTGCTACTGAGGCTTGTTAGTTCTTTGTGTATATTATATAATAACTCAACGTATTTTTTCGTACAACCCCCTTTTTGTCACACATCTAAGCATGTGTGTATAAAAATACAAGGCATTTGCTTTTGAAAGATCAGCAGACTCAAATCGTTATTTGCTTTTACATACCAAGCAATATTCTACACACATAAAAAATTTCAATTTTTTTTTCACCAAAGCACATTATAAACATAAATATGTATGTATGCACACAAACACTATACATACGTACCAGACAAGTAAACTCTGTGGAAAAAAATGTCGCACACTGATGATTACAAATATACTCTGATGTATTTATATGTATGTATGTTAAAAATGCTTTTGTATTTATCTTTTAAAATGTTGTATATTTGTCAATTTGTTTTTCATTTTAAAAATTGAAATAAATGTACATATGTAGGCTTGAAACTATATTTGAAAATAATAAACAGGTTATTTTATACATATATATATATATATATATATATATATATATATATATATATATATATATGTATATACATACATATATACATAATTGAAATGCGCCGTCGCTAAAAAGCAGAGTTCGGATTTGCGCACTCCTTTTGCTCTTTACGCTTTGCGCATTTCTTAAAAGCGTATTAAAAATGCGCACAAGCGCAAAGAGCGGAGCGAAAAAAAAGGAGCAATTGGTATGCGCAGCGCAAGCGCATTCGATTTATTAGCGCCGATCTTTGCGCAATGCGCATTTAAATTTTTTTCTAGCGCTTTGCGCTGCGCATTGCGCATATTGAGCGGCGCATTGCGCATGCTCTTTTTTATGATAACAGTGGTTCGTTTGAGTTTATTCATTGCTGCCACGAAAAAAAAGTCTTTGCAGCCAAAATCTTTAAAAAATGTAACTAAATAAGAATAAAAGTAACCAGAATATTTTTTTAATGTTTATTAAAATGGTGTGTTTTATTTTTGAGTAAAATATCAATCATATTTGGCCTTTAAGGATTTATTCTTAATCCGTATATTATATGTATAAAAATTATCTGATTGCATGATTCAATGACTATAAGGTAGTCTTAAAAGCCCAGCTGACAATTTTTGCAAACCACTTGTTTTTAATTTCAGGTGTCGAATTTTTATTTGTATTTATTTATTAAATTTAAATTAAAAAATTTTTATTTAAAAAGAAAATTGTAAAATTTCTTAAAATGAATACGAAATAAATATGAGTTTGTATTTGAGCAAAATAGATGTGATATGTACAAAAGATTAGAGCTATTGGAAATTAACCTTTTGTAAAGGTTTTATGTTGTTAACTTTCTAATTCCCTATAACCCCTGTATTTATTTTATACAGCTGAGGGGGGCACAGCTCATTTGGTAGGCGTTCAAAGGAACTGCCAAAAGATTGAAACTTTAAAAAGAAAACAAGGCTGAATAGCCGATTTATCATTCAAATTAAAAGTCTGTTTTATTATGATTTTGTTTGGTCTTATATACTACTTATGAAAATAAATCTTAACCTTTCTAACTTATTCTAAACATACAATTTTATCATTCTTCTCTTTCAGTACCATGAAGGATCATATTCACATTTCTGTTTGACCAATCATGTACTTTGTATTTACAATTTCACTCAAACAGAAATGTGTCACTCAAATAGTTCCTCATAAGCAATTTGCATTGCACCATGCATAGAACAAAAGAAATGTTATTGATACTTAATTATTGTTTTCGTTGTGTTCACTATACAAGCATAATAGACTTGTGTGATACACTACACCCTCACCCTTAAGAGAAAAATTAGGGAGGAATTTTTCTAATCAACTTCATAGTACTGTTACAATAATTCTTAGATTTTACTTATATACATAATTAGTTTGAATATTTACATATGTGTATATCTTATTTTTACGTATATATGTTAGTATTTTATTCTATAATGTCTTAAATGGTTTTAAATTGTTGTTGTGGTATGTTTTCTTTATTCCTTTGTAATCTATCGTGGTGTTCACACCATCCCTACTTACTATTTTAAATGGACCTTTATATGGACTTTGGTGTTTTTTTCTATCTTCTACTTTAACTAATACTAAATCTCCTACATTAAGATTAAGTTCATTTTTATTTTTATCGTTAATTGTTCTTTTTTCTTTTGTTTTTACTAGTAATTCCTTTGCCTTATTTAACGCAAATTGTAATGTGACTCGTAGCTCTTGCACATAGTCATCATAATTGTATGTGGTCATTTTATTATTTATGGTGTCAGATGGTAGGCTTGGTAATTTCCCATAAACTAATTCGAAAGGCGAGTAGCCCGTATCTATGTGTGGTGCCGTATTGTAAGCAAAAGTGAAATATGGAATCCACTTATCCCATTCATAATCATTTGCGGTTGTCAACAAGAACTCATTAAGAACCCTATGGTTTCTTTCTATTGAGCCTAATGTTTCATGATGGTATGGTGTTGAAAATATTTGCTTGATTTGTAGTAATGAACATATGTTTTTCATAAGTTCATTTGTAAATTCTGTACCTCTGTCGGATTTAAGTATCTTAAATTGACCATATTTCAAAATAAACTGTTCAACCAATGTTTTTGCTGTTACAAGTGCATCTTTTGTCGGCATTGGGTGTGCAACGACAAATTTTGTCAGTTCGCATTGCATTGTTAGAATGTAGCGGTAGCCGTTTGAAATACGAAGAGGACCAACGGTGTCGATTGAAATCACTTCAAAACTGTTGTTTGGTGTGTTTGTTAGTGTAAGTGGTTCTTTTATGTGTCTTGTTTGTTTATTTTTGTTACAACTGTCACAATATGATACAAATTGTTTTACCATCTTGTTCATGTTTTTCCAAATGTATCGCTGTTTTAATTTAATTATTGTTTTTCTTACTCCTAAATGACCTGTGTGGGTGGTATTGTGGAATTGGTCAATTAGTTTGTATTTTAAAATGTCATCTGTTATTCTTTTTGGGGCATTATATATTAATATTTTAAGTTGAGGACTTTTATTATTTATTCTTAATTTTGCATATGCTTCTTTTAATTCTTCTTTGTTATATATATTAAATATTTTATCTTCATTTGATAGCGCTAATTCATTTATATTCTTTTTACTCATTTTAGATATCGGTTTCCTCAGTATCGAATCTAGTTTCGCTGATTTATCGCTGAATCTTGCATGCATATTATTTTCATTTTGTATATTTTTGGCATGTAACTTCTTCATAATCGAATCTTGTTTCGATGAATTATCGTTACATCCTATATTCATATCATTCTTATTTTGAGTACGTGATTTCTTCATGGTCGAAACTGGTTTCGATGAATTATCATCACGTCCTATGTGCACAATATTATTTTCAATAATTATATCTTTATGTTCTATATTTTCAAATTTATTAAATTGCAATTTTTTCATATTTTTGACGTCATTAATGGATATACATTCCCTAAACATACAAACAGAAATGTGTCACTCAAATAGTTCTTCATAAGCAATTTGCATTGCACCATGCATAGAACAAAAGAAATGTTATTGATACTTAATTATTGTTTTCGTTGTGTTCACTATACAAGCATAATAGACTTGTGTGATACACTACACTTTTTTAAAGCTCCCAAAAATCAAATCAAACTAAAATCGTGGAAAGAAGTCTTCACAAAAAATTTGATATGTGAAGCGCAAAATAGAAAGGGACCTAAAGGTAAAAACCGGTTTAGTTCAGGAGAGCCATTTTAAAGATTTAAATACGTGTATTTAATACGTGACTTTACTTTCATAAAACGCGTAAATCTCTGGGAGGGAACACTTTTGGGGCATGGGATCGGTCTCATTCGATGCTCAGATGTTGTCCACATAAAAAAAAAGTGAAAATTGATTTTTTACCCTTAGGTCCCTTTCTCTGTGCGCTGTCACATATGTAAATTTTTTTTTAGAAATTTCAGTTTAAATAAGAAATATCCACAACAAATACATTTAGGTATGTTTTGTATGTAACTCTTCTCATGTACTTTTATAACAAGAAGGCGACGAAAATTCTAAAAATAGACGCACTTGAATATTTTCCTGAGTAATTTTTTTAATATTTTGTTGTATGTACATATGTATGTTCCTAGAAGACACCCCCATTTACTAGGTATGAATGAATGTACATTCACAAAAAATATTTAAAAATATTTGGCCTGCTTACCCTTTCTGTGGTTTCGCAAGCAAATATTTTTATGACTTTTTTCAATTTTTGAGCAGTTTGGGTTTTTCCAACATTTTATGTGTATGTTTCTTACAAGTAACGAAATGTGTATAAAACCCATCATTAACAAGATTTTTTGAAATCCAAGAAAAGATTTTTTTAAAATAACTTTGAGAGACATATAATGTGAGTATGTATAATTGTATAAGGGGCAGATTTTTTAACCTAAAGCGTTTTTTTCGTTTTGAAATTGTATGGAAAAATTTTGTTTTGAAATGAATTTTTGTTATTTTTCATACAAATTTAAAACGTATAGACAGGCTTTTTTCAAAATCTGCCTATAAGTAAAAAACCAATTATCAAGGTATTTATAAACATGTATAGATATGTATATATTGTCCTTGATAATGTGGTGTTGTATTTTTTAAAGATGATTATTCTTGATGTAAAAATCTATTATTTCCTTTACTAACATTTTTTACCACTGTAAATGCGCTATGCGCATTTCTTGCAAATAAAATTGCTCTTTTTTGCGCTTGCTCTTTTTATGCGCAGCGCAAAAATAAATGCGCGGATCAAGCGCAATAATAAATTGGCTCCGCTCTTTGCGTAAAGAGCGAAAAAGAGCAAAAAGAGCGGCGCTGCGCTGCGTTTTTTCGTACTCTGCTAAAAAGTATTTTGTCACCAGTAAAATAACTTTTCCTTTTATGAGGTGTTTTTTGATATGTATGTACATACATAAGTACCTATGTAATAGGTCAATAACGAAGAATAAAAAACTTACATAATTACTATTTGAAATAGCCCTACGTTAGAACAATGAATATTGTTTTAGCCTTCTCGAAATCGATAAACTGATACGTTCTGTTAGGCTGATTGGATAATATAAGTACATACATAAGTATGTACATTTGTACCTAATATGTATAATAGCTACATATTTCTACATATTTCATTTACAAATATTTCTCGAATAATTTGCACAGAGTAGGTACATTTTCCAAAAAAAAAAAAAAATCATAAAAAAGTATTTATCTTTTCAATTAGTATTTTTTATTGTTTATTGGGAGGAATTATCTATTCTATTCTGCCCATTGGAGAACGCTGTCACATAAGTATATAGCTCTGAAGTAAATATGAAAGTGTGTCCAAGTATGCAGTTTTAACTTACTTTTTATACCTATTGTTTGAAATATTATATTTATATAACAAAGGATATACAGGCTTATTATCTTCTGCGAATCACTTACATATATGTATATGCATTGGTGAAGGGTATATAAGATTCGGCACAGCCGAATATAGCACTCTTACTTGTTTTATTTTAATATTGAATTTGTGTTGAGGATTGGTTTTTTTCTTTTGTCCCATCGATTGCGGTGACATGCAGACCGCCTAAAAGAGCTCGTTTAGGTAGGGTTAAAAATAGAATAATGAGATTAATTTTTTTTTTATATGCATATTGATCACGACAAATTCAATAACAACTTAAAGAAAAGTACTTATGAGATATTTTTTTTTTTTTTTGGCGGTAGTAGTTTTTTTTTGAAGTTTAAGTAAATGAAAATATCCGTAATTTTAATAATTTAGGCACCAACAAAAATCTTTAGTTTAAGTTTTTTTTTGCTGCCATACTTTCTTTTAATTTTTATTAGATAAATAATATATTGTTTTTTTTTTTTTTCTATTAAACTTTATTTAAAATATCCAGTCTTTATTTAACGTTATATTTTTTTTGTGTTCCCTTGTTTTTTTTTTTTTATTTAACATAGACATTTTTTAATAAGGAAATTGATTTATTGTCCATATTTTTAGTTGTAAGCATTTTATTTAATAAAGTATGTAAGTTCCTTTTGTGCATCATAACGAATATTTGTGCTGAGTTTATTGTTCGGGGGAGCAGATGTAAAACCAGGTTTGTGAGGTGAGTGTGTGTGGGTATTGGGGGACCTAAACAAAATAAAGTTAGGATTCATTGTGTCCCAGGTAGGGTGGGCGAGTAGAGGAATTCCACCTTTTTCCTCTCTTCGAAATGTTTCTCGTTTGTTTAGTTGTTTGTTTGTGTTTTAACTTTTAATTGTTAGTGCTTCAGCTGAGATTGCGGGTTGGGACCTGCCCTGCGGATGCCGTTTTGAGCTGGCTGGCATCACAATCTCAGCGACCTGAGGACACGTAACAAACTGTCACACAACTTTAGATATAAGTATATCAATATTATGACATTGAGATGCTGAATTTGAAGATCACTACTAAACATTTTTAAATTGTTTTACTTACATATTTTCAGATTACGTTTTTCTTATTCTGTTTGCGATTTTAATTAGTAATTCAGTGCTGTTTGGGCATATGCCGCAGCCACCTGCGACGGTAGACTTTTATATATTAAATGTCATTTCTTCCATTTTTAGAGCTATGCTCTTAATGGCGCGGGTTGAATTTTATTTTTCGTAACATAAATAATCGACACTTACAGTTATATTTTCCTTTTCGTTTTGATTTGGTTGTCCTTGTCCTAAAAGCGACTTTGTTCTTGTTTTTTTAAATCAGGACGAGAAAATATGTATGTATATGGAGTGTTACTCTCATTCAACTGCAATAACAAAATATTAAATTTACTCATATGAATACGAGTACAGGTGTATGTATGTTAGTGTTTCGTTTTTATGTTTGCTTTGTGTTGCTGAAATAGAGCTACCCACCAAATCAAGCGTTTGAACTATTATGCTACATAAAATATAATGTTTTATAATAGGTATGTTAAATCGACTTGCAGATATATTATTTTAGTGTATTGATATAAAATAATATACATATATAAAAGAAATCTGGGAATACCTTTTATAGTGTTATGCATGAATGAAAGTTAAGAAAATATATATGCCAACTTACATTATTGTATTAAACCTGTAAATAAATGTTTGGTGGACAAATTGTCTTAAAAAACGTGAAGGCAAAACAACAACAAAAATGTAAAAAATGAATAAAAATATATAAGCATCCGCCTCATGTGTAGTCGTCGCTTGATAATCGACGACTGCATGAAAGAGCATAAGAATATGTGTGAAAAATGCAAAGAATTTTGAATTTTGCGGAACATTGGTGTAGATCATAAAATTATCTAAAAAAAATATCTTAATAATTTTTTTTCATACCAGCCACAATTTCTAAGATATTACGATCCAAAAAGGCATTAACATTTATGTGCATGCACATGTACACGCACTCAGTACATATACACGCACTCAGTACATGCATAAATGTTAATGCCTTTTTGGATCGTAATATCTTAGTAATGATCGCTCGTATGAAAAAAAAATTATGTGAGTCCGATCACAGGGGAGATGTGTAAACATGTAGTAATGAAACATTTTTTCAGCTGTTTACTAAAATGTAGAGCATGTAGTTATTTTACAGCAATTGTTTTTGAACTGTACAGCGCTAGCATAATTATATATTAGTGAAAATTAGTAGCTCCTATTGCGCCATCTAGTGTTTATATTATTGCGCACTAGATGGTGTTAGTGTATTTCTATGCAGCTGTTAAGTTTCTCGGTACTTCTTGTTGTCCGTACCCAGTCGTCAAATGTGTAGCTAGCTACAAGAAAAGCTAACTTTTAAATAGATTTTTCTAGACTAACTTAAAGCTAACTACAATACAATGCAGAATGTAACCAAAATCAATTAGTAGGATGAGTATATATTTATTATACTCTCATTTATAATTGAATATGGTGAGCGCCAACAAATTTACTCATTTAGGAAGTCTTAAAATTATTTCAAGTATTTCATAACTTCTTGCCGTCAATATTTAAGTGGTAACTTAACTGAGTGGTATGCGCGTTGACTGTTAATCCAATGACCTGTGGTTCGAGTCCCAGCACAGCACCGGTGAAAAAAATTTGAAGAAAAATTTATTATTACAATATTACTATAAAACTACTGAATATAGAATTGAGAAAATAAAATAAAATATAAATATATTTTTTTTATGTATACTAACTAACTACATTTTGACTTTTTAAAACTAACTTAAAGTTAGCTACAAGTAGTGGAAAGAAAAACTGACTTTTCCCTAGGACATCGCCATGTTAAAAAAGTTAGTTTTTGTCAAACATTCAAGTTAGTTTAAAGTTAGTTTTGTTTCCGACAGGGTATGATTACACTCATACACAGCTTACACCGTGTTATCAAAATCTCACATCTCACCAAAAATTTGTGATTGTATTGTGAAAATCAATTTTACTCCCTAGCGTATAGATGTTTACACATCAAAAATATTAATACGTTTTTTGTAGATAATTTTATGATCTACAATTTTTGTCTAGGGTATTTTTATGAAAAACTTACCGTTTTGCTGAAAATAGCAAAAAACTCCTTTTTTGACCTTTGACGTTGAATAAAATTTTTTCCATACACCGGAATGGAGGGGCATTTCAAAATTTTATTTATAATTATATTTTGAACAAGTTTACTGATTTTAAGCTTGTTGTAAATTTCTGTATCACCGAATGTCCAGATTAACCGGACTATAGCTGTACAACAATATTTTTATTAATATGTATACATATTTACATATATACCAACTGTAGGTGATTCCCTTTCAAATACAGAAATTTCTGCAACTTCTATTAAACTACCTCACTTCTAGACCAGCTGCCCAGAGGCATGGTTAATTGAAGAAGAGGAATGACACAGAGTAGAACAAAGTACGAATACATTATTACAGCTTTGCCACAAGTAGCTATAACATCTACTGTATATATTTTTTTTTTAATTTTATTACTTATTGAATCTTCAATTATAAATTGAAACATCAATAAGTTGTTCAAATCTAAATAATAAAAAATGTTAAATATATGTTTAGCCAATACTAAACAAAATTTTTAATTTCAACGGTTAATTTTTGTTGATTTACATTTCTCGTGTACGGCTGAGAGAAAGAGTATCCCTCCTCCTCAGCCGGGTGTGAACTCAATACTGTAGAATATTGCGCGCAAGTGGATTTGGGTGCAACTCAAGTTTTTTTTTTACATATTTTTTCGCGTGTTTTGAAAATACTGTCTTCACCAACGGAACATCAAGATCTTGTTCGTAGAATTTTGTTTTGTCGCTTTTGAATTTTTTGTACACTCGATGCTGAGGCAGTGCCGCATAACTGGATTCCATAGGATCATATTGGTTTCAGGATCGCGTTGTATAATAGAAGTTTACAGTCTAGGCTTAGTTTAGAATTCCTTCCAATAAGCCAATTCATATGGGCTGCTTTTAATTTCATTTGTGTCAACTTTGCGTCTATATGCGGTTTCCACGTCAAACGACGATGAAGATGAACGCCTAGATATTTGACTACAGTGTGTTTGGGTATAGTCTCGGTGTTGATTTGTATAGGCGGGCATGTTTCCCTGCGCAATGTAAAAGTGACGTGTACACATTTCTGCTATATACCCTTGTAAGGTGATGGAAGCTTCTACTGGATTTTCATGGACGCTTAAAAAAGCTGTATCATCACTAAATGTTGATGTATGAATGTTATTGCTTAACGGTAAGTCAGAGGCATATATTAAATAAAGTAAAGGACTGAAGATGCTGCCTTGGGGAACTCCGGCTTCAATCGACTGCGGTGGGCTTAAAAAGTTACCTTCTCGAACTATAAATTTTCGTTCCATTAGATAGCTTTTTAAAAGGCTGACGATGTTTGAGGGTAGATTTTGCGTTATTTTGTGTATAAGACCTTCGTGCCATACTTTATCGAAAGCTTGAGAAACATCTATAAAGAGCGCAGAGCAATATTTATTTTTTTCAGAGGTGTCTCTAACAACATTCACAAGTGTGTTTGCTCAATAGTGCTAAGCTGTCTGGGAAAACCGAAATAATGATCTGGAATGCCTCCATTACTAGTCACTATAGGCATCAGCGTGCTCATATACGGCTTTTCTGGTGTTAAGACTAGTAATAGTATTTTCAATCTCCGCCATGTTAAATCTCTGCGGTATTTCTGGTAAAGAGACGACTGGTGGCAGTTCAACAATATCAGCAGAAATATTCGGGGTAAATACTTTTTCTAGGTGCTTAACAAATAGATCACCTTTTTCAGCATCAGTTCTTGCCCAGTCACCATTAGAGGCTCGTAATGGAGGTTTGCAAATAACTGGCCTTTTAAGTCCTCTTTCTGCACGCCACAGCGAATATTCTGTTGATGGTGTTGCATCGAGTTCTTGCAGAAATTTTTGCAGCGAAGCTGTTTTTTGTGTTTGCAAAACTTTTCTAAGCTGCTTGGTACACTCCTTAAGCCTTAATTTTAGCTGAGGCGATCTGTATCGTTGCCATTCTCGTCGAGCTCTCCGTTTTTCAGTCAAAAGGCTTTCGATATCTGCACAAAAAATATTCTTAAATTTCGCTTGTTGATTTGGTAGAATTGAAGAAGCATTAAGAGCAGCTTGTTTAGCATGTGCTTCAAACAACCTAATAGAATTTTCTATGTCAGTAGGTGTTCTCAATGGCATATTTTCCGTGCAATGAGCACTCAAATATTTTTTGTATTTCAGCCAGTTAATACGTGCAGATGTTAGAGGTAAATTACATGTTGGTTTTGCGGTTGTGTGTTAGTAAATAGTGATAATAGTAGGCGAGTGATTTTAAGACAAATCCAAAGATGCTTCTACTTCCATCATTTCGCTGGGCACACCTTTCGAGATTCCAAAGTCGATAACATCAGGAATTTTTTGTCGATCCGTTAGCCACTAAGTTGGCTGACCACTTGAAACTACATTCAAACCCATTTTTGAAATTGTGTCAAATAAAACACGACCCTTAGGACTGATTAAACGTGAACCCCAAAAAGTGTGTTTAGCATTGTAGTCGCCAGCTTCTAGAAAACGGGACCCCAGTGTTGTATAAAATGCGGTATATATCTCTGAAATTGAAAACCTGGGAGGAGAATAAACAGATGATATCACAAGCTTTTGATAAAAATTATCAATGCAGATGTTCATTGCTTGAGGAAATTCTTCACGAAGGTCATTTAGCAGGTAGTGTTTTATTCCAGTTTTTATTAGCATTCCAGAGCCACCACATGCTCTACCTCGAGGATCCTAGGTATCGTAGAAATTATATCCACTAATTCTAAAATAGCTTCGAGATGTCAAATGAGTTTCTGAGATAAGCATAACATCGATTTGTTTATCCAGAAGAAAATATTCTATTTCATTTTTATGTTGGCAGATGCCGTTTGCGTTCCAAAAACAGATTTTTAAGTTCATGGTTTGCTTAGTACAGCCTGCAACAAGGTAGAATGCATTTTCAACATTTCCTGCATCATACAGGACATGTTGAGAGTAAATGCATTTACTGTTTGTATTAGGATCTCTATCGAGGATTCAATACGACTAAAATTATGCCCTGATTCTTCATTTACTGGTACAGTTTTTTGCGCCGGAGTCTGGTTAATCTTTAAAATATTAGCGTATGAAAATTGACTATTAGGTTTTTGTTGAGTAAGAGTCGTGTTAGACTTTAAAACATCTGAGTATTGATAATGGCTAGACGACGGTTGAGGTAACTGTGGGTAGTTTAAAGGAGTGTTGGGCTGAGCGGGAGTAGCATTTGTTTTTCTGTTCGACGAATTTTTAAAAAGAGAATAAAGAAAGCAGCCCCTATATTTGGCAGAGTGGTTTCCGCCGCAATTGCCACATTTTTTTGCTTTGGTATCACCTATTATTTTGTCACAGTTAGCGGTACTGTGTAACTCGCCACATACAACGCAGACTGTAGGCAACTTGCAAAAGATTTTGGTATGGCCAAATTCTTGACAGTTCATGCATTGGATAGGTCCAATTTTTTAATGTGGCAGCTCAACGGTAACTCTTCGATGCAACAAGTATTTTAAGCAATAGATTGGGTGCGATTCATTTTATTTAATTTTCAAGTCGCCTGGCTGTAGCTCGACTCTAAAAATAGGTTGTGGGATTTTTTTCCCGGTTTTTAAAGTTTGAAACATTTTTCACTTTGAAGCCAATATTTTCAAGGCCAGACTTTACCTCATCCGGATCCACGCTTGAATCTATTCCTTTTATAACTACTGTTAGGAGTTTATCACTCTTCAGTTGATATGTATAAAAGTTTTTGTTTTTAGTCTCAAAATCTGACACAATTTTTCTGTAATTATTTTCTCGTGTTACCTGAATTTTAGTTTCGTTGATTTTGCCGCGCTTAATTGGAGTTACATAGAACTCATTTTCTCCAATTAATGAGATAAGGCTTTTTACCAAAAAGTTGGAGTTCTGTTCTCTCTTCTCAAAATCGCGAAACGATTTTCAGAATGTTTAATATTTTTTTCCCACCTTTGGGCATCTTCGCCGTTGACGCTATTTGAGCTGATTTGGGACTTCTTCCCCTTTTTAGCACGGTTATATATCTGTCCATACCAGGGGTAGATTCTGGTTCTGCGATAACCAGCGTTGCCATTTTGGTGCTTTTCGGGTATTTTTTGGTGCTTTTTAACTTAATAAATACCCGAAATTTTGTTAAATACCCGTTTTTGAAAAGCGGGTATTTACAGTGCTTTCAAGAATTTCTCTCAGTGCTTTTAGGTGCGTTTTAAATAATCAACATTTTTGACACTGAACCATTTTCCTACTATTCTTTAAACACACCTAATACTTTTTTAACCAACTGCGTATAATTTGCGTCTATATTTTGATTAGTACTCGCAAACTGTTAAGAGTTTGAATTCTGGAATTTCTCAAGCATCTTTTTTTTAAATTCGATCAGAAATTTTTATGATTTATTTGTTTAGCAGTAATCTTACTTTCAATATTAGTACATATCCTTTGATTTGTTTTTTAAGCAAATTTAAGCAAGAAAGTGCCTTGGTTATTATCAAGCTGCACAGTTATTAAAAGTAAGTTTTTCATTGATGTTAAAGTTGATATGTGCTAAAGTTCATCATCTAACAATGGCTTTCCCTTAGATCGCAAAAGAAATACTTATATAGAAAAGCTTTGGAAAATGATCAAGCTTTTAAAACGTGACTTAGAACAGCAAAAGATAAACTAAAAGCATATTTTATTTGTTGTAATTGTGAAATAAAAGTTCGATAAAGCGATTTACTCCGACAAAGTCACACAAAAAGTCATGAAGTCTTTTAATCCACTAGACCCAAAACAAAATTATGTTAGTGCTTTTGTACCCGAAATTTTTTTATTTTTACCCCTTTTTACCCTATTTCCATGTGTAAATAATTAAGTTTGAATACTTTTTTAGTACTGATTTATTTCTATTAAAATGTTTCCTTATATACTAGAAATCTTAAAATTATTTTAGCTATTATAACAATAAATGTTTACAAGCATGTATCACTAATGATATTTTCAAAGATAAAAGACATGTGTGTAAGCACAGACAACTATCGATATTTCTAATTACTTAGGTCTAACAACTTATATTGAATCTTTATTAAAATGAAGCAATAAACTAAGATAATTATAAATCCTAAATAAACATACAACTAAGTCTAGACCGTTAGTCTAGACCGTTAATATTTTGTAACTATATGTTCATATTTGAACATTCTGCCGGCCGGAACGTGTTGAAGGAGCTGTGAAGTCTATTTGTATTGTTATCCTTTTCTTGCAGTACCTAATTTTAATGAAAATGATTAACGCAATAATTAATATTACCAGTAGAATGATTAGAGATGAATGTCCACTGATAGTATGGAAACGCAATTGTCTTAGCTCGACCTTCGTTGATTGTAGCATTTCCAGCTGTTTAGATAAGTCGTTGAATTGAGTAAAGTTAGAACTGTGAACTTTCAGTGGTTTAGTGTGCCAAGAGGTAAGTTCACTTATATTTTTGCGCCACATGATGAATTTGGGTATAAAGTCAGTGTTTGAATTTAATTGTTTTGCAGATTCTAAGAAGATTTGTGGGGAGCTCGCCTTGCATCCAGATTTGAGTGTCAAAATGCCTTGTTTTGGTAAATTTAGCCAGTTTATTAGACCCTTTCCACAATTAATCTCTATGTCCATTTGTTTACATATTTCTTCATAATAGTTTAGTTTTAGACAGATCTTCTCCAATTCTTTTAATGAAGTTTGAATTCTAATGACTTCTTCAAAGTATAAATTTAAGTCGTAGTATATAACTAGATTCCATTTGGAATTCACCATGTCTAGTTTTCCGATGTGATCGAAATATATTGCTGATTGACTGTCAGTTGTAGATACCGTTGCTCCAATGGTTCCATACAGTTTTTGTGGCGCCGCTTGCACTTGTGCCATTATCATAAGCAATAGTAGGAAAAACCACTGTTTAATTGGTAATCTGTTTTTTTTATGCACAATATTCATTGCCTTGACTTTCGTAATATTGTTTTTAGGATTTGCATACTCCACAGAATCATACATATAATGGAAGTCATGAGCGGGCACAACTTGTTTATAGGACGTTTGATACTTCCATTTTGAACCTTTAATGTTACTACCCGTGACTTACCATCTTCTCCTTTGTTTACCTTTATTATTCTTCCCAAAGGCCATTTACAAGGATGAGTCACCTCATTTTTTATTAACACTACCATATTTTCTTCTAAGTTTTCTTGTGGGTGTTTCCATTTATACCGCTGTTGTAATGTTGTCAGATATTCTTCCTTCCATTGTTTCCAAAAATCCTGTTTAATTTTTAGGATCAGCTTCCGTTTATTGAGAGAAGATACTGTTGACTCGCATGCTGGCTTAGCGATGTCGATAATCTGATGTCCAATTAGAAAATGTCCTGGAGTTAATGTATCGATTTCTTCTGGGCTGCTACCAATGGCGTATAATGGTCTTGAATTCAGGACCGCTTCAACTTGTGCTAACAATGTACTTATTTCTTCGTACGTTAGCTTTACGTCAATTACTCTGTTCAAATGATATTTCATAGATTTAACCCCAGCCTCCCAAATTCCTCCAAAGTGAGGAGCTGCCGGTGGAATAAATTTCCATTCTATTTTTTCCGTTGCTAATATTGGTGCTACTTCTGCATTATTATTTTGAAGTCTTTGTCAAGCTTTCTTGATGCTCCAACGAAATTAGTACCATTATCAGAGTACATGATTTTACATTTACCTCTTCTGCTGAAAAATCGTCTTAACGCCGCCAGGAAACAATCCGTAGTCATATCTGATACTGCTTCTAAGTGAATAGCCTTTGTAGACATACAGACGAATATAGCAACTGTAGTGTACTCTATATTTTATACATTATATTTTTTGTTATACTACTACACCTCTATCACGACACAACGTATCCTTTGAACGTCTTTTGACCTCGTCCCCTGGAACACCTTATTTGATAGGACCGTGCGTAGTCAACTGCAGTATAAGTAAACGGATGGGATTCTGCTACGCGACATATTGGTAAGATACCCATTATTTGATTTCTCGTATGTTGATTGTATCGTGTACATTTGGTACAATATCTTATACATTTCTTGATGATATGTTTTGCTCCAATAATCCAGTAAAGTCTTCTTAATGTGCATTCCATTACTCGAATACTTCCATGTAATGTTATTCTGTGGATGTGTTCAACCAATAGTTGAACTAATTTTGATTTATGAAGAATTATTGGATGTTTTTGATTGTAGGTTAACGCAGATCGCTCTAATGTTCTTCCAACTCTTAGGATACCATCGTTGTCTAAAAATGCGTTTAGCGTTGACAATTTACTTTTCATATTAATTTGTTTGTTGTTTTTAATACTATTAATTTCTTCAGCAAACTCTAGGTATTGTTGATATTTGATGATGGTTTTATGAGCTAACTCTAATTCTTTCACTGTTAGGTAAGGTTTTTTATCGAATTCCTTTTGTTTTATAGCGAACCGCTGCACATATGCTACTATTCTTTCTAATTTTGTATAGCTTGATATTTTAACTAGTAATGGCATCATGAAATGGTCTAGTTTTTGCATTGTTGTAGCAGTAATAATTATGTTTTCTGATGATGTTTCTTCCATAGTTTGAAAACTACTTTTAGATAGCCATAATGGCCCGTTCCACCACATCTTATGTTGTCATAGTTTTTCTGGAGCAATTCCTCTTGATGCCACATATGCGGGATTATCTTTGCTGCTAATATGATTCCATGTCGTTTTAGGTAAGATTGCATTTATTTCGTTTACCTTGTTTCTCACAAATTTGTCTTTATTTTTGTTGTACTGTATCCAACTTAATGTTATAGTTGAATCACTCCATGCATATATTCTACATTGTCGATTTAAAATACACCTTATTTTTTTGCAGCAGCTTGCTTAGCAGATGAGCAGCACATAGCTCTAACTTGGGTAGAGTTTTTCTGTTTTTGATCGGATTTATTTTAGTTTTAGCCGCTAGTAGCTTAATAGATGTATTTTGTTTTATATACACTACCGCCGCATATGCTTTTTCAGAAGCATCTGAAAATCCGTGAATTTCTAATTCATCTCCTTTTGTTGTTTCTACCCATCTTGGAATACGTATTTTTGAAGATCGATTATACTTTGGCAAAATTTACGCCATTCGTCCTGAAATTCGTCTGGTAATGCTTCGTCCCAAGTAGATTGCTGCAGCCATAATTTTTGAATGAACAGTTTTGCTAGTACTGTTACTGGAGACATCCAGCCCAAAGGATCGAAAATTTTTGCTACATCTGACAGGGCTTGCCTCTTGGTTATTACATTAGTTTATGTAAAGTTTACCTTAAATTGGAAATCATCATTTGCTGGATCCCATTGCAGACCCAAGGTTTTTATAGTTTCGTTATCTTTAAATTGAATTATCATATTATCAATTGCTTCTCGCTCATGGTTTACAATTTCTTTTTCATTTGATACCCATTTGCGTAAGTTAAAACCAAAATTATTTAGCTGGGATTGTATTTCGTGCTGAATGTTTTTACATTTTTGAATAGTATCTGCTCCTGTTATTAGGTCATCCATATAGAAATCTTCTTTTATTATTTCCTTGATTGATTCGTATTTAATTGAACCGTGATCACTAATGTAGAATAGAGATTTTACTGCTAAAAATGGTGCTGATGACATGCCGTATGTAACTGTTGTTAATTTATATTCTGTTACAGGGTTGTTTTTATTTGTTCTCCATAATATATATTGATATGCTTGATCGCTTTCTTCCAGTTTTATCTGGCGGTACATTTTCTCAGTATCGGCTGTTATTACATATTTCCATAATCTCCATTTAATGATGATATAAAAAAGATCTTTTTGGAGTTTGGATCCTACGAACATGACATCGTTTAAACTCCTGCCATTTGTTGTTTTAGCAGAAGCGTCAAACACTACACGCAATTTTGTTGTTAAGCTGTTATCTCTTATTATAGGGTGATGTGGCAAATAATACTTTCCGGTGTTTTTGTCCTTCACCTTTTCCATATGGCCGAGATTTAGATACTCATTCATAAATTGTTTGTAGCCTTCTTTAAGCTTTGGGTCTTGATCTAATTTTTTCTCAAGCGATAGAAATCTTGCCATTGCTAGGTTTCAGGACTTTCCCAATTCATGGTCTTCTTTAAATGGCAATTTAACTCCAATTCGACCGTTTTTATCTACTGTGGTTGCTTGTTCATAGTATTCTTCGCAATACTTATCCTCATGACATTCTTCTATATTTGAAACCTCCTCAAGCTCCCAAAATCTTTCAAGATTTGTTGTCATAGCTGTGAAAACTTTATTTTTGCGCGGGCATGTTCTTAATATTCCTGATAATATCCATCCCAGTTTTGTAGCCTTAGCTAAAATGTTATCAATTTTATGGATTCCTTCTTCCAAAATAGTTGAATAGATATCACTGCCTAGCACTATATCAATTCTATCCGATCTGTTGAAACTCGGATCAGCTAGCGTTAAATTTTTCCAGTCATTATTATTATATTTAAATGATTTATCTGGAATTGCTGATGATAATTTGTTCAGGACCACAGCTTCAATCATGCCAACAATCGTATTTCCAAGACCCTGCAGTTGTGTTTTTTCTTTTATTCTTGGTAGTTGTAATATTTGAGCTGCTTCTTCAGAAATTGTAGTTTTTTGTGATCCTTGATCTATTAGCGCCCTTAATGTAATTAGGCTACCATCTGCAGCTTTTACTCTTATTTGTGCTGTTGCTAGCAACACTGTTGAATTTTTCTCTTGTTCGGTCATCATATTTATACCTGTTTCTGGATTTTTTGATTCTTTCTTAAATTCTTCAATATGAAGAAGAGTATGATGATATCTACCACATTTTTTACAGTTATCAGTGTTATTTGCACATTTTTTATCTAATTTATGGCTCATACAACGATAACATAGTTTATTTTTTCTAATGAAATTTCTTTTTTCTTCAATTGTTATTGCTTGAAACCTTTTGCAATTAACCAGCTCATGATTTGTTAGTTTACAATAATCACAACACTTTTGTGATATGAGGAATGAATTTGCCTGCTTCTGATTTGTTTTAAGGTTGTTGCATTTTTTTCCTTTAAATGCTTCCAGAGCCTGATACTGTTGTTCCAAGAAGAGACATACGTCTTCTAGTGTTTGTATTTCTTTTGTTTTCTTTACATTTCGTTCATACATACGCAGCCCATCTTTATCTAATTTGCGGACGATAATTCTTGCTATCCAAGGTTCAGCATCATCTATTTTCATGTTCAGCCCTTTCACTGCTTGAACACATTCATTCGTTGTATCCAGTAATTGTTTTACACTGAAGGCTGATTCAGTGTTTACCATCGGATGATCCAAGATCTTATCTACTTGTGTGGTAAATAGTAATCTTTTATTTTCGTATCTTGCATTTAAAATATTCCATGCTGCTTCATAATTGGCGTCCGTCACTTTTAAATGTTGAATAAGTCTTCCAGCTTCTCCTCTGACGTAATTTTTTAGTCGATACATTTTTTCTGCGTTAGAGAAACTATGTTGAGTATGCACGAGATTTTTAAAAAGGTCATGGAAGGACGGCCAATCAGCTACATTTCCAAAAAACACTGGAATTTTTATGTCTTCCAGTTTAATGGAATTAACAACTGGTTTAGTTTCATTTTCTTCTAATGTAACCATTATTTGTTTTAGAATCATTCTGTACTCACGAGCAATGCATTCATATTTGTCTTCTTCTGCTTCATCGATTTCAATTTTTTCACATAATCTTTCATATTCTTTTTTAAGATCGTGGAAATTCTCTTCCATTACTGCCTTTGTTATTGCTAATTCAGTTTTTTTACTATTGTTGATTTCGTCGATTATTTCTCGTAGACTACATATTTTTTTTTTTTAATTTTTTTAGTGATGTTTGATATCTTGGTTTTAGGTTGCCTTCTATATTATCATGCGAAGTTGACGCTTTTTCAAGATGTTGCTCGCCAGATTCTTTTTGATGCATGCTCGAATACTCTTCCTCTATTATTGTATTTATGGCTACAAAATAATTATTTTTAAAATATTGGTCGCCATCTGATTGAAATTCAATTAATTTGTTGTTATTTGATTCAAACTCCGCTTGTATTTTTTTTAATCGTTTCTTTAATTCATTAATTTGTGTTGATCTAATTTTCCCTTCGATAATTTTGTCTCGAATAATTATGGACTCTTCGCCATGCTCCGTTTGTTTTTCAAATAGTCTTTCTTTTCACATATTGATTATTGTTATATATTATTTTTTTTTTTTTTTTATTTATTTCCGATGTCTAAGCCTCAGATACGCTTTTTAATTATTTTTCCGATGTTTAAGCCTCAGATACGCTTTTTAATTATTTTTCCGATGTTTAAGCCTCGGATACGCTTTTTAATTATTTTTCCGATGTTTCAGCCTCGGATACGCTTTTAAATTATTTTTCCGACGTTTAAGCCTCAGATACGCTTTTTAATTATTTTTCCGATGTTTAAGCCTCGGATACGCTTCTTAATTATTTTTCCGATGTTTCAGCCTCGGATACGCTTTTAAATTCTTTTTCCGACGTTTAAGCCTCAGATACACTTTTTAATTATTTTTCCGATGTTTAAGCCACGGATACGCTTTTTAATTATTTTTCCGATGTTTCAGCCTCGGCTACGCTTTTAATTATTAATGGTTGATTCAATTTCTCAGAGTCTCTTACCACTGGTGGGGGAAAACACTGAGAGTAACTCGAAGGACCAAATGTAAATAATTACGTTTGAATACTTTTTAGTACTGATTTATTTCTATTAAAATGTTTCCTTATATACTAGAAATCTTAAAACTATTTTAGCTATTATAACAATAAATGTTTACAAGCATATATCACTAATGATATTTTCAAAGATAAAATATATGTGTGTAAACACAGACAACTATCGATATTTCTAATTACTTAGGTCTAACAACTTATATTGAATCTTTATTAAAATGAACCAATAAACTAAGATAATTATAAATCCTAAATAAACACACAACTAAGTCTAGACCGTTAGTCTAGACCGTTAATATTTTGTAACTATATATTCATATTTGAACACCATGGGCTCACAGTGCTTTTGATGTTGCAAGAGTTGGCATCACTGGCGATAACGTGAAATGTAAACATTTTTCTCGTTTACATTTTGTTTCGTTTTGGTGAAGAAATTAAAATCTTTTCACAATGACAGAAACAAATGGAATGAAACAATTTTTTTCTCAGTTTCACAGCAAAACTGATTCTCGTTTTATGTAACTGCGAAAACAAATGTCAAAACCTTTTCATATGACGCGTTTTTTTTTTCACTTAAAATTTGTCAGCAAAAATCAAAAAGAATTTTTATTAATTTTTAGAACATAAATGTGGATAATCATATAATATAGTTTTGTTCAGCCTTTAGTAACTTATCGAAAATTCGTCTTCTCTTTTATTTAACATAAATGTGGATATTTCAAACGATAAGTATGTAAGTACCCTGTCGGAAACAAACCTAACTTTAAACTAACTTTAATGTACGGAAAAAACTAACGTTTTTAACAATGCCATGTCCTAGGAAGTAATCAGTTTTCTTTGCAATACTTGTAGCTAACTTTAAAGTTAGTTTAAAAAAGTCAAAATGTAGTTAGTTTGTATACATAAAAAAAAATTATTTCATTTTTATTTTATTTTCCCAATTCTATATTCAGTAGTTTTATAGTAATATCGTAATAATAAATTTTTCTTCAAATTTTTTTTCACCGGTGCTGTGCTAGGACTTGAACCACAGGTCATTGGATTAACAGTCTACGCGCATATTGACACCGATAATTATTCCTATCTATATATTCGATATTTTTAAACTATCGACTTATATTTTCAAAGTTTTGACTATCTGAAATTATAGTATAAAAGTGAGATAATACACTATTTTTCGATTATATTTTTTGTCAATAAAACATTAAATAATATCTCTGATTGTATACACATATGTATATATATTTGTTCCTTATTCAACTTATTGGATTAACTCCGTATCTATAATTAAAGACTATTAATATAATTGCCTACTTATGTATCCGCCTACTGCCGGGTTCATACAATTTCTGCACCACCGCTAATTTGTTTATTTAATATTTTCTAATTTTTTTTTTAATATTCTATAACATAAGCTATGTACTCGTATATTATGTAATATATGTTGAAAAATCAACTTCAAAATTTCAATAAAGAATAGCATGTTGTAAAATCCGCAAAAGCAAGTAAAATATATTTGCATGCGGCCTTGCACTACATCGAAGTTGTTCAACTTCGTTTTCTGTGTATGACATTTCAAGTTGAATAACATGTAGCTCGTTTCTGTATTTCTCGCATCGTAAAGTTATCCGCATGAAACGAGTGAATTGCAACAAAAACAGTGTTAATTGAAACAAAATATGGTTTTTCTCACACAAGGGTTTCTGTATAAGTATGTTCTTTGCGAGAATGATCTGTCATTTTAATAATTTTCCAGCAATTATTGGAAGTATGTAAGAAAAAGTGTTTCTGTAACAACATTTTGCGGAAAGTTTCTCACAAGAAGTGTCAAAATAACTCACATTTCAAATTGGTGCGCGAAAATCAAAATTTAAATAAATATATATATACATATGAAAAGTAAATCTTCTAATATATAAAATTCTCGTGTCACGATGTTTGTTATCGAACTCCTCCGAAACGGCTGGACCGATTTTAATGAAATTTTTTATGCATATTTGGTAGGTATGCGAATAGGTTCTAAGGTATATTTTAACAGTGTTATTCATAAAAACTTCTTATTGTAGAGATAATGTACACATTAGTTAATAATCAGTTTTTGTGTTATTACCCGGTAATAATAAACATTATTCACAAACGTTTAATAAAGCCAAATCAACTATTGTGTGATTTTTTCAGTTTTGTGATTCTGTGTTAGCAACATTGTTTCATTTCAATTGTCAAGTTATGATTAGTGTTGTGTACAATAACATACTCGATAAGCAAGTGGTCTCTAATGGTTTGAAAATGTGAAAATAATGTCATATAAATTTTATTTAAACAAGTTAGAGTAATAGAGTATTGCTTATAATATTTCAAAAAATATTAAAATTTTTTAATATGTGTTGTATTGATATTGCTAGCAATGTGTTTTCATAAGTTATTACAAAAGTATTCAAATACCGAGTTCGTTACAATTGATTACACACCACTAATTTGTTTGCTTTATTTATTTGGAAATATTTTTAATCTTGTTGTGGTGGAAATGTGACAAATTATGCACAAAATCATGAAAAAAAGATGTATTACATTAATATTACAAAGAGCAGGTAGAATTTAAGTTATGTACGCATGTGAACAATGCATATAAGTACATACAGACACATTTGTGTACATAGATACGTAAACATACATACATATGTATGTATGTATGTACATATTCACATACATTCATATATATGTATTTCTTCTTGAATTTTCTTACTTTACGTACATACATACTTATGTACATTGCAGAAGGACTGGAAGAATATGGAGAGTTGAAATACATTATCTGCAAAATATTTAATTTAATAAAAAAATTATAGTTTTATGTATGTATGTATATGTATATATTTTGTATAATACTAACGAATGTCGAAATTATATTTATTACAATCATTACTTTATTCGACTCTTTTTTTTTATTTTTCATACTTTTTGAAGTAAATAGTGATTTTTTTACTTTAAAAAATGCAAATGTCAACTTATTAAACGGCTAAAGTAGCGTGATGTCTAAAATAAAATTTTCGAGTTTATTAGCGTGTAATAACCGCGTCATAGTGCTATTAACCGTTTGTGAATACTACTTTAGCGCATTTTGCTTATTAGCCTCTAATAAAACGTTTGTGAATAACACGGTAAATATCTAGTGGCACGAGGAGGGGAGGGGGGGGGGCAATTTCTGTATTTACTAAACTATTAACCCAACAGATGGGTTATGTCCGCCTCATAATTATTTTTGTTGTTGAATGACAGATGGCTCTATGTCCGCCTCATGCAGGAGAATCATCCTTGTTCGTATTTCAAACAGAACAAAATTATTGTTTGGTATTTTTTTCATCGGCGGTCATCGTCACACACTTAACACATTCGTTTTTTTTTTTTTTATATATCACCCAAAATATGCACTAGAAATAGTTTGTATGGCAAAACAACGTTTGCCAGGTCATCTAGTATAATATAAATATTTTTTAATTCGTATGTATAAATGTGGAACAGAAATCAACAGATAATGTACATATGTATGTACATATGTACTTAATATGTACATATATATATACATATTATGTATGTAGCAAAAATTTTAAATAAACACAAGAATATGTTTTTAAATAATTTTTTTAGTTTGAATGAAAACTAGCACTGCAAAAAAAATTATAAAGAACAATTGTTGTTTTGCAATTTAAAGTTTTTCCGCCTTTCATTGTTTTGCTTTTGTTATAATTAATTTCCCTCGTTGACGTTTCCTTTACATTTGACACTTAATTATTGGAAACATTCCAGTAAGAACAAAATCAGCGCAGCCTGTTTTCGCATGCAAATACAAAAACACTTTTTTCTCACAAATCGAGAAACGATGGAATTTTTTGTTTCACACTTCATGTGAGAAGTTTTACGATGCGAGAAATACAGAAACGAGGTAATGGATATAAAGTTACACTGCAACATAATATAAACGGGAATCGCATTTTGTGCAATTGCGAAAAGATATTGCATAAGTTGTAATGAAAACGAAAATGAAACATTTTTTTACATTTCACGTTATCGCAGAACCAGAATCTACCCCCATTTTGGATTTTATTATCACTATTTTCACTCACTGCTTTGTGCACATTGGTCACCTGGGTATTTATTGATTGTTTGTTTGATTGTACAGCTAAAGCGCCATGGCCACGTATCAAATTGGCTTGTCAAACCAAGGGTTTTTTGATTGTGTTAGTGAAAAAAAACTCTCACGTATATGTCCATGTGAGTTTGACGAAAATCAAAACAATTTAGATATTCACTGCCGTCGATTCTGTAATTTGAAGCAAATTTGATGTGTTGCTGCGTAATTACATCAAATCTCATTTTTATTTAGTTTGCGCAGCGACAATATCGTACGCGGAAAATTTGATAGCGCAATAAATAAACAAGTAAGAGTGCTATATTCGGCTGTGCCGAATCTTATATACCCTTCACCAATGCATATACATATATGTATCTGATTCGCAGAATATAATAAGCCTGTATATCCTTTGTTATATAAATATAATATTTCAAACAATAGGTATAAAAAGAAGTTAAAACTGCATACTTGGACACACTTTCATATTTTCTTCAGAGCTATATACTTATGTGACAGAGTTCTCCAATGGGCAGAATAGAATAGATAATTCCTCCCAATAAACAATAAAAAATACTAATTGAAAAGATAAATACTTTTTTATGATTTTTTTTTTTTTTGGAAAATGTACCTACTCTGTGCAAATTATTCGAGAAATATTTGTAAATGAAATATGTAGAAATATGTAGCTATTATACATATTAGGTACAAATGTACATACTTATGTATGTACTTATATTATCCAATCAGCCTAACAGAACGTATCAGTTTATCGATTTCGAGAAGGCTAAGACAATATTCATTGTTCTAACGTAGGGCTATTTCAAATAGTAATTATGTAAGTTATTTATTCTTCGTTATTGACCTATTACATAGGTACTTATGAATGTACATACATATCAAAAAACACCTCATAAAAGGAAAAGTTATTTTACTGGTGACAAAATACTTTTTAGCAGAGTACGAAAAAACGCAGCGCAGCGCCGCTCTTTTTGCTCTTTTTCGCTCTTTACGCAAAGAGCGGAGCCAATTTATTATTGCGCTTGCTCCGCGCATTTATTTTTGCGCTGCGCATAAAAAGAGCAAGCGCAAAAAAGAACAATTTTATTTGCGTTTTTTTTACGCTGCGCATTTTTTTGCGCAAATCGCAAAAAGAGCCAAAAGAGCAAGAAATGCGCATAGCGCATTTACAGTGGTAAAAAATGTTAGTAAAGGAAATAATAGATTTTTACATCAAGAATAATCATCTTTAAAAAATACAACACCACATTATCAAGGACAATATATACATATCTATACATGTTTATAAATACCTTGATAATTGGTTTTTTACTTATAGGCAGATTTTGAAAAAAGCCTGTCTATACGTTTTAAATTTGTATGAAAAATAACAAAAATTCATTTCAAAACAAAATTTTTCCATACAATTTCAAAACGAAAAAAACGTTTTAGGTTAAAAAATCTGCCCCTTATACAATTATACATACTCACATTATATGTCTCTCAAAGTTATTTAAAAAAAATCTTTTCTTGGATTTCAAAAAATCTTGTTAATGATGGGTTTTATACACATTTCGTTACTTGTAAGAAACATACACATAAAATGTTGGAAAAACCCAAACTGCTCAAAAATTGAAAAAAGTCATAAAAATATTTGCTTGCGAAACCACAGAAAGGGTAAGCAGGCCAAATATTTTTAAATATTTTTTGTGAATGTACATTCATTCATACCTACAGATGATGTAAATGTCATCATCAGGTTCACTACAGTGTTTCTTGGGCTTGTCTTCTAGGAACATACATATGTACATAAACCAAAATATTAAAATAATTACTCAGGAAAATATTCAAGTGCGTCTATTTTTAGAATTTTCGTCGCCTTCTTGTTATAAACGTACATGAGAAGAGTTACATACAAAACATACCTAAATGTATTTGTTGTGGATATTTCTTATTTAAACTGAAATTTCTAAAAAAAAATTTGCATATGTGACAGCGCATAGAGAAAGGGACCTAAGGGTAAAAAATCAATTTTCACTTTTTTTTTATGTGGACAACATCTGAGCATCGAATGAGACCGATCCCATGCCCCGAAAGTGTTCCCTCCCAGAGATATGCGCGTTTTATGAAAGTGAACTCACGTATTAAATACACGTATTTAAATCTTTAAAATGGCTCTCCTGAACTAAACCGGTTTTTACCCTTAGGTCCCTTTCTATTTTGCGCTTCACATATGAAATTTTTTGTGAAGACTTCTTTCCACGATTTTAGTTTGATTTGATTTTTGGGAGCTTTAAAAAAGGTTCATTTCCAATAGCTCTAATCTTTTGTACATATCACATCTATTTTGCTCAAATACAAACTCATATTTATTTCGTATTCATTTTAAGAAATTTTACAATTTTCTTTTTAAATAAAAATTTTTTAATTTAAATTTAATAAATAAATACAAATAAAAATTCGACACCTGAAATTAAAAACAAGTGGTTTGCAAGAATTGTCAGCTGGGCTTCTAAGACTACCTTATAGTCATTGAATCATGCAATCAGATCATTTTTATACATATAATATACGGATTAAGAATAAATCCTTAAAGGCCAAATATGATTGATATTTTACTCAAAAATAAAACACACCATTTTAATAAACATTAAAAAAATATTCTGGTTACTTTTATTCTTATTTAGTTACATTTTTTAAAGATTTTGGCTGCAAAGACTTTTTTTTCGTGGCAGCAATGAATAAACTCAAACGAACCACTGTTATCATAAAAAAGAGCATGCGCAATGCGCCGCTCAATATGCGCAATGCGCAGCGCAAAGCGCTAGAAAAAATTTAAATGCGCATTGCGCAAAGAGCGGCGCTAATAAATCGAATGCGCTTGCGCTGCGCATACCAATTGCTCCTTTTTTTTCGCTCCGCTCTTTGCGCTTGTGCGCATTTTTAATACGCTTTTAAGAAATGCGCAAAGCGTAAAGAGCAAAAGCAGTGCGCAACTCCGAACTCTGCTTTTTAGCGACGGCTCATTTCAATTATGTATATATGTATGTATTGTCGTGATAGAGGTGTAGTATTTTAGTGAATTTGAATTTCCTGCCTAATAATGTTTGCCGGCGCTTAAGAACGCCACTGGCAATAAAATTTAAAAGGCAGTTGAATGCCTGTATTTTAAATAAATGAAAAGCCGATTTGAGGCTGAGTAATGATTCATTTATTATTTCGAAAACAAGGACTTAAATACTAACTTAGCGGTACCTTAAAAGCTACAAGATTTATTTATCAATTAACAATTGTTGTTGTCCTAAGCTACAAACATTCCAATTTTTATTCCAAGGAATGTGCAAAGGAATTTGCATTAGGGTGGTACTTAAACATAAAAATAATAATATAATATAAAATAACATATTTTAATAATGTAATATAATATAACAAAAAAATATAATGTATAAAATATAGAGTACACTACACCCTACCCCTTAAGAAAAATTTTACAATTTTGAGGTTTAAAATTTTCTATAAATTAAAGTTTTAAATTTTTTTTTTTTAATTAAAGTTTTAAAATTCATTATTAACGTTTTGACAATTAATATGGCAGAATTTAATTTTTTTTTTTTTTTGTATGACAGATTTTAAATTTTTGTATGACAGAGTTTAAATGTATGACAGATTTAAATTTTGTATGACAGATTTTAAATGTATGACAGATATAAATTTTGTATGACAGATTTTAAATATTTGTGTGACAGATTTTAAATATTTGTGTGACAGGTTTTTAATATTTGTGTGACAGATTTTAAATATTTGTGTGACAAATTTTAAATATTTGTGTGACAGATTTTATTCCTTTTTAAACGCGTTTTTGAACATTAAAAGTTTTGTTATTTGTTTTACTCTTTTGCTTTACTCTTCTTCTTCTTCTTCTTCTTCTTCTAATTATCTTTACTCTTCTTCTTCTTCTTCTAATTACTTTTACTCTTCTTCCTTTTTCTAATTACCTTTACTCTTCTTCTTCTAATTATCTTTACTCTTCTTCCTTTTTCTAATTACCTTTACTCTTTTTCTTCTTCTAATTACCTTTACTCTTCTTCCTTTTTCTAATTACCTTTACTCTTTTTCTTCTTCTAATTACCTTTACTCTTCTTCCTTTTTCTAATTACCTTTACTCTTTTTCTTCTTCTAATTACCTTTACTCTTCTTCTTCTTCTAATTACCTTTACTCTTCTTCTTCTTCTAATTATGTTTCCTTAAGAACCTGTTTGTAGCATCAAATTTATCGATAGCATTCTTGAGAGTAGTTTCTCCAAGTGCATCTGTGTGCTAGATGGATTATCGCTACATCTCACTATCTCCAAATTGTGCGATACTACGTGTGGTATAGAAGTTCATTCCCAAATGAAAAGTTCATGACGCTTTCCCTTAAGAATAAAATCTTCTTTCTTAATTTCCTTTCTTTCTTAATCTTCTTTCTTAAATTTTCTTTCTTTCTTAATCTTCTTTCTTAAATTTTCTTTCTTTCTTAATTTTCTTTCTTAAATTTCCTTTCTTTCTTAATTTTCTTTCGTTAATTTTCTCTATTTCTT
Source organism: Lypha dubia (assembly GCA_947311025.1). Taxonomy (NCBI): domain Eukaryota; kingdom Metazoa; phylum Arthropoda; class Insecta; order Diptera; family Tachinidae; genus Lypha; species Lypha dubia. The sequence goes on from OX371260.1 coordinate 75,118,682, forward strand.
TCTTAAATTTTCTTTCTTTCTTAATTTTCTTTCTTTAATTTTCTCTCTTTTTTTTATTTCTTTCTTAATCTTCGTTCTTTACTTTTCGCGATTATATTTTTTTTGATTTTTAATGGTAAAGGAATAAATTCTGTCTTTATGATTATTTAAGTTATTACATTTTTTTTTTTTTTTTTGAAATATAAGTACAAATTGTTGCTTGTAAGAAATTTTCTTGGCAACGTTGAGTTTAAAATTTTCTTATCGCCCTCTGTCTGTGAAAAATCTATCTATGTATAAAAATGCTGGCAACGCTTAATTTACTTTTAACATTTTATATCTTCCAGCTTCTATATATCTTTTGTTATAATTGTTTAATATGGCAACTCTTAAAATTCTGACATTTTCTTTTCTTTAACTTCTATCTTCTGTGTCTTTTCAGTATTTCTTTCATTTTAATAGATTGTTCTTTTTTTTATAATTTTATTTTTAATATTTTTTTATATTATTATTATTACGAATAAACGTAATTATTATTTGAACTTATATTGATTTACATATGAAAAGTAATATTATCAGGCTCAAGTTCAGTTTTATTGAATTAATGAAAATTCAAAATTACTAAGAGTTTTTTGTGTTGGAAAATATTATTATTTATCTCCAATCAGTTTTTAGCAGAACGTATCAGTACTGATTTCAAGGCCGCTACACCTCTCATCAGCGTTCAATTGTCCATCTTTACAATTTTCGTAAAGTGGATACTAATTGAGAAGAATATCAACTATTTAACCAGTTTTCAACAGAAATAGAATATGAGAATTAATTTTTAACTCAATTTTTATTCTACAGTGAAACAGTGCTGGTTAGTACGAAATTCCCTCATTACTGTTTGGAACTAATAATCAACACAAACTCATAGTCCGTTATCATCAAAGTATTCTACTTTGTATTTTAACGTTTTTGTTGTTTTTACTCTATATTAGGGTAATATGTGAATTTCCCTAATATAGAGTAAAAACAACAAAAACGTTAAAATACAAAGTAGAATACTTTGATGATAACGGACTATGAGTTTGTGTTGATTATTAGTTCCAAACAGTAATGAGGGAATTTCGTACTAACCAGCACTGTTTCACTGTAGAATAAAAATTGAATTAAAAAGTAATTCTCATATTCTATTTCTGTTGAAAACTGGTTAAATAGTTGATATTCTTCTCAATTAGTATCCACTTTACGAAAATTGTAAAGATGGACAATTGAACGCTGATGAGAGGTGTAGCGGCCTTGAAATCAGTACTGATACGTTCTGCTAAAAACTGATTGGAGATAAATAATAATATTTTCCAACACAAAAAACTCTTAGTAATTTTGAATTTTCATTAATTCAATAAAACTGAACTTGAGCCTGATAATATTACTTTTCATTTTATTTTTAAATTAAGTTTTAAATTCAGTGAATTAATTAATTAATTAAGTTTTTACATTTAGTATAAAGTGTATTTGTGTTTTTCTAGTTGTAAATTCAATAATTTTTTTTCTTTGTTTTTATAAAATTTCTATATTATTTTTTCAATAAATATTTTTAAAAATTCAAAGTTATGTTGTATTATTTTAAAGGTGGCTTTATTTATTCTTATTTAAAAATGTGATTTGTAAAGCCTCTAGTGCTGCTATCTGCAACCATAGCTCGGAGGCTACTTCCCAGGACGGTGGTCTGGTCGCCAAGGTTTGGCAGGATCGCCATGTCGTGATAGAGGTGTAGTATTTTAGTGAATTTGAATTTCCTGCCTAATAATGTTTGCCGGCGCTTAAGAACGCCACTGGCAATAAAATTTAAAAGGCAGTTGAATGCCTGTATTTTAAATAAATGAAAAGCCGATTTGAGGCTGAGTAATGATTGATTTATTATTTCGAAAACAAGGACTTAAATACTAACTTAGCGGTACCTTAAAAGCTACAAGATTTATTTATCAATTAACAATTGTTGATGTCCTAAGCTACAAACATTCCAATTTTTATTCCAAGGAATGTGCAAAGGAATTTGCATTAGAGTGGTACTTAAACATAAAAATAATAATATAATATAAAATAACATATTTTAATAATGTAATATAATATAACAAAAAAATATAATGTATAAAATATAGAGTACACTACAGTATATACATATATATATGTATATATATATGTATAAAATAACCTGTTTATTATTTTCAAATATAGTTTCAAGCCTACATATGTACATATATTTCAATTTTTAAAATGAAAAACAAATTGACAAATATACAACATTTTAAAAGATAAATACAAAAGCATTTTTAACATACATACATATAAATACATTAGAGTATATTTGTAATCATCAGTGTACGACATTTTTTCCACAGAGTTTACTTGGCTGGTACGTATAGTGTTCTAAAAACGATGTGTGTGCATACTACATATTTATGTTTATAACGTGCTTTGGTGAAAAGAAATTGAAATTTTTTATGTGTGTAGAACAGTGCTTGGTATCAGAGCTGCCGTTTTTTGTCATTTCTAACCAAAATTGGTAATTTTATTTTTCAATGTGAGATGCGAATATTTTTTCATTTTGCTTACTGTTTTTCGTTTGAATATTTTTTAACTATATATATAACTTGTTAAACTTTGAAACAATTTTTAAAATTTTTAATTACCTGTTCATAGTACGATTGGGTCCCAACACTGTCAACACCTCTCCGTACTACTAAATGATCTGCTCTGTGTTATCAAAAAATATTCAATGATTCACATCTATCTAGACCTGACAACTTTCAAAGCAAAAATGGGATGAACGAAAAAACTTTCGAAGAACTTTTTTATTTCGTACAAAATTTATTATCATTGCCACATAGTTCTGCTGCAGCCGAAAGAATGTTTTCACAGCTTAATTTAAACGAAACCAAATTTCGTAATAGTCTTGATTTTAAAACTATTAACAATATTATCCAATCGAAACAGTTGTGCAAAAATCAAAATGTTGCCCATTATTTATGGTCTGCCAAAGATATGAATTGAGATTAGAAATTATATACGAATTTTCAATACTGTGAATTGTAAATCTATTGATTTTTTGATTTAAAAGAAAAATTTTGTAAAACAATTACATATTTTTCTGAAGTACAAATATTGCTTATTTTAAATAAATAAACACTTTAAAAAGTTTGTTTAAATTTAAGTTTCTTGTTATGTTTTTCACTTATTAATAAGAATTTTATTAATATGTAAAAAAAAATTTCTTTTTTTCCTTTCTTATTTTTTATAAATGTGCAGTACAAATTTTGTTTATTGTAATGATCCTATTCAAAAAAAATTTTAATTTATAAACTTTCAATCAAATGAATTTTGTATAAACATTTGGCAGGTTATAGATACGTCTGATGAGTACTTCACGTCAGACTTCTATGCCCGAATCGAGAGCATGACGTCAAAGCACATCGCAATAATGGAGCGAGAGCTCGGTAAGCTCGACCAAGAATCTGCAAGTTAAGTACTGCTTGCTTCAAAACATACAAAGCAGCCACAAGCAGGTGCAGCTGGTGGTCACGATGGACTTATCAGCCGGTCTCTTGGGAAGATGGCAGCGCTTACCAGGCAATTAGAAGGCCTTCATCAGTAACCAGGACAAGATAGGTCTTACTATGAAGTTAAGCAGGCCACGATTACCCAGCTTTGGCAACAAATAGAGCAGCTCAATGATGAAGTATTGGACAAATATCCCAACCCAGACATTGCCGGCTATGATTCAAGCAGATACATTCACCTTGAACAAGCTGCTCAGTCAGCAATCATTCAGCTCAGCGCTGTTAATAGAAGCCACCATTTTCCAACCCCAGACACTTCAGCGAGAAACTCTACTCTTCCATTACCCACTATCACAATTACCAAATTTGATGGTGATTACATGAAGTGGATATCGTTCTCCGACCTATTCAGAAGGGTTGTTCATGAGCAACGAATGTCCGATGCTCATAAAATGTGGTACCTAAAGAATCATGTCGCTGGAGAAGCAGCAAATCTCATACGTCATCTTGCCATTACTGAGGAGAATTACCAAGCTGCTTGGCAATTGCTGCAGGATCGCTACAACAACAAGAGGTTGATGGTGTCAACAGCAATCCAGAGACTGCTCGACCAACCATCAGGTGCGTGTACGCTGAGTGCTGTCAAGCGATTGCACGACACCACAAGGGAGTGCTTAGCAGCCCTCTCCAACATGGGGCTCCAAACTACGTCATGGGACCCGCTTTTATTTCACCTTCTCGTTAAAAAGGTCAACAAAACAGTTTACACTCAATATGAGCAATCCATATCTAATCCAAAGGAGTTACAACCAATCAGCAGATTTCTTGCTTTCCTCGAAAAATATTTCCAAACTCTAAAAGCAATAGGAAAAAAAGAGAAAACCTCTTTTTCAAATCACAAAACATGCACTCTGGTATCACAACCTCAACAGGAGATTCGACGATGCATAATTTGCAAGCGAGACTATCATCCCATATATCGGTGCAAGGAATTTCTACTATTAACACCGGCAAATCGACTCAGCATTGCACAAAAACACAAGCTTTGTGTGAACTGTTTCAACCATAAGACCATCATCCGTTTCTATCAATGGTATTGGAAAAAATAGGACCAAGGTTCAACATCGAGTCAACATAGAACTTCTATCTCGAGTGAATAATTTTTCGACGCGATTGGAGGCCTTTGTACTTCCACAAATCATTGCTCCCCAACCAGCGCAACCACTTTACATCGAAAAATGGTCCATTCCAAACAATGTCACCCTGGCAGACCCAACCTTTAATCGACCGGACAAAATTGATCTACTATTGGGAGCGGAATATTATCACCAATTACTCACCATCGGCCAAATCAAATTGGCTGATGATCTTCCAGTATTGCAAAATACAACCTTCGGCTGGATAGTAGCAGGAAAGGTATCTAGCGAGCAACTATCAGCGGCAACATGCGGTATATGTACTAAAGACGATACAATGGCGATGGCAATTGAACGTTTTTGGAAACTTGAGGAAATCGAAAATCCACAACAGCAATTATCCCCCTTTGATGCACAATGTGAATCACACTTTAGTCAGCATACTCGACGCAATGAAAACGGCAGGTTCGTGGTTCGGCTTCCATTTTGTGATGATACATCTATTTTGGGAGACTCACACAGTATCGCTTTTAACCGTTTCCTCTCATTAGAGCGTCGTATAGCAAGAGACCCTTCATTAAAGGAACAATATACCCAATTTATGAAGGATTATGAAGCGTTGGGACACATGACGAAAACTAATTTAGCTGATCTCGAAGGATCTAAGTACTTTATTCCTCATCACTCAGTGTTACGTCCTGAAAGCAGCACCACCAAACTTCGGGTTGTTTTTGATGCCTCATCAAAAACATCGTCAGGAACATCACTAAACGATATATTGCATACTGGACCACCTCTACAGAATGAATTGTTTACTATTTTGCTTCGATTTAGGCTGCCCCGTTTCGTTTTTACAACAGATATAGAGAAAATGTATCGCCAAATCATAATCCATACCGACGACAGGCGATTTCAGATAATCCTATGGCGACATAATATCACTGAGCCTATAAGTTATTTCAAGCTAAATACAGTTACCTATGGAACCAGGCCAGCCCCGTACCTTGCCATTAAATGTTTAAAAGAAATAAGCAAAACTGTCAAGAGTCAATTCGAATTAGCTGCTACGTTTTTGGACAAAAACTTTTATGTTGATGATGGATTGGGGGGAGCCGACAGTCTGACTACAGCACTAGAAACTCAACGCCAACTGCAACACGTCATGGCAATGTACGGCTTTAACTTAAGAAAGTGGTGCGCTAATCATCCTCAGCTCCTTCACAATATCCCAGGTCATGATCAAGAATTTAATTTAGATCTCTCAACAGACGATAGCGACTATACAAAAACATTAGGGTTAGCATGGTTACCTAAAAATGATTTGCTAAAGATTAAAGTAAGCCTTCAACCAATAAAGGCTGTAACTAAACGCAGTGTAACTTCAGATCTAGCTCGGATATTTGACCCACTCGGGCTCCTATCCTCAGTAGTAGTCAAGGCAAAAATGTTCATCCAAGAACTATGGATGCTGAATCTATCATGGGACGAAGTTGTTCCTTTAGAATTTGACACTCGCTGGCGGCGGTTCCGAAATAGTCTAAGTGAGCTTGAAAACTTTCAAGTCCATCGCCATATCTACAAAGGAGAGACTCCTTCCAGTACCCAGGTACATGTCTTTACCGATGCTTCAGAGAAGGCATATGGAGCAGCAATATACGTCCGAACTGCTCTTTCAAATAAAATTCTCAGTGTATACTTACTTTGTGCGAAAACTCGCATAGCACCACTTAAAAAACAAACGTTACCTAGGCTGGAGTTGTGTGCTGCTCAGTTGGGAGCTAATCTAGCTGCAAAAGTCAAAAGCAGTTTGGATATGGCCTCTACACCAACATTTTTCTGGTCTGATTCAAAGATAGTGCTGACATGGATTAATTCAAGATCTTCTTCATTTCACACCTTTGTAGCAAATAGAATCGCTGCTATTCATGAATCTACCCTCCCCGAACAATGGCGACATGTAAGCTCAAAAGACAATCCAGCAGACATTATATCCCGAGGATTGGACCTACCACAGCTGCAGAAAACGCCACATTGGCTCTATGGGCCCTTCTTTCTCCATGGAAATGAAAACCATTGGCCAGCTACATTAAATTTGAGCTCCGAAGCAACAATTATCGAACGAAAACACAATCCTCACAACTTACTTGCATCTTTCCAAGATGAGAATCCGCTACACAGTATAAATCACCGAAATTCGTTTAAAACCCTTCAGCGAATTATAGGATATGTTTTCAGATTCATAAAAAACGCCAGAACTCCCAAAGCAGACCGACAAACTCGACGAGCTCTTTCTCCCGTTGAGCTCCATTATTCACTTCTTATCATCGTTAGAGCGACTCAAAGGTTTGCATTTCCTGAAGACATCAAGCAGTTGCAAAGACAGAAGGGACTTAAAGGATCAAGTCCGATCAAAAGTCTGTCACCATTTTTCGATGAAAATTGCATCTTAAGAGTTGGAGGCAGGCTCGAAGAGTCAACTTTGCCATTCGATACAAAACATCCAATGCTCCTACCGTATAATGACATAGTCAGCAGACTAATTTATGAGTTAATACACAAGGAAAATAAACATTGCGGAGCCCAAGCCCTCCTTGCAGCCGTCCGGCACCGGTTTTGGACCATCAAAGGCAAACACTTAGCACGAGAAACCATTCATAAATGTGTTTCCTGTGCAAGATCAAGGCCAAAACTGCTTCAGCAGATTATGGGAAATCTACCGGCAACAAGGGTAACCCCAGCAAGACCATTCATAAATTCCGGAGTTGACTATTGTGGTCCTATATGGGTTCACTTCAAAACCCGAGGGAAACGACCACAAAAAGCATATATTGCAGTATTTTGCTGTTTCACCACGAAAGCAGTACATCTAGAACTCGTCACAAACCTTACAACAGAGGCGTTTATCGGAGCACTAAAACGATTCATCAGTCGCAGGGGGCACTGTCAGAATCTGTACTGCGACAACGCAACCAATTTTGTCGGAGCTCGAAACCAGCTAGCGGAATTATCAACAGCCCTCTTTACTACAACAGCTCAAGAAACAATCCAACGGGAATGTGCGAGTAAAAACATTACTTTCCATTTCATCCCTCCACGAGCACCGCATTTCGGAGGATTATGGGAGGCAGCAGTTAAGTCAGCCAAAAAACTATTAGTCAAAGAGCTGGCAACTGCGTCCTTAACGTATGAAGAAATGGAGACTGTGGTCATAGAGGTCGAGGCTATTCTTAATTCCAGACCTCTTACAGCACTATCAAATGCAGCTGCTTTAACTCCTGGCCATTTCTTGATTGGAGAACCTCTCACGGCACAAGTCGATGCAACTGCACAATCGACATCGGCATCACTCGCCAACCGTTGGGAGCTGGTATCAAAAATCAAGCATCAATTCTGGAAACGATGGTCCCACGAGTACCTCACTGAACTCCAGCAGCGCAACAAATGGCAATCCAGGTCTCAAAGCTTACAAGTGGGTACTATAGTTAACATCAAAGATAGCACTCCTGTCATGACGTGGCGACTCGGGAAAGTGATCGAAACATTCCCTGGGCCCGATGGAATCGTCAGAACGGCAACGGTTAAAACATCTACTGGTATCATTAAACGGGCAATTCATTTACTTGCTCCACTTCCTCTGGAAATACCCCCAACCACTACTGGCAGTGAACGTGCAGAAAACAGTCCTCTTCTCAAAGGAAACCATCAATCCACCAACCCAAGTAAAAACACTGGCTCTGGACTCAAAAGAAACCAATCCTCCACTGACAAAACTGCCACACCATCCCCAAAACAGTTCAACTTAGCTACAACAAGCCAGCTATTTATTCTCGCTCTATTCTTTCCACTAGCGACATGCCAACAAGGTCTTTACACAAAAATCAGGAGTGGGCTGCACTTTGAACAGATTGGTCAAGTTAAACCAATTATCTCAGACTGGAAACTCCTAGTATATTTTGAACTTGCACCATTCCTCAATGAATTACAACTTCTAACAAACGGAACCAATACTTTAATGAACTCTTGCAACAATTCAGACCTCAAGCATCAATGTATCGGCCTTGCGACACACTTTAACAACATTAAAGGCAAAGTAGTGGCCAGTTTCGAAAACCTCATAAGAAGAAAGAAGCGAGGAGCAATTGATTTCGTTGGAAATGTAGCAAACTCATTATTTGGAGTTCTTGATTCACAGTATGCCGAAAAAATGACCAGCACTATCAACAGTATAAAAACCAACGAAGACCACTTGTCGCAGCTCTTACGAAATCAAACATCATTTCTTGACTCTACACTTAATATTATGAAGCAAACTGAAGCTCATACTCAAGCTATCCTTGAAAAATTCAATTTTAGACTGAAAAGGCTAGAGAACTTCACAGTCACAACTCATTCTGTCGCTTAGCATTCAGTTAAATTGTTATTGCAGACAATGTGCAAACAATGCTAAAGGCCATAATGAATCTACTAACCGATACATATCATGGTAGAATAAGTCCTTCTGTACTGACGCCACAACAATTCGCTACAGAAGTTGACAACATCAAGGCAAATCTTCCATCGGATTTAGCACTACCAGTCACGGATATACTTCATCTATACGGGATAGTGACAGCCCATGCAGCCGTCTCAAATCAGCACATTATTTGCACCTTGGTCATCCCAGTAGCACATACAGAGGAATTCGACTTGTTCTATATTACTCCAGTTCCACAGCTAGTAAATGGTTCGTTGGTTGCCATCATGCCAACAACCAAAATGATGGCTCTTAACGCTCACCGAGACGAATATTTCCCGATTGATGATACCAAGCTTCATGATTGCAACATACTTGAGCATGATATTTTCTTATGCCCGAATATCCAAGCTACACATTCCAAAAATTCACCAATGTGTCGCTGTGAAATACATTTATTCAATAATGAATCAGATTCAAGCTGTAATCCAGAGCTAATAACCAATGATAATGTATGGTACCAGCTCCATAAAATGAACCAATGGATATTCGCAACTAAAAATCCGCTCAAATTAAGTACTGTATGCAATGGCGAAAGCAATTATCAAGCTCTGCAAGGAACTGGATTGCTTACCTTAGCAGCAGGATGTACAATGAAAAACGAGGTAATAACCATATATGGCCACCAAACCATCACCTCGACTCTGCATCAATCCTACACAAGCACCGGCATTTCATTTCCACATTTACAACAGAAAGTTATCAATTTAACTCGAGCATCGCCAAGCCTAGAGATCATTGAGAACATAACCAGGCTGCAAGAGGAAGTAAGGGAACAGATGCGCAATATACCTACCTCAACCATCAACCATGGCGTGCACAGTCTTGCAGTGAGCTATTGAGGACTAGCTCTCATATTGACTGTAATTATCGTCATTTCACTAAAACAAATACGCAAAAGAAAAATTAAAGGCCCACCTACAATACCAACTCCACAGCCACGGCCAAGATCGAATTGGGATATTGCTGTAGAACCATAAGCTTAGATATCTCACACACATATATGATAACAAGCCGTATTTCGTTCATTTCTTAATACCACTGTATTATGTTGCACCCCCTGGGGGCCGCAGTATGTTAATTCTTTATGATTTTTTTTTGTTTGTTAACAAATTAAAAAAAGAATCATCATTCGAATTAATCCTCAAATATTTATATTTCTTGTTTTACTTAACACGCGCGAACTTATTGTCTACGTTTTATTCAAAGCGTGAGATTCAATAAGTCAGCAGAAATTTTTGATTTTAAATTTAGTTTCTTTTACATTTTTTTTGTTTTGTTACCGTTTAGTTCCAGACAGAATGAAATTGGATATTTGTCTTTTATTCTGCTAGAGCTGAACGTGTGAGAAAAATTTATTACAACGGCATATGAATGAACGATTTCCGGCTACCAGCAAATATTTCTTTCTTTTATTTTTTTTTGTTTTATTTTGTCTACATTGCACTTTATTTATTTATTTGATAATTTGCAATTTAATTTTATTATATTTTTTGTTTATGTTTTTTTTCTTTAGTTTTAGTATAAATAATTTTGAATTTTTAATAAAAATCATCATAACTGATCAATCAATCAACCTGCGTTTTTCATTAATTCACTACAAGTTATTCTGGTGTACCACTCGGATAACTTTCATTTCTACAAAGTTATTATATAATAGTTTGGTGAACTACCAACCTATTAGTCCTTTTTTGTTATTCAATTATTTATTCCGTTAAGCAAGGCAAACGAGCCTAAGCATTAACAATATGTATGTATCAGATCAACATCAAGCTTAGTTAGAACTTTAAAATTCAACAAACATTAACATTTTCAACACAAATACTTACATACATATATATGTAATTCTGCTTCTGTGTGTATAAATATTATTGTTTGCAAGTATTTTAAATACCCTGCAGTCGGCGTAGCTAGCGAATGTCTAGCTATTTCGCGACCTACCAGCCATTTCCACTAACTACCAGCCTAACAACTAGCAATGCACTCGACTGACGATTTTAACATACGGATGACATTGACGGTAATCACTTGACACGATCAGACCGATGAGATCACTGGTGAGCAACTCCCAACTATTTCTCTAGTCAAAATGTACCAGTTAGATCAACAATGATATTTCATAAATGAAAATAATACAGAAATTTAAATTTTTTTTTGATATTTGTTTATTCATCAAATTTCTTTTTCAATAGTTATAAAATATTCAATTAATTGTTCTTTTTCTTTGTTTATGCAACGTTTTAGTTGACTTCTGCTCATTTTACTTTTAAAAACACTTTTTTTACATGTATATGTGTGAGAGATTCAAAGGTGAACTCTTGCATTACTTGTGGCCACTGTAGTATTTAGTCGGATTTTCGTTAGGGAAATACTTAACGATTTCGATTAAAACTCTACTTTTAAAACTGCAGGGTATGCCCTTTTTATGAAAACATTCAGGCATACATACATATATATATACATACATATAATTATATAATATATATTTGTACGTATGGTTGGGCGCATGGGCAATAATACAAAATATTTATTTTGTTTTTCTACCGTAAGACATTTCTGTATTATGTCTGAAGTTATACCTATTTGATGTTTACAAGTTTTAAATTGAGTTTGTGAAGAGAAACATTTTTTTAAAAAATTTAATTATTAAGTAAGTATTGCAAAATCAGGTAAAATTCGTTAATACAGTCTTTTTCGGTTAATTGCACATAAAAATTTGCACAAATTTTTGTTCAATTAACCGGGGAACCAATTAGCCGTTACCCGCTTAATTGAACAATTCGTTCAACTACAAGAATCCCGTTTAATTGAACAATTTGTTCAATTACAGAAATCACGCATAATTGGAACTACATACTAATGAATTAAAAGAAATCGCATATGTGCACTTTAAGTTTTTAAAAATAATTTTTTTTTTACCTTAAACAAAAAAAAGGCAAGTAACAGAAAACAATGTACATATATGTGTATCGCAGGTATTTATTATTGTAGGTACATATGTACTATTAAATGCACTATTTGTGTGCACATGAGTTTTACAAAAAAATAAAATTTATAAACTAAATAAAAAACAATTCATAGGTATATTGGTTTTACAAAAAAAACATAAACTTAAACACAAATTTTTTCACAAATGATGTCAAATATGTATGTGCAAAAAAGTCAGATTATTTTTCAATAATAATGCAATTAACCGGGTAAAAGTAAGAGGAAATTTATTTTTGATTACATGAATTTTGAACCAATTAAGCGGGAAAATCAATTAACCGAGTTCAATTATCCGAGGAAATTTACATGTGTTTTCGTATGCAATATTTTTTTTCCCGATCATGTGGTTCAATTAACCATAGGGTCAATTAACCGAAAAATACTGTATTATTTTTAGTTCAATAGATAAATATAATTAACAAGAAAAATTTAATAAAATTTACAAGATAAATAGTGTTTTATCACGTGCAGATCTTTAGTCAATTAAAAATGATTACGAAAACATTAAGAATAGTCTAAACGACATTGTTAAGACATTTTTTTACAAATCGAAACTTTCGAATTCGTTACAAAATCGAAGTTTTTGGTTTGATGGGTAACTTTGTTTTATATTTATACGCACATTTTTATATACATATGTACATACATATGTTTGCCTTATGTTGGCTTGTTACTTTCATTTCAGCACGGATTTAAAGTTGATATTGTTATACATATTGATATAATTGCTATGTAGGTACCTACATATGTATATTGTTATTTGTTACACACATAATTACCTATTATTTTAACTGTAGGTAATAATTTGATATTTGAAAAGTCAACACTATTTTGAGTTAGCTTAAAGCTTAGTACATACCTACTTGCTTAGATGAAAATTCAAATTACTAGGGGGTTTTTAAAAACAAATACATATGGTCATACATATGTATGTAGCTATTATACATATTAGGTACATACATAAGTATGTACTTACTTAGATTATCCAATCAGCCTAACAGAACGTATCAGTTTATCGATTTCGAGAAGGCTAAAACAATATTCATTGTTCTAACGTAGGGCTATTTCAAATAGTAATTATGTAAGTTATTTATTCTTCGTTATTGACCTATTACATACATAGGTACTTATGTCTGTACATACATACATATGTATCAAAAAACACCTCATAAAAGGGAAAGTTATTTTACTGGTGACAAAATACTTTTTAGCGACGGCTCATTTCAATTATGTATATACTTGTAGTGCATTCTAAATAATATAATATTATATGTATTATTATATTTTATAAGTGAGTAAACTTATTGCACTCACTGTTCTTAATATTACTTTTGCACACGGCACTATTAATATTACTAACATAAACAATGTATTATTATATTTATATGTAAGTGTACTAATTACTCTTACTGTTCTTAATATTACTTTTTGCACACGGCACTTTTTTAATGTTACTACCATTATTACAGCAAACATAATACGATTGTTATTTTTTATATTACAACAATTGTATTATTCTATATTGAAAATGTTGTTATTGCAATACAACAATTATGTATAATGTATTTTATATTTTCTCAAACTACATTTATATTTAGTGAATAAGAAATTTTGTAGTTTTAGAATACAGTTAGTTTAGAATATAAGGAACAAATTTTTGAAAATAAAATTAATTAATACTTTGCCTTCCATCGGCATTACTTATTTCAAAAACATCAATTTTTATTCTTGCCTTAAATCGGCAAGTGGATACTGGCATTCATCTGCCATTTACTTTTATTTGCCAGTGGCGTTTATTAGCGCCGGCAATTTATATACTTCCAAGTACAATAAAATACTATTCCCACACCAACCTTTACATGGCGATCCTGCCAAACATTGGCGACCACAAATTATCCGAAGGAGCACCTGAAGCTGCAGCACCATCCTGGGACATTGCATCCGAAATATGGACGCAAATCGGCCGACTTGAAGCCGAAATGGATCAACACAAACACAAATAGATTTTTTTTAACAATATTTTTTTTCCAAATTAAATTTTTTTATATAAATAAATAAAGAAAACTTTTTCTTACACTTTTTGTACTTATAATTTTCGCATGAAGTATGTATATGAAAATAATACATTACAAACATATACAACATGAATTTTTAAAACACATGCTGAAATACACATAATAATATTATATTCAATATAAAAATAAAAAGATCACAAAACTTTTACACTAAAAAAAAATAAACTAACTTTTACCGGCAAATTAAATAAAATCCAATTATGAAATAGAATTTCACAATAAAAAGGAATGTCAAAAATTTTAAAAAATCACCACACTGAGGTGAATAAATGAAACACTATATATATAAGTTAAAAAATATGAAAAGTAAGAAAATAAATAAGAGTTGCCATAGTGGATCAAACTAAAATAGAATTTGAAAATAGTATTCATATGCGACTAAAAACTTTTCTGTACTAAATGGAATCTATAGACAAATTTATAAACGAATTAGAGAAAATTGAAGTAAATATTAACAAAAGTAAAAATAGAGTTTACACCGAAGAATATAAATTAGAAAAATTAAAACGTTTGCAATTAATAAAAACAGAATTCGAAAAATATTCTCAATCATTAATTAAAGAAAATTGCGAAAAATTAATTCAGAAATTTGAAGAAATATATAGTAGAGTGTTACCACTTATAAAAAATCTTCTAACAAAAGAAAGTAAAGATACCAATTTAAAATCAGACGAAGAAGTAGGTAATATATCAAATATGGCTCATTTTGACATAAACGTCGTAGGCAAAAATCTACATGTGTTTAAGGGTCCGTATGAGGCGTTGGAAGACTTTTTTTTGCAAACAGAACTATTGCACGATATGATTCTTGCAGAAGAGAGAGAGCTTTTTATAAAATATGTCTACAATTTCAAATTAACTGCAAATGTTCGTAGCACCATTGGACGTGCTAACAGACCAACAACCTTTACTGATCTAAAGAACTTATTGGTGATATCGTATCCTAATCCAAGAACCCTACAACAAGTTTTAAATGAGCTTGGAACACAAAAACAAAATAATTCAAACATAGCTTCGTTCAGAGAAAAGATTGTCCTGCTAGGTGAACAATTAAACGATTTTCAAATAAAGCCATTAGAAAATCCGACACAAGAGGCTAAAAATGCAATATATAAAATGACTGAGAGCATGGCACTTAATATATTTATGAAAGGCGTAAATGAGCAGTATAGAACCCTATTGATAGCGTGTAGTCCAAAAACATTAAATGATGCATCAGAAAAATGCATAACATTAGAAAAAGATAATCAACAAAACAACAATAACATTTTTAGAGTTGGCGGCAGAACACCCAACAACTTCCAAAACCCTCAAAGATTTCGCCAACGCGACAACATGGAATACCAATATAGTGGTAGAAATCAAAATTTTCACCACAGTAACATGAATATCCGAGACAATAACCAACGTGCAAATTATAGTACACACCACAATTTTAATAACAATCGCAGACAAGAAAATCCCAACTTTCACCACAACTATAATAATATTAGAGACAATAACCAATATAACAGATCGCAAAATAATAATAACAGATATAGTTATAACAATAGGGACACACATTCAAATAATAATTTTTCACAAAATAGACACATAAATAATATTCCTCAAAATAGAAACAGAAACAACAATAATAGCTACCCACAGAATAGCAGCAGAAACCAAAATGCTAATAATATTTCATATAGACAGGGAAACTAGAGAGGCAGGATAGCGAAAACTGTTATCCGAAGCCACGATATTTCAATTTTTCAATAAATACGCCAAATTCCATAATAATAAATTGCAAAACTACAAATAAAAATCAGTATTTCATTTTAGACACAGGTGCAGATATTTCCATATGCAAACAAGGAAATTTAAAAGAAATAAACCACAGGGATATTTCAATTCTAAGCGGCATAACATTAGACACCATTGAAAGCATTGGTTCAGCCCATTTAAATTTACATTTTGAAAATCAGCATATTAACCATAAATTCCACATAGTATCCAACGATTTCCCTATTCCCACTGATGGAATAATTGGAAGAGATATTTTGGAAAAATACAAATGTAGAATAGATTTCGAAACATACACAACAACATTTAATATAGAAAATGAAGAAATTACCATACCCATGAATACCAAATGTACCTATAAAACTGATATATGCATACCCGCACGTTCAGAATTAATCGCACCAGTAAATATATTTACAAATAAAGAAAGTATCATTTTATGCAAGGAGATAACTCCAGGCGTTTTTGTAGCCAATAGTATAATACCAGCTATAGGCACAAAACATATTAGATTTTTAAACACAAATAATCATGATGTAAAGATAAACAAATTAGAACTTGATAGAAAAGACCTAACAAATTATGAAATATATAAATACACAAGTAATAACACTGCAACGAATACGAACAGGATATCTAGAGTTTTACAAGACTTAAACATTGAATCAATAGACCCCGTAGCAAAACAAGCACTAACTGATATAATCGTCAGGAATAACGAAATTTTTCACGTAGAAGGAGAGAAACTTACAGCAAATAACTTTTATTCACAAAAAATTCACACGACAGATGCAACACCGGTATATGTCAAACCATACAGGTTACCACAAATACAAACAAGCGAGGTAAAGAAAAAAGTAGAAAAACTACTAGAAGATGAAATTATTGAACCATCAATAAGTCCTTATAATTCACCTTTATTGGTAGTACCCAAAAAATCCGCGAAAGACAAATGCGAATGGCGACTAGTAGTAGATTTTCGTAAACTAAACGAAAAAATAGTAAATGACAAATTCCCATTAACAAGAATCGAAGATGTTCTAGATAAATTAGGTAGAGCAAAGTACTTTTCCACATTGGATATGACCAGCTCATTCCATCAGATTAATTTAGATAAAAATTCCAGACCCTTGACAGCATTTTCGACAGGAAATGGTCATTTTCAATTTACACGATTACCATTTGGTCTTAAAATATCGTCAAATAGTTTTCAGCGCATGCTAACAATAGCACTAAGTGGCTTAGACGCCGAATCATTTTTGTATGTGGACGACATTATCGTATTTGGATGTAGCATAAAACACCATAATAGCAACTTAGAAAAAGTCTTTGAATTTGAAACTAAATACAAGAAAATGTTGTTTTTTAAAGACAGAAGTACTTTACTTAGGTCATCTAATGACAAAAGAAGGAATCCGAACCGACCCTAACAAGCATCATGTTATAGAAAACATATCATATCGTGTTTCAACTCTCGTAGTGAACAGACGCGTTTTTATAATCGTCGCAACAGAATATAAAAAAAAATTAAATAAAAAAAAAATATTTTCAAGTCACAAAAAATATAAAAAAAAACAAAACATTTATTGAACAGTTATTTTACTGGTTTTATTTTATTTTTTGCTTGTGTGCAATATACATAAATATTTGCATACACAAACTAATATAAGTGAAAATAAAAAAAGAGAACTCTGATGAGTTCATCTTCTGAAAAAAACAACAATAATCCTACAAGCAGTAGGAATGTGCAATATATAACTTTAGTTGCTGATGACGACAGTAAAAAAAATTAATTAAACAAAAACCTGAATTTAACAGAAAACACAAATACTCGTGCGCGATCATTATCTCTGAACATGTTAAATAGTGATCAAGAAGCAACAACAATTGCACCCATCAGCAAACTTGTCAGCTTAGCTGTACAAACAAACAAACAAACAATAAGTAACAAGGTGACCAACGTGCACAAAATGGTAGATGCGGTGAGTACAATAAATGATAATAAAATTCAAACAGGAATGGACAGATACATAACCGTGTTAAAAAGGGGAAGAAGTCCAAAATCAGCTCAAATTGCTTCAACATCGAAAGTTCCCAGAGATGGAAAAAACAATATAATAAATTCCGAAAATCGTTTCGCGATGTTATCTGAACAAGGCGATGAAGGCACAACTACAACAAGTTCGAGTAAGCCCCCACCCATATATTTAAGAGAGCAGAATTCCAGTTTGCTGGTTAAAAGTCTTATCTCATTAATTGGAGAAAATGAGTTTTATGTAGCTCCAATTAAGCGCGGAAACATCAATGAAACAAAAATTCAGGTAGCTCATGAAAATAATTACCGAAAAATTGTTTCAGATTTAGAATCTAAAAATAAAAACTTCTACACGTACCAATTAAAGAGTGCTAAAGGTCTAACAGTCGTAATAAAAGGTATAGACTCTAGCGTGGATCCGGAAGAGGTCAAGTCTGGCCTTGAAAATAGTGGCTACAAGGTGAAAAATGTCTCAAACATTAAAAATAGAGAAAAAATCCCCCAACCAATATTTAGAGTCGAGTTACAGCCAGATGGCATAAAAATAAAAAAGAATGAAGCGCATCCAATATATGACTTAAAGTACTTGTTGCATCGAAAGGCCGTGTCAGATACAACTTCGTCGCTTTGCGTGACGTTTCTAACTTTAATGAAAAAGCGTAAAGCAAAAGCTGTATGACACAATAAAAACTTTGACGACACTCACTTTACCTATAAAAAGTGTTGGTAGTTTTTACATTTCATTATCAAAGCGCACAAAAAGTTGAGAGTTGCCTAACTTTTGGCTTCGCGTTGCGTTAAAAGTGCTTTATGTGACATGTTTCATATAAGTACCTACATTTTATCTTAGATGTCAAAGCGAATCTACAACGCAACGCGAAGCAAAAGTTTTATCTGACATGGCCTGAAGAGTTACTGTTGAGCTTCCACATAAAAGAGCTGGACCTGTTCAATGCCTGAACTGCCAAGAATTTGGGCACACGAAGACTTATTGCAAGTTGCCTACAGTCTGCGTTGTATATGGTGAGTTACAAAGTACTGCTAACTGTGATAAAATAAAAGGTGATACCAAGGCGAAAAAATGTGGCAATTGCGGCGGAAATCACACTGCCAACTATAGAGGCTGCCCCCTTTACTCGTTTTTTAAGAATTCATCATCCAAAAAAACCAATGCTACTCCCGCTCAGCCTAAAACCCCTATTAACTATGCACAGTTATCTCAACCGTCCACCAGCCAAAATCAATTTTCAAACATTTTCAAGTCTAACGCGACTAGTGCTCAACAACAATCTAACAACTAATTTTCATACGCTAGTATTTTAAAAAGCAATCAGAGTACGGCGCAAAAAACCGTAAATGTAAATGAAGATTCGGGGTATAATTTTAGTCGTATTGAAGCCTCAATTGAGAGCTTAATACAAACTGTAAATACATTTACTCTCAACATGTCCTGTATGATGCAGGAAATGTTGAAAATGCAGTCTACCTTGTTGCAGGCTGTACTAAGCAAACCATGAACTTAAAAATCTGTTTTTGGAACGCAAACGGCATCTGCCAACATAAAAACGAAATAGAATATTTTCTTCAGGATAAACAAATCGATGTTATGCTTATCTCAGAGACTCATTTGACATCTCGAAGCTGTTTCAGAATTAGTGGATATAATTTTTACGACACCAAGGATCCCCGTGGCAGAGCTTGTGGTGGTTTGGGAATCCTAATAAAAACGCGAATAAAACACCACCTGTTGAATGAGTTTTGTGAAGATTATCTTCAAGCAACGAACATCTGCATCGAAACTTACTATCAAAAACTTGTAATATAATCTGTCTATTCGCCCCCCAGATTCACAATTACCGAGAGTCAATATACAGCTTTTTATAAATCACTGGGCCTCCGTTTTCTAGCAGCTGGCGACTACAATGCTAAACACACATTTTGAGGTTCACGTTTAATCACACCTAAGGGACGAATTTTATTCGACACAATATCTAAAATGGGTTTGAATGTAGTTTCAAGTGGACAGCCAACATATTGGCCAACAGATCGACAAAAAATTCCTGATGTTATCGACTTTGGAATTGTGATAGGCGTGCCCAGCGAGATGGTTGAAGTTGAAGCATCTTTGGACTTATCCTCAGACCACTCGCCTACTATTGTCACTATTTACTCACACACAACATGTGATTCAGCGACGACATCTGCACGTATTCACTGGCTGAAATACAGAAAATATCTGAGTGCTCATTGCTCGGAAAAAATGCCGCTGAGAACACCTTCAGACATAGACGATTCTCTCAGGTAGTTTGAAGCGCATGTTAAACAAGCTGCTTTTAATGCTACTTCAAATGAAATAAACCAACCAGTGAGATTTAACAATATTTTTTCTGTAGATATAGAAAGGCTATTGACTGAAAAACGGCGAGCTCGACGAGAATGGCAGCGCTACAGATCGCCCCAGCTAAAATTAAGGCTTAAGGAGTGTACCAAGCAGCTTAGGAAAGTTTTGCAAGCTCAAAAAACAGCTTCCCTTCAAAAATTCCTTCAAGAGCTAGATGCAACACCACAAACAGATTATTCA
Organism: Lypha dubia; assembly: GCA_947311025.1. Lineage (NCBI taxonomy): Eukaryota > Metazoa > Arthropoda > Insecta > Diptera > Tachinidae > Lypha > Lypha dubia. Next base: position 75,139,316 of record OX371260.1, read on the forward strand.
CTGTGGCGTGCAGCCAGAGGTCCAAAAAGGCCGGTGATATGCAAACCCCCATTACGAGCCCCAAATGGTGACTGGGCAAAAACTGATGCTGAAAAAGGTGCACTCTTTGTTAAACACTTAGAAAAAGTTTTCACTCCGAATATTTCTGCTGATATTGTTGAACTGCCACCAGTCGTCCCTTTACCAGAAATACCGATGAGATTTAACATGACGGAGATTGAAAATACTATTACTAGTCTTAACACCAGAAAAGCCCCAGGTGTCGACAAAATAAGCAACAAAATGCTTCAAGAATTGCCTTACACTGCAAAAAGAATAATACTATTCATTTTTAACAGTATTCTACGCCTAGAACACTATCCTAAAGAATGGAAGGTTTCGCTAATTACTATGATACCAAAGCCCGGCAAGGATCATACAAAGGTTGAATCCTATCGGCCCATTAGTTTACTGTCTAACATTTCAAAACTATTTGAAAAGCTGTATATGAGCAAGCTGATGCCTATAGTGACTAGTAATGGATGTATTCCAGATCATCAATTCGGTTTTCGCAGACAACATAGCACAATAGAACAAACTCACAGACTTGTGAATGTCGTTAGAGACACTTTTGAAAAAAAGAAATACTGCTCTGCGCTCTTTATTGATGTCTCACACAAAATCTACCAGCAAACATCGTAAAGCTTTTAAAAAGCTATTTGATGGAACGTAAATTTGTAGTTAGGGAAGGCAATTTTTTAAGCCCTCCGCAGTCGATTGAAGCCTGAGGCAGTATCTTCGGACCCTTACTTTATTTAATATATGCCTCTGACTTACCGTTAAGCAGTAACATTCATACATCAACATTTGCGGATGATACAGCCTTTCTAAGCGTTCAAGAAAATCCTGTAGAAGCTTCCCGCAACTTACAAGAATATATATCCAAACTGGAAAAATGGCTCAAACAATGGCGTATAAAAGTTAACGAGCAGAAATGTGCACACGTCACTTTTACGTTGCGCAGGGAAACATGCCCGCCTATAAAAATTAACACCGAGACTATACCACAACACACTGTAGTCAAATATCTAGGCGTTCATCTTGATCGTCGTTTAACATGGAAATCGCATATAGACGCAAAGTTGACTCAAATGAAATTAAAAGCAGCTCAAATGATTTGGCTTATTGGAAGAAATTCTATACTAAGCCTAGACTGTAAACTACTATTATACAACGCGATCCTGAAACCAATATGGTTCTATGGAATCCAGTTATGGGGCACTGCCTCAGCATCAAATGTCGAAAAAATTCAAAGGCGACAAAATAAAATTCTACGTACAATTACAGCAGCCCCCTGGTATGTCAGAAACCATCGAATTCATAAAGACCTAGACGTTCCGTTGGTGAAGACAGTATTTTCAAAACACGCGAAAAAATATACAAAAAAACTTGAGTTGCACCCAAATCCACTAGCGCGCAATATTCTTCATTATAGAGGCCACACCCGGCTGAAAAGAAGGGATACTCTTTTTCTCAGCCGTTCACGAGAAATGTAAAACAACAAAAATTAACCGTTGAAATTAAAAATTTTGTTTAGCATTGGCTAAAATTATATTTAACATTTGAACTTAATTTAAAATAAACAAATTAGTCTTCGTATATTATTTTTTAATTTATTTACAGCACTACATGCTCATACATATTTAAACATAAGGAGACACGGTTATCAATTGCATTTCAAAACTGTCTGTGAAAGTGTAAAGAAGTTAATATTTAGAAAACGCAAGGAAGACAATGTGTAAAAGACTACGTGTGTTCGAGTGTTTGAACGATCCAGACAATTTCTGCAATGTTTGTGGCCAGTTTATAAAAAAAAATCACGCACACAAGTTTACTCCAGCAGTACAATTGCACTATTTGAATTATTTTGGTATTTCACCAAATATCACAGAACCATGGACACCTAAGTCGCTGTGTGATCTTTGCTATACAATCTTAACCAACTGGGCAGCTGGCGGAAGGTAAGAATTTTTATTTAAACACATTATACATAGCGAATATAGTAATTTATTTTAATTTTAGCCGCCATATGAAATTCGATACACCAATGATGTGGAAAAAGCCGCTATGCCATTCCACAGACTGTTATTTTTGCCTCACCACAAACAGTGGAGTAGGAAGATTTTTTAAATGGAACTACGCTCAAGTGGGATCGTTTGCGCTTCCAGTACCACATTCGCATGATGTGCCATATCCAGTGTGCCCTGGTGCATCTCTTCAAAAAGCAGAATCGTCAGAAGAAGAGTCCGAGTCAAATGCAAGCGAATTTGAGCCGGGTGCAAAGCGAAAATTACTGTCACAGGCCGAACTAAACGATTGGGTGCGTGATTTTGGTCTCACTAAGGAGAAATCCGAACTTTTTGCGTCTCGGATGATACAGTGTGGATTTGCGGCTTCAGAAGTGCAAGTATCAGCGTACAGAAACCGTCACAAGGAGTATGCAAAATTTTATACAAAGAAAGACCAAATATGTTTTTGCAGCGACATTTCAGGCTTGTTCCAAGAGCTTCACCAAATTCACAACCCCAACGAATGGAGGTTGTTTATTGACAGCAACAAAGAGAGCTTGAAGGCAGTTCTCTTACATAATGGGAATGAAAAGCCATCTGTTCCTATTGCTCATGCGGTTCATTCAAAGGAGAACTATGAAACTATGGACATTTTGCTGAAATGCATAGAGTATAGGAAATACAATTGGAAAATATGCGCCGACCTTAAAGTTGTGGCCATCCTGTGTGGACTCCAAGGAGGCTATACGCGACATTGCTGTTTTCTGTGCCTTTGGAATAGCCGCGCTGATGATCAGCATTATATAAAAAAAAATGGCCGGTACGAACGAAACCTGTAGTTGGAGAAGCGAATGTTCAGCGCAAACCACTAATAGAGAACCGTGAAAATATAATACTTCCGCCGCTGCACATAAAATTGGGTTTGATTAAAAATTTTGTCAAAAAATTAGACAAAGAAGGTGAAGCTTTTGCCTATTTACGGTCAATTTTCCCTTACCTTTCGCTGCCAAAAATTAAAGAAGGAGTCTTCGCAGGACCCGAGATAAAAAAAATGTTGAAAGATGAAAAATTCCCAAAGCTGTTATCACCCATCGAAGCCGCAGCATGGAATTCCTTCAGGCTTGTTGTGGAAAACTTTTTAGGAAACAACAAAAGCCCGAATTAAAAGGACATAGTTGAGGATCTGGTAAAGAACTATGAAGCCATGGGAGTGCACATGTCACTTAAAATACACTTTCTGCATTCTCATTTGGATTTTTTCCCTGAGAATTTAGGAGACGTGAGCGACGAACACGGCGAGCGCTTTCATCAGGAATTGAAGGCTATGGAACGACGCTATCAGGGCATCTATGACACGGCTATGATGGGTGACTATATTTGGACCCTAATACGTGAGACCGATTGCAGCGAATACAAAAAACAAAGAAGAAGTCAGCAGTTTTTCCACATGGCATAAAATGTACACTTATATCTTTGTTTTTACTCATTTTTTTTGTGCGTTGATTTGCTTAATTTAATTAGTTAGTTTAATTTCGTTAGTTTAGCTAATTGTGCGATACATTGAGCATGTAGTGCTGTAAATAAATTAAAAAATAATATACGAAGACTAATTTGTTTATTTTAAATTAAGTTCAAATGTATTTATTCGTTTGCGTTGGGTAGGTAAGCTGTGCAAATAATGAAAATCAAAAAATCGTGAAATAGCGGAATTTCGGTCGTTGTTAAGTAAGGGCTTATTTTCTTTGGAAAAGTGTCAGCTATACGTAAAAAAATTAAAATCGCTGTTAACATCGCGTTTTATATTTTCTATGAATTTTTATATGAATTTTTCAGCCACATTTTTACTAAAAAAACGCAGTTTTTTAACCTTTTTAAGCCGCCAACATCAAAACTACTAGCCCGATTTGAAAATTTTCTGAGAATAAGTTGTAGACGGCTCAATTGTCTTTAATTTGAGTAGTAGTAGGATAAAATAGGTCAAAGAAGACTAAAGATATGCTCAAAATAGTAAGTGTACCTCCAAAAATTAAAAAAAAAAAATTAAAAAATTTGTATCTCGCAAACCAATCGACAGAAAAATTTTTAAAATTCATTTTCGTGTTCAGTAGGTCCAAATCCATGAGAAAAAGTATGCTAGAAACAAATAACAGACAAAAGTTTGTTATTTGTGACCTAGTGTTACCGAACTTTCCTAATGAAGAAATTTCAAGTAATAAACCAATTTACAACCCTGAAAATTATGCCCAAGAATTGAGGTTCAGATTACAATATTCTATAAATAAAGCAAGAGAATATTTAGAAAAGTCGAAACAAAAACGAATAGACAAATGTTTAAAAACTAATCCCCTAAATTTAAAAGAAGGAGATTTAGTACTCGTTCGAAAATTTAACAGAAAAAAAAATCAGGCACCATATCATGGTCCATATAAAATAGTCAAAAGAAAAGGAGTCAACTCTATTTTAGAAATAGGTAATGAATTTAAAGAATACCATAATAATAATTTAAAAAAATATTAAAAACAAAAAAAAAAAAAAACACAAAACAAAAACAAACAAATTTTAAATTTTAATCCTAAAAATTGAAAAATTTTTCTTAAGGGGAAGGGTGTAGTGCATTCTAAATAATATAATATTATATGTATTATTATATTTTATAAGTGAGTAAACTTATTGCACTCACTGTTCTTAAAATTACTTTTGCACACGGCACTATTAATATTACTAACATAAACAATGTATTATTATATTTATATGTAAGTGTACTAATTACTCTTACTGTTCTTAATATTACTTTTTGCACACGGCACTTTTTTAATGTTACTACCATTATTACAGCAAACATAATACGATTGTTATTTTTTATATTACAACAATTGTATTATTCTATATTGAACATGTTGTTATTGCAATACAACAATTATGTATAATGTATTTTATATTTTCTCAAACTACATTTATATTTAGTGAATAAGAAATTTTGTAGTTTTAGAATACAGTTAGTTTAGAATATAAGGAACAAATTTTTGAAAATAAAATTAATTAATACTTTGCCTTCCATCGGCATTACTTATTTCAAAAACATCAATTTTTATTCTTGCCTTAAATCGGCAAGTGGATACTGGCATTCATCTGCCATTTACTTTTATTTGCCAGTGGCGTTTATTAGCGCCGGCAATTTATATACTTCCAAGTACAATAAAATACTATTCCCACACCAACCTTTACATGGCGATCCTGCCAGACACCAACCTTTACATACTTATATATATATATATGTATATATATATGTATAAAATAACCTGTTTATTATTTTCAAATATAGTTTCAAGCCTACATATGTACATTTATTTCAATTTTTAAAATGAAAAACAAATTGACAAATATACAACATTTTAAAAGATAAATACAAAAGCATTTTTAACATACATACATATAAATACATCAGAGTATATTTGTAATCATCAGTGTGCGACATTTTTTTCCACAGAGTTTACTTGTCTGGTACGTATGTATAGTGTTTGTGTGCATACAAGTTAACTCCAACAAAGTTAACGAACTCTATTTTATTAAATTATTAATAATCATATTTGTTCTTTATGCAAGTAGGGCATGTTGCAATGCACAAAAGCTTAATCAGCGTCTTTAGTTAATAAGGTCAGTTTAAACAAATAACCATTTCCCAATAAATTGGTAAATTGTAAAAATGCATTTATTGCTTAACAACAAAATTAATAAGGTCAGTTCCAATAAATTAGTATTTCCCAATAAATTGTTAAAACATAAAAGTGCAATAATGTAATTATTTCTTAATAACAATATCATACCACATCTAGAATTAAGTCATTTAATTTAGTATAAATTAAGAATGATTGTAATTCATGGAGTTCAGTCTTTGATTCCAATAAAGTGCGGACGTACCGTCCAAAAATATAAAAAATAATTTTTTTTTTTTTAGAATTTCCAACGCGGGAATTCTTAAGTGGCGCCCGAGCACCTTTGGCCGGTCCGGTTTAGTGAAAAGAACTGGCGTCCGACAATAAAAATATATATTAAAACTTTGGTTTTTCGATAAAAGGTTCCGGAGTAGCTAAGCAAAACGGTGGCATAACGTGCCAGCCTATCGAAAACACAAAAAAAAAGAAAGGACAAAAAAGTATCCTTCAAATCAAAATTGAATAAATATCCTTCAAAACAAAAGTGGATAAACATTTTTAGAAACAAACAGTGAAATAGATATCCTTGAAGACAAAAGTGAATAAATATCCTTCAAAACAAAAGTGAATAAACATTCTAAGAAACAAGCAGTGAAGTAGATATCCTTAAAGACAAAGGTCATATAAATATCCTTTAAAAACAAAAAGTGGATACATAAATTTTATTTATAAAAACTAAGTAAATAAAAGTGACTGTTATCAAACAAGCAGTAAATCTAGAATACTGCCAAAATTATTAATAAACAAGTTTAAAACAAACATTTTTAATATTTTGAAATATAACATAAAGAGTCAAAAATAAAATTCCTTTTGAAAAATTGTGTACTCAAATAGAAATAAAGTTCTTATTAACCAACAAAATAATAAACAGAAGAAAGTCTCTATTACCAAGCAAGATAATCAGCACAAGGAAGTTTCTATTAGCCAACAAAAAGTCAACAGAAGGAAGCCATTATTTTGAAGAAAAATTATCAACAAGGAAAAAGTAGTCATCAAACCAGCAAAATAAGTAGAAGAATTCGAGTAAAAAAAAAAAAAAAAAAAAAAGAAGTAGGTCGAAACTAAAATTAAGTTTATTGATGATAAAACTAGTTGTTAATGAAATTATCTATTTTAATACAAAATTTTTAAATAAATAAATTACAATTGGGAACAGTAATTCCCACAGAGTATTAAAGTAATTGTGAAAAAGTTTAATTGAAATGGCAAACCAAAACAATCTAATTAGGCCCCCGGTTCTTCCTTCAAGTTCTGTCCCAAATCCTAATCCTAATCAGCAAAACGCACAATTAAGTATACAGGACTTGACTGCACTCATTTCAAGAATCTCAACAGACATTCTAAGGAATGAAGGACCGCAAGTAGTTCAGGCTATACTAAATCCAAATGTAGGCATGGACCATGTAAGTGACCAACGAATCGAGGACGGACACGCGAATAATCTGAACGAACTTGACAAAATACCAGACGTAGTTAAGTGCCTAAAAGAATTTTCTGGGCAACCAGGAGAATTAAGCTCCTGGAAAAAAAGTGTGGACAGAATTCTTTCAATTTACGAACCGCTTAAGGGAACCCCAAAATATTACGGTATAATAAGTGTCATCAGAAATAAGATAACGGGTAACGCCGATATTGCGTTAGAATCTTATAACACGCCCCTAAATTGGTCGGCTATCTCACAGTGTTTAATGACACATTATGGCGACAAAAGAGACGTGTCAACATTGGAATATCAAATGTCAACTCTGATCCAAGGGAACAGTAGTGTTTCTGAGTTTTATCAAAGAGTGTACACACATCTTTCTCTTATTCTTAATAAAATTGGATGTATTGATACAAGCAATGAATCATTGATTTTGCTAACAAAATCGTACAGAGAAAAAGCCCTTGATACTTTCATAAGGGGTTTGAACGGAGACTTGCCAAGACTCCTAGGTATGAGGGAACCCGTGGATTTACCGCAGGCGCTACATCTTTGTTTGAAACTAGAAAATCAAAACTTTAGGGCAAATCACACATACAATTCTAAAAAGCAACAATTCTCTCAACAACCACCAAAAAGGAATTTTGCTCCAGTACAAAAACGCCCATTTCATCCTCAACTAGCATATGTACCACAAATAGGCCAACCCGCATGGCAATCTAGGCACCAGACTTTTACAAACAACTCTTACAATCCTCCTAGACCTCCTAAGCCACAACCACGGCCAGAGCCGATGGATGTAGATCAAAGTTTGCATTCCAGACGCATAAATTATATAAACAGACCCCAGCAAAACCATTTTATAGGCAAAAGACCGCCGCCATCGGTTTCAAATCTACAGAGAAAGGCGCAAAGAACCTTTCACATAAATACTGAATCTTTACCGATACATTCTCGAGTAGGGAACTACGAGCGTGATGCGGAAGAAAATTCCGACACAGACAACAGTGGAAACTACATCGAACCTACCGATCTTCATTTTTTAGCCTAATCAGCTCTTCGCTTCCCTATTTCGAGGTAAGAACGGAGAGCGGAAATATTCTTAAGTTTTTGGTAGACACAGGATCCAGTAAAAATTATTTGCAACCACATTTGGCAAAGAAAAGAATCCAAAATAAAACAGCATTTTTTGCAAAATCGGTTGTAGGTGATGTTAAGATCACGGAACATACTTTAGTAAAACTTTTTAATTTTGAAGTAAAATTTTTTTTAATGCCATCCCTAAAAACTTTCGACGGCATTCTTGGGAACGACACCCTTAAAGAATTACGAGCTGTAATTCATACTGGAGACAGTTACATGACGCTAAAAAATGGGAAAAAAATTGGTCTGAAACAATTATCATCAGGGACAGTAAATAATATTAATATTAAATTAGATAATTTAACTAATAAACAAAAGTCGGAAATGAATTGCATCGTAAACGAGTTTCAAAAACATTTCTCGGATCCGAACGAGAAGTTAACCTACACAACAAAGGTCGCTGGTGAAATTCGAACCACGTCAGACACTCCGGTGTACACTAAGTTTTATCCATATCCCTCGTCATTGAAATCAGAAGTCGAGGAACAAGTTAAAACACTTTTGCACGATGGTATTATAAGACCATCCAGATCTCCGTACAATTCACCGGTATGGATTGTACCAAAAAAACCCGACTCAGAAGGTAATAAACAATACCGCATGGTAATTGATTATAGGAAATTAAATGCGGTCACAATCGCAGATAAATATCCTATCCCCGAAATAACGGAAGTAATAGCGCAGCTTGGTAACAGCAAATTTTTTTCGGTACTTGACTTAAAAAGTGGTTTTCATCAGATACCATTAAAAAAAAATCTGATATTGAGAAGACTGCGTTCTCAATTAACAATGGTAAATATGAATTTACACGTTTACCGTTCGGCTTAAAAAATGCGCCATCGATTTTTCAACGAGATCTCGATGATATATTACGAGAATTCATTGGAGAGTGCTGCTACGTCTATATCGACGATATAATTATATTTAGCAAGTCGGAGGATGAGCACTTCCAACATATAAGAAAGATCTTTAGAACGTTGGAAGATGCTAATATGAAAATCCAACTTGGTAAATGCAATTTTTTTAAGAAAGATGTAGATTTTCTTGGCTTTGTAATATCTCAAAATGGTGTAAAAACCAATCGCGCAAAAGTGGAAGCTATTGCAAATTTTCCCCAGCCTAGAACGCTGAAAGAACTCCGTAGTTTTCCAGGTATGTCAGGGTATTACCGGCGATTTATCAAAGACTACGCAAAAATCGCGAAACCACTGACATCCCTTTTAAGAGGGGAAGGGGGTCGTACCTCCAAGAACAGATCGGCAAAGGTTGAGGTCTTTTTTGATAAAGAAGCCATTGAGTCCTTCAAAAAAATTAATCATTCTCTCATTTCTGAGGATGTAGTTCTTGCCTACCCAGACTTTAACAAAGATTTTGAGTTAGTTACTGATGCTTCTAATTTTGCCCTTGGTGCAGTTTTGTCCCAGTGTGGGAAACCCATAGCTTTTATTTCTAGAACACTTAACAAAGCAGAAGAGCATTATGCTGCTACTGAAAAAGAGATGTTAGCTATCATATGGGCCTTAAATGCTTTGAGAAATTATTTGTACGGATCAAGGAAAGTTAAAATTTATACGGACCACCAGCCGCTGACGTATGCTCTCAGCAACAAGAATAATAACAGCAAAATGAAAAGATGGAAGTCAATTCTCGAGGAGTATAACTATGAGTTATTTTATAAACCAGGAAAGATGAATGTTGTGGCTGATGCCTTATCAAGGATACCACCACAGGAATCGCAATTAAATACACTATCGATTGCTACTAACTCTGATGACAGTTCCTCTCACGGACTCATATGCAGCGTGGAAACACCCATCAATGCTTACAAGAATCAGATATTTTTGAATATAGATATCGCTTCAGAGTATCAATTTAAAATAGTATTTCCTACTTATCATCGACACTTAATTACTGAGACCCATTACTCAGACGCAACACTACTCAATATTTTAAAACGGTATCTTAATCCTTCAGTTATAAATTGCATAAAAACTGAGGAGGATATTATGGGAAAAATCCAACGGCTGTACCCCTTACATTTTAGCAAGTACAAGATAAGATTTTCACAAGTATTGGTAGAAGACATAGTAAATAATCAAGAACAAGAAGAAATAATAATAAAATATCACAATAGAGCACACAGAAACTGTAGGGAAAATAAAATTCAAATATTAGAAAAATACTACTTTCCATCTATGGCCAATAAAATTGAGAGGATTATAAAAAATTGTGTAATATGCAAAACCCATAAATATGAACGACACCCTCCAAAGCCCCAAATTCAACCAACACCTATCCCTAGGTACCCAGGACAAATAGTCCACATAGATATACTGGTGATGGGAAAACAACTGCTGCTAACGGCAGTAGATAAATTTTCAAAATATGCCATAGTAAAACCAATTTCCTCAAAGGCAACAGAGGATATAAGGCAACCTCTAAGGGATATTCTTTTTTCCCTGTTCCCTGAGACAATAGTTATGGATAACGAAAAATCGTTCAATTCGGAATCCATAAAGTTCATGATGGAAAACGAATTTAATATTTCAATATACAGAACCGCGCCATACTCGAGTAGCTCAAATGGTCAAGTAGAGCGTTTTCACTCCACTCTTCAGGAGATTACGCACTGTCTTCAAAAGGACCACGCACATCGATCGCCTCAAGAGTTGCTAGAAAAATCAGTGAAGGAATACAACCTTTCTATACACTCTGTAACGGGAAGAAAACCCTTAGAAGTATTTTTTGGCAGGCGTGTCAGTAGCGACCCTGCACTGTTAGAAAAAGAAAGAAATGCAATGATACAGAAGCTTTCAGAAAAACAGAAAGCCGACTTAGTCTATCATAATGCATATCGTACACCCCTAAAAGAGTATGTGCAAGGAGAGGAGATTTTTGTGAAAGTAAATAGGAGACTTGGGAATAAATTATCTGCTAGATATAAAAAGGAAGTGGTAGCAGAGAACTATAACACAACTATAAAAACTAAGACAGGGAGAATAGTTCACAAAAACAACATAAGAAAAACTTAGGTATTTTACAATATTCTGTCATTTCAGGGCTACGATGATGACATTATTAATAACTTGGATACTGGTACTGGCGGTAAATGCGCAACAATTGGACGTACACGACCTGACGAATAACAACGGCTATATACCCATAAAAACAGGGGAATTGAAGACAATTAACCATTACGACAAGATCCTTCATTTCATCAATCTGAAAGCCTACGATAAAAGTATGTCTGCAATCTCTGATAATATTAATGCCCTAAAAACCATAACCTTCGAGGATAAACGTCTGCTAGAAACTATCGACAAGGACTTTACTTTATTACAAGCAAAAATAAACAGTCTACAAACTCACTCAAAATCAAAAAGAGGACTAGTGAATATATTAGGGAAGGGATTAAAATACATTGCAGGCTCAATGGACAGTGACGATGAAAAATTAATTAACGAAGCTATAATTCAAATACAGGACAAATCATATTTTCGAGTAAATTAGGTGTAATCCCTACTGACATTCTGACTAAAAGAGAAATCGATTTAATAACTGACTTTGACAGCTATAATAATATGAAAATAGTGGTGATTCTTGACGACAGCAACATTATACTAACTTTACTTATTCCTCAATTTTCCACTAATATCCTTTCTAAAATAAGATTCGAACCCTTGCCTAACGCCATGAACAAATCACTTATTCTTAGCCAATATGAGATATTAGTTGACAATGATAACATTATTTATGATACAAATATAAAAGAAAATCTAGAGAAAAACTTACTTAAGTTGGAAAATAAATGTATAGAAAACATCTTAAAATTTCAAGAAGCACATTGTGCATTAGAAACATTAAAAGAATCACTGGTAATAGAAATTGTTCCAGGAGTAATAATTTTAAAGAATTTTAATGATAAAATTACCCATAATTGTAATAAGTTAGATATAAGGCAAAAAGGAACATTTCTTATAAAATTTGAAAATTGCAGAGTTAATATATCCAATATTACATACAATAATGTCAACATAAAAATTCATGAAACATTTATTTTGCCCAATCTAATCACAGAAATTAAAGAAAAAAAGAATGTAACTAAACTTGATCTTAAATTAGAAAATCTTTATATAAAACAGATAAGCCATGAAAATAATATTGAACTATTAATGAAAAAAAATGAAAAAATTAATGTTATTAGCATAAGTACAGACGCTGTTATCTTATTTATTATCATATCACTTACCTTTATCGTTATTTCTCTTGTAAAGTATAAGCAAAAACTCTACTTGCTACGAAGTAAAACCGAAAATATACACATAAGAAAATCGATCCATATCTTCAAATTTCAGTCCCGTAGCGATTGGGGACAATCGATCTAAGAGGGGAAGAGTTAACTCCAACAAAGTTAACGAACTCTATTTTATTAAATTATTAATAATCATATTTGTTCTTTATGCAAGTAGGGCATGTTGCAATGCACAAAAGCTTAATCAGCGTCTTTAGTTAATAAGGTCAGTTTAAACAAATAACCATTTCCCAATAAATTGGTAAATTGTAAAAATGCATTTATTGCTTAACAACAAAATTAATAAGGTCAGTTCCAAAAAATTAGTATTTCCCAATAAATTGTTAAAACATAAAAGTGCAATAATGTAATTATTTCTTAATAACAATATCATACCACATCTAGAATTAAGTCATTTAATTTAGTATAAATTAAGAATGATTGTAATTCATGGAGTTCAGTCTTTGATTCCAATAAAGTGCGGACGTACCGTCCAAAAATATAAAAAATAATTATTTTTTTTAGAATTTCCAACGCGGGAATTCTTAAGTTACATACATATTTATGTTTATAATGTGCTTTGGTGAAAAAAAAATTGAAATTTTTTATGTGTGTAGAATATTGCTTGGTATGTAAAAGCAAATAACGATTTGAGTCTGCTGATCTTTCAAAAGCAAATGCCTTGTATTTTTATACACACATGCTTAGATGTGTGACAAAAAGGGGGTTGTACGAAAAAATACGTTGAGTTATTATTAAGGTAATATACACAAAGAACTAACAAGCCTCAGTAGCACGATGGGTCGTGTGTTGAATTATTGTCTCTGACACATATTCAATGCGCTTAACCCCGTATTCAATACTACTGAGGCACCTAGTGTATTTATAAATTTATTTCTGCAATGAATATATATACATATATATCTTCATTTATTTGTATATATATCCATTTCAGAATCGATATTTTTATTTTTGCTGATTTTCAATACGAAGCATCCTTAGAAAAATCCCTAAATTTTACTTTAAGAAACAATTCTCTAGCTCTTCTAGTGTCTTCAGAAAATGGATTTCACGTACAGACAGACGGACAGTAGGACCGGCCGACAGACGGACAGGGCTCAGTTAACTTTTTTATCTATAAGGATCCAGAATATATATACTATACGGACCTCATATAAATATTGTGGAAATTACACACGTAATGACAAACCTATAAATACCCTTACCAGTTTTGGTGAAGGGTATAAAAATGGATGAAAAAAATTTCATACTGGAGTTAATTAAATTTTATCGCTGTTTGCCTGCTTTATGGAGAGCAATTAAAAATAAACCAAATGTTGCAAAAAAATGTAAATGTTATGAAAATTTGTATATATATTGAATTAAAATTAACAAAATATATATAATTATTTTCATAATAATTTAATATGAAGGCTCTATAAGTCAATCGCATATAAAAATATAAGGTAATTGATATTCACCCCTATCGTGAATAATTTTCCACGTGAAATTTTTTCACTTTTCACGTATTTGCAATCGTGAACAACTCGCATGAACAAATTTTATTCAGTCCAGAATAACAACGTGAAAAATGTTCACTGAAAAAAATTCCCCTTATCGTAAATAAATATTTCCCTCGGAATTTTTTCACTTCTGACATTGATATTTTCACTTTATTTTTGATGGGGAATAGAACAGAATTTATATGTATTATTTCTTATAATTCGAATATTAAAGCTTAAAATGTTTATTTTAATGAAAAGTTCTGATAATAAGGCACAAACTGATGTATTCCTCAACAAAATGCAAAAAAACAGGTCGATTGCCTGCAGATTTGTGAAACTTTAATTTGTTGGCATTTTTTCATTTTGTTGGCTTTCCAAAAAGTAGCCGAATTATCTTACCACATAAAAGTTAGAATGCAATAAACAAACGGAGCAACCAAACTAAAGCTCCAAAACTGAATATTTAACTTTGATTTTTGAAGTTTTCTTTAAAATAAATATGTCCGTGTATATTTTTGAACAAAAAGTTGTATGATTTTTAATTTTTTTAATCTTCTTCCCTTTTTTACATTCACTAACAGCTGATAGCGGGAATAATTTTTCACGGGAGATTCACGATACCATTTTTCCCTTCGAGTGGAATTAAAATTTCACGTGAACAAAAATTTCACTTCTTATTCACGATAGGGGTGATTATAAATATTAATAAATAAAATTAAGAAAATTTTGTTAGCAAAAAAATATTTTGCGACCAAAAACATCACACGTTCTTATCATTCAAAAATAACTTTCAAATGAAATTTGACGGCATGAATTTGACACGTTGCTGTGGTAAGCAAAATAATATATACCAACACATACATGTTATTTGTCAAGCCAATTTGATACGTGGCCATGGCGCTTAAGCTGACAAGTTTGCTAATATTGTTGTTGCTTCTTGATGGCTATTTAACATGTACGGAGACAATGATCTCTCACGAGTATTTGTGTTTTGTGTAGTATTCAGGTTTGCGTTTACTTCTTTTTTTTTGTCGTCGTTAGCAACAAAAGTTATATATAGTACATTCCTACTGCTTGTAGGTTTATTGTTGTTGTTAGAAGGTGAACTCATTTAGAGTTCTCTTTTTTGTGTTCTCTTATGAGTTGGTGTATGCAAATATTTACATATGTATTTACACACAAGCAAAAAATAAAATAAAACTAGTAAAATAACTGTTTAATAAATGTTTTGTTTTTGTATTTTTTTTGGGAATTTTCTTTCAATAAATTTTTAATATTCAGTTGCGACGATTATAAAAACGCGTCTGTACACTGCAAGAGTTGAAACTGATTATCAGTTGATGCCTAAACAATTGATCTAGGAGGTGTTTTAGAGCAAATAAATCATAGTAAAAAAGAACCTTTAGCTTTTTTTTCGAAAAAATTATAGTAAAAAAGAACCTTTAGCTTTTTTTTCGAAAAAATTATCTCCATCCGAATCCAGGTATAGTACTTTTGACAGAGAACTGTTAGCTGTGTATCTTAGCATCAGACATTTCCGACATACATAGGTTAGAAGGAAGATCATTCACAATTTACACAGATCATAAACCTTTAATATTTACACTGAACTCTAAGACAGATAGGAGTCCTAGACAAACAAGACATCTTGAGTATATTTCAGAATTCACAAGTGATATTCAGCATATAAACGGAGAAAAGAATTTAGTGGCTGATGCATTATCTAGGGCTTTTGAAATGAACTCATTATCAAATAGAATTGAATGTTTTATTACTGTATTTAAAGAGCAGCAGGTGATATATTAAAAGTTGAATCCAAATCTCTTAATATGAAATTAATCAAAATTCCTTCCTTCAATAGTGAATTATGGTGTGAATTTTCTTTAAAAATTCCACGGCCTTTTCTTTCGAAGAAGTTAATAAATACTATATTCGAGAAATAGCACTGCATATCTCATCCAGGTGTAAAAGTAACAAGGAAACTGATTTCTCATCGTAATTACTGGCCTAGAATGAGTAAAGAAATTAATAAATGGGAGAAAGAATGTTTGAGTTTTCAGAAATCTTAGATAACACGGCATACAAAATCGCCTGT
This sequence comes from Lypha dubia, assembly GCA_947311025.1. Taxonomy (NCBI): domain Eukaryota; kingdom Metazoa; phylum Arthropoda; class Insecta; order Diptera; family Tachinidae; genus Lypha; species Lypha dubia. Next base: position 75,155,534 of record OX371260.1, read on the forward strand.
TCAAGAAATAGAAATACCGAATGGTAGGTTTGAGCACAATCATATTGATATAGTGAGCCCATTGCCTTTTGAGGACATAGATATATACTAAGAATCATTGATAGATTTAGCAGATGGCCTGAAGCATATTCATTGACAGACATTTTTGCTACAAGAATAGCTAAAATATTTTTAGATAATTATGTACCCAGGTTTAGAATTCCTTTGAAGATAACTAGTGATCAGGGAACACAATTTACGTCTAAATTATTCACAGAACTTTCCACAATCTTAGGAACCCACAAAATAACTACTTGGTTATATTACCCACAAGCAAACGCTATGGTTGAAAGATTTCACTGTCAATTAAAAAAACTATTTTAGCCAGTAATCAAGCAACAAATCGGTCCGATATACTTCCAATGGGTCTCTTAGGTTTGAGATCAATTTTCGAAGAAGACCTAAAGTCAACACCAGCAGAAATGGTCTTGGACAGAGTTTACATTTAGCAGGGAATATATTATTTCCCAATGATGAACAGGCATCGTCAGATTTCTTAAACAAATTAAAGATGTTTTTCAAAAATATATGTACATTCCAAATTATCCCTTCATAAAGGTTCTAGATCGATAACATACATACATACATATGTTCCAAAAGATCTTTACAGTTGCAAATATGCCTTCTTTAGAATTGAGCAGAAACGTGCACTACAACATCCATATGAAGGACCTTATAAAATTATTGACAGGATAAAAAAAATTTAAGCTTGCGTTCGAAGGAAACATAAAGACTATTTCAATCGATAGACTAAAACCTGCTTTTATAGAACAACCTGACGACAAAAATATAATTTCAAATCAAAAAAAAAAAAAAAAAAAAAACATGTTATATTCAATTTATTAGCCATAGACAATTCTTCGGAAGGGAGAGTAATGTAGGTGACTCCAAATACTATAATAATTCTTAACTACTTTATTCGAAATATGTTAATTTTATAAATATACTTTTTATTATGATTGATCAGATATTCATGTAGATTTTTGTTTTTAAAAAATAGATATGTATAAAATATTATAAATAATTTAATAAAGAAATACAATATTAATATAATAATCGATCCTATACCTACCAATTTCCATCATGACATTTCTAAAATTATATACATGCATACATTTGGAAATAATTATTATTTTAATTATTTTGTTAAATTGATATATCTGTCGACAACCAAACTTGCGTGCCTGATTTTGACAGTTGTGCTTGCACAACAATTTCTTAGTGGGTGCCATGGGTGTATGAAAACGCTTACGTTATCGCTCGGTTTCATTGTCGATCGACTTGTAGTGCTGAAAACTTTTAGTAGGGCGCAAATCAGCTGATTGTCGTTGAAAATACAAGCGAGCGATATGGGTCTCCATCATGGGTCAGGCTGGTGTAAATATTTACCTAAATTTCTGTTAATATGATTCAACAGAGCTACCTAACATATAGTAAAAGCATATTCACATGAATACTGACGAAATTTAGTGGCTTCTACCGAAAACAACGTTTGTTCAATTCGGCCAGTGCGGTTGAGATCTTAAAAAAAATAATGTTTAGATATTAAATATTTCCTTTCTTGCTCGAAATATGTTAACAATATCTACTTAAAATTTCTCTTATTGTTAACATGTACGAACTTTAGCCTGCATAAATATTAAAAAAAATGTTAATAATAAAGCAGTTCGTAGTAATTAAAAAAAAAAATATTACAATTAATATAATTATACAAAAAAGAAAGAGCCTATGCCAATTATATGTTCAAAACGAACATTAATCAAAATGTACTTACTTAAGTTTAAAAATTAAACCAAAAAGAAGAAAAGCGTCAAGTGTATAGCAAAATCGGGTAAAAAAATTGCGGAAAAAAGGGTAAAAAGCGCCAAGTGAAAACAAATTTAAATTTGAACAAAAATTTTGAAGGTAAATACGGTAAAATTGTCATTCTAAAAAGGGTAAAAAATGTTTATATATAAAAAAGTAAATTAAAATTATTAAAACACTCATATATACATACATACATACATATGTATATATATTTTATTACCAATTCATATATTTTAGGAGTAAACAAAACAGTTAAAATAAAATAACTAAAAAAAAATATGATAACATTTTAAGGAAAAATTTCATTTTCAAATATACTACCTGTTTCATAATCATCATCATCATCGGGCCATATAATAGTTTCAATGAAATAGGCAGATCTTTTGTATATATGTAAGTCTGATTTGAATTAATTTTTAAGCAAATTTTAATTTGTAGTTGCAACACCAAAGTTTTTCTTCCTTTAGGCCGTATCTAATATGCAATAATAAATTGGCTGAGTTTAAAGAAAGTCGATTTCTGATCGATTCTGATAAAAAAATTCATAAAGATAAATGTTCTTTCGGCATTTGAGTACGGAAACGAAAGTATGCGAATAAGAAAGTTTGCTAGTTCATGAAAAGGATTTTCTCCCAAAGAATTTTTAATATTGTAGACTTCATTCCAAAATTCATCAGTTCTTTGCAAATTTTTCCATTTTTGCAACGTTGAATTCTTTAGAGAAATTTCAATTTTAATTATTAGAGACGAATCATTAATAAAATTTTTTATGAAATCAATAATATTCGCTTCGTTATTTTTAAAAATGTTATCAATACTCAATAGCGATATATTTTGCAGCAATTTGAAATTTGTAGGAAGCTTACGTCTTAAAGCCCAACTATAATATGCATAAGCTGGCTTAAGCTAATTCGCAGAGACTTTTAGGTGGCTACAATGTACTTATGCGACTTAAGTTTTATCTTCTTATTTTCCCTAAATAAATTGAGCCTTGTTCACAAATGTATATAAAACGATTGTAATTAAAAATAATTATGCTAAAATATACGTATATAATTATTTTTAATAAATATAAAAAAAGTTACAACCGAAGTTATGCACTTTGTAGTATTTATTTTATTTAAGGGCAAAGTACTAAAATATACATCAGTGGAAATAAAATATGTCAAATAAAATAAAAAAAATTAATAAAAAAAAATATCAGTTTCATGCGCAGACATTTCTTTTTTTCCACATTTTCTGTTAAATATAATACCCGTATGTTAACTATTTTGTCTTCTTTTTGAATTTTCAAAATTAATTTATTTTACGTACAATCATACATATGTACATACACGTACATATATATGTATTTGTAGAAAAGCTAATTCCGTACGGAATGTGCGTTCAGTTTCGCACTTTGCTTAAGCAAATGACGTTTCATAAAACTTAACGAAAAGTTTGCTTAAGTTCATTATAGTTGCCACATACGATTTACATGTCGAAAAAATTCAAAGGCGACAAAATAAAATTCTACGTACAATTACAGCAGCCCCCTGGTATGTCAGAAATCATCGGATTCATAAAGATCTAGATGTTCCGTTGGTGAAGACAGTATTTTCAAAAAACGCTAATATATATATAAAAAAACTTGAGGTGCACCCAAATGTACTTGCGCGCAATATTTTAAATTATAGAGTCCACACCCGGCTGAAAAGGAGGGATATAAGTTTTTCAACTCTTAAATCTAAAAAATATTAAATATAAGTTTAGCCAATGCTAAACAAAATTTTTAATTTCAACAGTTAATTTATGTTGTTTTACATCTCTCGTGTACGGCTGAGAAAAAGAGTATCCCTTCTTTTCAGCCGGGTGTGGCCTCTATAATAAAGAATATTGCGCGCAAGTGGATTTGGGTGCACCTCAAGTTTTTTTATATATATATTAGCGTTTTTTGAAAATACTGTCTTCACCAACGGAACATCTAGATCCTTGTGAATTCGCTGATTTCGGATGTTTTGTCGTTTTTGAATTTTTTCTACATTCGATGATGAGGAAGTGCCCCATAACTGGATTCCATAGAACCATATTGGTTTAAGGATCGCGTTGTATAAGAGAAGTTTACAGTCAAGGCTTAGTATAGAGTTTCTTCCAATAAGCCAATTCATTTGGGCTGCTTTTAGTTTCATTTGTGTTATCTTTGCGTCTATATGCCATTTCCATGTTAAACGACGATCAAGATGAACGCCTAGATATTTGACTACAGTGTGTTGTGGTATAGTCTCGGTGTTAATTTTTATAGGCAGGCATGTTTCCCTGCGCAACGTAAAAGTGACGTGTGCACATTTCTGCTCGTTAACTTTTATACGCCATTGTTTGAGCCATTTTTCCAGTTTGGATATATATTCTTGTAAGTTGCGGGAAGCTTCTACAGGATTTTCGTGAACGCTTAGAAAGGCTGTATCATCCGCAAATGTTGATGTATGAATGTTACTGCTTAACGGTAAGTCAGAGGCATATATTAAATAAAGTAAGGGTCCGAAGATACTGCCTTGAGGGACTGCCTTCCCTAACTACAAATTTACGTTCCATTAAATAGCTTTTTAAAAGCTTTACGATGTTTGCTGGTAGATTTTGTGTTAATTTGTTGAAAAGACCTTCGTGCCATACTTTATCGAAAGCTTGTGAGATATCAATAAAGAGCGCAGAGCAGTATTTCTTTTTTTCAAAAGTGTATCTAACGACATTCACAAGTCTGTGAGTTTGTTCAATTGTGTTATGTTGTCTGCGAAAACCGAATTGATGATCTGGAATACATCCATTACTAGTCACTATAGGCATCAGCTTGCTCATATACAGCTTTTCAAATAGTTTTGAAATGATAGACAGTAAACTAATAGGCCGATAGGATTCAACTTTTGTATGATCCTTGCCGGGCTTTGGTATCATAGTAATTAGCGAAACCTTCCATTCTTTAGGATAGTGTTCTAGGCGTAGAATACTGTTAAAAATGAATAGTATTATTCTTTTTGGAGTGTAAGGCAATTCTTGAAGCATTTTGTTGCTTATTTTGTCGACACCTGGGGCTTTTCTGGTGTTAAGACTAGTAATAGTATTTTCAATCTCCGTCATGTTAAATCTCATCGGTATTTCTGGTAAAGAGACGTTTGGTGGCAGTTCAACAATATCAGCAGAAATATTCGGAGTGAAAACTTTTTCTAAGTGTTTAACAAAAAGTGCACATTTTTCAGCATCAGTTTTTGCCCAGTCACCATTTGGGGCTCGTAATGGGGGTTTGCATATCACTGGCCTTTTTAGTCCTCTGGCTGCACGCCACAGTGAATAATCTGTTTGTGGTGTTGCATCTAGCTCCTGAAGGAATTTTTGAAGGGAAGCTGTTTTTTGAGTTTGCAAAACTTTCCTAAGCTGCTTGGTACACTCCTTAAGCCTTAATTTTAGCTGGGGCGATCTGTAACGCTGCCATTCTCGTCGAGCTCTCCGTTTTTCAGTCAATAGCCTTTCTATATCTACAGAAAAAATATTGTTAAATCTCACTGGTTGGTTCATTTCATTTGAAGTAGCATTAAAAGCAGCTTGTTTAACATGCGCTTCAAACTACCTGAGAGAATCGTCTATGTCTGAAGGTGTTCTCAGCGGCATTTTTTCCGAGCAATGAGCACTCAGATATTTTCTGTATTTCAGGCAGTTAATACGTGCAGATGTCGTCGCTAAATCACATGTTGTGTGTGAGTAAATAGTGACAATTGTAGGCGAGTGGTCTGAAGATAAGTCCAAAGATGCTTCAACTTCAACCATCTCGCTGGGCACGCCTTTCACAATTCCAAAGTCGATAACATCAGGAATTTTTTGTCGATCTGTTGGCCAATATGTTGGCTGTCCACTTGAAACTACATTCAAACCCATTTTAGATATTGTGTCGAATAAAATTCGTCCCTTAGGTGTGATTAAACGTGAACCCCAAAATGTGTGTTTAGCATTGTAGTCGCCAGCTGCTAGAAAACGGAGGCCCAGTGATTTATAAAAAGCCGTATATTGACTCTCGGTAATTGAGAATCTGGGGGGCGAATAGACAGATGATATTACAAGTTTTTGATAGTAAGTTTCGATGCAGATGTTCGTTGCTTGAAGATAATCTTCACAAAAATCATTCAACAGGTGGTGTTTTATTCGCGTTTTTATTAGGATTCCCAAACCACCACAAGCTCTGCCACGGGGATCCTTGGTGTCGTAAAAATTATATCCACTAATTCTGAAACAGCTTCGAGATGTCAAATGAGTTTCTGAGATAAGCATAACATCGATTTGTTTATCCTGAAGAAAATATTCTATTTCGTTTTTATGTTGGCAGATGCCGTTTGCGTTCCAAAAACAGATTCTTAAGTTCATGGTTTGCTTAGTACAGCCTGCAACAAGGTAGACTGTATTTTCAACATTTCCTGCATCATACAGGACATGTTGAGAGTAAATGTATTTACAGTTTGTATTAAGCTCTCAATTGAGGCTTCAATACGACTAAAATTATACCCCGAATCTTCATTTACATTTACGGTTTTTTGCGCCGTACTCTGATTGCTTTTTAAAATACTTGCGTATGAAAATTTGTTGTTAGATTGTTGTTGAGCACTAGTCGCGTTAGACTTGAAAATGTTTGAAAATTGATTTTGGCTGGTGGACGGTTGAGATAACTGTGCATAGTTAATAGGGGTTTTAGGCTGAGCGGGAGTAGCATTGGTTTTTTTGGTTGATGAATTCTTAAAAAACGAGTAAAGGGGGCAGCCTCTATAGTTGGCTGTGTGATTTCCGCCGAAATTACCACAGTTTTTCGCCTTGGTATCACCTTTTATTTTATCACAGTTAGCAGTACTGTGTAACTCACCACATACAACGCAGACTGTAGGCAACTTGCAATAAGTCTTCGTGTGCCCAAATTCTTGGCAGTTCAGGCATTGAACAGGTCCAGCTCTTTTATGTGGAAGCTAAACAGTAACTCTTCGATGCAACAAGTACTTTAAGTCATATATTGGATGTGCTTCATTCTTTTTTATTTTTATGCCATCTCTAAATATTGGTTGGGGGATTTTTTCTCTATTTTTAATGTTTGAGACATTTTTTACCTTGTAGCCACTATTTTCAAGGCCAGACTTGACCTCTTCTGGATCCACGCTAGAGTCTATACCTTTTATTACGACTGTTAGACCTTTAGCACTCTTTAATTGGTACGTGTAGAAGTTTTTATTTTTAGATTCTAAATCTGAAACAATTTTTCGGTAATTATTTTCATGAGCTACCTGAATTTTTGTTTCATTGATGTTTCAAAATTAAGTTTCAACTCTCGTAGTGAACAGACGCGTTTTTATAATCGTCGCAACAGAATATAAAATAAAAAAAATATTTTCAAGTCACAAAAAATATAAAAAAAACAAAAAATTTATTGAACAGTTATTTTACTGGTTTTATTCTATTTTTTGCTTGTGTGCAATATACATAAATATCTGCATACACAAACTAATATAAGTGAAAATAAAAAAAGAGAACTCTGATGAGTTCATCTTCTGACAAAAACAACAATAATCCTACAAGCAGTAGGAATGTACAATATATAACTTTAGTTGCTGATGACGAGAATAAAAAAAATGAATTAAACAAAAACCTGAATTTAACAGTAAACACAAATACTCGTGCGCGATCATTATCTCTGAACATGTTAAATAGTGATCAAGAAGCAACAACAATTGCACCCATCAGCAAACTTGTCAGCTTAGCTTTACAAACAAACAAACAAACAAACAATAAGTAACAAGGTGACCAACGTGTACAAAATGGTAGATGCGGTGAGTACAATAAATGATAATAAAATTCAAACAGGAATGGACAGATACATAACCGTGTTAAAAAGGGGAAGAAGTCCAAAATCAGCTCAAATTGCTTCAACATCGAAAGTTCCCAGAGATGGAAAAAACAATATAAAAAATTCCGAAAATCGTTTCGCGATTTTATCTGAACAAGGCGATGAAGAATCAACTACAATAAGTTCGAGTAAGCCCCCACCCATATATTTAAGAGAGCAGAATTCCAGTTTGCTGGTTAAAAGTCTTATCTCATTAATTGGAGAAAATGAGTTTTATGTAACTCCAATTAAGCGCGTCATAAAATACCCGAAAAGCGTCAAAATAGCAACGCTGGCAGCTAGCATTCTATTAGTACCCTGTCGGAAACAAAACTAACTTTAAACTAACTTGAATGTTTGAAAAAACTAACTTTTTTAACATGGCGATGTCCTAGGGAAAAGTCAGTTTTTCTTTCCACTACTTGTAGCTAACTTTAAGTTAGTTTTAAAAAGTCAAAATGTAGTTAGTTAGTATACATAAAAAAAATATATTTCATTTTTATTGCTGTGCTGGGACTCGAACCACAGGTCATTGGAGTCAACGCGCATACCACTCAGCTAAGTTACCACTTAAATATTGACGGCAAGAAGTTATGAAATACTTGAAATAATTTTAAGAGTTCCTAAATGAGTAAATTTGTTGGCGCTCACCATATTCAATTATAAATGAGAGTATAATATATATATACTCAACCTACTAATTGATTTTGGTTACATTCTGCATTGTATTGTAGTTACCTTTAAGTTAGTCTAGAAAAATTAATTTAAAAGTTAGCTTTTCTTGTAGCTAGCTACACATTTGATGACAGGGTAGTGATAAGTCGCGTATTCTATTTGTATGTATTAGTGTATAAATAGAAAATGTAATCGCATTCAACAGTAGTGAATGCATTTGCACATAAATGCTGACGAGGTTTATTGGCTTCTAACGAAAACAACGTGTGTTCTATTCAGCCGTGCAGTTGAAATCTAAAGGTATGTGTAGATATTAAATTTTTCCTTTGTTGCTCGAAATATGTTAACAATGTCTATTTAATATTTCTCTGATTATTAACATTTACGAACTTTTATTTATTTGATACGTGCCACACTAAATTTATACCAAGTATATGCAAGTGTACAACAACAAAAAACAACATATATTTTGTTTGTGTAAAATAACGGATGAATGTCAAAAATAGATGAGAACAACATGAAGAAAACAACAACACAACAACACAATTTGTAGAATTATGTATAACAAACCAAAATGGCGTACGAAAATTGTAAACAGCTTTTGACAGTCATACATTACCACTAAACGCGAAAAAAATGAATCAGCTGTTTATTTGCATATACTTGGTATAAATTTACTTTGATACGTGTTAGCAATATCTAAATACATATATATTTCGATGGTTGCCATACCAACTCATCAGTAGATGTTTACCCATAAAGCTATAAACACATTCGCCACAGCAGACTACACGAACACAAGACTACAAATGTTGCTAGCTACCGATGTAGCCGTTAAGCCAGCTACTTAATTATTTTGGAAACGACAGATACACAGTAAACAGCTAATCCTGAATTGTTGCAACGATTCATTTATGTATATTACAGTGCTGATATTTAGCGCTTTTACTTTTTTAAAGTTTGCTGGGCATCACTTTGACCGAAAAAATTCATCTCATGGATCTCTTTTGGCTCCGGAGTTACGGGGTTCAAAACTTATTTTTTATTGGCCATAACTCCTAGAATATGGAACGGATGTGGATATCACTCTAAACTTCTCTAAAATATCTTTACACTGGTATACACATTTTTTAAAACAATTTACACATTATCTGACTTTTCACTCTTACAGAGAACTTACCATGCTTTTATTTGGTGTATACTTGAAAGCTGTCACCGATGAAATACGTAAGTTATGCTTCTTTAATGATGATTTTAAGATTTAAATGAGTTATTTAGAGCATTTGAAATGATACCTATGTCCTTTATATTCGTTCTATATTGTAGGACTTATTTTCAATAATATATTAAAGTTTTGAACCCCGAAACTGCGAAATCAAGAGAGAGCGCCGAAAATATTACACAAAAGTTTAGGTAAAAAGGGGCTATTACCCTGTGAGTTTTTTTAAAACTTTAACAATGTTGGTATTTTTGACTCAAGTCAATATTCCATATAACAATAAAGCTAATAAAAATTCTTGATGCATATACATACATATATTATAACATTTAAATTTTGTTATATTCTTTTTTATTTTACAATAAAAAATATTTCTAATCATTATTTTGCTTTACAAATTTTGTTATATTGTCAACACTGTTTTGGTTTTGTGGCCATCAGAAATAGAAATTAGTTTAATTCGACTACACGACAAAAGTAGCATGGACAAAAACCTTTTGCCATGTTGCCTTGCTGTCTTCAATATAATCATTCTCATATGCACACATGTATTCTAATTTTGACAGCTGGTAGTCGGTAGCCTGCTGTGGCGAATGTGTTTATTACCTAATGTTTAAAAAGTTTCAATGCTCACCTATGTATACATAAACTAACAAACAGATTTGTGAATTACCAAGCATAAAAATTGTCTTTTCAAAAAAACTTTTCAAACATACACAACAAATAATTTTTCATTTCGAATGCGTTTACTTTTCTACACCTATACAATTAGACAACCGCTGGTTGCCATTAAAAGTATTCTATAAGGCAAAAATGAAAAGCAAATCCCCCCTTTATATAAAATTTTAAATTTATATGTATGTTGATTTTTTTATATTCTGCCTTATAATTTGTAAATTTTAATAATTTTATTCGGGCTCAAGGTCATACAATTTATTTAAATAAAACTCTTTTTTGTTTTATTAAACTTTGCAATTTTAATTATTATCAGTCTTATGCAAAAAAAAAAAAAAAAAAAAAACTTAATTGAGGTTTGAAGTTCGTGTTAGTTACCGCGACATTAACGCTAACAAACCTATGTTGAACAAGTAAGAGTGCTATATTCGGCTGTGCCGAATCTTATATACCCTTCACCAATGCATATACATATATGTATGTGATTCGCAGAATATAATAAGCCTGTATATCCTTTGTTATATAAATATAATATTTCAAACAATAGGTATAAAAAGTAAGTTAAAACTGCATACTTGGACACACTTTCATATTTTCTTCAGAGCTATATACTTATGTGACAGAGTTCTCCAGTGGGCAGAATAGAATAGATAATTCCTCCCAATAAACAATAAAAAAATACTAATTGAAAAGATAAATACTTTTTTATGATTTTTTTTTTTTTTGGAAAATGTACCTACTCTGTGCAAATTATTCGAGAAATATTTGTAAATGAAATATGTAGAAATATGTAGCTATTATACATATTAGGTACAAATGTACATACTTATGTATGTACTTATATTATCCAATCAGCCTAACAGAACGTATCAGTTTATCGATTTCGAGAAGGCTAAAACAATATTCATTGTTCTAACGTAGGGCTATTTCAAATAGTAATTATGTAAGTTATTTATTCTTCGTTATTGACCTATTACATAGGTACTTATGTCTGTACATACATATGTACATATGTATCAAAAAACACCTCATAAAAGGAAAAGTTATTTTACTGGTGACAAAATACTTTTTAGCGACGGCTCATTTCAATTATGTATATACATATGTATATATATATGTGTTCAAATATGAACATATAGTTACAAAATATTAACGGTCTAGACTTAGTTGTATGTTTATTTAGGATTAATAATTATCTTAGTTACAAAATATTAACGGTCTAGACTAACGGTCTAGACTTAGTTGTGTGTTTATTTAGGATTTACAATTATCTTAGTTTATTGGTTTATTTTAATAAAGATTCAATATAAGTTGTTAGTCCTAAGTAATTAGAAATATCGATAGTTGTCTGTGTTTACACACATGTCTTTTATCTTTGAAAATATCATTAGTGATCTATGCTTGTAAACATTTATTGTTATAATAGCTAAAATAGTTTTAAGATTTCTAGTATATAAGGAAACATTTTAATAGAAATAAATTAGTACTAAAAAAGTATTCAAACGTAATTATTTACATTTGGTCCTTCGAGTTACTCTCAGTGTTTTCCCCCACCAGTGGTAAGAGACTCTGAGAAATTGAATCAACCATTAATAATTTAAAAGCGTATCCGAGGCTGAAACATCGGAAAAATAATTAAAAAGCGTATCCGAGGCTGAAACATCGGAAAAATAATTAAAAAGCGTATCCGAGGCTTAAACATCGGAAAAATAATTAAAAAGCGTATCCGAGGCTTAAACATCGGAAAAATAATTAAAAAGCGTATCCGAGGCTGCAACATCGGAAAAATAAAAAAAAAAGCGTATCTGAGGCTTAGACATCGGAAATAAATAAAAAAAAAAAATAATATATAACAATAATCAATATGTCAAAAGAAAGACTATTTGAAAAACAAAAGGAGCTTGGCGAAGAGTCCATAATTATTCGAGACAAAATTATCGAAGGGAAAATTAGATCAACGCAAATTAACGAATTAAAGAAACGATTAAAAAAAATACAAGCGGAGTTTGAATCAAATAACAACAAATTAATTGAATTTCAATCAGATGGCGACCAATATTTTAAAAATAATTATTTTGTAGCCATAAATACAATAATAGAGGAAGCGTATTCGAGCATGCATCAAAAAGAATCTGGCGAGCAACATCTTGAAAAAGCGTCAACTTCGCATGAAAATATAGAAGGCAACCTAAAACCAAGATATCAAACATCACTAAAAAAATTTAAAAAAAAAATATGTAGTCTACGAGAAATAATCGACGAGGCACATGATGAAATCAACAATAGTAAAAAAACTGAATTAGCAATAACAAAGGCAGTAATGGAAGAGAATTTCCACGATCTTAAAAAAGAATATGAAAGATTATGTGAAAAAATTGAAATCGATGAAGCAGAAGAAGACAAATATGAATGCATTGCTCGTGAGTACAGAATGATTCTAAAACAAATAATGGTTACATTAGAAGAAAATGAAACTAAACCAGTTGTTAATTCCATTAAACTGGAAGACATAAAAATTCCAGTGTTTTTTGGAAATGTACCTGATTGGCCGTCCTTCCATGACCTTTTTAAAAATCTCGTGCATACTCAACATAGTTTCTCTAACGCAGAAAAAATGTATCGACTAAAAAATTACGTCAGAGGAGAAGCTGGAAGACTTATTCAACATTTAAAAGTGACGGACGCCAATTATGAAGCTGCATGGAATATTTTAAATGCAAGATACGAAAATAAAAGATTACTATTTACAACACAAGTAGATAAGATATTGGATCATCCGATGGTAAACACTGAATCAGCCTTCAGTGTAAAACAATTACTGGATACAACGAATGAATGTGTTCAAGCAGTGAAAGGCCTGAACATGAAAATAGATGATGCTGAACCTTGGATAGCAAGAATTGTCGTCCGCAAATTAGATAAAGATGGGCTGCGTATGTATGAACGAAATGTAAAGAAAACAAAAGAAATACAAACACTAGAAGACGTATGTCTCTTTTTGGAACAACAGTATCAGGCTCTGGAAGTATTTAAAGGAAAAAAATGCAACAACCTTAAAACAAATCAGAAGCAGGCAAATTCATTCCTCATATCACAAAAGTGTTGTGATTATTGTAAACTAACAAATCATGAGCTGGTTAATTGCAAAAGGTTTCAAGCAATAACAATTGAAGAAAAAAGAAATTTCATTAGAAAAAATAAACTATGTTATCGCTGTATGAGCCATAAATTAGATAAAAAATGTGCAAATAACACTGATAACTGTAAAAAATGTGGTAGATATCATCATACTCTTCTTCATATTGAAGAATTTAATAAAGAATCAAAAAATCCAGAAACAGGTATAAATATGATGACCGAACAAGAGAAAAATTCAACAGTGTTGCTAGCAACAGCACAAATAAGAGTAAAAGCTGCAGATGGTAGCCTAATGACATAAAGGGCGCTAATAGATCAAGGATCACAAAAAACTACAATTTCTGAAGAAGCAGCTCAAATATTACAACTACCAAGAATAAAAGAAAAAACACAACTGCAGGGTCTTGGAAATACGATTGTTGGCATATCAAAGTCAAAAATATATTTGGAAATGCGACCCAGATTTCTAAGTAATGAAAAGTTTATGATTGAAGCTGTGGTCCTGAACAAATTATCATCAGCAATTCCAGATAAATCATTTAAATATAATAATAATGACTGGAAAAATTTAACGCTAGCTGATCCGAGTTTCAACAGATCGGATAGAATTGATATAGTGCTAGGCAGTGATATCTATTCAACTATTTTGGAAGAAGGAATCCATAAAATTGATAACATTTTAGCTCAGGCTACAAAACTGGGATGGATATTATCAGGAATATTAAGAACATGCCCGCGCAAAATTAAAGTTTTCACAGCTATGACAACAAATCTTGAAAGATTTTGGGAGCTTGAGGAGGTTTCAAATATAGAAGAATGTCATGATGATAAGTATTGCGAAGAATACTATGAACAAACAACCACAGTAGATAAAAACGGTCGAATTGAAGTTAATTTGCCATTTAAAGAAGACCATGAATTGGGAAATTCCAGAAACCAAGCAATGGCAAGGTTTCTATCGCTTGAGAAAAAATTAGATCAAGACCCAAAGCTTAAAGAAGGCTACAAACAATTTATGAATGAGTATCTAAATCTCGGCCATATGGAAAAGGTGAAGGGCAATAACACCGGAAAGTATTATTTGCCACATCACCCTGTAATAAGAGATAACAGCTTAACAACAAAATTGCGTGTAGTGTTTGACGCTTCTGCTAAAACAACAAATGGCAGGAGTTTAAACGATGTCATGTTCGTAGGACCCAAACTCCAAAAAGATCTTTTTGATATCATCATTAAATGGAGATTATGGAAATATGTAATAACAGCCGATATTGAGAAAATGTACCGCCAGATAAAACTGGAAGAAAGCGATCAAGCATATCAATATATATTATGGAGAACAAATAAAAATAACCCTGTAACAGAATATAAATTAACAACAGTTACATACGGTATGTCATCAGCACCATTTTTAGCAGTAAAATCTCTATTCTACATTAGTGATCACGGTTCAATTAAATACGAATCAATCAAGGAAATAATAAAAGAAGATTTCTATATGGATGACCTAATAACAGGAGCAGATACTATTCAAAAATGTAAAAACATTCAGCACGAAATACAATCCCAGCTAAATAATTTTGGTTTTAACTTACGCAAATGGGTATCAAATGAAAAAGAAATTGTAAACCATGAGCGAGAAGCAATTGATAATATGATAATTCAATTTAAAGATAACGAAACTATAAAAACGTTAGGTCTGCAATGGGATCCAGCAAATGATGATTTCCAATTTAAGGTAAACTTAACACAAACTAATGTACTAACCAAGAGGCAAGCCCTGTCAGATGTAGCAAAAATTTTCGATCCTTTGGGCTGGATGTCTCCAGTAACAGTACTAGCAAAAGTGTTCATTCAAAAATTATGGCTGCAGCAATCTACTTGGGACGAAACACTACCAGACGAATGGCGTAAATTTTGCCAAAGTATAATCGATCTTCAAAAAATACGTATTCCAAGATGGGTAGAAACAACAAAAGGATATGAATTAGAAATTCACGGATTTTCAGATGCTTCTGAAAAAGCATATGCGACGGTAGTATATATAAAACAAAATACATCTATTAAGCTACTAGCGGCTAAAACTAAAATAAATCCGATCAAAAACAGAAAAACTCTACCCAAGTTAGAGCTATGTGCTGCTCATCTGCTAAGCAAGCTGCTGCAAAAAATAAGGTGTATTTTAAATCGACAATGTAGAATATATGCATGGAGTGATTCAACTATAACATTAAGTTGGATACAGAACAACAAAAATAAAGACAAATTTGTGAGAAACAAGGTAAACGAAATAAATGCAATCTTACCTAAAACGTCATGGAATCATATTAGCAGCAAAGATAATCCCGCAGATGTGGCATCAAGAGGAATTGCTCCAAAAAAACTATTACAACATAAGATGTGGTGGAACGGGCCATTATGGCTATCTAATAGTAGTTTTCAAACTATGGAAGAAACATCATCAGAAAACATAATTATTACTGCTACAACAATGCAAAAACTAGACCATTTCATGATGCCATTACTAGTTAAAATATCAAGCTATACAAAATTAGAAAGAATAGTAGCATATGTGCAGCGGTTCGCTATAAAACAAAAGGAATTCGATAAAAAACCTTACCTAACAGTGAAAGAATTAGAGTTAGCTCATAAAACCATCATCAAATATCAACAATACCTAGAGTTTGCTGAAGAAATTAATAGTATTAAAAACAACAAACAAATTAATATGAAAAGTAAATTGTCAACGCTAAACGCATTTTTAGACAACGATGGTATCCTAAGAGTTGGAGGAAGATTAGAGCGATCTGCGTTAACCTACAATCAAAAACATCCAATAATTCTTCATAAATCAAAATTAGTTCAACTATTGGTTGAACACATCCACAGAATAACATTACATGGAAGTATTCGAGTAATGGAATGCACATTAAGAAGACTTTACTGGATTATTGGAGCAAAACATATCATCAAGAAATGTATAAGATATTGTACCAAATGTACACGATACAATCAACATACGAGAAATCAAATAATGGGTATCTTACCAAGATGTCGCGTAGCAGAATCCCATCCGTTTAGTTATACTGGAGTTGAGGGCCCTATCAAATAAGGTGTTCCAGGGGACGAGGTCAAAAGACGTTCAAAGGATACGTTGCTATATTCGTCTGTATGTCTACAAAGGCTATTCACTTAGAAGCAGTATCAGATATGACTACGGATTGTTTCCTGGCGGCGTTAAGACGATTTTTCAGCAGAAGAGGTAAATGTAAAATCATGTACTCTGATAATGGTACTAATTTCGTTGGAGCATCAAGAAAGCTTGACAAAGACTTCAAAATAATAATGCAGAAGTTGCACCAATATTAGCAACGGAAAAAATAGAATGGAAATTTATTCCACCGGCAGCTCCTCACTTTGGAGGAATTTGGGAGGCTGGGGTTAAATCTATGAAATATCATTTGAACAGAGTAATTGGTGACGTAAAGCTAACGTACGAAGAAATAAGTACATTGTTAGCACAAGTTGAAGCGGTCCTGAATTCAAGACCATTATACGCCATTGGTAGCAGCCCAGAAGAAATCGATACATTAACTCCAGGACATTTTCTAATTGGACATCAGATTATCGACATCGCTGAGCCAGCATGCGAGTCAACAGTATCTTCTCTCAATAAATGGAAGCTGATCCTAAAAATTAAACAGGATTTTTGGAAACGATGGAAGGAAGAATATCTGACAACATTACAACAGCGGTATAAATGGAAACACCCACAAGAAAACTTAGAAGAAAATATGGTAGTGTTAATAAAAAATGAGGTGACTCGTCCTTGTAAATGGCCTTTGGGAAGAATAATAAAGGTAAACAAAGGAGAAGATGGTAAGTCACGGGTAGTAACATTAAAGGTTCAAAATGGAAGTATCAAACGTCCTATAAACAAGTTGTGCCCGCTCATGACTTCCAATATGTATGATTCTGTGGAGTATGCAAATCCTAAAAACAATATTACGAAAGTCAAGGCAATGAATATTGTGCATAAAAAAAACAGATTACCAATTAAACAGTGGTTTTTCCTACTATTGCTTATGATAATGGCACAAGTACAAGGGGCGCCACAAAAACTGTATGGAACCATTGGAGCAACGGTATCTACAATTGACAGTCAATCAGCAATATATTTTGATCACATCGGAAAACTAGACATGGTGAATTCCAAATGGAATCTAGTTATATACTACGACTTAAATTCATACTTTGAAGAAGTCATTAGAATTCAAACTTCATTAAAAGAATTGGAGAAGATCTGTCTAAAACTAAACTATTATGAAGAAATATGTAAACAAATGACAAACGCGATGAATCAAAGATATAATACTTTAAAAGGTAATAATGACTTGCTTATCAGCCGTGAAAGAACAAAAAGAGCTCCATTTGAATTTGTTGGATCTATCTACCATATACTTTTTGGAATGATGGATGCTGAGGATAGAGCAAAAATGGAGGAGAACATGAGAAACCTTTTGGATAACCAGGAAGATTTGGTGAAACTAGCGAAACAACAAACGTCTATTATAAATTCAACAGTAAATATAGTGAAGAAAACAAAAGATGAAGTCAATAATAACTTTCAAATAATGTCAAGACAGCTACAACAATTTTATGATAAAACAGCAGAAACGCAAGATACCGAAAGACAAACCTCTACGTTCCAAATACTCGTAACAAGGCTGTACATGATGATTGAAGATTGCGAAACCACACAAATGTCTATTATTAATTTACTTATCGATATTAATCATGGACATATCAATCCATCAATTCTGACTCATCAGATATATATAGAATAATACCTATTCCAGTAAGTAAAGAGAAAGCGACGATGATACCGATAATTGAAGCTGACTACATTATATACAATAATGGAAATAGTGTCTATACAATGATGTCTCAGACGGATTTAAGCAGCTGTAAACAAATTTATGAGAAATACATGTGCAACAAAAACTGGGCATGGATACCCGCTACAAATAAGGGATGTGAAATAGCAGCTTTAAAGGATATACGTAAGGCCGACTGTAAATTTAAGCAGATTGAGAATCAAAATCTTTGGTATAAACTCTGGGAAGAAAACAAATGGCTATATAAATTGAATGAAGACATGGACATAGAGATTAATTGTGGAAAGGGTCTAATAAACTGGCTAAATTTACCAAAACAAAGCATTTTGACACTCAAATCTGGATGCAAAGCGAGCTCCCCACAAATCTTCTTAGAATCTTCAAAACAATTAAATTCAAACACTGACTTTATACCCAAATTCATCATGTGGCGCAAAAATATAAGTGAACTTACCTCTTGGCACACTAAACCACTAAAAGTTCACAGTTCTAACTTTACTCAATTCAACGACTTATCTGAACAGCTGGAAATGCTACAATCAACGAAGGTCGAGCTAAGACAATTGCGTTTCCATACTATCAGTGGCCATTCATCTCTAATCATTCTACTGGTAATAATAATTATTGCGTTAATCATTTTCATTAAAATTAGGTACTGCAAGAAAAGGACAACAATACAAATAGATTTCACAGCTCCTTCAACACGTTCCGGCCGGCAGAATGTTCAAATATGAACATATAGTTACAAAATATTAACGGTCTAGACTTAGTTGTATGTTTATTTAGGATTAATAATTATCTTAGTTACAAAATATTAACGGTCTAGACTAACGGTCTAGACTTAGCTGTGTGTTTATTTAGGATTTACAGTTATCTTAGTTTATTGGTTTATTTTAATAAAGATTCAATATAAGTTGTTAGTCCTAAGTAATTAGAAATATCGATAGTTGTCTGTGTTTACACACATGTCTTTTATCTTTGAAAATATCATTAGTGATCTATGCTTGTAAACATTTATTGTTATAATAGCTAAAATAGTTTTAAGATTTCTAGTATATAAGGAAACATTTTAATAGAAATAAATTAGTACTAAAAAAGTATTCAAACGTAATTATTTACAATATGTATATGTATATATATATGTATAAAATAACCTGTTTATTATTTTCAAATATAGTTTCAAGCCTACATATGTACATACATATATTTCAATTTTTAAAATGAAAAACAAATTGACAAATATACAACATTTTAAAAGATAAATACAAAAGCATTTTTAACATACATACATATAAATACATTAGAGTATATTTGTAATCATCAGTGTGCGACATTTTTTCCACAGAGTTTACTTGTCTGGTACGTATAGTGTTCTAAAAACGATGTGTGTGCATACATACATATTTATGTTTATAACGTGCTTTGGTGAAAAGAAATTGAAATTTTTTATGTGTGTAGAACAGTGCTTGGTATCAGAGCTGCCGTTTTTTGTTATTTCTAACCAAAATTGGTAATTTTATTTTTCAATGTGAGATGCGAATATTTTTTCATTTTGCTTACTGTTTTTCGTTTGAATATTTTTTAACTATATATATAACTTGTTAAACTTTGAAGCAATTTTTAAAATTTTTAATTACCTGTTCATAGTACGATTGGGTCCCAACACTTTCAACACCTCTCCGTACTACTAAATGATCTGCTCTGTGTTATCAAAAAATATTCAATGATTCACATCTATCTAGACCTGACAACTTTCAAAGCAAAAATGGGATGAACGAAAAAACTTTCGAACAACTTTTTTATTTCGTACAAAATTTATTATCATTGCCACATAGTTCTGCTGCAGCCGAAAGAATGTTTTCACAGCTTAATTTAAACAAAACCAAATTTCGTAATAGTCTTGATTTTAAAACTATTAACAATATTATCCAATCGAAACAGTTGTGCAAAAATCAAAATGTTGCCCATTATTTATGGTCTGCCAAAGATATGAATTGAAAATTCGTATATAATTTCTAATCTCAATACTGTGAATTGTAAATCTATTGATTTTTTGATTTAAAAGAAAAATTTTGTAAAACAATTACATTTTTTTCTGAAGTACAAATATTGCTTATTTTAAATAAATAAACACTTTAAAAAGTTTGTTTAAATTTAAGTTTCTTGTTATGTTTTTCACTTATTAATAAGAATTTTATTAATATGTAAAAAAAATTTTCTTTTTTTCCTTTCTTATTTTTTATAAATGTGCAGTACAAATTTTGTTTATTGTAATGATCCTATTCAAAAAAAATTTTAATTTATAAACTTTCAATCAAATGAATTTTGTATAAACATTTGGGAGGTTTAACTCCTATAAAAAAACTATTTTTACGAATAAGGGCTCAAATAAACAAAAACTGATTTCAATTTAAGTTTCTCCTTTTCATTTACTGTTAGTATGAATTTTTTTTTTTTTTTGTTTTCTTGTTTTGCAATTATTATTTAACTATGTATAAAATGCAAATAAACTGTATGTAATGCAACTTTAAATAAATTTTAATTTTTTTTAATAAAAAATGCATTTTAAATTTGGTTATTTTTTCACATTTGGTAACTTTTTCAAAAAATTTGGTTGTAATATTTTTTTGGTCGTGGCAGCACTGCTTGGTATGTTAAAAGCAAATAACGATTTGAATGTGTTGATCTTTCAGAAGCAAATGCCTTGTATTTTTATACACACATGCTTAGATGTGTGACAAAAAGGGGTTTGTACAAAAAAATACGAAAAGTTATAATAAAGTTAATATACATTCAACACTAACAAGCCTCTGGAGCACAATGGTTAGTGGGTAGAAGTATAGTGAGAGACTCCTCAGTTCAATACTGGAGCACATGAGTATTTATTTTAAATTTATTTTTGAAAGGTTTATAAAATTGTATATATGTAATCAAAACTCAGAACCGAAATTTTATTTTTGCTAAAGTAAATTAAAACGCTATGGTATGGTGTAGGTACTACACGGTAAATATATGTGTATAAAGTCGAATTCGGAAAAGAACGCACTGTTTATATGTAAAAATCGCTTAATTGAAAATAAAAATCGTTATTTATTATTTTTGATCAATCTCAAAGCACTTGCTTGCATTTGCTTAAAAGAAAACCTGCTGATTGAAACATATTTTGTTTAGAAATAATCTAATTTATATGAAACAAACATCCCATAAAAGGAAAAATGTTTAATTTCTGGTATGTAACAAAATACTTACTTGTCGAATACGAATAAAAGTATATTAAAATAAGCAAATAGTCGAAAAATCGAATACAAGTATTCGTAACATTACCATAGCTGCCAGATTTGACGATTTTTCGTCATTTTGATTTTGGGTCCTAAAAATGACATAGTGACGACGGGACGATTTATACCCTAATTTTGACGATTTTAAATAATTCAAGTTTGCAACATTTATTTGTACTACTATTAAAGCAACTGAACTGCTAAAAATTTTAATGAGCAGCTTTTTAAAAACTAGTTTGCTTAAAACTGTAAACTTTTATTTAATGTAAATATATATAAATAAAATTGTTGCAAGTGTGTTGTGGCTTTATAACTCACGAACGTTCAAACCGAATTCGATTAAATTTTTAGGGTTTGTTCGTATGGTAGTGTAGATGGTTTATCGAAATCGGTCGACGCGTTCGTGAGTTATGACTTTTGTGAAAGTTGTGATGTGCTTTGATTAGGTAAATCGAAATTTATAAAAGTAAATAGCTTCCGTGCGAAGCCGGACGCTCAGCTAGTTGATTATAAAAACAAAAACATTTTTTTAAATTTTGAAGACATTTATTTAGGAATATTTTTCAGAGATGAAATTGAAGAAGCACAAATATGTAAGTGCAAAAGAAAAATAATAATTGTGATAATTTTTATATAGAGCTTTGTGATCAGATATTATCCAGATTTGATTTTCAAAATAAATATATAAAGCTCTTGGCCAAATTAATCCATTTAATATTATTAATGTAGAAAACAGTTGGTTTTCTGAAATTATAACAGAATTTTCCTATTTTTAAAAGCCAAGAGCTAGAAACTGATTTCAGACAATTAAAATTATTGCACTGATAAAAACAAATAAATATTGGATTTTTGGAAAAAATTATCAGAGAGGCAAACAAGGGATTCTAGTCTATTGTTTCCGGTTTTGACTAAATTTATTACAAAAAATCTAGTTTTACCACTATGCCCAGCAAATGTGGAAATAATATTTAGTCAGGTAAACATAAATAAGACTAAAGTAAAAATTCATTGAAAAAGTCGTATTTGGAAGCAATATTATATACAAAAGATTATTTAAAGCTACTATGATTTAACAGTTGTACCTGAATTGATCAATATGTTTAACTGCAATATATATGTATTTGTAAAATATATTATACATATATGTATGTATGTATGTATGTATGTATGTATGTATGTATGTATATATATATACGTGTCTATTTTCTTTAACAATTATATATTTATGTTTAAAATTTTATTTATTTGTTGCGGGTTAGCAATATCTAGTTATATATTTCGTTGGTAGCTATACCAACTCATCAGTAGATGTTTTACCCTTTATGTTTAAAAAGTTTTAAAGCTCATCTATTTATACAAAAACTCACAAATATATTTTTGTGAATTACAAATCATAAAAACAGCTTTCAAAATTATTTAAACGCATACAACAAATAATTTTCCATTATGAATGTGTTAACTTTTCTACACCTATGCAATTAGACAACCGCTGGTTGCCATAAAAGTATTTATAAGGCAAAAAATGAAAAGTAAATCTCTCCTTTACATATATTTATTATATATTTATTGTATAAATTATATTTTAGTTTTTATACATTTTTAGAAACTGTGTTTCCAAAAATGAAATTTAAAATCATATTTTACTAAATTGAAGTAAAAATAACTAAAGGATTGGGATTTTTTATTTTTGTCCATACAATACTTTTTCCATGCATGTTTTCAAAGTATTGAAAAACATGGAATCTACTTACATGTGATTTTATCGTCAATTCTAATTGAAGTATATGATCTCTGTATTCAAAAGAATATTGTTTTATTAATCAGATTTGTTTATTTAAGAGTTTTGTTATGTTTTGGCTCTAATAAAATATGTTTTGTTGAAAAAAAAAGGTTTTTTTCATTTGACGTTTTTATGACGATTTCAATAAGCTATATTGACGATAATGAAGATTTTTGCCCAAAAATATGACGATATTACCTAAAAAAATCTGGCAGCTATGAACATTACTAGTACGTAGGTACATACATAAAATAAAGATAATGGAAATTTTTTCAACATCCATCGACAGCTTTTATTATTTATTCATGGATAGCTCAAATATATGTATGTATCAGATCAACATCAAGCTTAGTTAGAACTTTAAAATTCAACAAACATTAACATTTTCAACACAAATACTTACATACATATATATGTAATTCTGCTTCTGTGTGTATAAATATTATTGTTTGCAAGTATATTAAATACCCTGCAGTCGGCGTAGCTAGCGAATGTCTAGCTATTTCGCGAGCTACCAGCCATTTCCACTAACTACCAGCCTAACAACTAGCAATGCACTCGACTGACGATTTTAACATACGGATGACATTGACGGTAATCACTTGACACGATCAGACCGATGAGATCACTGGTGAGCAACTCCCAACTATTTCTCTAGTCAAAATGTACCAGTTAGATCAACAATGATATTTCATAAATGAAAATATTACAGAAATTTAAATTTTTTTTTGATATTTGTTTATTCATCAAATTTCTTTTTCAATAGTTATAAAATATTCAATTAATTGTTCTTTTTCTTTGTTTATGCAACGTTTTAGTTGACTTCTGCTCATTTTACCTTTAAAAACACTTTTTTTACATGTATATGTGTGAGAGATTCAAAGGCGAACTCTTGCATTACTTGTGGCCACTGTAGTATTTAGTCGGATTTTCGTTAGGGAAATACTTAGCGATTTCGATTAAAATTCTACTTTTAAAACTGCAGGGTATGCCCTTTTTATGAAAACATTCAGGCATACATACATATATATATATACAAATAATTATATAATATATATTTGTACGTATGGTTGGGCGCATGGGCAATAATACAAAATATTTATTTTTTCTACCGTAAGACATTTCTGTATTATGTCTGAAGTTATACCTATTTGATGTTTACAAGTTTTAAATTGAGTTTGTGAAGAGAAACATTTTTTTAAAAAATTTAATTATTAAGTAAGTATTGCAAAATCAGGTAAAATTCGTTAATACAGTCTTTTTCGGTTAATTGCACATCAAAATTTGCACAACTTTTTGTTCAATTAACCGGGGAACCAATTAGCCGATACCCGCTTAATTGAACAATTCGTTCAATTACAAGAATCCCGTTTAATTGAACAATTTGTTCAATTACAGAAATCACGCATAATTGGAACTACATACTAATGAATTAAAAGAAATCGCATATGTGCACTTTAAGTTTTTCAAAATAATTTTTTTTTACCTTAAACAAAACAAGTAAGAGTGCTATATTCGGCTGTGCCGAATCTTATATACCCTTCACCAATGCATATATATATGATTCGCAGAATATAATAAGCCTGTATATCCTTTGTTAATATCCTTTGATAATACTGTAAGCAGTATGTGTGCATGTTTTATCATTACTTTTTTTCTCACTGAGTTTAAAAGGAATCTAAAATGAAAAACAAATCACATATTTTTTACTTCTAAATACAAATGCATTTTTAACATACACACATATATGTACATACATATATATATAAATTAATATGTTTTTGCAAATTGTCTGTGCAAATTATTCGAGAAATATTTTTAAATGAAATATGTAGAAATATGTAGCTATTATACATATTAGGTACATATGTATGTATGTACTTATATTATCCAATCAGCCTAACAGAACGTATCAGTTTATCGATTTCGAGAAGGCTAAAACAATATTCATTGTTCTAACGTAGGGCTATTTCAAATAGTAATTATGTAAGTTATTTATTCTTCGTTATTGACCTATTACATAGGTACTTATGTATGTATGTACATATCAAAAAACACCTCATAGAAGGGAAAGTTATTTTACTGGTGACAAAATACTTTTTAGCGACGGCTCATTTCAATTATGTATACAGTATTTTTCGGTTAATTGACCCTACGGTTAATTGGTTTCCACGCTTAATTGAACCACATAATCGGGCAAAAAAATATTGCATACGAAAACACATGTAAATTTCCTCGGATAATTGAACCCGGTTAATTGATTTTCCCGCTTAATTGGTTCAAAATTCATGTCATCAAAAATAAATTTCCTCTTACTTTTACCCGGTTAATTGCAAATGAATTGTTTTTTAGTTTATAAATTTAATTTTTTTGTAAAACTCATGTGCACACAAATAGTGCATTTAATAGTACATAGTATGTACCTACAATAATAAATACCTGCGTATACACATATATGTACATTTTTTTCTGTTACTTGCATTTTTTTCGTTTAAGGTAAAAAAAAAATTATTTTGAAAAACTTAAAGTGCACATATGCGATTTCTTTTAATTCATTAGTAGTTCCAATTATGCGGATTCTTGTAATTGAACGATTTGTTGAATTAAACGGGTATCGGCTAATTGGTTCCCCGGTTAATTGAACAAAAAGTTGTGCAAATTTTGATGTGCAATTAACCGAAAAATACATATATACCTATGTATATATATATACACAAATGTATATTTAGCGTGTAGTACCTACACCTGTATCATACCATAGCGTTTTAATTTACTTTAGCAAAAATAAAATTTCGGTTCTGATTTTTGATTACATACATATATACAATTTTATAACCCTTTCAGAAATAAATTTAAAATAAATAAATACTCCAGTATTGAACTGAGGAATCGCTCACAATAATCCAACACACGACCCATCGTGCTACTGAGGCTAGATAGTTCTTTGTGTATATTAATTTAAAAAAATATATATATATATATATATGTATAAAATAACCTGTTTATTATTTTCAAAAATAGTTACAAGCCTATGTACATATATTTCAATTTTTAAAATGAAAAACAAATTGACAAATATACAACATTTTAAAAGATAAATACAGAAGCATTTTTAACATACATATAAATACATCAGAGTATATATGTAATCATCAGTGTGCGACATTTTTTTCCACAGAGTTTACTTGTCTGGTACGTATGTATAGTGTTCTAAAAACGATTTGTGTGCATACATACATATTTATGTTTATAATGTGCTTTGGTGAAAAAAAAATTGAAATTTTTTATGTGTGTAGAATAGTGCTTGGTATCAGAGCTGCCGTTTTTTGTTATTTCTAACCAAAATTGGTAATTTTATTTTTCAATGTGAGATGCGAATATTTTTTCATTTTGGTTAGTTTTTTTCGTTTGAATATTTTTTAACTATACATATATATAACTTGTTAAGCTTTGAAAAGAATTTTTGAAAATTTTTAATTACCTGTTCATAGTACGATTGGGTCCCAACACTGTCAACACCTCTCCGTACTACTAAATGATCTGCTCTGTGTTATCAAAAAATATTCAATGATTCACATCTAACTAGACCTGACAACTTTCAAAACAAAAATGGGACGAACGAAAAAACTTTTGAACAACTTTTTTATTTCGTACAAAATTTATTATCATTGCCACATAGTTCTGCTGCAGCCGAAAGAATGTTTTCACAGCTTAATTTAAACAAAACCAAATTTCGTAATAGTCTTGATGTTAAAACTATTAACAATATTATCCAATCGAAATATTTGTGCAAAAATCAAAATGTTGCCCATTATTTACGGTCTGCCAAAGATATGAATTGAAAATTCGTATATAATTTCTAATCTCAATACTGTGAATTGTAAATCTATTAATTTTTTGATTTAAAAGAAAAATTTTGTAAAACAATTACATTTTTTTCCTGAAGTACAAATATTGTTTATTTTAAATAAATAAACACTTTAAAAAGTTTGTTTAAATTTAAGTTTCTTGTTATGTTTTTCACTTATTAATAAGAAATTTATTAATATGTAAAAACAATTTCTTTTTTTCCTTTCTTATTATTTATAAATGTGCAGTACAAATTTTGTTTATTGTAATGATCCTATTCAAAAAAAATTTTAATTTATAAACTTTCAATCAAATGAATTTTGTATAAACATTTGGCAGGTTTAACTCTTATAAAAAAAAACTATTTTTACGAATAAGGGCTCAAATAAACAAAAACTGATTTCAATTTAAGTTTCTCCTTTTCATTTACTATTAGTATGATTTTTTTTTTTCGTTTTCTTGTTTTGCAATTATTATTTAACTATGTATAAAATGCAAATAAACTGTATGTAATGCAACTTTAAATAAATTTTAATTTTTTTTAATAAAAAATGCATTTTAAATTTGGTTATTTTTTCACATTTGGTAACTTTTTCAAAAAATTTGGTTGTAATATTTTTTTGGTCGTGGCAGTACTGCTTGGTATGTTAAAAGCAAATAACGATTTGAATGTGTTGATCTTTCAAAAGCAAATGCTTTGTATTTTTATACACACATGCTTAGATGTGTGACAAAAAGGGGTTTGTACGAAAAAATGCGTAAAGCTATAATTAAGTTAATGTACATTCAACACTAATAAGCCTCTGTAGCACAATGGTTAGTGGGTAGAATTATAGTGAGCGACTCCTTAGTTCAATACTGGAGCACAAAGTATTTATTTTAAATTTATTTTTGAAAGGTTTATAAAATTGTATATATGTAATCAAAACTCAGAACCGAAATTTTATTTTTGCTAAAGTAAATTAAAACGCTATGGTATGGTGTAGGTACTACACGGTAAATATATGTGTATAAAGTCGAATTCGGATAAGAACGCACTGTTTATATGTAAAAAACGCTTAATTGAAAATAAAAATTGTTATTTATATTTATTATTTTTGATCAATCTCAAAGCACTTGCTTGCATTTGCTTAAAAGAAAACCTGCTGATTGAAACATATTTTGTTTAGAAATGATCTAATTTATATGAAACAAACATCCCATAAAAGGAAAAATGTTTAATTTCTGGTAACAAAATACTTACTTGTCGAATACGAATAAAAATATATTAAAATAAGCAAATAGTCGAAAAATCGAATACGAGTATTCGTAACATTACTAGTACGTAGGTACATACATAAAATAAAGATAATGGAAATTTTTTCAACATCCATCGACAGCTTCTATTATTTATTCATGGATAGCTCAAATATATTTATTAGATCAACATCAAGCTTAGTTAGAACTTTAAAATTCAACAAACATTAACATTTTCAACACAAATACTTACATACATATATATGTAATTCTGCTTCTGTGTGTATAAATATTATTGTTTGCAAGTATTTTAAATACCCTGCAGTCGGCGTAGCTAGCGAATGTCTAGCTATTTCGCGAGCTACCAGTCATTTCCTCTAACTACCAGCCTAACAACTAGCAATGCACTCGACTGACGATTTGAACATACGGATGACATTGACGGTAATCACTTGACACGATCAGACCGATGAGATCACTGGTGAGCAACTCCCAACTATTTCTCTAGTCAAAATGTACCAGTTAGATCAACAATGATATTTCCTAAATGAAAATACTACAGAAATTTAATTTTTTTTTGATACATATTTGTTTATTTATCAAATTTCTTTTTCAATAGTTATAAAATATTCAATTAATTGTTCTTTTTCTTTGTTTATGCAACGTTTTAGTTGACTTCTGCTCATTTTACCTTTAAAAACACTTTTTTTACATGTATATGTGTGAGAGATTCAAAGGCGAACTCTTGCATTACTTGTGGCCACTGTAGTATTTAGTCGGATTTTCGTTAGGGAAATACTTAGCGATTTCGATTAAAATTCTACTTTTAAAACTGCAGGGTATGCCCTTTTTATGAAAACATTCAGGCATACATACATATATATATATATACAAATAATTATATAATATATATTTGTACGTATGGTTGGGCGCATGGGCAATAATACAAAATATTTATTTTGTTTTTCTACCGTAAGACATTTCTGTATTATGTCTGAAGTTATACCTATTTGATGTTTACAAGTTTTAAATTGAGTTTGTGAAGAGAAACATTTTTTTAAAAAATTTAATTATTAAGTAAGTATTGCAAAATCAGGTAAACTTCGTTAATACAGTCTTTTTCGGTTAATTGCACATCAAAATTTGCACAACTTTTTGTTCAATTAACCGGGGAACCAATTAGCCGATACCCGCTTAATTGAACAATTCGTTCAATTACAAGAATCCCGTTTAATTGAACAATTTGTTCAATTACAGAAATCACGCATAATTGGAACTACATACTAATGAATTAAAAGAAATCGCATATGTGCACTTTAAGTTTTTCAAAATAATTTTTTTTTACCTTAAACAAAAAAAGGCAAGTAACAGAAAAAAATGTACATATATGTGTATCGCAGGTATTTATTATTGTAGGTACATACTATGTACTATTAAATGCACTATTTGTGTGCACATGAGTTTTACAAAAAAATTAAATTTATAAACTAAATAAAAAACAATTCATATATTGGTTTTACAAAAAAAACATAAACTTGAACACAAATTTTTTCACAAATGATGTCAATAATGTATGTGCAAAAATGCCAGATTATTTTTCAATAATAATGCAATTAACCGGGTAAAAGTAAGAGGAAATTTATTTTTGATTACATGAATTTTGAACCAATTAAGCGGGAAAATCAATTAACCGAGTTCAATTATCCGAGGAAATTTACATGTGTTTTCGTATGCAATATTTTTTTGCCCGATCATGTGGTTCAATTAAGCGTGGAAACCAATTAACCGTAGGGTCAATTAACCGAAAAATACTGTATTATTTTTAGTTCAATAGATAAATATAATTAACATGAAAAATTTAATAAAATTTACAAGATAAATAGTGTTTTATCACGTGCAGATCTTTAGTCAATTAAAAATGATTACGAAAACATTAAGAATAGTCTAAACGACATTGTTAAAACATATTTTTACAAATCGAAACTTTCAAATTCGTTACAAAATCGAAGTTTTTGGTTTGATGGGTAACTTTGTTTTATATTTATACGCACATTTTTACATACATATGTACATACATATGTTTGCCTTATGTTGGCTTGTTACTTTCATTTCAGCACGGATTTAAAGTTGATATTGTTATATGTACATATTGATATAATTGCTATGTAGGTACCTACATATGTATGTATGTATATTGTTATTTGTTACACACATAATTACCTATTATTTTAACTGTAGGTAATAATTTGATATTTGAAAAGTCAACACTATTTTGAGTTAGCTTAAAGCTTAGTAGGTACATATGTACATACCTACTTGCTTAGATGAAAATTCAAATTACTAGGGGGTTTTTAAAAACACATACATATGTACATACATATGTATGTAGCTTTTATACATATTAGTTACATACATATGTACTTACTTAGATTATCCAATCAGCCTAACAGAACGTATCAGTTTATCGATTTCGAGAAGGCTAAAACAATATTCATTGTTCTAACGTAGGGCTATTTCAAATAGTAATTATGTAAGTTATTTATTCTTCGTTATTGACCTATTACATAGGTACTTATGTATGTATGTACATATCAAAAAACACCTCATAGAAGGGAAAGTTATTTTACTGGTGACAAAATACTTTTTAGCGACGGCTCATTTCAATTATGTATATGTATATATATATATATATGTATAAAATAACCTGTTTATTATTTTCAAATATAGTTACAAGCCTATGTACATATATTTCAATTTTTAAAATGAAAAACAAATTGACAAATATACAACATTTTAAAAGATAAATACAGAAGCATTTTTAACATACATATAAATACATCAGAGTATATTTTTGTAATCATCAGTGTGCGACATTTTTTTCCACAGAGTTTACTTGTCTGGTACGTATGTATAGTGTTTGTGTGCATACATACATGTTTATGTTTATAATGTGCTTTGGTGAAAAAAAAATTGAAATTTTTATGTGTGTAGAATATTGCTTGGTATGTAAAAGCAAATAACGATTTGAATGTGTGTGATCTTTCAAAAGCAAATGCCTTGTATTTTTATACACACATGCTTAGATGTGTGACAAAAAGGGGGTTGTACGAAAAAATACGTTGAGTTATTATTAAGGTAATATACACAAAGAACTAACAAGCCTCAGTAGCACGATGGGTCGTGTGTTGAATTATTGTCTCTGACACATATTCAATGCGCGTGACCCCGTATTCAATACTACTGAGGCACCTAGTGTATTTATAAATTTATTTCTGCAATGAATATATATATATCTTCATTTATTTGTATATATATCCATTTCAGAATCGATACTTTTATTTTTGCTGATTTTCAATACGAAGCATCCTTAGAAAAATCCCTACATTTTACTTTAAGAAACAATTCTCTAGCTCTTCTTGTGTCTTCAGAAAATGGATTTCACGTACAGACAGACGGATAGACGGACAGACGGACAGGGCTCAGTTAAATTTTTTTAATTATAAGGATCCAGTATATATATACTATATGGACCTCATATAAATATTGTGGAAATTACACACGTAATGACAAACCTATAAATACCCTTACCATTTTTGGTGAAGGGTATAAAAAAGGCAAGTAACAGAAAAAAATGTACATATATGTGTATCGCAGGTATTTATTATGGTAGGTACATACATATGTAATATTAAATGCACTATTTGTGTGCACATGAGTTTTACAAAAAAATAAAATTTATAAACTAAATAAAAAACAATTCATAGGTATATTGGTTTTACAAAAAAAACATAAACTTAAACACAAATTTTTTCACAAATGATGTCAAATATGTACATATGTGCAAAAATGCCAGATTATTTTTCAATAATAATGCAATTAACCGGGTAAAAGTAAGAGGAAATTTATTTTTGATGACATGAATTTTGAACCAATTAAGCGTGTTTTATCACGTGCAGATGTTTAGTCAATTAAAAATAATTACGAAAACATTAAGAATAGTCTAAACGACATTGTTAAGACATTTTTTTACAAATCGAAACTTTCGAATTCGTTACAAAATCGAAGTTTTTGGTTCGATGGGTAACTTTGTTTTATATTTATACGCACATTTTTATATACACACATATGTACATACTTACATATGTTGGCTTGTTACTTTCATTTCAGCACGGATTTAAAGTTGATATTGTTATACATATTGATATACTTATGTAATTGCTATGTAGGTACCTACATACATAAGTATGTATATTGTTATTTGTTACACACATAATTACCTATTATTTTAACTGTAGGTAATAATTTGATATTTGAAAAGTCAACACTATTTTGAGTTAGCTTAAAGCTTAGTACATACCTACATACTTGCTTAGATGAAAATTCAAATTACTAGGGGGTTTTTCAAAACACATACATATGTACATACATATGTACATACATATGTATGTAGCTATTATACATATTAGGTACATACATATGTACTTACTTAGATTATCCAATCAGCCTAACAGAACGTATCAGTTTATCGATTTCGAGAAGGCTAAAACAATATTCATTGTTCTAACGTAGGGCTATTTCAAATAGTAATTATGTAAGTTATTTATTCTTCGTTATTGACCTATTACATAGGTACTTATGTCTGTACATACATATGTACATATGTATCAAAAAACACCTCATAAAAGGAAAAGTTATTTTACTGGTGACAAAATACTTTTTAGCGACGGCTCATTTCAATTATGTATATACATATGTATATATATATGTATATATATATGTATAAAATAACCTGTTTATTATTTTCAAATATAGTTTCAAGCCTACATATGTACATACATATATTTCAATTTTTAAAATGAAAAACAAATTGACAAATATACAACATTTTAAAAGATAAGTACAAAAGCATTTTTAACATACATACATATAAATACATTAGAGTATATTTGTAATCATCAGTGTGCGAAATTTTTTTCCACAGAGTTTACTTGACTGGTACGTATGTATAGTGTTTGTGTGCATACATACATATTTATGTTTATAATGTGCTTTGGTGAAAAAAAAATTGAAATTTTTTATGTGTGTAGAATATTGCTTGGTATGTAAAAGCAAATAACGATTTGAGCAAAGACTATAAATACATAT
This sequence comes from Lypha dubia, assembly GCA_947311025.1. Classification (NCBI taxonomy): domain Eukaryota; kingdom Metazoa; phylum Arthropoda; class Insecta; order Diptera; family Tachinidae; genus Lypha; species Lypha dubia. The sequence continues at coordinate 75,189,162 of OX371260.1, forward strand.
ATAAAGATATTGCACGTAGAACATTGAATAAAAACAAAAATTGTTTGCGTTTGTTGATGCTGTGGGGGGAAGTAGCAAGAGAAAAGACCGCAAAAATTTTAGGCATACATACATATGTACGTACATAAGTATGTATGTAGTAATAATTTTGTCAAGTTTATTTTGTTGTTGTTTTTGAAACATTTTTGTTTCTTTTAACTCTACTAGAAATTATTTTCCAGAGAAATTATGGTTTTTTTTGTTGTTTACACATATAAATGATGCTCATTGAGAAATGTGTTTGTGTGTGTGTCATATTTCTTGTGCAAAGCACATTCAATAACAATATTAACAACTAAAAGCAGTTTCTTATTTTCATATAAATCATGTGCAAATAAACAGTGCAAAGAAATGCGACCGATTCCTATGGCTGTAGGGTAAAATTACGTTTTTTGTTATTGTACTATTGCATTTATATTGATTCGCACCGAACTATGTATACACATTTGTTTTATTAAGTGCCTGTTCGCCGATATCGAAGAAGTTCTTTCTTTCGAGCAATTACATTTGAAACAAAAACAAATTCAAAAATTTTGTTTTTGTATCAAATTTATTTGTTCGAAAGAAAGAACTTCTTCGATATCGGCGAACAGGCAGTAAATATTTTATTTTAGAATTTTCAATTGTATATGTAGTTAGAATATCTATGTATGTACATATGTATATGCATAAATCAAATAAAACGTGCGCTTACCTGAGTTCGAAAACCATATAATTTATTATTTTGTTTACAAAACTACAGTCGAACTTCCATAACTCGAACTTCTTTAACTCGAATTTTCTCTAACTCGAACTAATTTGGTTGGCAGTAGCGTCAAAAGAACAAATCATATACAATTTTATTGCCGTAACTCGAACTTCCATAAGTCGAAGTTCTCCATAACTCAAACAAAAAACATACATATGGACTCTATAACTCGAAGAATTCTGCTGGTTTGAATGGTTTTTTGTTTTTGATTTAGTTATGGTTTGTTTGTTTTACTGTCTTTTGTTGCTTGAGCTGGTTTGTATATTTTACATGCTATTTTTGTTTTTTTTTTTCGGGGAATTACAAATTTGTTTCTTTTTGTTTGCGTAAGTATCAGTTCTATGCATAATTCGGGCTAAATAAGAAATTTATTATTATGACAACTAAACGTGTTTTAAAATGCTTATCAATTGAAGAAAAATATAAACTTATAAAAGACGTCGAAGATGGATTAAAGAAAAAGGTAGCAGCTGATAAATATGGTATCCCGGCAAGGACGGTCTCAACAATTTTCAAAATTAAGGAATCAATTATCAACTCGTTTGAATCTGGATTTCGTTCATATAGTAAACGAGTAAGGACCCAATCATTTAATTTAGTCAGTCATTTCAGAATATTTTACTTAACTGTAATTTTTTAATTACATATGTATGTGCATATATGAGTACATATGCTTGTTCTTTTACATTCTTAAGTACGTAGTTCTTCATTAGAGGCTATTTTGAATAAAAATACATAGTACAAAAACGTTTTATTCTATTTTGACAAAAAATTCTGTAACTCGAAGTCTCCATAAGTCGAAGTTTTTTTTGGGATAATGGTGATTCGAGTTATGGAAGTTCGACTGTATTATAAAATTTATTAAAATCTTTTTAATAAGTGATAACTAGCACAAGAAATGTAATTATTTTTGGTGATTGGTACATACCTATTTAATAATTTTCTGGATTGAGCATATGTTTTATTGTTTCAAAATTTTAAGTTTTTCTGCGCTAGTTAATTTGTATTTGTATGTTTTCCACGAGGAATGCTTTCGTAAAAGTGTAAGAATTAATAAATTTAGCATCTCCATTCTGTGCTTATAACATACGTTGTTTTCTTGAAACCAAAAGGAATATATTGTATTTTTGGTGCAATTTACACATTGCTCAACTATAGTTTTTTTTACGTTTTTTATTTCTTTGGATTCATAAAAACTTTTTTCGAAAACTTTTATATGAATCTTACATACTGCAAAAAATAAGTCTGATGGAGCACACAAACTTACAAAATCTGAATTTTTATCATAATTTTTTGCATGTACAAACATTTCTGATGGATATGACAAAATTTGCGCGGGTTTTATTATATCCATACGGCAGCGAGCACAAGATATCCGTTGAGCTAGCAGAGTTATTAACAGATTTCCAAAAATAAATTTATGAGACCCAACTGCAGGCAACACCTTTCAAACAAAACAATAATTTTTAAAATCTGTTTATAAATGATCAGGTTATTCAAAAAGCAATTTTTTCTATTTCAAATTCAAAATAATACATATATAGCCTATATTTCAAGTTATACACTGTTAACATATCTGCGCGAAATTTCATTTAAATCGGTCCAGTAGTTTCGGAGATTAGCGAGAACAAACGTCGTGACACTTTATTTTTATATATGTACTAGCTGATCCCGGTGTACTTCGCTACCCCGCTCGTTATAAAATAAAATTAAAAGTATTTATATATCCTATTGTGACGATCGGTCCAGTAGTTAAGACTATATTACGATTTTTAATTTTCCTAAAAAGGAGCGTGGTCCCATCCACTTTTCTCCCGGTACGTATTCCAAATTATGCCAATACCATATGTACCAAATATCATCGACGTAGGTCGAAAAATGCCCAAAATATGGCGATTTAAATTTTTGGGTTATATGGGTGGTGCCAAGCCTCTTTGTCCAATCCCGCCCATATTTGCAGCAGCACTAAAAAAATGCACACCAAACCGACGTACCAAATTTTGTTCAAATACCGTTATCAGGAGCAGAAATAATATATTTTTAATTTGTGGTTTGTATGAGAGGTACCACGCCCCTTTGTCCAATCCCGCCCATATTTGCAGCAGCACTTAAAAAATGCACACCAAACCGACGTACCAAATTTTGTTCAAATACCGTTATCAGGAGCAGAAATAATAGATTTTTAATTTGTGGTTTGTATGAGAGGTACCACGCCCCTTTGTCCAATCCCGCCTATATTTGCAGCAGCACTTAAGAAATGCACACCAAACCGACGTACCAAATTTTGTTCAAATACCGTTATCAGGAGCAGAAATAATAGATTTTTAGTTTGTGGTTTGTATTAGAGGTACCACGCCCCTTTGCCCAATCCCGCCCATATTTGCAGCAGCACTTAAGAAATGCACACCAAACCGACATACCAAATTTTGTTCAAATACCGTTATCAGGAGCAGAAATAATAGATTTTTAATTTGTGGTTTGTATGAGAGGTACCACGCCCCTTTGTCCAATCCCGCCCATATTTGCAGCAGCATTTAAGAAATGCACACCAAACCGACGTACCAAATTTTGTTCAAATACCGTTATCAGGAGCAGAAATAATAGATTTTTAATTTGTGGTTTATATGAGAGGTACCACGCCCCTTTGTCCAATCCCACCCATATTTGCAGCAGCACTTAAGAAATGCACACCAAACCGACGTACCAAATTTTGTTCAAATACCGTTATCAGGAGCAGAAATAATAGATTTTTAATTTGTGGTTTGTATAAGAGGTACCACGCCCCTTTGTCCAATCCCGCCCATATTTGCAGCAGCACTTAAAAAATGCACACCAAACCGACGTACCAAATTTTGTTCAAATACCGTTATCAGGAGCAGAAATAATATATTTTTAATTTGTGGTTTATATGAGAGGTACCACGCCCCTTTGTCCAATCTCGCCTATATTTGCAGCAGCACTTAAGAAATGCACACCAAACCGACGTACCAAATTTTGTTCAAATACCGTTATCAGGAGCAGAAATAATAGATTTTTAATTTGTGGTTTGTATGAGAGGTACCACGCCCCTTTGTCCAATCCCGCCCATATTTGCAGCAGCACTTAAGAAATGCACACCAAACCGACATACCAAATTTTGTTCAAATACCGTTATCAGGAGCAGAAATAATAGATTTTTAATTTGTGGTTTGTATGAGAGGTACCACGCCCCTTTGTCCAATTGGACCGAATTGTAAATCTAAACCACCCGGGGCGCCACCCAAACGCATACAAAAAAATTTATGCAAATCGGTCCAGCCGTTTAGGAGGAGTTCAGTTACAACGCACGTACAGTAGAATTATATATACTATTGGAAAAAGTGGGCTTACTGAAGCGACTATAACTCATAAACCAATCCACACACAAAAACCGTATATACATAAAAACCTTGGTATTGACGTCACCTTTCATGAGAAGTTTACAGAATTGAAATCGGTTCAGGCATTACAGAGAACATCAATGCCAAACACAATGCTCTACATTTTTATATATATAGATGTAGATATAAGTACATAGTTATATATAAGTATTTCCAATTTTAAATAATATTAAATTCGGTGCGAATCGATGTTCTTGCAATAGTACAACAATAAAATACATATATTTGCCATTCAAATAAGAATCAGCGACATTAGCTTTACGTATCTTATGTCCACATATATTGTGCGAACACAAAACGAGCCTTTGCATCAAAAGCGTCATAATTCAAAATATGTCATTTTTGAGCTAATATGTATATAATTATGTAACTAATCGCGATATCAATTTTTATATTGTGCAAAATTTTCATACAAATATGAAAGATATTTGTATTTTATTATTCTCTTGGGAGAAGAATATTTTACCATTGATTTATAGGTAAATTCTAGACTTTAAATTCGTTGCCTGCCAAACAAGATTTTTTGAATTATGACTATTGCAGCAAAGGCTCGAAAAGTTTTTTTGTTTGTTTATATGGAATCTTTCGTTTGTTTATTAAATGTACACACATGCACACATACTTGTGAATGCAAAGACACAAACGTATGAACACATGTATACATATCTAAATGAATAGTAGAGACATGAGAATAATAAATTCTCTGAGAAAATAAATGACTCTCTTGAAAAAAGTGGTTTTACTACTAAAACCACCAGCAAATTAAGCATTTCCCGTACAATGTTCTACGTGCAATATCTTTATATATTTATAGTCTTTGATTTGAGTCTGCTGATCTTTCAAAAGCAAATGCCTTGTATTTTTATACACACATGCTTAGATGTGTGACAAAAAGGGGGTTGTACGAAAAAATACGTTTAGTTATTATTAAGGTAATATACACAAAGAACTACCAAGCCTCAGTAGCACGATGGGTCGTGTGTTGAATTATTGTCTCTGACACATATTCAATGCGCTTAACCCCGTATTCAATACTACTGAGGCACCTAGTGTATTTATAAATTTATTTCTGCAATGAATATATATATATCTTCATTTATTTGTATATATATCCATTTCCGAATCGATATTTTTATTTTTGCTGATTTTCAATACGAAGCATCCTTAGAAAAATCCCTACATTTTACTTTAAGAAACAATTCTCTAGCTCTTCTTGTGTCTTCAGAAAATGGATTTCACGTACAGACAGACGGACAGTAGGACCGGCCGACAGACGGACAGACAGTTAACTTTTTTATCTATAAGGATCCAGAATATATATACTATACGGACCTCATATAAATATTGTGGAAATTACACACGTAATGACAAACCTATAAATACCCTTACCATTTTTGGTGAAGGGTATAAAAATATTATGCAAAAACACTATATTAACTAGTGTATGCCAAGGCGGGTTCATAACAGGTGAAGCTGAAAACACAACTGATCTACTTTTTTCTTGCATAATAGAGGCTCTCATGTCAAAATTTGTACATGCAAGCATAGGGGCTCTTATGTCAAATGTTGTTGTAATGTTGTACTTGTTGTAGTATTAACACTACCTGTTATGAATTTGCCTTGGTGTATGCTTTAATAAATTTAACATGTTGATACTGGCAATACCACCATTCTCTCTTGTCTCTTTATAGTTAACTATGCAAAAAATCGATTCTTAATTCCGGATATTCAGATATATTAATACATTTTTGTATAGTTTTAATATAAAATTAAATTTTTTCTTATTAAAGATATAAATTAATATTTATATTACATAACAACATAAACTAAATACATTTATAGTAATGTAAAATAAATAAATACGGCTATTTTTTTTTAAGGATTTAAATTACTTCAAAAAATCGGATAAAAATTTTAATCCGATTATTTGAAGTACGAGCTTTGTTTGGTTGAGTTTGTTGTACGTACATCACTAAAAACTTCTGTAGATTTACATTACTTGGCTAAGTATGTAGTTTTTGGTAAATATTTTGAAAATTTAATAAAAAATGGATAAAGCAGAGGATATAAAAAGAAAAAGATCCAAAAATTTGAACGAAGAGGACAATGTAAGTAAAGCTATTGTTATAATTGAGTAAAAGATTTTGTTGAAAATACTTGTGAATTCTTTGGATGATATATATGTATGTATGTATGTAGATCCCCCGTGGTCTACTTCAACTCCTTTTTTTTAAATTTTTATATGGGTTCCGTCAATGGCACCGATAACAGTAGGAAAGTTGCGTATTTCTTTAAATTTTTTAGATATTCTTACTTCTTCTTCTATAGATGAAATCATTTTGATTTTGTCTTTTGTAAGTTTCGCAATGGCGCGGGAGACTTTAGGACAAATTCTGCTTGCTTACCGTGGCTTGGGAGAGGCAATGAATATCTCCTGCATCTTAAAGTACAATTTAGTCTTTTTTGTATCATATATGTATGTACATATATAACATAGAATATGAGACCTACTTCTCTTCTTCACCAAGTGCGCAAAGCTACCAATACTTGCAATTCTGCTGATGTGCCGCATACTCTACTGTCCAACAATATATCTTTTTTTTAATTTGTAATTTTTTTTTACAGTTTCTTTGTTGAATTTTTTTAATTCTGTGTGGAAGAAAGAATGGGTCAACCCTCTCCTCGGTCGACTGTATTCTGTTTAAGTACAACAGAATTAAAAAAATTTTTCGTATCACGAATTATTTTACCAATTCTTCTAATAAAATTTAATGTTTCCATATTTTACACAATTAACCACAAAAATTTATTATTTTTTAACAAGTTTTTATAAAAAGGTGTGCATTTAAACAAATGAATGTCAGCAGCACAGAAATGTAATTTTACTTTAAATTAAGTTTAAAGTAGGGCTCCGCGTACTTTAAAATTTCAACACTTAATATGGCGTTAAAGTCTCCAAATTAAGCTAATAATCGTTTGTGAATAATACTTTAAGGAATTTTGCTTAATTGTGGATATTAAACCTACTTTAGCTTTTTCTGAATAACACTGTTTATATTTATTATTTCAATATTTTGAACACCTTCGGCGTTCTTCGTCATGAAAAAAAAACTATTATAAAAATAAACAAAAATAAAAGCATTATTTGAAAATAATGTTTACAATAATAAAGAAAGAATAAAGAAAATTTTTATGTCTTACATTAAATTAGGTTTGAGAGTAACTAAAAGCTTTTTAGTTTATATTTTACTAATACATATATGTTTATATGCATGCGCGCAATTTTCTGTGTCTGCTTTGTAGTTCATTCGTATGTTCGCGGGAGTATTAATTACATGTAACATCTCAATTGTGCCTAATTTGGGAGATTTGATTTTTATTTTTGCCTTATAGAATACTTTTAATTGCAACCAGCGGTTGGTTGTCCAATTGTATAGGTATAGAAAAGTAAACACATTCATAATGAAAAATTATTTGTTGTGTGTGTTTGAAAAGTTTTTTTGAAAAGACTATTTTTATGCTTTGTGATTCACAAATCTCTTTGTGAGTTTCTGTATAAATAGATGAGCTTTAAAACTTTTTAAACATAAAGGGTGAACTTCTACTGATGAGTTGGTATGGCAACCAACGAAATATATATTTAGATATTGCTAGCCCGCAACAAATAAATAAAATTTAAAAACATAAATTCTTGAGTACAGGCTCAAATAAATGTAAAATTTTATATAAAGGGGAGATTTGCTTTTCATTTTTGCCTCATAGAATACTTTTAATTGCAACCAGCGGTTGTCCAATTGTATAGGTAAAGAAAAGTAAACACATTCATAATGAAAAATTATTTGTTGTGTGTGTTTGAAAAGTTTTTTTGAAAAGACTATTTTTATGCTTTGTGATTCACAAATCTCTTTGTGAGTTTCTGTATAAATAGATGAGCTTTAAAACTTTTTTAACATAAAGGGTGAACTTCTACTGATGAGTTGGTATGGCAACCAACGAAATATATATTTAGATATTGCTAGCCCGCAACAAATAAATAAAATTTAAAAACATAAATTCTTGAGTACAGGCTCAAATAAATGTAAAATTTTATATAAAGGGGAGATTTGCTTTTCATTTTTGCCTCATAGAATACTTTTAATTGCAACCAGCGGTTGTCCAATTGTATAGGTATAGAAAAGTAAACACATTCATAATGAAAAATTATTTGTTGTGTATGTTTGAAAAGTTTTTTTGAAAAGTGAATACTTTTGCTCGTTTGCTGCAAGGTATGTAAACTTTTCCTTGTAGATGACAGAGAGAGTGTCGCTTAAGATGCAAGTGCCCAATCTACAAAAAGGAGAAGTAATTATTATTGCTCGTATTGTTGCAGGAGATTCGGAAAGAAATTATTTTTCTTTTAGGCGCTGGTTATTTTGGGTACAGCTCACCTTTTATTTAGCAGTAAGTATGTATGCAAATTTAGATATGTTGCAATTCCGCTTTATTTTAATCCATTGTTATATAAGGTATATAAGTAGTATAAGTTTTAAGGTACTTAGGTTTAAGTATTTGTAAATAATAATAATTTTTTTTTTTGATAATTTTTATATTTATTGAATCTTCAATTTTAAATTGAAACAGCAATAAGTTTTTCAAATCTTAAATCTAAAAATGCATTAATATATGTTTAGCCAATTGTGATTTTTGTTGATTTACATCTCTCGTGTACGGCTCAGAAAAAGAGTATTGCTCCTTCTCAACCTGGTGTTGCGCGCAAGTGTATTTGAGTGCAACTCAAGTTTTTTATATATTTTTTCGCGTTTTGAAAATACTGTCCTCACCAATGGAACGTCTAGATCCTTGTGAATTCGCTGATTTCGGATGTTTTGTCGCTTTTGAATTTTTTCTACATTCGATGATGAGGAAGTGCCCCATAAATGGATTCCATAGGACCATATTGGTTTCAGGATCGCGTTGTATAATAGAAGTTTACAGTCTAGGCTTAGTATAGAATTTCTTCCAATAAGCCAATTCATATGGGCTGCTTTTAATTTCATTTGGATCAACTTTGCATCTATGTGCGATTTCGAGGTTAAACGACGATCGAGATGACGCCCAGATATTTGACTACAGTGTTTTGCGGTATAGTCTCGTTGTTGATTATTATGGACGGGCATGTTTCCCTGCGTAACGTCAAAGTGACGTGTACACATTTCTACTCATTAACTTTTATCTGCCATTGTTTTAGCCATTTTTCCAGTTTTGATATGTACCCTTGTAAGAAGGTATGTAGGTAGGGAAGTTTCTACAGGATTTTCATAAAAGCTTAGAAAAGCTGTATCATCAGCAAATGTTGACGTGTGAATGTTACTGCTTAACGGTAAGTCAGAGGCATATGTATTGTAACGACACGTTTCCTCGCTGGGTGCTGGGATAGGTTCAGCGGGGTCCAGGGTCGTTCGAATGAAATAAAACCACAGTGAACAACTTGGTTTTCTTATACTTTAAAATAATCCTTTATTTAATTTTCTACAGCTTTATATTAATTGTTATGCCGTAACGCCGCCTTACGTGAGTTGTCGCCGAAGGCTGTTTTGGGTTCTACGCTGGCAGTCCAAGATTTAGGGTATGGCACTCTCCTGGGGTAGGTTGAAGTGGTCAGTGGGCGGCTGGCCTGTAGGAATAAGCTCCCATACAGGTCAATCAGCTACCTGACACCGGCACTGGCAACAGAGGAATGGCACTAACGGACGTCGCCTGACGGGGGATGAATTTAGTGGCAAACCTGTAGAGACAAACTCCCGTACAGGCTTCCACGCTTCGTACGCAGATACTGGCAGTGAAGGAAGTACACCAGTGGAGTCTGGACACATTAGAAGAACAAACTCCTCGTATCGTTTTAGTGGCACGTTTAGTTTAAATCACAAACTATTGGTAGGCTATTACCGCACAACCAAAGTGAGTTCTTACCGCTAAGCGAGCTCCCACCAGACTGACTTCTATATTATTTTGTCCGTGACAGGACATTGCAATCTTCAGATTCGAAGTCAGAAAGCACCCACCGCGTAAAGAAATTCCAAGCGTTAAACTACAATCCTTAAACACAACCATTATGGAAAAAACCGCTGCGAACCTCCTTCAACATCTGAAAGAAATCGGCGAGCATATTGCCACGACTATTCGAAACTTCAACAAGGATTCTGCCAGTCGTAAAACACTAAGCTATTACCAAGAGCGATTGTCCCGTCTGACGACAGCATGGACAGAGTTCGAACGTACTGATAATGAGTTGCGAGAGTTAAACGATATAGATACGTCTGATGAGTACTTCACGTCAGACTTCTATGCCCGAATCGAGAGCATGACGTCAAAGCACATAGCAATAATGGAGCGAGAGCTCGGTAAGCTCGACCAAGAATCTGCAAGTAAAGTACTGCCTACTTCAAAACCTACAAAACAGCCACAAGCAGGTACAGCTGGTGGTCACGATGGACTTATAAGCCGGTCTCTTGGGAAGATGGCAGCGCTTACCAGGCAATTAGAAGGCCTTCATCAGCAACCAGGACAAGATAGGTCTTACTATGAAGTTAAGCAGGCCACGATTACCCAGCTTTGGCAACAAATAGAGCAGCTCAATGATGAAGTATTGGACAAATATCCCAACCCAGACATATCCGGCTATGATTCAAGCAGATACGTTCACCTTGAACAAGCTGCTCAGTCAGCAATAATTCAGCTCAGCGCTGCTAATAGAAGCCACCATTTTCCAACCCCAGATACTTCAGCGAGAAACTCTACTCTTCCATTACCCACTATCAAAATGACCAAATTTGATGGTGACTACATGAAGTGGATATCGTTCTCCGACCTATTCAAAAGGGTTGTTCAGGAGCAACGAATGTCTGATGCTCATAAAATGTGGTACCTAAAGAATCAAGTCGCTGGAGAAGCAGCAAATCTCATACGTCATCTTGCCATTACTGAGGAGAACTACCAAGCTGCTTGGCAATTGCTGCAGGATCGCTACAACAACAAGAGGTTGATGGTGTCAACAGCAATCCAGAGACTGCTCGACCAACCATCAGGTGCGTGTATGCTGAGTGCTGTCAAGCGATTGCACGACACCACAAGGGAGTGCTCAGCAGCCCTCTCCAACATGGGGCTCCAAACTACGTCATGGGATCCGCTTTTATTTCACCTTCTCGTTAAAAAGGTCGACAAAACAGTTTACACTCAATATGAGCAATCCATATCTAACCCAAAGGAGTTACAACCAATCAGCAGATTTCTTGCTTTCCTCGAAAAATATTTCCAAACTCTAGAAGCAATAGGACAAAAAGAGAAAACCTCTTTCTCAAATAACAAAACATGCACTCTGGTATCACAACCTCAACAGGAGATTCGACGATGCATAATTTGCAAGCGAGACTATCATCCCATATATCGGTGCAAGGAATTTCTACTATTAACACCGGCAAATCGACTCAGCATTGCACAAAAACACAACCATAACCATAACCATTCAACTAAACAATGTACGATGTTAGGCCGCTGCCAGAAATGTGGAAAAACGCACCACACTCTAGTTCATTTGGAATCAACCACTCAATCAAACATGTTATCCTCTAACGTAAATAAATCTCCTAGTAAGGAAACTCCTGCAACAAGAGGAGAATACAAACCCCCGATACAATCAACATTGCCAATCAACCGAACACGCGGCATCTTTGGTCGCCACGCCAAAGGTAGAAGTCAATGGTATGGCAGTAAACTATGCAAACAAGAGACCGTATGTCCTCTTGGGAACAGCACTGGTCAAGGTCAAAACAAATGATTTACCAATCGAATGAAAGGCTATTCTCGATTCGGGATCACAAGTTAACCTTATAACCGAAAGATTAGTAACGCGACTTAGGCTCCCAATAAGACCATAATATGTTTCTATCAATGGTATTGGAAAAAATAGGACCAAGGTTCAACATCGAGTCAACATAGAACTTCAATCTCGAGTGAATAATTTTTCGACGCGATAGGAGGCCTTTGTACTTCCACAAATCATTGCTCCCCAACCAGCGCAACCACTTTACATCGAAAAATGCTCCATTCCAAACAATGTCACCCTGGCAGACCCAACCTTTAATCGACCGGACAAAATTGATCTACTATTGGGAGCGGAATATTATCACCAATTACTCACCATCGGCCAAATCAAATTGGCTGATGATCTTCCAGTATTGCAAAATACAACCTTCGGCTGGATAGTAGCAGGAAAGGTATCTAGCGAGCAACTATCAGCGGCAACATGTGGTATGAATGAATGAATGAATGAATGAATATGATTTATTGAAAAAATAAAAATAACAATATCAGATTATAAGTATAGTGTTAAATGATTTTTCTTAAAAAATAAATCATAATAAGACATAACATGAAATGTTGTGTGTCTAATTGGCAAAATATAAAAAATAAAATAAAAACTACTTATTTATAGTATAACAATTAAATAACATTTAATTAAATTCAGATATAATTAGATCCCTGTATTTTAAACAATTTCGTAAATATTTGTAAAGACGCATGTAATCCTTGCCGTTTAATAATTCATATACTTCTTCAGAACATAAAAATCTTTTACCGAAAAAGTTTAAATGGTAACTAACAAAAATAGGACATCTGCCTATCAAATGATGTGTGTTTTCCTGTTCATTACAGTTACAGAGTGTACACTGTACACATATTATCATTGTTTCCACTGAATGCACGAACATTTAAGTTAAGAAGGCCACCTCTAGCTTTTAGTATCAAGCTAATGGCATGTGCTGAGTTACTATCATAAAAGTAAGGCTGAATATCATACTGTAATGTAGGGTACATATCATGAAATCTAGAGTCTCTGGCCCTTACAAAGAATTTCTCATATTCAGTGATTCTTAAAGATTCAAGAATACGATTGTGAAAGAATTGAATATTTGTTCTCCAAACTTCAATGTCATGATTCATACCGATTTCACTGCATAATGAATTCCAATGAGGAAGCCAAAAAGTGTTTTGTCGTAAGGTCTCATCAGCAAGCAGTCGAGGTAGTCTATTGACTGGCAGGTTTAATACCTTTCTGACGTAACTGAAATGTAAATTTAGTGCCTCTAAAAAAAGCGAGTTAAGGCCAGTTTCAATATGTGTATTTTCGGGGAGGTATAACATTTTTTTAAAAAAATAGCGCAATAATTTTTCAACTTCATCGAAGCTAAGATATCCCAAAACCTGTGCACCATAAAACATAATCGATTTGGCTGCAGAATGGAAAATTTTAAGTTTGTTAGAAAAATTTATCTTGGGGTGATGAATATAGCTTAACCAAGTGAAATTTATCGCTGTTTTAGATAAAACAAGTTTAGATTCGCGGTGTTTTCTAAAAGATAAATTGTAAGTCAAATTGATACCAAGGTACTTGTATTCGTTTACTACATCAATAATATTGTCACCGAATTTCCAATACATACCCTGGCTGACCCTTGTACCACTTCTGAATACCATTATCTTTGATTTATCGAGATTAATTCTTAAACACCACTGAGTACAATAAACATACAATGAATCAATCATATTTTGCAGTACCTTTGGAGAGTCTGAGAGGAGAACAATGTCATCGGCGTATAGTAAAACTTTCACAACAATTCCAGCAACATCAATACCACCCGGAAGGTGGTCATGAAGGTCGTTTAGGTAGAGGGAGAACAAAACTGGACTTAGTAAGCACCCCTGTTTTACACCTTGGGTGACTGTGAAGGGGTAAGAAAGGGTGTTACCATCCCAAACCTGGCTAGTGGTATTATTGTACATTTTCCGTAAAATACGTACTATTTTACTAGACAAACCCGTACGACATAACTTATAAAACAAAGCGTTTCTTGGAATTAAATCAAAGGCTGCGGAAAAATCAATAAAAAATGCGTATGTGTTTTTTTTTTTGACTTAAATTTAATTTTACAATACTGATTAAATTGAAATCCTGCTTGATACTCGTTGATGATATTATGACAGTCAATCCAGCTGTTAATACGATTAAGTAGTATGCCTGTAAGAAGTTTGTAAATAGTATCGAGAAGAGACAGTCCTCTATAATTTGAAACAACATTAATATCTCCTTTTTTAAATAATGGGATAATAACCGAATTACGAAAAGAGTCTGGGATATCTTCCTTTAGGAAAAAGCGATAAGACTTTATTGAAAAAGCATATAGGGGAATTTTTATAGAATTCATTACTAATTCTGTCTTGACCAGGGGCCTTATTTAATTTGGCTGCTTTTATGACTAGATCAAGTTCTCTCATCTCCAATGGGGAATCAAGAAAAGGGTCAATAATATTGACCGAGGATAATAAAATATCACAATGAAAATCCTCTTGAGATAAAAGTGAGTTGAAATATTCACAAAAATAAGATATGCTCAAATTGTTTCCTACCTTTGGTTTACAATTTCGTAACGAATTAGCAAGCTTCCACCATTCACTACTGTTTCTAACCCCATTCAGCTTAAATATGTTATTCATTTTAAACCCTAACTTTTTCTCGTCACATAACCGTGCATATCTGGATCTACTGTCTATATAGCATCTTCGTCTGATTTCCGTATTTGATTTACGATATTGATCAAGTTTATCCAGCATACTCTTACGAGCATTTTCACATTGAGAATCAAACCATTTGTTCTTGGGGTCAAAGCGTGTCTTAAAACATTTGTTACCATTAGCTGTATGAATTTTGTTAGTGCATATAAAAACTTTTTCATGAATACTCAGCGAAGAATGCAAATATTCAGAGTTAGCAAGTCCGTTCAGGGAGTCAGTATACCTCACCAAATTTTTGGGTAACCATGTAAGCTTTTGGGGAATTGACAGTTCTTTCGTAAGGGGATTCATAGAACACAGTGAAACTGTACATGGCATGTGGTCAGAAAAAGGTTTACCAGGGATATGGAAGTCAAATAGCAATTTCAAAACATCCAGTGAACAAATACAATAATCAATTATTGAACTTCCCATAACCCCACAAAAAGTATATTCCCCTTTAACATCACCTGCCATCCGGCCATTAACAATAATACCACCCACATTCTCCACAAGCGCCAACAATTTCTTCCCTTTACTATCTAAAATTTTATCCTTGGATATACGACACTGGGAGATCAAAGGCGTATCAATCAACATGGTCTCATCAAGAATTTGAGCATCAGACACCCTAGCGTTCAGATCGCCAACAATACAGAATGATGAAGAAGAAGTCACTAGACCAGCTAGTGCAATTAATATATCTTGGAATGAAGTGGAAACAAACATCATTAAATTTAGCAGATAGAGTAACACCATTGGGAAACTCACAAAATTTTAAAAAGTATTTCTTTTGTATGGTTTTTTTAAAACCATACAGACCACCGCCAATGGCGCGACCCGATGAGTGGTTTTTAGTGGCGTCCACCCAGTAAAGAACATAATTTTTAAGAAAACTTGTAAAATGTATTCTGTTATCAGCAAGAACATGCGTCTCAAAAAGAAAACAAATATCAAATTTGTTAATAAATGTAAAGAAATTTCCAAATTTAAGTTTACTATTAAGGTTTGCAACATTATACGATACCAATAGACACACTTCTGATTGCTAGTTGGTGGTTGTTGAACTTGTAGCAGCAGCGATAGGGACAGCGGCAGCAGTTGCAGGCACGACATTTGAAGTAGCAGCGGTTGGCACAGAGTTGGTATTTTGCGGTTTTTTTGCATCAATGTTGCATACGAAATTAGCTTTAGACATCAAATCGCGTAATAAGTCAGCATCTGCGTTATTATTTGCAATGATCTTTTCACCTGCATAATAAAAAGGTTTGTCATCTATAAAGATGCGTAGGTCACCATATCGGACTTTCAAAAGTTTGTTTATATTTTTTGCGTTATTACCAATCTGTCTTAAGTAATATCTTTTGTTGCGTACATCAGCTGTGTAATCTTTATCAATAAAGATATGTGTACCAGCAAGAAAACGTCTACCAGCAATAATTGCATTTACTTCCATGGCAGAATTGAGCGTTAGCAAAAAAGATTTTCCCCCAGCAATTTTGTGGGCCACAGTGACATTCACGTTAGCTTTAAGTGTGGTCTTGCACAATTTGTTGAATTCATCAAGAGCCAACATGCGGTTTATGTACTAAAGACGATACAATGACGATGGCAGTTGAACGTTTTTGGAAACTTGAGGAAATCGAAAATCCACAACAGCAACTATCCCCCTTTGATGCACAATGTGAATCACACTTTAGTCAGCATACTCGACGCAATGAAAACGGAAGGTTCGTTGTTCGGCTTCCATTTTGTGATGATACATCTATTTTGGGAGACTCACACAGTATCGCTTTTAAACGTTTCCTCTCATTAGAGCGTCGTCTAGCAAGAGACCCTTCATTAAAGGAACAATATACCCAATTTATGAAGGATTATGAAGCATTGGGACACATGACGAAAACTAATTTAGCTGATCTAGAAGGATCTAAGTACTTTATTCCTCATCACTCAGTGTTACGTCCTGAAAGCAGCACCACCAAACTTCGGGTTGTTTTTGATGCCTCATCAACAACATCGTCAGGAACATCATTAAACGATGTATTGCATACTGGACCACCTCTACAGAATGAACTGTTTACTATTTTGCTTCGATTTAGGCTGCCCCGTTTCGTTTTTACAACAGATATAGAGAAAATGTATCGCCAAATCATAATCCATACCGACGACAGGCGATTTCAGATAATCCTATGGCGACATAATGTCACTGAGCCTATAAGTTATTTCAAGCTAAATACAGTTACCTATGGAACCAGGCCAGCCCCGTACCTTGCCATTAAATGTTTAAAAGAAATAAGCAAAACTGTCAAGAGTCAATTCGAATTAGCTGCTACGTTCTTGGATAAAAACTTTTATATTGATGATGGATTAGGGGGAGCCGACAGTCTGACTACAGCACTAGAAACTCAACGCCAACTGCAACACGTCATGGCAATGTACGGCTTTAACTTTAGAAAGTGCTGCGCTAATCATCCTCAGCTCCTTAACAATATCCCAGGTCATGATTAAGAATTTAATTTAGATCTCTCAACCGACGATAGCGACTATACAAAAATATTAGGATTATCATGGTTACCTAAAAATGATTTGCTAAAGATTAAAGTAAGCCTTCAACGAATAAAGGCTGTAACTAAACGCATTGTAACTTCAGATCTGGCTCAGATATTTGACCCACTCGGGCTCCTATCCCCAGTAGTAGTCAAGGCAAAAATGTTCATCCAGAAACTATGGATGCTGAATCTATCATGGGACGAAGCTGTTCCTTTAGAATTTGACACTCGCTGGCGGCGGTTCCGAAATAATCTAAGTTTTTTTTTTTTTTTTTGATAATTTTATTATTTATTGAATCTTTAATTATTAATTAAATTATCAATAAGTTTTTCAAATCTTAAATCTAAAAAATATTAAATATAGGTTTAGCCAATGCTAAACAAAATTTTTAATTTCAACGGTTAATTTTTGTTGATTTACATCTCTCGTGGACGGCTGAGAAAAAGAGTATCCCTTCTTTTCAGCCGGGTGTGGCCTCTATAATGAAGAATATTGCGCGCAAGTGGGTTTGGGTGCAACTCAAGTTTTTTAATGTATTTTTTCGCGTGTTTCGAAAATACTGTCTTTACCAACGGAACGTCTAGATCTTTATGAATTCTATGGTTTCTGACATACCAGGGGGCTGCAGTTATTGTACGTAGAATTTTATTTTGTCGCCTCTGAATTTTTTCTACATTCGATGCAGAGGCAGTGCCCCATAGCTGGATTCCATAGCACCATATTGGTTTCAGGATCGCGTTGTATAGTAGAAGTTTACAGTCTAGGCTCAGTATTGAATTTCTACCCATAAGCCAATTCATTTGGGCTGCTTTTAATTTCATTTGCATCAACTTTGCGTCTATATGCGATTTCCATGTTAAACGGCGGTCAAGGTGAACGCCTAGATATTTGACTACAGTATGTTGCGGAATAGTCTCGGTGTTGATTTGTATAGGCGGGCATGTTTCCCTTCGCAACGTAAAAGTGACGTGTACACATTTCTGCTCGTTAACTTTAATACGCCATTGTTTGAGCCATTTTTCCAGTTTGGATATATATTCTTGTAAATTGCGGGAAGCTTCTACAGGATTTTCGTGAACGCTTAGAAAAGCTGTATCGTCAGCAAATGTTGACGTGTGAATGTTACTGCTTAACGGTAAGTCAGAGGCATATATTAAATAAAGTAATGGACCGAAGATACTGCCTTGGGGAACTCCGGCTTCGATCGACTGCGGTGGGCTTAAAAAATTGCCTTCTCTAACTACAAATTTTCGTTCAATTAGGTAGCTTATTAAAAGCCTAACAATATTTTAGTCTAAGTGAGCTTGAAAACTTTCAAGTCTATCGCCATATCTACAAAGGAGAGACTCCTTCCAGTACCCAGCTACATGTCTTTACCGATGCTTCAGAGAAGGCATATGGAGCAGCAATATACTTTCGAACTTCTCTTTCAAATAAAATTCTTAGTGTATACTTACTTTGTGCGAAAACTCGCATAGCACCACTTAAAAAACAAACGTTACCTAGGCTGGAGTTGTGTGCTGCTCAGTTGGGAGCTAATCTAGCTGCAAAAGTCAAAAGCAGTTTGGATATGGCCTCTACACCAACATTTTTCAGGTCTGATTCAAATATAGTGCTGACATGGATAAATTCAAGATCTTCTTCATTTCACACCTTTGTAGCAAATAGAATGGCTGCTATTCATGAATCTACTCTCCCCTAACAATGGCGACATGTAAGCTCACAAGACAATCCAGCAGACATTATATCCCGAGGATTGGACCCACCACAGCTACAGCAAACGCCACATTGGCTCTATGGGCCCTTCTTTCTCCATGGAAATGAAAACCATTGGCCAGCTACATTTACTTTGAGCTCCGAAGCAACAATTATCGAATGAAAACAGAATCCTCACAACTTACTTGCATCTTTCCAAGATGAGAATCCGCTACACAGTATAAATCACCGAAATTCGTTTAAAACCCTTCAGCGAATTATAGGATATGTTTTCAGATTTATAAAAAACGCCAGAATTCCCAAAGCAGACCGACAAACTCGACGAGCTCTGACTCCCGTTGAGCTCCATGATTCACTTCTTATCATCGTTTGAGCGTCTCAAAGGTTTGGATTTCCTGAAGACATCAAGCAGTTGCAAAGACAGAAGGGACTTAAAGGATCAAGTCCCATCAAAAGTCTGTCACCATTATTCGATGAAAATTGCATCTTAAGAGTTGGAGGCAGGCTCGAAGAGTCAACTTTGCCATTCAATTCAAAACATCCAATGCTCCTACCGTATAATGACATAGTCAGCAGACTAATTTATGAGTCAATACACAAGGAAAATAAACATTGCAGAGCCCAAGCTCTCTTTGCAGCCGTCCGACAACGGTTTTGGACCATCAAAAGAAAGCACTTAGCACGAGAAACCATTCATAAATGTGTTTTCTGTGCAAGATCAAGCCCAAAACTGCTTAAGCAGATTATGGGAAATCTACCGGCAACAAGGGTAACCCCAGCAAGACCATTCATAAATTCCGGAGTTGACTATTGTGGTCCTATATGGGTTCACTTCAAAACCCGAGGGAAACGACCACAAAAAGCATATATTGCAGTATTTTGCTGTTTCACCACGAAAGCAGTACATCTAGAACTCGTCACAAACCTTATAACAGAGGCGTTTATCGGAGCACTAAAACGATTCATCAGTCGCAGGGGGCACTGTCAGAATCTGTACTGCGACAACGCAACCAATTTTGTCGGAGCTCGAAACCAGCTAGCGGAATTATCAACAGCCCTCTTTACTACAACAGCTCAAGAAACAATCCAACGGGAATGTGCGAGTAAAAACATTACTTTCCATTTCATCCCTCCACGAGCACAGCATTTCGGAGGATTATGGGAGGCAGCAGTTCAGTCAGCCAAAAAACTATTAGTCAAAGAGCTGGAAACTGCGTCCTTAACGTATGAAGAAATGGAGACTGTGGTCATAGAGGTCGAGGCTATTCTTAATTCCAGACCTATTACAGCACTATCAAATGACCCTTATGATGCAGCTGCTTTAACTCCTGGCCAATTCTTGATTGGAGAACCTCTCACGGCACTTGTCGATGCAACAGCACAATCGACATCGGCATCACTCGCCAACCGTTGGGAGCTGGTATCAAAAATCAAGCATCAATTCTGGAAACGATGGTCCCACGAGTACCCCACTGAACTCCAGCAGCGCAACAAATGGCAATCCAGGTCTCAAGGCTTACAAGTGGGTGCTATAGTTATAATCAAAGATAGCACTCCTGTCATGACGTGGTGACTCGGGAAAGTGATCGAAACATTCCCTGGGCCCGATGGCATCGTCAGAACGGCAACGGTAAAAACATCTACTGGAATCATTAAACGGGCAATTCATTTACTTGCTCCACTTCCTCTGGACATACCCCCAACCACTACTGGCAGTGAACGTGCAGACAACAGTCCTCTTCTCACAGGAAACCATCAATCCGACAACCCAAGTAAAAACACTAGCTCTGGACTCAAAAGAAACCAATCCTCCACTGACAAAACTGCCACGCCATCCCCAAAGCAAAAGAAAAATTAAAGGCCCACCTACAATACCAACTCCACAGCCATGGCCAAGATTGAATTGGGATATTGCTGTAGAACCATAAGCTTAGATATCCCGCACACATATATGATAACAAGACGCATTTCGTTCATTTTTTAATACCACTGTATTATGTTGCACCCCCTGGGGGCCGCAGTATGTTAATTCTTTATGATTTTTTTTGTTTGTTAACAAATTAAAAAGAATCATCATTCGAATTAATCCACAAATATTTATATTTCTTGTTTTACTTAACACGCGCAAACTTATTGTCTACGTTTTATTCAAAGCGTGAGATTCAATAAGTCCGCCGGATTTTTTTTTTTGATTTTAAATTTTGTTTCTTTTACATTTTTTTTTGTTACCGTTTAGTTCCAGACAGAATGAAATTGGATATTTGTCTTTTATTCTGCTAGAGCTGAATGTGTGAGAAAAATTTATTATAACGGCAGCATATGAATGAACGATTTCCGTCTACCAGCAAATATTTCTTTCTTTTATTTTTGTTTTATTTTGTCTACATTGCACTTTATTTATTTATTTGATAATTTGCAATTTAATTTAATTATATTTTTTGTTTATGTTTTTCTATAATTTTGAATTTTTAATAAAAATCATCATAACTGATAAATCAATCAACCTGCGTTTTTCGTTAATCCACTACAAATTATTCTTGTGTACCACTTGAATAATTTTAGTATTCTACAAATCTACTTTACACTACAAATTATTCTTGTGTACCACTTGAATAATTTAATATTCTACAAATCTACTCTATAATAGTTTGGTGAACCACCAACCTATTAGTCCCTTTAATTATAACCTATTTATTCCGTTAAGCAAAGCAAACGAGCCTATGCATTAACAGTAGTTTAACTTACTGACTAGTTTTAATATGATTAAATAAAATATATGTATTTCCGTTTCGATATTTGCATAAGAGAATGCATTCCATTCATCCGATCAAATTATAAATTGATGAAACAAATTCAATAAGGAATATAATGTAAACTAGATACTACAAATTCAGGTACTACAAAATAAATGGGGAATAATTCAATTAATAATAGTAATGTAAATAATATAAAAACATAATAACAAAACAGGCGATACTTCGATCCATAAAGAAGTATAGACAATATTCTATTTGCCAATTGTTGTTGTGTGGGAAAAACAAGTGCAACGACTTTTGCCGTTACACTGCTCCCCCTCTATTCATTTAAGGTTATGGGCGTACCCAGATGCGCACGAGGCCATTGCGCGTATAGTTTATGCGGTACTTTTGCCCTCGGATTTCAATTATTGTACGCACACGTCTCTGGGATGGTGCTAGGGTGAAGCGTTTCTCGATTTCCTGTCGTAATTCTTCAGGCGCCTGTGAAAGTGATATCTCCCGTGAATTGGTCGGGAGTGGCGGCGCTCTGCCGACCATTGACATTGGAGAAACTGTTAAGGGTGCTACTCTGGCGAATTGCCTTGGAGGCGTGACCAGTGTTCTGGGCGACGTAAATGATGATGATGCGATTAAAAATATTTCCTTTCACGATGGCCGACGATCTGGAGGTAGCGGGGGACTGTTTACATGTGAATGTGCTCTCATTCGAAAATATTGTTCCGTGCTAGTACGTTTGGAACTATCTGTTGGTGATGTGGCTCCCCTTTGTGAAGCGACGCGCTCTGTTTTTGGTGGATCGCCTTCTCCGTTTTCGACTTGTGCTGGGGATGTCGTCGTCTTTGAGGACTATGGTTCGACGGCTTTTTGCTTGATCCTTTTTTAGGTTTTGTCGGAACTTTTCCCGTGACGCATCAAATTTTTCTTGGTTGTTACTCATGATCCGCACTTGTGTACTTTTTTCTTGATTTTTCTTGCCCGTAATCTTTGTGAAACGCTCCCTTCGACGTGGCCTACTCTGTTCGACTTTCCTGGAATGCGTGACAAGACCGGCACAGGTGAGTGTCGTGTTAAAATTGCGTAGGAAGTCAAGGCCTAAAATGACACTTTCTGTCGCTTGGTCCATAATTAGAAATTCGTGCTCTGCGGTCACATTTCCCAAGCGCACGTTATATTTGACAGCCTTCGAGGTCCTCTTGGCCATATGGGGGCTTAGGTGTTAGCTGTTGGATGAGCGTTGGCACGATGAAGCTTCGCGTCGCACCGGTGTCAATGATGGCTGTGACCAAGTTTCATTCGATTATTAATGTTGCCTTTAATTTCTCCTCTCCCCAAGTCAAGTGTGTGTTTTGATTTTGGTTTTTCGTAGCTTTGCTCGGTTTATATGGATGTCGTCCGGTCTTTGGAAAAAGCTCTGTGGACAACATGCGATGGTGTTCCCCTCGATTATGTTGTGCATTACCCGGTATCGTTTCCATATCCGCCGCTAAATTAATAAGTTCTTCCAACGTTGTAAAATCACGCCGGCGGATATACCACTGGTAGTCTGGTAATGTGTTTCTGTAGATTCGTTCAAGTTTCTGGGTAGGATTAAGATCTGTGTGCCTCATTAGATCCTGTAAATTCAGCATATATTCTTTAAATGATTCGCGAGGTTTCTGGGTGCGTTTTCGGATCTCATCCTCCAGCTTTTCAAAGTACCGGGCAGGTAGAAAGAAGTCACAGAAATCTTTTTTGAACATCCGCCACTGGTCCCATTGTTTATTGTTATTTCGGAACCAGCTGAGCGCTTTGTCGCGGAAAAATTCTGACATGACTCTGAGGACGTCATTTAATTGACTTTCGTACATACCGGATAACTCTTCTACTCGCTCTATAAACCCTAGAGGGTCCTTTTCACCATCATACTTGAGGCCCCATTTCCGCACTAGGTCGATTATGAGTACCTTGCTCTCTTTTCCCGTGTTCTGTACATCAAGATTGCACAGCCGTTGGGTTATAGTCTCTATTTTCAGTGGGGATGTATTCTTTGCTGCCTCGGTATCCCGTCGTGGCAAAGACAAGCTGGCACCGGGCGACAGTGAGGAAACTTTCTCGTGTTGTGCCTCGTGGTCGGTTGTTAAGAATTTTGTGAACCGCTTGCGTAATTCTTCCACGGTTCCTGTACCAGTTTGCTCGAACTCCGCCAAGTAGCTGGTTAGCTCTTCCCTTTTTAGTGAGTATACCCACGTGGTTTTCAGCATTTTGTTTAAGATGGACAAAGAATTATGTGGTGGTAGCCGTTTTTCTACGCAAAATCCCTTTTCGTTGTTACAAATTTTTTTTTGTAGTTGTAGTTGATTTTCGCTGTAAATTAATTAAAAAAATTTTTTTTTTCTTTTTTTTATTTCCGTATATATATATTTTTTTTAATCTTAATTTTTGTTGGATTTAGACATTAAATGTCCCTGCTCGGGCGCCATGTAACGACACGTTTCTTCGCTGGGTGCTGGGTCGTTCGAATGAAATAAAACCACAGTGAACAACTTGGTTTTCTTATACTTTAAAATAATCCTTTATTTAATTTTCTACAGCTTTATATTAATTGTTATGCCGTAACGCCGCCTTACGTGAGTTGTCGCCGAAGGCTGTTTTGGGTTCTACGCTGGCAGTCCAAGATTTAGGGTATGGCACTCTCCTGGGGTAGGATGAAGCGGTCAGTGGGCGGCTGGCCTGTAGGAATAAGCTCCCACACAGGTGAAGCAGCTACCTGACACCGGCACTGGCAACAGAGGAATGGCACTAACGGACATCGCCTGATGGGGGATAAATTTATTGGCAAACCTATAGAGACAAACTCCCGTACAGGCTTCCACGCTTCGTACGCAGATACTGGCAGTGAAGGAAGTACACCAGTGGAGTCTGGACACAGTACAAGAACAAACTCCTCGTATCGTTTTAGTGGCACGTTTAGTTTAAATCACAAACTATTGGTAGGCTATTACCGCACAACCAAAGTGAGTTCTTACCGCTAAGCGAGCTCCCAGCAGACTGACTTCTATATTATTTTGTCTCGCCTTTTATGTCTATACAATTGTCGATACACACGCATACACAGCGTAGTATATGTGTCGTATGCTTTGCATGGTTGTACAGTGAGCGGTTGTATTTTGATGGAGGTATCCATATCTGACATGCAGGGGGCGTTACTTTATCCGTTAATAAAGACGTTATAATTTGAAAGGGTAGTTTAACTTACTGACTAGTTTTAATATGACTAATTTAAATATATTTCCGTTTCGATATTTGCATAAGAGAATGCATTCCATTCATCTTATCAAATTATAAATTGATGAAACAAATTCAATAAGGAATATAATGTAAACTAGATACTACAAATTCAGGTAGTACAAAATAAATGGGGAATAATTCAATTAATAATAGTAATGTAAATAATATAAAAACATAATAACAAAACAGGCGATACTTCGATCCATAAAGAAGTATAGACAATATTCTATTTGCCAATTGTTGTTGTGTGGGAAAAACAAGTGCAACGACTTTTGCCGTTACAGTATATTAAATAAAGTAAGGAACCGAATATACTGCCTTGAGGGACTCCGGCTTCAATCGACTGCGGAGGGCTTAAAAAATTGCCTTCCCTATACGGATATATATATATATATATATATGAATTTTAATAAAACTATAAGTTTTGAGTTGTGATTAATAACTAAAAATTCTTTATTAAAAATATCTTATTCTAACTTAAAAATATTACGAATCAACTTTAAATTGTTTATCAGTTGTACAATCCGAAATCTGACTCTCATTTCAATGAATATGAATCTTAATTCAATAAAGATAAAATGAATTGAAATTTAAATCTAATGTTTATATAATTTTTTATTTGAGCAATTGCAATATGAAAAGTTCATATTACAATTAGATATTTGTCATAATTATATGTGTTGGGTAAAACTCCCTCGGACGAAGATTGGTTCCCAATTTTTGAAGAACAATTGGGAAACGAAATAATTGTCTTTTTTATTGTCTTTTTAGATTTGAATTTAATGATCAAGTACCCAATGATTAAAATTATTGCAATCATTTTTGATTGTGTCTTAATTCTTTTTTATATCTTATATTTCTAATGTGTTGATACGTTAAATTTTCTAGTGTGAATTCTTCTTCAACATTTATTTGTATTTCTTTAAATAAACTAGGTATTATTATGTATTCACCATACATTTTCCTATCGTACCACTTTCCAAGAATCTGTCTTTTACATTGTTCTATTCTTATAAGAAAGTGTCCCGTCAAGGTTATAGGTATCTCATTACATGTTTGGTTTACAGTTACATTATTCATATTTATAGCAAAGATTAAATTAGAATTCACTTCTATTACATTTCTAGACGGATTTTTCCGATAATTACATTTCATCTTCTTTAAACTTAATACATTTTCAATACAGCTATCTTTTAACATGGTTAAATTCTTTTTATAATTGGTTTCGAAATATATAACATTATCTTTAGCGATATACGTATGCACTTTTTCAATCAACTCCAAATTATTGTTATTTGGGACTGGTTGGGTAAATAAGGTTTCATAAAATTCATGTGTTAATTGGAAAATTTGAATGATAAAGAGGATATTTCGTTCATTTGTTGCCACGGCTATTTTAATATTTTGCAACTTTTCAAAAGTTATGTCATGCTCTTCTATTTCTTCATCGGTTAATATATTCTGATTTAGGAGCCTAAACTTGATGTCAAAAGTATTCGTTCAACTTTGTCAATTATCTTTTCTAGTATTGTTATCTGAAAGGCAACCTTTGTCTTTTGTATTTCTAATTCTTCTTTTTTAGTCTGATTATCAACTGCGACGTATTCTAAATACATCTTCCTACTTTCAGTTTCATATATTTTAGTCAATTTGGTCAACTGTTCATCAAAATGTAGATTTATCTGAATTTGACTATTAGACTGTTGAATTGCATTATGTGTATTGGATTCTATAGTTCTTAATTTATTTTCTATTTCTTGCCTATCTTCATTGTCCATTGTTCCGGATAAGTATTTTAATCCCGTTCCTAAAATATTAACAAGTCCTCGTCTCTGTCTGTGTAGAACAAGCGTTTTCAGGGATGTTTTCAAATGTTGCAATTCTTGATCTATAAAATCGTCGTTCAAATCAATGGCATTAACCTCCATTTTCTTTATATATTTTTCATACTTTGTAACATTAAATACATGTACAATATTTTGATACTCTCTAGTAAGGTGTCTCTTACCAAAATTTGCAATAGCGAATCCATTTCCTGTACTCAGGTCTGTAAATTCAATTTTCTGGCGTGCGTCATGTGAAGTGTGAACATCATTAGTAACATCAACCAGAACATCTTCCGGGAGTGCATCATTGGTATGTTCATCGGAATGGTCAACCAAAACATCCAATGAGCTGAAATTATTTTACGCTCGAATTAATTGATCTTTAAAAACATTTTGGTTTTTATTTCTATATCTTTTGTCAGTAATTTTTACCAAAATGACCTTTTCGTACCAAGTATCCGTTTTATGCGCTCTAAAATCTTTTTTGAAGTTCTCATTCACTGGTTTATCCCTTCTATTTCTATTCAGGTATGCCAAATTTTTCCCTTTCCTCAACTAAATTGTTTCATTATTTTTTCGTTTCCTATAAAATTATTTTGAAAATGAATTTCTATTGGTTTCTTACGAGTTGTTAAGTGGAAGGTGTTAGTATAAATTAAATTTGCTTGAATGGGCAAATCTATGTTATAAGCTATGTCGGATGTTTCTTCTCTCTTTCTTAAAATCCTTATATTTTCATTAAGGCTACTATGAAATCTTTCAACGCCTGAATTTCCTGTGTGACGATAAGGAGTACTAAAATGATATTCTACATTATTTTTTTCCAGAAAATCCTTATTAAGAGCGGAATTAAAACCCGGTTCATTGTCCATGATCAATTTTGCTACAGGTTAATCTGCAGCACTCTAAGGCAGCATCAGTTGCATTAACCCTCCGCCTTTTTGAAAAAGGGGTGGACATAGTGCTAGTCCAAGAGCCGTGGACCAAAAACGGCAGAATACTTGGACTTAGCACCACTGGCTACAAACTGCTGCATGCAACAAAAACAGGTAACAACGTTAAAAACATTCGATCCTGTATTTTAGCAAAAACAAATCTCAATATCTTCATTCTATCCGATTTTAGTGATGAACACACTGTAACTGCAGCATGGGAGACAGAAGGATCCACCATAAGGATCCTATCCTGCTACATGGCGCATGATCATACGGACCAACCACCACACAATCTGGTCCACAAAATGGCACACAACGCCAACTTGAAAGGCATACCAATCCTGTTGGGTGCGGACGCTAATGCACATCACCACATCTGGTGTAGCTCAAATACCAACAAAAGAGGTGAGTTTCTATTCGACTTCATTATTGATAAAAACTTAGTAGTGCTGAATCAAGGTTCAGAACCAACTTTTGTAGTCTCAAACAGACAAGAGGTACTAGGCATTACACTTGCGAGACACGCTCATATAATTAGGGACTGGAGGGTCTCACCTGAATGCTCCTTTTCTGATCACCGCTATATTGAATTCAATATTAGCTTAAAAACCGGAAGCACCAAGCTTTTCGTTAATAGGCGTAAAACGAACTGGGAGGAACATAAGAATATCCTCACCAACTCAATTGCACATCCTCCAAACATAGAGGAAGTAGCCGATATAGAAATAGCAGTCAATAATCTAACTAACGCTTTTAAGGAAGCAACAAGAATCTCTTGTAAATCTTCCACACAACGCAAAAATAGTAAACCACCTTGGTGTTCTGTCAGCCTAGAAGAGTCTCGCAGGAGCTGCCGCAGACTCTTTAATGGGGCAAAAAGAACAGGTAACTGGGCTTTTTACAAAGCCTCATTGAATAAATTCAAAAATCAGGTTAGAAACGCTAAACGTAAGTCTTGGAAAGATTTCTGCGGAAATGTGGAATCCCTCTCCGACACTAACAGGCTGCGCAAAATTCTGGCCAAACAACCATCCGTACCTGGATTCATCCAGAAACTAGACGGCAAATGGACTACTAACTCCTTGGAGTCCCTAGAAGCCCTAATGGAAACTCACTTTCCGGGCTGCTCCCCTTTTATGGAGGTACAAAACGCTTCCCCTCCTGCCCGGAGTATGAAGAACGTAGCAATAACTACTGACAGACTTCACTGGGCTATTAAAAGTTTCCATCCGCACAAATCACCTGGTCCGGACGGAATCATTCCCGCAGATCTACAACACAATTAAGACCTTGTTACACCCTGGCTGCTCATAATATACAGAGCATGTCTTGACTGGTCCTATATTCCGCAACAATGGACCAAATGCGATGTAATTTTCATCCCAAAAGGGGGAAAAGCATTGCACTCGAAGGCAAAGGACTTTAGACCTATCAGCCTTACATCTTTTCTTTTAAAGACTTTAGAAAGACTGATCGACGTTCATATTAGAACTATAACAATCGACAGAAATCTTTTATCAGCCAATCAACACGCCTACACCAAAGGCAAATCGGTTGAGACGGCGTTACATTCGCTCGTAGGTCACATTGAAGGGTCACTTGAGCATAAGAATTATACTCTAGCGGCCTTCATGGACATTGAGGGCGCCTTTAACAATATCAACTCGGATGCTATTACCCAAGCTCTCACAGAGCTAGGAATAGACCAGTCACTATGTCAATTCATCAAGAATTTGCTTGAACGCAGAGCCATCACATCTACCATGGGGGAAGCACGCATTACCAGGTACGCCCGCACGGGTACGCCACAAGGTGGTGTCCCCCTCTGCTATGGAATGTGGCATTAAACGTCCTGCTTAGTAAACTGGAGTCCATGTTCGTCAATACTGTTGCATATGCAGATGATGTGGCAGTGACTATCTCGGGCTTCCATCTTGACACAATTACGCACAGCGGCCTCAGCGTCAACTCAACAAAAACGGAACTAGTGCTCTTCACTAGAAGATACAAAATTCCCACCTTCACTCTACCCAAAATAAATGGCACTACACTAGCCCTATCGGATAAAGCCAAATTCTTAGGCATTATCCTTGATAATAAATTAACATGGAGAGACAATCTTCATGCTCGCGCAACAAAAGCCGTAGCGGCATTATATGTTTGCAAGAAAGCCATTGGTCCTACCTGGGACATAAGTCCCAAGGGGATTAATTGGATATTTGAAACGGTCATCAAACCAACTCTTTTCTATTATGTAACAATCTGGTGGAAAGCACTGGACTTGGCAACAAACCGACAGCGAATTGAGAGAACTCTCCGCCTAATGGCAATCATGATAACTGTTGCCCTTAGAACTACGCCCACAAAGGCCCTTTTTGCTATGCTGGGCTGGCTTCCAGTCGCTCTGTTGGCTAAGAAGCTAGCTCTACACACTGCGGTGCGACTTAGTACAACTGACGCATGGAAATATCGACCATGGGGTCACGCTAGCATTGTAGAGACCATGGGAACTATCCCTGATCTCATCGACTATTGCATTCCAAGACCTTCCTTTTATAGAGTATTTAACTACTCTCTATCGGAGGACCTCCCCCCTACACCGCACGGGGCCCTACGAGTGTGCACGGATGGCTCCAAACGGGGCTCCAGGGTTGGCGGGGATGTCTACATTGAAGAATTCGGGATCAGGATTTCCTTCAGACTCCCGGACGAATGTATTATCTTACAAGCTGAAATACCCGCCATCAAAAAGGCAACAAACTGGCTACGGTACTATAGGATAACAAATAGAGTTATTCATATTATAACCGACAGCAAACCTGCAATAATAGCGATTTCGGGTGTGTACACAACATCCCTCCTTACCCAGGAATGCAAGAAATCACTTAATACAGTGGCTAATTGTTCTAGTGTTACCCTTATTTGGGTGCGGGGACACGGAAAAAACACAGGCAATCTCATCGCTGACAATCTGGCCAGGAGAGGTACAAAGTTAGAGGCCGCTGAAATTGACAATTTCTGTGGTCTTCCGCTCGTGGCCTACTAGAGGCCAATCGAGAAAGCCCTTATGCAAAAGGCACAAACAAGATGGTTTAATGAACCATCCTGTACCACAGCAAGGACCCTATGGCCTTGCATAGATGTCAACAGAACCAAAAATCTGCTGAACTTTCCAAAACCGCAATTGCGCAATCTTGTGGCCACGGTCACGGGACACTGCACCTCCGGAACCCATGCCAGACGCATGGGTCTACCATACAATGAGTTTTGCTCCAGCTGCAATGACGAGGAAGAAGAAGAAAGCATCGCACACCTTCTATGCCTCTGCCCATCTATGGAGGATCACCGCCTCCGCTTTCTAGGCAGCAGATCCTACAGTACCCTCTCCGAGCTCTCAAATACGGAACTCGGTTGTCTTAGCTCCTTCATCAGGAGCAGTGGATGGTTCGCCCAATAGGGGGCTCGACATCCTGGCTGTTCTGCAAGACAACTCCTTGCTTTGGTTTTTCCCACCTGTTTCTGCTTTCTACTCTTTTCTTGCTCTTCTATGGTCTTCCCTCATCTACTCTTCTTCCGACTCTTCTAATCTCCTTTCCTCCATCACTCGTCTTCACTACAGATAGCACAATGGGACCATATCAGGACCCAAGTGAGCTGGAATCTAATCTTCCATTTACCAGCAGCCTGCTAACCTAACCTAACCTAACCTTGGCATAATCCGGGATAAATTTTTTGTAGTATCCGCTCAATCCCAAAAACGCTTGAAGTTTTTTGTACCGTCCTCGGAAAAGGAAAATCCCTACCTTTTTAGGATCCGCCTTTATTCCTTCTGCTATTACAACGTGCCCTAGGAAATTAGTTTCCGTTTTCAAAAAATCGCTTTTATTTAGAGACACCTTCAAATTGGCTTCCCTTAACGTTTGGAATATTTTTTTCAAACTATCCACGTGTTCCTGAAGGGAAGTGCCAAATACCAATATGTCATCCATATAGATAACACATATTCTATTAATATATCTTCCAAGTACATTATTCATCATTCTTTGGAATGATGCCGGGGCATTTTTCAGCCCAAATGGCATACGTTTGAATTCTTAATGCCCATCGTTATTGGAAAATGAAGTTTTTTCCTGATTACTTTCATCCACTTCTATCTGGTAGAATCCTTTCGTCAAGTCTAACGAAGAAAAGTAGTTCGCCCGAATTATGTCCAAAAGTAAAAAAAACAGTTTTGTTTCCGTTTTTGATCTTACTTTATTAAAATGAATCTTAAGACTAACTTAACTATATTTTCTAAGACTAACTTAATATAAGCAAAATAAAGATTTTATGCTTACGTTTGCTGTCTGGCAGAACGTGGGAATGAAAAATAAAAATGTAATATAAAACGTGTATGTTCCCTACGCTTTACCAGCCGTTATTATTAGTTGGGGTGATCTGGATGTAACTCCTCCCCCCTTAAATGGTGGCCTCTCCTGAGTCCACTTATTTGTGTGTTTTCATTTCATACTTAAAACTGAAGACTATAAAAACTTTTTCATTTATATATATATATATTATATTATATTCTCTATTTTAGGCCATATTTTTCTTTTATTTTTGAAATTTCCAAATCTTCTGTTTTAGGCTTATTTTTTATTTTCGTTTTATTGACAATGGTAACATTTTTATTATTAATTTTTATAACTACAATTATGATAACTATTATAGCAATAACAAGTGTTATATATATTCCATATGAAATATTTTTATGTACTTTCAGTTCTTTTATTTCTTTGATATTTTCAATATGTTTTAATTCTATTGGCTTAAAGTTTGTTGGTGTTATGTCAGATTGTGATAAATTATTATTAGGGTAAAAATATTTGTCTTCAACAATAATTTTCTGGTTTTGGAAAGTTTGGTTGTTAATTTTTATATTGCAATTATAGAATATAAGCAGGTAGTTTTTATTAGCTCTTAATTTTCTATTGTCACAGTTCTGTACAATTTCCAAATCGTTTGCATTTTTTACCAATATCATATCGTTTTCAAATTCTTCAATTTCAGTTCTATTGTTATAATTAAAATTACAACTATTTAACAGAGTACAGTGCTTACTTTTTCTAAGATTTTTAAGATAGACATTTTCTTCATAATCCACAGCAATATTATCAATTTCAATAACATAGCTCTTTGGTTCATTAATTTCCATATAATTTTTATTTGGCAATGCCAAATCATTTTCAAGTCAGTTTCAATGAAATCATTTGGAATTTTTATTGCAAGAATAAGTATTCCATCCCTGTAGTTCAAAATGTCAATTTTCATAAGTTTTAATTTAAAGAAATCTATTTCAAATTTATCTATTTCTTCAGTTGTCAGTATACTTGGATGAAACATATGATTTCTAGCGGATCCTATATTATCCTGAACGTGTTCAATTCTTGTTTTTAGGTATGTAAGCTTAGACATTTGGTCATTATATAAAAGTTTTCGAATTATTTCGTTATGCCTAATTTTAAAATCAACCAATGTGTTTTTAATTTCTATTCTGTCATCTTCAATAGCTGATTTTAGTGTTTGAATTGACTCGTTAAAATCTGTATTTATATATATTTGCTTATTAATTGTATTTATGATATTATGACTATTTTCATCCACAACATTAAGATGCTCAAGAATTTCCTGTCGGTCGTCATCATCCATTACACCAACCAACCACTTCTGAATCCCGCCCACAAAGTTAAATAACCCTCTTTTCTTTCTAATTTCTAACGGAGTTATTGATTTTATTTTGGCTTTTATTATTTTTATCTCTGTTTCAACCATTTCTCTGTTATCCAAATCCAATTTCCTTATATTACTCTCAATCCGATCCACAACATCATTCAACTCTCTAGTGTCAATCATATGTAAGATTGTAGAAGTTTGATTTACCACCTCAACTTTTCTTAACTTAACTTGTACGTATCCTGATTCCTCCGTGATTGGGTTAATCTGAAGTACTCCCTGTGTCTCGGTTGCCAGCATCATCATTACCGTTATGATCGCCAAGATCTGCAAATTTGGAGGGTCTTTTAATATTTGTTGTGTGTACATTTTCTAATTTTCGTTCAATAAACTTTGGTTCTTCCTTATGTCTTAAGCTTTTGTAATTTTTTATAAACCCTGTTTCTCTTCTTTCTGTGTACGATTCCCTTTTGCAGTTCAGTTTTTGGATGGTATGATTTTTTTTATTTTTTAGTCTATTTCTGATTAGTTCCTGACCTACGATACCATTTATAACGTCAAATGGAGTACATTTGATAGTACTGTGCACTGTGTTATTGTAAAATTTTATAGCTTTTAACATTTGAGTAATTATTGGCAATTTTTCTTCGAGGTTAAGTGTTCTAATTTTTTCAGTTAAGGTATTGTTAAGACGTTCAATATCAGAATTCCCGGTATGACTATTTGGTTTAGTAGCATGAAATTGTATTTTTTCTTGTGTTAAAAAATCCCTTACGTTTTTGGAGTTGAATTCATTATCAAAAATAAATTTTTTAACTGGACCTTTAATTGCCAAAAACTCATTTATTTTGCCTATAATCGTTTGATTGTTTCTGTCTGGCAAATGGAAACCTACAGCATGCTTCGAAAATTTGTCAATGAAAATAATAAATGAGTTTTTACTGTTTACATATGTGTCAATGTGAATGATTTCATTAACTGAAGTTGGCGTTTCTGTAAAATTAAACTTTGGTTTAATTGGATTGCGGTCATACTTTCCTCCGGAGCATATGTCGCAATTATTGACAATCTCGTGAATCTTTATTTTAAGTTGTGGGTGATATATTTTATGTTTCATCCCTTCATAAGTCGGGATAATTCCAGCATGACCTACTTCGTTTTTATGGAAAAGCGATATCTGTTTCCTTAGTTCATTTTCGTTCTCGATATCCCTAGCAGAATAGCTACATTTCACAAATGATATTTTTTCAAAACCTGAGTCCGCCAAAACCTGTTGTAACTTATTGAAATAGTGATCATTGAGTTCAGAAAATATTGAAACTTTTCCCTTATGAATATGTCTTTGGATTACATTAACAACATTACCAGACTCATGACCACAACAAAAACTTTTTTCCTATTAAAAATGGTCATCATTTCAATTTCCTTAGTCCCCACCAAAACTATTTGGTAATTAAAACGATTTACAACTGTATCAAGGATCGGTATATGATCGTTAAAATTTTCTGCTTGTGAATGTACCGTTTCACAGTTTTCTGATTGATCGCGATTACTAACACCTATAGATTCAATAAAATTTTCGTCTTGAGAATGGTCAGTGTGGACTGCCAAAGAAGCTTCTGATTGCTCCTGATGTTCTCCTACATTTATATTCTTGATGCTAAAAATTTCGTTTAGAGTGATTCCCAAATTTTCGGAATCAAATGTATTTATTTCACATTTTTCACAATTAATTCGACTGAGAAAGTCAGCGATTTTATTCTCCTTCCCCGATATATAATCAATTTTAGCATCATATTCCCCTAACTGCACCAACCATCGTTGTAATCTGGGATTTATATCTTTACCTGAATTTTTTGCCTGCAACCACTTCAGCGGCTGATGGTCTGTTTGCAAATCAAACTCCCTTCCAAAGATGTAAGGTCTATAATATTTTACACCCTACACAATCGCTAATAACTCCTTTTCGATCGAGGAGTAGTTTTGTTCGTGGTTATTTAATGTTCGTGACGCAAATGAAATCGGATGACCTTCCTGAGTCAGAACCGCACCAATTGAAAAATTACTGGCATCCGTTATAAGCTTGAAGCGTTTGCCAAAGTTAGGGTACCTTAAAATAGGAGGATTTGTAATAACATCTTTTAATTTCTCAAAAGCTACTATATAATTTGGATCTGCTATGTTCACCTTTGCATTTTTCTTTAAATATTTTATCATGGGGTAAGCGATTTTTGAGTAATCCTTAATAAACTTTCGATAAAATCCTGTCACTCCCAAAAACGACTTAATTTGCTCTTGAGTAGTTGGTAGGTGTAGTTTTTGAATAACTTCAACCTTCTTTGGGTTTGGTTTTACACCTTCAGGTGTAAGAATATGACCCAGAAAGTCAGTTTCCCTCTTTAAGAAATTACATTTATCAATTTGAATTTTAAGTCCTGCTTTTTTTAGTGTTTCAAATATTAATTTTATGTTTTCTATATGTTCAATTAATGTAGTGCTGAATATTAGTATATCGTCTAGATATACGACACAGATTTTATTTATATATTGACGGAGAACAGAATTCATGAGACGCTGGAATGTCGATGGAGCATTCTTTAGCCCAAACGGCATTCGTATGAACTCATAGTGTCCGAAAGGTGTGGAGAATGCAGTTTTTTCTATGTCATTCTCATGCATCAAAATTTGATGAAAACCTTTGGCAAGGTCAATAGTCGAAAAGTATTGAGCTTTCCCTAATTTATCCAAAATTCCATCCACGTTAGGAATAGGAAATTTATCATTTACTGTGTTCTCATTTAAACGTCTGTAATCGACAACAATTCGCCACTTTTGAATTCCCGAATTGTCTATCTTTTTTGGCACCACCCACAAAGGGCTATTATAGGGCGAATTGCTTTCTTTAATTATATTTTCCTCCAACATCTCTTTAATCTGTTTTTGAATTTCAGCTTCATGTATTTGCGGATATCTATAAATTTTTGAGTATATTGGTCGGTCTGTTGTTGTTTTTATTTCATGTTTAATTTCATTGGTTGCAGAAAGCTTATCCCCTTCTTTATAAAACAGTTTACTGTAGCTGTGCAATAACTTTGTAAGTAACTGGTATTCTTCCGAATTTAAGTGTGCCAAATTTAAATTTTTTAAGTTGCTGTATTCAAGTGAACATATATCTTGACTATTGTATGGGTTGTAATATCCGAATGCTATATTTTTACCTAAAATGGTAACGAATCTATTCTCTACATCAATCTTAGCTTTAAGAGCGATGAGAAAATTTTGCCCGATAATGGCTGAATAATTTTTACTATTGAAATCAATTACCTTCCAAGAGAAGGTACCTGAGATATTGAATTCTCTAGGTATGGGGGTAATAATTTTATGTTTCACTTGATTTATTCCGTTTATTGTTTTGTACCAAATGGGTGCATTAATTTTTTGAATGGGGAATAAACTTCCTAGGGCATTAGGTCTGATTATGCTTGTTTCGGATCCAGTATCTATGAGACATTTAATTTTTTTAGTACCAATTGTTAAAACTATTATGGGTAATTTTGTGAAGGCGGTATTGTACAAAAATTTACTACTTCTTCTTCTTTTAAATTTCCGATATCCATCGATTCTGGTTTTTGTCTGTAATAATTTGTTTGGCGTTGTTGCCTACTATTGAAAGAGTTTTCATTTCGGCTTGTAGAATTATTGGGAATTGAATGCTGAATAGAATTCTTACTGTTATTATTGTAATTATTTATCCCTTGCCTATAACTTTCATAACTATGGTTCTGTTGCTGAAAATTATCTCTTCTAAAACTAGTGTTTGGCTTATACTGAAAACTATCAATTGGTTTGTACTGGGAGCTATTGTTTGACTTATATTGGCTATTGTTTGGCTGAAAATTTTTCCGATTGACAGTAGAGGATTGAAAATCATTGTTCAATTTAGGCTTTTGCCAATTAAAATTTTGTGTATATTTATACTTTACACTACTTCTATGGTTATAAGAAATGGCTCTTGTGTCGTCCAACAATTTAAGTTTTGTATATTTCAAAATTATATTGGTCAAAGTTTCATGCTCAGCTATATGTGCTCGAATCGGTCCGTCTATTTTCTCTAACAATATGTCCACTAAGTCTCTGTCAACGTTTTCTGGTTTGTATATACCAGGCTTAAATTGATCAGCTAAATATATATCATTGATTTCATATTTACACATTTCAAATATGCTAAATAGTTCATTTAAATTGCTTTCTTTTACTGTCCGACAGAAGTTGAAAATCTCTGCATAAGTCCTTTTTGGTCTGTATTCTCGCAGTATTCTGGTTTTTATCTCCTCCCATGAAGCACCATTTTGCAGTTCTCGTACTCCTCGACCAGCATTTCCCTGAATTTTTTCGTTTGCAACGATCCCGATACAAAACCGAGTCAGGGTTTCGTTGCCACCGCAAAGAGCTAGATTAGCCTCAACGGCATGTACGAATGCTCTTGGATTATGTCTTTCATCAAGAGGCTTTAAGCGTCGAAACTGCTCAATAATGTTCTTAGCCGTCATATTAAATCCGAACCCATCGTAAATAGCAAATTGTCCTTCCGGTAACTGTTGTACATGTTGTTGAACATTTTGTTGCTGCTGTTGTTCCATCTGTTGTTGTTGTAGCTGCTGTTGTTCCATCTGTTGTTGTTGTAGCTGCTGCTGTTCTAGCTGCTGATTCTGTTGCAGGATTCTCTGTTCCTGTTGCCGCAACACTGCTTCCAGTTCGCAGATTTTTTGTTGTAAGGTCTCATTTAGCTGCCTATTAGCATCAAACTCTTTTTGTCGGTTCATAACTAATATGTTTCTTTAACACTCTTTGTAATCCCTTACTTGTTTTTATTTAGTTTAAATTTATTTCTTTTACACTTAAATGTTGTAATTAAATTTGTGTTTATTTTATTGCTTATATGTTCACAAATTTATTTATGACTCTTTTGTTAATTTAAATTAATTTCTTTTACACTTAAATGTTGTAATTAAATTTGTGTTTGTTTGATTAATTTTATGTTCAGAAATTTATTTATGATTCTTTTGTTTAATTATATATTTGATTTACTTAATAATTAACTTTTTTTTAAATCTTCACTAAGTATTAACCTTTGAATTTCTCCCTTCCAGTTCTTTGTAGGTAATATCTTCAGATATTAACTTCCCCGACTGCGCCAATTATGTCCAAAAGTAAAAAAAAACAGTTTTGTTTCCGTTTTTGATCTTACTTTATTAAAATGAATCTTAATACTAACTTAACTATATTTTCTAAGACTAACTTAATGTAAGCAAAATAAAGATTTTATGCTTACGTTTGCTGTCTGGCAGAATGTGGGAATGAAAAATAAAAATGTAATATAAAACGTGTATGTTCCCTACGCTTTACCAGCCGTTATTATTAGTTGGGGTGATCTGGATGTAACTCCCGTCCCAGCCTATACAAAACGTCGTCAATAACAGGTATAGGATATTTGTCCACTCTCGTCACATCATTCAATCGCCTATTATCTATGACTATTCTCCAGTCCTTATGTCCCAACTTATCCTCTTTTTTCGGGACCACCCATATTGGGGAATTATAAGGCGAGTCACTTGGAGCGATTATACCCTGCTCCAGCATTTCACCAATTTGTTTTTTAACTTCCTCCCTATGCACTTCCATGTACCTATAAGATCTTGTATATATTCGTCTATCATTGCTTTTTTTTTTTTTTTTTTTTAATTAGGACCAGCACTCAGGGGATGACCCCTACGTATGCAAAGCATTGAGCCGGAACTAGGAAAATAGGTTTTGGGAAGGAGGATAAAGGGAGTAGTGTTTGTGGACATTCGATTTGAACTCTGACACACTGAAAGTGGCAGGAAAGACCTCTGCGGGGAGTTTATTCCACATACGAACAGTACGGCCAAAGTACGAATTCTCTCTGTAATGCGTGGTGCGGTTCACTGACATATCGACCACAAAGGGATGCGCTCCTGATGAAGAGCGTGTTATACGTGAAAAGTGGCGGGTTTCAGGAACAAGTTCCCTGATTTCATCAGAGCACACTCCGTTGTAGTAGCGATAGAACAACGAAACACACCCAACATTGCGTCGATGCTCCAATGAGTCAATAGAGTTGGCTACCCTACTGTCACCGATAAGCTTCTTCGCCCTATCCTGTACGCGGTCGAGTAACTTCAAAATAGATTTTGAAGCACCGGCCCATACATGAGAGTTGTATTCCATTTTCGGTCGGATAAAGGTGGTATAAATATTAAGGAGATCAGATGGAGTGAAGTATGTCCTACACCGTCTTAGAAAGCCGAGGCACTTGAATGCTTCTTTTGAGACATGAAAAATGTGATCATTCCATCGAACATCACAGTGAATTTTCATGCCAAGAACATCAAGAGCTTCTGATTCCTCAATATCTATACCATCCATGTTTACAGATGGAGCAGCATATCCGGTTATACGTCTATGTGTGAGCATAGCACATTGGGTCTTTCGTGCGTTAAAATTTACCCTATTAGCAT
Organism: Lypha dubia; assembly: GCA_947311025.1. Classification (NCBI taxonomy): domain Eukaryota; kingdom Metazoa; phylum Arthropoda; class Insecta; order Diptera; family Tachinidae; genus Lypha; species Lypha dubia. Next base: position 75,229,259 of record OX371260.1, read on the forward strand.
GACCCCAATCTGAAATTAACAGGAGATCGCGATTTAGCGTATCATTCATATTTTGCCGCATTGCCCGGATCTCCGACGGTTGTGGCCTGTTGCTGAATGAATACGAATGAACTAAGCTGCTTTCATCTGCAAAAGAGTAGATAGGGTTGGAAGTTTGACGTAGAAGGTCATTAAGAAAAATAAGAAAAAGGGTAGGAGAAAGAACGGAGCCTTGCGGTACCCCTGAATTTAACTTGAACTCGTTTGATGAGACCCCATCTACAACAACTCGTATAGTGCGATCTCTGAGAAAGCTCGATACAAATCGAGTGAAGCCATCACCGACACCAAAAGCAATCAGTTTTGACAAAAGTGCTCCATGCCACACTCTATCAAATGCCTTGGAAATATCTAGAGCCACCACTTTACTTTCGCCAAAGTGATGTATGCTATTACACCACTTCTCCGAAAGGAAAGCAAGTAGGTCCCCCGTAGAGCGGCCCCTACGAAAGCCGTACTGCCGGTCGCTAAGTAAACTGTTGAGCTCCAAATACTTCACAAGATGGAAATTCAACATACTTTCCATAACTTTGGAAAGCGCAGAACAAATTGCAATTGGGCGGTAATTTTCAGGGTTGTTGGCCTCCCCCTTTTTAGGGATCGGCGTTACATTGGCAACCTTCCAACACTTTGGAAATTCACCAGCATGGTACAAAGTGCTAAACAGGCGTGCCAATGGACGTGCTAACGTCGAAAAGCACTGTTTCAAGACCAGTGCTGAGATACCATCCGGCCCAGGAGACTTGTTTACGTTAAGCTTCGCTAAAACCTTTTTAAGTGCACGCGCTCGAAAGAATATTTTTGGCATAGTTACAGATACTCCCTCGAGAACGGGTAGTGGTTGACTGCTTTCCGGCAAGTGAGAATTTCTTGCAAACATTTCAGCCAGAAGGTTAGCTTTATCAACCGGGTCAGTGAATACATGGTCGTCCTTTAAAAGAGGTGGAATTGAAGAACTAGCATTATCCTTGACTCTTTTAACGAATGACCAGAAGCTCTTGCTACCCCGTGAAGCATCAAGAACTTTAGTACGAAGGCGCTGCTCGTACAAAGCGTTTTCGCGCCTTAGTACTCTGGCACATGAAGATCTCGCCTTTTTGCGCAGCGAATTAGTATCGGCGTTTTTATTATTACGCCAGATACTAAATGCTTCCTCTCTGGATCTGATTGCATTTCTGCACGTCTGATTGAACCAAGACTTAACTTTCGGTTTAATCAAAATTTGCTTAGATGGAATGAAAGTTTTCATTCCCAGCAAAATGATATTTTCTACCATTTTCGCCATGGCATCGACGTTATTGTCTAGAAAGCATAGCTTCCAATTAAAATGCCGGAAAAATTCGTTGAGCTCAGCCCAACGCGCCTTTTCGTACATATATTTTAAACGCCTCGTAGCTGATTGGGAGACGTTGCGAAGATTAGAGAACGAAAAGGTGGCGGAAATGGTACAATGATCCGAGTTACCAAGAGGTGCATTAACACTCACTTCATACTTTTCAGGGTGCGAAGTGAGAAAAAGGTCGAGAGTGTTGCTATTGTGCCCTTCAACACATGAAATATGTGTTGGCTCATTCACTAGTTCCGCAAGGTCATTATGCGCGGCGAAAAGCTCAACATATTGGCCTTCTGGGGTTGTGTGGCTCGAATGGTGAAGCCAAGATGAGTTGTGAACATTGAAATCACCAGCAACGACAATTTCACTGTTCGGAAAGCTCTCAAGGATCTTCGAAATTGAATCGGAAAGGGAATCGAAGTGGGATAAGGTTTTATCCCTTGCCGCGTTTGGACTTCTGTAAAGAAACCCGAAATGTAAATAGTGCGTCCTGATTTTGAATTTAACCCAAAGACAGCTAAATTCAGGATCAGACGTGCCTAATGGTTGCTGGCACTGGTACACAACTTCATTACGTATGTATATTGCAAGACCCCTGTGTAAATTAAAAAGTGATAGGAGGTGATAACCAGGTATATGAAAATCCTGTGGATCAGAGTCTTCAGACACCTGGGTCTCACATAAGGCGAAAACATCCGGCCGATGGAGACAAATGTGAGCATACACAGAGAAAAAATTGGACCTTAGCCCCCTAATGTTACAGAAGTCAATTCTGAATTGACCTACCATAACAGTATACAAAACCCAAATCGGACGCTCATTTTGCTATGCTGATACCAATGGTATTAATTACTGTCGTTAGAGTGCTCAGTGACCAGTGCTATGCCTTCGCCAATGAACAGTCAAACAGCAACCAACACAACGGCATCAGCACAACAAATGGTTTTTATTTATTTATGTTTTTTTTTTTTTTTTTTGGAAAATATGGAGCGGCTGACACTAACTTGGAGCCATAAAAGCCCTGGGCTGGTCATTTATTATAAATAATTTTTTTGATTATAATTAATTTTTATTTTTTTATTTTGTGTCACGGGGTCCGCACTATTCACTGTGCCAACACTGGTGCCCGTTAATTATTGTTTTGAGTTTTGTTCTTATTTCTTTGTTTTGAAGTTTTATTATTATATTAAGTATATGTATATGTATATTGGAATGTATGTAGCTTTTTTTTTTTTTTTTTGTTTTTGTACAGAAATATGCAGTGTAAAATTTTTATTTTTTATTTATTTATTTTTTTTTAAGTATATATGTAAGTATGAATGTATGTATGTGTGTTATGGCGTTTTTTTGTGTATTTATTTATTAAAGTATTTCCACATAAAAAAGGAGTAGAAAAAAAAGAAATATGTTTGACGACAGAAGAGAAACTGGACGACACGCGGACAACATGTTTACACAGCAAAGAACAAAACACTACTGCTTGTAGGGATTCTGTGTTTAACTTCATTCATGAAAGTTAAGTCGTCTCCCTTCTTATAAAATATATCTGAAAACTCATTCAATAGTTTTTTAACTTTAATATTTTCCTCCTTGTTCAAATGTTCTAAGCTCAACTGTTTCTCCAATCCCAATTCATCCAGATGATGTAATTCGGGTAGCCTTCCTATATCATTTATTTCGTGTTTACTTAATATTTCATGTTTATCTTCATTCTGACCCTCAAAACACAAAGGCAATTCCTGATTATTTATTATTATGCTTATTTTCTCATAATCTATAACTGAGTTATTATTCCTCAACAGATGTGTTCCAAAGATTCCATTAAAAATGGGATGAAAATTATAAACTTTAAAGGTTACATCCGCTTTCAAAACAATTTGAAGGGCATTCTTCTTTATTCTTGCTTCTTCTTTTATTTCCAAACATCCTGAAGCCGTTCTTATTTGTAATGGTGTTTTTAAAGAAAAAAATAAATATTTTGGACAATGGTCCCTTTGGATTAAGTTCTCGGTGGAACCGGTATCTATTAGGATTCTTGTTGTCCGTTGGTTTTGTTTAAACAAAATATAGGGTAATCTGAGTTCGGTGGGTCTTTCACCCGAGAGGCCACAAAAGGAAAATTTTGAGAATGATTATTTAAGTAGTGGTTTTGTCTGGTTTGTCCACTTACGTCCATAGGTTCCGGTTTTGGGTATTCATTCTGTCTGGGACAACCGTTCTGATAATTTTGTCTATGATAACTGTGCTGATAATTTTGACTAGGGTAACCGTTCTGATAATTTTGTCTAGGATAACTGTTCTGATAATTTTATGGTCTATTAGGTTTTGGGATGTGGGGATTTCTGTTAGGGTTTGGATATCAATTGTGATTAGGAAAGTGTTGAAAATTTTTATTTTGGTTATTATTTGTAACTTTTTTTACATTTTCAATGAGATTTGCTTGACCCAGTTCATGAAGAGCCATCTCTAAGGAATGTGGTTTCAAAGCGCATAACACTGTTTTTAAACTTAAAGCCAACTTATTAACAAATATTTTCAAAGCTGTACCGTTATTATGATTGATTTCCGCACCATTTCCGTCCAATTTACGCCTTTGGCTTAACAAAGAGTTTCAACTCGTGCAGTGTACAGACGCGTTTTTATAATCGTCGCAACTGAATATTAAAAATTTATTAAAAGAAAATTCACAAAAAAAAAATATATACAAAAACAAAACATTTATTAAACAGTTATCTTACTGGTTTTATTTTATTTTTTGCTTGTGTGTAAATACATAAATATTTGTATACGCCAACTCATAAGTGAACACAAAAAAGAGAACTCTGAATGAGTTCACCTTCTAACAACAACAATAAACCTACAAGCAGTAGGAATGTACAATATATAACTTTGGTTGCTAACGACGACAAAAAAAATGAAGTAAACACAAACCTGAATACTACACAAAACACAAATACTCGTGCGCGATCATTATCTTTGAACATGTTAAATATCGATCAAGAAGCAACAACAATTGCACCTATTAGCAAACTTGTCAGCTTAGCTGTACAATCAAACAAACAAACAATAAATACCCAGGTGACCAACGTGCACAAAATTGTAAATGCAGTGAGTGAAAATAGTGATAATAAAATCCAAACTGGTATGGACAGATACTGTAGTGTATGTACATCACTATGTGCTAAATTTTTGTACACTGCTGTTTGTCGTGCAGTTGTAATATGAACTATTTAATAAAGTAAACAAACATTCTTTTATTGGCCTTGAATGAATAAGCGTACTGTCAGCAAGTTTCACGGAGTTCATTAACGTATAGGGATTTTTAAACAAAATTGATTTCGTGGGATAGTGCTGACATAGATAATAATTTAGAATAAATTTTAGTATATAAGCTGAGACAAAATTCAATAAACTTTAGAATTAATTTGACAATCAATCAAAATTGAAGTCTATTATTTTCTCAAAACAAAATCGGCACTTCTGGTGCTGAAGAAAAGCGGCTGCAGAGCTCAGTAAATACTTCAAACATTAAAAACACACACTCACTACATGGCGATCCTGCCAAACAAAATTTGCGTTCTTGTAAAATAATATTTTTTTTTAGAAAACAAAATTTTTTTTTATCCTGCTAAAACAATATTTTATTGAAAAAATTTTTTATCCTGCCAATCTAAATGAGTCCTGGAGAATCCACACAAAAAAAAATATATTTTTGAGATCCTGTTTGTTTTCCTTTTTTTAAATAAATTTATTTTTCTAAATGACTCAAAAAGAAGTCAACGAAATTTTCGAACGCTGGCAAAAAGTTCTACAAGAGGAGTACGTTCCAGAAGGAAAGATTTTTTTTATCCTGCTAAAATAATGCTGCTGCTGTTATTCATTCAATAAGGAACCACTACAAGAAATAGACATACATAAAGGAAATAACAGAAATTTTGCAAATCATCGTTATAACAACATCGACAAAATTTAAAAAGCGTGAACATATTCTAAGCTATAGCGTCGTCTGTTTCGTACAGTTGTTAAATATTAAATTTTATATTATTATAATATTAATAACTAATTAATAATTAATTATAAAAAAAGATCTTATAGAAAACAAACAAAATATGAAACCATACATATATACATACAAAGCTCTTAGAATCAATTTTATATACTTATATATAAATATAAATAGAGTCAAGAAAAGAACATAAATGAATGAAGATTAATTTTTAAAAAACATCTAAAAAAGAAATTTTTTTATATACATAAACTTTACTATATACTACCATTAAAACAACAGTTGCAAAAACGGAGAGTAATTAAATGAAAACATTAATTTATAATTAACAATACGAAAAACAAAATACAAAAATTAGTTAATCATGATGTAAACCAACTGCTAAAAAAAAAAAAAAAAAAAAAAAAAAAAAACCTGAAATATAACAAACGAAAAAGATTAGCAGAAGTTATATTGATTTTTGTTGTCTTCGGTTTGGTGGTATTTGCCAAAGTTATTAAGACTTGGCATAAGTTTTCGCTTTTTGAAACGACGTATATAAGTTTATATATGAATTTTGTTATGATTAAAATAATTTCAAAATTACTTTTTAGCTAAAAATGTTCTTTATTTATTTTTTTATTACAAGGTAACTTTTAATGTTAAAGCAAAGAAAACAAATGTGTCTGCATGTAAAACTATTAGATTTTTAGAATACCGCAATGGATTACATTTAAAACAATTTAAATTAAATTTAACTACTACAGACATATTCATTATATAGTTAAAAACCTACAGTTAGACATTTGCATATATAGTTAAAACGTTAATATATAAAATTAAATATGTATAACTAAATATAAAGAAAGTAACTTTCAATTGGACAGAAGATTGCCAAATAGCATTTGAGACACTAAGAGACAAATTAAAAAACCCGCCTATATTACGATATCCGAACTTTGACAAAACATTCATTTTGACGACAGACGCTTCAAATGTAGCTCTGGGAGCAGTCCTTTCACAGGGTGAAATCGGAAACGATTTACCCATATCATATGCAAGTAGAACATTAAATAAAAATGAGAAAAATAAATCACTAATTGAAAAAGAATTATTAGGTATTCATTGGGGAATACAATTTTTTAGACCATATCTTTATGGTAGAAAATTTACCGTAGTCACAGACCATAGACCTCTTATTGCTTTGTTTACCCATAAGAACCCGTCTTCAAAATTGACCAGGATTAGACTTGAATTATCAGAATATGACTTTGATATAAAATATAAGAAGGGAGCGAATAATACAAACGCAGACGCTCTATCGCGTGTAGAAATAAACTCACAAATATTAAGAGACATGATTCCAATCTATGTTGATGAAAAAGAAAAGAAAACCTTGGCAATAACAAGAAATATGTTTAACAACGAAATGAAAAATAAAATTAATAACGAAATGAAAAATAAATATAATGAAGATGAAAATAAAAAGAACGACTGCATATCTCGAAAGGAGATTGATCACCTCCATATGTGGGAATGTACGTCAATAAATAATATTAAGGGTACCCAAAAGATTGAATTTATATATGATAATAAGCTGCAGCAAGAATTAAAAAATTAACTAAAAGAGAAGAATGATAGAATAACGCGCATAATATGCAATAAAAGCGAAAATCCTATGTTTTCAGGAACATTTATGGAGAAACTTTTATTGAGATTGAGGAAATTGAAATTTAAAAAGTACGTACTATATGATAATGATGAAATATTTAAATATATAACGGCCGAAGAATTGAAGGAAAAGTATAACAATATAAAGAAAAACGATATCGAAATAATTATATACAGAATACCAAGAGATATAAAAGATAATATAACACAATATAGATTGATAAAAGAATTTCATGACTCACCACATGGAGGACATTTTGGAATTAGGAAAACACTTTCCAAACTAAAACAAAGATATATATGGAAAAATATGAACAAAATGGTTAGAAAATACATAACAACATGTGATTCATGCCAAAAACATAAACAGATAAGAAATACAAAAGAACCCTTTACTATAACAGATACACCATCACACGGTTTCGATACTGTTGTAATGGACACAGTTGGACCATTAAGATCATCCGGACAATTTAGATACATACTTACAATGCAGTGCGAACTGACAAAATATGTTGTTGCTTGTCCGATTGAATCTAAAGATGCCAAAACAGTCGCGAAAGCTTTAATAGAACATATTGTATTAAAATACGGTTTATTTAACATTCTCAAAACAGATAGAGGGAACTGAATTTACCAACGAAATAATGAGAGAGATTTGTGTATTATTAAAAATAAAACAAAATTTCTCAACACCTTACCATCATGAAACTTTAGGTACAATAGAACGAAATCATCGCGTTCTAAATGAATATTTTCTAAATTTTGTAGATGACAATAGTTGGCATGAGTGGATACCATATTATACTTTTGCTTTTAATACGACACCAAATGTCGATACAGACTATTCTCTGTTTGAACTAATTTTTGGTAGACTTCCTAGACTGCCAAACGACACTTTAAGTGATACTAGAAAGATTTATAATACTGACAACTATTTAAATGAACTAAAGATTAGACTTCACATCTCATTACAAAGAGCAAGAGAGATAATTCTCGAAGTAAAAAGAAAAAGAAAATTAGAATCTGAAAAGAAGCAAAATAGAATAGATCTTAGAATAGGAGATTTAGTTTTAGTTAAAGTTTTAAATAAAAAAAAGTATTAACCTCCATACAAAGGCCCATACAAAGTATTAGATATAGAAGATATAGAAATTGATAATAAAACAAAATTAGTACATAAGAACAATCTAAAAAAATATTTGAAGTGACAAACAACAATATATATATATATAAGAACTTAAAATTTATTTTTGTAGACACATACATAAGTATAATTATATATACATAAGCAAAATATCAAAACATTTTTTACGTTTATAAAGTTTAATATTACATCAACAATTGTTAATTTCTTTCTATAAAATTACAATTTTTTTTAGTTATTAATATTTAAGATATAGTACGTAACGTCTTGTTCAGCCAAAGTATTTGTTTTTCTTGTTTCATTTTTAATAATACCCAAAACCAATAAGGGTGAGGGTGTAGTGTATGTACATCACTATGTGCTAAATTTTTGTACACTGCTGTTTGTCGTGCAGTTGTAATATGAACTATTTAATAAAGTAAACAAACATTCTTTTATTGGCCTTGAATGAATAAGCGTACTGTCAGCAAGTTTCACGGAGTTCATTAACGTATAGGGATTTTTAAACAAAATTGATTTCGTGGGATAGTGCTGACATAGATAATAATTTAGAATAAATTTTAGTATATAAGCTGAGACAAAATTCAATAAACTTTAGAATTAATTTGACAATCAATCAAAATTGAAGTCTATTATTTTCTCAAAACAAAATCGGCACTTCTGGTGCTGAAGAAAAGCGGCTGCAGAGCTCAGTAAATACCTCACCGTCAAAACCCACACTCACCACAATACATAACCGTGCTAAAAAGGGGAAGAAGTCCCAAATCAGCTGAAATAGCGTCAACGGCAAAAATGCCCAAAGATGGGAAAAATAATATTAAACATTCTGAAAATCGTTTTGCGATTTTGAATGAACAAGTCGATGAGGACACAAGTACAACAAGGTCCACTAAACCACCGCCGATATATTTAAGAGAACAGAACTCTAACCTTTTGGTAAAAAGCCTTATCTCATTAATTGGAGAAAATGAGTTCTATGTAACTCCAATTAAGCGCGGCAAAATCAACGAAACTAAAATTCAGGTAACACAAGAAAATAATTATAGAAAAATTGTCTCAGATTTTGAGACTAAAAACAAAAACTTTTATACATATCAACTGAAGAGTGCCAAAGGCCTAACAGTAGTTATAAAAGGAATAGATTCAAGCGTGGATCCGGAAGAGGTAAAGTCTGGCCTTGAAAATAGTGGCTTCAAAGCCAAAAATGTTTCAAACATTAAGAACAGGGAAAAAATCCCCCAACCTATTTTTAGAGTCGAGCTACAGCCAGGCGACTTGAAAATTAAAAAAAATGAATCGCACCCAATCTATAGCTTAAAATACTTGTTGCATCGAAGAGTTACCGTTGAGATGCCACATAAAAAAACTGGACCTATCCAATGCATGAACTGTCAAGAATTTGGCCATACCAAAACTTATTGCAATTTGCCTACCGTTTGCGTTGTATGTGGCGAGTTACACAGTACCGCTAACTGTGACAAAATAAAAGGTGATACCAAAGCAAAAAAATGCAGTAATTGCGGCGGAAACCACACTGCCAACTATAGGGGCTGCCCTCTTTATTCTCTTTTTAAAAATTCGTCGAACAGAAAAACCAATGCTACTCCCGCTCAGCCCAACACTCATTTAAACTACCCACAGTTACCTCAACCGTCGTCTAGCCATAATCAATACTCAAATGTTTTAAAGTCTAACACGACTCTTACTCAACTAAAACCTAATAGTCAATCTTCATACGCTAATATTTTAAAGAGTAACCAGATTCCGGCGCAAAAAACTGTACCAGTAAATGAAGAATCAGGGCATAATTTTAGTCGTATTGAAGCCTCGATAGAGATCCTAATACAAACAGTAAATACATTTACTCTCAACATGTTCTGTATGATGCAGGAAATGTTGAAAATGCAGTCTACCTTGTTGCAGGCTGTATTGAAAAAACCATGAACTTAAGAATCTGTTTTTGGAACGCAAACGGCATCTGCCAACATAAAAATGAAATTGAATATTTTCTTCTGGATAAACAAATCGATGTTATGCTTATCTCAGAAACTCACTTGACGTCCCGAAGCTATTTTCGAATTAGTGGATATAATTTCTACGACACCAAGGATCCTCAAGGTAGAGCTTGTGGTGGCTCTGGAATCCTAATAAAAACTCGAATAAAACACTACCTACTAAATGACCTTCGTGAAGAATATCTTCAAGCAACGAACATCTGCATTGAAAATTTTTATCAAAAGCTTGTGATATCATCTGTTTACTCTCCTCCCAGGTTTTCAATTTCAGAGAGTCAATATACCGCATTTTATACAACACTGGGGTCACGTTTTCTAGCAGCTGGTGACTACAATGCTAAACACACATTTTGAGGCTCACGTTTAATCAGTCCTAAGGGTCGTGTTTTGTTTGACACAATTTCAAAAATGGGCTTGAATGTAGTTTCAAGTGGTCAGCCAACATATTGGCCAACGGATCGTCAAAAAATTCCTGATGTTATCGACTTTGGGATTATGAAAGGCGTGCCCAGCGAAATGATTGAATTAGAAGCGTCTTTGGATTTGTCTTCAGATCACTCGCCTACTATTATCACTATTTACTCACACACAACTGCAACACCTACATGTGATTTACCGCTGACACCTGCACGTATTAACTGGCTGAAATACAAAAAATATTTGAGTGCTCATTGCACGGAAAATATGCCATTGAGAACACCTGCTGACATAGAAAACTCTATTAGGTTGTTTGAAGCACATGCTAAACAAGCTGCTCTTAATGCTTCTTCAATTCAACCAAATCAACAAGCGAGATTTAACAACATTTTTTGTGCAGACATAGAAAGGCTATTGACTGAAAAACGGAGAGCTCGACGAGAATGGCAACGTTACAGATCGCCTCAGCTAAAATTACGGCTTAAGGAGTGTACCAAACAGCTAAGAAAAGTTTTACAATCACAAAAAACAGCTTCGCTGCAAAAATTTCTGCAAGAACTCGATGCAACACCATCAACAGATTATTCGCTGTGGCGTGCAGCCAGAGGACTTAAAAAGCCGGTGATATGTAAACCTCCATTACGAGCTTCAAATGGTGACTGGGCAAGAACTGATGCGAAAAAAGGTGCTCTTTTTGTTAAACACTTAGAAAAAGTATTTACTCCAAATATTTCTGCTGATATTATTGAACTGCCACCAGTCGTCGCTTTACCAGAAATTCCGCTAAGATTTAATATTCTGGAGATTGAAAAGGCTATTACAAGTCTTAACTCAAAAAAAGCCCCAGGTATTGATGAAATAAGTAACAAAATGCTGCAAGAATTGCCTTTCATTGCAAAAAGAATTATACTATTCATCTTTAATAGTATTTTACGACTGCAATACTATCCGGCAGAATGGAAGGTTTCGATGATTACTATGATACCAAAGCCCGGTAAGGATCATACAAAGGTTGAATCCGATCGGCCTATCAGTCTATTGTCCAATATGTCGAAACTTTTTAAAAAACTGTACATGAGCAAGCTGATGCCTATACTGACTAGAAGTGGATGCATTCCAGATCATCAATTCGGTTTTCGCAGTCAGCATAACACTATTGAACAAACTCACAGACTTGTGAACGTAGTTAGAGACACCTTTGAAAAAAAGAAATATTGCTCTGCGCTCTTTATAGATGTTTCTCAAGCTTTCGATAAAGTATGGCACGAAGGTCTTATCCACAAATTAACACGAAATCTCCCCGCAAACATCGTCAAGCTTTTAAAAAGCTATCTAGAGGAACGAAAATTTGTTGTTAGGAAAGGCAATTTTTTAAGCCCTTCGCAGTCGATCGAAGCCGGAGTTCCCCAAGGCAGCATCTTCGGTCCCTTACTTTATTTAATTTATGCCTCTGACTTACCGTTAAGCAATAACATTCATACATCAACATTTGCCGATGATACAGCTTTTTTAAGCGTCCATGAAAATCCAGTAGAAGCCTCCATCAACTTACAAGGGTATATATCCAAATTGGAAAAATGGCTCAAACAATGGCGTATAAAAGTTAACGAGCAGAAATGTGTACACGTCACTTTTACGTTGCGAAGGGAAACATGCCCGCCTATACAAATCAACACCGAGACTATTCCGCAAAATACTGTAGTCAAATATCTAGGCGTTCACCTTGACCGCCGTTTAACATGGAAATCGCATATAGACGCAAAGTTGATGCAAATGAAATTAAAAGCAGCCCAAATGAATTGGCTTATGGGTAGAAATTCAATACTGAGCCTAGACTGTAAACTTCTACTATACAACGCGATCCTGAAACCAATATGGTGCTATGGAATCCAGCTATTGGGCACTGCCTCAGCATCGAATGTAGAAAAAATTCAGAGGCGACAAAATAAAATTCTACGTACAATAACTGCAGCCCCCTGGTATGTCAGAAACCATAGAATTCATAAAGATCTAGACGTTCCGTTGGTAAAGACAGTATTTTCGAAACACGCGAAAAAATACATTAAAAAACTTGAGTTGCACCCAAACCCACTTGCGCGCAATATTCTAGAGTATAGAGGCCACACCCAGCTTAGGAGGAGGGACACTCTTTCTATCAGCCGTACACGAGAGATGTAAAACAACAAAAATCAACCGTTGTAACTAAAAATTATGTTTAGCATTGGCTAAACTTATATTTATTATATTTTTTTTTAGATTTAAAATTTGAAAAACTTATTGATGTTTCAATTTATTATTGAAGATTCAATAAATAATATACATATTCAAAAAAAAAAAAAAAAAATAACTGTGCTGATAATTTTGACTAGGGTAACCGTTCTGATAATTTTGACTAGGATAACTGTTCTGATAATTTCATGGTCTATTAGGTTTTGGGATGTGGGGATTTCTATTAGGGTTTGGATATCAATTGTGATTAGGAAAGTGTTGAAAATTTTTATTTTGGTTATTATTTGTAACTTTTTTTACATTTTCAATGAGATTTGCTTGAACCAGTTCATGAAGAGCCATCTCTAAGGAATGTGGTTTCAAAGCGCATTACACTGTTTAAACTTAAAGCCAACTGATTAACAAATATTTTCAAAGCTGTACCGTTATTATGATTGATTTCCGCACCATTTCCGTCCAATTTACGCCTTTGGCTTAACAAAGACAGTTTAGCTTGAATATAATTATAAAATTGGAGGACATCGCTTCTAAATTGAGCATTTCTCATCTCCTCATAAAGTTGTTCGGCAGAAGCCAAACCGCCAAAATTAAGTTCTAGTAAATTTTTTATTTCCTCCCATTTTGTGAAATGGGGATGTATTTCCAACATTACTCTAGCCCTACCATTTATTTTACCTTTGATAAGGGACAGGAACATGCGCTGAGCTTCCGGTGTGTACTGTTCCATCATAGGGATTACATTGTTGATACCCTCCAAAAATGGGTATAATTCCTCCTTTCTTCCATCAAAGTCCCGTGTTAGGCCCAAGAATTTTAAAGGATCAATTTCTCTTCCCATCATTTGTTGAAGATGTGGTTGTTGAAACTGTGCTTGTTGCTGTAGTTGTGCCTGTTGCTGCTGCAATTGTTATAGCTCCTATTCCTGCTCCATTGCTGATGTTGTTGTTTCCCGATTATCGTCAAACGCTCCTCTTCCTCTCCGGGATCTATTATCTTTGATGTCCACTATGTTAATTTATTCGCAGCTCAGACAAAATTCTTTGCCTGGTGACACAATCACTTGAACTTCTTTCTTTTTTTTATCTTTTCCTTCGATTTTTGATAATTATTAACGTTTTATTATTATAATTGTAAGTTTCAAATCACTTTTCCTTCGCAATTATATTTTTATTTCTAAATTTATTTTAACTCCTTTCCGTGGAGTATGTTTATAACCATGGAGGGACTCTTGAGTGTCTCACAGTTTATTTATTTTATACCCTTTTGCGTAGGATATTTATTAAACCCTTTTACGTAGGATTGTTTTTTACGGAATTAAATTACTTCTTTGTTATATCCCTTTGCGTAAGATATTTAACAAAAACAAATATTTTTTCCGCTTCCTTTTTTAGTAGGATATTTTTTACGGATAGATAATATTTCTTATCCATCTCACCGACTGCGCCAATTTTAATAAAACTATAAGTTTTGAGTTGTGATTAATAACTAAAAATTCTTTATTAAAAATATCTTATTCTAACTTAAAAATATTACGAATCAACTTCAAATTGTTTATCAATTGTACAATCCGAAATCTGACTCTCACTTCAATGAATATGAATCTAAATTCAATAAAGATAAAATGAATTAAAATTTAAATCTAATGTTTATGTTATTTTTTATTTGAAAAGTTCATATTACAATTAGATATTTGTCATAATTATATGTGTTGGGTAAAACTGATGCATATGAATCTACATATATTTGCATATATATCTTCATTTTTTTTCTTTTACTATCGCAAGGTCAGAACCTTTTCTTGTTTTGCTACTTCTTAATTTTTAATTTTATTAGTTTTGCTAGAAATTGTTGCCGTATTTAATATATTATAATATTTTATTTTTATACTATTATCAATAAGTTTTTCAAATCTTAAATCTAAAATGCATTAATATATGTTTAGCCAATTCTGATTTTTGTTGATTTACATCTCTCGTGTACGGCTGAGAAAAAGATTATTGCTCCTTTTCAACCTGGTGTTGCGCGCAAGTGTATTTGAGTGCAACTCAAGTTTTTTATATATTTTTTCGCGTTTTGAAAATACTGTCTTCACCAATGGAACGTCTAGATCCTTGTGAATTCGCTGATTTCGGATGTTTTGTCGTTTTTGAATTTTTTCTACATTCGATGATAAGGAAGTGCCCCATAACTGGATTCCATAGAACCATATTGGTTTAAGGATCGCGTTGTATAATAGAAGTTTACAGTCTAGGCTTAGTATAGAATTTCTTCCAATAAGCCAATTCATATGGGCTGCTTTTAATTTCATTTGGATCAACTTTGCATCTATGTGCGATTTCCAGGTTAAACGACGATCGAGATGACCGCCCAGATATTTGACTACAGTGTTTTGCGGTATAGTCTCGTTGTTGATTATTATAGACGGGCATGTTTCCCTGCGTAACGTCAAAGTGACGTGTACACATTTCTGCTCATTAACTTTTATCTGCCATTGTTTTAGCCATTTTTCCAGTTTTGATGATGGATTAGGGGGAGCCGACAGTCTGACTACAGCACTAGAAACTCAACTCATTTTTCGATGAAAATTTCATCTTAAGAGTTGGAGGCAGGCTCGAAGAGTCGACTTTGCCAATCAATTCAAAACATCCAATGCTCCTACCGTATAATGGCATAGTCAGCAGACTAATTTATGAGTCAATACACAAAGAAAATAAACATTGCGGAGCCCAAGCCCTCCTTGCAGCCGTCCGACAACGGTTTTGGACCATCAAAAGAAAGCACTTAGCACGAGAAACCATTCATAAATGTGTTTTCTGTGCAAGATCAAGCCCAAAACTGCTTAAGCAGATTATGGGAAATCTACCGGCAACAAGGGTAACCCCAGCAAGACCATTCATAAATTCCGGAGTTGACTATTGTGGTCCTATATGGGTTCACTTCAAAACCCGAGGGAAACGACCACAAAAAGCATATATTGCAGTATTTTGCTGTTTCACCACGAAAGCAGTACATCTAGAACTCGTCACAAACCTTATAACAGAGGCGTTTATCGGAGCACTAAAACGATTCATCAGTCGCAGGGGGCACTGTCAGAATCTGTACTGCGACAACGCAACCAATTTTGTCGGAGCTCGAAACCAGCTAGCGGAATTATCAACAGCCCTCTTTACTACAACAGCTTAAGAAACAATCCAACGGGAATGTGCGAGTAAAAACATTACTTTCCATTTCATCCCTCCACGAGCACAGCATTTCGGAGGATTAT
Source organism: Lypha dubia (assembly GCA_947311025.1). NCBI lineage: Eukaryota > Metazoa > Arthropoda > Insecta > Diptera > Tachinidae > Lypha > Lypha dubia. Next base: position 75,245,360 of record OX371260.1, read on the forward strand.
GGGAGGCAGCAGTTCAGTCAGCCAAAAAACTATTAGTCAAAGAGCTGGAAACTGCGTCCTTAACGTATGAAGAAATGGAGACTGTGGTCATAGAGGTCGAGGCTATTCTTAATTCCAGACCTATTACAGCACTATCAAATGACCCTTATGATGCAGCTGCTTTAACTCCTGGCCAATTCTTGATTGGAGAACCTCTCACGGCACTTGTCGATGCAACAGCACAATCGACATCGGCATCACTCGCCAACCGTTGGGAGCTGGTATCAAAAATCAAGCATCAATTCTGGAAACGATTGTCCCACGAGTACCCCACTGAACAGCGCAACAAATGGCAATCCAGGTCTCAAGGCTTACAAGTGGGTGCTATAGTTATAATCAAAGATAGCACTCCTGTCATGACTTGGCGACTCGGGAAAGTGATCGAAACATTCCCTGGGCCCGATGGCATCGTCAGAACGGCAACGGTTAAAACATCTACTGGTATCATTAAACGGGCAATTCATTTACTTGCACCACTTCCTCTGGACATACCCCCAACCACTACTGGCAGTGAACGTGCAGAAAACAGTCCTCTTCTCACAGGAAACCATCAATCCGCCAACCCAAGTAAAAAGACTAGCTCTGGACTCAAAAGAAACCAATCCTCCACTGACAAAACTGCTACGCCATCCCCAAAGCAAAAGAAAAATTAAAGGCCCACCTACAATACCAACTCCAGAGCCATGGCCAAGATTGAATTGGGATATTGCTGTAGAACCATAAGCTTAGATATCCCGCACACATATATGATAACAAGACGCATTTCGTTCATTTTTTAATACCACTGTATTATGTTGCACCCCCTGGGGGCCGCAGTATGTTAATTCTTTATGATTTTTTTTGTTTGTTAACAAATTAAAAAGAATCATCATTCGAATTAATCCACAAATATTTATATTTCTTGTTTTACTTAACACGCGCAAACTTATTGTCTACGTTTTATTCAAAGCGTGAGATTCAATAAGTCCGCCGGATTTTTTTTTTGATTTTAAATTTTGTTTCTTTTACATTTTTTTTTTGTTACCGTTTAGTTCCAGACAGAATGAAATTGGATATTTGTCTTTTATTCTGCTAGAGCTGAATGTGTGAGAAAAATTTATTATAACGGCAGCATATGAATGAACGATTTCCGTCTACCAGCAAATATTTCTTTCTTTTATTTTTGTTTTATTTTGTCTACATTGCACTTTATTTATTTATTTGATAATTTGCAATTTAATTTTATTATATTTTTTGTTTATGTTTTTCTATAGTTTTAGTATAAATAATTTTGAATTTTTAATAAAAATCATCATAACTGATAAATCAATCAACCTGCGTTTTTCGTTAATCCACTACAAATTATTCTTGTGTACCACTTGAATAATTTTAGTATTCTACAAATCTACTTTACACTACAAATTATTCTTGTGTACCACTTGAATAATTTAATATTCTACAAATCTACTCTATAATAGTTTGGTGAACCACCAACCTATTAGTCCCTTTAATTATAACCTATTTATTCCGTTAAGCAAAGCAAACGAGCCTATGCATTAACAGTAGTTTAACTTACTGACTAGTTTTAATATGATTAAATAAAATATATGTATTTCCGTTTCGATATTTGCATAAGAGAATGCATTCCATTCATCCGATCAAATTATAAATTGATGAAACAAATTCAATAAGGAATATAATGTAAACTAGATACTACAAATTCAGGTACTACAAAATAAATGGGGAATAATTCAATTAATAATAGTAATGTAAATAATATAAAAACATAATAACAAAACAGGCGATACTTCGATCCATAAAGAAGTATAGACAATATTCTATTTGCCAATTGTTGTTGTGTGGGAAAAACAAGTGCAACGACTTTTGCCGTTACACTGCTCCCCCTCTATTCATTTAAGGTTATGGGCGTACCCAGATGCGCACGAGGCCATTGCGCGTATAGTTGATGCGGTACTTTTGCCCTCGGATTTCAATTATTGTACGCACACGTCTCTGGGATGGTGCTAGGGTGAAGCGTTTCTCGATTTCCTGTCGTAATTCTTCAGGCGCCTGTGAAAGTGATATCTCCCGTGAATTGGTCGGGAGTGGCGGCGCTCTGCCGACCATTGACATTGGAGAAACTGTTAAGGGTGCTACTCTGGCGAATTGCCTTGGAGGCGTGACCAGTGTTCTGGGCGACGTAAATGATGATGATGCGATTAAAAATATTTCCTTTCACGATGGCCGACGATCTGGAGGTAGCGGGGGACTGTTTACATGTGAATGTGCTCTCATTCGAAAATATTGTTCCGTGCTAGTACGTTTGGAACTATCTGTTGGTGATGTGGCTCCCCTTTGTGAAGCGACGCGCTCTGTTTTTGGTGGATCGCCTTCTCCGTTTTCGACTTGTGCTGGGGATGTCGTCGTCTTTGAGGACTATGGTTCGACGGCTGTTTGCTTGATCCTTTTTTAGGTTTTGTCGGAACTTTTCCCGTGACGCATCAAATTTTTCTTGGTTGTTACTCATGATCCGCACTTGTGTACTTTTTTCTTGATTTTTCTTGCCCGTAATCTTTGTGAAACGCTCCCTTCGACGTGGCCTACTCTGTTCGACTTTCCTGGAATGCGTGACAAGACCGGCACAGGTGAGTGTCGTGTTAAAATTGCGTAGGAAGTCAAGGCCTAAAATGACACTTTCTGTCGCTTGGTCCATAATTAGAAATTCGTGCTCTGCGGTCACATTTCCCAAGCGCACGTTATATTTGACAGCCTTCGAGGTCCTCTTGGCCATATGGGGGCTTAGGTGTTAGCTGTTGGATGAGCGTTGGCACGATGAAGCTTCGCGTCGCACCGGTGTCAATGATGGCTGTGACCAAGTTTCATTCGATTATTAATGTTGCCTTTAATTTCTCCTCTCCCCAAGTCAAGTGTGTGTTTTGATTTTGGTTTTTCGTAGCTTTGCTCGGTTTATATGGATGTCGTCCGGTCTTTGGAAAAAGCTCTGTGGACAACATGCGATGGTGTTCCCCTCGATTATGTTGTGCATTACCCGGTATCGTTTCCATATCCGCCGCTAAATTAATAAGTTCTTCCAACGTTGTAAAATCACGCCGGCGGATATACCACTGGTAGTCTGGTAATGTGTTTCTGTAGATTCGTTCAAGTTTCTGGGTAGGATTAAGATCTGTGTGCCTCATTAGATCCTGTAAATTCAGCATATATTCTTTAAATGATTCGCGAGGTTTCTGGGTGCGTTTTCGGATCTCATCCTCCAGCTTTTCAAAGTACCGGGCAGGTAGAAAGAAGTCACAGAAATCTTTTTTGAACATCCGCCACTGGTCCCATTGTTTATTGTTATTTCGGAACCAGCTGAGCGCTTTGTCGCGGAAAAATTCTGACATGACTCTGAGGACGTCATTTAATTGACTTTCGTACATACCGGATAACTCTTCTACTCGCTCTATAAACCCTAGAGGGTCCTTTTCACCATCATACTTGAGGCCCCATTTCCGCACTAGGTCGATTATGAGTACCTTGCTCTCTTTTCCCGTGTTCTGTACATCAAGATTGCACAGCCGTTGGGTTATAGTCTCTATTTTCAGTGGGGATGTATTCTTTGCTGCCTCGGTATCCCGTCGTGGCAAAGACAAGCTGGCACCGGGCGACAGTGAGGAAACTTTCTCGTGTTGTGCCTCGTGGTCGGTTGTTAAGAATTTTGTGAACCGCTTGCGTAATTCTTCCACGGTTCCTGTAGCAGTTTGCTCGAACTCCGCCAAGTAGCTGGTTAGCTCTTCCCTTTTTAGTGAGTATACCCACGTGGTTTTCAGCATTTTGTTTAAGATGGACAAAGAATTATGTGGTGGTAGCCGTTTTTCTACGCAAAATCCCTTTTCGTTGTTACAAATTTTTTTTTGTAGTTGTAGTTGATTTTCGCTGTAAATTAATTAAAAAAATTTTTTTTTTCTTTTTTTTATTTCCGTATATATATATTTTTTTTAATCTTAATTTTTGTTGGATTTAGACATTAAATGTCCCTGCTCGGGCGCCATGTAACGACACGTTTCTTCGCTGGGTGCTGGGTCGTTCGAATGAAATAAAACCACAGTGAACAACTTGGTTTTCTTATACTTTAAAATAATCCTTTATTTAATTTTCTACAGCTTTATATTAATTGTTATGCCGTAACGCCGCCTTACGTGAGTTGTCGCCGAAGGCTGTTTTGGGTTCTACGCTGGCAGTCCAAGATTTAGGGTATGGCACTCTCCTGGGGTAGGATGAAGCGGTCAGTGGGCGGCTGGCCTGTAGGAATAAGCTCCCACACAGGTGAAGCAGCTACCTGACACCGGCACTGGCAACAGAGGAATGGCACTAACGGACATCGCCTGATGGGGGATAAATTTATTGGCAAACCTATAGAGACAAACTCCCGTACAGGCTTCCACGCTTCGTACGCAGATACTGGCAGTGAAGGAAGTACACCAGTGGAGTCTGGACACAGTACAAGAACAAACTCCTCGTATCGTTTTAGTGGCACGTTTAGTTTAAATCACAAACTATTGGTAGGCTATTACCGCACAACCAAAGTGAGTTCTTACCGCTAAGCGAGCTCCCAGCAGACTGACTTCTATATTATTTTGTCTCGCCTTTTATGTCTATACAATTGTCGATACACACGCATACACAGCGTAGTATATGTGTCGTATGCTTTGCATGGTTGTACAGTGAGCGGTTGTATTTTGATGGAGGTATCCATATCTGACATGCAGGGGGCGTTACTTTATCCGTTAATAAAGACGTTATAATTTGAAAGGGTAGTTTAACTTACTGACTAGTTTTAATATGACTAATTTAAATATATTTCCGTTCCGGAATATAATGTAAACTAGATACTACAAATTCAGGTAGTACAAAATAAATGGGGAATAATTCAATTAATAATAGTAATGTAAATAATATAAAAACATAATAACAAAACAGGCGATACTTCGATCCATAAAGAAGTATAGACAATATTCTATTTGCCAATTGTTGTTGTGTGGGAAAAACAAGTGCAACGACTTTTGCCGTTACAGTATATTAAATAAAGTAAGGAACCGAATATACTGCCTTGAGGGACTCCGGCTTCAATCGACTGCGGAGGGCTTAAAAAATTGCCTTCCCTATACGGATATATATATATATATATATATATGAATTTTAATAAAACTATAAGTTTTGAGTTGTGATTAATAACTAAAAATTCTTTATTAAAAATATCTTATTCTAACTTAAAAATATTACGAATCAACTTTAAATTGTTTATCAGTTGTACAATCCGAAATCTGACTCTCATTTCAATGAATATGAATCTTAATTCAATAAAGATAAAATGAATTGAAATTTAAATCTAATGTTTATATAATTTTTTATTTGAGCAATTGCAATATGAAAAGTTCATATTACAATTAGATATTTGTCATAATTATATGTGTTGGGTAAAACTCCCTCGGACGAAGATTGGTTCCCAATTTTTGAAGAACAATTGGGAAACGAAATAATTGTCTTTTTTATTGTCTTTTTAGATTTGAATTTAATGATAAAGTACCCAATGATTAAAATTATTGCAATCATTTTTGATTGTGTCTTAATTCTTTTTTATATCTTATATTTCTAATGTGTTGATACGTTAAATTTTCTAGTGTGAATTCTTCTTCAACATTTATTTGTATTTCTTTAAATAAACTAGGTATTATTATGTATTCACCATACATTTTCCTATCGTACCACTTTCCAAGAATCTGTCTTTTACATTGTTCTATTCTTATAAGAAAGTGTCCCGTCAAGGTTATAGGTATCTCATTACATGTTTGGTTTACAGTTACATTATTCATATTTATAGCAAAGATTAAATTAGAATTCACTTCTATTACATTTCTAGACGGATTTTTCCGATAATTACATTTCATCTTCTTTAAACTTAATACATTTTCAATACAGCTATCTTTTAACATGGTTAAATTCTTTTTATAATTGGTTTCGAAATATATAACATTATCTTTAGCGATATACGTATGCACTTTTTCAATCAACTCCAAATTATTGTTATTTGGGACTGGTTGGGTAAATAAGGTTTCATAAAATTCATGTGTTAATTGGAAAATTTGAATGATAAAGAGGATATTTCGTTCATTTGTTGCCACGGCTATTTTAATATTTTGCAACTTTTCAAAAGTTATGTCATGCTCTTCTATTTCTTCATCGGTTAATATATTCTGACTTAGGAGCCTAAACTTGATGTCAAAAGTATTCGTTCAACTTTGTCAATTATCTTTTCTAGTATTGTTATCTGAAAGGCAACCTTTGTCTTTTGTATTTCTAATTCTTCTTTTTTAGTCTGATTATCAACTGCGACGTATTCTAAATACATCTTCCTACTTTCAGTTTCATATATTTTAGTCAATTTGGTCAACTGTTCATCAAAATGTAGATTTATCTGAATTTGACTATTAGACTGTTGAATTGCATTATGTGTATTGGATTCTATAGTTCTTAATTTATTTTCTATTTCTTGCCTATCTTCATTGTCCATTGTTCCGGATAAGTATTTTAATCCCGTTCCTAAAATATTAAGAAGTCCTCGTCTCTGTCTGTGTAGAACAAGCGTTTTCAGGGATGTTTTCAAATGTTGCAATTCTTGATCTATAAAATCGTCGTTCAAATCAATGGCATTAACCTCCATTTTCTTTATATATTTTTCATACTTTGTAACATTAAATACATGTACAATATTTTGATACTCTCTAGTAAGGTGTCTCTTACCAAAATTTGCAATAGCGAATCCATTTCCTGTACTCAGGTCTGTAAATTCAATTTTCTGGCGTGCGTCATGTGAAGTGTGAACATCATTAGTAACATCAACCAGAACATCTTCCGGGAGTGCATCATTGGTATGTTCATCGGAATGGTCAACCAAAACATCCAATGAGCTGAAATTATTTTACGCTCGAATTAACTGATCTTTAAAAACATTTTGGTTTTTATTTCTATATCTTTTGTCAGTAATTTTTACCAAAATGACCTTTTCGTGCCAAGTATCCGTTTTATGCGCTCTAAAATCTTTTTTGAAGTTCTCATTCACTGGTTTATCCCTTCTATTTCTATTCAGGTATGCCAAATTTTTCCCTTTCCTCAACTAAATTGTTTCATTATTTTTTCGTTTCCTATAAAATTATTTTGAAAATGAATTTCTATTGGTTTCTTACGAGTTGTTAAGTGGAAGGTGTTAGTATAAATTAAATTTGCTTGAATGGGCAAATCTATGTTATAAGCTATGTCGGATGTTTCTTCTCTCTTTCTTAAAATCCTTATATTTTCATTAAGGCTACTATGAAATCTTTCAACGCCTGAATTTCTTGTGTGACGATAAGGAGTACTAAAATGATATTCTACATTATTTTTTTCCAGAAAATCCTTATTAAGAGCGGAATTAAAACCCGGTTCATTGTCCATGATCAATTTTGTCGGGGTTCTCATTAAATTAAAAAGAATAGTAAAATGTTTTATCTAGTTTAATGGAGTTCTTTCTTCAACTTTTTGTACAAGAGCATACTTAAAGAATTTATCAATAATCGTAATATACGTGTCCTTTGCATCTAAAAACCATATATCAGCATGGTAGATGCTGTATGGAGCACTAGGAGTTTCTGTTTTCTCAAAAGGAAGCTTGACAGGATTTCTTTCTATTTTATAGTTACAAATCTCACACTTATTTATAACCTTTGTTATTTCTTTTCTTATGTTTGGGTAATAGTATTTCCCTTTCAATTCCAAGTATGTTTTGTCAATACCAGGATGATTCTTTGCATACTTATGATGTCTCATTATAATTTCTAACAATTTCTCTTTTTCTACATTTTCCAACAATGTATACATATGTCCTATATATGCTCAATTTTTTTATATTTTTCAATTTAATCACCTGGTTTTGAATCATAGTATATAATTCTTCAATATCATAATAAATTACAAAATTTTCCTCCTCCCTGATTATATCAAGGATTTTTCCCAATACCATTCTATAGTCATTTGCGTTGACTCCGAACCCGTACAATTATTTACCAAATTGAATTTTCTCTTCGTACGAATCCTTTTCTTGCTTTTCAATCAATATATGTTTGTTTACAAACTATAAAGGACTTTCTGTCACCCAAATATGATTTAATCCATCATCATAAGCGCTGTGTACAGTTGGTACAGGCGAATTTTGTCGCTTTCTTATTCTGTTCTTCGCACTTTTATGCTGAACAGTATCCCTATCCACCACTCTAAAATTTAGTTTTTCGCTCTTATGTCTTCGTAAAAAATATCTTTTCAAACCCACTTTGCGTTCAAAAGCACCATTGCTGGTTCAAAACCTCCTTTCTTTTGTAAGTTTTTGACATATATCGCACTCAAACAGATTCAACTTTGCACCCTTCCTAGTTTCCGTTTCCATTCCCTCAAGAGTTATTCTTGACAATGCATCAGCCCCTTTATTTTCCTTACCTTGTACGTGACTTATATTAAACTCATATTCGTTAAGCTTGATTTTCCATAGGATCATTTTTGAATTAGGCTCCTTCAAGCCAGCCAACCAAATCAGTGGCTTATGTTCCGTATGCAATTTAAATTTCCTTCCATACAAATAGTGTCTGTTTTGACCACAAGCCCAAACGATAGCAAGTAATTCTTTTTTTTATTACAATATAATTGATCTCGTGTTTATTAAGCGTTCTCGAAGCAAAAGCTATAGGACCATTATTCTGAGACAGCACAGCACCCAATGCGAAGTTGCTGGCATTTGTGGTAAGTATAAACTCTTCTTCAAAATCAGGATACCTCAAAATCATACCGAAGTCAGTATTTTTCTCAACTTTTCGAAAGATTCTCTATAGTCGGTGTCGGATCTGACCGTCCTTTTTGAGTCTCAAAGTGTGTGGCTAAGCTATTTTGGCATAATCCGTCTACCTGCTCAATACCAGCGAGTTCCAAGAAACTTCGCCTCAATTCACGGACGCTGGCTGGGTCCAGGGCCCTGTTAAACTGGTTTCTTGCACGGACGAAGGTCGGTCACCAAACTTAAGGTGGTGATCGACTCTCTTGGCGAGGTGTGGCCTGGCGCGAGCTTGGAGTTGGTCCCGGTAAACGAAATTCCTCGTAGACCGAGAGCAGTTGCGACCATTCCGGCAGAGCCGCATGACCCAGAGGCTATCCTAGGCATCTTTCGTCGTGCGAACCCTGACCTACCAACCAGTGATTGGCAGGTGGTCAAGGTTTTTGGGGCGGAAGGTGATCGTTGTCCTGAATAAGGAGACGTTGCCTCTACTTCGGGACATACGGGGCCTGGTCTTCTATGGTTTTATGGGAATCAGGCTCAGTGTGTACCGCGGTGATGGCGAACGCGATCCCGACAACGCTAGCGGCCATGTGAAGGAGCTGGCACAAACAACATCGGACAAGCCAGCCGGTACGGAGGTCATAGGGTACTCTACGGAATCGGTCACTTCAGGAGGTTCCCAATCAACAGCCGGTTTGGTTGGGGATCTCCTGGAGGGACGCATTTTTGGAGATGACGAGGACGCACTCCTGAACCCGAGTAAGGGTGATGCCGAGACAAATGCCGTCTATGACTCCGACGCGGACAATGGCGAAAGTGCTACAGGTTAATCTGCAGCACTCTAAGGCAGCATCAGTTGCATTAACCCTCCGCCTTTCAGAAAAAGGGGAGGACATAGTGCTAGTCCAAGAGCCGTGGACCAAAAACGGCAGAATACTTGGACTTAGCACCACTGGCTACAAACTGCTGTATGCAACAAAAACAGGTAACAATGTTAAAAACATTCGATCCTGTATTTTAGCAAAAACAAATCTCAATATCTTCATTCTACCCGATTTTAGTGATGAAGACACTGTAACTGCAGCATGGGAGACAGGAGGATCCACCATATGGATCCTATCCTGCAACATGGCGCATGATTATGCGGACCAACCACCACACAATCTGGTCCACAAAATGGCACACAACGCCAACTTGAAAGGCATACCAATCCTGTTGGGTGCGGACGCTAATGCACATCACCACATCTGGTGTAGCTCAAATACCAACAAAAGAGGTGAGTTTCTATTCGACTTCATTATTGATAAAAACTTAGTAGTGCTGAATCAAGGTTCAGAACCAACTTTTGTAGTCTCAAACAGACAAGAGGTACTAGGCATTACACTTGCGAGACACGCTCATATAATTAGGGACTGGAGGGTCTCACCTGAATGCTCCTTTTCTGATCACCGCTATATTGAATTCAATATTAGCTTAAAAACCGGAAGCACCAAGCTTTTCGTTAATAGGCGTAAAACGAACTGGGAGGAACATAAGAATATCCTCACCAACTCAATTGCACATCCTCCAAACATAGAGGAAGTAGCCGATATAGAAATAGCAGTCAATAATCTAACTAACGCTTTTAAGGAAGCAACAAGAATCTCTTGTAAATCTTCCACACAACGCAAAAATAGTAAACCACCTTGGTGTTCTGTCAGCCTAGAAGAGTCTCGCAGGAGCTGCCGCAGACTCTTTAATGGGGCAAAAAGAACAGGTAACTGGGCTTTTTACAAAGCCTCATTGAATAAATTCAAAAATCAGGTTAGAAACGCTAAACGTAAGTCTTGGAAAGATTTCTTCGGAAATGTGGAATCCCTCTCCGACACTAACAGGCTGCGCAAAATTCTGGCCAAACAACCATCCGTACCTGGATTCATCCAGAAACTAGACGGCAAATGGATCACTAACTCCTTGGAGTCCCTAGAAACCCTAATGGAAACTCACTTTCCGAGCTGCTCCCCTTTTATGGAGGTACAAAACGCGTCCCCTCCTGCCCGGAGTATGACGAACGTAGCAATAACTACTGACAGACTTCACTGGGCTATTAAAAGTTTCCATCCGTACAAATCACCTGGTCCGGACGGAATCATTCCCGCAGATCTACAACACAATTAAGACCTTGTTACACCCTGGCTGCTCATAATATACAGAGCATGTCTTGTCTGGTCCCATATTCCGCAACAATGGACCAAATGCGATGTAATTTTCATCCCAAAAGGGGGAAAAGCATTGCACTCGAAGGCAAAGGACTTTAGACCTATCAGCCTTACATCTTTTCTTTTAAAGACTTTAGAAAGACTGATCGACGTTCATATTAGAACTATAACAATCGACAGAAATCTTTTATCCGCCAATCAACACGCCTACACCAAAGGCAAATCGGTTGAGACGGCGTTACATTCGCTCGTAGGTCACATTGAAGGGTCACTTGAGCATAAGAATTATACTCTAGCGGCCTTCATGGACATTGAGGGCGCCTTTAACAATATCAACGCGGATGCTATTACCCAAGCTCTCACAGAGCTAGGAATAGACCAGTCACTATGTCAAATTCATCAAGAATTTGCTTAAACGCAGAGCCATGACATCTACCATGGGGGAAGCACGCATTACCAGGTACGCCCGCAAGGGTACGCCACAAGGTGGTGTCCTATCCCCTCTGCTATGGAATGTGGCATTAAACGTCCTGCTTAGTAAACTGGAGTCCATGTGCGTCAATACTGTTGCATATGCAGATGATGTGGCAGTGACTATCTCGGGCTTCCATCTTGACACAATTACGCACAGGCTGGAGGATGCACTCAGCGAGGTCTGCAAATGGTGTTCACAGAACGGCCTCAGCGTCAACCCAACCAAAACGGAACTAGTGCTCTTCACTAGAAGATACAAAATTCCCACCTTCACTCTACCCAAAATAAATGGCACTACACTAGCCCTATCGGATAAAGCCAAATTCTTAGGCATTATCCTTGATAATAAATTAACATGGAGAGACAATCTTCATGCTCGCGCAACAAAAGCCGTAGCGGCATTATATGTTTGCAAGAAATTGGTCCTACCTGGGGCATAAATCCCAAGGGGATTAATTGGATATTTGAAACGGTCATCAAACCAACTCTTTTCTATGGTGTAACAATCTGGTGAAAAGCACTGGACTTGGCAACAAACCGACAGCGCATTGAGAGAACTCTCCGCCTAATGGCAATCATGATAACTGGTGCCCTTAGAACTACGCCCACAAAGGCCCTTTTTGCTATGCTGGGCTGGCTTCCAGTCGATCTGTTGGCTAGGAAGCTAGCTCTACGCACTGCGGTGCGACTTAGTACAACTGACGCATGGAAATATCGACCATGGGGTCACGCTAGCATTGTAGAGACCATGGGAACTATCCCTGATCTCATCGACTATTGCATTCCAAGACCTTCCTTTTATAGAGTATTTAACTACTCTCTATCGGAGGACCTCCCCCCTACACCGCACGGGGCCCTACGAGTGTTCACGGATGGCTCCAAACGGAGCTCCAGGGTTGGCGGGGGTGTCTACATTGAAGAATTCGGGATCAGGATTTCCTTCAGACTCCTGGACGAATGTAGTATCTTACAAGCTGAAATACCCGCCATCAAAAAGGCAACAAACTGGCTACGGTACTATAGGATAACAAATAGAGTTATTCATGTTATAACCGACAGCAAACCTGCAATAATAGCAATTTCGGGTGTGTACTGTAGTGTGTTTGACTAACCACTACTGCATGCCGTCTGCATGCAGCAAGTGAAACATAACACTTTTGTTATTGTCCACATTCCAATTGTATGATCAGAATGTATTATGCTGATCATGCATATTCCCACACATACTTTGTGTATGTGTTAGTTTTAAGACATAGAATATTGTAGCATTATTTAGATTGATTAAGAAATTATAATTAAGTTCATAATTGTGCCACAAACTGGACAGTCGCACAAGCGGCTGTCCAGAACATAAATTATAAATAATAAACATCCAAGCATTTTAAATAAATCATTTCTTTTATTACTACATTTAAATGAACAGTGATTTTACATTTATAACAGTACACAACATCCCTCCTTACCCAGGAATGCAGGAAATCACTTAATACAGTGGCTAATTGTTCTAGTGTTACCCTTATTTGGGTGCGGGGACACGGAGAAAACACAGGCAATCTCATCGCTGACAATCTGGCCAGGAGAGGTACAGAGTTGGAGGCCGCTGAAATTGACAATTTCTGTGGTCTTCCGCTCTTGGCCTGCTGGAGGCGAATCGAGAAAGCCCTTATGCAAGAGGCACAAACAAGATGGTTTAATGAACCATCCTGTACCACAGCAAGGACCCTATGGCCTTGCATTGATATCAACAGAACCAAAAATCTGCTGAACTTTCCAAAACCGCAATTGCGCAATCTTGTGGCCACGGTCACGGGACACTGCACCTCCGGAACCCATGCCAGACGCATGGGTCTACCATACAATGAGTTTTGCTCCAGCTGCAATGACGAGGAAGAAGAAGAAAGCATCGCACACCTTCTATGCCTCTGCCCATCTATGGAGGATCACCGCCTCCGCTTTCTAGGCAGCAGATCCTACAGTACCCTCTCCGAGCTCTCAAATACGGAACTCGGTTGTCTTAGCTCCTTCATCAGGAGCAGTGGATGGTTCGCCCAATAGGGGGCTCGACATCCTGGCTGTTCTGCAAGACAACTCCTTGCTTTGGTTTTTCCCACCTGTTTCTGCTTTCTACTCTTTTCTTGCTCTTCTATGGTCTTCCCTCATCTACTCTTCTTCCGACTCTTCTAATCTCCTTTCCTCCATCACTCGTCTTCACTACAGGTAGCACAATGGGACCATATCAGGACCCAAGTGAGCTGGAATCTAATCTTCCATTTACCAGCAGCCTGCTAACCTAACCTACCCTAACCTTGGCATAATCCGGGATAAATTTTTTGTAGTATCCGCTCAATCCCAAAAACGCTTGAAGTTTTTTGTACCGTCCTCGGAAAAGGAAAATCCCTTATACAATCTACCTTTTTAGGATCCGCCTTTATTCCTTCTGCTATTACAACGTGCCCTAGGAAATTAGTTTCCGTTTTCAAAAAATCGCTTTTATTTAGTGACACCTTCAAATTGGCTTCCCTTAACGTTTGGAATATTTTTTTCAAACTATCCACGTGTTCCTGAAGGGAAGTGCCAAATACCAATATGTCATCCATATAGATAACACATATTCTATTAATATATCTTCCAAGTACATTATTCATCATTCTTTGGAATGATGCCGGGGCATTTTTCAGCCCAAATGGCATAGGTTTGAATTCTTAAAGCCCATCGTTATTGGAAAATTAAGTTTTTTCCTGATTACTTTCATCCACTTCTATCTGGTAGAATCCTTTCGTCAAGTCTAACGAAGAAAAGTAGTTCGCCCGTCCCAGCCTATACAAAACGTCGTCAATAACAGGTATAGGATATTTGTCCACTCTCGTCACATCATTCAATCGCCTATTATCTATGACTATTCTCCAGTCCTTATGTCCCAACTTATCCTCTTTTTTCCTCTTAAGTCGTCCCCCTTCTTATAAAATATATCTGAAAACTCATTCAATAGTTTTTTAACTTTTATATTTTCCTCCTTGTTCAAATGTTCTAAGCTCAACTGTTTCTCCACTCCCAATTCATCCAGATGATGTAATTCGGGTAGCCTTCCTATATCATTTATTTCGTGTTTACTTAATATTTCATGTTTATCTTCATTCTGACCCTCAAAACACAAAGGCAATTCCTGATTATTTATTATTATGCTTATTTTCTCATAATCTATAACTGAGTTATTATTCCTCAACAGATGTGTTCCAAAGATTCCATTAAAAATGGGATGAAAACTATAAACTTTAAAGGTTACATCCGCTTTCAAAACAATTTGAAGGGCATTCTTCTTTATTCTTGCTTTTTCTTTTATTTCCAAACATCCTGAAGCCGTTCTTATTTGTAATGGTGTTTTTAAAGAAAAAAATAAATATTTTGGACAATGGTCCCTTTGGATTAAGTTCTCGGTGGAACCGGTATCTATTAGGATTCTTGTTGTCCGTTGGTTTTGTTTAAACAAAATATAGGGTAATCTGAGTTCGGTGGGTCTTTCACCCGAGAGGCCACAAAAGGAAAATTTTGAGAATGATTATTTAAGTAGTGGTTTTGTCTGGTTTGTCCACTTACGTCCATAGGTTCCGGTTTTGGGTATTCATTCTGTCTGGGACAACCGTTCTGATAATTTTGTCTATGATAACTGTGCTGATAATTTTGACTAGGGTAACCGTTCTGATAATTTTGTCTAGGATAACTGTTCTGATAATTTTATGGTCTATTAGGTTTTGGGATGTGGGGATTTCTGTTAGGGTTTGGATATCAATTGTGATTAGGAAAGTGTTGAAAATTTTTATTTTGGTTATTATTTGTAACTTTTTTTACATTTTCAATGAGATTTGCTTGACCCAGTTCATGAAGAGCCATCTCTAAGGAATGTGGTTTCAAAGCGCATAACACTGTTTTTAAACTTAAAGCCAACTTATTAACAAATATTTTCAAAGCTGTACCGTTATTATGATTGATTTCCGCACCATTTCCGTCCAATTTACGCCTTTGGCTTAACAAAGACAGTTTAGCTTGAATATAATTATAAAATTGGAGGACATCGCTTCTAAATTGAGCATTTCTCATCTCCTCATAAAGTTGTTCGGCAGAAGCCAAACCGCCAAAATTAAGTTCTAGTAAATTTTTTATTTCCTCCCATTTTATGAAATGGGGGTGTATTTCCAACATTACTCTAGCCCTACCATTTATTTTACCTTTGATAAGGGACAGGAACATGCGCTGAGCTTCCGGTGTGTACTGTTCCATCATAGGGATTACATTGTTGATACCCTCCAAAAATGGGTATAATTCCTCCCTTCTTCCATCAAAGTCCCGTGTTAGGCCCAAGAATTTTAAAGGATCAATTTCTCTTCCCATCATTTGTTGAAGATGTGGTTGTTGAAACTGTGCTTGTTGCTGTAGTTGTGCCTGTTGCTGCTGCAATTGTTATAGCTCCTATTCCTGCTCCATTGCTGATGTAGTTGTTTCCCGATTATCGTCAAACGCTCCTCTTCCTCTCCGGGATCTATTATCTTTGATGTCCACTGTGTTAATTTATTCGCAGCTCAGACAAAATTCTTTGCCTGGTGACACAATCACTTGAACTTCTTTCTTTTTTTTATCTTTTCCTTCGATTTTTGATAATTATTAACGTTTTATTATTATAATTGTAAGTTTCAAATCACTTTTCCTTCGCAATTATATTTTTATTTCTAAATTTATTTTAACTCCTTTCCGTGGAGTATGTTTATAACCATGGAGGGACTATTGAGTGTCTCACAGTTTATTTATTTTATACCCTTTTGCGTAGGATATTTATTAAACCCTTTTACGTAGGATTGTTTTTTACGGAATTAAATTACTTCTTTATTATATCCCTTTGCGTAGGATATTTAACAAAAACAAATATTTTTTCCGCTTCCTTTTTTAGTAGGATCTTTTTTACGGATAGATAATATTTTCTTATCCATCTCACCGACTGCGCCAATTTTAATAAAACTATAAGTTTTGAGTTGTGATTAATAACTAAAAATTCTTTATTAAAAATATCTTATTCTAACTTAAAAATATTACGAATCAACTTCAAATTGTTTATCAATTGTACAATCCGAAATCTGACTCTCACTTCAATGAATATGAATCTTAATTCAATAAAGATAAAATGAATTAAAATTTAAATCTAATGTTTATGTTATTTTTTATTTGAAAAGTTCATATTACAATTAGATATTTGTCATAATTATATGTGTTGGGTAAAACTGATGCATATGTATCTACATATATTTGCATATATATCTTCATTTTTTTTCTTTTACTATAGCAAGGTCAGAACCTTTTCTTGTTTTGCTACTTCTTAATTTTTAATTTTATTAGTTTTGCTAGAAATTGTTGCCGTATTTAATATATTATAATATTTTATTTTTATATTTTTATACTATTATTAATAATTTTGATATATATTTTTGAGTTACTGTTATACGTTGTACGTATTAGTTATAATCCATTGTAATATTTTCCTGGCCATATGAAGGCTTTTAATATTACAAAATTTTGAGGTTGAAGGTATTAAAGGCATGCATGTACTGAGTGCGTGTACATGTACATGAGTGAGAGTCAAAAGGCGAACCTTGCATTACTTGTGGCCACTGTAGTACTTAGTAGATTTTTGTTGGCGAAATAGCTAACGATTTGGAGTCAATTTCTACTTTTAAAACTGAAGGGTACCAGTCATTACCACTAACTACCAGCCTAACTACTCGACTGACGATTTTAACATGGGGATGGCATTGACAGTAGCCAATTGACACATAGTACGATCAGACCGATGAGATCACTGGTCAGCAAAACCCAACTATTTCCCTAGTCATAATGTTTATTTATAAAATTTCTTTTTCAATATTTATAAAATTTTCAATTAATTGTTCACTGGGCCTCCGTTTTCTAGCAGCTGGCGACTACAATGCTAAACACACATTTTGGGGTTCACGTTTAATTACACCTAAGGGACGAATTTTATTCGACACAATATCTAAAATGGGTTTGAATGTAGTTTCAAGTGGACAGCCAACATATTGGCCAACAGATCGACAAAAAATTCCTGATGTTATCGACTTTGGAATTGTGAAAGGCGTGCCCAGCGAGATGGTTGAAGTTGAAGCATCTTTGGACTTATCTTCAGACCACTCGCCTACTATTGTCACTATTTACTCACACACAACATGTGATTTAGCGACGACATCTGCACGCATTAACTGGTTGAAATACAGAAAATATCTGAGTGCTCATTGCTCGGAAAAAATGCCGCTGAGAACACCTTCAGACATAGACGATTCTCTCAGGTTGTTTGAAGCGCATGTTAAACAAGCTGCTTTTAATGCTACTTCAAATGAAATAAACCAACCAGTGAGATTTAACAATATTTTTTCTGTAGATATAGAAAGGCTATTGTTATGTTGTTATTATCTTCGTTTTATTTTTAACACTATTTCTTCTTTACATGTTCAAACGTTCTCTTCTCTAAATAACTTAGCACTAGCTATTTATACTATCTTAAAAGTAGTTACACAAAGGGAATATGCAATTCTTCATATTTGATTCTGACCCAAATATTTTGGCTATTGCGAAAGAGCAACATTGCACAATTTGTCAACGCAAACAATACTCAAGTTAATGAACTGTTATTGTTGCATTAACAAATAAGTGGAATGACGATTGCACAATCAATTAATACTTAAGTGAATGAACTGTTGTTGCATTAACAAATAAGTGCAATGTAGGAGGGTAGTTCAATTGTGAATCATAACATCCCTCCCCCCTTTGCGGAAGAAAACATCTAGATATAAGTGTTTTCAGTCAGGAATTTTTTCAGCTATTTGGGACAGAATCATTAATATGCTATTTAAATAGTTACTGACAATTGTTTTGCAAATTATTTCCAGTTTAATAAATTAATATAAATATACTTCTGCATTACGGTTGATAACGTGTCTGAGAAAATCATCATTGGTTATTGGTTGTCGTTGATGTAGTTGGGTATGTTGTTAAAAATCTCTTATGTCTGCTACTATTGTTGTGAGGTTGGTTAGGGTGAGAAGTTAGTTGCAGTTGGAAACGTCCAAACATAATGGTTGATATCGTTGGTGTAGTTTTGCTGCTGGTGGTCTCTTCTTCATGTCTTCTGTGTAGTCTTCTATTTCCTCAAAATTTTCTCTACTCCAATTATATTGTTTTTGTTTTTCGGTTTGCTTCTCTGTTTCTTTATCCTTTGTGTCATCCGAATTTTTGTGAAATGACTTATATTATTTCTTGTTTCTTCTCCTCGTCTTTTTTTTTCTTCTTTTTGTTTTATCCTTTTGATTTCTTGAATGTTATTCTCGTTATAATTTCTTTATCATTTTGCTTTTCATATTTATTTATTTGTTTTCGTAATTCTTTTCAGCCACTTTTTCAATCTCGTCTTTTTCGATTTCTTATTTTGATAATACTGATTCCGAAGAGTCCATTTCTTCTTCTTTTTGTAATGACCTTGTTTAAAAAAAAAATGTTTAGTAGGCTACTCTTTGTAACTTATTCGTGTTTTTCCCCTACTGTGGCTGTTTCGGGTTCTGACATTTCTTCATGATCTTTTATATTCTCCATGGTTTTCTTTAACGTTCTTCAGTTTTCCCTTTCTTATCTTCTTTTAGATACTCCGCGGCCGTAATACTTTCATCGACCCCACTTCTTTTTTCTGCATATCCATATCTTCCACTTTGTTCTTTGCTTCCGCAACTTTCCTCTCCTCCTTAACAACCTTATCCATCCTCTTAGGCTGGCTGCGCAATCTTTGATGTCGTCCTTTTGGTGTGTGTCTTCCTTTATTTTATTTCTTTGTTTATTTATATTATTAATATTAAAAAAATTTTTATTTTCTCCTTTTCAATATAGATTTAACTTAGTTTATTTGTTGTTTTCATGTCTTTTAATATTTGCTTATACAAGTGTTTTAATATTAGGTGATTATATAATTTCTTCAAAAACTTTTAATTTCCTTATTCCTACGTTACACTAATTTCAATAAAGGATTAAATTACAATTAAAAAAAAACTAGTTAAGTCTGTAAAAATTAAAACAAACTCTTTCTTTATATGTAGTATTACTTTACTGAAAAATGAAACTTTAATAAAATTTTAATTACTACAAAATTTTTCATTTTCATTTTCTTTTAATTTAATAGTTTTTTTTTTTTTTTCTTGAACTATAATTTGAAGGGTTTTTTTTTTTTATTTTATTTACATATACATAGTATGTATGTGTATATTTTCTAGTTCATAAACCCTTTTACAAATTATTTAGAATTAAATTTAAGAATGATTTTTCTCATTTCTTGGAATTAGTTTTTAATATTATTTATTAATTTATTTGAATATAGCTGTGACTAATTGTTTACTTTCTTATTTTAATATCCCTGATTATGCATTTTATCAAAAATACCATTATTGCTTTGTAATATATATATATTTCTGCTTTTTTTTTTTTTTTTTTTTTTTCAGTGAACACATATGTAACTGACCTATCTTAAGAAAACTCGTAGAAATTTTTGCTTCAGTTGCAAAACAAAGCCTGATGTCTGTGCAAATGAAGCCAGCTTTGTAAACATTGTATGACGTTTTATAAATTGTTTCAAATTTCACAATTGTATGCATATGCGGTTAAAAAATTTTTTTATTTTCTGTTGTTGCAGAAATAATTCAGTAGTTAAATTATATGTTTAAATTCGCAGTTTTTGCAAAATATATGACGCGACTTAATTCCGTTTTTTTTTTTTTTTTTTTTCCTTTAAATTTGGACGCAAATTATTACAAACAATTATAGTTTAATGATACAATACAAGTATAATACAATTAATTTTTTTGTTTTAAATATTTATACATTTTAGTAAAAATTTCCCAAATAAAAAAAAAACTAAAGAGAAATGTTTAAGAAAATCTATAATATAAATGCTGCTTCGAATTTGGTTTATTTTCGGTTCTTTTAATATAATTGCTGTTATCAACTTTCGAATAAAATTTTCCCTGTAATTGACTTTTATTTGCAATGGAAAACTAAGTTACTGTGTGGGTTTTATTTTATCTTTGTGTCTGCCTGTTTTTATGATATTATTTGAACTTTCAAAATTAAAGTTTTTCACTAAATGGAAAAAATTACTGAAATTCAAATCAAATTCGTGATTTTAAAGCATTTAAAAATTTAAATAATAATTACAATTAAATAATTATTACAATTTCTTACAGAAAAAAATGCATTAAAGTTTAAAAACATTTAAAGTTTAATGATCCCTACTTCCAACAGTTACGGTAAACCTTTTCTACTTTTTAGATAATTTCAGCATAAAATGCTGTATTTGTGTCAAAAACACTAAAAATTTCCAGTTCTCCTATGTTTATTGTGTGGACAATGAAATTATATTTACAAACCAATCTGGCATCTCCTATGCTAATTTCAACGAAGCCGTTGTCCGTTTCTAGTTTCTCTATATATAGGCTTTTCCCTGCGAAGACTTCCATCATCATCCAACCCATTATTACCTGTAAATAAGAAAATGGCATTTAATAATTTTTTTTTTACTCTTTATAGGGCTTCACCAGGTTACGATGTAAGGTTTTTAGCCTTCCTTTTACCAACATTTGGACATTTACTGGTGTGGGAAAACTTTTAACTTCATAGGGGCCTTCCCACAAAGGCGACAATTTGTTTTTCCGAAGTTGATTTTTTATAAGTACTTTTCCCCCTATCATAAGTGTTACTGGCCTACTGTTTCTATCATATCTTTCCTTTGCGGCTAATTTGGCCTTGTTTTGACATGTTCTGGCTATCTCATATGTTTTTTGGATTTGATGTTTCAATACCTTTTGGTAGTCATATGGATTGTAGAGTGGTGTACTGTTCTTGAGGTTTGCTGGTAAGGGTGTGTCGAACCCGTACATTACCTTAAACGGCGTCTGATTGGTGGATGTATGAATTGTATGATTATGTACATGCATTGCTGGTGCCAACCATTGGTCCCAATTTGAGCCATCCTCTTTTGCGAACGATCGCAAGTACTCGGCCAAGGGCCGATGACTCCTTTCTAAGGATCCGTTAGCCTGGGGATGATAGGGAGTGATATGTTGCTTTTTAATTCCCAGCAGTTTACACACACTCCCAAAAAGTTTGGAGGTAAAATTTGTACCGTTGTCTGTAACCAATTTTGTTGGGAGACCATATTTCGCTATGATCTCGTTATAAAAGACTTTTGCCGCTGTTTCTGCCTCCGCGTCTTGCATCGGGGCACATATAAAAAATTTTGACAAATCGTCCTGAAAAGTGAGGATATACTTGTTACCCGCAGTAGTTGTTGGTAGTGGTCCGACCATGTCCATATAAACTTTTTCAAATGGTCTTCCTGGGGTGTCTGTAAGGACCATCTGCTCTTTGTTGCAGTGCCCACTTTTGTTTTTCTGGCATTTTGGACATCGTCTTATGTACCTTCTAATTTCCTTCAGCATACCCTTCCATTTGTATTGTTTCTCTATCCGTTTAAAAGTCTTATTGACCCCCTGGTGCCCACCAAGTGGCGAGTCATGGAAACTCCTCAGAACCTCCCGAATGTCCTTCTTGTCAGTTAAGGATACAGCTGTGTCCGTAGCGTCCTGATTTAAAACGGGTTCTCCGATATCCTCCTCTAATATCCTTTCCTCCCTTGGATCCCCCTTTTGACTACTTGCATTTTCTGATAGTTTCCGCTGTGCCCTAGTCAATACCTGTATTTGATGTCCTTCCAGTGGCAGACGACTTAAAGCATCTGCATTCAAATTGTCTTTCCCTGGCTTGTAGACGATATCAAATTCATATTCCGAAAGTTTATGTCTAAACCGTGCAAGCCTCGACGTCTGGTCTTTGAGATTCGCTATTCCTCTCAGAGGTTGATGGTCGGTAAAAACGGTGAAATGCCGACCCAAAAGGTATGGCCGAAACGTATGCGTTGCCCATACCACACCCAACATTTCCTTCTCTATCGTTGAGTATCTCTTTTCTGCGTCATTCAGCGTTCTGCTTGCAAATGCAATAGGGTGGTCTTTGCCAACTCTTATCTGCGATAATACGGCCCCTAACGCAACATTGCTTGCGTCCGTGGTTACCCTGAAAGGCTCTGAAAAATCTGGGTAGATCAGGATGGGAGGGTTTGAAATACTTTCTTTCACCTTATTTAAAGCTTCCTGGCATTCTGGTGTCCAAACGAATTTGCTGTCCTTTCTTAGCAACCTCGTTATGGGCGAGGCTAATTTCGCCATTCCGTTGACAAACTTTCGGTAATAATTAACTAAACCCAACAAGGCTTGTACTTCTTTTACATTTCTGGGGGGCTTCAAATTTCTTACGCTCTCCACCTTAGCTGGATCTGGAAGGGCCCCTTTTTCTGAGCACTTGTGCCCCAGGTAGACAATTTCTCTTCTTAGAAAGTGACATTTTTTGGTGTTTAGTTTAAGTCCACTTCCGCGTAACCTGGATAAAACGTTGCATATTTTACTCTCATGGTCTGCTATAGTTCTTCCGTATACCACAATATCGTCCAGATATACGAAACATTCCATACCCTGTAGGCCTGTTAGTATTGTATTCATAATCATTTGAAACGTCGCGGGTGCACTTGTGAGACCGAAAGGCATTCTGTTAAACTCAAAGTGTCCCTTGTCAGTGCTAAATGCTGTTTTCTCTTTATCATTTCCGTCCAATAGCACTTGATGGTATCCACTGGCTAAATCCAGTGTTGTGAAATATCTGCTATTCCCCAGCTGATCCAGAATTTCGTCAATCCTTGGAATTGGAAAAACCTGCTTTATTGTAACTTCATTTAGTTTTCTGAAATCAACGACCATCCTATATTTTTTCTGTCCATCCTGTGATTTTTTGGGAACCAAGAGAAGGGGTGAATTCCATGGAGATACACTAGGGCTTATTATTCCATTTTCCAGTAAGTCTGAAACTTGACGGTTGATTTCATCCTTATGGATTTGTGGGAGACGATATTGCCTTTGGTTAATGGGCGGCTGATTCTCTCTAGTCGGAATCTTATGTTTCATTCGCGACGTGAATGGCAGTTTATCTCCATCCATCATGAATACATCGTGGTACCGTTCACATATTCTGTCCATTGATTCTTTCTCGTCCCTGTTCCAATTTTCTTCCTTGACTAACATACTCTTTAACTCCTGTATTCTCTCTAAACACGGCTTTTCTGGCGATTTAATTCCCTTATTTTCGGTATAATGGTTACAGTTTGAGAACTCTACTTCAATTTCTTTCTCTAGAGGAACGTTGTGATCTGTTGAGTTAAGTATGGGTACTGCAGCTTTCCCATCCATTACGTTGACCAGCGTATTTCCCATATAAACTCCTGGAAAAATTTCTTGTTTGTGGACAACGACTGTCCTGTCCTTTGTTTTTATTCTGACTGGTACTATGGTCACCGTTCTTCCGCCGACACTCAACTTTCTCTGATTTAAAGTTGTAAAATCGGTCATTCCATTGTGAAGTTTGAAGGTTTTTATACATTGGTTGTTTTCATTGAACAGCTTCAACGTCCCATTAACTGAGTTTATTATACTCTTATTCCAAATGTTGTCCCTTCCGAGAATGCCATCCCCTGGGAATTTGCTGTGATGGGATACTACACCGAAATCCCACTGTATATTTTCTCTAGCGTGTATGTCCAACGTCATAGAAAATAATGTCGTGGCGTTTCCTCCAAATGCGCCCTTCAGTGTTTTTGTTTCCCTGAAATTCTTGTTAGGGTAAGCCTTCATTGCTTCTTCGTTTATTATACTGGAATCCGCTCCAGTATCTACAAGCAATACGAGTTTCCCTTCCTTGGCTTCTATGCAAGGAATAGTAATGAAAATTGTATCCGCTGATGCTACATCATTGTTGCTAATATTTATATGCTGTGAAATTTTCCCCAGAACAATTCCTGTGCACTCTTCTACCGATGCATTTTTCCTATGAAATGCATGCCCAGGATTATTAGGGGTATCCTCCTCACTTTCCCTATGTACTATTGCTTTATGCGTTATTCGCACAGGTACGTCTTCTTCAGAGTCAGTACCTGACTTCCTGACTTCCTCTGTTTCCACTTTCACCTTTTGCGCCTCTTTAACAATATTATCTGTTAACCCCTTCACATCCCTTTTATATTTGACCGTCTCTATTAATTCCTCACACTCATTCTCATTGCCCTCACATATTCTGCTCTTGTTATCTTGTTGCCAATTAAGTTCGTCCTTTTTTTTCGGTTTCCCGGCTATTGGCTGTAGCTGGGCCGAATAAAGTTTCCCGAAATGTTACCAGTATTATTTTCCTTATTTCTTACCTTCTTATCATTTGTAAAATTCCTGTCATTTGGTTCATTACTTGCGCTAAATCCACTCCGACAGGCACGTGCAAAATGCCCTGTTTGATTGCATTTGTAGCATCTCATCTGTGGAGGTCCCTTAGAGTGTTGTGGTATATTTCCGTTTCTATATCTTTGCTGTGCTTGGCCCGTATCATTGGACTTATCTCTTTGCCTCTGGTTCACCCTTTCGGGCTGCCGTGAACTACAAAACTGATTTTCGATGTGGCCGTTTGTCCCACAAGTTCTACAGTAGAGCGATGACAACCTCCTACTACAGTTGTCAAAGGTGTGCCCTTCATTTCTGCAGTAAGTGCAAGTGTTGTAAAACTTTTCCCTATCGCCGCACTGAGGACCTACTTCATGGCCATATTTCCCACAGTTAATGCAATAAGGTGCATTTAATCGCTCCCTACAATTTAACCTCTCATGTCCCTTTTTGTTGCAAAAACTACATGGGGTTGACTCCAACACTGTGTTGATCGTGCCTGGGTTTTCTCCAAACAACTCTTCCGCTTCTTCTACTATGGCTATAAGAGTTCTCAGTTCCTGTCTTTCTTGTCCAATAAACCTTGCTCTGAGAGTTTGATCTCTAAGCCCTTTAATAAAGCTTTTCACAGCTATTCGTTTGAAGTCCTTTATCATAACCTCAACACTGTCTGCTGACCATTCTTCCTTTATTGTGCTGATCGCGTCATTGAGCATGACCTCAATACGGTCTCCGAATCCACTGGCTGGTTCTCTGATGCTCTGCCTACATCCTAATATCAGCTCTCTGATCTGGTCCAGGCTTTTCTTCTTCAAATATGCTTTTTTGATGGCATTACACAATGCATCCACAGATTCAAACTTCTGTTGCGATATTCTAGAATATGCCATACCCATAAGCCGTAATTTTAGGCATTCGATGACATTATCCCGTGCGCTACTATCCTCTCCCGACAAAATTTCTCTTTCTACCATTTTACATCCTTGGATATATCTAAAGACCTCAGACGATAAATCGGGTCCATCAGTGCCAAAAAATGTCGGTACTATGTTATTAACTATTTTAGTAATTTCCGATAAAGTTGGCATCCTGATTGTTTGCTGTCCTATATTTTCCCTATTTAATACTTGTCTTGGTGAAGATGTTTGCTTTTGCAAATAATTTTTTGTTTGTGATATTAATTCATAAAATTCCCCAATAATTCCAACGTCGGATATTTTCGTTTTGTCTAATCTATTAAATTCCGCTTTGTTTCTTTCAAGATCTTCTAATTTTCTTGCTCTAGTTTCGGCCGTGTAGCCCCTACTGCCTGCCTTTTTTGCGTTAGTCAAAATTGCTTTAGTTTTATCTAATAACTCTAGAGCAACTGCCTCCTCCCTATAAGTTCCTACTCCGTCTACTACTCCTTCTTGGTCCTGAGTTATAATTATTGAAGGAATTTTCGTATCTTCTGCTTCTGATAACTCCTCGTGTAACGATGGTGTTGGTGACCTAAACCTATGTATTGTATTTAGCTCGTGCCGGGCGTTTTCCAGCGCTATTTGCAGTCTTTGAACCGTGTCGTCCTGTGTTTCTATCAGCTGTTGTTTTTTCAGTTGCTTCTTAAACTCCCTTTCACTTAACTCTTTTTGTTTTAATTGACTAACTAGTTCCGTATTTTCTTTGACTACTTCTTCGAGTAAATTTTCTGTGTAGCTTAGTTGCTCACGTATTTTTCTGCTATGATTTTCAAGTAATTCTTTTGTTTCCTCTAATTCGGTTACCCTTGTTGAAAATTCGTCTGATTGTTCTTCATTAATCTCCAACAACGCTTGTAATATGTATCCTACTTCCTCTAACTTTGTCAATCTCCTTTGCCTCACGATCTCCCTATGCACGCTTGTAGAGCTCTTGTCTGACTTCAAATTAGCAAGTTCTGCCCATGCTAGAACTCGTAAGCTGTCTACCTCAAAATTGTATGTCTCTAACTTTGCAACTAAATGGTCTGTGCTCCTCTGTGGCCTGTCCATTCATATAATAAAGAAAACTATAACAATGTACTTACCAGTTTCAGGCTTAAATTTGTCATCTCTTCACTCGTTTTTAAAAACACGTAGCAGTGAACCGTTTTTATTATTAGTATTATTCGGAAACTTTCTCGTTTTACTTATTTGAAAAAAAAACCGTTTATTTAAATTATGTATGTTTTTATAGTTAGGATATGGAAGCTTGTTAAGTCCTATACCCTCAACAATGCAGTATTAGACAGACCGAAGGTAGCTAGAATTTAGTCTCTTATCAGGCTGTCTATTCTGTACTGTTGCGCATTAAGTCCTATATTTTCATCAATGCAGGATTTGACAGACCGAAGGTAGCTAGAATTTAGTCTTTTATCAGGCTGTCTATTCTGTACTGTTGAAAACTAACACTTAATCCGTTGAAATTTTGTTGAAGTTACCGGCTGCGCCAATGTTATGTTGTTATTATCTTCGTTTTATTTTTAACACTATTTCTTCTTTACATGTTCAAACGTTCTCTTCTCTAAATAACTTAGCACTAGCTATTTATACTATCTTAAAAGTAGTTACACAAAGGGAATATGCAATTCTTCATATTTGATTCTGACCCAAATATTTTGGCTATTGCGAAAGAGCAACATTGCACAATTTGTCAACGCAAACAATACTCAAGTTAATGAACTGTTATTGTTGCATTAACAAATAAGTGGAATGACGATTGCACAATCAATTAATACTTAAGTGAATGAACTGTTGTTGCATTAACAAATAAGTGCAATGTAGGAGGGTAGTTCAATTGTGAATCATAACACTATTGACTGAAAAACGGAGAGCTCGACGAGATTGGCAGCGCTACAGATCGCCCCAGCTAAAATTAAGGCTTAAGGAGTGTACCAAGCAGCTTAGGAAAGTTTTGCAAATTCAAAAAACAGCTTCCCTTCAAAAATTCCTTCAAGAGCTAGATGCAACACCACAAACAGATTATTCACTGTGGCGTGCAGCCAGAGGACTAAAAAGGCCGGTGATATGCAAACCCCCATTACGAGCCCCAAATGGTGACTGGGCAAAAACTGATGATGAAAAAGGTGCACTTTTTGTTAAACACTTAGAAAAAGTTTTCACTCCGAATATTTCTGCTGATATTGTTGAACTGCCACCAGTCGTCCCTTTACCAGAAATACCGATGAGATTTAACATGACGGAGATTGAAAATACTATTACTAATCTTAACACCAGAAAAGCCCCAGGTGTCGACAAAATAAGCAACAAAATGCTTCAAGAATTGCCTTACACTGCAAAAAGAATAATACTATTCATTTTTAACAGTATTCTACGCCTAGAACACTATCCTAAAGAATGGAAGGTTTCGCTAATTACTATGATACCAAAGCCCGGCAAGGATCATACAAAGGTTGAATCCTATCGGCCTATTAGTTTACTGTCTAACATTTCAAAACTATTTGAAAAGCTGTGTATGAGCAAGCTGATGCCTATAGTGACTAGTAATGGATGCATTCCAGATCATCAATTCGGTTTTCGCAGTCAACATAGCACAATTGAACAAACTCACAGACTAGTGAATGTCGTTAGAGACACTTTTGAAAAAAAGAAATACTGCTCTGCGCTCTTTATTGATGTCTCACAAGCTTTCGATAAAGTATGGCACGAAGGTCTTTTCAATAAATTAACACAAAATCTACCAGCAAACATCGTAAAGCTTTTAAAAAGCTATTTGATGGAACGTAAATTTGTAGTTCAGGAAGGCAATTTTTTAAGCCCTCCGCAGTCGATTGAAGCCGGAGTCCCTCAAGGCAGTATCTTCGGACCCTTACTTTATTTAATTTATGCCTCTGACTTACCGTTAAGCAGTAACATTCATACATCAACATTTGCGGATGATACGGCCTTTCTAAGCGTTCACGAAAATCCTGTAGAAGCTTCCCGCAACTTACAAGAATATATATCCAAACTGGAAAAATGGCTCAAACAATGGCGTATAAAAGTTAACGAGCAGAAATGTGCACACGTCACTTTTGCGTTGCGCAGGCAAACATGCCCGCCTATAAAAATTAACACCGAGACTATACCACAACACACTGTAGTCAAATATCTAGGCGTTCATCTTGATCGTCGTTTAACATGGAAATCGCATATAGACGCAAAGTTGACTCAAATGAAATTAAAAGCAGCTCAAATGAATTGGCTTATTGGAAGAAATTCTATACTAAGCCTAGACTGTAAACTACTATTATACAACGCGATCCTGAAACCAATATGGTTCTATGGAATCCAGTTATGGGGCACTGCCTCAGCATCAAATGTCGAAAAAATTCAAAGGCGACAAAATAAAATTCTACGTACAATTACAGCAGCCCCCTGGTATGTCAGAAACCATCGAATTCATAAAGACCTAGACGTTCCGTTGGTGAAGACAGTATTTTCAAAACACGCGAAAAAATATATAAAAAAACTTGAGTTGCACCCAAATCCACTTGCGCGCAATATTCTTCATTATAGAGGCCACACCCGGCTGAAAAGAAGGGATACTCTTTTTCTCAGCCGTTCACGAGAAATGTAAAACAACAAAAATTAACCGTTGAAATTAAAAATTTTGTTTAGCATTGGCTAAACTTATATTTAATATTTTTTTAGATTTAAGATTTGAAAAACTTATTGATAATTCAATTTAAATAATTAAAGATTCAATAAATAATAAAATTATCACAAAAAAAAAAAAAAAATTGTTCTTTTTTTATGCAACCGTTTAGTTGACTTCTGCTGCTCATTTTACCTTTCTAAAAAAACATTTTTTTTACTTATAACACTGCTCTGCAAAAAATCAGTTTTTGGCTCTCCTTTAAATAGAACTATGTAGACTTAATAGATTAGTTTTAGCAGACGGGAGACCATATCCCCTGGTTTTACGGACTCTAAGGTTGTTGAGACTATTTATATTAGAACGCCTTCACTAGTCATTCCAGATAGGGATCTTTGGGTCAAATCTAGACTGTACGAGGGCTGCGCAGTCTTTACAGATGGATCGAAAATGGAAATAGGCACGGGTGCTGGCGTCTATTTTTTAGGAACGGACATTCGTAGGTCTTTTATGCTACCGAACGAATGTAGTGTATTTCAGGCTGAGATCCTAGTGATCCTCAGGGCCACGGAACTAGTGACAGAACATGTAACTGAAGGCATGGAGGTAACATTCTACGTTGACAGTCAGGCGGCGCTGAAAGCTTTGAAGGGGCATAGTGTCAAATCGAAGCTGGTCAGCAAGTGTAGGCTATCTCTCAATTTGATTATGGACAAATTTAGCGTTAGGCTATGTTGGGTACCAGGACATTGCAATATTGAGGGAAACGAAATTGCTAATGAGCTGGTAAGAATAGGGTCAGCATTAGATGTGGCAGTTAGTGACAGGTCGGTTAAACCTCTAATTGGTCACTACTATAGGGAACTCAGTAATTGCGTAGTTAGCAGAACTAACCATTCCTGGAGGAATAGAGAAGATTGTAGAGTATCGATGTCCATATGGACAGAGCTAGACCCAGGTAAATCTGATCTACTGCTGGGTATGAATAGAAAGGTTTTGAGAGTCTTAGTAGGCGCCTTGACTGGCCATTGCTCGGTTAGAGCGAGGACCAGCATATGGGAAAATGGCACTCCAGATTTCTGTAGGATATGTGGGGATGAAGATGAGCCAGAAACTGTAGAGCATATCATCTGTCATTGCCCAATGCTGCAACGCCATAGTAAAATATGGCTGAGCAGACGTTTCCATGAGGGCATTAGTGATATCACGAAGTGCAAACTTTAGGATATCAGGGGCTTTATCATGGGAATTAAGTGGCTAATTGATGGATGTTAAGGGCTCTTTGTGTCTCCTTGGACAGTAAGGAGACTAATTAGTCAATAAATTATAAATGAAGGGAATCACAATGGATCCAATTGGGTCTCCGAGTGGATGTGTATTTCACACTACCCTTCCTAACCTAACCTAACCTAATAAATGTTGATGTGCTAAACTCAAAACCGTTTTCGATTTTTTCCATCACGTAGGGTATTTATGGGCGTGGCAACTTTTTCCCCCTAACTTAGTCAGGTACGAAGATCTATTTCAGCCTAACACGAGAACGACTCCTCCGTTTTTCATAAACAAAACACCAAAAGATGCGTAACAAAATTATAATTAATTTAGTTCAAGATAGGGTTTTTCTTGCAAAATTCATGTTTTTTTTAGTTTAAAAAAGCAATAAAAAAAAGAAATAGCAATTATTTTATGTTTTTCGCATTTTTCTGAGAGCTAAATATGTCAAGAAAAAAATAAAGTATAAATATTGAAAATCGATTAACAAATGCCGATTTAAATGATCGAAAAACTGCTTTCTGCCCACAAAGCTCTAAAATTTAATATGTCTCTTAAAATTCATTTTTTGGACTCGTATCTAGATTTTTTTCCGGAAAACCTTGGTGCTGTATCAGATGAATATGGTGAAAGGTTTCACCAAGACATGTTACATGTAGAAAAGCGTTATAATGGCAACCCATCAGAAGGAATTGTTGCAGATTTTTGTTGGTCGATTTGGCGGGAAACACCAACTGACAAAATTTTTTCTTTTTGAATTAAAGGTTCTTCTGATACATTTTTTTCTCCTGGAATAAAATTTACTCGGGCCGGCAAAATTTTAACGTTTTTGTGGATGGCATTGACGGTAGCCAATTCACACATAGTACGATCAGACCGATGAGATCACTGGTCAGCAAAACCCAACTATTTCGCTAGTCATAATGTAAGATCACTAACGATACGAGTATTTCCTTAATGAAAATACTGCAGAAATTTAAATTTTTGGATTTTTGTTTATTTATCAAATTTCTTTTTCAGTATTTATAAAATTTTCAATTAATTGTTCTTCTTCTTTTTTATGCAACGTTTTAGTTGACTTCTGCTGCTCATTTACCTTTCCAAAACAAAACACTTAGTTTTAATAAAAATTTAACATTCACTTACTACGAAATTCTAATTGTATGCCAACACAAAATCATAACTCTTAAGCGCCATGGCCACGTATCAAATTGGCTTCTCAAACCAAGGATTTTTTGATTGTGTTAGTGAGAAAAAACTCTCACGTATATGTCCATGTGAGTTTGACGAAAATCAAAACAATTTAGATAAGAATTTAGATAAATGCAGCGCTACCGTTGTGCCCCTAAAGGGGCACTTTGCTTCTTTTCTGACCTCAAAGCCCCTTTTTGGGCCCCTTTAATTTAAATCCCCTTTTGGATCAATATGATTTATTTTATGCCCCTTATTGAACAAAAAAGAATACATTTTAGAAACTAGCATAGAAAATATTGATTTTTTTAATGTTTTAAACATTAAAGATAATTTTAATATATGTATATATAATGGCCATGAAGCCGAGCTAGAAATAAATACTAACGAGATCTCAAGGAGTGATATTATGAATATTAAAAGCAAAATAATGCTTTTTTACCAAAAGTTGTGTAGGGAAATTTTATCAAGAATTAATATTAGCGATAAAAGACTGTGTATTGAAGTATTTAGATCCAGTTTTTATCACATCAGTTGAGGACATTAACTACTTTGAAATTTTTTCTGTTTTTAGTCATATAATTAGTGAACCAGACGAATTTGTAACTGAGTTTAAGATAAAGAAGGGTGGTGTTGGCTGAAGTGGTTAGCGCGTTGACTACTAAGCAAACAATGACGTGGGGCCTGGGTTCAAACCCTGGCCAGAGCAAGTCAATCAACATCATTAATTTCTGTAATGTACATTAGTGAGACATCGTATTAATTGTTGTCGGACTATTTAAGTGATGAAGGCATAGCACTGATCACTAAAAAACTGTTCCGACAGCGATTGATGATGTTCCAAGCTAATGTACACAACATCGCCCTCCTTCGTCGGTTAGCAGAAACATCGGCGAAGTAAAACAAATAATAAAATACCTGCCAATAGAGCTTAACAAAGTTAATGCGTCTACCTAACGCCGGAGGCGCCTCAACACTGCTATAAAAATTAACATAACGCGCAAAGCAGAGTTGTAAAAGAGTTAAGCCTTCTACATTTTCAATATCTATCTTCTCTACTCTATCCCTCTCTCTGAGTTACGGCCCAATGCACTGCATACGTAGGGGTCAATCCCTGAGTGCTGGTCCTAATTAAAAAAAAAAAAAAAAAATAGGAAATCAAAGCAAATGTCAAAAGCTATGAAGCATTTTTAAAAATATCTTAGCCTGAAATCTTTTGGCATGAAATAGGAAATTTAAAAAACAGTTTGGACGATAAATTATATCCAAATTTGTATAAATTTGCGTCCTATATATTTACTTTGCCACATAGTAGTGCTTCTGCTGAACGTGTTTTTTCGAAGTTAGCATTACTAAAAAATAAATTATCAAATAGACTGTAAGTAGACACTTGTCAGTCCATGCTATCCGCCTTAAATTTGTTTCAAAGTGACTTGGAAGATAGGATTCCTAGTGATGAACTTATCCGAAAATACAGAAGAACAGTTTCAAAAAAATAGGTATTGAGTGCAAAATTATATGACTATACATATATTTTAATTTGCTTATATCTTTTAATTTAATAATGAGATGTATAGAAAATTTACACAATTGTCTTTCTCTTGCAAATCGTATATTTCATTTGTTATCAACACTAAATGCATTAAATGAATAAATTTAGGTATCTGTGTCTTATCCTTTAGAAAACTTAAGTACGCTTACACATATTGTTACCATAAACTATATTTTATTTTTCGTAGCTATATTATTTTTTCATAAAATGAATACATATATTTTCGAATTTTATATTTATTTTTGTTTTAAATTTATGTACATCCCAAATGAGAAATTTTGTTGCTTCTTTTTCGTTATATGTACATACATATACATATTTTATAAAAATACTTTTAATGAAAATGTTTATTAACCTTTTTTTTAGAATTGAAACGTATTTATTTGCTTTATTTTTTTTTTGTTTTTAAAGATGCCCCTTTTTTTTCATAGAAATCCCCTTTTTGTGATCCTTTTTTTTGGAAAATCCCCTTTTTGTGCCCTGTTTTGAAAATTGTCAACGGTAACGCTGGATAAATGTAACAATCAATTTCTACAAGTGTAAAAAACACCAATACATTGATATTTCCTACATGTTCTCTTTATGACAAAAGCTGATTTAGATATATATGTTTTGATGTTTTGTTCACTGCAATCGATGCTGTAATTTGACGCGAATTTTAATGTGATGCTGCGTAATTACATCAAATCTCATTTTTATTTATTTTGCGAAGCGACAACATCGTAAATTTGATAGCGCACTAAATAAAAAATGGAAGAAAAAAATTTCAAACTGGAGTTAATTGAAGTGTATCGCGGTTTGCCTGCTTTATGGAAAGTGAAATCAAAAGCAAATAGCAACAGAGATGAAAAAATGCACAGTTCGAGATACTACTCCAAAAATATAAGGAAAAATACCCGATCGCGAAAAAAAGAATTAACACAAAAAATTAACATCCTATGAACATCATACCGGAATTGAAAGGTTAAAAAAAAGTTGTGCCGGAGTAGAAGAGGAGTGTGATTCAAGTTTATACTACTTTGACGCAATGGATTTCCTTAGAGATAATGAGACGCCGTGTGCATCGCAAACGTAAATGATGGATGAAAAAGAAACATTGTTAAGTATATTTTACATATAGTAAATTTATTTTGTTTATTTAGTTACATAGGGGCTATATATTTGTTTTGCCAAGAAACTTGACCTTCGTTATTATAATAACTGCGAATTTCGGCGCGGCTCAAGCGATAATTAAAAATGCGTTCCTGCTCAGTGAGCCCTGTTTGGAAATTCGGTTTCATTAAGTTAGATGACAGTTGAAACGCATCATTTCCCACAAAAACAAAAGGTAATTTAATATCTGATGATGGCAATGTGCATGGTGCCGGCAGATTCAATGCACCTTCGGCAAATGCTTTTCCAAATTTTGTATTGCTTAGCACACAGCCATCGGTTACTCTTCCGCTTGTGCCACCAACCACCATAATAAACTCGTAGTTCGCATGTACTATTGCCAATAAAACAATGCTAAACCACTTTTTGTAATTATAGTAGAACGACCCAGAGTTCACTGGCTTTTTTATTACTATTGTTTTTTATCGATGGCTCCTAAGCAGTTAGGAAAATTCCAACGGCGGTAGAAGTCTGATGCATTTTTTTCCATTCATCTTCGTTTAAAGGAATCTGTAAATAGATATGTATGTATACGTACATAAATACATAAGTACATACATACATACTATATATTACACAATATATTAATTTTTGTTTGCAGAATTGCGAAAAGAAGCGTAAAAAGCCAGATGTGGCTGAAGAATTAATGATTTTGGCAGCTAATCGACTCAAGCAAGCTCCGGACGAAAGCGACAAATTTGCCGACGCTTGGACATTTAAGACTAAAAAAATTAATGCCACTCATAGAACATACGCTGAAAAATTTATTAATGAAATTCTTTTTGAAGGGCAAATGGGCACATTGCATCGAAATGCTATGCAGCTAACCATTTTAACCCCTTCATCACCAGCTTATTCAAGCGAATACAAAATATCTTCCCAAACTCCAGCTTTTTCCGGTGGGTACAGTTCGTCCCAAACTTTTGCTTCTTCCAATGGCTACACTTCGTCCCAAACTTCTGAATTTTGTCCTTACAGCGATGGTGGTTTAACTCGAAGTAGCACATCAGTAAAGAGAGTTCCAGTACCGCTCGTATCTCCACACATAAAACCAAAAATTAATTACAGTTTACAAGATGACACGTCGGCAAACTTATTGACACCTTATTTTTCATCTTTTAAATAACATTCATACGTACATACATATGTATCTTAACTTTTTTCTTTTTAAATATACATATATGTAAATAAATGAATTAACGAATGAAAAAATTTATATTCTGTTTTATTAGCCTTTATGTAATCTTTTAATGCCTTGTTTATTTCTATACAAGTTTCCATAACAATGCTACCAATTGCACGTTCCGAAATAGCGCTGGTAAATTTGAAATCTGCAAATGAATTACCCGTAGCAAAAAAACGCAAGGTTGTGGAAAGGCATTGATTCGGAGAAATTGATTCACGCAATTCAGTATACTGCTTTTTAATTTTCGGGCCTACCAAAGTTAAAAGGTCCTCATACGTGTCTTCACTCATGTGCAAAAAATTTTGAAAATCGCTTGAAGAACTCAATTTAAGCTCATTAAGTAAAATTTCGTGCGTAAATTCATTGCTTCTCTTCTGCCAGTTTTTCATTCAAAGACGCTTTACACAAAAAAAGTTATGCAACAATTTTTTATTTCGCTCATACATATTTCTGAGAAAAATAAGATTTAAGATTTACCAATACATACATACATATGTTACATACATGTTATTTGTCTAGCCAATTGACACATCAATAGTACGATCAGACCGATGAGATCACTGGTCAGCAAAAACCAACTATTTCTCTAGTCAAAATATACCAGTTATATCACCAATAATATTTCCTTAATGAAACTACTGCAGAAATTTATTTTTTTTTATTTTTGTTTTTTATCAAAAAATAATTAAATTTAAATAATGTATTAGTATGGTATTTTTATTCGACCTTATTATGTGTTATATATTTAAATAATTATTTCTTAATCTATCATTAAAACTTAAAATAAATTTAAAGTATTTTACATTAATTAAAACTGTTAAAAAAATATATGTTCATACATATGTATGTATATACAGAATATAAAGTATTATTTATTTATTTTTTTGGGACTGTATTTGCCGTTTATTGGTATGGAATTTTGCGTTTATTGGTATGGATTCTGAAAAGGGTGTAAATAAATAATCTAAAAATGAAATATATTATAATATTTTAAATATAGTATGTAAGTATATGATATTACCTATGAGAGCGGAGTATACATTTTCCAGTTTTTTTTTTACCTTTTTTGCCATGGATACCATCAATGTTGTAGGCCATGACAACATTATGCTGGGAACATAATTGGGACGAACGACGAATTTTTCGTTGCGAATATTCGTCGTCAAAAATAGAACACATGCATTCATATGAAAGTGAACACAGCACCGAAGTCGACGAAATTCGTCGTACGTGACGAATTCTCTGATAGATTTATTTCAGTACAGCGTTATCGTGATTTTTTTAGTTTTAAATTATATTAGTAAATAATGTTAATTATTACTTTAATAAGTTCTTCTTTTTATTATATAGAGTATTCTAGTTAAATATACATAATTATTAATGATGAAATTTGTTTTTAATAGTTTTTTTTAGTGTTTAATTTTATAAAGGAATTATTTTCTTTATACGGTAACACTATCGTTGTTATGTTTGTATGTATATAAAAACAAATTTATAATAAAAAATAAACACAATTTTTTGTATTATTATGACAGCAGTTGTTTGTTCGTCCCAGTTGTGCCCCACACGACGAATTTACGCAACGAACTTTTGCCAACGAATTCGTCGTGCTAGACGAAATTCGGCGTTCGTCCCAATTGTGTTCCCAGCATTAGTACTTAAAATAAATTTAATACATAAAATCTTTTTTATTTTTTGTCGATTTTCTGTAGAATAACGGCACAGTTTTTTCAACTCGTAAAAAAATCTCACGCAGGGAAGCAAATTTCTAAAACCTTCCAAGAAATTTTGAACCGCGATGAATTTTAAACCGTAGGAAAATTTTTAAATCTAAAGCAGAGGATAAATTCCAAAATAGCATTTAAGTGATACGTACAGGAATATATACAAATATCAGGTGTATATTTTTTAAAATTTCCGTGAGATAAAAATGTTTTTCAAACTTCAACCCGATGAATTCAACCCCTGCGTGAATTAAAAATTATTATATTTTTTATTAAAAGCTTTTAATATTCTACACGACTATACTATGCCGTTTTCGATATTCGCAAAAAATGTGAAAAAGTTATTGCCCTAATGTACATATGTACATATTTGAAGTCGTTAAAAATTCTTCAAATCTGCTATTTTCAACGCATATATTTTTTTGGCGCTCAGAAATATTTTTTTCTTCAATCCAAGAATATTTGAGTTTCTAGTTGTTGATGCAAAGAGAAACATTTTTATATATTACTCATTTTAAGATGGACATGTTTGTCAAAATAGTCGAAGTTGTGTTTGGTTCGATTGGCATATACAGTTTGCAAAAAAATATCTTGAACACATACCAAATCAAGATATATGTACATATATGTAAATAATAAGCACAAAAAGTTATCCATAACAAAAATATAATTTTTATTGAAGGGAATAATAACATAAAATATATGTAGTATATTTTCAAGCTTTATCTTAAGGCGTACATATACATAAAGAAAAATACAACAACAACAACAACAATATTAAAAAAAACTTGTACATGAGTAGAAATCTGCGTATTTCTCTAAACACAACTTAAAATATGCATCAGATATTTTGTTACCTCTGCAGGTATATTTTCCCATACGTCCATTAGAGCTTTGCTCAGCGTTTCTTTGCTGGTAATATGATATTCTGTTAACTTTGTTTTCATATGAGCCCACAAGTGGTCTATGGGATACAAGTCTGGGCTTTGAGGAGGGTGAGACAAAACTTTTTTGGTATTATAAAGTAACCATTCTCTGACTACAAAGGTGGAGTGCTTTGGATCGTTGTCTTGCACAAATACAACGTTATCTTCAAGCCCATTTTTTGAGATTTAAATAATCAATAAAAACTTGTTTCATGCGGTACTCTTTTTTACTTTTTATCGAACTTAAGTTCGTTTTCTTCTACTCCAATTGAATTCGGAACTACTGAAAAATTTTAAAAGTAAATGGTTATACCATTTGATATGCACATTATATGAAAAACATACTTTATTTATTGTAACTCCATTTGGGCTCAGGCTACGCACTCTCGTTTTCTTTTTTAAAT
Organism: Lypha dubia; assembly: GCA_947311025.1. Taxonomy (NCBI): domain Eukaryota; kingdom Metazoa; phylum Arthropoda; class Insecta; order Diptera; family Tachinidae; genus Lypha; species Lypha dubia. The sequence goes on from OX371260.1 coordinate 75,284,310, forward strand.
AACTTTTGAACTTTTTACTCTTTCCGGTAAAAAAAAAAAACAACTGATTATTTTAACATATAATAAAAAATACTGTCATGCGTCAACAAAACTTACAAAACTATAGCATAAGAGACTGAACACAATGTTTGCGGTGCGGTGCGATTTCTCGTTGCAGGAGAGAAAAATAAATATAATACAACGGAAGACGGCGACGGCAATACATTTACATTTTTATTAATTTTTATGTGCATACATTCAAACATACTTCAAAATCATGTTTTTTGTTTACAATAATGTTGTGAACACCGCCAATTATTCAAAAACTATGGCAACATCAGAAAGAGAAAGAGTATCAAAAATTGAGAGAATAAGAAATTCCGCAATGAAAATAAAATAGATTTTAATTTTATACCGTTCCGCACTGCGGTTTTTTACTTCAAAATCGTATGAAAAACCGCACCGCAATAAAATATCGTTACATTGTGTTCAGACTCTAACTCATTTGCGAATATATGTGTTTAATTATTATATAAACAAGTATGAATGTGTATAACAATTGTAAAACTTATTGTTATGTAAAGTATTTGAAAACTGCATTTTGTATATAAAAAGTTTATAATTTGCATATGATAATTAAAAGTTCTAATAAATCTGTTATAAGTTTATTAATCGAGTTACATTTTGCTTATGAAACGGTTTGTTGGGCAGTATACATAAAATAAATAAATAATTTATGAAAAATTAACAGCTGTTTTTACAGCACAGTGATGGGCATTAAAAATTTATACTGTTGTGAAGAAAAAGTACCTAAGATATATAAATGGTATAAAAGTATTCTGTTTATGGGCATTTCCACAGAAAAGCCTACTTTTTGTCACGTAACGTCACCATGCAACTAAACTTGTATTTTAGAGCCATGCTACTCGAATTTTCCCTACTCTTACTAAATGTTGACGTGATTACTAGTGTATGCTAAAATACAAAAAAAGAAGATAATATACAAAATTTTCTTCGAGAAACAAGCTTAATGGTTTGGTGACGTTACGTGACAAAAAGTAGACTTTTATGTGGAAATGCCCATTTATGAATGTATGTGCCCATATAAAAATAGTTTATATCGCAATAATATCATAGAATTATAATATAAAATAAATATGTACATATAAAATATATACATACATATGTGTGTATATATGAAATTGTTTTCATGACATATTATGTGCATACATAAAAAATGTTTTTGCAGCCATTGAAATCTTTTTTTGTTTATTTTATACACCTAAGCATGTACGTAAGTATATATGTGTACACATGTACATATGCTTATGCAGTTATATGTATACATATGTACACTTATTATTTTCAGTTGTTCAATTATAGTTTACAGATATCATTATAAGAAAGTACCAAAGAAAAGAGTGAAATTACCCCATTAGTATGAAACAAACTAACATACCATCACTGGCTTACAAATGTCACGTAACGGCCGTATGAAATTTTATTTTATAAATATTGAGACGTTCCATCAACGTGACATATAAATTCGGTAAGCATTTGCATTGTTTTCAAATAGCAAAACGGATCAGGTGTTTCGTTAGGGGACGTGGATGCTCGGGTAATTCTACCTTAAGGTACTTAATATTTTATTTAGTTGTCAAGTATAAATTTTTTTTAGAAAACTGGAAATTTATTTGTTATCAGGTAAATATTTTTCTAGTTTTCACTTAAAATTATGGATTATGAGGGGAAATTTTAGTAAATATATTAGTTTTTTTAAACCCTGAAAACAAGTACAATGAAGATTTTGGCGACGTTATTCAGTGCTTTTTCAATACATATGTATGTACATATGTACAGTTGTTTTATATTTTAAAAAGCATAAACATGTATGTCTGTCTTCAGAGTTTTTTTCACATAAACAGCTGTTTTTATTTAAAAAGAAATCATATGCTTGTTATGTTATGTTACAATTAAACACAATTGAATTGGAAATAAAAATTACCTATGTATAGTTTAGTTCAAACATTTCTAAGCCATTTGGAGATTGATACCCTTTGTAAATAATTGACCAAATTTTGTCACTAATTGTAGCTAAGTAACGATTCTCTCTTCTTACACAGCATTTTTAATTTATGAGTCGAATTCGAGTCTTTTTCGACTCTTCTGCGCGACTAAAAAGCCGGAATATACGCGCATTTTCTGATCATATATGATACTTTTGTTGGGAGGAAAACCCGCGACTCTTCTTGATGAGTCATATATGAGATTTTTTCGAATCATTTTCTGAGCATTTATTAGTCAATTATGACTCTCTTTCGATTCGTATTTCAGTCAGTTTATAACCGCTCATGAGTCTTTTGTGAGTAATTTATCAGTCTGTTTTTGGCATTTATTCAAGAATAAACAAAAATTTTCCCGTTATACTTAAGAAAAAAAAGCACATTACAAGCATCGTTTAATCATCTATCTGCGAAAAATATGTTCATGATCAACAAAAGTACTCAAAGAAGCCTCAGCAAGGTGATTTTTCAAAAAACGATCTTCCAAATTCTAGCTGGGAAAAACCACTTCTTGTTCTCTAAATATACTATGTCTTATAATCTACATCAGTCAAAGGAAATTACGGGGCGCGGCGCCTTTTCATTTACTCTTCTATTACGTACGTGTGTACACGCATTGTGGAGAAATAAACAAATTTAATCAGTCTAGCCAGAGAAAAAAAAATTGTCCCAACTTTTTTGATGAACGATATGAAATGAATGTTTTATTTTCTTTAAATTATTTTGGCAGAATGTTTGGTTTGCCCACGTGCGTTATCACGCACTAAAAACCATGATATGCAAAGGCATTTTCTCGCATAGGATTACGAAAGTATTACTGGTGATGCAAGAGAAGCGCCCTCCTTATTAACTTTAAGAAAACTTTTTATAGATTTATTAAATTTATTAAAGATTTATTTATTAAAGAAACTGCAGAGTTTTGTTTAAAAAGAAAGGCATCTTTTGTTGTTACTACGTCTCTTGCTAAACGTTGCCGTCCTTTTGACGATGGCGACTTTTTCAAAGAGCTTAGCAATGATGTTTTAAAATGCTTTGGCGAAAAGTATGATGACATGCGGAAAATTATAAATGACATTCCCCTATCCGCTCGAACAAGTATTCGACGTACTGAGCATATCAGTGCATTTATCTTTTCAAACACTAAGAAAAGAGTGATTAATTGCCAATTTTTTTCCATATGCCTAGATGAATGCATATCTCAGCTAATTATTTGTGCAAGAACTGTTTAATGAAAATTTTGATGTCCACGAAGAAATGTTTTCCCTATATGGCTTACACAACATTGTGAAAGGAAAACTTATTATTTTAGGTTTAGTAGGACATTTGCTGAAAAGTATTTTAATTACAAATGTTTTTCATGCATAATTCACCAACATGCAATACTTGCAAAAAGTTTGCATGTAATGAGTACAATGAAAATTGTGGTTTAAATTGTTAACAAAATACGAGGTGGTCAGAACGCCTTAAATCATAGAAAATTCAAAGATTTTCTTGACCTCGTAAATGCCGAATATGGTGATTTGGTTATGCATACAGAAGTAAGGTGGAAAGCAAAGGTCGTTGTCTTCAAAGACTTTTTAGCCTTCGCGCGGAAGTTATTTCCTTTTTGGACGAAAATACAACAAATGAAACCAACGCATTATCGGAGCATTGGAAAGACAAAGCCTTTTTATTAGATTTGCGTTTTTGACGGACATTATTGAATTTGTTAATCCTGTAATATTTGGTAAGTGTTGATGTGTATATTTATTTCTCTATTGCCGGCGCTAATAAACGCCACTGGCAAATAAAATTATATGGCAAATGAATGCCAGTATTCACTTGCTGACTTACCCCCTAATTCATAAATGATTATTAAAGGCAAAGTTTAATTAATTTTATTTTCAAAAATTCGTCTCTTATATTCTAATCTAACTGTATTCTAAAACTACAAAATTTCTTATTCACTAAATATAATTGTAGTAAGAAGTAACAAATTGAGAAAAAAATATAAAATACATTAAGCATAGTTGTTGTATAAAAATAACAAACATTGCAGTATCAAACATATAATTGTTGTAAAATAACAATTGTATTAAAGATATAAATGGTTGTTGTAAAAATGGTATTAATATTAACAGAGTGCTGTGTGGAAAAATGATAACAATAACAGTATGTGTAATAAGTGTACTTCCATGTAAAATCTATATATATAAAAGAAAGTCGTGTTAGTTACTTCACTTATAACTCAAGAACGGCTGAACCGATTTAGCTGAAAATTGGCAGGGAGGTAGTTTAGAGCCAGGAATAGGCTATAGGATACTTATGGGCGGGATTGGACAAAGGGGTGTGGTACCTCTCATACAAACCACAAATTAAAAATCTATTATTTCTGCTCCTGATAACGGTATTTGAACAAAATTTGGTACGTAGGTTTGGTGTGCATTTTTTTAGTGCTGCTGCAAATATGGACGGGATTGGACAAAGAGGCGTGGCACCACCCATATAACCCAAAAATTTAAATCGCCATATTTTGGGCATTTTTTGACCTACGTCGATGATATTTGGTACATATGGTATTGCCATAATTTGGAATACGTACCGGCAGAAAAGTGGATGGGACCACGCTCCTTTTTATTAAAATTAAAAATCGTAATATAGTCTTAACTACTGGACCGATCGTCACAATAGGATATATAAATACTTTTAATTTTATTTTATAACGAGGGGGGTAGCGAAGTACACCGGGATCAGCTAGTAGTATATAATAATAGATTATTTAGGATGCACTACACCCTTCCCTTAAGAAAAATTGTACAATTTGAGAGATTAAAATTTAAAATTTGTTTGTATTTGTTTTTATTATTTTTTAAAATTATTGTTATGGTACTCTTTAAATTCATTACCTATTTCTAAAATAGAGTTTACTCCTTTTCTTTTGACTATTTTATACGGACCATGGCTTAAATGCAGTTTAGTGAAGCTTCACCAAATTAAATAAAAATTAGCCTATGTGATAGAAAATTAAAAAATAAGAAGAAAAAATTAAATAAAAAAGTTGGCGGCAACGCATAGTTTACGAGTTATTGGCCTCTGAAGTTTTCATATATATGTGCGATTTCCCTTTGCATTTCTCAACGTACTTTAGTGAAGTTACACCAAATAAAATAAAAATTAGCCTATGTGATAGAAAATCCAAAAATAAGAAGAAAATATTAAATAAAAAAGTTGGCGGCAACGCATAGTTTTCGAGTTATTGGCCTCTGAAGTTTTCATATAAAGCTATGAAGAAAATCTAGTCTATATACCGCCGTGTCGGGATATACCATGGTGGAGAAAATCATTAAGCCCGGCCGAAGGCCGGCTATGTGGGCAAACTTTACAATTAAAAATAAACTTCTTCTTAATTATTAATACGTTTTATTAAATAAATATATTTACGTAATGCATAATTTAATTTTGAATTCAAATATTATTCGCTTTCTATCACATAGGCTAATTTTTATTTTATTTGGTGTAACTTCACTAAAGTACGTTAAGAAATGCAAAGGGAAATCGCACATACATATATATGAAAACTTCAGAGGCCAATAACTCGAAAACTATGCGTTGCCGCCAACTTTTTAATTTAATATTTTCTTCTTATTTTTTGATTTTCTATCACATAGGCTAATTTTTATTTTATTTGGTGTAACTTCACTAAAGTACGTTGAGAAATGCAAAGGGAAATCGCACATATATATGAAAACTTCAGAGGCCAATAACTCGAAAACTATGCGTTGCCGCCAACTTTTTTATTTGATATTTTCTTCTTATTTTTTGATTTTCTATCACATAGGCTAATTTTTATTTAATTTGGTGAAGCTTCACTAAAGTGCATTTGTTCCCGGACCATGATATGGTGCCTGCTTTTTTTTCTGTTAAATTTTCGAACGAGTACTACATCTCCTTCTTTTAAATCTAGGGGATTTGTTTTTAAGCATTTGTCTACTCGTTTTTGTTTCGACTTTTCTAAATATTCTCTTAGTTAAAGAATATTGCAATCTGAACCTCAATTCTTGGACATAATTTCCCGGGTTGTAAATTGGTTTATTACTTGAAATTTCTTTATTGGGAAACTTCGGTAATTTGCCATATACTAGCTCATATGGCGTGTAATTTGTGTCTATATGAGGTGTTGTGTTGTTTGCGAAACAGAAGTAAGGAATCCATTTGTCCCACTCATCATTCTTACAATAATTTAAAAGAAACTCATTGAGTACTCTATGATTTCTCTCTACTGATCCTAGAGTCGCATGGTGATATGGTGTGCTAAAAACTTGTTTAATTTGAAAAATGTTGCATACTTCAGACAATAATTCGCTTGGCAGATTTGAGGACTTTAAAGTGTCCATATACTAAAATTAAATTTTCTACTATATTCTTAGCAACTGTTTTTGCATCCTTTGCTTCTATAGGACATGCTACAATGTATTTTGTCAGATCATCTTGCATTGCTAAGATATATCTGTACTGGTTTGAATACCTCAATGGGCCTGCGTGGTGTATCAGTAATAATTAGTTATTCTTTTGTGTGTCTGGTTTGATTATTTATTCTGCACTCGTTGCAGTTTTTTATATGTTTTTTGACCATTTTTCCCATGCTCTTCCGTATATATTTTTGTTTAAGTTTTAGGGTAGTTTTTCTTACTCCTAAATGACCTCCTAAAATTAAATTGTGATGTACATTAATTAAATTGGTTTGACGATTTTTGTCTGTGATTCTTATGGGTTCTCTATATAATAAAGTAGTTAAATTCTCACATTCATTCCTTGTAAATTTATTAAAAATATTCTTAAATTGTTCTACGTTTATATTCTTGAAAATAACATCATTATTTTTTAGAGCTAATTTGTGTATACTCGTACCTAGGGATAGCATTTTTGGTAAAAGTTTCTCCAATGACATTTGTATGTTCGATGGATTATCGCTGCACCTGATTACTATCTCTACATCACTAATTGCAATATCGGGTTTCTTGATTTTTGAATATGATTCAAATTTAAATTTTTTTTATATATTTGATATCTAAGATTTACGTACATTCTCATATAAAAAGTTGATCATGCTCTTTATTTGAGCCGTTATTGTCTTTCTCGTTGTTACTTTTTTGGTTTAGATTTTTTTTTTACATGTTTGGCGTTATTGCAAAGATGTTTTCCATGGGTACGTTGTCCGATGGAATCAATGATTTCAAAGTGTCGGTAGTTATAAGTATTCTAGATAATGCGTCAGCATTTGTATTGATTTTTCCTTTTTTGTATGAAATTTCGAAATCGTAGTCGCATAAGTCGCGTCTAATTCTGGTCATTTTGCACGATGGATTTTTGTGTGTAAATAACAGTACGAGAGGTCTATGGTCTGTAATTACGTACAATTTCTTACTGTAAAGGTATGGCCTAAAAAAATTAATTGCCCAATGTATGGCTAAGAGTTCTTTTTCTATGACTGATTTATTCAAATCATGTTTTGATAACGTTTTACTCGCATAGGATACCGGTAGATCTTTTCCTATTTCTCCTTGAGACAATACTGCTCCTAAAGCAAAATTTGATGCATCCGTAGTTAAAATATCCCTGTGGCTTATTTCTTTTAAATTTCCTTATTTGCATATGCACCATATCTGCACCTGTGTCTAAAATGAAGTAATGATTTTTATTTGTAATTTTGCAATTTATTATAATGGAATTTGGCGTTTTCGTTATCCTGCCTCTTTAGTTTCCCTGGCTATATGAAATATTATTAGCATTTTGGCTTCTGCTGCTATTCTGTGAGTAGTTATTATTGTTGTTTCTGTTTCTATTTTGAGGAATATTATTTATGTTTCTATTGTGTGAAAAATTATTATTTGAATGTATGTCCCTATTCTTATAACTATGTATGGATATCTGTTATTATTTTGTGATCTGTTATGTTGGTTATTGTCTCTAATATTATTATTGTGTGGTGAAAGTTGAAATTTTCATGTCTACGATTGTTATTAAAATTGTGGTGTGTATTATAATTTGCGCGTTGGTTGTTACCTCGGCTATTCATGTTACTATGATGAAAAGTATGATTTCTATCACTATATTGGTATTCGATGTTGTCGCGTTGGCGAAATTTTTGGGGTTTTGGAAATTGTTGGGTATTCTGCCGCCAAATCTAAAAATGTTATTGTTGTTTTGTTGAATATCTTTTTCTAATGATATGCATTTTTCTGACGCATCATTTAATGTTTTAGGACTACACGCTATCAATAGGGTTCTATACTGTTCATTCACGCCTTTCATAAATATTTTAAGTGCCATGCTCTCAGTCATTTTACATATGTGACGCGCAAAATAGAAAGGGACTTACGGGTAAAAACCGGTTTTGTTCAGGAGAGCCATTTTAAAGATTTAAATACGTGTATCTTTGGTGTACCATCACTTTCATAAAACGCGCATATCTCTGGGAGGGAACACTTTTGGGGCATGGGATCGGTCTCATTCGATGCTCAGATGTTGTCCACATCAAAAAACAAAAAAGTGAAAATTGATTTCTTACCCTTAGGTCCCTTTCTCTATGTGCTGTCACATATATAGATGTATCTGCTTATTCGACTACACTTGCTAGTTTGGAAACACTTAGCCAAGACACTCTTGTTGTTAGTAGAGACACAAAGTCTTAGCAAAGACACATACCGTAGCAAAGACACAAACATTAACAAGGACACAAACCAAATCCGGAAATTCCCAAAAACTTGGACCAAAATCCCAGAAAGAAACTTGTGTCGGACTTTCTAATGGCTTTATTTGAAAATCGTTTAATTGTTCACCTAGCAGGACAATTTTTTCTCTGAACGAAGCTATGTATGTCTGATTTATTTTGTTTTAGTGTTCCAAGCTCATTTAAAACTTGTTGTAGGGTTCTTGAGTTAGGGTACGATATCACCAATAAGTTTTTTAGATCAGTAAAGGTTTTTGGTCTGTTAGCACGTCCAATTGTGCTACGAACATTTGCAGTTTAATTTAAAATTGTAAACATATTTTATAAAAAGTTCTCTCTTCTGCAAGAATCATATCGTGCAATAGTTCTGTTTGCAACAAAAACGCCTCATACGGACCCTTAAACACATGTAGGTTTTTACCTCTGACGTTTATGTCAAAATGAGCCATATTTGATATATTACCTACTTCTTCGACCGATTCTAATTTGGTGTCTTTGCTTTCTTTTGTTAGAAGATTTTTTCTGAGAGGCAACACTTTACCATATATTTCTTCAAATTTCTGTATTAATATTTTGCAATTTTATTTAATTAATAATTGAGAATATTTTTCGAATTCTGTTTTTATAAATTGTAAACGTTTTAATATTTCTAATTTATATTCTTCAGTGAAAACTCTACTTTTACTTTTGTTAATATTTACTTCAATTTTCTCTAATTCATTTATATATTATTCTATATCTTCCATTTCATAAGGAAAAGGTTTTAGTCGCATATAATTACTACGGCAACTCTTATTTATTTTCTTTACATTTCATGTTTTTTAACTTCTATATATACTGTTGCATTTGTTCACTTCAATGTGGCAACTCTTAAATTTTTCTATTTCATTATTGTATTTTTTATATTTAGTCCCAATTCACACTATCAAAGTCTTATTGCAAAACTTATCACGATTTCTTCTTTGAACTTTCATTGGCGTTCACACAGCACTCGTCTTACTGCTTAAGCTGTTCTTCATTTTGTATGAAAGTATGTATGTATGTATACCTACTTAACACTACGATTAAGACAACAAAACGAATTTCATGATTACATGAGAGGGTGTACTCCTTTGTTTTCCCCCTGTCTCTCTCTCCTAAAAGCTAATAAGCTTAAAAATAAGACTTGCATAGTGTGAACACAGACTGAGCTCGTGAAAAAAAAATTTACGGCCTATTTCACGATGTCGAAAGAATTTTTCCATATGTTTTCATTCGTATAATTACATTTGAAGCAAAAACAAATTCTAAAATTTTGTTTTTGTATCAAATGTATTCGTACGAAAGAAAAAAAAAAAATCAAAATTCTTTCGATATCGTGAAATCAGCAGTTAGTGTTTTTATATTTTGTGGTTTTCTGTGTAAAAATTTCTTTATATTTTTATATTAAATATAATATTATTATACATATTTCAGCATGTGACCAAAAAAAATTCATGTTGTGTGGTTATAATATATCATTTTAATAATGTCATTCAGAAATATATGTATACGTATGCACTTGTGAAAAAAAAAAAACTTCATGCTTTGAGTCTGAACACAATGTTGCGATAATTTATTGCGGTGTGGTTTTCAACAAAAGTAAAAAACCGCAGTGCGAACTTTCTTATTCTCTCAATTTTTGATACTCTTTCTCTTTCTGATGCTGCCACAGTTTTTTAATTAATTGGCGGTGTTCACAACATTATTGTAAACAAAAAACATGATTTTGAAGTATGTTTGAATGTATGCACATAAAAATTAATAAAAATGTAAATGTTTTGCCTTCGTCGTCTTCCGTTGTATTATATTTATTTTTCTCTCCCGCAACGAGAAATCGCACCGCACCGCAAATATTGTGTTCAGACTCTTATGCAATAAAAAATTAAAAGAATATTAAAAAAAAAAATCTCAATTAGGCCAATAGCTAAATTTATAAATAAAAAATAACAAAATCTGTTTGTTTGCGTTTGTGGATTTCCAATTTGGATCCAAATCTCGGACGCAATCTCCCAGGATGGTGGTGGAGTGTAATTTACTGCAGCTTTGAGGGCTGCCACCTTACGGCGCAAACGTACGATTTTGTCTCCTCTGCTATGTCGTGGCCTGATGACAGGAGGAATCTTCGTTAGCTCGCTGTCTTTTCTATTGAGTTGCCGTTTGTTAACGGCTTGGGGCCTGCATTTATTAGAGTGGCCGTAGATTCAGGTGTTCCTTCTTAGGGTACGTAAGGTATGTTGTGGTCGCCAATGTTTGGCAGGATCGCCATGTAATATTTGGTGAATGTTGATGTGTATATATATTTCTGTATTGCCGGCGCTAATAAACGCCACTGGCAAATAAAAGTAAATGGCAGATGAATGCCAGTATTCACTTGCCGATTTAAGGCAAAGATAAAAGAATTCCGTTTTTGAATAAGTAATGCCGATGGAAGGCAAAGCATTAATTAATTTTATTTTCAAAAATTCGTCTCTTATATTCTAAAATAACTGTATTCTAAAACTACAAAATTTCTTATTCACTAAATTCCCCCTATCGCGAATAATCATTCCAATGAAAACACTCCCAAATTTTTTTTTTACTATCGTGAATGATTCCCATAATTTTTTTTTGGGAATGAATTCCCATACCTTACAAATATGGCATCGCAAATGTTTACTCCCGTGAATAATTTGACTAAAATAATTCACAACAATTGAAAGTGGGAACAAGAAGTGAACGTGTAAGTAGCAATTTGTTTTTTAATCCAGAACTTCATTCAATAAGTTTTTTCTCTTATTTATTAACACAGGAGTGTTAATAAAGAACAAATTAATTGTCTGGTTGAAGCAATGTGTGCGAATTAAGACTATTAAGGTTTCCAAAAGGATAAAAAAGAGGACGTTGGTAAATTTTGAAACGAGTTAAGCTGTCGTAAATGGTGTTAATTATTAGTTTAATAAGCGTAACTTAAATTTTTCATGCATAGGTGTGGATCGACCAAAAACGGAACATAAGAAAAAAGCTGACTGAAAACGAAAAAAAAACCGCAACAAAACAAAGCGGATCAGATTCATCACGTATTTGTATTCGCTGCAGTCGTACTATGGATTGATTTTCCTTTTCCAGCAACATAAAACGCAAATAAACGCTATTCATAATTTTTACCATATTAGCTTTAATTTCTTTTACTCATTCACCACAAAATAAATCCCGCAAAAATTATTTGTTAAATCAAAACAAACAATTTAAAATAAAAACTTTTATTCCCAAGTAATTCACAATAGAGACTTAAACTCTCAAAATATTCGCGATAGCAATTTGTTGAGGATGGGAATACAATTTCTCTCCCAAAAAACTTACTGCCATAATATTCGCGATAGGGGTGAATGTGTGCGAATCCAGACTATGGCAAAGGTTTCCAAAAGGATAAAAAAGAGGATGTGGGTAAATTTTGGAACGAGTTAAGCTCTTGTAAATGGTGTTAATTATTAGTTTAATAAGCGCATCTTAAATTTTTCATGCATAGGTGTGGATCGACCAAAAACGGAACATAAGAAAAAAGCTGACTGAAAAAAAAAAACTGCAACAAAACATAGCGGATTAGAGTCATCACGTATTGTTCTTCGCTGCAGTTGTTCTATGGATTGATTTTTCTCTTCTTATTAGCTTTAATTTTTTTTATTCATACACCACAAAATAAATACCGCAAAAATTATTTATTAAATCAAAACAAACAATTCAAAATAAAAACTTTTATTCCCAAGTTATTCACAATAGATCACAATAAAGACTTAAACTCCCAAAATATTCGCGATAGCAATTTGTTGGGGATGGGAATACAATTTCTCTCCCAAAAGACTTACTACAATAATATTCGCTATAGGGGTGAATAACTATTTGAGTGACATATTTTCATTTGAGTGAAACTCAAAATACAAATTATGATGATTGGTAAAATGGAAAGTTGAATACGACCCTCATGGTATTGAAAGAGAAAAAAGCAATAATTGTATGATTAGCATAAGTTAGAAAGGCTAAGATTAATATTCATAATTAGTATTTAAACCAAATAAATTTAAATAAAGTCATCATTTATGAATGATCAAACGCTTGTGTTTTTACTCAACAAGTTAAAAAATTACAATGCCAATTCCACGCGAATGCTAAAAAGACTTTGAAGACAACGACCTTTGCTTAACCACCTAACTTCTCGGCCTATTTCACTATGTCGAAAGAAAATTTCCATATGTTTTCATTCGTATAATTACATTTGAAGGAAAAACAAATTCTAAAATTTTGTTGTTGTATCAAATGTATATGTATGAATGAAAATAAAATGCTAAATTCTTTCGACATCCTGAAATCGGCAGTAAATCATTTTTTTGAGTTATACTCTGCAATTAAAGAATTTATTTGAAAAATTTTAATTTTAATACAAAACTCGAAGCGAAGTTCCAAATAACAATAGTAATGAAAAAAATAGGAAATCAGAATGTGTTTATGTTTATACACATACTAGGGTTCCCATATGACTTATTTTCAAAAGAGAACTTTCGTTCTAAAAAAAGAGAACATTTTAACTAAAAAAGAGTTTACAATAAAAAAATTATTTATTAATTAATTAATAATTTTATTGATGTTATAGTTAACTAATTAATTATTATAAATGATAGAAACAACGAAATAAATATATAATAAAACAATAAAAAACAAAAAGAATCACATTTTCTTAAAAAAATAACCAAAATAAATTCAAAAATCACATTTTCTTAAAAAAAACATAAACAAAATAAATTAATATATAAAAATTAATTGAGATCAATATCTGATTCTGATTCTGACATTATGATTGGACAAAAAACTACCGCACCAAAAAAAGAGAGTGAACAAAAAGATACGAACACAAAAAGAGAACATGTTCTCTTTAAAAGAGATGTAATGGACAGCCTAACACATACATACATACATATGTATGTATATTAGAGATGAGCGATCCCGTGCCTTTTAAAGAACATCGTAAACTGTGAACGTGATTTCAAAATCACTGTGATTTAAAACTGTGACTGTGATCACGTTTATTCAGTTTTCCTTTTTTTTTTAATTCACAAGCCATTTTTTAAATTCACGGTTTTAATTTGTTTTATTTTGATAAAAAGCACAAAGCACAATGAGTAAGAAGTCCAATATGTACTAACACATGCATGTTTACAAATACAATTCTTTTAGCGAGGTATATTTTTAAGTAAACGCATCTCTATAACAAAAACATTATTATTTTCATACTGTCAATGAAACCCCATATACACAAAATTTTGTTTGCTTTTTTATATGGAGTTTGAGAACAAGAGAAGGGTCATACTATTCACCACCTATTTACTTGCATATATGTACTTGAATGAATATACTTTGGCTTTCAAAAAGAAATACTAATGTGCTTTTTCACACTGGATTAATTATGCTGGCATAACATGGCAGTTTTTCGGCGAGAGGGGTGAAGGGAGCGCTTTTTCGTCGGCACAATTTTTCATCTAGCCTCAGCGGCTGATAGCCAGATTTGACGATCTATCGTCATTTTGACGATTTCAGATGCCAAAAAAGGCAATTTGACGACGTGACGATTTGTGTCTTAAATTTGACGATTTTTAAACAATTATAAGTTGGCAGCGTTCTGCTGAACATTGACACTACTTTGAACTTTTTCAAGAACTTAGCTGCTTTTGCCGCAATATGTAAGAAAAGTAAGGAGTAAAAGAGAGAGAGAGTTTTATCATATTTAGTTGTTTTTGAGTTGATAATTTTAGTATATTAGGTGCTTAAACCTGTTGATGTTCATAATTTATCAACTGTTATTTACATTCATATATTTGTGTCAATATTTTGAAGCACGCCAAAAACTTGAACTTAAATAAAGGTACCAATACACTACATGCTTTTGCTTGTGTTTTTTCAAGTCTATAATTCACATGTTTTTTTTTTTGTCTGTCAAACTTGATTAATTTACATAAGGTTTTTAATTTTTGGTCACCAACTTGTATGTATAATTACACATGACATCGGCCATGATTGTTTACAACAGCTGATATGTTCATATTATTATGTATATTGAAGCCACTGAAAATTTCTTTGGTAGCGTTGCTGAAGTACCGGCGTCACTGAAGTGCCGGCGTCACAAATATTTATTTAAGTTTTTTTCTTTTTAATCTGCAAAATATGGAGCTTGTATCAACACTTGTTATATACTTTATATCATTGTTATTAAAATTTTAAAATGAGATAAAAAATAATTAATTTATCACCAATGCAAATACTTTAAACGGACGGCTAATGATATCGGAGACATTCAACCGTCGATAAATGTTTCCACATGGCATAGACATTTGAAAACACATGTGTGAACATAAGAAAATAGAACATGCACTAATTGAAAATTTGTCTTATGTTTAAGTTTTTGAGGTTCCCAACTACATGTTTTTACCGAATTATGTAAAATTTGACAGGTGCAATGTAAAAAACATGTAGTGAATAGGCACCTTAAGTGAGATTGTTCCTATGTACTAGTGATGTTACGAATACTCGTATTCGACTATTCGCCTGTTTTAAGATATTCGTATTCGCCAAATTCAAGCGAATAATAAGCACATACATTTTTCCAAAAAAAATCATACAAAAAGTGTAAAGAAGTACATAAAATGTACAATAATATATTAATTTATAACAATTTTTATTTTATTTAGAAAGAAAACCCTTTATATTTGACGTTAGATAATAATCTTCCTAAAAAACAAACGAAAATTATATTTCGTAACTGCCATTTAAAGTCTGATATGTAAATTCATATTATCATTTTAAGTTAGTAATCAATTCTCAGTAGAGAATTGTTGGATTAAAAAATGGAAGAACTAAAATTTAATATGTGAAAGTCGACCGAGACATGTGGCTGCGCCTTCTGCGAAAATATGTTCTTCCAAACAACACTGAATTACTAATTAAAAGAGCAAACAGAGTGGCAAAAACGAAATCTCAAAGTAGGTAAAATAATATAAAAATTTTCGGTAGTGGTCTTCATGTTCGGCACTCAATGTCATTATAATGATAAATACTTTAAGTATTGTGACAGTTTATTTCAATTTATTATTACTGACGCAGAGGGAGGGATATTTTCAAATATTACGTGGCTCTTAACCTTATAAATAATATTCGTATTCGGCGAATACTTTTTCAAATATTCGTTTTCGTATTCGCGAATACTAAAAATTGATATTCGTAACATCACTACTATGTATGTATGTATATTAAAATTGTTACACAAAATTTATGAAAATGGAAAGTGAGAGAGCATTAAAAATTGTAGAAAGTTTTACGTATGTGACCAAGTTTTATTGAGATTTGACTTTGAAGACAAATTCAAAGCATTAAGCCAAATTACTCCCAACAATCTTATAAAAGAAAATAGCAATTCATTTAATGATATTTTTAAAGTATTTTCAACCTTTGTTAAAGAACGTGAAAGACAGGAAATTGAATCTGCGTTCAGACAATTGAAATTTCTAATAATTCTTCCCGGAGACGGACATAAAACTTTAAAATTTTTGGAAAAAGATTTCAGAGATGAAAAAAAACTCTAGTCTTTTATTTCCCACGTTTCCTGCGTTAACGCAAATGTAGAAGTAGTGTTTAGCCAAGTTAATTTCAACAAGACAAAAGTTAGAAATTGGTTAGAGAAAGCTTCTTTGGAGGCAATTTTATATACTAAAGATCATTTAAAATTAAACAACTGTAATTGTTTTGACATGAAAGTATGTAGTACCTGGTTTAATAAAACGGTTCAACTCCAATATTTATGTTTAATTTTTACAAATGTGTTGCAACATTAATAATACTATCATAATTTTTAATGTAAACTCAAATTTTATCACTTATTTCTCTAAAAATTTAAACTTACTAATATTTTGTGGATATGGTATGTAGGTATTGTATTAAAAAATACACAAAACAATTGATTATACTTTGTTTCAACAGTTGATCTCTTTATTGATAAGAATTTACTATATTTTATATAAAAACCCTTGAATTTTATTTGTTATGTTATATTTTGTTAAATAAAATAAATGTTTTGTTTGAAAAAATTTTGTTTTTATATTCGACGATTTATTGACGACTTTGGAAATCTGTATTGACGATTTTGACGATTTTACGCTAAAAATTTGACGAATTCGGACCCATTTTATCTGGCAACTATGCCTCAGCCCCGCTCAAGCAGCACAAAACTAATACATACACACTTACGAATACATAGGTTCTGTGTTTTCTTTTTTTACAGACCGTATTCAGTCGTTAGTTAGCTATCATCGATTGAACATGAATTTCAAAGAAGAAGGGGGTTGGTCGCGCCAACAAAATTTATGCATTTATGTTTTAATAAAACAGTATGAAGCATTCTCAATTCATTTTTAATTTTTTTTATAGGAATTTTATGTTTTTAATTTTTTTTTCTTGAGTACATTCTCAAATAAATGTAAAATTTTATATTTTGGTATTTTATACATACATATGTTTTTATTTTATTTATAAGCAGAAAATATATTTTGTAAATAAGCGGTTTATGTTTATTAATTGTTAATTGATTAAATTTGTCAATAAATCTTTTAAAAAACATACAATTTTTTAACGATTATTTACAAAAGTTACAAAAGTTCTAAGAGAATTAATAAGTTACATTCACAATTAAATTAAAAACTGTGACAAATGTTGGCTAAAGTTATTTTATGAGTATAGAAGTCGTGAAGCAATTTAAAAATTTTTAATATTGATGTTTAAAATTTTCCCTCATTGCAAAAATATTTAGTAAATTCGCTTCTTATACTTGTAATTCCTCATAAAATAATTGCCAATTCATCATCACTTATTCTCGTCATATTTTTGCCAACTATATATGTATGTAAGTATGTATGTATGTTCCCTAAAGTGTATAATAATAATAATGTGTATACAACGAAAGACAAACTTCAAATGAATAAAAAACTACTAACACAAACAAAGCTGACTACACGAATACATTTTATGCCAGATGAATTAGTCTAGTGTAAATTTGAAAGAACAAATATTGTGCGGCTTAAAAATTAGACTAGTCTGAAAATGCTCAATAAGAAGAGAGAAGAAAAGAAATAGCAACATTATGCTGGGAACACAATTGGGACGAACGCCGAATTTCGTCTAGCACGACGAATTCGTTGGCAAAAGTTCGTTGCGTAAATTCGTCGTGTGGCGCACAACTGGGACGAAGAAACAACCACTTTCATAATAATCCAAAAAATTGTGTGTATTTTTTATTACAAATTTGTTTTTATATACATACAAACATAACAACAATAGTGTTACCGTATAAGGAAAATAATTCCTTTATAAAATTAAACATTAAAAAAAAACTATTAAAAACAAATTTCATCATTAATAATTATGTATATTTACCTAAAATGCTCTATATCACAAAAAGAACAACTTATTAAAGTAAAAATTAACATTATTTACTAATATATTTTAAAACTAAAAAAAACATGGTAACGCTGTACTGATTTCTTCGTCGTTCGTCGGCGTATGAAATAGAAATAAATCTATCAGAGAATTCGTCACGTACGACGAATTACGTCGACGTCGGTGCTGTGTTCACTTTTATATGAATGCATGTGTTCTATTTTTGACGACGAATATTCGCAACGAAAAATTCGTCGTTCGTCCCAATTGTGTTCCCAGCATTATTTGTTGCGTTATTGTACATACGCAAAAAACGTTATTATAATAACTATAGTTACACAAACAGTGAAATATCATAAATTTGTGTATGTAACAAATAAAAAAGAACGACTTGCAAGTATCAGTTAATTTACAAATTTGGTAGCAACTGTTAAGCTATGTACAGACGATTGGCAGATCTTACAATATTGTCAGAAAAATGTTCAGAAAATGTCTCACAACCGTCTAAACTTACAATTTTTGTCTTGCAACGTTGCAAGAAAAAGCATTGTCAGTTCATTGTAAGACAATAATATTGTCAGACATCTGACAATCGTGAGAACACTCTACCTCGCCATTATCAGATAATTGTCAGACATTGTAAGCTCTTGTTTTATTGGCAGATGTGTTTAAATTAATGCATCTGACAATGGCACCATTGTAAGATAATTTTTCTGTTGGCAATGCTGTCCATAAATACTATTGGATTTGACAGTTCTGACAAATATTGTAAGATCTGCCAATCGTCTGTACATAGATTTACTTGTGATTTTTAAGTAACAGTGATTAAATCACAGGTACAGAAATATCGCTCATCTCTAATGTATACTTATGTATATGTATGTCAATTATTCAATAGTCAAATAATACAAAATACAAACAAAGATACTTATGTAAATATGTACATATATCCAGCGGGAAAACTCAGAAGACCTTCTTACTTCAGGCCTTTTAAGAAATATTTTTGATTATATTTTCTTTTTAAAGAAGGTCTTATAGAAGACCTCGAATCTTCCTAGAGGGAGCAGCACTTTTTGTTTTCTTTTCTCGCTAAATCAAACGAATTCAGAGAAGATTCATAGTTCCAAATACACAACGAATAAATAAGCGAAACTTAAAGGGCTAACTATAATCACCCCTATCGCGAATAAGAAGTGAAATTTTTGTTCACGTGAAATTTTAATTCCACTCGAAGGGAAAAATGGTATCGTGAATCTCACGTGAAAAATTATTCCCGCTATCATTTCTTAGTGAATGTAAAAAAGGGAAGAAGATTAAAAAAATAAAATATCTAGAACTTTTTGTTCAAAAATATACACGGACATATTTATTTTGAAGAAAACTTAAAAAATCAAAGTTAAATATTCAGTGTTGGAGCTTTATTTTGGTTGCTCCGTTTGTTTATTGCATTCTAACTTTAATGTGGTAAAATAATTCGGCTAATTTTTGGAAAGCCAACAAATTAAAGCTCCACAAATCTGCAGGCAATCGGCCTGTTTTTTGCATTTTGTTGAGGAATACATCAATTTGTGCCTTATTATCAGGTCTTTTCATTAAAATAAACTTTTTAAAGTATAATATTGGAATTATAAAAAGAAATCAATGTAATTTCTGTTCTATTCCCCATCAAAAATAAAGTGAAAATATCAATGTGAGAAGTGAAAAAATTCCGACCGAAATATTTATTCACGATAAGGGGAATTTTTTCAGTAAACATTTTTCACGTTGTTATTCTGGACTGAATAAAATATTTTCATGCGAGTTGTTCACGATTGCAAATACGTGAAAAGTGAAAAAAATTCATGTGGAAAATTATTCACGATAGGGGTGAATGTGTTTAAGCTACTGTCAGAAATCAACGAAAAGCATGTCAAATGCTTAATCTAATTATTGACGACTTTTGTGTGGGTATATTGTACTTATTTGACTTAAAGACCTTCTTCGCTGAGTCACAAATTTATGTATGTACTATTCAAAAACTATTTTCTTCTAATTTTTTCAAAAATTGATTTTACGTCAACGTCTAATTAATCTAAAACCATTAATTTAAATTTTTTTTATGTTAGAAGTCAAATGAACTATTCGTCATTAAAAAGGTACTAATAAATGCAACAGTTTCAACAATGTTCAATGAATAAACGTATAAGCAGCTGTTTGCTTACCTTTATGTCAACGGCAACATACCTGGGTATGTTTTGCATTTTGAAAACGCTGTAGCTCTGAACTGGATAATCGGATCGACTTTAAATTTCGTGATATCCTAGCTAAAACTGTTTTACGCAATAGTCTCTAGTTTGGTAAGGATTGAATAATCCGTTTGGAAGATAAACCCCATTTACAAAGTTGCACCCTTACGTCAACAGCATACATATGTACCTGGGTATGTGCAATAAAACGCATGCAAATATGATAATATAATTTTATAGTATTGTTTCTTTTGAGTAAATTTTTATTTTATTATGTTTTATTTTATTATATAATTATTTGTAATTAAAATTATTGTTATTATTATAAAGTTCAAATACATTTATCATATATATACAAATCTTTCGTATGCACGTAACCAGAATGTGTAACGCCACTTAGCAAAAGTAGACCCAAATATGCATCAAATTCACTTTTTGTTATGGGAATCCAAGATCTTGGTTCTCTTGTTGGATTTTTTGCATTGTCATTATCATAGAATTGCCTTGCCTTTCGATTTGATTCACGAATAATTATGTCACATATTTCGTATGACAATATCAAATGGAACGTTTCTGCAATGATCAAATCATGCGTTGCCGGTACCAGATTATGTACTTCTTAGAATATTGAGCGTACGGAATCTTACAGGTTTTGGTTGTATCGAAGACCAAACATTACCATCTCTGGCAGTAAAATATTCACCAGTTTCAATTGGTGCATCTTCAAATTCTTCATCAGAATCACTGTCGTCCTCTGGGTCATATTCTGGTATCGTGGGTTCTTCAACGTCTGAGTCACATAAGGCTTCGTCACCAACTATTGAATCGTCGTCACTTATTTCGTCTTGGCTCTCTTCAAGCGTTTGACGAATATATGCTTGTTGTTCATCGTACGAAAGTGCGCTTAGTTGTCGTGGAGTAAGCCATTCACCATCTGCCATCTAACTTTTAGGTATTAACTTTTATTTACTTCCACAAAATAAACAGAGAAGTCTTTTCACTTCTAATCATAAATGTAAACTAAATTTGCTGACGAAATTACAAAGAATGAAATTTAAGCATCAATACATGCTTCTGACTTATACATCCCTGAAGGAAACATGGGGTTTACTGTACTCATGTCAACATTTTTGTCAACAATGATGTTGTCTTTTTGGTGATACTGTCAACAAATTTTTCTTTTTTTCTTTTGTTTTTGATGAGTAGAGAAAATTTTTGACGGTTTTGATGAGCTCAAAATCGGTATAATTTTAATATTGCCATTTCCTGCAGATGGTGACAGCGTCTACAGTGAATCAGTACAGTTTTACTACAGACATTTCCCACAATGTAGTGACATCGTCAATAGTACTCGCAAGTCAGTAAATATCTTACTGTGTAAATTTGCTCCATATGGTCCCACAAGAACTACCTAGTCAGTATTGACGCAGTCTACTGTTAGATTTCGTAGGACACGCCTGTGTTAAATGTCAATAGTAGATAGCATTACTTGGGGTATAATTTGTCAATACAACTCTTAACATCGTCAATAGAAAATAAGTATAATTTTACTATTGACATTTCCTGCAGGGATGTTTCTATCTATATATATACATACGTGTGTCTACCAATACAGCCACTTTTTCAACAAACAATGACTAAGTGTAAAACAGGTTAATATAAAACTTTTGAAGCTTTTGTCTGTGTCTAACAAACCAACAACACAGAAATTCCAACAAACGATTTGGATATTAGCATTTTAATGCTAACGGCATGCCATTCCCCATAAAAAACGTATGAACATACCCAGGTATGTTGCTGTGGACGTGCGTAAAGTAGTTCTGCTGTTGACACAAAGGTTAAGCAAGGTACGATTGGTTTCGCTGTTTGCTTAAGCAAATGAAACTTAACGAAACTTGACGAAAAGTTTTTAAGTACATTATAGCTATGAACATTTGGTTATATGTATGTATGTATGTATTCGCACAGTTCCTTAAGTTAGCTTAAGCACATTATAGTTAGCCCTTAAATCATTTTAGATGCATTTTAGGCGACGATGAAGAGAGCTCCATTGCTTACTGCATGTATGAATTAATAATTAAATCTGAAAGAATTTTTAAAATAAATGTTTTATATATAGTAATATAATTTTTATATTATTATTATTACGAATAAACGTAATTCTTATTTGAACTTATATTGAAGTATACTTATATGAAACGTAATATTATCAGCCTCAAGTTCAGTTTTATTGAATTAATGGAAATTCAAAATTACTAAGAGTTTTTTTATGTTTTAAAATATTATTATTTATATCCAATCAGTTTTTAGTAATTTTGAATTTTCATTAATTCAATAAAACTGAACTTGAGCCTGATAATATTACTTTTCATATATACATCAATATATGTTCAAATAATAATTACGTTTATTCGTAATAATAATAATAATAATATAAAAATATTAATTCCGCTTGGGCACGAGCTATAAATACCCTAATAACAAGGGTAATAGTAATATGTGAATTTCCTAATATAGATTAAAAACAACAAAAACGTTAAAATACAAAGTAGAATATTTTGATGATAACGGACTATGAGTTTGTGTTGATTATTAGTAATTTCCAAACAGTTATGAGGGAATTTCGTACTAACCAGCTCTGTTTCAAGGTAGAATATAAAAATTAATTAAAAATTAATTCTCATATTCTATTTCTCTTGAAAATTGGTTAAATAGTTGATATTCTTCTCAATTAGTATCCACTTTACGCAAATTGTAAAAATGGACACTTGAACGATGATGAGAGGTGTAGCGGCCTTGAAATCAGTACTGATACGTTCTGCTAAAAACTGATTGGATATAAATTATAATATTTTCCAACATAAAAAACTCTTAGTAATTTTGAATTTTCATTAATTCAATAAAACTGAACTTGAGGCTTATAATATTACTTTTCATATATACATCAATATATGTTCAAATAATAATTACGTTTATTCGTAATAATAATAATATAAAAATATTAATTCCGCTTGGGCACGAGCTATAAATACCCTATTAACAAGGGTCACAGTAATATGTGAATTTCCCTAATATAGAGTAAAAACAACAAAAACGATAAAATACAAAGTAGAATACTTTGATGATAACGGACTATGAGTTTGTGTTGATTATTAGTAATTTCCAAACAGTTATGAGGGAATTTCGTACTAACAGCACTGTTTCAAGGTAAAATAAAAAAATGAGTTAAAAATTAATTCTCATATTCTATTTCTCTTGAAAACTGGTTAAATAGTTGATATTATTCTCAATTAGTATCCACTTTACGAAAATTGTAAAGATGGACAATTGAAAGCTGATGAGAGGTGTAGCGGCCTTGAAATCAGAACTGATACGTTCTGCTAAAATCAATGTGTAAACCATTAGACCAAGTGTTGTGAACAATTAGCAATTAATAAATAACGTCTCTCACTAATGCCTTTTTTAAACCAATATGGTTGGTTTAACCATTGATACACTAAAAAATTGCATTTACTAACTTTTAGTAAAAAATTTCCTTCGTTTCAAATAATATCTAAATTAATTTATTAAGCTTATTAAAATCTAGAAATTCTTTTTAATCAAATAAAATTTCCTTAAATAAAAAAATTAAAAATAGTCCAAAATATTACTTCAAAAAGGTGTACTATCAAGCAAATGTTTATTTAATTATGAGAATATTTTCTACAAGTAAGAATTTTCTTACTAAGTTCAAGGAATTTTGTAACACCAAAGGAAAACAGTGGCCATCAATTTAAGTAAAAAAAAATTTTTTTCTAAAATTAAATATTACTCCAAAAGTTAAAGAAAAATTTTTTTGAAATTGTTTATAGTTCTTGGATTAATATTAAAAAAAAAAAACGTGTGGCACTCGGGGACTGCCGCGGTAAAGCTATTGCATAGCATTTTTTTATCAACTTATGCAATTTTAATTTCAGCTCTCTAGATATACTGGAAGTGCCCCATACGAAGAAGAGGCACCATAGTCCCCCCAGGTAAAAAGTGCCTTATCTTAGTATCCTAAGTCCTTCTCCTGCTTCTAAGCTACCTGCCCACCAATTTTCAGCCAAATCAGTTCAGCCGTTCTTGAGTTATAAATAGTGTAACTAACACGACTTTCTTTTATATACATATGTGACGCGCAAAATAGAAAGGGACCTAAGGGTAAAAACCGGTTTTGTTCAGAAAAGCCATTTTGAAGATTTAAATACGTGTATCTTTGGAGTACCATCACTTTCATAAAACGCGCATATCTCTGGAAGGGAACATTTTTGGGCCGTGGGATCGGTCTCATTCGATGCTCAGATGTTGTCCCCATGTTACCCTTAGGTCCCTTTCTCTATGCGCTACACTTGATAGTTTGGAAACACTTAGCCAAGACACTCTTGTTTTTAGTAGAGACACAAAGTCTTAGCAAAGACACATACCTTAGCAAAGACACAAACATTAACAAGGACACAAACCACAGCCGGGAATTTCCAAAAACTTGGACCAAAATCCCAGAAATCGCAAAAAAATTCCCGGGAAAAGCGGCAACACTGGATGGGAATTCCCAAAAACTTGGACAAAAATCCCCTCCAAATCCCGGAAAATTTCCAAAGCGGCAACACTGTATAGTCATCATACGAGTACATAGGCTCAGTGATGTTAGTTGTACGGTAATTTAGACCTCCAAAAGGTAGGCAGGTAATTTCAATATTTGTACGGTAATTATATAAAGCTTTAATTTCACTGTGATAGTCGAAAAAATGAACTTCGATGAATCCTTTTCGAACTATTAGGAGGGAGTCCGCTGAGTGCGAAAGTGCATTTGGAAGTGTCAGATTGGCTCCAGTTTTTGAGAAATCGGTATATATCCAATTTTCATGGAGATGATTATGGAATGGAGCGAGAAGGTCATCTGTTTCTAAAGAATGAGTACAGGGCATTCAAGAAGGCATCCTTAGTACTTTTTGTTCCCGCTGGGCAAGAGCAAAAGCGAATGTGTGTGCGACCGTAAGTGTTTTTTCAGTTATTGACAAAGTGATTATTTTTTCACGCGGGACATATTGGCGATGTTAATACTTTTGTACATATGTACATATGTACAATATTTGGTAATCATTGAAGGTTTGTTTATGTCTTTTCTTTTGAAAAAATATTGACTGCGTATTGAGTTTGTTTTTGTTGTGGCTGGTGATGGTGTTGTTTTGCGAGATGTTGATGTGGCTGATGACGATGTTGACGACGCTTTGGTTATGGTAATGGTGACTTAGATGGAGATATTGTTGAAGATTGTGTATTATAGGGTGAGAGTATAAATAGTTGGTTATTATAATGCGTTTTGTTCTAAAGCGTAGAATGGATTGAAACGTTTGTGAGACATACCGGCAGCCAAGATTATTCTAAACTAAAATGAGAAATAACGCCACATATAGCTTCCCATTCAAATTGACACCACAGGGGCTAGACTATAAATGTCGCCGTATTAGCATCAATACCAACATAACAAAGTAGTCGCCACTGATGTTCCTGAAGGCAGCGATGATGTTGTAAATTTTGGTGGTGTTTGATGATTGTGATTAAAAGAGAATCGAAAAAACAAGGTGTCAAAAAATAAAGTTAAAAACAAAAATTGTTTTTTACATATTACTATTATTATCTACTTACATACTGATAGTCATATCTTATTTAAAATTTTTGGTGGCACTGTGCATTTGTAACTTGTTGTTATTGTTTGAATATTGTGGTCGTTTGTTTAATAACTAAATAAAAAATATAGAAAAGCGTCGAGTGGAGTGGACTGTCTTGTTTTGTTTTACAGTGAGATTTTAACTTATGTTTTTATTGGTCCTGTTTTTATTATTGGTTTATAAGAAATTTAATAAAAATATTTATTCTTACCATATCAGCACACCACACGTACATATATATATATATATATATATATATATATATATATATATATGTATATATATCTTAATATATAAAAAATCCGTGTCACTGTGTATGTTTCGAATAAACTCAAAAACGAGTCAACTGATATTCATGAAAATTGGCAAATATATGTAATTTGGTCCAACTTAGATGATAGGATAGTTATTATTTAAATTAATGGCCTGGGGCGGAGGGGCGTGGCTCTTTATATATATAATTCTACTGTACGTGCGTTGTAACTGAACTCCTCCTAAACGGCTGGACCGATTTGCATAAATTTTTTTGTATGTGTTTGGGTGGCGCCCCGGGTGGTTTAGATTTACAATTCGGTCCAATTGGAAAAAGGGGCGTGGTACCTCCCACACAAACCACATATTAAAAATCTATTATTTCTGCTCCTGATAGCGGTATTTGAACAAAATTTGGTACGTCGGTTTGGTGTGCATTTTTTAAGTGCTGCTGCAAATATGGGCGGGATTGGACAAAGGGGCGTGGCACCTCCCATATATCCCAAAAATTTAAATCGCCATATTTTGGGCATTTTTTGACCTACGTCGATGATATTTGGTACATATTGTATTGGCATAATTTGGAATACGTACCAGGAGAAAAGTGGGTGGGACCACGCCCCTTTTTAGGAAAATTAAAAATCGTAATATACTCTTAACTACTGGACCGATTGTCATTAAATTTTCACAATAGGATATATAAATACTTTTAATATTATTTAATAACGAGGGGGGTAGCGAAGCACACCGGGATAAGCTAGTATATATATATATATATATATATATATATATATATATATATACGTATCATACATATGTACGTATTAAAGTTGTCAATTATTCGCCTTTCAACTTTGTTCGAATAATTCAAATAATAGTTTTTGTTCGTTCGATCAAACGATTAAAGCTAAAAATTTATTCGATTAATCGATGAGAACAACGAATAAAAAATTGCTTAAAAATAATTTATTGACAAAAAATAAATGTTTGTCATTAACACAAAAATGCATAAGTATATAATCAAAATAAATTAAAAATTATATAGTTAATATTTTTATCAACTTTTATTTATTTGTTGCGGGTTAGCAATATCTAAATATATATTTCGTTGGTAGCTATACCAACTCATCAGTAGATGTTTTACCCTTTATGTTTAAAAAATTTTAAAGCTCATCCGTTTATACGAAAACTCACAAATAAATTTGTGCATTACAAAGCTTTAAAATTTTTTTGAAATAAAGGGTAAAACATCTACTGATGAGTTGGTATGGCTACCAACGAAATATATATTTAGATATTGCTAACCCGCAACAAATAAATAAAATTTAAAACATAAATACTTGTGTACATGCTCATATAAATATAAAATTTTATTTTTATCAACAAAAAATAAATACATAAAATTAATAATACATAAAAATGTAATTACTGAGATTACTTCAATTTTAATACTTTAAACACATGTTTTATTCAGTCAAAATATCTCAAATGATTTTTTTTTTGTTAAATTAGACAATTTAGGATGTTCTTAAGAAATAATCTTTTAAAAACAATTTTTTTTGCTTTCAAACGATTTTTGGTTTTTGTTTTTATTAAATAAGATTTTGAAAAAACTCTCGCTAATTTTCGAGGTATCTAGGTGATATAGTGAGAAAAGCATAAAATAGTTTAAATATCTAATTTTTCTGCTCTTTTTTAGATTTTTCCAAATGTACTATATCGTCTAATATATCGCTGAATTCTTTTATTATCTGAATTTTAATACTTTGAATAGAATTATTTAAATCGCATAAAAGATTGTTATTTCCATTAATAATAACTTCTTCTATATCATTACTTTTATCTGAATTATTGTGGTTACTTTCAACATAAAATAATCTAGAGTATAATTAATTAGCATATTCTTTAGTTTAAATTTTTGAAGAATATTTGAAAAACTTTCATTGCACGGAAAATTTCCAGAATTTAAAAGAATATTATTAACGTATTTTAAAGTTTTATACGTCTCTTATTTATTCTTATTTTAATGCGTTTTAGTAAATCTGTTGCAAAAGAATTATTAATTTTTTTTGTTGTTGATCCAACAATTTTGTATACTTTAGGACACTTGCGTGTGACTTTGTATTTGTTCATTTTTGTTCTTGGTAAAATACTTCCAAACCGAGCTCATTCTAAAAGATAATTATATAATTAAAAAAAAATAGAACACAACACCAACATTTTCTACTTATATGATAAGATTTATATAAAGCAATTGTTTCTTTTTTGTAGTTCTAACTAATTCACCTGACAGTAAAAAAAAACCCATTCTTGAAAATTGTTTACCGTTTCATTTAAAACATAGCACGACTACTAGGTATGTGCAGTTCGACAACAACTACAAACATCCAAAACAACATGTATTGGTTGATATAAAGTACTCGCTTTGTTTCAAATCATACAAACAAATTTAACTCATTTTTTACGTATGCAAAAATATGTTCGATTAATTGACATAAATTAATCAATTTATTCGTTATTTGAAATTCGGCATTTTAAAATTATTCGAACAAGAATTTAGTTTTGTTTGATCGATTAATCGAATTATTCTTAATCGGTTGACAACTCTAGTACGTTTATATGTACATATATTGAGAACCATCAAGCGTGCATTTTGTGACTAAAATATTTATCAAACTAAAGATTTAAGTAAAAATAAAACAAAACCAACAGTAAATTAACATTAAATTGAACTTGTTTGTGAAACAATTACCTACATGCCTTTTAATGGAAAATAAACGTTATTATACTACATTTATTTTCCATCAGCTGTTGCCTAAATCTTAGGAATTTATACAATTTTTCCTTTCGCGTACTTTTTTGGTCAAACATTTTTTTGGAGTGTAAAACCTGCTGTTTACTCAGTATTTACTCATTTGGTGCATTTTACTGTAAAAGTAAACAAACGGACCTAATGATGTGCCTTGAAGACAAGAAGAAAGAAGCAAATATTTGTTTTAGTAAAATTTTTCAAATATATGTATGTATGTACATATATCATCAGCTATGTGCGATGCAATGAAAATTCCAGTTGAAAAACCAAGGTTTCAAAATAAACAACATATTCAATATATCGAAAAGTATTAAGCTATGTACAGACAATTGGCAGATCTTACAATATTGTAAGATATGGCAATATGCTGACAACGTACTGACAATGAAAAATTGTTACCAAAAGGTAAATTGTCAATTCAGACGATTGTAAGATGACAATTTCATTGTCAGACAATAAATTTATATGCCAACAAAAATTGTCACTTTACACGGTTGTCAAATTGTTATGTGGAAAAATTGCCAGATGCGTTGTTAAACTTTGTCAGAACTGTCAAATCCAATAGTATTTATGGAGAGCATTGCCAATACAAAAATTATCTGACAATGGTGCTATTGTCAGATGTATTAATGTAAATACTTCTGCCAATAAAACAAGAGCTTACAATGTCTGACAATTATCTGACAATGGCGAAGTAGAGTGTTCTCACGATTGTCAGATGTCTGACAATATTATTGTCTTACAATGAACTGACAATGCTTTTTCTTGCAACGTTGCAAGACAAAAATTGTAAGTTCAGACGGTTGTCAGACATTTTCTGAACATTTTTCTGACAATATTGTAAGATCTGCCAATCGTTTGTACATAGTTTTACTGCATTGTGGGATGTATTCAATTAATTGAGTTTATTTTGGAAGATTTAAAAACACGTTCTCAATTTATTTAATTTAAATTTATTTATTAATTCCATTAGCAAATATATGTACGTTCGTTGACATCTTTATTTGCTGATCAATTTATTAAGTTTAAAAAAAAATAGATAAGAAATTGCTTACAGCAAAACTAAAGGCGGAATTATTGCATTGGCGACAAATATCGAAAAAATTTAAAAATATCGCGGAAAATGTTATCAAAAAACGTGGTTATTGACCTAAATGAGATACTCGATAAATTTGCACTTGGTAATCATATTTTACTTATATATACATACATACATACATATAATGATTTGTGTTTCTTAAATATTTATTTTATTTTATTATTTTTACTTATATTCGCTCTACATTTAACTTAATCTAAATTAGATTGTTGATTTTTTCTATGTCTTATTCCATATTTAAATAAACTCTTCATAGTAAAACTACTTTATTTTGTTTTATTCAAACTTTAAAAAAGTTCCCACCCAAACGGTAATGCTTTATCCGCGCCTGGTCTTACCACAATGCATTCATGCACTCTATGTTTTAGGTTTAATTGTCAAAAAATTACTTTTACTTAAGATATAAAAATATTTTTGTCAGCGAAACTTGAATTTCACAAAGAAAAATTCCTGTTGCTTTTGTATTGCTGTAAACTGTTTTACTTTGCGTGCCAACTGTTTTAATGTGCCTTGGTAGATATTTCTGCATTTAGTAGACATCTGCATGAGACAAAAATTTTTCAATGTGTAAACCAAGTGTTGTGAACAATTAGCAATTAATAAATAACGTCTCTCACTAATGCCTTTTTTCAACCAATATGGTTGGTTTAACCATTGATACACTAAAAAATTACATTTACTAACTTTTAGTAAAAAATTTCCTTCGTTTCAAAAAATATCTAAATTAATTTATAAAGCTTATTAAAATCTAGAAATTCTTTTTAATCAAATAAAATTTCCTTAAATAAAAAAATTAAAAATAATCCAAAATATTACTTTAAAAAGGTGTACTATCAAGCAAATGTTTATTTAAGTATGAGCACATTTTCTACAAGTAAGAATTTTCTTACTAAGTTCAAGGACATTTTGTAACACCAAAGGAAAACAGTGGCCATTAATTTAAGTAAAAAAAATGTTTTTCTAAAATTAAAAATTACTCCAAAAGTTAAAGAAAAAAATTTTTTAAATTGTTTATAGTTCTTGGATTAATATTTAAAAAAGACGTGTGTCACTCGGGGACTGCCGCGGTAAAGCTATTGCATAGCATTTTTTATCAACTTATGCAATTTTAATTTCAGCTTTCTAGCTATACTGTAAGTGCCCCATACGCAGAAGAGGCACCCTAGTCCCCCCAGGTAAAAAGTCCCTAATCTCCTGCTTCTAAGCTACCTGCCCACCAATTTTCAGCCAAATCAGTTCAGCCGTTCTTGAGTTATAAATAGTGTAACTAACACGACTTTTTTATATACATATGTATATGACGCGCAAAATAGAAAGGGACTTACGGGTAAAAACCGGTTTTGTTCAGGAGAGCCATTTTAAAGATTTAAATACGTGTATCTTTGGTGTACCATCACTTTCATAAAACGCGCATATCTCTGGAAGGGAACACTTTTGGGGCATGGGATCGGTCTCATTCGATGCTCAGATGTTGTCCACATAAAAAAAAAAAATTGATTTTTTACCCCTAGGTCCCTTTCTCTATGCGCTGTCACATATATAGATGTATCTGCTTATTCGACGACACTTGCTAGTTTGGAAACACTTAGCCAAGACACTCTTGTGTTTAGTAGAGACACAATGTCTCAGCAAAGACACAGACCTTAGCAACGACACAAACCTTAACAAGGACACAAACCACATTCGGGAATTCCCAAAAACTTGGATCAGAATCCCAGAAATCGCAGGAAATTATTAAAAATTAACAGTGTTATTCAGAAAAAGTTAAAGTATGTTTAATATCCACTATTAAGTAAAATTCCTTAAAGTATTATTCACAAACGATTATTAGCTTAATTTACAGAATTTAACGCCATATTAAATGTTGAAATTTTAAAGTACGTGGACCCCTACTTTAAACCTAAATTAAAGTAAAATGAGATTTCTGTGCTGCTGACATTCATTTGTTTAAATGCACACCTTTTTATAAAAACTTGTTAAAAAATAATAAATTTTTGTGGTTAATTGTGTAAAATATGGAAACATTAAATTTTATTAGAAGAGTTTTTTTAATTATGTTGCACTTAAACAGAATACATCACAGAAACTTCCAACTCCAGTCAACCGAGAATATACATGGAGAGGGTTGACCCATTCTTTCTTCCTAACACGGAATTTAAAAAAAAAATACCGATTCAACAAAGAAACTGTAAAAAATAATCAAATTTAATAAAAAAAAAGATATATTGTTGGACAGTAGAGGATGCGGCACATCAGCGGAATTGCAAGTTTTAGTAGCTTTGCGCACTGGGGGAAGAAGAGAGGTAGGTCTCATATTCTATGATGCATATATATGTACATACATGTACATATGTACTTGATACATAAAAGACAAAATTGTTCTTTAAGATGCAGGATGATGCAGGAGATATTCATGGCCTCTCCCAAGCCACGTTATCGATGACATTGACGGAACCCATATAAAAATTAAAAAAACCGGGGGATTTATATATATATCATCCAAAGAATTCGCAAGTATTTTCAACAAAAACTTTTACTCAATTATAACAATAGCTTTACTTACTTTGTCCTCCTCGTTCAAATTTTTGGATCTTTTTCTTTTAATATCCTCTGCTTTATCCACTTCTTTATTAAATTTTCAAAATATTTACCAAAAATTACTTAGCAAAGTAATGGAAAACTACAGAACATTTTAGTGATGTACATACAACAAACTCAAGTAAACAAAGATCGTACTTCAAATAATCGGATTAAAATTTTTATCCGATTATATGAAGTAATTTAAATCCTTTACAAAAAATAGCCGTATTTATTTATTTTACATTTCTATAAATGTATTTAGTTTATGTTGTTATGTAATATAAATATTAATTTACATCTTTAATAAGAAAAAATTTAATTTTTTATTAAAACTATACAAAAATGTATTAATATATCCGAATATCCGGATGAATTAAGAATCGTTTTTTTTGCATTGTTAACTATAAAGAGACAAGAGAGAATGATGGTATTGCCAGTATCAACATGTTAAATTTATTAAAGCTTACATTAGTTAATATGGTGTTTTTGCATACTATTTTTTAACATAGGTTTGTTAGCGTTAAAGTCGATAGTAACTAACACGAACTTCAAACCTCAATTAAGATTTTTTTTTGCATAAGGCTGTAAAGCTTTATACGAGTATAATTACCGTAAAAATATTGAAATTACCTGCCTACCTTTTGGAGGTCTAAATTACCGTACAATACGGTAACTACCGTACAATTAACATCACTGAGCCTATGTATGATGACTATACAGTGTTGCCGCTTTGGAAATTTTTTAAATTTCCAGGGAAATTTTCCGGGATTTGGAGGGGATTTTTGTCCAAGTTTTTGGGAATTCCCGTCCAGTGTTGCCGCTTGTTTGTTCGTTGCAGTCTTTTCTTTTGTGTTCAGCTGATCCACAATTGAAACAATGTTCTTTTTTAACCAACTTATTTGCACCGTATTTAGTTTCATTAGACTTTATACGTTCATATACAGAGTATTGTTGTATTACGAAGTTCACTGTACGATTTTGAACTGTAAAAAGGATATTTATGTTCTGGTTTTATACGTAAGCCATCGACAATATACCGTATAACCGAGACATTTTCTATGTTACCGACTGTAGCAATTTTTCTCATGTGTAAAACATATTCATGAAATGATTCACTTTCCAACTTTTTGCGGGTTGATAGTTGTTTGTGTATTTCTGCGCTGCTATAATTTTTATGAAATTCATTTGTTAAAACTTGCTTCAGAGTGGTATAATTAGAAACACTTACGGCTTCTAATAACAATTTCGCCGCACCGATCATTTTGTTTCTAGCATGAACATACATATGTATCTTTGTTTATCATTAAGTTCATATACATCAGCATTTTTATCAAAATTTTCGAACCACTTTTCAACTGATATAGTTAACCCATCA
Organism: Lypha dubia; assembly: GCA_947311025.1. Lineage (NCBI taxonomy): Eukaryota > Metazoa > Arthropoda > Insecta > Diptera > Tachinidae > Lypha > Lypha dubia. The sequence continues at coordinate 75,318,565 of OX371260.1, forward strand.
AAGTGAGGCACAATTTTCGCAAAATACTCAATAGACATATTTGATTTTCCTTTTTCACTTTCCTCTTTTTCCATCTTTAACATAAACAGCTTTATTAATTCGTTTAACTATGTATTTTCGTTTTTAATATTTTCTTCTTTCTTTGACATTTTTATTAAGTCAAGACTATTTTCTGCTTTTGTTTGACTATCTTGTTTCTCTACTTCTTTTTGCTTTAAAAATTGTGTTATGAGTTTTTGTAATCGTTGATTTTAGTTTTTTTGCCTTAGCTCTCACTTATTGTTCTAACTATTTAATTAATGATTGTACATGTAGGTATATATAATAGAGTGGGTCAATTTGTTCGGGACCGAAAACATGACAAAGCGTATAGCAAGGTCGTAATCTACGGAAAATTCTAAGAACTTTTCCCAAAGAAACCATGGTTCTAAAATCAGAATCAAGCTTCCGGTTTTTTAAGAGAAAATTTGGTGCTCAGGACATCAGTTTGACAGGTCAACTATTCACCAATTGCAATGAATTGCAATGAATATTTCCAAAAAAATCCGAAAATAATGCTATTTTTTGGAAACGGCTTGACCGATTCTTATGAAATTTTTTATGCATATTCAGTAAGTCTGAGAATCGCCTACCATCTATTTTTCAAACCGCATGATGTCAGAAAAGGGGGGGGGGGGGCCAATTTCTGTATTTCTGAAACTATTAACCCAACAGATGGCGCAATTCCGCCTCATAATTATTTTTGTTGTTCAATGACAGATGGTGCTACGTCCGCTTCAAGCAGGAGAATCATCTTGGTTCGTATTTCAAACAGAACAAAATTATTGTTTGGTATTTTTTTCATCGGCGGACATCGTCACACACTTACAATACATTCGTTATTTTTTATATAACACCCAAAACATTTTTTTTTTTTTTGATAATTTTATTATTTATTGAATCTTTAATTATAAATTAAATTATCAATAAGTTTTTCAAATCTTAAATCTAAAAAATATTAAATGTAAGTTTAGTATTATAACTATGCGTAGTTATATTTGTTGAAGAATTGAAACACGCGTTTTTATGTTTAATGTATTTTTATTACCAGACAACTTACAACTAACTATTGAAAAGAAACATCACAATATCTGTTATAATGTGTAGTGATGCCCTGCTTGAATTTCTGACTCGTGTTGATTTTGAGGAATTGTTGCTTCGAACCTGTGTTGACTATAAAGATAAGTATTTTGAGTAGAAGTTTCCCTTTCAATTTCTGGGGAAAAATGAACTTTACGTTGTTGAACCTTGGTTGATTTTATTTGATTGATATGACGTTTAAGTGTATACCCGTTGTCGAGTTTTACCATATAATGAAGTAGACCAAATCTATTTGTAACGGTACCAGTCTTCCAAACTGTTTTATTGTTTCGTATATGCAAAACTTGCACCCTTTCTCCCACGCTTATTTGACGCACTCCTGGAATGGGTGTTGTAGGTTTGAATTTGATAGGTGGTTTCAATGCATCAAGCCGGATTCGAATACGTCTATTGAAATACAATTCTGCTGGACTTTTCCCAGAGCTGAGTGGTGTTGCGCGGTACCTTTGCATGATTTCATTTATTTTCTTTTGAAGCGACCCTGGTTCTGCTGACATCGCTTTCAATTTCCGCTTAAGTGTTTGAACGTTGCGTTCTGCCAACCCATTTGTGCTAGGATGTCCTGGAGCTATGAATTTTTGAAAAATTGCGTTTTTTTTTGCAGTATGTTCTGAATTGATCACTCGTAAAGATGGTCGCATTATCGGATACCATTATTACCGGAAACCCATGTGTAGAAAAAATATCGGAGAGAAGATTAATAGACGTTTGCGTTGTAGGAGCGTCTCTTATGGTTCGCACTTCTGCCCATCTAGATTTTGCATCAACGACAATTAGAAAAAAATGATCTTGAAAAGGGCCCGCATAATCAATGTGTATTCTTTCCCAGTTTTCAGCCGGTTCCTCCCATTGATGAAGTGGTGCTTTTGCAGGTTTTGACTGAACTTGAACACATGTTCACATGACCTTACCATCCTCTCAATGTCTTGATCGATGCCCTTCCAAAAACAATATCTTCTGGCAAGCTGCTTCATTCGTGTTATTCCAGAATGAGTATGATGAAGTGCTTGCAGAATTTGTGGATGTAATTTTGTTGGAATCAAAACTCTTTGACCCTTGAAGATTATGCCGTTGTTGAGTGTATATAAGTCTTCATTTTCATCAGTGTTAAGTAATTTTGACATAAGTGTAGAAAGATTTGGATCCTTTGCTGTTTCTGATGCTAATACTTCAGCGTTTATGAATTCGTTTGAAATTTCGAAAATTGATAAAAAGCACAGTTCATTACCCTCTCCGTTAATGATTTTGTCAGTCGACGGTTTTTCAACTAACTGTGTTGCCCGAGAAAAACAGTCAACATTGGTGTGTTCTGCCCCTTTCTTGTATATTATCTCGTAGTTGAAACTTGACAAAAATTCAGCATAACGTAACAATCTAGCCGATGTCATTGCAGGCATTTTGTTGTGCTGGTGGAAAATTCGTGTTAATGGACGATTATCCGTGACGAGTTGAAATGACCTACCGTAGAGGTACATAAAAAAATGATTTATTGTGAAAATAATTGCTAAGGCTTCTCGGTCTAGTAATATCTTTCCGCATGCAAATGCGACAGGATGTTCGATACCATTTACCATGTGTGAAAGTACTCCTCAACTCCCGTAGGGCTTGCATCACATGCTACGACTACTTGTAGTTCAGGATCAAAAGGTACTAAAACCTTATCGCTAGAGATAATGTTTTTAAGCTTTAAAAATGCTGATTCACAATCAGAAGACCAATTAAACTTTCTTTGTTTTTGAAGTAGTTGACGTAATGGAAACGTGATTGTAGATAATTTTGGAATGAATCGGGAATAGTACGTTACCATCCCTAAAAATCTTCTTACACTTACTTTGGTTTAGATGTAAATCGTGTTTTTCCAGTCGTTTTAGGCATTCAATTAAGTTGGTTTTGCATTCCTCTTCTGTTGCTCCATAAACGATTATATCGTCAAAATATGACATGGTGTTTGTTAAGCCGGATAGTATTTGTTCTATTATACGATTAAATTCTGAAGGTGCCGTTTTTATTCCAAATGAGAGTCGATTTACTTTGTATGTGCCCCGATGGGTTGTAATGGTTTGCATATCTTTTGATTCTTTACTAACTTGGAGATGCAAATATGCCTTATATAAGTCAAGGCTACAAAAATACTTTGACCCTTTGAGGTTGTTTAAAATTTCATCAATACGGCGTATTGGATAATTTGAAGATACGAGTTGTGGGTTTACCCCGATTTTGTAATCGACGCAAAGTCGTACTCTACCATCAGCCTTTGGAATAATTACAAGGGGATATCCCCAGTCACTCCTTTCAATTTTGGAAATAATTCCTGAGGACTCCAAATCGTTAAGCTCCTTTTCGACACGAGCGCGGAGAGCGTATGGAACTTCTCGTTATTTGTAGAAGACAGGTTTGGCATCCTTGCGTAGTTGCAGCGTAATTTCAAAATTTGGCACACACCCCACTTTTTGGGTAAATACTTTTTGAAACTTGTTGACAATATCTGTAATTGAATTTAAATTATTTATTTGATTAAAATGTATATTGTTTACACGTAGATTGTCCACTTGTTGAAGGTTGACGGGCTTAAATGCAGTTTAGTGAAGCTTCACCAAATTAAATAAAAATTAGCCTATGTGATAGAAAATTAAAAAATAAGAAGAAAAAATTAAATAAAAAAGTTGGCGGCAACGCATAGTTTACGAGTTATTGGCCTCTGAAGTTTTCATATATATGTGCGATTTCCCTTTGCATTTCTCAACGTACTTTAGTGAAGTTACACCAAATAAAATAAAAATTAGCCTATGTGATAGAAAATCAAAAAATAAGAAGAAAATATAAAAAAATAAAAAAGTTGGCGGCAACGCGTAGTTTTCGAGTTATTGGCCTCTGAAGTTTTCATATAAAGCTATGAAGAAAATCTAGTCTATATACCGCCGTGTCGGGATATACCATGGTGGAGAAAATCATTAAGCCCGGCCCAAGGCCGGCTATGCAAAAATTCTATTCTATATACCGCCGTGTCGGGATATACCATGGTGGAAGAAAATCATTGAGCCCGGCCGAAGGCCGGCTATGTGGGCAAACTTTACAATTAAAAATAAACTTCTTCTTAATTATTAATACGTTTTATTAAATAAATATATTTACGTAATGCGTAATTTAATTTTGAATTCAAATATTATTCGCTTTCTATCACATAGGCTAATTTTTATTGTATTTGGTGTAACTTCACTAAAGTACGTTGAGAAATGCAAAGGGAAATCGCACATATATATGAAAACTTCAGAGGCCAATAACTCGAAAACTATGCGTTGCCGCCAACTTTTTAATTTAATATTTTCTTCTTATTTTTTGATTTTCTATCACATAGGCTAATTTTTTTTTAATTTGGTGAAGCTTCACTAAAGTGCATTTGTTCCTTCTATTGATCGGCAATTGTTATATTTTACCTCGACTTTTACTTTACCGTCAGGCATTACAATGTTTTTTGTATAAGAACCAAATGCTATCGAAGAAGGTTGTAGATCTTCTTTTATGTTGAGTTTTTGAAATTCAACCCGGGGGATTAAAGTATACCCTACGCCGGAGTCCACTTCGAACTTTTGAGGGCCGCCCTTCTATTTGAACGGTTATGTAATATTTGTCGACATCTTTTTTTCCGGATTGTCGTTTTGATTGTTGTGAATATCTACAATTTGATTTATTCCATATACCTGGTAGATTGTATCTTCATCATCATAATTTTTAAAAGTTGAGTTGTTTGTTGTTTGACGAATTCATTAGCGTTTTTAGACATACTTGTTGAACATACCCTGTTTTACCACACGATTTGCACTTGAGGTTATGTTTGTTTCGTGCGGCATTTTTGAGTTTTGTGATTATCTCTGCCACACCTAATACATAAATTTCGAATACCCAATTTGTTGTAATTTAATTTTGATTTCGAACGCATTGCTTGTCTTGAAGAGGAACGATTTCTTGACGGGTTCCTACGGCGATTTGTATCTGTTGACCTGGAATGTATTTTGTTGACATCATTCATGCTGTTTGGTTTTTTTAAATTGAGTTCACGGCTGTCAATTTTAGATGCTTCCAGAGATAACGCTTTTTGAACAATTTTATCAAAATCTGACTCCTCAGATTGCAGGAGTTGTTCACGGATTGTGTTATCTTTGATTCCTCTAATAAATTGAGCACGAAGAAAAATTTTGGAAATGTCGGCTGTGCATTGACATGCCGATACAAATGCACACTCGTTTATGTCACGCCGGAGTGAAGCCCCATAATCGGCCACCGTTTGCTCCTCGCTTTGATATGTGGAAAGAAAACGATGCTGGATAACCAATATGTTTTTCTTGGGGCACAAATGTGTCTCCAATTTTTTTACTAACTCATCGTAATCCACCTCTGTAATACTCTTGGGGGGGCAATCAAAGACACTAGCAATCTGAAATGTGTAGATCCAATAGAATTCACAAGCATTTGACGGCATAACGTTTTATTTGCAAAAACGCCCTTCATTATTAAGTAGTTTTCAAACCTTTGATGATACAATTTAAAATTTTCCTTATTATCATCGAAATTCTAGAATGGCGGTAACATAACCAGTAATGGCGGCTGCTGCTGTTGTTGTTGTGTTTGCTGACTTGCATTTACCTGTTGCAGCAATTCACGTTGACTTTTGTTGAAAACTTGTAACAATTGTTTAAATTGTTCATCGTTCATGATGTATTTTATTTTTTTTTTCCTTTTTATTGAATTTTAGTTGATTTTCACTCGTCGCCAATTATTATAACAAAGTGTAGTTATTGAAGAATTGAAACACGCGTTTTTATCTTTAATGTATTTTTATTACCAGACAACTTACAACTAACTATTGAAAAGCAACATCACAATATCTGTTATAATGTGCAGTGCTGCCAGACTGTTATCTTTTACAATGGGACATAACATTTAGCCAATGCTAAACAAAATTTTTAATTTCAACGGTTAATTTTTGTTGTTTTATATCTCTCGTGAATGGCTGAGAAAAAGATTATCCCTTCTTTTCAGCAGGGTGTGGCCTCTATAATGAAGAATTTTGCGCGCGAGTGGATTTGGGTGCAACTCAAGTTTTTTTATATATTTTTTCACGTGTTTTGAAAATACTGTCTTCACCAACGGAACGTCTAGATTTTTATGAATTCGATGGTTTCTGACATACAAGGGGGCTGCTGTTATTGTACGTAGGATTTTATTCTGTCGCCTTTGAATTCTTTCGACATTCGATGCTGAGGCAGTGCCCCATAACTGGATTCCATAGGACCATATTGGTTTCAGGATCGCGTTGTATAAGAGAAGTTTACAGTCAAGGCTTAGTATAGAGTTTCTTCCAATAAGCCAATTCATTTGGGCTGCTTTTAGTTTCATTTGTGTTAACTTTGCGTCTATATGACATTTCCATGTTAAACGACGATCAAGATGAACGCCTAGATATTTTACTACAGTGTGTTGCGGTATAGTCTCGGTGTTAATTTTTATAGGCGGGCATGTTTCCTCGCGCAACGTAAAAGTGACGTGTGCACATTTCTGCTCGTTAACTTTTATACGCCATTGTTTGAGCCATTTTTCCAGTTTGGATATATATTCTTGTAAGTTGCGGGAAGCTTCTACAGGATTTTCGTGAACGCTTAGAAAGGCTGTATCATCCGCAAATGATGATGTATGAATGTTACTGCTTAACGGTAAGTCAGAGGCATATATTAAATAAAGTAAGGGTCCGAAGATACTGCCTTGAGGGACTCCGGCTTCAATCGACTGCGGAGGGCTTAAAAAATTGCCTTCCCTAACTACAAATTTACGTTCCATTAAATAGCTTTTTAAAAGCTTTACGATGTTTTCTGGTAGATTTTGTGTTAATTTGTTGAAAAGACCTTCGTGCCATACTTTATCGAAAGCTTGTGAGACATCAATAAAGACCGCAGAGCAGTATTTCTTTTTTTCAAAAGTGTCTCTAACAACATTCACAAGTCTGTGAGTTTGTTCAATTGTGTTATGTTGTCTGCGAAAACCGAATTGATGATCTGGAATACATCCATTACTAGTCACTATAGGCATCAGCTTGCTCATACACAGCTTTTCAAATAGTTTTGAAATGTTAGACAGTAAACTAATAGGCCGATAGGATTCAACCTTTGTATGATCCTTGCCGGGCTTTGGTATCATAGTAATTAGTGAAACCTTCCATTCTTTAGGATAGTGTTCTAGGCGTAGAATACTGTTAAAAATGAATAGAATTATTCTTTTTGCAGTGTAAGGCAATTCTTGAAGCATTTTGTTGCTTATTTTGTCGACACCTGGGGCTTTTCTGTTGTTAAGACTTGTAATGGCCTTTTCAATCTCCACAATATTAAATCTTAGCGGAATTTCTGGTAAAGAGACGACTGGTGGCAGTTCAACAATATCAGCAGAAATATTCGGAGTGAATACTTTTTCTAAGTGTTTAACAAAAAGTGCACCTTTTTCAGCATCAGTTTTTGCCCAGTCAGCATTAGGGGCTCGTAATGGGGGTTTGCATATCACCGACCTTTTTAGTCCTCTGGCTGCACGCCACAGTGAATAATCTGTTTGTGGTGTTGCATCTAACTCTTGAAGGAATTTTTGAAGGGAAGCTGGTTTTTCTGTTTGTAAAACTTTTCTCAGCTGTTTGGTACATTCCTTCAGCCTTAGCTTTAACTGAAGGGATCTGTAACGTTCCCATTCTCTTCGAGCTCTCCGTTTTTCAGTCAATAGCCTTTCTATATCTACAGAAAATATATAGCTAAATCTTACTTGTTGATTTGTTTTAGTTGAAGTAGCATTAAAAGCAGCTTGTTTAACATGCGCTTCTGAAGGTGTTCTCAGCGGCATTTTTTCCGAGCAATGAGCACTCAGATATTTTCTGTATTTCAGCCAGTTAATACGTGCAGATGTCATCGGTAAATCACATGTTGTGTGTGAGTAAATAGTGACAATTGTAGGCGAGTGGTCTGAAGATAAGTCCAAAGATGCTTCAACTTCAACCATCTCGCTAGGCACGCCTTTCATAATTCCAAAGTCGATAACATCAGGAATTTTTTGTCGATCTGTTGGCCAATATGTTGGCTGTCCACTTGAAACTACATTCAAACCAATTTTAGATATTGTGTCGAACAAAATTCATCCCTTAGGAGTAATTAAACGTGAACCCCAGAATGTGTGTTTAGCGTTGTAGTCGCCAGCTGTTAGAAAACGGAGGCCCAGTGATTTATAAAAAGCCGTATATTGACTCTCGGTAATTAAGAATCTGGGGGGCGAATAGACAGATGATATAACAAGTTTTTGATAGTAAGTTTCGATGCAGATGTTCGTTGCTTAAAGATAATCTTCACAAAAATCATTCAACAGGTGGTGTTTTATTCGCGTTTTTATTAGGATTCCCGAACCACCACAAGCTCTGCCACGAGGATCCTTGGTGTCGTAAAAATAATATCCACTAATTCTGAAACAGCTTCGAGATGTCAAATGAGTTTCTGAGGTAAGCATAACATCGATTTGTTTATCCTGAAGAAAATATTCTATTTCGTTTTTATGTTGGCAGATGCCGTTTGCATTCCAAAAACAGATTTTTAAGTTCGTGGTTTTCTTAGTACAGCCTGCAACAAGGTAGACTGCATTTTCAACATTTCCTGCATCATACAGGACATGTTGAGAGTAAATGTATTTACAGTTTGTATTAAGCTCTCAATTGAGGCTACAATACGACTAAAATTGTACCCCGAATCTTCATTTACATTTACGGTTTTTTGCGCCGTACTCTGATTGCAGTACTCAGTTAGCACCACATACAACGCAGACTGTAGGTAACTTCGTGTGCCCAAATTCTTGACAGATTAGGGCTTTGAACAGGTCCAGCTCTTTGATGTGGAAGCTCAACAGTAACTCTTCGTTGCAACAAGTACTTTAAGTCATATATTGGATGTGCTTCATTCTTTTTTGTTTTTATACCATCTGGCTGTAACTCGACTCTTAATATTGGTTGGGGGATATTTTCTTTATTTTTAATGTTTGAGACATTTTTCACCTTGTAGCCACTATTTTCAAGGCCAGACTTGACCTCTTCTGGATCCACGCTAGAGTCTATACCTTTTGTTACGACTGTTAGACCTTTAGCACTCTTTAATTGGTACGTGTAGAAGTTTTTATTTTTAGATTCTAAATCTGAAACAATTTTTCGGTAATTATTTTCATGAGCTACCTGAATTTTTGTTTCATTGATGTTTCCGCGCTTAATTGGAGTTACATAAAACTCATTTTCTCCAATTAATGATATAAGGCTTTTAACCAGCAAACTGGAATTCTGCTCTATTAAATATATGGGTGGGGCTTACTCGAACTTTTTGTAGTTGTGTCTTCATCGCATTGTTCAGATAAAATCGCGAAACGATTTTTGGAATTTATTATATTGTTTTTTCCATCTCTGGGAACTTGCGACGTTGAAGCAATTTGAGCTGATTTTGGACTTCTTCCCCTTTTTAACACGGTTATGATAGGTATGGATAACCTGTTTGAATTTTACTATTATCACTCATTGTACTCACCGCATTTACAATTTAGTGCACGTTGGTCACCTTGTTACTAATTGTTTGTTTGTTTGATTCTACAGCCAAGCTGACAAGTTTGCTAAAAGGTGCAATTGTTGTTGCTTCTCGATCAATATTTAGGTTTGGAGAGCAAGATCGCGCACGAGTAGTTGTGTGTTCTGTAGAATTCAGGTTTTCATTTTCGTCATGAACCAAAGTTAAATAAACATTCTTACTGCTTGTAGGTTTATTATTGTTGTTGTTGGTAGAAGATGAACTCATTTAGAGTTCCCTTCTTTGTGTTCACTATTAGTTTGTATTTGCAAATACAGTACAACTTCGACAGTCCGGACATGCGCCAGTCCGGTCACTCCAATAATTCGGACGCTTCTACATTTCGGACAACTTAAAATTTTTACCTCTACAATCCGGAAAAATTTTTTTATGCAAGAAAAAATTTAAATTCCAGTGGATTCCCGTTTTTAGCTCGCATCATTTGTTATTCATACTTTTATTTACATTTTGCACTATCATTACTTAAGTTTCGGTTCATTATTTCTCAAGCGTGTTGTCTAATTTCATATCAAGTGCCATGTCTTTAAATAATAAACGCAAACATAAAACTCTAACTTTAAAGGAAAAGTGTGATATTTTACAAAGTATTGATGAGGGAAAAACTATTAGGCAGGTTGCGGAAAAATAACATGGTCCTAAATCAACGATTTGGGGCATTAAAAAGAATTAGGAGAAGATAAAACAATTTATTTCGAACATTTGAACGAAAATAATGTAATAAACCATTTTCATAATATAATTTTTTTTTTTAATTCACTTAGATTATTTTAATAATTTTCACTACTATAGTCCGGACAACTCGATAATCCGAACGTGCCTAAAACTATAATGTGTCCGGACTGTCGAAGTTGTACTGTATATATGTATATTCACAAGTTTCGATTTGACGGCTCAGTTTTCCGCTTGCCGATCTTGGTCCAGTGCTGGTTGATTTAGCCAAAGCTTCAAACAAATGCCGAAACAAAATTTCGTTGAAGTGTTGAAGGCAAACGAACCAATGCAATGGTCTTTTTAACAGCAATTCGAATCTTCGTATAATTCCAACGTATGTTGGTTGGCTCACCGTCAGTGCATATGCCAATTAATGCGTCCAGTGATATTTTTTTATCGTTGCAAAAATCATTTCATTTTGTTGTTTTGTATTCAGCGGTTTCATGTTCCAGTCTTATGTAACCAATCAATTCAGAATTCGGTTCTCTCAAAATAACAATATGAGGTTCTTTTACCATCCTAGTATGATACTTCTCATCAATTTTATGTCTCGTTAAAGTATCATCTTTTCTGATATAGTTTGAAAACGCTAACAAATTGGTATCATCTAATCGTTTGCGAAGCACTTCTTGTCTGCATTTCTCTTTTTCTCTTCGAACTTTCGATTTATCCATGATAAGAGGTTCGCCATGCTTATCTTTCATTTTTAAATCTTGGAAAAGAGCGATTCCTAATGGTGATGCTACACTATCAGGCGCACCAAATCTGTCACATATCAAGGCAAAGTTAAAATAATCGTATCTTTCTGTGTATTGTGAACTTGTGCTTGTATCCATATCTTCTTGAACCGATGGCGGTGCGTATGTTGAATCATCGGGATGTTGGTATTTTGACATTGGTGACATAGACCTTGCTACTTGCTCTTCAATTTCCATCATAAATGCAGCCACTTATAGTTTTCTCTAATTATGTTGATCGTGCATAAACTCTTTGAGGAGTTCTGGAACCAAGCCGCATGCACGTGCAGCCGCTTTCAAATCACATTTACATGTTCCAATGTGAAAAATTGTTTCCAGAGATTTTAGAAACTCTGGAAATTTTGGATTTTTCTTTTTTCTCTTGATTTTTGTCAATCAATCTATTCAATTTAATATATACACAATTTTTCGCCATTATTTCCATACCAAGTTTTTCCCAAATTCCAATCAACTTATTTTGTAATTTCTAGGAAAACTTTTTTGGTCTGTTTTAGCACATTCGCTCAAGTAAAAATAATATCTCAAGATATCCAGATGGGTTGGTAAATTAAGATCACTCAAATCAGTAGACACACCAAAAACAGTAACATCATGCTTGGGTATATGACTTATTGGGTTTTCGATAGTTGTTGTGGCTTCATCTTTCGGTGTACAGGATGGTGGATTCATTGCAATAGGATGATTGTTTAAATAATAAACTATGTAGTTTACGCTTTGAGTAGTTCTAAAATACTGAATTTTTATTATAAAAAATTGGACTTAAATAATAAAAATGAGAACCTTAAAACTAAATAGTACATATGCTACCTGATTTTAGGCATGCTCTTTACTGCATATAGCTACATATTGTAAGCACATGGAAGATATATTTTATTACCTAGCTATCAGGGATTACCAGTATTTAACGCAAAAATAACACAAGATTCTTAGAACGACACATTTTAAAAGTAATTACCATTTTCTATTCTGTTGGTAATTACTAGAGTTGTCAATTATTCGCCTTTCAACTTTGTTCGAATAATTCAAATAATAGTATTTGTTCGTTCTACCAAACGATTAAAGCTAAATAATTATTCGATTAATCGATGAGAATAACGAATAAAAATATGCTTAAAAATTATTTATTGACAAAAAATAAATGTTTGTCATTAACACAAAAATGCATTATTATATTACCAAAATAAATTAAAAATAAAATAGTTAATATTTTTATTAACAAAAAAAATACATAAAATTAATAATACATAAAAAAATTTAAAAATGTAATAACTGAGATTACTTTGAACTGATGTATGTCGATTTTAATACTTCAAATACTTATGTTTTATTCAGTCAAAATATATCAAAGGATTTTTTTTTTGTTAAATCAGACAATTTAGGTTGTTCTTAAGAAATATTCCCTTAAAAACAATTTATTTGCTTTCAAACAATTTTTAGTTTTTTTTTTTTAATTAGATTTTGAAAAAAATCTCGCTAATTGTTCACGTAGGTGATATAGTGAGAAGAGCATAAAATAGTTTACATATCTAATTTTTCTGTTCTTTTTTTAGAATTTTCAGAACATACCATATCGTCTAACATATCGCTGAACTCTTTTATTTTCTGAATTTTTAATACTTTGAATAGAATTATTTAATTCGCATAAAAGATTGTTATTTTCATTAATAATACCTTCTTCTATATCATTACTTTTATCTGAATTATTGTGGTTACTTTAAACATAAAATAATATGGAGTATAATTTATTCTTTAGTTTCACTTTTTGAAGAATGTTTTAAAAACATTCATTGCTCGGAAAATTTCCAGAATTTAAAATATTTTATTAATGTATTTTAAAATTTTAAACGTCTCTTATTTAATCTAATTTTAAATCGTTTTAGTAAATCTGTTGCAAGAGAATTATTAATTTTTTTTGTTGTTAATCCAACAATTTTGTATACTTTAGGACACTTGTTACATGTGACTTTGTTTCTTTTTTGTTCTTGGTAAAATACTTCCAAACCAAGCTCATTCTAAAAGATAATTATATAATAATAAAAAAAATAGAATATAATAACAACATTTCCTACTTATATGATTGCTTCTTTTTTGGATTTAGGTTTATTTCTAACTTATTCACCTGACAGTGAATAAAACCCCATTCTTGAAAATTGTTTAACGTCTCATTTGAAACATATGTAGCACGACTACTAAGTATGCGCAGTTATACAGCAACTACAAGCTTCCAAAATAGCATGTATTTGGTTGATATAAAGTGCCCGCTTTGTTCATATCTTACTAACAAATTTAACATATTTTTTACGTATGCAAAAATTTGTTCGATTAATTGAAATTAATTAATCGATTTATTCGTTATTCGAAATTCGGCATTTTAAAATTATTCGAACAAGAATTTGGTTTTCTTTGACACCCAGGGGTGGTTCCAGTGGTTTTGCCCTGGCATAGGTGGGTCTGCCCTCCAAAGTTAGTGGGGGTCGCTCATACATTTTGACTCGATTGAGGCACTCTAAATAGGTCAAAGTGAGATTTTTAAAAATTTGACCCTTCGTCAAAATACATTGTAGAGGTATGGTTCCTTCGGCAAAGTGTCTTATTTTGATCCCTGGAATATATATGTTGTTAGATCATTTTTCGAAATTCGTATTTGTGAAGGCCATGAGGAAAGCAACAGCCAAAAATGTGATACAGCTTTTAGTGCAAGAAGTTTTCCAAAATTTGGAGTACCGGAAGTACTGTACAGTGATAATGGCCAACAATTTGTGTCAAACTCATTTAAAGATATGGTACAAACGTACCAAGTAAGCATTTAAAAACCACATATTATTCCCCACAAGCAAACGCACCATATCGGGCCGTATGTAGAAAAGGACCAGATAGACTGGGCTCTGTATCTACCCGAAATAAAATGTGGATTGCGTAAATCAATTCACGCAACTATCGAGGTAACGTCGTTTTTCTAACTTTTCGGTCATAACATTTATTTAAGTAAAGCCAGGAAATTTAAACCCTAGACAGATCAGAAAATACTCCACTTGGATAGAATGGATAAAATAGCCTTGATGAGAGAAAAAATTTAAGCAAACCAAAGTATGATATGCGTTACTTTGGCTTGCTTTAATTGTTACCTACTTTTTAAATACTTACTGCCTTATTCATAATAAATATTTTATGTTTATCAAACTCTTATTTCTATATTGTTAGTAACTTTCAACCAGTGATGAGTGAATTTCGTACTAACCAGAATTGTTTCTATTTAGAATAAAAAATGAATTAAAAATTAATTCTCGTATTCTATTGCTGTTGAAAACAGGTTAAATAGTTATTATTCTTCCCAATTACTATCCACTTTACGTAAATTGTAAAGATGGACAATTGAACGCTGATGAGAGGTGTAGCGGCCTTGAAATCGATACTGATACGTTCTGCTACAAACTGATTGGATATAAATAATAATATTTTTCAACATAAAAAAACTCTTAGTAATTTTGAATTTTCATTAATTCAATAAAACTCAAGTTCAGTTTTAATTTTACTTCTCAATATTCGTAATAATATAGATAAAAATATGTTAATTTCCGAAATCGGAAAAAGTAGATGAGTCGTGTAAACAGCATGATTCATAAACATGCTTCAGAAAGCGAAGCAAGTGCTCCATTTTGTCGTGTGAGCATAGTGTAACTATCATCTTGTCGGTCGTTCAGCAACATATATGGCCATTTGGACGTGCTACAAATCATGGCACAACTACCAGGTATGCACAGTTCGATTACAAGTACAACAATCCAAAAGCAAAGATATATATTGTTGGTATAAAGTATTCGCATTTTATCAAAAAACAAATAAATTTAACAATTTCTTACGCATGCTTTCCAAACTGTAGCAATTATTTGTGTATGCTTTAAAACTCTTTCAGATTATATGAATATAAAGTTAGTATAATATAAAGCGAATTGATATGGATATGATTTTGGATATGCCTGGCTACAAATGTAAACCAAAATAATTTTTAGCAAAATAATAAAATAAATAAATAAAATAGTTTTTAGGTATTGTGTTAAATTTACAAATTCAACTAGAACCAGTAGCTTCAGATTTCTAATGCTGAACAATGTTTTTAATAATAAATAATTATAAGCTGTACAACTATATATATGTAAAGGAAGGGTCAGGTGTAAAGATGTCAAGTGAAGTTCGTATGTATTATAATATGAGAGTTTGTCGGTGAGCAGAATAAGTCAGTCGTCAGTTGGTTCTTAAGTTATCGGTTCTAAAGTTGTTGCCCGTTTACGTTGAAAAGAGACTAATTAATCTTTTATTTCAATTTACTTTTTCAAATATTATACACTATTCAAATAATTAATAATATTTCTTTATTAAATAAACACAATAAATGAGTTGTTAACCTAAAAGCATTTGATTGTGTTCATAATTAAACTCATACTCTTACATTTGGGGGCTCAACCTAAAAAAAAAAAAAAATATATATATATATATATATATACATATATATAACATTACATTAATGTACATACATATTAGGGAGGGTCAATTTTTTTGCCTACTAAGCGTATAGCAAAATCGTAATCTACGGCAAATTCTAAGAACTTTTCCCAAAGAAACCATGGTTCTAAAATCAAAATCGAGTTTCCGGTTTTTTAAGAGAAAATTTGGTGCTCAGGACATCAGTTTGACTATTGTTATTTTAACATAAACCTCCAAAACCATTATTTGTGTAAATAATTTTCTATAAATGAGGACGAATATAGAAAGCTAAGAAAATTTCCTTTAAAATAAGTCCTCTTCCACCGTTACAGGTCAACTATTCACCAATTGCAATGAATTGCAATGAATATTTCCAAAAAAATCCGAAAATAATGCTATTTTTTTGGAAACGGCTTGACCGATTCTTATGAAATTTTTTATGCATAATCAGTAAGTCTGAGAATCGGCTACTATCTATTTGTCAAACCGCTAGGGTCATGATGTCAGGAGGGGGGGGGGGGGGGGGGGGGCAATTTCTGTATTTCTGAAACTATTAACCCAACAGATGGCGCAATTCCGCCTCATAATTATTTTTGTTGTTCAATGACAGATGGTGCTACGTCTGCTTCAAGCAGGAGAATCATCTTCGTTCGTATTTCAAACAGAACAAAATTATTGTTTGGTATTTTTTTCATCGGCGGACATCGTCACACACTTACAATACATTCGCTATTTTTTATATAACACCCAAAACATTTTTTTTTTTTGATAATTTTATTATTTATTGAATCTTTAATTATAAATTAAATTATCAATAAGTTTTTCAAATCTTAAATCTAAAAAATATTAAATGTAAGTTTAGTATTATAACTATGCGTAGTTATATTTGTTGAAGAATTGAAACACGCGTTTTTATCTTTAATGTATTTTTATTACCAGACAACTTATAACTAACTATTGAAAAGCAACATCACAATATCTGTTATAATGTGCAGTGCTGCCAGACTGTTATATTTTAAAATGGGATATAACATGTACCAAATGCTAAACAAAATTTTTAATTTCAACGGTTAATTTTTGTTGTTTTACATCTCTCGTGAATGGCTGAGAAAAAGAGTATCCCTTCTTTTCAGCCGGGTGTGGCCTCTATAATGAAGAATATTACGCGCGAGTGGATTTGGGTACAACTCAAGTTTTTTTATATATTTTTTCACGTGTTTTGAAAATACTGTCTTCACCAACGGAACGTCTAGATCTTTATGAATTCGATGGTTTCTGACATACAAGGGGTCTGCTGTTATTGTATGTAGGATTTTATTCTGTCGCCTTTGAATTCTTTCTACATTCGATGCTGAGGCAAAGCCCCATAACTGGATTCCATAGGACCATATTGGTTTCAGGATCGCGTTGTATAAAAGAAGTTTACAGTCAAGGCTTAGTATAGAGTTTCTTCCAATAAGCCAATTCATTTGGGCTGCTTTTAGTTTCATTTGTGTTAACTTTGCGTCTATATGACATTTCCATGTTAAACTACGATCAAGATGAACGCCTAGATATTTTACTACAGTGTGTTACGGTATAGTCTCGGTGTTAATTTTTATAGGCGGGCATGTTTCCCCGCGCAACGTAAAAGTGACGTGTGCACATTTCTGCTCGTTAACTTTTATACGCCATTGTTTGAGCCATTTTTCCAGTTTGGATATATATTCTTGTAAGTTGCGGGAGGCTTCTACACGATTTTCGTGAACGCTTAAAAAGGCTGTATCATCCGCAAATGTTGATGTATGAATGTTACTGCTTAACGGTAAGTCAGAGGCATATATTAAATAAAGTAAGGGACCGAAGATACTGCCTTGAGGGACTCCGGCTTCAATCGACTGCGGAGGGCTTAAAAAATTGCCTTCCCTAACTACAAATTTACGTTCCATTAAATAGCTTTTTAAAAGCTTTACGATGTTTTCTGGTAGATTTTGTGTTAATTTGTTGAAAAGACCTTCGTGCCATACTTTATCGAAAGCTTGTGAGACATCAATAAAGACCGCAGAGCAGTATTTCTTTTTCTCAAAAGTGTCTCTAACAACATTCACAAGTCTGTGAGTTTGATGATCTGGAATACATCCATTACTAGTCACTATAGGCATCAGCTTGCTCATACACAGCTTTTCAAATAGTTTTGAAATGTTAGACAGTAAACTAATAGGCCGATAGGATTCAACCTTTGTATGATCCTTGCCGGGCTTTGGTATCATAGTAATTAGTGAAACCTTCCATTCTTTAGGATAGTGTTCTAGGCGTAGAATACTGTTAAAAATGAATAGAATTATTCTTTTTGCAGTGTAAGGCAATTCTTGAAGCATTTTGTTGCTTATTTTGTCGACACCTGGGGCTTTTCTGTTGTTAAGACTTGTAATGGCCTTTTCAATCTCCACAATATTAAATCTTAGCGGAATTTCTGGTAAAGAGACGACTGGTGGCAGTTCAACAATATCAGCAGAAATATTCGGAGTGAATACTTTTTCTAAGTGTTTAACAAAAAGTGCACCTTTTTCAGCATCAGTTTTTGCCCAGTCAGCATTAGGGGCTCGTAATGGGGGTTTGCATATCACCGGCCTTTTTAGTCCTCTGGCTGCACGCCACAGTGAATAATCTGTTTGTGGTGTTGCATCTAACTCTTGAAGGAATTTTTGAAGGGAAGCTGGTTTTTCTGTTTGTAAAACTTTTCTCAGCTGTTTGGTACATTCCTTCAGCCTTAGCTTTAACTGAAGGGATCTGTAACGTTCCCATTCTCTTCGAGCTCTCCGTTTTTCAGTCAATAGCCTTTCTATATCTACAGAAAATATATAGCTAAATCTCACTTGTTGATTTGTTTTAGTTGAAGTAGCATTAAAAGCAGCTTGTTTAACATGCGCTTCAAACAACCTGAGAGATTCGTCTATGTCTGAAGGTGTTCTCAGCGGCAATTTTTCCGAGCAATGAGCACTCAGATATTTTCTGTATTTCAGCCAGTTAATACGTGCAGATGTCATCGGTAAATCACATGTTGTGTGTGAGTAAATAGTGACAATTGTAGGCGAGTGGTCTGAAGATAAGTCCAAAGATGCTTCAACTTCAACCATCTCGCTAGGCACGCCTTTCATAATTCCAAAGTCGATAACATCAGGAATTTTTTGTCGATCTGTTGGCCAATATGTTGGCTGTCCACTTCAAACTACATTCAAACCAATTTTAGATATTGTGTCGAACAAAATTCGTCCCTTAGGAGTAATTAAACGTGAACCCCAGAATGTGTGTTTAGCATTGTAGTCGCCAGCTGTTAGCAAACGGAGGCCCAGTGATTTATAAAAAGCCGTATATTGACTCTCGGTAATTAAGAATCTAGGGGGCGAATAGACAGATGATATTACAAGTTTTTTATAGTAAGTTTCGATGCAGATGTTCGTTGCTTGAAGATAATCTTCACAAAAATCATTCAACAGGTGGTGTTTTATTCGCGTTTTTATTAGGATTCCCGAACCACCACAAGCTCTGCCACGAGGATCCTTGGTGTCGTAAAAATTATATCCACTAATTCTGAAACAGCTTCGAGATGTCAAATGAGTTTCTGAGATAAGCATAACATCGATTTGTTTATCCTGAAGAATATATTCTATTTCGTTTTTATGTTGGCAGATGCCGTTTGCATTCCAAAAACAGATTTTTAAGTTCAGGGTTTTCTTAGTACAGCCTGCAACAAGGTAGACTGTAGCATGCGGCCAACAGTGTGTAGTATGCATTGCGATTCAATAGTACCGCAACATGCAAGCATTGACAAACTGCAAGCAAGATATTTTGTGTGTCGGTAATTTGACACTTGTACGGTTAATCAAGTGCAGCAGCACAATGCACTTAACTGAATCACATTTATTAACTGCATTTGTTTGATTGTAAATATAAGCAACACAAAGTATCTGTTGCTTTTAAGTATGCACTCGTTGGACTTTAAACACATACCATACATAAATAGTTGGAAGCTAAATATGCTTACCCAACAATAATATATATTTCTATTCTTTTACTCTTATGTTAAGGTACCCCTAAGAATTGTTCTCATAATTAGTATATAAGCCAATGTCATTTAGTTTATAATACAATTAATAAATCAACTGTCTTAGGAGCTCCAACTAAACAAGCTCTAAGACAAAAATAAAATAAATTAAAAACTATTTTATTACATGGCGATCCTGCCAGTCTTTTTCAGCGAGTGCTACTAAACTGCACCCTGAAGAAGCAAGAGCAGCCTGCCAGTTTTCTTGGATTGCTACTAGATTTGCACCCAGAAACAAGAGCAGAAGAAGGAGGGGGTCCGCCTGGCCAAAAGGCACCCCAGCATTAAAGAAGCAAATAAAGGTCCGCCTGGCCAAAAGGTAGCCAAAGTAGGACGACATCTTCAATACAAATATCACCTCCATCAGCCAGCCAAAATGATCTGAAGAGAACCAAAAAGACCACAAAGTCACCAAAAATATATATATTTTACTTCATATGTATTTTACAATTAATTAATTAATAACTTTTATATTAAAAGTGGTGCGCTAAAGTCGCACACTAGGGCCAGTAAGCGTTAACCGCTCGTGGCAAAAATTTTTTTTGATTACCAAATAGCTCGTAGCTAAAATCTTAAAAAAAAAAAATTTTTTTATTTACAAAAACGCCAACAAAGGCACTTAAAATAGAAATATAAATAAAATGTTACTTAAATAAAAATTAAAGCTTAATAAAATAAGACAAAAAGTAACACCTCAAGAATATTTTTAAATTTTTCAAAAAAAAATTTTTATAACATTATAATGGATAAAAAAATTGAACTTAATTAAAAATAATAAAATTGTAAAATTAAATTAAATTTTAATACTTAGAATAAAATAATGAAAGTAAATTAATATTACATTTAACTTTTTAATGTTTTAAGACAAAATAATATACATAAAAATATTATTATAAAATTAAAGATGAGCAAAACAGAATCAAAATTAGAATACCCCAGTGCAAACGTGATTACCAATTTTGAAATCATAGACCATAAGTCAGAAATAAATTCATTATGGCTAATAGTGCTAATATTGGTAATAATATCAGCAATAAATCTATTACTTAAGATATATCTGTTGCATAAAAGAGCTCTACGGAAGAAATATGTTAGTAGAGCAAATGATTTGGATAAAGTTTAATACATGTATTGACGAAATATTGCTAGTAGTTTTCGAAAATAATAATAAAAATAATTCGACATAATATAAAAATGTATTAGTGTAGACGACCTATATATATTAAATATGGCAAAATTAAGATATAAGTCACAATTATACAGCGAAGGCATGAATAGCCTGATGCTAAAATCTGTAGTTAATCAAATAATAATATTAGAAATAAAAAGTCACCATAAATAAACATACAACCCATTTTTGTGGCAGTAAAAGATAAAAAAAAATTAGTACAGTATTAAAAATCACAACAAAATCAATGGCATATAAACAACAAAGTAACATCGAAAATATTCAGTATCAAATTTAAAATAATGATAAAAAGCCCAATATGACGTCAGAAGAAAACTATTTACTAAAGGGAATCTTGACTTAGGACAAGTTTTCCCTAGGCTTGAAAAAGTGGCCGGTAAATTATATATAATGTTCATTAATGGAAATATTGACCTAGGACAATTTTTCACAAGGCTTGAGAAAGTGGCCGGTGAACAAATGGCACCTAACGAGAAAATTTTAGAATTTACCTCAATTAAATAATTTATAAATAAAAGGGCATAAAAGTAGCGCAACTACTTAATGAGGTGACCAATATAAATGATAAGAATGCTCAGGCAATTCTTGATCTAATGCTGAAATACCACGATGATCCGATAGAGGGAGGACATTGTGGAATATATCGAACAATAGAAAATATAAAGAGGTGTTACTTTTGGAAAAATATGATAAAAGACATAACGAAATATGTTAAATTATGTCAAAAATGCCAGAAATCAAAAATAATAAACCAAAATTGATTAGAAAAATGCTAAAGCTTTTCAAATTATTGTACACATTGAAAACTCTCAGAATAACTTAGAAAAGTCTATTGAGACACATTTTATTACTGCCATAAAATTCAAAATAGGGTTAAAGGTTGACAATATAAAAACAGAAAAAATAAATAATTTTTGGTCTACTAAATAATTTTAAGTAAGAATCATTTAAAACTGTTTTAGTCTTGCCTAAAAATCTAAAGAAGACGTTCAATTTAGTCAAAGGTACAGAGTGAAAAGTTCTTTGATTTTCAAACTAGTTTAATAACATAAAATTTATGAATATATACATATATATATTTTTCTAATAAAAATTTTATTATAAAAAAAAAAAAAAAAACCCCAAAATAAAGAAAAAGTAAAACAAAATTTTAAGGTAAAAATATAATAGAAGAAAATTAATCAGAAAACCCTTTATACTGGCTTTAGATATATTGGTCCGTATAAGAAGATAAGAAAACAAATAAACAACAAATAGTTCATAAAAATAGACTTAAGATATATAATAATAACTAACATTCAATAATATTGTACGTCCGGACTACTATAAAATTAGAATATAAGTACATATACAAATATTATAATTTTTTTTCTTTTCTTTAAAAACAAAATAAATATTATATTACACTTATACTTAGACTTATTAAAAACTAATTGTAAAAGAATGTCCATAAAACTAACGTTATATGAACATTCTTGTAAAAGGTGGAGGTGTAGCATGTGGCCAACAGTGTGTAGTATGCATTGCGATTCAATAGTACCGCAACATGCAAGCATTGACAAACTGCAAGCAAGATATTTTGTGTGTGTCGGTAATTTGACACTTGTACGGTTAATCAAGTGCAGCAGCACAATGCACTTAAATGAATCACATTTATTAACTGCATTTGTTTGATTGTAAATATAAGCAACACAAAGTATCTGTTGCTTTTAAGTATGCACTCGTTGGACTTTAAACACATGCCATACATAAATAGTTGGAAGCTAAATATGCTTACCCAACAATAATATATATTTCTATTCTTTTACTCTTATGTTAAGGTACCCCTAAGAACTGTTCTCATAATTAGTATATAAGCCAATGTCATTTAGTTTATAATACAATTAATAAATCAACTGTCTTAGGAGCTCCAACTAAACAAGCTCTAAGACAAAAAAAAATAAATAAAAACTATTTTATTACAAGACTGCATTTTCAACATTTCCTGCATCATACAGGACATGTTGAGAGTAAATGTATTTACAGTTTGTATTAAGCTCTCAATTGAGGCTTCAATACGACTAAAATTGTACCCCGAATCTTCATTTACATTTACGGTTTTTTGCGCCGTACTCTGATTGCTTTTTAAAATACTAGCGTATGAAAATTTGTTGTTAGCTTGTTGTTGAGCACTAGTCGTGTTAGTCTTGAAAATTTTTGAAAATTGATTTTGGCTGGTGGACGGTTGAGGTAACTGTGGATAGTTAATAGGAGCTTTAGGCTGAGCGGGAGTAGCACTGTTTTTTTTGGTTGATGAATTCTTAAAAAACGAGTAAAGGGGGCAGCCTCTATAGTTGGCAGTGTGATTTCCGCCGCAATTGTCACATTTTTTCGCCTTGGGATCACCTTTTATTTTATCACAGTTAGCAGTACTGTGTAACTCACCACATACAACGCAGACTGTAGGTAACTTGCAATAAGTCTTCGTGTGCCCAAATTCTTGGCAGTTTAGGGCTTTGAACAGGTCCAGCTCTTTTATGTGGAAGCTCAACAGTAACTCTTCGATGCAACAAGTACTTTAAGTCATATATTGGATGTGCTTCATTCCTTTTTTATTTTTATACCATCTGGCTGTAACTCGACTCTAAATATTGGTTGGGGGATTTTTTCTTTATTTTTTATGTTTGAGAAATTTTTCACCTTGTAGCCACTATTTTCAAGGCCAGACTTGACCTCTTCTGGATCCACGCTAGAGTCTATACTTTTTATTACGACTGTTAGACCTTTAGCACTCTTTAATTGGTACGTGTAGAAGTTTTTATTTTTAGATTCTAAATCTGAAACAATTTTTCGGTAATTATTTTCATGAGCTACCAGAATTTTTGTTTCATTGATGTTTCCGCGCTTAATTTGAGTTACATAAAACTCATTTTCTCCAATTAATGAGATAAGGCTTTTAACCAGTAAACTGGAATTCTGGGGGTAATTCTCGCAGTCGTGATCGAAATTGAATTCGAATCGAAATTTATTTCGGTACGAAATTATTTTCTGATGATAACACTCGTTACGAAACGAATCGAGTTATTGCTTCAGTGTTGTAAAAAACGTGCCGAAATACGTTTGACAACACTGAATGAACTGTAATGAAATATAACCAAAAAACATACATATGTTTGTGGAAAGAACTTATTCCTCATAGGGTCCACCACCAGTTTTTTTTTTTTTGGATAATTTATTGAGAAAATATTTACTTTTCACGTTTTGCTTTTGATCAGCGAATACTTACATATGTATACATATATGTATGTACATATGTATGTAAATAAAAATAAATTATAAAAAATGTATTTCTTTTTCTGTTATGTACAAACAATAGTACCTTGCTCTGCGACTTGACATCTTTTGCTGGTGGGACGGAAGCAATTAGTTTTTTTTTTTTTTTTTTTAATTAGGACCAACATTCAGGGGATGACCCCTACGTATGTAAAGCATTGAGCCGGAACTAGGAAAATAGGTTTTGGGAAGAAGGATAAAGGGAGTAGTGTTTGTGGACATTGAAGGTGGCAGGAAAGACTTCTGCGGGGGTTTATTACACATGCTAACAGTACGTCTAAAGTTTGGCCATGAGCTGTTCCCAAAGGTGGTTAGCCTTTACAGTCTCCCTTGCAAAGTATTTGGCAATATGCCCTTTGCCAAGTCTGTGTGCTGAGTCATAAAATTTCCAAGAATTTCCTTCTGAGGATGATTAATTTTTGACATAATTGACCTAAAATGCTAAAGTTACAATTTTATTCTTAATTTAAAAAAAAAATTTACTTCCATTTTCTTTTTTATTCTTGTTTGCACATAAAAACGTTACTGATTTTTTGTTTACGAATGGTTTTTTGCTTACGAACAAAAACTCGAACGCTTGCGTTCGAACGATTACTCGCTATCGAGTGTCATCATTAGCAATTTCGCTACGAGTTACTCGATAGCGTGTCAGAGAATCCCAAAAATTTAAAAACTCGAACGTTCGAGTAGGATTTCGCTCGTATACGAGTGCGAGAATTAGCCCCCTGCTCTCTTAAATATATGGGTGGTGGCTTACTCGAACTTTTTGTAGTTGTGTCTTCATCGCATTGTTCAGATAAAATCGCGAAACGATTTTTGGAATTTATTATATTGTTTTTTCCATCTCTGGGAACTTGCGCTGTTGAAGCAATTTGAGCCGATTTTGGACTTCTTCCCCTTTTTAACACGGTTATGTATCTATCCATACCTGTTTGAATTTTATTATTATCACTCATTGTACTAACCGCAATTACAATTTTGTGCACGTTGGTCACCTTGTTACTAATTGTTTGTTTGTTTGATTGTACAGCTAAGCTTACAAGTTTGCTAAAAGGTGCAATTGTTGTTGCTTCTCGATCAATATTTAGGTTTGGACTGCAAGATGGCGCACGAGTAGTTGTGTGTTCTGTAGAATTCAGGTTTTCATTTTCGTCATGAACCAAAGTTAAATAAACATTCTTACTGCTTGTAGGTTTATTATTGTTGTTGTTGGTAGAAGATGAACTCATTTAGAGTTCCCTTCTTTGTGTTCACTATTAGTTTGTATTTGCAAATACAGTACAACTTCGACAGTCCGGACATGCGCCAGTCCGGTCACTCCAATAATTCGGACGCTTCTACATTTCGGACAACTTAAAATTTTTACCTCTACAATCCGGAAAAATTTTTTTATGCAAGAAAAAATTTAAATTCCAGTGGATTCCCGTTTTTAGCTCGCATCATTTGTTATTCATACTTTTATTTACATTTTGCACTATCATTACTTCAGTTTCGGTTCATTCTTTCGCGAGCGTGTTGTCTTATTTCATATCAAGTGCCATGTCTTTAAATAATAAACGCAAACATAAAACTCTAACTTTAAAGGAAAAGTGTGATATTTTACAAAGTCTTGATGAGGGAAAAACTATTAGGCAGGTTGCGGAAAAATTATATGGTCCTAAATCAACGATTTGGGGCATTAAAAAGAATAAGGAGAAGATAAAACAATTTATTTCGAACACCTATAATGGACCCGGTAACATTTGAACGAAAATAATGTAATAAACCATTTTCATAATATATTTTTTTTTTAATTCCATTAGATTATTTTAATAATTTTCACTACGTGCCTAAAACTATATGTGTCCGGACTGTCGAAGTTGTACTGTATATATGTATATTTACAAGTTTCGATTTGACGGCTCAGTTTTCCGCTTGCCGATCTTGTTCCAGTGCTGGTTGATTTATCCAAAGCTTCAAACAAATGCCGAAACGGAAGTTCGTTGAAGTGTTGAAGGCAAACGAACCAATGCAATGGTCTTTTTAACAGCAATTCGAATCTTCGTATAATTCCAACGTATGAGCCAGTGTTGGTTGGCTCACCGTCAGTGCATATGCCAATTAATGCGTCCAGTGATATTTTTTTATCGTTGCAAAAATCATTTCATTTTGTTGTTTTGTATTCAGCGGTTTCATGTTCCAGTCTTATGTAACCAATCAATTCAGAATTCGGTTCTCTCAAAATAACAATATGAGGTTCTTTTACCATCCTAGTATGATACTTCTCATCAATTTTATGTCTCGTTAAAGTATCATCTTTTCTGATATAGTTTGAAAACGCTAACAAATTGGTATCATCTAATCGTTTGCGAAGCACTTCTTGTCTGCATTTCTCTTTTTCTCTTCGAACTTTCGATTTATCCATGATAAGAGGTTCGCCATGCTTATCTTTCATTTTTAAATCTTGGAAAAGAGCGATTCCTAATGGTGATGCTACACTATCAGGCGCACCAAATCTGTCACATATCAAGGCAAAGTTAAAATAATCGTATCTTTCTGTGTATTGTGAACTTGTGCTTGTATCCATATCTTCTTGAACCGATGGCGGTGCGTATGTTGAATCATCGGGATGTTGGTATTTTGACATTGGTGACATAGACCTTGCTACTTGCTCTTCAATTTCCATCATAAATGCAGCCACTTATAGTTTTCTCTGATTATGTTGATCGTGCATAAACTCTTTGAGGAGTTCTGGAACCAAGCCGCATGCACGTGCAGCCGCCTTCAAATCACATTTACATGTTCTAATGTGAAAAAATGTTTCCAGAGATTTTAGAAACTCTGGAAATTTTGGGTTTTTCTTTTTTCTCTTGATTTTTGTCAATCAATCTATTCAATTTAATATATACACAATTTTTCGCCATTATTTCCATACCAAGTTTTTCCCAAATTCCAATCAACTTATTTTGTACTTCAATAGTAAATGATTTCTAGGAAAACTTTTTTGGTCTGTTTTAGCACGTTTGCTCAAGTAAAAATAAATCTCAAGATATCCAGATGGGTTGGTAAATTAAGATCACTCAAATCAGTAGACACACCACAAACAGTAACATCATGCTTGGGTATATGACTTATTGGGTTTTCGATAGTTGTTGTGGCTTCATCTTTCGGTGTACTGGATGGTGGATTCATTGCAATAGGATGATTGTTTAAATAATAAACTATGTAGTTTACGCTTTGAGTAGTTCTAAAATACTGAATTTTTATTATAAAAAATTGGACTTAAATAATAAAAATGAGAACCTTAAAACTAAATAGTACATATGCTACCTGATTTTAGGCATGCTCTTTACTGCATATAGCTACATATTGTAAGCACATGGAAGATATATTTTATTACCTAGCTATCAGGGATTACCAGTATTTAACGCAAAAATAACACAAGATTCTTAGAACGACACATTTTAAAAGTAATTACCATTTTCTATTCTGTTGGTAATTACTAGAGTTGTCAATTATTCGCCTTTCAACTTTGTTCGAATAATTCAAATAATAGTATTTGTTCGTTCTACCAAACGATTAAAGCTAAATAATTATTCGATTAATCGATGAGAATAACGAATAAAAATATGCTTAAAAATTATTTATTGACAAAAAATAAATGTTTGTCATTAACACAAAAATGCATTATTATATTACCAAAATAAATTAAAAATAAAATAGTTAATATTTTTATTAACAAAAAAAATACATAAAATTAATAATACATAAAAAAATTTAAAAATGTAATAACTGAGATTACTTTGAACTGATGTATGTCGATTTTAATACTTCAAATACTTATGTTTTATTCAGTCAAAATATATCAAAGGATTTTTTTTTTGTTAAATCAGACAATTTAGGTTGTTCTTAAGAAATATTCCCTTAAAAACAATTTATTTGCTTTCAAACGATTTTTAGTTTTTTTTTTTTAATTAGATTTTGAAAAAAATCTCGCTAATTGTTCAGGTAGGTGATATAGTGAGAAGAGCATAAAATAGTTTACATATCTAATTTTTCTGTTCTTTTTTTAGAATTTTCAGAACATACCATATCGTCTAACATATCGCTGAACTCTTTTATTTTCTGAATTTTTAATACTTTGAATAGAATTATTTAATTCGCATAAAAGATTGTTATTTTCATTAATAATACCTTCTTCTATATCATTACTTTTATCTGAATTATTGTGGTTACTTTAAACATAAAATAATATGGAGTATAATTTATTCTTTAGTTTCACTTTTTGAAGAATGTTTTAAAAACATTCATTGCTCGGAAAATTTCCAGAATTTAAAATATTTTATTAACGTATTTTAAAATTTTAAACGTCTCTTATTTAATCTAATTTTAAATCGTTTTAGTAAATCTGTTGCAAGAGAATTATTAATTTTTTTTGTTGTTAATCCAACAATTTTGTATACTTTAGGACACTTGTTACATGTGACTTTGTTTCTTTTTTGTTCTTGGTAAAATACTTCCAAACCAAGCTCATTCTAAAAGATAATTATATAATAAAAAAAAAAAAAATAGAATATAATAACAACATTTTCTACTTACATATATGATTGCTTCTTTTTTGGATTTAGGTTTATTTCTAACTTATTCACCTGACAGTGAATAAAACCCCATTCTTGAAAATTGTTTAACGTCTCATTTGAAACATACATATGTAGCACGACTACTAAGTATGCGCAGTTATACAGCAACTACAAGCTTCCAAAATAGCATGTATTTGGTTGATATAAAGTGCCCGCTTTGTTCATATCTTACTAACAAATTTAACATATTTTTTACGTATGCAAAAATTTGTTCGATTAATTGAAATTAATTAATCGATGTATTCGTTATTCGAAATTCGGCATTTTAAAATTATTCGAACAAGAATTTGGTTTTCTTTGACCCCCAGGGGTGGTTCAAGTGGTTTTCCCCTGGCATAGGTGGGTCTGCCCTCCAAAGTTAGTGGGGGTCGCTCATACATTTTGACTCGATTGAGGCACTCTAAATAGGTCAAAGTGAGATTTTTAAAAATTTGACCCTTCGTCAAAATACATTGTAGAGGTATGGTTCCTTCGGCAAAGTTTCTTATTTTGATCCCTAGAATATATATATATATATGTTGTTAGATCATTTTTCGAAATTCGTATTTGTGAAGGCCATGAGGAAAGCAACAGCCAAAAATGTGATACAGCTTTTAGTGCAAGAATTTTTCCAAAATTTGGAGTACCGGAAGTACTGTACAGTGATAATGGCCAACAATTTGTGTCAAACGCATTTAAAGATATGGTACAAACGTACCAAGTAAGCATTTAAAAACCGCATATTATTCCCCACAAGCAAACGCACCATATCGGGCCGTATGTAGAAAAGGACCAGATAGACTGGGCTTTGTATCTACCCGAAATAAAATGTGCATTGCGTAAATCAATTCACGCAACTATCGAGGTATCGTCGTTTTTCTAACTTTTCGGTCATAACATTTATTTAAGTAAAGCCAGGAAATTTAAACCCTAGACAGATCAGAAAATACTCCACTTGGATAGAATGGATAAAATAGCCTTGATAAGAGAAAAAATTTAAGCAAACCAAAGTATGATATGCGTTACTTTGGCTTGCTTTAATTGTTACCTACTTTTTAAATACTTACTGCCTTATTCATAATAAATATTTTATGTTTATCAAACTCTTATTTCTATATTGTTAGTAACTTTCAACCAGTGATGAGGGATTTTCGTACTAACCAGAATTGTTTCTATTTAGAATAAAAAATTAATTAAAAATTAATTCTCGTATTCTATTGCTGTTGAAAACAGGTTAAATAGTTATTATTCTTCCTAATTAGTATCCACTTTACGTAAATTGTAAAGATGGACAATTGAACGCTGATGAGAGGTGTAGCGGCCTTGAAATCGGTACTGATACGTTCTGCTACAAACTGATTGAATATAAATAATAATATTTTTCAACATAAAAAAACTCTTAGTAATTTTGAATTTTCATTAATTCAATAAAACTGAACTTGAGTCTAAATAATTTTACTTCTCATAGGTATATCAATATTCGTAATAATATAGATAAAAAATATGCTAATTTCTGAAATCGGAAAAAGTAGATGAGTCGTGTAAACAGCATGATTCATAAACATGCTTCAGAAAGCGAAGCAAGTGCTCCATTTTGTCGTGTGAACATAGTGTAACTATCATCTTGTCGGTCGTCAAGCATTACGTTGAGCAACATATATGGCCATTTGGACGTGCTACAAATCATGGCACAACTACCAGGTATGCACAGTTCGATTACAAGTACAACAATCCAAAAGCAAAGATATATATTGTTGGTATAAAGTATTCGCATTTTATCAAAAAACAAATAAATTTAACAATTTCTTACGCATGCTTTCCAAACTGTAGCAATTATTTGTGTACGCTTTAAAACTCTTTCAGATTATATGAATATAAAGTTAGTATAATATAAAGCGAATTGATATGGATATGATTTTGGATATGCCTGGCTACAAATGTAAACGAAAATAATTTTTAGCAAAATAATAAAATAAATAAAAATAATATATTTTTAGGTATTGTGTTAAATTTACAAATTCAACTAGAACCAGTAGCTTCAGATTTTTAATGCTGAACAATGTTTTTAATAATAAATAATTATTAGCTGTACAACTATATATATGTAAAGGAAGGGTCAGGTGTAAAGATGTCAAGTGAAGTTCGTATGTATTATAATATGAGAGTTTGTCGGTGAGCAGAATAAGTCAGTCGTCAGTTGGTTCTTAAGTTATCGGTTCTAAAGTTGTTGCCCGTTTACGTTGAAAAGAGACTAATTAATCTTTTATTTCAATTTACTTTTTCAAATATTATACACTATTCAAATAATTAATAATATTTCTTTATTAAATAAACACAATAAATGAGTTGTTAACCTAAAAGCATTTGATTGTGTTCATAATTAAACTCATACTCTTACATTTGGGGGCTCAACCTAAAAAAAAAAAAATATATATATATATATATATATATACATATATATAACATTACATTAATGTACATACATATTAGGGATGGTCAATTTTTTTGCCTACTAAGCGTATAGCAAAATCGTAATCTACGGCAAATTCTAAGAACTTTTCCCAAAGAAACCATGGTTCTAAAATCAAAATCGAGTTTCCGGTTTTTTAAGAGAAAATTTGGTGCTCAGGACATCAGTTTGACTATTGTTATTTTAACATAAACCTCCAAAACCATTATTTGTGTAAATAATTTTCTATAAATGAGGACGAATATAGAAAGCTGAGAAAATTTCCTTTAAAATAAGTCCTCTTCCACCGTTACAGGTCAACTATTCACCAATTGCAATGAATTGCAATGAATATTTCCAAAAAAATCCGAAAATAATGCTATTTTTTTGGAAACGGCTTGACCGATTCTTATGAAATTTTTTATGCATAATCAGTAAGTCTGAGAATCGGCTACTATCTATTTGTCAAACCGCTAGGGGCATGATGTCAGGAGGGGGGGGGGGGGCAATTTCTGTATTTCTGAAACTATTAACCCAACAGATGGCGCAATTCCGCCTCATAATTATTTTTGTTGTTCAATGACAGATGGTGCTACGTCTGCTTCAAGCAGGAGAATCATCTTCGTTCGTATTTCAAACAGAACAAAATTATTGTTTGGTATTTTTTTCATCGGCGGACATCGTCACACACTTACAATACATTCGCTATTTTTTATATAACACCCAAAACATTTTTTTTTTTTGATAATTTTATTATTTATTGAATCTTTAATTATAAATTAAATTATCAATAAGTTTTTCAAATCTTAAATCTAAAAAATATTAAATGTAAGTTTAGTATTATAACTATGCGTAGTTATATTTGTTGAAGAATTGAAACACGCGTTTTTATCTTTAATGTATTTTTATTACCAGACAACTTACAACTAACTATTGAAAAGAAACATCACAATATCTGTTATAATGTGTAGTGCTGCCAGACTGTTAACTTTTACAATGGGACATAACAATCTCCCACGCTTATTTGAAATTAATTAAATGGTATTATGTTTATTAATTGAGAAGCACAATTATTTTTAAAAATATATGACATCAATTAAAAATTGAAGATGTACGTATAATTACTCTAATGTGTAATCTCTTAAGTACGTAGGTCGATTCCGTGTTCGTTCTGATCTACGCATAATTTGTTCTTGTGGTTCATCAGGCATCTCTTGACTCGTGTTGATTTTGAGGAATTGTTGCTTCGAACCTGTGTTGACTATAAAGATAAGTATTTTGAGCAGAAGTTTCCCTTTCAATTTCTGGGGAAAAAATGAACTTTACGTTGTTGAACCTTGGTTGATTTTATTTGATTGATATGACGTTTTAGTGTATACCCGTCGTCGAGTTTTACCATATAATGAAGTAGACCAAATCTATTTGTAACGGTACCAGTCTTCCAAACTGTTTTATTATTTCGTATATGCAAAACTTGCACCCTTTCTCCCACGCTTATTTGACGCACTCCTGGAATGGGTGTTGTAGGTTTAAATTTGATAGGTGGTTTCAATGCATCAAGCCGGATTCGAATACGTCTATTGAAATACAATTCTGCTGGAATTTTCCCAGAGCTGAGTGGTGTTGCGCGGTACCTTTGCATGATTTCATTTATTTTCTTTTGAAGCGACCCTGGTTCTGCTGACATCGCTTTCAATTTCCGCTTAAGTGTTTGAACGTTGCGTTCTGCCAACCCATTTGTGCTAGGATGTCCTGGAGTTATGAGTTTTTGAAAAATTGCGTTTTTTTGCAGTATGTTCTGAATTGATCACTCGAAGAGATGGTCGCATTATCGGATACCATTATTACCGGAAACCCATGTGTAGAAAAAATATCGGAGAGAAGATTAATAGACGTTTGCGTTGTGGGAGCGTCTCTTATGGTTCGCACTTCTGCCCATCTAGATTTTGCATCAACGACAATTAGGAAAAATTATCTTGAAAAGGGCCCGCATAATCAATGTGTATTCTTTCCCAGTTTTCAGCCGGTTCCTCCCATTGATGAAGTGGTGCTTTTGCAGGTTTTGACTAAACTTGAACACATGTTCACATGACCTTACCATCCTTTCAATGTCTCGATCGATGCCCTTCCAAAAACAATATCTTCTGGCAAGCTGCTTTATTCGTGTTATTCCAGGATGAGTATGATGAAGTTCTTGCAGAGTTTGTGGTTGTAATTTTGTTGGAATCAAAACTCTTTGACCCTTGAAGATTATGCCGTTGTTGAGTGTATATAAGTCTTAAGTTTCATCAGTGTTAAGTAATTTTGCCATAAGTTTAGAAAGATTTGGATCCTTTGCTGTTTCTGATGCTAATACTTCAGCGTTTATGAATTCGTTTGAAATTTCGAAAATTGATAAAAAGCACAGTTCATTAACCTCTCCGTTAATGATTTTGTCAGTCGACGGTTTTTCAACTAACTGTGTTGCTCGAGAAAAACAGTCAACATTGGTGTGTTCTGCCTCTTTCTTGTATATTATCTCGTAGTTGAAACTTGACAAAAATTCAGCATAACGTAACAATCTAGCCGATGTCATTGCAGGCATTTTGTTGTGCTAGTGGAAAATTCGTGTTAATGGACGATTATCCGTGACGAGTTGAAATGACCTACCATAGAGGTACATAAAAAAATGATTTATTGTGAAAATAATTGCTAAGGCTTCTCGGTCTAGTTGACTATAATATCTTACCGCAGATGTTAAAGACCTGGATGCAAATGCGCCAGGATGTTCGATACCATTTACCATGTGTGAAAGTACTCCTGCAACTCCCGTAGGGCTTGCATCACATGCTACGACTACTTGTAGTTCAGGATCAAAAGGTACTAAAACCTTATCGCTAGAGATAATGTTTTTAAGCTTTAAAAATGCTGATTCACAATCAGAAGACCAATAAAACTTTCTTTGTTTTTGAAGTAGTTGACGTAATGGAAACGTGATTGTAGATAATTTTGGAATGAATCGGGAATAGTACGTTACCATCCCTAAAAATCTTCTAACGTCGTCCGCTGTCGCTGGACGTGGCATGTTAGCAATTGCCTGAATTTTGGCTGGTGATTTTGAGATTTTGTTATATTGTACAATGTGACCCAGATATTCGATTTGAGTCTGAAAAAATGAACACTTACTTTGGTTTAGATGTAAATCGTGTTTTTCCAGTCGTTTTAGGCATTCAATTAAGTTGGTTTTGCATTCCTCTTCTGTTGCTCCATAAACGATTATATCGTCAAAATATGACATGGTGTTTGTTAAGCCGGATAGTATTTGTTCTATTATACGATTAAATTCTGAAGGTGCCGTTTTTATTCCAAATGAGAGTCGATTTACTTTGTATGTGCCCCGATGGGTTGTAATGGTTTGCATATCTTTTGATTCTTTACTAACTTGGAGATGCAAATATGCCTTATATAAGTCAAGGCTACAAAAATACTTTGACCCTTTGAGGTTGTTTAAAATTTCATCAATACGGCGTATTGGATAATTTGAAGATACGAGTTGTGGGTTTACCCCGATTTTGTAATCGACGCAAAGTCGTACTCTACCATCAGCCTTTGGAATAATTACAAGGGGATATCCCCAGTCACTCCTTTCAATTTTGGAAATAATTCCTGAGGAATCCAAATCGTTAAGCTCCTTTTCGACACGAGCGCGGAGAGCGTATGGAACTTCTCGTTATTTGTAGAAGACAGGTTTGGCATCCTTGCGTAGTTGCAGCGTAATTTCAAAATTTGGCACACACCCCACTTTTTGGGTAAATACTTTTTGAAACTTGTTGACAATATCTGTAATTGAATTTAAATTATTTATTTGATTAAAATGTATATTGTTTACACGTAGATTGTCCACTTGTTGAAGGTTGACGTTTAGATGCCGTATCCGAATTCGTCCCAAAAGAGCGTCATACACGTTGGGTACTACGTACATTTCTTCTATTGATCGGCAATTGTTATATTTTACCTCGACTTTTACTTTACCGTCAGGCATTACAATGTTTTTTGTATAAGAAACAAATGCTATCGAAGAAGGTTGTAGATCTTCTTTTATGTTGAGTTTTTGAAATTCATCCCGGGGGATTAAAGTATACCCTACGCCGGAGTCCACTTCGAACTTTTGAGGCCGCCCTTCTATTTGAACGGTTATGTAATATTTGTCGACATCTTTTTTCCGATTGTCGTTTTGATTGTTGTGAATATCTACAATTTGATTTATTCCATATACCTGGTAGACTGTATCTTCATCATCATAATTTTTAAAAGTTGAGTTGTTGTTGTTTGACGAGTTCATTAGCGTTTTTAGACATACTTGTTGAACATACCCTGTTTTACCACACGATTTGCACTTGAGGTTATGTTTGTTCGTGCGGCATTTTTTAGTTTTGTGATTTTCTCTGCCACACCTAATACATAAATTTCCAATACCAAATTTGATTTTGAACGCATTGCTTGTCTTGAAGAGGAACAATTTCTTGACGGGTTCCTACGGCGATTTGTATCTGTTGACCTGGAATGTATTTTGTTGACATCATTCATGCTGTTTGGTTTTTTTAAATTGAGTTCACGGCTGTCAATTTTAGATGCTTCCAGAGATAACGCTTTTTGAACAATTTTATCAAAATCTGACTCCTCAGATTGCAGGAGTTGTTCACGGATTGTGTTATCTTTGATTCCTCTAATAAATTGAGCACGAAGAAAAATTTTGGAAATGTCGGCTGTGCATTGACATGCCGATACAAATGCACACTTGTTTATGTCACGCCGGAGTGAAGCCCCATAATCGGCCACCGTTTGCTCCTCGCTTTGATATGTGGAAAGAAAACGATGCTGGATAACCAATATGTTTTTCTTGGGGCACAAATGTGTCTCCAATTTTTTTACTAACTCATCGTAATCCACCTCTGTAATACTCTTGGGGGCAATCAAAGACACTAGCAACCTGAAATGTGTAGATCCAATAGAATTCACAAGCATTGGACGGCATAACGTTTTATTTGCAAAAACGCCCTTCATTATTAAGTAGTTTTCAAACCTTTGATGATACAATTTAAAATTTTCCTTATTATCATCGAAATTCTCGAATGGCGGTAACATAACCAGTAATGGCGGCTGCTGCTGTCGTTGTTGTGTTTGCTGACTTGCATTTACCTGTTGAAGCAATTCACGTTGACTTTTGTTGAAAACTTGTAACAATTGTTTAAATTGTTCATCGTTCATGATGTATTTTATTTTTTTCTTCCTTTTTATTGAATTTTAGTTGATTTTCACTCGTCGCCAATTATTATAACAATGTGTAGTTATATTTGTTGAAGAATTGAAACACGCGTTTTTATCTTTAATGTATTTTTATTACCAGACAACTTACAACTAACTATTGAAAAGCAACATCACAATATCTGTTATAATGTGCAGTGCTGCCAGACTGTTATATTTTACAATGGGACATAACATTTACCCAATGCTAAACAAAATTTTTAATTTCAACGGTTAATTTTTGTTGTTTTACATCTCTCGTGAATGGCTGAGAAAAAGAGTATCCTTTCTTTTCAGCCGGGTGTGGCCTCTATAATGAAGAATATTGCGCGCGAGTGGATTTGGGTGCAACTCAAGTTTTTTTATATATTTTTTCACGTGTTTTGAAAATACTGTCTTCACCAACGGAACGTCTAGATCTTTATGAATTCGATGGTTTCTGACATACAAGGGTGCTGCTGTTATTGTACGTAGGATTTTATTCTGTCGCCTTTGAATTCTTTCTACATTCGATGCTGAGGCAAAGCCCCATAACTGGATTCCATAGGACCATATTGGTTTTAGGATCGCGTTGTATAAGAGAAGTTTACAGTCAAGGCTTAGTATAGAGTTTGGAGTTATTGGGCTAAACTCTGGATTTGATTCTGCTTCCGACGAACTACTTGACGGATTATATTCGCTGCAACTGCCGGGAAATGGCTCTAAAATTTGAAGCGATACTTAATTCTTATTCGCAGTCACTTTCGGGATATGCTTCTTAAAAATCAATTACTTAATATAAAAAAATTTAAATATATTAATATAAATATATCACATACCTAGTGAATCAGAATTTCCACTATTTTCATTATCAAATTTAGACCATTTTTCGTTTGCTGGACTAATTTGCTCTTTATTTCCTGTCAAAAAAATCCAATATAAATAATCACAACATTTAACTTAAGTCGTGAATTTCTTACCAACACTTTCCTTACGATTATATGACATTGAACTTATACTTTTTGATTCACCTTTTCCTAATAAAAAAACTTATTAATTATTTTAGATAATATGGAAATCTAATAAATAATACCTCTCACGTTATTTTGTGCTAAATTTATCATTTTTCTTGCACGCGAAATCATTTTATATCCGAAAATACAAAAATTAGGCGTCCGATTTGGTTTACTACTTTTTCCAAACTAAAACATCTTATGTACACTTACACGCACAAAATTCTTTTTTTATTTCGGGAAAAAACCTTACACTTACAGACACCAAAAAAGCACATTGAACATACCAAATATACATAGAAAACACAACGTTAAGAAATGTCCCTTCCATAACATACTAAGTCAACTTAGTTTTCAAGTCAATTTCAAATTGTCCAAGCAAAAGTATTCTAAGTGTACTTACTACATTTTAGAATGTAAAATTTTTACGACTATGTGTGTAGTCTAAGTATTTTTATGCCTATAACTTTGAAACGGATCGGCCCATCTTAACCAAATTTTGACAGTAATTAAATTAGAGAACGTAGGATTCAAAAATT
Organism: Lypha dubia; assembly: GCA_947311025.1. Classification (NCBI taxonomy): domain Eukaryota; kingdom Metazoa; phylum Arthropoda; class Insecta; order Diptera; family Tachinidae; genus Lypha; species Lypha dubia. The sequence goes on from OX371260.1 coordinate 75,356,741, forward strand.
CAAGAACATTAAAAACGTTCTAAGTACACTTAGAACGTTATAGAATGGAGGCGTCGATATATAAAGATATATATATATTTTTTTTTTTTTTTGTAGAATGTTTGATATAGTAGACCTGTGTTAATTTATTTGAGTAAAAATGTTTTAATTAATTCGGCTGAAAGGTCTCATTAAGAAGAAATAAAAATAAATACCAAAGAAGTGTTGTTCCTTAAAATCTTTTAAGTTTTTATTTTATTTTAAATTAATCCGATATTTCGGTTATCATCGATAACCATTATCAAGGAACTAAAAATACAAGAAAAATTACAGTATATTTCCTTATTAATATTTATATGCAAGCAGGCATACATACATATATAGAAAAAAAACAATATTAAAAATAGATGTACAAAACAAATACAATAAACATATTGAATACATACATTAAAGAATTTAATTATCCGCTAAACAATATTTAACAGTAGTCCTTCACCAAAATTTCAAGTCCTGAACTAACCATTGTTTATGTTTTGTTCTCTTATTTTATATTTGTTTATTATCGGCCGGTATAATTGAGCACGATTGTCAATATCAGTCTTATAATTAAGTCTTTTCTCAGAGGGTACATTCATGATGTGTAATATTTCTAGCGTAAATCTCTTTCTGTAGTTGTTCTCTTCTTGTAATACTCTTACGTTATTAAAATCAGGTTTATGACCACTCAATGTACAGTGGGCCGCGAGGGCAGTTTTTTGTTCAATTGGTTTGTTAACAGCTTTTAGGTCCGACTTGTGAGATGATATTCTGGTTTTCAATTTTGTCTTAGTAGTGCCAATGTATAATTTATTACAAACACTTTGCTCGTCACCACTGCATTTAATTTCATAAATGAGATTGGATTTATCCTCTTTTTTTATATTATCCTTTGTTTTCCTAAATAATTTATTCAATGAGTTATTAGTTTTCATCGCCAATTCAAATTTATTATTATCATAAGTGTCTGAGTTTTTAATTCTTTCAGATAATCCTGATATATATGTAATTGTTTTATAAATTTTCTGAGAATTGACATCTTCCAAATTTCTTTTGTTATTGTTTTTAACGTAGTTTATAAGTTCCAGTATGGTTCCTTGTGGATATTCATTTTTCTTAAGTATTTTCACTATTCTCTTTACATTTTCTTCATGAAATTTCTCATCGCTGATGCTCAGTACTCGTCGGATAAAGTTGGTTGCCGTATTTATTATTATTCGTCTAGGATGTTTTGAGTAAAAATTAATAAGTCTATCGGATGATGTGGGTTTTTGATACCAATTCAGCTTAAGAATGTTGCCATCTCGTATTACTATCCCGTCCATATATGGGAGTCTATTGTCATGTTCTAACTCTTTGGTAAATTTAATTTGTCTATTATAGGAGTTTAACTTAGCAAGTACATCCTCAACTGTGTTTGATTTTACTATGGCGAAGATATCGTCTACGTATTTCACCAGTACTTTCGGTTTTGTTTCCATATTCATTAATGTTGAATCCAAAAGTTCTTCCATTACAATGTCTGCTACAACCGGGGAAATTGGTGACCCCATGGGCATTCCTTTTTTTCTGTTCATAAAATTTATCGTCAAATTTTAAATATCTGGTTTCTTTTATACAAAAAGTTAAAATCTCCATAAACAGCTGTTGTGGTATGTTTGTGTGTTTATTTAAAATATTCCATTTTTCCCCTATAGTTTTAAGGGCTAAGTTTACCGGAATGCTCGGAAAAAGGGATACGACGTCAAAAGATACTAATATTTCATTATTTTCGATGTTGATATTACTGATCTTGGATTTAAACTGAATTGTGTCTGTAACATTGTATTTCGAATCTTTCGTCAAGTTTTTTAAAATATCCGCCATAAATTTACAAAGACTATGTGATGGGGAATTAATGTAAGAACAAATAGCTCTAAGGGGTACACCTGGCTTGTGTATCTTCGGTAAACCATAAATTCTGGGTGCTATCGCGGTCCTGTTCGTTAATATCGCTTTTAACTTTGCGTCAATTAGTGTTAGATTGTGTAACTTATTTACTAAAAAATTATTTTTCTTTTGAAGTGAAGAAGTAGGGTCCTGTTTTAAACGTTGATATGTACACATATCTAAGACATTTTCTCCATTTTAAGTTTATAGTCCTGAGGATTCATTACAACTGTTTTGTTACCCTTATCCGAATTTAATATTAATATATCCTTATTGTTATGAAGAAATTGTTTCGCCTGTCCCACTGTATCTGGTTGGTTGGTTTACGTGGCTGCCTGCTACGCGCAAGCATTCAAGTAGAATCAATGAGATTCCGTTTTGACAGACCACTCCACTCGTCAGTGTCAACCTGATTTAGGTCCGAATCCAGGCCTCAGATTCGGAGTAAGATTCTAGATCCATCCCGTCGAATTAAGGTATCTAATGAGGTCACCTAGACCTATCCCTGATACCTCCGAGAGATCGTCTATTATGCTGTTGCCTAGAAATTTGAGTCTGGAATGGTGTAAGGCCGAGCATTCGCAAAGAAAGTGGAAGACTGTTTCCTCTTTGCTTTGATCCCGGCAACTACGGCAGAACGCATTGTAGGAAAGGTCCATCCTGTTAGCGTGTCTCCCGATAACCCAGTGCCCCGTCAATACTGCGACGAGCCTCGAGATGTCCCTACGGTTTCTGTTAGTTAGTTGTGTTGTGCGCTTAACGTTGTAGCAAGGCCACATTTTCTTAGCCACCTTGCACGTGCTCAACCTGCGCCACCTGTCTTCAGCTTTTTGCCTGAAATGGTTGAGAATGAGATTTCTAATACTGCCAAATGGCATGTCTACCGATTCAGCAGTGGAGACGTCCATGGCAGATCCAGCCCTGGCCAGTTCATCCGCCTGTTCGTTGCCTTGGAAGTTGCTATGTAGGGGAACCCAGATGAGGGTAACGTCAGTCTGACTACCTAGTCTGGATAACGCGTCCTTTCACTGGCTAACTAAGGTAGAAAAAGTAGTGTGTGACCTTAGAGACAGAAGTGCCGCTTGGCTATCGACAAAGATGCCGACTCTTCCTTGGACACCCCTGTCAATCAAAACCCTACACGCCTCCCTTATGGCCAATATTTCCGCCTGAAATACACTAGCTTCATCAGGAAGTCGGAATGAGAGTTTTATTCCAAGGTCACTCGAAAATACTCCAGAGCCCACACCGCAGATCATTCTTGATCCATCAGTATACGTCCTGAAGTTAAAGACTTTTTCTATGTTTCCCCCCTTCCACTCCCGTCTGGATGGAATAAGAACTTTGAACGTACTGTCAAAGTCCAGATGAGGTACCATGTTATCGGTGGGTTTCCTCAGTGTCGGTGGTAGCTGATCTAGGATTTTGGCATGGCCATAGGTCCTTGATCTCCACCTCCCAGATGCCGCTAGTCTTGCCGCACTGCTTGAGGATGCCGCCAATACATGAAGGTCGATCGGAATCAGATTTAGCATAGCATTCAGAGCCTCTGAAGGACTAGTACGTAAACATCCAGTAATCCCGATGCAAGCAGATCTCTGTATTCTGTATAGTTGGTCCACCACATATTTCTTATTTGTGACGGGCCACCATACTACTGATCCGTAAGTTAATATGGGACGTACAATTGCTGTGTACATCCATTTAAGCATGTTAGGGGTTAGGCCCCATTTGGAGCCAAACATCCTCCGACAGGAGTAATAGGCAACTGTGGCCTTTTTGACCCTGTGTTGCACATTTTGTTTCCACAATAGTTTTGTGTCCAGGATAACTCCTAGATATTTTGCATTGTCCGATAGAGACAGTTCCAGATTATGTAGCCGAGGGAGTCTAAAGCTCTGGACTTTGGTCTTAGTAGTAAAAAGTACCAGCTCCGTCTTGCTAGGGTTCACACTTAGACCACAACCTGTAGCCCATTTGCTGAGTGTACCCAAGGCACTGGACATGATATCGCTTATCACGTCCGTGAACATCCCTGATACCATTATTACTACATCGTCCGCATAAGCCACTGCTTTCACTCCCGCAGTGTCCAGTCTGAGAAGAATTGTGTTAACAACGAGAAGCCATAGCAGTGGAGAGATCACCCCGCCCTGTGGTGTTCCTCTGCATGCCCATTTTGACCTCTCGCTTTTTCCTAGTTTTGCGGTGACGTTTCTTGCCTTCAACATGGTGATAATCCAGATGCTGATGTATTCTTCTACATCGGCATCCTGGAGAGACTGTTGAATGGCTGTCACTGATACATTGTTAAAGGCGCCTTCTATGTCTATGAAGGCAGCCAAAGTGTATTGTTTATTTTCAAGGGATCTCTCTATGAACCTTACCACCTCATGTAGTGCTGTTTCAGTAGAGCGTCCCTTAAGGTAGGCATGCTGACTTTCTGAGAGAGTTGACGACCCAACAAGTCGATGTCTAATGTGAGAGTCTATTAATCTTTCCAGCGTCTTGACCAAGAAAGATGAAAGGCTGATTGGCCTGAAGTCTTTTGCATTCTCGTGACTTCTCTTGCCAATCTTGGGAATGAAAACTACTCTGACCTTCCTCCAGCTGGTTGGAACGTAGTTTAGAGAGAGACAAAGTTTGTAGAACCTAAAAAGCCAGGGTATGATAGAGCTTTTCGCGCTCTGTAACATCTTTGGCGTAATGCCATCAGGACCCGGCGATTTAAATGGAGAACAACTGTCGATTGCCCATGAGATTCTCTCCGGGGATAAAATATTCTCATTGACAGCATATTGTTGCCCACTAGATGAGCTGTCTGACCTAGTCGTGTCCGTACAGCCCGGGAAGTGGGTGTTAAGGAGGATATCTAGTGACTCTGCAGAGGAGTCTGACCAGGAGCCGTCCGCCCTTTTAACGAAGGTTGGACAGGAATGGCTCATGGACAGAGCCCTACTAAGCCTTGCAGAGTCTCTAGTGTTATCTATTGACTCACAGAAATTCCTCCATGACTTTCTTTTGGCGATTTTTATAGCTTTTTTATACGATGCTAGCCTTTCGCGATATGGTTGCCAGATTTTGTTCTCGTAGCAAGTGTTGAAGGCTCTACGTACCTCCTTGCGTAGCTTAGAGAGTTCCGTGCTCCACCATGGAGGGTAACTCTTCTTAGATTTCGTTAAGGGGCAGGAAATCTCGAAGGCTTTGCTAATAGCCTTGTTGAAGACCTCCACATTGTGTTCAAGTCCAATCGTATTGTCGATTTCTGGAACTCTTTTTAGTTTTTGTTTCAAAATCCCGTTGAACCTGTTCCAATCGGTTCTCCTCGGGTTTCTAAAGCATTGTTTTTCTTTGTTTTGTAATATGACCTCAAAGAGTATCCAATTGTGATCGGAGAAGGATCTCTTATTGGATACCCTCCACTTGTCAATTGAAAGCTTGAATTTGTCATTAATGAGAGTAATGTCGAGAACCTCTTCCCACCCACTAAATCGATCCGAACTCGGAAAGATAAAAGTCGGCGAAGTGCCGGAATTACATATAGTTAGTTTATTAAGGTTGATGAAATCTAAGATATGCTCACCTCTGTCATTGATCTCACTGCTACCCCATATTGTATGCCTGGCATTGGCATCACAACAGAGGATGATGTCTTCATTGGCGCCAATGGATGACACGACAGCTTTCGCTTCGGCTGGCGGTGCTTCTTTGTCGTGTGCCATATAGCATGATGCGATAAGGAAGCTCTTACCATCTGACAACTCGACCCTCGCAACTGTAAGGTCCTCTGAGCTAAACTGAGTACAAATAAAAATATTAATATGTTTTTTGGCTATTAGACATGATCTTGGCTTACCATTTCCTTTAGCATATAGTACGTTGTACAGGGACCTCGGGAACCCCTTAACCTCGGAGTTTGCTACCCACGGCTCCTGTACCGCGCAGATATCGAGGTTCTCTTCGGCTAGGAGAACCTTTAGGTTGTCTGTTGCACACTTCGAGTGCTTGAGGTTTATTTGAACAACCTTAATCGCCATTGCGGAGTGTTCTTCGTTATCTTTATTGCGGTTCTGACAGCTGCATTCCAACCAGAAGGTTGTTTGCAGCCTCGACAGCGTCGGCATCAGAACCGCTTGGGCCTTGACCTTGGCGTCTCTTACCCCGAAGAACAATTAGGAGCCCGCTTTCTCTAGCGCCACTGCTCCTTGCTCCGTTATGGACAGCATTAGGCAAGTACCACTGCTGCCGTGGTCCTCGGTGCGGATAACTGACCAGTCATCCATTGGAATGCTGGGGTTCTGAAGCTTCAGACACTCCAACATTCTGCCACCGTTCTTGCCCAATTGAGGAAACCAAACTCTTGCTCGCGGTCTCATCGGAATTTCCTCCGCAGGGATAAGCTTAAGGCTTAGCCCATCCCAAGTGTCACTAATCTTAGCGATACTAACGCTGAGGAACTCCTTTGAGAACGCGTCCAAGCACTTGATTACCCTGTATCTCACTGGAGTCGAAGCGAGGTGCCGGCTTATCCTTATTGGTGAGGACGTAGTCCATAACGAGCTCAGCCAATTTGGATTCGACGGCACCCCACTCCGTTGTTACAGGGATTAATCTGCCGTTTTTATGGTTTGCCAGAGCCATCAGAAGATGCTCCTTAACTACCTCGTTAAAGGGTCTTCGGATGGATGACGACGTAAGTTGTTGAGGAGGGGACCCCTTTGGTGCGACCTTCCTTTTTTTGGGTGACTGACCGCTTTCTGTCTGAGAGCGGTTTCTTTTGGAGCTTTTTACTTCTTGCTGGGAGAGCGGTGCCTTTTTGGACGTACTTGGTAGCGAATCCATAAACTTATAGTATTCGTCTACCACGGCCTGGTACCTCACCTTGTCCCCAGCATCAAGCTCATGCGTAACTCCATTCGCTTCATTCTTGGCAATCTTGTCTATAATAAAGACGGCTTTGGAGTAACGGGACTTAAGGAGGTCTTTCTGACTCCTTTTCTTAGGTTTGCCCTTTGGCCGGTTGTCAGGCTCGACTATCGGTGTTGGGCTTTTAAGGGTTTTGTGTTTTCTTGTACTTTGGATTTTACCCTCACCATCCGAGAGGCCGACTACTGTCTCCTGGCTGGAGGCAAGAAGGTCGTCCTCTGAAGAGATGTCTTCCCTTCTCTGTTGTTTTTTGTTTTTGTTGTTGTTGTTGTTGTTGTTAAGTGTTGTTGAGTACATATGTTGGTCCCACGAGTAGGCCAGTATGGGGAGAGACCATCCACGCAGTGACGGCGTGCGTGAACTAGACAAAATAATTACAACCGGTCCGTGTCCTGGCACCGGAGGGGAGTTGTTAGGGACTAGTCCTCTTTAACCACTAACTAGCCATTCAGGTCCTCGGCACAGCTACCTACCACCTTGACCTTACAAGTGGTGGAGTGAAGGGATAATTGGGAGAGGGATAGAGGTTGATGAAGGAGATTATCAGGAAATGGGAAATGGGAAGGAGGAGTGGTTAACCTTTAGTTATGAAGGCCTTTTTATTTCCATATTCCAAGACAGATCCTGTTTGTGCAGGAGCATGGACAGAGCCTGGATTGGAATAGAAAACACAGCCGACACTTAAGCCACCACATCGCGACAAGATAGTTAACCAGGTGGCGGCCCACTGTATCTAGTATCATTCTTTCTCTCTGGTTTAATTTTAATTTTGTAAGATGACCATCCATGAGCGAATTTAATTTTTGTATTGCAGTCTCTTGTGTTTCTTTTCCATCTAGTGTTTGAATTATATCATCGCTGTCAGCTAAATATTTAAAAATTGGAAAACTACTCTTAGTATTTGGTCAATCCAGTTTCAACTCTCGCAGTGTACAGACGCGTTTTATAATCGTCGCAACTGAATATTAAAATTATCAAAAATTTAAAGTCACAAAAAATTCAAAAACAAAACATTTATTAAACAGTTATTATACTGGTTTTATTTTATTTTTTTTTTGCTTGTGTATACATAAATATTTGCATACACTATCTCTTATAAGTGAAAAAAAACAAGAGAACTCTAAATGAGTTCATCTTCTGGCAACAACAACAACAATAAACCCACAAGCAGTAGAAATGCTTATTTAACTTTTGTTTCTGATGACGACAATAAAAAAATTGAATTAAGCACAAACCTGAATTCTACACAAAACACAACTATTCGTGCGCGATCATGCTCTCCATACATGTTAAATAGTGATCAAGAAACAACAACAATTGCACCTATTAGCAAACTTGTCAGCTTAGCTGTACAAGCAAACAAACAAACAATAAATACCGAAAAAATTCCGAAAATCGTTTCCTGATTTTAACTGAACAAGGTGATGAAGACACAACTAATACAAGTTTGAGTAAACCACCACCGATTTATTTAAGAGAACAGAACTCCAGATTTCTGGTAAAAAGCCTTATCTCGTTAATTGGAGAAAATGAGTTTTACGTAACTCCAATCAAGCGTGGGAAAATTAATGAAACAAAAATTCAGGTATCTAAAGAAAATAATTACAGAAAAATAGTCTCAGACTTTGAGACAAAAATAAAAATTTTTATACATATCAGCTTAAGAGTGCTAAAGGTCTAACCGTTGTAATAAAAGGTATAGATTCTAGTGTGGATCCAGAAGAGGTAAAGTCTGGCCTTGAAAATAGTGGATTCAAGGTGAAAAATGTTTCAAACATCAAAAATAGAGAAAAAATCCCCCAACCAATATTTAGAGTCGAGTTACAGCCAGGTGACATAAAGATAAAAAAAAATGAATCCCATCCAATCTATGATCTAAAGTATTTGTTACACCGGAGAGTTACCGTTGAGCAGCCACATAAAAGAGCTGGACCTATCCAATGCCTGAACTGCCAAGAATTTGGGCACACGAAAACTTATTGCAAGTTGCCTACAGTCTGCGTTGTATGTGGTGAGCTACACAGTACCGCTAACTGTGACAAAACAAAAGGTGATCCCAAGGCGAAAAAATGTGGCAATTGCGGCGGAAATCCCACTGCCAACTATAGAGGCTGCCCTCTTTACTCGTTTTTTAAACGCTCCTCGCACAAAAAAGAAAATATTATCCCCGCTCAGCCTATCACACTTTTAAGCTACCCTCAGTTACCTCAACCGTCTACCAGTCAGCAACAATATTCAAACGTATTGAAATCAAACGCGACTATTGCTCAGCAACAACCTAATAATAAATTTTCATACGCTAACATTTTAAAACGTAACCACAATACAGCGCAAAAACCGGTACCAGTAAGCGAAGCTCCAGGGTCTAATTTTAGCCGTATTGAAGCCTCAATTGAGAGCTTAATACACACAGTAAATACTTTTACTCTCAACATGTCCTGTATGATACAGGAAATGTTGAAAATGCAGGAAATGTTGCAGGCTGTATTAAGCAAACCATGAACTTGAAAATATGTTTTTGGAACGCAAACGGCATCTGCCAACATAAAAATGATATAGAATATTTTCTTCTGGATAAACAAATCGATGTTATGCTTATCTCAGAAACTCATTTGACGTCTCGAAGCTATTTTAGAATTAGTGGATATAATTTCTACGACACCAAGGATCCTCGAGGTAGAGCTTGTGGTGGCTCGGGAATTCTAATAAAAACGCGAATAAAACACTACCTGTTGAATGAATTTTGTGAAGATTACCTTCAAGCAACAAACATCTGCATTGAAAATTTTTATCAAAAACTTGTGATATCATCTGTTTATTCTCCTCCCAGGTTTTCAATTTCAGAGAGTCAATATACCGCATTTTATTCAACACTGGGGTCCCGTTTTCTAGCAGCTGGCGACTACAATGCTAAACACACATTTTGGGGTTCACGTTTAATCAGTCCCAAGGGTCGTGTTTTGTTTGACACAATTTCAAAAATGGGCTTTAATGTAGTTTCAAGTGGTCAGCCAACATATTGGCTAACGGATCGACAAAAAATTCCTGATATTATCGACTTTGGAGTTATGAAAGGTGTGCCCAGCGAAATGATTGAAGTTGAAGCATCATTGGATTTATCTTAAGATCACTCGCCTACTATTATCACTATTTACTCACACACAACTGCAACATCAACATGCGATTTACCGCTGACATCTGCACGTATTAACTGGCTGAAATACAAAAAATATTTGAGTGCTCATTGCACGGAAAATATGCTGTTGAGAACACCTACTGACATAGAAAATTCTATTAGGTTGTTTGAAGCACATGTTAATCAAGCTGCTCTTAATGCTTCTTCAAATCAACCAAATCAACAAGTCAGATTCAACAACATTTCTTCTTAAGATATAGAAAGCCTATTGACTGAAAAACGGAGAGCGCGACGAGAATGGCAACGTTACAGATCCCCCCAGCTAAAGTTAAGGCTAAAGGAATGCATCAAACAGCTCAGAAAAGTTTTACAAACACAAAAAACAGCTTCGATGCAAAAATTTCTTCAAGAACTCGATGCAACACCACTAACAGATTATTCGCTATGGCGTGCAGCCAGAGGACTTAAAAGGCCAGTGGTTTGCAAACCTCCGTTACGAGATTCGAATGGTGACTGGGCAAGAACTGATGCTGAAAAAGGTGCTATTTTTGTTAAGCACTTAGAAAATGTATTTACACCGAATATTTCTACTGATATTGTTGAACTGCCACCAGTCATCTCTTTACCAGAAATACCGTTAAGATTTAACATTGTGGAGATTGAAAAGGCCATCACTAGTCTTAACACCAAAAAAGCCCCAGGCGTCGACAAAATAAGCAACAAAATGCTTCAACAACTGCCTTATATTGCAAAAAGAATTATACTATTCATTTTTAACAGTATTCTACGCCTAGAACACTATCCTAAAGAATGGAAGGTTTGGATGATTATTATGATACCAAAGCCCGCCAAGGATCATACGAAGGTTGAATCCTATCGGCCTATTAGTTTATTGCCTAACATTTCAAAACTATTTGAAAAGCTGTATATGAGCAAGCTGATGCCTATAGTGACTAGAAGTGGATGCATTCTAGATCATCAATTCGGTTTTCGCAGACAACATAGCACAATTGAACTAACTCACAGACTTGTGAATGTTATCAGAGACACTTTCGAAAAGAAGAAATATTGCTCTGCGCTCTTTATAGATGTTTCTCAAGCTTTCGATAAAGTATGGCACGAAGGTCTTATACATAAATTAACACAAAATCTACCCGCAAACATTGTTAGGCTTTTAATAAGCTATTTAATTGAACGAAAATTTGTAGTTAGGGAAGGCAATTTTTTAAGCCCACCGCAGTCGATCGAAGCCGGAGTTCCCCAAGGGAGTATCTTCGGTCCATTACTTTATTTAATATATGCCTCTGACTTACCGTTAAGCAGTAACATTCATACATCAACATTTGCCGATGATACAGCTTTTCTAAGTGTTCACGAAAATCCTGTGGAAGCTTCCCGCAATTTACAAGGGTATATATTCAAATTGCAAAATTGGCTCAAACAATGGCGTATTAAAGTTAACGAGCAGAAATGTGTGCACGTAACTTTTACGTTGCGCAAGGAAACATGCCCGCCTATAAAAATTAACATGGAAATCGCATATAGACGCAAAGTTAATACAAATGAAATTAAAAGCAGCCCGAATGAATTGGCTTATTGGAAGAAATTCTATACTAAGCCTAGACTGTGAGCTACAATTATACAACGCGATCCTGAAACCAATATGGTTCTATGGAATCCAGTTATGGGGCACTGCCTCAGCATCAAATGTCAAAAAAATTCAAAGGCGACAAAATAAAATTCTACGTACAATTACAGCAGCTCCCTGGTATGTCAGAAATCATCGGATTCATAAAGATCTAGATGTACGAGATCCCACTGCAGAAATAGTGTACTCATCGAGTATATGCTAAAAACCTAATTTTGACGCATATTTATCATCGGGAGAATATATATATACTAGGTTGCCTATCAAAATGTGGCCGCTAGTATTTTTAATTAAATTATTTTTAATTGATTTTTCGCAAAAAAATTCATTGACTTGTTTTTAAAATAAAATATCGTCCACTTCACGGCAATATGTATAAAGACTCTGAAAAGTCACGGTTGCCGTTGCGCACTAAGCCGCAACTCTTCGCAGCCAGGTGTAAACAGGTATGATTTTGGGACCTTTTTACGTTCATAACGTACATTTATTATTTTTATATAAAATTAAAGTTAATTTTTTTCTCGTTATTATGATATAAGGGTGCCTAATTAAATCTAGCCGCAAATAAGAGTTGCTGCCTGCTAAATATGGTAAATATTAAAAGTAGAGTGAAAGAAAGCTACGCACAAAAAAAAAACAGCGCAACTGAGTATTTTTATGTTTATGTATGTAAATTGCAAAAACAATTTACACAAGTAGTTCAGTTACTGCTGTGAAACGGTAAATTTAACCAATGGAAATAATATGACACTGAAAATTGCAACAACAATTTACATTAATAGTTCATTAACCACTGAAATCGGTTAGATTTACCAACAACATTATTTTATGTGTAGCGCATAACATCACCAGTCAGACGAGAACTGCGATTGCCAGTTGTACGACTTTTTAAAGCCATTGCGCATGCGTCGGGTGAGTGTTCTCAAGTGACCAGGTGCCACATATTTATTCTAACGTATAAACCACGCTGCTTTGGAGTTCGTAATATACAACGTTTATTAATGTAAAATAAAATTGATAAAGATGAAGGCGTGTTTTCTGTGTGACAAAAAAAGCAATGTACTTGACTTTAATGATGCATCATTCAAAAAGTGTTCGCTAATGTTATTATTTCGTCGTGTGCAAAAATATAAATATCACGACAGTTTATTAACAATGGAATCTACTGATGATTTTGGATATCATACAGAGTGCCTTAAAAAAATTACAGTTTTAAAGCAAAAAGATAAAGAAGAACTCGAAAATTTTTGCAAAACCCAAACAGTAAGTAAAATTCCAATTGAACTTAAAAATAATATAGGTCATACACACGATATAAATAATAATACTTCGAGGTTTTTTTTTTTAAAAATAATTTTTTTTTTATTTTTCTATTTTTGTGGAAAAACGTAGAAACGTAGCACCATCTACTAATTCCTAAGATATTACATTTCTCAGATAGGTAGAATTTATCAGGAAGTCGGACCTTTTAGAAATTTATTTCAATCACACAATAAAATCATTCAGCAATATAATGTGAATAAATAAATACTATTACTGACTTTTTCTGTTAAATGGACGTTATATCTTTCCGAAAAATATATAAAACTGTCTATATTTGGAAAATAAAAAAAAAAAATTTTAACAGTAAGCTTTTAATACAAATTGTCTTCAAACGCATACATTTACTTTGCAGGAAGAATCAAGGGCTGCATTGAGCGATCAACAAAATACACTTTCAGCAGATGAACAGCGAACTTCGACTGATTCAAACGAGCAGCCTAGTACATCTGCGCAGGAAGATGATCATACTCAGTCTTTTCAGAATGTATCATCTGCTTCTACAATATCCCAGAAAGTTATAACATCGACATCCAAAAGCAAAAAGTCAGCCTGCTTTTTTTGTCACACAGAAAACACGCCTTCATCTTTATCAATTTTATTTTACATTAATAAATTTTATAATTTTAGATGCGCAAATAAAATAACTATATAACGTTGTATATTACGAACTCCAAAACAGCGTGGTTTATACGTTAGAATAAATATGTGGCACCTGGTCACTTGAGAACACTAACCCGACGCATGCGCAATGGCTTAAAAAAGTCGTACAACTGGCAATCGCAGTCCTCGTCTGACTGGTGATGTTATGCGCTACACACAAAAAAATGTTGTTGGTAAATCTAACCGATTTCAGTGGTGTTATGTTTAAAATTAATACACTATTATTTTCTTTTTATCTTTCAACTTTATTATTATAAAACTCAAATTCTATAAATATTAACTTTACAACTCTTTGTTTTTACAACTGTATTCAACTGTCTTCTTTTACAACTGATTGCTTTTTCAACTGTCTTCTTTTACAACTGTTTGCTTTTACAACTGATTTTCTATTTCTTAAACCTAGCTTATTTATACTTATTTATACTTAATTACTATTCAATAATTATTCCATTTTAATGTTGCACAATTATTCTTAATCAGCTATTTATTAGTATTTAATAATTATTATTCTTTAATATTTTAATGTTGCACAATTATTCTTACTCAGCTATTTATTACTATTCTTCTGACCCAGTTTGTATTTAATAAAAATAGCTTAGTAAGCTTTTGGGCATTTCGCAATTTATCAACGCAAACAGTTGCATAATTAGTCAAGTCAATGAACTGGTGACTGTTTGTGTTAACAAGTTGCGAAATGTTCATGTAGGAGGGTTGATCAGGTCTGACTCATAACATTCCTCCCCCTTTGCGGAAGAAAACATCCAATTATAGATGTTTTCTCAATGTATGGTTTTCCTTGGGTCAGAAGATTTTTATTCTAAATCTTAAATGTAGTTGGTGTGTTCTGAGTTTAAATCTATTGGAGCTTGTTGCTGTTGTTGTAGTTGTTGGTCTTGATGCTGGTACGTGTATTTGGATACTTCAAACGTGGGGGAATTCTGGTCCTCTAAATGGTTTCCCACAATTCTATTCAACTCTGGGCCACGTTCCGGGAATTCATTGTTTATTTTGACCCTTATTTGATTATGTCATTTGCACAACACCCATATGATTATTATTGCTGCTGTCGTAATAACGATTATTGTTGTATACGTAATGTTATTCAAAACATTCTGCTGGAATTTCAGTTCCCGGATCGTGTTGATTTTGCTGATCTGCTTTATGTGTAGATTCTCCAAGGTAGGTATAATTTCCGTGGCCACATTGTTGTTACCTCTTACTAACAGAAACTTCTGGGTTACATCTATGACATGGCTAACGAAGGTTTGGTCACCTATTGTTATGCTGCAATTGTCAAACGAAAACAGGTAGGTTCCAGTGAGGTTTAAACGTCGGTCGTCGCAGTTTATTGACATTGGTGTTTTGTCTGCATTGCTGACTACGATCGTACCTTCTTCTATTAGCTCCACGGTTTCTGCTTCGTGTAGGATCAGGTTGCACTTTCCTCTGAAAACGCATATTTTCGGTTGAATTAAGATTTTGAAATCTCTTTCACCTTTGTACCCGAAAATGCCCTTGTCGTTCCTCACTACGTATTCTCTTTCGGCATCTATTTGGTGGTGGCTGTCGTTTGGAAACTTATGGTTTCGATGGGCAATCTGATTATGAACATCAGGCTGCTATGCCTATGTAATGCTACTCCCATCTGCATGTCTTGTATAGTTTCCACATATATTTTGTACTCCTGGTTTTCTTCAATGGTCAATAGTGCTGGATTGAAAATTTTAAGTTTTGCTAGTGCGATAGACTCTTGTACGGTCTTCACTTGGCTTTTCATCTCCATGAGTTTGAAAAGCTGGAAAATCGCAACGTCGCGGTAGTGCTGGAGCTCTGATTCCTGCTTGATCTGAGTCAAGCTGTTCAGAGTCTTCCTGTTCTCATTTATTGCTTCCACCATCTGGTTAATTGACGTATTGAATCTATTGTTTATGTGGACCTGTTGATTTGACTGTTCGATGATTTGCTGTCCGTTAGCGTCAATCACCTCGAAATGTTGGTTTATTAGTTGCCTGTCCTCCTCATCTAGTGTGCCGTAGAGCCACTTCATCACCTTTCCTCCAATGTTCTGCAAAACACGTTTTACGCGGCCTGGCAGTAGTGTATGAATGCCGTTCTCAATTTCACTGAGTTCTTTTATGCTGAGTTCCCTATAGGGAATCGGTAGTATCTTTGGTAGGTTAAGGCGGACCTCGCTGACAGAGTCTGCTATTTGTTGGATATCGATGTGATGTAGGATGTAGTCAAATTTTGAGGTTATTTCTACCGACCCCATGTGTATTTCAGCGTAACCATCAACTGACTCCAGTTTCTCAATGTGCATCTCTCCGCCCTTTCCTGCCTTCTTGGGTACTAAAAGAAGTGGGGAATTCCAAGGTGAAATGCTGGGTATGATGATTCCATCTTTGATCACTTGTCCTACTTGTCTATTAATTTCATTTCGGTGGACCTCAGGCAGCCTATATTGCTTACTATTAATTGGAGGTTGCCTGGGGTCGGTTGGTATCTTATGGCTGAGTACATTTGTGTACGTTAGGTTATCCCCGGATAGATGAAACACGTCGTCGTATGATTTCAAGATGTTCTCGATCGAGCCCCGATCTTCCGGATTCAAATCTGGGCTAAGCTGTAATGTTTTCAATAGTAATTCTGTTCTCGCCGTATTGTCCGTGGTACCTGTGGTATTTATGTTTGCCGTTGATTCTATTCTGAAGTTTTCGGGGTTTTCATAATTCAGTTTTATTTTGTGGTATGTGTTTATCGTAAAATCGTTGGTATTCAGGATAGGAATGAATGCTGTTCCCTCTTTGATGGATGTTAGGGTTTCCCCCACAAAGACCCCTGGCATGATTTCAGCTTTTTTACTATTATTTCTCCCTTGGCTTTTGTTATTGCTGATACAACTCCCTGGCAGCGACCCTTGATAGCAGTTTTTTCTGCTATATATAACTGTGGTGGTTCCGGAATAAGTGGTAAGGAAGCTATCTCCTGCTGGCTCTCAAAAAATTTCACGTTTTTTGTAATTGTGTCCATTATTGATTTATTCCACATCATATCTCTGCCCAGTAGCCCATCTGCCGGCAAATTGCTACCCTTTGGTACTACGTGCATTTTTAAAGAAAGTGTGTCTATGCTTTTATGGTTTACCGTTATGGTTCCCTCTGTACTTATGTTCCCTCCAAAGGCTCCTAACAACGTCTTCCGCTCATTTGTGTTGATTTTTATGTGTGGTGCTAAAGCCTCATTCTTTATAAGTGTAGTATCTGCTCCCGAGTCCACCAACAATAGTAGTGTTTCTTTTCTTGCTTCTCTACAAGGAAAAGCTATGTATGCATCATCTGTCCTGCGTTCTCCGTTACTAGTATTACAGCTCTTCCGTCTATATCGTAGGAAGTTCCTTTTTCCTTTTACCTTGTCTTTTATATCATATTTTATGATTTTTGTGTTACTCCATGCCAAATTTACGTGGTGTAACATTATTGCCATATAATTAAGGAATTTATTTCAAATTTCCCTACTAGCGCGGCAGATCGATTTTGCCTTTAACTTGTCATTTATATTATATTTTAATATTTTCATATTGTTCCATGTCACCATTAGGTAATGTAACGTCGTTGCCATACAATTCAGGACTTTCTCTAAAACGTCTCTACTTTCGTGACACGTCGATCCTGTGGGTCTAGTGTCAGACAACAAGGTGATGCGAGTATTTTTCCTCCGACGTGGATTTCTTGGTGAACTGCAGCGTTTCTTCTCTTTCGTTGCTTTGTTGGTTTGTGTTGTTTCCGTATCCGGGTTCCTGTTCTCTGGTTCTTCTGATATATCTATTCTATTGATATCCAAATTTGTAATGTTGAATGTCTGATCTTGAGCGGCTACCAAGTGTGGCTTTCTATTTTCTTTCTGATTAGTACTGGTTTGATTTGAGTTATCTCTGTATTTATTGGCGTTCCAGTCAGTTAATTTTGACTGGGCCGTTCCCCGTTTCCCGAATCATTCGTATAGTTTCTATGCGTGTAATTGTTTCTATGCGTGTAGTTGTTTCTATTGCCGTTATTATTGCTTCTATTATTATTGTTGTCATTTCTGCTGCCGTTGTTACTATTTCCAGGGCAATTGGACGAAATATGTCCCTGTTGATTGCAGCTATAGCACCGTCGTTCTCTATCATTGTTGCCTTGAATACGAGCTCTGTTTTGATTTAACGGAAAATTCTGCTGGTGGGATCTAGAGTTGTAATCACCATACTCCTGCCATCTGCCTTGATTATAGTGGGTGCTGTTTCTCTTGTTAAAACATTCGCTCAACGAATGGCCTTGTCTATTGCAAAAACTGCAGTATTTTGTTTGGTTCCTCTGTATATTATTGTTCGGTATGGAGTGGCTAAATGTTATGTTGTCATTTCTGCTGCCGTTGTTACCAAAAATGTTATGTTTATTCAGGGATAGTTGTCGCACTTCTCTTACCAGTTGTTTAACCGTTTCGTGTAAAGGTTCTTCGCCTTGAAATGTTGTGACGTTTGGAAAATACATGCTAGTATCCAATAGATTTTGAGCATTCTTGGTTATTTTTAGCAGGGTAGATAACTCGTTGTTTTCGTGACCAATGAAGTTTGATACCAGCTTGGGATCTCGTAAGCCTCTTATGTAACTTCTTACAGCTGATTGGTTACAATGGTCTATCATGGATTTTCGATGGGAAACGTCTTGCCACTGTGATGCAATTAGATCTGTTGCATTACTAAGGAGTGCCTCTAGTCTCTCTCCAAATTCATACGCGCTTTCTGTTGAACTTTGCTTACTATTAAAAATTAATTCCTGTACCTCTGTTAATGATCTGGTCTTCGTAAATTTTTCTCGGATAGCCATGCAAAGCGCTTCTACAGTTGCGAATTCCTTATTGTGTAAATATTTGTATGCATTTCCAAACAGCCTCGTTTTTATACACCTAATTATGTCGACCACATCACCTGTTTCCCCTAGTTTATCCTTTGCCAACATGCAGCCTTCAATAAATTTATTCGCTTCGGTACTGAGGTCTGGTCCATCTGTTCCATAGAAAATCGGTACCACATGGGAAATAGTTTTCAAAATTTCACTGAAACTTGTCATGTTGTTGCTGATTGTAACGTTGTTAGTGGAAATCTCTTTTCTCGTTCTGCCTTCCTTCAATTCGTGAATCTGTGCCTTCAGAGTTTCGATTTGTCGGGTTTTATCTCTGAGTTCTTTTTTGTTCCCAATGGCCTGCTGCAGCTAATCCGTAGTCAAATTAGGGTTAATACGCTGCACAATTTCTTTAAATACTTGCGTCTCTTCTTCGCTTTCCAGAATTTGCTGTTCCGCTTCCTCAACGGTTTTCTTTAAGCTGTCGTTTTGCTGCTTCAAGATCCTGTTCACTTGGGAATATTCTTGTTTTTCCGCTGATATAGTTGGATTTTTTTGATGTTCCTGCAGTCCCTGTAATTCTTCTAACAAAATATCTATCTTCTCGAATTCTGTGATGTTCCCTTGGCTTCTTATTTTATGCTTAATTAATTCTGTATACTCTTTTGTGTTGTTAAGATACCTAATAAGACTCCACACTCGTTCTAAAATTTCCCTTGACTCTTCTTGTGTTCTCTTTAGTTTCGCTTGTAAATCCTCCATATGATTTAAATCTCCCTAAAATTTTTATCCTATCTATTTAAATATATCTTCTCACGTAAATGTAAATTCCCTGCCAACGAGCTGTGTTTACTCCTTACTTTTAAATAACACAATTTAAAAATTTTATTAAATTAATTACCAAATATACTGGTCCCATTTGCTTCGAGTAGCTTGTTTGGTCGTTGTTTAGTTTACCAATAGAATCGATACAACTTAAGGCAGCTAAAATAGCTAATTAAAACCTTTAGAAGTTGGTGCTATTAGCTTAAAAAACAACGAGTCCTTTTAACAAGGATTATGTATTATGAAATTAAATTGAGCTAAAATAGCTTTCTAATATCACAATACTTTTTCCTGGTCGAAAGGTATCAAACCTGTACTCTGCAAATTGAACTACCGGCTGCGCCAAAAATGTTATGTTTAAAATTAATACACTATTATTTTCTTTTTATCTTTCAACTTTATTATTATAAAACTCAAATTCTATAAATATTAACTTTACAACTCTTTGTTTTTACAACTGTATTCAACTGTCTTCTTTTACAACTGATTGCTTTTTCAACTGTCTTCTTTTACAACTGTTTGCTTTTACAACTGATTTTCTATTTCTTAAACCTAGCTTATTTATACTTATTTATACTTAATTACTATTCAATAATTATTCTATTTTAATGTTGCACAATTATTCTTAATCAGCTATTTATTAGTATTTAATAATTATTATTCTTTAATATTTTAATGTTGCACAATTATTCTTACTCAGCTATTTATTACTATTCTTCTGACCCAGTTTGTATTTAATAAAAATAGCTTAGTAAGCTTTTGGGCATTTCGCAATTTATCAACGCAAACAGTTGCATAATTAGTCAAGTCAATGAACTGGTGACTGTTTGTGTTAACAAGTTGCGAAATGTTCATGTAGGAGGGTTGATCAGGTCTGACTCATAACAGTGGTTAATGAACTATTAATGTAAATTGTTGTTGCAATTTTCAGTATCATACTATTTCCATTGGTTAAATTTACCGTTTCACAGCAGTAACTGAACTACTTGTGTAAATTGTTTTTGCAATTTACATACCTAAACATAAAAATACTCAGTTGCGCTGTTTTTTTTTTTTTTTGTTTTGTGCGTAGCTTTCTTTCACTCTACTTTTAATATTTACCATCTTTAGCAGGCAGCAACTCTTATTTGCGGCCAGATTTAAGTAGGCACCCTTACATATATCAAAATAACGAGAAAAAAATTAACTTTAATTTGATATATAAATAATAAATGTACGTTATGAATAGGCTTGCCACCCGTACTATATAATATAGTATTGTACTTTATTTCGAGTAGTTGTACTATATACTTTATTAGAACAATAAAGTACGCGAAAGTACTATATTTCGCATGGTTTGATTTATCTTGAATTAAAAACAAATTCGGATTATTTTAATCAGGTCGTAATGAACGGAATAAAATAGTTTTTTTCTGAATGACGATTTGTTAAAGTTTTTTATATGATTCTCTATTCATTTTGAAGACCATATCTCCACTCAACATAAATTGCTTTTTATTATGTTAGGTGTAGCCGTAGGGTAAAATTTTGACGATTTTTCCGAAAAGATAATCTGGCAGCACTATTTCACCTGTTTGTTTTGTTTTTTGTTTTGTTTGAGTGCAATAAGAAATTCTTACTGTATTATTTCTTCTAAGAATACGATTAATAGTTTTTATAGATATATGATAAAAAAAAATAAACAATGGACAAGTATTCTAGTAAGGAAAATACTCCTACAAAACGTAGTCTTGAAGATGAAACGGATGAAAGTGATTCTGAATATGTTACCCCAAAAAAAAAACCCGAAAAAAATTGATGCAATAAAACAGAAGAATAAACGGTTGCAGAAGTACAAAAATCAATGGGAAATTGAATACGGTGATTGGCTAACCAAAGATCCCCAAAATGAATATAACGGAAAATGCAAATTGTGTGGAATAATATTTGGAATTGCTTCAGCTGGAATTGGACAAGTAAGTGTGTTTGTAGTATAACGAATGTCAAATGATGAAAGGATTATTCATATTATTTTCAGGTTAAACAACACCTGCAAACAAAGCAACACAAATTAAAATCAGAAACGAAGAAAACATCTGGACTTCTTGAAAAATTTATAGGCACCTCTCCTGCTTCCACATCGTCTAAAAATTCATTCAGCAGTGATAAAGGAAACGTTGCAGCTGAGTTAGCCCTAACATATCACACTGTAAAACATAATTTATCCTACAATAGCATGGATTGCACTATAAAATTGAATAAAACTATTTATGTCAATTCAAGTGCAGCTACAGGAATTCGTCTAGCTAGAACAAAAATGGAAGCACTAGTTACAGAGGTGTTGGGACCATATGCTTTACAAAATGTAATAGATGAAATAAATACAGGGAATTTATATTACTGTTTACAAACAGACGCCTCTAACAAAAAAAATATAAAACTGTTCCCATTAGTGATACAATATTTTACTGCCAAAAATGGTATTCAAGACAAGTTAATAGATTTTTATGAAAATAGCAACGAGTCAGCTGATGGTATGTTTGAAGCAATTCAAAACTCATTGGAGCGATACCAATTATCTTTTCATAATGTATCTGCGCTAAGTGCAGACAATACAAATGCTAATTTTGGTGTCAACCATTCTTTATTTACAAATATGAGAGATTTGGTACCAGGTTTGATTAAAGGAAATTGTCATGCACACATAGTTCATAATTGCGTGAAACATGCCATGAGCTTTTTATCATGTGACATTGAAAATGTTATTTTGAAAATTTATGCTCATTTTTCACATTCTGCTGTAAGAAGAGATGAATTGAAAAGATTTATAGCATCAGTAGATGGAGACTTCCATGAAGTTAAACGCCATGTGGGAACAAGATGGCTCTCTCTTTTGCCATGCGTTGACACATTATTATTAAATTGGCCACCTATTAGAAGTTATTTTGTAAGCTTAGAAAACTGTCCAATGATTTTAAAAAATTTATTGATGCTCAACAACACTGATGATGATATGATTGAAATTTATTTACATTTTTGCAGTCACATGTTAAATTTATTTAACAAAGCTATAAAATGTCTAGAAGGCAATTGTATAACAGTTTTAGATATTCATGGAATAATGGTCAATCTATGAAATGGACTAACACAAAGAAAACAAGATCTCTTTTTTGGCTATGAAACAGGCAAAAGAATTAAAATTTTGTCTTCAACGGAACTGACAAGAGAAATTCACATGAATTTTGTATTATTTATTGATAAAGCCTTAGAGTACCTGCATAAATGGTTTGATTTCAATAATACAAACTGGTTATTTACAATTAGCAATATAAATTTAAAGAGCAATATTGAATTTGATAATATTGTTAACATAATTGAAAATTTAAATTTGCAGAAACTTAAAATAAATATGGATGAACTTTATTGAGAAGTTGTGGTATTAATCAAAGTTTATGCTAAAATATACAGTTCTGAGGGTTTTGCAGAATTGTCTACTGCAAATAAATGGCGAGAATTATTCAAGAAGACTGATGATAATTTATTGAATTTGTACAAAGTAATTTCGTTTCTACTATCTATCCCTGCCACGTCAGCATTTACAGAAAGAGTTTTTTCTGTAATGAATAGCAAATGGCGCGACGAAAGAAACAAAGCGTCTCTGAATCTGATAAAAAATGAACTTTTAATTTATTTTAACTTAAATATACACTGTAATGATGCTGTGCAATTGTTTAGTAATGATAATTATTTGATAAAACTTGCGAAAAGCAATAAAAAATATGCCTTTAAATTTAACAATAAAGAAAACTAAATTGTACTTTATTTTGATGTTGTGTACTTTATTTTTTTAACCTTTTATAACCAATGTACTTTATTTCCAAAAAAAAGGTGGTAACCCTAGTTATGAACGTAAAAAGGTCCCAAAATCATACCTGTTTACACCTGGCTGCGAAGAGGTGCGGCCAAGTGCGCAACGGCAACCGTGACTTTTCAGAGTCTTTATACATATTGCCGTGAAGTGGACGATATTTTATTTTAAAAACAAGTCAATGAATTTTTTTGCGAAAAATCAATTAAAAATAATTTAATTAAAAATACTAGCGGCCACATTTTGATAGGCAACCTAGTATATATATATTCTCCCGATGATAAATATGCGTCAAAATTAGGTTTTTAGTATATACTCGATGAGTACACTATTTCTGCAGTGGGATCTAAAGCTGGATTCACCCATTGTTTCGGAACAAAATTTTTGTCCGGACAAAATTTTTTTTATATGAAGTTTGGCGTTTCTCTTTGTGAGAGTGAGAGAAAAAGAGAATAAAATTTGTTCGGAACATTTTTTGGTTGAATTGGTTTAATTTTAAATTTTGTCCGGACAAAGTTGAAACAAGATGCCACCTATTTTATTTTCTCAGCCAAAGTTGAAGCGAGCTGCGTCATAATGTTATAAGTATGTATAATAAAAGCACATAGTAAAAATAAAGAAAAGCTCAATTGCTAGTAAAAACTAGCTGATTTTTATTAATTCTTTTTAACGTGTAATTTTCTTATTAAACAATAAAAAATAAGTGCGTTTGACATATAAAACACCAAATTTAATTCATCTGTCACTGTACTGCCACCTTATAAATTTAATAAAACACATGTATTTCATACGGTAGCTTTGATTTTCCAGACAAATTGTTCGAAATGAGTGAATCGAGTTGCAAAAATGTTTCAGAACAAAAAATTTTGTCCGGACAAAAATTTTGTTCGGAAACAATGGGTGAAGCCAGCTTTAGACTATAGATGTTCCGTTGGTGAAGACAGTATTTTCAATAAACGCTTAAAAATATATGTATAAAAAAACTTGAGGTGCACCCAAATGTACTTGCGCGCAATATTTTAAATTATAGAGGCCACACCCGGCTGAAAAGTAGGGATACTCTTTTTCTCAGCCGTACACGAGAGATGTAAAACAACATAAATTAACCGTTGAAATTAAAAATTTTGTTTAGCATTGGCTAAACTTATATGTAATATTTTTTAGATTTAAGATTTGAAAAACTTATTGATAATTTAATTTACAATTGAAGATTCAATAAATAATAAAATTTATCAACAAAAAAAAAAAAAAAAAAAAAAAAAAAAGTATTTGGTAGTGCATGTTTGGCTCCCAAAGATAATAACCACTCAATGTTTTTTGGTATTACTTTATTTGTTATATTAACAAACCAATCAGAGTTATTTTTCAAATTGAGATTATGGATTGTCACATCTTTTAATTTAGAGAATTTCTTAATATGAGTAGTTTTGTAGTCTTTTTTCCATTTCTCAGCTATGATATTCTCACTATTCAATAATATCGACAGATCTCTCTCGTCTAATAAAGCACTCATCATTGCCTTTGTTTTGATCAGATTGTTCTTACATATCGCCATTTGTTTGTGTTTAAATTGGATAAGTAATTTTAATATTAAGTTATGAAATCTGTATATATGTTTAGTCAAGTCATTCTTAATGTTAATATAACTATTGTCATTAAAATTAAAAATGTTGTATAAATTCTTGGTAGAATTATATAAAATGTTTGGGACAATACCAAGTCGTTTACACATAATTAAAAATGTTGTCGAAGACTTTAGTCTTATTAATGTTTTGTTGTTTTTTGAGAAATTACCGATGATGTTGATGGTTTTCTTGTTGTGCTTTGCTTTTAGATCTTTATAAAGATGCATGATGTTTTGTGTGTTGCGGTGTGCCTCCCGAGTTTTATGTAGAATGTTTGATATAGTAGACCTGTGTTAATTTATTTGAGTAAAAATGTTTTAATTAATTCGGCTGAAAGGTCTCATTTTATTTTTATTTCTTCTTAATGCAGTGGTGATCGTTTCATAGAGCAATTGCTTTTTGGCTACACCCATCAATTTGTTATGCTCTTTTAATTCAGTTGTCTTTCAGACGGCAAAAAGTGCACATGCTTGGCGGATGCTTTAGTTGTTTTTAAAAAATAGTGCGTAAAAATAATGTTCGTACCATTACGAAAATTTTTCATGGTAAATAATGCATTTGGTAATCCTCAATGCCTTTTGTGTTATAAAACATTTAAAGGGCACTGGGATTCGGTTATGAGAAGGCATTACGATATTTTTCATAGTGATATACAAAAATATAATGAAGATGATAAAAAAGAGCTTTTAGTCAAAATGAAAAATATGTATTTGAAAAAATTGAAGGGATGGATTGAAGAGGAAGAAAATCATGAAGAAAAATTTGATAAAGATTTGATAAAAAAGATTTCAAGCATTGTAAGCTTAGATATTGTGAAGCACAGCAGACCATTTTCTGATGGTATTTTTATTAAAGAACTTTTAAGTAAAATTCTACTTAAACTTAATTGTAGTATTAAATTAGTTCAAACTATACCCTTGTCTCGTTTTACTATTGCGCGACGTACGGCTCAATTAGGAATATCTGTAGATTCTGCGATAAAGGAAAAAATTAAAAATTGCGAATTTTATTCTTTTTGCATTGACGAAACCACTGACATAAACGATTTATGTCAACTTCTTATTTGCGTTCGTTGCGTGGATAAGGAATACAACATTTTCGAAACCATGTTTTCATTGGAAACTATTTACGGAAACGTTACAGTGTAAAGGTTTATAAATGTTTTCTATAGCCCCTTTTTTATTTTAAAACAGCTGAGGGGGTCCCAGCTAAAACTTAGGCGTTCAAAAGAACTGCCAAAAGAATGGAGATTAAAACAAAAGGCAAACAAGTGCCGAATTCAGTTGCTTGTAATAATCTGATTTTATTTACAATTTGTTCTAGCTTATATACTAAAATTTCTTAGGTCATTGAGTGATTTCTGAATCACTCAATATTTTACAAATTCATAAATAAAAGAAAATAGAAAGTAAAGTTACAATTATCAAATATTATATTACATCTTAAATTTACATGTGCCAACAATAATGCAAGCAAACAATATTCTTTTGACCCACTTCAACAAGTGTAACCCGAGCGTTTATTGTTTGTTGGTTGCACTACTTTGTTGAAGTTGGTATGTATACATTGTGCATATTGTATGGCGACATGGGTACACTACACCCTCACCCTTAAGAGAAAAATTAGGGAGGAATTTTTCTAATCAACTTCATAGTACTGTTACAATAATTCTTATGATTTACTTATATACATAATTAGTTTGAATGTTTACATATGTGTATATCTTATTTTTACGTATATATGTTAGTATTTTATTCTATAATGTCTTAAATGGTTTTAAATTGTTGTTGTGGTATGTTTTCTTTATTCCTTTGTAATCTATCGTGGTGTTCACACCATCCCTACTTACTATTTTAAATGGACCTTTATATGGACTTTGGTGTTTTTTTCTATCTTCTACTTTAACTAATACTAAATCTCCTACATTAAGATTAAGTTCATTTTTATTTTTATCATTAATTGTTCTTTTTTCTTTTGTTTTTACTAGTAATTCCTTTGCCTTATTTAACGCAAATTGTAATGTGACTCGTAGCTCTTGCACATAGTCATCATAATTGTATGTGGTCATTTTATTATTTATGGTGTCAGATGGTAGGCTTGGTAATTTCCCATAAACTAATTCGAAAGGCGAGTAGCCCGTATCTATGTGTGGTGCCGTATTGTAAGCAAAAGTGAAATATGGAATCCACTTATCCCATTCATAATCATTTGCGGTTGTCAACAAGAACTCATTAAGAACCCTATGGTTTCTTTCTATTGAGCCTAATGTTTCATGATGGTATGGTGTTGAAAATATTTGCTTGATTTGTAGTAATGAACATATGTTTTTCATAAGTTCATTTGTAAATTCTGTACCTCTGTCGGATTTAAGTATCTTAAATTGACCATATTTCAAAATAAACTGTTCAACCAATGTTTTTGCTGTTACAAGTGCATCTTTTGTCGGCATTGGGTGTGCAACGACAAATTTTGTCAGTTCGCATTGCATTGTTAGAATGTAGCGGTAGCCGTTTGAAATACGAAGAGGACCAACGGTGTCGATTGAAATCACTTCAAAACTGTTGTTTGGTGTGTTTGTTAGTGTAAGTGGTTCTTTTATGTGTCTTGTTTGTTTATTTTTGTTACAACTGTCACAATATGATACAAATTGTTTTACCATCTTGTTCATGTTTTTCCAAATATATCGCTGTTTTAATTTAATTATTGTTTTTCTTACTCCTAAATGACCTGCGTGGGTGGTATTGTGGAATTGGTCAATTAGTTTGTATTTTAAAATGTCATCTGTTATTCTTTTTGGGGCATTATATATTAATATTTTAAGTTGAGGACTTTTATTATTTATTCTTAATTTTGCATATGCTTCTTTTAATTCTTCTTTGTTATATATATTAAATATTTTATCTTCATTTGATAGCGCTAATTCATTTATATTCTTTTTACTCATTTTAGATATCAGTTTCCTCAGTATCGAATCTAGTTTCGCTGATTTATCGCTGAATCTTGCATGCATATTATTTTCATTTTGTATATTTTTGGCATGTAACTTCTTCATAATCGAATCTTGTTTCGATGAATTATCGTTACATCCTATATTCATATCATTCTTATTTTGAGTACGTGATTTCTTCATGGTCGAAACTGGTTTCGATGAATTATCATCACGTCCTATGTGCACAATATTATTTTCAATAATTATATCTTTATGTTCTATATTTTCAAATTTATTAAATTGCAATTTTTTCATATTTTTGACGTCATTAATGGATATACATTCCCATATTTGAAGTTGATCAGACTTCTGAGAATTGCATTTTTCCATACTCTTTTCTTCTACACGTGTTTCATTAAAATTGTTATTTGCCTCATTATGTTGTTTATTATTTGCCTCTTTATTTTTATTCTTCATGGCCCTCGTTGTTACTAATACTTTTTTGTCTTTTTCGTCGTTTTCTTGCGGTATCATTTGTTTAAGTATGTCTGAGTCTAGTTCTATCCTAGAAAGTGCATCGGCGTTTGTATTCATTTTTCCTTTTTTATATACAATTGTGAAATCATAATCACTTAAATCTAGTCTTATTCTTGTCATTTTTGATGATGGATTTTTGTGTGAGAATAATGAAATTAATGGTCTATGGTCTGTCACAACTATAAATTTTCTGCCGTATAGGTAAGGTTTGAAAAAATTTATGCTCCAATGAATCGCTAAAAGTTCTTTCTCAATTACTGGTTTGTTAATGTCATGTTTTTGTAATGATTTACTAGCGTATGAAATTGGTAAATCTTGTCCGATTTCACCTTGAGATAAAACTGCTCCTAATGCGTAATTTGATGCGTCTGTTGTTAAAATGAAAGGTTTATCAAAATTCGGATATTGTAATACTGGTGGATTCATTAATTTTTCTTTCAATTCCTCAAAAGCAGTCTGGCATTTTTCCGTCCATATGAATTTTGTTGATTTCTTTAACAGTGCGTTTAGTTCTTTGGCAACGTCAGCAAAGTTGGGTATAAATTTTCTGTAATAATTGCAAAATGCGACAAATCGTCTTACTTCGTCTGCGTTTTTTGGTACTGGGTAGTTTTTTATTACGTCGTATTTAGATGGGTCTGTCTTTACACCGTTCTTTGTTATTAAATGTCCTAAGTAAACTACTTCTGGTCTTAGAAAATTACATTTTTTTGGATTTAGTTTTAAATTGTATCGTTGTAATCTATCGAGAACTCTTATTAAATTTTGGTTGTGGTGATTTAAGCTGCAACCGTATACGATTATGTCATCTACGTAAAGAAATGCTTCGGATTCTAGTCCGGATAATGCTATTGTAAGCATTCTTTGAAAACTGTTAGAAGAAATTTTTAGTCCGAATGGAAGTCTCTTAAATTGAAAATGTCCTTGTGGTGTGGAAAAAGCAGTTAACGGTCTGGAGTCTTTATCTAATTCAATTTGATGAAAAGAGCTTGTCATATCAAGTGTAGAAAACCATTTGGCTCTACCTAGTTTGTCCAAAATATCTTCTAATCTAGTTAGAGGAAATTTGTCATTAACAATTCTATCATTAAGTTTTCTAAAATCTACAACAAGTCTCCATTTTGTTTTATCTTCTATGTTTTTCTTTGGTACTAAAAGGAGTGGAGCATTATATGGGCTAACTGATGGTTCTATTATTTCGTCATTTAGCATTTTCTGTACTTGTTCATTTATTATGTCGGTATGTGAATGTGGTAGTCTGTAGTTTTTTATATAAACAGGTGTGTTTTCTGAGGTCGTGATTTTCTGTTTGTAAAAATTGTTGGTGCTTAGTTTTTCGTTTTCTATGTGAAAAACGTTTTGATATTTTTTAAATATTTCTTTTAATTGTGTTTTTGCATATTCGTCATTATGGTCTAATCGCAAGTCATTCAAAATTTTGTTAAAACGTTCGTTGCTGTTTATATTGTTGTTGTAATTTAATATGTCATAGTTTCTCAGTGGTTCAGTTTGAAGTTTAATGCCCTGTAAAGTTATTTCCTCGTTCGTTGTGTTTAAAATTTTTAAGTGTGTCATGCCGCTTTTTGGAGCTATTGAATTACTTAAAAATACACCTGGTTTTAATTCATTATTAAAAATTACGCTGTCTTCTGTAAGGTTTAATTTCAATGGTTGTATGATTTCTGTTCGCGGTGGTATAGTTATTTTTAATGTGTTGAATGCTTTTGATTGCATTGGCAGAATTATGGTTTCATTATTGGTAAACAAAGAAATTGTGAATGTCTCGTAATCTATTTTGCATAAGTATTCTCTTAAAAAGTCTCTCCCTATTATTCCGTCTGTCTCTATTGGAAAATTGTCATCTACTAGATGGAATTTGTGTTTGCATGTTTGGTCTGCTAATGAAAGTTCAAGTTCAGTTGTCCCTAAGGAATATATTTCTTCATTAGTGATGCCTGTTAATTTGCATCTGTTTTCTATGTTTAGTGGTTCATCATCAAAAATTGTTTTAGTGCGACATAACGATATGTCGGCTCCTGTGTCGACAAGAAATGTTAATTCTTTATTTTTGTATTTAGCGATTATGTAATTTGTGTTATTATTTGAAACTTTAAATACTCTTAATTTTGGCTGTCCGGAATATCCCTGTATTCCGAGCCTTCCTCGTTTCCCTCGTCTTGTATCGTACGTATATATCTTCTGTTGTTGTTACTGTTATTATTGTTGTTACTGTTTGTGTTATTTCTGTTATCGTGACTGTTGTTGAAGTTTCTCGTGTTATTGGGTCTGTTATTTTGGTAGCTGTTGTTGAAATTATTATTAAATCTGTTAGAGTTGAAGTTATTTCTATGATTGTTATTTCTAGAGAAATTATTGTTTCTGGGTGAATTATTATTACTGGTATCATAATTGTTTTTCCTGTTGTAACTGTTTATGTTAGTGTTATGGCTGTTGTGTGGCCTGTTGTTGTTGTAGTTAGAAAATGTATTGTTATTTTTAGTGTAATTTTGTGATTGATATCGTGGTTTCTCTCTACTGATATGTAGTATTTCGTTATGTGTCGCTTTCTTTTCGTTTTCAAGTTCAATTGCAAGTTCTGATGCTTCTTGTAAAGTAGTTGGTCTAGCAGCATATATGGTCGACTTACAGCATTCATTTAAACCCTTTTTGAAAGTTTCCAGAGCTAGTTTATTGTTTAATCTAATTATTACGTTCTTTTCTGCTACTGACGCAGTACTTCCTAGTTCTTCTATCCCCAATTTGTTTAGACTATCTATTATATGTAATATTTTTTCTTTAAATAAATTAACTGACATTTTTCCTTGGAATAGTGTGTTTAACCTATTTTGTAATTCTGGTATTGTTTTAGTACTTTTGTACCTTTGTTCTAACAAATTTTTTAGAGTTTCAAAATTTTCTGGTTTGCTATAACTTCCTATTGCTGTTCTAACATTAGATGTTAGTTTGGCATGATAAATGTATTGAAGAAAGTCTATTTTTGCTGTGTCTGATAGCGTTTTATTGATGAGTTCTGCTGTTATTAAAAAGCTTGCTAATTCCAAATAATTACCAGTGAACAATGGTAGTGCTTTTGATGCTGTTTCTAAATTAAATGTTGCCATGTTTGTAGTCTTCTTTTCTAATTCTTTCGGGCTTTCCAATAAGTATTCTTTAATTTTTCTATATATATTATTAAATTCTAATTTTAGAGCAGATAATTTATCTTCATGATTTTCTTCGAGTATATTTGACTGAAAATCTTTTCTTATATTCTCTATTGTTTCTAATTTGCTTTGAATTGTTTTTTCTGTATATGTCCTTCCTGGACTTTTCTTTAGGTTTTTTAATATCTCTTTTAAGTCTGAAATATTTTGTTCCATTAAAATTATTTATTAATTATGCATGTATAATACATATTTTCTTTTTATTATTATGATTTAAACTTGTGTTGCATTGTTGCAATTTATATTTTTACGTTTAATTATGTAAATTTTGAAGTATTGAAAAATTTTATCTATGGTATATACTAAAAATATTACTACAATTAAAATTAATAAAAGATGTGAATTCGATATAAAAGGTTCATTAGTATCATTTGAATTATTGTTTATGATTTGTTTGTCTAGATGGGTATTTTTTATAGGATTTCCCCAAATAGGACCTACCATTTTTAAATTGTGTTGCCTTGATTTTTATTAATAGGTAAAAGTTTGTTTTCTATAATTTTATACATTTGTTATAGAATTGCTTTGTCTATTAGTGTGTTTAATTACATAGCCTTTAAAATATTTGTTTATTTTGTGTGCACCATATAAAATAATCATCACTATTGCAAATATGATTATGTGATCTAATGTAATTGAATTTTCTTTGGTATTGGCTGTACCATTGGTGAGAATATTTTCTTGAATTTCCACTTTACTTTGTGGTTTACCCATTTTTAATTTATATTTTGTTTTTATTTGGGTTTATTTGATTGTTGTTTTACATAAGTTTTTTTTTTTTTATTTTTGAAATAGTTAAAGATAAGATTTTTGCATTTAAAGTTTTAATTCTTTTTAAATTTTAAATTTTTAATTTTCTTATTAATGGCAGTCTTAGCTTCTAGAGTGGTTGCCAGTGTTAGTTCCTTGTAAAGTATCGCTAGTTGTCTACGCTTCTGAAATTTCTTGCCAGCCCTTTTCTTTTTTATGGGTTTTTTGGTTGCTTTTGGGATTTCTTCCACTTTTTTGTTTCTCTTCCTGTATTCTTCGATGGTAATTGCCTTGGGACCTGCGGAACGTGGAAGTGGTGTATATACTGGTGCCGATACCAATGCGTTGGCTATGTTGGAAGGCTCGTATTCTTCGCTTTTGCAGTCCTCAATATATTGTTCCCAGCGGGCGACAATCTCATTTATTTCCGCTTCTGACATCAGGCGATAAAGGTTTTAGGTTTTGTAGGCAGGATCAGTTTTCAGGTTTTGTAGATGTCGCAGGATCGGTCGGCAGGATCGCCATGTAAAGGTTTATAAATGTTTTCTATAGCCCCTTTTTTATTTTAAAACAGCTGAGGGGGTCCCAGCTAAAACTTAGGCGTTCAAAAGAACTGCCAAAAGAATGGAGATTAAAACAAAAGGCAAACAAGTGCCGAATTCAGTTGCTTGTAATAATCTGATTTTATTTACAATTTGTTCTAGCTTATATACTAAAATTTCTTAGGTCATTGAGTGATTTCTGAATCACTCAATATTTTACAAATTCATAAATAAAAGAAAATAGAAAGTAAAGTTACAATTATCAAATATTATATTACATCTTAAATTTACATGTGCCAACAATAATGCAAGCAAACAATATTCTTTTGACCCACTTCAACAAGTGTAACCCGAGCGTTTATTGTTTGTTGGTTGCACTACTTTGTTGAAGTTGGTATGTATACATTGTGCATATTGTATGGCGACATGGGTACACTACAACAGGAAAATTGTTGTTTGATTTGGTATGCGACAAACTTCTGTCTATTGTAGACCCTAAAAAATTTGTTGGGGCCTGTACGGATGGAGCAAATGCTATGTCGGGTAAGAATGATGGATTTGTTGGACAGTTAAAAAAGCATGGTTTTGATGTCAATACATTTCATTGCATTATTCATCAAGCTGCTTTAGCATCAAAATTCATAAACGATTTTCCAGTAATGAAGACTGCAGAGCAGATAATAAATAAAATACGAGGAGGACATCGTTTTCTTTCACATAGGAAATTCGTTAGCTTTTTAAAAACCAAAAATGCTTTACATAATGATCTCAAAATGTTCACCGAAGTTCGCTGGTTGAGTAGAGGCAAATGTCTTAATAGATTATTTTAACTGAGGGAAGAAGTTATTCAGTTTCTAGAAGTTGAACAAATAGATAAAGGCTTTTCAGATTCTCTGAAAGACTGTCAATTTATTTCAGATTTAGCCTTCTTATCGGACATCACTACTCTTCTTAACAATTTTAATCTAAAACTGCAAGGTAAAGAAAACAGTATTTATGATTTGTCGAAAATTCTTTTTAATTTCAGAACAAAATTGTATTTATTGTTAACTGAAATCAAAATGGGCGATTACACGAACTTTTCGAAAACATATTTTATTTTAAGCCAACAGAAAACTATTTGTACGGAAGAATATATCAATATTTTTGAAACCCTCTTTTTCAACTTTCAAGATAGGTTTAAAGATTTTGATGCCTCCATTTCTTGAGCTTTTTGAAGCCCCCTTTAAGGTCGACGTTACAAATTATGAGTTCAAAATACAAACGGAACTCATTATTTTGCGAAGTGAAATAACAGAGCAACCATTCGATGATATGCTATCGTTTTGGAAAAGTTTGGATGAATTAACATATCCAGAGTTAAAAAATAATGCTTTGAAGATAATGTCTCTGTTTCCTTCAACCTACATATATGTGCGAACAAATTTTTTCAGATTTGAAATTCATTTGTTCAAAACAAAGGAATAAGCTGAGCTCCGAACAATTAAAGCATATTTTGCTCTTGCGAAATTGTCACAAAAGCATTATCATAGACAGATATATTTAATTGTTTGCTCTTGCTTCCTTAAAAGTAAAAAATATAATAAAAATATAATATATACGAGTATATATTCGTATCACTATGAAAACAAGTATTGAAACGGTATTTGTTAAAACCTTAATTCCTCTTATTAAAAAAAATATACATAAATTACATATACATACATATGTAACTTACATATATATGAATATTTATTTTTTTTATTTTTCTCACAAGAACTAAACTCAAACTGACCTTTAATAAAATTTTGGATGTTTGATATGTGCAGTTAATTTGAATTCTTCATATTTTTCTATGTAAATTTATGTATTTTAATTAAATAAATTGAAAATTGTTTAATTTTTTAACTTTAAAACATAAGGAAAAATATTTTGTTTTACCAAATAGCAAAATAATTGTGTACTTAAGTATTAAACAGATTTTTGAAACCAAAACAATTTTCTACGATTACATTTTTATAATAATATTTTCGTTTACTTTTATGTTTTACTGTACCTCTAAATTTATCTCTTTCTCTCACCAATACAAAAGATTTTTGATTTTGATCACCAATGTCTTAATGAGACCTTTCAGCCGAATTAATTAAAACATTTTTACTCAAATAAATTAACACTGCAATACAAAAATTAACTTCGCTCATGGATGGTCATCTTACAAAATTAAAATTAAACCAGAGAGAAAGAATGATACTAGATACAGTGGGACAGGCGAAACAATTTCTTCATAAAAATAAGGATATATTAATATTAAATTCGGATAAGGGTAACAAAACAGTTGTAATGAATACTCAGGACTATAAACTTAAAATGGAGAAAATTGTCTTAGATATGTGTACATATCAACGTTTAAAACAGGACCCTACTTCTTCACTTCAAAAGAAAAATAATTTTTTAGTAAATAAGTTACACAATCTAACACTAATTGACGCAAAGTTAAAAGCGATATTAACGAACAGGACCGCGATAGCACCCAGAATTTATGGTTTACCGAAGATACACAAGCCAGGTGTACCCCTTAGACCTATTTGTTCTTACATTAATTCCCCATCACATAGTCTTTGTAAATTTATGGCGGATATTTTAAAAAACTTGACGAAAGATTCGAAATACAATGTTACAGACACAATTCAGTTTAAATCCAAGATCAGTAATATCAACATCGAAAATAATGAAATATTAGTATCTTTTGACGTCGCATCCCTTTTTCCGAGCATTCCGGTAAACTTAGCCCTTAAAACTATAGGGGAAAAATGGAATATTTTAAATAAACACACAAACATACCACAACAGCTGTTTATGGAGATTTTAACTTTTTGTATAAAAGAAACCAGATATTTAAAATTTGACGATAAATTTTATGAACAGAAAAAAAGGAATGCCCATGGGGTCACCAATTTCCCCGGTTGTAGCAGACATTGTAATGGAAGAACTTTTGGATTCAACATTAATGAATATGGAAACAAAACCGAAAGTACTGGTGAAATACGTAGACGATATCTTCGCCATAGTAAAATCAAACACAGTTGAGGATTTACTTGCTAAGTTAAACTCCTATAATATACAAATTAAATTTACCAAAGAGTTAGAACATGACAATAAACTCCCATATTTGGACGGGATAGTAATACGAGATGGCAACATTCTTAAGCTGAATTGGTATCAAAAACCCACATCATCCGATAGACTTATTAATTTTTACTCAAAACATCCTAGACGAATAATAATAAATACGGCAACCAACTTTATCCGACGAGTACTGAGCATCAGCGATGAGAAATTTCATGAAAAAAATGTAAAGAGAATAGTAAAAATACTTAAGAAAAATGAATATCCACAAGGAACCATACTGGAACTTATAAACTACGTTAAAAACAATAACAAAAGAAATTTGGAAGATGTCAATTCTCAGAAAATTTATAAAACAATTACATATATATCAGGATTATCTGAAAGAATTAAAAACTCAGACACTTATGATAATAATAAATTTGAATTGGCGATGAAAACTAATAACTCATTGAATAAATTATTTAGGAAAACAAAGGATAATATAAAAAAAGAGGATAAATCCAATCTCATTTATGAAATTAAATGCAGTGGTGACGAGCAAAGTGTTTGTAATAAATTATACATTGGCACTACTAAGACAAAATTGAAAACCAGAATATCATCTCACAAGTCGGACCTAAAAGCTGTTAACAAACCAATTGAACAAAAAAACTGCCCTCGCGGCCCACTGTACATTGAGTGGTCATAAACCTGATTTTAATAACGTAAGAGTATTACAAGAAGAGAACAACTACAGAAAGAGATTTACGCTAGAAATGTTACACATCATGAATGTACCCTCTGAGAAAAGACTTAATGATGAAACAGAAGTGGGGCTTGACGTTTTTCTTCATACAATTTGGCATATAAAAGACGCGGCTGAAAGCAGTCGTGAGATAGAATCTATTTTATTTTGCCAGCGACTTTTCTTATGCTCTCACTCTCAGAGTAAAATGCTCTCAACAATGCTACCACACTTTTATTATATTTCATACAATTTGTAAACAAAACCAAAGAAAAATACGAACAAAAGAAAATCAAAAAAAAAAATTTGAAAGAGCAATATATTTATAATTTTCTACATTTGTAAATAAAATGAGTAATATTGTCGAAAAATTGATTGCAGAAGTGCATAAACATGATATCATATATAATTTGCAGTAATCAATGTACAAAAACAAGACTTGTGGATAAAATTTGGAAATGTGAATGAAGTTGAAGCCGACGCTTCAATTATGGGCCTATTTTCTCTGAGAGGCGTTTTTGCTTGAAGTTGCGGACGTGTTCTGTTTCATCATTTAATTATAAGACTGATATTGACAATCGTGCTCAATTATACCGGCCGATAATAAACAAATATAAAATAAGAGAACAAAACATAAACAATGGTTAGTTCAGGACTTGAAATTTTGGTGAAGGACTACTGGTAAATATTGTTTAGCGGATAATTAAATTCTTTAATGTATGTATTCAATATGTTTATTGTATTTGTTTTGTACATCTATTTTTAATATTGTTTTGTTTCTATATACTTATGTATGCCCGTTTGCATATAAATATTAATAAGGAAATATACTGTAATTTTTCTTGTATTTTTAGTTCCTTGATAATGGTTATCGATGATAACCGAAATATCGGATTAATTTAAAATAAAATAAAAACTTAAAACATTTTAAGGAACAACACTTCTTGGGTTTTTATTTCTTCTTAATGAGACCTTTCAGCCGAATTAATTAAAACATTTTTACTCAATTAAATTTTTTTTTTTTTAGGTTGAGCCCCCAAATGTAAATGATGAAACAGAACACGTCCGCAACTTCAAGCAAAAACGCCTCTCAGAGAAAAGAGGCCCATAATTGAAGCGTCGGCTTCAACTTCATTCACATTTCCAATTTTTATCCACAAGTCTTGTTTTTGTACATTGATTACTGCAAATTATATATGAAATCATGTTTATGCACTTCTGCAATCAATTTTTCGACAATATTACTCATTTTATTTACAAATGTAGAAAATTATAAATATATTGCTCTTTCAAATTTTTTTTTTGATTTTCTTTTGTTATTATTTTTCTTTGGTTTTGTTTACAAATTGTATGAAATATAATAAAAGTGTGGTAGCATTGTTGAGAGCATTTTACTCTGAGAGTGAGAGCATAAGAAAAGTCTCTGGCAAAATAAAATAGATTCTATCTCACGACTGCTTTCAGCCGCGTCTTTTATATGCCAAATTGTATGAAGAAAAACGTCAAGCCCCAGTTCTGTTTCATCATTAAGAGTATGAGTTTAATTATGAACACAAGCCAATGCTTTTAGGTTAACAATTCATTTATTGTGTTTATTTAATAAAGAAATATTATTAATTATTTGAATAGTGTATAATATTTGAAAAAGTAAATTGAAATAAAAGATTAATTAGTCTTTTTTCAACGTAAACGGGCAACAACTTTAGAACCGATAATTTAAGAACCAACTGACGACTGACTTATTCTGCTTACCGACAAACTCTCATATTATAATACATACGAACTTCACTTGACATCTTTACACCTGACCCTTCCTTTACATATATTAATAAAAATATATTTGTACAGCTAATAATTATTTATTATTAAAAACATTGTTCAGCATTAAAAATCTGAAGCTACTGGTTCTAGTTGAATTTGTAAATTTAACACAATACCTAAAAACTATTTTATTTATTTATTTTATTATTTTGCTAAAAATTATTTTGGTTTACATTTGTAGCCAGGCATATCCAAAATCATATCCATATCAATTCGCTTTATATTATACTAACTTTATATTCATATAATCTGAAAGAGTTTTAAAGCGTACACAAATAATTGCTACAGTTTGGAAAGCATGCGTAAGAAATTGTTAAATTTATTTGTTTTTTGATAAAATGCGAATACTTTATACCAACAATATATATCTTTGCTTTTGGATTGTTGTACTTGTAATCGAACTGTGCATACCTGGTAGTTGTGCCATGATTTGTAGCACGTCCAAATGGCCATATATGTTGCTCAACGTAATGCTTGACGACCGACAAGATGATAGTTACACTATGTTCACACGACAAAATGGAGCACTTGCTTCGCTTTCTGAAGCATGTTTATGAATCATGCTGTTTACACGACTCATCTACTTTTTCCGATTTCAGAAATTAGCATATTTTTTATCTATATTATTACGAATATTGATATACCTATGAGAAGAAAAATTATTTAGACTCAAGTTCAGTTTTATTGAATTAATGAAAATTCAAAATTACTAAGAGTTTTTTTATGTTGAAAAATATTATTATTTATATCCAATCAGTTTGTAGCAGATCGTATCAGTACCGATTTCAAGGCCGCTACACCTCTCATCAGCGTTTAATTGTCCATCTTTACAATTTACGTAAAGTGGATACTAATTGGGAAGAATAATAACTATTTAACCTGTTTTCAACAGCAATAGAATACGAGAATTAATTTTTAATTCATTTTTTATTCTAAATAGAAACAATTCTGGTTAGTACGAAAATCCCTCATCACTGGTTGAAAGTTACTAATACAAAACAATATAGAAATAAGAGTTTGATAAACATAAAATATTTATTATGAATAAGGCAGTAAGTATTTAAAAAGTAGGTAACAATTAAAGCAAGCCAAAGTAACGCATATCATACTTTGGTTTGCTTAAATTTTTTCTCTTATCAAGGCTATTTTATCCATTCTATTTTCTGATCTATCTAGGGTTTAAATTTCCTGGCTTTACTTAAATAAATGTTATGACCGAAAAGTTAGAAAAACGACGTTACCTCGATAGTTGCGTGAATTGATTTACGCAATGCACATTTTATTTCGGGTAGATACAGAGCCCAGTTTATCTGGTCCTTTTCTAAATACGGCCCGATATGGAATACGGCCCGATGGGAATAATATGCGTTTTTTAAATGCTTACTTGGTACGTTTGTACCATATTTTTAAATGCGTTTGACATAAATTGTTGGCCATTATCACTGTACAGTACTTCCGGTACTCCAAATTTTGGAAAACTTCTTGCACTAAAAGCTGTATCACATTTTTGGCTGTTGCTTTCCTCATGGCCTTCACAAATACGAATTTCGAAAAATGATCTAACAACATATATATATATTCTAGGGATCAAAATAAGAAACTTTGCCGAAGGAACCATACCTCTACAATGTATTTTGACGAAGGGTCAAATTTTTAAAAATCTCACTTTGACCTATTTAGAGTGCCTCAATCGAGTCAAAATGTATGAGCGACCCCCACTAACTTTGGAGGGCAGACCCACCTATGCCAGGGGAAAACCACTTGAACCACCCCTGGGGGTCAAAGAAAACCAAATTCTTGTTCGAATAATTTTAAAATGCCGAATTTCGAATAACGAATACATCGATTAATTAATTTCAATTAATCGAACAAATTTTTGCATACGTAAAAAATATGTTAAATTTGTTAGTAAGATATGAACAAAGCGGGCACTTTATATCAACCAAATACATGCTATTTTGGAAGCTTGTAGTTGCTGTATAACTGCGCATACTTAGTAGTCGTGCTACATATGTTTCAAATGAGACGTTAAACAATTTTCAAGAATGGGGTTTTATTCACTGTCAGGTGAATAAGTTAGAAATAAACCTAAATCCAAAAAAGAAGCAATCATATAAGTAGGAAATGTTGTTATTATATTCTATTTTTTTTATTATTATATAATTATCTTTTAGAATGAGCTTGGTTTGGAAGTATTTTACCAAGAACAAAAAAGAAACAAAGTCACATGTAACAAGTGTCCTAAAGTATACAAAATTGTTGGATTAACAACAAAAAAAATTAATAATTCTCTTGCAACAGATTTACTAAAACGATTTAAAATTAGATTAAATAAGAGACGTTTAAAATTTTAAAATACGTTAATAAAATATTTTAAATTCTGGAAATTTTCCGAGCAATGAATGTTTTTAAAACATTCTTCAAAAAGTGAAACTAAAGAATAAATTATACTCCATATTATTTTATGTTGAAAGTAACCACAATAATTCAGATAAAAGTAATGATATAGAAGAAGGTATTATTAATGAAAATAACAATCTTTTATGCGAACTAAATAATTCTATTCAAAGTATTAAAAATTCAGAAAATAAAAGAGTTCAGCGATATGTTAGACGATATGGTATGTTCTGAAAATTCTAAAAAAAGAACAGAAAAATTAGATATGTAAACTATTTTATGCTCTTCTCACTATATCACCTACCTCAACAATTAGCGAGATTTTTTTCAAAATCTAATTTAAAAAAAAAAACTAAAAATCGTTTGAAAGCAAATAAATTGTTTTTAAGGGAATATTTCTTAAGAACAACCTAAATTGTCTGATTTAACAAAAAAAAATCCTTTGATATATTTTGACTGAATAAAACATAAGTATTTGAAGTATTAAAATCGACATACATCAGTTCAAAGTAATCTCAGTTATTAAATTTTTAAATTTTTTTATGTATTATTAATTTTATGTATATTTTTTAGTTAATAAAAATATTAACTATTTTATTTTTAATTTATTTTGGTTATATAACAATGCATTTTTGTGTTAATGACAAACATTTATTTTTTGTCAATAAATAATTTTTAAGCATATTTTTATTCGTTATTCTCATCGATTAATCGAATAATTATTTAGCTTTAATCGTTTGGTAGAACGAACAAATACTATTATTTGAATTATTCGAACAAAGTTGAAAGGCGAATAATTGACAACTCTAGTAATTACCAACAGAATAGAAAATGGTAATTACTTTTTAAATGTGTCGTTCTAAGAATCTTGTGTTATTTTTGCGTTAAATACTGGTAATCCCTGATAGCTAGGCAATAAAATATATCTTCCATGTGCTTACAATATGTAGCTATATGCAGTAAAGAGCATGCCTAAAATCAGGTAGCATATGTACTATTTAGTTTTAAGGTTCTCATTTTTATTATTTAAGTCCAATTTTTTATAATAAAAATTCAGTATTTTAGAACTACTCAAAGCGTAAACTACATAGTTTATTATTTAAACAATCATCCTATTGCAATGAATCCACCATCCAGTACACCGAAAGATGAAGCCACAACAACTATCGAAAACCCAATAAGTCATATACCCAAGCATGATGTTACTGTTTGTGGTGTGTCTACTGATTTGAGTGATCTTAATTTACCAACCCATCTGGATATCTTGAGATTTATTTTTACTTGAGCAAACGTGCTAAAACAGACCAAAAAAGTTTTCCTAGAAATCATTTACTATTGAAGTACAAAATAAGTTGATTGGAATTTGGGAAAAACTTGGTATGGAAATAATGGCGAAAAATTGTGTATATATTAAATTGAATAGATTGATTGACAAAAATCAAGAGAAGAAAGAAAAACCCAAAATTTCCAGAGTTTCTAAAATCTCTGGAAACAATTTTTCATATTGGAACATGTAAATGTGATTTGAAGGCGGCTGCACGTGCATGCGGCTTGGTTCCAGAACTCCTCAAAGGGTTTATGCAAGATCAACATAATCAGAGAAAACTATAAGTGGCTGCATTTATGATGGAAATTGAAGAGCAAGTAGCAAGGTCTATGTCACCAATGTCAAAATACCAACATCCCGATGATTCAACATACGCACCGCCATCGGTTCAAGAAAATATGCATACAAGCACAAGTTCACAATACACAGAAAGATACGATTGTTTTAACCTTGCCTTCATATGTGACAGATTTGGTGTGCCTGATAGTGTAGCATCACCATTAGGAATCGCTCTTTTCCAAGATTTAAAAATGAAAGATAAGCATGGCGAACCTCTCATCATGGATAAATCGAAAGTTCGAAGAGAAAAAGAGAAATGCAGACAAGAAGTGCTTCGCAAACGATTAGATGATACCAATTTGTTAGCGTTTTCATTCTATATCAGAAAAGATGATACTTTAACGAGACATAAAATTGATGAGAAGTATCATACTAGGATGGTAAAAGAACCTCATATTGTTATTTTGAGAGAACCGAATTCTGAATTGATTGGTTACATAAGACTGGAACATGAAACCGCTGAATACAAAACAACAAAATGAAATGATTTTTGCAACGATAAAAAAATATCACTGGATGCATTAATTGGCATATGCACTGAGCCAACCAACACTGGCCCACACGTTGGAATTATACGACGATTCGAATTGCTGTTAAAAAGACCATTGCATTGGTTCGTTTGCCTTCAACACTTCAACGAAATTTTGTTTCGGCATTTGTTTGAAGCTTTGTATAAATCAACCAGCACTGGACCAAGATCGGCAAGCGGAAAACTGAGCCGTCAAATCGAAACTTGTGAAAATCTTCCGGTAAGTTATTGCTATCACTCATTTACTATAATTGTCAACCGTTTTTAATTATTTTATTGTTATATATTTTAGGTGGTGGACAGCTTTCATAAAATTGAGTTGAAAAATATACCCCCTGCTCCAGAAAAAATTTAATTTTCCATCGATTCGAAGTACTTATACGACATGGCTCATGCAATTTCTAGCGGCGTGGTTGCGGTGGATCTGGCTAGCATCAAGCCAGGGAAAATTGTACATTCTCGCTGGCTTACCAAGGCCGGTAGATTATTAC
The DNA here is from genome assembly GCA_947311025.1 of Lypha dubia. Taxonomy (NCBI): domain Eukaryota; kingdom Metazoa; phylum Arthropoda; class Insecta; order Diptera; family Tachinidae; genus Lypha; species Lypha dubia. The sequence continues at coordinate 75,400,273 of OX371260.1, forward strand.
GATTGTATGCGACAACGGAAAATCCATCCGAAAATTTACGGTTTCTGGTTGCATTTTTTAATTAAATGTTATGTGCCAATGTACTTTAATATCAAGTATTACAGCTCTGTCGTGTAAGGTAGTGAATTATTTTTCAAGTTCATTAGTTTGTCACGGTTTCTACAACCTCATTTACGCAGTATTGTCAATAAAGTAATTACAGATAATTCATATTATGCTCATTCGGAAAATATCTGGCTATCAATGTTGTTTGATGATAGGAAAGAAAAGCGAGACTGTGCTATAAAGAAAACTCTACGCTATCGAACCGATGTTGAAGACCAGATATAAACTTTAATTACACAAGTTACACGGAAATGATCAATTTGAATGATATAAATAACGAATTCGAACCACCATTCACGCGAAGCGTTCCGAACGATACATTGAAAGAATATTTAAATAAAGATGATCCACCGTTTTTTGATCCAAAAATTCCATCACGCATACAAGGAACGGAACGACACCTTCAATTGCTAGCTACCGTTTCCAAACGAGTTATTCCGGGAAATATGGAGGCTGTTATGGTGATGAGATTAGAGAGACGTGCGAAATTGCCCAGACTTGAAAGCAAAAAAGACTTCAAACAATTATTTTTTTTATTTTCTTTTCTATTACTAAGTAAAATTCATTTTTTCATTTCATTGTGACTAAATAAATTTCTAAAGAGAAAAATAAACTCCAAAAATAAAAAAAACATAGCTATTTCGCTGATTTTTTCTTGTAAAGTGTCAAAAATGGTAATTTTTTGAAATTTTTGTATGGGGAACCCCCAATGGGTGGTTCCTAGGGCTTTGCCACTGGCATAGGTGGGTAGGCCCTCCAAAGTGGGTGGGGGTCGGTCATACATTTTGACTCGATTGAGGCACTCTAAATGGGTCAAAGTGAGATTTTTCAAAATTTGACCCTTGGGGTCAAAAGTCGGCACATCAAAATACATTGTAGAATAGAATACGATTTTCCTCGTAATTTGTGCGATTTTTAAGTCGACCCGCCCTAATATATATATATATATTCCGGAAGCAAATTAATTTAAAAAGGTAAGTACTTGTGTGACATGCATTATATAAATTTACCTTATTTTAAGTAGGCATACAATTTTCGTGACCAACTGTAAATGATTTAGAAATAGACTAACAATTACATTATGTGTAATTTTTTAAGTCATGGAAATATAAACCATATAAGAACACCACTACGTGATAAAAGACAAAAAAAAAAATACCCGTGTCTCCCAGTTTTGTCCCAAGTCAATCACTTTTTTTATGGGCCCCCAAAGATTTGAGGCCTCGGTGTCATTTTTGCAAAAAACTGATCATTATCTCAGGCTCATATCTTGCAAACGGTTCGGAATTTTAATTTAATCTCTGAGGCAAAGTTGTAGCCCTTGTTATAAAGAACGAAAATTGTTAACATATAAAATCAAAAACACTTCATCGTCAAGATCAAAATCGCAAAAAAACTTTAAAAATTCGATTCTTTTTTATTTTTCCCCTGTGCAGGTCCACAGGTAGCATACCGTTCAAAATTCAAGGAAACAATCAAATAAATTAATGTACCTAAGATCTTAATAAAGGACTTTCTAGAACATTTGAACTTCCTAGAAATGATTCTTAACACCGTTTAGGTAACGGTTAAGTAGCCGCAAAAGTGAAAAATTTCCAGAAAAGTTTTTAATTTCATTTGTTTTTTCTTTAATTCAACATTTAAAAAACAATCAACATTCTAGGAAACAATCAACTACAAAAACGTACCAAAGATCTCAATAAACAACTCACGCGATCACAGACCGACTGTAGCAGCACAGGCAAAGCAGTAAGATCAGCACCCGCATCCAGGGACACAGCACACAGTAGGTGACTCCAAATACTGTAATAATTCTCAACTACTCTATTCGAAATATGTAAATTTTATATACATTGTATGTATGTATGTATATACTTTTTATTATTATTGATCAGATATTCATGTAGATTTTTGTTTTTAAAACAATACAATATACAAAACATACAAAATATTTCTAGTGCATATTTTGGGTGTTATATAAAAAATAGTGAATGTATTGTAAGTGTGTGACGCCGATGAAAAAACTACCAAACAATAATTTTGTTCTGTTTGAAATACGTACGACGACGATTCTCCTGCTTGAAGCGGACGTAGCACCATCTGTCATTGAACAACAAAAATAATTATGAGGCTGTTGGGTTAATAGTTTCAGAAATACAGAAATCGCCCCCCCCCCCCCTCTCCAGACATCATGCCCCTAGCGGTTTGAAAAATAGATAGTAGCCGATTCTCAGACTTACTGAATAAGCATAAAAAATTTCATAAGAATCGCGCAAGCCGTTTCGGAAATACAGAAATTGCCCCCTTCCTCCCGGCCTCATGCCCCTAGCGGTTTGACAAATAGATAGTAGCCGATTCTCAGACTTACTGATTATGCATAAAAATTTCATAAGAATCGGTCAAGCCGTTTCGGAAATACAAAAATGTTCCCCTCCCTCCCCTCCTCGAGACCCTAGCGAATTGAAAAAAAGATAGTAGCCGATTCTCAAACATACTGAATATGCATAAAAAAATCCATGAGAATCGGTCAAGCCGTTTCGGAAATACAGAAATTGCTCCCTCCCCTCCTCATGCCCCTCCCGATTTAAAATATACCTTTGGACCTATTCGCATACCTACCAATTATGCATAAAAAATTTCATTAAAATCGGTCGAGCCGTTTTGGAGGAGTTCGATAACAAACATCGTGACACGAGAATTTTATATATTAGATTTAATAAAGAAATTCAATATGAAAATAATAATCAATCCTACAATTGGCGATCCTGCCAGGAGATTAATACAAAGCAAAATACCGCAAAAAAAATAAATAAATACATGCATATGTATATTAACTATGATTATTTCCAGCAAATAAATTACTAAATTTTGAAGCAAACCAAAAATTTACATCACAAAACCAAAGCAAGTATCTATCGAAGTTCCGTTCCAGTTTATGAAAAACAAAGGATATTTGAGGAGCATTTTACAGCTAAACCAACTAAGAATTTACATCACAAAACCAAAGAAAAAAAACGTTTCGCAAGAACTTACTCACGTTAAAATTTGATTCAATTTCGCTGCCCTTGAAAGCAGTGAATTCGTCAACACATTTGCGGAATTAAAAATTTTGTTTAGCACTGGCTAAACATATATTAATGTATTTTTAGATTTAAGATTTGAAAAACTTATTGATGTTTCAATATATAATTGAAGATTCAATATGTAAATAATAAAACTACCACAAAAAAAAACTTTTGCGGATTTTACGGATACAAACAAAAATAAGCGATAATAATTGCAAACATCTATTTTTGTTCCAATTTATGAAAAACAAAGGATATTTGAAGAGGATTTTACAGCGAAAGTAAATACATAAATTTTATTATTATTAATCATTGAATCCAGTAATGGGGCACTGCCTCAGCATCAAGTGTAGAAAAAATTCAAAGGCGACAAAACAAAATTCTACGTAAAATTACTGAAGCCCCCTGGTATATCCGAAATCAGCGAATTCACAAAGATCTTGATGTTCCGTTGGTGAAGACCGTATTTTCAAAACACGCAAAAAAATATATTGAAAAACTAGTATTGCACCCAAATCCACTTGCGCCCAACATTCTAAATTATAGAGGCCACACCCGGTTGAGAAAGAGGGATACTCTTTCTCTCAGCCGTACACGAGAGATGTAAAACATCAAAAATCAACAGTTGGAATTAAAAATTTTGTTTAGTACTGGCTAAACATATATTAATATATTTTTAAATTTAAGAATTGAAAAACTTATTGATGTTTCAATATATAACACTAGGTCACAAATAACAAACTTTTGTCTGTTATTTGTTTCTAGCATACTTTTTCTCATGGATTTGGACCTACTGAACACGAAAATGAATTTTAAAAATTTTTCTGTCGATTGGTTTGCGAGATACAAATTTTTTAATTTTTTTTTTTAATTTTTGGAGGTACACTTACTATTTTGAGCATATCTTTAGTCTTCTTTGACCTATTTTATCCTACTACTACTCAAATTAAAGACAATTGAGCCGTCTACAATTTATTCTCAGAAAATTTTCAAATCGGGTTAGTAGTTTTGATGTTGGCGGCTTAAAAAGGTTAAAAAACTGCGTTTTTTTAGTAAAAATGTGGCTGAAAAATTCATAGAAAATATAAAACGCGATGTTAACAGCGATTTTAATTTTTTTACGTATAGCTGACACTTTTCCAAAGAAAATAAGCCCTTACTTAACAAAATCTGATGACAAATGGCCGACTTATTATTTTTTTGGTAAACGACCGAAATTCCGCTATTTCACGATTTTTTGATTTTCATTATTTGCACAGCTTACCTACCCAACGCAAACGAATAAATACATTTGAACTTAATTTAAAATAAACAAATTAGTCTTCGTATATTATTTTTTAATTTATTTTTAAATTAAGCAAATCAACGCACAAAAAAAATGAGTAAAAACAAAGATATAAGTGTACATTTTATGCCATGTGGAAAAACTGCTGACTTCTTCTTTGTTTTTTGTATTCGCTGCAATCGGTCTCACGTATTAGGGTCCAAATATAGTCACCCATCATAGCCGTGTCATAGATGCCCTGATAGCGTCGTTCCATAGCCTTCAATTCCTGATGAAAGCGCTCGCCGTGTTCGTCGCTCACGTCTCCTAAATTCTCAGGGAAAAAATCCAAATGAGAATGCAGAAAGTGTATTTTAAGTGACATGTGCACTCCCATGGCTTCATAGTTCTTTACCAGATCCTCAACTATGTCCTTATAATTCGGGCTTTTGTTGTTTCCTAAAAAGTTTTCCACAACAAGCCTGAAGGAATTCCATGCTGCGGCTTCGATGGGTGATAACAGCTTTGGGAATTTTTCATCTTTCAACATTTTTTTTATCTCGGGTCCTGCGAAGACTCCTTCTTTAATTTTTGGCAGCGAAAGGTAAGGGAGAATTGACCGTAAATAGGCAAAAGCTTCACCTTCTTTGTCTAATTTTTTGACAAAATTTTTAATCAAACCCAATTTTATGTGCAGCGGCGGAAGTATTATATTTTCACGGTTCTCTATTAGTGGTTTGCGCTGAACATTCGCTTCTCCAACTACAGGTTTCGTTCGTACCGGCCATTTTTTTTTATATAATGCTGATCATCAGCGCGGCTATTCCAAAGGCACAGAAAACAGCAATGTCGCGTATAGCCTCCTTGGAGTCCACACAGGATGGCCACAACTTTAAGGTCGGCGCATATTTTCCAATTGTATTTCCTATACTCTATGCATTTCAGCAAAATGTCCATAGTTTCATAGTTCTCCTTTGAATGAACCGCATGAGCAATAGGAACAGATGGCTTTTCATTCCCATTATGTAAGAGAACTGCCTTCAAGCTCTCTTTGTTGCTGTCAATAAACAACCTCCATTCGTTGGGGTTGTGAATTTGGTGAAGCTCTTGGAACAAGCCTGAAATGTCGCTGCAAAAACATATTTGGTCTTTCTTTGTATAAAATTTTGCATACTCCTTGTGACGGTTTCTGTACGCTGATACTTTCACTTCTGAAGCCGCAAATCCACACTGTATCATCCGAGACGCAAAAAGTTCGGATTTCTCCTTAGTGAGACCAAAATCGCGCACCCAATCGTTTAGTTCGGCCTGTGACAGTAATTTTCGCTTTGCACCCGGCTCAAATTCGCTTGCATTTGACTCGGACTCTTCTTCTGACGATTCTGCTTTTTGAAGAGATGCACCAGGGCACACTGGATATGGCACATCATGCGAATGTGGTACTGGAAGCGCAAACGATCCCACTTGAGCGTAGTTCCATTTAAAAAATCTTCCTACCCCACTGTTTGTGGTGAGGCAAAAATAACAGTCTGTGGAATGGCATAGCGGCTTTTTCCACATCATTGGTGTATCGAATTTCATATGGCGGCTAAAATTAAAATAAATTACTATATTCGCTATGTATAATGTGTTTAAATAAAAATTCTTACCTTCCGCCAGCTGCCCAGTTGGTTAAGATTATATAGCAAAGATCACACAGCGACTTAGGTGTCCATGGTTCTGTGATATTTGGTGAAATACCAAAATAATTCAAATAGTGCAATTGTACTGCTGGAGTAAACTTGTGTGCGTGATTTTTTTTTATAAACTGGCCACAAACATTGCAGAAATTGTCTGGATCGTTCAAACACTCGAACACACGTAGTCTTTTACACATTGTCTTCCTTGCGTTTTCTAAATATTAACTTCTTTACACTTTCACAGACAGTTTTGAAATGCAATTGATAACCGTGTCTCCTTATGTTTAAATATGTATGAGCATGTAGTGCTGTAAATAAATTAAAAAATAATATACGAAGACTAATTTGTTTATTTTAAATTAAGTTCAAATGTATTTATTCGTTTGCGTTGGGTAGGTAAGCTGTGCAAATAATGAAAATCAAAAAATCGTGAAATAGCGGAATTTCGGTCGTTTACCAAAAAAATAATAAGTCGGCCATTTGTCATCAGATTTTGTTAAGTAAGGGCTTATTTTCTTTGGAAAAGTGTCAGCTATACGTAAAAAAATTAAAATCGCTGTTAACATCGCGTTTTATATTTTCTATGAATTTTTATATGAATTTTTCAGCCACATTTTTACTAAAAAAACGCAGTTTTTTAACCTTTTTAAGCCGCCAACATCAAAACTACTAACCCGATTTGAAAATTTTCTGAGAATAAATTGTAGACGGCTCAATTGTCTTTAATTTGAGTAGTAGTAGGATAAAATAGGTCAAAGAAGACTAAAGATATGCTCAAAATAGTAAGTGTACCTCCAAAAATTAAAAAAAAAAATTAAAAAATGTGTATCTCGCAAACCAATCGACAGAAAAATTTTTAAAATTCATTTTCGTGTTCAGTAGGTCCAAATCCATGAGAAAAAGTATGCTAGAACCAAATAACAAAATGGCTGTTGCCTAGTGTAATTGAAGGTTCAATAAATAAAAAAACTACCACAAAAAAATAATTAATCATTTATATACATACCTACATAAAACGGTTTATTTTAATATATTAATTATTAATCATATATACATACATAATTTTAAATTCATTTATTGTTTGTTAACTCCTTCTTCCGAAATGATACACTCACCCACTCATACACATACCACCTCTACAGAATAGAATGTCGTTGGAGATTTACGTTTTGAAAATAGTAATAATACATTAACTCCCTTTCATGCATTCATGCAGAAATGCAATTTTCTACAAGAGGAATTCACAGAGTAGAACCAAGTACGAATACATTATTACAGCTTTACCACAAGATGTTATAATTACTGTACTTGATGTTATTCAAAACCACCCCTCGGAAAACTCGTACCAACATCTTAAAATCGGATTAATAGAACGATATTCTATCAGTGAAAATAAGAAACTGGACCAAATTCTATCCGATTCGGTAATAGGAGATCATAAGCCATCGGAATTCTATCGGTCTTTAGCATTATTAGCTGGTTCAAATTTTAGTCAGGAAGTTTTAAGAAAAATTTGGCTGAGAAAATTACCAAAAAGCTTAAATATCGCGATAACGAGTTCTAGTTTCTCCGATAGTAATGAAATTATTAATTTGGCTGATAAGTTGTGGGAAGTTCTATACAATAACGAAATCAACTCTTTAAGGGAATCAAGATCAAGTTCTAAAACACTAAATCAGGATTTAACGAAAATGTTAGAAACATTTACACAAACGACATCTAATATAATCGCACAGTTTAAAAATTTATCGCTGGAAGTCTCGTCAATTAGAAGACATTTGGAAGGAACACTATACCAATTTAATTTCAGACAATTTGATAGAAACATGTCTAGATCTCGGAATAGAAGAAAAGGGAATGGTTGTGTAGGTATCACTACCGCTACGGAAGCAAGGCAAGGAATTGCGAACAGCCTTGTTCCTATTTAAAACAGGATAAGACGGAAAACTAAATGAAACAAATGCCCAGTCGACAGGCAATGGTAGTTTATGTTTTTCAACACGTCGCTTATTCATTTTCGATAAGACTAATAGACTTAAATTTTTGATTGATAGTGGAGCTGACATATTTGTCCTACCTTCTTCAAAATATAAAAAGGGCAATCGAACGACAAAAATAGATATAGTCACAACATTTATGAAAAAGGTATTATACCGCCAGAAGATAAGGTTTTAGCTATACGTAATTTTGAAAAACCCATATCAGTCAAACAAATGCAGAAATTTATTGGCATGGTAAACTATTACCATAGGTATATTCCAAATCTAGCGGAGCTTTCAAATCACATTCATAAAATAATAGCACAATAAAAAGTATAAAATGTTAGATTGGAATAATGAAACTGAGATAGCATTTTGCAAGATTAAGGAAAATTTTTCTAAATATGTGTTATTAAATCACTTTGATCCTAAGGCAAAACTAATATTAACAGTTGATGCATCAACAATTGCTGTAGGAGGTGTTTTAGAGCAAATAAATCGTAGTAAAAAAGAACCTTTAGTAGTTTTATCTCAATCCGAATCCAGGTAGAGTAATTTTGACAGAGAACTGTTGGCTGTGTGTCTTAACATCAGACATTTCCGACATATGTTAGAAGGAAGATCACAAACCTTTTATATTTGCACTGAAATATAAGACAGATAGGAGTCCTAGATAAACAAGACATCTTGAGTATATTTCAGAATTCACAAGTGATATTTAGCGGGGAAACGAATTTAGTGGCTGATACATTATCTAGGGCTTTTGCAATGAACTCATTAACAAATACAGAACTGAATGTTAAGACGGTATTTAAAGAACACGATGTTGATCCCGAATTAGAAGATATATTAAAAGTTGAATCCAAATTCTTTCCTTCAATATTGAATTATGGTGTGAAGTTTCTTTAAAAATTCCACGGCCTTTTCTTTCGAAAAAGTTAATAAATACTATATTCGAGAAATTGCACTGCATAACTTATCCAGGTGTAAAAGCAACAAGGAAAATGATTTCTCATCGTAATTACTGGCCTAGAATGAGTAAAGAAATTAATAAATGGGAGAAAGAATGTTTGAGTTTTCAGAAATCTAAGATAACACGGCATACAAAATCGCCTGTTCAGGAAATAGAAATACCGAATGGTAGGTTTGAGCACAATCATATTGATATAGTGAGCCCATTGCCTTTTGAGGACATAGATATATACTAACAGAGTTCGGATTTGCGCACTCCTTTTGCTCTTTACGCTTTGCGCATTTCTTAAAAGCGTATTAAAAATGCGCACAAGCGCAAAGAGCGGAGCGAAAAAAAGGAGCAATTGGTATGCGCAGCGCAAGCGCATTCGATTTATTAGCGCTGCTCTTTGCGCAATGCGCATTTAAATTTTTTGTCTAGCGCTTTGCGCTGCGCATTGCGCATATTGAGCGGCGCATTGCGCATGCTCTTTTTTATGATAACAATGGTTCGTTTGAATTTATTCATTGCTGCCACGAAAAAAAGTCTTTGCAGCCAAAATCTTTAAAAAATGTAACTAAATAAGAATAAAAGTAACCAGAATACTTTTTTAATGTTTATTAAAATGGTGTGTTTTATTTTTGAGTAAAATATCAATCATATTTGGCCTTTAAGGATTTATTCTTAATCCGTATATTATATGTATGTATAAAAATGATCTGATTGCATGATTCAATGACTATAAGGTAGTCTTAGAAGCCCAGCTGACAATTCTTGCAAACCACTTGTTTTTAATTTCAGGTGTCGAATTTTTATTTGTATTTATTTATTAAATTTAAATTTAAACATTTTTATTTAAAAAGAAAATTGTAAAATTTCTTAAAATGAATACGAAATAAATATGAGTTTGTATTTGAGCAAAATAGATGTGATATGTACAAAAGATTAGAGCTATTGGAAATGAACCTTTTTTAAAGCTCCCAAAAATCAAATCAAACTAAAATCGTGGAAAGAAGTCTTCACAAAAAATTTCATATGTGAAGCGCAAAATAGAAAGGGACCTAAGGGTAAAAACCGGTTTAGTTCAGGAGAGCCATTTTAAAGATTTAAATACGTGTGTTATGAGTCATTTTCCCCTAACCAACAGAAGTATCAGCGACAGCGGAACATACGCTGCACATACATACTGACGTTGAGTTATTTTCCCTCAACCAACAAAAATACCAACGACAGCAAAATACCGCTGTATGCATTACTGAAGTAATTACCAGTAATTTTCCTACAGATATATGCTGACGATGCAATACCGCTGCATACATGCATATGTCAGTAACTTTTCTACAGAATATGCTGAATTTGCATACTGGCACACTTAGCAACGACCACGCCAGCGGCAGCGAACTTCAGCAGCACCGTTCATCGAGCAGCACAAAAGTGGGTATAAAAGCGGAGGGTGATTTGGTATGGAGGTCTATTCAGTAAAATCTAGCCAACTGTAGTCAGTGGAGTCAGCTCTAGTCTAGTGAAGTCGAGTCAGTCGAGTCAATTATTAACACACATAACAAAACCCTGATCAAACACCAGCCTTAAAAAGCGGGTCCCTGAGACGGTTATAAAATAACAAAATTAGATTAAGTAATAAAAATTGAAAAGTAAATAAAATTAAAGTAATATCTAAAATCATAATAGTCTCTTGTGTTTTTGATTCTAAAAAATAAGTTACAAAATAAATTGTAACATTTTGGCGCAGCCGGTAGCCGCGTAAATAATAATTACATCAAATAAAATAATCCTTGTGTTGATCTTGCTAAAGAAAAAACTGTCCGGTGTAGCAAAACCAACAATACCATAACGTCTAAATTCTAGCAACCTTGTATTGTTGCATCCTACATTAGACAGTGTAGAACTGTACAAGAGCCGACAAATTGATTAACGTCTAAATTCTAGCAACCGTCATATTGTCATGGCTTAGTGCAGGACTAAGAGCTAAAGAAGATCAGAATAAAGGAAAATTACTTTGATTGTAAAAATTCTGCGCGGTTGCGAACAAACACATAATACAAAATAAATTGTAACAATAATATAAATTGTAATAATAATATAAAGTGAAAATAATCAAAAACCACAAACTACTATGAAGATGACAAACAGCGGAATATGGGTAAGTAGAAGACAGCTTTAATGGACAACCCACAGACGCAGACAGACAAATTAATAGAACGACAAGTATAGTTATTAAATGGACAGTCTACAAGTTCTTGCGTGGACACAGCCCACTATCAAGATGATTACCAGCGGAACATAGAAAGACGATCACCGTCACCCCAGCAAAACCATACTACTGGGAGAGCGGAAATTGAAAGGATCAAAATGCCTTCGCTGTATGAGATTATTAAGATCGTTAACAACACGGTCCCATCATTCTTCGGGACCGATGGACCTGACTTACCATCAGAAGTATGCAGGTACATACAAGGATGCAAGATGGTAGAAAGTGAAGTACTCACAGGTGCAAATAACGTCCTAACACAAGATGTGATACAGTGCCTGAAATTGAGACTCCTAGGGGGCGCCTACTCAAGAATTTCCCAGATGAATTTCAGTTCCGTGGACGCGTTATGTAATGCAGTCAAGAAATATTATATAAAAAGTAAGAGCTTAGATAAAATAAGGGAACTAATATTGAGTTGCAAGCAGAGCATCAGAGAGTCAGCATGCAACTTTGGAGAGCGCTTAGATAGCCTGCTGAACGAGGCAAAAATAACTATAGAGAACGAATGGCCGGTGGGACCTGGCCGGGAAACCATGCTGAAAGACTTCAAACGAATAGCGGTAAGGAGCTTTATCAAGGGTTTGAAAGACCATGCTCTCAAAGCTCGATTTGTGGGACATGAAGAGGAAGAGCTCACAAACTTAATAGAGGTAGTGGAAAATGCTGAGGAATTGTTTGGCGAACCAACGCACAGTATCAACACAATAGATTCAAAAGTCCCCTGTAGTTTTTGCAACAGGATGGGGCATGAATGGAATAGCTGCAAAAAGCGGCTAAACACACCATACTGTATGAGCTGTGGAAAATACGGCCATGAAATGGGGCCACTGTGCAGGAATATCGTGAGCTGTACGTTCTGTGGAAACAACGGGCACGATGTGGAAAACTGCAGAAAGAGATTAGGCTCCTTATACTGTCGATTGTGTGGAATAAATGGCCACAAGGAAACCCCTTTCTGCGAACCAAGAAGAAACATACCAAACCAAAATCAATTGGATAGAAGGACGGCAGAAAACAATAGGAGGATAACAAACACAGAATTCCGTGGAGGCCCACAAATGGCGATGGGACAAAATATGAACAGAGGGGCAAATAGAAACATTGGTACACGACCAACCTGTTTTAAATGTCAGCAACAAGGACATTTTGCACGGGACTGCAGCAGTAATGTTAGACAGACTGAAGCAATGGGTGCAGGGATCTACCAACAGGCACGAAATAGCAACAACGGCAGGGACATAGCTAACAGACCAGTAGAGGCACATAGCAACACAAATCGGACATATGCTCAGGGAAACGAATTTCGGCCCAGTTATCGCCAATAACTGGGGTCCCGCAAATTAACAGAAAATTAGATTGGCATAAAAAAGAGAACAAATACAAGTATAATAAAGAGACAGAAACAAAGATTCAGGTAAATAAAGATGATACGGAGACTGACTCAGAAACAGAGCAGCCAACCAGGATAGTAACCGAGGCAGTTGTACACTCGGTAAATAAGGAGAACGGGCACACTATAGGAGAAAATACTGCAAAAGATAATAAATTAAACAAAAAAAAGGATGAAAAAAGTGAAGAGATAATGCCAAATATAAATAGTAGTACTGAATCACCGGGCAATGTGGACGCAGTTTTTATTACGCTACCCTGCCAAGGAGCTAGGGAGCGAAAATTGGTCTTACTTGTAGATACGGGAGCAGTTACTAAAGTACCGGTTAATATCATATCAAGAGATAAAACCGTGGTTGTGCATAAGCAGGCAAATCAAGAGAACGGGCAAACTTTGGAAGTGAAAGCAGAAAAAGACAAAGTATTAAAACATAAATATGAAGAGAAACAAAGTGAAGAGATAATGCCAAATATAAATAATAGTACTGAATCACCGAGCAATGTGGACACAGTTTTTATGACGCTACCCTGCCAAGGAGCTAGGGAGCGAAAATTGGTCTTACTTGTAGGAGCAGTTACTAAAGTGCCGGTTAATATCATTTCGAGGGATAAAACTGTGGTTGTACAAAAACAGGAGATTTCCCCTGGAGTTTATGGTGGAAATACTGTGGCCAACATTAAAAATGGAGGCACAGCAGTACCCATACTGAAAGCAAGCGAGAAAGATATCCCATGGAGGAAGGAGATCCAGTCGAGATTTTCAAAATTCAACCACTACACGCAGTATGGAGGAACACAACAACACATATTGTCATTGACAAAACAGGAGGAAAGAATAAGGCGTCTAAAAACCAACATTATGACGGAAATGAATTGGAAAAAGAGAAGAAGGAAAAACTCACCGCAATATCGACGGTATTGATGATTGATATTTAGGGTCTTCAATGGCTGAAATATAAAAGAAATACATATTTATACAGGACTTTAATATCCTTCTAATCGACCAACGAATACTGCTCTAGAAATAAAAATTAAGAATAATTTGATTAATCAATCAATCAGAGCAAAAATCTAAAAAAAAAAGAGAAAACAAGGTCACATGTAAGTAAGTAAGTGACCTAAAGTATACAAAATTGTTGGATAAACAACAGAAAGAAAAAATAAAATTAATAATTCTCTTGCAACAGATTTACGAAAACGTATTAAAATAAGAATAAATAAGAGACGTATAAAATTTTTTTTAATAATATTTAAATTCTGGAAATTTTGCGAGCAATGAAAGTTTTAAAAAAATATTCTTCAAAAATGAAACTAAAGAGTAAATTTTAAATTTTACTTTTTCAAATTTGTTTGTTTTTGCAAGCAAATCATTAATGAATTGAAGATGAAGAACACATACATACATATGTACATGAATACTTTAACTACGCTGTAGTCTAGATATTTATTATTTTTTAAAAAAAAGTGTTGACATAGCTTAAGCTGCGTGCTAGAGACAATGAAGCAGATCTATTGAGAATTTGTTATACAGATTCTCAAAGATTGCTCGAACATACAGGGATATTGTTTTTGTTTTTGCTTTTCAAAGAAAAAGAGTGGAAGGTGAAACTTATAATTGCTTGAAGAAGATAATAAATGGAATCGTATGTAAATCTTTCTAATAGAAATTCAGTCATGGAAATATTTTTATAATTGCGTATTTGCACATACACATTTAGATAAGTGTACATAAAGATATCTTTATTATTTGATTTTTCCTGAAATTATTATAGATAATCACACACACACATATATATACATATATATATATGTATATAAAAGATAAAAAATTTAGGGATAGAATAGATATTTAATTAGTTTTACAAACTCTTGATTTTCCAAACATTATATATAGAACAATTTTCAACTAAACGAAAACGAAAACGAAAAAAAAAAATTTTTCCTCATCTGTGTTACTTTACTAGATTTTATGGGAAAAATGTGTAAATTTATTAACTTTTATATAAAAGTCGTATCACTTAAGAGTTTTTCATAATGCATACATACATACATATGTTTGCATTTTTTATTCTTTATTTATTCTTTATATTAGTTTTTTTTCACCAAAACAAAAGTATTTGGTACTTAAATGCAAAATAAATTTTTTTTTATCGTGTTTAAAATTTTTTTTTATTTTTACGGCAACCGTACCGTTCCATGCCGTTTTTAAGACTGCACGATGAAATTTAATTTTTAAATTTGTGCATTAGTGCAGTTTTAATGTTCTACAAAATTATTGTATGAAATACACTAGAACTGCAATACATGAACAAAAAGCGACCCAATTGGCATAGACATCCAATTGAGTAAAAAAATTAAAAAGATATAACATATGTATAGTAAAAATATACATACACATTTATAGCGATAATCGCTAAATTATTGAACCAAATAGTTCTTACTAAGTTATGGTTGAGTCATGGCGCAATAAATACAAAATTGTTATACGTATTGCATAAA
Organism: Lypha dubia; assembly: GCA_947311025.1. NCBI lineage: Eukaryota > Metazoa > Arthropoda > Insecta > Diptera > Tachinidae > Lypha > Lypha dubia. The sequence goes on from OX371260.1 coordinate 75,415,477, forward strand.
ACTTGAAAAGCAAAACTGTTCACAATTATGTTCAGTGACAAAAATTGTCGGCCATTTATGCATCAACAATGACAACGGTTAACGAAATCAATTAAGTTTAGGTTTAATTTATAAATTTGAAACAAAGAATTGAACTCAAATTAAATTCCAAAAATTTCCAACTGGGTTATATACGTTTTTTTTTTTTGGCATGAGTACTTGGTTATGAAACATGATTCCACGGCAAAATTTTGCCAGACAATTTCACGGCCAATGACAACTAAATAAAACTGCATAGTTTAATGTACGTATGTGCATATGTATATGTACGTATATGTGTGCAGATGGATATGCAAACAGTAACAAAAAAAAAACTGTTCGATTTTTTTCTGTTTGTTGTTGATTTGAAAATAATTATACGCGTATGTATAATATTTCTTTCAGATCAACAGAAACAACAAAAGTATTAAATTTCTTTCACTAACAAAATACTAAAAAATACAACTGAACTCACTTTTTAATAAAAAAAGTGCTTTAATCAGTTGAAATTTTGTAAAATTTTTCCTACTCATTTTTGCAACGTTTTAAAATGTTTTCAATTTCATGTAAAAGTTATTTCAAGGTTAAGACAAAAGATAAAGCCAATGTTAAAAATTTTATCAACCAAAGAATTTGTCACATATATGTATGTCCATACAATTTAATATTAAGTAAAAATAAGATCATACTCATACACAATACACTTATAGAAAATTCATATAATTTTGAAAATAACTTGAATCGAAAAAGATTACACTAACATTCTTTTCTCTATCTGTAGGCAGAAGATGTTATTTTTTATTATTTAGTAATTACATTGTTAAGAAAAAATCTTACTTAATTCCTTTTTGAAGAGAAAACTGCCACATAAAAATAAGGTTAATAATTTTTTTTAAATACCGGTAAATGTCCTGTAAATTAACAGTCAAGACTGGTATTAAGGCCGAAAATTCTTTTTAATAGAGAAAATAAAATACCTATGTACAATCGTAAAAGTAAATTACGAAAAATTGAATTTATATTAAATTTATGGAAAATGTTAAACAAAATATGATTTATTTCAGGCATACATACAATTTAAAGTTGAAATTATAGGAATTATATTTTTAACACAACTCTTCTCAACTAGTAATAAGTAATTGAGAGAAAAATATACAAAAATAAAAAAAACCAACCAAATAATGATACGAACTTAACTTATAAAACTTAGAAACAACTAACAAATATTTTAAATTTTTGATCAAAATAAGTAGAATTAAAAAACGCAATAAGCAAAGATATGTAAGAAATTTTTTTTTTTTTTTGAAATCATAATAATAAAATCCTGTAACTGGTTGAGTATAACAAATCCAAAATATTCAATATAATAATAATAAGAAATAATAGTAATAAGGAAAAATTGTAAGAAAAGAAAATTTTATATAAGTATACGTAAGAAGAAATTCTTAGTTATAAGATTAAAAATATTAACCAGCGTTTTAAAAAACAACCAACAATCATCATCCCGTTAACAATGAAGAATCCAACAATCATCAACAGCAGCCTATACCCATCAACCTCACGCAACCGCAAAACCTACATACAATACTACAACGCATACATGGACGAAAAACCCAGTTCCGACAACAATAAAGAAACCAATCCAAATATCAACAGACAGACAGCCATAACCTTCAACCTCACACATCCATAATCAACAGTTAAAGCTATATGCGATGGCACAACACATACATGGACGGAAAACGCAGTTCCGTTAGAAAATGGGAAATCACCCCAACGTCAGTAACAACGTCAACATTTCACCAACAACATCATATTTTTTCTTTGGTGACGCAGCAAACGTACCAAGTCGACAGACACTTAGCAGTCACCAACTAATGGTAAACTGCGAACCTTCAGGCAATCGAGGCTCGGGAGATAATTACATATTACTCCGAGAGCTGCCAAAGCTGTATCGCCAAGGTAGTCGGATGCATACACACATCTATTTTGACTTGATTCCAGAAGGATGGCTACGAAACATCCTAAGACAGGATGTTTCTTGTCCGTAAGGGGGGAGGGATGTTATGAGTCATTTTCCCCTAACCAACAGAAGTATCAGCGACAGCGGAACATACGCTGCACATACATACTGACGTTGAGTTATTTTCCCTCAACCAACAAAAATACCAACGACAGCAAAATACCGCTGTATGCATTACTGAAGTAATTACCAGTAATTTTCCTACAGATATATGCTGACGATGCAATACCGCTGCATACATGCATATGTCAGTAACTTTTCTACAGAATATGCTGAATTTGCATACTGGCACACTTAGCAACGACCACGCCAGCGGCAGCGAACTTCAGCAGCACCGTTCATCGAGCAGCACAAAAGTGGGTATAAAAGCGGAGGGTGATTTGGTATGGAGGTCTATTCAGTAAAATCTAGTCAACTGTAGTCAGTGGAGTCAGCTCTAGTCTAGTGAAGTCGAGTCAGTCGAGTCAATTCTTAACACATAACACACATAACAAAACCCTGATCAAACACCAGCCTTAAAAAGCGGGTCCCTGAGACGGTTATAAAATAACAAAATTAGATTAAGTAATAAAAATTGAAAAGTAAATAAAATTAAAGTAATAACTAAAATCATAATAGTCTCTTGTGTTTTTGATTCTAAAAAATAAGTTAAAAAATAAATTGTAACACGTGTATTTAATACGTGAGTTCACTTTCATAAAACGCGCATATCTCTGGGAGGGAACACTTTCGGGGCATGGGATCGGTCTCATTCGATGCTCAGATGTTGTCCACATAAAAAAAAAAGTGAAAATTGATTTTTTACCCTTAGGTCCCTTTCTCTATGCGCTGTCACATATGCAAATTTTTTTTTAGAAATTTCAGTTTAAATAAGAAATATCCACAACAAATACATTTAGGTATGTTTTGTATGTAACTCTTCTCATGTACGTTTATAACAAGAAGGCGACGAAAATTCTAAAAATAGACGCACTTGAATATTTTCCTGAGTAATTATTTTAATATTTTGGTTTATGTACATATGTATGTTCCTAGAAGACAACCCCAGAAACACTGTAGTGAACCTGATGATGACATTTACATCATCTGTAGGTAGGAATGAATGTACATTCACAAAAAATATTTAAAAATATTTGGCCTGCTTACCCTTTCTGTGGTTTCGCAAGCAAATATTTTTATGACTTTTTTCAATTTTTGAGCAGTTTGGGTTTTTCCAACATTTTATGTGTATGTTTCTTACAAGTAACGAAATGTGTATAAAACCCATCATTAACAAGATTTTTTGAAATCCAAGAAAAGATTTTTTTTAAATAACTTTGAGAGACATACAATGTGAGTATGTATAATTGTATAAGGGGCAGATTTTTTAACCTAAAACGTTTTTTTTCGTTTTGAAATTGTATGGAAAAATTTTGTTTTGAAATGAATTTTTGTTATTTTTCATACAAATTTTAAACGTTTAGAAGCGATTTTTTTTTACAAAATCTGCCTATAAGTAAAAAACCAATTATCAAGGTATTTATAAACATGTATAGATATGTATATATTGTCCTTGATAATGTGGTGTTGTATTTTTTAAAGATGATTATTCTTGATGTAAAAATCTATTATTTCCTTTACTAACATTTTTTACAACTGTAAATGCGCTATGCGCATTTCTTGCTCTTTTTGCGCATTGCGCAAAAAAATGCGCAGCACAAAAAAAGCGCAAATAAAATTGCTCTTTTTTGCGCTTGCTCTTTTTATGCGCAGCGCAAAAATAAATGCGCGGAGCAAGCGCAATAATAAATTGGCTCCGCTCCGCGTAAAGAGCGAAAAAGAGCGGCGCTGCGCTGCGTTTTTTCGTACTATGTATACTAACAATCATTGATAGATTTACCAGATGGCCTGAAGCCTATTCATTGACAGACATTTTTGCTACAAGAATAGCTAAAATATTTTTAGATAATTATGTACCCAGGTTTAGAATTCCTTTGAAGATAACTAGTGATCAGGGAACACAATTTACGTCTAAATTATTTACATAACTTTCCACAATCTTAGGAACCCACAAAATAACTACTTGTTAATATCACCCACAAGCAAACGCTATGGTTGAAAGATTTCACTGTCAATTAAAAAAACTATTTTAGCCAGTAATCAAGCAACAAATTAATCCGATATACTTCCAATGGGTCTCTTCTTTAAAGAAGACCTAAAGTCAACACCAGCAGAAATGGTCGATGGACAGAGTTTACGTTTACCACGGGATATAGTATTTCCCAACAGGCATCGTCAGATTTCTTAAACAAATTAAAGATGTATTTCAAAAATATACATTCCAAATTATCTCATCATAAAGGTTCTAGATCGACATCATATGTGCCAAAAGATCTTAACAGTTGCAAATATGCCTTCGTAAGAATTGAGCAGAAACGTGCACTACAACATCCATATGAAGGAGCTTATAAAATTATTGAAAATGATAAAAAAAATTTTAAGCTTGAGCTTCTTCGGAAGGGGGAGTAATGTAGGTGACTCCAAATACTGTAATAATTCTAAACTACTTTATTTGAAATATGTAAATTTTATATATATACTTTTTATTATTATTGATCAGATATTCATGTAGATTTTTGTTTTTAAAAAAATAGATATGTATAAAATATTAATATTTTTATATTATTATTTTTAAGGATAAACGTAATTATTATTCGAACTTTATATTGATGTTCATATGAAAAGTATTATTGTCAGGCTCAAGTTCAGTTTTATTGAATTATTGAAAAATCAAAATTACTAAGAGTTTTTTTATGTTGAAAAATATTATTATTTATATCCAATCAGCTTTTAGCAGAACGTATCAGTACTGATTTCAAGGCCGCTACACCTCTCATCAGCGTTCAATTGTCCATCTTTACAATTTTCGTAAAGTGGATACTAATTGAGAAGAATATCAACTATTTAACCAGTTTTCAACAGAAATAGAATATGAGAATTAATTTTTAATTCAATTTTTATTCTACAATGAAACAATGCTGGTTAGTTCGAAATTCCCTCATCACTGTTTGGAAATTACTAATAATCAACACAAACTCATAGTCCGTTATCATCAAAGTATTCTACTTTGTAATTTAACGTTTATATACTTATATAATATAAATAATAATATTTTTCAACATAAAAAAACTCTTAGTAATTTTGAATTTTCATTGGTTAAAAAATATTATAAATAATTTAATAAAGAAATTCAATATTTTTACATTTATTTGAGCATGTACTCAAGTATTTATGTTTTATATTTTATTTATTTGTTGCGGGTTAGCAATATCTAGATATATATTTCGTTGGTAGCTATACCAATTCATCAGTAGATGTTCATATGAAAAAAAAAAAACATATAGATATTGCTAACCCGCAACAAATAAATAAAATATAAAACATAAATACTTGAGTACATGCTCAAATAAATGTAAAAATATTGAATTTCTTTATTAAATTATTTATAATATTTTTTAACCAATGAAAATTCAAAATGGCATGGTTGAGTGGAGGCAAAAATAGTATGAAGTATTGTAAGCCGGTAAACTGGATTAATCACCCAGGTGATCATGATGCAACCAGTTGCTATGCATGCGTAAATTACATATGTCGTCTAAATCGACATGATGAGAAGAACAAAATTTATAAAGCAACTGTAACAGCCATACTACAAGTGCTTGCATCTGAAAATCTTGTATCACCAAGGCCGCCAACTCCAGATCGTAGGACAAAATTTACAGGAATGACTAGAGCAAGTGGTATTACTTATGAAGATCCATTTAATAGCGATTATGAGCCCCAACAGGGAAGAGATGGACCGCAGAGCCTCTACACTCTAAATGATGACAATTGGTTCGCTTACTGCAACGAAATAAAAGCCTTGGTGGTAAAAATGGGAAGGAAATACATCGCTACTGAGTGGAGATTATTTATTGATGGTCCTGTTTCAAGCTTGAAAGCAGTGTTGTTTCATGTGTCGAACCGAAAACCTTCCATTCCGCTAGCAGTGGGTATAAACATTACATAAAGCTATGCAACATTGAAAGATATAATGAAAAAAATCAAATTCTACGAAAATAAATAGAAAATTTGCTGTGATTTGAAGGTCATCAACATTTTACAACGGATCGATAAGAGCGGCTTTCCAAAATTCTTTTGTTCTCTTTGTAATTGATATTTGCGCTCACCTCTGAATCAATTTCAATGTAGTTCGAGGAGAACAAGAAGAAGTGTGGAGGAACAAATGAAACAACATAGACTAAAGAATGAACCTTTAATTGACAATACTCAAGACATATTGTCTGCCACCGCTCCACATAAAATTGGGAATTGTAAAAAAATTTATCGAAGTGGCCGTTGTAAATTGCCCAAACGCATTTGGCTATTTGAAAAGCGTTTTCCCAAAGCGTAGCGATGACGAAATTAACCCATTTTCATCCTCTGTTCGCGCTTGCGAACAGTAAAATTATTAATTTTAATGGTTTTTATTTCTGTTATTTTTAACTGTCATATCATGCTTAAACTTTTTAAGGGATAAGTATAGCTTATATTCTTAGCTTAAATAAACATTAGCTAATAATTTAACCAATAATATGTTTTTTAAGCTATTCGCGATTTTCCGTCCCCATATTTTTAGAGGGTTTTCTTTAAGCTCATAATATGTAAAAATTGTAAAAAAATAATATTGTAACTATGGAGTTATATTAGTATAGAATGAAGAAAATAAAATCACAAATAAAACCAACAAATAATTACATCAATGCTGCTGTAGACGAAGACAAATATTGATGTTCGCAAGCGCGAACGTTGGCTGCTATTCAACATATAAAAATTATTTTGGGCTACCTGTGTTTTTGTTTTTTTTTTTTTTTGCAAATAACGGTCCTGTGTCTAGCTATTTAAATTGAAAAAAAATATATTTATATGCTAAAGTGTGTACAAGTGTCATAAAATTTATTTAGCGGAGCGAAGAAGTGTTCTGTCTGTAAATTTTCTGCCAGATACTACTTGGGGGCTGTGCACATATTACGTAACGCTGTTTTCAGAGATTTTATACCCCCCCTCCCCCTTTCCGTTACGCTTTTTAATAATTTTTCAGTGCAAAATTTTCAATCCGCAACAAATTTTGGAGCGTTACGTAATATGTGCACAGCCCCTTGTGCATTTTATTATTTTTTTATTAGTGTATTAAAAGTTTAATGTTGTATTTTTTACTAAAACTGATGCGTAAAACTTTGACCATGGAAGAAATAATGGAGATGATGATACACCGTTTTTGTGGTTCCACAGATGATAAATTATAGACGAAAAATTTGTTGACTTCAGTCTACGAATTCCTTGTTTCTTTTTAAATTTTTCCAGCCAACCAAATGAACACTCGGAATCAATGTTCAATTTAGCATGAAAAAAATTTTCTTTTTCAGTAATCATCATTCAGTTTTAACTCTCGCAGTGTACAGACACGTTTTATAATCGTTAATCGTTAATAATTATCAAAAATTTAAGGTCACAAAAATAAAAACAATACAAAAACAAAACATTTACAGTACATAACGGATATAAGAAACTCAAAAAATTTAACGAAAATTTTTCTTGTAAGCGTGTTTTTCTTTTATGCAATTATTTTTTATAAGAAAGTTATTTCTTATAAGCGTTTATACTGATATATGAAATTTGTGTCTTTTAAATGAAATGAAAAACTAAAAACCTACTGCATATGTATGTTTGTACGTTCACATGTATGTACATACACGCTTAGTTGGATATTTTGTGTAAGGAAATACATACGGTCTTAGTTGGATATTACTGTTTGAAAACAAAGTATTACCGTGTAAAAAAAATTTCTTATAACAAATGTTTTTTATATGTATTTTCATTATCGGTGCATGTCAATATATGTCTTATATCAGTTTTTTTCTTATACGCGGTTTTCTTATACAGAATACTTTTTACATTAAAATATATAGAAAATGTCATGGTACTTCTGTAATACTTTCTTATAAGCGTTTTTTTCTTATACGAGATGTGCTTATAACCGTTAAATACTGTATTAAACAGTTAATATACTGGTTTTATTTAATTTTTGCTTGTGTGTAATATACATAAATATTTGCATACATCTATATATATAAAAATGAATGTTTGTTGGTTGGTTGGTTGGTAAGCGATAAACTCCTACATTGCTCATCCGATCGTGTTGAAACTTGGCATGTATAAGTAATTTTTCATAGAATAAATTTTTGGACTATCAATTTTTCCGTAACTCTCCGCTAGGTGGCGCTGTAGATAAACTTCTACACACTGAAAACTGCTTGACTTAGAAACTTTTTTTTTTCGCCAATCTATTATAAATATTGGTCATGTGTTTGCTATTGAAATTCAGCAATATCGGTTCACGGGTAGCGGAGATATATCCAAAAAACCGGTTTTTTGGGGTCAAAATTATGCATTTTTTTGATAAATTTTTTGAAAAATTTTTTTTTGCGCCAAAGTTGGTAATATCACTTCTTATGGAGATTTGAAGGCAAAAAAAAAAATTTTCCCGATATCGGTCCATATAAAGCCGAGATATAGCCAAAACCGATTTTCGATATAATTGGCCCTGGAAGCAAAGTAAAACAATTTTTGGTGATAAAAAGTAAATCTGATAATAGAAATAGGTCATTCAACCAAAAAAAAAAAAAATTTGGGAAATCGGTCCATATATAGCCGAGATATAGCCAAAACCGATTTTCGATATAATTGGCCCTGGAAGCAAAGTAAAACAATTTTTGGGAATACAGAGTAAATCTGATGATAAAAAAAGTTAGAAAAAAATGAGAATTGGGAAATCGGTCCATATATCGCCAAAACCAATTTCGAAGAAATCGATTCTGGAAGCGAAGTAAAACAATTTTATCATTTTACTCAATCCGATGGAAAAAATATTTGCTAATTTTTGAGCAAATATTTTGCGAAAATGAGCACTAAATTAAGTTAGTTGCAAGATTTTGTGAGTTTTTGCCTTTATTGAGCTAATTTTAAGTGTAGAATATGCTTTTCTTCCATATTTTTGAAATTCGTTAATAAGACTAAAAAAACCTTTAAACAAACTTCAGCTGACTGGACCGATTTGCATAAATTTTTTTGTAGGCGTTTGGGTGGCGCCCGGGTGGTTTAGATTTACAATTCGGTCCGATTGGACAAAGGGGCGTGGTACCTCCCATACAAACCACATATTAAAAATCTATTATTTCTGCTCCTAAATACGGTATTTGAACAAAATTTGGTATGTCAGTTTGGTGTGCATTTCTTAAGTGCTGCTGCAAATATGGGCGGGATTCGACAAAGGGGCGTGGTACCTCTCATACAAACCACAAATTAAAAATCTATTATTTCTGTTCCTGATAACGGTATTTGAACAAAATTTGGTATGTCGGTTTGGTGTGCATTTCTTAAGTGCTGCTACAAATATGGGCGGGATTGGACAAAGGGGCGTGGTTCCTCTCATACAATTCACAAATTAAAAATCTATTATTTCTGCTCCTGATAACGGTATTTGAACAACATTTGGTATGTCAGTTTGGTGTGCATTTCTTAAGTGCTGCTGCAAATATGGGCGGGATTCGACAAAGGGGCGTGGTACCTCTCATACAAACCACAAATTAAAAATCTATTATTTCTGTTCCTGATAACGGTATTTGAACAAAATTTGGTATGTCGGTTTGGTGTGCATTTCTTAAGTGCTGCTACAAATATGGGCGGGATTGGACAAAGGGGCGTGGTACCTCTCATACAATTCACAAATTAAAAATCTATTATTTCTGCTCCTGATAACGGTATTTGAACAACATTTGGTATGTCAGTTTGGTGTGCATTTCTTAAGTGCTGCTGCAAATATGGGCGGGATTCGACAAAGGGGCGTGGTACCTCTCATACAAACCACAAATTAAAAATCTATTATTTCTGTTCCTGATAACGGTATTTGAACAAAATTTGGTATGTCGGTTTGGTGTGCATTTCTTAAGTGCTGCTACAAATATGGGCGGGATTGGACAAAGGGGCGTGGTTCCTCTCATACAAACCACAAATTAAAAATCTATTATTTCTGTTCCTGATAACGGTGTTTGAACAAAATTTAGTACGTCGGTTTGGTGTGCATTTTTTAAGTGCTGCTGCAAATATGGGCGTGATTGGACAAAGGGGCGTGGTACCTCTCATACAAACCACAAATTAAAAATCTATTATTTCTGCTCCTGATAACGATATTTGAACAAAATTTGGTAAGTCGGTTTGGTATGCATACAAACCACAAATTAAAAATCTATTATTTCTGCTCCTGATAACGGTATTTGAACAAAATTTGGTACGTCGGTTCAGTGAGCATTTTTTTAGTGCTGTTGCAAATATAGGCGGGATAGGACAAAGGGGCGTGGTACCTCTCATACAAACCACAAATTAAAAATCTATTATTTCTGCTCCTGATAACGGTATTTGAACAAAATTTGGTACGTCGGTTTTGGTGTGCATTTTTTTAGTGCTGCTGCAAATATGGGCGGGATTGGACAAAGAAGCGTGGCACCACCCATATAACCCAAAAATTTAAATCGCCATATTTTGGGCATTTTTTGACCTACGTAGATGATATTTGGTACATATGGTATTGGCATAATTTGGAATACGTACCGCAAGAAAAGTGGATGGGACCACGCTCCTTTTTAGGAAAATTAAAAATCGTAATATAGTCTTAACTACTGGACCGATCGTAACAATAGGATATATAAATACTTTTAATTTTATTTTATAACGAGGGGGGTAGCGAAGTACACCGGGATCAGCTACATTGCTCATCCGATCGTGTTGAAACTTGGCATGTATAAGTAATTTTTCATAGAATAAATGTTTGGACTATCAATTTTTCCGTAACTCTCCGCTAGGTGGCGCTGTAGATAAACTTCTACACACTGAAAACTGCTTGACTTAGAAACTTTTTTTTTTCGCCAATCTATTATAAATATCGGTCATGTGTTTGCTATTGAAATTCAGCAATATCGGTTCACGGGTAGCGGAGATATATCCAAAATTATGCATTTTTTTGATAAATTTTTTGAAAAATTTTTTTTTGCGCCAAAGTTGGTAATATCACTTCTTATGGAGATTTGAAGGCAAAAAAAAAATTTTCCCGATATCGGTCCATATATAGCCGAGATATAGCCAAAACCGATTTTCGATATAATTGGCCCTGGAAGCAAAGTAAAACAATTTTTGGGAATACAGAGTAAATCTGATGATAAAAAAAGTTAGAAAAAAATGAGAATTGGGAAATCGGTCCATATATCGCCAAAACCAATTTCGAAGAAATCGATTCTGGAAGCGAAGTAAAACAATTTTATCTTTTTACTCAATCCGATGGAAAAAATATTTGCTAATTTTTGAGCAAATATTTTGCGAAAATGAGCACTAAATTAAGTTAGTTGCAAGATTTTGTGAGTTTTTGCCTTTATTGAGCTAATTTTAAGTGTAGAATATGCTTTTCTTCCATATTTTTGAAATTCGTTAATAAGACTAAAAAAACCTTTAAACAAACTTCAGCTGACTGGACCGATTTGCATAAATTTTTTTGTAGGCGTTTGGGTGGCGCCCGGGTGGTTTAGATTTACAATTCGGTCCGATTGGACAAAGGGGCGTGGTACCTCCCATACAAACCACATATTAAAAATCTATTATTTCTGCTCCTAAATACGGTATTTGAACAAAATTTGGTACGTCGGTTTTGGTGTGCATTTTTTTAGTGCTGCTGCAAATATGGGCGGGATTGGACAAAGAAGCGTGGCACCACCCATATAACCCAAAAATTTAAATCGCCATATTTTGGGCATTTTTTGACCTACGTAGATGATATTTGGTACATATGGTATTGGCATAATTTGGAATACGTACCGGGAGAAAAGTGGATGGGACCACGCTCCTTTTTAGGAAAATTAAAAATCGTAATATAGTCTTAACTACTGGACCGATCGTAACAATAGGATATATAAATACTTTTAATTTTATTTTATAACGAGGGGGGTAGCGAAGTACACCGGGATCAATCCGATGGAAAAAATATTTGCTAATTTTTGAGCAAATATTTTGCGAAAATGAGCACTAAATTAAGTTAGTTGCAAGATTTTGTGAGTTTTTGCCTTTATTGAGCTAATTTTAAGTGTAGAATATGCTTTTCTTCCATATTTTTGAAATTCGTTAATAAGACTAAAAAAACCTTTAAACAAACTTCAGCTGACTGGACCGATTTGCATAAATTTTTTTGTAGGCGTTTGGGTGGCGCCCGGGTGGTTTAGATTTACAATTCGGTCCGATTGGACAAAGGGGCGTGGTACCTCCCATACAAACCACATATTAAAAATCTATTATTTCTGCTCCTAAATACGGTATTTGAACAAAATTTGGTACGTCGGTTTGGTGTGCATTTTTTTAATGGTGCTGCAAATATGGGCGGGATTGGACAAAGGGGCGTGGTACCTCTCATACAATTCACAAATTAAAAATCTATTATTTCTGCTCCTGATAACGGTATTTGAACAACATTGTGTATGTCAGTTTGGTGTGCATTTCTTAAGTGCTGCTGCAAATATGGGCGGGATTCGACAAAGGGGCGTGGTACCTCTCATACAAACCACAAATTAAAAATCTATTATTTCTGTTCCTGATAACGGTATTTGAACAAAATTTGGTATGTCGGTTTGGTGTGCATTTCTTAAGTGCTGCTACAAATATGGGCGGGATTGGACAAAGGGGCGTGGTTCCTCTCATACAAACCACAAATTAAAAATCTATTATTTCTGTTCCTGATAACGGTGTTTGAACAAAATTTAGTACGTCGGTTTGGTGTGCATTTTTTAAGTGCTGCTGCAAATATGGGCGTGATTGGACAAAGGGGCGTGGTACCTCTCATACAAACCACAAATTAAAAATCTATTATTTCTGCTCCTGATAACGATATTTGTACAAAATTTGGTAAGTCGGTTTGGTATGCATACAAACCACAAATTAAAAATCTATTATTTCTGCTCCTGATAACGGTATTTGAACAAAATTTGGTACGTCGGTTCAGTGAGCATTTTTTTAGTGCTGTTGCAAATATAGGCGGGATAGGACAAAGGGGCGTGGTACCTCTCATACAAACCACAAATTAAAAATCTATTATTTCTGCTCCTGATAACGGTATTTGAACAAAATTTGGTACGTCGGTTTTGGTGTGCATTTTTTTAGTGCTGCTGCAAATATGGGCGGGATTGGACAAAGAAGCGTGGCACCACCCATATAACCCAAAAATTTAAATCGCCATATTTTGGGCATTTTTTGACCTACGTAGATGATATTTGGTACATATGGTATTGGCATAATTTGGAATACGTACCGGGAGAAAAGTGGATGGGACCACGCTCCTTTTTAGGAAAATTAAAAATCGTAATATAGTCTTAACTACTGGACCGATCGTAACAATAGGATATATAAATACTTTTAATTTTATTTTATAACGAGGGGGTAGCGAAGTACACCGGGATCAGCTAGTAAACTTATATAAATAAGTGAACAAAAAGAAGATAACTCTAAGGCCCAAATTCACAGTCATTAGTTAGCTAATAGCAATAGTTTAACTAATAATATTTGATTCACAGCTTCTAGTTTAACATTAGTTAAACCATCAAACGTCATTGGTTAACTAACAGTTAGACAACAGCTGATTCGTTGGAATTTATTATTAGTATTTTTGTTTTGTGAAAAATTTTAGATATGGCATGTGAAATTGAAAACACGGAGTCCAATATTGAAAGTGACACTGATACTGATAATACGCGGAATATTGTTGCTGAGCGTCGCCAACGTAATGTAAAAAGATTTTATGGATATATTTCGTCTTAGCAAGTAGGTGGCGTGGCAAGTTATTGAATGCATACGCAATTTTTAAAGAAATAATAAATCAAATGTAAACAAAAGCCATATGCTATAACAGAATTGCCAGTACTGAAAGTTAATAGTTTGATAGGGCTACCATTTTTTGTTCATATTAAGAGTGTTGGTTAAATAATACACAGTGAATATGAAGTATTAGTTAAACAATAGTTATCATTTTAGTTTACTAATAGCTACTAATCTGCTACTAATTACTGTAAATTTGGCCCTAAATGAGTTCATCTTCTAGCAACAACAACAACAATAAACCTACAAGCAGTAGAAATGTTTATTTAACTTTCGTTGGTGATGACGACCATAAAAAAAAAGAATTAAGCACAAACCTGAATTCTACACAAAACACAGCTACATGTTAAATAGTGAACAAGAAGCAACAACAATTGCACCTATTAGAAAACTTGTCAGCTTGGCTGTGCAAACAAACAAACAAACAATAAATAACAAGATGACCAACATGCCCAAAATTGTTGATGCCGTGAGTGAAATAAGTGTTAATAAAATTCAAACAGGTAATGATAAATACATAACCGTGTTAAAAAGGGGAAGAAGTGCCAAGAATGTGACAAAATCAAAGGTGATCCCAAAGCGAAAAAATGTGGCAATTGCGGCGGAAATCACACTGCCAACTATAGAGGCTGCCCTCTTTACTCGTTTTTTAAAAGATCGTCGAGCAAAAAAGATAATAAATCCCTCCCTCAGTTAATTTTCATACGCTAACATTTCAAAAAGTAACCAGAATACAGCGCAAAAAATGGTACAAGCAAATCAAGTTCCAGGGTCTAATTTTAGTTGTATTGAAGCCCCAATTGAGAGCTTAATTCAAACAGTAAATACTTTTACTCTCAACATATCCTGTATGATGCAGGAAATGTTGAAAATGCATTGTACCTAGTTGCAGGCTATAATAAACAAAACATGAACTTGAAAATATGTTTTTGGAACGCAAACGGCATCTGCCAACATAAAAATGAAATAGAATATTTTCTTCTGGATAAACAAATCAATATTATTCTTATCTCAAAAACTCACTAGACCTCTCAAAGCCATTTAAGAATTATAATATAATTTCTACGACACCAAGGATCCTCGAGGTAGAGCTTATGGTGGTTCTGGAATTCTAGTAAAAACGCGAATAAAACACCACCTGTTGAATTATTTTTGTGAAGATTATCTTCAAGCAACGAACATCTGCATCGAAAATTACAATCAAAAACTTGTAATATAATCTGCCTATTCGCCCCCCCAGATTTGCAATTACCGAGAATCAATATACGGCTTTTTACAAATCACTGGGCTCCCGTTTTCTAGTGGCTGGCGACTACAATGCTAAACACACTTTCAGGGGCTCACGCCTAATCACTCTTTAGGGTCGAGTTTTATTTAACACAGTTTGAACGTAGTGTCAAGCGGTCAGCCAACATATTGGCCAGCAGATCGACAAAAAATTCAAAAATATATTTAAGTGCTCATTGCTCGGAAAGAATACCGCTGAGAACACCTTCTGATATATTCGATTTTCTCAGGTTGTTTGAAGCACACGTGAAACAAGCTGCCTTTAGTGCTTCCTCAAATAAAAGTAATCAAAAAGTAAAATTAAACACTATTTTTTCTGCGGATATAGAAAGGCTATTGACTGAAAACCGGAGAGCTCCACGAGAGTGGCAACGCTACAGATCGCCTCAGCTAAAATTAAAGCTTAAGGAGTGTACCAAGCAGCAAAGAAAAGTTTTACAAACACATAAAAGAGCTTTCCTTCAAAAATTTCGTCAAGAACTACATGCAACACCACAGATTATTCGCTGTGGCGCGCAACCCCCATTATGAGCTTCAATGGTTACTGGGCAAGAACTGATGCTGAAAAAGGTGCTCTTTTCGTTAAACACTTAGAAAAAGTATTTACCCCGAATATTTCTGCTGATATTGTTGAACTGCCACTGTTGTGGAGATTGAAAAGGCTATTACTAGTCTTACCACCAGAAAAGCCCCAGGTGTCGACAAAATAAGCAACAAAATACTTCAATAATTGCCTTACATTGCAAAAAGAATAATACTATTAATTTTCAATAGTATTCTACGCCTAGAACACTATCCAAAAGAATGAAGGGTTTCACTAATTACTATGATACCAAAGCCCGGCAAGGATCATACAAAGGTTGAATCCTATCGGGCTATTAGTTTATTGCAGCTTTTCAAAATTATTTGAAAAGCTGTATATGAGCAAGCTGATGCCTATATTGACTAGTAATGGATACATTCCAGGTTATCATTTCGGCTTTCGCAGACAGCATAACACTATTGAACAAACTCACAGACGTGTGAATGTTGTTAGAAAAACTTTAGGAAAAAAAAATATGCTCTGCGCCATTTATTTATGACTCTCAAGCTTTCGATAAAGTATGTCACGAAGGTTTTATCCACAAACTAACACAAAATCTACCCGCAAATATCGTCAAGCTTTTAAAAAGCTATTTAATGGAACGTAAATTTGTAGTTAGGGAAGCCAATTTTTTAAGCCCTCCGCCGTCGATTGTAGCCGGAGTCCTTCAAGGCAGTGTCTTCGGTCCATTACTTTATTTAATATATGCCTCTGACTTACCGTTAAGCAGAAACATTCACACGCCAACATTTGCTGATGAAACAGCTTTTCTAAGCGTTCATGAAAATCCTGTAGAAACTTCCCAAACTAGAAAAATGGCTAAAACAATGGCGGATAAAAGTTAATGAGCATTGGGAAACATGCCCGTCTATACAAATTAACACCAAGACTATACCGCAACACACTGTAGTAAAATATCTAGGCGTTCATCTTGATCGTCATTTAACATGGAAATCGTGCAAGTTGATCTATTTGAAATTAAAAGCAGCTCAAATGAATTGGCTTATTGGAAGAAATTCTGTACTAAGCCTAGACTGTAAACTTCTATTATACAACGCGATCCTGAAACCAATATGGTCCTATGGAATTCAGTTATAGGGCACTGCCTCAGCATCGAATGTAGAAAATATTCAAAGACGACACAATAAAATTCTACGTACAATAACAGCAGCCCCCTGGTATAACCGATATCAGCGAATTCACAGAGATCTTGATGTTCCATTGGTGAAGACAGTATTTTCAAAATACGCCAAAAAAAATATATAAAAAAACTTGAGTTGCACCCAAATCCACTTGTGCGCAATATTCTACATTAGAGAGGCCACATCCGGCTGAAAAGAAGGGATACTCTTTTTCTCAGCCCTTCACGAGAGATGTAAAACAACAAAAATTAACCGTTGAAACTAAAAAATTTTGTTTAGCATTGGCTAAACATATATTTAACATTAGTTTTTTTTTGATTTAAGATTTGAAAAACTTATTGATTTTTCAATAAATAATAACATTATCAAAAACAAAAAAAAAAACAGTCCTGAAATTTTGAAGAAATTTGCTGCCGTTTCCATACTATGTGTGTATTCACATTCATAATGAAAAATTATTTGTTGTATACGTTTGTAAAGTTTTTTTAAAGGCTATTTTTATGCCTTGTAATTCGCAAATCTTTTTGTGAATTTAATATAAATAGATGAGCTTTGAAACTTTTCAATCATAAATGGTAAACATCTACTGAACTAATGTAATAATTCCGTTTAAATCCCGTTTTTTCAATTAAATATTAATAATATCTGTGGTTATACACATACATATGTACATATGTATATATATTTGTGTCTTTTAACTTCTACAAAGTGCATAGTGCCGTATCTGCGATTATACACTATTAATAAAATTGCCTACTTATGTAGCCGCCTGCGGCCGGGTTCAGACAATTTCTTCACCACCGCCAATTCGTTTATTTTATATTTTTTAAATTTTCTATTACATAAGCTATATTATGTAATATATCAGCCATTTATTTTAAAAATTTTGAAAATTTTTCAATTTTTCAAAAAAATCGAGTTAATGGCAACACCAAATACAATTGAACGGTATATTTTCATTTGTTAAAAAATTGCAATAAAAAAAAGTGAATTATGCCACTTTCAAAATAAACGGCTTATTTGTTGAAAAACCAAATTCAAAATTTCAACGAAGAATATATGCATGTTGTAAAATCGGCTAAGGCAAGTAAAATATATTTGCATGCGGCCTTGTGCCGCATCGAAGTTGTTTAACTTCGTTCTCTGTGTATGACATTTCCAGTTGAATAACATGGATATAAAGTTACACTGTAACAGATGGAATGAAACACTTTTTCATAATATAAAGGGAATCGCATTTTGTGCAATTACGAAAAGATATTGTGTAAAGTTTTAATGCAAACGAAAATGAAATCTTCTTTTTCATTTCACGTTATCGCAGAACGAGAATTTATCCCTTGGTTTTTTAAAGAAAACCTTCATGACCCAAACGACAGCAAACATATATAAACAATTTTGAACTGTTAGCAAACAAACCCTTTCAACCAAAAAATAATTTTAAAAGCGTGCAAACAGAAAAATATTCCGCACTGATTGGTAAGCACTTTCTTTTTATTTGAAGTCAGTTAAAAATTCAATTTCAATTTTTAAATTTCTAACATTTCACCAAAATCGAATTAATACCAACAGATGTTTCGATAATTTGAATATGAAAGACGCGTTGTTGTATCAATTTACGGATGAGTTTGCCATATTAATTTTCCCTGGTTTTTGTTATCATCCATCCACACAAAAACATAAATGTGAAAATAAGGTCAAGTTCGTATCCAAAAAGTTTCGGCCGTAAAAAGTACTGAGATCAAAATAAGGACCAAGTTCTTGATAGGTACAATTCTATCTCATTTCTAGGCAACCTGTAAGCTTTGCAAAATTTGTTTGCCTTTCTAATATGGGAAAGAATTCTTGGAAAAATATTGCCAAGCTTATAGGTTGCCTAGAAATGATATGGAATTGCACCTATCAAGAACTTGGTCCTTATTTTGATCTCAGTACTTTTTACGGCCGAAACTTTTTGGATACGAACTTGGCCTTATTTTCACATTTATGTTTTTGTGTGGATCTCACTTCTTTTTTCTAAGTTATTTTTGTATAAATATTTATATGTATTGCTTATCTGGGCCTACCTGTGTAGAAACTTTCAGCTTTCTAGCTATACTAGAAGTGCCCTATACAATGAAGGGGCACCATAGTCGCACCAGATGAAAAGTGCCGGTTTAAAAATCAGTTTCGTTAATTTTTTATCAGATTCTATCTGTGTACCAAATTTCAGCTTTCTAGCTAAACTGGAAATGCCCCATACAAATAAGGAAACCCTAGTCCCCCCAGATGAAAAGATCCCGTTTAAAAATTATTTTTGTTAATTTCTCGTTAGGATCTACCTGTGTACGAAATTTAAGCTTTCTAGCTCAACTGGAAGTGCCCCATACAACAAAGGGGCTTGATTGTCCCCCCAGATGAAAATTGCACGTTAAAAAATCATTTTCGGTAATTTCTCATCACTACCTACCTGTGCACGAATTTTCAGCTTTCTAACTATACTACAAGTGCCCCATACAAAGAATGGGCATGATTGTCCCCCCGGTGGAAAAGTGCTCGTTAAAAAATAATTTTCGGTAATTTCTCATCAGGACCTACCTGTGTACCAAATTTCAGCTTTCTAGCTATACTGGAAAGTGCCCGTTTTCAGATTTTTCTGGTTATTTTCTAACCAAGACCTACCTGTGTACCAAGTTTCAGCTCTCTAGCTTTACTGGAAGTGCCCAATAATATTGATGAGTCAGTGAGTCAGTGAATATGTACTAAAATATAGACTTTTCACACCTTAATATCTCGGGAAGCTTTTATGGTAGAACTTTCAAATTTAACCTGTGAGGTCACCTCTGTGGGGAGTCCTTATGTTTTAAGTTTCATTTTATTAAGATCAGGGGGAGCAAAGTTATGAGGGGGGTAAAAACAGCTCGAATGGTTTCGTGTAAATATACACACTGTGTGGCCGAACTTGGCCTGGCGCACTACCGTGCGCATTGATATATCGCACCCTAAAAACAAAAGGGTCACAACTAAAAATTTTCCAAAACTGACTTTTTTCCATAAATTAATTCAGAGTACACATCTCTAACTACTGCAAAAATTTCTTTCACATCACTATCTTCTTTAACTGGAAAAATACACTTAACTCTATTTTTATGTTAAGTGTGTTGCTTCTGGACGAAAACAGTTTTTTGTCTCTCCTGAAAATTTTAGTATTTTGAGTTGTGACCCTTTTGTATTTAGGGTGCGATATGAATGTATTTAAATACTAATTTTCATTCAACTGCTTGTATTTATTCGCTCACAAGTGTACAGCAAAGAACACATTCTTCGCAAAACGATTGACTATCTTCCTTTCCATTTCCTATTCAAACAATGGAATCCTAGTGTTTTTTTGGGTTCTAAAAGTCACCAGTATGAGTATAGGTATAAACACATTCGCCACAGCAGGCTACCGACTACCAGCTGTCAAAATTATATTACATGTGTGCATATGAGAATGATTATATTGAAGACAGCAAGGCAACACGGCAAAAGGTTTTTGTCCATGCTACTTTTGTCGTGTAGTCGAATTAAACTAATTTATATTTCTGATGGCCACAAAACCAAAACAGTGTTGACAATATAACAAAATTTGTAAAGCAAATTAGTGATTAGAAATATTTTTTTTTGTAAAATAAAAAAGAAAATAACAAAACTTAATGTTATAATATATATGTATGTATGCATCAAGAATTTTTATTAGCTTTATTAAAATATAAATATATATAAAATACCAACATTGTTAAAGTTTTAAAAAAACTCACAGGGTAATAGCCCTTTTTTACCTAAAAATTTTTGTGTCATTTTTTCGGCGCTCTCTCTTGATTCCACAGTTTCGGGGTTCAAAACTTTAATATATTATTGATCATAAGTCCTACAATGTAGAACGAATATAAACGACATAGGTATCATTTCAACTGCTCTAAAGAACTCATTTAATTCTTAAAATCATCATTAAAGAAGCATAACTTACGTATTTCATCGGTGACAGCTTTCAAGTATACACCAAATAAAAGCATGGTAAGTTCTCTGTAAAAGTGAAAAGTCAGATAAAAAATTTTAAAATTGAATTTCACTCGCAATGGGTAAGTTGTTTTTAAAAATTTGAATACCAGTATAAAGGTATTTTGGAGAAGATTGATATTCACATCGCTTATATCCGTTCCATATTCTAGGAGTTATGGCCAATAAAAAATAAGTTTTGAACTCTTAACTCCGGAGTCAAAGGAGATCCATGAGATGAAATTTTTCTGTTTATGTCAAAGCGAATCCATGAAAAGTGATGTGAGTGGCGAAATCAATTCGTCGTATTCAATTCGCCCCAGCGAACTTTAAAAAAGTAAAAGCGCTTAATATGCACCACTGTAATATACATAAATGAATCGTTGCAACAATTCAGGATCAGCTGTTTACTGTGTATCTGTCGTTTCCAAAATAATTAAGTAGCTGGCTAAACGGCTACAACGGTAGCTAGCATGGTCTAATAATCAGGTCTGCGCAAGAAGGAATATGGTTTTTTGTAGGGTTGTGTTTTGACCGTTAAATAATCTGCAAATATATGGTAAGTTAATTCGGTCTTGTCAAAAGTTGTTTACATTTTTGGCCGCCATCATGAATATTTTTGTTTACGTTATGCTTTTTGTTTTTGCATAACCAATAAATACATACAAAACAACTTTTGTTTTGTTTTGTATACAGCTTTGTTTTGACAATTTTGAATGAATTTTACACAAACAAAATGCATGTCGTTTTTTATTGTTGTATTCTTACGCGCACCTTATTATTCCACCATGGGTAGCTAGCAGCATTTGTGTTCTTGTGTTCGTGTAGTCTGTTGTGGCGAATGTGTTTATAGCTTATAGTAGACATCAAATTAAAAACCACAATAAGTAACTACCCTTGTACTACAAATTATTGTGTTTATAGTATGTACGTTTTTTTAGTAAATATGACTGCTCTTGGATGGATGTTATCAAATACAAACGTGTGTCTCCATAGTACCGTAGCGAGTCGCGACTTGTTTGTCGCCTTTTGTCCGTATAAAGAAAAAGAGAGACACAGAAGCCAAATGCTTAATATTTTCTTGGCTATTAATATAGAGATCAGACAGTCTGCTAACGACCCCAAAACTGCTAGTTTTGATTTGTTTTTTTATCTGCCGATTTTGGGTACAAATGGAAGCTCTTTGTGTGTGATTTTATATTTGCCACAAACGACGACAAGTTGTCGCGATTTGCAACAATTTTCTGAATAGCCACTTGTTACGCATTTGGCGCCTTCTTTTTATTTTGCTTTTATTTCCCTATACAATGATTTTCATTGCTTTTTAGAATTCATATTGTCGGTTTGGCTGGAAGTTGTTGTTGATTTCTTGTTTTGTCTATTTGACGCAAAAAAATTGCGCGCAATGAATCGTATTTACACCCAAATACAAAGTTTTTATTTCCGTTGCATGCGTTGTACTTTCGATACGATACACATAAACATACAGATTCATAAATATCTATTCAGTCTGCAGCTACCCTCTCTGTTTAGATGGGCGACAGTCTGCGTGCCAAGATATTTTATTAATTATGTACTCATCAAATTGGTGCCTTATTTATAAAAATAATTTATAACACCTAACTTAAAATGACTAGCTCATGCTCAAGTTATAACTTATACGTATAACTTATATATGAGCCGTTTATTTTGAAAGTGGAACAACTTTTTTTGTTGATCGCAAATGTTTCACAAATTAATACCGTTCAATTTTATTTATTGTTGCCATTTACTCAATTTTTTGGAAAAAGTGACTTATGCCACTTTTCTTGAATTCTCTTTTATGTTGCTAACCTTTTGTACCACTTCGTCAATAAACTTTAGAAAAGTCACGGTAAAAAGTCATCGTGTGAATCCCGTATAAATAATAAGCAATATTTTGCTCTTCAATCAGGTAGACATAACTATTACAATTTGTTTATTTATTTAATTATAAAAAATTGAAAACAAAAGTTATAACAACTATTACAGATAAATAAAGCACTCTTACTTGTTTATTATTTATTTCTTTTCACATTTTGAACATATGTATGTACGTTACATACTTTAAAAATGGGAAAAAAAATTATTCTCGTTTACGCTATGAGATTGTAACAGCTTCTTCTTTCTTGAAGAAAACCTGTCATTTTTTGCGGCCAAATTTAGTTAAATTATTTACAGTATTGAGTAACAAATATGCTCAGAAAATATGGGCGGGACCATTTTAGACATGTTCTATTTTATTTGTAAAAATTACCTAAATATAGGGTGTCTGAAAAGCTGCTACTGCCGAAAAAGTAGGGCATCTGATAAATTGTAATACTTTTTTTTAAATAAAAAATAAACGTACCTTTAAAACAATACCAAAAAAGTAATGATCAAACGGGAATGTTTGACACTTCAATTCTAAAGTGTATATATATTTTCAAGGTCACTTTTTTTTGGGTTTTTAAAAAATTGTGACTTTAAACAGCCCCACAGCTATAATTTCTTATTTTGATTGTTTGATTGATTTATTAATAGTATTATAAATACCATGATACAATGACTATTAGGTAGTCTTACAAGCCAAGCTGAGTATTGTTGTAAACCACTTGTTTTTAATTTCGGGTGTCAAATTTTGATTTTTGTTTATATATTATATTCAAATTAAAAGATTTTCGTTTATGAAGAAAATTGTAAAATTTTTGAAAATGAATACAAAATAAATATGAGTTTGCATTTGTGCAAAATGGGTGTGATATGTACAAAAGATTAGAGCTATTGGAAAGGAACCTTTTTTAAAGTTCCCAAGGATGAAACCAAACTAAAACCGTGGAAAGAAGTCTTCAGAAAAAATTTCATTGCAAATGTTTTTTTTTTTCGTATTTGAATAAATAATTTTTATTTATATTTTTGTCACAGTTTGAAACATACACACATACATATTTATACTTTTGACTTCCGAAATTAAATTTTCTACAAACAAAATACATAGAATTGGTTGTTTTTGTATTTCTGCATATATGTACCTTATATTCATTGTATCATGATAAATACTTTTAAACATTTCATAACAAATAAAGATATAAAAATTTTAAAGTATTGTTTTCCAACGTTACAAATAGAATTTCTGTGACATATTACTTTTTGCAAATTGTACACATTTACGATTAAAATTTTATTTATTTTTAGCATCATGTGGCAACATGTTGTATTAATTTAAGCGCTTGTAAAACAGAAATCGCTGCATTGTATTACAGCCATACCTAAACAAGAGCGGCAAGCGTTTTTTAGCTGTCAAAAGTTCTCATGCCCATACAATTTGTATGGAGCATCCCGAAATAACGCGGCGGCAAAATTTTGCAATTGGAAAATCCGATTTTGACAGCGCGTTTAATAGTGAAGTTAGCTGCAAAAGACAAGCACTCATGATACAATGACTATAAGGTAGTCTTACAAGCCCAGCTGACAATTCTTTTAAATTACTTGTTTTTTTGGTTCAAGTGTTTAATTTTGATTTGTATTTATTTTTTCGTATTTGAATGAATAATTTATATTTATATTTTTGTCACAGGTTGAAACATACACACATACACATTTGTACTTTTGACTTCTGAGGAATTTTTTTGTTGTGTTTGTTGTAGAGATGCATGTATTATTAGGTTATGAGTATACTATTAGAATCAGGGTTGTTATATATTTTGTAATAACCCTGTTTTTATGACAAAGCGTTGACGCTCTTGTTTAGGTATGGTATTTCAGCGTTAACGCTAGGCGGTAGAAAACGTTCCGCTTTCCGCTCTTGTTTAGGTATGGCTGTTAGTTAACACTCGCTGTAGTCTAAAGTCTTGTGCAGTTCTGAGGTAATACGGTTGTAATAGTCCAACATATTCAAGTTGTTCACATATGTAAATACTTAGGTGCGTCTCAGATCTTTATCTTTTGGATAAAATTTTGAGTGTTCAGTTCCAGTCGTTTTTATATTTAGCCAATGTAGTGTGGTTAAAATAATTTGAATTGATGTGTATCGGTTGCATTTTAAAATGGATCGCATTGCCTTACTTTGTAATTTTGGAAGTATTTTTGTTTGGGTTTTTGTACAGCACATATGTATATAATATTGTGGATCCATATTCAAATTGTGGTTTAATTATTACATTGTAAATGTTTATTGTGGTTATTATAGATAGTTAATTTCGCAATCTTTTAAAAAACATGATTTTATTGCCAATTTTCTTCAACATAGATTCGATATGTTCTTTAAATTTTAAGTTCTTGTCTATAACAAAACCGAGGTACTTTATACTATTTCCTTTTTCTATTTCTATATTATTAATTTTTATTACTAAATCACTGTCCATATTTAATTCCATTAATTTAATTTTACTTTCATTTAATTTCAATTTATTAATTTTTAGCCATTCATTACATTTTTTATATCGTGGGTTAGGTTAAACTGGCATTGCTCTTCATTTTCCGCTTCCGTAAATTTTAGGGTATCGTCTGCATAAAGTACTATTTCACATTTCTCTAATATATTGGGCATATCATTTATAAATATTACTAGCTGAGCGCCCTGGCTTGCGCGAAAGCTATTTACTTTTATAAATTTCGATTTACCTAATCAAAGTACATGACGACTTTCACGAACAAAAATAGCGACTTTAAATCGTACAACAGTTTTTGTTTTATGATGTTAATCCCAATTAAAACAGTGAATCGAAAATGACTTAAATGTAAAAACACTTCCCTTAAATCATCGACAATATACTCAAATTATAATTCAATTCTTTTTTGAGAATAAAATTAATGAATTTAAGACTTTATGATGAAACAGAACTGGGGCTTGACGTTTTTCTTCATACAATTTGGCATATAAAAGACGCGGCTGAAAGCAGTCGTGAGATAGAATCTATTTTATTTTGCCAGCGACTTTGCTTATGCTCTCACTCTCAGAGTAAAATTCTCTCAACAATGCTACCACACTTTTATTATATTTCATACAATTTGTAAACAAAACCAAAGAAAAATAAGAACAAAAGAAAATCAAAAAAACATTTGAAAGAGCAATATAATTATAATTTTCTAAATTTGTAAATAATATGAGTAATATTGTCGAAAAATTGATTGCAGAAGTGCATAAACATGATTTCATATATAATTTGCAGCAATCAATGTACAAAAACAAGACTTGTGGATAAAAATTGGAAATGTGAATGAAGTTGAAGCCGACGCTTCAATTCTGGGCATTTTTTCTCTGAGAGTCGTTTTTGCTTCAAGTTGCGGACGTGTTCTGTTTCATCATTTTGTTTCATGTTGAATTCATTCACTCTTTAATTCAAGTATTTTTTTTTAATAATTTCAATGCATGCTAGAATTTTTAATTCTTTAGGAATCCATTTGTTTCAATTCAATTCACATCTTGAGCAAAATAAATTATTTATATTTTCTCTAAATCATTGTGAATTAAAAATCAGATTTGAATCGTTCTTTTACAGCTCTGATATATGAACTATGTATACATTTGTGTGTACTTCGTTAAATTCTTTCAATGAGCTGTTAAATTTTCTTTCCGACCGGAAAAAAAGATTATCATATTTAAAATATCTTAAGTCGACTTAGGAGATTCTACGAAGTATGGTTCCTGAAATGCACCGTAATTTAATTCATATAAGTGCTTTTATTTAAAACAATTTCAAGGAAAAAAAAGCAACTTTATTCAGCATAATGACAAATTTTCAGAGAAATTTATTATCAAACATTTTTTGATGTAATAAATTTTTTCTTCTTATTTTATGAACTGGATCAAATTTTTATTTTATTCAATGCATTTATTCATTTTAAAAAATGAATATTCCATCCAAAAATTTTATAGAGTTTATTTTAAACTAACATATTAAATAATTCATGCATATGTATGTATGTATGTATGTATATACATAAGTGACATACACGAATCTCACATTAACATTCCGTAGAATTATAAATATTAATAATTATAAAAACCAACCTTATATTCTTTCTGTCTTTTTGTCACTTAAAGATTATTTAAGAATCAAATTATTGCTAGCTAAACAAAACAAAGGTTTTGTTTACATTTAAGAAATCATATTGCTTATATTCTTTCTGTCTTTTTGTCACTTAAAGATTATTTAAGAATCAAATTTCATAAATTTATAATCAATAAATTTAAGTAGCATAAGAGATTTTTAATAAAGTATTTTTCAGTTTTACATCAACTCCAAATTGAAGCGGTTTGTTTTAATTTGTCACTGGCGCAGTCGGTGGGATCTACGAAAAAGATCCTTAAACGAACTTACCCGTTTACTAGTGAATTATAAAAATAAAATCACATAGAGTAAAATAAATAAGGGACAAAGAAAAAAATTTTTTTTTTCCTAAATATTTGATAAAAAGTTAAATCCGTGTGGAAATTAAAATAAAATTATATTAATTAAAACAAAGTAAAACTGTACCTCGTTTCTGTATTTCTCGCATCGTAAAATTTCTCACATGAAGTGTGAAACAAAAAATTCCATCGTTTCTCGATTTGTGAGAAAAAAGTGTTTCTGTATTTGCATGCGAAAACAGCCTGCGCTGATTTTGTTCTTACTGGAATGTTTCCAATAATTAAGTGTCAAATGTAATAGAAACGTCAACGAGGGAAATTAATTATAACAAAAGCAAAACAATGAAAGTCTGAAAAATTTTAAATTACAAAACAACAATTGTTCTTTATAATTTTTTTTATTTATATAAAAACCCAAATGTATAGTGCAGTGCTAGTTTTCATTCAAACTAAAAAAATTATTTAAAAACATATTCTTGTGTTTATTTAAAATTTTTGCTACATACATAATATGTACATATATATGTATATGTACATATTAAGTACATACATACATATGTACATTATCTGTTGATTTCTGTTCCACATTTATATATACGAATTAAAAAATATTTATATTTATTTATGAGGCGGACATAACCCATCTGTTGGGTTAATAGTTTAGTAAATAAAGAACCTAACCCTAACCTCCTCGTGCCCCAAGCAATTTAAGATATACTTTAGATCCTATTCTCATATCTACCAAATATGCATAAAAAATTTCATTAAAATCGGAGGAGTTCGATAGCAAACATCGTGACACGAGAATTTTATATAGTAGAAGATTTACTTTTCATATGTATATTTACATATATTTATTTAAATTTTGATTTTCTCGCACCAATTTGAAATGTGAGTTATTTTGACACTTCTTGTGAGAAACTTTTCGCAAAATGTTGTTACAGAATCACTTTTTCTCACATACTTCCAATAATTGCTGGAAAATTATTAAAATGACAGATCATTCTCGCAAAGTACATATACAGAAACACTTGTGTGAGAAAAACCATATTTTGTTCCATTTTACACTGTTTTTGTTGCAATTCACTCGATTCATGCGGATAACTTTACGATGCGAGAAATACAGAAACGAGCTACTGGTTGTATTAAAAGAAAAACCTACATAAGTGATACAATTCTTGTTTGAAGATTTTACGAGTTTGTTAATGGACGAGATTATCAACGATCTCGAGAATCTAAACATCAATAACGAGAACAATATGAATAACAACAACAACATGAATAACAACATCAACGTAGAGCAACAGAGGAACTTTATCATGCAGAACCTAAGAATGGTGCATCCTTTTACTGGAGAAAAAGATAAAGTGGGAGTATATATAAGAAGTATCGAAAGTATAATACCTAATATCACAGCAATGCCCCGGGATGATCGGGTTCTTTTGTTTAACACTATCTTGAGGACTCTGAATGACGGAGCTTTGGACGTGGTGAGGAGAGAGCAGCCGACTGATTGGGCAATATTATAGTTAATTTTGATTGACGAATTTGGAGAACATCAACCAATACCGCAGTTAATTCTAAGTATTAGCAACATTAAATTTAAAGGTAATTGTAAAATCTTTTGTGATGAAATCAATAGGTTGGTTTGTGGAATAAAGGATCCAATCGAATTATGTAGCGAAACGTAGGAAAGAAAGTTATTTTTTAGAAATGAAGTGAATTTTAATGCTTTGAATGTTTTGAAAAAAGAATTACCCATTCATCTGGTGGCTTTGCTTAACGCTAACTTAGTGACCGATTTTAGATCAGGGATTAGGATCCTCAGAGAAAATAATGAAATTGAAAATAACACCCACAATTACTTTAAACCCAATAATCAAAGGAATCTGTCACGGAATAATGTACGCCCGCAGATGAGTGAATTTCGTAATTTTCAACCACCTTTCCAAGTTCCACGAAATGATTTTCAACCGCATCCCAGGAACAATTTCCAAAACCCTTCCCAAAATTTTCAAAATGGATTCCGGAATCATAATTATCAAGGCACTTTTCAACCACATCCCAGGAACAATTTCCAAAACCCTTCCCAAAATTTTCAAAATGGATTCCGGAATCATAATTATCAAGGCAGTTTTCAACCACATCCCAGGAACAATTTCCAAAACCCTTCCCAAAATTTTCAAAATAGATTCCAAAATCGTAATTATCAGAATAATTTCCGGAATCCTGATGGCAATTATCGAAATAATATTCAAAATCCAAAACGAATGAGGGAGCAGGATTCTAACCAGTCTAGGTTGCGAAGATTCGGAGTGCCAGTTCCAATGGAAGTGGAAAATTTTCACTCCATAGCCTCCAATCACTCAGCATAATAAAACCTAAAAGATTTCCAACTCCCCTGATAAAGGTAAATCCCATTTGCGTTAAAACTGCTACCGGAAATATAGTTCTTGATCATACACAGGCAATTTTTAGTCCTATAAAAAATGCTATACTATTATTTTTTGTTTTCGATTTTGGCAATAATTATGACGGCCTTTTCGGTTTTGACAGTTTGAAAAAATTAAATGCTTTAATAAATATCCCCATGGGATTCATAAGATTAAATAATATTAAATATTTCTTTTTGAATGAAAATCAAAAGGAAAAAGAAGATATTGAAAGTTTTCCAGTTAATAAAAATGTTAGTTCTGATGTAAGGTTCGATCAAATGGGAAAACCTCAATTTGAGAGTGAAAGAACTAGTATTCCGCAAATTAATAATCAAGAATTGGTGGGTTGCATTGATGGCAAGTACAATGAATCAATATTTAAATTGGAACACCTCAGTGGAGAGGAATTCACAAACTTAGAAAGATTGTTAAAGAAATATAACAATATTTTTTTTTGAGAAGCAGATAAGTTAACCTTCACTAATGTTGTCAAGCATAAAATTAATACTGTCCACGAAGATCCAATATACTGTAGAACTTACCATTACCCTCAAGTCCACAGAGAAGAGGTTAATAAACAAATCCAAGAAATGTTAGACCAGAATATTATACAACATAGTCAATCGCCATATTCAGCACCGATCTGGGTTGTACCCAAAATACTGGATGCGTCTAAAAGACAAAAATGATGTATTGTAGTTGATTATCGTAAATTAAACGATATAACCATTAACGATAAATATCCGATACCAATTATGGACGATATTTTCGATAAATTGGGTAGATGCTTATATTTTACTACCCTAGATCTTACTAAAGGGTTCCATCAAATCGAAATGGAACATTCGGATAGAAGAAAAACAGCATTTTCACCCAGACCGGGCATTACGAATTTCTAAGAATGCCATTCGGCCTTAAAAACGCCCCCTCAACCTTCCAACGATTGATGAATACAATTTTGGGAGATCTTGTAGGAAAGGATTGTTTGGTCTATTTGGACGATATAATTATTTTCAGCACTTCTCTACAAGAGCACATTAGCTCAATAGAAAAGGTGTTTGGAAGGCTCTCAGATGCCAACTTAAAGGTACAGCTTGACAAAAGCGAATTCTTGAAGAGGGAAACAACCTTTTTGGGACATATTGTCACACCTGATGGTATAGAGCCAAACCCCAATAAGGTAAAAGCTATCCTCGAATATCCAGTTCCTAGGACTGAAAGGGAAATTAAACAGTTCTTGGGATTGGCTGGATTTTATCTAAAATTTATCCAAAATAACAAAACCCTTAACTCAATGCCTTAAGAAGGGCAATAAAGTGAATTCGTCAGACAAGAGTTTTATTGATGCAGTAGACACAATTAAACTTTTAATTACTAATAATCCAATCTTAGCTTTCCCGGACTATGAGAAGCAATTTACTTTAACAACAGACGCTTCTAATATCGCCCTGGGCGCCGTCCTGAGTCAGAACAGACACCCAATCTGTTTCGCAAGCCGAACTCTTAATGAGCATGAATTAAATTATTCAGTTACAGAAAAGGAGTTGCTTGCAATTGTGTGGGCGACAAAATACTTCCGCCCTTATTTGTATGGCAGAAGATTCTTGATCAATAGCGATCACAAACCATTACAATGGTTACAAAATCTTAAAGAGCCAAACCAAAAACTACAAAGGTGGAAAATAAAACTAAATGAATTTGATTTAGAGATGAAACATATTCCTGGAAGGGAAAATCATGTTGCAGATGCACTTTCTCGTATAAGGAGAGAAAACTGTAATTTCAATGAAGAGATTGAAGAAAATAACGAGTTTACTGATGAAGTAGATGAAACAGAGGAAATTTCTTCTGTAACCGCAACAACGCACTCGGCTGACGAAGATAGTTCCGCATATATATCAATAACTGAAAAGCCCTTAAATATATTTAAAAATCAAATCAAACTTATCAGAGGTAATCAAAACAAAATCTTTACAAAAAAGATTTTTTCCAATAATGTTACTTCAATTGTATACAAGGATCTAAATACCGAATCAATGAAGGAAATAATTAAAACTTATTTACTAAATAAATATATAGCTCTTTATATGCCAGATGATAATGATTTTATCGAATTCCAAAGAATTTATGTCCAAATTGTTTTGAATGGAAGAAATAGAGTCTTGAGATCGAGCAGACTTTTGGAAAATTTGTGTAACTACCCGGATTTTAAGACAAAAATTTTAGAAATCCATTTAAATGGATTGCATCAGGGTATAGAGAAAATAGTAAAATATTTAAGATGAAATATTATTTCCCAAACTATATAAAAGAAATATCCCGTATAATAAACGAGTGCGAACTTTGCAATCGTTGTAAAGTAGACCATATAGATTTTAAATTGCCATTTAAAATCACACCTCCTGTATACGAAACAAGAGAAAAATATATGACAGACTTTTGGCAATGGGATAAAGAATACTATTTAACTTGTATAGATTTGTATTCAAAATTCGCGACAGTTGAACCAGTAAAGTCACTGAATTGGATTGAAACTAAAAAGGCTCTTTTGAAAGTATTTAACACTATGGGTCCTCCAAAGGTTTTAAAGATAGATCAAGACCAGGGAATGAATAATATAAATATAAAAAAATGGTGTGAGGAGTTGAAAATTAAATTAGAAATCACTACAGGCAAAACAGGAATAGGAGATATAGAGAGATTACACAAAACATTGAATGAGAAGTTAAGAATCATAAACACGTCAAACGATAAGGAGTTGGATTACTTAAAGATAGAACAAACATTGTTTACTTATAATCACAATATAGTTCATTCCACCACTGGAGAAACACCTTGTAATATTTTCTTTAACAAACAAAAACCTAAAACCAACCCACAGATGGAAAAAGAGAAAAGAATAAATAAAATAAATAGATTTAGAACGGAAAAAGCCGTAGATACAAATTTTGTTAGTGCAGAAGTTAAGAGGAAAAGATTAAACAAGATTGATAACCCTTTTAGAAAAGCAGAACGGCTAAGAACAGAAGACGACGGTGAACACTTTATAATTAAGTTAAGAAATAGAAATGTAAGGAAATATAAAAATCAGTTCAAAAGAAAGAAGTAACCAAACAGTTAAAATAAATTGAGTTTGCAATAAATCCCCAACAGCGAATTAGAACAGAATTGTTTACAAATTCAGAATTAAATATGACTAAGAAGCAAAGGCAATTGAGGGGCATTAAGGCCCTTGGAATTATAATTTCTGCAATGCTAATTTTGACCGCAACAGTCAACAGCCAAGGAATCGAAATAAACCGAATAGACAATGATATGGGTTATACTATAATAGAACAAGGAGTCGGCAATCAACCTACTAACTTTAGATATCATGTACTAACCATTAGTAAAACTTATTTGGACTTGACATATGATATCCTTCTGGAAAAATTTAACAAAAATAAATGCTATCAAACTGATATGATCAGGAATTATCTTTCGTTAGCAAACAAAGAAAAGAAAATGTTTTTTAACAGACACAAAAGAGGCCTTGC
This sequence comes from Lypha dubia, assembly GCA_947311025.1. NCBI lineage: Eukaryota > Metazoa > Arthropoda > Insecta > Diptera > Tachinidae > Lypha > Lypha dubia. The sequence goes on from OX371260.1 coordinate 75,448,846, forward strand.
CAATTTTGTAGGAAATGGATTAAGGTTCTTGTTTGGTACTATGGACAACCAAGACAGAGCTGAAATGCAGCTCGTAATAGAGGATTTTAGGAAAAATGCAATTTCGACTAACGAGTTTAACGAAATCATTGACCTTATTAACAACGAAACAAAATTAATATCAAAATTTGAAACTGAAACCCTTAAACTTCAAAATAAATTAACAGAAAGGGTTCTTTCGGATCTTTTCCTTGACAATGTAAAATTGTATTTGGAACATGTTCAAGATATTCAATTAGCCATGCAACTGGCACGAAGGGGAATAATAAATCCAAAAATAATAGACTTACCCACCATTACTACTCTCACCGACCTAGAGTTCGAAAATATTAGAACTACGGTTTGGTTAGATGAAGAAATTGTTTTCTTTGTACTCTCAATACCTACAGCATTCGATTCTGTCAAAAAAATTAAAATAATACCAGTGCCAGATAGGGATAGGGAAGAATTGGTGTTGGATGATGTTGATTATGTTAGGAAAAATAATATGATATTTGAATTTAAAAACAATAAGATTGAATATGCTAAAAATAACTGCATAAGAAACCTCTTTTACAATGTCAATTCAAAAGGAACATTGAATCCTTTATAGGCTTTGTTGAACCAAATATTATTGTAACAAAAAATTTAGAATTAACACAAATACAACAAAATTGTAATGAATTAAATGTAACAATTAAAAACAATAATATAATAAATTTATACAATTGTAAAATAAGAATAAGAGATTTTGAATTGGAAGTGCTACAAGTTAGGGAAAAATCTATCATGTTACCTAATGTTAAGAATATTGAAAACATTGTAAAACTAAATTTATCTCTGCCAATCTTAAAGAGGCACATTGAATATGTAAATGAAAAAAATGTAAACTATTTAATTGGTCTTCTAATTTAAATTTTTCTAATGTTATTTTTGATTATTTTGTTATTCGTTAAAAATTATAAAAGCAAGAGATTTTTAGGGAATGAAGAAAAGAACAATGAGGACATTGTGCCTTCTGAAGAGGGGAGGAGTGACATACACGAATCTCACATTAACATTCCGTAGAATTATAAATATTAATAATTATAAAAACCAACCTTATATTCTTTCTGTCTTTTTGTCACTTAAAGATTATTTAAGAATCAAATTTCATAAATTTATAATCAATAAATTTAAGTAGTATTGAAGAAGCGGTTTGTTTTAATTTTTCACTCATATGTATGTATTTCATTCAAATGTATGTATGTATGTATATACACATAAATTTATTTTTTTTATTAACCAATTTTGTTATTTTTCTTAGCATTTCATGATTTTTATAGTTCAAAATATTTTCCGTCTTCAATTATATTATGTCCATATGTATGTATGTATGTATGTACTTATCTCTGTAATTAGAAAAAAAACTAAAAAAGGTGTTTTTGTTCCTAGCTTCAAATACAATTGCCTCATTATTTTTGGAGTTAAAAAATTCAAAATTTTTATGTTTGAAAATATAAAAAACACAAACAATTCTGTTAAAAGTGATTAATTTTGTTTTGAATTGTACCTAAATGACATGAAACATATATACATACATACATATACATATGTATATAGGTATACCTATGAATACAAAAAACACTAAAACACACACAAAGCTGAGTACACGTATACATTAATAATTACATAAAAAACATGATATTGTCAAAAATAGCTGTGGTTTGTATGCATTTAGTGGTTATGCAGCAACAAAAATCATAGCGTAAACAAAAATGGCGGCCAAACATGTAAACAACTTTTGACAAGACCATGGGACTTATCATATTTTTGCAGATTATTTAACGGTCAAAACACAACCCTACAAAAAACCATATTCCTTCTTGCGCAGACCTGATTATTAGACCATGAATCGTACCTTGTTTAAGCAAACAGCTGCTTATACGTTTATTTATTGAAAATAGTTGAAACTGTTGCATTTGTTGGTACTTTTTTGATTTGTAAATGTTTTAATTTCATTTCTAACATTTCTAGCAACTCAGCGAAGAAAATCTTTAAGTCAAATAAGTACAATATACCCACACAAAAGTCGTCAATAATTTGCTTAAGCATTTGACATGCTTTTCGTTGATTTCTGACAGTAGCTTAAGCACATTGTAGTTAGCCCTTAATACTATATTTTTATTCATTTTTTATATTTTTGTTGTTGTTTTGTCTTCAAGTTTTCTTAGACAATTTGTCCAGCAAACATTTATTTACAGGTTTAATACAATGGTGCAAGTTGGTAAATATTTCATGCTTGTGAATGCTTTTGGCAATATGCAATGCCTCTTATGCTATAAAAGAGCCCAAACGTGCCGGCTCCCAAGACTTTGATTGGTTTAATATATGGATCTCCCAAATCCATTTTGATTTCATACGAATTTTTAAAAAAATTAAAACGATCCTTTTTAAATAATTTAAATTATTAATTAAATATAAGTAAGTATATGCATAAGCTTTTCGTAATTTTTAATGATTTTGAGCGATGTTCATATTAATTAAACAATTTCAAGAGCCTTTTTTGTTTTATGATTTTATGGCAATATGCAATGCCTCTTATGCTATAAAAGAGCCCAAACGTGCCGGCTCCCAAGACTTTGATTGGTTTAATATATGGATCTCCCAAATCCATTTTGATTTCATACGAATTTTTAAAAAAATTAAAACGATCCTTTTTAAATAATTTAAATTATTAATTAAATATAAGTAAGTATATGCATAAGCTTTTCGTAATTTTTAATGATTTTGAGCGATGTTCATATTAATTAAACAATTTCAAGAGCCTTTTTTGTTTTATGATTGTTATTTATTTATTATTTGTATGTATGTATGTACGCGTATGAATAGAATACGCCCCGAAAATTTAATGATAAACATACATACATAATTTAAATAAAATGATTGATGTTTTTGTTTCAAATATTTAAGGATTTCCTACAAGCATTTTTTGAAAAAATTGATCATATTCGAGTCATTTATGACTCCTCTGCGCGATTAAAATAAGCATATATGAGCTCATTTTCTGATCATAAATGTTTGTTTCCTCGGGAGAAAATGGTACCCTACCCGCGACTCTTCTTGGGGAGTCATTTATTACCCGATTTTCTGATCAGTTTCGAGTCATTTATGACTCATATTTTTAATTATTTGCGAGTCTTTTTCGAGTCCTTTTTTAAGTCTTATTTCTAATTATTTTCGAGTCATTTTTCATTCATATTTCTAATCGGTTGCGAATCATTTATGAGTCGTTTTTAAGTCGTATTTCTGATCGTTTACGAGTCTTTTTTGACTCTTTTTTTCAGTCATATTTGTAATCGATTACGAAAAGAAATATTTTTTGATTTAAATTATCAATTACTTCAGTTTATTAAAATTATATAAATTCAATTATTATTAAATTATAAAATAAATTAAATTATATAAATTAAATTATTATTAAATTTTATAATAAATAATAATATAAAAATGTTTAGTAAAAAAAATAACAGTAAAAGAAAGGAATTGAATTTATAAAGAAAGTAATAATAATAGAGGTATTCATAATTAGTCGTAAATTTTGTATAGTGTGTAATTATAACAGAATAGTGTTAGAAAAAAGTTTACACACCCGGTAGGCTTATTTTACAATTTGTTTTGTATTTTCAATTCGTTTGTTTGAGAAACAAACCGTCACGTGTTAGTCTTCGTTGGTTCGAAAATTGACGTTGATGTTATTTGACCACGTTTTGCACTCCCTGTATGTATACCTTTTTTGAAATTAGCTCTGCTTTAGTACTCTTAGGTTCTTTACTGTATTTAAAAGGAATTCGTATTAGCTCATTTGTTAATACTAAAATACCCAGATTTTGGCCAACTTCTAAAGCATTTCGAATGTTCTGTTCAATATATTGATAACGCTCTTTAGGATTTTCTGATGACAAAATATATTTGATTTGTTGACTAACATTGTCATTTAGTATCACCTGAGTTTTAAAATACGAGTAATTTACATGTGTATGTATGTAATTATGTATGTACATATGAAAAAGTTCTTACACAATTCTGGCTTCTAGTTAAGCGTCTCCAATATGTATGGTAATAGTAAAGAGCCCATGGTATCCTTTCTTAAATTTGTCATTTTAAAATATCTTACAAAAAATTTTAATAAGAATTAATTTAAAAGAAATTAAAGAAATTTAAAAATAAAATTTTATCGGTCTGAAGCAAAATTAAATTTAAAATTAATTAAATTAAAATGACAAGTAAATCCGAAAATTTATGGAAACTTTTTTTCGTTTAATACAAATAAAAATAACTGAATTAAAATCAGTTTTTCATCATCTAGATGAGCAAAATATTATTCATAAATAAATTCAAAACAGTCATATTTCAAACACCTGCATGATCCATTTTCGATTGCTGTACGTTTTGTTATTGTATTTTCAATCAATTACTTTTTAAGAATAAGCACGACTCATTTTCAAGTCTTTTTTCAAGCGCGCAAGTGATTAATCAGTTTTTAATCGTCAAAAGTACTCGAGGATGACTCAGTTAGGTGATTTTTGATAAAACAATCTTCCAAATGCTAGTAGGGTTTCATGCCAGATGAATTAGTCTCGTGTGTAAAAAAAAGAAAAAAATTGTGCGGCTTAAAAATTCATCTCGTGTGCGGAACAACAATAAAAACAAAAATTGTTTGCGTTTAGCATTAAACACATTCGCCACAGCAGACTACCGACTACCACCTGTCAAAATTAGAATACACGTGTGCATATGAGAATGATTATATTGAAGACAGCAAGGCAACACGGCAACAGGTTTTTGTCCATGCTAATTTTGTCGTGTAGTCGAATTAAATTAATTTCTATTGCTGATGGCCACAAAACCAAAACAGTGTTGACAATATAACAAAATTTGTAAAGCAAATTAGTGATTAGAAATATTTTTTATTGTAAAATAAAAAAAAAAATTTCAAAATTGAAATTATATAAGATATATGCATCAAGAATTTTTATTAGCTTTATTGTTATATAGAATATTGACTTGAGTCAAAAATACCAACCTTGTTAAAAAGTAAAAAAACTCACAGGGCTATAAGTTTTTACCTAAAAATTTTTTATTAGGGTATTTATAGCTCGTGCCCAAGCGGAATTTATATTTTTATATTATTATTATTACGAATAAAAGTAATTATTATTCGAACTTATACTGACGTACATAGGAAAAGTAATTTTATCAGGCTCAAGTTCAGGTTTATTGAATTAATGAAAATTCAAAATTCCTAAGAGTTTTTTATGTTAAAAAATATTATTATTTATATCCAGTCAGTTTTTAGCTCTCGTATTTTTTTTTTCGTATTCGATTTCTGTTGAAAACTGGTTAAATAGTTGATATTCTTCTCAATTAGTATCCACTTTACGAAAATTGTAAAGATGCACAATTGAACGCTGAAGAGAGGTGAGCGGCCTTGAAATCAGTACTGATACGTTCTGCTAAAAACTGATTGGATATAAATAATAATATTTTTCAACATAAAAAAACTCTTAGGAATTTTGAATTTTCAGTAATTCAATAAAACTGAACTGAGCCTGATAATATTACTTTTCATATGTACAAAAATTTTTTTGTATTTTTTTCGGCGCTCTCTCTTGATTCCGCAATTACGGGTTTCAAAACTTCAATATATTATTGATCATAAGTCCTACAATATAGAACGAATATAAACGACATAGGTATCACTTCAAAATGCTCTAAATAACTCATTTAATTCTTAAAATCATCTTTAAAAGAGCATAACTTACGTATTTCATCGGTGACAGATTTCAAGTATACTCCAAATAAAAGCATGGTAAGTTCTCTGTAAAAGTGAAAAGTCAGTTAAAAAAATTTTTAAATTGAATTTCACTCGCAATGGGTAAGTTGTTTTAAAAAAATTGTATACCAGTATAAAGGTATCTTAGAGAAGTTTAGAGTGATATCCACATTGCTTATATCCGTTCCATATTCTAGGAGTTATGGCCAATAAAAAATAAGTTTTGAACCCGTAACTCCGGAGCCAAAAGAGATCCATGAGATGAATTTTTTCTGTTTATGTCAAAGCGAATCCATACAAAGTAATGTGAGTGGCGAATTCAATTTGCCGTATTCAATTCGCCCCAACGAACTTTAAAAAAGTAAAAGCGCTAAATATGCACCACTGTAATATACATAAATGAATCGTTGCAACAATTCAGGATCAGCTGTTTACTGTGTAGCTGTCGTTTCCAAAATAATTAAGTAGCTGGCTAAACGGCTACAACGGTAGCTAGCAGCATTTGTGTTCGTGTAGTCTGCTGTGGCGAATGTGTTTATACCATTAAAAGAAACAAAAATGTTTCAAAAACAACAACAAAATAAACTTGACATACATATGTATGTATGCCTAAAATTTTTGTGGTCTTTTCTCTTGCTACTTCCCCCCACAGCATGACAAATGGTATGGTAATATCCACTCCACAAGTTTCCTGAGTATATCACCTTTTATAGAACTGGCAGTAACAAAATAATTTAAAACGAACTTCCAGTTTTTTACAACTCCTCGTATCATGAAAACGCAAACTTGGGACCCCATTGCATCCGTTCGTTCATATCCTAGATCGACAACACCATCTATATCATCTGCACATTTGTTATATGTAAAATTTTTCCTTATAGTTACTTCATCAAAAAGCAAAATACATTCTTTTTCAAGAGTTTGCATCTTTTGAACAGTGGCGGTCAGTGCATTATATATGCATAAATTGTTGCCTGGCTGTAAGTTTTTAATGCTACTCCATCTACTAAGAGATGAAGGATTCAGAAGGTTCAATTTCAGTATATTTCTTAAAAATAAGTAAGTGGAGTTTGATCTGTAAAATATACTTTGAGAAAAGCTTATCTCTTGATCTTTCCAACGCGCATTTGTCCCCCTATTTACCTTCATGAGTATTTTGCAAAAAGTTTTTTCGTTTGGATTTATATTTAATTTATCAACTTCGGCTTCAATCGATTTCGTATTCATCACTTTGCTTTCTAACGTTTTGATCCTCTTTTTTTAACTTTGGATTTTTTTCTTTAAGTGATGTTTGTCTTGCTCCACAGCTTTAAGTTTTTTAAACATTGTAAAATATTTTTTTCGGTAAAACTCTTCATTTTTACAACTTTTATAACAATTTATGCATAACGATGGTGATTCGGACCTTTTACGCTTACGAGGGGGAGTTCTGAATAGAGATACGGCAACATCCTCACTTCCAAAACACATTTCTTTTTCTATACCTGAGTCATCAGTCAAGTTTAGGGTTGGTACAGCATCGCGTTTCAAGAATTTCTTTCCTATATAATCGGACGAAAAGTGTCTTTCGCATATATATAATGTCCGCGATCTTTCCAAAAAACATTCCTCAAAATTGCACTTTTCTATCCACGCTTTAAGCAATATGTCATTATTATACGGAAAACGAAACATTTTTACATTTGAAACACTTCTTTTGGATATGCCACAATGAGGCAAACAACACTTACTGCCTTGTATAGACGATAGTTTCTTTTGTTTTATTTCGAAGGTTTTTTTATTTAGTTCGCTCATTAGGGTGTTATTTATTAATTAAATTAATCAAAAAGTTTTAGCAAACTGTTTTTAATTTCACTCACACTACTCTGTTTTAATCTATTTTCAAGCACGATACGTTCACTTGTAACTGCGATACTGAAATGAAGTTATAAGTTTTAAATGTAAACGCAAAATTCAAATAACGGTAAAGTAAAGTCTGTATGCCAGCTATGCATGGTTGCCAATGTAGCGGTTTTTAATGCCTAAAAAGTCGTTTTTTTTTGGCCCAGCGCATGCTCAAAAGCCCCCCCCTCCCCAAAATTTCCCTTTTTATATACTTACATATGTATATATATATACACAGATATACTATGTAGTGCCATCTCTGGTGGCACTAGGCAACTCCGGCATTCAATACTAATCTTAAGCAACCATGTATATTTTAAGTATATACTTATCTAGCGAGTAAGAAGAATAAAGGAAAGAACATCACTCTTGATATACCACCTAACGAGCTGAGTCATAACTTTATGAATTCACGGCATAACATGGCGACCGAGACGGCAGAATTTGCGAACGCAAAGTTTGTTAAATAAAATAAAATATAAGCTAAATTTAAAAAGGAAAAAGTGAAATAAGGAAAAATTAGATTACAAAAAAATACTGTAGCAAACTGAATTTAGAATAAACAAAACACAAAAGGCTACACATTTAGTAGTAGTAGTAGTAGTTCTTTCTTTATTTACAATAGAGTAAGTAAGAAATTACATGTGTGTGTATAAATCTTATTGTAGAAAAGAAAGTAAAGGAAGTATAGTTTGACAATGTTACAAAGAACGTCTGTCAATTAAACGTAAAAAAAAACTGTTGAAAACGATTTTACAAAGCTTTTAATTAAATTCTTGTATGAGAAGTTTTCTATATTTTAGAGATGAAGTTAAATACTGGGTCAATTTTTTCCAATCTGATGTGTTATCTCCGTTTAGAATTTGAATCATTTTCCGTTCATCCAATCTCGTGCTTCCAAAACAAGCCAACCGAAACTCTTTTAAGATAGGACACTCGCCTAAGAAATGTTCCATATTCTCTACAACCCGAAGATTACATAGCTTGCATAGCTTATCTGCCTCTGATGCCGAAAAAGTATTACCATTTAAAGAAATTAGACCACACCTTGCCTCAAAAATCCAAGTTATTTTCTCTAGATTTGTTTGACCTTTAAAATAGTAGTACGCTCTTGTATGGTCCAAATTTTTGTATATTCTAGAGCTTATTTCTTTGTGTGGAAAAAAAAACTTGCGTTCTGTATATTGGAAGATGTATGTACGTATAATAAGAGTTGGGAAGGAGATGTACACATGTATGTATGTAATTATAAAAAAAAATATATAAGAAAAATTTAAAGCAAACCATAAAAATAATTTTTCAAGAAAAAGAATACAAGTAACACAAAACAAACAAAAACAGTACAATAAAAACATACATACAATCAAATAAACTACATACATATGCGTGTATGTATGAAGATAAATATATGTATGTATATATAAACAAATATTAATGAACATATATATGGATATATGTACATAAACAAAGCTAAATGTAAATAAACATACATATGTACAATGTATGTCAGTTCATTCAAATTGTTTTTTTTACAATTTTATTATTGCAAGCATGGTACAATAAATAAGGTAGTCTTGTCCCTAAAACAAATACAACATCACAAAAACAACAGGCATTTTTTTAGTGTAAAAGCTTGGCTGTTGTCAAAATGTGATGTGTAAACAAAACAAAAATTAAATTAAAAAACACATTTGCATAAAATAAAAATATAAAGTTAAAATTTTTTACAATACATAAAACAAAAAGGTGTTGATAGATGTATGTATAAAATCAGGATGTGTCTTTTATTAGGGTACTAGGAAACAATTTCCTCCCTTTGCAAATGCATTTGTTTAAGGCTGGAGTTATGATAAATTAACTGCATCGAAAAGTGGAATTAGATCATAAGAGAATACTGCCCATATAAGTATACGTAAAAATTACCAGTAGTAGAGGCATTGGAGAAGAATGTTGCTTCATTAAAGGATATTTTTACAGGAAAGGTAAGAAAACAAAATTATATGTATGTATCGAAAAATTCCTAGTAAAATTTAAAGAAAGTATATGTATCCTCCTTTCCAGGATATTTTGTAACAACGCAATATTGAACGTATTGTAAATGCTGTTGTTGGAGCAACGGAAAATGTTAAAGATGGAAATGCACAATTCACGATTAGACTTTACCTTTTTTCCAGCATGTAAAATGCTTGATGGCAAAAAGTGAGAGCTATGTACATACATAAAAGAGAAGTTGGTGTGAAATTCCTAAAACAAATTTCGCTACATATGTATACTTCTCAGGCGCTTTTCTTTGGGTACTTGGAACAACTTTCCTTCCCCCCTTGCAAATTTGTTTTGCAGACACTACATACACGCATTGTAATTGATATTTTTAATTTTAATTAAATTTTAAAAATTTTTCACGCGTTTTTTTTTCAATTTCTTAAATTTTAATTAAATAAAAAAATGTCACAATATTTTTATAAAAACACAACGAAGTTTTGACAACAAAAAATCGATCAGCTGACGTCAATTTTAGCTAATGCGACTACCTGATAATTAATATACCTTGATTGCAAGTATATTCGGTTTTGACTATGAAAAGGAAAAAGTTAGTAAGTGAGACATCCCAGCGAACATAATAACATCTAATAGATGTCCAAGTTGCATAATAAGACAGTTCTTGCAGTAACGACTTGCGCAATGGCTAGACGACAATGTGACAACAATAGGAGCACTGAAAATTCTTTGTACATTAATAAAAATTTAAATTTGAAAATTTATGATAAATTCTCGCATAGCAAAATTAAGACAGTAATCCATAGATATGATGACAATATTATAAAATTTAGCATATATGCATATAAAAGATTTAAAAACTGCTGTGTGGACTTCGAATTTGTTAACGAAACACCAAGCTTAGGCTTCCTGCTTTCGAGGTTAGAAAACCAACAAACTCGGGATTTACCATGCAGAGTTACAAAAAAAAAAAAAAAAAAAACGATTTATTTTTCAAAACTTTTACCATAAAGGATCTAAAGGAACAGGGTAATAAAACATTAAAAATCTTAGAGATAATTCTTACTGAACCCATAGAAGTAATAACTGACGAGAAAAAAACAGCTGATTGATAGACATAAAGAGAGAAATAAAGTGTACTTTGATAAATTTTCAAAACCCATATTGTTGGAATTAAATAATGTTGTATATTTGCAAGAAGAACCTTATGACAAACACAATAGCATATATGACGGGCCTTATACTGTAAAAGAAATCGGAGGCACTAATGTTAAAATTCAAAAATATAACAATAAATACCGAAATTGTAAGCAAATAGCATTCATAAACATATATATATATATATAAAAATCATAAAACTTTATTATTATTAAAGTAAATTACTTTAAATACATCAAATAATCAAAAACAGAAAAATTAATTATATACAAAAAAAAAATTTAATATATACAAAAATATTGTATAAATATTCATCATTAATAATTAAACATAATTTTTATAAAAACAAAAAAAAAAGAAGAAAAATTAAAATATTTTTTCCTAATACGAAAATTAAAACAAAATTTTTTTTTTTCTCATATACCTATTATTAAATATATCTTTATATAAGACGGAATCCTACTTGGATATACAATTAAAAACAAAACAAAAATTTCTCCACATATATACCATTGAAAAATATTTTTTTGCAAATACTTAAATTAATTCCATTATTATAAAACCAACAAAATATTACATTAAATCTTTAAATTTGCTAATTTAAAATAAAACTTAAGAACAATATAAATATAGACTCTTAATTTTAATAATCATATTACTTTTACTCAATTACTATTAATCAAATTATCTTAACTAAAATTTCTTTTTTTTTCTAGTTTTAAAATTAAAAGGAAGAGCTTCAATTTAAAAAAAAAAATTTAAAAGAAAATAAATTTTGTTTATATGTTTGCCTTTGCTTCTTATTCATATTTAATTCTGAATTTGTAAACAATTCCGTTCTAATTCGCTGTTGGGGATTTATTGCAAACTCAATTTATTTTAACTGTTTGGTTACTTCTTCTTTCTTTTGAACTGATTTTTATATTTCCTTACATTTCTATTTCTTAACTTAACTATAAAGTGTTCACCGTCGTCTTCTGTTCTTAGCCGTTCTGCTTTTCTAAAAGGTTATCAATCTTGTTTAATCTTTTCCTCTTAACTTCTGCACTAACAAAATTTGTATCTACGGCTTTTTCCGTTCTAAATCTATTTATTTTATTTATTCTTTTCTCTTTTTCCATCTGTGGGTTGGTTTTAGGTTTTTGTTTGTTAAAGAAAATATTATAAGGTGTTTCTCCAGTGGTGGAATGAACTATATTGTGATTATAAGTAAACAATGTTTGTTCTATCTTTAAGTAATCCAACTCCTTATCGTTTGACGTGTTTATGATTCTTAACTTCTCATTCAATGTTTTGTGTAATCTCTCTATATCTCCTATTCCTGTTTTGCCTGTAGTGATTTCTAATTTAATTTTCAACTCCTCACACCATTTTTTTATATTTATATTATTCATTCCCTGGTCTTGATCTATCTTTAAAACCTTTGGAGGACCCATAGTGTTAAATACTTTCAAAAGAGCCTTTTTAGTTTCAATCCAATTCAGTGACTTTACTGGTTCAACTGTCGCGAATTTTGAATACAAATCTATACAAGTTAAATAGTATTCTTTATCCCATTGCCAAAAGTCTGTCATATATTTTTCTCTTGTTTCGTATACAGGAGGTGTGATTTTAAATGGCAATTTAAAATCTATATGGTCTACTTTACAACGATTGCAAAGTTCGCACTCGTTTATTATACGGGATATTTCTTTTATATAATTTGGGAAATAATATTTCATCTTAAATATTTTTACTATTTTCTCTATACCCTGATGCAATCCATTTAAATGGATAACTAAAATTTTTGTCTTAAAATCCGGGTAGATACACAAATTTTCCAAAAGTCTGGTCGATCTCAAGACTCTATTTCTTCCATTCAAAACAATTTGGACATAAATTCTTGGGAATTCGATAAAATCATTATCATCTGGCATATAAAGAGCTATATTTTTATTTAGTAAATAAGTTTTAATTATTTCCTTCATTGATTTGGTATTTAGATCCTTGTATACAATTGAAGTAACATTATTGGAAAAAATCTTTTTTTTAAAGATTTTGTTTTGATTACCTCTGATAAGTTTGATTTGATTTTTAAATATATTTAAGGGCTTTTCAGTTATTGATATATATGCGGAACTATCTTCGTCAGCCGAGTGCGTTGTTGCGGTTACAGAAGAAATTTCCTCTGTTTCATCTACTTCATCAGTAAACTCGTTATTTTCTTCAATCTCTTCATTGAAATTACAGTTTTCTCTCCTTATACGAGAAAGTGCATCTGCAACATGATTTTCCCTTCCAGGAATATGTTTCATCTCTAAATCAAATTCATTTAGTTTTATTTTCCACCTTTGTAGTTTTTGGTTTGGCTCTTTAAGATTTTGTAACCATTGTAATGGTTTGTGATCGCTATTGATCAAGAATCTTCTGCCATACAAATAAGGGCGGAAGTATTTTGTCGCCCACACAATTGCAAGCAACTCCTTTTCTGTAACTGAATAATTTAATTCATGCTCATTAAGAGTTCGGCTTGCGAAACAGATTGGGTGTCTGTTCTGACTCAGGACGGCGCCCAGGGCGATATTAGAAGCGTCTGTTGTTAAAGTAAATTGCTTCTCATAGTCCGGGAAAGCTAAGATTGGATCATTAGTAATTAAAAGTTTAATTGTGTCTACTGCATCAATAAAACTCTTGTCTGACGAATTCACTCTATTGCCCTTCTTAAGGCATTGAGTTAAGGGTTTTGTTATTTTGGATAAATTTTAGATAAAATCCAGCCAATCCCAAGAACTGTTTAATTTCCCTTTCAGTCCTAGGAACTGGATATTCGAGGATAGCTTTTACCTTATTGGGGTTTGGCTCTATACCATCAGGTGTGACAATATGTCCCAAAAAGGTTGTTTCCCTCTTCAAGAATTCGCTTTTGTCAAGCTGTACCTTTAAGTTGGCATCTGAGAGCCTTCCAAACACCTTTTCTATTGAGCTAATGTGCTCTTGTAGAGAAGTGCTGAAAATAATTATATCGTCCAAATAGACCAAACAATCCTTTCCTACAAGATCTCCCAAAATTGTATTCATCAATCGTTGGAAGGTTGAGGGGGCGTTTTTAAGGCCGAATGGCATTCTTAGAAATTCGTAATGCCCGGTATGGGTGAAAATGCTGTTTTTCTTCTATCCGAATGTTCCATTTCGATTTGATGGAACCCTTTAGTAAGATCTAGGGTAGTAAAATATAAGCATCTACCCAATTTATCGAAAATATCGTCCATAATTGGTATCGGATATTTATCGTTAATGGTTATATCGTTTAATTTACGATAATCAACCACAATACGCCATTTTTGTCTTTTAGACGCATCCAGTATTTTGGGTACAACCCAGATCGGTGCTGAATATGGCGATTGACTATGTTGTATAATATTCTGGTCTAATATTTCTTGGATTTGCTTATTAACCTCTTCTCTGTGGACTTGAGGGTAACGGTAAGTTCTACAGTATATTGGATCTTCGTGGACAGTATTAATTTTATGCTTGACAACATTAGTGAAGGTTAACTTATCTCCTTCTCAAAAAAAAATATTGTTATATTTCTTTAACAATCTTTCTAAGTTTGTGAATTCCTCTCCACTGAGGTGTTCCAATTTAAATATTGATTCATTGTACTTGCCATCAATGCAACTCACCAATTCTTGATTATTAATTTGCGGAATACTAGTTCTTTCACTCTCAAATTGAGGTTTTCCCATTTGATCGAACCTTACATCAGAACTAACATTTTTATTAACTGGAAAACTTTCAAAATCTTCTTTTTCCTTTTGATTTTCATTCAAAAATAAATATTTAATATTATTTAATCTTATGAATCCCATGGGGATATATATTAAAGCATTTAATTTTTTCAAACTGTCAAAACCGAAAAGGCCGTCATAATTATTGCCAAAATCGAAAACAAAAAATAATAGTATAGCATTTTTTATAGGACTAAAAATTGCCTGTGTCTGATCAAGAACTATATTTCCGGTAGCAGTTTTAACGCAAATGGGATTTACCTTTATCAGGGGAGTTAGAAATCGTTTAGGTTTTATTATGCTGATTGACGATTCCGTATCAACCAGAAATCTATAATTTTTGTTATTTATTCTCATTGCGATGGAGAGAAGTGATTGGAGGCTATGGAGTGAAAATTTTCCACTTCCATTGGAACTGGCACTCCGAATCTTCGCAACCTAGACTGGTTAGAATCCTGCTCCCTCATTCGTTTTGGATTTGGAATATTATTTCGATAATTGCCATCAGGATTCCGGAAATTATTCTGATAATTACGATTTTGGAATCTATTTTGAAAATTTTGGGAAGGGTTTTGGAAATTGTTCCTGGGATGTGGTTGAAAACTGCCTTGATAATTATGATTCCGGAATCCATTTTGAAAATTTTGGGAAGGGTTTTGGAAATTGTTCCTGGGATGCGGTTGAAAATCATTTCGTGGAACTTGGAAAGGTGGTTGAAAATTACGAAATTCACTCATCTGCGGGCGTACATTATTCCGTGACAGATTCCTTTGATTATTGGGTTTAAAGTAATTGTGGGTGTTATTTTCAATTTCATTATTTTCTCTGAGGATCCTAATCCCTGATCTAAAATCGGTCACTAATTTAGCGTTAAGCAAAGCCACCAGATGAATGGGTAATTCTTTTTTCAAAACATTCAAAGCATTAAAATTCACTTCATTTCTAAAAAATAACTTTCTTTCCTACGTTTCGCTACATAATTCGATTGGATCCTTTATTCCACAAACCAACCTATTGATTTCATCACAAAAGATTTTACAATTACCTTTAAATTTAATGTTGCTAATACTTAGAATTAACTGCGGTATTGGTTGATGTTCTCCAAATTCGTCAATCAAAATTAACTATAATATTGCCCAATCAGTCGGCTGCTCTCTCCTCACCACGTCCAAAGCTCCGTCATTCAGAGTCCTCAAGATAGTGTTAAACAAAAGAACCCGATCATCCCGGGGCATTGCTGTGATATTAGGTATTATACTTTCGATACTTCTTATATATACTCCCACTTTATCTTTTTCTCCAGTAAAAGGATGCACCATTCTTAGGTTCTGCATGATAAAGTTCCTCTGTTGCTCTACGTTGACGTTGTTATTCATGTTGTTGTTGTTATTCATATTGTTCTCGTTATTGATGTTTAGATTCTCGAGATCGTTGATAATCTCGTCCATTAACAAACTCGTAAAATCTTCAAACCAGAATTGTATCACTTATGTAGGTTTTTCTTTTAATACAACCAGTTTTACTTTGTTTTAATTAATATAATTTTCTTTTAATTTCCACACGGATTTAACTTTTTATCAAATATTTAGGAAAAAAAAAATTTTTTTCTTTGTCCCTTATTTATTTTACTCTATGTGATTTTATTTTTATAATTCACTAGTAAACGGGTAAGTTCGTTTAAGGATCTTTTTCGTAGATCCCACCGACTGCGCCAGTGACAAATTAAAACAAACCGCTTCAATTTGGAGTTGATGTAAAACTGAAAAATACTTTATTAAAAATCTCTTATGCTACTTAAATTTATTGATTATAAATTTATGAAATTTGATTCTTAAATAATCTTTAAGTGACAAAAAGACAGAAAGAATATAAGCAATATGATTTCTTAAATGTAAACAAAACCTTTGTTTTGTTTAGCTAGCAATAATTTGATTCTTAAATAATCTTTAAGTGACAAAAAGACAGAAAGAATATAAGGTTGGTTTTTATAATTATTAATATTTATAATTCTACGGAATGTTAATGTGAGATTCGTGTATGTCACTTATGTATATACATACATACATACATACATATGCATGAATTATTTAATATGTTAGTTTAAAATAAACTCTATAAAATTTTTGGATGGAATATTCATTTTTTAAAATGAATAAATGCATTGAATAAAATAAAAATTTGATCCAGTTCATAAAATAAGAAGAAAAAATTTATTACATCAAAAAATGTTTGATAATAAATTTCTCTGAAAATTTGTCATTATGCTGAATAAAGTTGCTTTTTTTTCCTTGAAATTGTTTTAAATAAAAGCACTTATTTGAATTAAATTACGGTGCATTTCAGGAACCATACTTCGTAGAATCTCCTAAGTCGACTTAAGATATTTTAAATATGATAATCTTTTTTTCCGGTCGGAAAGAAAATTTAACAGCTCATTGAAAGAATTTAACGAAGTACACACAAATGTATACATAGTTCATATATCAGAGCTGTAAAAGAACGATTCAAATCTGATTTTTAATTCACAATGATTTAGAGAAAATATAAATAATTTATTTGCTCAAGATGTGAATTGAATTGAAACAAATGGATTCCTAAAGAATTAAAAATTCTAGCATGCATTGAAATTATTAAAAAAAAAATACTTGAATTAAAGAGTGAATGAATTCAACATGAAACAAAGTCTTAAATTCATTAATTTTATTCTCAAAAAAGAATTGAATTATAATTTGAGTATATTGTCGATGATTTAAGGGAAGTGTTTTTACATTTAAGTCATTTTCGATTCACTGTTTTAATTGGGATTAACATCATAAAACAAAAACTGTTGTACGATTTAAAGTCGCTATTTTTGTTCGTGAAAGTCGTCATGTACTTTGATTAGGTAAATCGAAATTTATAAAAGTAAATAGCTTTCGCGCAAGCCAGTAGTAATATTTATAAATGATATGCCCAATATATTAGAGAAATGTGAAATAGTACTTTATGCAGACGATACCCTAAAATTTACGGAAGCGGAAAATGAAGAGCAATGCCAGTTTAACCTAACCCACGATATAAAAAATGTAATGAATGGCTAAAAATTAATAAATTGAAATTAAATGAAAGTAAAATTAAATTAATGGAATTAAATATGGACAGTGATTTAGTAATAAAAATTAATAATATAGAAATAGAAAAAGGAAATAGTATAAAGTACCTCGGTTTTGTTATAGACAAGAACTTAAAATTTAAAGAACATATCGAATCTATGTTGAAGAAAATTGGCAATAAAATCATGTTTTTTAAAAGATTGCGAAATTAACTATCTATAATAACCACAATAAACATTTACAATGTAATAATTAAACCACAATTTGAATATGGATCCACAATATTATATACATATGTGCTGTACAAAAACCCAAACAAAAATACTTCCAAAATTACAAAGTAAGGCAATGCGATCCATTTTAAAATGCAACCGATACACATCAATTCAAATTATTTTAACCACACTACATTGGCTAAATATAAAAACGACTGGAACTGAACACTCAAAATTTTATCCAAAAGATAAAGATCTGAGACGCACCTAAGTATTTACATATGTGAACAACTTGAATATGTTGGACTATTACAACCGTATTACCTCAGAACTGCACAAGACTTTAGACTACAGCGAGTGTTAACTAACAGCCATACCTAAACAAGAGCGGAAAGCGGAACGTTTTCTACCGCCTAGCGTTAACGCTGAAATACCATACCTAAACAAGAGCGTCAACGCTTTGTCATAAAAACAGGGTTATTACAAAATATATAACAACCCTGATTCTAATAGTATACTCATAACCTAATAATACATGCATCTCTACAACAAACACAACAAAAAAATTCCTCAGAAGTCAAAAGTATAAATGTGTATGTGTGTATGTTTCAACCTGTGACAAAAATATAAATAAAAATTATTCATTTAAATACGAAAAAATAAATACAAATCAAAATTAAACACTTGAAATAAAAAACAAGTAATTTACAAGAATTGTCAGCTGGGCTTGTAAGACTACCTTATAGTCATTGTATCATGAGTGCTTGTCTTTTGCAGCTAACTTCACTATTAAACGCGTTGTCAAAATCGGATTTTCCAATTGCAAAACTTTGCCGCCGCGTTATTTCGGGATGCTCCATACAAATTGTAGGGGCATGAGAACTTTTGACAGCTAAAAAACGCTTGCCGCTCTTGTTTAGGTATTGCTGTTAGTGTTTTATTGTTCGTAATACACAAAAAGAGAACATTTTGCTTTGAGTGTAAGCAAAAAATTTTAAAGCGAGACCTTACTTGCTGATCGGCGACTGTTTTGATTTACTTTGACGAAATGATAACAAAGCAACAACCGAACGTTAATTATCATAAGCTACGCGAAAATGCTTATAGTATACGTGTGTCGACGTCGCGCAAACAGAATTTTCTTGCTATACACGCGTGTATAGCATTTCAAAAAATGCCCTTCACTGTTTTATAATGTGCTTTGCAGCGTTGTCAACTTTGAAATTTCAAAAGGCACCAAAATGGAGAAAAAAACGCGCCATTTAACAAAAAACGCACCAAGTTCAGATTATTTTTTTTATTGAATTACATAATTTTGCGTCTTTACAACATTTAACTTTAGCCCAAAATTCTAATGTTGATATAATATTGAGCCAATGCATGAAGTGAATCATTCTCCACCCTTTTTCAATACTAGATAATATTTCGACATCGTATTCAAATGGGATAAAACATTTTGTACAATGCTGGTTGTTGATGTCGGTTGTAGCTAAATTGGCTTAAAGCTGCAATGTGTTTCCGTTTTCCAGCATGCCGAATAAGGTTGGATATTTAAAGTTGATATCGCATTTTTAATGAAAACATCTTGCTTTTGTGTTAATATTTGGTCAAAGCCGAATCCATTGCTTAAAATCACATTGTGATTCCCAAATCCTTTTGTATTTCGCTTAGGATCTCCTTTTTTAGACTCCATTCTTGACACTAACTTTAAATATTTCTTTTAGTAAATATAAATTTTATTAATTTTAGTGTTACAACCCTTTATATTAACGAACAATGATCGGAAGTCTCAAGAATACTTTGTTTTTGCTAAGCTCTTTAACAGACTTGACAACAACTTTTACGACAAAAAACAATTATGTATGTACTCTGAAAATTTAGAAGGGACAACAAATTTCTTATAATGATATGTTACAAATTATCTATAACAACAAGACGGTTTAACGGTTTTTGTGAATGCGTTAATGTGCCTCTTAAACATCATTAATGGTTGCTCTTATTATGGTCTGGAAAATTGAATGTAAAAATTGTACACAAATTGAATGAGATGGTATTGAAACAGTTGTACATTTTGTACAAAATTCTTTTTTCTCATACTGAAACAAAAATTGTGTTTAATATGATTTGGAGCCACCCAAAATTAAAAAACGCAACAAAATTAAAGAAAAAGCGCACCACGCACCAACTCAGATATTTTTCGCACAAAACATTTAGAAAAGCACCAAAAAAGGTGCGAAACGTACTAAGTTGACAACGCTGGTGCTTTGGTAAAGAAATAACTATTTGAGTTTGTTGATTAAGCGCCATGGCCACGTATCAAATTGGCTTAAAAACCAAGGGTTTTTTGATTGTGTTAGTAAAAAAAAACTCTCACGTATATTTCCATGTGAGTTTGACGAAAATCAAAACAATTTAGATATTCACTGCCGTCGATACTGTAATTTGAAGCAAATTTGATGTGTTGCTGCGTAATTACATCAAATCTCATTTTTATTTAGTTTGCGCAGCGACAATATCGTACGCGGAAAATTTGATAGCGCAATAAATAAAAAATGGATGAAAAAAATTTCATACTGGAATTAATTAAATTTTATCGCTGTTTGCCTGCTTTATGGAGAGCAATTAAAAATAAACCAAATGTTGAAAAAAATGTAAATGTTATGTTATATTTATTGAATTAAAATTAACAAAATAAATTTAATTATTTTCATAATAACTTAATATAAAGGCTGTGTAAGTCAATCGCATATAAAAATATAAGGTAATTGATATTATAAATATTAATAAATAAAATTAAGAAAATTTTGTTAGCAAAAAATATTTTGCGACCAAAAACAACACACGTTCTTATCATTCAAAAATAACTTTCAAATGAAATTTGACGGCATGAATTTGACACGTTGCTGTGTTAAGCAAAATAATATTTACCAACACATACATGTTATTTGTCAAGCCAATTTGATACGTGGCCATGGCGCTTTAAGGCCTATTTAGCCGACGGTTGAAATCGTAGATGTAAGCTAAATGTTGATGTAATGTAAGAGCCAACATTTTTGTAGTTATAGAATGCTTAAAAACGTGTCACGTGACACATGAATGTGCAGACATGCATATGTATGTACATACATACATAAAAAGAACAGAAATTCTTATTAAACATATTAAATCATATTTTTCTGTTCTTCTCCGAAATCTTGTGCCCCGGAGAATTGTTATTGTTCATTTTCCTTCACCAGTAGTGTTAATTTCTTGTCGTCCATTGCAACTTTTTATTACTTTGAAAATTATAAATAAAATACAAAACAGCTGTTCCAAACGTTGATGGAAGTTCCAAATTTTTACATTATTTGTGATTGTTCGGAAATAGTACGATATTATTTAAAAGGTACCGAATCATATTATTACACATTTTATTGTAGTGAATTTGATAATTGGTTAAATTATAGTTTAACATTCATATCTATAAATGTATGTACATCATTGTTTTGATTATTAGTGTTACTTACTATTTAAAGGATTTCTCTTTGTATACTTGAATGTATGTATGTATATATGTATGTACATAAGTACACTATACATGAAATTACAAAGTAAGCATATCAATTTATGTATGTGCATACATACAATTTTAAAAATTTTGTTTTTGTTTTAAATGTAATTTGTACGAAAGAAAATTCGTTCGACATCATGTGCAAGACAGTTATTATATAAAAGATTTTTTTTTTTGTATACTTGAATGTATGTATGTATGTACATATGTATGTACATAAATTGATATGCTCACTTTGTAATTTCATATATATTGTTCTTATGTACATACATACATATATACATAAATACATTCAAGTATACAAAGAGAAATCCTTTAAATAGTAAGTAACACTAATAATCAAAACAATGATGTACATACATAGATATGAATGTTAAACTATAATTTAAACAATTATCAAATTCATTACAATAAAATATACATAAGTATAAGCACAAACGATCGGTACAGTCTCTTGCTAGATATTGAAAAAAAATTATTTAGAAAACTTTCTTTACTCAATAAAGCATGCATGTGTACATATTTAACAACTAAAACTAGTCAAAACAAAAAAAGTACCAACAAAGGACTTCTGTGCCCCATTGCAATTCACAATAAAACATCCCATCACTGTCTACAATTGTCACGTAACCTCGTAATGAAATTCTATTTTCTGCAGGTTGGTACGTTACGGCAACATATCACTTCAGTCAAGTAAGTATTTTCATAGCTTTTGCATATAACAGAAGCAATCAGCTGACACATCGGCATTTACATTTCTAGAGTTACGGTCGGCTAAAGCAGCCTTTAGGCTTTTGCAAAAGTACAAAAAACAAATACTTAAATACATTCTCCTTTTTTCGTGTATTTGTTTTATTATACCCTCTCTTTACTATACCTTCTTCTGTTCAGCATTATAAGAAACAAACACAATAAATACTGTTTCTGTACGAAATAAATACAGCAAGTATTAAAGCATGTAAGAACTAAGCATAATAAGAACCAAGCACATTAAGTAAAGACAAGCACTACTTAAACTATTTACTAAAATACTCGAGTATTTTTGTAAGTTTTATTTGGTTTGTATGAAATTTCTCTTTTATTTAATTTGATGTTAAGATCAAATTATCAACATATCAATAGTTGTATATACTTAGATAGGTATGTACTAGGCTTTTGCACTAAGTACATTTAAATTCAGAAACATTTGCTTTTTTAAAAATTCTCAGAGTAAATCCAAGTACAAAAGGGGATCAAAGCAAGTAAATACAAAACGAAAAAAAACAAACACAACATTTATTCTCTTTATACGCTCAGAGTATTTGTATTTACTCATTCTTATTCACTATAAGTAGAGTAAATTAAACATTTTTTTTTGCTAATATTCTGTAAGTATTTTGCAAGGTTCTTATTTTACCATGTGGGTATTTTAAGCATTTTCTTGGTTTTTATTTTTAGCATTAATTTAGCAGTTAATTTTATGAAATATACATATATACATATGTACTATTAGGACCAGCACTCAGGGGATGACCCCTACGTATGCAAAGCATTGAGCCGGAACTAGGAAAATAGGTTTTGGGAAGGAGGATAAAGGGAGTAGTGTTTGTGGACATTCGATTTAAACACTGACACACTGAAAGTGGCAGGAAAGACCTCTGCGGGGAGTTTATTCCACATACGAACAGTACGGCTAAAGTACGAATTCTCTCTGTAATGCGTAGTTCGGTTCACTGGCATATCGACCACAAAGGGATGTGCTCTTGATGAAGAGCGTGTTGTACGTGAAAAGTGACGGGTTTCGGGAACAAGTTCCCTGATTTCATTAGAGCACATTCCGTTGTAGTAGCGATAAAACAACGAAACACAACCAACATTGCGTCGATGCTCCAGTGAGTCAACAGAGTTGGCTACCCTGCTGTCACCGATAAGCTTCTTCGCCCTATCCTGTACGCGGTCGAGTAACTTCAAAATAGATTTTGAAGCACCGGCCCATACATGAGAGTTGTATTCCATTTTCGGTCGGATAAAGGTGGTATAAATACTAAGGAGATCAGATGGAGTGAAGTATGTCCTACACCGTCTTAAAAAGCCGAGGCACTTGAATGCTTCTTTTGAGACATGAAAAATGTGATAATTCCATCGAACATCACAATGTATTTTCATGCCAAGAACATCAAGAGCTTCTGATTCCTCAATATCTATACCATCCATATTTACAGATGGAACAGCATGACCGGTCATACGTCTGTGTGAGAGCATACCACATTGGGTCTTTCGTGCGTTAAAATTGACCCTATTAGCATGACCCCAATTTGAAATTGAAATGAGATCGCGATTTAGCGTATCATTCATATTTTGCCGCATTGCCCGGATCTCCGACGGGTTAGGCCTGTTGCTGAATGAATACGAATGAACTAAGCTGCTGTCATCTGCAAAAGAGTAGATAGGGTTGGAAGTTTGACGTAGAAGGTCATTAATAAAAATAAGAAAAAGGGTAGGAGAAAGAACGGAGCCTTGCGGTACCACCCCTGAATTTATCTTGAACTCCTTTGATGAGACCCCATCTACAACAACTCGTATAGTGCGGTCTCTGAGAAAGCTCGATACAAATCGAGTGAAGCCATCACCGACACCAAAAGCAATCAGTTTTGACAGAAGTGCTCCATGCCACACTCTATCAAATGCCTTGGAAATATCAAGAGCCACCACTTTACTTTCGCCAAAGTGATGTATGCTATTACACCACTTCTCCGAAAGGAAAGCTAGTAGGTCCCCCGTAGAGCGGCCCTTACGGAAGCCATACTGCCGGTCGCTAAGTAAACTGTTGAGCTCTAAATACTTCACAAGATGGAAATTCAACATACTTTCCATTACTTTGGAAAGCGCAGAACAAATTGCAATTGGGCGGTAATTTTCAGGGTTGTTGGCCTCTCCCTTTTTGGGGATCGGCGTTACACTGGCAACCTTCCAACACTTTGGAAATTCACCAGCATGGTACAAAGTGCTGAACAGGCGTGCCAATGGACGTGCTAACGTCGAAAAGCACTGTTTCAAGACCAGTGCTGGAATACCATCCAGCCCAGGAGACTTGTTTACGTTAAGCTTCGCTAAAACCTTTTTAACTGCACGCGCTCGAAAGAATATTTTTGGCATAGTTACAGATACTCCCTCGAGAACGGGTAGTGGCTGACTGCTTTCCGGCAAGTGAGAATTTCTTGCGAACATTTCAGCCAGCAGGTTAGCTTTATCAACCGGGTCAGTGAATACATGGTCGTCCTTTAAAAGAGGTGGAATTGAGGAACTAGCATTATCCTTGACTCTTTTAACGAATGACCAAAAGCTCTTGCTACCCAGTGGAGCATCAAGAACTTTAGTGCGAAGGCGCTGCTCGTACAGAGCTTTTTCGCGCCTTAGTACTCTGGCACATGAAGATCTCGCCTTTTT
This sequence comes from Lypha dubia, assembly GCA_947311025.1. Lineage (NCBI taxonomy): Eukaryota > Metazoa > Arthropoda > Insecta > Diptera > Tachinidae > Lypha > Lypha dubia. The sequence goes on from OX371260.1 coordinate 75,473,769, forward strand.
GCGCAGCGAATTAGTAACGTCGTTTTTATTATTACGCCAGATACTAAATGCTTCCTCTCTGGATCTGATTGCATTTCTGCACGTCTGATTAAACCAAGACTTAACTTTCGGTTTAATCAAAATTTGCTTAGATGGAATGAAAGTTTTCATTCCTAGCAAAATGATATTTTCTACCATTTTCGTCATGGCATCGACGTTATTGTCTAGAAAGCATAGCTTCCAATTAAAATGCCAGAAAAATTCGTTGAGCTCAGCCCAACGCGCCTTTTCGTACATATATTTTAAACGCCTCGTAGCTGATTGGGAGACGTTGCGAAGATTAGAGAACGAAAAGGTGGCGGAAATGGTACAATGATCCGAGTTACCAAGAGGTGCATTAACACTCACTTCGTACTTTTCAGGGTGCGAAGTGAGAAAAAGGTCGAGAGTGTTGTTATGGTGCCCTTCAACACATGAAATATGTGTTGGCTCATTTCACTAGTTGCGCAAGGGCATTATGCGCGGCGAAAAGCTCAACATATTGGCCTTCTGGGGTTGTGTGGCTCGAATGGTGAAGCCAAGATGAGTTGTGAACATTGAAATCACCAGCAACGACAATTTCACTGCTCGGACAGCTCTCAAGGATCTTCAAAATTGAATCGGAAAGGGAATCGAAGTTGGATAAGGTTTTATCCCTTGCCGCGTTTGGACTTCTGTAAAGAAACCCGAAATGTAAATAGTGTGTCCTGATTTTGAATTTAACCCAAAGAAAGCTAAATTCAGGATCAGACGTGCCTAATGGTTGCTGGCACTGGTACACAACTTCATTACGTATGTATATTGCGAGACCCCTGTGTAGATTAAAAAGCGATAGGAGGTGATAACCAGGTATATGAAAATCCTGTGGATCAGAGTCTTCAGACACCTGGGTCTCACATAAGGCGAAAACATCCGGCCGATGGAGACAAATGTGAGCATACACAGAGAAAAAATTCGACCTTAGCCCCCTAATGTTACAGAAGTCGATTCTAAATTGACCTACCATAAAAGCATGTAAAATTCAAATCGGACGTTCATTTTGTGATGCTGATACCAATGATATTAATTGCTGTCGTTAGAGTGTTCAGTGACCAGTGTTATGCCTTCGTCAATTAACAGTCAAACAGCAACTAACACAAACGGCATCAGCATAACAAATGGTTTTTTTTTTTTAGGAAAAAAAAAATGGAACGGCTGACACTAACTAGAGCCATAAAAGCCCTGGGCTGGTCATTTATTATAATTAATTTTTTATTTATAATTATATATTATTTTGTGTCACGGGGTCCGCACTATTCACTGTGCCAACACTGTTGCCCGTTAATTATTGTTTTTGAGTTTTGTTGTTATTGGTTTTTTGAATGTAATATTGGAATGTAGCTTTTTTTTATTTTTGTTTTTGTTTTTGTCTCACTAATATGTTCTAGTAATGAATTTCATCATAAAAATGCATGTAAGCAATTTAGTGTTGATTTTCAACTAGCATTAGTGCTATACAGACTGGGGGCCTCAGGGGAAAGTGCAAGTATTCGTAAAATAGCAACACTTTTCGGTATTGGAGACGGGGGCACTATCCAAAATATAACAACGAGAGTATTGCGAACGTTTCTGGAACTCCAAAAACAGTTTATTTTTTGGTCCGATAGAGCCGAAAGAGCGCAAATTGTGAAGGAGACATTTAGCGAATTACCTTTCTGTATTGGTTATGTAAGTAGATGGCACAGAATTTAAATTGGCCGAGACACCTATTCACAACCCTTTGGACTACTTTTCCCGAAAGCATATTTATTCAATAAAGGCACAGATGTGACCATAACTTGCGTATTCGTCATCTGTCTGTTGGAGCTCCTGGCAGTGTTCATGATGCTCGTATCTATTCTTCGTGTCCTTTAGCTATAAATTCATTAAATTATTTTTTAAAAAACCAGTGGATTGCTGGTGATTCTGCCTATTCTTTGTCCAATACAGTTATTACACCATATAGAACAAATTCTTCAGCTATGACTCCATTTAAACGCAAACAGTTTAATTTACGTCACAGCAGATTTCGAGTTCGTGCTGAGCATTGCATTGCATTGGTTTATTAAAGGAAAAATTCGGAAGTCTAAAAGAGTTTCGACATCGAATTTCTAATGCAAACAATAAAAGGCTTTGTTCCCAGTGGATAATAGTTGCGTGTATTATACACAACATCTTAGTTTGTGATAAAGATAATACAGGGTGGCCCAGAAAGACCGAAGTGGTGTGAATTCCTTATAACTTTTTTATTATAATTTTTTTTTTCTTTTCTTTTCAGTATTTTGTAAAGAAGACTTGGATAATTTATAATGGAGCAATACACAATTGAACAACGTGCCCAAATTGTTGAAATTTACTTTTCAAATCAACGGTCCATTGTGTTGACTCAGCGTGCATACCGTCGTCAATTTAATGTGCGGGTTGCACCCTCTCAGTCAACAATAAACCGTCTGGTTGCAAATTTTCGAGAACAAGGAGCAGTAAGGAACCTTCCTGGTCCCGGCAGACACCGAACTGTCCACACGGCTGACAATATTCAAGTGGTACAGGAGAGTATTCGGGAGGATCCAGAAACATCAACCAGAAGACGTTCGTCACAACTGGGCCTCTCAAGAACGTCGCTGCAGCGAATTTTGCACACCATAGGATTGTTTCCATACAAAATTCAACTTGTCCAAGAATTGAAACCAACAGATTACCAGCAACGACTTGACTATGCAATTTATTTCCAGCAAAAAGCACAAGAGAATCCAAATTTTATTCATAACTTAATAATGAGTGACGAAGCCCATTTTCAATTAAATGGGTTCGTTAACAAGCAAAACTGTAGGATATGGGCTACGGAAAACCCGAGAGTACTTCATCAACGACAATTGCACCCAGTTAAGTGTACCGTTTGGTGCGGTGTTTCTTCAGAAAGGATCATTGGCCCATTTTTTTTTGAAAATGAACAAGGTGTCGCCATTTCCGTCAATGGTGATCGATATCGGGCCATGTTGCAAAATTTTGTAAGGCCAGCCGTGGAAAACCATCCGCAAATATGGTTCCAGCAGGATGGAGCCACAGCGCACACTGCGAGGGCCACAATGACTCTTTTACGCGACATCTTTGGTGAAAGAATAATTTCTCGTAACAGCAATTTTAATTGGCCTCCGCGTTCCCCGGATTTAACCGCTCCAGACTGTTTTCTTTGGGGCTATTTAAAAGGAAAAGTTTATGTTAATAAGCCTAGGACTATTGAGGAGTTAAAAACCAATATTCGAGAAGAAATTAACAACATACCACCGGAAGTTTTGCGAAAGGTCATGGAAAATGTGTTGGAAAGAGCACATTTGTGCGAAGCAGAATATGGCCACCACTTGCGGGATATCATTTTTAATAACTAATCCAAAAATATTCCCCATAAATTTAATGTATTTAAAAAAAAAAAAATTAAAAAAATATCTCTTAAATAAAAAGTTATAAGCAATTCACACCACTTCGGTCTTTCTGGGCCACCCTGTACATTACCTTCAACTGAGTTAGTTTCTACCAATGATCTTGGCCAAGAAGATTTCGATACATCAATTGAAGAAGTAGAGCAAACGCAATTTGATATAAAACGTCAAGCCATTCATCAAATTATGTTTTCCTAGTATACTTTTAAATAAAGCAACAAAAATTAAAAAAAAAATAGTTTTATTAAGTTTAAAAATATATTTTATTAGTAGGAAGGAACATTATTTTATTTGTATTTTAAATCCAATTCGTATTTTGCTACTCGTTCATTTTTCTTCAATTCAAGAATTTTTATTTTCTCGTCTTTTTCTGTTTCTATTCTTTTTTGGTCTAGCTCCTGTTTTTTAAGTTCTAGTTCGGCTTTAAATTTTTCTTTTTGAAATGCAAACTCTTTTTCGAATTTATCCTCCTCAAATTTAATTCTTAAACGCTGAGTTTCATTGCGTTCAGCTTGAAATTTGGCCAACTGCGACATGGAGTCTCTTTTAGTTGATTTTTTCAACTTTTCGGCGAATGCTGAAACTTTGGCTTGTGTTAAAGGATTAGTAAGTGCAGATACAATTTCATTTTCGACTCTTGGTTCCTCAACTATTTCAACTGTTATGAGTCATTTTCCCCTAACCAACAGAAGTATCAGCGACAGCGGAACATACGCTGCACACACATACTGACTTTGAGTTATTTTCCCTCAACCAACAAAAATACCAACGACAGCAAAATACCGCTGTATGCATTACTGAAGTAATTACCAGTAATTTTCCTACAGATATATGCTGACGATGCAATACCGCTGCATACATGCATATGTCAGTAACTTTCCTACAGAATATGCTGAATTTGCATACTGGCACACTTAGCAACGACCACGCCAGCGGCAGCGAACGTCAGCAGCACCGTTCATCGAGCAGCACAAAAGTGGGTATAAAAGCGGAGGGTGATTTGGTATGGAGGTCTATTCAGTAAAATCTAGTCAACTGTAGTCAGTGGAGTCAGCTCTAGCCTAGTGAAGTCGAGTCAGTTCTTAACACATAACACACATAACAAAAACCTGATCAAACACCAGCCTTAAAAAGCGGGTCCCTGTGAAGGCTTAATATATTTCCCAAACAAAAACCTGATCAAACACCAGACTTAAAAAGCGGGTCCCTGTGAAGGCTAAGTGATATTTTAAACATAACATGTGGTTAATAAAAATAAATAATTAAAATAAATAATAAAAATAAATCTTTAATTTAAACATAACATTTTGGCGCAGCCGGTAGCCGCGTTAATAATTACATCAAATAAAATAATCCTTGTGTTGATCTTGCTAAAGAAAAAACTGTCCGGTGTAGCAAAACCAACAATACATAAAAGTCTAACCTCTAGCTACCTTGTATTGTTGCATCGTACATTCGACGGTATAGAACTGCACAGGGCAAATACATAAAAGTCTAACCTCTAGCTACCTTGTATTGTCATTGCAGGACTAATCGCTAAAGCGGATCAGGACAAAAAGGAGAATTACCTTGATTGTAAAAATTCTGCGCGGTTGCGAACAACACATAATATAAAATAATAATAATAATATAAAGTGAAAATAAGCAAAAACCACAAACTACTATGAAGATGTCAAACAGGAATATGGGTAAGTAGAAGACAGTTTTAATGGACAACCCACAGACGCAGACAGACGACTTAATAAAACGGATAGATAAGTATAATTATTCAGTGGACAGTCTACAAGTTCTTGCGTGGACAGAACTTAAGGGTTTAGAAGCACATACTGTGGATACCGGAGCAGATTTCAGCATAATAAAAGAAGACTCAATAAGGATTTTTCTCAATAAGAACAGAAAGCAAACTAAAACTCTTTCTGGAGCCTTCGGAGGAAAGACTACGACACTGGGCACTACCGAGATCAGGATAGGAGATAAAAGGCAGTTGCCGTGGGTGTTCCATATTGTGTCGCGGGAAATACAAATCCCTGGAGATGGTATTCTCGGAAGAAATAATATGTGGAACCGATGTATAGTGAACACCATAGACAGAACCTTGAGCATATTTGATAGCGAACATTGGGTGAAGACGTTTACCCTTCGTACGGAAATAGAGTGTCAAACAAATCATCAACAAGGTGTCTGTCTGAGGAAAAGAGCAGTCACTATAGTACCGGTCAATATTATATCGAGAGACAAAACTGTGGTTGTGCATAAACAGGAGATTTCCCCTGGAGTTTATGTTGGAAATACTGTGGTCAACATTAAAAATGGAGGCACAGCAGTGCCCATACTGAACGCAACCGAGCAGGACATACCATGGAGGAAGGACATTAAAGTGAAATTTTCAAATTTCAACCACTACACGCAATATGGAGGGCGCGATCAACCCCCTTCGTCGGTGACAAATCAGGACGATAGAATAAGGCGTCTAAAAAACACTATTATGACGGAGAGGGATTGGAACATGGAAGAAACAGAGTCAATGAACCGGATATGCGAGGAATATCATGACTTATTCATGTTGGACAATGACAAATTATCATTCACCACATTGGTGAAACATAAAATACCAATAAAAGGTGAACAACCACCCATTAATCAACGACAGTATCGTCTACCTCACGTCCATAAAGAAGAAATCAACCGGCAAGTGTCGGAGTTACTACAGGAAGGTATAATAAGTCCTAGTATATCCCCATGGAATTCACCAATATTGTTAGTGCCCAAAAAATCTCAAGACGGTCAGAAAACGTTTAGACTGGTAGTCGATTTTCGAAAACTAAATGAGGCTACAATAAAACAGGTATTCCCTATTCCTAGAATTGATGAAATTTTGGATCAATTAGGAAATAGCAGGTATTTCACTACCTTAGATCTGGCGAGTGGATATCACCAGGTACTAGTTGACGAAGGAGATAAGGAAAAGACTGCCTTCAGCACCGATAAGGGTCATTTTGAATTTAATAGAATGCCCTTCGGCCTAACAGGAGCACCAGCCACATTTTAGATGGTCATGAACACGATCCTTACAGGCTTACAGGGCCTGGACTGTTTTGTGTACCTCGACGACATAGTCGTATACGGAAGAAACGTGGCAGATCACGAAACGAAGATCAGGAACGTTCTATGAAGACTACGAGAGGGTGGTCTTAAACTAAACACGAAGAAATGCCAATTCTTACGTAGAGAAATAGTTTACTTAGGACACAAATGTTCCAATGAGGGAGCGCTACCAGACCCTTCGAAAGTGGAATGTGTCAAACAACTTAAGCCACCAAGAACAATAAAAGAAGTACAAGCACTCCTGGGCTTGATCAACTACTACAGAAAATTTGTGGCAGGAATGGCAAAATTGGCTTCACCAATAACAAAGCTGTTAAGAAAAAACGCTAAGTTTGTGTGGACGTCCCAATGCCAAGAGGCCCTGGACGAGGTCAAAGAAAGTATTGCAAATCCTCCAATATTGATTTACCCGGATTTTGAACAACCCTTCAGAGTAACAACAGATGCAAGTAACGAGGCCTGAGGAGCAGTCTTGTCACAAATACGAAACGAAATGGATCATCCGATAGCATTTGCCAGCCGAACTCTCAGTGACACCGAACAAAGAGATTCGACAATAGAAAAAGAAATGCTTGGTGTGGTGTGGGCAACACATACTTTCCGCCCATATCTCCTGGGGCAACACTTCACCGTATTTACTGACCATCAACCCTTAAGGGGGATAGCAAACCTCAAAGACCAAAACTCAAGACTTGCACGGTTTAGGCATAAATTATCAGAATACGAGTTTGAAATTGTGTACAAACCAGGGAAGACTAACTTGAATGCAGATGCATTAAGCAGATTACCAACAAAAAATCAAAATATCGGAGTGATAACTAGAGCTCAAGCAAGCTCGAGAAAATCGGAAGAGGAAGGGACAAAGCAAAAAGAGCAACAGAAAGCTCTTGCAGAGGAAAAACAGAGTGAAAATAGTGACAAAACCTCCGCGGCGACATTTTTATCTGAGAAAAAAGATATCCAAGAAGTTCTTAGAAGCTTTCATGACTCACCGCTGGGCGGACATCAAGGAGTCAGGAAGACCTACTATAGAATAAAAAAACAGTACAAGTGGAAGGGGATGCAACACGATATCAAGACCTACATCAAAAAGTGCCCTAAATGTCAGAAAAATAAAAGTGGACTTATCAATAGAGAGCCCATGGTCCTCACAGATACAGCAAACAGACCGTTCGAAAAGGTATATATGGATATGGTGGGGCCCCTGCCGACAACCACCATGGGAAACAAATACATTCTTACCCTACAGGATGATTTATCAAAATTTTTTGTCTGCGCACCCATGCAAGACGCCGAAGCAGAGACGGCAGCAAGAGTCTTTTATAACGAGGTAGTAACAAAATATGGTATTCCCAAAAAATTAATTACAGACAACGGAACAAACTTCACCTCGAAATTGTTTGGAAGTATGTGTAAGCTTTTGAGAATTAAGAAGCAACATATTTCTCCCTATCACCCTCAAGCTAACGGGTCATTAGAGCGAAGTCACAGACCATTAGCAGAATATTTGCGAAGTTTCGCAAAAGAAGATGGTTCAAACTGGGATCAGTGGCTTGCTCCAGCAATGCACGTACACAACCATACGGAGCACACGGCCACAAAGCAGACACCATTTAAAATACTATATGGATTTGATGCACCGCTGCCATCAAACCTACAAACACGCATACCCTTATATAACCCCTACGATTATCCCAAATTATTGAGACATCAAATACAAAGGGCTTACGAGATTGCCAAGGAAAATCAAGAAAGAGCTAAGGCTAGGGCAAAGAAGCAGAACGACAAACAGTCAAGGTCTTATACTTTAAAAATAGGAGGCAGAGTCCTGGTAAAAACACAAGCACGTAAAAACAAATTCACGCCCCTATGTGATGGACCCTATGAAATTAAAAGTTTCCCCACACCAGTAAACGTTCAAATAATGGTGAAGGGAAGACTTCGAACCCTACACCGTAATTTGGTGAAGCCATACAGTCAATAAATGATATTTTAAAAAAAAAAAAAATTTAAAAAAAAAGAAACAAAAAGGAAATAATAAGAGGAAAACTCACCACAAAATCGACACTGGAGCAGTGTTGTAATACCATGCCTCTCATGGTCTTGGGGTCTTCAATGGCTGAAATCTAAAAGAAATACATATTTATACAGCACTATAATAAGAAACAATGGAACATACCTTGAAGGGACAATGGAAAAATTTCCTCAAGATGGTTCCAACTTGAGGAACCGGGGACCCAGGTTGACGTCAAGGCTCTGAAAGAAGCAAAATAATTAGTAAAAGGGAAAGGTTAAAAAAAGGATGGAACGCTACTTACACGGTATCACCTTCTAATCGACCAACGGATACTTTTCTAAAAAAAAAAATTAAGCAGACAGATTAGTTAGAAGCCGCAACAGATTTACGAAAACGTATTAAAATAAGAATAAATAGGAGACGTATAAATTTTTTTTTAATAATATTTAAATTCTAGAAATTTTGCGAGCAATGAAAGTTTTTAAAAATATTCTTCAAAAATGAAACATATCGGAAAGATTAATTTAATAACAAATTTAAAAAAAAAGGAGAAAGAAAAGACCGATATAATTTAGAGGAACGAGTTAATGCAGACATTCAAATTACCTGTATTACTGCGTTTTTTTATTGCACAATTTTTTTTTGACTTCTAGACGATAGGATGCTGGTATTGATGTTGTCGCTGATTCTGATGCTGGTGTTGGTGTTACCGCTGTGGTAATAAAAATTCCATTTCTTTTATATCTTGTGCGGTACATGACATGGCCGAACGTATTTTTGCAGCAGACACAACATTTTGAGTCAATAGTTCTGACCAACGAAATGTCGAATTCTCACGTTCATTAAATTGTTCCTGCGGCTGTTGCCGTTGCTTCTGTAGACGGTCTTGATAATGATTATTATGTACACTATTAAAATGGTTACTATTATGTTGTTGTTGTTGGAGTAAATTTATTTGATGTACATGATGTATTGTTGTTGTCGTCGACGACGAGAATGCTGTTGATGATGAACTTTTTGATGAAATTGTATTTGTTAATGAGGATGAGGGTTTTCTCAAGATAACCAAATTATTGTCATCATCATCATCATTATCATTATTGCTTGTGTTGTAGTGATAGTTTCTATGATTGGAGTGTTTACAATTATAAGAGGAGCGATCTGATCGCAATGCTGCTCTTTTCTTAGGACTTGTACTGCTCGGTAGTACATTATCTATTCATTTTAAAGTTTTTGCTGGTAATTTAGTTGTAAATAAAATTTTCACTAGTGTTTTGCCAGTGACTGCAAGTGTGTGTGTGTATGTGTGCTCGAGTGTAAAGTAAAAAAAAAAAGCAGATACACACACTCTAATAGAGATTTAGTAAATGTGTGCCGAGATATAATAATTTTTTTTTACGTATTTATTTATGTCTGGACCAAGCTGCAACAAAATTTGGCAAAATATCACACCACTGGCAAATGCATTTCTTATATAAGTAATAATACTTGCAACATTAATAATAATGGAATCAAGTTGCTTGCAATAAAAGCAAAAGTTTTTAAGCTCAGGATAAAGGAGAAAAACAATTTTTATTTTTCTGGATTGTGGTTTACTTCTTATTATTTAATCCTATTGTTTTTAGCTTTTATAATATTTAAAACAATTCAATGAATTTTCTTTTTATTGTTAAGATAATTTTTGTTTGTTGTGTGTTTATTGAATTTACTACGAACTCGTTTCGTTAGCACAAATTGATTGTAATTTTTGTATTTTGAATTCCGTCTTCAAGCATTTATTGTTGTTGCCAGCAACAGCTTATTTGTTTTTTTTTAATTTTATAAACGGCAACCGTACCGTTTCGTGCCGTTTTCAAGACTGCACGATGAAATTTAATTTTTAAATTTGTGCATTAGTGCAGTTTTAATGTTCTACAAAATTATTGTATGAAATACACTAGAACTGCAATACATGAACAAAAAGCGACCCAATTGATATAACATATGTATAGTAAAAATATACATACACATTTATAGCGATAATCGCTAAATTATTGAACCAAATAGTTCTTACTAAGTTATGGTTGAGTCATGGCGCAATAAATACAAAATTGTTATACGTATTGCATAAAACTTGAAAAGCAAAACTGTTCACAATTATGTTCAGTGAAAAAAATTGTCGGCCATTTATGTATCAACAATGACAAACAGTTACCGAAATCAATTAAGGTTAGGTTTAATTTATAAATTTGAAACAAAGAATTGAACTCAAATTAAATTCAAAAAATTTCCAACTGGGTTATATATGTTTTTTTTTTTTGCATGAGTACTTGGTTATGAAACATGATTCCACGGCAAAATTTTGCCAGACAATTTCACGGCCAATGACAACTAAATCAAACTGCATAGTTTAATTTACGTATGTGCATATGTATATGTACGTATATGTGTGCATATGGATATGCAAACAGTAACAAAAAAAAAAAAACTTTTCGATTCTTTTCTGTTTGTTGTTGATTTGAAAATAATTATACGCGTATGTATAATTTTTCTTTCAGATCAACAGAAACAACAAAAGTATTAAATTTCTTTCACTAACAAAATACTAACAAATACAACTGAACTCACTTTTTAATAAAAAAAGTGCTTTAATCAGTTGAAATTTTGTAAAATTTTTCCCACTCATTTTTGCAACGTTTTAAAATGTTTTTAAAAAATTTTCAATTTCATGTAAAAGTTATTTCAAGGTTAAGACAAAAGATAAAGCCAATGTTAAAAATTTTATCAACCAAAGAATTTGTCACACATACATACAATTTAATATTAAGTTAAAATTAAGGTCATACTCATACACAATACACTTATAGAAAATTCATATAATTTTGAAAATAACTTGAATCGAAAAAGATTACACTAACATTCTTTTCTCTATCTGTAGGCAGAAGATCTTATTTTCTATTATTTAGTACTTACATTGTTAAGAAAAAATCTTACTTAATTCCTTTTTGAAGAGAAAACTGCCACATAAAAATAAGGTTAATAATTTTTTTAAATACCGGTAAATGTCCTGTAAATTAACAGTCAAGACTGGTATTAAGGCCGAAAATTCTTTTTAATAGAGAAAATAAAATACCTATGTACAATCGTAAAAGTAAATTACGAAAAATTGAATTTATATTAAATTTATGAAAAATGTTAAACAAAATATGATTTATTTCAGGCATACATACAATTTAAAGTTGAAAATTATAGGAATTATATTTTTAACACAACTCTTCTCAACTAGTAATAAGTAATTGAGAGAAAAATACACAAAAATAAAAAACCAACCAAATAATGATACGAACTTAACTTATAAAACTTAGAAACAACTAACAAATATTTTAAATTTTTGATCAAAATAAGTAGAATTAAAAAACGCAATAAGCAAAGATATGTAAGAAATTTTTTTTTTTTTTTTTGAAATCATAATAATAAAATCCTGTAACTGGTTGAGTATAACAAATCCAAAATATTCAATATAATAATAATAAGAAATAATAGTAATAAGGAAAAATTGTAAGAAAAGAAAATTTTATATAAGTATACGTAAGAAGAAATTCTTAGTTATAAGATTAAAAATATTAACCAGCGTTTTAAAACACAACCAACAATCATCATCCCGTTAACAATGAAGAATCCAACAGTCATCAACAGCAGCCGATATCTATCAACCTCACGCAACCGCAAAACCTATATACGATACCACAACGCATTCATGGACGAAAAACCCAGTTCCGAAAACAATAAAGAATCCAATCCAAATATCAACAGACAGACAGCCATAACCTTCAACATCACACAACCATAATCAACAGTTAAAGCTATATGCGATGGCACAACACATACATGGACGGAAAACGCAGTTCCGTTAGAAAATGGGAAATCACCCCAACGTCAGTAACAACCTCAACATTTCACCAACAACATCATATTTTTTCCTTGGTGACGCAGCAAACGTACCAAGTCGACAGACACTTAGCAGTCACCAACTAATGGTAAACTGCGAACCTTCAGGCAATCGAGGCTCGGGAGATAATTACATATTACTCCGAGAGCTGCCAAAGCTGTATCGCCAAGGTAGTCGGATGCATACACACATCTATTTTGACTTGATTCCAGAAGGATGGCTACGAAACATCCTAAGACATAAATCTTTAATTTAAACATAACATTTTGGCGCAGCCGGTAGGCTTCTGTGTGTTTAAATTAAAGATTTATTTTTATTATTTATTTTAATTATTTATTTTTATTAACCACATATTATGTTTAAAATATCACTTAGCCTTCACAGGGACCCGCTTTTTAAGGCTGGTGTTTGATCAGGTTTTTGTTTGGGAAATATATTAAGCCTTCACAGGGACCCGCTTTTTAAGGCTGGTGTTTGATCAGGTTTTTGTTATGTGTGTTATGTGTTAAGAACTGACTCGACTTCACTAGGCTAGAGCTGACTCCACTGACTACAGTTGACTAGATTTTACTGAATAGACCTCCATACCAAATCACCCTCCGCTTTTATACCCACTTTTGTGCTGCTCGATGAACGGTGCTGCTGACGTTCGCTGCCGCTGGCGTGGTCGTTGCTAAGTGTGCCAGTATGCAAATTCAGCATATTCTGTAGGAAAGTTACTGACATATGCATGTATGCAGCGGTATTGCATCGTCAGCATATATCTGTAGGAAAATTACTGGTAATTACTTCAGTAATGCATACAGCGGTATTTTGCTGTCGTTGGTATTTTTGTTGGTTGAGGGAAAATAACTCAACGTCAGTATGTGTGTGCAGCGTATGTTCCGCTGTCGCTGATACTTCTGTTGGTTAGGGGAAAATGACTCATAAGACAACATTAGTCCCAGATGTTGTAGCAATCTCAGGAATAGAGTCGTCTAATTCTTCTTCAAGCTACGATGTGTCCATAAAACCTAAAAAGTCTGGGTTTAATTCGGAATCAACCATATCCAATTCACAGGGTATTTTATCTGCCAATATATCCTGGAGGGGATCATAATACCTGCACATCTTGCGCAATTTCTCTAGAAATAATATTTTAAGTAGAATTATTTATATTAAAGATGCCCCTTTTACCATTCACTGTATTTACTCCATTTTCATTACCTTCTGCAAGTATACCGGCACCGGTATTGTTTCTCCAACTATCAGCCTTTCTGAAACAAGTCTTCAGGTACCGCACTTTATACTTAACTACCTCCCATGTAGCATCCACTTTGGATTCGTCCAAAAAACGCTTGTAATATAGCTGAGCTGTTGGTTTCTGCAAAGAAGAGAGTGGGTATTATTTTCGTCATAAAATTCGACAGCAACAAGTTACCTCAAAATTGCGATTATCTGCCAAAAAGTCCAGTATTTTATTAACTTCAGCGTCTGTCCATTTTTTGGATCCCATTTCTTTTTTGTTTTTTAATTCTTTTTTAATAATTTGTTTCACTAAACTCATTTTTAATATTTTTTCTTCTTGACAGATTAAACGAAAAATAAATTATATTTGTAATTTTGTAAATATAACAAATAATTTTTATAATCAGAGTTGTACAATTTAAGAGTTTATTAAAAGAGATGCAATTTTTTGTACTTTGTATTAAAAATTACCAACTTTTTTAGGAATGGCAACATCATTTCGTTTGACGTTTTTAGTGGAAAATTACATCTTTTTATATCGAAATTTTTTTTTACATGGTTATAGTTTGTTAAAAATGCAACTTTTAGTGGAATTTTTTTTTCCTGTGTTTGTTGTAAAAACAATTACATTTTTACATTTTTCCAACAAAAAAAAAAAAAAAAAAACTGAAATGAATACCTTTATAAAGTTTCTATACACTCAACACTAACAAGCCTAAGTAGCACAGTGGTTAGTGTGTAGAGTCGTAGTGCGCGACTCCTCAGTTCAATACTGGGTGGGGCACGTCAATATTTATTTTAAATTTATTTCTGTTTAGAAATAATCTAATTTATATAAAACCCACATCCCATAAAAGGAAAAATTATTGATTTCTGGTGACAAAATACTTTTTAGCGACGGCTCATTTCAATTAAAAATATTTAACTATTTATTATTTTCAAATATAGTTGCAAGCTTATATTAAAATTTTTAAAAGGAATCTGAAATGAAAAACAAATCACATATTTTTTACTTGTAATGCTATGTATATTTTCGTTTTACAGAACAATTATGAAGTGAGTTCGTTTAACTGAAATGTTTTTCACTTACTCGTAAAGTGCTTGTAATTTTACATATCCGCTTAACCGAATCCGACTGTTAATAATATAGAGCTGAAATTATCGTATTATAATTAGCAACAGCAAACTTTTTTAAAACGTACAATTTTAAAAGATAAATACAAAAGCATTTTCAACATCCAAACATGTACATACATATACATACATAAGTATATATTTGTTATCATCTGTGTGCCACATATGTTTTCACAGAGTTTTCTTTTCTTGTACCTATAGACAGTGCTGTTAACTGTACGGTAATTACCGTATTGTACTGTAATTTATACCTCCAAAAGGTAGGCAGGTAATTACAATATTTGTATGGTAATTTTATAAAGCTTTAATTTTGAATCAAATCATAAAACCCACGGATTTTATAAAACATTGTAACAATGCCAATTGTGGATATATGTTAAAAATTTCGCTTATGGAATATATACTCGTATACAGGTACCCGCATTAGCTAAAATGTTATTTTTTGCTTTGCTGACAAACTAGAATCAAATGGGCTGCTCTGCTGTGTAGAAAGATATCGATCGGTGGTTTTCTAGATGTAAAAAATTAACTTGCATTTCTCTAATAACCAATATTATTCAACTTATTATTTATTTACTGCTACAAAAGCTACATATGTAAATAATAATAAATTGATGGTTAGAAGGTCGCAAAGCGGTTGTATTTCGTTTACAATTTCAATTATCGATCGACCGACATCACGTGGTGCGCCGAAAATATATAAAATCTTTGATTAATCTATGAATAACAATTTTAATCTCAGCTTTAAATATAAAATAATTTAAATACTAATGTATATATACACAGCTTTAAGCAACGGTGATTTAATGTAAAAGTATTAATTCTAATATATTATTAATACTTATTATTTCTTAAGTTTTTGTTGTCTTTTAAATATGTACTTATATTGATTAAAAATATAACTTTTTTTTATTAGTAAGATATTACTATTTCTATACAACGCTTAACTCGTTCGGTAATTTTACCCTGTACGGAAATTGGGAAAAATTAGTTAACATCACTGGTATTGTTCTTACAAAAGCAAATTTCTTGGATTTTTACACACAAATTCTTAGATGTGTTTGTGTTCAAATGTGCGTCCATACCCTGTAGTAAACTCGGGGCCAATTGTCTTCAAGTCACCACTTTTGTCTACTTGTTTGGTGACTTCTTCCTGGGCTTATTGCTGACAGGTCACCAATTTGACGACTAGTGCTGTTTTCTTGATGACATTTTCAATGATACGTCTACACTTTTAACCTTTATGTGCTCGAAAGTCTACATTTGTAGTAAATTTGATTTGATTAGCGAATAAAACTTAAAAACGTCGGTAAAACAATTTGTGGTTTTTGGTAGCTTCCTAAAATCTTGTTTTAAGCAGATTTAAACATTAATGATGTAAAAATAATTATTTCGTAGGTGCTAAAGGGATGTTTTTTTAGGCCGGTAGTCTACATTTGTAGTCACAATGTGGTTTGTATGCAAAGAAGCTTTATTTGTTGCTTATTACATTTGCACACTTTGTTTTTTACATCTGGCCAATAATAATAATACAAACAAAATAATCTGATCCTCGGACAGCTAGCCGATTAATCAATTTTCTATTTAAAAATTGGGAAACTTCAATGGTTTCTTATCTTGAATTTAATAATAAAAAA
Source organism: Lypha dubia (assembly GCA_947311025.1). NCBI lineage: Eukaryota > Metazoa > Arthropoda > Insecta > Diptera > Tachinidae > Lypha > Lypha dubia. The sequence continues at coordinate 75,490,290 of OX371260.1, forward strand.
ACACAAACATGAAAGGGTTTTTTAAATATATAGTCTATAAATATGATGTTGAAACATGCAGAGCCATGAAAGAATACAGTAATGAAAAAAAAAGACTGGCACAGAAACAACAAGGACTAAGGTTCCTTTTAGCATGTAGGAAATATGGCATAGTGCCCAATCATACTAAGAACACAACAACTAAAGTAAAAAATATGTTTGAACTTAAAACTATCAAACAACAATTAACCAAAATTGAACACAAGTTTCACACAAAAATACTAAATTTAGAAATATCACAGCTAAACACAGATTTAAAATTAATTAAGAGAAAATTACACCATCTTAAAATGGGCATACAAAACTTTATTAGAAATGAAGATTTCGAATCATTTATTAAAAATCAAACAGAAAGAGCTAACAATATAACTAAAAATACAAAGGAAAAACAAATTAAAAAGTTGAACACACTCAAAGAAATATTTTTTGAGAAAGAGGGACTAATCTACAACGAACATTGGTTTGAAAACAGAACCAAAGTGGAAATACCCTGGGAATGTCAATGGTTGATGTCCCTAGGAAAAAAGTTTTCTTTACCGATTAGTCGCCAAAATTTTTCACCCATCGAAATCATAGCTGATGTAGAAAACTGCATACAGAAAATGGAAGAAAACACACATGGGGAAAAAGAGGAGAGAAGAACAAATGTTGCAAATATGATAACGTATTTTAAAAGAAACATTAAAAACAGTCCAAGAGAAAAGTTCATCTTAGCAATTTTTGAAAAAACAAAGCTTTTCCTAAAAAAACATAAAAATATAATAATAACACAAGCTGACAAAGGCAACAAAACAGTTGCATTATACAAAGAGGAGTATAATTCCAAAATGGAGAAAATACTAGAGGATAAGCAAACTTACAGAGTTATGAGAACAGATCAAACCAATAAACTTTTAAAAACTAATAATTGCATCATTACAGAACTTTACAAAAAAGAATATATTGATAAATGGCAAAAAAACATATTAACTTGTTCCGCTAGTACTGCACCAAGAATTTATGGATTACCAAAAATCCATAAAAAAGATATACCCCTACGACCCATAGTATCATCCATACAAGTACCATGCTATCAGCTCAGCAAATACATAGGACGAATCCTCAAAAATATAGTTTCAACAAAATACAATGTAAAAAATTCCTTTCAAGTAAAAAATCAACTAAGCACTTTAAAACTTAATGCAAAAGACACACTAGTTTCTTTTGACGTAGTCTCGCTCTTCACCAACATTCCTATACATACTGCAATAAATAATATAATGGAAAAATGGTCAACAATAAAAACAAACACAGCAATACCACGCTTAAAATTTTTAGAAATTCTAAAATTTTGTCTATATGACAATAACTATTTCGTGTATAAAAACCAAATATACAACCAAATCTTCGGTATGCCCATGGGCAATCCTTTGTCCCCTACAATAGCAGACATAGTACTAGAAAACCTACTAGATGCTGCCTTAGACGAACTCAAACGTAAAAATATCCACGTAAAATACATAGCAAAATATGTAGATGATATCTTAGCTATTATTAATTTCGACGACAAAGAGGAAATATTAAAAACACTCAATAGCTACCATCCCAAAATAAAATTTACTATTGAAGTGGAACAAAAACAAGAACTAGCATATCTGGATATCAAACTACACAAAGCCAATAATAAAATATTATTTGACTGGCATACAAAATGCACATCAACAGGCAGAATTATAAACTTTAACTCAACACAACCAAAATCACAAATAATCAACACCGCAAAAAATTTTGTTCAAAGAGTACTAGATATCAGCGACAAACAATTTCACACGCAAAACATAATGAAAATTACAGAAATATTAACAAATAATAGTTTTCCTATTGGAATAACAAAATCATTAATCAAATCCTACAAACCGACAATAATCAATAATCATGGCAACTCTAACCAAGATAAACGGTTTTTCAGTATAAAATATATACCTGGCCTTACCGACAAAAACACCATAAAAACAGCAATAGATAATAATAATATAAATTTTGGTTACAAACCAAATAAAACACTTAATACAATTTTTTCTAAAACAAAAACACCAATAGAGCTATTACAACAAAACAACGTTGTATACAAAATACCATGTAATGGCGCAGACAATAACAGCTGTAATCTTGTGTACATAGGCACAACAAAAAGAAGTTTGGAAACAAGAGTAAAAGAGCATCAAGCTGACATAAACAAACACAAAGAAAACACTGCATTATCCCAACATATCACAAACTCTAAGCACAAACCAGACTTTGACAATGTAAAAATTCTGGACAAAGTAAACAATACAAGAAAGAGATATATGTATAACAGAAAGCTTAAGAATACAGCAAAAAATAAGCAAAACAATGAACATCAAAGAGGACACAGACAATTTGAGCGCAAGCTATAAAATTGCAATCAAATAAGTTAAATAGTTGTTTTTTACTCTTTTTATTAAAAAAAATCTGTTTAAATTAAATTGATTCTTATATATAATGTTTTTTAAAAAATTAAATTTAAAAGTGATATTCAACACACTAAATATTTAAAAAATTATATTCATGTGACGTCATAGTGTAAGCTATTGTACATTATTATTTAATATTATTCAAAAATTGTTGATGTTTTTCTTTTTAATAGAAATAAAAAATATCCCTTGAAAAAGTGAACATACAATTCACGAAACGTCGGGAAAAATATGCAATAAAAAATTTTACTTTTATTTACATAAAATACGGTAGGCCAATAGCTAAATTTATAAATAAAAAATAACTTTGTTTTTCTTTTATTTTTGCTAAAAAAAATAATTCTTTGCATCACGTGTATGCTGATAGCGCATCAAAGTAATAAGATTTCATCATGAGAAGTTTGGCAAAACAGATGTTTATGCCAGCAATTATAGAACGGTCAAAAATTCTAAGGGTAATAGGCTACACTCCAACACGCCTCGCTACCGAAATGGCGCTAGGGCACTCGCCAAATTCAACTTCTTCCGCTTCAGCTACTAATCAATTTCCCGATACATCTGAGGATAGCTGCCAAAACATCCTGTACGATGTCAGGCATGTGAAATTGGAAATCGCAAAAACACACGAAAGATATGCAGTTGCTGTAAGAAACCGGTGTGCGATGCACATTCCACAACTTACGTATTTGGAAAATGCTGCCCTATAAATAAAACTTAAATGTTTAAAATTGTTTTGTTCAAGTAAATAAAATGTAAATAAAATAAAAAAAATATAGCCATTTTTTTCTTGTTTATAAGGATAAAGTAGTGCAAAAATAATGTTACTACAAATGTAGTCTTCCGACCGCCCACGTAAGTTTTCGATCCCGAGCACATAAAGGTTAAGTTTGTTTTAACAGCTAGACTAAAATTATATACTTATGTAACTGTACTAGTAACATTCTGGTATGAATGTCTCCACTTGGTACCATTAGAACTACGTAGTCACTACCTAGTCAACACTCTTAATGTTACTAGTATATTTTCACACATGCTAAATGTCTATAGCACAAAGAATTGTATGGGGGTAATAGAGACAAACTGGTGACAAAGTCAAAAGCGAGTCAGTATAATTTCACTAACGACATTTCCCGCAGGGTATGAACAAAAAAGGGTTTGTACTAAAATATACATATCTAATGTTATTATTTAGTTAATATACATACAACTCAGTAGCACAGTGGTTAGTGTGTAGAGTCCCTGTCGTCAAATGTGTAGCTAGTAACCAAAATCAATTAGTAGGTGTACTATATATTTATTATACTCTCATTTATAATTGAATATGGTGAGCGCCAACAAATTTACTCATTTAGGAAGTCTTAAAATTATTTCAAGTATTTCATAACTTCTTCCCGTCAATGTTTAAGTGGTAACTTAACTGAGTGGTATGCGCGTTGACTGTTAATCCAATGACCTGTGGTTCGAGTCCCAGCACAGCACCGGTGAAAAAAATTTGAAGAAAAATTTATTATTACAATATTACTATAAAACTACTGAATATAGAATTGAGAAAATAAAATAAAAATGAAATATATTTTTTTTATGTATACTAACTAACTACATTTTGACTTTTTAAAACTAACTTAAAGTTAGCTACAAGTAGTGATAAAAAAACTGACTTTTCCCTAGGACATCGCCATGTTAAAAAAGTTAGTTTTTTTCAAACATTCAAGTTAGTTTAAAGTTAGTTTTGTTTCCGACAGGGGTTGTAGTGCCCGACTCCTGAGTTCAACACTAGGGCACGTCAATCAGTGATGCCAACTCTTGCAACATCAAAAGCACTGTGAGCCCATGGAAATAGGGAAAAAAGGGTAAACATAAAAAAAAAATCTGGTACAAAAGCACTAAGCTAATTTTGTTTTGGGTCTGGTGGATCAAAAGACAGATCTAGTGCTTTTTAATGGCTTTTTGTGTGTTTTTGTCGGAGTAAATCGCTTTATCGAACTTTTATTTCACAATTACAACAAATAAAATATGCTTTTAGTTCATCTTCTGCTGTTCTAAGCCACGTTTTAAAAGCTGGATCATTTTCCCAAGCTTTTCTATATAAGTATTTGTTTTTCGATCTAAGGGAAAGCCATTGTTAGATGATGAACTTTAGCACATATCAACTTTAACATCAATGAAGAACTTACTTTTAATAACTGTGCAGCTTGATAATAACCAAGGCACTTTCTTGCTTAAATTTGCATAAAAAACAAATCAAAGAATATGTACTAATATTGAAAGTAAGATCACTGCTAAATAAATAAATCATAAAAATTTCTGAACGAATTTAAAAAATATGCTTGAGAAATTCTAGAATTCAAACTCTTAACAGTTTGCGAGTACTAATCAAAATATAGATGCACATAATACGCAGGTGGTTAAAAAAGTATTAGGTGTGTTTAAAGATTAGTAGGAAAATGCTTTAGTGCCAAATATGTTGATTATGTAAAACGCACCTAAAAGCAAAGTGAGAAATTGGTAAAAGCACTATAAATACCCGCTTTTCAAAAAGGGGTATTTAACAAAATTTCGGGTATTGCTTAAGTAAAAAAGCACCAAAAAATACCCGAAAAGCACCAAAATGGCAATGCTGACGTCAATATTTGTTTTAAATTTATTTCTGAAAGGGTTATAAATATGTATGTATATAATCAAATATCAGAACCGATATTTTATATTTTATGGTAAATAAATATAAAGTCGAATTCGGATAAGAGCGCACTGTTTAAATGTAAAAATCGCTTAATTGAAAATAAAAATCTAGTAACTAGAGCAACAGCAAACTTTTTTAGAACATCCCTTTCGTCAAATGTGTAGCTAGCTACAAGAAAATCTAACTTTTAAATTGATTTTTCTAGACTAACTATAAAGCTAACTACAATACAATGCAGAACGTAACCAAAATCACTTACTAGGTTGAGTATATATCAATGCGCACGGTAGTGCGCCAGGCCAAGTTCGGCCACACAGTGTGTATATTTACACGAAACCATTCGAGCTGTTTTTACCCCCCTCATAACTTTGCTCCCCCTGATCATAATGTAATGAAACTTGAAACATAAGGTCTCCCACAGAGGTGACCTCACAGGTTAAATTTGAAAGTTCTACCATAAAAGCTTCCCGAGATATTAAGGTGTGAAAAGTCCATATTTTAGTACATATTCACTGACTCACCGACTCACTCACTCATCAATATTATTGGGCACTTCCAGTAAAGCTAGAGAGCTGAAACTTGGTACACAGGTAGGTCTTGGTGAGAAAATAACCAGAAAAATCTGAAAACGGGCACTTTCCTCCCGGGGGGACTAGGGTTCCCCTTCTTTGTATGGGGCACTTCTAGTATAGCTAAAAGAGATGAAATTTGGTACACAGGTAGGTCCTGATAAGAAATTAATGAAAATGATTTTTAAACCGACAATTTTCATCTGGTGCGACTATCGTGCCCCTTCTTTGTATAGGGCACTTCTAGTATAGCTAGAAAGTTGAAATTTTTTACACAGGTAGGCCCAGATAAGCAATACATATAAATATTTATACAAAAACAACTTAGAAAAAAGAAGTGAAATCCACAGAAAAACATATATGTGAAAATAAGGCCAAGTTCGTATTCAAAAAGTTTCGGCCGTAAAAAGTACTGAGATCAAAATAAGGACCAAGTTCTTGATAGGTGCAATTCCATATCATTTCTAGGCAACCTATTAGCTTGGCAATATTTTTCCAAGAATTCTTTCCCATATTAGAAAGGCAAACAAATTTCGCAAAGCTTACAGGTTGCCTAGAAATGAGATGGAATTGTACCTATCAAGAACTTGGTCCTTATTTTGATCTCAGTACTTTTTACGGCCGAAACTTTTTGGATACGAACTTGGCCTTATTTTCACATACATATATGTTTTTGTTTGGATATATATCGCTCCTTTATTGCAACATAGTCATATCTCAAAAAACAAAATTTTTCAGTTACTGACGAAAAAGAGTTTCTCAATACCTTCTTTATTTGTAAAAAAATTTGCATAAAAATATCTCTATCTAAACCCAAGTTATAACCGCTTACATGCTCAAGCCGTCCATATAAATGCTTACGCTTTGAAAACTTTAAATGCATTTTGCCACGTTTGAGTTTTTTTGAGATATGACTACGTTGCAATAAAGGAGCGATATATACTCTCATTTATAATTGAATATGGTGAGCGCCAACAAATTTACTCATTTAGGAACTCTTAAAATTATTTCATGTATTTCATTACTTCTTGCTGTCAATATTTAAGTGGTACCTTAGCTGAGTGGTATGCGCGTAGACTGAAAAATAATTTGAAGAACAATTTATTACTATAAAACTAATGAATATAGAATTGAGAAAATAAAATAAAAATGAAATAGATATTTTTTATGTATGCTAACTACAGATGTGCAAATGTCGTGAATTGTTCGTGTCACGTGATTCGTGATTACAAATTCATAAAATCACGCGTGCGTTCGTGATCGTGATTCAAAAATATAATACTGTGCGTGATTTTTTAATACAATTTTCACGCACTCAAAACAATTCTCTATGTTAAGCTTTTTCTTCTTTTGAATTTTTGATCTTTGCTAAAATTACATCCATTCATACATATGTATGTAATTACGTACATATGTATGATTATGGATTCATACATTAAAATCTCCGATACAAATGCAGATATTCATATGTAGATGAATACATATCCATGTACGTTGTGCATACAATCTTGCGTTAACCTAAACCTAATAACACTAGTACTCCTTTTGAATTCCTTTACATAAGTATAAGTAATAAATTTAAATACAAAACCTGCCTTGGCAGGCAGTGATAGATTTTTTATATTAAGTTTATCCTTTGTAATGCTAATTTTTCGAGCATTTCCTGAATTTTTTTTATTTAATTGATAATCTTGAAGTAAATAAAGAAATTAATTACAAAATAAAATTTTTTAGCATATGGGTAATTGCATTTTAAATCAACGAAAAAAAACGCAATTTTTGACCTTACCCTCTTAGAATTGTACAATAATTTTCATGAATGTTCTACAGTACTATACAAATATAAATTCAAATATTTTAGGTATCTAGCTTTTGTGGTTCCGGAAATATGGCGCTTCGAAAAGTAGAGAATTCATTAAAAACACACATAAGTGGTCTGCCAATATTGCTCATATCTTCAAAAGTTTTTAACGTACATGGTCGAAATTGGTCTCATTTAATAGTTATTGGAAATAGCTTTAAAACTACATTCAGAAATTTTTTTTTGCGAAAGGTCAAAGGTCACTGTCACATGATTTATAGTTTAAGAAGCTATATCTCAAAAAATGAAATTTTAAAAATTCTGAAAAAAATATATGTTGATCCTTATAGGCTTGTTAGGTTTATTTAATAGTATTTTATTAATATTTATTAATGGTATTTTATTGATATTAAACAGCCGCTTTAGCGACTGTTTGCTTGTACGGTTTTAATCTTACTGTACTATACTTTATTCTCAATATTAAATCTAACTTAAACATTCTATACTTAATACTAACACATACACAGAGTATGTGTGGGAATATGCATGATCAGCATAATACATTCTGTATACTCTGATCATGCAGTCATAGCATGGACAAATATTTAAACAATAACAAAAGTGTTATGTTTCACTTGCTGCATGCAGACGGCATGCAGTAGTGGTTAGTCAAACACACTTCACCTCCCTTTTTCAGAAAGAATAATCAATACTAAGTTGATTATTCTTACTAGTAATTAAAAAATATAAAAATTAAAAATATGAGGTTTAAAATTGTAAGTTTAAAATTAAAGAGATTTAAGATTAAAATTATAGGGATTCAATATTAAAATTATAGGGATATTCTTCCCTTCCCTTTTTTGAAAATAAAATTACGTTATTATAAGTTTATTTCATAATTCCGATTCTATGATTATATCAATGATAAATTGAATTGTATCAAAATGCTTTACCACAAAATCACATTTCAATCAATATATTTAATAAAAAATTTGGTAATTTTAACCAATAAAAAAATTAATTGAATCTTTTTATTCTATTTTTGTGGACTTTAAATCTTTTTTTGTTTTCGTCCATTAGTTCAACATTATTATTTTCATCAAGGCCCATTACCTTGTATGGACCTTTATATACAGTTTCTAATTTGTGTCCAGCTTCATTGCGGACTAAAACGAGATCATTTATGGCCGTGTTAATTGATTTGGCCTTTTCACTGTAGGTTTTTTGTCTTTCAAGCTTTGCATTTTCAATCATAGATGCTGCTCGGTGTTGAGCTACTTGCAATCTAAATTTAATTTCTTTTTCATAAGCGTCAATATTATAGACTGGATCTATAGTGTTTGTGAATTCTAAAGTAGGTGGCATTTTTCCGAAAATTAACTCAAACGGGCAATATCCGTGAGCTGTGGATGGAGTTGTATTATAACAATAGATGAAAAATTTTAGCCAATTATCCCAATCAGATTTATCTGATGATACATAAGATCTTAAATACTCGTTGAATGTTCTGTGAGATCTCTCAACAGTACCGAGTGTCTCATGATGATAGGGAGTAGAGTTTAATTTCTCTATCTTCATTAATTCACATAAATCTCTCAGAACCTGATTCATATATTCAGTACCCATATCGGTAATTATCTTATTCATAGGACCGTATATCAAAATAAAACCTTCCATAATTGCTTTTGCAACTTCTCTGGATGATTTATTTGGTATGGGAATTGCTACTAAATATTTAGTCAAGTCACACATCATTGTCACAGCGTATTCATTCTGTGAATCTGACCTTGGAAGTGGTCCAATGGTGTCTATTATGACTATTTCAAACGCTTTTTGAGGAGTTGGTGTTAAAACAAAGGATTCTTTGTTTTTAAATGTTGTCTTATTCATTTGACATTCTTTGCATTGCTTGACATACTTTGCGATGTCTCTGGTCATACCTCTCCAATGGTATTGTAGTTGTATTTTCTTTACCATGCGTGTTACTCCTGGATGTCCTCCAGTTATTGGATTATCATGAAACTTTCGCATTATATTTAATTTCTTTGAATCGGTGGTGACTTTAATTAATTTTGGTGTGAGCACAATAGTTAAATTAGAATCTTGCAAGATTTCATTACCTTTCTCTTTGAAGGTTTCTATATTTGTTCCTAGGTTATAAAGCGTACTATCATCTAGTGAAAGTCGCAATGTTGTCAGACCCATATTATCAGCTACTTTTTCAAGCTTTAGAAAGAGGTGACCTAAGTCTACATTTCTATTTATAACTGTGTCGTTCAACTTAAATTCGGAAAGTACTCGCTTTCCTTTTTTTATTATTATTTCATTTTTAGTAAAATACAATCTTGGTATCTTACGGTGCTCTTGGGCATTTATCGCCTCATATACTTTTAAACCAACCGATGTTTTACAATTAGGGTTTGTTTTAACCTCATTGTTACAACTATTTTTAGACTGAAGTCTTGTTGTTACCTTCAGTATTTTATTGATCTCTGTATTTTTTATGTCTTTAAAATCTATTCGTGACAGCGCATCTGCCACTGTATTGTCTTCACCCCTAACATACTCGATTACAAAATCATACTCTTCTAAATCCAATCTCATCCGCATTAGCTTTGATGAAGGATTTTTTAATGAAAATAGATAAGTTAGTGGTTTGTGGTCACTTTTGATCACAAACTTTCTTCCATAGATATATGGCCTATAGTATTTTACAGCCCAGTGTATTGCAGTTAATTCCTGCTCTATTGTTGATTTATTACTTTCACCCTTAGTGAAAGATCTGGATGCATAAGAAACAGGTAGTTGAATACCTTGTTTTTCTTGACTGAGAACAGCTCCGCAAGCGTGTTTACTTGCGTCTGTAGTGATACAAAATTCCTTAGAAAAATCTGGATATTGAAGTATTAGAGGACTCAGTAAATGTGATTTGAGAGTTTGGAAGGAATGTTCACATTCTTGAGTCCATTCGAATTGTATATTTTTTTTCGACAACCTAGTTATGTGTCGTGATAATTCAGCAAAACCGGGTATGAACCGTCGATAATAGTTACAAAAAGCTACGAAGCGTTTAGCTTCATCACCATTTTTTGGTGTAGGATATTTATCAATTATAGAAAATTTACTGTCGTCAGGTAAAATACCCCTGTCAGTACATTTGTGACCAAGGAACGTCACCTCACGACAAAAGAACAAACATTTATCAGGATGCAATTTAAGATTATATTTTCTACATAAACCGAATACGTCCTTGAGATTACGTAACATGTGTTCCGTAGAACAACCAATCACAACTAAATCGTCCATATATACGAAAGCTTGTGTTGGTGATAATCCGGCAAAAGCCAAGGACATCATTCGTTGAAATGAGTTTGGAGCTATTTTTATACCATATGGCAATCTGTTAAAACGGAAGGATCCTTTTTCTGTAGAAAAGGATGTAATATCTCTAGAGTTTTTGTCTAGTTCTATTTGATGAAAACCTGACATTAAGTCAAGGCAAGAGAAAAATTTAGCTCGGCCCAATTGGTCGAGTATATCATCTATACGTGGTAACGGAAACTTATCAGCTACTAAGTTTTTATTCACTCCCCTATAATCTACTACCAGTCTCCATTTTTTTTGATTTGTACCTGGAAGAGGTTTTTTAGGTACTAAAAGAATGGGACTATTATATTCAGACACTGATGGCTCTATTATATCGTCTTTTATCAATTTATCAACATGCTTATTTACTTCCTCTTTATGTGAGTGAGGTATTCTGTAATTTTTTATATAAACTGGTTGTTTATTGTGGAGTTTAAGCTTTTGCTTATAGAAATTATTAACCGTTATTTTTTCGGTTTCCAAAGCAAATACATCTATAAATTCATGACACAGTGTTTTTAATTCTTTATCAACGAATTCTGGAAAGTTTTTTGATAACCTTTCAAGTTTTTCTTTATTTTTCTGTGGGTCATGGTTCTGCTTTACGATTTTATAGTCATTCAGACTTTCTGTTAATACTTGGACATTATTAATGATCAAATCATTCTCAGTTGTATTGATAATTCTTACCAAAGGCTTTGATTTCGATGTAATTGTGTTAGCAATATATACACCATCTTGAAGCATCTGTTGCGGTACCAATACCTCTGTTTCAGTAGAATCAAATTTAATTGGTCTTATCACTTCAGATCATGCTGGAACTGATATGGAATTAATGTTAGGAGCACTCATAAGTGGGATAGATATATCATATGGAACATCATTTGTTCTTAAAGTGATAATATCTTCATTATCTTGAAAATCTAATACACATCTGTATTTTCTAATGAAGTCCATTCCTATTATTCCATCAACTTGAATAGGGAATTCATTTCCGACAACATGAAATTCATGTGCTATAAGAAATCTATCTATTTTTAAATCAGTTCTCACTTTTCCCAGTGTAGTTATGAGACCTTGTCCAATACCGTTTATATTAGTTCTTTTTGTTACATTTATTGGTTCGTTCAGAACTTGATTATGTTTGATAACTGATATGTCTGCGCCAGTGTCTATTAAAAATGTTGACCTATTGTCATTTAAAGTAGTTCGGGATATCAAATAGCTATATAAGTTTAGTTGTATGTTATGAATTTTTTCATCTAAGAAGTATGTTGGGGTGGCTGTACGTTTCCCGAATTATTTTCATCGGTAATGCATCGTACATTATTATTATTTCTTGAATTGTATCCATTACTATTTGAATGGTTACTGTTATTATTTGTATAGTTATTTCTTCCTCTGTTAGGATTTCTATTAAAATTCTCGTAGTTGGGATTATTATAATTCCTGGAATTGGAATTATTATTTCTAGGGCCATAGTTTCTTGAACTATTAAGGTTTCTAGGATTTGAATTATTAAAATCTCTACGATTAGAATTATTAAAATTTCTAGAATTTCGACTATTAGAAGGATTGTTATTACGACTGTTTTGTGAGCCGTAAGTTAGGATAGAATTTGGTTGACCGTATACATCGGTACAACTAGTGATAAATTTCGATATTACGTCATTCATATTATTAAAGGTGCCTGATTCCATGATCAGTTTCACTCTATCATTTGAGGCATTCTTTACTATAGCTGTAACCGCTGAGCGAGTTGCATATTTATTTGCGGTTTCATTAGACAGACCATCTGATATATATGCTGTTTCTAATTTTTTTGTGAGGTCTTCCACCTCCTTGGCGTAAGCATTAGCATTCTTACCAGACTGTCTAATGTTCATAACCTTAGCAGTAATAACGTCTACTGATTCTCCCTTAACTGAAGATCTCAGTTGCAATACTATATCCTGCAAAGTCGTTTCAGCTGACAATAAATTTCTGGCTGTACCTTTTAGCTTGGTCTTTACTAGATTTACGGCAACTGATTCATGACTCTCTTTTATTGAGTCCACTAAATTCAGCGCGTCAATAAAACTTTGCAAATTTTCAGGGGTGCCATCATAATCAGGAAGTAGCCTGGATGCGGTCCCTAAAAATTCTACAACAGTTTGAGACATTATCAATATTTTCTCTGTTTCAGATATCAAAATTTGCTCATGCAATGAAGAGGGGATTTCAAGATTTATTCCCTTTTTAATTGCTACCGATAAAAGTTTTTCTCTAACGTCTGCATAGAAAGCGTCCGCTGCCGCTTTATGACTTACTGTTAGACGAAAGTAATTTACATTAAGGAGTATTCTAATGTTCTCCAATTGCTTCAGCAGACTCTCTATGTGCTTGTCTACTGTTTCTGGCTTGGTATCCCTATCTATATTAAGTCATTTGTATGATTTCAAGAATTCTTCCTTAAGTATTCTTGACTTTCTCACAATACTCTCCCATTCCATTTACAATCAATGATGTATTAATTTGCAATAATTGGATTGAGTAGAAGGGAAGCTAAACAGCAACAACACAAAGGATTACTTTACAGTGTGAAAATTTCGGTGCATCTTTAGGAACTCTTAATGAAATCAAGAATTATTTTTGAAAAGGATTATGTTAAGATTTCAATACCGAATGACAATTAAGTTAATAATTGTTACACGTACATATGAATTATAATATTACCGGATGGCAATATATATAATGAAAAATAAAGTAATGTGATGTACCTCAGGTACATACACTAATGGAACTGTTATATTTAGGATAAAATGTATTTGATAGTGAGGAAATCAATTAATCAAAACATTTTTCTTCACAAATGCAAGAAACAATAAAATGAACCACAGGGAATTATTATGTAAAAATTGGTACATATGTCTAAGTTTCAGCACTCTGTATACTCTGTATACCGAGGACCGGTCATCAGACATATATCGATCAGAACCAATTACTGATCGAAACGGTTACCCTTATGTAATAGTATATATATATACATCAACTGGAGGGACTCGTGAGTTTCTCAGTGATATACATATGTATATGCTATTGAAAGTATTATCTGTATATTATCAACTGGAGGGACTCGTGAGTTTCTCAGTGAAATTTCTGTTGTATTTATCAAAAAAATTTCAATTTCCAATTACTTCATTTTATTCTTATACTTTTTCTTTTTATTCAAAAAAAAATTCAATCTTCAATTATTTCATTTCACTAAAAAAATTTCAATTTTCAATTATTTCATTTCACTAAAAAATTTCAATTTACAATTATTTCATTTCACTAAAAAAATTTCAATTTACAATTATTTCATTTAAAAAAATTCAATCTTCAATTATTTCATTTCATAAAGAATTTCAATTATTTCATTTCATAAAGAATTTCAATCTACAATTATTTCATTTCATTAAAAAAATTCAATCTTCAATTATTTCATTTCATAAAAAATTTCAATTATTTCATTTCACTAAAAAATTTCAATTTACAATTATTTCATTTCATTGAAAAATTCAATCTTCAATTATTTCATTTCATAAAAAAATTTCGATTATTTCATTTCACCAAAAAAATTTCAATTTACAATTATTTTTTTTCATTAAAAAAAATTTAATTTCTTCAAAACTTTTCAAATTTAATCTATGCTTACATTTCATTTGTGTATGCTACTTTAAAATACATTCGTCACTTACAAACATTGGGATAAAATGCACCTTCAGTCCCTTGGACAATCTTCTCAAACACTACACGAACACAAATCCAACGATGTAACACCAAATCATGTAGTCATATAGATTTTAGTTGATTTCTTTTCTGTGAAGCTGCAAACCAAAACGTGACATTTATTGAGGCTTCTGTCTAAAAGAGCAACCCTCTGTGAGCTTAGTATGACCACCAGTTGGCTGGCACAAGATGGTAGCACATCCCGCATATACAACAACGTCTCGAGCTTGGCTAAATACAGTGGTGAGTCCATAGCAACCGGGGGATCTAACGTCCATGAAGTAGGACGAATATTGTTTCAAGGGTGTTGCACCAAATGTCTCAGTTTATGCTTACGCTTTTCGTGAGCGGGCAAGGGATTTTTTTTTACAAAATTAGGTTAAATCTTTTTTTTTTATTGTTTATTAATCCTTTTTTTTTTTTTTTTTTTTAAAATTTGGCAGGATCGCCATGTTAGGTTTATTTAATAGTATTTTATTAATATTTATTAATGGTATTTTATTGATATTAAACAGCCGCTTTAGCGACTGTTTGCTTGTACGGTTTTAATCTTACTGTACTATACTTTATTCTCAATATTAAATCTAACTTAAACATTCTATACTTAATACTAACACATACACAGAGTATGTGTGGGAATATGCATGATCAGCATAATACATTCTGTATACTCTGATCATGCAGTCATAGCATGGACAAATATTTAAACAATAACAAAAGTGTTATGTTTCACTTGCTGCATGCAGACGGCATGCAGTAGTGGTTAGTCAAACACACTACAGTCTCCTCTGCATTTTGTGCTAACAATTTTGAGTGAGCTGTTATTAGTTCCTGAGATATAGACAATAATGTGAAATTGTTTGAAAAATTTTAATACTATTTATTTATTATTTTTTTTTATTACAAATTTCAAACAACACAGTTGCAGTACACTTGTTCCATCGCCATATGATAATGTTTCTACAAACTAAGTTTTGTTCAACACCACGAAAAATTTTTTATTTTTCAGATGGCTCAGCCGCTCAATTTAAGAATAAAAAAAAATTTTATTAATTTATGTCATCATGAAGATGATTTTGGGTTTCCAGCCGAATGGCATTTTTTTGCCACAAGCCATGGAAAAGGTCCTAGCGATGGTCTTGGTGGAACCGTAAAGAGAGAAGCTCGCCGAGCCAGTTTGCAGCGTCCAATACAGGACCAAATTACTACCCCGCTTCAATTGTATGAGTGGTGCCGTGAAAATCTTTTAAATTGTAATTTTGTATTTTTAACAAAGGAAGATTATAAAGCAGAAGAAGAGATTCTTAAAAACAGGTTTATTGGATTGAGAACTATACCAGGAACACAAAAATTCCACTATTTTCTTCCACAAGGAAATTCAAAACTTAATGTAAAAATGTTCTCCGAAGACCGGGAATTTTTAATTGAAAAGATTTACAATTAATTAATCGCATGTGTTTGTAATATAAATATGTAAAATAAATATTTCTTACTTTAAACTACTTTTGTCTAAATTAATATTTGCATTTAATACCAACCAAATAAATTTAAAAAAAAATATATATAAAAAAAGTATAAAATTTTTTCAAACAATTTCACATTATTGTCTATATCTCAGGAACTAATAAGAGCTCACTCAAATTTTTTGGCACAAAATGCAGAAGAGACTATCGGGATCAACATATATTTTTTTCAGAATTTTAAAAATTTCATTTTTTGAGATATAGCTTCCCAAACTCTAAATCATGTGACAGTGACCTTTGACCTTTCACAAAAAAAAATTAAACTAAAACAGTTTTAAAGCTATTCTCAATGCCTTCAAAATAAAACCAATCTTGACCCTGTTTGTTAAAAACTTTTGAAGATATAAATAATAATGGCAAACCACTTATAAGTGTTTTTAATGATTTTTTCATTTTTTGACGAGCCATATCTCAGGAACAACAGAAGCTGAAAGTCCAAAATTTTGCATTTGGCTTAGTTAAGTAAGATGCAAAAAGTCAACTAACTTTCAAAAGATTCAAAGGAGGTCGGGAAAATCCGTTCGTCGGTTATGAAAATTTTAACCCATATGCTAAATCTTTTATTGCAAAATTTGTATTTCACTGTGCGCGTGGGTGCATAATTATTCCCTTCGTGCGTGAAAATACGTGATTATATATATTGTGTTCGTGAGCGTGCGTGATCGTGAAAGTTTCAAAGCATGCCGTGCGTGAGCGTGCGTGAAAAATATTTATGTTTCGTGATCGTGCGTGATCGTGAGCGTACTTTTACTCACGCGAATTATGTTTTTTCACTTTATTGTAACAAAATAAATAAAGACGAGAGAATTTTGATTTTCTTATCTTTATTAATTAACATCGGTCTTAAGACTAACGGCATGTTCAACGATGTCGAAGAGAAGAGTTCGATCGCTTTCTAATCGAATGAAAACTGTTTTGGGTTCAACAACTGGTTTTTTATTCGAACGTTGATTCGAATGAAAACTCAAATGAAAACGTAAGTACTTTCATGAAAAATTCCGTTCAACTATTTCGAACATACGGACATCATTGCGAACGCAAATGTCAAAATCAAGCACTTGTTCTTTTGTTTTCGTTTTAAAAACATTTGGCCAAAAACATATGAAATTTATATAAAATGCTTTTTAAAACATTGATAAGTACATTTATGTATGTAAATACATGCATATATACATTCATTTAGCCAAGGATGCAGTTTGAGTTTTTGGGGGAGGGAGAAGTTGTAACTGAAACATACTATTTTGCATATGTACGTTATTGAAAATATGATACGATCCATTTTAGTTATACAAATGAACATCTTATTTATTTATTCTTGGGAGTTTATAATGAGAAAATTAGCTTATTCTAAAGTTTTTTTATAATTATTGATATAAAGTTGACACAATTTCAATTTAACAGTTTTAATTTTATTGCAAAATTCTAGTTTGAAATGTTTGTTGTTGTTGTTATATTAGTGTGGATTATTGGTCTTAAATTTTAAAGGGATTCAGTGAATGAGATAAATTTTATTTCTACAAATGTATGTCTTTAGAAATTTATTGGTTCATGAGCAGCTCCAGGACAGTGTCGTTACCTCGTAATTCCCAACGACTTATGAACGTACGCCTTCAGAATCTTCTTTGTTAGAAAAAAAAAAATATACGGCACTCTGCCTGCATATTTATTGTTGCCTTTAAATACATATGTACATACATACATACATACATTGTCTTTATTATTTGTTTGTAATTTTTTATTACTTTCGTTTATTTTTATATGTATATCAAAAGAATTGATAGTGATTTTGACAATTTTAAAGAAAATAGCTAAAACAATTAAAATTTCTTATGTGGCAATACTTTGAAAAACATAACTACATTCGATCGAAAGCTGTCGATATCGTTGAACCCAAATTGATTAGACTTTGAGCGGTTGCTTTCGATCGCTTAGATTTTCTTTCGACATCATTGAACAGGCAGTAACTTTATAATAATCTTACTCTAGATACTTATAGTAAATTTTTCATTCTGGTTTTTCATAAGCAGCGACGATGCAGAGTCATCGTTTGTTGCTTAGTGTGTTAGTTCTTTGTTGTAATTTATTTGGGTTACAGTTTTAATTTTATGTCAAGTGTTACAGTTGTCATTTATTTAGATAGCACTTGAGTTTCTTTTGGGTGGTCTACAAAACCAGCGACAATATGAGTAGTATTGTTGGTGTTTTTGTAGATTTGTTTACATATGGATTCGGGTTACATTTGAGTTTACGTAATGAGTTTTTTGTTTCGGTTTTTATTTAATTGCCAAGAGCGGCAATGAAGTAAAGTAAATTGAAGTGGGTTTTTGGGTTTTGTCTAGTCGACATTTAATAACCATGGGATTTTAGTTTAAATGGATTTTTGGATTAAAAATGTAGTTTACTGTTTCATATATGTATCTTTGGACTATGACATTGATATCATTGTTGTCTGCAATGATACTTGGTTTGGGTTGCCTGTGGGGCAAGTACGTAACTCGCGCACACCTCTAATGCTAACTAACTACAGTTTGACTTTTTAAAACTAACTTTAAAGTTAGCTACAAGTAGTGCAAAGAAAACTGATTACTTCCTAGGACATCGCAATGTTAAAAAAGTTAGTTTTTTCCATACATTAAAGTTAGTTTAAAGTTAGCTTTGTTTCCGACAGGGATACAATTTTAAAAGATAAATACAAAAGCATTTTCAACATACAAACATATAAATATATGTACATACATAAATATCCCTGTAGTTTTTTCATGACAATTTACCCCAAAAGTGGCAGTACTATACAATGTGGACTGGTTATAAAACTATCCACATTGATCCTATACTCTGAAGACTGGTTATAAAACTATCCACATTGATACTATACTCGAAAGACTGGTTATAAAACTATCCACATTGATCCTATACTCTGAAGACTGGTTATAAAACTATCCACATTGATCCTATACTCGGAAGACTGGTGCTAAAACTGTGGAAAATGTTACTGTCACTTTGTGCAGGCACTTAGCTGTCTTTTTGTGTCGCTGATGGTGGATAGTAAAAAATGTACTTATGTCATTAAGCACTAATAGCTTAAGTAGTACAATGTACAAGTACCAGTGAGTGTAGCTGAGTGGGTTGAGATGTTGATTAGCAGTCGGAAGGTTGCTAGTTCAATTCTCAATACAGTCAAA
The DNA here is from genome assembly GCA_947311025.1 of Lypha dubia. Lineage (NCBI taxonomy): Eukaryota > Metazoa > Arthropoda > Insecta > Diptera > Tachinidae > Lypha > Lypha dubia. The sequence goes on from OX371260.1 coordinate 75,509,674, forward strand.
ATACATTTACAAAAATAGTGGAATGTTACGCATCCTTACTAAGTTACAAGTGGGCTGTAGGAACATTATTGTACTGCAGTGGGAATAACCAGGATGAAGATGACTAGGATGAAGATAAATAAAATAATAAGAATAATAATAAAAAAATAGCTGAAAGCAAAATTTAATTATTATATTAATTAATTATTATTATCTTTTTAATTAATAAATGAATTTGTTATGTTTTTTTTTTTGACGAATAATTTTTTTTTTTTAAGTTAAATAAATTATAAAATGACTTTTATTTCATAAAAAATAGGGAATGATTTGGGGTTTTTAAGGGAGTGGTTTGGCAGGTATAAGGAGACAGTTAAGGGTAAGCCAAGAAGAACCGGATTATGAACTGTCTTTTTGTGGCCTCTTGGTGACAATTAACCCCATCGTAGGACAACCCCTTGTTAAAGTGGCCAGTCATATGGCTAGCATTCGGACTGGTTGTGTCATAAAGGGGCTAGTATTATAACCAGCTCGGAGACAGCCACTTGAACTACAGGGTACATACTTGTGTTTATATTGTGCTTTGATGGAAAATTACTTGTATGTAGAATATGTTAGTCAGAAAATAACGATTTGATTGTGTTGATTTTACAAAATCATATTTCTTGTATTTTTTCACACGCACGCTTTGATGCTTTAAATGTCTGTCCATGTGACAAAAAGGGGGTTTGTACGAAAAAATACATAATGTTATTATAAAGTTAATATACACTCAACACTAACAAGCCTCAGTAGCACTATGGCACAGATATGTAGACAGATGCGACTCGAGACGGAAGATTTTGCATACTTATTTGTATACACTCATACAGTCCTTCGTTTTGGATTTTTTCTTTGTGCTGTCTTTCTATCCAAATTAAAATTATAAATCACAAAACCAATTAAATATACATAAATATATTTCTATAATTCACATTCAAAATATTATTAAGTAATTAATTTAAGTTGGTTTTCACTGATCGTTTGTATTTTATCACTATAATATCTGCAAAATATCAGAATTTATCAAGTATGTATGTATGTATGTGTGTATTTAAGCAAAAAAACCAAATTTACAGCATATATGTATGTATGTATATAAATTTAATATACAGAGTATATAAGCACACACTAAATTGTTTTATCGCTTTATTTTCGAATTATATACCGTAAATACTTAATATTATTACATTTTATTAAATTTAAGCGTGCTTTCATGTAGCATTTTCCCCTAAAAACTAAACTTTTTTTTGCTTTTCGTTTTGTTTACTTTCATAACAAACACACTAATGTTGTCTCTTTTTCACGATGCCTCTTTATGACAAATAAAATATGATCCAAGCCCATTTTTTTTTTTTTGTTTTCGTCGCATCTGGTTACCTGTGACGATGGGTCGTGTGTTGAACTATAGTTCTTGCCACCATACTCAATATACTGGACTCCGTATTGAATACTATTGAGGCACCTTATGTATTTATAAATTTATTTCTGTAATGGTTATATGGTTATATGTATATATATCTTCATTTGTTTGTATATATAATCCATTATCAGAACCGATATTTTTTTTTGCTGATTTACTACGAATCATCCTTAGAAAAATCCTTACATTTCAGTCCAACTCCCAAGTTTCTAGCTCTTCTAGAGTCTCCAGAAAATCGATTTCACGTACAGACATATTATCTATCTATTGATAGGCTGATAGACGGACAGCCTGACAGACACGGACATGGCTCATTCAACTTACCTATCTATAAGGTTCCAGAATATATATTCTATATGGACCTCATATAAATATTGTGGAAATTACACACGTAATGACAAACCTATAAATGCACTTACCATTTTTGGTGAAGGGTATAAAAATTACGGGTAGCACTCCCGGAGTGCCGACAGAAACTGAAGTGTAAACTTCTTTTAGCGCGGTATGCATATTTGTTTTTAATTATTTAGATGCGTTCGCGGTCTGCAATATGTACATACATAATGCACACACTATAGCTGCGTCTCGTAACGGTGTTGCGAATTCAGAGATTTGGTTTCATTTAAAAATATGCGTACCGCGCTAAAAGAAGTTTTCACTTCAATAACAAAAATGCACCACCTACCTTTAATACAGCGATACTTGTAGAACAAAATAAATTTGTATATGGTATATGTAAGTATATACATAAATCCGCTTATTAAATCTTGCAAAACTTTATGCACTCGCTCTTTTTCTTTATTATTTATCCTCTTGCAACTATATTCTTTGTACTTCTACAATGGTTTAATTTCTAACTTTAAATTGTTCAAGACTACATATGTATGTATTTGTCAGTAGTATTTAATAATTTCAAGTGTTGTATTCCCACTGCTGGTATAATACTATTTCCTACGAAAATTCCAGGATTTATTTCTTTATTTAAAACGATGCTTTCCTCATCAGTACGTATATTAATAGGTGCTATGAGTTCTGAGCGTGCTGGTATACATATTTCAGTTCTATTAACACGTTTAGGGGTTATCGGTAGAATAATCTCTTCATTATCTATATTGACAGACGTTGTATAAGTTTCAAAATAAATTTTACATCCATGCTTTTAAAATATCCCTACCAATGATTCCATTAGTATTAATTGGAAAATTATCTTCGACTATGTGAAATTTGTGTGTTATACGTTTGTTATCTAATTTTAAAGTTAAACATGCAGTACCGACACTTTCTATAGAACTTGCAGTAATACCACTCAGTGATGAGATATCACGTTCATCTATATTATCTTTCTTGCAAATTGAAATATCGACTCCAGCGTCTATTAAAAACTTGAGTTCCTTATTAATGGTATTGCATATTCGCCTAGAACACTATCCAAAAGAATGGAAGGTGTCGCTAATTACTATGATACTGGTAAGGATCATACAAAGGTTGAATCCTACCGGCCTATTAGTTTATTGTCTTCAATTTCATAACTGTTTGAAAAGCTTAACATGAGCAAGCTGATGCCTATAGTGACTAGTAATGGATGCATTCCAGGACATGAATTCGGTTTTCGCAGGCAACATAACACTATCGAACAAACTCACAGGCTCGTGAATGTTGTTAGAGACACTTTTGAAAAAAAGAAATATTGCTCTGCGCTCTTTATATATGTTTGTCAAGCTTTCGATAAAGTATGGCACGAAGGTATCATACACAAATTAAAGCAAAATCTTCCCGCAAACATCGTCAGGCTTTTAAAATACTATTTAAAGGAACGCAAATTTATAGTTCGAAAAGGCAACTTTTGAAGCCCTCCGCAGCCGATCGAAGCCGGAGTTCCCCAAGGCAGCATTGTTGGTACCTTGCTGTACTTAATAAATGCATCTGACGTACCGTTAAGCAGTAACATTCACACGTCAACTTTTCTAAGCGTTCATGAAAATCCTGTAGAAGCTTCCCAGAATATACAAGGGTGCATCTCAATATTAGAAAAATGGCTAAAACAAAGGCATATGAAAGTCAACGAGCAGAAATGTGTACACGTCACTGTTACGTTGCGCAGAGAAACATGCCCGCCTATACAAATAAACACCGAGACTATACCCCAACACACTGTAGTCAAATAGCTAGGCGTTCACCTTGATTGCCGCTTAACATGGAAATCGCACATAGACGCGAAATTGACACAAATGAAATTAAATGCAGCCTAAATGAATTGGCTTATTGGAAGAAACTCTATACTAAGCCTAGACTGTAAACTTCTATGATACAACGCAAGCCTGAAACCAATATGGTCCTATGGAATCCAGTTATGGGGCACTGCCTCAGCATCGAACGTAGAAAAAATTTAAAGGCGACAAAACAAAATCCTACGTTCAATAACAGCAATCAGAGTAGTAGCTGTGCTTTGCTCTGAACCCAGATTGTATATCATTTAGTAAGGAGTTTTTGTGCAGGTAGAGGCTTATTTTTGAATGAATTAATTTTTCAAATACTTTCGAAAGATAGGACAAAATTGGAATTGGTCGGTAGCTCTTATCAGGCTTCAGGTTCGGTATGACCGGTATGGCATGTTTCCATTCAGATGGGAACGTATATGTTATTAAAAGCGTGATGAAAAAATGAGTTAAATGAGTTAGTGTGTACGGAAGAGTAAATTTGATAAACTTTAGATGCAAACCATCAAAATCAACAGCATTCGATTTGATATGAAGAAATACTTCAAATACATTTTCCTGAGTAAAGTGGATGAAATTGAAGCAAAGTTTTTTGATTGTGACTTAAGCCAAATTTGTTATAAAAATTTATATTTATCGGAGGCATAGGCGTACTAGAGTTTAGCTCGTTCACATCAATGACATGTACCCCGGCATTAGCATTACTACGATTTACTAAACCCATTTTACGAATTTCTCTCCATTTTCTTCGGCAATCAACAGATGTTTTAAACTTGTTGTGGTAGAACATCGACTTAGCCATTCTTATTTACGGCAGCTCTTACATTTTTAAAGATACTATATAGCTCTGGGGCTTTGAATCATTTCCACCTTTTGTATGCATGGTTCCTATCATCAATTAGAGTTCTTATCTCGTTTGGAAACCATGGTTTTCCGCTGCGTATACTTTTTGTTTTAACAGGTACATATTTATCATAAAGATAGCTTAACCTTTAATGTAAAAAGTTTATTTGTTCATGAATAGTAGCCAATATATAATCTAAAGTACTTGTTACACAGAAGAGTTACAGTTAAGATGCCACATAAAAAAAATGGACCTATCCAATGCATGAACTGTCAAGCATTTGGCCATACCAAGACTTATTGCAAGTTGCCTACCGTTTGCGTTCTATGTGGTGAGTTGCACAGTACCGCTAACTGTGACAAAATAAAAGGTGATACCAAGGCAAAAAGTTTGGCAATTGCAGTGGAAACCACACAGCTAACTATAGAGGCTGCCCTCTTTACTCTTTTTTTAAAAAGTCGTCGAACAGAAAAACAAATGCTACTCCCGAGCAGCCCAACAACCCTTTAAACTACCCTCAGTTACCTCAACCGTCGTCTAGCCATAATCAATACTCAAATGTTTTAAAGTCTAATACGACTCTTACTCAACAAAAACCTAATAGTCAATTTTCATACCCTAATATTTTAAAGAGTAACCAGACTCCGGCGCAAAAAATTGTACCAGCTAATGAAGAATCAGGGCATAATTTTAGTCGTATTAAAGCCTCGATAGAGATCCTAATACAAACAGTAAATACATTTACTCTCAACATGTCCTGTATGATGCAGGTAATGTTGAAAATGCAGTCTACCTTGTTGCAGGCTGTATTGAAAAAACCATGAACTTAAGAATCAGTTTTTGGAACGCAAACGGCATCTGCCAACATAAATATGAAATAGAATATTTTCTTCTGGATAAACAAATCAATGTTATGCTTATCTCAGAAACTCATTTGACGTCTCGAAGCTATTTTAAAATTAGTGGATATAATTTCTACCACTCTAAGGATCCTCGAGGTAGAGCTTGTGGTGGCTCTGGAATCCTAATAAAAACTCGAATAAAACACTACCTGCTAAGTGACCTTCGTGAAGAATATCTTCAAGCAACGAACATCTGCATTGAAAATTTTTATCAAAAGCTTGTGATATCATGTTTATTCTCCTCCCAGGTTTTCAATTTCAGAGAGTCAATATACCGCATTTTATACAACACTGGGGTCCCGTTTTTTAGCAGCTGGTGACTACAATGCTAAACACACTTTTTGGGGTTCACGTTTAATCAGTCCTAAGGGTCGTGTTTTGTTTGACACAATTTCAAAAATGGGTTTGAATGTAGTTTCAAGTGGTCAGCCAACATATTGGCCAACGTATCGACAAAAAATTCCTGATGTTATCGATTTTGGAATCTTGAAAGGTGTGGCCAGCGAAATGATAGAAGTAGAAGCATCTTTGGATTTGTCTTCAGATCATGCGCCTACTATTATCACTATTTACTCACACACAACTACAACACCAACATGTGATTTACCGCTGACATCTGCACGTATTAACTGGCTGAAATACAAAAAATATTTGAGTGCTCATTGCACGGAAAATATGCCATTGAGAACACCTACTGACATAGAAAATTCTATTAGGTTATTTGAAGCACATGCTAAACAAGCTGCTCTTAATGCTTCTTCAATTCAACCAAATCAACAAGCGAGATTTAACAATATTTTTTGTGCAGATATCGAAAGGATTTTGAATGAAAAACGGAGAGCTCGACGAGAATGGCAACGTTACAGATCGCCTCAGCTAAAATTAACGTTTAAGGAGTGTACCAAGCAGCTTAGAAAAGTTTTGCAAACACAAAAAACAGCTTCGCTGCAAAAATTTCTGCAAGAACTCGATGCAACACCATCAACAGATTATTCGCTGTGGCGTGCAGCCAGAGGACTTAAAAGGCCGGTGATATGTAAACCTCCATTACGAGCTTCAAATGGTGACTGGGCATGAACTGATGCTGAAAAAGGTGCACCTAGAAAATGTATTTACTCCAAATATTCCTGCTGATATCATTGAACTGCCACCAGTCGTCGCTTTACCAGAAATTCCGCTAAGATTTAATATTGCGGAGATTGAAAAGGCTATTACAAGTCTAAACTCAAAAAAAGCCCCAGGTATTGATAAAATAAGCAACAAAATGTGCTGCAAGAATTGCCTTTCATTGCAAGACGAGTAATAATATTCATCTTTAATAGTATTTTACGACTGCAATACTATCCCTCAGAATGGAAGGTTTTTGAAAAACTGTACATGAGCAAGCTGACTCCTATAGTAACTAACAGTGCATGTATTCCAGATCATCAATTCGGTTTTCGCAGTCAGCATAACACTATTGAACAAACTCACAGACTTGTGAATGTTATAAGAGAAACTTTTGAAAAAAAGAAATATTGTTCAGCGCTTTTTATTGATGTCGCACAGGCCTTTGATAAAGTGTGGCACGAAGGTTTTGTCCACAAATTAACACTAAATCTACCCGCAAACATCGTCAGGCTCTTAAAAAGCTATCTAGAGGAACGAAAATTTGTAGTTAAGGAAGGCAATTTTACAAGCCCCCCGCAGTCGACTGAAGCCGGAGTCCCTCAAGGCAGTATCTTCGGTCCTTTACTTTATTTAATATATGCCTCTGACTTACCGTTAAGCAGTATCATTCACACGTCAACATTTGCTGATGATACGGCTTTTCTAAGCGTTAATGAAAATCCTGTAGAAACTTCCCGGAATCTACAACGGTACATCTCAAAATTGGAAACATGGCTAAAACAATGGCGGATAAAAGTGAATGAGCAGAAATGTGTACACGTTACTTTTACAGGGAAACATGCCCGCCTATACAAATCAACACCGAGACTATACCGCAACACACTGTAGTAAAATATCTAGGCGTTCATCTTGATCGTCGTTTAACATGGAAATCGCATATAGACGCAAAGTTGACACAAATGAAATTAAAAGCAGCCCAAATGAATTGGCTTATTGGTAGAAATTCTATATTAAGTCTTGACTGTAAACTTTTGTTATACAACGCGATCCTGAAACCAATATGGGCCTATGGAATCCAGTTATGGGGCACTGCCTCACCATCAAGTGTAGAAAAAATTCAAAGGCGACAAAACAAAATTCTACGTACAATCACTGCAGCCCCCTGGTATTTCCGAAATCAGCGAATTCACAAAGATCATGATGTTCGGTTGGTGAAGACAGTATTTTCAAAACACGCAAAAAAATATATTGAAAAACTAGAATTGCTCCCAAATCCACTTGCGCGCAACATTCTAAATTATAGAGGCCACACCCGGTTGAGAAGGAGGGATACTCTTTCTCTCAGCCGTACACGAGAGATGTAAAACATCAAAAATCAACAGTTGGAATTAAAAATTTTGTTTAGCACTGGCTAAACATATATTAAATTAGTTTTAGATTTAAGATTTGAAAAACTAATTGATGTTTCAATATATAATTGAAGATTCAATAAATAATAAAACTACCACAAAAAAAAAAAAAAAAAATTAATAGTAGCCATATAAAAACATCATGCCAATTTAAGGATGACAATTCAATTAGGAGTGACTGAAAGTCCATATTTTTGAAGTCTCTATATTCTAGAATTTGTGGTGTTGCGTTATTTACAATATTAAAATCGTAAGACAGAAACAACAAATCATGTTTGGAGAACATATATGCTGACAACTGGTCGAATAAAAGTACGTTCAAGTTGTTACAATCAATTAATGTACTTGAAGTTGTCGTAAAATGAGTTGGAATGATCGTATACAAGAGTGATACTTCTATTAGGTCTGTAGATACTTATATCTAATTTGTAGGGGATTCGGGTTATCCATTACGTCCATGGCTCATTACACCATATCGTTCATCCACAAATGAAGATGAAAGAAACTTCAATTACATTCACGCGAAGGCAAGGAATTGTGTTGAACGTTTTAATGGAGTATTAAAATCTGTGTTTAGATGCTTGCAAGTGGGTCTTCATACCACTCCTCAGACGGCTGGCAAAATTATAAATGCATGCACAGTTTTACATAACTTTAGGTTAGCAAATGGTTTAGTAACCGACGTAATTATAAATTTGAATGACCCATTTCATGAGGACATTGAGGATGGTGCGGAACACGTCACAGAACACTTTCGCGAGGCTACACGTTTAAGAAATTCGCTGAAAGACAGGTTAAGTAGAACATTGAGATGAGAAAAATGTACAAGATTTTGAAAACGAATTTTTATTTTTAAATGTATAAATATTATTTTGTTATTTTTTATTTATAAATTTAGCTATTGGCCTACCGTATTTTATGTAAAAGGAAAATATGGAATAAAAAATTTTACTTTTATTTACATAAAATACGGTAGCCCAATAGCTAAATTTATAAATAAAAAATAACAAAAGGTATTAAATTTGGCCAATAATAATACAAACAATAAAAGTATAAATTTTAATTTTCTTAATTTTGTTTATGTAAATAAAGTTCATTCTTTTTTATAAAACGAAACAATTAATTATTATATGTATTTAAATAAAGTTCATTCTCTCTCTTTTATAAAACAAAGCAATTAATTAATGTATGTATTTTAAGTTTCATACAAGTAAGTAAGTAAGTATGTAATAATAATAATAATAATAATAATAATAATAATAAATAAATAACATTCTTAAATTCATTCATTAATTTTTAAAATAAAATGCCTTCAAAAAACAACAGTTTTCGTTCATCGAATCAGACTTAAAGTCTTCTCGACCTGCTCGAGTTTTTTCAAAATAAGTATATTTTGATTCTGAATTGCATTAAGTTTTTGCATCAAATTACTTGTAATTTTTCTGGCTTCTTCCATTGATTCCTTATATTTTGATTTATTAATAGAAGTTCTAACTTTTTTAGCAGGTGTGGGTAAAATTTCCTCCTCCAAAATTTCAATAGAAAGCATCGATTCCTGTAATAATCAAAAATTGACAGTTAGCTTTATACAATTCAAATTAAAAACATGTATAGTCACCTCAACCAACAAATTTTCTTCAATACCAGACTTTGGTGTCTGTGAATCACCATCAATAGCCGCGGTGGTTATTATACCTAAAATTTGATCCTCAAGAGGATTTAAATCACGAGGTATGTCGGTTCTGCTTTTGTCTCCAGTCTTGTTAATGAAAGAACGTCTTAAATTTACTTGCTTCTTCACACCAGCCTTTAAATCTGTCCAACACTAGATACATAAAGTACTTCTTAGATTCATTTTTAACAGAAGAAGAATATCTGGCACCCATTTATAGAAAATGCACTTTCCTAAACTACAAGCAAAATACATCCATACATATGTACATGTGCATTATGTATTTTCATATGCATTCAAATACAAAACAGTGTAAAATATTTGCTTTTCAAATGTGCATACATATTTTACTTAAATTTTATATATTTTTATAAACGGGGCCGGTCCGTACCTTTTTCTACTGTTCTACGGATTTTGCGCTGCCACCAAGGGAGTTCAACAAATTCCTGAGGTTTTCCCATTGCTGCTTGCTATTAGTATTATAGTTAAGTCCATCAAATTGATTTCTAGTGAATTTTAAATTATTAGACATGATGAAAATATGGCAACCACACAACGTGAATGTTTCTATCCCTTTTTTATTTCGTTCCTACATCTTTGTAGTTTAACACTTTTTCTTTTGTTATTCATTCCTTTATAAACCTTTGAATTGTAAACACCATTTTTGAGTTCAAATAAATAATAATAATTAAATCAATAGCCAACAGGTTATGGGCCCAGACGACGTAACCTCAAAAGTTAAAATTATTTTGTGCTAAGGAAAAATTAAAATGAGTGGCGTTTTACAAATTCAAAAGTTGGAAGACTCCAATTATGAGAGCTGGTCGGTGCAGATGAAAAGCGTGCTACTACATAGTGGCTTTTGGCACAATGCATCCGGCAGGGTTGTAAGGGAATCGTGTACAACTGACAAGGAGAGAGAAAAATGGGACACAGATGACGAAAAGGCACTGGCGTCTATAATATTGAGTGTGAAACCAACTCAACTTGGTTATATAAGGAACGCAAAAACATCCCATGAAGCTTGGTTGACTTTACAGTCAACGTACCAGCCAAAGGGACCCATACAGAAAGTATCTCAGTATAACCGTTTGCTAAGTCTTCAAATGAAGGAAGGTACCAACGTGATGCTGCATCTTAAAAAGTTTTCTGAGACAGTGGAAAAATTGGCTGAAACGAGCATAGAAATGCAGGAAGAGCTCTTAAGTATAATGTTGTTATGCAGTCTACCTAAAGATTTTGAAAATTTTGTGATCGCAATGGAAACGCGTGACAATCTTCCTAGTCTTAGTGTTATCAAGCAAAAACTTCTAGAAGAAGCAGAGAGACGAAAAGAAATAGTGGAAGAAGAAACAACTACAAGTAGTCAGCAACAACAAGCAGTTAACGTTCGCTCTACGCAAAAACAGAAAAAACCAAACAACAACAAAAAGCCTTTCACTGGTAAATGTTTTATTTGTAATGTAGCGGGACATTTTGCAAGTCAATGCGAAAAAAAGAAAAAACAGCAAAGGCAAAGACAGAGGTATCACAGTAAAGTTTGATGCGAACATGGCAACGGCCAGACGACAAGATGGTACGATTGTATTTCGTGCTAAAAGGGAAGACACTCTTTTTGCTGTGTACAGAACAAAAGAGTCGCTGTTTAGTATGACTGATACAAATCAACTATGGCACAACAGGTTCGGACATTTGAACTACAATAGCTATAACGAGCTAGTTAAAGCAGGCATCGTGACAGCTGTTAACGTCGGCAGAGACAACAAACCATGCAGAACAAGTATGATGTGCAAAATACATGTCCTACCATTCCCCAATGAAAGTAAGCATGTATCAACAAATCTGTTGCAATTGGTACACTCTGACGTGTGCGGACCATTTAAAAGACAATCGGTAGGGGGTTCCAAGTATTTCATTGACGACAAGTCAAGAAGAATATTTGTATATTTTATGAAAGCGAAGAGTGAAGCGCTGGAGAAATTTAAGCAATTTAAACTACAGGTAGAAAATGAGAGTAGCCATAAAATCGTGACTTTACGCACAGACAACGGCAAAGAATACGTAAACTGTGAATTTGAAATATTTTTACAACAACAAGGCATACAACGTCAGCTAACAGTGCCGTACACACCACAGCAAAACGGCGTAGCTGAGCGCTGTAACAGAACACTTGTTGAGATGGGCCGTTTAATGATGTTTCATTCTGGCGTACCGCAGCATTTATGGGCAGAGGCTATTAACGCAGCAGCTTATATTCGTAACAGATGCCCAACAAAAGCAAATAATTTTAAAACGCCATATGAGCTATGGTACAGCAGAAAACCTACTGTTAAATATTTACGTACATTTGGATCTTTTGCGATTGCATTGGACAAAACAAAGAAGTCAAAGTTCGAACCAAAGGGTGAGCAACTGATAATGGTTGGCTATTCGGCAGTAGCGAAGGCGTACAGACTGTATGACAGAAAAACACATCGTATAGAGGAAAAAAGAGATGTTTTGTTTGATGAGAATGTTTTTAATAACAATAGCAATACAGACGGGCAAGAACAGTGCAGTAATGAAAATAATTGTGAGACTGATAATAATTATTTAACGTAGAAAATGTTGAGGAGCCACAACAAATTGAAAATGTTGATAATCATGCAAGAAATGTTGATACCGTCGAAAATGTTGCAGAAAATGTAAAAAATGAGGAAGAAGAATTTAATACAGCAGATGAACATAGCCAACCTGAGTTTAAAGAAGTTGAACAAAAACCAACAGTAATTGGTAAAGGCAGACCGAAAATTGTGAGAGATGGTAAACCCGGCAGACCACGCAAACAGTTTAATGAATTAAATAATTTAGTGGAAATAAAAATTCCACAGACAACAGAAGAGGCGATTACATGTAACGAAAAGGATTTATGGCTAGATGCTATGAATGCAGAAATTTCTTCTTTAGAAAGAAACAACACTTGGATATTATCAGATCTACCTGATGGTCATAAATCAATTTCGTGTAAGTGGGTTTATGCTCTAAAGATAGACAAACAGGGCAATGTTGAACGTCATAAGGCTCGTCTCGTGGCAAAAGGGTGCAGCCAGCAATACGGGATTAACTACATGGAAACATTTTGCCCTGTAGCCAGGCACTCAACTATAAGAGTTTTATTGGCTATATCGGTTAAGTACAAAATGTATCTACACCAGATCGATGTGAGTACCGCATACCTGAGCAGCGATTTGCATGATGAAATCTACATAAAGCAGCCACAGTGCTTTAAAAATGGAAAATACCCTAATAAGGTTCTACGCTTAAACAAGGCAATATATGGCTTAAAGCAGTCAGGTAGCGAATGGAATTCCAAACTTGATGCAGTATTGAAAAATTTTGGTTTTAAACCGACTGAGGCTGACCCCTGTCTGTATAAGCGTGACGTTAAAAATCATTTAGTGTTGGTTGCAGTTTATGTAGACGATATTATTATAGGATGTGTAGATAATCAAATTGTGTTGGAGGTAAAAATGCAAATATGCAGTGAATTCGATGTGACTGACAAGGGACCATTACACCATTTTTTGGGCATTGAAATTGATCGATGTTACGAGACTGGTGCAATAAAATTTGGTCAGACGAATTATATTGTGAATTTGTTGAAAAAATATGGTATGAGTGACTGTAAAAGGGTTTCGACACCTCTTGAAGCGGGTTATCAACCACATTGCACGGACAATTGCGAGAAGATTGATCAGCAGCAATATCAATCAATGATTGGCGCGTTAATGTATTTGGCCATCACTACTCGACCAGATATCTTACATTCAGTATCACAACTGGCACAACGAAATTCTGATCCTCATCGTGAACATTTACAAGCAGTAAAGCATATATTAAGATACTTGGCAGGTACAGCTGATTATAGATTGAACTACACGAATTCGGAAGATTGTTTGTTAACTGGCTAAGTTGATGCTGATTGGGGCGGTGACGTTTCTGATCGAAAGTCATACACCGGTTTTTCGTTTTTTGTCGGCAGATGTTTGGTGTCATGGGAGTCGAGGAAACAGCATTCTGTGGCGCTAAGCAGTACTGAGGCAGAGTACATGGCCGCATCTGAAGCAGCAAAAGAGGCAGTATATTTACGACGACTTCTAATGGAATTGGGTTATTCCAAAGGTGAACCAGTAACTCTTCATATTGATAACCAAGGTGCACAGAAACTGGCAACCAACCCCGTATACCACAGACGAAGTAAACATGTGGATATAAAGTACCATCATATCAGAGAGGTGGTTAAGGCAAACGAAATTGTTTTACAATATTGTCCGACGAACAATATGGTAGCGGATATTCTAAAAAAGAATTTGCCTAAACCAAAACATAATTATTGTATTAATGAGATGTATATAAAATAAAATTTATGTAAAGATACATCCACGTTGAGGGGCGTGATGAAAATATGGCAACCACACAACGTGAATGTTTCTATCCCTTTTTTATTTCGTTCCTACATCTTTGTAGTTTAACACTTTTTCTTTTGTTATTCATTCCTTTATAAACCTTTGAATTGTAAACACCATTTTTGAGTTCAAATAAATAATAATAATTAAATCAATAGCCAACAAGACATAAAGTCAACCAACTTTTCTTTTTGTTGTTTAGATATTCGCGAATTTTTCTAAAATTATATAAATATAAATTATTATAAATTATTTAACCACAAAATACTTACCTTTTCCGTATTATTATTCATTATATGTTTAATATTGTTTTTAAAATATTGAATATATTAGTGTAAGTAGCACAACTAATATATTTCAATAGGAATGTTTCCTTGGTGTTCTGAGAACGAATCAATCATATATGGACAGATGTATGTATGTTGATTTTAGTAGTTAATATTTATTTCAATTTTAGGTAGAATAAGAATTTAGATCAGGTAAGATTTATTACAATTTAGGTATAATTAAATTTTAGCGCAGGTAAGATTTACATATTAAAATTTTAGGTAGGTATAATTAAACAATATGAAGCAGGTAAGTATGCCATGCACGATGGCTAAATAATTAATAATTATAATGATGTTTGTCGCCCTCGTCAAGACCATAAAAAAAACGGTTTTCACCTTCGGGGTGTTTTGACGTTTGGAAATATTCCAGTGGGTAGCAGATGGTATGAATCTTTTACAATATATTTCAGAGTCGTAAAATTAAATGGTTTTGTTAGAGGTAAGTATACATAAGTGTGTGGTTAATAATTAAGGGTTAATTCAGTTCTATTCATAATATATGGATACTTAAGTATTGTCCAAGCTATTTTGGACATGGCGCCGGCCTTGCCTCAGGCAACATGTTGCTTGGCGCACAAATCGGTGGCGAGTGACTTAATAGCCTCCACTAAGATGTGTGTGTGCGGAGTGATAGCGTATGTAGATGGTGGTTGTAAAGATGATGAATTTTGTTGTGGTGGTGACTTTTTTACATTTGATGATGCTGATGGTTGACTTTTCCGTTGACGCAAATCTACGGTTCTTATGCCTCTTGGCGGTTTGGAGCGTTGCGTCCTTGGATGTAGTAGGGTGTGATGGTAGCTGTCACACTTTCTGCATGTGTCCATAGAAGTACAGCCTCTTAGATCGTGGCTACGTGCTACACAGTTGGCACAATATTTGTGCTTGTCCACCACTTTCTCTCGTTTGTTTACGTTCATCATTAGAAACTTGCTGCAAAATCTTAATGCGTGAAACATCTTGCACAAAGCGCATTTGTATAGTTCTCGATCCCGATAGTTTCGACTCCTGCTGCTAACTTTTCCACATTTACTTAAGGCAGCTCTAGCGTGATGATTGTTTCTAGACCGAGAAGACACAAATATTAATTAAAATGTATATGTAATGCGGGTATATGAATGTAATGCTGAAATGAGAAGAGATAATATGAGTTTAGTGAGCATGATTATGTGGTGGGTAGTATTTAGTGAGGGGAAGAGGTTAGTACTGGGCTGATTTCAGGTGGCGTTGAACCTGAATGTTCATCATTCAGAAGAGGTAAATAACACAGTTTGACAATTGGCCGAGTTATGATTTCGTTGCAGACGCGGACAACCGCAGTACGTACGTTATTGTCAGAGCCAGAGAAGGTTCTTTCAATTCGGCCTAAACGCCATTCATGAGGTGGTTGCAAATCGTCCATTACGACTACTAGGTCCCCGGCATGAAGGTTTGGACCAGAATCCTTCCATTTGTACCGTTTATGTAGATTTTTTAGATAATCCTGTTTCCATCTTATTGAAAACTGATGGTGGAGTGCCTCGAGCTTCTCCCACCTGTTTATAAGGGACAAAGTTTCAAAATTTTGCTTCAGGAACGCCAGCAAGGGTGCCCCTCTGAGAAAGTGCCCTGGCATTAAAGCAGTTACATCTTCTGGATCTTCTGATAAAGCCGATATAGGTCTTGAATTGAGAACGGCTTCAATTCTGGCTAAAATGGTGGTAAACTCCTCAAACGTAAACCGCTGAACACAGGCTACCCTCTTGAAATGATATTTAAAACTTTTTACGGCTGCTTCCCATAAGCTGCCCATGTGAGGAGCATTCGGTGTAATGAACTTCCACTAAAAATCATGAGTAATATATTTTTGGGTTATATCTTGGGCGTTGGTTTCGACAAAGGTGGCGAATTCCTTTTCAAGTGCTCTGCTGGAGCCGAGAAAGTTTCTGCCGTTATCGGTTACTACCCTTTGGAGTAGACCTCGCCTCGCAACAAATCGAGCAAATGCGGCTTCAAATGCTGCAGAAGAAAGATCAGAACCGGGTTCTAATTAAATCAATAGCCAACAGGTTATGGGCCCAACCGACGTAACCTCAAAAGTTAAAATTATTTTGTGCTAAGGAAAAATTAAAATGAGTGACGTTTTACAAATTGAAAAGTTGGAAGACTCCAATTATGAGAGCTGGTCGGTGCAGATGAAAAGCGTGCTAATACATAGTGGCTTTTGGCACAATGCATCCGGCAGGGTTGTAAGGGAATCGTGTACAACTGACAAGGAGAGAGAAAAATGGGACACAGATGACGAAAAGGCACTGGCGTCTATAATATTGAGTGTGAAACCAACTCAACTTGGTTATATAAGGAACGCAAAAACATCCCATGAAGCTTGGTTGACTTTACAGTCAACGCACCAGCCAAAGGGACCCATACAGAAAGTATCTCTGTATAAACGTTTGCTAAGTCTTCAAATGAAGGAAGGTACCAACGTGATGCTGCATGTTAAAAAGTTTTCTGAGACAGTGGAAAAATTGGCTGAAACGGGCAAAGAAATGCAGGAAGAGCTCTTAAGTATAATGTTGTTATGCAGTCTACCTAAAGATTTTGAAAATTTTGTGATCGCAATGGAAACGCGTGACAATCTTCCTAGTCTTAGTGTCATCAAGCAAAAACTTCTAGAAGAAGCAGAGAGACGAAAAGAAATAGTGGAAGAAGAAACAACTACAAGTAGTCAGCAACAACAAGCAGTTAACGTTCGCTCTACGCAAAAAAAAGAAAAAAACAAACAACAACAAAAAGCCTTTCACTGGTAAATGTTTTATTTGTAATGTAGCGGGACATTTTGCAAGTCAATGCGAGAAAAAGAAAAAACAGCAAAGGCAACAAGAACAGGCATTGTCTATGGTGACAAAAGCAACAGCTTTGTCTACAGTAGCAGAGGCAGATCTGTAACGTAGTTTACTTTTCCAGCTGGGGTACTACTCAGTCTGTCCAGATTCTTATCAAAGGTCTACTTCCTTTGAAATTATATACTCGTATCTTTTAGATGTTAAAGATGTATGGAACAAAGCTTTATTTAAACGAAACTTATACTACTTAAGACTAACTTATTACTACGAAAATTGCTCGTACGTTTGCTGGTGATTCGGTGAAACAGGATGACGGCGGGTGGCGGCGATCAGTGCGCTGGTGTGACTTCTAGTCGCTTTTGTCTGGATATCTGGCAAAAATATAATATATGATTCAGGTAAAATATCGGTAATATTCGGTGGTATTTACGGGATACTACGATTAGTACGACTGCAAGGAGTATTCGGGAGCCCTTACAATCGGCAAATTACGAACTAAGAACTTAAGGAGTATTCGGAGGCCCTTAAGATCGGCTACTTCAAATTACGATTAGTACGAGTGCAATGAGTATTCGGGAGCCCTTACAATCGGAAAATTACGAAATACGAACTTAAGGAGTATTCGGAGGCCCTTAAGATCGGCTATTTCAACTTACGATTAGTACGAGTGCAAGGAGTATTCGGGAGCCCTTACAATCGGCAAATTACAAACTACGAACTTAAGGAGTATTCGGGGGCCCTTAAGATCGGCTACTTCAAATTACGATAAGTACGAGTGCAAGGAGTATTCGGGAGCCCTTACAATCGGTAAATTACAAACTACGAACTTAAGGAGTATTCGGGGGCCCTTAAGATCGGCTTCTTCAAATTATGATTAGTACGGCTGCAAGGAGTATTCGGGAGCCCTTACAATCGGCAAATTACAAACTACGAACTTCAGAAGTATTCGGGGGCCCTTAAGATCGGCTACTTCAAATTACGGTTAGTACGATTGCAAGGAGTATTCGGGAGCCCTTACAATCGGCAAATTACAAACTACGAACTTAAGGAGTATTCGGGGGCCCTTAAGATCGGCTACTTCAAATTATGATTAGTACGGCGGCAAGGAGTATTCGGGAGCCCTTACAATCGGCAAATTACAAACTACGAACTTAAGGAGTATTCGGGGGCCCTTAAGATCGGCTACTTTAAATTACGATTAGTACGACTGCAAGGAGTATTCGGGAGCCCTTACAATCGGCAAATTACGAACTTAAGGAGTATTCGAGGGCCCTTAAGATCGGCTTCTTCAAATTATGATTAGTACGGCTGCAAGGAGTATTCGGGAGCCCTTACAATCGGCAAATTACAAACTACGAACTTAAGAAGTATTCGGGGGCCCTTAAGATCGGCTACTTCAAATTACGGTTAGTACGATTGCAAGGAGTATTCGGGAGCCCTTACAATCGGCAAATTACAAACTACGAACTTAAGGAGTATTCGGGGGCCCTTAAGATCGGCTACTTCAAATTATGATTAGTACGGCTGCAAGGAGTATTCGGGAGCCCTTACAATCGGCAAATTACAAACTAAGAACTTAAGGAGTATTCGGGGGCCCTTAAGATCGGCTACTTCAAATTACGGTTAGTACGATTGCAAGGAGTATTCGGGAGCCCTTACAATCGGCAAATTACAAACTACGAACTTAAGGAGTATTCGGGGGCCCTTAAGATCGGCTACTTCAAATTACGGTTAGTACGACTGCAAGGAGTATTCAGGAGCCCTTACAATCGGCAAAATACGACAAAGCTACGGTTATATTAGTATCGGAACACGAATCGCCATCGGCGACTGCTCCCCTTGTTGTGTAAAAACCTGTACGTTATATCAATATGGAAATCTCAACTATATGAGAGTTGTATCAGCGTGCATATTTTTGTGTTTTGTTTATGTTAATAATTTGTTGGTCGCTACACTATGTAGGCTGGTATATACCCCTTTGTTATTATGTTTGTAGTTGTGGGGTACTTACATGGTAGGTTGTAGTTATTTGCAACGGCACGTTACAGATCGTAAAATAAAATCAAGTGCTTGGTATATCGATAGTGGCGCAACGGCGCACATGTGCAATGATAGAAGTATATTCGCAAGGTTTGAGCAGCATAATGAACAGATAGCGTTAGCAGGCAACAAATTCATAACAGCAACAGGAAAAGGTGATGTATATTTAAAGTTAAATAATATGAATATTACGTTCGAAGATGTACTGTATTCTTCCGAGTTGCAAATCAACTATGGCACAACAGGTTCGGACATTTGAACTACAATAGCTATAACGAGCTAGTTAAAGCAGGCATCGTGACAGCTGTTAACGTCAGCAGAGACAACAAACCATGCAGAACATGTATGATGTGCAAAATACATGTCCTACCATTCCCCAATGAAAGTAAGCATGTATCAACAAATCTGTTGCAATTGGTACACTCTGACGTGTGCGGACCATTTAAAAGACAATCGGTAGGGGGTTCCAAGTATTTTATTACTTTCATTGACGACAAGTCAAGAAGAATATTTGTATATTTTATGAAAGCGAAGAGTGAAGCGCTGGAGAAATTTAAGCAATTTAAACTACAGGTAGAAAATGAGTGTGGCCATAAAATCGTGACTTTACGCACAGACAACGGCAAAGAATACGTAAACTGTGAATTTGAAATATTTTTACAACAACAAGACATACAACGTCAGCTAACAGTGCCGTACACACCACAGCAAAACGGCGTAGCTGAGCGCTGTAACAGAACACTTGTTGAGATGGGCCGTTTAATGATGTTTCATTCTGGCGTACCGCAGCATTTACGGGCAGAGGCTATTAACACAGCAGCTTATATTCGTAACAGATGCCCAACAAAAGCAAATAATTTTAAAACGCCATATGAGCTATGGTACAGCAGAAAACCTACTGTTAAATATTTACGTACATTTGGATCTTTTGCGATTGCATTGGACAAAACAAAGAAGTCAAAGTTCGAACCAAAGGGTGAGCAACTGATAATGGTTGGCTATTCGGCAGTAGCGAAGGCGTACAGACTGTATGACAGAAAAACACATCGTATAGAGGAAAAAAGAGATGTTTTGTTTGATGAGAATGTTTTTAATAACAATAGCAATACAGACGGGCAAGAACAGTGCAGTAATGAAAATAATTGTGAGACTGATAATAATTATTTAACGTAGAAAATGTTGAGGAGCCACAACAAATTGAAAATGAAACAATTGAAATTGATAATCATGCAAGAAATGTTGATACCGTCGAAAATGTTGCAGAAAATGTAAAAAATGAGGAAGAAGAATTTAATACAGCAGATGAACATAGCCAACCTGAGTTTAAAGAAGTTGAACAAAAACCAACAGTAATTGGTAAAGGCAGACCGAAAATTGTGAGAGATGGTAAACCCGGCAGACCACGCAAACAGTTTAATGAATTAAATAATTTAGTGGAAATAAAAATTCCACAGACAACAGAAGAGGCGATTACATGTAACGAAAAGGATTTATGGCTAGATGCTATGAATGCAGAAATTTCTTCTTTAGAAAGAAACAACACTTGGATATTATCAGATCTACCTGATGGTCATAAATCAATTTCGTGTAAGTGGGTTTATGCTCTAAAGATAGACAAACAGGGCAATGTTGAACGTCATAAGGCTCGTCTCGTGGCAAAAGGGTACAGCCAGCAATACGGGATTAACTACATGGAAACATTTTCCCCTGTAGCCAGGCACTCAACTATAAGAGTTTTGTTGGCTTTATCGGTTAAGTACAAAATGTATCTACACCAGATCGATGTGAGTACCGCATACCTGAGCAGCGATTTGCATGATGAAATCTACATAAAGCAGCCACAGTGCTTTAAAAATGGAAAATACCCTAATAAGGTTCTACGCTTAAACAAGGCAATATATGGCTTAAAGCAGTCAGGTAGCGAATGGAATTCCAAACTTGATGCAGTATTGAAAAATTTTGGTTTTAAACCGACTGAGGCTGACCCCTGTCTGTATAAGCGTGACGTTAAAAACCATTTAGTGTTGGTTGCAGTTTATGTAGACGATATTATTATAGGATGTGTAGATAATCAAATTGTGTTGGAGGTAAAAATGCAAATATGCAGTGAATTCGATGTGACTGACAAGGGACTATTACACCATTTTTTGGGCATTGAAATTGATCGATGTTACGAGACTGGTGCAATAAAATTTGGTCAGACGAATTATATTGTGAATTTGTTGAAAAAATATGGTATGAGTGACTGTAAAAGGGTTTCGACACCTCTTGAAGCGGGTTATCAACCACATTGCACGGACAATTGCGAGAAGATTGATCAGCAGCAATATCAATCAATGATTGGCGCGTTAATGTATTTGGCCATCACTACTCGACCAGATATCTTACATTCAGTATCACAACTGGCACAACGAAATTCTGATCCTCATCGTGAACATTTACAAGCAGTAAAGCATATATTAAGATACTTGGCAGGTACAGCTGATTATAGATTGAACTACACGAATTCGGAAGATTGTTTGTTAACTGGCTAAGTTGATGCTGATTGGGGTGGTGACGTTTCTGATCGAAAGTCATACACCGGTTTTTCGTTTTTTGTCAGCAGATGTTTGATGTCATGGGAGTCGAGGAAACAACATTCTGTGGCGCTAAGCAGTACTGAGGCAGAGTACATGGCCGCATCTGAAGCAGCAAAAGAGGCAGCATATTTACGACGACTTCTAATGGAATTGGGTTATTCCAAAGGTGAACCAGTAACTCTTCATATTGATAACCAAGGTGCACAGAAACTGGCAACCAACCCCGTATACCACAGCCGAAGTAAACATGTGGATATAAAGTACCATCATATCAGAGAGGTGGTTAAGGCAAACGAAATTGTTTTACAATATTGTCCGACGAACAATATGGTAGCGGATATTCTAACAAAGAATTTGCCTAAACAAAAACATAATTATTGTATTAATGATATGTATATAAAATAAAATTTATGTAAAGATACATCCACGTTGAGGGGCGTGATGAAAATATGGCAAGCACACAACGTGAATATTTCTATCCCTTTTTTATTTCGTTCCTACATCTTTGTAGTTTAACACTTTTTCTTTTGTTATTCATTCCTTTATAAACCTTTGAATTGTAAACACCATTTTTTAGTTCAAATAAATAATAATAATTAAATTAATTAGCCAACAAGACATAAAGTCAACCAACTTTTCTTTTTGTTGTTTAGATATTCGCTAATTTTTCTAAAATTATATAAATATAAATTATTATAAATTATTTAACCACAAAATACTTACCTTTTCCGTATTATTATTCATTATATGTTTAATATTGTTTTTAAAATATTGAATATATTAGTGTAAGTAGCACAACTAATATATTTCAATAGGAATGTTTCCTTGGTGTTCTGAGAACGAATCAATCATATATGGACAGATGTATGTATGTTGATTTTAGTAGTTAATATTTATTTCAATTTTAGGTAGAATAAGAATTTAGATCAGGTAAGATTTATTACAATTTAGGTATAATTAAATTTTAGCGCAGGTAAGATTTACATATTACAATTTTAGGTAGGTATAATTAAACAATATGAAGCAGGTAAGTATGCCATGCAGGATGGCTAAATAATTAATAATTATAATGATGTTTGCCGCCCTCGTCAAGACCATAAAAAAACGGTTTTCACCTTCGGGGTGTTTTGACGTTTGGAAATATTCCAGTGGGTAGCAGATGGTATGAATCTTTTACAATATATTTCAGAGTCGTAAAATTAAATGGTTTTGTTAGAGGTAAGTATACATAAGTGTGTGGTTAATAATTAAGGGTTAATTCAGTTCTATTCATAATATATGGATACTTAAGTATTGTCCAAGCTATTTTGGACATGGCGCCGGCCTTGCCTCAGGCAACATGTTGCTTGGCGCACAAAACGGTGGCGAGTGACTTAATAGCCTCCACTAAGATGTGTGTGTGCGGAGTGATAGCGTATGTAGATGGTGGTTGTAAAGATGATGAATTTTGTTGTGGTGGTGACTTTTTTACATTTGATGATGCTGATGGTTGACTTTTCCGTTGACGCAAATCTACGGTTCTTATGCCTCTTGGCGGTTTGGAGCGTTGCGTCCTTGGATGTAGTAGGGTGTGATGGTAGCTGTCACACTTTCTGCATGTGTCCATAGAAGTACAGCCTCTTAGATCGTGGCTACGTGCTACACAGTTGGCACAATATTTGTGCTTGTCCACCACTTTCTCTCGTTTGTTTACGTTCATCATTAGAAACTTGCTGCAAAATCTTAATGCGTGAAACAAATGGCACAAAGCGCATTTGTATAGTTCTCGATCCCGATAGTTTCGACTCCTGCTGCTAACTTTTCCACATTTACTTAAGGCAGCTCTAGCGTGATGATTGTTTCTAGACCGAGAAGACACAAATATTAATTAAAATGTATATGTAATGCGGGTATATGAATGTAATGCTGAAATGGGAAGAGATAATATGAGTTTAGTGAGCATGATTATGTGGTGGGTAGTATTTAGTGAGGGGAAGAGGTTAGTACTGGGCTGATTTCAGGTGGCGTTGAACCTGAATGCTCAGTTTGACAATTGGCCGAGTTATGATACCGTTGCAGATGCGGACAAACGCAGTACGTATGTTATTGTCAGAGCCAGAGAAGGTTCTTTCAATTCGGCCTAAACGCCATTCATGAGGTGGTTGCAAATCGTCCATTACGACTACTAGGTCCCCGGCATGAAGGTTTGGAGCAGAATTCTTCCATTTGTACCGTTTATGTAGATTTTTGAGATAATCCTGTTTCCATCTTATTGAAAACTGATGGTGGAGTGCCTTGAGCTTCTCCCACCTGTTTATAAGGGACAAAGTTTCAAAATTTTGCTCCAGGAACGCCAGCAAGGGTGCCCCTCTGAGAAAGTGCCCTGGTGTTATTGCAGTTACATCTTCTGGATCTTCTGATAAGGCCGATATAGGTCTTGAATTGAGAACGCCTTCAATTCTGGCTAAAATGGTGGTAAACTCCTCAAACGTAAACGGCTGAGCACCGGCTACCCTCTTGAAATGATATTTAAAACTTTTTACGGCTGCTTCCCATAAGCCGCCTATGTGAGGAGCATGCAGTGGAATGAACTTCCACTCAAAACCATGAGTAATATATTTTTGGGTTATATCTTGGGCGTTGGTTTCGACAAAGGTGGCGAATTCTGCTCTGCTGGAGCCGAGAAAGTTTCTGCCATTATCGGTTACTACCCTTTGGGGTAGACCTCGCCTCGCAACAAATCTAGCGAATGCGGCTTTAAATGCTGCAGAAGAAAGATCCGAACAGGGTTCTAGGTGCACAGCTTTTGTACTGAAACAAACAAAAATGCTACCATATCCTTTGATATAGGGAGATTTTCGTAAGGACGACGTCGTAAGTTCAAATTGGCCAGCAAAATCCACACCTGTTATTTGGAATGGCAAGGACAAGTTGCACCATTCTGGTGGTAATGGGGCCACGATTTGATTAGTTGGCTGTTGCTTGTATATAATACAAGTTTTGCAGTGGTATATTATTTTCTTTACACGCTGCTTGAGCCTCGAGATATAAAACTCAGTCTGAATCATTCTGCACATTAAAGGGTATGCATGTGTACTAAATACAATTGACATAGTCGTGATTTACCTGGCAGTATGACTGGATATCGCTCATTGTAATGAAGATCGGATTGGTATAGTCGACCATTGACCCGTAACAGAGAATTAGAATCCATAAAGGGATTGAGTGGTTTCAACGGGCTTTTATTAGTCACTTGTTTCGAGGTTTCTACTGATTTATATTCTTCTGGTAAGAACGATTTTTGAGCTAAACTGATAAGGCGTGACTTAACGAACCTCATTTCATGTTGCGTCAAATCACCTTGTGGGTTTCGATCACTTTTATTTCTTTTCTTTCTTATGGCTCTGTTAAAGAATCTAAAAATGTAACATACAACCCTTAGTGCTCTGGGATATGATGAAAAGTTGGCTAACACATCAATTATCTCAATTTGGGTGCTTAGGGATATGGTTTCGGTCGGTGTCTTTGCCGTATGGTTGGGATTTCTTCTTGGCCACTCTGAATGAGGTTTTGTTAACCACGTGGGTCCATACCACCAGAGTAAGTTTTGCGCTATTCCTTGGGGACTACATCCACGCGTTCCCAGATCTGCGGGATTGTCGTGAGTTGGGACATGTCGCCATGTGGCCTTGGGCATTACATTGTGAATTTTTGAGATTCGATTCGCAATGTATGTTTCCCACGTTGAAGGTGGCTTGGAGAGCCAACTTAAAGTTAATGACGAATCCGTCCATAGAATTATCTCACTGGGTTCAAATTTTAAGGACGAAATCATATAGTTGGCCAGATTTGCTAACAAAACCGCGCCATTGAGTTCCAAACGCGGAAGTGACACTGTTTGTACAGGCGCTACTTTATTTTTCGCTACTAGCAAGCTTGAGAATACATTATTTGTACCGGTTTGACACCGAAGGTATATAGTAGCACAATATGCTGATTTTGACGCATCTGCGAAGCCATGAATTTGTAGCGAATCAGAAGGGAAATATTGAATCCACCGTTCAATGGAGATTTCTCCACATGAGCTAAGTCTTTAATGAGCTTGTCCCATTTATGTAATGAGTTTGGAGAAATAACTTCATCCCAACTCAACCCCTCCAACCATAGTTCTTGTACGATAATTTTTGCTCTGATAATTATGGGGGCTAGCCATCCTGCAGGATCGAATAATTTTGCTAAAGATGAGAGAATCTGGCGCTTTGTAACCTTTGCGGATGGATCTATTGGAGAAATGCTGTATGAAAATGTGTCAGTGAGCGCATTCCACTTAATTCCAAGGGTTTTGGTGGAGCTAGTGTCGTGGAACTGAAGAAACTCTGAATCGTATAAATCGTCTTTATTTAAGTGAGCAAGTAACTGGGGATCGTTTGCTGTGATCTTTTTTACGGAAGTCCCGCCGATCTCAATGCACAAAGAAGCTGAGTTTGGGCCGAAATAGTGTCCTCTAATGAATAACCACCGGAGAGGATGTCGTCGACATAAGTTTCGGAGCGCAAAATTGATGCCGCTTTAGGATATTCAATTGCTAGATAAGGAGCAAAGTTTACTCCAAAGGTTACTGTTTTTAGCTGGTAATCTTTTATAGGACCGTCTACTTGGAGCTGATATAAAATCCTTTGAAAGGGTCTTTCAGCAGGATGCACTTGGATTTGAATGTCGCCACTAAAAACGTACATATTTGTACTTTCTCCAGTTTAACACTATAGAGATTAGGTTATGTTGGAGCGTGGGGCCCGTGCATAAAACATCATTAAGCGAGAAATTAGATTTTGTTTTCCTGGTGGCATTGAACACAACTCTAACCTTTCTTGTTTTGTGCTCCGGACGTACAACAGCATGATGTGGTAAATAAAATGAGTAATATTTACCTTGGGAAACTATTTCACATGATGAGGTTTTTTCCATGTGATCCATAGTTCTGTACTCATTGAGAACATCATAATACTGTTTTTTAAGACAAGGATCCTTGAAAAGTTTTTTTTCCATGCTTGCATAGTGAGCTACAGCTATAAATCTGGACGAACCTAGATAGACTTTGTGGGGATGTTCAACCTTGAATGGTAGTCGCACAACGTATCTACCATCATCATTACGCGTGGTTGCTTAAGTGTAAAATTTTTCACAAAATTCTTTTTCAGACGATTTTGTTTCAGATACAGGGGTTTCTTCCAACTTCCAAAATTTCTTTAGTAGACTATTGAGTTCTATAGTCTCTGATTGAGCAACTGATGTTGTGAAGGACTGTATGGATTGAGTTCTTATCGGGCCACTGAGTACCACCCAAATATCGTGTTATATGCCGAGGTTTGGCCACAAAAATTTTTTTTTATACCTTCTATGTTGAGACAATGTTCGTAATCGTTGCCTAGTATAAGGTCAATTTGCGACGGCTTATTGAAGGTAGTGTCTGCTAGGTCTAATTTTCCAAGTTCTGATAAGATTGGGAATTCAAAGGAATATGCCGGAAGGCTTTTGGTTACTTTCGGCAATATTATGGCTTTTATTGGGACTCTGAGATTGTACCTTTTGGCATACAAAACAAACTCGCATTCTTTAGTTGCTAGTTGTTTTTGACCCCCGATGCCAGTTATTTCAATATTAGAGTTTTTGTAGGGTAGTTGCAGGCGATTCCGAACCTTTTCTGTTAAAAATGTTCTTTGAGATCCTGGGTCTATTAAGGCCCTAACTGTGAAAAATTCTCCTCTGACTTCTATTTGCACTATTGCAGTACGTAATAGTAAGAGAATGTTTACGTTGTTTGAGGAGCAATTAGCCTGAACTTGCTTAGAGGTTGATGGAAGCTCATCGAGGGAAAGATTTTCCGACATTTGAGTCATATTAGCTGATAAATTTCTATTAATATTATTGTGATTGGGAATATTGCTCTTTTGAGTAGGCTCAACCGTATGTGCTTTCTCTGATAGATGCAACAAGGTATGGTGGGGCTTTTTACAAATTTGGCAAGTATGTTTGCTTTTGCAATTTGCTTTTATATGGGATAAACCTAAGCAATTATTACAAAACTAATTTTTGAACACGTAATCAATTCTCTGTTGCACTTTGAATGAGCAAAATTTCGGACAATTTCTGAGAGTATGATCCTGATTGCATAAGGTACAGCTGGAATTTATGTTTTCTTGGGATATGTACGTATGCACATTAGACGGTTTTTGACTCGTCAAACTGCAGCTATCCTTATAGCTCTTGATATTGGTGACACGTTCTAAAGTTTTGAACCTGTCTATGAGAAACTGTGACATTTGGGACCATTTCGGTAATTCACGTGGTGACGTGAGTGATTGTAACCATAGGGAAAGTGTTAAATCGGGAAGTTTTGCTGAGATTAACCCAATTATAATCGGATCCCAACTTTCAACTTGTATTCCAAGTGTCCTCAACGTTGCTAAGGAATCGCTTACGGCTGATTGAATTCTGCGTATTGATTCGCTTTCTTCTTTTTTAGCAACTGGGATATCAAATAATAATTTTATTTGATTATCTATTTATTCTCGTAACGGGTTTCTAAAGCGTTCTATGCTAGCTCAAAATTGTCGTCTGAGAGGGCATATCTTTTTACGATAGCACCAGCTTCACCCCTCGTTTTATTACGGAGGTGATGCAGTTTCGTGACTGGTGTGAGCTTTGAATGAGTTATGTACACTGCCGTGAACATATCGCGGAATGAGGGCCATTGCTCGTAGCTGCCATGGAACACCTCAGTATCGCAAGGGGGGAGCTTAATGCAGTCGACATTACTGCTTTGAGTATAAGTTTGATAGGGTACTTGATTGGCTTGAGCATATCTTGAAGTCGATTGGAATCTTGGAGTGCCCGTGGCATCTTGGCGCCACTCCCTCAATAAGTCTAAAATCTCAGAGCTGCACCGATAATACAACTCTGTGCATGTTTCAAACTTCTTTTCTGCTTCTTGCCTTACTTCGGGGGTAATTGATTGAGTTTTTGACAATATTATACCTTCATAGGACGCTTCTGCTCTGTCCCACCTTCCTTCCAAGTCTTAAAGTTTAACTTCTAGCAGGGATTCTGTCTGCAGTTCCCCTTTGGAATTTTGGAATCGTTCACAAAACACAAGTAAGCGATCAGAATCAAAATGAAAGTGCTCTTCGGCGGTAGGGATGTTATCGTTTAAGGTTGAAGCGGGCATTTTGCTAATTGATTTTCAATTGTAGCACTAAGCAATGACCTTGCAGTAGATTCTCTTGGTGAACCTATTTTATCTAGTACCTTTTAGGGTCGGGATAGCATAGGTGAGGATCGACCAAAAATGGAACATAAGAAAAAACTGACTGAAAACAAAAAAACCGCAACAAAACAAAGAGGATGAGATTCATCACGTATTTGTCTTCGCTGCAGTCGTTCTATGGATTGATTTTTCTTTTCCAGCAACAGAAAACTCAAATAAACGCTATTCATAATTTTTACCTAATTAGCTTTAATTTCTTTTATTCATACACCATAAAATAAATCCCGCAAAAATTATTTGTTAAATCAAAACAAACAAGTCAAAATAAAAACTTTTATTCCCAAGTAATTCACAATAGAGACTTACATTCGCAAAATATTCGCGATAGCATTTTGTTGGGGATGGGAATACAAATTTCCTCCCAAACAACATACTCCCATAATATTCGCGATAGAGGTGAGTATGTTAGCTTTTGTTGATACGAACGCAGTTGCATCAGCTGAAACACCACCAATAGCTGATTTGATTTTATCCATATTTGCTTGTACTTTATTATCTAAACCGATTCAATAATATGAAACTTGATTCTTGTGTGGTTCACTATCAACTGTATTGGTTTATTATTCTCTTCTTATGTCTATCCTTATCGTATAACACTTATACCCATGGTTGGGTAAAAGAGTATATTATAAATAGAGTTGTAATAACTAGTATGTACCTTATAAATAATGCAGGGTTGGCACTATACCTCTCTTTTTTTTTTTATTTAAACTTCATTTACATTTGTACCTATTTATAATATATCTATAAACATATTTATAATATATTTATAAATACAAGCATTAAAAATAAAATGTGGTATGATAATTTACAAGTAATTATATGGGTAGATACCTCCCTTTTTTTTTGAAAATTATAAAATATTTTTATATTAATATATATATAATATATATTGCATACAATTAAGATAGGGTGATCACCTTATTAATTATTTAGTTATTTTAATTTAATTTCTGAAATATTTCCAAATTTTGTTAAATGATTTGTAAATATTATTGTTTAACACTAAATCTTTATAAAGTGTTTATAAAAGATATAAATAAAAATATTTTCTTTAATTTTTATTAATTGTATTTCTTATGTTTTTCTTATTCTATTTTTATGAACAATTTTTCTTTTTTTTGATACATTGTCGTAAATTGTTATATTAACACCATTTATATTTTTGATAATATAAGGACCTTCGTAAATACTTTTGTGCTTTTCGTAGGGCTCTTTTTTCAATAAAACGCTGTCATCAACCTGTAATGATACTGGTTTAGCAAATTTGTCATGTAGTTTTTTATTCCTTTCTTTATGTTTGTTGATTAAATCTTTTGCAAGGATATGGGTTTTTTGTAATCTATGTTTAATCTCCTTGCTATAATTATCTAAATTATAAAGCGGTTCTAAATTTGTTTGTACGTCACTTGGCATTGTCACTTTCTTACCAAAAACTAACTCGAAAGGTGTAAATTGGTTATCAAAGACTGTGTTCGGTGTAGTATTATGGTAAAAAGTGAAATATTTTAGGTATGTGTCCCAATCAGTCATATTTTCTTTTATATAAGCTCGTATATACTCATTGAATACCCTATGATTACGTTCAACTGTGCCCAGACTTTGATGGTGATATGCGCTTGAAAATTTCAACTCAGTTTTTAATAATTTGCAAAGTTCGGTGAATAGTTCATTTTTGAATTCGGTACCCTGATCTGATTTTATGGTGTTCATTCTCCCATATATTAAAATAAAATTTTCAAATATTGCACGCGCAATAGTATGAGCTGATTTATCGGGAACTGAAATGGTAACTAAATATTTAGATAAATCACATATTAATGTTATTGCATATTTATTACCAAAAGCTGACTGAGGTAAAGGACCTATTGTATATAAAACAACTATATCGAATGCTTTACTTGGTGTAGGAGTTAGAACTAGTTTTTCGACATTGCCTGGTCTGACTTTATTTAAAGTACACTCGTTGCAATTTTTTACAAATTTTGCAATATCTTTCGTCATTTTTTTCCAATAGTACTTTGTACGAATTTTTGCGTATAACTTCTTTTGACCACAGTGACCACCAGTTAAAGGATCATTATGGTGTATTTCCATCAATTTTAGTTTATCGTTTTCGTCTGTTATTATTTCCGTTGGTTCCGTTAGGACTATTTCCAGAGTTTTTAATATTTTTATTCCACTATCTTTTAGAGTTTGAATTGAACAAATCGAAAAAAAATGGATCACTTTTGGACCATTCTGCTATAAAAATTTTTTGAATGTTGGCTTCTTTTTGCAACCTCGAAAGCAAATTGTCTAAACAAATTGTTTCGTTAACAATCTCAAAATCAATATATAGCAATTTTTTAAATTTTTTATGTATATTTATGCGCATTTTAGTAAGTTTTTGATTCATATAAAATAACTCTGTTTTAATTTTTGAAACTTTTTTATCAAACTTGTGTGAAAATTTGTCGTAAATTTTTAATTGAATGGAATCTTTTTGTTGTTCTAAATCATTTTTGTTTTTGTTAGTTTTCTTTGACATTGCTCGAGTTGTCATTGAAAATACATTATTGTTCAGATTTTTTAGTTCATTAATGGAAATTCTGGATAAAGCATCCGCTCCTACATTTTCTTTTCCTTTTATGTATTCAACGGTAAAATTGTATTCGGAAAGTTCTAATCCAATTTTTTTTAACTTAGACGAAGGATCTTTTATATTAAACAGGTAAACCAAAGGTCGATGGTCTGATCGCACTATGAAGGAAGTACCATAAATATATGGCCGAAAATGAATAATCGCAAAATGAATTGCTAACAGTTCTAGTTCTATTATGGGTTTCTTTTGTTCGGATGGGCTAAATGATCTAGACGCGAAATAAATTGGTAAATCATTATCATTAATATTCTGGCTTAATATGGCTCCACAACCAGTTTTTGAGGCATCAACGGTAATTAAGAATGGCTTTTTAAAGTCGGGATACTGAAGTATTCTTGGAGATAATAAGGCTGATTTTAATTTGTTAAAGGAATTTTGACATTGTTCAGTCCAGCTAAATGTTGTATTTTTTCTTGTGAGGAAATTTAATGGTGCTGCTAAAATAGCGAAATTCGGGATAAATTTTCGATAATAATTGGCAAATGCCACAAATCGTCTTACTGCATCTTTATCTGTAGGAATCGGGTACGTTTTTATTACACTGATTTTAGAATCATCTGGCAAAATGCCTCTTGCAGTACATTTGTGTCCTAGAAATGTGACCTCAGGTCGGAAGAAATTGCATTTATATGGGTTTATCTTAAGATTGTGGTTTCTTAAAATTTCGAAAACGTTTTTCAAATTTTGAATGTGATGTTGTTTGCTACAACCTATGATAATAACATCGTCAATGTATAGAAAAGCTTTGTTTGGTGCAAGGCCTGAAAAAGCAATAGACATCATTCTGGAAAAAGAATTTGGAGCTATATTAAGTCCGAAAGGTAAAACTTTCCAACGGTAGGATCCGCTATCAGTGCTGAAAGACGTAATATCACGAGAATCTGGGTGCAATGGTATCTGGTGGAAACCAGAGTATAGATCTATCACTGAAAAATATTTCGCTCGACCAAGGTTGTCTAAAATATCGTCTATTCTAGGCAATGGGAATTTGTCGGCGATTAACTTTTTATTTAAAGCTCGATAGTCGACGCACATTCTATAGGATTTTTTATCACTTAAACTCTTTTTTGGTACTAATATTAAAGGACTATTATAGTTAGAGGTACTTGGTTCTATTAAATCGTTATCCAGTAAATTTTTAACTTGCTTGTTAATCTCATCTTTTTGGGTGTGTGCTAGTCGATAATTCTTAATATAGACTGGTATAGAATCGGTCAAACGTAGTTTTTGCTCATAAAAGTTTGTGATTGTCATTTTGTCATCTTTTAATGCAAAAATATCTGAAAAATTCTCACAAATTGGTAATAAATCTTTTCTAACATTATCTGGCATTTGGTGCTGCAATACGTTTTTGAGCTTTGATATACGTTCTTGATTGCGAACGGTTTTATTTACAGCGTAAATGTAAAAATTTTGTAGCTTTTGCGCTTGAATATCATAATTTTTAATAATTTTTATTTCGGTTGTTGTGTTAACTACGCGTAAAATAGAATTCTCCGAGTCTACAATGCCTTTTCCTATAAATACTCCCTTAGAAACTTCCTGTGAGTCAATGTACATTGGTTCTTTAATGTTTTTGAAATTAAAAATTCTATAGACTTCACATCTCGGCGGAATTATGCAAGAATATCCACTTGTACCCTGTAGTATTGGTATCTGAAGTCTAGTATCCTGAACAAAAAGAGATATTGTCATGGTATCATAATCGATATTACACTTGTTATTTTTAAGGAAATCTTTTCCAAGTATACCATTTGAAGGAATGTTGAAGTCATCATTGACTACGTGAAAAACTTGTGGAATTGAAAAATTTGAAATATTTAATTCTGTGTAGATTGTACCTAATGACGATATGGCAAATGTGTTAATACCAGTTATACTGATTTTCTCATTTTCCTTTAATGATATATTTTGGCTTAAGCTTGAAACTTTGACTAACGAAACGTCTGCTTGAGAATCTACGAGAAAAGTAAATGGTCTGTCTATGTTAGATAAATTTATTTGAATAAAGTCTGCGTAGCTAGGATTTAGACTATAAATTGATTTAAAAGGTTTTGGTTTTTCTAATTTAAAGTCTCCTCCCCCAACAGCAGTGTTTGTTGAGGGGCCTCCACGTTTAAAGGCCTAACTGAAACTCTTCTGTTGTTAAAACCTCGAGAAAAATTAGCTCGGTTATTACCCCGATAATTATTTTGATTATTGTTAAAACTTCTGTTATTGTGATTGTTTGCAGTGTGAAAATTCCTGCCACGAAAATTTCCACGATTGCTTCCACGAAAGTTATAATTGTTACGACGCTGGGTGAAATTATTTGCTTGATTTGCATTAGTTCTAAAATTACGGTTACTAGTTTGGAAAGTAAGAACCTGATGTTCTTTAATTTCTGTTGCCTGTTCAACAACTAGCTTTGCTACTACCTCTTTGGGGTCTGAAAAAACAGATGATGCTAATATTGATTTTACTAAATCAGACTTCGCATTTAACCGACACATGCTTACAGTTTGTTCGACTGCCATTTCATGTGCTTTACTTTTATTTATTCCCTCTATAACTAGCGAACGTTCGAATGCTTCCGCAAGCTCCTCTGCCTGTTTAGAAAATTCTGAATAATTGTTATTTCTAACGCTTAAAGCTGCTATCTTACCAGCAACAACTTTGGAATTATCTGGTTTGATCCTACTTTTTAACGCTGCTGTAATATCGTTTACCGTCATAATATTTTCTGGTAATGCTTCTCTAGCTTTCTTTTCCAGTTTTGATTTAATGAAGCGTAAAAGAGTAGTTATTAGGTTATCATCTGTGAGGTCTTCAATTAAACTGATCTTGTCTAAAAATGAATCTAACGCTAATGGATTACCATCGTAGTTGTCTCTAAGAATGGTTGAACACATACTAATATATGCTTTTTTTTGTTCCGTCGTTGCCATTTTATTTTCAATGTCTAAACTATCTTTATTATCAGTATTTGATTCAATTTCCGACTCACTATATTCTGAATCGCTTTCACTATCAGTCAGAACGTCTTTGTTTACAATTTCAAACAGCTCTATGTTTTCTGGAACCCTTATTTTACAATTAAGTTTGCCAAAGCATCTCACTAGAAGTTCACGACAATGTCTTATTTTAGAAAAAATTGGTGTTTTCGTGACAATTGATAAATTTTCAGAATATGTTTTTACGTATTCCAATATTGAATTATAAGTTTCAATTAATAAACTAACGTATTCGATTATTTTATTTTTTTTTGTTGAAATTGGACGATTTTGAAGGATTCTTTTCTTAACACTGTAAAAATTGTTAATCAATTCAACAAATTTTCCGTTGTCAAATTCAGACATATGTATGGCACAAAATGTTTTATTTTTGTTTACTTTTACTTTTAAAAATTTTCAAGAAAATTTAAATTTTTATAAATTTAATTTTAATTTCTCATTTCTTTTCCATTTGTATGATTTTCTTCATTAAAATATATTCTTGTAATTTCTTTTCGTATAGGAAATGTTGTTTTTATAATTTAAAAAAAATTACCTTTTAATTATTTGTAATGTTGTCATATGCTTTTCCATAATCATTTTAAAAATCTACAATGTACTTGTACTTTGCAAAACTAAATTTATTTATTTTATTACTTGTTTGAGAATCTAAATTTATTGAAATAAAAATATTTCTATTTGAAACTAAAAATTAAAAATTATTTTCATATGACATCACTTTTTTTTTTCTCGGTGAAACAACCCTTAAATTTTGATTTTAATAATTTCTTGCTTTACTCTTAAATTTTCTCTTAAATGCATATTTCTCCATTTAATATCAAGTCAAACACACTTAATTGTCTTCTCTCAATTACATATATGTATGTGAGTATATTTGTATGTGTACATATGTATGTACAACTTCCAGAAAAAAAAAAAATTTCCCATTTTAAGGTTTTGTTTTTAAGTTTTATTTTGTTTGATTATGTTTCTTTCATGTATACATATGTGTATATTTGTTAAAATTGATGAGGTTTGTATATATGTATTATGTGTATTGTGTTGTGTATTGTCTGTTATGTTTGTGTTTGAATATGTTTGTATTTATGTGGAGATATGTGTATATATGTACTATTCTAATATAATGATAATAATAATAATTGTAATATAATATAATAATACCCATGGTGCTGTTTGTTACTAGGCTGTTGTTGATTGATTCCGTCTCTCTTGTGTTGCTGTTGTGTGTTGTTGTTGTCCTCCGATTTCATCTTCCATCATGGCTCAACATCGTATACTTTAGGCTATTTTATTGTTGCTATTTTCTTTGAGTGTTGTTTATTTTCTTTGCTGGTTAATACCCGTATTAGGCTGTAGTTTCGTATTAATTTGTTGTATTGTTAATTTGTTGACGTGTTTGTTGGTTGGTTATCTCTTCTTTTTTCTCGTTGAACATGTTTCATTTTTCATTTTGTTTCATTATTTTATTTCTCTCTCTTTTTTTTTTTTCTGTAGTTTTCGTTGCTGTATTTTTCTGTTCTGCAGTTTTTCTTTATTATTTTATTTGATGCTTATTGTTTCGTCTTCATTTAGTTAGCATTTGTTTTTGTAGTTTTGTTTTATTTTACTTTGTATGTTGCACTAATTATGTTTGTATATATGCATGTATGGTTGTTTGTTTGTTTAATATACATATTAGAATGCTGCATAAATAGATGTGTAGCTAAGAAGTTCACGTGTACTTCCAAAGCATGAACACTTACTCGAAATGAATTACAGAAACAATGTTCATATTTTTGAGAACACCAAAAACTTGTTGTCACTTCTTGTTGTTACTCGACTTAGCATGTGTAAGTTCACTGCTTGTGTGTTTTGATATCATACTCGCAACATGTATGAACAGAACGAGGTGAACATAATGCGACAGCCAAACTTCACTTGGTACTTGCAGTACTACGTGAAGTTTGGCAAATAAAAAAAAAAAATTCTTTCTGTTGAGTGTAGTAAAAAAATGGAATTAAGTGAGGCAAGTTTATACATAATATTATTTATTTAGATTTTTGTTACTTAGTTACTAATTACTTATGTTTAAAGGTATTAAAAAATAGGCATTTTTTTCTTTTCAAAAAATGTTAATTGAATTTATGAAAAAAAATATCATGCATATGTATGAATAAATTTTACATTATTTATTTTTAAGACTTAAAACGCCGGCATATTTGCCAATGTGGATATAAAGGCTAAAATTGAAAATTTTTAATTTTCAGCATTGCATGAAAAATTCTTGAAGTACCACATGAAGTGAACATAGTTTTTAAGGTACTTCTTTTTTGTTGGCTACGGTTTTGTATGTTCATATTTTTCGGTACTCATTTAATTTGTGGTTGCTACTGGTTAGTATTTGTCAAACAAACAATCTCTTCTCTTCACTGCTTGTGCTCTGAGCGACAGAGCAAATATCTACTGTATTCGACAGCGAGTTTCACATATGAAGAAAAAAGTTACTCGTTGCAGCCCTTTAATACATATATATTTGTAATGATTTGTTTTCAGTTTTCTTTCTTTTTTTAGACTCTTTTTCTAATGTAATTTTAACTGTTGATTATTATTGTTGTATTTATTGTTGTTGTTTATATTTAAATTTTCAATATAATTTTTCAGATTTTTGTTCTTGTTGGTGTTTTCGTTTAGTTTTATTTTTAATGTAGTATATAATTTTTCAATTTCATTTTTTCAATTTTATTTTGTTTCAGTCAGTGTTTAATTTTCATTGCGTTCTTTTTTCATTTTTCTTTTCAGTTAATTTTATCCGATTTGATTCTTGTTGCCAGGTGTTTTTTTTCTGTACCTGTTTTTTCCACTTATTTTTGATGAAACTGGTTTTCAATTTGATCTCTTTTTTTTTATAGTTTTTCTTTTTGGTATTTTGTCAACTGTTTTATTTTTTTTTTAACCCTTTTTTTTCAAACGGTTTTTTTTTTGACTCAACTGTACCAATTTTTTTTTTTTAGGTTTGAAGTTCTATTTTTTTTTATAAATTTCGTTTTAAAGTTCGATCATATTTTTTTTTATAAATCGTTTTTCGTCACATTTTTTATATTTTTTTTTATTAATTTTGTATAATATAAGGAAAGGAAAAACAGTACAGTGACTCCCGTAAAAGATAATGAAATTTTATTCAATTATCTTCAATTAATGGCAATTAAGTTGTTTGCATACGTACTCATGTGCAGATATTATGTACTTGCAACAGATTTAACTTTTCCTAAGCTTATTGTTTAAAAGTTTTTATACATAGGTACACTTCTTTTATAGTTTTTTTTTTTACGCTGAATTAACACTTTTATTTTGGCCAAACTTTTTATGTGTACTTTAACTATTTTCTGTATAAGATTTATTCTTTCAGAATTCACTTATTCACACAATTTTTATAAAAATATTTTTATGTATAGGTATGTATGTATGTATATTTTTCTAAAATATTCCATGTCCTGTCTCGGTCGCCATTTAATATCTAAACCGATTCAATAATATGAAACTTGATTCTTGTGTGGTTCACTATCACAGGTAACTAGATATGAAGAAAACAAAAAAAATTGGACTTGGATCATATTTTATTTGTCATAACGAGACACCGTGAAAAAGAGACAACATTAGTGTGTTTGTTATGAAGATAAACAAAACGAAAAGCAAAATATACATACGTACATATATGCTGGAAATTTGGCAAATGGTGGTGGTTTTTAATTTACATACACACATGCATACATACATACTTGATAAATTCTGATATTTTGCAGATATTATAGTGATAAAATACAAACGATCAGTGAAAACCAACTTAAATTAATTAATTAATAATATTTTTAATGTGAATTAGAGAAATATATGGATATTTAATTAGTTTTGCGATTTATAATTTTAATTTGGATAGAAATAAAGCACAAAGAAAAAAACGAAAACTTGAGACTGTATGAGTGTATACAAACTAGTATGCAAAATCTTCCGTCTCGAGTCACTTCTATGTATTCTATGTTCACTATCAACTGTATTGGTTTATTATTCTCTTCTTATGTCTATCCTTATCGTATAACACTTATACCCATGGTTGGGTAAAAGAGTATATTATAAATAGAGTTGTAATAACTAGTATGTACCTTATAAATAATGCAGGGTTGGCACTATAGTACACTCAGAAACTGCTTGAAATAGGCTTCCAATATGCCCAGCCTACAATTGAGTTCATCAGTCGACAAAGTAGCACCATTTTTACAAGTCATCGTTTTTATTCTAGTTATGTTGCTTTTAGTGCTTGATCTTAAAGACTTCAGTTCATTAATGCACTTCAGAAGAGGTCAGAATCATTTACAATTATATTATTTTTATATAAATATTAAAATTTACAAGAATTTGCACTAAAATTCTAACATGTTGAAAATTATTGCACAAATTATAATATTTTATTTTGCAGTTTGTTTTATTTCTTCTAATGTCAGCTGTCTTCTTTATTGTTTTTGCAGTTTGAAAGCTAGTGTTTGATTGATGCAGTTAGCTAAAACTTTTATCAGTAGTAAAGCTTTCTGTTATACGCTTTCTGTTAAATAAAACTTTTTTAATGGAACTTATATTCCCGGGTTTCGGATCCAAAATGTTGGTGCGTTAGTTTACGGACCAAATAAAGAGACTTCAGCTATTCCAGATTTACTACAATTTGTTAATTCTTTTAATGATGACAGCCTGCTGCTACTTCTGATGCTACACAACTACTCTCTCAATTCCTTCAAAAACTTCTCCTTTTATTCTTATAAAGCGCGTGTCGCATTCTAGCAGTCAGGGTTTACTTATATATATATGTATATATTAACAGTCTAATTCATAAAAATTTCTTCTTTCAGCTTTTAAGTTTACATTAGTTATGAAACTCTTTTTACGTTATAATGCAGTAAAAAAATTTCTGATTCATGAACGCTTCATAACACTGCATTAACAATGAAACGTTTTTACTACTTTTATATTTTAATGCTGGTAACATCGTACTATGTTCATTGTCATTTTTTGTCTAGTGATACATACAACGAAGAACCAACTATGTGGGTAGTCTGCTGAAACAAAAAAAAAATAATAATTATGATGTATATTATTATTTATATATTACTCAATACATACTTTTATATTTTTTTATTAGTAAAAAACAATAAAATATAAAAAATTTTGTAAATGAGTGTATATAAGTGCACATATTTTCCGCCGTCCGCGATAGGTAGTCGAATACCACATTTATATTATTCGATTATGCATCACTATCTTGTTTACGTTAATATTAATGTGAATTTTTTTAATGTAATTGCACCATGGATGTTTCTTCGACAGAATCAAAAAGGAAAAGGGCCAGCAACTGGGTCGAGGAGGATAAAGTAAGTATAAACATGTTTTGATGATTAGTAAAATAATGCATATTCATTGCTATTGAACGCAGATATTACTACAGGAACTGGTGAAAGAAAGAGTGGGTGTCATAGAAAATAAAAATACCGACACAAACACCAATCAAAAAAAGAAAAAAGCCTGGTCGGATTTAGAGGAAAGGTATGTACGTTAAATTTTTGTTTATATGTATGTATGTACATATGTATTTTTGTTTATTTAAAAGTGTTTGTTCACATCATTACCTTTTTCAGCTTCAATAATCTGTGCAAAGGCAGCAAGAGAACTTTAACACAGTTGAAGTCGCAATGGACGCTAACCAAAATGTTAGCAAGAAAAGAAGTTACAAGCCATTGCATGGAGGTAAAAAAACCGGCTGAGGACCGCAGCCACCAGAACAGGTGCTGTCAGCAAACGACATTTGTGTGTGGCTGCCGAATGAGTTTATTGTTGACCAAAATGAATTTGATTCCGATGTGTTAGAGGTAATGATGAAACAGAACACGTCCGCAACTTGAAGCAAAAACGACTCTCAGAGAAAAAATGCCCAGAATTGAAGCGTCGGCTTCAACTTCATTCACATTTCCAATTTTTATCCACAAGTCTTGTTTTTGTACATTGATTACTGCAAATTATATATGAAATCATGTTTATGCACTTCTGCAATCAATTTTTCCACAATATTACTCATATTATTTACAAATTTAGAAAATTATAATTATATTGCTCTTTCAATTGTTTTTTTGATATTCTTTTGTTCTTATTTTTCTTTGGTTTTGTTTACAAATTGTATGAAATATAATAAAAGTGTGGTAGCATTGTTGAGAGAATTTTACTCTGAGAGTGAGAGCATAAGCAAAGTCGCTGGCAAAATAAAATAGATTCTATCTCACGACTGCTTTCAGCCGCGTCTTTTATATGCCAAATTGTATGAAGAAAAACGTCAAGCCCCAGTTCTGTTTCATCATGTAGGTTTATTTTAATTAAAAATTGAAGAATCACTTGAAAGGAATTTAATTCATGCATTTGTATTTAAGATTTCAGCATCAATCAATGAGTCAGCAGCCCCAGCCGGCATCCCCACAACAACT
The DNA here is from genome assembly GCA_947311025.1 of Lypha dubia. Taxonomy (NCBI): domain Eukaryota; kingdom Metazoa; phylum Arthropoda; class Insecta; order Diptera; family Tachinidae; genus Lypha; species Lypha dubia. The sequence continues at coordinate 75,550,917 of OX371260.1, forward strand.
GAACCCGTGTCTGCTGCTAATACTGAAGTGGAAGAAGTAGAACAGGTGGTGTTCACAAAACCTTCAACAAAGAAGACGAAAAAGGTTTGTTAAAATGAAAATTTTATTAAACATAATTAAGCTACGTTCACATTTATCAAATATTTGTCGAAAAAAACGTAACCAAGAAAAAAACTAATAATTTATTACCTTTAATTCCAATATTTTTTTAATTTTGGGTTCGAATTTTTTAAAAACTGTATAAGAATACTCTTTTGGAGAAGAATTAATTTTATTTGGTAATATAAAAATCGTGTTAAATGACACTATTCCTAAGCAAAACTATTGGTTACGTTTTTTTGGGCAAATATTTGATAAATGTGAACGTAGCTTTAGATATGTACATAACTGTGTTTGTATGTATTTATGCATGCATATAATTTAGTTTTTTTCGCCTCTGGGTGTCTGTAAAGCCTTTTATTCGTTTTAAAGGTTTGCTTTTTCTTTGTTATGTACATACATATGTACATATGTACTTAAGTATATGTATGTATGTATGTACATGTGTAATTTTTTGCCTATGCATATACATATATACGTGCATATGTACAAATCTATATATGTATATATACCTATATAAATATATACATATGTATGTATACATATATAAATATATACCCACCAATGTACATACAAACTATTTGTCTAAATAAGAATGCTTGGCATTCAATAATGTTCCAGGAATTAATGTCTGCAAGGCTTAATAAGGGATGAAAAAATTAATTAATGATCTTCAGGCAACAATGTTATGTAAATTCACATATATGTACATATGTATGTATGTATGTATGTCCATGTGTATATTTCTTTTTGTTTAGATGAGAGCCACAGCAAACAATAAAGTAGCAGACGAAAAAATCGCTGAAGTAGTAAAATTTGATATTGAATGTAGGCAAGAACTTCACCAGCTCCAGGTAGAAAATGAAAAAAAGAAAATGCAATACCAAGAAGAACTGCACAAGCTTCATGTATTAAATGAAGAGAAAAAAGCAAAAAACCTTGACATTGAATATGAAATTCTAAAAGAGAAGAAGGAGTTACTGAAAGAAGAAGTAAAGTTTTTTAAAAATAAACAACTGGGTCAGTACTTTTTTATTATGTTATCTATTGATCGAAATGTATATGTATGTATGTAAATATGTATGTATACATACACTGAAGATGAAAATAAGAAAGCATTGTACTTAAAAAAATAATTCTAAATAAAGAACTTCCTATATATATTTCTATGTACCTACGTATAGTATTTATTTAAGTACAATGAAGATTAAAATTAAAAAGAGGTGTTTGTTTACTTCATTTTAACACTCATTGCATGCATATGCGTGAGGTTAATTGACTAAATAAAAATTTATTTACATATGTACATATGTAGTATGTATATGTAATTCAAAAATGTTTTTGAATGAACGTCTTTAAAACAATTGCAGCTCCTCTTTCTTGTGGTTGTGTATTTAAGCTATAATTTCCTTCTATTTCACTTTCTTCAGTATGCTCTTCTAGGGTGTAATCATCTGAAACAATATGTGTGTTTGTATATTAATATTTTCTTATATGTTTTCTTATATATTTTACAGATAACGATTAAGATGACAGCATGACGGGAAAATGTTTAAAAAATTTTATTTTATTTCTACTGTTAAGTATTTTTATTTTTAAGTGTTGAATAAAATTAATTGAATTGAAATGTAGTTGTTTGCTTATGCACATGCATATGTAGCCACGACCAGCACAACAATAGCGTGTTTGATACTTTCCAAATTGCATAATTTTGAAAATTTCAAGGAACTTTTATTGTATTGACTGTGACTGTATACATATGTATGTATATGTTTTCTTTTGAATTTTTTGATAATGAAATATCCATAAGTACAAACATAAGTATGTATGTATGTATGTAATATCCAATAAAGCAAAATTCTACTTCTTAATGTATGTATGTGGGATGTAAAAGTGATATATAAAAATTAGCATTGACGGTAACTGGTGAATGTATGTACATATGTATGTATGTAGCCTTTCGTTTAAATTTTTTTAGGTAAAAATATTCTTACCTGGCACAGTATCATTTTCCTCAATAGCAATATTATGAAGTACTGCTAGGGCGACAATCAATGTTTTTCCATTTTCTAAACTAACTGTCAACCCGTCTAACGAGCAGCGAAATCGTTGTTTCCAAACACCGAAGCAACGTTCCACTGTGTTTCTGGTGCATATATGGGCAACATTATATTTAATTTCTTTTTCATTTTGTGGTTTAGATAGTGGGGTAAATAGATAAGGCTGCAGCTTATAGCCTGCATCTCCCAACAAACGACCTCTAAACTCTCCGCTTTCAAACCGTTGTTTAATTGTTGACTCATTAAAAATGCGACAGTCATGCGTACTGCCTCTCCATCTTGCAACCACATCTCTAATTTTCAATTTTGCATCACAAACCACCTTAAGAAAGTAAATAAATATGTATGTATTTATGTACATGTAAGTAATTTATACAAATGTTGTTAAAACATTAAAAAATACCTGCACATTCAGGGAATAGAAACCTTTCCGATTTATATAATATTGGGCTAAATCGCCGCCGGTCTTCTTTATTCGTATGTGCGTGCCATCAATGGCCCCAATAACGCCTGGAAAATTTTTTAACGATTTAAATTCCCTCATAGGAGCTTCTTCCTCTATTATCGATGAAGGCATTTTTATTTTCCTATTGCCCCAACGAGCTAAGGCACGAGCCACTCTGGCTGAAATTCTACAGACCGTTGCTTGCGATAGGCCATGCAGATCCGCCGCATCATCTTGAACCTACAAATTAATTTTCTTATTATGGCCAATTATTCCTTAATCATACATACATACATATGTTCATGTATGTAAGTATGTGTGTACATATATCTACATACTTCTCTTCGACCCCAGCATCGCAATGCTACCAAAACCTGCAAATCGGCTGAGGTACCGCAGCCTCTTGCATCAAGTTCTATTTCCGCCTTAACCATTCCAATTATTGTTTTCACTGTGGATTTGTTGAACCGATATCTTGCTTTGAATTGGTTTTCTGCCATATCAAAAGGATTCATTCTCTTCCTAAATGTTTTGGAGCGGCGTGCACTTGACATTTCGGCGATGGATTCTAAAATCATCGTTTGTATAAAAACAACTTTAATAAAATACATTCATATACATATGTAAAATACTCACCAATTCTGGAAATTAAATTTATTGTATTCATTTCTATTTTTTTTTTAGTTTTAATTTTTCAACTTTTCCGCACAATCAAAAAAATTTTGTGTAAATAAACATTGAAATGTCACTTTATAGCACAGTTAAAGTATGGTAATGGTTAAAATAAAAATAACCAATTTAAAAGAATGTTATGAACAGTTTCATAAGCTATTGCGCATTTATGAATAATCTTTTTGCGACTTTTGCTTATGAACCTCTTATGACACTGTTAAAGTGCATTTATGAATTAGACTGTAAATAAAATTAATAGTTGTTACCAAAAATTGCAACACTTGTTTTAATATCAATTAGTTGAAAGAATTCTTTATAAATACAAATTAATACTTCAAACTACTTGTATATACTTTCTAATACTTAACAAGAACTATGTAACAGAGGATGTAGCACGTTCGGGTCAGTGGATGGTGCAACTGATGCGGTTATGTAATTTCTATAAACTAATGTACATATCTACAGATCAAAAATGATTAGTTTTTAATGTTTACATTACAATAATATTTTAGCTTCACAATTTTGGATGGTAATGTATTTATTTACTTGTTATTATTTTTGAGAGCAATTTTACAAAAATTCGTTTTACTCTCTCGTGGATGGATAGTGGTGGAAAGTAAATGAGCAGAACTATTTTGTTGTCAACAATTTTTTTTTTGCATTTATGTATATCTAGATCCCATGGAAAGACGACCAAAGTAAAATTAGTAAGAAATCATTATTTATTTGAAAAATACCTATCTGAAATTAATTTTGTTTAAACCGCTCGAAAATGTCCAAATTGTGCATGTAGTGATTTTTAATCCATTTTTAATTTACAATAAAAAACAATATGCCATATTCAAATATCTAAATTCAGTATAAATTAAGGTTTATTTCGTGTATTTATTTGAAAGATAATACACATTTGACTGGGGATAATTCACAAGTTAATTTGAATTAAGACTGCTAATGCCAATTAAGGCTGTCGTCTGTCTACCCTGTAACTTTTAAGATATCAATGTCGAAAATTATCGAAAATGCGCTTTGAGGACAAAATGTCAAAGTTAATATGCATACATGAATGCGGAAAGCCATAGGAAGACACTGTTTCACTTGTATATTTATTTTTTGCTAAATTTACATTTTTGGCCCACTGTAGATGCTCTTGTACTTATATATGAAGGCCACTGACACATGCAGCTTCAGCTAATCCAAATACAAGCTTAGAAGTTACAGATGTATTAATAATGTAGGTGTGTTAATGAAAAAGTGAGAGTTTGTTGCGATTTGCATGAGTAAATGTTAAGTAGCTTAAAAACATTTGATGATGGAAATAATTAATTTATCAAATAAAAATATTTATTATTAAACAAATAAAAATTCTTCAAAAAAATCATTAAAATTCAATATGATATCCATAGATAAAACATTATTACAAATCCAGCAGGTATTGTCAATATCGTAAAAACATTCATTGCAATAGGAAACTTTGCACGATTCATTTTTGCAGAACACGAATTTTGAATCTAAAAATAACAAAAATATTAATATATTCAAAAATATTTTATTCTGTTATTACGAATAAATGTAATTATTATCTAAACTATATCAATACCTTATAATTGAGAATTGAATGTTATTTATGTTAAAGTTAGTTTTTTATTTTATTATAACGATTTCAATGCTGCTACATCACTAATCAGAGTGCGTATTTACCACTTTTTAAGGTGATTACTAATTAGGAGAACTATCAACATTTTTACCAATTTTTCAAAAAATAAAATAAAATTCAAGTTTCTTTGTAATATCTTTTATTTATTTTTGATAAATTGCAATAAATTTGGGTTAATACAAAATTATCCTACTTCTGATTGGTCATTACTAGAGTTGTCAATTATTCGCCTTTCAACTTTGTTCGAATAATTCATATAATAGTTTTTGTTCGTTCGATCAAACGATTAAAGCTAAAAATGTATTCGATTAATCGATGAGAACAACGAATAAAAAAAATGCTTAAAAATAATTTATTGTCAAAAAATAAATGTTTGTCATTAACACAAAAATGCATAAGTATGTAATCAAAATAAATTAAAAATTAAATAGTTAATATTTTTATCAACTTTTATCAAAATACTCATCAGTAGATGTTTTACCCTTTATGTTTAAAAAATTTCAAAGCTCATCCATTTATACGAAAACTCACAAATAAATTTGTGAATTACAAAGCTTTAAAATTTTTTTTAAAATAAAGGGTAAAACATCTACTGATGAGTTGGTATGGCTACCAACGAAATATATCGCACCCTAAATACAAAAGGGTCACAACTCAAAATTTTTCAAACTGACTTTTTTCCATAAATTAATTCAGAGTACACATCTCTAACTACTGCAAAAATTTCTTTCACATCACTATCTTCTTTAACTGGAAAAATACAGTCATGTCTATTTTTATGTTAAATGTATTGCTTCTGCACGAAAACAGTTTTTTGTCGCTCCTGAAAATTTAAATATTTTGAGTTGTGACCCGTTTGTATTTAGGGTGCGATATATTTAGATATTGCTAACCCGCAACAAATAAATAAAATTTAAAACATAAATACTTGAGTACATGCTCAAATAAATGTAAAATTTTATTTTTATCAACAACAAAAATATATATAAAATTAATAATACATAAAAAAAACTTAAAAATGTAATAACTTTTTATTTTAATACTTCAAACACACATGTTTTATTCAGTCAAAATATCTCAAATGATTTTTTTTTTTTTTTTTTGTTAAATTAGACAATTTAGGATGTTCTTAAGAATTAGATGTTGAAAGAACTCTCGCTAATTGTCGATATATCACCTACTCTAGTGAGAAAAGCATAAAATAGTTTAAATATCTAATTTTTCTGCTCTTTTTTAGATTTTTTCAAATATACTATATCGTCTAAAATATCGCTGAATTATTTTTTGTTATCTGAATTTTGATACTTTGAATACAATTATTTAATTCGATAAACGTTTGTTATTTTCATTAATAATAACTTCTTCTACATCATTACTTTATTATTATATTATTGTGGTTACTTTCAACATAAAATAATCTAGAGTATAATTAATTAGCACATTCTTTAGTTTAAATTTTTAAAGAATATTTGAAAAACTTTCATTGCACGGAAAATTTCCAGAATTTAAAAAATATTATTAACGTATTTTAAAGTTTAATACGTCTCTTATTTATTCTTATTTTAATACGTTTTCGTAAATCTGTTGCAAAATAATTATTAATTTTTTTTTTGTCGTTGATCCAACAGTTTTGTATACTTTAGGACACTTGTTACATGTGGCTTTGTGTTTTTTTTTTTTTCATTTTTGTTCTTGGTAAAATACTTCCAAACCGAGCTCATTCTGAAAGATAATTATATAATTAAAAAAAAAAAACAGAATACAATACCAACATTTTCTACTTATATTATAAGATTTATATAAAGTAATTGTTTCTTTTTTGGCTGTTAGTGTAGTTCTAACTTATTCACCTGAGAGTGAAAAACCCCCATTCTTTAAAATATTTTTAACGTTTTATTTAAAAGATAGCACGAATACTACAAATTTAACACATTTTTTACGTATGCAAAAATATGTTTGATTAATTGACATAAATTAATGGATTTATTCGTTATTCCAAATTCGGCATTTTAAAATTATTCGAACAAGAATTTAGTTTTGTTTGACCGATTAATCGAATTAATCTTAATCGGTTGACAACTTAGTCATTACCAAGTCTTAAACCACATCGACTTAAGAGAAAATATGTTTATAAATATATATATATATATATATATATATATATATATATATATATATATATATATATATTAATTTTTTAAATTATTACGAACTGTTTATTATTAATATTTGTTATTATTTGTATAGGCTAAAGTTCGTAAATGTTTATAATCAGAGAAATATTAGGTAGCCATGGTTAACATATATCGAGCAACAAAGGAAAAATTTAATATTTATACATCGCTTTTGTAGATTTTTCAACAGCACTGGCTGAATAGGAGTCTAACCACAATTAAATTGTGAAACAAACTAATAGTTTTTAAAGTGAAATAACTTCATACATACAAATATTTATTGTGTGTGTTGAAAATTCCAATATAAATATGTATATACATACATATCTACAACGGCTCCTAAGCAATCAAAAAGTAATTTGTTCTTATCGGAAAAAAACAACCTAAAGTGATTTTTCAAACAAATAGAAAAAATCAAAATTTAAAAAAAAAAACAATTTTTAAAGAATTGAAAAATTAAAACTTCTACATAGTCACTTCTTGAATAAACCAACAAACAAAACAAAAAACCGGACTAGACAAGCGATTAATATTATATAAAAAAAATTGAGATCAGTAACGGCGAAAATGTGAAAAAAACAACAAATTTGGATATAAAATAAACCTTTTGGTACACGCTGTACCAATTTTGGCAAAACATTTTATACAAAAAAAAAAAAAATTGAATTTAAACGAAAAAAAAACCGTTAGAATATAAAACCACAAGAAAAAGCAAATATAACAATGACAGTAAGAGCAAATACAACAGAATGCTCGAAAGAATATGTACATACATATGTACATAATAAGAAACAATGCAAATTCATAACAGAAACTAACTAAAAAGAGGCTGCGTAGCGACAATATTGAAAAGGAGGTGAACAAAGTAAAAATAATGAAAAGAAAATGAAACAAAGAAAATACATAAAACTAAATAATGTAGAAAAACAGTGACAATTAAAAATTAACGTAAATTTAATAGAAAAACTACAAAATTGAATCGAACAACACACAGTGAAGTTAAAACAACATAAACATAGAAATTTTGATTAATAATAACAAAAAAAAAAATTACTAAAATATCCACAATATTGTCAAAACAAACAAAAATCAAATGAAGAACTAAAAGATAATAATTTGATATGAAAAATGAAGCGTTTAAAATGAGAAAAAGACAAAACACACAACAGAAATTACAAACAAGAAAAAGTCAAACAGAAATGCATCAAATGAACAGCCAAAAAATAAAATTAAAGATGAATAAAAGAAGACAAAAAGAGATAGCAGCGTTTCATCACGCAGTTAGTAAGCTTCATATACGAGCCCTAACCACTATTAATTCATACAGTGCATCTATTTAAACAAATGAAATGTAATTGATTATTTTAAGTCCCTTGTTTTGCGAATATTCATCTATTAATTCATATATTTGCGAAGAAAATTTTGTTCTGATTTTGTTTTAATAATAAAAAAAATCAATTTACATATTTTCTATTTTGTTTTTGCGATTATGTTTAAACATTATTTTTTTATTGTATATAAAAATGACCACTATTAATTCATACATTCTTTACACTATGAGAGGAAATGCAGATTTCTTAAGAGTAGCAAAGTAAATAATCAAAAACCGGTTTAAACCGTTATCTACGAATAAGTAGAGAACATGTAATCAATAAATTTGTCCTATTAAGATGTAGTTTTCAAAATGACACGTGGCAAACCGGTAGTCGCAGAAATTCGAGAGTTGATCATTAAAAAATCCACTTTAAAGGAAAGCTATGCAAAAATTGCTAAAGATTTAGGTTGATCAAGAGCAACGATTCAATCTGTAGTGGCAAATTATAAAAAAAATGGTAATGTCGCTACTCGAGTAAGCAATCGTGGCCGTGTTTCCAAAATTACCACGCGCGAAACAAGAGCATTAGCATCAATAATCAAACAGGATCGTCGGGCTACGGTCAGGAATGTAGCAACGGAATGGTCTCAAGCTGTTGGGAAGACCATAGGACAAGAATGGACCAGGCAGCAGTTAAAAAAAATAGGATATGGTTTCTACAAGGTACGAATTATTGTATACATTTTATTACAGCTTATTTAGTGGAGCATTATTTAACTACAAGCCAAGGAAAAGCCTCTGTTAACTGCAGTGCAGAAGAAAAAACGACTGGCCTGGGCGAAGGCTAGGAGCTCTTGGACTCAACGACAATGGGATTCAGTTAGTTTTAGCGATGAATCGAAATTTGACGTTTGTGTTGGTGATACCAGGAAACGGGTTATTCGTAAGAAAGATGAAGCATATCACAAGGAATGCCTTAAGCGGACAGTAAAGTTTCCAGCAAGTGTTATGGTGTGGGGATGTTTTACGGCAAAGGGTGTAGGGAAGCTGCATTTTATAGAGGGTACTGTGAATGCACCAAAATACATTCAAATTTTGGAGGAACACCTGCTAACATCGGTACCCATGTTAACCACTTTTGATGAATTCATTTTCAGCAGGACGGAGCTTTATGCCATACTGCAAAAATAACAAAAAAATGGCTTCAAGATAACGAGATTGATGTTTTGAACTGGCCTTCTTCAAGTCCCGACCTCAATCCAATAGAAAACCTTTGGGCACTTATGAAAAGACGGTTGCGTAATGAACCCCAACGAACTTTACAGGGTTTAAAAGATAAAATACATGATATTTGGTCCTCAATAACACCAGAAGAGTGCCAAAACTTAATAAATACCATGAACAAGTGTTTAACTGCTGTAATAAAGAACAAAGGAGATGTAACACAGTATTAAAGTGTACAGAAATGAATTTATTTAAACTGTATGAATTAATAGTGGTCTTATTTACCTTCACTGAAGAAATAATATCTACACTAAGTTAAGAATTTCTCTAACTACATTGAATCAATTTTTGTTTTTTTACTAAATATCAATAAGGCAACGAAGTACCTTTAAAAAAATGTGAATTAGTATTTAGTTATTGTTAAAGGAAAGATCCAAAAATAAATATATAAATCACATATACGAAAATGGCTTAGTGTATGAATTAATAGTGGTTAGGGCTCGTATATTAATGTGTATATAATTACATTAGGTCTATTCACTGTATATAATTATTTTTACCTTTTTAAAATTAAAAAAAATTTTTTTAATAATTATATTTTATATAAGTATTTTATAAAGCAGTTATAAATAATTATAACTAAATTTTCAACAAATTTAAAAATATCAAAAATTCTTGTTTCAACTCTCATAGTGAACAGACGCGTTTTTATAATCGTCGCAACTGAATATAAAAAAAAAAATTAAATAAAAAAATATTTTCAAGTCACAAAAAATATAAAAAAAACAAAACATTTATTGAACAGTTATTTTACTGGTTTTATTTTATTTTTTGCTTGTGTGCAATATACATAAATATTTGCATACACAAACTAATATAAGTGAAAATAAAAAAAGAGAACTCTGATGAGTTCATCTTCTGTAAAAAACAACAATAATCCTACAAGCAGTAGGAATGTGCAATATATAACTTTAGTTGCTGATGACGACAGTAAAAAAAATGAATTTAACAAAAACCTGAATTTAACAGTAAACACAAATACTCGTGCGCGATCATTATCTCTGAACATGTTAAATAGTGATCAAGAAGCAACAACAATTGCACCCATCAGCAAACTTGTCAGCTTAGCTGTACAAACAAACAAACAAACAATAAGTAACAAGGTGACCAACGTGCACAAAATGGTAGATGCGGTGAGTACAATAAATGATAATAAAATTCAAACAGGAATGGACAGATACATAACCGTGTTAAAAAGGGGAAGAAGTCCAAAATCAGCTCAAATTGCTTCAACATCGAAAGTTCCCAGAGATGGAAAAAACAATATAATTAATTCCGAAAATCGTTTCGCGATGTTATCTGAACAAGGCGATGAAGGCACAACTACAACAAGTTCGAGTAAGCCCCCACCCATATATTTAAGAGAGCAGAATTCCAGTTTGCTGGTTAAAAGTCTTATCTCATTAATTGGAGAAAATGAGTTTTATGTAACTCCAATTAAGCGCGGAAACATCAATGAGACAAAAATTCAGGTAGCTCATGAAAATAATTACCGAAAAATTGTTTCAGATTTAGAATCTAAAAATAAAAACTTCTACACGTACCAATTAAAGAGTGCTAAAGGTCTAACAGTCGTAATAAAAGGTATAGACTCTAGCGTGGATCCGGAAGAGGTCAAGTCTGGCCTTGAAAATAGTGGCTACAAGGTGAAAAATGTCTCAAACATTAAAAATAGAGAAAAAATCCCCCAACCAATATTTAGAGTCGAGTTACAGCCAGATGGCATAAAAATAAAAAAGAATGAAGCGCATCCAATATATGACTTAAAGTACTTGTTGCATCGAAGAGTTACTGTTGAGCTTCCACATAAAAGAGCTGGGCCTGTTCAATGCCTGAACTGCCAAGAATTTGGGCACACGAAGACTTATTGCAAGTTGCCTACAGTCTGCGTTGTATGTGGTGAGTTACACAGTACTGCTAACTGTGATAAAATAAAAGGTGATACCAAGGCGAAAAAATGTGGCAATTGCGGCGGAAATCACACTGCCAACTATAGAGGCTGCCCCCTTTACTCGTTTTTTAAGAATTCATTAACCAAAAAAACCAATGCTACTCCCGCTCAGCCTAAAACCCCTATTAACTATCCACAGTTACCTCAACCGTCCACCAGCCAAAATCAATTTTCAAAAATTTTCAAGACTAACACGACTAGTGCTCAACAACAAGCTAACAACAAATTTTCATACGCTAGTATTTTAAAAAGCAATCAGAGTACGGCGCAAAAAACCGTAAATGTAAATGAAGATTCGGGGTATAATTTTAGTCGCATTGAAGCCTCAATTGAGAGCTTAATACAAACTGTAAACACATTTACTCTCAACATGTCCTGTATGATGCAGGAAATGTTAAAAAAGCAGTCTACCTTGTTGCAGGCTGTACTAAGCAAACCATGAACTTAAAAATCTGTTTTTGGAACGCAAACGGAATAGAAACTTACTATCAAAAACTTGTAATATCATCTGTCTATTCGCCCCCCCGGGCCTCCGTTTTCTAGCAGTTGGCGACTACAATGCTAAACACACATTTTGGGGTTCACGTTTAATCACACCTAAGGGACGAATTTTATTCGACACAATATCTAAAATGGGTTTGAATGTAGTTTCAAGTGGACAGCCAACATATTGGCCAACAGATCGACAAAAAATTCCTGATGTTATCGACTTTGGAATTGTGAAAGGCGTGCCCAGCGAGATGGTTGAAGTTGAAGCATCTTTGGACTTATCTTCAGACCACTCGCCTACTATTGTCACTATTTACTCACACACAACATGTGATTTAGCGACGACATCTGCACGCATTAACTGGCTGAAATACAGAAAATATCTGAGTGCTCATTGCTCGGAAAAAATGCCGCTGAGAACACCTTCAGACATAGACGATTCTCTCAGGTTGTTTGAAGCGCATGTTAAACAAGCTGCTTTTAATGCTACTTAAAATGAAATAAACCAACCAGTGAGATTTAACAATATTTTTTCTGTAGATATAGAAAGGCTATTGACTGAAAAACGGAGAGCTCGACGAGATTGGCAGCGCTACAGATCGCCCCAGCTAAAATTAAGGCTTAAGGAGTGTACCAAGCAGCTTAGGAAAGTTTTGCAAACTCAAAAAACAGCTTCCCTTCAAAAATTCCTTCAAGAGCTAGATGCAACACCACAAACAGATTATTCACTGTGGCGTGCAGCCAGAGGACTAAAAAAGGCCGGTGATATGCAAACCTCCATTACGAGCCCCAAATGGTGACTGGGAAAAAACTGATGATGAAAAAGGTGCACTTTTTGTTAAACACTTAGAAAAAGTTTTCACTCCGAATATTTCTGCTGATATTGTTGAACTGCCACCAGTCGTCCCTTTACCAGAAATACCGATGAGATTTAACATGACGGAGATTGAAAATACTATTACTAATCTTAACACCAGAAAAGCCCCAGGTGTCGACAAAATAAGCAACAAAATGCTTCAAGAATTGCCTTACACTGCAAAAAGAATAATACTATTCATTTTTAACAGTATTCTACGCCTAGAACACTATCCTAAAGAATGGAAGGTTTCACTAATTACTATGATACCAAAGCCCGGCAAGGATCATACAAAGGTTGAATCCTATCGGCCTATTAGTTTACTGTCTAACATTTCAAAACTATTTGAAAAGCTGTGTATGAGCAAGCTGATGCCTATAGTGACTAGTAATGGATGTATTCCAGATCATCAATTCGGTTTTCGCAGTCAACATAGCACAATTGAACAAACTCACAGACTAGTGAATGTCGTTAGAGACACTTTTGAAAAAAAGAAATACTGCTCTGCGCTCTTTATTGATGTCTCACAAGCTTTCGATAAAGTATGGCACGAAGGTCTTTTCAATAAATTAACACAAAATCTACCAGCAAACATCGTAAAGCTTTTAAAAAGCTATTTGATGGAACGTAAATTTGTAGTTAGGGAAGGCAATTTTTTAAGCCCTCCGCAGTCGATTGAAGCCGGAGTCCCTCAAGGCAGTATCTTCGGACCCTTACTTTATTTAATATATGCCTCTGACTTACCGTTAAGCAGTAACATTCATACATCAATATTTGCGGATGATACAGCCTTTCTAAGCGTTCACGAAAATCCTGTAGAAGCTTCCCGCAACTTACAAGAATATATATCCAAACTGGAAAAATGGCTCAAACAATGGCGTATAAAAGTTAACGAGCAGAAATGTGCACACGTCACTTTTACGTTGCGCGGGCAAACATGCCCGCCTATAAAAATTAACACCGAGACTATACCACAACACACTGTAGTCAAATATCTAGGCGTTCATCTTGATCGTCGTTTAACATGGAAATCGCATATAGACGCAAAGTTGACTCAAATGAAATTAAAAGCAGCTCAAATGAATTGGCTTATTGGAAGAAATTCTATACTAATCTTAGACTGTAAACTACTATTATACAACGCGATCCTGAAACCAATATGGTTCTATGGAATCCAGTTATGGGGCACTGCCTCAGCATCAAATGTCGAAAAAATTCAAAGGCGACAAAATAAAATTCTACGTACAATTACAGCAGCCCCCTGGTATGTCAGAAACCATCGAATTCATAAAGACCTAGACGTTCCGTTGGTGAAGACAGTATTTTCAAAACACGCGAAAAAATATACAAAAAAACTTGAGTTGCACCCAAATCCACTAGCGCGCAATATTCTTCGTTATAGAGGCCACACCCGGCTGAAAAGAAGGGATACTCTTTTTCTCAGCCGTTCACGAGAAATGTAAAACAACAAAAATTAACCGTTGAAATTAAAAATTTTGTTTAGCATTGGCTAAACTTATATTTAAAATTTTTTTAGATTTAAGATTTGAAAAACTTATTGATAATTCAATTTAAATAATTAAAGATTCAATAAATAATAAAATTATCACAAAAAAAAAAAAAAAAAAAAATATCCTATATAAAAGTAAATTTAAATAATGGTATTGGATGAGCAAAGAGCTTTTTCTTGGCACAAATCAAAAATTATGGCGAGCAAACCATCTTATTGATTCTTTACGTTTAGTATGTTTCTTCTAAATTGAAGATTCAATAAATAATAAAATATATCATAACAAAAATTAGGTTTCTACAAATCCAAACACAGATTATGTCTTTACCTAAATTCAATTTATTACTTCACCTTTCGACTGTAACAATATAAGTTCTTAAACCAGTTATCAAAAAATATAATGCACAAGCAACTTTACAAAAATACAAATTAACAATTATTGGTACGCAAATCTACATTATTTTTGTATAGATTTTAAATGCGTGTAGTAATAAGATTTAAATTGAGTCATAAATTTCTTTGTTTTAACCATAGACCCTGTAGGAAATTTTACATAACTCAAACATTCTCCCCTCCTTGAAAGCTGACTTTCAAAATGTTTAGTGCTGAAGAGGAAGTTTACAGATTTTGGTGATAGTTCTTTTAAATGTCCCATCTGTAGTTTTTACTGCTACAACCCGAACCATTCCGTCATCACCTGGATTGCATTCCACCACTCGTGCCAGTGACCATTTAAGTGGGGGAGTATTGTTTTTCTTAAGCAATACTAAATCGTTCACCTTTATATTTACCCTTGCTGTTGTCCATTTGGTTTTTGTTTGTAAAAGCTTGACATATTCGCCTTGATATAAATCTCTTAAAGGCACTAATAAATGCTGAAGTGGTCAGGTCAGGCACTAATTTCAGATGGACAGCCTTCACTGAAAAGCAAATGAATATTGCTAAATAAAGCTTTTTGGGACCGCGACCACGGATTTGTGATAATAAAAAAAGGGTCCGCAATAATTAATTCCTGAAATATTGAAAGGAAATGATTGCTCTACGCAGCGACCAGGAAGAGATCCCATCACTTGGGTTTCCGGAACTGGACGGCAACGATAACATAAAATACAATCATGCACAACTTTTTGATTATGTTTCTTCCATTTATTATCCAAAAATTATCTCATAGAATATTATGCAGCGTCAATGGTCCAGCATGTAAGCTTTTGCGATGGTAGTACCTTATGATTGTGTTCACATATGGATGGCTACTAGGTAGAAGTATTGGATGTTTTGTTGAAAGAGGCAATGATGAATTTTTTAGCCTACCACCTACGCGCAATACGCCGTCTTTCAAAAATGGCGACAATTGCAACAATTTAAAATTATTGCTCAAGGGCTTGTTATTAACACTGGATATCTTGATAAAAAGCTTTTCTTTGAATAAATTGGTATATCAACAGTAGAGACCGTTTTAATTGTCTTTTCTGCAGGCATTAATGAATCTCCCCACATATGAAAGAATTCGTATTAATTTCTCGTAATTATTTACATACTTATGCTCGTTTACTACATCTCCAATCTGTTCAACAAGTGAAGTTGTTGTTAGCTCTTTGCCGACCGGGTGAGAAAATGACTGCTGTGCCTTTGGCCAATTCTGTTCCTCAAGTAATAAAAAATCTGGCCCCTGTAACCAAAATGGTTTACAAAGTTCACTCACTGTAGTTCCTCGGGATAGTAAATCCGCCGGATTTAGTTCAGATGGTACGTGGCGCCTGATAAAACCTTTTGAGAGATGCTTAATTTTTGTTACTCTATTTGATACAAACGTTGGCCAACGACAAGCCTTGTCATTAATCCACGATAACGTTATCATTGAGTCTGACCAGCAAAAAACATTGTACCGGAAACTGTTCTCTGATAGATTTTAACAATTGACTCCCTAGTAACGCCGCACATAACTCCAATCGGGGTAGAGTTATTTCTTTAGTTGGCGCTACCCTTGATTTAGCGCATATCAAGCTCGAATTTCTATCATTCGCACCGTCAGTTACTGCATAAATACATGCGCCATATGCCTTTTGCAGTTTTAATTTCCAAAGATCTTGCATCGTACAATAAGTGGATTGATAAAGCATACTGGATCAAAGAAGCTGGCCATATCGGACAAAATTGACCTCTTTTTGTTACGTTATGTTTTTGTTGTTGAGTTGGATACGAAAAATGAAATATATTATCAGCTGAAGACCATTTTAGACCCAAAGTTTTTATGTATTGCATGTCTTCTACCATAACTACGATTTCGCGTTCCGATTGCGGTACATCATGTGAAATGAGTTCGCTGTTAGAAGCAAACTTTCTGAGAGGGAAGCCACCGCTCTTCAAAAGTGATGTTACCTGTCGCTTTATCTCGATCACTTCCTCTTCCGTGTTTCCAACTGTCATTAAATTATCAACATAAAAATCTTTAAGTGTTGCCTTTGCCCCCAAAGGGTAATTGCTTGCTTCATACTTTGCTAGTTGCTGGAGACATTTAATGGCTAAGTAGGGGGCGCAACTTGTGCCATAAGTCACATTTTGTAGTTCGTATGTGAGCAATGGATCGTTAATATCGTTTCTCCACAGAATGCATTGCCACTTTTTGTGATCGTCATCTACCAAAATCTGTCTATAAATTTTGGCATTATCAGCTACTAAAACAAATTTGTGTTAACGAAAACGAATTAAAATTTTAAAAACATCATCTTGAAGTGTCGGGCCAATATAAAGTTGATCGTTGAATGATTTCCCATTTGTTGTTGCACACGATGCGTCAAACACTACCCGAAGTCGCGTTGTACTGCTGTCTGGTTTGATGACGCAGTGGTGCGGAATATAGTAACGTGCAGTATCAGTTGCTGTTTATGCCATATGATCTAATGAGCGATATTCATGCAAAAAATCATTGTATTCTTTTCTAATATATTTATCACGAGCAAACCTTGCCTCTAAATATGTATATCTTCGATGTGCAATATTTCGAGATTTTCCTAAGTTTGGTGGGATTACCTTAAAGAGTAGACGAACAATAAATTTACCTGTTGTGGGACACCTTTTAGTTGTTTCTTTAAAAAACCGTTCACATATGGTTGCTTCTGCTGTTAATGTTTCCTTTTTATTTGTTTCACATTTTTCAACATTCCAAAATGTTTTCAATATATTTTCTACTAGAGGTTCGGTTGGTGCCGAGGCTTGCTGGGTATATTTCATTCCTTTGTTTTCTGGTGTAGAGATATTGTGGCTATTTTCTATCATGAGAAGAGTTAAAATTTGTTCAAAATTTGATTGCGATAAATTTTCTGTTGAAATTGGTTTGTATGGGCTATCAATTGTCTCCGTTGATCCTGACATGATCCAGCCTAACTTAGTCTTTATAAAATTCGGTTGATTTTTTATCTTTATTTTTCCCACCATGAGCAGATCCCAAAATAAATCTACACCGAGAAGTAGATCAACCGGACCTGGTATGTTGAAAGTTTCATCAGCAAGTTTTATATTGCCAGGTATACTCCAACTAGAAGTATTTATGTAGCATTGAGTATGACATGACGAAATTGATGAGATAAGTACAGAATCGAGTATAGGGTCATATCCAGATGTTAATGATTTTGTTGTAAGCGTACACACATTTTGAGCACAAACCGAATTTGTGCCACCTATGCCACAAATGTTGATATTAATTTTTCTACGTGGAAGTCGTAACCGTTGTTCTATTCGTTCTGTAATAAAATTAGACTGAGAACATGAGTAAAGTAAAGCTCTTACCATCATCGACGTGCCCCTCCGCGAGCATAATTCAACAACTGCTGTGGCCAGAATTACCGGGCTATTTTCGTCCCTTGCTTGAAGACAAGAGGTGTTGGTGAAAACCTCACTAGATTCCATAGTTTGTGTTGCTTCATAGATTTTTAATGACTTGCAGCGTCTTTCTAAAAATGCTGCTAAATCATTCCAGCTAGGCAACTGTAATGTTGACGAGGAGGAGGTTGTTGTAGATAAGGAACACATTTGACTATCTGCCCATTTGGCTTGCAGGTCAACATCGAGTTTGGATGTTACTAGGTGTAAAATAATGTTTTCGGTAATTTGTTCTGTAGTAGCAATTGATTCCAAAGGTCGCATGGCAGCGTTTACATTGTCGATAAATGAACGAAGCATTGTCAAACTTTGGTTGTTCAGCGTTTGAATCTGAAATACGAGTATTTCAAGCAAAATAGATTGAATTTTGTTATTGTACCTATTTTTGAAGAGATTAAATGGTAGTACGTAATTTTCTGGAGTAACTTTTAACGATTGAACCAGGTGCGGTGCATTCCCTGTCAAACAAGATTTTAAGTACTTAAACTTAGAGACTGTGGACAGCTCTTGGTTTTCATGAACAAGCGAGCAAAACACACTGTAAAAATCTAACCAGTCCTAATAATCACCGCTAAACTTTGACAGCTCAAGTGTCGGTAGAACTGACGCTGAGAATTACATGGCAGATTTATGATTCGTGTACTAGACAGGGGCATCTCAGAGACGTTCCCGCGATGAAATGCTAATCGTTCCAAAATTACCGATTTTATTTCATAGTAATCATCTTCAACCGTGGAACGGTAGGCTAGCCTATTTTCTGATTCATGTAACATCTCCAGCTATAACTGAATCTTCTCAAATACTTCTAGTTGCCGTTCTAATAGTGAGAGCCTGACTTCCAGCTGAAATGCTGACATCTTATTCAACTCATTAACTTTGTTATGAGTCGTTTTCCCCCAACCAACAAAAATATCAGCAGCAGCGAAACATACGCTGCATACACATACTGACGTTGTCATGAGTTATTTTCCCTCAACCAACAAAAATACCAACGGCAGCAAAATACCGCTGCATGCATTACTGACGTTATTACCAGTAATTTTCATACAGACATATGCTGACGTTGCAATACCGCTGCATACATATATATGCCAGTCATTTTCCTACAGATATATGCTGACATTGCAATATCGTGAGAACCGCAATTGGCTGGAAGTTCCACGGTTATGAATATGCTGAATTTGCATACTAACACACTTAGCAATATCGCGGGAATGACCACGCCGGCGGCAGCGAACGTCAGCAGCATCGTTCAATCAGACAGTGAAATTGGGTATAAAAGCGGAGGGTGATTTGGTATGAATGTCTAGTCTGTAGAGTCTTGGCTGAATAGCAGTTCGGGAATATTCTTTAAACACGTAACAACTAACCAAAAAACCTGATCAAACACCAGCCTTAAAAAGCGGGTCCCTGTGAAGGCTAAGTAATATTTTAAAGTAGATATAAAGCTAACATTTTGTAGTCTGTGGTTAATAAATAAAATAATAATAAATAAATAATAAAAATAATGTTGTAATTTAAACATAACATTTGGCGCAGAAGGTAGCCGCGTAAATAATAACATCAAAGAAATATAATAATCCTTGTGTTGATCTTGCTCAAGAAAAAACTGTCTGGTGTAGCAAAACCAACAATACATAAAAGTCTAACCTCAAGCTACCTTGTATTGTTGCATCCTACATTCGACGGTGTAGAACTGCACAGGACAAATTGCATAAAAGTCTAACCTCTAGCTACCTTGTATTGTCTTTGCAGGACTAATCGCTAAAGCGGATCAGGACAAAAAGGGGAATTAATTTGATCGTAAAAATTCTGCGCGGTTGCGAACATACACATAAAATAAAATAAAAAAATAATATAAAGTGAAAATAAGCCTTAACCACAGACCACTATGAAGATAATAACCAGCGGAACATGGGTAAGTAGAAGACGGCTTTAATGGACAATCCACAGACAAAGACAGACGAATTGATACAACGGATCGACAAGTGTAATTATTCAGTGGACAGTCTACAAGTTCTTGCGTGGACAGAACTTAAGGGTTTAGAAGCAGACAAAACATTCCTGGACAACCACAAGGAAACAATAAGATACCACAGACTGACAAAATTAGAAGAAGTAAGCTATGTCCTTCAATTAATAAGTAAGTTAAGTAAAGATAGATCACAGGAGTTTATAAAGAAGATCCAAGAACTAGAAGAAACAAAAACATTTCTAAAGGGCCATTGCGAAAAACTAAGAGGACAAATAGAATACACAGACAGTTTATTGGTGGACGTAGTAAAAGAAAATTCAGAATTAGTGGAACAGTTGAAAGGAAAAGGACTTAGCGGGGAAAATTTTAAAAAACAATTGCAACAACAGCAGTTGATAGAGACACAAGACGACACTATCCAAAGGCTACAAACAGCATTGGAAAACGCAAGAAGAGAGTTGGACACAATTTACAGAGCTAGTTCACCAAATCCTTCACTGCACGAAGAACTAAACGAAGCAGGACTACCAACAATAGTCATATCACACGATAAAGAAACACCTGCCTTGACGCTGTTGGAAAAAGTAAAAACCCTAATAAACAACGCAAGGAAAGCGGGTAGCAGGGGGTACTCCGCGGAAACAAAAGCCAGGAAATTAAAGGAGTTAAGCGAATACACGCTGAGATTCGGTGAATTGGAAGAAACTGAAGGAGTTGACAGCAGAATAACGGAGGAATTTAATAGTCTGATCCCAGTGGCCCAAGAAATTTTGGAAAGACGATCACCATCACCCCGGCAAAACCATACTATTGAGAGAGCAGAAATCGGAACGATCAGAATGACTTTGCTATCCGAGATTACTAAGATTGTAAACAACACAGTCCCATCATTCTTCGGGACCGATGGGCCTGACTTACCATCAGGTACATACAAGGATGCAAGATGGTAGAAAGAGAAGTACTCACAGGTGCAAACAACGTTCTAACACAAGATGTAATACAATGCCTGAAATTGAGACTCGTAGGGGGCGCCTACTCAAGAATTTCCCAGATGAATTTCAGTTCCGTGGACGCGTTATGTAATGCGCTCAAAAAATATTATCTAAAAGGCAAGAGCTTAGATAAAATAAGGGAGGTAATATTGGGTTGCAAACAGAGCATCAGAGAGTCAGCATGCAAATTTGGAGAACGCCTGGATAACCTATTGATTGAGGCAAAAGCAACGATAGAGAACGAATGGCCGGTAGGACCTGGCCGGGAAACCATGCTGAAAGACTTCAAACGGATAGCGGTAAGGAGCTTTATCAAGGGTTTGAAACACCATGCACTCAAGGCTCGATTTGTGGGACAGGAAGAGGAAGAGCTCACAAACTTAATATAGGTAGTCGAAAATGCAGAGGAATTGTTTGGCGAACCAACGCACAGTATCAACGTAATAGATTCAGAAGTCCCCTGTAGTTTTTGTAACAAGATGGGACATGAATGGAATAACTGCAAAAAGCGACTAAACACACCATACTGTATGAGCTGTGGAAAATACGGACATGAAATGGGGCCACTGTGCAGGAATATCGTGAGCTGTACGTTCTGTGGAAACAACGGGCACGATGTGGAAAACTGCAGAAAGAGATTAGGCTCCTTATACTGTCGATTGTGTGGAATAAATGGCCACAAGGAAACCCCTTTCTGCGAACCAAGAAGAAACATACCAAACCAAAATCAATTGGATAGAAGGACGGCAGAAAACAATAGGAGGATAACAAACACAGAATTCCGTGGAGGCCCACAAATGGCGATGGGACAAAATATGAACAGAGGGGCAAATAGAAACATTGGTACACGACCAACCTGTTTTAAATGTCAGCAACAAGGACATTTTGCACGGGACTGCAGCAGTAATGTTAGACAGACTGAAGCAATGGGTGCAGGGATCTACCAACAGGCACGAAATAGCAACAACGGCAGGGACATAGCTAACAGACCAGTAGAGGCACATAGCAACACAAATCGGACATATGCTCAGGGAAACGAATTTCGGCCCAGTTATCGCCAATAACTGGGGTCCCGCAAATTAACAGAAAATTAGATTGGCATAAAAAAGAGAACAAATACAAGTATAATAAAGAGACAGAAACAAAGATTCAGGTAAATAAAGATGATACGGAGACTGACTCAGAAACAGAGCAGCCAACCAGGATAGTAACCGAGGCAGTTGTACACTCGGTAAATAAGGAGAACGGGCACACTATAGGAGAAAATACTGCAAAAGATAATAAATTAAACAAAAAAAAGGATGAAAAAAGTGAAGAGATAATGCCAAATATAAATAGTAGTACTGAATCACCGGGCAATGTGGACGCAGTTTTTATTACGCTACCCTGCCAAGGAGCTAGGGAGCGAAAATTGGTCTTACTTGTAGATACGGGAGCAGTTACTAAAGTACCGGTTAATATCATATCAAGAGATAAAACCGTGGTTGTGCATAAGCAGGCAAATCAAGAGAACGGGCAAACTTTGGAAGTGAAAGCAGAAAAAGACAAAGTATTAAAACATAAATATGAAGAGAAACAAAGTGAAGAGATAATGCCAAATATAAATAATAGTACTGAATCACCGAGCAATGTGGACACAGTTTTTATGACGCTACCCTGCCAAGGAGCTAGGGAGCGAAAATTGGTCTTACTTGTAGGAGCAGTTACTAAAGTGCCGGTTAATATCATTTCGAGGGATAAAACTGTGGTTGTACAAAAACAGGAGATTTCCCCTGGAGTTTATGTTGGAAATACTGTGGTCAACATTAAAAATGGAGGCACAGCAGTACCCATACTGAACGCAACCAAGAAAGATATCCCATGGAGGAAGGAAATCCAGTAGAGATTTTCAAATTTCAACCACTACACGCAGTATGGAGAAACACAACAACACACATTGTCATTGGCAAAACAGGAGGAAAGAATAAGACGTCTAAAAACCAACATTATGACGGAAATGAATTGGAGAAAGAGAAGAAGGAAAAACTCACCGCAATATCGACGGTATTGATGCTGAATATTTATGGTCTTCAATGGCTGAAATATAAAAGAAATACATATTTATACAGGACTATAATAAGAAACAATGGAACATACCTTAAAGGGACAATGAAAAAATTTTCGTCAAGATGGTTCCAACTTGAGGAACCGGGGACCCAGGTTGGCATCAGGAGACAGGATCTGAAAGAAGCAAAATAATTAGTAAAAGGGAAAGGTTAAAAAAAAGATGGAATGTTACTGACCCGGTATCACCTTCTAATCGACCAACGGATATTTTTCTAAAAATAAAATTAAGCAGACAGATTAGTTAGAAGCAGCAACAAGCAAAGAACACAAAATTTTTTTTTAATTAACAAGAAAAGTAGTATACAAGAAACCACGGATACAATTTTCCAGAGCAGTCTTTAGATTTTACAAAATACAAATAAATACAATTTAAATTGAATAAAATTCCGTAAAATAAAAACAAAAAGTTAATTTACTTACGTATGTTTGGTGGTTTCTGTTTGGTTACTGGTATTCCAGTTTCTCAATACACTCGGGCACTTCTATGTATTTTTTTTGGGTTTTCAATCTTTCTATAAAGGAAAATTAGGTAACCGTGGATTTTGTTTTTTTTTTCAATTTACTGAAAACTTTTTGTCACTTCTTGAAACAATTTTTTTTTTCGGGTTTGTATTTGTATAAAGCTTTTACAAAACACGCACTTAATTTTAATTAAAATTTTCACTTGCCCACAGTACCGAATATCTCTGAATTTAATTCATTAAAATTAGTACTTGAACTCAAATTACGAATTTAGTTAAAAAAAAAAGTATTCACATCTATGTAAATTTTTAATAAAAGAAAATTACTGAAAATTAATTAATTGCAAAAATTTATAATGTTGGCACATGCTTGCGACTGTAAATTTTTGAATCTAAGATGCATTAATGCAGTTTTGATGTTCTCCTAATTTATCGTATGGGATACACTGGAACTCAAAAATAATGTGACGGACATGAAAACAATTGATTGTTCAAATGATGCTGACTATTGTTCTCAATTGGTACAGCGCACAAATAATAACATAGCGAGAAAAAATTACCAATTGAGAAATTTAGTTGTTATTTTTTTTTACTTAACTGTAGTTGTGTAAATGGCTATGAAACATGATTCCACAGCAAAATTTTGCCAGACAATTTCACGGCCAATGACAACTAAAGCAAACTGCATAATTTAATGTACGTATATGTGTGCGTATGGATATGCAAACAGTAACAATATTAAAAAACTTTTCGGATTTTTTTTTCTGTTTGTTGTTGATTTGAAAATAATTATACGCGTATGTATAATTTTTCTTTCAGATCAACAGAAACAACAAAAGTATTAAATTTTTTTCACTAACAAAACACTAACAAATGCAACTGAACTCACTTTTTAATAAAAAAAAGTGCTTCAATCGATTGAAATTTTGTAAAATGCAAAAATGAAGTGGAAGTGTTTCCTACTCATTTTACAATTTTTCGAAGAAATTATAATTATCAGTTTAAAAAATTTTATTTCAAAATTATTAAAAGAAAAAAAAGGGGGGAAAATAAACATAGCAATACACATACATACATATGTTTGTGTGTAACTAATGATCAATGAACCATATTTACAAAATTCCTATGTTCAATAAATGATTTCATAGATAATTTTGAAAATATAACTTGAATCAAAAAAGATTAAACTAACATTTTTACAATCTCTATATGTAGGCAGAAGATTTTATTTTTCTATTGATTAGTACTTACGTTATTAAGAAAAATATCTCACTTATTTTTGTGTGTGTTTGAAAAAAAAATTTTAAAGGCTATTTTTATGCTTTGTAATTCACAAAAATATATTTGTGAGTTTTTGTATAAATAGATGAGCTTTGGAATTTTTTAAACATAAAGGGTAAAACATCTACTGATGAATTGGTATAGCTACCAACGAAATATATATCTAGATATTGCTAACCCGCAACAAATAAATAAAATTTATCTCATTTAATTTTTTTTAAATAAAGTTAACAATTTCTTTAAATATCAGTAAGTATTGTCCTGTAAATTAACAGGAAAGACTTGTATTAAGGCCGAAAAATTTCTGATAGAGAAAAGAAAATATATATTTACAATCGTAAAAGTAGATTAAGAAAAATTGGATTTAAATTAAATTTATGAAAAATGTTATTATTCACTCTCCAAAAAGTTATCATGCATACATACAATTTAAAGTTGAAAATTATAAGAATTATATTTTTAAAAACAACTCGTCTAAACTGGTAATAATTAATTGAAAGAAATATATACAAAAATAAAAAACCAACCAAATATTGATACAAACTTAACTTATAAAACTCAGAAATAAACAAACAGACAATTAAACAAACAAATAACAAATATTTGAATATTAAAATTTTTGATCAAAATAATTAGAATTAAAAAACGAAATAAGCAAATATATGTAAAAATTTTTTTTGATATCATATAAATAAAATCCTATACTTGGTTGAGTATAACAATAATCAAAAGAAATTTTTATAAGTATACGTAAGAAAAAATTGTTAGTTATAAGATTAAAAATATTAACCCGTGTTTCAAAATCAACCAATAATCATCATCCCGCTAACAATGAAGAATCCAACAATCATCAACAGCAGCCTATATCTATCAACCTCACACAACCGCAAAACCTATATACGATACCACAACACATACATAGACGGAATGACCAGTTCCGTTGGAAAGGGGGAATCACTACAACGCCAATGACAACTACAAAGTCAATAACAACCGCAGTAGTTCTCCAGCAATATCATATTTTTTCCTTGGTGACGCAGCAAACGTACCAAGTCGACAGACACTTAGCAGTCACCAACTAATGGTAAACTGCGAACCTTCAGGCAATCGAGGTTTGGGAGATCAATACATATTACTCCGAGAGCTGCCAAAGCTGTATCGCCAAGGTAGTCGGATGCATACACACATCTATTTTGACTTGATTCCAGAAGTATAGCTACGAAACATCCTAAGACAGGATGTTTCTTGTCCGCAAGGGGGAGGGATGTTATGAGTCATTTTCCCCTAACCAACAAAAGTATCAGCGACAGCAGAACATACGCTGCATACACATACTGACGTTGAGTTATTTTCCCCCAACCAACAAAAATACCAACGGCAGCAAAATACCGCTGCATGCATTACTGACGTTATTACTAGTAATTTTCCTACAGACATATGCTGACGTTGCAATACCGCTGCATACATATATGCCAGTAATTTTCCTACAGATATATGCTGACATTGCAATTTCGTGAGAACCGCAATCGGCTGGAAGTGCCACGGGTATGAATATGCTGAATTTGCATACTAACACACTTAGCAATGACCACGCCGGCGGCAGCGAACGTCAGCAGCATCGTTCAATCAGACAGCGAAATTGGGTATAAAAGCGGAGGGTGATTTGGTATGGATGTCTAGTCTGTAGAGTCTTGGCTGAATAGCAGTTCGGAAATATTCTTTAAACACCTAACAACTAACCAAAAAACCTGATCAAACACCAGCCTTAAAAAGCGGGTCCCTGTGAGGGCTTAATGATATTTTATAAAGTACACCGGATCAAACACCAGCCTTAAAAAGCGGGTCCCTGTGAAGGCTAAGTAATATTTTAAACTAGATATAAAGTTAACATTTTGTAGTCTGTGGTTAATAAATAAAAATAATAATAAATAAATAATAAAAATAATGTTTTAATTTAAACATAACAACTTTTTCCTTCATTGCATTGAAGTTGCACATAAATTGTTCTCGCAGCAACGATCTAGTGCGAATTTACCACTATAAGCATCCACTGGCAAAGTGCGAAAACTCGATTTATCCTCTTCCATGGTCTTATTTGATTAATATGGATTACAAGTGGTTCAAAAAAGATCCGGTTCGAAGGACCGTGGATGAGCCCAGAGCTTTTTCTTTGAACAAAGCAAAAATTATGACGAGCAAACCTTTTTATTGATTCTTTACGTTTGGTATGTTTCTACAAATCCAAACACAGAGTATGTCTTTAGCTAAATTCAATTTATTACTTCACCTTTCGAATATAAGTGCTTAAACCAGTTATCAAAAAATATAATGCACAAGCAACTTTACAAAAATACAAATTAACAATTATTGGTACGCAAAGCTACATTGTTTTTTGTATAGATTTTAAATGCGTGTAGTAATAAGCTGTAAATTTTACGTGACAAACAGATATTATATAATGCAAGTTATGGTTATAAATACATACATGAAAAAAAAGCAAAATTAATTAAATGAGTTCTGATTTTCAAATTGGAAAATTTAATGAATTTATTTCGATCTTTTATAAAATCAAAAAAAGAATATTACAGAACCGCCCCATATCTAGGAAACGGGAAAAAATCGATGAGTACATAAATTTACTTATTGAAAGTTACAATAATATTTTAACATACACAAAGCCATACAATCAAGGGTTAGTTGATCCGAAAAAAACTGTGGTACTAAATAAAATACTTCATTGTAAAGAATTATTACCGATATGTTTTTGCAAACTAAAATATATAATTCCATTTGGTGTGAATTTGTTCGAAGTTGTGGTAAATGAGGTATTAACAGATTGGCTGACTTCCAAAACGTTCGTATACAATGTTTGTATACAGTATTGCTACTGTATATAAATCACATACATATGCAAAGTTTGGTAACAATGCAACAACTATAAAACCGATGCCTTGTTTGCTCTCTTACTGCGTTTAAAATACTTTGCGGCGGCGTTTTGAAATGGTATACATTGTATAACTATTGTAGTGCGGCGTTATGAAATGTGATGCTTTGTTAAAACACAAAGCAATTGACGTTTTGGAAGTCAGCCATTCTGATTCTGAAACAGATATTCCTGAAGAACCTGAAGAAAATAAAAATATACTCGCTAGAAGTGTAGAATATATAACAGATTCGAAAGATAAAATATCCAAAAGTACAACTAAAGTAATGTCTTCGATAGAAGAAAAAACTAAATTCATTTCTAGTGTTCTAACATCATTAGAGACAATTATAGTCGAAACCCGCTGGCACTCAACTCCTTTCTTGACAAAATCGACTTGATTAAGGAATTGACGGCAGAAAATTTGTATACTTGCTTTATCTCTTTTATAAAGTCAAAATTAGATGGAAAGGCCAGGGAAGTTCTTCCAGAAAGTATTTTAAGCATAGACCAAATCAAATAAACTCTTAGGGCCAGGATAAAGCCTGATAACTCTAAAGTAGTGGCTGGTAGGATTGCGGCTTTGCATGTAAAGAACAACAATTATACTGAATTTGCGAAACATTTAGAAGATTTAGCAGATTCTCTTCAACGTTCATTAGTAATAGAAGGGATTACAAAAGCAAAATCGCAAGAGCTGGTAATGGAGCAAACTGTCAAAATTTGTAGAAACAATAAATCAGGGATGGTAAAAGCAATTTTAGCATCAACAGTTTTTAACGAACCTAAGGATGTGACTGCCAAACTGATTGTAGAAGAGTCGGAAACGAAAACAGAACGGCAAGTACTAACAATGCGGTATAATAAGTCCGATAGGGGACATAATAGAAACTTTCTTAGCAAACCGGATTACTATAATTTTATAGAAGTAATTCTTTCCGTAATAATAATAATACACACACAAACAATTCAAACATTAGCTATCGTGGTAACAATAACCATCGTGCACATTACATCAGTCGTATAAATAGACCTAACAACAATTTTTGTGTTAGACGGCATTACCCTGCAGTAAGGAGTTTAAACGCAAAAGTCCCTCAACAGGATATGTTGAGGGAGGAAGACAGGCAACTGTAGAAAAAGTAAATAATTTTAAATCAATATACAGCTTCAATCTTAACTTTTTAGATTTCATTTCTTTAAATTGTACGGCATCATGTAATGCTAATTTCTAAGTATTACATACAACAAACTTTTCATATAGTTCCTGATAATAGTTTTAATATCCCATCTGATGGTATTTTGGGCAATGACTTTTTAAAAACAAACAAGTGTCAAATTGATTATAATCTCATGACGGTGTCATTTTATGCATATGGGAAAAAAGGTAATCATTCCTATTTCTCATGGAGCTAGTAGCGATTCATTTTTTCTCCCACTAAGATATGAAGTATTTAGGCAACTATATATAAAAAGTGCAAATCATCCAGTTTTCATAGATTCTCAAGAAATCATTGAAGGTGTTTTTATTGATAAATGTATTGTAGAATCAAAAACTTCAATTTTGCGAATATTAAATACAACCAATGAGACGAAAGTTGTCCACAACTATGATGTCAAAACAGAAAAGCTCTCTAACTTTTACATTTAATCCATTAACGAAAACAATCCTAGTACTGAACGGGTTCAAACCCAGAAACAAATTTTGAACGACAAAATGCCTGACTATATAAAGAAAGATTTAATGCCATTGTGCGAAGATTATTCGGATATTTTTACTCTGAAAAATTACACAATGACAATTAATAATTTTTATGAGCAAAAATTAAGGCATAAGAATGAGGAACCAGTTTACATAAAAAATTATCGTCTTCCATATACACAGCGGAATGAAGTAAAAAGACAAGTCCAGAACTTACTTGATTACGATCTGATAGAAGTAAGCACTTCAAACTACAATAGCCCACTAATTTTGGTGCCAAAGAAAATCACATATAACAGCAAAAAATATAGAATGTGTGTAGATTTTAGAGCTATCAACTAAAAGTTGATTGCTGATAAATTTCCGTTGCCGAGAATAGACGACATTCTCGATAATTTAGGCCGTGCTAAACACTTTTCTGTAATAGATTTATATTCTGGTTTCCACCAAATTCCACTTCATGAATAATCAAGGTACTTAACATCTTTTAGCACAGATCAAGGTGCATTCCGCTAGAAAGTTCTACCGTTTGGATTCAACGTAGCTCCGAACTCATTCTCCCGTATGATTTCGATAGCATTTTCTGGGCTAGAACCCAACATTGATGACATCATTGTAATTGGGTGTAGCAAACAACATCATTTGATAAACTTACTTAACGTTTTTGTCATCATAAAGAAATTTAATTTAAAAATAAACCCTTATAAATGCAACTTTTTTAGACCTGAAGTTACATTCCTGGGACACAGGTGCACCGCAAATGGACTCTTACCAGATAATACCAAAATTTTAGCCATTGAAAACTACACAATACCTACAGATAAGGACGCGGTTAAACGCTTTGTAGCATTCGACAATTACTGTAGGCGTTTCATAATAAATTTTGCTTCTATAGTAGTTCCATGAAACTAAATTACACGTAAAGAATAAACTTTGTATGGGATGAAAACTGCCCAAAATCTTTTGAGCAAATAAAATCGGAACTGATTTCCCCAAAAATACTTCAATATCCAGACTTTACTAAAGAATTTATTATTACACTCGATGCTTCAAAGGAGCATTTATTAGTCAGAAGTTTGATGGCAAAGATTTGCCAATATTTTACACATCTAAAGCATTTAAAAGTTCGGAACAAAAGAAATCGACCATCGAACAACAACTCATTGCCATATTTTTCGCTATAACGCAATTCCGACCCTATGTTTATGGGACTGAATTTATTGTTCGAACATATCATCTTGTGTATCTTTTTAATATGAAAGACCCTTCTTCCAAACTTACAAATATTAGACTCATACTTGCAGAATACAACTTTATAATTGAATGTCGGTGCAGATGCACTATCACGGATCTCAATTGACGAATCGAGAAACGAGACTGATTCAGAAACCATTTTAGCCATGTTTAGTGCATCCCCTGTTATTTTATAACTTACTCAACATAGCTTATTACTAATTGATCATTACTTATAATATACTACTTAATTTACAAACTATTATGTATAATTAGATAAGTATGTATGTAGGTTAGATAAGTAGGCTAGATATCAATAATAAAAGAAGACAGAGTTAGTCTGTACTCAACATTCAAAACCCTCACTTGTGTTTCCTTTCGTATCGGATAAGAAACCTTTATACATGAATAAAAAGTGATAAAGATCCAATTATTGGAGGACACTGTGGTCGCAAAAGGCTGTACGCCAAATTAGGGACAAGATATTATTGGAAAAATATGACCAAGGAAATTTCTTCAAATGTGAAGAACTGCGAACAATGGAATCTAAATAAAGTGAAAATTGGTAACACAGAAAAACTTACATTGACGCCAACACCTAATAAACCTTTCGACATTGTAGTATTAGATTGGCCCTTTGCCAATATTTAAATATGGAAACAAACATGCCATAACCCTAATATGCGACTTTACAAAATATCTTGTAGCTGAAACGGTACCAGATAAAAGTGCAAAAGTAGTAGCTCAAGCATTATTTGAAAATTTTATTTTAATCTATGGAAGAATGATATCTTTCAAATCAGGGGGTAGATTCTGGTTCGGCGATAACGTGAAATGTAAAAAAATTTTTCATTTGCGTTTTCATTACAACTTTACACAATATCTTTACGCAATTGCACAAAATGCGATTCCCGTTTATATTATGAAAAAGTGTTTCATACCATCTCTTGCAGAGTAAGTTTATATCCATGTTATTCAACTTGAAATGTCATACACAGAGAACGAAGTTGAACAACTTCGATGCGGTGCAAGCCCGCTTCAATGAAATTTTGAAGTTGATTTTTCAACATATATTACATATCTAATATATATAGCTTATGTTATAGAAAATTGAAAAACTTAGAAAATATTAAAAAAAACAAATTAGCCGTGGTGAAGAAATTGTATGAACCAGGCGGAGGAATCCTTCAAGTTGAATAAGGGACAAATATATATATTTGTATATATAATCAGAGATATTATTAATTAATATTTTATTGACAAAAAATATAATCGAAAAATTATAATCACACTTTTGTACTATAATTTCAGATAGTCAAAACTCTGAAAATATAAGTCGATAGTTTATATACATACATAGATAGGAATAAATATCGGTATCGATATTAATAATTTTTTTTTTTTTATAGTTATTATTACGAATAAACGTAATTATTATTTGAACTTATATTGATTTACATATGAAAAGTAATATTATCAGGCTCAAGTTCAGTTTTATTGAATTAATGAAAATTCAAAATTACTAAGAGTTTTTTTATGTTGGAAAATATTATTATTATTTATATCCAATCAGTTTTAAGCAGAACGTATCAGTACTGATTTCAAGGCCGCTACACCTCTCATCAGCGTTCAATTGTCCATCTAAGTGTGTGCGTGCAGTCGTGCTTTTTCGGGTACACGTATACGTTGTCGGCTCTGATTGAGGAAAATCAAAAACTTTTGATATATTATTTTGACGTGTATTTATTTTGATAGTCTCCAATTAAGATTGACAAAGAAAATAGCAGTTGTTTTGATATTTTAAAAAATGTTTAAAAAGTTATTTCCCTAATGCACACTAGTACATCAATTAAATTCAACATGCATTTTGTTAGTTTAAAACATGGTTGATGAACGGGGAAAAGAGGACGGATGGCAACCCTAGATATAATTATTATTGTATGAATTAATATTTTTATAATTAATTTGTTATAAAAAAAATATTTTTTACTTTATTTATTTTCATTTCTTTACACTTGTTTCTTACACTATAAAATGTTAACTGATTTCTTATTATTCGAATTTTATTTTGCAATTTAAAATATATTTCCTGTTAGCAATTTGTGTCAGCACAATTCATTGTTGTGCAAGAAGTTTATAATTAGGGCATTCAATAATTCTTGCGTTAACACCTCCCCTCTAAATACCGAGCGTCCCGTTCGGTTAGAAATATGGGATATTGGAGATTCTTGTTATGCCGGGTTTACTTGGTTTGCTGTTGTCAGATAATTCTAGAATGGATACATGTACCGGTGGATTTGCTGTATCTACCGATGTTGGAATAATAACCATTTTACTGCTTCTTTTTAGTATCTTCGTTTTGATCAGAAGTGCCACTATGGAGGATATTGCCACTAAGCAGAGGCCAAGGTTAGTTGCTACTCTGCTTTTAATTAAGTCTGCTAGACACATATCGCTTTCTTAATTATCTAAATTATTTCTGTGGGATCTCATTTCAACTCTCGTAGTGAACAGACGCGTTTTTATAATCGTCGCAACTGAATATAAAAAAAAATAAAATAAAATAAATATTTTCAAGTCACAAAAAATATAAAAAAAACAAAACATTTATTGAACAGTTATTTTACTGGTTTTATTTTATTTTTTGCTTGTGTGCAATATACATAAATATTTGCATACACAATTCTGACAAAAACAACAATAATCCTACAAGCAGTAGGAATGTACAATATATAACTTTAGTTGCTGATGACGACAATAAAAAAAATGAATTAAACAAAACCGGAATTTAACAGAAAACACAAATACTCGTGCGCGATCATTATCTCTGAACATGTTAAATAGTGATCAAGAAGCAACAACAATTGCACCCATCAGCAAACTTGTCAGCTTAGCTGTACAAACAAACAATAAGTAACAAGGTGACCAGCGTGCACAAAATGGTAGATGCGGTGAGTACAATAAATGATAATAAAATTCAAACAGGAATGGACAGATACATAACCGTGTTAAAAAGGGGAAGAAGTCCAAAATCAGCTCAAATTGCTTCAACATGGAAAGTTCCCAGAGATAGAAAAAACATTATAATAAATTCCGAAAATCGTTTCGCGATTTTATCTGAACAAGGCGATGAAAACACAACTACAACAAGTTCGAGTAAGCCCCCACCCATATATTTAAGAGAGCAGAATTTCAGTTTGCTGGTTAAAAGTCTTATCTCATTAATTGGAGAAAATGAGTTTTATGTAACTCCAATTAAGCGCGGAAACATCAATGAGACAAAAATTCAGGTAGCTCATGGAAATAATTACCGAAAAATTGTTTCAGATTTAGAATCTAAAAATAAAAACTTTTACACGTACCAATTAAAGAGTGCTAAAGGTCTAACAGTCGTAATAAAAGGTATAGACTCTAGCGTGGATCCAGAAGAGGTCAAGTCTGGCCTTGAAAATAGTGGCTACAAGGTGAAAAATGTCTCAAACATAAAAAATAAAGAAAAAATCCCCCAACCAATATTTAGAGTCGAGTTACAGCTAGATGGTATAAAAATAAAAACGAATGAATCACATCCAATATATGACTTAAAGTACTTGTTGCATCGAAGAGTTACTGTTGAGCTTCCACATAAAAGAGCTGGACCTGTTCAATGCCTGAACTGCCAAGAATTTGGGCACACGAAGACTTATTGCAAGTTGCCTACAGTCTGCGTTGTATGTGGTGAGTTACACAGTACTGCTAACTGTGATAAAATAAAAGGTGATACCTAGGCGAAAAAATGTGGCAATTGCGGCGGAAATCACACTGCCAACTATAGAGGCTGCCCCCTTTACTCGTTTTTTAAGAATTCATCAACCAAAAATACCAATGCTACTCCTGCTCAGCCTAAAACCCCTATTAACTATCCACAGTTACCTCAACCGTCCACCAGCCAAAATCAATTTTCAAACATTTTCAAGTCTAACGCGACTAGTGCTCAACAACAATCTAACAACAAATTTTCATACGCTAGTATTTTAAAAAGCAATCAGAGTACGGCGCAAAAAACCGTAAATGTAAATGAAGATTCGGGGTATAATTTTAGTCGTATTGAAGCCTCAATTGAGAGCTTAATACAAACTGTAAATAAATTTACTCTCAACATGTCCTGTATGATGCAGGAAATGTTGAAAATGCAGTCTACCTTGTTGCAGGCTGTACTAAGCAAACCATGAACTTAAAAATCTGTTTTTGGAACGCAAACGGAATAGAAACTTACTATCAAAAACTTGTAATATCATCTGTCTATTCGCCCCCCCGGGCCTCCGTTTTCTAGCAGTTGGCGACTACAATGCTAAACACACATTTTGGGGTTCACGTTTAATCACACCTAAGGGACGAATTTTATTCGACACAATATCTAAAATGGGTTTGAATGTAGTTTCAAGTGGACAGCCAACATATTGGCCAACAGATCGACAAAAAATTCCTGATGTTATCGACTTTGGAATTGTGAAAGGCGTGCCCAGCGAGATGGTTGAAGTTGAAGCATCTTTGGACTTATCTTCAGACCACTCGCCTACAATTGTCACTATTTACTCACACACAACATGTGATTTAGCGACGACATCTGCAGGTATAAACTGGCTGAAATACAGAAAATATCTGAGTGCTCATTGCTCGGAAAAAATGCCGCTGAGAACACCTTCAGACATAGACGATTCTCTCAGGTTGTTTGAAGCGCATGTTAAATAAGCTGCTTTTAATGCTACTTCAAATGAAATAAACCAACCAGTAAGATTTAACAATATTTTTTCTGTAGATATAGAAAGGCTATTGACTGAAAAACGGAGAGCTCGACGAGAATGGCAGCGCTACAGATCGCCCCAGCTAAAATTAAGGCTTAAGGAGTGTACCAAGCAGCTTAGGAAAGTTTTGCAAACTCAAAAAACAGCTTCCCTTCAAAAACTCCTTCAAGAGCTAGATGCAACACCACAAACAGATTATTCACTGTGGCGTGCAGCCAGAGGACTAAAAAGGCCGGTGATATGCAAACCCCCATTACGAGCCCCAAATGGTGACTGGGCAAAAACTGATGCTGAAAAAGGTGATCTATTTGTTAAGCACCTAGAAAAAGTATTTACCCCGAATATTTCTGCTAATATTGTTGAACTGCAACCAGTCGTCTCTTTACCAGAAATACCGATGAGATTTATCATGACGGAGATTGAAAATACTATTACTAGTCTTAACACCAGAAAAGCCCCAGGTGTCGACAAAATAAGCAACAAAATG
Source organism: Lypha dubia (assembly GCA_947311025.1). Taxonomy (NCBI): domain Eukaryota; kingdom Metazoa; phylum Arthropoda; class Insecta; order Diptera; family Tachinidae; genus Lypha; species Lypha dubia. The sequence goes on from OX371260.1 coordinate 75,587,249, forward strand.
CTGCCTTATATTGCAAAAAGAGTTATACTCTTCATTTTTAATAGTATTCTACGGCTGCAATACTATCCTGCAGAATGGAAGGTTTCGATGATTATTAAGATACCAAAGCCCGGCAAGGATCATACGAAGGTTGAATCCTATCGGCCTATTAGCTTATTGCCCAACATTTCAAAACTATTTGAAAAGCTGTATATGAGCAACCTGATGCCTATAGTGACTAGAAGTGGATGCATTCCAGATCATCAATTCGGTTTTCGCAGACAACATAGCACAATTGAACAAACTCACAGACTTGTGAATGTCGTTCGAGACACTTTTGAAAAAAAAAAATACTGCTCTGCGCTCTTTATTGATGTCTCACAAGCTTTCGATAAAGTATGGCACGAAGGTCTTTTCAATAAGTTAACACAAAATCTACCAGCAAACATCGTAAAGCTTTTAAAAAGCTATTTAATGGAACGTAAATTTGTAGTTAGGGAAGGCAATTTTTTAAGCCCTCCGCAGTCGATTGAAGCCGGAGTCCCTCAAGGCAGTATCTTCGGACCCTTACTTTATTTAATATATGCCTCTGACTTACCGTTAAGCAGTAACATTCATACATCAACATTTGCGGATGATACAGCCTTTCTAAGCGTTCACGAAAATCCTGTAGAAGCTTCCCGCAACTTACAAGAATATATATCCAAACTGGAAAAATGGCTCAAACAATGGCGTATAAAAGTTAACGAGCAGAAATGTGCACACGTCACTTTTACGTTGCGCAGGGAAACATGCCCGCCTATAAAAATTAATACCGAGACTATACCGCAACACACTGTAGTCAAATATCTAGGCGTTCATCTTGATCGTCGTTTAACATGGAAATCGCATATAGACGCAAAGTTGACACAAATGAAATTAAAAGCAGCTCAAATGAATTGGCTTATGGGAAGAAATTCTATATTAAGTCTTGACTGTAAACTTATGTTATACAAAACGATCCTGAAACCAATATGGTCCTATAGAATCCAGTTATGGGGCACTGCCTCAGCATCGAATGTCGAAAGAATTCAAAGGCGACAGAATAAAATCCTACGTACAATAACAGCAGCCCCCTGGTATGTCAGAAACTATCGAATTCATAAAGACCTAGACGTTCCGTTGGTGAAGACAGTATTTTCAAAACACGCGAAAAAATATATAAAAAAACTTGAGTTGCACCCAAATCCACTTGCGCGCAATATTCTTCATTATAGAGGCCACACCCGGCTGAAAAGAAGGGATACTCTTTTTCTCAGCCGTTCACGAGAGATGTAAAACAACAAAAATTAACCGTTGAAATTAAAAATTTTGTTTAGCATTGGCTAAACTTATATTTAATATTTTTTAGATTTAAGATTTGAAAAACTTATTGATAATTCAATTTAAATAATTAAAGATTCAATAAATAATAAAATTATCAAAAAAAAAAAAAAAATTCTGTTGCAAATAGTAATATTGTTGTAACCCTTGCATTCATTTTTCATACCATACATTACATTTTCACATATAAGAAAATTTTTATACTTTATTTTGTTTACGTATTTACCAAATTTTACAGGCCTTATTAACAGTTTGTTACATGAATTTACATATGTTGTTGGTATGCTTAATATATAAATGATTAAGTCATGATTGGATGCTATTTTTACTTCGGCAAACTCAAATGCCTCTTCTAGATTTACGAATGGTATAGAATCGTCATTTATTCTATCTTTTACAATATTGATCTCTTGGGATGTCAGTAAGGATGAGTTAACTACACCTACTTTCGCCCAATGCATGGCATGTTGGATGTTCGTTAATTCTTCCTTAACAGCATATAATTTATATTTCAACAGTGTTATTAATTGTTCTTTCATAGCATTACTTTAATTGTGGTTATCATTATTATAATTTTCTATTATGTCATTCGTTATACGGGTGAGTTCATTAATTTTTTCTATTGTGAGTTTATTAATAAATACTTGTTTGTTGTTATTTCTCAAGACCCTATTTGTTTTCTTTGTTAAAATTTCGAGATCGTCGTGATCGGGATTTCCCGCGATCCATTTCCATGCAGACCCTATACAATTTAGGGGTCTTTTTTCCCTAGGTGATATGATTGGAGTTCTTTTATCTCATGGTTCACGAAAGGTTGCAAAAAATGAGCTGGGCTGACGTCATGCTTTAATGTCTCTTGCAATGTATTTATTAGGCCCTGATATTCGTTTGTTTCTATTATATGTATTAGTTTAAATGTACCAGTCTGTAGTTTAGGTAGTCCATGATTCCAAATAACTATTTGTGAGCTGGAGTAGTCCAAGAATTTAACTTCAGCCAAAGCCAGAGTCAAAACAATAGAAAATTGGAGTTGGGTTTAGTTTTTGATGTTATTTTTGTGTATCGTCCTTCCTGATTCTGTCAAAACTGTCCCTCGCAATCTTAATAATTTCGCTTGTGCGAACTTGGAAAATTTGTCTATTGCATTTAATATTAGTTTCTTTTCTGTCATGCAAATGTCTATTTGTATGATTTGTCCAGGGAATGTCGGTATTGGTGTTTCTTGAAGTGCAATTTTGGTAGGATGCTTGTCATACTTGTTCTCCTTGCATACTTTATACAAACTGGAGATTTTCTTTATCTTGGCGTTCATATGAGGGAAATAAAATTTATTTTGCAGTTGGATTTTATTTTCTCTACTATTTCTGTGTGCCCTGTTATGTTCAATGGCTATTGCATTTTCCTATTCTTCTTCTCCCTTCAGATCTGTTACTATATTCCGAGAATATTTAACTCTATATTGTGTAAAGTTTTCCCTGTAAATTTCTTGCAACTTTCCCAAGATCTCATCGGTCGTGTTTATGCAATTGGTAACAGAAGGGTATAAAAATTTTCTTAAAATATGTGTTAGATTCTCTGTTGTAATATTGGGTTCGTTTATAGTGTGCCTATGATATGTAGGGAATACTATTTTGAAATTATGAAATGCCTGACCCTCTTTATTTGATATACATAATAATTTGAGTTTTGAAAGCATTTATTGGAGCGTCCGTAAACTGAATCAGGGTTTCCGATGAACTGTCATCGCTATGCTGCGTTGCAGTCAGGGTATTTATTTGGGCGTTGTCGTTAGATGGTCTGGATAAGGCATCGGCGACTACATTGGTACAGCCAGGTTTGTATCAAAGTTCGTAATTGAAGTCCTCAAGGAATGCTTTCCATCGTTTTAATTTTAGGTTGTTATTTTTGTTGTTCAATGCGTAGGTCAGAGGAAGGTAATCTGTATAAATTTTTAATTTTGTAGAACCGTAGAGATAATTTCTAAGTGATTTCAACGCCCATACGATGACGAGAAGCTCTTTTTCGTTTGTGGCGTAATTTTCCTCGGTTCTACTAAGTGTTCTAGATAAAAATACGATTGGTCTATAGTCTTGCTCCCAAGGCGTAGCTTGAGGCATCAGTCGTTAGGATAAATTCCGTTTTAAAGTCTGGGTACGCCAACATCACGTCATCAGATGTCAATGTAGTTTTTAATTTTTTGAACGCATCTATCGCTTCCTGGTTAAGCTTATCTTCAATTTTTTTGAGATATGTTTGGACGAACGTTCTGCCTCTTAGAAGCGTTGTCAGGGGCTTAGCAACTTTAGCATAGTCCTTGATAAAGAGTCTATAATAGTTCTTAGGACTTGTTTTTATACCTCTGTCCGAGATAATAAATCCCAAAAATTCAACCTCGCTTTTCAAAAACTCACGTTTGTCTAATTGAACTTTCATGTTTCAAAGTTTGAGAGTTTTGAAAATTATATCTAAATTCCTAGTATTCTTCCTCATCTTTAGAAAAAATAATGATGTCGTCCATATAGACGAAACATATTTTCCCTATGTACTCCCTCAATATATCGTCAGCGTTCGCTGAAATATAAAAGGAGCGTTTCTGAGTCCAAATGGCTGTCTGGTAAATTCATATTTACCATTATTGACTGAGAAGGCTGTCCTCTTCCTGTCAGCCTCTCTGAGCGCTATTTGGTGAAACCCGCTTTCTGGAATCGGGTATTTGTCTGGTATGGTCTGTTCATTTAAATTTCTGTAATCAATTACAATTCTGGATGTTTTATTCCGAAGGATGCCCTGTCTTAACAAGTCACTAATTTGTTTTTCGACTTCTTCTTTCAAGTGCATTGGATAAAGGTAACATCGGGAATAGATAGGTTCATGGGTTTTTGTCTGAATATCTGCAACTACGGCTGTTGTATAAGTTAAGTTTTCGTCCGGTTCACTAAACAATGATTTATGGTTCTCAATGACGTATTCTAATTTGTTCTTTTGTTGTTCAGTCAAGTGGTCTGTCCGAATATTGATATTATTTACCGATTGTGAGGCCTTCTGTTTTATTCGTATTTCAAGTGTACCATTTATAAGCATGTAATCTTCAGCTGAATAGATAATAGCTGATAATTCCCTTAGGCTGTCATTTCCTAAAATACCGTGAAAGATTTTAATGTTGGCAGCAAAAATAATTTTATTTTATCAGCGTGCTTTCCCAATAGATTTATGAATGTGTGATGAGTGATTTTGTTGTTTCCACCCACCGAACTTGCAAAAAATGAATTTTGGTTTGGCAAGGGATTTCGAACTAAAAAGGGTTGTATATAGTTTTTGTTTGAGCCGGTGTCGATAAGAAAATTAGGAATTTGTCCATCATTCGTCCTACACTCAAAGTAATGTAAGGACGGATTCGTTAGTCTAAATAATGAATGTTCGCAAAGTCCTGGGTTTCAGATTGGTTTCCGTCTTCAGTTATGCCTGGTTGATTCTGTAGATTCCAATGTTGAGAGTTTTTCCTCCTCTTCGTATTTCAGTGTTTGGTTTGGAGTAAAGATAATTGATGAGTTGTCAACTGACTAAATGTATTGAGCACCAAAGGTTTCCTTTGGAGCTCAGATTTGAATTTGTATGAATTGAGTTAGCCCAGGTATAAACACCATGTGCTTTTGTTAATTAAATCTAAGCCTTAGTAGAAACACTTAGACTAGTCAAGCAATCATAAGAGTTAATCTTTGTATGCCACACATTCTTTATTTTTGCATGTCTTTTTAGACATATAATTTCTTACGTCTAACTAAAATTAATAACAAATATACATTTTCAGCAATTATAATAAATTCATTATTTTGCAGTTATTTTAACATTAATCATTTCTCACGGTAAACATTTCTAAAGGTAAATGGCTGTACTTATTGTAATATTAAACCCTTCTCAAGGTAAAGCAATTCTAAAGGTGAATAAGTTCATTTATTGTATCATTAAACCTGTCTCAAGGTAAAACAATTCTAAAGGTAAATAATTTTATGGTAAACATTCCAAAAAAGGAATTGACAGCATTTTGTCATATAAGCATTTTGCATTTATAATTATTTATGTTAAATCATTTTTTGTGTATTAAATTTTTTTTGTGTTGACATTATATTATGTGTTAACATTCTCTGCCGCGTTGAGCGGATAGCGAAAGAATATATAAAAATATTAATTTACACGGAATAGAGAAATATATAGTTATTTTTAAACTATAGAGTCACGCTGGCGTGGTGTAGGTTCTGGCGGTGTTGAAGCCAGGTTGCGTGGTGTTCTTTTTTTGCCCTTAAGTCGCCAGCCTATTAGGAGCACGATTACTAGTACTGACAGAAGTAGTGCCAAAGAGCCGATGTAAGGATGATGAAGAACCGGATACTGTATTTCCCTTGGAAGATCTTTGATGTCTGCTAGTTGCTTTTGGAGTTCAGTGAGCCCATTTAATTTGGTGTCCAAATTGATGTTTGGAGCGAGGAGCCTCTTAATCTCGGACGGTTTGCCAATAGCCGTAATATTGCCAATCATGTCATATGAATAATGTAGTGTAGTGACATGGCCGAAACTACATTGCGGAGATGTTCTGTTGTTGAATAAGGCAATTTCACTGGAATAGCTGCCTGATTTTCGCGTAACACTGATTTGTAACGAAGTGCATAGATATATGTCGCTCTTAAATACGGTACATTTATTGAACTGAGGTGCATTTAATGACATCTCGGTGGTCGTTCACAGCCAGACATTCAATGTTAGTTGTTAAAGCAATAGCTGTGTTGTTCATCTTGGTAGGTAAAGGGATAATCTTTAAAAGCTCAAAAAGTTTCTGATTCACTAACGGTAGTTCGATCATAAAAATAACACTCCCTTGTGCTACTGTGCCCTTGATATTCATGATCTTGTATAATTCTAGTAAGTCCATGTCTTCAACTGGTAATGCTCGACTCATGGGAAGGTGTCCTTTAATTTTAGCAATCTCTGTCTTTTCTTAACTGCCTTGGTGTGAGGATAAGTGGGCTTATATTACCGTCGTTTGTATGCGTGAGAGCAGCGACCAGCTCTGTCTCAATTCTTTACAAATCGGACGCAAATGTATTTAATTGAATTGCCAGAGACATTAGATTTAGGACTTGTTTAAATTTGAATTCTCATTTCTAACTGAATTTAAATGATAAATGATTTTCTTAAGCTCTGAAAAGCGTACCTTATTATTGTTTTCGCTTTGCTTGAGAATGTTAATTGTCACTGAAGTTTGGTTTCTTAGTAACAGATGAAGATACTCCTCGTTTTCCTTGACGTTAGCTACAGTTTGAGCCATTTTTTCTGCATAGTCTGAGTCCAGGACTCCAAATAGAGCATGTGCCATGTTCCCCACAATATCAAGAGCCGCTCTCCGGCTTCTCCTTGGAATCAAAAGGTATGATTCTTGCATTAGATTGTCCCAAGTATGCTGAAGTTGTAGGTATAGCATTTCACATGATTCAATAAATATCGATTGCTTGAAGAGCTTTGATATTGATGTTATTCCAGCTTCCAGAATCTAATTCCTATCCCAAATTGTTGTGAGATCCCAGTAAATAATGAACTTCCAGTTAGCTCACCAATTTTGCCGACCCTATGCCGTCGAAATATAATCCTGGATTGGAAGAAAATTCCGTAATATTGATTGGAGAAGCTAGTATTATCGGCAGCAGAAGGAGTGAAATAAGAATTGTACTGAAGAATCCCAGTGAAGAATATGACACTACTTTTCGTTTTGGCTGGATAGTGTCGCGTTCTGATGAGTGTTGCCTCTTTTGCGAAGTGAAATTGTCATAGCCGAAATACTCCATGTGGGAATCGTTAAACAGTGGTGCCAATCTATGTATTGGCCTCTTGGAGGTTCTCTTTGCTGTTTTGACGTCGCAGACCTTAATAAGTCTATCATCTCCCTTGTAAATCTGGCTTATTCTACCCAATGGCCATTGTAGCACTGGAGTATTATCTCCTTTGAGGATTACAAGCATGCCTTCAATAACTCTAGGTGAAGGTGACTTCCATTTGCCCCTTTGTTGTAGCTCATGTAGATATTTTTGTGTCCTTTCCTTCCAGAATTTGTGTTTGATTTCTGACGTTATTTTCCATCGTGCATCTAACAGTATTCTTGTAGATTGACGGCTGATGTCAAGGGTTCACCAACTACAAAGTGACCTGGCGTAAGAGCTGGAAGATCATCGTAATTTGATGACAGAGGAATCAGTGGTCGTGAATTTAAGATTGCTTCTATTTCAAACACTATTGTTTCCAATTCCTCATAGGTAATGCAGTAGACACGCTTCTCAGTAAGAGATGTTTGGCGGATTTAACTGCCGCTTCCCAAAGCCCACCCTCTTGGTGGAATGAATTTAAATTTTATTGATTGATTGCTGCATAATCGTGTAATTTTCTCTTTCTGATTGAGAATATATTGATTCTTCTAATTCGGTGATTTTGTTGTTTGCTCCCACGAAGTTAGCAGCATTGTCTCAGTACAATGTCTGACAATGGCCTCTTCTATTGATGAAACGTCGCAGTGCTCCTATGAAGGCTTTTGTAGACAGATTAGACACGACCTCCAACGACAACAAAACCCTGCGATATAAGCTTTGTCTGGTCTTTTGCCTCTGATTTTGTGATGAAACCAAATCGGCTCAAAGTAATCAACTCCTAAAGTTATAAATGGGCGCGATTGTGTCACTCTGTCAGCTGGGAGATTCCCCATGAATTGTTTAAAAAGCACTGGCCTAGCCATGCTGCAACGTATGCATTTATGGACAGTACTACGTGCTAGTGATTTTCCGTTCGTAATCCAGAATTGTAACGTGGATGCTGCCAACAGTGCCTGTAGGCCGCAATAACGACTTTCTTCGTGTAGCATGTGCATCAATAACTTTATCATGAGGTGATTGTTTAATAAAATCGCTGGATGCTTTGCTTTGAACGGTAACGTTGATTGCTCCAGGCGACCACCCACGCGCATTATCTGATGCTCATCCAAGAATAGATTTAATGAAGCCAACGGACTTGATTTATGTACAGGTGTTTGGTGTGAAAGTCTTTGCAACTCTTCCCTGAATTCTGCCGCTTGGTCGATCTTGATGATAATGTGCATAGTTTCTTCCATTTCAAAATTTTCAACTCTTGCAGTGTGCAGACGCGTTTTTATAATCGTCGCAACTGAATATTAAAAATTTATTGAAAGAAAATACACAAAAAAAAAAAACACACATTTATTAAACAGTTATCTTACTGCAGCTATCGGCCGCAGGCCATGATTAAGATGAGCCATGAATAGGCAAATTGCTGCGCTGCTCCTTCTCTGCTGCTGCGTCTGCGTCAATTGACGTCGTCGGTATAATGTGTTATTATTTTTACCATGTATATTTCACGTGATTACTACTTTTTGCAGTATATATAAAGCGAAAAGTTTTCAACTAAAGTTAAATGTCTATAAACAGTTCAAGTGTTTGTTCGTATAATTATTCTCCTGTAAATTCTCCAAAACATCAATTACATAATAATGATGAAGAAAGTGACTATGAGGGAACCTTTAGTGCTAAGCGACAACGACTCGTTGAGTGGATCCGAGAAGGAAATTCCACTGAAGCAGAACCTTATCGAAGAGTTCGAAGTAATTCCGAATACTCAAGCAGTGGAAGCTGTTAAAGAAAAGGAGAAGACAAAGAAGAAGAAACGGAAAGCGGAAGAACAACAAGTGGAAACTGTGAAGAAGATGAAGATAGATGTCGAAAAGGAAATCAAGAAAGCACGTATATTGAAGGATCATTCGACTCATGTTTCACTACTTTCAGTACTTCTCATAATATGGACCAAAGAATTTCTCCTGCACATTCTTTCGACTATAGAGACTTTAATCTGTCTCTCCTTGAAGGAGAAGGACTACGAGGCCAAGAAGATTTTACATTTATTGATGGACTCCCTGCAAGCGGCTCAGAAATACCTAGTACACCAGAAAAAAGAATTAGGGAGGTGTTCATTAGATGCTTTAGTGAATTTCCTCTTAAACAGCGAGTGGTGCACGACGTATTTGGAGGTGGAGATGACATTGGAAACCTCAAATTGGATAGCGAACAAATATGCCGAAAATTTTATGGGGCTATCTTGTTCATCGCACACCATGGAAACCACTTCCATATTATCCACGACTGCACCTATTCCAACAATTCTTGCCGATGTGCCTTCATGCAGTACCTCCCGAGAGAAATCAATAGAAGACACTCTCGAAGAGTCTTTCCAAGTTGGAAGTTCACGATCCAACATTGGATTAATTTGTCAATCTATCTCCAAAAGGAGTCCAGGAGGTATTTGTACTTTAACATCGCCCGGAGAACGTGGTTTCCAAGTTGTGAAACTTGATGTTTACGATTTTTCGAAGATATCGAAAAAACCCAAGACCGAGTGGTGGAAGGAAGCGAATTATCGTTCAACTTTTCTAACACATTCACCTTTGGATCCCAATTATCAGTTGGTTATGAAAATTTTACTGGGTGTGACCAACCAGATCAAGAAAATCCAAGGAGTAAAAAGAGAGGAAAGGGAGACAAAATAATTGACTTTTTCAAGGAACACCCTACATCTCCAACACATCATCTCCTAAATACATCTATGTGGTTAAATTCAGAATTTCGTTTTTTTGATATTAATTCTATTTTAATAAAAAATTGTATTAGAATTGTGAATAATTATATTAATAACTTAACTTTCAATGAATTGTTTTTATATTTAAAATCTATTGAACCACAAAATCTCGTTTTTAATGCTCCTATTGGTAACTTGTATAATTATTATTATAATATTAATGAATCTATAGAAATAATGGAAGATCTTTTAAATTTATTATGCTTCAATTCCAAAGATGATGTTGGATCAGAATTTAATTGTTCAAAAACTTTTGTTTTATTAAGAAATTCATCCATTTTTTGCTGATATTCTGATTTTTTTGCAACAATTGTAATATTACCTTTATCACTATGTGAGACATATATTTCTGGGTGTTCTTTTAAAAATTTAAATCCATGATTGTAATTTCTTAATTAAGCATATAACAATGGAACTTAATAAACAATCAATTGACATTTATAATAATATTGAATACCAGCAACTATTAAAAATTAACAATCAAAGATTATATTCGAAACTAGTGACATTAAAAGATACAACTCCATTTCTAGATATTAAATATGATGAATCATTAATTAAAAATATATCTGGTATTGATTTACCAAAACATATGATGATTTTGTTAGGACTTGGTCCAAAATTTGCATTACCTGTTGAAGAAATACCTGTACTGGATTTAATAGCTGATATTGGATTTATTATAACACGTTTTACAAATGAACATATAAGACAAGCTATGCGATCTAATCTGACATATTTAATTACGCATCATTCAAAGAATAGAAAACAACTTAATCGGATTCAAAGATTCTTAATTACAGCATCAAAAATTACATCTAAATTTTTAAAAGAACACCCAGAAATATATGTCTCACATAGTGATAAAGGTAATATTACAATTGTTGCAAAAAAATCAGAATATCAGCAAAAAATGGATGAATTTCTTAATAACACAAAAGTTTTTGAACAATTAAATTCTGATCCAACATCATCTTTGGAATTGAAGCATAATAAATTAATTAAACGTTTATATGAAAGAAATAACCCGCAAATTGAAATTATCACGGTAAGACAAAAACAATTTTTAACTAATTACACATCAATTCCGCCACGGATTTATGGACAGCTAAAAATACATAAGGATAATAGACCAATTCGACCTATTGTATCAACAATTAAATCAGTTGCATATAATTTATCTCGTTTCTTGGCATCAATTTTAAGAAAATCTTTTAAGCCTAAGTACTCGGTTAAAAACTCTAAACAATTTGTGAAAAAAGTTATAAAGATAAATATTCCAGAAAGTTTTTCATTGGTATCTTTTGATGTAGTGAATTGTTTCACAAATATTTCAACTGATATTGCATTAAAAATTATAGAAAGAGACTTCAACACATATATCAGTAAAAATACAAACATTCCAAAGGATTTATTTATGGACTTGATTAATTTTTGCCTTAATGAATGTAATTATTTTTGTTATGAAGAAAAGTTCTTTCGTATGAAGACCGGTCTTTTTATGGGTTCGAACTTGGCACCAATTTTAGTAGAAAGAGTTCTTGAGGATGTTATTGATGACATGATATCAAAACTTTCATTTTCTCCTTTATTTTGGTACTCATATGTGGATGATCATATTACTGCAATTCCTACTGACAATATACAACAAGTATTAAATATATTAAATGAGTATGATGAGAAGATTAAATTTACAATAGAAATTGAAGAAAATAAACAATTGAATTATCTAGATACAACAATTTATCGCAAAGATAATGGAAAAATAATAACTAATTGGTACCATAAAGAAATATCATCAAACCGAATTTTAAATTATTATTCTGCACATCCTTCGCACATGAAAGAAAACACAGCGAAAAATTTCATCAATAAAGTTTTTAGTGTGTCACATAAAATATTTTGGTCTGGAAATTTGAAACGTATTATACAGATTCTTGATAAGAATAATTTTCCAAAAAAAGTAATAAAACGCTTAGTTTTTTCCGTTCAACGACAAAAAAATGGAGATAAGAATATGAATGTAACACAGTTGAGTTATCCTGTTTTGTCAAATACAGGAAATAATAATTCTATAATAACATCACAAATAAATTATGCATCTATGACTTATGTTCCTGAATTATCTGAAAAATTATCTAAAGCTTGTCGATATTTTACACCGAATGTTAAATTAGCTATGAGACCAACGCTAAAGTCCAGTAATAAATTTTTTGAAAATTTAAAACAACACTTAAGAAGAGGACAAAAATCTGATGTTGTTTATAAAGTTGATTGTAAAGATTGTAGTGCAGTTTATATTGGCGAAACAACACAAAAACTTGCTAAAAGACTTAAACAACATGAATATGATTGCAAAACTTCTAATACAAAGGTTAATTTATCAGCATTGGCCAAACATGCAAAATCAAATACACATCAATTTGATTTTGAAAATGCTAAAATACTAAAAACTGAACAGAACAAATTTAAATTGCAAGTACATGAAGTTAACCAGATTGTCAAGTATGAAAAATGTACATGCAATGAGAAAAGTGATAAGAAAAATTATATTTATACTTATTGTATATTAATATCTAATATTAATTAATTATAGTATTCATTTTAATTTTATTCATAAATTATTTTGATAGTTTGAAAAAAAATTTTTATTGTTTAACATAAACAGTCAAGCTACATACATAGGTAATTTTAAATTTAATTTAATTTTAATTAATTTTTATGTAATAAAAAACATATTGTGTAATTTTTATAGATCCTGAAGATGAACCAAATGGTTCGAAATATATAGATTGGAAAAAACTACACATGTTTTTTATTTAAGTGAATCTCAAGAAGCAAAAACAAAACTTATTATAATTATTAATAATAATTGGTACAGTAGGGCTTTTACCTAAACCAACGTCTCCAGGAATAGTTTTATTACCAGCTTTAAAAAATTGCAATGCATGAGAATGTGGTCTTACTTTTGTAGAATGAACTTTATATTTCATTCTAGATTGTGGTACAAAATGTTCCTTTCCTTTTTTTATAAAACCACTTTTAGGTTTATATTCATAATTCGCTATAGGTATACCTATAGCTTGATTTATTAAGAATTGATGAACTTTCTCATCCATTCTTACACTGCCTTTATTATGAACAATATAATCTGGATATTTTTCATTATCTGGAGTTTCTTGTCTATTCCATTCATGTACAAAGTATTCGGAAATTGCAGTTGGAACACATAATGCATTAGATGGTATATGTTTATAATATTTTTCATACATTTCTTTAACATCAATTGTCTTAACATCAGTAACTTTCATTGGATCTGTGTCTGCTGAAGTATATTTAACATTTTTACCATAAAATTTTTTATTTAAACCTTCTGCTACTAAACCAATTGGAACATATTCGGATGTTGCAGTTCCACTCAATGAAGCACCCACATCAAAAGCTGTTCTAGTTCCTAATGGAGTTACTTGACATGTTACTTTTGTAACTTCAGATGTCGTAGGCAACATATCAAATTCAGCTTCACTCAAATAAAAAGGTAAAAAATCAACAGGTATTAATGCCATAGAAGTTGTTATTTGATCAATTTTTGCTGATGTTTGAATATTTTCAGTACTATATCCATAACTTATTAAAATTTTTGTTTTTGAAAAATGCATATAATTATTTGAACAAGGTGTACTAGGTCTTATCCATGTGACACTGGAAGAAGAGGAATCTCCACTTCCCGAAGCAGTTGACCTCGCTCCCGTATTCGGTCCACGACTTGAACCACTTTGTTGATGAATATTTTCTTGATCAACATCCATACTAGCAGCAATAAAATTAGGATGATTAGGTTTTTCAATGAAAGTAGTATCGGTGTTACTTTCTCTATCTGATTCACTATTTTCTTCAGGTCTTGGTCGTTTGGCGGGAGGTTCGTTATCGGTTCTGGAACTACTTCTAGTTGCATCAAAATCTCTTTTTATTGCTTCGTAACAATAGCCTCCAGTTTTGTAACTATCGTAAATTTGTTTAGCTATTAAAGCTTTACTTTTAAACTCTGTAAAATTTCTATAACCACCTTTATCTGGTGTATCTTTTATATTTGCCCACTCGTTCGCTAAATGTTGTTCTCTATATCCATATATTGTTTGTGCTAATGTTTTTGGTCTATTAGACATACTAGGATATTGTACACTAAAAATAGATTCAAAACCATATTTTATTGACAAACCAACTATTCCAGATAATTCTGATAATGATCCGTTTTTTCTATAATCATTTATAAATGATGTAATTGCTTGTCGATCTGCTTCTCTTATTTGTTCTTTATTTGTTGCTAATTCATATTTCAAATCATGTATATAAGCATCAAAATCAACGTCATCAACTGGTTCGTCTTCTTTATAAATAGTATTTCCAGGTCCTAAATAATTATGCCCAGGAAAAGTATAACCGTCACGATATGACTTTAACACCATACTAATAATATTTTAATATTGTTATTGTATATAAAGTTTTTTTAATCAACACAACATTGTATTCATCAACATGTATTTTTAATCAACACAACATTGTATTCATCATCATGTGTGACATAATTCCTAACTTGTTTGATATCATGCACATAACAAGTGATGGATTTTTCCATAAGGCCATGATTAAAGTAAGTCATGAATTTACAGGAAATATAAATTTTATTTATAAATATGCATACACCAACTCATAAGTGAACAAAAAAAAGAGAACTCTAAATGAGTTCACCTTCTAACAACAACAATAAACCTACAAGCAGTAGGAATGTACAATATATAACTTTGGTTGCTAACGACGACAAAAAAAATGAAGTAAACACAAACCTGAATACTACACAAAACACAAACACTCGTGAGCGATCATTGTCTCCGTACTTGTTAAATAGCGATCAAGAAGCAAGAACAATTGCACCTATTAGCAAACTTGTCAGCTTAGCTGTACAATCAAACAAACAAACAATAAATACCCAGGTGACCAACGTGCACAAAATTGTAAATGCAGTAAGTGAAAATAGTGATAATAAAATCCGAACTGGTATGGACAGATAAATAGCCGTGCTAAAAAGGGGAAGAAGTCCCAAATCAGCTGAAATAGCGTCAACGGCGAAAATGCCCAAAGATAGGAAAAATAATATTAAACATTTTGAAAATCGTTTTGCGATTTTGAATGAACAAGTCGATGAAGACACAAGTACAACAAGGTCCACTAAACCACCGCCAATATATTTAAGAGAACAGAATTTCAACTCTTTGGTAAAAAGCCTTACCTCATTAATTGGAGAAAATGAGTTCTATGTAACTCCAATTAAGCGTGGAAAAATCAACGAAACTAAAATTCAGGTAACACGAGAAAATAACTACAGGAA
The DNA here is from genome assembly GCA_947311025.1 of Lypha dubia. NCBI lineage: Eukaryota > Metazoa > Arthropoda > Insecta > Diptera > Tachinidae > Lypha > Lypha dubia. The sequence continues at coordinate 75,602,655 of OX371260.1, forward strand.
AATTGTCTCAGATTTTGAGACTAAAAACAAAAACTTTTATACATATCAACTGAAGAGTGCTAAAGGCCTAACAGTAGTTATAAAAGGAATAGATTAAAGCGTGGATCCGGAAGAGGTAAAGTCTGGCCTTGAAAATAGTGGCTTCAAAGTGAAAAATGTTTCAAACATTAAAAACATGGAAAAAAATCCCCCAACCTATTTTTAGAGTCGAGCTACAGCCAGGCGACCCAATCTATAGCTTAAAATACTTATTGCATCGAAGAGTTACCGTTGAGATGCCACATAAAATAACTGGACCTATCCAATGCATGAACTGTCAAGAATTTGGCCATACCAAAACTTATTGCAAGTTGCCTACCGTTTGCGTTGTATGTGGCGGTACAGTACCGCCAACTGTGACAAAATAAAAGGTGGTACCAAAGCAAAAAAATGTAGTAATTGCGGCGGAAATCACACTGCCAACTATAGGGGCTGCCCTCTTTATTCTCTTTTTAAAAATTCGTCGAACAGAAAAAAATGCTACTCCCGCTCAGCCCAACACTCCTTTAAACTACCCACACCGTCGTCTAGCCATAATCAAAGTCTAACACGACTTTTACTTAACAAAAACCTAATAGTCAATTTTCATACACTAATATTTTAATTAGTAACCAGATTCCGGCACAAAAAACTGTACCAGTAAATGAAGAATCAGGGCATAATTTTAGTTGTATTGAAGCCTCGATAGAGATTCTAATACAAACAGTAAATACATTTACTCTCAACATGTCCTGTATGATGCAGGAAATGTTGAAAATGCAGTCTACCTTGTTGCAGGCTGTATTGAAAAAACCATGAACTTAAGAATCTGTTTTTGGAACGCAAACGGCATCTGCCAACATAAAAATGAAATAGAATATTTTCTTCTGGATAAAAAAAGCGATGTTATGCTTATCTCAGAAACTCATTTGACGTCTCGAAGCTATTTTAGAATTAGTGGATATAATTTCTACGACACTAAGGATCCTCGAGGTAGAGCTTGTGGTGGCTCTGGAATCCTAATAAAACCTCGAATAAAACACTACCTGCTAAATGACCTTCGTGAAGAATATCTTCAAGCAACGAACATCTGTATTGAAAATTTTTATCAAAAGCTTGTGATATCATCTGTTTATTCTCCTCCCAGGTTTTCAATTTCAGAGAGTCAATATACCGCATTTTATACAACACTGGGGTCCCGTTTTCTAGCAGCTGGCGATTACAATGCTAAACACACATTTTATGGTTCACGTTTAATCAGTCCTAAGGGTAGTATTTTGTTTGACACAATTTCAAAAATGGGTTTGAATGTAATTTCAAGTGGTCAGCCAACATATTGGCCAACGGATCGTCAAAAAATTCCTGATGTTATCGACTTTGGAATTATGAAAGTTGTACCCCGCGAAATGATTGAAGTAAAAGCATCTTTGGATTTTTCTTCAGATCACTCGCCCACTATTATCACTATTTACTCGCACACAACTGCAACACCAACATGTGATTTACCACTGACATCTGCACGTATTAACTGGCTGAAATACAAAAAAACATTTGAGTGCTCATTGCACGGAAAATATGCCATTGAGAACACCTGCTGACATAGAAAATTATATTAGGTTGTTTGAAGCACATGCTAAAAAGCTACTCTTAATGCTTCTTCGATTCAACCAAATCAACAAGCGAGATTTAACAATATTTTTTGTGGAGATTTGTGATGATTTCGGATATACCATGGGGCTGCTGTAATAGTACGTAGAATTTTGTTTTGTCGCCTTTGAAAATTTTCTACATTCGATGCTGAGGCAGTGCCCCATAACTGGATTCCATAGGCCCATATTGGTTTCAGGATCGCGTTGTATAGTAGAAGTTTACAGTGTAGGCTTAGTATAGAATTTCTTCCCATAAGCCAATTCATTTGGGCTGCTTTTAATTTCATTTGCATCAACTTTGCGTCTATATGCGATTTCCATGTTAAACGGCGATCAAGGTGAACGCCTAGATATTTGACTACAATGTGTTGCGGAATAGTCTCGGTGTTGATTTGTATAGGCGGGCATGTTTCCCTTCGCAACGTAAAAGTAACATGTACACATATCTGCTCGTTAACTTTTATACGCCATTGTTTGAGCCATTTTTCCATTTTGGATATATACCCTTGTAAGTTGATGGAAGCTTCTACTGGATTTTCATGGACGCTTAAAAAAGTTGTATCATCAGCAAATGTTGACGTGTGAATGTTATTATATATATATATATATATATATATATATATATATATATATATGTATATATTCCCTTCGATCCTATAAGGAGCATAGGGCCTCAACAAAATTCCTCCACTCAGATCTATCAATCGCTATGTTTTTTACTTCGCTCCAGCTTTTACGCATTTTTCTTATCTCGGAGTCGATTTGTCTTCGCCACATATGGGCTGGTCGCCCCGTTCTGCGACTTCCCTGAGGGTTCCATTTAATAGCATTTCGGGCAATATCGGACCGTTGTTTGCGGAGTGTATGTCCGATCCAATTCCACTTTCTTCTCTGTAGTTCTACGCACAGCGGTGTTTGCATTGTTTCACGCCACAGGTTTATGTTCGAAATAGTTCGTGGCCAGAAGATTCGTAGGATTCTTCGAAGACATTTATTAACGAAAACTTGCAAGGATTTAATGTCTCGGGAGGCAGCGTTCCAAGTTTCGAATCCATATAACAACGTTGATTTTACGTTGGAGTTAAATATATTTATTTTAATACGACGTGATATTGTGGACGATTTCCACACTTTATTGAGCTGACCAAAGGATTGTGCGCCCTTTTTTATTCGACTAGCAATATCTTCGCTAGATCCTCCAGTTCGATTGATAATGGCTCCGAGATAGCAGAATGTATCGACTTCTTCTAATGTTTCATTATTTACTAGAAAGCAATTTACGTTTTCGGAGTTAATACGCATGACTTTTGTCTTTTTTATATGTATCTTGAGCCCCGCCTACTCTGATATGTCTATAAGTCGTTTCAATTTTGTCGACATATCAGTGTGGCTGTGAGAAAGGAGGCATATGTCATCTGCGTATTCTAGGTCCTCCAATCGCTCGTTTAAACCCCATACGATTCCTCGGTTTCCCACCATTGCGTGCTGCATCACAATATCTAGCACAATATTAAAGAGCAGTGGTGACATTACACACCCTTGACGAACGCCTGTACCAACCTCAAACTTACGGCTAAGCATGCCATCGTGTAGAATTCGGCAACTTGCTCCTGTGTATAGGCATATTATAAGTTGGATAAGTTTACGTGGGCCGCCTTTACACTCAAGAGCATTCCAAATCACATCATGTGCCAGGGTGTCAAATGCCTTTTCAAAATCGATGAATATAAGGTAAAGAGGAGATCGCCATTCAACTGACTGCTCTACTATTACTCTTAGTGAGTTAATGTGGTCAACGCATGACTTGTTGGGGCAAAAACCAGCCTGTTGTCTTCTTAAATCTGGCATTAATGAGTCCGATAACCTCTTAGTTATAACGTGGGCTAAAACTTTGTTGATAATACTTAATAGTGTGATGCCCCGCCAGTTGTTACGATTTGTTAAGTCGCCCTTTTTGGGGATCTTTACTATAATACCTTCTTTTAGCTCGTCTGGAATTATCTCTGATAACCAGATTTCCTCAATAATGGGAAAAATAAGTTCTGCGCTCGTTCTGGAATTTAACTTAAGGAGCTCTGGAGATATGTTGTCGTTGCACGGACTTTTGTTGTTTTTAAGCGCTTTTACGGCTTGTACAATCTCAGTTATTACTGGAGGGGTAATACTGATATTTGGTCGTGTGTTGTGATTGATGCAGCTACATATACGTGCAGTTTCTTGTGGGCGTGGGGCGAACATTTCAGAGAAGTGTGTAGCCCAAAGTTCAAGCTGTTCGTCTTTGAACGTGATTAATGCGCCAGAGTTGTCTTTCACTGGTTTACCTGAGACTGAGTAGCTGTTACTTGATAACTTTTTGATGAGTCGGTGCAAGTCACTGGTGCGGTTCGTCTCTGCAACTGCTTGAGCCTCTTTGGCTATGGCATTCGTCCATGCGCGTTTGTCTTTGCGGGCAGTGCGTTTTACTTTACGATCTAGGATTGCATGTTGGTTTTGAAGAGTCGACTTTTCACTTCGCGTTTTTGCAGAGTTAAGTGCAGCTTTAAGTTTCTTTCTTTCATTAATTATCGTCCACGTCTCTTCAGATAGCCATTCTTTACGTTTATTTTCTTTGAGACCTATATTTTCTGTGGCAGCATAGCTTTTTAAAAGCTTGACGATGTGTGCGGGGAAATTTTGCGTTAATTTGTGGATAAGACCTTCGTGCCATAATTTATCGAAAGCTTGAGAAACACCCATAAAGAGCGCAGAGTAATATTTCTTTTTTTAAAAGGTGTCTGTAGGTTTGTTCAATAGTGCTATGTTGTCTGCGGAAACCAAATTGATGATCTGGAATGCATCCACTTCTAGTCACTATAGGCATCAGCTTGCTCATATACAGCTTTTCAAATAGTTTTGAAATGCTGGGCAATAAGCTAATAGGACGATAGGAATCAACCTTCGTATGATCCTTGCCGGGCTTTGGTATCATAATAATCATCGAAACCTTCCATTCTGCCGGATAGTATTGCAGCCGTAAAATACCATTAAAATTGAATAGTATTATTCTTTTTGCAATGTAAGGCAATTCTTGAAGCATTTTGTTGCTTATTTTGTCGACACCTGGGGCTTTTCTGGTGTTAAGACTAGTAATAGCGTTTTCAATCTTCACAAGGTTGAATTTTAGCGATATTACTTCGTATGATCCTTGCCGGGCTTTGGTATCATAATAATCATCGAAACCTTCCATTCTGCCGGATAGTATTGCAGCCGTAAAATACCATTAAAATTGAATAGTATTATTCTTTTTGCAATGTAAGGCAATTCTTGAAGCATTTTGTTGCTTATTTTGTCGACACCTGGGGCTTTTCTGGTGTTAAGACTAGTAATAGCGTTTTCAATCTCCACAAGGTTGAATTTTAGCGATATTTCTGGTAGAGAGACGACTAGTGGCAGTTCAAAAATATCAGCAGAAATATTCGGAGTGAATACTTTTTTAAGGTGCTTAACAAAAAGATCACCTTTTTTCAGCATCAGTTCTTGCCCAGTCACCATTAGAGGCTCGTAATGGAGGTTTGCAAATCACTTGCCTTTTAAGACCTCTGGCTGCACGCCGTAGCGAATAATCTGTTGATGGTGTTGGATCGAGTTCTTGCAGAAATTTTTGCAGCGAAGCTGTTTTTTGTGTTTGCAAAACTTTTCTAAGCTGCTTGGTACACTCCTTAAACGTTAATTTTAGCTGAGGCGATCTGTAACGTTGCCATTCTCGTCGAGCTCTCCGTTTTTCAGTCTATAGCCTTTCTATATCTGCACAAAAAATATTGTTAAATCTCGCTTGTTGATTTGGTTGAATTGAAGAAGCATTAAGAGCAGCTTGTTTAGCATGTGCTTCAAATAACCTAATAGAATTTTCTATGTCAGTAGGTGTTCTCAATGGCATATTTTCCGTGCAATGAGCACTCAAATATTTTTTGTATTTCAGCCAGTTAATACGTGCAGATGTCAGCGGTAAATCACATGTTGGTGTTGTAGTTGTGTGTGAGTAAATAGTGATAATAGTAGGCGCATGATCTGAAGACAAATCCAAAGATGCTTCTACTTCTATCATTTCGCTGGCCACACCTTTCAAGATTCCAAAATCGATAACATCAGGAATTTTTTGTCGATACGTTGGCCAATATGTTGGCTGACCACTTGAAACTACATTCAAACCCATTTTTGAAATTGTGTCAAACAAAACACGACCCTTAGGACTGATTAAACGTGAACCATAAAATGTGTGTTTAGCATTGTAATCGCCAGCTGCTAGAAAACGGGACCCCAGTGTTGTATAAAATGCGGTATATTGACTCTCTGAAATTGAAAACCTGGGAGGAGAATAAACAGATGATATCACAAGCTTTTGATAAAAATTTTCAATACAGATATTTGTTGCTTGAAGATATTCTTCACGAAGGTCATTTAGCAGGTAGTTGTTTGTTCGTGTTTTTATTAGGATTCCAGAGCCACCACAAGCTCTACCTCGAGGATCCTTGGTGTCGTAGAAATTATATCCACTAATTCTAAAATATCTTCGAGACGTCAAATGAGTTTCTGAGATAAGCATAACATCGATTTGTTTATCCAGAAGAAAATATTCTATTTCATTTTTATGTTGGCAGATGCCGTTTGCGTTCCAAAAACAGATTCTTAAGTTCATGGTTTTTTCAGCCTGCAACAAGGTAAACTGCATTTTCAACATTTCCTACATCATACAGGACATGTTGAGAGTAAATGTATTTGCTGTTTGTATTAGGTTCTCTATCGAGGCTTCAATACGACTAAAATTATGACCTGATTCTTCATTTACTGGTACAGTTTTTTGCGCCGGAGTCTGGTTACTCTTTAAAATATTAGCGTATGTTTAAAGGAGTGTTGGGCTGAGCGGGAGTTTTCCGTTCGATGAATTTTTACAAAAAAAATAAAGAGGGCAGCCCCTATAGTTGGCAGTGAGGTTTCTGCCGCAATTGCCACATTTTTTTGCTTTGGTATCACCTCTTATTTTGTCACAGTTAACGGTACTGTGTAACTCGCCACATACAACGCAAACGGTAGGCAACTTGCAATAACTTCTGGTATGGCCAAATTCTTGACAGTTCATGCATTGCATAGGTCCAGTTTTTTTATGTGGCATCTCAACGGTAACTCTTCGATGCAACAAGTATTTTATGCTATAGATTGGGTGCGATTCATTTTTTTTATTTTCAAGTCGCCTGGCTGTAGCTCGACTCTAAAAATAGGTTGGGGGATTTTTTTCCTGTTTTTAATGTCTAAAACATTTTTCACTTTGAAGCCACTATTTTCAAGGCCAGACTTTACCTCTTCCGGATCCATGCTTGAATCTATTCCTTTTATAACTACTGTTAGGAGTTTAGCACTCTTCAGTTGATATGCATAAAAGTTTTTGTTTTTAGTCTCAAAATCTGAGACAATTTTTCTGTAATTATTTTCTCGTGTTACTGGAATTTTAGTTTCGTTGATTTTGCCGCGCTTAATTCAAGTTACATAGAACTCATTTTCTCCAATTAATGAGATAAGGCTTTTTACCAAAAAGTTGGAGTTCTTTGGAGTAATTTGGAAAAACAAAATATTATTTGTTTAATTTTAGTCTAAAGTAGTTTGATTTTATTTAGCAATTTGTGCTATGCATATATTAAAATAATACGCGCACAAGCGTTTTCACAAAATTTCGCTCAATGTTACTTTCTTGACATGACATAGAGCAATATTTGTACTTCATTTGTCATAATAATGAGTTTCCGTTGAACTCAATCGTACCATGATAGAGCATTTAAAAAGATTTATGGATATGCATATGTAAATTCACAGATAGTACTTTTGATATCAAAATTGTAATGAGAAAAGTATTCATCGTCCCCGCGAAGAAAAAATATTAATACAACAAATTTTGTAAACATTGTTTGATTTTTTGTAATAATTTGTGAACAAAAAGACACATAAAATAGAAATGGATTGTTTGGAAGACTTACATAGAAATCCTGCTTTTATTAAGGTTATTGGAAAAAAAATAACCTAGGGGAAACCGGGAGCTATTTCATAGCCGTCGCTTATATGGATTTTACTCAATGGGCGTAAATATAATTATAGAGAAAAACCCAGAGCTCTTTTTAAAGTCTACCAGGCTTAATTATGATCAGTTGCAGACACTGTTGAACTTGATTGAGCCTTTTATTAAAAAGAACTCGCATAGGAAGCCCATTGAGCCAGCGCAAAGGTTACACATTACGTTAAAGTAAGTAACAACAAATACAATTTGTTTATTTACCGGCTTAATTATTTTTACAAATCACAGTTTTTTAGCTCATGGTTGTTATCTCCATACTATATCCATGAAGTTCAGAATAGGGCTGGACACAGCAAGAAGTTTGATTCTTGAGACCTGTGAAGTTTTGTGGAAAAAATTATGAAGTCTTTACGATGAGCGGATTAGCATTGCAACAGGTTTTCGTCGGACTACGAATTTACTACATTGTTTAGGAGCACTGGACGGGAAACACGTCAGAATACAATGCCCACCCAGAAGCGGTTCACAATTTTTTAACTACAAAAAATTCAATAGTATCGTAAGTATTTTTTGCAGATAAACATCGACACGCATATGTATATGGTTTAATGTAATAAAAAATTAACGTACATACTTACAGGTTTTACTTGCAACGTGTGACAGCAATTATACTTTTACTTTGGGAAACTTAGGTGCGTACGGTAGCCAAAGCGATGGTGGAGTATGTAAAAATTCGCAGTTTGGAAAAATGATTTTAAACAGAACCTTAAATATTCCTCCCGATACACACCTGCCTGATTCCGACGTATTATTTCCTTATTTTTTGTAGCTGATGCTGCATTTCTTTTAAAGGAAAACATAATGAAACCGTATGCAAAGGTAACTGACACCGATAATGAAGTATTCAACAAGAAAATATGTTGTGCCAGGATACGAATTGTAATTGCGTTTGGTATGCACTATCTACATACATATGTATGTACATACACATATGAAAAATCCTAATTTATATAATTTTTGTTCAGAAATACTTATTGCAAGATTGAAAGATTTAAGATCTTGTATATAGAAAATACTAAACTGGTACATATTTATGAAAGTTTCAAATGATATTAAATTTATACGCAACAATTATTTTTAAGACAGGTTGTATTAGCGATTTAATATACCAAATTCGACGGATGCTGAGGATAACGAAAACTCAACTTTGAACAGTGTAAGCAGATACGACCTCAACACAGCAAACACATCGACTCAAGCAGCCATTAACATGAGAAATACACTTTGCCAATATTTAAATTCTAACTAAAAATTTGAAAAATGGAAAAATATCCTTTTGAACTTTTTTGTAATGCACAACTCACATTTATTAATGATAAAAGCATATATGCATGTAGATAAATTTTAATTGAAACAGCTTAACAAACCTTTGTTAATGAAACTTAATAAATTAAATAAAAGTTTATGTAAGTATGTACATATGTTCGTAATATAAGAAAACAATATTTATTGAAATAAAAACTATTTTAACAAAAAAATTGGAAATATGGTTTTTACTTTTTATAATTAATTTTTCGATTAACTAACTGCAACATTTCTAACTGCACATCATCAATTTCATTTTCTTCAAGCCGGCCAAATTTTTCAGTCATCATGGAAAAAAAACTTTCATATTTTCTGCTGCTTGAATGTTGTGGATCACTATCGAAAGTGAATTCGGATTCTAGAACAGATCCGTACATTTACTTTTTATTGCAGTTAAGACATCCACGATGAGGTCGTCTGTTTTTCGCTTTTTGTTTCCTTGTGTTTTCACGGGGGAAGATTCGGTCATACTGTCATCCAGGATGCAGTCTAGGTCTTCAGAAATATTAGCAACTGTGCTGAAATTGTCAAAAGATACACATGTATTTTATTATAATATCATTCCCTTTAATTGAATTCATTGATTACCTGGCAGGCTCAAGGGATTCTGCTAAATATTCTAGACTTTGCATATACCTTCATGGTGCTCCAATCTTTTGCGAAGACCCTGAAGGTAGATTTTCGGCCATCTTTTACTTTCTGTATCGGTCGCGTAAGCTTTTCTCCTTTATTTTACAGTCCTTAACTAAATTAAAAAAGCAAATACATATGTATATGTAAATAGTTATTTATACGAGTAGCAATTCAAAATTTTCCCTAAACTACGCTGTAAATTTATTTGCTTCCCTTTATTCTCAAAATTTTTTTTTTATATTTCACAACTTTATATTTATTATCTTTCTTATCATATAAACAGGGATTCGCTTGCACTAATTCTATTATTTGCTCATTGAAACAATAAATTAAATTAAAGTAAAAACAAAATGTATATAGAACAAAAATAACTGTTCAGAAAATAAAATTACTTACCTCCATTTGCACAGAATATAAATACTGGTATCCCAAAAAAAATTACTATTTTTAACATTTAATTTAATATTTTGACACTTTTTTATTCAATTGTTTTTATTTTCTGCAACCAACTTCACCATTAAACGCGTTGTGAAAATCGGATTTTCCAACCGCTTAGAGTTAACGCGGCGGTATTTCGGTTTGTTTCATACAAATTGTATGGGCATGAGAAATTTTGACACCTAGAAAACGCTTGCCACTCTTCTTTAGGTTACACTGTTATTGTAATGCCAAATGATGAGGTGGAACATCTGGTCTGTGTCATTAACTTGAATTTGCGGGTACATTTTTTCTATGTCCGCAGTGAAGACAATTTTATGCATTCGAAATCCCAGCAGAACTGATAACAGTTCACTTTGTTCTGTTGGAACGGCATGTATGATATCATTGAGCGAGGAACCGCTAGATGTTTTTGCCGATGCGTCAAAAACTACTCGCAATTTTGTAGTGGAACTTTCAGGTTTCAGCACGCAGTGCTGACATTATATCATATGTTAACAAGTGTTTTAATTGATTCGATTAGCGTTCTTCAGGTTCTAGTGCTTGTAAGAACAAATAAGGCAAAAATAGTTTCAGTTCAGATTTATGTGTTTGAATTGAAGTAAACTATCACCTTATTGTACATTTTGGTGACCCCTAGATTTTCATAATTTATAAAGTTTCCCCCCACCAGTGGTAAGGAGCTTTGAAAATTCAGAAAAAACACGCAACAATTTACAAGGACAACCAGTCCATATACAACAATTTACAAGGACAAACAGTCCGTATACAATAATTCGCCAGGATAACCAGTCCATATAAAACAATTTACCAGGACAGCCAGTCCGTACACAACAATTCAACATCAACTAGTTCTGGCGCTAAATGTTATAAGCCACAACAGTTTTAGTCAAATCCTCTCACATCTCTCCAACATTTGTATCGCGTGACGCGGGATACCCCTTGTATATTTTCTTCAAATCGGCAACTTAAAAGAAGACAATCTAACATGCCAAATTTAGAGAGTCTTATGTCTCAGCAGCAAGTGAGAGCAACTGAGATAGAAAGAATTATTTCAAACATCAAAAAGGCCAAACATGATAGAAGAGATAATCGCTATCAGCCAGCGATCCATATATTATCCAAAACCTGCACAAATCCATGGGTGAAATGTAAAATGAGAAAATTGCGTATATTACGTCTCAGATTACTTCAGCGTCAAGCTATTACCAGCAATCAGAAAAGAGACATTAGAACTCCCGCCAACTAATCCATCTGATCATTAGGTATTAACACCTCAAGATAAAGGACCAGCTAGGATAATAAAACCTCGAATAACGTCCTTAACACGCTTATTAAACGGATTATCGTTGGAGAAAGAGGTTCACCCGCCAAAATTTTATCAGATTAAGAGTGAAACCCTAAAAAAATTGTAAGATCAAATTCAAGAATTTTATGATGAATTTTTGCATGAAGTGGAAGTACCTACAATATTGGAACTTGATCCGAATGAATACCATAACCTGGATGACTCAGTTCAACATTATTTGATAGAATTGGCAGTACTATCAGATCAACACTGTAATATAATAAAAGACACAACTGCTCTTGTTGGATGGTATGTTAAGAGTGAGTCTTTATTAAATCTTTTCTATATACTTATTCGCTATCTTATTCTACATGGTTGTACTAATAGTAGGAATTGCGACAATACTAAAGTCAGAGATGGCAGTGCCAGTGATGGCACTACACCTCCCTTTTTATATAAAAAAATTTTAATTATAATTGTATTTTAGTTTAAATATTTTTAAGTTTTTTTTTTTTAAAGTTTGTTTAAAAGGTTGAGGCTCATAGGCATTGATCACATGCCTATGCACCTCCCTTTTTATAAAAAAAAAAAATTTTGAAGCAAGCAGGCTGATCAATCCTGCTTGATTTAAGATTTTTTTTGTAGTATATTTTTATACCTTATCTTACTTATTGTGTATATCTAAAAAAAATTTGTTTTGTTTTAATTTATTATAAATTTTAGTTTAAGTTTTAATAATAAGTTTAATAGTAAATTTCAAAACAAAAAAAAAATTAGTTTTTTGTTAAATGTTTTGATTTAAAAAATAAAAGATTTCGTTTATTATTTCTTATTTTTGTTTTGTTTGTTTGTAGAAAAATTTAGTTTAATTTTTAATAAAAAGTTTTTGTTTTTTGTTGTTATATATGTATAACGACGTTATTATAATAAAGTTTTGTGATATTCTACATATGTGCATATCTAACAAAATGCTTATATTCATCTTATTTGTGTTCAATTTCTACAAATTTAGTTTAATAATATATAATATATTATTTTTGTTAGGTTTAATTCCAAAAAAGTTTTTTTCTTTTTTTTTTTTTTAAGAAGGTTTTGTTTTTAAATAAACAACTTTATAGTTTAATACAAATTTTTATGTTTTTTTTTTCATAACATGTTCTTATTATTAGTTATTAATAAAGTTATTGTAACATACAGTGTTCATACAGTGATGTAAAAATGTTAAATGATTTCAAATGATTTCAAATCTTAATGCCATGTTCTCTTTCTTTAAATTGTTTATATATGTATTTTGGGAAATATATTATATTTTGGCCATTCTGCACCGTAAATGTTGTGATTATTGGCCGTAGCCTCGAAAGCAATTAGACTAATCTATTTGTTTCGTTAATAAACTCAAATTTAACAGGTGGCAGTTTCTTTAAAATTTTATATAAGTACTCTTATGCGCTTCTTTCTTTCATCAATGTTAATAATTTTGTTCTAATATTGGCAGATTTTTTGCTGAAATCAAGTGAGAATCTATAATAAATTTTCAGTGTGCGTTGTTTTGCTCTTCACTGTTTTTTATATCATCTTTGTAGTATAATACTATGTATATGAATCACTATGATTGTTTCATTTATATGTATTTAGCAATACAAAATTCAATGTATGTATATACATAGTTGTTGACATGTATTTATTTATATTTATACACATCTAATTATGTGAAAGGTTTCAAATTGTTTATGTTTGTTTTGTTTTTTTTTTTTTTTGTTGTTTAAAATGAATATATATGTTTTTATTTCTTGTTTGTTTTATTTTTTTTCTTGAGAGAAATAATAATTTTTTTTTTGTGTAAAACTACCCTTAAGTTTCGTTTTCACTCTTCGCAAGCACATACATGTTGTGGTGAGTGTGTGTTTTTAATGTTTGAAGTATTTACTGAGCTCTGCAGCCGCTTTTCTTCAGCACCAGAAGTGCCGATTTCGTTTTGATAATATAATAATAGACTTCAAAATTTGATTGTCAAATTAATTCTAAAGTTTATTGAATTTTGTCTCAGCTTATATACTAAAATTTATTCTAAATTATTATCTATGTCAGCACTATCCCACGAAATCAATTTTGTTTAAAAATCCCTATACGTTAATGAACTCCGTGAAACTTGCTGACAGTACGCTTATTCATTCAAGGCCAATAAAAGAATGTTTGTTTACTTTATTAAATAGTTCATATTACAACTGCACGACAAACAGCAGTGTACAAAAATTTAGCACATAGTGATGTACATACACTACACCCTCACCCTTATTGGTTTTGGGTATTATTAAAAATGAAACAAGAAAAACAAATACTTTGGCTGAACAAGACGTTATGTACTATATCTAAAAAAAATTGTAATTTTATAGAAAGAAATTAACAATTGTTGATGTAATATTAAACTTTATAAACGTAAAAAATGTTTTGATATTTTGCTTATGTATATACATATAATTATACTTATGTATGTGTCTACAAAAATAAATTTTAAGTTCTTATATATATATTATTGTTTGTCAATTCAAATATTTTTTTAGATTGTTCTTATGTACTAATTTTGTTTTATTATCAATTTCTATAAGTATATTTAAATCTTCTATATCTAATACTTTGTATGGGCCTTTGTATGGAGGTTCATACTTTTTTCTATTTAAAACTTTAACTAAAACTAAATCTCCTATTCTAAGATCTATTCTATTTTGCTTCTTTTCAGATTCTAATTTTCTTTTTCTTTTTACTTCGAGAATTATCTCTCTTGCTCTTTGTAATGAGTTGTGAAGTCTAATCTTTAGTTCATTTAAATAGTTGTCAGTATTATAAATCTTTCTAGTATCACTTAAAGTGTCGTTTGGCAGTCTAGGAAGTCTACCAAAAATTAGTTCAAACGGAGAATAGTCTGTATCGATATTTGGTGTCGTATTAAAAGCAAAAGTATAATATGGTATCCACTCATGCCAACTATTGTCATCTACAAAATTTAGAAAATATTCATTTAGAACGCGATGATTTCGTTCTATTGTACCTAAAGTTTCATGATGGTAAGGTGTTGAGAAATTTTGTTTTATTTTTAATAATACACAAATCTCTCTCATTATTTCGTTGGTAAATTCAGTTCCTCTATCTGTTTTGAGAATGTTAAATAAACCGTATTTTAATACAATATGTTCTATTAAAGCTTTCGCGACTGTTTTGGCATCTTTAGATTCAATCGGACAAGCAACAACATATTTTGTCAGTTCGCACTGCATTGTAAGTATGTATCTAAATTGTCCGGATGGTCTTAATGGTCCAACTGTGTCCATTACAACAGTATCGAAACCGTGTGATGGTGTATCTGTTATAGTAAAGGGTTCTTTTGTATTTCTTATCTGCTTATGTTTTTGGCATGAATCACATGTTGTTATGTATTTTTTAACCATTTTGTTCATATTTTTCCATATATATCTTTGTTTTAATTTGGAAAGTGTTTTCCTAATTCCAAAATGTCCTCCATGTGGTGAGTCATGAAATTCTTCTATCAATCTATATTGTGTTATATTATCTTTTATATCTCTTGGCATTCTGTATATAATTATTTCGATATCGTTTTTCTTTATATTGTTATACTTTTCCTTCAATTCTTCGGCCGTTATATATTTAAATATTTCATCATTATCATATAGTACGTACTTTTTAAATTTCAATTTCCTCAATCTCAATAAAAGTTTCTCCATAAATGTTCCTGAAAACGTAGGATTTTCGCTTTTATTGCATATTATGCGCGTTATTCTATCATTCTTCTCTTTTAGTTTATTTTTTAATTCTTGCTGCAGCTTATTATCATATATAAATTCAATCTTTTGGGTACCCTTAATATTATTTATTGACGTACATTCCCACATATGGAGGTGATCAATCTCCTTTCGAGATATGCAGTCGTTCTTTTTATTTTCATCTTCATCATATTTATTTTTCATTTCGTTATTAATTTTATTCTTCATTTCGTTGTTAAACATATTTCTTGTTATTGCCAAGGTTTTCTTTTCTTTTTCATCAACATAGATTGGAATCATGTCTCTTAATATTTGTGAGTTTATTTCTACACGCGATAGAGCGTCTGCGTTTGTATTATTCGCTCCCTTCTTATATTTTATATCAAAGTCATAATCTGATAATTCAAGTCTAATCCTGGTCAATTTTGAAGACGGGTTCTTGGGTAAACAAAGCAATAAGAGGTCTATGGTCTGTGACTACGGTAAATTTTCTACCATATAGATATGGTCTAAAAAATTGTATTCCCCAATGAATACCTAATAACTCTTTTTCAATTACTGATTTATTTTTCTCATGTTTATTTAATGTTCTACTTGCATATGATATGGGTAAATCGTTTCCGATTTCACCCTGTGAACTACATTTGAAGCGTCTGTCGCCTAAATGAATGTTTTGTCAAAGCTCGGATATCGTAATATAGGCGGGTTTTTTAATTTGTCTCTTAGTGTCTCAAATGCTATTTGGCAATCTTCTGTCCAATTGAAAGTTACTTTCTTTATATTTAGTTATACATATTTAAATTTATATATTAACGTTTTAACTATATATACTTATATGCAAATGTCTAACTGTAGGTTTTTAACTACAGTTAAATTTAATTTAAATTGTTTTAAATGTAATCCATTGCGGTATTCTAAAAATCTAATAGTTTTACATGCAGACACATTTGTTTTCTTTGCTTTAACATTAAAAGTTACCTTGTAATAAAAAAATTAATAAAGAACATTTTTAGCTAAAAAGTAATTTTGAAATTATTTTAATCATAAAAAAAATTCATATATAAACTTATATACGTCGTTTCAAAAAGTGAAAACTTATGCCAAGTCTTAATAACTTTGGCAAATACCATCAAACCGAAGACAACAAAATCAATATAACTTCTGCTAATCTCTTTCGTTTGTTATATTTCACGTTTTTTTTTGGTCTACAGAAATATTTATTCCTTCCCAGTTATGACGTGTTTGTAAAAAGTAGTAATGTTACTCTAAAAAAATGTTTTATAACTTTTTAAACCCCTATTTTTATTATTTTTAGAGTTTCTTTATTTTAAAACATGTTTGTTGTGTTTCTTTTTTTTTTTTTTAGTTTTTTTTTCTTTTTCTTTTTCTTTTTTTTTTTTTGTCTATAACTTTATTTTTTTTTTTTTTTTTTTTTTAGCAGTTGGTTTACCTCATAATTAACTAATTTTTGTATTTTGTTTTTCGTATTGTTAATTATAAATTAATGTTATCATTTAATTACTCTCCGTTTTTGCAACTGTTGTTTTAATGGTAGTATATAGTAAAGTTTATGTATATAAAAAAAATTTCTTTTTTAGATGTTTTTTTAAAAATTAATCTTCATTCATTCATGTTCTTTTCTTGACTCTATTTATATTTATATATAAGTATATAAAATTGATTCTAAGAGCTTTGTATGTATATATGTATGGTTTCATATTTTGTTTGTTTTCTATAAGATCTTTTTTTATAATTAATTATTAATTAGTTATTAATATTATAATAATATAAAATTTAATATTTAATATTTAAGAACTGTACGAAACAGACGACGCTATAGCTTAGAATATGTTCACCCTTTTTAAATTTTGTCGATGTTGTTATAACGATGATTTGCAAAATTTCTGTTATTTCCTTTATGTATGTCTATTTCTTGTAGTGGTTCCTTATTGAATGAATAACAGCAGCAGCATTATTTTAGCAGGATAAACAAAATCTTTCCTTCAGGAACGTACTCCTCTTGTAGAACTTTTTGCCAGCGTTCGAAAATTTCGTTGACTTCTTTTTGAGTCATTTAGAAAAATAAATTTAAAAAGGAAAATAAACAAACAGGATCTCAAAAATTTATTCTGTTTTTGTGTGGATTCTCCAGGACTCATTTACATAGATTGGCAGGATAAAAATTTTTGCAATAAAAATATTGTTTTAGCAGGATTAAAAAAAAAAAAAATTTTTTGTTTTCTAAAAAAATATTATTTAACAAGAACGCAAATTTTGTTTGGCAGGATCGCCATGTGGTGAGTGTGTGTTTTTAATGTTTGAAGTATTTACTGAGCTCTGCAGCCGCTTTTCTTCAGCACCAGAAGTGCCGATTTCGTTTTGAGAATATAATAATAGACTTCAAAATTTGATTGTCAAATTAATTCTAAAGTTTATTGAATTTTGTCTCAGCTTATATACTAAAATTTATTCTAAATTATTATCTATGTCAGCACTATCCCACGAAATCAATTTTGTTTAAAAATCCCTATACGTTAATGAACTCCGTGAAACTTGCTGACAGTACGCTTATTCATTCAAGGCCAATAAAAGAATGTTTGTTTACTTTATTAAATAGTTCATATTACAACTGCACGACAAACAGCAGTGTACAAAAATTTAGCACATAGTGATGTACATACACTACAATGTGTACGTCCAACTCGTATACATGTAATATATTAAAAGACAACTCGTATACTGTATGTATGTATATAAAATTTCCAACATAAATAACGCAAGATTTTTCCATTATTTTTTCATTTTTTTTCTCATTCATTTATTTATTGTATATATGTATGTAAACAAATAAATAAAATTTCAAATTTGTGTTATTTATGTGTGTATGTTTCTGTTTGTGTTTGACTGTATATGCATGTATGTGATTGTGTTAGCGAGTGTATATACATATATGTATTTATGTGTAAGTGTCAGAAAAATTTAAGAAATAAATATAAGTATGTATGTATGTATATATATTATAATTATATAAAGTTATTTAATAATACCCATGGTGAAATAGTGTATTTTGTTGTTAGGCCTGTCATCTCTCTATTGTTGCGTTTGGTTAATGTGTTGTGTTGTTTCTATTGTTGTTATGTCTGCCGATAAATTGGTTGTTGTTGAATTTCGTCTTCTTTGTTTCTTCGTTTTGAATTGGTTGTTATTGTTGTGTCTGTGTTGTATATATTGATGTTTTTATTCTGTTGGTTTTTGGGCTGGTTTTTTTTTTGTTGTTGTTGTTGTCTGAAACTTGTTGATACTCTTTTCTCCAGTTTTCTTTCTGTTTTAGATTCTTTCTGTGTTTTAACTGTTGATTATTATTGTTGTATTTATTTTTGTTGTTTATATTTTAATTTTCAATATCATTTTTTTTCAGATTTTTGTTCTTGTTGGTGTTTTCGTTTAGTTTTATTTTTAATGTATATAATTTTCAATTTCATTTTTCATTTTTATTTCATTGTATTGTCATTTTGTTTCATTTTCATTTCGTTTCTTTTGATCTTTTTTTTTTTTTTTGTTATTTTTCAGTTATTTTTGGTTACTGTCTTTTTTTTTGTAAATTTCAATTTTTCCTTTTTCGTTTAAGTGTATTCTTGTTACTAGGTGTGATATTTTTGTAACTGTTCTTTTATTTTAATTTGTTTTTAGTTCTTACTTTTTGTTGTCGGTCAAAGAAATATATTATGACCAGTTAGTTATATGTATATGTATTTGTTATGTTCTTGTGTTTTTTTTTATAAATTTTGAGTTGACTTTTGACACGACTGTACTTTTTTTTGTAGGTATATATGTATGTATTTTTTCTCTATTCATATTTTAATTTCTATTTCGTTTAATTTTCATATTTTTCGTTTATAGGTATTCTATTTTATTTTAATTTAAACTTCATTATTGTTTGTGTTAAAAATTTGTAAAACGTTTTGTTTAAAGTATTTCTTCTTGTGTTGTTTTGTTGTACGTATTTTTTTTTTTTTATTTTGATAACTGTTGATCATTTTATTTGTATGTTTCAATAATTATGTTTGTATGCATGCATGTATGCTTGTTTTATGGTTTTTATTTTGTAGTTTTATAGGTTATACATATATGTATGTATATGTAAGTATATAAAAAATTTCTTTTTTTTTCGGTAGCCATCTTTTTTAATAACGGTTTTTCGCTTCCAGTTTTTTTCTGTTTTCGATTGTTGTTTTATTTTACTGTACCTTTTTAATCATTTAATTTTGTTTTATTAGATTCTTGCAAGTAATAATTTCATTAAATGTTTGTTTTAATTTCGTAACTTTTAAGTTCGAATTTTGTAGACTTTGATCCATTTTTTTTTTATTTTTTCATATATATAATTTCGTATTACGAAAAGAAACAGCTAGTTTTGTTTTTGTAACACATATATGTATGTTTCGTTGAAAGTTTTTTTATAAGCTTGTTAATTTTCATTATTGTTTTTAAATTTCTCCATCTTTTTTTTTTTTATAACTTTTTGCTGTCTTGTCCCTTTTTTCATTTATTTGAAATTTTGAATTTGGCGTGACTGTACTAT
Source organism: Lypha dubia (assembly GCA_947311025.1). Lineage (NCBI taxonomy): Eukaryota > Metazoa > Arthropoda > Insecta > Diptera > Tachinidae > Lypha > Lypha dubia. The sequence goes on from OX371260.1 coordinate 75,622,444, forward strand.
TTTGTATATAGTGTGTTATTTTAATTTTTATATCATTTTAATGCCGTTTTCTAATTTATGTGTAATTATTTTAATGTATCACTAATTTTTTCTTTAACTGTACGTTTTTTTCTCTTTTTCCAATTTTCCATTTTTTTAATGTACATATGTATGTATTTTAGTTTATTAAATGTGAAGAGTTTTTTGTGTTTATGTAGATATTTGGAATTATTTGTTTAAATGTTGTCCATATGTTGTTTGTTTTAAGTTGAATTTGTTTGCATGTATTGTTTCTTTTTATTAAAAAAAATACTTTGCACAAATATACGAACACTAACACTCTGTCTCGGTCGCCATGTAATATAATAAAAGACACAACTGCTCTTGTTGGATGGTATGTTAAGAGCACAGAATATACACAGAAGGGACACGGCCATCTAGCGGTGTGCACGTGAACTAAAAAAAGTACAAATGGCATCACAATGGCATCACCATGATAACCCTAAAAACATTAAAGGACAGAAAATTTTGTGTGCATACGTCTGTCTCTCTTAGTTCTGAGGGTTAAAATTAAATTATTTGTTTACCTTTTAATAAAAGAGATTTTTCAGCAAATTGGCGCAAAATTTTTGGGAAATCCTTGTTTTGGCGGACTTTTTGACAGATTTCCTTCATTTTTTTGCGCCAATTAGGTTGTGTGTTAGTTAATAGTGGATGATAATTGAAGTGAAGAAGACCAAAAAGTATATTCTATAGGAAAAATAACCAAGAAAATGTAAGTATATTTTTAAAACAATTAAAAAATTTTCTAAACTTTATTTCTTTTCAGGAGTCGCAAATGTGTTATGGGTTGCCAAAATATGGACAGTCTTCATCGTTTTCCGAAGAATCCGACAAGGTAAGTGATGGTGTTTTTTATTTCCAATTGGTAAAAAGAAAACCAATTGGAAAGTTTGTGCAAAGTGCAAGTGTAAAAGGTCTATTTAAGACATCAGTAACGTCCCGTCAGTGCCATACGTCCAAAGCAGTAATATTTTCCACCGTGAATACTGCTTTGGTACGTTTTTGTTATTGGTTTATGAAAATAACAGGCGTATTAGGACGTGGAACCAATATTTGGAATTGGTATCATTGGCGGACGTGCACTTGCTTTGGCATGTTACTGATGGATGCAAATAGACCTTTAATCGTTATACGTGTATACTTAAAGCGTTAAAAGGTTTTAAAAAAATATTCCTCTCGGAATCTGATGTAGATGTAGCAAACAAAAACCATAATTTCAATATAAATATTAGAATGAAGTGAATTAATAAAATTTGTTAACATGTTAAGAAGTTTTACAATTTTACATTCTCCTCGCATTCATCTTTAAATTTGGTTTATTTGGACACCCATATCAGAACTTTGAGAGGAATATTTTCGTAAAATCTTTTAACGCTTTAACTGCTGTGTGTCTGTATGTAATCAAACATAACAGAAAGGGTTGTAAAATATATAAAAACAACACTAGAGCTCACGGTATATAACACTAGGGCTCAACTATCATATAGCTTATTTAGTCATTTGTAGGTCGATTTTGAATGTTTTTGCAGTTCTGAATAGCTTATTGGTTATGCTCTTAGTCTGCAATAAAAAGTTTTAAAATTTAAAAATCTTATGCCAAAATAATTGCAAAACTATTTTTAAAATTTAAATTTTTTTAAAAATTTTTTCATAGACTGCCTTTGATTTCATACTTTTTACTCAAAACCATATTAATATTTTTACCCATTCTAAACGTATATTGTGTACAGAAAAAAGCAAGACATAAATTTTCAAAATCGGTTGATAATTGAAAAAGTTGTAAAATTTTTTAAACAACACTAGTGCTCACGGTATATAGCACTAGAGCTCATGGTATACAACAACTTTCATATAGCTTATTTTGTCATTTATTAACCGATTTTAAATCTTTTTGCAGTTCTGAGTAGCTTAATGTTCATGCTTTTAGACTGCGTTAAAAAGTTTTAAAATTTAAAAATCTTATGCCAAAATAATTGCAAAACTATTTTTAAAATTTAATTTTACATGATAATCTTCATGAATTTGTTAAAGTACTATTTAATCCAGGAGTAAGTGTAGCGAATATAAATATTGCATATACATATATTTGTGCATTTTGAGCTTCTCCTTACTCAAGACCATCATGCGTGGTGAGGAACCACATCCTACAAGAGGTGATGCTGTTTATAGCAAAACATGATGGATCTAGACTAGAAAATGTCGAAAAAAATCAGCTTCATATTTATTATATAAGTATAGGTGAATCTAAAAGTGAAGTTTATTCAAAAATATAATATGTACATATAAATATATTCTTTAATTAATAATTCATTTCTTTTCATTATAAAAATATGTTTGTTTCCCTTCATTTCCGGTAGCCAATTCGTCTGAAAACAGGTCTGCAGCAATCAAATGGTCCAATTGGTGAGCTATAAATATAAATAAAAGTAAACTTTTTAATACAAATAATCAATATTATTCTTTTCAGTTAATATATATACTCACAATTTGTTTCGCTTCATTTCCGGTGGCCAATTTGTTTAAAAACAGATCTGCAGCAATCAAATGGTCCAATTGGTGAGCTATAAATATAAATAAAAGTAAACTTTTTAATACAAATAATCAATATTATTCTTTTCAGTTAATATATATACTCACAATTTGTTTCGCTTCATTTCCGGTGGCCAATTTGTTTAAAAACAGATCTGCAGCGCTACAATATACCTTATAGTAACTTCAGTCCAGTTGGTAAGCTGAAAATAAAGTATTAAAATGAACTTATAAAATATAAGTAGTTTAAGTTTTTATTTACAGATACATATGTACTCACCAATGATTTTCGGTTGCGGCCAATTGGATCTGCAAGCTCGTGGCATCTTTGTTGTCTTCGTAATGGAGTTTACATAAAGGTTTCACCTATTTCTGGTTCTCTAAAAGGTCAGTAATTACCACCTTTTGTCTATGTAATATACCTACAATACATAATATATAAGTACAACACAACCGATAACCATAATTGTTTATTATTTTCATGTGATATAAACTTACATCTCATATGCTGATTTAATCCATTCGTCCAGTAAAGTGGACAGGAAGTACAGCCATTCGCCTTGTTATGCCTGTAACTAAATAAATCAATAATTATATATTAGTATCAACAAATGATTTTTTCATTTCAGATTATTGCTACTTACCAATTGTCTGCTGAAAACGTATCCATTTGTGTTGATTCTCCGTTCTACATATGTATGTATACTATCTTTTTTCATTAAAATTGTGAATTTTAATTATATTTATAAATTTTAAACAATTTTAATCAAATAAAAAATTTTCAACCCCAATTTTATTTTGCTTGTTTACATTTTTATTTTTTTTTTCACAGTATTTGGTAATGTATGGTTGTTGTCACTTTATTATTAAATTTTTAGATTGCCACATATATTTTTACTACTCGTAATTAAGGGTTATCACACATGATATGGCCACTTGACACCTGTCAACGTTGCCATATCTGTTTACATCTGTGGTTAAGAGTGAGTCTTTATTAAATCTTTTCTATATACTTATTCGCTATCTTATTCTACATGGTTGTACTAATAGTAGGAATTGCGACAATACTAAAGTCAGAGATGGCAGTGCCAGTGATGGCACTACAACACAAACGGATGCATGTAGATATGGATTACAGTTGAAAAGCAACCGCAGCATAATTAGCTCATTGCCTCTACCCAAGATTACACTTCCACAATTTATTGGAGATTGTTTAAAGTGGTATAAATTTTATGAACTGTTTACGGAAATGGTCGACAAGCAACCTCTACCAAATGTACAGAAAATGTGGTACCTCAAATCAAACGTCTCAGGCGAAGCCGCACAACTTATTAGCCATCTAACGCTATCCGAAGAGAACTACAAGACAGCATGGACACTACTTCAGGAGCGGTATGATAACAAAAGAGTCATACTACCCACATTAGTAGACAAGATCCTAAACCAATGAACAGGAACCATATCTAGCGCGTCAATTAAGACTCTTCATGACACTACCAAGGAATGTTTGTTGGCGTTAAATAACTTAAATGCTTACACTTCATCTTGGGATGCCATAATCATACAAATAACGATTAAAAAACTAGATCGTGCTCCCTATATTCCATTTACACAATCACTAACTAAACCAAGATATGTGCCAACAATGAAAGAGTTGTTCTTCTTTCTTGAGATTCAATTTCAGTCAATGGGGTCATTTGGTTAAAAGGAGAAATTAACTACCTTTAAAAAGGAAAAGATGACAGTGTCATCTGCGACATCTACGGATAATAACAAGAATTGCATACTGAGTATCACAGGATATCATCCTATCTATCACTGCAAGAAGTTCTTAAACATGACGGAATCAGACAGGTTAAGGTAGGCAGAGCAACAAGGACTTTGTGTCAACTGTCTCAGAGATGATCACATAAATGCAACAAGAACCATAATTCATTATTACATTTACAACAAAACAAAAAAAAAAAAAACAGAAGACATCAGTTCCGCATATGCAACCCACAAACAAAAGTGGAGAGACGATTACAGTCTCATCCACATCTATGAAGCCAACAACAAGGCATTAGAATTATGTCATGTTAGCCACCGCAAAGCTAGTTATCAAGGCCACAAATGGTATCACACACGAATTCCGAGCAAGACTAGATTCAGGTTCGCAAGTAAATATTGTGACTGAACGACTAATCAAGAAGCTATCTCTTTCTCCAACGGAAACGTCCTTATGCATAGATGGTGTGGGAAGGATTAAAAAACGAGCACAGCACCGCGTGAATGTTGAGATGTTCTCTACAAATAATGACTTTTCAACAAACTTAAATGCGATTTTCCTACCAACTGTTATTCCGGCACAACCAAATCAAAACTTTGATGTTTTAACTTGGAACATTCCAAGTAATATCTACTTAGCAGAAACCATATTCTTTTTATTTATCATTTTCAACCTAACACAGATGGACGCTTTATCGTCAGACTTCCATTTCGGGAAAACAAAACATCAATGGGTGATTCGCTTGCCATGGCATACAACAGATTAGTTAGTTTGGAGCGACGACTTCAAAAGAATGAAAATATCCGAATTCAGTACACGCAATTCATGAGAGAATATGAGCACCTAGGGCACATGGAAAGTGTAAAACTAGATAACGTACTACATCCAAGATATTTTATTCCACACCACTGTGTATTAAAACCTGATAGAACCCTAACAAAGCTTCGGGTAGTGTTTGAAGCATCAGCAAAAACAACAACTGGATATTCATTAATATGAGAAATGATTAAATAGAAATGAGATGGTACTGTCCCTATGAACAACTTGGTCCTTATTTTGATCTCAGTACTTTTTACGGCCGAAATATTTTGGATAGGAACTTAGCCTTATTTTCACATTTGTGTTTTTGTGCGGATCTCACTTCTTTTTTCTAAGTTGTTTTTGTTTAAATACTTACATGTTTGCTTATCTGGGCCTACCTGTGTACGAAATTTCCGCTATCTAGCTATACTGGAAGTGCCCAATAATATTGATGAGTCAGTGAGTGAATATGTTCTAAAATATGGACTTTTCACACCTTAATATCTCGGGAAGCTTTTATGGTAGAACTTTCAAATTTAACCTGAGACGTCACCTCTGTGGGGAGATTTATGTTTCAAGTTTTATTAGTTGTTATATTAAATGCTAATGTATAAAGCCCTTTGTTTGTAGTAAATATAATATACATATGTAAGAGAAGCACATTAAATGATAATTAAGCACAGTTACATACATCTCATGTGATATATGCAAATGTACTTATACATAATATAAACAATCATATCGATACATTTTAAGACATGTAAATGATTACTGTTAAACACAGTTAATAAAGAGACATTGAAATTATAACGTCACATGGCGCAGTTGTCGGTAATTACTAAATGATGATGTGACAACCAAAAATCGGCCCTCGTTTTTGGTTCATCGCACGTTATTAAAATTGAATTAATATTTTTATTTCTTATCTTACTATACACAAATAGGCTGACTTCCAAAACGTCAATTGCTTTGTGTTTGAACAAAGCATCATATTTCATAACGCCGCAGTACAATAATTGTACAATGTATACCATTTCAAAACGCCGCCGCCAAGTATTTTTAACGCAGTAAGAAAGCAAAGACGGCATCGGTTTTATAGTTGTTGCATTGCTTCGGAACTTTGCATATGTATGTGATTTAAATACAGTAGCAATACTGTATACAAACTTTGTATACGAACGTTTTGGAAGTCAGCCATATTGTCTGAATCAATATATTATTTCTGATTTATTCATACATAATTATTGCCTGTATATATCTAGAGAAAATGAATTAATATTATTGTTTTTTATATATAAGTTCTGTAGTTATTTATTTATATACAATGAACTTATACTGTTTCGTTAGTTATTATTGTCTGTATATAATTATATATAAGGAATTTATACCCCTGATTGTTTATTCTTTTACACATACCTACTGATATTTATTTTAGTACAACACATTGAGAACTTGAGAGACAAGACATGTTCGCTGCCTGTGCACACAGACACACACGGTGAGTAATATGTTAGACACAGCATATGCTGGTACATGCGTGTGTGTATTGTTCGTACAGGCAGTTTTGCTATAAAAGGCTGAACACAGAACATGAAGAGTTAGTTAGTCTGCGGATCGCAAGGTAGAACAACCACTGGTAACTGCGCTTCATTACCATTTCTTCGTGCGACTCGCAAACGGACTCATATAAAATATTGGTGGCGACGTGCAAACAATATTGTCGTTGTAGTAAGGCTCGAATAAGTATTAGTAGCTGGATACACTGCTATTACTTATTCTCTTTAATTTTGAGAGCCAACATTTTCTCGCGAACGGTTTGAAGGCTCGAATAAGTATTAGTAGCTGGATGCACTGCTATTACTTATTCCCCTTAATTCGGAGAGCCAACATTTTCTCGCGGACGTTTTGAGGGTAAAACAAGTACTAGTAGCTGGATACACTACAAACACTTGTCCCCTCTAGTTGGTAAAGCCAACCCTTTTACTCGTGGTCGGTTCGAGTTCGAACAAGTATTAGTAGCTGGAACCACTACTAAAATTTGTGCTCCCTCTCTCTCTCAAGTTTCGGTTTAAACAGTACGTAGTTTATATCGTATATATTTCTTTTGACTTTCTATATACTAATATTTAAAAGAGGAATTACTTTACAACGGTACCAGAAGAGTACCGTACCATTTACCGTAGAAACTTAAAGACAAATTGTTTAAATAAATTTATTATTAATGAAAAGGAAAGATTTATAAGAAAATATTTGTGTTTTCATTATTTTTTTGAAACTTAAAGACAAATTGTTTAAATAAATTTATTATTGATGAAAAAAACAAAAGATTTATAAGAAAATATTTGTGTTTTCATTATTTTTGCAACGACCCTGAGCCCCGCTGAGTTCTACCCCAGCACCCAGCGAAATCGTGTCGTTACATTGGCGCCCGAGCAGGGACATAAATTGTCCAAAATCAAACAAAAAAAAAAAAACAAAACAAAAAACAAAGGATTTTTGTAGAGTTTGTTAATTTGAATTTATTTTTTAATAATATTGAAGAAAAAAAAAACAAATTGTTGACTTATTATATTATTGAATTTTAAGACTAAAACCATTGATACTCACATTTACATACGCTGCTAGTCAACCGCATCCACTTTTTTTTTTTTGAAAAAAAAAACTAAAAGAAATATAAGAAGACTTGGTTCTCACCGTGGTGTGCTATGACTTCGACCGGAAATATGCTGCGGTCCTCCTGGGTTTATCTCCTGAAGAAGGAGGAACTAGTAAATTACCTGGGGATGTTTAAACAAACTACCAGTGGAATAGTCGAAGAGCTGAGAAAGCGTTTCGCCAAATTCATTGCCTCTGTGCACGATGACGAACAACTCAAAACCCTGTTGGACATCCAGACAACACATGACCACCAAGCGTCTGCATCAACCGCGCCAGGCGTCCAAATACCGGGAAAGAGTGCCGAGAGCCTAACAGTATCATCGCCGAAACCTGAAGTCAGAGAAAGGTTTACGACGACAGCAGAAGCAGAAACCCGAGGCCTCGCCATAGAAACGGTCCGCAAATGGGGTCTGAAGTATGATGGTGGGAAAGACCCCTTGGGTTTCATCGAGAGGGTAGAAGAGTTAAGCGAAATGTACGCCTTAGAACTGAACGATGTGTTGAGGTCGATGACGGAGCTGTTCCGAGACAGAGCGCTTATCTGGCTGCGGAATAATCATAAACAATGGGCACGATGGGATCAATTCAAGTCAGATTTTTACGATTTTTTTCTTCCTCCCAGATACTTTGAGAAGCTGGATGATGAAATCCGAAAGCGGACCCAGCGACAGCGTGAACCTTTCAAGGACTATGTTTTGGGCCTACAAAATCTGATGCGACACTTGACCCTCGATGCCGACCAGAAGCTCGAAAGAATATTTCGCAACGCCGTGCCCGACTACCAGTGGTATATTCGCCGGAAAGACTTCGAAACGCTTGACGACCTAATTCACCAAGCGGCTGATTTGGAATGTATCCCGACAAACTCCCACCCAGGCCGGGGGGAACAACATCGCATGATATTACAGGAAGAGCCGACCACAAGCGGGTCAAAACCTAATAGTGTCCCGGTGTCTCACAAGAAATCAAATAATCTCACCCGGTTGTCATGGGACGATAAACTCAGCGCAACAATTTTGGTTGAGAATAAACTATGCAATGCTCTCATCGATACAGGAGCCACCAAGAGTTTCATCTCGCCAAAGATGGTGAAACATTTAGTGCAGCACCCCACTTTCATAAACGTAGACATTGACGTTGTTCTGGCCGACGGCTCCAAAAGTATCATCACAAAGGGAGTAAATCTCGGTGTTACCCTGGGGAATATGATGTCCACGTGCCAATTTTTAGTTATGCAACAGGCTACGGTCGATCTGGTCATAGGACTAGACATACTGCACACCTTCAAGGCTACGTTTAGCTGTGCAAACCTTACGGTGACATGGGGCGCATCAGATAGAGAAAAACCTGGATCGCGGGCAAGTACTGAAAAGGTAAGCAAACAAAGACGAAATAAAACTCCCGTTCTAGCAATCTCTATGGCACATCACAGCCAAGCTGACCAACAACGGGCAATCGATGAATCGATGAAGCTCCGCTACGCCCAGCGTAATCCAGCGATGCAGAAGATCATCGATGAAGAAGTAAACCTAATGCAAACAGATCCTCCCACCACCCACTGCTGGCTATCTAAGCGCATGGCCGAGGTCACAGAAAATCCCGGTAAATACCCCGACTATGCCATCGTAAACGGACAATTGTACCGCCATTTTCAAAGGGATAATAACGACGAAGAAAGTAGCCCGTGGAAACTTTGTGTCTCCACCGAGTTACGAAGCAAGGTACTTGGAGAAAATCACGACGAAGTTGCAGGGGGTCATTTCGGGGCGCGAAAAACGTTACACAAGATCGCCAGTCGGTATTATTGGCCGGGCATGTCCCGCGATATCAACCGTTACGTCCACAGCTGTGAAATCTGCCAGCGGTATAAAATAACTCTGCGAATGCCTGCCGGAAAAATGCTCACGCAAATTCCAAATGAACCATGGTCGTGTTTATGTGCCGATTTTGTCGGACCTTTACCTCGAACACGACATGGCAACAGTATGCTGCTAGTTTTCTTCGACAAATTTTCCAAGTGGTGTGAACTGGTACCCATGCGAAGAGCGACAGCAGAGGGCGTGATCAAAGCACTACGAGAGCGAATCATAGCCCGGTTTGGTGTTCCAAAAGTGTTACTGAAGGACAACGGTCCACAGTTTACAGCTCGCATCCTACAAAAACGCCTGAAAGAAATGGGTATACGCCAGCAATTTACCGCCCCATATTCTCCACAAGATAACCCAACCGAAAGAGTTAATCGCACCGTCAAAACAATCATGGGTCAGTACGCGAGACAGAACCATACTACTTGGGACGACATATTACCAGAAGTCATGTTAGCCGTAAACACCAGCGTATCGGAATCAACCGGCTATTCGCCCGCCTATTTGACTCAAGGGCGTGAGCCAAGATTACCCAGAGCGCTCTACGATGAGGTCACTGTAGGGACCGGGGCTCGGAATGATGAGCCGGAGGGGCGAGCGAAAGAACTTCAGGAAATCTTCAAGATTGTTCGAGGCAACTTGGAAAAAGCGTCCCAACGTCAGAAATGTTATTACGACTTACGGCGGCGCGACTGGCAACCTAAAATTGGAGACCATGTGCTGGTACGCCAGCATCCGCTCTCGAGCGCGGCAGACAAATTTGCCGCCAAATTGGCACCTAAATATGGGGGACCTTATGTCATTAAGGGATTTGTGTCCCCCGTCATAGTCGAAATTAATAAAGTAAACAGTAGCGATGTGCGGACCGCACATATTAGCGAATTAAAAACATATGCCGTACCAGCACATTAACCAATTCTTTTTCCGCATCAGGGCACTACCCCCTGCCGCATCCGGTGGAGAGGGGAGGTAGATGTGACAACCAAAAGTCGGCCCTCGTTTTTGGTTCATCGCACGTTATTAAAATTGAATTAATATTTTTATTTCTTATCTTATTATACACAAGTATTGTCTGAATCAATATATTATTTCTGATTTATTCATACATAATTATTGCCTGTATATATCTAGAGAAAATGAATTAATATTATTGTTTTTTATATATAAGTTCTGTATTTATTTATTTATATACAATGAACTTATACTGTTTCGTTAGTTATTATTGTCTGTATATAATTATATATAAGGAATTTATACCCCTGATTGTTTATTCTTTTACACATACCTACTGATATTTATTTTAGTACAGCACATTGAGAACTTGAGAGACAAGACATGTTCGCTGCATGTGCACACAGACACACACGGTGAGTAATATGTTAGACACAGCATATGCTGGTACATGCGTGTGTGTATTGTTCGTACAGGCAGTTTTGCTATAAAAGGCTGAACACAGAACATGAAGAGTTAGTTAGTCTGCGGATCGCAAGGTAGAACAACCACTGGTAACTGCGCTTCATTACCATTTCTTCGTGCGACTCGCAAACGGACTCATATAAAATATTGGTGGCGACGTGCAAACAATATTGTCGTTGTAGTAAGGCTCGAATAAGTATTAGTAGCTGGATACACTGCTATTACTTATTCTCTTTAATTTTGAGAGCCAACATTTTCTCGCGAACGGTTTGAAGGCTCGAATAAGTATTAGTAGCTGGATGCACTGCTATTACTTATTCTCCTTAATTTTGAGAGCCAACATTTTCTCGCGAACGGTTTGAAGGCTCGAATAAGTATTAGTAGCTGGATGCACTGCTATTACTTATTCTCCGTAATTTGGAGAGCCAACATTTTCTCGCGAACGGTTTGAAGGCTCGAATAAGTATTAGTAGCTGGATGCACTGCTATTACTTATTCTCCTTAATTTTGAGAGCCAACATTTTCTCGCGAACGGTTTGAAGGCTCGAATAAGTATTAGTAGCTGGATGCACTGCTATTACTTATTCCCCTTAATTCGGAGAGCCAACATTTTCTCGCGGACGTTTTGAGGGTAAAACAAGTACTAGTAGCTGGATACACTACAAACACTTGTCCCCTCTAGTTGGTAAAGCCAACCCTTTTACTCGTGGTCGGTTCGAGTTCGAACAAGTATTAGTAGCTGGAACCACTACTAAAATTTGTGCTCCCTCTCTCTCTCAAGTTTCGGTTTAAACAGTACGTAGTTTATATCGTATATATTTCTTTTGACTTTCTATATACTAATATTTAAAAGAGGAATTACTTTACAACGGTACCAGAAGAGTACCGTACCATTTACCGTAGAAACTTAAAGACAAATTGTTTAAATAAATTTATTATTAATGAAAAGGAAAGATTTATAAGAAAATATTTGTGTTTTCATTATTTTTTTGAAACTTAAAGACAAATTGTTTAAATAAATTTATTATTGATGAAAAAAACAAAAGATTTATAAGAAAATATTTGTGTTTTCATTATTTTTGCAACGACCCTGAGCCCCGCTGAGTTCTACCCCAGCACCCAGCGAAATCGTGTCGTTACATTGGCGCCCGAGCAGGGACATAAATTGTCCAAAATCAAACAAAAAAAAAAAAAACAAAACAAAAAAAAAGAATTTTTGTAGAGTTTGTTAATTTGAATTTATTTTTTAATAATATTGAAGAAAAAAAAAACAAATTGTTGAGTTATTATATTATTGAATTTTAAGACTAAAACCATTGATACTCACATTTACATACGCTGCTAGTCAACCGCATCCAGTTTTTTTTTTTTGAAAAAAAAAAACTAAAAGAAATATAAGAAGACTTGGTTCTCACCGTGGTGTGCTATGACTTCGACCGGAAATATGCTGCGGTCCTCCTGGGTTTATCTCCTGAAGAAGGAGGAACTAGTAAATTACCTGGGGATGTTTAAACAAACTACCAGTGGAATAGTCGAAGAGCTGAGAAAGCGTTTCGCCAAATTCATTGCCTCTGTGCACGATGACGAACAACTCAAAACCCTGTTGGACATCCAGACAACACATGACCACCAAGCGTCTGCATCAACCGCGCCAGGCCTCCAAATACCGGGAAAGAGTGCCGAGAGCCAAACAGTATCATCGCCGAAACCTGAAGTCAGAGAAAGGTTTACGACGACAGCAGAAGCAGAAACCCGAGGCCTCGCCATAGAAACGGTCCGCAAATGGGGTCTGAAGTATGATGGTGGGAAAGACCCCTTGGGTTTCATCGAGAGGGTAGAAGAGTTAAGCGAAATGTACGCCTTAGAACTGAACGATGTGTTGAGGTCGATGACGGAGCTGTTCCGAGACAGAGCGCTTATCTGGCTGCGGAATAATCATAAACAATGGGCACGATGGGATCAATTCAAGTCAGATTTTTACGATTTTTTTCTTCCTCCCAGATACTTTGAGAAGCTGGATGATGAAATCCGAAAGCGGACCCAGCGACAGCGTGAACCTTTCAAGGACTATGTTTTGGGCCTACAAAATCTGATGCGACACTTGACCCTCGATGCCGACCAGAAGCTCGAAAGAATATTTCGCAACGCCGTGCCCGACTACCAGTGGTATATTCGCCGGAAAGACTTCGAAACGCTTGACGACCTAATTCACCAAGCGGCTGATTTGGAATGTATCCCGACAAACTCCCACCCAGGCCGGGGGGAACAACATCGCATGATATTACAGGAAGAGCCGACCACAAGCGGGTCAAAACCTAATAGTGTCCCGGTGTCTCACAAGAAATCAAATAATCTCACCCGGTTGTCATGGGACGATAAACTCAGCGCAACAATTTTGGTTGAGAATAAACTATGCAATGCTCTCATCGATACAGGAGCCACCAAGAGTTTCATCTCGCCAAAGATGGTGAAACATTTAGTGCAGCACCCCACTTTCATAAACGTAGACATTGACGTTGTTCTGGCCGACGGCTCCAAAAGTATCATCACAAAGGGAGTAAATCTCGGTGTTACCCTGGGGAATATGATGTCCACGTGCCAATTTTTAGTTATGCAACAGGCTACGGTCGATCTGGTCATAGGACTAGACATACTGCACACCTTCAAGGCTACGTTTAGCTGTGCAAACCTTACGGTGACATGGGGCGCATCAGATAGAGAAAAACCTGGATCGCGGGCAAGTACTGAAAAGGTAAGCAAACAAAGACGAAATAAAACTCCCGTTCTAGCAATCTCTATGGCACATCACAGCCAAGCTGACCAACAACGGGCAATCGATGAATCGATGAAGCTCCGCTACGCCCAGCGTAATCCAGCGATGCAGAAGATCATCGATGAAGAAGTAAACCTAATGCAAACAGATCCTCCCACCACCCACTGCTGGCTATCTAAGCGCATGGCCGAGGTCACAGAAAATCCCGGTAAATACCCCGACTATGCCATCGTAAACGGACAATTGTACCGCCATTTTCAAAGGGATAATAACGACGAAGAAAGTAGCCCGTGGAAACTTTGTGTCTCCACCGAGTTACGAAGCAAGGTACTTGGAGAAAATCACGACGAAGTTGCAGGGGGTCATTTCGGGGCGCGAAAAACGTTACACAAGATCGCCAGTCGGTATTATTGGCCGGGCATGTCCCGCGATATCAACCGTTACGTCCACAGCTGTGAAATCTGCCAGCGGTATAAAATAACTCTGCGAATGCCTGCCGGAAAAATGCTCACGCAAATTCCAAATGAACCATGGTCGTGTTTATGTGCCGATTTTGTCGGACCTTTACCTCGAACACGACATGGCAACAGTATGCTGCTAGTTTTCTTCGACAAATTTTCCAAGTGGTGTGAACTGGTACCCATGCGAAGAGCGACAGCAGAGGGCGTGATCAAAGCACTACGAGAGCGAATCATAGCCCGGTTTGGTGTTCCAAAAGTGTTACTGAAGGACAACGGTCCACAGTTTACAGCTCGCATCCTACAAAAACGCCTGAAAGAAATGGGTATACGCCAGCAATTTACCGCCCCATATTCTCCACAAGATAACCCAACCGAAAGAGTTAATCGCACCGTCAAAACAATCATGGGTCAGTACGCGAGACAGAACCATACTACTTGGGACGACATATTACCAGAAGTCATGTTAGCCGTAAACACCAGCGTATCGGAATCAACCGGCTATTCGCCCGCCTATTTGACTCAAGGGCGTGAGCCAAGATTACCCAGAGCGCTCTACGATGAGGTCACTGTAGGGACCGGGGCTCGGAATGATGAGCCGGAGGGGCGAGCGAAAGAACTTCAGGAAATCTTCAAGATTGTTCGAGGCAACTTGGAAAAAGCGTCCCAACGTCAGAAATGTTATTACGACTTACGGCGGCGCGACTGGCAACCTAAAATTGGAGACCATGTGCTGGTACGCCAGCATCCGCTCTCGAGCGCGGCAGACAAATTTGCCGCCAAATTGGCACCTAAATATGGGGGACCTTATGTCATTAAGGGATTTGTGTCCCCCGTCATAGTCGAAATTAATAAAGTAAACAGTAGCGATGTGCGGACCGCACATATTAGCGAATTAAAAACATATGCCGTACCAGCACATTAACCAATTCTTTTTCCGCATCAGGGCACTACCCCCTGCCGCATCCGGTGGAGAGGGGAGGTAGATGTGACAACCAAAAGTCGGCCCTCGTTTTTGGTTCATCGCACGTTATTAAAATTGAATTAATATTTTTATTTCTTATCTTATTATACACAAGTATTGTCTGAATCAATATATTATTTCTGATTTATTCATACATAATTATTGCCTGTATATATCTAGAGAAAATGAATTAATATTATTGTTTTTTATATATAAGTTCTGTATTTATTTATTTATATACAATGAACTTATACTGTTTCGTTAGTTATTATTGTCTGTATATAATTATATATAAGGAATTTATACCCCTGATTGTTTATTCTTTTACACATACCTACTGATATTTATTTTAGTACAGCACATTGAGAACTTGAGAGACAAGACATGTTCGCTGCATGTGCACACAGACACACACGGTGAGTAATATGTTAGACACAGCATATGCTGGTACATGCGTGTGTGTATTGTTCGTACAGGCAGTTTTGCTATAAAAGGCTGAACACAGAACATGAAGAGTTAGTTAGTCTGCGGATCGCAAGGTAGAACAACCACTGGTAACTGCGCTTCATTACCATTTCTTCGTGCGACTCGCAAACGGACTCATATAAAATATTGGTGGCGACGTGCAAACAATATTGTCGTTGTAGTAAGGCTCGAATAAGTATTAGTAGCTGGATACACTGCTATTACTTATTCTCTTTAATTTTGAGAGCCAACATTTTCTCGCGAACGGTTTGAAGGCTCGAAAAAGTATTAGTAGCTGGATGCACTGCTATTACTTATTCTCCTTAATTTTGAGAGCCAACATTTTCTCGCGAACGGTTTGAAGGCTCGAATAAGTATTAGTAGCTGGATGCACTGCTATTACTTATTCTCCGTAATTTGGAGAGCCAACATTTTCTCGCGAACGGTTTGAAGGCTCGAATAAGTATTAGTAGCTGGATGCACTGCTATTACTTATTCTCCTTAATTTTGAGAGCCAACATTTTCTCGCGAACGGTTTGAAGGCTCGAATAAGTATTAGTAGCTGGATGCACTGCTATTACTTATTCCCCTTAATTCGGAGAGCCAACATTTTCTCGCGGACGTTTTGAGGGTAAAACAAGTACTAGTAGCTGGATACACTACAAACACTTGTCCCCTCTAGTTGGTAAAGCCAACCCTTTTACTCGTGGTCGGTTCGAGTTCGAACAAGTATTAGTAGCTGGAACCACTACTAAAATTTGTGCTCCCTCTCTCTCTCAAGTTTCGGTTTAAACAGTACGTAGTTTATATCGTATATATTTCTTTTGACTTTCTATATACTAATATTTAAAAGAGGAATTACTTTACAACGGTACCAGAAGAGTACCGTACCATTTACCGTAGAAACTTAAAGACAAATTGTTTAAATAAATTTATTATTAATGAAAAGGAAAGATTTATAAGAAAATATTTGTGTTTTCATTATTTTTTTGAAACTTAAAGACAAATTGTTTAAATAAATTTATTATTGATGAAAAAAACAAAAGATTTATAAGAAAATATTTGTGTTTTCATTATTTTTGCAACGACCCTGAGCCCCGCTGAGTTCTACCCCAGCACCCAGCGAAATCGTGTCGTTACAATAACAAGAAATAAAATCAAGAAATTGAAAGAAGAAACAGACAACGTTGATTCAGGAGAGAATAAGTTTGAAGAGACTGAAACTGGGGTTGCAGGAAATAGAATTAAAGTGGACTTTAAGCCAGTGAGTAGTTAAGCCATTGAGTAGTCTGATCTTAGAAGGCAACATCGCAGAGAATTGGAGAAAATTCAAACAACAGTTTGAGATATTTTTGGAAGCGGCAGACTTGGGTGCACAGCCGGAGAAGAGGAAGATAGCAGTTCTTTTAAATGCGTTTGGGGAAGCCGGATTCGAATTATTTCAAACATTTTATTTAAGCAAGCAACAACAAGCTGATTATAAAGAAGTGGTTGCAGCTTTCGAAGATTTCTGCATTCCGAAAAAACGCATAGTCTACGAAAGAGTTTTATTCTTTTCAAGAAAGCAAAAAGATGGAAAAGCTTTTGATAATTTCCTAAAGTCAAAGAGCTAGCTAAGTCGTGCGACTTCGGGGAACAACACGCATCATTAATGTGAGATCGAATTGTTCTTGGGATAAACAACAAACGATTACAAGAAAAGCTGTTGGAAAAGGAGGTTAGTTTCGATGATGCTATGGAAATGTGTAGAGCTGCGGAAATATCGCTAGGGCAAACAGGTCTTGAAATCAGTACTGATACGTTCTGCTAAAAAACTGATTGCATATAAATAATAATATTTTTCAACATAAAAAAACTCTTAGTAATTTTGAATTTTCCTTAATTCAATAAAACGGAAGTTGAGCCTGATATTATTACTTTTCATATGTACATCAATATAAGTTCGAATAATAATTACGTTTATTCGTAATAATAATAATATAAAAATATTAATTCCGCTTGGGCACGAGCAATAAATAATACCCTAATAACAAGGGTCACAGTAATATGTGAATTTCCCTAATATAGAGTAAAAACAACAAAAACGTTAAATTACAAATTAGAATACTTTGATGATACCGGACTATGAGTTTGTGTTGATTATTAGTAATTTCCAAACAGTGATGAGGGAATTTCGTACTAACCAGCACTGTTTCATTGTAGAATAAAAATTGAATTAAAAATTAATTCTCATATTCTATTTCTGTTGAAAACTGGTTAAATAGTTGATATTCTTCTCAATTAGTATCCACTTTACGAAAATTGTAAAGATGGACAATTGAACGCTGATGAGAGGTGTAGCGGCCTTGAAATCAGTACTGATATGTTCTGCTAAAAAACTGATTGCATATAAATAATAATATTTTTCAACATAAAAAAAAACTCTTAGTAATTTTGAATTTTCATTAATTCAATAAAACTGAACCTGAGCCTGATAATATTACTTTTCATATGTACATCAATATAAGTTCGAAAATTAGTTACGTTTATTCGTAATAATAATAATATGAAAATACAACCTTGATGTTTTTAATGGCACAGGAAAATTTCCTGGTCAATATTTTTTTTTTTTTTTTGATAATTTTATTGTTTATTGAATCTTTAATTATAAATTAAATTATCAATAAGTTGTTCAAATCTTAAATCTAAAAAATTTTAAATATAAGTTTAGCCAATGCTAAACAAAATTTTTAATTTCAACGGTTAATTTTTGTTGTTTTATATCTCTCGTGAACGGCTGAGAAAAAGAGTATCCCTTATTTTCAGCCGTGTGTGGCCTCTATAATGAAGAATATATCGCGCAAGTGGATTTGGGTGCCACTCAAGTTTTTTTATATATTTTTTCGCGTATTTTGAAATTACTGTCTTCACCAACGGAACGTCTAGATCTTTATGAATTCGATGGTTTCTGACATACCAGGGGGCTGCTGTTATTGTACGTAGAATTTTGTTCTGTCGACATTCGAAGCTGAGGCAGTGCCCCATAACTGGATTCCAGAGGACCATATTGGTCTCAGGATCGCGTTGTATAATAGAAGTTTGCAGTCTAGGCTTACTATAGAATTACTTCCAATAAGCCAATTCATTTGGGCTGATTTTAATTTTATTTGTGTTAACTTTGCGTCTATATGCGATTTCCATGTTAAACGACGATTTTGATGAACGCCTAGATATTTGACTACAGTGTGTTGTGGTATAGTCTCGGTGGTAATTGTTATAGGCGGTCATGTTTCCCTGCGCAACGTAAAAGTGAATTGTACACATTTCTGCTCGTTAACTTTTATATGCCATTGTTTGAGCCATTTTTCCAGTTTGGATATATATCCTTGTAAGTTTCGAGAAGCTTCTACAGGGCTTTCATGAACGCTTAGAAAAGCTTTATCATCAGCAAATGTGGACATGTGAATGTTACTGCTTAACAGTAAGTCAGAGGCATATATTAAATAAAGTAATGGACCGAAAATACTGCCTTGAGGGACTCCGGCTTCAATCGACTGTGGCGGGCTTAAAAATTGCCTTCCCTAACTAAAAATTTGCTTTCGATTAAATAGCTTTTTAAAAGCTTGACGATGTTTGCTGGTAGAATTTGTATTAGTTTGCTGATAAGGCCTTCGTGCCATACTTTATCGAAGGCTTGAGAAACATCTATAAAGAGCGCAGAGCAATATTTCTTTTTTTCAAAAGTGTTTCTAACAACATTCACAAGTCTGTGAGTTTGTTCACTTGTGCTATGTTGTCTGCGAAAACCGAATTGATGATCTGGAAAGCTTCTAGTCACTATATGCATCAGCTTGCTCATATACAGCTTTTGAAATAGTTTAGAAATATTGGGCAATAAATTATTAGGCCGATAGGATTCAACCTTCGTATGAAACAATTTTTTTAAGATTATTTAACTGTATGCACTAGCAAAATAAATGCTTAAAATATTCACTGAGAGTATGGAAAATTTTAAGTTATTTATAAATTTACAACTCGAAAGCATAGAAAAAAAATAAATTTGATTCCGTGTATGGAATTTTAAAATATTCTATGGATTCAAAAGTTCCATTGAGCACATACAAATGTATGTAATAAAATTATAAAAAATATTTTTTTATGATGCTTAATATACATATATTTATTGGGGACAAAATTGGGGATTTCCAGTTTTAAAATTGGGATTTTTGGGCACAACACTCTTTAATTTGGGGACATTAGACAATATTTACCTGGCTACACTTTTTTTTTTTTAATTAGGACCAGCACTCAGGGGATGACCCCTACGTATGCAGTGCATTGTGCCGGAACTCAGAGAGAGGGATAGAGTAGAGAACATAGATGTTGAAAATGTAGAAGGCTTAACTCTTTTACAACTCTACTTTGCGCGTTATGTTTATTTTTACAGCAGTGTTGAGGCGCCTCTGGTGTTAGGTAGACGACGCATTAACTTTGTTAAGCTATATTAGAAATCATTTTATTAATTGCTTTACTTCGCCGATGTTTCTGCTAACCGACGAAGGAGGGCGATGCTGTGTACATTAGCTTGGAACAGCATCAATAGCTGTCGGAACAGTTTTTTAGTGACCAGTGCTATGCCTTCATCACTTAAATAGTCCGACAACAATTAATACAATGTCTCACTAATGTACATTAGAGAAATTAATGATGTTGATTGACTTGCTCTGGCCGGGGTTTGAACCCAGCCCCACGTCATTGTTTGCTTAGTAGTCAAGGCGCTAACCACTTCAGCCAACACCACCCTCACTGATGTAATATAACATTAGTTGTTATATTAAATGCTAATGTAAAAAGCTCTTTGTTTGCAGTAAATATAATATACATACAGTTACATACATCTCATGTGATATATGCAAATGTACTTATACATAATATAAACAATCATATCGACACATTTTAAGAATTAATACTGTTAAACACAGTTAACAAAGAGACATTGAAATTATAACATCACAATTATATTATGAGCAAGAGGAGCAAAGTTATGAGGGGATAAAAACAGCACGAATGGTTTCGTGTAAATATATACACTGTGTAGCCGGACTTGGCCTGGAGCACTACCGTGCGCCTAGATATTTAATTTTTATGTTGGCAGATGCCGTTGGCGTTCCAAAATTATATTTTAAAGTTCTTGGTTTGCGGAGTACAGCCTGCAACAAGGTAGACTGCATTTTCAACATTTCCTGCATCATACAGGACATTTTGAGAGTAAAAGTATTTACTGTTTGTGTTAAGCTCTCAATTGAGGCTTAAATACAACTAAAATTAGACCCTTGAGCTTCTTTTGCTGGTATCGTTTTTTGTACTGTATTCTGGTTCCTTTTTAAAAGGAACAAATCACTCAATTTTAGATTATCATATAAAGGGTGGTTAAATTTTAAGGGCCGAGGTTGATTTTGAATAAAACACAAATTATTTAGGAAATTATTGTCATTTCTTTTTATTATGATCAGGGCAAGTTTAAATATGTACAAAGTTAAAGAAAAAAAGCAAGCAAAAAAGCACAAAATAAGCCCAAGAATAAGCAAACAAAAGCTCAAATATGCTTCCAAAAATTATACAATGTAACCACTTTTCATTTATTTTATTAAATAATATTTTATTGCAAAGCACAATCATATGTGTTTTTAGATTTTCAAAAAGAAAAGATCGATCGATTATCGCTTAAAACTGTAGAAATATAAAAAAATTCATTCAACATCATTGGACGTAGTATGAGCGAACTTAAACAATAATAATTCGCTTGGAGATAGCGAATCAATGTATTCATCAGCTTCGCTTTTGTTTGAAAAAATATTATTTTTAATTTTAACTAATGTTTGAATTTCAACGTTTCGATTCATAACTTTGTTGAACTTTTCAAAAAATATTTTGTTTTCAAAATTTTTCATATTTTCTTCCACTTTTTCTATAATAGACAAATATTGACTCCACATCATCATCGGAAAGTTCATTTAACACATTGCAAATTTCTGTATAGTTGTCACAATAATAAATAACACCTTTAGGCCAATTTAGTTTGCAATGTAAAGAGTTAAAGAATAAAAAATTGCATGTGTAAAAAGGACAAACTTTTACTTTTTATTTGCAACAGAAAGATTCAAAAATTATTTTCAAGTGCTGCCAAAGTGCATTATAAGCAAATTCAAGCAGAGTATATCAAATAAAGCAATTTTGCAAAAAAAGGTACAAAATAAGCGAAAATCAAGCTTTTGCAGCATAAAGCTTAAAAAACTTTCCCTGATTATGATAATATGGTATGGTTCAATTATGTATGGAACAAAATATCGGCCAAATGGCCGCCGCGACCTCGGCGCCACACCTCCATCCGATGGTCCAAATTTTCGATAACGCTGAGGCATAATTGAGCTTTTATGCCGTTAATGTGCCGAATTATCTCATCATTTACCTCTTGAATTGTTGCTGGTTTATCGACGTGTACATTTTCATTCAAATAACCCAAATGAAAGAAGTCCAACGGTGTCAAGTCACATGATCTTGGCGGCCAATTGACATCGCCACCACGTGAGATAACTCGGCCATTGAATTTGTCGCTCAAAAGAGCCATTGTTTGTTAGCTGTGTGGCAAGTGGCACCGTCCTGTTGAAACCACATATCGTCCACATCCATATCTTCCAATTTGGGCCATAAAAAGTTCGTTATCATCTCACGATAGCGAACACCATTCACAGTAACTGCCTGACCGGCCTCATTTTGGGAAAAATACGGCCCGATGATGCCGCCAGGCCATAAAACGCACCAAACAGTCACTCTTTGTGGTTGCATTGGTTTTTCGAAAATCACTCTTGGATTATCTTTCGCCCAAATGCGGCAATTCTGCTTATTGGCGAATCCAATGAGGTGAAAATGTGCCTCACCACTGAAGATGATTTTCTTCAAAAATTGATCATCCCCTGTTGCCATTTCTTGCCACCATTCTGACCATTGACGACGTTTGGAATGGACAAGAGGCTTTAGTTCTTGAGTCAATTGCACCTTGTAAGCGTGTAAATGCAAGTCTTTATGCATAATGTTCATCAACGACGAGTGTGAGAGGTGCAATTGCTTGGCACGACGACGAGTTGAGGTGGACGGGTCTTCAGCCCCACTAGCGCGAAAGGCAGCAATATTTTCTGCAGTACGAGCTGTACGAGCATGCAATGGTGTTTTCACATCTCCTACAAACCCGGTTTACTCAAATTTTGGCACGATTTTTCCGATTGTACGCACATTTGGACGATTAAATATACGAAAAAATCACGGAGTGCACGATATGAATTTTGATTTGAACGCCCATTTTCATAATAAGCCTGAATAACTTTAACGCGTTGCTCGATTTTGTATCTTTCCATGGTTCAAATTAATTTAGTCTGAAATTGAGAAATGTCAAACGAAATGCAGAAAAAAATTTTACGTTTAGGTGTGGTTCACATTCAACATCGGCCCTTAAAATTTAACCACCCTTTAGATTCTCATAAGTAGTATTTAAGATAAAGCCTTTGTAATAAAAATTATACTTCAACTATCAACATAATTCGGCACTTGTTTGCCTGCGTTTTAATTGGAGTTTCAGAAAGTAGATTGGCAGTTCTTTTGAACGCTTAATTACTATCTGGAACCATTCCAGCTGTTTAAAATAAATCAAGGGCTACAGGGAATAAAAATAATTAAATCAATAGAAACATTATTGTCATTACATGTTTGAGCAGTAGTCACTTTTGATTTCAATACGTTTGAATATTTTTGCTGACTGGTAGACGGTTGAGGTAACTGAGGGTCTCTTAAAGAGGGCAGCCTCTATAGTTGGCAGTGTGATTTCCGCCGAAATTGCATTTTTTCGCATTGGGATCACCTTTTATTTTGTCACAATTAGCGGTACTGTGTAACTCACCACATACAACGCAGACTGTAGGCAATTTCCAATAAGTTTTTGTGTGCCCAAATTCTTGGCAGTTCAGGCATTGGATAGGTCCAGCTCTTTTATGTGGCTGCTCAACTGTAATTCTCCGGTGCAACAAGTACTTTAAATCATAAATTGGATGGGATTCATTTTTTTTTATTTTTATGTCACCTGGCTGTAACTCGACTCTAAATATAGGTTGGGGGATTTTTTTTCCTAATTTTTAATGTTTGAAACATTTTTAACTTCAAAGCCACTATGGCCACTATGGCCAGACTTTACCTCTTTTAGAGTATATATCTTTTATTACGACGGTTAGACCTTTAGCACTCTTTAATCATACATATAAAAATTTTTATTTTTTGTCTCAAAGTCTGGACTATTTTTCGGTAATTATTTTCTTTAGATACCTGAATTTTTGTTTCATTAATTTTCCGACGCTTGATTAGAGTTACGTAGAACTCATTTTCTCTAATTAACGAGATAAGGCTTTTTACCAGAAAGCTTGAGTTCTGTTCTCTTATATATATCGGTGGTTTATTCGAACTTGTTGTAGTTGTGTCTTCATAGCCTTGTTCATTCAATATCGCGAAAGCATTTTCGGAGTTTTTAATATTATTTTTCCCATCTCTGGGCACTTTCAACAGCATCAACAAAACAGCAAAATATAGTTTAAAAATGAATTTTAACAATATTATAAAACTTTTCAACACTAGAATGTATAAAATAAAAACCTTTGTAAACCCTAGCTTAAAAAGTACTAAAACGAAGTGAGTCGGGTTAAAGTCGAGGTTTCTTAAATTATAAAACTGAATCTAAAATCACTTACCCTTTGAACATCAATCTATTCACTTGAAGTTCTCTAAAATCATAATTTACATAACTATACCTACAAATTATAATTTACTTATACCTACAATTTATAATTTACTTATATCAACAAATTAAAATTACTTATATACGGGTCCCTAAGAAAGTTCTAAGTAAACTACATAAATTGTTAATTATATTACGAACTACATACATACAATTATACAACATTTATTAATATAACATTTGAACTAAAATCATTGTAAGCTAAAAAACTTACCTACCCTGGAATAAAAAGGAATTTATTATAAATCATACATACTTAAGGCCGTGCTTCACTATCCTACACAATCGTACGATTCATTCACAGGAAAATCTTGCAAAAATCTGACCGACTTTAAAAAATCGTTTCAAAATGGAGTTGTAGGTGCCACACTATCATACAAATCTGATGCTAAAACATCTGGTTGACAATAAATACTCCTCTGATCGCATGAAAACTATCATTTTATGAAAACTTTCATAAAATTTTACAAATCGCATGACTTGCCAAAAATCTGGCACACAGTTGCATTTTTAGACCACACTACCATACTTTTTTAGCTCACATGTCATATTTGGCATATCGCGCGACTGTGTAGGATAGTGCGGCACGGCCTTTATTGGCTACTCATCTTTTCTTTACCCTGCCAATCAGCCTTGTCAACTTTGAAATTTCAAAAGGCACCAAAATGGAGAAAAAAAACGCGCCATTTAACAAAAAACGCACCAAGTTAAAATTTTTTTTTTATTGAAATAATTATGCGTCTTTACAACATTTAACTTTAGTCCAAAATTCTAATGTTGATACAATATTGTGCCATTGCATGAAGTGAATCATTCTCCACCCTATTTCAATACTAGATAATGCTTCGACATCGGATTCCAATTGTACTTCTAATAGTATGACATCATATTTGTAATGGGATAAAACATTTTGTACAATGTTGGTTCTTGATGTCGTTTGTAGCTAAATGGGCTTAAAGCTGCAATGTGTTTCCGTGTTCCAGCATGCCGAACAAGGTTGGATATTTAGGCGTGATATCGCATTTGCAATAAAAACATCTTGCTTTTGTGTTATTATTTGGTCAAGGCCGAATCCGTTGCATAAACTCACATTGTGATTTGCAAATCGTTTTGTATTTCGCTTATGATCTCCTTATTTAGATTCCATTATTGACACTAACTTTAAATATTTCTTTTAGTAAATAGAAATTTTATTAATTTTAGTGTTACAACACTTTATATAAACGCATTTTTTATGCATTTTATAAAAATCAAACCTAGATCGCTAGTCTCGAGAATACTTTGTGTTTGCTAAGCTCTTTAACAGAATTGACATCAGCTTTCACGACAACAAACAATTACATATGTATGTACTCTTAAAATCTAAAAGGGAAAACAAATTTTTTATAATGAAATGTTACAAATTATCTATAACAACAAGTCGATTTAACGGTTTTCGTGAATGTGTTTTGGTACCTCTTAAACATCATTAATGGTTGCTATTATTATGGTCTGTAAAATTGAATGTAAAAATTGTACACAATTGAATGAAATGGTATTGAAACAGTTGTATTTTTTGTACAAAATTCTTTTTTCTCATACTGAAACAAAAAACTGTGTTTAATATGATTTGGAGCCACCCAAAACTAAAAAAAAACGCACCAAAATTAAAAAAAAAAGCGCACCACGCACCAACTCAGATATTTTTCGCACAAAAAATTTAGAAAAGCACCAGAAAAGGTGCGAAACGCACCAAGTTGACAACGCTGCTGCCAATCTACAAATTACATAGGTTGCAAGCATGGTGGAATAATAAGGTGCGCGCAAGAAGGAATATGGTTTTTGTAGGGTTGTGTTTTGACCGTTAAATAATCTGCAAAAATATGGTAAGTTAATTCGGTCTTGTCAAAAGTTGTTTACATTTTTGGCCGCCATCATGAATATTTTTGTTTACGTTATGCTTTTTCTTTTTGCATAACCACTATGTATGTTATGTACACAGCTTTTTTTTGACAACATTGGCTAAGTTTTACACAAACAAAATGCATGTCGTTTTTTGTTGTTGCGTTGATAAGCGCACCATATTAATTTCACCATGGTTGCAAGAAGCAATTGTATTCATGGCACAGATAACCAGAGATAACACGAGACGGAAGATTTTGCATACTTGTTTGTATACACTCATACAATCGCGGGTTTTGGTTTCTTTCTTTGTGCTGACTTTCTATCCAAATTAAAATTATAAATCACAAAAGTAATTAAATATCCTTATATTTCTATAATTCACATTCAAAATAATTATAAATTATTAATTTAAGTTGGTTTTCACTGAACGTTTGTATTTTATCACTATAATATCTGCAAAATATCAGAATTTATCAAGTATGTATGTATGTATGTATATATGTGTGTATGTAAGTTAAAAACCACCACCATTTAGCAAATTTACATCATATACATATGTATGTACGTATGTATATAAATTTAATATACAGAGCACACACTAAATTGTTTTATCACTTTATTTTCGAATTATATGCCGTAAATACTTAATATTATTACAGTTTATTAAACTTAAGCGTGCATTCATGTAGCATTTCCAACTAACACCTGAACTTTTTTTTGCTTTTCGTTTTGTTTACTTTCATAACAAACATACTAATGTTGTCTCTTTTTTACGATCGCGGGTTACAAATAAAATATGATCCAAATCCAATTTTTTTTTTGTCATCTCTGGTTATCTGTGTTCATGGTCCTGAATTGAGTTGGCAATCCAAGAGAAAGAACAAGTGTCTCATCCTAAGAAGAAAACCAAAAGAAGATTTATACTCGCCACGCCAAAAAATATGAGGTTAAGCTGGATTCACCCATTGTTTCCGAACAAAATTTTTGTCCGGACAAAATTTTTTGTTCTGAAACATTTTTGCAACTCGATTCACTCATTTCGAACAATTTGTCTGGAAAATCAAAGCTACCGTATGAAATACATGTGTTTTATTAAATTTATAAGGTGGCAGTACAGTGACAGATGAATTAAATTTGGTGTTTTATATGTCAAACGCACTTATTTTTTATTGTTTAATAAGAAAATTACATGTTAAAAAAAATTAATAAAAATCAGCTAGTTTTTTTTACTAGCAAGTGAGCTTTTCTCAATTTTTATTTTACTGGATATAAGTTACTATGTGCTTGTATTATACATACTTATAACATAATGTGGCAGCTCGCTTCAACTTTGGCTGAGAAAATAAAATAGGTGGCATCTTGTTTCAACTTTGTCCGGACAAAATTTAAAATTAAACCAATTGGTGTTCCGCACACGAGTCTAATTATGCTGGCATAACTTGAGAGTTTTTTGGCGAGAGGGGTGAAGAGAGCGGTTTTTCGTTGGAACAATTTTTCAACCAGCCTCATACCCGCACAAGCAGCACAAAACTAATACGTACACAAGCCAAACATCAAATGAATACAAAAAACACTAACACACACAAAGCTGAGTACACGTATACATTTTATGCCAGATGAATTAGTCTCGTGTGTAAAAAAAAGAACAAAAATTGTGCGGCTAAAAAATTCATCTCGTGTGCGGAACCCCATTCAACCAAAAAATGTTCCGAACCATGTTGAAATTAATAAGGTGCGCTTATCAACGCAACAACAAAAAACGACATGCATTTTGTTTGTGTAAAACTTAGCCAATGTTGTCAAAAAAAAGCTGTATACATAACATACATAGTGGTTATGCAAAAACAAAAAGCATAACGTAAACAAAAATATTCATGATGGCGGCCAAATATGTAAACAACTTTTGACAAGACCGAATTAACTTACCATATTTTTGCAAATTATATAACGGTCAAAACACAACCCTACAAAAAACCATATTCCTTCTTGCGCGCACCTTATTATTCCACCATGGTTCCGAACAAATTTTATTCTCTTTTTCTCTCACTCTCAAAAAGAGAAACGCCAAACTTCATATAAAAAAAATTTTGTCCGGACAAAAATTTTGTTCCGAAACAATGGGTGAATCCAGCTTAAATGAATACCATAAAGAAGATCACACAGCAGTTAAGTAAAAGAAACGAACAAAGTAAGTAAAACCGAAAAAACTCAAAAATAAATTCCAGAAATTTTAATAGTGAAGTGTATGTATGTGTGACATAAAAAGTACTATAAATACATAAAATAAATAAAGAACAAGTAAGAGTGCTGTAGTGGCAGCACTGTCGGCCTACTACCTCTTCTACTTACTTACTACTATTTAAGCAACTAAGTATGGAATTAGCGAGTTAAGCTGGATTCACCCATTGTTTCGGAACAAAATTTTTGTCCGGACAAAATTTTTTTTATATGAAGTTTGAGGTTTCTCTTTTTGAGAGTGAGAGAAAAAGAGAACAAAATTTGTTCGGAACATTTTTTGGTTGAATTGGTTTAATTTTAAATTTTGTCCGGACAAAGTTGAAATAAGCTGCCACCTATTTTATTTTCTCAGCCAAAGTTGAAGCGAGCTGCCACAAAATGTTATAAGTATGTATAATAAAAGCACATAGTAACTTATATCCAGTAAAATAAAAATAAAGTAAAGCTCAATTGCTAGTAAAAAAACTAACTGACTTTTATTAATTTTTTTAACATGTAATTTTATTATTAAACAATAAAAAATAAGTGCGTTTGACAAATAAAACACCAAATTAAATTCATCTGTCACTGTACTGCCACCTTGCAAAATTAATAAAACACATGTATTTCATACGGTAGCTTTGATTTTCCAGACAAATTGTTCGAAATGAGTGAATCGTGTTGCAAAATTGTTTCAGAACAAAAAATTTTGTCCGGACAAAAAATTTGTTCCGAAACAATGGGTGAATCCAGCTTAAGTAAAATGAATTAAATAAAAACACTCTTAACATACCACTCAGCAAGTGCAGTTGTGTTCATTTATATTACATGGCGACCGTGACAGTTGTGCCTCACATGTTCGGCTCGTAAGACTTAGCATTCGTGTGTTTTCTTCATTGAAACTTTTTTTCCCAACAAAAGCATTATTGCAAAGCAAAAAAAAATTTTATACGTACCTATACCGGTAAATATGTAAGTATGTGCCTATTAAATTATTAAAACGGTTGTTACATACCTAAACTGTGTAGTAAGAGAATTGACACATAATATCATACATACATACATTCTGCATATGTATAAGCGAAGTTGAGTGCAACTGCATCGTTAAGAAGTCACTAAAATTTACGTACATATTTATTAAAAAACATAAAAAAAAGTGTTTTAAAAATTATTAATCGACTAATAAAAAAAAACGTGCTAAAATTGAACCGAATTTTGCAAAGCAAAACCAAAGCTGAAAATACAAATCATTTTATTAAGAAAACAAACTATTTTTTGGTCGTAACTTATATTAGTGAGGTTGTGTTTTCTAAATGAAATTAATCGTGTGTCTTCCTTAATATTACATATATATAAAAAGTAAAATAACTGAAACTATCCAATATTAATTAATAAATAAGAGTCATCAATTGCTAAACAAAACAAAGTGTTTCTAAAAGTTTTACTGAAAATTATAAGTACATACACTCATGCCAAGAAATGACGATTTTTTTAAAACAAAAGCAATAATTCAACGCGCAAAAAGTTCTCAAGCAGTTGATTGTTGCTGTTGTGCAGTAGTGAGAGTGTTTCGTGGTTTGTTTTATCCTCTATAGAATTAAATTGGAAAATTCATTAATTCATGAAAAGAAAACGTAATGAAAAGCAATAAATTTAAAAAGGAAAAACAGCACAAGAACAAAAATGAAAGTAAAATGAGAAAAACAAGAAATTAGTAAGTACAGTCACGAAAAAATAAAATTTGAAAAACTAAAAACTCATAAGAGAAATACCGGTTAAAAATAACTGTAGAAAAAAAAACACATAAAAAGAACCTTAAAACACAGAAAAAATCTAAAAACAGGTACCTACAAATAAATTAAATAACACTTAGTAACAAGTAAACGAAAATGAAAAGAAACTAAATGGAATTGAAACAAAATTAAAATAATACAACAAAAAGAAATAAATATTGTAATTTAATTAACAAAAACAAAATATTGGAAAAATGAATAACAAAATTAAAACGAAATTAAAAGCAACGAAAACCACAAAACTACAAAAAAAGAAACAGTGATGGAAAGATACATACATAGGTACATACATAAACTAAAACAAGCAAACTGAATTCGAAGAAAAGAAACATACAAAAAAATACATAACAAAATATGTACATAACCAACTGGTATTAATATGTACATACGAGTATGTACTTATATCACAACGTTTCACTCTTAAACTGCACATTGAAACTGTAAAAATGAAATTAGCTTTTCACTAATTGCTAAAAAAAAACAGTGTTATAAAATAAACATCAAGTAATTTACATAAAAAATACATATAATCCAAGACAAAGCATTAAAGGTCTAAATAATTTAACAATCTAAGGGCCAATAATTCAGTACTGATTTATATGTCATTTATTTTTAAATGCTATTTATATACAAAATTAAGTTTTTCACTGCAAAATTAAGTCAACATTAAATAGCCAACATTGTGCATTTAAATACTACATAAGTTTTACGAATTTCCATATGTTTTTGACTGCTTGTTCTTCTTACATAAAATAAAGCCAATAAAATATTTGTGGCTGCTGGCAAACTGCATAAAATTTTGTCTTGTTTTGTCGCTATTAACCTTTTAATCGTATTGAAAGTTGCTTTTATTCTTTAAAAACATTTCAGCAGTTCTTAATTATTCTTATTTTTAGCTAATATAATAATATATTTTTTTGGATTTTTCTTTATTTGTTCTAGTCAGCTGTTCTTTAGGGAAATTTGTGGGAAATTTTTTATTTTACGCAATGCTACCATATTTTCATCGTAATTAAATAAGAACTTTAATTACTCACTGAAAAAATGGAATCTTATTTAAATGCAACATAAATTTAAATGAAAATTAGCTGAATGAGTATTTAAATAGGAAGTCAATTATTGGCCCTAAGTATTTAAAAGACCATGGAAACTATAGGCATCATCGCAACTTTCATTGTTTATATAAAAATAAGTGGCTACTACGATATTATTAGTCTTTACTAATAATAAGACATACACACGTACATTACATATCGATTACAAACATAAATAAAACAATACCAACAACAATCATCACCAACAACCAGAAACATTTTACAAGTGTAAAAATATCCACTAAAAGTGTTAGTGCAGTTGTTTCATATTATTAATATGTACATACTTACATACATACATATATCTATACGACAACATCAAAAATACATAAATAAATACGAAGCAATATAAAATGACAACAGAGATACATACATACTTATATACACAGCCGAAAATAACATACATATGTATGTATATCCTCAAACAATACAACACACACAACATAACAACAATAGCAACAGCGACAGCCAATTCAAAAGAAGCCAAGACGTCACAACGCCAACAACAACAACAATAAGGAAAACAACAACAGCCTAGCAACAAGCAGCACCAGGGATACTAATATAGTAAATATATATATATAAAAAAAAATTTTTTTATACAAACACATTTACATACTTACATACATTTATATACTTACATTTACTTAGGTACATCCCAACACAATCAAATACATACATACATACACCAAAACAAAATAAAATACACAACATCATACACAAAAATTTTTTTTTTTTTAGAAATAAAAACTTGAAATGAAAAAAAAACTTGCATTCTTTATATTGGAAGATGTATGTACGTATAATAAGAGTTGCGAAGGAGATGTACACATGTATACATACATATTTATAAACATAAATTCGGGACACGAAAACCATAGAAAATAAAATAATAATTTTTTTTTTATAAAGAGAATATTCAAAACGAAATACAAATAAAAAAAGAGATAAAAGAAAGAGAAGATTAAATGCAAATACATAAATACATTTGCTTACATACAATAAACACAAACAAAGCAAAAAAAAACATAAGAACTATATACAGTGAGCACCAAAATAAATCGCACTAATGTGAATACTTTATATATATAAATAATATGCATACGTAAGAAATGTATTGAAATTTTCAGACAAGTTTTTTACAGCTTTTGCAAAGACAAATTATATTTTTCATTTAAACTTTGAATGTATTAATTCTTGTTACATAATTTCAAATAGAGTTTTAATACAAACAATTTCTTTTTAGCAAGACATATTATCAAAGGAACTTCCGTGTAATAAGTTCTAATAACACAATTTCTTTTCACTTTTTGCAATTTTCGAATAATTTTCAATGTATTTTCGCAAAGCTGGTAAAACAAACTCACTTCTTATTTTAAAAATTTTTTCTAATAATTTCAAAATTAACATACAAAAACGTTTTAGTAAAACAGATGTCTGATTTTGATAATGATAAATTCATTGAACTAATACAACAATTTTATAACATAAAAAAAGGGTATTGCAAAACCGTCCAGTTTCAACTAATAAAAACAAAATAACTGAATATATACATAGATTTATTAATTGAAACGTATAATTCAATATTGCAATATACCGAAATAAACTCTGTGAAAGTATCGTCTATTGATAGAATCCCACTTATTTATAAAATAGAACATTGTCGTGAACTTTTGGTGAAATGTTTTGGAAAACTCAATTGTAAGATAAAAATTCCTAAGGATATAAAATCTTTTGAACTTGTTAGTAAAGACGTATTAACAGACATAGAAAGTGATTCAGAATACAGTGAGGCAGAATTGGTATCTGACGGTGAGGATAAAAATTATTTGACAGATAGTGTCCCAGAACATAGTGTTATTTCATTAGTTACAGGAAAGAAGAATATTTCAAAGGAAAATAGCAAAATGGCAACGATTGAGCAAAAGAGATCTTACATAAGTATGTGCTCATCTATTATCAGGGATAACTATGATGGCAACCCTTTAGGATTAGATTCGTTTTTAGATAAAGTTAGCCTTATTGAAAGTCTTACAGAAGACAATCTAGCACCTGTTTTTCTATGTTTTATTAAAGCTAAACTTGAAGGAAAAGCCAGAGAAGTGTTACCAGATACCGTTCAAACGGTGAACGAGATTAAACTTGCTTTAAAGAGCAGGATAAGACCGGATAACTCGAAGGTTATTGCAGGAAAAATATCTGCTTTAAGTGTAAAAAATAATAACTATACAGATTTTTCTAAACAGGCAGAAGAGCTAGCGGATGCACTAGAACGCTCATTAGTAATGGAGGGAATGACGAGAAATAAGGCCCATGAAATGGCAATTGACCAGACTATTACCGTGTGTCGCTCGAACGCGAAATCGGACTTAGTAAAATCAATTATTGCATCGAGCACTTTTTCGGACCCAAAAGAAGTTGTGGCAAAACTTGTTATTGAGCAATCGAATGAAACAAAAGAGCATCAGGTTCTTTCGTTTAGACCAAACAATCCAGATTTTAGAAGAGCATCGAGTCGACCCCAAAACCTTAATCTCCCTAACAATAATAACTTTTATCGTAACGGAAACTTTCGTGGTCCAAATTTTAATTCAGGAAGCAATCATTGCAGTAGAAACTTTAGTAATTCTCGTAATAGCTACCGTCATAATAATTCCTATCGCGGCAATAATCGTCATAATAATTCCTATCGCGGCAATAATCGGGGAAACGGTCCAAGTCGTTACAACAATCAAAGGGCTTCTGTTAGGTATTTAAACGAGAAAGCCCCTCAACAAAACGTATTGCCGGGGGAAGAAAACTTAAGCTAAATTCAACACAGACATTTAAATCAGTAAGCAGTCTAAATCCTAACTACTCAGACTTCATAAAATTAAATTTGTTTAATTCCAATCAGAAATACACTTTCCTTGTGGATTCACAAGCTGATATTTCATTAATAAAGGCATCATGTTTAGAACCTAGCGTTAAATTAAATGAAAAACAGAAAATAAATATCACCGGCATAACAACATCAGCAGTTTCAACTTTAGGTACAATATACACTCCTCTATTTATTTCAAATTTTTCAATTCCTCAAACATTCCACGTAGTAAGCAATGATTTCAATATACCATCAAACGGAATACTTGGCAAAGATTTCCTGAGGAACAACAAATGCAAGATCGATTACGAAAAAATGTCTTTATCTATTTTTATTCATAATACAAGATTAAAAGTACCAATGTTACAAGGAACAGCTAGTTCTTCATGCATTATTCCTCCTAGATGTGAAGTTTATAGAATATTCAGATTACGTAATGTTAGAGAACCATTGTTTGTTGATTGTCAAGAAATTACAAAAGGAGTTTTCATTGGCAAAGGTATTATTGACTCGAGAAATCCAGTTTTACGTGTTATCAATACGACTAACGAAATAAAACATATTAGATGTGATGACATCAAAACGCAATTGCTAAAAAATTTTTATGTATATTCTATCAATGAATGCAAAACTGATGACAAACGCTTTTCAGAATTGAGATCTGTACTTAAGGAACAAATGCCCGAACACGTTACGAATGAGTTAATGCCAATATGTGAACAATACTCAGATATTTTTGCACTTAAAACTGACAAAATGACAATAACGAATTTTTATGAACAGCGACTACGGCTTACTGATTCTACACCTGTCTACATTAAGAATTACAGACTTGCTTATAAAAAGAGAGACGAAATTAATACACAAGTTGAAAAGCTGTTAGAAAATGATTTGATTGAACCTAGTAATTCAAATTATAATAGCCCATTAATATTGGTACCTAAGAAAAGTTCAAATGATAAAAAGTCCTATAGAATGTGCGTTGATTACAGAGGTGTAAACAAGAAATTAATTGCGGACAAGTTCCCACTACCACGAATTGACGATATTTTGGATAATTTAGGACGCGCGAAATACTTCTCGACTATCGATTTATTCTCAGGTTTCCACCAAATACCCTTGCACTCGGACTCACGTGACATTACTTCGTTTAGCACAGATCGGGGAACCTTTCGTTGGAAAGTGTTACCATTCGGACTTAATGTCGCACCGAATTCTTTTGCGCGGATGATGAGCATCGCATTTTGAGGTCTAGCACCGAATAAAGCATTTCTTTATATAGATGATGTGATCATTATTGGTTGTAGTAAGCAACATCATATCCGAAATTTAAAAGATGTATTTGAGATTTTACGGACACATAACCTGAAAATAAATCCGTACAAATGTAATTTTTTTCGACCAGAGGTCACATTTCTTGGTCATAAATGCTCGGCGGATGGCATTCTACCTGATGATTCGAAGACAAATATCATAGAGAACTACCCAACGCCTACAGATAAGGACGCAGTCAGGAGATCCGTTGGATTTGCAAATTATTATAGGAAATTTATACCTAATTTTGCAACTTTAGGCGCACCTTTGAACCATATTACTAGGAAAAACATACAATTTAACTGGACTGAGCAATGCCAAAACTCATTTAATAAATTAAAACAGGCCTTATTATCTCCGAGAATATTACAGTACCCTGACTTTACCAAACCTTTCCTATTAACTGTCGACGCTTCAAAGACTGGTTGTGGCGCGATTCTCAGTCAGAACATCGACGGCAATGATTTACCTATTTCTTTCGCTTCAAAAGCATTTACTCTGCCAGAGCAGAAAAAACCAATAATAGAGCTTGAGCTGTTAGCCATTTACTTTGCTGTAATTCATTTCAGACCATATATATATGGCACATCTTTCACAATACGATCGGATCACCGTCCGTTAGTATATCTTTTTAATATAAAGGACCCATCTTCCAAATTGACGCGAATTAGAATAGACCTGTCAGAATATTCTTTCGTAGTTGAATACATTAAAGGAAAGGAAAACGTAGGAGCTGATGCTTTATCTAGGATCACAATTGATGACTTGAAGAATATAAACAAAAATGTATTTGCAATGAACACTCGAGCAATGTCAAGAAAAACTTGCAAAGTCGACAAAAGTAGCCCAACAGACTTGAGAGACGATTTTCAATTAAAAATATATGATAAATTCTCACACAGCTTTGATGAAAAAGTTGGCAAAATTAGAACAGAATTATTTTACATTAATAATAAATTGACAAAAATGCGCATAAATATGTTTAAAAATTTTAAGAAAGTACTAGCACTTGATTTTGAAATTGCTAACGAAACAATTCGTTACGACGATATGCTTTCGAGGCTACAACGCGAAGCCGGCAATCACAACATTTTCAAGGCAGAATGGCCAAAAAACGACCAATTTTTCTCAGTTTGCTCAATCCAAGTCTTAAAAAATCATGGTGTTAAAGTTTTGAGAGATTTAGAAATTATTTTGACAGAACCTACGGAAATAATAACTAAGAAAGATGACAAACAGAAGTTAATGCAACTATATCACAGCGATCCAATCCTAGGCGGGCACTGTGGTCAGAAAAAGTTGTATGCGAAACTTCGTACGAAATATTATTGGAAGAGAATGACCAAAGATATAGCCACATTTGTTAAAGCTTGTCGATAATGTAATTTAAATAAGGTTAGACCGGGAAATACTGAAGAACTAGTTTTGACCCCTACACCAGCTAAGGCATTTGACATCGTCGTATTAGACACAATAGGACCCCTACCACAATCTGCATATGGCAATAGATATGCCGTAACGATAATGTGTGACTTATCAAAATATTTAGTCAGTATCGCAGTACCGGACAAATCAGCCCAAACTATAGCTCGTGCAATATTTGAGAGTTTTATATTAATTTATGGTAGAATGAGTATTATAAAATCCGATCAAGGAACCGAGTTTAAGAATGAGATATTCCAGGAATTGTGTAAAATGCTAAAGGTACAACTAAATTTTTCTAGCTCATATCACCACCAAACTGCAGGTACAGTGGAACGAAACCATCGTGTATTTAATGAGTATATTCGAGCATTCTTAAAGGAGAATTTATCTGACTGGGACACCTATCTCAAATATTTTACCTTTTACCATAATACTACTTCAAGTACTGTGTTTGACAACAAATTAACACCTTTCGAATTAGTTTTTGGAAGAAACGCTACAATGCCAAATGAGATGAAAGGTAACATTGAACCACTATACAATTTAGACAATTATAGTAAAGAAATTAGATACAGATTACAAAAATCTAACTCACTCGCCAGACAACTAATCGAAAAACACAAACAGTGTAATAAAGAATATTATGATAGATTTTCCAATCCCATAAACCTAAGAGTTAGGGATAATGTTCTATTAAAAAAGGAACCATATGACAAACACAATAATGTTTATGATGGTCCATTTACTATAACAGAGATAGACGGTGTAAATGTAACAATTTATGATAACGCA
This sequence comes from Lypha dubia, assembly GCA_947311025.1. NCBI lineage: Eukaryota > Metazoa > Arthropoda > Insecta > Diptera > Tachinidae > Lypha > Lypha dubia. Next base: position 75,660,380 of record OX371260.1, read on the forward strand.
ACTAAGAAAAAGAAAACCGTTCATAAAAATAGAATACGGAAGTACTAGAGAATATAAAAACGAGGAATGAGATTGATTAAAACATATACACGATGCATAGCAATGTAAAAATAAAAATTGGAATGTAAGAAACTTGACCAACAAAATCAATTTAAACAATATTTTTGACAAATTAAGCAATAATAAAAGCAATTTACAATTAATTTGAAAACAATCTATGCACATAATAACAAACTATTTACTTAAAATAGAAACAACATTCGAAAAATTTTACAAACCTTCTCTAAAAATAATTACAAATATTGGAAAACAAAAAGAAAAATTTTAAAACATATATATTTCCTTTTGAATGATTTCAATTAAAAAAAAAATAAAACATTAATATAACAATTAGAACAAAATTTTTTTTTAAATTTAAGTTAACCTTGATGAGACAAGGCAGGCTGAACAATTGGAGGAAGGCGCTTCCTGGTGGGCCTTTGGCTCACCAGTCGAAGGGGTGGTGTCTGGTGGGCACTATCCCCTAATCCCAATTGTTTCGCTGTGTTTTTAATAAACGTGACATTTTTTTTTTCATATAAAAAAAACAAAATTTGTAAACGAATTTTTTTATATATTCATATTTGAAATGTTACAATAACTTTATTAATAACTAATAATAATAACATGTTATGAAAAAAAAAACATGAAAACATGAAAAAAAAAAACATAAAATTTATTTAAACTATAAATTCGTTTATTTAAAAACAAAACCTTTAAATAAAAATTTTTTTAATATTTTCGCAATTAAATCTACTAAAAATAATACATTATATATATTAATAAACTAAATTTGTAGAAATTGAAAACAAATAATATGAACAAAAGCACTTTGTTAGATATGCACATATATAGAATATAACAAAACTTTATATATAATAACAAATACCCAAAATTTAAATTAAATCTATTCATATATTTATGTAAAAACAGAACTTGAGAAAAATATAAATTTATACCTGCAAAATCAAACATTTAACATTAAAAATATTTTTAGATACTTACACACATAAAAAAAAAATCAATCAAACTTTGTAGAAAATTAAAACAAAATATAAATTCTTTTTCTTTTATATATTGTTGGAAAATGCTGAATCTAACGAGACTGATCACCTCGGTTTGATTCAACATTTTTTTTATAAAAAGGGAGGTGCATAGGTAGATGGCCAATGCTTATGTTTCCAAACTTTAAAAACAAAATACAAATACTTTAAAATTATAAATATTTTCAAATAGAAAAAAACTAACATATCAACATTTTTAATAATATAAATATTTTTAAAACAAAAACGAATATAAATATTTCTCTATTGTAAGTTATAATTAGTTTATATTTTTCTTTAAAAGAAGGGAGGTGTAGTGGCAGCACTGTCGGCCTACTACCTCTTCTACTTACTTACTACTATTTAAGCAACTAAGTATGGAATTAGCGAGTAAGTAAAATGAATTAAATAAAAACACTAGCGGTACTCAGTGTTTGGTGCGTTTTTGATTGCAAATATTTGCTATTGCAATAGTTTTGTCATTGATAGTGAACGTTATTTTCAAGCAACTTTGCAACGCTAGATGCAAATTAGGTAACAGCTGATACACACAATTATTGAACGTGAAAATTTTCAATTATATTTTGATTATTTTGTAAAAATTGTTTTAAAATGCCACGAAAGAGTGCCAAGGAAAATATTATCGAAGCATTAGTAGAAGAAGTAGCCCAGGAGATAGTTCTGAGCACAGGTAAATATGTATATGTACAAAGATAGCGATAGTATATAACTTTTTGATTCTTTAATGCCAGAAATGTTAAGTGATGACGATGACTGTGAAGAAGTTTTGGATGAGTTTGAGGAAAATATATATATGGCAATGTGCTTTCGCCGCGTAATTTTTGATCCAGTTTCAATATCTCCTACTTGGCGAAACAACGTCCCTAGATGACAGCAGATTTAAGCAAATGCTAAGGGTTAGCAGAGAGCAGTTTGCAGAGCTCGTATGCATAATAAAGGATGCCAAAGATTTTAATGGGCCTCATTCATGTATTCAGTGGAACTACAGCTGGCTGTTGTGCTCTTCCGTTTGGGTTCTGCTGAAGAAAGCGCAGCATATAGGAAGATAGGGTCATTATTTGGAATCGGAGGTGGTGGAACAATATGCGCTATCACAAGCAGAATTTTTACTGTTCTGCTACCTTTGAAATCAAAATATATATACTGGCCAAATGAAACTGAGCGTACTGAAATTGTATCTGATACTGATGAGCTTCCATTTTGCATTGGTTATATAGATGGGAGAGAAATAAAATAAGTGGAAGCTCCTATAGTTGATTCTGTACAATATTTTTCTAGAAGTCGATAATATTCTATAAAAGCGCAAGTTGTATGCGACCATGAACTACGAATTCGGCATGTTGTAGTTGGACATCCTGGAAGCTAGCACGATGCTCGATTATATCGGCACAGCTCGCTTTTAAAAAAAATGATGAGTATTTTTCTACTCAAGAATGGATCGCAGGAGACTCAGCATACTCACTTTCCACAACTTTAATAACGCCTTACAGAAGTAACGCAAAGCAGCTTGATAGAAACTCACGAATTGAGTTCAATTTAAGACACAGTCGTTATCGAGTTCGTGTAGAACATTGCTTTGGTCTTCTGAAAGAGAGATTTGGAAGCCTTAAAGAGCTAAGAATGCGTTTAGCAAACAAAGAAAGCCATCAGCAATGTTGTGAATGGTTTGTAGTTTGTTGTATACTGCATATTATAAACAATGATGGAACTTGCTTACAAAACAATTGCGTAGAAAACACAGTAGAAGAGGAATCACAAGGAGCCGAAGAAATTGCTGCAAATATTGCTGGAGAAATAAAAAGACAAGCCATTTTTTCTCTAATAAAATAATAAATTTTTAATTCAATTAAACAAAATAGAATATTTCATAATAATGAAATATTTTAATATTCTAAAATCATAAAAAACTGATTAAATAATCAGAATATTTGTGAAAGCAGTCTTTCAATTAACGAAAATACTCATTAATCAAATATTCTGGTTATCCAAATTTGAATAAATTTATTCAAAACTATAAAAAAGAATATTATAATAAAAAAAATAAAACAAAGTAATACAAATACAAAAATACACTAAAGGAAAAGGAAGAAGTTAAATTATTCAATTATAATTAATTAATTAATTTTGATTTTGAATACTCAATATAATTAAATAACGATGCTTTAAATAATATCTTAAAATATCAATGAAAAGTAGGTTAAAAAGAAATTAACAAAATTTCATTCAAGTAAAATATAATTAAATTAAAATTTAAAAGAAGAAATTTTAATGCTGTGTAATTGTTCTTATATGCGACAGAAATGAAATAACAAAAACAACTACACACATACATATTATTATGGTTTATTTTTGTATTTCATTTCAATCTCATATCTTCTTATTCGTTAATCCTTTTCCATTTCCAAAATTTTTAGTCGTTCATCTCTTTCCATTTCTCGTGTTTTAAGTAGTAATTCTTGTTTTTTTCAATTCTAATTCCGCTTTGGTTTTCTCTTCCTTTAATTCTATCTTTTTTCCATTAAACTCCACTTCATTCTGATGTTTTTCCTTTTCCCATTCGAACTTTAGTTCAAAAAGAGAAGGACGCTCAGCTTGAAAAGCGGCAAGGTAAGCTGCTGAAGATTTTGGGGCGCAATTTTTAATTTTTTCTGCAAATTCTTTTGCTTTTTTTGGCACTTCTGTTGACTTGGGGGTTTCATCTGCAAGAAATCCTGTTCTTTGTGGGTCATCTGCGATGCTAACATCAACTTCGCAGGGATCAAAAATAACACAATTTAGATTATCGACAGTTGCATCTTCTTCAAAATTTGTTGGGCTTAATGATTCGTCCATTGTTATAATTTCCCCAGTATCCAAAATGTTGTAAGTCAGATCACTTTGCCTTTTTTCACCAAAGATTTTATTTAATTGTTGGTAATGACGACACATTTGCAGAACGTTGGCTTTAATTAAAAAAATATGTACGTATTTACGGATACAAAATGTTTTACTTCAAACAAACGACCTAAATGCTTACCAATCACACTTGAAGTTCCCAAATCGCTTTCCAAGAGTCCTGCCCCAGTAGAACTACGCCAATCATTGGCCTTTTTATAACATGCCATAAGGTATCGCACCTTCCACCTTATAATATCCCATGTTGCATTGATACCGCTTTTATCAATCAATTTTTTGTAAAATATTTGAGCTGTTGGTGCCTGAATAATAAAGAAATTATTTGTGAACAAATACGCATGTTGGTTTTTTTTATAGACTTACCTCTATATTTTCTGCATCCTCCAAATAATCTAGAACAATTTTTGTTTCTTCTGGTGACCACTTTTTGTTTGGTTTTCCTCTCTTTATTTTTTTATTAGTCATTGTTGTCTCCATGGTTTTGATTTTGTTTGACGATTATAAAATTATTGTTTAATTTCAGCTGTTCGTCTATCAGAGATGCAAACGCAATACACGTAGCAAAAAAAAAGCTACACATATTTAGTATTGCGTAGCCGCAATGATGTAGCAAGTGCAAATTTGTGTGATTTGTTGTTGGATTGCAAAAAAAAGCTACGGTATTTTGCATTTACACTTTCGCAAGACCATTTGCACCAAACACTGAGTACCGCTACTCTTAACATACCACTCAGCAAGTGCAGTTGTGTTCATTTATATTACAGTGCTATATTCGGCTGTGCCGAATCTTATATACTCTTCACCAATGCATATACATATATGTGATTCGCAGAATATAATAAGCCTGTATATCCTTGTTATATAAATATAATATTTCAAACAATATAAAAAGTAAGTTAAAACTGCATACTTGGACACACTTTCATATTTTCTTCAGAGCTATATACTTATGTGACAGCGTTCTCCAATGGGCAGAATAGAATAGATAATTCCTCCCAATAAACAATAAAAAAATACTAATTGAAAATATAAATACTTTTTTATGATTTTTTTTTTTTTTGGAAAATGTACCTACCTACTCTGTGCAAATTATTCGAGAAATATTTGTAAATGAAATATGTAGAAATACGTAGCTATTATACATATTAGGTACATATGTATGTACTTATATTATCCAATCAGCCTAACAGAACGTATCAGTTTATCGATTTCGAGAAGGCTAAAACAATATTCATTGTTCTAACGTAGGGCTATTTTAAATAGTAATTATGTAAGTTCTTTATTCTTCGTTATTGACCTATTACATAGGTACTTATGTATGTACATACATATCAAAAAACACCTCATAAAAGGAAAAGTTATTTTACTGGTGACAAAATACTTTTTAGCGACGGCTTATTTCACTTATGTGAATATATATATGTATGTATATATATATGTATAAAATAACCTGTTTATTATTTTCAAATATAGTTACAAGCCTATGTACATATATTTCAATTTTTAAAATGAAAAACAAATTGACAAATATACAACATTTTAAAAGATAAATACAAAAGCATTTTTAACATACATATAAATACATCAGAGTATATTTGTAATCATCAGTGTGCGACATTTTTTTCCACAGAGTTTACTTGTCTGGTACGTATGTATAGTGTTCTAAAAACGATTTGTGTGCATACATACATATTTATGTTTATAATGTGCTTTGGTGAAAAAAAAAATTAAATTTTTTATGTGTGTAGAATATTGCTTGGTATGTAAAAGCAACTAACGATTTGAGTCTGCTGATCTTTCAAAAGCAAATGCCTTGTATTTTTATACACACATGCTTAGATGTGTGACAAAAAGGGGTTTGTACGAAAAAATACGTTGAGTTATTATTAAGTTAATATACACAAAGAACTAACCAGCCTCAGTAGCACGATGGGTCGTGTGTTGAATTATTGTCTCTGACACATATTCAATGCGCTTAACCCCGTATTCAATACTACTGAGGCACCTAGTGTATTTATAAATTTATTTCTGCAATGAATATATATATATCTTCATTTATTTGTATATATATCCATTTCAGAATCGATATTTTTATTTTTGCTGATATTCAATACGAAGCATCCTTAGAAAAATCCCTACATTTTACTTTAAGAAACAATTCTCTAGCTCTTCTAGTGTCTTCAGAAAATGGATTTCACGTACAGACAGACGGACAGTCGGACCGACGGACAGACGGACAGGGCTCAGTTAACTTCCCTATCTATAAGGATCCAGAATATATATACTATATGGACCTCATATAAATATTGTGGAAATAACACACGTAATGACAAACCTATAAATACCCTTACCATTTTCGGTGAAGGGTATTAAAAGAATAATTTGCAAATAATATTAATTAGTTTCAAAAATAGAAAAAAAAAGGCTAAGAAAATAACTCCTATAAGTGGAAAGAGATGTACATAGTACATATGCGCATACCTATGTATCAAAAAACCTGTGTATAAGGTACAGTTTCATATACATACATACATATATTTATGTATACGTAAAAATAAAAATACATACCTATATACTACATCCATAGCGAAAAAAAAATCAACGGTCCAAAATCTACATACATATACATATATACATACGTTAAAAATAAAAATACACACCTATATACACACTTATCACCGGTCCAAAACCTTGATGGAAATTATTACATATACATAAGTATATATACATCGGATAAACAACACCATTGTACATACATACTTAGGCACTTATTATACGAAAGTAAAAAGAATATTTAAAAATACTTACTTATGCTCATTGATCAAAGCACATATGTACATACATACATATGTACGTACCTGCAAACACAAGTACATAAAGTATACATACATACACACGTTCATACATACATACATAACTAAAAATTTGAATTTATACACACTATACACACATACATAAGTATGTATATAAAATTTTTTTAAGAAAATTTATTTAAGAAAACAAAATCCAAATATACATACATACATACCTGCTTACATACATAGTTTATGCATTTATTTTATAAACATTACCACAAATATACTTGCATGAATTTACTTCTCTTTCGTTGTTATTAAATTCACCAAATTTGAATTTGTCTCCTATCAGCGTTGTCAACTTGGTGCGTTTCGCACCTTTTTTGGTGCTTTTCTAAATGTTTTGTGCGAAAAATATCTGAGTTGGTGCTTAGTGCGCTTTTTTTTTTAATTTTGGTGCGTTTTTTTAATTTTGGGTGGCTCCAAATCATATTAAACACAGTTTTTTGTTTCAGGATGAGAAAAAAGAATTTTGTGCAAAAAATACAACTGTTTCAATACCATTTCATTCAATTGTGTACAATTTTTACATTCAATTTTACAGACCATAATAAGAGAAACCATTAATGATGTTTAAGAGGTACCAAAACACATTTATAAAAACCGTTAAACCGTCTTGTTGTTATAAATAATTTGTAACATTTCATTACAAGAAAATTGTTGTCCCTTTTAGATTTTCAGAGTACATAATTGTTTTTTTCGTAAAAGTTGTTGTCAAGTCTGTTAAAGAGCTTAGCAAAAACAAAGTATTCTTGAGACTTGCGATCATTGTTCGTTTTTTATAAAATGCGTAAAAGTTTATATAAAGGGTTGTAACACTAAAATTAATAAAATTTATATTTACTAAAAGAAATTTTTAAAGTTAGTGTCAATAATTGAGTCTACAAAAGATACGCGAATTACAAAAAGATTTGGGAATCATAATGTGAATTTAAGCAATGGATTCGGCATTGACCAAATAATAACACAAAAGCAAGATGCTTTTATTGCAAATGTGACATCACTCCTAAATATCCACCCTTGTTGGGCATGCTGGAACACGGAAACACATTGTAGCTTTAAGCCCATTTAGCTACAACCGAAATCAACAACCAACATTATACAAAATGTTTTATCCCATTAAAAACACCCTTAGCAGTACAATTTGAATCCGATGTCGAAATATTATCTAGTATTGAAAAAGGGTGGATAATGATTCACTTCATGCAATGGCACAATATTGTATCAACATTAGAATTTTGGACTAAAGTTAAATGTTGTAAAGGCGCAAAATTAATTCAATAAAAATTTTCAATAAAAAAATCTGAACTTAGTGCGTTTTTCGTTAAATGGCGCGTTTTTTCTCCATTTTGGTGCCTTTTGAAATTTCAAAGTTGACAACGCTGGCAGTGAGTTAAAAAATCTCACCAAATAACTCTTAAGCAAAAAAAAAAAAAAAAAATTTAAAAAGATGTTCTCTTAAAATCAACAAAGTCGGAAACTTCAGTACTAATGGGATATTTTTTGTTTTTTAATATTTGCACATACTGTTCTTAGTAAAGTAATTCCAATCTTTATTTGATTTGAACAACTGGAATATATACTAAAACACATGTAAGGTCTATTTTTCATAAACAAATAAAATATTATAAGTGCGAAGAAAGTTTCTGGTTTCTGGTCAGTAAATTCAATACAAAATTCAATAATTTGGAACAATTTTCTTTAAAAGGAAAGAAAACGAAAAGAATATACATATATGTATATGAGATTGATACAAGTAAACAAAATACATGAAAATATATTTTGTTTAAGTAAATTGTAATAAATCAGCTTTCCGGCTCTGATCAACAAAAAGCACATACTGCACATACAGTGTTGCCGCTGCGCATTTTCCTATCATTCCCTTAAAGAAAACTATTTAGGCCACTAATTCTTTTTCTTTCACATTCTATTTAAAATTATGTTAACATTCTTTGTTTAAGTAAAGTTCACAAGAATTGTATCACATTTGACAATTGGTTTCATCGAAGAAATGAATAAAATCTTTAAATACAAGAATATCCCGGTTATTTGGTAGATCGCACATATTTTCTAATTAAAAATTAATTAATTTCACGTAAGGGTTACCATTAATTTACGGTTTTGTAATATGATTAAAACAATTTAGTTATTCTGGTGCTCTTTAGGGAGCTCTCAATTTATTGTGGAGGATTTGATGATGAGAAGAGTTTAAGAAAATAATTAATAGTGCCGGCGCTTAAGAACGCCACTGGCAAATAAAAGTAAAAGGCAGATGAATGCCAGTATGAATTAGTAATGCCGATTGAAGGCAAAGTATTAATTGATTGCTTAAACTAATTAACATTGGCTTATATACTAATTATGAGAATAATTCTTAGGGGGTACCTTAACATAAGAGTAAAAGAATAGAAATATATATTATTGTTGGGTAAGTATATTTAGCTTCCAACTATTTATGTATGGCATGTGTTCAACAGTTTTAAAGTTCAACGAGTGCATACTTAAAATCAACAGATACTTTGTGTAGCTTATATCTACAATCAAACAAATACAGTTAATAAATGTGATTCATTTAAGTGCATTGTGCTGCTGCACTTAATTAGCTGTACAAGTGTCAAATTACCGACACACACAAAATATCTTGCTTGCAGTTTGTCAATGCTTGCATGTTGCGGTACTATTGAATCGCAATGCATACCACACACTGTTGGCCACATGCTACACCTCCATCCTTTACAAGAATGTTCATATATCGTTAGTTTTATGGACATTCTTTTACAATTAGTTTTTAATTAGCCTAAGTATAAGTGTAATATAAAATTTATTTTGTTTTTAAAGAAAAGAAAAAAAATTATAATATTTAGATGTACATATATTCTAATTTTATATTAGTTCGGCCAAACAATACTATTAAATGTTAGTTATTATTAAACATCTTAAGTCTATTTTTATGAACTATTTGTTGTTTATTTGTTTTCTTATCTTCTATGGTAACATTATTTCTTAAATCTATTTTTTTTTATTTTATACGGACCCTTATATTGATTTTCCAATTTATGCCCTGAATTGTTCCTAAGTAAAACTAAATCTCCTATTTTAAAATTATGTTCTAAAATATTCTTATCGTAATTTAATTTTTGTTTTATTTTATTTATGAGCTAGTTCTAACCTATATTTTGCCTCTTTGGCATAGTTATCCACATTATATAGTGGCGTCACACTATCTATTTTAGCAAATTGCCTAAAATTGTTTGGTAATTTTGAAAATACTAACTCATAAGGACAGTAGTTATGCACCGTTGACGGTGTTGTATTAAAACAGTATGTGTAATACTTTAACCATTCGTCCCAGTCGGTTTTGTCCACAGATATATAAGAACGAACATATTCGTTAAAAGTTCTATGACTTCTTTCTATTGTTCCTAGTGTTTGATGGTGATGTGCCGTGGAAGTTATATTTTCAATTTTTAGTAGTGTGCATACATAGTTCCGTCAGTATAGAATTTTTGTACTCTGTTCCCATGTCCGAAATGAACGTTTTCATTGGACCATAGGTTAATACAAAATTTTCAAATATCGCTTTTGCGATTGTTCTTGCAGATTTATCTGGTGTTGGTATTGTCACCAAATATTTAGTAAGATCACATATTAAAGTAATTGCATACTCATTTCCATTAATTGATTTTGGAAATGGCCCTATTGTATCTACATACACCATGTCGAATGCTTTTTCTGGTGTTTCTGTTATAGTCATAGGACTTTTATTATGGCTTATTATTTTTGATTTCTGGCATTTATTACATAATTTCACATATTTTGTTACATCTTTTATCATATTTTTCCAATAGTAATACCTCTTTATTTTTTCTAATGTTCTATATATTCCACAATGTCCTCCTTCTATCGGATCATCGTGGTATTTCAGCATTAAATGAAGAATTGCCTTAGCATTCTTATCATTTATATTGGTCACCTCATTAAGTAGCGCTACTTTTAATTTATTTAAATATTTATTGCCCATATTTTTAAATTCATTTATGGAGATAAATTCGAAAATTTTCTCACTGGGTGCCATTTGTAGTGTCTCTACACTAAGTTTACCGGCCACTTTCTCAAGCCTTGGGAAAAATTGTCCTAGGTCAATATTCCCATTAGTAAACAAATCATTTATATTTATATATGTAATAACAGATTTTCCTCGTTTGATGTAACATTTTACGGGAGTAATCTTCAATTTATAGTACTTTCTGACGTAAGTGTTCTTTAGTGGTACATATATATTGGGCTCTTTATCATTATTTTTAATTTTATGCTGAATATTTTCGGTATTACTTTGTTGTTTCTTTTTATATGCCATAGATCTTGTTGTAATTTTCAATATTGTATTAGTTTTTATATTTATGTCTTTTTAATCATTAATCGTTATTCTTGATAACGCGTCCGCAACGTAATTATATTTTCCCCTAAGGTATTCTATAGTAAAATTGTATTCTTCCAAATCCATTCTCATTCTTGTTAATTTTGAACTTGGGTTTTTCATAGAAAATAAATAAGATAATGGTCTGTGATCAGTACGAACAAGGAAATATTTACCATATATGTATGGTCTGAAGTGTGTAATAGCCCAATGTATAGCTGTCAATTCCTGTGCGATTGTGGATTTATTGCTTTCACCTTTGCTAAAAGATTTTGATGCATATGCTATTGGTAATTGCTTTCCATCATATTCCTGTGTCAATACGGCTCCACAAGCTTGTTTGCTTGCGTCTGTTGTTATACAAAATTCTTTTGTGAAATCAGGGTATTGAAGTAGTGTGGGTTTTATCAGAGCTTTTTTCAGGTATTTGAATGCATTGTCACAATCTTTAGTCCACTCAAATTTTACTCCTTTTCTGGACAATTTTGTTAGATGTCTGGAATATTCTGAGAAGTTTTTGATGAATCTTCGATAATAATTACAAAATGCAACGAATCGTTTTGCACTATCCGCATCCTTTGGCGTTGGATAGCTTTCGATAGCTGCGTATTTACTATCATCAGGTAATATTCCTTTGTCTGTACATTTGTGTCCAAGATAAGTGACTTCTGTCCTGAAAAATTAACATTTTTCTGGATGAAGTTTTAAGTTGTGTTTTCTACACAAATCAAATACATCTTTTAAATTTGAAAGCATATGTTTCTCTGAACAACCTAACACCACTAAGTCGTCCATGTACAGGAAAGCCTGGTTTGGTTTTAGACCAGCAAAAGCAAGTGTCATCATTCTTTGAAATGAATTTGGAGCTATTTTTAAACCATACGGTAATCTAGTAAATCTGTATGAGCCATTGTTTATTGAAAATGCTGTCAAGTCCCTAGATTTGTTCTCCAAGCCAATTTGGTGAAAACCTGACATTAAGTCTAAACAAGAAAAGTATTTTGCTAAGCCGAGCTGGTCTAGAATATCGTCTATTCTAGGTAATGGAAACTTATCTGCAATTAGTTTTTTATTTATTTGCCTGTAGTCTATGACAAGTCACCATCTTTTCTTATCGGAATTGGGCAGTGATTTCTTTGGTACGAGTAATATTGGACTGTTGTACTCAGAGTACGAAGGTTCTACAATTTGATCATCTATTAGTTTTTTGACCTGTTTATATATTTCTTCTTTATGTGTATGTGGTATACGATAATTTTTGATGTATACCGGTTCTTTATCTTTTACCCTCAATTTTTGTTCATAGAAATTATTTATTGTTATTTTTTCTGATTCTAAACCGAAAATATCACTGTATGTTGAGCATAATTCTGTTAATGTATTTTTAAATTGTTCCGGGAAATTTTTCTTCAAAATTTTTAGTATTTCTGATTTTCTTGATATATTTTTGCAAGAATTTTCTTTTATTATATCATAATCAGAGATGTTTTCGGTTTTTATGTTACTTTTCTTAATTTTGGCATTAGTGTTATTAGTGTTTAAAAAACGAACGTATGCTTTGTTAGTGTTAACTATTGTGTTTGGAATGAAGACGCCTGGTGCAATTTCTTGATTAGGAATTAGTATTTCACTATTTAAATTGTTAAATTTTATTTTATGTATTATTTCACATCTTGGTGGTAAAGTTATTTCGCTATTATTATTTGTTATTGGTATATTGATTGTGTGTGATATATTAAATGGTCTTAGGATAAGGCAATCATTGTCCCTGTTAAAATCCAACATGCAATTATACTTTTTCATGAAATCCATTCCAATGATTCCATCGCATGGTATTGGAAAGTTATTGTATACCACTTGAAATTTAAGTGGTATTAAAAATTTTTCGAATTTTAGATCAAAAAATATACTTCCCATTGATTTTATATTGCCTTGTCCTATTCCACTAAAAACTGTTGTGTCATTAGTATTTATTTTGTTTAATCTGAAAAATTTTGATTTTATTAGTGAAATGTCAGCACCAGTGTCTACCAAAAGTGTGAGTGTAGTGTCAGTATTATTTATTTGAACATTAATGAAGAAACTTAAGTTGAGGTTTAGATGATATATATTTACCGAATTGGTCTTAGGGGAAATTCGGAGTTTTCCAAATCATTTTGATTTGATTCTGTTGCTCTTATGTAGTTGTTGTTCCTACGATTATTGGTGTATCTTTGATAGTTTCTGTTGTAATTGTCATTATTATTGTAATTGTTATTATTATTGTTATTATTATTATTATTACGTGGGAAATTACTTCTTCCACGGAATCGTGTATTATTGCCACGGAAATTGTTATTGGGTCTGTATTTTTGCCCATAATATAGAATGGCATTTTGTTGACCTGTGGCTTCGGTACAACTATTGACAAATTTGCTGACAGCTTCGTTCATTGTATTAAAGGTTCCTGCTTCCATAATTAGTCTTACTTTGTCTATGGTGCAGTTCTTAGTCATAGCTTTTACAGCATGTTGTGTAGCATATTTATTTGATATTTCTGGTGTTAACCCATCAGAAATGTATGCTCCTTCCAGTGATTTTGTAAGTGTTTCAATTTCACTACAATATTCATTTGCTGTTTTGTTTAATGTTCATTAATTTGGCTGTCAGTACCTCGACTGATTCGCCTTTTACGCTATTTTTTAATTTATTGCTAATGTCAGCTATGGTGTTTTCTGTACTAACAAGGTTTCTTGCATTGCCTTTTAATTTTGTTTTTATGAAGTTTACTGCCAAAGATTCATGATTGCCTTTTATGGAATCAACTAAAGACAGTGAGTCTAGAAATGGCCGTAAATTTTCAGATTTACCATCGAAATCTATAATTAGCCTTGCAGCTGTGTTTAGAAAATCTATTGCTGTTTGTGCCATTATGGATGTGTTTGATGTACAAATTTGTTGCAGATCTATTTTTTCGTGCAATGTTTGTGGTAGTTGTATTTTAATAGTTTTTCTTTCCGCTATCTGTATTACTCTATTCCTTATATCTTGGAAAAATGCTTCGGCTGCTATTTTATGTGAAGGTGTTAATCTTTGATAATTTACGTTTAAAATAACCCTTATTTCTTCTAAATATTGTATAAGTTTTTTATAATGTTTATTAATTGTGTCCTCTTTTATTGGTTTTGATTTTTTTATTTTGATTTCTCTGCAATGTTCTAGGATGTCTAACCAGTCCATGTGAAAATTTAATACTTTGTCTAGATCAGTTGCTCTGCTTAGATATTGCTTCCTTAGGGATCTTTTATGTAACAAGTAAATTTTTAATAGAAGACTTACTGTGTTTATTACCACCAATATTAATAGTAGTGTCCATAACGAGCCTATGTGTTCTGTATGGTCAATAATTTCTAAATTATTTACTACGTTAGCGTTTGGTTTTTCTATTTTGGATTGCGGTTTTCCCATTTTAATCTTATTTCTACGTATTTTGACAATATAAGTGACCGTTTACATTGAATTATTTGTATGGAATATCAATTTGCTTTATTTAAAATTTAGTTTTGAATTTAATTATTTTTGATTAAGTTTAATTTTATTTTTACTTATTATGAAGGTTATAAAAGTTAGTTAGTTAGTTTTTTTTTTTTTTTTTTTTTTTTTTTAATTTAGCTTTAATAAGCAAATATGTTCAGCATAAATTATTTATAATCCCTTAACTCATACGGTATAACTTTTTAGAACTGAATAAATTATTCTATTTGTATGAATAATCAGATAAACGTGAATAATAATAATAATAATAGTAGTAGTAATAAAAGATATGTATGTATGATTTTCTTGCTGTCGCTGAGTTCGGTTAGCGTTCCATTAGTTATTGTTATATTGACGCCTTTTGGCCAGGCGCTTCCACCTCAGTGTTTTTTTTTTTTTTTGGCTTAAACACTCTTCTGACGGAGACTTGGCTGTCCGTCAGGTTCCGTTTGGTGCTAATTTTAAAGCACTTTGTAATCCAGGACTGGCAGGATCGCCATGTAATATGATTAAAACAATTTAGTTATTCTGGTGCTCTCTAGGGAGCTCTCAATTTATTGTGGAGGATTTGATGATGAGAAGAGTTTAAGAAAATAATTAATAGTGCCGGCACTTAAGAACGCCACTGGCAAATAAAAGTAAAAGGCAGATGAATGCCAGTATGAATTAGTAATGCCGATTGAAGGCAAAGTATTAATTGATTGCTTAAACTAATTAACATTGGCTTATATACTAATTATGAGAATAATTCTTAGGGGGTACCTTAATATAAGAGTAAAAGAATAGAAATATATATTATTGTTGGGTAAGCATATTTAGCTTCCAACTATTTATGTACGGCATGTGTTCAACAGTTTTAAAGTTCAACGAGTGCATACTTAAAAGCAACAGATACTTTGTGTAGCTTATATCTACAATCAAACAAATACAGTTAATAAATGTGATTCATTTAAGTGCATTGTGCTGCTGCACTTAATTAACTGTACAAGTGTCAAATTACCGACACACACAAAATATCTTGCTTGCAGTTTGTCAATGCTTGCATGTTGCGGTACTATTGAATCGCAATGCATACCACACACTGTTGGCCACATGCTACAGTTTATCGGGCAAAAGTGCGAAAACCGGGTATCTCAAGTTACACACACTTTACCAATTTTAAATTAATTTATGAAGAAAAAGGTCTATTAAAGAATCAGATCGAATTATTTAAAAATACTTCTAAAAATCTCATAAATTAACTCAGCTCTCAATTAAGAAATATAATAGGCTAAATACAGTCTAGTCAGAGTTGGGCAAAATACATGGTTTGCGGTATTTAAAATACAAAATACAAAATACTTGCTGATCATGTATTTAAAATACAAAATACTTTCAGGTTATGTATTTAAAATACAAAATACTTCCACGTCATGTATGTATTTAAAATACAAAATACGTATTTGTATTTCAAATACGTATTTCAAATACGTATTTCAAATACTGCCCAACGCTGAAGATGTATTCACTTTACAGGTGGTGTTACTAACACAGGCTCACACAATTCTTGCTAGTGAGAGGCACGTACATACATACGTTGAAAATTGTTCGCCCTTATGTTGACTCCCAATGCAAAAAGAACCATGCTATTTTTTTTATTGTTAAACTTGTTGTCGTAAAAGTACTACCTGCAAAATAAAATCGCATTGTGAAAAAATGCTTTAGAGTTGACAGCTGAATTGCGTTGATGCCAACTCTAAGAATTTGTATAGTTACGTTTTTTAGCGATTCTAGTTTTTGGTTATTGGTTTGACGCATGATACATTAAGGATAATCACGATGGGTAGTGCAAACGATGCAAATGTGTGCAAATATACACACATTTGCACAACATAACAACAAAATGTATGTATTTGCAATTTGCTTAATTTTGCTTCGTTTGGACTAAAAAAAACCATGAGCAAAGATAGTAGTGCATATTTTATCAATTGCAAACGAAAATAAACTATAACTTGTGACATACAGAGTATCATATTTTTATGTTTAGAAAAAGAAAATTTAATTTTGTAACTAATTTTAATTTAATTTAAAAAGTTTTAGTCTTCTTTTTTTAATTTATTAGTAAATAATAAATTTATGCATTTGTAACTTGACATCTAAGGTCAGTGTTGCCAGAATTTTTGATGGGCTGCCACATTTTTGTGAACAAAATTACATTCTCTTCACAAAAATGCAATAAATTTAAAAGTACGCTCACGAAGTACACTAATATGGACAGCAAATTTGCAAAATGCATATTTGCACAATCACCATCGTGATTACCCTTATTATAAATAGATCAAAATGCAAACAACCATCACCGCACTATCCTACACAGTCGCGCGATTTGCAAAATATGACATGTGTGCTAAAAATGTATAGTAGTGTGGACTAAAAATGCAACTGTGTGACAGATTTTTTTGGCAAGTCGTGCGATTTGTAAAATTTTATGAAAATTTTCATAAAATGATAGTTTTCATGCGATCAGAGGAGTATTTATTGTCAACCAGATGTTTTGGCATCAGATTTCTATGATAGTGTGGCACCTAAAACACCACTTTGAAACGATTTTTTAAAGTCGGTCAGATTTTTGCAAGATTTTCCTGTGAATGAATCGTACGATTGTGTAGGATAGTGAAGCATGGCCTTAAACTGACAAAATATATTTTGTTAACTATGTTTTTAAAATACAAAATACTGCCATTTTTTGTATGTATTTAAAATACAAAATACAAACTACTTCTATTTATTGTATGTATTTAAAATACAAAATACAAAATACTTGCAGGACATGTATTTAAAATACAAAATACTTTCAGGTTATGTATTTAAAATACAAATACAAAATACGTATTTGTATTTTCAAATACATGCATTTCAAATACTGCCCAGCCCTGAGTCTAGTAGAACTCCAAATTCTTAAATATCTATAAATTTCTAACTTCTCACTAACGGCTTAATACTTAGCAAAAAGAGTTTAGAATATATTATCTGTATATTATCTTTATATAACTAAAGATAACATATTTAGTATCGGGTGTTTTTTTTAGAGGTATAGAACTTCGAATTGAAATAAAACACAAGAAAATCGTTTTAATGTCCATCAATTTGGCTTTATTGGAAGGATATTTTTATGCAATTAATGTTTAAATATGATTACGGGCATGTGGCCGCCGCGGCTGGCTCGAATAAAGCCAATTCTACAGGTCCAATTTTCAACCACTTTTTCGAGCATATGGGGCCGTATGTTGGCAATAACGCCACGAATGTTGGCTTCCAAGTCCCCTAACGTTTCTGGTTTGTTGGCGTAGACGAGCGACTTCACATATCCCCAAAGAAAATAATCCAATGGTGTTAAATCACACGATCTTGGTGGCCAATTGACAGGTCCATTCCGCGAAATTATGCGCTCATCGAATGTTTCCTTCAATAAATCGATTGTGACGTGCGCTGTGTGGCATGTAGCGCCGTCTTGTTGGAACCACAACTCATCCACATTCATGCCATCCAATTCGGGAACAAAATAGTCGGTTATCATGGCTCTATACCGGTCTCCATTAACGATAACTGACTCTCCAGCATTATTTTGGAAGAAGTATGGCCCAATGACTCCACCAGCCCATAGAGCACACCAAACAGTCAGTTTTTGTGGATGTAATGGCGTCTCAAGGGTCTCATGTGGATTCTCTTCACTCCAAATGCGGCAATTTTGATTGTTGACGTAGCCATTCAACCAAAAATGAGCCTCATCACTGAACAAAATTTTGCGGGTAAGCTTCGCGAACTGAACCATTATTTTCGAAATAAATTTGCACGATTTGCAAGCGTTGTTCTTTTGTCAACCTGTTCATGATGAAATGGCAAACCAAACTAAATATTAATAACTTGACAGCTGACAAAATGGCCGCCAGTTAAAAAAGTGATGCCAACTTAAAGTTCTATACCTCAATAAAAAACACCCATTACTAACCCATTAGCCCCTTTCTAAAAAGATAATATAGATAAAAGAATCAGCAATCCCCAAATTCTCATAAAAGTCTTGCTAAATTTCACTACCTGAAAGTTTGCAGTAAAAAATTTGTAAATTCTCAGACAAAATCTGTCACTTTGCGTGTTTACCATAATTTGTGCAAACAAACGCAAATAGTAAAATACAGATAATACATCTATTGAAAGCGGTGGTTACAATTTGGAGGAATAGTTGTGAGCTGTCTGTAGTTTTGTTTATTAAAACTAGAATAAAGTCTAGTGCTATTTCATAGCCCCTAATATACTTAAACAAAACCAGGGAGTTTCACGCTCTGAATTTAAACACTCAATAAAAATATCAGTGTGGCCTCGAGTACGTAAACTACGTATCGGGTCAATTGCATTCACTACGCTATCTTTTTCCTTGCTTTAACTAGAGCGTGTATCTAGTGCTGTTCTCCAACAGCCCCTTCTCAAGCAAAGGAAAAAAGAAAGATAAAAAAGTAACCCTTTAGCTCTTGAATAGGAGATTATAGATATTGCAAATTCTCAACAACCCCAGAGTCATATAAATCCAGTACCTCACATCTCATATCAGTATGCCTTCCAAATCACGAAGATCGATCGCGTCTGCCAAAGAGCACTTTGGCTTTGATTATAGTCAAATAATGTCAGTGTGCAAAAGGTTCGACGCTACCCCTACGGAGGAGTACACTGACACCATCCTTGAAGTTCTGTTGAGAGACTTAGACTCATGTTGGTATAAGTTAAAGCTTTCTCATGAGGAAGTTATGTTCTCCAAAGATACAGGAATCACTCAGGAAATAAAAGAAGAAGTAAAACAAAAATTTGAAAATTGTAGGACTTCATATTACGATTGTTCCGCGAGAATACTAGACCTTGCGAGAATAATAGTCCAGGAGAATCCGCGTGTTCCAAGGTTTCAGTCCACGTCTCGTTACTTAAGTTTCCAGCAAGCACCCAGCCGCACTTTCGTTCAGCACGATACTAGTGACTGTATTAAGCTCCCTCCCTGCGATACGGAGGTGTTCCATGGCAGCTACGAACAATGGCCCTCATTTCGTGATATGATCACGGCAGTGTACATAAATCACTCCAAACTCACCCCGGTCACGAAATTGTATCATCTTCGTAATAAAACGAAAGGTGAAGCAGGCGCCATTGTCAAAAGATACACTCTTTCAAACGACAATTTTGAACTCGCATGGGAAGCGTTAAGAACTCGTTACGAGAACAAAAGGGTTCTCGTAGATAACCAAATCAAAATATTATTTGATATCCCATCTGCGAAAATTGAAGACAGCGAATCAATAAGAAAAATTCAATCGTCGGTTAATGATTCGCTCGCTACTCTAAAAACACTTGGGGTACAGGTAGAGAGCTGGGATCCGATTCTCATTCGGTTAATTTCCACAAAGCTTCCAGATACAACCCTAGCTCTGTGGGAGCAGTCTCTCGCATCTCCTCGTGACCTGCCAAAGTGGACGCAAATGTCACAATTTCTTGTTGACAGATATGAGGCTGTAGAACGCCTCGCAAGCATAATAACCTCAAAAGATTGCTTTTCGCTTACAAAAACTCCAAAAAATAATATTCGGACATATACGTCTCAAGAAAATTTAAGTACATCTTGCAAACTATGCAAAGCAAATCATGCTTTAAGGACATGTCCTATGTTCAAGGCGTTCAATGTACAACAAAGAGTTGATTTTGTATTTCAGAATAAAGTTTGTAATAATTGCCTAGCCTCTTCTCACTTAAAAGCGAATTGCAACAGTAAATATACTTTCTCCAATGCAAAAAACACCATCACACTGCAACATATATGAAACAAAAGCCTCACATCTCATCTCAAAATACAACCAACTTGTATAATAAAGATATAGCTAATGAGCAACACAAAACAGATAAAAAATACAGCGCACACGTTTGTCAAACGGTAGAAAAAAGTAGCATGAATGAAATTCCACATTGTTCAAAGCAGTTTCAAGCTAATTGTGCTATAAACAGTGAAAACATTTTATTACGCACCGCATTGGCTCAAATTGAGCATAGAGGTGAGCTGTTTACTGTCCGAGCGCTGATTGATCCAGGATCCCAGCGAACATTTTTGACAGAAAAGATTTGCAATCGGCTACAACTGCCTTGCCAATCTGCTCATTTTGAAATCATTGGTATTGGGGGCCAAAAGCAGTCCTCAAACAAAGAGTGTGAATTTGTTCTGTACGCGAAAAGACACAATTTGAGAATTCCCGTCAAGGCAATTGTATTGCCAAAGGTCACTAAGCGACCCCCCGCTTACAGTTTAGAAATTACCGACTCAAAAGAATTATCTGAACTAGATCTCGCTGACCCAACTTTCAACAAAGCTTCTCAAATTGACTTAATTCTAGGAAATGATTACGAACATTTCCTCTATATAGAAGGCATAAAGAAAATGTTTGTGGCAACACATCTGCGTACAACACAATTTTCGGTTGGGTTCTCAGCGGACCAATAAAAACCCAGACACTTCAATCGTTTACAACCTCAGTTGTGACGTCAGATAATATTGAGCTCAACAATATTTTAAAAACTTTTTGGGAGCAAGAATAAATTCCTGTAGCGCGATCAAAATCCCCAGAGGATGAATTTTGTGAAAGACTGTATAGTCAGACAACAGTGCGCAATAAGGATGGTAGATACATAGTACGTCTACAATTCAAGGATGAGTTTCCCGAAAAAGTCTTCCTGGGGTCTTCAAGATACATAGCACTAGCTCAATACTCAAGAATGAAAAAAAAACACTTTCAAAAGATTCTGAGCTTAAGGGCCAATATAACTCTGTGTTAAATGAGTACATAACTCTCGACCACATGGAGGAAACTACAGCAGAAGAAATAATCTCTCATGGTAAATATGGCTCTTATTATTTACCGCATCAAGCTGTTGTTCGCCCGGAACACAAAACGACGAAAGTAAGAGTCGTTTTTATTGCATCTAGAAAATCAAAATCTCAATTTTCTCTAAATGATGTGCTTCACACCGGCCCTATACTACAAAATGAATTAATAACCATAATTCTAAATTGGAGAAAATACAAATTCGTTTTCAGTGGCGACATTCAAAAAATGTATCGCCAAATACTAGTACACGAGGCTGATAGACCCTTCCAACGAATTCTATTTCAACCGCAGTCTGATGGCCCCATTCACGACTTTCAACTGAAAACAGTAACATTGGGTGTAGGTTGTGCCCCATATCTTGCGATTCGAACCCTTTTACAGCTAGCTTCTGATTCCGAATCCATGTTCCCTCAAGCAGCTTCAATTCTACGCACAGAAACGTATGTTGACGACATACTTTCTGGCGGACACTCCATAGAAGAAGCTCGTGGTGCTTAGGCTGAACTTATAAATGTGTTAAATTCAGCCGGCTTACCACTAAAAAAGATTACGGCAAATGATTCTCAGTTACCCGCACACTTACAAAAGGAAGATCTTTATGATCTAGATTTTCTGCGTTTCTACGATACAAGCACTACCAAAACTCTTGGTATTAGGTGGAATGCTCTTACAGACTCCCTTAACTATGACTTAGTCCCAATTGATCAATCCGCAAAAATAACAAAGCGTCAAATTCTATCATCGGTAGCGAAACTGTTTGATCCCGCAGGATAGCTAGCACCCATTATCATACGCGCAAAAATACTAATGCAGCAGCTATGGTTGGAAGGGCTGGATTGGGATGAAGAAGTTTCATCAGAGTCATTGCAATGTTGGAATAATCTTGTACAAGATCTCTCTCAGGCAGATACAATTTCGATACCTCGTTGGGTGCAGTACACATCCTCAGATAAAATTCAAATACATTCTAAATCAGCCTACTGTGCGACAGTGTACATTCGATGTGAGAATAATAATCACAACACATTTACAAACTTGTTTGTAGCCAAAAGTAAGGTAGCGCCCATACAAACAGTTTGCCTTCCACGCTTAGAGCTCAATGGCGCAGTCCTACTGGCAAAGCTAATAAAATATGTCACTGTGTCTCTCAATCTCAAGCCTATTGAAGTAAACCTATGGACTGATTCGTCCATAGTTCTAGGCTGGCTTTCAAAGCCCCCTTCTTCATCGGAAACTTAGGTAGCTAACAGAATTTCCTTAATTCATAGTTTAGTGTCAATCTCAACTTGGCGACATGTTCCCACTGATGATAACCCGGCAGATCTGGGAACTCGTGGCTGCAGGCCACAAGATCTCACACATAATTCTCTCTGGTGGCATGGACCTTCATGGTTGCACAAACCCTCAACAGAATGGCCCAAACGAAACCCTCTAGTTCCACCAAAGGTCTCTCTGGAAGTGCTCTCGCTTTTTGTTGATGTGAAAACTGAAGATGTTCTGAGTAGGTTTTCATCTTATACAAAAGCACTGCGTGTCATCTGTTATGTTTTCAGATTTTTAATCGATGTTTAAAATCAATAAGGACAGATGTCAATGTCAATATGTCAGACATGTTGACTCAAAAAGAAATGATATTTGTGAAATATCGATTAATTATGCTCGCACAAAAAGGGTTTTATGAGGAGGAATATAAATGTTTAGAAAACTCACAAGCTATTCATAACAAAATAGCACTAAGAACTTTGAATCCATTTCTAGATGCAAACTGAATACTAAGAGTAAATGGTAGATTAGTGCAATCGTCATTACCATATAACGAGCGCTATCCCATCATTCTACCAGGCAACTCCCGATTTTGCCAATTATACTTAGCCCATTTACATCAATTTTTGTTCCATGCTGAATGTAGCCAAATCTGCCGCATGGTACAAAATGAATTTTTCATATTCAGGCTCAAGCCCCGGATTAAGAAAATAATAAGAAACTGTAAGACATGCATTATTTACAGGCAACAACCGTGCACTCAAATAATGGCACCCTTACCGCCAGATCGATGTAATTTTTCACTTCCTTTTCAAATTACAGGTGTAGATTTTGCCGGCCCATTTGAGCTGAAAACCTCCCCCCTAAGAAAAGCGCCCACGGTCAAAGGATATGTTTGTGTATTTGTATGTTTCAGTACAAAGGTAATACATCTAGAACTCTGTTCAGATTTATCCTCAGCTGCGTTTCAAGCCGCATTTTTTCGCTTCGTTGGGAGGCGGGGGCTCCCCCAAAGGGTAGTCTCAGATAACGGAAGAAATTTCCTAGGCGCAAGCAAAGCACTCGAACGAGAATTTACCACGTTAGTAAATAAATAATCCACAGACGTAGCACAAAAGTATCTCTCGAATGGGTTTGAATGGATTTATTCCACCCCATGCGCCTCACATGGGCGGCTTATGGGAAGCAGCCGTTAAAAGTTTTAAATTTCATTTTAAGCGAGTGGCAGGGGCTCAAAGGTTTACTTATGAGGAATTTAGTACTATTTTAACTCGAATTGAAGGTGTACTGAACTCTCGCCCAATCTCGGCTCTGTCAGAAGATCCTGCAGATCTAACAGCCCTGACTCCTGGCCATTTCTTAAGAGGCGCCCCTTTAACAGCTTTTCTCGAACAAGAGTTTAAAACTATGTCCTTTATTAATAGATGGGAAAAGCTAAAAGCGATCCACCATCAGTTTGCTATACGATGGAAGGAGGATTACTTGAAATCACTACATAAGCGCTACAAGTGGAAGAATTCAACCCCAAATCTTCAGGTCGGAGACCTAGTGGTCGTGATAGATGATTTACAACCGCCGCATCATCAAACGTCCAATCGTCAAACTCTGCCATCTGCCTGTGTTAGATGAAAATTCTAACTAACAGACAATTTAAGTCTTTCAATTAGCAACATCTACTTACTCTAGTTATTTCATTCACCTAACACTTTCAGTACAATATCATTTCAATCACCCATTAACAGCCATTTTAAACGCGCCAATTTCCCTTAATATCACTGTTTTATGTTTACTACTTTCTTCTTTTAACACTAGGAACAACAGAAGAATCACGGCCACACGCCCAGAATCAAAGGCACATCGCAAACCATAACGGCGGGATCCAGAGACATACGAGTGTGTTTTATGCAAAAGGTTTCACGGCTTACGGCTCTGTGCCAAATTTCTTAGGATGTCAATCCAGAAGAGGGATAATGTTGTGCAGAAACACAATTGTGAGAACTGCCTAGCAAAAACACATGATTTGAGAGCCTGCCCATCCACCAATACGTGCAGGCACTGCGACAAGTATCACCACACCCTGTTGCACCAAAAACCATAACGGCCCAGGGCACACCAGCGACTTGGACCCAAACAAAAGGAGCCACGTAAGAACAAGAGCAAACGGGTTTCCTCAGAGGCAAAATTAGTCAACCAGCAATCATCACCGTCAACATCGGATTCGTCATCAACTAGGGTGGCTGCAACGCCAGACACAAAAGTCATCTTAGAAGCCATTCGATCTTTGGCTCAAGTGCTTTGTGCCACCGAGGCACATAACAACAACGTCTAAAGTTGAGGCGGGGCCATGTCCAAAGTAACTTTGGAAAATAACAAATACAAGACCGACAACAACAACAGCATCAACAAAACAGCAAAACATAGTTTAAAAATGAATTTTTACATAATTATAAAACTTTTCAACACTAGAATGTATAAAATAAAAACCTTTGTAAACCCTAGCTTAAAAAGTACTAAAACGAAGTGAGTCGGGTTAAAGTCGAGTTTTCTTAAATTATAAAACTGAATCTAAAATCAGTTACCCTTTGAACATCAATCTATTCACTTGAAGTTCTCTAAAAGCATAATTTACATAACTATACCTACAAATTATAATTTACTTATACCTACAATTTATAATTTACTTATATCAACAAATTAAAATTACTTATATACGGGTCCCTAAAAAAGTTCTAAGTAAACTACATAAATTGTTAATTATATTACGAACTACATACATACAATTATACAACATTTATTAATATAAAATTTGAACTAAAATCATTGTAAGCTAAAAAACTTACCTACCCTGGAATAAAAAGGAATTTATTATAAATCATACATATTTATTGGCGACTCATCTTTTCTTTACCCTGCCAATCTACAAATTACATACGTTGCAAGAAGCAATTGTATTCACTATTTTAGAATCTTTCCATACCTGTTTGAATTTTGTTATCACTTATTTTACTTACTTCATCTACAATTTTTTGCATGTTGGTCACCTTGTCATTTATTGTTTTTTTATTTGTTTGTACAGCTAAGCTGACAAGTTTACTAATGGGTGCTATTGTTGTTGTGTCCTAATCAATATTTAACATATACGGGTAGCATGATCACGCGAGTAGTTATGTTTTGTGTAAAATTTAGGTTTTTTTTTAAATAATTTTTTTTTGTTGCCGTCATCACCAAACAAAGTTAAATAAACATTCCTACTGCTTGTAGGTTTATTGTTGTGCTTTTTTTTTTTTTTTTTTTTTTTGTGTTCACTATATGAGTTTGTGTATGCAAGTATTTATATATTTACACATAAGCAAAAAATAACATAAAACCAGTAAAATAACTGTTTAATAAATGTTTTGTTTTTATATTTAGTTAGTGATTTTTACTTTTAATAATTTTTAATATTCAGTTGCGACAACTATAAAAACGCGTCTGTACACTGCAATAGTTGAAAATGAATTGATACGTCGCAAATTTTCGCAATTGTCCCTATTATTTACTTAAAAATATTTTGGCGAAACTGCAGCCACAAGACATTTTTTTAATTTAAATTATAAAATGTATGTTGATAAAAAATTAAATATTTCTTTAAATATGATATATGTATGTCAATCACATGCAGATACATACTTAAAATTTGTTTACGCCCTCAAAAATTACATCAAAAGATATGTTGGGACATAAAATCGATCCAAATTTCTCAGATGTAAGTCGATTTTAAAAAGCGATTAACTTTTCAAATCGATCGATTTCCATCACATACCTGAATATAAAAATTTACTCTTTTAAAATCAAAAGACTGTAACCTTAAAAATGTAGAAGATAAATTTTTAACATAAAATTTGGTCAAAAAACTAGAAGCATTATTTAGAATATAAATTATTTAAAGTAAGTTCTTAAGGAGGAAGCTAAAGGAAAATAAAGTTTTTTAAAAAATTTTAATTTTAAAAAAAGCAGTAGTAATTAAATTAAGTTAAGCATACGAAAACCATCACACTGCAGTAATCTTTTTCAGAAAACGTTTTTTTGAACAAATGATTATCAGTGCTGTCGCATAACGCTGCAAGTATGGCAACATTATAATTACTGTAACAATAGTTTGCAGACCTGTTGCAAAGTTTATTGCATTTACCTTGTGACCTATAATAACATTAAACATTGATACAAAACAACAACACACATAATAAGTAAATACATATGTGTTGTTGTGTGTTTACTTTTGTTTCTACAACTTGAAATCATATGAAGAACATAACCGATACAAGTAACTACCGCTGCTTTTTGTTCGATACTGAGTGGGTATCGATACTTTTGCACCGATACCGCAACAAGTAAAAGTATCGATACCTTTCATCCCTAAATCCGATTAAAAGAGAGTTACTAAAATTTAATTGTTTTCATGTAAAATTTATGTACAAAGTTTAACTTTTTTTAGAAAAACAGTAAACAAAGTTCGGTGGGTTTTTTTTAAATATTTTGTAATATCTTTTAATTATATATACCTATTTAATAAAATTTTTTGTAGCATGCTATTATTTTTATTTATGGAATTTTTTTTATTAATCTCATTAATGCATTAGCCATTTCATTTTTCTGCTAATCTGCCATTATATTAATTAAAATTAAAAATTAATGAGATATTATTATTATTAGGCTTAAGTTCAGTTTTATTGAATTAATGAAAATAAATGAGCGTTTGTTGAATATTAGTAGTGAGCAATCAGAAATGGCGAATGTCGTACTAACCAAAAATTGTTTCAACATATAAAAGTGAAATAAAAAGGAATTATAACAATTCTCGTATTCTTTGTTGTGGAAAACTGGGTTAAATAACTGATTTTCTTTCCCAATTAGTATTCACTTTACATAAAATGTAAATGTAAAAAACTGATACGTTCTGCTAGTCTGATTGGCTATACTAATGTTTTTCAAAATAAAAACTCTTAGTAATTAAAATTTTCATTAATTCAAGAAAATTGAACTTAAACCTAATAATAATAATTTCTCATTTATACAATAATACAGTTCGAATAATAATTACGTTTTTTCGTAATAATAATATAAAAACATGTATCTTACCTTCCAATTCTCCGCATATGACGCATTTACGACGACCCATGTGTAATTTTCTTAGCCAATTGAAGTACTGCGGCCATTTTAATCGCAAATTCTAATATAACGAGTAAATAAAAACAATATGCACATTTAAATAATAATTATGATCATATATTTCGATGCTAAAAACATGTGACAGATTAAAAAAAATATGTATGTAAGTAGGTATGTAAACCCTGTAGACCAACATGCTATTACGGTGGATTCAGCCATTTTGTACTGAGAATTTTTTGCAGCACAATTCACTCATTTCGAACAAATTGTCTGGAAAAACAAAGTTACCATTTCGTAGGGTTACTGGCTTGCCACATGGAACAAAAACTTTGTTCGTGAAAAATGATAAAAAAAAACATCTGGATTAATTTTAAAAATAAACTGCACAATAGTTTTGCTTTGCTAATTAATAATGTGGGATATGTTCTTTTTAACGAAACATGAAAAGTTATTAAGATTTAATTAAAATAATACAAACTTATTCTGTGCCCCATTTATTACTTTTTACGCTATATATTGTTTTTAAATGTATTTTTAGTTGGCCAAAGTTATGCATTTGATTAAGCGAGCACAAAATAGAAACCACATAGTGTATGTTTAGAGGCAAAGCCGCTGTATGTGTGGTATGTGTGAGTTGCACAGTACCGCCAACTGTGACAAAACTAAATGTGATCATTCTTTAAGCGATCTTAATTATACTCCCGCTCAGTCTACCTCATTTTTAAAGTATCCGCAGTTAGTTAAACCCGCCACAAGCTATAGTCAACATACAAACGTCTTGAAGCCTAACACAGCTTATAAAACGAAAACAGCAAAAGAAGTTTCCGGCTTTAGTTTTAGTCGTATCGAAGCTTAACAGAGAGCTTAATACAAAGAGTAAAAACCTTTACTGTCAACGTGTCCTGAATGATGCAGGAAATGTTAAAAATGCAGTCTACATTGCTGCAGGCTGTATTAAACAAATCACGAACTTAAAGATTTGAATTTAAAATGCAAATGGCATAAGCAAATATAAAACCAAAATTAAATTTTCTAATGGGTAATTTGTTTATCTTATGCTCATTTCAGAGACTCATTTGGCGCCTCGAAGCTATTTTAAAATTAGTTACAATTTCTACGACACCAAGGAACCTCGATGTAGAGCTTGTGGGTGGCTCAGGAATTTAAATAAAAACGAGAATTAAACACTACTTATTAAATGATTTATGTGAAGAATATTTTCAGGCAATAAATATTTGTATTGAAAATTATAATTAAAAAGAATACACTGTTTAATCTGAAACATAACTTTATTCATTTTTTATACAATTAGTACATGTATTGTGATTTAGTTTATTTCGTTGTTAAACACCTCTGTTAGGATCTAAACTTTACTCCTGGTGCTAGTAACTTTGTGTTATAGGGATATCTATTTGGATTCTAACGAGTGAATTCCTAGCGGTTCGGTTAAGCTTTGCCTTTACCATCTATGTATATATTTACTCGATGTATTTACTTGTTCTTTAAATCTCAACGAATATGAACGCCATTTTTGCGTATTTTAAAGGTAATATTTTGAAATAAACAATCAGAATTTTCTGAATTTAATATACGAAATTAATTGTGTTTTATTTGATATAATATTTCTGTTCACGTTTTGCCACTAACATTTGGTCCTATCGAACCGGATATATTTTTTGGAGTTACACTCATATACATACAAAGGTATTGATCTTCTTTTTTTGTCACTTTAAGGATTTGCATCTTTTTCATCGAAAATTCCACAAATATTTTGGTCATCGACATCGTATTTTTTGTGTGAGAAATAAATTATAAAAGGTGCGTAAAATAAATTTTATATTTCATTTAATCTTTAAAAGTGATAAGAGAAGAAAAGTACAAAGCACAAAGCACAAAGTAAAAAGAAATATATATGTACATAACACATATATACATATGCATATTGTTCATATCCATAGTAAAAATCGCTAAATTATTGTACATATGTATTCAATTATTGTACAGTGTATACCATGTCAAACTGATACATATATTGAGCTATCGCTAAAAACACTGATCTATATTGAATTGTAGACTTAATTTAACACTATCTAAAGTTTTCTCATTTTTATAAAAATTCTGTTCGCTCACAAAATCATTGCTCAGTTTTTGCCTTTCTTTTGTCATTGAATACAAGATACATAAAACTTGTAATTATTGGCTACAAATACATATATGTACATACATACGATTAATTGTCTTTGTACATTTCATCATAATTTTTTATCTACATTTGCTAATAAATAACATATTTTTTTGTAAAGAGCAAAATCAACATTTGATGTTTCATTATAATAAAGAAGAAATCGATACATATAATCTATTGGAGTTTACTTGAAACTAACTTTCGCAAAGTACACGTGGATTTTTGGACATCCACGTCAACACATACATATATATAAATATATATATACAAACCATTGTGATTGATCGTGGTGCAACCCGTGTACATATCTGTTTTTGGCGTTTGTTTTGATTTTCGGTCGGTACGAAAAAATACTTCGGTGCGTTTTGATTTCGTGGACGGACAAATTAAAGTAAAATTTTTTAAGATTTTTTGTAAAATAGTTAATAATTATTACTGAGAGTGAGATTAAATTATCAATAAAATAATAATAATTGAAGAACATAAAAATATAAGTGTGAGTGTATACATAAATAAATAAGTGCGATTTTTTTTAATCTAAATTTGCAAGTAGAAAAAACTTGGTGTTTTTTTATTTACTTTGTTGATTGCTTTTTCCAACCTGTCACCCTACTGTCGGTCACTTTGACTATCGCATTGTGTTTTCATTGATAGTTTTCCACAAAATAAATTTTAATAAAATGTCTGTCGCTTTAAAGAAATTCACACGAGCATCGGATGCCCTCATTAAATTTGGATCAAATTTTAATGATTGTCTTGAGGTCTGCCTTACCGTGTACACTTTAGATGTTCAACGTGAAGAATTAAAGAAATTGTGGGAAAATGTCAAGGAAGTGTACGATATATGGTTTATAGCAATAAAGCGGACACTGAAGATATAAATGTTGCGGATTCAAAATATCAGAAAACATAAACGGCATATATTAATTGTTTGTCTTCAATTAATTAAAAAGCCAATATTATAGAAACAAAAAATCCTAAACTAAATGAGTCTTCAGTGGGAAACTCGCACTCGAAACACTCAGAACATAATTTAACGCTGGCTCCTTGTGATGTACAAACATTTGAAGGAGATTATGTATCATGGCCGGCGTTTAGAGATTTATTTACGGCCATATATGTAAATAGTTCACGTCTCAGTAATATAGAACGTCTTTGTTATTTGATTCGTAAAACCGCCGGTGAAGCAAATGATATCGTGTCGAAGTGTGTTGAGTAATAAAGGATTTGACATAGCCTGGCGTAACCTTAAGGAGGCATATGAGAATCCTCGTATGTTGGTTAACAAGCAGCTAAAATTATTATATAGCCTTCCCTCAATTGATAAGGAATCTAATGCCGGTCTCAAAACTTTGCAACGGAGTATAAATAATTGCCTTTCATCGCTTTCGGTATACAGCATTTCCACAGAACATTGGGATCCAATTTTAATTTTTATATGTATTCAGCGTTTGCCTACGTCTATTGTTAACTTATGGGAGCAAAGTGTTCGTCAAAAATCGGTGTTGTCTGCGTGGAAAGATTTTGACGCCTTTCTGGCGAAAAGGATTCAAACATTATTTTATTTATTTATTAAATTCCTTGGATAATAATACTAAGTCTTATAATTACAATGCAGGATTATTTTGTGTAATAGGTTCGCCAACATAATTAAATTTAAGATAAAACAAGAAATTTATACAAATAATTTAAAATTGCATATAAAACAATAATAATATTAAATAAAAGTTTTACAAAGTAAGGGCATATGTAAGTATGTAAAAAACATTTAATCTAATGAAAATAATTAAGAAGAAATTTTTTAAAATTTGTTGCGTTGCTATTAATTTGTTGATAATGTGGAAGAGAATTCCAAAGACTAATAGCATGTAAAAAGAACTGCCATTCAGAAATATGGCATTGATATTTAGGGATTATAATATTTTTGCCTCTTAAAGATCTGGCAAATCTAATCTTCTG
The DNA here is from genome assembly GCA_947311025.1 of Lypha dubia. NCBI lineage: Eukaryota > Metazoa > Arthropoda > Insecta > Diptera > Tachinidae > Lypha > Lypha dubia. The sequence goes on from OX371260.1 coordinate 75,692,611, forward strand.
GAATAGATATTCAGGCTTTTGTTTGTATATAATTTTGTGGAGTAAAATTAATGTTCTTATCTTTAGGAGATTTTCAAATAATACATCATTAGAATGTGTTCATGATCTCAAAGATTCACAGCCATCGATGAAAACAACGGGGCAAAAGCTTAAGGCTCACGTTGTTAATTCTACTTCGGCCTCATGCGCTTTATGGCGCAGTTCGAGACAATTTTTGAGAAATTGTCAGCGGTTTAAGAATTTTTCAATTTCGGAAAGATTTTCAACGGTGAAGATATTTCATTGTTGTATAAACTCCTTATCCTGCAAACATGAAGAAAAGAATTGTAAAAGTTCTTTTAATTGCATTACCTGTAATAAAAGGCATCATACTTTGCTTCATAGGGGCGGAGGTAATTCAGAAGGTGCGACCGGGGATAATTCTGCTGCTGTGTCTGGTAATATGACCCAGAATACACATGTGAATCCTTCGCTACCGTCTACATCGAGTGGAATATATAATAGCAATACTACTCGACAAGTTCTCCATGTCTCTCAGAACAGAAAGGTGCTTCTGGGAACAGCTTTGGTAAATATTATACACCAGGGTATGACGTACCCTGCTCGAGCCTTCCTTGACCCAGCTTCAGAGTCGCCTTTTATCTGTGAACATTTATAAAATCGTTTGAAACTGGTAACACATTCGACGAATGTCCAAGTTTCAATTCTAAATGAAATTAATCGAGATATTTTCGGAACTTTGGTGGCTCAGCGAACTCTATTTGGATGGATCGTTACGGGATCAATTCAAGAGTCACGAGTTCAAGTATATTCGTTTACAATAGAGGGTTCTGCAGAAGATAGTTTAAATAGGAATCTACTCCGCTTTTGGGAGCTAGAAGAAACCCTTAAAAGAAAAATAGTTTCACCAAGTGATAAATTTTGCGAAGAAGTTTATCGGAAAACTACGCGACGCGCCTCCGACGGCCGATATGTAGTAACGCTACCATTTAAGCCGGAATTTTCTCATTCTATCACTTTGGGCTCTTCAAAACAGAATGTAATGGCACATTTCTTGAGAAATGAGTCCTCCCTTCTGCGGAAACCTACAGTTAAAGAATTATATGACAGTGTACTTAAAGAATATTTAACTCTAAATCATACGAAGCCCGTGTCAAATGATTTTTGCAAATCTTCTATTTCGTGTTATCTAACTCATCATCCAGTAATTAAGCCTGACAGGAAAACCACAAAATTACGTATCGTGTTTAATGCGTCTAATAGGACCTCTAATGGAAATAGTCTAAACGACTATCTTTATTTAATGACGTATTAATTACAGACTGTAACATTTGGTGTTAATAGTGCTCCTTATCTGGCTATAAGGACATTGTTACTGGTAGCAGAGGATTCAGAGGCTGAGTACCCTCTTGCAATTTTGACGACGTACTAACTTGGGCTCACGATATTTCTTCCGCTTTGACAATTCATCAATTAAGAACTGTGTTTTCTTCAGCTAAATTTGAGTTAAGACAGAGGACATCGAATGAAATTAAAATTATTAGTGATTTACCGCCAGGTTATCTGGTTGATTCGAAACTTTTGACTTTTGTAGAATCCAGTAGCTCAAAAACACTGGGTATTCAGTGGAATGCTCAGCTAGATTCGTTTTATTTTAAAGTAGAGCCAATTGCTGAAAAAAAATTATACGAAAAGATAAGTTTTGTCTACGATAGCGAAATTATTTGATCCTGTAAGTTGGTTAGGCCCTGTAATTATTATAGCAAAAATGATTATGCAAAAAATTTGGTTGGAAAATATTGATTGGGATGATTTCTTACTACCCTCGACAGAAAAAGAGTGGAAAAATTTCGTTGGGTTTTATACGGAAGTAAATAGTATTTAAATAAATAAATTTCTGCTGAACTTCATGTTTTTTCTGATGCCTCGGACAAAGGAAACCGCGGGGGGGGGGGTTCGATTTATATCCGTATTGAAGCATTTGGTCAAACTTATGCGCACTTACTGTCTTGCAAAACTAAAGTCGCACCTATTAAATCTATTTCCTTACCACGTTTGGAACTTCGTGGAGCAGTTTTGGCTTCTGAGCTTTTGAAAACAGTAAGTAATGAAATCGATATTCCAATAAAAAAGGTGTATTGTTGGACAGACTCTACTATTGTCCTTTGTTGGTTAAGATAGACACCGAGTAGCTGGACAACGTTTGTGGCACAACTGGTATCATGTTAGGTCGGAAGATAATCCAGCGGATTTAGGAAGTAGAGGACTTTCACCTTCGGATCTGGCGAAAAGTGATCTCTTGTGGTATGGACCCACGTGGCTTAGAGAGCATAAATCAAATTGGAGCATAAAGGATCTTGCCCTCTAGACACTGATGTTGAAGCTAAAACTGTGAAAACTCATGCAATCTCCCTCTTTGTCCTATACAGAAAAGCATCCAATTATTTTGCCATACTCATGTCGTTTTACGGTTCTGTTAGCAGATTTTGTACATGTTATATCGATTCATGGCGGAAATCAGCTGATACTGAGAATTATGCGCATTGAATACTGGGTTCCTCGACTTAAGGTCTTAGTTCAAACGGTAGTCAATCGCTGTAAACGTTGTATTTTAGATAAAAAATAATGGCGGCTCTACCTCCAGAGCGAATGACTTTATATCGGCCTTTTACCACTACTGGTGTGGATTTTGCAGGTCCATTTGATTTCAGAAGTTTTACTGAAAGGTCGTGCCGAATAACAAAAGCTTATATCTGCATCTTTGTATGTCTTGGTACTAAAGCAGTCCATTTAGAAGCAACGACAGACTTGTCGTCAGATGCCTTCTTGGCTGCTTTTCATCGTTTTATTGCTAGACGAGGTTGTCCATTAACGGTATTTTCGGATAATGGAACAAATTTTGTGAGTGCTTCTCGAGAGATTGAGAGAGATTTTGTCACTTTTTTGTAAGAAAGTCAGGCTCGAATGTGTTCAACTTTTGGAGTTCAGGGCCTGTCTTGGCGGTTTATTTCAGCTGGTGCGCCTCATATGGACGGACTTCGGAAGGCTGCTGTCAAAAGCTTTGAACATCATTTTCGTAAAGAGGCTCATCCTGTCAAATATACGTTCGAGGAGCTCTCTACTGTGCTCGCAAGAATAGAAGCGTGCTTAAATTCACGCCCCCGATGTAATATGTCCGATATTCCTGACGAGCCTGTGGCTCTTATCCTGGTCATTTTGTGATAGGTGCCCCAATTCTGGCCCCATCTAAACCATCTATTTATGAGTCAGCAATAAATTTAGTCAATCGATACCGCAAAGTTAAGCCACTTACTCACGATTTCTGTCGCCGATGGAAAGAAGAATATTTACAGAATTTACATAAGTGTTACAAATTGAAGTTTCCAGAGCGAGATTTAACTGTAAATGATTTAGTTGTTATTCGCCATGAGCAACTCTTGCCCACTGCCTGGAAATTAGGACGGGTCGTAAAAACGTATCCAGGTAGTGATGATCAAGTTCGCGTCGCCGACGTTCGCACCCAAAACGGGATTGTAAAAAGACCAATCACTAAATTGGTAATTTTGACCACATAATTGTTTATTATATATATTGTTTCCTAGTATTATGGACGCCTTACCAAATTAGACTACAAGGGATCAATGGGTCGAAACACTACCGAAAAACATCATCATACAGTTCATGGATCTGACCAAAACCATCCCTTAGGGGTTCAGTTTATGCATCTGCGGTAGAAACCATATCTTTTTTATAAATTCAGTATATGGATCTGTTGAAAACCATCCTGCAAGGGTTCAGTTGATGGGTCTGTCGTAAAAACTATTTCTTATTATTGGAAAAAAATATATATATATTTATTATTTAAATATAAACAAAATTGTATCTTGATTTAAGATTCATTGTTTGCATACAACTATGTTATTGCATCATTCAGTTTAAACTCTCGCAGTGTACAGACGCGTTTTATAATCGTCGCAACTGAATATTAAAAAATATCGAAAAAATTCTCTTTCCGAAATTTAATTTCGGCCGAATCACAAAAAACCACATTATCTTTTTTTCTGCTGTATGCTTGATTTTCTTTTCTACAGCTGTTCTTTCTTGATTATAGCATCACTGTTCCAACAAACATCTCTGTACCCACAGTCATCAGCTGTCGGAACGGCCGTACCCAGTAAATACTACAGGGTACACCTGACATAGCTTTGATGCTCTGCTAGTGCATTCGCAGCTTATATATCTTTGGCTTAACAAGTACTCTGCAGTTCATGGGGGTTACTCAGTAATTCGATTCGAAAACTCTTCGAATTTGTATCTTATTTACATTGAAATTCGAATGCATTTCCTTTCAATTCGAAATACAGAGTAGCCCCCCAGCAAAGTTTAGTTTTAGTGTTGCACACACCACAAGTTAAACATCATACAAAAAAAATCGGCTTGATTTGAATTATTTTAAACTACACATTTATTAAACATTTGTCCTAAAAAACATAACCAGTAGTTTTGATTACGGATATTGTCATTTAACTTCGTTTTTATGTTACAAATTAAAGTTAATTATTCTAAAAAAAAGTATTTTTATACAGTTTTAAAAAATGCGAACCTATAATTAAAAAATATTGGAGATAAAGGAAATAAATTATCAGAGTCTTTCTTAGTGTCGATTTTTCGACAAATGTTTAATAAATGATAATGTTGCTTTAGTAATTCACTTAAATATTTCATATTAAAGTCCTGCATGATCTACCTTTCACATAACCATTCTGATGTTTTCATCATAAAATGACCATGTTCGAACACAATTAGCTTTCTAAACACATGTTTGATTTAACTCCGACGCCAGTAAGCAGAAGTTTGTTCATACCATAAACGTTCATTCTGTTTTTTATTAATTGAATATGCTTTTGTGCTCAGGACCACGTGCCTGCGTTTGTGGACATATGAATATGCTCGAAGTTCGTAATAAGAATTTTCAAGTTATTGTATTTAAAAAAAAAGTTTTGCTTTTATATTTGTATGTACATATATTCTGCTTTTTACAATTCTCCTCTCCATACGGTAGTTTGCATACATACCTATAGAAACTACAAAATGAATGTAAGTAAATTTGATTTAATAATATTTATATTATTAGATTTAGTAAATATAAATTACATTTTTGTGAGAAAATATTGTTAGGTTTTGAATCTAACAGCGTGACCCACGATGTCACCCGATATCTCTCGCTTGTAGTTTCAACGACAAACATCTGATTTGCGCCTCACGACAAGTCGATCGACAATGTTCACATTTTTAAGCAAGTGCGTGAGGAAGTAAATAATAAAGATCATGAATGCACCAACAATTTTAAAGAAAATGTTAACATATTTCTAAAAGACGCTGTTATCAAGAATTTAACAATATTTCACAGTTTTTGTTTCCTCAAACACACAAAATACTTAAATTTTCTGGCAATGAAAGACATTTTTTTTTTTGATAATTTTATTATTTATTGATTCTTCAAATATAAATTGAAACATCAATAAGTTGTTAAAATCTTAAATGTAAAAAAAAAATTTTAAATATATGTTTAGTCAATGTTAAACAAAATTTTTTTACTTTCAACGTTTGATTTTTGTTGTTTTACATCTGTCGTGTTCGGCTGAGAGAAAGAGTATCCCTCCTCCTCAGCCGGGTGTGGCTTCTATTATCTAGAATATTGCGCGCAAGTGGATTTGGGTGCAACTCAAGTTTTTTTTATACATTTTTTCGCGTGTTTTTAAAACACATCTAGATCTTTATGAGTTCGAAGATTTCTGACATACCAGGGGGCGGCTGTGATTGTACGTAGAATTTTGTTTTGTCGCCTTTGAATCTTTTCTATATTCGATGCTGAGGCAGTGCCCCATAATTGGATTCCATAGGACCATATTGGTGTCAGGATCGCGTTGTATAATAGAAGCTTACAGTCTAGGCTTAGTATAGAGTTTCTTCCAATAAGCCAATTCATTTAGGTTGCTTTTAATTTCATTTTGTTCATCTTTGCGTATATGTGCGATTTCCAGGTTAAACGACGATCAAGATGAAAGCCTAGATATTTGACTACAGTGTGTTGCGGTATGGTCTCGGTGTTAATTTGTATAGGCGGGCATGTTTCCCTGCTCAAAGTAAAAGTGACGTGTACACATTTCTGCTCATTAACTTTTATTTGCCATAGTTTTAGCAATTTTTCTAATTTGGATATATACCCTTGTAAGTTTCGAGAAGCTTTTACAGGATTTTCATAAACTCTTAGAACAGCTATATCATCTGCAAATGTTGTTGGTAAGTCAGAGGCATATATTAAATAAAGTAAGGGACCGAAGATGCTGCCTTGGGGAACTCCGGCTTCGATCGACAGCGGAGGGCTTAAAAAATTTCCTTCCCTAACTACAAATTTGTGTTCCATTACATAGCTTTTTAAAAGCTTGACGATGTTGGCGGGTAGAATTTGTGTTAATTTGTGGAAAAGACCTTCGTGCCACTTTTTGGAAAACTTGTGCAACATCAATAAAAAGCGCAGAGCAATATTTCTTTTTTTTTTTCAAAAGTGTCTCTAACAACATTCACAAGTCTGTGAGTTTGTTCTATAGTGTTATGCTGTCTGCGAATACATTCATTACTAGTCACTATAGGCATCAGCTTGCTCATGTACAGCTTTTCCAATAGTTTTAATATGTTAAACAATAAACTAATAGGCCGATAGGATTCAACCTTTGTATGATCCTTGCCGTGCTTTCGTATCATAGTAATTAGCGAAACCTTCCATTCATTTGGATAGTTTTCTAGGCGTAGAATACTATTAAAGATGAGTAGTATTATTCTTTTTGCAATATAAGGCAATTCTTGCAGCATTTTGTTGCTTATTCTATCAATACCTGGGGCTTTTTTTGAGTTTAGACTTGTAATGGCCTTTTCAATCTCCACAATATTAAATCTTAGCGGAATTTCTGGTAAAGCGACGACTGGTGGCAGTTCAGTAATATCAGCAGAAATATTTGGAGTAAATACCTTTTCTAAGTGTTTAACAAAAAGAGCACCTTTCTCAGCATCAGTTCTTGCCCAGTCACCATTCGAAGCTTGTAACGGAGGTTTGCATATCACTGGCCTTTTAGGTCCTCTGGCTTCACGCCACAGCGAATAATCTGTTTGTTGTGTTGCATCGAGTTCTTGAAGAAATTTTTGAAGGGAAGCTGTTTTTGCAAAACTTTTCGAAGCTGCTAGGTACATTCCTTAAGTCTTAATTTTAGCTGAGGCGTTGCTATTGTCGTCGATCTCTCCGCTTTTCAGTCAATAGCCTTTCTATATCTTCAAAGAAAATATTGCTAAGTCTTTCTTGTTGATTTGGTCGATTTGAAGAAACATAAAGAGCAGCTTGTTTCACATGTGCTTCAAACAACCTAATTTTCTATGTCAGTAGGTGTTCTCAGCGGCAATCTTTCCGAACAATAAGCACTCTGATATTTTTTGTATTTCAGCCAGTTAATACGTGCAGATGTCATCGGTAAATCATAAGTTGGTATTGCAGTTTTATGAGAGCAAATAGTGACAATTGTAGGATAGTGGTCTGAAGATAAATTCAATGATTCAACTTCAATCATTTCGCTGGGCAAACCTTCCGCTATTCCAAAGTCAATAACATCAGGATTTTTTTGTCGATTTGTTGGCCAATATGTTGGCTGACCACTTGACACTACGTTCAAACCCACTACGTCAAACAAAACTCGTCCCTTAGGAGTGATTAAACGTGAACCCCAGAATGTGTGTTTAGCATTGTAGTCGCCAGCTGCTAGAAAACGGGGGGTGATTGAAAATCTAGGGGCGAATAGACAGATGATATTACAATAATAATAACTTTCAATGCATGTGTTCGTTGCTCGAAGATATTCTTAATAGACTTCATTTAACAGGTAGAGTATTATTCGCGTTTTTATTAGAATTCCCGAGCCAGCACAAGCTCTACCTCGACGATCCTTTGTGTCGTAAAAATTATATCCACTAATTCTTAAATACGTTCGAGACGTCAAATGAGTTTCTGAGATAAGCAAAACATCGATTTGTTTATCCAGAGGAAAATAATATATTTCATTTTTATGTTGGCAGATGCCGTTAGCGTTCCAAAAACAGATTTTTAAGTTCGTGGTTTGTTTAATACAGCCTGCAACAATGAAGACTGCATTTTCAACATTTCCGTCATCATACAGGATATGTTGAGAGTACATGCATTTATTGTTTGTATTAAGCTCTCAATTGAGGCTTCAATACGACTAAAATTAGACCCTGAAGCTTCGTTTACTGGTACCGGTTTTTACGCTGTATTCTGGTTACTTTTTAAAATGTTAGCGTATGAAAATTCACTATTAGGTTGTTTCTGAGCAATAGTCGCGTTTGATTTCAATACGTTTGATTTCAATACGTTTGAATATTTTTGCTGACTAGTAGACGGTTGAGGTAACTGAGGGTCTCTTAAAAGTGTGATAGGCTAAGCGGAAATATTATTTCATTTTTTGTTCGAAGAGCGTTTAAAAAACGAGTAAAGAGGGCAGCCTCTATAGTTGGCAGTGTGATTTCCGTCGCAATTGCATTTTTTTGCATTGGGATCACCTTTTATTTTGTCACAATTAGCGGTACTGCGTAACTCACCACATACAACGCAGACTCTAGGGAACTTGCAATAAGTTTTCGTGTTCCCAAATTCTTGGCAGTTCAGGCATTGGATAGGTCCAGCTTTTTTATGTGGCTGCTCAACTGTAATTCTCCGGTGCAACAAGTACTATTAATCATAAATTGGATGGGATTAATTTTTTTTTATTTTTATGTCACCTGACTGTAACTCGACTCTAAATATAGGGAGAGTTTTTCCCTATTTTTAATGTTGGAAACATTTTTTACTTTGAAGCCACTATTTTCAAAGCCTGACGTTACTACTGTCAGGCCTTTAGTACTCTTTAGTTGATATGTATAAAAGTTTTTATTTTTTAGATTCAAAATCTGAAACTATTTTTCGGTAATTATTTTCATGAGTTACCTGAATTTTTGTCTCGCTGATTTTCCCACGCTTGATTGGAGTTACGTAGAACTCATTTTCTCCAATTAATCAGATTAGGCTTTTTACCAGAAAGCTGGAGTTGTGTTCTCTTAAGTATATCGGTGGTGGTTTACTCGAACTAGTAGTGGTTGTGTCTTCATCACCTTGTTCAGTTAAAATCGCGAAACGATTTTGGGAATTTTTAATATTTTTTTCTGCCAATACATATTAAACTTCTAATAGCTAAAAGGGACTGCTCTTATTCAAGGTGGAAGCGATTTAGAACCTCAGGGTTGAAGGCTGAATATAGAACTGCTAGAAGAAACGTTAATATTAGCACCAGGATTGAAAAACTGAGTATTATTCTAGACGCTTTGGTTCGGCAATGGACTCCAGGCAAAATTGAAAATACATTCGTTATATTGGCGTTATTAGATCAGTGAGTTCAAGTTGTTGCCCAGTAGATGTCGAAGAGCTTAGTAGCACCTTCACAAATATACCACTACTACCAATAGACAACACTTTTTACAACTTTTCTAGCATAATTATTAACGATAACGTAGTAATGTATCAATAGTAATGTGTTTCAATTCGCATGTGTAAGCCAATCTGAAGTCTATTCAAACTTCAATGCAATTAAGTCAAATGCTGTGGGCTCTGCAAATGCACCCTGAATTTTTAAAAATATTGTTGCCTGTACTCTTGCCTTATATAGCATATTTATTCAACACTATTATAAAGACTAGCACTTTTCCGTCGAAACGGAAATGCGTAAAAATAATACCAATACCGAAATATAACTCAGAGTTCAGACCAATTGCTATCCTTTGCTTTCTATCCAAAGCTCTTAAAAAAATTCTTCATAATAAAATTTCGCTATATATCAGTAAAAATAAAGCAATCAGGTTTTCGCCAAAATCATAGCTGTTTTTCTGCTTTACTGAATGTGACTGAAAACATACGGCTTGAACTAGATGTAGGAAAAATAAATTTCTTGGTTCTTTGATACGGTTGACCGCACACGCAAAAAAAAAACATGGTTGCAGGAATCATAATCGCAAACTATCATTTCATGTTCAGATAAATGATTGAGTCTACTATATTTTGCAGCTTTCATCCAAGGAACATAATGGTGTCTATTCCAGAAAACGCGTCGAAGAAGTGAATATTTACATGGAAACAAAAACAAAAATTCAAGAATTGTTTTTGCTTCTCATACATTTCTTAAATTAAATATACGTGAGAAATTTAACGCGTTTCTCTCTCTATGAAAAGCAGTAAAATTTATTTGATAAACAAAAACAAATTTTTTAAATGTATTCAATTTTGTTTTTGTTTTACATGTAAATTTTCACTTCTTCGACGCGTTTTCTGGAATAGACACCAATATGTTCTTCATAAATCTCCCTTTGACAATACCATTGTATGAACATATGCTCTGCAAATGCTGAGAAATATGAGCGCAATTTAGTAAGTATGAAAATGTTTTTTTCCTGGTTTATGTAAACAATGTGATATTTTGCTAATATAAAAGAAAAATGCACACACAAATACATATTAAATTTAATTAAATCAAATTATATTTTTGATAAATATTTTTATTTGAAAATATTTATCCAATAAAATATTGTGGACAAGTTAAATTTAATAAAATTCAAATTAATTAACTTATTTATCGGCATATTTATGTAAAATCTAATTGCCATCTTTTGCAGTTCCGTAGTATTTTTTTCGTCATGCTGCAAAGAAATATGTATTCGTATCTTTTTTTCACTCCATATATTATTATGTACTCGTATATGTAACTTAAACCACTGATGTTGAAGATTTCAGGTGCACTTTTATTATGTTGTAAAATTAAGTAACTTTCATCATATAATTATAATTTAACAATAATATTTTTACTTCACATATCCTCCTCTTATTAAATTCTATGAACGACTGAAGTTACATACGATTGACAGCTACTTTGTTTCCTTTCAGACCACAAACAATGTATGGTCACAAAAAACTTTTATAATTCTCATTTGCAAAAGATACTCTTGTAGCAGCGAAAATACTTTTTTGATACATTAAAGTTTTAAGGGACGAAACCCAGAATGATTATTTTATTGTTACATCCAATATTTTAATAATAGAAGAATGTTTGATGCAACCATATTTGCATCAAAAAATAATTATTGGTTGTGGCAGATTTACTTAGTTCACATGAACGTTTTGCAATCATATCTTTTCTCTGCGTGCAGCACGCTTTGCATGAAAATTCGACACTTTTTTTACTTCTCGTCAACTTCCAAACGACTGCTATCTTCGAACAAAATTCACTCTTCAGAATTAAATATATCTTGGGGAGTGCCCCAAGGGTCACCTTGGACCACTCCTTTTTTCTATTTATGCAAATGATTTGCCACAACAACTTTTGCATTGCAATATTCAGAATCTGAATTCAGATGTACGCGGACGATGTGCAGTTGTACTTAAGCAGTCCAGTTGTCTCCGTTGCTGAAAATATTTCAAGACTAAATGACGATCTCAATAAAATTTTTTGTTGGGAACTGCAAATGGACTTTGTTTAAACCCTCACAAATCAGAGTGTATCAAAATTCGTAAGCAAACAATCTATCTTATTTATGGAAAGTAATATTATCAGGCTCAAGTTCAGTTTTATTGAATTAATGAAAATTCAAAATTACTAAGAGTTTTTTTGTGTTTGGAAAATATTATTATTTATATCCAATCAGTTTTTAGCAGAACGTATCAGTACTGATTTCAAGGCCGCTACACCTCTCATCAGCGTTCAATTGTCCATCTTTACAAATTTCGTAAAGTGGATACTAATAAAACTCTTAGTAATTTTGAATTTTCATTAATTCAATAAAACTGAACTTGAGCCTGATAATATTACTTTCCATATGTAAATCAATATAAGTTTAAATAATAATTACGTTTATTCGTAATAATAATAATATAAAAATATTAATTCCGCTTGGGCACGAGCTATAAATACCCTAATAACAGGGGTCACAGTAATATGTGAATTTCCCCAATATAGAGTTAAAAGCAACAAAAACGTTAAAATACAAAGTAGAATACTTTGATGATAACGGACTATGAGTTTGTGTTGATTATTAGTTCCAAACAGTAATGAGGGAATTTCGTACTAACCAGCACTGTTTCATTGTAGAATAAAAATTGAATTAAAAATTAATTCTCATATTCTATTTCTGTTGAAAACTGGTTAAATAGTTGATATTCTTCTCAATTAGTATCCACTTTACGAAAATTGTAAAGATGGACAATTGAACGCTGATGAGAGGTGCAGCGGCCTTGAAATCAGTACTGATACGTTCTGCTAAAAACTGATTGGATATAAATAATAATATTTTCCAACACAAAAAAACTCTTAGTAATTTTGAATTTTCATTAATTCAATAAAACTGAACTTGAGCCTGATAATATTACTTTCCATATGTAAATCAATATAAGTTCAAATAATAATTACGTTTATTCGTAATAATAATAATATAAAAATCCATCTTATTGCCAATGTTGATGTCTTAATAAACGGAGAAAAAATCACCATTGTGAATGCTGCCTAAAACCTTGGAGTAATTTTTAATAACAGTCTTACCTGGACAAACCATGTTAACTCACTAGTAGATCAGACTTACACAAAGCTGAGATGTCTTTGGTCGTCACAACACTATACACCATTCCATATAAGACAACTTCTAGCAAAATCTTACCTTGTTCCCGGTTTAATCTATGGTTGTGAACTTTTTGCAAGCTGTGACTCTATCAGCAAAAGAAGGCTATATGTTTTATAAAGCAATATTATTAGATATGTTTACGGATTGAAAAGTTATGATCATGTTTCTCTATTTTCCTCGAAACTGTATGGAGTTTCGTTCAACAACCTTCTTAATATACGTGTGCTTTTATTTTTGCATAAATTAATTTATTCAGAAATGCCGCAATATCTTATTGATAAAATCAGGTTTGCCAGATCAGATAAGGAAAAAAAGATTATAATTCCTTTCCACCGTTATCTTGTATCAGAATGGCAGTTTTTCATACATGCGGCGCGTCTCTGGAATGTTCTGCCTCAAGCTCAACAACTTAATAGCAGCGCAACTAGTTTTAAGCAATTTTAATTTAATTATTTTTCTCAATAGGGAATCATAAATATTATTACATAAACTAGTTATACTCAATTTTGTCTAAATATGTATGTATACTTATATATGCTGTCTTAACTTAATTTTCGGACACTACTTTCCTGTACTCTAAATATAATATTAGTTATTGTTGTACAGGATTTGAACATACGAATAAATAAATAAATAAATAAATAAAAATAAATCTTTAGGAATTTTTGCCGTTGACGCAAGTTGAGCAGATTTGGGACTTTTTACCCTTTTCAACACGGTTAACGGTCCATAACTGGTCGAATTTTTTTAACACTTATTTCAATCAAGCACCAACAATTTTGTGCACGTTGGTCACCTTGTTATTTATTGTTTGTTTGTACAGCTAAACTTGTCAAGTTTGCTAATAGGTGCAATTGTGGTTGCTTCTTGATCACTATTTGACATGTGCGGAGAGCAGGACAAAGAATTGTTGTATTGATGTTAATGTCAATAAGCTAAATGAAACTTTTGTTGACATTCCCATGCCGTCAGCGGACCCTAGTTTTTATGACCGGGTCCCATCATATGATGCCTCGATTGAAAAATTCAATTTTAAATGTATTACAGTAGCTGATGTTGCAGAAGGATTTAGTAATGTTAAATCTAATGCTGTTGGCTTGGATGATATCAATCCCACATTTATAAAACTAATTCTACCCTGGATAGTACGTTCTATTGTGCATTATTATAACACTGTTATTTCCACAACAACATTCCTGATAGAATGGAAATATGCCAAAGTAATTCCTGTCCCAAAGACAGACAGCGAGTATGGCCCTATTTCAATTCTACCTTAAGTTCTTAAGTATATTTTGCAGAAACAAATTAGAGGTGTGTAGCTCCTGAACGAACTAGTTCAACTGAACGATTCACACAAGTGAGCTAAATGAGCTGCTCACTTTACTGAGCGTTTTTAGCTCAGTGCGAGTGATTTGTGCGTGTGATTTGTTCGCGTACCATTTCTCCACAAACGACGAACAAATCACAATAACCTTATACGTCACCAAGAAAACATGAATTGTGAAGCGGATGATGTAATTTCTCTTTTGATTATATACTTACATACATACATATGTATGTTGTATGTATTTGTATGGGCAAAACCAAATTATATATGCATACATACATATGTATGTACATTGTACATAGAAGCAAACTAATATTATTAAAAAACATGTATGTATGTATGTATGAAAATACATTCATACATACGAGTATATACATAAATATGTGTTAGTATAATAAATAAATAAATGTAAATATGTAATATAAGAAGAAAAAATTTTATCGAATTATTTTGTTCTTCATTTCTCCCTTTATATTTTTAAATTTTGACATTTTCTTCTTTTGATATCTTAATACATACATATGTATATAAGTACATATTAAATGTACATAATCCCTACTAGCATTTGGAAGATTGTTTTATCAAAAATCAGCTAACTGAGTATTCCTCGAGTACTTTTGACGATTAAAAACTGATTAATCACTTGCGCGAGTTATAGTTTAGATAAACTAAGTGTAGAAAAAAAACACGTTTTAGTTCTTCTGTTGTACAATTTAGAATGATTTATTATTTGTCTTTTCTTTTAAATGAAACTTATTAACTAAATATAAAAGTGCTTATTCTATTAATTTAATTTTAATAATATTTTTAATAATCGGCAATTTTATGTATTTCGCAATTAAATATTAAATAGGTCAATAACCGATATTGCATTTTTTATATTTCGCAACTTGTCATTTCCGTTCGATATTTTACAATTTTGCATTTTATTAATATGAGGTGTTTGACCTGATTTTGTGTGTTGTTTATGTGTGTGTGTTGTTATGTCTTAGTGGCTTTGGTGGGGGTAGATGTGGTGACATAACTCCGCCCTCCCTAAAATTAAGTGACGGCCAAAGGGGCTTTGCCTGATTTGTTGCTGGAACTTCATTAATCATCTGGTCGAGTGAGTATGTTATTGTAATTGGTTTACTTTTTATCACTGCAATTGTTAATATTATGATGAGAATTGTTATTGATCCGAAGACGGAATGTATATTCTTCCTTTAATATTATCGCGATTTTTATGTTAAATATAATATTAGTATTATTATAATATGCGGTTAACTCGAGTAATTCGAATATGTGTTCAAATGAGATTATGTTAATTACGTTTTTTAGTGTATTATGGATTTGATTAAGTTCTGTCGGGTCTAATATTAGTTTTGGAATGATATTTAGTTTCAATAATACTACTGCTTCTGCAATATTGTTTAGATGCTGTGTGAGTATGTCGATATTATAGTTTATCTGATTTAGTTGTTGAATTTGTGTTAATGTGTAAACTGTAGGGTCTAGTGAATTAAGTGTTTGTTTTATATTTTTTATGGATTTTTAAATAATATCTTGTTCATTGTTTATATGGTTAGTTATGTTTTCAAATCTTTTAATCATTTCGGTGTTGAGGATGAGTTGTTCGTTTATTGTATTATTTATTTGTCCATTTTCCGTTAGTAGGCGTTCAATGTCTCTGTTTAATCTTTCTGCGTCTTCATAGTCTATATTTCCAGTTATAAATTTTATTGTTGAACCTAATACGTTAATTAGTCCTCTCTTCTGTCTGTTTCTGGATTTTAAAAGGTTTAGTTTTGTTGTGAGTTCTTTCAGTTTTAGTTTTGTTGTTTTTAAGGCAATTTTGGCAAATTGTGTGGTTTCAAAATGAGTTATGGTCTTCTCTATTTCTTGTATATTGTCTTCGTAAGATTGAAGATTGATTATGTGTATAAGGTGCTTATAGTCAACTATTATTTTAGCAGCTCCTAGTGTAAGTGGGATGATTCCTTGGGTTGGTGAAACGTCTATAATTTTAACATTGGCTTGTGCCAGTACAAATCTAAAAGAAAATCGGGATTTGGGTTTTAGGTTTTTGGTCGTCCTTTTATATTGGATTTATGGAGTTTCTGATTGTCAAGCGTTAAGAGAGTTACTCTGTTGTTTTGTTTAACAATTCTTTTTGAAAACCTAGGAGTCATTTTGTTTCTTCTACATTATTTTCTGTATATGTCGTCGTTCTCTAAAAAGGTTTCGGGGTTTTCTCTATTTTGGTTTAATCGTTCGATACGATTGTCTGTGTCATGTGTTAGTTTTTCGCTAATTGATTCCTGTAATTTGGTCTGAAAATCTTTAAGTCGTTGAAGGTATTCATGGTGAGTATTGTAGTTTAAATCTTTTTCAAATCTGGGTGTTCTTCCATAGAATAATTCAAACGGTGTCAGTTTTGTCGCGGTGTGTATGGAATTATTATATGTCATGATTACTTCTGACAGTATTTCATCATTATCTAATGGTGGTTCTAATGCCTTATATTTTTGCATAATAATTCTATATATTTCTGTCATCGTTGAATGTAGTCTTTCGACTGGTGAATTACTAGTACTTTGTTGAAAAGAAGTGTAATGTATATTAATTTTGTTAATTTAGCAAAAATCCTTTATGATGGACGCACTGAATTCAGCACCTTGGTCACAAACGATTTTTTGGGGGGGCCCTTGCAGGCTTATATAATGCTTAATTTTTTTTAAAATTGATATGCTATTTCTGGAATCTAAAAGGTACGCTGTCCGAATTTTGAGAATTTATCAATAAGGGTGAGAATGTTTCGTTTATTTATGCAGTATATGTCAATGTGGACAATGTCTAATGGTTTTTTGGTACTTCGGGTGTTTCAAATGTAGGTTTCGGAGGCTTTCTGTCATATTTGAGCGTTTGGCATATATCACAATGATTTATGCATTTGGTTATTTTTTCTTTCATGTGAGGGAAGAAATATTCTCGTTTCAAATGTTCAAATGTTTCTTGAATGCCTCTATGATTGTGATTGAAACTTATCTTGATCGTCAATATTTCGAATATCTTCTAATAAGATTTTACATCGAACAAGTTTGAATGTTTTACTGTTTGCAAAATATTTCGAGTAAGTGTTTTGAACAGTTCTAAAAGTGTCGTCGTCTGTCATTATTGCAGAGAGTCTATTGGGGGCTAGGTATCGTTTAAATATGTCGGTCATTACAGTTTCATTGTATATTGGTCTGCGTATTGTTTTTCGCATTTTGTTTTTAAAAACGGTTTCAAGTGTAAGAGGAGAACCTTCGTTTTTTACTCGTAAGATAATTTGGAGGTTAAATGTGTTTAAAGCCTTTTCTGAGATTGGAATACCGTCGTCATAGTTTTCTTCGGCAGAGTGAATGGTCGTTCCTGCTGTTCCCTGAATTGAGTCGTTGTCGACTATATTAATGTTTATTTCTTCATTTTTAAAAGGGTTGTAAGTTCTAATGCGGCTTAAGGCGTCTGCATTTGTATTAAGTTTACGATTCTTGTAAACGATTTCATAGTCAAATTCTTCAAGTTTGAGCCTCCACTTTACTAGTTTATAATTTGGCTCTTTAAGGCTCATAATCCAGGTTAGTGGTCTATGGTCAGTTACAATTTTAAATTTACGTCCAAAAAGGTAGGGCCTAAAGTATTTTGTTGCCCAAACAATAGCAAGTAATTCTTTCTCAATTGTTGAGTAATTTATTTCACTATCTGTTAACGTCCTGCTAGCATAGCATATCGGTTTATCACTTCGGATTGGACCTTGGGAAAGAACTGCTCTCAAAGCAAAGTCGCTTGCATCAGTCGTTAAGACAAATGGTTTTGAGAAGTCCGGATACTGGAGTAAAGGGTCATTCGTTAAAAGATTTTTGCACATTTCAAATGTTTGTAGGTACTTGTCATTAGGAATTATTTTCCTTCCTTTTTTTTAAACATTCCGTAAAAGGCTTTGTCAGTTTCGAAAAATTTTGTATAAATTTTCGGTAATAACCCAATAGTCCTAAGAATGATTTTATCTCTTTTTGAGTTTTTGGGATAGGAAAATTTTTTATGGCTTGGATTTTTTCGGGATTTGGTTTTATTCCTTCGGTAGAAATAACATGTCCTAAAAACGCGCACTCTTTGTGTAAAAATTCAGATTTGTCCAACTGAACCTTTAAATTTGATTCTCTTAGCCTTTCAAAAACTTTCTTCAAATTTATCATATATTCCTGTAACGAGGTGGAATAGATGATTATGTCATCCAAGTATACATGGCAAACCGTTCCTATTAGGTCTTTTAACACATTGTCCATTATTCTTTGGAATGTAGACGGTGCATTTTTAAGACCAAAGGGCATTCTGACAAATTCAAAATGACCGCCATCTACGGAAAATGCAGTTTTTCCAACATGTTCTGGGTGCATTTCGATTTTGTGGAAGCCACTGGCAAGATCCCGGGTGGTGAAATACATGCTTCGCCCTAGTTTGTCTAAAATGTCCCTAATATTGGGTATGGGATATTTATCACAAATCGTCTTCTCGTTTAATTTTCTGTAATCAATAACGAGTCTCCATTTCTGTACGTTACTAGCGTCTTTCTTTTTCGGTACAATCCATACAGGGGCACTCCAAGGTGAAAAACTTGGTTTTATAATGCAATGTTGTAGCATCTTGTTTATTTGTGTCCGTACTTCCTCCTTATGGACATAAGGGTATCTGTAGGACTTTGTAAAAATAGGGATGTCGTCCGTGGTTTTGATTTTATGTTTAATTTGGTTAGAAATGCTAAGGGGATTCCCTTCTTTAAAAAATATATCATCAAAATCCTTACAAATTTTCATTAAAGCTTTTGTTTCCTCTTTATTTAAGTGGTTTGTTCTCAGGACTTTAATTATATTATCTTCCTGATGGGGTGCGTCTGACTCTATGGTGAAGTTATTAACTTCAATGAAATTTTGATATGGAATGGTTTTTACGGGTTGTTCAATATAGACAACTTTTTCTTGGTCGGATACGTTTGCTATTTCAACAAAACTATACCATTCTCTTGAGGAATAAATGCCTTCCGGAATAAATAAATCAGGTTCTAAAAATGTTTTCTGTATGAAAAAGTCACCGTTGCGAGAATCAACTGGTATCTTAATAACAGATTTTGAAAAAGGTTGAATTATAAATTAGGTTTAAATTGTAGTGGTATTATAGAATTGTTTGTAGTTAGCGTTTTACTGCCCAAGTCTACTTTGGCTTTTAGTTTTTTTAAAATATCAAGTCCTATTAATCCGTCAAAATAATTGTGGAATCTAAAGACAAATAGTTCCATCTGGCCCTCCTCTTTAAATTCCATAAAGTATGGTAAACTGATTTTCTTGTTCAAGGAGTGTTTATTTAAAATTGTGGTAATGATAATTGGTTCACAACTTTGACATTCGTCTTGATCAAAAAATTCTGTATTTATAAATGATGAAGAGGCACCAAAGTCAATTAGAAATTTTAATGGTCGACCGAAGGAGGAAGCTATATTTATATATGGTAATGTACGTCCGTGTTTGTTTACGTCTAAATATCCAGTTGGTCCGGGGAGGCATCTAGTAGAATATTTTCAGCGTCGTCAATTGTATTGCTGTTTTTTTGGTTGTATTGATAGTTTTGTCCAAAAATAAAGTCTCGTTCTAAGTTGTTCTGAGCAAATGTAACATCCTTTTGAACTTGATCATTCTCTGGATAACAATAATATTCTTCTAAGTTTGCGTATGGAGCTCCTTCTATGTCAATGTTGTGCATTTCGTGAGGCTTAAAACCATTGGTTGTTCTCTTGGTTTGCATACTTTGTGGTTTCCTCAAGTGAGTATATCCTGAACTTACATCCATTGGTTCTGGTGGCGGTAAATTTTGTGCACTATACTGCTGTCTTCGAAAGGTATTGTTAAGGGAGTTGTTGTTATTGTTGTAAAATATCTATTCTGTCCGAATGCATTAATTTGGGGATTTTGAGCGTTGTTCATTCGGTTTTGATATCCAATTATGTTGTTTTGATATGAGGGTATGTTCGGATAGTATTGTCTTTGGGATTGCTGAGGGAATCTGTATGAATTGTTAACTATTGGTTGGTAAGTCTGAGACAGTGGATAGCTTAGAAGATGTTTCGAATTCTCCTGGGGAACATGATGTGTGTTCGTAAATGTCTTTTTGGTGTAGCATATGTTTTGTTCTTGTATGCAAAATGAAAGGGCTTCGGTCATTGTTTTAGGTCTCATCGATCTAATGTTTGAGCCTAAAGGCTCTTTAAGGCCTGACAGGAATGTCTTTAAACACATTTCGGCGAATAGTTTTTGTTTTGCCTCGATTACGCTAGGGTTGGTTTCGTGAATTAGAATATTATTATTGATGGATGACTGTATTTCTATGATTGAGCTATAAAAATGTTGGACAGACTGATTTGTTTGTTTTAAATTATGTAGGTCCTTAATCAAGGAGGTTTCATTCCTTTTATCGGAATAATGCAGGATTATATTGTTTTTTATGTTTTCCCAAACTAAAGGGGTACCGTACACATTGAGTACTTCGTTAGCTTGTCCAACTATTTTGTTCCTAATTGCTCGCAAAATAATTTTTGCATAGGTCGTCCCGTCTACGTTAATTAAATACCCTAATATTTCCTCTACGTTTGTTAAAAATTCGTACAAAAGTCCGGGGTTTCCGTCAAATTTTGGGAGGTCTTTGACTGCATCTGGGATTTTAAGTGAATCGAATATATGATTCTGCTGTGAAATTTGATTTGGAATTTGGGGAATGGAACCCGAGGGATTATTGTTATCTAAGGACATTTCAGTGTTTTCTGGAATGGGTGTAAGGTGTCTAAAAATGTTTGTGTATGGTTTGATCCGATATGTTTTTCGCATGAATGAAATAACTTTATTTTTAAATTTTTTATGCTTAAATATACTTATATTACAAAATAAAAATATAACTTATTTACCCTAGTATTATTATTAATAGTCTTATAATATGTGGATTTCTTCTTGTTGTTCAGTTGTTTTGTTGCTTGTTGATCCGGTCTTACGCTGCTCAAATGGGACCTTCTTATTGGTTGGCAAGATAACACTTTTTCACGGCAACAGGTTTTTTCTTCTTTTGTTATGGGATGATAACATAGGTTAACAATGTTTATGTCTTTTATCTCTTGTAATAGATGTTTTAATTTTGTAAAGGATTATTTTGATTTGTTTCTATGCTTTCTTTTCGTTCTTATTCTTGTTGATTTAATATATCTGTTGTTGTTTTATTTTTTTTTTTTTTTTTTTTTATAATTGTATATTTTGTAGTGCGTTTCTTTAATAAATTTTTTTTTTTTAAAACAGTCTGTGTAAATTTTTAAAAAAATAGTCTTAAATATTATTTTTACTATGTTTTAGTTCATTAGCAATTATTTTCACTAACTGTTCATTCACTTTCAATTATTTTCCTTAATTGTTCGTGGTTTCTCACTTTTATATGCTT
Source organism: Lypha dubia (assembly GCA_947311025.1). Lineage (NCBI taxonomy): Eukaryota > Metazoa > Arthropoda > Insecta > Diptera > Tachinidae > Lypha > Lypha dubia. Next base: position 75,714,185 of record OX371260.1, read on the forward strand.
TAATAGTTTTAATTAATTTATAAACACTTATTTTTACTAATTTTAATTTACTTTCAATTATTTTCTTTAATTGTCGTGGGTTCTCACTATTATATGCTTTAATAGTTTAACTTGAGAGCGAAAGTTGATATACGAGTACCGTCAACTTTTTTTTTCGACTGCGCCAGTTATAGTTTAGATAAACTAAGTGTAGAAAAAAAAACACAATTTAATTCTTCTGTTGTCCGATTTAGAATGATTTATTATTTGTCTTTTCTTTTAAATTAAACTTATTAACTAAATATAAAAGTGCCTATTCTATTAATTTAATTTTAATAATATTTTTAATAATCGGCAATTTTATGTATTTCGCAATTAAATATTAAATAGGTTAATAACCGATATTGCATTTTTTATATTTCGCAACTTGTCATTTCCGTTCGATATTTTACAATTTTGCATTTTATTAATATGAGGTGTTTGACCTGATTTTGTGTGTTGTTTATGTGTGTGTGTTGTTATGTCTTAGTGGCTTTGGTGGGGGTAGATGTGGTGACATAACTCGCGCTTGAAAAAAGACTTGAAAATGATTCGTGCTTATGCTGAAAAAGTAATTTATTGAAAATACAATAACAAAACATACAGCAATCGAAAATGGATCATGCGGGTATTTGAAATATGACTGTTTTGAAGTTATTTATGAATAATATTTTGCTCATCTAGATGATGAAAAACTGAATTTAATTCTGTTATTTTTATTTGTATTAAACGAAAAAAACTTTCAATAAACTTTCGGATTTTCTTGTCATTTTAATTTAATTAGTTTTAAATTTAATTTTGCTTCAGACCGATAAAATTTTATTTTAAATTCTTGTAAGAATTAATTAAAATTTTTTGTAAGATACCTATTTTAAAATGGCAAATTTAAGAAAGGATACTATGGGCTCTTTACTGTTGCCATACATATTGGAGACGCTTAACCAAAAGCCAGAATTGTGTAAGAACTTTTTCATATGTACATACTTACATACATACATACACATGTAAATTACTCGTATTTTAAAACTCAGGTGATACTAAATGACAATGTTTGTGAACAAATCATATATATTGTCATCAGAAAATCCTAAAGAGCGTTATCAAAATATTGAACAGAATATTCGTAATGCTTTAGAAGTTGGCCAAAATCTGGGTATTTTAGTATTAACAAATGACCTAATACGAATTCCTTTTAACTACAGTAAAGAACCTAAGAGTACTAAAGCAGAGCTAATTTCAAAAAAGGTATACATACAGGGAGTGCAAAACGTGGTCAAATAACATCAACGTCAATTTTCGAACCAACGAAGACTAACACGTGACGGTTTGTTTCTCAAACAAACGAATTGAAAATACAAAACAAATTGTAAAATAAGCATACCGGGTGTTCAAACTTTTTTTCTAACACTATTGTGTTATAATTACACACTATACAAAATTTACGACGAATTATGAATCCCACTATTATTATTACTTTTTTTATAAATTTAATTCATTTTTTACTGTTATTTTTTTTTTTTACTAAACATTTTTATATTATTATTTATTATATAATTTAATAACAATTTAATTTATATAATTTTAATAAACTGAAGTAATTAATAATTTAAATCGAAAAATATTTTTTTCGTAATCGATTACAAATATTACTGAAAAAAGACTCGAAAACGATCAGAAATACGACTGATAAAAGATTCGCAAACGATTAGAAATAGGACTGAAAAATAAATCGAAAAAGACTCGAAAATAATTAGACATACGACTAAAAATGACTCGAAAAAGACTCACATATCATTAAAATTATGAGTCATAAATGACTCGAATAATAATAATAACTGATCAGAAAAGCGGGTAATATGTAATAAAAGACTCCCCAAGAAGAGTCGTGGGTAGGGAACCATTTTCTCCCGAGAAAACAAACATTTATGATCAGAAAATGAGCTCATATATGCTTATTTTAATCGCGCAGAAGAGTCATAAATGACTCAAATATGATAAATTTTTTCATAAAATGCTTGTAGGGATAAATTAAAAATTCCTTAATTAAAAAATTTTATGCTTAACTCTAAAAATTTTATGCTTGCTACTCATCTCCGCAGTACATACATACATGCACACATGTTATCTCTTGTACGTTTCGTTGTGCACTAAAATGAAAAATTTTAAAATGTTCGCGCACAGGTCCACTAACAATCCAACAAATCCAACAATTGAAAATTTTCAATTTCTTATGATTTGTGCGCGCAAGTTGCATATGTACTTTCGCAACCACTTCTCGTAGACATTAATGAAATTGTAATTAAATATAACAAACAAAATATAGGCTACGCCAATGGCACTTTCTGATATATGTAAGAATGTCTTTGGCACAAGCATAAAAACAGACTGTTTACTTTTTATACTATTTGCTTTCTGAAATTTGATTCCTCTTTCCGTTGATTTCATTCATTGTATTTTTTTTAATTAAAAGAGGCCAACGACAATTATATTATAAAGTTGTAGAATAAATAAAAAATTAAATTGTATTGTTAAAGAAAACTACAAACCAAATTATTTAATGAGTAAGCGGAATTGATACAAAGAAAGTTTACGATAGAGTTCGGTCTTTCAGAGTTTAATAATCAATTCTGCTTGCTCAACATTAACCCATAGAAATAAGTTTTTAGGCTAAGAAATATTGTATAAAAAGAAATTTAATGAATAAAGAGTCAGTTGATATTGATAATTCAAAACAATAACTTAAAACACGTTACTCGCACAGCCCCATTAACTTGTAACAAGACGTCGAACACGAACAAATCACACGCACAAATCAATCGTGTGTGGGCACCTTAATTCAGCGCTCTTTACAATCAATCAATTCAACTTCATGTATTATGATGTACGTACCCTAAAGAGCTTTTATTTCGTATGGAATATGACATTTGGCACAATACAATACTTTTGCGATGGTATCTACAGTATTGTATTAAATAAGGGTTGATTTTGATAGCCAGCGTTGCCAAATGAGCTAATTTATCATTACTGTGTAGTTTTTCTAAACATTGTTCAATTTTGAAATGTTTTATTTAAAACATTAAATATATAAATACAGCAGACTGAAGGATTTATATTTCACCGTACTGGTCTGAACTTTGTTATATTAATTCCAATTTCTGAACCTATTATTCCTGCCACATTTTCCTTATATCACAGTGATAAGGTTTCATCTTACTTTTTTATACCTGCTAATATTGGGAAGAATAACAACCAAAGTATTCTTGAATTAAGTCATCTAATGCCAAACGTACATAAATCATGAAACAGATGATGATGACTGATACTCATTAGGTTTAACGAGTTATTAAAAAAAAAATATTGATAAGTTTTGGGAACAGAATTATTGGAATACCAATTATATGAACAACTTTAAATGTAGTATCATTATTCTCAAATAATAGAAACTTAAAAATATGTTTGGGGCAAAGAAAAATATTTAAGCAATTTTACAAAAAAATCACTCATTTTTAAAACTTATTGATGCATGAATATTTTTTCACAATTTTTTTATATAAATTAATTATTTGTAATTTTTCTTATATTTTTTTTTACATGGGTGTCAATCAATCAAGATTTGTTTCAATTTACTAAACACCCACACATTTAAAAATTGACTATCAATTTGATATAAATTTTGCTTTCAAGTTTTGTTTAAATTTTGCATTCAAGTAACACTGCAACGCTGTGACGTAAGCTTCACGCAATTTCAAAGCAATTTGTTTTCAAGAACACAAAAAATTATGGCGGCAGAATATATGTACTTATGTATGTATATGAAAACTAACGAGAGTTTATAATCAAAACGGCAATCAGCTGCCTACTTGAAAGCAATTTGAAACACCCAATTGAACGAAAATTTGAAAGCAAATTTTAAAAGTGTGAGTGTATTGGAAAAAAAATGAGAGAGGATTGAATCTTGAAACAAAAGTTGTATGAAAACTTGATCGTGTGACACCCAAGTAAACAGCAACCATTTTAAGTTGTTTTCTTGATTACATCTTGAAAACAAATTGCTTTCAAATTACTTGCAGTCCACGACACAGCTATCAAATTTTGTGAATTTTTACGAGCAGTATGTGCTAAAAAAATTGATAGCAAATCTTGATCGTGTGACACCTGTGTTAGGCTATGTCTTAATAAAATATATATATAATTAGCTGTATATTATAGCTTATTTTTATATAATTAAAATTAGGTTGTTTTTCAAATTAGTAGTTTAAAAATAAAAACGTTATGGTAACGCTGATATAGCAGAAACATTTTTTGTTTTCGCTTTGTTTACGTTCGTAATAAAGATAGACTGAGCCATGGTGGAATTAATTAGGTGCGAATTAAAGTTTTACCTTTTTTGTTAATTAAAAAAATATTTTCTTTAGACACGTATGTGCCTTTTATTTATTAATAATACTTTCTTAATATTGAATTAAAAATACAACGACGACTATGCGTCTTCACTACTTATTTTTAACTGCCTTCATTTACAAAATATCATTCTTATATATCATTATTTTTCTTATCATAGTTCTTTATATAAAAAATGTGTTTATCTTAAATACTAATATTCTTTGTCTTATATTAGTTTCTTTGTTATATTGTTCTTAAATACTAACATTCTTTATCTTATATTAGTTTCTTTATTCTATTGTTCTAAAAAATATGTTTATTATGGTTAGGGTTGTTTTCAATATTTGATCAACCTTTTTTATCTTATTATTTGTCAATTTACAATATTATTTCTTTGTTATCTTTTTAAATATTTAAAGTTGTTTGTTATAATTAGTTTCTTATCATCTAAGAGAAATTTACTTGTTATCTTATATTTTACATTATATTTCTTTGTCTTAAATATTTAAACATTTCATTTCTGTTTAATCTATATTTATGACTCATAATTATTTACTTAATATTATCATGTATTTCTGAGCATGCTATTCTTATCTTAAATCTTAATATTATGTACTACCATAGAGACTGACCTTAACTCCCCCCTGGGTTAAGCAAGATCGTCCCGATCTTTCCTAATGCGTTGTAATTCTATTTTGTATGCTCTGTTAAAATTTTCTATTTCCGTCTTCCTCCTACATTCAGTTATACATGTTGTAATTTTTATTATAAAGTAGATTATTATTGTTAGTAGTATAAGAAAAAATATACTGTAAAAGAAAGATCTAATGGGATGTTCCTCAATTGGGATTGTGAATTTTTTTAATGAATCTATATTGCTAAAAGCCAGTGTGCTATCAGATTCTATTATTTCTAGAATTTCGAAATTTTCATTATGTTTCATATGGATAGCTTTGTTTATTGTGTCATGAATATTCCTAAATACCTTGTTATCTATCGTGACTTCGTCTGTATATGTTACTAAGGTTATACCAGTGGTGGTGATATTGTTGACATTGTGGTCTCCGTCCAGTAATATTGAGCCTTCGTCAATTTCTAATAATTTTTTGTTATATTTTTGAACCACTGTGCATTTACTATTTCTGTTATTGAGTAGTTGGATTATGCATGTGTCTGTTTCGTTATTTGTTTGGCATATGTTTCTGCCCAGATAGTTCTTGCAAAGCTTTACTCTAATATATTCTTTGTTGCATTCAGCGATTAGTTGATCTGTCTGAACTTTTCCATGCCTAAAGCTTATAGGTGTGAATTTAAAAAGGTTACAGTGTTTATTAAGTATGGGATATTTATACATTGTTACGAATAGCTCCCCTGTACCTGCTACGTGTACATCTGCATATTCCAATATGTTTATTATTGGTACCGAGATTAATTCATGTTCCAATATTTCCTTTATATCGTCCATATTCAAAGATTCTGTAAGATATTCATTATTCTTCGCGGCATTTATTGTTCGAACAAGTAAAAGTAGCTGCTCGTGCACTTCTTTTATAATGATGTGGTTTTCTAAAGTGTGGCCTTGTAATGAATCAATTAATTTCTCAAACCTAGAGTTCATTAAGCGTTGTTTTTCATTATTGTTTATTAATACATTTATTGCTTTTTCCATTTCTATGAAGTCATTATGATCTGGGTTTCCAGTGATAAATTTTAGTGCATACCCTAGGAAGTTAAGTGATCTTGCATATCTTTTGTGCTCATTCAGTTGTCCTGCTAGTGTCTCAATTTTCTTTATCCAAACTTTTTCCTGAGTAGTAGGCTCATATTCTTTTGTAATGATATTTCTGTATGGTGTGAGTATTCTTGTCAAGTTAGTTACATGAAAAAGATATGAAAATTCGTTGAATAGCAAAGCATCTTCGGTTTTAGTTAGCAAGAATTTTCTATCTTCTAATTTTTTTATTTCCACGTCTGCTTTTATTGCTAATACGGCATTCACGAGTAATATTAGGAATTTGAGTGTCTTCATTTTTTAATGTATAGTTCTTTATGTTGTCCTTGTGTACAATAACTCCTCCCTGTGTTAAAATTGTGTCCTCACGATCTTCTTTTACTATGTGTTTTTTATATCTTGCGTTATTTTTCTTTCTTAATCCTGATATTTTTACTAGTATTTGTTCACCTGGATCAAATGTGCGGTGTTTTCTTCCCTTGTTTAATTTTTCCAATGTTTTTCTTGATGCTGTTTTTATTTTTTCTGATATGTCTTGTTGGTTGTATTCTATTCTACCAAAATGTATGTCGCTGGGCTTATGTTCTGTTACCGTATGTATCGATTCATTGAGTGCTTTAACTGTCCTAAATATTTCTTCTATTATCGTTGTACTATTCTGTATTTTGAATATTCTAGATAATTCTGATATTGTATTGTGTGCTCTTTCGACTTGACCGTTTGCTGTTGATCTATAGACTGGTGTTTCTACTTTCTCTATGTTGTATTTTTCACACATCTGCTTTACTGAAGGTGATGTAATGCAGGGTTCATTATCAGTCATGAGTCGTTTGCAGTTTGGAAAATTATTTGTGATTAATTCTTCTAGCTTATCACTCATTCGTTCTTTTGATTCACACTCTCTTATTGCTATGTATTTTGAATATTTATCTATTGCAACCAAAAATATTTTCTTATCGTTATAATATATATCTGCGTGTATATGTGTTCCCTTTTCTATTGGTATGTCTGAATCTGTCAGAGGTTCTCGTGTAGGTTGCCTTTCATATTTTCCAAAGAGGCATGCTACGCATTTTTTATTGTATGCTTTACATTCTCTTTTAAATTTGGCCAAAAAAATGTTTCAAGTATCTCCTTAGTGTTGTTTTTATACCCCCTATGAGCTCTATCGTGAGTTTCTTTGATTATTTTAATTTGTTCTTCTTTATCAGAAACATCTCTTAATTTCTTTTGTGTATAAACGAATTTCATTCCATTGAATATTTCTTTTATTTTCCCACCAAATCGGTATATTGTTTCGGGATTTGTATATATTGCAGTTATTCTATTTGGGTTGAGTATCTGTTTTAATTCACAGATTAAATTTTCTTCGTTTGTAAAATGTACCTGATACCGGATTTTGTTTGTAAACACTGTATTTGTTATTGTTTTGTTGGTGTCTACGCTTGGTATCAGTTCGATTTGAGTCGCATATGTATTGAAGGGTTGGGATACTGCTTCAATAGCATTTGTTGGAGAACTTATTGCTGAGTGAACTGTACTGATAGTTGAAGAGTTTATTTGCTGTCTTGAAAGTGCATCGGCTACGACATTTAAATGACCTGGTTTATATACCAGTTTTGCTCCAAAATCTTCGATTATGTTTTTCCACCTCATAAGTTTTGTGTTTGGATTTTTTTCGGATGTTGCAAATGTTAAGGACTGGTGATCAGTGTAGATTGTCAAATCAGCTACACCATAAATATAATTCCTAAGTTTTTGTAATGACCAAATAATTGCCAATAATTCTTTTTCATTGGTGCTGTAATTTTCCTCTGTTTTACTTAAAGTACGTGATAAGAAAAATATCGGTTTCTTGTATTGACTAAGAACTGCTCCAAGTGCTATGTTGGATGCATCAGTTGTTAGTTCAAAAGGTTTAGAATAGTCGGGTTGGAAAAGTTCTACTTGTTCCCTTAAACATGTTTTTAAGTTATTTATGGCTTCTAATGCTTGCTTATCAAGGTTTATATACGTATTCTTACTCTTATTTTTTCCTATTTGGCCATTGTCTCCTCTCAAATGTACTGTCAAGGGTTTGGCTATGCTGGCATATCCCCTAATAAATTTTCTATAATATCCCGTCATTCCTAAAAATCCTCTTAAGTCCTTCAGAGTTTTAGGAATAGGGTAATTACTAATTGCTGCTACTTTCTCAGGGTTTGTTGAAATCCTATTATGTTTTATAACATGTCCTAGGTATTCCACTTCCGTTTGAAAGAATTTAGATTTCTCGTCAGATACCTTGAGTGTTGCTTTATTTAATGCTTCAAATATTATTTCGATATGCTTCATGTGTTCTTCGATTGAAGAGGAGTATATGATTACATCGTCTATATATACGTATGCAAATTTACCTATGTAGTCTCTAAGAATGTCATCCACACATCTTTGGAATATTGCAGGTGCATTTTTTAGGCCAAAGGGCATTCGAATAAATTCATATTTACCGCCGTTTACACAAAATGCTGTTTTTTCCCTATCTTTTTCAGCGATTCTTATCTGGTGAAAGCCAGATTCTAAGTCTAGAGTGGTAAAATATTGGGCTTTACCTAAGTTTTGTATGGTCATATTCACATCTGGAATAATGTACCTATCTGTAACTGTGTTGGCGTTCAATTTTTGGAAATCGATGACCATTCGTTTTTTGGGTCTTCCTTGTTCATCCATACCCTTTTTAGGGACTGTCCATATTGGAGAGTTGTATGGGCTATTGCTTTTTTGTATAATTCCTTCATTAAGTAATTTTTTTATTTCTTTATTGACGAACTCATTATCCGCTATGGGATATGGATACTGTTTCGTCCATATTGGCTCTTCGTTTTGTGTTCTGATGGTGGCTTCAATAGTCGTTGTGAAGGGTAATGGTCCTATGCCATTATTTTCCTTCATAATTTTATCTATCTTTTGCCTATATTTTTCTTCTCCTACGATATAATTCAGTTTGGGTTGACTCGCACTATCTATGGTGGTTAAGGTCATATCCCTAAGGTTTATACTAGCATTTAATACATTTAGTCCTTCTAATCCTAAAATCATATCAAATGATTCAATATTACTTAATTCAAAAAAAGTTATTTCCCTATTCATTAATTTTATTATTCTTTTCGTGTTTATTATGGAGTAACCGTGTATGGTTTTTATTTTAATGGGTTTAATTTTTATCCTATCTGAAGAGTCGCAATTTATATTTATATAATTATGGGTTGCACCGGTATCAATTAAAATATCATATTTTTTATTACTTAAATCACTAGTTAAGGTGAGATAGGGCAACCCGTCTCTTAGTTTAAATTATCTAATCTTAAGTTATTTACCATTTGTCCTGTTTCCACGTACATACTTGAATTGTCATCTTCTTCTTGGGATGTATGGTTTATTCGTTGTTGTTTATTGATGTAATGATTACCACTGTGTTCTCGCTTCCATGGTCGGTTGTCTACGAAAGGTTGATGTGGAGTGTTGTAATTGGTATTAGTTCTCCTTTGTGCATGTACAATCTGCCTGGAGTCCGTTTCCATAGGGACAGGTTTAGGTTGTTGATTGTTGTAGCTTCGTTGATTCTAGTGTTGTTGAAAATGTCCTTTCTGTGGTGTAAAATTTGGACGTCTATAATGATGTGTATGGTGATAGGACTGCTCTTTCTGTGAGTGATGGCTCTGAGGTTGTTTGTTTTCGTTATCGTATGATAACCGTAAATTCTGATGATGGTTATCATGCTCAATAGTTCTAGCAACAGCATATGCATGTTCTAGATCATTTAAAGAGTTGGCATATAAAGTAGATCTGATAAAAGCGTTTGTTACCCCAGAAACGAATACACGTACTGCTTCATCATTAGCATTTCTTATCATAGCTTCGATTGCAGTAGGATGGTCACCAGACATTGAAATTTTGGATGTAACTAAATTCAATGCTTGATTTATTCTGTCATGATATTCTGATAGAGATGATTTATTTTGTTTTATTCTTCGCATTTCTTCCTGGAGGACATATAGTGGACGCATGTCAGCATATGTGTAATCCAATCTATTTCGAATGGCTTCAAAATTAAACGGAGTATTATTGTTGGTTAATATATCCGATGCTTGGCCTCTGATTTTTGATTTAATTATGGAAAGGGCTTCAGAGTAACGGCTTTGTCCTTCAAAATTTTTTATGTCGTTCATTAATCTTGAGGCGTCTTCTCGCCATGCCCTATACTCTGTTTGGTTACCACTGAATGTTGGCAGGGCTTTAAATACTTCCAGAGAGATGTCAGAGGGCTGTTGGTAGTTTGTTACCACATCCTTGAGTTTCACCACTGGTGCTGGCTCTAGCAGCGGGTTGACACGAATACTTGCCATTTTCTCATTTAGTGCTTGGCAATATTGCTCCATTTCGAGTAGTCTTGCAGTGAGAACTGCCATGCGTTCTTCGTTGGTTGCCATTTCCAATGGACGCTGTTCGTCAAAGTTCCCTTCACGTTTCTTTTTAAATGAGTGCATGAATTTCTATTATTGTTGAATATTTTGCTTTCACTGTTTTTTTATATATATCCTGTTCTATGCAGGATTTTGTTGTTTTTTTCTTTTTACTAAACGATTTTTGATAAACTCTTTTTTTTAAATAAATTTTTTAGATATTAAAATTTGTTGAGATTTTTTTATTTTCGTTTTCTCTATGGAAAATTTTATTTTTTATTTTTTCTTCCTATGAAGAAATTTTTTACTCGCGTCCTTGCTGCGACAAGGATTCCACGATGGTCCGCCTCTGAAGGATAAGTATAATTATCCTCCTGGCAGGATCGCCAATTAAAGTTTTACCTTTTTTGTTAATTAAAAAAATATTTTCTTTAGACACGTATGTGCCTTTTATTTATTAATAATACTTTCTTAATATTGAATTAAAAATACAACGACGACTATGCGTCTTCACTACTTATTTTTAACTGCCTTCATTTACAAAATATCATTCTTATATATCATTATTTTTCTTATCATAGTTCTTTATATAAAAAATGTGTTTATCTTAAATACTAATATTCTTTGTCTTATATTAGTTTCTTTGTTATATTGTTCTTAAATACTAACATTCTTTGTCTTATATTACTTTCTTTATTCTATTGTTCTTAAATACTAACATTCTTTATCTTATATTAGTTTCTTTATTCTATTGTTCTAAAAAATATGTTTATTATGGTTAGGGTTGTTTTCAATATTTGATCAACCTTTTTTATCTTATTATTTGTCAATTTACAATATTATTTCTTTGTTATCTTTTTAAATATTTAAAGTTGTTTGTTATAATTAGTTTCTTATCATCTAAGAGAAATTTACTTGTTATCTTATATTTTACATTATATTTCTTTGTCTTAAATATTTAAACATTTCATTTCTGTTTAATCTATATTTATGACTCATAATTATTTACTTAATATTATCATGTATTTCTGAGCATGCTATTCTTATCTTAAATCTTAATATTATGTACTACCATAGAGACTGACCTTAACTCCCCCCTGGGTTAAGCAAGATCGTCCCGATCTTTCCTAATGCGTTGTAATTCTATTTTGTATGCTCTGTTAAAATTTTCTATTTCCGTCTTCCTCCTACATTCAGTTATACATGTTGTAATTTTTATTATAAAGTAGATTATTATTGTTAGTAGTATAAGAAAAAATATACTGTAAAAGAAAGATCTAATGGGATGTTCCTCAATTGGGATTGTGAATTTTTTTAATGAATCTATATTGCTAAAAGCCAGTGTGCTATCAGATTCTATTATTTCTAGAATTTCGAAATTTTCATTATGTTTCATATGGATAGCTTTGTTTATTGTGTCATGAATATTCCTAAATACCTTGTTATCTATCGTGACTTCGTCTGTATATGTTACTAAGGTTATACCAGTGGTGGTGATATTGTTGACATTGTGGTCTCCGTCCAGTAATATTGAGCCTTCGTCAATTTCTAATAATTTTTTGTTATATTTTTGAACCACTGTGCATTTACTATTTCTGTTATTGAGTAGTTGGATTATGCATGTGTCTGTTTCGTTATTTGTTTGGCATATGTTTCTGCCCAGATAGTTCTTGCAAAGCTTTACTCTAATATATTCTTTGTTGCATTCAGCGATTAGTTGATCTGTCTGAACTTTTCCATGCCTAAAGCTTATAGGTGTGAATTTAAAAAGGTTACAGTGTTTATTAAGTATGGGATATTTATACATTGTTACGAATAGCTCCCCTGTACCTGCTACGTGTACATCTGCATATTCCAATATGTTTATTATTGGTACCGAGATTAATTCATGTTCCAATATTTCCTTTATATCGTCCATATTCAAAGATTCTGTAAGATATTCATTATTCTTCGCGGCATTTATTGTTCGAACAAGTAAAAGTAGCTGCTCGTGCACTTCTTTTATAATGATGTGGTTTTCTAAAGTGTGGCCTTGTAATGAATCAATTAATTTCTCAAACCTAGAGTTCATTAAGCGTTGTTTTTCATTATTGTTTATTAATACATTTATTGCTTTTTCCATTTCTATGAAGTCATTATGATCTGGGTTTCCAGTGATAAATTTTAGTGCATACCCTAGGAAGTTAAGTGATCTTGCATATCTTTTGTGCTCATTCAGTTGTCCTGCTAGTGTCTCAATTTTCTTTATCCAAACTTTTTCCTGAGTAGTAGGCTCATATTCTTTTGTAATGATATTTCTGTATGGTGTGAGTATTCTTGTCAAGTTAGTTACATGAAAAAGATATGAAAATTCGTTGAATAGCAAAGCATCTTCGGTTTTAGTTAGCAAGAATTTTCTATCTTCTAATTTTTTTATTTCCACGTCTGCTTTTATTGCTAATACGGCATTCACGAGTAATATTAGGAATTTGAGTGTCTTCATTTTTTAATGTATAGTTCTTTATGTTGTCCTTGTGTACAATAACTCCTCCCTGTGTTAAAATTGTGTCCTCACGATCTTCTTTTACTATGTGTTTTTTATATCTTGCGTTATTTTTCTTTCTTAATCCTGATATTTTTACTAGTATTTGTTCACCTGGATCAAATGTGCGGTGTTTTCTTCCCTTGTTTAATTTTTCCAATGTTTTTCTTGATGCTGTTTTTATTTTTTCTGATATGTCTTGTTGGTTGTATTCTATTCTACCAAAATGTATGTCGCTGGGCTTATGTTCTGTTACCGTATGTATCGATTCATTGAGTGCTTTAACTGTCCTAAATATTTCTTCTATTATCGTTGTACTATTCTGTATTTTGAATATTCTAGATAATTCTGATATTGTATTGTGTGCTCTTTCGACTTGACCGTTTGCTGTTGATCTATAGACTGGTGTTTCTACTTTCTTTATGTTGTATTTTTCACACATCTGCTTTACTGAAGGTGATGTAATGCAGGGTTCATTATCAGTCATGAGTCGTTTGCAGTTTGGAAAATTATTTGTGATTAATTCTTCTAGCTTATCACTCATTCGTTCTTTTGATTCACACTCTCTTATTGCTATGTATTTTGAATATTTATCTATTGCAACCAAAAATATTTTCTTATCGTTATAATATATATCTGCGTGTATATGTGTTCCCTTTTCTATTGGTATGTCTGAATCTGTCAGAGGTTCTCGTGTAGGTTGCCTTTCATATTTTCCAAAGAGGCATGCTACGCATTTTTTATTGTATGCTTTACATTCTCTTTTTAAATTTGGCCAAAAAAATGTTTCAAGTATCTCCTTAGTGTTGTTTTTATACCCCCTATGAGCTCTATCGTGAGTTTCTTTGATTATTTTAATTTGTTCTTCTTTATCAGAAACATCTCTTAATTTCTTTTGTGTATAAACGAATTTCATTCCATTGAATATTTCTTTTATTTTCCCACCAAATCGGTATATTGTTTCGGGATTTGTATATATTGCAGTTATTCTATTTGGGTTGAGTATCTGTTTTAATTCACAGATTAAATTTTCTTCGTTTGTAAAATGTACCTGATACCGGATTTTGTTTGTAAACACTGTATTTGTTATTGTTTTGTTGGTGTCTACGCTTGGTATCAGTTCGATTTGAGTCGCATATGTATTGAAGGGTTGGGATACTGCTTCAATAGCATTTGTTGGAGAACTTATTGCTGAGTGAACTGTACTGATAGTTGAAGAGTTTATTTGCTGTCTTGAAAGTGCATCGGCTACGACATTTAAATGACCTGGTTTATATACCAGTTTTGCTCCAAAATCTTCGATTATGTTTTTCCACCTCATAAGTTTTGTGTTTGGATTTTTTTCGGATGTTGCAAATGTTAAGGACTGGTGATCAGTGTAGATTGTCAAATCAGCTACACCATAAATATAATTCCTAAGTTTTTGTAATGACCAAATAATTGCCAATAATTCTTTTTCATTGGTGCTGTAATTTTCCCTTGTTTTACTTAAAGTACGTGATAAGAAAAATATCGGTTTCTTGTATTGACTAAGAACTGCTCCAAGTGCTATGTTGGATGCATCAGTTGTTAGTTCAAAAGGTTTAGAATAGTCGGGTTGGAAAAGTTCTACTTGTTCCCTTAAACATGTTTTTAAGTTATTTATGGCTTCTAATGCTTGCTTATCAAGGTTTATATACGTATTCTTACTCTTATTTTTTCCTATTTGGCCATTGTCTCCTCTCAAATGTACTGTCAAGGGTTTGGCTATGCTGGCATATCCCCTAATAAATTTTCTATAATATCCCGTCATTCCTAAAAATCCTCTTAAGTCCTTCAGAGTTTTAGGAATAGGGTAATTACTAATTGCTGCTACTTTCTCAGGGTTTGTTGAAATCCTATTATGTTTTATAACATGTCCTAGGTATTCCACTTCCGTTTGAAAGAATTTAGATTTCTCGTCAGATACCTTGAGTGTTGCTTTATTTAATGCTTCAAATATTATTTCGATATGCTTCATGTGTTCTTCGATTGAAGAGGAGTATATGATTACATCGTCTATATATACGTATGCAAATTTACCTATGTAGTCTCTAAGAATGTCATCCACACATCTTTGGAATATTGCAGGTGCATTTTTTAGGCCAAAGGGCATTCGAATAAATTCATATTTACCGCCGTTTACACAAAATGCTGTTTTTTCCCTATCTTTTTCAGCGATTCTTATCTGGTGAAAGCCAGATTCTAAGTCTAGAGTGGTAAAATATTGGGCTTTACCTAAGTTTTGTATGGTCATATTCACATCTGGAATAATGTACCTATCTGTAACTGTGTTGGCGTTCAATTTTTGGAAATCGATGACCATTCGTTTTTTGGGTCTTCCTTGTTCATCCATACCCTTTTTAGGGACTGTCCATATTGGAGAGTTGTATGGGCTATTGCTTTTTTGTATAATTCCTTCATTAAGTAATTTTTTTATTTCTTTATTGACGAACTCATTATCCGCTATGGGATATGGATACTGTTTCGTCCATATTGGCTCTTCGTTTTGTGTTCTGATGGTGGCTTCAATAGTCGTTGTGAAGGGTAATGGTCCTATGCCATTATTTTCCTTCATAATTTTATCTATCTTTTGCCTATATTTTTCTTCTCCTACGATATAATTCAGTTTGGGTTGACTCGCACTATCTATGGTGGTTAAGGTCATATCCCTAAGGTTTATACTAGCATTTAATACATTTAGTCCTTCTAATCCTAAAATCATATCAAATGATTCAATATTACTTAATTCAAAAAAAGTTATTTCCCTATTCATTAATTTTATTATTCTTTTCGTGTTTATTATGGAGTAACCGTGTATGGTTTTTATTTTAATGGGTTTAATTTTTATCCTATCTGAAGAGTCGCAATTTATATTTATATAATTATGGGTTGCACCGGTATCAATTAAAATATCATATTTTTTATTACTTAAATCACTAGTTAAGGTGAGATAGGGCAACCCGTCTCTTAGTTTAAATTATCTAATCTTAAGTTATTTACCATTTGTCCTGTTTCCACGTACATACTTGAATTGTCATCTTCTTCTTGGGATGTATGGTTTATTCGTTGTTGTTTATTGATGTAATGATTACCACTGTGTTCTCGCTTCCATGGTCGGTTGTCTACGAAAGGTTGATGTGGAGTGTTGTAATTGGTATTAGTTCTCCTTTGTGCATGTACAATCTGCCTGGAGTCCGTTTCCATAGGGACAGGTTTAGGTTGTTGATTGTTGTAGCTTCGTTGATTATAGTGTTGTTGAAAATGTCCTTTCTGTGGTGTAAAATTTGGACGTCTATAATGATGTGTATGGTGATAGGACTGCTCTTTCTGTGAGTGATGGCTCTGAGGTTGTTTGTTTTCGTTATCGTATGATAACCGTAAATTCTGATGATGGTTATCATGCTCAATAGTTCTAGCAACAGCATATGCATGTTCTAGATCATTTAAAGAGTTGGCATATAAAGTAGATCTGATAAAAGCGTTTGTTACCCCAGAAACGAATACACGTACTGCTTCATCATTAGCATTTCTTATCATAGCTTCGATTGCAGTAGGATGGTCACCAGACATTGAAATTTTGGATGTAACTAAATTCAATGCTTGATTTATTCTGTCATGATATTCTGATAGAGATGATTTATTTTGTTTTATTCTTCGCATTTCTTCCTGGAGGACATATAGTGGACGCATGTCAGCATATGTGTAATCCAATCTATTTCGAATGGCTTCAAAATTAAACGGAGTATTATTGTTGGTTAATATATCCGATGCTTGGCCTCTGATTTTTGATTTAATTATGGAAAGGGCTTCAGAGTAACGGCTTTGTCCTTCAAAATTTTTTATGTCGTTCATTAATCTTGAGGCGTCTTCTCGCCATGCCCTATACTCTGTTTGGTTACCACTGAATGTTGGCAGGGCTTTAAATACTTCCAGAGAGATGTCAGAGGGCTGTTGGTAGTTTGTTACCACATCCTTGAGTTTCACCACTGGTGCTGGCTCTAGCAGCGGGTTGACACGAATACTTGCCATTTTCTCATTTAGTGCTTGGCAATATTGCTCCATTTCGAGTAGTCTTGCAGTGAGAACTGCCATGCGTTCTTCGTTGGTTGCCATTTCCAATGGACGCTGTTCGTCAAAGTTCCCTTCACGTTTCTTTTTAAATGAGTGCATGAATTTCTATTATTGTTGAATATTTTGCTTTCACTGTTTTTTATATATATCCTGTTCTATGCAGGATTTTGTTGTTTTTTTCTTTTTACTAAACGATTTTTGATAAACTCTTTTTTTTAAATAAATTTTTTAGATATTAAAATTTGTTGAGATTTTTTTATTTTCGTTTTCTCTATGGAAAATTTTATTTTTTATTTTTTCTTCCTATGAAGAAATTTTTTACTCGCGTCCTTGCTGCGACAAGGATTCCACGATGGTCCGCCTCTGAAGGATAAGTATAATTATCCTCCTGGCAGGATCGCCAATTAAAGTTTTACCTTTTTTGTTAATTAAAAAAATATTTTCTTTAGACACGTATGTGCCTTTTATTTATTAATAATACTTTCTTAATATTGAATTAAAAATACAACGACGACTATGCGTCTTCACTACTTATTTTTAACTGCCTTCATTTACAAAATATCATTCTTATATATCATTATTTTTCTTATCATAGTTCTTTATATAAAAAATGTGTTTATCTTAAATACTAATATTCTTTGTCTTATATTAGTTTCTTTGTTATATTGTTCTTAAATACTAACATTCTTTGTCTTATATTACTTTCTTTATTCTATTGTTCTTAAATACTAACATTCTTTATCTTATATTAGTTTCTTTATTCTATTGTTCTAAAAAATATGTTTATTATGGTTAGGGTTGTTTTCAATATTTGATCAACCTTTTTTATCTTATTATTTGTCAATTTACAATATTATTTCTTTGTTATCTTTTTAAATATTTAAAGTTGTTTGTTATAATTAGTTTCTTATCATCTAAGAGAAATTTACTTTTTATCTTATATTTTACATTATATTTCTTTGTCTTAAATATTTAAACATTTCATTTCTGTTTAATCTATATTTATGACTCATAATTATTTACTTAATATTATCATGTATTTCTGAGCATGCTATTCTTATCTTAAATCTTAATATTATGTACTACCATAGAGACTGACCTTAACTTGCGCGAGTTATGTCACCACATCTACCCCCACCAAAGCCACTAAGGCATAACAACACACACACATAAACAACACACAAAATCAGGTCAAACACCTCATATTAATAAAATGCAAAATTGTAAAATATCGAACGGAAATGACAAGTTGCGAAATATAAAAAATGTAATATCGGTTATTAACCTATTTAATATTTAATTGCGAAATATGTACATAAAATTGCCGATTATTAAAAATATTATTAAAATTAAATTAATAGAATAGGCACTTTTATATTTAGTTAATAAGTTTAATTTAAAAGAAAAGACAAATAATAAATCATTCTAAATCGGACAACAGAAGAACGAAAACGTGTTTTTTTTTCTACACTTAGTTTATCTAAACTATAACTGGCGCAGTCGAAAAAAAAAGTTGACGGTACTCGTATATCAACTTTCGCTCTCAAGTTAAACTATTAAAGCATATAATAGTGAGAACCCACGACAATTAAAGAAAATAATTGAAAGTAAATTAAAATTAGTAAAAATAAGTGTTTATAAATTAATTAAAACTATTAAAGCATATAAAAGTGAGAAACCACGAACAATTAAGGAAAATAATTGAAAGTGAATGAACAGTTAGTGAAAATAATTGCTAATGAACTAAAACATAGTAAAAATAATATTTAAGACTATTTTTTTAAAAATTTACACAGACTGTTTAAAAAAAAAAAAAATTTATTAAAGAAACGCACTACAAAATATACAATTATAAAAAAAAAAAAAAAAAAAAATAAAACAACAACAGATATATTAAATCAACAAGAATAAGAACGAAAAGAAAGCATAGAAACAAATCAAAATAATCCTTTACAAAATTAAAACATCTATTACAAGAGCTAAAAGACATAAACATTGTTAACCTATGTTATCATCCCATAACAAAAGAAGAAAAAACCTGTTGCCGTGAAAAAGTGTTATTTTGCCAACCAATAAGAAGGTCCCATTTGAGCAGCGTAAGACCGGATCAACAAGCAACAAAACAACTGAACAACAAGAAGAAATCCACATATTATAAGACTATTAATAATAATACTAGGCTAAATAAGTTATATTTTTATTTTGTAATATAAGTATATTTAAGCATAAAAAATTTAAAAATAAAGTTATTTCATTCATGCGAAAAACATATCGGATCAAACCATACACAAACATTTTTAGACACCTTACACCCATTCCAGAAAACACTGAAATGTCCTTAGATAACAATAATCCCTCGGGTTCCATTCCCCAAATTCCAAATCAAATTTCACAGCAGAATCATATATTCGATTCACTTAAAATCCCAGATGCAGTCAAAGACCTCCCAAAATTTGACGGAAACCCCGGACTTTTGTACGAATTTTTAACAAACGTAGAGGAAATATTAGGGTATTTAATTAACGTAGACGGGACGACCTATGCAAAAATTATTTTGCGAGCAATTAGGAACAAAATAGTTGGACAAGCTAACGAAGTACTCAATGTGTACGGTACCCCTTTAGTTTGGGAAAACATAAAAAACAATATAATCCTGCATTATTCCGATAAAAGGAATGAAACCTCCTTGATTAAGGACCTACATAATTTAAAACAAACAAATCAGTCTGTCCAACATTTTTATAGCTCAATCATAGAAATACAGTCATCCATCAATAATAATATTCTAATTCACGAAACCAACCCTAGCGTAATCGAGGCAAAACAAAAACTATTCGCCGAAATGTGTTTAAAGACATTCCTGTCAGGCCTTAAAGAGCCTTTAGGCTCAAACATTAGATCGATGAGACCTAAAACAATGACCGAAGCCCTTTCATTTTGCATACAAGAACAAAACATATGCTACACCAAAAAGACATTTACGAACACACATCATGTTCCCCAGGAGAATTCGAAACATCTTCTAAGCTATCCACTGTCTCAGACTTACCAACCAATAGTTAACAATTCATACAGATTCCCTCAGCAATCCCAAAGACAATACTATCCGAACATACCCTCATATCAAAACAACATAATTGGATATCAAAACCGAATGAACAACGCTCAAAATCCCCAAATTAATGCATTCGGACAGAATAGATATTTTACAACAATAACAACAACTCCCTTAACAATACCTTTCGAAGACAGCAGTATAGTGCACAAAATTTACCGCCACCAGAACCAATGGATGTAAGTTCAGGATATACTCACTTGAGGAAACCACAAAGTATGCAAACCAAGAGAACAACCAATGGTTTTAAGCCTCACGAAATGCACAACATTGACATAGAAGGAGCTCCATACGCAAACTTAGAAGAATATTATTGTTATCCAGAGAATGATCAAGTTCAAAAGGATGTTACATTTGCTCAGAACAACTTAGAACGAGACTTTATTTTTGGACAAAACTATTAATACAACCAAAAAAACAGCAATACAATTGACGACGCTGAAAATATTCTACTAGATGCCTCCCCGGACCAACTGGATATTTAGACGTAAACAAACACGGACGTACATTACCATATATAAATATAGCTTCCTCCTTCGGTCGACCATTAAAATTTCTAATTGACTTTGGTGCCTCTTCATCATTTATAAATCCAGAATTTGTTGATCAAGACGAATGTCAAAGTTGTGAACCAATTATCATTACCACAATTTTAAATAAACACTCCTTGAACAAGAAAATCAGTTTACCATACTTTATGGAATTTAAAGAGGAGGGCCAGATGGAACTATTTGTCTTTAGATTCCACAATTATTTTGACGGATTAATAGGACTTGATATTTTAAAAAAACTAAAAGCCAAAGTAGACTTGGGCAGTAAAACGCTAACTACAAACAATTCTATAATACCACTACATTTAAACCTAATTTATAATTCAACCTTTTTCAAAATCTGTTATTAAGATACCAGTTGATTCTCGCAACGGTGACTTTTTCATACAGAAAACATTTTTAGAACCTGATTTATTTATTCCGGAAGGCATTTATTCCTCAAGAGAATGGTATAGTTTTGTTGAAATAGCAAACGTATCCGACCAAGAAAAAGTTGTCTATATTGAACAACCCGTAAAAACCATTCCATATCAAAATTTCATTGAAGTTAATAACTTCACCATAGAGTCAGACGCACCCCATCAGGAAGATAATATAATTAAAGTCCTGAGAACAAACCACTTAAATAAAGAGGAAACAAAAGCTTTAATGAAAATTTGTAAGGATTTTGATGATATATTTTTTAAAGAAGGGAATCCCCTTAGCATTTCTAACCAAATTAAACATAAAATCAAAACCACGGACGACATCCCTATTTTTACAAAGTCCTACAGATACCCTTATGTCCATAAAGAGGAAGTACGGACACAAATAAACAAGATGCTACAACATTGCATTATAAAACCAAGTTTTTCACCTTGGAGTGCCCCTGTATGGATTGTACCGAAAAAGAAAGACGCTAGTAACGTACAGAAATGGAGACTCGTTATTGATTACAGAAAATTAAACGAGAAGACGATTTGTGATAAATATCCCATACCCAATATTACGGACATTTTAGACAAACTAGGGCGAAGCATGTATTTCACCACCCGGGATCTTGCCAGTGGCTTCCACAAAATCGAAATGCACCCAGAACATGTTGGAAAAACTGCATTTTCCGTAGATGGCGGTCATTTTGAATTTGTCAGAATGCCCTTTGGTCTTAAAAATGCACCGTCTACATTCCAAAGAATAATGGACAATGTGTTAAAAGACCTAATAGGAACGGTTTGCCATGTATACTTGGATGACATAATCATCTATTCCACCTCGTTACAGGAATATATGATAAATTTGAAGAAAGTTTTTGAAAGGCTAAGAGAATCAAATTTAAAGGTTCAGTTGGACAAATCTGAATTTTTACACAAAGAGTGCGCGTTTTTAGGACATGTTATTTCTACCGAAGGAATAAAACCAAATCCCGAAAAAATCCAAGCCATAAAAAATTTTCCTATCCCAAAAACTCAAAAAGAGATAAAATCATTCTTAGGACTATTGGGTTATTACCGAAAATTTATACAAAATTTTTCGAAACTGACAAAGCCTTTTACGGAATGTTTAAAAAAAAGGAAGGAAAATAATTCCTAATGACAAGTACCTACAAACATTTGAAATGTGCAAAAATCTTTTAACGAATGACCCTTTACTCCAGTATCCGGACTTCTCAAAACCATTTGTCTTAACGACTGATGCAAGCGACTTTGCTTTGAGAGCAGTTCTTTCCCAAGGTCCAATCCGAAGTGATAAACCGATATGCTATGCTAGCAGGACGTTAACAGATAGTGAAATAAATTACTCAACAATTGAGAAAGAATTACTTGCTATTGTTTGGGCAACAAAATACTTTAGGCCCTACCTTTTTGGACGTAAATTTAAAATTGTAACTGACCATAGACCACTAACCTGGATTATGAGCCTTAAAGAGCCAAATTATAAACTAGTAAAGTGGAGGCTCAAACTTGAAGAATTTGACTATGAAATCGTTTACAAGAATCGTAAACTTAATACAAATGCAGACGCCTTAAGCCGCATTAGAACTTACAACCCTTTTAAAAATAAAGAAATAAACATTAATATAGTCGACAACGACTCAATTCAGGGAACAGCAGGCACGACCATTCACTCTGCCGAAGAAAACTATGACGACGGTATTCCAATCTCAGAAAAGGCTTTAAACACATTTAACCTCCAAATTATCTTACGAGTAAAAAACGAAGGTTCTCCTCTTACACTTGAAACCGTTTTTAAAAACAAAATGCGAAAAACAATACGCAGACCAATATACAATGAAACTGTAATGACCGACATATTTAAACGATACCTAGCCCACAATAGACTCTCTGCAATAATGACAGACGACGACACTTTTAGAACTGTTCAAAACACTTACTCGAAATATTTTGCAAACAGTAAAACATTCAAACTTGTTCGATGTAAAATCTTATTAGAAGATATTCGAAATATTGACGATCAAGATAAGTTTCAATCACAATCATAGAGGCATTCAAGAAACATTTGAACATTTGAAACGAGAATATTTCTTCCCTCACATGAAAGAAAAAATAACCAAATGCATAAATCATTGTGATATATGCCAAACGCCTCATATTAATAAAATGCAAAATTGTAAAATATCGAACGGAAATGACAAGTTGCGAAATATAAAAAATGCAATATCGGTTATTAACCTATTTAATATTTAATTGCGAAATACATAAAATTGCCGATTATTAAAATTATTATTAAAATTAAATTAATAGAATAAGCACTTTTATATTTAGTTAATAAGTTTCATTTAAAAGAAAAGACAAATAATAAATCATTCTAAATCGTACAACAGAACTAAAACGTTTTTTTTTCTACACTTAGTTTATCTAAACTATAACTGGCGCAGTCGAAAAAAAAAGTTGACGGTACTCGTATATCAACTTTCGCTCTCAAGTTAAACTATTAAAGCATATAATAGTGAGAACCCACGACAATTAAAGAAAATAATTGAAAGTAAATTAAAATTAGTACAAATAAGTGTTAATAAATTAATTAAAACTATTAAAGCATATAATAGTGAGAAACCACGAACAATTAAGGAAAATAATTGAAAGTGAATGAACAGTTAGTGCTAATGAACTAAAACATAGTAAAAATAATATTTAAGACTATTTTTTTACAAATTTACACAGACTGTTTAAAAAAAAAAAAAATTTATTAAAGAAACGCACTACAAAATATACAATTATATTTAAAATATAAAAGATATTAAAAACGTAAAAGAATAAATAACTATAAACAAAAACTTTAGAAAGAAAAGGAGTGATCGTGATACTTTGAGTAAATCAGCTTAACATAATATGTATAATTTTATGCCGCTTAGTTAACCAGTTGTGTGGAGAAAACTAGTCTGTAAATGGTGGCCTAAAGAAGATAAGGACTGGGTTGCAGAGTTATTGATGTCTGTTATCACAGTAGAACTGAATTGTACGTAAACTTGGTCTCCGGATATATATCAATACAATGATCTAGGAAGGAGCTTTAAATTTATAATACCCTATTTATTTAACTTATTAGAGTTGTGAGTGTAACTAACGCAAGTTTTTGTTTTTATATATGTATATA
Source organism: Lypha dubia (assembly GCA_947311025.1). NCBI lineage: Eukaryota > Metazoa > Arthropoda > Insecta > Diptera > Tachinidae > Lypha > Lypha dubia. The sequence goes on from OX371260.1 coordinate 75,738,633, forward strand.
TATACACATAAAGTGGTGCCATATTAAATTTAGTTATAGTAGAGCAAATAAGCGTAATAATAAACGTTTGTTATCATCACCTGAATACGCTGAACTAAATAATAATAAGAAAAACATAACATCTGCTAATATGGCAAAACATAATACAGACGTCTTCTCATGGGATGTAATGCGCGAGATTTTTGATGAAAAGCTGAAAGATGTTGCAAAAAAGGAAGATCTATGCTTATTAAAAGCTGAAATTGCGGAATTGAAAGAGGAGAACGTAAACCTTAAAAATGAAGTCAGGAAACTTACAACACGAATAGAGTTCATTGATAGAAGTACTCGACTTACAAATATTGTAGTTAGCGGCTTAAAATGTAACACCGTGCAAGCAGCTAAAGCGGAATTCTTAAAGCTTTGCGCTGATACACTACATATAGAAATTAACATTATATCTACAAGAATAATTGCAAAAGGGAAATGTTTAATATTCAATTTGGAATCTGCTAAAGAAGTAAACAAAGCTCTTGATGCAAAAGGAAAATTGAGAAATAGTGGTATATACATAAACAAGGATTATACTGAAGAAGAACATCATATACGTTACAATCTGCGGATGATTAGCAAAAATGTAAGCAGAAGTAATAAAAGTATTAAGGTTCGTCTTGGAGAGTTCTGCATATTTATAAATAATAAAAAATATACATGGGCCAGAGGCAAAATTAATGCATACTGTGAAGAGGATGCCACATTTTTGAAAACTCTATTGTATGAATGCAACTGCTCCTACGAAATAAAAGAGCGGCAAACCTTCATAGGTAGAGGCGAAACAACAAATAAAGTCCAATAGCAAACAGTTCCCCTTCATATTATATCTTATAACGTTGCAAATCTTATGAAATCAATAAAATTTGGAAATTTCATAACTTATTTAAATCGATTTGATATATTTTTTCTTTTTGAAACGCACATAGTAGTTGAAAATCAAAGAGCATTAGAAATTTATTTTAAAAGCTATTACCTTTACTGGATTTCAGCAAAGAAAACTCATAACACTGGGCGGGCAAGTGGTGGATGTTTGTATGGCTACAAAAAAGAACTTCGGAAAACTTATGACTTAACATTTGTAAATATCTCGGATAATATTGTGATGACGTGTAAAATTGATGGTACGCTTTTCTATTTTATACCAAGATATTTGAATTGTACCAGTTGGAATGCCGATTTTGAAAAATTTGAACAATTTATTATAAGTTTAAGTCCTAAAAATTTCTATATACTAGGTGACTTAAATGCTAGAATATCTAATGAACAAGTATTGGATGTAGATGTTGTTAATAACTTGCCAATAGTGCGTGAGGTTCGTCAATCAAAAGACAAAACAATAAATAGTGAAGGCAGGAAAATACTGAATTTAGTGGAAGACGTTGGTGGTATTGTTCTCAATGGGAGGACCCCAAAAGATGATAATGGTGAATACACTTTTTATGGTGCTAGAGGTAATACTGTAATCGATTACTGCATATGTTCATATAGTGCTCTACAATATGTCGAAAATTTTTATATTGGTGTAAAACCATACTCAGATCATATGCCTGTTTGTATGGTAATAAAAGTACCCGATACCAGTCATAGCAAAAATAAAACCTCATTTCCTAGGCTGATTTGGCGCAAAAAACATGCTCAAAGATATGCAAATAATATGAATCTTATAACTAACGAAACCAACCATCAATCAAACGTGGATGATTTAGTTGCTAGCCTCACAAACAAGATCAGACAAGCTGCCGTTGCAACAGATGCAAGTAAATATGTTTTTGAACCTAAACAGAAATGGTTCGACTGGAAGTGTGCACGCCTTCGATTACATGTTAAAAAACAATTGAAAATTTATAGAAAAAATCCTACAACAGAAAACAAAGTCCGCTATGATAGCATAAAATCTAAATATATTTTGGTATGCAAAGATAAAAAACTAGAGTTATACAATAAAAATTTAGAATTATTAAATTCAGTAAAAAGTTGTGCAGACTGGTGGAAAATAGCAAACACTATGAAATCTTGCTCCTTTACAATTTTTGGTGATTTATGTGCGGAAGATTTTTATATTCATTTTAGCAATGTGTTACGAAATAGCATGCAAATTCACACAGTCAGCTGGTCTATGCCACACCATGTTGATGCTATTCTAGACTCTCCTTTTGAATATCATGAATTGTTTACTGTAATTAAAACACTAAAACACAATAAAGCACCAGGTGCAGACGGTATTAGTTTTGAGTTCTATAAATATACTCCTGTCAGTTTTCATTATGAATTACTGGACATTTTTAACAAAATATTTCTACGGGAGACAATCCCGGCAAGTTTTCGCAAATCCGTACTAATACCTCTGTTTAAGAAAGGTGACCCAAATCTACCGGAAAACTATCGAGGCTTATCATTAGTAAACACTGTGACTAAAATCTTTAACACCATTATACTGAACAGACTAACATTCTGGATCGATAATAATAAAATTTTAAACGAATACCAGGCAGGATTTAGAAAGAATTATTCTACAGTGGATAATATATTTAATCTTGCAAATATAGTACATATAAATAAAACATATAGCAAGAACACATACGCATTTTTTGTGGATATTTCATGCGCTTTTGATACCATTCCTAGAAATTGTTTATACTACATGTTGTCATGTCTAGGACTCTCATCGAAAATGATTAGATATCTTCAATGCCTATATGCGGACTCCGTATGTCAAATATGGGATGGTAACACCTTTACCAGTACATTTCCGGTTGAAGTTGGCGTTAAACAAGGATGTATCCTAAGCCCAATATTATTCTCACTGTACACCAATGATCTTGTTAACGAATTACCTGGCGGAATTACTATTGCTGAAACAAATGTAAACATTTTACTCTATGCTGATGATATCGTTATTCTGTCTGACTCTCCGGCTGGATTACAAGCTATGATTGACAAGATCCGTTGTTACTGTCTAAAATGGTGTCTAAAAGTAAACCTTGTAAAGTCAAAAATAATTATCTTCCGCTCGGGTACTAGAATTGCTTCAAACTTAATTTGGAAATATGGAGAAGATAAAATTGAGATCGTCAATAACTACAAATACCTAGGTGTAGAAATCACGTACAACATGTCCTTCAAAAAGCACCTCATCAACAAATTATCGTCTGCCAAGTTGGCAATAAATTCAACATGGACCAAATATATAAACAATCCTCAAATTTCTAACTACAACAAGCTTAAAATATTTTATGCTGCATCCAGATCAATAATGCTCTATGCGGCACAAGTTTGGGGATTTGCAAAATATGATGAAGTTGAGAAACTACTAAGATTTTTTATTAAAAAGATGCTATATTTACCTAAAACAACACCAAACTACATGATACACATCGAAACTGGCTTACACTCAATGTACATAGCTTCCTTAAAATTACATCTTTGTTATATTAATAAAGTTCTAAATATGAATGCTGATAGATTGCCTCGTATATTGACAGAATATATAATAAACAATAAACTGTATTGGCATAACGAGTGGGTGAACATTGCAAGAACTCTACATATTGGGTCTGGCTCTAATATCAGTCATAATTGGAAAAACATTACAAATCAGCTAATGGTAATAGAGAGAAATGAATTTAGTTCGGATGCATTAAACTCACAGTTTTATGATCTTTATCCGCAACTAAACTTCAATGCAAAACCTATCCTATTAAAAAATTTTAATTCACGGATAACTAGTTTACTTATCAAAGCGAGGGGTGGTTTACTAGATATAAACGCAAGAGCATTCCACAACAATACTGTGGGTATATGTACAATATGCAATATAGATGAAACTGAAAATACTTTTCATTTTATTGGTGTATGCCCTATATTTAATGCATACAGACTGAAATTCTTTGGCAAGAGGCAATTAAATAAAAATGAAGTTATTAGTATATTAGATGGCACAAACCATAATTGTTTATATAAATACATTGAATCATGCATAAAGTATAGAAAATTGATAATAAATGAATTTGATAACTAAAATTATGTTAAACTATAATTAAAGAAGAAGTAAGTGATATTATTGTCACATTACATATTAAGAATATATAAAAAAAAAATTAAAGAATAAGCTAGTAAAGAGCTAATCAGGCACACAACAACACTGTTATGCCATATATAGATAGAGATTAAGAGAATAATATGCGTAGAGCAATGTAAGCAAATTATGTATACCCACAAATTATCTATCTATTAATAAATAATAATAATTTTTTTTTTTTGTGGTAGTTTTATTATATATTGAATCTTCAATTATAAATTGAAACATCAATAAGTTTTTCAAATCTTAAATCTAAAAATACATATATATATGTTTAGCCAGTGCTAAACAAAATTTTTAATTCCAACTGTTGATTTTTGATGTTTTACATCTCTCGTGTACGGCTGAGAGAAAGAGTATCCCTCCTTCTCAGCCGGGTGTGGCCTCTATAATTTTGAATGTTGCGCGCAAGTGGATTTGGGTGCAATACTAGTTTTTCAATATATTTTTTAGCGTGTTTTGAAAATACTGTCTTCACCAACGGAACATCAAGATCTTTGTGAATTCGCTGATTTCGGATATACCAGGGGGCTGCAGTAATTGTACGTAGAATTTTGTTTTGTCGCCTTTGAATTTTTTCTACACTTGATGCTGAGGCAGTGCCCCATAACTGGATTCCATAGGCCCATATTGGTTTCAGGATCGCGTTGTATAACAAAAGTTTACAGTCAAGACTTAATATAGAATTTCTTCTAAGAAGCCAATTCATTTGGGCTGCTTTTAATTTCATTTGTGTCAACTTTGCGTCTATATGCGATTTCCATGTTAAACGACGATCAAGATGAACGCCTAGATATTTTACTACAGTGTGTTGCGGTATAGTCTCGGTGTTGATTTGTATAGGCGGGCATGTTTCCCTGCGTAAAGTAAAAGTAACGTGTACACATTTCTGCTCATTCACTTTTATCCGCCATTGTTTTAGCCATGTTTCCAATTTTGAGATGTACCCTTGTAGATTTCGGGAAGCTTCTACAGGATTTTCATGAACGCTTAGAAAAGCCGTATCATCAGCAAATGTTGACGTGTGAATGATACTGCTTAACGGTAAGTCAGAGGCATATATTAAATAAAGTAAAGGACCGAAGATACTGCCTTGAGGGACTCCGGCTTCAATCGACTGCGGGGGGCTTAAAAAATTGCCTTCCTTAACTACAAATTATCGTTCCTCTAGATAGCTTTTTAAGAGCCTGACGATGTTTGCGGGTAGATTTTGTATTAATTTGTGGACAAGACCTTCGTGCCATACTTTATCAAAGGCCTGTGCGACATCAATAAAAAGCGCTGAACAATATTTCTTTTTTTCAAAAGTTTCTCTAATGACATTCACAAGTCTGTGAGTTTGTTCAATAGTGTTATGCTGACTGCGAAAACCGAATTGATGATCTGGAATACATGCACTGCTAGTTACTATAGGAGTCAGCTTGCTCATGTACAGTTTTTCAAAAAGTTTCGACATATTGGACAATAGACTGATAGGCCGATAGGATTCAACCTTTGTATGATCCTTACCGGGCTTTGGTATCATAGTAATCATCGAAGCCTTCCATTCTGCCGGATAGTATTGCAGTCGTAAAATACTATTAAAGATGAATAGTATTATTCGTTTTGCAATGAAAGGCAATTCTTGCAGCATTTTGTTGCTTATTCTATCAATACCTGGGCTTTTTTTGAGTTTAGACTTGTAATAGCCTTTTGAATATCCACAATATTAAATCTTAGCGGAATTTCTGGTAAAGCGACGACTGGCGGCAGTTCAGTAATATCAGCAGAAATATTTGGAGTAAATACCTTTTCTAAGTGTTGAACAAAAAGAGCACCTTTTTCAGCATCAGTTCTTGCCCAGTCACCATTTGAAGCTCGTAATGGAGGTTTATATATCACCGGCCTTTTAAGTCCTCTGGCTGCACGCCACAGCGAATAATCTGTTGATGGTGTTGCATCGAGTTCTTGCAGAAATTTTTGCAGCGAAGCTGTTTTTTGTGATTGTAAAACTTTTCTTAGCTGTTTGGTACACTCCTTAAGCCTTAATTTTAGCTGAGGCGATCTGTAACGTTGCCATTCTCGTCGAGCTCTCAGCTTTTTTGAATTGAAGAAGCATTAAGAGCAGCTTGTTTGGCATGTGCTTCAAACAACCTAATAGAATTTTCTATGTCAGTAGGTGTTCTCAATGGCATATTTTCCGTGCAATGAGCACTCAAATATTTTTTGTATTTCAGCCAGTTAATACGTGCAGATGTCAGCGGTAAATCACATGTTGGTCTTGCGGTTGTGTGTGAGTAAATAGTGATAATAGTAGGCGAGTGATCTGAAGACAAATTTAAGGATGCTTCTACTACCGTCGTTTCGCTGGGCACACCTTTCGAGATTCCAAAGTCGATAACATCAGGAATTTTTTGTCGATCCGTTGGCCAATATGTTGGCTGACCACTTGAAACTACATTCAAACCCATTTTTGAAATTGTGTCAAACAAAACACGACCCTTAGGACTGATTAAACGTGAACCCCAAAAAGTGTATTTAGCATTGTAGTCGCCAGCTGCTAGAAAACGGGACCCCAGTGTTGTATAAAATGCGGTATATTGACTCTCTGAAATTGAAAACCTGGGAGGAGAATAAACAGATGATATCACAAGCTTTTGATAAAAATTTTCAATACAGATATTTGTTGCTTGAAGATATTCTTCACGAAGGTCATTTAGCAGGTAGTGTTTTATTCGAGTTTTTATTAGGATTCCAGAGCCACCACAAGCTCTACCTCGAGGATCCTTAGTGTCGTAAAAATTATATCCACTAATTTTAAAATAGCTTCGAGACGTCAAATGAGTTTCTGAGATAAGCATAACGTCGATTTGTTTATCCAGAAGAAAATATTCTATTTCATTTTTATGTTGGCAGATGCCGTTTGCGTTCCAATAACAGATTCTTAAGTTCATGGTTTTTTCAATACAGCCTGCAACAAGGTAGACTGCATTTTCAACATTTCCTGCATCATACAGGAATGTTGAGAGTAAATGTATTTACTGTTTGTATTAGGATCTCTATCGAGGCTTCAATACGACTAAAATTATGCCCTGATTCTTCATTAGCTGGTACAGTTTTTTGCGCCGGAGTCTGGTTACTCTTTAAAATATTAGCGTATGAAAATTGACTATTAGGTTTTTGCTGAGTAAGAGTCGTGTTAGACTTTAGAACATTTGAGTATTGATTATGGCTAGACGTAACTGAGCGTAGTTTAATGGGGTGTTGGGCTGATCGGGAGTAGCATTTGTTTTTCTGTTCGACGAATTTTTAAAAAAAGAGTAAAGAGGGCAGCCTCTATAGTTAGCAGTGTGGTTTCCACTGCAATTGCCGCATTTTTTTGCCTTGGTATCACCTTTTATTTTGTCACAGTTAGCGATACTGTGCAACTCACCACATACAACGCAAACGGTAGGCAACTTGCAATAAGTTTTGGTATGGCCAAATTCTTGACAGTTCATGCATTGGATAGGTCCATTTTTTTATGTGGCATCTCAACTGTAACTCTTCTGTGTAACAAGTACTTTAGATTATAGATTGGGTGCGATTCATTTTTTTTAATTTTCAAGTCACCTGGCTGTAGCTCGACTCTAAAAATAGGTTGGGGGATTTTTTCCCTATTTTTGATGTTACAAACATTTTTAACCTTGAAGCCACTATTTTCAAGGCCAGACTTAACCTCTTCTGGATCCACACTAGAGTCTATACCTTTTATTACGACGGTTAGACCTTTAGCACTCTTTAATTGGTACGTATAAAAATTTTTGTTTTTTGACTCAAGGTCAGAAACTATTTTTCGGTAATTACTTTCTTGCACTACCTCGATTTTTGTTTCGTTAATATTTCCGCGCTTAATTGGAGTTACATAGAACTCATTTTCTCCAATTAAGGAGATAAGGCTTTTTACCAACAAACTAGAGTTCTGCTCTCTTAAATATATCGGTGGAGGTTTACTCGACCTTGTTGTAGTTGGGTCTTCATTGTCTTGTTCAGATAAAATCGCGGAACGATTTTCGGAATTTTTTGTTTTGTTTTTTCCATCTCTGGGAACTTTCGCTGTTGAAGCTATTTGAGCTGATTTTGGACTTCTTCCCCTTTTTAACACGGTTATGTATCTGTCCATTCCTGTTTGAATTTTATTATCATTTATTGTACTCACCGCATCTACCATTTTGTGCACGTTGGTCACCTTGTTACTTATTGCTTGTTTGTTTGTTTGTACGGCTAAGCTGACAAGTTTGCTGATGGGTGCAATTGTTGTTGCTTCTTGATCACTATTTAACATGTTCAGAGATAATGATCGCACAAGAGTATTTGTGTTTTCTGTTAAATTCAGGTTTTTGTTTAATTCATTTTTTTTATTGTAGTCATCAGCAACTAAAGTTATATATTGTACATTCCTACTGCTTGTAGGATTACACGGGTCAACACAAAATTTGACCTAAACTTAAAAGTATGAAATTTCGATTCTTTTGTTGGTAATTAGACGCAAAAAAATATATAACATTAAAAAGTTTGCTTTTGTACTTGGGAGATCGACTGAACGATATTTTTCAAAATCTGTGGTTTTAATTATCAATTAAAGATGAAATCATTTAAATAAACATTTTTATTATTTTTATTAAGTTTTACTATCAAAACAAGTTACAAAAAAGTAGAAAATAATTTAAAAGTGCACGCTTTTACTTTTTCTTCTATGTTCGTAAGTACTTTCTCTCAATAAACCCCAAATATAGTCTCCCATCATGTTTTCATTGTATTGGCCTTGATAACGTTGTTCAAAGCTCAAAATGTCCTGATGAAAACGTTCTCCTTGCTCTTCTGAATACGCTCCCATGTTGTTTTTAAATTTATCTAAATGAGCATGCAGCATATGTACTTTTAATGACATTCTGCAGCCCTTTTTATAGTTTTCAGCTTTGTTATTTCCTAAAAATCCAGAAACGACTGCTTGGAAGCTGTTCCAACTTGCTTTTTGAGTACGATTCAGCAACGTTGGAAACTTTTCAGCGGCGAAAATCTGTCTGATTTGCGGACCAACAAAAACCCCAGCTTTAACCTTCGCATCTGATAATTTCGGAAAAAATTTTCTCAAGTATTCAAAAGCTTCTGACGTTTGATCCAGCTTTTTCACAAACTGTTTCACCAATCCCAACTTAATATGCAGAGGTGGCATTAACACGTTTTCCGCTTCAACAATCGGCTCAAATTTTACATTTTGTTTTCCGACACAAAGCTCTGTTCTTACAGGCCATGACCGTTGAGAATAGTGCTTACTATCTGCTCTACTATCCCATAAGCACAAATAACACGGATACTTTGTATATCCGCCCTGAAGCCCCATTAAAAATCCTACCATTTTAAAGTCTCCAATCAGCTGCCAATTATACTCGCGATACTTTACAGATTCAAGCAAGATTTTAACACTTTCATAATTTTCTTTAAGATGTACTGAGTGAGCAATAGGAAGAGATGGGAATTTATTTCCGTTGTGCAATAAAACAGCTTTTAACTTTTTGTAGAGCTGTCGATGAATAAACGCCATTCGCTGGGGACACAAGGTATGCCAATTTCTTCAAACATACCTTTTTATGTCATTACAAAAACAAAGTCCATCTTCTTTTGTGAAAAATGTTGAGTATGTTTCATGCCTATTCCGCTGATCCGTTATATTAACATAATCAAGCAAATTCCACTGTTTTAAGCGAGAGCCTAGAAGCTCTGCTTTTTTTTGGCAAATTTAAATCTCTAATCAAGTCATTAAAATCATTTGCAGTAATAAGATGGTGTTTTGGTTGTTCTGGTGTGAGTAAAAACTCCTTATCAGAATTACTTTTATAAGAGCTCATAGATGAGCTACTTTTCTGTGATAATTTTTTTGGTGGCTCAGGTACTGGTCGTGTCAGGTCGTGTGAGATTGGAGCAGAAGAAGATTCAAGGTCAGGATATTCGATAAGTTTTGCATTTTTACCTCTACGTCTTTTACTCGGATTCACAATGCAAAAGTAGCAGTCTTTAACGTGGTCTTTTGGTTCTCGCCAGATCTTTGGTATTGCGAATTTCATCGAGTTTTTCTCACCTCGATACCACCTTAAATAGAGAAATAGAAATGAATATGTCTATTATATTTAAGTCACCATTTAATTAAAATTTGCTCACCTTCCAAACATCTTTTACAATAACTACAAGCAACATGTGGAGCCCATATCTTGTCTTGATTCCGAACAGGACGGTCAAAATATGCTTCGTAGGCTTCACAGGGAACGTGAGATTTATTTAGTTCGTATTTTACGTCTCGAACTTTGATAAATTGTCCACATATATAGCAAAATGCATCAGCATCATATTTACACTTTCGCGACGACATTTCAAGTTATTCTGGACTTGCACAAAACATCTGATCGTTGTTTATGACTCAAGTGCCATCTAGGAACACTGTCTGAACGTTTAAACCCAACTCTGATTGCGCGGTATTTTTGAATGTATTTAAAATAATTAAAATTCATAAAAAATTGAAAAATTAGTATTTTTGCTATAACTATTACAAAAGCAAACTTTATACCGGAAAAATGTATTTTCTTTTTGTTTTTGTTCATAATTAACCAGAAAATTATAAAATAAACTTTAGGACGAAGAACAAAAATTTTTTTGTAGAGCCGTGTTATTGTTGTTTTTATCAGAAGATGAACTCATCAGAGTTCTCTTGTTTATATTTTCACTTATATTAGTTTGTGTATGCAAATATTTATGTATATTGCACACAAGCAAAAAATAAAATAAAACCAGTAAAATAACTGTTCAATAAATGTTTTGTTTTTTTATATTTTTTTTTGACTTGAAAAATTATTTTTTTTATATTTTTTTTATATTCAGTTGCGACGATTATAAAAACGCGTCTGTTCACTACGAAAGTTGAAACTGAATGAATAAATAATAATAATAATAATAAAATAATCCTTTACAAAATTAAAACATCTATTACAAGAGATAAAAGACATAAACATTGTTAACCTATGTTATCATCCCATAACAAAAGAAGAAAAAACCTGTTGCCGTGAAAAAGTGTTATCTTGCCAACCAATAAGAAGGTCCCATTTGAGCAGCGTAAGACCGGATCAACAAGCAACAAAACAACTGAACAACAAGAAGAAATCCACATATTATAAGACTATTAATAATAATACTAGGGTAAATAAGTTATATTTTTATTTTGTAATATAAGTATATTTAAGCATAAAAAATTTAAAAATAAAGTTATTTCATTCATGCGAAAAACATATCGGATCAAACCATACACAAACATTTTTAGACACCTTACACCCATTTCAGAAAACACTGAAATGTCCTTAGATAACAATAATCCCTCGGGTTCCATTCCCCAAATTCCAAATCAAATTTCACAGCAGAATCATATATTCGATTCACTTAAAATCCCAGATGCAGTCAAAGACCTCCCAAAATTTGACGGAAACCCCGGACTTTTGTACGAATTTTTAACAAACGTAGAGGAAATATTAGGGTATTTAATTAACGTAGACGGGACGACCTATGCAAAAATTATTTTGCGAGCAATTAGGAACAAAATAGTTGGACAAGCTAACGAAGTACTCAATGTGTACGGTACCCCTTTAGTTTGGGAAAACATAAAAAACAATATAATCCTGCATTATTCCGATAAAAGGAATGAAACCTCCTTGATTAAGGACCTACATAATTTAAAACAAACAAATCAGTCTGTCCAACATTTTTATAGCTCAATCATAGAAATACAGTCATCCATCAATAATAATATTCTAATTCACGAAACCAACCCTAGCGTAATCGAGGCAAAACAAAAACTATTCGCCGAAATGTGTTTAAAGACATTCCTGTCAGGCCTTAAAGAGCCTTTAGGCTCAAACATTAGATCGATGAGACCTAAAACAATGACCGAAGCCCTTTCATTTTGCATACAAGAACAAAACATATGCTACACCAAAAAGACATTTACGAACACACATCATGTTCCCCAGGAGAATTCGAAACATCTTCTAAGCTATCCACTGTCTCAGACTTACCAACCAATAGTTAACAATTCATACAGATTCCCTCAGCAATCCCAAAGACAATACTATCCGAACATACCCTCATATCAAAACAACATAATTGGATATCAAAACCGAATGAACAACGCTCAAAATCCCCAAATTAATGCAATGACTAATACATGCGGACAGAATAGATATTTTTACCCGAAAAATATACCGAATAACAGACTTGAACAAACCCGAACAGTTTACAACAATAACAACAACTCCCTTAACAATACCTTTGGAAGACAGCAGTATAGTGCACAAAATTTACCGCCACCAGAACCAATGGATGTAAGTTCAGGATATACTCACTTGAGGAAACCACAAAGTATGCAAACCAAGAGAACAACCAATGGTTTTAAGCGTCACGAAATGCACAACATTGACATAGAAGGAGCTCCATACGCAAACTTAGAAGAATATTATTGTTATCCAGAGAATGATCAAGTTCAAAAGGATGTTACATTTGCTCAGAACAACTTAGAACGAGACTTTATTTTTGGACAAAACTATTAATACAACCAAAAAAACAGCAATACAATTGACGACGCTGAAAATATTCTACTAGATGCCTCCCCGGACCAACTGGATATTTAGACGTAAACAAACACGGACGTACATTACCATATATAAATATAGCTTCCTCCTTCGGTCGACCATTAAAATTTCTAATTGACTTTGGTGCCTCTTCATCATTTATAAATCCAGAATTTGTTGATCAAGACGAATGTCAAAGTTGTGAACCAATTATCATTACCACAATTTTAAATAAACACTCCTTGAACAAGAAAATCAGTTTACCATACTTTATGGAATTTAAAGAGGAGGGCCAGATGGAACTATTTGTCTTTAGATTCCACAATTATTTTGACGGATTAATAGGACTTGATATTTTAAAAAAACTAAAAGCCAAAGTAGACTTGGGCAGTAAAACGCTAACTACAAACAATTCTATAATACCACTACATTTAAACCTAATTTATAATTCAACCTTTTTCAAAATCTGTTATTAAGATACCAGTTGATTCTCGCAACGGTGACTTTTTCATACAGAAAACATTTTTAGAACCTGATTTATTTATTCCGGAAGGCATTTATTCCTCAAGAGAATGGTATAGTTTTGTTGAAATAGCAAACGTATCCGACCAAGAAAAAGTTGTCTATATTGAACAACCCGTAAAAACCATTCCATATCAAAATTTCATTGAAGTTAATAACTTCACCATAGAGTCAGACGCACCCCATCAGGAAGATAATATAATTAAAGTCCTGAGAACAAACCACTTAAATAAAGAGGAAACAAAAGCTTTAATGAAAATTTGTAAGGATTTTGATGATATATTTTTTAAAGAAGGGAATCCCCTTAGCATTTCTAACCAAATTAAACATAAAATCAAAACCACGGACGACATCCCTATTTTTACAAAGTCCTACAGATACCCTTATGTCCATAAGGAGGAAGTACGGACACAAATAAACAAGATGCTACAACATTGCATTATAAAACCAAGTTTTTCACCTTGGAGTGCCCCTGTATGGATTGTACCGAAAAAGAAAGACGCTAGTAACGTACAGAAATGGAGACTCGTTATTGATTACAGAAAATTAAACGAGAAGACGATTTGTGATAAATATCCCATACCCAATATTACGGACATTTTAGACAAACTAGGGCGAAGCATGTATTTCACCACCCGGGATCTTGCCAGTGGCTTCCACAAAATCGAAATGCACCCAGAACATGTTGGAAAAACTGCATTTTCCGTAGATGGCGGTCATTTTGAATTTGTCAGAATGCCCTTTGGTCTTAAAAATGCACCGTCTACATTCCAAAGAATAATGGACAATGTGTTAAAAGACCTAATAGGAACGGTTTGCCATGTATACTTGGATGACATAATCATCTATTCCACCTCGTTACAGGAATATATGATAAATTTGAAGAAAGTTTTTGAAAGGCTAAGAGAATCAAATTTAAAGGTTCAGTTGGACAAATCTGAATTTTTACACAAAGAGTGCGCGTTTTTAGGACATGTTATTTCTACCGAAGGAATAAAACCAAATCCCGAAAAAATCCAAGCCATAAAAAATTTTCCTATCCCAAAAACTCAAAAAGAGATAAAATCATTCTTAGGACTATTGGGTTATTACCGAAAATTTATACAAAATTTTTCGAAACTGACAAAGCCTTTTACGGAATGTTTAAAAAAAAGGAAGGAAAATAATTCCTAATGACAAGTACCTACAAACATTTGAAATGTGCAAAAATCTTTTAACGAATGACCCTTTACTCCAGTATCCGGACTTCTCAAAACCATTTGTCTTAACGACTGATGCAAGCGACTTTGCTTTGAGAGCAGTTCTTTCCCAAGGTCCAATCCGAAGTGATAAACCGATATGCTATGCTAGCAGGACGTTAACAGATAGTGAAATAAATTACTCAACAATTGAGAAAGAATTACTTGCTATTGTTTGGGCAACAAAATACTTTAGGCCCTACCTTTTTGGACGTAAATTTAAAATTGTAACTGACCATAGACCACTAACCTGGATTATGAGCCTTAAAGAGCCAAATTATAAACTAGTAAAGTGGAGGCTCAAACTTGAAGAATTTGACTATGAAATCGTTTACAAGAATCGTAAACTTAATACAAATGCAGACGCCTTAAGCCGCATTAGAACTTACAACCCTTTTAAAAATAAAGAAATAAACATTAATATAGTCGACAACGACTCAATTCAGGGAACAGCAGGCACGACCATTCACTCTGCCGAAGAAAACTATGACGACGGTATTCCAATCTCAGAAAAGGCTTTAAACACATTTAACCTCCAAATTATCTTACGAGTAAAAAACGAAGGTTCTCCTCTTACACTTGAAACCGTTTTTAAAAACAAAATGCGAAAAACAATACGCAGACCAATATACAATGAAACTGTAATGACCGACATATTTAAACGATACCTAGCCCACAATAGACTCTCTGCAATAATGACAGACGACGACACTTTTAGAACTGTTCAAAACACTTACTCGAAATATTTTGCAAACAGTAAAACATTCAAACTTGTTCGATGTAAAATCTTATTAGAAGATATTCGAAATATTGACGATCAAGATAAGTTTCAATCACAATCATAGAGGCATTCAAGAAACATTTGAACATTTGAAACGAGAATATTTCTTCCCTCACATGAAAGAAAAAATAACCAAATGCATAAATCATTGTGATATATGCCAAACGCCTCATATTAATAAAATGCAAAATTGTAAAATATCGAACGGAAATGACAAGTTGCGAAATATAAAAAATGCAATATCGGTTATTAACCTATTTAATATTTAATTGCGAAATACATAAAATTGCCGATTATTAAAATTATTATTAAAATTAAATTAATAGAATAAGCACTTTTATATTTAGTTAATAAGTTTCATTTAAAAGAAAAGACAAATAATAAATCATTCTAAATCGTACAACAGAACTAAAACGTGTTTTTTTTCTACACTAAAGCTATGTACAGACGATTGGCAGATCTTACAATATTGTCAGAAAAATGTTCAGAAAATGTCAGACGACCGTCTGAACTTACAATTTTTGTCTTGCAACGTTGCAAGAAAAAGCATTGTCAGTTCATTGTAAGACAATAATATTGTCAGACATCTGACAATCGTGAGAACACTCTACTTCGCCATTATCAGATAATTGTCAGACATTGTAAGCTCTTGCATTATTGGCAGATGTGTTTAAATTAATGCATCTGACAATGGCACCATTGTAAGATAATTTTTCTGTTGGCAATGCTGTCCATAAATACTATTGGATTTGACAGTTCTGACAAAGCTTAACAACGCATCTGGCAATTTTTCCACACAACAAGCTGACAACCGTGTAAATTGACAATTTTTGTTGGCAGATAAATTTATTGTCTGACAATTGTCTGACAATGAAATTGTAAGGTTTTCTTACAATCGTCTGAACTAAAAATTTACCTTTTGGTAACAATTTTTCATTGTCAGTACGTTCTTAGCATATTGACATATCTTACAATATTGTAAGATCTGCCAACCGTCTGTACGTAGCTTTAGTTTATCTAAACTATAACTCGCGCAAGAAGGAATATGGATTTTTGTAGGGTTGTGTTTTGACCGCTAAATAATCTGCAAAAATGTGGTAAGTTACTTCGGTCTTGTCAAAGGTTGTTTACATTTTTGGCCGCCATCATGAATATTTTTGTTTACGTTATGCTTTTTGTTTTTGCATAACCACTATGTATGCTATGTATACAGCTTTTTTTTTACAACATTGGCTAATTTTTACACAAACAAAATGCATGTCGTTTTTTGTTGTTGCGTTGATAAGCGCACCTTATTAATTCCACCATGGACTGAGCTGAAACCAATGGAGCTAATGTATTTTACTGAACTAAAGTGAGCTATTGAACTAAAGTGAGCTATTGAACTAAAGTGAGTTATTGAACTAAACTGAGCTATTGAACTAAAGTGAGCTATTTAACTAAAAGAGCGAATTACCTGAGCTGAGCGGAAAAGACTCTAAAACAAATCTATGAATACGTAAATACCAAAAATTTACTAACTTACCGTCAATCAGGCTTCAGACTTCAACATAGCTGTGTAATTGCCCTAACTGATGTTGTTGAAGAGATTAGGGGTAACCTAGATACTGGGAAAATATCATTTTTGGTATTACTTCACCACTCAAAAACTTTTGATATGGTTCACCACTCAATACTGTGCTTAAAGCTAACAAAAATTTTACATTTTTCTCCAACTGCTGTTGAATTTATCTCATCTTATTTAACAGATAGAGTGCAAAGCGTATCATGTGATGGTCTTGTTTCATATCCTTTACGGGTGGTAAGTGGGGTTCCGCAGGGCTCTGTACCTGGACCATTGTTGTTCTCACTGTACGCATATGATATACCACAACAACTTAGATATTCCAGTATACAAATGTATGCTGATGATATTCAAATTTACCAAGTCCTAAGACTTCCATTAGCTCTAATGTTATTAATCTTAATACTGATTTAAATAGCGTCTTTCTTTGGGCATCAGCATATGGCCTTCGTCTTAATTCTAAAAAGTCTAAATGTTTAATATTTTGTAAAAAATCAGTCAAAATTTAATATGACATTGATAGTTTCCTTGGAGGTACTAAAATTGATATTGTTAACACCGTCAGAAACCTTGGTGTAATTTTCAATCGTACTTTAACCTGATCTGATCATGTTAATCAGTCCTATGGTAGGATATATAGCATGCTAAGGAGTTTATGGGCTACGCAGTATTTCACACCGGTGAAAATAAGGACATTACTTGCTAAAATTTATATATGTATTACCAACTTTATTATATGCGTCAGAGGTTTCTTATGGATATAATTCGAAGGACACGTTGAAACTTAAAACAACTTTTAATAACGTTATACGCTAAATTTATGGTCTAAAAAGGTTCGATCACATATCGTATACTCTAGTCGTATTTTTAATATTTCATTTAATTATTATCTAATGATTAAAAACCTTGTCCTACTACATTAAACTATTGTGATGAAAAAGTCGAAATACCTTTATGATCGCTTACAGTTCACAAGATCATCGAGAGGAAATGGCATTATCCAATTTCTGCATAATGACACGGCATCTGAGTAGGGTGACCATATTTTTCGACAAAAAAAAAGAACACTCAAAATTAAATAAAAATATAATTCAATCAATGTAATATTAGTGACTAGTCTAAGTAGTTACATATGTATGTACTTATTTTAATGTTTAAAACAGAAACTAACTGGCGATTTCACAAAGTCGAAAGAATTTTGAATTTTTTTTTTCATCCGTACACATACATTTGAAACAAAAACAAAATTTTAGAATTTTTTTTTGCTTCAAATGTAATTATCCGAATGAAAATATATGGAATCATTCTTTCGACATAGTGAAATAAGCAGTTAATATGCCTAGAAGTTCATACGTCGTTAAAACAAAAAATTAAGTAATTAATCAAAATTAACAAAGAAATTAAATTTAGCCAATAATACAAAAATAACAAAATTCAATAAATAAAACTAACTAATAACCATAGTTTAAGGATTATATATTATTGACATTTTTTCTGAAGAATGTATATTTTTTTTTATCAATGTTATTTGATACACGGAGAGAATTGTGTGCAGAAATTATGCGCTATGGGCACAACTTATTCACGAAAAATGACTAAGAACAGTTGTTCATAAGCTATGCACACTTGTTTATAACTTAAGTTCAGCACTATGAGCATGTTTTATGAACAACTGGGCATAGATTATGAACAATATTTTCATAGATTCTGAACAACTGGGCATAGTTTGTGAACAACTGGGCATAAGTTATGAACAACATTTTCATAGATTGTAAACAAATAGGAAAAATTTTTACACCTCCTGCTAATATTAAAGAAACAAAATTTCATTTTACTATCAAATGTCTTTATTTCAAAGTACAAGTGCTTAATAACTAATATTATATATACACATATTAAAATACAATAAATCATATACTTCAGTATTAACATGTTTATTTTATATAATTTATAAATTTTTTTTACATTTCTATAAAATTCTTATTTTATATATTTCTAAATAATATTAAATGATATAGAACACACTTCAACTACTGTCGCTTCTAAACACAACCGGCACTCTAGACACAAAAAACATAAGTGAAAACAACTTGCAATTAATGCATACCCATTATCCATATGTGACCGCATTGTTCATAATCTATTCATAAAAGGGCACAACTTATGAACAAGATACACACATATCAAAATGTTGGGCAAAATCTAATAACACAATAAGTGTTAAGCATTAAACACATTCGCCACAGCAGACTACCGACTACCACCTGTCAAAATTAGAATACAATATAACAAAATTTGTAAAGCAAATTAGTGATTAGAAATATTTTTTATTGTAAAATAAAAAAGAAAATTTCAAAATTAAAATGTTATAAGATAAGTATATGCATAAAGAATTTGTATTAGCTTTATTGTTATATAGAATATTGACTTGAGTCAAAAATACCAACATTGTTAAAAATTAAAAAAACTCACAGGGCTATAATTTTTTACCCAAAAATAGTCGTTCATGCACAATGTTCACATATTATGATCAATTGTGTTTAATTTTCAAATAATTAAGCTATGAACAATGTTCACAAACTGTGCACATTTTTTGTGTATAACTTATGCAAAATTTTAATAGATTGCGCAGAATTTATGATTATTAGGCATAATTTATGCTCAAAGTTACATATTCCAAAATGTACCTAAACATTTTATAGTTATGAACAGCTTGTGCATAAATAATGCACAACAGTTTTCTCCGTGTAAAAACAATTTAAATTATGCTCAGTCCATTTGAAAGCCGACAGAAAATTTGACACATTGAACATACACTTTTTAGTCTTGCCATGCAATTCCTGTCTTGGGTGGTTATAAATTTATATTGTATTGAGTTTTAAAATTTCGGTATTTTGAGAAAATAAAACTTAATTTTGGAAACTAAAGAACATTAGCCATCAAAAAGAAAGGACAAAAAAGGACAATTCAATTAAAATAAGGACAATTTATTTTGTTTAAATTTAAAAGGACATTGTGTCAAAAAAGAGAAATGTCCTTTTTAAAAAAGGACGGATGTTCACCGTACGTCAATTGCTTTGTGTTTGAACGAAGCATCACATTTCATAACGCCGCAGTACAATAATTATTCAATGTATACCATTTCGAAACGCCGCCGCCAAGTAATTTTAACGCAGTAAGAAAGCAAACATAGCATCGGTTTTATAGTTGATTCATTGTTTCGGAACTTTGCATATCGATGTGATTTAAATACAGTAGCAATACTGTATACAAACTTTGTATACGAACGTTTTGGAAGTCAGCCTACATCTGAGAGACAGTTTTAAATATTAACAATTCGTCTCTGGAAACAACTTTCTCCCAATTTGCAAAATTCTAGCAACGCAATTAAATTTAAAAATGTACTGTGTCAATCGTTTCGTTAAATTAAATTTATTAATATCTTAACACATATATAACTTGTTGATATTATTTATTTATTTTTTAGTTAATGTTCACTTTTTGTCACACACCTAATGTAACTTGTCTGACTCTAATAATGTAATTTATAAGATATTATGTCTAGTTGTATTAGAGAAGCATACTTATATGTATTTATAAAAACTACAAATACAACGTTGTGTCATTGGTTGGAATCCTACTTCTCTTGAAAGAATTTACTTTTTGAAAAACAACGACATTTTGTAAAGGGTTTTCAATACAATGTATTTTTTACAAAAAGTAAATTTTATTAAAGGTACTCTTTATAAATGGAACTTTTCATAAAATGAACTTTTTATAGCAGGTAGATTTTATAAATTTAATTTTCATAAAAAATTTTCTTCAAAGCTACTTTTAGAAAAGATAGATTTTATTTATATAAATGTAATTTTTATAAAAGAAACTTTTTATTTATAATTTTTATTTAAGTTACTTTTGATGATATGTACTTTTTACAAAAGTTACATTTTATAGCAGGTGCGTTTTGAAAAATAAAAAAGGTACGTTTTATCAAAACTTAATATACTTCTTATGGGTTATCATTTAACATTTAAATTTTTATGTATGTATGTATGTATATATTATATTATTGTTTTATCAAGTGAAGTAAAACTTAAATTTTTTTTCATAATATAACTGAAGCTTTAAATCAACAATACGCAATTATTTTATTAAATATTCGATATTTCACTTTCTAAATGGAAAACTTCTTCAGGAAATTCTATGTTTTTCAATAATAAAAAAATCTTCTTATATTAATTTTTAAGATGATTTAACCGACAAAGCGGCGGTGGCTGCGGCTATCAAAAATCATCGGCGGCTAGGCTATGCCGACTAAAACCCGGCTCGGTGCAGATCTCTATCCAGAAATTGATGAATTGTGCCCAAGTAGATCATTTGTTCCAAGCGCTCGATTACCATTGCGAAATCCTGCAAAGGCTGATTGGGCTTCAGTGCTATGCATCTCAACCCCATGCAGTATATGTTCACTACCGTACTTATGTTGTTTAGCAGCCGTGATGTCGTCGAAATTGTTGCTGCTAAGCTTTTGCACAGTTTCAAGTACTTCTGCAACTTCTTGCAGCGCCAGAATCAGTTCTATGGTGTCTTCCTCGTTGTTCCATCCAGTTGGCAGCAACTGTTTTGAACTGGAGTTTGAAAATTTTCAACGGGCCGCTACCATCAAAGCAAGGCATCTTTAACAACTTTGGAACAACTCTTACTGGTTCCCCTTGGAACTGCAGATTGGTTATTTATGTTTCTAAGTCACGCAGTTTTTCGTCAACATCTTTTACATGTACATATACGTCACTGATTTTTCAATTATGTATTTCATTTTCAAAATCTGAAAGCTTTTCGTAGAGTTTGCTTGCTGTTGTTTAAATGGCATCTACTCTTTTCTTGATTACCTCAGAACTTTCAATTAGCTTCACATTTGTAGCCTCAGATGTTTCCTGAACTTCAGCTAAAATTTTTTTGTTACTAGCGAAGATGTTTTTGTGTTTGGCCTTAAAGTTTTCTTGAACTTCTGCTTTAACTTTAGCTAGCAGTTTCTCATTATCAGCTTTCAAACTTTCTTGAAATTCAGTCAAAAGTTTGTTATAATTACTTCCATTGTACTGGTCATAGCGGCAAACATGAACTGAGTAGTATGAGTACATACTTTAATTTCCTCTTTGTCCTCTAATTCGTATGTCTCGATGTCGATACCACTCTGCTTGTACTGATACATCAGCCTCTTCTGAAGTTCCACTTTGTTTTTTGTTGTGATCAGATTCAGCTTCCTCAGCTCGTTTTTCAGTTCCTCTACTTTAAGTTCATCAAACTTCATAGCTTCTATTTATTTATTTTAATATAATTCAGTTCTTTTTTATTTTAAGGGTGCCTTTTGTTTTAACTAATTTATGCCCGTTTTATTTTAAGTATATCCTATTTTAAATTATTTTATGTCTTTTTTATTTTAATAATGTCCAATTTCACTTCTGACACCAATTGTTACGATTTTAGATCCTTTCGTAAAAATGCTTTTACTATTTTCTACTGGTTTGTTGTATTGCAAGTAAATAAAACACATATGTATGTATATTTTTATTTTTTTTTTTTTTTTATTTTTTTTATTTATTTATTGAATCTTCAATAATAGATTGAAACATCAATAAGTTTTTCAAATCTTACATCTAAAAAAAAAAAAATAATAAATATAAGTTTAGCCAAAGCTAAACATAATTTTTAGTTACAACGGTTGATTTTTGTTGTTTTACATCTCTCGTGTACGGCTGATAGAAAGAGTGTCCCTCCTCCTAAGCCGGGTGTGGCCTCTATACTCTAGAATATTGCGCGCAAGTGGGTTTGGGTGCAACACAAGTTTTTTAATGTATTTTTTCGCGTGTTTCGAAAATACTGTCTTTACCAACGGAACGTCTAGATCTTTATGAATTCTATGGTTTCTGACATACCACGGGGCTGCAGTTATTGTACGTAGAATTTTATTTTGTCACCTCTGAATTTTTTCTACATTCGATGCTGAGGCTGGATTCCATAGCACCATATTGGTTTCAGGATCGCGTTGTATAGTAGAAGTTTACAGTCTAGGCTCAGTATTGAATTTCTACCCATAAGCCAATTCATTTGGGCTGCTTTTAATTTCATATGCATCAACTTTGCGTCTATATGCGATTTCCATGTTAAACGGCGGTCAAGGTGAACGCCTAGATATTTGACTACAGTATGTTGCGGAATAGTCTCGGTGTTGATTTGTATAGGTGGGCATGTTTCCCTTCGCAACGTAAAAGTGACGTGTATACATTTCTGCTCGTTAACTTTTATACGCCATTGTTTGAGCCATTTTTCCAATTTGGATAAATACCCTTGTAAGTTGATGGAGGCTTCTACTGGATTTTCATGGACGCTTAAAAAAGCTGTATCATCGGCAAATGTTGATGTATGAATGTTATTGCTTAACGGTAAGTCAGAGGCATAAATTAAATAAAGTAAGGGACCGAAGATGCTGCCTTGGGGAACTCCGGCTTCGATCGATTGCGAAGGGCTTAAAAAATTGCCTTCCCTAACAACAAATTTTCGTTCCTCTAGATAGCTTTTTAAAAGCTTGACGATGTTTGCGGGAAGATTTCGTGTTAATTTGTGGATAAGACCTTCGTGCCATACTTTATCGAAAGCTTGAGAAACATCTATAAAGAGCGCAGAGCAATATTTCTTTTTTTCAAAGGTGTCTCTAACTACGTTCACAAGTCTGTGAGTTTGTTCAATTGTGCTATGTTGTCTGCGAAAACCGAATTGATGATCTGAAATGCATCCACTTCTAGTCAGTATAGGCATCAGCTTGCTCATATACAGCTTTTCAAATAGTTTTGAAATGTTGGGCAATAAGCTAATAGGCCGATAGTATTCAACCTTCGTATGATCCTTGCCGGGCTTTGGTATCATAATAATCATCGAAACCTTCCATTCTGCAGGATAGTATTGCAGCCGTAGAATACTATTAAAAATGAAGAGTATAACTCTTTTTGCAATATAAGGCAGTTGTTGAAGCATTTTGTTGCTTATTTTGTCGACACCTGGGGCTTTTCTGGTGTTAAGACTAGTAATAGTATTTTCAATCTCAGCCATGTTAAATCTCATCGGTATTTCTGGTAAAGAGACGTCTGGTGGCAGTTCAACAATATCAGCAGAAATATTCGGGGTAAATACTTTTTCTAGGTGCTTAACAAATAGATAACCTTTTTCAGCATCAGTTCTTGCCCAGTCACCATTAGAGGCTCGTAATGGAGGTTTGCAAATAACTAGCCTTTTAAGTCCTCTGGCTGCACGCCACAGCGAATAATCTGTTGATGGTGTTGCATCGAGTTCTTGCAGAAATTTTTGCAGCGAAGCTGTTTTTTGTGATTGTAAAACTTTTCTTAGCTGTTTGGTACACTCCTTAAGCCGTAATTTTAGCTGAGGCGATCTGTAACGTTGCCATTCTCGTCGAGCTCTCCGTTTTTCAGTCAATAGCCTTTCTATGTCTGCACAAAAAATATTGTTAAATCTCGCTTGTTGATTTGGTTGAATTGAAGAAGCATTAAGAGCAGCTTGTTTAGCATGTGCTTCAAACAACCTAATAGAGTTTTCTATGTCAGCAGGTGTTCTCAATGGCATATTTTCCGTGCAATGAGCACTCAAATATTTTTTGTATTTTAGCCAGTTAATACGTGCAGGTGTCAGCGGTAAATCACATGTAGGTGTTGCAGTTGTGTGTGAGTAAATAGTGATAATAGTAGGCGAGTGATCTGAAGACAAATCCAAAGACGCTTCTACTTCAATCATTTCGCTGGGCACGCCTTTCATAATCCCAAAGTCGATAACATCAGGAATTTTTTGACGATCCGTTGGCCAATATGTTGGCTGACCACTTGAAACTACATTCAAGCCCATTTTTGAAATTGTGTCAAACAAAACACGACCCTTAGGACTGATTAAACGTGAGCCCCAAAAAGTGTGTTTAGCATTGTAGTCACCAGCTGCTAGAAAACGGGACCCCAGTGTTGTATAAAATGCGGTATATTGACTCTCTGAAATTGAAAACCTGGGGGGAGAGTAAACAGATGATATCACAAGCTTTTGATAAAAATTTTCAATGCAGATGTTCGCTGCTTGAAGATATTCTTCACGAAGGTCATTTAGTAGGTAGTGTTTTATTCGAGTTTTTATTAGGATTCCAGAGCCACCACAAGCTCTACCTTGAGGATCCTTGGTGTCGTAGAAATTATATCCACTAATTCGAAAATAGCTTCGGGACGTCAAGTGAGTTTCTGAGATAAGCATAACATCGATTTGTTTATCCAGAAGAAAATATTCAATTTCATTTTTATGTTGGCAGATGCCGTTTGCGTTCCAAAAACAGATTCTTAAGTTCATGGTTTTTTCAATACAGCCTGCAACAAGGAAGACTGCATTTTCAACATTTCCTGCATCATACAGGACATGTTGAGAGTAAATGTATTTACTGTTTGTGTTAGGATCTCTATCGAGGCTTCAATACGACTAAAATTATGCCCTGATTCTTCATTTACTGGTACAGTTTTTTGCGCCGGAATCTGGTTACTCTTTAAAATATTAGCGTATGAAGATTGACTATTAGGTTTTTGTTGAGTAAGAGTCGTGTTAGACTTTAAAACATTTGAGTATTGATTATGGCTAGACGACGGTTGAGGTAACTGTGGGTAGTTTAAATGAGTGTTGGGCTGAGCGGGAGTAGCATTGGTTTTTCTGTTCGACGAATTTTTAAAAAGAGAATAAAGAGGGCAGCCCCTATAGTTGGCAGTGTGGTTTCCGCCACAATTACTACATTTTTTTGCTTTGGTATCACCTTTTATTTTGTCACAGTTAGCGGTACTGTGTAACTCGCCACATACAACGCAAACGGTAGGCAACTTGCAATAAGTTTTGGTATGGCCAAATTCTTAACAGTTCATGCATTGGATAGGTCCAGTTTTTTTATGTGGCATCTCAACGGTAACTCTTCGATGCAACAAGTATTTTAAGCTATAGATTGGGTGCGATTCATTTTTTTTAATTTTCAAGTCGCCTGGCTGTAGCTCGACTCTAAAAATAGGTTGGGGGATTTTTTCCCTGTTCTTAATGTTTGAAACATTTTTGACTTTGAAGCCACTATTTTCAAGGCCAGACTTTACCTCTTCCGGATCCACGCTTGAATCTATTCCTTTTATAACTACTGTTAGGCCTTTAGCACTCTTCAGTTGATATGTATAAAAGTTTTTGTTTTTAGTCTCAAAATCTGAGACAATTTTTCTATAATTATTTTCTTGTGTTACCTGAATTTTAGTTTCGTTGATTTTGCCGCGCTTAATTGGAGTTACATAGAACTCATTTTCTCCAATTAATGAGATAAGGCTTTTTACCAAAAGGTTAGAGTTCTGTTCTCTTAAATATATCGGCGGTGGTTTAGTGGACCTTGTTGTACTTGTGTCCTCATCGACTTGTTCATTCAAAATCGCAAAACGATTTTCAGAATGTTTAATATTATTTTTCCCATCTTTGGGCATGTTTGCCGTTGACGCTATTTCAGCTGATTTGGGACTTCTTCCCCTTTTTAGCACGGTTATGTATCTGTCCATACCAGTTTGGATTTTATTATCACTATTTTCACTCACTGCATTTACGTTGGTCACCTGGGTATTTATTGTTTGTTTGTTTGATTGTACAGCTAAGCTGACAAGTTTGCTAATAGGTGCAATTGTTGTTGCTTCTTGATCGATATTTAACATGTTCAAAGATAATGATCGCGCACGAGTATTTGTGTTTTGTGTAGTATTCAGGTTTGTGTTTACTTCATTTTTTTGTCGTCGTTATAGCATGTTCAGACAGACGAGTTTATTGCGATTATCGCAATAAATGCCAATATTGAGCTCAATATTCCATACAAAATCTCAATAAAGTTATTGTTCAATAAGTAAAAAATTGTCCAAATATTGAGTAAGATTTGAAATACAACACTGTTCATAAGTATGTTCAGTGAGAGCAAATTTATCTAATGACAAGTGTCAACAAAATAAAACAAAAAATAAACATAAAGAAATGGCGCATCAAGTGGATGAGAGTGAGTTGATTGTTGTTAAATTGAAAATGCCTTTTAAAAAAACTGGTCATCATTGCAATTGCAATTGAGGTCCCAGAATGTAGATTCCCGATTCTGTAAATTGGAAATGTAATAATTGATTTAAACAAAATTTTTCATATTTCACTCACCAATTTCCATAAAGACCTTTGAATTGCGTTTTCCTCTATAAATGCAAGAAGCAAAAGCTGTTTGCTCATTAGCATTTGTAGAATTTGCAAATTTTTCTTCTAATTTTAAGTAAAGCTACTCTTGAATCAAAACCTAATCGTACTGATTTCATCAGCTCGGCGTTTCTGTTAAACAAAAGCAATTTCTTTTTAAAAGCACATGTTATTTCCATTCTTGTAAATTCCAAAACAATTTATTAGAATGTTTATTTAAGCAATAGGTCTTTTGATTTAATATATGTATATATATTGTTGTTTATATTTTTATTTATTTTCGATATTTCGATATAAAGAAAAGGTCAAATAAAATATAATATAAATTCCAAAACAATTTTTCACATATAAAATAAAAACCAAACAATGTACGCAACAACTGTCAAAATTTATTGAGTCAGCTAAATTATGTATGTCTGAACACTAAAAAATATCTACGCAATAAACCTAATATTGAGCAATTAATTTTGTCTGTCTGAACATGCTATTAGCAACCAAAGTTATATATTGTACATTCCTACTGCTTGTAGGTTTATTGTTGTTGTTAGAAGGTGAACTCATTCAGAGTTCTCTTTTTTGTGTTCACTTATGAGTTGGTGTATACAAATATTTATGTATTTACACACAAGCAAAAAATAAAATAAAACCAGTAAGATAACTGTTTAATAAATGTTTTGTTTTTGTTAATTTTTTTTCTTTTTGTGAATTTTTAATATTCAGTTGCGACGATTATAAAAACGCGTCTGTACACTGCAAGAGTTGAAACTGAATGACGATGTATGTATATTTAATTTCTAAATGTTACTTCTAGTCAACATTGTTTATTTAACACTTAATAACAATAAACAAGGTTTTATTACTTCTGGCTCTACTTGTTGCTATGCACAAGATAAATACCAAAATAACACTGACTGTGCTGACGTCCAGCAGCATCATTATATAGCAATCTATCTAGTTTTCTGGCAAATTCTTTGTTTGCTGTTTCTTTCTCATTTCGATTATAATACTGCATGTGTGCTTATGTTGGCATGCATGACCAGTGATGTTGACTAATTTTTCCCAATTTGTTGCAAAGCCGCATAATTTAGTATCATCTCTAATTTTGATAACAAATTATCGCTAGTTTATCTGAACTAGTTGTCCAAAATTATTTTACCAAAAAATAAAACAATTGATAAGTGCTAAAATTTAATAAAAACAGTGAACAAATTCAAAGCATATACATATTTATATTTATGTAAATAATTTAATAAAATGAAATAGCAATAAATAGTCAATCGTATTTTAAACAGTAAAAGAATGTCGAAGTACGAACCAATCTAGAATATCACCATCGAGGTTCACCTAGCGAACCTAGTGTTTCAGTTTGTCGTGTGAACATAGTATTAACTTCAATTTTATGCCGTATATTAGAGATGAGCGATCCCGTGATTTTTAAAGAACATCGTAAACGGTGAAAGTGATTTCAAAATCACTGTGATTTTAAACTGTGACTGTAATCACGTTTTTTCAGCTTTCTTTTTTTTAATTCACAAGCCATTTTTTTAAATTCACGGTTTTAATTTGTTTTATTTTGATGAAAAGCACAATGAGAAAGAAGTCCAATATGTACTAACACATGCATGTTTACAAATACAATTCTTTTAGCGAGGTATATTTTTAAGTAAACGCATCTCTATAACAAAAACATTATTATTTTCATACTAAGTGTGTTCATTTACTTTACTAGTAAAAATTAGTAACGAGAGAGTAACAAAAAGTTTTCCAAAATTACTCTCAAAAATGTGAAAAAGTAAATGAACACTTTACTAGTAAAAATTTGCAAGTTAAAGTAGTGTAGTATATATGAGTACTTAATAGCTGCCTCTATATTTTTTGGACAAATTATACATATATGTATATTATTATAAAAATAATGTGATTATGCTCATTTATATTCAGCATTAATGTGACTGGCGTTTTTCGAGTACTGCTTGTAATCGAATGATGAAAAGTTTTGCAATTTTATTTAATCTAGTACTAGGCGTAGTCGAAATACACTAAACACGATAAGGGTGATTAGTTACTTTTGAATAAAATGAATGAATAAAATATCTATTTTTAATTAGTTTATACGCTATAACATATTATCTGGCATATTTAAGAAATATATTTTTGTAATGGATGATTTTCGTGATTTACTTTTACAAATTATTATAAATGTTTTGTCCGATTTCGTTATTTCTTAGAAAAAAACGCTATTCGTTAGATTATTGTAGCTTTTTCGATTAATTTCTAAATTTCTACCTGAGGTACTGTAATAAAAAGCTTTATCCAAAATTAAATATCATGTTGCTGCCAGCATTAAACCCCAAAAGCAGTAAAAAAGTAATTTAATAAATTATGTGTTAATTTACGCTTATAAATAATAATTAATAACTGTTAATAAGGCAAGAAATAAATTAGGTAATTTGAAGATTGGAAGTACATTTAAATTTTTTTATAAATTAGACTATTTTTCAAATTTTATCAAGTTTCTTTTATTTATGTAATTAAGGTAAATAAAAACAACTGCAAAAGAAAAAGCAACCAATTAATTTGTTAAACATAAGTTCGAACAATCATTTCGCAATATACATAAGTGAAAATAAATCTCTCGGCGGTCCACACGTGGACATATGGTGGTAGAAATAGAATTTGATAGTTAAAAACATTACTATTTCAAAGTTAATTTTAAAAATAATTTAATTTATTTGCAAATATATATCTGAACTAATTGAATTATTTGCCTGCTTAGTGTAAAGTACCGAGTACCTAGGTACTCACAATATTTACAATATTAGAAATAACAGCTGGTCTGTGAAAATTAAAGAAAAAAGAAAACAAAAACATTTCAATTCCATTAGACATCTTATTTTGCTTCTGTTGTTCCTAAGATACATCTTTTTAATACTTTTTATCGTTTTAAAAGTTCACATTTACTTACAATTTCTTAAATTTTCCAAAATATTTTTATTTGCAACTTAATTTAGAAATATTGTTTTGTAAACACAAACGCAAAACAGCTGTTTGAATAATTATTACAAGTAAAAATTTTACTTGTAAAAACTTGCAAGAATTTTTCTGTCTCTCAATTTTTTACGCTCTTTCGACGCTCTCTCGTTGCAAATTTTTTGGGTTAATGAACGCTTTCTAGTAACAATTGTTACAAATGAACACAGCTACTGTCAATAAAACTCCATATACACAAAATTTTGTTTGCTTTTTTATATGTATGTATGGAGTTTGACAACAAGAGAAGGGTCGTATTAATCACCACCTATTTACTTGCATATACTTGAATAAATATAAGTACTTTGGCTTTCAAAAAGAAATACTAATAAGAAGAGAGAAGAAAATAAATATGTAGCAACATTACTTGTTCCGTTATTGTACATATGCAAAAAACATTATTAGCTACATACACAAACAGTGAAATATCATAAATATGTGTATGTAACAAATAAAAAAGAACGACTTTGCAAGTAGCAGTTGCTTTACAAATTTGGTAGCAACTGTTACTCGTGATTTTTTAAGTAACAGTGATTAAATCACAGGTACAGAAATATCGCTCATCTCTACCGTATATTATTTATAAAATCTTTGTTTATCTACTGTATTATATTTTCTTTTATTAAATTGATGCATACATAAATATTAATCATTGGCATTCTTTTGTATTTCAACGTACATATGTATGTATGTACATAAAAACAAACTGGAAAAAAATAAACATACATTGTATGTACATATTTTAAAGTAACAATTATCCATAAACAACAGTGCATATTATTTCTTGTGGTTCTTGTGTTTAACATTGTTACTCTTTTGATATTCAACTTATGTATGTATGTACATACAATCAAACTGAAAAAAAAATTATTCATATCATTACTTGTGTTCTCTCAATTTATAATAAATAATCATACACACCTATCAATTACACCTATACCTCAATTTGCGTACTTAATCTTATAAATAATTCTTAACAATAATATAATAGATTGTTTACATGATAAATGTAATGTTACTGGGAATGATCGATTGGTATCGTGTTGGTTATGCCTTGATAGCTATCAAAGAAGTGTTCTGGACTTAAGGCGCGTGATGCTGATGCACTTGCGGATCAGGCCAAATCCCTGCATTGGACTTGCCCTCGTTGTAAGAATATCAAACTTGATTTCTATTCCTTTAGATACATATCCTGCGGTGACTTTAAACTCCGTTTGCGTCGATGATATATGTATTTGTTCTTCCTTCGACTTTCTCAAATACGGCGTCCTCCCGAGAAATTTTATCTCCATTACTAAGTACTGAAACCGGATCTTCCAACATCAGATCATCGTTAACATCTCCAACAATAAATAATTCTAACGTTTCAACTAACAATCAAGTGATTAAGCCATTAGAAGCAGTTCCGCCAAAAAAAAATTGTTTTTGTTTCTCGCTTGGCAAGTGGCACTTCATCGGAGGACGTGGAATATTACCTAAAACTAAAATTGGGCAGCATGCTGGTATTGTGGTCGGTAAATTTAGATTTTCTAATCCAAGATCTATTTCATGCTTGAAGTTTTACGTTCCAAGTACTCTTTTTGAGCATATTATTGATCCAAACTTTTGGCCTGTTAACACTCTGGTCCGTGAATACTCCTATAAAGAAAGACATAAACCTAGAAATAGTGGTTCTCTTCCGCAAAGGAAGGGATATGTTTCAAAAAACTAAATACTTCTGCTGATATTCCCACTGTAAATCAACTTGTCGCAAGCTGTTTAAATGCTGGAAATTTTACATATAATACTTTTACAACAACACCTACCCCTAGTAATAATTCACATTCTCTTTACTCTATTTATATTTATATCAGCGCGTGAATATGACATTATTATTATCACGATGGGCGACAAAAATAGCTCGAAATTTTTTGATATGCTCCAAAAGCATAAAATCATATTTAAAAATTCTCAAGTGCTGTCAGTGAGAGTAGCAAAAAATGATGCCCTGTTTTTTTGTATTTAGAAATTTGGCCAGGAAATTACAATTGGTCAATTGAAAAAACAAAATAAAACATGAGGAATGATCATAATTCATTAATGCAGTCATCATATTTAAATAAAAACAAACGACAATGCACTTTATGACGAATAAAACAACAATAAACTTATTTCCAGCACCTCAATGACATGCTTACAAAAATTCAAGTTAAAACTAGTAATTTTAAGTACTTACTAGTTTTTAATCACACATATTTTCAGCAAACGCTGGAAAAACTAGCTTGTGCTAGACTACAAAAAGTACTAGCTTTAACTTAAATTTTTATTCACCTCAAATCTAGTTTAAACTTAAAATGTCCTAGTATTAGCTTTAGCTACCTTTTTATTCACGCGGCCCATTATCAGAAAAAGATAAAGGTGGTGGAATTTTAATAGCAGTGAGAGCTGACATCAAATCGGAATTTGTTTCTCTTAAAAAATTATCTTTTGCTAACAATTATAGCATTTTTATTTTTAATTTTTATATTCCACCTAATAGTAATTTTGATACCTTCCGACATCATTTAGAGAATATTCAAACATTGTTGGATGCATTAGACTTAAACCAATATGTTCTAGTGTTTGGCGACTTTAACTTACCAAATATTTATAGGACTTACTACCTTATAACATAACCAGTGATATAGATGAATTTGTAACTGGATTCTTCATTTTAAATGATTGAAAGCAGCATAGTTAATTCAAAAATGATATAGGCAGGATTCTTGATCTGTTCTTCGCGAATGATTTTATTAAAGTATCTTGCAATTTGACGGGTTCTATAAATTCTCAAAACACAGTACATCATAAGGCATTGGAATTTAATTTTGAGTTCTATTCTTATGATAGGGAGATTTCTAATCCCATATTGGAATATAATTTTAGTAAAGCTAATTATGATGGTTTAAATGATTACTTAAAAGCAGTTGATTGGTCTGAGTGTAATGTAATTGATGATCCTAGCAAAATTTACTCGTTTATATGGCACCTCTTTGATATGGCCATAAGCATGAATGTACCTTTATTTGAACCTAAATATGGCAATAAACCTCCGTGGTTTAATGCTAGATTATGTCATATGAAAAATGTTAAGAATAAAGCACATTCAAAGTTCAGAACGTCAAATAATGAGCTTGATCTCAAACATTTCCTCTTGGTACGAAACAAATACAACTTCTTCAGAAATTTTCTGTATAAACAGTATATTTTTGAAATGGAGAATAAAATTAAAAGAGATTCTTCGGCATTTTGGCAATTTTTATATAACAAAAAGGACAACAATGGTATTCCAAATCGTATGCACTACAACAATATGCAATCCCATAACATACCCACCACATGCGATCTTTTCTCGAGATATTTTCAGAGCACATTTGTTAAACCTGTTATTAGTAATTACAGTTCTCAACTTCATACACTGAAAAAACAGTTGTACATAAATTCAACGAGCTCCCGTTCCTTGAACTAAATTCTTTGAAATTCAACGTATTATACGTTGCTTCAGTAAAATATTCCTTGAAATTCGAAGGTAAAATTTTATGTATTTATGAACTCCACGTTGAAACCATTATTTGATTTTATTCGTTGAATTAAACAATAAACTAGTTTTTTGATGTACGTATTTAAAGAACTATTTCCTTGAACTCAAAGTATGAATACGTTAGATCAAGGAAAAAATTCTTAAAAATCAACGAATTGGTTCATTGGATCAATAAATAGGTTTCTTAAATTCAAAGAACTATTTCCTTGAATTCAAAGTATGAATACGTTGGATCAAAGAAAGAACTCTTATAAATCAACGAATTGGTTCATTGGATAAATAAATAGGTTTCTTAAATTTAAAGAACTATTTCCTTGAATTCAAAGTACAGATACGTTGTGTCAAGGAATATGTTCGTTGCATTCAACATATAGTTTCAATGAATTTATGACGGTTTCAACGTATGGTTTCTTCACTTCAACAAACTGGTACTTTGAATTCAACAAGCCAATGATTGACATAAGTTGAATTCAAAGAACCTGTTTCTTGGGTGAAAAATAGGGAATAAATTCGTTGAATCAACGAATTTTTTTCTTGAATTTAATTGATTTTTTGGTTGCGTGTAGACACAATAACGTTGAAATTGATTGTTATATTAATATTGAAGATGTAACTGAGGGTATAATTAATTGCCTTAAAAAATAGCACCAAAAGTTCAGTTGGAGTGTATCCTTCTATATTTTTCAAGAAATGTTCTTCGAATATTGTAGTAACTATTGTTAAACTTTTTAATATGTGCTTCAAACATGAACAATTTTTGTATTGTTCCAATTTTTAAATCTGGAGATCGTAGCCTCATTACTAATTATAGGCCCATAGTCAAGCAAAGCCCCTTTGCAAAAATTTTTGATAGTATTTTGAAAAATAAACTTTATGACCACGAGAAGAGTTTTATTTCTTGTAGGCAGCATGGTTTTATGCCGAACAGATCTACTACTACTAATTTACTTTTAATAACTCGAGACATTGTGACTGCAATGGATCGTAGGTCTCAATGTGATATTATTTACACTCACTTTGCAAAGGCATTTGATACCGTTAGTCACTATCTTTTGTTACGTAAGCTCAATAAGTTTGGCATTACTGGAAAGCTGTTATTGTTTTTCAAAGTTTTTTGCATGACAGGAAACTTATATTAAAAATTGGAAATACATCCTCTTCCTTTTTGATTGATGCATATTCTGGAATCGCTCAGGGAACACATATTGGTCCTTTGCTTTTTATACTTTTTATTAATGATTTACCTCTATGCTTTAAATTTGCTAAGTGTTTGTTATTTGCTGACGACTTATAATTATATTCCAGTATTTTCAATCAGAATGACTGTGAAAAATTGCAAAGCGATATAGACAAGCTGTCAGTTTGGTGTTCTAAGAATAATTTATATATAAATGTCTCAAAATGTTGTATAGTCTCCTATACACGTATTGTCAATCCATTCGATTTTGCTTATTCTATTGGAGGCTGCCAACTTAAGCGTGTACATGTTGTCAAATACTTAGGCGTAATATGCGACAACAAGTTAAGTTTTAATAAACATATAGACTATATTATTTCTAGGGCTTATAGTATGCTTGGTTTTATTAAAAGTATGTAATTCTAAAGATTTTAAGGACGCATACACTCATAAATCTATTTACATTTCTTTAGTTCGAAGTATTTTAGAATATTGTTGTGTTATCTGGAATCCTTCTCAAGTTGGATCATCTAATCGTATTGAGCGCATTCAAAAAATATTTACAAAGACTGCTTTAAAGTTAATATGTACTTTTGAGACACCACCTTATGATGTTAGGAGGAAGTTTCTTGGTTTGCAATGTTTAAGCGATCGTTAAACTTGTTCTTCATTAATTCTTGCTTATAATCAGGGCAAGTTTTTTAAGCTTTTTGCTGGAAAAGCTTGATTTCGCTTATTTTGTACCTTTTTTTGCAAAATTGCTTTATTTGCTATGCTCTGCTTGAATTTGCTTATAATGCACTCTGGCAGCCCTTGAAAATAATTTTTGAATCTTTCTGTTGCAAATAAAAAGCAAAAGTGTGTGCTTTTTTCACACGTGCAATTTTCTATTCTTTAACTCTTGACATTGCAAACTAGATTGGCTCAAAGGTGTTATTTATAATTGTGACAACTATACAGAAATTTGCAATGTGTTAAATGCACTTTCCGATGATGATGTGGAATCAATATATAAAAAAATGCATCTTTAAAATCTGATCTCCCGTACATAAAAGATAACTTCGAGTGTATTTGCCGAAGTATAATCAAACTAGAAAGAAGAGGACTTTATTTAAAAGAAATTTTGTCTATTATAGAAAAAGTGGAAGCAAAGATGAAAAATTTTGAAAACAAAATATTTTTTGAAAAGTTCAAAAAAGTTATGAATCGAAACGTTGAAATTCGAACATTAGTTAAAATTAAAAATAATATTTTTTTAAACAAAAGCGAAGCTGATGAATACATTGATTCGCTATCTCCAAGCGAATTATTATTGTTTAAGTTCGCTCCTACTACACGCAATGATGTTGAATGAATTTTTTCAATTTATTATACAGTTTTATGCGATAATCGATTTTCTCTTTTTGAAAATCTAAAAAAACATATGATTGTGCTTTGCAATAAAAAATTATTTATTAAAATAAATGAATTGTTTAATTTTTGGAAGCATATTTGACCTTTTTTTTGCTTATTTTGCGTTTATTTAGTGCTTTTTTGCTTGCTTTTTTTCTTTAATTTTGTGCATATTTAAACTTGCAAATATTAATTGTCCAGAAATTAAAAATTATTTTACCGTATACAGCCCTCCTAGAGATTTGATAGTTAACCCTATATTCAAAGAGCGCATCCTTAGAACGAACTATGGATATAATGAAAAAATTGCAAGATGCTTCCATTTATGTAATAGCTTTAGTCCGCTTTTAAATATTTATATAAGTTATAGTATGTTCAAATTGTTGTTATTTAAATATTATAATTAACTACGATAAGTACTCTGTAAGAATATGATACCATAGGAGAAATTTTTAGCACTTAGCCACAATTAGCATTGTTACAATGTTTTAGGAAAACCGTGGGTTTTATGATTTGATTATAAATTAAAGCTTTATAAAATTAACGTACAAATATTCAAATTACCTGCCTAACTTTGGCAGGTCGAAATTACCGTACAGTTACATCACTGCGCATGAGGGTTTTAGCGGTGAATGATGTTTGTTTACTTAAGCGCAC
The DNA here is from genome assembly GCA_947311025.1 of Lypha dubia. Classification (NCBI taxonomy): domain Eukaryota; kingdom Metazoa; phylum Arthropoda; class Insecta; order Diptera; family Tachinidae; genus Lypha; species Lypha dubia. The sequence goes on from OX371260.1 coordinate 75,775,569, forward strand.
TCGCGTATACCTGCAAGATTATTATGCTACTTAACAATGGATGTTGATAATTACTTTATATTTGTTAATATTCGATGTAGTTCAGTTTATTTTGGCGGTTACATTGTCTTTTATCATTCCAGAATAATGTTGTAGATTCTCGTTACATTTTGTAGAAGTTTTCGGAATGTTCCATTTCCAATTTTTTGAATTAAACTGTCGTTGTTTGATAGCTATGGTCGTTGCTGCCTAGTTTCTGTTAAGCGTTGCATTTATTGTCAGTCTGTTATTGCTTTCGGATCTATTTTAACTTGGCAGCACAAATTTCTTTATGGATACAACAAGGTTGTAGTTCATTAAAAAGGATTTAAGTTGGACTTAACAAAATTATTTTGTATGGTAAATCCAGAGTTTAACAGATTTATTTCACGTTAAATTCAGATATTTTTAAATTCATGCCAATGAGAAAACACTGTAGCAATGTTTACGTATATGCTGTAAATTTGTTAAATGAATGTTGGTGGTTATTTTGCTTTGTATAGCGTGTGCTTTACACACACATACATACATGATTGATAATATTTTGCAGATATAAAAGATCAATGAAAACAAACTTAAATTAATTAATTAACAGTATTTTTAAAGTAAATTATGGAAATATGTGGATATTTAATATTTTTCGTGCTTTTAAATATTCATTTGGATAGAAAGACAGCACAAAAGAAAAAACCACTATAAAATGTTTCTGTAAGTGAATACCCTATTGGTATACATATGTATCTCCCGTCTCGTGTCATTTGTGTGCATTTTGTGTCTTCTGTGAACGTGATTATTTTTCTATTCTTGAATTGGTTTTTTTCTATCAAGGCTTGAATTTTGTCTTAATATCTACTATAGGCTTAGTCCGAAAATTATGAAAAATCACTCATAGTCACACAGGTGACTATTCAAATTTAAAACACATATTGTGAATGGGTGCAGGGCTTAATTCATTTCAGACACAACTTACAAAGCAACCCAGTATATAACGTGATTTTTCCCATTGGCTCAAGTAATTCTGACAAATAAGTAAAGTCAGTGGAGTAACTAGAATTCGATTCTCCGGTCAACTTAAATGTCAGAAATTTTCGTATTATGTTGAATGGAACGTGCAAAGTTCTCGACCCTATCCATTTGTCTCTAGTTCTGGCACAACTCACGTCATAAATAGGGGTCATCCCCTGAGTGCTGGTCCTACAAAAAAATTTGATTAAGGTGAATACTTACATACATACATGCACATTTAAAATAGGGTGTTATTACATTACGATTACAAACATACATATGTAAGTAAATAATTAGCTCTTACCAGAAATATATTAGCCTTTAAACGTATTTGACGATTTGCCAAATTGTATTTTGCCTCCTTGATCATGGTCTCTCTTATAAAGCGTCTCTGTTTCAGTAAACAGTTGTACAAATATAAAATTCTAGTTTTTTCACGTTTTCGGTAAAAATACCCACAAATCAATCGACGCATACGTAAAAAATTACTGCTCTGATATATCAGTAACAGCACCACCAAATATAGAGCCGCTAATTGCATATAGAAACTAAAAAAAAAAAATAGTATTAATGCAATGAACGTTTTCAGTTCTATTAATTATGTTTTTTTTTTGTGAGAAAAAGATGTATATGGTAGGAACCCCAACAGAAGATGATATTTTGAATAGAACTAGAAAAGAGGAAGAAGCTGTTCGTTGCATGAGATGGAAAATATAGAGAGAAAAAATATTAAATTAAAATAAATAAAAAGAAATTAAATAAAATTTAGTTTATGTATTTTTTTTTTCTTTTAAATACAAAATAATCGTAGGACTCATTTGGGGAAATAAAGTAAACGGAAAATGGGTAAACCACAGAGCAAGGTGGAAATCCAAGAAAACATAGTTAATAACGGAAATGCTGAAAATAAAAAATGTGTAATACCAGAATACATAATTACTTTACTTATATTATTAGTACCATATGCAGCTCAAAAAATTAACAATTATTTAAAAAAAAGTACAAAAACACAGAGATAGACTCAATAGAAATACTACTATTACATATGTTTAAGATTACTGCTAAAAAATATAAGAATTAAAAGCACAACAACTATTTAAGAAACATAAAACAAACAAAAAATATATATGTATGTATATTAAATTAAAATTGTTTTGATTTTAGTAATATTTTTAATATCTACCATTGACAAAATTTTCCAAATTTTAAAATTTAAATATCATTAATATAAAACAAGTAACAAAATAAAACACAATACTGTAGCATGTGATCAACAGTGTGTAGTATGCATTGCGATTCAATAGTACCGCAACATGCAAGCGTTGACAAACTGCAAGCAAGATATCTTGTGTGACGGTCATTTGACACTTGTACGGTTAATCAAGTGCAGCAGCACAATGCACTTAAATGAATCACATTTATTAACTGCATTTGTTTGATTGTAAATATAAGCAACACAGAGTATCTGTTGCTTTTATGTATGCACTTGTTGGACTTTAAAACTGTTGAACACATGCCATACACAAATAGTGGGAAGCTAAATATGCTTACCCAACAATAATATATATTTCTAGTCTTTTACTCTTATGTTAAGGTACCCATAAGAATTATTCTCACAATTAGTATATAAGCCAATGTCATTTAGTTTATAATTTCAATTAATAAATCATCAGTGTTAGGAGCTCCGCCTTACAAGCTCTAAGACTAAGTAAAAATAAAATATAAACTAATACGGCTTAAAATTCTTCATGTAAATAAAACAAAATATTTTATTTCATTTTTCCCGACGTTTCGTCAATTATTTGTTGACTTTATCAAGGGTTGGGAAATCTATTTAATTGTTTAAAAAAACTTTCCATTATTATATGTACATAAAAAGCTTTAATATCGGTTAGAATATAAACTTACATTAATATTTAAATTTTTATCCACAATTTTTAATCATTCCAAAAGATTTGGTTTGTAAATATTGTAAATTAAAAAAACCTTTTTATATATAAAAAACAAAAGTTAAAAAAGTTAAAAACACAACTTAACAAACTATATCACAGTTTTATTTTATTGCTACTTTGTAGTTTGCGCTAATGTTGTCTGTGTCTTCTTTTAGATTCATCGTCCTTTCTCTTTTTTGTTGTATTCGCAGGCTTTCTATTGTGTACCTTTTCTTTGCGATATTCTCTTTGTCTAAGATTTTGACGTTTTCAAAATCAGCTGTGTACTTCATTTCTCTGGATGTCATATCCCTGTTTACAAATATCCCAGTAAGCAAGGCCATAAACATTATTATAAACAAATGGGAAATTATCAAAAATTACACTAAAATTCCTAAATCTATGTTCCTAAAAGTACTACGATTTTGCCTTCACGACAATAATTATTTTATGTATGAAAAGGATATTTATAACCAAATCTTCGGTATGCCAATGGGGAACCCTCTGTCGCCAACAATTGCAGATTTAGTGCTTGACAATTTATTGGAGGAAACTCTAAAAAAGCTACAAACAGAAAACATCAAACTTAAATACATAACTAAGTATGTAGACGATATACTGGCTATAGTAAAAACAGAAGAAAAGAGTAAAATTTTAAATTTATTCAACAACTTTCACCCGAAAATACAATTTACCATGGAAATGGAAAAAGACTGCTCAATCGCGTATTTAGATACCAAAATATACAGAAGGAAAAACAAACTAGTATTAAATTGGCATAAAAAAGACACAGCATCTGGCAGAATCATCAATTTCAATTCCAATCAACCCAAAAATCAAATAATCAATACTGCCAAAAATTTAATTTTCAGAATACTTTATCTGAGTGATAGAGAATTCCACAAAAGTAACATAAAATACATTAGAAAAACATTAATTGAAAATAGTTTTCCTACCGTACTCATTAACAAACTGATTGAAGAAACAAATAAAAAATTAAATAACAACACCACAAATGAAGATGTCAGTAACAACGAAGAAAATAAATATTATAGTGTCAGTTACATCCCTGGCTTAACAGATAATAAAAATATCAGAAACACAATAAAAAACAAAAACATTAAATTTGCATACAAAGCCAATACAACACTAAATAAAATATTTTCAAAAGTAAAAACGCCAATCAATAACCAACAACAAAGTAATGTAGTTTATGAAATAAGCTGTAATGGCAACAACAACAACAACTGTGATAAGCTCTACATTGGAACAACAAAGCGCAATCTAGAAACAAGAATAAAAGAACATAAAAATGATATTGATAAAAACAAACATTCAACAGCGTTGTCACAACACATACTGGAAACTGGCCACACAGCTGATTTTGAAAACGTCAAAATCTTAGACAAAGAGAATATCGCAAAGAAAAGGTACACAATAGAAAGCCTGCGAATACAACAAAAAAGAGAAAGGACGATGAATCCAAAAGAAGACACAGACAACATTAGCGCAAACTACAAAGTAGCAATAAAATAAAACTGTGATATAGTTTGTTAAGTTGTGTTTTTAACTTTTTTAACTTTTGTTTTTTATATATAAAAAGGTTTTTTTAATTTACAATATTTACAAACCAAATCTTTTGGAATGATTAAAAATTGTGGATAAAAATTTAAATATTAATGTAAGTTTATATTCTAACCGATATTAAAGCTTTTTATGTACATATAATAATTGAAAGTTTTTTTAAACAATTAAATAGATTTCCCAACCCTTGATAAAGTCAACAAATAATTGACGAAACGTCGGGAAAAATGAAATAAAATATTTTGTTTTATTTACATGAAGAATTTTAAGCCGTATTAGCTCATTTTCAATATTCAAACTAAGAAAATTTACATTGGCCATACAACAAAAATAATAAAATATAAACCTTTTTATTATTACAATACTATACAATATATATAATACAATTCAAGACAAATTAGCAACGATAGACAATAAAAGAAAATATTTTCGGTCAAATACACTCGAAGAAAAGGATGAAAATAAAGTATTTGCTTTTGGTATACCTAGGTTTGCAAGTATATCAACATACTCCAGACGAATCTTTGGAATGTCTCTTGATAACTATCTGATGTTTAAGAATCTACTTTTTCTGCACAAAATAATTACAACAAAGGAACCCAAGTACCTATACCAAAAATTAACATTTACCGCATCTGCAAGAAACAATAGTATTCGCACCTTTATATATAGAAACAGTGCATCTTTTAACCAGTTTTTCGTCTACACCATATATCTCTGGAACCATCTTCCCACAAATATTCAAATTACCAGCAACGCAAAAAAATTCAAAAAGTTATTAATGACGCATTATTCTTAGATGTTCTTTATCTGACTTCTAAATATGTATACCTGTAATTTTTCTACTATGTTCTTCAGTCATACCTATATATACATGTATGTGTAAACTAGAATTTTTTATATTCCACTTTTTTTTGCTAGTTTAACATATTTATTAATGTATTAGACTTTAGTTATTTGTTATTATTTAAGCTTTAACAAATGTAATTTGTCAAAATTATCTCTGATAACTCACCTGATTCTATTGCTGTTATTATAAGATATTATATCTTGTTGCTTTGGAAAGGCAAATAATAAAATACAAATACAAATACATAATTTGAATTTAATAATCTATAAAAAAAATTAAAGAATATTTATTGGAAAGCCCAAATAAATTTAAAAATAAAAACACCAATCTTGACACAGCTTCAAAAGCATTGCCATTATTCACTGATACTTATATAGAATTAGAAAGTTTCCTAATAACAACTCTTTGCAACTCTAAAAAATTTGTTAGAACAAAGATATAAAAGTATTAAAACAATACCAGAATTACATAAGAATTTAAACACATTGTTCCAAGGAAAAATACTAGTTAATGTATGTATTTAAAGAGAAAATATTATATTTAATAAATAGTCTGAACTAATTATGGATAGAAGAATTTGGAGACACTGCGTCAGTAGCAGAAAAAACGTAATAATTAGATTAAACAATAAACTAGCGTTGGACACTTTTAATAAAGGTTTAAATGAATACTTTAACTCGATCATATATGCTGCTGGACCAACCACTTTACAAGAAGCATTAGATCTTGCAATTGAACTTGAAAATGAAAAGAAAGCGATCCATAACGAAATTCTACATATCAGAAGGGAGCAACCACGGTATCAATCACAAAATTACACTAGAAGTAACAACACATTCTCCAACTACAACAGTAACAGGCCACACAACAGCCAGAACTCTAACATAAACAATTACAATAGAAAAATCAATTATGACAATAACAATTCACGAACAAACATTTGTTAAATTCACAAGCTCAGTCGTCTGTCTTATGGTTTAAAAAAGACGATATTTGTTTATGTGCTTGTGAACAGACAAATTTGTTGTATCGTTATTTTGTCGTATTTTAAATGTCAGTTTAATGTTTTCAATTCATATGAGTTAATAGTTTATATCAAAAAACAAATTTCTTTTTATCAAATAAAAAAAAATGAAAATGAAACCAGGTGTGGGAATTATAATTTGACGCGAAATATAACTTTCTTTTTTAGCGACAAGCAATTTTGATTAAATTAGTTTGAAAATTAAGTTGAAATGAATCATGTATATATTTATCATTAAGAAGAATGTATTTTCTGGTGTTACTTATCACATATATAAAATATTTTCACAAATTAATTTAACAGATAGAATATTCCCAGACCCGGCCTCAATATAACAATTGAAAAACATATAAAATTCAATCGTATAATTATAACACTCTTTTGTATGAAAATTACCAACAACAAAAATACAATATTGTATAATTATACGATTAGACAACACATATGACGTTAATACGAGCTTGTGAATTGAACAATTAATTTCTCTAGAAATAACTATCATAGGAATGAAAACTTCAACTCTAACAGATTCAATAATAATTTCAATAACAGCTACCAAAATAACAGACCCAATAACACAAGAAACTTCAACAACAGTCACAATAACAGCAACAGAAATAACAACAGACACATATGTACACACTATCCAAGATTCGGGAAACGCAACAGGCCCGGAATACATAACTATTCCAGACGGCCAAGAGTAAAAATATACAAAGTATATGACAATAACACAAACTTCATAAACAGAAAATACAAAAATAAACAACTAACATTTCTTGTCGAAACAGGAGCATACATATCACTATGTCGCATGTGTACTGAATTCAAAGGTAAACAATATAATCCAGAAGAAAAATGTAAACTTAATAGAATAACTGCAGAAGAAATCGATTCTTTAGGCACAATCGATTTAGAACTAATTTTAATAGACGAACAATGCAAACATTATTTTCAGTTAGTAAAATCAAATTTTCCAATAGAAACAGACGGCATATTAGGTAGAGACTTTTTAAAGAAATATCTCTGTAAAATAGATTATAAAACATTCACAATATCTTTATTCATAAATAATAATACCATAACAATTCCAATACATACAAAATCATTTACGTCATTCCAAATAAAAATACCTCCAAGAACAGAAATCATACAAGCAATAAAACTAAATTTAACAGAAGACTGTGTAGTTCTTAATAATGTAATAAAAAAAGGTGTAAGTAATTCAATAGCTCCAAAAAGCGGCATGACACATTTAAAAATTTTTAACTCAACAAACGAAGAAATTACTTTACAGGGCATTAAACTCCAAAGTGAACCACTGAAAAACTATAACATATTGAATTCCAAACATATAAACAACAATGACCGACTTAATAAAATACTGAAAGAATTGCAATTAGACCATAATGACGAATATGAAAAAACACAATTAAAAGAAATAATAAAAAAAAATGGTTTTCTACACTCGATATGACTAGCTATTTTCATCAAATTGGTGTGGACACCAGACCGTTAACAGCTTTTTCCACACCGCATGGACATTTTCAATTTAAAAGACTTTTGGACTAAATATTTCTTCTAACAGTTTTCAAAGAATGCTTACAATAGCATTATCCAGACTAGCATTTCTCTATGTAGATGATATAATCGTATACGGTTGTAGTTTAAATCACCACAACCAAAATTTAGTAAGAGTTCTCGATAGATTACAACAATACAATCTAAAGCTTAATCCAAAGAAATTTTGTTTTATAAGACCAGAAGTAGTTTACTTAGGATATTTGATAACAAAGAACGGTGTAAAGACTGACCCATCCAAATACGAAATAATAAAAAATTATCCAATGCCTAAAAACACTGACGAAGTAAGACGGTTCGTTGCATTCTGCGACTATTATAGAAAATGTATACCAAATTTCGCGGACATTGCCAAAGACTTGAACTCACTCTTAAAGAAATCATCAAAATTTATATGAACGGAAAAATGGCAGAATGCTTTTGAGGAATTGAATGAATCCACCAATATTACAATATCCAAATTTTGATAAACCTTTTGTGGATACCTTTGGCTACTTCGAATTGAAAAACCTGATGTGTTCCTTTTGATTGATATGAGCGAAGTATTTATTACAATTTTAAGTGTTAATGCATTTAGTAAAAATTTAGTACATTTCAAGTTAGCGAATATGGATAAAGGGAAGCTTAAAAATATGAGTGTAATTTAGTGAGTACAATTCAATTTATAGGAAGAGTGTATTCTTTCTGAATTTATATCAAAAAGGAATAAGTCAAGAATTTAGTTTATATTTAAAATAAAGAGCTTAACGGAGTGCCCCAAAATTCCGGCGGCGTTGAAAGTACCGGCTTTCAAGACTCCAAAAGGATTGCCAGTTTGTAAATGGATCTGCGAATTAATCCCTTTGTTGTCTTTATATCCGCTACACGTATTTTACCATCTTTTCCGGTATGGTGTTGACAATGCGGCCCTTGAGCCAATGAAGAGGAGCCACATTATCTTCATGCACTAGTACGAGCATTCCTGGCTTCAGATTGAGAGCTGGTTTGAACCATTTATTACGTTGGATCATCTCATTCAGATAGTCTGCAGACCAGTAACGCCAGAAACGTTGTTTTGCGGCACAAATACGGCGCCATCTTTCGAGTAAGCTGATGTCTTCGCATTGAATGGGTCTATCTGGGAGAGCGTTAAGTGGACCATTAACCAAAAAGTGGCCAGGTGTCAAGGCTTCGATATCGTTAGGGTCGCTGGATAATGCAGCAATAGGTCGTGAATTCATGATGGCTTCTATTTCAATTAATGCAGTGGTAAGCTCTTCAAATGTTAATTTAGCTCCAACCAATGTTCGATACATATGGCCCTTTGCACTCTTAACTGCCGAAATGTGGTGCCCTTGGTGGTATAAAATGAAAATTTATAAAATTTTTAGAGCAAAAATTATTTAGTGACAATTGAAATTGTTTGTTTAAAATGCATTTTTTAATTCAGTTAATTTATTGTTAGCACCAACAAAGTTGGTTGCATTATCGCTAAAGATGTCAGAGGGTAAGCCGCGGCGGCCAATAAATCTCTTTAGTGCTGCGATAAATGCGTCCGATGAGAGGTCAGTTACTAACTCAATGTGCACCGCTTTGGTGACGAAGCATATGAAAATTGCACCATAGCTTTTCGTTGGTCGCTTACCCCTTATTTTAAAGTACGTATCTATCGGACCGAAAAAATCAACCCCACAGCGCTGAAATGGTCTTGCTGGGGTAACACGTTCCACAGGCAGATTTCCTATTACTTGTTCCATGAGTTTGGGACGATATCGTATACAGCTTATGCATGAACGAACTACCTTTCGTGTTATAGCTCGAACGTTAACAATCCAAAATGTTTGTCGAGAGAAAGCAACAAGCGCTTTTGGTCCAGCATGGTAATTTGTCACATGAAGATGTCGTAAATAGTTTAACACAAAATTGTAATTTGGCAGTAAAATCGGATGTTTTCTATTCTTGGGAATATCTGCATTTTCTAGCCGGCCACCCACACGAACTAAGGGAAACCGCATGCCGTTGTCAAGGAATAATCCAAGGGATTTAAATGATGTTCTAATGCTTAAATTGCTTTTTAAATAGTGAATTTCTTCGACGAAGTATTTTTGTTGCAAATTCCAAGCGATACAGTACAATGCATGTTGTTGCATATCAGAAGGAAGCTGCTTTGTGCTACGAAAAAATCTGTATAAAAACGTTACGATGCGTACGATTTTTGAAAATGAGCTAAATTTTTCACATAGCTCCAAAATACAGTTGTTTTTGCTAAGTTCGCATTTAAAAAGTGATAAACGAACAGCAGATCTTACAACGTTTTCGTCACATTCGTTAAGAGACTTAGGCCACTGTGATTCTTGTTGCTTCAGAAAAGCGGCCCCAGAAAACCAAGACGACAGCTTTAACGTTTCAGGAGAGCAACCCCGAGAAAAGAGATCAGCTGGATTCATTGTTGTTGGTACATGTCGCCAAGAACCATTTGCTGTAATTTCCTGAATCTCGGAGATCCGATTTCCGACGAAAGTAGTAAGCGTAGAAGAGTGCAGCTGTAGCCATCTAAGCACTACTGACGAGTCAGTCCAAAAATACACTCGTGGGTTGAAGGTTTTCAGAAGAGGGGAAATTTTTCGATATAAAAGAGATAAAAGGTGAGCGCCACATAGTTCTAGTTGTGGCATTGTTCTTTTTTTTGTTGGCGCAACCCTACATTTGGCTGCAAAAAGTGTTGTTTTTGAGTTGTTATGCATATCTCGGGCACACACATAAAAACAACAACCGTACGCACGTAGAGACGCATCGCTGAAACCGTGCAAATGTATTTCGACAGAATTGTCATTTAATACAAATCGAGGTATAGAGAGTGTGTTTATGTTACGCAAGTCATCTAGGCACATTGTAATTGATGTTTTGATGTTGTTTGGCATTTCAGTGTCCAAATCGTAGTTTTGTAGCCACAGGTTTTGCAAGAAGACTCTTAAAACAATTATAACGGGACAGATTAAACCCATCGGATCAAAGATGGACGCTGTTAGCGACAAAATTGCTCGTTTTGTAAAGGTTGAAAACCGCTGCTCTTCCTTGAATGCAAAAAGAAATGTGTCGTTTACTGGATCCCAGCTAATGCCAAGTGCGCTGCGAATTTGTAACTTTTCCATTTTCATGTTTTTTAGCGAGGTATCATTTAATAAGAAGTCCGAATGATTTGATTGAATTTTTGCAAGTTCTAAACCACCTTTGGATAAAATATAAGCGACTTCATTTTTAATTTGATTTAGTTCTCCTATGGTGTTTGCTCCGGTCATCATATCATCTACGTAGAAATGATTGCGTAGTACTGCAGCGCCAATTTTACGTGAAGATTCGAATTTATCCGCCAGAAACTGTAGGCTGCGTATCGCTAAGAAAGGTGATGCTGACATACCGTATGTGATAGTGTTGAGCTGATAAACATTAACTGGTTGATTTTCATTAGCTCTCCGCAAAATTTGCTGAAATGTTCGATGAGATTTATGTACTAAAAACATTCGGTACATTTTAACAATGTCACCTGTAATCGCATATTTATATAACCGAAAGCGAAGAACTTGTAAAAACAATTCATCTTGTATGGTAGGTCCCACACAAAGAATGTCGTTTAATGATTTCTCCGTAGAGCTTTTTGCCGAGGCGTCGAACACAACTCTAAGCTTTGTACTTGTACTGTTTGGTCGAAGCACGCAATGGTGGGGTATAAAGTAGTGTGGCAAATTTAAGTTTGGATTTGCTACGAGGTACATATGCCCCATTTGTTCCTATTCAGCCATAAACTGCGTATATTGTGTTTTTAAATTTGCGTCTCGAGCAAGACGAAGTTCAAGAAGATGTAATCTTTTTAATGCTGAGCTATATGATGACCCTAAAGCCGAAAAGTGTTCTTTGAAGGGTAATTTTACTATGATTCTGCCATGTACGTTAGTCTCTACGTTTTCCGTAAAATGTGATTCACACAACTGCTGCTCTGTTGTCCATTTGTTTGTTGGGTGATTTACTTCTTCCATTTGCCATAAAAATTTAATTTGTTTGTTTAGATCAGTATAATCTGAAGTAGAAACCATACATTTAGTTACTGATGGTCTAATAGTTGGTGTGTAGCGTCCACTAACAATCCACCCAGCTTTGGTTTCTTGGAAAGTAGGCATATTTGGACTAAGGCTAATTTTTCGGCTACATAATATATTAAAAAAGTATTCGGTTCCCAGCAGTAAATCAATGGGTTGCTGTTTATAGAAATGTTCATCGGCTATGTCAATCACTAATATCAATGTTTATGGATGGAAGATATCCGGATGTGCGATATGTCACCAATAAGTTCAAAGAATACTTATGCGAGTTGAAGCGCGATCTTACGGTGGATTCGACTTCGTACTTCATATTAGATGACGTGCCACCAACGCCAGAAACGTCGATTGATATTTTTCTACGTGACAAATTTAAAAAGCTTGCGAACCTTTCCGTTATTAGATTCACCTGGGAACATTAATCTAAAAGTGCTCTACCTAATTTGTAGCCACCTATACCATCAGAAATAAGAATAACAGCTGTTGCCAGTATTACACTACTTAATTGACTTTCAACATGAGTATTGACAGTGGCTTGATACGTTGGGGTGAACGTAGTAATCGAATTGTTACTGGTCGATGGTAACTCGCGATGCAGTAATGTATGGTGCGCATTTTTACATATTTTACAGCGATATTTTGATGAACAATTAGTTACGTTGTGTCCAGAGGATAGACAATTAATGCAAACACCTAGTTTTTTAACAGTATCAAATCAGCTTGTTGAATTCATACACTTGAAGTATGAACAATTACTGCTCCAATGGTCTAATCGTTTACAAAATATACAATTCCTTTTAGCTTGGGTCATGAACGAATGTTTTTGTTGTTGGCGACGTGACGCACTACGTTTATCATTACTTGCTGTTAAGGTAAGTTTGTTAGTTGATGATGGTTGTGAATCGATTGATTCTAAAAATTGACATCTACGCTCTAAAACCTTTGTGAACTCCTCCCATGTTGGTAGAGAGGCGAAGTCAATTGCTTCCTTCCACTTTCTATCGGTTTCTGAGTCAACCTTTGTTAAAATTAAATGAATTAGCATAACATTGCAAATGTCTTTTTCATCTCCTAATGATTTTAAAGAGCTATAAATTGCGGATGCATTATCAATTAATGCGCGAAGTTGCATAGCCGATGGTTTTTCTACTAATGGCAATTCATAAATATTCGAAATGTGCTCGAGGAATATCAATGTTTTATTATTGTAGCGCTCGTCGAGCCGTTGGATTGCCTTATTGTAATTCTCCCTTGTTAACAGATGGTTAAATCTCTCAATGTCAGAGAGTGATGTGTCATTAGGCACCAATTGTCTAAAGCTTGCTATAAAGTTTTTATATTCGGCATATTTACCCTCAAAGTTTGGTAAGTGCAATTTAGGCAATTTCGATTTACTGGTTGCTGGCATAGCTGCCAGAGTTGACGATTTATCGTCATTTTGACGATTTAGGGTGCTAAAAATGGCATAGTGACGATGGGACGATTTATACCCTAATTTTGACGATTATATATAATTCAAGTTTGCAACATTTATTTGTACTATTGAAGAAACTGAACTGCTGAAAATTTTAATGAGCAACTTTTTAAAAACTAGTTTGCTTAAAACTGTAAACTTTTATTTAATCTATATATATAAAAAATTGTTGCAAGTGTGTTGTGACTTTATAACTCACGAACGGTCAAACATTGGATTAAATTTTTAGGGTTTGTTCGTATGGTCGTGTAGATGGTTTATCGAAATCGCTCGATGCGTTCGTGAGTTATGACTTTTCGTAAAAGTCGTGATGTGCTTTGATTAGGTAAATCGAAATTTATAAAAGTAAATATCTTCCGTCCGAAGCCGGGCGCTCAGCTAGTTGATTATTAAATTTTGAAGACATTTATTTAGCAATATTCGCCAGAGATGAATTTGAAGAAGCACAAATAAGTGCAAAAGAAAAATAATAATTGTGTTAATTTTTATATAGAACTTTGTGCTCAGATATTATCCAGATTTGATTTTGAAAATAAATACATAAAGCTCTTGGCCAAAGTAATCCATTTAATATTAATAATGTAGAAAAAAGTTGGTTTTCTGAAATTATAACAGAATTTTCCTATTTTGTTGAAGAAAGTGAAAGCCAAGAGCTAGAAACTGAGTTCAGACAATTAAAATTATTGCACTGATAAAAACATATAACTATTGGATTTTTGGAAAAATATATCAGAGATGCAAACGAGGTCTAGTCTTTAGTTTCCGGTTTTGACTAAATTTATTACAAAAAACCTAGTTTTACCACTATCCCCAGCAAATGTGGAAATAAAACTTAGTCAGGTAAACTTAAATAAGACTAAAGTAAGAAATTCATTGAAAAAGTCGTATTTGGAAGCAATATTAATTACAATAGATTATTTAAAGCTCCTATGATTTAACAGTTGTACCTGAATTAACCAATATGTTTAATTGCAATATATATGCATTTGTAAAATATTATTATTATTATTTAGTTTAATCTTATAAATAAATTTTAAGATTAAAAGATGAGCATAGCTGCCAGGGCTACCAGCTCTTGTAAAATATATTATACATATATTTTATATTTTATTTATTTGTTGCGGGTTAGCAATATCTAGATATATATTTCGTTGGTAGCTATACCAATTCATCAGTAGATGTTTTACCCTTTATGTTTAAAAAAAATTTCAAAGCTCATCTATTTATACAAAAACTCACAAATATATTTTTGTGAATTACAAAGCATAAAAATAGCCTTTAAAAAATTTCTCAAACACACACAACAATATGCTTTGTAATTCACAAAAATATATTTGTGAGTTTTTGTATAAATAGATGAGCTTTGAAATTTTTTTTAAAGTAAAACATCTACTGATGAATTGGTATAGCTACCAACGAAATATATATCTAGATATTGCTAACCCGCAACAAATAAATAAAATATAAAACATAAATACTTGAGTACATGCTCAAATAAATGTAAAAATTATTATACATATATGTATAATATATGTATGTATATGTATACAAGTCTATTTTCTTTAACAATTATACATATTTTTATTGTATTAATTTTATTTTAGTTTTTATACATTTTTAGAAAATGTGTTTTCAAAAATGAAATTTAAAATGCATATTTTACTAAATTAGAGTAAAAATAACTAAAGGATTTATATTTTTTTATTTTTTTCAATACAGTATTTTTTCCATGAATGTGTTCAAAGTATTGAAAAATATGGAATCTATTGACATGTGATTTTATCGTGAATTCTAAGTGAAGTATCTGATCTCTGTATTCGAAAGAATGCTGTTTTATTAATCAGATTTGTTTATTTAAGAGTTTTGTTATGTTTTGCCTCTAATAAAATATGTTTTGTTGAAAAAAAAACGTTTCATATTGAATCTACTTGCGAAGCATGAAAAATTGCTGTCTTCTCTAAATTTTATCGGAATTTATCGGAAGTTTACCTGAACTTTATGCAACAAACACAACAAAAACTTTAATTAAAAGTGAAAAATTGAATTAAAACTATAAAGATAAAACAACAATGGAAACAAAAAATATGTTTGTGCATTTTTAAAAATGCGTAATAATTTTAACTTATTTTTTTTTTGTCCATTTTAGATATTATTTGTTATTAAAAAGAGAACTGTCAAATCGAAGCAAGTAAATGAGTCGTGTGAGCAAGTGCTTCATCTTGTCGTGTGAACATAGTATAAGCTATATTGACGATAATGACGATTTTTGCGGAAAAATATGACGATATTACCTCAAAAAATCTGGCAGCTATGGTTGCTGGGATGGCAAATGATGCTTCGGTAGATCTCATATAATTATCGCCCATAAGATCATTTGATTTTGTCAAAATACATAATTCTTCCAGATCTTCTCTTGCAGTATCATTTGGATTTATCGATTCTATTTCACTTTGAATTGAAAGCAGTTGCTTGAAGTAAGCCTCTACTAAACTTAATCGGCACTCAAGTACAGATGTAGGCATTGTATCGTTTATTAAATTTTTTTATTCGAGTAACATTTCCTTTAACAGACGTACGTTGCCTCTGTAAAGATTCTAATTCAGCCATGTTAAAAATGTAAGAGTACGAATTAAATCTCTTAAACAATTGCAGAATTAATTGTACAAATGGTTGTTGTAATAAGAAATGTAGTATTGGAAGAGCGAAAAGTAAAGTGTTATCGAATTTAAAGTTCAAGCAATCGATTTGACAAAAACGAAGAATAATTATATATGTACATATACGCATGTATATACATATGTTTGGGGATAAGTGTATGTATGTATATATAATATGTATGTAGTATGTATGTATGTATATAACACGACGAAAAAAATTTGGTTTCTTTTTTGCTAAGGAATTATTGCTCCGTTATGCATATACGTACATATGTAATATATATGTATGTATGTATAGTTAGTTGTTTGTGTCTGATACTTGCACAACTTTGTTGGGTTTCAATGATTTAATTTTAAGTACGTACTATGTACATACATAAGTTCATACATACATATACTTATTTTGCGAGAATGCTTCCCATTGGACAATTATGAGCTTGCGATATTGTACGACTCTTAATAAATTTACACTGTATGCCAAATTTCAGATATAAACTTAAATACCTTTAAAATGTCGAGATCACAATTGGCACTCCAAAGCAATAATTCCACTTCGTTGGCTAAATTTGATGTTACAGCGTTGTTGTAACGTAGGACAGCCTTTTGTATGCTCTTGCTCGAGCAGCGAATCCAATTGTTTTATGAGTTCAACTTTGCGATTAACGCTGATGGCAATTGACTTTCATTTATGAAAGTTTATACATATGTATGTACAATGTTTTTGTCTTTACGGGTCTTGCCCCACGTTGGGCGCCAAAAATGTGGATACCTTTGGCTACTTCGAATTGAAAAGCCTGATGTGTTCCTTTTGTTTGATATGAGCGAAGTATTTATTACAATTTTAAGTGTTAATGCATTTAGTAAAAATTTAGTACATTTCAATTTAGCGAATATGGATAAAGGGAAGCTTAAAATATGAGTGTAATTTAGTGAGTACAATTCAATTTATAGGAAGAGTGTATTCTTTCTGAATTTATATCAAAAGTCAAGAATTTAGTTTATATTTAAAATAAAGAGCTTAACGGAGTGCCCCAACACCTTTTATTTTAACCACAGACGCATCAAATTACGCATTAGGAGCAATCTTATCTCAAGAAGAAATAGGAAAAGATTTACCAATATCATATACAAAAACATGATATAAACAAACCAGTAATTGAAAATGAATTAGCAATTCGTTGGAGTATTAATTTTTGGAGACCGTATTTATATGGCAGAAAATTCATAGTGGTGACAGACCATAAACCTTTAATTTCACTATTTTCACTTAAAAATCCCTCATCTAAAATGACAAGAATTAGACTAGATTTAAGTGATTATGATTTTACAATCTATATATATAAATGGTGTAAAAATTGTATAGTAATTCATAAAATGGGAACGGCTGGGCCTATTTCTGTAAAATTTTTTGTCAGTTGCTCGTATTTTCGAGGAGAAAATCCCTCCGGAAAAGTCGGAAAAATCGAAAATCGAGTAGGATATATAAATACATACTTTAAATTGAAGCAGTTCATTCATTCAATTATATAGTATTTATTCTCATTTTTACATTTAAACTTTATTTTGAACTTAACGGAAATCATTCACATACGAAAGTACAACTCTGCATGCCTTCTTAATAATATTTGAAACAATTTTGCAATGTTGTCACATTTCATTAATAATATTTGAATTTAACGGAAATCATTTTGAATTTAACAGAAATAATTTTACATTGTTGTCACAATTCACACTTTGCTTAAACTACTTTTGTATACAACTGTGTTTAGAAAATAGTATATAAGCAGCACACATTTAATGAATAAAATCACTTTGTATTCTGCCTTCAACCAATAAGTATCCACTGTCTAGTATTAAATTACCGGACGTGTAGAAAGTTTTTGAAGTTTAGAAAAGTAAAGTAAAGTTTTGTTTATACTTAAACAGTTTGTTGTTTTTTTTTTCTTTTAATTGTTCTTAAATGAACAAAATATATAATCTTAGAAACAAGATTATTTCAGTGGCGCCCAACGTGGGGCTTCAGAAACCATTACCGAAGAAGAGGAAGAAGACAACTCAACTACCGAAGAAGAGGAAGAAGTAGAAGACAACGCATCAATTTCAGCAGAGGCTCTTCAAACAGAAGAAATGGCAACGTTTTCGCAAGAGCAATTTCAACAAATCTTAACTGCAATGGCTGTAAATTCCAGAGGTGGGTCTTTCACGCATTGCACTGCCCGTTTTAAAGGACAAAGAGATCCAGCTGTTGTCGAAGAGTTTATATCGGCGATAGGTGTTTTCAAGGACATTGAAAAGATTTCTGATGTCGATGCTTTACGTGCAATGCCGCTACTTATGGAGGATTACGCTGCATCTTGGTGGATTGGTATCAAAGACACTATATTCACTTTTAAACAAGCTATAGATACCATTCGTAACACGTTTACGCCTCCTGTTGCTGACTGGCGCATATTTACAACATTTTTTGACACCAAACAGCAGAAAACAGAACCGACTGATAGTTTTGTGTGTAAAAAGAGGCTTTTACTGTCACAACTTAAAGTGTGTCCAAATGAAGACGTCCAAATAAATATGTTGTATGGTCTTCTCAACATAAATATAAGAGACCGTGTTCATAGGGAAAATATAAAAACCTTCGAGGACTTGATTTCAGCCAGCCGCGAAGCAGAAGTGTTTCTTTTCGAGGCAAAATCAACTGTTGCTACTGAAAGAGGAAGAGAAATTCTTAACACCAAACGCTGCAGTTTTTGCCGAATCAAGGGTCATTCTATAGAAGTGTGTTTTAAGAAGAAAAAACATGACGAACAAAAGCAAGATGTTCATCAAAAACCACTACCTGTAAATCAACCACAGAAACAAGAAGACATTAAGAAGCCAATATTTTCTTGCTACGGATGCGGTGCACCTGGTGTATACAGATCAAACTGTCCTACTTGTAGCAGAAATCCCACAGTATCAACCAGCCCACAGTATTTATCATTTAATTCACTGTCAGCAACTATAATTGGACATTCGTTACCAACAACGCATGTTGGGTTCTTTGGTTTCAAAGGGGAAGCTACCTTCGACAGTGGAGCAAAAACCAGTGTTGCCAGTCTAGAGCTTACCAAAATACTCACCGCAAATAAGTGTAATTTTCAAGAAGTACGTGCAGAAGTTACGCTTGCTGATGGTTCAGTGTCAACAAACAGTGTCAAGTCTACTATTTGCGATATAGTAATTGGAAACACTATACGGAAAATAAGATTAATATGCCTTCCAAATGCCACGAAAAACAGAACGCTACTCGGAGCCGATTTCCTCGAACCAACAGGTATTGTTCTTAACATGGCTCAAAAATTTTGGTATTTTGAGGACCAGCCTAAGTTGAAGTACAACTTTACCAAGCCCATGGAAACAACAATTTGTTCAATGCAGGTTACCCAAGAGCTCTCCCCATGCACAAAGGTAATGAAAGAGATTTCAGCATTCATTAAATTTGCTGATGGAGAAAAAATGCTGTCGTCAATACTTGGTACACCAAAAACAGCCACGACAAGAAAAAACGTCTCTCCTTTACCCAAAACGCCTTCGTTTATAAATCATGATGATTCATATTTAATAGAAAAACGTATGGAAGAAACACACCATAACTCTTCCGATACAGGTGAAACACAATCCAAAGTACCTAAAATTAATTATGATGATGACTACTGTACACCCTTATTTTCAATGGATATAAAAATTCTCAAAGAATCAGATGGTACAAGTCTTACTACAGATCAGAAAAATGATTTAAATCATGTGTTGCTTCAAAATAAAATTATATTTGAAGAGCCATCCAGTGCTACGCCCTATGCTATTCACCATATTCACACTAGAGAACATCAACCGATTGCAGTGCCTCCTTATCGTTTGTCCTTAACCAAGAAGACTGCTCTTAAAATTGAAATAGCTAAAATGCTGAAACTAGGAGTAATTGTGGAATGCCAATCACCATGGGCTGCTCCTGTAGTCATTGTACCCAAGAAAACTGATGGGATTCGGGTTTGTGTTGATTATCGTCAATTGAACGCTATTACGAAACCTGATAGATACCCCCTACCCAGAATAGATGATATTCTAGCAAAGGTAACAAACTATATGTCAACAATTGATTTACAAAGCGGATATTGGCAAATTGGAGTTCACCCACCTGATCAAGAAAAGACTGCGTTCGTTACTCCTTTGGGTATGTATAAATTCACACGCATGCCATTTGGATTGCGAAACGCTCCTGCAACATTCCAACGACTTATCGACCGTTTGAAGGCTGCCTTAAGTGAAACAATCCTGCTCGCATATTTAGACGATATAATATCCTGTTCTCCTAGTTTTGAGCAACATTTATGCGATTTACATAAAATTTTTCAAAAACTCAAGGAATTTGGTCTTAAAGTAAATCTAGACAAATGCCGTTTTGCATGTAGAGAAGTTCGATACCTAGGTCATATACTAACCCCTCAAGGAATAAAAACGGATCCCGAAAAAGTATCAGCCTTGTATAGCCGTAGAGAACCAAGAAATATTAAAGAATTACTGTCATTTCTACAAGCCTGCTCATGGTATCGTCGATTTATGCCCTCCTTTGCTGATATATCTAAGCCTTTATCAGCCTTAACTAAAAAGAATGTTGTTTGGTCTTGGTGCAATGAACAACAAAAGTCATTTGATCACTTAAAGAAATTGTTAACAACAGCTCCAATATTAAAACAAGCTGTTGACAGTAAACCTTTTACGCTGAAAACAGATGCCAGTGGATACGCTCTGGGGGCAGTTTTGCTCCAGGGGGAGGGCCCTGACGAACATCCTATTGAGTATGCCAGTAGACTGCTATCGAACGCAGAACGTAATTACTCTACAATCGAGCGTGAAGCTCTTGCAATTGTCTGGGCTGTTAACAAATATCGTGGATATATTGAAGGAACTCAAGTAAAATTAATCACTGACCATCAACCCTTGAAATGGCTGATGCAAATTAAAACTCCCACTGGACGTTTAGCACGCTGGGCGTTGCAACTACAGCCTTTTGATATTCAGATCGAGTACAAACCAGGTAAGACGAATGTCGTAGCTGATGTGCTTTCTAGGCCTCCATGCAAAGGCAATCATGATGTATCAAATACTTGTGAAATTTGTGCTTTTTCAATCGAGATGCCTAGGAAAAATGCAGGTGAAATTAGAAAAAATCAGCTGGATGACCCAGAACTAAAAGCAATTATCGAGTGCATCGAATCTAGGAATGAAGACCAAGCTCACTGGTCAAAAAGAGGCTACGTTGTAAATGAAGGTGTTCTTTATTGCTACCATGACGAGGACTCCGAAGACGCTCAGCTTGTGATACCTGCTGAAGAAAGATCACACATTCTAAATTATTATCACAACGACGAAACTGCTGGTCAATATGGCATCGACAGGACTATTAGAAAAATTACTTCGCGATATTACTGGCCCGGAATCAGAAAAGACATTGTAAAGCACGTCAAAGAATGCATAGAATGCCAAAGATACAAAGCTACAAACCTTAAACCTGCAGGCCTTTACCAAACAGTATCAAGTAATCAAAGGTTTGAAATTATTGCCATTGATCTGTTTAGACCACTGCCCATAACATCTAATGGGTTTCAATGGATTTTTATAATTGAGGATATTGCCAGCCGATGGGTTGAATTGTTTCCATTAAAAACTGCTACAGCTGAAACATGTGCCAAGACATTAATCAACGAAGTATTCCTGAGATACGGAGTACCTAGAAAAGTTATCAGTGATAATGGGGTTCAATTCATTTCAGCTGTAATGCAAAAGGTGGTTTTTTGCTTCAACATTCAGCACATTCTAACTCCTGTTTATCATCCTGAGGCCAATCCAGTTGAGCGAAAAAACCGAGACATGAAGACTCAACTTTGAATTTTAGTTGGGAACGACCATCAAACCTGGGATGAAAAATTGCATAGTATTAGATTTGCGATGAACACAACAATATGCCAATCTACAAAGTATACACCAGCTTTTTTAACATTTGGACGAGAGCTTCGTACAATGGTTGAAGTTCAGCATGACATAAGATCCGTAATTCAGAGTGAGAATTTTATCGTGGAAATAACGCCATATCTAGATACTATGGCAAAAGTTTTTAAAGATGTCAAAGAAAATGTGTACAAACAACAGGACCATAACAAAGGAAATAGTAATAACCGAAGGCGAATTCAACCTCCATTGGAAATCGGGTCAAAGGTGCTAGTAGCAACGCATGTTTTAAGTAATAGCAACAAAGGCATTACTTCCAAATTCGTTCCAAAACGAGACGGTCCATATACCATAATACAGAAAAATGGAACTACTTCTTTCACTATTGCACATGAAGATGACTTAAGCCTACCACTAGGAACCTATCATGCTTCTGCTTTAACACCTTTAGCGACATCAAGGAATTGTCCACCCCAACCCATTAGGAAAATCAAAACCAGAGGTCGACCTAGAAAATAAATTTTGATGCTTCATCGGGACGCTTTCAGCATCAAAGGGGGAGACTGAAGCAGTTCATTTATTCAATTATATAGTATTTATTCTCATTTTTACATTTAAACTTTATTTTGAACTTATCGGAAATCATTCACATACGAAAGTACAACTCTGCATGCCTTCTTAATAATATTTGAAACAATTTTGCAATGTTGTCACATTTCATTAATAATATTTGAATTTAACGCAAATCATTTTGAATTTAACAGAAATAATTTTACATTGTTGTCACAATTCACACTTTGCTTAAACTACTTTTGTATACAACTGTGTTTAGAAAATAGTATATAAGCAGCACACATTTAATGAATAAAATCACTTTGTATTCTGCCTTCAACCAATAAGTATCCACTGTCTAGTATTAAATTACCGGACGTGTAGAAAGTTTTTGAAGTTTAGAAAAGTAAAGTAAAGTTTTGTTTATACTTAAACAGTTTGTTGTTTTTTTTTCTTTTAATTGTTCTTAAATGAATAAAATATATAATCTTAGAAACAAGATTATTTCAAAATTTTATTTAAAACGACGGGTAGCGAAGCACACCGGGGTCCACTAGTTATTTATAAAAAAGGAAAAACGAATACTAACGCTGACGTACTTTCTAGGATAGAAATTAACTATGACATACTCAAACAAATGATACCGCAAGAAAACGATGTAAAAGAAAAGAAAATATTAATAACAACAAGCGCCATGAAAATAAAAATTAAGAGACAAATACAAATAATGAGGCAGAGAATAATGAGAAAAATAATTATGAAAATAAAACGTACGTACAAGAAAACAACATAGAAAAATGTAATTCTCAGAAGTCTGATCAACTTCAAATTTGGGAATGCACATCCATAAATGAAAGAAATTGAAATTCAATGAAATTGAGAATATAAAAGACATCGATGTAATTATAGAAAATATCATTGTACATATACATAGGACGTGATGATAATTCTGCGAACCCAGTTGCGACTATGAAGAAATCGCGCTCCAAAAATACATATGTATGTATGAAGAAATTGAAAATAATAAGCATGCAAGATTCAGCGAAACTAGATTCGAAACTGAGGAAACTGATATCTAAAATGAATAAAGAAAATATAAAAGTACTAGCGCTATCAAATGAAGATGAAATTTTAAAAATGTATACAAAAGAAGAATTAAAAGAAGCATACAAGAAGATAAAAATAACTAATAAAAGTCCTCAATTAAGAATACTAATATATAATGCCCCTAAAAGAATATCAGGTGATATTTTAAAATATAAACTAAATGACGAATTCCATAATACCAATCACGCAGGCCACTTAAGAAAACGAAACACAATTATTAAACTAAAACAGCGATACATTTAGAAAAACCTGAACAAGATGGTTAAGAATTTTATATCATACTGCGACACTTGTAACAAAAATAAACAAACATAACACATAACAGAACCACTTAAACATACAAACACACCAAGCAATAGTTTTGAAGTAATTTCGATAGACACTGTGGTTCCTCTTCAGATATCAAACGACTACCGCTACATTTTAACAATGCAATGCTAACTGACAAAATTTGTCGTTGCATATTTTATGCCCACAAAAGAAGCACTTGTAACAGCAAAACCATTAGTCGAACAATTTATTTTGAAATATGGTCAATTTCAAATACTTAAATCCGACAGAGGGACAGAATTTACAAATGAACTTTTGAAAAACATATGCTCATTATTACAAATCAAACCAATATTTTCAACACCATACCACCATGAAGCATTAGGTTCAATGGAAAGAAATCATAGGGTTCTCAATTAGTTTTTGTTAACAACTGCAAACGATTACACAGGGGAACAAAATCGAAAAAATTTTAAAGGCTTTAATAACCACTATATAGATTTGATGCATCATGGATACCTAAGTATGAAAATGGTAAAATTTTACAATTCTATAGATAATTTTTTTTTACCATTTTTATACTTAGGTATCCATGATGATTCAAATCTATATAGTGGTTATTCAAGCCCATTTTCACTGTTGACCTGTGTTATGAATGGTATAAATCAGCGTTGGCCAAGCCCTATGCTCTTGATGCTCATTTGTTTTTGTAAAACTCTTAGCTATAGGCTGTATGTTTTAATATACACATACAGCACTAGCAATCAGTGATGCCAACTCTTGCAACATCAAAGGCACTGTGAGCCCATGGAAATAGGGTAAAAAAGGGTAAAAATGAAAAAAATTTCGGGTACAAAAGCACTAACTTAATTTTGTTTTGGGTCTGGTGGATCAAAAGACAGCCTTGGCTGTACTGAAAAAATTGCATTTGGATCTATTGCTTTTTCATGTTTTTTTGTGATTTTATAGTGCATTTATTTCACAATTACAACAAATGCAATATGCTTTTAGTTTATCTTTTGCTGGGCTAAGCCACCTTTTAAAAGTTAGATCATTCTCCCAAGCTTTTCTATATAGTATGTGATGCGCAAAATAGAAAGGGACCTAAGGGTAAAAACCAGTTTTGTTCAAGAGAGCCATTTTAAAGATTTAAATACATGTATCTTTGGTGTATCTTCACTTTCATAAAACGCGCATATCTCTGGGAGGGAACACTTTTGGGGCATGGGATCGGTCTCATTCGATGCTCAGATGTTGTCCACATCAAAAAAAAAAAAAAAGTGAAAATGGATTTTTTACCCTTAGGTCCCTTTCTCTATGCGCTGTCACATATTCGTTTTTGCGGCTGTACGAATAATCGCCCAAGTGAAAATCGACCGAATAACAAATATGTAGGATCGCCCAAAAATTGTTTTAAAATAAATTGGGTGATTGTTCATCGACTTTGGGCGATTCAACATTTTCAGATATTTGGGTATTTGTTCATAATAAATAATTGCCTAATTTTTGTAAAGAGTTAAAAACCCAAAAAAAATTTTTGGGCGATTATTAAATTAACTCTCAATTCGGATGATTTTACATAATGAACAAACATCCAAAATCTTTGGGCGATTATTCATTTCACACTTTTGGATTTTCCTTCATCTTTTTTGGGCGATCGCGCACTGTTTTTTGGGTGTTTCTTCACTATGAGTAATCACCTAACTATTTTGGGCTTTCCTTCATTTGAAAAATTTTGAATAAAAATTTGTTTTTCTTTAAATGTATTGGTGTTTGGTCTTCCATAAGGAACTTGTGCGCATAAATGGATTCAATACCTCACTTTTGCCTACAATACGGCAACACATGTTGACATAAGCTACACGCCTTTTGAAGTAAATTATGGTAAATTACCAAGCATACCATTAGACACTGTAAATAATAAAATAAAAATCTAAACTACGTACAAGAATTAATAGTCAGATTACAATTTGCATTAAACAAAGAAAAAAATAATAATGTCAAAAGAAAAAATAACAATTAATAATACATATATATAATAATAAACTTAATCTTAATGTAGGAGATTTAGTATTAGTTAAAAATGAAAAAAGGAAAAAACATCAAAGTCCATACAAAGGACCATTTAAAATAATAAATAGGGATGGTGTAAACAACACAATAGAATACAAAGGAATAGAAAAAAACATACCATAATAATAATTTAAAACCAATTAAAACATAATAGAATAAAATCTTAATATAATTGCTTATACATACATATACATATATACACAAGTAAAAATAAGATATATGTATGTACACATATAAAAATGTTAAATAGATAAATAATAAGAAAATTTTGTAACAGTACTAAGAGATTAGAAAAATTCGTACTAATCAGCACTGTTTCAAGGTAGAATAAAAAATGATTTAAAAATTAATTCTCATATTCTATTTCTCTTGAAAACTGGTTAAATAGTTGATATTCTTCTCAATTAGTATCCACTTTACGAAAATTGTAAAGATGGACAATTGAACGCTGATGAGAGGTGTAGCGGCCTTGAAATCAGTACTAATACGTTCTGCTAAAAGCTGATTGGATATGAATAATAATATTTTCCAACATAAAAAAAAACTCTTAATAATTTTGAATTTTCATTAATTCAATAAAACTTAACTTGAGCCTGATAATAGTACTTTTCATATAAAAATTAATATGTTTCAGGAAGCAGTAATAAAATTTCATGCTTTCGAGATGCGCAGTTTTGAAGCGCTTTTGAAGCTGAACAAAAAGAAGTTAGAGATATGGCTCAACTTATTTTTCAACACGTTGAAGTTGGTCGGCCTTCTACATTTATCAGTTCCTTTAAACTCCTACAAGGAGCATAGGGCCAAAACAATTTGCTTCCAATATTCTCGATCTGATGCTCGATGTTTAAGTTCATTACAATTTAGATTTAGTTTGGACATCTCAATTGTTATCTGGCGTTTCCAGGTATGCGATGGACGTCCTGAACGGCGACTGCCTTGTGGGTTCCACTCTAAAGCTTGTTTCGCTATATCATCTGGTGGTTTTCGCAAAGTGTGACCAATACAGGACCATTTTCGCTTACGGATTTCATTTTGAATCGGTTCTTGGTTCGCTTCTGACCACAGACGAGTGTTGCAGATTGTTGAGAGCCAGTATACCCGCAGAATCTTACGTAGACATTTGCTTAAGAAAACTTGTATGGCTTGTATGTCTCGAGTTGCTGCATTCCACGTCTCGCATCCATATAACAAGGTGGATTTTACATTTGAATTAAACAGGCTTAGCTTTGTACGACGTGACATATATGACGAGTTCCACACAGGATTTAGTTGCCCGAATGATTGGCGAGCTTTATTTATTCGGCTGGAGATATCTGCGCCAGAGCCACCGCTCCTGTCGAATATGCTACCAAGGTAGCAGAAAGATTCCACATCATCAAGTTGATGGGATTGTAAAGTAAACCTTTGCTCGTTGTTAACATTCATGCGCATTGTTTTTGTTTTGTCCATGTTTATCTTTAGACCTACGGATAGTGCGGTTTCATAGATAATTGTTAACTTTGACTACATATCAGAAAATGAATGTGTCAGCAAACAGATGTCATCTGCGTAATCAAGATCCTCTAAGCGACCTTGCAGACCCCACGTTATTCCTCGTCTATGACTTGTGGCCTTTTTCATTACTACATCGAGTACACAATTAAAAAGCAGTGGTGATAAAACGCAGCCTTGGCAAACTCCATTTTCTACAGAAATTTTTTTACTTAGTTGTCTCTCATGTAGTATGCGACAGGTGGCATTAGCGTATAGGCCCTTGATGAGACCTATTAGTTTATTGGGAACTCCTTTTCACGCTAGTGCTTCCCATATAGAAGTGTGATTTATGGTGTCGAATGCCTTTTCAAAAGGTGGCGCGAAATAAACCCCAAATCGAAAAATGAAATAAGCCCCAAAAACTTTTCAAATTTTTTGTTTGGGGTTTATTTCATTTTTTTTTTTGGGCTTATTTCATTTTTTTTAAATTTGGGGCTTATTTCATTTTATTTGGGGCTTATTTCATTTTATTTGGGGCTTATTTCATATCCGTAAAATAGATCTAAAATCCTTGCGCCCTGCCGTAGGCCGGTTATGCAGAGAATACTTTGAACGCGAAGCCGGTGTTCGATATACCATAGAGGATATATTCCTTGCGCCCGGCCGTAGGCCGGTTATGCAGAGAATACTTTGAACGCGAAGCCGGTGTCCGATATACCATAGAGGATAAATTCCTTGCGCCCGGCCATAGGCCGGTTATGCAGAAAATACTTTGAACGCGAAGCCGGTGTTCGATATACCATAGAGGATAAATTCTTTGCGCCCGGCCGTAGGCCGGTTATGCAGAGAATACTTTGAACGCGAAGCCGGTGTTCGATATACCATAGAGGATAAATTCTTTGCGCCCGGCCGTAGGCCGGTTATGCAGAAAATACTTTGAACGCGAAGCCTATGTTCGATATACCATAGAGGATATATTCCTTGCGCCCGGCCATAGGCCGGTTATGCAGAAAATACTTTGAACGCGAAGCCGGTGTTCGATATACCATAGAGGATAAATTCTTTGCGCCCGGCCGTAGGCCGGTTATGCAGACAATACTTTGAACGCGAAGCCGGTGTTCGATATACCATAGAGGATAAATTCTTTGCGCCCGGACGTAGGCCGGTTATGCAGAGAATACTTTGAACGCGAAGCCGGTGTTCGATATACCATAGAGGATAAATTCTTTGCGCCCGGCCGTAGGCCGGTTATGCAGACAATACTTTGAACGCGAAGCCGGTGTTCGATATACCATAGAGGATAAATTCTTTGCGCCCGGACGTAGGCCGGTTATGCAGAGAATACTTTGAACGCGAAGCCGGTGTTCGATATACCATAGAGGATATATTCCTTGCGCCCGGCCATAGGCCGGTTATGCAGAAAATACTTTGAACGCGAAGCCGGTGTCCGATATACCATAGAGGATAAATTCCTTGCGCCCGGCCATAGGCCGGTTATGCAGAAAATACTTTGAACGCGAAGCCGGTGTTCGATATACCATAGAGGATAAATTCTTTGCGCCCGGACGTAGGCCGGTTATGCAGAGAATACTTTGAACGCGAAGCCGGTGTTCGATATACCATAGAGGATAAATTCTTTGCGCCCGGCCGTAGGCCGGTTATGCAGACAATACTTTGAACGCGAAGCCTGTGTTCGATATACCATAGAGGATATATTCCTTGCGCCCGGCCGTAGACCGGTTATGCAGAAAATACTTTGAACGCGAAGCCGGTGTTCGATATACCATAGAGGATAAATTCCTTGCGCCCGGCCATAGGCCGGTTATGCAGAAAATACTTTGAACGCGAAGCCTGTGTTCGATATACCATGGAGGATAAATTCCTTGCGCCCGGCCGTAGGCCGATTATGCAGAAAATACTTTGAACGCGAAGCCTGTGTTCGATATACCATAGAGGATAAATTCCTTGCGCCCGGCCGTAGGCCGGTTATGCAGAGAATTCTTGGAACGCGAAGCCGGTGTTCGATATACCATAGAGGATAAATTCCTTGCGCCTGGCCGTAGGCCGGTTATGCAGAAAATACTTTGAACGCGAAGCCTGTGTTCGATATACCATAGACGATAAAGTCCTTGCGCCCGGCCGTAGGCCGGTTATGCAGAGAATGCTTGGAACGGGAAGCCGGTATTCGATATAATTTAGAGGATAAAATTCTTGCATTTTATGATTTCTTCTTAAGCTTACATCATAAAGTTAAAAAATTTGGGGCTTATTTCATTTTTTTGGGGTTTATTTCATTTTTTAAAAATTTGGGGCTTATTTCATAAAATTTTTTGGGCTTATTTCATTTTTCGATTTGGGGCTTATTTCATTAGGGCTTATTTCGTGGTTCCTTTTTAATATCTATAAATGTTAGGTAAAGTGGTGACCTCCATTCTACTGACTGTTCCACAATTATCCTTAAGCTATTTACATGGTCTATGCATGATTTGTGTGCATGAAAGCCGGCTTGCTCTTTTCTGAGCTCAGGGAGAACAGTTGTAGATAGGCTTTTGCTTATTATGTTTGCAATAACTTTATTGGCCATATTCAGAAGTGTTATGCCTCTCCCATTTTTGCGCGGGGTTAGGCCCCTTTTTTATGAAGATCAATAATCACGCCTTCCGCGAGCTCCTCTGGAAGAGTTTCAGTCAGCCAGAAGTTTGTTATAACGGGAGCCAGTAAATGAGAACTAGTTATTGGGTCAATTGAAAGCAGCTCTGGCGAAATATTATCTGAGTCTGGATTTTTGTTGTTTTTTAATAATTTTATTGCCTCGGATATTTCTGTGACACCAGGGCTGTCGATGGTGATATTTGGGTTCGGAGTATGTGTGGCGCAGTTGCATATCGTATTTTGCGAGGTTTGAAGCGTATGTTGGGGCGTGGAAAGCGTATTGGAGTAAAATGATTCCCAAAGATTCAGTTGTTGTTCCTTGGGTGTAACAAGTTGTTCAGAGTCGTCTTTTAAGGGTTTACCGATGGAAATTGTATTTTCGGTTAATTTAGTTGACACGAATAATAAAGTAAACAACGAATGAAAGATAAAATTTCATTTAGATGCTCTCTGCCTCTCACTCTCTCTTATTTAAATATACTTCTGTGTTTGCCAACAGATGAATTATGTATGATAGTAGATGACGCAGTAAAACGATAATTCAGATAATTCAAACATGATTTTAGCGCATTTCGGATGATTAGAAAGAAGCGCTCTTTTATGTAAAAAACAAGAGCTTCAAAGTGGGACATCGCGAACAAAAATCATGCACGTACAACTACAACAAGCATCTCTCCCTTCCATACCTGCTTCGACCGAAGCAGTAGTTTTTGTTGGGGTATGTCAGTTTATTTTTATTTTGTTTGAAATTTATTTTACAAAAATTAAATTTTGTGTATTTTATTTTCTCGTTTCTCTATTTTTGACACACTGAAAACATTTTACACTAACAAAAGCATGTTGTTTTTGTGACGTTGTATTTGTTTTAGGGACAAGACTACCTTATTTATTATACCATGATTTCACTTACATATTATTTAAAACAAAACAATTACAATAAAACTAAACATTTTTTTCGATATATTCAAAGTACCTAAAACCTAGTGAACATTTTGTATCAGTGTAACCCTCACAGCTTCACAGGTACAGCTTTTCGATATGTCTTAGCAATATCGATAACTGGATCTGTAAATGGGTAAATTATTAGCCCAAATTTAGCATGATATATGCCAGTACTTCCATCTTCACAGTCCCGTAATTCATAATTTATATGTCCAATTTTCCTAATAACTTTTGCCTTCACGCCAATTGGAGCTAGTTTCGAATTAAAATACATAATTTTAGAACTCTGTTTAAAATTGCGTCTTATCACCTCCTGTCCATCCTTAAATTGTTTTGTTCATCATCGTGCATTCTTTTCATTAGACTGTTTCACAAAATTCCTAATGGAGTCGCAAAGCAAAGAAATCTCATCCTGTCTGTCAATTTGTAAATCCGTTTCAGCCAACATATTCAGCGTTTCTAAAAATTTATAGTCCTTACCGTGAGTTATCATGGTCTGTCCAAAAACAATTTGATATGGGGATTTGCCAATAGTCTGGTGTGTACTATTACGAAGAGCACAATTTATTAAACTTAAATTTGTATCCCAGTTCCTCTGAAAACTTCTTACATAAGACCGAAGAGCTCGGTTTCTTGATCTATTAACACGTTCGCCTGAGGACTAAACACCGCTGTAAACATACATATGTTAAATACAATGCTTGTTCAAAAATTTATTAAAAGCATTACTTTTAAATTGTATTCCATTCATTATCTGAAAGAATTAGTTCCGGTACTCCAAAGTAATCAAAAATTTTAGTTTTAAGGTAACTTATAATAATAACTGAAATTGGTTTCTTTAAAGGTTCTAAGAACGTAAATTTTAAAAAATGATCAAGAATAATCAAAATATACATATTTACAGTTTTAGTTCTAGGCAATAAACCTATTAAATCTATTTACAAACGTTGAAAAGGTTCTGTTTTTACCATTTCTTAAAGTGGATGCTTTAGACTAAGTGCTGCATAGATAACGTCCTTGCGTAACTCTGTCGGTACCAACAATATCCAAGAAGACGATTCTTCTGTCTGCCCTACAGAAAAGTCTGTTCGCTTTTAGATACATATACTTATCACTAACAAAAAAATCCGGTAAGCTTGAACTTTGGAAATATTCACGTAGTTTGCAGTACTCAGGAGAGTCAAATGCAGCATAATCATGATCTATAGCTGGAAGTTTCTCTAATTCAATGACCTCAACAAAATCTTCGCTCTCATGTACACGTGAAAAAATATCGGGAACAACGTTTTATCTTTCAAATCGATGTTCAATATTAATATTTAAACTCTGAAGTTTTAATGCCCATCTAGCTTACCGTCCCGAGAGATCGCGTTGACTCATTAGCCACTTCAAACTCGCATGATCGGTAATAACTTTGAACTCGTGCCCCTCTATGTAAGATTTAAATTTTTTAATAGCTAATACAACAGCGAGAAATTCCAATTCCGTTATTGTATAATTGCACTGATCTTTTTTTTTTAACTTGGAAGTTCTGTTCCGTTCTAGCATCACATTGTAAAATGAAAGTTTTCCCATAATTTGGATTTATGAACACAGGTGCTGTTGTTAATTTAGTTTTGAGATCATCAAAAGCTATTTCCACTTGGTCAGTCCATATAAATGCCTTTTTCTAACAAAACGACCCAGCCAGTGGAAAAGTAATGTCTGAATAAATATGTTTAAAACATCTATACCATCCTGTCATTCCTAAAAACCATCGTATATGTTTTGTGTATTTAGGTATTGAAAATTCATGTATGACTTTAATTTTATCATCGTCAACCTGCAGTACACCGTTTCCAACTATATACCCAAGGTATTTTACCCGCTCAAAGCAAAACTACTTTTGCTTACATTAATAATAAGACCTGGTTTGCGCAGTTGTGACGCTAGCTCCACAAAATGTGTTATATGTTCTTCAAATGTTTGATAAACTACTAACAGGTCGTCTAAATAAAAGAAGACACGTGATTTTAGAGTATACGGAATAACAAAGTCCATTAATCGGCACAACGTTTGCGGTACATTACACAGTCCAAATGACATTCTTGTAAACTGGTACAAGTGCCGTTTAGGAACCGTAAAAGCAGTCTTTTGTTTTGAAGTTGCTTCCAGCTTAATTTGTCAGAAAGCTTCTTTTAAATCAATCCTTGATATAAAATTAACTGGAGGAAGCCTTGCAATAATTCCGTCTATGTTAGGTATGGGATAAACGTCTTTCACAGTAACAGAGTTTAATGTACTGGAGATAATCAAGGTGAAGTAGCCGCTTCTTCTGTTACTCCCAAGGATAACATCCTGTCTATTTCACCGCTAAGTTTCCTTTCAACTGCAGGGGGTAGATTCTGGTTCTGCGATAACGTGAAATGTAAAAAAAATTTTCATTTTCGTTTTCATTACAACTTTACACAATATCTTTTCGCAATTGCATAAAATGCGATTCCCGTTTATAATATGAAAAAGTGTTTCATTCCATCTGTTGCAGTGTAACTTTATATCCATGTTATTAAACTTGAAATGTCATACACAGAGAACGAAGTTGAAAAAATTCGATGCGCTGCAAGGCCGCATGCAAATATCTTTTACTTGCTTTTGCGGCTTTTACAACATGCTATTCGTTATTGAAATTTTGAACTTGATTTTTCAACATATATTACATAATATAATATTTGTTATAGAATATTGAAAAAAAATTAGAAAATATTAAATAAACAAATTAGCGGTGGTGAATAAATTGTATGAACCCGGCCGTAGGCGGCTACATAAGTAGGCCATTTTATTAATAGTCTATAATTACAGATACGGAGTTAATCCTTTAAGTTGAATAAGGAACAAATATATATATGTGTATGTATAATCAGAGATATTATTTAATGTTTTATTGACAAAAACTATAATCGAAAAATAGTGTATTATCTCACTTTTATACTATAATTTCAGATGGTCAAAACTCTGAATATATAAGTCGATAGTTTAAAGATAGGAATAATTATCGGTATCGATATTATTTAAAATACAGTTTTGATTCTGCATTGAACCGTTCGTTTAGTTTAATTATATTTATTTACTTTTTATTTTTTTTTTAATAAAATGATATGTTTTCAACGGTATTAATTCTAGTTGTTTTAACCCTTCTGTGACATCCTTGGTACAAATGTACCAATTTTTTTTTTGGAAAGGAATTTTTAATATTATTTATGCATCTATAGAGCTGAAAATTTATAAATGCCTCAGTTATATATCTGAGAATGAAGTAGTGACATTTGTCTTGGATGCACATGTCCAGTACATTGGTGGGGAGCGAAAAACTAATATATATCCTTTGTTACCATCCTTGGTACAATTGTACCACAAGCATATTTGTATGAAAAATATATGAAGAGGGCTAGATTGTTTCACAAGGCAAGTCGTTTTACTGAAATTTATCTTTCTTATATATGAAATGACATGAAAATACGTGTTTGTTTTTTACACAACATAAAAAAACAAACAATCTTCAAGAGTAGTAGCAGGTTAGCATTTGTTTTTTATTCTCTTGTGCCTCTCGCCTAAAAACAAACACATTTATTGTGTGAGCTGACCGTTATATTATTGTTTCTAAGCAGCAGAATTGAAATTGTCGCAAAGTGTTTTGCTACAGTTTCGAGCAAACAGACGCCGTGAAGTACATTCAACAGTATTTGGTTTCCACAATGCTGACAACAATATACATCTTTGCTCAGTTATGTTCCGAAAAAAATAAGTGCGTTTTATTGCTTTCCACAGTTCACTATGATATGAGCACTCGAGGAACTCAAAATAAGCCCGAAGCCATACATTATTACAATAAATATAAAATAGGCGTAGACACGATGGACCAAATGCTTGGAACGTACACCTGCAAACGCAGAACCCGGCGCTGGCCCTACGCATTTTTCTTTAACATTTTAGACGTAGCTGCTCTAGCTACACACATTATTTATACGACTTTTCATCCTAATAGTAGATCGTCGTATGAACAATAAAAATATTATGGCTCAAACAATCACTAGAAACGCAATAACAGATATGATGGGCGGATCAATAGTTATGAAAACCACTATTGCATCAACATCGAAAACATCAGGAGTAAGTGCAGTAAAAGGTTGCTGTAAGCTGTGTGTGATTTCCGATAAAAAATATCGTAAAACAAGACAGATGTGCTCGAAGTGCAGTGATCCTGTATGTGCTCAGCATTGCAC
The DNA here is from genome assembly GCA_947311025.1 of Lypha dubia. Classification (NCBI taxonomy): domain Eukaryota; kingdom Metazoa; phylum Arthropoda; class Insecta; order Diptera; family Tachinidae; genus Lypha; species Lypha dubia. The sequence goes on from OX371260.1 coordinate 75,811,079, forward strand.
TGTCCAACATATATGTACAAATTGTGAATAAGTCTCTAAGTTTTTTATACTTTAATTTTTGAAAATTGTATTTTGTGCTTTTTGAATTTGCATTTTTTATTTTGCACTCTAATAATAATTAAAAAAAAATATAATAATAATAACAGTTTTTGATGCAAAGCATATAAAACACAACTTCTATCTGGTTTTCTTGTATTTTCAATATAAAACACATAGTGGTACAGCTGTACCAAGGATGTCGTTACAGGTGTTGTAGAGAAGGGTGTAACAGAAGGGTTAAAAATGTTTTATTTGACTTTTCTCTTAAGCGCACTGGAGAGGATAAAAAAAAACACATCAAAGTTCTAATTGTGTGCGTGCAGTCGTGCTTTTTCGGGTACGTTGTATCGAAGTGTAATTAGTAGAAAGATGGCAGCAAAGGCTTATACTGCGTTCACACGGAACATGCTTCGCTCTCTATTCATGCTTCACACTGCAATCATGAGCGAAGCAACATGCTTCGGCATACAAAATTTTGAGAGCGAAGCAAGTAGATTCATATTGAGTCTAATTGCGAAGCATGCAAAATTGCTGTCTTCTCTAAATTTTATCGGAATTTATCGGAAGTTTATCTGAACTAGCTGCAAAAAAAAAAACAACAAAAACTTTAATTAAAAGTGAAAAATTGAATTAAAACTATAAAGATTAAACAACAATGGAAACAAAAAATATGTTTGTGCATTTTTAAAAATGCGTAATAATTTTAACCTGTTTTTTTTCCATTTTAGATTTTATTTGTAATTAAAAAGAGAACTGTCAAATCGAAGCAAGTACATGAGGCGTGTGAACAGCTAGATTCATTAACATGCTTCAGAAAGCGAAGCAAGTGCTTCATCTTGTCGTGTGAACATAGTATTACTTGTTCATTTCTTGCGCTGGTATTTTTGTGTATAAGCAGTGTCAAACGCATTGTAATGTGTGTATATATTCAGTGGGTTTCTAGACCTACCTATCGAGGGTGCCGGCGCTAATAAACGTCACTGGCCTAATTATATTTAAGGCAGTTATATGCCTGTTAGAAAGCAGTTTAATGCTTAAGTAAAAATGCCGATTTTAAGGCTGAATAAAGATTGATCTATTTTCAAAAATTCATGATCTTAAATACTAACATAACAGTATCTTAAAACTACAAAAATTTCCAAAAGATTCCAATAATATTTCCAATAATAATAATAGTTAGTGTAATTATTTATAATGAGTTTATACAAGAATTTAAATACAGTATTCTACGAGGGTACACTACAGCATGTATTTTTGTTTGTTTTTTTACAAAATTACACAAGACGCCGTGAAGTCTCAACAAATATGACGATTATATTTGTATGTCTCTCTTTAAATGACAAAAACACGATACTTACACATATGCACTGATTGACGTGTTTCTTTGCTCGTCTCCAGGGCTCTTTATAAGTAGTAAATCAAAACTTAATGCCGGGCGGGTGACGCCGCGGTTGCAGGTAGTAATTTAAATAGTGTGATAACAAAAAATTGCCTGAATAGTTAAAATTAGTTAAAATTTTCATAATTAAGTACAATCATACAATCGATAGTAAAATCGGAAATATTAATAGCAGAAAAAAATCAATAGCACTAAGTCGAATACAATTTTTTTTTAATTATTTCTATTTATCGATACATTTTCCATAACATATGCTAATTGCTTTCTAGTTTAGGACCGAGTTTATTCAATTGTTTAAGATATTCAATTTTATGCGTTTCCGAGACTTTTACTGCATAATAAGTTTTTCTTACTTTTCGATTTTCTATCGCCTAATGTATTTTTTAAGCTGCCGGCTCCAAAATAAGTTTAAGCCGCCTCTTAGTTTCTCTCTGCTTGGGTCTGTACAATTGTCAAACAACAAAAATAAATTACGCTGTACATTGGGATAAATGTATAGAAGTTGAAAATTATGCATTATTTTTTTTATATGAAGTAACAAATCTGTAAATACATATACACATGTATGTATGTATGTACATACGCATGTATATATACATAAATATTATTCAAATGATTTTTTTTTATTTTTGAACTCTATACATATGGATGTACATATGTACATACTTACATACTTATCGTTTGCAATATCGACATTTATGTTCTAAAAATTAATAAAAATTCTTTTTGATTTATGCTTGTGCGCATGCCTTTTGCTGCTTTTTCCATTTTCGCTGACAAATTTCAAGTGAAAAAAAACGCGTCATATGAAAAGGTTTTGACATTTGTTTTCGCAGTTACATAAAACGAGAATCAGTTTTGCTGTAAAACTGAGAAAAAAATTGTTTCATTCCATTTGTTTCTCTCATTGTGAAAATATTTTAATTTGTTTTAATTTCTTCACAGAACGGGAATCAGAAACAAAATGTAAACAAGAAAAATGTTTACATTTCATGTTATCGCAGAACCAGAATCTACCCCCAGGTGATATAGAATAATAGCGTTTCTTAATTGGTTTTGCATTGCAGGTGTCTATACAATGCTCGATAAGTATTGTGAAACCTATGCCTTCTACCTCCGAATTAGGAAAGGCAGCAATGTCTAATTTCTGTTGTTGTTCTTTAGTTATAAAAATTTTGTCCGGTTCTGTATCAGTATTGTCAATCTCTAATACCTCAGGTACAATAATCTTGATTCAAAAGATTTTCCAAAAGTCAAATCCACAAATCAAATCTTGTTGTATCGAAGGTACTACAAGAAATTCAATTGACCTTGTCTGTCTTTGATATGTGATGTCCAGTAAAATTATTGTAGCATGTGACCAACAGTGTGTAGTATGCATTGCGATTCAAACTGCAGGCAAGATATATTGTGTGACAGTAATTTGACATGTACGGTTAATCAAGTGCAGCAGCACAATGCACTTAAATGAATCACATTTATTAACTGCATTTGTTTGATTGTAAATATAAGCAACACAGAGTATCTGTTGCTTTTAAGTATGCACTGGTTGGACCTTAAAAATGTTGAACACATGCCATAGATAAATCGTTGGAATCTAAATATGCTTACCCAACAATAATATATATTTCTATTCTTTTACTCTTATGTTAAGGTACCCCTAAGAATTATTCTCATAATTAGTATATAAGCCAATTTCATTTAGTTTAAAATTCAATTAATAAATCTCAGTCTTCGGAGCTCCAACTATACAAGCTCTAAGACAAAAATAAATAAAATAAAAACTATTTTATTACACTATTCCTACAACAATTTGTTTTTGACCGTCTGCTGTTCGTACATTTCGATTACACCGCTGAAACGGATCCGAATTCTGAATTCGCCACTGATCACGCTTTTATTAGCACCACTATCCAAAAGCGCAAAATATATATTTTTATCTACTTTCAAATTTATATAAGGCCTACTATCTGCATATTTAACAACGATTGATGAAATAACACAAGAATTATAATATTTTAGTTAACGATAATAATTTTGAATTATTTTAGCAGATCTCGTAATGGGTTTTGAAAGTCGAAATATACGATTACGTGTTTTTATATATCCTCTTAAACGAATATGGTATGGTCTCATCAAAGGGTGAACGTTAGTAACTATTTCTGTTTTAGTATTGTCATTATTCTGTACTGGTTTTATTTGTTCGATGTTATCAGAGCTGTAAATGATTGCAATCGATTTAATTGCAATCACATGATTTCGCTTTAATGATTGCTAATTTTTTGATTGCATTCAAAATCGTAAATTGATTTCATGATTTCAATTTGAAATCATGAAATCAATATGATAAAAACGATTGAATCAATTTTTTGAAATCAATTTATATATAAATTGATTGCAATCAAATTTGATTGCAATCGATTTGATTGCAATTAAAGTAATTGCAATCAAAGTTAATTCAGAATCAAAATCTTCGTTCTTTTCAAATGAAAAATGGCAATTTTTATTTACAAAGTTTTGTAAAATTGGTAAACATTATTTCTAATTGCAATCAGTTCTTCCGTAGAAAAAAAAAATGCAAGAAATGACTAACAAACCTACGTTTTTCATGTCATTTTGGAGCCGATAAGTTTTAGTTGTTATTATCTAATATCCTCTACTTTGCAAAATTGCAAAGAATTCTCTTTTCAACGCATTCAAATAATTTGTTGCTTTTGTTGTTTTTTTTTATAAATACAGTTATTTTTTTTTATTATTTTCTAAGAAGTCGAAGTAAGGTGGAATAAAATAATTTGTTGCTTTTGTTGTTTTTTTTTTTAAATAGTTGTTGTTTTTTTATTATTTACTTAGAAGTCGACGTAGGATGGAACAAAATAAATTGTTGCTTTTGTTTTTTTTTTATAAATACAGTTGTTGTTTTTTTTTTATTATTTACTTAGAAGTCAAAGTTTACTGAAATGTTCAGACATATTTTCATAGTGCATAAATCGTCATTTGTGCTATTGATTTGTTCATTAAATACGTGTTTTCTATATTATTAAACGTTTGGTGTCAAATTGCTAATAAATTAATAGTTCATATTAAACTGTTCATTGTTAAAACTGAAAAAAAGTAAAAAAAGAAATTGTGATCAGAATGTCAGAAATTTTTGATGATTTTTCGTCTGATGATTATGAAAAAGATCCAAGTTATGAATGTGAAAATTTTTCAGACGAAAAACCAACAACAAGTAAAAGAAGAAAGATTGAGTTAAAGACTTCGCGCTCTTTGAATAAAACTGCTTCTTGTAGAAATGAATCAGACTCTGATAATTCGAATTTACCAGAAACGTCAATTTTGTTTACAAAGTTTTTTAAAATTGTAAAAAAGGTGTGTATCAAAATTTTGTTGTTTTCGAAATTTATTTCTAATATCATACAATTATGCAGATAGATGGTGCTTACAGCCGTAACCAAAGTGGCATTCAGGCTAAGTGCAGAATATGCAATGTATATTTACAAGGATCAACGCAAATAACGTCCAATTTTATTCGACATTTAAGACAAAGCCATACGGAAGAATATAATGCTTACAATCAACAGAAAAAGAATCACGTCGCCAAAAACAATTCAAAGGAACGCTTTAATGAAGTGACGTGTCGCGTTATAATAGATAACATGCTACCAATCTCAATAGTTGAATCTCAATCCTTTAAAGAGTTTGCCAAGTTTACTATTCCAAAATTGAACTTGATTAGTAGCCCAACAGCTGTGAAAACTATTGACAACATGTATACTTAAATGATTGATAAACTTAAAGAACAAATTAAATTAAACAAATTTGTATGCACAACAGCCGACGTGTGGTCAACTAAGCACCGTAGCTTTCTAGGCTATACATGTCATTGGATAGATGAAAATTTCAATAGAAACTCGGTAGCTTTAGCTTGCAGACGCTTTTCTGGTCGACATACACATGACCGTATCCGAGATTTGATGGTAGAGATACATGCGCAGTTTGATCTAAGTATCTCTAATATAACGGCGACAATTACAGACAATGGTTCGAACTTCGTGAAAGCGTTCAAAGAATTTGGAGTTGATAGTGTAAAGATCGGTGCAGAAATAAATGATGATGATGATGATGATAATGATGGTGACGATGATGATCAGGAAAATCTATTTGGAGAGTCTACGGAAATTCCAAGCAATATTTTCAATTCTTGGTTGCCAAGATATATACGTTGTGCAACCCATACCTTGAATCTGGTGGCAACAACTGATCTTTTACGTATATTGAAACAAAACATAAAATATTTTGAAAAGCACCAATCAGTAAGTATTCTTTTGATAAAAAATCCTGAAGCTTTGATTAAAGTTTCAATCGTTCACGTCCAGATAATGCAAAAATGTTCACGTCTTTGGAGAAGAGTGAATAAGCCAAAAACTTCTGAAGATATAAGGACAGTATTAGGATGCCAACTGAAATATCCCGTGGCGACGAGATGGAACTCTATGTACGACTCGCTGAAAGATGTTATAAAGAGCAAGAGTAAACTCAACGATTTTATTTACATTGAAGATTATTTGATGGTATTAAAGCCAATAGCTGAAGCCATCGATTTTTTGCAGGGAAGCAAAGGAATGATCTACGGATATCTTTTGCCAACTTTGGCCACAATTCGAGTGCAATACATTAAAATAGCAAATAGTCACAACAACGAATATATATCGCTCTTGTCCGGTTTAGTTTTAAAAGCAGTGGAAGCTCGGTTGCAAAACTATTTTGATTTGACACAAGAAGTCAATGACGCTATCATAGCTTCCGTCCTTTGTCCACAAATTAAGTTGCAATGGCTAACAGCTTCAAATTCGTCATTTACTGAAGTAAAAATCCACGAAGTAATTGCTTTAGTCAAAAATGCTCTTCCCAATGAGACTCCATTGCCATCGCCCGAAGTGAATTTAAATGCATCTAACAAATACTTCGATTTTTGCCTTGAAGGTATAATACAATTATATCAAAATAATCTATTAAAAAAATAATATAATATTTTTTCTATTAGATAATCCTGTTAATTTATCGGAAACACAACAGAATCCCACTCATACAAGCTTTCATTCGTATCTTACAGATACGGACACATCGTTTGAAATGCTTGATCGGTATCCGACTTTGAAATCCACATTTATGAGATTCAAAACACCATTACCATCATCAGCTGCAGTAGAAAGGTTATTTTCATTTGCAACCTTGCTAAATTCTCCGCGTCGTGGATCGCTTTCAGATAGCAACTTTGAAAAGTTACTTTTACTAAAAGCCAATAGAGACCTTTCTAATGTAAAAAATGCTCAAAGTAATGAAATCTGAAATATTTTTCATATTGTTTTGTTCATGTTATGTTTGTCATGACTTTTTTTTAATAAATTCACAAAATTAAATTTTTTTTTTGTTTTTGACTTTTATTTTTCTGGTCAAATATAAGTGGAGGTTTGCAATAGAATCTGTTGGTTTTCACCAAAACTTTAGTGATTTTTACTAAAATCTAGTGGTTTCCACCAAAAATTTGGAGGTTTCCACCAGATTCTAGTAGAAACCGCTAGATTCCAAATGTAAATTATTTCAATGGACTTTTACTATACATAGTTGTGATTTTAAGGGATTTTATTGAAATCACATGATTTCAACAAAAATTTGATTGCAATCCAATTGATTGCAATTAAATTAATTGCATTCAATGATTTCTAAAAAAAATGATTTCAAAATGATTGCAATCAAAAAATATTGCAATTTTGACAAGATTTCATTTTGAAATCTGAAATCATTTAGAAATCAAAGAATGAAATCAGTTTGGTTGAAATCACTTTGATTTCAATGTCAATTGATTGCAGCTTTTTACAGCTCTAGATGTTATGTTGTACTATCCTGGATGCCCGCACTATTTTCGTCGGACATATCGCCGACCGTTTCCCTGTTTTGCTGTACAGTTGGTACATTTTGGTTTATTTACATATATCCTTTGCAACGCAACCATAATAAGATATTCGTCTGGTGTCAAACAGTCAAAGTAAGTGTGGCCATCTTTTTCACAGTTCCAACACTTTAAATTATGAATTGCAAACACTTTATTATTATTGTCTGTTAATGTCTTATTAAAGTCTCCATTTTTATTTGTCAGTTCTGTCACATGTCTTTTAGTTTTTCCGCGGGAATCCATAACAACGACTTCTTTCATAAATTTTTCATTTTTTCTCACTTCACGTCGTAGCCGGGAAAAACTTGTAATTTCTACATGAAGAAGCACTTCATTTTTTTAAATTTCTAACCAATATCTCAAACAAGTCATGGTCAGTTATTGTAGGCTTCAATTTAGTCATTGCCGAAACAACTTCCAAGTATTCTTCAAACTCTTCATTTGTTTTTTACTTACGTCGTCGTATATCTTCCCTAATATCTAAGTCTTTGTACTCTACTTTGTAGTGTTTCTTCAGAGCACTTGTCAAAAGGATCCAGTCAATATCTTCGTCCTGATGTCGGTGAAAACGCCAAAACCACGCATTCAAATAAACTGTGCGAATGCTTACACAGCAATTGAAATCACCCTTCAGACGGTTGGTTGTTAAAATATTGACCCGATAAATAAATTCGTCAAGTGTCATATCAAGCTAAGTTTTCTTGGCTTCTTGTTAACACCATTATTATATAATTTATTTAAAAATAATTTATTAACAAATTTATGGTTTTAAAATTTAACTACTCTATATACATAGTACCAAAAGCTAGATATATTTTAAACAAAATAACTTCACACGATTTTTTTTTTTTTTTTTTTGATAATTTTATTATTTATTGAATCTTCAATTATAAATTGAAACATCAATAAGTTGTTCAAATCTTAAATCAAAAAAAATAAAAATGTTAAAAATATGTTTAGCCAATGTTAAACAAACATTTTTTAGTTTCAACGTTCGATTTTTGTTGTTTTATATCTCTCGTGTTCGGCTGAGAGAAAGAGTATCCCTTCTCCTCAGCCGGATGTGACCACTATACTCTAGAATATTGCGCGCAAGTGGATTTGGGTGCAACTCACGTTTTTTATATATCTTTTCGCGTGTTTAGAAAATACTGTGCTCACCAACGGAACATCTAGTTCCTTATGAATTCGAAGATTTCTGACATACCAGGGGGCTGCTGTGATTGTAAGTAGAATTTTGTTTTGTCGCCTTTGAATCTTTTCTACATTCGATGCTGAGGCAGTGCCCCATAACTGAATTCCATAGGAGCATATTTATTTTCAGGATCGCTTTGAAAAATACAAGTTTACAGTCTAGGCTTAGTATAGAATTTCTTCCAATAAGCCAATTCATTTGGGCTGCTTTTTATTTCATTTGTGTCAACTTTGCGTTTATGTGCGATTCCCATGTTAAGCGACGATCCAGTGTGTTGCGGTATAGTCTCGGTGTAAGTTTCTATAGGCGGGCATGTTTTCCTGCGCAACGTAAAAGTGACGTGTACACATTTCTGCACGTTTACTTTTATCCGCCATTATTTTAGCCATTTTTCTAATTTGGATATATACCCTTGTAAGTTGCGGAAAGCTTCTACAGGATTTTCATGAACGCTTAGAAAAGCTGTATCATCAGCAAATGTTTGACGTGTGAATGTTACTGCTTACCTGTAAGTCAGAGGCATGTGCTTTAAACAATCTGAGAGAATCGTTTATGTCAGAAAGTGTTCTCAGCGGCAATATTTGCGAGCAATAAGCACTCAATTATTTTTTGTATTTCAGCCAGTAAATACGTGCAGATGTCAGCGGTAAATCATATGTTGGTGTTGTAGTTTTATGAGAGTAAATAGTGACAATTGTAGGCGAGTGGTCTGAATGAAGTATATTTGACACCTCTGCATAATTTCTACTACATTTTTATAATACTAATATTATCTACAACCATGTAAGTAACATAAGAAAGCTTTTTACTGAAATAAAATGAATTTTTAAGCAGTCTTGTGTTAACTCTAAAAGAGACATTTTGTATTTCAATCCGAACACTTCATTGGCGACGAGGAAAAATGACTGAGGGTTTAAAAGGTTTTGACGCACTTTTGAAAAAACAGCAGGAGTTTACAGCACAAATGCTGGCACAACAACAAGAATGGATGAAAACCATTCTAGACAGCACACAAGATTCAAGCCGTAATAACCATTCCGTGGTTATGGTCCCAGCTTTTCATACGTATATAAAGGAAACGCAAAGTTGGGAGTCGTATTGTCAGCAACTTAACCAGCACTTTTCAGCATATTCATTGACAGATCCAGAAAAGAAAAAATCATTCTTTTTATCATTGTGTGGATCAGAGTTGTTCGATTTATTAAAAAATCTGTTTGGGGTAACAAGCCTTGAAAGGCAAACGTTTTCTGAGCTTATTGCCAAATTAACGGAGCATTTTACAGTTACTCAACATATCGTAGCAGCGCGCTATGAATTTTTTAAGAGGCAGATGATAAGCCAGCAGTCGTACAAAGAGTGGGTAGCAGATCTGCGGGGGATAGCCCGACAATGTAAGTTTGTATGTAACTCGGGGTCGTGCGCTAGCAGCTACGTTGATGATATGATTTGCGATCATATCATTGTCAACACACCACACGATTCCGTTCGCGCTGCAGCCCTGCAGAAGCAAAATGCCTCTCTTGCAGACGTACTGTTGATTGCAGATTCGTTTGAAGCAACAACAAAAACGGTAGCCGCCATTAAAGAAATGGCAATTGAAAAAACTCTGGAAGTAAATGTAGTAAACAAGAATCACTCATTTATAAAATGTAAAGAAAATACCAAAAAACTTGGATCGTGTTCGGGATGTTTCGTAAGTCACAAACGAGAAAATTGTCGTTTTAGAAATGCTGTGTGTAACAAATGTGGGAAAAAAGGCCACATATCACATGTTTGTATGGCCAGCAACGTAAAATCTAAGCCACCTGCATACAGAAATAATTTCAGAAAAGACTACGAAAGTAAAAGGAATAAAATAAAAATTCAAAATAGTATTGATTCAATAGACACAATCAAATGAAAAAAGTTTTATTAACGTGGAAATAAAACAAAAAACAATTAAGTTTCAAATGGATTCAGGTGCGCCTGTTTCTGTTATTAATTTGGAAATTTATAAACGGCTAAACAAACCTACGTTGGTAAAAACTAATCGCGTTTTGTACGGATTTGGCAAAAAATAAATACCAATATTGGGTGAGTTGAAAACCAAAATAAAATGTGGCAATCGTGAAGAAGAAATTATACTGGTTGTAGTAGACACCAATTCAGGTCAGAATTTATTTGGGTTTGATCTGTTTAAAATATTTGGTTTTGAAATAAAACAAATAAAAAATATAAGTGGCTCGGAAAAAAATCAAATACAGGAATTGTATAAACAGTTTCATGAGGTTTTCAAACCGGCTCTATGAACAATAAAAGATTTTAAAGCTAAAATTCAACTCAAGCAAAACGCACAACCTAAATTTTATCGTAGTAGAACAATTCCATTTGCCCAAATGCCACAATTTCGGGCAGAAATAGATAGACTTTTTGAGCAAAAAATAATCAAATATGTAAAATTTAGCAACTGGGCTTCACCCATTGTTTTAGCAAGGAAACCTGATAACTCCATTCGTGTGCGTCGGCAACTATCTAGATGACATTATTATTTCAGCACCAACAGTTCATCAACATATAGAACGGCTTAAAACTGTATTAAAAATTTTACAGGTAAATGGAATTAAATGTAAAAAAGAAAAATGTGAGTTTTTACAGGAATGTATAACGTATCTTGGACGCAAAATTAGTAGCAATGGTATATTTCCTGATGAGTCTGGAGTCGCTGCTGTTAAAAATTTAAAAAGACCAAAAAATAAAAAGAGGTAGAAGCATTTATGGGCAAAGTTAATTATTACCACAATTTTGTGCCGAATTTTTCGAATATCGCTGCCCCTATCAATATGCTACGTCGCAAAAATACACCATTTAGTTGGGGAAAAAAGCAGCAGCAGGCGTTCGAACAGCTGAAAATGTATATTGTAAATGCTACACAATCTTGTCACTTTCGAGAAGAACTTCCAATTTCGCTTGCAACTGATGCATCAGCCTATGGTATAGGCGCTGTGATATCTCACATTTTTCCGGATGGAACCGAAAGGCCTATAGCTTTTGCCTCAAAAACTTTGGACAAACACCAGGTTCGATACAGCCAAATCGAGAAAGAGGGCCTCGCAATCGTTTTCGGAATAAAAAGGTTTCACCAATATCTTTATGGACACAAGTTTATACTTATTACCGATCACAAGCCCCTAGTAAGCATTTTCAACCCAAAAAAGCATTTGCCATCAATGACAGCACACCGTCTGCAACGCTGGGCGATTATCCTTATGGCTTATCAATTTGACATTAAGTACCGGAAAACAACTGACCACGGTAATGCTGATGCTTTATCTCGACTGCCATTGGAAGGTGATGAGGGTTTTGACAAGGAAGATTCTTGTTTTGAAATATCTTTTGAGGAATTTCCATTGAACATTGGGCTAATTCGGAAGCATGCTGAAAAGGACAATGTTATTAAAAAAGTTTGTAATTTTATACAAAATGGCTGGCCAAGTAAATTAGTTAGTAATGACAAACAACTACAATCCATTTTCAACAGAAAAAATTGTTTCACTATTTAAAACAACGTTCTATACTTACAGGCGGCTTATCTGCGCGTTGTAATTCCCAGCACTTTAAAAGAAAAAATATTACAACTTTTACATTATGGACATTGGGGTAATGTGCGCATGAAACAGCTCGCGCAACAGCACGTGTGGTGGCCTAACATCGACGCCGATATTACACGGCTAGCATCAGCATGCAACATATGTAAAATTGAAAACCAAGCCCCTGTAAAAGAATATCAAAGTTGGCCGAAATCAACTGAGCAGTGGGAACGTGTGCACATAGACTTCGCAGGACCTATTTTTAATTCCATGTGGCTTATTTGCGTTGATTCATTTTCCCGATTTCCATATGTTACGTCAATGCCAAACATAACGACCGAGGACACAATTTCTGCACTGTCTGCAATTTTTTCCATAGAAGGCATTCCAAAAACAGTTGTCAGTGACAACGGCCCTCAATTAACCTCAAATAAATTTGAGCTATTTTGTAAAAAAATCGGTATAAAGCATGTAGCAACAACGCCTTTTCATCCCGCATCCAACGGATTGGCGGAGCGTTTTGTAAGAACTTTCAAAACCTCTGTGTAAAATTTTAATCAACATATCGTTTTATGCCTAACGCAGATGGTAAGTTTCCAGATTAGACGTGAGTCCCAAAAAGTGTGTTTACCATTGTAGTCGCCAGCCGCTAGAAAATGGGAGCCCAGTGTTTTATAAAAAGCCGTATATTGACTCACGGTAATTGCAAATCTGGGGGGCGAATGGACAGATGATATTACAAGTTTTTGATAATAAATTTCAATGCAGATGTTCGTTGCTTGAAGATATTCTTCACAAAGGCCATTTAACAGGTAGTGTTTTATTCGCGTTTTTATTATAATTCTCGAGCCACCACAAGCTCTACCTCGAGGATCCTTGGTGTCGTAGATATTATATCCACTAATTCTAAAATAGCTTCGAGAGGTCAAATGAGTTTCTCAGATAAGCATAACATCGATTTGTTTATCCAGAAGGTAATATTCTATTTCGTTTTGATGTTGGCAGATGCCGTTTGCTTTCCAAAAACAGATTTTTAAGTTCATGGTTTGTGCATACAGCTTGCAACAAGTTAAACTGCATATTCAACATTTCCTGCATCAGAGAGGACATGTTGAGAATAAATGTATTTACTGTTTTTATTAAGGTCTCTATTGAAGCTTCTATTGTTACGGTTTTTTGCGCCGTACTCTGGTTGCTTTTAAAAATACTAGCGTATGAAAATTTACTATAATGTTGTTGTTGAGCACTAGTCGCGTTAGACTTAAAAACGTTTCAATATTGATTGTGGCTGGTAGACGGTTGAGGTAACTGTCGGTAGTTAAAAGGGGTTTTAGGCTGAGCGGGAGTAGCATTAGTTTTTCTGTTTGATGAATTTTCAAAAAATGATTAAAGGGGGCAGCCTCTATATTTGGCAGTGTGATTTTTGCCGCAATTGCCACATTTTTTCGCCTTGGGATCACTTTTCATTTTGTTACAGTTAGCGGTACTGTGTAATTCACCACGTACAACGCAGACTGTAGGCAACTTGCAATAAGTTACATAGAACTCACTGTTACATAGAACTTATTATCACCAATTAACGAGATAAGGCTTTTTACCAGAAAGTTGGAGTTCTGTTCTCTTAAATATATCGGCTTTGGTTTACTGGGCCTTGTTGTATTTGTGTCTTCATCGCCTTGTTCATTCGAAATCGCCAAACGATTCTCAGAATGTTTTATATTATTTTTCCCATCTTTGGGCATTTTCGCCGTTGACGCTATTTAAGCAGATTTGGGACTTCTTACCCTTTTTAGCACGGTTATATACATATCTGCCCATACCAGTTTGGATTTTATAATCACTATTTTCACTCACTGCATCTATAATTTTGTGCACGTTGGTCACCTTGTTATTTATTGTTTGTTTGCTTGTTTGTAGAGCTAAGCTGACAAGATTGCTAATGGGTGCAATTGTTGTTGCTTCTTGATAACACTATTTAACATGTACGGAGAGCATGATCGCACACGAGTATTTGTATTTTGTGTAAGGTTTAAGTTTGTGTTTAAATTATTTTTTTTTTTGTTGTTCTCATCAGCAACCAAGGTTAAATACACATTCCTACTGCTTGTAGTTTATTTTTGTTGTTGTCAGAAGATGAACTCATTTAGAGTTCCCTTTTTTTGTGTTCACTATATGAGTTTGTGTATGCAAATATTAATGTATATTACACGCAAGCAAAAAATAAAATAAAACTAGTATAATAACTGTTTAATCAATGTTTTGTTTTTGTTTTTCTATTTTGTGATTTTAACTTACAATAATTTTTAATACTCGGTTACGACGTTTATAAAAACGCGTCTGTACACTACGAGAGTTGAAACTGATGAATGAGGAAGATAATAAAAGTTTACGTTTGCTTATTTACTGACAATTAAATAATTGTCAGATGCAAAACTTACACTCATCTGAAAATTAAAAGATGTCACAATATCTGACAATAAAAACGAGTTGTGTTCACACGACTGTCAGATGTCAATACTAACACTAATGTTGGTAATTAATGTTTAATTTCAAAAAGTACGGTAATGACTATTAGTAAACTAATCGAAATCTGAATATAAAAGTAACATATCAGATATATAACAAACAAACCCTTATTAAATTGTAAATGAAAGCAGCACGAATTACATACATACGAGTACGAGTGTGCCATCTATTCAAATAAAACCATGAAGACCAAATCAACGCATTTGCGTCGAACATCATTCGGGTTCTTATACATATGTAGACTATCTTTCTGCCCGAGACTGAAATAAAATCATGCGTGTGAGTTAGTAACGCATGATCTCATATTTATAAGAGCTGTCGAGCAGAAATCTGCAACTCACTATTTTGTTTCTGATACTGTAATACCAATACCAATGGGTTGAAAAGTCTTATTTGATACTAAAATATTGAATGAAGTGTTAAATTTGGATGGCATTGTATTTCAAATAATTATAAATTGTAAATTCTATTTTCAATTTAGAGCAGTATCTTACCGGAACAGTTTTTAGTGACCAGAGACATTCCTTAATCACTTAAATGCCACACTAATGTACATTAGAGAAATTAGTGATATTGTTTGACTTGCTCTGATCAGGGTTTGAGCCCAGTTGTTTGCATAGTAGTCAATGAATCAACACCAACAATTTTAACAGCTTTTTCGACAATTGTATTCATTGAGTTCAGTTTCAACTCTCGCAGAGTACAGACGCGTTTTATAATCGTCGCAACTGAATATTAAAAATTATCAAAAATTTAAAGTCACAAAAAATACAAAAACCAAACATTTATTAAACAGTTATTATACTGGTTTTATTTTATTTCTTTTGCGTGTGTATAATACATAAATATTTGCATACACAAACTCTTATAAGTAAAAAAAAAACAAGAGAACTCTAAATGAGTTCATCTTCTGGCAACAGCAACAACAATAAACCTTAAAGCAGTAGAAATGCTTATTTAACTTTTGTTGCTGATGACGATAATAAAAAAAAATTGAATTAAACACAAACCTGAATTCTACACAAAACACAACTATTTGTGCGCGATCATGCTCTCCGTACATTTTAAATAGTGATCAAGAAGCAACAACAATTGCACCTATTAGCAAACTTGTCAGCTTAGCTGTACAATCAAACAAACAAACAACAAATACCCAGGTGACCAACGTGCACAAAATTAATAAAATTATGGATGCAGTAAGTGAAAATAGTCATAATAAAATTCAAACAGGTATGGATAGATACATAACTGTGTTAAAAAGGGGAAGAAGTCCCAAATCAGCTCAAATTGCGTCAACGGCAAAAGTTCCCATAGATGGGAAAAATATAAACAATTCCGACAATCGTTTCGCGATTTTAACTGAACAAGGTGGTGAAGACACAACTTATACAAGTTTAAGTAAACCACCACCGATTTATTTAAAAGAACAGAACTCCAGCTTTCTGGTAAAAAGCCTTATCTCGTTAATTGAAGAAAATGAGTTTTACGTAACTCCAATCAAGCGGGGGAAAATTAATGAAACAAAAATTCAGGTATCTAAAGGAAATAATTACAGAAAAATGGTCTCAGACTTTGAGACCAAAACTAAAAATTTTTATAGGTACATATCAGCTTAAGAGTTCTAAAGGTCTATCCGTTGTAATAAAAGGTAAAGATTCTAGCGTGGATCCAGAAGAGGTCAAGTCTGGCCTTGAAAATAGTGGATTCAAGGTGAAAAATGTTTCAAACATCAAAAATAGAGAAAAAATCCCCCAAACAATATTTAGAGTCGAGTTGCAGCCTGGTGACATAAAGATAACAAAAAAGAATCCAATCCAATTTATGATCTAAAGTATTTGTTGCACCGGAGAGTTACCGTTGAGCAGCCACATAAAAGAGCTGGACCTATCCAATGCCTGAACTGCCAAGAATTTGGGCACACAGTCTGCGTTGTATGTGGTGAGTTACACAGTACCGCTAACTGTAACAAAACAAAAGGTGATCCCAAGGCGAAAAAATGTGGCAATTGCGGCTGAAATCACACTGCCAACTATAAAGGCTGCCCTCTTTACTTGTTTTTTAAACGCTCCTCGCACAAAAAAGAAAATAATATCCCCGCTCAGCCTATCACACTTTTAAGAGACCCTCAGTTACCTCAACCGTCTACCAGTCAGCAAAAATATTCAAACGTATTGAAATCAAACGCGACTATTGCTCAGAAACAACCTAGTAGTGAATTTTCATACGCTAACATTTTAAAAAGTAACCAGAATACAGCGTAAAAACCGGTACCAGTAAACGAAGCGACAGGGTCTAATTTTAGTCGTATTGAAGCCTCAATTGAGAGCTTAATACAAACAGTAAATACTTTTACGCTCAACATGTCCTGTATGATGCAGGAATTGTTGAAAATGGAGTCTTCTTTGTTGCAGGCTGTATTAAGCAAACCATGAACTTGAAAATATGTTTTTGGAACGCAAACGGCATCTGCCAACATAAAAATGAAATAGAATATTTTCTTCAAATCGATGTTATGCTTTTCTCAGAAACTCATTTGACGTTTCGAAGCTATTTTAGAATTAGTGGATATAATTTCTACGACACCAAGGATCCTGGAGGTAGAGCTTTGGTGGCTCGGGAATCCTAATAAAAACGCGAATAAAAAACTATCTGTTAAATGAATTTTATGAAGATTATCTTCAAGTTACAAATATCTGCATTGAAAACTTTTATCAAAAACTTGTGATATCATCTGTTTTATCTCCTCCCAGGTTTTCAATTTCAGAGAGTCAATATACCGCATTATATACAACACTGGGGTCCCGTTTTCTAGCAGCTGGCGACTATAATGCTAAACACACTTTTTGGGGTTCACGTTTAATCAGTCCTAAGTAGTGTTCCCACCTTTTTTTTTGCAATTAAAGTACATTGGTTGTTAAAGGTTAGGAAAAAAAGTACACAGTATAAAAATAAAGTACAATTTATTTTTCTTTATTTTTATATTTGAAAACGTATTTTTTATTGCTTTTCGCAAGTTTTATCAAATAATTATCATATCTAAATTAAAGTAAATAATTAATTCATTTTTTTATCAGATTCAGAGACGCTTTGTTTCTTTTGTCTCGCCATTTGCTCTTCATTACAGAAAAAACTCTCTCTGTGAATGCTGACGTGGCAGGAATAGAAATTAAAAATGAAATTACTTTATATAAATTTGATAAATTATTATCAATCTTATTAAATAATAGCTGTCATTTACTTGCTGTAGATAATTCCGCAAAACCTTCAGAACTGTATATCTGACCATAAATTTTGTTTAATGACGCAATATCTCCATTAAATCAGGTTTAATATACATCATTTACATATCTTACCTTTTTGGCAAAACTGTTGGAATAGGCAAACAAGCTTCATTTGTTAGATAAGTCGAAATAGTTTCATGCATGTTGAAATTTCCCATTGTATTTTTTAAAAGTCGTGCTATCAATCCCGATCCTTGTATCTAAAATTAAAACCATATATACATACATACATATTTTTAGAATAAATTAAGGTAGGATTGAAATCTAAGTGATGTTGGTAATAAATTTTCCTTTCTTGCTTGAAATATTACCAATCAGAGATGGCAAAGTTAGTACAATTACACTTTTTTTGGTACAATTCAAACTCGAAAAGTACAATGGTACACTAATGGATAATTTAGTACAATTAAGGAATCTCCCCTGTTTTAATAATTATATATGGCAACTCATCATTGCAGCCATTTTACATTATAGTGGTTCGGTAACTTTAGCCCAGAAAACGTAATCAGTGGAAAAACTAATAGTATAGACCCACGATTAGTAAAATTGTTTCCAATCGAATACCAAAATTTTGATATCATAAATTCGCAATTTAGAGCTCTTGCTAATGTTCAAATATTAATATCTTAAAAAGATTCGAATATTAGCGATTTCTGGGCAACATTTGCTAAAATAAAAAATTATGCAAATGAATTCATGTTTCCAGAACTTTAAAAAAATTTAATAGGAATATTATGAGTTCCACATCCATCAGCAAATGTGGCAAGAATATTTTCTTACCAAAATATAATTAAAACCAAAGAGAGGAATAGATTACAAGCTGCAATTCTTTGCGGCTTAATCCAAAAAAAGAATTCACAAAATTGGAATTGTTATGATATATATATATATATCAAGTAAGCTATTATCAAAATTGTAATTGTGATGTCGAAATTGATTTGAAAGCTAGTACGAAGTACTTTAATTTTCTGTATATGTAAATGATTTATACATATTCAATGCTGAATTGCTTTTTGTTATATTATAGTACAAATGAAATTAAATGTACCTTTTTTTATATTCTTAATAAATCTAAATAAAAATTATATAAAATTTAAAAAAAATGTTTTTATATTATTATTATTACGAATAAAGTTTCGTCAATTGTTTGTTGAGTTCTTCAGGGGTTTCGTCTATTTTAAATTTTAAAAAACATTTTATGTATATTTTGAAAAAGTTTTTTCACCGTACATTATTTAGTTACAATAATACAAATGTTGAATTAAAAAGAATTTTTATTTGATTGCAAAAATATAACTAGCGCTGATGTTATTGGTGTCCTCTTTTATGTTCATCGTTCTCTCTATGTTCTTTTGTATGCGCAAGCTTTCAATTGTGTATCTTTTTCTCTCTATATTTTTTCTGTCTAAAATTCTCACATTATCAAAATCAACTGTATGTTTGCTGTTGATGATATGTGTTGACAAAGCTGTTGATGTTTTTTGTTTTTTAATATCACTTCTGTGTTCTGCCATTCTGTTCTCTAAATTTCTTTTTGTTGTTCCAATATATATAAGGTTGCATTGTTCTTCGTTGTTTCCCTTACATTGCAGTTAGTAAACTACGATACATTGTTGTTGTTTATCAGTTTGCGCTTTTACTCTTGTAAAAAGTTTGTTTATTGTTGTGTTTGATTTATATGCAAGTTTTATGTTATTTGTTTCAACAGCTGTTTTTATTTCTTTTTTGTCCGTCAAACCAGGAATAAATGATACACTGTAATATTTTGGTGTGTTATTATTTCCTTAGATATGTGTTCTTAGGTTAGTGTTATTTTTTAATTTTATTTTAACGTCATTTATTAAGGAATTTACTAATTTGGTAGGAAAACTGTTGTTTTTGAGTATTATTATAATTTTTTGTATTTTTTTTATGTGAAATTCTTTGTCACTCATGTTGAGAACTCTGAATATAAGACTTTTGGCGGTATTTATATTTTGACTTTTAGGCTGTGTTGCATTGAAATTAATTATTCTGCCCGATGAAATTTCTTTCGAATACCAATCTAGTAAGATCTTGCCTTTTTCCCTGTGCAGGGTTGTGTCTAGATAGTTTATACATCCATTATTTTCTACTTCAGTGGTAAATTGGTGATATTTGTTGAAAACCTTTAGAATTGTATTCTTGTCATTATGGTTTATAACTGCCAAGATATCATCTACATATTTGACTATGTATTTGATGTTGATATTTTTTTGTTGTAATTCAGCAAGAGATGCGTCAAGAAGGTCATCTAATAAAATATTAGCTATGGTGGGTGAAAGTGGACTACACATTGGCATGCCAAATATTTGGTTGAAAACAGTTTTATCAAATACACAATAATTGTTGTCAATAAGACAGAATCTTAATATCTTTAGAAACATTCTTTTAGGTATTTTCGTGAAGTTCTTAATAATGTCCAATTTTCCCATTATCGTTCTGATGGCAACGTGTAGTGGTATATTGGTCAACAGAGAAACTACATCAAATGATATAAAGATTTCACTTTCATTGATTTCTAGATCTTTTAATTGATTTTTCAAATCTGTGGAGTTCTTAATGTTGTATTTGTCAGATATATTGTGCTTAAGAACTTGTCCTATATGTTTCGCCAGTTGGTAGCAAGGTACTTTAACGGACGAAACAATGGGCCATAGTGGCGTTCCAACTTTGTGGATTTTGGGTAATCCATATATCCTTGGCGCTATAGCGGCGCTACATTGTAATTTACGTTTTTCATAAGGATTAATATGTTCTTTCTTATGTAGTTCATTAATGATGTCATTATTTTGTCGTTGCAATTTTGTTGTAGGGTCTGTTCTCATGGGCCTGTAAATCTCTCTGTTTTCAAGTAATGACTTCTTTTTTGTATTATATTCATCTTTATACATTATAACTGTTTTATTTCTCTAATCTGAAGTAATAATGATAATTTTGTTATGTCTTTTAAAAAATTTTTTCTCGTTGTAGGAATTATTTGGCCAATGACTACGTTAGGCCTTATTAGCTTAAAGAAGAAAAATATCATTAACAACAAATTTTTTAGTTTTTTCGTAAACAGTGAGAATAAATTTCTCTTTGGGCGTGTTGATAATTTTCTTCTTGAAGGCTGTGATGTTATTAGCTACCTTATTTCGAGCGATTTCTTTACCCCTTTATTTTATATGAAAAGTTCAAAACTGAAAAACGATACGATTAAATTGTTCATATTATTACTTATATTTAGCAAGTTGAATATGAAATGTGTGTACATATATAACAGATGGAACTTATTTAACACATTCAAAATCGTACCATTTTAAAATAAAGTAAAACAAATTTCAAACTGCCAAATAGAACCATTTTAAATCAAAAGATTCACCAAATATCTGAGTTACAACTAAGTTTAACTAGTACTTTCATTTTAAGATAGCATGTGAAACTTTTTGTTAGCGAAAATTGTAATACAAGGTAGTTGGTACTATTTTTAACTGAAAACGGCGTTTTTGCCGAAATGTTAGTTGGAACCCTTTAATTCTAAGGACTCGATTTGAACTTGATTTTTTTTTTTTGTACATAAAGCAGTTTTTATCAGGTCTGTCGTGAAAACCGCTTGATTTGAAATCACGAAAGATTTTGAAATCACGCAGAGGATTTGATGGTGTTCTAGAAATCACGCTGTTTAAATCACGTGTTTATCATAGACCACAGCGAGCAGCAGGCAGCAATGTGTAAAAAATAAAATACACGAGCTTACATACGCGTATATGAAGTTGATTATGTTGACGACAGCAAGACAGGTTATCCTCTATGCTACTTTTGCTGTTACTGCAAAATTAGACTAATTTCTATTTTTATAAGTAGCAATAAGCTGTTACAAAGCTGCCAATATAATATAAATGTTACGACAATGAGAACTTAGAATATTTTCTGTTATTTAAATGAAAACATAACATAATCAAAATAAATAAATACATTGATGGCTTTTATATTTTTCTCGATATTATAAAGTTTTTAGCTGGTAATTTAATTTTTATTCTTGTGAAATATTTATGTGGTAGCTCTGAAATATGTATGTATGTAGTAAAACAAATATTGAAATATAATATCGAAACTTCAAATTCATTTGTCCGCTGCTGATTGAATATTGAAATATTGATTAAACTACATGGCAGCAATTGAAGCCAACTGCATTTGAAGTCTTCTGTTGTGAAGTCTGATGTGGTCTATGTGGTTACAGCTTTCGTGGTTTCGGTGTGCTTTTAATTTTTCGAAAACGCGAGACAACAAGTGAATTTTTATTTTCTTTGTTTATTTTGTTATAAGTATGTATTTTTATGTAAAATAAAAAGTGAAGATGAAATACATACGTATAAATGCCGGGAGCTACGTTATTGGCAGTAATTGTTTTAAGAAGGCAACATTTAAAAAATAAGTGTGTTAAAAAACGTCATTTAAGGGAAATTTCACAAATCAAAATCATTTTTAAGTAAATCTTAGAACAATAAAATATGAATTTATATAGATATAAAAAAGTTGCCAATGTTTTTATTGATGAAATTTTCTTACATTTTCTATAAATCTTTTTTAAAATTTTGCCACTTTGTCAACCTCTGATATATCTTTGAAAATACATTCCAGCTGATAGCTAAATACAAAATAAAAATGGCGAACATTTGTAAGCAAAGCACTATAAAACAAGCAGCGCCCTTAGAAATTTGTCAATATTTATGTTTTTGTGTATATAGAACGTTATTTCATTACAGAAATAATCACACTACATTAAAGAAATATCACATTAAATACACAATAACGGCAATCATTTGGCTCACCAGTTTAATCGCGATTTCAAAATTTTTTGTGCGTAGGACACCTTTTGTGTGATTTGAAATCACTTGTAGAAAAAGTGATTTTTAGAACACCCCTGTATATTTAAAATAAATTAAATAAACGATAACTTTTTTTGGTTTTTGTTTTATATGCAGTTTTTTTACAGGAAAATTAGTTGTTTTTTCTAATTTTGCAGTTTATTTTAAAAAGATTATGGCAGCATTGGCCATAATGGCTGTGCACATATTACGTAACGCTGTTTTCAGAGATTTTGTACCCCCCAACCCTTCATAGCGCTTTTTACTAATTCTTCAGTGCGAAATTTCCAATCCGTAACAAATCTTTAAACCCCAGAGCGTTACGTAATATGTGCACAGCCCCATAAGAGTAAAATTCATTAAACTGACAAACCTATGTGAATATGTATCAAATTCGGCAGCACTGCTACATGAAATACCATACATGGAATACCATTTGTCAGGATACGAATGAAATGAGTTAAATAATAAAAATGGCATCCTTAACAAATGCCAGTCATATGACGTTAAACATACATACTTATGTATGCTGAAAAAATTTAGAGTCTACACGATATGTTGGCACTGTTACCAAGTTTCTCACCATAAATTTGCTGATTCAACAAATCGTGCAGACTATAACAGCCATACCTAAACAAGAGCGGTAATCGTTTTACAGCTGTCAAAAGTTCTCATGCCCATACAATTTGTATGGAGCATCCCGAAATAACGCGGCGGTAACGCGGCGGCAACATTTTGCAATTGGAAAATCCGATTTTGACAGCGCGTTTAATAGTGAAGTTTTATTTTAATTTTTTTTCATACAATGTATATATATATTTCAAAGTATTGAAAAATATGCAATCTATTTACATGTGATTTTATTGTGAATTCAAAAGAATGCTGTTTTAAATAAGATGTGTTGATTTAAGAGTTTCGTTATGTTTTTATAATAAAATACATATATTTAGTTGGTAAAAAAGCGGTTTTTTCATTTGTCGTTTTTATGACGATTTCAATAAGCTATATTAACGATAATGACGATTTTTGCCCAAAACTATGACGATATTACCTCTAAAAAAATCTGGAAGCTATGCGTGCAGTTCGTGTCTATGTGTAGTGTTGTGTTGTACGCAAAACAGAAGTAAGAGTTCCATTTGTCACATTCATCATTATTGCAGAAATTTAAAAGAAATTCGTTTAGTACTCTGTGATTCCTCTGTATAGATCTCAGTGTTTGGGATGATATGCTCGATTTTTAACAGTGCACAATGTGTTCTTAAAATTAAAAGTTGGATTTTATCAAGTCTCAAAAGCCAACTCGGCGGTTATTAGTAAAAAACTACAAAAAAAAAATGTTTAGGTCCATCAGAGAAGATTAAGGATGGTCGCACGAATTTGTTTTTCCTTTTTTAAGAAAAAAATTAAATAAAGACGAGAGAAATTTTTTCTTTTTCTTTATTGATTAACATCGGTCTTAAGACTAACTTTACAATAATCTTACTCTAGATACTTATAGTAAATTTTTCATTATGGTTTGTTCATAAGCAGCGACGATGCAGAGTCATCGTTTGTTGCTTAGTGTGTTAGTTTTTTGTTGCAATTTATTTAGGTTACAATTTTATGTCAATTGTTACAGTTTTCATATATTTATATTTCTTTGTTGTAATTTGGGTTACATTTGAGTTTACGTAATGAGTTTTTGTTTCGGTTTTTTATTTAATTGCCAAGAGTGGCAATGAAGTAAAGTAAATAGAAGTGGGTTTTTGGGTTTTGTCTAATCGACATTTAATAAACATGGGATTTTAGTTTAAATGGATTTTTGGATTAAAAAATGTAGTTTACTGTTTCATATATCTTTGGACTATGACATTGATATCATTGTTGTCTGCAATGATACTTGGTTCGGGTTGCCTGTGGGGCAAGTACGTAACTCCTCCCCCTTTTGATATGGGATTCTCCTGAATTCTGTTAATTTTTATATAGCCATATATTATTGTTATGCTTAAAATTATTATTATAGCTACTAAGCTTGTGTCTGAAATTAGGTTTCTTATTCTTAATTCCCGTATTTCTTTAATGTTTTCTACTTCTTTTATTATGATTTCTTTAAATGATGGTTTGTTTTTAAAGTTATAACTTGTGTTTGTTTTATCTTCGTAGTATGTTTGGATGTATATATCCTGTTTGTTTGAATACTGTTTGTCTTCGAATGAGACCGTACAGTTTACAAATTCTATGAGGGTATTGTTTTGTATTCTATAGGTTGTTTCTGTTTCGTTACATTTTGCATTTATTGATATTACTTCTGAATTTTGTATTAGCAATGTGCCATCGTTCACTATTTCTACTTTATTATCCAAATCTTCGATTAGTTTACAATTATTCTTAATTACGCAGTTGTTGCTTAGTTTAAGTTCATTAAGCATTTTATTTTCTACGAAAGAGTATGTTTTATTTTGTATTTTTACAATTTTTTCTATTGTTTCATCTATTTTCGAATGTTTTTGGTTTATAATTGGTATAATTGTATATTGTGTTACTTGTA
Organism: Lypha dubia; assembly: GCA_947311025.1. Lineage (NCBI taxonomy): Eukaryota > Metazoa > Arthropoda > Insecta > Diptera > Tachinidae > Lypha > Lypha dubia. The sequence continues at coordinate 75,836,433 of OX371260.1, forward strand.
TAGTATTAGTTGGTAACTTAATTGCTAATATTATTGAGTCATTATACATCATGACTCCTACCCTACTAAGTTTTATTTAAAAAAAATCAATTTAGTATTTGTTACTTTCCTCTGCTGTTAATATGGCTGGATGTAAAGTGTTGTATTTTGCTGAGGCTATGTTGTCTAATATTTCGTCCACTTTATTTTCTAGGTATTGCAGTTTAAGCAGTTGGTCGTGGTACGTTAGTCTACTGTTTATGTCGTTGTTATATGTTTGTACATGGTTTATGAATTTTAGGATTTCGTTTCTGTCGTCTAGTATCGTATTTTTTAGTGTTGTAATTGATTCGGTAAAGTTGGTATTTATTTCGACTTGTTTATTGATTGCGTTTGTTGTCTGTAGATTGTTAGTTTTGTTTGAGGTAAGACGTTGTTCTATTTGTTGTCTGTCGTCGTCGTTCATAGTTCCGAACAACCATTTTTGAGCATCTCCCACTATATTCAAAATGCCTCGTTTTTGTCTTGTGTTATTTGGTGTTATGGATCCGATTTTTGCTTTTATTGTTTCTATTTGGGTAATTAGATGTTGTTTTGTACTTATTGATAAATTTATTATATTTTCTTGTATGTCATTCAATATTTTGCTTAATTCACGTGGTTGTATTATGTGTAATATTAAACTAGTCTCGTTGACTATTTCCACGGTTGTTGTTGGTAACATGCAATATCCGTTTGTTGCAGAGATTGGTGTTAAGTTTATCGATGCTGTGGTTAGGGGAATTGTCATCGTTAGCATTAGTAATTTGGATGGTCGTTTTATATTGGTGGTATGGATATTTTGTAAATTTGCTTTTGTATATTTTGGCTGTTCCTTGTGCCTAACATTCTTATAGTTTTTGATAAACCCGATGTCCCTGTTCTCATTATATGTTTCTCTTCCTGCGTTAATTTTTTCTAACCTTTTTAGTTTTATTTTTTCTAATCTTTGGAAAATAGTGTTATGGTCTACTTTAAAATTCTGTACATCGAGTGGTGAGCATTTTATAGTGCTGTGGAACTTACTTCTGTAAAATGTGACTGCTTTGTTAATTTGTGTTGTAATTGGTAATATCTCTTCGAGGTTGAGTGTTCTGATTTTCTCTGTTAGTGTATTATTGAATCTTTCTATGTCACTATTAGCTGTGTGGCTGTTTGGCTTTGTAACATGGTATTGAATACCTTGCTGTTGTAGAAAGTCCCCTATTGCTTCTATGTTTAATTCGTTATCAAACACGAATTTCTTTGGTTTTCCTTTTAACGCGATGAACTCCTGAATTTTGTTTTCAAGTGTTCTCTGGTTTCTATCTGGCAGATGAAAACAAGTGGCATGTTTCGAAAATTTGTCAATGAAAACAATAAATGAATGTTTGCTATCCACGTAATTATCTACGTGAATTATTTCATTGATTGTTTGTGGTGTCTCCGTTAGATAATATTTGTTTTTGATCGGATTACGATCATATTTACCTCCATTGCATATATCGCAATTGTTGATAATTTTGTGGATTTGCGTTTTCAGGTTTGGGTTATATATGAGTAATTTAAGTTTCTCATATGTTGCCGTTATACCACAATGGCCGCTTTCGTGTTTGTGGAAAAGTGCAATTTGAACTTTCATTTCGTTTTCGGACTCTATGTCTCTAGCTATGTTAGTGCATTTTACAAACTTTATGTGGGGATTTTCTGAATATTCCGTTTCTATAATTTTGTAGAGTTAGTAGTATTCGTGGTCACTGAGGTGAGAGTATATCCCCACCTTCCCTTTCGCCAACTCTCTACGTAGAATATCGAGGGCATAGCCTTTGTCCATATCGTTTTTCTCTATGAAAATTCTTTTGTTTTTAAAAATTGTTTGTACTGTTTCATTTTTATCTTTTATTAGTATTATTTGTGTTTTAAATCTATTGATGACTGTCTCTAGAATAGGTACATTATAACCTAAGTCCTCTTCTTGAGAATGGACGGTTTGTACTTCTATTGATGCATTGTCGTTATCTTCTCGCTCTTCTGAAGCTTCTTCGATATGTATTTCATGTTCTCCATGGTGTATTTCGTCGTTTTTTATTCTGCTTAAGAAATCGGCTATACTATTGGTTTTCCCTTTTATGTACTCGAGTGAAAAGTTATACTCTCCTAGGCTTATAAGCCATCTTTGGAGTCTTGGATTTATGTCCCTTCCTGAATACTTCGTCATTAACCATTTGAGTGGTTGGTTGTCACTTTCTAGATCAAACTCTCTTCCGAATAAGTATGGTCTAAAGTATTTAACTGCCCACACAATTGCTAGTAATTCTTTCTCGACTGTTGCGTAGTTATATTCGTGTTTACTTAGGGTTCGTGATGCATATGCAATTGGGTGTCCCTCTTGTGAGAGTACTGCTCCCATTGCGAAATTACTTGCATCAGTTGTTACTTTAAATTTTTTGTTAAAATCGGGGTATCTTAATATTTGTGAGTTTGTCACTAGATCTTTAAGTTTTTCAAATGCTACCAAATATGCCGGATCATTAGTGTTAATCTTTTAGTCCTTTTTCAGGCACTTAGACATGGGGTACGCGATTTTTGCATAATCTTTTACGAATTTTCTGTAAAAGCCGGTCATTCCCAAGAAAGATTTTATCTGCTTCGCGGTGGTTGGTATTTTCAGTTTTTGTATAACTGAGACTTTATTAGGGTTTGGTCGAATAGCTTGAGGGGTGAGGATATGACCCAGGAATTGAGTTTCTTTCTTTAGAAAGTCGCATTTATCAACCTGGATCTTTAATTTTGCCTTTCTCAGAAGCTTTAATATTTTCTCTAAGGTAGTTATGTGTTCCTGTAAGGATGTGCTGAATATAAGGATATCATCCATATAAACGACACATGTTTTGTTGATGTGGTCCCTGAGGACTTCATTCATTAACCTCTGGAAGGTAGAGGGGGCGTTTTTCAATCCGAATGGCATTCTGAGAAATTGATAGTATCCCGATGGGGTTGAAAAAGCTGTTATCTTCTTCTTTGACCACTATCTGATGAAAGCCTTTGGCCAGATCACGAGTGGTGAAGTATTGTGATCTGCCAAGCTTGTCCAGCAAAGAGTTTAAATTTGGAATTGGGTATTTGTCGTCTATCGTGAATTGATTAAGTTTGCGATAATCAATGACGAGCCGATACTTCTTTATACCTGAATTATCCAATTTCTTTTCCACAATCCATAATGGGCTGTTGTAGGGTGAGTTACTCTTTTTTATTATATTTTGTTCGAGCATTTCTTTAATTTGGCGGTTTATTTCCGCTTCGTGTACTTGCAGATACCTATATATCTTTGAATATAGGGGTTTATCAACTGTTGTTATGATTTCATGACGTAACTCATTTGTTGCTGAGAGGATGTCACCCTCTTTAAAAAAAAGATCTTTGAATCTTAGAAGTAACTTTTTTGCTGACTCACCCTATTCAAAATTGAGGTGGTCAAAGTTAAAGTTTTTTATTATTTCATTATTATTTTCTGGTAGTACTTCCAGCGTACATATATTTTCAAATTCAGTTGGGTAATTGTATTCTTCAAAGTACAATTTTGTTCCCAATATGTCTAGATATTGTTCTTCGCAATAGATTTTTGTCCCTAATGCTTTTAAGAAATTTTGCCCTATTATGCCCGAAAAGAGAGGGTTAGAAAAGTCTACTAGTTTCCATTTGAGGGTCCCTGGGCACTTGAATTCTCTTGGAAATGGAGTGGTGACGACGTATTTTACTTTGTTCAATCCGTTAAGAGTTTTACAATACTGGGGTTTTTCTAATTTTGTTTCAGGAAATTCATCTGTTAGTGTATTAGTTTTTAATATACTAGTAGGGTTTCTGATTTATCGTCATTTTCAATTTACCGGTAAACGATAAATTGTGGTAAATTATTTCTAATTTCTCGGTAAAAACCGGTAAATTTTAATTACTTAAAATATATGTATCTATGATTAAATAAAATGAATTATATTGTTGAAAATTAGACTTTTATTATTAAAAATAGTTCATATAAGTATTAAAAATAAAAATAATTAACAAAAATATAAGGTCTTTTATTCTACGACCAAAAAAAAGTTATTTTTAAATAATAATTAAATAAATTAGTTCTTTTTTGTTTGTGCTAGGAACCATGATTTTAAAAACACAAGAGAGTTTAACGATTGATCGCTCAGTTTAGACCTAATTTTAGTGGCGAAATTTCCAGAAATTGAAAAAACTCTTTCGCTTTCAGTAGATGTCGGTTTGACAGATTGTATGGCTTTATAAAGCATTTCTAAAGTATTAGTCCTTTTTCCTGTGGCCTCAAATAAATTAAACTCCTTGTGTAAAGGTTTTGGATAATTATTTTGTTTTGGCGGTTGATTATTATTATTATTTAGTTCTTCTCATGCTAATTGGATTTCATGATTTATTTCTTCAACTACAGAAGTTGATGGTAATGATGTTAAATTTGTAACTTCAAAGATATTATTATTATTATTATTAACAACAGTTTCGTTATTTTCAATAGTTTGATTTGGAAAAATTCTTTCTATAAGAGTTTTAGCGAACTTAATAACAGATATTTTTGATGAAATTTCAAAAAACTTATCAATATTTGCTTTCATTTATCTAAAGCAGAGTCAAGAACCCATAAATTTTCTTACGACATATATAAAATTATGGTAACAAACAGTTGCGTAGGGTCTGAAAAACTCATATATTCAAGTTAAAAATTATATATATATTTATCGGTAAAACAAATATTTTTACCGGTTTTCGGGTAATTGAAAAACATTAATTTACCGGTAATTTCGTATCGGTAAATACCGGTTCAGAAACCATATATACTAGTTGTAGGGCCTGTATCAATTAGGCATCTGAATTTTTGCTTGCCTATCGTGACACTTATTACCGGGAGTCCCGATTTCGAGGCAACGCTATAAAATTTACCTCTTCTGTATCGGATTCGACTTCCTGAATTGTGTCAACCTCTATATACGTAGGTTGGTTGGGTTGATATTTATCAACGCTCATATGGGATAACCTAGTTTGTGTTGAATTCTTCTTATAATTGCTGTTATTTCCATATTTATTTTTATTATATTCTTGAGGTTGTTGTTTTTTGTCACTGTTGTATTGTCTTTGCTGCGGTTTGTTATTATTGTATTGCGTTTGTTGTGGTTTGTTATTATTGTATTGCGTTTGTTGTGGTTTGTTAGTGCTATTTTGTGTCTGTGGGTTTTTTTTTCTGTGATGGTAGTGTATAGTCCTAGGATCGTCTATAGCCTTAATCCTAGTGTATCTTGTTATGATCTCATTTAGAGTATGGTTTTGTTGCTATGACATCTTAGTGTTACATAAATTTTTTCTATTAATATATTAACCAGATCCCTATCTACCCGATTTGGCTCATAAATTTCTGGCCTTGTGTTATCGTAAATATAAATTTTATTTAAATCTGCTTTTGATTTTTCAAAATAACAAAGAAGCTCTCTTAAGTTACTCACTTTGACATTTCTGCATCTGCTAAATATATCTGCGTTTGTTGTTTTCGGCCTGAAGTGGTCTATGAGTTTTCCTTTAATTTGGTCCCATGTTGCGTTTGTCCCTAATCCCCGTATATAATCGCCTGCATCTCCGCTGATCTTTTCATTTCTGATTATGGCTATCGCTAGGTCCATTAGTTGCTGATTCTCCCTTGGGCACAGTGCCAATACTGCCTCTACCGATGCTATAAAAGCTGTTGCATCATGGTCCTTGTCTAGGTTTCTTAGCTGCCGGAATTGTGTAAGCAATTCTTTGGGTGTTAGCAGTAAGCCTTGCTGTTGCTTGGCCTGGATTTGTTGCTGCTGGAGCTGCTGCTGTTGGATCAGATTTTGTTGGGCCTGTTGTTGCTCGAGTTGCTGCTGATGGAGTTGCTGTTGCAGCTGCTGGATCGCTGCCTCTTGTCTTCTGATGACCTCATTGAGTTCCTCAGCGTTATCAAGGTCGCGATTTTCATTAAATCTGTCTTGTCTCGACATCTTGATTTTTCAATAATTGCACTTTCACTATGTATTTTTGGTGAAATATTTTGTACTTTTAGTGATTTTAATTCACTTCTTTGTTCTCTTTAGAGTTTTCACTTTTAAATTAATTTATAAGTTCTTTTTAATTAAATTCTTAAGAATTTACTTTCCGTGACTGCGCCAATTACGTTTTTCCTTTTTTAAGAAAAAAATTAAATAAGACGAGAGAAATTTTTTCTTTTTCTTTAGTGATTAACATCGGTCTTAAGACTAACTTAACAATAATCTTACAGAGTCATCGTTTGTTGCTTAGTGTGTTAGTTTTTTGTTGCAATTTATTTAGGTTACAATTTTATGTCAAGTGTTACAGTTTTCATATATTTATATTTCTTTGTGTTAGTTCTTTGTTGTAATTTATTTGGGTTACATTTGAGTTTACGTAATGAGTTTTTGTTTCGGTTTTTTATTTAATTGCCAAGAGTGGCAATGAAGTAAAGTAAATTGAAGTGGGTTTTTGGGTTTTGTCTAGTCGACATTTAATAAACATGGGATTTTAGTTTAAATGGATTTTTGGATTAAAAAATGTAGTTTACTGTTTCATATATCATCTATCTATACTTGGTTCGGGTTGCCTGTGGGGCAAGTACGTAACTCACGTCCACCGAAGTTGGAGAAAATCCCTAATTTTTGGCTAAAATTTCAAAAATTAAATTATACCTTAATAAATATTTACTTCTTTACTTATAACTAGATATAGCCGGTGCGCTTCGCTACCCCCTCGTTATAAAATAAAATTCCGTTTGCGAATATTTAAGACTATATTACGATTTTTTGTTTTCCTTCTGGTACGCATTCCAAATTATGCCAATACCATATGTACCAAATATCATCGACGTATGTCAAAAAATGCCCAAAATATGGCGATTTAAATTTTTTAGTTATATGGGCGGTGCTACGCCTTTTTGTCCAATGAAAACTTCATAAAGCCTATTATTCCTTCCAGAGTCACAGTAACATGCTGTGAAAATTTCAGAAAAATCGGTCCAAGGGTTTGGATTTCCTTAAAAGGGGCGTGGTCCCACCCACATTTCTCCTGGTACGTATTCCAAATAATGCCAATACCATATGTACCAAATATCATCGACGTAGGTCAAAAAATGCGCAAAATATGGCGATTTAAATTTTTGGGCGGTGCCACGCATCTTTGTCCAATCAAAACTTCATATAGCCTATGTCACTCGGGAAAAGTGTACTGTAAAGGTTGGTATTTGGCAGGATCGGCATGTAAAGGTTTGGTGAATGAATAGATTTTATTGTATTGGAAATTTGCCGGCGCTAATAAACGCCACTGGCAAATATAAATATATGGCAGATGAATGCCAATATTAACATGCCGATTTAAGGCAAGGATAAAAATTTATGTTTTTGAAATAAGTAATGCCGATGGAAGGCAAAGTATTAATTAATTTTATTTTCAAAAATTTGTTCCCTATATTCTAAACTAACTGTATTCTAAAACTACAAAATTTCTTATTCACTAAATATAATTAAAATATAAAATACATTAAAAATGTTGTTGTTGTAAAAATGGTAGTTATATTAATAGAGTGCCGTGTGCAAAAGTAATATTAAGAACAGTATGTGTAATAAATATAATAATAGATTAATAGAAAGCCGTGTGCAAAAGTAATAATAAGAACAGTAAGTGTAATAAGTTTACTTACAAATAAAATAATAATAAATATAATAATAGATTATTTAGGATGCACTACACCCTTCCCCTTAAAAAAAATTTTACAATTTTTAGGATTAAAATTTAAAATTTGTTTGTTTTTTTTTTGTGTTTTGTGTTTTTTTTTTTTTTTTTTTTTGTTTTTAATATTTTTTTAAATTATTATTATGGTATTCTTTAAATTCATTACCTATTTCTAAAATAGAATTGACTCCTTTTCTTCTGACTATTTTATATGGACCATGATATGGTGCCTGATTTTTTTTCTGTTAAATTTTGCCAACGGTGAAAGAATTTTTTAAATCGGTCCAGTAGTTTCGGAGCCTATTCATTTCAAGCAAACAAACAAACAAACAAAAAATCAAACCTTTCCTCTTTATAATATTAGTATAGACAAATATTTTTGGGTTGCTAATGGCTTTTTGACATAACCCGCATAAGCATATCTTCACCCAAAAAGCAAAACGCCATAACTAACAAAAATATCAATATTGATGTTTTTACTTATTCATAAAGAAAACTCGTTATTATCGGATTTTACATAAATTTATATTCAGCTTCTTTATTTTTGTTTTAATAAATGTTATAATTTTCTTTAATTTTTGAGAGAGTTTACATATTAGTTTGTTATTGATTTTTTAATACATCTGAGATATTTGCGTCTATAATCTTGGACAACTTGTAATACACATTCTTTTTGCTCTTCATTTTTTGTCAGTTATGAATTATATTCTTCCTTTAGCTTGGCAACTCGCGACAAGTTTTTGTCAATACTTTTAAAATACTGTGCGTTTTACAAGAACAAAAAATCATTATAAGGGGCATGAATTGGCAAGTTACATGAAAACCAAGCTTCGACGTATATTGTTACTATAAAAATGCAAATTTTTGCAAGTCATTTTCTTCTTGTTTCGACAATTGAAACTCTTCGCGAAACAAAAGTATTTTTAGGCTGTAAAAAGCATTTGACATCCACATAGTGTGATGACTTGGGGTTTTTGATGTTTCCCCTAAAAATATTAAAGTGAGTTTTAGAAGTTCCTTATAATCGTCTCTTGGCTGTTTTTCTGTGAGCATTATCTGAACAAAACTTACAACACGACTGCTGGAATTTCGTAAAAGACGGAATGCTGTTTTGTCGTCAATCCCAGAACGAAAGTTTTGTAAATTAAATTTTTTAAATTGTTACCATACCTATTGCTGATTTTTCACGGATGCTGCGTTCTCTCTGATTAGATATTTGTTGACGACGTTGTTCACCTCTTAATTTCACCTTCATAGTTTTATGGTCTATGCCATACATAAAACCAGGCCTACCATGTTTCCTCTGATTCATCAAAAATTCTTATCTTCTTCAATTTTAATTACTTGTTGCACGATTGAAGGTGATATACACTAAAGCATACATGCATATACATACTTACATATGTATTGCCTTATGAAAATCTAAAGAACACTGTTTGTAAAACAAATAGCCATTTTATGAACTTGTTAATATGAAGTATAGGCATTTTTTCGATAATTTGTAGTTAATTTTTTTAATATACGATTTACAGAAAAGTCAATCCTTAGAAACAGGCGTATTTCCAGAAAACTGGAAAACTTCAATAGTAACTCCAATCGAAAAGGTATCAAAAACAAAAAAAAAAAAAAAAGTTGGTCAAAGAACAATTGGAGCAATATTTGGAATCTAATAATCAACCCCCATCGCGAATATTATGAGAGTAAGTTGTTTGGGAGAAAAATTGTATTCCCATCCCCAACAAATTGCTACCGCGAATATTCTGGGAATTTAAGTCTCTATTGGGAATTACTCGCGAATAAAAGTTTTTATTTTGAATTGTTTGTTTGGATTTGCCATAAAATTTTTCCGGGATTTATTTTGTGGCATATGAATAAAAGAAATTAAAGCTAATAAGGTAAATTATGCCGTTTTGTTTCTTCCAGCATATCCTTCTGTGCTGTAAAGTTGTGCTTATCTTTTTCAGGCGGTAATCAATTTCTTTAAAGTGGTCATGACATATTTTCTTGCACTCTTCAATGTTTAGACATATCTTTTTCTGGGTGTCTAATTCTTCTGTTGAAATCACGCTTGGGTCAAACTTACGGTTTTTGACTTTTTGGTTTTTTTTTCATTGAAAACCACGAATTAACGAATTCATGGTGGTGGTCTACCAGTTTTGTTGCGGTTTTTTTTTTTTTTTTTTTTTTGTTTCCAGTCAGTTTTTTTCTTATGTTCCGAACCACACCTATGAATGAAAAATTTAAGTTACGCTTATTAAACTAAAAATTATTTACAAGAGCTTACCTTTTTCCACTCGGTTAAAGATTTTGTAGGCGGGCCGCAGCTGTTCCGTGTGGTGCTTAACTCGTTCCAAAATTTACCCGCATCCTCTTTTTTATCTTTTTGGAAGCCTTTGCCATAGTCTGGATTCGCACACATTGCCTCAACCAGACAATTAATTTGATCTTTATTAATAATCCTGTGTTAATAAATAAGAGCAAAACTGATTACATGGAGTTATGGATTAAAAAACAAATTGCTACTTACATGTTCACTACTTGTTCCCACTTTCAATTGTTGTGAATTATTTTAGTCAAATTATTCCCGGGAGAAAACATTGGCGATGCCATAGTTGTAAGGTATGGGAATTCATTCCCCAAAAAAATCTATGGGAATCATTCACGATAGTAAAACTTAAAATTTGGAATTTTTTTCTTTGGAGTGTTTATTCGCGATAGGGGTGACTATATTATCAAAATACCAATCTGGATTTAGAATATATTTTCTTGTGAGGCAGCAGTGAACTACGTTTGTAACAGGTGGAAAAAAATTGAAAAAAATAATAAAATTGTTGGCATATTCCTTGACTTTAAAAGAGCATTTGATGCAGATGTTACACTTATTTTTGTCGAAGAGGAATAAAATCAACAATGCTACGATAACCTTACAGAAGATATGGACTGTGTTAACATTTGGTTAAAAATGAAGAAATTTAAATTGAAGGAAAACAAAACGAAAATATTATAAATAAATACAAAAAGTAATAAAATTTTTAAAATAAACAATCAAGTAATAGAAAAAGGGGATCAACTAAAGTATTTGGGATTTCTTATTGTCAAAGAACTGAAATTTAAAGCACATATTGACTATAGTTGTAAAAAAATTGGCCAAAAAATTTTTTTTTTTTTAAGAATAAGAAAGCAAATATCGGTTATAACGGCAATAAACGTATATAATACCATTATAACGCCACATTTCGAGTTCGGCTCTACGATTTTATATTCATGCTGCACCACACAACAAATAGATTGACTACAAAAGCTTTAAAATAAAGCAATGCGAACCATACTAAAATGCAACAGATACACATGAATAAACTTTATGCTTGAATCATTAAAATGGCTAAACATAAGACAGAGGCTTAACTCAACACTTTAAACTTTATTCAAAAACTGAAACGTGGAGAGGCACCGGAATATTTAAGGGAACAAATATTATATCTCATAGAAGCACAACCATACCAATTAACAAATATGAACAACTGTAGAATTGAAAGAGTACACTCAACTGCAATGCAACGAAATCTATTCTACAAAGGCTTTCAACTTTACAATACATTACCAAATTATATAAAAAATTAAAATAATCAAAATCTATTTAAAAAACAAATATCCTTTTTCTTCGTCGGTTACCAGAAACATCGGCGAAGTAAAACAATTAATAAAATGCCTGCTAATACAGCTTAACAAAGTTAATGCGTCTAGTTAACACCGGGGCCACCTCAAAACTGCTGTAAAAAAAATTAATATAACGCGCAAAGCAGAGTTGTAAAAGAGTTAAGCCTTCTAAAATTTTCAACATCTATATTCTCTACCCTATCCCTCTACCTGAGTTCCGGAACAATGCACTGCATACGTAGGGGTCATCCCCTGAGTGCTGGTCCTAATTAAAAAAAAATAATAAAAATTTAAGGTTGCATTGCATACTTTTACAATTGATCCTTAATGTGTTGTTTACTGTAGTTGAAAATGTGAATATTTTTGGCTTCATACAACACTTTATGTTATCCTGCCACCCTAGTTTCCCAGGCTGCGGTATGAATTAGTGTTTCTATTCAAGCTTCTACACGCATAGGCAAAACATTTTTGGTACAATCACAATCGCAAACTATGTTTTATGTTTGCATTTAATATTATGTCAATTATATGTATAATTTAGTAAAGTAAATTGAAACACTATATGGTCTGTTGTGTTAATCATACATATCATACATATGTATGCATATGGTCATGTTAAACATTTTATTAAGTTCATTACATACTTATGTATATCACAAATATATTAATGTTTTCCAGTACAATGAGAAATGTCATTTAGAACATATCTATGTTCCTGAGGACTACATTTTAAAATGAAAAACCAAACAATATTTTTATATTTGTATAATTTTTTTTATTAAAATTCATATTTTAAAACAATGTTCCGCAAAATTCTAAATTCTTTGCACAAAAGTACAAAATGAAATCACACGCATTTGTCACACATATTCTTATGCTTATTCATTCAGTCGTCGATAATCAAGCGACGAGTACACATGAGGCGGATGCTTACATATTTTATTAATTTTTTAAATTTTTATTGTTGTTTTGTCTTCAAGTTTTTTTTGACAATTTTTCCAGCAAACATTTATTTATATATAATTCATGCTTTTGGCAATATGCAATGCCTCTTATGCTATAAAACATTTACAAATAATAGTGAATATATTTTAAAAAGACATTTGCTTAACTTTCATTCTACTGTAAATGAATTTAATATGAAAGGTAAAGAAAACCTTTCTAAAAACAGTAAAAATACCTTTTTGCAAATATGAAAGGACTGACTTCTTGTAGCTGAAGGTAACGAAGAAGACAAAAAACCCCTAAACATATTTACAAATATACTCAACTAACTCTTCGATTATATTGTAATCGAAGTTATAATGAGTGGATAAAATTAATTAGATTACACATAGGGGTTAAAATTTTTAAAACAGACGAACGGATTTTCCCGACCACCTTTGAATCTTTTGAAAGTTAGTTAACTTTTTGCACCTTACTTAACTAAGCCAAATGCAAAATTTTGGACTTCCAGCTTCTGTTGTTCCTGAGATATGGCGCGTCAAAAAATGAAAAAATCATTAAAAACACTTATAAGTGGTCTGCCAATATTGCTCATATCTTCAAAAGTTTTTAACGTACATGGTCGAAATCGGTCTCATTTAATAGTATTGGAAATAGCTTTAAAACTACATTTAGAAATTTTTTTTTTGCGAAAGGTCAAAGGTCACTGTCACATGATTTAGAGTTTGGGAAGCTATATCTCAAAAAATGAAATTTTTAAAATTCTGAAAAAAATATATATTGATCCCGATAGTCTCTTCTGCATTTTGTGTCAAAAAATTTGAGTGAGCTCTTATTAGTTCCTGAGATATAGACAATAATGTGAAATTGTTTGAAAAATTTTTATACTTTTTTTATATTAATTTTTTTTTTAATATATTTGGTTGGTATTAAATGCAAATATTAATTTAGACAAAAGTAGTTTAAAGTAAGAAATATTTATTTTACATATTTATATTACAAACACATGCGATTAATTAATTGTAAATTTTTTCAATTAGAAATTCCCGGTTTTCGGAGAACAGTTTTACTTGAAGTTTTGAATTTCCTTCTGGAAGAAAATAGTGGAATTTTTGTGTTCCTGGTATAGTTCTCACGCCAATAAACCTGTTTTTAAGAATCTCTTCTTCTGCTTTATAATCTTCCTTTGTTAAAAATACAAAAAGTTTTTTTTTATAGAAGTACTTAAGCTCTCAAATTTTGCGATTCTGTAACTTTTTTTAATTAGTTTTTTCTTCTTGATAGGTGAGTGTTCCATATACGGTAGGGCTTCGTTTAATTTGTCTGACAAAACCGCCTCTGTACCGGATACTTCTTCATCAGATTGCGAACGCTCTTGGAATGTAAACGGTTCGGAAATTTCTTGAATGTTACAATCTTTCTTGAATGTAACATCCACTCCTGGACTCTTGTTAGTCTTTTTACACATTTAGAATGTCCCGATTTACTGAAAGGATTACAGCACTTCAATATAAACGTTGTCATGGTAAACACAAAAAAACACGCAATTTTTTCCGATCGATTTTCTACTGCTTTCGATTTAATAGAAAACTTTATGAGAAAAAACATTAAACAAATGTTCAATAGTTTTCCTACGTGCACTAGGTTTTTTATTTAAATTTGAAATTTGTAATAAAAAAAAAATAATAAATAATTAGTATTAAAATTTTTCAAACAATTTCACATTATTGTCTATATCTCAGGAACTAATAACAGCTCACTCAAAGTTTTTGGCACAAAATGCAGAAGATACTATCGGGATCAAGATCCGAATTTTAAAAATTTCATTTTTTGAGATATAGTTTCCCAAACTCTAAATCATATGACAGTGACCTTTGACCTTTCGCAAAAAAAAAATTTCTAAATGTAGTTTTAAAGCTATTTCCAATAACTATTAAATGAGACCAATTTCGACCATGTACGTTAAAAACTTTTGAAGATATGAGCAATATTGGCAGACCACTTATGTGTGTTTTCAATGAATTCTCTACTTTTCGAAGCGCCATATTTCCGGAACCACAAAAGCTAGATACCTAAAATCTTTGAATTTATATTTGTATAGCACTGTAGAACATTCATGAAAATTATTGTACAATTCTAAGAGGGTAAGGTCAAAATTGCGTTTTTTTTTCGTTGATTTAAAATGGAATTACCCATAGATAACATTTTAAGTACTTATATCGTTCGCTTAAAATGTCATCCTGATATCATTGATTATTATCTAGGTACTTTGTTCAATTTACCGGTGGGTATTTAATGTGCCTTTTGTACTCAAAATTAATTTCTATTTATTTATTTTTTATTTAAGTTTTTAGTGTTCTAATGTTCAAAACACTTAAGAATGAAAACATAAACATTTACCAAATAATCAAAAATTATTATTAATAAGTTTCTCATAGTTTTACATATCGATTTATAATTCTTATGTTCCTCTTAATATAAAAATTGAATTTAGATATTTATTAAACTTTATTATTTGTGACTTTGTCATTAAAATTAATTTATGTAAACGAATGTACAAAAATACCTGAATTACAAAACAATAAAAATAAAAAACAGTCTACTTTTAGGCTAAATAAAAACAAATAAGCATTTCGTTTTCAATTACAAAATCTTTGGATTTAGTGGTACTATGTTCTAGCCTTCGCTTACAACGTGCATTACACCATAACTTGCTAAGATTTATTGATGTATCATTAACGTTGCTTAAGACTTCGCTTATGAAGTAAACACAAATGAAATGCGACTCACTGACATCGCTGCTTACTCTTTAAGCGAAAGCGCACCGATTAAACGACCTATGACACTCCTATGCTAAATTTAAGTAGTAATATAAGCGACAGAATCATCACTGATAGCTACTAAATATTGCTTACATCAGCGATAAAATAATGACAATTTTTACCGGTGGGTAGTTAAAAAAATAATATATCAAACTCACTTTTTTAGTAAAATTGAAATTAATTACGATTACGATGCATTTTTTAGCAAAATGTCTGTTTTTGTAAGTTTTAAAGCAAAGCTGCAAATCTTTTTTAAATCTAACTAATGTTAAACGCTCTTCCTTGACAGCATCTAAAAAAAATAAATTAAAAAAGTTAATTTAAATACGGATATGAAAAATAAACTCAATCTTACCAAATACTGAATCATGTAGTGCTTTAAACTCCTTAAATCCTCGCTTTCCGCTGACACCATAATTTTATTTCATTGTATATGTACATACATACATATAAAGATGCCACAAAATTAAGAAAATATACTTTGCAATAATACATACATATCTGTATTTCTCGATTATTTTGCTGTTTGGTAAATCATAAGCAATCAACATCAGCCATAAAGCAATTTTTGAGTCTGAAATGTTAATTGTAGTTTATATTGTAATTGAAGGTAAATTTGCTAAAGGTATATCTTTACCTTCATCTCGATTAATTGATATCTTGGCTCTTATTACTTTGTAGACTATTGATTTATTTAAATTCAATGAATAGTTATTTGTTTTTAATTTTGCATTTCCGTTAGTATCATTAAATTCAGGTTTAACCTATTTATTGAGCTGATTGTTTAGACAGGAATTGTTCCTATGATACTAATTATAATAGGTAGTATGTCTATTCGAACCAAATTTTGTGTGTTCTTGATATATTGAGCTAATGGTATATACTTGTTTTTCTTTATGGTTATTGTTTCCTGTATGTTGTTATCGTAAGGTATTGCAAAATCTATTATTTGCCTATTTAATTTTTTTTGTCTATGATTATCATATCTGTTCTATTGTGTATAGTCGTTTCGGTGAGATTATTGACTAGAATTCATCTATCCCAATAGATGATGCAGTTGCTATTTAGTTCATTGATGTGTAGATGTTTTATAACGTTTATGTGTAGTTTTTTCCCAACATTGTCGTGTCTTGGCTTATAGTGGCTTTGGAGTAATGTTTTGCAACTGTTAAGCAAGTGTGGGATGGTTTCCGGGTTTTACCACCTACGGCAACTATCGTTCGGTCGTGGATTATATATTTTCTGTAATTTCTTATTGGTATTACTCCATCCTGGATAGCTGTTATGTAGCCTTCAGCAAATATATTGCTATACATAAGCCAGTTATTTGTTTTCGTCTTGTCTACATATGGTTGATTAATCATGTTTGAATACTTTCCGTGAAATGGTTTCGACTTCCAGTTTTGTATAAGGTTTTGTATTGTGGTTGGTTGGTTGTTAGTATTGTTTTTTAGATTGATCGGTGTAAGATTATCATCCGCATTTTATATATCTCTGTATAGACAAGTTATTGTTGCTTTGGCTGTGAAGTATTTTTTAAGTTTATAAAGTTGACGACTACATATCAATTTTATATTTAGTACCCCTCTTCCTCCTAATTTTCTGGGGATATTTATTCTTTCCAAAGATGCTCTTGAATGGTGATATATATTTTGTGTTAGAGTCGTTCCGATTTTCATATTATTTAGATCCGTATCCGACCATGCAACAATACTGAATGTGTACGTGAGCAATGGAATAGCGTAGGTATTTATTGCTTTTACCAGATTTCGCCTATTTAACTTGCTTTTGCATATTTTATTGAGTCTATGTAAAAACTCCTTACTGATGCCTTCTTTCTGTTTTTTGTGATCAATAGTGATATTCTGCAATATACCGAGATATTTATAGTGTTTGCCTACTAAAAGTGGTGTTATTTGCTCATTCTCTATAGTTTTGAAGTTCGTAGTTGATGCGTATTTTGTCTCTTTTGATGTTTTGTGTTCTACCATTGTCTATTCCGAATTTAATTTTTATGTCAACTGAAAACATTTCAACTATATTTAGAAGACTGGCTCGGTTTGATTTTGTGCTCGCGTAGGTGTATCTACTTTACGAAAATTGAAACGATGGACAAATGAACGCTGATGACAGGTGTAGCGGCTTTGAAATTGGTATACTGATACGTTCTGCTAATCTGATTGCACATGCTAATGTTTTTAAAAAATAAAAAACTCATACTAATTTGAATTTTCATTAATTCAATAAAACTGAACTTAAACTACTAATAATAATTTATCATTTATACATTATTACAGTTCAAATAATAATTACGTTTATTAGTAATAATAATATAAAATATTAATTCATCTTGGGCACAAGCTATTCCCTAATAATAGGATAATCACAGTGATGTGAATGTCCCTAATATTGAGAGAAAATAACAATACGTTATAATTGCAAAGTAAAATACTCTGAGTATAACGGACTTTGAGAGTTTGTTAAATATTAGTAATAAGCAATCAGACATGGGGAATCTCGTACTAACCAAAATTGTTTCAATATGTAAAATAGAATAAAAATTAATTAACTTAATTCTCGTATTCTATTTATGTTGAAAACTTGGTTAAATAGTTGATATTCTTCCCAATTAGTATCCACTTTACGAAATTGTAAAGATTGACAAATGATCAATGATGAGAGGTGTAGCGGCCTTGCAATTGGTATACTGATACGTTCTGCTTATCTGATTGCACATGCTAATATTTTTCAAAAATAAAAAAACTCAGAGTAATTTGAATTTTCATTAATTCAATAAAACTCAACTTAAGCCTAATAATATCTCCTGTATAATTTATAGAATTTAGAGAAATTATTGTTAAATTGCATGTTTAAATAATGATAATATTATTATTTATGCATAAAAGATTGTGAGTGTTTGTATAATGTTTTAAAACAAAAATTTTTATTTTTGGCATAACAATTGTGCTAAGATTGAACAGCTGACTTTCATCTATTATAACAACCGACAAATTATTGTCGTTACCTTACCGATAGCGAATATCGTTAAAAGTATTACTGAATACTATATTCGATAAATTTTCGTTATATTAATTTTAACGATACGAATATCGAAATAAAAGTTACTGAATCGCACCACTGGTATGTTTTAAAAAAATTTTGGAATATATTATTAGTGAAAAACTACCGATTGGAGCACAGAAGAATAATGTTGTCTGTTATAACTGCTCTTTTATAAAACTAGTTTGTTTACATTCGAATCAAAAATTAATTAATTAATTATTATTGAAGTTCTTGCCTTTTCTTTTGAAGCGAAAATGACAATCCAAGTAGAAATCACTGGTCTCGAAATCAACAGAGTTGTTGCTCAAGGCTCTATACTTGGACATATTCTTTTCTGTCTCTATATCAATGACCTTCCCGATGTCAATAGTCAAGTAATGATGATTTACAGCTTTATAGCAGTTGTAACAACGCCAATAATTCTGCTTGTGGGTATAAAATTAACTGAGGCTTTAGCAAAATTTATGAATGGAAATTGACTTTCAATTAAGTATTCCAAAGTTCCAAATGTTTACAATATTTGTGATTGTGTACAAATAGTACGATATTAATTAAAAGGTACCGAAATATTATTATACTACATATTATTGTTATGAATTTGATTTGATGTACATACATCATAACTGTTATTATTAGTTTTACATATTACAGTATTTACATACATATTTTACATACTTATGTACATAAATTGATATACTTAGTTTACTTACTTGTACTTTGTACTTATATACATACATACATATGCTTGATATTAACAGATCTTTCCTGTTTATTGCACTGGCTAATCTTTGCTGAATTCGCAAACTCTCCAAAGCAGTGGTGCCCAGGCCCTATGCTCTTCATGCTCATTTGTTTTTGTAATACTCTTAGCTATAGGCTGTGTGTTTTAATATACTCATACAGCAGTCAGCAACCTCAATGCGAAATACACAAACAACTTTGTCTTCTTAGTTTTTTTGTCGTTCTTCACTGCATACACGCAAGAGCAAAGCAACAACACTTTCGTATGCTTTGCTGGTAAACATTGACGACAGCGATCATCAATGTACATTTTGTTTTTGTTTAACGTATGATATGAAATAAATATATGAAATATATTTTTTGTGTTTTCTTTGCATGTATTTGTTTTTACAACAAAAAATTTTGAATAAAAATTTGTTTTTCTTTAAATGCATTGGTGTTTGCTCTTCCATAAGGAGCTTGTGGGCACTGCGGACTTAAACGTTTCAAAATCAAAAAAGTACCAACGAAAGGGCTTTTGTTCCCCATTGCAGTCTACAAATGTCACGTAACCTCGTAATGAAATTCTATTTTCTGCAGGTTGCTACGTTACGGCAACATTTTATTTCAGTCAAGTAAGTATTTTCACAGCTTTTCCATATAACAGAAGCAATCAGCTGACACATCAACATTTACATTTCTAGAGTCGGTCGGTCGGCTAAATCAGCCATAAAATTTAGCTCGTTTCTGTATTTTTCGCATCGTTAAGTTATCCCCATGAAACGAGTGAATTGCAACAAAACCAGTGTAAAGTGAAACCAAAAATGTTTTTTCTCACACAAGTGTTTCTGTATATATACTTTGCGAGAATGATCTGTTATTTTAATAATTTTCCAGCAATTATTGGAAGTATGTGAGAAAAAGTGGAAAGTTTTTGCGGAAAGTTTCTTACAAGAAGTGTCAAAATAACTCGCATTTCAAATTGCTGCGAGAAAATCAAAATTTAAATATAGATAATTTTTACTTCGTATGTATAAATTTGGAAGAGAAATCAAGAGAAAATGTACATATGTATGTTCATATGTATGTAGCAAAAATTTTATATAAACACACGAAAGTGTTTGTAAATAATTTTTTTAGTTTGAAACTAGCACTGCACAATACATTTGGGTTTTTATTTAAATAAAAAAAATATATATAAAGAACAATTGTTGTTTTTTAATTTAAAATTGTTCAGCCTTTTATTTTTTTGCTTTTCGTATAATAAATTTCCCTCGTTGACATTTCACACTTAATTACTGGAAATATTCCAAATACATAAATACTTTTTTCTCTCAAATCGAGAGACGATGGAATTTTTTGTTATACTTCATGTGAGAAATGCAGAAACGAGGTACTGATTTACATAAATCTGTAACAGGTAAAAGTTTAACATAAAGTTTCAAATAATACTCTGTTAAAATACTCTATAGTTTTCTTTATGTACTGTACTGTATAAATCCAATCATCGAAGAAGATGTATCGGCTGTTTGAGAACCTATTGTATTAATAAGACAGAAATATTGTTGGAATACAATCTTATTATTATTTGGTAGATAATTTGTTGGCATTCAATTTTTAAATATGATTTCCGATACATGATCGCCTCGCCTAAGAGTTGCATGATTCATTCGATCAGTTCAATTTCGGACTACTTTTTCCAACAAATTTGGCCGTATGGCGCCAACGTTGTCTTGAATATTGGCTTCCAATGCTTCAAGAGTTCTGCGTTATCTTCATTGCCATATACATATAAAGTAATTCAGAGGCATTAAGAACAATCTGACCAGTGAATAGGAATACTTCTAAAATAAATTGTCACCAAGCGATTTTGCAATAAAACAATTGTGAAGTGCTCTGTATTCCACGTTGCATCGTCTTATTATAATAAATGTCGCTAATTTTTGGCTTATTAAATTTCGGAGACTAAAATTATGTCAGCATGCCACGAGAGCGCTCGCCATTCTCAGTAACGGCAGCTCCTTGCTAATATTGAAAGGAATATGGACCGATGATTGCGCTAGTTTATATAAAACTACTGAACATAGGCTTAAAAAAATAAAAAAAATTTTATATACATACATACATACTGAATAACACTGTATTGCGTTTAATACTTATTTTCGAAATTCTTTATTGGCAACACAGCCAAATACATACATACAAATAGTACAGTAATCTTACCTGAAATTTAATAGTATGTTCACCTTCTTGAACAAATTCCATTTTAGAATTATTTCGTATAATAAACAAAACGGAAACTATAACATAATCGAGAAACAGAAAGAAGCAACACGTAACTATTTCCAAACAGAATTGTAACAAGTAAAATGTAACAGCTTGTGACTCTTCATGTGTACGATGCCATGAATCCTCTACATCAACTAGGTTTCGTTTTTCATACTATAAAAAAGCATGCCAAAAAATGTATATATGTAAGTATTTATGTATACATACTTATGTAAGCGGAGTTCATGGTTTTATTCAAATGGTCTTGTGGAAGTGCAAATGCAAAATGGTGTAGTAAATTTTTATTCTACACTAACAAAATACAGAGAAATGCACGTGTTATATCTTTGCAAATAAGCAACACTAACAACCAATACCTTATGGCGTTTTCTTTTCTGACAAAAGTGTTGCATTTATGCTACATTATTTCATTTTCGTGATCCATTCTAAAAAATATGTAACATATTTAAAAGCGATTTCGTTTCTTTCTTGCACCAATAATTGGCAAAATATGCAATAGATTTTGCCCTCTACTATCAAGTCGGTGTGAGATACTGCCCATTTTTACAACTTTGTTAAGTACCTTTTTATACAAGTAAGAACTTTTATTCTTGTCATTCTATTTGCTTAAGCGAAAAAACTTATAATTAAAAAGATAATTAATTAAATAATGTTAATTAATCTTAAGCCTCAAATATTTTGTACCATTGTTTTTTTTTTTTTTTTTTTTGATAATTTTATTATTTATTAAATCTTTAATTATTAATTAAATTATCAATAAGTTTTTCAAATCTTAAATCTAAAAAATATTAAATATAGGTTTAGCCAATGCTAAACAAAATTTTTAATTCCAACGGTTAATTTATGTTGTTTTACATCTCTCGTGTACGGCTGAGAAAAAGAGTATCCCTTCTTTTCAGCCGGGTGTGGCCTCTATAATGTAGAATATTGCGCGCAAGTGGATTTGGGTGCAACTCAAGTTTTTTTATATATTTTTTCGCGTGTTTTGAAAATATTGTCTTCACCAACGGAACGTCTAGGTCTTTATGAATTCGATGGTTTCTGACATACCAGGGGGCTGCTGTTATTGTACGTAGAATTTTATTTTGTCGCCTTTGAATTCTTTCGACATTCGATGCTGAGGCAGTGCCCCATAATTGGATTCCATAGGCTCATATTGGTTTCAGGATCGCGTTGTATAACAAAAGTTTACAGTCAAGACTTAATATAGAATTTCTTCCAATAAGCCAATTCATTTGGGCTGCTTTTAATTTCATTTGTATTAACTTTGCGTCTATATGCGATTTCCATGTTAAACGACGATCAAGATGAACGCCTAGATATTTGACAACAGTGTGTTGCGGTATGGTCTCGGTGTTAATTTTTATAGGCGGGCAGGTTTCCTTGCGCAACGTAAAAGTTACGTGCACACATTTCTGCTCGTTAACTTTAATACGCCATTGTTTGAGCCAATTTTGCAATTTGGATATATACCCTTGTATATTGTGGGAAGCTTCTACAGGATTTTCGTGAACGCTTAGAAAAGCTGTATCGTCAGCAAATGTTGACGTGTGAATGTTACTGCTTAACGGTAAGTCAGAGGCATATATTAAATAAAGTAATGGACCGAAGATACTGCCTTGGGGAACTCCGGCTTCGATCGACTGCGGTGGGCTTAAAAAATTGCCTTCTCTAACTACAAATTTTCGTTCAATTAGGTAGCTTATTAAAAGCCTAACAATATTTGCGGGTAGATTTTGCGTTAATTTATGTTTAAGACCTTCGTGCCATACTTTATCGAAAGCTTGAGAAACATCTATAAAGAGCGCAGAGCAATATTTCTTCTTTTCGAAAGTGTCTCTGATAACATTCACAAGTCTGTGAGTTTGTTCAATTGTGCTATGTTGTCTGCGAAAACCGAATTGATGATCTGGAATGCATCCACTTCTAGTCACTATAGGCATCAGCTTGCTCATATACAGCTTTTCAAATAGTTTTGAAATGTTGGGCAATAAACTAATAGGACGATAGGATTCAACCTTCGTATGATCCTTGCCGGGCTTTGGTATCATAATAATCATCGAAACCTTCCATTCTGCAGGATAGTATTGCAGCCGTAGAATACTATTAAAAATGAATAGTATAATTCTTTTTGCAATATAAGGCAGTTGTTGAAGCATTTTGTTGCTTATTTTGTCGACACCTGGGGCATTTTTGGTGTTAAGACTAGTAATGGCCTTTTCAATCTCCACAATGCTAAATCTTAGTGGTATTTCTGGTAAAGAGACGACTGGTGGCAGTTCCACAATATCAGCAGAAATATTCGGGGTAAATACTTTTTCTAGGTGCTTGACAAATAGATCACCTTTTTCAGCATCAGTTCTTGCCCAGTCACCATTAGAGGCTCGTAATGGTGGTTTGCAAATCACTGGCCTTTTAAGTCCTCTGGCTACACGCCACAGCGAATAATCTGTACCATTGTGGCAATAAAAAATGTACCACTTTTTAAAGGTAGGTGCAAACTGTAAAAAGTGTTACACAATGAAAGGGCAACATTTTTGTTCAGAAAAGAAAACACCATTATAAGTATGTATTTACACTACTTATGCAACACTTAATTGCAAAACGACAGCTGATACGCAGTTTGCTAAGCCCATTTTGCTTATTCAAATTTTAATAATTTTATTCAAAATTATAAAACAAAAATATTTCAAGCAAAAGGAAATTAACCAGACAAACAAAAATTAATGAAATAAAAAAATTTAATAACAAAAAGTAGAAATTAACAAAACACAAAACATCGAAAATCAAATTATTCAATTATTCAAATTTACGTAAATATATGTATGTATTATTTAAAATGATGACTAACTAACAAATTATTCCTTATTTTTATAATAAAAATCAGAATTATTTGATTAGGCAAATTTTTTGATACTTGAGTAATTTCTCAGACATATTTTTAGGTCAAAACTTCAGTGGAATTTTTTTTTTTTTTTATTTATCAATCAGCTGTGAATTTTGGGTTTTGCAACAAACATTGCAACCTAACCCAAAGATATCATTCACAATTGACAGAATAAATTTGCAAACTCAAATGCACAAGATTGTGAATACGGCTTACATATGTGTTTTTTGGATTTGATAAAATGCAACTACATTTACACTTTCGCAAGACCATTTACATATAAAACTGAACTCCGCGATAGTTAAATTTTGATTTCATAAGTGCACCTTCTTGAGTGGCATCAATGATAGTTTGTTCTGCGATTGCCGTCTTCGATCCACATGCTTGAAATAATCGGTCACATAAATGTTGTCATGGCATATATCTTCCTTGTACATCTTGTGATATTTAACACAAACTATTATTAATAACATAAATTATAAAAATTATTTTAATACATTTTTTATTGTTTAAAATATATGTATGTACATCCATACAAAGTCAGTTTTTTAACTGTATGTATGGGTGTATGTAGAAATGTATTATTTTATATACATATGTATGTACATATTTAAATTTTTTATTAATATACATACATATGTATGTAGATATTTTATATAGGCTAAAGATCGAAATGTAATAACTGTGCTCTGCAACAAATCATTTTTTGGCTCTCCTTTAAATAGAACTATGTGGACTATATGGATTTTAACAAAATTATATATAATTTAGTTTAAATTAGTTTTTTCTATTCAAAAATTTAAGAGGGGAAAAATTTGTTTTTTTCGTTTATATTTTCAGTTTCGTTTTCATGCCAAACAAGCTGCTCTTAATGCTTCTTCAATTCAACCAAATCAACAAGCGAGATTTAACATGATTTTTTGTGCAGATATAGAAAGGCTATTGACTGAAAAACGGAGAGCTCGACGAGAATGGCAACGATACAGATCGCCTCAGCTAAAATTAAGGCTTAAGGAGTGTACCAAGCAGCTTAGAAAAGTTTTGCAAACACAAAAAACAGCTTCGCTGCAAAAATTTCTGCAAGAACTCGATGCAACACCATCAACAGATTATTCGCTGTGGCGTGCAGCCAGAGGACTTAAAAGGCCGGTGATATGTAAACCTCCATTACGAGCTTCAAATGGTGACTGGGCAAGAACTGATGCTGAAAAAGGTGCTCTTTTTGTTAAACACTTAGAAAAGGTATTTACTCCAAATATTTCTGCTGATATTACTGAACTGCCGCCAGTCGTCGCTTTACCAGAAATTCCGCTAAGATTTAATATTGTGGATATTCAAAAGGCTATTACAAGTCTAAACTCAAAAAAAGCCCCAGGTATTGATAGAATAAGCAACAAAATGCTTCAACAACTGCCTTATATTGCAAAAAGAATTATACTATTCATCTTTAATAGTATTTTACGACTGCAATACTATCCGGCAGAATGGAAGGTTTCGATGATTACTATGATACCAAAGCCCGGTAAGGATCATACAAAGGTTGAATCCGATCGGCCTATCAGTCTATTGTCCAATATGTCGAAACTTTTTAAAAAACTGTACATGAGCAAGCTGACTCCTATAGTAACTAGCAGTGCATGTATTCCAGATCATCAATTCGGTTTTCGCAGTCAGCATAACACTATTGAACAAACTCACAGACTTGTGAATGTCATTAGAGAAACTTTTGAAAAAAAGAAATATTGTTCAGCGCTTTTTATTGATGTCGCACAGGCCTTTGATAAAGTATGGCACGAAGGTCTTGTCCACAAATTAATACAAAATCTACCCGCAAACATCGTCAGGCTCTTAAAAAGCTATCTAGAGGAACGATAATTTGTAGTTAAGGAAGGCAATTTTTTAAGCCCCCCGCAGTCGATTGAAGCCGGAGTCCCTCAAGGCAGTATCTTCGGTCCTTTACTTTATTTAATATATGCCTCTGACTTACCGTTAAGAAGTATCATTCACACGTCAACATTTGCTGATGATACGGCTTTTCTAAGCGTTCATGAAAATCCTGTAGAAGCTTCCCGGAATCTACAAGGGTACATCTCAAAATTGGAAACATGGCTAAAACAATGGCGGATAAAAGTGAATGAGCAGAAATATGTACACGTTACTTTTACTTTACGCAGGGAAACACACTGTAGTAAAATATCTAGGCGTTCATCTTGATCGTCGTTTAACATGGAAATCGCATATAGACGCAAAGTTGACACAAATGAAATTAAAAGCAGCCCAAATGAATTGGCTTATTGGAAGAAATTCTATATTAAGTCTTGACTGTAAACTTTTGTTATACAACGCGATCCTGAAACCAATATGGGCCTATGGAATCCAGTTATGGGGCACTGCCTCAGCATCAAGTGTAGAAAAAATTCAAAGGCGACAAAACAAATTCTACGTACAATTACTGCAGCCCCCTGGTATATCCGAAATCAGCGAATTCACAAAGATCTTGATGTTCCGTTGGTGAAGACAGTATTTTCAAAACACGCTAAAAAATATATTGAAAAACTAGTATTGCACCCAAATCCACTTGCGCGCAACATTCTAAATTATAGAGGCCACACCCGGCTGAGAAGGAGGGATACTCTTTCTCTCAGCCGTACACGAGAGATGTAAAACATCAAAAATCAACAGTTGGAATTAAAAATTTTGTTTAGCACTGGCTAAACATATATTTATGTATTTTTAGATTTAAGATTTGAAAAACTTATTGATGTTTCAATTTATAATTGAAGATTCAATAAATAATAAAACTACCACAAAAAAAAAAAAAAATATTTTCAGTTTAAAAATGCAAAAAAAAAAAAGAAATTATTTTGAATTTTTCACATTTTCTCAGAGCTAAATATCTCAAGAATAAAATAAGGTATCGTAGGATTGATTATTATTTTAGTATTGAATTTGTTTATTAAATTAAATTTATTTCGCCTATTTTCTTCGACCTTCTTTATTAATTATGTATATCTATTTTATTCGAGCTTGAGGTCTTGTATTTTTTTACATAAAATTTATTATATATTTATCCAATATTTCGCCACTTCGTTGTGAGGCTTCTTCAGGGAATGTTTTTTAATAAATTATTAATTAAAAATAATAACAATGAAAAAATTCAAAATTACATTAAAAGCTTTTTTTTTAAATATAAATATTGTCAAAAAGAAAAATTGAACAATTTTCAAATACACAACAGCAAAAACAAAAAACAAAATAGATAGTATTTTATAACTCAATTTTTGTTTTTGTTCTTATATAACAAATACCTATATGTTTGTGTTACACTAGCTGTGTCTGCCCTAAAATTTATTCTCTTATTTGTAGGTACATTTATAATATGCAACATTTCTAGCATACAACGTCTTTTATAGTTATTTTCTCTACTTAAAATTGTTACATTATTAAAATCAGGGTTATGATTAGAGTTAAAACAATGATTTGATAGAGCTGTTTTTTGTGAAACTAGTAGCGAAAATAGTAGCGAAAATTGTGATATGGTATATGTAGCAACAACTAAAAATAAATTGAATATTAGAATGAGTGGACATAGATCAGATCAAAAATACAGGAATACAGTAGTTTCACAAAAAACAGGTCTATCAAATCATTGTTTTAACTCTAATCATAACCCTGATTTTAATAATGTAACAATTTGTTTAAGAAATCTGACGATGCCTGATCATCATTATGAAATACTATATCCCCTCTCTCCATAGACCATTTCTGCTGGTGTTGACTTTAGGTCTTCTTTGAAAATTGATCTAAAACCCATGAGAGCCATTGGAAGTATATCGAACCAATTTGTTGCTTGATTACTGGCTAAAATAGTTGTTTTTAATTGACGGTGAAATCTATCAACCATACCGTTTGCTTGCGGGTGATATGAACAAGTAGTTATTTTGGGGTTCCTAAGGTTGTGGAAAGTTCTGTGAATAATTTAGACGTAAATTGTGTTCCCTGATCACTAGTTATCTTCAAAGGTGTCCAAACAAGTTTGAACACCTCCATTTACTATTATTATTATTATTATCATCATCATCATCATCATCATCATCATCATCATCATCATCATCATCATCATCATCATCATCATCATCATCATCATCATCATCATCATCATCATCATCATCATCATCATCATCATCATCATCATCATCATCATCATCATCATCATCATCATCATCATCATCATCATCATCATCATCATCATTATTATTATTATTATTATTATTATTATTATTATTATTATTATTATTATTATTATTATTATTATTATTATTATTATTAAATTTATACTTACCAAATTTATACTTACCTTACCTTATATTTATACTGACCTAATGCTATGAAATACCTAAAAACTTACCTTAATATCAACTGAATTAATCGCTAAAAACATACCGGTATGTTGTACATTCCGAGTGAAATTTTCACTTCTGAATTGTCAAAGGATTGTTGCTGTAAATTTTTATTTTTACCAACAACGCTTTGAACAATATAGAAGTGAAAATTTCACTCGGAATGTACAACATACCGGATAGTATAGATTTAAATTGTATGCAAATTTAGTACTTATGAATCGTTCCCAATGTAAATTTAACATCGGTGCTTCCCAAAGGGAAAACCGAATATGTTCAGCTAGATCCATAAAAATTGTAACCCTACAGTTGTAATACCTACATTTATAACCCAGAACTCCATAATTGTAATTTTTTCAACTAGATTTAAATAATACACCTTGAAGAAAAAAATCATTTTCATATTTTCTTTTCTTTCACATTATTATAATCAAGATATTTGTGATTATAATAATCGAAATTAATAATCAACCAAATTATTACAAAAGGAATTCCAAACCTGCCTACATAATTATCTAAAAATATTTTAGCTATTCTTGTAGCAGAAATGTAAGTCAATGAATAGGCTTCAGGCCATCTGGTAAATCTATCAATGATTGTTGGTATATATCTTTGTCCTCTAGATGGAGGCAATGGGCCCACTACATCATTATGAATGTGCTCAAACGTACCATTCTGTATTTCTATTTCCTGAACAGTCAATTTTGTATGCCGTGTTATCTTAGATTTCTGACAACTCAAACATTCTTTCGCCCATTTATTAATTTCTTTACTCATTCTAAGCCAATAATCATACATGGGAGTAATTAAATAAATTGACTGACATTGTAAATGTTTAAAATAATGCCAATGAAAATTCAATGCCAATGAAAAAGTCTTATGTGTGCCAGTAATAACGATGAGTAATCCTTTTCCTTGTTGCTTTTACACCTGGATAACATATTCAGTGCAATTTCTTAGAATATTGTCTTTCCTAACTTCTTCGAAAGAAAAGGCCGTGTAATTTTTAAAGAAACTTCACACCATAATGCAATATTGAAGTAAAGAATTTTGTATTAATTTCATATTAAGAGATTTGGATTCAACTTTTAATATATCTTCTAATTCGGGATCAACCTGTTGCTCTTTAAATACCGTCTTAACATTCAATTCTGTATTTGTTAATGAGTTCATTTCAAAAGCCCTAGATAATGTATCAGCCACTAAATTCGTTTCTCCGATTATATGCTGAATATCACATGTGAATCCTGAAATATACTCAAGATGTCTTGTTTGTCTAGGACTCCTATCTGTCCTATCTGTGCAAATATTAAAGGTTTGTGATCTGTGTAAATTGTGAATGATCTTCCTTCTAACATATGTCGGAAATGTCTGATGTTGAGATACACAGCCAACACTTCTCTGTCAAAAGTACTATACCTGTAGCTCGTTTCTGTATTTCTCGCATCGTAAAGTTATCCGCATGAAACGAGTGAATTGCAACAAAAACAGTGTAAAATTAAACAAAATATGGTTTTTCCAACACAAGTGTATCTGTATATGTACTTTGCGAGAATGATCTGTCATTTTAATAATTTTCCAGCAATTATTGGAAGTATGTGAGAAAAGGTGTTTCTGTAACAACATTTTGCGGAAAGTTTCTCACAAGAAGTGTCAAAATAACTCACATTTCAAATTGGTGCGAGAAAATCAAAATTTAAATAAATATAAATATACATATGAAAAGTAAATCTTCTAATATATAAAATTCTCGTGTCACGATGTTTGTTATCGAACTCCTCCGAAACGGCTGGACTGATTTTAATGAAATTTTTTATGCATATTTGGTAGGTATGCGAATAGGTTCTAAGGTATATTTTAAATAGCTAGTTGCACGAGGGGGGGAGGGAGGGGGCAATTTCTGTATTTACTATACTATTAACCCAATAGATGGGTTATGTCCGCCTCATAATTATTTTTGTTGTTGAATGACAGATGGCTCTATGTCCGCCTCATGTTCGTATTTCAAACAGAACAAAATTATTGTTTGGTATTTTTTTCATCAGCGGTCATCGTCACACACTTAAGACATTTTCTATTTTTTATATATCACCCAAAATATGCACTAGAAATATTTTGTATGGCAAAACAACGTTTGGCGGGTCATCTAGTATAATATAAATATATTTTAATTCGTATGTATAAATGTGGAACAGAAATCAACAGATAATGTACATATGTATGTATGTACTTAATGTGTACATATATATATACATATTATGTATGTAGCAAAAATTTTAAATAAACACAAGAATATGTTTTTAAATAATTTTTTTAGTTTATATGAAAACTAGCACTGCTTTATACATTTGGGTTTTTATTTAAATAAAAAAAAAATTATAAAGAACAATTGTTGTTTTGTAATTTAAAATTTGTCAGCCTTTCATTGTTTTGCTCGTTGACGTTTCTTTTACATTTGACACTTAATTTTTGGAAACATTCCAGTAAGAACAAAATCAGCGCAGCCTGTTTTCGCATGCAAATACAGAAACACTTTTTCTCACAAATAGAGAAACGATGGAATTTTTTGTTTCACACTTCATGTGAGAAATTTTACGATGCGAGAAATACAGAAACGAGGTACTGGATTTGGATTTAGATAATTTTTTCGAAAAAAAAGCTAGAGGTTCTTTTTTATTACGATTTAAATACCTCTAAAATACCTCCTAGAGCAATATTAATATTAACTTTGCCTTAGAGCCAAAGTGATTTAATAACACACATTTAGAAAAATTTTCCTTAATCTTGCAAAATGCTATCTCAGTTTCATTATTCCAATCTAACATTTTATACTTTTTCTTTAATGATTGTGTTATCATTTTAGGAATGTGACTTGAAAGCTCCACTAGATTTGGAATATACCTATGATAATAGTTTATCATGCCAATAAATTTCTGCATATGTTTGACTGATTTGGGTTTTTCAAAATTACGTATAGCTAAAACCTTATCTTCTGACGGTATAATACCTTTTTCAGAAATGTTGTTACTTAGAAAATCTATGTTATCAACTCCGAATGTGCACTTTCCCGGTTTGATATTGAGACCATATTTTTCTAATCCCTCGAAAATTATTCTTAAATGATCAATACGTTCTGCCTCGTTTTCACTAGCAATTAGTACATCGTCTATATACACAAAAGTAAACTCTATACCGTCGAATAATTCATTAATAAATCTTTGAAAAGTCTGTGCTGAGTTTCTCAAACCGAAAGGCATACGTATGAATTCAAACATTCCAAACGGGGTTGAAATAGCTGTTTTATAAATGTCTTCCTCTGCCATAGGAATCTGGTGATAAGCTCGAATTAAATCTAACTTTGAAAATATTCTTTTATTCTTCATATTAAGATTAAAATCATATTTATGTGGTAACGGGTATCTGGAATTGGAAGGTCTAAAAATTCCAGACTTTGTATTTAATTGGATCTAATCGTCGAGGTATAAAAAAAGGTAAGGTGCCATTAGTTATTAGCCTATGAACTGTCGAATGTTTAATTGGTTTGGAGTAGTCAGGTTCTGCAATCAAAGAGGAATACTCCCAATAAACTCGTATATTTATTATCAACAGCAAATACTTTTGGTAAAGAGATGTTACAATAATGCGAAATAGTATTTATCGCCAAGTTCGTAAGAGGATCAATCAACGATCTATTTTTAATGTCTATTAAAAGTCCATATTTTTGTAGGAAATCGGCACCAATAATAGGTTTTTCTATATTGGCAATGAAAAAAATTAATGGAAATTCACGTCGTAATCCTAAGTCGACCAACTTATTTCCAAAAGTAGAAATTGATGTTCCATTTGCTGCTGTCAAACATATATCTGTCGTTCGATTGCCCTTTTTATATTTTAAAGAAGGTAGGACAGATATGTCAGCTCCACTATCAATAAAAAATTTAAGTCTTTTATATTAGTCTTATCGAAAATGAATAAGCGACGTGTTGAAAAATATAAACTACCATTGCCTGTCGCCTGGGCAATATTTTTATGCAGTTTTCCGTCTTATCCTGTTTTAAATAGGAACAAGGCTCTTCGCAATTCCTTGCCCTGCTTCCGTAGCGGTAGTGATACCTACACAACCATTCTCATTTCTTCTATTCCGAGATCTAGACCTCTTTCTATCAAATTTCCTGAAATTAGATTGGTATAGTGTTCCTCCCATATGTGTTTTAATTGACCAGGCTTCCAGCGATAAATTTTTAAACTGTTCGATTGTATTAGATGTCGTTTCTGTAAATGTTTCTAATACTTTCGTTAAAACCTGATTTTGTGTTTACGAGCCAAATTAATAATTTCATTACTATCGGATAAACTAGAACTCGTTATCGCGATATTTAAGCTTTTTGGTAATTTTCTCAGCCAAATTTTTCTTGAAACTTCCTGACTAAAATTTGAACCAGCTAGTAATGCTAAAGACCGATATAATACCGATGGCTTCTGATCTTCTATTACCGAGACGGATAGAATTTGGTACAGTTTCTTATTTTCACTCATAGACAGTCATTATATTAATACGTTTTTAAGATGTTCGTACGAGCTTTCCGAAGGGTGGTTTTGAATAACATCAAGTACAGTAATTATAACATCTTGTGGTAAAGCTGTAATAATGTATTCGTACTTGGTTCTACCCTGCGTAATTCCTCTTGT
This sequence comes from Lypha dubia, assembly GCA_947311025.1. Classification (NCBI taxonomy): domain Eukaryota; kingdom Metazoa; phylum Arthropoda; class Insecta; order Diptera; family Tachinidae; genus Lypha; species Lypha dubia. The sequence goes on from OX371260.1 coordinate 75,869,672, forward strand.
AGAAAATTGCATTTCTGCATGAATGAACCATGCCTCTGGGCAGCTGGTCTAGAACTGAGGTAATTTAATAGAAGTTGCAGAAATATTTGAAAGGGAGTTATAAACAGATGTCAGCGGACGACTTTGAGACTGAGTTAATCACCCTTATTCTATTACGCGTCGGTAACAACGATGGCAATTTTAAGGCAACATCAATATAACACAACATCAGCATAGTCAAGGTCATCCAATCTACCTTGTAACCCAAAGGTTATGCCACGATCACCTCTCATTGATTGCGTCATAACAACATCCAAAACGATATTAAAAAGAAGCGGGGAGAGCACACATCCTTGTCTCACTCCTTTACCGACCGGAAATTTGTTACTTACAAGCCCCTCGTGTAAAACACGGCAAGATGCGTCATCATATAAGCACTTAATAAGTTCTATCAGAGTGTCTGGAACTCCTTTGCATTTAAGAGCGCCCCATATAGCCTGTTGTTGCAACGTGTCGAACGCTCGTTCAAAATCAATGAATAGTTGATATAATGGGGATCTCCATTCAACCGATTGCTCTACTATAACTCTCAGGCTGCTAACCTGGTCGATACAGGATTTACCTTTCCTAAACCCTGCCTGTTCATTACGCAACCATACCCTCGGGATTAATATTTCAAAACACAAAGTGTAAATGCAAACATACAGTAAATATGCCAATGCACTTTAAACAGTACAATGAGCAATATTTCAAGTAACAGATTGAATGAAGGATAGAAAATAATTTAAAATAAGAAATTGAGTGAAAATTGGGTTAAAACACTGACCAATCAAAATCTAGTGTTTTGACTCAATAAACCTCATCGTAGGTTAGAGAGGATAGGATAGAACATAGAATTAAGAATTGTAAATAGTATAAATAAGAAACATTTCTCAAATAAAGATCAGAATACTTTTTAGTTTGAATGAATTAATTGGTTTTTCTCAACATTCTACCCGAGCACTCAAAAGGTGCTTAGAAGAATTAAAACGTGTTGCAGCTAGAAGCAACATGCAAAAAATCTAGCAAGGATTAAAAAATAAAAACATCATATGGCGATCCTGCCAATTTCGAAATCTGACAGAATTTTCTGAATAATTTTTTTTTTACAATTTCGAAGTCTGACAAAAATTTTCTGAATAATTTAGAATTCTACAAAAATTTTTTTTATATTTTAAAATTTCTTTTGATGTCGCTCGAAACAACTCCATCTCAAGAGGAGATAGACGAAATTTTTTCTAAATATTGTGTGGAACAGTACATACCGGGAGGAATTACGGAAGACTACCCCAAATACACTCCAACACCGAAAAATTACGGCCCTAAGCCGATAACCATAGAGGAGTATAAAAAAAGAACGTCATCAAAACCAGCACAACAAGAAATAGACATCCCAAAGAAAACTAAAATAGGTGGAAAAAAGCTGCGCTTAAAGAACGAAAAAATGGACATCCGACTCCTAATGGGCATAGTTTCTGGCGAGGAGAAGCGACAACTCTATAAGAAACTCCGCCAAATTGAATGATGGGTACACCAAAGTCCAAAGAAAAAGAGACAATAACCATTAACAAGATCATCAACGGTGGTAATATAAGCAACAACCAAGACATGGAGCTAGGCAGTTCTATTAGAGTCGATACTTTTATTTTACTTTGTATATTGGTTATGATTTATTTAATTTATAGAATTAACAAATACTTTAAGGACTACGTCCAAAAGAAATCGGTTGTACAAGTCTAAAAAAATAAATGAGTACATAAAATTCATATTTTCAATGGAATCTATCGTTGGTAGGTTAGAAAGAATTATAAGTAATTACAAAAAATCAGGCTCTAGAGGATATTTAGTATCCACTATAAAACTAAAGTTAATAGAAATAGAATTACTGAAAATAGAATTTTCAGATTTAATAGAAAGGAAATTAATTGATACAGATCAAATAGCAAAAAGTAAAAGCATTTTTCAAAAATATTATAACGCTGCAAAAAAACTTTTAGAGGAAGCATTGGAAAACAAAGTAATAGCAGATGACAAATCAAATAACTCAACAAACATGACAACTCAACAATTTAACTTAGAAATTGCTTTAAAGGTAATCCCACAATTCACAGGGAATTACAAAGATCTTAATTCATTCCTTACCAGAATTGATCAACAATGGTTTGGCAGAAGACCAGAAGGCAATATTACTAAATTTCGTATGCAACGTAAAATTGAACAGCATAGTCAGAACATCATTAGGGACATCTGCACCAACAACGTTTCAAGAATTAAAAACACTACTTTCTGGCAGGTATAAGACGACAAAAACAGTTTCACATATACAAGCTACCCTTAGCACTTTTTCACAAAAGAACCTGAATGTGAATACATATCATGAAAAACTTTTAAATTTAATAACCGAACTAAACGAACTCCAAATAACAGAGATACAAAATTGCAATACTACACAGGCTAATACTATCAAACAACTAAATGAAAGTTATGCTTTAAATGTATTTAAAAACGGTTTGATTAGAGAACTTAAACCAAAAATTTTTGCATCTAGACCAAAAAGTCTTAATGAAGCCCTACAGCTAGCCTTAGAATTAGAAAAAGAATTTTCTGGCAACAATGAGCATGTCCTATATTTTTCAAATAATGGGAATAGAAAAGACAACAGAAGAAATACGAACAATACCAATAGGAATAATAACAATAATAGAGGAAATACTTTTTACCCCAAAAATAACCGCTATAGCAATAACACAGCAAATAATAATAATAATAATATTAATAGACCATGTAACAACAATAACGGACAAACGAATGATTACGGTTACAATAACAATACAAACAGGAATTACGGAAGAAACAATTATAATAATTACAACAACAGAACAAATCAGAGAAATATTAATGGCAGTAATAGAGCTAATAATTATAATAGAAGCAACGGTCATAATAACCGTACAGGAAAACTACCAGGTTCCGGATGTGAGTCAAGGAGCTGCACAAACCCACCATCAGGAGGAACAACAAGAAGTTTAAATAATGTTTTTCAGATATCGAATAATTTAACCAATTTTATAAACTTAAACTTAGGCAAAAATGTAGTACTTACATTCTTAATAGACACAGGAGCAGACATATCTTTGTATAAACTAAACAAATTAAAAGAATACTCAATAAATATAAATAGGGAACAATCAAGTAGTTTCACAGGAGTAACATCAGAGAAAATTAAATCTATAGGAACATCAGAACTAGGTTTTGTTATAAATGACATAAGCGAAAAACATACATTTCACATCATAGACGAAAATTTTCCAATACCAACGGACGGAATTTTAGGAAGAGGAAATTCAACCAGGGATATTCGTCAGTAATACAATAGTACCAGGAAATGGAAATCACCATGTCAAAATATTAAACACAACGGATAATGATGTAGTTTTAGAAAACATTAATTTTGAAATAGAACCATTAAAAAATTACATTTTAGTAACCCAAGCATACAGACCAAAGAAAAGAAATGTTAATACAGAAATATTTAAAAAGTTACTTGACATTTTAAAAATTTACGTTAATGACGAAAAAGCGAAAACGGAATTGATAAAAATCTTTGAATATTATCAGGATATTTTTCACTTGGAAGGAGAGACACTAACTTCAAATAATTTTTATACACAGAACTTAAGAGTTTCGGACAATACACCAATATATATTAAAAATTATAGATTACCGCACACACAATATGATGAAATAAATAATCAAGTACAGAAATTGTTAGATGATGATATAATAGAAACGTCAAATAGTGCATACAATTCACCTTTATTGGTAGTACCAAAAAAGAGCGAAAACGGAAAAGAAAAATGGAGACTGGTAGTAAATTTTCGACAACTTAACAAAAAGATAGTGAATGATAAATTTCCATTAACAAGGTTAGAAGATGTTTTAGATCGTCTTGGAAGAGCTAAATATTTTTCCACTTTAGATATGACTAGCTCATTCCATCAAATAAATTTAGACGAAGATTCAAGGAATTTAACTGCATTTTCAACTAGTAATGGTCATTATCAGTTTAAAAGACTACCATTTGGTTTGAAGATTTCATCCAATAGTTTCCGAAAAAATGTTAACAATAGCACTTAGTGGACTAGATTCCAAAGCATTTTTATACGTAGACGATATTATTGTATTTGGTTGTAGTTTAAAACACCACAATGAAAATCTTATTAGAGTATTTGAGCGTTTGTCAAAATACAATTTAAAATTAAATGCATCAAAATGTGTATTTCTAAAATCAGAGGTAATTTATTTAGGACACCAAATAACAAAAGATGGTATACGAACAGATCCTTCAAAACATAGAGCTATTGAGCAATACCCAATTCCAAAAGACAAAGACGAAGTTAAAAGATTTGTAGCATTCTGTAATTATTACAGACGCTTCATAGAAAATTTCGCAGAAATCACAAAATGTCTAAATGATCAAACCAAAAAAGGACAAGAATTTGAATGGACAGAAGAATGTCAACAAGCTTTTAACATACTAAAGACAAAATTAATTAACGCGCCAATATTAAGGTGACTTGAAAATTAAAAAAAATGAATCGCACCCAATCTATAATCTAAAGTACTTGTTACACAGAAGAGTTACAGTTGAGATGCCACATAAAAAAAAATGGACCTATCCAATGCATGAACTGTCAAGAATTTGGCCATACCAAAACTTATTGCAAGTTGCCTACCGTCTGCGTTGTATGTGGTGAGTTGAACAGTACCGCTAACTGTGACAAAATAAAAGGTGATACCAAGGCAAAAAATGCGGCAATTGCAGTGGAAACCACACTGCTAACTATAGAGGCTGCCCTCTTTACTCTTTTTTTTAAATTCGTCGAACAGAAAAACAGATGATACTCCCGATCAGCCCAACACCGCTTTAAACTACCCTCAATTACCTAAACCGTCGTCTAGCCATAATCAATACTCAAATGTTTTAAAGTCTAACACGACTCTTACTCAACAAAAACCTAATAGTCAATTTTCATACGCTAATATTTTAAAGAGTAACCAGACTCCGTCGCAAAAAACTGTACCAGCTAATGAAGAATCAGGGCATAATTTTAGTCGTATTGAAGCCTCGATAGAGATCCTAATACAAAAAGTAAATACATTTACTCTCAACATGTCCTGTATGATGCAGGAAATGTTGAAAATGCAGTCTACCTTGTTGCAGGCTGTATTGAAAAAACCATGAACTTAAGAATCTGTTTTTGGAACGCAAACGGCATCTGCCAACATAAAAATGAAATAGAATATTTTCTTCTGGATAAACAAATCGATGTTATGCTTATCTCAGAAAGTCATTAAACGTCTCGAAGCTATTTTAAAATTAGTAGATATAATTTCTACGATACTAAGGATCCTCGAGGTAGAGCTTGTGGTGGCTCTGGAATCCTAATAAAAACTCGAATAAAACACTACCTGCTAAATGACCTTCGTGAAGAATATCTTCAAGCAACAAATATCTGTATTGAAAATTTTTATCAAAAGCTTGTGATATCATCTGTTTATTCTCCTCCCAGGTTTTCAATTTCAGAGAGTCAATATACCGCATTTTATACAACACTGGGGTCCAGTTTTCTAGCAGCTGGCGACTACAATGCTAAACACACTTTTTTGGGTTCACGTTTAATCAGTCCTAAAGGACGAGTTTTGTTTGAGACAATTTCAAAAATGGGTTTGAATGTAGTTTCAAGTGGTCAGCCAACATATTGGCCAACGGATCGACAAAAAATTCCTGATGTTATCGACTTTGGAATCTCGAAAGGTGTGCCCAGTGAAATGATGGAAGTAGAAGCATCTTTGGATTTTTCTTCAGATCATTCGCCTACTATTATCACTATTTACTCACACACAACCGCAAGACTAACATGTGATTTACCGCTGACATCTGCACGTATTAACTGGCTGAAATACAAAAAATATTTGAGTGCTCATTGCACGGAAAATATGCCATTGAGAACACCTACTGACATAGAAAATTCTATTAGGTTGTTTGAAGCACATGCTAAACAAGCTGCTCTTAATGCTTCTTCAATTCAACCAAAACAACAAGCGAGATTTAACAATATTTTTTGTGCAGATATAGAAAGGCTATTGACCGAAAAACGGAGAGCTCGACGAGAATGGCAACGATACAGATCGCCTCAGCTGAAATTAAGGCTTAAGGAGTGTACCAAGCAGCTTAGAAAAGTTTTGCAAACACAAAAAACAGCTTCGCTGCAAAAATTTCTGCAAGAACTCGATGCAACACCATCAACAGATTATTCGCTGTGGCGTGCAGCCAGAGGACTTAAAAGGCCGGTGATATGTAAACCTCCATTACGAGCTTCAAATGGTGACTGGGCAAGAACTGATGCTGAAAAAGGTGCTCTTTTTGTTAAACACTTAGAAAAAGTATTTACTCCAAATATTTCTGCTGATATTATTGAACTGCCACCAGTCGTCGCTTTACCAGAAATTCCGCTAAGATTTAATATTCTGGAGATTGAAAAGGCTATTACAAGTCTTAACTCAAAAAAAGCCCCAGGTATTGATGAAATAAGTAACAAAATGCTGCAAGAATTGCCTTTCATTGCAAAACGAGTAATACTATTCATCTTTAATAGTATTTTACGACTGCAATACTATCCGGCAGAATGGAAGGTTTTGATGATTACTATGATACCAAAGCCCGGTAAGGATCATACAAAGGTTGAATCCTATCGGCCTATTAGTTTATTGTCCAATATGTCGAAACTTTTTGAAAAACTGTACATGAGCAAGCTGACTCCTATAGTAACTAGCAGTGCATGTATTCCAGATCATCAATTCGGTTTTCGCAGTCAGCATAACACTATTGAACAAACTCACAGACTTGTGAATGTTATAAGAGAAACTTTTGAAAAAAAGAAATATTGTTCAGCGCTTTTTATTGATGTCGCACAGGCCTTTGATAAAGTATGGCACGAAGGTCTTGTCCACAAATTAACACAAAATCTACCCGCAAACATCGTCAGGCTCTTAAAAAGCTATCTAGAGGAACAAAAATTTGTAGTTAAGGAAGGCAATTTTACAAGCCCCCCGCAGTCGATTGAAGCCAGGGACTCCGGCAAGGCAGTATCTTCGGTCCTTTACTTTATTTAATATATGCCTCTGCATATGCTTTTCTAAGCGTTCATGAAAATCCTGTAGAAGCTTCCCGGAATCTACAAGGGTACATCTCAAAATTGGAAACATGGCTAAAACAATGGCGGATAAAAGTGAATGAGCAGAAATGTGTACACGTTACTTTTACTTTACGCAGGGAAACATGCCCGCCTATACAAATCAACACCGAGACTATACTGCAACACACTGTAGTAAAATATCTAGGCGTTCATCTTGATAGGCGTTTAACATGGAAATCGCATATAGACGCAAAGTTGACACAAATGAAATTAAAAGCAGCCCAAATGAATTGGCTTATTGGAAGAAATTCTATATTAAGTCTTGACTGTAAACTTTTGTTATACAACGCGATCCTGAAACCAATATGGGCCTATGGAATCCAGCTATGGGGCACTACCTCAGCATCAAATGTAGAAAAAATTCAAAGGCGACAAAACAAAATTCTACGTACAATTACTGCAGCCCCCTGGTATATCCGAAATCAGCGAATTCACAAAGATCTCGATGTTACGTTGGTGAAGACAGTATTTTCAAAACACGCAAAAAAATATATTGAAAAACTAGTATTGCACCCAAATCCACTTGCGCGCAACATTCTAAATTATAGAGGCCACACCCGGTTGAGAAGGAGGGATACTCTTTCTCTCAGCCGTACACGAGAGATGTAAAACATCAAAAATCAACAGTTGGAATTAAAAATTTTGTTTAGCACTGGCTAAACATATATTTATGTATTTTTAGATTTAAGATTTGAAAAACTTATTGATGTTTCAATATACAATTGAAGATTCAATAAATAATAAAACTACCACAAAAAAAAAAAATATATTAAGATATCCTGACTTTGAACAACCATTTGTTTTGACTACTGATGCATCAAATTATGCATTAGGAGCTATATTATCTCAGGGGAAAATAGGAGAAGATTTACCAATATCTTATGCAAGCAAAACATTAGGGAAACATGATTTAAATAAACCAGTAATTGAGGAAGAACTTCTTGCTATACATTGGGGTATAGAATTCTTTGGACTTTATTTATTTGGTAAAAAATTTATTGCAGTAATAGACCATAGACCACTTGTTTCAATTTTTCTCATAAAAATCCTTCGTCAAAATTAACTCGTATAAGAATAGATTTATCAGACTATGATTTCGAAATTATTTATAAAAAAGGAAAAATAAACACTAACGCAGACGCTTTATCTAGAATAAAATTAGATTCTGATATGTTAAAATATATGATACCTGTAGAAGATGATAATAGTAAACCATCAAGAATCTTAGTAACAACACGTGGAATGAAAGCAAAGGAAATTTCTAACAATGTAATAAATGATGATAGTAACATATCCCAAGGCCAACATAAAAATCGTATGTGGGAATGTACATCTTTACAAGATATAAAGAATATTCGCGAATTAAAATTTAATATTATTCATACCGGTGAAAGAAATATAAAAGATGGACCTAAAGATGGTACCATAGAAACTAAAGATAACAGCTTTGTAATAAATATTAATGAAGATCTAGCAAAATACGTTTTGTCTCTAGAGAAATTGATTATTTATATGTATAAGCAGAATATAAAAAATCTCGCTTTATCATGCGAAGATAACATTTTTGAGCTCATATCAATTGAATATTTAAAGAAAACTTATAATGAGCTATACCAAAGAATATTGAAATCAAATAAATATAGAAATTTCGAACTAAACATTATATTATATAAACCTTTACAATATATTACAAATAAGAAATCACAGATGGATATTATAAAAGAATTCCACAATTCACCATTATCAGGACACTTCGGTATTAGAAAAACAGTACTAAAATTAAAACAACGTTATGTATGGAAAAACATGCGAAAGATGGTTAGAGATTACATTAACAAATGCGACAAATGCCTAAGAAATAAACAGACAAAACATATTAAAGAAAAAATGGTTATAACGGAAACACCTAACACAAGTTTTGAAACAATAGAAATAGATACTGTAGGACCTTTAAGAATATCAAATGGTTACAGATATATACTTACGTTGCAGTGCGAATTAACTATATATGTAATAGCACACCCAATTGAAACGAAAGATGCTAGAAGTATTGCCAAAACATTAGTTGAAGAGTTTATTTTGAAGTATGGATGTTTTAAAATCTTAAAATCTGATAGAGGTACTGAATTTAACAATGAATTGTTAAAAGAAGTTTGCAGTTTACTTAACATAAACCAAAAATTCTCAGCACCATATCACCACCAATCCATAGGTTCTATAGAACGCAATCATCGTGTATTAAATATATATTTATTAAAATTTGTAGATGACTATGAATGGGATAAATGGATACCATACATTTGCTTACAACACGACACCACATGTTAACACTGACTATTCACCTTTTAAATTAATATACGGTAAACTAGAAACATTACCTACAGACAAAATACAAAACACAGATAAATGCTATGACATAAAAAATTACGCTAATGAATTAAAAATCAGATTAAGAAAATCTTTAGAAAATGCTAAAAAATTAACAGAAATAGCAAAACATAAATCAAAAGAAATTTATGATAGAAATATAAATAATAGTATCTTCAATGTAGGAGATTTTGTATTAATAAAACTAGAATCTAAAAAAAAATCAAAGCCCATACAATGGACCATATGAAATAATAAGAAGATTAGGAGTAAATTCTTTATTAAAAGTTGATAACTTGTGTGTACAAGCAAAAGGCATTGCACTTGAAATTATGTCAATGCAAGCGGTTTGACTTATAATATTGCATTCGAAATATTACGAGGGATAATATTTCAAAACACAAAGTGTAAATGCAAACATACAGTAAATATGCCAATGCACTTTAAATAGTACAATGAGCAATATTTCAAGTAAAAGATTGAATGAAGGATAGAAAATAATTTAAAATAAGAAATTGAGTGAAAATTGGGTTAAAACACTGACCAATCAAAATCTAGTGTTTTGACTCAATAAACCTCATCGTAGGTTAGAGAGGATAGTATAGAACATAGAATTAAAGCTGGAGTTACATACCATGCGTCCTACGCGTCACGCGTTCTACGCTTTTTACGCGTTGTACGCGTTATACACCTTTTTGAAATTCAAGTTACATGCAACGCGTTCTATGCGCCAAACTGTTCGTATTGATCAGCTGTTCTTCAAGTAAAGTGAACTTGTTTACTTATACATACATACCAGTTATATAAAGTAAATTGTTTTGGCAAAAATGGACAGTGAAATCGATGTTTTAAAAGAATTAATAGAATTTATTAATTGCTCTTCCATTTCGCACACAATATTTTACACTTGTTTTTAATAAACATGCAATGGAGATGATACAAACAACTTAAAAGTTATCGATAATTAAATGCAAATTTTGTTGATTACATAATTGTAGTAAAATGTGCATTAAAATGCATTTTATTATTGTGTTCAATATTTACAAGCTTAATTACAAAAGATTTTTGTATATTCAGCACTTTTTATGAAAAAAAAATAAACAATTTATCCACGACACAAAAATATTTATCGATAACATTGGAAATTGAATATTATTTATCATCCATAACTAACAAATACAGCTGTGTTTATTTATATGACGCGTCTGACGTGTACAAAAGTAGAAAGTAGATCTACTTTTCGCGTCGCATGCGTCGCGTGAATTACGTTGTCAAAAGAATAAATCTTTTCTTTTTGAGTTCTGATATTCAACTGCACTTTATTGATTCCATATTACTTTTTAAGTACAATTTTTCTTAAAATCTAAAACTTATTTCTATGGTAAAAAAAAATGTTGATCAAACAAAATTGATCGTAAAATTTCTTTATGTCAATTTTGCTTGGTCATTTATTTTTTTTTCTGTTCAACGAGAATTGTAAACACAAATTGGTTTGTGTTTATTGATTCATAACTTTGTATTTCAATTGTCGTTGCCCTTTCTTAAATCGTAAAAATGTATTGAATGAATTTGGGAGAATCAAATTTCAAAAAATATTAATTTAAAAGAGAAAATAAGCATTTTATTTTTACTTGTGTCAAAGATACTCTGAAAGTGTCATTGACTTAATTCGTATTTTGTTTATTGTATTTAGCTATGATTGAGCTAATGTCTACAAGAGGTGGTTGTGGAAGTATATACGTAACTCCTCCCCCTCTAGATAAAGGATTCTCCTGAATTCTTTTATTTTGTGTTTTGCATTTATCATATAATAAAAAAATTAATATTATTATTAGTGGTACAACCACAATCGGTGGTATAATGTAGGATACCATTTTATTGTTATATTTAATTTCTTCTATTTCTTTTAAATTCTGAATAGTTTTTAGTTTTACTTCTTCCATTGTAAGTGTACTGTTAAATGTTATATTTCTGAATTTTGGAAGCATTATTTTATCTAAATACATTTTATTTTGATTTGAAAATTTTTTGTTTGCTATCATTAATGTGCAATTATTGTATTGTATTAGAAAATTTCCATTTAATACATTTTTTGTGTTGTTGTAATTATTCGTAATTGTGTTGTTTTTTGCATTTTTGACTATAATCATTTGGTCATTGATATTTATGATTTCTGTATTATCGTTCTTTACAAGTTTACATGTTTTTGTTATTGTGCAATGTTTTGATATCCTACATTCGTTTATATAACTGCTTTCCTTATATGTAAAGGTTTCATTATTGTATTTGAATGTATTTTCAATTCCTGCTTCTATTTCTTTATTTAAATAGGGTATGGGTATTATAGTTATTATTTGTACATATTGAAATGTTTTGGGTACTTTAATTACAAAAATTAATTCATTGTTTTTTTCGAGAATAGCTGTTCTTAAATATTTAATTTTACTTATATTAATTTCATAATCTTCGATTTCTTGTTTTGTTAAAATGCTAGCGTCACTTATACCATTTTGTGCTGTTGTTATGTAATTTTGTATGTGTTCTATGTGATTTCTTATTGTTGTTAAGATAAGTAAGCTTTCAAGATAAATAGTCCTTTTGATTATGTCTCTTACCGATTTGTGGAGTCCTTCCATGAAAGGCATATTGTTCTTTTGGTTTTGTGTTAGAGTATCTCTTATAAGTAGTATTGTTTTGTTAAGATGATCGTTAATTTTTATTTGTTGGTTTAGGTTTGTTATGCAGTTATGTATGTTAGTGTCGACTGTATTAAAATGATTAGTGATGTCCTCCTGGTCAGTTTTGTCCATAGTGCCGAAGAGATATTTCCATGCATTTCCCACTAAGTTAATCAGTCCACGTTTTTGTCTGTTATTTGGTGTTATTGTTTTTAACTTGCTTAATAATGTATCTATTTCATTTATTATAAATATTTGTTCATTTGTATTCAAAGTATTTAAATCGTTTCTCATTTCTAGAAGAATACCTGTTGTTTCTTTTACATCCATGTAGTGTAAAATTAAATCTGACTCTATTGGTATACTAGAATTACTGTTATTAATCTCTATGTAGCCGTTAGTTTCCATTATTGGTTGAAGCACTACGTTGGCTTGGGTTGGTGCTAATAGCATTATTGTCATTATTATCCACAATGTTGTCTGTAATATTGATCTGTTGTTAATTTTAATTTTCTATAATATTGTTAAATTTGTTGGGTCTTTTTATATTGTCAGTATGTATTCCCTGTAAAGGCATTTTCCTAAATTTTGGTTGTTCCTTGTGTCTTAAATTTTTATAGTTTCTTATAAAACCTTCTTGTCTGGTTTCTGTATAAATTTCCCTATTCTTATTTGCTTTTGTTATTCTTTGTTGTTTAACTTTACATAATCTTTCATAAATTGTTGTGTGGTCAATTGTGTGATTTTGGACTTGTAACGGTGTGCATTTAATTGTGCTGTGATATGTGTCATTGTATATCCTAATTGCTCTTTGTATTTGTTGGGTGATTGGTAGACAATTTTCGAGATTTAAAGTTCTTATTTTTTCAGTAATAGTGTTGTTAAGCCTTTCTATATCGCTGTTACTGTTTGGCTTTGTAATATGGTATTCTATACCTTCTGCTTGCAGAAACTCTTTTACATTTTCGTTATTGAATTCATTATCAAAAACGATCTTATTAACTTTACCTTTGAGTGCTAAAAATTGTTCTAATTGTGCTACTAGTGTTCTGCTGTTTCTGTCTGTGAGAGGAAAACATGTAGCATGTTTTGAAAATTTATCGATAAAAATAATAAATGCACATTTGCTATTAACGTAAGTGTCTACGTGGATAATTTCGTTAATAGTTTTTGGTGTTTCAGTTAAATAAAATTTGTTTCTTATCGGGTTTCTGTCATATTTTCCTCCGGAACAAATATCGCAATTATTTATAACTTTAGCTATCTGTTCTCTGAGGTTAGGATTATATAGCTTTGTTTTTAGTTTTTCAAAGGTTGCCGTTATTCCACAGTGACCGCTTTCGTTTTTGTGAAGTAAAGCAATTTGTGTCCTTAAATTAGCTTCGTCTTCTATGTCCATTGCCAATAGTGAACATTTGACAAATTTTACATCGGTATTTTCGGAGAACTCTTCTTCGATAATTTTTTGAACATTATAGTATTCATGATCGTCAAGGTGAGAATATATACCTACTTTTCCTCTCCCTATTTCTCTTCCAATGATATCCAAAACATTGTTTTGATCGATATCATTTTTATCTATATATATTCTTTTGCAATTAAATATAATTTCAACAGTATTTTGTTTCTCTAGGGTAACAATAATTTGTGTTTTGAACCTATTGACGACTGTGTCCAAAATTGGAATGCTATATCCCAGATCTTCTTCTTGCGAGTGGACTGTTTCTACTTCGACTGACATGCTATTGTTTTCTTCGTTATCTTCGAAAGTTTCTGCTTGAGCATTAATTTCGTCGTTACTTATTCTGCTCAAGAAGTCGGCGACATTGTTGGTTTTCCCTTTTATATATTCAATTAAGAAATCATATTCCCTTAGGCCAATAAGCCATCTTTGAAGTCTTGGATTTATGTCTTTACCTGAATATTTTGTCATCAACCATTTCAGTGGTTGGTGATCACTTTCTAAGTCGAATTGTCTTCCGAAAATGTATGGTCGAAAGTATTTTAATGCCCATACTATTGCCAGCAATTCTTTTTCAATTGTAGCGTAATTAGTTTCATGTTTATTTAGTGTTCTAGAGGCGTATGCAATCGGATGTCCGTCCTGGGACAGAACAGCTCCAATTGCAAAATTACTAGCATCAGTAGTAATTTTGAATTTTTTTGTAAAATTGGGATACCTTAATATGGGGGAATTAGTGACAACATCTTTCAATTTTTCAAATGAAGTTATAAAAGCAGGATCGTTTTCATTAACTTTTTGATCCTTTTCTAGGTATCGGGTCATTGGATATGCAATTTTTGCATAATCTTTAACAAATTTTCTGTAAAATCCCGTCATTCCTTTTTAAGTTTCTAATAATTTCGACTTTAGCATGATTTGGTTTTATTCCGTCCGCTGAGAGAATGTGTCCTAGAAACTGCGTTTCTTTCTTAAGAAAGCCGCATTTGTTAATTTGTATTTTTAATTTTGCATTTTTTAATGCTTTAAATACCAACTTTAAATTGATAATGTGTTCCTTCAGAGAGGTACCGAATACTAATATGTCGTCCATGTAGACGACACATATTTTATTAATGTATTCGTGGAGAACCCTGTTCATCAACCTTTGGAATGTTGGTGGGGCATTCTTCAGACCAAAAGGCATACGGATAAATTCATAATGCCCGAAAGGTGTAGAAAACGCGGTTTTCTTTCTATCCTCTTCTCTAACCATAATTTGGTGGAAGCCCTTAGCTAGATCTAAGGTTGTGAAGTACTGAGCCCTTCCTAATTTATCTAGTAGTGAGTTCAGGTTTGGAATGGGATATTTATCATCCACTGTACATTCGTTTAATTTCCGATAGTCGATAACAATTCTGTACTTCTTTTTCCCTGAATTATCGAGTTTTTTATCGACGATCCACAATGGGCTATTGTATGGTGAGTTACTTTCACGTATTATATTCTGTCTAATCATATCCTTAATCTGTCTTTTAATTTCCTCCTCATGCACCTGAGGATATCTATATATTTCAGAATATAATGGCCTATCCGTTGTGGTTATTATTTCGTGATTAACCATATTGGTGGATGACAAAATATCTCCCTCTCTAAAAAACAAATCTTCGAATTCAGTAAGCAGCCTTAGGGTTGCCTGACGTTCTTTTTCGTTCATATAGGAAAAATCAAAACTATCTTTAATATCAATATTTTCGATGTGTTGTAAACTGCAGACGTTTTGAAAATAAGTAGGGTAATTGTAATCTTCGAAATATAATTTATTATCTAATATTTTTATGTATTTTTGGTCAGTGTTAATTATTGCTTTAAGAGCCTGTAAAAAATTCTGTCCTATTATACCTGAGAAATTTTCATTTGAAAAATTAATAATTTTCCATTGGAGTGTACCATGGCAACCAAATTCTTTTGGGAATGGTGTAGTTACTACATATTTAATCTCATTCGAGCCGTTCAGTGTCTTGAAATATAAGGGTTTCTCAGGTTTAACCTTTATATATTGTTCCGTTAGTATTCCTTCTGAAAGAATACTAGTGGTGGAACCTGTGTCTATAAGACATCTGATTGACTGATTTCCTATGGAAATCGTAACTATTGGTAAGGTGGATTTTGAGGCGACATTAAAAATTTTATTTCCCTTTCTTCATGGGTTTGAGTCTCATTAATTGTTCCTATTTCCATAGGTTCCTGAGTGGGAAAACGGTTTTCGATGCTCATATGACTAGTTCTTGTTTGTTTTGTGTCGTTATCTTCACGGAAATTTTGTCTGTTTTGCCTGTTATTGTATCTATTACTATTTTGGTTGTATTCATTTCTGTTTGAATGATTGTTAGTTTGATTGAATCTATTAGTATTTGTTGTTGTATAATTTTGAGTGTATTCGTTTTTGTTTGGAAATGTGTTATTTGGATTGTATCTATTAGTATAATTTTGAGTGAATTCGTTTTTGTTTGGATATGTGTTATTTTGATTGTATCTATTAATATTTGTTGTTGTATAATTTTGGTGGTTTCTATTAGTATTTGGAGTTTTCCTATGGTTTAGGTGAATAGCCCTGGGGTCATCTAGTGCTTTAATTTGTGAATATCTCATCACAATGTTATTTAGAGTAGCGTTAAGGTCGAAATGTACTCTCATTGGGATATCTATTTTTTCTACAAGTATATTTGCTAAATCTACATCTACTCTATCCGGTCTATAAATATCTGGTTAATCTTCATCAAATAAATACATTTGGCTTAATTCATACTTAGCTTTATCAAAATAATTAAATAATTCTCTTAAATTGCTTACTTTTATGTTTCTGCATCTGTTGAAGACGTCGCTGTACGTTGTTCTTGGCTTGTAGTACTTCAATAGCTTGGCTTTAACTTCATTCCATGTTGTGTTCGGACCCAATTCTCTGATGTAACTTCCGACTTCGCCACTTATTTTCTCGTTGATTATGATCGCCATTATTAAATTCATTAGTTGAAGATTATTCTCTGGGCATAAAGCGAATACTGCTTCCACTGATTTTATAAAGGCATTGACGTCATGGTTGTTGTCCAGAACTTTCAGTTGCCTGAACTGTGTTATAATTTCTTTAGGGGTTAACAGGTATTCATGAACTTCCTGCTGTTGCAACAGTCCCAGTTGTGCTCTCAGCTGATTTATGCCATTTGTGCTTCATTGGCTGGCTGTGCCAAATCTCTGTTTGCATCAAATCTGCTCATTTTTGTAGGCTTTGTTTTTATTATTCACTTGAATTTTCGAACGTTTTTATTCTTTAGAATAAATGTGTTTTCTAACTTTAGTTCGACTTTAAAATTTGTTTTATTAAAACTTCAGTTTTAAATACAGTTTCTTTTGAAAAATTAAACTTTAGCCTAAATCGTTCACTTTGTTTCACTTTATTAAAACTTTAGTTTTAATTAGAGGTTCTCTTTGGTACAAATTCTTAAGAATTTTACCCCTCGACTGCGCCAATTACGTTGTCAAAAGAATAAATCTTTTCTTTTTGAGTTCTGATATTCAACTGCACTTTATTGATTCCATATTACTTTTTAAGTACAATTTTTCTTAAAATCTAAAACTTATTTCTATGGTAAAAAAAAATGTTGATCAAACAAAATTGATCGTAAAATTTCTTTATGTCAATTTTGCTTGGTCATTTATTTTTTTTTCTGTTCAACGAGAATTGTAAACACAAATTGGTTTTTGTTTATTGATTCATAACTTTGTATTTCAATTGTCGTTGCCCTTTCTTAAATCGTAAAAATGTATTGAATGAATTTGGGAGAATCAAATTTCAAAAAATATTAATTTAAAAGAGAAAATAAGCATTTTATTTTTACTTGTGTCAAAGGCACTCTGAAAGTGTCATTGACTTAATTCGTATTTTGTTTATTGTATTTAGCTATGATTGAGCTAATGTCTGCGAGGGGTGGTTGTGGAAGTATATACGTAACTCGTGCGTTCTACGCGTCGTGCTGTGTAACTTATCACATGCAAATGCACTGATTCTACTTTTCTGACAGACGCATGAAACGCGTCGACGCGTATAACGCGTGGTATGTAACTCCAGCTTAAGAATTGTAAATAGTATAAATAAGAAACATTTCTCAAATAAAGATCAGAATACTTTTTAGTTTGAATGAATTAATTGGTTTTTCTCAACATTCTACCCGAGCACTCAAGAGGTGCTTAGAAGAATTAAAACGTGTTGCAGCTAGAAGCAACATTCAAAAAATCTAGCAAGGATTAAAAATAAAAACATCATACAACATCAACATCAATTTCGCTTAAAAAATACCAAACACATGTAAAAGTTATCGATAAATGGCAATATAGCCACCTAAAATACCGATTGGCAACAAAAGATAAAAAACAGTGTTGTCTTCTATTGCCGTTTTCTTATAGAATAATGTATTATTACTATTTTCGAAACGTATATATTAAAGTCCTGCATGGTCTACCTTTTACATAAGCATTCTGATGTGTTCATCATAAAATGTCTATGTTCGAACACAATTAGCTTTCTGAACACATGTTTGATTTAAGTCCGACGTCAGTAAGCAGAAGTTTGTTCATACCATAAACGAATGAACTCTGTTTATTATTAATTGAATATGCTTTTGTGCTCATGAAGACATACCCGTGTTCATGGACATATGGATATGTTCGAAGTTCGACATAAGAATTTTTCAAGTTATTGTATTTCAAATAGGTTTTGCTTTTATGTACATACTATTCTGTTTTTTACAAATCTCCTGTCCATACGGTATTTTGCATACCTATAGAAACTACAATATGAATGTAAGTAAATTTGATTTAATAATATTAATATTAGATTTAGTGAAAATAAATTACATTTTTGTAAGAAAATATTGTTAGGTTTTGAATCTAAGTTTTTGATTGTGAAGATATTATATTTTTAATTTAGGATTTTACAGACAATATGCAGAGTTTGAGCCCTGAGATTTTTGATTATTCACAAATCAAAGCTCAAATAATTAGCGGCGATTATAAAATTGTTCCGAAAATCGGAAAGAGTAAGGCCTGGGAATTTTTTGGGGAAGTTGATATGAATGGAATAGTAAACAAATCAGTAGTAGCGTGCAAGAGTTGCAATACAGTTTACAAATTTTATAGCACTTCTGTTTTGTTGCGGCACAAATGCTGTAAAGAGTCCTTAAAGCGAAGCGAACATAAGGTTGATGTAGACCAAGATATTAAAGACCATGTTATAAAATCACTAACTCATTGAACAATACAAAATTGCAGACCTTTTAAAATTGTGGAAGATGATGGATTCATAAAATATACTGAATTAGTTTTATCTATTGGTGCAAAGTATGGAGCAGAAGTAGATATAAAAAAAATGTTGCCGCACCCTACGACAGTATCGCGGAATATTAAAAAATTGTACGACCAAACATATGATTTATTGCAAGCTGAAATAAATACAATAAAGAGCAATGGCTTTGTAATAACAACAGATCTTTGGACGGATAATTATTCGAAATTGACATACTTAGCCATAACAATGCACTTTGTAAAGAGCGCTGAATTTAAAACTAAAGTTATTGGATTCGAGTCAATGAATTGTGAATCCTGTACAAGTAAGCAAGCTTTTATTTTACAATAAAAAAAATTTGAATGTGTTGTACATATGTATGTACATATAGGTTTTAATTTTTTATTTTCATATTACATTTGCTTTAGATGACAAAATTTTGAAGAAAGTTGTACAAACATTGCAAAACCTTCAGTGTAGCCTCGACAAAGCAATAATTGTTACTGATAGAGGCGCAAACATGAAAGCTGCGTTTACAGGGTACAATCATTTATTTTGCTTTGATCATTTGCTTCATAATATAGTTGAAAAGGCAATCAAAGAAACGGCAGATGTTGAAGATTTATGTCAAAAATGCATAAAACTTGTAAGATATTTTAAAAAATTAGGATGCAACGCAGTACTAACAACAACATTGAAAAGTTTCTCACCTACCCGGTGGAACACCATTTACTTCTTGTTGCAATCCATTCTTCAAAACTGGACTCAAATCGGAAAAATTCTGCAGGAGAAAAATCAGCTATCTAGAATGTCAGGAATTAATATAAATATAATGAAGCAAATTATTGATATATTAGGACATTTTGCGGAAGTGTCTAAAAAAATTGAAGGTGACAGCTATCCGACTTTGCATCTAGCTATAATATATGTTCACTTTTTAAAGCGAGTGTGTGAGAAAGTAAATATTGAAGATCATGAATGCATCAAAAATTTTAAAGAAAATTTTAAAATTTTGCTAAAAGACGTTGTCATTAAGAATTTAACAATATTTCACAAAATAGCAGTTTTTTTGTTTCCTCCAACAAACAAAATGCTTCAATTTTCTAGCAATGAAAAAGATGAAATTAGAAAACATGGTAAAGATTTTATGGAAATGTTTGCAAAGGATTATGCTCCATGCAACAATGATTCATCCGTATCTTTATCACCAGAAAATGAACAGATTTTTTTTGGTTTCGTGCAATCTTCACAACAAGTGAATGTATGTGACAAAGCACAAACTGAGTTAAGTGCTTATGAAAACATTCATGAGGTTCTTCATGATGGATTTGACGTGCTATAGTGGTGGGAAATGAATAAACAAAAATTTCCCTTACTATACCAATTAAGCTCCAAGATTTTTGCCACACCAGCAAGCAGTGCCTCATCAGAGCGGGTTTTTTCGGCGGCAAGAACTTTGCTTAGTGGAAAACGATGTGTCATTGGTTGGAATCCTACTTCTGTTGAAAAAATCATGTTTTTACATCAGAATATGAAGTCAAATCAATCATGAGAGCAATACATAGTGAAGCGCAGCCGCCTATGTACGTGCACTCTCTCCCATGTACGTTACGTTACATATGTATATATATTTATATACATACATATATAAAAGTTGTTGTTTTTATGAATTGCTATTTTAGTTTTAATTTTATTTTTTTGTGTTAAAAAGAAGAGAATGTTTCGTTTTTTTAATAAAAATAAAACCTTATTTTCCTGTATTTGTATTTGACTGTTCGAACAGACCATCGTGTTTGTAGTTGTTTATAGTGTGTTCATACTTATAACACATGATCCAGTTTGTGTTCATGTTTAGTTTGTAGTTGATCGTTAGTGTTTATAGTTCACAGATGTCTACTCATCGTGGCATCAACACAATGAACATAGTCGGGTATGATACAAAAAACAACCCGAACATCTTCAAACATGCCTTTTCTTTGTTCATGCAAGTCTTTAGTATATATCCAACGAGATGTGTATGAGTGGGTGAGTGTATCATTTCGGAAGAAGGAGTTAACATACATGTTAAAGACGTGTACGAGTATACCAAAAAGTATTTGCAAAACAAATATACCATATACATACATATATGTTAAAATGGATACGAAAGAGCGAAAAAGAGTACACAACATTGTATTTGTTTGGTTTTTATAACACATCTTACTGGTACAAACAATAAAGTTATAAACACATAGACCACAGCAGACTTCACAACAGCAGTCTTCAAATGCAGTAGGCTTCAATTGCTGCCATGTAGTTAGCTACTGAATTATTTTGAGAACGACAGCAGCTGACAAATGAACTTGAAGTTTCGATATTATTTTTCAATATTTTTTTTACTATATATTTCAGAGCTGCCACATAAATATTTCACAAGAATAAAAATGAAATTACCAGCTCAAACCGTTATAATATTGAGTAAAAATATAAAAGCACATCAATATATTTATTTATATTAATTTTGTTATGTTATTTTCGGTTAAATAACACAAAATATTTTTAGCTCTCATTGCCGTAACGTTTATATTATATTGGCAGCTTTGTATCAGCTTTTTGCTGCTTATGGAAATAGAAATTAGTCTAATTTGGCAGCAACAGCAAAACTAGCATAGACAACAACCTGCTTCGCTGTCATCAAAATAATCAATTTCATATAAACTCTTGTGTTTTATTTTTGACACATTGCTGCTTGCTGCTCGCTGTGGTCTATGTGTTTATAGCTTAAAGCATTAAACACATTCGCCACAGTAGACTACCGACTACCACCTGTCAAAATTAGAATACATGTGTGCATATGAGTATGATTATATTGAAGACTGCAAGGCAACACGACAAGAGGTTTTTGTCCATGCTACTTTTGTCGTGTAGTGGAATTAAACTAATTTGTATTTCCGATGGCCACAAAACCAAAACAATGTTGACAATATAACAATATTTGTGAAGCAAATTAGTGATTAGAAATGTTTTTTATTGTAAAATAAAAAAGAATATAACAAAATTTAATTGCATCAAGAATTTTTATTAGCTTTATTGTTATATGGAATATTGACTTGAGTCAAAAATACCAACATTGTTAAAGTTAAAAAAAACTCACAGGGTAATAGACGTTTTTTACCTAAAAATTTTTGTGTAATTTTTTCGGCGCTCTCTCTTGATTCCTCAGTTTCGGGGTTCAAAACTTTAATATATTATTGATCATAAGTCCTACAATATAGAACGAATATAAACAACATAGGTATCATTTCAAATGCTCTAAATAACTCATTTAATTCTTAAAATCATCATTAAAGGCCGTGCCGCACTATCCTACACAGTCGCGCGATATGCCAAATATGACATGTGAGCTAAAAAAGTATGGTAGTGTGGACTAAAAATGCAACTGTGTGCCAGATTTTTTGGCAAGTCGTGCGATTTGTAAAATTTTATGAAAATTTTCATAAAATGATAGCTTTCATGCGATCAGAGGAGTATTTATTGTCAACCAGATGTTTTAGCATCAGATTTGTATGATAGTGTGGCACCTACAACTCCATTTTGAAACGATTTTTTAAAGTCGGTCAGATTTTTGCAAGATTTTCCTGTGAATGAATCGTACGATTGTGTAGGATAGTGAAGCACGGCCTTAAAGAAGCATAACTTAAAGGGCTATTAGACACGCATACTTGTCTGCAGACATGTACGATGGCATACTTTGTGTTTTGCTATTACACTATCGAACGCTGGCGGCATACTTCAGTACACATGTATGTTGTGTGTATGTTGGTGTGCGGCAGACATCAGAAAATCAAAAATTTTTGAAAACCAACATACATGTCTGACGTACTCGACATACATGCTATTAGACCGTGAATTTTGGTATGCCATCGTACATGTCTGCAGACAAGTATGCGTGTCTAATAGCCCTTTTACGTATTTTATCGGTGACATCTTTCAAGTATACACCAAATAAAAGCATGGTAAGTTCTCTGTAAAAGTGAAAAGTCAGATAAAAAAATTTTAAAATTGAATTTCACTCGCAGTGGGTAAATTGTTTTAAAAAATTTGTATGCCAGTATAAAGGTATTTTAGAGAAGTTTAGAGTGATATCCACATCGCTTATATCCGTTCCATATTCTAGGAGTTATGGCCAAAAAAATAAGTTTTGAACCCCGTAACTCCGGACCCAAAAGAGATCCATGAGATGATTTTTTTCGGTCAAAGCGAATCCATACAAAGTGATGTGAGTGGCGAATTCAATTCGCCGTACTCAATTCACCCCAGCAAACTTTAAAAAAGTAAAAGCGCTGAATATGCACCACTGTAATATACATAAAAGAATCGTTGCAACAATTCAGGATCAGCTGTTTCCAAAATAATTAAGTAGCTGGCTAAACGGCTACAACGGTAGCTAGCAGCATTTGTGTTCGTGTGTTCGTGTAGTCTGCTGTGGCGAATGTGTTTATACCTTAACAGTTGAATTTTGATATTGCTCCAGTATATGTTTGTATTTGTTTTTTATTCTCCAATAACTGTTGTACCACAAATATTCTCAAAATAATTGTTATACCAGAGTTATTTCCAAGCAAGAAATATTAATTTTGCTAATTTAACTAGGTTTTTATGTTAAAAAATATACTGAAATATTTTACAAAAAGTTATTTTATACAGTTTTTAATAAATGCAAACCAATAACTAAACAAAATTTGGATTTAAAGGAAATAAATTATTAGTTTATTTCTTGGTCACGTTTTTTTTGACAGATATTTGATAAATGTAATCGTAGCGTAGTCGGCTTTTGAGCTAATGTTAAATTTTTATGTAATTTACAAAAATATTTTTTTAAAAATGAACAATATATACATATACAAAGCGCCATGGCCACGTATCAAATTGGCTTGACAAATAACATGTATGTGTTGGTAAATATTATTTTGCTTAACACAGCAACGTGTCAAATTCATGCCGTCAAATTTCATTTGAAAGTTATTTTTGAATGATAAGAACGTGTGATGTTTTTGGTCGCAAAATATTTTTTGCTAACAAAATTTTCTTAATTTTATTTATTAATATTTATAATATCAATTACCTTATATTTTTATATTCGATTGACTTACAGAGCCTTTTTATTAAATTATTATGAAAACAATTAAATATATTTTGTTAATTTTAATTCAATAAATATAAAAATTTTCATAACATTTACATTTTTTTCAACATTTGGTTTATTTTTAATTGCTCTCCATAAAGCAGGCAAACAGCGATAAAATTTAATTAATTCCAGTATGAAATTTTTTTCATCCATTTTTTATTTATTGCGCTATCAAATTTTCCGCGTACGATATTGTCGCTGCGCAAACTAAATAAAAATGAGATTTGATGTAATTACGCAGCAACACATCAAATTTGCTTCAAATTACAGTATCGACGGCAGTGAATATCTAAATTGTTTTGATTTTCGTCAAACTCACATGGACATATACGTGAGAGTTTTTTCACTAACACAATCAAAAAACTCTTGGTTTGTCAAGCCAATTTTATACGTGGACATGGAGCTTAAAAGAAAATATTGTATATGTATGTATGTAGGTATAATGTTTACAAACTTATTACAAAAATAATTAGTTTTTAATTTTCTTATAATATTAGAACAACTTTCCAGAGTACCACAAATAACTATGTTATAAACATCAGTATTTAGCTATAAACACATAGACCACAGCGAGCAGCAGGCAGCAATGTGTCAAAAATTAAATACACGAGCCTATATGAAGTTGATTATTTTGACGACAGCAAGGCAGGTTGTTGTCTATGCTACTTTTGCTGTTGCTGCCAAATTAGACTAATTTCTATACAAAGCTGCCAATATAATATAAATGTTACGGCAATGAGAACTTAAAATATTTTGTGTTATTGAAACAAAAATAACTTAACAAAATTAAAATAAATTGATGTGCTTTCATATTTTTACTCGATGTTATAACGTTTTTAGCTGGTAATTTCATTTTTATTATTGTGAAATATTTATGTGGTAGCTCTGAAATATGTAGTAAAACAAATATTGAAAAATAATATCGAAATTTCAAATTCATTTGTCAGCTGCTGTCGTTCTTAAAATAATTCAGTAGCCAACTACATGGCAGCAATTGAAGCTTACTGCATTTGAATTCTGCTGTTGTGAAGTCTGCTGTGGTCTATGTGTTTATAGCTTTTGTTCTTATCTGTTTTATGAAAACAAATAAAAGCAAATATGTTACTCTCATTCTCTCTTTATCTACTCACACAGTACCTGTTCTGCAGAATAACAATACTTACTAATACCAGATACAAGAAAATATTTACCAATACATACCTGAAGTTGAAAACTAAGAGAAACTGGTACTAACAGATAGAACTGTGCACGTATTTAATGCGATGATAGCCAAGCTAGCCCCTAGGGGCCGAGCACCAATCGTCATTCACACCAGGGATCCCCACACACATACATTCACATTTATGTTTGTGTTGGTTGTTTGATTTTGAGCGTAATTTATTTTTCTCTCATTGCATTATGGTTGCCAGGACATATTTGGTGCTGTCCCCGAACAAATTAAGAAAAATTAACACAAATCGCCACATGTGATATAAATATATTAAAAATACCATTTAATTTGTTATTTTATTTTGTACTCAAATAAAGACTTAATGTCAAATAAACTTTTAATAAAAGCTTGGAAGGTAAAAAAAAAAAAAAAATTTTATTTTGAAAATAAACAATATTATTTTATTTTTTTTATTTTTTTGATAATTTTAATATTTATTGAATCTTTAATTATAAATTAAATTATCAATAAGTTTTTCAAATCTTAAATCTAAAAAATATTATATATAAGTTTAGCCAATGCTAAACAAAATTTTTAATTTCAACGGTTAATTTTTGTTGTTTTACATCTCTCGTGAACGGCTGAGAAAAAGAGTATCCCTTCTTTTCAGCCGGGTGTGGCCTCTATAATGAAGAATATTGCGCGCAAGTGGATTTGGGTGCAACTCAAGTTTTTTATATATTTTTTCGCGTGTTTTGAAAATACTGTCTTCACCAACGGAACGTCTAGGTCTTTATGAATTCGATGGTTTCTGACATACCAGGGGGCTGCTGTTATTGTACGTAGGATTTTATTCTGCCGCCTTTGAATTCTTTCGACATTCGATGCTGAGGCAGTGCCCCATAACTGGATTCCATAGGACCATATTGGTTTCAGGATCGCGTTGTATAAGAGAAGTTTACAGTCAAGGCTTAGTATAGAGTTTCTTCCAATAAGACAATTCATTTGGGCTGCTTTTAGTTTCATTTGTGTTAACTTTGCGTCTATATGCCATTTCCATGTTAAACGACGATCAAGATGAACGCCTAGATATTTTACTACAGTGTGATGCCTTTCTTTTTAGGAAACGATCAGGTAATTTATCAACCTGAAATTCTTGGCAATCATTTATTATTTTTTCATAAAAAGGTTTTTTAAGACTTAGAACTAATTCCTCCCTATCATTATTTAATATTTTTTCATACTCGCCATGACATAAGCGATAATGCCTTTCTATGAAAAATTTATAATCACGCACCACAGTGCGTTGGCACACTAAGCACTCAGCTTTACCGAAGTAATTTTCGGCAAATAAAAAAGCATTCTCCCATTCTATATTAAACATTTTATTCAGTGTTGTCTAGTAACAAGCTACTACACAACCTGCTCATAGGAATTATATAAAATCGAAATGGCAACCGTGGAAAAAGAAACAAGTGACTACACAACTTGCTCGCATGAATGATCCAACAAGACTAACTGCCTGGCTCACGATGTCGAACGAACTCACTCACACTCATTTTTAACGAAAAAAAACGCTATTGGTGCTCTCTAAAAATACAACTCGAATGACAACGAAACGTATCGAAGACGTAAACAGTTTAGTACAAATTCGGCGCTCACTAAAAATTTTAGTTGTCATCACTGCGATAAGATCTGTCAAAATCAATCATTCGTTTATTGGTTGTCGTCTTGTTCTGATTAAAAAAACAAAAAATAATTTCTTTAATAAAAAACGGAATAAAAAAGGAAAAAATGGAAACCAAAAGGTAAGCTAATAAATTTAAAATAATATTTTAATTAATTACGAATTACTTTGTACTAATTTTTTTCCAAATTAGCATTAAAAAATCAACAACGTCCCAGCTACAGGCGCTAGTAGAATATATGGAAGCAAACCCAGACTTTGCTAGAGGACGCGTTGTTTTTGGAAATTCAAAAATGTCAGTAGAGGAGCAGTGGAAAGCCCTAACGAAAAATTTAAATTCCTTTGGACCTCCAATTCGTTCCGTTGCAGAATGGAAGAAGGTATGAATATATTTTCATTGTTAGATCTAAAGTGTATATGTATGTACATTTGTTATTTATTCACAGTCCTGGGCAGATCTTAAGTCACGCACGAAAAAAAAGCTAGCGGAAAATAAAAGAAGCATTATGGAAACAGGTGGTGGCCTTTTTCGAATGAATCCGTTGACAGAATTGGAGCAAGTAATAGACCGAACACTGTTTCTATCAAAAGCTGCAGCACCAAGTGGCAGCGTGTTTGGGTTTTCAATCAGAAACAGTTCGCAAATTACTGAACCAATTGACGATTGCTTCGTTGCATTAACGGTCACACCACCCAGAATTTCCAAAGCAGTATTAGCTGTAACACCATCAAGGCAAAAAAGCAACCGGGAGCCGTCCACTGAAATCTACAAAGAAATCGATAATAATAAGCTGTTACAACACAATGAAAGAAATAAACTTCCAGCATCAAATATACAACTAAACACAGGAGTTGTTACACCAACAAGGCGGATAGTCCAGGAGCCATCCACTCAGGAACAGGTAGATGTATGGCCGCCACACAACTACTCCCAGCAACAAAAACGACAGCTCGATGAGCCATCTTTTTTATCGTCTTCAAAAAAAAGAAAAACCGTTGCTGAGGAGCAAATAAATATCATCCGTCGACAGCTTAAGGTGGGTGAGCAGTCTGCAGCTTTATCCAAAGACCAAGTGGATGTGACGAAAACTTTAGTGGAAGCCACAAAAACCCTAGCTACTGCTGCCCAGAGAATGGCAGATGCTGCTGAAGAGCAGGCAAAAACGTCAGCTAAGATTGCCGAAACTTTTGAACTATTGGTTCAACATTTAATGAAAAAATAAACAAATGCAGAAATAACAAAAAACCCAGTATTTTTAATAAATAATAATAGTAATATACATATTTATATTTCTATAATAATGTACATATTTATATACATATATTACCTAGCAATAAAAAAAATCACCTGAAATTAAAAACGGTTTTAATTAATTTACATTTTATAACGTTTATTTGTAAAACAAATAGAATAAAATAAAATATGAAATAAGAAAACAACTATATATAACTATAAATTCGTTATTATTTAATGTCATTCTAATAAAAGGCAATTAATAAAAAGAAACCACTATAAAAATAATAATTTAATTAAAATACCTTAAATTAATAGTAATAATAAAATAAATAAAAATGAATTCATGAAAAGTAAGAACAATAACTTATTAATAACAATATATGTACATACATATGTAAGTACACACAAAAACTAAAAATTAAGAGCAACATTACGTCGAATTGCTGATGCAACAACTTCTTCTTCGGTAATTTCTTCTTCTATATCGGAAGTATAGATGCCACTTTCGACCGTTACGTCCTCAACGTTTTCAGCAACTTGAAATTTTATGCACATATTATGCAACGCGCAACATGCATTTATGATTTTTGTTGCCTGTTCGGGCCTATAGTGCAAACCGCGTGAGCAAATTATACTACGGAATCGATTTTTCAAAACTCCGAAGCAACGCTCTACTACATTACGTGCGCTTATATGTTTTTTGTTATAACGCCTTTCGTGGTTGTCCCTCATATTTCTAAAAGGCGTCATAACATAAGGCATTAACTTATACCCTCCGTCTCCTGTAATATTAAAGATATACATATATACATATGTATATAAATACGAACTTAGCATGTTTTTTTTTAAATATAAAAACAAATGTTACCTAAAATCCACGCATTTCTCTTGCCAGCTTCAAATTGGTCCCGTAGTCTATGGTTGGCCTCACTGTGTTCCCATACAAAGGCATCATGGTTGGAGCCGGGATGCCGTGCGTCGACAAACCTGATAACCATTCTATGGTCGCAAATCTAAGAACAAACAAAATGCATTCACATACATACATACATACATACATATGAAAATATTTAAAACAAATAAAGTATGAGTGTAGAATTTTATTTACCACCATTGCATTTAAACTGTGGTATCCTTTCCTGTTAAAGTATAGAGGACTTAGTTCGGCGCCAGGGGACTTAATCCGTATGTGTGTCCCGTCCACACAGCCAATTATACCCGGAAAACCAGTTCGGTCAAAAAAACTTGCCATTATTTCCCGCTCTTCCTCTGCAGTAGGCATTGCTATCCATTTGGGACAAATCCATTTCTCAAATAATGGCAAATACTCAGCAATGATCCGGCCGACGGACGCTCTTGCTGTTGACGAAACGAATTCGTTTCCCAACGTTCGTTGGTAACTACCAGTAGCCAAAAACCGTAAAAACGTTGCCAGTTTGATATCTGGCCTGATTTGTGTGCTTCGGAAGCCAGACTTCAACTTCGGCTCCAGTGTTTCCAACAGCATTACAAATAAATCCTTGGATACGCGAAAGTTTGCCAAAAACCTAAAAAGAACATTTTATTAACGCATGTTTATTAATATGAATGTATGTATTTGTTATTTTCACTGCGTGTCGTACTTACAGGTTTGTTGGCATATGGAGAACATTACTATTGTCCCTCAATTGCCTAAGAGGTATGTATTCCTCATTCTCCTCCATAAAATGTACAGCCATGGATATTCCAAGCATATTCAACAACTATAATGTATAATATACTTATATTTTTTTAGACGTTTGAATATCACATAGAACTTTAAAAACAATTCACTGCTTTACTTACCCTTTGTGCACTTTAAATATCAACTTTTTTTTATATTTTACAAATAATCAAAAAATTCGCCTTACAAAAATATTTGTTTATATATGTATATTTTTTCTGTCATTTCTTTCTTTTTAATAAAGAACAGGGTCGCATTTTTATTGAACAATTTTGAGCATTTAGCCGATTTATATTTTAAGTTAGCGATTAATATTCAATTTAGTAGATGTGGCAATATACAAATTTAATAATTGCTAAATTTGTTACGTCAATAACGTAAACACCATGCGAACGACAACGAAAATATTATTGAGTCTCAAAATCGAGTAAAAGTGAGTGACTTGTTTTCTTTCGTGTTCGTTTGCGTTCGACATCGTGAGCCAGGCAGTAAATGATTTTATTAAATAAAAATACAAATTATCTTCTCATGCTCTCTTTATTAGTAATTGTGGAATGTAGAGTGGGAAGAAGCTTTTTTGTATATATATTTTTTAATATAAATATTTTTTTAATTATGTAAATTCATTCATTCGTTCATTCTTTCGTCCATAAACACGCTAAACCAATCCAGTGTGTATGCATACAAACTTTTAATATGTTGTTAGGCTACAGTAAAAAAATAAATGTAACAATCAATTTCTACAAGTGTAAAATCACCAATGCATTGATATTTCCTTCATGTTCTCTTTGTGACAATCGATGATTTAATGTACATATGTATATATGTATGTATGATTGTTAACTAATATATTAAAATAAACCGTTTAATGTATATAAATGATTAATGATTATAATGTTTTATGTATTTACTTATTGCAAGTTGCCTACCGTTTGCGTTGTATGTGGCGACTTACACAGTACCGCTTACTGTGACAAAATAAAAGTTGATACCAAAGCAAAAACATTTAGCAATTGCGGCGGACACCACACTGCCAACTACAGGGGCTGCCCTCTTAATTCTCTTTTTAAAAATTCGTCGAACAGAAAAACAAATACTACTTCCGCTCAGCCCAACACCCATTTAAACTACCCACAGTTACCTCAACCGTCGTCTAGCCATAATCAATACTCAAATATTTTAAAGTCTTTCACAACTCTTACTCAGCAAAAACATAATAGTCAATTTTCATACGCTAATATTTTAAAAAGTAACCAGACTACGGCGCAAAAAAATGTACCAGCAAATGAAGAATCAGGGCCTAATTTTACTCGTAATGAAGCCTTGATAGAGAGCCTTATACAAACAGTAAATACTTTTACTCTCAACATGTCCTTTATGATGCAGGAAATGTTGAAAATGCAGTCTACGTTGTTGCAGGCTGTATTGAACAAACCATGAACTTAAGAATCTGTTTTTGGAACGCAAACGGTATCTGCCAACATAAAAATTAAATAGAATATTTTCTTCTGGATAAACAAATCGATGTTATGCTTATCTGAGAAACTCATTTGACGTCTCGAGGGTATTTAAGAATAAGTGGATATAATTTTTACGACACAAAGGATCCTCGAGGTAAAGCTTGTGGTGGCTCTGGAATCCTAATCAAAACTCGAATAAAACACTACCTGCTTAATGACCTTCGTGAAGAATATCTTCAAGCAACGAACATCTGCATTTTTATCAAAAGCTTGTGATATCATCTGTTTATTCTCCTCCCAGGTTTTAAATTTCAGAGAGTCAATATACCGCATTTTATACAACACTGTGGTCCCGTTTTCTAGCAGCTGGCGGCTACAATGCTAAACACACATTTTGGGGTTCACGTTTAATCACTCCTAAAATGGGTTTGAATGTAGTTTGAAGTGGTCAGCCAACATATTTGCCAACGGATTGTCAAAAATTTCCTGATGTTATCGACTTTGGAATTATGAAAGGTGTGCCCAGCGAAATGATTGAATTTGGATTTGTCTATATACTATTATCACTATTTACTCACGCACAACTGCAACACCAACATGTGAGATACCGCTGACATCGGCGCGTATTAACTGGCTGAAATAAAAAAAGTATTTGAGTGCTCATTGCACGGCAAATATGCCATTGAGAAGACCTACTGACATAGAAAATTCCATTAGGTTATTTGAAGCACATGCCAAACAAGCTGCTCTTAATGCTTCTTCAATTCAACCAAATCAACAAGCGAGATGTAACAAAAATTTTTGTGCAGATATAGAAAGGTTATTGACTGAAAAATGGAGAACTCGACGAGAATGGCAATGTTACAGATCGCCTCAGCTAAAATTAAGGCTTAAGGAGTGTGCCAAGCAGCTTAGAAAAGTTTTGTAAACACAAAAACAGCTTCGCTGCAAAAATTTCCGCAAGGACTCGATGCAACACCATCAACAGATTATTCGCTGTGGCGTGCAGAAAGATGACTTAAAAGACCAGTGAAATGCAAACCTCCATTACGAGCCTCTAATGGGCAAGAACTGATGCTGAAAAAGGTGCTCTTTTAGTTAAACACTTAGAAAAAGTGCTTACTCTAAATATTTCTGATAATATTGCTGCACTGCCACCAGTCGTCTCTTTACCATAAACACCGCTTAAATTTAATATTGTGGAGATTGAAAAGGCCATTACAAGTCTAAACTCAAAAAAAGCCCCAGGTATTGATAGAATAAGCAACAAAATGCTTCAAGAATTGCTTTATTTTGCAAAACGAATAATACTAATCATCTTTAATAGTATTTTACGACTACAATACTATCCAACAGAATGGAAGGTTTCGTTGATTACTATGATACCAAAGCCCGGTAAGGATCATACAAAGGTTAAATCCTATCGGCCTATCAGTTCATTGCCCAATATGTCGAAATTTTTTGAAAAACTGTATATAAGCAAGCTGACTCCTATAGTTACTAGCAGTGGATTTATTCTAGATCATCAATTTGGTTTTCGCAGTCAGCATAACACTATTGAACAAACTCACAAACTTGTGAATGCAGTTAGAGAATCTTTAAAAAAAATATTGTTCACCGCTTTTTATTGATGTCGCACAGCCTTTTAATAAAGTGTGGCATGAAGGTCTTATCCACAAATTAACACAAAATCTACCCGAAAACATCGTCAGGCTCTTAAAAAGCTACCTAAGGAACGAAAATTTTTTGTTAGGGAAGGCAATTTTTTAAGTCCTCCGCAGACGATTGAAGCCGGAGTTCTTCAAGGCAGTATCTTCGGTCCTTTACTTTATTTAATATATGCCTCTGACTTACCGTTAAGCAGTAAAATTCATACGTCAACATTTGCTGATGATACGGCTTTTCTAAGCGTTCATGAAAATCCTGTAGAAGCTTCCCGGAATCAACAAGGGTACATATCAAAACTGGAAACATGGCTAAAACAATGGCGGATAAAAGTTAATGAGCAGTAATGTGTACACGTCACTTTAACGTTACGCAGGGAAACATGCCCTCCTATACAAATTAACACCGAGATCATGCCGCAACTCACCGAAGTCAAATATCTAGGAGTTCATCTTGATCGTCGTTTAACATTTAAGTCGCATATAGACGCAGAGTTGACGCAAATGAAATTAAAAGCAGCCCAAAATGAATTGGCTTATTGGAAGAAATTCTATACTAAGACTTGACTTTAAACTTTTGTTATACAACCCGATCCTGAAACCAATATGGTCCTATGGAATCCAGTTATGGGGCACTGCCTCAACATCGAGTGTAGAAAAAAATCAAAGGCGACAAAACAAAATCCTACGTACAATTACTGCAGCCCCCTGGTATATCCGAAATCAGCGAATTCACAAAGATCTTGATGTTCCTTTGGTGAAGACAGTATTTTCAAAACACGCGAAAAAATATATTGAAAAAATAGAGTTGCACCCAAATCCACTTGCGCGCAATATTCTAAATTATAGAGGTCACACCCGGTTGAGAAGGTGGGATACTCCTTCTTTCAGCCGTACGCGAGAGATGTAAAACAACAAAAACCAACCGTTGAAATTAAAAATTTTGTTTAGCATATATGAATATATTTAACCTTTTTAGCTTAAGATTTGAATAAATTATTGATGTTTCAATTTACAATTAAAGATTCAATAAACAATAAAACTACAAAAAAAAAAACCAATTTTTTTAAAAACAAAAATCTACATGAATA
Organism: Lypha dubia; assembly: GCA_947311025.1. Classification (NCBI taxonomy): domain Eukaryota; kingdom Metazoa; phylum Arthropoda; class Insecta; order Diptera; family Tachinidae; genus Lypha; species Lypha dubia. The sequence continues at coordinate 75,903,931 of OX371260.1, forward strand.
TCTGATCAATAATAATAAAAACTATAAATGTATGTATATAAAATTTACATATTTTAAATAAAGTAGTTAAGAATTATTATAGTATTTGGAGTCACCTACAGGTATAAATCATGAAAATCGATTAATAAATTCCGATTTTATGTTCAATTTACCACAGTATGTGTGCAGTCAACCTTACATATTGCGATAAGATTGCGTTAGCTTAGCAGGCAAGTATTGGATATAAACGACAAGGGTGTTTTGTATGGTAGGTAAAAAGTACATGTAAGTGAAATGCAGCTAAACAATAAATACTGTAGTAAAGTATTTTTTTTGTGCCACCACGAATTTATTATTTTATGAAATAAACCCCAAAAAAATGAAATAAGCCCCAAACAAAATTTACGAAATAAGACCCAAAAAATATGAAATAAACCCCAAATAAAAAAATGAAATGAGCCCTAAATTTTTCTTTTAATGAAATAAACCCCAAAAATATGAAATAAGCCCCAAATTTGTTATTAACTTGTTGAAGTAAGCTTAAGAAGAAATCATAAATGCAAGAATTTTATCCTCTAAATTATATCGAACACCAATCATTCCCTTCATAACCAGCCTAATGCCAAGCGCAAGGAATTTATGCTCTATGGTATATCGAACACCGGCTTCGCATTCAAAGTACTCTCTGCATAACCGGCCTACGGCCGGGCCCAAGGAATTTATCCTCTATGGTATATCGAACACCGGCTTCGCATTCAAAGTACTCTCCGCATAACCGGCCTACGGCCGGGCCCAAGGAATTTATCCTCTATGGTATATCGAACACCGGCTTCGCATTCAAGGTACTCTCTGCATAACCGGCCTACGGCCGGGCGCAAGAACTGTTTCCTCTACGGTACAACGAACACCGGCTTCGCACATAAAGTACTCTCTGCATAACAGGCCTACGGCCGGACGCAAGCATTTTATCCTCTATGGTATATCGAATACCGGCTTCGCATTCAAAGTACTCTCTGCATAACCGGCCTACGGCCGGACGCAGGCATTTTATCCTCTATGGTATATCGAACACAGGCTTCACGTTCAAAGTATTTTCTGCATAACCGGCCTACGGCAGGGTCCCAAGGAATTTATCCTCTATGGTATATGGAACACCGGCTTCGCATTCAAAGTACTCTCTGCATAACCGGCCTATGGCCGGGCGAAAAGATTTTATCCTCTGTGGTATATCGAACACCGGCTTCACGTTCAAAGTATTTTCTACATAACCGGCCTACGGCCGGGCGCAAAGACTTTTTTATAACACAGTTGAAACTTGAAAATAACATGCAATATTCCTCAAAATGTGTTTAGATCTATTTTACGGATATGAAATAAGCCCCAAAATTTTTTATGAAATATGCCCCAAATTTTTAAAAAATGAAATAAGCCCCAAACAAAAAATTTTAAATTTTTTGAGCCTTATTTTATTTTTCGATTTGGGGCTTATTTCGTGCCACCTTTTTTTTGTTATAAAGTCTGTTTATTCGTTCATAAACTGTCATACCACAATTGCTTATGAAACCAAAAGCTCAAGTGTTGTCCGCTGTAAAATAAGAAATAAAATTTTAAATTGCATCTAATATAAAACCATCAACCAAAAAGTGGTGATGATCATTTTATACAAACATTTCTGGTTAGTACTGTAATTTAAAATATTGTAATGAAGAAACGAAATTATAGTTTTGTATCAAATTTTGTTTCAGATTGCAAAATGTCAAGGATTTGTAAGAATTCTCCAAATTTATTTTGCTATGTATGTATGTGGCAATCTAACTTTAAGTTCTCAACGGCAAACAATAACTTCCCAGATAAAAGATGCTTAACAGCTATACTTTGGATTTCCTATCGATGAAAGAGATAAAAATTGGCTACCGAAAATATGTTGTAATAGCTGTTCAAGGATCTTAAGAGGTTGGTTAAAAGGAAGTCATAAATCTTTGCAATTTATGAAGCAAGCGATTTAGAGTGAACCACAAAATCATGAAACTGATTGCTACTTTTGCATGACTAAAACACGTGGGTGTACGAAAAAAAAACAAAAATAAAGTCATATATTCAAATTAGGGTAGCCAGATATTGAATTGACAAAAAAAGTACATTGATGCAAAAAAAGCAGTACATTTAAGAAAAAAAAGTACATTTATTTTTTATTAAAAAACGATTAAAAAATTCATTAAATAACATAAAATAACAATTTCTTCAATAAAGAACATAAAAATGAGATCGTAAATATTATTTACCTTTAAGAAATAAGGTATTTTTTTTACAAAGTTTGAAAAATCGTAAATAAGAATAAGTAATAACTTAAAATTAGTCAGGTCTTTTCAAATTCAATTCTTTTTTTTACAATAAAATTAATTTAAATATTTTTAAATACAGTGGCCGACAAATGTCTACATACGACTAAATTGAAGATGTAATACGTTAACAACAAAGTTAACAATAAGAGACCAAATTACTACAAACGAGTTCTTTTGTAAAAAGTGCTGTTTAGATAATTTATCAAGCCTTAATTAAAGCTTAATGGCGCCCAGATTGATTAAGTATTAAATCTGCTACGAGGGTTGAAACGAAAATTGAAATTATTGAAAGAGCTTTTTTTAAAAAATGTTTAAAAATATTTCTAAGTCGATTTTTTCCAAGTTTTAACATATAAAATTTTAAAAATTTTCCAATAGTTTATATTGAAATAATTTATATTAATTAAAATTTTAGACATTTTGGTTTTACCACATGTACAGTTTGAGGCCACATTGGAATCTGGAAATAGCTGTTTGAGTAGTTTGCTGGTGCAATCCGCCGATTGTTAGCTATGGCTGTGTGATAAGAAAAAGCGTCTTCTGCTGCTGCACTAGACTGTCTCGCTTCTGTTTGCTTATTACAATTACGATTTAAGAAGACACTTACGGATTTTTGTTGGCTGCTTTCCAAGTTACGCATATGCTTTGTTGTTTTCATGTGTCGTTTAACATCGGCTAAACCACCATAAGCAATAGAAAATACAAACCCACATGCCGTACACTTAGCCATAGTATTATCATTTGTCCTAGCAATTCAACTAAAATGGTTTTTCCATATGTCATTGAATTTCTTTTTTCGTCTTTTTACAATTTTGGTATTTTTTTCCAGGTGATTTATAATTTACTTCTTCAACTTCTGAGCTTGAGCTACATACAAGCGATTCATCAGAAATAGTTTCCTCTGTTTCCATGTCTAAAAGAAGTACATTGTATTATAGATCAATAAAGACTAAATAAATATTACTTACCTAATATCAGAATTTAATTAAAATATCTAAAACAGCACGATATTTTACAATAACTTTAAAAAACTTCACATAAATCGCTCTGGTAAAATGTTTGACATTCGTTTTGTTTTGATTCAGAGTGGAAGTATATCGAAGGCTTTAGCTATAAATTTTGCTTGTAACCAAACGTTTTATAAGTATAGCAAAACGCCAGTAGTAGCTCTGCTTTTCTACTTACTTATATAATGTTAGGAAACAATCTAAATTCATAGCCAAAGCCTCCAATGTACTTGTACCCACAATCGCCATTGTAGATATTTTTACTGGGTGTTTCAAAGAACTTTTTTTTTCTACAGTAAAACCAAAAAATACTAAAAACGTTAAGCACAGAAAAAAGTACAAAAGGCTAAAAAAAGTACTTTAGCGTACTTTTTTAGGTGTTATGCAGAAAGCAGTACATTGATGAAAAAAAAGTACGTGTACTGCTGAAAAAAGTACGTCTGGCAAGCCTAATTCAAATACTTCGTCTGTCAAACAACCAGTTCCTCTTACAAGTAATTACTTACCTCAATTGCCTTCTACAAATGACGAAGAAGATAGGCTTTTTTCAAGGACTGAATCCAGTTACGACACCATGGTTGCTTCTTCGAATTCATTAGAAAGTCCAACGAGCAAACCTCATTTTCCGAATCAAACTGATCTGAATAACTTAGCTCGTAGCTTAGGACTTTCAAAAATAAGGAATGAGCTTCTTGCATCCAAATTTAAACAATGGAATTTGGTGCATAAAGACGTGAAAGTCTCGTACTTCCGAAATAGAGAACAAGCTTTTTTGAGCTGTTTCTCCAAAGACGACGATTCGGTATTTTGTAATAATGTTGATAAGTCAGAGGAATGGCGGCTTTTTATTGATTCATCCAAGACACGTTTGAAAGCTGTTTTGCTACACAATGGCAACAAATTTACATCGATCCCACTCGCGTATATAAGAAATATGAAAAAAGCTATCATAACATGAAGATGATATTTGAAAAAATTATATATACACATTACTCATGGAACTTATGTGCTGACTTGAAAGTTGTAGTAATTTTAACCGGATTGTAAAGTGCGTATACTAAATTCTGTTGCTTTTTATGTGAATAGGATAGCCGGGCGAAATAAAAACACTACAACGTTAAAATTTGGCCAGCAAGAGTAAATTTTATTCAAAGAGCAAAAAATGTATCAGAAGAACCTTTAATTCAAAAATAAAAAAAATGTCTGCCGACTCTTCATATAAAGCTAGGCCTAATGAAAAATTTAATTAAAGCAATGAACAAGGATGGTGAAGGCTTTCTATACATTAAGAGCAAATTTCCTAGAATCAGCGATGCAAAACCAAAAGAAGGCAGTCTTTATAACGAAATTGAACGATGTGGACGAAAGAGCATGGACGGCTTTCGTGAATGTGTGTCGCAGTTTTTTGTGAAAGAGAAAAGCTGAAAACTACCATAAAATTATCAAAGAACTGATTTAAAATTAATTAAAATTAATTTTTTGGACTGGCATCTAGATTTTTTTCGGAAAATCTTGGTGCTGTATCAGATGAATATGGTGAAATGTTTCACCAAGATATATTACGTACAGAAAAGCGTTATAATAGCAACTCATCAGAAGGAATGCTTGCAGATTTTTATTGGTCGATTTGGTGAGAAACTCCAACTGACAATATAAAAAAATCAAATAAGAAATGTTAATTATATAAAACTAAGCTCCTTTTTATTTTAACAATAATTCTGAAATAAAAATTATAATTTACTATCATAAAATTTGTGTTATTTTAAACAGAAAAATTACATTGGCTGTAAAAATTTGAGTTTTTCATTGTAATTTGAAAAATATTTAATTGATGTATAAATCCAACGCAGCAGAAAAAAAATTATGAACTACAAAATAATTTTTAGTTCCAAGAACCATACAAAACACCCTTGTCCTTTAATTCCATTGCCTTACTGCTACGCTAACGCAATCCTATCGCAATATGTAAGGTTGACTGCACACATATTCGTTCAAAATTGGATACCGGCGGTAACTTATGAATAAAATCGGCATCGATTTTCATGTCTTATACCTTATTTTATTCTTGAGGAATTTAGCTCTCAGAAAAATGTGCATAATATAATATATTTGCTTTTTCTTTTTTTATTGCATTCTTAAACTGAAAAAAAACGAATTTTGCAAAAAAAAAAAATTTTGTATCTTTTAAATTTTTCAATAATTCTAAAACGATAAATAATAGTAAAAACTATTTTGAACTAAATTGAATATACGTATCTTTTGGTGTTTTGTTTATGAAAATCGGATGAGTCGTTCTCGAGTTAGGCTAAAATTTGTCTTCGTACCTGACTAATTTAGGGGAAAAAATTGCCACGCCCATAAAACAACCCCCGTGGTGCAGTGCAATCAGAGAAAATTTTGACATTTATAACATCAGCGTTGCCATTTTGGTGCTTTTCGGGTATTTTTTGGTGCTTTTTTAGTCAAGCGATATGCGAAATTTTGTTAAATACCCGTTTTTGAGAAGCGGGTATTTATAGTGCATTTAACAATTTCTCACAGTGCTTTTAAGTTCCTTTTAAATAATCAACAACTACAATGATAGTGAAGTTAGACTCCAGCTTGGTTTGGTAAGGTTCTGGTACAAAGATATATATTAGGCTTTTGCAAAAGTACAAAAAACAAATACTTAAATACATTCTCTTTGTCCAAAGCAGTTTGGACAAAATAAGTACCTTTTTGTTGTTGCATAACTTCTTTTTATAAAAACTTATGAATTATTAATTATAGCGTTTTTGCGAATAACTCTTCAATTTTAAAAATAACATTGTCAACATTACTAGTATGCGCGACAAAAAGATAAATTTTGTCGTTTTATACCCGAATCGGTTATAAATTAATTTTTGTTTACTTGTATCGTTTTTCCTTTGAATTTTTAACTTCACTTCATATTATACCCTTGAAGAGAAAACAACCTAAATTGAATTATATTTAATAAATCTGTAGAAAGCATTATTTCTAGTGTCTTCATTAGAAAGGAAAGCAAAGGTGAGCACCCCATCTCAACCAAATTCTATAAGAACAAAATAAAGGTTACTAATTTGTTTCTTTTATTTTCCCTTATCCCCGAAAATTATAATCATCTCTCATCGACTGATTATAATTAAAACATATATCCCCTTTTAGAGTGCATAAGGAAAATTATCGTACTTATTCGTTATAAAATAATCCCAAGATTATTCATGGTCCTCTGAAGCCGTCTCATTACTCAACCAGATAAGTGAGATAAACAACAACATACATACATCAAATAAGAAACATGAGGTAAATGCCAATAAAACAAAAATAATATCATCAGTTTCAACGGTGACATGTAAGTACGTATTGCGCACAAGAAACACAAAAAATTATAAAACAAAAGGCAACATACAACATTTTGAAACAATTTAAAGTAGAAAAGTCTAGAAAACATACATGCAGTTAAAGTTACAATAAAAAAAAAGAAAGACAAGTCTAAAAGGTACATATTTAGGTGTGTATGTGAAAGTAACATATTTTTTACACCATAAAGAAAAAATAAGCTATATACATATGTATGTACATATGTATGTACTTTAAAATGAACACCCAAAGTTCCAAAAAACAAAACTACTAGAAAAATTGCTAAAATTCACGCAAACACATACGTATGTATGTACATACATACATGCACATAGATGTAGTATGTATGTATGTATTTAATCAGAAAAATTAAGATAGTACCACAAAAAAGAAAAAAGGCATAATAATTTAGTGTTAAAAGTGCAGAAAAATTGCTAAAATTACTGTCATATAACAGAAAAAGAAAACAAAAGAATATACCTATAGAAAGTCCGTTATTAGAGTGTACATAAAGAAAAAGCCGCTATAAACTTATACAAACAAACATATTTACATATGTATGTAGGTTCAAGGAAATACATACATATATACATACATACATATATGCAAATTGAAAGATTACAAAAAAAAAAAAATAATTTGTTGGAAATAATATATGTATGTATGTATAATATAAAGGTCAGTGAATACCTAAGCAATTAAAAGTAAGAAACTAAGGAACAAGAATATAAAAATATTGTACCCATGTATAAGTACATAATCATATACGTATGTATGTATATGATTTAACAAACATATGTACATATATACTACTTGTCTTTTGAGTACAAAGAAGGAAAAAATAGTTGCAGCAAAAATAAATTAAACCCAAATGTTGTAAAGAAAAAATCAAGGGAATAATAAAGTGTGTGCATACTGTGTAAAAAGATTAAATTATATAATTAATAGAAAAGAGCATAAACCAACGAAAAAGTTGTAATAAAATAAATTTTAATTAAAATTAAAAAGAAATTATACAAACAGTTTTTGCTTTCACTGTAAAATAAGAAACAAAAACTTAACATCGCTCTTAATTCGTTTGCTGATGCTCGCGTCGCTTAAAGTTGGAGAAATTTATCTAACCTCTCTTTGGATTACTTCAAGTTCCCAGCGGTAAATTGAACGAAGTTCCTAGATAATAATCAATGACATCCGGATGACATTTTAAGCGAACGATATAAGTACTTAAAATGTTATCTATGTGTAATTTAATTAATTTTATCCACTCATTATAACTTCAATTACAATATAGTCGAAGAGTTGGTTGAGTATATTTGCAAAAATGTTTAGGAATTTTTTTTTTCTTCTTTTAGTACACAAAAAATGCAAAAAAATATCCACTCATTATAACTTCCATTACAAAATAAGCGAAGGGTTGGTTAATGTATGTTTCTACTCTTAATACACAAAAAATGCAAAAACAAAAATGCCGTAATAGTGGCATTAAAAAAAAATACAAAAATTGTTTCAATTCTTTTTCTGTTTGTTAGTTTATCGTTGATCGCAGAACATAAAGCTTACACCACAAGTAAATTTCTAAAAAGGTATTTACATACATATAAAATCATTGGGATTAGTGGTACTATGTTCTAGCCTTCGCTTACAAATGCAAATTAAACCGTAATGAACGTGCATTACACCATAACTTGCTAAGATTTATTGATGTATCATTAACGTTGCTTAAGTCTTCGCTTATGAAGTAAACGCAATTGAAATGCGAATCACTGACATCGCTGCTTACTCTTTAAGCGAAAGCGCACCGATTAAACGACCTATGACACTCCTATGCTAAATTTAAGTAGTAATATAAGCGACAGAATCATCACTGATAGCTACTAAATATTGCTTACATCAGCGATTAAATAATGACAATTTTTACCACTGGGTTGTTCAAGCTCCATATTCATCTCAAGTAAGTTGCTCTCTTTATATACTGTGCTCTTAAACTTGTGTTACAATACGTGCTCTTATAATTTGGTTATTTTATTATTAAACAGTGAATGATAACAAAATAGAATCTAAAAAATTAAGAAAAAAAAATTCGTGGTCTTTGTAAAGTTAGATTCACATTAAAAACAATGATTAAGGTTTAAAATTTTATCAAAAAAAAAAACTAAAAACTAAACGAAAGGTACACAAATATTGTGAGTGTGTCTGCAAATAAAGCATTATCAACTCAATTCTCTTTAACTTCACAAATCAACCCCCATACAGTCCACTATAGACAAAGCGAGGCGTATCCAACAGGTGAGCTTACTAGCACAGCTGACTGAGCTCGCTTTATTGCAAATTTTCATACAAACTGAAAGAGTACATAAATAATGGTACTCATACGTGAGAAAATGCTTTAGATTTGTTTGTGTATTTTATCTGAAGCGAGTACCTTACACTAACGATATACAAAGTGTTTTTTGGATTATGGTAGTTGTTGTCGAACTGCGCATACCTGTTAGTTTTACCATGATACAAGTTTAATTTAAAAAGAATAAGCAACATTTGCAAATGCAAACAGGGTTACCAAAAAGAATTTGGGAAAATCAGATAAAACAAAACATAAAACTGAAAACTTTATTACCTAGTAGTTACATAAAAGCCGGACATAATAAAATATTCAACGGCGTTTGGATGACTCAATGGCAACTCTACGGAAAACAAATAAAGAGTAAAGTTATACTCACCAAGATAAATAATTTCCCAAAATATTTTTAAATTGGCCTAATGCATGGGTAATTTAATTTTAATGAAAGAGCCCGTAGAGTAAATAAAAAAAAAAAAAAATAATACAAATCAGAAAGAGCACAGTAAAATATTTAGTAAAAACAAAACAGAAAATAAAAAGAAGAAAATTAAACTAAGAAATTTAAAATACATACATCCATACATCCATATCTATGTATATCTCATTTCATTAAACATACGTATGCACATACATTAATTTTCACGTAAGGGTTACCATTAATTTACGGTTTATCGGGCAAAAGTGCAAAAACCGGGTATATCAATTTACACGTTTTTACAAAATTAAATTAATATATGAAGAAAAAGGTTTATGGAAGAATCAGATTGAATTACGTTTTAAAACCTTAATTTATACACATTGTTGTTTTTTTTTTTTTGGTAAAGAAAAGAAGAAAAATATTTAAAAATATTTCTCAACTAAAAATTATATAACTTCACTCAGCTCTCAATTAAGAAATATATAAAGGCTAAATACAGTCTAGTATAACTCCAAATTCTTAAAGACCTCTAAATTTCTAACTTCTCACTAGCAGCTTAGTATTGTGCAAAACTGGTTAATTTATATTATCTGTATATTATCTCTATATAACTTAATAGAACTTATTTAGTGCTAACTCATTAGCCCCTTTCTAACACGATAATATAGATAAAAGAATCAGCAATCCCCAAATTCTCATAACAGTATTTCAATTCTTTGATTTATCCAGATTACAAATATCTGGTGCTAATTCATTAGCCCCTAATCCAACAAAGAATAGAAAATATTAATTTGTGTTATACCATATAACAACTGTAATCTATTCACCTAGTAAATAAAGCATTCCTAGAATTTCAAACCCCATTTAATTGCGGTAGTCTGTCTCATAGACTCTGCAAAAATATTGCTTGTACTCAAATCAGGTGAAACACATTTCATATCAGGATGCCTTCCACTCCACGAAGATCGATGGCGTCTGCCAAAGAGCACTTTGACTTTGATTATAGTCAAGTAATGGCATTGTGCGAAAGGTTCGACGCGACCCCAACGGAGGAGTACACTGATACAATCCTTGAAGTCCTATTGAGAGACTTGGACACAAATTGGGATAAATTAAACTTGTCTCATGAGGAAGTTATGTTCTCCAGGGATGCAAGAATCACTCAGGAAATAAAACAAGAAATAAAACAAAAATTTGAAGATTGTAGGACCTTGTATTACGATTGTTCCTCGCGAATACTCGACCTTGCGAGAATACTCCAACAGGAGAATCCGGGTGCTCCAAGACTTCAGTCCACGTCTCGTCACTTAAGTTTCCACCACGCTCCAAACGAAACATTTGTACAAAACAATTTCAATGATTGTATCAAGCTCCCGCCTTGTGATACGGAGATATTCAATGGCTGCTATGAACAATGGCCATCATTTCGTGACATGTTCACAGCTGTGTATATTAATCACTCAAAGCTCAATCCCGTCACTAAACTATACCATCTGCGTAATAAAACAAGGGGTGAAGCAGGTGCCATAGTCAAGAGATATCCTCTTACTCATGATAATTTTGACATAGCGTGGAATGCTCTAAAAACCCGTTATGAAAACAAGCGTGTCCTAGTGGACAATCAAATCAAGATCTTGTTCGATATCCCAGCAGCGAAAAATGAAGATAGCGAATCGATTAGGAGAATACAGTCTTCCGTCAACGATTCGTTAGCAACCCTTAAAACTCTTGACGTTCAAGTTGAAAGCTGGGATCCGATTCTCATTCGGTTAATATCAACAAAACTCCTAGATATGACTTTAGCCCTTTGGGAACAGTCTCTTACATCTCCACGTGAACTGCCAAAGTGGGCTCAAATGTCTCAGTTTCTTGTAGACAGATACGAGGCTGTGGAACGCGTATCAAGTATTAAGAACTACAAAGATAGCTTCAGTCTCAAGAAGCCCAATCCAACTAACATGCAAACATACGTCTCTCAAGAAAATGTAAGCCCAATGTGCAAGTTGTGTAGTGAAGATCACCCTCTCAGAAATTGTCCTAAATTCAGAGCCTTCACAATACAACAGAGAGTTGATTACGTTTTTCAAAACAAGTACTGCAATAACTGCTTAGGATCATCTCATATAAAAGCGAATTGCAAAAGCAAACACACTTGGTTGTATTGTAAAAAGTCTCACCACACGTTACTACACATGCCAAATAAGTCCCAAAATATTGCGCAGAATACTGAGAATAGTAAAAAACGATATGTCCCAAATAAAAACAATACCTCTGAAAGTGCTTCCTCAAATATAACTCAAACAAAGGAGAATAATGTTTATGATGAGCTTCCTTGCACATCAAGCAAAATTCATGCTAATTGCTCGACAAGCAGTGAAAATATTCTATTACGCACCGCTCTAATGCAAATAGAATTCAGACGTGAGCGTTTCACTATATGAGCTTTAATAGACCCAGGCTCTCAGCGTACATTTTTAGCTGAAAGAATTAGAAATAGGCTTGAACTCCCTTATCAAAAGTCTCACTTTGAGATTGTTGGAATTGGAGGTCAAAAACAAACAGCCACCAAAGAATGTGAGTTCACTCTCTACGCCAGAAGAACAAACACACGTATCGCCATTAAGGCCATAGTCTTACCAAAGGTGACGAAAAAACTCCCAGCTTGTAGCTTTGAAGTTCCCTTCTCAAAGGAGCTCAAAAAATTAGGTACTTGCCGATCCAACTTTTAATAAATCTGCACAAATAGATCTTATACTAGGTAATGACTATGAGCAAAACATTAACATTGAAGGCATAAAGAAAAATATTTGTGGTAACACATCGGCCTACAACACAATCTTTGGGTGGGTACTTAGCGGTCCAATAAAAACACAACCAATCCAATCCTTCACCACTTCTGTTATTCCCTCTGAAACCGCAGATCTCCACAGACGGCTAAAAAAGTTTTGGGAGGAGGAAGAAATCCCCTCGAATCGGCCTATCACAATGGAAGATGAATTTTGCGAAACTTTTTACACTAAAACGACTACCCGACACAACAATGGTAGATATGTAGTAAGGCTGCCATTCAAAACAGAGTATCCCGAAAAAGTCTTCCTGGGTTCATCACGTTTTGTAGCCCTAGCCCAATTTTCCAGAATGGAAAAAACCTTGTCAAAAGATCCAGAACTTCAAACCCAGTACAAGGAAGTTCTAAACGAATACTTAACTCTAGACCATATGGAAGAAACTTCCTCCCAAGAAATAATATCGCAAGGTAAATATTTCCCCTTTTATTTACCACATCACGCGGTGGTGCACCCAGAACACAAAACCACCAAGGTCAGAGTTGTGTTCAACGCGTCTAGAAAAACAAAGTCTCAATTTGCTCTTAACGATGTCCTTTACACTGGTCCGATTCTGCAAAATGACCTAATAACCATTATTCTTAATTGGAGAAAGTACAAATACGTCTTTAGTGGTGATATACAAAAGATGTATCGCCAAATTCTCATACACCCAGATGACAGATAGTTTCAAAGAATTCTGTTTCAGGCCTCAATAGATGGTCCAATCAAAGACTATCGATTAAAAACAGTAACTTTCGGGGTTAACTGTGCCCCATATCTCGCAAAACGCACCCTGCTTCAACTTGCAACCGATTGTGAATCTGAATTCCCGAAGGCAGCGCCAATTCTACGTTCGCAAACGTACGTGGATGATATACTTTCAGGAGGTTTTTCCATTGAGGAAACTTTATCCGCACAAACTCAACTCATTAAAGCATTAAAATCAGCTGGCTTACCTTTAAAAAAGATAACAGCCAATAATTCCCAACTTCTCACCCATTTGCCAAAAGAAGATCTATATGATTTAGATTTTCTTCGATTTCAAGAATCAAGTTCTACTAAAACCCTTGGTATTAAGTGGAATGCAGTCTCGGACGCATTCACTTATAATTTCTCTCCAGTGGATCAGTCTGCAAAAATAACAAAAAGGAAAATCCTCTCGTCTGTTGCAAAGTTATTCGACCCTGCAGGATGGCTGGCACCCATAGTCATCAGGGCCAAGATACTAATGCTGCAGCTATGGCTCGAAGGGTTAGAATGGGATGAAGACATCTCAACTGAATTGCTACGAAAGTGGAATGATTTGGTTTTAGATCTATCCAAGATAGAAACTGTTACCATACCTCGTTGGCTCCAATATACATCCTTAGATGAAGTCCAAATACATGGGTTTTGTGACGCTTCCAAAGCAGCGTATTGCGCTACGATTTACATTCGTTGTAAAACTAAATCTCATGCAACTTTTTCGAACTTGTTGCTAGCAAAATGTAAAGTAGCTCCTATACAAACAGTCTGCTCACCCCGTTTAGAACTTAATGGAGCTGTACTCTTGGCAAACCTCATCAAGTATGTACAGTCGTCTTTGAGTTTTCAAGACACGGAAGTGTTTTTATGGACGGATTCGTCGATAGTCCTGGGTTGGCTCTCAAAACCCCCCTCAACATGGGAGACTTACGTCGCAAATAGAAGTGCCAAAATTCATCGTCTTGTTCCAATGGCAATGTGGAAACATGTCCCAACACACGATAACCCTGCAGATCTCGGAACTCGGGGATGTAAATCTCAAGAACTAGCCAATAACACCCAATAGTGGTTTGGGCCACCATGGCTAACCAAACCTGAATCCGAGTGGCCAAAAAGAAATCCTTTGAAAATAGTAGAGATCCCCACAGAAGTCCATACTTTTCACTCAAACACTCAAGAAGAAGATATTTTGACCAGATTTTCGACATATACTAAAGCGCTGCTAGTATGTGTTCCATTTCTTTAATAGAAGCATTAGAAAAGTCAGGCCTCAGATTCATTATGAAAGCCAAAATGAACTAACACAGTCAGAAGTTCAATATGTAAAGTCTAGACTTCTCATGCTGGCTCAAAAAAGGTTTTATGCAGAAGAGTATCAATGCTTACTCAGTGGTCAAGATATACCCAACAAAAGTTCTCTCAAAACTTTAAACCCATTTTTAGATAAAAACTCGATTCTTCGGGTAAACGGTAGATTGTCAGAATTATCTCTTCCTTACGGCGAGCGTTATCCAATTATTCTACCCGGAAACTCCCGTTTTTCCTACCTTTACCTCAGTCATTTGCACCAATTTCTCCTCCATGCTGAATGCAATCAAATGTGCCGAATGATACAAACTGAATTTTTTATAGTAAGGCTTAAAAAACGCGTAAAAAAGATTATACGTCATTGCAAGACATGCATCATATATAAGCAGCAGCCATGTACCCAGATAATGGCACCCTTACCACCAGATAGGTGCAATCTATTTTGATTTTGCTGGGCCCTTTGAGTTAAAAACGTCGCTCCTACGAAGATCTCCTTCAATCAAAGGATACGCTAGTGTCTTCGTGTGTTTCAGTACCCGAGCAATACATCTAGAAGCATGCTCAGACTTATCCTCTGCGGCATTCCAGGCGGCATTTACTCGCTTCGTTGGGAGGCGGGGGCTCCCCCAAAGGGTAGTCAGTGATAATGGTAGAAACTTCTTGGGCGCCAGTAAAATCTTAGAACGTGAATTCGCAACGTTTGTGCAACACGCAGCACAAGACATAGCACAGAAGTATGTCACCCACGGCTTTGATGGGAATTCATATCGCCACACGCTCCCCACATGGGCGGATTATGGGAAGCCGCCGTAAAGAGTTTTAAGTTCCATTTGAAACGGATTGCGGGCTCTCAAAAATTCACCTTCGAAGAATTTGCTACCATCTTAACTCGAATCGAAGGGATACTCAATTCTCGGCCAATATCGGCATTCTCCGAAGATCCTTCAGATTTGACTGCATTGACCCCAGGCCATTTCTTACGAGGCGCACCCCTGATGGCTTTCCTAGATCAAAACGTCCAAAGCATGTCTCTAATCAATAGGTGGGAAAAGCTAAAGGCTCTTCAACATCAGTTTGCCATTCGATGGAAAGACGATTATCTTAAAGCTTTGCACAAGCGTTATAAGTGGAAAGACTCTATTCCAAATATTCAAGTAGGAGATATTGTGGTTGTAATGGACGATTTGCAACATCCCTATGAATGGCGATTGGGAAGAATTAAGAACGTCTATCCTGGGTCCGATAGCAAAGTACGCACAGCTGACGTTCGTATTGCCTCAGGAACTCTAACTCGCCCTATAGCTAAATTATGTTATCTTCCTTTGCTGAATAACGAGAGTTCTAACTAACACTCTTTCATACTCATTTTTTAACAAAACTAACTCTCATATTTTACATGTCATAAACATCTTTAAATATAAGTATCACTCAATATTACTCACTATCAAAACACCGCTAATAAAATCGCGGTCATAATTATTGACTTTTCTAATTAGTTTTTTTATTTTACTAGGAACAACAATCGATCAGAGAAGCGCCGTGCCAAGCAAGCAAAGGTTCGCCGGAATCCCGAGCTTTACAAATGCACTCTATGCAAGAAATTTCATGCCATCAGATTTTGTAGAAAATTTCTGAACATGACCCCAGAGAAGAGGAAGGAAGTGGTGCAAAATCACCATTATTGCACCAACTGTTTGGCAAGGAGCCATGAGTTAAGGGTATGTCCATCAATGGATACATGCCGAAAATGCGACAGCATGGTACACCACACACTGCTTCATCCTAGACCTGAGCGCAGACAAAGAGTGAAAGAAATAACTACAAGAGAATTACGACAGCGTCAGAAGTCACGTGAAAAAACATCAGCTACCAACCCAATAAAAACCCAGCCAGCGAGAGTTAATGCACAGGGTATAGTCTACATGGCGACACTAGCATAAATAGATAAGTAGACACACACATCAATATTATCAATTACATACGAGTTAATGCACAGGGTATAGTCTACATGGCGACACTAGCATAAATAGATAAGTAGACACACATATATATTATCAATTACATACGTTTGAACAAAGAGTTATAAGAGAGAACAAAGACTTACAACGAGACCACTATCAGTCAAAGTAAACTCAAATAAAAAGATACTTGTAGAAAACATATTCCGAGATAAAAGACAAAGAAACGATTACATACTTTAGAACAAAGACTTACAACGAGACCACTATCAGTCAAAGTAAACTCAAATAAAAAGATACTTGTAGAAAACATATTCCGAGATAAAAGACAAAGAAACGATAAACATAATTATTATTATAAATAGCTGTTAAGAAAATATTGTAACCAGTCTTAAGAAGATAGATAATAAAGGAACACACGTTTCGGTGTGAAAAGATTTATTATTATTATTTTTTGTTCTTCTACGTTAATGACATCTTGTAATTGTGTTTGTGTTATAACAAACAAATTGGATGGGAATGTAGTGATAATATCACTTTGTAGATGAAATAATGTTTCTTCGCTTAATTTTAGTGCATTTTGAACTTTTGGATTTGTTATTTGTTTTAGTCTGTCTATCAATTCGTGTTTTGTTTTATAATATATTGTATGCCTAACTCGATCTGTAAAAATGGTACATGTATCTATTTCGATTATTGCATTTTCATCAAATATTGGTATTATGTGATTCCTAAAAGCATTTAGTGGTTGTTTGACTCTCTTGATACCTTCTGAACTTTGAGCTGAGTGTTGTAAAGCCCAAACGATAGCTAACAATTCCTTTTCGTTTGTGCTGTAATTTTGCTCTGTTTCATTTAGAGTTCGTGAAATAAATGCTATTGGTTTCTTATACTGGGAAAGTACTGCGCCGATGGCAAAGTTACTTGCGTCAGTGGTTAACTCGAATGGTTCTGAACATTCAGGTTGAAATAATTCGACCTGTGCCTGAAGGGCGTCTTTTATTTTATTTAATGCGTCTAGTGCTGCTTGGTCGAGATTTATTTTTACTTTTGTACTTTGATTTTTACTAATTCCACCTCCTCTGAGATGTACTGTGAGTGGTTTTACAATAGCTGCGAAGTTTTTAACAAATTTCCTGTAGTAACTTGCTAAGCCTAGGAATGATCTAAGTTCCTTTAAATTTGTGGGAATGGGATAGTTTTTTATTGTTTCCACCTTATTAGAGTCTACTGTTATTTTATTGTGCTTAATGATGTGTCCTAGATATTCTACAGAATCTTGAAAGAAATGCGATTTTTCGTCAGAAATTTTCATGTTAGCGTTATGGAGTGCATTAATTATAATGGAAATGTGCTCCATATGTTCTTCGGGTGAGGAGGAATATATTAGGACATCATCTATATAAACATATGCAAACTTCCCTATATACGGGCGTAGAATGTCATCTATGCATCGTTGAAAAATGGAAGGAGCGTTTTTAAGACCAAACGGCATCCTTAAAAATTCATACTTTGCACCGTTCACACTGAACGCTGTTTTTTCCCTGTCTGATTCTTTTATGAGAATTTGATGGTATCCTGATTCCAAATCTAACGTGGTGAATACTTTTGCTTTTCCCAAGTTCTGGATTGTCATACCAACATCTGGAATTGGATAACGGTCGGTAATTGTTTGAGCGTTTAGCTTCTGGAAATCAACTACCATTCGCCTTTTGGGTTTTCCTTCTTCATCGGTACCCTTTTTTGCGACTGTCCAGATGGGGGAATTGTACGGGCTCCTACTTAGTTGAATAATTTTATTATCCAGTAATTTCTGTATTTCGTTATTAATAAATTCGTTGTCTGATATTGGATAAGGGTATTGTCTTACATAAATAGGGTCTTCAGATTTTGTTCTGATATATGCCTGAATGGTTGTAGTAAATGGCAATACTTCCTTAGTTTCCCTATTCCTTTGCATTATTTTTTCAATATCTTTCCTGTAAATTTCGTTATTAATTGTATAATTTATCTTTTCCGTTTTTTTTTCCTAAATTTTCCCTATATCTATATTTTAGACTATAGGCAAAGAGATTGATCTCTGCCTTGATTAATCTTAGCCCTTGTTCTCCTAAAAGCATATCAAATTCTTGAAGGGCCTGTGTTTCATAGAAAGTTAAATGGTGGTTTAAGACAGTAATAATTTTTTTCGTATTTACCATTGAATATCCATGAAGTGTTTTGACTTTCACTGGATTAATTTTAATTGGTTTCCCTATCTTACAACTAGTACTAATATAATTACTTGTAGCTCCTGTATCTATTAAAATATTTATTGATCTACCTGTTTCTCTGCAAGTGCGTTGTAGGCATGGCAGACCATTCACTCGCCTAAAAAAGCACTTCCGGTTTCAAAATTGTCTTCGGTATATTGAGGCTGGAGTGATTGAAGATCCTCATCTTGTGTTTGATGTACTCGTTGAACCTTATTAAAGTTGTGTGTTGAAAAATTATTTTCCCTCTTCACAGGATTTCGATTGTTGCGGAATGGATTATGATGTGTAGTAGTGTTTTGTTGAGGATTATTGCTACCCCATCTTTGTTGTTGCGGGAAATTTGTAGGCCTTCTGTATTGTGTTGAGTTGTCGACTTCCATCGGTTATTCTTGGTTTCTTCGTGGTGCCGCATAATTGTGGTATCGTTGTTGAACATGATGTGATGGCTTTAGTTGGCGGTGTTCATTTCCTCCATATCGTTGTTCATTACGGTGTTCCTGCCGTCTTACGCTGATATTTTCAAAATGCCGATCTTCATTGTCGTGGTAGATGGTGCAGGCAATGGCATAAGCTTCTGCCAGACTCCTTGGTTGGTTAGCATAGAGGATACCTTTTGTGTAATTGCTTCTTAATCCCATTATAAAGGTACGGATCGCATCCTCGTTGGCATCTGATAGTCTTCCTCTTCTCATATTCTCATCTGAGATTTCAATTTTTTGTTGTATGAGTGTTAATGCTTGATGAATTTCATCATGGAACTCGGTCAGAGTTTTGTTCCCCTGTTTGATTCTCGTCATAATTTCTTTTAATACATACAATGGACGTTTATCCGCATACGTAAAGTCTAAGCGGTTTATTATGGCATAGAAATTTAGTTCTGTTCCGTTTACGGATAAAACTTTTGATGCAGCGCCAATAATTTTTGCTCGTATAATGCATACACAGTTATAGTACTCAGGACTATTTGAAAATTGCTTAACGTTTTCCATTTGGGTCCATACTTGATTTCTCCATGGGTTATATTCTCCTTCCAGTCCACTGAATGTTGGTAAACACTTGAATATTTCTGTGTTGATTTGATTGGCACTCGTTATGTGTGGTTTTAGTGCAGGCGTTGCCGGAATTGTGGTTACAGTAACTAGTGTATTGCTTTTCAATGTTTCGAAGTCTGTTTTCAGGGATGCTAGTTGTTCAGTTAGTGCCTGAATATGAGCTAGGAGAGTTGCAGCTTCAGTCATGTTGATGTCTTCTTCTAGCAGGCGTCTTGAATTAAATATTTGCTGTCGTTTTTCGTGTGAAGCCAGTGTGTATTTTTCACTTTCACTGCAATGTTCACTTTCTCGAAGTATTTGAAAACTTTTAACTTTTTTCTTTTTAAATTTTTGTTCAATTTTTCAAAAAAAAAAAATTTTTTATTTTTATTATTTCCAATTTTTCAGGAATTTTTATTTTTATTATTTCCAATTTTTCAGGAATTTTTATTTTTATCCTTCTTCAGGATCGTGGAATTTTTATTTGGCTGGGAATACAAGATTATTTCGCTTGTATCCCGGTTGAGCCCCCAGTTAATTCCTTGGTGAAGGAATGAATCAAAAAATAATAAATCTTTTCACACCGAAACGTGTGTTCCTTTATTATCTATCTTCTTAAGACTAGTTACAATATTTTCTTAACAGCTATTTATAATAATAATGTTTATCGTTTCTTTGTCTTTTATCTCGGAATATGTTTTCTACAAGTATCTTTTTATTTGAGTTTACTTTGACTGATAGTGGTCTCGTTGTAAGTCTTTGTTCTAAAGTATGTAATCGTTTCTTTGTCTTTTATCTCGGAATATGTTTTCTACAAGTATCTTTTTATTTGAGCTTACTTTGACTGATAGTGGTCTCGTTGTAAGTCTTTGTTCTATCTTATAACTCTTTGTTCTAACGTATGTAATTGATAATATTGATGTGTGTGTCTACTTATCTATTTATGCTAGTGTCGCCATGTAGACTATACCCTGTGCATTAACTCGTATGTAATTGATAATATTGATGTGTGTGTCTACTTATAGCGTTTTTGCGAATAACTCTTGAATTTTAAAAATAACATTGTCAACATTACTAGTATGCGCGACAAAAAGATAAATTTTGTCGTTTTATACCCGAATCGGTTATAAATTAATTTTTGTTTACTTGTATCGTTTTTCCTTTGAATTTTTAACTTCACTTCATATTATACCCTTGAAGAGAAAACAACCTAAATTGAATTATATTTAATAAATCTGTAGAAAGCATTATTTCTAGTGTCTTCATTAGAAAGGAAAGCAAAGGTGAGCACCCCATCTCAACCAAATTCTATAAGAACAAAATAAAGGTTACTAATTTGTTTCTTTTATTTTCCCTTATCCCCGATAATTATAATCATCTCTCATCGAGTGATTATAATTAAAACAAATATCCCCTTTTAGAGTGCATAAGGAAAATTATCGTACTTCCCCTTTCCTGCTCACAATCAAAGGGAAATTCGTTATAAAATAATCCCAAGATTATTCACTCTTTTTTTCGTGTATTTGGTTTATTATACCCTCTCTTTACTATCTATACCTTCTTCTGTTCTCTATTATAAGAAAGAAACACAATAAATACTGTTTCCGTACGAAATAAATACAGCAAGTAATAAAGAATGTAAGAACTAATCATAATAAGAACCAAGCACATTAAGTAAAGACAAGCATTACTTAAACTATTTACTAAAATACTTAAGTATTTTTGTAAGTTTTATGTGGTTTGTATGAAATTTCGCTTTTTATTTAATTTGATGTTAAGATCAAATTATCGACATATCAATAGTTGTATATACTTAGATAGGTATGTACATACGATATGTATATTCCATAACATTAACTGCTAAATTAATGCTAAAAATAAAAGCCAAGAAAATGCTTAAAATACCCACATGGTAAAATAAGAACCTTGCAAAATACTTACAGAATATTAGCAAAAAAAATGTTTACTTTACTCTACTTTTAGTAAATAAGAATGAGTAAATACAAATACTCTGAGCGTATAAAGAGAATAAATGTTCAATTTGTTTTTTTTTTTTTATTGTATTTACTTGCTTTGATCCCCTTTTGTACTTGGAATTACTCTGAGAATTTTTAAAAAAGCATTTTTTTTTTTAATTTAAATGTACTTAGTGCAAAAAAAAAATATATACATAAATAAAAACATATTAGTTTTTTCTAGAAGTTTTTAGTAGAACGATGTTGTTAAGTCTTGATCAAGAACTCAAATAAAAAACACTGAACGTTAATTCTAACGAATCCTTTGTCTGATTACTGGAAATAATACACTCACTACTTATATGATGTTAGCTGGTGACTTTTATTTTTCACCATTTATTAAACATTACAGTGTTTGCCAATGAACTATATCCTACAATGCCCAATCTGCTGAAATGTTAACAATGTGATGAAATTATATCAGATATGTTAGATGAGCTTCCATTTTTCATTGGTTATATAGACAGGACAGAAATAAAATTAGTAGAAGCTCCTATTGTTGATTATGTACAATATTTTTCTAGAAGTCGACAATATTATATAAAAGTGCAAGTTGTATGCGACTATTCCAACTACGCATTGTTATTGTAACACACTTCTCTTTAAGAAAAAAAGAGATAGGTATTTTTCTACTCAAGAGTGGATCGCAGGAGATTCGGCATATGCACTGTTCACAGCCTTTATAACGCCTCATAGAAGAAAAGCAAAGTAGCTTGATAGAAACGCTCGAATTGAGTTCAATTCTAGACATAGTCGCTTTTGAGCTCGCGTGGAGCACTGCTATGGTCTTCTTAAAGAGAGAGCTAAATAAAGTCATCAGAAGTGCTGTGAACGGTTTGAAGTTTGTTGTGTACTACATAATATATCCAAATTTAAAGACAATGAAACTTATTTCGAAAATAATTATGTAGAAAACACAGCAGCGAGTACGATATAAAAATGAAAAACATCGTACAGGATATGTGCACTTACAAACGTTTGAAAATTGATCCAACAACGAAATTTCAAACACGAAACAATCTTCTAGTAGAAAAATTATTCAAATTATATATAAAAGACTCTGTTAAAAAGTAAAAATTGGTAACTGATGCAACAACTGCTCCAAGGTTTTATGGACTTCCTAAAGTTCATTAAGAAAACATTGCATTAAAACCTATCTGTTCATATATAAATACTCCATCATATGGTTTGTGTAAATTTATAGTAAATATTTTAAAGAACATAACAAAAGATTCAAAATATAATGTAAGATGCGGTAGATTTCAAAAAGAAAATAACAAATACACACATTTCGGAAGATGAAGTTTTAGTTTCGTTTGACGAAATATCTCTTTTCCAAATATTCCGATAAGCTTAGCAATCGATATAATAAGAAAACAATTAGAAAGATTTGTTTCTTGACATTTGAAGATTTTGAGTTAGAGTATAAACACAATGTTTGCGGTGCGGTGCGATTTCTCGTTGCGGGAGAGAGAAGTAAACATAATACAACGGAAGACGGCGATGGCAATAAATTTACATTATTATTAATTTATATGTGTATACATTCAAACTAGAGATGTGCAAGTGTCGTGAATTTTTCGTGTGACTCGTGACTCACGCGTAAATCACGTCATTCGTGATTACAAATTGATAAAATCACGCGTGTGTGCGTGATGGTGATTCAAAAATATAATACCGTGCGTGACCATGCGTGATTTTTTATTACAATTTTCACGCACTCAAAACAGTTCTATATGTTAAAATTTCCGTTACAAATGCAGACATTCTCTACATACATACATATCCATGTACGTACATACATATGTAGATATGAAAGTCCATTTTGTTTTCTGTATGTTTAACCAGATAATGAAAATATCTAATGTGATATTTTATCTCATTGGTGTTATAAAATGTATGTATGTACATATCAATAAAACACTATCTTGAACCGTAGTATGTAGTATCTACATAGATACATACTCCTTTGGAAATCTTACTTTAACCTAAACCTAACAAGACTAGTACTCCTTTTGAATTCCTTTACATATAATTAATAAATTTAAATAACCTGCCTTGGCAGACAGTGCTAGATTTTTTATATTAAGTTTATCCTTTGTATTGCTAATTTTGCGAGCTTTTTTACAAAATAAAATTTTTTAGCACCTGCTAAATCTTTTATTGCAAAATTTGTATTTCACCGTGAGCGTGCGTGCAAAATTATTCCCGCCGTCCGTGAAAGTACGTGATTAAACATATTGCGTTCGTGAGCGTGCGTGAAAAATATTTATGTTTCGTGAGCGTAATTTTACTCACGCGCACAACTCTAATTCAAACATACTTCAAAAACATTTTTTTTTGTTTACTTTATTCAAAAACTATGGCAACATCAGAAAGAGAAAGAGTATCAAAAATTGAGAGAATAAGAAAGTCCGCAATAAAAATAAAATAGATTTTAATTTTATACCGTTCCGCACTGCGGTTTTTTACTTCAAAATCGTATGAAAAACCGCACCGCAATAAAATATCGTTACATTGTGTTCAGACTCTTAAGCAAAACAGATATTTCAAACATGACGGCAAAATATATGAATAATTAAAAGGAATGCCTATGGGTTCACCAGCATCATCTGTGGTCGCAGACGTCATCATGGAGGAGTTACTTGAAACAACGTTTGATAAAGTACATAAAAAACCGCGAATATTAACGAAATATGTTCATGACGTCTTTTGTATAATCAACAAAGATGTTGTTGAGGAAATACTACATGCCCTTATAACTACCACAGACAAATACAATTCGCGAAGGAACTTGAAAAAGATGGTAAATTACTTAAGTTGTGAACTTTTTTATTCAAACTCAGTGATGTTTAATCGAAGAAGATTTAATTTTTCAGGCTTAAGTTCGTTTTCTCTAAATTTAATTTTGTTATAAATTAAATTATTATTTAAATTAGAAAGAAAAATCTAGACTAACCACAGTCTCATCATCAGAGTTGTCTACCGCTTAGACCTCACTGCCACCACAGCAGCTGCAATCACACTAGTTAAAGATCCTCTATCATTAATTGAATCCGCTGAATTACATGTAAGTTTTTACACTACAGCTTTTATCATTTTTAATAGGTTGGAACTTTACTATACTTTTTCAAAGTCTATCTTGTTCACGTTGAGCTTTATTCTAGTGTTTCTTATTTGATTTCTAGGTGGCAGCCTTCGGCTACCAAAACGAACTTAAACCTGAAAAATTAAAATATCTTTGATTAAACATCACTCAGTTCGAATAAAAAAATTCACAACTTAGTTATAAATCTAAAGGCACGTAGCTTAGAATGTGTTTGTACATCACCGTTGTTTATACAATAAAAAAAACAGCTGTATATATAAAGTAGCACAGTCCAAAACCCCTAGAGTATTAGTAGCCGAAGGCTGCCACCGAGGAATGAAATAAGAAACACTAGAATAAAATTCAACTTGAACAAGATAGACTTTAAAAAATTATTGTAAAGTTCCAACCCATTAAAAATGATAAAAGCTGTAGTGTAAAAACTTACATTTAATTCAGCAGATTCAATTAATGATAGAGGATCTTTAACTAGTGTGATTGCAGCTGCCGTGGTGGCAGTGACGTCTAAGGGGTAGACAACTATGATGATGAGGCATCTCGAAACATCGATGTCAGTTCAACCCTCCGCGCAGTCTAATTTTTCTTTGTCTGTTCAACTATTAAGAGCCACTAGATTTTCCTTTCTAATTTAAATAATAATTTAATTTATAACACATTTAAATTTAAGGATGGTATATTACATTATTTAGACTTATTAATTATACACCAACATAATTAAATTATAGTAGACTGGCACAAAAAGCAAACCGCTTCAGGACGTATACGTATTTTTTATTCCAATCACCCGAAACGCGTTAGCATGAACACGGCCTAAAATCTCGCAAACCGCGTACTACAAATTAGTGATGAAATGTTTCATAAAAAAATTGTAGAAAATAACAAAGCTATTACAGAAAAATAGTTTTCCGTACACCACGCCAGATGCGGTCAAAAATTTAAACAAAGTACCAAAAAAAAAACAAAAACGTTCTGAAAAAAATTTCTAATCTTTTACACGTTTCCCGGGATTCTCAGAAAGTATTATACATTCAGACATATATGATAAAAACATTGTCAATATTGCGCTAAAAACGTACAACACATTAAACAAGCTTTTCACAAATACAAAAACAAAAAATGACATAGTTAGGAAAATCAAACGTCATATACAAAATCCCTTGTAATGGTAACGGATCTAGCTTATGTAAGAAAGCATATGTTGGAACAAGAAAATCAAAGCTACGCACGAGATTAGCTGCACATAAATCAGACAATAAAACTCGTAAAAGTGAAACTGACAAAAAAAAAAACAGCGCTAGCGGCCCCACTATCCAATGAATGGACATTCTCCTAATTTAACTGAGGTAACAGTGTTACAGCAAGAAAATAATTATAAAGAGATTTAGGCTACTTCCTAAATGTATATTTACAATGTATCTATACAGTATTAATACCAAGTTGATACATTGTATAGTTACTTTTTTAATACGTTGCATACTAATGCTTTGCAACCCATAAATTGTTTAAGAACATATATTTGCTTTGTATCATTCATAATAAAGCGAACAATGGCGGAGGAGTATATTTTAATGAAATTTTTTTTTGATTTGTGCGAAGTATTGTTAAAAAAAACATGAACGACTTGCTGTCTTGCAAAAAGAAACACGGATAACAAAAAGAATACCAAAAACAAAAGGCTTTGTAGTAGAAGTAATTGACGAAATGCCTGACGATATTTTTTACTGCCACTTTAGAATGGGAAAGAGGACTTTTGATGTAAGTAAATAAAAATATGCACGTAGAAGTTAAACTAAGCTAATTTGTTTTAATTTCCAGAAACTTCTATGCTTGTTAAATGGTTCACGCAAAATGGCTCAAAGTGGTCGTCCTGGTCTTGAATTAAAGAATATTCTTTTTATGACGCTGTGGAAACTTTCTAATCAAAACAGCTTTCGCTGTCGCGATCGTTTAATGTTGGGGTGGGTGCGTGCTACAGATTTTCTTTTTATTTTATTGTATTCACCTTATTTCCAAACAAAAACAACTTATAAAATTTCCAAACTCAGAATCAAACCAGAGAAAAATAATGGAAGGTTTTGAATCATTTAGATCTCACCCTTTTCCGTACGTCTTGGTATGTATTGATGGTACACACATCAGAATATCACAGCCATCAAATGATAGTGTGAGTTATTATATTCTATAATAGTCCAGGTAAATTGTTTTTAGTGCGTTTTTATCGACTCAATTTACTACTTACAAATTTCATTTGTACAGGCTGTGTCTGATAGTGAGTTCCGATTCCTTGATGTCTTAGTAGGACATCCAGGTCGTTGCCACGATGCATCTATGTGGGCCGATAGTCCTTTAAAGCGTGCAATTGCATCAGGCCACATTGTTTTCCCACCTAATGCCCACTTGTTAGGAGACGGTGCCTATCCCTTAAAAAATTATTTAATGTACCTTATCGCGATAATGGGTACTTGTCAGCTGCGCAAATCAGATTTAACGCAATTTTAAGTTCGAGTGTGTGTAGAACAAAGATTTGGAATTTTAAAAAAAAAATTCCGAATTTTTAATTACTTAGAAATTCGTGATGTAAAGTTAGCAAAAACTATAATTATGTCTTGATTTATTCTCGATAATATTATTATTAACATGGAAGGATCTCCTGAAAACGTGGAAATTGTAAGTGAAACAAACTCTGTAAATTACAGAAATAACATTCCAAATGAAGAAAACCCAAGAAAACAAGCAAGAATGAAAAGAGAAATGCTAACTAATTTACTATCAGCTTAGATTAAACAACACATTTTTATTTATTATTCATATTTGCCTTATTTAAAAATAATTAACAAAAATAAATTCATATTCTGATTAAAAAAAACTCTTTTAATTCAGTATAGGTGTGTTACAATTTTTATTTGTAGGTTACTTTCGGAATTAAAACACATAGGATGATTTTAGTTTAACAATTTTTATTTTATTAAATCTTTTTATTATTATTCATCTCAAAGCCGCTTGTTAGGCTGGTCTTTGATCAGATTTGTTGTGAGTTGTTTTACGTTTGATGATGTTTCCCGAACTAGATCTATTGCCAATATCAACCTGCCTTTTATACTATTCGATGACCGTTGATATTCGCTGCCGCCAGCGTGGTTGTTCCCGCAATATTGCTGAGTGCGCGATTTTTAGCAATTATATGCAACCTCAGCATATAAGCGTGGAACTTCCAGCCGATTACGGTTCTATCGATATTGCAATGTCAGCAGTATGTTTTTGCTGCTGCTGATTTTTTGTTGGTTGGGGGAAAACGGCTCATAACATCCCTCCCCCCTTGCGGACAAGAAACATCCTGTCTGACTATGTTTCGTAGCCATACTTCTGGAATCAAGTCAAAATAGATGTGTGTATGCATCCGACTACCTTGGCGATACAGCTTTGGTAGCTCCCGGAGTAATATGTAATGATCTCCCGGGCCCTGATTGCATGAAGGTTCGCAGTTTACCATTAGTTTGGTGACTGCTGAGTGTCTGTCGTCTTGGTACGTTTGCTTCGTCACCAAGGACAAAATATGATATTGCTGGTGAAATACTGAGGTTGTTATTGACGTTGTAGTTGTCATTGGCGTTGTAGTGATTCCCCCCTTTCCAACGGAACTGGTCATTCCATCCATGTATGTGTTGAGTTATCGTATATACATAGGTTTAGGGTTGTGTGAGGTTGATAGATATAGGCTGCTGTTGATGATTGTTAGATCTTCATTGTTGTTGGGATGCTAATTATTGGTTGATTGTGAAACACGGGTGAGGTGTTAATATTTTTAATCTTATAACTAACAATTTTTTCTTACGTATACTTATATTGTATATAAAAATTTCTTTTCTTACATATTACATATATGTGTGTATAATTTTTTTTATTATATACATATATATATATATTTTTTTTATTAGACATATTTCGAAATTATTCTTTATACGACATAACTTTTTATGCAAGATTTTAATAGTTTAACTAGATTTTTGTTTGTTAAAATTTTTTATTACTCTTATATTTAATATGTATATATTTGTTTTTAACTATTAACCATAGATGCAAGATGCAAGTTTCTACATGAAACTATTTTGAAAAAGTTTTCTATTTTAATAATTCTTGGTTTTAAAATATCCCCTTTTTATATTTAATAATTAAATTGAATCACTAACTAGAATGGGAGTTTCATAAACATTTTGGTTTGTTATACTCAAACAGCTACAGATTTTATGAATTTAAAATTTTTACATATTTTTGCTTATTTCGTTTTTTAATTCTAATTATTTTGATCTAAAATTTTAATTTTCAATTATTTGTTATTTGTTTGTTTAATTGTCTGTTTGTTTATTTTTGAGTTTTATACGTTAATTTTGTATCATTATTTGGTTGCCTTTTTTATTTTTGTATATATTTCTTTTAATTAATTATTACCAGTTGAGAAGAATTGTTTTAAAAATATCATTATCTTTTTTAACATTTTTCGTAAGTTTATTTTAATTCTGTATAAATATAAATCCAATTTTTCTTAATATATTTCTACGATTGTAAATATAACTGTTAATTTACAAGACAGCATTTACAGGTATTTAAAGAAATTATTAACTTTATTTTTTATGTGGCAGTTTTCTCTTAAAAAAAATTAAGTAAGATATTTTTCTTAATAATGTAAGTGAAGTATTAAATTACTCTAGTAGTGAACAGACGCGTTTTTATAATCGTCGCAACTGAATATAAAAAAAAAAATAAAATAAAAAAAATATTTTCAAGTCACAAAAAATATAAAAAAACAAAACATTTATTGAACAGTTATTTTACTGGTTTTATTTTATTTTTTGCTTGTGTGCAATATACATAAATATTTGCATACATAAACTAATATAAGTGAAAATAAAAAAAGAGAACTCTGATGAGTTCATCTTCTGACAAAAACAACAATAATCCTACAAGCAGTAGGAATGTACAATATATAACTTTAGTTGCTGATGACGACAATAAAAAAAATGAATTAAAAAAAAACCTGAATTTAACAGAAAACACAAATACTCGTGCGCGATCATTATCTCTCAACATGTTAAATAGTGATCAAGAAGCAACAACAATTGCACCCATCAGCAAACTTGTCAGCTTAGCTGTACAAACAAACAAACAATAAGTAACAAGGTGACCACCGTGCACAAAATGGTAGATGCGGTGAGTACAATAAATTTTAATAAAATTCAAACAGGAATGGACAGATACATAACCGTGTTAAAAAGGGGAAGAAGTCCAAAATCAGCTCAAATTGCTTCAACATCGAAAGTTCCCAGAGATGGAAAAAACATTATAATAAATTCCAAAAATCGTTTCGCGATTTTATCTGAACAAGGCGATGAAAACACAACTACAACAAGTTCAAATAAGCCCCCACCCATATATTTAAGAGAGCAGAATTCCAGTTTGCTGGTTAAAAGTCTTATCTCATTAATTGGAGAAAATGCGTTTTATGTAACTCCAATTAAGCGCGGAAACATCAATGAAACAAAAATTCAGGTAGCTCATGGAAATAATTACCGAAAAATTGTTTCAGATTTAGAATCTAAAAATAAAAAATTCTACACGTACCAATTAAAGAGTGCTAAAGGTCTAACAGTCGTAATAAAAGGTATAGACTCTAGCGTGGATCCAGAAGAGGTCAAGTCTGGCCTTGAAAATAATGGCTACAAGGTGAAAAATGTCTCAAACATTAAAAATAGAGAAAAAATCCCCCAACCAGTATTTAGAGTCGAGTTACAGCCAGATGGCATAAAAATAAAAAAGAATGAAGCACAGCCAATATATGTCTTAAAGTACTTGTTGCATCGAAGAGTTACTGTTGAGCTTCCACATAAAAGAGCTGGACCTGTTCAATGCCTGAACTGCCAAGAATTTGGGCACACGAAGACTTATTACAAGTTGCCTACAGTCTGCGTTGTATGTGGTGAGTTACACAGTACTGCTAACTGTGATAAAATAAAAGGTGA
This sequence comes from Lypha dubia, assembly GCA_947311025.1. Lineage (NCBI taxonomy): Eukaryota > Metazoa > Arthropoda > Insecta > Diptera > Tachinidae > Lypha > Lypha dubia. The sequence goes on from OX371260.1 coordinate 75,934,637, forward strand.
TACCTAGGCGAAAAAATGTGGTAATTGCGGCGGAAATCACACTGCCAACTATAGAGGGGGCAGCCTCTACTCGTTTTTTAAGAATTCATCAACCAAAAAAACCAATGCTACTCCCGCTCAGCTTAAAACCCCTATTAACTATCCACAGTTACCTCAACCGTCCACCAGCCAAAATCAATTTTCAAACATTTTCAAGACTAACGCGACTAGTGCTCAACAACAAGCTAACAACAAATTTTCATACGCTAGTATTTTAAAAAGCAATCAGAGTACGGCGCAAAAAACCGTAAATGTAAATGAAGATTCGGGGTATAATTTTAGTCGTATTGAAGCCTCAATTGAGAGCTTAATACAAACTGTAAACACATTTACTCTCAACATGTCCTGTATGATGCAGGAAATGTTGAAAATGCAGTCTACCTTGTTGCAGGCTATACTAAGCAAACCATGAACTTAAAAATCTGTTTTTGGAACGCAAACGGCATCTGCCAACATAAAAACGAAATAGAATATTTTCTTCAGGATAAACAAATCGATGTTATGCTTATCTCAGAAACTCATTTGACATCTCGAAGCTGTTTCAGAATTAGTGGATATAATTTTTACGACACCAAGGATCCCCGTGGCAGAGCTTGTGGTGGTTCGGGAATCCTAATAAAAACGCGAATAAAACACCACCTGTTGAATGATTTTTGTGAAGATTATCTTCAAGCAACAAACATCTGCATCGAAACTTACTATCAAAAACTTGTATTATCATCTGTCTATTCGCCCCCCAGATTCTCAATTACCGAGAGTCAATATACGGCTTTTTATAAATCACTGGGCCTCCGTTTTCTAGCAGCTGGCGACTACAATGCTAAACACACATTTTGGGGTTCACGTTTAATTACACCTAAGGGACGAATTTTATTCGACACAATATCTAAAATGCGTTTGAATGTAGTTTCAAGTGGACAGCCAACATATTGGCCAACAGATCGACAAAAAATTCCTGATGTTATCGACTTTGGAATTGTGAAAGGCGTGCCCAGCGAGATGGTTGAAGTTGAAGCATCTTTGGACTTATCTTCAGACCACTCGCCTACTATTGTCACTATTTACTCACACACAACATGTGATTTAGCGACCACATCTGCACGTATTAACTGGCTGATATACAGAAAATATCTGAGTGCTCATTGCTCGGAAAAAATGCCGCTGAGAACACCTTCAGACATAGACGATTCTCTCAGGTTGTTTGAAGCGCATGTTAAACAAGCTGCTTGTAATGCTACTTCAAATGAAATAAACCAACCAGTGAGATTTAACAATATTTTTTCTGTAGATATAGAAAGGCTATTGACTGAAAAACGGAGAGCTCGACGAGAATGGCAGCGCTACAGATCGCCCCAGCTAAAATTAAGGCTTAAGGAGTGTACCAAGCAGCTAAGGCAAGTTTTGCAAACTCAAAAAACAGCTTCCCTTCAAAAATTCCTTCAAGAGCTAGATGCAACACCACAAACAGATTATTCACTGTGGCGTGCAGCCAGAGGACTAAAAAGGCCGGTGATATGCAAACCCCCATTACGAGCCCCAAATGGTGACTGGGCAAAAACTGATGCTGAAAAAGGTGCACTTTTTGTTAAACACTTAGAAAAAGTTTTCACTCCGAATATATCTGCTGATATTGTTGAACTGTCACCAGAAATACCGATGAGATTTAACATGACGGAGATTGAAAATACTATTACTAGTCTTAACACCAGAAAAGCCCCAGGTGTCGACAAAATAAGCAACAAAATGCTTCAAGAATAATACTATTCATTTTTAACAGTATTCTACGCCTAGAACACTATCCTAAAGAATGGAAGGTTTCGCTAATTACTATGATACCAAAGCCTGGCAAGGATCATACAGGGGTTGAATCCTATCGGCCTATTACTGTCTAACATTTCAAAACTATTTGAAAAGCTGTATATGAGCAAGCTGATGCCTATAGTGACTAGTAATGGATGTATTCCAGATCATCAATTCGGTTTTCGCAGACAACATAACACAATTGAACAAACTCACAGACTAGTGAATGTCGTTAGAGACACTTTTGAAAAAAAGAAATACTGCTCTGCGCTCTTTATTGATGCCTCAAAAGCTTTCGATAAAGTATGGCACGAAGGTCTTTTCAACAAATTAACACAAAATCTACCAGCAAACATCGTAAAGCTTTTAAAAAGCTATTTAATGGAACGTAAATTTGTAGTTAGGGAAGGGAATTTTTTAAGCCCTCCGCAGTCGATTGAAGCCGGAGTCCCTCAAGGCAGTATCTTCGGACCCTTACTTTATTTAATATATGCCTCTGACTTACCGTTAAGCAGTAACATTCATACATCAACATTTGCGGATGATACAGCCATTCTAAGCGTTCACGAAAATCCTGTAGAAGCTTCCCGCAACTTACAAGAATATATATCCAAACTGGAAAAATGGCTCAAACAATGGCGTATAAAAGTTAACGAGCAGAAATATGCACACGTCACTTTTACGTTGCGCAGGGAAACATGCCCGCCTATAAAAATTAACACCGAGACTATACCACAACACACTGTAGTCAAATATCTAGGCGTTCATCTTGATCGTCGTTTAACATGGAAATGGCATGTAGACGCAAAGTTAATGAAACTAAAAGCACCCCAAATGAATTGGCTTATTGGAAGAAACCCTATACTAAGCCTTGACTGTAAACTTCTCTTATACAACGCGATCCTGAAACCAATATGGTCCTATGGAATCCAGCTATGGGGCACTGCCTCAGCATCGAATGTAGAAAGAATTCAAAAGCAACAGAATAAAATCCTACGTACAATAACAGCAGCCCCCTGGTATGTCAGAAACCATCGAATTCATAAAGATCTAGACGTTCCGTTGGTAAAGACAGTATTTTCAAAACACGCGAAAAAATATATAAAAAAACTTGAGTTGCACCCAAATCCACTTGCGCGCAATATTCTTCATTATAGAGGCCACACCCGGCTGAAAAGAAGGGATACTCTTTTTCTCAGCCGTTCACGAGAGATGTAAAACAACAAAAATTAAACGTTGAAATTAAAAATTTTGTTTAGCATTGGCTAAACTTATATTTAATATTTTTTAGATTTAAGATTTGAAAAACTTATTGATAATTCAATTTAAATAATTAAAGATTCAATAAATAATAAAATTATCAAAAAAAAAAAAAAAAATAATGTAAGTACTAAATAATAGAAAAATGAGATCTTCTGCCTACATATGATGAATTTCATGTAAAAATCGAGATGCATTGCACCCGACCCCCTCAGATATCGATGAAATTTTGTTCATTTGATCAATACAAACAAACTCTCATTTTTAGAAATGACTGTTTTGCGATTTTTTGGGCGTGGCATAGTGGGAAAGTTTTCGAAAAAACGCGAAAATAGTCGAAAAGAGCTCCATTTAAACTACAATAACTCAGAATCGGCTGAACCGATTAACATGATCTTGGTATCATTAAAAAGATATTTTAACAGGCTTTATGACACGTTAAAAAAAATACACCGTAAAAAATTTATAACAAAAAGAAAATTGTAACTAACGAAAAATCCAAAAAGATCAAGGGTTTTTTTTACAGTGTATTATTTTTTAAGAAAGGTTTATCCTTCACCTATACCACATTAAAAAAAAATGGGTTCTTTCTTAGTTTTTTTTATATAATTTTTTAAGTAGTGTCACTTCTAGTAATTGCCTTTATATTTTATATTTACAGGTAAAATAAATAAACATTGTCAAGGGTTTTTTTTACAGTGTATTATTTTTTTAGAAAGGTTTATCCTTCACCTATACCATATCAAAAAATATAAATGGGTTCTTTTTTATTTTTATTTTTATATAATTTATTAAGTAGTGCCACTTTTAGTAATTGCCTTTATATTTTATATTTACAGGTAAAATAAATAAACATTGTCCCAGAAAAATTGTGAATATGTTTTAACCCAAATTTTTTAAGTAGTGTCACTTCTAGTAATACGTACCGAAAGTTTTCGAAATAATTCGAATAATGATTACATTTTTTTAAGTTAATTATTTGTAAGAAATTTTGCGCTGCTCAAATTTGGCACAGTCAGAATATCTGCGCACATGTACAAAAGTTTCATATATCGGAATGAATGAATGAAAGCCTTGAGTTCCTTTTATAGTTTGAGCTTCTTTATATCTTGAAAATAGCTTTTCTTTAACGTTGTTGTATTCGTCAGCATCTGCGTAAGCAACTTGTATGGTGGTATTATATGTTTCTGATGCCCAGTGATAGAGTTGCCTCATTGTCTGGATTTCATTTTTATTTGCAATACTATAATTTCGAGCACCTCTCTTCAATGTTCCTCCGATTCCATCACATGCAGATTTTCCGTGACTGGTAGCATAAAAGTGCCATTCAGCGTCAATACCAAAATCAGATTTGTGATGGCATAAATTAATGAAGTTATATTTATTTTTATATTGTGCTCCTGCTCCATCTGATACGTAAAGGATTTTATTAATATTGTTGGTTATATTGGCCTTCACGAACTGTATCATTTTTTAGTGAGAGAAATTTAATACTTTTGTTGTTTGAATGATTTGAAAAAAAAAATTATTCATACGCGTATAATTATTTTCAAATCAACAGCAAACAAAAAAATTCGAAAAGTTTTATATTATTGTTACTGTTTGCATATACATATGCACATATACACATGCACATACATACGTACATCAAATTATGCATTTTGATTCAGTTGTCATTGGCCGTGAAATAGTCTGGCAAAATTTAGCTGTGTACTCATGTTTCGCAGCCAAGTATTCAACTACAGTCATGCAAAAAAAAAAAATCAACTAAATTTCTCAATTGGTAATTTTTCTTTCTCGCTATGTTATTATTTGTGCGCTGTACCACTTGAAAACAATAGTTAGCTTCATTTGAACAATCACTTGTTTTCAGGTTTGTTTGTCACATTACTTTTGAGTTCCAGTGTATCCTACACAATAAATTAGGAGAACATCAAAACTGCATTAATGCATCTTAATTTCAAACATCTTTTATTCGTTTTTCCTACCGTCGCAAGCATGTGCAAACATTAAAAATGCTTGCAATTGCTTTACGTTTCTGCTACCGTGCAGTTGCAAGTGCACACAATTTATATTTAATAAATCTGTAATAATTATTAATTTAATGAAGTAAATTCAAAGGTATTGTGGGTAGTGAAAAGTTTAATCAAAATTAAGTGCGTGTTTTGTAAAAGCTTTATACAAATACAAACTGGAAGAAAAAAATTGTTCCGTGAAGTGACAAAAAATTTTCAATAAATTGAAAAAAACAACATCTATGGGTACTTAAAAAAAAGGAAAACTTTGAAAACAAAAAAAAAATATATAGAAGTGCCCAAGAAAAATAAAGGGTCTCAAATTCATTCCTTTAAATTAAATATGCCGGATATTAACATGCGAGACAATGAACACAAATATCTTCAACATTGCAGTAACCCAGGTAATTTGAATGTCTGCAAAAACCCCTAAGTTACATCGCTTTTAGGATTTCATCCCCTTTCTTGCTTATCCCGATTCGGTAAGCTTTTCCTTGCATCACAATGTCCTTTCGCATATGCTTATTCGGTGACCAATTGCCTCTCATATTTTGCAATACAGCTGCAAGTGTAGCTCGTGCTTTCTCGCTTGTACCACCCTGATTGCCAATTCTCGTGCTCCATTTCTTCATCGCTAACGCCAGCAGCTCCCTTGTAATTGGTTGTGGATTTGAGTTTTGCTTACCGCAAAATTTTCGCATGCACTGATCCGCATTGCGAAGCACATGTAGGCCACAATCCACTAGGTTGGATTGCTGAATGCAGTCAACGTATTTCAGTGGAAGGAGATTTGCACAGTTGATATTCTCTCCCTGGTACTGCCAGTGATAAAGTCATCGAATGTAGTTTGCAGGCGTATCCATATTATGTGGCTTAAGCGAATCTTATATCGTTATCCCGTCCTTTGCTACAGAGGCCAACGTCCAGTGGTTCTTTCCCATGATGGGCATAATTATCAGTTGTTTGCTTGCCAAATTTATTCCCTTTAATGCTCGGGAAATTCTCTCCCTGCAGACGATGGAGTTGGGTGATTCGCCGAATTTTTTCAGTGCTTCGTAAAATAGCGCACTGAAGATACGAGTATGCACTAAACATCTGCGTGAATTCATTCGTCCAACGAATGCACAACCGCATTCATGAATGATTCTTGCTAGTCAGTGTGCAAAAAGACCATTGCATGAATGTTGTGTTGTACTTCGTTGAAGTTGTATTATACTTCGTTGTGCTTCGTCTGGGGTAGATTTTATTAATTCGTCCCATACACCGATCGAACTCGAACTCACAACATTCAATAATAGAGACAACAAAAAGTCAAGTGCTAGTAGCAATGAGTCCAATGAGTGATGAGTATACATTGTATTGTGCATTCTCTCTCTTCACGCCAACAACGTTGTAACCACGTGCTTTCGGCGAATACATTGTATTTTTATTTTGTTGCTTTATTACATTGTTTCAGTATAGAGGTAAGATTTAATTATATAAATTTTTTGGATTAGCGCCTAACACAGAAAAAAATAACAAGATTTAGTATGTAATTAATACATATTTTTTAAACTATTCTAAAATTTTCAACAATTTTCTGAATTAAATTGTCATATTAACAATTTGTTTTAGTTGAAAAAATAAAAAAATTTTCTTTCAAAAATTTTCTATACAAAATCAGGGCTGCCAGGTACTTTTTTCCTTGTCCCCCAAAAATTAAAAAAAAATCCCCAAATTAAAAAACAAAACCTTAAAAATTGAATATTTTTTTCATAAATAAATTAAATAATAAATAATAATAAATTAAAATATCCACTACTCTATAAGCTAAGCTGCAAAATATTGGCAACTCCTGCAAGTAGTGCCTCATCAGAAAGAAAATTCTCATGTGCTAGACATTTTCTTTCTGAAAAACGTTGCCTTATTGGGTCCAACCCTGTTTCGGAAAGATGATGTTTTTACATTCTAACATGTAGATTGTTTAGATTTTTAAAAACTTAATTTGACTTACATATTTATGAATTTAATATTTATTTGTGTTATATAAATACTTTTTTGTTTTCGTTACTAAGAAATAATTAAAAAAAAATTTTGAATAAGTAAAAATTGTGTTTTTCTTTTATGATCTCTCTTCAATTAACTCGGGTAACGCGAATAATATGTATAATTCGAATGCGCCTTACAAACTCATTGTATATAACAAAGTCGTACACGTACTTTTCTCATTTGTACCAACATACAACATATATTCATACCGTGGGTTGTGTGAACGCTACAAGTTGATCGGGTTCGATGCTTTCATACTTTAAACAACTCAAGTATCTTTTTCACTCACTCATTGTTTCTCATTGCAAATTAATTAAATGAATATGTGCCGCTATTTTTTGTGGGTATCTCATAGCTGATTTTTTTTGCATTCATGCAGATGTTTAGTATATACTAAAGGCTTTTATTGCTTTTGTCAGCGCTTCTTTAACATGATGATTAAAGTATAAAAATTTGTCCATGTATACTCCTAAATATTTTACCATGTCTTTGTTTGGAATTGTGCAATTATGCAAAGTGGATTTAATTTCGAACTGTTTCAAATTCTTTCTAATGCTGCAATTACATTTATTTACTGGCGGCCTAAAAAGAATTGTTTCACGTTTTTGAGTATTAGTTTTCATGTTCCAATTAATTGCATATTGTTCGACCAAATTATAAGGCTGTTGAAGGTTAGAATTAATCTTTTCTATTTTATTATCTGAGTGGTAAATGATTATGGCATCTGCAAAAGAAATTATATTATCTATATGGTTCATCAGGCCGAGAATATATAAATTAAATAATATCGGAGAATTTACTGTTTCTTGTTGTAAGCCATTGTTAACTTTAAATGATTTGTAGCTTCTTGTATTTTGATAATAGACTATGAAGTTTTTATCACTTATCATATTATATATTAATATAATTTGATAAACTGGAAACTTGTATTGAATTAATTTATATATTATGCCTGGAATCCATATGCTATCGAAAGCCTTCTCCATATCAATGAGACATGCTCCTGTGCAGTAATTCCTATGCCAATTCCAATTAATGTCGGAAGTAAGTTTATGTATAGCGTTGACTGTGGAATGTTTGAATTTAAAGCCGAACTGCTTCTCACTACTAATATTCTTTACACTGCAAAACTTGTTTATAATATTATTAATACATATTTCATATATTTTACTTATATTAGGTAATAAACTGATAGGGCGTAAGTTTTTGGGACTATTTGGTTCTTTACCCTTTTTTGGAAGGATAAAAATCTTAGCCATTTTCCACTTACTTGGGAAATATGAGTTATTAAGCATATTATTGAATAATTTGCAGTACTCGTAAATCATTTTTTGATTAATCTTCTTCAGTACTATATTTGGTATGTTGTCAATACCTGAAGATAGTTTAATCCTTAAGCAAGAAAAAAATATTTAATAGATTGTCCTTAGTTATGAAAAAGTTTTGAGTGCGTGTCTCATTCAAATTATCAGAGAGAACTGTATCAGTGAAGCTAATCAAAGTTTTTTTATCTCTCACATAAGTTTCTAAAAATGTACTGAAAGATTCATTAACCTGATGGTGTATAACATTATTCGGATTAGTTTCTTTATGTTCATGAACTGACTCAAAAAACGCTACTATCGTATCTAACATTTGGATCTTTTCGTCAACTCTGAAGTTATTTAAGTTATCTTTTCTTAAACACTGTGGGTTTATTCCCGCGTTGTTAAGTAAGAATTCCGAATTTTCTGGAATTTTTAGTTCTTAAAGATTCAAGGGTGTATATTTTTTAAAGTTTTTTTTAATTTGGCTAAACATGTTTGTCGATTCTTTTGGGTCTATTTTTGTTAGTCTTTTCCTGATACGTTTATTTATAAGGCAAACGAAATTTTCATTTATGAGATTTTTTATCAATTTTAACTTAGTCTTTGCTAAAATAAGGTTCTCTTCTGATAATGTTTGTTGTAATCTATTATCTATTATAGTCAGTACTTTACTTTTTTCCCGGTATAACATTCTTATAATTGGATTACTCATCTTTGCTAATTTATTTTCTGTTTTATATTTTGGAACTATTTGATGTATTGTTGAAGTTATTATGTTACTTAATCTTTCTATATGAAAATCTATTTCGGTATTTTTTAAATTCCGATTATTAGGGATTTGAGTATCTTGATTAAGTATTTGTGTAATTTTATTCTGAAATTTTTTCCAGTCTACTATTTTGTAGTTGAAAGTAAATTTGGGATTGTCTTTTAAAAATGCGAAGTTTTCTTCTTCGTTGCTCATAGTGGTAACCATTAGTACTGCGACATGATCGCTGTCATAGTCTAGCGTTTTTAGTGAGTTTACGGTGTTATTTTCAGTTTGTATATGTAGTCTACAGTCTGCTATACAAATGTCTAAATAAGAACTTGTATAGCTTACATCTAAAACGGATTTCATGATCTACTAGCCATTCATTTAATAGATTACCTTTATGGTTGTTATTGTTGTTGCCCCATAATGTACATATGTTTTCAGTTAAGGTCCCCTGCCAGAATGTAACAATTGTTATCATTTTCTAAGTCCATCGTTTCAAAAAGATCATAAAACTCCTCTTTAAAATGTTTATCATTATTACCAGAAGGGTAATATGCTGAAATAATATATATTATTTTATTTGCAGCCAAATAAATTCGAATTATGCAAGTTTCTAGAGTCTTGAAAGAGTTTGTGACACTGTTTGTGCAGTGAGAATGTTTTAAGTTATTTTTAATTAATATGGCCGTTCCTCGATCTTGTGTGGCACCTTTCCTATCGCTTCTAATTACATTATAGTTTTCAAATTCGATTTTGTGTTTGTAGTTTAATTTTGTTTCATTGATTAGTACTACATCAGGATTATGCTTTGTAATAAATTGGTGAAGATCATATCGTTTGCTAATTCGTATTAGCGAGTTAACATTAATGTATATTATTTTAAGTTTCTTGGAAATTATATTTGTTTGACTATTTGGATCCATCCCGACTTAAACCTCAATCATGGAAAATATAGTATCTATTCTTGATACCTGTAGATTTCGTTGTTCTTGAAGGTTTGAAATTTGAGTGCTTATGTTTGCCATAAAGCTTTTAATTTCTTGCACAAATGAATTATTCATTAGATCACCTTTATTTGTGTTAAGATTTGGTGTACTATCACCACTTACTACGTTTGCAAATGAAGAATTTGTATTAGTAAAAACATTCCTATTGTATATTTTATTGGTTAGTATATCTTTTCTCTTAACACTAATTTTTTGTTTCAGCAGCTTGTATTTTGCGCAGCCTTTATATGATGCAGGGTGCCCGTACTTGTTGCACAGAACACAGATGTTATGTTTGAATTAAAACATTATTTTTATTATTTAGTTATTATTATTTTTATTTATTAACCACATGTTATGTTTAAAATGTTACTTAGCCTTCACAGGGACCCGCTTTTTAAGGCTGGTGTTTGATCAGGTTTTGACTTATAAAATATATATATATAAATATATACTACTTTAAAATATTATTTAGCCTTCACAGGGACCCGCTTTTTAAGGCTGGTGTTTGATCAGGTTTTTGTTACGTGTTAAAGAGAACTGATTAGAATAGAACTGAACTCGAACTAGGCCTCCATACCAAATCACCCTCCGCTTTTATACCCAATTTCGCTGTCTGATTGAACGATGCTGCTGACGTTCGCTGCCGTCGGCGTGGTCATTGCTAAGTGTGTTAGTATGCAAATTCAGCATATTCATACCCGTGGAACTTCCAGCCGATTGCGGTTCTCACGATATTGCAATGTCAGCATATATCTGTAGGAAATTTACTGGCATATATATGTATGCAGCTGTATTGCAACGTCAGCATATATCTGTAGGAAAATTACTGGTAATAACGTCAGTAATGCATGCAGCGGTATTTTGCTGCCGTTGGTATTTTTGTTGGTTGAGGGAAAATAACTCAACGTCAGTATGTGTATGCAGCGTATGTTCTGCTGTCGCTGATACTTCTGTTGGTTACGGGAAAATGACTCATAACACAGAACAGTTTATCTTTTTCTTCTAATGGAACTCTCTCTATGGAACATTTTCCTTTATCGTGGTCCATGTTACACTTGACACACCTTCTTGGAAGATAACAATTAGCTGCACTATGGAAAAATCCTTGGCAATTGCGGCATTGGGGTATTTCGGGTCGTCTAACTTGTTCCCATTTTATCATACGGTGAAGTAATGTTTTAGCACTTTTCAATTTGTTAATATTAGTTTCAGGTGAAACTTGTACTAAGAACATTGGGAGTTTAATTCCTCTTTCAGCAGAAGTTTTTGTTGAAAAGGGGCTAACTTTAATAAATTTTAACTCGTTACTATCAAATTTTAATAGTTCAAATAATATTTCATCTGCATCAACGTTGGCGTCTATGCCTTTAAGTAAATACGTTTTTATTTTTAATTCTTTTAGCGTGAAAGTAAAAAATTTAGTTTTAGTTTTTTCTAAGTATGCTTTTACTCTTTGAAAATCTTGAATTGAGTTCATAAATAGAGATTTTTTATTTCTATATTCTTTTGTGTTAAATTCATTGACCTTTAAACCGTTTTTGATAAATTCTATTAAATGTTTTGTACCAATATCGATGATGTATGTTTATTGGAGGTATTTTTATTCTTTTATATTTTTCTGGATTAACCACTTTATTATCAGTAATTACTCTTGATGAGTTATTGTCTTGACTTGTTGAATGCGCTCTTTCAATATTGTTTTTGTTGTATTTGTCATTTACATGAATCTCATATATTTTTCTTGATCGCACTGATCGTCTTTTTCACAATCGAGCACTGAAGCTATATTCTGTAATTCTCGTAGCTAAAGCTAAAGGCGGCTTTAGCCGACCGTAACTCTAGAAATGTAAATGCTGATGTGTCAGCTGATTGCTTCTGTTATATGCAAAAGCAATGAAAATACTTACTTGACTGAAATGAAATGTTGCCGTAACGTACCAACCTGCAGAAAATAGAATTTCATTACGAGGTTACGTGACAATTGTAGACAGTAATGGGATGGTTGTATTTTGAATTGCAATGGGGCACAGAAGTCCTTTGTTGGTACTTTTTTTTTGTTTTGACTAGTTTTAGTTGTTAAATATATGCATGCTTTATTGATTAAAGAAAGTTTTCTAAATAATTTTTTTTCAATATCTAGCAAGAGACTGTACCGATCGTTTGTGCTTATATATTTTATTGTAATGAATTTGATAATTGTTTAAATTATAGTTTAACATTCATATCTACATATGTATGTATGTACATCATAGTTTTGATTATTACTGTTACTTATTATTTAAAAGATTTTTTTGTTGTATACTTGAATGTATGTATATATGCACATATGTATGTACATAGGTACAATATATATGAAATTACAAAGTGAGCATATCAATTTATGTACATACAATATGTACATACATTCAAGTATACAACAAAAAAATCTTTTATATAATAACTGCCTTGCACATGATGTCGAAGGAATTTTTCTTTCGTACAAATTACATTTAAAACAAAAACAAAATTTTTAAAATTGTATGTATGTACATACATAAATTGATATGCTTACTTTGTAATTTCATGTATACTGTACTTATGTACATACATATATACATACATACATACATACATTCAAGTATACAAAAAAAAATCCTTTAAATAATAAGTAACACTAATAATCAAAACAATGATGTACATACATATATACATAGATATGAATGTTAAACTATAATTTAACCAATTATCAAATTCATTACAATAAAATGTGTAATAATATGATTCGGTACCTTTTAAATAATATCGTACTATTTGCGAACAATCACAAATATTGTAAACATTTGGAACTTCCATCAACGTTTGGAACAGCTATTTTGTATTTTATTTATAATTTTCAAAGTGATAAAAAGTCGCAATGGACGACAAGAAATTAATACTACTGGTGAAGGAAAATGAACAATAACAATTCTCCGGGGCACAATATTTCGAAGAAGAACAGAAAAATATGATTTAATATGTTTAATAAGAATTTTTGTTCTTTTTATGTATGTATGTACATACATATGCATGGCTGCACATTCATGTGTCACGTGACACGTTTTTAAGCATTCTATAACTACAAAAATGTTGGCTCTTACATTACATCAACATTTAGCTTACATCTACGATTTCAACCGTCGGCTAAATAGGCCTTAAATCTCGATCGCTAAAAATTTTTAGGGCGAAAATTTTAGCGATTTTTCTAAAAAGGTATTCTTTAACTCTAATCGCTTAGCTAAAATTTACTCTTTTCGCCGTAACTAATTTGCTATCATTAGACCATTCCTTTCTTTGTTATTTGATAATATAATATTGAAAAGAGACAAATATATATGCGTGTATATTTGGCATTTTATATTAGTGTTATCTTACATTATAATTTATACTCCGTAACAATGATTGTGTTTTTATTAAAAAAAATTTTTTAAATATGTTTTAAAATGTTTATTTTTAAAGCTATTTCACGAAGTTCTAGTCCAAACTTATTGTTTTTTTGCAGCACATGCATTTTGAAAATTGTAAAGTGCATGATGTTTGCGTAGTAATTTCTCAAGAAAGCATTACGTTCGAAAGTTATGGGGACATTTATAAGAGATGGCATCACTGTTAAGAAATAATTTCAGTAAACAATTGAAATTTTTTTCTATGTGGTATTTGCTGGCGGTACTGTGGCGTAATTATTTGAAAGTATTTATTTGTACAAAAATATTTTTGATCATAATAAATTTAAAATTTGTGTACAGAGTTTTGATTGATTTTGTAATATTGTAAAAATCTTTTTTTTTTATTAAATACATTTTTATATAAAAATTAGTATTTGAGTTTTATTTAAATTAAACTACTCATAACAGCTAAAACACTTCAACCTATCATGGACAAACTCTTTATGCTATTCCAAATACTAAATGAGCATGTATTTGAGCCCTTTTTTAACCTTTTTGTAGTATCCTACATTATTTTTCTTAAAAAAAGGCTAAACATCAATGATATAAAAATATTTTGCTTAAATTACTTTTTAGCGCCTTCAAAATATCGTTGCTTAAATTTTAGCGTTTCAAGCTAGAAAAGTTGCTTAAATGTGCTTAGAGAATACAAATGTATAACATTTTAGCGATGAGAGAGAGCATTTTTTGCTCTCAGAGCAAACGCCAAATTTGCGGCGAATTTAATTTTTATGACATTGCCTAATTTAGCAATACGAATTACAGCATTCAATATGTAGCTAAAATTCTCTAAAACGATTTTAGACATTTTTAGCGATGGAGATTTAGCTTTAGCGAGTTACAGAATATAGCTGCTGAGTAGTAGTTACTCGTTTTGTAATGTTTCGCCTCGTTGTTGGTATTCATATTATAATTTTTTCTTTTTCTGTTTTTATCACTTAAGATTTCATTGTTTTTAGATTTCAGATTATCGTTGTTTCTGTTACATGAGCTTAGAGCATTGCGCTCACTCATTTCAGGTTTTATTCTATACTTAATTTTTTTTTTCTTCTGTTATTTGTAATAACAAAATAAATCAAAATATTTGTAAAAATATAATACACACTAAATACGTTGATCTCCGCAATACGTCTGTCACACATCACGTTCACGATCGAACTCCTCGGTCCAAGGGTTTGGTTTTCCTGAAAAAGGGGCGTGGTCACACCCACTTTTCTCCTGGTACGCATTCCAAATTATGCCAGTACCATATGTACCAAATATCCTCGACGTAGGTCAAAAAATGCCCAAAATATGGCGATTAAAATTTTTGGGTTATATGGGCGGTGCCACAACTCTTTGTCAAAATTTTTTTTGTCTACAAACCATTCGGGGTCAACCGTGAACAAAATTAAAAACGAATCAGCCAAATCCGTCACTCCGTTCTTTAGTTATGCTGTCACAAACACACGCCAACTCATTTTTATATAAGTTAAGGTAACAAATATTTAACATACAAATTACAAATTACGAAATTCACTGTAACTAAACATTTATTATTGACCTAAATACAGCTCGATTAACTAAATGCTTAGTTAAGCGGAAGCTTTATTATTTTTATAAAAAGTAGAACAATAAAATAATTAAACAGCAATAATTTCAATATAGGAAATAAGTAAATAAAAGTAGAACAATAAAACAATTAAACAGCAATAATTTCAATATAGGAAATAAGTTTAAAAATAGAACAATAAAAGAAATGCACAATAAACAAAAATTGTAATTAAGTTAAGAATTCGTTTATAAGTTCAGTTGTAAAATTAACTCTAGAAAAAACGGACACATAGTGTCTCAAAGAAAATTAATAAAATAAACTAATAAGAATAAATTAATAAAAAATAAAAGTAAATAAAAAAGGAAATAAAAAAACTATTTAGTTTTTTTAATAAAAAGGAACATTTAAAAATTTAACTGGCGCCCGAGCAGGGACCGTTTTCGCAAAAAAATCGCGCTCGAAGTGATAAATAGCCCGTAAAGGCGAAACGGATAAAATAAAGAAAAAAAACCCCCAAATAAAATCCTGTGAAGAATAAGTGACTTCCGTGGTGCTTCAGTAACAAACAGTGAACGAGACTTTGCCACCAAGCCCATCGAAGCAGTGTTCCCGAAGCAACGCTTGAGGATCAACAAGAAAGAAACCCGCAATGATACTACTGTAAGAATAAGATAATATATTTATATTATAAAGTGAAAAATTTATTGAGATTTATGTAAGTTATTATAAAGTGAAAAATTTATTGAGATCTATGTAAGATATTATAAAGTGAAAAATTTATTGAGATTTATGTAAGATATTATTATAAAGTGAAAAAATTATTGAGATCATTATAAAGTCAAACACCCACTCAAAACTCTATAAAATAGGAAAACCCAAGAATATCTTTTAGTTTTTCTCTCTTCCCCTAACACTTTGAGACTAAATAAAATTCATATAATCTTCGGCTTTATTTGTTTACACTCGGAAATTTTTTATTCATTTCGCTATGTCAAATCCAAACAATTTATTACGCCCTCCTATCCTCAATCCCCAAGCCCAAAATCCTCACCATCCTAACGCAGAAATCCCTCAGGTAAATGTTGCAAATCTGGAGCCTTTGATAACTCAAATTGTCGTGAATATTCTGAGACAAAATTCACGACAGGCGAGCAATAATTTTTCGGATATATCCGAACAAACAATTGATGTCAATCAACGGGACAATTTAGCAGACCTGGATAAGATACCAGACGTGGTACGATGTATTAGAGACTTTTTAGGAACACCAGGTGAATTTAGCTCATGGAAGAAAAGTGTGGAGCGAATCTTGAGAGTTTATGAGCCGTTAAAGGGATCTCCCAAATATTATGCTATATTGAGCGCTATTCGCAACAAAATCACTGGACATGCAGATACGGCACTGGAATCTTATAACACGTCCTTAAACTGGAACGCAATCTCTAGATGCCTTTCGGTCCATTATGCGGATAAACGCGACCTTACTACATTGGAATACCAGATGACAACCATGATTCAAGGAAATTGTTCATTACAAGATTTCTATCATAAAGTGTACGCTCATCTGTCACTCATACTGGATAAAATTTCCTGCATGGATGTGGGAGCAGAACCCATAGAACTCCTTACTAAAACCTATCGCGATAAAGCCTTGGATACATTCATTAGGGGACTCAAAGGTGACTTACCGAGATTGTTAGCAATGAGGGAACCGTCCGACCTCCCACAAGCCCTTCCTCTGTGCTTGAAACTGGAAAACCAGTACTTCCGGACCAACCATGCGAATGCCGGTCAACTTCAAAACAGAAATCCTGGCAGTCATCCACAACCTCCTCCACGAAAACCCAACGTAAATACAAATAGAAACTGGCAACCATTTTATCCTCATCTTTCTTTTGTGCCACAACCGAGGCAAAATACAACATTCGGTAACATGCCCTTCCACCACCAACAGCCCCAGAACTTCCGAAACCCACAGAATGTTGGAATGGTTCCTAGACCACTACCCCCAAAACCTCAACCAAGACCAGAACCAATGGACATAGATCGAAGTGTTCATACCGCAAACATTAACTACATGAATAGGCCATCGAATAACAATCTTTATGGTAAAAGACCACCCGAACAAAACAATCAGCCTTTTAAGCATCAAAGAAATTTCCACATAGAAGCGGAAAACCAAACAACATACCACGACCAAGGCTATTACCATCAAGATGAAACTCACTCATCCCAACCTCAAACGGATTACTCAACGGAGTGTCGACAAGGATATGAACAGGAGCAACAATTAACTCTGGAACTTGTACAAAGATTCCCAAAATTATTTGCAGAACCGGATGAGAAACTTACTTACACCACAAAAGTTGTTGGTGAAATACGAACATCAACAGATAACCCAGTATACTCGAAATTTTATCCATATCCAATGTCACTAAAAAACGAGGTTCAGTCTCAAGTGAAACAAATGCTAGACGACGGCATCATACGCCCATCCAGATCACCTTACAATTCTCCAGTTTGGATTGTAGAAAAAAAAACTGACTCACAAGGTAATAAACAATACCGATTGGTCATCGACTACCGTAAACTGAACCTTATAACAATACCCGATGCCTATCCAATCCCAGACATAAACGAAGTCCTGTCTCACCTCCGCAAAAATAAAGTGTTTTCAGTTCTCGATTTAAAAAGTGGATTTAATCAAATACCGTTGAAAACCTCCGATATCGAGAAGACAGCGTTTTCAATTAACAATGGTAAAAACGAATTTACCAGATTGCCCTTTGGTCACAAAAACGCTCCATCCATATTTCAGCGAACATTGGATGATATACTTCGCGACCATATAGGAAAAACTCGTTTTGTTTATATTGATGACATTATAGTCTTCAGTAAAACGGACGAGGAGCACCTACACCACCTTGGGCAAGTATTTAGAACACTAGAGGATGCGAACATGAAAATACAATTAGACAAGTGCAACTTTTTCAAAACCGAAGTGGAATTTTTAGGATTTATAGTCTCTTCAGAAGGAATCCGAACTAATCCCAAAAAAATCGAAGCAATACTCAACTTTCCAACCCCAAGAACATTGAAAGAATTACGATCCTTTCTCGGACTCTCGGGTTACTATAGACGATTCGTTAGGGATTATGCTAAACTGGCAAAGCCCTTAACGACTTTACTAAGAGGGGAAGGAGGCCGTGTTTCAAAAAAAAAATCAGCCAAACAAGCTATCTCTTTAGATGAGAACGCCTAAGAGTCATTTAATAAGTTGAAAAATTCGTTAGTTTCATAGGACATAATATTGGCGTATCCTGATTTCGAAAAACGCTTCGAACTCACCACCGATGCATCAAAATTTGCATTGGGGGCAGTACTGTCGCAATCCGATAAACCTATTGCCTTCATCTCAAGAACTCTGAGTAAAACGGAGGAAAACTATGCCACCAACGAAAAAGCGATGTTGGCCATAATATGGTCCTTAAATGCATTCAGAAAATATCTTTACGGGTCATCAAAGGTGGTAATACGTACCGATCATCAACCGCTAACGTACGCTATGAGCAACAAAAACAACAATGGAAAAATGAAAAGATGGAAAGCCACTCTGGAGGAATACAACTATCAAATGGAATATAAACCAAGGAAAACAAACGTCGTAGCTGATGCCCTCTCCAGGAAACCCATCGAAACGGAAATAAACTCCATGTCTGCTACCCAACATAGTAGCGAGAGTTCGGGAGAAAACCTAATCCCTAGCGTTGAAATGCCTGTAAATGTTTTTAAAAATCAAATATTCCTGAAAATTGATTTGGCATCATCGTACGAATTCAAAATAGTATTTCCCACTTATCATCGCCATTATGTAAGTGAACCCGAATACAATGAAGAAAACCTTATATCTATTCTAAAGAAATATCACAATCCATCAGTCATAAACTGCATCAAAACCCCTGAACCAATAATGGGAAAAATACAGCGACTATACCCCCTTCATTTTAGCAACTACAAGGTAAGATTCACACAAAATCAAGTAAGAGATGTCACCAATGAGGAGGAACAAGAACAAATTATCATCCGAACACACACGCGTGAGTTATATACACACCAAATGCAATCGCACCAACACCAAATCAAAGGCCAATGCACTAGACAAAACGATGCATAATTTAATTCATTGTAAAATTAATATTTTATGTTATTTTAATAAAATTGTGCATTGTGTGCAAGTTCAATAAACTGAACTTCCACACATGCCAATTAATAACATTTTTCCCAAGAATTGATCTAAATAATATTTAAGCTTAGTTAACAATTAAGTATAATAAAAATATTGTAAACAAAATTAAAAGTTCAATTCATTGTAAAATTAATATTTTATTTTATTTTTATATTATTATTATTACGAGTAAACGTAATTATTATTTGAACTTATATTGATTTACATATGAAAAGTAATATTATCAGGCTCAAGTTCAGTTTTATTGAATTAATGAATATTCAAAATTACTAAGAGTTTTTTGTGTTGGAAAATATTATTATTTATCTCCAATCAGTTTTTAGCAGAACGTATCAGTACTGATTTCAAGGCCGCTACACCTCTCATCAGCGTTCAATTGTCCATCTTTACAATTTTCGTAAAGTGGATACTAATTTAGAAGAATATCAACTATTTAACTAGTTTTCAACAGAAATAGAATATGAGAATTAATTTTTAATTCAATTTTTATTCTACAGTGAAACAGTGCAGGTTAGTACGAAATTCCCTCATTACTGTTTGGAACTTATAATCAACACAAACTCATAGTCCGTTATCATCAAAGTATTCTACTTTGTATTTTAACGTTTTTGTTGTTTTTACTCTATATTAGGGAAATTCACATCTTCTTTTCCAACACAAAAAACTCTTAGTAATTTTGAATTTTCATTAATTCAATAAAACTGAACTTGAGCCTGATAATATTACTTTTCATATTTTATTTTATTTTAATAAAATTGTGCCTTGTGTGCAAGTTCAATAAAGTGAACTTCCCGACATGCCAAATAATAACATTTTTCCCAAGAATTGATCTAAATAATATTTAAGCTTAGTTAACAATTAAGTATAATAAAAATATTGTAAACAAATTAAAAAGCTCAGAAATAAATTGGTAATCAAAAGTAAAGGTTGTTGTTTTTTTTAATTAAAAACTTAAAAGATAACATATTTGGCGCAGTCGTATCGGGCAGTTGCGGAATCGGTGCGGTGACAATAAACTAAAACAGTGAAAAAGGGGAAAGAATATCCTCATAAATAAAGAGTAGTTTTAAAAAAAGGGGAAAGAATATCCTCATAAATAAATAATAGTGAACAATTTCTGAAAAAGGAAAGAATATCCTCATAAATAAAAGTTTTAGAAAAAGGGGAAAGAATATCCTCATAAATAAATAGAATATCCTCATAAATTAAAAATAGTGAACAATTTTTGAAAAAGAAAGAATATCCTCTTAAATAAAAGTTTTAGAAAATAAAGAATAGTGAACAATTTTTATAAAAAGGAAAAGATTATCCTCTGTAAATAAAAGAACAAATATCATTATCCAAAAAAAAATATATATAAACTATTTGATACAAGTTATAAAAAAAAGAGAAAAAAAACGGTGAAAGAATATCACCGTCAACATAAACAACGGGGAAGGAATATCCCTATTTGAAAAAAAAACGGTGAAAGAATATCACCGTCAAAATAAACAACGGGGAAGGAATATCCCTATTAGAAAAAACGGTGAAAGAACATCACCGTCAACATAAACAACGGGAAAGAATATCCCTATTTAAATCATCAAACTCAGCATAGGACACTGAAGTTAAAGTCAACCGAGCCGAAACCGTTGGATTTCAATCCATTCACAACTGGAACCTACCTACTCAGCCTTTCTAGAAAACCAATATATTTCTCAATGCGGATGGCAACTCTACTCCTGTTTTTATTGTAAGCTCTAGAAAATAAGTTATCATAACCAAATAATTATTTACTAAATGTTTAAAAGAAAAGCAAAAACTGTAGCTTTATCAAATTTACAAAATCAAAAAAAGAAATCAAAAAGCATTGAAACTATACCAGAAAAATTACATTGTCAATCTCAATATTCAAGTTTAAAAAATTTACCAATAAATATGCCACATCAAGATTTATTACAAACTCAATCCACTTCCCACACTGCACAGCAAAATCAATTCCAAACCTTTCCGAACATGCAAGAAATCTTTAACTCCTTAAGAATTCCGGATGTTATTAAAGACCTTCCTAGTTTTGACGGGAATCCTCGTCTACTATACGATTTTATAACTAACGTCGAAGAAATATTACTATTTTTGAAGGGAACAGAAAAGACACCTTATGGTCAAATCATACTTAGGACTATCAGGAATAAAATAGTAGGGACAGCAAACGAACTATTGAACACATATTTGACACAATTAGATTGGGCTGAAATCAAAAATAACCTAATATCAGCCTTTGCAGATAAAAGGACTGAAACAACACTGATCAGAGATCTTCATAATATTAGCCAAACTGATCGAACACTCGAACAGTTTCACGGAGATATAATCGAAATCCAAGCAGCACTTTTAAATAACGTCCTGATCAATGAGAAAGATAAAAAAGTTATCCATTCAAAAAGGGAATTATTCTCCGAAATGTGTTTAAACGCATTTCTTTCTGGACTCAAAGACCCGTTAGGCGCAACGATTCGTGCTATGCGTCCAGACAATTTACCAACAGCACTTGCTTATTGTATAAAGGAGCAAAACATTACGTCAGTAAAACAGGTCCAAAAAACACACAAACCATATCAACCAAAAACTCCACCACCATATTATAAATTCCAAAGACCATACTACGGACATAGAAGCTAGCGACGGTAATACAACCCGAACAAATTTTAGAAATAACACGCCCTACTCATACAATAGAACGGGCATAACCAGACAAAACTTTCAGTCACGATCAAACTCAAATTTCCATAACATTAATCAAACTGAAAATTATCCAAATTTCCATAACATTAATCAAACTGAAAATTATCCAAACCTCCAAAACATTAATCAAACAAATATTTACCCAAAATTTCATAACAATAATCAAACTAGAAATTATCCAAATTTCCATAACATTAACAATCATCCAAATCACGAGTCTCCAATCATTCCTAACATTGATGACTCCCAAAATTTTCAAGCATTAGCCTCGAGAATTCCACAGGATATATAGATATAAACAAGCTTGGGACAAAACTACCATTCATACTGATATCATCCCCATTTGGTCGATCCTTAAGATTCCTAATTGACTCAGGAGCCTCTTCATCTTTTATCAAACCCGAATTTGTGCCTTTAAAAGACCAAATATCTTGTCAACCCGTAACTATCACTACTATATCTAATAAATATACATTAAATTTAAAAACTTACATACCAATATTCAGAGAATTTAATGAAAATGGTAAATTAGAATTCCTAATTTTTAAATTCCATAATTACTTCGACGGGCTTTTAGGAATCGATATGTTACAAAAACTCAAAGCTAACATTGACTTACAAAATAATTTCTTGATAACACCCAACTGCACTATCCCTTTACAAATGAAACCAAACACAACTTCACATAAATATTTAGTACCAGCTAGCTCGAAAAACATTATAAAACTTCCTGTCGATATCGAGAATGGCGAAATCCTTGTTAATCAAACAAAGATTTCAACAAACCTTGAGATTTCCGAAGGCATTTACATCTCAGATAATTGGCACAGTAACATGGAAGTAATAAATAAATCAAATTACGATCAAATTCTATACCTTGAGCAACCAATAAAAGCAGACCCTTATAACTCTTCAAATTACGTGGAGCTCAATTGCATTAACCCAGAATATTTTGAAAATAATAAGGAAGAAGACATAAAATTCTCATTACGACTAGAGCATTTAAACGTGGAAGAAAGAAAACTTCTCCTTAAACTCTGTCGTCAATTCAACTCAGTGTTTTACAAAGAAAATCAAAGCCTTTCATTTACAAATCAAATTAAACACACCATAAAAACAACAGACGAAATACCAATATATACACTAAATCATATCGCTACCCTTACATCCATAAAGATGAAGTAAGGAAACAAATAGATAACATGTTAGAACAAGGCATAATTAGACCGTCTTACTCGCCCTGGAGCTCTCCCGTATGGGTAGTTCCAAAGAAAAAAGACGCCAGCGGAAAACAAAAATGGCGCCTTGTTATTGATTACCGCAAACTGAATGAAAAAACAGTTTCGGACAGATACCCTTTACCGAATATCACAGATATTCTGGATAAATTGGGCAAATGTATGTATTTCTCGACACTAGATCTTGCCAGCGGATTCCATCAAATCGAGATGGATCCGAAGGATGTCCAAAAGACTGCTTTCACAGTTGAAGAAATCAAATCCTTTTTGGGGCTAGTGGGGTATTACAGGAAATTTATAAAAGATTTTGCAAAAATTGTTAAGCCTTTGACAATGTGTCTTAAGAAAAACAGCAAAATCGATCTCAACCAAAATTATAAAAATGCTTTTGAAACATGCAAAAATATATTATCCAATGATCCTATTCTTCAGTACCCAGATTTTTCTAAACCATTCGTTCTTACAACTGATGCTACTGGATTTGCCCTAGGAGCTATTTTATCTCAAGGCCCAATTGGCACGGATAGACCAATATGCTACGCTAGCCGTACACTATGCGATTCCGAAATCAACTACTCCACTATAGAAAAAGAGTTATTAGCAATCGTATGGGCAACTAAATACTTCCGCCCGTACTTGTACGGTCGAAAGTTTAAAATTGTCACTGACCATCGTCCTTTAACATGGCTAATGAGTACGATGGAGGCTGAAACTGGAAGAATTCGG
Organism: Lypha dubia; assembly: GCA_947311025.1. Classification (NCBI taxonomy): domain Eukaryota; kingdom Metazoa; phylum Arthropoda; class Insecta; order Diptera; family Tachinidae; genus Lypha; species Lypha dubia. Next base: position 75,958,761 of record OX371260.1, read on the forward strand.
CTATGAAATACATTACAAAAAAGGGACACAAAATACTAACGCCGACGCTTTAAGCAGAGTTAAAATTGATGTAAACCACATGAATGTCGATATTAACGAAAATGATTCTAATCAAGGCACCCAAGGTACCACAATTCATTCTTCCAATGAAAACTTCGACGACGGAATCTTTATATCAGAGAGACCTATTAACGAATTTAACATACAATTGATTTTAGAGAAATCTGAATTGGGAAGCCCAATGACGATAGAAACTATATTCAGGAATAGGCAAAGGCGTGTTATAAGACGACCCCATTTCAATGAAGAATTAATGACTGATATATTAAAAAAATTTTGCCCACCTAACAAGTTAACCGTTATATATACCGATGACGACATCTTTAGGATAGTACAAGACACTTATACAAAATACTTTTCACACAGCAAGCTTTTTAAGTTACTAAGATGTAAAGAAATTTTAGAAGATATCAGACAAAATGGCGATCAAGAAAAGCTGATAAAAGAGTACCATGAAAATAGTAATCACAGAGGCATAATCGAATGCTATGAACACCTTAAAAGGAAATACTACTTTCCCTATATGAAAGAATTAATAAATAAAACAATTAATAACTGTGACAAGTGTCAAACACTTAAATATGATAGGCAACCTCCCAAAGTAAAATTTAAACTACCAGAAACACCATCTAAACCATTAGACATACACAGAAAAAAATATGCAGATTTTTTTTCTTAACAAATATTTGTTTGCATTCAATTTTATGTTTTATTTATGTTTTCTTTGCTTTTATTAATATCATTGTCTGATTTTTGGTTTTGTCTGATTTTTACAATAACATACATACGTGTGCTTTTTTTTTCTATTACTTATTTACGAATTGTGGTTGTTAGTTTTACAAATTTCGTGATAGGTCCCATTCCAATTAAAAATGTAAATGGGATTATGAATTTAGTAATTGAATGCGAAATTAATTTTTTTCTGTGTATTGCATATCGATATTTACACAATTAATAACCACCAAAATCTTACAATTATCGATAAATTCTCCAAGTTCGCGGCAGCCTATGCTCTTGAAAACAGAAATAGTATAACAGTAATTAAATCACTTAAAATTTTTATATGCTCATACGGTATTCCCAAGAAAATCGTTTGCGACCAAGGCTCGGAGTTTACGAGCAACATTTTTAAAGAATTTTGCAGACAATATAATATAGAACTTCATTATTCATCCTTTCAACAAACGAGTAGCAACTCACCTGTAGAAAGGCTTCACTCCACTTTCACTGAAATTTACAGAATAATTTTGGAAAGCAAAAGGGCTGAAAGGTCAGAAATTGACCACGAAGAAATGATTACAGAGGTAGTAATAACTTATAACAACTCAATACATTCTGCCACTAAATTAACACCTTTTGAACTTTTCCACGGCCGAACCTACAAGTTCGACAAAAACGTAAAATTCGACAATGAACATGATTACCTTAGGAAGCTCAATGAATTCCAAGAAACATTATTTCCAAAAATTAAGGAAAAAATAGAATCTTCCGCCTTGAAACGCATAGACAAGTTGAATACCTCCAGACAAGACCCCGAAATTAGGAAAATTAATGACACTGTGTACAGGAAAAATTGCAGAAGGAATAAAATCACCTCAAGATTTTCAAAACATAAAGTAAAAGACGATAACCTTATACAATAACTACAACTAATAACCAAAAAATACATAAATCCCGCATTAAAAGGAAACAAAAATTTTTTTTTTTAGGGCCAAGTTAATTACGGCACAATACATTGAGATTCGCGACTTATCTAATAATAAAGGCATCCTGCCAATAAATCTAGGACCAGCGAGGCATATCACAAGCTATAACAATCTTATTCATATTGTTAATCTAGAAAACTATAGGGAAAACATTGACAAAATCAACAACACGGTTAAAGCCTTCGAAAGAAATAGTGCAACAAAAATTTATACGGACACAACAAATATAAAACTGAAAGAATTGAAACTAAAATTAAGTAGTTTGATGACTAAACGCACCAAACGCGGCCTTATTGATGGAATAGGACATGCAATAAAATTTATTACGGGAAATATGGACGCTAGTGACGTCCAAGAAATAAATCGTCAAATTGGGGAACTGCAATCTAATAATAAAATAATTAAAGATACCATGGAAAAAGATCATAAATTTAATATGAATATGGTTGCTAGATTCTCTAATATAACAAACCACATTAATGAGGTACAAGGAACCATAGAACTATTTTTAAATCGAAATACAAATCAAACTAACTACCTTGTTAAAAGCACAGAAACCACAATTAGAGAAATGCAATACCTCAATCAAATAAACTACAACATTGACATACTTACTAGTCACATAAACGACATTTCAGAAGCCATTATTCTGGCAAAACTTAATATAATTCCTAAACTAATTTTACATCCAGAAGAAATCGAACATATTAGAAGGCATTTAGAAAATTCAACCATTAAAACGAAATCTGTAGAAAACATATATGAATTACTCGGACTTCAAGCTTACTATAATGAATCCAATATTATTTTTAACATTCAGATTCCCAACTTTGATCCCAATCCCTATCAATTTTATCACATTATTCCCTTACCTATTAATAAAACAAAAATTATTGTTACAGAACCTTATATAATATTAAATGAATTTAAGATTATGTATACTTCGGAAAAATGTCAATAAATAGAAAACATTTTTTTTGTTCAAAAATAAAAAAAGAAGAAATTGCCGTTAACTCTAGCTGTATTGGCCATCTATTTAAAAACCAGGATGCAAAGTGCGTTATAAATGACATCAGTGACATACAATCCATTTGGCAGCCTGAACCTAACTTAATTTTATTCCATAATATACCAAAAACTCAAATAGAGACGACTTGCAATATCAATAAATATTCATTGAACGGTACAGGCGTAGTACATTACAAGAACTGCGAAGTATGCGTAAATAACATTACCTATAGTGATGATATAAACACTTTTTGGGAAGACATATATATTGTTCCAGTACCCATCTCCGAAATTCACGCCTCATCTGAGATTAAGACAATGACATTAAAAAAGCTATCAGATTACAATTTCAACCAACAAAATGAAATCCTTTCAATATCATCCAGACTTAACTTGCAGAACGGCATCGAATCACTTATATGGTTAATTATTATAGCAACAGTGATTTACTTTCTAAAAAGGATGTATGCAACTAAAATTAAACAAGCAATCCTGCTACTGTCCCTTCGTCCCCTTCGCTTCAATCTGGGCAGGGAGGAGTTATATACACACCAAACGCAATCGCACCAACACCAAATCAAAGGCCAATGCACTAGACAAAACGATGCATAATTTAATTCATTGTAAAATTAATATTTTATGTTATTTTAATAAAATTGTGCATTGTGTGCAAGTTCAATAAACTGAACTTCCACACATGCCAAATAATAACATTTTTCCCAAGAATTGATCTAAATAATATTTAAGCTTAGTTAACAATTAAGTATAATAAAAATATTGTAAACAAAATTAAAAGTTCAATTCATTGTAAAATTAATATTTTATTTTATTTTAATAAAATTGTGCCTTGTGTGCAAGTTCAATAAACTGAACTTCCACACATGCCAAATAATAACATTTTTCCCAAGAATTGATCTAAATAATATTTAAGCTTAGTTAACAATTAAGTATAATAAAAATATTATAAACAAATTAAAAAGCTCAGAAATAAATTGGTAATCAAAAGTAAAGGTTGTTGTTTTTTTTAATTAAAAACTTAAAAGATAACATATTTCGTGCTCATAGGAATCAAAAGGAAAATAAGGCACAAATCTTGGAAAGGTACTATTTCCCATCTATGACCAACAAGATAAAGGCTATCGTCAAACAATGTACCGTTTGCAAGGAGAACAAATACGATCGTCACCCGAATAACATTGAACTGCGAGAATCTCTCATTCCCCAACACCCAGGAGATATGGTTCATATCGATATCTACCACACCGACGGAAAGCAGATACTCACAGCCGTCGATAAATTTTCTAAATATGCCCAAGCGAAGGTAATCAAGTCTAGAGCCGTAGAAGATATTAAAGAGCCACTGCGAGAATTAATGATGATATATGGAATTCCAAAGACCGTTATAATGGACAACGAAAAATCACTTAACTCAGCCGAAATAACATTTATGCTGCAAGACCAACTAAAAATTAGTATTTTCAAGACACCACCATACAAGAGCTCTGTAAATGGCCAAGTCGAGAGACTTCATTCGACCCTAACTGAGATGATGCGTTGTATAAAAACCGATGGAACAGAACGCTCTTTCACAGCACTCCTGGAAAGAACGATTAATGAATACAACTATGCGATACATTCCACGACGAAAAGAAAACCCGTCGAGGTATTCTTTGGACGTATTGTTAGTAGCGATCCGGAAAAACTCGAGCAAGCCCGTCAAGATATTATAACGAAACTTAAAGAAAAACAATTAACGGATATAAATACCCACAACAAAAATCGCACACCTATGAAAATTTATAACATCGGAGACATTATTTATACGAAAATAGACAAAAGAATAGGGAATAAGATAACTCCGAAGTACAGAAGAGAAATAGTTAAGGAAAATTACTCGACAACAATACTAACGCAAACGGGGAGAATCGTACACAAAAATAACATTAAAACTTAAATCTTATCCGTTTCAGATTACTGCTTTTCCTGTCAGTCCAAGCTGATATCCAGATTTTTAATCACACCTCATCACAAATAGCTACGATACATAATGGACTCGCCAAAATACAAGATGGCACATTCCGATTCGTCCACGAGATAGACACAAGAAGATACGAGAACTACCTCCAGGAAATACAAGATTTCATCACTAAATTCAAAACATCCCGTAATCCTATATTCCCAATCCTCGAACACGAAATGAACAGAGTATTTGAACTTTTAGATAGTATAAAACCATTAACTATATCTAAGAACAAGAGATCAATTGATTCACTAGGAACGGCCTGGAAATATCTAGCCGGTTCTCCAGACCATGAAGACCTTAGAAAGATTACTAAAAACTTAGAATATTTAAATGAGAATAATAATGATCAAGTAGTTATTAACAAAGCGTTTGAGTCAAGAATTAATAATATTACCAAATTAACCAATTTTTTAACTAATAGCATAAAAGAAAGTAGTATTTTAAGTGAAGAACTAATAATTTTGAACCAAAATAAATTAAGAATAATCAAAGAAGAAATTCTAAACATAAAATATGCCATACAGTGGTCTAAGATTGGAGTGATTAACTCATATATTTTAAATGAAATTGAAATAAAATTAGCAGTTGAACAATTAAGAAATGAAAATGTACCTTTTAGTAACTCAGAAGAGGCACTTGAATTTGCAAATATAAGAGTAATAAATTCTTTATCATTGATGCTCTACATAGTAGAAATTCCGTTAACAAAAAGAATACGTATGAAAATTTAATTGTAAAACCAATCAAAAATAATAATGTTATTATAAGTATTAAATTTAATAGAATATTAAAATTCGAGAACGAAATTTATGCAATAAAGAATGATTGTAAGAGCTATAATAATTTGGTAATTTGTAAATACAAGGATCTAACAGATCTGTCAGAAGATCCATGCATCCCCAAAATCCTAAACTCAAAACCCTCCTCATGTGTTTTAAGTAATGGTCATCATATCCCCGATATTGAGGAGATTTCTACTGGAACAATACTGCTAAATGAATTTTCTGGTACACTAGAATATGGCAGCAAAACCCAGAACCTTACTGGTAGTTACATTATAAATTTCCAAAATGAGACCGTAAAAATAAATGGAACTATTTACGAAAATATAGATGCACAACCGATGAAAGTGATATCACCAATGAACCAACCGACAACAAATGAAATAGAACGACTCCAATACCTATCATTAGAAAGTCTTAATGAGCTACATATCAAGAACACGAAGAGAATAAACAACTTCAAAAAATCAACAGAAATAAGAGAAGTCACACTAATTCTAATCATAACTATCTCTCTTGTAACAACAATGGTGATATGTAAACACAGAAGCAAAACCATATACGTCAGCTAATTCCACCACCCATTGAAACACCTAGTGAAAATCCAACTCCCACAGTAGAACAACCGATAACGCAAAGTTACCAGAACTTTAAGCTAAATGATATGCCATACCTTTTATCGATTGAGGACAATCGATTTTAAGAAGGGAGGAGTTAAGGTAACAAATATTTAACATACAAATTACGAAATTCACTGTAGTTAACTAAAAATTTATTATTGACCTAAATACAGCTCGATTAACTAAATGCTTAGTTAAGCGGAAGCTTTATTATTTTTATAAAAAGTAGAACAATAAAATAATTAAACAGCAATAATTTCAATATAGGAAATAAGTAAATAAAAGTAGAACAATAAAACAATTAAACAGCAATAATTTCAATATAGGAAATAAGTTTAAAAATAGAACAATAAAAGAAATGCACAATAAACAAAAATTGTAATTAAGTTAAGAATTCGTTTATAAGTTCAGTTGTAAAATTAACTCTAGAAAAAACGGACACATAGTGTCTCAAAGAAAATTAATAAAATAAACTAATAAGAATAAATTAATAAAAAATAAAAGTAAATAAAAAAGGAAATAAAAAAACTATTTAGTTTTTTTAATAAAAAGGAACATTTAAAAATTTAACTTATACATATATTGTATACATATATAGTTTTTTATTCTTTTTAATATAATTTACATAATATATGTTACTTGATTGTTGGCCTTATAGGGTCGATTAAATAAATAAATAACAAATACAAATACAAAATATATGAATGTATATCATGATACAATGAATATATATGCAGAATGAAGGTATATGCAGAAATACAAAAATAAGCAACCCTATGTATTTTGTTGGTAGAAAATTTAATTTCGGAAGTCAAAATTATGTTATTATAGTCATTGTATTATAGTTAATATCACATTTGAGCTTTTATATTCAAAAGTTTCTCTGGGCGAAGATTTATTTATATTGTAAGATGTTCAACGAAATTCTGCCATACCTACCCTGGTTGTTTTTCACAAAACAAGCAAATAATGAACTTTTAATAAATATTTTATTCAATTAATTGCAGTATAAACTATCTTATTTACTTTAATAAACTTAATTTGCTGTTTTCCTGGCATCTACCCAATCATTGTACACATCCAAAACTTCAGAGGCCAATAACTCGAAAACTATGCGTTTCCGGGAAAGTTACCACATAAAATTTTCGTCTTATTTTTCGATTTTCTATCGCCCTATGTAGTTTTCTTTTTCGTTTGGAGCTGCGTCGCTAAACTACATACTGTTGTTCAGACTTACCTTTTTGTTTAATATGTTCTGATATGTTTGTAAGTCCGATTTTATTTCAACTTCTTCCAATAATTAATCCGAATTAGAATTATTTAAAACAGAATTTATAAAATAATCTGTAATTCTTTGATTTTCATTAATTTTTAACACTTGATTATTTATCTTTACACTTGATTGATGTTCAGCTTTTAAATAAATGCTAGAAACTTCGGCAAAATAACGGCACAAAAACTGAACGTACGTAACTGTGAGGGATGATAAGTAATGACTTTTGTATTGTACTTTTTGAATAAAAAACAGTACTTTGTCAACTCCAATTGTACTAAAATCCCCCGCGGTATAAATATATTATAATGAATTGTAAATCAAAATTTATTTCGAGTATCGGCTAAATATCTTCAAGCACGTAGTTTAAAGAATGAATATAAGTAAATAAATATATGTATATATACCCCGTTTATACGCACTTTCTATATGCAAATAAGAGTGGAAAGCGTTGCCGTATTACTTTTTTATTGTAACTTAAAATGTTGCGAAAACTATTTGCAAATAACAAGCTATTTGCAAATAAGATGTGTGATGCTACCAGATGACTATATATTTACTGCGTCTCATTACAAAAAATATAACAATATTTCTGATTGCTATTTGCGTATAAACAGTGAGTTAAGTTTTTGCAAATAGTTTAATAGACTTATTATAAAGCATACCTCAGAACTGAATAATATCAGCCCAATTACGAATATTTCCTAGGAATTTCTCTCCCTCGGAAAATATTTTTCTCGAGAGAAAATATCTCCAATTATAAATTTTTATATGTAAATAAAAGGGAAATGTGAAAAATCTTATGCGGAATTTATATTCATATGTATCTAATAGGAGGAATGGGAAAAGGGAAAAAATTCCCCCGAAATTATTATTCGTAATTGGGCTAAATGCATCAGTTTCGTGTGTCATGTATTTCGCTGATAAAAGTAGAACTAATAGATTGAATTAAGTTGGTGGGAATACAATTGCGGACCAAGGCAATTGAAAAGTTGCATAATTAAAAAAACCATTAATATGGCGGATATCTAATTTTAAGTGAAAAATTTGTATGACAATCATAAAAAACAGTGCGTTTCATAAAATTTTTGCTCTTTTTGTTGTTTGAACATGTAAAATTATAATAATATCATTAAAATTGTACTAAATATTTTATTGAGTTAGTGTTCAATTTTGATACGGCAATTTTACTTAAAAATCTACAATTGTGTAGCATGTAACCAACAGTGTGTAGTATGCATTGCGATTCAGCAGTAGAGCAACATACAGCCATTGACAGACTGCAAGCAAGATATTTTGTGTGTGTTGCTAATTTGACACTTGTACGGTTAATCAAGTGCAGCAGCACAATGCACTTATATGAATCACATTTATTAACTGCATTTGTTTGATTGTAAATATAGGCAACACAAAGTATCTGTTGCTTTTAGGTATGCAATCGTTGGACCGTTGAACACATGCCATACATAAATACTGGGAAGCTAAATATGCTTACCCAACAGTAATATATATTTCCATTCTTTTACTCTTATGTTAAGGTACCCCTAAGAATTATTCTCATAATTAGTATATAAGCTCATGTCATTTAATTAATAACACAATTAATAAACTAATAGGCTTATGAACTGCAACAATTAAAGCTGCTCTAAGACAAAAAGAAAAATCAAATAAAAAACTATTTTATTACAATTGTACTCAATTCATCCCTGTTACATGCGCTAATGCAACATAGCCTAACAACGCCAAAAATTTCAAGTGTTGTCAATGTAAATTCGACACATATGTATGCAAAAGATATATTCAAGACGAATTAAATAAATTAATTCACCTTGGATAAACTTATTCGTTTATTTTTTATATAAATATGGCTTAGTAAATTAAGTCTATAGAAATATAAAAATAGAAGAACAATTGAAATATACAAAATGAATCGGCGGCTAATAATTAGCCGACGTTCAGCCGAAAAATCCTCGGCGGCGGCGGGTATCAAACATCGCCAGCGGCTGGCTAAGCCGGCTAATAGCCGATACGGCGCAAGTCTCTGTTGCTCGTTTTTGTATTTCTGCATATACCTTACTGCACGTCTACATTAGACAAAACATGCTGTTAAGACGTGCTGTTAAAACACGCGAATCTTTTAATGGTGGAGTTTACGTATGTCATAATATTTCATTATTTTTGTTTCGTCAACGAGTTAACTACGATAGTTTTGTCTCTTGTTGTATCGAAAAAAAATACATACATACATATGTAGTATCTACATATGTATAATTTAATTATTTTTAACTAAAATTGTAAGCTCACATTATTTTTGTTATTTATTTTCCTATTCAAGACGTATTTGCTACAAAAATTCAGTTTGCTTCACACTTTTTTGTAACTATTACTTTTTCCACAATATTATTTCAGTTTTTTCCCTTAACATAACAACGAAAACAAAACTTTGACAGCTAAACGTCATTTTCTGTTAAGACGGAGCTTTCAAGCCAGACGTCTTAACAGCCGTGTTAAGACGGCTAGAAAACATTAACATTTACGGTCCACACCTGACAGTAACAGGATTTTGCTGTTTCTGTCCGTGTTTTCATGTCAGGTGTAGACCGCACTTTATATTCATTTTATCATGGTTGCATATGTATACATATGTGTGTACTTGATATATACTTATACTTTGATAGCGAGCATAATCATAGCTGCCAGATATGACGATTTATCGTCATATTGACGATTTTGGGTCCTAAAAATGATATACACCAATACCTCGCTTTGCGTCGTTTCGTTTTGCGTTTTTTCGAAGTTGCGTCGCTGCTGAATTAGTACTTATTTTCACTGTGCGTCGTTAGATTTTCGAAGTTGCGTTGTTTTGGGTTCGAGTCTTTACTTTTTTTTTTGTAATTTTTTAAATTTTCGTTTTTTTCTAAAAGATGGCGCGACTTTTGTTTGTAATTGCGCGATGCCATCAAAACTCGGGGATTCCCTTTCTAACTGAAAATCAACTCAATTTTAATACAAACATACATACAGTTTTATTTTCACTTTGTTTTGCTTAGTTTAGAGTTCAGTTTCAATTAGTGTGTTGTGCTTTTTTGTTTTTATAAATTAATTGAATATTTTATTTTGTTTTAATTGAATTTGTTTTTTTTTTTGTTTGTATGTAATAAAATTTTATATTATTTTTGTTTTTTAGATGTTTACTTTGTTCAACTTTCTTTTAAAAAAGTAGTATTTTCGTAGCTAGTGAACCTATCTTCGATATTTACATGGTTGGCTATATAAAAAAATAATTCACTTTGCGTCGTTTCAATTTGCGTCGTGTTTTTTTGGAACGTAACCACAACGCAAAGTGAGGTATTGGTGTAGTGACGATGGGACGATTTATACCCTAATTTTAACGATTTTAAATAATTCAAGTTTGCAACTTTTATTTTTACTATTAAAGCAACCTTGAACTGCTGAAAATTGTAATGAGAAACTTTTTAAAAACTAGTTTGGTTAAAACTGAAAACTTTTCTTAATTGATTATTAACACAAAAAATTTTTTTTAAATTTTGAAGACATTTATTTAGGAATATTTGCCGGAGACGTATTGGAAGAACCACAAATAAATGCATGTTATTAGTAATAATTGTGTTAATTTTTATATAGAGCTTTGTGATCAGATATTATCATGATTTGATTTTGAAAATATATATAAAGCTCTTATCCACATTAATCCATTGCATATTATTAATGTAGAAAAAAATTTGTTTTCTGAAATTGTAAAAGAATTTTCCTATTTTGTTGAAGAAAGTGAAAGCCAAGAGCTAGAAACTAAGTTCAGACAATTAAAATTTTTGTCCTGATAAAAACATTTAACTATTGGATTTTTGGAAAAAAAATATCAGAGATGCAAGCTAGGGATTCTAGTCTTTTGTTTCCGGTTTTGACTAAATTATTACAAAAATCCTGACTAAATATTATTTCCACATTTGCTGAAGAATGTCAGGTAAAGGTAAAGGTAAGTAACAAATTCATTGAAAACGTCGTCTTTGAAAGCGATATTATATAAAGCTAAACAAATGTAGCTCCTATGATCCAGTAGTTATACTTAAATTAATCAATATGGTTAATTGCAATATATATTTGTATGATATATGATACATTTACATATGTATATGTATATGTATATAAGTCTATTTTCTTAAAAAATAGTATTTTTATTGTATAAATTTTATTGTAGTTTTTATACATTTTTAGAAAAAGTGTTTCCAAAAATGAAATTAAAAATGCATATTTTACTACATTGGAAAAAAAAATAACTTAAGGACTTAATTTTTTTATTTTTTCCATACAATGTACATATATACATATCAGTGAGCTGCAACAAGCATGATCGAGCCTAATTGTTCCCTTTCGTTGAATTTTAAGCACAACACAAACAAGTATTATTCAATTTTATACTCGTTCGCTTTTTATGCACAACCAGAAAATTCACTAACAAGTCTAAATCATTTCGATGATAAAACTGAATGTTTGAAACGAACGGTTGCGTAAACAAGTGTTTTTGTTTTTGAATAAAAACGATTAGATCATAAAATTCAATGTGCATAATTAAGTATACCCGAAAATTAAACACTTGCTGCAGCTCACTGATACATATATATTTGAAAGTAGTAAACTACATGCGAATTCTAATTGAAGTATCAGATCTCTGTATTCATATGAACGCTGTTTTATTAATAAATTTGTTGATTTAAGAGTTTTTTTATATTTTGCCTTTGATAAAATATGTTTTGTTGGTAAAAACCGGTGTTTTCATTTGACGTTTTTATGACGATTTCAATAAGCTATATTGACGACAATGACGATTTTTTCGCAAAAATATGACGATATTACCTCAAAAAATCTGGCAGCTATGAGCATAATACATTTGCACTTATACATATACAGTGGTGGCCTTATAATTAGAAACGATGTTTTGAAAAAATAGAATCGCAGTGCAACTTCTTTTAAGACCTGCACTGTATACCTATTATAAAACCCGTTATTGAACAAGTTGACAATCAACATTGTTGTCTGTGCAAAACACGTGGAATATAAAGTTTACTTATTAGAAAAAAATAAATTTTTTTTCAAACTAGTTGCATTTGGCTGGACACGTAATTAGAAACGAGTAGTTTTCGCTTTAGTTTCTGAACTTATATTTTTATTATTGACAAAGTGAGTATAGTATGAAAACAATAGACTTACTTGTAATAATTTTGATATATCATAGCTTCTAAAATGGGCAAAAAAAATCATGCACTCCAAAAATGAGGGAGATGATTGTGCAATGTTATTACAATCAAAAACTATCAATGTCGGCTATTGCACAAAAGTTTTCTTGCTCCAAAAAAATGGTATTTGGTGCAATTCACTTGTACAAGAAGACAAAAGAGTTTGAAGCCCCAGTCAGGAAGCCCAGAGCACGAAAGACCACTCCAGTAGAAGATAGAACTATTTGTAGGGTCAGTAAGAAGTAACCATTCTTGTCTTCGCGCGAAATAAAGGCTGTAATTGGACAGCAAATAAACGCAGACATATCCACTCGGACAATTAGAAGGCACTTACAAGAGTCGGTACTTTTTGCGTGCATTGCACAAAAAACGCCACATGTGTCAAAAAAAAAAATATTAAGAAGCGGTTACGGTTTGCAAGGAATATGCTAAGAAAAGATCCCCGTTACTGGAAAAGAGTTCTCTGGAGCGACGAATCCAAGTTTAACTTGTTTTAATCAGATGGAAAAACTTATGTGAGACGTCCTCCAAATAAAGCTTTAGATCCCAGGTACACTGGCAAGACCGTGAAACACTGTGGCGGATCTATAATGGTCTGGGGTGCCTTTTCTAGGCGTGGTGTTGGTCCAATTGAAAACTTATTGGCAATTGTCAAAAGAGATCTCAAGGACAAAAATCCACGAAATAATGATGAATTGTTCCAGTTAGTGCAGCATAGCTGGGAAAGGATATATCTCCGAACATGCCAACGTTTAATAGAAAGTTTACCGAAAAGACTGGCGAATGTTGTAAAAAATAGGGGGTATCCAACAAAATATTAAAGGATATGTCGATTTTGTTTGACCTACAAGGATATTTCTAAGTTTATTTTTTGTTGTTTGTAAATATGTGACCAAACTGAAATTGTTGTTTTGTTGTGTTTAGTATTTTTTTTAAATGTTATTCATGAAGTGAAATTTTTTAATTTTAATTAAATGATGAGTTGTTACCATCCTATTTCTAGTTGTTAGTTTGAACTTTGTTGAACTAAATTTTTAAAATATATAATATATATATATGCTACGAAATCGTTTCTAATTATAAGGCCACCACTGTATGCATGTATGTACTTGAAACGAAATAGACACAAAAAAATATTAATAAGTTATTGGTTTGAGCCAAAATTTGCGGCACCGCCGCCGATCTTTTTTAAATTAGTCAATACCATGGAATTTTAACGGGAAGTTAATCGAAAATATTTACGCTCATTTTTATCCTGAAGCTCAATTGGATTGATATTTTTAATACCTAACTAAGGCAAAAAACTGAGTGCTTTTCATACAAAACTTACACTCAATCGCTCGTTCGGCTTGTATAAACCACACCTCAATTAAATTGTTTTACTTAAGGTACGGTCACACTTGCCAAATTTTTGCAAAAAAAAAACGTGACCAGCAGACAAGCTAAATTTAAATTTTCTTTAATTACAATATTTTTTTAAATATGGGTTTGCATTTATTAAAAATAATATAAAAATAACACTGCGGTATAATTGACTTCATTTTGTGATATAAAAACCAAATTTAACCACAATAACCTTAAGCAAAAGTAGTGGCTACGGTTTTTTGGGCAAATGTTTGCCAAGTGTAAGTGTATGTTGTAATTATGCTTTCTTTATTTATATATTTCAATTTTATTTATTTAACAAATATGCTTAGCTTAGCTTAGCGCACACAACCTCTCTCGTGCCCGTCGAATTTACCGAATACAATTTAGTAAACTTCGTAAAGGCATCTACAATCATTAAAATATGTTTCCTTTTAGACCTTATTGCCGGTAAAGGGCCATCTGAAATCTCCTTATGGCATATATAATAGCCAGAGTTTCCAATTCAAAACTGTGGTACCTTGACTCAGCCCCCGATGTACATTTAGAATAATAAGACACCGGGTGTAGTTTCCCATCGTCTTGTTTTTGGAGCAGCACTGACCCAAAGCCCCTTGAGCTAGCATCCGTATGGAGCTCAGTAAACCACCAACACCGGTGTACTGACCAATTTTTCTTTTAGTGTTAAGAAGGCTTCTAAGCATTCAGCTATCCAGTCAAATGATTTATTCTTCAGTCCCGTCAGTGGCCTTGCTATTCTAGAAGAATCAGAAACGAACCTGCGGAAAAATGAAAACAGGCCTAGGCATCGCTCTAGTTTCTCCTGATTTGTCACTTGGGCTAATACCCTTTTCGATCACCTTGTACCCTAAAAAATCCAACTCACGATAAGCAAACCTACATTTCCTTACGTTCAGTTTCAGACCTGCATTTCTTAAAGTCCGCAACACCTCTCCTAAAAAATACAAATGTTCCTGAAACGATCTAGTAGCAATGCTTATATCATCCAGGTATACTACTATTTTCCCTTTGTCAATCAGGTCTATTAATACTGTATTAATAAATCTTTGGAAAACGGCTCCAGCATTTTTAAGGCCAAATGGCATATAGCGATATTCGAATTGACCGAGCGGAGTCACGAAGGCCGTGTACGGAATTGAATCCTTGTGCATAGGTACCTGGTGGAAACTATTTTCCAGTTCTAAAGTCGAAAAGTACTTCTTACTGCCCAAATAGTCTAGGCAATCTTCAATTAGTGGAAGAAGATAATTATCCTTGAGCGTGTTCTTATTCAATGATCGATGCACATTCGCAAATCTCCGCCCTTTCTCTTTACTAATACTATTGGCAAAGCGTAGGGTGACTCACTCGGTTGGATTATTCCTTTAGCCAAAAGTTCTTCGAGCGTTGTTTTAACCTCCGTTGGTTCCCTATAAGAAAGTCTCCGCGGGCCGCTATATACTGACACATCGCTTGTCAATCTAATTTTCATACTATAGTCCATCGGCAAAGGATTAACCCCTGTACTTGAAAAATAATTTTCATCAATAACTGACCTTAATAAACTGGCATCTTTTGAAGTCATATTGTCACCTATATTTATATCAAGCCCTGCCTCAATGCCAAATTCTCCTACACTTTCTTCTTAATTCCCACAGAATTTGATCCATTAAATATATTAAAAGGTAAGTTACTTAGTAATTCCACATTTACAATATCTTGCTCACAAACCCTATCCGCTTGATCTCTGTATAGATTAAGCGACTTAAGCGCACTGGCAACATCAAACTTCGGTTTGTTTTTCTTCAAATTAAGTTTTAATAATTCATTTTAGTTATAAATTGTTCTTGTTCTACACAAATGTATGTAAAGAAATTGGTTAATGAATTCCTTTATTTAAACAACTGACTTATAATTATAAGAATGCATTATATGAAGTTTCTGGTATAAAACATATGTTTGAAAAAAAGATTAAAAAGAAATTGAAAGTTGAAAAGTTTAAATAAATTTTAAGCAAATTTAATTCATTTGCATTAATAATATTGAAAAAGGAAGGAATTGGCATTAAATTATAAACTTTAAATGTCGTTTCTTTAATTGCAGGTGAATGAGTAAAATTTATAGTTAATAAGAATAAGAGAAACTCAGTTTTGTTTATTTTATTGGTGTCCAGTTCCAAAATCTATAGTCGCATTTTATTAATTAACATTATAAAACGACATTTTTGTTTACGGAAAAATGGAGAAGCTGAGATTTGAGTTTGTGCTTAAAGCAGCATGCGATGGTAAAACAAATTTTTTGGCCCTAACCTCAATTTCAACAGCTGAAGGTAAAACTTTTATTATGCCGGAGAAATATCAAGATGTTACACTTCACACAGAGTTATCAAACACTACTGCGCTTAAAAAAGTAAAAAACTCAATCAAACAGAGACACCAAACAAGAAGAGTCTGGATAAAAATGGATAAGGAGCTTTCAGAAATTTATGTAGGCTTAAAATTATAAAAACAAAATAAGTTGTTTATATTTCATGTATAACTAAAACAAAAATTAAATTCAAATTCAGTCATTTAGAAGGTATGTACATAGTAATTTTAAAGCTTTAAAAAATTATAACTAAAGGCTCATTCTATTCTTTTCGAATTCAAATTTTAATATGTCGAGATCCAATTGCTTCTTTTTTATCTCGCTTTTTTCTTGCATTGCTTTCAAAATTCCCCTATTGACATGTAGCAATTCATTTTTCAGTTCTTCAACTGCATTCGCGATAGTCTCGTGTCCTTTTTCTAGCGCTCTGTACACCCGTCGTAAGCTACTTGCGTTTTCTTTTCCTATTTTTAATAGTTCGTCCAACTTTTCATTCTGCTCCAGCTTTATCTTGCTATCCTGATCCAAAAAATTGTTTAATTTTTGACCAGTATTTTCATTTTTCTTTTTTTTTGGAGTACCAGAAGTCAAAAGTGGGGACAGTGGCCGTTTTGCCGATGTTGACGGCATATCTTTATCACTTTCCCCAATTTCATCTTCGCTGAGACCAAGTGCAGTGCCAGGGGGATCTACAGACTGAGTAATGGTGCATATACGCAAAACTGCCTCATCATTATCTGTCAACTGGTGTTTAGCAAAAGGTCCTCCACCGGTTGCCCTGGCTTCAGATTTATTCTGCGCAAGCTTTCTTTTGACTTCGCTTTTCCACTCAGTCCATAACTATAAAAAAGGACATATTACAATTCAACAACACGAAACAATTTAATTTCTGGCACACATTTTACATACCTTTCTCCATCCATTTGTATCCTGTTGTGGTGGGCCTGCGCTATTCAGGGAATCAGACAGTTGTTCCCAAAGAGAGTCTACGGTTGGTTTATCCCTCTTTGTAAGGCCCCTCGCAAGGTCTGGATATTTGTCCATAAGCTCCACAATTATGGTGCTTTGAGTTTTATTTTTATGTTTTCCCCTACATATGTAAACAAAAGTTAGAATACATAAGCATATTTTAATTTTTAAATATAAAATTTACTTACATTTATACAAAACTAGCTGATCCCGGTGTACTTCGCTACCCCCCTCGTTATAAAATAAAATTAAAAGTATTTATATATCCTATTGTTACGATCGGTCCAGTAGTTAAGACTATATTACGATTTTTAATTTTCCTAAAAAGGAGCGTGGTCCCATCCACTTTTCTCCCGGTACGTATTCCAAATTATGCCAATACCATATGTACCAAATATCATCTACGTAGGTCAAAAAATGCCCAAAATATGGCGATTTAAATTTTTGGGTTATATGGGTGGTGCCACGCTTCTTTGTCCAATCCCGCCCATATTTGCAGCAGCACTAAAAAAATGCACACCAAAACCGACGTACCAAATTTTGTTCAAATACCGTTATCAGGAGCAGAAATAATAGATTTTTAATTTGTGGTTTGTATGAGAGGTACCACGCCCCTTTGTCCAATCACGCCCATATTTGCAGCAGCACTTAAAAAATGCACACCAAACCGACGTACTAAATTTTGTTCAAACACCGTTATCAGGAACAGAAATAATAGATTTTTAATTTGTGGTTTGTATGAGAGGAACCACGCCCCTTTGTCCAATCCCGCCCATATTTGTAGCAGCACTTAAGAAATGCACACCAAACCGACATACCAAATTTTGTTCAAATACCGTTATCAGGAACAGAAATAATAGATTTTTAATTTGTGGTTTGTATGAGAGGTACCACGCCCCTTTGTCGAATCCCGCCCATATTTGCAGCAGCACTTAAGAAATGCACACCAAACTGACATACCAAATGTTGTTCAAATACCGTTATCAGGAGCAGAAATAATAGATTTTTAATTTGTGAATTGTATGAGAGGTACCACGCCCCTTTGTCCAATCCCGCCCATATTTGCAGCACCATTAAAAAAATGCACACCAAACCGACGTACCAAATTTTGTTCAAATACCGTATTTAGGAGCAGAAATAATAGATTTTTAATATGTGGTTTGTATGGGAGGTACCACGCCCCTTTGTCCAATCGGACCGAATTGTAAATCTAAACCACCCGGGCGCCACCCAAACGCCTACAAAAAAATTTATGCAAATCGGTCCAGTCAGCTGAAGTTTGTTTAAAGGTTTTTTTAGTCTTATTAACGAATTTCAAAAATATGGAAGAAAAGCATATTCTACACTTAAAATTAGCTCAATAAAGGCAAAAACTCACAAAATCTTGCAACTAACTTAATTTAGTGCTCATTTTCGCAAAATATTTGCTCAAAAATTAGCAAATATTTTTTCCATCGGATTGAGTAAAAAGATAAAATTGTTTTACTTCGCTTCCAGAATCGATTTCTTCGAAATTGGTTTTGGCGATATATGGACCGATTTCCCAATTCTCATTTTTTTCTAACTTTTTTTATCATCAGATTTACTCTGTATTCCCAAAAATTGTTTTACTTTGCTTCCAGGGCCAATTATATCGAAAATCGGTTTTGGCTATATCTCGGCTATATATGGACCGATTTCCCAAATTTTTTTTTTTTTTGGTTGAATGACCTATTTCTATTATCAGATTTACTTTTTATCACCAAAAATTGTTTTACTTTGCTTCCAGGGCCAATTATATCGAAAATCGGTTTTGGCTATATCTCGGCTTTATATGGACCGATATCGGGAAAATTTTTTTTTTGCCTTCAAATCTCCATAAGAAGTGATATTACCAACTTTGGCGCAAAAAAAAATTTTTCAAAAAATTTATAAAAAAAATGCATAATTTTGACCCCAAAAAACCGGTTTTTTGGATATATCTCCGCTACCCGTGAACCGATATTGCTGAATTTCAATAGCAAACACATGACCGATATTTATAATAGATTGGCGAAAAAAAAAAGTTTCTAAGTCAAGCAGTTTTCAGTGTGTAGAAGTTTATCTACAGCGCCACCTAGCGGAGAGTTACGGAAAAATTGATAGTCCAAAAATTTATTCTATGAAAAATTACTTATACATGCCAAGTTTCAACACGATCGGATGAGCAATGTAGGAGTTTATCGCTTACCAACCAACCAACCAACAAACATTCATTTTTATATATATAGATATCCAATTGAAAGATAAAAACAAAAGCGCACAAATGAAATCTGTCAGCTGTTAGCTGCTTGGTTTTTTTTAAGAGAAAAACCGATAACATTGATTTCTGTGACACCTAAAACCGATACTAATTCTAGTTCGAACATAAAACCGATAACATTGGAATTCATGACACCAAGTTATTTTTTTTGTCGTTTTCAAAACCACTTCCAATAATATTGGTTTCTATGACACCCCTGAATGACATAAGCCCAAAAAACTAGATATACCGCCATTAATAAAAATCAAACTATTGCTGAAAGATACAATAGAAGCAGTTGGAATATATGATTCTGGTTCCAATGTTTCTTTGATAAGTTCCAAACTTATAAAATTTA
The DNA here is from genome assembly GCA_947311025.1 of Lypha dubia. Taxonomy (NCBI): domain Eukaryota; kingdom Metazoa; phylum Arthropoda; class Insecta; order Diptera; family Tachinidae; genus Lypha; species Lypha dubia. The sequence goes on from OX371260.1 coordinate 75,978,807, forward strand.
AAAATGAGAAACTAAATGAAAATAGAACAATTCTCCAGACTATTAATGGTGGGAAAAAAAACAAAAGGAATGATTAAATTAAAAATAAAAATATTCAAAATAGAGGACGAAATAGATTTATTTGTCGTTGAAGAAGAAAATTTTTAATATGATATTTTAATTGGACTAAGCATGATAAAGAAGTTCTGATTAAATCAAGATGAAAATCTAAAAATTACACAAAAACTTGATGGTGATGGAGAAAAAAATTTTATATATGAAAAAAATATAACTACAGTTAAAAATGATAAACAAAATAAAAATGAAAATAATACATACAAAATAAATTTTAATGAACACATAAATGTAGAAAACTATTAAGTTTATGTAAAACATCTCGTCCCACTAGCATCGGTATTATTGCCTCGTTATCCGGCAATACAATAAATTTATGTGTTACTAATTTATTTCTAAAAAACAATTCCCCTTTTACGTAGCCTATGGCATTCAACTTCTTATTACCAATGCCGCGACATTGCAACACCTTTTCACCGCTATCCGGTGTAAATGTGACTAGGGACCTCTTGACATAACTAATGGGACTACCCGAATCGAACAAAGAAAAACAATCCGTTGGCTCAGTGCGTCTATTTAGCTTAATAAAGGCAACACTTACCATTTGATATACATCTAAAGGATCGTTAGCTAAGGCAGCAGTCATCATCTTCTTCTTAGGGCAGTTCTGGTGATAATTTCCACCTTCACCGCACACGAAGCATGAGCTTGGCGGTCGCTTTGGTTTCGGGCATTGCCGTTGGAAGTGTCCGAATTGTGAACAATTGACACATCGGACTTCCATTTCAGCCTTCTTGGCAATTGGCCTAGAGATCTTCATGGCACCGTTTCGTATTTGTTATCGGCGGTGTTCATATCGATCTAGTTTCCTGACCAGGTTATCAATAGTATCGGCACCATAGAGGAATGTGATGGCATTACTAGTATCAGAAATCCCGTCTACGATGAAATCGACAAGTTCCCTTTCCTCAATATCGGTTTGGGCGGCAATTGATTGCATGGCTATCACGTGGCTTAAGCAAGATTCACCTGGCTTTAAAGTACGTGAGCGGAGCTGATGATAAACATCTTGGCGGGATACAGTGCGCTTGAACATTTTTACAATTTTTCCTGTTAAATCGCCGTACCGCAACAGGCCCAGATTGTTTGCGTATTTTTTTAGCAGTGCCTTCCAATCCACACATTTTTCTTTTTCAGAGTACCCACACAAATCAACATAATCTTCAAATTGTGTAAACCATTTAGTGACGTCGTAATGCTCGGCCCCGCTAAATGGTGGTACAGCAGCATCCAGCTCTGCAAAATCTGTCCGACGGCTACTACGCTCTACCTTACCCTCCATCAAACTTATTTGTTTCTGTAGCTGTAGGATTTCCATTCTCATCCAAAGATTTTTTTATTTCTTCCTCTAATGCTACATTATTGGTTTGTAGCGATAAGTTTTCTGTGTGTCTTTCTACTATATTGTTTGGCATCGGGGCGTCAGAAAAATCATCTGGGACAGCATGGGCAGCAGGCATCTCGCCAACATCATTAGCAGCGGCGACATCAGGAACAGCAGTATTAGCGGCAGCATCTGGTGCATCAGTTATCGGCGCGCCATGTTATCGGCGTCAACTAATTTGCCGGCGTCGGTTTCTTCTGGGGTTTTTATATTTTCAACCCCTATTTGTTTGCCACTTTCTAGATTTTCGTATAAGGTCCGAAGCTGACCAATGGATGCAGTTTCGGGGAACTCAATTCCAGCAGCAGTCAGCGATGAGACCATGTCACACCGATTTGGCCGGAGCTCCACTTTACTAGCAACCTCGTTGCGTTGGTTTCTTCTGGGGTTTTTATATTTTCAACCCCTATTTGTTTTCCACTTTCTAGATTTTTGTATAAGGTCCGAAGCTGACCAATGGATGCAGTTTCGGGGAACTCAATTCCAGTAGCAGTCAGCGATGAGACCATGGCACACCGATTTGGCCGGAGCTCCACTTTACTAGCAACCTCGTTGCTATTAATTTTGTCCATATTTAAAATACGCAGTTCTTTATCTTCCTTGATTGATTTGTAGTAATTATCAGTTGCACCCCACACCTGAGTTGTACTGATGCTTTCTTTATTTATATATGTATTTCAATTTTATTTATTTAACAAATATGCTTAACTTTAGCTTTTTATAAAAGTTCTTTTAAGATGGCGAAAAAGTAATAAAGCCTCCTAAAGTTGGCTGCAGTTCATAACAATCAAATGTCACTTTATGACAGTGTTGCCAGCTGACAGACCACAATGTAAATATTTATTTGAAAGTAGATTTTTTTAAGCGAATTTTTTTTATTTGTACATACATACATATTTATGTAGTTAATTACAGCTACATATAATTACAGCTGACCATTACAATAATTTTAAAAAATTTCCAGAGATTAAAAAATTATATATATAGTCATTGGAGTTTAAATTCAGTATAAGTCTTCTCTTGGATATATTAACATTACCATACAAATCAATAATATCATAATATTAATTTATTCAATGACACTGATCTATCAGGCTAGATAATATTAATTTTCATATGTACATTAATATAAGTTCAAATAATAATTACGTAATACAGTACAATACGCATATAAGAAACTCGTTTATAAGAAAAACTCGGCTATAAGAAACACTTTTCCAGACACCATGCACATTTCCATATAACTACGTGCTAAATAATCCTTATATAACAAATTTTTATGAAAAATTACATTCCTTCCATAGAAAATTGTACGTGTATAAGAAAGTATTCTCACTGTTATGTTTAAATTAAAACATTTATTTTTATTATTTATTTTTATTTATTATTATTTAATTTTATTAACCACGCCAAAATGCCAAAATGTTACAATTTATTTGGTAACTTATTTTTAGAATTAAAAACACAAGAGACTATTAGGATTTTAGTTATTACTTTTATTTACTTTCTATTTTTATTTCTTAGTCTAATTTAAAAATATTAAGCCTTCACAGGGACCCGCTTTTTAAGGCTGGTGTTTGATCAGGGTTTTGTTTGGGAAATATGTTAAGCCTTCACAGGGACCCGCTTTTAAGGCTGGTGTTTGATCAGGTTGTTGTTATGTGTGTTATGTGTTACGAACTGACTCGACTAGAGCTGACTTGATAGACTCAATAATAGTAGTGGACTGAATGGGCTGAATAAACTGAATGCGGGTGAATACCAAATCACCCTCCGCTTTTATACCCACTTTAGTGCTGCTCGATGAACGGTGCTGCTGTCGTTCGCTGCCGCTGGCGTGGATGTCCCCGTGATACTGCTGAGTGTGCGATTATTGCAACTTCAGCATATCCATACCCGTGGGACTTCCAGCCGATTGCGGTTCTCACGATAATGCAATGTCAGCATATATCTGTAGGAAAATTACTGGTAATAACGTCAGTATTGTATGCAGCGTTATTGCAACGTCAGCATATGTCTGTGTATGTATGCAGCGTATGTTTTGCTGCTGTAGGTATTTTTTGTTGGTTGAGGGAAAATAACTCAACGTCAGTATGTGTGTGCAGCGTATGTTCTGCTGTCGCTGATACTTCTGTTTGTTAGGGGAAAATGACTCATAACATCCCTCCCCCCTTACGGACAAGAAACATCCTGTCTTAGGATGTTTCGTAGCTATCCTTCTGGAATCAAGTCAAAATAGATGTGTGTATGCATCCGACTACCTTGGCGATACAGCTTTGGCAGCTCTCGGAGTAATATGTAATTATCTCCCGAGCCTTGATTGCCTGAAGGTTCGCAGTTTACCATTAGTTGGTGACTGCTAAGTGTCTGTCGACTTGGTACGCTTGCTGCGTCACCAAGGAAAAAATATGATGTTGTTGGTGAAATGTTGAGGTTGTTACTGACGTTGGGGTGATTTCCCATTTTCTAACGGAACTGCGTTTTCCGTCCATGTATGTGTTGTGCCATCGCATATAGCTTTAACTGTTGATTATGGTTGTGTGAGGTTGAAAGGTTATGGCTGTCTGTCTGTTGATATTTGGATTGGATTCTTTATTGTTGTCGGAACTGGGTTTTTCGTCCATGTATGCGTTGTAGTATCGTATGTAGGTTTTGCGGTTGCGTGAGGTTGATAGGTATAGGCTGCTGTTGATGATTGTTGGATTCTTCTTTGTTAACGGGATGATGATTGTTAGTTGTTTTTTTTTTTTAAAACGCTGGTTAATATTTTTAATCTTATAACTAACAATTTTTTCTTACGTATACTTATATAAAATTTCTTCTCTTATTTGTACTTATATGTCTTATATACATATATGTATTTCTCTCTTTTTTTTATATATTTTTCACTTATTATTAATTAGACATGTTTTGTAGGTTATTTATAAAATTTTAATATTTTAACTAGATTTTCTGTTAGTTAAAATTTCTTATTGCTTTTATTTTAAATATGTATATTTTTCTTTAACTATTAGTTATATGTGTATATATATATATATGTATATGTGTATTGTTAATTTGTTAACAAGTTAGTTGTATAATTATTGTGTATGTGTATTGATATTTATATATATGTACTCATATATTAACCTTGAAATAAACTTATACAAGAAATTGAAAATTTTTAAATTATTTGAAAACGTTGCAAAAAAAAAATGAGTAAGAAAAAACAAAACTTTATTACATTTAGTACTACATATACCAAATTTCAACTTATTTAAACATTTTTTCTTCTCCTTTTCTTTTTTTTATATGTATATAAGAAATGAGTTTAGTTTAGCTTGCATTTATCCTTGTCTTTGTTAAGAAATTTAACACCTTTGCTGTTTTAATGATTCAAAAGAAAAATTATTCACTTGCTTATAGTTTTTTTTAAATCAACAGCAAAAATGGCAGAAAATTAGGAAAGTTTAAAATTGCAAATAGTTTGTTATTTAGATAAAAGACAAAAATAAATATTAATAGGAAATTTGTTGAAATTATTTCATTAATTCGTGCTTTTTATTATTATTGTTAGTATGTATTACTGAAATACCATGCATGTATGTATGTTTGGTTTTTATTTTTGTTTCAATGTCAATGCCAAACTTATTTGTATTCTTACACACATACATGCATGTGTATATCTGTTTATTCAGTTGTACCCGGCTGTGAAATAGTCTGGCAGAATTTTGCTGTGTAATCATATTTCACAGTCAAGTACTTAACTAAAGTCATGCAAAAAAAAAATTAAGAGAAAAAAAAAAAAATTGTTTCAGTTTGGATATGTTGCATTCATTTTTTACCCTGTAGTTGTAAACATGTGCAAACATTAAAAATTACGTTTACATGGAATTGAAAACTTTTTTTAAAAACATTTTAAAACGTTGCAAAAATGAGTAGGAAAAATTTTACAAAATTTCAACTGATTAAAGCACTTTTTTATTAAAAAGTGAGTTCAGTTGTATTTGGTAGTATTTTGTTAGTCAAAGAAATTTAACACTTTTGTTGTTTCTGTTGATCTGAAAGAAAAATTATACATACGCGTATAATTATTTTCAACTCAACAACAAACAGAAAAAAAAATCGAAAAGTTTTTCTTTCCTTTGTTACTGTTTGCATATCCATATGCATACATATACGTACATATACATATGCACATACGTACATCAAACTATGAAGTTTGATTTAGTTGTCATTGGCAGTGAAACTGTCTGGCAAAATTTTGCCGTGGAATCATGTTTCATAACCAAGTACTCATGCAAAAAAAAACGTATATAACCCAGTTGGAAATTTTTGGAATTTAATTTGAGTTCAATTCTTTGTTTCAAATTTATAAATTAAACCTAAACTTAATTGATGTCGTTAACCGTTGTCATTGTTGATGCATAAATGGCCGACAATTTTTGTCACTGAACATAATTGTGAACAGTTTTGCATTTCAAGTTTTATGCAATACGTATAACAATTTTGTATTTATTGCGCCATGACTCAACCATAACTTAGTAAGAGCTATTTGGTTCAATAATTTAGCGATTATCGCTATAAATGTGTATGTATATTTTACTATACATATTTTATATCGTTTTAGTTTTTTATTCAATTGGATGTCTATGCCAATTGGGTCGCTTTTGTTCATGTATTGCAGTTCTAGTGTATTTCATACAATAATTTTGTAGAACATTAAAACTGCACTAATGCACAAATTTAAAAATTAAATTTCATCGTGCAGTATTAAAAACGGCATGAAACGGCGCGGTTGCCGTTTCTAAAATCAAACAACAATAATTTAAATGCCTATTAAAAAAAAATTTTTAATAATTTCATTATTGTAAATAAATTGTATTATTGTAAATATTTCATTAAATATATATTATAGCACAATTGCTATTAAAACAAATTGCAATAAAAATACTGCCAGTGACAAACCACAGGCCAAAGTGAAAAAAAAAAAAAAAAAAATAATTTTGAATGTGTGTGTGGAAAATATCATTTTGTGTGCAAATAGCACGAGTTACGTGAATAATTTATTATACAAATCCAATCCCAAAGAATCCCTAAAATCACAATGTCTGACGAATCATTCTATGGTGTTACTTTGAAAGGCGAAAAACGACTCGGTTGAATGGGGAGTATTATCCAATGATGAGGATTATCCCCGCTGCCAAAAATTAATCATCAGACAAATTCTTTTGGGTGCAGAAGCAAAGGAGGATGAATTCAATGTTGTAGAGGTGCACTCTGTTAAAGACAACTTGAAGATCCCTATTGCCGTTTTGAAGCCGGTGAAACACGCGCCGTTAATCCCGACATTGAATTCTATGTAACCTCAGCTACATTCAATTTGATTAGAGGTAATGGTCCCGTTTATATTCATGGAATAATAAAAAACATTCACAACAACACCGCCATCTCTAACCCTGCGATGGACACAGGTAAGTTGGGTGTCTGCCCAAATCTTTCATTTTACTTTCTCTTGGTTTCCTTTAAGTTTGTTGCTGTCATATTTTTTCGCTTTGATTCATACCTGCCAATAGTTTAATTTCAAAATATTGTTCCTTTTCCATTTTATAGTTTCTCTTCAATTTAAAAACTTTCAATGTTATTGTCCAACAAAATATTGTTATTTTGTTTTGATTTATACTTTTAAATATTTTAATTTCAACATATTGTTCTTTGTTAAAGTTTTTCTTGAATTCATTTACTGCTTTTTCCTATAAAAATTTTCAATGTTATTGTCCAACAAAATAATGTTATTTTGTTTTGATTTATACTTTTAATTTATTTGGGGAGAAGAAAACAAAAATAAAAATAAATAAGTGATCGGACGTGTTTTGCAATAATTAAATAAGTAATCGGGCGTGATTTCGTGATTATCGGTTTCCAATTTTTCTTCATGTCCCGCAAGACTGTGAGTGTAATTCGTGCTTTCAACACAAAATAATCTGGAGTGAAATTAATTTGGATATTCTTTAGTTTTATTTTTGAAGAATATTTTTTAAAAACTTTCATTGCTCGCAAAATTTCTAGAATTTAAATATTATTAAAAAAAAATTTATACGTCTCTTATTTATTCTTATTTTAATACGTTTTCGTAAATCTGTTGCAAAAGAATTATTAATTTTATTTTTTCTTTCTGTTGTTTATCCAACAATTTTATATACTTTAGGACACTTACTTACTTACATGTGACCTTGTTTTCTCTTTTTTTTTTATATATTTTGCTCTGATTGATTGATTAATCAAATTATTCTTAATTTTTATTTCTAGAGCAGTATTCGTTGGTCGATTAGAAGGCGATACCGGGTCAGTAGCGTTCCATCCTTTTTTTTTACCTTTTCCTTTTACTAATTATTTTGCTTCTTTCAGATCCTTGGCGTCAACCTGGGTCCCCGGTTCCTCAAGTTGGAACCATCTTGACGCAATTTTCTCCTTGTCCCTTTAAGGTATGTTTCATTGTTTCTTATTATAGTCCCGTATAAATATGTATTTCTTTTATATTTCAGCCATTGAAGACCCTAAATATTCATCATCAATACCGTCGATATTGCAGTGAGTTTTTCCTTCTTCTCTTTTTCCTTTTTGTTTTTAAATTTTTTTTTTTTTTTTTTTTTTTTCAAAATATCCTTTATTGACTGTATGGCTTCACCAAATTACGGTGTAGGGTTCGAAGTCTTCCCTTCACCATTATTTGAACGTTTACTGGTGTAGGGAAACTTTTAATCTCATAGGGTCCATCCCATAGGGGCGTGAATTTGTTTTTGCGTGCTTGTGTTTTTACTAGGACTCTGCCTCCTATTCTTAAAGTATAAGACCTTAACTGTTTGTCGTACTGCTTCTTTGCCCTAGCCTTAGCTCTTTCTTGATTTTCCTTGGCAATCTCGTAAGCCCTTTGTATTTGATGTCTCAATAATTTGGGATAATCGTAGGGGTTATATAAGGGTATGCGTGTTTGTAGGTTTGATGGCAGCGGTGCATCAAATCCATATAGTATTTTAAATGGTGTCTGCTTTGTGGCCGTGTGCTCTGTATGGTTGTGTACGTGCATTGCTGGAGCAAGCCACTGATCCCAGTTCGAACCATCTTCTTTTGCGAAACTTCGCAAATATTCCGCTAATGGTCTGTGACTTCGCTCTAATGACCCGTTAGCTTGAGGGTGATAGGGAGAAATATGTTGCTTCTTAATTCTCAAAAGCTTACACACACTTCCAAACAATTTCGAGGTGAAGTTTGTTCCGTTGTCTGTAATTAATTTTTTGGGAATACCATATTTTGTTACTACCTCGTTATAAAAGACTCTTGCTGCCGTCTCTGCTTCGGCGTCTTGCATGGGTGCGCAGACAAAAAATTTTGATAAATCATCCTGTAGGGTAAGAATGTATTTGTTTCCCATGGTGGTCGTCGGCAGGGGCCCCACCATATCCATATATACCTTTTCGAACGGTCTGTTTGCTGTATCTGTGAGGACCATGGGCTCTCTATTGAGAAGTCCACTTTTATTTTTCTGACATTTAGGGCACCTTTTTATGTAGGCCTTGATATCGTATTGCATCCCCTTCCACTTGTACTGTTTTTTTATTCTATAGTAGGTCTTCCTGACTCCTTGATGTCCGCCCAGCGGTGAGTCATGAAAGCTTCTAAGAACTTCTTGGATATCTTTTTTCTCAGATAAAAATGTCGCCGCGGAGGTTTTGTCAATATTTTCACTCTGTTTTTCCTCTGCAAGAGCTTTCTGTTGCTCTTTTTGTTTTGTCCGTTCCTCTTCCAATTTTCTTGAGCTTGCTTGAGCTCTAGTTATCACTCCGATATTTTGATTTTTTGTTGGTAATCTGCTTAATGCATCTGCATTCAAGTTAGTCTTACCTGGTTTGTACACAATTTCAAACTCGTATTCTGATAATTTATGCCTAAACCGTGCAAGTCTTGAGGTTTGGTCTTTGAGGTTTGCTATCCCCCTTAAGGGTTGATGGTCAGTAAATACGGTGAAGTGTCGCCCCAGGAGATATGGGCGGAAAGTATGTGTTGCCCACACCACACCAAGCATTTCTTTTTCTATTGTTGAATATCTTTGTTCGGTGTCACTGAGAGTACGGCTAGCAAATGCTATCGGATGATCCATTTCGTTTCGTATTTGTGACAAGACTGCTCCTAAGGCCTCGTTACTTGCATCTGTTGTTACTCTGAAGGGTTGTTCAAAATCCGGGTAAATTAATATTGGAGGATTTGCAATATTTTCTTTGACCTTGTCCAGGGCCTCTTGGCATTGGGGCGTCCACACAAACTTAGCGTTTTTTCTTAACAGCTTTGTTATTGGTGAAGCCAATTTTGCCATTCCTGCCACAAATTTTCGGTAGTAGTTAATCAAGCCCAGGAGTGCTTGCACTTCTTTTATTGTTCTTGGTGGCTTAAGTTGTTTGACACATTCCACTTTCGAGGGGTCTGGTAGTGCTCCCTCATTGGAACATTTGTGTCCTAAGTAAACTATTTCTCTACGTAAGAATTGGCATTTCTTCGTGTTTAGTTTAAGACCACCCTCTCGTAGTCTTGATAGAACGTTCATGATCTTTGTTTCGTGATCTGCCACGTTTCTTCCGTATATGACTATGTCGTCGAGGTACACAAAACAGTCCAGGCCCTGTAAGCCTGTAAGGATCGTGTTCATGACCATCTGGAATGTGGCTGGCGCTCCTGTTAGGCCGAAGGGCATTCTATTAAATTCAAAATGACCCTTATCGGTGCTGAAGGCAGTCTTTTCCTTATCTGCTTCGTCAACTAGTACCTGGTGATATCCACTCGCCAGATCTAAGGTAGTGAAATACCTGCTGTTTCCTAATTGATCCAAAATTTCATCAATTCTAGGAATAGGGAATACCTGCTTTATTGTAGCCTCATTTAGTTTTCGAAAATCGACTACCAGTCTAAAGGTTTTCTGACCGTCTTGAGATTTTTTGGGCACTAACAATATTGGTGAATTCCATGGGGATATGCTTGGACTTATTATACCTTCCTGTAGTAGCTCCGACACTTGCCGGTTGATTTCTTCTTTATGGACGTGAGGTAGACGATACTGTCGTTGATTAATGGGTGGTTGTTCACTTTTTATTGGTATTTTATGTTTCACCAATGTGGTGAATGGCAATTTGTCATTGTCCAACATGAACAAGTCATGATATTCCTCGCATATCCGGTTCATTGACTCTGTTTCTTCCATGTTCCAATCCCTCTCCGTCATAATAGTGTTTTTTAGGCGCCTTATTCTAGCGTCCTGATTTGTCACCGACGAAGGGGGTTGATCTCGCCCTCCATATTGCGTGTAGTGGTTGAAATTTGAAAATTTCACTTTAATGTCCTTCCTCCATGGTATGTCCTGCTCGGTTGCGTTCAGTATGGGCACGGCTGTGCCTCCATTTTTAATGTTGACCACAGTATTTCCAACATAAACTCCAGGGGAAATCTCCTGTTTATGCACAACCACAGTTTTGTCTCTCGATACAATATTGACCGGTACTATAGTGACCGCTCTTTTCCTCAGACAGACACCCTGTTGATGATTTGTTTGACACTCTATTTCCGTACGAAGGGTAAACGACTTCACCCAATGTTCGCTATCAAATATGCTCAAGGTTCTGTCTATGGTGTTCACTATACATCGGTTCCACATATTATTCCTTCCGAGAATACCATCTCCAGGGATTTGTATTTCTCGTGACACAATATGGAACACCCAGGGCAACTGCCCTTTATCTCCTATCCGGATCTCGGTAGTGCCCAGCGTCGTAGTCTTTCCTCCGAAGGCTCCAGAAAGAGTTTTAGTTTGCCTTCTGTTCTTATTGAGAAAAATCTTCATTGAGTCTTCTTTTATTATGCTGAAATCTGCTCCGGTATCCACAAGTAGGACCAATCCTCCCCCCCTTGCTTCTTGGCAGGGGAGCGTAATGAAAACTGTGTCCATATTGCCCGGTGATTCAGCACTATCTTCTATATTTCGCATCATCTCTTGACTTTTTCCCTCCTTTTTTTTGTTTAATTCCTTATCTTTCGCAGTATTTTCTTCTATAGTGCGCCCGTTCTCCTTATTTACCGAGTGCACAACTGCTTCGGTTACTATCCTGGTTGGCTGCTCTGTTTCTGAGTCAGTCTCCGTATCATCTTTATTTACCCGACTCTTTGCTCCTGTTTCTTCTTTATATTTGTAGTTGTTCTCTTTTCTGTGCCAATTTGATTTTCTGTTAATTTGCGGGACCCCAGTTAATGGCGATAACTGGGCCGAATTTCGTTTCCCTGAGCATTTGTCCGATTTGTGTTGCTATGGGCCTCTACTGGTCTGTTAGCTAGGTCCCTGCCGTTGTTGCTATTTCGCACCTGTTGGTAGATCCCTGTTCCTCCTGTCTGGGTTTGTCTGATATTGCTTCTGCAGTCCCGTGCAAAATGTCCTTGTTGCTGACATTTAAAACAGGTTGGGAGTGTACCATTGTTTCTATTCGCCCCTCTGTTCGTATTTTGTCCCATCGCTATTTGTGGGCTTCCACGGAATTCTGTGTTTGTTGTCCTTCTATTGGTTTCTGCCGTCCTTCTATTCAATTGATTTTGGTTGGGTAGGTTTCTTTTTGGCTCACAGAAAGGGGTTTCCTTGTGACCGTTTATCCTACACAATCGGCAGTACAAGGAGCCTAATCTCTTTCTGCAGTTTTCCACATCGTGCCCGCTGTTTCCACAGAACGTACAGCTCACGATATTCCTGCACACTGGCCCCATTTCATGGCCGTATTTTCCACAGCTCATACAGTATGGTGTGTTTAGCCGCCTTTTGCAGCTATTCCATTCATGTCCCATCTTGTTACAAAAACTACAGGGAACTTCTGAATCTATTACGTTGATACTGTGCGTTGGTTCGCCAAACAATTCCTCTGCATTTTCCACTATCTCTATCAACTTAGTTAGCTCTTCCTCTTCCTGACCCACAAATCGAGCTTTAAGAGCATGGTCCTTCAGACCCTTGATGAAACTTCTCACTGCTATCCTCTTGAAGTCCTTCAGCATGGTTTCCCGGCCAGGTCCCACCGGCCATTCGTTCTCTATTGTTGTCTTTGCCTCATTCAATAGGCTATCCAGGCGTTCTCCAAATTTACATGCTGACTCTCTGATGCTCTGTTTGCACCCCAAGATCAGCTCCCTTATCTTATCCAGGCTTTTATTTTTCAGATACAACTTCTTGATGGTGTTACAGTATGCGTCCACTGAACCAAAAGTCATCTGGGATATTTTTGAGTATGCACCCCCCAGCAGTCGCAATTTCAGGCACTGTATCACATCTTGTGTTAGGACGTTATTTGCACCTGTGAGTACTTCTCTTTCTACCATCTTGCATCCTTGTATGTACCTGCATACTTCTGATGGTAAGTCAGGTCCATCGGTCCCGAAGAATGATGGGACTGTGTTGTTAACTATTTTAATAATCTCGGATAGCGACGTCATTCTGATTGTTTCGATTTCTACTCTCTCAATAGTATGGTTTTGCCGGGGTGATGGTGATCGTCTTTCCAAAATTTCTTGGGCCACTGGGATCAGTCTATTAAATTCTTCCGCTACTATGCTGTCAATGTCTTCTTTTTCTTCCAATTCGCTGAATTTCGCCTTATATTCGCCTAACTCGTTTATTTTCCTTGCTATTGTCTCAGCGGAGTATCCTCTGCTACCTGCTTTCCTTGCGTTGTTAATTAGGGTTTTTACTTTTTCCAACAGCGTCAGGGCAGGTGTTTCTTTCTCATGCGATATGACTATTGTTGGTAGTCCTACTTGGTTTAGTTCTTCGTGCAGTGAAGGATTTGGTGAACTAGCTCTGTGAATTGTATCCAACTCTCTTCTTGCGTTTTCCAATGCTGTTTGTAGTCTTTGGATAGTGTCGTCTTGTGTCTCTATTAACTGTTTCTGTTTTAACTGTTTCCTAAAATTCTCTTCACTCAGTCCTTTTCCTTTCAACTGTTCTACTAATTCTGAATTTTCCTTTTCTACGTCCTCCAACAAAGTATCTGTGTACTCTATTTGTCCTCTTAGCTTTTCGCAATGTCCCTTAAGGAATGTTTTTGTCTCTTCGAGTTCTTCGATTCTTTTCACAAACTCCAATGATCTATCCCTACTTAATTCACTTATTAATTGTAACACATAACTAACTTCTTCTAATTTTGTCAGTCTTTGTATTCTTATTGTTTCCCTATGGTTGTCCAGGAATGTTTTGTCTGCTTCTAAACCCTTAAGTTCTGTCCACGCAAGAACTTGTAGACTGTCCACTGAATAATTATAGTTATCTATCCGTTTTATTAAGTCGTCTGTCTGTGTCTGTGGATTGTCCATTAAAGCTGTATTCTACTTACCCATATTCCGCTGTTTATTATCCTCATAGTGGTCTGTGGCTTAGGCTTATTTTCACTTTATATTATTATTATTATTTTATTATATAAGTTTGTTCGCAACCGCGCAGAATTTTTACAATCAAGGTAATTCTCCTTTTTGCCTTGATCTGCTTTAGAGATTAGTCCTGCAATGACAATATGAGGGTAGCTAGGATTTAGACTTTATTCAATTTGTCTGTGCAGTTCTACACCGTCGTGTGTAGGATGCAACAATACAAGGTAGCTAGGATTTAGACTTTTATGTATTGTTGGTTTTGCTACACCTGACAGTTTTTTCTTGAGATCAAGATCAACACAAGGATAATTATATTTCCTTGATGTTATTATTTACGCGGCTACCGGCTGCGCCAAAATGTTATGTTTAGTTTAAAACATTTATTTTTATTATTTATTTTTATTTATTATTATTTAATTTTATTAACCACGCCAAAATGCCAAAATGTTACAATTTATTTGGTAACTTATTTTTAGAATTAAAAACACAAGAGACTATTAGGATTTTAGTTATTACTTTTATTTACTTTCTATTTTTATTTCTTAGTCTAATTTAAAAATATTAAGCCTTCACAGGGACCCGCTTTTTAAGGCTGGTGTTTGATCAGGGTTTTGTTTGGGAAATATGTTAAGCCTTCACAGGGACCCGCTTTTAAGGCTGGTGTTTGATCAGGTTGTTGTTATGTGTGTTATGTGTTACGAACTGACTCGACTAGAGCTGACTTGATAGACTCAATAATAGTAGTGGACTGAATGGGCTGAATAAACTGAATGCGGGTGAATACCAAATCACCCTCCGCTTTTATACCCACTTTAGTGCTGCTCGATGAACGGTGCTGCTGTCGTTCGCTGCCGCTGGCGTGGATGTCCCCGTGATACTGCTGAGTGTGCGATTATTGCAACTTCAGCATATCCATACCCGTGGGACTTCCAGCCGATTGCGGTTCTCACGATAATGCAATGTCAGCATATATCTGTAGGAAAATTACTGGTAATAACGTCAGTATTGTATGCAGCGTTATTGCAACGTCAGCATATGTCTGTGTATGTATGCAGCGTATGTTTTGCTGCTGTAGGTATTTTTTGTTGGTTGAGGGAAAATAACTCAACGTCAGTATGTGTGTGCAGCGTATGTTCTGCTGTCGCTGATACTTCTGTTTGTTAGGGGAAAATGACTCATAACATCACAATGAAAATTTTTTCAATTTGGGAAAAAATAAAATTTTTTGGATTATATTTTACAATTTACATCTGTGAACACTGGTCCAAATGTCAAATGAAGTCGTTAATTTTTGTGAAATCAGCCGGCTTCGTTGTTTTTTTTTTTTTTGTACAAAATAATCATATCTATTCCAGAAAACGCGTTGAAGAAGACGCATATAAGAAAATATCTTTCCTATATGCGTGTTACATATATAAGAAAATATCTTTCTTATATGCGTGTTCTCTTTATAAGAAAGCTCGCATATAAGAAACAAAATATGTACATTTTCAGACTTTCTTATATGCGTATTGTACTGTAATATAAAAATATTTGGGGTATTCACATTGTAGTCATAAGTCATATGTCATAAACTAATAGCACACCAAAATATGACAAGTGTGAACACCCCGTCATAAATAAGTGTGCAATGTCTTAATTGTGCCAGCTGATGAACATTTAGCAACACTCCATTTTTAGTCGGATTATTGCGCATACGTTTGCATTTTGGCTTAAATGTAAATGTTTTTTAATTGTTAATAAACAAAACAATAAATTTCCTGTAAATGTTCTCAAATGTTCAATATCAATTAAAATTTCCAATTTGTTTTTTTCTATACGAACTTGCTGAAATAAATATAATTAAAAGCAGCTGTTGCCGGTAACATGAGCTGAACTATTTTTTTGGACGGCGGCAAGTGGAAAAACGTTCACAAGCTGCCAGGCAGATCAGTTACAAAAACACATATTTTTATTCAAGGCGAATTAATTACAACTTTGATGTAGTGGCGAATTGACGTGAATTTATACATAACCTACACTGTCAAATTTGTTACATATTTTCCCCCGCCATTATAATGGAGTAATATTTTTCAACATAGCTATCTGTAAGAATTTCTAACCAATTTATACTGTAAAGCAAGCCATTTAGGAGTGTAAAATTAGTTCGTTTAAAGCAAAACCCTTCATAAATTTTGCGTAATTTTCTTCCTTGGGAAAGGCGTGGAAAGTAGTAATGTTGGATGATGACGATCCTCAGGAAAACATAACGGGTTGGTTCTACTCACTTCAAACAAGGATGTATTATTTACAAATGCAAGGTCTAATAGTCTCATATTAATGTTATAAAAATTATTTATCTGGAAAACATTAATATCTGCAAGACACATAAGAAAGTCTTGTGTCCAATCATACTGCGAAATGGGAATCATATATTCGGTATCTTCAGAATAAATCCAAGATGCTAATGGAATATTAAAATCACCCAGAACTATCAAGTAATCATCGGGTTTAAGCTTATCTGCAACCGATATGATTGGCAATGCATAGATTTGATAAATTGATGGATTGGAGCTCGGAGGAATATACGAACAAGTAACAAATAGTGATAAATTTAAAATTTTAGCTGCAACCACAACAAATTCTATATTATGGATATTTTCAATTATTACTTCTTCTGCTGGATATACACTAGAAACTGCAATTAAAACGCCACCACCATGTTTTTAGTTCTATCACGTCTAAAAATTTGGTACTTGTCGCACATAATTTGAGCATTGTAGGTATTATTGTTCAGCCACGTCACTATTAGAGCAGCAAGATTGGTATTCATTCCATTAACATTCTGGTAAATTAATGTAAGGTTTGAAGATAACATTAGTTTTTTGAAGTTTGTGTAGCAGAGGCAGGAATACGAGCAAAATTATCACCTTTGTAAACGAAATCACATACCATTGTGTATTTGGGCCAAAACTTTCGTCAACAATTTTTTTTTTTTTTTTTTTTTTTTGATAATTTTATTATTTATTGAATCTTTAATTATTTAATTTGAATTATCAATAAGTTTTTCAAATCTTAAATCTAAAAAATATTAAATATAAGTTTAGCCAAATTTTTAATTTCAACGGTTAATTTTTGTTGTTTTACATCTCTCGTGAACGGCTGAGAAAAAGAGTATCCCTTCTTTTCAGCCGGGTGTGGCCTCTATAATGAAGAATATTGCGCGCAAGTGGATTTGGGTGCAACTCTAGTTTTTTTATATATTTTTTCGCGTGTTTTGAAAATACTGTCTTCACCAACGGAACGTCTAGGTCTTTATGAATTCGATGGTTTCTGACATACCAGGGGGCTGCTGTTATTGTACGTAGGATTTTATTCTGTCGCCTTTGAATTCTTTCTACATTCGATGCTGAGGCAGTGCCCCATAACTGGATTCCATAGGACCATATTGGTTTCAGGATCGCGTTGTATAAGAGAAGTTTACAGTCAAGGCTTAGTATAGAGTTTCTTCCAATAAGCCAATTCATTTGGGCTGCTTTTAGTTTCATTTGTGTTAACTTTGCGTCTATATGCCATTTCTATGTTAAACGACGATCCAGATGAACGCCTAGATATTTGACTACAGTGTGTTGTGGTATAGTCTCGGTGTTAATTTTTATAGGCGGGCATGTTTCCCTGCGCAACGTAAAAGTGACGTGTGCACATTTCTGCTCGTTAACTTTTATACACCATCGTCAACAATCAATTCAAAAAGTTCGACAGTTTATTTTGATCAGAATTGAGTTTAGACCAGTGATGGAAAATTCAGTACTCTTGTACTATTTTCAGTACTTTTTTACAACAAAAATACCACCGTATCCCCACGTCATATACCCCGTTTATACGCACTTATTATTTGAAAATAAGAGTGATAAGCGTTGCCGTATTACTTTTTTATTGTAACTTAAAATGTTGCGAAAACTATTTGCAAATAACGAGCTATTTGCAAATAAAATGTGTGATGCTACCACATTTCTTATTTACTATATTTTAGGTGTTTTCGATAATATGGTACACTGTCATCGCCATGATAAATATATAAATGTAATTTTAATTAGAACCATAGAAAATTCGCGCGCAAAAAAAGAAATGTTAAAAATAAAAACAGGAGGTAGTCGCTGCATCTGGAGCATGGAGGAGACGAAGGAGCTCCTTGCCATTATGAAGGAGAAAAAGCTTGATGGCAAAACTCGCCAAAAAAGTTGGCCAAAAAAGGTAACTTCTCCATGTTCTTCCTTATGTACGTATTCTACTGATTAGTTTATTAAGGTTTCAATTAAAGCTGCGAAAAGGTGAAGCTGAAATTCCGCACCTTAAAGGCAGACTTCCTAAAAGTAAAACGTGCAAATAGCAAAAGTGGTGCCGCCCGTACAAGTATCAACTACTTTGATGACTTGAAAGAACTGCTGGGTGATCGTCCTGTGGCGGCTGCAGTAGGAATAGATACAACTGCAGTCGAAATAAGAAAGTGGCGACCCTCTACTGCTGGACTTGGAAGAAGAATTTTTAGATGAATGTGTGGAGTTAAATACTTCTCAAGTTTTGTCTTCTGATGAGAAAAATACAGACCAAATCCCAAGGAAAAAAAGTAAAAAATATGTAGCAAGATTTCGTTACTTTTTCCTAAAGTTTTATGTTTATATTATTATATAGGGAATGCTATTCAAATGACGCTTCTTGAAATTGCTGCTGACGTCAAAGAGTCACAGCAGTCTGTGCTAAAAATAATAAAGCAAGAAAATGAAGAATTTATTGCAGAGGAACGTCGTCTGCACAAGCAATACATTAACGATATGAAGGAAATAATGGGAGAAGATCGGAAAGCAACAAAAGAAATGTTGCTAGAAATCCTCAATAACAAATAATAGGTGTATTTTTTCCTAATTGTACAAGCGTTCGCTAACTTAGCTTAGTTTAATGTTTATTTGATCTCAATACTCGTATTTAGGCATGTACCAGAAAAGTAAATGAAGTTTGAGTAATGTATGTATTTTCATCAAATTAATAACTGTGTTTTTTTTTAAATTATACATATGTACATAAATACATATTTATATTAATTTCAAATGGGAAATAGTAGCAGGAACTATAACTTTTGTAGAAATTTCAAAATAAGTATAATTTTAAACTTTATTTACTTTTCTGGAACATACGTAGCTGATTACTATATTACATACATTTCGCTTCTTCATTGCAACGTAGTCATATCTCGAAAAAAAAAAATTTTTCAATTACTGCCGATAAGGCGTTTCTCTATACCTTATTTATTTGTTAAAAATTTTTCATAAACATGTCTCTATCTAAACCGAAGTTATAACCATTTACATATATTCTCAAGCCGCCTATATAAATGCTTACATTTTGAAAACTTTAAATGCAGTTTGCTCGTTTATGTTTTTTGAGATATGACTACGTTGCAATAAAGGAGCGATATGTATTTAAATACGTAATCTGTCATATACAGTACTGGGGTCTAATTACCGCTTTCGATATCGAGCTAATTAGATCGAAAATTTTTGATTTGGGATTACGGCATTCGATATCGTACAAAAATAAATAAAATTTGAGATAATGGCTTTCGATATCGAGTTATCGATCGAGTGTTTATTTGCAAACATTGCTCGATACCAAAATGTCAATCGTAAACAAAACAAATGGTTTTCTTAATTTTAAATGCAAACAATAAATTGTGAAAAATGTAAGTTTTATTTATTTTTTGAGTTAAAACAATTGTAATTATGGTGTACATTTTAGAACAATTGTGAAAAATATATATTTAAAACAAAAAGTAATACTGGCAGAGTTTATGTCCAAACACCCGAATTTAGCAAAGAATCTATTGCCAAATTGTGGACAGGGAAGAGTTGTTGCAAACAATTGTCCTTCGCCAATCTGAACCGCTGTTTAAATCTAAAAAAATATACAGTCAAGAATTTCAGCCTGATTATTTCATTCCAAATACACTTTTGTTAGCAAGGATAGAACGTCGCTCTTATCCCGCATTTGTCTCCTAATACGCACCAAATGATGTTCTTCTTCTGACTCCGACGAAGATAAATATGATACCATCAATATTTGTTGATCCATTTTCTATAAAATACAAACTTTTAATTAAAATAACAAAAATTCCAGTTTTTACTTACATTTTACTTACATTTTACTTGTATTTTGTTTTATTTATATTGCATGTAAACATGTGTTGCCAGTCTATTACAAATTTAATAAAATCTTTTACAATTAGTATGAAAACTCGATTCGATAGCGATCGAATGCCATCATGAGGAAACTCGATATACTTAGATCGAGTTTTATTTTTGCTCGATAGTTCATTCGATATCGCAAGCGGTAATTAGACCGCTGGACAATTCAATGGAAACTTGTCTTGATAAATGTTACTTTATAATAAGAAGACGAAAAGCTAAAATATTTCTTGAACAACGCAATCAATAAAAGGAAATCCTAAACTTTTTTTAGTTTTATTAAAAAAATTTTAGATTTTCGTCTTCTTATTATAAAGTAATAATTACCAAGACAAGTTTCCATTGAATTGTCCGGTACAGTATATGTCATATTATGTATGTAGCTTAAATTGTTCTTAAATTAAAAACAGTTAAATGTTATCTTTTAATAATTTAATATAGTATATTACCAGTTTCCATTTTTTCCCTACTTTAAATTTTTTATTATTAGTCCTGATGTGGCATTATTTTACTTACATACATACATATGTAAGTATTTTGTAAATTAAAATGAAATTCTTTGTTGAGCTTTTAATTTTCTTTTAATGAAAAAATAAATAATTAGTAATATTCAATTAATAAGTAATTTGTTTTTATATTTTATATAGGCTAAAGTTTGAAAAATGTAATACGGGGCTGTGCACATATTACGTAACGCTACAGGGGGAGGTGGGTTAAAGATTTGTTACGGATTGAAAATTTTGCACTGAAAAATTAGTAAAATGCTTTCGATGGGGGGTAAAAATCTCTGAAAACAGCTTTACGTAATATGTGCACAGCCCCTAATCGGAGAAAAATGAAACATTGTTGACATATTTAAATTTTTTATACTATGCTTACGGTGACCATATTTTTCGATAAAAAAAAGGACACTCAAAATTAAATAAAAATTATTGGTATTAACTTAATTACATAGATATATTTTATATCAATATAATAAAAATATAATTCAAACAATGTAATATTAGTGAATAGTATAAGTAGTTATGTACATATGTATGTACTTATTTTAATGTTTGAAACAGAAATTAAATATGCCTAGAAGTTCACACGTCGTTAAAACAAAAAATTAATTAATTAATCAAAATTAACAAAGAAATTAAATTTAGCCAATAATACAAAAATAACAAAATTCAATAAATAAAAATAACTCAAAACAACAGTTTAAGGATTATCTATTATTGATATTTTTCTGAATAATGTATTATTTTTATTATATCAATGTTATTTGATAAAAACAATTTAAAGTCTGCACAGTCCATTTGAAAGCGGACAGAAAATTTTACACATTGAACATATCCTTTTCAATGTTGCCAGGCAATTCCTGTCTTGGGTGTTTATAAATTTATATTGTATTGAGTGTAAAATTTCGGTATTTTGAGAAAATAAAACTTTTAATTTTTGAAACTAAAGAAGAACATGAGCCATCTAAAAGAAAGGACAATTCAATTAAAAAAAGGACAATTTATTTTGTTTAAATTTAAAAGGACGTTGTGTCAAAAAAGGGGACTATCCTTTTTAAAAAAGGATGGATGGTGACCGTAACTATGCTCAATATCTTTTGTTTTCACGAAGAGGAAAACTGTTTTTTAAATATTTTTTTATATTTTCCCTGATTTGTTTTCGGTCGTACTTTTCTCCAGTAACAATTCTGGATGTTATCACATCACTAGGTTGGGGATAAAGATATTTTTTTCCTCATTTTCTTCCCAATTGTTATAATAGTGTTCTTTTACTCTTTCACAAAAGTTGTGAAGTATTGAACAAGCTAGCACCACCTTAGGAACAATAGAGGTAGAAATATCCGTTCGCTTGCAAAGACAACGCAACCATCCTTTTAATCTTTCGAATGCGTTCTCCTCACATACACGAGCAGAACTCAAACTGGTGTTAAATGAATCCTCACAACGTGAAAGTGTACCAGTGTATGGTTTTAATAGCCAGGGCAGTAAAGGATATGCCGGGTGACCTACACTCAACCAAAAAAATCAATTAAATTCAAGGAAAAAATTAGTTGATTCAACGAATTTATTCCTTATTTTTCAGCCAAGAAACAGGTTCTTTGAATTCATCGTATGTCAATCATTGGCTTGTTGAATTCCACGTACCAGTTTGTTGAAGTGAAGATTTTATTTCAGTTTTCATTGAGGTCAGACGTGTTTTTTGTCTCTATATTCATAGAATTTATTTTCAAATAAAAAAAAAAATAATAATAATTAATATATATACAAATAAAAAGGAAATTAATAAATTTTGCTGCCTGTTGGAAAAATGGATTACAATCCAACACCCTGGCAGGTTGAATTGCCTCCTGATAAAGACACATTAGCTCCGGACAAACAGCAACAAAAGACTGCTTCAGATAAAGGGAAATCAAAATCAAAAAAAGAAAATATTTCTCAGAAAAATTCCGAATCGAAGGCATTAGATGGAAATTCCAATAATAAAGATTTGATGATAAAGATGCTTCAATTAATGCTAAGGATTTGTCGCAGATTTCAATCTCTTCAATTCAAGATGTTCAGAGCAAAGTTCAATATTCACAAGACAATGATGTTCTTTTTAAGTCAATGGAATACGATGACTCTTCTTCTGATGATAACGATTTTCAAAGAGTGCAAAAACGCAAACGTAAGAATAATGATAAGGTAGTTATATCTAATAGTCAAAAATATAATAACCAAACTATGTTAAATGGTAGTACACAAAATACCCAAAACAGATACGCTATCTTAGGTGAATTAGATATTCAAGAAGATAGAAATAACACAAGGAAAGTAAATTTACCTAAAGAAAATTATGATACACCAAATACAGGAAAATCGTTTTGTCCACCTATTTTCCTCTTTAACGTAAATATTGAAGATTTATTAAATCAACTTAAAGATAAAAAAGTAGAATTTAAAATTATTAACAAGCATAGACATAAAAGCAAACTTTTTTTAAAGGATGCATCAGTGCATTCGGAAATGATGCAAATACTTAGAAATAAAAACATTGAATCATATTCGTACACTCCGCTTGAGCAGAAACGCTCAAGTTTGGTTTTGAGAGGTTTATATTATAAAACTGATATACAATTAATTCGAAAAGAAATTGAACTACTGATTCCTAATATTATAGATTCTGTTTCAAAATTCTCTACTGCTTATTCACGAAAAAATAATTTTGATACAGGTTTATATTTAGTCACTCTGTTACCAGGCAAACCTCGTAATGAATTATCCAATATAAAATTTATATTAAATCAAAGAGTTTCATTTGAGTCCCCCAAGAGGAACGCGAAGGAAATCCAGTGCTGGCGTTGTCAACATTGGGGACATATGTCACGTAATTGTAACAAGCCATTTGCTTGTGTGAAGTGTGAGGAAAGTCATGGACCAGGGGAATGCAAATTTGTGTCAGATAAGGATAATTTACCCTTTTGTACTAACTGTAAGCAACATGGACATCCTTCTAATTTTAAAGGTTGTTCTTTTTATAAAAATACTAGCTGATCCCGTTGTACTTCGCTACCCCCCTCGTTATAAAATAAAATGAAAAGTATTTATATATATGCTATTGTGACGATCGGTCCAGTTGTTAAGCCTATATTACGATGGTCCCATCCACTTTTCTCCCGGTACGTATTCCAATTTATGCCAATACCATATGTACCAAATATCATCGACATAGGTCAAAAAATGCCCAAAATATGGCGATTTAAATTTTTGGGTTATATGGGTGGTGCCACTCCTCTTTGTCCAATCCCGCCCATATTTGCAGCAGCACTAAAAAAATGCACACCAAACCGACGTACCAAATTTTGTTCAAATACCGTTTTCAGGAGCAGAAATAATAGATTTTTAATTTGTGGTTTGTATGAGAGGTACCACGCCCCTTCGTCCAATCCCGCCCATATTTTCAGCAGCACTTAAAAAATGCACACCAATCCGACGTACCAAATTTTGTTCAAATACCGTTATCAGGAGCAGAAATAATAGATTTTTAATATGTCGTTTGTATGGGAGGTACCACGCCCCTTTGACCAATTGGACCGAATTGTAAATCTAAACCATCCAGGGACCAACTCAAATACACACAAAAAATTTCATCGAAATCGGCCTAGCCGTTAAGGAGGAGTTCAGTTACTAACACACTTTCAGAAGAATTATATATATAAAGATATTGAAATGAAAAGAAAAATTTCGCTTGTAGCAGAAAATAGAAACAAAAAGGCCGCTTTCAATGTGGCTTATACCTTAAAAAAATAACACCGTACAGTTAGATAAGTATTTTGCGAGTCTTTTCCATTCTTCGAACGGTATAGTAGATTCCAATCATGTTTCTCCTATAATTAGGGAATTTTTAAAAATTGCTAAAGAGATTTGTGAACCAGAAACTCTAACCTTAGAAGAAAAAATTCGCAAATTTGTTGTGAACTACAAAAAAATTTCATTGGAGGAGGCTACACAACAATGTCGTGGTCTTCTATCTGATTTACGAAATACATATGATCCACAATGAATTAAATTTACTTTCATTTAATGTTAGATCGCTTATAGAGTTGAGTCGAAGAGTAGATCTATCAAATACATTAGTTTCTAATAATATTGACATTGCTTTTGTGCAAGAGACTCATCTGAGAGACAGACATAAAGTAATACTGCCAAATTACAATTTTTTTAGGGATTTTAGCTCTCAAGGAGTAGCAATAGCTTTAAAGAAATCTTTTAAATATAAGAAAGTTAATGTAATGGGCTTATAGTTTCCAAATATATTTTTGTGTATTGAACTTTTGTGCAACGGTTCCATAAAAAATATTCTTTTTGGATCGATTTATATCCCATGCAATTTGAACTCGGCAAAAATAACAAATGGATTATCGATTATAAGTAATATCTCTCAAAATTTTTATGGTTCGTTTTTAGGAGGGGATTTCAATTCCAAACATATTACTTGGGGTGATTCACTCTGCAATTATAATGGAAATTTATTTTTTAATTTCTTGCAACAAAATCCTTTGTACTTTAAAAGAGTTTCTCATACAACACTGTGGTGAGTGTGTGTTTTTAATGTTTGAAGTATTTACTGAGCTCTGCAGCCGCTTTTCTTCAGCACCAGAAGTGCCGATTTTGTTTTGAGAAAATAATAGACTTCAATTTTGATTGTCAAATTAATTCTAAAAGTTTATTGAATTTTGTCTCAGCTTATATACTAAAATTTATTCTAAATTATTATCTATGTCAGCACTATCCCACGAAATCAATTTTGTTTAAAAATCCCTATACGTTAATGAACTCCGTGAAACTTGCTGACAGTACGCTTATTCATTCAAGGCCAAATAAAAGAACGTTTGTTTACTTTATTAAATAGTTCATATTACAACTGCACGACAAACAGCAGTGTACAAAAATTTAGCACATAGTGATATACATACACTACACCCTCACCCTTATTGGTTTTGGGTATTATTAAAAATGAAACAAGAAAAACAAATACTTTGGCTGAACAAGACGTTATGTACTATATCTAAAAAAAATTGTAATTTTATAGAAAGAAATTAACAATTGTTGATGTAATATTAAACTTTATAAACGTAAAAAATATTTTGATATTTTGCTTATGTATATACATATAATTATACTTATGTATGTGTCTACAAAAATAAATTTTTTTGTCAATTCAAATATTTTTTTAGATTGTTCTTATGTACTAATTTTGTTTTATTATCAATTTCTATAAGTATATTTAAATCTTCTATATCTAATACTTTGTATGGGCCTTTGTATGAAGGTTCATACTTTTTTCTATTTAAAACTTTAACTAAAACTAAATCTCCTATTCTAAGATCTATTCTATTTTGCTTCTTTTCAGATTCTAATTTTCTTTTTCTTTTTACTTCGAGAATTATCTCTCTTGCTCTTTGTAATGAGTTGTGAAGTCTAATCTTTAGTTCATTTAAATAGTTGTCAGTATTATAAATCTTTCTAGTATCACTTAAAGTGTCGTTTGGCAGTCTAGGAAGTCTACCAAAAATTAGTTCAAACGGAGAATAGTCTGTATCGACATTTGGTGTCGTATTAAAAGCAAAAGTATAATATGGTATCCACTCATGCCAACTATTGTCATCTACAAAATTTAGAAAATATTCATTTAGAACGCGATGATTTCGTTCTATTGTACCTAAAGATTCATGATGGTAAGGTGTTGAGAAATTTTGTTTTATTTTTAATAATACACAAATCTCTCTCATTATTTCGTTGGTAAATTCAGTTCCTCTATCTGTTTTGAGAATGTTAAATAAACCATATTTTAATACAATATGTTCTATTAAAGCTTTCGCGACTGTTTTGGCATCTTTAGATTCAATCGGACAAGCAACAACATATTTTGTCAGTTCGCACTGCATTGTAAGTATGTATCTAAATTGTCCGGATGGTCTTAATGGTCCAACTGTGTCCATTACAACAGTATCGAAACCGTGTGATGGTGTATCTGTTATAGTAAAGGGTTCTTTTGTATTTCTTATCTGTTTATGTTTTTGGCATGAATCACATGTTGTTATGTATTTTTTAACCATTTTGTTCATATTTTTCCATATATATCTTTGTTTTAGTTTGGAAAGTGTTTTCCTAATTCCAAAATGTCCTCCATGTGGTGAGTCATGAAATTCTTCTATCAATCTATATTGTGTTATATTATCTTTTATATCTCTTGGCATTCTGTATATAATTATTTCGATATCGTTTTTCTTTATATTGTTATACTTTTCCTTCAATTCTTCGGCCGTTATATATTTAAATATTTCATCATTATCATATAGTACGTACTTTTTAAATTTTAATTTCCTCAATCTCAATAAAAGTTTCTCCATAAATGTTCCTGAAAACATAGGATTTTCGCTTTTATTGCATATTATGCGCGTTATTCTATCATTCTTCTCTTTTAGTTTATTTTTTAATTCTTGCTGCAGCTTATTATCATATATAAATTCAATCTTTTGGGTACCCTTAATATTATTTATTGACGTACATTCCCACATATGGAGGTGATCAGTCTCCTTTCGAGATATGCTGTCGTTCGTTTTATTTTCATCTTCATCATATTTATTTTTCATTTCGGTATTAATTTCATTTTTCATTTTGTTGTTAAACATATTTCTTGTTATTGCCAAGGTTTTCTTTTCTCTTTCATCAATATAGATTGGAATCATGTCTCTTAATATTTGTGAGTTTATTTCTACACGCGATAGAGCGTCTGCGTTTGTATTATTCGCTCCCTTCTTATATTTTATATCAAAGTCATAATCTGATAATTCAAGTCTTATTCTGGTTAATTTTGAAGACGGGTTTTTATGGGTAAACAAAGCAATAAGAGGTCTATGGTCTGTGACTACGGTAAATTTTCTACCATATAGATATGGTCTAAAAAATTGTATTCCCCAATGAATACCTAATAACTCTTTTTCAATTACTGATTTATTTTTCTCATGTTTATTTAATGTTCTACTTGCATATGATATGGGTAAATCGTTTCCGATTTCACCCTGTGAACTACATTTGAAGCGTCTGTCGCCTAAATGAATGTTTTGTCAAAGCTCGGATATCGTAATATAGGCGGGTTTTTTAATTTGTCTCTTAGTGTCTCAAATGCGATTTGGCAATCTTCTGTCCAATTGAAAGTTACTTTCTTTATATTTAGTTATACATATTTAAATTTATATATTAACGTTTTAACTATATATACTTATATGCAAATGTCTAACTGTAGGTTTTTAACTACAGTTAAATTTAATTTAAATTGTTTTAAATGTAATCCATTGCGGTATTCTAAAAATCTAATAGTTTTACATGCAGACACATTTGTTTTCTTTGCTTTAACATTAAAAGTAACCTTGTAATAAAAAAATAAATAAAGAACATTTTTAGCTAAAAAGTAATTTTGAAATTATTTTAATCATAAAAAAATTCATATATAAACTTATATACGTCGTTTCAAAAAGTGAAAACTTATGCCAAGTCTTAATAAGTTTGGCAAATACCATCAAACCGAAGACAACAAAATCAATATAACTTCTGCTAATCTTTTTCGTTTGTTATATTTCACGTTTTTTTTGGTCTACAGAAATATTTATTCCTTCCCAGTTATGACGTGTTTGTAAAAAGTAGTAATGTTACTCTAAAAAAATGTTTTATAACTTTTTAAACCCCTATTTTTATTATTTTTAGAGTTTCTTTATCCTAAAACATGTTTGTTGTGTTTCTTTTTTTTTTTAGTTTTTTTTTTTTTTTCTTTTTCTTTTTCTTTTTTTTTTTTTTTTTGTCTATAACTTTATTTTTTTTTTTTAGCAGTTGGTTTACCTCATAATTAACTAATTTTTGTATTTTGTTTTTCGTATTGTTAATTATAAATTAATGTTATCATTTAATTACTCTCCGTTTTTGCAACTGTTGTTTTAATGGTAGTATATAGTAAAGTTTATGTATATAAAAAAAATTTCTTTTTTAGATGTTTTTTTAAAAATTAATCTTCATTCATTCATGTTCTTTTCTTGACTCTATTTATATTTATATATAAGTATATAAAATTGATTCTAAGAGCTTTGTATGTATATATGTATGGTTTCATATTTTGTTTGTTTTCTATAAGATCTTTTTTTATAATTAATTATTAATTAGTTATTAATATTATAATAATATAAAATTTAATATTTAATATTTAACAACTGTACGAAGCAGACGACGCTATAGCTTAGAATATGTTCACCCTTTTTAAATTTTGTCGATGTTGTTATAACGATGATTTGCAAAATTTCTGTTATTTCCTTTATGTATGTCTATTTCTTATAGTGGTTCCTTATTGAATGAATAACAGCAGCAGCATTATTTTAGCAGGATAAAAAAAATCTTTCCTTCTGGAACGTACTCCTCTTGTAGAACTTTTTGCCAGCGTTCGAAAATTTCGTTGACTTCTTTTTGAGTCATTTAGAAAAATAAATTTATTTAAAAAAGGAAAACAAACAGGATCTCAAAAATTTATTTTTTTTTTGTGTGGATTCTCCAGGACTCATTTAGATTGGCAGGATAAAAAATTTTTTCAATAAAATATTGTTTTAGCAGGATAAAAAAAAAATTTTGTTTTCTAAAAAAAAATATTATTTTACAAGAACGCAAATTTTGTTTGGCAGGATCGCCATGTGGTGAGTGTGTGTTTTTAATGTTTGAAGTATTTACTGAGCTCTGCAGCCGCTTTTCTTCAGCACCAGAAGTGCCGATTTTGTTTTGAGAAAATAATAGACTTCAATTTTGATTGTCAAATTAATTCTAAAAGTTTATTGAATTTTGTCTCAGCTTATATACTAAAATTTATTCTAAATTATTATCTATGTCAGCACTATCCCACGAAATCAATTTTGTTTAAAAATCCCTATACGTTAATGAACTCCGTGAAACTTGCTGACAGTACGCTTATTCATTCAAGGCCAAATAAAAGAACGTTTGTTTACTTTATTAAATAGTTCATATTACAACTGCACGACAAACAGCAGTGTACAAAAATTTAGCACATAGTGATATACATACACTACAACACCAACGTATCCAAACAGTTCTTCCTTTCTGGATCATTTCTTGATTAGCAAAAATTATATTGACATATTGAACCCAAATTTTAAAACTTCTTGTTTGCCCACCTTTTCGGATCATTTCCCCCTTAAAATTCAAATTAAATTACCAGCGTTTGAAATTATCCTGAATCCACCATGTACATTCATATCCTATAGAAGGACAAATTGGAACGGCTTCAGAAATGATATTAGAAACGGAATTTTTAGATCATTATCCAGATGCTAATAGAAATCTATCCAATATAGAAATTGATAACTATATCGACAAGTTTGCTAACACTGTTAAAAGTGCTAACAACATTCATTCGGACAAAATTGAATGCAAGAATAAAAAATTTATAGTTTCTGACAAAATTAAAAAATTGTTTAAAATTAAATATGGTTGGCAAAAACAACTAAAAAGAATTTATCACCGAAATTGTTCTCGTATTGATCCCGATTACTTACTTTTATCAAAACAGATACAATTACTAAATGTTATCATTAAAAGACAGGTTGAAAAGGAACAATCCTTGTTATTTAGCAAAAAGCTGAAGCAGATCAGACCAGGGCCAAATGCACATCGACAAATTTATAATATAATAGGATTTAAAAGAAACAGAAATTTGAAGAGTTTATCGGTTAATGGAGATATATTGGAAGATAAGGCATTAATTTTATGTGAATTAAAGAATCACTTTTCAAATATCTACTTAGGTTCAATGACAATAAGGAACAATTCGACAATCTCAAATACTAATTATGAGAATAATTCTTAGGGGTACCTTAACATAAGAGTAAAATAATACAAATATATATTAATGTTGGGTAAGCATATTTAGCTTCCCACTATTTACGTTTGGCATGTGTTCAATAGTTTTAAAGTCTAAACGAGTGCCAAAAGCAACAGATACTTTGGGTTGCTTATATTTACAATTAAACAAATGCAGTTAATAAATGTTATTCATTTAAGTGCATTGTGCAGCTGCACTTGATTAAACGTACAAGATTCAAATTACAGTCACACAAAATATCTTGCTTGCAGTTTGTCAACGATTGCATGTTGCGGTACTATTTAATTGCAATGCATACTACACACTGTTGGTCACATGCTACAACTGTCAGAAATACTGTTAATGTACTTTCTGAAGTACAAATATTTTCTACCCATTTTCCTTCAACGAACACACAAAATTGTGAAAGTTTTACAACGTTAAATGATTTATCTTTCCATTCTAAATCCATTAAAAACAAAAAATCTTGTGGATTAGACGGTATTTCAAACTTTCATATAAAACAACTCCCTCTAAAAGCTTTAGAATATCTTTTAATTATTTTTAATAATTGTTTAAGCAACTGTTATTTCCCAGATGCTTGGAAAATTTCTAAAATTATTCCCATACAAAAGAAACCAAATATCATTGATATAAATAATGTGCGACCCATAACTTTACTTTCAATTTTGGGGAAACTTTTCGAGATAAAAATTAGAGATAAAATGAACATTGCGTTTAATGGTTCATATATACCAAACTTCCAGTTCGGCTTTAAAAAAGGTCATTCTACTCTTGATGCCTTGTTAAAGTTTCAGAATGATGTAATCTCTAACCTTCGTAATAGCTTTTGTACCGTAGCAGTTTCTTTAGATGTCGAAAAGGCTTTTGATCAGGCGTTCCATGATGGAATTCTGTAGCATGTGGCCAACAGTGTGTGGTATGCATTGCGATTCAATAGTACCGCAACATGCAAGCATTGACAAACTGCAAGCAAGATATTTTGTGTGTGTCGGTAATTTGACACTTGTACAGTTAATTAAGTGCAGCAGCACAATGCACTTAAATGAATCACATTTATTAACTGTATTTGTTTGGTTGTAGATATAAGCTACACAAAGTATCTGTTGCTTTTAAGTATGCACTCGTTGAACTTTAAAACTGTTGAACACATGCCATACATAAATAGTTGGAAGCTAAATATGCTTACCCAACAATAATATATATTTCTATTCTTTTACTCTTATGTTAAGGTACCCCTAAGAATTATTCTCATAATTAGTATATAAGCCAATGTCAATTAGTTTAAGCAATCAATCAATACATTGCCTTGAATCGGCATCAGTATTAAAAACGCTCTTAACTCAGCCTCAAATCGGCTTTTTATTTACTTAAATCACTGGCATATAAATCTGCCTTTTAAATCTCTAGCCAGTGGCGTTCTTAAGCGCCGGCACTATTATTTATTTTCTTAAACTCTTCTCATCATCAAATCCTCCACAATAAATTGAGAGCTCCCTAGAGAGCACCAGAATAACTAAATTGTTTTAATCATATTACATGGCGATCCTGCCAGTCCTGGATTACAAACTGCTTTAAAATTAGCACCAAACGGAACCTGACGGACAGCCAAGTCTCCGTCAGAAGAGTGTTTAAGCCAAAAAAAAACACTGAGGTGGAAGCGCCTGAATTACAAAATAGGTAGTAGCTGAACTCTTTTAAGAGCATTAAAGAAAAACAACGCCAAAAGTCATCCAGAACTTTAAAATAATATGTTATTCACATAAAAATTAAGCCCTAATAAAATAAGAAAAAAAAAAAAATAACTAACTAACTAACTTTTATAACCTTCATAATAAGTAAAAATAAAATTAAACTTAATCAAAAATAATTAAATTCAAAACTAAATTTTAAATAAAGCAAATTGATATTCCATACAAATAATTCAATGTAAACGGTCACTTATATTGTCAAAATACGTAGAAATAAGAATAAAATGGGAAAACCGCAATCCAAAATAGAAAAACCAAACGCTAACGTAGTAAATAATTTAGAAATTATTGACCATACAGAACACATAGGCTCGTTATGGACACTACTATTAATATTGGTGGTAATAAACACAGTTATTCTTCTATTAAAAATTTACTTGTTACATAAAAGATCCCTAAGGAAGCAATATCTAAGCAGAGCAACTGATCTAGACAAAGTATAAAATTTTCACATGGACTGGTTAGACATCCTAGAACACTGCAGAAAAATCAAAATTGAATTTGAAAAAAGTTACAAATGCCTCAATATAGACAGACCAATAAAAGAGGACACAATTAATAAACATTATAAAAAACTTATACAATATTTAGAAGAAATAAGGGTTATTTTAAACGTAAATTATCAAAGATTAACACCTTCACATAAAATAGCAGCCGAAGCATTTTTCCAAGATATAAGGAATAGAGTAACACAGATAGCGGAAAGAAAAACTATTAAAATACAACTACCACAAACATTGCACGAAAAAATAGATCTGCAACAAATTTGTACATCAAACACATCCATAATGGCACAAACAGCAATAGATTTTCTAAACACAGCTGCAAGGCTAATTATAGATTTCGATGGTAAATCTGAAAACTTACGGCCATTTCTAGACTCACTGTCTTTAGTTGATTCCATAAAAGGCAATCACGAATCTTTGGCAGTAAACTTAATAAAAACAAAATTAAAAGACAATGCAAGAAACCTTGTTAGTACAGAAAACACCATAGCTGACATTAGAAATAAATTAAAAAATAGCGTAAAAGGCGAATCAGTCGAGGTACTGACAGCCAAATTAATGAACATTAAACAAAACACCAAATGCATATTGTAGTGAAATTGAAACACTTACAAAATCACTGGAAGGAGCATACATTTCTGATGGGTTAACACCAGAAATATCAAATAAATATGCTACACAACATGCTGTAAAAGCTATGACTAAGAACTGCACCATAGACAAAGTAAGACTAATTATGGAAGCAGGAACCTTTAATACAATGAACGAAGCTGTCAGCAAATTTGTCAATAGTTGTACCGAAGCCACAGGTCAACAAAATGCCATTCTATATTATGGGCAAAAATACAGACCCAATAACAATTTCCGTGGCAATAATACACGATTCCGTGGAAGAAATAATTTCCCACGTAATAATAATAATAATAACAATTACAATAATAATAACAATTACAATAATAATGACAATTACAACAGAAACCATCAAAGATACACCAATAATCGTAGGAACAACAACTACATAAGAGCAACAGAATCAAATCAAAATGATTCGGAAAACTCCGAATTTCCCCTAAGACCAATTCAGTAAATATATATCATCTAAACCTCAACTTAAGTTTCTTCATTAATGTTCAAATAAATAATACTGACACTACACTCACACTTTTGGTACACTTTTTTTTTGGACACTGGTGCTGACATTTCACTAATAAAATCAAAATTTTTCAGATTAAACAAAATAAATACTAATGACACAACAGTTTTTAGTGGAATAGGACAAGGCAATATAAAATCAATGGGAAGTATATTTTTTGATCTAAAATTCGAAAAATTTTTAATACCACATAAATTTCAAGTGGTATACAATAACTTTCCAATACCATGCGATGGAATCATTGGAATGGATTTCATGGAAAAGTATAATTGCATGTTGGATTTTAACAGGGACAATGATTGCCTTATCCTAAGACCATTTAATATATCACACACAATCAATATACCAATAACAAATAATAATAGCGAGATAACTTTACCACCAAGATGTGAAATAATACATAAAATAAAATTTAACAATTTAAACAGTGAAATACTAATTCCTAATCAAGAAATTGCACCAGGCGTCTTCATTCCAAACACAATAGTTAACACTAACAAAGCATATGTTCGTTTTTTAAACACTAATAACACTAATGCCAAAATTAAGAAAAGTAACATAAAAACCGAGAACATCTCTGATTATGATATAATAAAAGAAAATTCTTGCAAAAATATATCAAGAAAATCAGAAATACTAAAAATTTTGAAGAAAAATTTCCCGGAACAATTTAAAAATACATTAACAGAATTATGCTCAACATACAGTGATATTTTCGGTTTAGAATCAGAAAAAATAACAATAAATAATTTCTATGAACAAAAGTTGAGGGTAAAAGATAAAGAACCGGTATACATCAAAAATTATCGTATACCACATACACATAAAGAAGAAATAGATAAACAGGTCAAAAAACTAATAGATGATCAAATTGTAGAACCTTCGTACTCTGAGTACAACAGTCCAATATTACTCGTACCAAAGAAATCACTGCCCAATTCCGATAAGAAAAGATGGTGACTTGTCATAGACTACAGGCAAATAAATAAAAAACTAATTGCAGATAAGTTTCCATTACCTAGAATAGACGATATTCTAGACCAGCTCGGCTTAGCAAAATACTTTTCTTGTTTAGACTTAATGTCAGGTTTTCACCAAATTGGCTTGGAGAACAAATCTAGGGACTTGACAGCATTTTCAATAAACAATGGCTCATACAGATTTACTAGATTACCGTATGGTTTAAAAATAGCTCCAAATTCATTTCAAAGAATGATGACACTTGCTTTTGCTGGTCTAAAACCAAACCAGGCTTTCCTGTACATGGACGACTTAGTGGTGTTAGGTTGTTCAGAGAAACATATGCTTTCAAATTTAAAAGATGTATTTGATTTGTGTAGAAAACACAACTTAAAACTTCATCCAGAAAAATGTTAATTTTTCAGGACAGAAGTCACTTATCTTGGACACAAATGTACAGACAAAGGAATATTACCTGATGATAGTAAATACGCAGCTATCGAAAGCTATCCAACGCCAAAGGATGCGGATAGTGCAAAACGATTCGTTGCATTTTGTAATTATTATCGAAGATTCATCAAAAACTTCTCAGAATATTCCAGACATCTAACAAAATTGTCCAGAAAAGGAGTAAAATTTGAGTGGACTAAAGATTGTGACAATGCATTCAAATACCTGAAAAAAGCTCTGATAAAACCCACACTACTTCAATACCCTGATTTCACAAAAGAATTTTGTATAACAACAGACGCAAGCAAACAAGCTTGTGGAGCCGTATTGACACAGGAATATGATGGAAAGCAATTACCAATAGCATATGCATCAAAATCTTTTAGCAAAGGTGAAAGCAATAAATCCACAATCGCACAGGAATTGACAGCTATACATTGGGCTATTACACACTTCAGACCATACATATATGGTAAATATTTCCTTGTTCGTACTGATCACAGACCATTATCTTATTTATTTTCTATGAAAAACCCAAGTTCAAAATTAACAAGAATGAGAATGGATTTGGAAGAATACAATTTTACTATAGAATACCTTAGGGGAAAAGATAATTACGTTGCGGACGCGTTATCAAGAATAACGATTAATGATTAAAAAGACATAAATATAAAAACTAATACAATATTGAAAATTACAACAAGATCTATGGCATATAAAAAGAAACAACAAAGTAATACCGAAAATATTCAGCATAAAATTAAAAATAATGATAAAGAGCCCAATATATATGTACCACTAAAGAACACTTACGTCAGAAAGTACTATAAATTGAAGATTACTCCCGTAAAATGTTACATCAAACGAGGAAAATCTGTTATTACATATATAAATATAAATGATTTGTTTACTAATGGGAATATTGACCTAGGACAATTTTTCCCAAGTCTTGAGAAAGTGGCCGGTAAACTTAGTGTAGAGACACTACAAATGGCACCCAGTGAGAAAATTTTCGAATTTATCTCCATAAATGAATTTAAAAATATGGGCAATAAATATTTAAATAAATTAAAAGTAGCGCTACTTAATGAGGTGACCAATATAAATGTTAAGAATGCTAAGGCAATTCTTGATATAATGCTGAAATACCACGATGATCCGATAGAAGGAGGACATTGTGGATTATATAGAACATTAGAAAAAATAAAGAGGTATTACTATTGGAAAAATATGATAAAAGATGTAACAAAATATGTGAAATTATGTCAAAAATGTCAGAAATCAAAAATAATAAGCCATAATAAAAGTCCTATGACTATAACAGAAACACCAGAAAAAGCATTCGACACGGTGTATGTAGATACAATAGGGCCATTTCCAAAATCTATTAATGGAAATGAGTATGCAATTACTTTAATATGTGATCTTACTAAATATTTGGTGACAATACCAACACCAGATAAATCTGCAAGAACAATCGCAAAAGCGATATTTGAAAATTTTGTATTAACCTATGGTCCAATGAAAACGTTCATTTCGGACATGGGAACAGAGTACAAAAATTCTATACTGACGGAACTATGCACACTACTAAAAATTGAAAATATAACTTCCACGGCACATCACCATCAAACACTAGGAACAATAGAAAGAAGTCATAGAACTTTTAACGAATATGTTCGTTCTTATATATCTGTGGACAAAACGGACTGGGACGAATGGTTAAAATATTTCACTTACTGCTTTAATACGACGCCATCAACGGCACATAACTACTGTCCTTATGAGTTAGTATTTTCAAGATTACCAAACAATTTTAGACAAATTGCTAAAATAGATAGTGTGACGCCACTATATAATGTGGATAACTATGCCAAAGAGGCAAAATATAGGTTAGAACTAGCTCATAAACGCGCGCAGATATTTTTAGATAGAAATAAAATAAAACAAAAATTAAATTACGATAAGAATATTTTAGAACATAATTTTAAAATAGGTGATTTAGTTTTACTTAGGAATAATTCAGGGCATAAATTGGAAAATCAATATAAGGGTCCATATAAAATAAAAAAAATAGATTTAAGAAATAATGTTACCATAGAAGATAAGAAAACAAATAAACAACAAATAGTTCATAAAAATAGACTCAAGATGTTTAATAATAACTAACATTTAATAGTATTGTTTGGCCGAACTAATATAAAATTAGAATATATGTACATCTAAATATTATAATTTTTTTTTCTTTTCTTTAAAAACAAAATAAATATTATATTACATTATACTTAGGCTAATTAAAAACTAATTGTAAAAGAATGTCCATAAAACTAACGTTATATGAACATTCTTGTAAAGGATGGAGGTGTAGCATGTGGCCAACAGTGTGTGATATGCATTGCGATTCAATAGTACCGCAACATGCAAGCATTGACAAACTGCAAGCAAGATATTTTGTGTGTGTCGGTAATTTGACACTTGTACAGTTAATTAAGTGCAGCAGCACAATGCACTTAAATGAATCACATTTATTAACTGTATTTGTTTGATTGTAGATATAAGCTACACAAAGTATCTGTTGCTTTTAAGTATGCACTCGTTGAACTTTAAAACTGTTGAACACATGCCATACATAAATAGTTGGAAGCTAAATATGCTTACCCAACAATAATATATATTTCTATTCTTTTACTCTTATGTTAAGGTACCCCTAAGAATTATTCTCCTAATTAGTATATAAGCCAATGTCAATTAGTTTAAGCAATCAATCAATACTTTGCCTTGAATCGGCATCAGTATTAAAAACACTCTTAACTCAGCCTCAAATCGGCTTTTTATTTACTTAAATCACTGGTATATAAATCTGCCAGTGGCGTTCTTAAGCGCCGGCACTATTATTTATTTTCTTAAACTCTTCTCATCATCAAATCCTCCACAATAAATTGAGAGCTCCCTAGAGAGCACCAGAATAACTAAATTGTTTTAATTATATTACAATTCTTTTTAAGTTGATTGAAATTGGGTTTAGTGCAAACATAGTTAAAATCTTGCAAAGCTTTTTCTTTAACAGGAAATTCTGTGTACAATTTGGTAAAGATTTATCAGATTTCGGAAATGTTAACTGTGGTGTATCTCAAGGTTCAATTTTGCCGCCACATCTTTACAACATTTTTATGTATGATTTTCCTCACATTTTTCCTAATTCAACTGGCCTGCTATATGCAGATGATTCCCTTCTCTATTCGCATAGTGAATCCCCATTACATGCTCTTAGTCAAGTTTCGAACCATCTTCAATGTGTTAAACAATTTTATGATTATTGGGGTGTCAAAATAAATATTTCAAAATGTGAAGCAATTTGTATTCGGAATGCATCTGGCAAATGTAAATATACGGTTGTTCCAGAAAGCAAAAGGCTTAAGCTGTTTCTTGATGTCATTGAGATTCCTTTTGTTGATAGGCTTAAATATCTTGGAGTTACTTTTAATAATCTTTTCAAATTTAATGAACATGCAAGATCGGTTTTAAAGAAATCGTTTCAGGTAATGGGTGCATTTTCGAAAATTTTTTATAATACCAGCCTCTAAAAGGATACTAAACTTCTTATATATAAGACTAGTATTAGACCAATTTTTATATACGGATTTTCAATATGGTTTAGTGTTTCACCTATTATTATCAAAGATATGGAAATATTTGAACGGAAAGTATTAAGGTGTTGTATTCAAAAAAATTTCGAGTCATTAAATAGACGTTACTCAAACTCGTTTATTTATTGTAACTCGAAAATAACGCCAATCGGCTTATATTTATGTGATATAATGAAAAAATTTGTAAATAGATTAGAGACTCATCAAAATGATATAATGAGGGAAATTTATAATGAGCAGAGAGTTTTCACTTGGAGTAACACGAACTATCTCTCGCCGATAGGTATCTTTAATGAAGAACATATTAATTTCGATATGAATACTAACATAAGACACCGATTTTTCACGAAAACTACACCAGGTACTCATAGAAGATAGTATCTTTTTCGGGAATTTTGTGTTTCAACTATCATTTTATATTTCTTCATTATAATTTTGTTATTTGTTTTTTTTTTTTTTTTATTTTATATTAAATTTTATTTTAAGTTATATTTAGAGTTAAGTATATTTTAAGAGACATCCTCTTCTGCTATGTTAGCCCCGGGAGCAAGGGCATTTCAACTCCTAATCATACTGTTTTTTCATTTTAATTTCTTATGTCAGTGTTAAAGCTTGATGCTGTTAAGTTTTTAATGTTTTTAAGATAATACATTATAGTCTTAAGGATTCTTTATATCGCTTTCTTTATAAAAAAAAACTTATTGTTAAAAAAAAGGCTCAATAAATTTTAATTTGTTGAAGTGAAGAAACCATACGTTGAAACCGTACATAAATTCATTGAAACTATATGTTGAATGCAACGAACTTATTCCTTGACCCAACGTATCTATACTTTGAATTCAAGGAAATAGTTCTTTGAATTTAAGAAACCTATTTATTGATCCAATGAACACATTCGTTCATTTTTAAGAATTTTTTCTTTGATACAACGTATTCATACTTTGAATTCAAGGAAATAGTTCCTTGAATTTAAGAAACCTATTTATTGATCCAATGAACCCATTCGTTGATTTTTAAGAATTTTTTATTTGATCCAACGTATTCATACTTTGAGTTCAAGGAAATAGTTCTTTGAATTTAAGATACCTATTTCTTGATCTAATGAACACATTCGTTGATTTTTAGGAATTTATTCTTCGATATATTGTAGCATACATACATACAAAAATAAAATAAATAAAAACTATTTTATTACAATATTTTATTTTATTTAAAAAAAATATATTCATATATTATACATTAATTAACAATAAAAAATGTTAAAAAAAAAACAGAGAAATTGCGTCCCACTCAATAAGTTTGGAAGATCTTTGTGCTGAACCAGCGAAAACTTTGTCGCAATGATCATCGCACTCTACGTCTGCAGGAATTCCAATGGAAACCAACCACCAAGAAGTAACATTGTCTGAAATTTTTAAAGAAACGGTAAAAACTAATAATAAATTATTTTCATAGCATCGATATATACAAAACTCGTGCGTTTTCCTTATATGACGAATTAATATACATATTTACACAAGTAAATTTCTTTTTGCAATTAAAACAATGGGTGCTTTCAGCAGACACAGTTTGCTACACAACTGTTGCTCAACAATCTGCTGAACGCTTTGATTACTGAGCGATGAGCGAACATGTTGATTGAGCGCTCACTATTTTAGGTATCAAAGAAAAAGTACGATACATTTCATCAAATTACGTTATTTCAGTTCAGTTTGACTTTTGAATCAAATTTCATAATATATTTTAGAATTTTAATTCATTTAAATTCACAAATAAATATTATGAAATCTTTTTATAAATAAAATTCAATAATATTAATTGAAAAGTCAATTTTTTTGATATTTTTGACAAAAAAGTGAGCAGATCGTTGAGAAAAATTAATCAAATCAAAAGTTGATACATCTAATCTGTTTAGTAGCAGGTTTTTCTCCTGAATGCGCCCAATGCATTTTACTATAACTGCAGTTCAATTTTTACTTACTTTTTAGCACTTTTTTATTTTGAAATTTATTATTTTTTTATTTGCAGCCTTGTTTGTTTAATGATGTATAACAACTGCTTGCTTTATGCATATATTTTCTTTGTAGAACAAAAATCAAGAAACAGGTTCTTTGAATCAAAGTACTTGTTCATTGAAAAAAGTATATTCTGCTTCTCTTGACGACAAAATCAACGAATATTACTTATAATCAAGAATCAAGTTCTTTGATTCAACGTATGACAATTTATTGGCTTGTTGAATTCAACGTTCGTTGAAGTTAGGACACCAAACGTTGATTTTAAGAATTTTTTTCTTGATCCCTCGTATTCACACAACAAAATCAACGTAAGTTACTTAAAATCAAGAAACAGGTTCTTTGGTTCAACGTATGGCAATTCATTGGCTTGATGAATTCAACGTAACAGTTCGTTGAAGTTAAGACACTGTACGTAAGAAGAGAATAAGAGAGAGTAAGAATAAGAATTTATTTCTTGTTCCAACGTATACATACAACAAAATCAACGTATATTACTTAAAATTAAAAAACAGGTTCATTGAATCAAACTATTTGTTCATTTTGTTTTAAATAAATGAACGAGTTTCTTAAATTCAACGAAAAAAACTAGTTCATTGTTTAATTCAACGAATAAAATCAAATAATGGTTTCAACGTTGAGTTCATAAATACATTAAATTTTACCTTTGAATTTCAAGGAATATTTTA
Source organism: Lypha dubia (assembly GCA_947311025.1). Lineage (NCBI taxonomy): Eukaryota > Metazoa > Arthropoda > Insecta > Diptera > Tachinidae > Lypha > Lypha dubia. The sequence goes on from OX371260.1 coordinate 76,020,536, forward strand.
CTGAAACAACGTATAATAGGTTGAATTTCAAAGAATTTAGTTCAAGGAACGGGAGTTCGTGGAATTTATGTAAAACTATTTTTTCAGTGTACCAGCGTCCTTATAGAATTTATCATGGCGGTGAATGGTGGAATTATTTGGGATACGTGTTTGAAAACACCAGATTCTTTAAACACTGTTGCATCGCGAACGCTTCCCGGAATTTTAATGCTTACGTTTCTGACTCTAGTAATAAATAACGCATGAAATATTTTTTTCAATAAAATCTTGTGGCACTTACATATACTTGTCATCTACAATAGCCTGCATCATTATCGATGGCCATCCCTCACGGTTAATGTAGTCTAAATATCCTTTTGAGGGAGGAAGAACCGCATAACCAAAAAAAATTTAATTTACTTTCATACTTTTGCATATCAAAGCAATCAATCATACTTGCCATCGATTGAACCGATTATGTTTGGAATGTTCGATATTTTTTCAAATCTTTTCTTTCAAGTTTGAAAATTTTATAAATTCGTTCGTTAGCTACAAGATAGCATCTAATACTATGTGAAAATATTTGTGTACAGTCGATTTATGAACTCCGAAAACATCTCCCACCACTCTATATTCCGCACAAGAAGCTAGTTTATTACCCCGTTTATACGCATTTCTTATTTGCAAATAAAACTATTTGCAAAAACTTAACTCACTGTTTATACGCAAATATCATTCAGAAATATTGTTATATTTTTTGTATGGACACGCAGTAAATATATAGTCATCTGGTAGCATCACACATCTTATTTGCAAATAGCTTGTTATTTGCAAATAGTTTTCGAAACACTTTAAGTTACAATAAAAAAGTAATACGGCAACGCTTTCCACTCTTATTTGCAAATAAGAAGTGCGTATAAGCGGGGTATATATAAACAAATGGCAATTTGCTTTTCTGATGGCTCAGGTATAGTTAAGTGAACTTCTGTTTCGGTAACTCTGGTATAATTAAGTCACACAACGTAACAAACGATGATTTCGTCATACGCAACGATTCCAAATAAAGCTGCTCATTTCGATGTTCTTTAATTAGTGTCCAATAGTGGTCGCTTCTTGGGCGCGCCTTAAATCTTCGTTCTCTACGCTGCTTAATAACAGCACCAGCAATCGAAATCAAAAAATTACTTTTTAAAGTTTCAAGAACTACCTGATGCTTACGCTGTATTCTTTGACAAGCTCTCATACAATTTATATGTATTTTGTTTAAGCGATTATATAATAATTGCTTTCGTTTTTTAATTAATTGCATTGCAATGAAAATATTTATTTTTCTATTTGCCATTATTTTTCAATTTTTTTTTTCACAACATAAGTATTTCAACAAGTGTCAGCTGACGCAACGATGCCACCTTGCATAATTTTTTCACCATTACTGTTACCAGATGACTATATTTTTGCTGCATGGCAATATTTCTGAATGCTATTTGCGTATAAACAGTGAGTTAAGTTTTTGCAAATAATAAATGCGTATAAACGGGGTAATATTTACATTTTTTGAACATATATTTTTATATCAAAATGAATTACTTTTAGTTTGTTGTTAAAATAGTTTTGTATATTTTATATTAAACTTAATTAATTTTTAGTTACATAAGTCGTTTTGTGTAATATGAATTAATTGTTTACTTTAAATAAATGCATTCGAGATACAAGTCTAAGGTCACATACGACGATTTTAATCGCCCAACTTTTTCAGAATCCTCTTTTGAACTTGCTTTTATGTTCACACACGACGATTTTAGTTTGGCAATTATTCTGTTTTGTTTTGTTTTGTTTTGCTTTTATTTTCTTACAATTTGACATTTGAGCTTTCATAAAATAAACTATTTCAATAAAATAAATAAAATGTGGTAAGCTTTTAATAAAAATTTTTACTCTATAATAATTTTTTTATTTTTACATATTTAAAACGTGTAATTTTTGCGTTTAATTGAAACTATAAATGATTTACACTCCAAGAAGCGAACCACCGAATGAAAAGAAATGTCAAATATTCATATAAAAAAAAATCGAATGAGAGAATTGCTTGAAATAGCCGGGTACCGGCGATTATTTTCCCATTAATTTCAAAAGGTTTTACCTGCGGGCTCTCTATGGTCAATTATTTGTTTCCAAATATAAATAAAATAAAACGAATTTTATTTTACATTTACCCAACGTTAGGTTTGTTTTTTACAAACTTCTTCAGGGGTTTTTTGTTGTTGTTTTTATTAAAAAATATTTTACATATTTAAATAATGAAAATTAATTATTCTAAAAAACTGGACTTCACGACACAGATTTTAATAATGAAATAAAAATGTAAATCAGTACAACACAACACAGAATCAATGGTCAAACTTATTATTAATATCACAAACTTTGACCCTTTTTTCCCCCTTTTTATTCCCCTCAACGCAAACTGAAAAAGACATCTATAAACTCAAGAATTACCCAACTAAAATCGTCGTGTGTGAACATAGATTAACAAAAGTCTTTGTATAAGTAAATTAATTTTTTTGAGTAAAGTATTTTAAATATTTATTTATTTATAACAAAAACAATTTTAATTTTCTTCATTTAATTTTTTTTATTATATAAATGGATTTTTTATATTATTTTTTAATAAAAATATATGTTTCATAAAAAGTGCCACAATGTTTAAAAAAGTACTCTTTTTGTTGACGGACAGTACCATTTCAATTTTTCATTTTTCCATCACTGGTTTAGACTGTATATATCCACCAATGTCTTCAGCCGTTGTGTCATGATAAAAATGAGTAGCAAAAATTGTTTGCCCAACGCCATTGGGCAAATCGATAGCGGCTGATGGAGAAATGGTACTAATATCTGGTTGGTTGATTAATGTATTATCCACTGGAAAACTTCCAGTAGTCGCCGAAGAAATGTTAATTTGCGGCAGAGTTTGAGACTTATCATCCTTCGTTTTATCTACAGACGAATCAAGTTGATTTGAACTTGAAAATTTATCCAAATTTGGGAACTTATTAAATAAGTTATTAAATTTAGAGAGCTTATTTTGGACTGATAAAAAGTCATTATTAAGCTTGTGGAATTCATCGTTAAAGCTTTTAAAAAACTTGTGGAACTCATCGCATGACGTGCCTTAAGTCCACTACATTTTAGATGGGAGTTTCCAAGGCATAACCAGCAAGATATCATATCATATCATCATTGCTAGTGGTATTGCTAGTTTTGTTTAGGCAATCCTTCGAATCAACCGATTACATTTTGTTTACTGGGCAACAAAATATATGTTACTAGCTGATCCCGGTGTACTTCGCTACCCCCCTCGTTATAAAATAAAATTAAAAGTATTTATATATCCTATTGTGACGATCGGTCCAGTAGTTAAGACTATATTACGATTTTTAATTTTAATAAAAAGGAGCGTGGTCCCATCCACTTTTCTCCCGGTACGTATTCCAAATTATGGCAATACCATATGTACCAAATATCATCGACGTAGGTCAAAAAATGCCCAAAATATGGCGATTTAAATTTTTGGGATATATGGGTGGTGCCACGCCTCTTTTTCCAATCCCGCCCATATTTGCAGCAGCACTAAAAAAATGCACACGAAACCGACGTACCAAATTTTGTTCAAATACGGTTATCAGGAGCAGAAATAATAGATTTTTAATTTGTGGTTTGTATAAGAGGTACCACTCCCCTTTGTCCAATCCCGCCCATATTTGCAGCAGCACTTAAGAAATTTACACCAAACCGACATACCAAATTTTGTTTAAATACCGTTATCAGGAGCAGAAATAATAGATTTTTAATTTGCTGTTTGTATGAGAGGTACCACGCCCCTTTTTCCAATCCCGCCCATATTTGCAGCAGCACTTAAGAAATTTACACCAAACCGACATACCAAATTTTGTTCAAATACCGTTATCAGGAGCAGAAATAATAGATTTTTAATTTGTGGTTTGTATGAGAGGTACCACGCCCCTTTGTCAAATCCCTCCCATATTTGCAGCAGCACTAAAAAAATGCATACCAAACCGATTTACCAAATTTTGTTCAAATACCGTTATCAGGAGCAGAAATAATAGATTTTTAATTTGTGGTTTGTATGAAAGGTACCACACCCCTTTGTCCAATCCCGTTCATATTTGCAGCAGCACTTAAAAAATGCACACCAAACCGACGTACCAAATTTTGTTCAAATACCGTTATCAGGAGCAGAAATAATAGATTTTTAACTTGTGGTTTGTATGAGAGGTACCACGCCCCTTTGTCAAATCCCGCCCATATTTGCAGCAGCACTAAAAAAATGCACACCAAACCGACGTACCAAATTTTGTTCAAATACCGTTATCAGGAGCAGAAATAATAGATTTTTAATTTGTGGTTTGTATGAGAGGTACCACACCCCTTTGTCCAATCCCGTTCATATTTGCAGCAGCATATAAAAAATGCACACCAAACCGACGTACCAAATTTTGTTCAAATACCGTTATCAGGAGCAGAAATAATAGATTTTTAATTTGTGGTTTGTATGATAGGTAACACGCCCCTTTGTCTAATCCCGCCCATATTTGCAGCAGCACTTAAGAAATTTACACCAAACCGACATACCAAATTTTGTTCAAATACCGTTATCAGGAGCAGAAATAATAGATTTTTAATTTGTGGTTTGTATGAGAGGTACCACGCCCCTTTGTCAAATCCCTCCCATATTTGCAGCAGCACTAAAAAAATGCATACCAAACCGACTTACCAAATTTTGTTCAAATACCGTTATCAGGAGCAGAAATAATAGATTTTTAATTTGTGGTTTGTATGAGAGGTACCACGCCCCTATGTCCAATCCCGCCCATATTTGCAGCAGCACTTAAGAAATTTACACCAAACCGACATACCAAATTTTGTTTAAATACCGTTATCAGTAGCAGAAATAATAGATTTTTAATTTGTGGTTTGTATGAGAGGTACCACGCCCCTTTGTCGAATCCCGCCCATAAGTATGCTATAGCCTATTCCTGGCTCTAAACTACCTCCCTGCCAATTTTCAGCTAAAGCGGTTCAGCCGTTCTTGATTTATAAGCGAAGTAACTAACACGACTTTCTTTTATATATATATGTATATGTAGATTCCCAACAGACGGCGACACAATAGTATATGCCAATTCACGAACCTTAAAAGTTGATTTAAAAAGTATCTTTGATCAAATATAACAGCTGATCACAGAGTACAATAAATTATCACTTTTTTAAATATTATTTCGTAAAATTTATGTTTGTACGTAAGTTAGTAAATACCCTCCAAACCAAAAGATTCAATTTTGTAACGAATTCGTTACGACTAGTCGGAAAAATTTTCCCATTTCGGATCCGAATTCTTAAATATTTCGTAACGAAAATCATATGCAGTGGTTGACATGACTTCGTAAAGAAACGTAGTTAAGAAATCGTAAAGAAATGTAGGAAAGATTCTGCAAAAAAATACTTTAACGATGTCGTTCAGACTCTTCTTAATGTTTTCGTAAACATTTTTAATTGACTAAAAGTCTGCACGTGATAAAACATAATTTAATTTGTTAATTTTATTTATTTTTTCTTGTTACTTATATTTATTTTATTTTTTTTATTATTTTTTTTTATTTAACTATCTATATTACAAATTAACCGAGCTCATAGAGTATGGTCAAAAATATTCTACTCAAATAATTACAATATTCACTAAAGAAATTCAGATTTACATATTGAACTAAAAACAATATTAACAAATTTTAACTGATGTTGCATTACTTACTAAATAATTAAATTTGTTAAAAATATTTTCTCTGCTCACACTTAAGTTAAAAAATGCAACTGTAAAGCAAAATGAAAATTTTGTAAACATCAAATATACACTTCAGACATACCCCTAACGTTAATAATTTTCCACATGAAATTTTTTCACTTTTCACGTATTTGTGGTGGTGAACAACTCGCATGAAAAAATTTTATTCAGTCCAGAATAACACCGTGAAATTTTTTTTTTTTTTTTGATAATATTATTATTTTTTGAATCTTCAATTATAGATTAAATTATCAATAAGTTTTTCATATCTTAAATCTAAAAAAAGTATTAAATATAAGTTTAGCGAATGCTAAACAAATTTTTTAATTTCAACGGTTAATTTTTGTTGTTTTACATCTCTCGTGAACGGCTGAGAAAAAGAGTATCCCTTCTTTTCAGCCGGGTGTGGCCTCTATAATGAAGAATATTGCGCGCAAGTGTTTTTGGGTGCAACTCAAGTTTTTTTATATATTTTTTGGCGTGATTTGAAAATACTGTCTTCACCAACGGAACGTCTAGATCTTTATGAATTCGATGGTTTCTGACATACCAGGGGGCTGCTGTTATTGTACGTAGAATTTTATTCTGTTGCCTTTGAATTCTTTCGACATTCGATGCTGAGGCAGTGCCCCATAACTGGATTCCATAGGACCATATTGGTTCCAGTATCGCGTTGTATAGTAGAAGTTTACAGTCTAGGCTTAGTATAGAATTTCTTCCCATAAGCCAATTCATTTGGGCTGCTTTTAATTTCATTTGCATCAACTTTGCGTCTATATGCGATTTCCATGTTAAACGGCGATCAAGATGAACGCCTAGATATTTGACTACAGCGTGTTGCGGAATATTCTCGGTGTTGATTTGTATAGACGGGCATGTTTCCCTTCGCAACGTAAAAGTGACGTGTACACATTTCTGCTCGTTAACTTTTATACGCCATTGTTTGAGCCATTTTTCCAATTTGGATATATACCCTTGTAAGTTGATTGAAGCTTCTACTGGATTTTCATGGACGCTTAAAAAAGCTGTATTATTAGCAAATGTTGATGTATGAATGTTATTGCTTAACGGTAAGTCAGATGCATAAATTAAATAAAGTAAGGGACTGAAGATGCTGCCTTGGGGAACTCCGGCTTCGATCGACTGGGGGGGCTTGAAAAATTGCCTTCCTTAACTACAAATTTTCGTTCCTCTAGATAGCTTTTTAAAAGATTGACGATGTTTGCGGGGAGATTTCGTGTTAATTTGTGGATAAGACCTTCGTGCCATACTTTATCGAAAGCTTAAGAAACATCCATAAAGAGCGCAGAGCAAAATTTCTTTTTTTCAAAGGTGTCTCTAACTACGTTCACAAGTCTGTGAGTATGTTCAATAGTGCTATGTTGTCTGCGGAAACCAAATTGATGATCTGGAATGCACCCACTTCTAGTCACTATAGGCATCAGCTTGCTCATATACAGCTTTTCAAATAGTTTAGAAATATTGAGCAATAAACTAATAGGCCGATAGGATTCAACTTTCGTATGATCCTTGCCGGGCTTTGGTATCATAGTAATCATAGAAACCTTCCATTCTGCCGGATAGTATTGCAGCCGTAAAATACCATTGAAAATTAATAGTATTATTCTTTTGGCAATGAAAGGCATTTTGTTGCTTATTTTGTCGACACCTGGGGCTTTTCTGGTGTTAAGACTAGTAATAGTATTTTCAATCTCCCTCATGTTAAATCTCAGAGGTATTTCTGGTATAGAGACGACTGGTGGCAGTTCAACAATATCAGCAGAAATATTCGGGGTAAATATTTTTTCTAGGTGCTTAACAAATAGATCACCTTTTTCAGCATCAGTTCTTGCCCAGTCACCATTCGAATCTCGTAACGGAGGTTTTCAAATCACTGGCCTTTTAAGTCCTCTGGCTGCATGCCACAGCGATTAGTCTGTTTGTGGTGTTGCATCGAGTTCTTGAAGAAATTTTTGCAGCGAAGCTGTTTTTTGTGTTTGTAAAACTTTTCTAAGCTGTTTGGTACACTCCATAAGCCTTAACTTTAACTGAGGGGATCTGTAACGTTGGCATTCACGTCGAGCTCTCCGTTTTTCAGAAAATAGCCTTTCTATATCTACAGAAAAAATATTGCTAAATCTCACTTGTTGATTTGTTTTATTTGAAACAGCATTAAAAACAGCTTGTTTAACGTGCGCTTCAAACAACCTGAGGGAATCGTCTATGTCAGAGGGTGTTCTTAGCGGAATTTTTTCCGAGCAATGAGCACTCAGATATTTTCTGTATTTCAACCAGTTTTCACGTGCAGATGTCATCGGTATATTACATGTTGGTGTTACAGTTGTGAGTGAGTAAATAGTGACAATTGTAGGTGAGTGATCTGAAGATAAATCCAAAGATGCTTCAACTTCAACCAACTCGCTGGGTACACCTTTTGCTATTCCAAAGTCAATAACATCAGGAATTTTTATTCGATCTGTTGGCCAATATGTTGGCTGACCACTTGACACTACGTTCAAACACATTTTAGAAACGAAGTCAAACAAAACTCGTCCCTTAGGAGTGATTAAACGTGAACCCCAAAACGTGTGTTTAGCATTGTAGTCGCCAGCTGCTAGAAAACGGGGGCCCAGTGATTCATAAAAAGCCGTATATTGACTCTCGGTAATTGAAAATCTGGGGGGCGAATAGACAGATGATATTATAAGTTTTTGATAGTAATTTTCGATGCAGATGTTCGTTGCTTGAAGATAATCTTCACAAAAATCATTTAACAGGTAGTGTTTTATTCTCGTCTGTATTAGAATTCCCGAACCACCACAAGCTCTACCTCGAGGATCCTTTGTGTCGTAAAAATTATATCCACTAATTCTGAAATAGCTTCGAGACGTCAAATGAGTTTCTGAGATAAGCATAACATCGATTTGTTTATCCGGAAGAAAGTACTCTATTTAGTTTTTATGTTGGCAGATGCCGTTTGCATTCCAAAAACAGATTATTAAGTTGATGTTTTTTTTAGTACAGCCTGCAACAAGGTAGACTGCATTTTCAACATTTCCTGCATCATACAGGACATGTTGAGAGTAAATGTATTTACTGTTTGTATTAAGCTTTCAATTGAGGCTTAAATACGACTAAAGTTAGACCCAGAATCTTCATTTACATTTACGGTTTTTTGCGCCGTACTCTGGTTGCTTTTTAAAATACTAGCGTATGAAAATTTTTTTTTTAGCTTCTTGTTGAGCACTAGTCACGTAAGACTTGAAAATGTTTGAATATTTATTTTGGCTGGTGGACGGTTGAGGTAACTGAAGGTAGTTAAAAGGGGTTTTAGGCTGAGCGGGAGTAGCATTAGTTTTTTTGTTTGTTGAATTCTTGAAAAACGAGTAAAGGGGGCGGCCTCTATAGTTGGCAGTGTGATTTCCGCCTTAATTGCCACATTTTTTCGCCTTGGGATCACCTTTAATTTTGTCGCAGTTAGCGGTACTGTGTAACTCAACACATACGACGCAGACTGTAGGCAACTTGCAATAAGTTTTCGTGTGCCCAAATTCTTGGCAGTTCAGGCATTGAACAGGTCCAGTTTTTTTAAGAGGAAGCTCAACGGTAACTCTTCGGTGTAGCAAGTACTTTAGATTATAAATTGGGTGAGATTCATTCTTTTTTATTTTCAAGTCACTAGGCTGTAGCTCGACTCTATATATAGGTTGGGGAATTTTTTCAATATTTTTAATGTTTGAAACATTTTTAACATTGAAGCCACAATTTTCAAGGTCAGACTTTACCTCTTCTGGATCCACGCAAGAGTCTATACCTTTTATTATGATGGTTAGACCTTTAGCACTCTTTAATTGGTACGTATAAAAATTTTTGTTTTTTGACTCAAAGTCCGAAACTATTTTTCGGTAATTACTTTCTTGCACTACCTGGATTTTTGTTTCGTTGATATTTCCGCGCTTAATTGATGTTACATAGAACTCATTTTCTCCAATTAAGGAGATAAGGCTTTTTACCAAAAAAACTAGAGTTCTGCTCCCTTAAATATATCGGTGGGGGTTTAGTCGACCTTGTTGTAGTTGTGTCATCATCGCCTTGTTCATTTAGAATCGCGAAACGATTTTCGGAATTCTTTATATTATTTTTCTCATCTCTGGGAACTTTCGCAGTTGATGCTATTTGCGCTGATTTGGGACTTCTTCCCCTTTTTAGTAAGGTTATGTATCCGTCCATACCTGTTTGAATTTTATTATTATCAATTATTGTACTCACCGCATTTACAATTTTGTGCACGTTGGTCACCTTGTTACTTATTGTTTGTTTGTACAGCTAAGCTGACAAGTTTGCTAAAAGGTGCAATTGTTGTTGCTTCTCGATCAAAATTTAAGTTTGGAGAGCAAGATCGCGCTCGAGTAGTTGTGTGTTGTGAAGGCTTCAGGTTTTTGCTCAAATCATTTTTTTCATTTTCGACGTCATGAACCAAAGTTAAATAAACATTCTTACTGCTTGTAGGTTTATTATTGTTGTTGTTGGTAGAAGATGAACTCATTTAGAGTTCTCTTTTTTTGTGTTCACTATATGAGTTTGTATTGGCAAATATATATGTATATTACACGCAAGCAAAAAGTTAAATAAAACCAGTATAATAACTGTTTAATCAATGTTTTGTTATTGTTTTTTTTTTTTTTTTTGTGGTTTTAACTTTCAATAATTTTTAATATTCAGTTGTGACGATTATAAAATCGCGTCTGTACACTGCGAGAGTTAAAACTGAATGGAACGTGAAAAATGTTCACTGAAAAAAAATCCCCTTATGGTGAATTAATATTTCGGTTGGAATTTTTTCACTTCTCACATTGATATTTTCACTTTATTTTTGATGGGGAATAGAACAGAAATTACATGTATTTCTTCTTATAATTCGAATATTAAACTTTAAAAAGTTTATTTTAATGAAAAGATCTGATAATAAGGCACAAACTGATGTATTCCTCAACGAAATGCAGAAAACAGGCCGATTGCCTGTAGATTTGTAATGCTTTAATTTGTTGGCATTTTTCATTTTGTTGGCTTTCCAAAAAGTAGCCGAATTATTTTACCACATAAAAGTTAGAATGCAATAACAACTGGAGCAACCAAACTAAAGCTCCAACTCTGAATATTTAACTTTGATTTTTGAAGTTTTCTTTAAAATAAATATGTCCATGTATATTTTTGAACAAACAGATCTAGATTTTTTATGTTTCTAATCTTCTTCCCTTTTTTACATTTACTAAGAACTGATAGCGGGAATGATTTTTCACGGGAGATTCGCGATACCATTTTTGAATTCGAGTGGAATTAAAATTTTATGTGAACAAAAATTTCACTTCTTATTCACGAGAGGGGTGAATACCGAAATGTCTTAAAGAATTCGTAACAACAAATTTGTTTTTAGACATACAACCGAAATGTCTTGACGAATTCGATACCATAAATCAGACTTCAGATAAATTCCAAACCTTTAGTTTGGTGGGTATTTATACCAATGCTTGTAAAAATATGTATGTATGTATGAATGTATGTACATATATGACAAACAAGTTTAGCAATATGACAAATTTTATAAGAGTTAATACATTCGAACGAACACCGCAAAACAACAATTAATTGCACAGTTCAAACAAAAATAGATCAAAGTTTTATTATCTAGGCTGCTTGGAATATTCCTTGAGCCTGTAGATATAACTATTTCAACACTTATTTCACTAAGTACAACAATCTCAATATCAATAACACTAGGAACAAGAATTTTAGACATAACAATTTAGAAGCAACAATAACACTAATAACGTCAGAAACAACGACAATATTAATTCAAACAGATACACATAATGAAAGCATTATTGTAGCGGTGGAAACACCTAAATCAATTTTAAAATACAAGACTGACGGAGTTTAGTGCCCACCTGATGATTCAGCGGTGTCCAAGAAAAATAGAAAATTTGTCTGCAAAACGAGGACAGAAGCAGTAAAATCTTCATCTGCTATTGAAAGAACTTGCTGTGCAGGAAGATTTAGTGGATACTGTTAAGGAAGTTGTAGCAGACATGAAGGAGCAAAAACAAAGTTTTAAAAAATCTATGGAGCACTCGACAGCATCTACCAAATGCAAAAAAAACATTTTCAGATGATGGAAAAAATGAAAAGAGAAGAGCTTTAAGAGACGCGGCGCACATATTACGTAACGCTGTTTTCAGACATTTTTTTTCAGACATACCTAATTTGAAGCTCATTATCACAAATCTAAAAAGATTAAATAACATTTGAATTATATATAAGATACTATCAGATCACTCACCAGCATAGCATTCAAACTATAATTTCCTTTTCGATTGTAATAGAGATGTTTGTTTTTGGATGGTGCAATAATCTTTATGTGCGTACCGTCAACGCATCCAACAACTCCCGGAATATTATACTTTCTTTAAAATTCTAGCACTATTTTCCGATTTTCCTCCATTATTCTGAGCATTTTTATCCACATCGGCCAAAGTTGTGCTTCGAGCATGTCAACAACTTCCGCAAGCACGTTACTGAATGTTGGTTTCGCCAAACAAATGTCACTATCTTTCCCAATACCAGTTTGGTATCCGCCTTCTGCGAAGAAATGCAAACAGGCACTTAGCTTTAAAACGACACTAACAGCAGATATATTTTTTGCAGGTTCCGAGTGTGAGGTCAGCACTTCTAAGAGGTAAACAAACGCATTTTTTGTTCACCCGGTAATATTTTTGGAGCTTAAACCAAGAATAGTGTTAATACTTCTAAATAAACCAGATTACTTTGTACTTACAAAGACTGTGGTAACTCCAGCGGATTAGAAGCATCACGCATCTCTTTCCGTGCAACCCTTTGATAATTTGTTTTCCTCTGTTCCTCATAACTTACTTCTTCCGCAAGCATACGAAAAGCCACACTAAACATTTTGCTTGTTTTAACTTAATTTAAATTAATAAAAACAATAAAAAACTTATTTAATTTATCACAGCACTTTTGTATAGTATAAAATAAAATGTAAACAGCAAACAGTTGATTCTCTCACGCTTGTTTTTTCACCCTCCCTTGTTTGCGTATTCCCTTAGTTGATAGAATACGAGGATTATTATCCCGGGAACATATGATTGGGAAGGGAAAAATTCGTTGCGGAAGTTCATAATTGGGCTGTTTATATCAGGGCTGCCCAAGCCCTATGCGTTTGGTGCTCATTTGGTTTTGTATAAACTCTTAGCTACCTAGCGGGAAAAAAAAGGACTACGAAGGTCTTCTAGAAGGCCTCTGCACCCTTTTTTTTGGATGCGCAAGGCGTTCTCGCTCCATTCCATACTCATTTATTTTTTACACACGATGTCATTGCGGGGAAGTCCTTCCGCATTCGTTTATTTCGAGAGTGATTCTGAAAGGCCTTAAAATTAATGGCTTTTAGAAGGCCTTTCAGAGCATGATTGTTAATAGGCCTTCCAATAAAATCCATATTAAAGGGTTTTTAATGAAGTCAAATTAAAAGACTTTTAACTGAAGGTATGCAGAAAGGCCTGCAAATAACTCCCTGCTAATAAAAGTAATAAAATTTTAGCGTTTTAATATTAAAATTTTTTTTATTTATTTGTTTAAATTATTTACATAAGTATATATACACGTTCGTGCTGTATATAAAAGTCCATATGTGTACTTATTTATATTAATATTAAAAAACAGTACTATTGAACAAAATACATATATGCAAAAGCTGTAAAAAAACTTACTTAGTGAAATGAAATGTTGCCGTAACGTACCAACCTGCAGAAAATAGAATTTCATTACGTGGTTTTATTAGTCATTTTTCTTTCTTCAATATCTAACAAAATACTGTAGCGAGACTACGACCATGTGCTTATATTATACAGAATTTATATGTTAATATCAAGCATATGTATGTATATAAGTACAAACTAATAATAAAAGCTATGATTTACATAGATGTGAATGTTATATTATAATTTAACCAAATGTCAAATTCATAACAATAATAGGTATAATAATATGTTTCGTTACCTTATAATTAATATCGTATTATTTGCACACAATCACAAATAACGTAAACATATTGGAACTCCCATCAACATTTGCAACAGCTGTTTTGTATTTTACTTGTGTTTTCCAAAGTGATAAGAAGTTGCAATGGACGACGAAAAATTTATATTATTCGTGCAGGAAAATGAATTCATTTATAACTAGTATTCGAGCACAATATTTCGGAGAAGAAAAGAAAAGTATGATGTTTAATATGTTTAATAACAATTTGATTTTATTTGCGTATGTGTGTACATTTTTAAGTATGTGTGGCTGCACATTCATATGTCAGAAACACAAGACACGTTTTTAAGCATTCTATAACTACAAAAACGTTGGCTTTTACATTACATCAACATTTAGCTTACATCTACAATTTCAACGGTCGGCTAAATAGGCATTTACTCTCTCTTCTCCCTTCTCAGAGACGCTAATTTGAAATGTGTGTCTTAAGTCTGCGTTCACACGTGAAAGTTTTCTTTCATGAAAGTGGTTAGTTTGAACGTGAGAGGGGAGAGAAGAATGGTGTCGGGTACCATTCTTCTCTGCCCTCTGAACCAGACTAAGTGCCCTGGAGACGAACAAAAAACACATAAACGTTCTATATGTGTGCGAGCACTCGTGCCTTTTCGGGTACACGTATACGTTGTCGGATCTGTTTGATGAAAATCAAAAACTTTTGATATTTTATTGTTACGTAAAATTCTTTTGATAGTCTCTAATTGTGATTGACGATAACAAATGTCACTTGTTTTGTAATCGAAGTAGAAAGGTGGCAGTACAGGGACAATTGGTAACTTTATGCTTTGGTAGTTTTGTGTATAAAAAGTGTCAAATGTATTATTTTTTTTTCAGGTATTATCTTATTTTGTTGTTTATTGTCTTCATCCTGTCACCTATGTTCTTATTAAATAATAGTTTGTAATTGTAGTAATGGATAGATGTGCCAAGGAGACCTCACGGTCGTTTTAGGTGTGGCCAGGGGCAAGCAGTAATTTGTGTTTGCTGCGGTCTAGTTGCCCTATGAGACTATTGATCCTCTATGGAACGGTGTGCTGAAGCCGACGGAGTATGCGAGGTTTACTGGCAGCATAATGGTACTCGGGTGTGATGCACACCGATAGTCAGTGGGGAAGCAGCAACATAACTAAAAGCGGTGAGTTACTATTTGATTTTAAAACTTCTTGTAATATATGTATCTATCTGTAACAGGGGCAATACGCGAACGTTCAGGAATAGAGTTAGGGCAGAGGTTATAGACTTAACACTAGCCAACAGGAATAGAAATCTTGTAGAGATTGACACGGACTGTTTTCATTTAGACCACAGTAGGATATACTTCAATCTTAACTTTGCAGGATCAAGGCGTGACCCAAATAGGAATTCGAGAAAGACAAATTGGGACACCTTCAGGGCCACTGTAGATAGTAAAGTAAGGGACCCTCCTCTGGAGATTGATTGAACAAGAGGGGTGAAAGAGGAGGTGGACTATTTCACTAACATATTAAGAGAACGTTTTGAGCTACCCTGTCCACTAGTTTGCCCAGGAAAAAGGACACAGTCATCGTGGTGGACAAGAGATCTATGGTCTGCCCTACGAAGGCAGTTCAATAGGGCAAAACTTACAGGCAGAGTAGAGGATTGGGAAAGTTATAAATCCTTTACAATGGGTACCAAAGGGAGCTCAAAAGGGCGAAAAGAACCTCATGGAGGAATTACTGTGAGGCCATTGATTCTGTAAATGAGTTATCAAGGTTTCGGCGAGTATTGTCTAAGGACCCTAGATCACCTGGACATATTCAGAGATGTGATGGCTCATGGATACGGTGACCATCCGTCCTTTTTTTTACACAACGTCGTTTAAAATTTAAACAAAATAAATTGTCCTTTTTTTAATTGAATTTTCCATTTTTGTCCTCTCTTTTTGATGGCTAATGGTCCTCTTTAGTTTCCAAAATTAAAAGTTTTATTTTCTCAAAATACCGAAATTTTAAACTCAATACAATAAAAATTTATAACCAGGAATTACCTGGCAACACTTAAAAGTGTATGTTCAATGTGTATAATTTTCTATCGGCTTTCAAATGGACTGTGCAGACTTTAAATTGTTTTTATCAAATAACATTGATATAATAAAAAAATACATTCTTCAGAAAAATATCAATAATAGATAATCCTTAAACTATTGTTTTTAGTTATTTTTATTTATTGAATCTTGTTATTTTTGTATTATTGGCTAAATTTAATTTCTTTGTTAATTTTAATTAATTAATTAATTTTTTGTTTTAACGACGTGTGAACTTCTAGGCATATTTAATTTCTGTTTTAAACATTAAAATAAGTACATACGTATGTAACTACTTGTACTAGTCACTAATATTACATTGTTTGAATTATTGTAACAACAAAAATCGGCCCGCGTTTTTGCTAACATCGCGAAAGAAAAATGTAAAATGAATTAGTAATATTTGTCTCCCTTTATTCATTGATACATAAGTATTGTTTTCTTTTATTCATTTATACATATATTTTTCTTTAGCCTGGAAGCTACTTATTTTTTATATATGTACATACATATATATAAAGTGAATTAATATTACTGTTTTCTTTATTCATTTACACATATGTACATATTTTCTTCAGCCTGGAAGCTATTTTTATATATATACAATGAGTTAATATTACTGCTTGATTTACTCATTTACGAGTATACATAAATATTGCTTCTTTTGCATATACCTACTGGTATTTATTATTTATTTACATATATACAACACACTAATGAATTTGAGAGAAGCGGCACCGATACAACCAAGCATCTCTTTACTCGCGCTGTCGTCAAACACCGTTTATCCACACAACATAAAAATGTGCATATATCAAGTCACACATATCCGCTGGCTGTACATACAAGCATACATATACATATACACATATATATGGAGAGTTCTCATGCTCAGCAGCAATTTACACTAGGTGTTCACAAACGGTGCTAAAGCACCTAGTTATGCTGAAATTGCAGGGTTGAGAGTCCCTATCCTCCCCGAGGGCTTCCCACAGGTCTCGTTATCAAGTGAGGATCTAACTCAACTTGAGGAGGCCATAGTGGACGAACTACTAAAGGGGGAGAGATCAAACCCCAATTTGAGAGAATCCATTTCCGACCGGGCATGCTCATAATAAACTGTGCTGACACACAGACGGTGGAGTGGCTTAGGACGGTGGCACCGAGGCTAAAAGCCTGGAAAGGTGCTAAGCTTCAGGCATGCATGGGAGAAGACATCCCGGCATGCTATACCATCACTATTTACCTCCCGAAAAGTGCGGGGCAGGACCCGAAGAAGTCCATGGCTATCCTCACCGCCCAAAACCATGGGATAAACCCCAGGGTATGGAAGGTACAGGCAAGCCGTGATGAGGGAACAGGCCAGGTACTATCTGTTGTAATCGATGGAAAGTCTAGGGATAGTAACGCAAAGAATGGCAATACACTCCATTATAGGTTCGGGGAGATCACCGTACATGGAGGACGGAAACCTGCAGGAAAAACGACTACGGATGAGGTACCAACGTCTCTGCAGAAGGCTGGGACAAATGTGGATGTAGGCGAAGGACCGACCACCAGCAAAGCAGCAGAAACTGTGGCGCCTGCAGCCATTGAAACAGCTCCTGAGAGAGAGACTATGGTAGTTTGTCGTAGGGAGACATCTCCGACCCCTACAGAGATGTGTGGAGCTCTGTCCACCCTTATCGTCTCGTCCCCCCAGGGGCTGATCTCGGTGGAAGAGGAAGCCAAACTACTCGAGGAGCATGAGTAATCCTAGAGCTAGTGGGGGAGTTAAGGGTGGGATAAGTTTCAAAATAGCCCAGGTGAACATACACCATGTTGAGGCTGCCTCGGCAGTAGTTGCACGGATGTTCACCAGGGACCACCTGGGTATGGCACTTATCCAAGAACCATGGACACACCAGGGCAGAATCAAGGGATTATACTGTGGTAACAGTAAGGTAATATACGATCTTAGAGCGGATCATCCAAGATCTTGTATATTGATAAGGAAGAATATTAACTATCTTTTACTTTCAGAATTTATGTCACGAGACATGGTGCCGATAATCGTAGGATTAACCATAGGCGGCACTCATCGGAACGTAGTAGTCGTGTCGGCCTACTTGGCGGGCGTGCCACCAACAGAGCTGAACCGCCTTGTGGAGCATTGCAGAAGTAACAGCTTACCACTGCTGGTTGGGTGTGATGCTAATTCTCACCACACTATGTGGGGCAGCAGCAACATCAACACCAGAGGTGAGTTTCTCTTAGAATTCCTATGTAGTAGTAGTCTAGAAATCCTTAATCAGGGGAACACACCCACTTTTGTAAATAGGGCAAGAGAGGAGGTTTTAGATTTGACTATAGGTAGCACTTATTTGAAGGGCGTAGTCAGGAACTGGAGGGTATCGGGAGAACCATCAATGTCGGATCATAGAATTATAAGGTTCGATATAGAGGGAAATACTGAGTCGACACTTCGGTCTAGAAATCCAAAGAGGACTGATTGGCAACTTTATAGGGATTGCCTAAAGGTCAACTTGGAGGATAGCATCAAAAGGGCACCAAGACACCAGCTAGAGCTAGAACATCTATTAGCTAAGGTTAATGGGACAATAATCGGAGCTTATGAATCTAGTTGCCCCCTCAGCTCATCTAATGGAAATAAAGAAGCACAATGGTGGACTAGGGAGCTGTCAGACCTCCGGAAGAAAACGAAAGTTATTTAATAGGGCGAAGCGTACCGGAGACTGGCGGGCCTACACCGACAGTCTAACTGCCTACAACTCCGCAATTCGAAGGGCAAAGAGAAATGATTTTAGAAACTTTTGCGAGAAGATGTTAACTACTCCGGCAGCGGCCAGATTACACAAAATCATGGCTAAAGCCCATGTAGATTCTCCAATAACACTCAAAAGGGCAGATGGGACCTACACCAGGAATGAACGAGAGAAGGCGCAGTTGCTACTCTCGACTCCTTTCCTGGACAGCATAGAAGGGCCAGTACCAGAACCATCTGCAGGGTTTGTAGGAAACAGGGAATCCTGGGAAGTTGCACGGAAGCTATGCACTGAGCAGCGTATAGAATGGGCTATCGGCACCTTTAAGCCGTACAAATCTCCCGGGGTGTATGGTATCCTACCTATATTTCTCCAGCAGGGGAAGAAGGAGCTTATGCCCCACCTAATAAGGTTGACTAGGAGTAGTATAGCACTAAGTTATATACCACAGGTATGGAGCAGGGCAAGAGTGATCTTTATACCTAAGATAGGTAGGAGGCATATTACACTTCCAAAGTCATTTCGACCCATAAGTTTAACCTCCTTCATACTCAAACAGATGGAGAAAATTATTGACAACCACATAAGATCAAATATCCTATGTAGGGAGCCGCTACATCCGCGGCAGCATGCATACAGAGCAGGTCGTTCAACGGACACTGCGCTGTATCAATTGACGAACACGATACGTAATTCTCTAGCCGCTAAGGAAGTTACGGTCTGTGCATTTCTGGATGTGGAAAGTGCCTTCGACAATACAGAGCACACTGCCGTCACGGATGCCCTAAGAAGGAGAGCAGTTGGAAACACCATAACCAGATGGATATGGGCCATGTTTGGTAGCAGGACTGCTGAGACCCAAATTTGGGAGGAACATCTTGCAGTAAGGACGACCAGGGGATGCCCCCAAGGTGGTGTACTGTCTCCACTCCTGTGGAGCCTTGTAGTTGACGAACTCCTGCACAAGCTAACAAGCAATGGCATTGAATGCCAAGCCTATACCGATGACATCGTTCTCATTGCAAGGGGGAAGTTTGAGGAGACGTTGTGTGACATCATACAGAACGGACTAAGGATAGTGAAGGAATGGTGCACTTCTGTAGGGTTGAACATGAACCCTGCGAAGACTACCATTGTTCCCTTCACCAGAAGGAGGACACTTCCGCACTGGCAAAACATCCGAGTAGACAATGTTCAAATAGGTAGATCATCGGAGGTCAAGTACCTGGGAGTGATACTAGATTCAAGACTGTTATGGAGACAGCATTTAGAGGCGACTGTTGACAAGGAACCAAAAGCACTAATGGTCTGTAGATCCGTTGCAGGTAAAACATGGGGTTGTACACCCAAAATCCTGAGATGGATATACACCATTATAGTGAGACCCATTATCACTTATGGTGCTGTTGCTTGGTCGGACAGGGTTAGGCTAGTGACAACCAGAGACAAGTTAGAGAAATTGCAGAGGCTAGCATGCCTGTGTATAACAGGAGCTATGAGGACGTGCCCTACGGCGGCTATGGAAGTCCACATTGAACTCACACCTCTGACGATTGTGATAGAGGCCGCAGCCAGACAAAAAGTGATCAGCATCGCAGGGAAAAACACAGGAAGGGACTGTCTGATTAGCCAATGGGAGCAAGCATTCCTTGCAAGACAATTTCCCCTACTTGCGCAGCCCTCTGATGTGATGAATAAAGTTTATGACTTTGGCAAAAGGTTTGAAACCACTCTGGCTAACAGAAGGACATGGGAGGAAAATCCACCCCAATGCTCCCATGGAACTGGCACCATGAGGTGGTACACTGATGGTTCCAGAACGCTGGAGGGTTTAGGGGTGGAAGTCGTAGGACCAAAGATTAGCTACTATGAGTCCTTGGGAAAAACCCCTACCATCTACGTCGGAAGTATTTGCCATTGAGAGATGTGCACAATTTAATCTCGACAGGGGCTACAGAGGAAGAGAAATAGTCAACTTCTCGGAAAGTCAGGCTGCAATCAAAGCGCTTAGTTCACATGAGTTCACCTCGTAAGTTGACTTGGGAATGCCGCATAAAGCTAAATCAGCTAAGCAGCATGAATAAGGTCACACTCCACTGGGTTCCCGGGCATTGTGGAGTGGTAGGAAACGAAAAGGCGGATGAACTGGCCAGGAAGGGGGTAGTACACCCATGGTCGGATCGGAACCGTTTTGTGGACTTGGACCGGATAAAATCCGCGTAGATACATCGACGGAGATTAAGAATACCAAGGATCACCTCT
Source organism: Lypha dubia (assembly GCA_947311025.1). Lineage (NCBI taxonomy): Eukaryota > Metazoa > Arthropoda > Insecta > Diptera > Tachinidae > Lypha > Lypha dubia. The sequence continues at coordinate 76,041,549 of OX371260.1, forward strand.
CATCATCTCTCAGGATTAAGGCATGCAAAGCTAATGATTGGAATGTATAACCAGAAACGATTCATAGCTCTCATGTCCCTGGTACCCCGTGGAGCATCAAGAACTTTAGTACGCTGCTCGTACAAAGCTTTTTCGCGCCTAAGTACTCTGGCACATGAAGATCTAGCCTTTTTGCGCAGCGAATTAGCATCGGCGTTTTTAATATTACGCCAGATACTAAATGCTTCCTCTCTGGATCTGATTGCATTTCTGCACGTCTGATTGAACCAAGAATTAACTTTCGGTTTAATCAAAATTTGCTTAGATGGAATGAATGTTTTCATTCCCAGCAAAATGATATTTTCTACCATTTTCGCCATGGCATCGACGTTATTGTCTAGAAAGCATAGCTTGCAATTAAAATGCCGGAAAAATTCGTTGAGCTCAGCCCAACGCGCCTTTTCATACATATATTTGAAACGCTCCGTAGCTGATTGGGAGACGTTGCGAAGATTAGAGAACGAAAAGGTGGCGGAAATGGTACAATGATCCAAGTTACCAAGAGGTGCATTTACACTCAATTCGTACTTTTCAGGGTGCGAAGTGAGAAAAAGGTCGAGAGTGTTTTTATTGTGCCCTTCAACACATGAAATATGTGTTGGCTCATTCACTAGTTGCGCAAGGTCATTATGCGCGGCGAAAAGCTCAACATATTGGCCTTCTGGGGTTGTGTGGCTCGAATGGTGAAGCCAAGATGAGTTGTGAACCGTTGTGATAACCAGGTATATGAAAATCCTGTGGATCAGAATCTTCAGACACCTGGGTCTCACATAAGGCGAAAACATCCGGCCGATGGAGACAAATGTGAGCATACACAGAGAAAAAATTGGACCTTAGCCCCCCTAATGTTACAGAAATCAATTCTGAATTGACCTACCATAACAGTATGTAAAATTCAAATCGAACGCTCATTTTGTTATGCTGATACCAATGGTATAAATTGCTGTCGTTAGAGTGCTATGCCTTCGCCAATGAACAGTCAAACAGCAACCAACACAACGGCATCAGCACAACACATGGTTTTTATTTATTGTTTTTTTTTTTTTGGGAAATATGGAACGGCTGACACTAACTTAGAGCCATAAAAGCCCTGGGCTGGTCATTTATTATAAATAATTTTTTATTTATATTTAATTTTTATTTTGTGTGACGGGGTCCGCACTATTCACTGTGCCAACACTGATGCCCGTTAATTATTGTTTTTGAGTTTTGTTGTTATTTCTTTTTCTTTGTTTCGAAGTTTTATTATTATATTAAGTATATGTAGTATTGGAATGTATGTAGTTTTTTTTTTTTTTTGTTTTTGTACAAAAATATGCAGTGTATTTTTTTATTTTTATTTATTTTTTTTTTGTAACGTATATGTAAGTATGTATGTCTGTTATGGCGTTTTTTTGTGTATTTATTTATTATTTTAAGAGTAGATCGCCGCCAGGTGTTTTTTGGTCGACCTGGTTTTCTGCTCCTTTGTGGGTTGTAAACAAGGGCGTGGTTGCATATTTCTTCAGGCGGCTTACGAAGAGTATGACCTATCCAACCAAATTTTCTTCTTCGAATTTCATTGTTTATGTCCCGAACACATGTTCTGGCCCAAAGTTGTTCATTCGTTATTTTACGGTGCCAGAATATTGTAAGTATTCTTCGAAGACAGCGATTAACGAAAACTCTGAGTTTGTTTTGTATAATTTCTGAAACAAACCAAGTCTCGCATCCGTAGAGAAGTACAGAAAGAACACATGCTTTAAATATATTAATGTTTGTTTTAACGCTATAGATGGTCGAGTTCCATATTTTATGCAACTGTGTATATGCACCAAGTGCCTTTTTAATACGATTTTCAACATCTTTTGCAGTTCCACAGTTCTCAGTTATCATGCAACCCAGATATTGAAGCTCTTCCACGCGTTGCACTGGGTTTTGCAAAAGGATCAGAGAATCAGTTGATGTGGGGTTTATTCGCATCTCCTTTGTTTTTGAGGCGTTTATTCTGAGACCAACTTTGTTGGATTCTCGAGAGAGGTGATCTAGCTTGGTTTGCATATCGCAAAGCCGGTGAGATAGTTCGCACTTGTCGTCGGCGTAGTCAAGCGATTCAAGCCGGATATTAGGTCGTAGGGGGTTCCGTTGTTATTATTTGTTCACTTGCATCAGTAGTTATGCAAAAATCTTTCTCAAAATCTGGGTATTGCAGTATTTGCGGCTTATTTTTAAAATACATATTGAAATGATTTTTCACATTCCTTGTTCCATTCAAAAGGAATGTTTTTGCGCGTAAGCTTAGTTTTATTTACGCATATATAGCGAAATTCGGAATAAACCGTCTGTAATAATTACAGAATGCTATAAAACGTTTGGCGGCTTCTGCCGTGGTGTTGGATAGTCTTGAATTATTTTAAATTTTGACTTATCGGCTAATATGCCAAAATTGGTACATTTATCCCCAAGAAATATGACTTCAGTTTTAAAAAAATCCAACTTTTCATCTATCCTAGGTAAAGAATACTTATCTGCCAATAATTTTTTATTTACTTGCATATAGTCAACAACCATTCACCATCTTTTTGCGTTTTCTCCGGGTAAACTCTTTTTAGGTACTAACAGGATTGGGCTATTGTATTCTGAACAAGATGGTTCTATGATTCCATCTGTACGTAACTTGTTTACATGAGTGTTTATAGAAATTATTTGCCGAAATTTTTTCATTTTCTAGAGCGAAAATATCACTTAATTCGGAGCATAAATTGGTTAATTTTTGTTTAACGAATAAAGGAATTTTTTTTGATAATTAATTTAATACGATTTCTTCTCGATTTACAGCATTATCACAAGTGTTTATAATTTCATAATTTACCGCGTTTTCTGTTTTCAAAATAATATTTCTAAGCTTCACATTTTCTAAATTAGCAGTTAGGATGTTAACATAGGGACTTTGTATATTTTATTTATATTATTACGAAAAAACGTAATTATTATTCGAACTTATATTGATGTACCTATGAAATATAATATTATTTAGGCTCAAGTTCAGTTTTTATTGAACTAATAAAAATTCAAAATTAGTAAGAGTTTTCTTATTTTGAAAATATTATTACATCCAATTAGTTTTTTTAGCAGAACATATCAGTACCGATTTCAAGGCGGTGATAACGGACTATGAGTTTGTGTTGATTGTTAGTAATTTCCAACCAGTGATGGGCGAATTTCGTACGAACCAGGGGGTAGATTCTGGTTCTGCGATAACGTGAAATGTAAAAAAATGTTTCATTTTCGTTTTCATTACAACTTTACGCAATATCTTTTCGCAGTTGCAGAAAATGCGATTCCCGTTTATATTATGAAAAAGTGTTTCATTCCATCTGTTGCAGTGTAACTTTATATCCATGTTATTCAACTTGAAATGTCATACACAGAGAACGAAGTTGAACTACTTCGATGCAGTGCAAGGCCGCATGCAAATATATATTTGCTTTTGCGGCTTTTACAACATGCATATATTCTTCATTGAAATTTTGAAGTTGATTTTTCAACATATGTATATTACATAATATATGTACATAGCTTATGTTATAGAAAATTGAATAAAAATTAGAAAATATTAAATAAACAAATTAGCGGTGGTGAAGAAATTGTATGAATTACATAAGTAGGCAATTTTATTAATGGTCTATCATTACAGATACTGAGTTAACCCTACAAGTTGAATAAGGAATATATATATATATATATATATATTTGTATATATAATCGGAAATATTATTTAATGTCTTATTGACAAAAAAATATAATCGAAAAATAGTGTATAATCACACTTTTATATGTACTATAATTTCAGATGGTAAAAACTCTGAAAATAAAAGTCGATAGTTTAAATATATCGAAAATATAGATAGGAATAAATATCGTTATCGATAATATTTAAAATACAATTTTGAACCGTTCCTTTAGTTTAATTATATCTATTTACTTTTTATTTTTTTTTTTAATAAAATGATATGTTTTCAACGGGATTAATTCTAGTTGTGTTAAAACTGTTTTATTTTATTTTTCTCTTATTTAAAAATATATGCATGTATATTCAAATTTAATTCAAATTGAGAGGAAAAAAAAGGAAATATTACACCATTCAAAAATATATGTATGTATATTTAAATTAAATTTAAATTGAGAGGAAAAAAAAAAGGAAATATTACACTATTCAAAAATATATGTATGTATATTTAAATTAAAAGATTAAACATAGAGCACAAAATTATACTTAGTTAAGGATGTAATCACTGTTAGCAATCTCGGCATTTATGACTCCATCTTTATAACCATCAACTTCCATTCATTGATTCGCTCGTTGCTGCGATATGTTTACAAAATATGGAGCAGGATACAATTGCTTGAGATGTTGCTCTTGCTGCTGTTGCATTATCAAAAACGATTTACACTGAAGTGAACACAATTCATTTGTAGTGTCTGTGCCTTCATTTGGTGGACTATATTTGGATGTGGAGCATGGTCGTGTTTGTGGGGGTTTATTTTCACAATTGTTACTAGAAACTTGACTCATGATTTCAGAGAGGATTTTAGGTACTATTTAATTTTATGTACTTTCATTTTTTTTTTTTTATTTTATTATCATTTTATGGAATGTTATTTTATATTATTTTATTGATACTTATTAAGTTTTTAAAGTCTCTTTAATATAAAACTCAATAAAACTGTTTGATACATTTTGTAGAACTGCTGTTGTCAAACCATTTTACACACAAGCTGGCAGGATCGCCATGTTATATAAATGTTTTTATTATTTATATTATCCTTAATCAAGGTTCATTAATATATTCAATGTAATAAATGTTGAAGTCTTGAGTTGAATTATTTGATTTCCAATAGTTTATTATTTATTTATTAATTGATTGAACAGCCGCTTGTGCGACTGTCCACTTTGTTTTACATTTCTTAAGTGTACTAATTATTATTTAGTATCTTAAGTCTAGCTTAAACATTCTATATTTTAGTACTAATACACACACAGGGTATGTGTGGGAATATGCATGATCAGCATAATACATTCTGTATACTCTGATCATGCAGTCATAGCATGGACAAATATTTAAACAATAACAAGAGTGTTATGTTTCACTTGCTGCATGCAGACGGCATGCAGTAGTAGTTAGTCAAACACACTACACGCTACTGCTACCATCCCTGAAAGAGCACTTCCCGCTCGCCACTCACCAGCATGGCTTCAGGGAAGCCCATAGCACCACGACGGCTTTGAATCTGATATCTACCCAGATCGCTAATGGCGTAAATCAGCATAGACCGTGTCAACGCACAATTGTCACAGCACTAGACCTATCCAAGGCTTTTGACACGGTCGATCACACGATGCTGACTAACGACATCTTGAACTCCAGGCTTCCCAACGATATTAAACGTTGGATCGGCAACTACCTCAATGGGCGACAAGCTTTTGTAGAGTTTAGAGGCCAAAAATCAAGTTACCGCAAGATAAAAATGGGCGTGCCACAAGGACGAGTACTATCACCCTTGCTCTTCAACATTTATCTTGCCAACATCCCAAACCCCCCACAGGAAGTCTCAATGGTGTCATATGCTGATGACTGCACCATCCTGGCGTCAGGTGTCAGCATACCCGACATAAGTGCCAAAATTACCAACTACTTGGCCGCCATTACAGACTTCCTGAAGGAACGTAACTTGAAGTTTTCACCTTCAAAGTCGTCAGTGTCACTGCAGAATAATCTCCTCCGTAACACTCTAAGCTCCGTTCCTATTATAAACAACACGACGGATATCGACACGGCAATAGATCTATTCAATGAATCTTTCTGCAATGCAACAAACTTGTCTTGCAAAACCACGACACGCAAAGGCAAAAGTAAACCACCATGGTGGTGCCCTGATATCGCACAGTCGCGAAGCGAGAGCCACAGACTTTTTAACGAGGCTTAGCAAACAGGTGACTGGTCGCGATATAAGTCCTCACTAAACAGGTTCAAAAACCTTGTTAGAAGCGCAAAAAGGAAGGAGGAATTTCTGCAGTGGTGTAGAAAGCTCCTCCGAAACCAACCGATTGCGTAAGATATAAGCTACCTCACCGGTGGTACCCAGCCAAAAAAAACCATGCGGAAGCTGGACCCTAAGTAGCCATGAAACGGTTAGCGTACTACTTGGTACTCACTTTCCCGGTAACGCCCCGGTTCCTAGTACAGGGACCGCTACCGGCGATATAAATACTTCGCCTGAGTCAGTTATTGTACCGTTGAACAATGACAGAATCAAATGGGCGATCAATACTTTCGATCCATTCAAATCTCCTGTACCAGATGGAATCATTCCAGCGGATCTACAGAGAAATATGGATCTAGTCATGCGCTTGCTCTCTGAAATTTTTAAAGAGTGTCTGAGAAGCGCATACATTCCGGCTTGCTGGAATCTGTGTAGGTCGTCTTTATCCCCAGGGGTGACGTCTCACACTAAAACTAGGGAAAGTCTGTGGAAATTGCTCTCCACCATCTGGTCAGAGAAGACAGAGAAATCTCTCGAATACAAGGAATTCACTATGGTGGCTTTCCTGGACGTAGAGGGCGCTTTTAATTTTGTCAAACCAGACGCAATCATCAACAGCATGGTAGAGATGGGGATTGATATCAATATCTGCAGGTTTGTAAAAAATCTGCTAACTAGAAGGGTCATAAGTGCATCGTTTGGATCTGCCACTGAATACAGGGCAGTATATCGGGGCACTCCACAAGGGGTCGTCTTGTCACCTCTCTTGTGGAATAGGACCATCAACTCTCCACTGCTAAGCCTAGAGCGGAAGCTGTTTAAAACCGCTTCTTACGCTGACGATGTGGTAATAGCTATCTCTGGCAAACACCTGAGCACAATCTTAGTTTGTGGAATCTGCTCTGACGCTCCTCAGCAAATAGAGTGTTAGCTGTGGGCTCGGTGTCAATCCGGCGAAAACCGAATTGGTGCTATTTACCAGGAGGAACAAAATCGAATTCTTTGCGCCCCCTAAATTAAACGGGACCACACTGAAGGTCTCGGAAAACGCTAAGTACCTGGGCGTAATCCTAGACATTAAACTATCTTGGAACCTTAACACCCAGTATAGAACGAATAAGGCCTTCGTGGCTTTTTACACATGTAAAAGAGCAATTGATCGCGATTGGGGCATCGAACCCTGAGGGACCAACTAGATCTTTGAGACGGTAATTAAGCCCATAATGTTTTATGAGGTTATAGTCTGTTGGGAAGCGACAGAGAAACACTCCCACCGACGAACTCTAGAGAAAATTTTTCGGTTAGCGGCTATCCTGATACCGGGAGCGCTTAGGTCAACTCCAACCAAAGCATTGTTCGCTATGCTGAACTGGCTTCCGGTGGACGTTCTGGCCAAACAGCTAGCTTTGTTTGCGGCGATTAGACTGAATGCCACATGTTCATAGACGTGAGCCGATCTTGGTCACTCCAAGATTCTCAGGCAGCATCAAGCGTTCCATGACTTTACCGACTGCTGCCCACCGGAACCTTATTTTGGCGGGCTATTTCAATCTATTGTTCCCAACATGGAATATCGCTCCTTACCGTCTGCATAGCGAGACATTCAAGAGTAACAATAGTCTGGATGTGCACTCTAAGTGCCCTGGAAACATTATTGCGGACGAAATTGCCAAAATGGACGCATCGTTGAGCAACTCGATGATATGTCACTTTGTTGGCATTCCTCTATCTTACTGCAAGCGATTGATCCAGCAGGAATCATACAACGTTGCTCAAAAAAGGTGGGAACAATAGCACACCTGTCAAGTCGCCAGGTCCACTTGGCCCCGCTGCAGCCTGCACAGAACTCGCGATCTGCTCAGGCTTGTGCTGTGTTGAATTCCTTTCTTAGTTGAAGATAACGCCTTATATACATACATATCCCTTTTCTCCTGAAATATAATTGTTCATTACTTACCCATAGTAAAATTAATCGCAATGATATCAGACATTGATATTAATATGAAGTAAATTTCTGAACCCTGAAATAAAATGTAAAACGTCAAGTCGTGTGTTCAGTCCGAACTAGTACTAGTTTATACCTGAATTCGCTACTCGTTGGTTAGCCCATGTGCAATTAAAACGCCTTAGGTCATTTCCGCCTTTACTTGTGAATCTTTGGCAAGCATAGTATAATTATTTAAAGAGTAATAGCAGAAAAAGTAAGAAATTGCATTCTACTTGTATTTGAGTCGACGACATAAGGTTGCAAATTAATAATAAATCGATACCAACAAACTGAAGTTTCAATATTAACTCGATAGGTTTTCCAATTGAGAGATTATAATAAAAGGAAAATAGGTAATAAAAGTAAGTTAACAAAATCATTATTTTATTATAGCATGTGGAATCCTCTTTTGCCTTCTCTTGGAGCCTTACAACTTGAGGGAACAATTCCAAAAACAAAATCTTGCACACCCCAATACAAAAGAATAAACTCTTCTGGGTACATACGAACTACCTGACTAGATTTCGCCTAAAAACTTAGCTGAAATTCAGAATTTTATTTGGATTGCTTATAAGCTTGAACTAAGAATTAAGAATGTATCAAGAAAAAAAAAGAAAGGTTCCAAAACTACCCCCCCACACTCCGGTTTCGTCTAGTGTAATAAAAATCTGAATTTTCCCTACTTTCCCAATATAAATTAATTTTATATTCTACAAAGTAAAAGGAGAATACTTTAAATTTTTATATGTTAATAGTCTTTTCCATATATCCATATATATGTATAATTAGTTCTTATATGTCAATCTGTGGCTTTCAATTTCATTCATTAAAATTTACACTTTTTGTGACGTTTGATTTAATTCATACATACCTACGTATGTACATACATATATATTTCTTTTATAAAAGTTGTTTTTTTAATCATTTTGTTAGTTATCCCTTCTTCTCTGTTTTACCACACAACGAAGTCCACGTTATTCAGTAGTAAACTTCATAATTACTCCTGGGGGTAGATTCTGGTTCTGCGATAACGTGAAATGTAAAAAAATATTTCATTTTCATTACAACTTTACACAATATCTTTTCGCAATTGCTCAAAATTCGATTCCCGATTATATTATGACAAAGTGTTTCATTCCATCTGTTGCAGTGTTACTTTATATCCATGTTATTCATACACAGAGAACGAAGTTAAACCACTTTGATGCGGCACAAGGCCGCATGCAAATATATTTTACTTGCTTTTGCGGCTTTTACAACATGCATATATTCTTCATTGAAATTTTGAAGTTGATTTTTCAACATATATTACATAATATACATAGCTTATGTTATAGAATATTGAAATTAGAAAATATTAAATAAACAAATTAGCGGTGGTGAAGTAGGCGGCTTCATAAGTAAACAATTTTATTAATAGTCTATAATTACAGATACGGAGTTAATCCTACAAGTTGAATAAGTAACAAATATATATATATATATGTGTGTATATAATCAGAGATATTATTTAATGTTTTATTGACAAAAAATATAATCGAAAAATAGTGTATAATCACACTTTTATATGTACTATAATTTCAGATGGTAAAAACTCTGAAAATAAAAGTCGATAGTTTAAATATATCGAAAATATAGATAGGAATAAATATCGTTATCGATAATATTTAAAATACAATTTTGAACCGTTCCTTTAGTTTATTTCTATTTATTTACTTTTTATTTTTTTTTTAATAAAATGATATGTTTTCAAATTACATACTCGTATAACAAATTTTTAAACGAGATTAATGCTAGATGTTTTAAAAATGTTTTATTTAACCTTTCTCTTGTGCCCTCTGGAGACGATAAAAAATACATCAACGTACACGTATACGTTGTCGGCTCTGATTGATGACAACCATAATCTTGTGATATATTATTTTGATAGTCTCCAATTGTGATTGACAAAGAAAATGTCAGTTGTTTTGTATCGAAGTGTAATGAGTAAAAAGATTGCAGCACACGCATACTTCTTAATTTTATGTTCTGGTATTTTTGTGTATAAACAGTGTCAAACACATGTATTTTTTTTGTTTTTTGACAAAATTGCACAAGACGTCGCGAAGTCACAACAAAAATTATGATTGATGATTTTATTTGTACGTCTCCCTTTAAACGACAAAAACAGGATACTCACACATTTGCACTGATTGATGAGTTTCTTTGATCGTACCCAGGGCACTTTATAAGTAGTAAATCAAAACTTAGTGCCGAGCGGGCGACGCCGCGGTTGCAGGTAGTAATTTAAATAAAGTAATAACAACAAATTGCCTGAATAGTTATAATTAGGTAAAATTTTCTTACATAAGTACAAACATTCAATCGATAGTAAAATCGGAAATATCAATAGCAGAAAAAATAGCACTAAGTCGAATATAATTTTTTTTTAATTATTTCTATTTATTGATACATTTTCCATAACATATGCTAATTGCTTTCTAGTTTTGGCCCGAGTTTATTCAAATGTGTTAGATATTCAATTTTATGCGCTTCCGAGACTTTTACTGCATAATAAGTTTTTCTTACTTTTCGATTTTCTATCGCCTTATGTATTTTTTAAGCAGGCGGCTCCAAAATAAGTTTAAGCCGCCTCTTAATTTATTTTTTTTAAGCCGACACCAACTTTCTCTCTGCTTGGGTCTATACAATTGTCAAACAACAAAAATAAATTACGTTGTACATTGGGATAAATGTATAAAAGTTGAAAATGTATGCATTATTTTTTATAAATGTAGTAACAAATCTGTAAATACATATACACCTGTATGTATGTATGTATGTACATACGCATGTATACATAAATCAATTATTTAAATGATTTTTTTTATTTTTGAACTCTATACATATGTATGTATCTACATACTTATCGTTTGCAATATCGACATTTGTGTTCTAAAAATTAATAAAAATTCTTTTTGATTTATGATTGTGCGCATGCCTTTTGCTGCTTTTTCCATTTTCGCTGAAAAATTTTAAGTGAAAAAAAACGCGTCATATGAAAATGTTTTGACAGTTGTTTTCGCAGTTACATAAAACGAGAATCAGTTTTGCTGTGAAACTGAGAAAAAAATTGTTTCATTCCATTTGTTTCTCTCATTGTGAAAATATTTTAATTTGTTTGAATTTCTTCACAGAACAGGAATCAGAAACAAAATGTAAACGAGAAAAATGTTTACATTTCACGTTATCGCAGAACCAGAATCTACCCCCAGCACTGTTTCAATGTAGAATAAAATGAATTAAAAAATAATTCTCGTATTCTATTTCTGTTGAAAACTGGTTAAATAGTTGATATTCTTCCCAATTTGTATCCACTTTACGAAAAATTGTAAAGATGGACAATTGAACGCTGATGTAGCGGCCTTGAAATCGATACTGATACGTTCTGCTAAAAAAAACTAATTGAATGTAATAATATTTTCAACATATAAAATCTTAGTAATTTTGAATTTTCATTAATTCAATAAAAACTGAAATTGAGCCTAAATAATATTACTTTTCATAGGTATAGGGACTTTGTTTTAAATTAAACAGTTTTGCATAATAACGTTTGGTGCTAGTTCTTGATTTGGTAAGAAAATGTCAGATTTATTGTTAATACTAATTTCCAGAAATACTTCAGATCTTGCCGGTATTAAAATTGTATTAGCTGTTGGACCTTGACGAATATCTAATGTTAGATAAGTATTTTGGTCTAATGCTGGGAACAAAATTGGGACGAACGACGAATTTTTCTTTGCGAATATTCGTCGTCAAAAATAGAACACATGTATTCATATGAAAGTGAACACATCACCGACGTCGACGAAATTCGTCGTGCGTGACGATTTCTCTGATAGATTTATTTATATATCGCCGACGAACGACGAATTTTTAATAATTTTTTTTTATGTTTAATTTTATAAAGGAATTATTTTCTATATGTGGTAACACTATCGCTGTTATGTTTGTACACTAGAGCCCCGATTTGCGTAATGGGGATCGGAGAAATGCGACGCAAAACGTATCACGTTTTTCTAAGTGCAAAAATTCTATTTTTGATAAAAAAAAGTGATATATATATATGGTATAAAATATAAGTAAAGAATATATGGGGAACTGCATTTTTACATGCTACTTGATAAATTCTTCACTTGTAATTATGACTTCAGATAAAGAGTTCAATCATAAGTAGGTATGTAGGGACGTAAATCGGAAATGAAACGACGCAAAGCGTGTTCAACCAAATTTTAAATTTTTTATAAAAACAAATTTGTAATAAGAAATACACTCAATTTTTTCATTATTATGACAGCAGTGATTTATTCGTCCCCACACGACGAATTTACGGGACGAACTTTTACCAACGAATTCGTCGTGCTATACGAAGTTCGCCGTTCGTCCCAATTGTGTTCCCACCATAATATGCAATTTATATGATCTATAGTTTAGAAGACAGTTATATTTTGTAATAATCTCAAGACCCAACAATCCTTCACAGGGTGTAGGAAATTCATTTCCTACTACATATTTCAAACGTATGCTTAAGTGCTAGATTACTGATACACAAATTTCCAGTTATTATGCCAGTGCTTTTAATACAACCTTTTCCGATGCCTTTTAAACTGACGATTTCATTTCACTTTATCCTTTTAAGTGAAACTTTCTACCTATACTGGAATTGTCCCATATAAAGAAGGGGCTCCCTAGTCCCCCTAGATGAAAAGTGCCCGTTTGAAAATCATTTTCGTTAATTGCTCATCGTAACTTACTTGTGTACCAAATTTCAGTTTTTAGCTATATTGGAAGTGCCCAATACAAAGAAGAGTCCCCTCATGTAAAAATTGCTCGATGGAAAATCATTTTCGTTAATTGCTCATCAGGACCCACGCTCAACCAAAAGCATGGGTGAAAAATAATGAATAATTCTTTAAATCAACAGGTTCTTTGAAATCGACGTAAGACAATCATTGGCTTGTTGAATTCAACGTACCAGTTCGTTGAAGTTAAGAGACCATACGTTGAAACCGTACGTTGATTTTTAAGAATTTATTCCTTGATCCTTGTGTTCTTCCATATTATCATCGTATATTACTTAAAATCAACAAAAAGGTTCTTTGAATCAAAGTATTTGTTCATTGTGTTTAAATAAATGAACGAGTTTCTTAATTTCAACGTATTATACGTTAAATCAAAACCTAGTTCACTGTTTAATTCAACGAATAAAATCAAATAATGGGTGCGTTTAGCAGACACAGTTTGATACACAACTGTTGCTCAACAATCTGCTGAACGCTTTGATTACTGAGCGATGAGCGAACATGTTGAGTGAGCGCTCACTGGTTTTGGTAGCAAAGAAAAAGTACGCTACATTTTATCAAATTACGAAATTTCAGTTCAGTTTGATTTTTGATTCAAATTTCATAAAATATTTTTAAATTTTAATTAATTTAAATTCACAAATCAATAATATGAAATATTTTTACAAAAGAAAATTCAATAATTTTTATTGAAAAGTCAAATTTCTTGATATTTTTGACAAAAAAGTGAGCAGACCGTTCAGAAAAATTAATCAAACCAAAAGCTGCTACATCTAAACTGTTTAGTAGCAGGTTTTTCCGCTGAACGCGCCCAATGATTTCAACGTTGAGTTTTTAAATACATAAAATTTTACTTTGAATTTCGAGGAATATTTTACTGATACAAAGTATAATACGTTAAATTTCAAAGAATTTAATTCAAGGAACGGAAGTTCGTTTATCTAAAGTACCGAGATAACAACAAAGTAAAAAATACCAATAACACTTCCCATGCTCCTGACACATCAACTAAGCTACATTCATAATGTAGAGAAAGAGACAAAACAAAAAATAAAGCAATTAAAAAAATAGAGTTCAAGCACACACGGCCAGTTGAGGAAAATGCTTTGTACAGAGAGAGCAAAAAGGTTAAAAGAAGACTAAGAATAAACGGCATACTAAGAATAAAATGTATACTAGGTAGAAGATGACAACAGACTAATGACCTTGAGTCTAAATACATTATTGGAGAAAAAAAAAACTAATAGTTCCATTGGGAACTATTGACAAAGACATAAGCAACAAATGTTCTAAAACTTCGTGCTACAACAATATGAGGATTTCTGGTCCGGGAAGAGAATTGAAGTTGATTACAGTGTACTTCGGGCCTCCCACTTCTCATAGTCCTATAGAGAAAATACAAATTACGCAACATCCCAAATCTATCAAAAGAGCCACCCGAGAAGCAAGCCACATAATTCGAAATATGATCCCTCTACGAATATAGTAAGCAATAGTGTTTACGATCCTACGCAACCTAGTCATGGCCAATCCACAGGTCCCAGAAAAAAGTGCAAGTCCATAGAGAATTTGCGATATAAGTACAGGATGGCCAAGATTTTTCCAAGCATGAAGAGGTAAGAAAATATTAAAACAGTAGATACTACTGAACCAAACAACCATCCAGAACAATATTAATACTAGAGAGAACCGAGAAGTAGTGCCAAACATTAACGCATTAGTCTCTGACGAAATATTGTACAGGCAGGAGTTTATATCATTCACAAATGCATCCAGGAACAACATATTTCCATCAAACATTGGAAAACATCATGAGCAAATAAAAAGGGCGCACAGCAGGAATCATTCATATATATAAAATGAATAATAAAGGACCCAACACGGACCCCTGAGGAATAACAGGGTGAAAAAGCTTAGTGCTGGAGACAGCCCCATTAACAAATTGAGATCTATTCACCAGATAAGATAAGACCAGCTTGCAAGCCGTACTAGAAAAACAATAAGCATGATGAAGCTTACAAATCACTTTTAGGAAATTGATTCAGTTGAACGCCTCAGGCAGATCAAGTGAAATAATACGCTCCACATATCCTTATTAATATTATTCTTTATGGTATCAGTCAAACTGAGAAGTGATGTTGTATTCAAACCCCCACTTAACACATGTTGACTTTTGGAGATTTTAGCTGACATAAAATCCATCATCTGATTTTTTAGGATATGCTCCAATACCTTAGAAAACACCGAGAGTATGGAAATGGGTCTAAGATCATTCGGAGACGAAACGCTTTTAGATTTTGGTAGAGGTACAACACGTTGATGGAAAAGTAGATGTTGTCAAAATAGAATTTATTAAATGTAAAATAACTGTAAAACCAATGGAAATACCAGCTTGATAAATTTAATGGGTATACCATCAAACCGAATCGACTAACATTTAATTTTATGAACAGCAAAATAAAGTTCAGATTCACCAATACATGAAAAGGAAAACATAGGAGTCATTATAAAATAACTGCCAGAACCAACGAAACACACATTTATGACGTCTGAGTCTAAGTCATGGGCACTGGCATCACTACCTACGCTACCCGCACCCCTGATAACACGCCACAAGTCCCTACAATTCACATTCCCAAACATCCTAGAAAAATAAGTTCTCCTAGACTTGCGCATTATATTTTTAACTGTATTATGAAGCTTGCAACCTATTTGCTTGAGACGTAAAAAACTTTCCAAAACAACATATGGGAACAGCATCCACTGGTCACTATTTGACCTCAGACTAAACCTTCCAACAAAACGCAATAAGTCTTGCAGCAGTGAGGTAGTAAAAGCACATTTCACATCTATATCAACCGTGTTATACATGGGCTAAAGATCGTTAACACAAAGAAACGTACGTAAACCCTTCAAGTCCACATTTCTGAAATCCCTGAAATAAAAAAAATCGGCTGGACGCACAGAACTAAGAGTTACTGCGGCAAAAATAATAGAAAATTGTTGGAAATGAGTCAATCGTGCTGCAGAATATTCTCAGTACAAATAATATTGTCCGGACAAAATGGTTGAATCCACCTTTCGTGTTTTAAGTTTTAAAAATTATATTTTTATACATATGTATATCGTACAATATTTCTTTTTTATTATAAGAAAAATTTTTAGAAATGAGTCAATCGTGCTACAGAATATTCTCAGTACAAATAATATTATTCGGACAAAATCGGTGAATCCACCTTTGGTGTTTCAAATTTTTAAAATTATATTTTTACATACCGTACAAAATCTTCAAAACCATAAGTCCCAATAATTGTTTCAGTATGTTTAATATTGAGTCAAAAATTTTTTTTCTAAACTTAAACTCAATTGACACATATTTAGCAGTTTCCTCCGCCGTTCTAAAAAGAAAACCATTGAAAAGCTTTTGTCAACTCTTTTTATCTAACAAAAATTAGACCTACTTTATTCCTGGTATTTCCTTAGAACTTAAAACTGTATAATTAACTTTAACATTAGAGCTTTCTTCGTAAAGTTTGTTTTCCGTTGTAACCAAATCAAAGTAATTTTCACCAAAATTGTCTGGCACTGCATCCGATGGATCACATATCTTCTCTGGACTACCCAGAATATTTATTTTACATAAGAAATTTACTCTAAATGGCCAACAGATTAAAGTTCTCAAAATAAACGGCATTTTATCGTTGCATTTCTTTAAAGCATTTGCAAATGCATTTCCACAACGTAATTTTCCATTTTCCAATTGTTTAAGACATCGTATTTGAAGCTTGTTTTTATATTGTTTTTCAACATATTCAGCATTTAATTTCTGATCAGTCCAGGGGTTTCTATGTACGTCTGCGACAGCATTCTCCGTATTAGAGACTATATTTTCGTTGGGATCTTCTAACATTATTTCATCATGCAGATCTCTCGTGACATTCCTTAGTTGGTTAAATGTTGTTTGAATAAGATATATATCTTCCTTCATGTTAACTAAGGTTTTGTGAAAGGGTTTTGTCATTAAATCGAAACGTGTGCGTGTTAAATTTATCGTCAATATTTTCGAACAGGAAAATGCTCGTACGATTTCTCCAGTATTTGATGATAAATTTTGAATAGGACCTTTTGAATTGAAATGGTTCAAAATATCAAAAATAAAAACCGTTTTCAGTACTTACCAGATATTACAAACGCAAAAGTCAATGCGCGTAAGTAACTGCGTCCGGATTTTCCAAATAGCGATAATAATATAAGAAGAGTAATACATTTCACAGCATCAGTAAACATGAATCCACTGACTAATTATGTAAAAGATAATAAATATAAAGTTGCTGCTTCAATTTTTATTCTCCCATACGTACCAGCTAATAAAAATGTCAGCACTTCTATTAAGTTTTCATATTTGTTTGGAATGGAAAATGATTTCAATATGAATTTGCACACAATCCACGCGCAAAATGCCCCAACTAAAGCACTGCAACACAATCTCGATTTTCTCCACGTGTTATTCCTCTCACTATGCAAAATGCA
The DNA here is from genome assembly GCA_947311025.1 of Lypha dubia. Classification (NCBI taxonomy): domain Eukaryota; kingdom Metazoa; phylum Arthropoda; class Insecta; order Diptera; family Tachinidae; genus Lypha; species Lypha dubia. The sequence continues at coordinate 76,058,970 of OX371260.1, forward strand.
ATAAAAAGGTTTACAATTATTTTTTAAAAATAAAAGTAGATTCATTTCAACAAATTAAATAAATACAGTTTTCTCCCCCTAGGGCGAACACCTAACAAATTTGTCTTCTTATGAGAAAAGTGTAAAGAGAAAGTTCGATTCCGTACTTACCAAGAATAATAAGCAAGAATTACTCTTTCTAATCACAAAAATTTTCGAAAATTCGGAAACAGCAAAAACCAAATTTTTATGAAAGTAAACAAAAAGACGAAATACCGTTTTTAATTAGCATTTTACATTTAAAGGTTGCTGAACAACATCTGCTATTTTCAATGCATTTTTTTTTGGCATTCAGAAATATTTTTTCTTGAATCCAAGAATATTTTCAGTTATTTTTTTTGGGCTCTAGTTGTTGATGCAAAGAGAAAAATTTTTAAAAATTACTCATTTTAAGATCGGTATGTTTGTCGTAATAGTCGTAGTTGTGTTTGGTTGGAATGTCATATATTTTGTTGTTTGATATTTTAACAGGGGCTTATTGTTTAAAAGAATTATTTTGTGTATGTGTTTTTTTTTTGCATTTTTGTGTGGATAGCTAGTTTTCATTGACAAAAAAATAATTGCTGAACAATATATTACAGAGAATTTATTTTCATTTTGTGTGCTAGTAAAAAAATTTACTATGCAGATATTGCTGGCGTGTAACTAATTAATATTTTATTTAGTTTGCAAGTATAAATTTTTTTTTAGAAAACTGTAAGTGTATTTGTTATCAGCAGCTATAGTCTGTAAATCTCGTAGCTAAAGCTAAGGGCCCGATTATGGTTTACAACACTTAAATGTTGTAGTGTCTCAGCTACAACACAACATTAATCTGTTTGTGGATTATGGTTTACAACAGCTAGCTGTTGTGTATGTCACAGAGTTGCATTTAGATAGTAGCACACATATCCGCAAAATTCTAACGATGTTTACAAAAAGCGGCCAATTTAAAAAGACATACATATGTATGTATATTAAAACTGTTAAGAGCTGCATATACATTTTTATTGTGTTCCAAATAAGTGAAATAAAGTACATATAAATAATTATGGATGTTAAAGTTGATTTATTTTTTGATGATTGTGATGACGGCACAACTAAAACGCACATGGCACGACTACGGAAAATAATTCGGGATAGTTCGAACCCATTGGAACTACCAAGTACTGAGTAAGTTATACTAAGTTATACATACATACATATATTTTTAATGCAGAACATGAATGTACATAAATACAAATTTTTCAGTTTTATAAAATTTTTCCGCATAAACAAGGATGGGTTCTTATTCTTGCTGCAGGAACTGAGCATTTTTTTAAAACTTTCAAATCGGTGTTCTGCCATTCCTCCTATTTTAAAATTGTATTGCACATTAAGATTTTTTTGCTGATGGTAGCTATCAAAGAAGTAGCGGCAATGATTTTAATATTGGAGTTTCCCAACCAACAGTTTGCTGCATTTTAAAAGAAATAATAGAATTCTTTGAAAAAAAAAATTTGCAAAAAGTGGATAAACGCTCGGATGTCTGAAGAAGAAAAGAGTAAGAACAAAACATATTTTTTTCAAAAACACTATTCCCAGGAGTAATTGGTTGCATAGATGCAACGTACGTTCGAATTGTTGCGCCGCGAAAGGAATTGCATCATTTGTATTTAAACAGGAAAGGTTATTACAGCCATGATCGGCAGTAAAGATGATAGTTTTCAATTGAGTTGATTAATACATATATTAAAAATGTATATTTTTCTACAGTTTTGCGACTATGAAATGAACATCCGCTTTGTAGATGCTCGGTATCCCGGCTCTACCCATGATTCCTTCATATGGAATATGAGCGAGCTGAAACAATATTTACAAAATAATCTGGAGGAAAATACTTGGATTTTAGGTAGGGAATTCTATTAACTTTTTATGTTAGTAAGTAAGTAAAGTAAATATGCATTTATGTATTTGCAGGAGATGCTGGGTATCCATTAGAGCCGTTTTTAATTTCGAAGTGCTGAGGAAGGATCACAAGAAAGTCGTTTTAATGCAGTTCATTCAAAGGCAAGAAACACTATTGAAAGGACTATTGGTTTCTTAAAAGCAGATTTCGGTATTTGCTTTCCGCAAGAGGATTGCATTATAGCCCTGAAAAAGCAGCTAGCATCACAAATGTGTGTTGTGTACTGCATAACCTAAGTAGGCATTTTAAGACGGAACATAACGAAGAAATGCCTTTCCCGTCAGACACAGAAGTAGAAGTTGGAGAAGCTGTGGATACAAATACAGATGCATCGGAGCGGCTAATTAGAAATAATTTAATGAATGCAATTTTAAATTAATAAACGCTTTGTAGTTTTAATAAAACTTGTGTTTTTTATTTCACTTAATAAATATGTAAAAACTTAAAAAAATCACAAACGAGTTCAAACGTGATCACATATACGCACTTAGTATGTATATATGTAGATTCTTAAAACTATTGGAACAAAATATTTACAGAAGAAAATAAAACTTAAAATATCACAAAAATTCAGGTTTGGGTTTCCTACAGCTAGCTATATATTATTACTAGCTGATCCCGGTGTACTTCGCTACCCCCCTCGTTATAAAATAAAATTAAAAGTATTTATATATCCTATTGTTACGATCGGTCCAGTAGTTAAGACTATATTACGATTTTTAATTTTCCTAAAAAGGAGCGTGGTCCCATCCACTTTTCTCCCGGTACGTATTCCAAATTATGCCAATACCATATGTACCAAATATCATCTACGTAGGTCAAAAAATGCCCAAAATATGGCGATTTAAATTTTTGGGTTATATGGGTGGTGCCACGCTTCTTTGTCCAATCCCGCCCATATTTGCAGCAGCACTAAAAAAATGCACACCAAAACCGACGTACCAAATTTTGTTCAAATACCGTTATCAGGAGCAGAAATAATAGATTTTTAATTTGTGGTTTGTATGAGAGGTACCACGCCCCTTTGTCCTATCCCGCCTATATTTGCAACAGCACTAAAAAAATGCTCACTGAACCGACGTACCAAATTTTGTTCAAATACCGTTATCAGGAGCAGAAATAATAGATTTTTAATTTGTGGTTTGTATGAGAGGTACCACGCCCCTTTATCCAATCCCGCCCATATTTGCAGCAGCACTAAAAAAAATGCATACCAAACCGACGTACTAAATTTTGTTCAAACACCGTTATCAGGAACAGAAATAATAGATTTTTAATTTGTGGTTTGTATGAGAGGAACCACGCCCCTTTGTCCAATCCCGCCCATATTTGTAGCAGCACTTAAGAAATGCACACCAAACCGACATACCAAATTTTGTTCAAATACCGTTATCAGGAACAGAAATAATAGATTTTTAATTTGTGGTTTGTATGAGAGGTACCACGCCCCTTTGTCGAATCCCGCCCATATTTGCAGCAGCACTTAAGAAATGCACACCAAACTGACATACCAAATGTTGTTCAAATACCGTTATCAGGAGCAGAAATAATAGATTTTTAATTTGTGAATTGTATGAGAGGTACCACGCCCCTTTGTCCAATCCCGCCCATATTTGCAGCACCATTAAAAAAATGCACACCAAACCGACGTACCAAATTTTGTTCAAATACCGTTTTTAGGAGCAGAAATAATAGATTTTTAATATGTGGTTTGTATGGGAGGTACCACGCCCCTTTGTCCAATCGGACCGAATTGTAAATCTAAACCACCCGGGCGCCACCCAAACGCCTACAAAAAAATTTATGCAAATCGGTCCAGTCAGCTGAAGTTTGTTTAAAGGTTTTTTTAGTCTTATTAACGAATTTCAAAAATATGGAAGAAAAGCATATCCTACACTTAAAATTAGCTCAATAAAGGCAAAAACTCACAAAATCTTGCAACTAACTTAATTTAGTGCTCATTTTCGCAAAATATTTGCTCAAAAATTAGCAAATATTTTTTCCATCGGATTGAGTAAAAAGATAAAATTGTTTTACTTCGCTTCCAGAATCGATTTCTTCGAAATTGGTTTTGGCGATATATGGACCGATTTCCCAATTCTCATTTTTTTCTAACTTTTTTTATCATCAGATTTACTCTGTATTCCCAAAAATTGTTTTACTTTGCTTCCAGGGCCAATTATATCGAAAATCGGTTTTGGCTATATCTCGGCTATATATGGACCGATTTCCCAAATTTTGTTTTTTTTTGGTTGAATGACCTATTTCTATTATCAGATTTACTTTTTATCACCAAAAATTGTTTTACTTTGCTTCCAGGGCCAATTATATCGAAAATCGGTTTTGGCTATATCTCGGCTTTATATGGACCGATATCGGGAAAATTTTTTTTTTTTGCCTTCAAATCTCCATAAGAAGTGATATTACCAACTTTGGCGCAAAAAAAAATTTTTCAAAAAATTTATCAAAAAAATGCATAATTTTGACCCCAAAAAACCGGTTTTTTGGATATATCTCCGCTACCCGTGAACCGATATTGCTGAATTTCAATAGCAAACACATGACCGATATTTATAATAGATTGGCGAAAAAAAAAAGTTTCTAAGTCAAGCAGTTTTCAGTGTGTAGAAGTTTATCTACAGCGCCACCTAGCGGAGAGTTACGGAAAAATTGATAGTCCAAAAATTTATTCTATGAAAAATTACTTATACATGCCAAGTTTCAACACGATCGGATGAGCAATGTAGGAGTTTATCGCTTACCAACCAACCAACCAACAAACATTCATTTTTATATATATAGATTATACATCACATTTCTTGCAGACGTTTATTTGTTAACTTAATTTTGGCTCTGAAAAGCTCTATTTGTAATTAAATTTTTTTTCCTTTTTTTGTTCATACATTTTTTTATTTATTTCATAGTTTTTGTATGAATTTTTTTCCATTTTTTTTATGTGTGCAAAATTTACTCCTGATTTTTTGCTTGATTTTTTAATATTTGCGACTTGTTGCTGCTCCGAGCAACAATTTGCAAACGCTCCTCGGCTTGCAACGTTGATTCTTCGGCATCGGAATCACTTTCCCGTTGCAAGCCCATTGCAGATCCACTTGGGTTTATTTGACGCTCCATTGACACAAGTTCGACAGTGCTCTGCTCCAATGGGTTCAAGCTTAATTCTGTGGACGGACCACCACCAGTAGCTTGAACTTTTTTTATTATTTGCTAATTTTCTTTTCAAATTAGCTTTATGATGTGTCCATACCTATAATTAAATTGAAATCATGTTTAAACAATATCTCAGAAATTATATATAAAATACATCTGCTACGAACCCTTTGCCATTCTTTTGCGGTTCTAATTGGCGGGCCCAAGCTGTTTATTTGCACCGAAAACTGATCCCATTTGTCTTTCAACTGCATTTTAGTAAAGCCAAATGGTAGCATACCGCGAGCAATATCGGGATTTGCTTTCATCACTTCCACCAATTTTTCCATTTGTTTTTTGTTTGATATTTTTCTAATAAATATTAAAGATCCAATAAACGCTTTACCGAAAACTGAAATTTTGTATGTATACTTACAAATTTTTCTCCATTTTAATTTTTTAACTTGCAACGACAACTAGACAACAGCTAATGAGCAGTTGTAAGATTTTCACAGTTGTAACAACACTCAAGAACAGATGTTGTGAACCATAATAGCAGTAAATGAACATAGACAACTGAACTTACAACACTAAAGCTAGGTGTTGTAAACCGTAATCGCAATTTTAATTTAACAACACTAAAATATTTGATGTTGTGAACCATAATCGGGCCCTAAATCTCGCCCTAACATTTTAGCGGTTTTGCCAAAAAAGTATTCTGTAACTCTAATCGCTTAGCTAAAATTTACTTTTTTCGACGTAGCTAATTTGCTATCATTAGACCATTCCTTTCTTTCTTATTTGAAAATATAATATTGAAAAGAGACAAATATATATGCGGGTATATTTGACATTTGATATTAGTGTTACCTTACATTATAATTTGTACTCCATTGTGTTTTTGTTATAAAAAATTTTAATACATGTTTTAAAACGTCTATTTTTGAAAGCTATTTTACAAATTTCTAATCCAAACTTATTTTTTTTTTGAAAATTGTAAAGCGCATGATTTTTGCGTAGTATTTTTTCATGAAAACATTATGTCCGAAAGTTATAGTGTAGTGCCATCCCTGGTAGTTTAGTTCGACTCGACGAGACTCCACTTATCTCCACTCCACGAGACTGATCATCTTGCTTGGTCCAACATTTTTTTATAAAAAGGGAGGTGCATAGGCATGTGATCAATGCCTATGTGCCTCAACTTTTAAAACTAATTGAAAAATAATAATAATATAGTAATTAAAATTTTTTTATATAAAAAGGGTGCCATCCATGGTAGTTTATAGATAAGTGGAGTCCCGTCTCTCTCTCGAGACTCGATGTATGTATAAACATAAGTAAATATAAGTAGTAATAAGATATAGAATAATAAAGAACACTGATTCATTAAAAAACAACCAAACTGGTCAGTTCTTATTTTATTAATATTACAATGGGAACATTTTTAAGAGATGGCATCACTGTTAAGAATTAATTACAGAAAACAATAAAAACTTTAAAATTTTTTTCCATGTTAAAACTATGGTATTTGCTGGCGGTACTGTGGCGTAGTTATTTCGAAGTATTTAAAATAAATAATTTGTTTTTAAACTTCGTAAAAAAGCTACTTTGTACAAAAATAAGTTTTTGATCATTGTTGCTGACCCATAGTGGTGCCGCTAAAGTTGAGCAATACTACTTTTACTACTGCGCTACTTTATTTGTATAAATGTTATCTTTTATTGCAACATTGTAAATGTCAAATTTGAAATTGTTAGTCTTTAACGATGTATTAGATGAGAGATAGAGTTTGTAGAAAGCAGTGGAATTTTCTTATTAATTTTTGTTTTTATACAGAATGTAAGTCAGTGATGTCACCGTCACACAAAATTGTGGCAACAAAACTCAAATGTACGCTTACGCTCTTTTATTTTCCGAGCGTAAAATATAATTGTTTACACTCATTCAGCGGAAAATATCGCAAGGCCTGTTTTTAGGCCTCTAAACAAAAATAATATATTTATATAAATAAATATACAAAAATATAAAGAGGCTAGTTGAAATAAGCTGGAGCCACTCTATGAAGGTACATCTTTTCGAAAATTTCTTAAAAAATGAAAAATTAAATATCTTTTTTTGCTGGATAAAATTAGCTTTGAGCCTCTGTATGTTGACTTTATTTGGCTATTGTAAACTTCAAATTATATTTATTCATCATTTAGACAATAACGGTTAAGTAAAATTTATTTAATAATCGTGTAGACTGCGATGTTTCTACATGAAAAGGTCATTAATTAGGCCTCGCAACCGCACAGTCCTCCCGGTGGGAATGTAAGAGATAAGAGTAATCTCACCAACACAATCGTAATTGACTTCACTGATGAAAGTGTAATTATTATTGTAATATATTTTTGTTACTTATCGAATAGTTGTCAATTTTAGTGAAATAAACATAATTGTCGTAATTATCGCTCATTGCTATACTGCCTGGTTTATTTCTTCTGTCGCCGAAAGTATTGTTGCAACAAATTTTATTTCAATTCTTGAGTACGCCTAAAGGAATTTCACTAGAGCCGCTTTCATTATTACGACAACAGAATTGAATCGTACTTTGGATACTTGCCGCTAATTTAGTGAAAATTGGCTTCCAAGAATACGAGACAACACGGCATCACATGTTTCATTGCTAAACGCTACGACACCTTATGTGCGGTTGCATAGTGGGTGGGACTTATTATTTCACACTACGTCTTGCCGACTATGCGAGATAGGGGCCACCATACAACACAAGGACGGCTTCCAAAACATCTAAGTGAATTTTATGCAACATGTCTGGATCATTGACTCTTACAAGAGTGGGCTCAGCAGATACCAACTCATCAATAGATGATAATGATGATACGGTTGTCGAATCCCGGTCAAGTGAAAAAGCCAACTCAACGATAACTTGTTTAATGGAACGATTAAAAATATTAGAGGGGAATCACCAAATTAAGAGGGCACAACTACAGGAGGAATTTTCATGCAGAAATGCTGCGACGAAGAAGCCACCGCCTGTTATAGTTCTGTCTACCGCCGCCCAAGTTACAGCAATAGTGAATGATGCTGAAAATGCTAATGCTACTTACGTCTACAATCAATCCAACATTATGCAATCCGCAACAAATACAGTAAGTACACTCCCGCCAAGAATTTCTTCAACTATAATGACATCTGCAACAATACCGCCGTACCAAAGTACAAATGCCAATATATACCCGACAACACCAATTACATCGACAAGTGTAGTGGCACAAGATACTGGTTATGGAATAATGCCACATACTACATCCATGCCGTCCGCGCCTGCACCATCCGCCGACAAGTTCACCCGGCGTTCGTCCGTATGTAGGGTTACCATATGGGTCAAATGTGACATTGACAAATCCGGGACTTTTTCCAAGAAAGTTATATAAACTTCCTGAATTCCATGGTTACCCTGAACAGTGTCCTTTGGAAAATACGTTCAGATTACAAAGGTATCTAAAATGGGTAGCACTTGAAGAAAGAAATACTACTAGAATTTAAGTATGGCCGTCCCGAGTTATTGATTAAAAGTCAATTGTATAAAATTCAGGAAATTACAAAGGTAGTACCATTTGTTACGAAGGTGCAGAATTTGACTACCTTTCTGAAAAGTATAAAAGCTACTCAACATTTGAGAAATCCGATCTTAATGGAGGAGCTACTGTCCAAATTACCAATGACAAAACGTATGGAATGGGTGACATATTCTTCAACAATTAATACATTTCCTACATTAGAACATTTTAACGTCTGTATTAATCAGATGGCAAGAGTTATAGTCAGGGTCACCCCAATTATGCCGACAGTGCCTGTGAAAGTGCAACAAGAACAATTTCGTATCTATGTGAAACCAGTACTTGCAATGAATAATGTCGCAGATGAAGATATACAGGGGCAAATATTTTGTGTTAAATGTAACGACTCACACACATGCGAGTACGACAAATTTTTGGAAATATCAATAGACGAACGATGGAATTGCGTGAAATTTAATCGTCTGTACTTTTCATGTTTGCATAAAGGCTATTATATGATTCAGTGCCAACGAAAAAGAAGCTGCAAAGTTAATGGGTGCAGAAAGCGATGTTGAATTAGGCGTTAAATGATGAACAGGCACAAGTGAATACCGTGCAAGTGAAACCATTTAAGAATATTACAACAAAGCTATTGTTCAAGGTATTACCTATGGAATTACGTGGGCCGAATGGTAAAATAGTACAAGTACATGCCTTTTTAGATGATGGGTAGTCCTCAACGTTAATCGATGATTCAGGTGCCTGCCAAATGGGCTTGGAACGGAAAAAAGAAACCATTACCCTACAATGGTTTGAAGGAAGGGGCACTAAAATTCCAACTATGTCAATTCAGATTAAAATTAAAGGAGATGATAATTATAAAAGGTGCTACAAGTTGAACGCTCGTACTGATTTACCCCCACAGTCAATAAATTCTAAGCAGCTTTGTAAATTAAATGATTTGAAAAATCTACCAACTGCCGGATATACCAACGCTACGCCACAAACATTGATTGGGATGGACAATTGTCATCTATCGTCTTTTATTTTTTGATTACGATAAAGAGTCACGGTTCAAGTGCCGGTGGCTCAAATTTATTAACAAATCAAAACTGTACAGGAGTCAAGGTTCAACTACCGGCGTGTCAATACTAACAAGTATTAACAATTGCTGACCCAACAGTCCTGTAACTTGGCACAGGATCAATTCAGAAGCACGTAACAGTCTTCATTCAGCAAACACAAACATTTGGTGACCACAACAGTCCAGTAACTTGGCACAGGATCAAGAAGCACGTAACACCGAATTCAAACATTTGGTTACCACGATCTTTAACTGTCAATTTTGTGAACAAGAATCATATTACGAAAAATGGAATTTGAAGAGTTGGTGCGCAAACAGCTCCAATTGGGAAATCAAATTGACACAATTTTGCAAAGGATCCCAATGATCACAAAACTCCTGAATACTGTGCAAAGAGACTGGATACATTGGTAGAAGTAGCGGAGCAGTTCCAGAAAACTGATGAGAAGATTTCAGCAATGAAGGACAAGCCCCTCGATGACAACTACATGGTGGAAGACTATTACAACAGAATCACGCAAATAGTAGTCAAACATAGCAAATTGTTCAAGCAAGGAGCCATGCAGCCGTTAAAACCAGGTGACGAATCACTTACGTCCAGAGAAGATAAACGGCAAATGTTGAACCAGCCCCAGATATCACCCGAAATGCGAAAAATTCTTCGGAATCAGCGAGCTTTAATGAAACCACTAATCCGAAATGTAGATGAAGTAATGGCAGAACGACATCAGGAACAACATCATCGAAAAATACATGGTAGACCTAACAAATAATAACTCAGCTTTATGGGTATCAACAGACGATAATCAATTACAAGATTACAATATTCAAACATTTTATCAGCTCGAAGAAAGGGCAGAAGCAGCTTGATTGAGCTTCTAAACCACATGCATTCGGATCCACCTCTCCCTCTTCAACGGGCCACAGCAACAGTGGACATCGAGGTAATTCTCCCAAAAATAAAATTGCCAATTTTTGATGGAAATTACCAACGATGGATAAAATTCAAGGATATCTTTTCCGAGCTTGTCCACAACACACCCATAAGCAAAACAAAAAAAATGCACTACCTTACAACATTGTTACAAGGAGAACCCAAAAATTTAATCAAACACTTACCTGCAGTAGGAACCAATTATGCTACTGCCTGGTCACTTATCAGCAGTAGATACGATGACACAAGACTTCTAGTATCCACTTTACTTAACAAGCTACTTTCACAGTGATCCATCAAAAGGGAGTCTGCATCATCATTGAAATCGCTCCACGATGTTACAAAAGAGTGTATTCAGGATCTTAAAGCACAAGGTATACCAGTTCAACATTGGGATATCATTCTAGTTCACATTTTGTTAAATAAACTAGATGAAGAAACCCAAACTACTTTCGAGCAAAACTTACCGGATAATTGGTGTCTGATCGGAATTGATGAGTTGCTAAGGTTTTTGGAGCGAAGATTCCAGTCTTTGGAGACCCGAGGAAAAACTGATATAACAGTACGAACCTGCGCTTCGGTGACAGCGCCAGAAACACGTGAAAAATGGAAAATATGCAAAGGAGAGTCGCATAAGACTTTCGCTTGTAGAAAATTCATCAATGCTGAATTGAAACAAAGATGGAAATGGGTAAAAGATTTGCACCTGTGTGTAAACTGTCTAAAACCAGGGCATCGGGCAAACGAGTGCAAATCGCAGCATTGCAGCAAATGCTTGAGAATGCATAATACTTTACTACACAGTCCCAAATCTAAAAATAATTCTCTTGAAAAATCAGTGCATCAGCAGCCAATTCCTTCAATAAGCTTACTAACGAATCGCACGAACAAGGAACCTCATTATGTGTTACTAGGAACTGCCTGTGTACAATTCACATCTGAAACTGGCATAATTTCGTATGCCGAGCCATCTCGGACTCTGGGTCACAATTGAACTTAATAACGGATCGTCTGTGGAAAAGGTTAGGCGGCAGATCCAGACAAATGTGCCTGTATGTGGAAGGCATTGGATTCAACAAAACAAAGATGCGCCATCAAACAAGCATTCAGTTCAACGTTGAACGATTATGTAGCACATTCTACCAAAAATTGTTTCCGATCAGCCAAGTCACATCCTTAACACAGAAAGTTGGGGAATTCCACAGAATATTCGCTTGGCTGACCCTGAATTCAATAAACCATGACGAATTGATTGCTTATTGGGAGCAGTAATCATTTTTGAACTGCTCATAAATGGACAAATTGGATTCGCAGACAACCTCCCAGTACTACAAAACACCGTCCTTGGTTGGATTGCAGCTGGCAAAGTATACACATCTTTTTCCAGAAATTTATTCTATAGAATATGTACCACAAACGAATTAGAAGCAGCAGTTTCTCAATTTCAAGAAGTTGAGGAAACACCAGACAGTCAAATAATGCTCACAGAAGAACAACCAGAGCGGAAGATGGCATTAAACAACAATCCAACAGTGCTGGCAGAATCTAAAGGTGCAGCATACAAAAGGTTCAATTCAATTGAAAGACGTTTAAAAGGCAATCATACGCTTAAGGACCAATATATTTCTCTTATGAGAGAGTATGAATCCCTAGGTCACATGACAAAAATTGATTTTGAAAAACTTAGACCTCCCTACTACTTTATATCACATCATTATGTTCTCCGTCAAGAAAGTACCTCAACCAAATTAAGGGTCGTCTTTGATGCACCAGCACACAACTCATCGGGGCTGTCTCTCAATGACATAATGCATACCGGTCCAACTGTTCAAAGTGAACTTTTTTCAATACTGCTGCGTTTTATAATGCACAAGTATGCGTTAAAAACTGATATTGAAAAGATTTACCGCCAGATATGGGTCAATCAGGAAGATCGAAATCTACGACTAATTCTGTGGCGAGAAAATGAGAACAACCAATAAACGTATATCAATTAAATACGGTTACATACGGCACTAGAGCAGCACCATACATAGGAACACGCTGTCTAGTAAGACTAGCAGATGACTATCAAAGCCAATACACATATGGAGCATCATCCCTGATACAATTCCTGGCGCTCTAATAATTCAGCAACAATTAATAACCATTTTAGGCGAAGCTGGAATGAAACTCAAGAAATGGTGTTCAAATCACAAGTCCTTACTAAACGAGATCGCAGCAGAAAATCAAGAAGTTAATCTCAACCTCGATTCAAAAGAAATCCAATCCACCAAAACTTTAGGGCTTTTATGGCTTCTAAAATCGGATGTATTTAGCATAAAAGTCAACATTCAAGCACATAAACATGCAACAAAACGTACTATAAGTTCCGACTTGGCTCATATATTTGATCCTTCCTCTAGGTCTAATTGGCCCAGTATTAAAAACTGGAAAAATTCAACTGCAAAAAACATGGAAAACAAAACTTGAGTGGGACGAGAACCTACCTTCGAATATAGAAAGAGAATGGGCATCTTATAAAGAAGATCTAGTGACTTTGGACAACATAACGTTCCCGAGATATATATTTTGCAATCAAGATGCAAATATTGAAATACATGCTTTTGCGGCTGCGTCAAAAAGAGCTTATGGTGCTGCAGTGTACATCCCAACAGTAAAAAGAGACAAAACTGTAATGGTCAATCTTTTATGTTCAAAATCACGCGTAGATCCCATAAAGTTGCAAACAATACCACGTCCGGAATTATGCGCAGCACTTTTGGCAGCTGAGCTAATAGCAAGAGTCAGGGCTGATCTGGGCTTGATCAATAAAATTATTTTGTTGGACTGACTCCCAAATCGTGCTTTCGTGGCTACGGAATCAGGCAGGGAGATTACGGGCTTATGTGGCCAATCTCGTTTTAAAAATTCTTCGGATAAAGATTCCAGAACAATATCAACATGTCCCATCAAAACAAAATCCCGCGGATATCTTATCGAGAGGCATAAATCCCCATGAATTATCCAATTGTACCATGTGGCTGTATGGGCCATTATTTCTCTATCAACATAAGATTTTGTGGCCAAATACCACTGAACAAGATTCAACAATTGATAATAACTACACAGTAACTGTTCTATCAACCCAAGGGCAAGCCGAAGAAGATGCATTGATTCAAACCATACATTCAAAAAATTAATTTTTACATTTTCAAAGGGTCATCGGGTATATGTTTCGATTTGTAAGGAACTGTAGACGACCAAAAAAATCTCGCCCAGAACATACGCAGCCTTCGACCCTGGAACTCGACGCAGCACTTAAGGTAATTGTGCGTCAAATACAAGTATCCGATTTCGATGACATAAAAAACGCACTCATAAGATACAAATTTGTACCCAAAACAAATCCCTACAGCTCATTAACTCCGTTTCTAGATGAAGAAGGAATAATTAGAGTGGACGATTGCTACCTAGTAATGATCCGCTTGTGAAACTTCTCGTAGAATAAATACACAAGGAACATTACCACTGCGGCCCTCAGGCATTACTTGCACAAATCAGACAGCGATTTTGGTCCATCAAGGGAAAAACCCTTGTAAGAGCAGTCGATGCGTACGATGCACAAAACCGCTACAAACAAGTATACTTAAATAATGGGAAACCTTCCAAAACATCGAGTACAACCAGCTCGACCATTCCTGAATTCAAGAGTAGATTATTGCGGCCCATTCCTTGTACATTTTAAATCCAGGGGAAAGCGACCTCAAAGTGCAAAATTTGCAGTTCTTTGCTGTTTTTCCACTGAAGCAGTGCACTTAGAACTTGTCACTGAATTGAAAACCGAAACTTTCATTGGAGCGTTGAAAAGGTTTATAGGAAGACGAGGCCACTGTAAAATCTTATACTGTGATAACGCAACTAATTTTGCTGGTGCCCGAAATAAACTGAACGAATTAAATGATGCCTTTTTTCAAAACCAGCAAATTGAGACATTCAGCACAAAGGGGAACTCGTTTCGGGGGATTATGGGAGGCAGCAGTGAAGATCTGCAAAACACATGCCAATGAAAAATGTCTCAACGGCATCACTCAATTATGAAGAGCTCGAAACTGTGATGGTCGAAAATTAAGTTAATTTAAACTCTCGTCCTCTCATTCCAAATTCATCAGACGCCAATGATCTTAATGCCATAACACTGGGTCATTTCCTAATTGGTGAGCCGTTCAAGCGTTGCCGTACAGTCAAGAATTCCTAAATGTGGCTTACAAAATAGATGACAACTTGTGTCACAAGTTAAACATAATTTTTGGGAACGATGGAGTAAAGAATACCTTAACGAGCTACACCAGCGATATAAATGGAAATGCCCAATTAGTGAAATTCAACCAAACACCGTGGTAATAATTAAGGAGGACAATGTTCCAGTGCTACAATGGCCCCTGGGACGCATTAGTAAAGTGTACAAAGGTGATGATGGTTTAGTAAGGGTAAGTGACGTAATGACACAAAAGGGAATCTTCAAACGCCCCATCCACAGATTAGCTAAACTATTTCCTGAAACTAGCGAAGAGCAAAAAACTCAACCGGATGAAATATCAAACTCCCCATGGTAACCTCTTACAAACAGAAGAAAAGCACATAGATCATTTACCGCCGAAGAAACTCCAACTAAATGCCCACGCTTAAACTAAACATTATTGATATCCATCTTGACTTTATTCTTTCTACCAATAGTTCTTGGAAACCAAATAAACATAACGAAGTTCAACAATAAACCTGGCATTAGCTTTGAACAGATATGCCTTGTAAAGCTTAAATCAGTCACCTGGAAGATGATTGTGTACCTTGACCTCTAACCATATCAACATCAAACATTTTAAGTGAGGCAACAACTATACTCCGAACTCTAAGCAACAGTACGTTAAACAGCGCGACCTGCAACACGTTCAGGGACTATTACGATCATGTTAAAGATGGCATACAGGCAGATTTCAAACTATTCACCATAAAAAGAAGGAAAAGAGGAGCAATTGATATAGTTGGAAACATAGCCAACTCACTATTTGGCGTATTCGATTCGAACTACGAAATACAAATGTCAAAGAGAATTAAGGAGCTAAAGAGAAACATGAATTCTTAGACAGTCTTTTAAAGAATCAAACATCGTTAATCGACTCCTCCATCAACATTATCAAGAAAAATCAACTAGAAGTACAGGTTCACTTCGACGAAATTGGCAACCAACTCCATAATGTGAAGGTCGCGCAACGCATACTCATGCTTTCAGTGCAGATGCCAGCAATGTACAACGGATACACTCCTCAATCATGGACGTTCTAATTGATATCCATCATGACAAAATTAATTGCCTTTTACTTACGCCTCAACAACTCAACGAAGAAATCAAGAAAATAAGGGCCCATTTGCCAGCACACCTGCAGTTCGCAATCCATCAAAATAACTTACTGGACGTATACAAGGTTATCAAGGTCAACGGAATCATTGCAGAGGACCACGTAATCTTCAGCATCGAGCTACCCCTTACCGATCCACGAGAGTTCCAGTTATTGCACATTGTTCCAATCATAGCAACAATAAATAAAAAACTTACATCCGTAGAAACATCCACCAAATTTCTCTCCATCAGTTTGCATCGTGATGAATTCTTTCCAATATCACAACATGAGGTCGATGCTTGTTGGAGGTTCGGTGACAACGAACTAATCTGTCCGAACATACCAGCAACACGTCATCCAATGATCAATAAATGTGAAATTAATTTGATGAATGATCAACCCAACCCAATATGCGGGTTCTATAAGCTTGAAGATACCGCTATCTGGCAGCACCTGTATCATCCGAACCAATATATATTTTCCACAACAGATACCATCAAACTGAATGCAGTGTGCGGCAATGACATTATACAAATTATGCTAGAAGATAGCGGTTTAGTAACTCTGCACCCCGATTGTGTTATAAAAAACGACATCATAACCATACAAGGTCGTCAACAAACTCTCTACAATCATCGGCTACAAGCCTTACTCGGTTGGACAAAACAATATGCCAACATGAACTTCAGCGCAAAACAATTCAACCCAACAAGAGATGAGCTCGAACTGGTTCAGCAAGGGTTAGCCCAAATCTTAAACAACACGCTCCCTGCCAACGAAGTCATCCTCAATACCCACGGGATCATAGTCGGCTACGCAGCAATTGCATTGGTATTAGCAACAGCCGTCATTGTGACCTACAAATGAAAAAAATTGAAGAACAGCTTTAAACCAGCTCAAATTTCTCGACACCAAAGTACTGAATGTTAACAATTAGTAAAACAATTTTTTTATATATATTTTAAATGTGATAAATTGGCAAACTGGCATTCTGTAGGGGCAGCATGATAACACATATAATAATTTTGTTGTAGAATTGTTTTTGGTTTTTGCTTATTAGTAAAAACAGTAAAAAATTCATTCAACTTAAAGTTGTAATTTAATACAACTTTTCATTGCCAGGCAAAGTCATTCAACTCAGAATAATTATTTAATTGTAGAATTATCTTTGGTTTTCGCTTATTAATAAAAATATTAAAATTCATTCAACCCAAGTTATTTTGCATACACACATTTTTCTAATTTCATTGAACGCAGAATGACTGCTGACACACTTTTGCTAATTCAATTTATTTTGCTTTTGTATTAGCATTTTAGTTTTATATTTAAGCAATTAAATTTCTATTAAAAATCGTCAGAACAAAATTGACAATCAAACAAGGATCTTATTTTTTGATTACGATAATGAACCGTGAGTTCAAGTGCCGGCGGCTCAATTTATTAACAAATAAAAACTGTACAGGAGTCACGGTTCAAGTACCGGCGGCTCACAATTGTGTCAATACTAACAAGTATTAAAAATGGCATTGAACCGATTGTATTCTATGAAAAAAAAAGATTAAGAATGATGGTGAATTCGCAAAAGAATATAAAGCGGCTATGGCAAATTATATATCAAAAGTATATGCAAGAAAACTGTCGCTATGTGAAGGGAAGGAATGTTCTCCGCGCACGTGATACCTACCGCATTTCGCCGTGTTCAATGTGAATAAGCCTGGTAAACTGAGTTTGGTGTTCGATGCTGCTGCAGCCGTGATTGGGACGTTGTTGAATTCTACCCTCCTTAAGGTTCCGGAAGAGCACCAGTCATTGCTAAAAATTCTTTTTCAATTTCGTGAAGGTGCCGTTGCATTATGCGATGACATTAAGGAAATGTTTTTGCAGATTCGTATACGTGAGTCTGATCAATACGCTCAGCGGTTTCTACGGCGTTATGACCAGAATGATCCCGTAAAGATATATGCTATGGTCGCCATGGTATTTGATGATACCTGCTCACCATATAGTGCGCAGTACGTGAAGAATGCAAACGGAGAAGATATCTCTAAAGATCAGCCTGAAGTAATCGACACAAATTTGAATAGCCATTATGTTGACGATATGGTACGAAGTTTTCAGAGCGAAGTTACATCAGCAGTAAGAACAACACACAGCAAAACCGGGTTCGAGGTTCTATATCCAATTCATCATACGTTCAGAATTATCTGAACAGAAATGTCGAAAATCAGTCTACTAATGTAAACTTGAACGCCGATGCCACCGAAAAAATACTGGACATGTTTTGGAAAAGCAATACGGACGAATTTATCTTCAAGCTACATATGCATCGAGTCGACCATGAAATATTAACTGGTAAGAAATGTCTAACAAAGAGAGAGTTATTATGTCCAATTATGTCTGTATATTACCCCTTTGGAATGCTGGCGAATCTCTTGGTATATGGGAATACATTATTGCAAGAACTGTGGCGTGCAGGAGTAAAGTGGGGCGATGTTGTTCCCTGGAATATTTATAAACGTTTTGCGCAATGGGTTCAGTGTTTGCAGGTCGCGAAACAATTCAGTCTAACCCGGTGCTACAGTCCTCAACTATTTCTCCCTGAAACGACAATTGAGTTGCATATTTTCAACGATTGCCACCGTTGCATACTGGCGCATTATAACAGCCAATGGAGTTCAGATTTGTTTTGTGGCCGGTAAAACTAAATGTTCCCCACTTAAGGTACTTTCTGTGTCTCGTTGGGAATTGCAAACTGCGGTATTGGGCACTCGTCTGAAAAACGCCATCATTGAAAGTTACAAGGTGAGGCCATCTAGAACAATTTTATGGAGCGACTCGAAAACCGTTATTAGATGGATAAAATCGGATCATAGACAGTATAAAGCTTTAGTTATGCACCGAGTCGGTGAAATACTCGAATCGACACTTGAAAATTACTGTCGTTGGTTACCCACAATTTTGCTGCAGACGTCGCGATAAGAACTACATATCCAGTAAAATATAGCGTTAAAAATGTGTGGTTACAAGGTCTTGTGTTTTTGGAAAACGACGAAGAAACTGGCCACGCACAATTGATATGAGTGCAGACATCAACACAGAAGAAGAAAAACGATCATAAGTCCGGGAGTATTTACCCACACTGACGAAACGAACGAAATGGTTCACACCACAGAAACCGATTGAAATCAACGATGTGGTCAAAAACAAAATTTTTAAAATTGTTTTTGTTTTAAATGTAATTTGAACATAAGAAAAATTCGTTCGACATCGTGGGGCAGGCAGTTAGAGTTCTGTGAAGATGTAAGTAAATTAAAGTGGATAAATTAGTAAAAAAAATATTATTAATATTAATCTAAAAATCGCAAGTTGCAGCAATGCATTGCATTGCATTTTCTAGTTGGGATGTTTTCATTGTGCCAAATTAAAAAAAGTGTGCGTTTGGAAACATTCATTGTGCCTAAAAAATTAATTAACCAATTACATTGCGCGAACTCGCATGTCATATTGGACGATTCACAATAACAATAATCCAAATTAATAAACAAAAAAGAATTAAACCGAACTCGATCGAACGCCAAAAGTTGCACTCCATGAAACAATAGCATATAACACTTTAAACGCCCTATCACAAATGCCAACTTCTACAATTCACTCCTACTAAACTAGATATACACAGGTCACAAACATTTATTTTTTAGTTAATACATACCTTTGTCTTTCAATTACAACTTTTAGGCTCAAAATTGATAAACAATTGACTTACAGGTGACAAGAAACACTCACTGAGTAATTAGGCGCCAAATTCCTTAAATGCACTTGCTGCAGCAAATGTTATGTTTGACAGCTAACAGCTGAGCGAATATTGAAAGCAAAATAAAAGTAAGAACGCAGAGTTTCTCAGAAAAGTATCGGTAATTGATTCAATGCAAAACATTTAACGATTTTAAAGATATCATTTTTGACTTAAGCGCCGCTAGAACAGTGATTTCGACCAGTGTGCAATGGCGGGATCTTAGAACGTGAAAGGTGTTCTTTAATTGTGTCAAGTACAATACAGAAAGCATCTTTGTTTAAACAGTAGTACCATATGAATCTGCGCAGCAGCTTAAAGGTTGAACGTAGATTATATAACAAATGTACTTACGCTCTCTCCGGCAGTTCAAGAGGGTTGCTGCGTTCTCGCAAAAGTCTTCTTCTAAACTTTTCTGCGCGCTCTTCCTCTAACAGCAAATATGCAACAACAGCAGCGCTCATTTTATTTATTTTTATAGATATTTAATTGTTTAAAGAACAACTTTTTATATTTTTACAAAACAATATAACATTACACAAATGTAAGAACAAACGTAAATAATACAACGACAGAATTTAATTATTTTGTTTACGGTATTACCACTTCTTTATCTTCTTTTTTATACTTTGTTAGTAATAACACAATTTTTAATAATATTTTGGCGCCGATACTATAATTTACAAAATTTTTAAACAAAAAATTGCATTAACAGCAGTAATCATGAGCAAAACATAAAACAGCTGATTCGAATATCGGTTTTATTTGCATTCGAAAATAACAAAACCGACTTGTTTTCATGACATCAAATGAAATCAATATTGCTTTGCAAAACCGACAATCAGAAAAAATGACTTGGCTTCTATGCCACCCCTGTATATTTTTGTTAGTTATCCAATAATTGTCAATTTTTTTTTTTTTTTTTTTTTTTTTTGATAAATTTATTATTTATTGAATCTTCAATTATAGATTGAAACGTCAATAAGTTTTTCACATCTTAAATCTTTTTTTTTAATATTAAATTAAGCCAATGCTAAACAAAATTTTTAGTTACAACGGCGATCAAGGTGAACGCCTAGACATTTGAGTACAGTGTGTTGTGGTATAGTCTCGGTGTAGATTTGTATAGGCGGGCATGTTTCCCTTCGCAACGTAAAAGTGACGTGTACACACTTCTGCTCGTTAACTTTTATACGCCATTGTTTGAACCATTTTTCCATTTTGGATATATACATTTGATGGAAGCTTCTACTGGATTTTCATGGACGCTTGAAAAAGCTGTATCATCAGCAAATGTTGATGTATGAATGTTATTGATTAACGGTAAGTCAGAGGCATATATTAAATAAAGTAAGGGACCGAAGATGCTGCCTTGGGGAACTCCGGCTTCAATCGACTGCGGTGGGCTTAAAAAATTGCTTTCCCTAACTACAAATTTTCGTTCATTTAGATAGCTTTTTAAAAGCCTAACGATGTTTGCGGTTAGAATTTGCGTTATATTGTGTATAAGACCTTCGTGCCACACTTTATCGAAAGCTTGAGAAACATCTATAAAGAGCGCAGAGCAATATTTCTGTTTTTCAAAGGTGTCGGTAACAACATTCACAACTCTGTGAATTTATTCAATAGACTATGTTGTCTGCGAAAACCAAATTGATGTTCTGGAATGCATCACCTTCTAGTAACTATAGGCATCAACTTGCTCATATACAGATTTTCAAATAGTTTAGAAATATTGGGCAATAAACTAATAGGCCGATAGGATTCAACCTTCGTATGATCCTTGCCGGGCCTTGGTATCATAATAATCATCGAAACCTTCCATTCTTTTGGATAGTATTGCATCCGTAAAATACCATTAAAAATTAATAGTATTATTCTTTTTGCAATATACGGCAATTCTTGAAGCATTTTGTTGCTTATTTTGTCGACACCTGGGGCTTTTTTGGTGTTAAGAGTAGTGATGGCCTTTTCAATCTACACAATGTTAAATCTTAACGGTATTTCTGGTAAAGAGATGACTGGTGGCAGTTCAACAATATCAGTAGAAATATTCGGTGTAAATACATTTTCTAAGTGCTTAACAAAAAGAGCACCTTTTTCAGCATCAGATCTTGCCCAGTCACCATTAGAGGCTCGTAATGGAGGTTTGCATATCACTGGCCTTTTTAGTCC
Organism: Lypha dubia; assembly: GCA_947311025.1. Classification (NCBI taxonomy): domain Eukaryota; kingdom Metazoa; phylum Arthropoda; class Insecta; order Diptera; family Tachinidae; genus Lypha; species Lypha dubia. The sequence goes on from OX371260.1 coordinate 76,081,004, forward strand.
TCTGTCTGCACGCCACAGCGAATAATATGTTTTTGGTGTTTCTTGTAGAAATTTTTGCAGCAAAGCTGTTTTTTATGTTTGTAAAATTTTTTTGAGCTGTTTGGTACATTCCTTCAGCTTTAACTTTAACTGAGGGCATCACGTTTCCATTCTCGTCGAGCTCTCCGTTTTTCAGTCAATAGCCTTTCTATATCTGCACAAAAAATATTGTTAAATCTGGCTTGTTGATTTGGTTGAATTTAGGGATGCCATAATTTAAAAGTGAAAAAAAAGTACATTGAGGAAAAAAAAGCAGCACTTTTCAAAAAAAAAAAAAAAACAGTACATATTTTTATTTGTTGATAACATAACTTTTACTTCAATACATCACATTTTTATTTAAAATAGGTTAATAAGAAACATAAAAACATTTTAAAACTATGAGAACGGTGACACAACTATTAATTCAATATATCATATACATATGTATATTTTAAAAATAAGTTAATAATAACATAAAACACAAATTAAAAACTGTGAGAATGTAACGAAAAATATTACATTTGTTTCAGATGACAATACATACATATATAGATCTAGTCGAGCTATAACTAGTAAAAAAAACTTCAAAAAATTTATTAATAATAAGATTATAGTCGACTTTAACGCAAAAAACTTTTTTTTTTTGGGCCTCAATATTTTTTTCTTAAACTATTATTTATTTTTTTTTAATTTTGATTTTAAGTACAATAGCAATATCTATGGATGATAAAGTAAAAGTCTACTTAAAAATTGATATTTTGTCATATACAATTGATATTTTTTAAGTTATAAATAGTATTCCAAAAGTAATAAATAAATATTATTGTAATTTTATGAAAAAAATGATAAAAAATCAATTGAATTTATAAAATACATAAATTTGATAATTTTTTATGTATGTATGTACAATTGACAATTACAAAACACAATAAGAGATGGTGTAGTTATATAAAAAAAATGATTCATGCTTACAAAAAAAGGAAATAAAAAAATTATAAATATTTATCCCTTTTTTGTACACATTTAACAATACAAATTTTTCCTGTTTCAGTCTTCAAAAAATTGTAAAATTCAATCCAAAATTTGTCTTTATAATCAACTCGCTTTCCAAATTTTTTTATTAATAGCCTATTTCTCTCTTTTCTCCAAAATGAAAACATTAAACTGAATATTCTTTCCGTACCAGCATTGGAATGTGGTATGGAAAAAATAAAATTGCATATTTTCTCAAAATTCGGAAACGTGCCACTATTTAAAAACTCTTTCCATTTTTCGTCAACTGGTTTTTGTTGTTCTATGGTTTCAGAAAAAGTCTTCAGTGATAGAAATTCATCAAAAAGTAAATCCATATCAATATTTTTAATAGAAAACAATTTGATTACAACAGTAAAATCGTTAAATGATATGTTGGAATTTAAATTAAAGACACTAAGTTTTTCGAATTTATTATTACTTAAATCGAAACGGTCTTCAATGTATTTTACTATCGAGTCTAAAACAGCGTCAGCTCGTTTTTCAAACAAAGCTACTTCTTGAAGATTATCACAACTACTAAACACGGTTCCAGCTAAATAGCCATAAAACTCTTCATTTTTTGTTGTATAAATTTATCGCGAAGACGTTTAATTATTTCAAAAATATCGATTACCACCAAGCTGTTTTGTTCTTCTAACTTTTTTATATAGGATGATAAAGCAGTACCTACATTGTGGATAAATCCTATATAAGCTTCCGCACTCTCTAGTTCAAAAAATTTTTGTAAAACAGTTGGACAATCATGAGAGAGAAAATAAGTTTTTATTGCTGCATAATTCTTAAAAAGTCTTTCAGAAGCTGGAGTCAAACTAAGCCAACGTGTCGCTACAAGTCGAAGCATTTCACTCCATTCTAAATGACAGAACTCGAATATTTCTTTTAGGTTGGTAGTTTTTTTTTGCCGAAACAAACATCCTACACCGATTATATCTGGATTACTTTTTTTAAGCTCCACAAAAACACTTTTTTTACAGCCAAAGTTTACGTTTGCATTATCAGCGCAAAAAACTGGTTACATTCTCTAAGTTTAAGCCTCGTCCGTCTAATTTTGACTTTAAAGAGTTTGCGATATCGATTGACATTTCTGAGTTTGACTCATAAAAGTTGAACAGTTTTGTGTTTACTCCTGTATGCTTTGAAAAATATCTTATTAATATAGGAAAAGTTTTGATATTTCCTTTGTTTGACGCATCGGTCGATAAAGAAAAAGGGTGCTTATTATTCAAGTCTTTAATAAGTGTTTCGATAGATAGCCAGTATATTAGTGACAATTTTGGAGCACTTTGTCCTTCCACATGTAAAATTGGTAGCGACATTTGAGTCAGGAAACAATTGTTTGAAGAGCTTACTGGTACAATCTGCCGAAATGAAGCTGTGGTTATGCATCACCGTATGGTATGCAAAAGCCGCCTCTGCCGTAGCGCTATACTCACGATTACCGTCTGCAATACTTTCTTGATTTAAAAAACTGGTAACGGATTTCTGCTGAATGCTAATAGCCTTTTTCCACTAGCATACATTTTAGAGGAATGAATGGAATATGTTGAAAATGTCAAATTGCATTTCCATTGGCAACATCTAACATCTACCATCTTCTCAGCTGTCAAAAATATAAAAATACTTACAGCATAATTTTTTGTGGAAAAAAATAAATGTTAAATTAAAATGAATTTTGAAGAAACATTAATAATTGGACTCGTTCATGCTTTACAAGAACAAACACAATTGTTAATGCAGAAAATTTGCGATCCATTATGAAAGATGAATATGAAGATAATTTATGTATGTACGTCATTCATGTACATATGTCATTTATGTATGTCATTCACAAAAAATGAAACTATCAATATGTATGTATGTATGTATCTGTCATTTTGCTAGAGATGACATTAAAATTATCGGAATATGTTGATTGGGACAAAATGATTTAGGAACATCTTTTAAAGATGTAGAAAGATGTTGACTTTTAGTACTGTGTATTTCTTATGGGAAGATGTTAACATCTTCTCAAATTGATGGTAGATGTTAGATGTTGCGTAGTGGAAAAAGGCTATAACTAAATTCCTCTTGTGTTTGGCAGATTTCATATTACGTTTAACGTCGCTAATACCACCATTACCAATTGAGAACGTTATTCCGCAAGCCGAACATTTAGCCATCGATTTATCCTTGGTTTTTAGCCAACCAATTGAAATCCTTTGTCCAACGATCTTTAAATTTGTTTTTGCGGCGATTTCCGACTATTTTTTTTAATTTTTCAGTCGATTGGTAATTAATTTCTTCTACATCGGTAGAACTGTTTGAGTCTATATACTCACTAGAATCGCTTCCCATTTTTAACTAATCAAGAAATATACAGTGAATAACAGAAAATCTATTTTGAATACTAGAGATCTTACCGTTTACTTAAGCGATATTTCCGTGTGTTTATTTTTTTATATGAATATTAATTACACATAAAAAGAACATAAGTAAAATACAAAACTCTCTTATTTAGAAACAACATTCTTTGCTTGAAAAGCAAAGAACCAAACTTGTATACAACGAAACGAAGTGGAATATAAACAGGGCGATTCAGACAATTTTTATACAAAAATATCGTACACACGAAAAACACGTACATATAAAAAATACATAATACGTACATGCAAAAAAATTTTTGATAAAAATATGTAATATATACTAAAGGCTCCGTTAGCCGAGCGCTGCTCTACCGTACCCGTACTGCACCGTACTGTTAGCCCGTTGGTGTACTTATAGAATATTTAAAAACATGTTTGACTATACATAAACAAAACAGAATTACCCAACAAACCAAAACGATTTAGAAACTGCTTGTAACAAGGGCTGCCTTCCTAAACGTCTTTATGCAACGTCAAAGCAGTGTTAAAATCAAGCAATTTTATTTTACAGCTCTGTAAATCAAATACATTATCATTAGAAACACTTCTTTGCTTTGCATACTTAAAATTACAATGACACCGAGACAAATTATTTTTAAAACTTTTGGAAAACACTCCACGAGCAATATAATTAATAGCTTTTTTGTTTTAAAACGAAATCATCTTGCACCTATCCTTTTCCACCATTGTTGTTTATAAAAAACATACACGATTTTCATAGTGCGCTAGTTGCGTTTATTTGCATATCAGCTGCGAAACAGATGAGTTTAGGAATGCCATACTTTGTCAGAGTTTACGCAGTTGCGATTGAGACATTGTTGCACTGCAAAGCAATATGCGTTTAGGAATGCAGCCATGCTTACCAACATGAGTTCTAAGCTTAAAAAAGTGTTGTGAATACTATTGTAAAAATTTTATTAACAATTTTTTAGTAATGAACAGAGTTTACGCAGTTGCGATTGAGACATTGTTGCACTGCAAAGCAATATGCGTTTAGGAATGCAGCCATGCTTACCAACATGAGTTCTAAGCTTAAAAAAGTGTTGTGAATACTATTGTAAAAATTTTATTAACAATTTTTTAGTAATGAACAGCGCCCCTTAGACAATATTGCTTATCTACTAAGCTTAGAGAAAAATAGATAAGTAATAATGGGTCACTAAAATAAACTTAGATTCCTAATAATTTTGTAAGCTTAGATAAAAAATAATTTTCATCAGGATTTGTCATTTGGATTATTTAACAATAACATAATTACAATAGACATATATAATTTACTTTTCTTTATTTAATTAAGTAAATTTATTCTTGTGTTACAAACTTGTTTCATGCGGTATTCTTTTTAACTTAAGTGCGTTTTCTCCTACTCCAATTGAATTTAAAACATCTGAAAAATTTTAAAAGGAAATAGTTATGCCATTTGATATGCATATTATATGAAAAACATATTTTATTTCTATAGCTCCATTTGCACTCAGGCTACGCACACTCTTTTTCTTTTTTAAATAACTTTTCAACTATTTGCTCTTTCCGGTAAGAAAACAACTAACAAAAAACTATAGCATGAATCATTTGCGAATATATGTGTTAAGTTGTTATATAAACAAGTAAGTGTATAAAAATTGTAAAGTATTTGAAAACTGCATTTTGTATATAAAAAGTTTATAAATATTATGCTTATTAAAAGTTCTAGTACATCAGGGCCCAAATTACGGCACTCGATATCGAACGAAATTTCAACACAATTTAAATGTAAATTTCAATCGATATCGAATGCCGTAATTTGGCCCCTGTTATAAGTTTATTATACGAGTTACATTTTCTTATGAAATGGTTTGCTGGGTAGTATATATAAAATAAATAAACAATTTATGAAAAATTAACAGCTGTTTGCAACACATTAAAAATTTTTAAATTGTTACTGTTGTGAAGAAAAAGTACCTAAGATATATAAATGGTATAAAAATGTACATACATGTATGTATGAAATATTTTGCATACTAAACTTTTGAGACGAATATTACATTTTCGTTTACCATTAAGTTGCTAGCGAATGCGCAACTTTAAACTCGCCTTCTGCATAACTACTTATTTTGAGTTATGACTCTATTGCAGCAAAGGCTCGATATGTGCATACATAAAAAATGTTTTTGCAGCCGTTGAATTATTTATTGGTTTATTTTATACATCTAAGCATGTACATATATATATTATTTTAAAGGCTCCGTTAGCCGAGCGCATCAGTACCGTAATGTGTCAGCTGTTCGTCTATAGCATGGGAAAAGCCATATAAAAGCTTACCGAATTTATAACTAACGTACCCATAATGTATGGGTTAAAATAAAATAGAATTTCATACGGTCGTTATGTGTCATTTGTAAGCCAGTGATGGGCTGTTATTTTGTTTTATACTAAGGGGGTATTTTCGCTCTTCTCTTTGGTACTTTTTTATAATGATATCTGTAAACTGTGATTGAAAAACTGAAAATAATAAGTGTACATATACATGTAACTGCATAAACATATGTATGTACATATATGTATATATACATATGTACATGCTTAGATGTATAAAATAAACCAATAAATAATTCAACGGCTGCAAAAACATTTTTTATGTATGCACATATCTAGTCTTTGCTGCAATAGAGTCATAACTCCAAAAAAGTAGTTATGCAGAAGGTGAGTTTAAAGTTGCGCATTCGCTAGCAACTTAATGGTAAACGAAAATGTAATATTTGTCTCAAAAGTTTAGTATGCAAAATATTTCATACATACATGTATGTACATTTTTATACCATTTATATATCTTAGGTACTTTTTCTTCACAACAGTAACAATTTAAAAATTTTTAATGTGTTGCAAACGGCTGTTAATTTTTCATAAATTGTTTATTTATTTTATATATACTACCCAGCAAACCATTTCATAAGAAAATGTAGCTCGTATAATAAACTTATAACAGGGGCCATATTACGGCATTCGATATCGATTGAAATTTACATTTAAATTGTGTTGAAATTTCGTTCGATATCGAGTGCCGTAATTTGGGCCCTGATGTACTAGAACTTTTAATAAGCATAATATTTATAAACTTTTTATATACAAAATGCAGTTTTCAAATACTTTACAATTTTTATACACTTACTTGTTTATATAACAACTTAACACATATATTCGCAAATGATTCATGCTATAGTTTTTTGTTAGTTGTTTTCTTACCGGAAAGAGCAAATAGTTGAAAAGTTATTTAAAAAAGAAAAAGAGTGTGCGTAGCCTGAGTGCAAATGGAGCTATAGAAATAAAATATGTTTTTCATATAATATGCATATCAAATGGCATAACTATTTCCTTTTAAAATTTTTCAGATGTTTTAAATTCAATTGGAGTAGGAGAAAACGCACTTAAGTTAAAAAGAATACCGCATGAAACAAGTTTGTAACACAAGAATAAATTTACTTAATTAAATAAAGAAAAGTAAATTATATATGTCTATTGTAATTATGTTATTGTTAAATAATCCAAATGACAAATCCTGATGAAAATTATTTTTTATCTAAGCTTACAAAATTATTAGGAATCTAAGTTTATTTTAGTGACCCATTATTAATTATCTATTTTTCTCTAAGCTTATTAGATAAGCAATATTGTCTAAGGGGCGCTGTTCATTACTAAAAAATTGTTAATAAAATTTTTACAATAGTATTCACAACACTTTTTTAAGCTTAGAACTCATGTTGGTAAGCATGGCTGCATTCCTAAACGCATATTGCTTTGCAGTGCAACAATGTCAACAATGTCTCAATCGCAACTGCGTAAACTCTGACAAAGTATGGCATTCCTAAACTCATCTGTTTCGCAGCTGATATGCAAATAAACGCAACTAGCGCACTATGAAAATCGTGTATGTTTTTTATAAACAACAATGGTGGAAAAGGATAGGTGCAAGATGATTTCGTTTTAAAACAAATAAGCTATTAATTATATTGCTCGTGGAGTGTTTTCCAAAAGTTTTAAAAATAATTTGTCTCGGTGTCATTGTAATTTTAAGTATGCAAAGCAAAGAAGTGTTTCTAATGATAATGTATTTGATTTACAGAGCTGTAAAATAAAATTGCTTGATTTTAACACTGCTTTGACGTCGCATAAAGACGTTTAGGAAGGCAGCCCTTGTTACAAGGGATTTCTAAATCGTTTTAGTTTGTTGGGTAATTCTGTTTTGTTTATGTATAGTCAAACACGTTTTTAAATATTCTATAAGTACACCAACGGGCCAACAGTACGGTGCAGTACGGGTACGGTAGAGCAGCGCTCGGCTAACGGAGCCTTTAAAGAGCTGCAACGAGTAACTTTTTTCTTCATACATATGTGAAACTCGCTGTCGAATACAGTAGATATTTGCTCTGTCGCTCAGAGCACAAGCAGTGAAGAGAAGAGATTGTTTGTGTTGACAAATACTAACCAGAAGTAACGGCAGAATAAATGAGTACCGAAAAATATGAACATACAAAACCGTAGCCAACAAAAAAGAAGTACCTTAAAAACTACATATGTTCACTTCATGTGGTACTTCAAGAATTTTTCATGCAATGCTGAAAATTAAAAATTTTAAATTTTAGCCACTACATCCACATTGGCTAGTACGGCGGCGTTTTAAGTCTTCAAAATAAATAATGAAAAAATTATTCATACATACATATGTATGCTTTTTTTCTTAAATTCAATTAACAATTTTTGAAAAGGAAAAGAAGCCCTATTAAAAATTTAACCTTTAAACATAAGTAATTAGTAACTAAGTAACAAATATCTAAATAAATAATAATATGTATAAACTTGCCCCTCTTAATTCCATTTTTTTACTACACTCAACAGAAAGAATTTTTCTTTATTTGCCAAACTTCACGTAGTACTGCAAGTACCAAGTGAAGTTTGGCTGTCGCATTATGTTCCCCTCGTTCTGTTCATACATGTTGCGAGTATGATAGCAAAACACCCAAGCAGTGAACTTACACACGCTAAGTCGAGTAACAACAAGTTTTTGGTGTTCTCAAAAATATGAACATTGTTTCTGTAATTCATTTCGAGTAAAGGGCTAACTATAATGTGCTTAAGTTAGCTTAAGCAAATGTGCGAATACACACAACCAAATGTTGACAACTATAATGTACTTAAGAACTTTTCGTCAAGTTTCGTCAAATTTCATTTGCTTAAGCAAACATCGAAACCAATCGTACCTTGCTTAAGCAAACAGCTGCTTACGTTTATTTATTGAAAATAGTTGAAACTGTTGCAGTTTTTTGGCACTTTTTTATTTGTGAATGTTTTCATTTCATTTCTAACATAACAAAAATTTAAATAAATTGTTTGTTTATGGTTTTAGATTAATTAGACGTAGACTTAAAATCATTTTTTGGAAATATAAGAAGAAAATAGTTTTTGAATAGTACATATATTTGCAACTCAGTCAAATAAGTACAATATAGCCACACAAAAGTCGTCAATAATTTGCTTAAGTATTTGACATGCTTTTCGTTGATTTCTGACAGTAGCTTAAGCTAGCTTAAGCACATTATAGTTAGCCCTTAAGTGTTCATGCTTTGGAAGTACACGTGAACTTCTTAGCTACACATCTATTTATGCAGCATTCTAATATATACAAAAAACAGTACATATCTGAAAAAAACAGTACTTTTGCGTACTGTTTTAGGTGCTGTCAGCGTTGCCATTTTGGTGCTTTTCGGGTATTTTTTGGTGCTTTTTTACGTAAGCAATACCCGAAATTTTGTTAAATACCCGTTTTTGAAAAGTGGGTATTTATAGTGCTTTTAACAATTTCTCACAGTGCTTTTTGGTGCGTTTTAAATAATCAACATTTTTGGCATTGAACCATTTTCCTACTATTCTATAAACACACCCAATACTTTTTTAACCAACTGCGTATTATTTGCATCTATATTTTGATTAGTGCTGTTAAGAGTTTGAATTCTCAAGCATCTTTTTTTTTAAATTCGTGAAGAAAATTTTATGATTTATTTGTTTAACAATGATTTTACTTTTAATATACATATCCGTTGATTTGTTTGCTGTGCAAATTTAAGCAAGAAAGTGCCTTGTTTATTATAAAGCTGAACAGTAATTAAAAGTAAGTTCTTCGTTGATTTTATATGTGTTAAAGTTCATCATCTAACAATGGCTTTCCTTTAACAACAAATATATAGAACAAATATATAGAAACCCTTGGGAGAATGATCCAGCTCTTAAAATGTTGTTTGGATTAGCAAAAGATGAACTAAAAGCATATTGCATTTGTTGTAAATGTGAAATAGATTCACGATAAAGCGATTTACTCCGACAAAGTCGCACAAAAAAAACATGAAGAAGCAATAGATCCAAATGAAAGTTTTTCAATGCAGCCAAAGCTGTCTTTTGATCCACCAGACCCAAAACAAAATTAGGTTAGTGCTTTTGTACCCGAAATTTTTTTTCATTTTTACCCTTTTTACTCTATTTCCATGGGCTCACAGTGCTTTTGATGTTGCAAAAGTTGGCATCACTGGGTGCTGTGAATAAAACAGTACATTTTGCAAAAAACAGTACACGTACTGTTTAAAACAGTACGAATAGCAACCCTAGTTGAATTGAAGAAGCATTAAGAGCAGCTTGTTTACCATGTGCTTCAAACAACCTATTAGAATTTTCTATGTCAGTAGGTGTTCTCAATGGCATATTTTCCGTGCAATGAGCACTCAAATATTTTTTGTATTTCAGCCAGTTAATACGTGCAGATGTCAGCGGTAAATCACATGGTGGTGTTGCAGTTGTGTGTGAGTAAATAGTGATAATTGTAGGCGAATGGCCTGAAGATAAATCTAAAGATGCTTCAACTTCAATCATGTCGTTGGGCACACCTTTCGCTATTCCAAAGTCAATAACGTCAGGAAGTTTTTGTCTGATGGCCAATATGTTGACAGACCACTTGAAACTACATTCAAACCCATTTTAGAAACTGTATTAAACAAACCTTAGGAGTGATTAGACGTGATCCCCAGAAAGTGTGTTTAGCATTGTAGACGCCAGCCGCTAGAAAACGGGAGCCCAGTGATTTGTAAAAAGCGATATATTGACTCACGGTAATTGAAAATCTAGGGGGGGAATAGACAGATGATATTACAATTTTTTTATAGTAATTTTCAATGCAGATGTTCGTTGCTTGAAGATAATATTTACAAAATTCATTTAACAGTTAGTGTTTTATTCGAGTTTTTATTAGGATTCCAGAGCCACCACAAGGATCCTTGGTGTCGTAGAAATTATATCCACTAATTCTAAAATAGCTTCGAGACGTCAAATGAGTTTCTGAGATAAGCATAACATCGATTTGTTTATCCAGAAGAAAATATTCTATTTCATTTTTATGTTGGCAGATGCCGTTTGCGTTCCAAAATTTTTAGTGAAATAAACATAAGTGTCGTAATTATCGCACATTGCTATACAGCCTGGTTTATTTCATCTGTTGCCGAAAGTATTGTTGCATTTGTTCACTGCTTGACAAATATATAAATTGTAAAACTCTTTTTTTCTTATTTAATAATTTTTTTATATAAAATTTAGTAATTGAGTTTTATTTAAATTGTGGTGTATTTGTTTGCTAAGCTCTTCAGCCGCTTTATTCCAGCATTAAAATGCCGATTTATGAAAATTAATAGACTTCAATTCTATTTGATTGTCATATTAATTCTAAAGATTATTCAATTTTGTTTCAGCTTATATACTAAATTTTATTCTAAATTATTACCTATGTCAGCACAATCCTACAAAATCAATTTTGTTTAAAAGTCCAAATACATCAATGAACTCCGTGAAACTTGCTGACAGTACACTTATACAGTCAAGTCCTATAAACGAATTTTTGTTTACTTTATTAAGCAGTTCATATTACAACTGCGCGTCAAACAGCAGTGTGCACAAATTTAGCACATAGTGATGTACACATACTACACCTTCACCGTTATTGGTTTGGGTATTATTAGAAATGAAACAACAAAAACAAATACCTTGGCTGGAGAAGACGTTGTGTACTATATCTTAAGTATTAATAACTAAAAAAAAAAAATGTACTTTTATAGAAAGAAAATAACAATTTTTGACGTAATATTAAACTTTATAAATGCAAAAAAATGTTTTGGTATTTTGCTTATGTATATATGAATTTACTTCAACTCTTGTAGGGTACAGATGCGTTTTTATAATTGTCGCAACTGAATATTAAAATTATCAAAAGTTAAAGTCACAAAAAAAATAATACAAAAACGAAACATTTATTAATCAGTTATTTTACTGGTTTTATTTTATTTCCCTAGGTTTAGTAGTATATAAAATACTACTAATATTTACAACCATACCTTTATATAAGTATAAGCCATATAAATAGAAATAAAGAGAACATTCGCTATGCATACTTAAAAAAAACCAGTTGTCTTTCTTTGAACGATTATACTTTTTATCCACGACATGGCGACCGTGGCGAAAGTTTCCAAAAACGATAAATGGAAATAGAGAAAAAAGTCTAATTAAAAACAATTAATATAAAAAAAAAAATACTTACACAGAAATATACAAGAGAAACCACAATGTGATGTGATATAGACAAAAAAAAATTATTTAAACATACAAACAAGCAAAAAAATAAGAATACATTTTATGGACGACACGAGGCACATAAAGTGCACTTTAACAAGTAGAAAATATACATAAAAACTAAAATAAAAAGCTACATATGTACATACATACATAAGTATAAAACAGAAAAAACACAAAATTTTATTCAAAACCATACCCTAACTGTATGTATAAAACCCAAAAAAAAAAAAAAACAAAAATAAACAGTTAAAAAATAGAATATAAAAATCAAAAACTAAAAAGTAAAGTAAAATCAAATATTACTGAAAATACCAGTGGAAAAATTTTACATAAAAATTTTGTAAAAAGTTATGAAAACTGTACTATATAAAAATAAAAATGCAACAAAAACAAAGAGAAAACACTTATAAATAAGTACAGAAAATTTTATATAAAAATCTTTTTTTGCAAAACGTTTTGAAAAAGTACATAAACTGCACTATAGACATATGTAGGTACATACATATATAAAAAAATCAATCAAGAAACAAATAGAAAGACAACGAACATAAAAAGAACAACGATCAACATAGCCAAAGCTACATACATACCTATGTATATGATTATGAACCATGAAAAAAACCAAAAATACAAAAAAAAAAGTTACAAAAGAAGAAAGAAAATTTTTTTGGAAGAAACAGTGTACAGAAAACTTTTGGAAAAAAAAGAAACAAAACATCCAGTAGAAATAAGTCGCGTATTCTATTTGTGTTTGAAATTGTGTATAAATAGAGTATGTAATGCAATGATGTTCAGCCCATACAACAATTGTTTGAAAAAAATTCATACACATTTGTTACGCTCTTTTAAAAACTCATTCATTCATCGTTGAGCAAGCGACGAAAACACATGCGTCGGATTATCGTCATTTTTTCAGGAATTTATTAAGCATTGTTGTTGGTTTTTGTTGAACAGAGCACAGTAAACACACACGATTCAATTACAATTGAACACACAAAAAACAAAGTAAAAAAAATAAAAGCTACACGTCTACGAAATGAGATGTGAACGGCATTTTATGATAAATGATGCTTTTCATAATATTCAATGCCTTTTATGCTACAAAATATTTAAGGCTGGAAATGAAAACGTTTTGAAAAGACATTTTTATTCATATCATTATGAAATTCAAAAAATAAATTGTAAAGAGAAGGAGGAGCTTCTTAATGAAAAGAAGAAAATTTATTTTTTCCAATTAAAGAAATGGCTTAATGGAATTGAAAACAATTCAGAAAATCAGAACCTAAAAAGTGGAATATCAAGCTTAGTAAGTTTAAATGTCGTCAGGCATGGAAGACCTTTTTCTGATGGGATCATCATTAAAGAAGTTCTTATAAAGATTTTTGAAAAGCTAAGCTACAGTACTGACTTCATTAAATCTATTCCTTTATCCCGATTTACTCTAGTTCGGCGCACTACACAAATAGAAACTTCTTTAGAACATTTTATTACTGAAAAATTGAAAAGTTGCGAATTCTTTTCAGTCTGTCTAGACGAAAGTACCGACATTAACGACGTTTGTGAACTTATAATTTGTATTCGTTGTGTAGATGCCAATTACAACGTTTTTGAATCAATGTTCACCCTTGAAAGTTTTTATGCAAACGTAACAGGCTAGTTATTGTTCGACATCGTTAGGGACAAACTATTTTCAATTGTAGACACAAACAAGATCTGACGATTTCTCTAGTTTTACCAAAACTTCTCTTATATATAACAAAGAAAATTATACTAAAAAACTTGATTATGTATCATTATTAGAAAACCTTTTTTTTAATTTTGAAGACCGATTTAACGATTTTGAATGTATACAGCCTTTGCTTGATGTATTCAAAAACCCTTTAAATTGTGACATAAGCAAGTTCGATTTACACATTCAATCAGAGATAATAATACTTAGATCTGAGGTAAAAGCTTTCGATAAAATTAATTCTCTTGAGTTTTGGAAAAATGTAGATGGTGCCTTATGTCCTCAGCTCAAACGAATGCATTTAAAATATTTATCATTTTTTTCCTCAACATACTTATGTGAACAAATTTTTTCAGACATGAAAAACATTTGCTCCAAGCAGCGCAATCGTATGACCTCGGTGAAATTAAAAAATATTTTGCTAATTCGTAATTGTCATGCAAGTATTAACACGGAAAGTTTAATTTAAAATCTTCAAAGCGATTTTAAAAATTGTAATAAAATTACGTTTTAATAATCAGCTACCGAAAATAATCATTATTGAATTTATTTTACAAAACAATACAATACAATACAATATTACATCAAAGCTATTCATTAAAAAACAATTTATTTGAAAAAACATTATAATGGTTACTGTCTCTGTTAAAAACACCTTTTTATTCATATCATTACGAAATTTGTTTTAGGTGTTTGCCAATACGTTTGCTGGGAGTTAGGGTTGCGAGAGCGAGCGCTAATACATCTCATTTTTATTTTTGATCATCTATGATGTAATGACGTTCAACGAAGCTACCTAATGCTGGGAACATAATTGGGACGAACGACGAATTTTTCGTTGCGAATATTCGTCGTTAAAAATAGAACACATGCATTCATATGAAAGTGAACACAGCACCGACGTCGACGAAATTCGTCGTACGTGACGAATTCTCTGATAGATTTATTTCTATTTCATATGCCGACGAACGACGAAGAAATCAGTACAGCGTTACCATGTTTTTTTTAGTTTTAAAATATATTAGTAAATAATGTTAATTTTTACTTTAATAAGTTCTTCTTTTTATGATATAGAGCATTTTAGTTAAATATACATAATTATTAATGATGAAATTTGTTTTTAATAGTTTTTTTTAATGTTTAATTTTATAAAGGAATTATTTTTTTTATACGGTAACACTATCGTTGTTATGTTTGTATGTATATAAAACCAAATTTGTAATAAAAAATACACACAATTTTTTGGATTATTATGACAGCAGTTGTTTGTACGTCCCAGTTGTGCGCAGTGTTGCCAGGTGTGGGGATTTCTGCCCAAATTGGGGATTTTAGCTGGTTTTTTGGGACAGATTATCGTGGGGAGGGATTTGGGGATTTTTCATTTTCAGTATATGTACCTGTTATCAATTTTGCTTTATGTTACGATTTTCTTTCAACAATATATTTACATACACATATGTTTAAGTATCTTGGCGTTTTTCTTCTCCATATTTCGATTATTTCAAGGCGATGGTATTGAGAATGTTGGTTTTTATAACAATTTGTTCAAAATTTTTAAAACCAGAATTTATTAAATTCGATAATGCCAAAATGGATGTACTAATTGACGATAAGGAAAGTAATTTGGTTGTTGCTGAAATTGATGTTGGCATAGAATGTTCAAAGGAATTAGAAGCAAAAGGAGTTCAAACAAATTTTTTTTAGATTATTTAACTGTACTAACAAAAAAAATGCTTAAAATATTCACTGAGAGTATGGAAAATATTGAATTATTTATAAATTTACAACTCGAAAGCATAGAAAAAAGAATAAATTTGATTCCGTGAATGGAATTTTAAAATATTCTATGGATTCAAAAGTTCCATTGAGCACATACGAATGCATTAAATTAAATAAAAGTATGTAATAAAATTAATAAAAAAAATTGTTTTTATGATGCTTAATATACATACATATCTTTATTGGGGACAAAATTGGGTATTTCCAGTTTTAAAATGGGGATTTTTGGGGACAACACTCTTTAATTTGGGGATATTAAGCAATATTTACCTGGATACACTGGTTGTGCGCCACACGACGAATTTACGCAACGAAGTTTTGCCAAAGAATTCGTCGTGCTAGACGAAATTCGGCGTTCGTCCCAATTGTGTTCTCAGCATAACAAGTAGTGAAAAAGCACTTGCATATTTCTCTGAGTATAAAGATTTACGAACTTTAGCGTGTACAAAATAAAGTTGAAACGAAATAAAATGAAATAGAAAATAAAATAAGAAAAAAAGAGAAACAAAATGAAGATGAAAAACTATATACAATAAAAAGAAAACTAAATGAAAACGAAACAATATGCAACAAATAAAATAACATATATGACATATCATCATTTCCATCGTAACCACATAATACCTATTAAAATAAAACAAAATATATAATATGTATAAATATGTACAATAAAAGTATATATAAAATAAACTAAAAACAACTACAACATAAGCTTCAAACGTTATTGTTTAAAGAACAACTGTGGAAAAAGTGCTTTAAAGACACCACATAAACATATGTATGTAAGTATATTGAAAAAGTTTAAGACAACAAGGAAATAATAA
Organism: Lypha dubia; assembly: GCA_947311025.1. NCBI lineage: Eukaryota > Metazoa > Arthropoda > Insecta > Diptera > Tachinidae > Lypha > Lypha dubia. The sequence goes on from OX371260.1 coordinate 76,097,434, forward strand.
AAACAAGAAAATGAAATTCAACGAACATCAAAGCAACGGAAGAAAGAAAGAATGGAACAACTAGTAGTTATCACAAACAACAACAACAATACAACTATAACATCAACATGCAGTACAGCGAAGACAACACAATAACGAGGGCCGAAGCAAAAAGAACCAAAAGTGAAATACATATAAGACAAATTTTCAAACAAAACATACATAAATTTTTATACAGAATAATAACATTACAAAATTAAAAAAAAATTTTCATACTTACAACTATAAAAAAAACTACAATACAAAATAAGCAACATAAAACAGACTTATGTAAATAATCTTAATTGTTAAGTTTTTAAAAGTGGCAACAACTACAATAAATTGCAATATATGTATGTATAATACCAGAAATAACAAAAGCTACAAAAATACAAAAAAAAATTAATTTTATTTATTTGTTGCGGGTTAGCAATATCTAGATATATATTCCGTTGGTAGCTATACCAATTCATCAGTAGCTGTTTTACCCTTTATGTTTAAAAAAATTCCAAAGCTCATATATTTATGCAAAAACTCACAAATATATTTTTGTGAATTACAAAGCATAAAAATAGCCTTTAAAAAATTTTTCTCAAACACACACAACAATAATATTCCATTATGAATGCGTTTACTTTTCTACACCTATACAATTAGACAACCGCTTGTTTCCCACAAATAAAATATAAAACATAAATACTTGAGTACATGCTCAAATAAATGTAAAAATTTTGTAACGGGGAGATTTGCTTTCCATTTTTGCCTTATAAAATACTTTTAATGGCAACCATCGGTTGTCTAATTGTATAGGTGTAGAAAAGTAAACGCATTCATAATGGAATATTATTGTTGTGTGTGTTTGAGAAAAATTTTTTAAATGCTATTTTTATGCTTTGTAATTCACAAAAATATACTAGTAAGTTTTTGTAAAAATATATGAGCTTTAAAACTTTTTAAACATAAAGGGTAAAACATCTACTGATGAATTGGTATAGCTACCAACGAAATATAGATCTAGATATTGCTAACCCGCAACAAATGTTTGATTATGCATATATGTAAAACATTATAATAACCTTATTATTTATAATAAATTTAACTTTTAAAAACTTAACTTTTTTAATTGAAAATAAAACTTATAAAAAAATATAAATATATACTTTAAATCAACTTACTGTAAATCAAATTATCTATATCCAGAAAAATTAATTAAATTATATAAAAAAAAATATATATATATAAACAAAAATATTGTACAAACATTTACTTAACACTTCTAAACATATAGATACAAATAAAGAAAACATTCGTTATTCATACTTAATACAAACAAGTTGTCTTTCTTTGAACGATTATACTTTTTAACCACGACACAATATACATAAATATTTGCATACACAAAATGAACAAGGCGATGACGACACAATTACAACAAGGTTGAAAAACTCCACCGATATATTTAAGAGAGCAGAATTCTAGCTTTTTGATAAAAAGCCTTATATCTTTAATTGAAGAAAATGAGTTCTATGTAACTCCAATTAAGCGCGGAAATATCAACGAAAAAAAATCTAGGTAGTGCAAGAAAGTAATTACCGAAAAATAGTTTCTGACTTTGACTCAAAAAACAAAAATTTTTTATACGTACCAATAAAAGAGTGCTAAAGGTTTTACCGTCGTAGTTAAAGGTATGACCTCTAGCGTGGATCCAGAAGAGGTTAAATCTGGCCTTGAAAATAGTGGCTTCAAAATTAGAAATGTTTCAATCGAAAAAATGTTCAAATCGAAATGTTTAGAGTCGAGCTACGGCCTGGTGGCTTGAAAATAAAAAAGAATGAATCCCACCTAATTTATAATTTAAAGTACTTGTTACACCAAAGAGTTACCGTTGAGCTTCCACATAAAAAAATTGGACCTCTTCAATGCCTGAACTGCCAAGAATTTGGCCACACCAAAACTTATTGCAAGTTACCTACAGTTTGCGTTGTATGTGATGAGCTACACAGTTCCGCGAACTGCGAGAAAAAAAGAGTGATCCCAAGGCGCAAAAATGTAGCAATTGCGGCGGAAATCACACTGCCAAATTTAGAGGTTGCCCTCTTTACTCGCTTTTTAAAAATTCGTCGAACAGAAAAACAAATGCTACTCCCGCTCATCCCAACACCCCTTTAATTTATCCACAGTTACCTCAACCGTTGTCTAGCCATAATCAATACTCAAAAGTTTTAAAGTTTTGCACAACTCTTACTCAGCAAAAACATAATAGTCAATTTTAATACGCTTATATTTTAAAAAGGAACCAGACTACGGCGCAAAAATGTGGGCGGTTTAGGTTAGGTTAGGAAGGGTAGTGTGAAGTACACATCCACACGGAGACCCAATTGGATTTATTGTGATTCCCTTCGTTTATAATTTACTGACTAATTAGTCCCCTTACTGTCCAAGAAGAAATAAAGAGCCGTTATCATCCATCATTCAGCCATTTAATTCCCATGATAAAGCCCCTGATATCCTCAAGTTTGCACTTCGCGATATCACTAATGCCCTAATGGAAACGTTTACTCAGCCATCTTTGCCTATGACGTTGCAGCCTTGGTCAATGACAGATGATATGCTCTATAGTTTCTGGCTCCTCTTCATCCCCACACATCCTACAGAAATCCGGAGTGCCATTTTTCCATATGCTGGTCCTCGCTCTAACCAAGCAATGGCCAGTCAAGGCGCCTACTAAGACTCTCAAAACCTTTCTATTCATACCCAGAAGAAGATCAGATTTACCTGAGTCTAGTTCTGTCCATATGGACCTCGAGACTACAATCTTCTCTATTCCTCCAGGAATGGTTAGTTCTGCTAATTAACCAATTACTGAGTTCCCTATAGTAGTGACCGATTGGAGGTTTAACCGACCTGTCACTAACTGCCACTTATAATGCTGACCCTATTCTTGCAAGCTCATCAGCAATTTCGTTTCCCTCAATATTGCAATGTCCTGGTACCCAACATAGCCTAACGCTAAATTTGTCCATAAGCAAGTTGAGAGATAGCCTACACTTGCTGACCAGCTTTGATTTGACACTATGCCCCTTCAAAGCTTTCAGCGCCGCCTGACTGCCAACGTAGTATGTTATCTATATGCCTTCAGTTACATGTTCTGCCACAAGTTCCGTAGCCCTGAGGATCGCTAGGATCTCAGCCTGAAATACACTACATTCGTTCGGTAGCCTAAAAGACCTACGAATGTCCGTTCCTAAAAAATAGACGCCAGCACCCGTGCCTATTTCCATTTTCGATCCATCTGTAAAGACCGCGAAGCCCTCGTACAGTCTATCAGATTTTACCCAAAGATCCCTATCTGGAATGACTAGTGAAGGCGTTCTAATAAAATTAGTCTCAACAACCTTAGAGTCCGTAAAACCAGGGGATATAGTCTCCCGTCTGCTAAAACTAATCTTTTTCAAGAGTGATGTATGATCTGTAAATTCTGGCCTTACAAAGCCCGCCTCCATAAGCCTGAGCAAACTCCTTGCCGCCGTTCTCAACACACATTCTTCAATGGGAAGCAGGTGAAGGCTGACGTCCAAGGTAGCCTGAGGGGTGCTCCTCTGGGCCCCAGTAATACCCAGCGAAGCACACCTCTGGACCTTAGCAAGCAGCTTCCTATGGCTTTCTTTCCCCAACTCCTCCCACCATACGACACATCCATAAGAAATCACCGGCCTGACAACCGATGTTTAAATCCAATTTACCACCTTCGGTTGCAGACTCCAGTTCCTCCCAATGGAATTCCTGCATATATAGTAGGCATTGAGCTCTTTCTTGAGCCTTTCTTGTATGTTTCTTTTCAAAGAAAGCTTGCTATCTAGGAAAACACCCAAGTATTTGGCCTCCTTTGCTAGTTTTACCTCCACCCCGCCAATCCTAGGTAGCAAAAAGCTATCTATTTTGTATCTCTTAGTGAAGAGATCCACGTCGTCAGCGTAGGCGACTATCTTCCGACCATTCCTCTCAAAACGTCTGAGAATAACGTTTACAGCTATCAGCCACAGAAGGGGAGATAATACTACCCTTTGCGGCGTCCCTCTTGTCATTAACCTCCTCAGGCTTTCTCACCCCATACTCAAGTTGATAATCCTGCTGCTGAGCATGACAACTATCCACTCCACCAGAAGGCTACTAACATTGAGTTCCTCCAGCGACTCCCTAATGGCATCTATCCTAATATTGTTAAAGGCTCCTTCAATGTCCAAGAATGCAGTCAAGATGTAATCCTTGTGTTGCAGTCCCAGTTCTATAAAATTAACAACATCATGAAGCGCACTCTCAACAGACCTTTGTTTACGATAGGCATGTTGAGCATCACTGATGATCCGCGCTTCTATTGTGTTCCTAAGATGTAAGTCGATCAGCCTCTCTAATGTTTTCAAACGAAAAGACGACAGGCTGCTCGGTCTAAAATCCTGCGGCATTGAGTGGCTTGCTTTACCAGCCTTGGGTATGAAGATTACCCTAACCTCTCTCCAGCCTTTGCGTATAACCCTCCTACTCAAACATATCCTGAAGATATTCACCAGGGACAACAGTACGTGTTCTGAGGCATTCTGCAACATGGCGGGAAAAATACCGTCAGGGCCTGGTGATTTATATGGCTCAAAGGCCCACGCTGTTTTCTCCAATGTCACCATGTCGTCCATTATCTCCCTTGATTGCGCTAACGATAAGGGTTTGAAAGTATCCCCTATCGTTGCCCCTCTTGCTACTTCCACACAGCCGGGAAAGTGAGAGTCCATAAGCATAGAAAGAGTCTCAGAGCTGGATTTCGTCCATAAGCCATCACATCTCTGAATATTTCCAGGTGACCTAGGGTCCTTAGACGGTACTCGCCGAAACCTAGATAGCTCATTTACAGAATCAATAGCCTCACAGTAATACCTCCATGAGGCTCTTTTCGCCATTTTGAGCTCCCCCTTGTACCCATTGTACAGCACTTTATAACTGTCCCAATCCTCTACTCTGCCTGTAAGTTTTGCCCTATTGAGCTACTTTCTTACTGCAGACCGTAGATCTCTAAGATCACTTGTTCACCATGATGGCTGTGTCCTTTTTCCTGGGAAAACTAATGGACAGGATAGCTCAAAACTTTCTCTAAATATGTTGGTGAAATAATCCACCTCCTCTTCCACCCCTCTTTTTGAATCAATTCCCAGAGGAGCGTCCTTTACTTTACTATCTACAACGGCCCTGAAGGTATCGCAGTTTGTCTTTCTCGGAATCCTATATGGGTCACGCCTTGATCCTGCAAAGTTAAGACTGAAGGATATCCTACTGTGATCTGAAAAAGAACAGTCCGTGTCAACCCTCCAGTTCTCTACAAGATTCCTATTCCTGTTGGCTAGTTTTAAGTCTATAACCTCCGCCCTATCCCTATTCCTGAACGTTGGCGTATTGCCCCTATTACAGATAGACATATTACAAGAAGTTATAAAATCAAATAGTAACTCACCCCTTTTGTTTATGTTGCTGCTTTCCCACTGACTATGGTGTGCGTTTGCATCACACCCGAGTATCACCTTCGCGTACTCCGTCAGCTTCAGCACACCATTCCTTGGAGGATCCACAGCCTCATAGGGCAATTAGACAGCAGCAAGCACAAATTCCTGTTGCCCCTGGCAACACCTGAAACGACCGTGAGCTCTCCTTGGCTGAAAAAATTAAATAGTACTAAATTTAGTTCTTTCCTTGCTAAAATGCAAGTCCTAACCTTGTCCCCCGTGCCCAGGACATACAAAGAGTAGCCCGTGACTCCCAGTCCACAAACCCTATTTTTATTTATCCAGGGTTCCTGGATAAGAGCCACGTCTATCTGCGATCTGTTGAGGTATGCTGTCAACTCGGCTGAGGCTGCCATACCATGATGCAGGTTTATCTGCACCACTAGCAGCATCCCTGAGATCATCAGATTTCGGAAATCTGAATCTGACAGTCCCCAAGCCGAACCTAACAACACCCCCCAACACCCGCAGTCTGTTGAGAGACTCCTCGTCAACGGAAAACCGAAGATCTTTTCCAGCATTCCCCTTACACTCCAGCGAGGCCAAAGGCTTCAGTGGTTGGACCTTAGGGAAACGTTCCCAGTACTGACAGCACGGTCTCCATCGATCTTATTGGTTGTGGAAACCATGCTGTCACCACTGTCCTACGTGGTAGAACAGAAGCTAGAAGTTCCGGTTCCGGCCGAAGGTCGCCACACCTGTCAACCACGGTTTTAAGAATGTTTTCCTATTACCGCAGTTCACAAGCTGGACCCCCTTCCGCCAGTCTGCGCCATGGAACCTTAATTCCTCCTCCTTTCCTACACCGGCCTTGCCGATTTCGTCCAAGAGCCTGCCTTCAACTAACTGCCACATATCCGGGCAGATCTTCAAATCCTGATCGTTCCGTTCTATGACAGCCACCTGTAGGTCTGCTTCTTGGCTCAAGGACTTTTTCGGCCTCTTCGAAGTAGAGGGCAGCTCCTCCCCAGATCGTGCTCTTTTTTATGCCTCTTTCCTCGCATCAGCAGTAGCACCACCTGAAGCGCTGTCCTTCACATTCTGGGAGTCTAGAGGTGCCCCGCCAGCCCCGACAGTCGAAGATTTGACCGCCCTGGTGGACGAAGCCCCACTAGTTACCCTAGCCTCAACTCTATATTTGGAGATGGTAGTGCGCTCACATACTTTCGAGATGCATACAGAGCTGCATACAGAGCTTTGTCAGCCTCCACAACCCTCACCAAAGGAAATGGTCTCCCCAGGAGAACACTGAAAGGACCATAAATTCTTTCGAATTTGTTCACGTCCTGTTTGTGCTTCCTGATGAGATGTTTTTCCTTGGCCGTGAACAGCATAGGGTCCCCTTGGCCATCTTCTCCAGATATTCAAGAGATCTTCTAGTGCCCCTCATGGCCTTCTCCTTCTTTGACAGATCCCCTGATGCCTAAGGCAATGACAGTCACCAAGGCATGCACTTAAACCACCACATCACGACAAGATAGCTATCCAGGTGGGGATGTGGGCGTGTGGTGTTGGCTGAAGAGATTAGCGCGTTGACTACTAAGCTAACAATGACCTGGGGCCTGGGCTCAAACCCTGGCCAGAGTACGTCAATCAACATAATTAATTTCTCTAATGTACATTAGTGAGACATTGTATTAATTGTTGTTGGATTTTTTAAGTGATGAAGGCATAGCACTAAAAAAACGATTCCGACAGCGATTGATGCTGTTCCAAGCTAATGTACACAACATCGCCCTCCTTTGTCGGTTAGCATAAACATCGGCGAAGTAAAACAATTAATAAAATGCCTGCTAATATAGCTTAACAAAGTTAATGCGTCTACTTAACACTGGAGGCGCCGCAACACTGCTATAAAATTAACATAACTCGCAAAGCAGAGATGTAAAAGAGTTAAGTCGTCTAAATTTTCAACATCTATCTTCTCTACCCTATCCCTCTCCCTGAGTTCCGGCACAATGCATAGCATATGTAGGGGTCATCCCGTAATTTTAGTCGTATTTAAGCCTCAATTTTACATGTAATCTCAACATGTCCTGTATGATGCAGGAATTGTTGAAAATGTCTACCTTGTTGCAGGCTGTACTAAACAAACCATGAACTTAAAAATCTGTTTTTGGAACGCAAACGGCATCTGTCAACAGCAAAATGAAATAGAATATTTTCTTCTGGATAATCAAATCGATGTAATGCTTATCTCAGAAACTCATTTGACGTCTCGAAGCTATTTCAGAATTAGTGGATACAATTTTTACAACACAAAGGATCCTCGAGGTAGAGCTTGTGGTGGCTCGGGAATTCTAATAAAAACGCGAATAAAACACTACCTGTTAAATGGCCTTTGTGAAGGATATTTTCAAGCAACGAACATCTGCATTGAAATTTACTATCAAAAACTTGTAATATCATCTGTCTATTCGCCCCCCAGATTGTCAATTGCCGAGACTCAATATACGGTATTTTATAAATCACTGGGCCGCCGTTTTCTGCAGCTGGCTGCTACAATGCTAAACATACTTCTTGGGACTCACGTCTTATCACTTCTAGGGGTCGAGTTTTGTTTAATTCAGTTCTTAAAATGGGTTTGAACGTAGTGTCAAGGGGTCAATGAGCACTCATGTATTTTTTGTATTTCAACATATTAATACGTGCAGATGTTGTTGGTAAGTCACATGTAGGTGATGCAGTTGTATGCGAGTATATAGTGACAATTGTAGGCGAGTGGTCTGAAGATAAATCCAAAGATGATTCAACTGCAATCATTACGCTGGGCACAACTGTCACGATTCCAAAGTCGATAACATCAGGAATTTTTTGTCGATCTGTTGGCCAATATGTTGGCTGACCACTTGAAACTACATTAAACCCCATTTTAGGAGTTTTCCAAGGCAGCATCTTTGGTCCCTAACTTTATTTAACATATGCCTCTGACTTACCGTTAAGCAATAACATTTACTGATGATACAGCTTTTCTAACCGTCCATGAAAATCCAGTAGAAGCTTCCTGCAACTTACAAGGCTACATTGAAATATCATGTACAACACTCACAACATAAAGAATAAATCTGTCCTTGTTGCTAACAAAAGCGAATTATATGTTGAATCCGCTGGTGACATCGATTTAAAAATTTTCAGTGGAAAAGAAAAGAAGAACGTTACGGTAAAAAACGTTAAATACGTGCCTATTTTGTGTGCAAATCTTTTGTCAGTAAGCCAAATGACTAAAGACGGGAAAAAAATTATTTTTGAAGGGAAAACCTGCTGAATTTTTGATAAAAAAAATTTACTTTTTACTTCTGCAACAGTTTTTAATGATTTGTACCGTATCGACAGTGGGCACAGGCAAAAGAAAAGAAAGTTTTTCTTTCAAAAACAAATATTGATTTGTGGCATCGAAAATTTAAATGAAGTAAGTACATCTTCATTTGGTATAGATTTTGATAAAAAAAAACTTGAATAGACCGTGTGTAGTGTTCATCAAAGGTAAACAGACCAGAAAACCAATTAGAAGATGGTACAAGATCCACAAAATTATTAGAGCTGGTACATTCCGATGTTCTTGGACCATTTAACGTGAATTCTTTTGCTGGTGCTCGATTCATACTTACCTTCGTTGACGATTTTTCCTGAAAATTGTTTGTGTACCCAATTAAAAGAAAATCCGATGTGTTAAAGTTTCAACAATTTAAAAAAGATGAATGAAAACCAATGTGCAGCAAAAATAAAAGTCTTAAGCAGGGCTGCCAGTAATATTTTCGGAAAAATCGTCAAGTTTTGGAAATAAAATCGTCAAAATTGTCAATATATAAAAAAAAAATACGTGAAAAAATCGTCACACAATAATCTTCTGTTTTTTACAGCAACCAATAGTATTTTATATAAATAAAACAATCTTTCATTTAAAAATTAACAATTCAGCGAATTTAAAAAAAAACAAAAACTGTAAACACAAAATAATGGAAAAATCAACAATATCCTAAACATTTTTCGTTAAATTCAAAGCAAAATTTGAACAGATTTTGTGTCGTAACAGTTAATATATTTTCAAAATAAACGATAATTTTCTATTTGATATGTTTTATATTTTAATTTAAAACAGAAATATTAATAGAATATACTATTATATAGTTTTTCATAAACTTGCAATTCATGTATAGTCGAACTAATTTTTTTTTTATATCATTGTAGTGTGTTTGACTAACCACTACTGCATGCCGTCTGCATGCAGCAAGTGAAACATAACACTCTTGTTATTGTTTAAATATTTGTCCATGCTATGACTGCATGATCAGCGTATACAGAATGTATTATGCTGATCATGCATATTCCCACACATACCCGTTGTGTGTATTAGTATTAAAATATAGAATGTTTAAGCTAGACTTAAGATACTAAATAATAATTTGTACAGTTAAGAAATGTAAATCAAAGCGGCTGTTCAATCAATAAATAAATAATAAACTATTGGAAATCAAATAATTCAACTAAAGACTTCAACATTTATTACATTGAATATATTAATGAACCTTGATTAAGGATAATATAAATAATTAAAACATTTATATAACATGGCGATCCTGCCAGCTTGTGTGTAAAATGGTTTGACAGCAGCAGTTCTACAAAATGTATCAAACAGTTTTATTGAGTTTTATATTAAAGAGACTTTAAAAAGTTAATAGGTATCAATAAAATAATATAAAATAACATTCCATAAAATGATAATAAAATAAAAAAAAAGAAGATGAAAGTACATAAAATTAAATAGTACCTAAAATCTCTCTGAAATCATGAGTCAAGTTTCTAGTAACAATTGTGAAAATAAACCGCCACAAACACGACCATGCCCCACATCCAAATATAGTCCACCAAATGAAGGCACAGACACTACAAATGAATTGTGTTCACTTCAGTGTAAATCGTTTTTGATAATGCAACAGCATCAAGAGCAACATAGTTATTGTTGTGTTAAGTGGAAACGCTATAATATATATATGAAACACCCTGTTATTAATAACTACTATTGAAATAACATGTATACTTATAATGTCATCAATAAATCACTTTGTTATCAGATACAGAACATACAACATGGTGTCAGGTGAAAAGAGAAACTGAAAATTGGATGAAGAAAAGATAAAAAACCAAAAGCTACAAACATTTAATGTTAAAAATACAGAAATACAAAAAATAAAATTAAATTAAAAAACAAAAAGATTAAATGACTGAAAGTAAAGAGAATAGTGAGAAATATCCAAAGGAACTCGAAATGTCTACACAGCAAGTATTGTCGGTAGCAACAACAATTCCGCAACTTAACCTCAAAGAAGGAAACATGTGCGTTGCTTGGAAATCGTGGAAAAATCAATTTAAAATTTTCATGCGAGCATCAAATTTGGAACAACAACCGGACCAGCGTAAGGTCGCGTTACTTCTACACCACCTTGGGCCATATTGCCAACTTATATTTAATTCATTTGATCTGGATATGGATACTGTGAAATATGAGACATTGTTTCAAAAGTTAGATGCCTATTTTATACCAAAAGCAAATAAGCCAATGGATCGTCATAATTTTTTTTCACGCAAAAGAGCTCACAATGAATCCCTTGAGGAATATATCACAGTTTTAAAAAATCTCAGCTTAGCATGTGACTTTGGTGATCTACGTGAAGGTTTGGTAAAAGACATTTTCATTTGCGGCCTGTTACCAAAGTTTTCGCATATAAAAGAACGTCTGTTGACTGAAGGAGAAATTACCTTAGATAGAGCTATAAGTTTAGCTACAAGTATTAACTCTGCAAAAGAAAATGCGAGTAAACTACAAGAAGAAAATAACTTTATTGCAGTTGTAAATAAAACAAAAAACAATGTTAACAATTATAGAGGAAAATCCTCGTATCAGTTTACGTCACCATCGCATTGTGGCCGATGTGGGCAAATGCATAAGAAGAAGTGCCCAGCGGAGACACTTAAGTGCCACATATGTAATAGAAAAGGTCATTTCGCAACTATGTGCTTTTTTAAATCATCGGAGCAACAGCAGTCAAGGAAGTTTGTAAGGCAATTACGAGAAGAAGAAGAAGACGTTGATGATGGTGAAGAAAATCCTCAGGACCTTTTTATTGGTACATTAAAATACCCTAATGATCATTTGTCAAAACATATATGGAGCGTAAAGGTATTTATAAACAACGCAATAATAACTCTTCAGGTTGATACTGGTGCGCAAGCAAATATATTGTCAAAGGAGACGTCTAAATTATTAAATTTAAATAAGATTTTGCAATTTACCAATACAAATATTTTAACTTTTAGTGGCGAAAGGCTTCCATTATTAGGTAAAGTAGATTTAACTTTTTCTTTTAATGAAAATAATTATACAAGCAAATTTTTTGTATTAGATATGAATTGTAATAACATAATCGGGCTAGATTTAGCAGTAAAAATGAATTTAATTAAAAATGTTAATGTATTGACTTCAAATAAATTAACTGAAAAGTACTCTAACGTATTCATTGGACTGGGACTTATAAAAACAGAATGTAGTTTTAAAATAAGGCATGATATTTCTCCTGTTGTAGATGCGGCAAGAAGAATTCCATTCAGCCTTCATAAACGTTTAAAGGATGAGTTGGACAGGATGATTAAATTGAATGTAATCACTCCGGTTATAGAATCAACTGAATGGGTGAGCTCCATAGTAGTAGTTACAAAACCCAATGGCCAGTTGAGAATTTGTTTAGATCCTAGAAATTTAAATAAAGCAATTTTGCGTCCACATTACCCCTTTCCAAGTATAGATGATTGCAAAGCTAAGTTGGCAGGTTCCAAATATTACAGTACCCTCGATGCAAACAGTGGATTTTGGATGATTCCACTAGACGATAATTCATCTAAATTGTGCACTTTTAATACTCCTTTTGGTAGGTACAGATTTCTACGCCTTCCCTTTGGCATAAATGCTGCACCGGAAATATTTCATTCGAAAATAGTAGAACTTTTCGGTGATATTGAAGGGCTAATTATTTATATTGATGATTTCTTAATACATGCAAAGACAATTGCCGAACATAATAATATCCTCGAAAGGGTACTTCAAAGAGCGGAAGAAGTTGGTTTTAAGTTTAATAGAAATAAGTGTAAGTTTCTGCAAAGTGAAATTAAATTTCTTGGTCACATTTTTAGTCAAGACGGGGTCAAACCGGACGATGGTAGAATAAAGGCAATCTTAGATATGCCAAGCCCTAGGAATGTAACAGAGTTACAAAGATTTCTAGGAGTCATAAATTATTTGGGAAGCTTTATTCAGAATCTGTCATCTAAGAACAAACATCTTAGAGAGTTATTACAAAAAGATATTATTTGGAACTGGGATAAGATACATGATGATGAGTTCAGGAACTTAAAACATGAAATTACCAGAAATCCTGTTCTAACATATTATAATCCTAATAAACAATTAGTTTTGACAGTAGATGCTTCAAAATTTGCAGTTGTGGCCGCCATTTTACATGATAGGCAACCCATAGCATATGCATCGGCATCACTTACAGCTGCTCAAGAAAATTATGCTCAAATTGAGAAAGAGCTTTTTGCAATCCTTTTTGGATGCACAAAATTCCACCAATATATATATATGGCGCAAGAGTATTAGTAGAAACAGACCATAAACCTTTGGTTTCTTTATTTAGTAAACCATTACATAAAATTCCTGCAAGACTTCAACGTTTCATGTTACGTCTCCAAAGTTATGATCTCACAGTAATATATAAACCTGGGAAATATTTATATATAGCGGATACATTATCAAGATGCCCGGTAGAAACCAACACACTTATTAATACTCATAATGATACAATACTTCATTGTAATCTTTTAAAATCTCATTTAGAAATACCATTTTTTAATATTAATGATATTAAAGAGCATATGAATCAGGATCATGTTTTCCAGAAAATTAAATTTTATATACAAAACGGATGGCCAAATTATAAAAGTAAAATACTAAAAGAAGTAATGCCCTACTATAAAATAAAGGATGAAATGCATATTATTGATGACATCATCCTAAAAAATAATCAAATTTTGATTCCACACAGTCTGCGTAATTTAATATTAAAAAGTATTCATGAGGGGCATATGGGAATACAAAGATGCCAAAGCCTGGCGCGGCAATCAGTGTATTGGCCAAACATTTACACTGACATATTCAATTTAATATCTAACTGTGAAACTTGTATGAAATATAGAAATTCAAAATCTAAACAGGATATTCAAACTCACGAAATTTATAATATACCTTGGTTAAAAGTGGGTTGTGATTTATTTGAATTCAATAAACAACAATACATACTAGTTGTTGATTATTTTTCCAAATATATTGAAATTGATTTATTGAACTCAGGATACTCAAGTGCTCAAGTCATTCTAAAATTAAAGTCTATGTTTGCTAGACATGGTATTCCAAATATATTAATATCTGACGATGGCCCACCATATAGTTCTAACGAATTTAAAAAATTTTGTAAAAATTGGGGAATTAATCACAAGACTTCAAGTCCTTATATGGCTAGATCTAATGGTCTTGCAGAGCGTTCGGTGCAAACTATTAAAAAACTTTTGTATAAATGTCTTGATAGTGGTGAGGACCCATACGTTGCATTGTTACACTATCGCACTACGCCTAAAGGAAATCTACCAAGTCCGTCCGAATTATTAATGTGCCGGAAACAGAATACTAAACTTCCAAATCTTACTTTAAACTTGAAATCAAAATTAAATGATATTAATGAATATGAAAAACAAATAAACGATAACACCAAGAAATCATCAGAGTACTACAATCGTCACACAAAAAATCAAAAATCCACTGAGCAGGGTGATAAAGTAATGTTTAAAAGGAGCCCTACATCTTATTGGTTTCCAGGAGTAATAGTGGAACGTTGTCAAGAGCCAAGATCATTTATAATCAAGGATAGTGATGGTTCAATGTATAGGAGAAATGAAGAACACATAATAAAAAGAACTGAAAACTTAAGAAATACTGAAAATAAATCTGACATACAAAGTACTGAACCTTATGAAAACGTGACAGGGAGGAATGAAGAACACATAACAAAAAGAACTGAAAACTTAAGAAATACTGAAAATAAGACTGATATACAAATGACTGAACCTGATGAAAACGTGGCAGGGAATACTGAGAATACTTCTAATAGTTCTTATGTCACGCGCCATGGTAGGAAAGTGATTCCTCCTTCTAGATTTAAGGAATATAATACTTAAATAATTTATTATAATTATTATATTATGTTATTATTAATAATTTATTTCAAAAGAACATGTTTAATCATTTATATGCATGTATCTTATAAGAATAACATTATAAGCAAAGGGAGATGTTGTGTTAAGTGGAAACTCTATAATATATATATGAAACACCCTGTTATTAATAACTACTATTGAAATAACATGTATACTTATAATGTCATCAATAAATCACTTTGTTATCAGATACAGAGCATACAACAGTTATAATAACCCCTAGGAAAATCATAATTTAATGACCATTTCATGATTTTCTTAGTGAAGAATGTTTGTCCACAATAAAGCGTACAAACATTCAAATATACTAACACTTGAAACACTTGAAATTAGTTCTCATATACAAATATACAAACATATAAACGAGACTTATTTTCTTTACACTTCTTTGTCGAAATGCATTTTTGTCCACAACAATTGTGCACAAACATGCATATTTAAATATAAAGACACTTCAACTTTATTGCCCCATATTTTATTGCCGTATAAAATATGATTTTTATAAGAAACCCAAATTCAATAAATATACTTACGTGTACTTGAAATTGGTTTTCATTACACTTCTCTATTGAAATGCATTTTTGTCCACAACAATTGTGCACAAACATAAAGGCACTTTAACTCTATTGCCCTATATTTTATTACAGTTGAAGTATGATTTTCCCAAGAACTCCAAAACCAATAAACCCTGAGTAGATCAATAAATTAATAAGCATTTTCTTTGTTGGACATTTTAACTTCGAATTTTTAGTTTTTAACTCAGTCTTAAGATAGATTCCAAATAAAAGCGAAAGCAGAAAAGAAATAAAATTTGTTTTTTTTTATTTTGAAATTTTCTCTACGCAAAAGTGGCGCAGTCGGTAGGATACCACAAAAAGGATTTTCTTAAAAGATGAAAAGTTCCTTTTTTTATTTTAATAAATTGAGTGGTATTCCGTGTAAAATTTAACAAAGAAGTTGAATAACTGATCTTGATTCAACAAAGAAGTTGGACAAGTGAATTTCCGTGTAAAATTCAACAAAGAAGTTGAATAACTGATCTTGATTCAACAAAGAAGTTGGACAAGTGAACTTCCGTATAAAATTCAATAAAGAAGTTGAATAACTGAACTTGATTCAACAAAGAAGTTGAACAAGTGAACTTCCGTGTAAAATTCAACAAAGAAGTTGAATAAAGTGAACTCAATTCAACAAAAAAGTTGAACTAGTAAAATCTTGCAAAATTCAACGAGAAACTAAAGTGATGTGCAAATGATTTAATATTTCCCAAAACTTTTAAATACTTTTTTACATAAGAAAATATTTTTTTTTAATAAAAAAAAAAAGAAAAAAAAGGACACAAATTAACAATTGCAAAAATAAGAGTGATCAAGATAATCAATAATCACACCAATAATAACTCACTTAATCTTCAAAAAAATTTTGAACATAAAAATTTACAAAAGAAAATATACTACAAGAGACAGAAATCAACAATTACAAAAAGAGGCCGATCAAAATAATCACACAAATAAATATCAACAAAAGGACGAATTTCTTATTCAACACTTGAGAAGCAAACTATATCAAGAAGACTTTCATCCACATCTACAAGGACATCCAACTAAAATTAGACGTAAGAATATAAAAATTTTTTTTTCCCCTCTTATCATTCATTTGTTTTAATTACAAAAATAAAATAAATATAGACATACATATATTCAAATATAATTATTAAGAAATGGCTAACCTGTTATGTTTTAAATTAAAACATTTATTTTTATTATTTATTTTTATTATTTATTTTTATTAATCACATGTTATGTTTAAAATGTTACTTAGCCTTCACAGGGACCCGCTTTTTAAGGCTGGTGTTTGATCAGGTTTTTGTTTACAAAAATATATTAAGCCTTCACAGGGACCCGCTTTTTAAGGCTGGTGTTTGATCAGGTTTTTGTTATGTGTGTTATGTGTTAAGAATTGACTCGACTGACTAGACTTGACTAGGATATACTGACTACACTGACTAGATTGCAGTTGACTCCACTGACTACAGTTGACTAGACTGACTAGGATCGACTGACTGGGCTGACTCCACTGACTAGATTGCAGGTCCATACCAAATCACCCTCCGCTTTTATACCCAATTTCGCTGTCTGATTGAACGATGCTGCTGACGTTCGCTGCCGCCGGCGTGGTTATTGTTAAGTGTGATAGTATGCAAATTCAGCATATTCTGTAGGAAAGTTACTGACATATGCATGTATGCAGCGGTATTGCATCGTCAGCATATATCTGTAGGAAAATTACTGGTAATTACTTCAGTAATGCATACAGCGGTATTTTGCTGTTGTTGGTATTTTTGTTGTTGAGGGAAAATAACTCAACGTCAGTATGTGTGTGCAGCGTATGTTCTGCTGTCGCTGATACTTCTGTTGGTTAGGGGAAAATGACTCATAACATCCCTCCCCCCTTACGGACAAGAAACATCCGGCTTAGGATGTTTCGTAGCCATCCTTCTGGAATCAAGTCAAAATAGATGTGTGTATGCATCCGACTACCTTGGCGATACAGCTTTGGCAGCTCTCGGAGTAATATGTAATTATCTCCCGAGCCTCGATTGCCTGAAGGTCCGCAGTTTACCATTAGTTGGTGGCTGCTGAGTGTCTGTCGACTTGGTACGTTTGCTGCGTCTCCAAGGAAAAAATATGATATTGTTGGTGAAATGTCGAGGTTGTTACTGACGTTGGGGTGATTTCCCATTTTCTAACGGAACTGCGTTTTCCGTCCATGTATGCGTTGTGGTATCGTATATGCGGTTGCGTAAGGTTGATAGATATAGGCTGCTGTTGATGATTGTTGGGTTCTTCATTGTTAACGGGATGATGATTGTTGGTTGTTTTTTTTAAAACGCTGGTTAATATTTTTAATCTTATAAATAACAATTTCTTCTTATGTATACTTATATAAAATTTTCTTTTCTTACAATTTTTCCTTATTACTATTATTTCTTATTATTATTATATTGAATATTTTGGATTTGTTATACTCAACCAGTTACAGGATTTTATTATTATGATTTAAAAAAAAAATTTCTTACATATATTTGCTTATTGCGTTTTTTAATTCTACTTATTTTGATCAAAAATTTAAAATATTTGTTATTTGTTTCTAAGTTTTATAAGTTAAGTTTGTATCATTATTTGGTTGGTTTTTTATTTTTGTATATTTTTCTCTCAATTACTTATTACTAGTTGAGAAGAGTTGTGTTAAAAATATAATTCCTATAATTTTCAACTTTAAATTGTATGTATGCCTAAAATAAATCATATTTTGTTTAACATTTTTCATAAATTTAATATAAATTCAATTTTTCGTAATCTGCTTTTACGATTGTACATAGGTATTTTATTTTCTCTATTAAAAAAAAATTTCGGCCTTAATACCAGTCTTGACTGTTAATTTACAGGACATTTACCGGTATTTAAAAAAGTTATTAACCTTATTTTTATGTGGCAGTTTTCTCTTCAAAAAGGAATTAAGTAAGATTTTTTCTTAACAATGTAAGTACTAAATAATAGAAAATAAGATCTTCTGCCTACAGATAGAGAAAAGAATGTTAGTGTAATCTTTTTCGATTCAAGTTATTTTCAAAATTATATGAATTTTCTATAAGTGTATTGTGTATGAGTATGACCTTAATTTTTACTTAATATTAAATTGTATGTATGTGTGACAAATTCTTTGGTTGATAAAATTTTTAACATTGGCTTTATCTTTTGTCTTAACCTTGAAATAACTTTTACACGAAATTGAAAATTTTTTAAAAACATTTTAAAACGTTGCAAAAATGAGTAGGAAAAAATTTACAAAATTTCAACTGATTAAAGCACTTTTTTATTAAAAAGTGAGTTCAGTTGTATTTGTTAGTATTTTGTTAGTGAAAGAAATTTAATACTTTTGTTGTTTCTGTTGATCTGAAAGAAAAATTATACATACGCGTATAATTATTTTCAAATCAACAACAAACAGAAAAAAAAATTGAAAAGTTTTTTTTTTTTGTTACTGTTTGCATATCCATATGCACACATATACGTACATATACATATGCACATACGTACATTAAACTATGCAGTTTGATTTAGTTGTCATTGGCCGTGAAATTGTCTGGCAAAATTTTGCCGTGGAATCATGTTTCATAACCAAGTACTCATGCCAAAAAAAAAAAAAAAACGTATATAACCCAGTTGGAAATTTTTGGAATTTAATTTGAGTTCAATTCTTTGTTTCAAATTTATAAATTAAACCTAAACTTAATTGATTTCGTTAACCGTTGTCATTGTTGATGCATAAATGGCCGACAATTTTCGTCACTAAACATAATTGTGAACAGTTTTGCATTTCAAGTTTTATGCAATACGTATAACAATTTTGTATTTATTGCGCCATGACTCAATCATAACTTAGTAAGAACTATTTGGTTCAATAATTTAGCGATTATCGCTATAAATGTGTATGTATATTTTTACTATACATATGTTATATCTTTTTAATTTTTTAACTCAATTGGATGTCTATGCCAATTGGGTCGCTTTTTGTTCATGTGTTGCAGTTCTAGTGTATTTCATACAATAATTTTGTAGAACATTAAAACTGCACTAATGCACAAATTATAAAATTAAATTTCATCGTGCAGTCTTGAAAACGGCATGGAACGGTACGGTTGCCGTAAAAATAAAAAAAAATTTTAAACAAGATAATACAAAACAAAGAATTGGTGAATTTTTCCAAACAAAAACAAAATCATTCATACTTTTTTTTTTCAATTTATCGTGTTTATATTTTATGTGAAACATTTCAATTTTACTATGAGTAACAACAAAGAGAAAAAAAAAACAAAAAGATAATACAGATCAAAACAAATTTACTAAATTAATTTGATTTAAAATCCAACCAATGAGCAACAAAATTCAAAAAAAAAATTCATTTTGTATTTAAGTACCAAATACTTTTGTTTTGGTGAAAAAACTACTATAAAGAATAAATAAATGCAAATTTATTTAATGGATAACAAATCAAAAATCAAATACACTTAATGCGCCACATTCATCCAACAGCTTAAGCAATGACAATTTATTAAAAAAAAAACGTGATTTCATACAAATGTCGTTTGACAAACAAACCTCCTTCCTTTATTAATCAAAAACATTTTCTATGGATAAACACTTTTTTTAAAAAAAAAATTTTTAAAAATATTGTAGACTGAAATTGAGCTTTTTTTTTTTTAAAACAGGTCAAGTTTTGAGGGACTACAACTCTCTGTTTTCCACATACTAAAAATCACCTGCATAACCTGTATAATCAATGAAAATGCCAAAGAAATAGTAAAAAGTTTGATCTTTTAAAATGGCATTGACTGTTTGTTGTTCGAAATCTACATTTTAAGAAACAAGTCTTTTTAGGTATACACAAAGGTTAGACATACATACATACTAATCATTTTACCTTAATACATGCATACACTATTTAATAACTTTAATTGCCTGTTTTTAATGACAAGAACTTGCAGCAGCAATCACTGTCTTCAAGTAAATTAACTGTGATTGTAATCGCAACTTGTACGGGAGGTTACACCACCAATTCGATGCAACAAAAGACAGATTTTAGAAGATGTTTATAATGTTCAATCTGAAATTTATTCCATTTCTAAAACACGACTGAATTACAGCTTAATAAATATCTAGACTACAGCGTAGTTAAAGTATACATGTACATATGTATGTATGTGCACTTAATCTTCAATTCATTAATGATTTGTTTGCAAAAACAAACAAGTTTGAAAAAGTAAAATTTAAAATTTACTCTTTAGTTTCATTTTTGAAGAATATTTTTTAAAAACTTTCATTGCTCGCAAAATTTCCAGAATTTAAATATTATTAAAAAAAATTTTTATACGTCTCTTATTTATTCTTATTTTAATACGTTTTCGTAAATCTGTTGCGGCATCTAACTAATCTGTCTGCTTAATTTTATTTTTAGAATAGTATCCGTTGGCCGATTAGAAGGTGATACCGTGTAAGTAGCGTTCCATCCTTTCTTTAACCTTTCCCTTTTACTAATTATTTTGCTTCTTTCAGATCCTTTGACGTCAACCTATAAAAGTAATAGGAAATTACAAACGAGGGATAAATAATAAAAAAATTTCCTACGGCATGTTAAGTTCCGTTATTCCTTAATTTAGACCTGTATAAATATGTATTTCTTTTTCTATTTCAGCCATTGAAGACCCTAAATATTCAGCATCGATACCGTCGATATTGCGGTGAGTTTTTCCTTCTACTCTTTTTCCAATTCATTTCCGTCATAATGTTGGTTTTTAGACGTCTTATTCTTTCCTCCTGTTTTGCCAATGACAATGTGTGTTGTTGTGTTCCTCCATACTGCGTGTAGTGGTTGAATTTTGAAAATCTCGACTGTATTTCCTTCCTCCATGGGATATCTTTCTCGGTTGCGTTCAGTATGGGTACTGCTGAGCCTCCATTTTTAATGTTGACCACAGTATTTCCAACATAAACTCCAGGGGAAATCTCCTGTTTTTGAACAACCACAGTTTTATCTCTCGAAATGATATTAACCGGCACTTTAGTAACTGCTCCCGTATCTACAAGTAAGACCAATCTTCGCTCCCTAGCTCCTTGGCAGGGTAGCGTCATAAAAACTGTGTCCACATTGCTCGGTGATTCAGTACTATTATTTATATTTGGCATTATCTCTTCACTTTGTTTCTCTTCATATTTATATTTTAATACTTTGCCTTTTTCTGCTTTCACTTCCAAAGTTTGCCCGTTCTCTTGATTTGCCTGTTTATGCACAACCACGGTTTTATCTCTTGATATGATATTAACCGGCACTTTAGTAACTGTTCCCGTATCTACAAGTAAGACCAATTTTTTCTCCCTAGCTCCTTGGCAGGGTAGCGTCTTAAAAACTGTGTCCACATTGCCCGGTAATTCAGTACTACTATTTATATTTGGCATTATCTCTTCACTTTTTTCCTCCTTTTTTTTGTTTAATTTATTATCTTTTGCAGTATTTTCTTCTATAGTGTGCCCGCTCTCCTTATTTACCGAGTGTACAACTGCCTCGGTTACTATCCTGGTTGGCTGCTCTGTTTCTGAGTCAGTCTCCGTATCATCTTTATTTATTCGACTCTTTGTTTCTGTTTCTTTATTATATTTGTAGTTGTTCTCTTTTTTATGCCAATCTGATTTTCTGTTAATTTGCGGGACCCCAGTTATTGGCGATAACTGGGCCGAATTTCGTTTCCCTGAGCATATGTCCGATTTGTGTTGCTATGGGCCTCTACGGCATTGTTAGCTAGGTCCCTGCCGTTGTTGCTATTTCGTGCCTGTTGGTAGATCCCTGCACCCATTGCTTCAGTCTGTCTAACATTACTTCTGCAGTCCCGTGCAAAATGTCCTTGTTGCTGACATTTAAAGCAGGTTGGGAGTGTACCATTGCTTCTATTTGCCCCTCTGCTCATATTTTGTCCCATCGCTATTTGTGGGCTTCCACGGAATTCTGTGTTTGTTGTCCTTCTATTGGTTTCTGCCGTCCTTCTATCCAATTGATTTTGGTTTGGTATGTTTCTTTTTGGCTCACAGAAAGGGGTTTCCTTGTGACCGTTTATCCTACACAATCGGCAGTATAAGGAGCCTAATCTCTTTCTGCAGTTTTCCACATCGTGCCCGCTGTTTCCACAGAACGTACAGCTCACGATATTCCTGCACAGTGGCCCCATTTCATGGCCGTATTTTCCACAGCTCGTACAGTATGGTGTGTTTAGCCGCTTTTTGCAGTTATTCCATTCATGCCCCGTCCTGTTACAAAAACTACAGGGAACTTCTGAATCTATTGTGTTGATACTGTGCGTTGGTTCGCCAAACAATTCCTCAGCGTTCTCGACTACCTCTATTAAGTTTGTGAGCTCTTCTTCTCCCTGACCCACAAATCGAGCCTTGAGAGCATGGTCTTTCAACCCCTTGATGAAACTTCTCACTGCTATCCGTTTTAAGTCCTTCAGCATGGTTTCCCGGCCAGGTCCCACCGGCCATTCGTTCTCTATTGTTGTTTTTGCCTCATTCAATAGGTTATCCAGGCGTTCTCCAAATTTGCATGCTGACTCTCTGATGCTCTGTTTGCAACCCAAGATCAGCTCCCTTGTCTTATCCAGGCTTTTATTTTTTAGATAAAACTTCTTGATGGTGTTACAGTATGCGTCCACTGAACCAAAATTCATCTGGGATATTTTTGAGTATGCACCCCCCAGCAGTCGCAATTTCAGGCACTGTATCACATCTTGTATTAGGACGTTATTTGCACCTGTGAGTACTTCTCTTTCTACCATCTTGCATCCTTGTATGTACCTGCATACTTCTGATGGTAAGTCAGGTCCATCGGTCCCGAAGAATGATGGGACTGTGTGGTTAACGATCTTAATAATCTCATACAGCGAAGGCATTTTGATCCTTTCAATTTCCGCTCTCTCAGTAGTATGGTTTTGCTGGGGTGACGGTGATCGTCTTTCTATGTTCCGCTGGTAATCATCTTGATAGTGGGTTGTGTCCACGCAAGAACTTGTAGACTGTCCATTTAATAACTATACTTGTCGTTCTATTAATTTGTCTGTCTGCGTCTGTGGGTTGTCCATTAAAGCTGTCTCTTACTTACCCATGTTCTTCTGGTTATTATCCTCATAGTGGTCTGTGGTTTAGGCTTATTTTCACTTTATATTATTATTTTTTTATTTTATTATATGTGTTTGTTCGCAACCGCGCAGAATTTTTACAATCAAAGTAATTCTCCTTTTTGCCTTGATCCGCTTTAGCGATTAGTCCTGCAACGACAATACAAGGTAGCTAGAATTTAGACTTTTATGCATTTGTCCTGTGCAGTTCTACACCGTCGAATGTAGGATGCAACAATACAAGGTAGCTAGAATTTAGACTTTTATGTATTGTTGGTTTTGCTACACTGGACAGTTTTTTCTTGAGCAAGATCAACACAAGGATTATTATAGTTCTTTGATGTTATTATTTACGCGGCTACCGGCTGCGCCAAAATGTTATGTTTTAAATTAAAACATTTATTTTTATTATTTATTTTTATTATTTATTTTGTTATTTTTATTTTTATGTTATGTTTAAAATGTTACTTAGCCTTCACAGGGACCCGCTTTTTAAGGCTGGTGTTTGATCAGGTTTTTGTTATGTGTGTTATGTGTTAAGAATTGACTCGACTGACTAGACTTGACTAGGATATACTGACTACACTGACTAGATTGCAGTTGACTCCACTGACTACAGTTGACTAGACTGACTAGGATCGACTGACTGGGCTGACTCCACTGACTAGATTGCAGGTCCATACCAAATCACCCTCCGCTTTTATACCCAATTTCGCTGTCTGATTGAACGATGCTGCTGACGTTCGCTGCCGTCGGCGTGGTCATTGTTAAGTGTGCTAGTATGCAAATTCAGCATATTCTGTAGGAAAGTTACTGGCATATACATGTATGCAGCGGTATTGCATCGTCAGCATATATCTGTAGGAAAATTACTGGTAATAACTTCAGTAATGCATGCAGCGGTATGTTGCTGTCGTTGGTATTTTTGTTGGTTGAGGGAAATTAACTCAACGTCAGTATGTGTGTGCAGCGTATGTTCTGCTGTCGCTGATACTTCTGTTGGTTAGGGGAAAATGACTCATAACAAACCCACAAGAAAATATTGTTACAATTAACCCCCTAAAATATCTGAATAATCTACCTGAATTTAACGGAGAAAGACGAGACTTACAAAATTTTTTAACATTAGTAGACAGAATACATCCTCATTTACAGACATATGACCAGTTATCACAATTATTCTTTTCGAACGTGATTAAGAGTAAGTTCAAAGGAAAAGCTAGACAAGCCATTGAAATTAATTGCCACGCAACATCCTGGCTAGAGATAAAGGGTGTTCTCCTTAATAATTTTGGAGACAGGTCATCTCTTGATGAAATTTATGACGAACTCAGGGCTGTAACATTTAGAGTAAACACATTAGAGTTTTATAACGAGATCAAAGAAAAATTGCGCAGACTTAACAATAAAACATTTAACATTCTTGGCGAAGGCCCAGCTACAAATCAAAGTGCAGAAAATAACAAACGCACAGCCTTGAATCTTTTCAAAAATAAGATTCCAGAGCCCATGAAAACAATTTTGTTTTGTAGAAATCCTGATAGCTTAGAAAGCGCCATGGAAATTTTGTTCCAAGCAGGTCATGCATATACAGGATACGACAACACTTTGGGGAATTACAAAAGAAATCCGACACGACATAACAATAATGTACAAGAAGCACGTAACTGGGGTTACAACCAACCTAAATCTATGAAACATTCAAAACAACATTTACAAAATCTTCCACAGAATTCACGTTTTCAAAACTCACGATACCAACAACAATCACAAAATTCACGATAGTCACCACAACGGTTCCAACCTTCACAGAACCCACAGCAACGGTTCCCACAACAAACACAAAATATAGGAAATTTTTCACAAAACACACGATACCCGACCCAACAACAATACCAAGACTTTCAAAACCCACAACAAAGACATAAATGGACATAAACAAACACGAACTAACAGTAGAAAATTTTCAGCCATCAGCCTCGGATACCTTCCACATATAGAAATTAAAACTAAGTTAGGACATATAAAACTAATTATCGACACAGGTGCAACAAATTCAATTCTTAACCCAGGCATTTGCCACCCTAAATGGTTGTACAAAACAAACCCTATCCTTGTAAAAACTCTACTAAATACAACGCAATTGAATCAAAAAGCTAGAATTAAAACTTTCCATGAATTCGGTAAAAAACTTGACTTTATTGAATTTTTTATATTAAAATTTCATGATTATTATGATGGATTAGTAGGAAATGATCTACTGATACCACTAGAAGCCTGTATAAATTATAAAAATAAAACTATCCAGTTTGGAGACGTTAGTTTACCCCTTTTAGAAGGAAACTATAAAAACAAACAAAAAGAATATCAAAAGAAAGACGATGTTGTCGATAAAATTAGAGAAAAAGAATACCAAAACATGGAAACTATCTATTTTCAGGAATTATTAAAATTTAAAGAAATACCATTAGAAAAACAAATACGCATTGAACATTTGAACTGCGAAGAAAAAGCATGTCTTTTAAAACTTATAAAAAACTACCCGGATGTATTTTATCAAGAAAATTCTAAACTTACCTTTACATCCGCTATAAAACATAACATACGTACTGTTAATAATGTCCCAATATTTACCAAATCTTATCGATATCCATATATACATAAGGAGGAAGTAGAGGGACAAATTCAACAAATGCTTAAAGATAGAATAATTAGACCCAGCAAATCTTCCTACTCAGCACCTGTATGGATCGTACCTAAGAAGGCCGATGCCAGTAACAAAACCAAGTGGAGACTTGTCATAGATTACCGGAAACTAAACGAAGTAACGGTGGACGACAAGTACCCAATTCCGAACATTGATGAAATACTAGATAAACTAGGCAGATGCCAGTATTTCACTACCCTTGACTTGGCCAAGGGATTTCATCAAATTGAAATTGCGGAAGAGGACATTCACAAAACCGCTTTCAATGTGGAAAACGGACATTACGAGTTTTTAAGAAAGCCGTTTGGACTAAAGACAACTCCAGCGACATTCCAGAGGCTCATGAATACAGTCCTAGGTGAATATATAAATAAGATATGTCTAGTTTATTTAGACGATATCATAATTTTTTCTACGTCGTTACAAGAACATTTGAATTCCATTGGACTGGTTTTTAATAGGTTGAGGGAGGCTAATTTGAAGATCCAGTTGGACAAATCCGAGTTTCTAAAAAGGGAAACAGAATTTCTAGGACATATTGTGACTCGAGACGGGATAAAACCAAACCCAAAAAAAATTGAATGCGTGAGGAACTTTCCCATTCCAAGGACCCCAAAACAAATAAAACAATTCCTTGGCCTAACTGGGTACTATATGAAGTTTATCAAGGACTATTCTCTGATAGCAAAACCAATGACTAGGTACTTGAAAAAAGACGCTAAAATAAATACATCTGATCCGCAATATCAAGAAAGTTTTAATACCCTTAAAACTTTACTAATAAATGAACCCATTTTAACATACCCAGATTTCTCAAAAAAATTTACCGTTACTACAGACGCCAGTAACTTCGCCCTAGGCGCAGTTCTATCACAGGATAATCATCCGATTTGTTTTGCCAGCCGCACACTTAATGAACATGAATGCAATTATAGCACCATAGAAAAGGAACTGTTGGCAATCATTTGGGCCACCAAGTACTTTAGACCTTATATTTTCGGACGAAAATTTATTATAGAAACCGACCACAAACCATTGACCTGGTTGTTTTCAATTAAGGAACCTAATTCAAAGCTTGTTAGATGGAGGCTTAAGCTTTCCGAATTTGATTATGAAATCAAGTACAAAAAAGGAACGAAAAATAGCAACGCGGACGCTCTATCAAGAATTGAACCCGCATCAATTAATATAAATATCGTGGAACCCAGGCCAATCACTATAAAAGAAACTTCCAATCCCATAAATATTTTCAAAAACCAAATAATTATAAAACAAATCCCATCAGGATCTTTAAAAGTAAAAAATAAATCAGTTTTTAAAAATAATAGAAAAATTATCAATCTTAAGAAATTAGATAGAGAAACATCAATTACATTATTAAAGAACCACTTTAACGCTACACAGTTGAATGCGATTCTATTAAACGACGAGTGTTATGATGTTCTGAGAGATACCTATGAAACACTATTTTCTAATAATGAAAAGTTTAAGATCATAAGATGCTTTAACTTGTTGGAAGACGTAGAGGATGAAAATAAGCTAACTGAATGCATAGAAAAAGAACATTTAGATAAAAATCATAGGGGCATTCAGGCTGTATACGAAGAATTAAAAGCACAAATTTATAACCCAAAATTGAAATTGAGAATTACACAATTTATTAATAATTGTGAGATTTGTAATATTGAGAAATACGACAGGAAACCACCGAAATTGCCATACAAGATTACCGAAACACCTTCGAAGCCTCGTGAAATAGTACACATAGATGTCTTTTATACATTGGAAAAACAATTATTTATGACACTCATAGACAAGTTTACCAAATTTGTAGTTGCTTACAAAATTAATGAACGCACATGGATGGAGTTCAAAACAAAACTGCTTCAATACATCAACTCATATGGAAAAATTGAAAAAATAATAGTGGACAACGAATTGGGATTTAAAGCTATACCAATTCAACAATTTTTGAACGAGGAAAACATTGTCATACACTATACATCAAACAGTAATCATAATTCCAATGCAGATATTGAGCGACTCCACAATACAATAAATGAGCACATACGACTTCTAAGACATGACGAAAGGAATAAAACTGAAACCGTTGAAGAAAAAATATTCAGAATAATAGGTTATTATAACAACACCATTCATGGTACGACAAAAATTAGACCAATAGATTTCTTGAATGGGAAAATACATAAAGACAGATACGATACAATATGTGAATTGATTGTGGGTAAGAAAGAAAAATATATAAATAAATTGAATAAGGATAGATTTGATGTAGAATTGAACGAAGGAATTAATTACATTAAAGAAATTAGGGGAGGCAAAAATCATAGAAAATATAGGAAAATAGATACTAATAAAATAGATGAAGATCATGTGGTGGACAAGAAAACAGGGTTAAATTATTACAAAGCACACATTAAACGAAAGAAACAATATCAAACTCCTTAAATGAATATACGTAATTTCAGATGAACTGCTTACTGCTGCTGGCATTGATATCAACCGTTAACACACAAACAATTGACATGCAGGACCTTACAAATAACAATGGCTACATACCAATTAGGACCGACGAGAAAAAGGTGATTGAACATTACAATAAAATATTACATGTTGTAAATCTAACAGCATACGGTGACACATTATCATTATTACATAGCAACATACTTTCACTAAATTTTAGTACAACAGAAAACAAACCACTATTGGACAGCGTATACAAAAATTTTGCTATAGTTGAAGGAAAAATAGAAAACTTAAATCCGCATTTTAGACGAAAACGAGGACTAATAAACATTTTAGGGAAAGGACTGAAAATCGTAGCTGGAACTATGGATAGCGAGGACGAAATAGAAATTAGAAACTCATTAAAAACCATATACGAAAATGAAAGGACTCTAACGAACACCATTAACAACCTTACAACAGTAAATAACTTAATCTCTTCTCAAATCCAGAACATTACTGACCACATAAACAAAAAACAGATACAAATAGGACATTATATAAATAAATTAAAAGACTTTTTACAAAATAAGATAACAAATATAGAGGACGAAATTATATTCTTAGAACATATTTACCAAATAAATAATGATATTTCACTTTTGCGCGACCATATAGATGACATCGGACAGATAATGTTTTCTTGCAAACTAGGCATAATTCCCTCGGACATACTTACTAAAACAGAACTTGACTTAATAAATGACTTTGATAGTTATACAAATGCTAAAGTAGCAGTGGCAGTACAGGACAATAACGTTATACTTATTCTCCAAATTCCCCAATATTCAAAGAATATTCTGTCAAAAATAATATTCGAGCCAATCCCAAATATAAATAATAAGTCTATTAATTTAAGTATATACGAGATATTTGTAGATTCAAAAAACAATATTTTCGACACTAACATTAAAGAAAATTTAGAAAAAAACTTAATTAAGTTATCTGACGAATGTTTACTGAGCATTATAAACTTCGAAGAAGCACAGTGCAATATGCAGAATATGATTGAAACACAAATATCAGAGATTGTCGAAGGAATACTTGTATTTAAGAATTTCTATTTAAAGATAGAACATAATTGTAACAAAATAAATATTAAATTGAAAGGAAACTTTTTGATAAAGTTTGAAAATTGTGAAATCAAAACACTTAACAAAACATTTTCTAATATAAAAATAAAAACTTACGACAAATTTATTTTACCAAATTTTATTACAAAAATTAAAGAAAAAACTCTGAAAAATGACAATATGGCTAACTTGAAGCTGGAAACTTTATATGTAGAACAAGTTAAACATGCAAATTCAATTCAAAAAATTATTAATCAAAGTGTGTACTCAAATTTACTAAATGTAAGCATTAATATCATAATTATAATTACTATAATTTTATTAACAATATTTTTCCTACGTAATATAAGAAGTAAAGTGTCCATATTACATGTTTCGTCGGAGCCTCACTCTAACGATGGGGGAGTTATAATAACCCCTAGGAAAATCATAATTTAATGACCATTTCATGATTTTCTTAGTGAAGAATGTTTGTCCACAATAAAGCGTACAAACATTCAAATATACTAACACTTGAAACACTTGAAATTAGTTCTCATATACAAATATACAAACATATAAACGAGACTTATTTTCTTTACACTTCTTTGTCGAAATGCATTTTTGTCCACAACAATTGTGCACAAACATGCATATTTAAATATAAAGACACTTCAACTTTATTGCCCCATATTTTATTGCCGTATAAAATATGATTTTCATAAGAAACCCAAATTCAATAAATATACTTACGTGTACTTGAAATTGGTTTTCATTACACTTCTCTATTGCAATGCATTTTTGTCCACAACAATTGTGCACAAACATGCATATTTAAACATAAAGGCACTTTAACTCTATTGCCCTATATTTTATTACAGTTGAAGTATGATTTTCCCAAGAACTCCAAAACCAATAAACCCTAAGTAGATCAATAAATTAATAAGCATTTTCTTTGTTGGACATGGACATGCATATAATTTTAAATAATGTAATGGTTTTTTTTTTTCTCCAAAAAAAATATAAAGTTGTGTTTTGTCTTTTATTTTCGCTTTAAAGAAAATATATATAAGATTTATCGCTGAGATACTTACGAGTCCCTCCAGTCGATAATATCAAAAATAAATTAAATAAAATTATAACTAATATGTATGTCACTGAGAAACTCACGAGTCCCTCCAGTTGATATATATATGTATATATATTCTACTATATAAGGGTAACCGTTTCGATCAGTAATTGGTTCTGATCGATATATGTCTGATGACCGGTCCTCGGTATACAGAGTATACAGAGTGCTGAAACTGAGACATATGTACCAATTTTTTTTTTAAACTAATACGACCCATGACATAAAAAGGGACATACTAATACTTGATTTTGTATATGTAAACAACTGTGTGAAGGACAAACTCGACCGGTTAAGGAGATTTAAAGTATTAATTGGTTTATTTTGGGTTAAATTAAATTTTGATTTATGATTATTCTAGAATAACTTCGTGAAATATGAAACTTCCTTGATTAGAAGTTTTAAAACCAGATTTTTTTTCTTTTGATTTGAGTCAATTCAAATCCTCATAATTTTTTTTTAAACGGTGAAATAATTCACAGCTAAAACACATTAATAGGTGTAAAAGCAAAGAATTTCACATTTTATATCAGAATTTCAGGAGAAATTTTCTTTATTTGCTTCGTTTATTTGGAGTATTTATTTGTTGAATTCAGTTGAGAAATTTTCTGAGCAAACTTAATAGTTGCTTTTAAATTGATCCATAATATATTTTTCTAATATCTTTCCTTCATAATGGGACGAAAAGAATCAAAAATAGAAAATCCCAACGCAAATGTTGTTAATGAAGTAATGGTGAAAGTTGAATATCCAGTGGTGTATCTAGCAATAATTATTGCAATACTTTTACTGCAATTCCTAACAACTTTATACCAACTTCACAAAAGATCTTTAAAAAATAAATATGTGAAGAACTTCAGTACCATTTCCGGACTCGACAAAGTCTAGTGAGATGGATAATGAAACAAATTTTTTTTTTGCGGTTAGGAATAAATCATTATGAATAATTTGAAATCCTTTAATAAATTTTATGCCAAAAAAAATAGAATCAAAAGATTCAATTAAAATTTTTTGCATACATTGGTTAAAGTGTGATTTTGTGGTAAAGCATTTTAATACAATTCAATTTATCATTTATCTTTAATATAATCATAAAATCAAAATTATGAAATAATTTTATAATAGCGTAATTTTTTTTTTTTTTAAAGGGAAGGGAAGAATGTCCCTATAATTTTAATATTGAATCCCTCTAATTTTAATCTTAAATCTCTTTAATTTTTACAATTTTAAACCCCCATATTTTTAATTTTTTACATTTTTAATTACCAGTAAGAATAATCAACTTAGTATTGAATATTCTTTCTGAAAAAGGGAGGTGTAGTGTGTTTGACTAACCACTACTGCATGCCGTCTGCATGCAGCAAGTGAAACATAACACTCTTGTTATTGTTTAAATATTTGTCCATGCTATGACTGCATGATCAGAGTATACAGAATGTATTATGCTGATCATGCATATTCCCACAAATACCCTGTGTGTGTATTAGTATTAAAATATAGAATGTTTAAGCTAGACTTAAGATACTAAATAATAATTTGTACAGTTAAGAAATGTAAATCAAAGCGGCTGTTCAATCAATTAATAAATAAATAATAAACTATTGGAAATCAAATAATTCAACTATAGACTTCAACATTTATTACATTGAATATATTAATGAACCTTGATTAAGGATAATATAAATAATAAAATCATTTATATAACATTATTCGATTTTCAGTATATGTGTTGTCATTTTTTTCATAGTATCATACATATATATGTAAATCCTTTACTTGCCAGATTTAAATTTTGTAAAAAAAGTGATACTAGTCTTATATTTGCACATAGCGTCTGCACGTTAAAAATTCATGTTATAATATATGTACATCGAACTATATATGCATAAAAAAACAGTTTTAAAATATGTTTTTCTATCGAGATTGACATTTTACCACATGTTGATTAGTGAAGGCGAAAAATCATCAAAATATAAGGGGCACTAAACAAAAATCGTCAATCGTCATTTTTTGAAATTCGCTCTAAAAAATCGTCAAAATGACGTAAAATCGTCACGTTTGGCACCCCTGGTGTTAAGGACGGATAATGGGCGTGAGTATGTAAACAAATCTTTTAAATCTTTTTTGCAAAACAGTGGAGTCATACATCAGCAGACATGTCCGTACTCACCAAAACAAAACGGTACAGCAGAAAAAATGAATCGAACGCTGATGGAACGTGTAAGATGTATGCTAATTGATAGTGGCCCCGTTTTCAGGTATGATTCAATTCGTTACTTTTTGGCTCTGGCAGTAAAACATAACATGTACATACATCAGATGGACGCAATTGGTCCTTATTTAAAGGGTACGTTGAAAGAGACAGTTTATATGCAACAGCCTGAAATGTTTGCGAATGACTCGCAGAGGGTATATAAGCTGCAAAAATCAATTTACGGTCTGAAACAGTCAGGTCGCGTTTGGAATGAAACCATCAACAACAAGTTACAAAAATTGGGACTTATAAGAGGCGAGGTTGACCAATGTGTGTACCACAAAGTATGTGGTGATCGTACTAACATTCTCCAATAACGACAGAAGTATTGAATCTCGGAAAGCTGAACTAGCCAGCAAATTCAATATGAAGGACATTGGGGAGTTATCATCAGTGTTCGGAACCAAAATCACCAGAAATAAAGAAGCTATAAAAATTGATCAATCGCGGTATATAGCAGACGTTTTAAAAAGATTTGGAATGAGTGATTGTAAACCGTGCTCAACGCCAATAGACTACAATCAAAAACTGTCGTCCGATATGTGTCCAAAAGATGAAAAATCTAGTAAACGGATGACAACCATACCGTACATGGAAGCTATTGGGTGCTGGCTTTATGCTGCGCAAATATCACGGCCAGACATTTGTTATGCTGTCAATATTTTAAGCACATTTGGAACCAATCCTAGTAAGCACCATTGGGAAGCAGTCAAACGTTTAATTCGTTACCTGAAAGGTACAACCAATAAAGGCATTGTTTATAAAAAAACGAAAGAAGACTGCATAAGAGGTTACTGCGATGCTGATTGAGTTGGTGACGTTGATGAAAGAAAGTAAACGACTGGATACGTTTTTATATACCAGTCGGCAGCCATTTCGTGGTCAACAAAGAAGCAAAAGGCAGTCCCATTGTCTTCGACGAAAGCCGAGTTCATGTCACTGACCGCTGCAATCCAGGAGTCTGTTTGGCTTAAATGTTTGGAAGCTGAATTACTGCCAAACAACAAGAAAACAATGTTAATATATCGTGACAACCAAGATGCTTTACACGTTGCTCTCAATAACAATTATTCGTGAAGAACAATGCACGTAGATGTCAAAGCCAAGTTTATTCGACAGAAGATCGATTACAAAGAAATACATTTGGAATATTTACCTACAATTGAAATGATTGCAGACGTATTTACAAAGGCAGTTACTTCCCAGAAATTGGAATATTTAAATAAAAAATTTGGACTTCACTAACAAAATTAATATTTGTATTTCAGAAGTGCATTAGACGACTTAATTGTTTTAAAATTTGTCATTCAGGTCGGGTGTTGAGAGTGAATATAATTTCATAGGTACCTATCTATTTGGAAATTCATGATGTACTTTGTT
Organism: Lypha dubia; assembly: GCA_947311025.1. NCBI lineage: Eukaryota > Metazoa > Arthropoda > Insecta > Diptera > Tachinidae > Lypha > Lypha dubia. Next base: position 76,132,095 of record OX371260.1, read on the forward strand.
TTAAACAACTGTGTAACTAAATAATTAATTTAGTTACATATGCTTTGTTTTATGTTTTAAATAGTTTTATAAATAAATTCAATACAACAATTGGCTTATTGGAAGAAATTCTATACTAATCCTATACTGTAAACTTTTATTATACAACGCGATCCTGAAACCAATATGGTCCAGTTATGGGCACTGCCTCAGCATAGAAAAAATTTAAAGGCGACAAAACAAAATTCTACGTACAATAAGAGCAGCACCCTGGTATTCATAAAGATCTAGGCGTTCCGTCGGTGAAGACAGTGTTTTCAAAACACGCGAAAAAATATATAAAAAAAACTTGAGTTGCACCCAAATCCACTTGCGCGTAATATTCTAAATTATAGAGGCCACATCCGGTTGAGAAGGAGGGATACTCTTTCTCTCAGCCGTACACGAGAGATGTAAAACAACAAAAATCAACCGTTGAAACTAAAAAAATTTTTTTTAGCATTGGCTAAACATATATTTAACATTTTTTTTTTTTATAAAATTCTACATTTATTTGAGCATGTACTCAAGTATTTATGTTTTAAATTTTATTTATTTGTTGCGGGTTAGCAATATCTAAATATATATTTCGTTGGTAGCCATACCAACTAATCAGTAGATGTTTTACCCTTTATGTTTAAAAAGTTTTAAAGCTCATCTATTTATACAAAAACTCACAAATATATTTTTGTGAATTACAAAGCCTAAAAACAGCTTTCAAAATTGTTATAGGTGTAGAAAAGTAAACACATTCATAATGGAAAATTATTTGTCGTATGTGTTTAAACAATTTTGAAAGCTGTTTTTAGGCTTTGTAATTCACAAAAATATATTTGAGAGTTTTTGTATAAATAGATGAGCTTTAAAACTTTTTAAACATAAAGGGTAAAACGAAATATATATTTAGATATTTCTAACCCGCAACAAATAAATAAAATTTAAAACATAAATACTTGAGTACAAGCTCAAATAAATGTAGAATTTTGTAAAGGAGAGATTTACTTTTCATTTTTTGCCTTATAAATACTTTTAATGGCAACCAGCGGTTGTCTAATTGTATAGGTGTAGAAAAGTAAACACATTCATAATGGAAAATTATTTGTCGTATGTGTTTAAACAATTTTGAAAGCTGTTTTTAGGCCTTGTAATTCACAAAAATATATTTGTGAGTTTTTGTATAAATAGATGACCTTTAAAACTTTTTAAACATAAAGGGTAAACCATCTACTGATGAGTTGGTATGGCTACCAACGAAATATATATTTAGATATTGCTAACCCGCAACAAATAAATAAATTTTTTTTTATTTTTTAGATTTAAGATTTGATAAACTTATTGATGTTTCAATTTATAATTGAAGATTCAATATATAATAAAATTATCAAAAAAAAAAAAAAATCTAAAAATATATTTAAATCTTCTATATCTACTACTTTGTATGGACCTTTGTCTGGATGTTCAAACTTTCTTCTATTTAGAACTTTAACTAAAACTAAATAACCTATTCTAAGATCTTATTATTTTATTTTGTTTCTTTTTGGATTCTATTCTCCTTTTATCTTTGACTTGTAAAATCATTTCCTGTGCTCTTTGTAAAGAGAAATGAAGTCTAGCTTTAAGTTCATTTGAATATTTTTCTAAGTCATAAGTTGGTCCAGAATTCTGTATTTCATCACTAGGTAGTCAAAGCAATTTTCCGAACACCACAATAAAAGGTGTATAGTCCGTGTCGACATTTGGGGTAGTATTAAAAGCGAATGAAAAATAAGGTATCCATAAGTGCCATTCATTGTATCTTACGAAATTTAGCAGATACTCATTCAGTACGCGATGACTTCGTCCTACCGTACCTAATGGTTCTTGATGATATGGGGTGGAAAAATATTGTTTTATTTTTAATAATTCACAAACCTCCTTCATTAATTCATTAGTGAATTCTGTGCCCCTATCGTTTTTAGAATGTTAAATAAGCTGTATCTTAAGATTACATATTCTACTTGTGCCTGTGCTTTTTTTTTTGCATCCTTAGATTCAATGGGGCATGCAATTATATATTTTGTCAGTTCGCATTGCGTTGTTAGTATATACCTAAAGGTCCAACTGTGTCCATTACTATGATGTCGAAACTATACTATTGATGGCGTATCAGTTATTGTAAAGGGTTCTTTTGAATTTCTAATTTGTTTATGTCTCTGGCATATATCACATGTTATATAGTCTTTAACCATTTTGCTCATATTTTTCCATATATACCGTTGTTTCAATTTGCAAAGTGTTTTCCTAACTCCGAAATGTCCACTGTGTGGTGAGTCATAAAATTCTTCTATCTACCTATATTGTTTTATGGAGTTCTTCACTCTTTTTGGCATTTTATATATAATTATATCGATATCGTTCTTCTTCATATTGTTGTATTTTTCTTTCAATTATACGCCCGTTATATATTTAAATATTTTATCATTTTCGTATAGTACGTACTGGAGTTGTCAACCGATTAAGAATAATTCGATTAATCGATCAAACAAAACTAAATTCTTGTTCGAATAATTTTAAAATGCCGAATTTCGAATAACGAATAAATTGAATAATTTATGTGAATTAATCGAACATATTTTTGCATACGTAAAAAATGTGTTAAATTTGTTTTATGATTTGAAATGTATAAGTATATCTATAAATATATGTACATGTATACATATGTATATGTAAATATATATGTATGTGTATAAGTATATGTGTATGAATAAGTATGTTTATATGTACATATATGTAAATGTATATGTATGTTTATAGTATATGTATGTTCACTTATTATATGTATATGTATATGTCTATGTATATTGATATTTGTATGAAAGTGGCAACACTGAAAATTTCAAAATTTCCAAAGCGGCAACGCTGTTAGTCATCCTATATAGACATTACAATCCATGGTTTGGACAATAAAAAATCATAATATGGAAAATAGAGGGCATTTTGTTGATATTTGTATGGAAATATATAGAAAAATCTAAATGCCATATCTCCGGAACCACGGGGCCGATTTCATGCAAACATCACATAAACCATCTACAGATCATCCCCAACGTACCCTGAAATTTTGGTGGAAATCGGTCCACCCGTTTTCGCAGTTAGTGGTTACATCAAAGTGTACACTTATTTTTATATATATAGATATAGATTGATGGACTCGTACAAAATTTGAAGGCTATATAGCTAATATAGAGCCCTAGATATTTAATATTAATTTTGTATATGAGCTAAATATTCACTTTGTATGTTGATATATGATATTAAATATTTACGTTGTATGGGAGCTGCCACGTCCACTCATCCAATCGCGCCCATTTTTAGTACGACTACTCACATTAATAACTCATAAACTCAGACAAAGTTCCAAGGCTTTCACTATTACAGTACTCCCAATACATGACATTAAATATTTACTTTTTATGGTGGGTGCCACGCCCATTAGCCCGATCTCGCCCATTTCTTTCACAACTCTTCAGATTAGTTTAATATGTACATTTGCAAAGTTTCAGAACTCTTGCTGTCATAGTACTCCAGATATTATATGTTAAAACTTTGTATGAGATCTACCCCGCCCACTTGTCCAATCACGCCCATTTTCAGTTCAGCTGCTAATATTATTAATTTAGGCACTCCTACAAAGTTTTAAGGCTCTAACTATTATATAACTAGATATTTGATATTAAATATTTATTTTATATGAGAGCTGCCACGCCCACTTGTCCGATTTCGCCCATTTTTGTCCTGATTATCACATGAGTAACATACATATGTACTACTGCAATGTTTCAAAACTCTTGCTATCACAATAGTCAAGATATATGATGTTATTTAATTTATGTGGGAGGGGCCACGCCCACTAAATTTCTTATGTGCACCCTCCACACAGACCCCAATCACCCCTGAAAATTTCATTGAAATCGGCCAAGCCGTCTAGGAGGAGTATGCGCACAGGAAGTTTTGCACTTAATTTTATATATGTATATAGATGTATATACTTATGCATTTTTGTGTTAATAACAAACATTTATTTTTTGTCAATAAATTATTTTTAAGCATTTTTTTATTCGTTGTCCTCATCGATTAATCGAATAAATTTTCAGCTTTAAGGCCTCATTAGTCTTGACTTTTACTTTCTGTTCTGTTCTGTGCCGTTCTGTTGTTGAATTTTTGTAGTTAGAAGTTATGTAAAAACGTATCAGCTGTTTCTTGCAGAATATACATAGCCGAATATACTACCTATATATTATCAGGTTGAATAATTTTAAAGAAAATAAGGTAAAAACGTTATTTAATTAAAAAAACTTAACTCACTACAAATTTTTCATCAATATAACATTGTTTTTATTAAAAATCGTTTTGTTTTTAATGTGCTTAAATTCGATGGCGGTGGTCATAATAAAAATTTATCAGCGATTACGCGGCAATTTTGTTCCGATCGGCTTGGTTTACTGAAACAAGCCGCTGTCTCTTGCTGTCACTTAGAAATGTAAGTAAAATTCAGTTTTCAACAGAATGGTCCGTAACAGAACAGAACAACTAATTGCAAATACATGTTTGGCATACACAAAAAATGAACAGCTGATCCGGAACAGAACAGAACGTCAAGACTAATTCTACCTTTAATCGTTTGATCGAACGAACAAAAACTATTATTTGAATTATTCGAACAAAGTTGAAAGGCGAATAATTGACAACTCTAGTACGTACTGTTTAAATTTTAATCTATTTAATTTCAATAAAAGTTTCTCCACAAATCTTTCTGAAAACATTGGATTTTCACTTTCATCACACATAATACGCGTAATATTATCATTTCTTTCCTTTAATTCTTCTTTAATTTTTGCTTTAATTCTTGCTGCAGCTTTTTGTCATATATGTATAAATTCAATTTTTTTAAGCTTCTTGATGTTATTTATTGACGTGCATTCTCACGTTGTTCGCGTTTTTTGGAATAGTATACTGTTCAATTACTTTGTATTTTGTCGGGTCTCAGGAAACAACACTTCGTTGGCTTCAGTTTCAAATTACACTGTTTTAATTTCTCCAACACTCTGATTATGTCATCAACGTACAAAAATGCCTCCGAATCCAAACCTGATAAAGCTATTGTCAACATTCTTTGAAAGCTGTTAGATGATATTTTTAATCCATATGGATATTGAAAGTGACCGTTGGGTGTGGAAAATGCTGTAAGTGATCGTGATAATTGATCGAGCTCTGTTTGATGAAATGAGCTTGTCAAATCTAATGTGGAAAAATATTTAGCCCAACCTAATCTGTCTAATACACCTTCAAGTCTAGTTAAAGGGAATTTGGCATTTATTATCTTATCATTTAAACGCCTGTAATCTACAACCAAACGCCATTTCTCTGCGTCATTTTGTCCTTTTTTTTGGTACTAATAGTAATGGTGAATTATATGGACTAATTGATTACTCCACTATATTCGTGTCCAACAAGTCTTGCACCTGTTTATTTATTTCATTTAATTGTGGCTGTGGCAGTCTATAATTTTTTATGTAAGTTGGAGTATTATCGTTTAATTCAATGATCTGTTTATAAAAATAGTTTATAGTTAATGGTTCGTCATCGAGATGAAATACTTCTTGATATCGTCTCAGTACATCACATATATTTTTTTTTTCATTTTTTTTTAATGCTTTTGAAATCTATTTTCTCTAGCAATTTTTTGAATCTTTGCTCTGAATGTTTGATGTTATGGACATGCGTATATTTATATACTGTATAATTTTTTAATGGTACTGTCGTGACTCTCAAGTCTTCTAGACGCACCGCTAGTTCTAATGTATTCAAAACCTTAACATATCGTTGTCCATTTTTCGGTATTATTGTGTTTGCCAAAAATATTCCGCTTGTTATTTCCTTACTACAGGTAACACGAGATACCTTCATTAATTTCAACGTCTATTTTCTCGGTTCTTGGTGGTGTGATTACATTACTTATTCTTTATGTTTTAATTTCTATTTGAATTTTTATTCTCCCCCCCTTCTCGCACGTGTTTAAAGTGAGTGTTTCATAGTTCATTTCACAATTGTATCTATAGAAAATATGTATTCCCAAAATTCCATCAGTAATAATAGGAAAATCTTCGTCCACTAATTGAAATATGTGTCTTAATATCTGTTCTCCTAATATTATGTTCAAATCAGTTGATCCTAGTGTTTCTTTATACTCATTTGTAATGCCACTCAATCGGCAAATGTCGTCATTATTTTTGTAATAATTGTATATTACGTTTTCTTTACAGAGTGATATCTTTGAACTTGTATCAATCAAAAATGTTAATTTGTAATTAATGTTTCTTATTGATAAGAAAAGAAAATTTGATGTTTCAATATTTATTGTATATATCCTTAGTTTTCCCTGTTTGGAGATTCCAGGGTTTGAACGTTTCGCTGTTGTTGTATAGCGTGAACATTGGCGTAGCCTCTTCCTCTTGCGTTATTATTGTGGTTAATGTATCTATTACCTCTATTGTTTGTATTATTCTTGTTATAGGTGCTGTAATTATTGTTATGGTTATAATTGGTATAGTTTCTATTATTATGTTATAGTTTCTGTTATTCCTATTATTGCTAAAATTCTTCTTTATTTTTGGACTGAAAAAATCTCTATTCATGTTATTCCAAAATCCTGAATTGTTTCCATTTGCGTTATTATAATAGCTTCTTTTATTATTATTTATTTTTAAGGTAGTAAAGATATCTGATAGTTGTAGTGACCTTTCCTGTGCACTTGCAATATCATAGGCCTGTGCTAAGGTCTTGGTTGTGTGGCTATTACAGCGGTTCTTATGTCCCTATAGCGGTTCTTATGTCCTAATCGTAGAGCGAGCTACTTCATTAGAACATTCTTCCAGTTCTGAAATTTGTACTAATGCCAAGTCTGCAATTAATTTATTGATTTTTTCTTTGTAATTTAGTACGTTACCCTTTTCTTTGGTATTCATTTTTGTTTATTTAAAATTCTTTGTTAAGGATGTTTTTAGTTCTTCAAAAGTATTCAGGTATATTTTATATCATTAAAATGTCCCTAACCTTGTCTATCAATTTCATAGCTATTACATATTTTATTAGGTTTTTCTTTCCTTGTTCATTAAGTTCAGTGTAGACCATTTCTATCATTTTAAAAAATATGTCAAGATGTTTTGGTTTTCCGTCAAAGACTGGAATTATATCAGAAGCCTTTTTACTATCAAAATGCGACATGATTACTGGATTTTCAATTTCTTTTGAGTTTTCTAATGTTTGTCCCTTATGTTCCGTTAATAACTGGATTGCTGTTTTTTTTTAATCTATACATTGGATTCTCTTTTCATCTCTTAATGGATTTGCTAAATGGCTTACAAGTTTTATAAATCTTTCACATATTGTTCTATTAACTTTAGTTTTTCTTGTATTTTCTTTTGTATAATATCTTGTTATAGATTTTTTAGCATTTATTATTAATGTACATATGAAAAGTAATATTATTAGGCTCAAGTTCAGTTTTATTGAATTAATGAAAATTCAAAATTACTAAGAATTTTTTTTATGTTGAAAAATATTATTATTTATATCCAATCATTTTTGAGCAGAACGTATCAGTACTGATTTCAAGGCCGCTACACCTCTCATCAGCGTTCAATTGTCCATCTTTACAATTTTCGTAAAGTGGATACTAATTGAGAAGAATATCAACTATTTAACCAGTTTTCAACAGAAATAGAATATGAGAATTAGTTTTTAATTCAATTTTTATTCTACAATAAAACAGTGCTGGTTAGTACGAAATTCCCTCATCACTGTTTGGAAATTACTAATAATCAACACAAACTCATAGTCCGTTATCATCAAAGTATTCTACTTTGTAATTTAACGTTTTTGTTGTTTTTACTCTATATTAGGGAAATTCACATATTACTGTGACCCTTGTTATTAGGGTATTTATAGCTCGTGCCCAAGCGGAATTAATATTTTTATATTATTATTATTACGAATAAACGTAAAGCTTACAGTACACGGCATGTCAAAAGCCACATTCACATGTGGCCCTGACGTTATTTTGACGTCACCATGAAGCTAAATTGGCAACATGTCTTGTACTTCCACTTTTTGTGACACTCACATGCAGCACACATTGATATGTGTGCCACATGTTCCTTTGTGGAGACATGCAAACATGCATATTTTAGACAAGTCGTGTACTAGCTTGGTGCATTTGAATTTTGACATTTGTAATATTTTTACATGCGCATGTATCAGTCCCAAACATGTGGCAGCAAACATTTTTGACACAACATTTTTCAATAGTATGTAGCCAATGGCACTCTTGCCAATGTTGATTTTCTCCAACAAAATGTGGTAGGAATTTAATGACGAAAAAATTTTTTATTATTATTAATCACACGATGACAGATTCATGATATTTTTTTTGGTTTACGAGTAGGGTAGAGATAAAAGAAGGGTAGAAAAATGATCATATTTTCTCTTTTCCATGCATTTATTTGTATTTCTCTTTGCTTTGGGGTTTTGTTTTATTAATTAATATCTTAATTAACAGCTTAATTAGTTTGGGTTTTTGTTATTATTTCTCGTTCTTGTTCTAAACCATGCAAAAGATACTTTCAAAGCTAAGATGAAAAAATTCATTATAAATAGTAATTTTATTCAATAATTAATAAAACAACTGTGATCGCCAATTGTTGCGTTGTTTTTGTGTCAGTGCAGTATTATTTAATTTTTTTCACCATTTTATTGTTTATGGGACTTATTTCATGATAAAAGTGAATTTATTTTACTCTATATTAGATGTTGTTTTATTTCTTCTTTCTCTTCGACATTTTATAAATTTGACTTCGCACAAAATTTTAAATATTAAATAAGCGCCAAAAACATATGACTGTTGTACATGTAAATATGAAAATTGTGTACGTATGTATGTTACATGCGGTGTACTGACAATACATATGTAGCCAATCAACAGTTCACACATATGCTGCTATTGCAAATGTGTACGCTTCGGCTACATTTGTCACATATAAATAACATTTCATGTACTACCAAAATTTTGAAGCATGTAGACACTTCAGCATGTTTAGTAAATGTAAATAAAATGCTCCAAATTCTCGTGACGTCAGAGCCACATGCGAATGTGGCTTTTGACATGCCGTGTACTGTAGGCTTAATTATTATTCGAACTTATATTGATGTACATATGAAAAGTAATATTATCAGGCTCAAGTTCAGTTTTATTGAATTAATGAAAATTCAAAATTACTAAGAGTTTTTTTATGTTGAAAAATATTATTATTTATATCCAATCAGTTTTTAGCAGAACGTATTAGTACTGATTTCAAGACCGCTACACCTCTCATCAGCGTTCAATTGTTCATCTGTACAATTTTCGTAAAGTGGATACTAATTGAGAAGAATATCAACTATTTAACCAGTTTTCAAAAAAACTCTTAGTAATTTTGAATTTTCATTAATTCAATAAAACTGAACTTGAGCCTGATAATATTACTTTTCATATGTACATCAATATAAATTCGAATAATAATTACGTTTATTCGTAATAATAATAATATAAAAATATTTATTATTAATTTCTCAAGTTCTTCAACAATTTGTTCCATCTGTTTATCTAAATTATTTTTTTAGATCTTTCTATGCATTTTGGACATTAGTCCTTACTACTTGTTTTTTATTTAATGTTTTAAAAATTTAAATATAGCGACAAATACAGAAATGATTAATAGAATTATAATTATTTCCTGATCTATTGTTATTTTATTTTCATTTAAGGCGTAGGCATTTGCATGTCCTTCTACCTTTGCATCTGCAATGCCCATGTTTAGGTTTTATAAATTAGATTTTTCTGTCTACTACTGTTATATTTAAAGTATGTAGGCTAATTACAAAAATAAGATAAATATATTATTTAAAAGTTTTCCATCCTTCCTGCCTTATGTTGTTTAGTTGTATTATAAAATTTTTTTTTTGACTCAATATAAGTAAGGGATTATTACATATATTATGGTTGGCATTTTATTTGATCTTGGCTAAAATTTTGCAGATGTTCTTTATATTTTTTTTTGCTTTTCTCGATACTGTTGTAAAGTAATCGGTTTTAGGCCTGTTGATTTTGGGGTTGAAATGTATTCTGGCGGTGTTTTCTGTGGAGCGTTGTCAATTCTTTTGGGAATGTACTCCTTTGTTTGTAACAACTCCTCCCAGTTCTTAAAAACTTTATTGATTTCCTCTTGGTTTGACATTAAAAATTTTTATATATTTTTGTTTTAAAAGCCTAATCTGGCAGGATAAAAATTTTGTTTGGCAATAAAAATATTGTTTTGCAGGATAAACAATTTTCTTTGCTAATAAAAAATATTGGTTTGCAGGATCCAGCATTAAAATGCCGATTTATGAAAATTAATAGACTTCAATTCTATTTGATTGTCAAATTAATTCTAAAGTTTATTAATTTTTGTTTCAACTTATATACTAAATTTTATTCTAAATTATTACCTATGTCAGCACAATCCCACGAAATCAATTTTGTTTAAAAGTCCAAATACATTGATGAACTCCGTAGAACTTGCTAACAGTACACTTATTCAGTCAAGGTCAATAAACGAATTTTTATTTACTTTATTAAGCAGTTCATATTACAACTGCGCGTCAACAGCAGTGTGCACACATTTAGCACATAGTGATGTGCACATACTACAAAATTAAACTACTCATAGCATCTAAAAGACTGCAACCTGTCATGGTCAAACTCTTTATGAAATTCCAAATACTAAATGAGCATGTATGTTTGCCCCTTTTTTTATCCCTTTTGTAGTTTCAACTCTCGTAGTGTACAGACGCGTTTTTATTTAATATTTTGCTTGCGTATAATATACATAAATATTAGCATACACAAACTCATATAGTTAACACCAAAAAAAAGAGAACCATAAATGAGTTTATTCTCCGACAATAACAACAAAAAACCTACAAGCAGTAGGAATGTGTATTTAACCTTGGTTTCTGATGAGGACAACAAAAAAAATTGTTTAAACACAAACTTAAACCTTACACATAACACAAATACTCGTGCGCGATCATGCTCTCCGTACATGCAATTGTTGTTGCAACCATTAGCAAACTTGTCAGCTTAGCTGTACAAACAAGCAAACAAGTAATAAAAAACAAGGTGACGAACGTGCACAAAATTATTTTTTTTTTTTTATTATATTATTTATTGAATCTTCAATTATAAATTTAAACATCAATAAGTTGTTCAAATCTTAAATCTAAAAAATAAAAATAAATTTTAATATATGTTAAGCCAATGCTACACAAAATTTATTAGTTTCAGCGGTTAATTTTTGTAGTTTTACATCTCTCGTGTTCGGCTGAGAAAAAGAGTATACCTCCTTTTCAGCCGGGTGTGGCCTTTATAATGTAGAATTTTGCGTGCAAGTACATTTGGATGCAACTCAAGTTTTTTTTATATATTTTTTAGCGTGTTTTGAAAATACTGTCTTCACCAACGGAACATCAAGATCTTTGTGAATTCGATGATTTCGGATATACCAGGGGGCTGCTATTATTGTACGTAGAATTTTATTCTGTCGCCTTCGAATTTTTTCGACATTTGATGCTGAGGCAGTGCCCCATAACTGGATTCCATAAGACCATATTGGTTTCAGGATCGCGTTGTATAAGAGAAGTTTACAGTCAAGGCTTAGTATAGAATTTTCTTCCAATAAGGCAATGCATTTGGGCTGCTTTTAATTTCATTTGGATCAGCTTTGCGTCTATGTGCGATTTCCATGTTAAACGGCGATCAAGGTGAACGCCTAGATATTTGACTACAGTGTGTTGCGGTATAGTCTCGGTGTTGATTTGTATAGGCGGGCATGTTTCTGTGCGCAACGTAAAAGTGACGTATACACATTATACAAAATTATAGATGCAGTTAGTGAAAATAATGCTAAAAAAACCAAACTGGTATGGACAGATACATAACCGTGCTAAAAAGGGGAAGAAGTCCCAAATCAGCTCAAATAGCGTCAACGGCGAAAATGGCCAAAGATGGGAAAAATAATATTAAATATTCTGAAAATCGTTCCGTGATTTTGAATGAACAAGTCGATGAAGAAACAAATGCAACAAGGTCCAGTAAACCACCGCCGATATATTTAAGAGAACAGAACTCCAACTTTCTGGTAAAAAGCCTTATCTCGCTAACTGGTGAAAATGAGTTCTATGTAAATCCAATTAGGCGCGGCAAAATCAATAAAACGAAAATTCAGGTAACTCATGAAAATAATTACCGAAAAATAGTTTCAGATCTTGAATCTAAAAATAAACTCTTTATACACATCAACTGAAGAGTGCTAAAGGCCTAACAGTAGTTATAAAAGGCATTGATTCAGAAGAGGTCAAGTCTGGCCTTGAAAATAGTGGCTTCAAAAATGTTTCAAACGTTAAAAATAGAGAAAAAATCCCCCAAACAATGTTTAGAGTCGAGGTACAGCCAGGTGACATATAAATAAAAAAAAATTAATCCCACCCAATTTATGATTTGAAGTACTTGTTACACCGGTGGTGGATTGATGGTGGCACGTTCACTGCCAGTAGTGGTTGGGGGTATGTCCAGAGGAAGTGGAGCAAGTTAATGAATTGCCCGTTTAATGATACCAGTAGATGTTTTAACCGTTGCCGTTCTGACGATGCCATCGGGCCCAGGGAATGTTTCGATGACTTTATCGAGTCGCCACGTCATGACAGGAGTGCTATCTTTGATATAACTATAGTACCCACTTGTAAGCTTTGAGACCTGGATTTCTATTTGTTGCGCTGCTGGAGTTCAGTGAGGTACTCGTGGGACCATCGTTTCCAGAATTGATGCTTGATTTTTTGATACCAGCTCCTAACGGTTGGCGAGTGATGCCGATGTCGATTGTGCAGTTGCATCGACTTGTGCCGTGAGAGGTTCTCCAATCAAGAAATGGCCAGGAGTTAAAGCAGCTGCATCATTAGGGTCATTTGATAGTGCTGTAAGAGGTCTGGAATTAAGAATAGCCTCGACCTCTATGACCACAGTCTCCATTTCTTCATACGTTAAGGACGCAGTTTCCAGCTCTTTGACTAATAGTTTTTTGGCTGACTTAACTGCTGCCTCCCATAATCCTCCGAAATGCGGTGCTCGTAGAGGGATGAAATGGAAAGTAATGTTTTTACTTGCACATTCCCGTTGGATTGTTTCTTAAGCTGTTGTAGTAAAGAGGGCTGTTGATAATTCCGCTAGCTGGTTTCAAGCTCCGACAAAATTGGTTGCGTTGTCGCAGTACAGATTCTGACAGTGCCCCCTGCGACTGATGAATCGTTTTAGTGCTCCGATAAAAGCCTCTGTTGTAAGGTTTGTGACGAGTTCTAGATGTGTTGCTTTCGTGGTGAAACAGCAAAATACTGCAATATAAGTTTTTTGTGGTCGTTTCCCTCTGGTTTTGAAGTGAACCCATATAGGACCACAATAGTCAACTCCGGAATTTATGAATGGTCTTGCTGGGGTTACCCTGGTTGCCAGTAGATTTCCCATAATCTGCTGAAGCAGTTTTGGCCTTGATCTTGCACAGAAAACATATTTATGAATGGTTTCTCGTGCTAAGTGTTTTCCTTTGATGGTCCAAAACCGTTGTCGGACGGCTGCAAGGAGGGCTTGGGCTCCGTAATGTTTATTTTCCTTGTGTATTGACTCATAAATTAGTCTGCAGACTATGTCATTATACGGTAGGAGCATTGGATGTTTTGTATCGAATGGCAAAGTTGACTCTTCGAGCCGGCCTCCAACTCTTAAGATGCAATTTTCATCGAAAAATGGTGACAGACCTTTGATCGGACTTGATCCTTTAAGTCCCTTCTGTCTTTGCAACTGCTTGATGTCTTCAAGAAATGCAAACCTTTGAGTCGCTCTAACGATGATAAGAAGTGAATCATGGAGCTCAACGGGAGTCAGAGCTCGTCGAGTTTGTCGGTCTGCTTTGGGAGTTCTGGCGTTTTATATGAATCTTAAACGAATTTCGGTGATTTATACTGTGTAGCGGATTCTCATCTTGGAAAGATGCAAGTAAGTTGAGAGGATTCTGTTTTCGTTCGATAATTGTTGCCTCGGAGCTCAAAGTAAATGAAGCTGGCCAATGGTTTTCATTTCCATGGAGAAATAAGGGCCCATAGAGATAATGTGGCATTTGCTGCGGCTGTGGTGGGTCCAATCCTCGGAATATAATGTCTGCTGCATTGTCTTGTGAGCTTACATGTCGCCATTGTTCGGGGAGAGTAGATTCATGAATAGCAGCGATTCTATTTGCTACAAAGGTGTGAAATGAAGAAGATCTTGAATTTATCCAAGTCAGCACTATCTTTGAATCAGACCAGAAAAATGTTGGTGTAGAGGCCATATCCAAACTGCTTTTGACTTTTGCAGCTAGATTAGCTACCAACTTAGCAGCACACAACTCCAGCCTAGGTAAAGTTTGTTTTTTAAGTGGTGCTATGCGAGTTTTCGCACAAAGTAAGTATACTGTGGTGAGTGTGTGTTTAAAAAGTGTGAAGTATTTACTAAGCTCTGCAGCTGCTTTTCTTCAGTACCAGAAGTGCCGATTTTTGTTTTGAGAAAATAATAGACTTCAATTTGATTGATTGTCAAATTAATTCTAAAGTTTATTGAATTTTGTTTCAGCTTATATACTAAAATGTATTCTAAATTATTACCTATGTCAGCACTATCCCACGAAATCAATTTTGTTTAAAAATCCCAATGCGTTAATGAACTCCGGGAAACTTGCTGACAGTACGCTTATTCATACAAGGCCAATAAAAGAATGTTTGTTTACTTTATTAAATAGTTCATATTACAACTGCATGACAAACAGCAGTGTACACAAATTTAGCACATAGTGATGTACACACACTACACCCTCACCCTTATTGGTTTTGGGTATTATTAAAAATGAAACAAGAAAAAAATATACTTTGGCTGAACAAGACGTTATGTACTATATCTTAAATATTAATAACTAAAAAAAGTTGTAATTTTATAGAAAGAAATTAACAATTGTTGATGTAATATTAAACTTTATAAACGTAAAAATGTTTTGATATTTTGCTTATGTATATATAATTATACTTATGTATGTGTCTACAAAAATAAATTTTTAGTTCTTATATATATATTGTTGTTTGTCAATTCAAATATTTTTTTAGATTGTTCTTATGTACTAATTTTGTTTTATTATCAATTTCTATAAGTATATTTAAATCTTCTATATCTAATACTTTGTATGGACGTTCATACTTTTTTCTATTTAAAACTTTAACTAAAACTAAATCTCCTATTCTAAGATCTATTCTATTTTGCTTCTTTTCAGATTCTAATTTTCTTTTTCTTTTTACTTCGAGAATTATCTCTCTTGCTCTTTGTAATGAGTTGTGAAGTCTAATCTTTAGTTCATTTAAATAGTTGTCAGTATTATAAATCTTTCTAGTATAACTTAAAGTGTCGTTTGGCAGTCTAGGAAGTCTACTAAAAATTAGTTCAAATGGAGAATAGTCTGTATCGACATTTGGTGTCGTATTAAAAGCAAAAGTATAATATGGTATCCACTCATGCCAACTATTGTCATCTACAAAATTTAGAAAATATTCATTTAGAACGCGATGATTTCGTTCTATTGTACCTAAAGTTTCATGATGCTAAGGTGTTGAGAAATTTTGTTTTATTTTTAATAATACACAAATCTCTCTCATTAATTCGTTGGTAAATTCAGTTCCTCTATCTGTTTTGAGAATGTTAAATAAACCGTATTTTAATACAATATGTTCTATTAAAGCTTTCGCGACTGTTTTGGCATCTTTAGATTCAATCGGACAAGCAACAACATATTTTGTCAGTTCGCACTGCATTGTAAGTATGTATCTAAATTCTCCGGATGGTCTTAATGGTCCAACTGTGTCCATTACAACAGTATCGAAACCGTGTGATGGTGTATCTGTTATAGTAAAGGGTTCTTTTGTATTTCTTATCTGTTTATGTTTTTGGCATGAATCACATGTTGTTATGTATATTCTAACCATTTTGTTCATATTTTTCATATAAGTTAAGCACGGCGGCGGACGTGCTTTAAAAAAATTACTATGTTGGGCCACCCATGGGGCCCAACGACCAAACTCACTTGTTGAAAAGAAAACACCGAATTGATTAAGTTTAATGACTGTTCGCGTCCAGCACTAGAATTGGAATGCCAAACAGTAAATTTATTCCATCAAAAGAAAATTACCAAATTATTTTATAAATTGACTATTCAATAAAAAGAACTTACGAAATATTTTATAAAATGTTTATACTAGCTTAAATTGATGAGAACGATTTGGCAACGTATTTCCCATGATTGCACAACTTAAGTATGGTGTCGTATTGCAACACACGCTGTCTGTTAATGAGAACGATTTGTCAATATGCTTCCCATTGTTGCGCAAGTTAAGTATGGTGTCGTGTTGCAACACATGCCGTCTGGGATATTTGCTGAGTCAAACTAACATAAAGGTGAATGTACAGTGGAACATAAGATTGAGAGGTAAGTTGGAAAAGTGCGTGGAGTTAACTCCCCCCTCCTTAAAAATCAGCGTCTCGCTGATCAATTCACATCTGTTGTCAGGTTTCCTGGAAGTCTAAGGGCTGGCATGGTAATGCGACCGTATATTTTCTTCCATATTAGGGTTAGGATGATTGACACCGCTACGATACAACCGAAGCTTGTGACGTTTGACCAAAGGGAGAGATTAATGTTATTCCTTAAGTTCTGAATATGCTGAATGTTTTTTCCATGAAGTTCATGTAAAAAGTTAACATCAACTTTATGTGCTTTCTCGTATACATTGGTTAATAGTGGAGGAAGAGCTTGCATCTTAGTGATTCTTTCATTTGCAAAGGTCCTTTCCCCAATCGTAATGGTTTCGTTAAAGATTCGTATTAAATACGTTCCATCCAAGCCGGCAGTATTCTTTTCCGAGGACACATTTCCTTTAAAATTCGAAACATACAGGATTTGCTCTATTAGAGTCTCTCCGTTCGACCGGAAGGTACAATTCGCGTTGGTTCCTCTCAGCATTCTTGATAAGCAATCTTCATCCGAAAGTTCTTCTAGTTGATTCAACGCACAAATTGTGATGTTATTAAGGGATGAACAGTGGTTCCTGATCCCATATACGTTCGCGTGGTTTATGAGAACAGTATTATGTTTCAAATCAATTTGACGATTCTGGCGTATAGCTGCCCTAAGTAGGATTTTATTGTACTTAATGGGGTTTACCTTTGGTATTGAAAGCACGTATAGTAATGACGTTCCGTTCGAAAAAATACTAGGCTTCCCATATTCGATAGCTTCAATTTCATTATTATACGGGAGCGATTCGACCTCTGATATTATTTGATGAATTTCCTCTAGTAGGTTTGTATTTATGATGCCACCTTTAGCTAGCTGGCAAGCTCTTACGATTTCCTCTATATTCTCCTTGATCACCAATATCTGATTTAATGCGTCATGTAAAATTTCTTTCGTTTCTGACACGACGATTTTATTATTAAATCTGGCCATTAGGTCATTCATTTTTTCACCAATTCGCTTGTTGCCCCAAACAGGTTACTGTTTACGATGTATTGTTGTTCATTATTCTCAATAAGCCTTTGTTGACTCCCCAGCACTTTTACCCAATCTGCTGCATCTGGGCTTCCAGCGATCCATTTCCAAGCCGACCCAATCCAGTTTATGGATCTTTTATTTCTTGGAACACCTCTTATTGTTGCGATTCGGTCGTGCGTCTTCTGAAGTTGGTATTCGAACACCTTCTTATCCCTTTCCTCTTTTGCCAAAGCTGCAAATACGTCAGCGGTTGTTTGAAGCATCTTCTCAAATTCCTCCAGGTTGATCACATGTACAACGCTTAAGTACCCGTTAATAAGCCATCCCTCACCATCTTTGATAGTCACTAGAGGGGATTGATATTCAAATACGTGGAAGGCACCAACATATGCGGAAAACAATAAAAGACTTAGGAGATAAAGGTTAGTGTGAGTGTATCTTACAATATGTTCTCAGTGCTCTAAATTGAATTGGTCTTAAGTATTACAATAAAGTATGAAATATTTTCTTATAGGATAGAGGTTTAGAACCCTTGATAATAGTTAGAAAAAAAAATCTTAAACTTCAAATTATAAATCAATTACGTGTGTTATATGAATATGTTTCTGATTAAAATAAATGGTTTTAAGCACACCTGAGTGGTTCAAAAACTCTTTGTATAATATAGTGGGAAATAATAATTTTTATTTGTATTGATACTTAGATTGAATTCTAATTATAATTCTTATATGCTAATAATAATTATCTTCAGGGGCAACTGCAAGGTTTGCTACATCCTCTTTACGTGTGTCTTGTGGTATTTTCTGCCTGCTGTTGTCCGCAGGGTTACTCTATTATTCTCCAAAACATTGTGCTTTTTATAAAGCGGTTTGTGCTTTGGTTTTATTTGCTTATCTCTTACCAATACGTCCTGATTTTCAGCAAAGTCGACGGGATCCGACCTTGTTTCGTTCAGGCGATCATTGGCTGCTTTCTGGTTATGTTCAATGAGGCCACGAATGTCCTCGTTAACCTGGTCACGAAAATCCACCAACTGTTTATAGTTAAACCGTTCGGACCTATTAAAGAAAATATCGGATGGCCTCCTTTTAGTTACTGAATGGATAGTGTTGTTGTATCGGTCAACCGCAATGTTAGCCATGTCCTTTGGGCATTTATTCCCCAATTCTCTAGATAAGCATCTATATATCTCGATTAGGGTGGAGTGGAACCTTTCCACTTGGCCGTTCACTTCACTTCTTTGTACCGGGGTAAGGTATATTTCAATCCCCAGTGATCGTATAAAATTCAATGTAATGGGGGACAAGAATCCTCTTTCGTTGTCCGATACTATCATACGGGGTGCAGTAAAGTAATGCAGAACTTTGGTCAGCTTATGCTTCAAGTGTATCGCAGAGCGATTTTTTATGTGGAAAAGTTTTGCAAATTTAGAGAACTTGTCAAGGCAACTAATAAATTTTAGCCCTTGCATTTCAAATATGTCAATATGCAAGATTTCACATGGGTACCTAGGAATAGGTGTCGGCTGAAATTTCGGTTTACTCGGATGTCTATCGTATTTGTTCAGTTTGCAAATTTCACAGTTTCCAGTGTATTGTCGTACCAGGTTTCTCATGCGAGGAAAATAAAACCTTTCAAGAATTTGTTGACTGTTTTCCTTAGGATTACGATGTGCTCGCTTGTGCTCGTTTTCGATTATCCTACAAATCCTCTCAGGGTTAGTGACGTCTTCAACCAATCGTTGAGTGATCCTTATTTTATATGAAGCAAAGTGGTTCAAATAAACGCTATTCAGCAGTTGGATGAAACATTCGGGAATTTTAATGCCATTGATCACAGCAGGGTTTAGACATGTCTTCAGCGTTTCCGTAAGTGACTGGGAAGTTATCTGATCGATATCCGCGTGGTGTCTGTTAAGTCCAGGGTGCGGCTGCAGACTACTACGCAACTCTCTTCCCTCCCTTATTACGATCTGGTTTCGGAAGACGTTCAAGGGGACTTCCACATGAGGAATCAAGTCTCTACTGTCCTGTTCAGCGCTATGCATTGTTGCGTCGGATATAACCATTTCTCTTTCCGAAGCCTCATCAGCTGTTATGGTTTCAGAGCCAATTTCCGAGGCTGTTATTGTGTCTTCATCACTAAGTGTATTTATTTGATTCAAATTGGATCCCAATCGTGAAAGGGCATCGGCTACTACATTTTACTTGCCGGGTTTATATATGAGTTCGAAATTGTACTCCTCCATCCGGGCCTTCCATCTCTTTAGCTTTGCGTTATGATTTTGGTTTCCCAATGCGTAAGTCAGTGGTTGGTGATCGGTGAAAATTCTAATCCTTTTCGCCCCATATAGATAAGCACGCAAATTTTCCAGGGCCCATACAATGGCCAGCATTTCCTTTTCATTCGTCGCGTAGTTTTCCTCCGTTTTATTGAGAGAACTCGAGATATACGCAATTGGTTTATCTGCTCCTGAACAGTCCTGGGATAATACAGCGCCGATGGCGTAATTAGATGCATCGGTCGTCAAATTGAATGATTGATCGAAGTCAGGAAATGCTAAGACTTCGGATGACATTAACAGGCTTTTAAGCTCGTTGAAAGCTTGTAATGCTTCCTCCGTCAGGGATATGGAGATCTTTCTGGACATATTTGCTCTAATCTGCGCATTTTCGCCCCGGGTAAGATTTGTCAGCGGCTTAGCAATCTTCGCATAGTCTTTTATAAACTTCCTATAATAAGAAGTCATGCCAAGAAAACTCTTTAAGTCCTTTAACGTTCCGGGAGGATCTAACCTCCGAATCGCCTCAACCTTCTCGGGGTCCGTTCGTATCCCATCCCCCGACACAATGTATCCCAGGAAGGATACCTCGGTTCTAAGAAACTGGGTCTTTTCCAGATTTACGCGGAGGTTTGAAGCCAGTAATCTCGTGAATATTATCTCCAAGTTCTTCAGATGGTCGTCGACATCATTTCCAAAAACTATTATGTCATCAATATAGACATAGCAAATCTTACCGATGTATTCTTTGAGAATGTCATCAATCATCCTTTGAAAGATTGATGGCGCGTTTTTTAATCCGAAGGGGAGGCGTAAGAATTCATATTTGCCATTTAACGTGGAAAATGCCGTTTTCGGGATATCCGATTCGTTCATCGGTATCTGATGGAAGCCGGAGGTAAGGTCAAGAGTTGTAAAATATTTAGCCTTACCCAGGCTAGCAAGTGTAGAGTTAATATCGGGTATCGGATACGTGTCGGAGATAGTTACAGCGATGACCATCCTATACTGTTTTTCTCCGTCCGGCTTAGGTTTCTTAGGAACCACCCAAACTGGTGAATTGTAAGGGCTCCTAGAGGGTCGAATAATTTCCTGTTCCAGAAGTTCCAAGATTTGCTCCTCAACAACGGAACGCATATTTGCCGGATAAGGGTAGCTTTTAGTGTATATAGGTTCATCGGTTGATGTTCTGATCTCAGCCCTGACTGACGTCACTGCCATTTCTCCTGCTACAAGTGGTCCAAATAAGGGCCCATATTTGTCGATTATGGTCTTTAATCTATATACTACTTCCCCCGAAACGCTCTCCGATAAATTAACCTCATGACAAACCTTATTTTTCATTGGAATGACCACGCCCGAATTTATCATCAGTGTGTTATTCCTTCTGTTAATTATAGCTCCCAACCCTTTGAGGGTATCGTCGCCTATGATTCCGTCGAAAGACTTTAGTCCTGGTAACAAATAAAATACTATGACCGTGTCCACTCCGACACTCTTGAATAATTTTCCCTTTATCTTACGTTCGATGTTCAGAATCCCGCCTGCTGTTCTCACGGGAAAAGGTTTGGGAAGTTGGGTGCTCGTCTTGGCGAGATGGGGACGCACAAAGTTCTTATTTGCGCCCGTATCCACAAGAAATCTTAAAAGCACCCCGTTCCTTAAGGTGAATTCTATATACGGTATGCTTGAAGGGAGGCTTCCGTCATAAAATTTATCTCGGATTCCTCCACGTTATCATTTCCAAAGCCATCGTTATCCTCTTCAGCATTTTCTACGTAGCTACTGCCAGCTATGGTCACTTGTTGGGATGAGTCGTCCTCCTCTACATAGGTGTTGAACAATCTTTGTTGTTTGAACGGATTCGTAATGTTCTCGGATTTGGCGTTTCTCTTAAAGCCTCCCGGTCTATTCATGTAGTTTACGTGGCGGGACTGTATTGATTGGTCAACCTCCATTTTCTCCTCGGGTTTCGGTGCAACCGGTCTTGCTGGCAGGTTACGTGGTCCTATGGGATTATTCCATGGCCTGTAGTTGCGATTTCCTCCGCTCGGGATGAAAGGGGTGGATGGCTTCGGTGGCAGTTGAGGTCTCGATCCGGCCAGGGGTAACGCGTTTATCGGTACTGTTATCTGATTCCGAGACATCGGGTGAAGTGATGCGTTCCTCATATTTAAATTTTGCATCTCCGTGCACATACCGTAAGCCTCTGGCAATGTCTTGGGTCTCTGTATAATAAGAAGCCTAGAGAGCTCGCCGTTGAGTCCACGGACAAATACGTCCAGTGCCCTATTTCTATAGGATTCCACCAGTACGTCTACAGTTTCTTTCGCGTAGTTCTCCGTTTTTATTTTGTTGATTATCAGCGAAAATTGGTGGTTAACAGCGGCATAGAATTCGTCTATCTTCGATCCCCTTTGTGACAGCTGATTGAGTTGATACTCAAGGGTTCGGATATCCCTTTTATCCGCGTAATGAAGAGATAAGCGTTCCTTCATCCTACCCCAGTCGTTCTCGAATATGTTATATGACACCAGGGCGGAATCAGCACCACCCCTTATCTTTTGCCTAATACTTTGCAAAATGGCCCGATATATGGGTTTGGTGCGTACAATCTCGTAGTCAGCAAGAATCGTTTCGACACTGTGAATCCAGGACACGTACTGGGTAGGGTTCCCATCAAACGGTTGTAACTCCTTGACACAGTCCGGGAGCTTACTCAGTTCTCGAAGTTCAAGTTCTGTCCTAGGTGCACGCGGCTGTTCCAATATCGGCGTTGTGGTTGACGATGCACCAGTCTTTGGTCTCTAATAATTTGATTTGACTAAGGGCAGCATTGAGTGCTCCGGTCATTTCCGTAACTGATGCCTTAAGCTCCTCCATATTATAAAGAGAAATGCGCAGTAACGACAAGCTAGAGTAGCAAATTAAAACCAAACCAAGCTTCGAGACAACTTCGATAGTTTTCAAAAACCCAAGGGAACACACAGATTCAACAAGCAGGGAAAGAGGGAAAAATAATAAAAAATCCTTGCACTTACCCTTGAAACACCAATCCAATTCTAGGCTGTATTTTTAAGTTAGTTTTTTTTATTTTCTTAATTTACGTACAATAAGTTTTCCGTTGCGAAGTACATGTGATTTTGTTTTTAGGTTTATCTAAAACGATAAAAAGATTTATACTCGTATTTTAATTACTCTGCATTTGTTATTAATTGCTTTACAGTCTTGGTTCGTGACTTCTTTTTTTATTTAACCCTTAATTCACTAGAACTTCTTATTTTGTTAACAAAATTTTTTATTTCCTCAATAACTTTTCCTTCTTTTTTTTCCTATTCAATTTCATTTCATCAACTTTTATTTCCTTAGTAACTTTTCATCATTTTTGTATTGAATCTTTTATTTTCATATTTTAATTTAAAAATAAAAAAAAATTTTTAAAATTTTCTCCTTTTTTATTGGATTTTTATTTTCGTATTGGATTTCAGTTTCATCTTCCCTTTTTTTTGAATTTTAATTTTTATATTGAATTTTTATTTTAGTACTCTAATATCAACTTTGAATTTTATTATTGAAGGAAACACCATGTGCCCTTGTCGGAGTACTTGTGGTCTTCCTATTATTTTATGTACAAATCATTTTATAGTTGACTTGATGGAGGATCGTGTTGTCCGGTTTCGAGCAGCAATAGCTGACGTACTAGGGCACGATTTGTCTCACCCCGTGAGTTTTTCCTACCTTTACTCATTCGTAATTGCACAAAAGAATGGACCCTACCCCACTAAGTAGTGTAGGTTCTAATGTTGACTACAACTTGCGAGGATGTGGTTGTCCGTATCCAACTGAGTCGTGTAGGTTCTCATGTTCACTACATCTTGTAAGGATACTATTTGGCCGAGTCCGTACTGAGTTGTGCAGGTTCTTATGTTTACTACAACTTGTGAGGATATACGGCATTCATTAGTCGTGAATGAGTATCTCGAAGGAAAACTTGCACGTTTTTCATAGTAAACTTGATTTATTTATTAATATTGGTGACAGGAAATAATTTTTTACGTACTGGAGGGCCTGGAGTTCAGGATCGCAGTACGCTGGGACCTCTTTGGGGGCCCATATTGGTCACTTTCTTTTCACTGGTTATAGCACAATACTCGCAGACTCCTTGGCATATTTAACACACATAGGGGCCTTCAATTATTTCACGTAATTCAATATTCTTTTCACAATAGTGAATCTAAAACCCACTCATTATTTAAAAATTTTTGAAACAAAAAAAAAAAATTTTACAATTCGTGTAAATTTTCTAAATTTGTTAAACACTTTAAATTTTTAGATACAGACTTTTTATTACAGACACTTATTTTAAGGATCCGGCACATCCTTTTATTCGCGGCCGGTCCCTGCTCGGGCGCCAGTTAAGCACGGCGGTGGACGTGCTTTAAAAAAATTACTATGTTGGGCCACCCATGGGGCCCAACGACCAAACTCACTTGTTGAAAAGAAAACACCGAATTGATTAAGTTTAATGACTGTTCGCGTCCAGCACTAGAATTGGAATGCCAAACAGTAAATTTATTCCATCAAAAGAAAATTACCAAATTATTTTATAAATTGACTATTCAATAAAAAGAACTTACGAAATATTTTATAAAATGCTTATACTAGCTTAAATTGATGAGAACGATTTGGCAACGTATTTCCCATGATTGCACAACTTAAGTATGGTGTCGTATTGCAACACACGCTGTCTGTTAATGAGAACGATTTGTCAATATGCTTCCCATTGTTGCGCAAGTTAAGTATGGTGTCGTGTTGCAACACATGCCGTCTGGGATATTTGCTGAGTCAAACTAACATAAAGGTGAATGTACAGTGGAACATAAGATTGAGAGGTAAGTTGGAAAAGTGCGTGGTGTTAACTTATATATCTTTGTTTTAGTTTGGAAAGTGTTTTCCTAATTCCAAAATGTCCTCCATGTGGTGAGTCATGAAATTCTTCTATCAATCTATATTGTGTTATATTATCTTTAATTTCTCTTGGCATTCTGTATATAATTATTTCGATATCGTTTTTCTTTATATTGTTATACTTTTCCTTCAATTCTTCGGCCGTTATATATTTAAATATTTCATCATTATCATATAGTACGTACTTTTTAAATTTCAATTTCCTCAATCTCAATAAAAGTTTCTCCATAAATGTTCCTGAAAACATAGGATTTTCGCTTTTATTGGATATTATGCGGGTTATTCTATCATTCTTCTCTTTTAGTTTATTTTTTAATTCTTGCTGCAGCTTATTATCATATATAAATTCAATCTTTTGGGTACCCTTAATATTATTTATTGACGTACATTCCCACATATGGAGGTGATCAGTCTCCTTTCGAGATATGCAATCGTTCTTTTTATTTTCATCTTCATCATATTTATTTTTCATTTCGTTATTAATTTTATTTTTCATTTCGTTGTTAAACATATTTCTTGTTATTGCCAAGGTTTTCTTTTCTTTTTCATCAACATAGATTGGAATCATGTCTCTTAATATTTGTGAGTTTATTTCTACACGCGATAGAGCGTCTGCGTTTGTATTATTCGCTCCCTTCTAATATTTTATATCAAAGTCATAATCTGATAATTCAAGTCTAATCCTGGTAAATTTTGAAGACGGGTTCTTATGGGTAAACAAAACAATAAGAGGTCTATGGTCTACGGTAAATTTTCTACCATATAGATATGGTCTAAAAAATTGTATTCCCCAATAAATACCTAATAATTCTTTTTCAATTACTGATTTATTTTTCTCATGTTTATTTAATGTTCTACTTGCATATGATATGGGTAAATCCTTTCCGATTTCACCCTGTGAAAGGACTGCTCCCAGAGCTACATTTGAAGCGTCTGTCGTTAAAATGAATGTTTCGTCAAAGTTCGGATATCGTAATATAGGCGGGTTTTTTAATTTGTCTCTTAGTGTCTCAAATGCTATTTGGCAATCTTCTGTCCAAAAGAAAGATACTTTCTTTATATTTAGTTATACATATTTAATTTTATATATTAACGTTTTAACTATATATGCAAATGTCTAACTGTAGGTTTTTAACTATATAATGAATATGTCTGTAGTAGCTAAATTTAATTTAAATTGTTTTAAATGTAATCCATTGCGGTATTCTAAAAATGTAATAGTTTTACATGCAGACACATTTGTTTTCTTTGCTTTAACATTAAAAGTTACCTTGTAATTAAAAAATAAATAAAGAACATTTTTAGCTAAAAAGTAATTTTGAAATTATTTTAATCATTAAAAAATTTATATATAAACTTATACACGTCGTTTCAAAAAGCGAAAACTTATGCCAAGTCTTAATAACTTTGGCAAATACCACCAAACCGAAGACAACAAAAATCAATATAACTTCTGCTAATCTTTTTCGTTTGTTATATTTCACGTTTTTTTTTGCGGTCTACAGAAATATTTTTTCCTTCCCAGTTATGACGTGTTTGTAAAAAGTAGTAATGTTACTCTAAAAAATGGTTTATAACTTTTTAAACCCCTATTTTTATTATTTTTAGAGTTTCTTTATCCTAAAACATGTTTGTTGTGTTTCTTTTTTTTAGTTTTCTTTTCTTTTCCTGTTTTTTTTTTTTTTCTATAACTTTAGTTTTTTTTTAGCAGTTGGTTTACATCATAATTAACTAATTTTTGTATTTTGTTTTTCGTATTGTTAATTATAAATTAATGTTTTCATTTAATTACTCTCCGTTTTTGCAACTGTTGTTTTAATGGTAGTATATAGTAAAGTTTATGTATATAAAAAAAATTCTTTTTTTAAATGTTTTTTAAAAATTAATCTTCATTCATTCATGTTCTTTTCTTGACTCTATTTATATTTACGAAACAGACGACGCTATAGCTTAGAATATGTTCACCCTTTTTAAATTTTGTTGATATTGTTATATCGATGATTTGCAAATTTGTTTTATTGTTTTCGTAGTTAGAGATGTTTCTGTTATTTCCTTTATGTATGGATATTTCTTGTAGTGGTTTCTTATTGAATGAATAACAGCAGCAGCATTATTTTAGCAGGATAAAAAAAAAATTTGTTTTCTAAAAAAATATTATTTTACAAGAACGCAAATTTTGTTTGGCAGGATCGCCATGTGGTGAGTGTGTGTTTAAAAACTGTGAAGTATTTACTAAGCTCTGCAGCCGCTTTTCTTCAGCACCAGAAGTGCCGATTTTTGTTTTGAGAAAATAATAGACTTCAATTTGATTGATTGTCAAATTAATTCTAAAGTTTATTGAATTTAGTTTCAGCTTATATACTAAAATTTATTCTAAATTATTACCTATGTCAGCACTATCCCACGAAATCAATTTTGTTTAAAAATCCCAATGCGTTAATGAACTCCGTGAAACTTGCTGACAGTACGCTTATTCATTCAAGGCCAATAAAAGAATGTTTGTTTAGTTTATTAAATAGTTCATATTACAACTGCACGACAAACAGCAGTGTACACAAATTTAGCACATAGTGATGTATATACACTACAATACACTAAGAATTTTATTTGAACGAGAAGTTCGGACGTATATTGCTGCTCCATATGCCTTCTCTGAAGTATCGGTAAAGACATGTAGCTGGGTACTGGAAGGAGTCTCTCCTTTGTAGATATGGCGATGGACTTGAAAGTTTTCAAGCTAACTTAGACTATTTCGGAACCGCCGCCAGCGAGTGTCAAATTCTAAAGGAACAGCTTCGTCCCATGATAGATTCAGCATCCATAGTTCCTGGATGAACATTTTTGCCTTGACTACTACTGGGGATAGGAGCCCGAGTGGGTCAAATATCCGAGCCAGATCTAAAGTTACACTGCGTTTAGTTACAGCCTTTATTGGTTGAAGGCTGACTTTAATCTTTAGCAAATCATTTTTAGGTAACCATACTTACCCTAATGTTTTTGTATAGTCGCTATCGTCGGTTGAGAGATCTAAATTAAATTCTTGATCATGACCTGGGATATTGTGAAGGAGCTGAGGATGATTAGCGCACCACTTTCTTAAGTTAAAGCCGTACATTGCCATGACGTGTTGCAGTTGGCGTTGAGTTTCTAGTGCTGTAATCAGACTGTCGGCTCCCCCCAATCCATCATCAACATAAAAGTTTTTATCCAAGAACGTAGCAGCTAATTCGAATTGACTCTTGACAGTTTTGCTTATTTCTTTTAAACATTTAATGGCAAGGTACGGGGCTGGCCTGGTTCCATAGGTAACTGTATTTAGCTTGAAATAACTTATAGGCTCAGTGACATTATGTCGCCATAGGATTATCTGAAATCGCCTGTCGTCGGTATGGATTATGATTTGGCGATACATTTTCTCTATATCTGTTGTAAAAACGAAACGGGGCAGCCTAAATCGAAGCAAAATAGTA
This sequence comes from Lypha dubia, assembly GCA_947311025.1. Classification (NCBI taxonomy): domain Eukaryota; kingdom Metazoa; phylum Arthropoda; class Insecta; order Diptera; family Tachinidae; genus Lypha; species Lypha dubia. The sequence goes on from OX371260.1 coordinate 76,160,561, forward strand.
AACAGTTCATTCTGTAGAGATGGTCCAGTATGCAATATATCGTTTAATGATGTTCCAGACGATGTTTTGGATGAGGCATCAAAAACAACCCGAAGTTTGGTGGTGCTGCTTTCACACTGAGTGATGAGGAATAAAGTACTTAGATCCTTCGAGATCAGCTAAATTAGTTTTCGTCATGTGTTCCAACGCTTCATAATCCTTTAATTGGGTATATTGTTCCTTTAATGAAGGGTCTCTTGCTAGACGACGCTCTAATGAGAGGAAACGGTTAAAAGCGATACTGTGTGAGTCTCCCAAAATAGATGTATCATCACAAAATGGAAGCCGAACAACGAACCTTCCGTTTTCATTGCGTCGAGTATGCTGACTAAAGTGTGATTCATATTGTTGATCAAAGGGGGATAGTTGCTGTTGTGGATTTTCGATTTCCTCAAGTTTCCAAAAACGTTCAATTGCCATCGTCATTGTATCGTCTTCAGTACATATACCGCATGTTGTCGCTGATAGTTGCTCGCTAGATACCTTTTCTGCTACTATCCAGCTGAAGGTTGTATTTTGCAGTACTGGAAGATCATCAGCCAATTTGATTTGGCCGATGGTGAGTAATTGATAATATTCCGCTCCCAATAGTAGATCAATTTTGTCCGGTCGATTAAAGGTTGGGTCTGCAGGGTGATATTGTTTGGAATGGACCATTTTTCGATGTAAAGTGGTTGCGCTGGTTGGGGAGCAATGATTTGTGGAAGTACAAAGGCCTCCAATCGCGTCGAAAAATTATTCACTCGAGATTGAAGTTCTATGTTGACTCGATGTTGAACCTTGGTCCTTTTTTTTTCCAATACCATTGATAGAAACGGATGATGGTCTTATTGGGAGCCTAAGTCGCGTTACTAATCTTTCGGTTATAAGGTTAACTTGTGATCCTGAATCGAGAATAGCCTTGCATTCGATTGTTAAATAATTTGTTTTGACCTTGACCAGTGCTGTTCCCAAGTTGAATGATTATGGTTGAAACAGTTCACACAAAGCTTATGTTTTTGTGCAATGCTGAGTCGATTTGCCGGTGTTAATTGTAGAAATTATTTGCACCGATATATGGGATGGTAGTCTCGCTTGCAAATTATGCATCGTCGAATCTCCTGTTGAGGTTGTGATACCAGAGTGCATGTTTTGTTATTTGAGAAAGAGGTTTTCTCTTTTTTTTTTTTTGTAGAATGTTTGATATAGTAGACCTGTGTTAATTTATTTGAGTAAAAATGTTTTAATTAATTCGGCTGAAAGGTCTCATTAAGAAGAAATAAAAATAAAAACCAAAGAAGTGTTGTTCCTTAAAATCTTTTAAGTTTTTATTTTATTTTAAATTAATCCGATATTTCGGTTATCATCGATAACCATTATCAAGGAACTAAAAATACAAGAAAAATTACAGTATATTTCCTTATTAATATTTATATGCAAACGGGCATACATATATAGAAACAAAACAATATTAAAAATAGATGTACAAAACAAATACAATAAACATATTGAATACATACATTAAAGAATTTAATTATCCGCTAAACAATATTTAACAGTAGTCCTTCACCAAAATTTCAAGTCCTGAACTAACCATTGTTTATGTTTTGTTTTCTTATTTTATATTTGTTTATTATCGGCCGGTATAATTGAGCACGATTGTCAATATCAGTCTTATAATTAAGTCTTTTCTCAGAGGGTACATTCATGATGTGTAACATTTCTAGCGTAAATCTCTTTCTGTAGTTGTTCTCTTCTTGTAATACTCTTACGTTATTAAAATCAGGTTTATGACCACTCAATGTACAGTGGGCCGCGAGGGCAGTTTTTTGTTCAATTGGTTTGTTAACAGCTTTTAGGTCCGACTTGTGAGATGATATTCTGGTTTTCAATTTTGTCTTAGTAGTGCCAATGTATAATTTATTACAAACACTTTGCTCGTCACCACTGCATTTAATTTCATAAATGAGATTGGATTTATCCTCTTTTTTTATATTATCCTTTGTTTTGCTAAATAATTTATTCAATGAGTTATTAGTTTTCATCGCCAATTCAAATTTATTATTATCATAAGTGTCTGAGTTTTTAATTCTTTCAGATAATCCTGATATATATGTAATTGTTTTATAAATTTTCTGAGAATTGACATCTACCAAATTTCTTTTGCTATTGTTTTTAACGTAGTTTATAAGTTCCAGTATGGTTCCTTGTGGATATTCATTTTTCTTAAGTATTTTTACTATTCTCTTTACATTTTCTTCTCTTTTTGTCCTATTGCTTCTAGAGTTTGGAAATATTTTTCGAGGAAGCAATAAATCTGCTGATTGGTTGTAACTCCTTTGGGTTAGATATGGATTGCTCATATTGAGTGTAAACTGTTTTGTCGACCTTTTTAACGAGAAGGTGAAATAAAAGCGGATCCCATGACGTAGTTTGGAGCCCCATGTTGGAGATGGCTGCTAAGCACTCCCTTGTGGTGTCGTGAAATCGCTTGACAGCACTCAGCGTACACGCACCTGATGGTTGGTCGAGCAGTCTCTGGATTGCTGTTGACACCATCAACCTCTTGTTGTTGTAGCTATCCTGCAGCAACTGCCAAACAGCTTGGTAGTTCTCCTCAGTAATGGCAAGATGACGTATGAGATTTGCTGCTTCTCCAGCGACATGATTCTTTAGGTACCACATTTTATGAGCTTCAGACATTCGTTGCTCATGAACAACCCTTCTGAATAGGTCGGAGAACGATATCCACTTCATGTAATCACCATCAAATTTGGTAATTGTGATAGTGGGTAATGGAAGAGTAGAGTTTCTCGCTGAAGTATCTGGGGTTGGAAAATGGTGGCTTCTATTAGCAGCGCTGAGCTGAATGATTGCTGACTGAGCAGCTTTTTTAAGGTGAACGTATCTGCTTGAATCATAGCCGGCAATGTCTGGGTTGTGATATTTGTCCAATACTTCATCATTGAGCTGCTCTATTTGTTGCCAAAGCTGGGTAATCGTGGCCTGCTTAACTTCATAGTAATACCTATCTTGCCCTGGTTGCTAATGAAGGCCTTCTAATTGCCTGGTAAGTGCTGGCAAGAGACCGGCTGATAAGTCCATCGTGACGACCAGCTGTACCTGCTTGTGGCTGCTTTGTAGGTTTTGAAGCAGGCAGTACTTTACTTGCAGATTCTTAGTCGAGCTTACCGAGCTCTCGCTCCATTATTGCTATGTGCTTTGACGTCATGCTCTCGATTCGGGCATAGAAGTCTGACGTGAAGTACTCATCAGACGTATCTATATCCTTTAAGTCTCGCAACTCATTATCAGTACGTTCGACTCTGTCCATGCTGTCGTCAGACGGGACAATCGCTCTTGGTGTTTTACGACTGGCAGAATCCTTGTTGAAGTTTCGAATAGTCGTGGCAATATGCTCCCCGATTTCCTTCAGCTGTTGAAGGAGGTTCGCAGCGGTTTTTTCCATAATGGTTGTGTTTAAGGATTGTAGTTGAACGCTTGGAATTTCTTTACGCGGTGGGTGCTTTCTGACTTCGAATCTAAAGATTGCAGTGTCCTGTCACGGTCGCCAAAAATGTTAATGCTTAGGCTCGTTTGCCTTGCTTAACGGAATAAATAGGTTATAATTAAAGGGACTAATAGGTTGGTGGTACACCAAACTATTACAGAGTAGATTTGTAGAATATTAAATTATTCAAGTGGTACACAAGAATAATTTGTAGTGGAATAACGAAAAACGCAGGTTGATTGATTGATCAGTTATGATGATTTTTATTAAAAATTCAAAATTATTTATACTAAAACTAAAGAAAAACATAAACAAAAAATATAATAAAATTAAATTGCAAATTATCAAATAAATAAATAAAGTACAATGTAGACAAAATAAAAGAAAGAAATATTTGCTGGTAGCCGGAAATCGTTCATTTATATGCTGCCGTTATAATAAATTTTTCTCACACGTTCAGCTCTAGCAGAATAAAAGACAAATATCCAATTTCATTCTGTCTGGAACTAAAGGGTAACAAAAAAAAAAAAAAATGTAAAAGAAACAAAATTTAAAATCAAAAAATTCTGCTGACTTATTGAATCTCACGCTTTGAATAAAACGTAGACAATAAGTTTGCGCGTGTTAAGTAAAACAAGAAATATAAATATTTGTAGATTAATTCGAATGATGATTCTTTTGAATTTGTTAAAAAACAAAAAAAAATCATAAAGAATTAACAGTTACTGTTGAGCAGCCACATAAAACAACTGGACCTATGCAATGCATGAACTGCCAAGTAATTGGTCATACCAAAACTTATTGCCTACAGTCTGCGTTGTATGCGGTGAGTTACACAGTACCGCTAACTGTAACAAAATGAAAGGTTTTTTTTTTTTTTTTTTTTTGATAATTTTATTATTTATTGAATCTTTAATTATTTAAATTAAATTATCAATAAGTTTTTCAAATCTTAAATCTAAAAAATATTAAATGTAAGTTTAGCCAATGCTAAACAAAATTTTTAATTTCAACGTTTAATTTTTGCTGTTTTACATCTCTCGTGAACGGCTGAGAAAAAGAGTATCCCTTCTTTTCAGCCGGGAGTGGCCTCTATAATGAAAAATATTGCGCGCAAGTGGACTCAAGTTTTTTATATATTTTTTCGCCTGTTTTGAAAATACTGTCTTCACCAACGGAACGTCTAGGTCTTTATTAATTCGATGGTTTCTGACATACCACGGGGCTGCTGTTATTGTACGTAGGATTTTATTCTGTCGCCTTTGAATTCTTTCGACATTCGATGCTGAGGCAGTGCCCCATAACTGGATTCCATAGGACCATATTGGTTTCAGGATCGCGTTGTATAAGAGAAGTTTACAGTCAAGGCTTAGTATAGAGTTTCTTCCAATAAGCCAATTCATTTGGGCTGCTTTTAGTTTCATTTGTGTTAACTTTGCGTCTATATGCCATTTCCATGTTAAACGTCGATCAAGATGAACGCCTACAGTGTGTTGTGGTATAGTCTCGGTGTTAATTTTTATAGGCGGGCATGTTTCCCTTCGCAACGTAAAAGTGACGTGTGCACATTTCTGCTCGTTAACTTTTATGTGCCATTGTTTGAGCCATTTTTCCAGTTTGGATATATATTCTTGTTAGTTGCGGGAACCTTCTATAGGATTTTCGTGAACGCTTAGAAAGGCTGTATCATCCGCAAATGTTGAAGTATGAACGTTACTGCTTAACGGTAAGTCAGAGGCATATATTAAATAAAGTAAGGGTCCGAAGATACTGCCTTGAGGGACTCCGGCATCAATCGACTGCGGAGGGCTTAAAAATTTGCCTTCCCTAACTACAAATTTACGTTCCATTAAATAGCTTTTTAAAAGCTTTACGATGTTTGCTGGTAGATTTTGTGTTAATTTGTTGAAAAGATCTTCTTGCCACACTTTATCGAAAGCTTGTGAGACATCAATAAGCTACAGCCAGGCGACTTAAAAATAAAAAAAAATTAAGCGGACCCTATATATAACTTGAGGTATTTGTTGCATTGAAGATTTACCGTTGAGCTGCCACATAAAAGAGCTGGACCTGTCCAATGCCTGAACTGCCAAGAATTTGGACACACTAAAACATATTGCAAGTTGCCTACCGTTTGCGTTGTATGTGGTGAGTTACACAGTTCTGCTAACTGTGACAAAATTAAAGGGGATCCCAGCCAGAAACAATATTCAAACGAATTGAAATCTAGCACGAGTATTACTCAGCAACAACCTAATAGTAAATTTCCATATGCTAACATTTTAAAAAGTAACCAGAGTACAGCGCAAAAAACGGTACCAGCAAATGAAAATCCAGGGTCTAATTTTAGTCGTATTGAAGTCTCTATTGAGAGCTTAATACAAACAGTAAATACATTTACTCTCAAACTTTTCTTGTATGATGCATGAAATGTTGAAAATGCAGTATACCTTGTTGCAGGCTGTACTAAGCAAACCATGAACTTAAAAATCTGTTTTTGGAACGCAAACGGCATCTGCCAAAATAAAAATTAAATATAATATTTTCTTTTGGATAATCAAATCGATGTAATCATTTGACGTCTCGAAGCTATTTCAGAATTAGTGGAAATATTTTTATGACACAAAGGATCCTCGAGGTAGAACTTGTGGTGGTTCGGGAATTCTAATAAAAACGCGAATAAAACACTAACTGTTGAATGATTTTTGTGAATAATATCTTCAAGCAAAGAACATCTGCATTGAAAGTTATTATCAAAAACTTGTAATTTCATCTGTCTATTCGCCCCGCCAGGATTTTCAATTACCGAGAGTCAATATACGGCTTTTTATAAATCACTGGGCCTCCGTTTTCTGCAGCTGGCGACTACAATGCTAAACACACATTCTGGGGTTCGCGTTTAATCACTCCTAAGGGTCGTGTTTTGTTTGACACAATTTCTAAAATGGTTTTGAATGTTGTTTCAAGTGGTCAGCCAACATATTGGCCAATAGATCGACAAAAAATTCCTGATGTTATCGACTTTGGAATTATGAAAGTTGTGCCCAGCAAAATGATTGAAGTTGAAACATCTTTGGATTTATCTTCAGATCAGTCGCCTACAATTATCACTATTTACTCACTCACAATTGAAAAACCAAGATGTGAAATGTGCACGTATTAACTGGTTGAAATACAAAAATATTTGAGTGCTCATTGCACTGAAAATGTGCCGTTGAGAACACCTACTGACAGAAAATTCTATTAGGTTGTTTGACGCACATGTTAAACAAGCTGCTCTTAATGCTTCTTCAAATCAACCTAGTCAACAAGTAAGATTCTACAATATTTTTTCTGCAGATATAGAAAGGCTATTGACTGAAAAACGGAGAGCTCGACGAGAATGGAAACGTGATGCCCTCAGTTAAAGTTAAGGCTGAAGGAATGTACCAAACAGCTCAGAAAAATTTTACAAACACAAAAACAGCTTCGCTGCAAAAATTTCTACAAGAAATCGCTGTGGCGTGCAGCCAGAGGACTTAAAAGGCCAGTGATATGCAAACCTCCCTTGCGAGCTGCGAAAGGTGACTGGGCAAGAACTGATGATGAAAAAGGTGCACTTTTTGTTTAACACTTAGAAAAAGTATTTACCCCAAATATTTTTGCTGGTATTGTTGAACTGCCACCAGTCGTCTCTTTACCAGAAATACCGCTAAGATATATTATTGTGGAGATTGAAAAGGCTATTACTAGTCTTAACACCAAAAAAGCCCCAGGTGTCGATAAAATAAGCAACAAAATGCTCCAAGAATTGCCATATATTGCAAAAAGAATAATACTATTTATATTATTATATTTTTAATGGTATTTTACGGCTGCAGTACATTCCAACAGAATGGAAGATTTCGCTAATTACTTTGATACCGAAGACCGGCAAGGATCATACAAATGTAGAATCCTAGCGGCCTATTAGTTTATTGTCTAACATTTCAAAACTATTTGAAAAGCTGTACATGAGCATGGTGATGCCTATAGTGACTAGAACGGATGCATTCCAGCAGCTATATTCTGTAACTCGCTAAAGCTAAATCTCCATCGCTAAAAATGTCTAAAATCGTTTTAGAGAATTTAAGCTGCATATTTAATTCTGTAAAGGCAGAATTAGTCTTTACTTCCTGTTCCGTTCCGAATCAGCTGAGTTGATTTTGTTAAATAGAAAATGTGTACAAGTCGTTAGTTTTTCTGTTACTTTCCGTGCCGTTGCTGACGAACCTGTTAAAAACAAAATTTTGTCAACATTTTTAAGTGACAGCAACAATCAGCTGTTGTTTTTTGCAGCCTAAAATTATTAAAGTAAAGCTAAATATTTTAAAAGTGTTTTAAAAACTTAAACTTGGAAAAAAACCAAAAAAAAAAAAAAGATAGATGATGAAAAACTGATTAGCAGAAATATTATATATAATAAATTCAATAAAGACTACAGAATGCCACACAAGAAGCTTGCCGCCTGGTCACAAATATCTAAGGAAGTAGGAGTTCCAGGTAAGTAAATTTAAAATAATAATATTTACCGTATTAACAGTTTAATTTTTACAGAGGAATTGTGTATGAAAAGATGGATATCACTACGAGACAGGTATGTACAGGAGAAGAGAAATGAAAAGCTTGCATCAGGTAGTGGCGCTGTTTTCATACATCGTTGGCATTATATGGAGCAGTTGGAATTCTTGGCACCTCATGTTGTTCCACGCCTGTATGTACTTATTTGTTTTTTTTTTTTTTGTGATAATTATTTAAGTCTATCATTTTTAGAGTGCGTTCAACAATAATTATTATTGAACAAAGTACTTCTATTGCCAACCAAAGTTTTGAAATACTTCAAGACACACCGCCAGAATCGCAAGCTTGAAATACATCATTTTTTGAAAGTCAAACGCAAGATTCTTCATTTTTTGAATCACAAACTCAAGATTCCTCAGAGGCATTACCAGCAGCAACCCCTGAAGCATTAAAAAGACGAAAAACTAAGAAAAGAACTGAAGAGCTTGATGATGGCGGCCAAATTTTTGCAGAAGCAGTAGATACCTTTAAAAAGTTTTGCAAATCCAAAGAGGAAAAATATAAACAAAAAGAAAGTGATACTATTCATGCCTTTGGCAGAATCGTAACCGCTACACTGAATTCTTTTAACGAGGACAAACAAACAAGAGGTATTAAGCTAATTACAGAGGTACTTATGAAATTAAAAGTGGAGCCAAATTAAATTTCAACGTCCAAATATCTGTATGTTATTTGAGTGTTACTGTGCACTTTATTATATAAGTAGTTGTTTTGTCAAGGGATCTCATTGGTAAAATTTACCTTAAACATTTTTAATTTTAAGTACCTGAGGTGATCAACTGAGTCCCACTGTTGTACAATATGTTCATCAAGAAACGATCGCATAGAAAATTACATTTCCATTTAAAACAAAAACAAATTTTAAATGTAATTTTCAATGCGATCGTTAACGTCCGACATCGATAAACAGGGAGTTATTTTTAAAATATAAAAACCAAAAATGTCTTCAAAATTGATTAAAATTGCTTTTTTATACAATATTTTAATAATTTTATTTATAAACAAACATACAAAAATTTTTTTGAAAAATTTTTACAGTAAACAAGGCACTAGCAAAAAATTGTATACAACTTATTGTATATCAATTTGTAGCGCTATTTTTTACTGTTTTTCCTAATTTTTCGACAGCGTAAAAACTTACTAGCAATAGTTGGTACAAACTATTGATAATTTTCAGTTAATTGTTTTTTTTTATTCTTTATAGAAATGATTTTTTTGTTTAATTAAAATGAATTCAAAGTATTACTGCTTTTGTTTAATTAAAATAAAATGAAATTCAATTTTTAAAATATATTAAAATATTTTTTTTTGTTAGATTAAAAGGAAATGAAATTTATAACTATTATTTAAGTAAATAAAATTTAAAAAATTTAATTTTTATTAAAACGAAATTTAGAGTTTTGAATTTAGAGATTGATGAAATGATATGGATGGCTTAATTTATAGAAACTAATTATAAATAGTTAAAAACAATTTTATATAAGCATAGAATTTTTTCGTGTAGTTACATGAATTTTTCTTTTTGAAATTTTATGTACATACATATGTACGTTTTATTCAAAGATATATTACATGAGAATTTATAAATATGTAAATACATATGTACATACATAAAAATTTATAATTAAAAAAACATGTTTTTTTAAAACCCGGTTCTCAAATGATTAAAAAATTTTTGTTTTAATTCTTATGTTTATGTGTTCATAAGTTTTATAAGATGATGAAGTAAATGGAACTATCAGGGGTGTCCTGGAGATCGAAAACGCAAGAATTTGAAAGTTATTTTTAATACACTTTTAATCTAATTTGTATAATTTTTGTTATAAAGTTCTGTTTAACAGAGAAATAGTTGTATAATATTTGTCAATACAATTTTTTTACTTTCCAGAATACCCCTGTATGTTCACAGAAACAGTTTTTAGGGCCTAAATAGCCTACTATAATTACATACGTATGTATCTATAATCTAAAATTTTTTTTTTATATTTTATTATTTGTATTTGTATTGACATGCGTAATTAATGTCTAAAAAGATCATACTACATTTTGGTTAGCAATTGCACCTTCGTTACAAAAATATTCCGCCAGTCGGTTTCTTAGTTGCATTGCATTTTCCGTCGATCTGCGAATGTGAGTTGTCATCGATTTTAGTGGCCGATCTCCGTTAGTTCTTATTTCTGTGCGCCAACCGCCTTCATACAGAGTGCCATCTGCTGCTTCACGATCTATAAAATTACCAGAACAATACCAACGTTTGTGGTCATTAAACATTATAAAATTGTGTAATACAATGCATGCTAAAACAATGATTTCACAGTTGTCAGGTGAACACTCCAAAGTTGTAAGCAGTATCCTCCAACGAGCTGCTACGATTCCAAAAGAGTTTTCTATGACCCTTCTTGCACGAGACAAGCGGTAATTAAAAGTAGTTTTTTCTCTATTAAGGTTAATCCCTGGATAGGGTCGCATTAAATTTGGCTTCAGAAGAAAAGCAGCATCTCCTACAAAAAAGTGAGGAAATGGTGTGGAAGATGAAGATGACAAGGGTTTATTTGGTGGTACAGGCACTGTGCTATTTAAAACGGATTTTCCAAAAGGACATGTGCGAAAAATTCCTTTAAATATACAATATTAAAATAAATAAATATTTCTAATTTTTTACATTAAATATCGTTAGCTTATTAATTAATTAATTACCTCCATCACTTTGACAACCATAGCTTCCCACGCTTAAGGCTCCGTTAGCCGAGCGCTGCTCTACCGTTCCCGTACTGCACCGTACTGTTAACCCGTTGGTGTACTTATAGAATATTTAAAAACGTGTTTGACTATACATAAAAAAAACAGAATTACCCAAAAAAGCAAATCCCTTGTAACAAGGGCTGCCTTCCTAAACGTCTTTATGCAACCTCAAAGCAGTGTTAAAATCAAGCAATTTTATTTTACAGCTCTGTAAAATAAAGGGTAAAACATCTACTGATGAATTGGTATAGCTACCAACGAAATATATATCTAGATATTGCTAACCCGCAACAAATAAATAAAATTTTAAACATAAATACTTGAGTACATGCTCAAATAAATGTAAAATTTTGTAATCAAATACATTATCATTAGAAACACTTCTTTGCTTTGCATACTTTAAATTACAATGACACCGAGACAAATTTTGGAAACGCTCCACGAAAATTTGTAATAAGGAAGGCAATTTTATAAGCCCTCCGCAGTTGATTGAAGCCGGAGTCCCTCTAGGCAGTATCTTCGGTCTTTTACTTTATTTAATGTATGCCTCTGACTTACCGTTAAGCAGTAACATTCACACGTCAACATTTGCTGATGATACAGCTTTTCTAAACCTTCATGAAAATCCTGTAGAAGCTTCCTGAAATTTGCAAAGGTAGATATCAAATCTGGAAACATGGCTAAAACAATGGCGGATGAAAGTTAATGAGCAAAAATGTGTACACTTCACTTTTACGTTAAGCTATACAAATCAACACCGAGACTATACCGCAACACACTGTAGTCAAATATCTAGGCGTTCATATTCATCGCCGCACATAGGGGGGTAGGGTATTTGGCCATTCTAGCCGGACATTAGGCCAAAACTTAAATTTAAGAAATGTAAAAATTTAAGTAAGCAGCTCGACAGACAACAAAATTGTTTATCGTATAGAGAATTTATAAGGCTTTTGCTTGAGATTTGCCGTTTTGCGACACTGTAAAAATCAGGAAAGTTGAGTAAATTACATACGCTTTTACTAACTTTTTACGGTTTTGAGACGTTTACAATATTTTTTTTTATGGCTAAAGGAATAAAGATTTTACATTAATTTTTTTTCTGCGTGAAAGGTTATATAACCAGCTGCTTATATTAATTTTTAGCAAAATGTTATTTTAAATTTTTATGATAAAAAAATGTGTTAAAAATTAAAAAAAGAATTTTTTGTTCAATTTTTTGTAAAAAAAAATATCAAAAGGTTTTTGAAAGTGAGTTCAATCGAGTTCGTAAAAATGTTATAATACACTATAAAATATAAAATTTCTACTTTTAGACTGAAAAAAAACCTTGCGTATTTTTGCGCCATTTTTTTTGGGAAATTTTGGAAAATTTCAAATTTTTTCCGTTTTTGATCATCTTGCATTAGTACATATGTCTTAGTTTTTAATAATTATAGATATATGTTTTTTATTTAAATTATTAGACATAACACTGTTGTTACCTGTTTAAAAAAAGAAATGCGTAATGCGAAACAGTAATTTTCAACCCAGCCCTATAGCGGTTTTTAGCTACCTGTGCAGCTTCGTTGTAAATGACGTTATTTGATAGAGCAAAATTAATGACCCTGTTTTAATTGACTTTTTTTATTATTATTAAAAACAAAAATATATAAAAAATAAACATATCTGCAGGTGCTCAGATTTTTTTTACTGAGGATTTACTCTGAAGAGGATTCAGATTCGGCAGAGGTCTTTGAAGAAACAGACGAAAAGGAACCATGGCACTCATCATCATCTTAGTGCAATATAGCAGTTATTTTAAACAAACTAATTGTTATTATTTTAAGTTGAATTTATTGTTACTATTATAAATAAGTTATTAATATGAATAAGGTAACTATTTTCAGATAAATTAAATACTATAAAGTAATACATTACAAAATTGTATTTTTATTAACATTTTTGGGTGGTGGGGATTGGATAGGCAATGGGAAGACACCTTTCCGCGACATAAAAGTTTAAAAATAAATATTTTGTGGAAACTCGAAAAGAAAAATTTTTGACAGGGACGTTTTTTTGGTGGGGCGTTGGAAGGATACCTCCCCCTTCCTATAAAAGCACAAAAATTAAATTTTTATGTTTTTAAAGCGTAAGTAATTCATTCCTTTTAATGCCCCCCTACAAAAGGGGGCAGGGAAAATATGGCATTTTACGATCTCCTGGGTACAAGTTTAGGTTTTTGAACTTTCGCCGACGTTAAGAGTTCCATTTTCTAAGCAAAAGTACGGGAAAACTTAAAACAAAATTTCATTTTTCGGAGGTAGGATTAGTTCCTCTAAGGGGAACTTTTTCCCCCTTTGTCAGATTTTTCTTATTTTCATACATACATTTTAACACATATTTGTGCCAAGTTTCATCAATTTAGGAGCACCCAATAACTCTTTAGAAGCAATATAAACAAAAAAAAAATTGTCCGGCTAGATTATCAAAATATCCCTATGTGCGTCGTTTAACCTGTAAATCGCACATAGACGCAAAGTTGATCCAAATGAAATTAAAAGCAGCCCAAATGAATTGGTTTATTGGAAGAAATTCTATACTAAGCCTCGACTGTAAACTTCTATTATACTACGCGATCCTGAAACCAATATGGTCCTATGGAATCCAGTTATGGGGCACTGCCTCAGCATCGAACATAGAAAAAATTCAAAGGCTACAAAACAAAATTCTACGTAAAATTACAGCAGCCGCCTTGTGTATCCGAAATCAGCGAATTCACAAAGACATTGATGTTCCGTTGGTGAAGACCGATTTTCAAAACACGCGAAAAAAATACATAAAAAACTTGAGTTGCACCCAAATCCACTTTCGCGCAATATTCTAGAGGCCACACCAGGTTGAGAAGAAGGAGTACTTTTACTCTTAGCCGTACACAAGAGATGTAAATCAACAAAAATCAACCGTTGAAATTAAAAATTTTTTTAGCATTGGATTTATAGATTTAAGATTTGAAAAACTTATTGATATTTCAATTTATAATTGAAGATTCAATAAATAATAAAGTTATAAAAAAAAAAAAAATTTTACATATGAAAAGTAATTTTATCAGGCTCAAGTTCAGTTTTATTGAAAAAAAATATTTTGCTTAAATTACCCTTTACCTTCAAAATAACGTTGTTTACATTTTAGCGTTTCTAACTAGCAAAGTTGCTTATATTATGTGCATAGAGAATACAAATGTATATCATTTTAGCGATGACAGCAAACGCCGAAATTGCGGCGAATTCAATTTTTATGACATTGCCTAATTTAGCAATACGTATTACAGAATAATATGTATAATATGTAGCTAAAAATCTCTAAAACGATTTTAGACATTTTTAGAGATGGAGATTTAGCTTTAGCGAGTTACAGAATATAGCTGCAGATAAATATTTTTCTAGTTCTCACTTAAAATTTGAAATATCAGGGAATTTTTAGTAAATATATTATTTTTTTTAAGCCCTGAAATATATAAATAAAATTTATTTATTCAAATACGAGTACAAAATTCCTTTAAAGGCGGCTTTAGCCGACCGTAACTCTAGAAATGTAAATGCTGATGTGTCAGCTGATTGCTTCTGTTATATGCAAAAGCTATGAAAATACTTACTTGACTGAAATGAAATGTTGCCGTAACGTACCAACCTGCAGAAAATAGAATTCATTACGAGGTTACGTGACAATTGTAGACAGTAATGGGATGGTTGTATATTGAATTGCAATGGGGCACAGAAGTCCTTTGTTAGTACTTTTTTTTTGTTTTGACTAGTTTTAGTTGTTAAATATATGCATGCTTTATTGATTAAAGAAAGTTTTCTAAATAATTTTTTTTCAATATCTAGCAAGAGACTGTACCGATCGTTTGTGCTTATATATTTTATTGTAATGAATTTGATAATTGTTTAAATTATAGGTTTTGATTATTACTGTTACTTATTATTTAAAAGATTTTTTTGTTGTATACTTGAATGTACATATGTATGTATGCACATATGTATGTACATAGGTACAATATATATGAAATTACAAAGTGAGCATATCAATTTATGAACATACATATGTACATACATTCAAGTATACAAAAAAAAAATCTTTTATATAATAACTGCCTTGCACATGATGTCGAACGAATTTTTCTTTCGTACAAATTACATTTAAAACAAAAACAAAATTTTTAAAATTGTATGTACTTATGTACATACATAAATTGATATGCTTACTTTGTAATTTCATGTATACTTACGGTGACCATAATTTTCGACAAAAAAAAAAGGACACTCAATATTAAATAAAAATTATTGGTATTAACTTAATTACATATGTAGATACATATATTTTATATCAATAAAATAAAAATATAATTCAAACAATGTAATATTAGTGACTAGTACAAGTAGTTACATATGTATGTACTTATATTAATGTTTAAAACAGAAATTCAATATGCCTAGAAGTTCACACGTCGTTAAAACAAAAAATTAATTAATTAATCAAAATTAACAAAGAAATTTAATTTAGCCAATAATACAAAAATAACAAAATGCAATAAATAAAAATAACTAAAAATAATAGTTTAAGGATTATAATTCTAATAGATAATTATCTATTATTGATATTTTTATGGAAAATGTATTTTTTTTTTATTATATCAATGTTATTTGATAAAAACAATTTAAATTCTGCACACACCATTTGAAAGCCGACCAAAAATTTCACACATTAAACATACACTTTTCAGTGTTGCCAGGCAATTCCTGTTTTGGGTGGTTATAAATTTATATTGTATTGAGTTTAAAATTTCGTTATTTTGAGAAAATAAAACTTTTAATTTTGGAAACTAAAGAACAACATTAGCCATCAAAAATAAAGGACAAAAAAGGACAATTCAATTAAAAAAAGGACAATTTATTTTGTTTAAATTTTAAAGGACGTTGTGTCAAAAAAGAGGACTGTCCTTTTAAAAAAAGGACGGATGGTCACCGTATGTATACTGTACTTATGTACATACATATATACATACATACATACATACATTCAAGTATACAAAAAAAATCCTTTAAAAAATAAGTAACACTAATAATCAAAACAATGATGTACATACATATATAGATATGAATGTTAAACTATAATTTAACCAATTATCAAATTCATTACAATAAAATGTGTAATAATATGATTCGGTACCTTTTAAATAATATCGTACTATTTGCGAACAATCACAAATATTGTAAACATTTGGAACTTCCATCAACGTTTGGAACAGCTGTTTTGTATTTTATTTATAATTTTCAAAGTGATAAAAAGTTGCAATGGACGACAAGAAATTAATACTACTGGTAAAGGAAAATGAACAATAACAATTCTCCGGGGCACAAGATTTCGAAGAAGAACAGAAAAATATGATTTAATATGTTTAATAAGAATTTTTGTTCTTTTTATGTATGTATGTACATACATATGCATGTCTGCACATTCATGTGTCACGTGACACGTTCTTAAGCATTCTATAACTACAAAAATGTTGGCTCTTACATTGGGCGGAGTGAATAAAAATGTAGTCTATGCTACCAAGCTCCAAGTAGTAGCACTAGCTTTGTCTTTTCAGCACTAGCTAAAGCTACTAGTGAAAGCTAGAAAAAGTGTGAATAAGTCTTTGCTAGTGCTACATAGCTAGTGCTGAAAAGCGGTAGCATAAGCTGGAAAAATAAACATAGTATGCGGCTGAAAAAAAGAGTTGCCTCTGTTTAAAAAAAAACATTTTTCTTATAAGTTCTAAGCAAAACTTGTGGTAAAACATTTTGGCAAGACTAGAAGGATGTTTTGATTATTTATTATGACGATGGGCGACAAAAATAGGTCGAAATTTTTTGATATGCTCCAAAAGCATAAAATTATATTTAAAAATTCTCAAGTGCTGTCAGTGAGTAGCAAAAAATAATGCCCTGTTTTATTGTATTTAGAAATTTGGCCAGGAAATTACAATTGGTCAATTGAAAAAACAAATTAAAACATGAGGAATGATCATAATTCATTAATGCAGTCATCATATTTAAATAAAAACAAACGACAATGCACTTTATGACGAATAAACCAACAATAAACTTATTTCCAGCACCTCAATGACATGCTTACAAAAATTCAAGTTAAAACTAGTAATTTTAAGTACTTACTAGTTTTTAATCACACATATTTTCAGCAAACGCTGGAAAAACTAGCTTGTGCTAGACTGCAAAAAGTACTAGCTTTAACTTAAATTTTTATTCACCTCAAATCTAGTTTAAACTTAAAATTTCCTAACAACTGAATAAAACACTTGTTCCGCTAAAGCACGTTGGCTTCGATGCAAAGTGAGTTTCATACACTTAACGACAGTCAGAACATTCATGTTAGCACAAAGCAACAAGTGAATAAAACTGAATCTTTGAAACGAACGGTTGTGTAAACAAGTGTTTCCTGCTTTTGAACAAAAACGATTAGATCATAAAAATCAATGTTCATAATTAGGTATGCCCGAAAATTTACCACTTGTTGCAGATATTTGCTGAGCACATTAATATACTTAAAGTCACTAAACGATCACAAAATTACTAATAAAAATGATGTTTGAAAATTAGTTCGCTTGAAGTTTACCCAAGTAGCAGATAAACTTAGGTGTTCACAAATAAAAGAGAAACATATATTGATTAAAACTACGATGGATGAATTTATTATTGATTTAGATCAATTCTTACCAAACCTAGAAAATATGGCTAATAATAAAAACATTCAAAAGTTGCAACTATCGCTCAATGATATAATATATGAAAATACTCGAGTTAATGATTTTAAGGAAACCGCGAACAACAAATTAAACAATCTAGAAATTGCGCTAACACAAAAAATAAAAATAGGTTATAACTAATGAAAGAGAAAAACTTGAAATAATAAAGAAAAATCATGATGATGACGGTGGCCACCCAGGGATCACAAGATTACTAAATAAGCTCAGAAAGGACTACTTCTGAAAAAACATGACTAAACAAGTCACCAAGTATGTAAAAACTGCGTGCAATGTCAATTGAACAAACTACGTCCAAAACAAAAAGAGAATTTAGCAATTACACCAACCCCTGCCAAGCCTTTTGATCTCGTCATTATAGATACAAAAGGACCATTTGTAAAATCAAACGCACTAAATGAGTTCGCAGTTTCAACTTCTCCCTGTCGAACGAAAAAAAGAATTCTTTACTTAGATATACACCGCCAAGTTACTTTTTTTTCTTATTTTTTTCAGTTGAGTTTACTTATTTACAGCATTTAACAACTTATACTGTAATAAACACTAGTATACAATAATAATTACATCAATACAAAGTCCCAGAAATGAGCTCTCGAGTATTTTTAATATAACCAATACTTTTGATTTCCATGTTAATATGTTTTAAAACAATGAATTATATTTAGTTTACCTAAATATAAAAAAATACTCCGGTGGGCCACAGCCATTTTCCAGTGCATTTGCTATATAATTTACGTTAGTATAATATGATGCCATTATTGCGTTATTTTCATGGCATGCAGTACATTTCAAAATGTAATTTCTAATTAGGCTAATAATAAAATTGTCTATTCTTATGATATTTGCACTATTATATAATTTTTTATTTGAAACATATTTTATGTAGTTGCTGTGTGATGATCTAAACAACGATGTGCAAGCCCTCAAGCATTTTCGTTCGAATACTCTAATTTTTCCATGTATGATAGTGATATATTAAACCATATAGGACACCCATATGTGAGTATCGGTCGAATCAGAGATTGCTACATAATAATTTTTACTCTTGGTTTTACATATTTTGAGGTGGTGTTGGCTGAGTGGTTAGCGCGTTGACTACTAAGCAAACAATGATTTGGGGCCTGGGTTCAAACCCTGGCCAGAGCAAGTCAATCAACACTATTAATTTCTTTAATGTACATAAGTGAGACATTGTATTAATTGTTGTCGTACTATTTTAAGTGATGAAGGCATAGCACTAGTCACTAAAAAACTGTTCCGACATCGATTGATGCAGTTCGAAGCTAATGTACACAACATCGCCCTCCTTCGTCGGTTAGCAGAAACATCGGCGAAGTAAAACAATTAATAAAATGCCTGCTAATATAGCTTAACAAAGTTAATGCGTCTACTTAACACCGGAGGCGCCTCAATACTGCTTTAAAAAAATTAACACAACCCGCAAAGCAGAGTTGTGAAAGAGTTAACTCTTCTAAAATTTCAACATCTATCTTCTCTACCCTATCCCTCTCCCTGAGTTCTGGCACAGTGCACTGCATACGTAGGGGTCATCCCCTGAGTGCTGGTCCTAATTAAAAAAAAAATAATGGTTTATATACAAAAAATGCCTTTTCTAATTGTCTCATCTACATGATTATTATAATACAAAAACTTGTCTTATTGAATTCCTAAATATGTGACAATTTGTTTGTTAGATATGCTGATATTAAGTAAATTTGATCTAATTCCGAAGGATTTCCAGTTTTTTTTTATGATATTATTACATTTATTGACCGTGGGTCTAAATAAAATAGTTTCGCATTTATTTATATTTATTTTTAAAAAACAATCTATGGAAAATTGTTCTACTACATTAAACGGCTCCTGGATTTTTGTGTTTATTTTTTCAATTGTTGAGTCAGCATGATATATAATGATATCATCTGCAAATGCTATAATATTTTCAACTTTTTGAACTAGATCCATAATGTATATGTTAAAAAGAATTGGGGAGTTAACAGTGCCTTGTTGCAAGCCATTAATAATTCTAAATGTTTTATTACTTTTATAATATTGGTAAAAAACTCTAAACGTTTTACTACTTATCATATTATATATAAGCACTATTATGTTGTATGGAAATTTTAGTTCCATCAATTTGTATATCAGTCCTGAAATCCATACACTATCAAAAGCTTTTTCCATATCTATTAAGCATGCCCCTGAGCATTGTTTTTTGTTCCAATTCCAATTAATGCTCGAGGTGAGACAATGAATTTCGTTAATCGTTGAATGCTTATATTTGAACCCAAACTGTTTATCGTTGATATGTCCTTTGACATTGCAAACATTTGTTATATTATTATCAATACACATTTCAAAAATTTTACTAATATTGGGCAATAAGCTTATGGCACGTAGATTCCTTGGATCACTTATATCTTTGTCTTTTTTTGGCAAGAGTACAACTTTAGCATTTTTCTATTTGTTCGGAAAATAAGAATTGTTAAGCATGTTATTGAAAAGGCAACAATATACTAAAATCAAAACTTCCGGAATATATTTAAGTACTATGTTTGGAATACTATCATTTCCCGAAGAAAATTTACCTTTCAATTTAGAAAAGATGTAAAAAATGTTGTTCTTTGTTATGAAATAGTTATCCGTTTGTAATTCACTTAAGCCATTTGACATTTTTTCCGTATTAAAATATGTTATAGTGGTTTGGTTATTCTCAAAATGTATTTTTCTTTCCAAAAATCTCCCAAAGTTCTTAAGGATTTTCAAGTGTTTGTTATTGTTTCTATCAATGTCTTTATAAGAATCACAGACTCCAATACCAAACCAATGGCCTCTAGCATTTGCTCGTGTTCGCGTATAACTACATTGTTTGAAGTATCTTTTTCTAAATTACTGGTATCTATTCCTGCATTATCAAGTAAATGTCTTAGGTTAACTGGAATTTTTATGATGTCCAGATTTAACGGTTTGAAGCTTTTAAAATTTTTTTAATTTCTTCAAACATTTTTTTGGAATCTTTGGGGTCTATTTGTTAATTGTCCTGTAAATTTTTGTTTAAAATTCTAATGATGTTTTCTTTCAAAAGCTTTTTTATGAGCTTTTTCAAATATATTCAACGTTGCTTCGGTTAGTGTGTATTCTAGTCTGATATGTTTATTGATTAAGGTTAAAATATGGCTTTTCTGTCTGTACAATTTTTCTATAATTGGGCTTTTTACATAACTCTTCAAAACCGTCTTTTTTTAAACTTTGGTGAGGCCTTCTCAATAGCGTTTATAATTACATCGTTGAGTTTATCGACATAGCTATCTATTTCTAAATTTTTTAAATTTTTAGTCTTTGATATGGTGTTATCACCAATTTGTTGCACAATATTCCTTTTGAATTTTCTCCAGTCTGTTTTTTATAATCGTATTTTATATTTATATTTTGCTCCTTTAAAGAAAACAATTGGCGTTCATTATTCATATACGCACATATTTGCATAGCTTGATGATCACTGTCATAATCATAAGTTTGCAGGCAATTAAGGGTATTGTTATTAGTTAATATACATATGAAAGTATGTAATCTGCAGTCTGCGATACAAACATCTATATGCGAACCTGACCTAGGTAGTGAAGGCAAACTGAAAGCGTAGAATTTACATCTAAAATTGTTTCATTGTCAACTAACCATTCTTCAAGTTTTTTCCCCTTAGTATTGTCCGTTGGATTACTCCTATCCCTATGTCGTCCATTCAGATTTCCGGCTAATATGTAATAATGGTTTAAATTTTGTAATTGTAAAGACTAAAATAGGTTATGCATTTCTGATCTAAAATTTGCATCGTTATTTCCAGCTGGATAATAGGCCTATATAAGAAACAAATTTTTATTCTCCGCCATTGGTATACGTACAATACAAGTTTCTAAAAACTGAAAGGCATTAACTGTATTGTTAGAATATTTCATATACTTTATATTATTTTTAAATAAAATGGCTGTCCCATCCCCTCTTATTGCACCTGTTCTATCTTTTCTAATCATGTTATAATTTTCTAAAGTTTAGCTTATATCTCGGATTGAGTGTGGTTTCGTTTAAAAGGACAATATCAGGATTGTGTTTATCTAGAAATTGCTGAAGATCATAACTTCTGCTTATTAATATTAAGGAATTGCCATTAATATGTATAATTTTAAGATTTTTTTATATGTACGCTTCGTAATTGTTATCCATTTTTACACACCTACCATGGAAAAAATAGCATCAATACGCGATGCCTGTAAGTTTATTTGTTTTTGTATACTTGCCATTTGGTTATTTAGATTCATCATCATACTTTTTAATTCTAACAAAAAGGAGTTATTGTCGTAACTAAAGCTCACATTTTCATTTATTTTAATCGCAAAGCAAAGCTCGTTTCTGGGTTATAGAATGAATTTACATTATTTGCATTATTGTTTTTTTCTAATATTTTCTTTTTTGGTCTAAGCTTTTGTTGAAGCTGTTTATATTTTTCGCACCCTTTATATGAGGCTGGATGCCCATATTTATTGCAAAGGACGTAATACAATTTATCTCCTTCAACTTCTGCAACATTTGTTAATTTGCATTAACCTCTTTTATGGTTGTTACTGCATTTAACACACTTCGTTGGTAAGTTACTTTTAGAATGCCAAAAAATCTTTCGACCGGATTACGAGCTTTACATAAGGCCTCACTTCCTTCTAATTGGTTTGGCAGAGGAGTCATCAACCATGGCTCTAACGGGTATCCAGAATCTCCTGTAGATTTCAATGTATTTAAAAAAAAAATATATTTTTAGTTTATATATGTACATACATATGTACATATATATGTCCATACATATGTAAGTAATTTAGTTATATGTACATAGCAATTAAAAACATGTTGTGGCTTCCATTTTCGAATCGATATTTAGCATGAAGATTTATAATTTTCAAATTTGGATCACATATCTGCACGTACTTATGTAAACAAACAATTATTGTTGTTTTTTGTTTGTTTTAAAACCTTACTTACCATTTGTACATTTATTGAGTGATGGCCATGGTGATTAACGTAAGCTTCTTCATGGATTTTTGGAGGTAATATTGGTATATGTGTACAATCGATTGCACCGATTGTAACTGAAACAAAAGGTGAAGAAGCTGAAGCTGAAAATTGCCTTTACAGATTGACGTTCTTCCTGAGTCATTAAGAACTTTATTTTTGCACAAAACATTTTATTGTTAATTGCATCAGCTACTCGATGTATGCAACGGCTTACAGCTAATAAATACTTCAAGAATAAAATAAGATATACAGGTATGTTCTGAAATCACGGTGATATCAAATCACGAACGATTTTAAAATCACGGAAGTGATATTTAGGTGTTCTGAAAAGCACGAGATTTTTCATTTTTAGTTGTGATTTCATTCTTCTAAATCACGAGCAAACCGCTGATTTTTTTGCTTTACATACATTTTCTTTGTATCTTTATGAAATTTATCACAAAAATATAATAAATCTACGAATTGAAGTTAAATTTTTTAAAAATATATCATAAAAATGCCTGGAGCAAGTTTTTTTTCGTTCGTTAGCAATAATTGACCTTAAAGCTAAATTTAAAAATAATCTGCAAAAAATACAGCGTCCATAAATTTGAAATTTGTGTAGGTTCTTTAAGTAAAATAATTAATTTTATTGCAAAACAAATAAAGAACAAATCACATTAAGTACATATGTGTAATAATTTGAATTATTATTATTAATCAACTTTATAGATTTAGGAAGATCTTTTCTATGGGATATAAATCTATAATGAGATTCACGTTATAAATGCTTTGTTAGCATTTATAATTTGTGGGGGTTAAGGGGGAATAATAAGTGAAGTTATCAACTTCTCTTAATCGATATAATAGTTAATTGTATTTTGGATTTTACCTTTTGTTTTAGGATTGCCAATACAAACCAGGCCAGTAAGTGTTTCCTTTTTTTCAACCAATAAAACCAGGTAAGTATTTTTAAGGGTGAATTCAATCCGTTTTAGGTATATTTTTAATTTTCTATTAAATGTGATATAATTTTGTGATTCAAAAGTAACGTTGTTGTTTCGACAATGGTTCTGAGTTAAGTGATAAGTTCAATTATAAATCTTACAAAGATACATTTTAATATGTAGCGACATTACATTTGTCGCTCATTTTTTAGGGTAGTACTCCCAAGTTCCTTCACATTTTTACTTCAATATAATAAGCAGTTTTAGTATATATGTTTGGACAGTATGCGTGATGATTTTATTGCAGTTTAAAGAAAAATTATTAAAAAAACTTAAAGTGATTTGAAATCGTTATGCTGTTAGCTGACCGGTTTTAAATCACGAGATTTCAAACATTTGAACTAAATAATAGTCAAATGGATATAAACCAGAACAATTTTACAATTTTCCTTTGTCTACAGTTTGAAATGTATGCTAAAGTCTCTGTAAAAGCTGCAAATTTTAGAATTTTAAATTTTACTTATTTATTCTATGAATTGTGTTTAAGGTGTCCATATTTTTACTTATTTTTATATATATTAAATTTCACATATTTTAAAAATTTGCGCGCAACTATGTAATTTCTAAACTGTAAACAAACGTAGAGCAGCTGTTTAAATGCAGTCCTGTCAACTTATTTTTGGTTTATATCGGGTGTTTTTTTTAGAGGTATAGAACTTCGAATTGAAATAAAACACAAGAAAATCGTTTTAATGTCCATCAATTTGGCTTTATTGGAAGGATAATTTTATGCCATTAATGTTTAAATATGATTTCGGGCATGTGGCCGCCGCGGCTGGCTCGAATAAAGCCAATTCTACAGGTCCAATTTTCAACCACTTTTTCGAGCATATGGGGCCGTATGTTGGCAATAACGCCACGAATGTTGGCTTCCAAGTCCCCTAACGTTTCTGGTTTTTGGCGTAGACGAGCGACTTCACATATCCCCAAAGAAAATAATCCAATGGTGTTAAATCACACGATCTTGGTGGCCAATTGACAGGTCCATTCCGCGAAATTATGCGCTCATCGAATGTTTCCTTCAATAAATCGATTGTGACGTGCGCTGTGTGGCATGTAGCGCCGTCTTGTTGGAACCACAACTCATCCACATTCATGCCATCCAATTCGGGAACAAAATAGTCGGTTATCATGGCTCTATACCGGTCTCCATTAACGGTAACTGACTCTCCAGCATTATTTCGGAAGAAGTATGGCCCAATGACTCCACCTGCCCATAGAGCACACCAAACAGTCAGTTTTTGTGGATGTAATGGCGTCTCAAGGGTCTCATGTGGATTCTCTTCACTCCAAATGCGGCAGTTTTGCTTGTTGACGTAGCCATTCAACCAAAAATGAGCCTCATCACTGAACAAAATTTTGCGGGTAAACTTCGCGAACTGAACCATTATTTTCGAAATAAATTTGCACGATTTGCAAGCGTTGTTCTTTTGTCAACCTGTTCATGATGAAATGGCAAACCAAACTAAATATTAATCACTTGACAGCTGACAAAATGGCCGCCAGTTAAAAAAGTGATGCCAACTTAAAGTTCTATACCTCAATAAAAAACACCCATTAGAAGGGTAAATCTATCAATAAAATTTTCTCAATTTTATTTTTGTTTTATTAAACGTAAGACTATTAAAAGCTTATGAATACAATTTTAAGCACTTTTCCATAAAAACCCTTCACAAACCTTCAATAACTTTTTATGAATACGGCTGTTAGAAAAATATGTTACATATTTTTTCAAATGGATCACGAAAATTATATATACCCCTATTACGGTTTACAACTCAACCAAGTTGAGTTGAAATTGCAACAACTCAACTTTAAAACAACTTAAAAACTCATTTTTGGTATTATGAATTACAACTGATTTTACTTGAAGTTGTATTGATGTTACCAGCCTCAAAAGCAACGATTTTACAGTTGATAAAATAGTGTATGGTATTTATTTAGGAAAAAATTAAAGAAAAAATTTGATTGTAACGTTATTGACTGACTGATTCATCATCGCACACCCTAAACGCCTGAAGGCAAAAACTTGAAATTTGGACCAGGGCTTGGTCTCTCCCCAAATCGATCCACTAAGACGGGATTTTTGGAAATTCGAATGTTTAGGGGGTAAAAAGGGGCAAAAACAGAAACCTTATATCTCTAAAACTAAAAAGGATACAAAAAAAATTTAATGCTTATCGTTGTTCTTTAGAAAAATAAGCGGACAGGTGTCTGGTACTTTTTGGAAATTCAGACCTTTAACGGAGTAAACGGGTAAAACCTACATTTTGGTATTGATTTGTCACCCCATCTATCTTTTAAACCCATAAACATAGAAATAAGGTTTATATCACATTTGAAACTTATTTAAAAAATCCAAATAAATATTTGGTACTTTTCCTAAATTCGGACGTTTAAGGGGTAAAAAGCGTAACTATTTTTGGTACTTTTTTATAAAACATTTTTTTTTATTTATTGACATAAACGGTTTAAATTATGGGCTCCCACTACAATAATTAAATTTTTCGTGCTTTAATGAGGAGAAAAAAGTACCAAAAAGGGGAAATACGAAAAATTTAATTTCTTACTTTAGCTTTTTGGTTCTACAACTGGCAATTTATTTTAATTATCGTTAATATTGGACCTAGAAACATAAACTTCTACATGCAATGTCCTGAGTGGATAATAACCTATGAGGGTACTTTTTGCTCTTCAACTGGTACTTTTTGAATTTCCGTTAGTTCTAATACTAGACACATAAAATTAAACATGCAAAGTCCTGAGTGAATGAGAATTCTTTAGAGGGATCCTTTTGGTACTTTTTCGTTCTTTAACTGGTACTTTTTCATTTTCGTTAATATTGGACCTATGAACATAAAACTAAACATGCATGGTCCTGAGTAAATGAGAATCTGTAAAAGGGCTTTTTGTTACTTTTTTAGTTTTTAACTGGTACTTAGAAACATAAAATTGAACGTCCAAGGTCCTGAGAAAATGAGAATCTGTATAGGAACTTTTTGGTACTTTTTGGTCTTTAACTGTTTGAATTTCCGTTAGTATTAGACCTAGAATCATAAAATTCAACATTAAATGTCCTGAGTGGAATATATAAGATGGATTTTTTAGTTTTTTTAACTGGTACATTAACTACATATGCAATGTACTGAGTGCATGAGAACCTGTAACAGAGCTTTTTGGTACTTATTAGTTCATTAACTGGTACTTTTCAAACTTCCATTAGTATTGGATATACAAATATCAAATTAAATATCCATGGTCCTGAAGGAATGAGAATCTCTAAGAGGGATCTTTGTGGTACTTTTTCGATTTTAACTGGTACATTTTTGTATTCGTTAATATTGAACCTAGAAACATAGAATTTCCTGAGCGGAAGCGAATCAAAGACAAGGACCGTTTTTGTTTTTCAACACGTACTTTTTAATATTTGTAAGTATTGGACCTACAAACATAAAATTAAACATGCAATGCCCTGAGTGAATGCAACATAAGCTTTGGCGTAAAAATATGTCCACGAAAGAAAGGGATACGCTAACGAAGTAGCGGGTTAAATGCTGTTGTAATTTCATGGCATTTTGTCAACCTGACTAACACTAATTTGTAATCGATAATACCACAAAAAAGTTGTAATATGAAATAACTTCAACTTTTACATTTTTGACAGGTTGAGTTGTAATCGATAATAGCGATTTGAAAAATTTCAACTGAATTACAGTTGAGTTGTAAACCGTTATAGGTGCAATAATGTAGCTACAATTGCGATCGGTAACTTTGTATTGACGTTGTGGGCTGCCCGATACACACACGCATAAAGTAGAATCAATACGATTCCGTTTTGACCGACCACTCCACTCGTCAGCGTCAGTTATTGTGGGCTATTTTGGCTAATATTTCTCAATTTTTTTGATCATCAATTCACGATAGAAGTGATTGCTTGTATTTTCGTAATCAGCCACGAATGATCCGACACCATCCATATTTTATATATTATATTTATAGAAATAGTAATCAATTTCTATTCATTTGAAAGAAATATTTACGGCCTTACTTATAATATTTTATTGATTTATTTTATATATATATCAGATACATACATATGTACATATGATAGTTATATACTTACATACATACATATGTACATAGCGTTTAATATTTTACTAAGTAGGAAGACGGCATTACAACTAAGCAACATTGTTGCATCCAATTTCTTTTTTTCAATCAGAAAGAGAGACGAGATATAAATTGTATACATTTCTATTTTAACAGTCTCACTCAAAATAAAAATGGCATGCAACAAAGTTGAATATTGTGAATGTCTTCTAATTCGGTAGAATAATATAAAAATAAAATATGTACATCAGTATTGAAACAAAATTATATAAGTTGCACATTTAATTTTCAAGCGATTCCTTACTTTTTTGCATACAAAGATAAAATTAATATACTAATATAAATTAAGGATTTCACTATTTTTAAATCGTAATTGGATATATAGGCACCAATTATTCAATTGCGTAGTCTTCATCAAAGTCGTATTTATCATCTTTAAATGTCTCAAAGCTAAAATTCTCCAGATCATCAGCAATTTTGACAACTTTCTTTTCATTACGAGCATTTCGTTTCTTCTTTTTCTTTAACTGTTCCCTTATATTTTTATTGATAGTTTGATTTCCTTAAAACGAATAAATAAAAAATACATTATTTTTTTATATACTCACAAAATTTAAAAAAAAAGTGGATAGATGCAGTAAATATGGATGAAAGGAAAATATTAAATTAATATGTATGCAAATTTTAAATCGAAAAAAAAACATCGCATATGATTAACTAACTCGATATACGCTGCACACATCTGCAAGATTAGTAAGGATCTATTCAAGGTCAAAATAAAAATATTACATAACAGCAGCAATAGTGCCTAAGTAGTGTAAATATAACAACAAAATAAATATGTACATAAAAACTGTTAAAAGATGCATATACATTTTTATTGTGTTACAAATAAGTGAAATAAAGTACATATAAATAATTATGGATGTTAATGTTGATTTATTTTTTGATGATTGTGATGAAGACGCAGCTAAAACGAACATGGCACGTCTACAGTAAAGAATTCGGGATAGTTCGAACCCATTGGAACTACCAAGTACTGGGGTCTTATTCTTGCTGCAGAAACTGAGCATTTCTTTAAAACCTTCAAATCGGTGTTCTGCCATTCCTCCTATTTTAAAATTGTGTTGCGCATTGATTTTTTGCTGATGGTAGCTATCAAAGAAGTAGCGGTAATGATTTTAATATTGGAGTTTCACAAACAACAGTTTGCTGCATTTTAAGAGTAAACGGATTTGCTTTCATCACCTCCACCAGTTTTTCTATTTGTTTTATATTTGATATTTTTATAATAAATACTAAAGCAGCTATAAACGTTTTGCGGAAAACTGAAATTTTATTTGTGTACTTACAAATTTTTCTCCATTTTAATTTTTCAAATTGCAACGACAATTAGACAACAGCTAATGAGCAGTTGAAGATTTGTAACAACACTCAAGAACACATGTTGTGAACCATAATCGCAGTAAATGAACATAGACAACTGAACTTACAACACTAAAGCTAGGTGTTGTAAGCCGTAATCGCAATTTTAATTTAACAACACTAAAATGTTTGATGTTGTAAACCATAATCGGGCCCTATTATTTGAACTTATATTAATGTACATATCAAATCAATATTACCTGGATCAAGTTCAGTTTTATTGAATTAATGAAAATTCAAATTACTAACAGTTTTTTATGTTGAAAAACAATTAGTATATCTAATCAGATTAGCAGAACGTATCAGTATACCGATTTCAAGGCCGCTACACCTCTCATCAGCATTCGTTTGTCAATTTTTACAATTTATGTAAAGTGGATACCAACTGGGAAAGAATATTAACTATTTAACCAAGTTTTCAAATGAAATACAATACGAGAATTAATTCAATTAATTTTTATTCTATTTTTGCATGTTGACTCAAGTTTAAAACTAACCATAGTTACCAGCTCTCTAGCTAAGAATATTTTAAAAGAATATCAAATCTAAGTCTAAAGGTCCCATTCAATGGTAAAAACAAATTTAAAAAAGACAATGCAAATATCAACGAGTAGAAAAAAATCGCAAGAATTTTACACGAAAAAATTGTTCTAATGAGAAAATATCAGAAAAAAAAACATTCCACCAACGTGCGATCCTTGCCATGAACGATTTTTCTAAAAGTGAAGAAATTCTCGTTATACGTAGTTCCGGGCTTCGAGTAGAACGCAAGTAGTTAAAAGACCTATACAAAGGTAGTGGGGTGCAACAATTTATAACCTTATAAAACAGAACAAAATAACGAAACAAAACAAAGTTGGAAAAAGTGCAACCGAGAAAACGCTGAAAAAAAGAAATGATATGCTCACGCCAATGAACTTTATAGACAAAACGAACAAGCGTGTTAATAAGACGATTAATTCTATTTAAATGCATAAAATTAGTGCACGTGAAAGTCTTAAACCCATACAAGATTTGAGACATCAACAACCATGAAAGTTGAGATCTAACACTAAGGGGTAAAAAAATTTTCAAAGAATAAAAACGACGCAACATACCAGTAATTTTATAACTCAACATATCAATATGATTACAAAATTAAAGTTTAGTATCAAGAATAATACCCAAACACTTAAGGTAGTCTTCAAAATTAATACGCACTCCAGACAACGATAAATCAAGGTAAAAAAAGAATCGGCTTGTAAGTCCAAACATAATAGCCTTTGCTTTGGAGGAATTAATATTCAAAGAGTTACACGATGTTCACAAATTCAGCTGTTCTAAGCAAAAGTTAATATTATTAGCCAATACATCAGGAAAGTCAAGGAAGGAACCAGGGCTGTGGAGTCGGAGTCGAAGAGTCGGAGTTGCACTGTTTTTGCCGGAGTCGCTAAAAAAAGTCGCGACTCCGACTCAGACAAAGAACTTTTAAATATTTTCCATAATAAAAATTCTGCGATTTTTTTTTTTTTTTTAATATTTTCTATTTTTAAATATTTGCCTTTTTACAGAAGTTGACTTAATCTTTTTAATGAATTATTTTTTAGTTTATTTAATTTGAATTATTAATTTTGTTGATTTTTTGTTGTGTGTTTGATTAAATAAAAACGTAAAAATGTGAGACTTTTCGTTTAAAAAAATCGACTATTTTGCTCCTTTTTCAAAAACTTCAACATTAACCCTATTTGCCACTCATAAACTTGTGCTTTTATTTTCTCATGATTGAGAAGAAACCGAAGCAAACAAAAGCATTAACGTTCTCTCCCAAGTAAAAGCAATTTTGAAAAGTCACGGTTCACACAGTGAAATTTCATTACAAAAATTTCAGTGTGCAGACACGGATGAAAGTGTAGAAGAGAATAAAAAAAAAAAAAATTCATAAATGCAATTATGATTCAAAATCGGTGCACTAAAATTTGTTTGTAATTTTTCTTTTAATGACCACTATTTTACCAAACAATACAGCCATGTTTTGTAAAAAACAAACAACTTTTGATTCAGCTTTATTTTGTTATATTTATTTTTATGTTTTTTCGCGAAACCCCAAACTTCAATCGCGTTTAGAGGTCCATAAGTACCCTCAAAAAAATGTTGAACATTTCGCGATTCAATTATCGGGAATGTCCATATACATTTAGCATTGGAGTTGGAGTCGGAGTCGTACTTTAAAAATTTTGGAGGCTGGAGTCGGAGTCGGAGTCGCAACTATTTTTTCACGACTCCTCAGCTCTGGGAGGAACTAAATAATAAGAAAACGTCATCAGCAAATAAAAAATTTTCACATATAGTAGAGTTGACAAAATTAGGAAAGCTGTGTATATATAATATGGACAAAAAAAGATCCAAAACCTATCCCTGAGGTACCCCAGACCAAAGAGCGGGTTAGGTCATATGAATGAATAAGTTTAGAAGCAAACCTAGAAAAATTAAAAACATTCCCCAGCTTATCACTCGTCATGTTATAGAACTAGAGGCCTAAGTTATATCAAGTGAAATAAGTACACTAAATTTCACATCATTTATATTTTGCCTTATGCCATCAGTTCTTTCCGTAGCTTCGTAAATTCTACTAGCAACAAAATCCAACATTTGTTCTTTAATGAGATACTCAACGACTTTCGATGGAGATAGGACGAAGATCTTCCGGTCCATGAACCACCTTAGACTTCGGGATAGGAATAACCCTGGCACTTTGCCAACAAGAGGGAAATTCCGATTTCGGCAGGATAGTATTTACCAAGAATAAAATGTACTCAGAGACCATTGGATAAATAGCTTTAAGAAGCTTGATAGATATATTATCCACTCCCACTTAATTTTGCACAATGAATCAAATAAATCTAGTTCAGTTACGTAATGGGAAGAAAAACAATTAGCATCATTGCGAAAACTGCCGACGCAACCGGATCCCTTAAGAATTCTCCATACACCCTCAGTATTCAGTCCATGAAATAAAGTAGAAAAATATATTCTTTTAGCCTTGCGAATAATACTGTTAGTTCTATTTCGAAACCTACAAAAATTTTTCCGAACAGTATGCCCGAAAATTAAATCACGAAGAGAGCAAGCAAATTCAATTTAACTAGAATTCATGCAACAATCATTATTATAACGAATTATTTTCCTAACCAAAGGAACATGAATAAAAAGTGTTGAAAAAAGAGAGCTAATTGAGCAACATTGAAAATCAGCATTACCATTGTAAAACGATACAGAATCAAATTAAAACAAACTATATCATAGACTGTCCCAATCAATGGAATTAAAATCCAGATATTCATAAAATTAAATTATGCGTTCAACTCCAAGACAAAAAGATGAATAAATCAAGTCATGATGACAAATCGATTGACAGTGCAACTGATCAGAAAATTTTACGGAAGACCAGTCGCTCACTAACCAAAAATGAATCAATGAAGTGGGTCCATGAGCAACATCAATATGTGGAACAAGTCGAAAGCATAGCATGAGACTTACTTACGTCAAACATATTACAATTGAGATCACCAACAACTATAAAATTAGAGTAGGGAGAAAATACTCGTAACTCATAATAAAAAGTTTCAAAAGACAAAATTTAACCACGGGGTAGTATACAACAAAGAACTGTAGAATTGTTGAAGCAAAGTTCTATATATAGTGATTCGCAAATCCCCAGTTCAGACACATGCATTACTCTTTGAAATTTAATAATTTTGGACACATAAACTAAGACACCTCCACTTATCGAGAGCAAAAGATCATTCCTGCAAATCTCAACAGACAAACTAGAAATATATGGTTTCAACCACGTTTCGCTAATAGCGAATACATCTAGGAAAGACCCAGAAACAATAGCTCTAAGTTCATCCAACTTTGAGTAATTACCAAAAGGCCTAATACTATGGCAGTTCAATGCTATGGCAGTTGAAATTACGACTATGTTGTTGCAACGAATCCATGAAGAAGTTATTACCACAGAAATATGGACCACTATTTACATCAGAAGACATCAAATACAGTAATAAGAGCATAACAGGGAACTAATAAAAATTAGTAGAGAAAAATATTGTTATGAAATCTACTCTTCATTTTATTTAACTGAAAGAGTTGTGCTTCAAATTCAGTAAGATTTCTTTTATTTCATAAATTTATATTAAAAACTATTGTAAAAGAAATTCACGTGGTGTACAATTCTGATTCCCGAGAGGTAATGAATAATTTACACGTCATGCTATCGGCTGTTCTTTCGTTTTCCCTTTATTTGGGCTCATTTAGTTATTGTTTCTTTTTGTTTTGCGCCTTATCGATTATCTTTAAGTTTGACTTATGTAATGTTGTAATAAATTCGGAGTAAATAAAAAAATGTTGCCGTATTATTGGTGTAAGAGACAAAATCGTTTCATTACCCCCTCTCAGACTCGAGGCTCCTGACCGAGTTACGGTGGGTCTATGTTATATGCAGCTAATCGGTTGACATGTAAAACCCGAGAATATCGCCCATCCGTGAGCTTTACTTTATAAACAAGTTCTGTAATTCTTTCAAGTATTTGTGCTGGTCCTGTCCAATCTGACTGCAGCTTAGGACACCTCCCCGTACGGCGTTTATGTTGATAGACCCATACTAGCTGTCCTGGCTGAAACTGAAGTGGGTTAGAACGTATATCATATCGGTGTTTCATACTGTTGGCACTAAGAATTAGATTCTCTCTTGCTAAATTGTGCACCAATTGAATTGTGTTTTGTATACCTGACGCGAATTTTGAAACGCTGACTTTTTGTTCCGGATGAACGCTAATAATAAGATCCAAAGGTAAACGAATCTCGCGACCAAAGTTAAGAAGTGCTGGTGAATAACCTGTAGACTCGTGGACTGATCTCCTCTAAGCTAATAAGTTTGTCCCAGTTTCTTTGTTGTTGATCCACAAATTTGGCTGAGTAATCTAAAAGCGTTCGGTTGAATCTTTCTACCATATCATCGGCTTGGGGTCTTAAAGGCGTTATCCGCGTTTTTTCAGCTCTTTAAATTTCAAACACTTTCTTGAAAACCTCTGATTCAAAATTACGTCCTTGATCTGAATAATTCAAGAAAGGAACTCCAAATTGGAGACCATTGCTTCGGCGACGACTTCAGCAGTCTGATCCGGTATAGCTATACATTCTGGCCATTTGATGAAATAGCCCATCATCACTAATATATAGCGATTATTATTGTCGGTTATTGGTAGTGGACCCAACACGTCTACAGCAACGCGCTCAAATGGGGCAACTACAAGGCTGGGTTGCAAATATCCAATTGTTTTTTTGGATGGACCTTTACGCGCAGTGTAGTGTGTTTGACCAACCACTACTGCATGCCGTCTGCATGCAGCAAGTGAAACAACACTCTTGTTATTGTTTAAATATTTGTCCATACTATGACTGCATGATCAGAGTATACAGAATGTATTATGCTGATCATGCATATTCCCACACATGCCACACACATGTTTAAGCTAGACTTAAGATACTAAATAATAATTTGTACAGTTAAGAAATGTAAAACAAAGTGAACAGTCGCACAAGCGGCTGTTCAAACAATTAATAAATAATAGAACAAACCTTTGCATAATAAAGAACATTTTATAAAAATAACAAAGAATAAACATTGAACATTTTTTATTTATATAACCTGGCGATCCTGCCAGCTTGTGTGTAAAATGGTTTGACAGCAGCAGTTCTACAAAATGTATCAAACAGTTTTATTGAGTTTTATATTAAAGAGACTTTAAAAAGTTAATAGGTATCAATAAAAATAATATAAAATAACATTCCATAAAATGATAATAAAATAAAAAAAAAGAAGATGAAAGTACATAAAATTAAATAGTACCTAAAATCCTCTCTGAAATCATGAGTCAAGTTTCTAGTAACAATTGTGAAAATAAACCCCCACAAACACGACCATGCCCCACATCCAAATATAGTCCACCAAATGAAGGCACAGACACTACAAATGAATTGTGTTCACTTCAGTGTAAATCGTTTTTGATAATGCAACAGCAGCAAGAGCAACATCTCAAGCAATTGTATCCTGCCCCATATTTTGTTAACATATCGCAGCAACGAGCAAATCAATGAATGGAAGTTGATGGTTATAAAGATGAAGGCATCAATGGAGTTGCTAACAGTGATTTACATCCTTAACTAAGTATAATTTTGTGCTCTATGTTTAATCTTTTAATTTAAATATACATACATATATTTTTGAATAGTGTAATATTTCCTTTTTTTCCTCTCAATTTAAATTTAATTTAAATATATGTACATGCATATATTTTTAAATAATGTAATGTTTTTTTCTCAAAAAATATAAAGTTGTGTTTTGTCTTTTATTTTTTTTCGCTTTAAAGAAAATATATATATAAAGCTAAGTTTAGACGATATGTTGAATCAGCATATTTATGCTGAAAAATTTGTTACAACTGCCAGCATATCGTGGAAACGCAAAATTTTTTCAGCATACGCATGTTTGACAACGTTTGTTAGGTTTATGTTGACAATAGAAACAAACGTATGTTGATAATTTTAGCATATCGTCTGAACAGCATATTTTTAGTGCTTGACAAATTTCCTGTATATGCTGACAGATATGTTGTTTGTTGAAAATGTTATTTAAACTTTTCAACATATGCCAAATTTTTATGCATATGTGTCGAATGGCTTAGCCGAGCCGCCGTTAGTTTCTTTTTAGTGTAAATAAAATTCGTGTCGAAAATGTGCATTAAAGCACACACATACCAAAATAAAATGAAATTTAGTTGAAATTTAAGCAATGCGTAACTCTCAAATCAAAAAATAATAAATGGTTTGAAAATTTACAATCAACGGCAAGGCGATTAATTAAATGCTCACAGCCGGATTTTAGCTGACGTCGCATTTTTGTTTTCAACGGCGGCAAACGTGCAAATTAATGGGCACAAGTATTCGAACGTCAGTGGAGTATGTAAACAGTAAACAATAAATTATAAAATACTTTTTTATTTGCTTTCCTTTTGTTTTGCTGTTTTATTGTATTTCTTGGTAAGTTCTGCAATATTTTACTTTTATTTTGTACAATAATAGTACTATTTTTCTTCATGCACACATCCATACATGTGCACATATGTACATAGTAATGGATCCAACTAATGAAGAATACTTGGACAACTTTGGCGATCTGGAAGAATTTCTTGAACAACAGAATACACCGCCGCCAGAAACAAAAGTGAGAAAAAAGTACACACAAGTTAGACCCAAAGTACACACCGAATGGACTCACGAGGATATAGTAAAATTAATAAATTCCGTGGTAAAACGCCCAACGCTTTGGGACATTAGTTCTTCGCAATATAAATTGTAATGTCAAACTCACTAATTTCATAAACAAATGCTCATATATGCAGCATATATGGGCCTGTTCGTAAATGCAAAACTGCGCTGCATATTGTGCGCAGTACGTTCATATATGCAAATAGTGGCAACTCTACAAAAGGTATGCGTTCAAAAATGCATCGCTGCAGTATATTATGCGCAAATAAACACAAAACACTAATCATAAAAATGGCTGATGCAACGGAAATTTTTATTTTATTATTTGTTTTTTATTTCTTAACCTTTTTCTTTCTAGTAGATTAGACAATTTTACATCATTAGTTTTATCGTCCAGCTCAAAAATTAAATTTATCATTAACTTTTCCATTTTTGTTAAATTTTTTGGTTCATAAATACAAACATTAAAATGCGCAAAAAGAAACATAAGCAACAGCTGATTAGCAGTGGCAGTGCAAAATAATCATATTATGCAGCGCAGTGATGAATTTACGAACAGGCCCTATATTACCATATAGATTTCAACATATCGTATAAACACAAAAATCGTATGCTAGCTTTTATGTTGACATTCCATTTGCTGATATATGCTGACATTAAAAAATTTGGTAGTTTCAGCATATGGTGTAAACTAGGCTTTTGCAAAAGTACAAAAAACAAATACTTAAATGCATTCTCTTTTTTTCGTGTATTTGTTTTATTATACCCTCTCTTTACTATACCTTCTTCTGTTCTCTATTATAAGAAACAAACACAATAAATACCGTTCTTGTACGAAATAAATACAGCAAGTATTAAAGCATGTAAGAACTAAGCATAATAAGAACCAAGCACATTAAGTAAAGACAACCACTACTTAAACTATTTGCTAAAATACTCGAGTATTTTTGTAAGTTTTATTTGGTTTGTATGAAATTTCGCTTTTATTTAATTTGATGTTAAGATCAACTTATCAACATATCAATAGTTGTATATACTTAGATAGGTATGTACATATGTATATTCCATAAAATTAACTGCTAAATTAATGCTAAAAATAAAAACCAAGAAAATGCTTAAAATACCCACATGGTAAAATAAGAACCTTGCAAAATACTTACAGAATATTAGCAAAAAAATGTTTACTTTACTCTACTTATAGTGAATAAGAATGAGTAAATACAAATACTCTGAGCGTATAAAGAGAATAAATGTTGTGTTTGTTTTGTTTTTCGTTTTGTATTTACTTGCTTTGATCCTCTTTTGTACTTGGATTTACTCTGAGAATTTTTAAAAAAGCAAATGTTTTTGAATTTAAATGTACTTAGTGCAAAAGCCTAGTGTAAACACCTAACATATGATATATGTTGACATAGGAATTTGCTGCTACTTTTAATCAAATGGGTGTCAGCATATATATGCTTATTCAACATATCATCTAAACTTAGCTTAAGATTTATCGCTGAGATACTTACGAGTCCCTCCAGTCGATAATATCAAAAATAAATTATATAAAATTATAACAAATATGTATGTCACTGAGAAACTCACGAGTCCCTCTAGTTGATATATATATATTCTACTATATAAGGGTAACCGTTTCGATCAGTAATTGGTTCTGATCGATATATGTCTGATGACCGGTCCTCGGTATACAGAGTGCTGAAACTTAGACATATGTACCAATTTTTTTTTAAACTAATACGACCCATGACATAAAAAGGGACATACTAATACTCATACAGTTGTGTAAACTTAACTATAAGTAAAACTATTGTAAACTTGATTTTGTATATGTAAACAACTGTGTGAAGGACAAACTCGAACGGTTAAAGAGATTTAAAATATTAATTGGTTTATTTTGAGTTAAATTAAATTTTGATTTATGATTGTTCTAAAATAACTTCGTGAAATATAAAACTTCCTTGATTAGAAGTTTTAAAAACAGATTTTTTTTCTTTTGATTTGAGTCAATTCAAATCCTCATAATCCTTTTTTAAACGGTGAAATAATTCAGAGCTAAAACACATAGGTGTAAAAGCAAAGAATTTCACATTTTGTATCAGAATTTCAGGAGAAATTTTCTTCATTTACTTCGTTTATTTGGAGTATTTATTTGTTGAATTCAGTTGAGAAATTTCCTTCATTTACTGAGCAAACTTAATAGTTGCTTTTAAATTGATCCATAATATATTGTTCTAATATCTTTCCTTCATAATGGGAGGCAAAGAATCAAAAATAGAAAATCCCAACGCAAATGTTGTTAATGGAGTAATGGTGAAAGTTGAATATCCAGTGGTGTATCTAGCAATAATTATTGCAATACTTTTACTGCAATTCCTAACAACTTTATACCAACTTCACAAAAGATCTTTAAAAAATAAATATGTGAAGAACTTCAGTACCATTTCCGGACTCGACAAAGTCTAGTGAGACGAATGGTGAAACAGATTGGGAATAAATCCTTACAAATTTTAAAGTTTTCATAACACGATCGAATAATACATTGTATAGATATATACAGTTATTGTCAAAAATTGTTATCCTTTGATAAGCGATCAAAGAAAACAGTTTCTTTTCTCCTCATTGTTCATTCCAATGAAACATTGTATAGATGTATACAATTTCCATTGAAAAACAATTTTTTTATTCTTGTTATGCGTTCAAGGAGAACGTCATACAATCCTTGTAATCCTTGATTAGTGATACCATATTATTTTAGTACTCAGTACTATCCTGAAATACAAATTCTGTATTGAATGTTAATCATTGTAGTACTCATTTGGTCAAATTTATTGTTTCCTGCATTTGTGAAAAAAAATGTTTTGATTTTTGCAATATTTTGCTTTTGTTTTCTTGTTGGATAGACTTCAACAAATTCATTAGAGTGCACTTTGTGACCTCTTATTTCCAGAAATAAATCCTTGCAATAGAATATATTTGCCTACTATCAAACTATCATATCCTTGGTAAGACTAAGTTTGCTTTCATTGCTATCGAGTGATCCTTAAAATTGTCTTTGTTTGACCTCTCTTCTGCTCATTCTGATTATAGCAAGCAATTTTGAGATTGATTGTAAATGGAATGGGAGAATATTGTGAGAAAGGCAAGAATACTTAAAGAAGAATTCTTAAAATCCTATAAATGGCTTAATATAGGCAGAGAAACAATCAGAAACAGTAGATAAACACATAAAAAATCTACTTAAGCAACTAGAGAGCATTATAATCTTACGTAATGTAAATTACTCTAGCCTAACAACAGGTCATAAAGCGGCAGCGGACGCTTTCTATGCAGACGTTAGAGAAAAACTTCTCTCAGTAGCAACTAAAAAGGGAATAGATATCGTAATCCCCAATTCCTTACATGAACAAATTTTAATACCTGAATTGAAAAGTAACTTAATAATGCCTCAAACTATAGTAGAGTTTTTAGGGACCGCATCCAGGCTACTTCCTGATTATGATGGCACCCCTGAAAACTTACAAAGTTTTATTGACGCGCTGAATTTAGTGGACTCAATAAAAGAGAGTCATGAATCAGTCGCCGTAAATCTAGTAAAGAGCAAGCTAAAGGGTACAGCCAGAAATTTATTGTCGGCTGAAACAACTTTGCAAGATATAATATTGAAACTGAGATCTTCAGTTAAAGGAGAATCAGTAGACGTTATTACTGCTAAAATTATGAACATTAGACAGTCTGGTAAGAATGCTAATGCTTATGCCAAAGAGGTGGAAGACCTCACAAAGAAATTAGAAAAATGCATATATATCAGATGGTCTATCTAATGAAACCGCAAATAAATATGCAACTCGCTCAGCAGTTACAGCTATAGTAAAGAATGCCTCAAATGATAGAGTAAAACTGATCATGGAATCAGGCACCTTTAATAATATGAATGATGTAATATCAAAATTTATCACTAGTTGTACCGATGTATATGGTCAACCAAATTCTATCCTAGCTGACGGCTCACAAAACAGTCGTAATAATCCTTCCAATAGTCGAAATTCTAGAAATTTTAATAATTCCAATTCTAGAAACTTTAACAATTCAAATCCTAGAAATTTTAATAACTCTAATCGTAGAGATTTTAATGATTCAAATCCTAGAAACTTTAATAGTTCAAGAAACTATGGTCCTAGAAATAATAATTCCAACTCAAGGAACTATAATAATCCCAACTACGAGAATCTTAATAGAAATCCTAACAGAGGAAGAAATAACTATACAAATAATAACAGTAACCATTACAATAATAATGGATACAATTCAAGAAATAACAATAATGTACGATATATTACCGATGAAAATAATTCGGGAAACGTACAGCCACCCCAAAATACTTCTTAGATGAAAATATTCATTGCATACAATTAAACTTATATAGCTATTTGATATCCCGAACTACTTTAAATGACAATAGGTCAACCTTTTTAATAGACACTGGTGCAGACATATCAGTTATCAAACATAATCAAGTTCTGAACGAACCAATAAATGTAACAAAAAGAACTAATATAAACGGTATTGGACAAGGTCTCATAACTACATTGGGAAAAGTGAGAACTGATTTAAAAATAGATAGATTTCTTATAGCACATGAATTTCATGTTGTCGGAAATGAATTCCCTATTCAAGTTGATGGAATAATAGGAATAGACTTTATTAGAAAATACAGATGTGTATTAGATTTTCAAGACAATGAAGATATTATCACTTTGAGAACAAATGATGTTCCATATGATATATCTATCCCACTTATGAGTGCTCCTAATATTAATTCCATATCAGTTCCAGCTAGATCAGAAGTGATCAGACCAATTAGATTTGATTCTACTGAAACAGAGGTATTGATACCGCAACAAATGCTTCAAGATGGTGTATACATTGCTAACACAATTACATCAAAATCAAAGCCTTTGGTAAGAATTATCAATACAACTGAAAATGATTTGATCATTAATAATGTCCAAATATTAACACAAAGTCTAAATGACTATAAAATCGTAAAGCAGAACCATGACCCACAGAAAAATAAAGAAAAACTTGAAAG
Source organism: Lypha dubia (assembly GCA_947311025.1). NCBI lineage: Eukaryota > Metazoa > Arthropoda > Insecta > Diptera > Tachinidae > Lypha > Lypha dubia. The sequence goes on from OX371260.1 coordinate 76,202,212, forward strand.
GTTATCAAAAAACTTTCCAGAATTCGTTGATAAAGAATTTAAAACACTGTGTCATGAATTTATAGACGTATTTGCTTTAGAAACTGAAAAAATAACAGTTAATAATTTTTATAAGCAAAAGCTTAAACTCCACAATAAACAACCGGTTTATATAAAAAATTACAGAATACCTCACTCACATAAAGAGGAAGTAAACAAACATGTTGATAAATTGACAAAAGACGATATAATAGAGCCATCAGTGTCTGAATATAATAGTCCTATTCTTTTAGTACCTAAAAAGCCCCTCCCAGGTACAAATCAGAAAAGATGGAGACTAGTAGTAGATTATAGGGGAGTAAATAAAAACTTAACAGATTGCCATATGGTATAAAAATAGCTCCAAACTCATTTCAACGAATGATGTCCTTGGCTTTTGCCGGATTATCACCAACACAAGCTTTCGATTTAGTTGTGATTGGTTGTTCTACAGAACACATGTTGCGTAATCTCAAAGACGTATTCAGTTTATGTAGAAAATATAATCTTAAATTGCATCCTGATAAATGTTTATTCTTTTGTCGTGAAGTGACGTTCCTTGGTCACAAATGTACTGACAAAGGTATTTTACCTGACGACAGTAAATTTTCTATAATTGATAAATATCCTACACCAAAAAATGGTGATGAAGCTAAACGCTTCGTAGCTTTTTGTAACTATTATCGACGGTTCATACCTGGTTTTGCTGAATTATCACGACACATAACTAGGTTGTCGAGAAAAAATATACAATTTGAATGGACTCAAGAATGTGAACATTCTTTCCAAACCCTCATATCACATTTACTGAGTCCTACAATACTTCAATATTCAGATTTTTCTAAGGAATTTTGTATCACTACAGACGCAAGCAAGCACGCTTGCGGAGCTGTTCTCAGTCAAGAAAAACAAGGTGTTCAACTACCTGTTTCTTATGCATCCAGATCTTTCACTAAGGGTGAAAGTAATAAATCAACAATAGAGTAGGAACTAACTGCAATACATTGGGCTGTAAAATGCTATAGGCCATATATCTATGGAAGAAAGTTTGTGATCAAAAGTGACCACAAACCACTAACTTATCTATTTTCATTAAAAAATCCTTCATCAAAGCTAATGCGGATGAGATTGGATTTAGAAGAGTATGATTTTGTAATCAAGTATGTTAGGGGTGAAGACAATACAATGGCAGATGCGCTGTCACGAATAGATTTTGAAGATATAAAAAATACAGAGATCAATAAAATACTGAAGGTAACAACAAGACTTCAGTCTAAAAATAGTTGTAACAATGAGGTTAAAACAAACCCTAATTGTAAAACATCGGTTGGTTTGAAAGTATATGAGGCGATAAATGCCCAAGAGCACCGTAAAATAACAAGATTGTATTTTACTAAAGATAAAATAATAATAAAAAAGGAAAGCGAGTACTTTCCGAATTTAAGTTGAACGACACAGTTATAAATAGAAATGTAGACTTAGGTCACCTCTTCCTAAAGCTTGAAAAAGTAGCTGATAATATGGGTCTAACAACACTGCGACTTTCACTAGATGATAGTACGCTTTATAACCTAGGAACAAATATAGAAACCTTCAAAGAGAAAGGTAATGAAATCTTGCAAGATTCTAATTTAACTATTTTGCTCACACCAAAATTAATTAAAGTCACCACCGATTCAAAGAAATTAAACATCATGCGAAAATTTCACAATAATCCAATAACTGGAGGACATCCAGGAGTAACACGCATGATAAAGAAAATACAACTACAATACCATTGGAAAGGTATGACCAGAGACATCGCAAAGTATGTCAAGCAATGCAAAGAATGTCAAATAAATAAGACAACGTTTAAAGGCAAAGAATCCTTTGTTTTAACACCAACTCCTCAAAAAGCGTTTGAAACAGTCATAATAGACACCATTGGACCACTTCCAAGGTCAGATTCACAGAATGAATACGCTGTGACAATGATGTGTGACTTGACTAAATATTTAGTAGCAATTCCCATACCAAATAAATCATCCAGAGAAGTTGCAAAAGCAATTATGGAAGGTTTTATTTTAATATACGGTCCTATGAATAAAATTACCGAATTACCGATGTGGGTACTGAATATATGAATCAAGTTCTGAAAGAATTATGTGAATTAATGAAGATAGAGAAATTAAACTCTACTCCCTATCATCATGAGACACTCGGTACTGTTGAGAGATCTCACAGAACATTCAACGAGTATTTAAGATCTTATGTATTATCAGATAAATCTGATTGGGATAATTGGCTAAAATTTTTCATCTATTGTTATAATACAACTCCATCCACAGCTCACGGATATTGCCCCTTTGAGTTAGTTTTCGGAAAAATGCCACCTACTTTAGAATTCACAAACACTATAGATCCAGTATATAATATTGACGCTTATGAAAAAGAAATTAAATTTAGATTGCAAGTAGCTCAACACCGAGCAGCATCTATGATTGAAAATGCAAAGCTTGAAAGACAAAAAACCTCCAGTGAAAAGGCCAAATCAATTAACACGGCCATAAATGATCTTGTTTTAGTCCGCAATGAAGCGGGACACAAATTAGAAAATGTATATAAAGGTCCATACAAGGTAATAGGCCTTGATGAAAATAACAATGTTGAACTAATGGACGAAAACAAAAAAAGATTTAGAGTCCACAAAAATAGAATCAAAAGATTCAATTAAAATTTTTTTGCATACATTGGTTAAAATGTGATTTTGTGGTAAAGCATTTTAATACAATTCAATTTATCATTTATCTTTAATATAATCATAAAATCAAAATTATGAAATAATTTTATAATAGCGTAATTTTTTTTTTAAAAAGGGAAGGGAAGAATGTCCCTATAATTTTAATATTGAATCCCTCTAATTTTAATCTTAAATCTCTTTAATTTTTAATCTTACAATTTTAAACCCCCATATTTTTAATTTTTACATTTTTAATTACCAGTAAGAATAATCAACTTAGTATTGATTATTCTTTCTGAAAAAGGGAGGTGTAGTTTGACTAACCACTACTGCATGCCGTCTGCATGCAGCAAGTGAAACATAACACTCTTGTTATTGTTTAAATATTTGTCCATGCTATGACTGCATGATCAGAGTATACAGAATGTATTATGCTGATCATGCATATTCCCACACATACCCTGTGTGTGTATTAGTATTAAAATATAGAATGTTTAAGCTAGACTTAAGATACTAAATAATAATTTGTACAGTTAAGAAATGTAAAACAAAGTGAACAGTCGCACAATTTCGTGGAGGAGGTACTGCTGTCCTCGTTAGGGATGTTTTTCATTGTGAGGAGGTGGTTCTCAATACTGGTTCTATTGACAGCACTGCTGTACGCATTAAGAGGTCGAATACTATTGATTTAATAGCAATTTCAATGTATTTGAGGCCTAACACTGCACTTGTTGCAGCTGACTTTGATTCAGTTCAGGATCTTGCACACAATTGCAGTATTGTTATTGGTGCTGATCTCAATGCAAAGCATCCCTATTAACCTTCAGGAGTTTCTGCTTTCTTGTCCGGACTTGGAAATACGACCGAATGAGGGACCGACTAGGATAAATAGGGTTTATCATGATTTTCTTTTCAAATCCTTGTTTGGTAGAAGAATGTGCTACATGGTTTGATTATAACAGGATTGACAGGCGTAGATTTAATGACAGGCTGTCTATAAATCTTGCTCTGTGTGGGTTGCCACTGGACAGAAACGTGACACAGCTTGAAATCGACGACGCTATAGGATCACTCGATGGAGCTTTTCGGGATGCTATGTAGCATTCTATACCGAAAATCTTCACTAGAGGTAGAGGTTTGTTGAAGCTCCCGCCTCACATTCTCAATTTTATTTCGCAAAAGAAGCGTCTAAGACGAACGTTACATAGGTGAGAAGACCCAGGTAGGTATAATATTTCAAGAGCAGAGATTCGTAATGTAGACAGAATTATTCTGGGTGCAGTGGCATTGGACAACGTTTCTAGGCAACATTAGGTTGAATAATAGGACATTTAGGACTGTAAAGTCAGCGGCTGGTTTGTGTGCTCTCCCTGTAGTTCGGAGTTTGGTAGATTCCAGTGGAGCTATCGTTTCTGATATTGCTGGAATGGCGAATCTACTAGCGAGCAGTTTTTTCCAGGTATCTGTTCCTGGGCAGACTGCTCGTGTAGATCCACTCAGTGTGAGAGTGCGTGAGGCAGTTGCAACTTTGGACAGGACAATGCCTTTGACAACGTTTGGTGGTACAGTTACGGCGGACGGAATAGTTACTGACTGTAATACTCGTTCTGATGTACTTGGTTTCACTGATTCGACTTCGGTGGGCAATGCATTACCCTTGTAGTTCCTATTTTGAAACCGGGGTTGAATCCGAGTGAGACAAGAAGCTATCGGCCGATTTCTTTGCTGTCGGCTTTTGGAAAGTTTTTTGAATACTTCCTCCTGGCAGCAATCAATGATGTTATTATTGATAAGGATATTTTGAAGGATTTTCAATTCGGTTTTAGGAAAGGACTTTCGACGACACACGCGCTTTACGGACTATGTTGCCAGGGGTCTGAATAGGAGATGCCCGACATTGGCTGTAAGTTTGGATTTTTCCAAAGCCTTTGATACGGTTTGGCATGATGGCCTGATCTACAAACTGATGAAAATGGGATTTGGCAATGGCATCTGTCGTATGTTTAAAATTTATTTAAAGAACCGAATGTTTAGGGTCCGGTTTGCAAGCGTTCTCTCTCATGAGGGTTCTATTTTTGCAGGAATTCTGCAGGGGTCGTTGCTGGGTCTTGTTTTATATAATATATTTGTATCGGATATACCTCCACCTGCTTCAGGCGATCTTTTGTTGGCATATGCTGATGATATCCTTATAGCTTCTACTGGACCAAGGGCAAGAACAGTTAATAGTCGGATGAACCGATATTTGGTGACATTGACGGAGTATTTTACAAGCTGGGGTCTTAATCTCAATTTGCGTAAGACAGTGGCGGTTATGTTGAAAGAGCGACGGATATATATATATCCGAACTGTAGGTCGTATATACCTTGTTTGACGGTTGATGGGGAGATGATTATTTCATCGGACAGTATGAAATATCTTGGGGTTACTTTTCACGAAAACTTCGAGTTTTATAGACATATTGATGACATATTGTTGAGGGCCAAGCGCATATATTCTGCGTATCAGCGCATATTAAAGCGCAGAGGTGTCCTTAGTATAAAGGTGCGTCTTTTAATATATCGCCAGGTTATACGTCCACTCGTCTCCTATGCCTTTCCGATATGGTTCGGAATATCTTCATCCCAGATGGAACGGCTTAGGAGGTGGGAACGTATGATTCTGGTGGGTTGCTTAGGATCAAAGCCTTATATATGTAGGTCGGAATGGGGAGTAGCGGAGGCCATCATGTTTATCTATTTACAGGGCAATTGATTTTGCTCGGATATATGTGTATATGATGGAAAGTGCACTAAAGTTTATTGAGAGGGTGCAGGATTCAAATAATTCTTTAGTTGAAGAGTGCTTCTCTGAGGTTAGGAATCTTGAGGCCATTCAAATGTCAAAATACCTTTCACCGGTGGATGTGTTGACTCTTAGGCGAGCGGGACTCCTTTATCAAGGTGCAGACTTGCTGTTTTATCACAGGCGAGTTAGAACATTAAATATAAATGATACTGTGTATATGACAACTCAGTAGAATTATTTTATTTATTCCTTTGTTTTAATTATGAATTTGTTTGTTTATATTTTGTTTGTTAGTTTTATAAGTTATTATTCAGTAATTAATTTTAAGTTCTTTAGTTTCGTAAGTATTATTTCGAGCTTCCCTTTTGTTTCCTTTTTTTTTTGGGAATTTATAAAATAGTTTAATTAATTATAGTTGAATAGATGTATGTACATATATTAAAATGTACTTATTAGTTTAATAAGATAGTCTTTGAAAAATTACTTTAGTATGTAAGGAATTTTAAAAATTGTTTTAGTTTTAATATTAAAACTAATATTTTGCAAAATGTTTTGGGTAAATAAATCTGAATCTGAAAACAATTTCGACACCATGTACAGACATCTAGCGAACGACCAACCCAAAAGTAACGGGATTTAACTTTACTCAAGGTTTTGCGTTTTCCTAAATGACCTCCGGTTACTGAATTATGAAGCTGAGTAATAGGATGGAGCGAAAATGTAGCGTTTTGAATTTCTTTCAAAATTTGATGACTGATTGTGCCCTTAGAATTTGCAATATATTTAGGTGCCATGGCGATCTTAAAAATTGTAAAAAAAAATTAAAATTACGCAAAAATCAATGCTTATGCAATTTGTGTTTCGTTTAAAATATCATTGAACTTGAGCCAAAAATTAAATATTTATCAGTAACGCCCTGAAAAAATGTATCTGGTATTTCCACGTATGGTCAAATGCGTAAAACTCTGCCAACATTAGCTCGTGAATGTGATCGATGGGGTCTTTCTTACCGTGGTGCTGCTGCTGTTTCTTCTGTATTATTACAAGATTTAGGCATTGTTCATGAAAACGATACAGCGTCTATTATCGATCGCAGTAAAATTAGACGTGAGAGACAGAAATGTCGGAGTACATTCCAGTGTGATTCCGGGGAAAATGAGGTGCTAAGATCAATTTATTTCCATGGAGGGAAAGATCCATCCAGAAAAACTATTATAAAAGATGTAGTATATCATCCGGTAACAACTATTGAAGAACATATTGTCATTCTTCGGGAACCAAATTCTGAATACTTAGGACATGTTACACCTCCGTCTGGAAATGCTATTAATATTTCAAACGCCATTACCGATTACTGTTTACTGAAAAAATATGACACTCAACAATTAATTGCTATAGGATGTGATGGGACAAAAGTCAATACCGGTTATGAAAATGATGTGATAAGAAAGTTAGAGCTCCATTACAGCAAATCTATGCAAATGAACTTCCGCTAAGACATCTCTTCACTAGTCTAGACGGCGCAACACATGGTCCTAAATCATTTCGTGGTCCAATTGGTAAATCTTTAAAAGAATGCGCTCAGCCCGTTATAAAATTTAAACCAATTGAAGGACATGAAGGATCTCCACTGCCGGAAATTGATTTAAAGGAATTAAGCAATGATCAGAAATATCTGTATAAGATGGTTCATGCTGTTATATCGGGTGAATGTAATAAAGATCTGGCCAATATTCAACCTGGACCAATATCACACTCCCGCTGGCTCACAACTGCCAGTCGAATACTTCGTTTATATGTCTCCTCCAACGAACCCTCACAAAATCTGATCATTTTAACTACATATGTAGTAAAAGTGTATGCACTGGTCTGGTTTAGTATTAAAGTTAAATCAGCTTGTTGGGAAGGTCCAAGACATGTATGGACACTCATCTTTTTAACTAGATATCTTCCAAAAAATTTGAAGGATGTAGTTGATCCAGTTATCCAAAGAAACGCCTATTTCGCGAACCCGGTGAACTTATTATTGGCTATGATTAAAGATAAAAGACCAAATATTCGGAAACTTGCCCTTTGTCGCATAATACGTACACGAGAGCAACAGAGGCCTAATTCTAAACCACAGTTTAAAGTTAACGTGTTAAATTTTGATGCCCAAGAATACTACGATATGATAGATCATGAGTCTTTTAAAAATATTGAACCTCCCTTAACAAAATCACTTACAACAGCCGAAATTAAAAATTACATAACTAACGGCGAAGAAATTATAACTTTCCCCAAACTTGTGTGTCATACTCAAGCCGTCGAACGCTGCGTCAAGTTAAACTATATGTGATATCGACAAGTAATTAAAACAATTAATACAATGTATCAATGAACCTCATTTTATGAAACCATCAGGGTCGTTGTGGCACCTTTAAAAATCGGCAAAATTTAAAAACAAAAATTAATCACAATCTACTGGTACACAGTAGCAACTTTTGCGCTCTCAAGCTCATTGATATCAAACAAAAATTTTTTCGCTCCACCCTACTGAGTAAGGACCGTGGGATGATCGGTAATAATTTACTGCCACCTTTTAAATCTACGTATAAATAACAGCGTATATCATTATGGACAATTGAACGTAGGTATAACTGCCAATAAGCCTTTATTAGTGGTTCCTGTTTTATTATACACTGCTTGTCTAGTCGTGCTCCATCCAAAACCCATTTACGAACCTGAGCCAGCACTTTATCATTCTCTTGCTTCTCGTGAAGATCCAATGGCAGAACCTTAATATTCAAAACATCAACGGATTGCTTCTGTTCGGCCCTGTCGCAATAGTTACATTCTCCGCATGGACGACGTGACAAAGCATCAGCATTGCCATGATTTTTTCCGGCTCGGTATTGCATTTCAAATTCATACTGCTGCAAACGCTCTAACCACCTAGCCAACTGGCCTTCCGGCTCTTTGAAACTACACAACCATTTAAGAGATGCATGATAACAGCTCTTTTCTTGTAACGGAGTAGTTTCGTTCTGGCTTCGTCAATGTCGTGCTGAAGTATTCGATAACCTTCTCAACTCCATTTTGAACTTGGTTAAGAACAGCACCAATGCCACAATTAGAGGCGTCTGTGTCCAGTATAAAACTGTCTTCGTCATTAGGAAAAGCAAGGATTGGTGTCGTTGTGAGCCTATTTTTCAATATACTGAACGCAGATTCCGCTTCTGGAGTCCACTAAACTTTCTTTTCATCTCTGTCAGCTCTTTGAGCGGTCGTGCTAAAGATGAAAACGGTGGGATAAATTTTCAGTCGTAGGAGCATAGCCCTAGAAAACCACGAAGATTACTCTTAGATTCTGGGATCTTCCAGTCTAGCACTTTTTCAATCATAGCAGGGTCCGGCTGTAGCCCGCATCGGCCGACATTATGGCCGAGATAATTAACTCTTTTTTTAAAAAAAGTTGATTTTTTTTGGACTGAGCTTAGCACAGCACTTTTTAACCGCTCAAAAACTTCCCTTAGGTGACCAATATGTTCTTCCAAAGAACACGAGTGGACAATAATGTCATCTAAGTAAACTAACGCGCCTCTCCAAGCCAATCACGAAAATAAACCATCCATTAAACGTTCGAATGTATCCGGGGCATTCGATAAACCAAAAGGCATTACGTTGAATTGCCATAAGCCAGAACCGCATGAAAAAGCCGTTTTTTCTTTGGAACTTGTATCCATCTCTACTTGCCAGAAGCCGCTTTGTAAGTCGAAAACCAATAAGATCCTTAAAGTGTAGATAAAATCTCGTCTATTCTTAGTAGCGGGAACGAGTCTTTTTTTGTTACCTCATTGACTCGCCGGTAGTCTCAACACAGAATCTCAATGTTCCATCTTTTTTTCGAACCATGACTACTGGCGATGACCAAGGACTTTCAGAAGGCTCTATTACACCGCGAAGAAGCATATCCTGCACGAGTTATTGGGCTTCATTTTTCTTTGAAAAAGGTATTCGAGGGGTGGTTGCCTTATAGGTCGCGAATCACCTGTATCGATGTGGTGTTTTACAACAGATGTTTTACCAAAGTCAAATGGACCGGATGAAAATATACATTCAAATTCCATAAAAATTTTTTTTAATTCAGTTCTATTAGCGGGGGTGATTTCTTCTGATATTTGTAAATTGTCACTTAAGTTGCTGTTGCCTCTCTTTTATCAGGTACTATAATTTCCGCTTCCATCAAGTTTTCCAGTATGGTGTTTACAGGTAGGCTTGCCACCCGTACTTTATAATAAAGTATTGTACGTTTTTTTATTTATTGTACTCTATACTTTATAGAAACAATAAAGTACACCAAAATACTTTATTTCGCATGATTCGATTTATCTACAATTCAAAATAGATTCGGGTTATATTAGTCATTTGTTGACGTTTTTTTACAGTGGCGACTATGTCATGGCAATTTGGATATTGGGATATGAAACAAGCAAAAAATTAACCTTTTGTTTGCACCGGAACTGACCAGGGAAATTTACATGAATTTTTTATTATTTATCGATAAAGCCTTAAGCTACGTTCACATTTATCAAATATTTGTCTAAAAAAACGTAACCAATAGTTTTGCTTAGGGATAGTGTCATTTAACATGGTTTTTATATTATAAAATAAAATTAATTCTTCTCCAAAAGAGTATTTTTATACAGTTTTTAAAAAATTCGAACCCAAAATTAAAAAAATATTGGAATTAAAGGAAATAAATTATTATTTTTTTTCTTGGTTACGTTTTTTTCGACAAATATTTGATAAATGTGAACGTAGCTTTAGAGTACCTGAATAAATGGTTTGATTTTAAAAATACAAACTGGTTATTTACAATTAGCAATAAAAATTTAAAGAGCAAAGTTGAATTTGATAATATTGTTAGCATAAACGAAAATTTAAATCTGCAAAAACTTAATATAAATATGTATGATCTTTATGCAGAAACTGCGTCATTAAACAAAATTTATGATCAGATATACAGTTCTGAAGGTTTTGCGGAATTATCTACAGCAAGTAAATGGCAGCTATTATTAAATAAGACTGATGATAATTTATCAAATTTGTATAAAGTAATTTCATTTTTAATTGCTATTCCTGCCACGTCAGCATTCACAGAGAGTTTTTTCTGTAATGAAGAGCAAATGGCGAGACGAAAGAAACAAAGCGTCTCTGAATCTGATAAAAAATGAATTAATTATTTACTTTAATTTAAATATGATAATTATTTGATAAAACTTGCGAAAAGCAATAAAAAATACGTTTTCAAATATAACAATAAAGAAAAATAGATTGTACTTTATTTTTATACTGTGTGCTTTTTTTTTCCTAACCTTTAACAACGAATGTACTTTAATTGCAAAAAAAAAAAAAGTGGGAACCCTATTTACAGGTAATGTTAAAGAGTGTTCTGTTGTGTTGGCTATTCGTACTGGTATTGAGCCAGATGATGCTTCAACTAAAGCCCAATAAGCACCACAGATGGAACGCTAGAGTTTTCAACAGCTTCAAACAAGAGAGTTGAATTTAACTTATCAGCATCACGATTTGCTGGCAGAACGATGTGCGCATCGGAAAACGGAGAAATTGTTAAAGGTTGTAATAAATATATTAAATTGGAATTATAATTGCCTGGTAAAATAAGTGGTACATCCTGTGCCCTCAAACGTAGCTTCATTTCCGATAGGTCGAGAACAGCATTTTGTTTACGTAATAAGTCGAGGCCTAGTATTGAAGGAGAATTATAGTCAACGATTAAAAAATCATGTTTAAAACTAAACGATCCAATGAAAAATTGCAATGAAGCATAATGATTTTCCGTAAAAACTTCGGCAGATGGGCCTTGAAGCCTGACTGAACAACTCTTCAAATTGATTCCGTTTAGGATTATGAATAGACTTGGTGGCACCAGTATCAATAACGATATGTGTACTTATATGCTTAAATTTGATAGCACAACACAAGCAACGTCAGCAACCGCAGCAATAAAACTGGCTGATTTAAAAATTGATTATTATTGGCCATAACCGCCATGTTCTCCCTTAACTAGATTTTGTCTGCAATACTTGTTGTTGCTGTGTATTTTTATTATCAATGATTTCTTGTGACCTTAACAAGATTTTTGAAATGTGTTAAATATTTATTTTAATATTGGGTGCAATTCTATTGAAATCGGGTAATTTTGGCTCCTACGAAGTGTAATTTTCAATATACATTTTGGTAACACTGGTGGGAGCAGGATTACCTATAGCCGACCTTTGCTCCTCTAGGCCGATGGCTCTTCGTTTCCCGCCACGTCGATCGACTGGGCTCTATTTCTATTGCCCCGGTTGCGTCCCTGATTTGTTGAACGGTAGTCTGTGAGTTCTATCCCGTATACATGTCTAGGTCGATTTCTGGACGAACGAGCTTGTAACTCCTGTGCTACTTGTAGTGCCTCGCAGATATCTCTCGGTCGACTAGCAATCAAAAAATTTTGCAAATACGTATCGTGAAGGCAATCAATGAATTTTTCCTGAGGATATCAGATGCGATATTATCAGCCGTACCAGAAAATGCGCCCATTGCTAAGCATTGTAGCTCTGTGGCGAAATCAGCAAGAGTCTTATTCGGTATTTGGACACAGTTGTGAAATATTTGATAACAGGCATGACGCTCTAAAGCGTGCAACAAAGCACATATGTCTACGTAGGTCGGTGGGGGAGAAATAGGTAGTGTGCCATAAAATTTTAACGCAGCGCCTCTTAAATTTGAGACCAAAGCCATTCTTTTCTCGGATTGAGTCCAACCGTAAAAAGTACACTTCATTTAAAAGGCGTTCGTATTCGGGCCAGGAAGATGACCCATCGAATGTTGATATAAGTGCTGGCTAAAAGAAGTCTTTCCTAATGAATTATGAACGTCTGGCTGACTTTCGTCAGCACTTGCCACGATGTTTTTAGAGGTACTAGGTATACTAGAATCTTCTTTTATTTCTTCTGGCGACAAAGACAGTTGACGAAGCTCTTCTAATAAGGTATTGATACGAGCCAGATTGTTTGATGCGTCCACCCTGGCTTTTCATCGACATCCGTATGGTTTTCGTTATTTTCCGAAATATTTTTTTCTTTTGAAACAGCACCGCACGTATTTGCTGCGCATATACGCGTCTTGTCATTGTTTTATTAGCACTCCATAAATTTGACTCAAATGTAGCGCCGCCTACTATTGGTTGCAAAGCTCCTGGATTGCTTATTTCCAACAAACGATTTTCCACCTTTTCTAATAATTTAGCTGCAAAATTACACAAGCGCTCATCCATGACCTCACGCAATGTGTTGGATAGCGATGCAAATAATTGTTTGTCGCGTTTTGACTTAGGCATGGTAAAAATCTTTTTGGAGATTAGATCTAATGGACCCCTAACCTGACACCAATGTTATGAAATCTACTCTTCTTTTTATGTTAGTAAAAGAGTTGTGTTTCAAATTCAGTAAGATTTATTTTATTTCATAAATTTATAATAAAATTATTGTAAAAGAAATTCACGTAGTGTACAATTCTGATTCCGAGAGGTAATGAATAATTTACACGTAATGCTATCGGGTGTTCTTTCGTTTTCCCTTAATTTGCGCTCATTTAGTTATTGTTTCTTTTTGTTTTGCGCCTTATAGTTTATCATTAATTTTGACTTATTTAGTGTTGTAATAAATTGGGAGTAAATAAAAAATGTTGCCGTATTGTTGATGTAAGAGACAAAATCATTACAATATTTTAATATGTCCGTTTGTTTACTTTTACTGTAAAATGCAGTAAATGAGTAATCAATGAGTAAACAGCAGAATTTACTCTCCAAAAAAGTGTTTGCCCAAAAAAGTACGTGAACGGAAAAATTGTAAAAATTCGTAAGATGATGGAAAATAAATGTAGTGTTGAAAAATTTTTATATTATTGGATATTTGAACAATTTAATCATCGGTACTCGATTAAATACTTTTTATAACACAAATATTTTAATAAAATATAAATAATTTAATTTATGTAATCTTTACCATTTCTTCTTTTTTTATTTTATTTGGTTTTGCATATTTGTGTGTGGTTAAATTTATTCAAAGTACATGAATATTTGTTTTTGCTACTGACTGCCGTAAAAAGAAGTACCCAAGTACTTTAGAATTTCACAACTCCAAAGAATTAAAATAACAACTCCACAAAACTAAAATAACTTTTATTTTCCATTAAAAGGCATGTAGGTCATTGTTTCACAAACAAGTTCAATTTAATGTTAATTTACTTTTAGTTTTGTTTTATTTTTACTTAAATTTTTAGTTTGATAAATATTTTAGTCACAAATTGCACACTTTATGTTTGTTTACCTTTTGAATCATGTTTTCTTGTTTTACTAAACTTTACTGCGAAAAATTTCTGTAGTAAAAATTTGCAAGCTCTCAATAAAGAACTGTCACTTTACGCTCTCAATTTGTGTTCTCATATACTGTAGTTTGTGCAAACGAAGGCAATTTAGTAAAATACAGTAAAGTTCAGTAAAAAAATATTAAAAACTTTTACGTACTCAAACACACTTAATATAACATTTTTACATCTGTATGTACACATATGATATTATGCCCCTATTGTCGTTCTTAACTCAGTTTGGTTGTGTACGAGTCGACCCAACTTTCACACCACCAAATTGTTTTGTTTTTAGTGGAAATTGTTAAAGCGTAACCAGCTTAAAATATCCAGTTTGATAGAAAAGCATACAAATTCTTATAAAAATATATTAGAAGAAAAAAGTGTTTTAAGTGTTTAATTCGAAAGCAAATAATTTCGAATGGATATATGTGTTTATGAAGATGGAAACGAAGATGGTAATGTGCTACGCATAGGGATGAAAATTCGTGATGAATCCAACCCTCTTGAACTACCAACTGCAAAGTAAATATATTCCAAATATAAGTTACAATTACAGTAAGAAAATAATTTTTAAAAGATTTATTAGCTATTTCTGACTGAGTAAAGAAGACTTTTGCTATCTGCTGGATGACATAAAAGATCAATCAAAGAAACCTGTACGTCAGCTATACCACCGATAGTGAAACTTTGTGCTGCCCTTTGATTTTTTGCTTAGCTACCAGAAGTGCAGTGGCAACAACTTCAATATATTATTATTATTGGCAATGTCACTTGTTTTAAAATTTTTGGTCATGCCAAATTTTGGTTTCCCACGAGCAATCTCTTTTTTCCATTAGCTGAACAAGTCTCTCAAATTGGGCTTTCGTTGTAATTTTTGAAGGTCTGTAAATATATTAAATGCTGAGAAACTGCAATATTAAGCAAAATGAATTTTTCTTCTTACGATCTCTGGATTTTTCTGCAGTTTATGTCGAAGTAAACTGTTGTGTGTATTATCGTTTTTGTCAACTAAACTTGTGCAAAGTTGCAAATGACAATACCACAAAAAATTGTGAACACAACCAAAAAGTCAACCATGAGTTGAGTTGAGAATGGCAATGCGAATTTATAAACGACGTCCAAATTGTTTCAAAAGTTGTCAACCGCGATAGGGGCATGCTTTCTCCACCCATTGTGAGGGTTATAAAGAGCTTGACCATCTTTTAGGAATTGGGGTTATAGATGAATCAAACTCCCCTTGGTGCTTCCCTATTGTAAACGTCAGAAAACCTGTTAAAGTACGCTTATGCTTGGATTCCCGAAAATTAAATATGGTTACCAAGAAGGATTCATGTCCCTTTCCACATATACATGGGCCGATTAGCAGGCTTAGCGATATTTATAAGTGGAATAGACTTAAAGGATGCTTTTTTCCAAATCCCCCTCACCGAATCGTCCTAAGAAAAGACGACGTTTGCAGTGCCCGGCAGAAAATTCGTTTTAACTCCTGAATCTCATTCTAGCTTTGAGGAATTACAACAAGCCTTGTCTACGGCTCTTGTTCTGGCCCAACCTGATATTTGTAGAGAACTCATTATACAATGCGATGTATCTCGCATAGGGGTGGGTGGTGTATTATGTCTTAAGTAGAACAAAAAATCAGGAGATTGGGCATTGTAGGATATAATTCGCTGGCAGCAATGTAATATTTAATATATGATAATAAATAAAAAAAAAAAAACAAAAAAAAAATTCCCCAGCTAGCATCGATTAGTAGTGATAAGTCGCATATTCTATTTGTATTTGTAATGGTGTATAAACAAGTAGTGAAAGCATTTGCACATGAATACTGACGAGGTTTAGTGGCTTCTACCGAAAACAACGTTTGTTCTATTCGGCCAGTGCGGTTGAAAAATCTACAAAAGGGATGTATAAATATTAAATTTTTCCTTTGTTGCTCGAAATATGTTAACAATGTCTACCTAATATTTCTCTGATTATTAACATTTACGAACTTTAACCTGTATATATATTAATAACGAAAGATCCATTTCATTTGTTTGTCAAAAGCTCAATAGCGCGCAGCGAAATTACGCAGTAACTGAGCTAGAGTGCTTGGCAGCCATTCTCTTTTTAAAGATATACGTAGAAGGACTACCTTTTCGAATAGTGACCGATCACTCAAGCTTGCGTTGGTTAATAACTCAGAAAAATTTAAGCAGCCGACTTGCTCGGTGGAGTCTTAAGCTACAGGGATTTGATTTCCACATTGAACAGAGAAAAGGATATTTAAATGTTGTAGCAGATACGTTATCCCGTTTTGACATTGAGGCCCTCACGGCTGATTGCACCTCCCCAGAAATATATTTGGCGTCCGACCAATTTCGTTTCTCATAGTACGAGAATTTAAAAAGTAGTATTTCTTCAAACAATGACAATTTGCCTGACCTTCGTTTTTCAGATAGTCACGTAAACAAGAGAGTCCACTTTCGTCATGGAATCGATCACGAAGAAGAACGTTTGTGGTTGTTATGGCTAACAAAATTATTAACGAAAGAAGCCATTGTAGTGCCATCCCTGTCTACTACTAATTTAAGCATCTAAGTATGTACATAAGTAAATATAAGTATAACTAGGAAGTAGATAAAGTAAATAAAAGAGACACTTTGGTCATACACATCGAACTGAGCAGTCGCATTTTTATTTAATATTACACCATAAAACTGGCCTACACCTCTAGGTGTCACGGCGGTTATTTTAAGACCCTTTCGCGAGTACGCCAAACGTATTTCTGGCCCTTGATCGCTCAAGACATGAAAACATATGTTAGTAACTGTGATGACTGTAAGATCATAGAGGCCCCTACGCAAATATTTCGTCCACCCATTGGTGATGATTTTGTCACGTCACGTCACGTCCATTTTACCGTCTGCATTGTGACTTCTTAGGTCTCTATCCGTCTTCTAGGAATACTCAACTTATTATCGTTATTGATCATTTCACCAAATTCCTTTTTCTCCAGCTTTTTCGGTCTGCTACGTCAAAAAATGTCATAGATTTTTTTAAGAACCATCTGTTCAATAAATTCGGCGTCCCACAATTTGTCCATAGGGACAACGCAAGCAATTCATTTCCCACGAATGCAAGAATTTTTCTCACTGTACGGAGTGACGCACATCAAAACCGGCATATACTCTCCACAAGCCAATGCCTCAGAAAGAGATAACCGAGAAGTAATCTCAAAAATCCGATTCTTTCTTAAGGATCAACCAGATCATGTCGATTGGGAGTTGAAAATATCCATCATTTTATCCGTCTTGCGAATGTGCACCTTATTATCAGCGTTGTCAACTTTGAAATTTCAAAAGGCACCAAAATGGAGAAAAAACGCGTCATTCAACAAAAAAAGCACCATTTTTTTTTTTATTGAAAATTTTTATTGAATTAAGTGAATCATTCTCCACCCTTTAGTATTGATACTAGATAATATTTCGACATCGGATTCAAATTGTACTGCTAATGGCATATCATATTTGTAATGGGCTTAAAGCAGCAATGTGTTTCCGTGTTCCAGCATGCCGAACAAGGTTGGATATTTACGCGTAATATTGCATTTGAATTAAAAACATCTTGCTTTTGTGTTACTATTTGGTCAAGGCCGAATCCAATGCTTAAACTCACATTGTGATTCCCAAATCCTTTTGTATTTCGCGTATCTCCTTTTTTAGACTCCATTATTGACACTAACTTTAAAAATTTCTTTTAGTAAATAGAAATTTTAATTTGAGTGTTACAACACTTTATATAAACGCATTTTTTATGCAATTTATAAAAATCGAACAATGATCGCTAGTCTCGAGAATTCTTTGTTTTTGCTAAGCTCTTAAACAGACTTGACAGCAACTTTTGCTCTTAAATTTGAATGTAAAAAATGTACGCAATTGAATGAAATGGTATTGAAACAGTTGTATTTTTGATACAAAATTCTTTTTTCTCATACTGAAACAAAAAATTGTGTTTAATATACTTTGGAGCCACCCAAAATTAAAAAAACGCACCAAAATTGAAAAAAAAAGCGCACCACGCACCAACTCTGGGGGCAAATTACGGCATTCGATATCGATCGAAATTTCAATACAATTTAAATGTAAATTTCGATCGATATCGAGTGCCGTAATTTGGGCCCTGATATTTTTCGCACAAAACATTTAGAAAAGCACCAAAAAAGGTGCGAAACGCACCAAGTTGACAACGCTGCTTATTTTGCCATGTTTGGTCAAAACATGTGTATGCATGGCTCATCGTACTCGTTGTTAGCTAAGCTTAAAATGCTAGAGGATGATGCCTTAGTTAAGAGAGTAGATAAAATGGCTCATATCAGGGAGAAAATTACATAAAGCATATCCAAAGCGCATGAAAATGCTGCCAAGGTTTAAAACACCCGTACTAGAGATATAAATTATTTTGTCGGACAAGAAGTATTTCGGAAAAACCGCGTTCTCAGCAACTCCAGCAAAGGTTTGAATACTAAATTTACTCCTAAATTTGTAAAATGCCGAATTCGTCCGAAAATACGAAACGCTTTGTACGACATAGATGATCTCCAAGGTAAAGTAGTTGAGCGATATCATGCCTCCAATTTAAGGCCCTAAACGCGGTTATGATATGACACCAGTTTCGTTGTCCGGCTAGTCGTGGGTCGTTCCACACGTTAGTGCCTGGGTCATAAAACTATATAAGTTTGGGGGGGTAAATCCTCCACCTGCTCGTAAACCACTTAGAAACCGGTTAACGAAGCAGTTTTGTTAGGGTCTGAAAAACCTGCACATTTCCAGTGTTATTTTTACAAATTCTTTTGCGCAATGAATGTACATGTAGGTGTGTGTATGTACATAACGTTTTGCTTAATAAATAAAGCAACACATGAGCCCTATTCACAATCTTGTGCAAATGGTCTTGCATCATTGCATTTGCAAAATGGTGTAGTATATTTTTACTCTACACTAACAAAATACAGAGAAATGCAATGCCACATCTTTGCAAATAAGCAACACTAAAAACCAATAGCTTATATTTACTCTACTTATGCAACACTTAATTGCAAAACGACAGCTGATACGCAGTAAACTAAGCCGATTTTGCTTATTAAAATTTTAATAATTTTATTCAAAATTAAAAAACAAAAATATTTCAAGCAAAAGGAAATTAACCAGACAAACAAAAATTAATGAAATGAAGAAAGCAAAAATTAACAAAACGCAAAACATATACATATATATACATATGTATTATTTATAATCCTGACTAACTAACAAATTAATCCTTATTTTTATAATAAAAACTAGCTGATCCCGGTGTACTTCGCTACCCCCCTCGTTATAAAATAAAATTAAAAGTATTTATATATCCTATTGTGACGATCGGTCCAGTAGTTAAGACTATATTACGATTTTTAATTTTAATAAAAAGGAGCGTGATCCCATCCACTTTTCTCCCGGTGCGTATTCCAAATTATGGCAATACCATATGTACCTAATATCATCGACGTAGGTCAAAAAATGCCCAAAATATGGCGATTTAAATTTTTGGGTTATATGGGTGGTGCCACGCCCACTTGTCCGATAACGCCCATTTTTGTCGTGATTACTCACATTAGTAACATATGAACTATTGCAATGTTTCAAAACTCTTGCTATCACAATAGTCAAGATATATGATGTTATTCAATTTATGTGGGAGGGGCTACGCCCACTTGAAATATTAAAAGCCTAAAACCATCCTCTATAAATTCCCTTTTGAATGACACCAGTTTGGGTCAAATCGGTTGGATAGTTTCCGAGTCTATAGCGAACATGGGTACAAACATTTTTTGTATTTTATATATATAGATTAGAATTATTTGATTAAGCAAATGTTTTATACTTGAGTAATTTCTTAGACATACATACATATGTATTTATTTTTTAGGCCAAAACTTCAGTGGAAAATAATTTTTTTATTTATCAATCAGCTTGTGTTTAGCAACAAGCATTGCAACCTAACCCAAAGATATCATTCACAATTGATGAAATAATTTTGCAATTGCATAAATTTGCAATCTCAAATGCACAAGATTGTGAATACGGCTATGATGTTACCGTATTTTCTTTTGCAATCTCTTGCACTAGGTACATAGGTATGTATGCATGTAACGAGTATACATATAATGACAAAAGGGAAAAATTCCGTTAGGTTTGCAAAGTCACGTAGTCGGAAATAATAAAGCGAGAAAATGTAGACAAAATCTAAAATTATTTTTAGTTGGTTGGAAAAAACTTATTGAAGAACCAAGAGGGTCGACCACAACGAGTATAAAAACTAAAATTATGAACCTAAAATAAGGAAATGTAGAAATAAAAATATAAACAGTGTTATTCAGAAACGTTTTAGTAGTGGCTAATAAGCAAAATCCGCTAAATAAGTATTCACAAACGCTTAATAGCACTATGAGACTCGAAAATTTTATTGTAGGTATCACGCTACTTTAGCCGTTTAATAAGTTGACATTTGCATTTTTTTAAGTAAAAAAACCACTATTTACATCAAAAAGTATGAAAAATAAAAAAGATTCTAATAATGTAATGATTGCGATAAATATAATTTCGATATTCGTTAGTATTATACAAAATATATATACATACATAACTATAATTTTTTTTTATTAAATTAAATGTTTTATTTCAATTCAAGCGATTCTTCCAGTCCTTATGCAATGTTTACATACATATGTACGATTTCTTAACTATGTACGTATCTTTACGAAGTCATGTCAACCACTTCATATGATTTTCGTTACGAAATACATACGAATTCGATTCCGAAATCGGAAGATTTTGCCGACTAGTCGTAACTTATAATTAATTACAAAATCGTATATACTAAACGTGAGCATAAAACGTCTTGTTGGACTAACTTCATAATGTTCAATGATGAATTGTTCTCTTTTTTTGCACTTGATTTCATGAGTACACAAATATTGCTGTTCTCTTAAATTATAAACATACAATAGCATTTATTCTTCTTCCAACCAATGCAATATTTATTGTTGCTTAAAATCAAATTTCAGTACTGAATTTTATGTTTCAATAGTGTCTCTTGATATGAAATACTGTTATAGGTGACAACATGTTTGTAAATGAATGATGTTAAAAGCAACGGTTTGTACTTTGCATTTTAGTTATTTTATATTAATTGGCGCGTTGAGTGGTTGAAATTAGAAAAAAATAATTTTGAAAGTACATGTATATTTTTATTTCATTATGGATATAGATGTAAGTATTAATTATTATAATAAGTAAATGCATATGTACATACATACATATGTATATCGCACCTTAGATAAAATTATTTACCAATTTAACATTTTTTGGTAGAATTAGGAGAATATTCATATGATAAATTTAAAAAATTAATTTTAAACTAACAAAAATTGAGTTAATATATTTTTGTTGCGAAAATCATATTTATTTTATTTTTATATTTTCATTTTTAACTTAATAGGAACCAGCAGCTGTTAGTATAGAGTTACAATCTGTAGATCAGCATAATAATTTAAATTTTTATCTAAAAAATAAAAGATTTTACTCTCAAAAAAGTTTAATTAAAATGAACTATTGAACAATATGAAGTGCACAACATATTTCTTGCACACTTGATAAAACTGTCCACTCAAATGAGGTGCAATGATTTTTGCGTTGTTTGCTCTCTTGTTCTCTGTATTTACTGTTTAGTCATATTCCCATACAAATACAATCAATATTTGCGCTTCAAAAATATGCAATAATGTACACTTTTTAACATCTTGCGCTCACCTTTAGTATATACACAAATGTGTCTGTATGTACTTATATGCATGTACAATGTACATGCATATTTCTTCAAATGCGTATTTAAAATTCTACCTGCTTTTTGAAATATTAATACTATTACTTCTTTTTTTTAATGATTTTTTGCATAATTTGTAGGGAGATCGATCGAATATTATTCGGCCGGTTTTAATCGGCTTTTTAGGTTTCGCTGAAGCCAGGTTTTTTAAATATGCATTTTTCGAATATCAAATAAACCGGTTATATTTATACGATTAAGTCCCTCTGAGAATAAATCGTAATGCAAACATTTTGGAAGATTTTTTTTATTTATACAAATGTCATAAGAGAACTGAAAGACTTGAAAAATTAGCACGCTAAGTGAAAAGGCATTTTCGATTTTAAGTTTTATAAAAACAAAAGAAAAAAAAATCGATATATGTACATACTTCAAAACAATTGAACTGTATCTTATTTTTAAAAGATTATTTTAAAAGATTAAACAGCTGTTTTAAGTAGCTTGCATTGAAATATATTATATATTTTATCTAACTAGTGAGATCTCATTATTGTTAAATTTTGCAAATATATACATATATATACATATATATACATATATATGTATATAAAGTGAACTCACAGAAACGTGAACATCCAGTAACATGAACTACCCAAACACATGAACATTTTTATTTTACATTGACTATTTTAAAACATGAACAAAGGTTAAATAAAGGCTCTAAAACGTGAACTTTTTTCAAACGTTTAAATTTAATTTTGCTAAAGAATTTTTGAAGTTGAATCGACTAAATTCATTTTTATTATGTTATATGTATATGTAAAGCCTTTAAATGAAATAATTTTAACAGACCCTTTTTTATTTTAAAAAATTATTTATTTTTCTTACAAAAAGTAGAATCGAAAAATGTTTCATAGGTAAAAAATCATATAAAGGGTCCGCCAGATAACTTTTTTTTTTTTTGCAAATGCTATAAAAAAAAAACTACTGCATATTTTCTCAAATTTCTTTTTTTATTTGAAAGTACAATCCTTCCGGTTAATAATGAAAAATAATATTATTCAAATGGTAGCCTACACGATCGGTCCAATTTTTAAGCACATTATCGATTGTGTGCAGCTGTATTTCACCAATGGCTTCACGAATATTGTCCTTTAAAGCGTCAATTGTCTCTGGCTTGTCGGCGTAACACTTATTTTTGACGGCACCCCACAAATAATAGTCCAACGGTGTTAAATCGCAGCTCCGAGGTGGCCAAACGGCATCAGCTCTGCGGCTGATAATGCGATTTTCAAAAACGGGGCGCAAAACATCGAGTGTAGGTAGCTTCGGCTGTGTGGCACGTAGCGGCGTCCTGTTGAAATCAAATGTTGCCAATATCCTCCTCTTCAAGTTTTGTGAACAAAAATTCGTTCAACATGGCCCGATAACGATCGCCATTGACTGTAACGGCCACTCCTTGCTCATTTTCGAAGAAAAATGGCCCAATTATGCCTCTGGACCAAAATCCGCACCAAACAGTGACTCGTTTTGGGTGCGTCGGCTTTTCAATGTATGCGTGCGGGTTTTCTGTGCCCCAAATGCGACAATTTTGCTTGTTTACATACCCGCCAAGATCAAAATGAGCTTCACCTGAAAAGATGATTTTTTTTGCAAAATCGGCATCTTCTGTAAGTCGATCGCAGGCCCACTTAGCGAAGCGAAAACGCATTGCATGGTCAGTTGGCTTCAACTCCTGAACCAATTCGACTTTGTATGGCGTCATACCAAGGTCTTTATGCAAAATTCGTCTCAATGATGTCTCCGAAATGTTCAATTGTTGAGAACGACGGTGAATTGATATTGATAGCGCTTCACGCACACTTTCTGCCACAGCATCAATATTCTCGGGTGTACGCACTGTTTGTGGCTTTTCACGATTTGGTTTATCGATGAGGATGCCAGTTTCTTTCACTTTTTTCACGAGATAACGAATACGGAGCTGACGGTGCTTCTCTTCTTCCAAAATCTGTACGCAATTTTCGCACACATTCTGCAACATTACCATGATTTTCAAAGTAATTTTTTTTTTTTTTTTTTTTTTTTTTTGTGGTAGTTTTATTATTTATTGAATCTTCAATTATAAATTGAAACATCAATAAGTTTTTCAAATCTTAAATCTAAAAATACATAAATATATGTTTAGCCAGTGCTAAACAAAATTTTTAATTCCAACTGTTGATTTTTGATGTTTTACATCTCTCGTGTACGGCTGAGAGAAAGAGTATCCCTCCTTCTCAGCCGGGTGTGGCCTCTATAATTTAGAATGTTGCGCGCAAGTGGATTTGGGTGCAATACTAGTTTTTCAATATATTTTTTAGCGTGTTTTGAAAATACTGTCTTCACCAACGGAACATCAAGATCTTTGTGAATTCGCTGATTTCGGATATACCAGGGGGCTGCAGTAATTGTACGTAGAATTTTGTTTTGTCGCCTTTGAATTTTTTCTACACTTGATGCTGAGGCAGTGCCCCATAACTGGATTCCATAGGCCCATATTGGTTTCAGGATCGCGTTGTATAACAAAAGTTTACAGTCAAGACTTAATATAGAATTTCTTCCAATAAGCCAATTCATTTGGGCTGCTTTTAATTTCATTTGTGTCAACTTTGCGTTTATATGCGATTTCCATGTTAAACGACGATCAAGATGAACGCCTAGATATTTTACTACAGTGTGTTGCGGTATAGTCTCGGTGTTGATTTGTATAGGCGGGCATGTTTCCATGCGTAAAGTAAAAGTAACGTGTACACATTTCTGCTCATTCACTTTTATCCGCCATTGTTTTAGCCATGTTTCCAATTTTAGATGTACCCTTGTAGATTCCGGGAAGCTTCTACAGGATTTTCATGAACGCTTAGAAAAGCCGTATCATCAGCAAATGTTGACGTGTGAATAATACTGCTTAACGGTAAGTCAGAGGCATATATTAAATAAAGTAAAGGACCGAAGATACTGCCTTGAGGGACTCCGGCTTCAATCGACTGCGGGGGGCTTAAAAAATTGCCTTCCTTAACTACAAATTTTCGTTCCTCTAGATAGCTTTTTAAGAGCCTGACGATGTTTGCGGGTAGATTTTGTATTAATTTGTGGACAAGACCTTCGTGCCATACTTTATCAAAGGCCTGTGCGACATCAATAAAAAGCGCTGAACAATATTTCTTTTTTTCAAAAGTTTCTCTAATGACATTCACAAGTCTGTGAGTTTGTTCAATAGTGTTATGCTGACTGCGAAAACCGAATTGATGATCTGGAATACATGCACTGCTAGTTACTATAGGAGTCAGTTTGCTCATGTACAGTTTTTCAAAAAGTTTCGACATATTGGACAATAAACTAATAGGCCGATAGGATTCAACCTTTGTATGATCCTTACCGGGCTTTGGTATCATAGTAATCATCGAAACCTTCCATTCTGCCGGATAGTATTGCAGTCGTAAAAAACTATTAAAGATGAATAGTATTACTCGTTTTGCAATGAAAGGCAATTCTTGCAGCATTTTGTTACTTATTCTATCAATACCTGGGGCTTTTTTTGAGTTTAGACTTGTAATAGCCTTTTGAATATCCACAATATTAAATCTTAGCGGAATTTCTGGTAAAGCGACGACTGGCGGCAGTTCAGTAATATCAGCAGAAATATTTGGAGTAAATACCTTTTCTAAGCGTTTAACAAAAAGAGCACCTTTTTCAGCATCAGTTCTTGCCCAGTTACCATTTCAAGCTCGTAATGGAGGTTTACATATCACCGGCCTTTTAAGTCCTCTGGCTGCACGCCACAGCAAATAATCTGTTGATGGTGTTGCATCGAGTTCTTGCAGAAATTTTTGCAGCGAAGCTGTTTTTTGTGTTTGCAAAACTTTTCTAAGCTGCTTGGTACACTCCTTAAGCCTTAATTTTAGCTGAGGCGATCTGTATCGTTGCCATTCTCGTCGAGCTCTCCGTTTTTCAGTCAATAGCCTTTCTATATCTGCACAAAAATTCATGTTAAATCTCGCTTGTTGATTTGGTTGAATTGAAGAAGCATTAAGAGCAGCTTGTTTGGCATGTGCTTCAAACAACCTAATAGAATTTTCTATGTCAGTAGGTGTTCTCAATGGCATATTTTCCGTGCAATGAGCACTCAAATATTTTTTGTATTTCAGCCAGTTAATACGTGCAGATGTCAGCGGTAAATCACATGTTGGTCTTGCGGTTGTGTGTGAGTAAATAGTGATAATAGTAGGCGAGTGATCTGAAGACAAATCCAAAGATGCTTCTACTTCCGTCATTTCGCTGGGCACACCTTTCGAGATTCCAAAGTCGATAACATCAGGAATTTTTTGTCGATCCGTTGGCCAATATGTTGGCTGACCACTTGAAACTACATTCAAACCCAGTTTTGAAATTGTGTCAAACAAAACACGACCCTTAGGACTGATTAAACGTGAACCCCAAAAAGTGTGTTTAGCATTGTAGTCGCCAGCTGCTAGA
Source organism: Lypha dubia (assembly GCA_947311025.1). NCBI lineage: Eukaryota > Metazoa > Arthropoda > Insecta > Diptera > Tachinidae > Lypha > Lypha dubia. The sequence goes on from OX371260.1 coordinate 76,228,509, forward strand.
AAACGGGACCCCAGTGTTGTATAAAATGCGGTATATTGACTCCCTGAAATTGAAAACCTGGGAGGAGAATAAACAGATGATATCAAAAGCTTTTGATAAAAATTTTCAATACAGATATTTGTTGCTTGAAGATATTCTTCACGAAGGTCATTTAGCAGGTAGTGTTTTATTCGAGTTTTTATTAGGATTCCAGAGCCACCACAAGCTCTACCTCGAGGATCCTTAGTATCGTAAAAATTATATCCACTAATTTTAAAATAGCTTCGAGACGTCAAATGAGTTTCTGAGATAAGCATAACGTCGATTTGTTTATCCAGAAGAAAATATTCAATTTCATTTTTATGTTGGCAGATGCCGTTTGCGTTCCAATAACAGATTCTTAAGTTCATGGTTTTTTCAATACAGCCTGCAACAAGGTAGACTGCATTTTCAACATTTCCTGCATCATACAGGACATGTTGAGAGTAAATGTATTTACTGTTTGTATTAGGATCTCTATCGAGGCTTCAATACGACTAAAATTATGCCCTGATTCTTCATTAGCTGGTACAGTTTTTTGCGGCGGAGTCTGGTTACTCTTTAAAATATTAGGTTTTTGCTGAGTAAGAGTCGTGTTAGACTTTAGAACATTTGAGTATTGATTATGGCTAGACGACGGTTGAGGTAACTGAGGGTAGTTTAAAGGGGTGTTGGGCTGATCGGGAGTAGCATTTGTTTTTCTGTTCGACGAATTTTTAAAAAAAGAGTAAAGAGGGCAGCCTCTATAGTTAGCAGTTTGGTTTCCACTGCAATTGCCGCATTTTTTTGCTTTGGTATCACTTTTTATTTTGTCGCAGTTAGCGGTACTGTGCAACTCAGCACATACAACGCAAACGGTAGGCAACTTGCAAAAAGATTTGGTATGGCCAAATTTTTGACAGTTCATGCATTGGATAGGTCCATTTTTTAAAGTGGCATCTCAACTGTAACTCTTCTGTGTAACAAGTACTTTAGATTATAGATTGGGTGCGATTTATTTTTTTTTAATTTTCAAGTCACCTGGCTGTAGCTCGACTCTAAAAATAGGTTGGGTTTTGAGCTGATTTTGGACTTCTTCCCCTTTTTAACACGGTTATGTATCTGTCCATTCCTGTTTGAATTTTATTATCATTTATTGTACTCACCGCATCTACCATTTTGTGCACGTTGGTCACCTTGTTACTTATTGTTTGTTTGTTTGTTTGTTTGTTTGTATAGCTAAGCTGACAAGTTTGCTGATGGGTGCAATTGTTGTTGCTTCTTGATCACTATTTAACATGTTCAGAGATAATGATCGCACACGAGTATTTGTGTTTTCTGTTAAATTCAGGTTTTTGTTTAATTCATTTTTTTTATTGTCGTCATGAGCAACTAAAGTTATATATTGTACATTCCTACTGCTTGTAGGATTATTGTTGTTTTTATCAGAAGATGAACTCATCAGAGTTCTCTTTTTTATATTTTCACTTATATTAGTTTGTGTATGCAAATATTTATGTATATTGCACACAAGCAAAAAATAAAATAAAACCAGTAAAATAACTGTTCAATAAATGTTTTGTTTTTTTTATATTTTTTGTGACTTGAAAAATTATTTTTTGTGTATTTTTTTATATTCAGTTCGACGATTATAAAAACGCGTCTGTTCACTACGAAAGTTGAAACTGAATCTTTTCAAAGTAATGTCGCAATATTTTCCAGCGTTGTTCAAGCATATACACAACCATATTCGTTCAGCGGAAGGATAAAACTAATTATATGTCAAATCAGACATGAGCTAAGTGTTACCATTCACGAAATAAGCACTAGTTGAAAAAAAAACGACGAAAGAGACTGAAAAAAGTGTGACAAAATGCAACCTAAAACGTGAACAAAATCAAAAACGTAAGGTAAAAATTAGTATATATACATATATATATATATATATACAGTGCCAGCTCGCTAATCCGAAGTTGTGTAATCCGAATTGAATTCATGACGCATTACATACTTTCCGGTATTTCAATTGGAAGCTATGCTTTCTAGACAACAACGTCGATGCCATGGCGAAAATGGTAGAAAATATAATTTTGCTGGGAATGAAAACTTTCATTCCATCTAAGCAAATTTTGATTAAACCGAAAGTTAAGTCTTGGTTCAATCAGACGTGCAGAAATGCAACCAGCTCCAATTCGCTGCGCAAAAAAGCGAGATCTTCATGTGCCAGAGTACTAAGGCGCGAAAAAGCTTTGTACGAGCAGCGCCTTCGCACTAAAGTTCTTGATGCTCCACAAGGTAGCAATAACTTTTGGTCATTCGTTAAAAGAGTCAAGGATAATGCTAGTTCCTCAATTCCACCTCTTTTATAGGACGATAAAGCTAACCTTTTGGCTGTAATGTTCGCAAGAAATTCTGACTTGCCGGAAAGCAGTCAACCACTACTCGTTCTCGAGAGAGTATCAGTAACTATGCCAAAAATATTCTTTCGAGCGCGTGCAGTTAAAAAGGTTTTAGCGAAGCTTAACGTAAACAAGTCTCCTGGGCTGGATGGTATTCCAGCACTGGTCTTGAAACAGTGCTTTCGACGTGGTGAATTTCCAAAGTGTTGGAAGGTTGCCAATGTAACGCCGATCCCTAAAAAGGGGGAGGCCAACAACCCTGAAAATTACCACCCAATTGCAATTTGTTCTGCGCTTTCCAAAGTAATGGAAAGTATGTTGAATTTCCATCTTGTGAAGTATTTGGAGCTCAACAGTTTACTTAGCGACCGGCAGTATGGCTTTGGTAGGGGCCGCTCTACGGGGGACCTACTAGCTTTCCTTTCGGAGAAGTGGTGTAATAGCATACATCACTTTGGCGAAAGTAAGGTGGTGGCTCTAGATATTTCCAAGGCATTTGATAGAGGTTAGGTTAGGTTAGGTTTCGAGGGCCGCCACATCTGAGACGTGACGCACTTGGGTCCGTTAATTCGGTCCCTTTGTGATACCCTACAGCAGACAGGGCTCAGTCAATTGGTTATTCAATTGCCTGTGGTTGCCCTGTCGCCGGATCAAACCATCCTGATTGTTGCAAGAAGGAGGATATGTTGGTTAGCCCCATGTTCGCCAGACTGTCGAGGTCTGGCAGAGTGTTGGAGCCTATGGTAATCGCCCTAATGCTGTTAAGCGCGGGGCATTGACATAGAAGATGAAGAACTGTTTCTTCTTCCTCCTCATCGTTACAACTTCTGCAGTAGTCATTGTAACTTAGGCCCATCCTTTTGGCATGAGTCCCGAAACACCAGTGCCCCGTTAGCACTGTTACTAGTCGTCTTGTATGACATTTACCAAGCCTGAGCAGATCGCGAATTCTGTGCAGGCTGTAGCGGGGCCAAGTGGACCTGGAGATTTGACAGGTATGCTCTTGTTCCCACCTTTCTTGAGCAAGATTGTATGATTCCTGCTGGATCAATCGCTTGCAGTAAGATAGAGGAATGCCAACGAAGTGGCATATCATCGAGTTGCTCAATGATGCGCCCCTTTTGGCAATTTCGTCCGCAATTTCGTTTCCAGCGCACTCTGAGTGCCCTGGAGTCCAAACTAGTGTTACTCTTGAATGTCTCGCTATCTCGTTTAGAGATTTCCGGCATTCATTCACCACCGTAGATGTAGTGTATACACCATTGATAGCGGCAATGGCCGCTTTGCTGTCGGTAAAAATAAGGATGTCTCCCGATATCCTGTAATACCTAAGCCATCTTGCCGCTCTTGTAATGGCCGAGACTTCAGCTTGTAGGACGCTACAGCCATCCCGAAGTCTGAATGGAACCTTCACATTGAAGTTTTCCACGTAGAAACCGCCCCCGGTGTTTACGCCTCTTTTGGAGCCATCAGTGAATACTCTGGTGGCTCCATCGATGGCAGGGGGTGAGGAGTGGTTTTCCCTATTGGGAACAATAGATTTAAATAGCCCGCCGAAATAAGGTTCCGGTGGGCAGTAGTCAGTAAAGTCATGGAGCGCTTGGTGCTGCCTGAGAATCTTGGAGTGACCAAGATCGGTTCTCGTCCATGAGCATGTAGCGTTCAATCTGATCGCCGCGAACAGAGCTAGCTGTTTGGCCAGAACGTCCATCGGAAGCCAGTTCAGCATAGCGAACAGTGCTTTCGTTGGAGTAGACCTGAGCGCTCCCGTTATCAGGATCGCCGCTAGCCGAAAAATTTTCTCTATAGTTCGTCGGTGGGAGTCTTTCTCTGTCGCTTCCCACCAGACTATAACCCCATAAAACATTATGGGCTTAATTATCGTCTCAAAGATCCAATTGGTCCCTCGGGGTTCGATGCCCCAGTTGCGACCAATCGCTCTTTTACAGGTGTAAATAGCCACGAGGGCCTTATTTGCTCTATACTGGGTGTTTAGGTTCCAAGACAGTTTACTGTCTAGGATTACGCCCAGGTACTTAGCGTTATCCGAGATTTTTAGTGTGGTCCCGTTTAATTTAGGGGGCGCAAAGTCTTCGATTTTGTGCCTCCTGGTGAATAGCACCAATTCGGTTTTCGCCGGATTGACGCCGAGCCCACAGCTGACACTCCATTTGCTGAGGATCGTCAGAGCAGACTCCATACACTGAGATATTGTGCTCAGGCATTTGCCAGAAATAGCTATTGCCACGTCGTCAGCGTAAGCTACGGTTTTAACCAGCTTCCGCTCTAGGCTTTACTAGCTTTCCTTTCGGAGAAGTGGTGTAATAGCATACATCACTTTGGCGAAAGTAAGGTGGTGGCTCTAGATATTTCCAAGGCATTTGATAGAGTGTGGCATGGAGCACTTTTGTCAAAACTGATTGCTTTTGGTGTCGGCGATGGCTTCACTCGATTTGTATCGAGCTTTCTGAGAGATCGCACTATACGAGTTGTTGTAGATGGGGTCTCATCAAACGAGTTTAAGATAAATTCAGGTGTACCAAAAGGCTCCGTTCTTTCTCCTACCCTCTTTCTTATTTTCTTAATGAGCTTCTACGTCAAACTTTCAACCCTATCTACTCTTTTGCAGATGACAGCAGCTTAGTTCATTCATCTTCATTCAAAAAATTCAAAGGCGACAAAACAAAATTCTACGTACAATTACTGCAGCCCCATGGTACTTCCGAAATCAGCGAATCCACAAAGACCTTGATGTTCCGTTGGTGAAGACAGTATTTTCAAAACACGCGAAAAAATACATAAAAAACTTGAGTTGCATCCAAATCCACTTGCGCGCAATAATCTAAATTATAGAGGCCACACCAGGTTGAGAAGGAGCGATACTCTTTTTCTCAGTCGTACACGAGAGATGTAAATCTACAAAAATAATTTTCGTTTGGACCCATTGTTCGAGATCTGCAATTAAGTTAATTGTCGACAACTTATACCTTTTAACTGCTAATGCAAATTTTGGCCCTAGTGATAGGAGCCATTTGCAATCTTCAGGGAACTCTATGCTTGTCTTATTAACAAACCAGTTTGGGTTGTAGTATAAATTGTATTCTTTTATTTGTTTGCATTTCAGATTATGAATTTTCAACATATGTGTTTGTCTATCCAATTTCATGATATTTTTATGTCAAACACATACCAAGACGACAATTCCTCAAGCTTCTACAGTTTTGCCTTGAAGACAATAACTATTTCGTATACGATGGTATATGTTATAAACAAACTTATGGAATGCCCATGGGAAACGCATTATCACCTACGATAGCTGATATTGTGTTAGATACTCTGGTAAAACACACACTGAACTAAATATACGAATAAAATTCTTGACGAAATACGTAGATGATTTATTTGCTATAATTAAAAAATATGACGAAGATACCATATTAAAAACTTTCAACAAATATCACAAAAAATTTATATTCACCATAGAAACACAAAAGAACAACTCACTACCATATTTACTATATCGTCCCCTTAGTATAACAATAGCGTATAATACGCTATTATATATAGCACATAGGCTATTGTTATACTAAGGGGACGATATAGAGAACAAAATAAAATCATTACCGATTGGTACTCAAAATCTATAGCATCTGGACGCCTAATTAATTTCAATTCTACACAACCTAAACAACAAAAGATAAACACAGCACTTAGTTTCATCAGAAGAGTGTGATATCTTAGTGACAAAAAATTCTTAAACAAAAAAATTATCAAAGCTAAAGAAATCCTAACAAAAAATAGTTATCCAACACAACTACATAATTAACAGTTTAATACAAAAGTGGAAAAATTCTGAAGCCGGGAAAAATTCTACAAATGAATCATCTGGCAACACCAAAAAATATTACAGCCTCTCTTTTATACCAAAGCTTACAGAAACAAAAAACTTACAAGACATAATCAACAACAAACAAATAATTTTAGCGCATAGAGCAAACAAAACAATACAATCACTGTTCACAAAGACGAAAGACAAAATAGAAAAAGATCAACAAAGTAATATTGTTTATGAAATAACATGTACTGGTAACACGAATAACTACTGTGGTAAAGTATACGTAGGCACAACGAAGAGAAGTTTAAATAAGAGGATAACCGAACATGAAGCTGACATACGCAAAGGTAAACATACAACTGCACTTACTCAACATTGTGTAGAAATGCAACATATAGCTGATCTTGACAATGTCAAAATATTGGACAAGGAGATAAAAGAGAACAAACGATATACTTTGGAGCTGCGGTGCCCACAAGTTCCTTATGGAAGAGCAAACACCAATACATTTAAAGAAAAACTAGTTTTTATTCAATATTTTGTGTTGTAAAAACCAATACATACAAAGAAAACACAAAAAATATATTTCATATATTTATTTCATATCATACGTTAAACAAAAACAAAATGTACATTGATGATCGCTGTCGTCAATGTTTACCAGCAAAGCATACGAAAGTGTTGTTGCTTTGCTCTTGCGTGTATACAGTGAAGAATGACAAAAAAACTAATAAGACAAAGTTGGTTGTGTATTTCGTATTGCTAGTGCTGAGTGCTGTATGAGTATATTAAAACACACAGCCTATAGCTAAGAGTATTACAAAAACAAATGAGCATAAGGAGCATAGGGCCTGGGCACCGCTGCTTTGGAGAGTTTGCGAATTCAGCAAATATTAGCCAGTGCAATAAACAGGAAGGAAGACAAGGATAACATCAACGCTAATTATTTGATAGCTTTAAGTTAATACTTTTGCTCCAAACTGTGATATTAGGCTTACCTTTTATACTGTGATTTTTTTATTATTTTTAATTTTAATTATTTATTTTGTATTGTGGGGTTTTTTGAAAAAACGAAATTCATTTTAAACATTAATGTAAAAATTGACAAAAAAAAGCTATATGTATGTAAGTAAACAAGTAAAGCTTTTTTATAGTATTGTTGTAATTACTACATAGTTCACTTATACTTATTTATTTATATTTTATTACTTTCGAATATCGTTGCCAGATTCAATAAAAATCTTATCCCTGAGGAAGCTGGAAAATGCCAGCGAGACGTTGGATAACATAATGAAACAATAGTTTTTATTTTCATTAATATTAAAAGAGACCTTGAAAGCCCGCAATAGATTAATCGATAATATTATCATAAAAGAAAAATTATCAGCTTCTCCAAATTACAATGTTGTCAAGTGATCGGCCTCGCTGGCATGCCGGCGTATCGTTCCGACTGAAGCTCGCCGTCTTGGGGTGGTCCTTGCCGCCAACCATGGCACTTACAGCTAAAAAAAAAATCATGCCAGCTTTGCTGGAAATTTCCTTACATGAAAATTTTATCATGTAATAACTTGAGACTAAAACATAGTCCAATTGATATCACTTAGTGCCTGTTCGCCGATATCGAAGAAGTTCTTTCTTTCGAACAATTACATTTGAAACAAAAACAAATTCAAAAATTTTGTTTTTGTTTCAAATGTAATTGCTCGAAAGAAAGAACTTCTTCGATATCGGCGAACAGGCACTTAATAACCATGTACTAAATTTCAGTTATTTTAATACAATTTTCAATAAGAACAGATTTTCCTTCATACATATTTTTAAAATTGTTGGTTAGTCAAATGCTTACCTTCTAACTCCATAGATGGATCTGTTTTTGGTTTTCTGTTACCACTTTCATTCAATTTACGTTTCTTTCCTTTACTGTGTAACTCACTTTCATTAATTTTTGTAATAGGTTCTTGTTCTTCATCATTTTCAGTAGCTGATTCATATTCTACAGGTTCAGTAGACATAATTTCCATAACATCATCTTTCTTAACATCAAAATTATTTAAAATATCTGTTTCCATTTCCTCGAAATTGTCAACATCGAACTCCCGAGCCTCTCCGTGAATAATAACCGCACTCACGTGGATATCATTACTTTCAACTACTTCTGGTGGATGAGTACAATACTTAATTTTTCCCCCATTCCAGTCGTTCAGCACGCTACGTGCAGCAGCAAGAACATCGGGCACTCCTTTCTTTAAAAATTTCCCTGAAAATAACATAATAAAATACATAATTTGATATATTGTAGAAATAATAATAAAATGATTACAAATACCCATTCTAGCAGCTTTTTTGGCAAAGAATTCCTCAAATGTGTCATATTCAGTAATATCATAAAGTTTACAAAAATATTCTTTGCTCGCCCTTTTTAAAACACTTTCAGCCACAGTAAAAGGATCCTTTACATCTCCCACTCGTTCAGCATTTTTTAAAACCGATGGCAATGTTTTTTGGGTGATTTTAGCACTTCTGAACACAATTCCGGGGCAATCAATAAGTTTGATTTTTGAATCTAGTTCAACTTCCTGCATTGATCTAAAAATATAAAATAAAAATGTATATTAAAGAATTTTTCAAGTATTAATTGGATTGCTTAGCGCACTAAATAGAGTTTTCTTAATTTTAAAATTTATTTAAATCAGACAGGTAATTCTATGGCCCTGACTATGAAAAAAAAATACTGGGAGATTACTAACAGCTTTACTTTTTGAAATATGCAGTTTTATTGATTTGACCAAAAAATACAAAAAATTAATATAGATACACAAAATTTCTATCAAACACTATCAAATGATCTTAAGGTAGATCACTTTGCAAACTCCAGGATTAGTCTGTCATCAATTTCCCTGATAACGCTCTTCCATTGTCCAGATAAAATGTTTCACCCTTTCCTCACTAAAATCACCAAGATTTTGAGCAAATCGGTGTATATTTGAGTGCATGTAGTGAATTTTTATACTCATTCTGCAACCTAGCTCTTGCAAGTTCAATAGCATGCACTCAACAAAAGCTCGACATGGTCGTCAGATTTCTTTTGCCTAGGAAATTACTCAAAACCAAAACAAATTAATTCCAAGCTTTGGATTCTACTTCAGTCATTGATATGACATAATTAGGATCTTCCACGAGTTGCCTAATCTCTGGCCCATCAAAAATACCAGTTTTGTGTACTTAATCCTGGAAAATTGCGTGAAAGAAAATTTAATCATTCACCACATGCTGTTTTCACAAAGTCCGATAACAATCTAGGTTAAGCATACAACATCTTCTTGAAGATGAATATATTTTAATATCCAATCAAAAACGAAAATATAATTAAAAGTAGTAAAGTAAATGTGGGTAGTTGTCTATAATTAAAAAACAAAAGCTGTGAGATAAAAAATTGAGATAAAAAACCCCAGGGAACAAAAAATTGTTTCCCTTTTGTTGACCAGTGTAATCAATGAGGCTATTAAACTGCGTTTACAGTTTTTCTGAATACAAGTAAAGTTTTTGAAGTAAGATATCTCTGTCTAATGTTTCGAATGCTCTTTTAAAATCTAAGAACACTGCCATAATGTTTTTGTCTTTTTCAACATATTTCCATCTATTAATAACAGAGTTCACTGTTGTCTCACAAGAGAATTTTTTTCTAAAACCTGATTGGTATTTTGAAAATACTTATACTGCAGAAAATGTCAAAAAAAAAAATAAAAGTTAAAAAATATGAATGAATAGTTAAAAAAATTTAATAATTTTAATAAATTGTTGAGTTTTTACTTAAAAATAAATGTCCCGTTTTTTATTTATTGTACTGTTTTTGTATCATGATGTACATACATCAAAAAGAGCTGTAAATTAAAATAAAAAAAGCTTTCCTTTGTTGATAGGAATGAACGAATTCATACACAATGATTTCTTGCTTTTTGTACTTCAATGTTAATCAAAATTTTGTGTGTTGAGTGGAAAAGGCAAGTACACGAGTTGACAAGTTTGATTCGACCTATGATAAAAATAAGGCAGTGTTCAACCTGCAAGTGGTTCGATTGCCTTAAAATGAACAACGTATATAAAAGTTTGAACATGTTTGATTAATTAATTCATTCCTAGTTAAAAGAAGATTATTTTTATGAGTCTACCGATGTGTAAACCATCTGAACCAAAAGAAAGGCATTTGTTCGGTTGCTTTAAAATGAACAGCAAAAGAGAGTGTGTGGGCAGGTTTGATCATTTGCAAATAAAAGACAAGTTTTTTGAGCCTTTGTTATTGTTGAATGGTTTTTTAATCAACAAGTGAAGTTCTCTGGTTCTTATTATGCTTAGTTCTTACATATGTACTGTAATACTTGCTGTATTTATTTTGTACAGAAACAGTATTTATTGTGTTTGTTTCTTATAATAGAGAACAGAAGAAGGTATAGTAAAGAGAAGGTATAATAAAACAAATACACGAAAAAAAAGAGAATATATTTAGGTATTTGTTTTTGTACTTTTGCAAAAGCCTAGTACCAAGTGCTAAATCTGAATTCAGTAAATTTTTAGTGAATCATTAACGGATTGTTCGACGTCGGAGCGATGTTCTACTGTATTAATTTTGCATGTATGTACGTACTGTGTGTGTTTATGTATTACCTATAAAAATTACCTAATTTCTGAATTTTCGATATATATGATGTTTTAATATACCTTTAATTAATACAATTAATATACTTTTTGTTATTCTCTTTTAATAAAAATCATATTCATTCTCATTTTATTTTTAATGAATTTGTTATTGCAGTAAATAGTAAATATTTTATTGTTAACCTTTTAGCCATATATGGCCCATTATGGGCTCGGCTGAATAAATAAATAAATTAATTAATTGCAACAGCAATACTACAATTTTAAACACAACAACTACTAAAACTAAAGAAAATTGGATATATACCGATTTCTCAAAAACTGGAGCCAATCTGTCACTTCCAAATGTACTTTCGCACTCAGGGGACTCCCCCTAATAGTTCGAAAAGAATTCATCGAAGTTCATTTTTTCGACTATCACAGTGTTATTATGTATCTTAGGCATTATCAAGTCGTAATCATGTGTCAATACTTGCTATCGACTTTGAAAAAGCATTCGATAGAATTGGATCCCATATAATTTTAAACCTGTTATACAAATGAAAAGTTGGTCCAAATATGATGTTGAAATTGGTTTTTCTAATTTTTTTAAGAAATATTCTTAGCATACATAAGTTTGTATTCATATTAAAGTATATATCTGTGGGTGGTGTTGGCTGAAGTGGTTATCGCGTTGACTACTAAGCAAACAATGACGTGGGGCCTGGGTTCAAACCCTGGCCAGAGCAAGTCAATCAACATCATTAATTTCTGTAATGTACATTAGCGAGACATTGTATTAATTGTTGTCGGACTATTTAAGTGATGAAGGCATAGCACTGGTCACTAAAAAACTGTTCCGACAGCGATGGATGATGTTCTAAGCTAATGTACACAACATCGCCGGCGAAGTAAAACAATTAATAAAATGCCTGCCAATACAGCTTAACAAAGTTAATGCGTCTACCTAACACCGGAGACGCCTCAACACTGCTATAAAAGTTAACATAACGCGCAAAGCAGAGTTGTAAAAGAGTTAAGCCTTCTACATTTTCAACATCTATCCTCTCTACTCTATCCCTCTCTCTGAGTTCCGGCACAATACACTGCATACGTAGGGGTCATCCCCTGAGTGCTGGTCCTAATTAAAAAAAATATATATATATATATTTAACTTTGTAAAACCATATTTGAACAAACGAAAATTTCGTGTAAGGATCAACTACACCTACTCAAAGTTAAACACGCTGCATAATGGTATCCAACTGGGATCTCTATCTCAGTAATATTATTTACTATTGCTTTTAGTGAAATAAGCCTAATACTTGATAAGTGTAAGTATTTGGACCACTGTATATATGCAGATGATCTTTATATTTTTTATTATTAATATTATCAACAGTGCAGACTCGTATATTTTTCAAATATGTAATAACTACTACAGCAGACCATATTCGACCAACACTCCATCGATCCTTGGCAGAAGCCTCAACCTAGCTAAAGAAAACGACCTTCCGGCGAAGCCTATAAAAAACTTTTTAAGCCCACTTAAGCCACCATGGCAACTACAAGCAAATACTTTGAACATTACGTTGAGAAAATACCTAAAAGATAACACTCCTCCGGAAAATTTTTAATTTGTTCTATTCCCTTTCTTCACTCCATGCTATAAGAAACCTGCATAACCAGAATTTCTATGCCTCCTACATTAGAGACACGCTGATTAACAATCAACCTAGAATTGTAATTCTGTGGATACTGTTAATATAAAAGAAAATAACAATTAAATTATCTACTTGTATAAATTCTCTTTAGGAACCTTTGTATTTTACATTATAAAGAAAAATTATTTTTGTTGTACAATTAAATTTTTCTTTACTCCTTTAAAACATTTCATACGATAAACAGATTCTGTCTTTATAATTAATATTATTAATAAACATTTGTTATACAAATATTTTCTTAACTTGTCTGCATTCAATTGGTTATTGGCCCAGACATGTCCGAAGAAATTTTTGCTATACAATTGTTTGATGGTCGCAATTTTGACAACTGGAAATTTCGCGTGGAAATTGTTTTGGATGAACATGGTTTGCGAAAATTTATAGAAGAAGATGTGGAGGATATCGTTTTGAATGAGTCAGATCCTGTAAAAATTCCAGAGATGCGTTTGAAGGACAAAAAGGCTAAATCAATAATAATACGGCGAATTGCAGATGCGTATTTGGAATATGTTAAAGATTGCAAAAGTGCATTTGCTGTTTTGAATTCCCTGGGTAAAGTCTTTGCTAAGAAAAGTATATCAAGTCAATTGTTTCTGCGGAAAAAGCTCCTTACAATGAAGTGTAGTGAAGTTGAAGAGCTGGAAGCATACTTTCTAAAATTCGATGGGTTGGTGAGACAGTTGGTTGCTTCTGGAGCAAAATTAGGAAAACTGGATATTATATGCCATTTATTGTTAACAATGCCCGAATCGTTTAATAATGTAATCACAGCCATTGAACTTTAAATCCAGAAACATTAGAAATGGAATTTGTGAAAAACAGGCTGTTAGAAGAAGATCGGAAAAGACAAAATTGCTGCAATAAAAATTCTTCTACAGAAAATGTTGCCATGAAAACAACATTTAAATGGAAATGTCACTATTGTGGTAAACAGGGTCACAAGAAAAAGAATTGCTTTAAGTGGAAGCGTGATCAATCAAAACACAATAGCAACACAGCTCAAACAAGGAGTAAGAGTATTGGCTTTGTTGCAGAGAATACTGGTTTAGGTTCAACTGTAAGCAACACAATGAAGTGGGTCCTAGATTCTGGAGCTAGCGATCATATGGCAAAAGATGTACATTTATTTGAAAATCTTCAAAAGCTCAATAGTCCGATGTATATTAATGTAGCAAAGAATAACGTTTGTATTAAAGCATCAACAATAGGTAGTGTTAATGGAACTATTAATGTTAACGGAAGAATAATTAAATGCAATATCACTAACGTCCTGCTGTGCAAAGATCTCAAATGTAATTTATTTTCAATACGCAGATTGGAAGAAAGGGGTTTCACGACAGTTTTCAAGAATGGTAAAGTCAATATCTATAAAGATGGAATTTTGTGGTTACAAGGCATGCGGACTGGTAGTTTGTATGAATTTGATTTGCTTTGTTCTAGTCCTACAACGACAAGGTTATCAGCCCAGCAGAATCATCTAAATTTGTGGCATCTAAGGTTAGGTCACTTAAATTTTACAGATGTGCACATATTATCGTCGATGGTAGATGGTATGGGTTCCATCAAGTCCAAAGAAAAGCAGTTTTGTGAGGCTTGTGTTTTAGGAAAGCAAACAAGAAAACCTTTCAAGTCAATATCTCATCAAAAATCTAGTCGATGTTTGCAGCTCATACATAGTGATGTTTGTGGTCCTATTATGCCTTTCTCTTGGAACGCAAAGCGGTATATTTTAACGTTCATAGATGATTTTTCACATTTTACTTTTGTTAACACACTATCAAGTAAATCCGAAGTTTTAAAGTATTTTAAAGAATTCAAGTCCATATCAGAAAGTATGCACAATTGCAAGATTTCAAATTTAGGATACGATAATGGTGGAGAATATTCATCATCGGAATTCAAGTTTTTTATAGAAACGCTGGTATAAGTATTCAATATACTATTGCATACACACCAGAACAGAACGGTACTGCAGAACACATGAATAGAACGCTGATGGAAAAAGCACGTTCTATGATTTCATATTCTAGTTTAAATAAGTACTTATGGTCAGAAGCAATATTGTGTTCAAATTATCTCACTAACAGAAGTCCAACAAGTGTAATTTCCGAAAATAAAACCCCAGCTGAAATTTGGTACAGTGTAAAGCCAAACTTAAAACATATAAAAATATTTGGTTGTAACGCATATACCAAAAGTACGTCGTAAGAAATTAGATATGAAATCGAAGAGATTGGTCATGGTGGGTTATAGTGGAAATGGTTATCGTCTTTGGGATTCTCAAAATCGTAAAATTGTGCTGGCAAGAGATGTAATTTTTGATGAAGATTCGTTCATAAGTAAAAACGTCCTAAATGAAAGTATGGAAAACAAACAAATTTCTATAGGAATTGAAATAGAAAAAGTGCAATGTAATGAAAAAAAAATGAAGATGCAAATATCAGTAAAGAATGAATAATAATATGAATAATAGTAGCGAAAGTAGCGAATATGAAGACTTTGAGGAAGTGGATGGTACTAGCAATGACATTTTAATGCAGAAAGATCCAATAAGTGTAAGAAATAGCAGAT
This sequence comes from Lypha dubia, assembly GCA_947311025.1. Lineage (NCBI taxonomy): Eukaryota > Metazoa > Arthropoda > Insecta > Diptera > Tachinidae > Lypha > Lypha dubia. Next base: position 76,243,667 of record OX371260.1, read on the forward strand.
CCGAGAAAATAACTGGAAATGTTGACGGAAAATATGAAACTATATTGAGACGAAGTAGTAGACAAAGAAAAGCACCTGAAAGGCTTGATGATTATATGACAGCTCTCAATGAAAAAAATTTTGTATCTGATGTTCCTGTTTCGTTTGATGATATAAAAGAAAGGTCTGATTCGGAAAATTGGTATGAGGCAGTTGAGTGTGAATTAAATTCTATAAACAAAAATAAAACGTGGAATATAGTAAATCTACCGCCTGGAAAAACACTTGTTGATTGCAAATGGGTGTTTAAACGTAAGATCGATACAAATGGAAATCTTGGAGAATATAAAGCTCGTGTAGTTGCTAGGGGTTTTTCTCAACGTAAAGGCTTTGATTTCGAAGAAACTTACTCTCCAGTTGCAAGAATTAGCACATTTAGAGTTCTGTAAGCTGTAGCGAATAAGAAAAACTACTGCATTCATCAAATGGATGTAAAAACGGCTTTCCTTAATGGCACTTTGAAAGAAGACATTTACATGAAAGTACCACAAGGTTTGAACATTGAAGATGGAAGGGTATGCAAACTAAACAAAGCTCTGTATGGCCTCAAGCAAGCTCCTAGAATGTGGAATGAGAGATTCAATTATTATATACTAAATCAAAATTTGAAGAGGTCGGAAAATGATTATTGTTTATACACTCGGAAATGCAGTGGTAATGTGATTTATTTACTTCTTTATGTTGATGATTTACTACTCGTGGGAAATGATTTAGAAGAAATAAATATTGTGAAATCATTATTATTGAAAGAGTTCGAAATGAAGGATCTAAAAGAAGCTAATGTTTACTTGCGTGTTCAAATAAGCAGAAGTTTAGACAAATCACAAATAAGATTAAGCCAAAAATCTTTTGTAAAAAGCTTACTAACACGTTTCGAAATGGACAATTGCAATGGAGTTGATACTCCTATGGAGTCTAAGTTATCGCTTGGAAATAGTTCAGCAGCTAAAAGTACACATCATCGTTATAGGGAATTAATTGGCTGTCTTATGTATTTGATGATTACTTCGAGACCTGCGGCCAAATTACGGCACTCGATATCGATCGAAATTTCAATACAATTTAAATGTAAATTTCGATCGATATCGAATGCCGTAATTTGGCCCCAGATTTAAGTTTTTCGATAAATTATCTCAGCCGATTTCTAAATTGTGCTGATGATAATCATTGGCAACATCTCAAGCGTATATTAAGATATTTAAAGAAGACAGAAGATATTGAACTAATATATGATTCTAGATTGGAAAATGCTATGATTGGCTATTCAGATGCTGACTGGGGAAGTGATGAAGGAGATCGAAAGTCTGTCAGTGGAAATTTGTTTCAAGTCTACGGATGTACTGTATCCTGGACAACTAAAACACAACCAACCGTAGCACTTTCGTCAACTAAAGCTGAGTATGTAGCACTTTGTGTTGCTAGCTGTGAAGCTGTATATCTCAAAAGACTTTTGCTAGACTTGGAAATTGAAATAAGTTCGCCAATTACTATTTATGAAGACAACATGTCGTGCATTAAAACTGCAGAAGAGCCAAAGGAACATCAACGAATTAAACACGTTGACATCGAATATAATTTTGTTCGAAATTTAGTAAAAGATAAAATTATTCAAATTGTATACAAGCCAACGAAAGAGCAAGTTGCTGATTTCTTCACGAAGTCTTTGCCAAAGGTTCAATTCATTAAATTTAGAGAGTATATTGGATATATTTAATTGGGCAGGAGTGTTAATATAAAAGAAAATAACAATTAAATTATCTACTTGTATAAATTCTCTTTAGGAACACTTCATCATTGCTTCTGTCTTTAACTGAATCTATTAGAAGAGGTTTGGATGATCGCAAATGGTGCACTTTAGTTTCTCTTGACCTCACTAAAGCATTCGATAGAGTAAATCACACAATTATAATACACAAATTAAACACCTTTTTCAACTTCTCTAGATCTGCGTGTAAACTTGTGTCATCCTATCTATCGAATCGTTCTCAATATGTATCCATTGATGGACTATGTTCTAGCATTGGTAGTGTTACTTCTGGCGTTCCACAAGGTTCTGTGCTAGGACCCTTATTGTTTCTTATGTATCTGAATGATTGTGTATCATCTCTTGATACCATAAATTGCAAATCATTTGTTTTTGCTGATGACATTTTTTTACTCTTTTCTAGTATCTCTAAAAATATTTCGCTCTTTGAGTCTTCTATTAACAATCATCTCATTTCCATATCAAGTTGGATGACACAGAACTCTCTCGAAATAAATCCATCCAAAACAAGATCTATAAGCTTTCAGTCGACTTCTCGTAATATCCCTATCTATCCTAATATTTTTATTAGTGGATATCAAATTGTCTGTTGCTTCCCTCAAGTGTCTTGGTGTTATTTTGGACAATAAACTTAATTTTAGTGAACATATAAATTCAATCTCTAATAAAGCCTGTTTGACCTTGAGAAGGCTCTATTCCCTAAAAGCTTATATTCCTACCTCTATTAGAGTTAAGTTAGCCATGGCGCTTATTATGTCCAGAATTAACTATTGCCTTGAAGTCTTTTCCGCTACCTGGTCGTATAACTTAAACATTTTGGAAGGCACAATCAAAAGAATAATTCGTTACGTTTACAATATTGGTATCCAAGATCATGCTCGTTCATCCGGCCTTAAGCTGGAGTTACATACCACGCGTTATACGCGTCGACGCGTTTCATGCGTCTGTCAGAAAAGTAGAATCAGTGCATTTGCATGTGATAAGTTACACAGCACGACGCGTAGAACGCACGCGACGCATGCGACGCGAAAAGTAGATCTACTTTTGTACGCGTCATATAAATAAACACAGCTGTATTTGTTAGTCATGGATGATAAATAATATTCAATTTCCAATGTTATCGATAAATATTTTTGTGTCGTGGATAAATTGTTTAATTTTTTTTTCATAAAAAGTGCTGAATATACAAAAATCTTTTGTAATTAAGCTTGTAAATATTGAACACAATAATAAAATGCATTTTAATGCACATTTTACTACAATTATGTAATCAACAAAATTTTCATTTAATTATCGATAACTTTTAAGTTGTTTGTATCATCTCCATTGCATGTTTATTAAAAACAAGTGTAAAATATTGTGTGCGAAATGGAAGAGCAATTAATAAATTCTATTAATTCTTTTAAAACATCGATTTCACTGTCCATTTTTGCCAAAACAATTTACTTTATTTAACTGGTATGTATGTATAAGTAAACAAGTTCACTTTACTTGAACAACAGCTGATCAATACGAACAGTTTGGCGCATAGAACGCGTTGCATGTAACTTGAATTTCAAAAAAGTGTACAACGCGTAAAAAGCGTAGAACGCGTGACGCGTAGGACGCGTGCTATGTAACTCCAGCTTTATCTCTTCATTCTTAAAATGTGGCTTTAGGGATTATCTAAGTCTTCGTTTACTTCTTCTTTTCTACAAAATCATTAAATCTGGGGTGCCGATATCATTGGTAAGCCAAGTTTCATTTCTAACCTCCACGCGTAATACCCAAATACATGTCCCCTTAGGGCATTTATCAATTTTTGACCGTTCTTTTGTAAAAAGAATACATAACACTTGGAGTCTTCTCCCAAATGATCTCAAACTATTTTCTTACTCATATCCTGTTTATAGGACGAAACTGTTATCTTTCTTCAATGAAAATGGATAATTATTTTTCTTTTTAGTTTATTTACTCATGCTATACCTTACACTTGCTGTATATGCGTCATATGTTGTGTTTATATTGCTTCTTCTCATGTTTTATTCCTAGTCTATAGGCTTCTAAATTTTTTTTTTTTTGTTTAAATTAGTATATTTATTTGCACTAATATTCGATATTCGTATCTGGCTGGGGAGCCGTATTACTTGAATCACTTAATTATTACATAAATTTTTGAAATTTTATCATAGTTTTATTATCTCTACAAATACATATTATATTGGCCTTGTAGGCTTGCATTGTAGTTGAAATTGAATTTTTAAATAAATAAATAAATAAAATATATAAAAAAAAAAAAAAAAAAATTATTTTTGTTGTACAATTAAATTTTTCTTTACTCCTTTAAAACATTTCATACGATAAACACATTTGGGGTGTTCACACTGTTGTCATATCAGTCATATTGTCATAATGTCTTATTATTTTACAATAGTTAAAAAAAATTGTTGTTGTGCTTCAAGCAAAAAAGTCATATAATCATAAGACATTTTAAGGTATGTTTATGGTTTGTCATAAAATAACAGTAGAAATCTTAGTCGAGCAGCTGCAACTCCTTATTCGAGCCAGCGATAATATTTACAAGCCGCCGCTACTTTTAAATAACAGAAAAATGAAAACAAGGAAAATTCATTACCAGGTATATGCACGACTAAGGCGAATAAATTATAAGGTGGATGCAGTGGCCAATTTATACATTACCTACACTGTCAAATTCGTTACATATTTTCAGGCGCAACAACTGCTTTTGATTATATTTATATCAGCAAGTTCGTATAGATAAAAAAATTGATAATGGAAATTATAGAAAATTTACAGGAAATTTATGTTTTCTTTATTAACAATTAAAAAACATTTACATTTAAGCCAAAATGCAAAAGTATACGCAATAATCCGACTGAAAATGGAATGTTGTTAAATGTTTATCAGCTGGCACAATTATGACATAGCACACTTATTTATGACGGTGTGTTCACACTTGTCATATTTTAGTGTGCTATTACTTTATGACATATGGCTTATGAATACAGTGTGAATACCCCAATTCTGTCTTTATAATTAATATTATTAATAAACATTTGTTATACAAATATTTTCTTAACTTGTCTGCATTCAATTGATACCAGGTCATTGCCTTATTCCGGGTAATGAGTTTGCAGACTCCACTGAAAAAATGCCCTTAATTCCCCAATCATGTTCACAGATAATTTCAACACTATTGATATGATTAAATCTAGCAACAAAGCTTCTACCATACAAAATAATATACATATGGTCCAAAACTTCTATCAGGTACCAAGAAATAAACAGGGATAATGGGCAGTGCGAATAAAATGGTAGTTTATATTACATAGTACTAAGTACTAGCACTAGCTTTAACTTTTCAGTACTAGCTATGTTGAAAAGTATAAACTACAAAAAGTGTGAATAAATCTTTGCTAGTACTACGTAGCTAGTACTGAAAAGTGATAGCTAGTGCTGGAAAATTAAAATATATGCGGCTGAAAAATCAGCTGATAGAAACTGTTTGGGGGTTGCCTCTGTTTAAAAAAAGCTATTTTTCTTATAAGTTATAAGCAAAACTTGTGGTAAAACATTTTGGCAACACTATAAGTTTGTTTTGATAATTTGATTTTTTATTATCACGATGGGCGACAAAAATAGCGCGAAATTTTTTCATATGCTCCAAAAGCATAAAATTATATTTAAAAATTCGCAAGTGCCGTCAGTGAGAGTGGCAAAAAATAATGCCTTGTTTTCACTCCATGAGGAGTATTTGGAACAGTTTTCAGCAAACGCTGGAAAAACTAGCTTGTGCTAGACTGCAAAAACCACTAGCTTTATCTGAAAATTTTATTCACCTCAAAACTAATTTAAACTTAAGATTTGCTAGTTTTAGCTAGAAATACATTTTTATTCACACTGCCTAATATCAACATTAATCATTGCCTAAAAACAAATATAAACAAAGTCATCAAAATATCTGACTGTAGAAAATTCATAAAACTTAGACTAGGACATAGTATCATTACAAAAAAATTCTTGATCGACCCTCGCACTTCAAATATATGTCCTTATTGTGAAATCAGACGCATCCTAATTCATTGCGCTAAATTCAGATCAACTCAAAATCTCCTTTTTCTAGCCAAAAAAAAGTCGAGTATAAGCTTTTCAATCGACAACACAGTGTGCGGCTGAAATTTATTAAATATTTCTGAGGGAAAAAAAAAAAAAAAAAATTTGAAATTGAAAAATAATTTTTCATATATTTTTGTAAACCATAAATTGCACAATTAATCTTTCGAAATGGAGGAAGATGCTGACAAGGCTTCTGTTAAGAAGAGAAAAAAGTTAGAATGTGGAAGGGGTGAAGACAAGAAAGAATTTGATGTACTGCGCAAAGCTAATGTGTTGTTATCTGAAAAACTAAATGATGCCGGACTAAGGATTGACAAACTGGTTAACGAAAATGATTCGCTGAAAAATAAATTGGAAGCTTTAATGAAGAAAATGGAAGGTAAGCTCATGCAAGATGCCGAGAGCATTGTATCATTTGATGAAATGGAGGCTCAAGATGCTGAGATATTTAAAAATTCAAGTGAGGTGCAATTCAAGAGTGCGAAGCAAGCGCCTAATGATAAGGAGTCGGGAGGCAAGAAAAAGTTTAAAAAGGTGATTCAAAAATCTAAAGATGTCCAGGAAAAACGTATGGGAAGTAAGTCAGTTCCTGTTATAACAACATATGACGTTAATATTAAGTTTATAATTAGTGTTATTGATAAATCATTGGATCATAAAAATTATAATATTAGGATGATAGGCAGGAATATTGCAAATGTGGAGGTCTGCACTCTTGAGGATTTTCAGAAGGTCAAAGTGCTTCTTGAGGGCGAAGGTGTAAATTTTTATACTTACACCCCTAGGGTCTTCGTCCATTTACTGTGGTAATTGAGGGTCTTCCTGATTCTTTTGAATCAGAAGAAATTCTTGCATATTTGAATGGTCTCGACATTAATCTAAATATAGGAGGACTGTTTAAGTTAGGTGGTGACAAGTGGGTTGTCAGAATGACAAGGGACTCTGACATAAAAAAATTTTATGCTATACGGTATATTTTACGTTGTAAAGTTAGCATGAGAAAGTTTAGACGTACTGGGGTTACGCAGTGTTTTAACTGTCAGCGTTATGGACATGTTAGCACTAACTGCAGAATGCCTTATAGGTGTGTAAAATGTGGAGGTTCCCATGGACCTGGTAAGTGTGAGGTGCCGTCTAGGGTAGAAAATATTGAAGAGTTTTTAGTAACTGATCCAGTGACTGGCCAGGTTACTAAAAGAATCGGCTTACCAGTAAGGTGTGTCATCTGTAATATTGATGGACATGCGGCTAGCTCAAAGGAGTGCCCTCGCAGGATTGAGCTCATTCGAAGAATGGATGCGCAAAGAGTCATGGGGAGCACTTCTCGCTCCCATGTTCGAACTTCAATGCGAAGACCAGAATTGTCTTTTGCTGCGGCAGCTGGTTCTACAGCTTTTAGGGATGCACCTGTGCCCTTGCCTAGGAGTGTTAATAGAGGACAGAGGAACTCTGGTAATTCAGAGGTTTCCTTGGAGGCGTCAATGGCGCAATTTGATGAGGTTGATGAGGATTGCCAACGTTTCTTTGGAGGTGGTTTATTGAAATGTTTAGGTAGGATTGGTGGATTTACGGAAAGGTACCGAAATTTAAAAAGTGACGATGAGAGATCTCGTGCCTTGCTTGGCATGTTAATGACTTTACGACATGATGGATAGTTTTATTAAGGCAATGTTTGTAAATGTAAACTCAATAGTCTCAAGGCACAGGAGACACTACCTGGGTTTATTTTTGAATAGGCATAAACCAGACATTTTATTGGTGGCTGAGCATTTTCTTATTTCTCATCACCATCTTGACATAGTAGGCTATAAGATATTTAGGCGTAATCGACGTAGTGGACGTGGAGGAGGTACTGCTGTCCTCGTTAGGGATGTTTTTCATTGTGAGGAGGTGGTTCTCAATACTGGTTCTATTGAGAGCACTGCTGTACGCATTAAGAGGTCGAATACTACTGATTTAATAGCAATTTCAATGTATTTGAGGCCTAACACTGCACTTGTTGCAGCTGACTTTGACTCAATTCAGGATCTTGCACGCAATTGCAGTATTGTTATTGGTGCTGATCTCAATGCAAAGCATCCCTATTGGGGAAACACTTATTCAAATTTGAGCGGAGTTAACCTTCAGGAGTTTCTGCTTTCTTGTCCGGACTTGGAAATACGACCGACTGAGGGACCAACTAGGATAAATAGGGTTTTATCATCTTATATTGACTTTTTTATAACATCGGTGGACGTAACTGCTGTAAACTCGGACCGACTGCGTACATTTGACTATGAGTCAGATCATAAGGCAGTAGAACTGATTTTCTCTTCAAATCCTTGGTTGGTAGAAGAATCTGCTACAAGGTATGATTATAACAGGCTGTCTATAAATCTTGCTCTGTGTGGGTTGCCACTGGACAGAAACGTGACACAGCTTGAAATTGACGACGCTATAGAATCACTCGATGGAGCTTTTCGGGATGCTATGGAGCATTCTATACCGAAAATCTCCACTAGAGGTAGAGGATTGTTGAAGCTCCCCCCTCACATTCTCAATTTTATTTCGCAAAAGAAACGTCTAAGACGAACGTTACATAGGTGTGAAGACCCAGGTAGATATAATATTTTAAGAGCAGAGATTCGTAATGTAGACAGAATTATTCAGGGCGCAGTGGCTAATTTTGAACAAGATTATTGGACAACGTTTCTAGGCAACATTCGGTTGAATAATAGGACATTTAGAACTGTAAAGTCAGCGGCTGGTTTATGTGCTCGCCCTGTAGTTCAGAGTTTGGTAGATTCCAGTGGAGCTATCGTTTCTGATATTGCTGGAATGGCGAATCTACTAGCGAGCAGTTTTTTCCAGGTATCTGTTCCTGGGCAGACTGCTCGTGTAGATCCACTCAGTGTAAGGGTGCGTGAGGCAGTTGCGACTTTGGACAGTACAACGCCTTTGACAACGTTTGGTGGTACAGTTACGGCGGACGGAATAGTTACTGACAGTAGTACTCGTTCTGATGTACTTGGTTTCACTGATTCGACTTCAGTGGGAAATGCGTTAAAGAGAAGATCCAACAAAAGATCTGCTGGTGTAGATGGTGTGCCTGATTTTGTTTTGAGGAAAACGGACTTTACTACGTGGCAATATTTAGCAGTTTTGTTTAACCACTGTTTAAACATTGGATATTTTCCAAAGGCATGGAAGGTTGCCCTTGTAGTTCCTATTTTGAAACGGGGGTTGAATCCGAGTGAGACAAGAAGCTATCGGCCGATTTCTTTGCTGTCGGCTTTTGGAAAGTTATTTGAATACTTCCTCCTGGCAGCAATCAATAATGTTATTATTGATAAGGATATTTTGAAGGATTTTCAATTCGGTTTTAGGAAAGGACTTTCGACGACACACGCGCTGACGGTATTTACGGACTATGTTGCCAGGGGTCTGAATAGGAGATGCCCGACATTGGCTGTAAGTTTGGATTTTTCTAAAGCCTTTGATACGGTTTGGCATGATGGCCTGATCTACAAACTGATGGAAATGGGATTTGGCAATGGCATCTGTCGTATGGTTAACAGTTTTTTAAAGAACCGAATGTTTAGGGTCCGATTTGGAAGTGTTCTCTCTCATGAGGGTTCTATTTTTGCAGGAGTTCCGCAAGGGTCGTTGCTGGGTCCTGTTTTATATAATATATTTGTTTCGGATATACCTCCACCTGCTTTAGGCGATCTTTTGTTGGCCTATGCTGATGATATTCTTATGGCTTCTACTGGACCAAGGGCAAGAACAGTTAATAGTCGGATGAACCAATATTTGGCGACATTGACGGAGTATTTTACAAGCTGGGGTCTTAATCTCAATTTGCGTAAGACAGTGGTAGTTATGTTCAAAGGGCGACGAAAATATATATATCCGAACTGTAGGTCGTATATACCTTGTTTGACGGTTGGTGGGGAGATGATTATTACATCGGACAGAATGAAGTATCTTGGGGTTACTTTTCACGAAAACTTCGAGTTTTATAGACATATTGATGACATATTGTTGAGGGCCAAGCGCATATATTCTGCGTATCAGAGCATATTAAAGCGCAGGGGTGGCCTTAGTATAAAGGTGCGTCTTTTAATATATCGCCAGGTTATACGTCCCCTCGTCTCCTATGCCTTTCCGATCTGGTTTGGAATATCTTCATCCCAGATGGAACGGCTTAGGAGGTGGGAACGTATGATTCTGGTGGGTTGCTTAGGATTAAAGCCTTATATAGGTAGGAATGGGGAGTTGCGTAGGCCATCATGTTTATCTATTTACATGGCAATTGATTTTGCTCGGATAGATGTGTATATGATGGAAGGTGCACTAAAGTTTGTTGAGAAGGTGCAGAATTCAAATAATTCTTTAGTTAAAGAGTGCTTCTCTGAGGTTAGGAATCTCGAGACCATTCAAATGTCAAAATACCTTTCACCGGTGGATGTGTTGACTCTTAGGCGAGCGAGACTCCTTTATCAAGATGCAGACTTGCTGTTTTATCACAGGCGAGTTAGAACATTAAATATAAATGATACTGTGTATATGACAACTCAGTAGAATTATTTTATTTATTGCTTTGTTTTAACTATGAATTTGTTTGTTTATATTTTGTTTGTTAGTTTTATAAGTTATTATTTAGTAATTAATTTTAAGTTCTTTAGTTGCGTAAGTATTATTTCGAGAGCTTCCCTTTTTGTTTCCTTTTTTTTGGGCATTTATAAAATAGTTTAATTAAATATAGTTCAATAGATGTATATTAAAATGTACTTATTAGTTCAATAAGATAGTCTTTGAAAAATACTTTAGTATGTAAAGAATTTGAAAAATTGTTTTAGTTTTAATATTAAAACTAATATTTTGTAAAATGTTTTGGGAAAATAAATCTGAATCTGAATCCTTTTTCTAGCCAATCCCATTCACTACCTATCCTCACCATCCACTATCCATATAAAAACCATTATACAATTCATAAAACGAAACAATATTTATAAAGATATATAATAATAATTCGCAGCAAAATTTTTCATCACACAATTATATTTATGTATATCCTTTGAAACAAAAATACATAAATATGTATGTGTAAAAATATGTATATGTAAACTTATCAGCTGAAGGCCTTGGAAGCCATTGCTTTGATCAATATAAGTTATCGTAAGTAATTTTTAAGGTAACTTATAAATAATAATAATAATTATAATTTATGCTTTCAAGGTCTCATCAAATTTTGTTGACAGCCAGCTCATCAAGTTTTTAAGCTGGGTATTTATCACTTGCAGTTATTCTCTAACTGTTACAGTGGTATTGTCATCACCAACACGTGTATGGCAAATAAACTCATCTTCATTGCTTTTTAACAAACTTTCGTATTGCCTTTTATATAACTTTGTGCATATTACATATAAAATTTTGCCACATTTATCGCATTCTATGCTGAATTCTTTTTCTTCTTTAACTTCCAATTTGCATTGTTCACAAATTGCTTTTTGATTTACAACTCTTCTACGGGTCGCACCAGGCACACTTCAATATCTTGTTGTTAATTTTTTTTAATATTTTTATGATATTATTATATGTTAATATTTTATGTTGAAATAAATGGATTAAATCTTAAAATATTAAATAAATCTTAAAGTTTAAATCTATTAAAATTCGCCTATTATAGCACGAATGCAATTCCAGCACTACTCTTGCAAGCTTCTATATTGTACTCAATTTAGTATTTTGAGTAGCAATAACCAAAAAATAAATCATTTCATTATTTTTAAGTAGCCCATGCTCGTATCACCGTGTGCCCCGTAAATCATTAAATCGTACATTTTATGCACCAGTAGAATATTATTTTGAATTTTTGGTAACGTATTCTTACCTTGTAACACCAGGTGTGCATCCAACGGAGCAACTCTTGCCTCGAGTTAGCGAATTAATTATTGAACTCTTGCCAACATTTGGTATACCAACAACACCCACACGTATTGACGTTTTGATCCCTTTATTACGACAATAGTTTCCTAACATAGACATTAGCAATTCCGCTCCGACGCACATTGACCCCTGCATAGCCTTTTCTGAATTAATTTGATTAAATTTGCGCCTGCCCAGCTTTGCGTTTTGGTCTTGAGTAGATGCTTTAAATGCTGTCACTGGACCAGTACGTCTAAAATGCTTCAGCCAAGCGTTTAAATTTTCCTTGGGAACCAAATCAGCTTTGTTTAATACTAAAACAAGACGCTTGTTGCCTGGGGAAGCGCGAACAGCACGTTCAACTTCCATACAGCGTGTGCCCAAAGGATCACGAGCATCGACGACTTCCAAGACGACATCCGCGTTTTCTAAAACCTTTTTAAACTCTTTAAAGTATTGTTTTAAAGATTGCTCCTTGGCTACTGATTGTTTATATAGTTCCTAAAAAAACATTTACATACATATATGCATAAGAGAGTTCATTTTATATATTACCCAGCTAGCAAATATACATATTATTCTATTTATTACACTTTACAACTCCTAAAAGAATCTTCTGGTGATTATATGACGAATAAAAATAAAGAAAACATCAAATATTTTTTTGTAATATAGGCGCACGGTAGTGCGCCAGGCCAAGTTCGGCCACACAGTGTGTATATTTACATGAAACCATTCGAGCTGTTTTTACCCCCCTCATTTTCACATTTGTGTTTTTGTGCGGATTACACATTACTTTTTAACACATTTTCGACACAATGTTTAATATTCAATTCATGAAATGTGTATTACACGGTGACTAAAAATAAAAAATATAGGCATATGACGTCATAGAACATATTTCATATTTGTATGTGAAAACTTTAAAAATATTTACCTGATAACATAAACAAAATAAAAATAAATTCTCTGTAATATATTGCTTAGCCGAAATTTCTTGTCATTGAAAAATAGCTATCCACACAATGTGAAAAACACACAAAGATATTCTTTCAAAACATATGCCGCTATAAAATATATTGGCTTAACAGCCCGTTTTTGTAAAACAAAAGTCTTCTCACACGAAATTTCGTTTTGTAACGATATCGTTTTAAATTTGGAATTTATAAAATGTTAGAAAGCTTTCGTTTATTCACTTTTGACATGTATAAAGCTTTTTGCTTTCGTAAAGGAACATTATTGCCAATGCGTTCGTTTTCATAAATTTAAATTTTTTTTCTCATATAAACGTACTGTTTGGTGTTAACTCTATAAATCAAATGTTTTTTATTTACAAAAAATAATCTTGAGTTCAAAAAAGGCTCCATGAAAAATGGCCCGAATTGAAAAATTTTCACAAGCTGAAAAATTATGAATAGCACCGAACAAAAAATTAAAAATGGTCCAATAATTTATTCAGCCCAATCACGAATATTCCCTCGGAATTTATTTCTCACGGAAAACAATTTTCTCGAGAAAAAATTCCTCCTATCATAAACTTAAAGGGAGTAAAAAAATAAATAAGTGGCAACATCGAATTTCGGAGACATCTGTTATTCTTATTTACATTGTAGTTTTCTTTGCGAGACAAGTTTAAAGTTTTGTGTTAAGTGAATTGTTTAAGTGAATTAAATTTAATAAAAAAGAAAAATTGCATTCTATAGCTTTCCGAATAGGAGGACCCATAGCATTGAGTTCAACCTCAGCTTTGCTCCAAAATCTAGCAAGTATTTCCTTGCCTCCTTTAAAAAACCCACAAGCAATGTCTGGGTTGGCTTCCATTAAAGACAGCAAATGTTGAGTTTGTTGCTTATTTGTGCTTTTCGACCTTAAAATATAATTTTTATTTATTTTATTTCTTTAAATTCAATAAAAATACTTACATGTTTCACAAGCTCCCTTTGATATTGCAGGTGAATTTTAATTTGCGGAAAAACGAAAAACATATATGTTTAGAATAAGTATATTTTTTCCGCGGAATATTTTTTCCCTTTTGAGGTTGATAAAACAGGTATGGTAAAAAAAATTTCTCACGGAATATATGATTAAAATAGGAGTAAAGGGAAAAGGGAAAAATTTCATGAGGAAAATTCGTTTATGATTGGGCTGATTTTGTTGTTTTAAATGGAAAAATTGCTGAACGAGCTATAACCCAAAAAAATTAACTCCCTCAAGTGCACTGAGACCGCAAAAAAATGAAACATATTCTCACACTGTTCTATTATGTACTATTTTGTGGCCGAATGACAGGAATGCTGTCTTTGGAAAGCATCTTCGTTTCAGGAAATTCAATAGTGGAGAAAATCTGCAATACGGCAGAATACCAACTATTCGGGCAGTCTTTAGTTATCAGAGCAAAATATATCATTTGGTTTATAACTAATGAAAAATGCACCCAGAAGGTTTTGTTAAAAACAAAAATAAAAACTTTTGGTGCAATTTACAATTTTTGTTATTTTATTTGGGGCCATTTTTAATTTTGGTATTATTTGTCACTTTAATAAAAATTTAACAAAAAATTAGGAAAATTTTTTTCAATATATAAAAATTAAAAAAATTCACTCAGATATAAGAAAAATTGGGTCACAAAATTCGAGTTGTTTTTTTTTTTTTTGTCAATCCGAAACTTTGGGGCGATTTTTGAAGTTCTTCTTCTTATCATAAATCTTTTCAAAAAGTATGTATTCCTCGACTACTTTAATAACATACCCCAAAAGACTTGTGGCTATAAAGTAAATCGATTTTTAATATATAGCTCAGGGCCATTTTTCATTGAGCCTAAAAAATAAAACTTTCCGTATATTTAAATAAATAAAACAATTATAATACATATACATATGTTTCAAACTTTTTTTAAATACATTCATACATAAATACTTATGTACGTATTATTATTGTGTGAATTTTTCAAACGATAGCATTTTATTATCGTTTTGTTTTTGACATTTGCTATCGCTATTACAGATATTTTCATTTTATAAGAACCAAAAATACAATGAAAAAATAAATAAAGCTTTTTCGTCACTCACATGAAAATGAATGTTTTATAAAAACGTAAAAGTGGTTTCGTTCGTTTTTTATGAGAACGTATACAAAAATTCATTTTCGAAAAACAGGCTGTAAATCTAGTTTAGCTACATTGTTAAAAAATTTGCTATCCGATGGAAAATAAAAAATAGAAAAAGAATTTGTCGGCGTGGCTTAGAATCCGATTTAAGGGCTAACTATAATGTGCTTAAGCTACCTACAAGAAATTGCTGATGGAAACTAACACACACAAAACTTAATTACTAACACTCTTGCATCTATGACTATGTTTACATCAGATCTGATTAGTAAAATACTGTGGAGTGAGCAGAGTTCAGATATATGTTTTACTATAGTTCACGAAATCCACAAGTATGAAAGAGAAACAAAATCACACGTACACGAATGTTTACATCAGTTTTTTCATATTGCCCTTAATAAAATGATAGAGAATGCTGATGGGTATACCCATCAGCAATGCCCATCAGATGATGCATCAAATGACCGTCATTGTTCTTGTAGGGTAGCTTAACCAAATGTGCGAATACACACAACCAAATGTTGACAACTATAATGTACTTAAGAACTTTTCGTCAAGTTTCGTCAAATTTCATTTGCTTAAGCAAACATCGAAACCAATCGTACCTTGCTTAAGCAAACAGCTGCTTATACGTTTATTTATTGAAAATAGTTAAAACTGTTGCATTTGTTGGTACTTTTTTATTTGTAATGTTTTCATTTCATTTCTAACATAACAAAAATTTAAATAAATTGTTTGTTTATGATTTTAGATTAATTAGACGTAGACTTAAAATTATTTTTTGGAAAAATTAGAAGAAAATAGTTTTTGAATAGTACATATATTTGCAACTCAGCGAAGAAGATCTCTAAGTCAAATAAGTACAATATAGCCACACAAAAGTCGTCAATAATTTGCTTAAGCATTTGACATGCTTTTCGTTGA
The DNA here is from genome assembly GCA_947311025.1 of Lypha dubia. Taxonomy (NCBI): domain Eukaryota; kingdom Metazoa; phylum Arthropoda; class Insecta; order Diptera; family Tachinidae; genus Lypha; species Lypha dubia. The sequence goes on from OX371260.1 coordinate 76,259,527, forward strand.
TTTCTGACAGTAGCTTAAGCTAGCTTAAGCACATTATAGTTAGCCCTTTATGGTCCTCCGAAGTTTCAGTACAAAATTGTAATTATATGGTGTATGTATAATTAAATGTGGTCAATATTGGTATCATTTAAAAGCATTTAAGAAAATCATTAATAATTTACATATTTTATTAATTTGTTTTGCTGAGTAGGTGTTTCATAAACTGTGGTTAATATTAGTATGATTTGTAAACTTTTGAGATCAGAAAATGCTAGAAATCTGTACTAAATACCGCCGTGTCGGGATATACCATGGTGGAAAAAAGCATTAAGCACAGCCGATATGTATACATGTAGTATGTATGTACATAACTCCAGAAGGCATACTTAGTGCTTCTTTCCAGCGCTGGGTATATACATATATAGAGGGTTATCCATTTCGTTGTTTTAAAAAGTATAGGACTGGAATTCAACATCTGTCAAACTAAGTTGTTAAACCAATTTTTTTCTTTTCAGTTGAAAGTCTGACATTGACGAAAATGGATCGCTTAACTATCACACAACGCATAAAAATTATCAAAACATACTACAAAAATGGTGATTCTGCCACAGCCACATATCGTGCTTTAAGAGGAGATTATGGTTTACATAATCGTCCAACTACGCAAGCAATTGGAAAAATTGTGAAGAAATTTGAAGAGACTGGAGCGGTTACAAATATTGTATCGTTCTCAGGAATTAGGACTGTCTTACGGCACATTATGGCGTATTTTGAATTTAGATCTACACCTACATCCATATAAAGTCTAGCTCACACAACAACTGAAGCCAGCTGACCATTTACAACGTCGTAGATACGTGGAATGGGTACTTGAAGAACAGGCGGTGGACGGCGATGAAGCACATTTCTCAATCGGTGGGTATGTTAATAAACAAAATTGTCGTATTTGGGGTTCTGAGAAACCTCAAATAATTGAAGAGAGGCCATTACATCCAGAAAAAGTCACTGTTTAGTGCGGTCTTTGGTCCGAAGGTGTGATTGGACCTTACTTCTTCGAAAACGACGATGGAACGACTGTCACCGTCAATTCGGAGCGTTATGGTCATATGATAACCGACATTTTTTTGCCTGCTATTGAAGATTACGACTTGGAGAATATGTGGTTTCAACAAGACGGTGCCACATGCCACACAACTCGAGCGAATATGGCTTTATTGCAAGAGACATTTCCTGGCCGCGCGATTTCTCGTCGTGGCGATATCAACTGGCCACCAAGATCATACGATTTTACATCATTAGACTTTTTTAGTGGGGCTACGGGAAAGACCGTGTTTATGCAGATAAACCTTTAACTCATGAGCACTTAAAAACCAACATTCGTCAAGTTATGGCTGAGGTACCGCCCAATATGTGTCAAAAAGTGGGCGAAAATTACCTCAAAAGAATCAATGCTTGCAACACTTCGCGTGGTAGTATTTAAATGATGTAGTTTTTCTCACATAATGTCAACGTTCAAACTTTATAATAAAAAAAGAAATATCATGAAAAAAAATATTTTATGTGTTTTATTTACGTTTACTTTTGAAACCGCAAAATGGATAACCCGATATGTATGTATGTATGTATGTATGTATATAATATAGTTTTTAATACACATAACAGTTGTAACAAAGTTTCTGTACAGTCTCTCTTGGCATGTTTTATGAAAGGCAACATCAATTCCCATTCGATTCTCTATGATTAATATATGTAAGCACTAGTGATGTTACGAATATCAATTTTTAGTATTCGCGAATACGAATACGAATATTTAAAACAGTATTCGCCGAATACGAATACGAATATTTCTTTTGAGGTTTATATTTCAAATTTAATTGGAAAAAATCCCTGCCTTTGCGTTAGTAACTATAAATGAGAGACATGATGACTTTACTCATGGATACAAGTGACAGTGACTGTGAAAATAGAGATGAAATTTCTCAACTTAGTTTCCCAGATTCCATTTATCATTTACTTAGAAAAACTATCGCGGAATATATATCGGAAAAACGGGCGGCAAAATGACGTTAACCCACTGATATGGTGGAAAGTAAATTACCTATAGTCAGGCAATATTTAGTGACACCACCAACGAGTGTTCCAAGCGAGCGAATGTTTAGTGGTGCGGGGCTTATTTATACACCGCATCGTAATAGGCTTGATGGAGAAAAGGCTTCAAAACTTTTATTTTTCAATTCAACATTCCTCTACTGAGGTTTGATTACTAATTTAACATGATATAAAACTTTAATTTTTGAATACTAGTTGCAAAATACATATATATTTTTGTTTGTTTTTTATATATATTTTTTTTTTGTTTACTTTGCGTGAAATACAATGGGTTTTTTTTAATAAAAATTAATATATATGTTTTTACATTTTATGTACTTTTTTTGAACTTATGTATGATTTTTTTTTGGAAAATGTATGGGAAAATTATTCGAAAAATATTCGCTTGAATTTGGCGAATACGAATATCTCAAAACAGGCGAATAATCGAATAGTCGAATACGAGTATTCGTAACATCACTAGTAAGCACATTTCGCAGCGTTTCAGAAGAATCTTACAATAAATCAGCTCATGTAACAGTTTCCCCCGTGCGAGGAATCGTCTACGATTAAAAATGAGCTCGTCGACGATTGAAAATGCTAGCTGGGTAAGGATTAATATACATACATACACATATTTATGGCCTTATATATGAAAAAATATACATATGCATATATACTCAGTATATTATATAAAATAAAAGGAACAAATGCACTTTAGTGAAGTTGGCCCAAATAAAATAAAAATTAGCCTATGTGATAGAAAATTGAAAAATAAGAAGAAAATATTAAATAAGTTGGCGGCAACCCATATTTTCCGAGTTATGGGCCTTTGAAGTTTTTATATATATTTGCGATTTTCCTTTGCATTTTTCAACGGGCCAAGTGCATTTAAGCCAAAAAAATTATAAATAAACAAATAAATAAATAATTATAGGGTGGTGGAAAAACGCAAAACCAGACGATAGTGCTGTTGTTTGTTTTATATTAAAAAACTTTTGAGGTCCATAATATAAAATATACTTATAAGTATATGTAAACGGAACAGTATTTGAAACCTTTTTGAGAAATGAACCTCTAATAAAGTTTTTCACATAGAACTGTCAGCATGCAATACGTTTTTATTTTATACCTCATTATTTCCAATATCGTATTTATGCAAAACTGTATGTACCGTTCCACGTACATCAGCATCGTCCACCAATGCCTGAAGTGTTTGGAATCTGTTCTGATCCCTGCCGTTCTTTAATGCTTCGCACCTCTTGAGAAATTCATCCTCTTTACGTTTTTTAGCATCTTCTACTTCATTTAGAATATCCTCTTTAAATGGACACAGGTTTGGAATCTGAATCAGCTTTTGTTTCTTGCTACCTTTTTTGGGATTCTTTTTAGCTTCACGTTTCACTTTTCTATTATGTTCGCGCACGTTTTTCTCAATTTTGTGCTTTAATTTTCCAGATATTCTTTTGGATTTTTTAGCTGTATTGATTAAAAACTTTACGTATATATGCTCATACCAAAATAGTTCACCAGTACTTACTTTTTAACCGTTTTAAAGCCATTTTTTTACTATTTTTACCATAGACTAATATATAATAATAATATAATATTCTGTGGTTTTTACTTTAAATCAAAAACAAGCAAACTTATCACACGTGAAAAACAGTTAAAAGCCGAAAGATTTCGATCGCCGACGGCGGCGTGGTTAATAATTACCGGCGGTGGCGACGGCAATAACAGAAGTGTCGTGCATAGCTGCCAGATTTGATGATTAATCGTTATTTTGACGATTTTAGGTCTTAAAAATGACATGGTGACGATGGGACGTTTTATACCCTAATTTAGACGATATTAAATAATTCAGGTTTGAAACATTTAGGGCCAATAATTCAATGTTGATTTATATTTCATATATTTTTAATTGCTATTTATACAAGTTTTTACTGCAAAATTAAGTCAACATTAAATAGCCAACATTGTGCATTTAAATACTACGTAATTTTTACGAATTTCCATATGTTTTCGATTGCTTGTTCTTCTTGTTTGAAAAAAAGCAAATAAAATATTTCGGCTGCTGACAAGTTGCATAAAATTTTGGCATCTTTTTTCGCTATTACGCTTTTAATCGTTCTGAAAGTTGCTCTTATTCTTTTAAAACATTTCAGCAGTTCTTAATTAATCTTATTTATAGGTAAGATAATAATATATTTTTTTTAAATATATCTTTATTTGCTCTAGTCAGCTGTTTTTTTTTTTTTGGGGAAATTTGTGGGAAATTTTTTATATTACGTAGTGCTACCATATTTTTATCGTAATTAAATAAGAACTTTAAGTTTGACTGAAAAAATTAAAGTGCGTTTAAACGAATTTTAAAATTTTATGAAAATTAACTAAAACTATAATTAAATATCCACTCATTTATTGGCCATCAGTCAGGTCAACATAAATACGACTTAAGTAAGAAATTCATTGATAAAGTCGTCTTTGGTAGCAATATTATATACAAAAGATTATTTAAAGCTAGACAAATGTAGCTGCTATGATCTTGCAGTTGTACCTGAATTAATCAATATGTTTAATTGCAATTACCCCGTTTATACGCACTTCTTATTTGCAAATAAGAGTGGAAAGCGTTGCCGTATTACTTTTTTATTGTAACTTAAAATGTTTCGAAAACTATTTGCAAATAACAAGCTATTTGCAAATAAGATGTGTGATGCTACCAGATGACTATATATTTACTGCGTGTCATTACCAAAAAACAATAATATTTCTGAATGCTATTTGCGTATAAACAGTGAGTTAAGTTTTTGCAAATAGTTTTATTTGCAAATAAGAAATGCGTATAAACGGGGTAAATATATACATATTTGTAAAATATATTATATCGGGTGTTTTTTATTGAGGTATAGAACTTCGAATTGAAATAACACACAAGAGAATCGTTTTAATGTCCATCAATTTGGCTTTATTGGAAGGATAATTTTATGCCATTAATGTTTAAATATGATTTCGGGCATGTGGCCGCCGCGGCTGGCTCGAATAAAGCCAATTCTACAGGTCCAATTTTCAACCACTTTTTCGAGCATATGGGGCCGTATGTTGGCAATAACGCCACGAATGTTGGCTTCCAAGTCCCCTAACGTTTCTGTTTTGTTGGCGTAGACGAGCGACTTCACATATCCCCAAAGAAAATAATCCAATGGTGTTAAATCACACGATCTTGGTGGCCAATTGACAGGTACATTCCGCGAAATTATGCGCTCATCGAATGTTTCCTTCAATAAATCGATTGTGACGTGCGCTGTGTGGCATGTAGCGCCGTCTTGTTGGAACCACAACTCATCCACATTCATTCCATCCAATTCGGGAACAAAATAGTCGGTTATCATGGCTCTATACCGGTCTCCATTAACGGTAACTGACTCTCCAGCATTATTTCGGAAGAAGTATGGCCCAATGACTCCACCAGCCCATAGAGCACACCAAACAGTCAGTTTTTGTGGATGTAATGGCGTCTCAAGGGTCTCATGTGGATTCTCTTCACTCCAAATGCGGCAATTTTGCTTGTTGACGTAGCCATTCAACCAAAAATGAGCCTCATCACTGCACAAAATTTTGCGGGTAAACTTCGCGAACTGAACCAATATTTTCGAAATAAATTTCCACGATTTGCAAGCGTTGTTCTTTTGTCAACCTGTTCATGATGAAATGGCAAACCAAACTAAATATTAATCACTTGACAGCTGACAAAATGGCAGCCAGTTAAAAAAGTGATGCCAACTTAAAGTTCTATACCTCAATAAAAAACACCCGATACATTTCTGTATATGCATATAAGTCTATTTTCTTTAACAATTATATATTTATTGTAATCCTTTGCAGACCGGTTGACCTGGCGAGTTTTCCCACATAGCTCATTAATCCTTTTGTCGGCTTTGCACACATATCAGGAGGTTCTCAACCCTTTGTTGCGGTTGAAAATAATGTTTGGCTGTTTGACTATTCAGTTGTGTTTATTTTTGGAAGTTCTTTTTTTGGTGTCTACACCATTTTTCAATGTAATTCAGAACATTACCGATTATATTCAGAAAATTCGAAATGAAATTGAGAATTTCAAGTTCAAATTCAGAAAATTCCAAATGAAATTGAGAATTTCGAGTTCAAATTCAGAAAATTCCGAATGAAATTGAGAATTTTAATTTTAAATTTAGAAAATTCCAAATGAAATTGAGAATTTCAATTTTAAATTTAGAAAATTCCAAATGAAATTGAGAATTTCAAGTTTAAATTCAGAAAATTCCAATTAAAATTGAGAATTTCAAGTTTAAATTCAGAAAATTGCAAATGAAATTGAGAATATCAGATTCTAAATGAAATAAAAAATATATTGAAATTGGGAGATTTGTAATTAACAAAATTAATTATATATTCATATGTAACATTAAAATAATGCAGATATAAAATAATTGTAAATATGTACATGTTTGCATCATGTTAGTACCCAACAGTCATATCATGTAATTGCAGTTTGGTAAAATGTAGTTGTGTGCTGTATAGCTCTACTGCAATCTCCGGTAGTTATGCAGGACTTGGAAGTGTTTATTATTTCTTCAAGATATGTCAGTCTCTACTCACCTACATTAGGCGGACTTACATTTGGTATATTCATTTTGGATTTTACACTACTTTTAATTTTGGACCAAATAATTTCAATGGGATTAAGTATTGTTGAGTAGAAACTCAATCGTAAAAGATTTGCTGGTGTATTTTCAAAAATTTGATGTAAGCGACTGTGGCAGGGAGCATTGTCGCATACCAAGACGAGCTCGGATAACTAATTCCCCAAACCCTCCCATTTCTCAAAAAGTCCTCTGACCCATTCAAATTGCACCTATTAAATTTATGTTGGAAGTAGGTATCGTTTGTACTGTACGGGATCCAACACGAGACCTACCACGTTTTCGACGGCAATATAAGTTGAAGTTAGTCTCATCTATCCAGACCACTTGTTTTCCAGCTCTGACAAAGTCGTTAATTTTGTTGACATATACCGCACGATTTTCTTTATTAAGTTGACTGTTGATTAAATTCATTAATTATTTAAAAATCTTACTTGACCAAAAAATAATTGAAGTTTATGTAATATGTATGTATGTTTCAATTATTTTTTGCCTTAAGTAATATCACAATGGATTAAAGTTGTGTTCTTTCTATGTACATATTACCTATTTGTTTAAAATAAATAAATTTCTTAATATTATATCGAACTTTCTTAATTCCATTTGAAATTTTCCAAACTTCATTTGGAATTTTCTGAATTTGAACTTGGAATTCTTGATTTCATTTAAATTTTCTGAATTTGAACTTGAAATTCTCAATTTCATTTGGAATTTTCTGAATTTGAACGTGAAATTCTCAATTTGAATTGGAATTTTCTGAATTTAAACTTGAAATTCTCAATTTCATTTGGAATTTTCTGAATTTAAACTTGAAATTCTGAATTTCATTTGGAATTTTCTGAATTACATTGAAAAATGGTGTAGTATCAGTTTATATGACTGTCATTATTGACATTTTAATTATGTCGAATATATCCGGAGGTTTCTTCGAACAATTTTCCAAACACTATTTCATTGATATCTCAGAAACTAGAGAGAGTGCGCATATGACACTACTCCCAATCGATTGAGGTTGAAAATACGCATCGATTGTTGGTTCAACTTATTTCCCGGAAGTTTCCTGAGAAAAGGTATATTCCATCCAAAATATAATAATCGGAAAATTATTTTTTGGTTTGAACCTATTGGGGAGCTGTGTTAAATATTTTAGCGAACAAGTTTTTTCCGACTTGGCAGCACTTGTAAGCAAAAACATCACAGATATTTTGTAAAAAACATCATAATTGGTTCATTTCATTTGTTCCTATTAATTCAATGAAATTCAAGTCTTGCAGACTTTTTTACAAGCAAGCTAATGCTAAGTGAACCCGCAAAAAATGATAATTTATTTATTTTTATTTATTAATTTGTGAAGTTTTAATTCGAACTGAGTGATGTTTAATCAAAGAAATTTTTAATTTTTCAGGCTTAAGTTCGTTTTCTCTAAATTTAATTTTATTATAAATTAAATTATTATTTAAATTAGAATGAAATAAGAGACACTAGAATAAAGCTCAACTCGAACAAGATAGACTTTGAAAAATGTATATTAAAGTTCCAACCCATTAAAAATTATAAAAAGCTGTAGTGTAAAACTTACATGTAATTCGGCAGATTCAATTAATGTAGAGGATGTTTAACTGGTGTGTTTGCAGCTGCAGTGGTGGCAGTGAGGTCTACGCGGTAGACAACTCTGATGATGAGTTGTCATCCGCAGTCAAAAAACTTTTTCTTTGTCTGTTTCAAGTATTAAGAGCCACTAGATTTTTCTTTCTTTCTAATTTAAATAATAATTTAATTTATAATAAAATTAAATTTAGAGAAAACGAACTTAATTTTTATTTATGTTTTAAATTTTATTTATTTGTTGCGGGTTAGCAATATCTAGATATATATTTCGTTGGTAGTTATACCAATTAATCAATAGATGTTTTACCCTGTATGTTTAAAAAATTCTAAAGCTCATCTATTTATACAAATCTCAAAAATGTATTTTTGTGAATTACAAAGCATAAAAATAGCCTATAAAAATTTCTCAAACACACACAACAAATAATTTTTCATTATTGTAGCATGTGACCAACAGTGTATAGTATGCATTGCGATTCAATAGTACCGCAACATGCAAGCATTGACAAACTGCAAGCAATATATTTTGTGTGACTGTAATTTGACACTTGTAGGTTTAATCAAGTGCAGCTGCACAATGCACTTAAATGAATAACATTTATTTACTGCATTTGTTTAATTGTAAATATAAGCAACCCAAAGTATCTGTTGCTTTTAGGTATGCACTCGTTTAGACTTTAAAACTATTGAACACATGCCAAACGTAAATAATGGGAAGCTAAATATGCTTACCCAGCATTAATATATATTTGTATTCTTTTACTCTTATGTTAAGGTGCCCCTAAGAATTATTCTCATAATTAGTATATAAGCCAATGTCAATTAGTTTAAGAAATCAATCATAAAACCTCAAGCTTAGGAGCTACTAGATAGCTCGAAGTATATTATAAAATAATAAATAAATTGAGAGCTCCTAGAGAGCACCACAATAACCCAAAGACTTTTAATTATATTACATGGCGATCCTGCCAGTCCTGGTGCTTTAAAATTAGCACGAAACGGAACCTGACGGACAGCCAAGTCTCCGTCAGAAGAGTGTTTTATGCCTAAAAACACTGAGAAGGAAGCGCCTGGCCAAAAGGCGTAGCACCACTAATGGAAGGGCCAAAACCTATTACTATAAAGGAGTATAGGAAAAGGACAACAACAACAAAAAAGAAGCCCGACATAAAAATACCAGCTGTACCAAAACAAAAAAGAAGGGGAGGATACCTCTGCAAACTAAAAAGAGAGAAGTCAAACCTACTCAGAGAAGTAAATTCAAATCCACCACCGACATGGAACAACGCCACAAAAATGTGGCAAAGGATTGACGAGCTGGAGCGGCTTATAAATTTTAAAATCAAAAAGTAAAATCCTTATACATTCCTTTTTTATTTAAAGAAGTGCATAAATTTCTGTGCACTCTCAGGTCGGTAGGCGTTAACCGCCGTTGACAAACTTTTTTTTGAATTACAAAATAGCTAGTAGCTGAACTCTTTTAAGAGCATTAAAGAAAAACAACGCCAAAAGTCATCCAGAACTTTAAAATAATATGTTACTCACATAAAAATTAAGCCCAAATAAAATAAGAAAAAAAAAAATAAATAACTAACTTTTATAACCTTTATAATAAGTAAAAATAAAATTAAATTTAAAATTAAATTTTAAATAAAATTAAATTGATATTCCATTTTACTTTCCAATATTTTAATACAAATAATTCAATGTAAACGGTCACTTATACTATCAAAATGCATAGAAATAAATTTAAAGTCAGAAAACCAGTTGACCTTAAATGTGAAGAAGATAAGGAACCAACTTTAGAACAACAAATTGAATTCAGAAAAGTATTATGGTCGTGGTTAGGAATCGAAAAAATACCCACAGCAGAAGACATTAAAGACGAATCCCTCGTAGAAAAAGAAACAGTAATGGCAATGAGGAAGATAGCAAAAGAAGACGACCTAAAGATATTGCAATATATAAAAGAAAATAATATAAATGAATTGAGACTATGCCCCTATACAAATGAACAAAAACAATTTTTAGGAATTAATTAACAACAATTAAATAATTAAAATGTTAAGTAAGACAAAAATTAACACTTAAAGATGTTTAAATTTTTCAAAAAAAAAAAAAAAAAATTTTTTATAATGGATAAAAATAAAATTTAACTTAATTTACGATAATAAAATTGTAAAATTAAATTTTAATTAGAATAAAATAATTAAAGTAAATTAATAATTACATTTTACTAATTTTAAGACAAATAATATACGTAAAAATATTGTTAAAATGGAAAAAGAAGAGTCAAAAGTAATATATTTACTGTTAATAACTATACTTCTTACTTTAAGTTATAGAAAAAAGAACATTTTTTTAAACATGCCAAAAGTAAGATATAAGGCAAAAATATACAGCCAAGGCATTATTCGCCTAATGTTAAAATCTGTTATTCATCAAATAATAATATTAGAAATAAAATGTCACCATAAATAATCATACAACCCATTTTTGTGGCAGTGAAATATATGTGAATACAAATAAGCAGCATTAATAATAATAAAAAAAAGCCCAATATGACGTCAGAAGAAAACTATTTACTAAAGGGAATCTTGACTTAGGACAAGTTTTCCCTAGGCTTGAAAAAGTGGCCGGTAAATTATATATGTATAATGTTCATTAATGGGAATATTGACTAAGGACAATTTTTCCCAAGGCTTGAGAAAGTGGCCGGTGAACAAATAGGCACCAAACGAGAAAATTTTAGAATTTATCTCAATTAAATAATTTTTAAATAAAAGGGCATAAAAGTAGCGCTACTACTTAATGAGGTGACCTATATAAATGATAAGAATACTAATGCAATTCTTGATCTAATGCTGGAATACCACGATGATCCGATAGATGGAGGACATTGTGGAATATATCGAACAATAGAAAAATAAACAGGTATTACTAATGTAAAAATTGATTAGAAATATGCTAAAGCTTTTCAAATTGTTGTACACATATAAAACTCTCAATATAACTTGGAGAAGTCTATTGAGACACATTTTACTACTGCCATAAAATTCAAAATTCTAAAAAGGGTTAAAGGTTGACAATATAAAATTATTAAACCAATTTTTGGGTAATAATCATTTAAAACTGTTTTATTCTTGCCTAAAAGTCTAATGAAGACGTTCAATTTAGTCAAAGGTACAGAGTGAAAAGTTATTTGATTTTCAAACTATTTTAACAACATAAAATTTATGAATATACACATACATATATTTTTCTAATTAAAATTTTATTATTCAAGAAAAAGACTCAAAATAAAGAAAAAGTAAAACAAAATTGTAATTAAGATAAAAATATAATAGAAGAAAATTAATCAGAAAATCCTTTATATTGATTTTAGTTTTATTGGTCCGTATAAAATTAAGAAAATAGATTTAAGAAATAATGTTACCATAGTTGATAAGAAAACTAATAAGCAACAAGTAGTTCATAAAAATAGACTTAAGATATATAATAATAACTAACATTTAATATTATTGTATGGCCATACGACTACTATAAAATTAGAAAATAAGTACATCTAAATATTATAATTTTTTTTTCCTTTTAAAAACAAAATAAATATTATACTTATACGTAGACTAATTAAAAACTAATTGTAAAAGAATGTCCATAAAACTAGCGTTGTATGAACATTCTTGTAAAGGATGGAGGTGTAGCATGTGACCAACAGTGTATAGTATGCTTTGCGATTCAATAGTACCGCAACATGCAAGCATTGACAAACTGCAAGCAATATATTTTGTGTGACTGTAATTTGACACTTGTAGGTTTAATCAAGTGCAGCTGCACAATGCACTTAAATGAATAACATTTATTTACTGCATTTGTTTAATTGTAAATATAAGCAACCCAAAGTATCTGTTGCTTTTAAGTATGCACTCGTTGGACCTTAAAAATGTTAAACACATGCCATAGATAAATCGTTGGAATCTAAATATGCTTACCCAACAATAATATATATTTCTATTCTTTTACTCTTATGTTAAGGTACCCCTAAGAATTATTCTCATAATTAGTATATAAGCCAATTTCATTTAGTTTAAAATTCAATTAATAAATCTCAGTCTTAGGAGCTACTAGATAGCTCGAAGTAAATTATAAAATAATAAATAAATTGAGAGCTCCTAGAGAGCACCACAATAACCCAAAGACTTTTAATTATATTACATTATGAATGAATATAAAAAAAATAAAAGAAAAAAAATATTTTCAAGTTACAAAAAATATAAAAAAAAAACATTTATTGAACAGTTATTTTACTGGTTTTATTTTATTTTTTGCTTGTGTGCAATACACATAAATATTTGCATACACAAACTAATATAAGTGAAAATAAAAAAAGAGAACTCTGATGAGTTCATCTTCTGATAAAAACAACAATAATCCTACAAGCAGTAGGAATGTACAATATATAACTTTAGTTGCTGATGACGACAATAAAAAAAATGAATTAAACAAAAACCTGAATTTAACAGAAAACAAAAATACTCGTGCGCGATCATTATCTTTGAACATGTTAAATAGTGATCAAGAAGCAACAACAATTGCACCCAACAGCAAACTTGTCAGCTTAGCTGTACAAACAAACAAACAAACAATAAGTAACAAGGTGACCAACGTGCACAAAATGGTAGATGCGGTGAGTACAATAAATGATGATAATAAAATTCAAACAGGAATGGACAGATACATAACCGTGTAAAAAAGGGGAAGAAGTCCAAAATCAGCTCAAATAGCTTCAACAGCGAAAGTTCCCAGAGATGGAAAAAACAAAATAAAAAATTCCGAAAATCGTTTCGCGATTTTATCAGAACAAGGCAATGAAGACCCAACTACAACAAGGTCCAGTAAACCTCCACCGATATATTTAAGAGAGCAGAACTCTAGTTTTTTGGTAAAAAGCCTTATCTCCTTAATTGGAGAAAATGAGTTCTATGTAACTCCAATTAAGCGCGGAAATATTAACGAAACAAAAATCCAGGTAGTGCAAGAAAGTAATTACCGAAAAATAGTTTCTGACCTTGAGTCAAAAAACAAAAATTTTTATACGTACCAATTAAAGAGTGCTAAAGGTCTAACCGTCGTAATAAAAGGTGTAGACTCTAGTGTGGATCCAGAAGAGGTTAAGTCTGGCCTTGAAAATAATGGCTTCAAAGTTAAAAATGTTTCTAACATCAAAAATAGGGATAAAATTCCCCAACCTATTTTTAGAGTCGAGCTACAGCCAGGTGACTTGAAAATTAAAAAAAAAGAATCGCACCCAATCTATAATCTACAGTACTTGTTACACAGAAGAGTTACAGTTGAGATGCCACATAAAAAAAATGGACCTATCCAATGCATGAACTGTCAAGAATTTGGCCATACCAAAACTTATTGCAAGTTGCCTACCGTTTGCGTTGTATGTGGTGAGTTGCACAGTACCGCTAACTGTGACAAAATAAAAGGTGATACCAAGGCAAAAAAATGCGGCAATTGCAGTGGAAACCACACTGCTAACTATAGAGGCTGCCCTCTTTACTCTTTTTTAAAAAATTCGTCGAACAGAAAAACAAATGCTACTCCCGATCAGCCCAACACCCCTTTAAACTACCCTCAGTTACCTCAACCGTCGACTAGCCATAATCAATACTCAAATGTTTTAAAGTCTAACACGACTCTTACTCAACAAAAACCTAATAGTCAATTTTCATACGCTAATATTTTAAAGAGTAACCAGACTCCGTCGCAAAAAACTGTACCAGCTAATGAAGAATCAGGGCATAATTTTAGTCGTATTTAAGCCTCGATAGAGATCCTAATACAAACAGTAAATACATTTACTCTCAACAGGATGCAGGAAATGTTGAAAATGCAGTCTACCTTGTTGCAGGCTGTATTGAAAAAACCATGAACTTAAGAATCTGTTTTTGGAACGCAAACGGCATTTGCCAACATAAAAATGAAATAGAATATTTTCTTCTGGATAAACAAATCGACGTTATGCTTATCTCAGAAACTCATTTAACGTCTCGAAGCTATTTTAAAATTAGTGGATATAATTTCCACGATACTAAGGATCCTCGAGGTAGAGCTTGTGGTGGCTCTGGAATCCTAATAAAAACTCGAATAAAACACTACCTCCTAAATGACCTTCGTGAAGAATATCTTCAAGCAACAAATATCTGTATTGAAAATTTTTATCAAAAGCTTGTGATATCATCTGTTTATTCTCCTCCCAGGTTTTCAATTTCAGAGAGTCAATATACCGCATTTTATACAACACTGGGGTCCCGTTTTCTAGCAGCTGGCGACTTCAATGCTAAACACACTTTTTGGGGTTCACGTTTAATCAGTCCTAAGGGTCGTGTTTTGTTTGACACAATTTCAAAAATGGGTTTGAATGTAGTTTCAAGTGGTCAGCCAACATATTGGCCAACGGATCGACAAAAAATTCCTGATGTTATCGACTTTGGAATCTCGAAAGGTGTGCCCAGCGATATGATGGAAGTAGAAACATCTTTGGATTTGTCTTCAGATCATTCGCCTACTATTATCACTATTTACTCACACACAACCGCAAGACCAACATGTGATTTACCGCTGACATCTGCACGTATTAACTGGCTGAAATACAAAAAATATTTGAGTGCTCATTGCACGGAAAATATGCCATTGAGAACACCTACTGACATAGAAAATTCTATTAGGTTGTTTGAAGCACATGTTAATCAAGCTGCTCTTAATGCTTCTTCAAATTAACCAAATCAACAAGTAAGATTCAACAACATTTCTTCTGTAGATATAGAAAGGCTATTGACCGAAAAACGGAGAGCTCGACGAGAATGGCAACGATACAGATCGCCTCAGCTAAAATTAAGGCTTAAGGAGTGTACCAAGCAGCTTAGAAAAGTTTTGCAAACACAAAAAACAGCTTCGCTGCAAAAATTTCTGCAAGAACTCGATGCAACACCATCAACAGATTATTCGCTGTGGCGTGCAGCCAGAGGACTTAAAAGGCCGGTGATATGTAAACCTCCATTACGAGCTTCAAATGGTGACTGGGCAAGAACTGATGCTGAAAAAGGTGCTCTTTTTGTTAAACACTTAGAAAAAGTATTTACTCCAAATATTTCTGCTGATATTATTGAACTGCCACCAGTCGTCGCTTTACCAGAAATTCCGCTAAGATTTAATATTGTGGAGATTGAAAAGGCTATTACAAGTCTAAACTCAAAAAAAGCCCCAGGTATTGATAAAATAAGTAACAAAATGCTGCAAGAATTGCCTTTCATTGCAAAACGAGTAATACTATTCATCTTTAATAGTTTTTTACGACTGCAATACTATCCGGCAGAATGGAAGGTTTCGATGATTACTATGATACCAAAGCCCGGTAAGGATCATACAAAGGTTGAATCCTATCGGCCTATTAGTTTATTGTCCAATATGTCGAAACTTTTTGAAAAACTGTACATGAGCAAGCTGACTCCTATAGTAACTAGCAGTGCATGTATTCCAGATCATCAATTCGGTTTTCGCAGCCAGCATAACACTATTGAACAAACTCACAGACTTGTGAATGTCGTTAGAGACACTTTTGAAAAAAAGAAATACTGCTCTGCGCTCTTTATTGATGTCTCACAAGCTTTCGATAAAGTATGGCACGAAGGTCTTGTCCACAAATTAACACAAAATCTACCCGCAAACATCGTCAGGCTCTTAAAAAGCTATCTAGAGGAACGAAAATTTGTAGTTAAGGAAGGCAATTTTACAAGCCCCCCGCAGTCAATTGAAGCCGGAGTCCCTCAAGGCAGTATCTTCGATCCTTTACTTTATTTAATATATGCCTCTGACTTACCGTTAAGCAGTATCATTCACACGTCAACATTTGCTGATGATACGGCTTTTCTAAGCGTTCATGAAAATCCTGTAGAAGCTTCCCGGAATCTACAAGGGTACATCTCAAAATTGGAAACATGGCTAAAACAATGGCGGATAAAAGTGAATGAGCAGAAATGTGTACACGTTACTTTTACTTTACGCAGGGAAACATGCCCGCCTATACAAATCAACACCGAGACTATACCGCAACACACTGTAGTAAAATATCTAGGCGTTAATCTTGATCGGCGTTTAACATGGAAATCGCATATAGACGCAAAGTTGACACAAATGAAATTAAAAGCAGCCCAAATGAATTGGCTTATTGGAAGAAATTCTATATTAAGTCTTGACTGTAAACTTTTGTTATACAACGCGATCCTGAAACCAATATGGGCCTATGGAATCCAGTTATGGGGCACTGCCTCAGCATCAAATGTAGAAAAAATTCAAAGGCGACAAAACAAAATTCTACGTACAATTACTGCAGCCCCCTGGTATATCCGAAATCAGCGAATTCACAAAGATCTCGATGTTCCGTTGGTGAAGACAGTATTTTCAAATCACGCAAAAAAATATATTGAAAAACTAGTATTGCACCCAAATCCACTTGCGCGCAACATTCTAAATTATAGAGGCCACACCCGGTTGAGAAGTAGGGATACTCTTTATCTCAGCCGTACACGAGAGATGTAAAACATCAAAAATCAACAGTTGGAATTAAAAATTTTGTTTAGCACTGGCTAAACATATATTAATGTATTTTTAGATTTAAGATTTGAAAAACTTATTGATGTTTCAATATACAATTGAAGATTCAATAAATAATAAAACTACCACAAAAAAAAAAAAAAAAATGAATGTGTTTACTTTTCTACACCTTGTATACAATTAGACAACCGCTAGTTGCCATTAAAAGTATTTATAAGGCAAAAAATGAAAAGTAAATCTCTCCTTTACAAAATTTTACATTTGTTTGAGCATGTACTACATGTAGTATTTGTTGCGGGAATTTGTGATCTATATACATATGTCAAGATATGTATGTATGTATGTATATACGTATACGTCAATGTACAAAATAATTGTAATTGTATGATGATTTAAGGAGGGGCGATGATAATTATTGGAGTGACCAAGTCCTGCCCGAGTCCCAGTCAAAAACATGCGTGTCCTAACCGTTTATTTATTTAGTAATGTTAGTATTTTTTTGTGTGTATTTGCTAGTTAGTCTCGTTAGTAATGGATGACCTGAAAAGAGATAATATGTCTGTAATGAAATAAAAATATCATGGTAAAATATATACTGGAACGATAACTATCCTTACCAATAGCCTTGTAATTTTTTCTAGCCAAAATGAAGTCCTGCAAAATAAGAAATATATAAAGTTAATTAGCAAATTATAATTACCATATGCCTTCTTGCGAGAAAATGTCTGCACAAATTAGGTCTGTTTATGTATAGTTACAAGTGTCAAACACGATAGGGTTGACATGTGTTCAGTTGCGTATTAGCTGTGTGTAGTAGCAATAAAGTTGTTGTTGGCTACGCAAGGTTTTTCTTTTGTTTGTAAACATGTCTGATGCAAATTCCACCGGTATTTTTCGGTAGATTCAAATTTATGAATGGAACGAAAATATTGGTAGAAATTTTAAATAGCTGGTAATCGGGTATGAACACAGAACAAATAACTCTGAAAATAACGGGGACCGAAATTCCTGAGGAGAAATAAATGGAATGAAAAAAAAAACAATAACAAGTATACAAATACAGAAATTACTGGAATGACTAAATAAAAATTAAGAATCTATAAGGAATTCGGTATTCCGCAAAACAAATAGTTATGGTAGATTATGCATTTTTTTGTTTGAGGAAGGTGAAATAAGACCGATGAGAAGTTTCAACGGGCATTCGAGAGTCGGAGATCAAAAAGTAAAGTTTGAAATCAAAATCCGCTTTTAAAATAATAAAGCAGTAGAAAAAAAAAATAAATATTTACGGGAATCATCTCTTTAATTAAAAAAAAAATAAAATAAAGATTCAAGGAAACAGTTTTTTTGGGTGTACCTTGAAGAGAAAAGTGGCCCAAAAAAGGTTTACAAAAGTATAAACCGTGGGAACGGAAAGAAATCCGATAAAGGTGAAATACACCCACAGCAAGAAAATAGCCTGGTCGGAATTCGAAAGATCTGTAATCTGTCCTGAGGAAAAAGGACTAGGTATCTAATGCCCCGATGAAGACCGTAGTTGTTGGGTGAGAACGAAAAGAAAAAGAATGATGAACTGCAGGTACCAAGGTTAAATATACCAATCAAAATATAAAAAATATATAGTACAAATATTAAAATATAAAAACAATATAGAAAAAAAAATATGTTTAGAAATTAAATTTTATAAAAACCAGTAAATATTTGAATTGAGATTAAATAAGTTTAAAGAAAGAAATTTTTTTTTATTGAAAGAATTGAGAAAAATAATTATGGTAGTTTAAGTTATCGTGTGTTAAAGTGAAAATTGATGTGTGATATTGTGAGTGTTATGTGTTGAAATTCGTCCTTCATAGAAAAAACAATTTATATTGTAGGTCACAAACTAGCCGCGCAAGAGTTGTGATTAGCAATAGGTGAAAAAAGATAAAAAGGGAAAGTTTTAATTTCACTTTAATTTTAATCTCAGGGAGCTCCTTTAGGTAAGAGAAGTCCTTAATAATATTCGGTCGCTCGTTACTTAGAGAGAGAAAACAAAAAAAAAAAAAATTAATAGTTTGAGACCTAGAAAAAGAAAGGAAAGAAGAAGAATAGAAAATTAAAAATTATAGAAATTATAAAAAAAGTAGACAGTGGAGGATGTGTTTCTTTTTTATTTATGTTACAAATATTGTTATTTAACAGCCTAACCCACGATGTCGATCGATATCGCTCGCTTGCTTTTTCAACGACAAACAGCTGTTTTGCGCCCCACTAAAAGTTTTCAGCACGACAAGTCGATCGACAATGAAAGCGAGCGATAACGTAAACATTTTCATACAAATTTCCGACCCACTAAGAAATATTATGCGACAACAACTGTCAAAATCAGTCACGAAAGTTTTGTTGTCGACAGAGAAATTAATTTGACAAAATAATTTAAAAAATGTTATTTTATATGAATGTATGTACAATGTAATAATTTTAAAAATTTTCATGATGGGAAATTAGTAGGTATTTACATAAATATGTACATACATACATACGAGTACATATATTAATAAATATATTGTTGTACAGATAATAATTATTCATTAGCATTTAACAGGCAAAACCGAAGCCGCTGCAGGGTCTTGTTGAATTTGTGAAATTAACAAAATACCAAAAATTATTTTGATATAAATATTTTTCACAAAATTCATTTATTGAAAGCATATGTTTTGTGTTTAAATTTGTAGCAAGGCATATCCAAAAGGTGAGCTTACTAGCACACCTACCTTAATTCGCTTTATATTAAACTAACTTTATATTCATGCCAACTGATACAGTTTTAAAGCATACACAAATAATTGTTACAGCTTGGAAATCAATCGCAAGAAAATGTTAAATTTATTTGCGTTTTTTGGTGAAAAGCGAGTACTTTATGCCAACAATATACATGTTGTTTTTGGATTGTTGTACTTGTAATGGAACTGTGCATACCTGGTCGTTGTGCCACGTTCAAATGGCCATATTTATGGCTCAATTTACATGGAATATTTGATGTGGCAATATAGTCATTTGACAATGATTACGTTAAAACGTAAAGCCAGACAACCGACAAGTCGATAGTTAGTGGGTCGCTTATGCGAACGATAATGAGTGAGTTGCTGTCGCTCTATCGACTTGTCGGTCGATATCGTGGGTTTGGCTGTAAGTATTTTATTGTATGTTAGTATATGTAAGTCAGTATCAGTTTAAGCTAGAAAAAAAAAATATATATTATAAATAAAGCATCTGTTAGTAAAATTAAGGAAAATGAATAAGTCGGAATAAATTATTTAATGTGGGATTGGTAAGTCAGAAGAGGTGAAGCGGGACAGAAATAGGGGTTTGCAAAAAAAAATATCAGAGGAAGTAAAGATAATTTGTAGCCACGGTAGGGAACGGGTGATTGGAGAGGAAAATCTAACTCCCTATTACTGAAGTTCAACATCTTTGTAGTAAAAATGATTTTTTTTTATGTTGATAAATAAATTTTTTTATTTGTAGCGAATTCGGTAAGCTGAAGGGTTGAGAAACCACGCAACTGAGGAAACTAGCAGGGCCGGTGACAGCCTTACCGTAAAACGGTTTCGTAACAGATAAAATGGCGCCAATCAAAAAAAGTAGAGGAAGAGTAGTGTAGTGAGATCGAAACACTAAGCAATAAAATATTAAATTATGCAATAGACCAAAACAAACTTACGGGAGTAATATAGAATTGTAGAAATATTTTTGCAGCCGTTTTTGGGTAGTTGTTCCAAAGAGTCTGTAGTGCGAGAAAATTTTTAATAATGTTATTGAACTTTAGTAAGGTTGAGAATAGTACAGATGAAAAAAGAGGAAAATCCTTAGAGACAAAAAGAAAGTTACTCTAAATGCGGAACTCTTTTTTTATTGCAGGTGTAAGAATAAAAGTAGATTCAGTTTGAAGCGGAGTTTATGGAGCAGTGGTGAAGGGATTCGACAGCAGCTCAAGCGTAAGCTTTGAGGTCCGTTGTGCCGATAAACTTCACATACTGGCCTACTGCATTTATAGAAGTAGATAATGCAGTAGCATAAACGAAGCTGTTGGAATTGTGAAAACAATACTCCCTAGTTGTAAGTTGATTAACGTGAACATCAGAATAGCTCTTGTATAGAGAATCAAATGATAAACTGTCGTACCACCGCTGACGAAAATAATCCCACAAAATGTTTTTATGTTGAAGAGACAAAGTAGTGCAAATTATAGACTAGAGTAAACACAAATTAAATCGTATTAGTTATTTCTTCTTGGATAAGAATAGTTATTATATTACGTATTTATTATAAAGATTTTTTATTATTTATTTATAAATTATTAAAGTATTGATCATTTTGCTTATTTATAATAGTTAACTTTTTTTTTTTTTTCATTTATTTATTAACAGCATAATCCTTTTATTTTTTTTGGTAATTAGGTTTAATTTACTTATATATGCTACTATTTTATTTTTAGATATTTATTGATTTGGTCAGTGATTTTACATTTTTTTTATTAATTAATTTAATTGGTAATTGGGTTTTTGACAAAATATTCATTTCAATTATATCCCGAATTATATTTGTTCTCGTTCAAGCCAGCTCTCATTTCGCAAATAGTTTTGTTGATCGCGTAAGATAGTACATCTTAAACGGTAGATTGTTCAGGAAACAAGTAATGAATAGGAAGACAAAGTCTCGAGAAAACAGCAGAAAACGTAAAGTAAAATCTGAGATATTAAATAGAACGGGAGAGGAACCAGCAAAACAACTTAAATACGAAATAGCAAAGAAATCAGAACAGGCACAGGCAAAAGAGCGTAAAAAGATAACGCAAGGAAAAAACATGGCAACACCAAAGGTTCAAGATTTGTCAGGATCAATCATTACCATAGCACAACAACTAGGTACCGCACAAGCTTCTGCGAGAAATGTCAGTCAGCCTCAGGCGAATAGTGCTTCAAATAGTGCAACAAATCAGGTAGAACTTTGTGAAGGAGCGTCCGGAGGCGGAAATTATCAGAGAACATTAGAAGAAAACGTAAAGAAAATAGTTCAAGCAGAAACAACTGAATTAAAAAAATCCGTAGAGGAGTTAAAGAAAATAATTAGTGAGTTGTCAAGACCAGCATCTAGATTTCAGGAATCAGTAGCTTCGCAACCAACGATGTCGACCACAGGAAATAATACCAACCCTGTTAATTCAACCAGGACCCAATTTATCTCTGGTAATAATAATATTAAGAACGGCGACACGTTCCAAAATAGCATTTATCCACGGCTAGCGAATAATATCCCAAATATGTGGCCGGTAGTAGGGCATGATCTAAACAACAGACTTTCTGTGGGATTGGGTGATTCAAGGACTGAGAGTAGAACTAACCAAAGAAGTCATCCGACATTAGACATTATGCCGGCAAGCACAGATAAGTTTAATATATGCATAGATAAATGGGGAATCGTTTTTAGTGGCAACAATAGTCAAAAGAGTGTAGAAGATTTTATATTTAGAATCGAGCATCTACAGGCTCATTATAATATAAATTCTAATTTTGAAATAATGAGAGATTTGGTTGAGCGCAAACAATTGCCAAGTGAGTCATTAGATGCATTTTTCCACATAATGTGTAAGCTACGTTCCAGATTACTTCAGCCTGTAACAAAATTTGATATGATCAAAATTCTAAAAAGGAATGTAAGAGATAACATTGCCCGCATTGAGAACAGAATGCATTGAAGCTGAGCGTAATTTTATAAGAAGAGACATACGAAACAACATGCCGCCACAGCGCAATATGAAATCGGTAAATTAAGTGCAGTTTGATACAGTGGACGAAAGCGAAATTGAAATTGAAGAAATAGCAGCTATTAAGAATGCACCATGTAAGCAACAACTTATATGCTGGAATAATTGCAAAGTGCAAGGCCATGGTTTTCGTGACTGTAATGCATTGGAACGAAATCTTTTCTGCTACAAATGTGGTAAACAAAATGTGATAGCACCAAAATGTCCAGATTGTCAACGGGAAAACCGCATGAGGGACGTGGCTGCGAGTGGAGGCCTGCGTCCGTCAAAAAACCACACCACAGAAAAATTATAAGCGCAAGCACTGAAAATAAAGAAATGAAAAAATTCAATTATGAAAAAAAAAAATCTTAATGCATTAGAAAACTTACCACAAATGAGACACTATATGCCGCCTGAGTTAAGACAACAATATTATAAACAATTTCGTGCCCAAATATTTAATAGCGAAAGCTATATCGAAAAGAATTAGGAAAATTAGGGAATTATGTAAGATAAAACGCCAAAAAAATAAGCAAGTGATAGAATCCGTGAATAAAGTAAGTCAAGGCAATCATGATAGCAGAGTTTACGCCGAAATAGAATTAGAGGGCAAATACATAACAGGACTATTAGATAGCGGAGCTTCGGTCAGCATCCTAGGTAACGAATGTAGGGAACTAGTCGAAGAATTAAATTTGAAAATAATACCAATATTCTCAAACGTGAAGACTGCCAGTGGTCAACACCATAGAATATTAGGTAAAGTAAATGCGCCCATTGTGTACAAAGGGCAAAAGAACAACCTCCTTTTGTATCTTTGTCCTGACCTGGAACAATCACTATATTTAGGGATAGATTTTTGGCGAACTTTTAAATTAGCTCCAGATGTTATATCAGCAGAAGCATTAAATTTCGAGAAAATAGTAGATGATTTCGTTAATGATAAATCCGATAGTAAATTAGAGCCACACGAGTTAAATACCTTGCAAAAACAGAGATTAGATAGTATTATAAAAAAATTTGATTCATTTGAAGATAAGGGTTTGGGTAAAACACCCTTAGAAAAACATACCATTAAATTAATAGAAGGTGCAGAACCAATTAAAGACAGGCATTATCCAATATCACCCGCAGTCCAAGAGATTACCTATAAGGAAATTGACAACATGTTACAGTTGAAGGTGATAGAAGTTAGTGAGAGTCCGTGGAACAACAGGACAACTGTGGTCAGAAAACCAGGGAAGAATAGGTTTTATTAGGATGCGAGAAAATTGAACAAATTAACAGTTAA
This sequence comes from Lypha dubia, assembly GCA_947311025.1. Classification (NCBI taxonomy): domain Eukaryota; kingdom Metazoa; phylum Arthropoda; class Insecta; order Diptera; family Tachinidae; genus Lypha; species Lypha dubia. Next base: position 76,283,585 of record OX371260.1, read on the forward strand.
AGACGCGTACCCGCTCCCAAGTGAAAGTAGACCGTATACGGCATTCACAGTCGCCGGCAGACCCTTGTATCAATTCCGGGTCATGCCATTCGGCCTCTGTAACGCAGCACAAGGTTTATGCCGACTAATGGACAAAGTGATCCCACAGCGTTTAAAACACAACGTATTTGCTTACCTGGATGATCTACTGATTATTTCTAATGATTTTGAAAAACATTTAAACTTATTGCAAGAAGTGGCCGAGTGCTTGAGTAAAGCAAACCTAACAATAGGATTATGTAAGTCCAAATTTTGTTTCCAGCGTCTAAAATACCTAGGTTTCATAGTGGGTGGAGACATGTTGAAAACTGACCCAGATAAAGTCAAGGCTATACGGGAAATACCTGTGCCAAAAAGTGTGCGAGAAGTACGAAGTTTCTTAGGTACTGCCGGATGGTATCGCCGATTTATAAAAAATTTTTCAGTGATATCTGCGCCACTAACAGACTTATTAAAAAAATCGAAAAAATTCGAGATAACAGCAGAAGCGCGAGCGTCCTTTGAGGAGTTGAAAATAACATTGACCTCAGCACCCGTACTGCGACACGCCGATTTTTCAAGAAGGTTCTATATACAATGTGACGCGAATTGGGCGGTGTTGTACCAGGTAAACTGTGACAACGAAGAACACCGCATAGCATTCTACTCACAAAAATTAAATACATGTCAGCGAAACTATACCGTAACGGAAAAAGAATGTTTGGCTGCAGTAATGGCTATGAGAAAGCTTAGACAGTATGTGGAGATGATGGAGTTTACGATTGTGAGAGATCACGCTAGCCTCAAATGGCTAATGTCACTTAAAGATTTGACAGGCCGATTGGCGAGATGGTCCTTACAATTGCAAGCTTATGACTTCGAAGTAGAACACAGAAAAGGATCCGAAAATGCAGTAGCCGATATGCTGTCCAGATTACCAAATGTGGACGAAATAGATATAACCGATCTATTAGGTTTTGAAACGACGGAATTTGAGAGCGATGAGTATTTAAAATTAGTGAAAGAAGTTAAAGATAATACCGTGGCGCTACCCGATTTAAAAATCGAGGATAAACTTATATACAAAAAAATCTTTGTAGAACCCTTAAGTGATGAGAACCCGTGGAAACTACGGATTCCGGCATCAATAGTACAACCATTGATAGAAACCGCGCATACAACACCAACATCAGCTCATGGAAGTATAACAAAAACACTAGAAAGACTTAAAAGGTTTTTCTACTGGCCAAAAATGACAATACACGTTAAGAATTTTGTTAATTCATGCCAAGCCTGTAAAGAGACAAAGCCCTGCAATACCAACCTTCGACCTGAAATAGGGAAACAAGTTGAAACAGAAAGGCCCTTCCAGAAACTTTATATAGATTTCATGGGGAAGTATCCGCGGTCTAAGAAAGGAAATTGTTACATATTTATAGTAGTAGACCATTTCACGAAATTTATGTTTTTGAAAGCGATGAAAGAGGCAACTACAAATAATGTTATTGAATTTTTAGTGCGTGAAATATTTCACAAATTTGGAGTACCAGAGGTAATACATAGTGACAATGGGAGTCAGTTCATTGCAAAAAGTTTCGAAAATTTAATAAAAACGTATAAAAAACAAAACATAAAAACCGCCGTTTATTCACCCCAAAGTAACGCAAGCGAACGAGTTAACCAATCCATATTGTCAGCAATTAGAGCATATTTAGATAACGTAGGGTACAAAGCATTGTGATATTTAATAACATCTGTGTTATAGGAGTAGTTCGTGTTGTGATGTCCAGTTTTATTTAGTAGTTAAGGTTATATCCCGAACCGTCAAGAATTGGCTAAAAGAAAAATAGAACGGTACACAAAGTACAGACGATCAAATTAAAAAGAAACAGTCGAATACTTCCCGTAATAATTCCTGATTCTGAAATAGATGAAAGACGCCTCAAAAAACTTTCTATGGAAAGTTTTGTTGAGATGCGAACCATAAAAAGGGGGAATCGTGAAGTCCTTGAAGGAAAGTATAATGGTGTGTCCATGATAAATGCAATTACCCTGAAAAAAGTTTAAAATTAAATATTGGAGATCAGAAAAGTAAATTTATAATAACAATAATAGTAAGATTAGTAAAAGAAAATTGTATCGCAATGAAAAAATATATATTTACTTAAATATATACCAAAATCCAAGAGAAGTATAACAGTCGCTTGAGTAAATCTTGAGCATTCGAATTAATTTGCGCGTGAAGTGCTACGTCTGTCCAATGGGCAGTCACAAGAAATAAACAGGGTAGGAGCAAATATGGGATTCCACTATTTATTTCCATGATAGGAAAAGTGTTAGTAAGCGATTTTCGTGTCCCTTTCAAATGGTAATCGTACTTTGGATGAGATGAAAGTAATCTAAACGGAAAGAACAGAAAACTAATTAATTTGTGGATATCTGTATTTCACCCAAAAGGGGTATTTCTTAAACCCAGCTTAATCTCAGGGTGTGGGAGTTCCCCGCGTTGTAAAGAGTATATATGTATCAGACCCGCACACCGTTCCCTCTGACTGAAGCCAGTGAACATGGAGTTTTGTTGCGGGGTACTGTCAAGATATGAATGTATGTATATACGTGTACGTCACTGGGCATCTTGCATTATGGAGGCACATTCTCCAGCCCATGCAATGTGCAAAATAATTGTAATTGTATGATGATTTAAGGAGGGGCGATGATAATTATTGGAGTGACAAAGTCCTGCCCGAGTCCCTAACCGTTTATTTATATAGTAATGTTAGTATTTTTTTGTGTGTGTATTTGCTAGTTAGTCTCGTTAGTAATGGATGACCTGAAAAGAGATAATATGTAATGAAATAAAAATATCATGGTAAAATATATACTGGAACGATAACTATCCTTACCAATAGCCTTGTAATTTTTTTTGGCCAAAATGAAGTCCTGCAAAATAAGAAATATATAAAGTTAATTAGCAAATTATAATTACCATATGCCTTCTTGCGAGAAAATGTCTGCACAAATTAGGTCTGTTTATGTATAGTTACAAGTGTCAAACACGATAGGGTTGACATGTGTTCAGTTTCGTATTAGCTGTGTGTAGTAGCAATAAAGTTGTTGTTGGCTACGCAAGGTTTTTCTTTTGTTTGTAAACATGTCTGATGCAAATTCCACCGGTATTTTTCGATTCAAATTTATGAATGGAACGAAAATATTGGTAGAAATTTTAAATAGCTGGTAATCGGGTATGAACACAGAACAAATAACTCTGAAAATAACGGGGACCGAAATTCCTGAGGAGAAATAAATGGAATGAAAAAAAAACAATAACAAGTATACAAATACAGAAATTACTGGAATGACTAAATAAAAATTAAGAATTTAGAAGGAATTCGGTATTCCGCAAAACAAATAGTTACGGTAGATTATGCATTTTTTTTGTTTGAGGAAGGTGAAATGAGACCGATGAGAAGTTTCAACGGGCATTCGAGAGTCGGAGATCAAAAAGTAAAGTTTGAAATCAAGATCCGCTTTTAAAATAATAAAGCAGTAGAAAAAAAATAAATATTTACGGGAATCATCTCTTTAATTAAAAAAAAATAAAATAAAGATTCAAGGAAACAGTTTTTTTGGGTGTACCTTGAAGAGAAAAGTGGCCCAAAAAAGGTTTACAAAAGTATAAACCGTGGGAACGGAAAGAAATCCGATAAAGGTGAAATACACCCACAGCAAGAAAATAGCCTGGTCGGAATTCGAAAGATCTGTAATCTGTCCTGAGGAAAAAGGACTAGGTATCTAATGCCCCGATGAAGACCGTAGTTGTTGGGTGAAAACGAAAAGAAAAAGAATGATGAACTGCAGGTACCAAGGTTAAATATACCAATCAAAATATAGTACAAATATTAAAATATAAAAACAATATAGAAAAAAAATATGTATAGAAATTAAATTTTATAAAAACCAGTAAATATTTGAATTGAGATTAAATAAGTTTAAAGAAAGAAATTTTTTTTTATTGAAAGAATTGAGAAAAATAATTATGGTAGTTTCAGTTATCGTGTGTTAAAGTGAAAATTGATGTGTGATATTGTGAGTGTTATGTGTTGAAATTCGTCCTTCATAGAAAAAAAAAATTATATTGTAGGTCACAAGGAATCGTAATTAGCAATAGGTGAAAAAAGATAAAAAGGGAAAAATTTTAATTTCACTTTAATTTTAAAATCAGGGAGCTCCTTTAGGTAAGGGAAGTCCTTAATAATATTCGGTCGCTCGTTACTTAGAGAGAGAACACAAAAAAAAAATTAATGTTGTAGGAATTATTTTGCCAATGATGCAATTTTGTTGTTAATGATATTTTTCTTCTTTAAGCTAATAAGGCCTAACGTAGTTAATGTTAATAAAACAGCTTTATTTCATTTTTTACCCAACGTTTCGTCAATTGTTTGCACAGCACAGCACCAACTGTGTTTTCACAGTATATTTACATATATTTTTATTTATTAATTTTTCAAAACTTTTCGGCATTCAAAAATGTCAAAAACAACTTTATATTGCAATCCTTTTTAATTGAACATTTGTATTATTACGAAACCCCTGAAGAAGTCAACAAACAATTGACGAAACGTTGGGTAAAAAATGTAATAAAGCTGTTTTATTAACATTAACTACGTTAGGCCTTATTAGCTTAAAGAAGAAAAATATCATTAACAAAAAAAAAAAAATTAATAGTTTGAGACCTAGAAAAAGAAAGGAAAGAAGAAGAATAGAAAATTAAAAATTATAGAAATTATAAAAAAAGTAGACAGTGGAGGATGTGTTTCTTTTTTATTTATGTTACAAATATTGTTATTTAAGTATTTTATTGTATGTTAGTATATGTAAGTCAGTATCAGTTTAAGCTAGAAAAAAAAAATATATATTATAAATAAAGCATCTGTTAGTAAAATTAAGGAAAATGAATAAGTCGGAATAAATTATTTAATGTGGGATTGGTAAGTCAGAAGAGGTGAAGCGGGACAGAAATAGGGGTTTGCAAAAAAAAAATATCAGAGGAAGTAAAGATAATTTGTAGCCACGGTAGGGAACGGGTGATTGGAGAGGAAAATCTAACTCCCTATTACTGAAGTTCAACGTCTTTGTAGTAAAAATGATTTTTTTTTATGTTGATAAATAAATTTTTTTATTTGTAGCGAATTCGGTAAGCTGAAGGGTTGAGAAACCACGCAACTGAGGAAACTAGCAGGGCCGGTGACAGCCTTACCGTAAAACGGTTTCGTAACAGATAAAATGGCGCCAATCAAAAAAAGTAGAGGAAGAGTAGTGTAGTGAGATCGAAACACTAAGCAATAAAATATTAAATTATGCAATAGACCAAAACAAACTTACGGGAGTAATATAGAATTGTAGAAATATTTTTGCAGCCGTTTTTGGGTAGTTGTTCCAAAGAGTCTGTAGTGCGAGAAAATTTTTAATAATGTTATTGAACTTTAGTAAGGTTGAGAATAGTACAGATGAAAAAAGAGGAAAATCCTTAGAGACAAAAAGAAAGTTACTCTAAATGCGGAACTCTTTTTTTATTGCAGGTGTAAGAATAAAAGTAGATTCAGTTTGAAGCGGAGTTTATGGAGCAGTGGTGAAGGGATTCGACAGCAGCTCAAGCGTAAGCTTTGAGGTCCGTTGTGCCGATAAACTTCACATACTGGCCTACTGCATTTATAGAAGTAGATAATGCAGTAGCATAAACGAAGCTGTTGGAATTGTGAAAACAATACTCCCTAGTTGTAAGTTGATTAACGTGAACATCAGAATAGCTCTTGTATAGAGAATCAAATGATAAACTGTCGTACCACCGCTGACGAAAATAATCCCACAAAATGTTTTTATGTTGAAGAGACAAAGTAGTGCAAATTATAGACTAGAGTAAACACAAATTAAATCGTATTAGTTATTTCTTCTTGGATAAGAATAGTTATTATATTACGTATTTATTATAAAGATTTTTTACTATTTATTTATAAATTATTAAAGTATTGATCATTTTGCTTATTTATAATAGTTAACTTTTTTTTTTTTCATTTATTTATTAACAGCATAGTCCTTTTATTTTTTTGGTAATTAGGTTTAATTTACTTATATATGCTACTATTTTATTTTTAGATATTTATTGATTTGGTCAGTGATTTTACATTTTTTTTATTAATTTATTTAATTGGTAATTGGGTTTTTGACAAAATATTCATTTCAATTATATCCCGAATTATATTTGTTCTCGTTCAAGCCAGCTCTCATTTCGCAAATAGTTTTGTTGATCGCGTAAGATAGTACATCTTAAACAGTAGATTGTTCAGGAAATAAGTAATGAATAGGGAGACAAAGTCTCGAGAAAACAGCAGAAAACGTAAAGTAAAATCTGAGATATTAAATAGAACGGGAGAGGCCCCAGCAAAACAACTTAAATACGAAATAGCAAAGAAATCAGAACAGGCACAGGCAAAAGAGCGTAAAAAGATAACGCAAGGAAAAAACATGGCAACACCAAAGGTTCAAGATTTGTCAGGATCAATCATTACCATAGCACAACAACTAGGTACCGCACAAGCTTCTGCGAGAAATGTCAGTCAGCCTCAGGCGAATAGTGCTTCAAATAGTGCAACAAATCAGGTAGAACTTTGTGAAGGAGCGTCCGGAGGCGGAAATTATCAGAGAACATTAGAAGAAAACGTAAAGAAAATAGTTCAAGCAGAAACAACTGAATTAAAAAAATCCGTAGAGGAGTTAAAGAAAATAATTAGTGAGTTGTCAAGACCAGCATCTAGATTTCAGGAATCAGTAGCTTCGCAACCAACGATGTCGACCACAGGAAATAATACCAACCCTGTTAATTCAACCAGGACCCAATTTATCTCTGGTAATAATAATAGTGAGAACGGCGACACGTTCCAAAATAGCATTTATCCACGGCTAGCGAATAATATCCCAAATATGTGGCCGGTAGTAGGGCATGATCTAAACAACAGACTTTCTGTGGGATTGGGTGATTCAAGGACTGAGAGTAGAACTAACCAAAGAAGTCATCCGACATTAGACATTACGCCGGCAAGCACAGATAAGTTTAATATACGCATAGATAAATGGGGAATCGTTTTTAGTGGCAACAATAGTCAAAAGAGTGTAGAAGATTTTATATTTAGAATCGAGCACCTACAGGCTGATTATAATATAAATTCTAATTTTGAAATAATGAGAGATTTGGTTGAGCGCAAACAATTGCCAAGTGAGTCATTAGATGCATTTTTCCACATAATGTGTAAGCTACGTTCCAGATTACTTCAGCCTGTAACAAAATTTGATATGATCAAAATTCTAAAAAGGAATGTAAGAGATAACATTGCCCGCATTGAGAACAGAATGCATTGAAGCTGAGCGTAATTTTATAAGAAGAGACATACGAAACAACATGCCGCCACAGCGCAATATGAAATCGGTAAATGATACAGTGGACGAAAGCGAAATTGAAATTGAAGAAATAGCAGCTATTAAGAATGCACCATGTAAGCAACAACTTATATGCTGGAATAATTGCAAAGTGCAAGGCCATGGTTTTCGTGACTGTAATGCATTAGAACGAAATCTTTTCTGCTACAAATGTGGTAAACAAAATGTGATAGCACCAAAATGTCCAGATTGTCAACGGGAAAACCGCATGAGGGACGTGGCCGCGAGTGGAGGCCTGCGTCCGTCAAAAAACCACACCACAGAAAAATTATAAGCGCAAGCACTGAAAATAAAGAAATGAAAAAATTCAATTATGAAAAAAAAAAATCTTAATGCATTAGAAAACTTACCACAAATGAGACACTATATGCCGCCTGAGTTAAGACAACAATATTATAAACAATTTCGTGCCCAAATATTTAATAGCGAAATACAAAGAAAGCCAATATCGAAAAGAATTAGGAAAATTAGGGAATTATGTAAGATAAAACGCCAAAAAAATAAGCAAGTGATAGAATCCGTGAATAAAGTAAGTCAAGGCAATCATGATAGCAGAGTTTACGCCGAAATAGAATTAGAGGGCAAATACATAACAGGACTATGAGATAGCGGAGCTTCGGTCAGCATCCTAGGTAACGAATGTAGGGAACTAGTCGAAGAATTAAATTTGAAAATAATACCAATATTCTCAAACGTGAAGACTGCCAGTGGTCAACACCATAGAATATTAGGTAAAGTAAATGCGTCCATTGTGTACAAAGGGCAAAAGAACAACCTCCTTTTGTATCTTTGTCCTGACCTGGAACAATCACTATATTTAGGGATAGATTTTTGGCGAACTTTTAAATTAGCTCCAGATGTTATATCAGCAGAAGCATTAAATTTCGAGAAAATAGTAGATGATTTCGTTAATGATAAATCCGATAGTAAATTAGAGCCACACGAGTTAAATACCTTGCAAAAACAGAGATTAGATAGTATTATAAAAAAATTTGATTCATTTGAAGATAAGGGTTTGGGTAAAACACCCTTAGAAAAACATACCATTAAATTAATAGAAGGTGCAGAACCAATTAAAGACAGGCATTATCCAATATCACCCGCAGTCCAAGAGATTACCTATAAGGAAATTGACAACATGTTACAGTTGAAGGTGATAGAAGTTAGTGAGAGTTCGTGGAACAACAGGACAACTGTGGTCAGAAAACCAGGGAAGAATAGGTTTTATTAGGATGCGAGAAAATTGAACAAATTAACAGTTAAAGACGCGTACCCGCTCCCAAGTGAAAGTAGACCGTATACGGCATTCACAGTCGCCGGCAGACCCTTGTATCAATTCCGGGTCATGCCATTCGGCCTCTGTAACGCAGCACAAGGTTTATGCCGACTAATGGACAAAGTGATCCCACAGCGTTTAAAACACAACGTATTTGCTTACCTGGATGATCTACTGATTATTTCTAATGATTTTGAAAAACATTTAAACTTATTGCAAGAAGTGGCCGAGTGCTTGAGTAAAGCAAACCTAACAATAGGATTATGTAAGTCCAAATTTTGTTTCCAGCGTCTAAAATACCTAGGTTTCATAGTGGGTGGAGGCATGTTGAAAACTGACCCAGATAAAGTCAAGGCTATACGGGAAATACCTGTGCCAAAAAGTGTGCGAGAAGTACGAAGTTTCTTAGGTACTGCCGGATGGTATCGCCGATTTATAAAAAATTTTTCAGTGATATCTGCGCCACTAACAGACTTATTAAAAAAATCGAAAAAATTCGAGATAACAGCAGAAGCGCGAGCGTCCTTTGAGGAGTTGAAAATAACATTGACCTCAGCACCCGTACTGCGACGCGCCGATTTTAGGAGAAGGTTCTATATACAATGTGACGCGAATTGGGGCGGTGTTGTACCAGGTAAACTGTGACAACGAAGAACATCGCATAGTATTCTACCCACAAAAATTAAATACATGTCAGCGAAACTATACCGTAACGGAAAAATAATGTTTGGCTGCAGTAATGGCTATGAGAAAGCTTAGACAGTATGTGGAGATGATGGAGTTTACGATTGTGAGAGATCACGCTAGCCTCAAATGGCTAATGTCACTCAAAGATTTGACAGGCCGATTGGCGAGATGGTCCTTACAATTGCAAGCTTATGACTTCGAAGTAGAACACAGAAAAGGATCCGAAAATGCAGTAGCCGATATGCTGTCCAGATTACCAAATGTGGACGAAATAGATATAACCGATCTATTAGGTTTTGAAACGACGGAATTTGAGAGCGATGAGTATTTAAAATTAGTGAAAGAAGTTAAAGATAATACCGTGGCGCTACCCGATTTAAAAATCGAGGATAACCTTATATACAAAAAAATCATTGTAGAACCCTTAAGTGATGAGAACCCGTGGAAACTATGGATTCCGGCATCAATAGTACAACCATTGATAGAAACCGCGCATACAACACCAACATCAGCTCATGGAAGTATAACAAAAACACTAGAAAGACTTAAAAGGTTTTTCTACTGGCCAAAAATGACAATACACGTTAAGAATTTTGTTAATTCATGCCAAGCCTGTAAAGAGACAAAGCCCTGCAATACCAACCTTCGACCTGAAATAGGGAAACAAGTTGAAACAGAAAGGCCCTTCCAGAAACTTTATATAGATTTCATGGGGAAGTATCCGGGGTCTAAGAAAGGAAATTGTTACATATTTATAGTAGTAGACCATTTCACGAAATTTATGTTTTTGAAAGCGATGAAAGAGGCAACTACAAATAATGTTATTGAATTTTTAGTGCGTGAAATATTTCACAAATTTGGAGTACCAGAGGTAATACATAGCGACAATGGGAGTCAGTTCATTGCAAAAAGTTTCGAAAATTTAATAAAAACGTATAAAAAACAAAACATAAAAACCGCCGTTTATTCACCCCAAAGTAACGCAAGCGAACGAGTTAACCAATCCATATTGTCAGCAATTAGAGCATATTTAGATAACGTAGGGTACAAAGCATTGTGATATTTAATAACATCTGTGTTATAGGAGTAGTTCGTGTTGTGATGTCCAGTTTTATTTAGTAGTTAAGGTTATATCCCGAACCGTCAAGAATTGGCTAAAAGAAAAATAGAACGGTACACAAAGTACAGACGATCAAATTAAAAAGAAACAGTCGAATACTTCCCGTAATAATTCCTGATTCTGAAACAGATGAAAGACCGCCTCAAAAAACTTTCTATGGAAAGTTTTGTTGAGATGCGAACCATAAAAAGGGGGAATCGTGAAGTCCTTGAAGGAAAGTATAATGGTGTGTCCATGATAAATGCAATTACCCTGAAAAAAGTTTAAAATTAAATATTGGAGATCAGAAAAGTAAATTTATAATAACAATAATAGTAAGATTAGTAAAAGAAAATTGTATCGCAATGAAAAAATATATATTTACTTAAATATATACCAAAATCCAAGAGAAGTATAACAGTCGCTTGAGTAAATCTTGAGCATTCGAATTAATTTGCGCGTGAAGTGCTACGTCTGTCCAATGGGCAGTCACAAGAAATAAACAGGGTAGGAGCAAATATGGGATTCCACTATTCATTTCCATGATAGGAAAAGTGTTAGTAAGCGATATTCGTGTCCCTTTCAAATGGTAATCGTACTCTGGATGAGATGAAAGTAATCTAAACGGAAAGAACAGAAAACTAATTAATTTGTGGATATCTCTATTTCACCCAAAAGGGGTATTTCTTAAACCCAGCTTAATCTCAGGGTGTAGGAGTTCCCCGCGTTGTAAAGAGTATATATGTATCAGACCCGCACACCGTTCCCTCTGACTGAAGCCAGTGTTATGTTTAAATTAAAACATTTATTTTTATTATTTATTATTATTTAATTTTATTAACCACGCCAAAATGCCAAAATGTTACAATTTATTTTGTAACTTATTTTTTAGAATTAAAAACACAAGAGACTATTAGGATTTTAGTTATTACTTTTATTTACTTTTTATTTTTATTTCTTAGTCTAATTTAAATATATTAAGCCTTCACAGGGACCCGCTTTTTAGGGCTGGTGTTTGATCAGGGTTTTGTTTGGGAAATATGTTAAGCCTTCACAGGGACCCGCTTTTTAAGGCTGGTGTTTGATCAGGTTGTTGTTATGTGTGTTATGTGTTACGAACTGACTCGACTAGAGCTGACTTGATAGACTCAATAATAGTAGTGGACTGAATGGGCTGAATACCAAATCACCCTCCGCTTTTATACCCACTTTAGTGCTGCTCGATGAACGGTGCTGCTGTCGTTCGCTGCCGCTGGCGTGGATGTCCCCGTGATACTGCTGAGTGTGCGATTATTGCAACTTCAGCATATCCATACCCGTGGGACTTCCAGCCGATTGCGGTTCTCACGATAATGCAATGTCAGCATATATCTGTAGGAAAATTACTGGTAATAACGTCAGTATTGTATGCAGCGTTATTGCAACGTCAGCATATGTCTGTGTATGTATGCAGCGTATGTTTTGCTGCTGTAGGTATTTTTTGTTGGTTGAGGGAAAATAACTCAACGTCAGTATGTTTGTGCAGCGTATGTTCCGCTGTCGCTGATACTTCTGTTGGTTAGGGGAAAATGACTCATAACACCAGTGAACATGGAGTTTTGTTGCGGGGTACTGTCAAGATATGAATGTATGTATATACGTGTACGTCACTGGGCATCTTGCATTATGGAGGCACATTCTCCAGCCCATGCAATGTGCAAAATAATTGTAATTGTATGATGTTTTAAGGAGGGGCGATGATAATTATTGGAGTGACCAAGTCCTGCCCGAGTCCCTAACCGTTTATTTATTTAGTAATATTAGTATTTTTTTTTGTGTGTATTTGCTAGTTAGTCTCGTTAGTAATGGATGACCTGAAAAGAGATAATATGTAATGAAATAAAAATATCATGGTAAAATATATACTGGAACGATAACTATCCTTACCAATAGCCTTGTAATTTCTTTTGGCCAAAATGAAGTCCTGCAAAATAAGAAAAATATAAAGTTAATTAGCAAATTATAATTACCATATGCCTTCTTGCGAGAAAATGTCTGCACAAATTAGGTCTGTTTATGTATAGTTACAAGTGTCAAACACGATAGGGTTGACATGTGTTCAGTTGCGTATTAGCTGTGTGTAGTAGCAATAAAGTTGTTGTTGGCTACGCAAGGTTTTTCTTTTGTTTGTAAACATGTATGATGCAAATTCCACCGGTATTTTTCGGTAGATTCAAATTTATGAATGGAACGAAAATATTGGTAGAAATTTTAAATAGCTGGTAATCGGGTATGAACACAGAACAAATAACTCTGAAAATAACGGGGACCGAAATTCCTGAGGAGAAATAAATGGAATGAAAAAAAAAAACAATAGTAGTTACGGTAGATTATGCATTTTTTTGTTTCAGGAAGGTGAAATGAGACCGATGAGAAGTTTCAACGGGCATTCGAGAGTCGGAGATCAAAAAGTAAAGTTTGAAATCAAGATCCGCTTTTAAAATAATAAAGCAGTAGAAAAAAATAAATATTTACGGGAATCATCTCTTTAACTAAAAAAAAAATAAAATAAAGATTCAAGGAAACATTTTTTTTTGGGTGTACCTTGAAGAGAAAAGTGGCCCAAAAAAGGTTTACAAAAGTATAAACCGTGGGAACGGAAAGAAATCCGATAAAGGTGAAATACATCCACAGCAAGAAAATAGCCTGGTCGGAATTCGAAAGATCTGTAATCTGTCCTGAGGAAAAAGGACTAGGTATCTAATGCCCCGATGAGGAACGTAGTTGTTGGGTGAGGACGAAAAGAAAAAGAATGATGAACTGCAGGTACCAAGGTTAAATATACCAATCAAAATATAAAAAATATATAGTAAAAATATTAAAGTATAAAAACAATATAGAAAAAAAAATATGTATAGAAATTAAATTTTATAAAAACTAGTAAATATTTGAATTGAGATTAAATAAGTTTAAAGAAAGACTTAAGTTTATTGAAAGACTTCAGAAAAATAATTATGGTAGTTTAAGTTATCGTGTGTTAAAGTGAAAATTGATGTGTGATATTGTGAGTGTTATGTGTTGAAATTCGTCCTTCATAGAAAAAACAATTTATATTGTAGGTCACAAACTAGCCGCGCAAGAGTTGTGATTAGCAATAGGTGAAAAAAGATAAAAAGGGAAAGTTTTAATTTACTTTAATTTTAATCTCAGGGAGCTCCTTTAGGTAAGAGAAGTCCTTAATAATATTCGGTCGCTCGTTACTTAGAGAGAGAAAACAAAAAAAAAAAAAAATTAATAGTTTGAGACCTAGAAAAAGAAAGGAAAGAAGAAGAATAGAAAATTAAAAATTATAGAAATTATAAAAAAAATAGACAGTGGAGGATGTGTTTCTTTTTTATTTATGTTACAAATATTGTTATTTAAGTATTTTATTGTATGTACACGTGGTATTATGCCAGGCCGAGGTCCCAGGTGCTTTTAGATCATCCTAACGAAACATGAGGGCACTCGTCTCAAGCAGGCAGCTCATGCTGGTGCTTGGTACGAGTGTGGTCATGAGGGAGAGTCATCTCCCAGCGGCCCCTGAGCAAGACCGGCATTCCATCATGAATGAGTTCTTGCTGAGGGGCTGCTGCACGACGTAGGGTCGACTGTAAATTCACACCCTTAGGTGGTCTTGCGGCAGACCTCGGGTCGTGGGCATGACTCTCCTACACCCTCGTGACGGTGACTAAGACTACCGGACCCGCGGACCAAAACAAATCTACTCCACTTGTAAGTACAAGGTGGCTGGAAGCCGTGCCGAGGTACGCATGGCCAGTAAGTGGTTAAAGAGAACTGGTCCCTAACGGCTCCCCTCCGATGCCAGGGCACGGATCGGTTGTAAAAACTATTTGCCTAATCCATGCACGCCGTCACTGCATGGAGGGTCCAACACCTTACGTGCTTACTCGTGGGAACAAAATTGACAATAAAAATAAACTAAACACAAAAACAAAAACAAACAAACAAAACAATAAACCAGCTGCCCTGTCGCTAGGTAGGGCAAGAGTGCAGCGGAGTGTGTCCAGGGATGGAAGTCCAGGCACCTCCGCGGCTGGTAAAAACCTAGCCACCATTATCAAAACGGGTACGCCGGCTGAGAAATCCTCTGCTGTGCCTCGTGTACCCAAGCAAACATCTGCGGGTGCGCCGGCTGCGGTCAAAGCAGCTGTGCCTAATGCACCAGCAATCAGTGAATCAGAGGGTGCGCCGGCTGTACACGCTCCAGTCGCGCCAACTGCACCCAATACCATCGAAGCGGATACGCCGGTTGTAGCGAAGGCAACTGTGCCTGATGTATCCGCCTCGACAAGTTCACGAGAGAGGAAGTTCTCGTCCCGCAAAGCCATTTCCGAGACTCGGGCCGCTCGACGCTATATCGAGCGGTTGGGCAAAAAAGCGGCGGCGGAACTCACTAGCGCGGAGAAATCCTCGCTAGCTTGGGCTAAGACACATCTGGCTACTGTAGACGGATCTTCTCCTGAGGGCACTGCCAAACCGGCTTCAAGTTTTGGCCCCAAAAGACAAAGATCAGGAGAGGATTCGTCTCAGCAGCAGATGCAGCCACAAAATAAAAAACCAAGACAGGGTGACGGCAAAATCACGAACAGGTCTTACAGCGAGGTTGCAAAAAATCCGCTGATAAGAGCTGTTCTGGATCGCAGCAACAGCGACGGATCAATCGACCATGCTCAATGGGGTTTGATCTGTCAAAAGCTGCTTGACGTCTACCTGCTCAACACCAGCGAGGTCCAAGAAACCTCGCCTCAATTCACGGACGCTGGCTGGGTCCAGGGCCGTGTTAAACTGGTGTCTTGCACGGACGAGAGGTCGGTCACCAAACTTAAGCTAGTGATCGAGTCTCTTGGCGAGGTGTGGCCTGGCGCGAGGTTGGAGCTGGTCCCGGTAAACGAAATTCCTCGTAGACCGAGAGCAGTTGCGACCATTCCGGCAGAGCCGCATGACCCAGAGGCTATCCTAGGCATCTTCCGTCGTGCAAACCCTGACCTACCAACCAGTGATTGGAAGGTGGTCAAGGTTTTTGGCGCGGAAGGTGCACGTAGGAAGGTGATCGTTGTCCTGAATAAGGAGACGTTGCCTCTACTTCGGGACAGACAGGGCCTGGTCTTCTATGGTTTTATGGGAATCAGGCTCAGTGTGTACCGCGGTGATGGCGAACGCGATCCCGACAATGCTAGCGGCCATGTGAAGGAGCTGGCAAAAACAACACCTGACAAGCCAGCCGGTACGGAGGTCATAGGGGACTCCACGGAATCGGTCACTTCAGGATGTTCCCAATCAACAGCCGGTTTGGTTGGGGATCTCCTGGAGGGACTCATTTTTGGAGATGACGAGGACGCACTCCTGAACCCGAGTCAGGGTGATGCCGAGGCAAATGCCGTCTATGACCCCGACACGGACAATGGCGAAAGTGCTACAGGTTAATCTGCAGCACTCTAAGGCAGCATCAGCTGCATTAACCCTCCGCCTTTCAGAAAAAGGGGAGGACATTGTGCTAGTCCAAGAGCCGTGGACCAAAAACGGCAGAATACTTGGACTTAGCACCACTGGCTACAAACTGCTGTATGCAACAAAAACAGGTAACAACGCTAAAAACATTCGATCCTGTATCTTAGCCAAAACAAATCTCAATATCTTCATTCTATCCGATTTTAGTGATGAAGACACTGTAACTGCAGCATGGGAGACAGGAGGATCCACCATATGGATCCTATCCTGCTACATGGCGCATGATCATGCGGACCAACCACCACACAATCTGGTCCACAAAATGGCACACAACGCCAACTTGAAAGGCATACCAATCCTGTTGGGTGCGGACGCTAACGCACATCACCACATCTGGGGTAGCTCAAATACCAACGAAAGGGGTGAGTGTATATTCGACTTCATTATTGATAAAAACTTAGTAGTGCTGAATCAAGGTTCAGAACCAACTTTTGTAGTCTCAAACAGACAAGAAGTACTAGACATTACACTTGCTAGTGCGAGACACGCTCACATAATTAGGAACTGGAGGGTCTCAGCTGACTGCTCCTTTTCTGATCACCGCTATATTGAATTCAATATCAGCTTAAAAACTGGAAGCACCAAGCTTTTCGTTAATAGGCGTAAAACGAACTGGGAGGAACATAAGAATATCCTTACCAACTCAATTGCACATCCTCCAAACATAGAGGAAGTAGCCGATATAGAAATAGCAGTCAATAATCTAACTAATGCTTTTAAGGAAGCAACAAGAATCTCTTGCAAATCTTCCACACAACGCAAAAATAGCAAACCACCTTGGTGGTCTGTCAGCCTAGAAGAGTCTCGCAGGAGCTGCCGCAGACTCTTTAATGGGGCAAAAAGAACAGGTAACTGGGCTCTTTACAAAGCCTCATTGAATAAATTCAAAAATCAGGTTAGAAACGCTAAACGTAAGTCTTGGAAAGATTTCTGCGGAAATGTGGAATCCCTCTCCGACACTAACAGGCTGCGCAAAATTCTGGCCAAACAACCGTCCGTACCTGGATTCATCCAGAAACTAGACGGCAAATGGACTACTAACTCCTTGGAGTCCCTAGAAGCCCTAATGGAAACTCACTTTCCGGGCTGTTCCCCTTTTATGGAGGTACAAAATGCTTCCCCTCCTGCCCGGAGTATGACGAACGTAGCAATAACTACTGACAGACTTCACTGGGCTATTAAAAGCTTCCATCCGTACAAATCACCTGGGCCGGACGGAATCATTCCCGCAGATCTACAACACAATTTAGACCTTGTTACACCCTGGCTGCTCATAATATACAGAGCATGTCTTGACTGGTCCCATATTCCGCAACAATGGACCAAATGCGATGTAATTTTCATCCCAAAAGGGGGAAAAGCATCGCACTCGAAGGCAAAGGACTTTAGACCTATCAGCCTTACATCTTTTCTTTTAAAGACTTTAGAAAGACTGATCGACGTTCATATTAGAACTATAACAATCGACAGTAATCTTTTATCAGCCAATCAACACGCCTACACCAAAGGCAAATCGGTTGAGACGGCGTTACATTCGCTCGTAGGTCACATTGAAGGGTCACTTGAGCATAAGAATTATACTCTAGCGGCCTTCATGGACATTGAGGGCGCCTTTAACAATATCAACTCGGATGCTATTACCCAAGCTCTCACAGAGCTAGGAATAGAGCAGTCACTATGTCAATTCATCAAGAATTTGCTTGAACGCAGAGCCATCACATCTACCATGGGGGAAGCACGTATTACCAGGTACGCCCGCAAGGGCACACCACAAGGTGGTGTCCTATCCCCTCTGCTATGGAATGTGGCATTAAACGTCCTGCTTAGAAAACTGGAGTCCATGTGCGTCAATACTGTTGCATATGCAGATGATGTGGCAGTGACTATCTCGGGCTTCCATCTTGACACAATTAGCTACAGGCTGGAAGATGCACTCAGTGAGGTCTGTAAATGGTGCTCACAGAACGGCCTCAGCGTCAACCCAACCAAAACGGAACTAGTGCTCTTCACTAGAAGATACAAAATTCCCACCTTCACTCTACCCAAAATAAATGGCACCACACTAGCCCTATCGGATAAAGCCAAATTCTTAGGCATTATCCTTGATAATAAATTAACATGGAGAGACAATCTTCATGCTCGTGCAACAAAAGCCGTAGCGGCATTATATGTTTGCAAGAAAGCCATTGGTCCTACCTGGGGCATAAGTCCCAAGGGGATTAATTGGATATTTGAAACGGTCATCAAACCAACTCTTTTCTATGGTGTAACAATCTGGTGGAAAGCACTGGACTTGGCAACAAACCGACAGCGAATTGAGAGAACTCTCCGCTTAATGGCAATCATGATAACTGGTGCCCTTAGAACTACGCCCACAAAGGCCCTTTTTGCTATGCTGGGCTGGCTTCCAGTCGATCTTTTGGCTAGGAAGCTAGCCCTACGCACTGCGGTGCGACTTAGTACAACTGACGCATGGAAATATCGACCATGGGGTCACGCTAGCATTGTAGAGACCATGGGAACTATCCCTGATCTCATCGACT
Source organism: Lypha dubia (assembly GCA_947311025.1). Taxonomy (NCBI): domain Eukaryota; kingdom Metazoa; phylum Arthropoda; class Insecta; order Diptera; family Tachinidae; genus Lypha; species Lypha dubia. The sequence goes on from OX371260.1 coordinate 76,302,249, forward strand.
ATTGCATTCCAAGACCTTCCTTTTATAGAGCATTTAACTACTCTCTATCGGAGGACCTCCCCCCTACACCGCACGGGGCCCTACGAGTGTTCACGGATGGCTCCAAACGGGGCTCCACGGTTGGCGGGGGTGTCTACATTGAAGAATTCGGGATCAGGATTTCCTTCAGACTCCCGGACGAATGTAGTATCTTACAAGCTGAAATATCCGCCATCAAAAAGGCAACAAACTGGCTACGGTACTATAGGATAACAAATAGAGTTATTCATATCATAACCGACAGCAAACCTGCAATAATAGCAATTTCGGGTGTGTACACAACATCCCTCCTTACCCTGGAATGCAGGAAATCACTTAATACAGTGGCTAATTGTTCTAGTGTTACCCTTATTTGGGTACGGGGACACGGAGAAAACACAGGCAACCTCATCGCTGACAATCTGGCCAGGAGAGGTACAGAGTTAGAGGCCGCTGAAATTGACAATTTCTGTGGTCTTCCGCTCTTGGCCTGCTGGAGGCGAATCGAGAAAGCCCTTATGCAAGAGGCACAAACAAGATGGTTTAATGAACCATCCTGTACCACAGCAAGGACCCTATGGCCTTGCATTGATATCAACAGAACCAAAAATCTGCTGAACTTTCCAAAACCGCAATTGCGCAATCTTGTGGCCACGGTCACGGGACACTGCACCTTCGGAACCCATGCCAGACGCATGGGTCTACCATACAATGAGTATTGCTCCAGCTGCAATGACGAGGAAGAAGAAGAAAGCATCGCACACCTTCTATGCCTCTGCCCAGCTATGGAGGAACACCGCCTCCGCTTTCTAGGCAGCAGATCCTTCAGTACCCTCTCCGAGCTCTCAAATACGGAACTCGGTTGTATTAGCTCCTTCATCAGGAGCAGTGGATGGTTCGCCCAATAGGGGGCTCGACATCCTGGACGTTCTGCAAGACAACTGCTTGCTTTGGTTTTTCCCACCTGTTTCTGCTTTCTACTATTCTCTTGCTCTTCTATGGTCTTCCCTCATCTACTCTTCCTCCGACTCTTCTAATCTCCTTTCCTCCATCACTCGTCTTCACTACAGGTAGCACAATGGGACCATATCAGGACCCAAGTGAGCTGGAATCTAATCTTCCATTTACCAGCAGCCTGCCAACCTAACCTAACCTAACCTAGTATATGTAAGTCAGTATCAGTTTAAGCTAGAAAAAAAAAATATATATATTATTGATTTGTATTGCTAATTTTTCGACCTTTTCTTGAAGTTATTTTTATTTGATTGATGAGCTTGAGGTCAACTTTTTTATAAAAAACGTTATAAAATTTTATTTATCGATATTTCGCTACTCCTTTGTGTAGCTTCTTCAGGATTAGATTTTTAAGTAACAAAAAAATAACAACAATATTTTAAACAAAACAATATTCGCTTGAAATTGAATTTTTTCCGTTTTTTGAAATAAATTAAAAATTGTTTTTTATATTTCAAATGGTTTTTGAATTAAATAATTTTTTCCAAGTTGTCAATTGAAAAAAATATTTTAGTTTGAAACATGAGGAAATGAAAAAGTTTTCGAAAAAACTTTAAATAAATTAGAAGGGTTTATAAATTTTGAAAACATAATGCTATTTAAATATTAATCTTTATAATTTATTTTGCCCTTTAGCTTTATATACTAAATGCCTATAACTCTGAGCTACACTATCAGTATCTGCTTTGAAGTTAATTCTTTTTTCTGGTGGTATATTAATTATCTGCAGCATTTCTAACATATATCTGCGTTTATATATATTTTCTGTATTTAAAATGGATATTTTTTCAAAATCTGGATAGTGATCTGAATCACGACAGTGTAAAGATAATGCAGTCTTTTGTGATGATGTATAGTTTCTATATTTTAAATTTGTTTTGTGTCCAGCTAATCTAGTTTTAAGTTTGTTTTTTGTAGTACCTACATAGACCTTATTACAAATTTCACTATCATTTCCTTTACAAGGTATTTTATAAACTACCTTAGACTTTTCTAATTTATGTAATCCATCTTTTGTTTTGCTAAACAATTTACCTAACGTGTTACATGATTTATGTGCTATTTTATATCTGTTAGTATCGAAAACATCTGACTTTTCTAACCGTTCTGAAATTATAGGAAGGTATGTTAGAGATTTGTATATTGTCGGTTGAGTTACTACATCCGTTTGAGTATTTCCACGTCTTCTATACTGTCGTATTAAATTGCATGTTAAACCGATTGGAAAATCATTTCTAACCAATAATTCCTTAATAATATCCTTATTCTTCCTGTGGAATTGTACGTCACTAATAGTCAAAACTTTATCTATAAGATTCTTCGCTGTATTAATAATTATTCTCTTTGGGTGCTTTGAATAATAATTAATAATTCTACCTGAAGCTGTTGGTTTCCTATACCAATCCACTAACAAATTATTGCCATTTCTAATTACCAATGTGTCTAAATAAGGAATCCTGTTATCTTTTTCTTTCTCAAATGTAAATTGTATATCATTATGAAATAAATTAAATGATGTTAAAACATTCTCTATCTCAGAATTTGGAATTATACAAAAAATATCATCAACATATTTTGTTATAATTTTTGGTTTCACCGACAAACTACCTAAGCAACAATCTAATAATTCTTCCATAACAATATCAGCTATTATTGGAGATGCTGGAGATCCCATAGGAAGTCCCTTCTGTTGCATATATGATTTTTTATCATATTGAAAAAATCTGTTATCAACAATGCAAAATCTTAAAATCCTTAAAAATAAGTCCTTTTCTATATTAGTATGTTCTGCAATCTTATTCCAATTCGCTTCTATAACATTAATCGCTAATTCTACAGGTATACTTGGAAATAATGAAATAACATCAAATGAGACCAATATTTCATCATTTTCCATTCCTACATTTTTTATCTTTTCCTTAAATTGAAAAGAATCCCTCACGTTATATCTTGAGTCTTTAGTTAAATTTTCTAAAATTCCTGTAATGTATTTACAAAGTCCATAAGAAGGTGAATTTATAAATGAACAAATCGGTCTCAATGGGAAACCTTCCTTATGGATTTTCGGAACTCCATATAATTTGGGTGCTGTAGCTATATTCGTTACTAATTTATTTTTCTCTAAAGGTGTAATTAATTCTAATCTGAAAAGTTTTCCTACAATTTCATTATTTACCTTCTGTAATTTGCTTGTTGGATCTTTTTCTAAAATCTTATATGTTGAGATGTCATTAACAATATTTTCCATCCTCGAAACATAATCAAGTCTTTTCATGGCTACTGTTGTGTTTCCCTTATCTGCATTTAAAATAAGTACTTCCCTGTTATTCTTCAAAAACTGTTCAGTATCATGTACCTTATTTAATACAAACTTATCTCTACCAGTCAGTTTCATTTTGTTCATATGGTCATCTATTATGGTTGTTAATTTTGTTCTAGCTATTTCCTGATTTTCTTTTCCTTCTATAGTCTGAACAAGGTCTTCTCCGTCCGATATCATTTTTAATACCGGAAAATGTTCTTTTCTAACTGGTAATGAATATTTTTGTCCTAATGAAAGAGTCCATTGAATGTCTGTGGGAATGTCTACACCTGTCTTATTTACAAACCACCCCTGATTAAATTTTATTCCTAATTCCCTTCTTTGTAAATTTTGCAAATCTTCAAATTTCTTTATATGTACCTGTTTTAATCTATTTGTTAATGAATCTGCCATTATGTTTTCAAATTCAAAAAACCTTTTCATTTCCGCATCACTCAAACATCTTCTTAATCTAATTGTAATAAAATGTATCTCCCTTTTTGCCTCATTTAGTAATTGGTGTCTATCTTTAATTGCCAAATTCAGAATTTTGTTGTGGATGTTTTCCAAATATCTCGTAAAAGTTTTTTGAACATGTATATGAAAAAGATTGGAAATGTTTTTAGTTGAGTTTTTGACAAACTTAGGAATAATACCTGAATTTCTGCAGCGAATAAGGAACGTTATATTCGCTTTAAATCTAATTATCTTATCCCTCACTGTTTTGAAACGGTTAATTACCCTTCTAATCTCTTGGTTTCTCTTCAAGTAATTGTAATTCATAATTCTTAAATTGTAAGTTCTGTTTTCTTCTATTTAAGCCAAAACCTTTCACTCAATTCTTGATAAATAGACGTGCTCTTCTTGTTTTGATTTGTATTGCTAATTTTTCGACCTTTTCTTTAAGTTATTTTTATTTGATTGATGAGCTTGAGGTCAATTTTTTTATAAAAAACGTTATAAAATTTTTTTTTTTTTTTCTTTTCATAATGGCAGATTCATTAACAAATAGATTAAAACAGGTACATATAAAGAAATTTGAAGATTTGCAAAATTTACAAAGAAGGGAATTAGGAATAAAATTTAATCAGGGGTGGTTTGTAAATAAGATAGGTGTAGACATTCCCACAGACATTCAATGGACTCTTTCATTAGGACAAAAATATTCATTACCAGTTAGTAAAGAACATTTTCCGGTATTAAAAATGATATCGGACGGAGAAGACCTTGTTCAGACTATAGAAGGAAAAGAAAATCAGGAAATAGCTAGAACAAAATTAACAACCATAATAGATGACCATATGAACAAAATGAAACTGACTGGTAGAGATAAGTTTGTATTAAATAAGGTACATGATACTGAACAGTTTTTGAAGAATAACAGGGAAGTACTTATTTTAAATGCAGATAAGGGAAACACAACAGTAGCCATGAATAGACTTGATTATGTTTCGAGGATGGAAAATATTGTTAATGACATCTCAACATATAAGATTTTAGAAAAAGATCCAACAAGCAAATTACAGAAGGTAAATAATGAAATTGTAGGAAAACTTTTCAGATTAGAATTAATTACACCTTTAGAGAAAAATAAATTAGTAACGAATATAGCTACAGCACCCAAATTATATGGAGTTCCGAAAATCCATAAGGAAGGTTTCCCATTGAGACCGATTTGTTCATTTATAAATTCACCTTCTTATGGACTTAGTAAATACATTACAGGAATTTTAGAAAATTTAACTAAAGACTCAAGATATAACGTGAGGGATTCTTTTCAATTTAAGGAAAAGATAAAAAATGTAGGAATGGAAAATGATGAAATATTGGTCTCATTTGATGTTATTTCATTATTTCCAAGTATACCTGTAGAATTAGCGATTAATGTTATAGAAGCGAATTGGAATAAGATTGCAGAACATACTAATATAGAAAAGGACTTATTTTTAAGGATTTTAAGATTTTGCATTGTTGATAACAGATTTTTTCAATATGATAAAAAATCATATATGCAACAGAAGGGACTTCCTATGGGATCTCCAGCATCTCCAATAATAGCTGATATTGTTATGGAAGAATTATTAGATTGTTGCTTAGGTAGTTTGTCGGTGAAACCAAAAATTATAACAAAATATGTTGATGATATTTTTTGTATAATTCCAAATTCTGAGATAGAGAATGTTTTAACATCATTTAATTTATTTCATAATGATATACAATTTACATTTGAGAAAGAAAAAGATAACAGGATTCCTTATTTAGACACATTGGTAATTAGAAATGGCAATAATTTTTTTTTTTTTTTTTTTTGTGATAATTTTATTATTTATTGAATCTTTAATTATTTAAATTGAATTATCAATAAGTTTTTCAAATCTTAAATCTAAAAAAATATTAAATATAAGTTTAGCCAATGCTAAACAAAATTTTTAATTTCAACGGTTAATTTTTGTTGTTTTACATTTCTCGTGAACGGCTGAGAAAAAGAGTATCCCTTCTTTTCAGCCGGGTGTGGCCTCTATAATGAAGAATATTGCGCGCAAGTGGATTTGGGTGCAACTCAAGTTTTTTTATATATTTTTTCGCGTGTTTTGAAAATACTGTCTTCACCAACGGAACGTCTAGGTCTTTATGAATTCGATGGTTTCTGACATACCAGGGGGCTGCTGTAATTGTACGTAGAATTTTATTTTGTCGCCTTTGAGTTTTTTCGACATTTGATGCTGAGGCAGTGCCCCATAACTGGATTCCATAGAACCATATTGGTTTCAGGATCGCGTTGTATAATAGTAGTTTACAGTCTAGGCTTAGTATAGAATTTCTTCCAATAAGCCAATTCATTTGAGCTGCTTTTAATTTCATTTGAGTCAACTTTGCGTCTATATGCGATTTCCATGTTAAACGACGATCAAGATGAACGCCTAGATATTTGACTACAGTGTGTTGTGGTATAGTCTCGGTGTTAATTTTTATAGGCGGGCATGTTTGCCTGCGCAACGTAAAAGTGACGTGTGCACATTTCTGCTCGTTAACTTTTATACGCCATTGTTTGAGCCATTTTTCCAGTTTGGATATATATTCTTGTAAGTTGCGGGAAGCTTCTACAGGATTTTCGTGAACGCTTAGAAAGGCTGTATCATCCGCAAATGTTGATGTATGAATGTTACTGCTTAACGGTAAGTCAGAGGCATATATTAAATATAGTAAGGGTCCGAAGATACTGCCTTGAGGTACTCCGGCTTCAATCGACTGCGGAGGGCTTAAAAAATTGCCTTCCCTAACTACAAATTTACGTTCCATCAAATAGCTTTTTAAAAGCTTTACGATGTTTGCTGGTAGATTTTGTGTTAATGTATTGAAAAGACCTTCGTGCCATACTTTATCGAAAGCTTGTGAGACATCAATAAAGAGCGCAGAGCAGTATTTCTTTTTTTCAAAAGTGTCTCTAACGACATTCACTAGTCTGTGAGTTTGTTCAATTGTGCTATGTTGACTGCGAAAACCGAATTGATGATCTGGAATACATCCATTACTAGTCACTATAGGCATCAGCTTGCTCATACACAGCTTTTCAAATAGTTTTGAAATGTTAGACAGTAAACTAATAGGCCGATAGGATTCAACCTTTGTATGATCCTTGCCGGGCTTTGGTATCATAGTAATTAGCGAAACCTTCCATTCTTTAGGATAGTGTTCTAGGCGTAGAATACTGTTAAAAATGAATAGTATTATTCTTTTTGCAGTGTAAGGCAATTCTTGAAGCATTTTGTTGCTTATTTTGTCGACACCTGGGGCTTTTCTGGTGTTAAGATTAGTAATAGTATTTTCAATCTCCGTCATGTTAAAACTCATCGGTATTTCTGGTAAAGGGACGACTGGTGGCAGTTCAACAATATCAGCAGAAATATTCGGAGTGAAAACTTTTTCTAAGTGTTTAACAAAAAGTGCACCTTTTTCATCATCAGTTTTTGCCCAGTCACCATTTGGGGCTCGTAATGGGGGTTTGCATATCACCGGCCTTTTTAGTCCTCTGGCTGCACGCCACAGTGAATAATCTGTTTGTGGTGTTGCATCTAGCTCTTGAAGGAATTTTTGAAGGGAAGCTGTTTTTTGAGTTTGCAAAACTTTCCTAAGCTGCTTGGTACACTCCTTAAGCCTTAATTTTAGCTGGGGCGATCTGTAGCGCTGCCAATCTCGTCGAGCTCTCCGTTTTTCAGTCAATAGCCTTTCTATATCTACAGAAAAAATATTGTTTAATCTCACTGGTTGGTTTATTTCATTTGAAGTAGCATTAAAAGCAGCTTGTTTAACATGCGCTTCAAACAATCTGAGAGAATCGTCTATGTCTGAAGGTGTTCTCAGCGGCATTTTTTCCGAGCAATGAGCACTCAGATATTTTCTGTATTTCAGCCAGTTAATGCGTGCAGATGTCGTCGCTAAATCACATGTTGTGTGTGAGTAAATAGTGACAATAGTAGGCGAGTGGTCTGAAGATAAGTCCAAAGATGCTTCAACTTCAACCATCTCGCTGGGCACGCCTTTCACAATTCCAAAGTCGATAACATCAGGAATTTTTTGTCGATCTGTTGGCCAATATGTTGGCTGTCCACTTGAAACTACATTCAAACCCATTTTAGATATTGTGTCGAATAAAATTCGTCCCTTAGGTGTAATTAAACGTGAACCCCAAAATGTGTGTTTAGCATTGTAGTCGCCAGCTGCTAGAAAACGGAGGCCCAGTGATTTATAAAAAGCCGTATATTGACTCTCGGTAATTGAGAATCTGGGGGGCGAATAGACAGATGATATTACAAGTTTTTGATAGTAAGTTTCGATGCAGATGTTCGTTGCTTGAAGATAATCTTCACAAAAATCATTCAACAGGTGGTGTTTTATTCGCGTTTTTATTAGGATTCCCGAACCACCACAAGCTCTGCCACGGGGATCCTTGGTGTCGTAAAAATTATATCCACTAATTCTGAAACAGCTTCGAGATGTCAAATGAGTTTCTGAGATAAGCATAACATCGATTTGTTTATCCTGAAGAAAATATTCTATTTCGTTTTTATGTTGGCAGATGCCGTTTGCGTTCCAAAAACAGATTTTTAAGTTCATGGTTTGCTTAGTACAGCCTGCAACAAGGTAGACTGCATTTTCAACATTTCCTGCATCATACAGGACATGTTGAGAGTAAATGTGTTTACAGTTTGTATTAAGCTCTCAATTGAGGCTTCAATACGACTAAAATTATACCCCGAATCTTCATTTACATTTACGGTTTTTTGCGCCGTACTCTGATTGCTTTTTAAAATACTAGCGTATGAAAATTTGTTGTTAGATTGTTGTTGAGCACTAGTCGCGTTAGACTTGAAAATGTTTGAAACTTGATTTTGGCTGGTGGACGGTTGAGGTAACTGTGGATAGTTAATAGGGGTTTTAGGTTGAGCGGGAGTAGCATTGGTTTTTTTGGTTGATGAATTCTTAAAAAACGAGTAAAGGGGGCAGCCTCTATAGTTGGCAGTGTGATTTCCGCCGCAATTGCCACATTTTTTCGCCTTGGTATCACCTTTTATTTTATCACAGTTAGCAGTACTGTGTAACTCACCACATACAACGCAGACTGTAGGCAACTTGCAATAAGTCTTCGTGTGCCCAAATTCTTGGCAGTTCAGGCATTGAACAGGCCCAGCTCTTTTATGTGGAAGCTCAACAGTAACTCTTCGATGCAACAAGTACTTTAAGTCATATATTGGATGCGCTTCATTCTTTTTTATTTTTATGCCATCTGGCTGTAACTCGACTCTAAATATTGGTTGGGGGATTTTTTCTCTATTTTTAATGTTTGAGACATTTTTCACCTTGTAGCCACTATTTTCAAGGCCAGACTTGACCTCTTCCGGATCCACGCTAGAGTCTATACCTTTTATTACGACTGTTAGACCTTTAGCACTCTTTAATTGGTACGTGTAGAAGTTTTTATTTTTAGATTCTAAATCTGAAACAATTTTTCGGTAATTATTTTCATGAGCTACCTGAATTTTTGTCTCATTGATGTTTCCGCGCTTAATTGGAGTTACATAAAACTCATTTTCTCCAATTAATGAGATAAGACTTTTAAACAGCAAACTGGAATTCTGCTCTCTTAAATATATGGGTGGGGGCTTACTCGAACTTGTTGTAGTTGTGCCTTCATCGCCTTGTTCAGATAATGGCAATAATTTGTTTATGGATTGGTATAGGAAACCAACAGCTTCAGGTAGAATTATTAATTATTATTCAAAGCACCCAAAGAGAATAATTATTAATACAGCGAAGAATCTTATAGATAAAGTTTTGACTATTAGTGACGTACAATTCCACAGGAAGAATAAGGATATTATTAAGGAATTATTGGTTAGAAATGATTTTCCAATCGGTTTAACATGCAATTTAATACGACAGTATAGAAGACGTGGAAATACTCAAACGGATGTAGTAACTCAACCGACAATATACAAATCTCTAACATACCTTCCTATAATTTCAGAACGGTTAGAAAAGTCAGATGTTTTCGATACTAACAGATATAAAATAGCACATAAATCATGTAACACGTTAGGTAAATTGTTTAGCAAAACAAAAGATGGATTACATAAATTAGAAAAGTCTAAGGTAGTTTATAAAATACCTTGTAAAGGAAATGATAGTGAAATTTGTAATAAGGTCTATGTAGGTACTACAAAAAACAAACTTAAAACTAGATTAGCTGGACACAAAACAAATTTAAAATATAGAAACTATACATCATCACAAAAGACTGCATTATCTTTACACTGTCGTGATTCAGATCACTATCCAGATTTTGAAAAAATATCCATTTTAAATACAGAAAATATATATAAACGCAGATATATGTTAGAAATGCTGCAGATAATTAATATACCACCAGAAAAAAGAATTAACTTCAAAGCAGATACTGATAGTGTAGCTCAGAGTTATAGGCATCTATATATATAAAAATGAATGTTTGTTGGTTGGTTGGTTGGTAAGCGATAAACTCCTACATTGCTCATCCGATCGTGTTGAAACTTGGCATGTATAAGTAATTTTTCATAGAATAAATTTTTGGACTATCAATTTTTCCGTAACTCTCCGCTAGGTGGCGCTGTAGATAAACTTCTACACACTGAAAACTGCTTGACTTAGAAACTTTTTTTTTTCGCCAATCTATTATAAATATCGGTCATGTGTTTGCTATTGAAATTCAGCAATATCTGTTCACGGGTAGCGGAGATATTATGCATTTTTTTGATAAATTTTTTGAAAAATTTTTTTTTGCGCCAAAGTTGGTAATATCACTTCTTATGGAGATTTGAAGGCAAAAAAAAAATTTTCCCGGTATCGAAACAGTGGGCGTGGCACCACCCATACAAAGTAATTGTTTATAAAAATCTATTATTTCTGCTCCTGATAACGGTATTTGAACAAAATTTGGTACGTCGGTTTGGTGTGCATTTCTTAAGTGCTGCTGCAAATATGGGCGGGATTGGACAAAGGGGCGTGGTACCTCTCATACAAACCACAAATTAAAAATGCATTATTTCTGCTCCTGATAACGGTATTTGAACAAAATTTGGTACGTCGGTTTGGTGTGCATTTTTTAAGTGCTGCTGCAAATATGGGCGGGATTGGGCAAAGGGGCGTTGTACCTCTCATACAAACCACAAATTAAAAATCTATTATTTCTGCTCCTGATAACGGTATTTAAACAAAATTTGGTATGTCGGTTTGGTGTGCATTTTTTAAGTGCTGCTGCAAATATGAACGGGATTGGACAAAGGGGTTTGGTACCTCTCATACAAACCACAAATTAAAAATCTATTATTTCTGCTCCTGATAACGGTATTTGATCAAAATTTGGTACGTCGGTTTGGTGTGCATTTTTTAGTGCTGCTGCAAATATGGGCGGGATTGGACAAAGAGGCGTGGCACCACCCATATAACCCAAAAATTTAAATCGCCATATTTTGGGCATTTTTTGACCTACGTCGATGATATTTGGTACATATGGTATTGCCATAATTTGGAATACGTACCGGAGAAAAGTGGATGGGACCACGCTCCTTTTTATTAAAATTAAAAATCGTAATATAGTCTTAACTACTGGACCGATCGTCACAATAGGATATATAAATACTTTTAATTTTATTTTATAACGAGGGGGGTAGCGAAGTACACCGGGATCAGCTAGTTTAGTATATAAAGCTAAAGGGCAAAATAAATTATAAAGATTAATATTTAAATAGCATTATGTTTTCAAAATTTATAAACCCTTCTAATTTATTTAAAGTTTTTTCGAAAACTTTTTCATTTCCTCATGTTTCAAACTAAAATATTTTTTTCAATTGACAACTTGGAAGAAATTATTTAATTCAAAAACCATTTGAAATATAAAAAACAATTTTTAATTTATTTCAAAACCCGGAAAAAATTCAATTTCAAGCGAATATTGTTTTGTTTAAAATATTGTTGTTATTTTTTTGTTACTTAAAAATCTAATCCTGAAGAAGCTACACAAAGGAGTAGCGAAATATCCATAAATAAAATTTTATAACGTTTTTTATAAAAAAATTGACCTCAAGCTCATCAATCAAATAATAATAATATATATATTATAAATAAAGCATCTGTTAGTAAAATTAAGGAAAATGAATAAGTCGGAATAAATTATTTATGTGGGACTGGTAAGTCAGAAGAGGTGAAGCGGGACAGAAATAGGGGTTTGCAAAAAAAAAAAAAAATAATCAGAGGAAGTAAAAATAATTTGCTGCCACGGTAGGGAACGGGTGATTGGAGAGGAAAATCTAACTCCCTATGACTGAAGTTCAACGTCTTTGTAGTAAAAATGAATTTTTTTATGTTGATAAATAGATTTTTTTAATTGTAGCGAATTCGGTAAACTGAAGGGTTGAGAAACCACGCAACTGAGGAAACCGCAAGAACTAGCAGGGCCGGTGACAGCCTTATCGTAAAACGGTTTCGTAACATATTTATGTTTTAAATTTTATTTCTTTGTTGCGGGTTAGCAATATCTAGATATATATTTCGTTGGTAGCTATACCAATTCATCAGTAGATGTTTTACCCTTTATGTTTAAAAAATTCTAATGCTCATCTATTTATACAAAAACTCACAAATATATTTTTGTGAATTACAAAGCATAAAAATAGCCTAAAAAATTTCTCAAGCACACACAATAAATAATTTTTCATTATGAATGTGTTTACTTTTCTACACCTATACAATTAGACAACCGCTAGTTGCCATTAAAAGTATTTACAAGGCAAAAAATGAAAAGTAAATCTTTTTAAAATTAAATTTTTTTAAGCGGACACCAACTTTCTCTCTGCTTGGTTCTGTACAATTGTCAAAAAAAAAAAAAATAAATTACAATGTACATGCGAATAATATATAAAATTTATGCATTTTTTTTTTTCAATGTAGTAACAAATCTGTAAATACAGAGATACATATACATATATGAATCCCATTTTCTACATATACATTAGGGAAATAACTTTTTAACTTTTGTTTAAAATATCAAAATATTCGATAGAGCATACAAAACTATAAGGGAACGTATATTTATATTTTCGCTAAGGTAAAAAAAGTTCACTGAATATTCAATATTGCATTTAGTTTAGAAAAACCAATTGGTGCGTGAACTTTTTTGGTTATGATTTTCGTGGTTACTAGGACATGGTCGAGCTCATGGTACTATGCCAAAAAATTGGTTATAGCCCGTTTGCAATATCGACATTTTGTTTTAAAAAATTAATACAAAATTATTTTTGATTTTCGCTTGTGCGCTTGCCTTTTGTTGCTTTTTCCATTTTCGCAAAGAAATTTTGAGTGGAAAAAAACGTTTCATATGAAAATGTTTTGACATTAGAGAAAACGAGAATCATGTGAAACTGAAAAAATTGTTTCATTCCATTTGTTTCTCTCATTGTGAAAAGATTTTAATTTGTGTTAATTTCTTAACAGAACGGGAATCAGAAGCAAAATGTAAACGAGAAAAATGTTTTCATTTCACGTTATCGCAGAACCAGAATCTGCCCCTGAATTCGCCAATTTTATTATTCAAGCTCTGGGTATTAATATGAACTACAGTCAAACCTTTCTTGTGCTTGGCTAAAATCCTGTTCATACTCATAGTAGTGTCTTTGGAATTTCCTCCAATGATATTATTGTTATCCGTTATCATAGTCAACGACAAATACCTAAGAGTTGATATAAAGTTAACAAAAAGTGAAAAGCTGCAGAGAAAACTATAAATCTACTTTAATAATTAGAAATTGAATATTTAAAACTGTGATTATGTACGAAAAAAACTCTCTCAATTGGCCTGGAAAATCGATTCTAATGGGTACATCATTATCACGTTCTCTAATATAAACTAATCCACGATGTGTGAAGACGTCGTTCAAGCAGACGTCGTTTCAGGCCCAATGCCGTTTTGAATATGCCATGAGGTGATATGTGAGGAGTTACAAGGTTTTCATTTATATAGAATGACCTATTGCCACAGGGTAACCAGAGATGACACGAGACGGAAGATATTGCATACTGGTTTGTATACACTCATACAATACTTCGTTTTCGTTTTTTTTCTTTGTGCTGTCTTTCTATCAAAATTAAAATTATAAATCACAAAACTAATTAAATATCCATATATTTCTATAATTCACATTAAAAATATTATTAATTAATTAATTTAAGTTGGTTTTCACTCATAGTTTGTATTTTATCACTATAATATCTGCAAAATATCAGAATTTATCAAGTATGTATGTATGTATGTATGTGTGTATGTAAGCAAAAAACCACCACAATTTGGCAAATTTACAGCATATATGTACGTATGTATATAAATTTAATATACAGAGTATATAAGCACACACTAAATTGTTTTATCACTTTATTTTGGAATTATATGCCGTAAATACTTAATATTATCACATTTTATTAAATTTAAGCGTGCTTTTATGTAGCATTTTCCACTAAAAACTGAACTTTTTTTTGCTTTTCGTTTTGTTTATCTTCATAACAATGTTGTCTCTTTTTCACGATGCTTACTTATGACAAATAAAATATGATCGAAGTCCAATTTTTTTTGTTTTTGTCATCTCTGGTTACCCTGTGCTATTGCTGTCGAAGCCTGCATTACTACCCTACAAGAAATTGCTGATGGAAACTAAAACACACAAAACTTATTTACTAACACTCTTTCATCTATGACTATGTTTACATCAGATCTGATTAGTAAAATACTGTGGAGTGAGCAGAGTTCAGATATATGTATTACTATAGTTCACGAAATCCACAAGTATGAAAGAGAAACAAAATCACACGTACACGAATTTTTACATCAGTTTTTTCATATTGCCCTTAATAAAATGATAGAGAATGCTGATGGGCTACCGTTGTAGCCGTTTAGCCACGTGAGTCAAGTTAGCGTCGACGAATTAGCGTCGATTTAAGGAATAAAAAACGGGGAAAAATATAAGGAGATTTTGGGGGGATTTTCCAAGTAAAGTAATAGAAATAGCGTCGATTTTGGGAATTAAAAGCGGGAAGGTATATACTTCATCCTTAGGACATTTCCTGGCCAATACAGGCTTTCGCACGCATACAGACCCATTAATTATCAAAATATAGACCTCAATAAACAAAATAAGCAAATCGTGCTAAAAATCAATCGGGCCGTTCCCAAGTATTCCCATCTTCTCCAAATTGGCCAAAAAAAGCGTTGCTGATTTATCCTGTCCAATACAGGCTTTCGCACGCATACAGACCCAATACATTTTAAAATATAGACCTTAAAGAACATTTTGCGCGAATCGTGCTAAAAATCAATCGGGCCGTTCCCGAGTAATCCCATCTTCTCCAAATTGGCCAAAAAAAAATCGTTGCTGATTTATCCTGTCCAATACAGGCTTTCGCACGCATACAGACCCTATACATTTTATAATATAGACCTTAAAGAACATTTTGCGCGAATCGTGCTAAAAATCAATCGGGCCGTTTCCGAGTAATCCCATCTTCTCCAAATTGGCAAAAAAAAAAAATCGTTGCTGATTTATCCTGCCCAATACAGGCTTTCGCACGCATACAGACCCAATACATTTTAAAATATAGACCTTAAAGAACATTTTGCGCGAATCGTGCTAAAAATCAATCGGGCCGGGCCGTTCCTGAGTTATCTTATCTTCTCCAAATTGGCCAAAAAAAATCGTTGCTGATTTATCCTGCCCAATACAGGCTTTCGCACGCATACAGACCCTATACATTTTATAATATAGACCTTAAAGAACATTTTGCTCGAATCGTGCTAAAAATCAATCGGGCCGTTCCCGAGTAATCCCATCTTCTCCAAATTGGCCAAAAAAATCCTTGCTGATTTATCCTGTCCAATACAGGCTTTCGCACGCATACAGACCCTATACATTTTATAATATAGACCTTAAAGAACATTTTGCGCGAATCGTGCTAAAAATCAATCGGACCGTTCCCGAGTAATCCCATTTTCTACAAATTGGCCAAAAAAAATCGTTGCTGATTTATCCTGTCCAATACAGGCTTTCGCACGCATACAGACCCAATACATTTTAAAATAGAGACCTTAAAGAACATTTTGCGCGAATCGTGCTAAAAATCAATCGGGCCGTTCCTGAGTAGTCCCATCTTCTCCAAATTGGCCAAAAAAAATCGTTGCTGATTTATCCTGCCCAATACAGGCTTTCGCACGCATACAGACCCAATACATTTTAAAATAGAGACCTTTAAGAACATTTTGCGCGAATCGTGCTAAAAATCAATCGGGCCGTTCCTGAGTAATCCCATCTTCTCCAAATTGGCCAAAAAAATCGTTGCTGATTTATCCTGTCCAATACAGGCTTTCGCACGCATACAGACCCAATACATTTTAAAATATAGACCTTAAAGAACATTTTCTCGAATCGTGCTAAAAATGAATCGGGCCGTTCCCGAGTAATCCCATCTTCTCCAAATTGGCCAAAAAAAATCGTTGCTGATTTATCCTGTCCAAAACAGGCTTTCGCACGCATACAGACCCTATACATTTAATAATATAGACCTTAAAGAACATTTTGCGCGAATCGTGCTAAAAATCAATCGGGCCGTTCCCGAGTAATCCCATCTTCTCCAAATTGGCCAAAAAAAATCGTTGCTGATTTATCCTGTCCAATACAGGCTTTCGCACGCATACAGACCCTATACATTTAATAATATGGACCTTAAAGAACATTTTGCGCGAATCGTGCTAAAAATCAATCGGGCCGTTCCTGAGTAATCCCATCTTCTCCAAATTGGCCAAAAAAAATCGTTGCTGATTTATCCTGTCCAATACAGGCTTTCGCACCCATACAGACCCAATACATTTTAAAATATAGACCTTAAAAAACATTTTGCGCGAATCGTGCTAAAAATCAATCGGGCCGTTCCTGAGTAATCCCATCTTCTCCAAATTGGCCAAAAAAAATCGTTGCTGATTTATCCTGTCCAATACAGGCTTTCGCACGCATACAGACCCAATACATTTTATAATATAGACCTTAAAGAACATTTTGCGCGAATCGTGCTAAAAATCAATCGGGCCGTTCCTGAGTAATCCCATCTTCTCCGAATTGGCCAAAAAAAATCGTTGCTGATTTATCCTGTCCAATACAGGCTTTCGCACGCATACAGACCCAATACATTTTATAATATAGACCTTAAAGAACATTTAGCGCGAATCGTGCTAAAAATCAATCGGGCCGTTCCTGAAAAATCCCATCTTCTCCAAATTGGCAAAAAAAATCGTTGCTGATTTATCCTGCCCAATACAGGCTTTCGCACGCATACAGACCCTATACATTTTATAATATAGACCTTAAAGAAGATTTTGCGCGAATCGTGCTAAAAATCAATCGGGCCGTTCCTGAAAAATCCCATCTTCTCCAAATTGGCCAAAAAAAAATCGTTGCTGATTTATCCTGCTCAATACAGGCTTTCGCACGCATACAGACCCAATACATTTTAAAATATTGACCTTAAAGAACATTTTGCGCGAATCGTGCTAAAAATCAATCAGGCCGTTCCTGAGTAATCCCATCTTCTCCAAATTGGCCAAAAAAAATCGTTGCTGATTTATCCTGTCCAATACAGGCTTTCGCACGCATACAGACCCAATACATTTTATAATATAGACCTTAAAGAACATTTAGCGCGAATCGTGCTAAAAATCAATCGGGCCGTTCCTGAAAAATCCCATCTTCTCCAAATTGGCCAAAAAAAAATCGTTGCTGATTTATCCTGCTCAATACAGGCTTTCGCACGCATACAGACCCAATACATTTTAAAATATTGACCTTAAAGAACATTTTGCGCGAATCGTGCTAAAAATCAATCAGGCCGTTCCTGAGTAATCCCATCTTCTCCAAATTGGCCAAAAAAAATCGTTGCTGATTTATCCTGTCCAATACAGGCTTTCGCACGCATACAGACCCTATACATTTTATAATATAGACCTTAAAGAAGATTTTGCGCGAATCGTGCTAAAAATCAATCGGGCCGTTCCTGAGTAATCCCATCTTCTCCAAATTGGCAAAAAAAAATCGTTGCTGATTTATCCTGCCCAATACAGGCTTTCGCACGCATACAGACCCAATACATTTTAAAATATAGACCTTAAAGAACATTTTGCGCGAATCGTGCTAAGAATCAATCGGGCCGTTCCTGAGTAATCCCATCTTCTCCAAATTGGCCAAAAAAAATCGTTGCTGATTTATCCTGCCCAATACAGGCTTTCGCACGCATACAGACCCAATACATTTTCAAATATAGACCTTAAAGAACATTTTGCGCGAATCGTGCTAAAAATCAAACGGGCCGTTCCTGAGTAATCCCATCTTCTCCAAATTGGCCAAAAAAAATCGTTGCTGATTTATCCTGTCCAATACAGGCTTTCGCACGCATACAGACCCAATACATTTTATAATATAGACCTTAAAGAACATTTGCGCGAATCGTGCTAAAAATCAATCGGGCCGTTCCTGAGTAATCCCATCTTCTCCAAATTGGCCAAAAAAAATCGTTGCTGATTTATCCTGTCCAATACAGGCTTTCGCACGCATACGGACCCAATACATTTTATAATATAGACCTTAAAGAACATTTAGCGCGAATCGTGCTAAAAATCAATCGGGCAGTTCCTGAGAAATCCCATTTTCTCCAAATTGGCCAAAAAAAATCGTTGCTGATTTATCCTGCCCAATACAGGCTTTCGCACGCATACAGACCCTATACATTTTATAATATAGACCTTAAAGAACATTTTGCGCGAATCGTGCTAAAAATCAATCGGGCCGTTCCTGAGTAATCCCATCTTCTCCAAATTGGCCAAAAAAAATCGTTGCTGATTTATCCTGCCCAATACAGGCTTTCGCACGCATACAGACCCAATACATTTTAAAATATTGACCTTAAAGAACATTTTGCGTGAATCGTGCTAAAAATCAATCGGGCCGTTCCTGAGTAATCCCATCTTCTCCAAATTGGCCAAAAAAATCGTTGCTGATTTATCCTGTCCAATACAGGCTTTCGCACGCATACAGACCCAATACATTTTATAATATAGACCTTAAAGAACATTTTGCGCGAATCGTGCTAAAAATCAATCGCGCCGTTCCCGAGTAATCCCATCTTCTCCAAATTGGCAAAAAAGCGTTGCTGATTTATCTTGTCCAATACAGGCTTTCGCACGCATACAGACCCAATACATTTTTTAATATAGACCTTAAAGAACATTTTGCGCGAATCGTGCTAAAAATCAATCGGGCCGTTCCCGAGTTATCCCATCTTCTCCAAGTTGGCAAAAAAAAGCGTTGCTGATTTATCCTGTCCAATACAGGCTTTCGCACGCATACAGACCCTATACATTTTATAATATAGACCTTAAAGAACATTTTTGCGAATCGTACAAGAAGACACGAGGTAAGAAATTTAATTGTATTTTTGTGGGTAAATGTAATTAATTTTTGTTTTACAGGGGATTCTATAGATTAATTGGTGATATCTGATTGTGATTTGGCCATAGGGAAGATTGTTTACGCAGAAGGGCCTGTACGAACGATAATGTACAAAAAAGTAATTAAACAAACCTCTAAAAAACTCAGGGTTGCATTAATACGGCCAAAAAAATTTAACCTTTTCTATCTTCGAGCATCCATATATATATAAATGTTATAACAAAAATCTTGCCAAAATAGACTAACAATATGCATGCTAACATATATGTCCACAACAACGCTTTTTTGGCCAATTTAAAGAAGATGGGATTACTCGGGAACGGCCCGTTTGATTTTTAGCACGATTCGCGCAAAATGTTCTTTAAGGTCTATATTTTAAAATGAATTGGGTCTGTATGCGTGCGAAAGCCTGTATTGGACAGGATAAATCAGCATCGCTTTTTTTTGGCCAATTTGATTTCTATTACTTTACTTGGAAAATCCCCCCAAAATCTCCTTATTTTTTTCCCGTTTTTTTATTCCTAAAATCAACTCTATTTCGTCGACGCTAACTTGACGCACTTCGTTTAGCCATCTACTTAATTATTTTGGAAACGACAGATACATAGTAACCAGCTGATCCTTAATTGTTGCAACGTTTCATTTATGTATATTACAGTGGTGCATATTTAGCGCTTTTACTTTTTTAAAGTTCGCTGGGGCGAATTGAATTCGCCACTCACATCACTTTGTATGGATTCGCTTTGACATAAATAGTTAAAATTCATCTCATGAATCTCTTTTGGCTCCGGAGTTACGGGTTCAAAACTTTTTTTATCGGCCATAACTCCTAGAATATGGAACGGATATAAGCGATGTGGACATCATTCTAAACTTCTCCAAAATACCTTTATACTGGTATACAAATTTTTTTAAAACAATTTACCCATTGCGAGTGAAATTCAATTTTAAAATTTTTTTATCTGACTTTTCACTTTTACAGAGAACTTTAATTTGGTGTATATTTGAAAGCTGTCACCGATGAAATACGTAATTTATGCTTCTTTAATGGTGATTTTAAGAATTAAATGAGTTATTTAGAGAATTTTTAAATGATACTATGTCGTTCATATTCGTTCTATATTGTAGGACTTATGATCAATAATATATTAAAGTTTTGAAACCCGTAATTGCGGAATCAAGACAGAGTGCCGAAAAAATTACACAAAAATTTTTAGGTTAAAAAGGGCTATTACCCTGTGAGTTTTTTTAAAACTTTAACAATGTTGGTATTTTTGACTCAAGTCAATATTCCATATTGTAGCATCTTACATTATTTAAACCATTATTTCAAACATATATTTAAATTTAACGGTTACTCAAATGGAACTCTGTTCCCTGCACTTATTCGTAAATTTACTAACTCTGTGTATATATCAATTTTGTTATTTTTTTTAAACAATTTTGTTATTTTTTTTAAACAAATTTTGTTATTTTTTTTAAACAACCAAACATTTAGAATTGCTATAAAAGCAGAAACATTTGCCTTAAAAATTCAATTGGCCTTTGTGATTCAAACAGTACACATCTTTGTCTAGACTTATTTTAAGTACCGGACTTGTGTGCACTGCTGATATTTCAACAACCCAATAAAGTGTTTATATTAACAACGACATTTTAATGTTTTTTTTAATGATAAAATTTTCTTACAATCTTCGCAATAAGATTGTTTCAATATAACAATAAAGCTAATAAAAATTCTTGAAGCATATATATTATAACATTTAAATTTTGTTATTTTCTTTTTTATTTTACAATAAAAAATATTTCTAATCACTAATTTGCTTTACAAATTTTCTTATATTGTCAACACTGTTTTGGTTTTGTGGCCATCAGAAATAGAAATTAGTTTAATTCGACTACACGAAAAAAGTAGCATGGACAAAAACCTGTTGCCGTGTTGCCTTGCTGTCTTCAATATAATCATTCTCGTATGCACACTTGTATTCTAATTTTGACAGCTGGTAGTCGGTAACCTGCTGTGCCGAATGTGTTTATACCTAAAGTCGGAAATAATAAAACAGTAACTAAAAATAGTAAATAGATAGTTATAGATCTTATTCACAGCTCATAACTAGCGTATCAACTGCTCTCAGATAGTAAAATGAATGCAACCCAGCGTATTAGCAAATAGAAAAAAAAAATATCGATAATATTTTGAACGATTACAGTAAATTACTAATTAAAAAGTTTATATTCTATTTTATTTGACCTTTTCTTTATATTTATTAGAATGTTTATTTAAGCTATAGGTCTTTTGATTTAATATAAGTATATGTATATATTGTTGTTTATATTTATTTTCGATATTTCGCTAACAATTTGTTAGCATCTTCAGGAAAATTTTATAAATTATTTGAAATTTTAATATTGATTTGTGTATTGGGTGTCATAAAATTTTTTCAATAATTTTTATTTTTTTTAAGGAAAAAGTCTAGGAAAATTTAACTACAGTATATAAAAAGGTTTTTGTATGAAATGTCACAAAAATTGTTTCCAAATTTTAACATAAAAAAATTATTGAAAATGATATAAAATTTTTAACATAGAAAAAATTATTAAAAATGTTATGTTATTAAAATAGTTTTAAAAAAATTAACACAAATCAACACAATTAACATTAAAATGTATAGTATGTATCTAGGCTGTTTCTTAAATATAAATATCAAAAAGTATTTACAAATTTTTATAAGCTTTATAAAAGTTAAGAATAATAAAAATCCTACAGGAAATTAAGTTATCATTGGTGTAGAACCAAGGAGCAATAATGTGATTATCCCACAGGAATTAACATTAAAATGTATAGTATGTATCTAGGCTGTTTTTTAAATATAAATATCAAAAAGTATTTACAAATTTTTATAAGCTTTATAAAAGTTAAGAATAATAAAAATCCTACAGGAAATTAAGTTATCATTGGTGTAAAACCAAGGAGCAATAATGTGATATCACACAGGAAAATAAAAATTTTATATCTATCCAAAACTTAACTCATTTTCAATAATTTTTTTATGTTAAAATTTGGAAACAATTTTTGTGACATTTCATACAAAAACCTTTTTATATACTGTAGTTAAATTTTCCTAGAATTTTTCCTTAAAAAAAAAGAAAAAAAAAATTATTGAAAAAATTTATGACACCCAATACACAAATGAATATTAAAATTTCAAATAATTTATAAAATTTTCCTGAAGATTTTTTTTTTTTTTTGATAATTTTATTATTTATTGAATCTTTAATTATAAATTAAATTATCAATAAGTTTTTCAAATCTTAAATCTAAAAAATATTAAATATAAGTTTAGCCAATGCTAAACAAAATTTTTAGTTTCAACGATTAATTTTTGTTGTTTTACATCTCTCGTGAACGGCTGAGAAAAAGAGTATCCCTTCTTTTCAGCCGGGTGTGGCCTCTATAATGAAGAATATTGCGCGCAAGTGGATTTGGGTGCAACTCAAGTTTTTTTATATATTTTTTCGCGTGTTTTGAAAATACTGTCTTCAACAACGGAACGTCTAGGTCTTTATGAATTCGATGGTTTCTGACATACCAGGGGTCTGCTGTTATTGTACGTAGGATTTTATTCTGTCGCCTGTGAATTCTTTCGACATTCGATGCTGAGGCAGTGCCCCATAACTGGATTCCATAGGACCATATTGGTTTCAGGATCGCGTTGTATAAGAGAAGTTTACAGTCAAGGCTTAGTATAGAGTTTCTTCCAATAAGCCAATTCAGTTGGGCTGCTTTTAGTTTCATTTGTGTTACCTTTGCGTCTATATGCCATTTCCATGTTAAACGACGATCAAGATGAACGACTAGATATTTGACTACAGTGTGTTGTGGTATAGTCTTGGTATTAATTTTTATAGGCGGGCATGTTTCCCTGCGCAACGTAAAAGTGACTAGTGCACATTTCTGATCGTTAACTTTTATACGCCATTGTTTGAGCCATTTTTCCAGTTTGGATATATATTCTTGTAAGTTGCGGGAAGCTTCTACAGGATTTTCGTGAACGCTTAGCATGTTGATGTATGAATGTTACTGCTTAACGGTAAGTCAGAGGCATATATTAAATAAAGTAAGGGTCCGAAGATACTGCCTTGAGGGACTCCGGCTTCAATCGACTGCGGAGGGCTTAAAATATTCCCTTCCCTAGCTACAAATTTACGTTCCATTAAATAGCTTTTTAAAAGCTTTACGATGTTTGCTGGTAGATTTTGTGTTAATTTGTTGAAAAGACCTTCGTGCCATACTTTATCGAAAGCTTTTGAGGCATCAATAAAGAGCGCAGAGCAGTATTTCTTTTTTTCAAAAGTGTCTCTAACGACATTCACTAGTCTGTGAGTTTGTTCAATTGTGTTATGTTGTCTGCGAAAACCGAATTGATGATCTGGAATACATCCATTACTAGTCACTATAGGCATCAGCTTGCTCATATACAGCTTTTCAAATAGTTTTGAAATGTTAGACAGTAAACTAATAGGCCGATAGGATTCAACCTTTGTATGATCCTTGCCGGGCTTTGGTATCATAGTAATTAGCGAAACCTTCCATTCTTTAGGATAGTGTTCTAGGCGTAGAATACGGTTAAAAATGAATAGTATTATTCTTTTTGTAGTATAAGGCAGTTGTTGAAGCATTTTGTTGCTTATTTTGTCGACACCTGGGGCTTTTCTGGTGTTAAGACTAGTAATAGTATTTTCAATCTCCGTCATGTTAAATCTCATCGGTATATCTGGTAAGGAGACGACTGGTGGCAGTTCAACAATATCAGCAGAAATATTCGGAGTGAAAACTTTTTCTAAGTGTTTAACAAAAAGTGCACATTTTTCAGCATCAGTTTTTGCCCAGTCATCATTTGAGGCTCGTAATGGGGGTTTGCCGGCCCTTTTAGTCCTCAGGCTGCACTCCACAGTGAATAATCTGTTTGTGGTGTTGCATCTAGCTCTTGAAGGAATTTTTGAAGGGAAGCTGTTTTTTGAGTTTGCAAAACTTTCCTAAGCTGCTTGGTACACTCCTTAAGCCTTAATTTTAGCTGGGGCGATCTGTAGCGCTGCCATTGTCGTCGAGCTCTGCGTTTTTCAGTCAATAGCCTTTCTATATCTACAGAAAAAATATTGTTTAATCTCACTGGTTGGTTTATTTCATTTGAAGTAGCATTAAAAGCAGCTTGTTTAACATGCGCTTCAAACAACCTGAGAGAATCGTCTATGTCTGAAGGTGTTCTCAGCGGCATTTTTTCCGAGCAATGAGCACTCAGATATTTTCTGTATTTCAGCCAGTTAATACGTGCAGATGTCGTCGCTAAATCACATGTTGTGTGTGAGTAAATAGTGACAATTGTAGGCGAGTGGTCTGAAGATAAGTCCAAAGATGCTTCAACTTCAACAATCTCGCTGGGGACGCCTTTCACAATTCCAAAGTCGATAACATCAGGAATTTTTTGTCGATCTGTTGGCCAATATGTTGGCTGTCCACTTGAAGCTACATTCAAACCCATTTTAGATATTGTGTCGAATAAAATTCGTCCCTTAGGAGTGACTGAACGTGAACCCCAAAATGTGTGTTTAGCATTGTAGTCGCCAGCTGCTAGAAAACGGAGCCCCAGTTATTTATAAAAAGCCGTATATTGACTCTCGGTAACTGAGAATCTGGGGGGCGAATAGACAGATGATATTACAAGTTTTTGATAGTAAGTTTCGATGCAGATGTTCGTTGCTTGAAGATAATCTTCAAGCAACTGTTTTATTCGCGTTTTTATTAGGATTCCCGAACCACCACAAGCTCTGCCACGGGGATCCTTGATGTCATAAAAATTATATCCACTAATTCTGAAACAGCTTCGAGATGTCAAATGAGTTTCTGAGATAAGCATAACATCGATTTGTTTATCCTGAAGAAAATATTCTATTTCGTTTTTATGTTGGCAGATGCCGTTTGCGTTCCAAAAACAGATTTTTAAGTTCATGGTTTGCTTAGTACAGCCTGCAACAAGGTAGACTGCATTTTCAACATTTCCTGCATCATACAGGTCATGTTGAGAGTAAATGTATTTACAGTTTGTATTAAGCTCTCAATTGAGGCTTCAATACGACTAAAATTATACCCCGAATATTCAATTACATTTACGGTTTTTTGCGCCGTACTCTGATTGCTTTTTAAAATACTAGCATATGAAAATTTGATGTTAGCTTGTTGTTGAGCACTAGTCGCGTTAGACTTGAAAATGTTTGAAAATTGATTTTGGCTGGTGGACGGTTGAGGTAACTGTGGATAGTTAGTAGGGATTTTAGGCTGAGCGGGAGTAGCATTGGTTTTTTTGGTTGATGAATTCTTAAAAAGAGAATAAAGAGGGCAGCCCCTATAGTTGGCAGTGTGGTTTCCGCCGCAATTACCACATTTTTTTGCTTTGGTATCACCTTTTATTTTGTCACAGTTAGCGGTACTGTGTAACTCGCCACATACAACGCAAACGGTAGGCAACTTGACAGTTCATGCATTGGATAGGTCCAGTTTTTTTATGTGGCATCTCAACGGTAACTCTTCGATGCAACCAGTATTTTAAGCTATAGATTGGGTGCGATTCATTTTTTTTAATTTTCAAGTCGCCTGGCTGTAGCTCGACTCTAAAAATAGGTTGGGGGATTTTTTCCCTGTTTTTAATGTTTGAAACATTTTTCACTTTAAAGCCACTATTTTCAAGGCCAGACTTTACCTCTTCCGGTAAAGCTTGAATATATTCCTTCTGACTTTACCTTGTTCCAATAATTTTTCTGTCTGATTCCACAAGAGAGGTGACAAGACGACCCCTTGTGGAGTGCCCCGATATACTGCCCTGTATTCAGTGGCAGATCCAAACGATGCACTTATGACCCTTCTAGTTAGCAGATTTTTTACAAACCTGCAGATATTGATATCAATCCCCATCTCTTCCATGCTGTTGATGATTGAGTCCGGTTTGACAAAATTAAAAGTGCCATCTATGTCCAGGAAAGCCACCATAGTGAATTTCTTGTATTCGAGAGAATGCAAGCCGGAATGTATGCCCTTCTCAGACACTCTTTAAAAATTTCAGAGAGCAAGGGCACGACTAGATCCATATTTCTCTGTAGATCCGCTGGAATGATTCCATCTGGTACAGGAGATTTAAATGGATCGAAAGTATTGATCGCCCATCTGATTCTGTCATTGTCCAACAGTACAATAACTGACTCAGGCGAAGTATTTATATCGCCGGTAGCGGTCCCTGTAGTAGGAACCGGGGCGTTACCGGGAAAGTGAGTACCAAGTAGTACG
This sequence comes from Lypha dubia, assembly GCA_947311025.1. Taxonomy (NCBI): domain Eukaryota; kingdom Metazoa; phylum Arthropoda; class Insecta; order Diptera; family Tachinidae; genus Lypha; species Lypha dubia. Next base: position 76,328,989 of record OX371260.1, read on the forward strand.
CTAACCGTTTCATCGCTACTTAGTGTCCAGCTTGCGCATGGTTTTTTTTATGTAGCTGGGTACCACCGGTGAGGTAGCTAATATCTTACGCAATCGGTGGGTTTCGGAGGAGCTTTCTACACCACTGCAGAAATTCCTCCTTCCTTTTAGCGCTTCTAACAAGGTTTTTGAACCTGTTTAGTGAGGACTTATATCGCGACCAGTCACCTGTTTGCTTAGCCTCGTTAAAAAGTCTGTGGCTCTCGCTTCGCGACTGTGCGATATCAGGGCACCACCATGGTGGTTTACTTTTGCCTTTGCGTGTCGTGGTTTTGCAAGACAAGTTTGTTGCATAGCAGAAAGATTCATTGAATAGATCTATTGCCGTGTCGATATCCGTCGTGTTGTTTATAATAGGGACGGAGCTTAGAGTATTACGGAGGAGATTATTCTGCAACTCCCAGTTAGTTTTCCTTCTGTTTATCAGAGGATTCGGTCTATCCACGCAAAACCCTATGGAGAAATCAATATAACGATGGTCAGAAAAGGAACAGTCGTCCGAAACCTTCCAGTCGCTAATTAAACTGTTGTGGTGTGCACTAATCAGTGTAATATCTAAAACCTCACTTCGGTTTGAGATAATAAAAGTCGGTTCTGAACCCCTAATTTCTACTTCAAGATTGTTATTGATAATAAAATCGAAAAGAGACTCACCTCGTGCGTTGGTGTTATTACTGCCCCATGTGGTGTGGTGCGAGTTCGCATTAGCACAGATTATAATTGGCGTCCTTGTGCTTTCTGCGTTAGCCACAATCCCACGGTGGTACACCTTCATAGCCTTCATCGCAATTCCGTCTGGCGTCAGAGTCTGAACACAATGTAACGATATTTTATTGCGGTGCTGTTTTTCATACGATTTTGAAGTAAAAATTGAAAGCTATTTTATTTTCATTGCGGACTTTCCTATTCTCTCAATTTTTGATACTCTTTCCCTTTCTAATGTTGCCATAGTTTTTGAATAAAGTAAACAAAAAACATAATTTTAAAGTATGTTTGAATTAGGGTTGTGCGCGTGAGTAAAATTACGCTCACGATCACGAAACATATATATTTTTCACGCACGCAATATGTTTAATCAAGTACTTTCACGCACTACGGGAATAATTTTCCACGCACGCTCACGGTAAAATACAAACTTTGCAATAAAAGATTTAGCATATGATAAAAAATTTTATTTTGTAATTAATTTCTTTATTTACTTCAAGATCTCAATTAAATAAAAAAAAATTAATGAAAAGCTCGCAAAATTAGCAATACAAAGGATAAACTAAATATAAAAAATCTAGCACTGTCTGCCAAGGCAGGTTATTTAAATTTATTACTTATATGTAAAGAAATTCAAAAGGAGTACTAGTGTTGTTAGGTTTAGATACTACATACTGCGGTTCAAGATAGTGTTTTATTGATATGTACATACATAAATTTTATAACACCAATGAGATTAAATATCACATTACATAATTTCATTATCTGTTTAAACATACAGAAAACAAAATGGATACATGGATATGTATGTATGTACATGAATGTCTGCAGTTGTAACGGAAATTTTAACATAGAGAACTGTTTTGACTGCGTGTAAATTGTAATAAAAAAATCACGCACGGCATTATATTTTTGAATCACGATCACGCACGCACGCGTGATTTTATCATTTTGTAATCACGCATCACGTGATTCACGCGTGAGTCACTCGCCATACGAAAAATTTACGACACTTGCACATCTCTAGTTTGAATGTATGCACATATAAATTAATAAAAATGTAAATTTATTGCCGTCGCCGTCTTCCGTTGTATTATGTTTACTTCTCTCTCCCGCAACGAGAAATCGCACCGCACCGCAAACATTGCGTTTATACTCTCAGTCCAGTAGACTTTTTTTTTTGATAAATTTTATTATTTATTGAATCTTCAATTATATATTAAATTATCAATAAGTTTTTCAAATCTTAAATCTAAAAAAATATTAAATATATGTTTAGCCAATACTAAACAAAATTTTTAATTTCAACAGTAGACGCGCAACAAAATTGTGCTAAAGGAGTAGAACAACTTGTTTTGCTTCTCCCGAACTAGCGCCAGCGAATCCTGATTCAGGATCAGAAAGAACCTTCCTTTTGCACCCTTCGGCCGCAGACACCTTTGCTACCTTCCAGTCACTGGTTGGTGGGTCGGGGTTGCGGAACCGAAGGATCTTAAGGATTTCCTCCGGTGCCGGTGGTTCGTCAGGTATTATGGCGAAGGCTCTAGGTAGTCTGAGAATCTCCTCCATAGGAACCACATCCAGCCTAGCGCCCTGCCATACTTCACCGGTACAATCAATAGCCTGCTTTAGCAGTGTCGCTGAGCGTTCATCTGCACAGGCCATCACCTAAATGTGATTTTGGTACCAGCCAAAATCAATGCACGGGTGGGTCCCGGATTGTCTTGGCAGACTTTCCAAAAAACCCCCACCAGTTTCTTATTTACCAGGTCCCACTTGTCGTGTGACATGGCACCGTCACCTACACCCCTTTCTATGATGGCCCTTACGTGATGCCCTTTGGCCACCTTTGGCCATTGCCGACAGAGCTTTATTTTGGAAGTTTGGTCTTCGGGGGCTTAGCTGCAGCTGCATTTTCCTCCTTTGAACGTGCCGTTTAGGCCCTGCAGGGGGAGGGTTGCTGCGCAGTGCAGCCATGTGGGCTTTCGCCCATGTTAGAGAAGCTGTCTGCTCATTCGTAAGCTCATCAGCCGGTAAGGATCCTAGGATTGAAATAAAACGAAAGGCGGAACGCCTTGTTGTTGCAGCCCTTTTGGAGTGTATAATGTGTCGTGGTGCTGTTGTTTTGTCGGAGTCGCAGGGGGTGGCAGGGGGTGGCAGGGTATTGGGGCCGTAGGTTGTCCTACCGGTCCTTTCCCCTGCAGTGCGCACATTGAGGGCGCCAGGTTTATCTGGCTTAGCCTTTGTAGTGGCAGCACTGTCGCCTACTACCTCTTCAACTCATCCCTGTTACTTACTACTATATAAGCAACTAACTATATATAAGGAACAGAATTAGCGAGTAAGAAAAAATGAAAAAATTAAATAAATGACTCTGCACACACCAACCAAACGAGTAAGTTCTCATTTATACTACATGGCGACCGTGAAGGCGTGGAATAAATACATATAAATATTATATGGATTATTCTACTAAACAATTAAAAAAAATAATATACACACAAAAATATAAAGAAAAACTTAATTAAACATCAAATACATACATAGTTGTGTAAATATAAGCAATAAATGAAAAAAAAACTGAATTTAAAAGAGGAAAAAGTTGAAAAAAAATGAAATAAAGAAAAATTTAAAAAAAATACGGTAATAAATTCAACTTAAAACAAACACCAAGCAACATTTAACAAAGAATTCCAAATATCTACAGTCAAAACTTTACACATTTAATAAACTAAAAAAACCAATACACATTAAAAATGGAAAATTGGAAAAAGAGAAAAAAAAAGAGGTACAGTCACAGCAAAAATTTGTGTTACAAAATTTAACTAAACAGAAAAACTCAAAATTTCCAGAAATAATAAGAAAAATGCCATTTATTTAAAGAAAAAAATTGAAAAGTGAAAATAAAACTGGAAACAAAAAACCACTATTAAAAAAAATGGCTACCGAAAAAAAAACAGAATTTTTTTACATACTTATAACCTAAAAAACTACAAAATAAAAACCATAAAACAAGCATACATGCATGCAAACATAATTATTGAAGCATACAAGTAATTTAATCAACAGTTATCAAAATAAAAAAAAATAATACGTACAACAAAAAAAAAACGAAATAAAACGAAATAAATTATGAAAAAATATGAAAATGAAACACTATAAAAATTAAAAAATTGAGAACAAATAAAATATCAAATAAAAGACATCATCATTCCCACTGCATCTACGCGATCATACAACAACAACAAAACAACACAAGAAGAAATACTATAAACAAAAAGTTTTACAAATTTTTAACGTCAAAAAGAAAAAGTTACACTTAGTAACAAACAATAATGAAGTTTAAATTAAAATAAAATAGAATACCTATAAACGAAAAATATGAAAATTAAACGAAATAGAAATTAAAATATGCATAGAGAAAAAATACATACATACATATTTACCTACAGAAAAAAGTACAGTCAAAACAAAAAAAAAAAAAAAAATCAAATGAGAATAAGTAACGGAAAATAAAAACAATAAAAACGTACAAAAAGTACAGTCGTGTCAAAAGTCAACTCAAAATTTATAAAAAAAAACACAAGAACATAACAAATACATATACATATAACCAACTGGTCATAATATATTTCTTTGACCGACAACAAAAAGTAAGAACTAAAAACAAATTAAAATAAAAGAACAGTTACAAAAATATCACACCCAGCAACAAAAAGTATATGAAAAGAAAAATGAATATAAACCACTTAAAGAGAAATAATATACTTTACAAAGAAAAATAGAGAAAACGAAAAAAAAGATATAACGAAAAAATTGGAAAATATGAAACAAAATAAAAATACATGGCAATGATAAAATCTTAAAACTATTTATGCAATCAAACAAATTAAAATCATAAGAAGCCATAATTTTAAATCATTAAATCATTCATGACTATGTGAACGTAGAAATTATGCAAGTAATAAAATATGTGGAGTTAGTTTCATAAAAAAAAATATAGATAACAAACGTTCTGAAAAAGTTTTGGCTCACTTTGACTGTGAGCCACTGTATGTACAATTTCATATAAAAACCAATCAACAAAAAAAAAAGTACGAAAAAAAATCAACAAAAATCTATATACAGTAGACGCTCGGAAATTCGAACCACTTTGTTTTTAGGGCGATTCGAATTTCCGAATTATTCGAATTTCTGGACGGTTTTTTTATACAAAAATTTTGGTAAATTTGATCATAAAGATATAAAAAACTATGTTTTTTTTCATTTTAGTTTATTTAACATAAAAACTATAAAAAAACTTAACAAATATAACAAAAAATAACAATTCAGTTCATTTGACTTTAGTAAAAGAAAAATTTTTAAGAAAAGTTAAAATAATACATATTTTGAATTCTGACTCAGTCTTTGTTAATCATATAATCAGTAATATTAGTCTGTTTTTTAGGTTTTTGTGTTTCCGACAAAACAATATCATTACGGAGATCTAAAAGATTTGACAAGTGCTTAGTGGAAAATAATTCACTGCTTTTGCACCACTGTATTAAATTATTTGCACTTGCAGTAGCTTCGGAAAAAGAAATATTAGGTGGAACTTCCACATCACTATCTTCATCCATGTCTAAAGACAAACTTTCGCTGTCAAATATATGGAAAGGTTCATTCTCAAAGGCATCTTCATTCCATCTTTCGATTTCTCTGACGGATAAATAATTATTCGGATCAATTTGCGTCAAAAGATTTTGATTTATTTGGACAACGTCATTATAATCCTGATCTTCTTCCAACAACCGTGATAGAGGCAAATCATCACCACTATCGTATTCGTCAGAGTCCCAATTGAACAACTTTGACCAAGAATTTTTTAAAGCTGTTTGCGTGACCTCATCCCAAGCTTTCTTTAATAAAATTATTGCATCTTTGATTGAATGCGATTTTAAATTTTTGTTTAGTTCACCATTCTCAGCAATTAGTTTGGCTAGCAATTTATTTCTATAAATAAGTTTGGTTAGCTTTATTGGATTTTGGTCCATGGGCTGCAGCGCTGCTGTAACATTTGGTGGAAAGAAGTACGCCACTATATTTCCATCTTCGCTTTGCATTGCCTCAATGGGTGAGTGGGCGGAGCAGTTGTCAATAAGTAAAAGTGCTTTTGGAGGCAAATTATTTTCCTTGGAAAAACGAATGACCTATTAAAAAATATTTTAGAATTATGGAACTTATAAATATGTATAAATAACGTTTGCACTTACTTCATTAATAAAGATCTTATGAAACCAATCATAAAAGATCCGAGATGTCATCCAAGCATTTTTGGAAAAATCGTAATGTAGTGGGTTGTTAAAATTTTTGAAACACCTTGGATTTTTGGCTTTTCCAATAACCAATGGCAACAGCTTACAGGAACCATCAGAATTTGCTCCAAGTAAGATAGAAATTCTTTCTTTTTGTGTTTTGTGTCCCGGAGCACTTTTTTCGGAAGCTGAAACATATGTTCTATCTGGCAGGCAGCGGTAATATAGCCCAGTTTCGTCGACATTATATATTTGAGATTCCACTAGACCCATTTCTGCGATTTTAGCACGAAGTCTATGAATAAAAGGAGTGACTGAATTAGTGTCGCTGGATAAAATCTCGCCACTAATTTTTAAAAGGCGAATTCCATGCCGCTTTTTAAATTTGGTAAACCATCCATCGCTTGCCCGAAAGTCATTCTCAGCTTTATCGGGATATTCTTGCCTGAAAATTACTTTAGCTTTCTCCTTTAACATGGGTCCGTTTAATGTCGCCTTTTTTTCACGTTGATTAAGAAACCATTCATAGAGACGACTTTCCATTTTCGGATATTCAGCACTATGTAAAGTTTTATTGGATACGTGTTGATAAGTGTTGGCAACAGCATCCAATATTAATTTTCTATTCGATTTAATATAGCTAATGGTAGAAGTAGTTACATTAAAGTCCAGTGCTAAACGCTTTCCTTGAACGCCTTTGTCAATTTTTTCCAATATCTTTAATTTGTCTTGTAAAGACAAAGTGTTTTTCTTACGTTTGTTTGGCATTTTTAGTCCACTTTCTTATTTTAATAAATGTTAAACCGTATACATATGCAAACACCAAAAACTTGACTTTTAAATTCTAACAACATCAACAACATCTGTAAATCATCTATTAAAATAGGATTCCCCTTTTTAGTTTGTATTGGTTAAACTAAATTGTCAAAATTTTAGTGTTTACAATAAAAAAAAACCGCTCGGAAATTCGAATTTTGAATTCTAATTTTAGAGCGCCAAATGTAATGAAATTATTGATTCGAATTTCTGGAAATTCTAATTTCTGAGAGTTCGAATTTCTGAGCGTCTACTGTAACAACAGCAAGACACCACAACAATAGCCACACACAACAACAACAAGAAAATAATATACACAAGAAGACAAATAAATCAAATAAATTACACCTACATACATAGCAACAAGAACACAAAAAAAAATCCAAAGAAATCAAAATGAAAAAAAAAACTGTAAAACAGCAAAAATATAAAAACGAAATGAAATGAACAGCAACGAAAACTACAGAAAAAAGATAGAGAAAAATAATGAAACAACATTAAAAATGAAAATACATATGTATGTACAAATGGAAAAAGCCGAATTTGAAAAAAGATCAAAAGAAACGAAATGAAAATGAAACAAAATGACAATACAATGAAATAAAAATGAAAAATGAAATTGAAAAATTATATACATTAAAAATAAAACTAAATGAAAACAAATAAAATAATAACAAAGAACTCAGAACAAACAATAAAAATAGAGACTTGAAAAAATGAAAATTTAAAAACATCACAAAAAAAAAAAAAATTGGAAAAGTAACGAAAAACAATGCTCATACATACATATACTAAATAAGTCAAAAAAGTATAAAATAAAATACAAGAAAAAAATCAACAAATATCATCAACAATAACAATAACAAGAACAACCAACAACTTAAAACGAAGACAACAAAACAAACGTATCATGAAAATAAACTGCAAAAACAAAGGAATATCAGCAACAGCAACAAAGACAGATGACAACGAAGTGTAAAATATAAGTATTTATAAATATGTATACATTAAAATTTTTATTTACATATGTATATACACATAAATACAAACATACTTCAACACAAACAGAATATACAATACACATACTCCACAATACACAAAAACATACAAACAAATATTACAAGAAAGAAACAACAATAAAAACCAAAAATAAGAGAAAAAAAATCTTTCGCATTTTTTTATTTCAATATTAAAATATATATGTACATAGATACAAACATATATGAATAAGCAAACATATACATACATGTCTATGTAAATAAATATATAAATACATAAATATATATAGATGTATGAATAAATATATAAGTAAAGAGATATATATGTATGTACATATGTATACTTATATAAATAAATACATACATATGTATATGTATAAGAACAAAATTTTTTTTATGACACAGAGAAAAAAAGAAACACAGTGAAGAGCAAAACAATGTAACACTGCAAATTTATGATTTCAAAAAAGGGCTAAAAAATGAAAACAAAAAAATTATTTACATTGATAAAACAACAAAAAAAAGCGCATAAGAATATATAAAATTTTAAAGAAACTGCTACCTGTCAAATTTGGATTATTAACGAAACAAATAGATTAGTCTACTTGCTTTCGAGGCTACGGCCAATAATCGCAATATTTGCAGAGCAGAATGGCCAAAATATGATTTATGTATCATATCAGATATACAATTTAAGGAAGTAAAAGAACATGACACTAAGATGTTAAAAAAAAACATTGAAATCATTTTAAAAAATTTTTTTTTCTTTATGTCATTTGAAATACAGCACTAGATAAAAGTTATGAAATTAAAAAAAAAAATATTGAAAATTATAAGCAAATAATATGGAAAACAAATTTTTATTATAATAAATTTATTTTAATTATTAACAACAATAAGAAAAAAAAAACACAATGTACAAACGAACAAAAAAAAAATAACAAACAAATTTTTTATTTCTTTTGAAAATCAAAACATTTAATACAAAAAAATAGTTTTTTGATATTTACTATTAATCATATTTTTAAAAATTAAAACTAAAAATTTTTATAAAATTAAAACAAAACAAAATTTCTAATGTACATTCCTAAAATAGTCTTTTATTTGTATAAGCTAGTATAATAATATATAACAATAACATAAATATATAATTGGTAATATAAACAAAATTATATTATGGAAAATCTTGAAACAAGCAAGACTGATCATCTTGCTTGGTTCAACATTTTTTTATAAAAAGGGAGGTGCATAGGTAGGTGGCCAATGCTTATGTTTCCTAACTTTAAAAACAAAATACAAATACTTTCAAGTTATAAATATTTTCAAATAGAAAAAAAACAACATATCAACATTTTCAATATTATAAATATTTAAAAAAAAAAACAAAAACAAAAATAAATATTTGCAAAGTTATGATTGTATTATAAGTAATAATTAATTTATATTAAACTATAAATTTGTTTATAAGTAATAATTAATTTATATTTTTTCTTTAAAAGAATGGAGGTGTAGTGGCAGCACTGTCGCCTACTACCTCTTCAACTCATCCCTGTTACTTACTACTATATAAGCAACTAACTATATATAAGGAACAGAATTAGCGAGTAAGAAAAAATGAAAAAATAAAATAAATGATTATGCACACACCAACCAAACGAGTAAGTTCTCATTTATACTACACCTTGACCGACCTGGCCCTTGAAAAGGGAGCTTTAGCCGACTTGGCGGCAAGGACTTGGGCCTGAAGTCCACAGGTACCTCACCGCGAGGTTTTTGGCAGCCGCCTATTGGCTTTGCGTAATCGCCAGGTTCGGCGTGCCACCCTGGCTCTTCGCCGCACGAGTTGTCCGTAGGCTGGCAGGGTCTGGTGTTGGCACCCTGCTCGCCGTCGACAGTGTTCCGTCTCTTGTCGTACTATCCTTTATGTACTTATGTATATTACATACAAAAATACAATATTAAGCAAGTAAAGTAACTGTTGAATTCATGGCGTAATAATTATTTTTTGCCCTACTAATTTTTTAGCTGAAAATGTCAAATCGCGTTACGCGATCTTCAATTTCGTTAAAAAGAGAGGCTTGGCGAGCAGATATAGCAGCTGACACAATATTTCTAATTCTTATATCTTCCCCACCAACAGCACCTTCTAATTCGCTACTTTCGGGTACAGTTAAGCCATTTGGACTATTAACGCTAGTAGACTGAGTCAAATTGATATTCTCAATTTGAGATATCGTCAAATCATTGTTAGTTGAAGGCCTAATGGTTGTTGTTGTAACAGCTCTGATGCTGTTTGTGACGGGAGTTCTTTCCTAAAAGTGTAATAGAATAGTAATAGTAATAGTTGAGAGAATTAGTTTTAATAGTTTTAATTGGTTTATTGGGTTATTGGGTTTTGTTGGGTTTTATTGGGGTGTGTCATTCGGTGGAATTGGGGTTGGGAGTTGGAGGAACTCTGCCATCTCGGTTGGTATTAGCCATAGGTCTATTGGGCTAAGGGAGGTTGATCTGTTCGGGCAGTTGAACAAGTGCTCAGTGTTGTGCGGGCTCTGGAGACAATTTGGGCATCTGTTTATAGTGCCGGGGACAATGCGCTCTTGGTAGCAGTTAAGTATACTGCTCCAGCCGGCTCTTAGTTGTGCCAAGATTGAGCGGGATTGTCTGGGGAGCCGCCGTTCGCTATCTGCGATCGCGGGTGGTCTTGAGTTAAGGACCTTGTTGCATCTATATCCGCTTGTTGTTTCTATGACCGCTTGTTGATGCAACTTCTTGAGGGCACTTGTGATGGACATCTGTGTAACGTCTGGTGGAATGGCGTTTCCGATGTCCTCGCTGTAGTGCCGGAAGTCCTTACGGATGCGTCTCGGGAGAGGGTCCTGCAGCACCAGTTGGTGGTTGGGGTGTGTTGGCAGCTGACATGCCATCAGGAATTGCTTTGAAAGCATCACATTATGCTGCCTGACGGGCAGCATTAATGTCTCCTCATGCAGGTGGTCAATGTTGGTCATTTTTACGCATCCTGTAGCGATTCTAAGCGCATTGTTCTGTGTGGTTTGCAGAGATCTCCACTGTGTGTCACTAAGGAACGGGGTCCATACTGGTGCGGCATAATTTAAGAGGGAACGACCGATGGCTTTATACGTCGTTACAAGTACCTCTTTAGTCATGCCCCAGGAGGTGCCCGAAAGGGCTTTCAGGACTTTGTTCCGGGCTTTCACTTTTTGGCTGATATATGTGGCGTGCGAGGCGAAGTGAAGGAGGCTGTCGAATACTACGCCCAGTATTTTGGGGTTCCGCACCGTAGGTATGCGTCTTCCCTCGACAGAGATATCTATGGGTATTTGGTTTGCGTGCATGAAGTCTGTAATCTCCGCTACATTTTTCCTGAGACCATTGCAATTTAGCTGCATGATTCGGAATGAAGGTAGTGGAACAGAGTCATGCGCGCGCCGCTGTGAGATATTTCCAGGTGGCCGTCGGGGTATGGTGTTGGCTGTTGGGGTTCCCGATGGCAGGTTGAGTTGCTGCTCTTGAGGGGATTGCACTTGTGGTTGCTCTACGCTTGCCGTTGATGTTGTACGGGAGGCAGAGGCTCGGGAGCTACCTGCGTCTGGTGGATTCAGGCAGCAGGTAGCCATGAAACTTGAGTTCCATTCTCTGCGAAAGCGTAGAGATGTGCACCGCCTCATGTGGCACCAATTGTTACATCCATACATCGTCTGCACAGGCCATCACCTAAATGTGATTTTGGTACCAGCCAAAATTAATGCACGGGTGGGTCCCGGATTGTCTTGGCAGACTTTCCAAAAAACCCCCACCAGTTTCTTATTTACCAGGTCCCACTTGTCGTGTGACATGGCACCGTCACCTACACCCCTTTCTATGATGGCCCTTACGTGATGCCCTTTGGCCACCTTTGGCCATTGCCGACAGAGCTTTATTTTGGACGTTTGGTCTTCGGGGGCTTAGCTGCAGCTGCATTTTCCTCCTTTGAACGTGCCGTTTAGGCCCTGCAGGGGGAGGGTTGCTGCGCAGTGCAGCCATGTGGGCTTTCGCCCATGTTAGAGAAGCTGTCTGCTCATTCGTAAGCTCATCAGCCGGTAAGGATCCTAGGATTGAAATAAAACGAAAGGCGGAACGCCTTGTTGTTGCAGCCCTTTTGGAGTGTATAATGTGTCGTGGTGCTGTTGTTTTGCCGGAGTCGCAGGGGGTGGCAGGGTATTGGGGCCGGAGGTTGTCCTACCGGTCCTTTCCCCTGCAGTGCGCACATTGAGGAGGCCAGGTTTATCTGGCTTAGCCTTTGTAGTGGCAGCACTGTCGCCTACTACCTCTTCAACTCATCCCTGTTACTTACTACTATATAAGCAACTAACTATATATAAGGAACAGAATTAGCGAGTAAGAAAAAATGAAAAAATAAAATAAATGACTCTGCACACACCAACCAAACGAGTAAGTTCTCATTTATACTACATGGCGACCGTGAAGGCGTGGAATAAATACATATAAATATTATATGGATTATTCTACTAAACAATTAAAAAAAATAATATACACACAAAAATATAAAGAAAAACTTAATTAAACATCAAATACATACATAGTTGTGTAAATATAAGCAATAAATGAAAAAAAAACTGAATTTAAAAGAGGAAAAAGTTGAAAAAAAATGATATAAAGAAAAATTTAAAAAAAAAACTGTAATAAATTCAACTTAAAACAAACACCAAGCAACATTTAACAAAGAATTCCAAATATCTACAGTCAAAACTTCACACATTTAATAAACTAAAAAAACCAATACACATTAAAAATGGAAAATTGGAAAAAGAGAAAAAAAAGAGGTACAGTCACAGCAAAAATTTGTGCTACAAAATTTAACTAAACAGAAAAACTCAAAATTTCCAGAAATAATAAGAAAAATGCCATTTATTTAAAGAAAAAAATTGAAAAGTGAAAATAAAACTGGAAACAAAAAACCATTATTAAAAAAAATGGCTACCGAAAAAAAAACAGAATTTTTTTACATACTTATAACCTAAAAAACTACAAAATAAAAACCATAAAACAAGCATACATGCATGCAAACATAATTATTGAAGCATACAAGTAAAATGATCAACAGTTATCAAAATAAAAAAAAATAATACGTACAACAAAAAAAAAACAAAATAAAACGAAATAAATTATGAAAAAATATGAAAATGAAACACTATAAAAATGAAAAAATTGAGAACAAATAAAATATCAAGTAAAAGACATCATCATTCCCACTGCATCTACGCGATCATACAACAACAACAAAACAACACAAGAAGAAATACTATAAACAAAAAGTTTTACAAATTTTTAACGTCAAAAAGAAAAAGTTACACTTAGTAACAAACAATAATGAAGTTTTAATTAAAATAAAATAGAATACCTATAAACGAAAAATATGAAAATTAAACGAAATAGAAATTAAAATATGCATAGAGAAAAAATACATACATTCAAGGGAATGCTCTCGGTAGTAATATTACAGACGCTAAGATCTTCAAAACAACAATCTTGTTTATATTCTTTCTCAGTTATATAATTATATAATAAATCCAGGTAGTTGGTTCTACTCCTATTTTAAAACTTTAGTGTTGTTCTGACCTAAAAGATTACTCTATATCACCAGGTTTAGGATTTGTGTATATAAAAACATTATTGATCTGACTAGTTGAACTACATAACCAAGAACTTAATAATGAAGTTGTTGGAAAGTAACCAAATCAATGAATGCATTAAAAATTATGTTAGAAAATAATGAATAAGAATTACTTACAGGCGGTTTGTGTATTAGGTGGTGGTTAAGTCTCTCGTTCGGGATTGAAGGCCTTCTCCTCCGTCGATGATATTTTTTTTTTCACACCTTTCTATGCTTTGCTGTATTTCTTGAAGTACCGTAGTTTAAATATGTATATACCTGTTTATATTTAGCTATTTTTTGTATGATATTTTGGTTTTAATATTAAGTTTTATACTTATATATTTACTTGTTTTTTTTTTTAATCTTTTTCTTTAATCTTTACGTGCTTCTTGTTTAGCTCTGCACATCTTCACTACTAAACTCCCTGGAGATGAGCAAAGAAACACGTCAATCAGTGCATATGTGTGAGTATCGTGTTTTTGTCATTTAAAGGGAGACATACAAATACAATCGTCAATCATCATTTTTATTGTGACTTCACGGCGTCTTGTGTAATTTTGTCAAAAAAAAAACATGCGTTTGACACTGCTTACTCACAAAAATACCAGCGCAAGAACAAGTAAGCCTGTGCTGCCATCTTTCTACTAATTACACTTCGACACAACGTATACGTGTACCCGAAAAAGAACGACTGCACACACACAATTAGAACTTTAATGTATTTTTTTATCCTCTCCAGTGCACTTAAGAGAAAAATTAAATAAAACAGTTTTAACACAACTAGAATTAATCCCGTTGAAAACATATCATTTTATAAAAAAAAAAATAAAAAGTAAGGAGATATAATTAAACTAAAGGAACGGTTCAAAACTGTATTTTAAATAATATCGATACCGAAAATTATTCCTATCTATATTTTCGATATTTTTAAACTATCGACTTATATTTTCAGAGTTTTGACCATCTGAAATTATGGTATAAAAGTGAGATAATACACTATTTTTCGATTATATTTTTTGTCAATAAAACATTAAATAATATCTCTGATTATATACACACATATATATATATATATTTGTTACTTATTCAACTTGTAGGATTAACTCCGTATCTGAATTATAGACTATTAATAAAATTGTGTACTTATGAAGCCGCCTACTTCACCACCGCTAATTTGTTTATTTAATATTTTCTAATTTCAATATTCTATAACATAAGCTATGTATATTATGTAATATATGTTGAAAAATCAACTTCAAAATTTCAATGAAGAATATATGCATGTTGTAAAAGCCGCAAAAGCAAGTAAAATATATTTGCATGCGGCTTTGTGCCGCATCAAAGTTGTTTAACTTCGTTCTCTGTGTATGACATTTCAAGTTGAATAACATGGATATAAAGTAACACTGCAACAGATGGAATGAAACACTTTGTCATAATATAATCGGGAATCGCATTTTGAGCAATTGCGAAAATATATTGTGTAAAGTTGTAATGAAAATGAAATATTTTTTTACATTTCACGTTATCGCAGAACCAGAATCTACCCCCAGGAGTAATTATGAAGTTTACTACTGAATAACGTGGACTTCGTTGTGTGGTAAAACAGAGAAGAAGGGATAACTAACAAAATGATTAAAAAAACAACTTTTATAAAAGAAATATATATGTATGTACATACGTAGGTATGTATGAATTAAATCAAACGTCACAAAAAGTGTAAATTTTAATGAATGAAATTGAAAGCCACAGATTGACATATAAGAACTAATTATACATATATATGGATATATGGAAAAGACTATTAACATATAAAAATCTAAAGTATTCTCCTTTTACTTTGTAGAATATAAAATTACTTTATATTGGGAAAGTAGGGAAAATTCAGATTTTTATTACACTAGACGAAACCGGAGTGTGGGGGGGTGGTTTTGGAACCTTTCTTTTTTTTTCTTGATACATTCTTAATTCTTAGTTCAAGCTTAGAAGCAATGAACAATTATATTTCAGGAGAAAAGGGATATGTATGTATATAAGGCGTTATCTTCAACTAAGAAAGGAATTCAACACAGCACAAGCCTGAGCAGATCGCGAGTTCTGTGCAGGCTGCAGCGGGGCCAAGTGGACCTGGCGACTTGACAGGTGTGCTCTTGTTCCCACCTTTTTTGAGCAACGTTGTATGATTCCTGCTGGATCAATCGCTTGCAGTAAGATAGAGGAATGCCAACGAAGTGACATATCATCGAGTTGCTCAACGATGCGTCCATTTTGGCAATTTCGTCCGCAATAATGTTTCCAGTGCACTCTAAGTGCCCTGGAATCCAGACTATTGTTACTCTTGAATGTATCGCTATGTAGAGGGTAAGGAGCGATATTCCATGTTAGGAACAAAAGATTGAAATAGCCCGCCAAAATAAGGTTCCGGTGGGCAGCAGTCGGTAAAGTCATGGAACGCTTGATGCTGCCTGAGAATCTTGGAGTGACCAAGATCGGCTCACGTCTATGAACATGTGGCATTCAGTCTAATCGCCGCAAACAAAGCTAGCTGTTTGGCCAGAACGTCCACCGGAAGCCAGTTCAGCATAGCGAACAATGCTTTGGTTGGAGTTGACCTAAGCGCTCCCGGTATCAGGATAGCCGCTAACCGAAAAATTTTCTCTAGAGTTCGTCGGTGGAAGTGTTTCTCTGTCGCTTCCCAACAGACTATAACCTCATAAAACATTATGGGCTTAATTACCGTCTCAAAGATCTAGTTGGTCCCTCAGGGTTCGATGCCCCAATCGCGACCAATTGCTCTTTTACATGTGTAAAAAGCCACGAAGGCCTTATTCGCTCTATACTGGGTGTTAAGGTTCCAAGATAGTTTAATGTCTAGGATTACGCCCAGGTACTTAGCGTTTTCCGAGACCTTCAGTGTGGTCCCGTTTAATTTGGGGGCGCAAAGAATTCGATTTTGTTCCTCCTGGTAAATAGCACCGATTCGGTTTTCGCCGGATTGACACCGAGCCCACAGCTAACACTCTATTTGCTGAGGAGCGTCAGAACAGATTCCACACACTAAGATTGTGCTCAGGTGTTTGCCAGAGATAGCTATTACCACATCGTCAGCGTAAGAAGCGGTTTTAAACAGCTTCCGCTCTAGGCTTAGCAGTGGAGAGTTGATGGTCCTATTCCACAAGAGAGGTGACAAGACGACCCCTTGTGGAGTGCCCCGATATACTGCCCTGTATTCAGTGGCAGATCCAAACGATGCACTTATGGCCCTTCTAGTTAGCAGATTTTTTACAAACCTGCAGATATTGATATCAATCCCCATCTCTACCATGCTGTTGATGATTGAGTCTGGTTTGACAAAATTAAAAGCGCCCTCTACGTCCAGGAAAGCCACCATAGTGAATTCCTTGTATTCGAGAGATTTCTCTGTCTTCTCTGACCAGATGGTGGAGAGCAATTTCCACAGACTTTCCCTAGTTTTAGTGTGAGACGTCACCCCTGGGGATAAAGACGACCTACACAGATTCCAGCAAGCCGGAATGTATTCGCTTCTCAGACACTCTTTAAAAATTTCAGAGAGCAAGCGCACGACTAGATCCATATTTCTCTGTAGATCCGCTGGAATGATTCCATCTGGTACAGGAGATTTGAATGGATCGAAAGTATTGATCGCCCATGTGATTCTGTCATTGTTCAACGGTACAATAACTGACTCAGGCGAAGTATTTATATCGCCGGTAGCGGTCCCTGTAGCAGGAACCGGGGCGTTACCGGGAAAGTGAGTACCAAGTAGTACGCTAACCGTTTCATGGCTACTTAGGGTCCAGCTTCCGCATGGTTTTTTTTGGCTGGGTACCACCGGTGAGGTAGCTTATATCTTACGCAATCGGTTGGTTTCGGAGGAGCTTTCTACACCACTGCAGAAATTCCTCCTTCCTTTTTGCGCTTCTAACAAGGTTTTTGAACCTGTTTAGTGAGGACTTATATCGCGACCAGTCACCTGTTTGCTTAGCCTCGTTAAAAAGTCTGTGGCTCTCGCTTCGCGACTGTGCGATATCAGGGCACCACCATGGTGGTTTACTTTTGCCTTTGCGTGTCGTGGTTTTGCAGGACAAGTTTGTTGCATTGCAGAAAGATTCATTGAATAGATCTATTTCCGTGTCGATATCCGTCGTGTTGTTTATAATAGGAACGGAGCTTAAAGTGTTACGGAGGAGATTATTCTGCAACTCCATGTTAGTTTTCCTTCTGTTTATCAGAGGGTTCGGTCTATCCACGCAAAACCCTATGGAGAAATCAATATAACGATGGTCAGAGAAGGAACAGTCGTCCGAAACCTTCCAGTCGCTAATTAAACTGTTGTTTTTGTTGTTGTAACAGCTCCGATGCTGTTGGTGACGGGAGTTCTTTCCTAAAAGTGTGATAGAATTGGAATAATTGAAAGAGAAAAAAAATTTTAGTTTTATTGGTTTTATTGGGGTGTGTCATTTGGTAGATTTGGGGTTGGGAGTTGGAGGAACTCTGCCAGCTCAGTTGGTCTTAGCCATACGTCTATTGGGCTAAGGGAGGTTTATCTATTCGGGCAGTTGAACAAGTGCTCAGTGTTGTGCGGGCTCTGGAGACAATCTGGGCATCTGTTTATAGTGCCGGGGACAATGCGCTCTTGGTAGCAGTTAAGTATACTGCTCCAGCCGGCTCTCAGTTGTGCCAAGATTGAGCGGGATTGTCTGGGGAGCTGCCGTCGCTATCTGCGATCGCGGGTGGTCTTGAGTTAAGGACCTTGTTGCATCTGTATCCGCTTGATGTTTCTATGACTGCTTGTTGATATAACTTCTTGATGGCACTTGTAATGGACATCTGTGTAACGTCTGGTGGAATGGCGTTTCCGATGTCCTCACTGTAGTGCCGGAAGTCCTTACGGATACGTCTCGGGAGAGGGTCCTGCAGTACCAGTTGGTAGTTGGGGTGTGTTGGCAGCTGACATGCCATCAGGAATTGCTTTGAAAGCATCACATTATGCTGCCTGACGGGTAGCATTAATGTCTCCTCATGCAGGTGGTCAATATTGGTCATTTTTACGTATCCTGTAGCGATTCTAAGCGCATTGTTCTGTGTGGTTTGCAGAGATCTCCACTGTTTGTCACTAAGGAACGGGGTCCATACTGGTGCAGCATAATTTAAGAGGGAACGACCGATGGCTTTATACGTCGTTACAAGTTCCCCTTTAGTCATGCCCTAGGAGGTGCCCGAAAGGGCTTTCAGGACTTTGTTCCGGTCTTTCACTTTTTGGCTGATATATGTGGCGTGCGAGGCGAAGTGAAGGAGGCTGTCGAATACTACGCCCAGTATTTTGGGGTTACGCACCATAGGTATGCGTCTTCCCTCGACAGAGATATCTAATTCCATCCTTACTTCTTTGGTCCAAGAAGTGAAAAGTGACACTGACGACTTTGAAGGTGATAACTTCAAGTTACGTTCCTTCAGGAAGTCTGTAATGGCGGCCAAGTAGTCGGTAATTTTGGCACTTATGTCGGGTATGCTGACACCTGACGCCAGGATGGTGCAGTCATCAGCATATGACACCATTGAGACTTCCTGTGGGGGGTTTGGGATGTTGGCAAGATAAATGTTGAAGAGCAAGGGTGATAGTACTCGTCCTTGTGGCACGCCCATTTTTATCTTGCGGTAACTTGATTTTTGGCCTCTAAACTCTACGAAAGCTTGTCGCTCATTGAGGTAGTTGCCGATCCAACGTTTAATATCGTTGGGAAGCCTGGAGTTCAAGATGTCGTTAGTCAGCATCGTGTGATCGACCGTGTCAAAAGCCTTGGATAGGTCTAGTGCTGTGACAATTGTGCGTTGACACGGTCTATGCTGATTTACTCCATTACCGATCTGGGTAGATATCAGACTCAAAGAAGTCGTGGTGCTATGGGCTTCCCTGAAGCCATGCTGGTGAGTGGCGAGCGGGAAGTGCTCTGTCAGGGATGGTAGCAGTAGCGTGTAGTGTGTTTGACTAACTACTACTGCATGCCGTCTGCATGCAGCAAGTGAAACATAACACTCTTGTTATTGTTTAAATATTTGTCCATGCTATGACTGCATGATCAGAGTATACAGAATGTATTATGCTGATCATGCATATTCCCACACATACCCTCTGTGTGTATTAGTATTAAAATATAGAATGTTTAAGCTAGACTTAAGATACTAAATAATAATTAGTACACTTAAGAAATGTAAAACAAAATGAACAGTCGCACAAGCGGCTGTTCAATCAATTAATAAATTAATAATAAACTATTGGAAATCAAATAATTCAACTCAAGACTTCAACATTTATTACATTGAATATATTAATGAACCTTGATTAAGGATAATATAAATAATAAAAACATTTATATAACATGGCGATCCTGCCAGCTTGTGTGTAAAATGGTTTGACAACAGCAGTTCTACAAAATGTATCAAACAG
The DNA here is from genome assembly GCA_947311025.1 of Lypha dubia. NCBI lineage: Eukaryota > Metazoa > Arthropoda > Insecta > Diptera > Tachinidae > Lypha > Lypha dubia. The sequence continues at coordinate 76,348,987 of OX371260.1, forward strand.
TTTTATTGAGTTTTATATTAAAGAGACTTTAAAAAGTTAATAAGTATCAATAAAATAATATAAAATAACATTCCATAAAATGATAATAAAATAAAAAAAAAAAGGATGAAAGTACATAAAATTAAATAGTACCTAAAATCCTCTCTGAAATCATGAGTCAAGTTTCTAGTAACAATTGTGAAAATACACCCCCACAAACACGACCATGCTCCACATCCAAATATAGTCCACCAAATGAAGGCACAGACACTACAAATGAATTGTGTTCACTTCAGTGTAAATCGTTTTTGATAATGCAACAGCAGCAAGAGCAACATCTCAAGCAATTGTATCCTGCTCCATATTTTGTAAACATATCGCAGCAACGAGCGAATCAATGAATGGAAGTTGATGGTTATAAAGATGGAGTCATAAATGCCGAGATTGCTAACAGTGATTACATCCTTAACTAAGTATAATTTTGTGCTCTATGTTTAATGTTTTAATTTAAATATACATACATATATTTTTGAATAGTGTAATATTTCCTTTTTTTTTTCCTCTCAATTTAAATTTAATTTAAATATACATACATATATTTTTGAATGGTGTAATATTTCCTTTTTTTTCCTCTCAATTTGAATTAAATTTGAATATACATGCATATATTTTTAAATAATGTAATGTTTTTTTTTTCTCAAAAAAAATATAAAGTTGAGTTTTGCCTTTTATTTTTTTTCGCTTTAAAGAAAATATATATAAGATTTATCGCTGAGATACTTACGAGTCCCTCCAGTCGATAATATCAAAAATAAATTATATAAAATTATAACTAATATGTATGTCACTGAGAAACTCACGAGTCCCTCCAGTTGATATATATATTCTACTATATAAGGGTAACCGTCTCGATCAGTGATTGGTTCTGATCGATATATGTCTGATGACCGGTCCTCGGTATACAGAGTATACAGAGTGCTGAAACTTAGGCATATGTACCAATTTTTTTTAAACTAATACGACCCATGACATAAGAAGGGACACACTAATAGGCTGACTTCCAAAACGTTCGTATACAAAGTTTGTATACAGTATTGCTACTGTATTTAAATCACATACATATGCAAAGTTCCGAAGCAATGCAACAACTATAAAACCGATGCCTTGTTTGCTTTCTGAATGCGTTAAAAATACTTGGCGGCGGTGTTTTGAAATGGTATACATTGTATAATTATTGTACTGCGGCGTTATGAAATGTATGCTTTGTTCAAACACAAAGCAATTGACGTTTTGGAAGTCAGCCATACTCATACAGTTGTGTAAACTTAACTATAAGTAAAACTATTGTAAACTTGATTTTGTATATGTAAACAACTGTGTGAAGGACAAACTCGACCGGTTAAGGGGATTTAAAGTATTGATTGGTTTATTTTGAGTTAAATTAAATTTTGATTTATGATTATTCTAGAATAACTTCATGAAATATAAAACTTCCTTGATTAGAAGTTTTAAAACCAGATTTTTTTTTCTTTTGATTTGAGTCAATTCAAATCCTCATAATGTTTTTTTAAACGGTGAAATAATTCAGAGCTAAAACAGGTGTAAAAGCAAAGAATTTCACATTTTGTATCAGAATTTCAGGAGAAATTTTCTTCATTTACTTCGTTTATTTGGAGTATTTATTTGTTGAATTCAGTTGAGAAATTTTCTTCATTTACTGAGCAAACTTAATAGTTGCTTTTAAATTGATCCATAATATATTGTTCTAATATCTTTCCTTCATAATGGGAGGCAGGGAATCAAAAATAGAAAATCCCAACGCAAATGTTGTTAATGAAGTAATGGTGAAAGTTGAATATTCAGTGGTGTATCTAGCAATAATTATTGCAATACTTTTACTGCAATTCCTAACAACTTTATACCAACTTCACAAAAGATCTTTAAAAAATAAATATGTGAAGAACTTCAGTACCATTTCCGGACTCGACAAAGTCTAGTGAGACGAATGGTGAAACAGATTGGGAATAAATCCTTACAAATTTTAAAGTTTTCATAACACGATCGAATAATACATTGTATAGATATATACAGTTATTGTCAAAAATTGTTATCCTTTGATAAGCGATCAAAGAAAACAGTTTCTTTTCTCCTCATTGTTCATTCCAATGAAACATTGTATAGATGTATACAATTTCCATTGAAAAACAATTTTATTATTCTTGTTATGCGTTCAAGGAGAACGTCATACAATCCTTGTAATCCTTGATTAGTGATACCATATTATTTTAGTACTCAGTACTATCCTGAAATACAAATTCTGTTTTGAATGTTAATCATTGTAGTACTCATTTGGTCAAATTTATTGTTTCCTGCATTTGTGAAAAAAAATGTTTTGATTTTTGCAATATTTTGCTTTTGTTTTCTTGTTGGATAGACTTCAACAAATTCATTAGAGTGCACTTTGTGACCTCTTATTTCCAGAAATAAATCCTTGCAATAGAATATATTTGCCTACTATCAAACTATCATATCCTTGGTAAGACTAAGTTTGCTTTCATTGCTATCGAGTGATCCTTAAAATTGTCTTTGTTTGACCTCTCTTCTGCTCATTCTGATTATAGCAAGCAATTTTGAGATTGATTGTAAATGGAATGGGAGAATATTGTGAGAAAGGCAAGAATACTTAAAGAAGAATTCTTAAAATCCTATAAATGGCTTAATATAGGCAGAGAAACAAAATCAGAAACAGTAGATAAACACATAAAAAATCTACTTAAGCAACTAGAGAGCATTATAATCTTACGTAATGTAAATTGCTCTAGCCTAACAACAGGTCATAAAGCGGCAGCGGACGCTTTCTATGCAGACGTTAGAGAAAAACTTCTGTCAGTAGCAACTAAAATGGGAATAGATATCGTAATCCCCAATTCCTTACATGAACAAATTTTAATACCTGAATTGAAAAGTAACTTAATAATGCCTCAAACTATAGTAGAGTTTTTAGGGACCGCATCCAGGCTACTTCCTGATTATGATGGCACCCCTGAAAACATACAAAGTTTTATTGACGCGCTGAACTTAGTGGACTCAATAAAAGAGAGTCATGAATCAGTCGCCGTAAATCTAGTAAAGACCAAGCCAAAGGGTACAGCCAGAAATTTATTGTCGGCTGAAACAACTTTGCAAGATATAATATTGAAACTGAGATCTTCAGTTAAAGGAGAATCAGTAGACGTTATTACTGCTAAAATTATGAACATTAGACAGACTGGTAAGAATGCTAATGCTTATGCCAAAGAGGTGGAAGACCTCACAAAGAAATTAGAAACAGCATATATATCAGATGGTCTATCTAATGAAACCGCAAATAAATATGCAACTCGCTCAGCAGTTACAGCTATAGTAAAGAATGCCTCAAATGATAGAGTAAAACTGATCATGGAATCAGGCACCTTTAATAATATGAATGATGTAATATCAAAATTTATCACTAGTTGTACCGATGTATATGGTCAACCAAATTCTATCCTAGCTTACGGCTCACAAAACAGTCGTAATAATCCTTCCAATAGTCGAAATTCTAGAAATTTTAATAATTCCAATTCTAGAAACTTTAACAATTCAAATCCTAGAAATTTTAATAACTCTAATCGTAGAGATTTTAATGACTCAAATCCTAGAAACTTTAATAGTTCAAGAAACTATGGTCCTAGAAATAATAATTCCAACTCAAGGAACTATAATAATCCCAACTACGAGAATCTTAATAGAAATCCTAACAGAGGAAGAAATAACTATACAAATAATAACAGTAACCATTACAATAATAATGGATACAATTCAAGAAATAACAATAATGCACGATGTATTACCGATGAAAATAATTCGGGAAACGTACAGCCACCCCAACATACTTCTTAGATGAAAAAATTCATAGCATACAATTAAACTTATATAGCTATTTGATATCCCGAACTACTTTAAATGACAATAGGTCAACCTTTTTAATAGACACTGGCGCAGACATATCAGTTATCAAACATAATCAAGTTCTGAACGAACCAATAAATGTAACAAAAAGAACTAATATAAACGGTATTGGACAAGGTCTCATAACTACATTGGGAAAAGTGAGAACTGATTTAAAAATAGATAGATTTCTTATAGCACATGAATTTCATGTTGTCGGAAATGAATTCCCTATTCAAGTTGATGGAATAATAGGAATAGACTTTATTAGAAAATACAGATGTGTATTAGATTTTCAAGACAATGAAGATATTATCACTTTGAGAACAAATGATGTTCCATATGATATATCTATCCCACTTATGAGTGCTCCTAATATTAATTCCATATCAGTTCCAGCTAGATCAGAAGTGATCAGACCAATTAGATTTGATTCTACTGAAACAGAGGTATTGATACCGCAACAAATGCTTCAAGATGGTGTATACATTGCTAACACAATTACATCAAAATCAAAGCCTTTGGTAAGAATTATCAATACAACTGAAAATTATTTGATCATTAATAATGTCCAAATATTAACAGAAAGTCTAAATGACTATAAAATCGTAAAGCAGAACCATGACCCACAGAAAAATAAAGAAAAACTTGAAAGGTTATCAAAAAACTTTCCAGAATTCGTTGATAAAGAATTAAAAACACTGTGTCATGAATTTATAGACCTATTTGCTCTAGAAACTGAAAAAATAACAGTTAATAATTTTTATAAGCAAAAGCTTAAACTCCACAATAAACAACCGGTTTATATAAAAAATTACAGAATACCTCACTCACATAGAGAGGAAGTAAACAAACATGTTGAGAAATTGATAAAAGACGATATAATAGAGCCATCAGTGTCTGAATATAATAGTCCTATTCTTTTAGTACCTAAAAAACCCCTCCCAGGTACAAATCAGAAAAGATGGAGACTAGTAGTAGATTATAGGGGAGTAAATAAAAACTTAGTAGCTGATAAGTTTCCGTTACCACGTATAGATGATATACTCGACCAATTGGGCCGAGCTAAATTTTTCTCTTGCCTTGACTTAATGTCAGGTTTTCATCAAATAGAACTAGACAAAGACTCTAGAGATATCACATCCTTTTCTGCAGAAAAAGGATCCTTCCGTTTTAACAGATTGCCATATGGTATAAAAATAGCTCCAAACTCATTTCAACGAATGATGTCCTTGGCTTTTGCCGGATTATCACCAACACAAGCTTTCGTGTATATGGACGATTTAGTTGTGATTGGTTGTTCTACAGAACACATGTTGCGTAATCTCAAGGACGTATTCAGTTTATGTAGAAAATATAATCTTAAATTGCATCCTGATAAATGTTTATTCTTTTGTCGTGAAGTGACGTTCCTTGGTCACAAATGTACTGACAAAGGTATTTTACCTGACGACAGTAAATTTTCTATAATTGATAAATATCCTACACCAAAAAATGGTGATGAAGCTAAACGCTTCGTAGCTTTTTGTAACTATTATCGACGGTTCATACCTGGTTTTGCGGAATTATCACGACACATAACTAGGTTGTCGAGAAAAAATATACAATTTGAATGGACTCAAGAATGTGAACATTCTTTCCAAACCCTCATATCACATTTACTGAGTCCTACAATACTTCAATATTCAGATTTTTCTAAGGAATTTTGTATCACTACAGACGCAAGCAAGCACGCTTGCGGAGCTGTTCTCAGTCAAGAAAAACAAGGTGTTCAACTACCTGTTTCTTATGCATCCAGATCTTTCACTAAGGGTGAAAGTAATAAATCAACAATAGAGTAGGAACTAACTGCAATACATTGGGCTGTAAAATGCTATAGGCCATATATCTATGGAAGAAAGTTTGTGATCAAAAGTGACCACAAACCACTAACTTATCTATTTTCATTAAAAAATCCTTCATCAAAGCTAATGCGGATGAGATTGGATTTAGAAGAGTATGATTTTGTAATCAAGTATGTTAGGGGTGAAGACAATACAATGGCAGATGCGCTGTCACGAATAGATTTTGAAGATATAAAAAATACAGAGATCAATAAAATACTGAAGGTAACAACAAGACTTCAGTCTAAAAATAGTTGTAACAATGAGGTTAAAACAAACCCTAATTGTAAAACATCGGTTGGTTTGAAAGTATATGAGGCGATAAATGCCCAAGAGCACCGTAAAATAACAAGATTGTATTTTACTAAAGATAAAATAATAATAAAAAAAGGAAAGCGAGTACTTTCCGAATTTAAGTTGAACGACACAGTTATAAATAGAAATGTAGACTTAGGTCACCTCTTCCTAAAGCTTGAAAAAGTAGCTGATAATATGGGTCTAACAACACTGCGACTTTCACTAGATGATAGTACGCTTTATAACCTAGGAACAAATATAGAAACCTTCAAAGAGAAAGGTAATGAAATCTTGCAAGATTCTAATTTAACTATTTTGCTCACACCAAAATTAATTAAAGTCACCACCGATTCAAAGAAATTAAACATCATGCGAAAATTTCACAATAATCCAATAACTGGAGGACATCCAGGAGTAACACGCATGATAAAGAAAATACAACTACAATACCATTGGAAAGGTATGACCAGAGACATCGCAAAGTATGTCAAGCAATGCAAAGAATGTCAAATAAATAAGACAACGTTTAAAGGCAAAGAATCCTTTGTTTTAACACCAACTCCTCAAAAAGCGTTTGAAACAGTCATAATAGACACCATTGGACCACTTCCAAGGTCAGATTCACAGAATGAATACGCTGTGACAATGATATGTGACTTGACTAAATATTTAGTAGCAATTCCCATACCAAATAAATCATCCAGAGAAGTTGAAAAACCAATTATGGAAGGTTTTATTTTAATATACGGTCCTATGAATAAAATAATTACCGAATATATGAATCAGGTTTTGGAAGAATTATGTGAATTAATGAAGATAGAGAAGTTAAACTCTACTCCCTATCATCATGAGACACTCGGTAGTGTTGAGAGATCTCACAGAACATTCAACGAGTATTTAAGATCTTATGTATCATCAGATAAATCTGATTGGGATAATTGGCTAAAATTTTTCATCTATTGTTATAATACAACTCCATCCACAGCTCACGGATATTGCCCGTTTGAGTTAGTTTTCGGAAAAATGCCACCTACTTTAGAATTCACAAACACTATAGATCCAGTCTATAATATTGACGCTTATGAAAAAGAAATTAAATTTAGATTGCAAGTAGCTCAACACCGAGCAGCATCTATGATTGAAAATGCAAAGCTTGAAAGACAACAAACCTCCAGTGAAAAGGCCAAATCAATTAACGCGGCCATAAATGATCTTGTTTTAGTCCGCAATGAAGCTGGACAGAAATTAGAAACTGTATATAAAGGTCCATACAGGGTAATAGGCCGTGATGAAAATAATAATGTTGAACTAATGGACGAAAACAAAAAAAGATTTAAAGTCCACAAAAATAGAATCAAAAGATTCAATTAAAATTTTTGCATACATTGGTAAAAATGTGATTTTGTGGTAAAGCATTTTAATACAATTCAATTTATCATTTATCTTTAACATAATCATAAAATCAAGATTATGTAATAATTTTATAATAACGTAATTTTTTTTTATAAAAAAAAGGGAAGGGAAGAATGTCCCTATAATTTTAATATTGAATCCCTCTAATTTTAATCTTAAATCTCTTTAATTTTTACAATTTTAAACCCCCATATTTTTAATTTTTACATTTTTAATTACCAGTAAGAATAATCAACTTAGTATTGATTATTCTTTCTGAAAAAGGGAGGTGTAGTGTGTTTGACTAACTACTACTGCATGCCGTCTGCATGCAGCAAGTGAAACATAACACTCTTGTTATTGTTTAAATATTTGTCCATGCTATGACTGCATGATCAGAGTATACAGAATGTATTATGCTGATCATGCATATTCCCACACATACCCTGTATGTGTATAAGTATTAAAATATAGAATGTTTAAGCTAGACTTAAGATACTAAATAATAATTAGTACAGTTAAGAAATGTAAAACAAAGTGAACAGTCGCACAAGCGGCTGTTCAATCAATTAATAAATAAATAATAAACTATTGGAAATCAAATAATTCAACTAAAGACTTCAACATTTATTACATTGAATATATTAATGAACCTTGATTAAGGATAATATAAATAATAAAAACATTTATATAACAAGCGCTTCCAAAACCTTTTCTACTGGTGATAGAAGGGATATTGGGCGATAGGAATCTCCTTGTGTAGCGGGTTTGTCAGGTTTTGGGATCGGGATTATTCTAGCCACTTTCCATATGTCTGGAATCACCAGTTGGTGTATTGACCGATTTAGGATCCGTGCTAGGAAATCCAGTGCCACTGTTCCAAGTTTTTACAACATCAACATTGAGATGCCATCAGGTCCAAGGGCCTTGGAGGGTTTAGCTTTGGAGATAATTTTCTCGACTTCAGCTGATGTGAAGGAGGGGCATTCCAAGTCCCGTTTTAGGTTCTTGGTTCTCCGTACGACAGACCTTTTGGACGGGTTCTGCTGGGGGGGATGTTCGATAAATTGTCTGCAGAACATTGTAGCGCATTTTTTGGCATCTGAGTATTGTGTGTTGTTGAAGCCTATAGCAACGAGATTTTTCTGCTTGCGTGAGCCAGATAGACTTTTGATTGTTGACCACAGCTTTTTTGATTCTATAGAACATTGGTTGAGATGGGCTAACCATTTATTGCGGCGATGTTCGTTAACTTGAGAAGTTATCTGTGCCGTGAGTTGTTCTATGCGTTTATCAGCTGGGTTGCAGGCGCGTAGGAGATCGCGTTTTTGTGGCAGGCGCGCTGCACTTGATGGAAAGTTTGGTCTGATGTTTGGGATTCTTCCTGCCGGAATAAAGCGCTTGGCCGCCCTGGGGATAGTGAGTTTAAGGGCTTTCTCCCCCTTCCTGGCACAAGTAGGAAGGGGTAGCTGACGGAGTGATTCGTCAATGGCGTTTGTGAAGCTTGTCCAGTTGGCTTTGTTGTAGTTCACAAATGAGCGTTTATCGGACTCCACGAAGTCACTAGGCTTGTTTTTTTCGACCAGGATGGGAATATGGTCTGAGCTGAAAGCAGTGTGTGTTTGCCAGGTGGTGTGGGCAAGTAGTGACGAGCAGACAATAGAGATGTCTGGAGAGCTAGAGCATCTAGCCGTAACTCTCGTTGGGGAGTCTTCATTTATGGCAGCGAAGTCGGATTCGTCTATCTGGTCAGCAATGAGAGTTCCGCGGGGGTCGTTTGGGAGCAGTGAGAACCAGCTCTCGTGGTGAGCATTGAAGTCGCCGAGTATCAATCTGTTATCCCCATGCAGGAGGTGGGATATGCTTGGGTGATAACCCGCCCCTATGCTGTTAACGGGCGGGATATAGACGTTGACGATCTCCATCTCAATATTTCCGGTGATTATTGAAATGCTCATGGTTTCTAAGAACGGGTCGGGTTCGGAGGGGGCAGGTGGGGCGGTGAGTCTGTAGTTGACATTGCGTTCAATTATGAACGCAAGACCCCCACCATGGTCTCTTTCTCTGTCTCTCCGAATTATATTATAATTCCCGCACGACGAGAGGGTGCTCCGATTGTGTAGCTTTGTTTCCTGGATTGCGGCTATGGGTATTTGGTTTGCGTGCATGAAGTCTGTAATCTCCGCTACCTTATTCCTGAGACCATTACAATTTAGTTGCCTGATTCGGAATGAAGGTAGTGGAACAGAGTCATGCACGTGCCGTTCTGGGATATTTCCAGGCGGCCGTCGGGGTATGGTGTTGGCTGTTCAGGTTCCCGATGGCTGGTCGAGATGCTGCGCTTGAGGGGATATCACTTGTGGTTGCGCTACGCTTGTCGTTGATGTTGTACCGGAGGCAGAGTCTCGGAAGGTACCTATGTCTGGTGGATTTAGGCAGCAGGTAGCTATGAAACTTGTGTTCCATTCTCTGCGAAAGCGTAGGGATCTGCACCGCCTCATGTGACACCAATTATTACATCCATTGGATCTAACTGAGGTTGTGTTTCCCCTAATGTTGTCCCTACATATTGCACATACCTTAGGGGATGGCAAGGCCCTATGTTGAGGTGGGGTTACAAGGGGGGGGGGGGTATGTGGGATTGTGATGGGAGGGGGAGTGCTAGGATTTGTTTGGTGTGAGTTGCAGCAGCTCGCTACAAAGCTTTGTGTCCATTCACGGTGGCTGGTGAGACCCGAACAATTTTTCAGGTGACACCAGCCATCGCAAATGGTATACCTAACAGAGGTGACATTTCACACTAAGCGAACATGACACACAGAACAATACCAGACTTATGCGCCTGTATTTTGTTCTATTGTTATGAGTCATTTTCCCCTAACCAACAGAAGTATCAGCGACAGCAGAACATACGCTGCACACACATACTGACGTTGAGTTATTTTCCCTCAACAAACAAAAATAACAACGGCAGCAAAATACCGCTGCATGCATTACTGACGTTATTACCAGTAATTTTCCTACAGATATATGCTGACATTGCAATATCGTGAGAACCGCAATCGGCTGGAAGTTCCACGGGTATGAATATGCTGAATTTGCATACTAACACACTTCGCAATGACCACGCCGGCGGCAGCGAACGTCAGCAGCATCGTTCAATCAGACAGTGAAATTGGGTATAAAAGCGGAGGGTGATTTGGTATGGGAGGCTAGTCAAGTCTAGGCTAGTTCTAGTCTAGTTCAGTTCTATTCTAATCAGTTCTCTTTAACACGTAACAAAAACCGGATCAAACACCAGCCTTAAAAAGCGGGTCCCTGAAATGGTTATAATTTAATAAACATAGAATAGAAAACAAAAATGAAAATCTAAATAAACTAAATTTAAAAACTAAAATCAAAATAATCCTATTGTCTTGTGTTCTTAATTTCAAAAATAAGTTACAAAATAAATTGTAACATTTTGGCGCAGCCGGTAGCCGCGTAAATAATATCATCAAAGAAATATAATAATCCTTGTGTTGATCTTGCTCAAGAAAAAACTGTCCGGTGTAGCAAAACCAACAATACATAAAAGTCTAAATTCTAGCTACCTTGTATTGTTGCATCCTTCATTCGACGGTGTAGAACTGCACAGGACAAATACATAAAAGTCTAAATTCTAGCTACCTTGTATTGTCGTTGCAGGACTAATCGCTAAAGCGGATCAAGGCAAAAAGGAGAATTACTTTGATTGTAAAAATTCTTCGCGGTTGCGAACAAACACATAAAATAAAATTAAAAAAATAATAATATAAAGTGAAAATAAGCCTAAACCACAGACCACTATGAGGATAATAACCAGCGGAACATGGGTAAGTAGAAGACAGTTTTAATGGCCAATCCACAGACAAAGACAGACGAATTGATACAACGGATCGACAAGTGTAATTATTCAGTGGACAGTCTACAAGTTCTTGCGTGGACAGAACTTAAGGGTTTAGAAGCAGACAAAACATTCCTGGACAACCATAGGGAAACAATAAGATACCAAAGACTGACAAAATTAGAAGAAGTAAGCTATGTCCTACAATTAATAAGTGAGTTAAGTAAAGATAGATCACAGGAGTTTATAAAGAAGATCGAAGAACTAGAAGAAACAAAAACATTTCTAAAGGGCCATTGCGAGAAGCTAAGAGGACAAATAGAATATACAGACAATTTATTAGAGGACGTAGTAAAGGAAAATACGGAATTAGAGAAACAATTGCAAGGGAAAGGACTTAGTGAGGAAAACTTTAAAAAACAATTGAAACAACAGTAGTTGATAGAGACACAAGACGACACTATCCAAAGGCTACAAACAGCATTGGAAAACGCAAAAAGTGAGTTGGACACAATTCACAGAGCTAGTTCACCAAATCCTTCACTGCACGAAGAACTAAACGAAGCAGGACTACCAACAATAGTCATATCACACGATAAAGAAACACCTGCCTTGACGCTGTTGGAAAAAGTAAAAATCCTAATAAACAACGCAAGGAGAGCAGGTAGCAGGGGGTACCCCGCGGAAACAAAAGCCAGGAAATTAAAGGAGTTAAGCGAATACACGCTGAGATTCGGTGAATTGGAAGAAACCGAAGGAGTTGACAGCATAATAACGGAAGAATTTAATAGACTGATCCCAGTGGCCCAAGAAATTTTGGAAAGACGATCACCATCACCTCGGCAAAACCATACTATTGAGAGAGCAGAAATCGGAACGATCAGAATGACTTCGCTATCCGAGATTATTAAGATCGTTAACAACACAGTCCCATCATTCTTCGGGACCGATGGACCTGACTTACCATCAGAAGTATGCAGGTACATACAAGGATGCAAGATGGTAGAAAGAGAAGTAATCACAGGGGCAAATAACGTCCTAACACAAGATGTGATACAGTGCCTGAAATTGAGACTGCTGGGGGGTGCATACTCAAAAATATCCCAGATGACTCTTGGTTCAGTGGACGCATACTGTAACACCATCAAGAAGTTTTATCTAAAAAATAAAAGCCTGGATAAGATAAGGGAGCTGATCTTGGGGTGCAAACAGAGCATCAGAGAGTCAGCATGCAAATTTGGAGAACGCCTGGATAGCCTATTAAATGAGGCAAAAACAACAATAGAGAACGAATGGCCGGTGGGACCTGGCCGCCAAACCATGCTGAAGGACTTCAAGAGGATAGTGGTAAGAAGCTTTATCAAGGGTCTGAAAGACCATGCTCTCAAAGCTCGATTTGTGGGACAGGAAGAAGAAGAGCTCACAAACTTGATAGAAATAGTCGAAAATGCAGAGGAATTGTTTGGCGAACCAACGTACAGCATCAACACAATAGATTCAGAAGTCCCCTGTAGTTTTTGCAACAGGACGGGGCATGAATGGAATAGCTGCAAAAAGCGGCTAAACACACCATACTGTATGAGCTGTGGAAAATACGGTCATGAAATGGGGCCACTGTGCAGGAACGTCGTGAGCTGTACGTTCTGTGGAAACAGCGGGCACGATGTGGAAAACTGCAGAAAGAGATTAGGCTCCTTATACTGCCGATTGTGTAGAATAAATGGCCACAAGGAAACCCCTTTCTGTGAGCCAAGAAGAAACCTACCCAACCAAAATCAATTGGATAGAAGGGCGGCAGAAACAAATAGGAGGATAACAAACACAGAATTCCGTGGAGGCCCATAGATAACGACGGGACAAAACATGAACAGAGGGGCAAATAGAACCAATGGTACACGCCCAACCTGTTTTAAATGTCAGCAACAAGGACATTTCGCACGGGACTGCAGAAGCAATATCAGACAAACACAGGCAGTGGGAGCAGGGATCTATCAACAGGCGCGAAATAGCAACAACGGCAGGGACCTAGCTAACAGACCAGTAGAGGCCCTCAACAACACAAATCGGACAAATGCCCAGGGAAACGAAATTCGGCCCAGTTATCGCCAATAACTGGGGTCCCGCAAGTCAACAGAAAATCAGATTGGCATAAAAAGGAGAACAACTACATGTATAATAAAGAAACAGAAACAAAGAATCGGGTAAATAAAGATGATACGGAGACTGACTCAGAAACAGAGCAGCCAACCAGGATAGTAACCGAGGCAGTTTTACACTCGGTAAATAAGGAGAACGGGCACACTATAGAAGAAAATACTGCGAAAGATAATGAATTAAACAAAAAAAAAGGAGGAAAAAGGTGAAGAGATGGTACGAAATATAGAAGATAGTACTGAATCACCGGGCAATGTGGACACAGTTTTTATGACGCTACCCTACCAATGAGCTAGGGAGCGAAAATTGGTCGTACTTGTAGATACGGGAGCAGTTACTAAAGTGCCGGTTAATATCATTTCGAGAGATAAAACTGTAGTTGTACAAAAACAGGAGATTTCCCCTGGAGTTTATGTTGGAAATACTGTGGTCAACATTAAAAATGGAGGCACAGCAGTACCCATACTGAACGCAACCGAGAAAGATATCCCATGGAGGAAGGAAATCCTCCTCAACCACTACACGCTGTATGGAGGAACACATCAACACACATTGTCATTGGCAAAACAGGAGGAAAGAATAAGACGTCTAAAAACCAACATTAGGACGGAAATGAATTGGAAAAAGAGAAGGAAAAACTCACCACAAAATCGACACTGGAGCAGTGTTGTAATACCATGCCTCTCATGGTCTTAAGGTCTTCAATGGCTGAAATAGAAAAAAAAAAAATACATATTTATACAGGTCTAATATAAGGAATAACGGAACTTAACATGCCGTAGGGAATTTTTTTTTATTTATCCCTCGTTTGTAATTTCCAATTACTTTTATAGGTTGGCGTCAAGGATCTGAAAGAAGCAAAATAATTAGTAAAAGGGAAAGGTTAAAAAAGGGATGGAACGCTACTTACACGGTATCACCTTCTAATCGACCAACGGATACTTTTCTAAAAATAAAATTAAGCAGACAGATTAGTTAGAAGCCGCAACAGATTTAAGAAAACGTATTAAAATAAGAATAAATAAGAGACGTATAAATTTTTTTTTAATAATATTTAAATTCTAGAAATTTTGCGAGCAATGAAAGTTTTTAAAAATATTCTTGAAAAATTAAACTAAAGAATATCCAAATGAATTTCACTCCAGATTATTTTATGTTGAAAGCGCGAATTACACTCACTGTCTTGCGGGACGTGAAGAATAATTGGAAACCGATAATCACGAAATCACGCCCGATTACTTATTTATTTTTATTTTTGTTTTCTTATCCCCAAATGAAATCATTTTGTTAGACAATAACATTGAGGACTTTTATAGGAAAAAGCAGTAAATAAATTAAAGAAAAACTTTAAAAAGAAACAGAACAATATTTTGAAATTAAAATATTTAAAAGTATAAATCAAAACGAAACACCAAATTTAAAGGAAACCGAGAGAAACCAAAAAATTAAAAACAGCAACCACATAAGCAGCATAATTAAAGCAAAAATTTAGTAGCAAATACACACTAGTTTTTAGCACGAAGATCAACAGATTCTACACCAATTTAATGAAACATATCGGAAAGATTAATTTAATAACAAATTTTAAAAAGAGAAAGAGAAGACCGATATAATTATTAGGAACGAGTTAATGCAGACATTCAAATTACCTGTATTACTGCGTTTTTTTTTTTTTTTTGTTGGAAAATTGTTTTTTTTTTTTTGGCTTCTAGACAACCGGCTGCTGGTGTTGGTTGATTTGCAGTTGGCGAAAATTCCTTTGGTGTGGAAGTATTCTTATCGTTTTCTGTTGAAACCATTGTGCGGAAGCAAAATGTTGGCTTTACAAAATTTGTACACTTCACTTGTGTATAATTAACTCAATATTTTGCTTAGTTTTATCCAAAAACTATTTGTTTATAGTGCCCATGGATTTTGTTTTTTTTTTTCAATTCAAAATTGCAGACAGTGCAGAAATTGTGTCCTCGGTCGTTATGTTTGGCATTGACGTAACATATGGAAATCGGGAAAATGAATCAACGCAAATAAGCCACATGGAATTAAAAATAGGTCCAGCGAAGTCTATGTGCACACGTTCCCACGGCTCAGTTGATTTCGGCCAACTTTGATATTCTTTTACAGGGGCTTGGTTTTCAATTTTACATATGTTGCATGCTGATGCTAGCCGTGTAATATCGGCGTCGATGTTAGGCCACCACACGTGCTGTCGCGCGAGCTGTTTCATGCGCACAGTACCTCAATGTCCATCATGTAAAAGTTGTAATATTTTTTCTTTTAAAGTGCTGGGAATTACAACGCGCAGATAAGCCGCCTGTAAGTATAGAACGTTGTTATAAATAGTGAAACAATTTTTTCTGTTGAAAATGGATTGTAGCTGTTTGTCATTACTAACTAATTTACTTGGCCAGCCATTTTGTATAAAATTACAAACTTTTTTAATAACATTTTCCTTTTCAGCATGCTTCCGAATTAGCCCAATGTTCAATGGGAATTCCTCAAAAGATATTTCAAAACACGAATCTTCCTTGTCAAAACCCTCATCACCTTCCAATGGCAGTCGAGATAAAGCATCAGCATTACCGTGGTCAGTTGTTTTCCGGTACTTAATGTCAAATTGATAAGCCATAAGGATAATCGCCCAGCGTTGCAGACGGTGTGCTGTCATTGATGGCAAATGCTTTTTTGGGTTGAAAATGCTTACTAGGGGCTTGTGATCGGTCATAAGTATAAACTTGTGTCCATAAAGATATTGGTGAAACCTTTTTATTCCGAAAACGATTGCGAGGCCCTCTTTCTCGATTTTGCTGTATCGAACCTGGTGTTTGTTCAAAGTTTTTGAGGCAAAAGCTATAGGCCTTTCGGTTCCATCCGGGAAAATGTGAGATATCACAGCGCCTATACCATAGGCTGATGCATCAGTTGCAAGCGAAATTGGAAGTTCTTCTAGAAAGTGACAAAGTTGTATAGCATTTACAATATACATTTTCAGCTGTTCGAACGCCTGCTGCTGCTTTTTTCCCCAACTAAATGGTGTATTTTTGCGACGTAGCATATTGATAGGGGCAGCGATATACGAAAAATTCGGCACAAAATTGTGGTAATAATTAACTTTGCCCATAAATGCTTCTACCTCTTTAATATTTTTTGGTCTTTTTAAATTTTTAACAGCAGCGACTCCAGACTCATCAGGAAATATACCATTGCTACGAATTTTGCGTCCAAGATACGTTATACATTCCTGTAAAAACTCACATTTTTCTTTTTTACATTTAATTCCATTTACCTGTAAAATTTTTAATACAGTTTGTTATGTTTAAAATTAATACACTATTATTTTCTTTTATCTTTCAACTTTATTATTATAAAACTCCAATTCTATGACTATAAATATTGCTTTTTACAACTGATATTCTTTTACAACTGTATTCAACTGTCTTCTTTTACAACTGTATTCAACTGTCTTCTTTTACAACTGATTTTCTATTTCTTAAACCTAGCTTATTTATACTTAATTACTATTCAATAATTATTCTATTTTAATGTTGTACAATTATTCTTAATCAGCTATTTATTAGTATTTAATAAAAACATCCAATTATAGATGTTTTCTCAATGTATGGTTTTCCTTGGGTCAGAAGATTTTTATTCTAAATCTTAAATGTAGTTGGTGTGTTCTGAGTTTAAATCTATTGGAGCTTGTTGCTGTTGTTGTAGTTTTTGGTCTTGATGATGGTACGTGTATTTGGATACTTCAAACGTGGGGGAATTCTGGTCCTCTAAATGGTTTCCCACAATTCTATTCAACTCTGGGCCACGTTCCGGGAATTCATTGTTTATTTTGACCCTTATTTGATTATGTCGTTTGCACAACACCCATATGATTATTATTGCTGCTGTCGTAATAACGATTATTGTTGTATACGTAATGTTATTCAAAACATTCTGCTGGAATTTCAGTGTTGATGTTGCTGATCTGTTTTATATGTAGATTCTCCAAGGTAGGTATAATTTCCGTGGCCACATTGTTGTTACCTCTTACTAACAGAAACTTCTGGGTTACATCTATGAGATGGCTAACGAAGGTTTGGTCACCTATTGTTATGCTGCAATTGTAAAACGAAAACAGGTAGGTTCCAGTGAGGTTTAAACGTCGGTCGTCGCAGGTTGTTGACATTGGTGTTTTGTCTGCATTGCTAAATACGATCGTACCTTCTTCTATTAGCTCCACGGTTTCTGCTTCGTGTAGGATCAGGTTGTACTTTCCTCTGAAAACGCATATTTTCGGTTGACTTAAGCTTTTGAAATCTCTTTCACTTTTGTACCCGAAAACGCCCTTGTCGTTCCTCACTACGTATTCTCTTTCGGCACCTATTTGGTGGTGGCTGTCGTTTGGAATGGGTATTATTAGAGATTTTTTTAAACATCAGGCTGCAATGCCTATGTAATGCTACTCCCATCTGCATGTCTTGTATAGTTTCCACATTTATTTTGTACTCCTGGATTTCTTCAATGGTCAATAGTGCTGGGTTGAAAATTTTCATTTTCGCTAATGCGATGGACTCTTGTACGGTCTTCACTTGGCTTTTCATCTCCATGAGTTTGAAAAGCTGGAAAATCGCAACGTCGCGGTACTGCTGGAGCTCTGATTCCTGCTTGATCTGAGTCAAGCTGTTCAGAGTCTTCGTGTTCTCATTTATTGCTTCCACCATCTGGTTAATTGACGTATTGAATCTATTGTTTATGTGGACCTGTTGATTTGACTGTTCGATGATTTGGTACCCATTAGCGTCAATCACCCCCAAATGTTATTTTATTAGTTGCCGGTCCTCCTCATCTAGTGTGGCGTAGAGCCACTTCATCACTTTTCCTCCAACTTACTCGTCAAATATATAGCTTTTCTTATCGGTCTCTGTATGGCTTTATTAAATTGTTATGGTAAACCTTCCCCCTGTTTTTTATTTTCAATTTTACGTTTACTCTTGTTGGCACGTCTATAACTTCAAATGGCCCTAGCCATAAAGGAGCAAATTTATTTTTCCGAGTCTGGTTTTTTAACCAAACCCTTTGACCTATTTGATATTCTCGATGCTTTGAACCCCTATCATAATACTGCTTCGATCTTAATTTTGCCTTCTCCTGATTTTTTCTGACGATTTCATGTGAACACTGAATTTGATACTTTAGAATTTTGCTGTAATCATCCGTGTTGTATAGGGTTGCCGGAGGTCTTTTCAATACTATGGGCATTTCGAACTCGAACCCGAATAAAACTCTTGTGGGTGTGTGTTTTGTTGCTGTATGTTTGCTGTTATTATACACATGCGTGGCGTGACTGAGCCATTCGTCCCAGTTGGTACCATCCAAATTGACGAAATTTCTAAGAAATTCGGCCAACGGTCGATGGGCCCTTTCTAGAGCACCATTAGCTTGTGGATGATAAGGCGTGATCAGTAGTTTTCTTATTCTTAGTATTCTGCACGTTTCCTTAAATAATTTTGAAGTGAAATTTGTTCCATTATCTGTTACCAAAACCTTGGGAATAAAATATCTTGAAATTATTTCCTTAAAAAACACTTTTGCTACTGTTGATGCTTCTGCGTCTGGCACGGCGGCACACGCGAAAAATTTTGAAAAGTCGTCCTGGAATGTTACGATATATTTATTTCCCCTAGTTATATATAATTATATATCCTTTAACTTAACATTCCTTAATAACCTTTTCTTTTAATGTTTATATATATTATTTTTAAAAATTCATATTATTATTACTTACTTGATTTTTACTTCAAGATATAATTGAATAAAATAAAAAAAATAAGATTGATTCAATTCTGATTGTTATAAAAATATACATACATATTTATTAATAAAAAAAAATATAAAAATAAATAGGAAATTGCAATACTTATTTTAAAATTAATCATAATTTTATTGGCGCAGTCGTTTAACGGACCAGTTTAATTTAAAAGAAAAACGCAATTTTGCACAGCAAACGTGTTAAAAGTTTTTCAAGAAAAATTAAACCAATAAAGGCCTTAAAACCTTTTGTGTGAAAAGGAAGACATCAAGATTAATTTCAAGATTTCAAATTATAGAGAAGCTTCACATCAAGATTTCAAAGCATCAAGAGACTTGAAGATATCAGAATTTATAAAGTTCAATAACATATACATAAATATATAGCAAATAAATTTTAGTTCAAATATAAATTTGTACAAATATGGCTCTTAATCCATTCAATCTACTGGAAGGTGTACCAGAATTCGATGGTAAAGTTGAGGATCTGGAAATGTTTATAAAACACATTGAAGAAATCCGAAAACTTCTCGATGGATCACTTTATGGATTATTTGACTTAAGAGTAAGGATTAAATTAATTGGAAAAGCTAATGTTACACTTATCAATAATAATAACCCTACTAGATGGGAGGAAGTTAAGGTAATATTAAGAATTAATTATAATATTTCTGATAGTATAGAGTCGATAGTTAACAAAATTAAAACCGCAGATCTTCGAAATGATATTTGTGATTTGTTTGATTACATGATAAGATTATTAACTAAATTAAATTTAAAAACTAGTTTAAGTAGTGAACATGAAAATTGGTATAGCTCAAAAAATAATGAAAATATGGTGTTAAAAATTTTTATTTCTAAATTACCTAACGAGCCGAAATTGGTATTAAACTCAAGAAATCCGCATTCATTATTAAAAGCAAAAGAACTGTTAATAGAAACAGACTATTTCTATACAAAAAAAATAAATTTGCCATCTTTTTCACGTATTAACGAAAATAATAATAGTAAAATCGGTTATAATATTCATAATAAAATGTTTACTAATTCTCAATCTAAGTCGCAAGCATTGAATAATTGTTCTAATTATTCTAATAACTCACTACAAAACAGTTCTAGATATATTCCTAATAACCAAAACAATTTTTATCAAAGTAGTAATAATAGCAATAAGTATAACATGCAAAATAGAAACACCAATTTTACAAATTGGCCAACTAGTACTTATTCAAATTTCCAAAATAGAGAAAACAATTTAGAAGACCTTCGAAGAGTTTGTTTGCCAACAAATAATAACAGTAATATAAATAATTCGCAATATTTTAATAGAAACGAGTCTCAACAAAGTAGTATCAACAGTTCAAATAAAATGGAAGTCGATAATATTCAAGCTTCAAATTTTCAATTACTGGCCGAAGAGGTCTACCCTGTATAACTGTAAAAACGAAAACAATTGCCATCAAATTGTTGATAGATACTGGATCTGCAACTACACTTATAAGGAAAGGTTTATTTCATTCTTCTTTTAGCACAGCACTAAAAACCCCAATTATATTAAACACTATTACCTCTAAAATTTCAACATCATCGAAGATAACCATACCCCTCTTTAAAGAATTTAATTTGCCTTGCTCTAAAATTGAAATGATTGAAGTAGAAATGTTAAATGGTTTCGATGGTATTTTGGGATGTAACATTCTCAAACCTTTAGGGGCCACAATTGATTTAAAGGAAAATATGTTGGTAACTTCAAATGCAAAAATTCCAATAACATATTTTACATCTGCAACAGAAGTAAATGAAAGTGACAAATTGTATTTAGAGTCAATAATAACAGATATTCACTTTAACGAGCCTAAAATAGAATATTTAAAAAAATCATTAAAAACTCAAAATTTAAATAATGAAGAACTTAACGAGTTGACAAAATTAATTAGAAATTTTAAGAATGTATTTTATATAGAAGGTGAAAATTTATCATCCATAGTTAAATATAGACATAACATACCTACAATCAATAATATTGCGGTGTATTCGAGATCATATCGCTTACCAGAAATCCACAAGGAAGACGTAGAAATTCAGATCAAAGATATGTTACAATCAGGAATTATTACAGAATCATGTAGCCCTTACAATGCTCCAATTTGGTTTGTTCCTAAGAAGATTGACAATTCCGGAAAACAAAAATGGAGGTTAGTAGTGGACTATAGAAAACTCAATGATGTTACTATTGAGGATAAATTTCCTATACCTAATATGGAAGATCTGTTTTCAAAATTAGGAAACTCTCAATATTTTAGCACTCTTGATTTAGCTAAAGGTTTTCATCAGATCCCTATATTACCTGAACATAGGCATAAAACAGCGTTTTCAACTTCAACTGGACATTTTGAATTCACTAGAATGCCTTTTGGATTAAAAAATGCCCCAGCATCATTTCAGAGAATGATGAATGAAGTGCTGCACGATTTCATCAACAATATTTGCGTAGTATACTTAGACGACATTTTGATATTCTCTTCCTCTCTGGAAGAACATATTTTATCCTTAACAAAAATTTTCCAAAGATTATCTCAATATAACCTTAAAGTTCAAGTAGATAAGTGTAATTTTTTCAAAAGAGAATCAGAATATTTAGGACACGTTATAACAACTGAAGGTATTAAGCCAAACCCTGATAAAATTACAGTTATACAGAAAATTTCTTTACCTAAAACAATAAAAGAAATACGATCTTTTCTTGGATTAACTGGTTTTTACAGGAAATTTATTAAAGATTACCGTCGTGTTGCATTACCATTAATATCATGTTTAAAAAAAGGGACACATATAGATATGAGTAATCAATATTACATTGATTCCTTCAACAAACTTAAACAAATTTTATGTACTGCTCCAGTCTTGGTATATCCAAATTTTAACAAAACTTTTGTTTTAACAACAGATGCTAGTAACGAAGCTTTAGGGGCAGTTTTGTCACAAAACGGACATCCAATCCCTTATTCGTCAAGAACTTTGAATAAACATGAATGTAATTATAGTACAATAGAAAAAGAGTTACTGGGGATAGTTTGGGCACTAAAATATTTTAGACCATATTTATTTGGCAGAAAGTTTAAAATACAAACAGATCATAGACCACTTTTGTGGCTTAGTTCACTAAAAGAACCTAATATGAAACTGCAAAGATGGAAATTACAATTGAATGAATATGACTTTGATATTGAATACATCAAAGGAAAGACCAATATTGTTGCTGATTTCCTTAGCCGTGTAGATATTAATCACTTTCAAGAAAAACAACAATCCATATGTTCTGATAGAGCTACTATTCATAGTACAAAAGAAAATTTTAACGACCATATCGATTTTTCAGAATCACCTCTGAATATTTTTAAGAATCAAATAATTATTTCTTTAGGAAATAAATATAAGTATGATAAACAAATTTTGTATGACAAAAAAATTAGACATAATATAATTATTAGAGAATATTTCGAAGAAAAAGTATTATATTTTTTAAAGAAAATTTTCCCATTAAAAGGAACTGTAGCAATTTTTTGTGACAATTTTGAAATATTTAAAAATTTTCAAAATACAATAGTACATTATTTTTCAAATCTACCGGGAATTAAATTTTTATATTGTTCTAAGTTCATAAAAGACATTTTTGATAAAGATAGTCTTTTAGAAATAATTGAAAAATTTCACAATGATAAAAACCATAGAGGTATAGATGAAACATTTTTAGAATTAAAAGAAAAAATATATTACCCCAACTTAAAAAAAGAGATTCAAAAATATATTAATAACTGTATTATATGCAATATGTGCAAATTTGATAGGCAACCTACAAAAGCGAAGCTTTGTGTCACTGAAACTCCTTTACAGTCTAACGAAATACTGCATATTGATATATGGTTTTTAAATAAAAATTTAACATTTTTGACGTGCATTGATAAACTTTCAAAGCATGTCTCAGTACATTATTTGAGTGATAAAAACTCACTCACCATCGTTGAAAAATTAAGAGAGAGGTTTGCTATTTTAGGAAAACCAAATAAAATTGTAGCAGACAATGAGTTCAACACAGCTTACATTAAAAATTTTTTAAACAGTGAGGAAATAGATTTTCATTTCACTTCACCAAATACTCATACGGGTAATGCAGACATAGAACGGTTTCACCTAACATTGAATGAACACATTAGGTTGTTTAAATTAGAACAAAAAGATAAAGATTTTGATGACAAGACTCTTGTTTATAAATCTGTTCAAATATACAATGATTCGATCCATAATACAACAGGATATAAACCAAATGACTTACTTCACAATAAAGTGGATCAGTCTACTTGGCAAGCATTGCATAATAAAGTGCATGAAAATAAAATAAATAGAATTAATAAAATAAATGAAAATAGAGAAGATTGTCATGAATTCAAAGAAAGAGAATTAGTAAAAAACCTTGGATTTTATAACTTGAAACAGAAACCTAAATATATTATTAAAAAAGTTAATAAAAGAAATAAAACTAATTTTATTGATGAAAAGGATTGTAAAAGAGATAGGCAACTAGTTAAAAGAAATTTTAAACACCAAAACGAAATACCAAACGTAAAATTTGATAGAAAAATCACTGGTAGAAACTAAAAAAAAAAAATTATTTAGTATTGTTAAAACTAAATGTTAAATTAGTATGCAGTTATTGTAAATATTATACATGAACTTATGAAATTATATATAATTATTTTTTTTTAGATATATTTTTTGTAAACACTGTATTTAATATAATTCGTTTTATTATTTTATAACGTAAGAGAGCTTTTCACATTCCAGGAGTAATGTATGTTCAAAGGGTGGGGGAGTTATATATAATTATATATCCTTTAACTTAACATTCCTTAATAACCTTTTCTTTTAATGTTTATATATATTATTTTTAAAAATTCATATTATTATTACTTACTTGATTTTTACTTCAAGATATAATTGAATAAAATAAAAAAAATAAGATTGATTCAATTCTGATTGTTATAAAAATATACATACATATTTATTAATATAAAAATAAATAGGAAATTGCAATACTTATTTTAAAATTAATCATAATTTTATTCCCTGGACGATTCAGGTAGTGGTCCCACCAGATCCATGAAAATCTTCTCGAACGGTCTGCTGGAAGTGGTTGTTATTACCAAAGGCATTTTTTCGACTTTTGAGCATTTATTTTTCTGGCACAATGAACACGTTGCTACATATTTTTTAATCTGTCGGTACATACCTGCCCACTTGTATTGATTTCTGATGCGGGAGTAAGTTTTTAATGTACCCTGGTGTCCTCCTAAAGGTGTATCGTGGAATGTTTTTATAACCCTTTTGATATCTTCCGGATTTGTCAAATAAACGGCCATATCTTCGTGCCCAGGATCTTCGTCTGCCTCAATTTCATCCGTACTTTTTTCGTCTTTCTTATACTGGGTTGCGTGTGTCTCTCTTGCTTTCGCTCTGGTTACTGCCCCTACGTTTATTTCCTCTACTGGAAGGCGACTAAGGGCGTCCGCGTTTTGGTTTGTTTTTCCGGGCTTATATCGTACTTCGAAATCATATTCTAAAAGTTTCAGTCTTAGACGGCCCAATCTGCCCTCGGGGTTTTTAAATTGGCTATGCCTTTCAGGGGCTTATGGTCTGTGAAAATTGTAAAATGTCTGCCCAGTAGATATGGCCTAAACGATTTTGTCGCCCATACGATGGCAAGCAACTCCTTCTCTATAGTGGAATATCGCCTTTCTGTTGCGCTTAGTACTCTGCTTGCGAAACTGATTGGTAAATCGCTACTTAGCTCTCCTTGAGAAAGAATAGCTCCTAGTGCTGTAGTGCTGGCGTCCGTAGTCAGAATAAACGGTTTGGAAAAGTCAGGGTACTGTAGTAGAGGGGGATTTGCTACTGCCGCTTTCAGTTTGTCCATGGCGCTCTGGCACTCCTGTGTCCATTCCCATTTTACGTTTTTTCTTAATAGTTTGCTTATTGGCAATGCAGTTTCCGATGAGTTCGGAATGAACTTTCTGTAGTAGTTGATCAACCCTAGGAATGCTTGAAGCTCTTTAATAGTCTTGGGAGCGGGTATGTCCCTTACAGCTTTAGTTTTATTGGGGTCAAGTAGTACGCCTTTTTCTGAGCACTTGTGGCCCAGATAAACTACCTCCCTTTGCAGAAAGTGACATTTCTCGGGGTGCAACTTGAGGTTGTATCTTCTTAGGACGTCTAGTACACTTTTCAGACGTAGCTGATGATCCGCAAGGTTTCTCCCGTAGATGACTATATCGTCCAGGTAGACGAAGCAGTTAACTCCCTGTAGTCTTGTTAATATTGAGTTCATTATTCTTTGAAAAGTGGCTGGGGCCCCTGTTAATCCGAAAGGCATGCGATTGAATTCAAAATAACCCAAATTGGTACTAAAAGCTTTTTCTGTCGGTCCTGTTTATCCATCAAAACTTGGTGGTATCCACTCGCTAGATCCAGAGTAGAAAAATACCGGCTGTACCCTAGTTGATCTAGGATTTCATCAATCCTCGGTACGGGCAATACTTGTTTTATTGTAGCATCGTTCACTTTTCTGAAATCTACCACTAAACGCCATTTTTTCTCCCCGTCCTTTCCTGCCTTCTTGGGTACTAACAGAATTGGGGAATTCCAAGGTGAAATGCTGGGTATGATGATTCCATCTTTGATCATCTGTCCTACTTGTCTATTAATTTCATTTCGGTGGACCTCAGGCAGCCTATATTGCTTAGTATTAATTGGAGGTTGCCTGGGGTCGGTTGGTATCTTATGGCTGAGTACATTTGTGTACGTTAGGTTATCCCCGGATAGATTAAACACGTCGTCGTATGATTTCAAGATGTTCTCGATCGAGCACCGCTCTTCCGGATTCAAATCTGGGCTAAGCTGTAATGTTTTCAATAGTAATTCTGTTCTCGCCGTATTGTCCGTGGTACCTGTGGTATTTATGTTTGCCGTTGATTCTATTCTGAAGTTTACGGGGTTCTCATAATTCAGTTTTATTTTGTGGTCTGTGTTTATCGTAAAATCGTTGGTATTCAGGATAGGAATGAATGCTGTTCCCTCTTTGATGGATGTTAGGGTTTCCCCCACAAAGACCCCTGGCATGATTTCTGCTTTTTATACTATTATTTCTCCCTGGGCTGTTGTTATTGCTGATACAACTCCCTGGCAGCGACCCATGATAGCAGTTTTTTCTGCTATATATAACTGTGGTGGTTCCGGAATAAGTGGTAAGGAAGCTATCTCCTGCTGGCTCTCAAAAAATTTCACGTTTTTTGTAATTGTGTCCATTATTGATTTATTCCACATCATATCTCTGCCCAGTAGCCCATCTGCCGGCAAATTGCTACCCTTTAGTACTACGTGCATTTTTAAAGAAAGTGTGTCTATGCTTTTATGGCTTACCGTTATGGTTCCCTCTGTACTTATGTTCCCTCCAAATGCTCCTAACAACGTCTTCCGCTCATTTTTGTTGATTTTTATGTGTGGTGCTAAAGCCTCATTCTTTATAAGTGTAGTATCTGCTCCCGAGTCCACCAACAATAGTAGTGTTTCTTTTCTTGCTACTCTACAAGGAAAAGTTATGTATGCATCATCTGTCCTGCGTTCTCCGTTACTAGTATTACAGCTCTTCCGTCTATGTTCTATTTTGAATTCTGTGGGGTGTGCATGATATCGTAGGAATTTCCTTTTTCCTTTTACCTTGTCTTTTATATCATATTTTATGATTTTTATGTTACTCCATTGTTATGAGTCATTTTCCCCTAACCAACAGAAGTATCAGCGACAGCGGAACATACGCTGCACACACATACTGACGTTGAGTTATTTTCCCTCAACCAACAAAAATACCAACGACAGCAAAATACCGCTGTATGCATTACTGAAGTAATTACCAGTAATTTTCCTACAGATATATGCTGACGATGCAATACCGCTGCATACATGCATATGTCAGTAACTTTCCTACAGAATATGCTGAATTTGCATACTGGCACACTTAGCAACGACCACGCCAGCGGCAGCGAACGTCAGCAGCACCGTTCATCGAGCAGCACAAAAGTGGGTATAAAAGCGGAGGGTGATTTGGTATGGGAGTCTATTATTCAGTCTGTCCAGTCAACGCTAGTCAACTGTAGTCAGTGAAGTCAGCTCTAGTCGAGTCAGTTCGTAACACATAACACACATAACAAAAACCTGATCAAACACCAGCCTTAAAAAGCGGGTCCCTGTGAAGGCTTAATATATTTCCCAAACAAAAACCTGATCAAACACCAGCCTTAAAAAGCGGGTCCCTGTGAAGGTTTATTATAATAAAATTAGACTAAGAAGTAAAAATAAAAAGTAAATAAAAGTAATAACTAAAATCATAATAGTCTCTTGTGTTTTTAATTCTAAAAAATAAGTTACAAAATAAATTGTAACATTTTGGCGCAGCCGGTGGCCGCGTAAATAATGACATCAAGGAAATATAATTATCCTTGTGTTGACCTTGCTCAAGAAAAAACTGTCAGGTGTAGCAAAACCAACAATACATAAAAGTCTAAATCCTAGCTACCTTGTATTGTTGCATCCTACACACGACGGTGTAGAACTGCACAGACAAATTGAATAAAGTCTAAATCCTAGCTACCCTCATATTGTCATTGCAGGACTAATCGCAAAAGCGGATCAAGGCAAAAAGGAGAATTACCTTGATTGTAAAAATTCTGCGCGGTTGCGAACAAACTTATATAATAAAATAATAATAATAATAATAATATAAAGTGAAAATAAGCCTAAACCACAGACCACTATGAGGATAATAAACAGCGGAATATGGGTAAGTAGAATACAGCTTTAATGGACAACCCTCAGACAAAGACAGACAAATTAATAGAACGACAAGTATAGTTATTAAATGGACAGTCTACAAGTTCTTGCGTGGACACAGCCCACTACCAAGATGATTACCAGCGGAAAATAGAAAGACGATCACCATCACCCCGGCAAAACAATACTATTGAGAGAGCAGAAATCGAAACGATCAGAATGACTTCGCTATCTGAGATTATTAAGATCGTTAACAACACAGTCCCATCATTCTTCGGGACCGATGGACCTGACTTACCATCAGAAGTATGCAGGTACATACAAGGATGCAAGATGGTAGAAAGAGAAGTAATCACAGGGGCAAATAACGTCCTAACACAAGATGTGATACAGTGCCTGAAATTGAGACTGCTGGGGGGTGCATACTCAAAAATATCCCAGATGACTTTTGGTTCAGTGGACGCATACTGTAACACCATCAAGAAGTTTTATCTAAAAAATAAAAGCCTGGATAAGATAAGGGAGCTGATCTTGGGGTGCAAACAGAGCATCAGAGAGTCAGCATGCAAATTTGGAGAACGCCTGGATAGCCTATTAAATGAGGCAAAAACAACAATAGAGAACGAATGGCCGGTGGGACCTGGCCGCCAAACCATGCTGAAGGACTTCAAGAGGATAGCGGTAAGAAGCTTTATCAAGGGTCTGAAAGACCATGCTCTCAAAGCTCGATTTGTGGGACAGGAAGAAGAAGAGCTCACAAACTTGATAGAAATAGTCGAAAATGCAGAGGAATTGTTTGGCGAACCAACGCACAGCATCAACACAATAGATTCAGAAGTCCCCTGTAGTTTTTGCAACAGGACGGGGCATGAATGGAATAGCTGCAAAAAGCGGCTAAACAAACCATACTGTATGAGCTGTGGAAAATACGGTCATGAAATGGGGCCACTGTGCAGGAACGTCGTGAGCTGTACGTTCTGTGGAAACAGCGGGCACGATGTGGAAAACTGCAGAAAGAGATTAGGCTCCTTATACTGCCGATTGTGTAGAATAAATGGCCACAAGGAAACCCCTTTCTGTGAGCCAAGAAGAAACCTACCCAACCAAAATCAATCGGATAGGCGGACGACAGAAAGAAATAGGAGGACAACAAACACAGAATTTCGTGGAAGCCCACAAATAGCGATGGGACAAAATATGAACAGAGGGGCAAACAGAAACAATGGTACACGCCCAACCTGTTTTAAATGTCAGCAACAAGGACACGGGACTGCAGAAGCAATATCAGACAAACTCAGACAGTAGAAACAGGGATCTACCAACAGGTGCAAAGTAGCAATAATGGCAGGGACCTAGCTAACAGACCAGTAGAGGCCCATAGCAACACAAATCGGACAAATTCCCAGGGAAACGAAATTCGGCCCAGTTATCGCCAATAACTGGGGTCCCGCAAGTTAACAGAAAATCAGATTGGCATAAAAAATAGAACAACTACAAATATAATAAAGAAACAGAAACAAAGAATCGGGTAAATAAAGATGATACGGAGACTGACTCAGAAACGGAGCAGCCAACCAGGATAGTATCCGAGGCAGTTGTACACTCGGTGAATAAGGAGAACGGACAAACTATAGAAGAAAATACTGAGAAAGATAATAAATTAAACAAAAAAAAGGAGAAAAAAGGTGAAAAGATGATGCGAAATATAGAAGATAGTGCTGAATCACCGGGCAATGTGGACACAGTTTTCATTACGCTCCCCTGCCAAGAAGCGGGGGGGGGGGAAGATTGGTCCTACTTGTGGATACCGGAGCAGATTTCAGCATAATAAAAGAGGACTCAATGAAGATTTTTCTCAATAAGAACAGAAAGCAAACTAAAATTCTTTCTGGAGCCTTCGGAGGAAAGACTACGACACTGGGCACTACCGAGATCAGGATAGGAGATAAAAGGCAGTTGCCGTGGGTGTTCCATATTGTGTCGCGGGAAATACAAATCCCTGGAGATGGTATTCTCGGAAGAAATAATATGTGGAACAGATGTATAGTGAACACCATAGACAGAACCTTGAGTATATTTGATAGCGAACATTGGGTGAACACGTTTACCCTTCGTACGGAAATAGATTGTCAAACAAATCATCAACAAGGTGTCTGTCTAAGGAAAAGAGCAGTCACTATAGTACCAGTCAATATTATATCGAGAGACAAAACTGTGGTTGTGCATAAACAGGAGATTTCCCCTGGAGTTTATGTTGGAAATACTGTGGTAAACATTAAAAATGGAGGCACAGCAGTACTGTAGTGCCATCTCTGGCACTTTGCATATAATCGATGTTATCGAGACTCGACGAGACTCGATGGCATCGATGTGTTGTAGGTATAGAAAGAACAATAAAGAAACGAATAGAACATTCGTAATATTCGTATAATAATCTCTAAAGTAACAACAAGTGCATTTTTATTTTACGGAGTACGACATGGCGACCGTGACGAAAAAAATGAACAATAAAAAAGAAAAGTGGAAAAGAAGAAAAATTAAAAAAAAAAAGTTATACATACATATTTACACATATTTAATTATACTACAAAAACTACTAACTAGACTACCTACTATGTTATAACATAAAAAACAAAAATAATCATTATTAATAATCAAACAAATTTAAACATTCCTGTACAAAAACGAAAAGACAAGATATGTAAAATGTTTAAACAACAAAAAGTACAATCAACTAAAAACCAAAAAAAAAAGTAAGTACAGTCACGAAAAAATAAAATTTGAAAAACTAAAAACTCATAAGAGAAATACCAGTTAAAAATAACTGTAGAAAAAAGAACATAAAAAGAACTTTAAAACAGAGAACAAATCTAAAAACAGGTACAAATAAATTAAATAAAACTTAGTAACAAGTATACGAAAATGAAAAGAAACTAAATGGAACTGAAACAAAATTAAAATAATAAAACAAAAAGAAATAAATATTGAAATTTAACTAACAAAAACAAAATATTGAAAAAATGAATAACAAAATTAAAACGAAATTAAAAGCAACGAAAACCACAAAACTACAAAAAAAGAAACAGTGATGGAAAGATACATACATAGGTACATACATAAACTAAAACAAGAAAACTGAATTCGAAGAAAAGAAACATACAAAAAAAAATACATAACAAAATATGTACATAACCAACTGGTATTAATATGTACATACGAGTATGTACTTATATCACAACGTTTCACTCTTAAACTGCACATTGAAACCGTAGAAATGAAATTAGTTTTTCAATAATTGCTAAAAAAAAAAACAAAGAAAAACAGTGTTATAAAATAAACATCAAATAATTTACATAAAAAATAAATATAATCCAAGACAAAGCATTAAAGGTTTAAATAATTTAACTAACCATGAAAACTATAGGCATCATTGCAACTTTCATCATTGCAAGCAATATAAAATGACAATGAAACGTAACAAAATGAAATAGAAAATAAAACGAAGAAAAAAAAAGAGAAACAAACTGAAATTTAAAATTATATACATTAAAAAAAAAACAAGACAACTAAATGAAAACGAAACAATATGAAAGAAATAAAATAATAAAGAAGAACCCACATAATAAACAAAGAAAATATAAAGACTTGAAAAAAAATTTAAATTTAAGAACATCACAGAAAGAAGAACACTAAATGAAACGATAAAACTATATGTATGTGAAACATGAAATTAACCATCAACATACAATATATATATGTATACAAATAACCAAATGTTATAACAGAACACAATAAAAAGAATAATAAATATTGTAAGATAATTAAACAAAAACAAAATATTGGAAAAACAAAATATTGAAAATAAAGTATAAATATTATACGTATATGTACATACATATGTACCTATCTACATAAACAAACTTAAACAAAGCAAGAATATAACATAAAAAAAAAGCCATAACAAACAACGAAAGTACGAAGAAAAAAAAACTCAACAGAAAATTTATGCGCACAACATAACCAAAAACAACAGACACAACAACAATAACAACATTAGAATTCAACGAAGAAACGGAAAACAGAGAAGACAACGACAACAAAAGTCTACAACGCAGTGGCAACAGACAAGCAACAAGAGAGATGACAACAAGAGACTTAACCAACAACGAAAAACGGGTATCATATATATATAAAAAAAAAAAATCATACTTATACAATAAATTTATACATATACATACATATATATTCATTTTTAATAAATTATATATATACATACATACAAATATACAAACATACAAACACCATCCAACACAATCAAATACATACATAGTCAAACACAAAACACAAAAAAATATACACACATAACCAACACAAAGAAAATTTCTATATAAAAAAGTAAAGTAAAACCCTAAAATTTTATTTATTTACTATATGTATTTACTACTATATAAATGAATAAATAAATAAATAAAAAAAAAATTTTTTTTTTTGAAATGAAAAAACCTCTTGCATTGTTTTATGTTGGAAACTGTGTATATGTATACAAATTAGATGTACACAAGTGTGTGCTGTGAAAAATAACAAGCAAAATTTAAGGGTTGTTTTTACCAAAACATTAAACATTGTACATACTTACATAGTATGTATAAAATAAACAAAAACATTACAATAAAAACATACATACATACATAAAATCAAATAAACATACATATGTACATGTATGACAGTTTAATCAAATTGTTTTTCTTTTTTTTACAATTTTATTTTTGCAATAATGTTCGGTTTTGACTATGGAAAGGAAAAAGGTAGTAAATAAGACATCCCAGCGAACATAATAACATCATCATTCTTTGTACATTAATAAAAATTTAAATTTGAAAATTTATGATAAATTCTCGCATGATTTCAGTAAGAAAATAGCAAAATTTAAGACAGTAATCCATAGATATAATGACGATATTATAAAATTTAGCATATATGCATATAAAAGATTTAAAAAACTGTTGTGTGTGGACTTCGAATTTGTTAACGAAACACCAAGCTTAGGCTTCATGCTTTCGAGGTTAGAAAACCAACAAACTCGGAATTTACCATGCAGAGTTATATATATAAAAAAAAAAACTCGATTTATTTTTCAAAATTTTTACCATACAGGATCTAAAGGATCAGGGTAATAAAGCATTAAAAATCTTAGAGATAATTCTTACTGAACCCAACTGATTGATAAACATAAAGAGAGAAGTAAAGTGTACTTTGATAAATTTTCAAAACCCATATTGTTGGAATTGAATGATGTTGTATATTTGCAAAAAGAACATTATGATAACAAAATATAATACATGTTAAAAAAAAAAAAAACAATAATAAAACAAAATTTGTATGAATTTACAAAATTTTTTTTTTATATTTTCATTAAAGATAAAAGTTATGAAATTAAGAAAAATACTGAAAAGTATTAACAAATAATATGAAAAATACAAATTTTTTTTATTATAATAAATTTATTATAATTACTTACAACAATATGAAAAAAAAATTTTTAATTAAATTCAGAAATCAATTTACTTAAATAAAATTTAAAAAAAAATCCTAATTGGACATACAATTAAAAACAAAACAAAAAAAATTTCTCTACATACAAAAAAGTAATTTTCAAGTGTATAGAAAATAAATTACTTTTTTTTGCAATTAATTAAATTAATAAAAAAAAAAAAAAAAAACAACTTTTATACAAAATCTTTAAAGTTGTTTATTTAAAATAAAACTTGATATATATATATATATAGATACTTACTTTTAATCAAATTAATTTAATCAAATCATATTACTTTTAATTTCATTACTTTCAATCAAATTACTCTAAGCATATTACTTTTAATCAAATTAATTTAATCAAATCATATTACTTTTAATTTCATTACTTTCAATCAAATTACTCTAAGCATATTACTTTTAATCAAATTAATTTAATCAAATCATATTACTTTTAATTACATTACCTTCAATCAAATTATCTTAAGCATATTACTCTTAACCAAATTAATTTAACCAAATACCCATATTTCATATTGCTTTAAAATTTTTTCTACTTTTAAAATAATAAAAAAAAATTATATATAAATTTTGTTTATATATTTTTAAAAATGTAATATTCTGTAATCTATAAAAACATATTATAGAAAATATTGAAGCAAACAAGATTGATCACCTTATTTGTTTCAACATTTTTTTATAAAAAGGGAGGTGCATAGGTAGGTGGACAATGCCTGTGTCTCCAAACTTTAAAACTTAATTTCCATATAACAACTTAATTGTAAAACTTTTTTTAAATAATATTTAATAATTAAGCTATAAAATAAAATTATATTAAAAACATTTTTTTTATAAAAAGGGAGGTGTAGTGCCATCTCTGGCACTTTGTTATCGAGACTCGACGAGACTCGATAGCATCGATGTGTTGTAGGTATAGAAAGAACAATAAAGAAACAAATAGAACATTCGTAATATTCGTATAATAATCTCTAAAGTAACAACAAGTGCATTTTTATTTGACGGAGTACAACAGTACCCATACTGAACGCAACCGAGCAGGACATACCATGGAGGAAGGACATTAAAGTGAAATTTTCAAATTTCAACCACTACACGCAATATGGAGGGCGAGATCAACCCCCTTCGTCGGTGACAAATCAGGACAATAGAATAAGGCGTCTAAAAAACACTATTATGACGGAGAGGGATTGGAACATGGAAGAAACAGAGGCAATGAACCGGATATGCGAGGAATATCATGACTTATTCATGTTGGACAATGACAAATTGCCATTCACCACATTGGTGAAACATAAAATACCAATAAAAGGTGAACAACCACCCATTAATCAACGACAGTATAGTCTACCTCACGTCCATAAAGAAGAAATCAACCGGCAAGTGTCGGAGCTACTACAGGAAGGTATAATAAGCCCAAGCATATCCCCATGGAATTCAGCAATATTATTAGTGCCCAAAAAATCTCAAGACGGCCAGAAAACCTTTAGACTGGTAGTCGATTTTCGAAAACTAAATGAGGCTACAATAAAGCAGGTATTCCCTATTCCTAGAATTGATGAAATTTTGGATCAATTAGGAAATAGCAGGTATTTCACTACCTTAAATCTGGCGAGTGGATATCACCAGGTACTGGTTGACGAAGGAGATAAGGAGAAGACTGCCTTCAGCACCGACAAGGGTCATTTTGAGTTCAATAGAATGCCTTTTGGCCTAACGGGGGCACCAGCTACATTCCAAATGGTCATGAACACGATCCTTACAGGTCTACAAGGCCTGGATTGTTTTGTGTACCTCGACGACATAGTCGTATACGGAAGAAATCTGGCAGACCACGAGAGAAAAATCATCAATGTTTTATCCAGGCTACGAGAGGGTGGACTCAAGTTGAACACAGAGAAATGTCAATTCTTACGAAGATAAATCGTTTACCTAGGCCACAAATGTTCCAACGAGGGTGCGCTACCAGACCCTTCAAAGGTAGAATGTGTAAAACAACTTAAGCCACCAAGAACAATAAAAGAAGTACAAGCACTCCTGGGCTTGATCAACTACTACCGAAAATTTGTTGCAGGAATGGCAAAATTGGCTTCACCAATAACAAGGCTGTTAAAGAAGAATGTTAAATTTAGGTGGACGGCGCAATGCCAAGAGGCCTTGGACAAGGTCAAGGAAAACATTCCAAATCCTCCAATATTGATTTATCCAGATTACACACAACCCTTCAGAGTAACAACAGATGCAAGTAACGAGGCCTTAGGAGCAGTTTTGTCACAAATAAGAAACGAAATGGATCATCCGATAGCATTTGCTAGCCGAACTCTCAGTGACACCGAACAAAGATATTCGACAATAGAAAAATAAATGCTTGGTGTGGTGTGGGCAACACATACTTTCCGCCCATATCTCCTGCGGCGACACTTCACCGTATTTACTGACCATCAACCCTTAAGGGGGATAGCAAACCTCAAAGACCAAACCTCAAGACTTGCACGGTTTAGGCATAAATTATCAGAATACGAGTTTGAAATTGTGTACAAACCACGGAAGACTAACTTGAATGCGGATGCATTAAGCAGATTACCAACAAAAAATCAAAATATCGGAGTGATAACTAGAGCTCAAGCAAGCTCGAGAAAATCGGAAGAGGAAGGGACAAAGCAAAAAGAGCAACAGAAAGCTCTTGCAGAGGAAAAACAGAGTGAAAATAGTGACAAAACCTCCGCGGCGACATTTTTATCTGAGAAAAAAGATATCCAAGAAGTTCTTAGAAGCTTTCATGACTCACCGCTGGGCGGACATCAAGGAGTCATGAAGACCTACTATAGAATAAAAAAACAGTACAAGTGGAAGGGAATGCAACACGATATCAAGACCTACATCAAAAAGTGCCCTAAATGTCAGAAAAATAAAAGTGGACTTCTCAATAGAGAGCCCATGGTCCTCACAGATACAGCAAACAGACCGTTCGAAAAGGTATATATGGATATGGTGGGGCCCCTGCCGACAACCACCATGGGAAACAAATACATTCTTGCCCTACAGGATGATTTATCAAAATTTTTTGTCTGCGCACCCATGCAAGACGCCGAAGCAGAGACGGCAGCAAGAGTCTTTTATAACGAGGTAGTAACAAAATATGGTATTCCCAAAAAATTAATTACAGACAACGGAACAAACTTCACCTCGAAATTTTTTGGAAGTGTGTGTAAGCTTTTGAGAATTAAGAAGCAACATATTTCTCCCTATCACCCTCAAGCTAACGGGTCATTAGAGCGAAGTCACGGACCATTAGCAGAATATTTGCGAAGTTTCGCAAAAGAAGATGGTTCGAACTGGGATCAGTGGCTTGCTCCAGCAATGCACGTACACAACTATATGGAGCACACGGCCACAAAGCAGACACCATTTAAAATACTATATTGATTTGATGCACCGCTGCCATCAAACCTACAGACACGCATACCCTTATACAACCCCTACGATTACCCCAAATTATTACGACATCAAATTCAAAGGGCTTATGAGATTGCTAAGGAAAATCAACAAAAAGCTAAGGCTAAGGCAAAGATACAATACGACAAGCAGTCAAGGTCTCATACCATGAAAATAGGAGGCAGAGTCCTAGTAAAAAGGCAAGCACGTAAAAACAAATTTTCGCCCATATGGGATGGGCCCTATGAAATTAAAAGTTTCCCTACACTGGTTAACGTACGAATAATGATGAAGGGAAAACTTCGGACCCTACACCGAAATTTGGTGAAAACATACACCCAATAAAAATATAAAAAAAAATAATAATAATAATAAATAAATAAATAAAAGGAGAAAAACTCACCACAAAATCGACGCTGGAAACAATGCCGAAACCGTAGATACCAGGGAATTTTTAAAGTCTTTAACAACTGAAATAAAAAAAAAAATACATATGTATGCAGCACTATAATAAGGGATAATGGAACTTCACATACCGGAAATGAGAATGGACGCAGACCGAAGGAGGTTCCTGGGAGAAATGCTGAACACTGATGACGGACATTGAGAACGTTCAATAATCGCTTCACAATTCAAAACCTAGCATGGAAGTTTTTCGCTATGGAACATGAAACTTGACACAAATTTGGTGGAAGTTCATGCTCGCAAATTGTTAAATGAAGCTATAGTTTTTGGCAATCAAAAACTGTTTGCGATAGAAACGCTGATTGGACACGTGAATTTCGAAACCTTCCCAAGTTTGTACTTTAAGAACTATCGCTCCAAGGGGTGACAAATCTGCTGGACTTATGTCCATTACAACTAAAATTGTAATTCAAATGAATGCCAAGCTAATGGGCGCTCCTTGGATGATTGATATGCCATATGTTGTCATGCAACAGGTGCATGGAGAATGCTTCATCCATATGGGTGCACAGGCACATTGCCCGATAGATATTGTCCGAATGGTTCTCACATAACCCGGAACCCAGGTCGACGTCAAAGGAGCTGAAAGAAGCAAAATAATTAGTAAAAGGGAAAAGTTAAAAAAGGGTGGAACGCTACTGACCCAGTATCGGCTTTTTAGTCGGCGAACGAATACTTGTCTAAAAAAAAAAAAGAGAGAAAAAGAATTAGTAGAAAGATTAATGGCATATCACTACAAACAACTAACACAACAAATTATTATTAAAAAGGCCGCAAGGTGTACTAACGGCCTATCTACAGTTACTCATTGTAGGGGCAATACTACTACAATCAGAAGCGGAGAAGAGTCTTTACATGGAGAAACTACAAACCCAAGCAGGATACGTCGAGATCAATATAGGCAGAGCCAGGGTGGTGCGCAACTATAACTACATTGTGCACACTCTTAACGTGGAGGAACTGAGCAAGTTGGTTCAAACTTCCCGGGACACTGTCGCACTTCTGGGTGACAACGAATATGTTAGGCTGGCCAAGGACGAGATCCAAGAAATGGAGAAGATTCTAAGTATGCTCCACCCCCACCGATGGAAGAGAGGCTTGATAAACGCCGGAGGTTCATTGCTGAAGTTTGTATGGGGAACCATGGACGACGAAGACAGGAGGCAGATTGGGCAACATCAAAAGATAATCGAGGAAAATAATCACCGCCTAGTAAACGGACTAAACCAACAGATATTGATCAACAACGCTTTTAACAGGTCTATGACCACTTTGCGAGACGCGGTAATAGATGTCATAGATGACAGGGAAATAATAACAAAACAGGTAGCGAAATTCGAGGCCCTGCAACGGGAGTTCGCAACCCGACAACTAGCGGTGACACAGCTACTCCAAATACAACACCTGCGATCCAAGTTAAGGGACATAGCAGAAAGTATAGTATCCGCAAAAGCGGGAGTATTCTCACCATCAATACTAACAATAGAAGAGGTGGAAATATTTAACATTGACTTGGAGATATTGGAGAATACCCGTACAGCACTGATTGAGTGGGTGAATGGGGAAGTAAGCATAATAATTATGATACCTGCAGACATAATAGATACAACCAAGCATTTATTGCTGCCACTTCCGGACACCAACGGCATCCAAATCAAGGAGCAACCATCTGCAGTGGTCGAAATAAATAACCACACTTACATTTATGCAGAAGGCAAAGCAATCTTCGAACTAAAGCCGTCCACAAGTTGTACGTTTACGGGAAAATGCACGGTGGTAAAGTACACCGAGCACCAGGTCATAGAAGTAAGCAGCAATATGATAGTGTTGGTAAACATGTATAACATAACGGCCAACAGCAGCTGCGATGAAAGAGGATTTAACGGGACACTATTTTCTACACTTCAATAACTACACTATCAACATAGGCAGCAAACGCTTCAGCAACAAGATATATAAGAGCACACAAACGTTTGCCCTCCCATCGTATCAGAGGAAGTTCTCCACGGAACGATCCCTCACTTTTCAGGATATTACCCTACAACATGAAGACAACCATATAGATGTGTTCCTGCATTGGGTGACAAAGACAGCACACACCAGGAGCGAAGCAGGTAAGGTGCATATCTTCAGTGTGCTATTTTACGAAGCACTGAAAAGATTCGGCGAGGCACCTGATTCAATAGTCTGCCAAGAGAGAATTTCCCGCGGGTTGAAAGGGATAGTATTGTCAAACAAACAACTGGTGATTATGCCTGTCATGGAGCGGAACCACTGGACGTTGGCGTCACTGACAAAGGACGGTATAGTAATATACGACTCACTCAGACCACACGATATGAACACGCCAGCAAACTACATCAGGGGGTAGATTCTGGTTCTACGATAACGTGAAATGTAAGAAAATGTTTCATTTTCGTTTTCATTACAACTTTACGCAATATCTTTTCGCAGTTGCACAAAATGCGATTCCCGTTTATATTATGAAAAAGTGTTTCATTCCATCTGTTGCAGTGTAACTTTATATCCATGTTATTCAACTTGAAATGTCACACACAGAGAACGAAGTTGAACTACTTCGATGCGGTGCAAGGCCGCATGCAAATATTTATTTGCTTTTGTGGCTTTTACAACATGCATATATGTATTCTTCATTGAAATTTTGAAGTTGATTTTTCAACATATATTACATAATATATGTACATAGCTTATGTTATAGAAAATTGAATAAAAATTAGAAAATATTAAATAAACAAATTAGCGGTGGTGAAGAAATTGTATGAATTACATAAGTATGCAATTTTATTAATAGTCTATCATTACAGATACTGAGTTAATCCTACAAGTTGAATAAGGAATAAATATATATATATATTTGTATATATAATCGGAGATATTTAATGTCTTATTGGCAAAAAAATATAATAAAAAACTAGTGTATAATCACACTTTTATACTATAATTTCAAATGGTAAAAACTCTGAAAATCAAAGTCGATAGTTTAAAAATATCGAAAATATAGATAGGTATAAATATCGGTATCGATAATATTTAAAATACAGTTTTGACCGTTCCTTTAGTTTAATTCTATTTATTTACTTTTTATTTTTTTTTAATAAAATGATATGATTTCAAATTACATACTCGTATGTATGCATGTTGCAAAGAGCAACAAATTTTTAAACGGGATTAATTCTAGATGTTTTAAAAATGATTTATTTAACCTTTCTCTTGTGCTCTCTGGAGACGATAAAAAACACATCAACGTTCTAAGTGTGTGCGTGCAGTCGTGCTTTTTCGGGTACACGTATACGTTGTCGGCTCTGATTGATGAAAACCATAATCTTGTGATATATTACTTTGATAGTCTCCAATTGTGATTGACAAAGAAAATGTCACTTGTTTTGTATCGAAGTGTAATGAGTAAAAAGATGGCAGCACACGCATACTTGTTAATTTTATGCTCTGGTATTTTTGTGTATAAACAGTGTCAAAGGCATATATTTTTTTTTGCAGGTAGTAATTTAAATAAACTAATAACAACAAATTGCCTGAATAGTTATAATTAGGTAAAATTTTTCTACTTAAGTACAAACATTCAATCGATAGTAAAATCGGAAATATCAATAGCAGAAAAAATAGCACTAAGTCGAATATAATTTTTTTTTTAATTATTTCTATTTATTGATACATTTTCCATAACATATGCTAATTGCTTTCTAGTTTTGGCCCGAGTTTATTCAAATGTGTTAGATATTCAATTTTATGCGCTTCCGAGACTTTTACTGCATAATAAGTTTTTCTTACTTTTCGATTTTCTATCGCCTTATGTATTTTTTAAGCAGGTGGCTCCAAAATAAGTTTAAGCCGCCTCTTAATTTATTTTTTTAAGCCGACACCAACTTTCTCTCTGCTTGGGTCTATACAATTGTCAAACAACAAAAATAAATTACGTTGTACATTGGGATAAATGTATAAAAGTTGAAAATGTATGCATTATTTTTTATAAATGTAGTAACAAATCTGTAAATACATATACATCTGTATGTATGTATGTATGTACATACGCATGTATACATAAATCAATTATTTAAATGATTTTTTTTATTTTTGAACTCTATACATATTTATGTACATACTTACATATTTATCGTTTGCAATATCGACATTTATGTTCTAAAAATTAATAAAACTTCTTTTCGATTTATGCTTGTGCGCATGCCTTTTGCTGCTTTTTCCATTTTCGCTGACAAATTTTAAGTGAAAAAAAACGCGTCATATGAAAATGTTTTGACATTTGTTTTCGCAGTTACATAAAACGAGAATCAGTTTTGCTGTGAAACTGAGGAAAAAATTGTTTCATTCCATTTGTTTCTCTAATTGTGAAAAGATTTTAATTTGTTTTAATTTCTTCACAGAACGGGAATCAGAAACAAAATGTAAACGAGAAAAATGTTTACATATCACGTTATCGCAGAACCAGAATCTACCCGCAGGTTGCTCTACCACTATCAGTTCCAGAAAGAAGGTACCAACTGTACGAATCTACTTCCAATCAAGTACGCTGACTGCATTCAACAGTCCAATTTGGTGGATTGCGGCCTGCACGTGATTTGTAATGCGGACCAGTGCCTACGAAGATTTTGCGGTAAGCACACCCAATACCAACAACCAATTACTAGAGGATTATTGGCGTCAGTGATGAGTAGATGGAGAATGAGAGTTACCAATGGAGAAGAGATGAGAACGGCACAAGCTAAACTCAAGTTTGACTCGCAGACAAGCACGGAAGTACGAACTGCACTCACGACTGTCTTGCGGGACATGAAACAAAATTGGAAACCGAATAGGCATATGAGAAAGGACATAGTGGTGCAAGGAAGGGCTTACCGACTTGTGATAAGTAGGAGTGGAGAGGAAGTTCTAAAGGCGGTATAATTCGAAATCACGTCCGATTACTTATTTAATTTTTGAAAAACACGTCCGATCACTTAATTATATTTTATTTTTGTTTTCTTCTCCCCAAATAAAATTATTTTGTTGGACAATAACATTGAAAATTTTTATAGGAAAAAGCAGTAAATGAATTCAAGAAAAACTTTAACAAAGAACAATTTGTTGAAATTAAAATATTTAAAAGTATAAATCAAAACAAAATAACATCATTTTGTTGGACAATAACATTGAAAATTTTTATAGGAAAAAGCAGTAAATAAATTAAAGAAAAACTTTAAAAAGAAAAAGAACAATATTTTGAAATTAAAATATTTAAAAGTATAAATCAAAACGAAACACCAAATTTAAAGGAAACCGAGAGAAACCAAAAAATTAAAAACAGCAACCACATAAACATCATAATTAAAGCAAAAATTTAGTAGCAGAACCTATAGTCAAATACACACTAGTTTTTAGCAGGAAGATCAACAGATTCTACACCAATTTAATGAAACATATCGGAAAGATTAATTTAATAACAAATTTAAAAAAAGAAAGAAAAGACCGATATAATTATGAGGAACGAGTTAATGCAGACATTCAAATTACCTGTATTACTGCGTTTTTTTTATTGGACATTTTTTTTTGGCTTCTAGACGACCGGCTGCTGGTGTTGGTTGATTTGCAGTTGGTGAAAATTCCTTTTGGGTGGAAGTATTCTTATCGTTTTCTGTTGAAACCATTATGCGGAAGAAAAATGTTGGCTTTACAAATTTTGTACACTTCAATTGCGTATAATTAACTCAATATTTTATTTTGCGGAAATCTATTTAGTCCTTTTTTTAATCCAATTGCAAGGGATTTTGTTTATTTTTCTCTTTCTTTCTTCGATTTGTTGAAAACTTTTTATCACTTCACGGAAAATTTTTTTTTGTTCACTTAATGAATTTGTTTTTTTTTACAACTTTACAATTTTATAAATTGTAACCGCACCGTTTCATTTCGTTTTCAAGACTGCACGATGAGATTTAATTTTTAAATTTGTGCATTAGTGCAGTTTTAATGTTAAAAAAAAAAAAAAACAAAACCCTGCAGTTTTATGCACATTAATAGAAACATAAACAAAGCAATTGCAAACATTTTTAATGTTTGCACATGCTTACAACTGCAGGGTAAAAATGAATGCAATATATCCAAACTGAGACGAAATACAGTTTTGATGGTCTCTACAATTTTTCTTTTTTTTTCATTTTTTTTTTGCATGACTTTAGTTGAGTACTTGACTGTGAAATATAATTACACAGCAAAATTCTGCCAGACTATTTCACAGCAGGGTACAACTGAATAAACATATATACACATGCATGTATGTGTGTGAGAATACAAATAAGTTTGGCATTGACATTGAAACAAAAATAAATGCCAAACATACATACATGCATGGTATTTCAGTAATACTAACAATAATAATAAAAAGCACGAATTAATCTATGTTTGAATGTAAGCTTTTAAGCTAAAATGAATAATGAACAATGAACAATGAATAAAAATTTCAAGTACAGAAACTAAAATTTAATTTTCAAATAAAGAAGAACATGCAACTTATGAAATAATTTCAACAAATTTCCTATTAATATTTATTTTTGTCTTTCTTCTAAAAAACAAACTATTTGCAATTTTAAACTTTCCTAATTTTCTTCCATTTTTGCTGTTGATTTAAAAAAATTATACGCAAGTGAATAATTTTTCTTTCAAATCATTAAAACAGCAAAGGTGTTAAATTTCTTTCACAAAGACAAGGATAAATACAAGCTAAACTAAACTCATTTTTTTTTATATATAGATATAAAAAAAAAGGAGAGGAAAAAATGTTTAAATAAGTTGAAATTTGATATATGTAGTACTAAATGTAATGAAGTTTTTTTTTCTCTTACTAATTTTTGCAACGTTTTCAAATAATTTAAAAATTTTCAATTTCTTGTATAAGTTTATTTCAAGGTTAATATAAGAGTACATATATATATAAATATCCATACACATACACAATAATTATACAACTAACTTGTAAATCAGTGATTGGCA
Source organism: Lypha dubia (assembly GCA_947311025.1). Taxonomy (NCBI): domain Eukaryota; kingdom Metazoa; phylum Arthropoda; class Insecta; order Diptera; family Tachinidae; genus Lypha; species Lypha dubia. The sequence continues at coordinate 76,393,669 of OX371260.1, forward strand.
CAAAGAGAGGACTGAAAAAATGAGAAACTATTTTTGTGTGCACTTAAAGAAATTTATGGATTTAATTACTTTTTGTGATCAAAGTTTTAGAAATTTTAAATTGAATCATGTACTGAATGAATAGGTGAATAAATGGATGGATTAACGAATTTTTTAATAAATTGTATGAACTCAACATAATGTTTGTTAAAAAAAAACATTTAAAAATATAATAGAGTGTTGATAAATATTTATTTTTGTATATTATAATAGCCCAATTTACAATCTTGTACAAATGCTATGATGTAAGACCATTTGCATAAGATCGCTATTGGTCTAAAATTATTTTTAACAATGTTAAAAATATAGGAATAGCAAATCAATCAATAAAAAATAATTTTAAATCTTATGTACATCTATTTTAAGAAAATTCATTATTTGATGCACTTGAAAAAAAATCAAAGTTAATAAAATCTGTCAATTTGTACATGTTAGTTAACATAGGCAAATTAATATAATTCAATTATATATTGTTTTATATAACATAATAACAAATAATAATAAATAGCCCTATATCTTCCGTTCGGCGAGTTATTGTTCGAATAGATAAAGGCAGTTCGTCAATAATGCCCCCTATTTGTTGTCCTGCTTCTCCAAATAAATGTATTATTGATAAACAAGTATCTTTGAAAAAGTTTCCATCATCAAAGGGCCGACCTTTTTTTGCTAACGCTAAGCTGATAATATATGTAGCCTTGACTTGATAATCAATCGTGCATTTCATAGAAGTACTCGCGTTGATTCTTTGAAAATAAAGATTTTTAGCTCGAAAATCTTTTTTAAGATTTTTTGTTAAGTCATTTCTTTCATTTCCAGAAACAGAATGTAATTCAGGATGACATTTGTCATAGCGTCGCTTAAGGTAAGACCTATACATATTCTTTAGCACTTGATTACATACAAGGCACTCAGCTTCATTAGAAATATTCAAAGAAAATAAAAAAAGGATTTCAAATTCTTCATCCCACATATTTATTAAGTAGTTTGTTTTAAAATGCCCCTCTGAAAAAAACTTACGAAAAAACATGCATATATAAATAAAGATTGTATCAAAATTTCTCTGTGTGTAAAAAAATTTTCAAAAGAAAAAAAACATCCGATACACTCCTACTCTGTTGAAATTAAGCAAGCAACTGAATGAAATTTTCTTCTCACACGTTGGTTGTTGTAGATAATTTGTTGTAACCATGGTTGCCTTTCTTTTTATTAATGAAGAAATTCGTAGTTGGGTTTCTTTGTTACAATTTTCTTAAGTTTTTTTGTAGATAAAGATCCTCATTAATTTTAAAACAAGAATCAAAAACGTAATAAAAATCTTAAGAAATGACATACTTATATATGTATTTGAAAATTATTTGCGTACAGGGCTAAAAAAAATATATTATTTTGGTAGATTTTAAGGAACATATTGATAGATTTTAAAGAAAATTTTTGGAGGATTTTTTTTTACTTATGGCACTCCTAGTCGTAATAAATACGATGACAAAACGTAAATTCCCGAAAATCTTCGTAATCCTGGCAAACGCGTGCACAACACTGTTGTAAATGCATAACTATTATAATTTTTTGTGTGTCATACATACATACAATTTTATATTAAGTTGCAAATAAAAAAAACATACCAGTAACAATACACATATATATATACATACATATATATACTCATTTTTGCAACGTTTTCAAATAATTTAAAAATTTTCAATTTCTTGTATAAGTTTATTTCAAGGTTAATATAAGAGTACATATATATAAATATCAATACACATACACAATAATTATACAACTAACGTGTAAATGCATAACTATTGTAATTTTTTGTGTGTCATACATACATACAATTTTATATTAAGCTGAAAATAAAAAAAACATACCATTAACAATACACATATGTATATATATACATACATGATTATATTGAAAAATTACTTCTAAAATAGATATTGGAAAATAGAACAAATAGTTTCATGTAAGAAAAGAAATTTTGATATAAATATATGTAAGAAGAAATTGTTAGTTATAAGATTAAAAATATTAACCCGTGTTTTAAAATCAACCAACAATCATCATCCCGTTAACAATGAAGAATCCAACAATCATCAACAGCAGCCTACATCTATCAACCTCACGCAACCGCAAAACCTATATACGATACCACAACACATACATAGACGGAATAACCAGTTCCGTTGGAAAGGGGGAATCACTACAAGACAAATAACAACTACAAAGTTAATAGCAACCGCAGTAGTTCACAATATCATATTTTTTCCTTGGTGACGCAGCAAACGTACCAAGTCGACAGACACTTAGCAGTCACCAACTAATGTTAAACTGCGAACCTTCAGGCAATCAAGGCTCAGGAGATAATTACATATTACTCCGAGAGCTGCCGAAGCTGTATCGCCAAGGTAGTCGGATGCATACACACATCCATTTTGACTTGATTCCAGAAGGATGGCTACGAAACATCCCAAGACAGGATGTTTCTTGTCCGTAAGGGGGGAGGGATGTTATGAGTCATTTTCCCCTAACCAACAGAAGTATCAGCGACAGCAGAACATACGCTGCACACACATACTGACGTTGAGTTATTTTCCCTCAACCAACAAAAATACCAACGGCAGCAAAATACCGCTGCATGCATTACTGACGTTATTACCAGTAATTTTCCTACAGATATATGCTGACATTGCAATATCGTGAGAACCGCAATCGGCTGGAAGTTCCACGGGTATGAATATGCTGAATTTGCATACTAACACACTTAGCAATGACCACGCCGGCGGCAGCGAACGTCAGCAGCATCGTTCAATCAGACAGTGAAATTGGGTATAAAAGCGGAGGGTGATTTGGTATGGGAGGCTAGTCAAGTCTAGGCTAGTTCTAGTCTAGTTCAGTTCTATTCTAATCAGTTCTCTTTAACACGTAACAAAAACCGGATCAAACACCAGCCTTAAAAAGCGGGCCCCTGAGATGGTTATAATTTAATAAACATAGAATAGAAAACAAAAATGAAAATCTAAATAAACTAAATTTAATAACTAAAATCAAAATAATCCTATTGTCTTGTGTTCTTAATTTCAAAAATAAGTTACAAAATAAATTGTAATACTATGACAGCCCTGAGTAGTAGGATACTGAGCAAGCTCGCTGGCATGAGTTGCTCACCTGTGGAAAAAACTTCCGTCTGATACAGCTGTTGCTGAGTTGACAATCCTTGACCGAATTGGATTCGGGTCGTTCCGGAGCGAAGATCCGATTGTCGTGGGAGTGTTGTGGTGTGCACTAATCAGTGTAATATCTAAAACCTCACTTCGGTTTGAGACAATAAAAGTCAGTTCTGAACCCCTATTTGCTATTTCAAGATTATTATTGATAATAAAATCGAAAAGAGACTCACCTCGTGCGTTGGTGTTATTACTGCCCCATGTGGTGTGGTGCGAGTTCGCATTAGCACAGATTATAATCAGCGTCCTTGTGCGTTAGCCACAATCCCACGGTGATACACCTTCATGGCCTTCATTGCGATTCCGTCTGGCGTCAGAGTCTGAACACAATGTAACGATATTTTATTGCGGTGCTGTTTTTCATACGATTTTGAAGTAAAAATTAAAAGCTATTTTATTTTCATTGCGGACTTTCTTATTCTCTCAATTTTTGATACTCTTTCCCTTTCTAATGTTGCCATAATTTTTGAATAAAGTAAACAAAAAACATAATTTTAAAGTATGTTTGAATTAGGGTTGTGCGCGTGAGTAAAATTACGCTCACGATCACGAAACATATATATTTTTCACGCACGCAATATGTTTAATCAAGTACTTTCACGCACTACGGGAATAATTTTCCACGCACGCTCACGGTAAAATACAAACATTGCAATAAAAGATTTAGCATATGATAAAAAATTTTATTTTGTAATTAATTTCTTTATTTACTTCAAGATCTCAATTAAATAAAAAAAATTAATGAAAAGCTCGCAAAATTAGCAATACAAAGGATAAACTAAATATAAAAAATCTAGCACTGTCTGCCAAGGCAGGTTATTTAAATTTATTAGTTATATGTAAAGAATATCAAAAGGAGTACTAGTGTTGTTAGGTTTAGATACTACATACCATAGACTAATATAACTAGACAAGACACCTATAAAATCGTCACGGCGTTTTGCAGTGAAGGACAACAAATTTTAGGTATGGTATATATCTGTCTCTCTCTGTAAATCGCCAGAACTGTCATTTTACTTTTTTGTTTACAATAGTGAAATAGTGAAATTCTGGAGAAGATTTTTGGTGCAAAATGGAATAAAATTCATTTTGCGCCAAAAATCTTGACATATTGATTGGTAATTTGTGGTCAAAATGTTACGTACTATTTTGTCCACATATTACCAATACATAGTCATACAAAAATACGTTGGAAACATTAAAAAAACAGGCGCAAAGATGTAAGTATAAAATTTTTTGCCATTAAAAAAATATAATATAAAACTTAATATTTCTTTTTTAAACTTTTTCAGGAGTCGACGATGTGCAATGGGATGTCCAGACTGGGAGAATCTACACCAGGTTCCTAGCGATATTAACAGGTAAGTGAAATTAAATGATATATAATTGCAGCGTGAAAAACCACCCCTATTTTTTCAAATTGACATTGGGCACAAACAAAATACTTGTTTAAAAAACAATCAACTCCCAAAGAAGATTGGGAAAAACTAAAGCAAAAGTGAAGTGAAGTGAAACATATCCTCCCAAACAAGATTGGGGATAAGTAAAGTACAACCACTTAGGATTGTAATAAAATGAAAAAAATGATATGTGCTGTACAGCAACATACAACAACGAAATAATGTGAAGTGTAACATCAACTCCCAAACAAGATTGGGAATAACTAAAGTACAACTAAAGTACAAGTGAAGTGAAACATATACTCCCAAACAAGATTGATAAGCAACAGCAATGGCAAAACAAAAAAACATCAACAGCCAAAGGATAAAGGCTATAAAAGTGAAGTGAAACATATAGAAACACCCAACAGAAGCAGCAACAGCAGTGGCCAAGTGTTGAATTAGGCATTTTTACAACATTACAACACCCATATATGCGGTCATACATATGTACCTGATAATTTAAAACATATTAAAACAAAATCCAAACCATTGAAAGGTAACTTAAACTGATTGAAGCAATTGATAATTTGAAGAAAGTTTAAGGTACATTTGCAATAGTTTGGATTTATAATGGTTTAGGCCTACTGGGGAAGCCAGCCATTAAAAATAATTGGCAACGCACTGTGTGTAGTACCTCAATGGTTGTGTGGAAACCTACACAATTAATAAAAATTTTATTCACAAGCCTAGTTGTATAGCTTATTACTGTTTTTATTTTGTTTGAAACAGTGTTTTTTATATACAACAATAAGTGATACAAGTAGGCTTATGAATAATTCATTTAATTATTTATTATTAATATAGAACAGATTTAGTATAAAAACCTTACAGTATATCCTAAACACCTTTTTAATAAGAACACTTGAATGTCTTCTCTTTTTGTAACTACCATTTATTTCATATTATTTCATTTCATTAATATTTTGCAAAGGACAGAAAAAAAATTAAAATTTTTACATTTTTGGATATTTGAACATTTTATTCATCTTTTAATAACATAAATATTTTAATAAAATATAAACAATTTAATTTATGTAATCTTTCCCATTTCTTCTTTTTTATTTTATTTTGCATATTTGTGTGCGGTTAAATTTATTCAAAGTACATAAATATTTGTTTTTGCTACTGACTATCATGGCATGTAAGTAATTGTTTCACAAACAAGTTCAATTTAATGTTAATTTACTTTTAGTTTTGTTTTATTTTTACTTAAATTTTTAGTTTGATAAATATTTCAGTCACAAATTGCACACTTTTTTTCCTGTTGAGATTTGTTGCATTTTTTAAAAATTACAATTCTCAAGTAAATTCACGTTTAACAATTTTAATGACTTATTTTGTTTTAAGAGCTTAAGTACAATAGTTAAAACATTTACATAGTGGTAACTGTGTTGTTAATTTGTCTATTAAGTATATTTTTAGTTTGCTAGTAAAAATAATAAAATGAATGTGACTTTTGTAGCTGTGTTACTGCCGCTGTTGAAGGAACATTTAGTTGTTGCAATGGACTATTACGTAGTGGCGGTGGCACTAATGCACCATTTGCTGATATATTAGTTGCTTGTTTATACAAATCATTGGGCGAATTGGAGAATTGTTGTCAGCATATTGTTACGATCTAAAGCGTTGCGTAATTCAGCTAAATTTATTTCTTTTATAGATTTGCTATTGTTACCACCCAGTTGTTGATAAATATTATTTGAGTTATTAGATATGTTATTGTTGTTGCTGTTGTATTCTTTATAAGCACCATTTCCTTTAAATAAATTATTACCACCATCAAAGCTGCCAAGGCCAGCACTGGAAGTATTTGATGGCATTTCTATGGGATTTGAATGGGATTTTTATGACGTGGTATTAAATTTGTTGCTGCTGTGGCTGCTGCTTTTATTGTATCTGTTGTTGTACCTTCCCCCAAAAAGTTGTTATTGCGCTGTGGTATTCCCTTAACAATACAGATGTTTTCGGAAAATTCTGCATCGTGAACAACACTGAAAATACAAAAAGGAAAAGCATTTGATTGAATAAATTTTGAGTTCGAGTCTCGATAATTTAGACTTTTGGTCTAGTATTCTTTTTTACAACTTACCCAAAACTCTTCTTCAATTCTTTGGCCCGTTCATGGGCAGCATTTAAACTTGATTCCATAGTTAAAGGTTTTTGATGTTGCTGCGGCTGTTGTCTAATTGTATTTGCATAAAGCGCACTATCAATTGTATTGCTGATACTATTATGAATTATATTATTATTAATGTTATTGTTGTTATTTTGCTTATTTAAATTACTACTGTTATTATTATTAATGATGTTGTTGTTATTAATATTGCTTAAACCCAGTCTTTTTATTATTAAACATCACAGTTGCGATTTCATTGTTATTATTAATAGTTGTGTTGTGTGGTTGCTGCGTTTCTTGTTTTATATGTTGAATCTATTCATGCTGTTTGTTGTTCCTGCTGCTTACTTTCTGAACTCTGCAATAAAAATTGCACATCGTTGGCATATTCACACCATTTTATAAGCAACTTTAAAGGATTTTCATTTGGTGCCAATAGGCGTTAATTGTTGCGCCATCGTTCAATAAGTGTGAAACGTCCCAACTTAATTTTGCTATTGCGATCATTTAAAATCCAAGGAGCAATTTTCGTACTTTTAAAATGCCCACAATTGTCTTTGAAAGTTTTATCATATTCTTCGACTGTGTTCGTAGTATTAAATAAATAGTTGCGTGCATTAATTTGAACATATTTATGGTTGATTATAGCCAAGTCACCCCATGTATGGTCATTTCAAGTTTTGTAATGTTTAATGAAACTTACTGAGTTTGCATCTGCCAAGAGCATCTCTAACATATTACAATTTGTTGATACCATTTAACTTTCTTAACCATGACCAAATTAACTTCCATCTCATCGTATTCTTGCTCCGCTGGACTTACATTGACATTGCCACCAAGACGAACATAATCAATATCGTCTTGCAAATGAGTGGGGTAGGTTTCTTATACATTCCTTTTTCGTAAGCAATGTAAATCCATTGTCTTATAGCCCATACAATATATTCCTCTTGCTGGTATTCTGCTTTTTGCAATATTTTATTTTCACAACTGGCTTCTTAACAGCCAAAGGAGCTGGGACAACCTTCTTGGTCACTGGCATCTTATTTTGTCTGGGCTAAAATAAACAAACACAACGCAGTTGAATCAATCTGCTTGGAATCACTAAATCAATGCACTAAGTCTCCACTGTTGTGGCCGTTTTTTTCACAAAACACTTTATATTTATATATATTATATATTTATATCAATATATTTTAATATAATTTGTTAATTTTTCTAACAATTAAATTTTATTCTGTGTTCTATGATTTCCACTTAAATTTTCTATGCATTTTGCTATAGCTTTATTAAAACATATGCTTAGAAATGGTTACGTATAACCATTTCTTCTAATACATACAAATTTCTATGGTAATACTTTATCTTCCGTTTCGCTCTGCAAAACCCTGTTAACATATGAGAAACGCCTTTTTGACCTGTCAAAGTTGAGAATTCTGGTCATATTCTGTGCTACATACTGCGGTTCAAGATAGTGTTTTATTGATATGTACATACATACATTTTATAACACCAATGAGATTAAATATCACATTACATAATTTCATTATCTGTTTAAACATACAGAAAACAAAATGGATTTTCATATCTACATATGTATGTACGTACATGGATATGTATGTATGTACATGAATGTCTGCAGTTGTAACGGAAATTTTAACATAGAGAACTGTTTTGACTGCGTGTAAATTGTAATAAAAAATCACGCACGGCATTAGATTTTTGAATCACGATCACGCACGCACGCGTGATTTTATCATTTTGTAATCACGCATCACGTGATTCACGCGTGAGTCACACGCCGTCGCCGTCTTCCGTTGTATTATGTTTACTTCTCTCTCCCGCAACGAGAAATCGCACCGCAACGCAAACATTGCGTTTATACTCTCAGTCCAGTAGACTTTTTTTTGATAAATTTTATTATTTATTGAATCTTCAATTATATATTAAATTATCAATAAGTTTTTCAAATCTTAAATCTAAAAAAATATTAAATATATGTTTAGCCAATACTAAACAAAATTTTTAATTTCAACAGTAGACGCGCAACAAAATTGTGCTAAAGGAGTAGAACAACTTGTTTTGCTTCTCCCGAACTAGCGCCAGCGAATCCTGATTCAGGATCAGAAAGAACCTTCCTTTTGCACCCTTCGGCCGCAGACACCTTTGCTACCTTCCAGTCACTGGTTGGTGGGTCGGGGTTGCAGAACCGAAGGATCTTAAGGATTTCCTCCGGTGCCGGTGGTTCGTCAGGTATTATGGCGAAGGCTCTAGGTAGTCTGAGAATCTCCTCCATAGGAACCGCATGCAGCCTAGCGCCCTGCCATACTTCACCTGTACAATCAATGGCCTGCTTTAGCAGTGTCGCTGAGCGTTCGTCTGCACAGGCCATCAACTAAATGTGATTTTGGTACCTGCCAAAATCAATGCACGGGTGGGTCCCGGATTGTCTTGGCAGACTTTCCAAAAAACCCCCACCAGTTTCTTATTTACCAGGTCCCACTTGTCGTGTGACATGGCAAGGTCACATACACCCCTTTCTATGATGGCCCTTACGTGATGCCCTTTGGCCACCTAACTGTAGGAGCCATTGCCGACAGAGCTTTATTTAGGACGTTTGGTCTTCGGAGGCTTAGCTGCAGCTGCATTTTCCTCCTCTGAACGAGCCGTTTAGGCCCTGCAGGGGAAGGGTTGCTACGCAGTGCAGCCATGTGGGCTTTCGCCCATGTTAGAGAAGCTGTCTGCTCATTCGTAAGCTGATCAGCCGGTAAGGATCCTAGGATTGAAATAAAAGGTGCTGCAGCCCTTTTGGAGTGTATAATGTGTCGTGGTGCTGTTGTTTTGCCGGAGTTGGCAGGGGGTGGCAGGGTATTGGGGCCGGAGGTTGTCCTACCGGTCCTTTCCCCTGCTTAGCCTTGGCCGACGTGGCCCTTGAAAAGGGAGGTTTAGCTGAGTTGGCGGCAAGGACTTGGGCGGCTTTGGAGGTACTGGGCCTGAAGTCCACAGGTACCTCACCGTGAGGTTTTTGGCAGCCGCCTATTGGCTTTGCTGTCTTTTGGTGAATCGCCAGGTTCGGCGTGCCACCCTGTAAACGACGGCACCTAGCGATTATAAAATTTGTTTAAGAATGGATTACACAGCGTATAATGAGTTATATCAAAAAGTTGAGCCGCTCATAGAAAATCAAAATACAAATATTCGAGGTTCTATTTCTGCAAATAAATGTCTCTCGGCAACGTTACATTTCCTAGCAACAGGCGAGAGCTATGCTGCATTAAAATACACAAGTTATATAAGCCAGCCATCTTTAACCCACATTGAGAAGAATTAATAAAAGATCTGCGGGAATATATTTGGCAATGTGTATTGCCTTTCAAGAGCCTTGTGTGAATCCTCATTTAATTGTCCTTATGCTCCTAGGTACAGCGCTTCCGAAATCACTTTATTTGCAAATTTCTTCCCTTCTAAGTTTCGGTATAATGCCTCCCATTAAGCGCTTACAGCACTGGCTTCATTTAAAGGCTGCTTTCGAGGCTTTCAGCAGCTCTTGCTAGCAATTTTTTTCGATCCAATTCTAGCCTTCTCTTTGGTGGAAGATTTTGTTCCTGTAAAATTAAACTGAAACAATCTTATTGCGAAAATTGTAAGGAAATTTTATCATTAAAAAAAACAATAAAATATCGTTTTTAAAATAAATACTTTATTGGGTTGTTGAAATATCAGCAGTGCACACAAGTCCGGTACTTAAAATAAGTCTAGACAAAGATGTGTACTGTTTGAATCACAAAGGCCAATTGAATTTTTAAGCCAAATGTCTCTGCTTTTATAGCAATTCTAAACGTTTGGATTTAAAAAAAATAATAAAATTGATATATACACAGAGTTAAGCTAGATTTACACGATTGAAGGTATTTTGAAGTCTTATCAAAATTTTGAAAATTTATTTTGATGTTCTATTTACACGTTTCAAAAATTTGATCAAAATATTCTTTCAATATATTTCAAAATCTTTTGATAAAAATTTGATCAAAATTTGTTGAAGCTAATTTACACTATTGGTAAACTTTTTATATTGAAAATATTGACCTTGATCAGCTGTTTTGTTTCTTTTGTTCAATAATTTATTATTATAAAAAATAATGTATTATTATAAAAAAAACATTTAATAAGTATGGACGACTACACAATCATCATAGCATCAACATTTTTAATATTGGAGGAAGAAGTAGCTGATAATAATGCAAAAAAAAAAAAAGAAAACAAAAGGAACATTGGGTTTGACCTTTTCTTTTGGAAGGTAATGGTATGTATGTCTCTTTTAGGGAGCGATTGAAAAGGAATGTTCCCGACCTATACAAAAACTTTGTGCGAATGTCACCAGACGATTTTGATTATTTGTTTAATCTCGTCACCCCATCAATAGAAAAGGCCAATACTAAGATGCGATATTGTGCCTGAAGTCTGCGCTGCATTATATAAAGTATTAAGGGATGAATTTGAATGATGGAAAACACATCGATATTATAGCACCAGCACACTGTGGAAGCGCAATTATAAAAAGAAAAACAGCATTGTTTTGATGGCGCTTGTGGACGCGAACTACAATTTTGTTTACATCGGCGTTGGTGCAAAGGGTAGAGAGTCCGATGGCGGAGAAGTTCCATGGCAATACAAGCATATTTATTAAAAATTAATTAAAAACCAAATAATTTGAAATAAAAAGTTCAATTCATTTATTTGGGAACTTAAAATCACATTCTGTTTCTATATAAAAAATAAAATTAAAATATTAAAAAGAAATCACATTGTGTTCACATATACATACATAAGTACATAAAATATTGAATCAAAAGAATGAACATGCTGTTAAATTATTTGTAGTTATCAATATTACCAGATGAGATTTTGATGCTTATTTACACGGCATCAATAAAATCTTCAAAAGTTTTGTTCAAAAAATTTTGATCAATAAATTTTGAAGAAATTTTGCTGTTTACACAAGTTTGAAGCATTTTGAAGAGGAATTTTGAAGAAAATATCAATCGTGTAAATCTAGCTTTAGTAAATTTACAAATAAGTGCAGGGAACAGAGTTCCATTTGAGTAACCGTTAAATTTAAATATATATTTGAAATAATGGTTTAAATAATGTAAGATGCTACAGACTTCCCCTCTGATGCTGAAGACGTCCCGGCGATGCAGCAGCTAAGTTTTTCTAGGGCGTCCTCTTTTTCTTACTATTTGCACTGGTTGTATAGATTCCTTTGAATGTCCTGTCATAAGTGTTAGAGCTGACGCATGATAAGTTCCCAAAGGTAGAGTAAGGTCATCTTCATGTGCAAAAACGAATGCTGTTGTTCCCTTTTTGGCTATTATTACATATGGACCATCTCGCTTTGGTGTGAATTTGGATGTAACTCCTTTTTGACTATTACTTAACACATGTGTTGTTACCAATACTTTGGAACCAATTTCTAGTGGCGGTTGATTACGTCGATGATTATTGCTGTATTGTTTATTGCTGTCTTGTTGTTCATACACATTTTCCTTGATATCCTTCAATACATCTGCTATTGTGTGAAGGTATGGAGTGATTTCAGTCACAAAATTTTCTGACTGAACAATTGCCTTAAGATCATGTTGCACATCATCTAATGTTCTAAGCTCCCGTCTAAATGTCAGAAACGCTGCAGTATATTTTGTGCTTTGGCAGACTGTTGTATTCATTGCAAAACGAATACTTGGTATTTTCTCATCCCAGGATTGATGATTGTTTCCCACGAGTATTGCTAATTGAGTCTTCATGTCACGATTTTTTCGTTCAACGGGATTTGCCTCTGGGTGATATACTAGTGTTAAAATATGCTGTATATCTAAGCAAAATAGAACCGTTTGAATGACAGCGGATATGAATTGTTACCCATTATCGGTAATTACTTTACGAGGTACTACATATCGCAAAAATATTTCGTCTATCAATGCTTTGGCGCATTCTTCTGCTGATGCAATTTCCAAGGGAAGGAGTTCTACCCATCTACTGGCAACATCTTCTACAATAAAAATCCATTGGTTGCCCTTTGGTGATGTAGGCAAAGGACCAAACAAGTCTATAGCGAGCACTTCACACCTCTGATTACTGGATACAGTTTGGTATAAACCAGCAGGTTTAAGATTTGTTGCCTTATATCGTTGGCATTCAATACATTCTTTCACATATTTTGCTATGTCTTTACGAATTTCTGGCCAATAATATCTAGAAGTAATTTTGTTTATAGTTCTATTGATACCATAATGACCGGCCGTGTCTTCATTGTGATAGTGGTTTAAAATGTCTGCTCTTTCGTCCCTGGGCACTACAAGTTGAGCATTATCGGCATCATCATTGTTGTAGCAAAATACCATCGTTCATAAAAAACCCCTTCTAGACCAGTGTGAAATATCTTCCCTATTATTTTCGATACAATGAATAATTTCCTTGAGATCAGAATCCTGTTGCTGGCTTTCTCTTATTTCTCCGGAGCTTTTTCTTGGCAATTCTATAGAAAAAGCACAAATTTCGCAAGAGGATGTATCGGTGTGATCACTCTCACATGGCGGTCTAGATAAAGTGTCAGCGATGACATTAGTTTTTCCAGGTTTGTATTCAATCTGTATGTTGAATGGTTGTAATGCAAGGGCCCATCGTGCTAAGCGACCGGTTGGAGACTCAATATTCATTAACCATTTAAGTGGTTGATGATCAGTTATGAGTTTTACATTCGCACCTTCGATGTACCCACGAAATTTTTGAACGCCCCATATGATAGCTAGAGCTTCTCGTTCTATAGTGGAGTAGTTCCGTTCAGCTGTAGAAAGCAGTCTGCTGGCGTATTCTATGGGATGTTCTTCTGCACTCTCCCCCTGGATCAAAACCGCCCCAAGAGCGTAACCACTAGCATCTGTTTTTATTGTGAAGGGTTGATCATCTACAGCTTGTCTTAAAATAGGCGCTGATGTTAACAAAGCATGCTGTTGTTCTGACGTCCAGGTCGATAAGGCATTTTTCTTTGATAGAGCGGATAAGGGTTTGGACACGTCAGCAAAAGAAGGTATAAATCGTCGATACCAGGAGCAGGCTTGCAAAAATGAGAGTAGCTCTTTCACATTTCTAGGTTCTTTACGTTGTCGTAGTGCTGATACCTTTTCTGGATCCGTCATAATCCCTTTAGAAGTAAGTATATGACCCAAATACTTAACTTCGTTACAAGCAAATAGGCATTTTTCCAAATTCGCTTTTAGACCAAATTCTTGAAGACGTTGGAAAATTAGTTCTAAGTCTATCAAATGTTGTTCAAACGTGGATGAGCACGAGATAATGTCATCTAAGTATGCCAGTAGAATCGTATCTCCCAAAGAGGTCTTTATACGATCAATGAGGCGCTGGAATGTTGCAGGAGCATTTCGTTAACCAAATGGCATCCTGGTGAATTTGTACATGCCGAATGGGGTAACAAATGCTGTTTTCTCTTGGTCATCCGGATGGACTCCAATCTGCCAGTAACCACACTGAAGATCAGGGTAGACATAAAGCTTGTAGCTTTAGCTTCATGTATAATGTCATCTACCCTTGGTAATGGATATCGGTCGGGTGTAGTGACATTGTTTAGTTCGCCATAGTCTATACAAACCCTTATTCCACCAGTTTTGTTAGGAATGATGACAACAGGAGCAGCCCATGCTGATTGACATTCGATAATGATACCCTGTTTAATCATTTTGGTCATTTCTTCTCTGAGTGCTGTTTTTCTGCTAGGTGATAAGCGATATGGAGGAACTGCAATCGGTGCATGCTGCTCAGTAGGGAAACGGTGTATAGTGTATGGAGTAGCTCTCACAGGTTCTGAAAAAACATCCGTATGAGCTGTCAGCAATTTATCCAATCTTACACGGTCTTTGTTGGCTAGGTGAATACCATCGGATTCTTTTAATATTTGGATATCCAATGAATATATTGGTATGAAGATGCTGTCAAGGTAAGCATCCCTGTCCGTTTTTCGGATTTTTATGTGAAGTGTTCGGATTGAAATACCAAATGTCTCTTTTAGAGTTAACACAAGACTGCTTAAAAATTCATTTTATTTCAGTAAATAGCTTTCTTATGTTACTTACATAGTTGTAGATAATATTAGTATTATAAAAATGTAGTAGAAATTATGCAGAGGTGTCAAATATACTTCACTACTCCACCCTCAAAATTTCTGCTATAAATATCAAATATAAATACGAATTTCAAAATGTTTAATAATAATAAAAACTACTTCGACGGATTTGTCGACGGACCCTAGAGCTTCTTCGGAATGATTGTTCGTTAGCGTCAGGGCCACTACTACGTTCATCTTGAGGCATTACTATGTCAGGACCACCAGTGTGTTGTGCTTGCGGAATTACTATACCCGATGGCTCGTTCACTTGTGTCACTGATGTCTGAGAATCTTCGATACAACTTGGTACTAGTAACTCATCCCTTTTAGCAGAATAATTCAATGTTGTTGGTTGCTGTTTACTGCGAGGTTTTATTTTATTTATGTGTCGCCTTTGTATCCTATTTTCAATTTTAACAATGTATGTGACTTTCCCAACATGTTTTTTTTTATAATTGCAGGAATCCATTTTTTTCCTTTAGAGTAGTTTCTGATAAACACCTGATCATTCTCTTGGAATCTTCGTTTTTTATCCGCACCTTCTCGAACTTGCTTTGAAACTTCGATTAATTGCGACCAAATAGTGCGGACAGGTCTACCACGCAACAGTTCCGCTGGAGACTTACCATCTGCGTTAGGCATAAAACGATATGTTGATAAAAATTTTAACACAGCTTCTTTTGTTGTCATGTGGTGCTCGACATTCTTTCGCACAGAGGTTTTGAAAGTTCTTACAAAACGCTCCGCCAATCCGTTGGATGCGGGATGAAAAGGCGTTGTTGCTACATGCTTTATACCGATTTTTTTACAAAATAGCTCAAATTTATTTGAGGTTAATTGAGGTCCGTTGTCACTGACAACTGTTTTTGGAATGCCTTCTATGGAAAAAATTGCAGACAGTGCAGAAATTGTGTCCTCGGTCGTTATGTTTGGCATTGACGTAACATATGGAAATCGGGAAAATGAATCAACGCAAATAAGCCACATGGAATTAAAAATAGGTCCAGCGAAGTCTATGTGCACACGTTCCCACGGCTCAGTTGATTTCGGCCAACTTTGATATTCTTTTACAGGGGCTTGGTTTTCAATTTTACATATGTTGCATGCTGATGCTAGCCGTGTAATATCGGCGTCGATGTTAGGCCACCACACGTGCTGTCGCGCGAGCTGTTTCATGCGCACAGTACCTCAATGTCCATCATGTAAAAGTTGTAATATTTTTTCTTTTAAAGTGCTGGGAATTACAACGCGCAGATAAGCCGCCTGTAAGTATAGAACGTTGTTATAAATAGTGAAACAATTTTTTCTGTTGAAAATGGATTGTAGCTGTTTGTCATTACTAACTAATTTACTTGGCCAGCCATTTTGTATAAAATTACAAACTTTTTTAATAACATTTTCCTTTTCAGCATGCTTCCGAATTAGCCCAATGTTCAATGGGAATTCCTCAAAAGATATTTCAAAACACGAATCTTCCTTGTCAAAACCCTCATCACCTTCCAATGGCAGTCGAGATAAAGCATCAGCATTACCGTGGTCAGTTGTTTTCCGGTACTTAATGTCAAATTGATAAGCCATAAGGATAATCGCCCAGCGTTGCAGACGGTGTGCTGTCATTGATGGCAAATGCTTTTTTGGGTTGAAAATGCTTACTAGGGGCTTGTGATCGGTCATAAGTATAAACTTGTGTCCATAAAGATATTGGTGAAACCTTTTTATTCCGAAAACGATTGCGAGGCCCTCTTTCTCGATTTTGCTGTATCGAACCTGGTGTTTGTTCAAAGTTTTTGAGGCAAAAGCTATAGGCCTTTCGGTTCCATCCGGGAAAATGTGAGATATCACAGCGCCTATACCATAGGCTGATGCATTAGTTGCAAGCGAAATTGGAAGTTCTTCTAGAAAGTGACAAAGTTGTATAGCATTTACAATATACATTTTCAGCTGTTCGAACGCCTGCTGCTGCTTTTTTCCCCAACTAAATGGTGTATTTTTGCGACGTAGCATATTGATAGGGGCAGCGATATACGAAAAATTCGGCACAAAATTGTGGTAATAATTAACTTTGCCCATAAATGCTTCTACCTCTTTAATATTTTTTGGTCTTTTTAAATTTTTAACAGCAGCGACTCCAGACTCATCAGGAAATATACCATTGCTACGAATATACATTCCTGTAAAAACTCACATTTTTCTTTTTTACATTTAATTCCATTTACCTGTAAAATTTTTAATACAGTTTGTTATGTTTAAAATTAATACACTATTATTTTCTTTTATCTTTCAACTTTATTATTATAAAACTCCAATTCTATGACTATAAATATTGCTTTTTACAACTGATATTCTTTTACAACTGTATTCAACTGTCTTCTTTTACAACTGTATTCAACTGTCTTCTTTTACAACTGATTTTCTATTTCTTAAACCTAGCTTATTTATACTTAATTACTATTCAATAATTATTCTATTTTAATGTTGTACAATTATTCTTAATCAGCTATTTATTAGTATTTAATAAAAACATCCAATTATAGATGTTTTCTCAATGTATGGTTTTCCTTGGGTCAGAAGATTTTTATTCTAAATCTTAAATGTAGTTGGTGTGTTCTGAGTTTAAATCTATTGGAGCTTGTTGCTGTTGTTGTAGTTTTTGGTCTTGATGATGGTACGTGTATTTGGATACTTCAAACGTGGGGGAATTCTGGTCCTCTAAATGGTTTCCCACAATTCTATTCAACTCTGGGCCACGTTCCGGGAATTCATTGTTTATTTTGACCCTTATTTGATTATGTCGTTTGCACAACACCCATATGATTATTATTGCTGCTGTCGTAATAACGATTATTGTTGTATACGTAATGTTATTCAAAACATTCTGCTGGAATTTCAGTTCCCGGATCGTGTTGATGTTGCTGATCTGTTTTATATGTAGATTCTCCAAGGTAGGTATAATTTCCGTGGCCACATTGTTGTTACCTCTTACTAACAGAAACTTCTGGGTTACATCTATGAGATGGCTAACGAAGGTTTGGTCACCTATTGTTATGCTGCAATTGTAAAACGAAAACAGGTAGGTTCCAGTGAGGTTTAAACGTCGGTCGTCGCAGGTTGTTGACATTGGTGTTTTGTCTGCATTGCTAAATACGATCGTACCTTCTTCTATTAGCTCCACGGTTTCTGCTTCGTGTAGGATCAGGTTGTACTTTCCTCTGAAAACGCATATTTTCGGTTGACTTAAGCTTTTGAAATCTCTTTCACTTTTGTACCCGAAAACGCCCTTGTCGTTCCTCACTACGTATTCTCTTTCGGCACCTATTTGGTGGTGGCTGTCGTTTGGAATGGGTATTATTAGAGATTTTTTTAAACATCAGGCTGCAATGCCTATGTAATGCTACTCCCATCTGCATGTCTTGTATAGTTTCCACATTTATTTTGTACTCCTGGATTTCTTCAATGGTCAATAGTGCTGGGTTGAAAATTTTCATTTTCGCTAATGCGATGGACTCTTGTACGGTCTTCACTTGGCTTTTCATCTCCATGAGTTTGAAAAGCTGGAAAATCGCAACGTCGCGGTACTGCTGGAGCTCTGATTCCTGCTTGATCTGAGTCAAGCTGTTCAGAGTCTTCGTGTTCTCATTTATTGCTTCCACCATCTGGTTAATTGACGTATTGAATCTATTGTTTATGTGGACCTGTTGATTTGACTGTTCGATGATTTGGTACCCATTAGCGTCAATCACCCCCAAATGTTATTTTATTAGTTGCCGGTCCTCCTCATCTAGTGTGGCGTAGAGCCACTTCATCACTTTTCCTCCAACTTACTCGTCAAATATATAGCTTTTCTTATCGGTCTCTGTATGGCTTTATTAAATTGTTATGGTAAGCCTTCCCCCTGTTTTTTATTTTCAATTTTACGTTTACTCTTGTTGGCACGTCTATAACTTCAAATGGCCCTAGCCATAAAGGAGCAAATTTATTTTTCCGAGTCTGGTTTTTTAACCAAACCCTTTGACCTATTTGATATTCTCGATGCTTTGAACCCCTATCATAATACTGCTTCGATCTTAATTTTGCCTTCTCCTGATTTTTTCTGACGATTTCATGTGAACACTGAATTTGATACTTTAGAATTTTGCTGTAATCATCCGTGTTGTATAGGGTTGCCGGAGGTCTTTTCAATACTATGGGCATTTCGAACTCGAACCCGAATAAAACTCTTGTGGGTGTGTGTTTTGTTGCTGTATGTTTGCTGTTATTATACACATGCGTGGCGTGACTGAGCCATTCGTCCCAGTTGGTACCATCCAAATTGACGAAATTTCTAAGAAATTCGGCCAACGGTCGATGGGCCCTTTCTAGAGCACCATTAGCTTGTGGATGATAAGGCGTGATCAGTAGTTTTCTTATTCTTAGTATTCTGCACGTTTCCTTAAATAATTTTGAAGTGAAATTTGTTCCATTATCTGTTACCAAAACCTTGAGAATAAAATATCTTGAAATTATTTCCTTAAAAAACACTTTTGCTACTGTTGATGCTTCTGCGTCTGGCACGGCGGCACACGCGAAAAATTTTGAAAAGTCGTCCTGGAATGTTACGATATATTTATTTCCCCTAGTTATATATAATTATATATCCTTTAACTTAACATTCCTTAATAACCTTTTCTTTTAATGTTTATATATATTATTTTTAAAAATTCATATTATTATTACTTACTTGATTTTTACTTCAAGATATAATTGAATAAAATAAAAAAAATAAGATTGATTCAATTCTGATTGTTATAAAAATATACATACATATTTATTAATAAAAAAAAATATAAAAATAAATAGGAAATTGCAATACTTATTTTAAAATTAATCATAATTTTATTGGCGCAGTCGTTTAACGGACCAGTTTAATTTAAAAGAAAAACGCAATTTTGCACAGCAAACGTGTTAAAAGTTTTTCAAGAAAAATTAAACCAATAAAGGCCTTAAAACCTTTTGTGTGAAAAGGAAGACATCAAGATTAATTTCAAGATTTCAAATTATAGAGAAGCTTCACATCAAGATTTCAAAGCATCAAGAGACTTGAAGATATCAGAATTTATAAAGTTCAATAACATATACATAAATATATAGCAAATAAATTTTAGTTCAAATATAAATTTGTACAAATATGGCTCTTAATCCATTCAATCTACTGGAAGGTGTACCAGAATTCGATGGTAAAGTTGAGGATCTGGAAATGTTTATAAAACACATTGAAGAAATCCGAAAACTTCTCGATGGATCACTTTATGGATTATTTGACTTAAGAGTAAGGATTAAATTAATTGGAAAAGCTAATGTTACACTTATCAATAATAATAACCCTACTAGATGGGAGGAAGTTAAGGTAATATTAAGAATTAATTATAATATTTCTGATAGTATAGAGTCGATAGTTAACAAAATTAAAATCGCAGATCTTCGAAATGATATTTGTGATTTGTTTGATTACATGATAAGATTATTAACTAAATTAAATTTAAAAACTAGTTTAAGTAGTGAACATGAAAATTGGTATAGCTCAAAAAATAATGAAAATATGGTGTTAAAAATTTTTATTTCTAAATTACCTAACGAGCCGAAATTGGTATTAAACTCAAGAAATCCGCATTCATTATTAAAAGCAAAAGAACTGTTAATAGAAACAGACTATTTCTATACAAAAAAAATAAATTTGCCATCTTTTTCACGTATTAACGAAAATAATAATAGTAAAATCGGTTATAATATTCATAATAAAATGTTTACTAATTCTCAATCTAAGTCGCAAGCATTGAATAATTGTTCTAATTATTCTAATAACTCACTACAAAACAGTTCTAGATATATTCCTAATAACCAAAACAATTTTTATCAAAGTAGTAATAATAGCAATAAGTATAACATGCAAAATAGAAACACCAATTTTACAAATTGGCCAACTAGTACTTATTCAAATTTCCAAAATAGAGAAAACAATTTAGAAGACCTTCGAAGAGTTTGTTTGCCAACAAATAATAACAGTAATATAAATAATTCGCAATATTTTAATAGAAACGAGTCTCAACAAAGTAGTATCAACAGTTCAAATAAAATGGAAGTCGATAATATTCAAGCTTCAAATTTTCAATTACTGGCCGAAGAGGTCTACCCTGTATAACTGTAAAAACGAAAACAATTGCCATCAAATTGTTGATAGATACTGGATCTGCAACTACACTTATAAGGAAAGGTTTATTTCATTCTTCTTTTAGCACAGCACTAAAAACCCCAATTATATTAAACACTATTACCTCTAAAATTTCAACATCATCGAAGATAACCATACCCCTCTTTAAAGAATTTAATTTGCCTTGCTCTAAAATTGAAATGATTGAAGTAGAAATGTTAAATGGTTTCGATGGTATTTTGGGATGTAACATTCTCAAACCTTTAGGGGCCACAATTGATTTAAAGGAAAATATGTTGGTAACTTCAAATGCAAAAATTCCAATAACATATTTTACATCTGCAACAGAAGTAAATGAAAGTGACAAATTGTATTTAGAGTCAATAATAACAGATATTCACTTTAACGAGCCTAAAATAGAATATTTAAAAAAATCATTAAAAACTCAAAATTTAAATAATGAAGAACTTAACGAGTTGACAAAATTAATTAGAAATTTTAAGAATGTATTTTATATAGAAGGTGAAAATTTATCATCCATAGTTAAATATAGACATAACATACCTACAATCAATAATATTGCGGTGTATTCGAGATCATATCGCTTACCAGAAATCCACAAGGAAGACGTAGAAATTCAGATCAAAGATATGTTACAATCAGGAATTATTACAGAATCATGTAGCCCTTACAATGCTCCAATTTGGTTTGTTCCTAAGAAGATTGACAATTCCGGAAAACAAAAATGGAGGTTAGTAGTGGACTATAGAAAACTCAATGATGTTACTATTGAGGATAAATTTCCTATACCTAATATGGAAGATCTGTTTTCAAAATTAGGAAACTCTCAATATTTTAGCACTCTTGATTTAGCTAAAGGTTTTCATCAGATCCCTATATTACCTGAACATAGGCATAAAACAGCGTTTTCAACTTCAACTGGACATTTTGAATTCACTAGAATGCCTTTTGGATTAAAAAATGCCCCAGCATCATTTCAGAGAATGATGAATGAAGTGCTGCACGATTTCATCAACAATATTTGCGTAGTATACTTAGACGACATTTTGATATTCTCTTCCTCTCTGGAAGAACATATTTTATCCTTAACAAAAATTTTCCAAAGATTATCTCAATATAACCTTAAAGTTCAAGTAGATAAGTGTAATTTTTTCAGAAGAGAATCAGAATATTTAGGACACGTTATAACAACTGAAGGTATTAAGCCAAACCCTGATAAAATTACAGTTATACAGAAAATTTCTTTACCTAAAACAATAAAAGAAATACGATCTTTTCTTGGATTAACTGGTTTTTACAGGAAATTTATTAAAGATTACAGTCGTGTTGCATTACCATTAATATCATGTTTAAAAAAAGGGACACATATAGATATGAGTAATCAATATTACATTGATTCCTTCAACAAACTTAAACAAATTTTATGTACTGCTCCAGTCTTGGTATATCCAAATTTTAACAAAACTTTTGTTTTAACAACAGATGCTAGTAACGAAGCTTTAGGGGCAGTTTTGTCACAAAACGGACATCCAATCCCTTATTCGTCAAGAACTTTGAATAAACATGAATGTAATTATAGTACAATAGAAAAAGAGTTACTGGGGATAGTTTGGGCACTAAAATATTTTAGACCATATTTATTTGGCAGAAAGTTTAAAATACAAACAGATCATAGACCACTTTTGTGGCTTAGTTCACTAAAAGAACCTAATATGAAACTGCAAAGATGGAAATTACAATTGAATGAATATGACTTTGATATTGAATACATCAAAGGAAAGACCAATATTGTTGCTGATTTCCTTAGCCGTGTAGATATTAATCACTTTCAAGAAAAACAACAATCCATATGTTCTGATAGAGCTACTATTCATAGTACAAAAGAAAATTTTAACGACCATATCGATTTTTCAGAATCACCTCTGAATATTTTTAAGAATCAAATAATTATTTCTTTAGGAAATAAATATAAGTATGATAAACAAATTTTGTATGACAAAAAAATTAGACATAATATAATTATTAGAGAATATTTCGAAGAAAAAGTATTATATTTTTTAAAGAAAATTTTCCCATTAAAAGGAACTGTAGCAATTTTTTGTGACAATTTTGAAATATTTAAAAATTTTCAAAATACAATAGTACATTATTTTTCAAATCTACCGGGAATTAAATTTTTATATTGTTCTAAGTTCATAAAAGACATTTTTGATAAAGATAGTCTTTTAGAAATAATTGAAAAATTTCACAATGATAAAAACCATAGAGGTATAGATGAAACATTTTTAGAATTAAAAGAAAAAATATATTACCCCAACTTAAAAAAAGAGATTCAAAAATATATTAATAACTGTATTATATGCAATATGTGCAAATTTGATAGGCAACCTATAAAAGCGAAGCTTTGTGTCACTGAAACTCCTTTACAGTCTAACGAAATACTGCATATTGATATATGGTTTTTAAATAAAAATTTAACATTTTTGACGTGCATTGATAAACTTTCAAAGCATGTCTCAGTACATTATTTGAGTGATAAAAACTCACTCACCATCGTTGAAAAATTAAGAGAGAGGTTTGCTATTTTAGGAAAACCAAATAAAATTGTAGCAGACAATGAGTTCAACACAGCTTACATTAAAAATTTTTTAAACAGTGAGGAAATAGATTTTCATTTCACTTCACCAAATACTCATACGGGTAATGCAGACATAGAACGGTTTCACCTAACATTGAATGAACACATTAGGTTGTTTAAATTAGAACAAAAAGATAAAGATTTTGATGACAAGACTCTTGTTTATAAATCTGTTCAAATATACAATGATTCGATCCATAATACAACAGGATATAAACCAAATGACTTACTTCACAATAAAGTGGATCAGTCTACTTGGCAAGCATTGCATAATAAAGTGCATGAAAATAAAATAAATAGAATTAATAAAATAAATGAAAATAGAGAAGATTGTCATGAATTCAAAGAAAGAGAATTAGTAAAAAGCCTTGGATTTTATAACTTGAAACAGAAACCTAAATATATTATTAAAAAAGTTAATAAAAGAAATAAAACTAATTTTATTGATGAAAAGGATTGTAAAAGAGATAGGCAACTAGTTAAAAGAAATTTTAAACACCAAAACGAAATACCAAACGTAAAATTTGATAGAAAAATCACTGGTAGAAACTAAAAAAAAAAAATTATTTAGTATTGTTAAAACTAAATGTTAAATTAGTATGCAGTTATTGTAAATATTATACATGAACTTATGAAATTATATATAATTATTTTTTTTAGATATATTTTTTGTAAACACTGTATTTAATATAATTCGTTTTATTATTTTATAACGTAAGAGAGCTTTTCACATTCCAGGAGTAATGTATGTTCAAAGGGTGGGGGAGTTATATATAATTATATATCCTTTAACTTAACATTCCTTAATAACCTTTTCTTTTAATGTTTATATATATTATTTTTAAAAATTCATATTATTATTACTTACTTGATTTTTACTTCAAGATATAATTGAATAAAATAAAAAAAATAAGATTGATTCAATTCTGATTGTTATAAAAATATACATACATATTTATTAATATAAAAATAAATAGGAAATTGCAATACTTATTTTAAAATTAATCATAATTTTATTCCCTGGACGATTCAGGTAGTGGTCCCACCAGATCCATGAAAATCTTCTCGAACGGTCTGCTGGAAGTGGTTGTTATTACCAAAGGCATTTTTTCGACTTTTGAGCATTTATTTTTCTGGCACAATGAACACGTTGCTACATATTTTTTAATCTGTCGGTACATACCTGCCCACTTGTATTGATTTCTGATGCGGGAGTAAGTTTTTAATGTACCCTGGTGTCCTCCTAAAGGTGTATCGTGGAATGTTTTTATAACCCTTTTGATATCTTCCGGATTTGTCAAATAAATGGCCATATCTTCGTGCCCAGGATCTTCGTCTGCCTCAATTTCATCCGTACTTTTTTCGTCTTTCTTATACTGGGTTGCGTGTGTCTCTCTTGCTTTCGCTCTGGTTACTGCCCCTACGTTTATTTCCTCTACTGGAAGGCGACTAAGGGCGTCCGCGTTTTGGTTTGTTTTTCCGGGCTTATATCGTACTTCGAAATCATATTCTAAAAGTTTCAGTCTTAGACGGCCCAATCTGCCCTCGGGGTTTTTAAATTGGCTATGCCTTTCAGGGGCTTATGGTCTGTGAAAATTGTAAAATGTCTGCCCAGTAGATATGGCCTAAACGATTTTGTCGCCCATACGATGGCAAGCAACTCCTTCTCTATAGTGGAATATCGCCTTTCTGTTGCGCTTAGTACTCTGCTTGCGAAACTGATTGGTAAATCGCTACTTAGCTCTCCTTGAGAAAGAATAGCTCCTAGTGCTGTAGTGCTGGCGTCCGTAGTCAGAATAAACGGTTTGGAAAAGTCAGGGTACTGTAGTAGAGGGGGATTTGCTACTGCCGCTTTCAGTTTGTCCATGGCGCTCTGGCACTCCTGTGTCCATTCCCATTTTACGTTTTTTCTTAATAGTTTGCTTATTGGCAATGCAGTTTCCGATGAGTTCGGAATGAACTTTCTGTAGTAGTTGATCAACCCTAGGAATGCTTGAAGCTCTTTAATAGTCTTGGGAGCGGGTATGTCCCTTACAGCTTTAGTTTTATTGGGGTCAGGTAGTACGCCTTTTTCTGAGCACTTGTGGCCCAGATAAACTACCTCCCTTTGCAGAAAGTGACATTTCTCGGGGTGCAACTTGAGGTTGTATCTTCTTAGGACGTCTAGTACACTTTTCAGACGTAGCTGATGATCCGCAAGGTTTCTCCCGTAGATGACTATATCGTCCAGGTAGACGAAGCAGTTAACTCCCTGTAGTCTTGTTAATATTGAGTTCATTATTCTTTGAAAAGTGGCTGGGGCCCCTGTTAATCCGAAAGGCATGCGATTGAATTCAAAATAACCCAAATTGGTACTAAAAGCTTTTTCTGTCGGTCCTGTTTATCCATCAAAACTTGGTGGTATCCACTCGCTAGATCCAGAGTAGAAAAATACCGGCTGTACCCTAGTTGATCTAGGATTTCATCAATCCTCGGTATGGGCAATACTTGTTTTATTGTAGCATCGTTCACTTTTCTGAAATCTACCACTAAACGCCATTTTTTCTCCCCGTCCTTTCCTGCCTTCTTGGGTACTAACAGAATTGGGGAATTCCAAGGTGAAATGCTGGGTATGATGATTCCATCTTTGATCATCTGTCCTACTTGTCTATTAATTTCATTTCGGTGGACCTCAGGCAGCCTATATTGCTTAGTATTAATTGGAGGTTGCCTGGGGTCGGTTGGTATCTTATGGCTGAGTACATTTGTGTACGTTAGGTTATCCCCGGATAGATGAAACACGTCGTCGTATGATTTCAAGATGTTCTCGATCGAGCACCGCTCTTCCGGATTCAAATCTGGGCTAAGCTGTAATGTTTTCAATAGTAATTCTGTTCTCGCCGTATTGTCCGTGGTACCTGTGGTATTTATGTTTGCCGTTGATTCTATTCTGAAGTTTTCGGGGTTCTCATAATTCAGTTTTATTTTGTGGTCTGTGTTTATCGTAAAATCGTTGGTATTCAGGATAGGAATGAATGCTGTTCCCTCTTTGATGGATGTTAGGGTTTCCCCCACAAAGACCCCTGGCATGATTTCTGCTTTTTTTACTATTATTTCTCCCTTGGCTGTTGTTATTGCTGATACAACTCCCTGGCAGCGACCCATGATAGCAGTTTTTTCTGCTATATATAACTGTGGTGGTTCCGGAATAAGTGGTAAGGAAGCTATCTCCTGCTGGCTCTCAAAAAATTTCACGTTTTTTGTAATTGTGTCCATCATTGATTTATTCCACATCATATCTCTGCCCAGTAGCCCATCTGCCGGCAAATTGCTACCCTTTAGTACTACGTGCATTTTTAAAGAAAGTGTGTCTATGCTTTTATGGCTTACCGTTATGGTTCCCTCTGTACTTATGTTCCCTCCAAATGCTCCTAACAACGTCTTCCGCTCATTTTTGTTGATTTTTATGTGTGGTGCTAAAGCCTCATTCTTTATAAGTGTAGTATCTGCTCCCGAGTCCACCAACAATAGTAGTGTTTCTTTTCTTGCTACTCTACAAGGAAAAGTTATGTATGCATCATCTGTCCTGCGTTCTCCGTTACTAGTATTACAGCTCTTCCGTCTATGTTCTATTTTGAATTCTGTGGGGTGTGCATGATATCGTAGGAATTTCCTCTTTCCTTTTACCTTGTCTTTTATATCATATTTTATGATTTTTATGTTACTCCATTGTTATGAGTCATTTTCCCCTAACCAACAGAAGTATCAGCGACAGCGGAACATACGCTGCACACACATACTGACGTTGAGTTATTTTCCCTCAACCAACAAAAATACCAACGACAGCAAAATACCGCTGTATGCATTACTGAAGTAATTACCAGTAATTTTCCTACAGATATATGCTGACGATGCAATACCGCTGCATACATGCATATGTCAGTAACTTTCCTACAGAATATGCTGAATTTGCATACTGGCACACTTAGCAACGACCACGCCAGCGGCAGCGAACGTCAGCAGCACCGTTCATCGAGCAGCACAAAAGTGGGTATAAAAGCGGAGGGTGATTTGGTATGGGAGTCTATTATTCAGTCTGTCCAGTCAACGCTAGTCAACTGTAGTCAGTGAAGTCAGCTCTAGTCGAGTCAGTTCGTAACACATAACACACATAACAAAAACCTGATCAAACACCAGCCTTAAAAAGCGGGTCCCTGTGAAGGCTTAATATATTTCCCAAACAAAAACCTGATCAAACACCAGCCTTAAAAAGCGGGTCCCTGTGAAGGTTTATTATAATAAAATTAGACTAAGAAGTAAAAATAAAAAGTAAATAAAAGTAATAACTAAAATCATAATAGTCTCTTGTGTTTTTAATTCTAAAAAATAAGTTACAAAATAAATTGTAACATTTTGGCGCAGCCGGTGGCCGCGTAAATAATAACATCAAGGAAATATAATTATCCTTGTGTTGACCTTGCTCAAGAAAAAACTGTCAGGTGTAGCAAAACCAACAATACATAAAAGTCTAAATCCTAGCTACCTTGTATTGTTGCATCCTACACACGACGGTGTAGAACTGCACAGACAAATTGAATAAAGTCTAAATCCTAGCTACCCTCATATTGTCATTGCAGGACTAATCGCAAAAGCGGATCAAGGCAAAAAGGAGAATTACCTTGATTGTAAAAATTCTGCGCGGTTGCGAACAAACTTATATAATAAAATAATAATAATAATATAAAGTGAAAATAAGCCTAAACCACAGACCACTATGAGGATAATAAACAGCGGAATATGGGTAAGTAGAATACAGCTTTAATGGACAACCCTCAGACAAAGACAGACAAATTAATAGAACGACAAGTATAGTTATTAAATGGACAGTCTACAAGTTCTTGCGTGGACACAGCCCACTACCAAGATGATTACCAGCGGAAAATAGAAAGACGATCACCATCACCCCGGCAAAACAATACTATTGAGAGAGCAGAAATCGAAACGATCAGAATGACTTCGCTATCTGAGATTATTAAGATCGTTAACAACACAGTCCCATCATTCTTCGGGACCGATGGACCTGACTTACCATCAGAAGTATGCAGGTACATACAAGGATGCAAGATGGTAGAAAGAGAAGTAATCACAGGGGCAAATAACGTCCTAACACAAGATGTGATACAGTGCCTGAAATTGAGACTGCTGGGGGGTGCATACTCAAAAATATCCCAGATGACTTTTGGTTCAGTGGACGCATACTGTAACACCATCAAGAAGTTTTATCTAAAAAATAAAAGCCTGGATAAGATAAGGGAGCTGATCTTGGGGTGCAAACAGAGCATCAGAGAGTCAGCATGCAAATTTGGAGAACGCCTGGATAGCCTATTAAATGAGGCAAAAACAACAATAGAGAACGAATGGCCGGTGGGACCTGGCCGCCAAACCATGCTGAAGGACTTCAAGAGGATAGCGGTAAGAAGCTTTATCAAGGGTCTGAAAGACCATGCTCTCAAAGCTCGATTTGTGGGACAGGAAGAAGAAGAGCTCACAAACTTGATAGAAATAGTCGAAAATGCAGAGGAATTGTTTGGCGAACCAACGCACAGCATCAACACAATAGATTCAGAAGTCCCCTGTAGTTTTTGCAACAGGACGGGGCATGAATGGAATAGCTGCAAAAAGCGGCTAAACAAACCATACTGTATGAGCTGTGGAAAATACGGTCATGAAATGGGGCCACTGTGCAGGAACGTCGTGAGCTGTACGTTCTGTGGAAACAGCGGGCACGATGTGGAAAACTGCAGAAAGAGATTAGGCTCCTTATACTGCCGATTGTGTAGAATAAATGGCCACAAGGAAACCCCTTTCTGTGAGCCAAGAAGAAACCTACCCAACCAAAATCAATCGGATAGGCGGACGACAGAAAGAAATAGGAGGACAACAAACACAGAATTTCGTGGAAGCCCACAAATAGCGATGGGACAAAATATGAACAGAGGGGCAAACAGAAACAATGGTACACGCCCAACCTGTTTTAAATGTCAGCAACAAGGACACGGGACTGCAGAAGCAATATCAGACAAACTCAGACAGTAGAAACAGGGATCTACCAACAGGTGCAAAGTAGCAATAATGGCAGGGACCTAGCTAACAGACCAGTAGAGGCCCATAGCAACACAAATCGGACAAATTCCCAGGGAAACGAAATTCGGCCCAGTTATCGCCAATAACTGGGGTCCCGCAAGTTAACAGAAAATCAGATTGGCATAAAAAGGAGAACAACTACATGTATAATAAAGAAACAGAAACAAAGAATCGGGTAAATAAAGATGATACGGAGACTGACTCAGAAACAGAGCAGCCAACCAGGATAGTAACCGAGGCAGTTTTACACTCGGTAAATAAGGAGAACGGGCACACTATAGAAGAAAATACTGCGAAAGATAATGAATTAAACAAAAAAAAGGAGGAAAAAGGTGAAGAGATGGTACGAAATATAGAAGATAGTACTGAATCACCGGGCAATGTGGACACAGTTTTTATGACGCTACCCTACCAAGGAGCTAGGGAGCGAAAATTGACCGTACTTGTGGATACGGGAGCAGTTACTAAAGTACCGGTTAATATCATATCAAGAGATAAAACCGTGGTTGTGCATAAACAGACAAATCAAGAGAACGGGCAAACTTTGGAAGTGAAAGCAGAAAAACACAAAGTATTAAAACATAAATATGAAGAGAAACAAAGTGAAGAGATAATGCCAAATATAAATAATAGTACTGAATCACCGAGCAATGTGGACACAGTTTTTATTACGCTACCCTGCCTAGGAGCTAGGGAGCGAAAATTGGTCGTACTTGTAGATACGGGAGCAGTTACTAAAGTGCCGGTTAATATCATTTCGAGAGATAAAACTGTAGTTGTACAAAAACAGGAGATTTCCCCTGGAGTTTATGTTGGAAATACTGTGGTCAACATTAAAAATGGAGGCACAGCAGTACCCATACTGAACGCAACCGAGAAAGATATCCCATGGAGGAAGGAAATCCTCCTCAACCACTACACGCTGTATGGAGGAACACATCAACACACATTGTCATTGGCAAAACAGGAGGAAAGAATAAGACGTCTAAAAACCAACATTAGGACGGAAATGAATTGGAAAAAGAGAAGGAAAAACTCACCACAAAATCGGCACTGGAGCAGTGTTGTAATACCATGCCTCTCATGGTCTTAAGGTCTTCAATGGCTGAAATAGAAAAAAAAAAATACATATTTATACAAGTCTAATATAAGGAATAACG
Organism: Lypha dubia; assembly: GCA_947311025.1. NCBI lineage: Eukaryota > Metazoa > Arthropoda > Insecta > Diptera > Tachinidae > Lypha > Lypha dubia. The sequence goes on from OX371260.1 coordinate 76,424,798, forward strand.
GAACTTAACATGCCGTAGGGAATTTTTTTTTATTTATCCCTCGTTTGTAATTTCCAATTACTTTTATAGGTTGGCGTCAAGGATCTGAAAGAAGCAAAATAATTAGTAAAAGGGAAAGGTTAAAAAAGGGATGGAACGCTACTTACACGGTATCACCTTCTAATCGACCAACGGATACTTTTCTAAAAATAAAATTAAGCAGACAGATTAGTTAGAAGCCGCAACAGATTTAAGAAAACGTATTAAAATAAGAATAAATAAGAGACGTATAAATTTTTTTTTAATAATATTTAAATTCTAGAAATTTTGCGAGCAATGAAAGTTTTTAAAAATATTCTTGAAAAATTAAACTAAAGAATATCCAAATGAATTTCACTCCAGATTATTTTATGTTGAAAGCGCGAATTACACTCACTGTCTTGCGGGACGTGAAGAATAATTGGAAACCGATAATCACGAAATCACGCCCGATTACTTATTTATTTTTATTTTTGTTTTCTTATCCCCAAATGAAATCATTTTGTTAGACAATAACATTGAGGACTTTTATAGGAAAAAGCAGTAAATAAATTAAAGAAAAACTTTAAAAAGAAACAGAACAATATTTTGAAATTAAAATATTTAAAAGTATAAATCAAAACGAAACACCAAATTTAAAGGAAACCGAGAGAAACCAAAAAATTAAAAACAGCAACCACATAAGCAGCATAATTAAAGCAAAAATTTAGTAGCAAATACACACTAGTTTTTAGCACGAAGATCAACAGATTCTACACCAATTTAATGAAACATATCGGAAAGATTAATTTAATAACAAATTTTAAAAAGAGAAAGAGAAGACCGATATAATTATTAGGAACGAGTTAATGCAGACATTCAAATTACCTGTATTACTGCGTTTTTTTTTTTTTTTTTGGAAAATTGTTTTTTTTTTTGGCTTCTAGACAACCGGCTGCTGGTGTTGGTTGATTTGCAGTTGGCGAAAATTCCTTTGGTGTGGAAGTATTCTTATCGTTTTCTGTTGAAACCATTGTGCGGAAGCAAAATGTTGGCTTTACAAAATTTGTACACTTCACTTGTGTATAATTAACTCAATATTTTGCTTAGTTTTATCCAAAAACTATTTGTTTATAGTGCCCATGGATTTTGTTTTTTTTTTCAATTCATTGAAAACTTTTTGTCACTCATGGAACAATTTTTTTTTTCTTCTCAGTTTGTATTTGTATAAAGTTTTTACAAAACACGCACTTAATTTTAATTAAATTTAAACGAATTTAGTTAAAGAAAAAGTATTCACATCTACATATGTACATATGTAAATTTTTAAGAAAATTATTGACTGCATAGCAGTAGAAACAGAAAGCAATTGCAAAAATTTTTAATGTTTGCACATGCTTGCGTCGGTAGATGTTTGAATAATAGAAACAAAATAATAGTAATAAAAACAAAATAAAACCCTGCAGTTTTATGCACATTAATAGAAACATAAATAAAGCAATTGCAAACATTTTAAATGTTTGCACATGCTTACAACTACAGGGTAAAAAATGAGTGCAATATATCCAAACTGAGACGAAATGCAGTTTTGATGGTATCTACATTTTTTTTTTTTTTCATTTTTTTTAATTTTTTTTTGCATGACTTTAGTAGAGTACTTGACTGTGAAATATGATTACACAGCAAAATTCTGCCAGACTATTTCACAGCCGGGTACAACTGAATAAACAGATATACACATGCATGTATGTGTGTAAGACTACAAATAAGTTTGGCATTGACATTGAAACAAAAATAAAAGCCAAACATACATACATACATGCATGGTATTTCAGTAATACATACTAACAATAATAATAAAAAGCACGAATTAATGAAATAATTTCAACAAATTTCCTATTAATATTTATTTTTGTCTTTTATCTAAATAACAAACTATTTGCAATTTTAAACTTTCCTAATTTTCTGCCATTTTTGCTGTTGATTTAAAAAAAAATTATAAGCAAGTGAATAATTTTTCTTTTGAATCATTAAAACAGCAAAGGTGTTAAATTTCTTAACAAAAACAAGGATAGATACAAGCTAAACTAAACTCATTTTTTTTATATACATATAAAAAAAAAGGAGAAGAAAAAATGTTTAAATAAGTTGAAATTTGGTATATGTAGTACTAAATGTAATAAAGTTTTGTTTTTTTTTTCTTACTCATTTTTTTTTGCAACGTTGTCAAATAATTTAAAAATTTTCAATTTCTTGTACAAGTTTATTTCAAGGTTAATATAAGAGTACATATATATAAATATCAATACACATACACAATAATTATACAATTAACTTGTAAACAAAACATAAAAAAATTGTTTTTTTTTTTGGCTTCTAGACAACCGGCTGCTGGTGTTGGTTGATTTGCAGTTGGCGAAAATTCCTTTGGTGTGGAAGTATTCTTATCGTTTTCTGTTGAAACCATTGTGCGGAAGCAAAATGTTGGCTTTACAAAATTTGTACACTTCACTTGTGTATAATTAACTCAATATTTTGCTTAGTTTTATCCAAAAACTATTTGTTTATAGTGCCCATGGATTTTGTTTTTTTTTTCAATTCATTGAAAACTTTTTGTCACTCATGGAACAATTTTTTTTTTCTTCTCAGTTTGTATTTGTATAAAGTTTTTACAAAACACGCACTTAATTTTAATTAAATTTAAACGAATTTAGTTAAAGAAAAAGTATTCACATCTACATATGTACATATGTAAATTTTTAAGAAAATTATTGACTGCATAGCAGTAGAAACAGAAAGCAATTGCAAAAATTTTTAATGTTTGCACATGCTTGCGTCGGTAGATGTTTGAATAATAGAAACAAAATAATAGTAATAAAAACAAAATAAAACCCTGCAGTTTTATGCACATTAATAGAAACATAAATAAAGCAATTGCAAACATTTTAAATGTTTGCACATGCTTACAACTACAGGGTAAAAAATGAGTGCAATATATCCAAACTGAGACGAAATGCAGTTTTGATGGTATCTACATTTTTTTTTTTTTTCATTTTTTTTAATTTTTTTTTGCATGACTTTAGTAGAGTACTTGACTGTGAAATATGATTACACAGCAAAATTCTGCCAGACTATTTCACAGCCGGGTACAACTGAATAAACAGATATACACATGCATGTATGTGTGTAAGACTACAAATAAGTTTGGCATTGACATTGAAACAAAAATAAAAGCCAAACATACATACATACATGCATGGTATTTCAGTAATACATACTAACAATAATAATAAAAAGCACGAATTAATGAAATAATTTCAACAAATTTCCTATTAATATTTATTTTTGTCTTTTATCTAAATAACAAACTATTTGCAATTTTAAACTTTCCTAATTTTCTGCCATTTTTGCTGTTGATTTAAAAAAAAATTATAAGCAAGTGAATAATTTTTCTTTTGAATCATTAAAACAGCAAAGGTGTTAAATTTCTTAACAAAAACAAGGATAGATACAAGCTAAACTAAACTCATTTTTTTTATATACATATAAAAAAAAAGGAGAAGAAAAAATGTTTAAATAAGTTGAAATTTGGTATATGTAGTACTAAATGTAATAAAGTTTTGTTTTTTTTTTCTTACTCATTTTTTTTTGCAACGTTGTCAAATAATTTAAAAATTTTCAATTTCTTGTACAAGTTTATTTCAAGGTTAATATAAGAGTACATATATATAAATATCAATACACATACACAATAATTATACAATTAACTTGTAAACAAAACATACCATTAACAATACACATATACATATATATATATATATATACATATATAACTAATAGTTAAAGAAAAATATACATATTAAAAATAAAAGCAATAAGAAATTTTAACAAACAGAAAATCTAGTTAAAATATTAAAATTTTATAAATTACCTACAAAACATGTCTAATTAATAATAAAAAAAAAATAAAAAAAAAAAAAGAGAAATACATATATGTATATAAGACATATAAGTACAAATAAGAAAAGAAATTTTTATATAAGTACACGTAAGAAGAAATTGTTAGTTATAAGATTAAAAATATTAACCAACGTTTTAAAAAACAACCAACAATCATCATCCCGTTAACATGAAGAATCCAACAATCATCAACAGCAGCCTATACCTATCAACCTCACGCAACCGCAAAACCTACATACGATGCTACAACGCATACATGGACGAAAAACCCAGTTCCGACAACAATAAAGAATCCAATCCAACGATCAACAGACAGACAGCCATAACCTTCAACCTCACACAACCATAATCAACAGTTAAAGCTATATGCGATGGCACAACACATACATGGACGGAAAACGCAGTTCCGTTAGAAAATGGGAAATCACCCCAACGTCAGTAACAACCTCAACATTTCACCAACAACATCATATTTTTTCCTTGGTGACGCAGCAAACGTACCAAGTCGACAGACACTTAGCAGTCACCAACTAATGGTAAACTGCGAACCTTCAGGCAATCGAGGCTCGGGAGATAATTACATATTACTCCGAGAGCTGCCAAAGCTGTATCGCCAAGGTAGTCGGATGCATACACACATCTATTTTGACTTGATTCCAGAAGGATGGCTACGAAACATCCTAAGACAGGATGTTTCTTGTCCGTAAGGGGGGAGGGATGTTATGAGTCATTTTCCCCTAACCAACAGAAGTATCAGCGACAGCGGAACATACGCTGCACACACATACTGACGTTGAGTTATTTTCCCTTAACCAACAAAAATACCAACGACAGCAAAATACCGCTGTATGCATTACTGAAGTAATTACCAGTAATTTTCCTACAGATATATGCTGACGATGCAATACCGCTGCATACATGCATATGTCAGTAACTTTCCTACAGAATATGCTGAATTTGCATACTGGCACACTTAGCAACGACCACGCCAGCGGCAGCGAACGTCAGCAGCACCGTTCATCGAGCAGCACAAAAGTGGGTATAAAAGCGGAGGGTGATTTGGTATGGGAGTCTATTATTCAGTCTATCCAGTCAACGCTAGTCAACTGTAGTCAGTGAAGTCAGCTCTAGTCGAGTCAGTTCGTAACACATAACACACATAACAAAAACCTGATCAAACACCAGCCTTAAAAAGCGGGTCCCTGTGAAGGCTTAATATATTTCCCAAACAAAAACCTGATCAAACACCAGCCTTAAAAAGCGGGTCCCTGTGAAGGTTTATTATAATAAAATTAGACTAAGAAGTAAAAATAAAAAGTAAATAAAAGTAATAACTAAAATCATAATAGTCTCTTGTGTTTTTAATTCTAAAAAATAAGTTACAAAATAAATTGTAACACCATGCCACATTTACGTGGTGTAACATTATTGCCATATAATTCAGGAATTTATTTAAAATTTCCCTACTAGCGCGGCAGATCGATTTTCCCTTTAACTTGTCATTTATATTATATTTTAATATTTTCATATTGTTCCATGTCACCATTAGGTAATGTAACATCGTTGCCATACAATTCAGGACTATCTCTAAAACGTCTCTACCTTCGTGACATGTCGATCCTGTGGGTCTCGTGTCAGACAACAAGGTGATGCGAGTATTTTTCCTCCGACGTGGCTTTCTTGGTGAACTGCAGCGTTTCTTCTCTTTCGTTGCTTTGTTGGTTTGTGTTGTTTCCGTATACGGGTTCCTGTTCTCTGGTTCTTCTGATATATCTATTCTATTGATATCCAAATTTGTAATGTTGAATGTCTGATCTTGAGCAGCTACCAAGTGTGGCTTTCTATTTTGTTTCTGATTAGTACTGGTTTGATTTGAGTTATCTCTGTATTTATTGGCGTTCCAGTCAGTTAATTTTGACTGGGCCGTTCCCCGTTTCCCGAATCATTTGTATAGTTTCTATGCGTGTAATTGTTTCTATGCGTGTAGTTGTTTCTATTGCCGTTATTATTGCTTCTATTATTATTGTTGTCATTTCTGCTGCCGTTGTTACTATTTCCAGGGCAATTGGACGAAATATGTCCCTGTTGATTGCAGCTATAGCACCGTCGTTCTCTATCGTTGTTGCCTTGAATACGAGCTCTGTTTTGATTTAACGGAAAATTCTGCGGGTTGGATCTAGAGTTGTAATCAGCATACTCCTGCCATCTGCCTTGATTATAGTGGGTGCTGTTCCTTTTGTTAAAACATTCGCTCAACGAATGACCTTGTCTATTGCAAAAACTGCAGTATTTTGTGGGGTTCCTCTGTATATTATTGTTCGGTATGGAGTGGCTAAATGTTATGTTATTCAGGGATAGTTGTCGCACTTCTCTTACCAGTTGTTTAACCGTTTCGTGTAAAGGTTCTTCGCCTTGAACTGTTGTGACGTTTGGAAAATACATGCTAGTATCCAATAGATTTTGAGCATTCTTGGTTATTTTTAGCAGGGTAGATAACTCGTTGTTTTCGTGACCAATGAAGTTTGATACCAGCTTGGGATCTCGTAAGTCTCTTATGTAACTTCTTACAGCTGATTGGTTACAATGGTCTATCATGGATTTTCGATGGGAAACGTCTTGCCACTGTGATGCAATTAGATCTGTTGCATTACTAAGGAGTGCCTCTAGTCTCTCTCCAAATTCATACGCGCTTTTTGTTGAACTTTGCTTACTATTAAAAATTAATTCCTGTACATCTGTTAATGATCTGGTCTTCGTAAATTTTTCTCCGATAGCCACGCAAAGCGCTTCTACAGTTGCGAATTCCTTATTGTGTAAATATTTGTATGCATTTCCAAACAGCCTCGTTTTTATACACCTAATTATGTCGACCACATCACCTGTTTCCCCTAGTTTATCCTTTGCCAACATGCACCCTTCAATAAATTTATTCGCTTCGGTACTGAGGTCTGGTCCATCTGTTCCATAGAAAATCGGTACCATATGGGAAATAGTTTTCAAAATTTCACTGAAAATTGTCATGTGTTTGCTGATTGTAACGTTGTTAGTGGAAATCTCTTTTCTCGTTCTGCCTTCCTTCAATTCGTGAATCTGTGCCTTCAGAGTTTCGATTTGTCGGGTTTTATCTCTGAGTTCTTTTTTGTTCCCAATGGCCTGCTGCAGCTGATCCGTAGTCCAATTATGGTTAATACGCTGCACAAGATCTTTAAATACTTGTGTCTCTTCTTCGCTTTCCAGAATTTGCTGTTCCGCTTCCTCAACGGTTTTCTTTAAGCTGTCGTTTTGCTGCTTCAAGATCCTGTTCACTTGGGAATATTCTTGTATTTCTGCCGATATAGTTGGATTTTTTTGATGTTCCTGCAGCCCCTGTAATTTTTCTAACAAAATATCTATCTTCTCGAATTCGGTGATGTTCCCTCGGCTTCTTATTTTATGCTTAATTAATTCTGTATAATCTTTTGTGTTGTTGAGATACCTAATAAGACTCCACACTCGTTCTAAAATTTCCCTTGACTCTTCTTAAGTTCTCTTTAGTTTCGCTTGTAAATCCTCCATATGATTTAAATCTCACTAAAATTTTTATCCTATCTATTTAAATATATCTTCTGACGTAAATGTAAATTCCCTGCCAACGAGCTGTGTTTACTCCTTACTTTTAAATAACACAATTTGAAAATTTTATTTAATTAATTACCAAATATACTGGTCCCATTTGCTTCGAGTAGCTTGTTTGGTCGTTGTTTAGTTTACCAATAGAATCGATACAACTTAAGGCAGCTAAAATAGCTAATTAAAACTTTTAGAAGTTGGTGCTATTAGCTTAAAAAAACAACGAGTCCTTTTAACAAGGATTATGTATTATGAAATTAAATTGAGCTAAAATAGCTTTCTAATATCACAATACTTTTTCCTGGTCGAAAGGTATCAAACCTGTACTATTGAACTACCGGCTGCGCCAAAAATGTTATGTTTAAAATTAATACACTATTATTTTCTTTTATCTTTCAACTTTATAATTATAAAACTCCAATTCTATGACTATAAATATTGCTTTTTACAACTGATATTCTTTTACAACTGTATTCAACTGTCTTCTTTAACAACTGTATTCAACTGTCTTCTTTTACAACTGTATTCAACTGTCTTCTTTTACAACTGTATTCAACTGTCTTCTTTAACAACTGATTTTCTATTTCTTAAACCTAGCTTATTTATACTTAATTACTATTCAATAATTATTCTATTTTAATGTTGTACAATTATTCTTAATCAGCTATTTATTAGTATTTAATAATTATTATTCTTTAATATTTTAATGTTGCACAATTATTCTTACTCAGCTATTTATTACTATTCTTCTGACCCAGTTTGTATTTAATAAAAATAGCTTAGTAAGCTTTTGGGCATTTCGCAATTTATCAACGCAAACAGTCGCACAATTGGTCAAGTCAATGCACTGATCAAGTCAATGAACTGGTGACTGTTTGTGTTAACAAGTTGCGAAATGTTCATGTAGGAGGGTTGATCAGGTCTGACTCATAACAAGTTTTAAGCCGTTCTATATGTTGTTGGACTGTTGGTGCTGAAATAATAATGTCATCTAGATAGTTGCCGACGCCTTCAATACCTTGAAGTAATTGTTCAATATGCTTTTGGAATATAGCCGGAGCGCTTGCTATACCATATGGTAGACGCTGGTACTGGAACAGCCCAAGTGGTGTACTGATGACCATTAGCTTCTTCGAGTCGTCGTCTAGTTCCATTTGTAGATATGCGTCTGTTAAGTCGATTTTGGAAAAATATTTGCCGTGCCGTATGACATGAAATAGATGTTCACGGGTTGGCAGAGGATACTGCTCAATATCTATTTGCGCATTAACTGCTACCTTGAAGTCGCCACACACACGAATGGTGTTATCAGGTTTCCTTGCTAAAACAATGGGTGAAGCCCAGTTGCTAAATTTTACATATTTGATTATTTTTTGCTCAACAAGTCTATCTATTTCTGCCCGAAATTGTGGCATTTGGGCAAATGGAATTGTTCTACTACGATAAAATTTAGGTTGTGCGTTTTGCTTGAGTTGAATTTTAGCTTTAAAATCTTTTATTGTTCATAGAGCCGGTTGGAAAACCTCATGAAACTGTTTATACAATTCCTGTATTTGATTTTTTTCCGAGCCACTTATATTGTTTATTTGTTATATTTCAAAACCAAAAATTTTAAACAGATCAAACCCAAATAAATTCTGACCTGAATTGGTGTCTACTACAACCAGTATAACTTCTTCTTCACGATTGCCACATTTTATTTTGGTTTTGAACTCACCCAATATTGGTATTTCTTTTTTGCCAAATCCGTACAAAACGCGATTAGTTTTTACCAACGTAGGTTTGTTTAGCCGTTTATAAGTTTCCAAATTAATAACAGAAACAGACGAACCTGAATCCATTTGAAACTTAATTGTTTTTTGTTTTATTTCCACGTTAATAAAACTTTTTGCATTTGATGTACTTACTTTGCCGGTTACATCAAAAATTGTGTCTATTGAATCAATACTATTTTGAATTTTTATTTTATTCCTTTTAATTTCGTAGTCTTTTCTGAAATTATTTCTGTATGCAGGTGGCTTAGATTTTACGTTGCTGGCCATACAAACATGTGATATGTGGCCTTTTTTCCCACATTTGTTACACACAGCATTTCTAAAACGACAATCTTCTCGTTTGTGACTTACGAAACATCCCGAACACGATCCAAGTTTTTTGGTATTTTCTTTATATTTTATAAATGAGTGATTCTTGTTTACTACATTTAGTTCCAGGGTTTTTTCAATTGCCATTTCTTTAATGGCGGCTACCGTTTTTGTTGTTGCTTCAAACGAATCTGCAATCTACAGTACGTCTGTTGGTTCCTTTTTTTGTTGTTTCGCTTCAAAGATGTTAGCAAAAATTCGCCAGTCCGATATTGGTGGTGAAAACGTTGTACGGATAAGTGCTTTAGTTGCTTCAAAACTATTCACTGTTTCCTTTACACCAATCCACCATGTGGCTGCATAGTCTTCCAGCAGAAGGGGCATCCCACGTACTGCATCTTCGTCGGAAATTTTTTCGATGTCCTTATAGACACTAATGGCAGCTAAAAACTCTTCCACTGCAGCAGGATCTCTCTGCCCTTTGTAACGTGCTGTACATTGCGTAAATGACCCTCCTCTGTAGTTGTTGCTCATAGCTGCTAAAATTTGCTGAAATTGTTCCGTTGAAAATGTTGCCATGTTGTGTTGTTGGATCCCTGCAAACATTTTCAATCGCCTAATGATCGCCCGCGAATCGCCGTTGAGTTGTGTATAGTCGCGGCGATTGATCGCGTGCGATCAATAAACTATGGTCAGGCGATTCGCCAAAACGATCGCCTGTGTGCCTGTCGCGATTCACCATTTGCGAATAGCCAGCGAATCACCATTTGCGAATCGCCAGCGAATCACCATTTGCGAATCGCCAGCGAATCATCATTTGCGATCATTAGGCGAATCGCGTGCCATCACTGAACAATGGTCAGGCGATTCACGAATGGTGGGGCGACTCTGTAATGGGATGAAAATAAGACAAGAAGTTCATTGATTTTGTTAATATTTATTGTTTAATAATTTCAAATGCAATGTTTTTAAATAATAATTCATTTTTTTTAACTTAGAATATAACATAAAATAAAATGAAAGACTTAGAAATTAAAGGAAGACACTGAACATTTATCTCCGGTCAGAATCGGGACGGTCCTTTCGCTTTGCGAGGCGGTCCTTTGCATGGACGAAATGTTGCTGAAGAATGTGGTGGATTATAGAATCGTCAGATGTCACAAAATTTTTGTTGGCATACTTCTATTAACAAATTTAAAAACAAAACAAGTATTAAAGAAAAAATCCAACAAGAATTTGTAGTTTTCAATTTGTGCGAAGTAGTTTTGAAAGATGTTATATAATAAAATCGTTTAAAATCCGTACCTCTAAGTAGTGATATGAAGTACATGTGTTCCACGCTTTGTTTTGTTTTGGTCCCCTTCCAAGAAAATTGGATAGGAATCTGATAGGAATTCCCTTGCACTTTTTGGTTTTGTGTATCCTTCATAAGCACCAATTAAGAGGACATCAGAAGTATTAACAACACTGCACAAAATCGGCCAGACTTGTTTGCTTGAACTTTTAAACAAAGGCAAACCGTCAATATTAAAATCCAGCGCAATTGTTTGTAAAGTAAAATCACTTGCACGTAAGAAATCGGTTAGAGCATCTGCGATGCTATAATGAAAATACTTACCGGTACCCATTGGTCGTGCAACAACATCTTTTGGCGTTCTTTTTAAACTTCTCACGTCCTTAGGAACTCTTATGTTGCATTCTCTAAAAATTTTTAACATTTCATTAACAGCAACGTTGCTAATGTTGTGTTTTATTGACCAGCTTGATAGTCTCGTTCTTAATTTATTCAAATCTGATAAAAGGCTAATATTATTATTTGATATCTCAGCATTTTCTACATTTACGTTGCACTCGAAACCACTTTCTGAATTTTCCGCACTTGTCAACACATTTTCTTGGATAATATTCACGTCTGAACCAACCACATTTTCTAAATCATTAACATTTACCAACCGATCCGCATTTTGGGGAGAATTATTATCCAAATTATTTAAATTTTCGATTAAGTCTGGACTAGTATTTTGAATTTTATTTAAATTAGAATTTTTAGCTAATATTTCAGAGGCTTCTCTCTTACTTTTTAACCGTAAAGCTTTGTTGGACAACATTTTTATTAATTAAATAATTTCAAAAACCAACCCCTTCACGTTCTCTAACAAACTGGCAATTTTGCTAATTGTTCTTGAAACCAAATATTTATTTTACCGTTACCTGAACAAAACAACAAGAAAAAAAATGCACCGAGAAAACATTGATGACTCATCTCTAAACGATAAAGAATACAAAAATATTTTGATTGTTGTGAGGATATTTCCCGTTACTTGTGTGCGCTCGCGTATTCATCGCTTAGGTGTAAGGCGTAGGCGATGGCGCGCGATTCACATCGTAAAAGTCATCAAAATTGTTGTCAGCATAAAGTGTTTTTATAAAAAAAATTGACTTACTTGTTACGCTCGCGTATTCATCACTTAGCTGTAAGGCGTAGGCGATAGTAAGCGATTCTTAAGGATCGCGTAATCATCGCCAAAAAAAACCATCGCCAGAAAATCTAAAAAATGTTTGCAGGGATGTCTTCGGTAGATACAAAAAATTCTTCCTCACTTTCACTTGCTTCAGATGATGTGGATTTAATGGCTTCGGATTCTTCTACGTGAGTTTTTGTAGCCACTGAGTTGGGCGCCACTGAAACATTCTTATTGCGAAGATTGTAAGGAAATTTTATCATAAAAAAACAATAAAATATCGTTTTTAAAATAAATACTTCATGGGGTTGTTGAAATATCAGCAGTGCACACAAGTCCGGTAGTTAAAATAAGTCTAGACAAAGATGTGTACCAATTGAATTTTTAATGCAAATGTCTCTGCTTTTATAGCAATTCTAAACGTTTGGATTTAAAAAAAAAATTATAAAATTGATATACATATACACAGAGTTCGTAAATTTACAAATAAGTGCAGGGAACAGAGTTCCATTTGAGTAACCGTTAAATTTAAATATATATTTGAAATAATGGTTTAAATAATGTAAGATGCTACAAAACCAATATTAAAATTTTATTTTCTAATATTTTTTTTTAAGCTTCTACGAACTGAACTCGAATAGAAGAATATTGCGGACACTTTCAATGATATGTGGAATTTTTCAAATTGGCTAGGAGCAATTGATAGATAACATATTAACATGAGGAAACCTTCTGGGTATGGATCATATTATGTCAATTATAAAAAACACACAACATTGTTTTAATGGCATTAATAGAATAATTAACAGACGCGTTTTAAAATCGTCGCTACTGAATATTCAAAATTTATCAAAAATATAAAGTAAAAAAAAAAATACAAAAACAAAACATTTATTAAACAGTTATTATACTGATTTTATTTTATTTTTTGCTTGCGTGTAATATACATAAATATTTGCATACACAAACTCATATAAATGAACAAAAAAAAAGAAAACTCTAAATCATCTTCATCTTCTGCCAACAACAACAACAATAAATACACAAGCAGTAGAAATGTTTATTTAACTTTGGTTGCTGATGACGACAATGAAAAAAATTATTTGAACAACAATCTGAATTCTACAAAACACAACTACTCGTGCGCGATCATGCTCTCCAAACATGTTAAATAGTGATCAAGAAGAAACAACAATTGCACCGGTTAGCAAACCTGTCAGCTTAGCTGTACAAACAAACAACGTGCAAACAATTGTTGATACAGTGAGTAAAATAAGTGTTAATAAAATTCAAACAGGTATGGATAGATACATAAGCGTGTTAAAAAGGGGAAGAAGCCCCAAATCTGCTCAAATTGCGTCAACGGCAAAAGTTCCCAAAGATGGAAAAAATAATAAAAATTCCGAAAATCGTTTCGCGATTTTAACTGAGCAAGTTGATGAAGACACAACTACTACAAGTTCGAGTAAACCACCACCGATATACTTAAGAGAACAGAACTCCAGCTTTCTGGTAAAAAGCCTTATCTCGTTAATTGGAGAAAATTAGTTCTACGTAACTCCAATCAAGCGCTGGAAAATCAACGAGACAAAAATTCAGGTATCCAAAGAAAATAATTACCGAAAAATAGTCTCTGACCTTGAGAAAAAAAATAAAAATTTTTATACATACCAACTGCAGAGTGCTAAAGGCCTAACATTCGTTATTAAAGGTATAGATTCTAGCGTGGATCCAGAAGAAGATTTAAGGTAAAAAATGTTTCAAATATTATAAATAGGGAAAGAATGTGCTACAGCCAGGCGACTTAAAGATAAAAAATGAAGCACACCCTATATACAATGTGAGGTATTTGTTGCAGCGAAGAGTTACCTTTGAGCTGCCACATAAAAGAGCTGGACCTGTACAATACCTGAACTGCCAAGAATTTGGACACACTAAAACTATAAACACATTCGCCACAGCAGACTACACGAACACAAGACTACAAATGCTGCTAGCTACCGTTGTAGCCGTTTAGTCAGCTACTTAATTAGATACAGAGCAAACAGCTGATGCTGAATTGTTGCAACGATTCATTTATGTATATTACAGTGGTGCATATTTAGCGCTTTTACTTTTTTAAAGTTCGCTGGGACGAATTGAATACGGCGAATTTAATTCGCCACTCACATCACTTTGTATGGATTCGCTTTGACCGAAAAAATACATCTCATGGATCAAGGCGAATTAAAGAATTAATGGATCTCTTTTGGCTCCGGAGTTAAGGGGTTCAAAACTTATTTTTTATTGGCCATAATTACTTACCCATTGCAAGTGAAATTCAATTATAAAATTTTTTTATCTGACTTTTCACTTTTACAGAGAACTTACCATGCTTTTATTTGGTGTATACTTGAAAGCTGTTGTAGTGCCAGCCCTGCATTAATATAAATATACCTTACTTATTAGTACAACCCTAGCTTTAACTACTATATAATACAACTAGGTAATAAGTATTATACATAAGATATACTTATAATAAGAATATAAGAATAAAGCAAAGGCAGTCATTGCTGAAACTTAACCAAGACAGAAGTCTTTTATTTTATAAGAGTTAGCAGTGATTCGACATGGCGACCGTGACAGGTTGTTGGAAAAAATACCAACATAAATTTATTCTACTGTACGAACAAATTATAACACGTCACTTAAAAGAAAAAGTTTAATTAAAACAATTAAAATTAAATAAAGGAGAACAGAAGTCTTTTATTTAAAATAATAAAGTAGTGGCCCGACATGGCGACCGAGACGAAAAAAATGAAAGATAAAAAAGAAAAGTGGAAAAGAAGAAAAATTAAAAAAAAAAAAGTTTGCAAAAAAAAAAATTTTAAGTAAATATATTAAAATATATTAAAAACAAAACTAAATAAAGAATTCTTATTTTCGTGGTGCAAGGAAAGGTATGTTACGGTTAACAAAACTATTTAATCAAAACATAACCTATACACTGAAAGCGAAAAATTGGCATAACTATGTAAATATGTATATATGTATATATTTAGAAGAAAAGTTGATTTACAAAGTGCGAAGTATGTACATGCATACATACACATTACTTAATTAACAAAAAAAAAAATAAAAAATATATACTATTAAATTTAAAACTGTACAAAAAAAATACTGTAAAAAGTGATACAGTTGTGTCAAAAAAAAAACCGATTAACAAATTAACAAAAAATTTGGAAAATATAACAGTTAAAAATAAATGAGCAAAAAATGTAATAATGGGACAAAACCGGCATTCAAAAAAAAACTAAACAAACACTTGACAACAAAAAAAAATAATAAGAAAAATGATGAACTTACAAATAAGTCACAAAACAAAATAGAAATTGAAAAACCAGTTGAACTAAAAATTCCTGAAAAATAACACAAAAAAAAAAGAGAAGAAACGTTTTGGTTACAACTGTACCAATTTGAAAAAAAGGAGACAAACTTAAAACAGCAAAAATACCTATATGAAAAGAAGATGACAAAAACCGTAATTCCGAAAAAAAAACCTAACTGAAAAATTCTCACTCAACAAAAAAAAAAAAAAAACAGACTAACAAAATAAAGATGAAAAAATTAAAATGAAAAAAAAAACTGGGAATAATAGAAACGTCGGAAAGAAACTGGAAAAAAAAAGAAACAGAAATGAGAAGTGAAAAAGAAACGAAATGAAATAAAACACTGACTGAAACAAAATGAAAACGAAACAACATGAAAGAAATAAAATAATAAAGAAGAACGCATATAACAAACATTGAAAATATAAAGACTTGGAAAAATAAAATGAAAATTTAAGAATATCACAGAAAAAGGACACTAAATGGAAAAGATAAAACATATGTATAAAGAAACCTGAAATTAACCATCAACATACAAAATACAAATGTATAGAACAACTAAAATAACAAATAAAACACATCACCACTTCCACTGTAACTACGCTATTATACAACAAATATAATCAACAACCAACAATTTAAAACGAAAACAACATAACCAAAAACAACAGACACAACTCAAAACATAGAAACAGAGAAGACAACGACAACAAAAGCATACAACGTCATAACAACAAAAAAATAACAACAAAGAGAGATGACAACAAGAGGCTTCACCAACAAAGAAAAACGGGTATCATAAATATATACATAAACCAATATATTTATACATATACATATGTATGTATTCATTTTTATTAAATTATATATACATACATTTATACAAATATACAAACATACAAACACCATCCAACACAATCAAATACATACATAGTTAAACACAAAACACACAAAAATATACACACATAAACAACACATATAAGTGGATAAATAAAAATTTTAAATGAAAAATAAAAACCTCTTTTGCGTGTTTTATGTTGGAAACTGTGTATATTTATACAAACTAGATGTACACAAGTGTGTGCTATGAAAAATAACGAGCAAATTTAAGGGCTGTTTTACCATAGTAAACATAGTACATAAGTATGTACATATGTATAAAAATAATTTGTCAAAAAAAAAACACACAAGAAACACAAAATAAACAAAAAAATTTCAATAAAAACATACATACATACATAAAATCAAATAAACATACATATGTACATGTATGTCAGTTCAATCAAATTGTTTTTCTTTTTTTTTACAATTTTATTATTGCAATAATGTTCGGTTTTGGCTATGGAAAGGAAAAAGGTAGTAAATAAGACATCCCAGCGAACATAATAACATCATCATTCTTTGTACATTAATAAAAATTTAAATTTGAAAATTTATGATAAATTCTCGCATGATTTCAGTAAGAAAATAGCAAAATTTAAGACAGTAATCCATAGATATGATGACAATATTATAAAATTTAGCATATATGCATATAAAAGATTTAAAAACTGTTGTGTGTGGACTTCGAATTTGTTAACGAAACACCAAGCTTAGGCTTTCTGCTTTCGAGGTTAGAAAACCAACAAACTCGGAATTTACCATGCAGAGTTATATATATATAAAAAAAAAAATTGATTTATTTTTCAAAATTTTTACCATACAGGATCTAAAGGATCAGGGTAATAAAACATTAAAAATCTTAGAGATATTTCTTACTGAACTGATTGATAAACATAAAGAGAGAAGTAAAGTGTACTTTGATAAATTTTCAAAACCCATATTGTTGGAATTGAATGATATTGTATATTTGCAAAAAGAACATTATGATAACAAAATAAAATACATGTAAAAAAAAAAACCAATAATAAAACAAAATTTTTATGAATTTACAAAATTTTTCTTATTATAATATAAAATAATAGAATATAAAAGTTATGAAATTTAAGGAAAAATATTGAAAAGTATAAACAAATAATATGAAAAATACAAATTTTTTTATTATAATAAATTTATTATAAATACTTACAACAATATGAAAAAAAAAATTTTAAGTAAATTCAGAAATCTATTTACTTAAAAAAAAATTTTAAAAAAATCCTTATTGGACATACAATTAAAAACAAAACAAAAAATTTCTCTACATACAAAAAAGTAATTTTCAAGTGTATAGAAAATAAATTACTTTTTTTTGCAATTAATTAAATTATTAAAAAAAAACACTTTTATACAAAATCTTTAAATTTGTTTATTTAAAATAAAACTTGATAAATATATATAGATACTTACTATTAATCAAATCATATTACTTTTAATTACATTACTTTCAATCAAATTACTCTAAGCATATTACTTTTAATCAAATTAATTTAATCAAATCATATTACTTTTAATTACATTACCTTCAATGAAATTATCTTAAACATATTATAAAAAAAAATTTAAGCAAACAAGATTGATCACCTTATTTGTTTCAACATTTTTTATAAAAAGGGAGGTGCATAGGTAGGTGGACAATGCCTGTGTCTCCAAACTTTAAAATAAAGTAAAATATAAAAATTTTCAAAAAATAAATATTTTTAAAATAAAAACAAAAATAAATATTTGATAAGTTATCATTGTATTATAAGTTATAATTAATTTATATTTTTGTTTTTTTTTAAAGAAGGGAGGTGTAGTGCCAGCCCTGCATTAATATAAATATACCTTACTTATTAGTACAACCCTAGCTTTAACTACTATATAATACAACTAGGTAATAAGTATTATACATAAGATATATAATAAGAATATAAGAATAAAGCAAAGGCAGTCATTGCTGAAACTTAACCAAGACAGAAGTCTTTTATTTTATAAGAGTTAGCAGTGATTCGACACTGTCACCGATGAAATACGTAAGCTTTGCTTCTTTAATGATGAATTTAAGAATAAAATGAGTTATTTAGAGCGTTTTGAAGTGATACCTATGTCGTTTATATTCGTTCTATATTGTAGGACTTATGATCAATATTGGGCCTTACTACGATTCTCGAATCGACATCGACTGTTGTACTAGATTAAAGAAACACACAACATTTTTCTTTAATCCATTACAGCAGTCGAAGTCGAATCGAGAACCGTAATAAACCCCAATATATTGAAGTTTTGAAACCCGTAACTGCGGAATCAAGAGAGAGCGACGAAAAAATTATTTCTGTTGAAAACTTAGTTACATAGTTGATATTCTTCTCAATTAGTATTCACTAGAGTTGTCAATTATTCGCCTTTCAACTTTGTTCGAATATTTCAAATAATTGTTTTTGTTCGTTCGATCAAACGATTAAAGCTGAAAAATTATTCGATTAATCGATGAGAACAACGAATAAAAAATTATTTAAAAAATTTATTGACAAAAAATAAACATTTCATACAAAAAATTTAAAAATAAATTAGTTGAAATTTTTATTATATACATCAAACTAATTATTCAAATAAACATGCTTCATTCAGTCACAAAATATCAAATGATTTTTTTTTTTTGTTAAATCAGACAATTTGGGTTGTTCTTAGGGCCAATAATTCAGTACTGATTTATATGTCATTTATTTTTAAATGCTATTTATATACAAAATTAAGTTTTTCACTGCAAAATTAAGTCAACATTAAATATCCAACATTGTGCATTTAAATACTACATAAGTTTTACGAATTTCCATATGTTTTTGACTGCTTGGTCTTCTTATATAAAATAAAGCCAATAAAATATTTGTGGCTGCTGGCAAACTGCATAAAATTTTGTCTTGTTTTGTCGCTATTAAAATTTTAATCGTATTGAAAGTTGTTTTTATTCTTTAAAAACATTTCAGCAGTTCTTAATTATTCTTATTTTTAGCTAAAATAATAATATATTTTTTTGGATTTTTCTTTATTTGTTCTAGTCACCTGTTCTTTAGGGAAATTTGTGGGAAATTTTTTATTTCACGCAGTGCTACCATATTTTCATCGTAATTAAATAAGAACTTTAATTACTCACTGAAAAAATGGAATCTTATTTAAATGCAACATAAATTTAAATGAAAATTAGCTGAATGAGTATTTAAATAGGAAGTCAATTATTGGCCCTTAAAAAATAATCTTTTACCAATAAAAGTTGACTCAATTTTTTAGCTTTCAAACGATTTTTGGTTTTTGTTTTTATTAAATTAGATTTTGATAAAAACTCTTTCGCTAATTGTCGACGTAGGTGATATAGTGAGAAGAGCATAAACTAGTTTATCTAATTTTCCTGTTCTTCTTTTACAGGCCGACCACACAAGCAATAAGTTAGGCAATTATTGCCGTGGCAACCTTCAAATTCTGTTGCCAACACTAACTGCCTGTTCACCGATATCGAAGAAGTTCTTTCTTTCGAACAATTACATTTGAAACAAAAACAATAGTTTTGAATTTGTTTTTGTTTCAAATGTAATTGCTCGAAAGAAAGAACTTCTTCGATATCGGCGAACAGGCACTAAATATTAACGTGTAGACCGCACGAATATGTGTTTGAATACATATTCAGCAACAGATGTTAAAACACATTGCTGAGCAATAATGTTTTAACACATGCTGTCAAATTCAATTGTGATTTCTATGAAAATTGTTTTTTTTTTGGCAAATAGAATAAACAGCCAAACCTAAACAAGAGCGGCAAGCGTTTTTTAGCTGTCAAAAGTTCTCATGCCCATACAATTTGTATGGAGCATCCCGAAATAACGCGGCGGCAAATGGAATTGGAAAATCCGATTTTGACAGCGCGTTTAATAGTGAAGTTAGCTGCAAAAAACAAACACTCATGATACAATGACTATAAGGTAGTCTTACAAGCCCAGCTGACAATTCTTGTAAATTACTTGTTTTTTATTTCAAGTGTTAAATTTTGATTTGTATTTATTTTTTCGTATTTGAATAAATTATTTTTATTTATATTTTTGTCACAGGTTGAAACATACACACATACACATTTATACTTTTGACTTCTGAGGAATTTTTTTGTTGTGTTTGTTGTAGAGATGAATGTATTATTAGGTTATGAGTATACTATTATAATCAGGGTTGTTTTATATTTTGTAATAACCCTGTTTTTATGACAAAGCGTTGACGCTCTTGTTTAGGTATGGTATTTCAGCGTTAACGCTAGGCGGTAGAAAACGTTCCGCTTTCCGCTCTTGTTTAGGTATGGCTGTAAGATATCTACGACTTCCCTACCACAACTACATATTTGAACACTGGCAATTTGACGACTTAATTCTGCCGACGTTATTGCTTGTATTAAGACACATGAAATTGCTGGTCTGGTCGGGGGGTTAGATTTTTCCAAATATACTATATCGTCTAATATATCGCTGAAGTCTTTTTCATATTTTGAATTTTTAATACTTTTAATATAATTATTTAATTCGCATAAAAGATTGTTATTTTTATTACTAGTAAAATCTTCTATATCATTACCTTCATCCGAATTATTGTGGTTACTTTCAACATAAAACAATCAGGAGTATAATTCATTTGGATATTCTTTAGTTTCACTTTTTGAAGAATATTTTAAAAAACTTTCATTGCTCGGAAAATTTACAGAATTTAAAAAATATTATTAACATATTTAAAAATTTTATACGTATCTCATTTAATCTTATTTTAATACGATTTCAAAAATCTGTTGCAAAAGAATTATTAATTTTTTTGTTGTTGATCCAACAATTTTGTATACTTAGGACACTTGTTACATGTGACTTTGATTTTTTTTTTTTCATTTTTGTTCTTGGTAAAATACTTCCAACCCGAGCTCCATTTTTTGGCTTTAGTGTATTTCTAACGTATTCAACTGAGAGTGAAAAAACCCCATTCATGAAAATTTTTTATCGTATCAATCAAAACATAGCAAGACTACTAGGAATGCGCAGTTCGACAACAACTACAAACATCCAAAATAACGAATTTAAAAAATTTTTACGAATGCATTTGAAACTGAAAAAAGTTTGTTCGATTAATTGACATTAATTAATCGATTTATTTTTTATTCGAAAATCGGCATTTTAAAATTATTCGAACAAGAGTTTTGTTCTGTTTGATCGATTAATCGAATTATTCTTAATCGGTTGACAACTCTAGTATCCACTTTACGAAAATTGTAAAGATGGACAATTGAACGCTGATGAGAGGTGTAGCGGCCTTGAAATCAGTACTGATACGTTCTGCTAAAAGCTGATTGGATATAAATAATAATATTTTTCAACATAAAAAACTCTTAGGAATTTTGAATTTTCATTAATTCAATAAAACTGAACTTGAGCCTGACAATATTACTTTTCCTATGTTCATCAATATAAGTTCGAATAATAATTACGTTTATTCGTAATAATAATAATAATATAAAAATAAAAAAAAAAAATTTTAGGTAAAAAAGGGCTATTACCCTGTGAGTTATTTTAATCTTTAACAATGTTGGTATTTTTGACTCAAGTCAATATTCTATATAACAATAAAACTAATAAAAATTCTTGATGCATATATGTTATAACATTTACATTTTGTAATTTTCTTTTTTATTTTACAATAAAAAATATTTCTTATCACTAATTTGCTTCACATATTTTGTTATATTGTCAACATTGTTTTGATTTTGCGGCCATCAGAAATAGAAATTAGTTTAATTCGACTACACGACAAAAGTAGCATGGACAAAACCTGTTGCCGTGTTGCCTTGCTGTCTTCAATATAATCATTCTCGTATGCACACTTATATTCTAATTTTGACAGCTGGTAGTCGGTAGCCTGCTGTACCGAATGTTTTTATACCTAAAGTCGGAACTAATAAAACAGTAACTAAAAAAATAGTAAATAGATAGTTATAGATCTTATTCACAGCTCATAACTAGCGTATCAACTGCTCTCAGATAGTAAAATGAATGCAACCCTGCGTATTAGCAAATAGAGAAAAAAAAATATCGATAATATTTTGAACATCTATCCAAAACTTAACTCATTTTCAATAATTTTTTTATGTTAAAATTTGGAAACAATTTTTGTGACATTTCATACAAAAACCTTTTTATATACTGTAGTTAAATTTTCCTAGAATTTTTCCTTAAAAAAAAAAAATATTGAAAAAATTTTTTGACACCCAATACACAAATCAATATTAAAATTTCAAATAATTTATAAAATTTTCCTGAAGATGCTAACAAATTGTTAGCGAAATATCGAAAATAAATATAAACAACAATATATCTATATTAAATCAAAAGACCTATAGCTTAAATTAATTAAAAAGCTTATAAAGTGATTTAAAACCATTTTTTTTTCGTTAAAAAATAAATATAATTTTTAAAAAGAAATTTTTTGTTTAAGTTTGAATATATATATTGGTTGGTTTTTAAGTGCTCAAGAGTTAAAGGTTTATCTGCATAAACACGGTATTTCGCGTAGCCCAACAAAAAAAAGTCTGATGGTGTCAAATCGCATGATCTTGGTGGCCAGTTGATATCGCCACGACGAGAAATTACGCGGCCAGGAAATGTCTCTTGCAATACAATTTGTTTGTATGTGTGGCACCGACGACGCTTGATGAAAAATCAAAAAATTTAGATATTGGGTATGCTTGATATCAAGCATACGTACACGCGCTTGATGTCAATGACAGTGTATAGTGCCTTTAACAACTTTTGCAAAAAACACATACTAACAACAACATGAATAAAGAATTTGCGCATTCCTTAGTTCTTGTTTTGAAGCCAATGTTATCAATGATTATAAAAATAATGCAGATTTCTAAACAGGGAACAAAGCATAACAAAAAAGTAGTACTAAATTTGACGTGGGGGTACTGTATTTATCTTTTAAAATGTTGTATAGGTATTTGTCAATTTGTTTTTCATTTTAAAAATTTAAATATATGTACATAGGCTTGTAACTATATTTGAAAATAAAAAACAGGTTTTTTTATACATATGTATATATATATATATATATACATATATACATATATTGAAATGAGCCGTCGCTAAAAAGTATTTTGTCACCAGTAAAATAACTTTTCCTTTTATGAGGTGTTTTTGATATGTACATATGTACATACATAAGTACCTACATATGTAATAGGTCAATAACGAAGAATAAATAACTTACATAATTACTATTTGAAATAGCCCTACGTTAGAACAATGAATATTGTTTTAGCCTTCTCGAAATCGATAAACTGATACGTTCTGTTAGGCTGATTGGATAATCTAAGAGCATACATACATATGTACCTAATATGTATAATAGCTACATATGTATGTATGTACATATGTATGTGTTTTTAAAAACCCCCTAGTAATTTGAATTTTCATCTAAGCAAGTAGGTACATATGTACTAAGCTTTAAGCTAACTCAAAATAGTGTTGACTTTTCAAATATCAAATTATTACCTACAGTTAAAATAATAGGTAATTATGTGTGTAACAAATAACATATACATACATACATATGTAGGTACCTACATAGCAATTATATCAATATGTACATATAACAATATCAACTTTAAATCCGTGCTGAAATGAAAGTAACAAGCCAACATAAGGCAAACATATGTATGTACATATGTATGTAAAAATGTGCGTATAAATATAAAACAAAGTTACCCATCAAACCAAAAGCTTCGATTTAGTAACGAATTCGAAAGTTTCGATTTGTAAAAATATGTCTTAACAATGTCGTTTAGACTATTCTTAATGTTTTCGTAATCATTTTTAATTGACTAAAGATCTGCACGTGATAAAACACTATTTATCTTGTAAATTTTATTAAATTTTTCTTGTTAATTATATTTATCTATTGAACTAAAAATAATACAGTATTTTTCGGTTAATTGACCCTACGGTTAATTGGTTTCCACTCTTAATTGAACCACATGATTGGGCAAAAAAATATTGCATACGAAAACACATGTAAATTTCCTCGGATAATTGAACTCTGTTAATTGATTTTCCCGCTTAATTGGTTCAAAATTCATGTAATCAAAAATAAATTTCCTCTTACTTTTACCCAGTTAATTGCATTATTATTGAAAAAAAATCTGGCATTTTTGCACATACATATTTGACATCATTTGTGAAAAAATTTGTGTTTAAGTTTATGTTTTTTTTTTGTAAAACCAATATATGAATTGTTTTTTAGTTTATAAATTTTATTTTTTTGTAAAACTAATGTGCACATAAATAGTGCATTTAATAGTACATATGTACCTACAATAATAAATACCTGCGATACACATACTTATATGTATATTTTTTTCTGTTACTTGCCTTTTTTTGTTTAAGGTAAAAATAAATTATTTTGAAAAACTTAAAGTGAACATATGCGATTTCTTTTAATTCATTAGTATATAGTTCCAATTATGCGTGATTTCTGTAAGGCCCAAATTCACAGTCATTAGTTAGCTAATAGCAATAGTTTAACTAATAATATTTGATTCACAGCTTCTAGTTTAACATTAGTTAAACCATCAAACGTCATTGGTTAACTAACAGTTAGACAACAGCTGATTCGTTGGAATTTATTATTAGTATTTTTGTTTTGTAAAAAATTTTAGATTTGGCATGTGAAATTGAAAACGCGGAGTCCGATATTGAAAGTGACACTGATACTGATAATACGCTGAATATTGTTGCTGAGGCCACGTAATGTAAGAAGATTTTATGGATATATTCCGTCTTAGCAAGTAGGTGGCGTGGCAAGTTCTTGAATGTATACGCCATTTTTTAAGAAAAAATATATAAAATGTAAACAAAAGCCATATGCTATAACAGAATAGCCAGTACTGAAAGTTAATATTTTGATAGGGTTACCATTTTTTGTTCATATTAAGAGTGTTGGTTAAATAATACACTGTGAATATGAAGTATTAGTTAAACAATAGTTATCATTTTAGTTTACTAATAGCTAACTAATTACTGTAAATTTGGCCCTAATTGAACAAATTGTTCAATTAAACGGGGTTCTTGTAATTGAACGAATTGTTCAATTAAGCGGGTATCGGCTAATTGGTTCCCCGGTTAATTGAACAAAAGGTTGTGCAAATTTTGATGTGCAATTAACCGAAAAATACTGTATTAACAAATTTTACCTGATTTTGCAATACTTACTTAATAATTAAATATTTTAAAAAAATTTTTCTCTTCACAGACTCAATTTAAAACTTGTAAACCTCAAATAGGTACATATGTATGTATGTATAACTTCAGACATAATACAGAAATGTCTTAGAAAAACAAAATAATTATTTTGTATTATTGCCCATGCGCCCAACCATACGTACAAATATATATTACTAGCTGATCCCGGTGTACTTCGCTACCCCCCTCGTTATAAAATAAAATTAAAAGTATTTATATATCCTATTGTGAAAATTTAATGACCATCGGTCCAATAGTTAAGACTATATTAAGATTTTTTATTTTCCTATAAAGGGGCGTGGTCCCACTCACTTTTCTCCTAGTACGTATTCCTAATTATGTCAATACTATATGTACCAAATATCATCGGCGTAGGTCAAAAAATGCCCAAAATATGGCGATTTCAATTTTTGGGTTATATGGGAGCTGCCACGCCCACTTGTCCGATAACGCCCATTTTTGTCCTGATTACTCACATTAGTAACATATGAACTATTGCAATGTTTCAAAACTCTTGCTATCACAATAGTCAAGATATATGATGTTATTCAATTTATGTGGGAGGGGCTACGCCCACTTGAAATATTAAAAGCCTAAAACCATCCTCTATAAATTCCCTTTTGAATGACACCAGTTTGGGTCAAATCGGTTGGATAGTTTCCGAGTCTATAGCGAACATGGGTACAAACATTTTTTGTATTTTATATATATAGATATATATATACTAGCTGATCCCGGTGTACTTCGCTACCCCCCTCGTTATAAAATAAAATTAAAAGTATTTATATATCCTATTGTGACGATCGGTCCAGTAGTTAAGACTATATTACGATTTTTAATTTTAATAAAAAGGAGCGTGGTCCCATCCACTTTTCTCCCGGTACGTATTCCAAACTATGGCAATACCATATGTACCAAATATCATCGACGTAGGTCAAAAAATTCCTAAAATATGGCGATTTAAATTTTTGGGTTATATGGGTGGTGCCACGCCTCTTTGTCCAATCCCGCCCATATTTGCAGCAGCACTAAAAAAATGCACACCGAACCGACGTACCAAATTTTGTTCAAATACCGTTATCAGGAGCAGAAATAATAGATTTTTAATTTGTGGTTTGTATGAGAGGTACCTCGCCCTTTTGTACAATCCCGCCCATATTTGCAGCAGCACTTAAGAAATTTACACCAAACCGACATACCAAATTTTGTTCAAAAACCGTTATCAGGAGCAGAAATAATAGATTTTTAATTTGTGGTTTGTATGAGAGGTACCACGCCCCTTTGTCCAATCCCACCCATATTTGCAGCATTACTTAAAAAATGCACACCAAACCGACGTACCAAATTTTGTTCAAAAACCGTTATCAGGAGCAGAAATAATAGATTTTTAATTTGTGGTTTGTATGAGAGGTACCTCGCCCTTTTGTACAATCCCGCCCATATTTGCAGCAGCACTTAAGAAATTTACACCAAACCGACATACCAAATTTTGTTTAAATACCGTTATCAGGAGCAGAAATAATAGATTTTTAATTTGTGGTTTGTATGAGAGGTACCACGCCCCTTTTTCCAATCCCGCCCATATTTGCAGCAGCACTTAAGAAATTTACACCAAACCGACATACCAAATTTTGTTCAAATACCGTTATCAGGAGCAGAAATAATAGATTTTTAATTTGTGGTTTGTATGAGAGGTACCACGCCCCTTTATCCAATCCCACCCATATTTGCAGCAGCACTTAAAAAATGCACACCAAACCGACGTACCAAATTTTGTTCAAAAACCGTTATCAGGAGCAGAAATAATAGATTTTTAATTTGTGGTTTGTATGAGATGTACCACGCCCCTTTGTCCAATCCCGCCCATTTTTGCAGCAGCACTTAAGAAATTTACACCAAACCGACATACCAAATTTTGTTTAAATACCGTTATCAGGAGCAGAAATAATAGATTTTTAATTTGTGGTTTGTATGAGAGGTACCACACCCCTTTGTCCAATCCCGTTCATATGTGCAGCAGCACTTAAAAAATGCACACCAAACCGACGTACCAAATTTTGTTCAAATACCGTTATCAGGAGCAGAAATAATAGATTTTTAATTTGTGGTTTGTATGAGAGGTACCACACCCCTTTATCCAATCCCGTTCATATTTGCAGCAGCACTTAAAAAATGCACACCAAACCGACGTACCAAATTTTGTTCAAATACCGTTATCAGGAGCAGAAATAATAGATTTTTAATTTGTGGTTTGTATGAGAGGTACCACACCCCTTTGTCCAATCCCGTTCATATGTGCAGCAGCACTTAAAAAATGCACACCAAACCGACATACCAAATTTTGTTTAAATACCGTTATCAGGAGCAGAAATAATAGATTTTTAATTTGTGGTTTGTATGAGAGGTACCACACCCCTTTGTCCAATCCCGTTCATATGTGCAGCAGCACTTAAAAAATGCACACCAAACCGACGTACCAAATTTTGTTCAAATACCGTTATCAGGAGCAGAAATAATAGATTTTTAATTTGTGGTTTGTATGAGAGGTACCACACCCCTTTATCCAATCCCGTTCATATTTGCAGCAGCACTTAAAAAATGCACACCAAACCGACGTACCAAATTTTGTTCAAATACCGTTATCAGGAGCAGAAATAATAGATTTTTAATTTGTGGTTTGTATGAGAGGTACCACACCCCTTTGTCCAATCCCGTTCATATGTGCAGCAGCACTTAAAAAATGCACACCAAACCGACGTACCAAATTTTGTTCAAATACCGTTATCAGGAGCAGAAATAATAGATTTTTAATTTGTGGTTTGTATGAGAGGTACCTCGCCCTTTTGTCCAATCCCGCCCATATTTGCAGCAGCACTTAAGAAATTTACACCAAACCGACATACCAAATTTTGTTCAAATACCGTTATCAGGAGCAGTAAAAATAGATTTTTAATTTGTGGTTTGTATGAGAGGTACCACGCCCCTTTGTCCAATCCCACCCATATTTGCAGCAGCACTTAAAAAATGCACACCAAACCGACGTACCAAATTTTGTTCAAATACCGTTATCAGAAGCAGAAATAATAGATTTTTAATTTGTGGTTTGTATGAGAGGTACCACGCCCCTTTGTCCGATCCCACCTATATTTGCAGCAGCACTTAAAAAATGCACACCAAACCGACGTACCAAATTTTGTTCAAATACCGTTATCAGGAGCAGAAATAATAGATTTTTAATTTGTGGTTTGTATGAGAGGTACCTCGCCCTTTTGTCCAATCCCGCCCATATTTGCAGCAGCACTTAAGAAATTTACACCAAACCGACATACTAAATTTTGTTCAAATACCGTTATCAGGAGCAGAAATAATAGATTTTTAATTTGTGGTTTGTATGACAGGTACCACGCCCCTTCGTCCAATCCCACCCATATTTGCAGCAGCACTTAAAAAATGCACACCAAACCGACGTACCAAATTTTGTTCAAATACCGTTATCAGGAGCAGAAATAATAGATTTTTAATTTGTGGTTTGTATGAGAGGTACCTCGCCCTTTTGTCCAATCCCGCCCATATTTGCAGCAGCACTTAAGAAATTTACACCAAACCGACATACCAAATTTTGTTCAAATACCGTTATCAGGAGCAGAAATAATAGATTTTTAATTTGTGGTTTGTATGAGAGGTACCACGCCCCTTCGTCCAATCCCACCCATATTTGCAGCAGCACTTAAAAAATGCACACCAAACCGACGTACCAAATTTTGTTCAAATACCGTTATCAGGAGCAGAAATAATAGATTTTTAATTTGTGGTTTGTATGAGAGGTACCACACCCCTTTGTCCAATCCCGTTCATATTTGCAGCAGCACTTAAAAAATGCACACTAAACCGACGTACCAAATTTTGTTCAAATACCGTTATCAGGAGCAGAAATAATAGATTTTTAATTTGTGGTTTGTATGAGAGGTACCACACCCCTTTGTCCAATCCCGTTCATATTTGCAGCAGCACTTAAAAAATGCACACCAAACCGACGTACCAAATTTTGTTCAAATACCGTTATCAGGAGCAGAAATAATAGATTTTTAATTTGTGGTTTGTATGAGAGGTACCACACCCCTTTGTCCAATCCCGTTCATATTTGCAGCAGCACTTAAAAAATGCACACCAAACCGACATACTAAATTTTGTTCAAATACCGTTATCAGGAGCAGAAATAATAGATTTTTAATTTGTGGTTTGTATGAGAGGTACCACGCCCCTTTGTCCAATCCCACCCATATTTGCAGCAGCACTTAAAAAATGCACACCAAACCGACGTACCAAATTTTGTTCAAATACCGTTATCAGGAGCAGAAATAATAGATTTTTAATTTGTGGTTTGTATGAGAGGTACCACGCCCCTTTGTCCAATCCCGCCCATATTTGCAGCAGCACTTAAGAAATTTACACCAAACCGACATACCAAATTTTGTTTAAATACCGTTATCAGGAGCAGAAATAATAGATTTTTAATTTGTGGTTTGTATGAGAGGTACCACGCCCTTTTGTCCAATCCCACCCATATTTGCAGCAGCACTTAAAAAATGCACACCAAACCGACGTACCAAATTTTGTTCAAATACCGTTATCAGGAGCAGAAATAATAGATTTTTAATTTGTGGTTTGTATGAGAGGTACCACGCCCCTTTGTCCAATCCCGTTCATATTTGCAGCAGCACTTAAAAAATGCACACCAAACCGACGTACCAAATTTTGTTCAAATACCTTTATCAGGAGCAGAAATAATAGATTTTTAATTTGTGGTTTGTATGAGAGGTACCACGCCCTTTTGTCCAATCCCACCCATATTTGCAGCAGCACTTAAAAAATGCACACCAAACCGATGTACCAAATTTTGTTCAAATACCGTTATCAGGAGCAGAAATAATAGATTTTTAATTTGTGGTTTGTATGAGAGGTACCTCGCCCTTTTGTCCAATCCCGCCCATATTTGCAGCAGCACTTAAGAAATTTACACCAAACCGACATACTAAATTTTGTTCAAATACCGTTATCAGGAGCAGAAATAATAGATTTTTAATTTGTGGTTTGTATGAGAGGTACCACGCCCTTTTGTCCAATCCCACCCATATTTGCAGCAGCACTTAAAAAATGCACACCAAACCGACGTACCAAATTTTGTTCAAATACCGTTATCAGGAGCAGAAATAATAGATTTTTAATTTGTGGTTTGTATGAGAGCTACCACGCCCTTTTGTCCAATCCCACCCATATTTGCAGCAGCACTTAAAAAATGCACACCAAACCGACGTACCAAATTTTGTTCAAATACCGTTATCAGGAGCAGAAATAATAGATTTTTAATTTGTGGTTTGTATGAGAGGTACCACACCCCTTTGTCCAATCCCGTTCATATTTGCAGCAGCACTTAAAAAATGCACACCAAACCGACGTACCAAATTTTGTTCAAATACCGTTATCAGGAGCAGAAATAATAGATTTTTAATTTGTGGTTTGTATGAGAGGTACCACGCCCCTTTGTCCAATCCCGCCCATTTTTGCAGCAGCACTTAAGAAATTTACACCAAACCGACATACTAAATTTTGTTCAAATACCGTTATCAGGAGCAGAAATAATAGATTTTTAATTTGTGGTTTGTATGAGAGGTACCACGCCCCTTTGTCCAATCCCAGCCATATGTGCAGCAGCACTTAAAAAATGCACACCAAACCGACGTACCAAATTTTGTTCAAATACCGTTATCAGGAGCAGAAATAATAGATTTTTAATTTGTGGTTTGTATGAGAGGTACCACGCCCCTTTGTCCAATCCCGCCCATATTTGCAGCAGCACTTAAGAAATTTACACCAAACCGACATACCAAATTTTGGTTAAATACCGTTATCAGGAGCAGAAATAATAGATTTTTAATTTGTGGTTTGTATGAGAGGTACCACGCCCCTTTGTCCAATCCCGCCCATAAGTATCCTATAGCCTATTCCTGGCTCTAAACTACCTCCCTGCCAATTTTCAGCTAAATCGGTTCAGCCGTTCTTGAGTTATAAGCGAAGTAACTAACACGACTTTCTTTTATATATATAGATATATATATATACATATATATATATATGTATATATGTATGCCTGAATGTTTTCATAAAAAGGGCATACCTGCAGTTTTAAAAGTAGAATTTTAATCGAAATCGTTAAGTATTTCCCTAACGAAAATCCGACTAAATACTACAGTGGCCACAAGTAATGCAAGAGTTCGCCTTTGACTCTCTCACACATATACATGTAAAAAAAGTGTTTTTAAAGGTAAAATGAGCAGAAGTCAACTAAAACGTTGCATAAACAAAGAAAAAGAACAATTAATTGAATATTTTATAACTATTGAAAAAGAAATTTGATAAATAAACAAATATCCAAAAAAAAATAAATTTCTGTAGTATTTTCATTTAGGAAATATCATTGTTGATCTAACTGGTACATTTTGACTAGAGAAATAGTTGGGAGTTGCTCACCAGTGATCTCATCGGTCTGATCGTGTCAAGTGATTACCGTCAATGTCATCCGTATGTTCAAATCGTCAGTCGAGTGCATTGCTAGTTGTTAGGCTGGTAGTTAGAGGAAATGACTGGTAGCTCGCGAAATAGCTAGACATTCGCTAGCTACGCCGACTGCAGGGTATTTAAAATACTTGCAAACAATAATATTTATACACACAGAAGCAGCATTACATATATATGTAAGTATTTGTGTTGAAAATGTTAATGTTTGTTGAATTTTAAAGTTCTAACTAAGCTTGATGTTGATCTGATACATATATTTGAGCTATC
Source organism: Lypha dubia (assembly GCA_947311025.1). NCBI lineage: Eukaryota > Metazoa > Arthropoda > Insecta > Diptera > Tachinidae > Lypha > Lypha dubia. Next base: position 76,457,335 of record OX371260.1, read on the forward strand.
CATGAATAAATAATAAAAGCTGTCGATGGATGTTGAAAAAATGTAAATTATCTTTATTTTATGTATGTACCTACATATGTACATACGTACTAGTAATGTTACGAATATGTACTCGTATTCGATTTTTCGACTATTCGCTTAGTCTGTGTTCAGACGATGCAAGTCTTATTTTTAAGCTTATTAGCTTTTAGGAGAGAGAGACAGGGGGAAAAGAAACGAGTACACCCTCTCCTGTACTCATGAAATTCGTTTTGTTGTCTTATTTGTAGTGTTAAGTAGGTATACGTACATACTAAACTGCTGCATCAAAACATTCATTTATGCGTCTCCGCATATGTTTTATTTCATTGAACTCTATTACGTAGTACTTTTTGCAATGACTAATAAAAGAATGAGTATTCTAACAACAAAACCAAGCACAATACTCCACTTGATATAAAGCAAACCAACACAATACTCTACCTGCTATTTCGCAATGAATTGTCAACTCTGTTTGCTTTCTGCAAATGTTTTGAAAAACACCAAGTACTTCAAAACATTTTGTTTTTGTCATTGCATCGTCACCGCATTGTTATTGTTTAAACGGCAACCATAATAACATTAAAAATTCACACATGAACATACATACACATATACATATATATACACATGTACATACATAGAGTTTTTTTCATCTGAAATAGCAATGAATACTCATTTCAGTGTACTCTGAAAGGTAGTACTTTTGTTTTGCTTATAAAATGTTTTGGATGGCTTGGTGTTTTGTTTTGAAATGAATGATGGTAGAAGCAAAGACTATAAATATATAAAGATATTGCACGCATAGCTGCCAGATTTTTTTAGGTAATATCGTCATATTTTTGGACAAAAATCGTCATTATCGTCAATTTAGCTTATTCAAATCGTCAAAAAAACGTCAAATGAAAAAAACCGCTTTTTTTCCAACAAACATATTTTATTAGAGGCAAAACATTACAAAACTCTTAAATAAAGAAATCTGATTAATAAAACAGCATTGTTTTGAATACAGAGATCAGATACTTCAATTAGAATTCACGATAAAATCACATGTCAATAGATTCCATGTTTTTCAATACTTTGAAAACATGCATGGAAAAAGTATTGTATGGAAAAATATACAAAAATCCAAATCCTTTAGTTATTTTTACTTCAATTTAGTAAAATATGATTTTAAATTTCAGTTTTGGAAATACATTTTCTAAAAATGTATAAAAACTAAAATATAATTTATACAATAAAAATATAATTGTTAAAGAAAATAGACTTGTATACATATACCTACATACATAGATGTATACATACATACATATATATTGCAGTTAAACATATCGATTAATTCAGGTACAAATGTTTAATCATTGCAGCTTTAAATAATCTTTTGTAAATTATATTGCTTCCAAATAAGACTTTTTCAATGAATTTCTTACTTTAGTCTTATATATGTTTACCTGACTAAATATTATATCCACATTTGCTGGGGATAATGGTAAAACTAGGTTTTTTGTAACAAATTTAGTCAAAACCGGAAACAAAAGACTATAATCCCTCGTTTGCATCTCTGATATTTTTTTCCAAAAATCCAATAGTTATATGTTTTTATCACTGTAATAATTATAATTGTCTGAACTCAGTTTCTAGCTCTTGGCTTTCACTTTCTTCAACAAAATAGGAAAAATTCTGTTATAATTTCAGAAAACCAACTTTTTTCTACATTAATAATATTAAATGGGTTAATTTGGCCAAGAGCTTTATATATTTATTTTCAAAATCAAATCTGGATAATATCTGATCACAAAGCTCTATATAAAAATTATCACAATTATTATTTTTCTTTTGCACTTATTTGTGCTTTTTCAATTTTATCTCTGGCAAATATTCCTAAATAAATTTCTTCAAAATTTAAAAAATTGTTTTTGTTTTTATAATCAACTAGCTGAGCGTCCGGCTTCGCACGGAAGCTATTTACTTTTATAAATTTCCATTTACCTAATCAAAGGACATCACGACTTTCACAAAACGAACAATCCCTAAAAATTTAATCGAATTCGGTTTACCGTTCGTGAGTTATAAAGTCACAAAACATTTGCAACAATTTTTTATATATATAGATTAAATAAAAGTTTACAGTTTTAAGCAAACTAGTTTTTAAAAAGTTGCTCATTAAAATTTTCAGCAGTTCAGTTGCTTTTATAGTAAAAATAAATGTTGCAAATTTGAATTATTTAAAATCGTCAAAATTAGGGTATAAATCGTCCCATCGTCACTATGTCATTTTTAGGACCCAAAATCGTCAAAATGACGATAAATCGTCAAATCTGGCAGCTATGATTGCACGTAGAACATTGTACGGGAAATGTTTAATTTGCTGGTGGTTTTAGTAGTAAAACCACTTTTTTCAAGAGAGTCATTTATTTTCTCAGAGAATTTATTATTCTCATGTCTCTACTATTCATTTAGATATGTATACATGTGTTCATACGTTTGTGTCTTTGCATTCACAAGTATGTGTGCATGTGTGTACATTTAATAAACAAACGAAAGATTCCATATAAACAAACAAAAAAACTTTTCGAGCCTTTGCTGCAATAGAGTCATAATTCAAAAAATCTTGTTTGGCAGGAAACGAATTTAAAGTCTAGAATTTACCTATAAATCAATGGTAAAATATTCTTTTCCCAAGAGAATAATAAAATACAAATATCTTTCATATTTGTATGAAAATTTTGCACAATATAAAAATTGATATCGCGATTAGTTATATACATATTAGCTCAAAAATGACATATTTTGAATTATGACGCTTTTGAAGCAAAGGCTCGTTTTGTGTTCGCACAATATATGTATGTGGACATAAGATACGTAAAGCTAATGTCGCTGATTCTTATTTGAATGGCAAATATATGTATCTTATTGTTGTACTATTGCAAGAACATCGATTCGCACCGAATTTAATATTATTTAAAATTGGAAATTTATATAACTATGTATGTATATGTACATACATATATAAAATTAAAGTGTCACGACGTTTGTTCTCGCTAATCTCCGAAACTACTGGACCGATTTAAATGAAATTTCGCGCAGATATGTTAACAGTGTATAACTTGAAATATAGGCTATATTTGTATTATTTTGAATTTGAAATAGAAAAAATTGCTTTTTGAATAACCTGGTCATTTATAAACAGATTTTCAAAATTATTGTTTAGTTTGAAAGGTGTTGCCTGCAGTTGGGTCTCATAAATTTATTTTTGGAAATCTGTTAATAACTCTGCTAGCTCAACGGATATCTTGTGCTCGCTGCCGTATGGATATAATAAAACCCGCGCAAATTTTGTCATATCCATCAGAAATGTTTGTACATGCAAAAAATTATGATAAAAATTCAGATTTTGGAAGTTTATGTGCTCCATCAGACTTATTTTTTGCAGTATGTAAGATTCATATAAAAGTTTTCGAAAAAATTTTTTATGAATCCAAAGAAATAAAAAACATAAAAAAAACTATTGTTGAGCAATGTGTAAATTGCACCAAAAATACAATATAGGTATTCCTTTTGGTTTCAAGAAAACAACGTATGCTATAACCACAGAATGGAGATGCTAAATTTATTAATTCTTACACTTTTACGAAAGCATTCCTCGTGGAAAACATACAAATACAAATTAACGAGCGCAGAAACACTTAAAATTTTGAAACAATAAAACATATGCGCAATCCAGAAAATTAGTAAATATGTACCAATCACCAAAAATAATTACATTTCTTGTGCTAGTTATCACTTATTAAAAAGATTTTAATAAATTTTATAATAGTTTTGTAAACAAAATAATAAATTTTATGGTTTTCGAACTCAGGTAAGCGCACGTTTTATTTGATTTATGCATATACATACTTATGTACATACATAGATATTCTAACTACATATACAATTGAAAATTCTAAAATAAAATATTTAATAAAACAAATGTGTATACATAGTTCGGTGCGAATCAACATAAATGCAATAGTGCAATAACAAAAAACGCAATTTTACCCTACAGCCATAGGAATCGGTCGCATTTTGTGCACTGTTTGTTTGCACATGATTTATATGAAAACAAGAAACTGCTTTTAGTTGTTAATATTGTTATTGAATGTGCTTTGCACAAGAAATATGACACACACACAAACACATTTCTCAATGAGCATCATTTATATGTGTAAACAACAAAAAAAAACCATAATTTCTCTGGAAAATAATTTCTAGTAGAGTTAAAAGAAACAAAAATGTTTCAAAAACAACAACAAAATAAACTTGACAAAATTATTACTACATACATACTTATGTACGTACATATGTATGTATGCCTAAAATTTTTGTGGTCTTTTCTCTTGCTACTTCCCCCCACAGCATCAACAAACGCAAACAATTTTTGTTTTTATTCAATGTTCTACGTGCAATATCTTTATATATTTATAGTCTTTGGTAGAAGTATTTGTTTGTTTTGTTGGTAGCAGATGTAATATTTTACGCATTTACTATTTAAGTGAATGTCTTGATATGCCATTTAAGACATTCATTGCAGTAGTTTAGTACATACATACATTCATACAAAATAAGCAATAAGATGAGTGCTGTGTGAACGCCAATGAAAGTTCAAAGAAGAAATCGTGATAAGTTTTGCAATAAGACTTGGATAGTGTGAACACAGACTTATTTTAATATATTTTTATTCGTATTCGACAAGTACATAAGTATTTTGTTACCAGAAATTAAACATTTTTCCTTTTAAGGGATGTTTGTTTCATATAAATTAGATTATTTCTAAACAAAATATGTTTCAATCAGCAGGTTTTCTTTTAAGCAAATGCAAGCAAGTGCTTTGAGATTGATCAAAAATAATAAATAACAATTTTTATTTTCAATTAAGCGATTTTTACATACATATAAACAGTGCGTTCTTATCCGAATTCGACTTTATACACATATATTTACCGTGTAGTACCTACACCTGTATCATACCAAAGACTATAAACAAAGACTATAAATATATAAAGATATTGCACGTAGAACATTGTACGGCAAATGCTTAATTTGCTGGTGGTTTTATTACTAAAACCACTTTTTTCAAGAGAGTCATTTATTTTCTCAGAGAATTTATTATTCTCATGGCTCTACTATTCATTTAGATGTGTATACATGTGTTCATACGTTTGTGTCTTTGCATACACAAGTATGTGTGCATGTGTGTACATTTAATAAACAAACGAAAGATTCCATATAAAGTTTATATTTTATATTATATATCTATATATATAAAAAAATGTAGAGCATTGTGTTTGGCATTGATGTTCTCTGTAATGCCTGAACCGATTTCAATTCTGTAAACTTCTCATGAAAGGTGACGTCAATACCAAGGTTTTTATGTATATACGGTTTTTGTGTGTGGATTGGTTTATGAGTTATAGTCGCTTCAGTAAGCCCACTTTTTCCAATAGTATATATAATTCTACTGTACGTGCGTTGTAACTGAACTCCTCCTAAACGGCTGGACCGATTTGCATAAATTTTTTTGTATGCGTTTGGGTGGCGCCCCGGGTGGTTTAGATTTACAATTCGGTCCAATTGGACAAAGGGGCGTGGTACCTCCCATACAAACCACATATTAAAAATCTATTATTTCTGCTCCTGATAACGGTATTTGAACAAAATTTGGTATGTCGGTTTGGTGTGCATTTCTTAAGTGCTGCTGCAAATATGGGCGGGATTGGACAAAGGGGCGTGGTACCTCTCATACAAACCACAAATTAAAAATCTATTATTTCTGCTCCTGATAACGGTATTTGAACAAAATTTGGTACGTCGGTTTGGTGTGCATTTCTTAAGTGCTGCTGCAAATATAGGCGAGATTGGACAAAGGGGCGTGGTACCTCTCATACAAACCACAAATTAAAAATATATTATTTCTGCTCCTGATAACGGTATTTGAACAAAATTTGGTACGTCGGTTTGGTGTGCATTTTTTAAGTGCTGCTGCAAATATGGGCGGGATTGGACAAAGGGGCGTGGTACCTCTCATACAAACCACAAATTAAAAATCTATTATTTCTGCTCCTGATAACGGTATTTGAACAAAATTTGGTACGTCAGTTTGGTGTGCATTTTTTAAGTGCTGCTGCAAATATGGGTGGGATTGGACAAAGGGGCGTGGTACCTCTCATACAAACCACAAATTAAAAATCTATTATTTCTGCTCCTGATAACGGTATTTGAACAAAATTTGGTACGTCGGTTTGGTGTGCATTTTTTAAGTGCTGCTGCAAATATGGGTGGGATTGGACAAAGGGGCGTGGTACCTCTCATACAAACCACAAATTAAAAATCTATTATTTTTGCTCCTGATAACGGTATTTGAACAAAATTTGGTACGTCGGTTTGGTGTGCATTTTTTTAGTGCTGCTGCAGATATGGGCGGGATTGGACAAAGAGGCTTGGCACCACCCATATAACCCAAAAATTTAAAACGCCATATTTTGGGCATTTTTCGACCTACGTCGATGATATTTGGTACATATGGTATTGGCATAATTTGGAATACGTACCGGGAGAAAAGTGGATGGGACCACGCTCCTTTTTATTAAAATTAAAAATCGTAATATAGTCTTAACTACTGGACCGATCGTCACAATAGGATATATAAATACTTTTAATTTTATTTTATAACGAGGGGGGTAGCGAAGTACACCGGGATCAGCTAGTTATATTATAAACAAACAAAAAAACTTTTGGAGCCTTTGCTGCAATAGAGTCATAATTCAAAAAATCTTGTTTGGCAGGAAACGAATTTAAAGTCTAGAATTTACCTATAAATCAATGGTAAAATATTCTTCTCCCAAGAGAATAATAAAATACAAATATCTTTCATATTTGTATGAAAATTTTGCACAATATAAAAATTGATATCGCGATTAGTTACTTATATACATATTAGCTCAAAAATCACATATTTTGAATTATGACGCTTTTGAAGCAAAGGCTCGTTTTGTGTTCGCACAATATACATATGTGGACATAAGATACGTAAAGCTAATGTCGCTGATTCTTATTTGAATGGCAAATATATGTATTTTATTGTTGTACTATTGCAAGAACATCGATTCGCACCGAATTTAATATTATTTAAAATTGGAAATTTATATAACTACATACATATGTATATCTACATACATATATAAAAATAAAGTGTCACGACGTTTGTTCTCGCTAATCTCCGAAACTACTGGACCGATTTAAATCGCGCAGATATGTTAACAGTGTATAACTTGAAATATAGGCTATAGGTATATGTATTATTTTGAATTTGAAATAGAAAAAATTGCTTTTTGAATAACCTGGTCATTTATAAACAGATTTTCAAAATTATTGTTTAGTTTGAAAGGTGTTGCCTGCAGTTGGGTCTCATAAATTTATTTTTGGAAATCTGTTAATTACTCTGCTAGCTCAACGGATATCTTGTGCTCGCTGCCGTATGGATATAATAAAACCCGCGCAAATTTTGTCATATCCATCAGAAATGTTTGTACATGCAAAAAATTATGATAAAAATTCAGATTTTGGAAGTTTGTGTGCTCCATCAGACTTATTTTTTGCAGTATGTAAGATTCATATAAAAGTTATCGAAAAAATTTTTTATGAATCCAAAGAAATAAAAAACATAAAAAAAAACTATTGTTGAGCAATGTGTAAATTGCACCAAAAATACAATATATTCCTTTTAGTTTCAAGAAAACAACGTATGCTATAAGCACAGAATGGAGATGCTAAATTTATTAATTCTTACACTTTTACGAAAGCATTCCTCGTGGGAAACATACAAATACAAATTAACGAGCGCAGAAAAACTTAAAATTTTGAAACAATAAAACATATGCTCAATCCAGAAAATTATTAAATATGTATGTACCAATCACCAAAAATAATTACATTTCTTGTGCTAGTTATCACTTATTAAAAAGATTTTAATAAATGTTTTATGTTTTATTTATTTGTTGCGGGTTAGCAATATCTAGATATATATTTCGTTGGTAGCTATACCAATTCATCAGTAGATGTTTTACCCTTTATGTTTAAAAAAATTTCAAAGCTCATCTATTTATACAAAAACTCACAAATATATTTTTGTGAATTACAAAGCATAAAAATAGCCTTTAAAAAATTTCTCAAACACACACAACAATAATTTTCCATTATGAATGTGTTTACTTTTCTACACCTATACAATTAGACAACCGCTGGTTGCCATTAAAAGTATTTTATAAGGCAAAAATGAAAAGCAAATCTCCCCGTTACAAAATTTTTACATTTATTTGAGCATGTACTCAAGTATTTATGTTTTATGTTTTATTTATTTGTTGCGGGTTAGCAATATCTAGATATATATTTCGTTGGTAGCTATACCAATTCATCAGTAGATGTTTTACCCTTTATGTTTAAAAAAATTTCAAAGCTCATCTATTTATACAAAAACTCACAAATATATTTTTGTGAATTACAAAGCATAAAAATAGCCTTTAAAAAATTTCTCAAACACACACAACAATAATTTTCCATTATGAATGTGTTTACTTTTCTAAATATATAAATAAATAAATAAAACATAAATACTTGAGTACACGCTCAAATAAATGTAAAGATTTTAATAAATTTTATAATAGTTTTGTAAACAAAATAATAAATTTTATGGTTTTCGAACTCAGGTAAGCGCACGTTTTATTTGATTTATGCATATACATATGCACATACATACATAGATATTCTAACTACATATACAATTGAAAATTCTAAAATAAAATATTTAATAAAACAAATGTGTATACATAGTTCGGTGCGAATCAACATAAATGCAATAGTACAATAACAAAAAACGTAATTTTACCCTACAGCCATAGAAATCGGTCGCATTGTCTTTGCACTGTTTATTTGCACATGATTTATATGAAAACAAGAAACTGCTTTTAGTTGTTAATATTGTTATTAAATGTGCTTTGCACAAGAAATATGACACACACACAAACACATTTCTCAATGAGCATCATTTATATGTATGTGTAAACAACAAAAAAAAAACATAATTTCTTTGGAAAATAATTTCTAGTAGAGTTAAAAGAAACAAATATGTTTCAAAAACAACAACAAAATAAACTTGACAAAATTTTATTATTCTCTTGGGAGAAGAATATTTTACCATTGATTTATAGGTAAATTCTAGACTTTAAATTCGTTTCCTGCCAAACAAGATTTTTTGAATTATGACTCTATTGCAGCAAAGGCTCCAAAAGTTTTTTTGTTTGTTTATAATATAATATAAAATATAAACTTTATATGGAATCTTTCGTTTGTTTATTAAATGTACACACATGCACACATACTTGTGTATGCAAAGACACAAACGTATGAACACATGTATACATATCTAAATGAATAGTAGAGACATGAGAATAATAAATTCTCTGAGAAAATAAATGACTCTCTTGAAAAAAGTGGTTTTAGTAATAAAACCACCAGCAAATTAAGCATTTGCCGTACAATGTTCTACGTGCAATATCTTTATATATTTATAGTCTTTGGTTCTACCCACTAACCATTGTCACAGGGTAACAAGAGATGACACGAGACGGAAGATTTTGCATACTTGTTTGTATACACTAAAGGTGAGCACAAGTCGCGTAAAAGTGTACAGTATTGCATTTTTTTCAACTGCGAATATTGATTGTAGTTGTTATTATAATTGAGTGTAAAGCAAATATAGAGAACAATGAAACACCAACACACAAAACTGTTGTACAACATTTGAATAGACAGTTGTTGGACGTGTACAATAAAACTACTGTACACTTCAAAGTACACATTATTTCACAAGCATTTTATAGAAATAGAAAAACAATTTAATTTTTTGTAACGAAATTTTATTTCCATTGTTTTATCTACCATTTCTGCTTGTAAAAATTAACTGCAGTTTTCCCCTTTTATTACAAATTTTGCCTTCAACATAAAATCAAAAAGATTTTTGCTTTCACATTTTAAATTTTGTATTTATACACTATTGTTCAAAAGGGCAATAGGTACATACATACATATGTATGTATATTAATTTAAAAAAATAACAATTTATAATTATAATTAAACTCCTTACATCTATATTCATGACATTATTTTAATTCTATGTTTAGTAAATTGTTAAATTAATTATAAATGATAAAGCTTAGAACAGCATCACACACGAAATAAAATACAAAAGGCACGCTCAAAGTACGTGTCGTTCTTTGATTTTCTTCACACATGCACATATTGTCACACTATAATATTTCTGTTGACAATATTGTCAATGGCATTGCAATAGTGAAATTTGCTTTCCACACTACTATAAATAATGCCGTTGCTTGGCAGATACATAAATGTTGTTGTATACTTTTGATTAAAGGGAATAACAATTTTAGTGTTCTCATAAAATCAAGAGCAATAAAACAAAGAGAACAATTCAATACTGTACATCTTGTGTCTTAAGCAAGCATATGTTTTGTGCTCACGTTTAGTATACACTCATACAATCGCGGGTTTTGGTTTTTTTCTTTGTGCTGTCTTTCTATCCAAATTAAAATTATAAATCGCAAAACTAATTAAATATCCATATATTTCTCTAATTCACATTAAAAATATTATTAATTAATTAATTTAAGTTGGTTTTCACTGATCGTTTGTATTTTATCACTATAATATCTGCAAAATATCAGAATTTATCAAGTATGTATGTATGTATGTATGTGTGTAAGTAATAAACCACCACCATTTGGCAAATTTACAGCATATATGTACGTATGTATATAAATTTAATATACAGAATATATAAGCACACACTAAATTGTTTTATCACTTTATTTTCGAATTATATCCCGTAAATACTTAATATTATTACATTTTATTAAATTTAAGCGTGCTTTCATGTAGCATTTTCCACTAAAAATATGCTGTCCATTACATCTCTTTTAAAGAGAACATGTTCTCTTTTTGTGTTCGTATCTTTTTGTTCACTCTCTTTTTTTGGTGCGGTAGTTTTTTGTCCAATCAGAATGTCAGAATCAGATATCGATCTCAATTAATTTTTATATATTAATTTATTTTGTTTATGTTTTTTTTAAGAAAATGTGATTTTTGAATTTATTTTGTTTATTTTTTTAAGAAAATGTGATTCTTTTTGTTTTTTATTGTTTTATTATATATTTATTTCGTTGTTTCTATCATTAATAATAATTAATTAATTAATTATAACATCAATAAAATTATTAATTATTTAATAAATAATTTTTTTATTGTAAACTCTTTTTTAGTTAAAATGTTCTCTTTTTTAGAACGAAAGTTCTCTTTTGAAAATAAGTCATATGGGAACCCTAACTAAAAACTGAACTTTTTTTTTGCTTTTCGTTTTTTTTATCTTCATAACAAACACACTAATGTTGTCTCTTTTTCACGATGCCGAGTTATGATAAATAAAATATGATCGAAGTCCAATTTTTTTTTTTGTCATCTCTGGGTACCCTGTGCCATTGTGCTACAGAGGCTTGTTAGTGTTGGTTGTATATTAACTTAGTTATAACTTTACGTATTTTTTCGTACAAACCCCTTTTTGTCACAAATCTAAGCGTGTGTGTAAAAATACTAGGCATTTGCTTTTGAAAGATGAACACATTCAAATCGTTATTTGCTTTTAACATACCAAGCAGTGCTGCCACGACCAAAAAAATATTACAACCAAATTTTTTGAAAAAGTTACCAAATGTGAAAAAATAACCAAATTTAAAATGCTTTTTTATTAAAAAAAATTAAAATTTATTTAAAGTTGCATTACATACAGTTTATTTGCATTTTATACATAGTTAAATAATAATTGCAAAACAAGAAAACAAAAAAAAAAAAAACAAAAATTCATACTAATAGTAAATGAAAAGGAGAAACTTAAATTGAAATCAGTTTTTGTTTATTTGAGCCCTTATTCGTAATAAAATTCTTATTAATAAGTGAAAAACATAACAAGAAACTTAAATTTAAACAAACTTTTTAAAGTGTTTATTTATTTAAAATAAACAATATTTGTACTTCAGAAAAAAATGTAATTGTTTTACAAAATTTTTCTTTTAAATCAAAAAATTAATGGATTTACAATTCACAGTATTGAGATTAGAAATTATATACGAATTTTCAATTCATATCTTTGGCAGACCATAAATAATGGGCAACATTTTGATTTTTGCACAACTGTTTCGATTGGATAATATTGTTAATAGTTTTAAAATCAAGACTATTACGAAATTTGGTTTGGTTTAAATTAAGTTGTGAAAACATTCTTTCGGCTGCAGTAGAACTATGTATGTGGCAATGATAATAAATTTTGTACGAAATAAAAAAGTTGTTCGAAAGTTTTTTCGTTCATCCCCTTTTTGTTTTGAAAGTTGTCAGGTCTAGTTAGATGTGAATCATTGAATATTTTTTGATAACATAGAGCAGATCATTTAGTAGTACGGAGAGGTGTTGACAGTGTTGGGACCCAATCGTACTATGAACAGGTAATTGAAAATTTTAAAAATTGTTTTCAAAGTTTAACAAGTTATATATATATACTTAAAAATTTTTCAAACGAAAAAAAGTAACCAAAATGAAAAAATATTCGCATCTCACATTGAAAAATAATATTACCAATTTTGGTTAGAAATAACAAAAAACGGCAGCAACCAAGCACTATTCTACACACATAAAATATTTCAATTTTTTTTCACCAAAGCACATTATAAAGATAAATATGTATGTATGCACACACATCGTTTTTAGAACACTATACGTACCAGACAAGTAAACTCTGTGGAATAAAATGTCGCACACTGATGATTACAAATATACTCTGATGTATTTATGTATACTAGTGTTCGCCCAGTGGTTGAAATTCAACCATTATTGCAATAATACAAAACCGCTCAGATAAAATGTCATATTTTTATTCATTTCTAATAAAATGTATTACCGTACTTACTCCGTTCTTTAATAGTTGTATCTATTAATGTGAGCTTTCCAAATAAATAATAGAACCGGTTTAGATGTTCATTTAAAAAACATAAATTTATTGCCTATATTAACAGTATAAAAATTTTTTGATTAATTAAAGAAAAACTAAAAGTAAAAAAAATTCATTTTATTCAAAATATTTAAAGTAGTTGCACGACTGGCATCTTTATCTACGGAAAATTTCTTTATATACAATATTCTTCGTAAAAACTCTTTTGTCAATGAGTATGTTTCCTTGACCATTTTCATTTGATATATAAAATTTTAGCCCGTCGAATGAACGAACTCTACTCGCAGCTACATATAATTGTCCATGAGCAAATACGGGTCGTCTCAAAAGGACACCTATCTTTTCAAATGTTTGCCCCTGTGACTTGTTAATGGTCATAGCAAATGCGGGTATAATTTGAAATTGTGTCCGCTGAAATTTAAAAGGAAGAATTGTTCCAGAAAATGTTAAATTTATTCGTGGAATCAAAATTCTTTTATTACGAACTACTCCTGTTAATACTTCGCAATCTATGGTGTTGCGGTGCAAGCATTTTACTCTCATTCGAGTTCCATTTACTATGGCTTGTGCCGTGTTCAAATTACGAATCAGCATAACAATGGAATTTATTTTCAATTTCAATTTATGCGGTGGCATTCCGCTTACGTTCAATGAATTTAAAAATTCAGAAGGATATTCATTTACATCATTGACATCATTAGAAACTTTATCAAAACTGTAATAAACCTTCTCCTCCCCTGAAAGACGATTAAGTATATCATTATTTATTGAAGCACAGTCTTCATTGGTAGGAGCTAAAATTACGGAATTAAGAATTTGTTCCGATAGTATATTCTCACGAATATTACCATAGATATCAGTAATTAAATTATCAAAACTACCAATTATTTGTTGTGGCAATTCAATAATGTCATCACCTAGCTCTGGATAATTTCTTAATTCACCATTTCCAAGTTTATTTAGAAATTCGACAAATTCTACTTCTTCTGGTCTAGCTCTCATATTTTGTGTTAAGGTAACTTTGTGAAAAGAATTAAATTCGTTCCAACTAATGATGCAATTTTCAATTAAAGTAGATCGGATCCCGTGTGGAACAACAGGTAAAATTTGCCTTAAATCGCCACTTAGTAGAATAGTTTTACCACCAAATGGTGTATTTTTTTTAGTTGAGTCAGTTGTTAGATCCCGTAAAAATGTATCGATTACTTTGAATACATTTATTGGACACATTGATATTTCATCTATGATTATCAAATGTACTGAATTTATATAACGACCGTAAGAACTGTAATATTAGCAGTGGAAGTATCTAGTATTGGAATAGGCAATTTAAAAGCACTGTGCAATGTTCTACCACCAATTAAAAGTGTTGAGGCAATACCACTGAAGGCAGTTACAATGCAACCAAGATTCAATGCATGCATTCTATGTATAATTGCTGTTTGAATAAATGTTTTACCGCAGCCCGCATGAGCAGTTAAACAAAAAACATTAGAACCTGTATCGTGAAATTGCACTTCGCGTATAACACTATCAATTATATTTTTTTGATCTATATTTGCTCTTGCATATAGCTGTTGAAAAAATTCTTGCTCTTCTAATGGATCAAACGTATCTTTGGGACGACTAGCTGGTAAATGAGTTGGAATTGGTAGGCCTAATGATGCGCAACTTAAATTGTGAACATTTAAAATGCCTTCAATTTCTAAGAGCGTACGATTATATGCAACACTCAAATTAAAATTTCTTGCAAAATCTTCACTTAAATATGTTTTAAACTCATTCCATAGTGCCAATGCATTAGTTGGTAAAAAAAGTTCACATATTGTCGCAAATAATTCTCTCAATTGTTTTGGTAACTGAAACTCTTTAGCTTCATCCATACACTCTTTCCATTCGTTATCATCAGAAGCAATACCACGCGCATGACACGCTTCGACAAATGTGTTATATAGAACATTGTTATATGTTTTTAGATCCTCAAAAGACTTCGGACCATGAATATGCAATAATAGAATTCTTAAATGAAAAAGTTCTATGTCTTTGGGTGAAACGACGTATGTATATACGTGATATTATTTTATTGCCACCACGCAATCTTTTTTTCCATTTTTTATCCTTATGACGCCAAACATAATGCACAGGAATTTCAGTATAAAGAAATTGATGAGCTTCGGTATCGACTCTATTTAATTCAAAGAATGCTAATAACTTAGTATTTGTCCTACTATTAATGGCCGTTTGTTCTTGACCTGGTCTAAATAACACTGAAATGAAATTCTGAAAATGCATTTCATACTCAAATATGCGCCATGCTGCTTCTGTGGATCCTACATAGCGTCCACTCACGTAATTTTTCACTTCATCAACTGAAACATTTTCATTTATTTCATTAGCGTCATTCATTTCAATGCTTGCACTATCATAGCCTTTATACACATATTTATATATGTACTTGACGCTTCTAACAGTTGTGCAAACTTCTACGTTAATATGGCAATCAAATTTTGCGAGGAGATATGGATTGTAGGGAACAACATATCTGTTATCGAGAGTTTTACCCCTAACATCGACTGTTCTGTTATTGTCTCGTCTCCTATAAACTGGGTAACCATTAACAGAATCTCTTGTTCTTTCACAAAAGCTTTTAGGAAAATCCTTTGAGCACTTCCCATCTCTCATGCAAACAGCACTTGTATTTAATGCCCCACATGGCTCATGCATCATGTGGCGTTGTACATATTCATACAACTTTGGATGCGTTTCATAATTAGGTATTTCACAGCACACAATATTATCGGTATCTTCGATGGTAACAATTTTGTCATTTTCTGATAAAGTAATTAAAACGTGTGCATGCGGTAAGCCTCGTTTTTGAAATTCTATCGTGTAAACCACTGCATCAACTTTTCCGAAAATTTCATTAGTTACTATGATTTTCATTAACTCTTTTAATTTAGCTTTGAGTACTCGTACAATCATATCTGGTCTAAAATTTGAAGCATCATTTCTATGAATGCTATTTATTATTTCTGGCCAATTAGGGTAACACGTTATTGTAACAAACAAACTTGGTTTCCCAAAATGCTGAACTATTGACATAGCATCCAAGTAATTTTGGTACATATTACGTGGAGAACCAATAAATGAAGATGGTAATACAATGCGACGTCCAATATTAGACACATCATCATTTCGATTTGTATTTAAATAATCGGTAAGATTGTTATATAATTCACATCTTAAATTTGCTTGATTTTGTTTAATGAAGTGCAAGCGTGAACCCTCACTTCGCACATAAATATCAACAATCCACTGCAAAAACAATTTTTGGCTATGGTGAAGGAAGCTGAATTCATCTCTAATAGCGAGTCCATAAGCAACATATTGCAACATTGTCACTCGATTTCTGGGAACGGTAGCATTAGACGTGCTTGCTATGTTGTGATTTATATTTGGATGCCATCCTGCATCGCCGTTCGGAAACAAAAGTGGATAAGCCAATGGATCTAAAGAACTATCTAAAACAGATATGCTGCGAACGGTTCCACTTATTTTATTAATAGCAACAATATTTCTTTCAAAAGTTGGTTCGCCGTCTGTGGTGCTAAAAATAACAGCCACATCTGTCTGAATTGCATCATTGTATCTTCGAATATCTAAATCCTTGTTAACTTTTATCAGCATGCACACTTCTTTATAAGCATTGACGTCTCTAGAGCAATATTCATGCATCGTCCTAAAAGAACGTACAAATGAATTAACGCGATCTAATTCAATTGCAATTTCCCTCATCAAGTGATTATCGCATCGTAAATTTGAGGCTTCGCGTAATCTGAAATTAACTGCGGTTTCGACATCGTAAAAGTACAGTTGCGCATAGCACGGAGTTCTTCCGCATTCGGGTGTCATTGCACCGGCTCGGTGGTAAAACACATCATGAATTTTAAAATGGTAAACACCCTGCATGCAGTATTGATCAATTTTAGCTTCAGAGCTGACCATTGCAAATGCTGAATTGTATGCTCGAACATTTAAAAAAAATTCTTAGATCTATGCTTTTCAGATAAATTATTTGAATTTAATGCATTAAATAAAGAATTGAATAAATTATTTTGGCTCAATGGCATTAGAGAAACTTTACCTTTATGGCAACATGAACTGAAAGAATCAGCATTATTTTGCGTAATTTCTGATGCGAAATGCTTAGCGTAACAATCATTACACGTAAGATTCATTGCTCCACAATCAAAGCTAAAAAAAATTTCTCGGAACAATTATCAAAGCACATTTGAAATTATCCGTCAAAATGTCCAAGTTATTATGTATCTGTATTCTCCAAAACGTGATCACTATTAGTAGGCATATTATTGTCATCATTAATTACAACGTTATTGTTGTTTCTTCTTCGCAAAAGATAATAATTCCTGTTTTGTACTCTCTCGGCTCTACCTGTTAGTGAACTACGTCGAGGCATTTTGGAACAATTTCAATGTATATGGCTGAAAAAATATTTTTTGTTTAAATGAATGGGCAATGTAAGTCAATTTAACATAGAACACGCAGATCAAAACAGAACGAAAATAAAACGTACAGAGAATAGCTTACTACCGAACAGGTGAGAACAGTGGAGAAGAGAATGAAAATATTTAAAGTGTGATGAATTTTAAACACAATTTAAAAACTATATTCAATTATACGTATAGACTCCAGGGTAAACCACTCTCTTAAACCACTTTCTTAACTATAAATACAAATTTAAATCGTTTTTTTAACATGAAATATTTTTAAAATCTAAAATTTTCTTTATCGGCATAAATAAGAATAGATTTTAAGCAAACTATTTAATAAAAGATGTACAGTATTTGAACTTAATGTAATTAGATATTTGCTCAAAGTGCTTTTACTTCGTATTTTTATTCATTATTATTGCCCAAAACAAAAATATTCGGTTATTTTTTCATTGAAAGCTTTTTTCTTCGTTTGAAATCAATTTTAAAGTTTTAGACACCCAATTAAAACGTTTGTTACAAATAATGTTTCTATTCCCAAATCTATTTTTATTTTTTTTTTTTAATTTTTTTTAATATATGTAAGCATTCCATCACATTCCAACATTCCAGTATGTTCAGTAATTTAAAGCACAGAAAAATAATCAAAACAATGAACAAAAACAAAACGCACACAAAATAAACCAAAAATAAAAAACTTACTTTGTGCTGTAGGTGAATTTAGCTTTAATCAAAGTTTTTAATTAAAAAAATATATTATTTTTAAGCATCTAAAGAAAACTAATACAGTACCATAATGTATTTAACTTTAATAAAACTTACTCGTTATTGAAATATCCAAATTTAATTAGTTTCAGCAATAATCGTTTAAGTACATACAAAGATGGAAATAAGAATAGAATGAACAAATAAAATAAGTTTTTTCTCTCTGAGCGTTTACAGAATTGCCAAGCTAAATTTATTTTAGTTAATTTTGAGTTTTTTGTTGTAATTTTTTAACAAATTAAGAGAGAAAGAGAGATCATTGCTCTATGATTGGCTAATAATCTTAACTGTTTGTACCTATCTTAGACACAAAAATGTTGAAAAAAAAATACATTCTGCACTGCTCCTATTGACAATCAATCAAACAAAAAAAAATCAAGCGAATACGTTGAGTTTAAGGCAGTTAAAATGGTTCTTAACTTTTTTCACTTGTGTAGTGCCAGCCCTGCATTAATATAAATTTACCTTACTTATTAGTACAACCCTAGCTTTAACTACTATATAATACAACTAGGTAATAAGTATTATACATAAGATATATAATAAGAATATAAGAATAAAGCAAAGGAGTCATTGCTGAAACTTTAACCAAGACAGAAGTCTTTTATTTTATAAGAGTTAGCAGTGATTCGACATGGCGACCGTGACAGAGTGTTGGTGTTCGTATATTTGTGCAAAGTAATTTTTTTAATAAAAAGAAACAATACTGTAACAAATTCAACTTAAAACAAACAACATACAACATTTAAAATAAAAAAAAAAATTTCCAAATATCTACATAAATAAACACAAAAACTCTTCACATTTAATAAACTAAAATACACACATTTAAAAATGGAGAAGTGGAAAAAAAGGAAAATTAAACTTTCTTAGAAAAATTAAGAAAAATAAAAATCAACTTTATAAAAACAAAATAATCATGAACTAAAGAAAAAAAAACTACTAAATATAAAAGGTACAATCATACATACATTCTGCATATGTATAAGCGAAGTTGAGTGCAACTGCATCGTTAAGAAGTCACTGAAATTTACATACATATTTATTAAAAAAAAACATAAAAAAAAAGTGTTTTAAAAACTATTAATCGACTAATAAAAAAAAAACGTGCTAAAATTGAACCGAATTTTGCAAAGCAAAACCAAAGCTGAAAATACAAATCATTTTATTAAGAAAACAAACTATTTTTTGGTCGTAACTTATATTAGTGAGGTTGTGTTTTCTAAATGAAATTAATCGTGTGTCTTCCTTAATATTACATATATACTTATATAAAAAGGAAAAACAGCACAAGAACAAAAATGAAAGTAAAATGAGAAAAACCAGAAATTAGTAAGTACAGTCACGAAAAAATAAAATTTGAAAAACTAAAAACTCATAAGAGAAATACCAGTTAAAAATAACTGTAGAAAAAAAAAACACATACAAAGAACCTTAAAACACAGAAAAAATCTAAAAACAGGTACCTACAAATAAATTAAATAACACTTAGTAACAAGTAAACGAAAATGAAAAGAAACTAAATGGAATTGAAACAAAATTAAAATAATACAACAAAAAGAAATAAATATTGTAATTTAATTAACAACAACAAAATATTGGAAAAATGAATAACAAAATTAAAACGAAATTAAAAGCAACGAAAACCACAAAACTACAAAAAAAAACAGTGTTATAAAATAAACATCAAGTAATTTACATAAAAAAAAAAAATACATATGTATGTATAATCCAAGACAAAGCATTAAAGGTTTAAATAATTTAACTAACCATGAAAACTATAGGCATCATTGCAACTTTCATTGTTTATATAAAAATAAGTGTACTACGATATTTTAGTCTTTACTAATAATAAGACATACACACGTACATTACATATCGATTACAAACATAAATAAAACAATACCAACAACAATCATCACCAACAACCAGAAACATTTTACAAGTGTAAAAATATCCACTAAAAGTGTTAGTGCAGTTGTTTCATAGTATTAATGTGTACATACTTACATACATATGTATATCTATACGACAACATCAAAAATAAATAAATACGAAGCAATATAAAATGACAATGAAACGTAACAAAATGAAATAGAAAATAAAACGAAGAAAAAAAAAAGAGAAACAAACTGAAATTTAAAATTATATACATTAAGAAAAAAAAACAAGACAACTAAATGAAAACGAAACAATATGAAAGAAATAAAATAATAAAGAAGAACCCACATAATAAACAATATTTTAAAGACTTGAAAAAAAAATTTAAATTTAAGAACATCACAGAAAGAAGAACACTAAATGAAACGATAAAACTATATGTGAAACATGAAATCAACCATCAACATACAATATATGTATACAAATAACCAAATGTTATAACAGAACACAATAAAAAGAATAATAAATATTGTAAGATAATTAAACAAAAACAAAATATTGGAAAAACAAAATATTGAAAATAAAGTATAAATATTATACGTATATGTACATACATATGTACCTATCTACATAAACAAACTTAAACAAAGCAAGAACATAACATAAAAAAAAGCCATAACAAACAACGAAAGTACGAAGAAAAAAAACTCAACAGAAAATTTATGCGCACAACATAACCAAAAACAACAGACACAACAACAATAACAACATTAGAATTCAACGAAGAAACGGAAAACAGAGAAGACAACGACAACAAAAGTCTACAACGCAGTGGTCTTCCGCACACGAGTCTAATTATTAAGCCGCACAATTTTTGTTCTTTTATTCACACACGAGTCTAATTATGCTGGCATAAAATGTATACATGTACTCAGCTTTGTATGTGTTAGTGTTTTTTGTATTCATTTGAAGTTTGCCTTTCGTTGCATACACATTATTATTATTATACACATTACGGAACATACATAGTAGGTAGAAATATTATGACGAGAATAAGTGATGATGAATTGGCAATTATATTTTAGGAGGAATTACAAGTATAAGAAGCGAATTTACTGAATATTTTTGGAATGAGGGAAAATTTTAAACATCAATATAAAAAATTTTTAGATTGCTTCACAACTTCTAGGTATACTAATAAAAAACTTTAGCCAACATTTTTCAAAGTTTTTAATTTAATTGTGTGTGTAACTTATTAATTCTCTTAGAACTTTTGTAGTTTTTTAAGTACATTCTGAGAATTTTTATAATTAATCTTAAAAAATTCTATGTTTTTTAAAAGATTTATTGACAAATTTAATCAATTAATAATTAATAAACATAAACCGCTTATTTACAAAAAATATTTTCTGCTTATAAAAAAATAAAAACATAAAATACCAAAATATAAAATTTTACATATATTTGAGAATGTACTCAAGAAAAAAATTTAAAAACATATAAAATTCCTATAAAAAAAAATTAAAAATGAATTGATAATGTTTCATACTGTTTTATTAAAACATACATAAATGCATAAATTTTGTTTGCGCGACCAACCCCCTTTTTCATTGTAATTCATGTTCACTCGACAATTGCTAAAAAACGAATAAATACGGTCTGTAAAAAAAACACAGAACCTGTGTATTCGTAAGTGTGTATGTATTAGTTTTGTGCTGCTTGTGCGGGTATGAGGCTGGTTGAAAAACTGTTCCAACGAAAACCCGCTCTCTTCACCCCTCTCGCCTAAAAACTCTCATGCTATGCCAGCATAATTAGACTCGTGTGCGGAAGACCAGTGACAACAGACAAGCAACAAGAGAGATGACAACAAGAGGCTTAACCAACAACGAAAAACGAGTATCATATATATATAAAAAAAAAATCATACTTATACAATATATTTATGCATATACATATGTATATATTCATTTTTAATAAATTATATATATACATGCATACACTTATACAAATACACAAACACCATCCAACACAATCAAATACATACATAGTCAAACACAAAACACACAAAAATATACACATAACTAACACAAAGAAAATTTCTATATAAAAAAGTAAAGTAAAACCCTAAAATTTTATTTATTTACTATATGTATTTACTACTATATAAATGAATAAATAAATAAATAAAAAAAAATATTTTTTTTGAAATGAAAAAACCTCTTGCATTGTTTTATGTTGGAAACTGTGTATATTTATACAAACTAGATGTACACAAGTGTGTGCTATGAAAAATAACGAGCAAAATTTAAGGGTTGTTTTACCATAGTAAACATAGTACATAAGTATGTATGTATAAAAATTATTTGTCAAAAGAAAAAACAAACAAGAAACAAAAAAAAAATAAACAAAAAAAAACATTACAATAAAAACATACATACATATGTACATAAAATCAAATAAACATACATATGTACATGTATGTCAGTTCAATCAAATTGTTTTTCTTTTTTTTACAATTTTATTATTGCAATAATGTTCGGTTTTGGCTATGGAAAGGAAAAAGGTAGTAAATAAGACATCCCAGCGAACATAATAACATCATCATTCTTTGTACATTAATAACAATTTAAATTTGAAAATTTATGATAAATTCTCGCATGATTGCAGTAAGAAAATAGCAAAATTTAAGACAGTAATCCATAGATATAATGACAATATTATAAAATTTAGCATATATGCATATTAAAGATTTAAAAAACTGTTGTATGTGGACTTCGAATTTGTTAACGAAACACCAAGCTTAGGCTTTCTGCTTTCGAGGTTAGAAAACCAACAAACTCGGAATTTACCATGCAGAGTTATATATATATAAAAAAAAAAAATCGATTTATTTTTCAAAATTTTTACCATACAGGATCTAAAGGATCAGGGTAATAAAACATTAAAAATCTTAGAGATATTTCTTACTGAACTGATTGATAAACATAAAGAGAGAAGTAAAGTGTACTACATATTGATTTAAAAGAAATTTAAAATATAACATAAAGTACCAAGAGTACCAAAAGTGCCAATTCGTCTAGTTTTTAAACCTTGAAAAGACAATTACCAAATTTCATACAAATCCATTAAAAGAATTTCTCAAGCAAAAAAGTACCAACTTTTTTCCTCATTTTAACCTCCCAAAAAATGCACTGTTTGTTAATGTTAATAAATTAAAAAAGATAATAATAATAATAGTACCCAAAAATACTAGCTTTTCCATGTTTGCCCCAGAAAGTGTACTACATATTATAGAAAATATTAAAGCAAACAAGATTGATCACCTTATTTGTTTCAACATTTTTTTTTATAAAAAGGGAGGTGCATAGGTAGGTGGACAATGCCTGTGTCTCCAAACTTTAAAATAAAGTAAAATATAAAAATTTTCAAAAAAATAAATATTTTTAAAATAAAAACAAAAATAAATATTTGATAAGTTATCATTGTATTATAAGTTATAATTAATTTATATTTTTGTTTTTTTAAAAGTGCCAGCCCTGCATTAATATAAATATAACTTACTTATTAGTACAACCCTAGCTTTAACTACTATATAATACAACTAGGTAATAAGTATTATACATAAGATATATAATAAGAATATTAGAATAAAGCAAAGGAGTCATTGCTGAAACTTTAACCAAGACAGAAGTCTTTTATTTTATAAGAGTTAGCAGTGATTCGACACTTGCCTATTTATATATAGATGTATGTTAAAAATGCTTTTGTATTAATCTTTTAATATGTTGTATATTTGTCAATTTATTTTTCATTTTAAAAATTGAAATATATGTACATAGGCTTGTAACTATATTTGAAAATAATAAACAGGTTATTTTATACATATGTATATATATATATATATATATATATATATATATATATATATATATATATATACATATATATATGTATATATATTCATAACTGAAATGAGCCGTCGGTAAAAAGTATTTTCTCACCAGTAAAATAACTTTTCCTTTTATGAGGTGTTTTTTGATATGTACATACATAAGTACCTACAGTACCCCTAATAGCCTTTTTCCACTACGCAACATCTAACATCTACCATCAATTTGAGAAGATGTTAACATCTTCCCATAAGAAATACACAGTACTAAAAGTCAACATCTTTCTACATCTTTAAAAGATGTTCCTATACCATTTTGTTCCAATCAACATCTTCCGATAATTTTAATGTCATCTCTAGCAAAATGACAGATACATACATATTGATAGTTTCATTTTTTGTGAATGACATACATACATAATTGTGTAAGAAAAAAAAAGAAAAATATTTTACATCGAAATGAGTGGCACACGTAAGTTTTTATTTTTTTTTTTAACTTTATATGTTGTACATACATAAGTATAATAATTTATTTTTGTTTTTAGTAAAGAAAATCACAGGTCTCCGTATAGTATGGAACCAGGATTTTGAAAATATGTTGCTGGACTTGTGGCAGGACAAAATAGAAGAGTTGTGAGGAACAATAAAGAACTCTCATGTCTTTCAGGGAATCGCTTTTTTTTGATATGCATATAAAAACTTTAAATAAATAAAAAACCAAAGAATTCATATAAGAAGTTCGTGTTAATGCTTTTTTCTGACCACTGCATTAACAATTCTGTTTGTTCTTGTAAAGCATGAACGAATCCAATTATTAATGTTTTTTCAAAATCCATTTTAATTTTATTTTTTTCCACAAAAAATTATGCTGTAAGTATTTTTATATTTTTGACAGCTGAGAAGATGGTAGATGTCAGATGTTGCCAATGGAAACGCAAGTTTCACTTTTTCAACATATTCCATTCATTCCTCTAAAATGTATGCTAGTGGAAAAAGGCTATAACATAGCCTTTACATGAAAGTAATTGCAAGAAAGTCGCAATGCACTCACACTTTTTCACTAACACACTTAAATGTTTTCTACTTTCCACTCAGCTTTCAACGAATTTTCTTATAATTTTTTTATAATTTTCTGACACTTTCTGAAAGTAAAATGACAGAGCGAGAAACAGTGTTGCCCACTAAACAAACTTGTACAAAGTTACACGATTGTGTTAAACGGATATTTCAACATTTTAGTTATATTGTAAATATATACGAATATAATTACAGTATTTTTCTTAATAAACTCACTAAAAAATTATCAATTATAATTAGTTCCAACTATTGCCCTATTGATGTTTATGTGTATGTATGTATGTATATTGTCAACTCTTTTTGTGTAGTACACAAAACAATCGAAATGGAGGAAAAATTAAGTTTACAAAATACTATAAAATTAATTAATTTATGTATATCGTTGATACCCAATATTATGGGATATGAATTATAATTCATATAGGCGGAACGACTTAAAAAATAAAGCATATGAAAATATTGCAAATGAACTGTGTATGGTGGCTGAAACAGTGAAGAAGAAAATTTGCTCATTGCGTATCAAGAATAACAATTTTAGCAACCTTTCTCATCGATGACATACATATTTAAAATGAACTTTCACTTTCCTGTGTAAACAGGCAAGAAATTTTCAAGAAAGTCGTCTATTTCATCACAATTTTTATTTATAATACGTATACAAAAATTTCAAGAAAGTACTTTCATGTGTAAAGGCAGTGTAAATTATGCGATCGATTTCATTAACATACATTAATGCCAGAACAGATTTTTACATGAATTGTAAGATAAAAAAAATATTTTAAACGATATTAACTTCTCATTTATTCAATAAAAATAAAAATTGTTTTCTTATCGGTCACCACGCTCAATAAGTGTAATTTAAATTAATGGGTGGTATTATTGGTTCGGCACGAAAGAGAAAATTTAACGGAAAGAAATATCGACCGATATGAAAATTTTAATTATTCATTCCTGCGATATAAGCTTTCCGCAGAGTATATTTAACATCTCTCTATTAACTAATTTGTGTTGGCAATGTTGTCACAAATACAAATATTTTGAACGCACAGACATTGTTTTAATAGTGAAAAAAATTTAAAAAGTAAAATATATTTTGAAAATATGGACACAATACTATTTTTTGAATATAGTATTAATTGCTCTGATATGCGGATAGAAAGAAAAGCTTTGCGCTATAAGTCTGAAGATGTGTTAAGATGAATGATAGAAAGAATTTCTTTTGGAGCACGTTGGCTAAAGCCACTGACAAAGTCGTTATTTTTTTCATACTACATTGGCCAATGATTCCATTTGCACTTTATTTGTGTATTTATCGCTTTTATTCCTATAAACAATTTTATTTATTTGTTGTGGGTTAGCAAATCTATATGTATTTCGTTGGGAGCTAACCCACAACAAATAAATAATTTTTTTTTTAAACATAAATTCTTGAGTGTTTGCTCGAATAAATGTCATATTTTATTCCTAAAAATATAAAATTAAATAAAACAAATTAAAATGAATTTTCTTTTTGCGAAATTTAATATATTTTCATACATTTTTGTTCTTTAAGTTAGCTTTTCGTCATAAAATGTTAGCGTAAGTGAAATGAAGAAAAATATCTACATTGCGGAACCAATAATATGGCAATACCGCGATGACAGTGATGATACCGCAAGAACGAAAAGATACCGCAGCAACGAAATGAATAATTGCAAAATTTTGTTTCCGCACGAAAAAAACTATTCCGCACGAAAAAAACTATTCCGCACTTGCGGAACGGAATGAAGAATTAGCCCCAATATCAAAAAAAAAAATCTTGAATTAATATCAAAGAAAAAAAAAAAATACTGCATAAATAAAAAATAAATATATAATGTACACATGAAAAATAAATAAATAATTATAATTGCATAAGTTGATAAAAAAATGCTATGCAATTGCTTTACCGCGGCAGTCCCCACACATACTTTTTTGATACTGTTGACATATAAAATTAAACTATTAAAATACTTTATTTTCAAAAAAGTCGGTAGTATAATATAAATCAGCGGTGCCCAGGCCCTATGCTCTTCATGCTAATTTGTTTTTGTAATACTCTTAGCTATAGGCTGTTTTAATATACTCATACAGCACTCAGCACTAGCAATACGAAATACACAAACAACTTT
Organism: Lypha dubia; assembly: GCA_947311025.1. Lineage (NCBI taxonomy): Eukaryota > Metazoa > Arthropoda > Insecta > Diptera > Tachinidae > Lypha > Lypha dubia. Next base: position 76,484,734 of record OX371260.1, read on the forward strand.
GTCTTATTAGTATGTTTTTGTCGTTCTTCACTGTATACACGCAATTGCAAAGCAACAACACTTTCATATGCTTTGCTGGTAAACATTGACGACAGCGATCTTCAATGTACATTTTGTTTTTGTTTAACGATGATATGAAATAAATATATGATATATATTTTTTGTGTTTTCTTTGCATGTATTTGTTTTTACAACAAAAAATTTTAAATAAAAATTAGTTTTCCTTTAAATGTATTGGGGTTTGCTCTTCCATTAGGAACTTGTGGGCACCGCTGATATAAATCAAATAAAAATATCTATTTTTAAGCCCTGGAAATATATATCTCTGCAAGAAACAGCGTTTGATTAACAGCCGCAGAATTCGGCGTCTGATTTTGCGTCAAAGAGAGCCGGCGGCGGCATGCTAAAAAAAAATCTGGCGGCGGCGTATCGTCGGCTCACAATTTACTAGCTAGTAGAGCTGCAAAACTATCGATAATCGTCTCCATCGATAGTTTAAGAAAAACTATCGATACTATCGGTTTTTTTATGTGCAACTTCTGGCATTAGAGAAGTTTAGAATGATATCCACATCCACATATTATATCCGTTCCATATTCTAGGAGTTATGGCCAATAAAAAATAAGTTTTGAGCCCCGTATCTTCGGAGCCAAAAGAGATCCATGAGTTGAATTTTTTCGGTCAAAGCGAATCCATACAAAGTGATGTGAGTGGCGAATTCAATTCGCCGTATTCAATTCGCCCCAGCAAACTTTAAAGAAGTAAAAGCGCTAAATATCACCACTGTAATATACATAAATGAATCGTTGCAACAATTCAGGATCAGCTGTTTACTGTGTATCTGTCGTTTCCAAAATAATTAAGGTGCTGGCTAAACGGCTACATCGGTAGCTAGCAGCATTTGTGTTCGTGTAGTCTGTTGTGGCGAATGTGTTTATACCTTTAATACAAAATTCAAGTGAAAAGGATACGGTAGTAAACATACGCACATACATATGTACATACTTATGAATGTAGCTGTTAGCCGAAGTTTTTCATCTTTGTCAGATATTTTCGCAACATTTATTGATTAAAAAAATTATTTTTTATAAATAAAAGAAAGTTACTGATTGTTAAAACATAAATTTTATTTTGCCCATGAATAATATAAACAATTAAAAACTAAACATACTAAACATATCGCACTTGATTAACAAGAGGGTATTAACTCAAAATTTTAAAATGCATAATTGTATGATAAATAAGAAATCATAAAAAGCAGGTAGTAAATATATTTAGTTCACCTCATTTCTTGGGTTTAAATAAATTTTTATATATAAAATTAAATAACAATTTAGGTAGATTTAGGTAGCTAAACGTGCTGATATAGGTAGCTCAGTTAAAATAACTTTTTTTTATTTGTAAAAGTAGGTATATTAATTTAAAGGCTGCTAAGAACCTGCGTAGAATAAGTTGTTACAAATGTTATACTACGTTCACACGGAACATGCTTCGCTCTCTATTCATGCTTCACACCCCAATCATGAGCGAAGCAACATGCTTCTCCATACAAAATTTTGAGAGCGAAGCATGTAGATTCATATTGAATCTACTTGCGAAGCATGAAAAATTGCTGTCTTCTCTAAATTTTATCGTAATTTATCGGAAGTTTATCTGAACTAGATGCAAAAAACACAACAAAAACTTTAATTAAAAGTGAAAAATTGAATTAATACTACGTTCACACGGAACATGCTTCGCTCTATATTCATGCTTCACACCCCAATCATGAGCGAAGCAACATGCTTCGACATACAAAATTGTGAGAGCGAAGCATGTAGATTCATATTGAATCTACTTGCGAAGCATGAAAACTTGCTGTCTTCTCTAAATTTTATCGTAATTTATCGGAAGTTTATCTGAACTAGATGCAAAAAACACAACAAAAACTTTAATTAAAAGTGAAAACTTGAATTAAAATTATAAATATAAAACAACAATGAAAGCTAAAAATATGTTTGTGCATTTTTAAAAATGCCTAATAATTTTAACTTATTTTTTTTTTGTCTATTTTAGATTTTATTTGTTATTAAAAAGAGAACTATCAAATCGAAGCAAGTACATGAGTCGTGTGAACAGCTAGATTCATAAACATGCTTCAGAGAGCGAAGCAAGTGCTTCATCTTCTCGTGTGAACATAGTATAAAGCTATAAAGATAAAACAACAATGGAAGCAAAATATATGTTTGTGCATTTTTAAAAATGCTTAATAATTTTTTTTGTCTATTTTAGATTTTATTTGTTATTAAAAAGAGAACTATCAAATCGAAGCAAGTACATGGGTCGTGTGAACAGCTAGATTCATAAACATGCTTCAGAGAGCGAAGCAAGTGCTTCATCTTCTCGTGTGAACATAGTATTATACTATGTTCACACGGACAGAAATTATAGAGGTTCGCGCTCTCATTCTTGGTTCGCGGGCGAACCTTGATTGAACCTACATGTTTCGCCATACAAAATTTTGAGAGCGAACCTACATGTTTCATTTTGAACCTTGTTGCGAAGCCGTATAATTTACTATCATCTCTAATTTTGATAACAAATTATCGCTAGTTTATCTGAACTAGTTGTCCAAAAACATTTTAATAATGAAAAACAATTAATAAGTGCTAAATTTTAATAAAAACATTGAATAAGTAAAAGCATATATTTATATTTATGTAAATAATTAAATAAAGTGGAAAAACAACAAATAATATTAAATAACGAAGTACGAACCAATCTAGAATGAGTCGTGTGAACACATAGGTTCGCCATCGTGGTTCATGGACCGAACCTAGTGTTTCAGTTCTTCGTGTGAACATAGTATTATACTGGCTACATATAATCGGATTCATACATATATACGGCCGTATTCATAAAAAAATATTATTGTAGGTTTATAGAGTACAATAGCTATCGTAGACTTTTCGTTTTATTAATGATTAATAAAAATTGGTATTCATAAAGGAACAATATCAGTTTTATAGCTGTTGAACGATTGTAGCGACTTTATGTGAATGTATGGCAACTCTCTTTTTATGCGGTTGTCATTTAGTTCTTAGTGATGCTTTAAACCACTGTTTGCTAAACCCGATAATCAAGTAGATATCAGGTTTTCTATAAATTATTTAAAAAATTTAATGAAAAATATATGTTTGCAAAATAAGAAACATAAAAAATGAGTTTGCGAACAATTTTAAATGAAAATCAATAAAGAAACTGTTACCATTTATCAATTTTTGTGATATACGGTAGCAAAGGTAACCGAATAATGAGTTTGTTTACCTTTAATTTACATCACTGCTATAATTCGTCAGAATTTTATTTTATTTCTTTGATTTGTGCTTCAAGTAAACGTACATACATATGTATTTATAATTTGTGTAATTAAAATGGATGCAACTAATAACAAACAAGAACTTTCAGAAAATGAAATGGAAAACATGGTAAATATTATTAATACATGCTACATATCTACACACTTATATACATACATATATGTATGTATGTCACCATATTTTATATTTACTTGAATATAATGCAAAATGTCACTTTATTTTTGGTTTAAAGAAGGGCAAATCCAACAATAAATTTTTTGATTTTACTGATGGTTTACTAAAGGTTTAATAAAATTTTTTCGTTTATGAATACAACTCTAACAATTTTGGCTGATAAACCGCCAATAAATCTGAAATAAATTTTTATGAATACGGCCGATAATAATATATATACCTACTTTAAAAAATTGTCGATAGTATCACTATCGAAAAAAAAACTATCGATAGTCAGTCCAAAAAAAAACTATCGATACTATCGATAGTACTATCGATTGTTTTGCAGCTCTACTGGCTAGTATCTTTTATGATTCTTGGTGCATTTACTGTGCTTATAAAAAATTTTAATAATGTCCGTGAAAAGGTTTTTTTGTTCTTTAATTTTTAAAGTTGGACGAAATGTTTCAAATCAACGCGTAAGTGCACTACATACGAGCGGTGTCTTCAATAAAGTTGAAGATCGCAAGGAGATGATGGCTTCATTGCCTGCTAAAGACGAAGGGACTGCCGGTGAGAAATCTATTGACATTGATACATTATTTGGAAAGTAATACATATGCTCATTTTAAAGATACAAATGCAGTTTAATTTCTCTAATGTAAATCCTATTTTAGAAAAGAAAGGTTTTTTCCAGACGCATCCACAGCTACTCAGGTGTTTAATGGTTTGACGTTTGATGAACTACCCGTAGCAAATGTTCGAGTTTCTCCTAACAACACCATTATATGTTTTACAGATAATAAGGGTAAATAACTTCTCATAATTACTGCCTATCCCTCGCTGTCGAACAAATGGAACAAATCTAGTAGTGACGCAGCTCCAAATGAAAAAAAAATTAAATAGGGCGATAGAAAATCGAAAAATGAGACGAAAATTTAATGTGGTAACTTTCTCGGAAACTCATAGTTTTCGAGTTATTGGCCTCTGAAGTTTGTATATATATGTGCAATTTCCCTTTAAATTTCTCAACGTATAAGGCCAATTTTGGTATCATTTGAAAGCTTTTGACTAGATCTATATGAATTTGTTAAAATACAGAAGATTTTAGTGATATTTAAAAAAAATATTGCTTTTGGACCCAAGTGGGCTGAAATCTAATTTCCAGCAACCACATTCAATTTTCGTCTTATTTTTCGATTTTCTATCGCCCTATGTAATTTTTTTTTTCATTTGGAGGTGCGTCACTAAACTAGATTTAAGCCTCGTACGATATCATAGGGAATTAGTTAATTTACAAATCTACTAAAATATGGTTTAACTGCATTGTTAAAAAAAATTATAGAGAACAAAAAGTAACAAATTAGTTTACGGACGCACCAAGGCAAATTTGAATTGAATTTGCATTTACACGCATCTTCAAATAAAAAAAAAACATAATGTGAAAGAAAATTGAGAAATAAGACGAAAATGTATGCCCCTATTATGATTCGCGACTGAATTGATAGTTGAGTTGCAGTTGTCAAATTCTTATTATGGATTACAACTCAACTTCCAATCGGCTGTTGTCTTCGTTAAGTTGTTTTGTTTATTTCAGTCTATAGACAAAAAAGTCCTTACAGACTATTGTTTGTTAATATTTTTGTAATTTTCATTATGTTTTGAATGTGAAATTGTTTGTCGCTGATATCTAATACTCTTTGAACAAAATTTTTTGCGGTGTTGATTATTTGTGATTTTGGTTGTGTTGAGTTGAAGTTTATAATTCTGCCTGTTGATGTGCATTTTGTATGCCAGTCAAATAATATTTTATATTGGCCTTGTGTAGTTTAATATCCAGGTATGTTAGTACAGTCGAACTTCCATAACTCGAACTTCTCTAACTCGAATTTTCTCTAACTCGAACTAATTTGGTTGGCAGTAGCGTTAAAAGAACAAATCACATACAACTTTCCTTCCGTAACTCGAACTTCCATAAGTCGAAGTTCTCCATAACTCGAACAAAAAACATACACATGAACTCTATAACTCGAAGAATTTTGCTTGTTTGAACGGTTTTTTGCTTTTTTTTAGTTATGGTTTGCTTGTTTTACTCTCTTTTGTTGTTTGAGCTGGTTTGTATATTTTACATGCTATTTTTTTTTATATTTGTCGGGGAATTACAAATTTATTTCTTTTTATTTGCGTAACTATCAGTTCTATGCATAATTCGGGCTAGATGATAAATGTTGAAATGGATTTTTTTTTATTATTATGGCAACTAAACGTGTTTTAAAATGCTTATCAATTAAAGAAAAATATAAACATATAAAAGACGTCGAAGATGGATTAAAGAAAAAGGAAGCAGCTGATAAATATGGTATTCCGGCAAGCACGGTCTCAACAATTTTCAAAAATAAGAAATTAATTATCAACTCGTTTGAATCTGGATTTCGTTTATGTACTAAAAGAGTTAAGACACCAAAATTCCAGAATGTCGACAAAGCAATCATAGATTGGTTTTCAGCAACTAGAAGCCAAAACATGCCTATATCTAGTGCAATATTATGCTTGTTCTTTTATATTCTTAAGTATGTAGTTTTCCATTAGAGGCTATTTTAAATAAAAATACATAATACAAAAACCTTTTATTATATTTTGACAAAAAATTCTGTAACTCGAAGTCTCCGTAAGTCGAAGTTTTTTTTGGGATAATGGTGATTCGAGTTATGGAAGTTCGACTGTACTTGTTTTTGTTCCACTTCAATAGTAAATTTTATTTTGAGATGGTAGCTATTGAGTGTTTTTAATATTTCATCTTTGTCGTCGAAATTAATAATAGCTAAGATATCATATACATACATACTTTGCTGTGCATTTTACGTGGATATTTTTACGTTTGAGTTCGTCTAAGGCAGCATCTAGTAGGTTGTCTTGTACTATGTCTGATATTGTAGGGGACAAAGGATTGCCCATGGGCATACCGAAGATTTGGTTGTATATTTGGTCTTTATTGGAATAACAAAATCATTAATCAAATCCTACAAACCGACAATAATCAATAATCATGGCAGCTCTAACCAAGATAAACGGTTTTTCAGTATAAAATACGTACCTGGCCTTACCGACAAAAACACCATAAAAACAGCAATATATAATAATAACATAAGTTTTGGTTACAAACCAAATAAAAAGCTTAATACAATTTTTTCAAAAACAAAAACTCCAATAGAGATATTACAACAAAGCAACGTTGTATACGAAATACCTTGTAATGGCATGGACAATAACAGCTGTAATCTTGTGTACATAGTAAAGGTGAGCACAAGTCGCGTAAAAGTGTACAGTATTGCATTTTTTTCAACTGCGAATATTGATTGTAGTTGTTATTATAATTGAGTGTAATAGCAAAGACTATAAATATATAAAGATATTGCACGTAGAACATTGAATAAAAACAAAAATTGTTTGCGTTTGTTGATGCTGTGGGGGGAAGTAGCAAGAGAAAAGACCACAAAAATTTTAGGCATACATACATATGTACGTACATAAGTATGTATGTAGTAATAATTTTGTCAAGTTTATTTTGTTGTTGTTTTTGAAACATTTTTGTTTCTTTTAACTCTACTAGAAATTATTTTCCAGAGAAATTATGGTTTTTTTTTGTTGTTTACACATATAAATGATGCTCATTGAGAAATGTGTTTGTGTGTGTGTCATATTTCTTGTGCAAAGCACATTCAATAACAATATTAACAACTAAAAGCAGTTTCTTGTTTTCATATAAATCATGTGCAAACAAACAGTGCACAAAATGCGACCGATTCCTATGGCTGTAGGGTAAAATTGCGTTTTTTGTTATTGCACTATTGCATTTATGTTGATTCGCACCGAACTATGTATACACATTTGTTTTATTAAAGATTTTATTTTAGAATTTTCAATTGTATATGTAGTTAGAATATCTATGTATGTATATGCCTAAATCAAATAAAACGTGCGCTTACCTGAGTTCGAAAACCATAAAATTTATTATTTTGTTTACAAAACTATTATAAAATTTATTAAAATCTTTTTAATAAGTGATAACTAGCACAAGAAATGTAATTATTTTTGGTGATTGGTACATATTTACTAATTTTCTGGATTGCGCATATGTTTTATTGTTTCAAAATTTTAAGTGTTTCTGCGCTCGTTAATTTGTATTTGTATGTTTTCCACGAGGAATGCTTTCGTAAAAGTGTAAGAATTAATAAATTTAGCATCTCCATTCTGTGGTTATAGCATACGTTGTTTTCTTGAAACCAAAAGGAATACCTATATTGTATTTTTGGTGCAATTTACACATTGCTCAACAATAGTTTTTTTTGTTTTTTATTTCTTTGGATTCATAAAAAATTTTTTCGAAAACTTTTATATGAATCTTACATACTGCAAAAAATAAGTCTGATGGAGCACATAAACTTCCAAAATCTGAATTTTTATCATAATTTTTTGCATGTACAAACATTTCTGATGGATATGACAAAATTTGCGCGGGTTTTATTATATCCATACGGCAGCGAGCACAAGATATCCGTTGAGCTAGCAGAGTTATTAACAGATTTCCAAAAATAAATTTATGAGACCCAACTGCAGGCAACACCTTTCAAACTAAACAATAATTTTGAAAATCTGTTTATAAATGACCAGGTTATTCAAAAAGCAATTTTTTCTATTTCAAATTCAAAATAATACATATACCTATAGCCTATATTTCAAGTTATACACTGTTAACATATCTGCGCGATTTAAATCGGTCCAGTAGTTTCGGAGATTAGCGAGAACAAACGTCGTGACACTTTATTTTTATATATGTATGTAGATATACATATGTATGTAGTTATATAAATTTCCAATTTTAAATAATATTAAATTCGGTGCGAATCGATGTTCTTGCAATAGTACAACAATAAAATACATATATTTGCCATTCAAATAAGAATCAGCGACATTAGCTTTACGTATCTTATGTCCACATATATTGTGCGAACACAAAACGAGCCTTTGCTTCAAAAGCGTCATAATTCAAAATATGCCATTTTTGAGCTAATATGTACCTATATAACTAATCGCGATATCAATTTTTATATTGTGCAAAATTTTCATACAAATATGAAAGATATTTGTATTTTATTATTCTCTTGGGAGAAGAATATTTTACCATTGATTTATAGGTAAATTTTAGACTTTAAATTCGTTTCCTGCCAAACAAGATTTTTTGAACTATGACTCTATTGCAGCAAAGGCTCGAAAAGTTTTTTGTTTGTTTATATGGAATCTTTCGTTTGTTTATTAAATGTACACACATGCACACATACTTGTGAATGCAAAGACACAAACGTATGAACACATGTATACATATCTAAATGAATAGTAGAGACATGAGAATAATAAATTCTCTGAGAAAATAAATGACTCTCTTGAAAAAAGTGGTTTTACTACTAAAACCACCAGCAAATTAAGCATTTCCCGTACAATGTTCTACGTGCAATATCTTTATATATTTATAGTCTTTGGTAATAGCCTTTTTCCACTAGCATACATTTTAGAGGAATGAATTAAATATGTTGAAAATGTCAAATTGCATTTCCATTGGCAACATCTACCATCTTCTCAGCTGTCAAAAATATAAAAATACTTACAGCATAATTTATTGTGGAAAAATTAAAATAAAATTAAAATGGATTTTGAAGAAGCATAATTAATTGGACTCGATCATAATTTACAAGAACAAACAGAATTTTTAATGCAGTGTTCAGAAAAAAGCATTAACACGAACTTCTTATATGAATTCTTTGGTTGTTTATTTATTTAAAGTTTTTATATGCATAGCAAATAAAGCGATTTCCTGAAAGACATGAGAGTTCTTTCTTGTGCCTCTTAACTCTTCTATTTTGTCATCCCATAAGTCCAGCAACATGTTTTCCAAATCCTGGTTCCATACTATGCGACGAGCAGTGATTTTCTTTACTAAAACCAAAAATAAATTATTATATTTAAATATCTAACACATATAAAATATTGTTAAAAAAAGTAAAAACTTACGTGTTCCACTCATTTTGATATATTTTTCTTTATTATTTCTTACACAATTATGTATACATACATACATATGTCATTCACAAAAAATTAAACTGTCAATATGTATGTATGTATCTGTCATTTTGCTAGAGATGACATTAAAATTATCGGAAGATGTTGATTGGAACAAAATAGTTTAGGAACATCTTTTAAAGATGTAGAAAGATGTTGACTTTTAGTACTGTGTATTTCTTATGGGAAGATGTTAACATCTTCTCAAATTGATGGTAGATGTTAGATGTTGCGTAGTGGAAAAAGGCTATAAAGCAAATATAGAGAACAATGAAACAACAACACACAAAACTGTTGTACAACATTTGAATAGACAGTTGTTGGACGTGTACAATAAAACTACTGTACACTTCAAAGTACACATTATTTCACAAGCATTTTATAGAAAGAGAAAAACAATTTAATTTTTTGTAACGAAATTTTATTTCCATTGTTTTATCTACCATTTCTGCTTGTAAAAATTAACTGCAGTTTTCCCCTTTTATTACAAATTTTGCCTTCAACATAAAATCAAAAAGATTTTTGCTTTCACATTTTAAATTTTGTATTTATACACTATTGTTCAAAAGGGCAATAGGTACATACATACATATGTATGTATATTAATTTCAAAAAATAACAATTTATAATTATAATTAAACTCCTTACATCTATATCCATGACATTATTTTAATTCTATGTTTAGTAAATTGTTAAATTAATTATAAATGATAAAGCTTAGAACAGCATCACACACGAAATAAAATACAAAAGGCACGCTCAAAGTACGTGTCGTTCTTTGGTTTTCTTCACACATGCACATATTGTCACACTATAATATTTCTGTTGACAATATTGTCAATGGCATTGCAATAGTGAAATTTGCTTTCCACACTACTATAAATAATGCCGTTGCTTGGCAGATACATAAATGTTGTTGTATACTTTTGATTAAAGGGAATAACAATTTTAGTGTTCTCATAAAATCAAGAGCAATAAAACAAAGAGAACAATTCAATACTGTACATCTTGTGTCTTAAGCAAGCATATGTTTTGTGCTCACGTTTAGTACATAGTAATGAGTTGCGTGAACAAAGAAAAGGCATGTTTGAAGATGTTCGGGTTGTTTTTTGCATCATACCCGACTGTGTTCATTGTGATGATGCCACGATGAGTACACACCGCCGAACTATAAACACTAGCGATCAACTACGAACTAAACATGAACACAAACTGTGTTCATGTGTTATAAACATGGACACACTATGAACAACTACAAACACGATGGTGTGTTCGAAAAGTCAAAATGCAAACACAGGAAAATAAGGTTTTATTTTTATTAACAAAACGATACAATCTAAATTTTTGACACACAAAACAAACCAAAATAGGAATTCATAAAACCAATAACATTTTTATATACATAAGTACATATGTATGTACATACATAATACAATATTACAATATACATACATACATATGTATGTATATTGGAAATAATACTATTTTTCAATAAGATTATTTTCAATATAATAACTTGAGAAACTATTATTAAGAACTTCGAACACATCCATATGTCCACGAACACGAACAGGTGTTCATGAGCACAAAACAAAATTTAATTAATCATAAAGAGAGCTCAGTCGTTGATGGTATGAAGAAACTTCTGCTTACTGATGTCGGAGTTAAATTAAACATGTGTTCAGAAAGCTTATAGACAACTTATGATGAACACAACAGAATGCTTATGTGGAAGATAGATCACGCAGCACTTTAGTACATAGGCACAACAAAAAGAAGTTTGGAAACAAGAGTAAAAAAGCATCAAGCTGATATAAACAAACACAAAGAAAGCACTGCATTATCCCAACATATCACAAACTCTAAGCACAAACCAGACTTTGACAATGTAAAAATTCTGGACAAAGTAAACAATACAAGAAAGAGATATGTAACAGAAAGTTTAAGAATACAACAAAAAATAAACAAAACAATGAACATCAAAGAGGACACAGACAATTAGAGCGCGAGCTATAAAATTGCAATAAAATAAGATAAATAGTTGTGATTTTTTACTTTCTTAAAAACATGTATTTTAATTAAATCTATTCTAAAGTATAATGTTGTTTAAAAAACTATTTTTCAAAGTGGTACTCAACACACAAAAAATTAAAAAAAAAATATATTCATGTGACGTCATAGTGTAAGCTATTGTACATTATTCTTTAATATTATTCAAAAATTGTTGATATTTTTCTTTTCAATAGAAATAAAAAAATCCCTTGGAAAAGTGAACATACAATTCACGAAACGTCGGGAAAATATGGAATAAAAAATTTTACTTTTATTTACATAAAATACGGTAGGCAAATAGCTAAATATATTAATAAAAAATAACAAAAGGAATTACATCTGGCCAATAATAATAATACAAACTAAATTGTTTATATTTTATTAAAATATTTGTGTTATAAAAAGTATTTAATCGAGTACCGATGATTAAATTGTTCAAATATCCAAAAATATAAAAATTTTTCAACACTACATTTACTTTCCATCAGCTGTTGCCTAAAGCTGGATTCACCCATTGTTTCGGAACAAAATTTTTGTCCGGACAAAGTTTTTTGTTCTGAAACATTTTTGAAACACGATTCACTCATTTCGAACAATTTGTCTGGAAAATCAAAGCTACCGTATGAAATACATGTGTTTTATTAATTTCTCAAGGTGGCAGTACAGTGACAGATGAATTAAATTTGGTGTTTTATTTGTCAAACGCAGTTATTTTTAATTGTTTAATAAGAAACTCACATGTTAAAAAAATTAATAAAAGTCAGTTAGTTTGTTTTACTACCAATTGAGCTTTTCTTTATTTTTATTTCACTGGATATAAGTTACTATGCGCTTTTATTATACATACATACTTATAACATTATATGGCAGCTCGTTTCAACTTTGGATGAGAAAATAAAATAGGTGGCAGCTTATTCAACTTTGTCCGGACAAAATTTAAAATTAAACCAACTCAAACAAAAAATGTTCCGAACAAATTTTGTTCTCTTTTTCTCTCACTCTCAAAAAGAGAAACGTCAAAGTTCATGTAAAAAAAACTTTGTCCGGACAAAAATTTTGTTCCGAAACAATGGGTGAATCCAGCTTAAATATTACGAATTTTTAAAATTTTTCCGTTCGCGTACTTTTTTGGACAAATACGTTTTTGGAGAGTAAATTCTGCTGTTTACTCATTTATTACTCATTTACTGCATTTTACTGTAAAAGTAAACAAACGGACCTATTTACAACTATTCTGAGTTTAGTTGTATAAGATGTCAAACTGCGACAATTACTTTTTATCAGTTGTGTTTCTGCCTGCGAGTGATAAGAATGGAAAAAACAATTAACTTTGTATAAATTTTATAAAATATACAATAACAATTTATATGAACATACATATGTATACTAAAATTAATTTCAGCAAAATTACAAAAAAAAACTAGAAATTGACCGCCTAATTGAGTAGTCAAAGCTGCTTTGATGCATTGTGAACAGATGTGTTGTTCAAAAATATTAAAACATCATCTAGTTCATTGATGTTCAGCCCATACAACAATTGTTTGAAAAAAATTCATACACATTTGTTACGCTCTTTTAAAAACTCATTCATTCATCGTTGAGCAAGCGACGAAAACACATGCGTCGGAGTATCGTAATTTTTTTCAGGAATTTATTAAGCATTGTTGTTGGTTTTTGTTGAACAAAGCACAGTAAACACACACGATTCAATTACAATTGAACACACAAAACACAAAGTAAAAAAAATGAAAGCTACACGTCTACGAAATGAGATGTGAACGGTATTTTATGATAAATGATGCTTTTCATAACATTCAATGCCTTTTATGCTACAAAATATTTAGGGCTGGAAATGAAAACGTTTTGAAAAGACATTTTTATTCATATCATTATGAAATTGAAAAAATAAATTGTAAAGAGAAGGAGGAGCTTCTTAATGAAAAGAAGAAAATTTATTTTTTCCAATTAAAGGAATGGCTTAATGGAATTGAAAACAATTCAGAAAATCAGAACCTAAAAAGTGTAATATCAAGCTTAGTAAGTTTAAATGTCGTCAGGCATGGAAGACCTTTTTCTGATGGGATCTTCATTAAAGAAGTTCTTATAAAGATTTTTGAAAAGCTAAGCTACAGTACTGACTTCATTAAATCTATTCCTTTATCCCGATTTACTCTAGTTCGGCGCACTACACAAATAGGAACTTCTTTAGAACATTTTATTACTGAAAAATTTAAAAGTTGCGAATTCTTTTCAGTCTGTCTAGACGAAAGTACCGACATTAACGACGTTTGTGAACTTATAATTTGTATTCGTTGTGTAGATGCCAATTACAACGTTTTTGAAACAATGTTCACCCTTGAAAGTTTTTATGCAAACGTAACAGGCAAGTTATTGTTCGACATCGTTAGTGACAAACTGAAATTTGTTTTAGGTGTTTGCCAATATGTTTGCTGGGAGTTAGTGTTGCGAGAGCGAGCGCTAATACATCTCATTTTTATTTTTGATCATCTATGATCTATGTAGTTCATTCAGCAAATAATCTAAAATTACCTAAGAGTCTAAAAATATATGAGCAGCTTATTTTGCTTTCTTTAATGCATTTACGTACTTGTGGTAACAGTGATGTTAACTAATTTTTCCAAATTTCCGTAAAGCCTTACAAAAATTACCGTTTTTTGGTAAAATTACCGTACGGGTAAAGCGTTTTATAGAAATAGTAATATTTCACTATTAAAATAGGTTATATTTTATAATCAATATAAGTATGTACATATTTAAAAGACAACAAAAACTTAAGAAACAATTAGTATTAATAAAATATTAGAATTAACTGCCTGTTTTTAGAAAATGAAAACAAAATTGTGAGTGAGAATTTATATTGAAAACAACAATAAAATACATACGTTTTATGATTTGATTAAAAATTAAACCTTTAAAAAATTGCCGTAGAAATATTGAAATTACCTGCTTACCTTTTAGAGGTCTAAATTACCGTACAATACGATAATTACCATAGAGTTAACATCACTGGTTGGTAATTCCAATAAGTTACTTCGACTTCTAATGCTGCGTCGGTACGCATAAGATCCACATTTTTTTCCTCTGAATCTTCGAAAAATACATTTCGCAGATATATCGATTTTTATAAATTAATTTATATAAATTTTCCAAAAATATTATCAACACACTGTGTTGAGGTTAAGGTTAACAAGAACTTAACGAAGACAACGAAAATTAGTTGTAAACCAACCTAGTTGAGTTGTGAATCATAATAGGGGCATTAATGTGGTAAAATGTTCTATTAGTTACATACATAAGAAGTTTTCATATACACATTTCTAAATGAGTTGTTTCCAAAACAACGCTAACAATAATATGTCAATGATATATTTGTTGATGTGCTGACTTACCATAACTTTTAGTTTGTCAAAGCACATTGTTCAAGTTTTTCGATTTGACGTTTTTTTGTATTTCTCAAGTGATAATTGTGTTTCAAAAGGTTTTTTTTTTTTTTTTTGCTTTTCGCTGTTTTTTGTGCAGTATGTATTGTGTTATGACCACGAATAAAATCGGTTGATGTTGTGTTGTTAATAGACAAAATTACTACTAACAGGAGTATGAATAATGAGGACTGCGGGAGTCATTGATTTAGACTAGCTAAAACTCGGGCAGGACAGGTTCGTGTTAATATACAATCTATAAGAATATATTTTACTTGAACATAAAAATAACTTTGTTTATATAAATCATATAAAAATGATGTAAAATATTGAATGAAAAATATTGATAATTATTTTTCATTACCAAATAAATACTCAATACTTTATAACGTTTATTAAAAAAAATTGTGTGTTTTAATAAGAATTAATAACTAATAGGTTATGGGCCCAGGATTACGCGACTAAGAGCTTTGTAATTAAATTCAAAATGAGTGGTACAAATTGCAATTTCCCAAACTTTCAAACTAACTATCATACTTGGAAGTTCAATATGGAACTGTTGTTGCTGGAAAGGGAATTGTGGGATATTGTGATACAAAATATTCCTGTTTCTCCAGATGAAAAATGGGTATTACGTGATGGAAAGCAAGAGCTACTATTGGTTTAGCTATTGAAGAATCCCAGAAGGTACACATCAAGAAATTGAAGACTGCCAAGGGTTTTTGGAATGCTTTAAGAAAACATCATGAAAAATCAAATCTACCCAATAAAGTAAGTCTTCTTCGTCAACTTTCAATAAAGAAAATGAGTATGGATCAATCGATGGAAGAACGCCTAACGGAATTCTTAAATATTGTGGATCGATTAAATGATTTGGGGGGAGGATATCGGAGAACATTAAGTTGTTGCATTTTTACTCGGCAGTTTACAGGAGGAATATAATTCGCTAATTTCTTCATTGGAAATGCGCTCTGAAGAAGAATTAACAATTGATTTTGTTAAAGAAAAATTGCTTCAAGAATTTAAAAGAAAATCAAGAAATGGAGCAGAAGCTGATGTCGTTTATAAAATTAAAAAGAAGAAATTTATTCCCAAATGTTATTCTTGTGATAAGACAGGACATATTAGAAAAAATTGTTCTAGAATCAGATTGAATACTGGTGATCGGGCAAATAATGTTACTAATGTTGAAAAACGAAATGTCTGTTTCGGTGTTATATCAACAAAAACAAATGCAGATTGGTATATCGATTCTGTAGCTACTTGTCATATGTGTTGCGAAGAAAGCTATTTTGTTAAATTGGACAAGCAACGAAATAATGTAATTTATTTAGCTGATGGTACTGAGTTGATATCAAGTGGAACCGGTGAGTGCCAATTACTTTGTGGAAATCAAAACATGTTTTTCGAGATGTATTATATGTTCCAAGATTAGAAGGAAGCTTATTGTCAGTGAGGAAGTTGACTATTGAAGGATTTCGTGTATCTTTTGATGCAAATTGTTGTTCCATTTCTATGAAAGGGAAACTTAAAGCTACAGCAACTTTGAAAAATAATTTGTATGTTCTTAACCAAAGTAATAATGCAAATAAGGTTTCTTTGAAATCGTCAGAATGTGTTCATGTATGGCATCGTCGTTTGGAACATAGAAATATACAAGCAATTAAGTCAAGTGTTAACAATGGTCTATTAATGGGTGTAAACATTAAAAAATGTAATTGTGATTTTAATGGGAGACATGTTTAAAGTCTAAATTGTCAAGAAAACCATTTCCACAAGTTTCCACATCAAGAGCTGATTATATTTTGGATTTGGTACACGCAGACTTATGTGGTCCAATGCAAAAACAAACCCCAGGTAGAAATCGATATTTTTTAACACTGATTGATGATTTCAGCCGTTACTGTTGTGTATATGAAAACTAAAGATGTTGCTTTTGAGAGAATAAAAGATTTTATTGAATATTCGGAAAACAAATTTGGTAAACGCTTAAAAATTATAAGAACTGATCGTGGTGGTGAATTTTGTAATAAGAGAATGAATAATTACTTAAAAGGTAAAGGAATCAGCCATCAACTTACTGCTCCTTACACACCTGAACAAAATGGGGTTGCAGAAAGGAAAAACCGAAGTCTTATGGAAATGGCTGATATTGATTTGATGTTTTGGGCAGAAAATGTGAATACTGCGAATTACATTCAGAATCGTATGATAATATTAGAAGATATTATCTTCTGCTACAAATGTTACTCCTTATGAAATGATGATTAATAATAAGCCAAATTTAAAACATGTTCGTGTATTTGGGTCAATAACATATGCACACGTCAATAAACAAAAACGAAAGAAGTTGGAGGACGTTGCATTGAAATGCCATTTAGTAGGTTATTGTGGAGAATCGAAAGCTTTTCGACTACTAAATGTGAATATTACCTATATTATTATTAGTACAGATGTTGAGTTTATTAAGCCAAATAAAGCTTGCATAGTTGTGTGTTATGGTCAAGAAAAACCACTTCCTGAAAACATGTTTAACTTTTCTATAAAAAATGAAAATGATCAATACAAAGCGCAGGAGAGACCACAACCTGCGGAATCATTAATGTCCGAAGATTGTATTGGATTCGAATCAGCTGAAGAATATCCTTCATATTCTGTATCTGAATCTGAACTTCCATCATCTACAAATGAATCACCATGTAATGACGACATACCAACAATTGAAAAAAGAATTTCTTCTTGTTTGAGATTGGCTCCAGTTTTTGAGAAATCGAACTATTAGGGGGAGTCCCCTGAAAGCGAAAGTGCATTTGGAAGTGTCAGATTGGCTCCAGTTTTTGAGAAATCGGTATATATCCAATTTTCATGGATATATACCAATTTTCATGGATATATACCGATTTCTCAAAAACTGGAGCCAATCTGACACTTCCAAATGCACTTTCGCACTCAGGGGACTCCCCCCTAATAGTTCGAAAAGGATTCATCGAAGTTCATTTTTTTTTCGGGTCAAAAACTATCAGTGTTATTTTTCATTACCAAATAAATACTCAATACTTTATAACGTTTATTAAAACAAATTGTGTGTTTTAATAAGAATTAATAACTAATAGTTCGGTCCGCATTAAACAAACTTCGCACGTTTTCAGTTCAGTCCTGTATTGTTTGTTATAGACTCCCTGTTTGCGCGTAAACGAAAAGAAATAAAACAATTGTTTTTTATATATTAACAAATGAGAAAATCTCAGGTTTATTAAATATTACATTTGTGTATTTGACTTGTAGATAATTTTTATATAATGTTGAGTGAAACTCGTTGATTAATTCGGAAGATTTTATAAGATTTTTGTGCGTAACACTACCAGCGATCAAAATTACAAGAATGTATGTAAGTACATAAGTAAATTAAAAAATGGACGAGGCAAAGTAGCGAGTGCAATGCTCAAGACCGTTAGGAATTTACTCGTTAGAATTTGTGTAAAAACTCCCACACAAGGGTGAAGAAAAACGGAGTGACACAAATCCTAACGAATTGCCAATTATAAACAAACATTAAATATATGAAATCTAACTTAAACATTGCCGGCCACCTTGCAACATCATATAGTTGCAATTTAATCTTAAACAAAAGGTAATAAGAATAAACTTAAATTCATAATTACATATGTTGGAAACACTTTTAAATTATGATTTCTACTTTCTTTATACTTATATTTAAATTACTTTATAGATTCATATGTATACATTTAGATATACAAATTTTCCCCCTGACTTAGTTGTCAAATAAAAATTAATAAAATATGATTACTAATATGAAAATAGAGTATATCGGTTGGTTTTTTTTCTAAACGTTATTAAAAGAATAAAATAAAACGAAAACACAACGTTAATTCTTTTAGATCAGAAGTGGGATCAGAATAAAGAGTTTAATTCCGTTATTTGTGGTCAAGGATTATTCTGAAAAAAAAAAGAATTTTAAAAAATGAGAAAGCTTGCAACGATGAAGGTGGACGAGCTCAAACAGCTACTTCGAGAACGGGAAATATCGAGTACAGGAACAAAAGCGGAGTTAATTCAACGTCTTGTAAGTTTTTATGGTACGAACGAAATTGACGACAACGGTGAGGATAATGAGCAATCTGCGGAAACGGGCTCATCACTTGAGTCGTTTATTTTGAAAGTGGTTTAAGTCCATTTTTTCTTATATTGAGATATTTAAGGGTTTGTGTTTGTTTTGTTTCAAAAATATTGTTAACTGGTATTATTTTTTTTTTATGGCTTTGTGACCTTAAACATGTTAAAATATATAACGTAATACCTTTTGTAAGCTTTACTAGAAAAATAAGGTGTGTTTCAGAACCTAAAATGGACTTAAACCACTTTCAAAATTAATAAAATGTTTTTTTTGTTTGTGAAAAGGAATAAGTCCACTTATATTAAAGAAATTAAATAATAGAAATTATAAATATTTTGTGGGAAGCTTTCAATTTAGATACAGATTTTTATTTATATAATTAAAAAAATGTTTTTAAACATAAATATTAATTCATATTTTAAAAAATTAAATTTACATTCATTTATAAGGATAATATTAAAGATTTTGCCATATTATTTCTCCTCATTCAGATTATGTGTGAGGTTGTTAAAATATTCATGGTACATAGGTGGTATATACCTTAGTAACTCCATCATATCCTTATACTTAGGAGTTGAAATGGGACGTACATTTTTGTATAATGGTGTTAATATTATTTTGTTGAATTTCCTTGGTCTTCCCCGACAAGGTAATAAATCAAGTATTTTGAACTCTTTATCCACTTCCATAGTTTCTTTATAAAACATTTTATAGGGTTCACTTTTTATAAATCGCATCCAACATATCCTTAGCCAATTTACAGGTTCTCCACTAGTGTTTTTTAATCTTTTATGAATTGCTACTTCCAGAGGTTTTTGTAGTTAATATAAATTTGGAGTTCAGTTTCAACTCTCGCACTGTACAGACGCGTTTTATAATCGTCGCAACTGAATATTAAAATTATCAAAAATTTAAAGTCACAAAAATACAAAAACAAAACATTTATTAAACAGTTATTATACTGGTTTTATTTTATTTTTTTTTTGCTTGTGTATACATAAATATTTGCATACACAAACTCTTATAAGTGAAAAAAACTCTAAATGAGTTCATCTTCTGGCAACAACAACAACAATAAACCCACAAGCAGTAGAAATGCTTATTTAACTTTTGTTTCTGATGACATAATAAAAAAATTGAATTAAGCACAAACCTGAATTCTACACAAAACACAACTATTCGTGCGCGATCATGCTCTCCATACATGTTAAATAGTGATCAAAAAACAACAACAATTGCACCTATTAGCAAACTTGTCAGCTTAGCTGTACAAGCAAACAAACAAACAATAAATACCCAGGTGACCAACGTGCACAAAATGAATAAAATTATGGATAAAGTAAGTGAAAATAGTGATAATAAAATTCAAACAGGTATGGATAGATACATAACTGTGTTAAAAAGGGGAAGAAGTCCCAAATCTGCTCAAATTGCGTCAACGGCAAAAGTTCCCAAAGATGGGAAAAATATAAAAAATTCCGAAAATCGTTTCGCGATTTTAACTGAACAAGGTGATGAAGACACAACTAATACAAGTTTGAGTAAACCACCACCGATTTATTTAAGAGAACAGAACTCCAGCCTTCTGGTAAAAAGCCTTATCTCGTTAATTGGAGAAAATGAGTTTTACGTAACTCCAATCAAGCGTGGGAATATTAATGAAACAAAAATTCAGGTATCTAAAGAAAATAATTACAGAAAAATAGTCTCAGACTTTGAGACTAAAAATAAAAATTTTTATACATATCAGCTTAAGAGTGCTAAAGGTCTAACCGTTGTAATAAAAGGTATAGATTCTAGTGTGGATCCAGAAGAGGTCAAGTCTGGCCTTGAAAATAGTGGATTCAAGGTGAAAAATGTTTCAAACATCAAAAATAGAGAAAAAATCCCCCAACCAATATTTAGAGTCGAGTTACAGCCAGGTGACATAAAGATAAAAAAAAATGAATCCCATCCAATCTATGATCTAAAGTATTTGTTACACCGGAGAGTTACTGTTGAGCAGCCACATAAAAGAGCTGGACCTATCCAATGCCTGAACTGCCAAGAATTTGGGCACACGAAAACTTATTGCAAGTTGCCTACAGTCTGCGTTGTATGTGGTGAGCTACACAGTACCGCTAACTGTGACAAAACAAAAGGTGATCCCAAGGCGAAAAAATGTGGCAATTGCGGCGGAAATCACACTGCCAACTATAGAGGCTGCCCTCTTTACTCGTTTTTTAAACGCTCCTCGCACAAAAAAGAAAATATTATCCCCGCTCAGCCTATCACACTTTTAAGCTACCCTCAGTTACCTCAACCGTCTACCAGTCAGCAACAATATTCAAACGTATTGAAATCAAACGCGACTATTGCTCAGCAACAACCTAATAATAAATTTTCATACGCTAACATTTTAAAAAGTAACCACAATACAGCGCAAAAACCGGTACCAGTAAGCGAAGCTCCAGGGTCTAATTTTAGCCGTATTGAAGCCTCAATTGAGAGCTTAATACAAACAGTAAATACTTTTACTCTCAACATGTCCTGTATGATGCAGGAAATGTTGAAAATGCAGTCTACTTTGTTGCAGGCTGTATTAAGCAAACCATGAACTTGAAAATATGTTTTTGGAACGCAAACGGCATCTGCCAACATAAAAATGAAATAGAATATTTTCTTCTGGATAAACAAATCGATGTTATGCTTATCTCAGAAACTCATTTGACGTCTCGAAGCTATTTTAGAATTAGTGGATATAATTTCTACGACACCAAGGATCCTCGAGGTAGAGCTTGTGGTGGCTCGGGAATTCTAATAAAAACGCGAATAAAACACTACCTGTTAAATGAATTTTGTGAAGATTACCTTCAAGCAACAAACATCTGCATTGAAAATTTTTATCAAAAACTTGTGATATCATCTGTTTATTCTCCTCCCAGGTTTTCAATTTCAGAGAGTCAATATACCGCATTTTATTCAACACTGGGGTCCCGTTTTCTAGCAGCTGGCGACTACAATGCTAAACACACATTTTGGGGTTCACGTTTAATCAGTCCCAAGGGTCGTGTTTTGTTTGACACAATTTCAAAAATGGGCTTTAATGTAGTTTCAAGTGGTCAGCCAACATATTGGCCAACGGATCGACAAAAAAATTCCTGATATTATCGACTTTGGAGTTATGAAAGGTGTGCCCAGCGAAATGATTGAAGTTGAAGCATCACTGGATTTATCTTCAGATCACTCGCCTACTATTATCACTATTTACTCACACACAACTGCAACATCAACATGTGATTTACCGGTGACATCTGCACGTATTAACTGGCTGAAATACAAAAAATATTTGAGTGCTCATTGCACGGAAAATATGCTGTTGAGAACACCTACTGACATAGAAAATTCTATTAGGTTGTTTGAAGCACATGTTAATCAAGCTGCTCTTAATGCTTCTTCAAATCAACCAAATCAACAAGTAAGATTCAACAACATTTCTTCTGTAGATATAGAAAGGCTATTGACTGAAAAACGGAGAGCGCGACGAGAATGGCAACGTTACAGATCCCCCAGCTAAAGTTAAGGCTAAAGGAATGCACCAAACAGCTCAGAAAAGTTTTACAAACACAAAAAACAGCTTCGCTGCAAAAATTTCTTCAAGAACTCGATGCAACACCACAAACAGATTATTCGCTATGGCGTGCAGCCAGAGGACTTAAAAGGCCAGTGATTTGCAAACCTCCGTTACGAGATTCGAATGGTGACTGGGCAAGAACTGATGCTGAAAAAGGTGCTCTTTTTGTTAAGCACTTAGAAAATGTATTTACACCGAATATTTCTACTGATATTGTTGAACTGCCACCAGTCATCTCTTTACCAGAAATACCGTTAAGATTTAACATTGTTTAGATTGAAAAGGCCATCACTAGTCTTAACACCAAAAAAGCCCCAGGTGTCGACAAAATAAGCAACAAAATGCTTCAACAACTGCCTTATATTGCAAAAAGAATTATTCTATTAATTTTTAATAGTATTCTACGGCTGCAATACTATCCTGCAGAATGGAAGGTTTCGATGATTATTATGATACCAAAGCCCGGCAAGGATCATACGAAGGTTGAATCCTATCGGCCTATTAGTTTATTGCCCAACATTTCAAAACTATTTGAAAAGCTGTATATGAGCAAGCTGATGCCTATAGTGACTAGAAGTGGATGCATTCCAGATCATCAATTCGGTTTTCGCAGACAACATAGCACAATTGAACAAACTCACAGACTTGTGAATGTTATCAGAGACACTTTCGAAAAGAAGAAATATTGCTCTGCGCTCTTTATAGATGTTTCTCAAGCTTTCGATAAAGTATGGCACGAAGGTCTTATACATAAATTAACACAAAATCTACCCGCAAACATTGTTAGGCTTTTAATAAGCTATTTAATTGAACGAAAATTTGTAGTTAGGGAAGGCAATTTTTTAAGCCCACCGCAGTCGATCGAAGCCGGAGTTCCCCAAGGGAGTATCTTCGGTCCATTACTTTATTTAATATATGCCTCTGACTTACCGTTAAGCAGTAACATTCATACATCAACATTTGCCGATGATACAGCTTTTCTAAGCGTTCACGAAAATCCTGTAGAAGCTTCCCGCAATTTACAAGGGTATATATCCAAATTGCAAAATTGGCTCAAACAATGGCGTATTAAAGTTAACGAGCAGAAATGTGTGCACGTAACTTTTACGTTGCGCAAGGAAACATGCCCGCCTATAAAAATTAACACCGAGACCATACCGCAACACACTGTTGTCAAATATCTAGGCGGTCATCTTGATCGTCGTTTAACATGGAAATCGCATATAGACGCAAAGTTAATACAAATGAAATTAAAAGCAGCCCAAATGAATTGGCTTATTGGAAGAAATTCTATACTAAGCCCCTACTGTAAACTACTATTATACAACGCGATCCTGAAACCAATATGGTTCTATGGAATCCAGTTATGGGGCACTGCCTCAGCATCAAATGTCGAAAAAATTCAAAGGCGACAAAATAAAATTCTACGTACAATTACAGCAGCTCCCTGGTATGTCAGAAATCATCGGATTCATAAAGATCTAGATGTTCCGTTGGTGAAGACAGTATTTTCAATAAACGCTAAAAAATATATAAAAAAACTTGAGGTGCACCCAAATGTACTTGCGCGCAATATTTTAAATTATAGAGGCCACACCCGGCTGAAAAGGAGGGATACTCTTTTTCTCAGCCGTACACGAGATATGTAAAACAACATAAATTAACCGTTGAAATTAAAAATTTTGTTTAGCATTGGCTAAACTTATATTTAATATTTTTTAGATTTGAGATTTGAAAAACTTATTGATAATTTAATTTAAAATTGAAGATTCAATAAATAATAAAATTTATCAAAAAAAAAAAAAAAAAAAAAAATATAAATTTGTTACTCTTTCGACATTTTTTTATGGTTTCATAGTAATCCTGGGGGACATACATTGAATTATTTTTCCTCAAAGCCATTTCTATCACTCCAAAATCACTATCATTTGGCAAAAATGAATGTCCTGATAGTAAAAACTTATGGTCAATAATATCTGCATTATTTTCTGCCGATTGCACAATTTTCAACCATGTCAACGCCAATTTTATATTCCTGTTCTGCCCAGTGCACATATCGCTGTAAGCTATGATATGTTTATGATTTGTAATTTTTTTGAGGTGTTTTAATATACAAGATCCTACTTCTTGAGAACCCCTCGATGCCACAGTTTCATCCCAGGCATACATATAAACTTCATTATCGTGAAAATTATGACAGCCTAGGTTGTAAATGTGCATATTACGTTTGTAATATGCGATGGAAACAGACAATTTTGGAAAAGATAACGCCTTTTCTAAGTCGAATGAAAAAGCGAAATATACATTTGGATTATTTCGAGCCAAATCTTTATCTTCTTTTAATGATTTTCTGGCCAATTCAGCACATCTTAAATGAATATTATGCTCTTCCGTGAGGTTTTTCTTTTCTTCCGTATTACATGATGCTTTAATTTTAATATTCAATTGATCACATTTTTGGCAAGTATCTTTTTGTGGCTGATGAAAATGCAAATTAAATTCGTTTTTAAAAATTTTTCTATATGTCCATTCATTAACATTGCTTAATTTTTTTTGTTTACACTCTTCCAGGTATAGATTAGTAGTAACATTTAATTCAGGGTGTAAGTACCTTCTTCTTGGATTATGAGACCTTGTGTAATGGGATTCATATTGAGGAAAAGAATTAATATGATTTCTTACAGCTTCTCTATCCTCTTCATGAATTTTCCTTGAAGATCCTGGCATACGTCCACGTAAATCATTTCCAATATTTTTACATTTTAAAATACGTTGTAATCGGCCTGCTGATATATTAAAAGTACTCAAAAAGAATTTTTTACATACTGAAACATTTCCGTGAGTAGTTTTTAAGTAATATTTGTAAGTGTAATTTTTTGCCGAACCTTTGCCGTTTCTCAAGCGTTTACGTTGCACAATATGCTGCTCTGTAGTTCCATTTAAATATACATTTTGTTTATTAAAATTCCCCAAATTCCAAAAGTTATCAAAAATATTTTTCCTTTCTTCTACATTAATAAGATTGCTGCAATTCTTTAAACAATGGCAGTCTTTGTCTTGGAATATTTTTTCCCGGATAATTTTTCCAGTTGCCGTGTAATATTTCTTTCCTGTATTCCTGTAAGATTTTCTTAATTTTTGAGCGTATTTATCACCATTTCTTTCTGGTATTTCATTCTCTTTTAGAGAATTTGTGCTGAAATCACATGGCACTCCATCATCATCATCTGATGACAAATAATTTTCTATGATTCTTCTTCTCTTTATAATACTATTAGAATTATTGTTTTCTAAATCATCTTCACTTTCTGAATCCAAAATTATTGATTTTTTATTTCTTTGAACAGGGTAGATTTCTATTGAAAATAATAACCGATAAGTACACAAGTTATTTTAATTATAAACATATAAGTAAATTATTTTTTGTTGCCTGTGTCACTATCTGAGGTAATTCCAGTGTAATCTTTGTCAGACATATTAAAGTTTATAATTAGAAGAATTTATAATTTTTTCCCGTTATCAATTTTACTTCTTCGTAGTGAATTTTATTGCTGTACTGCAGTGATGCATTTTTTCGGAGTTTTGTAACATAAAAGATGCCATATATACAGCCCAATTACGAATATTCCCTAAGAATTTCTCTCCCACGGAAAATATTTTTCTCGAGAAAAAGTTTCTCCAATTATAAATTTTTATATGTAAATAAAAGGGAAAATTGAAAAATCTCATGCGGAATTTATATGCATAATAGGAGGAATGGGAAAAGGGAAAAAATTCCCACGGAATTATTATTCGTAATTGAGCTGATAAATTATTTATTTCAGTGGACTTAAACCGGTTTCAAAATATTTTTTTTTTATTTCGTTAGCTAACTAATTTTCAAGTGCCCAAAATCATACCGATATTAATGATACTAGACTTAAATTGTTTATAAAAAAAAGATTATATTGGATTGTGATTATTATTATCAATAACTACTTTTTTTTAAAAATGGACTTAAACCACTTTCAAAATAAACGACTCACTTACTCCTCCAAGCGGAAGTCGTTCTAACATAAATGTGATTCCGGCAACTTATGATCTTCCAAGTGGAAGAAATTCAAATATAAATGCGATACCGTTAAATAATGAAGCTATAAATTTGCAAAAACAGGTGGACGAATTAAAAAAAATGTTAGAAGGCATGATGAGTGTTATCCAAACAGTTACACAAAACACACAAGAAACATCAAATGTACAACGTCAAGGATACAGCAACATTACAGATTCAAACGCATATCCAATTTCACGTTCAACTAACAGTTGTTCTGTTCGTGAAATTGCAGAAACAATTCCAGAATTTGATCCAACGAACGAATCGTCACTATCTGTGGAACAATTTGTCGAACGAGTTGAGAGTGCTATACGAGCCTATCAATGGGAAGAAAGATGTTTACTTCTCGCAGTATATAGTCGAATGAAGGGTGTTTCACGTTTGTGGCTAGATTCGCTTCAGATTTTACACTCAAATTGGAATGATTTCGCTAGAGAATTGATAGAAGAATTTGGTTCTACTCAAGATGAAGCAGAAATACATTTTAAAATGATAAATACGGTACGTAAAAGTGAGGAAAAAAGTAACAGACTATTGTTTCCGAATATGTGCAATAGGACAGCGTTTTTAATTAAGTGAAAAAGCAATTGTTAAATATGCTAGGGAAGGATTGCAAAACCGAGAAATACAAGCGGCCATAGCAGCGCAGAGAATCGATTCAGTGAAACAGTTGCGGGAAATTCTGAGTGAGTATGAACGAAATGTGCCAGAAAAACGTGTAATGAAAAATTTTGAAAACAAGAATAAAGTAAGTGACATAGCGAATAGAAATTCTAATGTTGATAGTTCTAAAAGTGCATTGAAATTTGGTAGAGAAGTTAAATGTTTTAATTGCAATGAGATGGGACATATATCCACTAACTGTCCGAAACCTCAAAGACGTTCTCGTTGCGAAAAATGCAATAAAGTTCATGGAAAAAACGAAACCCAATGCAAACAAAATGCTACAGCAAGAAATATGTACTGTAATAATGATGTTTTTAAAATAAAGGTAAATCTAAACGACATAACCTTAAGTGCTTTCATAGATACAGGAAGTCAATGCAGTTTAATAAAAAAATCAGTATGCAAACTAATAGATGTAAAACGTATTGCTTGTTCTATGAGAACTTCCGGTATTTGTGGTGGTATACGTAACGCAAACGAGAAGATTTTTGAAAAATTGAATATTAATGATATCGATGTACCCATAACGTTATACTTGGTTGATGATGAACTCCTATTAACAGATATTTTACTTGGTCAAGACGCTTTTGTCAATGGAAATATAATCATGGTAGTGCAAGACGGAAAAATAACGATAACCAATAAAACTGACGCTAAAGTTTGTATTGCTACTAATAGTAAAAAAACAAACATTAAAGATGTTGACAAAGAACTGATTCTAGAAAGCCTTGTCAAATGTGATATAAGTGATGAAAAAGGTAAATTGTTAGAACTCATACGGGAAAACAAAGATGTATTTTCAAATAATCTGCAAAATCTTGGAAAGACAGATTTAGTTAAAATGGAAATAAATCTAACAGAATCCAAAATCGTTAAACAATCACCATATCGTGTTCCAGAAGCGAAAAAAAATATAATTGCAGGAATCGTTCAAGAGTTATTGGACAACGATATAATAAATGTTACCAGTTCAGAATACGCCAGCCCAGTTGTACATCAAAAAAAGAAAAATGGAACTGAACGCCTTTGTATAGATTATAGGCAACTGAACAATCAAATGGTAAAGCAAAATTTTCCGTCGCAAAATATTAGGGAGTGTCTTCAAAGAGCCAAGAAATATAAGTATTTTACAACTTTAGATCTTAATAGCGGGTATTATCAGGTTGAAATTGAACCAAAAAGTCGTAAATATACAGCATTTATAACCACTGAAGGAATTTATGAATTCAAGCGAATGCCTTTCGGTCTGAAAAATGCGCCTATGATTTTTCAACAATTAATGACGAAAATACAAGAACGTGCCGGAAAGGAAAACATGATGCATTATATGGACGACATACTAATTGGCAGTAATACTAAAAATGACATGTTTGCAAAAATAAAAAAAGTGTTAAGTGTTTTAAGAGACGTAAACTTAACGCTTAACATAAAAAAATGTGAGTTTTTCAAAACGACAATTGAATTTCTTGGACATCAAATAACGCCTCAAGGAATTTGCCCTGGAAAAATAAAATCTACGGCAATACAACAATTCAAACGACCTGGAAATATACATGAAATTCGAAAATTTTTAGGGCTAACTGGATATTTTCGAAAATTCATTCCTGGATTTGCAATAATAGCTGAGCCATTAAGAAAATTAATAAGAAAAGATGAACCATTTGCGTGGACTAATCAACATGAAGCAGCATTTAGTGAATTGAAAGAAAAATTATCATCCCAACCAGTAATGACAGCTTTCCGTTTGGAAGCAAACCATGAAATTCACACGGACGCAAGTTCTATAGGACTAGCCGGAGTTTTATTGCAAGAAGAAGATGGGAAACTAAGAGCAGTAGCTTATTACAGCCGATCAACAAGTTCAACAGAAAGAAATTTCCATAGCTATGAACTGGAAACACTAGCAGTAGTAGAGACGTTAGAAAGGTTTCGCTATTACATATACGGTAAGCCAGTAAAAGTTGTGACTGATTGCAGCGCAGTAAAATCTGCAATGACGAAACGTGAATTAATCCCTCGTATAGCTCGATGGTGGTTAAGAATTCAAGGTTTTGATATGATTTTAGAACACCGGAAGGGACAATATATGGAACATATAGATGCGTTAAGTAGGGCTCCTAATGATCCTGCTAATGATATAGATGTTGCCACTCTTAAAATCGACAAAATTTACCTTCACAGTGATGACTGGTTATCTGTAACGCAATTACAAGACAAAACAGTTGAAGAAATCGTTACCAAAATTCAAAATAATGATAAAACTTTATCAAAAGAATATCATTTTCAACATGGCAGATTATTTCGAAAGTATAGCGGTAAGCATTTGTGGGTTGTTCCAAAATTAATACGTTGGCGAGTGGTTGAAAATTGTCACGATAAAAACGGTCATCTCGGTATTGAAAAAACCATGGATAAATTACTTAGCTATGTGTGGTTTCCAAGAATGAGAAATTTTGTGAAGTCGTATATTAAAGCTTGCACTGAATGTGCTTATAATAAAAATAAAGGTGGTCGTAAAGAATGTGAATACCATTTCGATGACATAGAACCTGTACCATTCAGGAGGATTCACTTGGATCATTTGGGTCCATTTCCTCGAAGCAGTAAGCAGAACGAACATATATTAGTTTTAGTCGACTCATTTACTAAGTTTACAGTAGTTAAAGCTGTGAAAAGTACTGCTAGCAAGTATGTTATCAACATTTTGAATGAATTCTCCAGTTACTTTGGAGTTCCAACTCGCATCGTCACGGATAGAGGAACCTCATTTACGTCAAATGAGTTTAAGAACTATTGTCTTCATAATGACATAAAACATGTACTTAACGCTGTAAGAACCCCAAGAGCTAATGGTCATGTAGAGAGGACAAATCGCACATTGCTTTCAATGCTGTTAACTACTACTCAAAACGACAAGCGCTGGGATGAACATTTGGTAAATCTTCAGTGGTCCATAAACACCATGAAGAACAAAACGTCTGGTAAAAGTGCTCATGAGCTACTATTTTGTTATTATCCTCGCGATATACTTCAAAACAAGATTCTTCTAGCATTACACGAAAGTTATAACCTTACAGAAGATGAGATGAAGGAAATAAGACAAACAGCTGCTAATAATATTAATATAAAACGTAGACAAGCAAAACAACGTTTTGATAAAATTCATTCAACTCCACACAAATACGAAGTTGATGACCTTGTACTAGCTGAAAACGAGCCTGCAAGTACTGGTACATCTCGTAAACTAGAGCCGCGATACAAAGGACCATTTGAAATAACTAAAGTTTTAAATAATGACAGATACGTGATCGAAGACATTCAAAATTCCAAAAGAACATCCCGCCATTATTCATCGGTTTATGCTTCTGATAAACTGAAACCTTGTTGGGAATTGCCATTAATCTTAGATGATGAAAATAATTATGATGATTCAAGTGATGAAAGCGAGGACGCTTTAAATGCAGGATAGCCGACTGTTGGAAACACTTTTAAATTATGATTTCTACTTTCTTTATACTAATATTTAAATTACTTTATAGATTCATATGTATACATTTAGATATACAAATTTTCCCCCTGACTTAGTTGTCAAATAAAAATTAATAAAATATGATTACTAATATGAAAATAGAGTATATCGGTTGGTTTTTTTTTTCTAAACGTTATTAAAAGAATAAAATAAAACGAAAACACAACGTTAATTCTTTTACATATAAATATATTATACTTCAATTCAATATATTTTTTTTTTTTTCAAAAACAATAGCACTCATGCGACCGCACCAGACCAGCTGGTAAAAATTCCCATAGAACAAAGCCTATGGGACGTGGTTTTATACAGACCACATACTGCACCCATGCGGGTGAACTCCTTAAAAAGGAGATTGGCCAGAAATGCGCCAACGGAAACCCCGGGTTCGAATATATACGTCCTTTCAAGATTAACGGCGCAACCTCTGGACCTATCACCAGCGCGACCTTTCCCTACACATTAAAGTTGCGATCTGCCAACTGCACACCCGCGAAATGTTCCTTAATAGTGTCGGGAACGGAAGCACTGGTGGTCAATATACCGGACTTTTACGGTTAAACCGATATGTTGAGCCGGGTCATAAATAGAGCCAATGTATAAGCAGGACATTTTCTCCGCACCCATAGTAGACACAGGCAATTTTAGCGCATTTACTAAGCTTTCGAATACATAGCTCATGCTACAACAAAGATCAATAACTCCGCGAACGGGTATAGCCTTGGAACAAGTTTTTAACATTACTTTCACCGTGGGTGAAAAAGTAATCATGTGTCGAAGGGGCAATGTTAAAAGTTAAGAGTGCTCAGACGGACGTTGTATAGCAGCGGAGAGAACTTGGCCTGGTTTTTTGCACTTTTTGCACTGCCCTTGGCTTTTACACGCGCAAGCTACGTGGTCGTGAGACAAACACCGAGAGCAGTAATGATGCTAAAGCACCATACGTATCCTCTTTTCAAAATTTAATTTTAGAAATTGACGGCAGGCAGAAGGTTTATGTCGCTTAGAGCAAACGCGGCAAACTATTTCAGAGGTTTTACCCGAACCCGAAGCTTTTTTGGCGTCCGTTTTAACGGAATTCGATGATGTTGGAGTGGCTATAGGAGCCACAACCACTGAAGTAACAGTGGTAATAACATCAGCAGGATCTGCAGGGATCGGAACATTAGAGACCGTTGCCATGGTGGATGTTGGTGAGCTGACAGCCAAAATGACGTCAGTATCAGGCAATGCCTTGGGCTCTTCTCTTTTGTCCACGACCTCCATCTCTTCATCATATTCCTCGAGTAAGGCGTCTTCAAATAAATTTTTTAGAGCGTCCATTATACTAGGAAACAATGAAGGTTAATAAATTATTTAAATAAATGTTTAATTAGTCAGAATGACCAGTTTTGTAATCGGTCGCTTCACAATTCCATTCTCCGTGCGGATGTCCGCGACACGTACGTGATTGTCACTTCCTGGATATGTCTTAATGACTCGGCCTAATTTCCAAGAAGTTGGCGAAAGTTGCTCATTTTTGATTACCACTAAATCGTTCACTGCAATATCACGTTCAGGATATTACCATTCGTATCGTTTATGTAAATTGAACATCGTAGACAAAAATTTGAGCAAAGGCTTTAATTTTCCTATATCTATTTACCAAACTTATAGGAGATTCAAGTATGGATGGTTCTGGAGAAGGTAAAATTGGAGACTCTATCAGAAAATGACCAGGGGTAAGAGCCACCGGCTCATTAGGATTATCACTCTTGGGACAGAGTGGTCGCAAATTAAGACAAGCTTCAATTCGTGCAAGGACGGTCGAGAGTTCTTCAAAAGTGTATTTAACTGATTGAACCTCTTTGCGAAAATGTAGTTTAAAACTTCGGACCCCAGCTTCCCACAAACCTTCCATATGGGGACCGCCAGCTGGTATAAACCGCCATGAAAGACCGTTTATGCCGAAGGTTGAGCACATTCTAGCACGACTCTCTGCTAAAAACGTTTTAAAATCCCTTTCCAATTCTCTAGAAGCTCCAACAAAATTAGTACCATTGTCTGAGAATATTGGGTTAGGGCAACCACGTCGTGAAATGAAACTATTAAAAGCAGCCAAAAATCTATCTGATGATAAATCAGAAGCTACCTCCAAATGAATTGCTTTCGTAGAAAAGCACTCAAATATACAAACATAAGCTTTTAAAACTTGACTCGATCTAGTAGCCGAGCTTTTCATATTAAAGGGACCAGCAAAGTCAACTCCAGTAGTGGTAAATGGTCGATCGAGTGTAGTCCTTTCTGGAGGCAAAGCTCCCATTATTTGGCTACACGACCGCTTGCGATCAAGTAGGCAATGTTTGCAACGATTAATTACCATTTGAACTAATGTTTTCAGCCTAGTAACCCAATTCACAATTCTTAAAATTCTAAGCATCAATTGATTTCCACCGTGAATGGAAATCTTGTGTGCAAACTCAGTCAATAGTACAGTGAAACGACAAGAATAAGGCAACAAAATAGGATGCCGTTCTGTGTAGATCAATGAAGGCGATTTGGCTAGTCTACCATTAAGACGCATAACACCCTCTTTATCTAAAAATGGATTCAAACATAATAGAGAACTCTTTGAAGAAAGATTCCTTCTCCCTATAAGACATTCATATTATTCAGCGAAATGAACTTGTTGAGCCAGATCAGACGGTAAAACACCACGACTTCCTAAATCAGCCGGATTATCCTCTGATTTTACATGGTGCCAATTATGACTGCCGACAATTTCCTGGATTTTACAAACTCTGTTTGCAACAAACGTGGCACAAGAATTGGCCTCTTTTTTGAGCCAGGAAAGGACGATCGTAGAATCAGTCCAGCAATAAATTTTACGAATTGGCACATCTATTTCACTTACTACGGTTTTCAACAGATCTGGTGCCAAAACAGCACCACAAAGTTCCAACCGAGGTATGGAAATAGATTTGATAGGCGCAACTTTTGTTTTACACGTCAATAAATGGGTACAAATCTGATTAGCATTTTCAACGCGTAAATATATCACCCCGCGTATGCCATTTCCGAGGCATCAGAAAACGCATGAAGCTCAACAGATGATTCAGGTTCACATTGAACCCATCTAGGAATACTAATATTGTTTACTTCATGGTATGAATCAAACAATTTTTCTCATTCAGCCTTCGTAGAAGGTTTAAGCGAATCATTCCAATCTATATTATCTTGCCAAACCATTTGCATTATCATTTTTGCAACAATTATGACAGGACCCAACCAACCAACGGGATCAAACAGTTTTGCTATAATAGACAAAACTTCTCGCTTAGTGTAGCTAGGTCGCACAATAATTGGATCTACTTTAAAATAAAATGCATCCAAATGAGCATTCCATTGAAGACCTAGTGTTTTAGAACTGCTTGACTCTACAAAAGTCAACAGCTTTGCATCAATTAAATGAGTGGTCGGAAGATCAGCCAATATAGCCTTTTCATTCGAAGTCCATTTTCGCAGTTCAAAACCCGCTGATAACAACGACGCTATGAGTTGATCACGAGCGATCAACGCAGTGGTGACATCATGAGATCCAGTCAAAACGTCGTCAACGTACATACATATCCGTAGGATATGTGATGCGACAGGATACTCACGTTCACAATCGTCAGCCAACTGCAGTAATGTACGAATGGCAAGATACGGAGCACAATTGACCCCAAAAGTTACTGTCAGTAACTCGAACTCTTTAATTTCTTCCGTAGGAAAATCGCGAAATAATATACGCTGACTTGAGAAGAACTAAATCCGCCTGTAGTGTAGGTCCAACATACAGGCAATCGTTGAGACTATTTCCGCTAGAAGTTTTATTAGACGCGTTAAATACGACCCTTAGTTTTGTAGTTTTTCTATCCATTTTGATTATTGGATGATGAGGTAAATAACACGACATCTTAGGAAAAAAATTTTTTGCTACAGGCCTCGTGATTTAACGACAAATATTCCTTCCCCACGTCATCATACATCTGTTTTACCAAAGGTTTTCGTAAAAGCGATGATTCATTTCTCAAGAACTGCGACATCACATTATTTTTAGACAATCCTAAAGAAAGTTTTATCAGGAAATTCCATTTTAAAAGGAAGGGTCACTGTGTATCTTCCATCAGCTCCTCGACGAGTCGTATTTTTAAAATTATCCTCACAAAGCAGATCAAATTTAGACATTATTTTCCGTTGTGGTGTTTCCTCTAGCTCCCGAAATCGAAGTAGATTGCGATTCAAAGTATCTTCTTCAGAAAACTCAACCCTGGTAGAATAAACATACAACGAAGATTGCTATACAGGGCCCGTAATAAGCCATCCGAAGACTGTATTTTGAGCTAATAATGAACCTAGAACATTTTTTCTAATATCCGGCATAATTATGCTTGTATATAAATCAGCACCTAGGAGCAAATCTACTGGCCTACAATCGAAAAATTGCAGGTGTGCCAAACGTATATTTGGCAAGTCATTTCGGAGTTTATCACTTAGAATAAATGATGGTAAATTACCAGAAATATTGGGTAAAATAAGTGCAGCACTTCTCAGCATAATCGACGAATCCAAAATCGCACAAATTTTTCGCGAAGTAGCAGAGACTGTCTGGTTTACACCAGAAATTTTGGCATGCGTAGAATGCGCAGAAATTTGGTTCCGCAGTCGTTTAGAAATAAATGAAGTTTCTGAAGCGCCCTTATTGGCGCGAACTGGGTACGTAATACCCTGGTGACGAATATTCACCATTGCTGTCCCTAATAATATAGTTCGATTTTGTGACACATGAAATACTTGACGATTCAAGGGTGCCGACGAACTAATACCACGAGAAGTGCAGGGTAATTCTGTCTCTATTGGTCTTGGATGGTTATGCGGTGAAGCATTACTGGAACTAGCAGCTAGATTAGAGGATGAAGAAGACCTAACATAAGTATCAGCATTAGGTATATTTCTATGTAGCATCGTATGATGACTTTTTTTATAATTGGTACAATTATGAAAGCTAGCACAGTCTTTGACTTCATGTGTGCGTAACAAACAATTAACACAGCAATGAAATTCTTTGACTGTCGAAAATCTTTCCGAAATTGACAGATTTCTAAATCGCTTACAATCCCGCAAAAAATGGGATTGATTTTTACATAATACACAAGAATTTGAAGTGAACAAATTAACGTGATATGTTTTTACTTTTTCAACAGGTCTCTTTTTTTCCTGTGGGGATTCTCTGATATCTCGCAGACATTCCAAAGTTTGGATCCTTTCAGTCAGAAAAGCATCCAAATCTTTCCATTTTGACAAAACAAATTTGTCCTTGATGCTCTGTTCCCATAACGTAACAGTGCAGTTTGGAAGCCGCTGAATACAGATAAAAACAATCATTGGATCCCAATTTTCAGTCGAGACCTCATTTATTGAGAAAGCAGACAAACAACTATGTATGCCCCGTTGTAGTGCTTTAAGGCCTGTGCAAGTCTCCTTATCTAATACAGGTAGACCAAAAAGATTCTTAAGCTGAGTATTTACTAACGGATTTTCATAAGCATCTCGCAAGTTTTTCCACGCTATGTCGAAACCTTGATTGGATAGAGGACATTTCTTATCCACCTCGAATTCACGCATTTTCTTATTTATGAAACCTAAACAAGTGATAAAGGCAGTATAGGTTGTACAATATTTATTACTAATAGTACCGATTTCAGGAGACTCAAAATCTTCTGTACCTTTTGAAGGTTTTTAGAGTCTAAACACTTTTCATGAGTCGCCTTAACTTTCTGCCATAAAATCTTTAATTCTTCAGCATGAACTCCACTGTGAACACTGTATGAGTTTCATGCTTGATGTCGTTGAAACAAGCTTCGAACGCTACAAGAGCATCCGCAGCTCTAATAAATTTATCCAGTGCAATCGACATTATTTATATTTAATTCACTAACAAGTTTTAAAATAATAATATAGAATTATATTTTATGGATACCCAGATAAACTTCGCTTTAATAGAATTGCCTTATAATTTCAATTAAATTATAATTAATTAAATCAAAATTTAAAATTAATTATAAAGTGTATTTAAAATAAAAAACAAACTGACCAAACTGACCGGTGGGTAATAGGAACTTGTAGTAGACGAAAACCGACAAACACGTATGTCTGTAATAACTTGTTTAATGTTTTGCAACGATATAATTTGCAAAAGTATGTACTATGTATGTATATACAAAAAACACCAAACAATAATTAAAGCACTGAATAAATTTATTTATAAATAAATTACTTTTATTTAATTGCGACGACACTTAATTTAAGTATTTATGGAATATGTATATGTATAAATTTTATTTTATTTAGATTCCGTCCGTCCACGTAAACAAACGCACGGTAAGGTTTTTTGCGTAGCAAAGAATATTGCATAAAACGATGTCAAAAAGAATTATAAAGCGATCGAATATTAACTATGTATGTGTGTATTTTTCTTATATACACAATAATTGGTAATATTTTTTAACCAATTATTTTTAATTTCTTTTCACAAATAAAAATCACGCACTTAATATAATATAGTATACAATTACGCACCTTTTTTTTGCAATTTATTATTTTTTCAAAAGTGAAATATGTAGGTATAACTGTATGTATATTATAGATGGAGATATTTTAGTGTTGATGAAGATGGCGATCCTTTATATAAATAAAAGAAATTTTATTAAGTGCTGATATGTATATAAGCTTTTTGTATATAAACTATGCCACGAAAATCCGGCTCGATTGGACCAAAATGTTTGCGCGTAGACGAAAAGAAATAAAACAATGGTTTTTTATATATTAAAAAATGAGAAAATGCCAGGTTTATTAAATATTAATTTTGTGTATTTGACTTGTAGATAATTTTTATATAATGTTGAGTGAAACTCGTTGATTTATTCGGAAGATTTTATAATATTTTTGTGCGTAACACTACCAGCGATTAAAATTACAAGAATGTAAGTATATAAGTAAATTAAAAAATGGACGAAGCAAAGTAGCGGGTGCAATGCTCAAGACCGTTAAGAATTTACTCGTTAGAATTTGTGCAAAAACTCCCACACAAGGGTGAAAAAAACGGAGTGACACAAATCCTAACGAATTGCCAATTATTATAAACAAACATTAAATATGTATATGAAATGTAACTTATGGTGTTTTGTTCTCTACACACAAAATGGGACCTTATTGAAAGGTACATACTTATATAAAATGTCTTGCCAACCTTGTAATAATTAAGCTTATTATTTCACTAGAACTGAACACAAGTTATGAAAAAGTGGAACGCCCTGTTTTCAACAGCTGACAGCTAAGTTTTACAGGGCACTATCAACACTGTCGATTTTTACGGGGCAAAAAGTGCAATGTCTTCCACCCTTAGTGAGGGCAATTTTTTTAGAATCAAACATACTGCCCTTTTAGAGAGCAAAACATTTTTAAGAAACGAATACCAAAGTACATTTTCTGCATGGAGATGTAGCATTTTTTTATAGAAAAGAAAACACCATTAAACACTCCCTATTTTTAAGTTGTTAAAAAAATAAATGCCCGTTATGATCACGGCAAGAACAAACAAAAAAAAAAAAAAAAAACAATGGAAAACTATTTTAAGGGAGATATCCCTAAACAAAGCTGCGTCAGATGTTGTTCAAGTGCTAGGCCAATTTACCCTACCTCCGCATGTGTCCTATGACCAATAAAGTTTTAAGGACCCCTTACAGAAAAATTATCCTATTTTTACGAATCCTTTGAAAGAAAAAGGACTACTGTTTATTCCCTTTTTGTAATTAACAAATAACTCATTTAGTATTGAACACGATAATATTGGGTTTAAATTTTTTGTTGGGAAACACTTAAATAATAATTCAATTAGTATTGTGTTCCCTAGCTTTGATGATTTTAACAATATGGGTATACAAATTTTAATCAAGTGAAAATTGATAATATTCATTTTACTTTAAACAATTTGTATGAAGAATATAAATTATTACTAACAATACAAAATAAGGTTAGTTGTATTAAATTTTTGAGTTATTCAATTGAGCAATAAAAATAAAACGCAAAATTACGCAACTACTAAAAAAGATAATACAATTTAACCAAATTAAATACAATATTTAGAGATTTATAATTTTAGAAAAGGTATGAATGAAAAATTATTTACAATATCATATAAAATTTAATAAAAATTACTAATGTATGGGAATATATAAAAACAGTTAGATGAAAAAAATTTTTAATTATTCCGGTTAATAAAGGTTTTTCAAATTATGTAAGGGTGTATATAAATTAGGTATATAAAAATAGAAAATTAAAAAAAATGGAATTAGACTTTTATACTACACTTTTATAAATATAAAGTTTAAGTATAAATATGAAAATTTGGAATAAAAAAAACTCACACATCATGTGTCGAGGCCTCCGGAACTCGATGAACACGATTTTGAGGTTAAGCTGAAAAAGAACACTATATTTTGGTGTAATCGACCTTAACATTTGGTTATTCCGATTCCTATATTTTTTTCAGTTTCACAAGATTTTAACTAGATTAATTAAAAATTCTTTTCTAGGACATCCCAAGCCCTTTCGTTAATTTACAACTAATTATTTCCTTGAATTAGTAATTCAACTTTTTCGCTAATACACTGACATTGATTTTGGATTTTCTTTTGCTTAATACACTTTATTTCCCATTGAATTTTCAATTTGCTGGTTTAAAATATGATTTAATAAACTATAACTTTATAACTACTAATTTTTAAATTAAACAAAATAAAATTTTTCTTGTTTTATTTCTCATTAAATATTTTTTCCTGGGTAGGTGGTTTAGCATGTACTAAGCAAAAAAAAAAAAAAAAAATAGAAAATATATACATATCTGCCTGGTGTGATAACAATATAACAATGTAATACTATCACTAAAATAGCATATTTTTCATATAAAAGTATTGAAATACATAGTGTATCTGGCCAGATACATGTGCTACGTATGTATATGACTATCGGAACATGTGCATGACGGAGGGTTAAGGAAACTTTTCGTTAAGTTTTATGAAACGTCATTTTCTTAAGCAAAGTGCCAAACTGAACGCACATTCCGTACGGAATCAGCTTTTCTACAAATACATATGTACATACATACAGTTACTCACAAATATATTTTGCTTCTGTAAAATAAAGTAAATTTAAAAAAAAGGGTAGATAAAAAATATTTTTTTTTTAATATATTTATTTTTTATTAAATGGTAAATAATGGAAACTCAAATTAAAATTATCCTTTATAAAAATAGAAAAAAAAAACATTTAAAATCCATGAAATTTTGAAAATATTATAAATAAGTAGCTAGTTCATTAGGTCACAAAAGTATTTTGCTTTTTGATTTTTTCCTCATGTCTTGTAAATATAATGGTAAAATTGTACAATTTAATATTTTGTGTGGTAGCCCTTATTAGCAAGAACTGCTTCCAGACGTCTAGGCATTGATTCTACTAAACTGCGACATTTTTCTGGAGGTATTTTGTACCACTCTTCTTTTAATACTTTTTCTAAGGTGGCTTTGGACGAAATACTATGTTCCCGGACTTTTCCATCCAAATAAGCCCACAGGTTTTCAATCGGATTCATGTCGGGGCTTTGGGGTGGTGTTGGCAGGTGTTTGGTATTATATAAAAGCCATAATTTAACGTCCAGGGCTGTATGTTTTGGGTCGTTGTCATGCTGAAAATAATACTGTTCCTTAGCAAACCCCATTTTTTCAGCACTAGCGTGTAGGTTTTCTTTCAAAATCGATAAGTATACATGTTTATCCATTTTTCCATTGATAAACACCAACTTACCCACACCTGCCGCTGACATACAGCCCCAAACCATAAGAGAACCACCACCATGTTTTACCGTTGGTGTTATATTTTTTATGTTTAAAGCTTCATTTGGTTTGCGCCACACCATACGTCTTCCATCGGAACCAAACAGGTTGAATTTGCTTTCGTCACTAAAAACTACATATTTCCAAAAATCTATTGTTTTATTTTTGTGGACCTCTGCAAATGATAACCGTTTCAGTCTGTTCACTTCCGAAATAAAAGGTTTTTTTCTCGCCACCCGGCCGTTAATATTATTGGCTCTTAGAACTCTTCGGATAGTTTCGTCACTTACACTTGCTCTTAGTGTCCCTTTAAGTTTTGGTGCAGATAAGTGAGGATTTTCCCGATTTTCCTTAAGAATTTGTCTCTCATTTCTTGGAGTTAACAACTTTGTACGACCCTTTCGTGGCATATTTTCAAGATTTCCGCGTTCTTTGGCCCTTTTTATTATATTCTCAATTGTTTGCCGACATCTATCAAACATTTCACAAATATATTTTATAGATTTACATTGATTGTAAAGATATAAAATAATTTTTTTCTCGGAACAATTTA
Organism: Lypha dubia; assembly: GCA_947311025.1. NCBI lineage: Eukaryota > Metazoa > Arthropoda > Insecta > Diptera > Tachinidae > Lypha > Lypha dubia. The sequence continues at coordinate 76,526,352 of OX371260.1, forward strand.
ATTCTTTTCCTTTAGGCATATTTTTTGCAAAACAAAACCCTTCTGCGAACAACAAGAGCGAAAATGTAACTTACTATGATTTAAACCATCACAATTGATATTGCAAAAGAAAACATAAAAAACAAACACACAGAAAACGAATATTTGGAAAAAGTAACGGTGATCTTCAAAAAGCAAAATACTTTTGTGAGCTATAAATTGCGCAGTTGAAAAAAGAAAAGGCATCAAAAGCATGAACGCGTAGAGAGTTGCCATTTCTATTTTTCGTAATTGGTCCCTGCCAGAGTGTTCTTTACGATAAACAGAAAAAAAATCATTTTATAGTATAATAATATTAATATTATTAGAAAAAAAATTGAAATTTATGCTAAAAGAATATAAGCAAAATAGTTTTGTGAGCAACTGTATGTATGTTTGTACGTAAAAATAAATTAATTTTGAAAATGTAAAAAGAAGACGAAACAGTTTACATATTAAATTTAATATAAAATGTGGAAAAAAGGAAGTGTCTGTACATAAAACTAACATTGCATATATATTATTTTATTTTATTTTATTTCCACTGATACATTTTAGTACTTTTGGCCTTAAATAAAATAAATACTAATTTCCGTTGTAACTTTTCTTATAATTATTAAAAATAATTATGTATATACGTAATTTTTTTTAATTACAATCGTTTTATATAAATAAAAAATAAAAATATTTATCGTTTTTCGAAAAATTATTTATGCTACATATGGTGCAACTATGACTAGTTAAATTTTAAGTCACATAAGTACATTATAGCCACCTAAAAGTCTCTGCGAATTTAATTAAGAATTTGACAGCCTTTTCGTTCAATTTTGACATTAGCTTAAGCCAGTTTATGCATATTATGGTTGGGCCTTTAAATTTACTCTTTAAAATGTTATATGTATGTACATATGTATATAAGAAAGCACAACATGTATTATTATTTTCTTATTTTTCGATTCCCTATCGAATAGAATATATTTTTTTTGAGCAATGTAGCTAAACTATATTTATTCCTAAATCTTAAAGCTAAATTTTTATTCTAATAGGTGTTCCACGTTTAATCCGATCATGCGGCATTGAAGGTTTTAAAAATACTAGAAAAGGAACTAATATTGCTGCTCAGGCTACAGCAATTAGTATAGGCAGTGTTAGTGTTTCACAAAATTTGTAATAATTTCTTTTATACAAAATTCTAATTGTTTTTCAGAAAGCTGTGGAATTAGGTTGGAAAACTATTCGCGTTAAAATACGTGGGTTAGGACCCGGAAGAATGGTAAGCATAATTTTTATTACATATTTCACATATTTCTAGTTAATTGATCCTATAAGGCCATATTTGATTAACATATTTAATATAACTTGTAATGAAATAACAATAACAAATTTAAGCCATATCTATACACAATTACATATGTACATACATACATACATATATCGTCACCTAGAATCTTTAATGACTAGTTTTTAACTTCACATTTAGGTATATAATTATTTAATTTTTATTTAAATTTATTTTGTGTTTAAATAAGGTTTCATTTTTTCAGTGAGTAATTAAAAAAATATGGTAGCACACGTGATACAAAAAATTTCCCATAAATTTCTCTAAAGAACAGCTGACTAAAACAAATTAAGAAAAATCCAAAAATATATATTTATATTTTAGTAAAAATTAAAATAATTAAGAACTGCTGAAATGTTTTCAAATAATAAGAGCAACTTCCAGAATGATTAAAAATTTAATAGCTACTAAACGAGCCAAAGTTTTATCAACTTGTCAGCAGCTACAAAATATTTGCTTTGTTTATGTAGTTTTTAAATACTAATGTTGGCTATTTTATGTTGATTTAATTTTGCAGTGAAAAACTATAAAAAATGAGTTTTAAAAATAAGTGATATACAGTCAAATCCCGATAATTCGTACCCCGATAAATCGTAATTCCTGATAATTCGTAATAAATTGTCGGTCCCTTGAAAAAATCTCGTTAATTCGTAAAATTTCTATATATTTTGGTCCCCTTGCTAATTCGTATTTTTTTTTTTTTTTCAAATAAAATCTTCTTTACTTCTTATAAGTTGTAATTGTTTGCTAACCAACACTTATAGTTCGTAATAAAAAGAACAGAAACATTGAAAGAATGATTTTTTGTTTACCGCTATTTTTTTGCGAGGGTTTTTGCTTTTGCTGGTGTGTGTGTTTATTCTCTTAAGATCAGTTTGTTACATGAATAACAAAGAAAAATGTCAAAGCGCACGCATAAAACTCTGTCGATGTTACAAAAACAAATTTTTGCAGCCACTGACAATGGAGAGAAAAAATAGACGTTGCTAAGCGATTTGAAATTGCTCCATCAACTCTTACTTCAATCCTTCACAAACAATTGTTTTTTATGTTTTTTTTATCGTTTTAGTAAATAAATCGAAAACCCCCTTAATTCGTATTTATTTTATTTTAACCCCGCTAAATCTAAAACCCCTATAATTCGTAAGAAATGGCCGGGATTTGACTGTACTACGATTGATCTCTCGTTAATAGAGTTACCACTTGTAGGTGAAATTAATTGGGGTTTCGCATTGATCCTGAAAAGTTGAATAATGGTTTTTACTTAGCGTTTACACATGCCACTGAAAGTTCGAAACACGCAATACACTCACAACTTTTTACTAATACATTCACATATTTTTTCAATGGAAGCTCCAGTGGCAGCAAAATTTGCACGCCATTGAGAATTTGACACTTGCATGCCACTAAATACCAAAACGATGTTGCAGTGCTACCCTGTTTAAAATGTGATACAACTTTACGGGGTTGCTATAAAATTCTAATTAAAGTTTTAACTTTTTAAAATTATTTTATGAACGAATGTTCTCAAGTTAACGCTTCGGTGATACATTGCCTGTTTTGTTTTGATTAATGATCTTAATGAAACCTACTATGCATTGACGTGGAAAGCACTGTCTGAAGGTAAAAAAATATACATAATGCAGGAGATACTCGTATATGAGGAGCCACAGAACAAAACGTACTTTTTCGCTCATATAAAATTTTTGAGAAATTGATGTTTATTTATTTCGTTTCTTTAAAAAACTGCATGAACATGGAATTGGTAACAATTTTTTTACTTATCAATAGATGCATCAAACTGCCAGAAGTCATCACATTAATCGTTAAGGATGTTTGATATTAAACAACTTTTATATTGGAAAAAGTACGTTTTGTTAAAAATCAAAGAAAAAACAGGTTTTGTTCTGCGTTTTTTAGATGAGTATTTTGACTGATTGTTTTAAACCTCAAAAGGTACATAACTGGTGACGAAACGTGGGTATATGGTTATGATGTCGAAACCAAGGCTCAATCATCCCAATGGAAGCGGCCAGATGAATCAAGACTGAAAAAAAATCAAAAATCGAAGACCACACAAACGCGACTAACCTTTTCAGTTGTCAACAACAACTAATCCAAATAGTGTGCTAATACCTACCAACATATGACTAACACATGTGTACCAACGTAACAAAAAAAAATTTCGATAATCGAATATACACAGCCCGCGAAAATTCATCGAAAAATTACAAAAATTTTCTGAAAATTATACTTAAAAAGTAATCTAATTGAAATTGATTGCTAGCGTGTAGTAGGCATCCATGTAGACCATAATGTGAATTTTAACCCAAAAATAAATTGAACCAGAAATAAGTTAAGAAAACCGTAAATATTTTATTTCAAACTAAATTGCAACCATTTATTTCTTATACGTAACTAAATTTAATGTAATAATTTGTAAATCACCCCTATCGTTAATAAGAAGTGAAATTTTTGTTCACGTGAAATTTTAATTCTACTCGAAGGGAAAAATGGTATCGTGAATCTCCCGTGAAAAATTATTCCCGCTATCAGTTGTTAGTGAATGTAAAAAAGGGAAGAAGATTAAAAAAATAAAAAATCATACAACTTTTTGTTCAAAAATATACACGGACATATTTATTTTAAAGAAAACTTCAAAAATCAAAGTTAAATATTCAGTTTTGGAGCTTTAGTTTGGTTGCTCCGTTTGTTTATTGCATTCTAACTTTTATGTGGTAAAATAATTCGGCTACTTTTTGGAAAGCCAACAAAATGAAAAATGCCAACAAATTAAAGCATTACAAATCTACAGGCAATCGGCCTGTTTTCTGCATTTCGTTGAGGAATACATCAGTTTGTGCCTTATTATCAGATCTTTTCATTAAAATAAACTTTTTAAAGTTTAATATTCGAATTATAAGAAGAAATACATGTAATTTCTGTTCTATTCCCCATCAAAAATAAAGTGAAAATATCAATTTGAGCAGTGAAAAAATTCCGAGGGAAATATTTATTCACCATAAGGGGATTTTTTTTTTCAGTGAACATTTTTCACGTTGTTATTCTGGACTGAATAAAATTTGTTCATGCGAGTTGTTCACGATTGCAAATACGTGAAAAGTGAAAAAATTTCACGTGGAAAATTATACACGATAGGGGTGAATGTTTAAACTTTTGCCCCAACATCTTCTTCTAGGCAATTACAATCAATATATTCTATTGAATCCTTCATGTTTTCATTTTGCTTAAACAAAATATCCTTGTACCAAAGTAATGCCTGGTTTTCAGTCCAATCTTCGCCAAATTGTTTTATTAAAAGATTTTTTAGGTTTTTTCCTTTGTCGGCGTTAATCCAATGGCCTATTTTAATTTCACTTAGCTGAGAAATTGAAAAAGGTGTTTTTTCTTGTTTCAGCAATTTTAAATTAGTGTTCCGTTTGTCAGCTCATTTAAATTAAAAGGTCTCGAAAGTTTTAATTAAACACTATTCTCCCATTTTTTAAATCATTTTTATAAAATTTTACCCGTTTTACATATTGAATATTTTTATCAATAGATTCAAGATCTTTTATGTTGAGAAGACTCCTTGCCTTTCCTAACATAAAAACTTGGCCATGATTAGAATAAATTTTAGAATACTCTTCTAAGTGTATTAATGTTAAAGTCAATAAATTTTGACATTAGTTTAATTATTTTTTGTTTTTCTTTAAATATGTGAGAAAAATGTAATGTTTTGTTTCCATTAGAAAATCTTTTATTTCTTACATTATATTATATATTTCAATAGAAACCTCCTTTTGCATAACATAATGATGCTCAAAAATTCATTTCCTTTCCAGTTTTCACGATTTTGACTTCGTTTTCTTTTTTAGAACTGACTTCCACTGTAGCTGAATGTGCGGAAGTTGGGGCAACTTTTCGGAATTCTCAAGCATACAAAACTCTGTTTCAGAAATGTTTAGTGTTTCTGTATCACGAATAGAGGGTTCAATTCCTTGAATTAACCCAGATTACGTTGATTTTAAAACTGGACCAAGTTAGCAGCATTTTCTTCTATAGGTCAACTCGTGAATAATTTGCAAGTTCTTCCTCCTGTTGCGTTAACTTCTGCTTTCTTAGGCATCAATTTGTTTTTTACCTTGCAATTGAAATCTTTCCTGATCTGATAATACATACATACATATAAACAAACATATTTTTATTTGGCTATACAATCTCTTTTAAACTTAAATTTTGCCATTCATTGCTATCTCGAGATTGTGGATCAATACAATTTAATTTACTTGTAATTTCTTCCCATTCTTTCTTTAAATTAATGGGGTCAATTCTCGTTCTGCGATAACGTGAAATGAAAATATTTTTCTCGTTTACATTTTGCTTCTGATTCCTGTTCTGTGAAGAAATTAAAACAAATTAAAATCATATCACAATGATAGAAACAAATGGAATGAAACAATTTTTTTCGAAAACCTTTTCATTTGAAACGAATATTTTTCACTTACAATATGTCAGTGAAAATGGAAAAAGAAGCAAAAGGCTTGCGCACAAGCGAAAACCAAAAAGAATTATTATTAATTTTTTAGAACATAATGTCGATATTGCAAACTATAAGTATGTAAGTATGTACATACATACATATGTAAAGAGTTTAAAAATAAAAAAAATTATTTGAATAATTGATTTATACATAAGTACGTATATTAGGGGTATAACCAGTTTTTTTGTCATAGTACCATGAGGTCAACCATGTCCTAGTAACCACGAAAATCATAATCTTTTGTAATTTTTCTCAAAAAATTGGTTTTTTTAAACAGTTATTATATTGAATTTTCATAATTTTATACGGTGTTTTTTATTCATTTTTAATTTTTTTTTTCGTTAAAAAAAGTTAAAGATACGTATTGGTTTGCGGAAAAATCTCTCAACATCTCTAAATGTTAATGAAATTTCATACTTGAGCTATTTTTTGTTTTAAATAAATAATTTTTCTTAACCAAAAAGAAAATTAAAAATTTTCTAAACTTCAACGCGGTTGGTGTGTGAACTTTTTTGACCTTAGCGAAAAAATAAATATACGTTCCCTTATAGTTTTTTATGCGCTATCGGAATGTGCTATGCCAATTTTGATATTTTAAAAAATTGTTTAAAAGTTATCTCCCTAATGTACATACCTACTTACATACATATGTATCTCTGTATTTACAGATTTCTTACCACATTGAAAATAAAAAATAATGCATAAATTTTCAACTTTTATATATTATTCGCATGTACAATGCAATTTATTTATTTATTTTTTTTTTTTTTGACAATTGTACAGAACCAAGTAGAGAGAAAGTTGGTGTCGGCTTAAAAAAAAACTAAGAGGCGGCTTAAACTTATTTTGGAGCCGGCTACTTAAAAAATACATACTAAGGCGATAGAAAATCGAAAAGTAAGAAAAAGTTATTATGCAGTAAAAGTCTCGGAAACGCATAAAATTGAATATCTGAATAAACTCGGTCCTAAACAAGAAATCAATTAGCATATGTAATGGAAAATGTATCAATAAAAAGAAATAATTTAAAAAAATGTATTCGACTTAGTGCTGGGATGCTATTGATGTTATTCTGCTAATGATATATCCCATTGAATGTTTGTACTTAAGTAAGAAAATTTTAACTAATTTTAACTATTCAGGCAATTTGCTGTTATCACATTATTTATATTACTATGTACCTGCAACCGCGACGTCGCCCGCCCAGCATTAACTTTTGATTTACTACTTATAAAATGCCCTGGAGACGATAAAAAAAACGCAAGCACTGCATACATATGTGTGAGTATCGTGTTTTTGTCGATTAAAGGGAGACGTACAAGTACAATCGTCAATCATTATTTTTATTGTGATTTTGTGGCGTTCGTTTGTGAACATATCATCGGATGAAGAATTATTATTAATGGCGCCTTGTGCAATTTTGTCAAAAAAAAAATATACATATATACATGCGTTTGAAACTGTTTATACACAAAAATACCAGAGCAAAAAATTAACAAGTATACCTGTGCTGCCATCTTTCGATTACAAAACAACTGACATTTTCCTTGTCACTCACAATTGGAGACTATCAAAATAATTACACGTCAAAATAAAATATGAAAAGTTTAGAACGTTGATGTGTTTTTTTTATAGTCTTTATAAGTAGTAAATCAAAACTTAATGCCGGGCGAGCGACGCCGCACAGTGGGGATTTGTTCATACAAGCTGGGAAAAAACTATAAGGAGTGCTCGTAGAACGTTGAAATTTTTCACTGAGCCTTTGGTTAGGTTAATTAAGAAAAATATAAAGTTTCATCAAAATTGGGCACGCCCACCTCCCACCGCCCATAGAACCCGAAATTTATTTTTGGCCCAAACTTTTTGAAATTTGGCACAGAGAATTATATTACCTTAATTAAGAAAAATATAAAGTTTCATCAAAATTTCATTTAAATTTTCATTTCATAATATAAGCGGGAATTGCATTTTGTGCAATTGCGAAAAGAAATTGTGAAAAGTTGCAATGCAAACGAAAATGAAACCTTCTTTATCATTTCACGTTATCGCAGAACGAGAATTGACCCCCAGCTTTCATTGTGTCGCAGTTAGCGGTACTGTGTAACTCACCACATACAACGCAAACGGTAGGCAACTTGCAATATGTTTTAGTGTTTTAATTTCTTATGGTTTAAATTCTTGGCAGTTCAGGCATTGGACAGGTCCAGATCTTTTATGTGGCAGCTCAACGGTAACTCTTCGATGCAACAAATACCTCAAATTATGTATAGGGTGTGCTTAATTTTTTTTTATTTTTAAGTCACCTGGCTGTAGGTCGACTCTAAATATAGGTTGTGATATTCTTTCCCTTTTTTAATGATGGAGATATAGTAGCAGTAAAGCAATGTCTAATTAATTTTAATAATTGTTTTAAAAAATATTGGTGTCTATCACAACGAAAAGAGCACAGATTTTTAGGCACGTATGCTAAATTGGCTGGAGGGAACTGTGAGAATACCAATATTTGTTAGTTCACGTTCAGGCCGACCGCAGAAGGAGTTTAATGACGCAAGTGAAAGAACAACGCGAAGGAAAACGGAAGTAATTCGTCATCAATTCGCAACAGAGGAGTTCATATTTGCTGCATCCATGAGCCAGAGAGCTGCTGGACATAATACTGCGGCTAAACTAATAATGGATATAACGCGATCTCCAAGAAAAGCAACAATAAGCAAGCGATCTTTACGAACTTCTAAGGTCAACCCGGTAAATAAGCTTTCAGCTCCCTCTGCTTAGCACTGTTTATAAATGCTGAACTCACAAAAAACCAATATGAAATTTTGTATAATGCCAACAAAAATGTGTATCCATGTTATTCATTGGTAAAAAGGCAAAAAAAAAAAAAAAAATACAATTATGTATGTACCTTGATACTACAATTAGATTATGAGGAACTTAATTTTCTAGAGCTAATAAGTAAATGGGGCTGTGATGGATCGCACCAATCATCTTATAAGCAAAAATTTGAAAAAGAAAGTGATAGTGACGCTAATATACATATTTCAAAGCAGTTACGTGCCAATTAAATTAATCACAAGTGCTTACGGAAAAATAAAAACAATATGACGGAATCCAACGCCTTCCTCAACTGGGTTGTGTAGACCAATCCGAATCCGTTTTGTGCAAGAAACTACTGAGGTTACAAATCAAGAAATTGGATATATAAATAATCAAGTCCTATTATTAGAGAAAGGTGAAGTACCATGTAATGGAAGTATAGCACAAATTAAACTCACTATGCTGTTGATGGACGATGGAAAAGTCTGCAATACTGCATTGGACATAAAATCCACAATGAGGTGATACATTTGCGGCCAAACTTCAAAAGATTTCAACATATTGCGGAAGAATGTTGCTCAAAATTCTGATGCTGTGAATTTTGGACTATGAACTATACACGCGCTTATACGCTTCTTAGAATCGATTCAGCATCTTTCATAGAAATTGACGATTCAAAAGTGGCAAGCAAGAAGCGATGAAGATAAAACACTTGTTAAAGAAAGAAACTCTATCATCCAAAAAATGCTTAAGGGCGAGTTGGGGCTTCTTGTAGATATTCCAAAACCATGATATGGTAATACTAATGATGGCAACTCATCAAGACGGTTTTTTTCGGACGCGGAAACAGTTTCGAAAATTACTGGCATAAATGAAGAATTACTTAATATGGCCTGAATATAGTATTGGAAACAAAAAATAATAAAGCATCGCATTAATATTGAAAAATTTGAGGAATATGAGTATAAAACTGCCGAAGTATATGTGCAGCTCTACAACTGGCACCCTATGAGTCCAACGATGCACAAAATTCTAATTCATGGCGCTACTGTAATAAAACAAGCAATCTTGTCAATCGGACAATTGTGAGAAGAAGCTGCCGAGGCCAGAAATAAGCACTTCAGATTATATCGTACGAATTATTCCAGAAAATTCAGCAGAAGCTATACAAATCGATATCCGGAATAGGTTACTTTTAAGCAGTGACCCTTTTTAAAGTTGCAGTACACAAAAAATACGAAAGATCAAAAAGTCTTGTACATCACATACTATTAAACTGCTTCTTTCTGATACGGACGATGCTGATCCTGATGAAATACAAATGACATGATTTGATTTTGACGTTTTTCATTAGTATAATTTTTTTTCATATGTAAAGTATTATAAAATATAGAATAAATATAATGTAAAAATACATATTATAAATATTTTTACATACATACAAGTATGTAAGTAAGTATGTATATATGTATGTATAAATGAATCTGTGTATGTTTATTTATTTGTTTGTTCCTTGAGCTGGAGTTACATAGCACGCGTCCTACGCGTCACGCGTTCTACGCTTTTTACGCGTTGTACACTTTTTTGAAATTCAAGTTACATGCAACGCGTTCTATGCGCCAAACTGTTCGTATTGATCAGCTGTTGTTCAAGTAAAGTGAACTTGTTTACTTATACATACATACCAGTTAAATAAAGTAAATTGTTTTGGCAAAAATGGACAGTGAAATCGATGTTTTAAAAGAATTAATAGAATTTATTAATTGCTCTTCCATTTCGCACACAATATTTTACACTTGTTTTTAATAAACATGCAATGGAGATGTTACAAACAACTTAGAAGTTATCGATAATTAAATGCAAATTTTGTTGATTACATAATTGTAGTAAAATGTGCATTAAAATGCATTTTATTATTGTGTTCAATATTTACAAGCTTAATTACAAAAGATTTTTGTATATTCAGCACTTTTTATGAAAAAAAAATTAAACAATTTATCCACGACATAAAAATATTTATCGATAACATTGGAAATTGAATATTATTTATCATCCATGACTAACAAATACAGCTGTGTTTATTTATATGACGCGTCTGACGCGTACAAAAGTAGAAAGTAGATCTACTTTTCGCGTCGCATGCGTCGCGTGCGTTCTACGCGTCGTGCTGTGTATCTTATCACATGCAAATGCACTGATTCTACTTTTCTGACAGACGCATGAAACGCGTCGACGCGTATAACGCGTGGTATGTAACTCCAGCTTTATAGGAAGGCAAACTACGAGACCAATTTTGTTAATACTTTGGAACTTTATACTCATTATTATATATTGGCTAAATTATAACTTTTACATACCTGAGTGCGATTTTCTAAATTCAATTTGAGTTGGGCTTAAAATAAAATTCAAATTACATTGAAACAAATTTTTGGTGGAGAGGGGATATGGCCCATACATATTAATTTTTCTATATGTATCTCCAAAGCAATGGATCAGTGAAGCATACCGGGGTTGAGGTTTTAACATTCTAGCTAATCAAAATTGCATATTTCTTTAACAAATATAGGTACAGTCACGCAATTTGGTACAAGTAATGACTAACAACACAACTTCTGTAGAAAAATGGGCGGAATTGGACAATTGCCACGCCCACTTCCCATAATAGATAAAATATAATTTTTTTTAAATTGGTTTATAATTAATAGCAAGATTGCCTTATCTTTAGAAGGACAATTGGGGAAAATTGCAATACCCTTGTTTTAATCAAACAACACATTACCCATGCATATCTCGTTACCTAAAATGCAAACGGACCAATTAACAAAAAAAAATTAATACTTTCAATAGAAAAAACATTATAACCATTAAAAAAATACCAATGTTACTAACGTCCTTGTGCATTTAAAGTTACGATATGTGTACCTTAAAAAATAAAAAAGTTATTTTTTTAAAAAAGATTTTTTTTTATATTCAATTCAATTCAAAAAAATGCAGTACAAAGTTTATTAAAAATAAAAAATATAAATAAATTATTATAAGAATAAGAAAAGTACATATATATATGTTTCATATCATTCTTCTGCAATATAAACATCCGGGTCTTGCAGCAAATCCGAAATTGTGGGTGTTAAAATTCCTTTTTTAGTTTTTGGGGGTTTTCGCAAACTACAGATGAATGGATCCGACGATATTAAGAGCCTGTTAATCAAATCCGTATTTGTGTCCTCTCTGGATGTTTTGCGTGTAAAGTTTTCACGGTAATTTCTGCAATCCTTATTTCGTGCCCTTGGGCTTCTTCCGAAAGCTGGCCAATAAGTAAAATACAACTGTCTATTATTATTTTACCATGGAAAAGTATTTTGTGTACCGTCACTGGCATATAGTACCATGGGTATTTTTCCAAATATAGATTTCTTGTTTCAATTGTATAATTTTCAAAAGCAACAGAGTGTATTTTATAGCCACATCCCAGGCACTCAAGAATAACATGAAAACGTTCTACCAGCTCCAAATCAATACCAGTAATATTTGACGACTTCTCGGCATCTCGAAAAAAACGTCTGGCAGTGTTGCCATCGTTTGAATTGCCAGAATGATGTTTTGGCATATCCACCAACAATCCTGTTTCATTTTTGAATCGGTTTTGTATATATTTCTTTCTTTCTAATAATTTTACTTTGTTATCAGCTCCTCGTATTTGCCATTTTTTTATATCTAATCTTTACGCAATATGTAAAAGCACTCCATAAAGCGAATCCATGCATGGAGAGGGGATAGGCCCATTGGCAACATGTTTTTGTCAACTGTTTTATTTAAAATCGCAATTGGATTATTCATAGCTAATGGTGTAGCCCCACATAAATAGCAAGCTTGGGATGATGAATAATTTGAAAGAGCACTGCACACTTTTCCATCAATCAATCATACACAAAAGTAGCTTGGCTGTGACTTTAAATTTCTTATGCTCAACAGTAACTATAGTTGGCAAAAGAGACAAAATTTGATTTTCTATTTGTTTAACTTCATTCAAAATAAGGTCTTTTGTCTCTTTGGCAAATACGAATTTTATAGGCCGACAATATCTAGTTGACGATGGTGCAGGATTTTTCCAAATTATTGTTTTTTGGCTGTAACCAATATTTTCTAAAAACATTTCAAGTGGGACCATAGATATGCTAAACAAACTCTCGTCAGAAATATTTTCCTGAGAAAATTTTTGCTTGTAACGATTATGGTCAGCACCGTCACAACCCCATTTGATCTTAAAAGTCACCTCATTAAAATCATCTACTATTTCTCTCAGCCGTACACGAGAGATGTAAAACATCAAAAATCAACAGTTGGAATTAAAAATTTTGTTTAGCACTGGCATATATTAAAGTATTTTTAGATTTAAGATTTGAAAAACTTATTGATGTTTCAATTTATAATTGAAGATTCAATAAATAATAAAACTACCACGAAAAAAAATTAAAATCATCTTCTATCAAAAAAAATTTATCCTTCAAGGCCAAACAAAGTCTTAAGACTGTATGGTCAATAAGTTATTAGAGGCTGACATTCGCGAATGATTCTGTTACAGTTATTCCATTTGGATAACATGCACATTTGGAAATTTTAATAGAATCATAACAGGGAAACATTTTAGAGTTAATAGACGATGTATGTTGTCTCAACAATTGGTAGCCATGTGTAGATAAACCGATATCTATTATCATTGCTAATGCTTGATCAGCAGAAAGGGTCATGGGCTTATCTGAAACAATTCTACTTTTTTGTAAAAGTGTTCCCCTTTTTGGAGAAGCAGTTATAAGCTCACGAACAATTGAGGCCGATGTTCGTTTGCCACTAGTAGAAACCGAAGAAGAAATGGTTTTATCACAAATAAATTGTGATAAATCAATTTTTAGAGTCAACCAACCAGTATTTGTTTTCAAAAATCGAAGTTTTGTTCTTTTCGATATCTGCCATTTTGAGTTTATTTGTGCGCAAATTTTTTGAGAAAAAAGTTTTATTTCTTGCAAATTAAGAGTTTGTTTTGAACCAGTACTAATATTTCCTGAAATAAATTCAAATACACGCAGACATTTTTCATTTTTTTCTGCAAGCAGCCAAACATCAAAAATTTGTTGGCGCGAAATACAAGAATTCATGATCAGTTTTTGGATCGGGAATAGTGGGCGGGCAAGTTGGGTCAAATTTTTTTGGTTGATTCAGAAAGAAGACAAAATAGGTAATCTGATGCAAATAATGCGACTACTTGTGCTTGCTTGTGTATATATTTTTATGTCCAATGAAAAAAAAAAAAATCAAAATAACTTCTAAAAAGAGATATATTTAAATACCTTCAAACTTTTATTCTGATCACGTGTTTTACAATTGATTAATTCTGTTAATAAAAAATATACAAAACTACAAAATAAAAAAAATTTCATGAAGATATTGCATTTTATAAAAAAGTTACAACCATTCAAAGTTGGGCTACGCGCCTTAACTTGCTTATGTCTAGCAATAGTCTGCAATTGCAGTGAAGTTTAAGGTGCTGTTACTTCATAACGCTGTTAATTTTTTTAATTCCAAATTCCAATATGTAGTTGGGATTGTTATCAATCAATTCTAGTAAAAATTCTTTAAAACAAAACATACAAAAAATTGGATTTTGATAAGCTAAAATGTAAAAAACCTTACACTGTGCGGGGGTGCGGATAGTAAGTAAATATATTCGGATGTGTTGATATTCAGATAACGGACTATGAGTTTGTGTTGATTATTAGTAATTTCCATACAGTGATGAGGGAATTTCGTACTAACCAGAATTGTATAAAGCTGACCAGAATAGAATAAAAAAATGACTTAAAAATTAATTCACGTATTCTATTTCTGTTGAAAACTGGTTAAATAGTTGATATTCTTCTCAATTAGTATCCACTTTACGAAAATTGTGAAGATGGAGAATTGGAGAGGTGTAGCGGCCTTGAAATCGGTACTGATACGTTCTGCTAAAAACTGATTGGATATAAATAATAATATTTTTCAACATGAAAAAACTCTTAGTAATTTTGAATTTTCATTAATTCAATAAAACTAAACTTGATCCTACATAATTTTACTTCTCATAGGTAAAAAAACTATTATGTTGATATTTTTAAGCAGCCGGCTGCAAAATAAGTTTAAGCCGCCGGTAAGTTTTTTTTAAGCTGTCAATAACTTAAGCACTACTTGGTGCTGTACAAATGTCAAATAACAAAAATAAATTACTAATATTTGTTAATATTTATACAGGCTAAAGTTCGTAAATGTTAATAATCAGAGACATTGTTAACATATTTCGAGCAACAAAGGAAAACTTTAATATCTAAACATCCCTTTAGATTTCAACTACACTGACCGAATAGAATAAACGTTGTTTTCGGTAGAAGCCACTAAACCTCGGCAGTATTCATGTGTAAATGATTTCAATACCTGTTAGGTAGCTCTGTTGAACGTGATAACATATTCTATTTATACACCATTACATACAAATTGAATACACGACTTCTCACTACTAATTGGATGCTAGCTGTGGAATTTGTTTTTATTTTATTTTTCACCTTATATTAAACATAACCATGTTGCCAGCGAATTATATCCTACAATGCCCAATCTCCTGATTTTTTTGTTCTACTTAAAACAAACTCTTTTGGTTTATTTTTAAACTTAAGTATATTTTGATTAATATTCGTTTGAACATACTTATAATTAACACATGCCCTTGCTTATTTTGCATACATTTATATTTATTGTATATTTTTTTTATTAATTACTACGAACTGCTTTATTATCTTTTAATATATAAATAAAAATGAAACGTTGTCCGTTGTTAAGCGCATAACTTGAGAACGGCTACACCGATTTCGCTAATTTTTACATATTATTGCTTAAAGTGCTCCGAGAATTGTTTATGGCACAAAAAATTGCCCACACCCACTCTTACGCCTACTTTTTCTATTTATCTAAAATCGAAAAACGGCGCGACTGATTTAGCTAATTTGTTGTTCTTATGTTCGTAATAACCCAACTTAGGTTTACATCTTCTATATAAATAAAAATGAAACGTTGTGCGTTGCTAAGCGCATAACTTGAGAACGGCTACACCGATTTCGCTAATTTTACATATTATTGCTTAAAGTGCTCCGAGAATGGTTTATAGCACAAAAAATTGACCACACCCACTCTTACGCCTACTTTTTATATTTATCTAAAATCGAACAACGGCGCGACTGATTTAACTAATTTTTTGTTATAATGTTACCCAACTTAGGTTTACATCTATATAAATAAAAATGAAACGTATTTTTGTTTTGCTACTCGAACGTCGTTCGTATATTCGAAGTGTAAATAAAACACTTTTAGAATCTCTTTGATCTCAATTCAAAATAAAACGTGATCAAAATCTTTACAAAAATAAAAATTGTTAAAATGATCATCAATCAGAAATGCCTTTTTTCCCAACAAAATTATTTACATTTAGACAGGACAACGTCTGTCGGGTCAGCTAGTTATTAATATATGTTAATATTTATACAGGGTAAAGTTCGTAAATGTTAATAATCAGAGAAATATTAAATAGACATTGTTAACATATTTGGAGCAACAAAGGAAAAATTTAATATCTACAACTAAATAAATAAATTACATTGTACATGCAAATAATATACATATAAAAGTTGAAAATGTGCGCATTATTTGTTTTTAATGTAGTAACAAATCTTTAATGCAGAGATATAGTATATGTATGTATGTAGGTATGTACATACATACTTATTTATAAATCACTTATTAAAAAAAATTTTATTTTTGAACATACATACATACATATTAGAGATGAGCGATATTTCTATACCTGTGATTTAATCACTGTTAATTAAAAATCACGAGTAACAGTTGCTACCAAATTTTTCAAGTAACTGCTACTTGCAAAGTCGTTCTTTTTTATTTGCTACATACACAAATTTATGATATTTCACTGTTTGTGTAGCTAATAACGTTTTTTGCGTATGTACAATAACGGAACAAATAATGTTGCTATTTCTTTTCTTCTCTCTTCTTATTAGTATTTCTTTTTAAAAGCCAAAGTATATTTATGCAAGTATATGCAAGTAAATAGGTGGTGATTAGTATGACCCTTCTTGTTGTGAAACTCCATATAAAAAGCAAAAAAAAATTGGTTTATATGGAGTTTTATTGACAGGATGAAAATAATAATGTTTTGTTATAGAGATGCGTTTACTGAAAAATACGAGTATATGTATCTTGCTAAAAGAATTGTATTTGTAAACACGCATGTGTTAGTACATATTGGACTTCTTTCTCATTTTCATGAAAATAAAACAAATTAAAAGCGTGAATTTAAAAAATGGCTTGTGAATTAAAAAAAAGGAAAACTAAAGAACGTGATCACAATCACAGTTTTAATTCACAATGATTTTGAAATCACGTTTACATTTCACGATGTTCTTTAAAAATCACGGGATCGCTCATCTCTAATACATACTTATGTATGTACATTATGGATATCACTTTTTAAAATTTTTTTTAAATATAAAAATTGGCATAGCACAGTCCGATAGAGCATAAAAAACTATAAAAGAACGTATATTTATTTTTTCGCTAAGGTCAAAAAAGTTCACACACCAACCGCGATGAAGTTTTGAAAGATTTTAATTTTCTTTTTGGTTGAGAAAAATTAATAATATGTTTATTTAAAACAAAAAATTGGTCAAGTATAAAATTTCATTAATATATAGAGATGGTAAGATATTTTTCCGCAAACCAAAACGTATCTTTAACCTTTTCTAACGAATAAAAAACTAAAAATTAATAAAAAAAAACACCGTATAAAATTATATATATATATGTTCCTTTAACTCCCACTGGAGCATAGGGCGCCTGGTATAAAATTTTGAATATTCAATATTGCATTTAGTTTAGAAAAACAAATTGGTGCGTGAACTTTTTTGAGAAAAATACAAAAGATTATGATATTCGTGGTTACTAGGACATGGTTGACCTCATGGTACTATGCCAAAAAATTGGTTATAACCCTAATGTACATACTTACTTTTCGTTTGCAATATCGACATTTTGTTTTAAAAAATTAATATAAATTGTTTTTGATTTTCGCTTGTGCGCTTACCTTTTGTTGCTTTTTCCATTTTCGCTAAGAAATTTTAAGTAAAAAAAAAACGTTTCATATGAAAAAGTTTTGACATTTGTTGACACAGAGAAAACGAGAATTATTGTGAAACTGAGAAAAAAAATTGTTTGAATGCATTTGTTTCTCTCATTGTGAAAAGATTTTAAATTGTTTTCATTTCTTCACAGAACGGGAATCAGAAGCAAAATGAGAACGTGAACGTTTTCATATAAAGAGAACCTGGAGGTCGAAGGTTTCAGAAACATAAACAATTTCAATGCGCAAGTTTTCAAATACAAATCTGAATTCGTCAATTTTATTATTCAAGCTCTGGGCATTAATATGAACTACAGTCAAACCTTTCTTGTGCTTGGCTAAGATCCTTGTCATACTCATAGTATTGTCTTTGGAATTTCCTCCAATGATATTATTGTTATCCGTTATCATAGTCAACGACAAATACCTAAGAGTTGATATAAAGTTAACAAAAAGTGAAAAGCTGTAGGGAAAACTATAAATCTACTTTAATAATTAGAAATTGAATATTTAAAAATGTGATTATGTACGAAAAAACTCTCAATTAGTCTGGAAAATCGATTCTAATGGGATCATCATTATCACGTTCTCTAATATAAACTATTCCACGACGTGGCCCAAAACAATAAATAACGGGCCGTGAGACACCAGTGTTGGCACACTGCATAGTGCTGACACCGTGACACTAAATAAAAAAATAATTAAATAACTATAATAAATAATAAATTACCAGCTCAGGGCTTTTATGGCTCTAAATTAGTGTCAGCCGTTCCATTTTTCCAAAAAAAAAAAAAAAAAAAACTTGTTATGCTGATGCCGTTGTGTTAGTTGCTGTTTGACTGTTCATTGACGAAGGTATAGAACTGGTCACTGAACACTCTAACGACAGGGATTAATATCATTGGTATCGGCATCACAAAATGAATGTTCGGTTTGAATTTTGCATACTTTTATGGTAGTTAAATTCAGAATTGACTTCTGTAACATTAGGGGGCTAAGGTCGAACTTTTTCTCTGTGTATGATCACATTTGTCTCCATCGGCCGTATGTTTTCGCCGTATGTGAGACCCAGGTGTCTGAAAACTCTGATCCACATGATTTTTATATACCCGGTTATCAACCCCTATCGCTTTCTAATCTACACAGGGGTGTTGCAATGTACATACGTAACGAAGTTGTGTACCAGTGCCAGCAACCACTAGGCACGTCTGATCCTGAATTTAGCTGTCTATTGATTAAATTCAAAATCAGGACACACTATTTACATTTCAGATTTCTTTACAGAAGTCCAAACGCGGCAAGGGATAAAACCTTATCCAACTTCGATTCCCTTTCCGATTCAATTTCGAAGATTCTTGAGAGCTGTCCAAACAGTAAAATTGTCGTTGCTGGTGATTTCAATGTTCACAACTCATCTTGGCTTTACCATTCGAGCCACACAACCCCAGAAGGCCAATATGTTGAGCTCCTCGCCGCGCATAATGACCTTGCGCAACTAGTGAATGAGCCAACACATATTTTATGTGTTAAAGGGACCATAACAACACTTTCGACCTTTTTCTAACTTCGCACCCTGAAAAGTACGAAGTGAGTGTTAATGCACCTCTTGGTAACTCGGATCATTGTACCATTTCCGCCACCTTTTCGTTCTCTAATCTGCACAAAGTCTCCCAATCAGCTACGAGACGCTTAAAATATATGTACGAAAAGGCGCGTTGGGCTGAGCTCAACGATTTTTTCCGGCATTTTAATTGGAAGCTATGCTTTCTGGACAATAACGTCGATGCCATGGCGAAAATGGTAAAAAATATCATTCTGCTGGGAATGAAAACTTTCATTCCATCTAAGCAAATTTTGATTAAACCGAAAGTTACTGTAACTATGCAAAAAATATTCTTTCAAGCGCGTGCAGTTAAAAAGGTTTTAGCGAAGCTTAACGTAAACAAGTCTCCTGGGCCGGATGGTATTCCAGCAATGGTCTTGAAACAGTGCTTTTCGACGTTAGCACGTCCATTGGCACGCCTGTTCATCACTTTGTACTATGCTGGTGAATTTCCAAAGTGTTGGAAGGTTTTCAATGTAACGCCGATCCCTAAAAAGGGGGAGGCCCAATTGCAATTTGTTCTGCGCTTTCCAAAGTAATGGAAAGTATGTTGAATTTCCATCTTGTGAAGTATTTGGATAGCATACATCACTTTGGTGAAAGTAAAGTGGTGGCTCTAGATATTTCCAAGGCATTTGATAGAGTGTGGCATGGAGCACTTCTATCAAAACTGATTGCTTTTGGTGTCGGTGATGGCTTCACTCGATTTGTATCGAGCTTTCTCAGAGATCGCACTATACGAGTTGTTGTAGATGGGGTCTCAGCAAACGAGTTCAAGATAAATTCAGGGGTACCACAAGGCTCCGTTCTTTCTCCTACCCTTTTTCTTATTTTTCTTAATGACCTTCTACGTCAAACTTCCAACCCTATCTACTCTTTTGCAGATGACAGCAGCTTAGTTCATTCGTATTCATTCAGCAACAGGCCACAACCGTCGGAGATCCGGGCAATGCGGCAAAATATGAATGATACGCTAAATCGCGATCTCCTGTTAATTTCAAATTGGGGTCATGCTAATAGGGCCAATTTTAATGCACGAAAGACCCAATATGCTATGCTCACGCACAGACGTATGACCGGACATGCTGCTTCATCTGTAAACATGGATGGTATAGATATTGAGGAATCAGAAGCTCTTGATGTTCTTGGCATGAAAATTCATTGTGATGTTCGATGGAATGATCACATTTTTCTTGTCTCAAAAGAAGCATTCAAGTGCCTCGGCTTTTTAAGACGGTGTAGGACATACTTCATCCATCTGATCTCCTTAATATGTATACCACCTTTATCCGACCAAAAATGGAATACAACTCTCATGTATGGGCCGGTGCTTCAAAATCTATTTTGAAGTTACTCGCCCGCGTACAGGATAGGGCGAAGAAGGTTATCGGTGACAGTAGAGTAGCCAACTCTATTGACTCAATTGAACATCGACTAGAGTTGTCAATTATTCGCCTTTCAACTTTGTTCGAATAATTCAAATAATTGATTTTGTTCGTTCGATCAAACGATTAAAGCTGAAAATTTTTTCGATTAATCGATGAGAACAACGAATAAAAAAAATATGAAATTTTTTTTTTTTTTTTTTTGTGAAATCAGACAATGTGGGTTGTTCTTAAGAAATAATCTTTTACAAATAAAAGTTGACTAAATTTTTTAGCTTTCAAACGATTTTTGATTTTGGTTTTTGAAATAAATCTTTCGCTAATTGTCGAGGCAGGTGATATTGTGAGAAGAGCATAAAATAGTTTATCTAAGTTTTCTGTTCTTTTTTTAAATTTTTTCAAATATACCATATCGTCTAATATATCGCTGAAGTCTTTTTATATTTTGAATTTTTAATACTTTTAATATAATTATTTAATTCGTATAAAAGATTGTTAATTTCATTACTAGTAACATCTTCTTTATCATTACTTTCATCTGAATTATTGTGGTTACTTTCAACATAAAATAATCTGGAGTATAATTTATTCTTTAGTTTCACTTTTTTAAGAATATTTTAAAAACTTTCATTGCTCGGAAAATTTCCAGAATTTAAGAAATATTATTAACGTATTTAAAAATTTTATACGTTCTTCATTTATTCTTATTTTAATACGTTTTCGTAAATCTGTTGGAAAAGAATTATTAATTTTTTGTTGTTGATTAAACAATTTTGTATACTTTAGGACACTTGTTACATGTGACTTTATTTTTTTTTTCATTTTTGTGCTTGGTAAAATACTTCCAAAACGAGCTCAATGTTTTGGCTTTAGTGTATTTCTAATTTATTCACCTGAGAGTGGAAAAACCCCATTCTTGATAATTTTTTAACGTTTCATTCAAAACGTAGCACGACTACTATGTAGGTAATGCACATTTCGACAACAACCGCAAACATATTTTGGATGTAATATGTATTTGGTTGATATAAAGTACTCGCTTTGCTTCATATCGTACAAACAAATTTAAACATTTTTCACGTATGCATTTTAAACTAAAAAAAAATTGTTCGATAAATTGACATTAATTAATCGATTTATTCGTTATTCGAAAATCGGCATTTTAAAATTATTCGAACAAGATTTTCATTTTGTTTGATCGATTAATCGAATTATTCTTAATCGGTTGACAACTCTAACATCGACGCAATGTTGGGTGTGTTTCGTTGTTCTATCGCTACTACAACGGAATGTGCTCTAATGAAATCAGGGAACTTGTTCCCGAAACCCGTCACTTTTCACGTACAACACGCTCTTCATCAAGAGCACATCCCTTTGTGGTCGATATGCCAGTGAACCGCACTACGCATTACAGAGAGAATTCGTACTTTGGCCGTACTGTTCGTATGTGGAATAAACTCCCCGCTGAGTTATTTCCTTCCACTTTCAGTGTGTCAGGGTTCAAATCGAATGTCCACAAACACTACTCCCTTTATCCTCCTTCCCAAAACCTATTTTCCTAGTTCCGGCTCACTGCTTTGCATACGTCCCCTGAGTGCTGGTCCTAATTAAAAAAAAAATGCCGTTTTCATATATATAGCTGTCGAAGCCTGCATTATATAAACGTCGAAAAGAAGCAGCATGGTACAGACACAGGTTTTTCTCATAAGTAGAGTTCAGTGTTATATCAATCGGACACTAAAGAATTGTTATGTTCCAGAATTTTTTAATTTAATTTTTGCACATCAGTTTCAGTTTAGAAATTTGATTGTTAGCAGACTCCAACTTAGATACTCTATCTAAGACTACCTTATAGTCATAGGAGCATATTCAGAAATCGTAACCAAAGCCGGAACTAATAAAACAGTAACTAAAAAATTGTTAACAGATAGTTATAGATTTTATTCACAACTCATAACTAGCGTATCAACTGCTCCCAGATGGTAAAATAAATGCATCCCTGCATATTAGCAAATAGAGAAAACAAAATGTCGATAATATTTTGAACGATTACAGTAAATTATTAATTAAAAAGCTTATAAAGCAATTTAAAATAATATTTTTTCCATATTTTTATATTATTATTATTACGAATAAACGTAATTGAACTTATATTGTTGTATATATGAAAAGTAATATTATCAGGCTAAAGTTCAGTTTTATTGAATTAATGAAAATTCAAAATTACTAAGAGTTTTTTTATGTTGGAAAATATTAACTACGTTTATTCGTAATAATAATAATATAAAAATATTATTTCCGCTTGGGCACGAGCTATAAATACCCTAATAACAAGGGTCACAGTAATATGTGAATTTTCCTAATATAGAGTAAAAATAACAAAAACGTTAGAATACAAAGTAGAATACTTTGATAATAACGGACTATGAGTTTGTGTTGATTATTAGTACTTTCCAAACAGTAATGAGGGAATTTCGTACTAACCAGCACTGTTTCAAGGTAGAATAAAAAATGAATTAAAAATTAATTCTCATATTCTATTTCTCTTGAAAACTGGTTAAATAGTTGATATTCTTCTCAATTAGTATCCACTTTACGAAAATTGTAAAGATGGACAATTGAACGCTGATGAGAGGTGTAGCGGCCTTGAAATCAGTACTGATACGTTCTGCTAAAAACTGATTGGATATAAATAATAATATTTTCCAACATAAAAAAACTCTTAGTAATTTTGAATTTTCATTAATTCAATAAAACTGAACTTGAGCCTGATAATATTACTTTTCATATATACATCAATATAAGTTCAAATAATAATTACGTTTATCCGTAATAATAATAATATAAAAATATTAATTCCGCTTGGGCACGAACTATAAATACCGTAATAACAAGGGTCACAGTAATATGTGAATTTCCCTAATATAGAGTAAAAATAACAAAATCGTTAGAATACAAAGTAGAATACTTTGATGATAACGGACTATGAGTTTGTGTTGATTATTAGTACTTTCCAAACAGTAATGAGGGAATTTCGTACTAACCAGCACTGTTTCAAGGTAGAATAAAAAATGAATTAAAAATTAATTCTCATATTCTATTTCTCTTGAAAACTGGTTAAATAGTTGATATTCTTCTCAATTAGTATCCACTTTACGAAAATTGTAAAGATTGACAATTGAACGCTGATGAGAGGTGTAGCGGCCTTGAAATCAGTACTGATACGTTCTGCTAAAAACTGATTGGATATAAATAATAATATTTTCCAACATAAAAAAACTCTTAGTAATTTTGAATTTTAATTAACTCAATAAAACTGAACTTGAGCCTGATAATATTACTTTTCATAATTTTTTTCCTTAAAAAATTCATATAGTTTCTGAAAAAGTAATTTTTTGTTTTAAGTTTGTATATAAATCATTTAAAATAAGGGCGTGTCAAAATAAAATTTATTCAACAGAATTTTGTAGACCAAAAACACATCTCTAGTTTATTTAATTTTTGTATTGATGTGTTTTGGACGCGATAAAAATGGACGCAAGCAGCAATTATCAGCTGTTCTTTGAAAGTATTAGGTTAGGTTAGGAAGGGTAGTGTGAAATACACATCCACTCGGAGACCCAATTGGATCCATTGTGATTTCCTTCATTTATAATTTATTGACTAATTAGTCTCCTTACTGCCCAAGGAGAAACAAAGAGCCGTTAACATCCATCATTCAGCCATTTAATTCCCATGATAAAGCCCCTGATATCCTCAAGTTTGCACCTCGCGATATCACTCATGCCTTCATGAAAACGTCTGCTCAGCCATCTTTGCCTATGGTGTTGCAGCCTTGGGCAATGACAGATGATATGCTCTATAGTTTCTGGCTCCTCTTCATCCCCACACATCCTACAGAAATCCGGAGTGCCGTTTTCCCATATGATGGTCCTCGCTATAACCGAGCAATGGCCAGTCAAGGCGCCTACTAAGGCTTAGATCCCACTATCGGCACAATGTACCGATTTTCGTCGGCTCACTGAAATAATGTTATGAGTAATAAGCTAAGTTTGCCTTATTTGTCAACTAATTTAAATATAAGCACATAATTGCACCACACTGCATTGGTAATAAAGCCCAATAGACTTTTTCCAGAATTAATTGAGAAATAACTCAATTTTTGTTTAATACTTATGACTTTATTGCAGTGAGCCGACGAAAATCGGTACATTGTGCCGATAGTGGGATCTAAGCTTAGGACTCTCAAAACCTTTCTATTCATACCCAGCAGTAGATCAGATTTACCTGAGTCTAGTTCTGTCCATATGGACCTCGAGACTCTACAATCTTCTCTATTCCTCCAGGAATGGTTAGTTCTGCTAATTACCCAATTACTGAGTTCCCTATAGTAGTAACCGATTGGAGGTTTAACCGCCTTGTCACTAACTGCCACATCTAATGCTGACCCTATTCTTGCCAGCTCATCAGCGATTTCATTTCCCTCAATATTGCAATGTCCTGGTACCCAACATAGTCTCACGCTAAATTTGTGCAAAAGCAAGTTGAGAGATAGCCTACACTTGTTTGGATTTGACACTATGCTCTTTCAAAGCTTTCAGTGCCGCCTGAATGTCAACGTAGAATATTACCTCCACGCCTTCAGTTCCGTGGCCCTGAGGATCGCTAGGATCTCAGCCTAAAATACACTACATTCGTTCGGTAGCCTAAAAGACCTATGAATGTAGTGTTCCTAAAAAAATAGACGCCAGCACCCGTGCCTATTTCCATTTTCGATCCATCTGTAAAGACCGCGCAGCCCTCGTACAGTCTTATCAGATCTGACCCAAAGATCCCTATCCGGAATGACTAGTAAAGGCGTTCTAATAAAATTGGTCTCAACACCCTTGGAGTCCTTAAAACCAAGGGATGTGGTCTCCCGTTTGCTAAAACTAATGTTTTTCAAGAGTGATGTATGACCTGTAAATCCTGACCCTACAAAGCCCGCTTCCGTAAGCCTGAGCAAACTCCTTGCCGCCGTTCTCAACACAAATTCTTCAATGGGAAGTAGGTGAAAGATGATGTCCAAGGCAGCCTGAGGGGTGCTCCTCTGGGCCTCCGTAATACCCAGCGAAGCACACCTCTGGGCCTTCGCAAGAAGCTTCTTATGGCCTTCTTTCCCCAACGCCACATACGACACATCCATAAAAAATCACAGGCCTGAACACCGATGTATAAATCCATTTTACCACCTTCGGTTGCAGATCCCAGTTCCTCCGAATGGAATTCCTGCATTTATAATAGGCATTTAGCCCTTTCTTGAGCCTTTCTTGTATGTTTCTTTTCCAAGACAGTTTGCTATCTAGGAAGTATTTGGCCGCCTTTGCTAGTTTCAACTCCACCCCGCCAATTCTAGGTAGAAAAAACTATCTATTTTGTATCTCCTGGTAAAGAGAACTAGCTCCGTTTTGACCGGGTTGATCCCTAGTCCCTTACTACTAGCCCAACTAAATATGTTGGTGAAATAATCCACCTCCTCTTTCACCCCTCTTGTTGAATCAATCCCCAGAGGAACGTCCCTTACTTTACTATCTACAGTGGCCCTGAAGGTGTCCCAGTTTGTCTTTCTCGGATTCCTATATGGGTCACGCCTTGATCCTGCAAAGTATATTTTTGATGCTTCTCTCCTAGTATCAGCAGTAGCACCACCTGAAGCGCTGCCCTTTACCTTCTGGGAGCCTAGAGGTGTCCCGCACACCACGACAGTCGAAGATTTAACCGCCTTGGTGGACAAAGCGCCACTCGTTACCCTAGCCTCAACTATATTTTTAGAGATGGTTGTTCCTGCTGACATTGCGCTTACATCCTTGCGAGATGCATCCAGAGCTTTGTCAGCGTCCACAACCCTCACCAAAGGAAATGGTCACCCCAGGAGAACACTGACAGGACCATAAATTCTTTCGAATTTGTTCACGTCCTGTTTGTGCTTCCTGATAAGATGTTTTTCCTTGGCCGTGAACAGCATAGGTTCCCCCTTGGCCATCTTATCCAGATAGTGCAGAAATCTCCTAGTGCCCGTGATGGCCTTCTCCTTCTTCGACAGATCCTCCTTGCCCACACCTGGCAAGGCGTTCTGCCGAACAATGTCTATAGAGGTAGATGGCTGCTCCTTGTCCACCAAATCACTACCCCGTACAGCCACAGATCCTGAGGTTTCAGCCCCCGAGAACCGATGGCAACTTGGATCTCAAGTTGTCTCTAATTTGTCGTCGGATCCCAAAGTTAGATCCCGCAGAGCCTGAATGGCTCCTACGGATGAGTCACCTGACAAAATTTTTTTTTTTTTTTTGTGATAATTTTATTATTTATTGAATCTTTAATTATTTAAATTGAATTATCAATAAGTTTTTCAAATCTTACATTACCAGATATACAGGATTCAGTTCCAACTTTCACTGGTGAGGGTTTATCCGAGGTATCGCAATGGATACAGGAGTTTGAGAATATCGCGTATACAGTCGGATGGGATGATTTGCGGAAGTTTATTTACGCAAAACAATTGCTCAAGGGCGCTGCAAGGATTTTTTTTTTTTTTTGATAATTTTATTATATATTGAATCTTTAATTATAAATTAAATTATCAATAAGTTTTTCAAATCTTAAATCTAAAAAATATTAAATGTAAGTTTTAGAAATTTTTAATTTCACCGGTTAATTTTTGTTGTTTTACATTTCTCGTGAACGGCTGAGAAAAAGAGTATCCCTTCTTTTCAGCCGGGTGTGGCCTCTATAATGAAGAATATTGCGCGCAAGTGGATTTGGGTGCAACTCAAGTTTTTTTATATATTTTTTCGCGTGTTTTGAAAATACTGTCTTCACCAACGGAACGTCTAGGTCTTTATGAATTCGATGGTTTCTGACATACCAGGGGGCTGCTGTAATTGTACGTAGAATTTTATTTTGTCGCCTTTGAATTTTTTCGACATTTGATGCTGAGGCAGTGCCCCATAACTGGATTCCATAGAACCATATTGGTTTCAGGATCGCGTTGTATAATAGTAGTTTACAGTCTAGGCTTAGTATAGAATTTCTTCCAATAAGCCAATTCATTTGAGCTGCTTTTAATTTCATTTGAGTCAGCTTTGCGTCTATATGCGATTTCCATGTTAAACGACGATCAAGATGAACGCCTAGATATTTGACTACAGTGTGTTGTGGTATAGTCTCGGTGTTAATTTTTATAGGCGGGCATGTTTGCCTGCGCAACGTAAAAGTGACGTGTGCACATTTCTGCTCGTTAACTTTTATACGCCATTGTTTGAGCCATTTTTCCAGTTTGGATATATATTCTTGTAAGTTGCGGGAAGCTTCTACAGGATTTTCGTGAACGCTTAGAAAGGCTGTATCATCCGCAAATGTTGATGTATGAATGTTACTGCTTAACGGTAAGTCAGAGGCATATATTAAATATAGTAAGGGTCCGAAGATACTGCCTTGAGGGACTCCGGCTTCAATCGACTGCGGAGGGCTTAAAAAATTGCCTTCCCTAACTACAAATTTACGTTCCATCAAATAGCTTTTTAAAAGCTTTACGATGTTTGCTGGTAGATTTTGTGTTAATTTATTGAAAAGACCTTCGTGCCATACTTTATCGAAAGCTTGTGAGACATCAATAAAGAGCGCAGAGCAGTATTTCTTTTTTTCAAAAGTGTCTCTAACGACATTCACTAGTCTGTGAGTTTGTTCAATTGTGCTATGTTGACTGCGAAAACGGAATTGATGATCTGGAATACATCCATTACTAGTCACTATAGGCATCAGCTTGCTCATACACAGCTTTTCAAATAGTTTTGAAATGTTAGACAGTAAACTAATAGGCCGATAGGATTCAACCTTTGTATGATCCTTGCCGGGCTTTGGTATCATAGTAATTAGCGAAACCTTCCATTCTTTATGATAGTGTTCTAGGCGTAGAATACTGTTAAAAATGAATAGTATTATTCTTTTTGCAGTGTAAGGCAATTCTTGAAGCATTTTGTTGCTTATTTTGTCGACACCTGGGGCTTTTCTGGTGTTAAGATTAGTAATAGTATTTTCAATCTCCGTCATGTTAAAACTCATCGGTATTTCTGGTAAAGGGACGACTGGTGGCAGTTCAACAATATCAGCAGAAATATTCGGAGTGAAAACTTTTTCTAAGTGTTTAACAAAAAGTGCACCTTTTTCATCATCAGTTTTTGCCCAGTCACCATTTGGGGCTCGTAATGGGGGTTTGCATATCACCGGCCTTTTTAGTCCTCTGGCTGCACGCCACAGTGAATAATCTGTTTGTGGTGTTGCATCTAGCTCTTGAAGGAATTTTTGAAGGGAAGCTGTTTTTTGAGTTTGCAAAACTTTCCTAAGCTGCTTGGTACACTCCTTAAGCCTTAATTTTAGCTGGGGCGATCTGTAGCGCTGCCAATCTCGTCGAGCTCTCCGTTTTTCAGTCAATAGCCTTTCTATATCTACAGAAAAAATATTGTTAAATCTCACTGGTTGGTTTATTTCATTTGAAGTAGCATTAAAAGCAGCTTGTTTAACATGCGCTTCAAACAACCTGAGAGAATCGTCTATGTCTGAAGGTGTTCTCAGCGGCATTTTTTCCGAGCAATGAGCACTCAGATATTTTCTGTATTTCAGCCAGTTAATGCGTGCAGATGTCGTCGCTAAATCACATGTTGTGTGTGAGTAAATAGTGACAATAGTAGGCGAGTGGTCTGAAGATAAGTCCAAAGATGCTTCAACTTCAACCATCTCGCTGGGCAAGCCTTTCACAATTCCAAAGTCGATAACATCAGGAATTTTTTGTCGATCTGTTGGCCAATATGTTGGCTGTCCACTTGAAACTACATTCAAACCCATTTTAGATATTGTGTCGAATAAAATTCGTCCCTTAGGTGTAATTAAACGTGAACCCCAAAATGTGTGTTTAGCATTGTAGTCGCCAGCTGCTAGAAAACGGAGGCCTAGTGATTTATAAAAAGCCGTATATTGACTCTCGGTAATTGAGAATCTGGGGGGCGAATAGACAGATGATATTACAAGTTTTTGATAGTAAGTTTCGATGCAGATGTTCGTTGCTTGAAGATAATCTTCACAAAAATCATTCAACAGGTGGTGTTTTATTCGCGTTTTTATTAGGATTCCCGAACCACCACAAGCTCTGCCACGGGGATCCTTGGTGTCGTAAAAATTATATCCACTAATTCTGAAACAGCTTCGAGATGTCAAATGAGTTTCTGAGATAAGCATAACATCGATTTGTTTATCCTGAAGAAAATATTCTATTTCGTTTTTATGTTGGCAGATGCCGTTTGCGTTCCAAAATAACATAAAAATAAAATTTTCCTGAAGATGCTAACAAATTGTTAGCGAAATATCGAAAATAAATATAAATATAAACAACAATATATATATATATATATATATATATATATATATATATCAAAAGACCTATTGCTTAAATAAACATTCTAATAAAAATAAAGTCATATATTCAAATATTTCATCTGTCAAACGACCAGTCCCTTTAAAAGTAATTATTTACTTCCATTGACTCCTACAAATGACGAAGAAGATAAGCTTTCTTCAAGGGCTGAATCCAGTTAAGCCACCATAGTTGCTTCTTAGCATTCATTAGAAAGTCCAAACAGTCGATTCATTAGAAAGTCCGAGCAAACCTTCTATTCCGAATCAAACTGATCTGAATACTTAGCTCGTGGCTTAGGACTTTCAAAAATAAAGTCTGAGTTTCTTGCATCCAAATTTAAACAATAGAATTTGGTGCATAAAGACGTGAAAGTCTCGTACTTTTGAAATAGGGAACAAGCTTTTTTGAGATATTTCACCAAAGACGACGATTTGGTATGTTGTAATAATGCTTTGCGACAACAGTGTTTCAGTAATAAGTCTGAGGAATGTCGGCTTTTTATTGATTCATCCAAGACAATTTTGAAAGCTGTTTTTTTCACAATGGCAACAAATTTCCATCGGTCCCACTCGCGAATGCATGAAACATGAAAGAAAGCTATCATAGCATGAAGATGATACTTGAAAAAATTAAATATACACATTAGGTACTCATAAAACATATGTGCTGATGTGAAAGTTGTAGCAATGTTAACCGGATTGCAAAGTGGGTATACTAAGTTCTGTTGCTTATTATGTGAATGGAATAGCCGCTCGAAAGAAAACACTACAACGGTAAAATTTGGCCGGCAAGAGTAAATTTTTCAAGGAGAAAAAATGTATCAGAAGAACCTTTAATTCAAAAAGAAAAAAATTTTGCTACAACCTCTTCATATAAAGCTAGGCCTAATGAAAACTTTTGTTAAAGCAATGAACAAGGATGGTGAAGGTTTTCTATACATTAAGACCAAATTTCCTAGAATCAGCGATACAAAAGTAAAAGAAAGCATATTTGTAGGTCCACAACTACGAGAGCTTATGGAGAACGCAGTCTTTATAACGAAATTGAACGATGTGGAAGAAAGAGCATGGACGTCTTTCGTGAATGTGTGTCACAGTTTTTTGGGAAACCGTAAAGCTGAAAATTACCGAAGAACTGATTTCTGCCTACAAAGCTCTAAAATTTAATATGATTACTAATAATTAAATAATTAATTAATAATTACTGACAATATAAAAACTTAAAGAAAGAAATGTTAACGATATATAAAACTAAGCTACTTTTTATTTTAACAATATTTCTGAAATAAAATTTATAATTTACTAACAAAAAATTTGTGTTATTTTAAACAGAAAAATTATATTGGCTGTAAAAATTTGAGTTTTTCATTGTAATTTGAAAAATATTTAATTGATGTATAAATCCAATGCAGCTGAAAAAATTTGATCAATTACAAACGGAATCTCATTGATTCTACTTGAAAGCTTGCGCGTAGCAGGCAGCCACGTAAACCAACCAACCAACCAACAAAACAATTTTTAATTCCAAGAACCATATAAAACACCCTTTATTTCTTTTATTCCTTCCTTTATTTCCATTGCCTGCCTGCTAAGCTAACGCAATCCTATCGCAATATATAAGGTTGACTGCACACATATTCGTTCAAAATTGGGTACCTGGGGTAAATTGAGAATAAAATCGGCATTTGTTAGTCAATTTTCATGATTCATACCTTATTTTATTCTTTAGATATTTAACTCATTCAGTTTCAACTCTCGTAGTGAACAGACGCGTTTTTATAATCGTCGCAACTGAATTTTAAAAAAATATATAAAAAAAAAATTTCAAGTTACATATATTTTTTGTAAAAAAAACAAAACATTTATTTTACTTTAAAAAATTTTAAAACAGTTATTTTACTGGTTTTATTTTATTTTTTGCTTGTGTGCAATATACATAAATATTTGCATACACAAACTAATCTAATATAAGTGAAAATAAAAAAATGAGAACACTGATGAGTTCATCTTCTGATAAAAACAATAATCCTACAAGCAGTAGGAATGTACAATATATAACTTTAGTTGCTGATGACGACAATAAAAAAAAATGAATTAACAGAAAACACAAATACTCGTGCGTGATCATTATCTCTAAACATGTTAAATAGTGATCAAGAAGCAACAACAATTGCACCCATCAGCAAACTTGTCAGCTTAGCTGTACAAACAAACAATAAGTAACAAGGTGACCAACGTGCACAAAATGGTAGATGCGGTGAGTACAATAAATGATAATAAAATTCAAACAGGAATGGACGGATACATAACCGTGTTAAAAAGGGGAAGAAGTCCAAAATGAGCTCAAATAGCTTCAACAGCGAAAGTTCCCAGAGATGGAAAAAACAAAATAAAAAATTCCGAAAATCGTTTCGCGATTTTATCTGAACAAGACAATGAAGACACAACTACAACAAGGTCGAGTAAACCAACACCGATATATTTAAGAGAGCAGAACTCTAGTTTTTTTGTAAAAAGTCTTACCTCCTTGTAACTCCAATTAAGCGCGGAAATATTAACGAACCAAAAATCCAAGTATTCCAAGAAAATAATTACCGAAAAATAGTTTCTGACCTTGAGTGAAAAAAACCAAAATTTTTATACGTACCAGCTAAAGAGTGCTAAAGGTCTAACCGTCGTAATAAAAGGTATAGACTCTAGTGTGGATCCAGAAGAGGTTAAGTCTGGCCTTGAAAATAATGGCTTCAAAGTTAAAAACGTTTCTAACATCAAAAATAGGGAAAAAATCCCCCAACCTATTTTTAGAGTCGAGCTACAGCCAGGTGACTTGAAAATTAAAAAAAATGAATCGCACCCAATCTATAATCTAAAGTACTTGTTACACAGAAGAGTTACAGTTGAGATGCCATGTTATATAAATAGTTTTATTTATATATTATCCTTAATCAAGGTTCACTAATATATTCAATGTAATAATTGTTGAAGTCTTTAGTTGAATTGTTTGATTTCCAATAGTTTATTATTTATTTATTAATTGATTGAACAGCCGCTTGTGCGACTGTTCACTTTGATTTACATTTCTTAACTGTACATATTTTTATTCTATATCTTAAATCTAACTTAAACATTCTACTTCTTAAACTAACACATACACAAAGTATGTGTGGGAATGTGCATGATCAGCATAATACATTCTGTATATTCTGATCATGCGGTTATAGCGTGGACAATTATTTAAACAATAACAAGAGTGTTATGTTTCACTTGCTGCATGCAGACGGCATGCAGTAGTGGTTAGTCAAACACACTACACCTCCCTTTTTCAGAAAGAATAATCAATACTGGGTTGATTATTCTTACTGGTAATCAAAATGTAAAAATTAAAAATATGGGGGTTTAAAATTGTTAGATTAAAAATTAAAGAGATTCAATATTAAAATTATAGGGACATTCTTCCCTTCCCTTTTTTTAAAAAAAAAATTACGTCATTACAAAATCATTTCATAATCTCGATTTCATGATTACACTAAAGAGAAGAAAAAAAAAATCTTCTTATATTAAAGATAAAAGATGAATTGAATTGTATCAAAATGCTTCACCATAAAATTACATTTTAACCAATATACTAAAAAATCTTAATTATAAAAGATAAAGGATGAATTGAATTGTATTAAAATGCTTCACCATAAAATTACATTTTAACCAATATACTAAAAAATCTTAATTATAAAAGACAAAGGATGAATTGAATTGTATTAAAATGCTTCACCATAAAATTACATTTTAACCAATATACTAAAAAATCTTAATTGAATCCTTTGATTCTATTTTTATGGACTGTAAACTTTTTTTTGTTTTCGTCCATTAGTTCAACATTGTTATTTTTATCAAGGCCTACTACCTTGTATGGACCTTTATATACATTTTCCAATTTGTGTCCATCTTCATTGCGGACTAAAACAAGATCATTTATGGCCGCGTTAATTGATTTGGCCTTTTCATTGGAGGTTTGTTGTCTTTCAAGCTTTGCATTTTCAATCATAGATGCTGCTCGGTGTTGAGCTACTTGCAATCTAAATTTAATTTCTTTTTCATAAGCGTCAATATTATAGACTGGATCTATAGTGTTTGTGAATTCTAAGGTAGGTGGCATTTTTCCGAAAACTAGCTCAAACGGGCAATATCCGTGAGCTGTGGATGGAGTTGTATTATAACAATAGATGAAAAATTTTAGCCAATTATCCCAATCAGATTTATCTGATGATACATAAGATCTTAAATACTCGTTGAATGTTCTGTGAGATCTCTCAACAGTACCGAGTGTCTCATGATGATAGGGAGTAGAGTTTAACTTCTCTATCTTCATTAATTCACATAAATCTCTCAAAACCTGATTCATATATTCAGTACCCATATCGGTAATTATCTTATTCATAGGACCGTATATCAAAATAAAACCTTCCATAATTGCTTTTGCAACTTCTCTGGATGATTTATTTGGTATGGGAATTGCTACTAAATATTTAGTCAAGTCACACATCATTGTCACAGCGTATTCATTCTGTGAATCTGACCTTGGAAGTGGTCCAATGGTGTCTATTATGACTGTTCCAAACGCTTTTTGAGGAGTTGGTGTTAAAATAAAGGGTTCTTTGCCCTTAAACGTTGTCTTATTTATTTGACATTCTTTGCATTGCTTGACATACTTTGTGATGTCTCTTGTCATACCTTTCCAATGGTATTGTAGTTGTATTTTCCTTATCATACGTGTTACTCCTGGATGTCCTCCAGTTATTGGATTATCATGAAATTTTCGCATGATATTTAATTTCTTTGAATCGGTGGTGACTTTAATTAATTTTGGTGTGAGCACAATAGTTAAATTAGAATCTTGCAAGATTTCATTACCTTTCTCTTTGAAGGTTTCTATATTTGTTCCTAGGTTATAAAGCGTACTATCATCTAGTGAAAGTCGCAGTGTTGTCAGACCCATATTATCAGCTACTTTTTCAAGCTTTAGAAAGAGGTGACCTAAGTCTACATTTCTATTTATAACTGTGTCGTTCAACTTAAATTCGGAAAGTACTCGCTTTCCTTTTTTTATTATTATTTCATTTTTAGTAAAATACAATCTTGGTATTTTACGGTGCTCTTGGGCATTTATCGCCTCATATACTTTTAAACCAACCGATGTTTTACAATTAGGGTTTGTTTTAACCTCATTGTTACAACTATTTTTAGACTGAAGTCTTGTTGTTACCTTCAGTATTTTATTGATCTCTGTATTTTTTATGTCTTCAAAATCTATTCGTGACAGCGCATCTGCCACTGTATTGTCTTCACCCCTAACATACTCGATTACAAAATCATACTCTTCTAAATCCAATCTCATCCGCATTAGCTTTGATGAAGGATTTTTTAATGAAAATAGATAAGTTAGTGGTTTGTGGTCACTTTTGATCACAAACTTTCTTCCATAGATATATGGCCTATAGTATTTTACAGCCCAGTGTATTGCAGTTAATTCCTGCTCTATTGTTGATTTATTACTTTCACCCTTAGTGAAAGATCTGGATGCATAAGAAACGGGTAGTTGAATACCTTGTTTTTCTTGACTGAGAACAGCTCCGCAAGCGTGTTTACTTGCGTCTGTAGTGATACAAAATTCCTTAGAAAAATCTGGATATTGAAGTATTGTAGGACTCAGTAAATGTGATTTGAGAGTTTGGAAGGAATGTTCACATTCTTGAGTCCATTCGAATTGTATATTTTTTCTCGACAACCTAGTTATGTGTCGTGATAATTCAGCAAAACCGGGTATGAACCGTCGATAATAGTTACAAAAAGCTACGAAGCGTTTAGCTTCATCACCATTTTTTGGTGTAGGATATTTATCAATTATAGAAAATTTACTGTCGTCAGGTAAAATACCTTTGTCAGTACATTTGTGACCAAGGAACGTCACTTCACGACAAAAGAACGAACATTTATCAGGATGCAATTTAAGATTATATTTTCTACATAGGCTGAATACGTCTTTGAGATTACGTAACATGTGTTCTGTAGAACAACCAATCACAACTAAATCGTCCATATATACGAAAGCTTGTGTCGGTGATAATCCGGCAAAAGCCAAGGACATCATTCGTTGAAATGAGTTTGGAGCTATTTTTATACCATATGGCAATCTGTTAAAACGGAAGGATCCTTTTTCTGTAGAAAAGGATGTAATATCTCTAGAGTTTTTGTCTAGTTCTATCTGATGAAAACCTGACATTAAGTCAAGGCAAGAGAAAAATTTAGCTCGGCCCAATTGGTCGAGTATATCATCTATACGTGGTAACGGAAACTTATCAGCTACTAAGTTTTTATTCACTCCCCTATAATCTACTACCAGTCTCCATCTTTTTTGATTTGTACCTGGAAGAGGTTTTTTAGGTACTAAAAGAATGGGACTATTATATTCAGACACTGATGGCTCTATTATATCGTCTTTTATCAATTTATCAACATGCTTATTTACTTCCTCTTTATGTGAGTGAGGTATTCTGTAATTTTTTATATAAACCGGTTGTTTATTGTGGAGTTTAAGCTTTTGCTTATAGAAATTATTAACCGTTATTTTTTCGGTTTCCAAAGCAAATACATCTATAAATTCATGACACAGTGTTTTCAATTCTTTATCAACGAATTCTGGAAAGTTTTTTGATAACCTTTCAATTTTTTCTTTATTTTTCTGTGGGTCATGGTTCTGCTTTACGATTTTATAGTCATTCAGACTTTCTGTTGATACTTGGACATTATTAATGATCAAATCATTCTCAGTTGTATTGACAATTCTTACCAAAGGCTTTGATTTCGATGTAATTGTGTTAGCAATATATACACCATCTTGAAGCATTTGTTGTGGTACCAATACCTCTGTTTCAGTAGAATCAAATTTAATTGGTCTTATCACCTCAGATCTTGCTGGAACTGATATGGAATTAATGTTAGGAGCACTCATAAGTGGGATAGATATATCATATGGAACATCATTTGTTCTTAAAGTGATAATATCTTCATTATCTTGAAAATCTAATACACATCTGTATTTTCTAATGAAGTCCATTCCTATTATTCCATCAACTTGAATAGGGAATTCATTTCCGACAACATGAAATTCATGTGCTATAAGAAATCTATCTATTTTTAAATCAGTTCTCACTTTTCCCAGCGTAGTTATGAGACCTTGTCCAATACCGTTTATATTAGTTCTTTTTGTTACATTTATTGGTTCGTTCAGAACTTGATTATGCTTGATAACTGATATGTCTGCGCCAGTGTCTATTAAAAATGTTGACCTATTGTCATTTAAAGTAGTTCGGGATATCAAATAGCTATACAAGTTTAGTTGTATGTTATGAATTTTTTCATCTAAGAAGTATGTTGGGGTGGCTGTACGTTTCCCGAATTATTTTCATCGGTAATGCATCGTACATTATTGTTATTTCTTGAATTGTATCCATTACTATTTGAATGGTTACTGTTATTATTTGTATAGTTATTTCTTCCTCTGTTAGGATTTCTATTAAAATTCTCGTAGTTGGGATTATTATAATTCCTTGAGTTGGAATTATTATTTCTAGGGCCATAGTTTCTTGAACTATTTAGGTTTCTAGGATTTGAATTATTAAAATCTCTACGATTAGAATTATTAAAATTTCTAGGATTGAAATTATTAAAATTTCTAGAATTTCGACTATTAGAAGGATTGTTATTACGACTGTTCTGTGAGTCGTAAGCCAGGATAGAATTTGGTTGACCGTATACATCGGTACAACTAGTGATAAATTTCGACATTACATCATTCATATTATTAAAGGTGCCTGATTCCATGATCAGTTTCACTCTATCATTTGAGGCATTCTTTACTATAGCTGTAACCGCTGAGCGAGTTGCATATTTATTTGCGGTTTCATTAGACAGACCATCTGATATATATGCTGTTTCTAATTTTTTTGTGAGGTCTTCCACCTCTTTGGCATAAGCATTAGCATTCTTACCAGACTGTCTAATGTTCATAATTTTAGCAGTAATAACGTCTACTGATTCTCCCTTAACTGAAGATCTCAGTTTCAATATTATATCCTGTAAAGTTGTCTCAGCCGACAACAAATTTCTGGCTGTACCCTTTAGCTTGGTCTTTACTAGATTTACTGCAACTGATTCATGACTCTCTTTTATTGAGTCCACTAAATTCAGCGCGTCAATAAAACTTTGCAAATTTTCAGGGGTGCCATCATAATCAGGAAGTAGCCTGGATGCGGTCCCTAAAAATTCTA
This sequence comes from Lypha dubia, assembly GCA_947311025.1. Classification (NCBI taxonomy): domain Eukaryota; kingdom Metazoa; phylum Arthropoda; class Insecta; order Diptera; family Tachinidae; genus Lypha; species Lypha dubia. The sequence goes on from OX371260.1 coordinate 76,565,036, forward strand.
CAACAGTTTGAGGCATTATCAATATTTTCTCTGTTTCAGATATCAAAATTTGCTCATGCAATGAAGAGGGGATTTCAAGATTTATTCCCTATCAGAACTTAATTCAACTCGAAATAAACAAATTAATATTTCAAATCTCTTTAACCAGTCGAGTTTGTCCTTCACACAGTTGCTTACATACACAAAATCAAGTTTACAATTGTTTTACTTATAGTTAAGTTTACGCAACTGCATGAGTGTTAGTATGTCCCTTTTTTTTTATGTCATGGGTCATATTAGTTAAAAAAAAAATTGGTACATATGTCTAAGTTTCAGCACTCTGTATACTCTGTATACCGAGGACCGGTCATCAGACATATATCGATCAGTACCAATTACTGATCGAAACGGTTACCCTTATGCAATAGTATATATATACATCAACTGGAGGGACTCGTGAGTTTCTCAGTGATATACACATGTATATGCTATTGAAAGTATTATTTGTACATCATCAACTGGAGGGACTCGTGAGTTTCTCAGTGAATTTTCTTATAAAAATTTCTGTTTATATTTTTTTTTTCAATTTTCAATTATTTACTTTATCAAAAAATTTCAATTTTCAATTACTTCATTTTACTAAAAAAAATTTCAATTTATAATTATTTCATTGTATTAAAAAAATTTCAATTTACAATTATTTTATTTCATTAAAGAAAAAATTCAATCTTCAATTATTTCATTTCATAAAGATATTTCAATTTACAACCTTTTATTTCATTAAAAAATTTAATCTTCAATTATTTCATTTCATAAAGATATTTCAATTTACAACCTTTTATTTCATTAAAAAATTTAATCTTCAATTATTTCATTTCATAAAGATATTTCAATTTACAACCTTTTATTTCATTAAAAAATTTAATCTTCAATTATTTCATTTCATAAAGATATTTCAATTTACAACCTTTTATTTCATTAAAAAATTTAATCTTCAATTATTTCATTTCATAAAGATATTTCAATTTACAACCTTTTATTTCATTAAAAAATTTAATCTTCAATTATTTCATTTCAAAAAAAATTTCAATTATTTCATTTTACTAAAAAGAATTTCAATTTACAACCTTTTATTTCATTAAAAAAATTTAATTTCTTCAAAACTTTTCAAATTCAATTCATGCTTACATTTCATTTGTGTATGCTGCTTTAAAATACATTCGTCACTTACAAACATTGGGATAAAATGCACCTTCAGTCGTTTGGACAATCTTCTCAAACACCATACGAACACAAATCAAACGATGCAACACCAAATCATGTAGTCATATAGATTTTAGTTGATTTCTTTTCGATGGAAACATCGGGATAAAATGCACCTTCAGTCCTTTGGACAATCTTTTCAAACATTACACGAACACAAATCCAACGATGTAACACCAAATCATGTAGTCATATAGATTTTAGTTGATTTCTTTTTGATTGCTGTATTCATTGCCGTTAATAATTATAATTATAATTGTGGCAGGATCGCCATGTTATATAAATAGTTTTATTTATATATTATCCTTAATCAAGGTTCACTAATATATTCAATGTAATAATTGTTGAAGTCTTTAGTTGAATTGTTTGATTTCCAATAGTTTATTATTTATTTATTAATTGATTGAACAGCCGCTTGTGCGACTGTTCACTTTGATTTACATTTCTTAACTGTACATATTTTTATTCTATATCTTAAATCTAACTTAAACATTCTACTTCTTAAACTAACACATACACAAAGTATGTGTGGGAATGTGCATGATCAGCATAATACATTCTGTATATTCTGATCATGCGGTTATAGCGTGGACAATTATTTAAACAATAACAAGAGTGTTATGTTTCACTTGCTGCATGCAGACGGCATGCAGTAGTGGTTAGTCAAACACACTACAGCCACATAAAAAAAATGGACCTATCCAATGCATGAACTGTCAAAAATTTGGCCATACCAAATCTTTTTGCAAGTTGCCTACCGTTTGCGTTGTATGTGCTGAGTTGCACAGTACCGCTAACTGCGACAAAATAAAAGGTGATACCAAGGCAAAAAAATGCGGCAATTGTGGTGGAAACCACACTGCTAACTATAGAGGCTGCCCTCTTTACTCTTTTTTTAAAATTTCGTCGAACAGAAAAACAAATGCTACTCCCGATCAGCCCAACACCCCTTTAAACTACCCTCAGTTACCTCAACCGTCGTCTAGCCATAATCAATACTAAAATGTTTTAAAGTCTAACACGACTCTAACTCAACAAAAACCTAAGTCAATTTTCATACGCTAATATTTTAAAGAGTAACCAGAATCCGGCGCAAAAAACTGTACCAGCTAATGAAGAATCAGGGCATAATTTTAGTCGTATTGAAGCCTCGATAGAGATCCTAATACAAACAGTAAATACATTTACTCTCAACATGTCCTGTATGATGCAGGAAATGTTGAAAATGCAGTCTACCTTGTTGCAGGCTGTATTTAAAAAAACCATGAACTTAAGAATCTGTTTTTGGAACGGAAACGGCATCTACCAACATAAAAATGAAATAGAATATTTTCTTCTGGATAAACAAATCGATGTTATGCTTATCTCAGAAACTCATTTGAAGTCTCGAAGCTATTTTAAAATTAGTGGATATAATTTCTACGATACTAAGGATCCTCGAGGTAGAGCTTGTGGTGGCTCTGGAATCCTAATAAAAACACGAACAAACAACTACCTGCTAAATGACCTTCGTGAAGAATATCTTCAAGCAACAAATATCTGTATTGAAAATTTTTATCAAAAGCTTGTGATATCATCTGTTTATTCTCCTCCCAGGTTTTCAATTTCAGAGTGCCAACATTCGGCTATTTATAAATCACTAGGCCTCCGTTTTCTAGCAGCTGGCGACTACAATGCTAAACACACATTCTGGGGTTCACGTTTAATCACTCCTAAGGGACGAGTTTTGTTTGACACAATTTCAAAAATGGGTTCGAATGTAGTTTCAAGTGGTCAGCCAACATATTTGCCAAAGGATTGACAAAAAATTCCTGATGTTATCGACTTTGGAATCTCGAAAGGTGTGCCCAGCGAAATGATGGAAGTAGAGGCATCTTTGGATTTGTCTTCAGATCACTCGCCTTCAAATGGTGACTGGGCAAGAACTGATGCTGATGCTGAAAAAGGTGCTCTGCCACCAGTCGTCGCTTTACCAGAAATTCCGCTAAGATTTAATATTGTGGAGATTGAAAAGGCTATTACAAGTCTAAACTCAAAAAAAGCCCCAGGTATTGATAAAATAAGCAACAAAATGCTGCAAGAATTGCCTTTCATTGCAAAACGAATAATACTATTCATCTTTAATAGTATTTTACGACTGCACTACTATCCGGCAGAATGGAAGGTTTCGATGATTACTATGATACCAAAGCCCGGTAAGGATCACACAAAGGTTGAATCCTATCGGCCTCTCAGTTTATTGTCCAAAATGTCGAAACTTTTTGAAAAACTGTACATGAGCAAGCTGACTCCTATAGTAACTAGCAGTGCATGTATTCCAGATCATCAATTTGGTTTTCGCAGTCAGCATAACACTATTGAACAAACTCACAAACTTGTGAATGTTATTAGAGAAACTTTTGAAAAAAAGAAATATTGTTCAGCGCTTTTTATTGATGTCGCACAGGCATTTGATAAAGTATGGCACGAAGGTCTTGTCCACAAATTAACACAAAATCTACCCGCAAACATCGTCAGGCTCTTAAAAAGCTATCTAGAGGAACGAAAATTTGTAGTTAAGGAAGGCAATTTTTCAAGCCCTCCGCAGTCGATTAAAGCCGGAGTCCCTCATGGCAGTATCTTCGGTCCTTTACTTTATTTAATATATGCCTCTGACTTACCGTTAAGCAGTATCATTCACACGTCAACATTTGCTGATGATACGGCTTTTCTAAGCGTTCATGAAAAACCTGTAGAAGCTTCCCGGAATCTACAAGGGTACATCTCAAAATTTGAAACATGGCTAAAACAATGGCGGATAAAAGTGAATGAGCAGAAATGTGTACACGTTACTTTTACTTTATGCTGGGTACATAATTGGGACGAACGACGAATTTTTCGTTGCGAATATTCGTCGTCAAAAATAGAACACATGCATTCATATGAAAGTGAACACAGCACCGACGTCGACGAAATTCGTCGTACGTGACGAATTCTCTGATAGATTTATTTCTATTTCATACGCCAACGAACGACGAAGAAATCAGTACAGCGTTACCATGTTTTTTTTAGTTTTAAAATATATTAGTAAATAATGTTAATTTTTACTTTAATAAGTTCTTCTTTTTGTGATATAGAGCATTTTAGTTAAATATACATAATTATTAATGATGAAATTTGTTTTCGTTGTTATGTTTGTATGTATATAAAAACAAATTTGTAATAAAAAATACACACAATTTTTTGGATTATTATGACAGCAGTTGTTTGTTCGTCCCAGTTGTGCGCCACACGACGAATTTACGCAACGAACTTTTGCCAACGAATTCGTCGTGCTAGACGAAATTCGACGTTCGTCCCAATTGTGTTCCTAGCATTACGCAGGGAAACATGCCCGCCTATACAAAGCAACACCGAGACTATACCGCAACACACTGCAGTAAAATATCTAGGCGTTCATCTTGATCGTTGTTTAACATGGAAATCGCATATAGACGCAAAGTTAACACAAATGAAATTAAAAGCAGCCGAAATGAATTGGCTTATTGGAAGAACTTCTATACTAAGCCTAGACTGTAAACTTCTCTTATACAACGCGATCCTGAAACCAATATGGTCCTATGGAATCAAGTTATGGGGCACTGCCTCAGCATCGAATGTAGAAAAAATTCAAAGGCGACAAAACAAAATTCTACGTACAATAACAGCAGCCCCTGGTATATTCGAAATCAGCGAATTAACAAAGATCTTGACGTTCCGTTGGTGAAGACAGTATTTTCAAAACTCAAAAAAATATATAAAAAAAACTTGAGTTGCACCCAAATCCACTTGCGTGCAATATTCTAGAGTATAATGGCCACACCCGGTTGAGGAGGAGGGATACTCTCTCTCTCTCAGCCGTACACGAGAGATGTAAAACAACAAAAATCAAACGTTGAAACTAAAAATATTTTGTTTAGCATTGGCTAAACATATATTTAACATTTTTTATTTTTTAGAATATTTTTTGTTTTTTATATTTAAGATTCGAAAAACTTATCGATGTATCAATTTATAATTGAAGATTCAATAACTAATAAAATTATCAACAAAAAAAAAGTTTTATAAAAACAAAAGAAAAAAAATAGATATACTTCAAAACATTTGTTTTTAAGAGAATCAATCAAATAGCTATTATATATTTTATCTAACTAGTGAGATTTCATTATTGTTAAATTTTGCAAATACATACACATGAACTCGCAGACGCGTGAACATCCAGTAACATGAACTACTCAAAAACATGAATTTTTTTTTTTTTTACATTGACTACTTTAAAACGTGAACAAAGGTTAAATAAAGGCTCTAACACGTGAACTTTTTTTTAAACGTTTAAATTTAATTTTGTAAAAACTTTGGGGTTCCCCGCTGAAGAATTTTTGATTTGCATATCCATCCACTAAAATCATTTTTATTATAAAGCCTTTGAATGAAATAATTTTAACAGATCCTTTTTTATTTTTAAAAATTATTTATTTTTCTTACAAAAAGTAGAATCGAAAAATGTTTCCTGCAAGTTCACTGTTTATATATATATGGGCAAGGCCACGAAAAATGAAACCACATAATTTTTTTTTTCTGTCACAAAGCCCAAATTTTTTTTTACATTTGAAATGTCAAATATGTATAGAGTATGGCTGCACTATATGCCATTGCAAAATTTGTGTCTGCTTTGACATTTTACATTCTTTTCATACGTGGCACGTGCAAGGCGTAGTTGGAAAATATAGCAATGTCGGCGAAAAAGTTAAATTTTGTGTTATTTTTTTGTACTTTAGGCAAATGATTACTTTTTTTGGATAGAATATAAATCAAACTATTGATTAGCAAGCAAATTTGTGTACAAAGCTTGGCTTTTGGACCAATTGGGGCTTAAAGTAATCAGCCGCAAATAAATGGTGACGTTACTGACAAATTTTTATAAAATGTTTTTTTATGCATTAACTAATTAGAAAAGAGGTTGGATGAGCTGATTTTTTTGAGTATTTTTGAAGTACTTTCATAATCAATGCTTAAATGAAGCATTATTTGCATATAACAGGGTATTTTTGCAAAAAAAGATTGCGTGAGGTTACTGACGGATTTTTTTTTATGTTTTTTTTTTTTTTACTCTTTTGCTTAATAATTTGGTTTTTAAGTCTAGCAAAGACTCCGATTCCTGGTGCACAAAGAGACAAGCGTTATGTTGAAAAGCTAAAAGAAAGCAACATCCAGTAGAAATAAGTCGCGTATTCTATTTGTATTTATAATTGTGTATAAATAGTGTATGTAATGACGTTCAACGAAGCTACCTAACAAGTAGTGAAAAAGCTTTTGCACATGAATACTGACGAGGTTTAGTGGCTTTTACCGAAAAACAACGTTTGTTTCTATGCAGCCAGTGCTGTTAAAAAATCTACAAAAGGGATGCATAAATATTAAATTTTTCCTTTGTTGCTCAAAGTATGTTAACAATGTCTACCTAATATTTCTCTGATTAGAAACATTTACGAACTTTAGCCTGTACAAAATATTAACATATGTTTATTTATGTTTAAAAAAAACTACAACTGAAGTGATGCTTTAATTTTGCAACAATTAAAAAGACTGAAATTAAGAATAATGTGTTTTTATTTTACAGATTGTCCTGGCTCCAATTTTCATGGATATATACAGATTTCTCAAAAGCTGGAACCAATCTGTCACTACCAAATGTACTTTCGCACTCAGGGGACTCCCCCTAATAGTTCGAAAAGGATTCATCGAAGTTCATTTTTTCGACTATCACAGTGTAGTCAATGAAACTATTTTGAGGTCACAGCAAATGCGCCACTAGTGTTCGTTATATTTGACTACTTCCAGAATGTGTTTCAAATTATCCAAATTTTCACTACTGTCGGAACAGAAGGCATTCTATTTGTCTTGTGCAAAAGCACCACTTTTCAAGCTGATTAGTGAACTATCGATGAATAAATCTTTTTTATAGGTTAATCCTATCATCTCCATTAACTTTTCAATATCGTTGCAATAAGCGAAATTTTTTGCATCATTCACATAGATGAACTTTTCTAATTCTTCTTGGCGTTTTCGATATGCTGTTACTTTGGTACCTTTCGCCAGCAAATTATTTCCTTTCAAAAATGAAGCCAGTAGATCTGATTTTTTCTGAGTCTGACACAAATTTGCAACAATACCATCCAATTGGTTTTGTGTCACTAGGATTGGGTCCTTTGATGTTTCATAGGATGTACCTTCACCAGGGTCGTATTCTGAGAAGAAATACATGGATGTAGCAGCGGCGACTGTAGTACTGATATCTTTTTGAAGATCAATACTTCGGTATGTTAATTGGTAATTGGACACTTGGCACTGCTACATAAGTTTTATTCTTTGGTTTCCTTCTATTCAAAGTTATATGGTAGTTGATACATCCATAGCAATTTTCTTCTTGATGCGGGCTGTTGTCTAACCACATCATTGGTATACCAAAAGGCATAGCCTTCTTCTTTCCACTTTTCCATTGCATAAGAGTTGAATAGCAATTAAAGCAACCTTTTTTAGGGGTATAGTTTACGTCAGTGATAAACTCTTGCGAGAAATATTGTTTATAGGCTTCCAAAAAAAAAACCCTCGCATTGCCACATTTTTCATCGCTTGCTATGAAACGTCCACAAACAGTACAAAAATGGTCCATTTTACATTTTGGTTCCAACATTTTTAAAACAATATATATTATACAATGTTTTTTTTTTTTTGTTATTTTTATGAAACTAACTTAAATAAATCACAAAATGAAATAAGTTCCAAAAAAATTAATAGCGAATTTTATCACGACCGAGCGAAAATAAGAGCCATCAGCTTCGGCTGAGTTCCGAGTATTAACTGAATCTTTATTTTTGAAATGAGTTCGCTTGTACGAAAAAAAATCGCTGCCTGTGCGGTGGTTGAAAACAAAAAAGTTGTTTTGTTGGTATAAAAACACCTTTGAAGAAGAGGATGACGAGGAAAAAGAGGAAGAAGGCGAAGACAAAGAAGAAACTGAGAAGCATATCATAGATCAAAAGGAAAGCAAAAAAGACTTAGGTTTGTGGAAAATATTTTCAAAAAGCATGAAAAACAGATAATTTTTCCAAAATTTTGCTTCATAAGCACAACAAAAATTTTCTAAATCAATTTTTTAAAAAAATTTTAATTGTTGCACAGGTCTCTAGCAATAATATGGCTTTTTCAGATTTAAAAAATATCGAGTTATAGCCAAAAAACCATATAAACATTATGCTGGAAATAGGCATTTAACTGCAAAGTTCAAAGCTCGATTAAAAAAAAAAAAAATTCGAACTAACATAAACAAACGCCGCGATACGGATCTTCTAATTTAGCCTCTATTTTCACCCCTCACTCTCAGAATCGACATAACTTTTGCTAACCTGAATTTGTTCCACAGTGTAATAGGAGGGCCACTCACATTTCGGGTATGCATAAAGTGCTTAAATAAATAATAAAAATAAATTTAATTATGTGTTGGAACTCTTAAGTTTAACCGCCCGCAAATATTAAAAATATCAGGAAGTTTTTCATTCTCGTGAAACCGTACACCAGAAATTCTAATGTGTGACAACACAACCGAATTATCCGTTTCTAATACATACTTTTAAATTTTAATTACGCAGCACATTGTCTTTTATTTTATCAATGCCATTCCAAGCAATCTTAATTTATTAAGCGATCCTCGAATAGAGACTAAGCAAGAAATGATGCTGATTGAGGTGCGTAGTGTATGTACATCACTATGTGCAGTTGTAATATGAACTATTTAATAAAGTAAACAAACATTCGTTTATTGGCCTTGAATGAATAAGCGTACTGTCAGCAAGTTTCACGGAGTTCATTAACGTATTGGGATTTTTAAACAAAATTGATTTCGTGGGATAGTGCTGACATAGGTAATAATTTAGAATAAATTTTAGTATATAAGCTGAGACAAAATTCAATAAACTTTAGAATTAATTTGACAATCAATCAAATTGAAGTCTATTATTTTCTCAAAACAAAAATCGGCACTTCTGGTGCTGAAGAAAAGCGGCTGCAGAGCTTAGAAAATACTTCACACTTTTAAACACACAGTCACCACATTGCAATCCTGGCAAACAAAATTTGCGTTCTTGTTAAATAATATTTTTTTAGAAAACAAAAATTTTTTTATCCTGCTAAAACAATATTTTTATTGCTAAAATTTTTTTATCCTGCCAATCTAAATGAGTCCTGGAGAATCCACACAAAAAAAAAAAAAAATTTTGAGATCGTGTTTGTTTTCCTTTTTTTAAATAAATTTATTTTTCTAAATGACTCAAAAAGAAATCAACGAAATTTTCGAACGCTGGCAAAAAGTTCTACAAGAGGAGTACGTTCCAGAAGGAACACCAGTTGAAGAACCACAAACCTATACACCAACTCCAAAGTCTGCTGGCCCTAAGCCAATCACGATAGATCAATATCAGGCTAGGCAAAAAAATTACAGACATCAACTTCAAAACTTCAGGAACCAAGCAGAAAACAAAAAGAAGAAAGGAGGAAAAAAGGTGAAATTTCAAAGAACCTGCTAGGACCTGCAGCGCATAATAGGCATTAGTCAGGGAGACCAAAAACAGAAATTAATAAAGCAACTGATAGAACTCAGAAGAACCGGTTGGAGAAACTAGTCATCAACAACAATAATATTTTTTTTTTTCAGTTCAATTCAAAAATTTTTTTTCCTTAAATTTTATATTATGCTAAAATTCTACATATTCTAAATAAATTAATATAAGTAAATGTAACATAAAGATATACTTTAAAGATTTTGTATAGGAAACAATATTACAAATAAGAAAATCTGTCTTTCTACACCAATGTTAAATTTTAATATAGGTAATGGATCTAGACCTACATACCTTTCAGTTAACCGAGGAAGATAGAATAAAATATACATTACAAAACTTAAAAAAGGGCATCGCAGATGCAGAAGTAGAGGGCCATGCAAGTGCCAATGCCATAAATACAAATAAGATAACAATAGATCAAGAAATGATAATAATTTTATTGATAATTTTCATACTAGTAGCCATATTTAAATTCTTGCAGCATTATATAAAAAAACAGGTTGTAAGAAACTCTGTACAAAATGCATAAATAACAAAACAAAATTTAGAAAATTTAAATAATTTTTTTTTTATTTTTATATTATTATTATTACGAATAAACGTAATTATTATTTGAACTTATATTGATATACATATGAAAAGTAATATTATCAGGCTCAAGTTCAGTTTTATTGAATTAATGAAAATTCAAAATTACTAAGAGTTTTTTTGTGTTGGAAAATATTATTATTTATATCCAATCAGTTTTTTTAGCAGAACGTATCAGTACTGATTTCAAGGCCGCTACACCTCTCATCAGCGTTCAATTGTCCATCTTTACAATTTTCGTAAAGTGGATACTAATTGAGAAGAATATCAACTATTTAACCAGTTTTCAACAGAAATAGAATATGAGAATTAATTTTTAATTCAATTTTTATTCTACAATGAAACAGTGCTGGTTAGTACGAAATTCCCTCATTACTGTTTGGAACTAATAATCAACACAAACTCATAGTCCGTTATCATCAAAGTATTCTACTTTGTATTTTAACTTTTTTGTTGTTTTTACTCTATATTAGGGAAATTCACATATTACTGTGACCCCTGTTATTAGGGTATTTATACCTCGTGCCCAAGCGGAATTAATATTTTTATATTATTATTATTACGAATAAACGTAATTATTATTTGAACTTATATTGATATACATATGAAAAGTAATATTATCAGGCTCAAGTTCAGTTTTATTGAATTAATGAAAATTCAAAATTACTAAGAGTTTTTTTGTGTTGGAAAATATTATTATTTATATCCAATCAGTTTTTTTTATTAGCAGAACGTATCAGTACTGATTTCAAGGCCGCTACACCTCTCATCAGCGTTCAATTGTCCATCTTTACAATTTTCGTAAAGTGGATACTAATTGAGAAGAATATCAACTATTTAACCAGTTTTCAACAGAAATAGAATATGAGAATTAATTTTTAATTCAATTTTTATTCTACAATGAAACAGTGCTGGTTAGTACGAAATTCCCTCATTACTGTTTGGAACTAATAATCAACACAAACTCATAGTCCGTTATCATCAAAGTATTCTACTTTGTATTTTAACGTTTTTGTTGTTTTTACTCTATATTAGGGAAATTCACATATTACTGTGACCCCTTTTATTAGGGTATTTATAGCTCGTGCCCAAGCGGAATTAATATTTTTATATTATTATTATTACGAATAAACGTAATTATTATTTGAACTTATATTGATATACATATGAAAAGTAATATTATCAGGCTCAAGTTCAGTTTTATTGAATTAATGAAAATTCAAAATTACTAAGAGTTTTTTTGTGTTGGAAAATATTATTATTTATATCCAATCAGTTTTTTTTTAGCAGAACGTATCAGTACTGATTTCAAGGCCGCTACACCTCTCATCAGCGTTCAATTGTCCATCTTTACAATTTTCGTAAAGTGGATACTAATTGAGAAGAATATCAACTATTTAACCAGTTTTCAACAGAAATAGAATATGAGAATTAATTTTTAATTCAATTTTTATTCTACAATGAAACAGTGCTGGTTAGTACGAAATTCCCTCATTACTGTTTGGAACTAATAATCAACACAAACTCATAGTCCGTTATCATCAAAGTATTCTACTTTGTATTTTAACGTTTTTGTTGTTTTTACTCTATATTAGGGAAATTCACATATTACTGTGACCCCTGTTATTAGGGTATTTATAGCTCGTGCCCAAGCGGAATTAATATTTTTATATTATTATTATTACGAATAAACGTAATTATTATTTGAACTTATATTGATATACATATGAAAAGTAATTTTATCAGGCTCAAGTTCAGTTTTATTGAATTAATGAAAATTCAAAATTACTAAGAGTTTTTTTGTGTTGGAAAATATTATTATTTATATCCAATCAGTTTTTTTTTAGCAGAACGTATCAGTACTGATTTCAAGGCCGCTTTTTTTTATCTCATGCTACAGAAATAAGTATAATTAATGGAACAGATTTTTGAAGAATTACAAAAATTAATTGTAAATGCTAGAAAATCTATAACAAAGAAATATACAAAAGAAACTATACAAGAAAAATTAAAGTCAATAGAACAGTTTAGTGAAAAATTCGGGAAACTTGTAGGGCATTTAGCGAATCCCTTAAGAGATGAAAAAATTACTCAATTCAAAAACACAAAGAAACAGCAATTCAGTTGTTGATAGAACATAAAGGAGAAAAATTAGAAATAAAGCAAGATTTTAAAAATCCTAAAATCATGTCGAACTTTGACAGTAAAAAGGCTTCGGATATAATTCCAGTCTTCGACGGAAAGCCAAAACATGTTGATATTTTCCTTTCAATGATAGAAATCGTTCATTCTGAACTAAATGAACAAGGAAAAAAGAACCTAATAAAGTATGTATTAGCAATAAAAGTAGTAGACAGAGTCAGGGATATTTTGATTATAGAAAATACACCTGAAACTTTGGAAGAACTTAAACAGTTCTAGCAAAACATTTCAAATCCACAAGAACGGCAAGCAGCATACATTTTGATTTAAAGAATACCAAGCAAAAAGGAAATGTACTTAATTACAAAGAACGGATTAACACTTTGATAGCGGACTTGACATTAGTACAAATTTCAGAACTAGAGGACAGTTAAAATCAAGTAGCTCGCTCTACGATTAAGACTATGAACGAAAAACTGGCTTTAGAGATTTTTCAAGAAGGTTTTTATAAAGACATTAGAACCGCTGTAATAGCTGCACAACCCAAGACTTTGGCACAAGCCTATGATATTGCAAGTACACAGGAAAGATCATTACAACTACCAGATACATTTACAGCCTTACAAATAAATAATAATAAACGAAACTATTACAATAACCCAAATATAAATAATTCAGGATTTAGAAATAACAGAGACAGAAATTATCTCAATCCACAAATGGATAGAAATTTTAACATAAATAGGAATAACAGAAACTATAACAATATCAACAGAAACTATAACAATAACAACAGAAACCATAACAGAAATTATAACAATAAAATACATTATAACGACTACAACAATAAATACAATAGCTATAACAACAACAATACATCCAACAGAGGTAATAGATACAATAATAACACAAGGGGAAGAGGCTACTCCAATATTCATGCAATACAACAACAGGGAAACCGACAAACCCTGGAGACTCATTACGAATCTCCAAACAGGGAAAATTAAGGATTTATACACTACATATTGGAACATCAAATTTTATCTTTTTATCAGTAAAAAACATTAACTATAAATTAACATTTTTAATAGACACAGGTTCAGAGATATCACTCTGTAAAGAAAATGTAATATACAACTATTACAAAAATACTGACAATATTTGTCAATTGAATGGCATTACAAATGAATACAAAGAAACAGTAGGTTCTGCTGATTTGAAGATGGTGTTAGGAGAACAAACACTAACACACAGATTTCAATTAGTGGACAAAGAATTGCCAATCATTACTGATGGAATTTTAGGAATAGATTTTTTCTGCAAATACAACTGTCAGATTGACTATGAAACACTGACTTTAAATACTTGCATAGAGGGAAAGAAAATTACAATACCAATAGAGATTAACACAAAAAGAATACATAATATAACTATACCTCCAAGAACAGAGAAGATAGTACCTATAAACATTAACATAAAAGAACATAGTGTTACATGTAGTAAAGAAATAATAAATGGAATATTTTTAGCAAACTCTATAATACCCAAAGATGGCCAACGATATGTAAAAATTTTGAATACATTAGAGGAACCAGTGCGCCTAGAAAAGTTGGGAGTCACAACAATACCATTAAAAAATTATACAATTTATAAAACTAACATGCGCAATAACAATAAACATTTAGAGCAAAGATTTAATAAATTATTAGAGAAACTAGATTTCAAGAACATTGAAGAAGAAAATAAAAGAGTCATATGTGATATTCTAAGACAACATCAAGAAGTATTTCATCTTGAAGATGAACCATTAACTGTAAACAATACCCAACAGATTGGGTAGAGCTAAATATTTTTCCACTTTAGACATGACAAGCTTATTTCACCAAATAGAACTCGAACCACAATCACGACCACTAACAGGATTTTCAACACCAAACGGTCACTTTCAATATACAAGATTACCATTTGGTTTAAAAATATCATCTAACAGTTTCCAAAGAATGTTGACCATATCATTATCTGGGTTAGAATCAGAAGCATTGTTGTATGTCGATGACGTCATTATTTTCGGATGCAGTTTGAAGCACCACAATGAGAACCTCATAAGAGTGTTAGAAAGAATAAAACAATAAAATTTGAAGCTGAATCCAGCAAAATGTTGTTTCTTAAAACCAGAAGTTTTGTATTCAGGACATTTGATTACTAAAAATGGTATAAAAACCGACCCGACGAAATACAAAGTAATTGAACAATATCCTGTTCCAAAGAACTAAGACGACGTTAGACGATTTATAGCTTTCTGCAATTATTACAGCAGATTCATTCCAGACTTCGCCAAAACGGCAACTTGTCTTAATAATTTATTAAGAAAGAAAGTAACTTTCAATTGGACAGAAGATTGCCAAATAGCATTTGAGACACTAAGAGACAAATTAAAAAACCCGCCTATATTACGATATCCGAACTTTGACGAAACATTCATTTTAACGACAGACGCTTCAAATGTAGCTCTGGGAGCAGTCCTTTCACAGGGTGAAATCGGAAACGATTTACCCATATCATATGCAAGTAGAACATTAAATAAGCATGAGAAAAATAAATCAGTAATTGAAAAAGAATTATTAGGTATTCATTGGGGAATACAATTTTTTAGACCATATCTATATGGTAGAAAATTTACCGTAGTCACTGACCATAGACCTCTTAAGAACCCGTCTTCAAAATTGACCAGGATTAGACTTGAATTATCGGATTATGACTTTGATATAAAATATAAGAAGGGAGCGAATAATACAAACGCAGACGCTCTATCGCGTGTAGAAATAAACTCACAAATATTAAGAGACATGATTCCAATCTATGTTGATGAAAAACAAAAGAAAACCTTGGCAATAACAAGAAATATGTTTAACAACGAAATGAAAAATAAAATTAATAACGAAATGAAAAATAAATATGATGAAGATGAAAATAAAAAGAACGACTGCATATCTCGAAAGGAGATTGATCACCTAGATATGTGGGACTGTACGTCAATAAATAATATTAAGGGTACCCAAAAGATTGAATTTATATATATATGATAATAAGCTGCAGCAAGAATTAAAAAATAAACTAAAAGAGAAGAATGATAGAATAACGCGCATAATATGCAATAAAAGCGAAAATCCTATGTTTTCAGGAACATTTATGGAGAAACTTTTATTGAGATTGAGGAAATTGAAATTTAAAAAGTACGTACTATATGATAATGATGAAATATTTAAATATATAACGGCCGAAGAATTGAAGGAAAAGTGTATAACAATATAAAGAAAAACGATATCGAAATAATTATATACAGAATGCCAAGAGAAATAAAAGATAATATAACACAATACAGATTGATAGAAGAATTTCATGACTCACCACATGGAGGACATTTTGGAATTAGGAAAACACTTTCCAAACTAAAACAAAGATATATATGGAAAAATATGAACAAAATGGTTAGAAAATACATAACAACATGTGATTCATGCCAAAAACATAAACAGATAAGAAATACAAAAGAACCCTTTACTATAACAGATACACCATCACACGGTTCCGATACTGTTGTAATGGACACAGTTGGACCATTAAGACCATCCGGACAATTTAGATACATACTTACAATGCAGTGCGAACTGACAAAATATGTTGTTGCTTGTCCGATTGAATCTAAAGATGCCAAAACAGTCGCGAAATCTTTAATAGAACATATTGTATTAAAATACGGTTTATTTAACATTCTCAAAACAGATAGAGGAACTGAATTTACCAACGAATTAATGAGAGAGATTTGTGCATTATTAAAAATAAAACAAAATTTCTCAACACCTTACCATCATGAAACTTTAGGTACAATGGCGCATATTCATAAATTACCAGTAAGTGTTAACGTTTTTAAGTGTATATTTAAGTTATTCACAGTTGGTTACTTTCAGCAAACAAAGTTTCCACTTAATTATGGGTACAGCTGTAACTAAATGCCAACTAACTAATACATTCAAAGAACAGCTGATGATTGCTGCTTGCGTCCATTTTTATTGCGTCCAAAAAACATCAATACAAAAATAAAATAAACTAGAGATGTGTTTTTGGTCAACAAAATTCTGTTGAATAATTTTATTTTTACTCGCCGTTCTTTTAAATGATTTATATACCAACTTTGAACAAAAAATTACTTTTTTAGAAATTATATGAATGTTTTAAAGAACAAAAATTGTTTTAAATAGCTTTATTAGCTTCTTAGTTAATAATTTACTGTAATCGTTCAAAATATTATCGACATTTTGTTTTCTCTATATGCCAATATGATGGGTTGCATTTCTTTTGCCAGCTGAGAGCTGTTGCTCCGCTAGTTATGAATTGTGAATAAGATCTATAACTATCTATTAACTATTTTTTAGTTACTGTTTTATTAGTTCCGACTTTGGTTATGATTTCTGAATATGCGCCAATAGAACGAAATCATCGCGTTCTAAATGAATATTTTCTAAATTTTGTAGATGACAATAGTTGGCATGAGTGGATATTATACTTTTGCTTTTAATACGACACCAAATGTCGATACAAACTATTCTCCATTTGAACTAATTTTTGGTAGACTTCCTAGACTGCCACTCGACACTTTAAGTGATACTAGAAAGATTTATAATACTGACAACTATTTAAATGAACTAAAGATTAGACTTCACAACTCATTACAAAGAGCAAGAGAGATAATTCTCGAATTAAAAAGAAAAAGAAAATTAGAATCTGAAAAGAAGCAAAATAGAATAGATCATAGAATAGGAGATTTAGTTTTAGTTAAAGTTTTAAATAGAAAAAAGTATGAACGTCCATACAAAGTATTAGATATAGAAGATTTATGGGTCGATTAAGGATGGCAACCGAACCACAGTTGCGTTGCCAGTTGCTGAGAATTGTATTACGGATGGCAACTGGCAACTGAGAGCAGCCAGTTTCAGTTGCTATTTAGTGCTTTTCTGGCAACCACAAATTTTCAGTTGCCAGATGGCAACGCAACTGAAGTTCGGTTGCTATCCATAATCGAGCCATTAAATATACTTATAGAAATTGATAATAAAACAAAATTAGTACATAAAAACAATCTAAAAAAATATTTGAATTGACAAACAACAATATATATATATATAAGAATTTAAAATTTATTTTTGTAGACACATACATAAGTATAATTATATATACATAAGCAAAATATCAAAACATTTTTTACGTTTATAAAGTTTAATATTACATCAACAATTGTTAATTTCTTTCTATAAAATTACAACTTTTTTTTTTAGTTATTAACATTTAAGATATAGTACATAACGTCTTGTTCAGCCAAAGTATTTGTTTTTCTTGTTTCATTTTTAATAGAACCCAAAACCAATAAGGGTGAGGGTGTAGTGTATGTACTAGTGATGTTACGAATATCAATTTTTAGTATTCGCGAATACGAATATTTAAAACAGTATTCGCCGAATACGAATACGAATATTTCTTTTGAGGTTTATATTTCAAATTTAATTGGAAAAAATCCCTGCCTTTGCGTTAGTAACTATAAATGAAAAAAAAAAAATTTAGTGATATAACATTATTATTGCATTAAGATGCCGAATTTGAAAACCTCTACAGAATATTTTTTAATTATTTTACTTACATACTTTCAGATTTCGTTTTTCTTACTCTGCGTGAAATACAATGGGTTTTTTTAATAAAAATTAGTATATTTTTTTACATTTTATGTACTTTTTTTAAACTTTTGTATGATTTTTTTTTTGCAAAATGTATGGGAAAATTATTCGAAAAATATTCGCTTGAATTTGGCGAATACGAATATCTTAAAACAGGCGAATAGTCGAATACGAGTATTCGTAACATTACTAGTATGTACATCACTATGTGCTAAATTTGTGTACACTGCTGTTTGTCGTGCAGTTGTAATATGAACTATTTAATAAAGTAAACAAACATTCCTTTATTGGCCTTGAATGAATAAGCGTACTGTCAGCAAGTTTCACGGAGTTCATTAACGTATTGGGATTTTTTAACAAAATTGATTTCGTGGGATAGTGCTGACAGGTAATAATTTAGAATAAATTTTAGTATATAAGCTGAGACAAAATTCAATAAACTTTAGAATTAATTTGACAATCAATCAAATTGAAGTCTATTATTTTCTCAAAACAAAAATCGGCACTTCTGGTGCTGAAGAAAAGCGGCTGCAGAGCTTCGTAAATACTTCACACTTTTAAACACACACTCACCACAGGTGGTATTTTCTTAAAATTTTTAGAAAATGTATTTACAACAAATATTTCTGCTGATATTTTTGAACAGCCACCAATAGTCGCTGTAACATACATTTCGCTGAGATTTAATTTTATGGTTGCTTTTTTATACACTATTTTATTAGTAGAATACTTAAAATAACTTTATTTCTATTATAAAACCTACTCAATACCACAGTTATACCGTATTTACATGATACAACTTTAGCGCATTCAATTTTCATTTTCAGTGAAAATGTGTAAATATATACGTATTTGTATATCTTTTTAGGCATTCTCATTGAAAAAAGGTGTTACATGCAATAAAGTGGCGTAGCGAAAATCCATTATTAGTTAATCATACTAATATTATAAATGTGCATGTCCGTTTGCTTGTTGCGCTTTCACGCAAAAACTACTAAACCGATCTTCATGAAACTTTTTACACATATTCTTGGAGGTATTAGAAATAACAAAGGATAGGTACTTTTTATTAAAAAAAAAATAAAATATAATTGTAATATTAATGCATTTTTATTATACCCCTACCTCTGATCTCTTAATGGCTTCAATGCGAGCGAAGCCGCGGGTAAAAGCTAGTATTTCTTATAAATTCTTTTTCATAAAATGAATTATGTACATACACTCCGGTTCACTTATTTAAAGGCACTAAAAATTCTATTTTCAGCAGCCTGTATCTTTTGCAATTTTTAACCGATTGCAGAAATTTAAAATGGAAATGAAAGCAAGACATGATGAGACATAAAAAAATCATGACACTAGTGGTTTCTTAACTAAAGAACATTTTTTAGGCAATTTATCAAAATAAGTCCAAAAACGTGCTATCTTTTCTGGTTCACTTGAATAAAGGCACATTATAATTTTTTTATTATTTTTAAAGTAAGCGATAATTACAAAATTCTACATTTATTTGAGCATGTACTCAAGTATTTGTGTTTTAAATTTTATTTATTTGTTGCGGGTTAGCAATATCTAAGTATATATTTCGTTGGTAGCTATACCAACTAATCAGTAGGTGTAGAAAAGTAAACACATTCATAATGGAAAATTTTTTGTTGTATGTGTTTAAACAACTTTGAAAGCTGTTTTTATGCTTTGTAATTCACAAAAATATATTTGTGAGTTTTTGTATAAATAGATGAGCTTTAAAACTTTTTAAACATAAAGGGTAAAACATCTACTGATGAGTTGGTATAGCTACCAACGAAATATATATTTAGATATTGCTAACCCGCAACAAATAAATAAAATGTAAGCGATAATTTTTTGTATGGAGCGTTTGTTTATTACAATTTATTACTTCTTAATCATTTTACGAGTAAAAATGGCAAATCATAATATAAATAAATCTATCCGCGCAGTAGCTAAACAAATGGGACGAAACCCAACAGTTGTCAACAATTACATCAGGGGTCTTTGGAGGGGTATGGAAAAAATTTTAGAGGAAGGGTTTCATTGTCTTTATCTACGTCTGAGAAAAGAAAAATCATCAGAATTGCTTCTAATTCTGCCTTATCCTTGTCAAGAGCTCAAGCTGGAGTGCAAGCAAGCAAGTCATCAGTACGCAGAGTAATTAAATACCCGAAATTTCAAAAAAATCCGCCCCTTAATGCTTCTCGTAAGGAAAAGCGGCTTTAATTCACAATAGACTACATTATGGGTTGTGCAGCAAAGAAGTCGTGTAAATGACTAGCGAACCGTTGTATTTACGGATGAGAAGAAGTTTAATTTGGATGGGCCTGATGGCTACAACTATTATTTCCATGATCGCCACAAAGAAAATCGACATCACAGCTGAGAGGGCGGCGTTGTGGTGTGGGGTGCTATTACGTCGATCGATCTTGAATTTCAAAGTGAAAAAATGACTGGTGCAGGCTATAAAAAGTTATTGGAATCGGCTTTTTCGAAGTTGAGTGAACTATTTGGTCCCATATCTTGGATATTGCAACAGGATAATGCCCCTATACACAACGCCAGAGTATTAACGGAGTTCATTGCAAGCCAAAATGTTAATATTCTTGACTGTATTCGCCAGATCTAAATATTATCGAAAATATCTGGGGTTGGTTATCTCGTATGGTCTATGAATGAGGTAGACAATTTGATGACAAGCAGTCATTAATTCATATTAGTCGGATAGTATAGAAGTCGGACGTGTTTTTTATTTGTCTTGGCAATAATTCATATTTAAATATTGTAATCAGTTCAAAATGCAAAACAAGTTATATTATAAAACAAATAAATAAATTTAAAGGAACAAAAATATAATATTTAAAATTATAAAACTTTAAAGCAAATAAGTAAGTTTCAACAATCATTTTATATGTGAAGTTAAATAGATAAAACTTATCAGAGGAAAACTACAACAATACTAAAAACACAAATACAAACATTAATTACAAGGAATCAGTTCTTAACCAACAACAAATTCACATCCGCACAATTTAATAATATCCAAAGTTCTTGAAATTAAGCAATTTAACTACATAAAACAAAACAAAAAATACAAAGTAGTACACATACAAACCAGAGTTTAATAAACCCAAGAAAGAAACAAAATCAAAATATTGTTTTTAAAATTCAACAATAGATCAATAAAAAAATATCAACTCAGTGCACGTGATACATAGAAAACCATTAAGGAAATAGGAATTATTCAACATAAGAAAAACACAAACGAAATCCCGGATAAAGATGCTAATTCAATAAATCATGACTTGGTTAACATACCTATGCCACAAGTGAATCACTTGTTTTATACAAACATTCAGAATGGGACTGCACCTGAAAGGTCATTTAGTTTTGAATGTGTTAGTCAGAATGATATATTTCTAAGGTGCTTAACCATAAAATCAAATGCGACTGGTGTTGATGGCATCCATCCGAATTTCTTAAAACTTCTACTTCCATACCTTTTACCTATTATAAAAAAAAACTGCTTCACAGGCAAATAACGCAATATCTTAATGACAACAATCTGCTCTCAAGTAAGCAATCTGGTTTTTGTGCAAAGCATAGTTTTGTAACTGCTCTCATTTAGGTAGCTGAAGATTTGAGAAATGAATTTGATCATGGACACACGACATTGCTAGTATTGTTAGACTACTCAAAGGCCTTTGACACAGTAGACCACACTATATAATTCAAAAGCTAGAAAGAATGATGAATTTTTCTTTAACGTCTACTCATCTGATGCAGTCATACCTACGCGGCCGAGAACAATACGTCGAGATAAGCCCATCGTCAACATCATACTTCCTCCCGTGGTTAGAGGTGTACCACAAGGCTCAATTCTTGGACGATTTATCAGAGCAAATAAAACAAGTACGGGAATATTGAAGAAAAGTTAAATGAGGACTTAAGAAGAG
Organism: Lypha dubia; assembly: GCA_947311025.1. Taxonomy (NCBI): domain Eukaryota; kingdom Metazoa; phylum Arthropoda; class Insecta; order Diptera; family Tachinidae; genus Lypha; species Lypha dubia. Next base: position 76,587,335 of record OX371260.1, read on the forward strand.
TTTCGTGTTGGGCATCTGTTAATGGCCTTAGCCTCAACCCAAGGAAATCCAAATGTATTCTTCTCCATAAAATATCGCTTTATCAATATTATTCCTAACAAATCTATCTCTCATTCATACTTAATGTCAATTTGCATAGATAAAATAACTTTTAATTAAAAATTTTGTTCATTTTTGTCATCAAGATTATGGCTGACTTCCAAAACGTTCATATACAAAGTTTGTATACAGTATTGCTACTGTATTTAAACCACTTACATATACAAAGTTCCGAAACAATGCATCAACTATAAAACCGATACCTTGTTTGCTTTCTTACTGCGTTAAAAAAAACTTGGCGACGGCGTTTTGAAATGGTATACATTGTATAATTATTGTACTGCGGCGTTATGAAATGTGATGCTTTGTTTAAACACAAAGCAATTGACGTTTTGGAAGTCAGCCTATATCAATATCAATATTGTTATTTTTATACAACTTTTAATTTAATGCCTCTATTACGGTTTACAACTCAACCAAGTTGAGTTGAAATTGAAAAAACTCAACTTTAAAACCACTTAACTCATTTTTGGTATTATGAATTACAGCTCATTCTAGTTGAAGTTGTATTGATGTTGCCAGCCTCAAAAGCAACGATTTGACAGTTGATAAAGCAGTATATGGTATTTATTTATAGTGTGGCCCTATGTTCATCCATGGAACCCCAGGAATAAATATATATATATATTTAGGCAAAAATTAAAAAAAAAATTGGATATCTCTTATGATTTATTTGACTCTGACGAAAGTGTTGATGCTAACATTGATGAGTTGCGCATACGAAAAAATCTTCGTGATCACTCCAATCCCTTGGAACTTCCACATGCTATGTAAGAAAAGGTTAAAGTTATAGTTTAATGGCTTTCTAATATATAGGTACATGTTCTCAGATTTAAAAGTTTCTTTCGTTTAAATAAAGAAGCATATTGCTTTTTGTTAAATGAGCTGAAGGAACATTTCCAGAAGCCTGTCCGAGGTACGGCTATACCTCATATACTAAAACTATGTGCAACTCTTAGGTTCCTTGCTGACGGCAGTTAAAAAAAAAGCTGTGGAAATGATTTTAACGTAGGATTGGCAAAGCCTACAATATGTGTAGTGATTAAAGAAGTATTAAATATCTTCGAGCTATAGGTTTGTGCAAAATGGATAATAACAGAAATGATTGAAGAAGAGCAAAACGTTCTGCTGTTTCGTTGTAACTCTATTTTTCTATAAATACCTTATCAATCGTTAATAAATTCATGTAAGGCATTTAAAAAAAAAATTGGCTTACCCCCTCTCCATTTTATTTCCTTATGATTTTTTAAACAACTGCTACTGAGCAGTTGTAATATTTTGGCATTTTTGTCAACCTCAACACTGAGTTGTAATCGATAATAACGATTTAAAAAATTTCAACTAAATTACAGTTGAGTTATAAACCGTAATAGGGACATTAAATTGTAAAACATGCCTATGTCTGTACTTCTATTATTTTAAAACCTATGTTTTGTTGTAGAAGTTTCCACAAATAAATCAAATATATAAATAATTCAGGCCAAGAAGGATGCTTGGAATCAAATTTCGTTGAATTACATAAATTCTCTTTATCTGTCAACGAAAACCCGTATATTTGAAGCTATTAAAAACAAAGGGGTTGTACCTATTACTAATAGTTCTTAAATAAAGTAAAATAAATAAAAAAAAACAAGGAAATTAGTTAAAGTGTCTTTATTCAAGTGAACCAAAAAATAGCACATTTTTGGACTTTTTTTTTATAAATTGCTCAAAAAAAGTTCTTTAGTTAAGAAACCACTATTGTCATGATTTTTTTATGTCTCAAGATGTCTTGCTTCCATTTCCATTTTAAAATTCTGCAATAGGTTAAAAATTGCAACAGATACAGGCTGCTGAATATGGAATTTTTATTGCCTTTAAATAAGTGAACCGGAGTTTATGTATGTATTTATATGTTATTTTGAAATAATAGTAAAACGTTAATTTTTTTTATTTTTTCAGTCTGCTATTAAAGGATTACAAATGAGCGGCTTAAACATTATATCGATAACTGATAACACACCTGTATCGTGGAACCCACCAAGAGCTCGTAAGCAGAGAAGTTTGTAAGAAACTATATAAACATATTCTTTCTCAAAGTCATTCATGTTTAAAACGCAATAAAAATTTTAATAAATTTTAAATTATAAAAAAAAAATTAATTCTACATCCATACATTTATATATACATATGTTTATACAAATATATTTTACTTTTATTAAAAAAAATTATTTATTGAAGTTAAATATACTGTGTTAAAGAGAGAGAAAATTAAAATAACCAGTCTTTTTTTCAATATTCATTAATGATAACACGAAATATTTTCGGAATAATTTTATGACACAATAAGATTGTTTAAGAGTGTACCCAAGAGTTTTTCCTATTTTTTACTAATGGCTCGATTATGGATAGCAACCGAACTTCAGTTGCGTTGCCAGCCGGCAACTGAAAATTTGTGGTTGCCAGAAAAGCACTAAATAGCAACTGAAACTGGCTGCTGTCAGTTGCCAGTTGCCATCCGTAATACAATTTTCAGCAACTGGCAACGCAACTGTGGTTCGGTTGCCATCCATAATCGACCCATAAAATTTATGTATTAAGGCCGGGGCACATAGAATCCGTCATACGTTATACGTCGCCTTTTCAACTGACAGCTAAGTTAAAATACATGTTTTCGTATAAACTTGATCACATACAGTACTTCACCGTCAACGCAAAGTACAAAGTTGGGCAACTTCTAACATACGTTGAGTGCTTTGACAACTATTATTTGATTTGTTCTGTAACGGACGATGTTAAATTCTATCCTAGCGTAAAGACTTAGCTACATTTAATGCCGACCGTGCACAGGGAAAATGGGATGGTGATCTTGTTTAGCCAAAAATAGAATGGACGCTACAATTAATCAAAACATAATATGTAGCTTTAAAATTACCAGTACTGACAAAAATAATAAAATACAGGAGAAAATAAACAGAAACAAACAAAGAAAAAAATAATATGTGAAGTATGGCTGGATAAGGAGTGAGATGGTTTTACTCCCTAGTAGAGTTGGATTTTTCAGCTCAGTTGAGTGAGCGCTCTTTTCCGCTCAGCTCAGTTAACTGAGCTAGTTCGCTCTTTTAGTTCAATAGCTCACTTTAGTTCAATAGTGCAGTTTAGTTCAATAGCTCACTTTAGTTCAATAGCTCACTTTAGTTCAATAGGGAGGGCGAGGGAGGTTAAAGATTTGTTACGGATTGGAAATTTTGCACTGAAAAATTAGTAAAAAGTGTTACGAAGGAGGAAAATTTTTCCAATTGACTTAAATATTTTCCTTTGCGCCAAACATATTTTTAAGTTTCTATTATTTGAGAATAATGACACTAAATTTAAAGTTGTTAATATAATTGGTATTCCAATTATTCTGTTCCCAAAACATGTCAATAATTTTTTTTTTTAATAATTCGTTAAACCTAATGAGTGTCAGCCATCATCATCTGTTTCATGATTTAAAATCTTTTCTACTAAATTTGGCTTTAAATGACTTAATTCAAGAATACTTTGGTTGTTATTCTTCCCAATATTAGCAGGTATAAAGAAGTAAGATTAAACCTTAGCACTGTCATATAAGAAAAACGGGGGAGGAATAATAGGTTCAGAAATTGGAATTAATATAAAAAAATTCGGACCAGTAAGGTGAAATATAAATCCTGCAGTCTGCTGAATTTATATATTTAATATTTCAAATTGAACAATGCTTAGAAAAACTACAAAGATAAAGATAAATTAGCTCATTTGGCAACGCTGGCTATCAAAATCAACCCTTATTTAATATAATACTGTAAATACTATATTGACAGTATTGTATTTTGCCAAATGTCATATTCCATGCGAAATAAAAGCTCTTTAGGGTACGTAAAATCCAATTGTCATAATACATGAAATTGAATTGATTGATTGTAAAGAGCGCTCACTTACTGAGCTAAAAACGGTCAGTAAAGTGAGCGACTCATTTAGCTCACTTGTGTGAATCGTCCAGTTGAACTAGTTCGTTCAGGAGCTACACACCTCTACTCCCTAGTGCTCATAACCCGCCCTCCTATGCTACCTTTGTACAATTATTCATAAGATAGCCCAGAATGTACCTAATTGTTCTGAATCTTTCATGAAATTACTGAAACAATTTTTTCAAACATTATAAGTAGATGTTACTTCGATTTATTTAGATTCATAAGTTTTAAGAAGAGATAATTTATCTAAGTTCAAACTCATTAATTATTCACATAATTTTAAACTTAAAATAAATATATTAAAATCTTTGTTGAATTGTTAGTGAAACTAAAAAAAATTTTATTTACAAATGTTAAATGTATTACTATTAAATCTAAAATTTAATTTTTTTTCGTGTTAAGATCATTTCATGCATTGAAAGTGAATAATGTTAACAAGATTAGAAAATTCCCTGAAGGAAACCTGGGGTAAGTGTCTCCAAGTCACTTGTTTTGTCGATTATTTTGGTGACTTCTTGGCCACATTGTCAACAAAGTGTCTACATTTTTTTTTATTTGCTTTGATGAGAAAAAAAATGTATACACAACAAATAAAAGTTCCAATTCGCCGCCAAAGCGCTCTTATTTGTCGGCTGTAGAGGTGTCAAAATATCGAAAGTACTATCGATATTATCGATAGTTATTTTTTTTTAGACTATCGATATATTTTTTTTGGCAAGATTTTATATTTGAAAACAATCGATATTTTTAGAAACTATCGGCAATTGTAAGCTAAAAATAAATCATATCTATAAATTTATAAACTGTAGCAGGTGATTTGGCGGTTCCTCTAAATAATTATACAATGGATATTGATGCTAACAAATCAACAGGCACATTGTTATTTATCCATTAAAAACTTTGATCTAAACTAAGCAATTTTTTCACAGATTCTGAAGCCAGCAAAAGAACTAGAAAATCTTCATCGAATGTTTGGAAGCTCTTTTCAGCAAGTGAGGACAAAAAACACGCGAAATGTCTGACATGTAAAAAATCATACAAAACAGGTGGAAATACGACAAACTTGATGGATCATATAAAGCGCTGTCATCCTTTACAGCTTGAAGGATACAAGCCAAATTCTTCAATAGCCGAGTATTTTAAAAAAGTATGATAACAGCTCTGCGCGGAAAACAACACTGGATTTAGCTTTAAGAAGAATGATTGCGTTAGATGTACAGCCGTTCCGAATAGTTGAAGAAAGGGGATTTCGAGACTTTGTGCACTTTCTGGATCCGCGGTATAATTTGCCATCACGAAACACTATTCGAAACGTTCATTTGCAAAATCTGTACGATAACGTGGAAAAGAAGTTGCATGCTGTTCTTGACCAAGTTGAAAGCTGTGCTATAACCACCGATTGTTGGTCATCAAATGCAAATGAAAGCTTTTTGACTATTACTTGTCATATCATAGATATGAATTTCAAACTATAATCTGCAGTTTTAACGACGTCAAAGCTAATTAATGAGCTAAATCATAAATCATTCTGAAATATTTTCAGATTACGTGTGTGCCTTCAGAAATGGAATATACTCCAAAAAGTTTCGTGCATTGTTACAGATAATGCAGCATCAATGATAAGAGCTTGTGAGCTGCTAAAAAAAAATAATCTTCCATGCTTCGCTCATTCGATACAGCTTGTTGTGCAGGACGTTTTGCAAAGTGCAAAAACACAGTTACATATTTTAAAATGAGCACTATTGCATGCGCCAAATTCAAAAAAGAACAAGGTGAGAACAAGAAGTGCCCACTAGATGGAACAGTGCTTTTGCAATGTTTCAACGAATTTTACTAACGAAAGATGCCATTTTTTCAGTGCTATTAAGTACTCCAAGTACACCACAAATTCTAACGGCTGAAGAAAAAAATACCAACATTATATCGGGTAATAAGTATGTTACGATTTCACAGGTAATTCCTATTGCATTAGGATTACAATACGCAATGGCAAATTTGAAACCAAAAATGAAAACTACATTAGGAATTGAAACATGTGACTTTTTAGTGGAACAAATCCAACGAAGACTTTTTCCTTATGAATCTAGAAGAGTCACAAGATTGGCAACTATTTTAGATCCCAGATTTAAAAAAGATGGCTTTCGATCTCCTCAGAACGCAGCACAAGCATATAGCAGATTAGAAAATGAATTAGTTGACATAAAAAGAATTTTGGCATTAAGAGAAAGCGGAGAGGAACCGCCAACACCCCAAAGCTATAAGCAGATACCTGAAATTTACCAATTTTTTATGGAAAAACTTTCATGCAAAGTTGTATCTAACCGGGCCAATGCAATTACTTCATTGCGGGAATATGCTAAAAAGCACAATGAACTTATGACTCTCGATCCGTTAGAGTACTGGAAATTAAGTGTTATTTTTAGCATGAATATATCGTCACCTTAAATACAAAACAAGGTAACTTACAAAAAATCAAGATCGATGAAATTTTGTGGGCAGTTGCATTTTTGTAAACAACATTCCATTCAACCAAAATAACGATTTAAAATTTTTTTCTCAGTACGTCCTTTTGCATTTAAGGTGACGATATGTACATATACTCATACACAAAGTATATTAAATATACTTTCAGTCAAGAACCAATGATATGAAAGAGATGCAATTACTTGCTCTGAGGTATTTGTGTGTCCCGGCTACATCGACTGAGTCAGAAAAAATGTTTAGCAAAGCTGGACAAATAGTTTCAGATAGATGTACAAAATTAAAAGAAAAAAATGTTAATATGTTGCTATTTATTAACAAACATAACTGGATGACTGATAATTAATAATTGATCTCACAAGAATTTTTCTAACATTAATATAATATATAATAATTTTATATTAATAATATTATATATATTTTAATTATATATATGTATATATATAATAATTTTAATTTTCTTATATGTATATTGAACTAAGAATTAAAGTTCCATTTTGTTTTGTTTTGTTTAAACTAGATCTTTTATATAGAATATGTACATATGTATATAAAAACAGAATAGGTATGTATGTATGTACGTATTACTTAAGGTGCCTATACAATACATGTTTTTTACATTGCACCTGTCAAATTTTACATAACTCGGTAAAAACATGTAGTTGGTGACCTCAAAATCTTTGCTTGTGTAAAAATACACAAGGAAAAACATAAGACAAATTTTCAATTAGAGCATGTTCTATTTTCTTGTGTTCACACATGTGTTTGCAAATGTCTATGCCATGTGGAAACATTTATCGACGGTTGAATGTCTCCGATATCATTAGCCGTCCGTTTAAAGTATTTGCATTGCTGATAAATTAATTATTTTTTATCTCATTTTAAAATTTTAATAACAATGATATAAAGTATATAACAAGTGTTGATACAAGCTCCATACTTTGCAGATTAAAAAGAAAAAAAACTTATATAAATATTTGTGACGCCGGCACTTCAGCAACGCTACCAAAGAAATTTTCAGCGGCTTTAGTATACATAATAATATGAACATATCAGCTGTTCCAAACAATCATGGCCGATATCATGTGTAATTATACATACAAGTTGGTGACCAAAAATTAAAAACCTTATGTAAATTAATCAAGTTTGACAGACACAAAAAACATGTGAATTCTAGACTTGAAAAAACACAAGCAAAAACATGTAGTGTATTGGTACCTTTAGACGAAATAAAATCATTCTCTGAGAAAAACCACTTCGATACTATCGCGATAGTATCGTTGATATATCGATAGTTTTTTTAAGTTTTGATATTTTAGAATCGATATATCGATATACTTTTTTAAACTATCGAAAACTATCGATGGTGCCACTATCGATAGTTTGACACCTCTAGTCGGCGGCATAATTGTTAAAACAATAATTGATTAGATTTCTTGATTATTTTTGATTAGATTTGATTATATCCACTATTTTTAACTATTTTTGTGAAAAGAAAATATTTATTTATCACATTTGTTGCTATATTTACATAATGTAACAGTTTTTGAATATTGCATAAAATTGCATACGGTGCATGTGTGCTGATTCTGCTTATATATAATTCAAAAAAAATCTAATCACAATTATTGACGATTAGCATTTGTAATCAAAAATAATCAAGAAATCTAATCAATTATTTTTTTAATTAGTTTTGATTAGTTTTTATTAGAAATGCTAATCGTCACTAATTGTGATTATATTTTTGATTATTTCTAATCTAATCAATTAGTAATCTGAAATTTTTATCAAAATTCAATTCTACTGATTAGAATATTTTATATCTCTAATCGTAATGATTTCTAATTCTAATCGAAATTCCCAAGCTATGCTATGCACTAGTGAATCTCTGCTGACAATGTCTACGGTCTATGGTCCCAAAAGTACTACTTACTCAGTAGTACCAGTGTCATGACACTGACAATGACACGCACATGTTAAATGTCTATAGTAAAAAAGCATTGTCGGGAGTATAATAAGTCAATAGCACTGGTTACAGTGTCAATAGTGAATTAGTACTGATTAACTACAGACATTTCCTACAGGGTTATTTTTAAGTAAGTATGTATGAAAATGTATGTATGTTATTAATATTCAAGTATGAGTGTTATTAACATCAGAATCTTCAAATTAAATTTTTGTGTGTATGTTAATAACTTGAAGATAGTATGTTATGAACATTAAAATTGGAATTCAATTTCATGGATTTAATTTTAACTAAATATAAAAATTAACAGTGTTATTCAGATAAAATTAAAGTAGGTTTAATATCCAAAGCAAAATTCCTTAAAATATTATTCACAAACGATTATTAGCTTAATTTGCAGACTTTAACGCCATATTAAATGTTGAAATTTTAAAGTACGGGTCCTAAATTAAAATAAACTTACATTTCTGTGCGGCTGACATTCACTTGTTCAAATGTACACCTCTTTATAAAAACATGTTAAACTCTCGTAGTGAACAGAAGCGTTTTTATAATCGTCGCAACTGAATATAAAAATAATATAAAAAAAAATTTTTCAAGTTACAAAAAATATAAAAAAAAAACAAAACATTTATTAAACAGTTATTTTACTGGTTTTATTTTATTTTTTGCTTGTGTGCAATATACATAAATATTTGCATACACAAACTAATATAAGTGAAAATAAAAAAAAGAGAACTCTGATGAGTTCATCTTCTGGTAAAAACAACAATAATCCTACAAGCAGTAGAAATGCCTATTTAACTTTTGTTGCTGATGACGACAATAAAGAAAATGAATTAAACAAAAACCTGAATTTAACAGAAAACACAAATACTCGTGCGCGATCATTATCTCTGAACATGTTAAATAGTGATCAAGAGGCAACAACAATTGCACCCATCAGCAAACTTGTCAGCTTAGCTGTACCAAAGACTATAAATATATAAAGATATTGCACGTAGAACATTGTACGGCAAATGCTTAATTTTCTGGTGGTTTTAGTAGTAAAACCACTTTTTTCAAGAGAGTCATTTATTTTCTCAGAGAATTTATTATTCTCATGTCTCTACTATTCATTTAGATATGTATACATGTGTTCATACGTTTGTGTCTTTGCATACACAAGTATGTGTGCATGTGTGTACATTTAATAAACAAACGAAAGATTCCATATAAACAAACAAAAAAACTTTTCGAGCCTTTGCTGCAATAGAGTCATAATTCAAAAAATCTTGTTTGGCAGGAAACGAATTTAAAGTCTAGAATTTACCTATAAATCAATGGTAAAATATTCTTCTCCCAAGAGAATAATAAAATACTAATATCTTTCATATTTGTATGAAAATTTTGCACAATATAAAAATTGATATCGCGATTATATACATATTAGCTCAAAAATTACATATTTTGAATTATGACGCTTTTGAAGGAAAGGCTCGTTTTGTGTTCGCACAATATATGTGGACATAAGATACGTAAAGCTAATGTCGCTGATTCTTATTTGAATGGCAAATATATGTATTTTATTGTTGTACTATTGCAAGAACATCGATTCGCACCGAATTTAATATTATTTAAAATTGGAAATTTATATGTATATCTACATACATATATAAAAATGAAGTGTCACGACGTTTTTTCTCGCTAATCTCCGAAACTACTGGACCGATTTAAATTAAATTTCGCGCAGATATGTTAACAGTGTATAACTTGAAATATAGGCTATATAAGTATGTATTATTTTGAATTTGAAATAGAAAAAATTGCTTTTTGAATAACCTGGTCATTTATAAACAGATTTTCAAAATTATTGTTTTGTTTGAAAGGTGTTGCTTGCAGTTGGGTCTCATAAATTTATTTTTGGAAATCTGTTAATTACTCTGCTAGCTCAACGGATATCTTGTGCTCGCTGCCGTATGGATATACATAATAAAACCCGCGCAAATTTTGTCATATCCATCAGAAATGTTTGTACATGCAAAAAATTATGATAAAAATTCAGATTTTGGAAGTTTGTGTGCTCCATCAGACTTATTTTTTGCAGTATATAAGATTCATATAAAAGTTTTCGATGGTTTTCGAACTCAGGTAAGCGCACGTTTTATTTGATTTATGCATATACATAAGTATGTACATACATAGATATTCTAACTACATATACAATTGAAAATTCTAAAATAAAATATTTAATAAAACAAATGTGTATACATAGTTCGGTGCGAATCAACATAAATGCAATAGTACAATAACAAAAAACGTAATTTTACCCTACAGCCATAGAAATCGGTTGCATTGTCTTTGCACTGTTTATTTGCACATGATTTATATGAAAACAAGAAACTGCTTTTAGTTGTTAATATTGTTATTGAATGTGCTTTGCACAAGAAATATGACACACACACAAACACATTTCACAATGAGCATCATTTATATGTGTAAACAACAAAAAAAAAACCATAATTTCTCTGGAAAATAATTTCTAGTAGAGTTAAGGTGGATTCGCCCATTCTTTCCGAACAAAATTTTTGTCCGGACAAAATTTTTTTACTGAGAGTTTTCTGCAGCACGATTCGAAATATTTGTCCGGAAAATCAAATAAAATTGTTTTATTTAATTTTATTTTTGTCTTAGAGCTTGTGTAGTTGGAGCTCCTAAGACAGTTGATTTATTAATTGTTTTTTAAACTAAATGACATTGGCTTATGTACTAATTATGAGAATAATTCTTAGGGGTACCTTAACATAAGAGTAAAAGAATAGAAATATATATTATTGTTGGGTAAGCATATTTAGCTTCCAACTATTTATGTATTGCATGTGTTCAACAGTTTTAAAGTTCAACGAGTGCATACTTAAAAGCAACAGATACTTTGTGTAGCTTATATCTACAATCAAACAAATACAGTTAGTAAATGTGATTCATTTAAGTGCATTGTGCTGCTGCACTTGATTAACTGCACAAGTGTCAAATTACCGACACACACAAAATATCTTGCTTGCAGTTTGTCAATGCTTGCATGTTGCGGTACTATTGAATCGCAATGCATACCACACACTGTTGGCCACATGCTACACCTCCACCCTTTACAAGAATGTTCATATAACGTTAGTTTTATGGACATTCTTTTACAATTAGTTTTTAATTAGTCTAAGTACAAGTGTAATATAATATTTATTTTGTTTAAAAAAAAAATTATAATATTTAGATGTACTTATATTCTAATTTTATATTAGTTTGGACGTCCAATAATATTAAATGTTACATATCTTAAGTCTATTTTTATGTACTACTTGTTGTTTATTGGTTTTCTTATCTACTATGGTAACATTATTTCTTAAATCTATTTTCTTAATTTTATACGGACCAATAAAACTAAAATCAATATAAAGGATTTTCTGATTAATTTTCTTCTATTATATTTTTATCTTAATTACAATTTTACTTTTTCTTTATTTTGGGTCTTTTTCTTGAATAATAAAATTTTAATTAGAAAAATATATGTATGTGTATATTCATAAATTTTATGTTATTAAACTAGTTTGAAAATCAAATAACTTTTCACTCTGTACCTTTGACTAAATTGAACGTCTTCATTAGACTTTTAGGCAAGAATAAAACAGTTTTAAATGATTATTACCCGAAAATTGTTGTAATAATTTTATATTGTCAACCTTTAACCCTTTTTTGAATTTTGAATTTTATGGCAGTAATGAAATGTGTATCAATAGACTTCTCTTAGTTATATTGAGAGTTTTCGATGTGTACAATAATTTGAAAGGCTTTATTATTTTTCTATTATTATTTTTGATTTCTGGCATTTTTGACATAATTTAACATATTTCGTTAGTCTTTTATCATATTTTTCCAAAAGTAATACCTCTTTATATTTTCTATTGTTCGATATATTCCACAATGTCCTCCCTCTATCGGATCATCGTGGTATTTCAGCATTTGATCAAGAATTGCCTGAGCATTCTTATCATTTATATTGGTCACCTCATTAAGTAGTAGCGCTACTTTTATGCCCTTTTATTTATAAATTATTTAATTGAGATAAATTCTAAAATTTTCTCGTTAGGTGCCTATTTGTTCACCGGCCACTTTCTCAAGCCTTGGGAAAAATTGTCCTAAGTCAATATTCCCATTATTGAACCTTATATATAATTTACCGGCCACTTTTTCAAGCCTAGGGAAAACTTGTCCTAAGTCAAGATTCCCTTTAGTAAATAGTTTTCTTCTGACGTCATATTGGGCTTTTAATCATTATTTTAAATTTGATGCTGAATATTTTCGATATTACTTTGTTGTTTATATGCCATAGATATTGTTCTGATTTTTAATACTGTATTAATTTTTTTGTTTTTTACTGCCACAAAAATGGGTTGTATGTTTATTTATGGTGACATTATATTTTTAACATTATTATTTGATGAATAACAGATGTTAGCATTAGGCTATTAATGCCTTGGCTGTATATTTGTGCCTTATTTCTTAATTTTGGCATGTTTAAAATATTTTTTTTTTTATAAGTAAACTAAGAAGTAAATATATTCGGATTTCAAATAAACCGGAGCTATTACCTTGTACAACTACTTTGCTTACAACGTTAGCATTTGGTTTTTCAACTTTCGACTGTTCTTTCTCCATTTTAATAATATTTGTATGTATATTAATTTACTTTCATTATTTTATTCTAATTATTAAAATTTAATTTAATTTTACAATTCTTTTATCTTTAATTAAGTTAATTTTTTTTTCATTATAAAGTTATATAAGTTTTTTTTTGAAAATTTAAAAATAATTAAAAATATTCTTGAAGTGTTACTTTTTGTCTTATATTATTAAGCTTTAATTTTTATTTAAGTAACATTTTAATTATATTCCTATTTTAAGTGCCTTTGTTGGCGTTTTTGTAAATAAAAATGTTTTTTTTTTTTGGATTTTAGCTACGAGCTATTTAGTAATCAAAAAAAATGTTTGCCACGAGCGGTTTACGCTTACTGGCCCTAGTGTACAAATTGAATGCACTACAGTTATAAATAAAAGATGTAGAATAAAATGATTTATGTAATAAAATACTTATTTTCGCAGCTTCCCAGGATGTTGGTGGTATTTAAATGAAAGATGTTTGGCCATCTCATAGCCCCTTAGCTAGGCGGTCATTTTTTTTGGTAGCCTCTTGGCCAGGCGGACCTTTATTTTCTTCCACAGTCCAATGTTGGGGTGCCTTTTGGCTAGGCGGACCCTCTCTCAAATGTATCTTTGTTGGGGTGCCTTTTGGCTAGGCGGACCCTCTCCTTCTTCTGCTCATTCCAAGGTACTTAGTATTTTACAGCACTCTTGGAACTGGCAGGCTGCTCTTGCTTCTTCAGGGTGCAGTTTAGTAGCACTCGCTGAAGAAGACTGGCAGGATCGCCATGTAATAAAATTGTTTTATTTAATTTTATTTTTGTCTTAGAGCTTGTGTAGTTGGAGCTCCTAAGACAGTTGATTTATTAATTGTTTTTTAAACTAAATGACATTGGCTTATATACTAATTATGAGAATAATTCTTAGGGGTACCTTAACATAAGAGTAAAAGAATAGAAATATATATTATTGTTGGGTAAGCATATTTAGCTTCCAACTATTTATGTATTGCATGTGTTCAACAGTTTTAAAGTTCAACGAGTGCATACTTAAAAGCAACAGATACTTTGTGTAGCTTATATCTACAATCAAACAAATACAGTTAGTAAATGTGATTCATTTAAGTGCATTGTGCTGCTGCACTTGATTAACTGCACAAGTGTCAAATTACCGACACACACAAAATATCTTGCTTGCAGTTTGTCAATGCTTGCATGTTGCGGTACTATTGAATCGCAATGCATACCACACACTGTTGGCCACATGCTACAAATGGACGAAAAGAGAAAATTACTTTTGCTGATGGCAATTGAAATGCATAAAGCATTATTATTAGCAAAGTATATATAATTATAAATAAAAAACTAAAAAAAAAAAATCGCAGTAAAAAAAAATTTTAAAGCAAAGAAGAGCAATTTTTCATTTCTTGTATAAGTTTTTCGGCAATCGATTCATTTAGCTCCATTTTATTTTATTAAATATATTAAATATTGTAATAATGTATAAAGTAGTTTATCGATCGACCTATTTGTAATATTTAATTAAAACGACAAAATTTTTGTTTCAAGCTCGAGGTCAAGTTTTGGTGATAATCTTTATTATTCACTTATGCCAATATTTCGCTACAAACTTCGAGTAGCATCATCAGGGCTTATGTTCTAAAAAACAATAAATAAGTACCATTATCTAATAATTATTATAAAAATATAAAGATAAATATTGATAATTGTGTATATATGTATGTATGTACATCAATATTTTGTAAACAAATCAGAATAACAAGAGACAATTTTCCCATGCTCAAATTCATAACAGACGGAGAAGATCTCATACAAACCTTATCAGAAAAAGAAGAACAAGAAACAGCCAGAACTAAGTTTACCACGATAGTTGATAACCACTTAAACAAAATTAAGATGAATAACAGAGATAAATACATACTAAAAATTAGAAAAGATGCGGAAAAATTCTTAAAAACAAACAATAGTATACTAATTTTGAATGCCGATAAGGGGAATGTGACAGTAGCTATGGAAAACAACGATTATCATCTTAGAATGCAGTCAATTGTTGGGGATATGATGACTTACCAGAGACTGAACAAGGATCCGACTAACTCTTTACAAAAAGTCAACAACGAGATAGTTGAGGAATTATACAAGAATAATGTCATAAATGATATTCAAAAAAGGAAATTAAAAGTAGACGTGGTTTACGCACCCAGAATTTATGGTCTTCCTAAAATCCATAAGGAAGGATATCCACTACGACCTATAGTATCTTGCATTAATTCTCCATCCATTGAATTATGCAAATATATTACGAGTATACTCAAAGAAATTACCAAAAAATCCAAATACAATGTAAAAGACTCATTAGAGTTCAAAAGAAAGATACGAGACTTAACCATTAAAGATGATGAAAAACTGGTATCATTTGATGTTGTGTCCCTTTTTCCAAGTGTTCCAGTAGATTTGGCACTCAATATAATAGATGAGAGATGGAATGAGATTGCAGAACATACGACTATGAGCAAATCGTTATTTTCACGAGTCTTAAAATTTTGTATAAAAGACAACCGGTATTTTAAATATCAAAACAAAATATATGTACAAAAGAAAGGTCTACCTATGGGTTCACCAGCATCACCAATAGTTGCAGACATAGTTATGGAAAAACTTATAGACACATGCATACAAAAGCTTCAAAATAAGCCCAAAATTTTTACAAAATACGTAGATGATTTATTTACCATAGTTCCAGAAAATGATATTGAATTAGTTTGGCAAACGTTAAACAACTTCCATCCGAGTTTAAAATTTACCTTTGAAAAAGAAAATCAGTCCAAACTTCCATATTTAGATGTCCTTTTAAAAAGGGATGAACATAAAATCAAAATAGACTGGTATCAAAAACCATCAGCGTCTGGGCGTTTAATAAACTACTATTCAAAACACCCCAAGAACATAATAGTAAATACGGCTAACAACCTAATCAAAAGAGTTTTAACAATCAGTGATACAGAATTTCATGACAATAACATCCAAAAAATCACAAATATACTACAAAGCAATGATTTTCCTGAAAGTCTGATAAAACAATTAATTATGAATTTCAACAACAATGTGAGCTCTAAAAAGAACGAGACAAATCCACCTAAGATATATAAATCAATGATTTATATACCTGGAATATCGGAAAGATATAAAAATTCTAAAGTTTTTAACTCGGAAAATTATAATATTGCACAAAAAACATTTAATAACATCGGCCAACTTTATAGTAAAACAAAAGATAAGATAGAAACTTTTGAAAAATCTAATTTGGTATATAAAATACCTTGTAGTGGGAATTATACAAATAAATGTGAAATGGTATATGTGGGAACTACAAAAAACAAATTAAAAACTAGAATGTCTGGGCATAAATCGGATCAGCGTTCACGAACAAACAACAGGTTGCAAAAAACAGCTTTAGCGACCCATTGTGCACTCAACAATCACACTCCTGATTTCGAGAGAACAAAGATTTTACAGATCGAGAACAATTACAGACGTCGATATATGCTGGAAATGCTACATATTATAAACATTCCAACAGAAAAGAGAATAAACTACAAAGCTGATACAGAAAATTGCGCTCAGATATATAGGCACTTAATCAACAAGATAAAAACATAAGCAATCAATATTAACATACAGTGCTTTATTATGCTTTCTTTTTAGTGTTATTTTTGACGATCACTCAAACACATGGACGTTAAAATATTGGTTTAGTTGTGTGTGAATTACTCAATGTAAGCTATGTTGTTGTTACAGTACTGTTAATGTTAATGTTAGTTAATACATTTTTGATTGCTTTGTTTGTTATTCTGATTTGTTTACAAAATATTGATGTACATACATACATATATACACAATCAGTGATGCCAAGTGTAGGGATTTTTCCCTTTTTGTAGGGATTTTTTTAAAAAATTTGACATGTAGGGAAAAAGGGAAAGATTTCTTACTTTTGTCGAATTGTAGGGATTTTTTTCAATTGCAACTTTTTTTTTTAAAACAAATAAAAATTATATATTTTCCAATTGTAAACTTTAAAATTAAAAAATATATAATTTTTTTTAAGTGTATCATTAGAAATTGGTAAATCTGGTAATATCTCTATAATATGAAGTAAGTAAATATGTGGCATCTTTAATAATAATGACAGGTAAAGACTTGTTTTGTTTTGTGCAGTTTACTTGTTTTGCGGATTTTTTTTATACATACGTACGCCATCTTTGCCGGTCTCGTCTCTTCGATCTTTTTAATAAGAAAGTTTGTAAGTAATAAATAACATTAAAACATTATAAATTAAAACATAATTAATTTTAGAAAAATGTCCGATTCGTCTTCCGATGATGCGGAAAACACATCAAAGAAATACAGAAAACAACGATTTTGCTCAAGTTGGTTGAGAGACGAGAAGCTAATGGGATGGCTGGAGCCGGTCAAAGATGACGACTTTAAATGCAGATGCATGGCTTGTTGCAAAATATTAAATTGCGGTAAATCTGATTTAAGTAAACATGCTAATACCCAAATGCACAAAAAGAATCTTTCAAAAATAAAAACCAAAACAATGGATTCATTTTTTGACAAACAAGTCCTGGAAAAAAACAATGATGTGGCCAATTTCGAAATCCGATTAAGCCTTTTTTTTGCTGAACACAATTTAGCTGTTCAAGTTATTGATCACTTAATACCGCTATTAAAAGAAATTGTACCTGATTCGTCAATTATAAAAAAATGCCAATTAGGGCGAACCAAATGTTCGAAAATTATTCAAAACGTTTTAGCGAGAGAAGAAAAGGAAAATTTAATCAGAAAGCTTCAAATATATAAATTTTCTGTGCTACTGGATGAAAGCACTGATGTTTCTTCAAAAAAAACGATGTGTCTTCTTGTAAGGTATTATGACGAGGAGCTAGAGAAGACTTTTGTACAGTTGTTGGAGTTAATTCATGTGGGAGCTGATTGTACTGCTGAAGCACTTTATGACCTTTTTAAAAAATGTATTTTATTATACAATATTCCCTTTGATCATATCATTGGACTGTGTTGCGATGGCGCTAACGTTATGGTCGGACAAAACAATTCATTCGCGTCTAGACTTTTGAAAGATAATCCCGACGTAATAACAATCAAATGTATATGCCACTCTGCTGCCATCATAGCAAACAAATCTTGCCTAATGTTGCCAAGAGCTCCGGAAGATTTGGTAAGACAATTGGGAACATACATTTCCGGCAGTTCAAAAAGATGTTCTCAGTTGGAGGAGTTCCAAGGAATGATGAAGGAAGAAAAAAGAAAAATATTAAGAACATCAACGACCAGGTGGCTATCCCATCAAAAATGTATCGAAAGGATATTGGATAATTGGCAAGTTCTAATAGAATATTTTAAATTTGCAACTAAGCAGGACAAATTGAAATCCGCAGATGTTATACTGGCTGAACTTACAAATGAGTGTAATAAGGCTTACTTGCTTTTTTTGAAATATGTGTTGAATTATTTTAACTCGTTAAATGCACTTTTTCAATCAAAAAAAATATTGGTCCATGCTTTACACTCAGAATCAACAAAAATTTTTTTTAAACTTGGCCAAAATTTTATAAAAAAAGAATGCCTAAAGACTGATTGTGCCATAAGGTCACCTCACGTTTCATTGCCAATAGATGACGTTTATGTCGGCAGTGAATGTGAAGAATTGTTGAAAACGTTTCCAAAAACCAGTGCTCATCAGATAAAATCTGACTGTATAAAATTCTACATGACTGCACTTGAAGAAACGCAAAGAAGACTGCCACTAAATGATAAGTCAATTTTCAAAGAAATGGAATTTTTAAATCCTGAAGTGGCCATTGGAAATAATAACAAAAGTGTTTATCAATTTAAATTGTTATGCGATAAGTATAAAGTTGACATAAGTTTACTAACACAAGAATGGTTAACTTTAGAATATAATTTTTCTGAATGTGAAAAGCAAATATTGTCTAAATTAGATGTTGAAGCATTTTGGTCCAAAATCTGCAAATCAAAAAATTTTAATGACAATTTGATTTTTCCAAATTTCGCAAAAATAATAAAAATTTTACTAAGTTTGCCACATGCCAATGCTGACGCCGAAAGGATTTTTTCTGTT
This sequence comes from Lypha dubia, assembly GCA_947311025.1. Classification (NCBI taxonomy): domain Eukaryota; kingdom Metazoa; phylum Arthropoda; class Insecta; order Diptera; family Tachinidae; genus Lypha; species Lypha dubia. The sequence continues at coordinate 76,606,706 of OX371260.1, forward strand.
GTTACTGACGTACGTACGAAAAAAAGAAACAAATTAAGCCATGAAATGTTAAATTCTATTTGCATTATTAGATCTAATTTACAAGCTAATGCAATTAATTGTGTAAATTTTGAATGCACATCTAGTCATTTCAAAAAAATGAATTATACAGAACTATATAAATAATTTTTGTATTCCTTTTTTTTATATTATTTTTATGTTATTCTTATGTTACTTTTTACGTTATTTTTATTCGTTTTTATGTTGTTTTTGTATTATTTTTAAATAAACCTGAATTTATGTACCTGAATTGAAAATGTACAAATTAAAGATAAAATTTTATTTTTTAAAAAATTGAAAAAAGTAGTGTAGGGAAAAATGTAGGGGAAAAAAAAGCGGGTGTAGGGAAAAAAAGGGATTTTTTTTCATAAGCGTAGGGATTTCAGAAAAAATCTCCTGGCATCACTGTACACAATTATCAATATTTATCTTTATATTTTTATAATAATTATTAGATAATGGTACTTATTTATTGTTTTTTAGAACATAAGCCCTGATGATGCTACTCGAAGTTTGTAGCGAAATATTGGCATAAGTGAATAATAAAGATTATCACCAAAACTTGACCTCGAGCTTGAAACAAAAATTTTGTCGTTTTAATTATATATTAAATATTTTTCAAAAAATATTACACACATTTATATTTCACAAACACAAAATGAATATTAAAATATTGCATGATGGGGCAACTCAATTCAACTTTGTATGAAAACATTTAACCTATTGGCAGCTCAGTTCAAGTTTGTCCGGACAAAATATAAAATTAAACCAATTCAAGCTGAGAATGTTCCGAACAAAATTTGTTCTCTTTTTCTCTCACTCTATAAAAGAGAAACGTCAAACTTCATATAAAAAAAATTTTGTCCGGACAAAAATTTTGTTCGGAACGAATGGGTGAATCCAGCTTTAAAAGAAACAAAAATGTTTCAAAAACAACAACAAAATAAACTTGACGAAATTATTACTACATACATACTTATGTACGTACATATGTATGTATGCCTAAAATTTTTGTGGTCTTTTCTTTTTTGTTCGGAACGAATGGGTGAATCCAGCTTTAAAAGAAACAAAAATGTTTCAAAAACAACAACAAAATAAACTTGACGAAATTATTACTACATACATACTTATGTACGTACATATGTATGTATGCCTAAAATTTTTGTGGTCTTTTCTCTTGCTACTTCCCCCCACAGCATCAACAAACGCAAACAATTTTTGTTTTTATTCAATGTTCTACGTGCAATATCTTTATATATTTATAGTCTTTGGCTGTACAAACAAACAAACAAACAATAAGTAACAAGGTGACCAACGTACACAAAATGGTAGATGCGGTTAGTACAATAAATGATAATAAAATTCAAACAGGGATGGACAGATACATAACCGTGTTAAAAAGGTGAAGAAGTCCAAAATCAGTTCAAATAGCTTCAACAGCAAAAGTTCCCAGAGATGGAAAAAACAAAAAAAAAAAATTCCGAAAATCGTTTTGCAATTTTATCTGAACAAAACAATAAAGACACAAATACAACAAGGTCGAGTAAACCTCCACCGATATATTTAAGAGAGCAGAACTGTAGTTTTTTGGTAAAAAGCCTTACAACCTTAATTGGAGAAAATGAGTTCTATGTGATTCCAATTAAGCGCGGAAATACTAACGAAACAAAAGTCCAGGTAGTGCAAGAAAGTAATTACCGAAAAATAGTTTCTGACCTTGAGTCAAAAAACAAAAATTTTTATACGTACCAATTAAAGAGTGCTAAAGATCTAACCGTCGTAATAAAAGGTATAGACTCTAGTGTGGATCCAGAAGAGGTTAGGTCTGGCCTTGAAAATAATGGCTTCAAAGTTAAAAATGTTTCTAACATTAAAAATAGGGAAAAAATCCCCCAACCTATTTTTAGAGTCGGGCTACAGCCAGGTGACTTGAAAATTAAAAAAAATGAATCGCACCCAATCTATAATTTAAAGTACTGTTGCACAGAAGAGTTACAGTTGAGATGCCACATAAAAAATCTGGACCTTTCCAATGCATGAACTGTAAAGAATTTGGCCATACCAAAACTTAATGCAAGTTGCCTACCGTTGTGTTGTATGTGCTGAGTTGCACAGTACCGCTAACTGTGACAAAATAAAAGGTGATACCAAGGCAAAAAAATGCGGCAATTGTGGTGGAAACCACACTGCTAACTATAGAGGCTGCCCTCTTTACTCTTTTTTTAAAATTTCGTCGAACAGAAAAACAAATGCTACTCCCGATCAGCCCAACACCCCTTTAAACTACCCTCAGTTACCTCAACCATATACCAGCCAGAATCAATATTCAAACGTTTTCAAGTCTAATACGACTATTGCTCAACAACAAGATAGTAAAAAATTTTCATACGCTAGTATTTTAAAAAGCAAGCAGACTCCGGCGCAAAAAACTGTACCAGCAAATGAAGAATCAGGGCCTAATTTCAGTCATAGTAGAGAGCCTTATCGAAACAGTAAATACTTTTACTCTCAACATTTCCTGTATGATGCAGGAAATGTTGAAAATGCAGTCTACCTTGTCGCAGGCTGTATTGAAAAAAACCATGAACTTAAGAATCTGTTTTTGGAACGCAAACTGCATCTACCAACATAAAAATGAAATAGAATATTTTCTTCTGGATAAACAAATCGATGTTATGCTTATCTCAGAAACTCATTTGACGTCTCGAAGCTATTTTAAAATTAGTGGATATAATTTCTACGATACTAAAGATCCTCGAGGTAGAGCTTGTGGTGGCTCTGGAATATATTCGTGAAGAATATCTTCAAGCAACAAATATCTGTATTGAAAACTTTTATCAAAAGCTTGTGATATCATCAGTTTATTCTCCTCCCAGGTTTTCAATTTCAGAGTGCCAACATTCGGCTATTTATAAATCACTAGGCCTCCGTTTTCTAGCAGCTGGCGACTACAATGCTAAACACACATTCTGGGGTTCACGTTTAATCACTCCTAAGGGACGAGTTTTTTTCGACACAATATCTAAAATGGGTTTGAATGTAGTATCAAGTTGTCAGCCAACATATTGGCCAACTGACAAAAAATTCCTGATGTTATCGACTTTGGAGTTGTAAAAGGTGTCCCAGCGAAATGATTGAAGTAGAAGCATCTTTGGATTTATCTCCAGATCACTCGCCTACTATTATCACTATTTACTAACACACAACTACAACACCAACATGTGATTTACCGCTGACACCTGCACGTATTAACTGGCTGAAATACAAAAAATATTTGAGTGATCATTGCACGGAAAATATGCCATTGAGAACACCTACTGACATAAAAAATTATATTAGGTTGTTTGAAGCACATGCTAATCAACCAAATCAACAAGCAAGATTTAACAATAGTTTTTATGCAGATATAGAAAGTCTATTGACTGAAAAACGGAGAGCTCGACGAGAATGGCACCGTTACAGATCGCCTCGGCTAAAATTAAGGCTTAAGGAATGTACTAAGCAGCTTAGAAAAGTTTTGCAAACATAAAAAACAGCTTCGCTGCACAAATTTCTGCAAGAACTCGATGCAACACCATCAACAGATTATTCGCTGTGGCATGCAGCCAGAAGACTTAAAAGGCCAGTGATATGCAAACCTCCATTACGAGCTTCAAATGGTGACTGGGCAAGAACTGATGCTGAAAAAGGTGCTCTTTTCGTTAAACACTTAGAAAAAGTATTTATTCCAAATATTTCTGTTAATATTGATGAACTGCCACCAGTCGTCTCTTTCCCAGAAACACCCCTAAAATTTTAATATTGTGGAGATTGAAAAGGCTATTACTAGTCTTAATACCAAAAAAGCCCCAAGTGTCGTCAAAATAAGCAACAAAATGCTTCAAGAATTGCCATATATTAAAAAATGAATAATACTATTCATTTTTAATGGTATTTTACGGCTTCAACACTATCCAAAAAATGGATGGTGTCGATGATTGTTATGATACCAAAGCCAGGCAAGGATCATACGAAGGTAGAATCCTACCGGTCTATTAGTTTATTGCCCAACATTTCAAAACTATTTGAAAAGCTGTATATGAGCAAGCTGATGCCTATAGTGACTAGTAATGGATGCATTCCAGATCATCAATTCGGTTTTCGCAGACAGCATAACAGTATTGAACAAACTCACAGGCTTGTGAATGTTGTTAGAGACACTTTTGAAAAAAAGAAATATTGCTCTGCACACTTTATTGATGTCACACAAGCTTTCGATAAAGTATGACACGAAGGTCTTATCCGCAGTCGGAGTTCCCCAAGACTGCATCTTCGGTCCCTTACTTTATTTAATATATGCCTCTGACTTACCGTTAAGCTGTAATATTCACACGTCAACATTTGCTGATGTTACAGCTTTTCTAACCGTTCATGAAAATCCTGTTGAAGCTACCCGGAATTTGCAAGGGTACATATCAAAACTGGAAACATGACTAAAACAATGGCGGATAAAAGTGAATGAGCAGAAATGTGTACACGTTACTTTTACTTTACCCAGGGAAACATGCCCGCCTATACAAATCAACACCGAGATTATACCGCAACACACTATAGTCAAATATCTAGGCGTTCATCTTGATCGTCGTTTAACATAGAAATCGCACATAGACGCAAAGTTGATCCAAATGAAACTAAAAGCAGCCCAAATGAATTGGCTTATTGGAAAACTCTATACTAAGCCTAGACTGTAAACTTCTATTATACAATGCGATCCTAAAACCAATATGGGCCTATGGAATCCAGTTATGGGGCACTGTCTCAGCATCGAATGTAGAAAAAAATTCAAAGACGTCAAAAGAAAATTCTACGTACTATAACAGCAGCCCCATGGTATATCCGAAATCATCGAATTCACAAAGATCTTCCGTTGGTTAAGACAGTATTTTCTAAACACGCGAAAAAATACATTAAAAAACTCGAGTTGCACCCAAATCCACTTGCGCGTAATATTCTAGAGTATATAGGCCACACCCGGGTTAGGAGGAGGGATACTCTTTCTATCAGCCGTACGCGACAGATGTAAAACAACATAAATCAACGGCTGAAACTAAACATTTTGTTTAGCATTGGCTAAACATATATTTAATATTTTTATATTTAAGATTTGAATAACTTATTGATGTTTCAATTAATATTGAAGATTCAATAAATAATAAAATTTATCTAAAAAAAAAAGATTTCGATCTAATTTCTTAACAAATAGTATAGTGGCAATCATGGCAACTGGAGTAGGTGGAGAGCGTTGGTTACAAGTTATTTCCTATTTTTTGTGTATGATAGTTGTGTTAGGGTTTAATTGAAAAAAAAAAAAAATCATTTTTGAAGCAATTTCGAAGCTAAAGCCAATGCCTTAAACCCTTTCGTTTCCGATGAATATTTAATGTTTTATTAGATTTATTTAATATCCGGGCTGATAGCATCATTTTCAGTTGTTCTTAAGCCAGTTAAGAGAATCCTCAGCCAAATTTAAAAGATACCGTATTATTGATGAAAATATCAACCATATGAAAATTTAAATCTATTAACGGTTGGCAGGGTAATATCTCGTCCTTAAAACTTCTTGAAGTCACCTTCAAAAATTAGGATTTCAAACGATGTTATTATATTATTCGTGAAGTCAATTTTTGTAGTTTGTTTATTTTATATAATCTAATGAGGCCTAAAATTCTTTATGTTAATAAACTATTGTTGTTAAAAATAAAAAGCGATGGGGACTTCACTACATAAACGTCGTTGTCAACGGAAATTGCGAAAAGGAATCGCCAAGTGACTAAATGTAGTAGTAGCGACAATAAGCTTCTTTACATGAGAAGGAATTCTTAGACAAAAGTGCCTTCGTCTATGTTTCCGTCTACTTTTATTTAAAACTATATAATATAATATTATAAGTGCAAACTCCCGTTACCATATTTTGATGGCAAACCCATTTCAAGGGATTTCCTTTTTACGTTCGAAAAACAGACTTTGTTGCTTATTTACGTAAAAAGAAAGAATTTGAGCTCTTATTCAATAAATACTGCCATCGGATTTTTTGTGCTGTAATAATTAAGGCCACAAGTATTAATTTTATGCTTCGTTTCTTTAACGCAGCACTTAAAGAACCAAATTTCACAATTAAGGCTCTAATTTTGTAAAAGGCATCACCGAAGTGACTTTTATATGGAAAGCTAAAACAAAAATTCAAATATTTAAAAATTTTGTTCATTGTTTTCGTTAAAAATTTTTAAGAAAAGAAAATGTTTTAAATTTGTTTGTGTATTTTGATATGAAGCGAGTGCTTTATGCCAACAAAATACATGTTGTTTTGGATTGTCGTACTTGTTGTCGAACTGCGCATACCTGTTAGTTTTACCATGTCTGGTATGTAGTTATCTATATATATATATATGTTCCCGTCGATCCTATAAGGAGCATAGGGCCTTAACAAATACGTTCCAGCGTGATCTATCTTGGGCAAGGAATATTATTTCGCCCCAACTTTAATCTGTAGCAGCAGCTTCGATGTCGATTTGTCGTCTCCATGTGTGCGCAGGTCGACCTGTTCTACGGTTACCCTGTGGATTCCAGTCTATGGCGTTTCTGGTGATGTCATTTGGGGGTCTTCGTAGGATGTGACCGATCCAGTTCCACTTTCGTTTTTTCATATCTGTTGCGATTGGTATTTGATTGGTTTCGGTCCATAATATATTGTTGTTTATTATATTAGGCCAAAAGATACGCATTTTTCTGCGGAGGCATTGGTTGACAAACACTTGCAGCTTTTGGATGTCTCGTGGTGCTGCGTTCCATGTTTCGCAGCCGTAGAGTAGAATTGATTTCACATTTGATTCAAAGATTTTAAGTTTCACTCGCCGGGATAACGTTTGCGAGCTCCAAATGGATTTTAATCTACCAAAGGTTTGCCTGGCTTTAACTACTCGGTTTTCTATATCCTCTGACGAACCACCAGTTTTTGTTAGAATACTGCCCAAGTAGCAAAACGAGTGAAAGTCTTCCAGCTCGTGGTTGTTTATATGGAATTTATCCTGCCTTGATTCATTAACACGCAAAGTTTTAGTTTTTCCGATATTTATCTTCTGACCAGCTTCTTCAGTAATAACCATTAGTTGTTGCAGTTTAGCTGACATATCATCAAAACTATGTGTCATTATACAAATATCGTCTGCGTAATCCAGATCACACAAGTTTCCATGTAGACCCCAACTTATACCTCTGCTCCCATGCATTGCCTTAGTCATAATGTTGTCAAGAACAATGTTGAAGAGTAGTGGCGACAAGACACAACCTTGTCGTACGCCAATACCGACTCTAATTTGATTGCTAAGTTTACCCTCATGCAGGATTTGGCAACTAGCTTGGTAATAAAGGCTTTTAATAAGGGCGATTAGCTTCATCGGAACACCTTTGCATATTAACGCACTCCATATGATGTTGTGATCTAATGTGTCAAATGCTTTTTCAAAATCGATAAAGCAAAAGTATAATGAAGAGCGCCATTCGACCGACTGCTCTACTATAACCCTAAGGCTGTTAACGTGATCAATACAAGACTTATGTGGTCTAAAGCCTGCCTGTTCATTTCTTAGTGCTGGTGTTACTACGTCCGAAATTCGTTTGGTGATGATATGAGCTATTACTTTGTTAATCATGCTGAGCAGTGTAATTCCTCGCCAGTTGTTCCGATCTTTGAGGTCACCTTTCTTCGGTAGTTTAACAATTACACCTTCTTTTAGCTCGTGGGGTAATGCCTCATTTACCCAGAACTCTGAGATAAGGGGTAGGATTATATGAGCACTAATATGCGGGTCGGCTTTCAGAAGTTCTGGTGAGATACCATCTAAGCCTGGAGATTTGTTGGTCTTGAGTAATCTTATCGCATTTACCACTTCGGCTATATCTGGACATGATGCTGCAATGTTGGCGTTTTCATTGTGTGATATACAGCTACATGTTAATTGGGCGTTATCAGGGCGCGTTGCAAGCATGTTTGCATAAAAATCCTCCCAGAGAACAAGCTGTTCGCTCACAGATGTAACAAGATCACCATTATCATTTCTTAGAGGTTTTACCGTAGTTGTGTAGCTGTGGGATAGTTTTTTAACAGCTCTATATAGATCGCTACTTCTATGGGTATCGGCTGCTACTTGAGCTTCTAATGCAACTTCGTTGGTCCAGTTTCGCTTGTCACGCCTTGCACTCGTTTTTACCAATCGATCTAAAGCATTATGCTGGGCTTTTAAATCGGCCTTGGCGCTTCGGGTTCTCGCACTATTTAAACCGGATTTAATGCTTTTTCTAGATTCGATTAGGCCCCACGTTTCATCAGATATCCATTCTTTGCGAGTGCGTTCAGTATAGCCAATTACGCTAACTGCGGGTTTCATAAAAATATCTTTAATTGTGTTCCATTGACTTCGTTGGTTTTCGTGTATGGTGTTTAACGATGACATCAGAGCTCCAGTATACTGTGTAGCAATCACATTATTTTTCGTTCTACGAACGTCGATCCGTCGTTGAATTTGGGATTTGTTATGATTTATAGCTGCAAGCTTAATACGCATAGTCGCAACGAGAAGGTGGTGGTCACTTGCCAAGTCGGCTCCTCTGCGGTTACGCACATCCAACAAAGAGCCGCGCCACTTGCGTAGTATTGTTATGTGGTCAATTTGATTTTCGGTAACTGCATCAGGCGACTGCCAAGTTACCTTATGTATTCGCTTGTGAGGAAACAGCGAGCCCCCTACTACCAGGTTATTAGCAGCGCACATTCCAAGAAACAATTTACCATTATCAGATTTTCGCCCTAATGCGTGAGTGCCCATTATACCCTCAAGATTTGTGTTATCAGCACCAATTTGAGCATTAAAATCTCCCATCACCACCAAAATGTCACCACGAGTTGTTGTTGAAATCGCCTTTTCCAGAGTTTTGTAAAATTCGTCTTTAATGCCACGTTCGGCTGCATCTGTAGGGGCATAACATTGGATGCATGTGAGATTCCGAGCGCGAGTTCGGAGTGTAATAGATATTACTCGGTCTGAATAAGGTTTCCAGCTTATGAGGGCATTACGTGCTCGTTTTGATAAAAGGAACCCCACACCACTTGATCTTGGCATATTGCTGGGCTTTCCAGAGTAAAGCAGAGTACATCCATCAGTCGTGACGGTTTCACCAACATCGGGTCATCTTAATTCGCAGAGCCCGAGGAAGAGCAGGTTATAACTTTTAAATTCTTTGCACAGTTGTGCCAGTCTTGAAGCTTCTAGCAACGTCCTTACATTCCAGGTTCCAAATCGTGTCCTTGTTTTCATGCCAAAAGTCGTCAACGGTAAATCGTGTTGGTTTTCATTATTTGTAAAGGTTTCGGTAATCATTTGGTTTTAAGATGGCCAGCTGATTAGGCTAACGCATCCGATCCTGGTACTGGGGCTGCCAGCATGCCTCCAGGCCGACACAGAAAGGTTATACCGCCTTTGGCCGGTCGACAGTGCCTCGTTAGTACCTAACAGGGAACACCAAGTCCGGGTGGACAGAGGGTGAGGTTGTCATTTGAAAAGGATTGGCTGTGTGTACGAATGGGAAACCATTCGTATTCGCTTCACTTTCCCATTAGTTCCCCGTGTAGTTATCTGTTAAGTGTAGTTATCTGTTAACTGTCAAATGTCCGTGCGTTACTACACCTGTAATTTGTTTGGTAGGCATTCGCACAAACAGAGATGCTACAAGTGTCAAAAAGCGTGACGGTGTCGCGAGTTCTGAGATTTTGTCTCATCCAAAACTTTTGTACCGAGGCAATAGAAGTTTTCACTTCAAAAAGATCTCAAGCAGGATTCTTTGTATATGTTATAATAAATAAAAGTAGCAAAAAATTAATAATAATAAATCATTAATAACACTTCTCTGCAAAAAATCATTTTTTGGCTCTCCTTTTAATAAAACTATGTGGACTATATGGATTTTGATGTCCTAAACTCAAATCCGTTTTCGGTTTTTCTACATCACGTACAAGTTTTTTCTACTAGCGTGGCAATTTTGTCCCCCTTAGTCAGGTACGAAGAAATATATCAGCCTAACTCGATAACGACTCATCCGATTTTCAAAAACAAAACACCAAGAATGCATAGCAAAATTATGTTAACTTTAATTCAATATAGTTTTTAAGCCATTGTATAGATTTTATCGCGGGCTTTGAGCTTGGCGACCGAATCAAGAAATTCCGTAACGAAAAAAACGTGACAGAAAAAAAGCTAACACTAAGTTTGTTTCTTTAGTGTTTTATTTTTTGAAGTGAAACTTCTTTTTTGTATAGTCTATGTATGATGACTATACAGTGTTGCCGCTTTGGAAATTATTTTAAATTTTGCATTGTTGTAACTTTTCCCGGGAAATTTTCCGGGATTTTTGTCCAAGTTTTTGGGAATTCCCGCAGGGGGTTGAGTCTTGGCTAAGGTTTGTGTCTTTGCTACTACTTTTTGTCTCGACTAAACACAAGTGTGTCTTGGCTAAGTGTTTCAAAACTAGCAAGTGTCCTCGAATAAGCAGATATCTATGTATGTATATAAAAGCAAGTCGTGTTAGTGACACTATTTATAACTCAAGAACGGCTGAACTGATTTGGCTAAAAATTGGTGGGCAGGTAGCTTAGAGCCAGGAGAAGGGCATAGTAGACGAAGGTAAGGCACTTTTTACCTGGGGGGACTAGGGTGCCCCTTCTTTGTATGGGGCACTTCCAGTATAGCTAGAATGCTGAAATTGAAATTGCGTAAGTTGATAAAAATGCTATGCAATTGCTTTGCCGCGGCAGTCTCCGAGTGCCACACGTCTTTTTTTCTATATTTTATCGTTTTGGAATTATTCAAATATTTCAGAGGGAAAACAATTTTTTTCTTGCAAAATTCGTTGTTTTTTCTAGTTTAAAAATGCAATAAAAACAAGAAAAAGCAAATCTTTTATATTCTACAAGTTTTTTCTGAGAGCTAAATACCTCAATAATAAAAAAAGGTACAAATCATGAAAATCGATTAACAAATGCCGATTTTATTCTTAATTGAACGAATATGTGTGCAGTCAACCTTACATATGGTGATGAATGGGATAGCCGGGCTAAAGAAAAACACTACAACGTTAAAATTTGGCCGGCAAGAGTAAATTTTATTTCAGGAGAAAAAACTTTCTTTCACGCATTCTGCAAGGAACCCTCAGATTTTAATAGCAAGGATGAATACTGTTCTTTATGAAAAGTCGTTTGTTGTTAGGGTAACCCGGTATAAGAACTATTTACCTTTGGAACTAAGGACATTCTAATAATGCATTCCACCTAAAACTAATTAGATACATTTCAAACCTGAACTAGTTACATATATTAGCGAGATCTTCATGTGCCAGAGTACTAAGCCGCGAAAAAGCTTTGTTCGAGCAGCGCCTTCGCACTAAAGTTCTTGATGCTCCATGGGGTAGCAAGAGCTTTTGGTCATTCGTTACAAGAGTTAAGGATAATGCTAGTTCCTCAATTCCACCTCTTTTAAAGGACGACCATGTATTCACTGACCCGGTTAAAGCTAACCGTCTGGCTAAAATGTTCGCAAGAAATTCTCACTTGCCGGAAAGCAGTCAACCACTACCCGTTCTCGAGGCAATATCTGTAACTATGCCAAAAATAATTTTTCGAACGCGTGCATTTAAAAAGTTTTTAGCGAAGCTTAACGTCTCCTGGGCCGGATGGTATTCCAGCACTGGTCTTGAAACAGTGCTTTTCGACGTTAGCACGTCCATTGGCACGCCTGTTCAGCACACTGTACCATGCTGGTGAATTTCCAAAGGTTTGGAAGGTTGCCAATATAACGCCAATCCCCTTTAACCTTTAACTACTGAGGTGAAATATTTGGGCGTAGATCCTGAGGTAGTGGTAAATTTTACCACTTTTTAATTTAAAAAAAAATTTTTTTAGTTATTTGTTTTTAATTGGAAGAAGAAAAAACATTTTTAAATGACTAAATAATAAAATTAAAGAAATCCCACTTTTAGTTAAACAAAACAAAGATCATATAAATAAAAAAAACTAAGAGAAGGTAAAATTTACCACCCGCTCAGTAGTTAAAGGTTAACACTTGACATATATGGGCGCATATAACTTTAAACAAGGTATACATTGTTTTATCACTATATTTTTAAATTATACGCCGTAAATATTTAATATTATTAAAATTTTTTTAATATAAAGGTTCTTCATATCTCGTTACCTGTGGCTTTGGCACAAGCAGGTTTATATCGCATTGCCTTTTGATATTTCTCTCTATTTTTTTTAAGAATACACAGCGAATATTTGCAACAACGCACAATTACTCTATTTTATTTAAACTTATAATTTATAAACAGATTTAAAAACAATTTAAGTGATAATTCGGATGATTGTAGGAAAATAATTTTTTCTTTTGCTCAATGATTTTTTTTAATTGCTGCGACCATACTAATCATTAAACGTCGAAGTTTTTTAAGTTTTGAAATGTTTATATTATTTCTGATAAAATACTTGTTTGACGTAATTTATTAACTTAAGGCAATGCTAGACGTACAATATATATTAAACCTAAATAACTATTTTTCCTTATATATAGTTATTTAGGTTAAATATATGTAGTTGATAAGAGATAGGAATATTTGTCATTTCATTTTCTGATTGTTGTTTTTTAAAAATGTTTCAATTAGTTTAAATAATTTTATTTTATTGTTTTTTGTTTTTGTAAAATTATTTTTGAAGTTTTTGAAAAGAGGGAAAAAATAATGAATGTATGTCTATGTTTTTTGTCAAATAAAATTTTTTCACAATTTTCATTGGTGTTTTGAAAATTATAGAAATAATAATTTTTTCCCCTGAAGAAACCTCCCAACGGTGTGGCGAAATATCGAAAATAAAAATTGAATGCGTTGTTAATTTTTATAAAAAATACCTCAAGCTTGATTAAATTAGTTATATAGTAATTAATCTAACAAAGATTTTTCTTAAAATGAATTTCAAACCCGGATTTAGCTAGCTGTCTTACAGAAATTATATTTCCAACTAAAGCATATAACACCTCCTTACTGAAATATCTATGTTTTCACCACATAGATTTAACTCTCCTGAGCATGTCGGGTCGCACCCGAATCAATCAGCCAAGAATACCTTTTATTTCCTCCAAATTTAAAAAGATAATCTTTTTAACACGAAGTTTGTTCCACACTATTTACTGTCTTAAATATTTTCCAGGCACTTGTTTCATTTTCCAACTTTTATATTTACTGCAATTTTTCTTTTGATGACCCGGCTTTTTGCAAAAATAACAAACACTTGCTGGTTTAGCCACAGCTTTTAAAACAGTATCATTTATACCAATACTTGTATGTAGACGTCTTTCATACAAAGGATGTCTCTTTGTTGAACAAAAGCAAATGTAATTTCTTCTTCTTTTCGTGATTCTAGTGAAGTTATAATTGTGCCATAACTCTACGGCAAACTGCTCAAAAGCATAGCAGCACTCCATTTATCCGATAAGGCTTCTTCACCAATATTTTTCTCGTGGTAATCCCTCAAAGCAAACCACGTTTCTTAAGTAGTCTTTTTGTTGCGTATATGGCACAGCTGATCGTCCATGACGAGTAACCCAATAGTACCTCTAGCTTCATTGTCTTTGTCATCAATTTCCGCTTGATTTTTGACGACTCTATTCGTATTATCAATAACAGTTTCTGGACAACTTCCTTCTTTTACCTTTTTCCATAGATTTTGCTTTCTCAACAATAGCTCCATCTTGAATTTCCAGTTGTCGTAGTTGTTGTTGCAAAGCTTTGCAAATTTAGGTTTAGCATCCGCCATTTTCTTCTCTCCGATAATTATATATTTTACAAAGTAAAATAAAACCACTTTATAGAAATACCCTTATCAGCAACTTAAAATTCTTTTCCGCAGCTTTAATTTATTTTTAAATACTTTAAGAAATATTCATGCGGCCCATAACCTTTTGAAATAAAATTACAACCTTTTCAGAGGAACGTTTCCATGTAAAGGCCGTTCCGCACTATCCTACACAGTCGCGCGATTTGCCAAATATGACATATGTGCTAAAAATGTATGGTAGTGAGGACTAAAAATGCAACTGTGTGATAGATTTTTTTGCCAAATCGTGCGATTTGTAAAATTTTATGAAAATTTTCATAAAATGATAGTTTTCATGCGATCAGAGGAGTATTTATTGTCAACCAGATGTTTTGGCATCAGATTTGTATGATAGTGTGGCACCTACAACACCATTTTGAAACGAGTTTTTAAAGTCGGTCAGATTTTTGCAAGATTTTCCTGTGAATGAATCGTACGATTGTGTAGGATAGTGATGCACGGCCTTAAGTAAGGTTTTTTATATTTGCTAGAAAATTCTATTGAAGTATAAGTATACATTTATAGTATATTTATACAGATACATTTATAGTATATTAATGTAAATTACAACACTGGGTGTTACAAATAGATTTGCTAAAATAAAATAGAATAAAATAATGTGTTTACACTGTAATTTTAAGTGAATGTTTATTTAATTCATCCAATACTTACTAGCACAGCTGACTGAGCACGCCATGGTGCAATAATATAAGGTGCGCTTATCAACACAACAATTAAAAACGACATGCATTTTGTTTGTGTAAAAATTAGCCAATGTTGTGAAAAAAAAAAGCTGTATACATAACATACATAGTGGTTATGCAAAAACAAAAAGCATAACGTAAACAAAAATATTCATGATGGCGGCCAAAAATGTAAACAACTTTTGACAAGACCGAGGAGACTTACCATTTTTTGCAGATTATTTAACGGTCAAAACACAACCCTACAAAAAACCATATTCCTTCTTGCGCAGACCTGATTATTAGACCATGGTTAGAGCATTGGCGTGAATCTTCGTCAGCTCGTTTTCTATTCTGTTGTGCTGTCTTTTGCGGTATTCCACAAAAGTTAATGGCTTAGGGCCTGCATTGATTGCAGTAGCCATAGCTTCAGGTGCTCTTTCTTCGGGTAATTTGTGGTCGCCAATGTTTGGCAGGATCGCCATGTAATATATGGTGTTTGTTGATATGTAAGTTATAAGTATTTAAATTGCCGGCGCTAATAAACGCCACTGGCAAATAAAAGTAAATGGCAGATGAATGCCAGTACTCCTGGCAGGATCGCAATGTAATATTTGGTGAGTGTTGATGTGTAAGTTATAAGCATTTAAATTGCCGACGCTAATGAACGCCACTGGCAAATAAAAGTAAATGGCAGATGAATGCCAGTATCCACTTGCCGATTTAAGGCAAAGATAAAGATTTAAAAGTTCTTGAATTAAATAATGCCGATTGAAGGTGTTTAAGTTAGATTTCATACATTTAATGTTTGTTTATAATAATTGGCAATTCGTTAGGATTTGTGTCACTCCGTTTTTCTTCACCCTTGTGTGGGAGTTTTTACACAAATTCTAACGAGTAAATACCTAACGGTCTTGAGCATTGCACTCGCTACTTCGCTTCGTCCATTTTTTAATTTACTTATATACTTACATTCTGGTAAATTTGATCGCTGGTTGTGTTACGCACAAAGTTCTTTTTAAAGCTTCAAAAATTAATAACTCTACGAGTTTCTCAAGACAATTATATAAAAAGTATCTACAAATCAAATACACAAAGGTAATATTTAATAAACCTGAGATTTTCTCATTTGTAAATATATAAAAAACCATTGTTTTATTTTTCCTTGTTTTCGCGCAAACATTTGGTCCTTCGAGCCGGATTCTTGGCATACATACTATACACAAAGGGATCACCATTTAAAAAAATTTCTTTTTTTATTTATATAAAGGTTCGCCATATTAACACCGAAACAATATCTATATAAATAAAAATGAAACGATGTCCGTTGCTAAGCGCATAACTTGAGAACGGCTACACTGATTTCGCTAATTTTTTCATGTTATTGCTTAAACTGCTCCGAGAATGGTTTATAGCACAAAAAATTGACTACACCCTCTCTTACGCCTACTTTTTCTATTTATCTAAAATCGAAGAACGGCGCGACTGATCTAGCTAATTTATTGTTCTAATGTTCGTAATAACCCAACTTAGGTTTACATCTATATCTATATAAATAAAAATGAAACGTTGTCCGTTGAGAACGCATAACTTGAGAACGGCTACACCGATTTCGCTAATTTTTTCATCTTATTGCTTAAAGTGCTCCGAGAATGGTTTATAGCACAAAAAATTGACTACACCCACTCTTACGCCTACTTTTTCTATTTATCTGAAATCGAAGAATGGCGCGACTGATTTAGCTAATTTTTTGTTCTAATGTTCGTAATAACCCAACTTAGGTTTACATCTATATCTTCTATATAAATAAAAATGAAACGTTGTCCGTTGCTAAGCGCATAACTTGAGAACGGCTACATTGATTTCGCTAATTTTTTCATCTTATTGCTTATAGTGCTCCGAGAATGGTTTATAGCACAAAAAATTGACTACACCCACTCTTACGCCTACTTTTTCTATTTATCTGAAATCGAAGAATGGCGCGACTGATTTAGCTAATTTTTTGTTCTAATGTTCGTAATAACCCAACTTAGGTTTACATCTATATCTTCTATATGTAACGACACGGATCCGCTGGTTGCTGGGGTAGTTCAGTGGAAGCCAGGGATTCGTCGTTCCATAAATCAAATATACGTTTGTATGGTAATAGAAATTTATTTGATTTTTATTGTTGTCAAATTTCAGGTATAAATTCCTATATCAACCCTTAACTGCTAGTGGACAGCGTCCGTGGTGGTGGTTGGCTGAGGAGTTCCCCAACTGGAGGCGAGTCTGGTCACTGGCTCTACGCCGACTAGCAACAGGGAGGATTCCCAACACGGTAGACTGAAACAGCCTGGTGTATTGGAACTCCCACCTCTCACTACTGTACTGTCGGCACGAGCGGTCAGAAAAGTGAAACGAACTTCCAACAACACTCGCAACTTCAGCTCGACTGTAGAGGACAGTACTTGAGGCCCACAGCTGGAATATGTCCCAAAAGAGCCGATGTAGCAATTGGTGGCTACCCAGTAAAAGAAAAGATCGTCCGATCGAGTAATGCCCGGGTCATCAGATGTTTCTCCTTCACTAGGTCAATACGGTAGACTGAAGCAGCCTGGTGTATTGTAGTACCTTCCAATTGCTATTTAACCACAAATAAGAGTAATTTGAAAAGCGAAACGAACTTCAAATTATGATCTTACCCGTAGCTCGGCTATACAGCAACTGCCTGTTTGTTGCTAATGTGTTGCCTTTTATACTTTTAGACAACATGCTTATCGATGCACAAACACACGCACACTCATGTGGCCGTACACGTCAGCAGCTGTTAGCTTTGTGTATTAAGCAACAGCTGTCGGTGTACAGTTGGCAGTGTTGGGTAACGTTGCGAACATTAATGGCATAATTCTTTGACACATAGATGGCGGCACTCCGAAACCATCCACCACTTAAATTTCTATAAAAACTTACACACTATTACTTCGTGCTGAAGTATTATTATTAATACATTAGTACAACTAGGTATAAGCAATATTCGAATGATTCATGTTAATAAGCATAGGGAATATATAAATATGTATATATATATATATATATATATATATATGTATATATAGAAATATATATATGTATGTATCAAAATAGAATATATGTATGTAAATATGGTTTTTAATTCCAATTAAATAAAAGGCTTGTAATTATGTTTATATAATTCAATTCGTTCACTTTTATTTGTGTGATATATGTATGTAGGAATTATGGTAAGTTAAATAATTTTATAAATTAAGTATTTAAATTAATATAGGTAGTTTAATTAAATAGTTTTAAGTATTTAGATTAATAAAGTTTTAATTATACGACTTTAGGTAAGTATTTAAACTGATAACTTTAAGGCAACTGAACGACTTTATTATAAAATAACTTTAAACAACTTTTAGAAAAGGGCAACTTTTATTGTTATACGACTTTACTCTACCGATCTTCTTTTACAACTCATTCTCTTGCTAAAAGTTCTGCTTCAATACACCAATGTGTGGTGTATTCAGCAAATAAGGAACATTAACCCACTTAACACCTTTACACTCGGCCATCCTGCTAATCATCGGTCTCCGATGATAATATCTCTGCTTCCGTAGTTCTCCATGGTTTCATGAAGTCACAACTTGTGGATGTGTTGATTGGACCTTCAAATTCTGCTGCTTTAGAAACATCGTAGCGTCCATTACGCTTAACCTTCACTACTTTATAAGGACCCAAATACTCGTTTGCTTATTTCTTGCCTGCTAGAAATTGAGTACGTTTGATAGCTACAAGGTCACCAACTGAATATTAAACATGACTTTTTCGACTTTTGTCGTACTGCTTCTTGTAGATTTCTTGAGCTCTCACGATTTGTTGTTTAGCCTCATTTCGCAACAGCTGGCGATCCATATCGAACTGATTGATGAGTTCATTTTGGAGTATTTCAAGTATTTTGTTTTCCGCCATGGTCTTCATTTTGGTACCGAACATAATTTCAAATGGTGTAGATTTTGTTGAGTTGTGCATGCAAGAATTTAATGATTTTTGCACTTGCCCAACATATTTGTACCATTTCGATGAATCTTCATGCGACAACTTTGAGATAACCGATAAAATACATCGATTCACCCGTTCGATCTGGCCATTACCTCTTGGAACACTTGTTGTTGTTAAAATATGTTCAATTGCATTCTGCTGACAAAAATCCATGAAACTTTGTGAAGTGAAAGCTGATCCTTTATCACTGATGATACGACTCGGATTGCCAAACGTGTTAGACCATATTGAAAGATTTTTCACAACTTCATCAGTATTCGTTGTCTTTGTAGTAAATAACCAAACAAATTTCGAAAAACTGTCCACTACAGCCAGAATGTATTTGTACTGTTTACACGTTGAATCCATTGGCCCCAAGTGGTCAATGTATATTGTCTGCAACGGAAAATCGCCTTTATCAATACATTGTAACATGCCTTCTTTCTTACTGAGCTTCTTGTTATGTATTATGCATCTTACACAATTTTGTAGAATCTGCGCAACCTTTTTCTCAAGATGTGGTATATAAAATTGCTGTTGCACTGAATGCATAGTCTTTGCGATAGAAAAGTGTCCATTCTCGTGACAACTTCGAATTATTTCAACTTCCATTGGTTTTGGAACCAGGAGCAAATCGTTTCCATTTACTGTCTTATAAATTAAACCACCTTTGACTTTAAAATCTTCATAATCATGTAACTGAAGTATTGATGATATTGCTTTAATATACTCATCAGTTTGCTGCATACGTTTAATACGGGCTGTTATTTCTGAGGAGATCACCATCACGTTAACTGGGTATCTACTTAAGCAATCTACGTGCTTCATTCTGCTTCCTGACCGGTGTTCAACAGTGTACGAAAAATCTTGCAGGTACATGACCCACTGTGCAACGTCTCTTGGTATATCTTTTTTGGCTGTTGTCTGCTTGAACGCCGAACAGTCAGTTATTAATTTAAAATCAATGCCTAACAAATAGTGTCGAAACTTTTTGAACGCTAGGTAAGCTGCTTTTACCTCCATGATATAACTGTGCAGTTTATTTTCTTGTGGTGAAGCTCTTTTGCTCCAATAAAAAACAGGGTATAGTTTTCCATTAAAAACTTTTAAAAGGGTTGCACCGAAACCTTCTTTAGACGCGTCTGTGTGCAGCTCTGTTTCTGCATTTCTGTTGTAAATTTTCAAAACTGGTTCGCTAGTGATGACTGTCTTCAACTTTTCTATTGCTGTTAATTCTTTAGTAGTTATTTGAAATCGTACATCTTTTTTTAATAGGTCAGTCAACGGTTTGGCTATATGAGCATAACTATGCACAAACTTTCTGAAATAACCAGTCAAGCCAAGGAAAGCTTGCACGTCCTTGATATTCTTCGGTATTGGAAATTTTCCAACAGCTTTTGTTTTTGTTCTACCGGGTGAAACATTGCCTTCTTCAATACTGTGGCCTAAAAATTCGATTTTAGTTTTTATAAAAGAACATTTTGACCATTTGAATTTCAAGTCAAATCTAGCGGCTGTATTTAAAACTAGCTTTAGTTTTTGTAAGCATTCTTCAGTTGTTTTACCATATATGATGATATCGTCTATATAAAGCTCCATAACGTCTGAGTTAATAAGTTTTTGAAATATATAACTTACATACCTGATGAAATTGGCTGGCGAGTTGCAAAAGCCAAATTGTGCTTTGTTGAATTCGTACAAACCTTGTTTTGTGATGAAGGCTGTATATTTTTTACTGTGCTCGTGAATAGGAACATGAAAGAAGCCATTTTCAAGATCCATCACAATAAAAAACTTAGCATTTTGTAACTTAAGTAAAACGTCATCTATAATGGGCACTGGGAAGCAATCTTTTAACACCATTTTATTTAACTGACGATAATCAATGCAAACTCGATAGTCACCGCTTTTCTTTTTTGTTAACACAACTCTACTGGCCATATCCGACGTTGATTCTCTGATGATTTCTTTTTCTAACCACTCTGCTACTGGGGAGTTTAATATTTGTTCCTGTTGTATGGGAAGACAGACGACTTGTTGAGTGTCGAAAAGGTTTTATTTCATTATTTGGTGTTATTTTCATTGATATTGGAGATTCTTCACGCGGTAGGACCGGTTTATATGATTTTATTAAATTTTCGATTTTTTCTTTATGTACATTATCGACATCGATTTCTACCGTACTTATATTATACACGTTAAGTTCATTGGTAACTTCATTAAAGTTTTTATTTTCAAAGTAAATCCTTTTTCATCACCATAAAATTTAAATTTCTTTGCAAAATCATAGCCTAAAATGGCATCACGTTTAACAGCATTATCAGAAACAACAATAAAATCGTGTTCTGTCTGTATACCATCCACTGTAACAGTTCCACTAAAACGTCCGATAGGTATTGTTTTTTTATTACCGAAACCGAAAAGTAAATAATTGCTATCTAGCAGATCACATTGTTCAAAATTTGTTTTAAATATATGTTCGCGCATTAACGAAACGTCAGAACCTGTATCAACAAGGCATTCTATTTTTTTGTCGTTCAACATTATAGTTTTATACCGACTTTTGTCCATAATGACATTTACATTTTTTTCAACTTCTTTTTTGCTAAATGAGCTTAAGGCACAGTTTTTGGCTATGTGCCCAAATTTGTTGCATTTGATACATTTTGCAGATGTCTTACACTCAGATTTCTTATGATCTGTGGAACCACAGTTGAAACATCTATCTTTTTTTGTATTTGCGTTTTTGTATTGGTTGTTTTTATTTTCATAACAAAAATCACTTTTCATATGTTCGTAAATTTCATATTTTTCGCGTAGTTCTTTGAACGATGTTGCACTGTAAAGTTGATATTTAAGTTCCGATTTAAGTTTTAACCCGTCTACAATATAACGAATTATTGAAAGTTCATCAAAATTACCCAATGCTGCAATTTTGCGCATTTGCAACATGTACTCGTGAAATGATTCACTTTCTACTTTACGTTTGCCACTCAACATTTTATGCACTTCATTACAATTATATGTTTTGCTAAATTCGCTTATCAGTTGTTGTTTTAGTTCGTCATAATTGTTAACATTCACTGTTTCTAAAAACAATTTAGCGGTTCCCGACACTTTATTGCGCGACTGCACATATTTTTGCTTTTCTGTCAATTCGTAAGCGGATGCATTACTTTCAAATGTATCAAACCAGTCTTTTACTGGCATATTTTTGCCGTCGAAATTAGGTATAATTTTTGCAAAACTTTCGACCGAAATATTAATTTTTTCATTAACGTTTTCTTCCTTTGCTATTTTTATAGATAGCAACCGTATTAATTCACTTAATTGTTCATTTGCCATAATACTGATTTTATTATCAACTTCTTTATTTTCAACTTCTTTGTTTTGACTTTCAATTTCTGGCTTAAATGCAGTTTAGTGAAGCTTCACCAAATTAAATAAAAATTAGCCTATGTGATAGAAAATTAAAAAATAAGAAGAAAAAATTAAATAAAAAAGTTGGCGGCAACGCATAGTTTACGAGTTATTGGCCTCTGAAGTTTTCATATAAAGCTATGAAGAAAATCTAGTCTATATACCGCCGTGTCGGGATATACCATGGTGGAGAAAATCATTAAGCCCGGCCGAAGGCCGGCTATGCAAAAATTCTATTCTATATACCGCCGTGGCGGGATATACCATGGTGGAGAAAATCATTGAGCCCGGCCGAAGGCCGGCTATGTGGGCAAACTTTACAATTAAAAATAAACTTCTTCTTAATTATTAATACGTTTTATTAAATAAATATATTTACGTAATGCATAATTTAATTTTGAATTCAAATATTATTCGCTTTCTATCACATAGGCTAATTTTTATTTTATTTGGTGTAACTTCACTAAAGTACGTTGAGAAATGCAAAGGGAAATCGCACATATATATGAAAACTTCAGAGGCCAATAACTCGAAAACTATGCGTTGCCGCCAACTTTTTTATTTAATATTTTCTTCTTATTTTTTGATTTTCTATCACATAGGCTAATTTTTATTTAATTTGGTGAAGCTTCACTAAAGTGCATTTGTTCCCAATTTCTTTAAAACTTGGATCACTTGCTTTCAAACCTTTTCTGTCAATGTCACTTAACTTTTCAAGTTCTTCCTGAACTATAATATTTTCAACTTTTTCCAATGATTCTAAAACCTCAAAGTTTTCATAGTTTTCTTTTAAATCCTTTTCTGACAGATTATTTGTTTGAGCAATTTTCGTGGTGAGTTTAATTCTTTTTGTTGTTTTAAACTAAGAGCAATTTCTTGTATATTTGTTGTTGTATTTTTCACCCTTGCTCTTGTGTTGTATGGTTCTTTATCGCTTACTTTTTTTGCTTCGATCTTTTTATCTCTATTCATTACATATTTTATATATACATACAAACATAGCTTAATGCCAACACAAACTTGATCTAATTATTTTTTGCTTCTTTTCGTTTTATGTGTATTTATTATCTTTCGCTGTTGTTTCTTTTATGATTTTTCTAGAATTTTATGGAATATCGCTTTATCATTCGATGTTTGCTATTTTCCGTAAACCGTTATTCGCACTTATTTAAGCAAAAACTTTTTTTTTTTTTTTAAATTTTAAATAAGCGAATACTTTGATACAGTTTGTTGTTGTAGTTTTAAAGTACTGTATTCGTTTTTTTAGTAAATTTCATAAGCAAACTTTAAATGTTTCACAATTTTTCAGAACTATTGCTTAGAGCACTGGTTTTTGTTAGAAAACTTATAGATGAATAAAAATTAAATTTGTTTTTACTTATTAGAGTATTTTCCACTATAAGATTCTTGGCTAATTCAGAGTCGGTTGAGCCCCCAAATGTAAATATGGTTTTTAATTCCAATTAAATAAAAGGCTTGTAATTATGTTTATGTAATTCAATTCGTTCACTTTTATTTGTGTGATATATGTATGTAGGAATTATGGTAAGTTAAATAATTTTATAAATTAAGTATTTAAATTAATATAGGTAGTTTAATTAAATAGTTTTAAGTATTTAAATTAATAAAGTTTTAATTATACGACTTTAGGTAAGTATTTAAACTGATAACTTTAAGGCAACTGAACGACTTTATTATAAAATAACTTTAAACAACTTTTAGAAAAGGGCAACTTTTATTGTTATACGACTTTACTCTACCGATCTTCTTTTACAACTCATTCTCTTGCTAAAACTTCAGCTTCAATACACCAATGTGTGGTGTATTCAGCAAATAAGGAACATTAACCCTCTTAACACCTTTACATGTATATAAAATAGTAGTTCATATACAAGAAAATGGATTAATACATGTAATTCAGTGTATATAAATATATAGGTATATATATCAAAATAAAATATATGACATAGCAATTCTATAGAAAATAGTAGTTCATATACAAGTATAAATGGATAAAAATAAATGTATTTTAGTAATATGCGTTGTGTGAGCCAAAAACGAGAGCTGTTGACTTTTGGCATCACATTTCCCCCTTTCGTCCCGAGGGGTTTTTGGGTAGCCAGGACGCCTGAAGTTGACCGCCACGGCTGATGTGGATTTTTATATTTGTTTGACCCACCGGTGTGGCGGTAGTTAGACGAGGGTGGCGACTGTCCGCCTCGAATCCTCATAAGCGATATATTTGGACTTCTGGAATATCGTTTATAGCAGTTATCTCTATTATAACGATCCTCTTCACTCACTCGAATGTTTCGGGAACTACTTCTACTGTCATGATCATAATAGTTTGGCGTATTACCAGCATTACTAATATCGTGTAATTTTCGTTTCTTATGAGGAAGTGTTGATGGTTGGTGACGGTTATATCTATCGGTGTCTTTGTATTTTTGATTCTCCGAGATAATAGCTGCCGTTTGTCTCTGATGATAGTGATGATTACCAGCGGCACCAGAGATTTCTTGCCGCCCAAGGTGATGATAGCGATGATCATCTTTATTGGGACTTATTACACAGCGGGAGTTGCGAATATCGTGACCCAAAACCGAAGTACTGCTACCAGCATTCCAGGGTGGAGTATGTGGCGTATGAGGATTTGGGAAACGGCTTTTCGTTGTGGAAGTACGTGGCGGTGTACGATGACGTTTATTACGATTCGATACGCTCACTTGCAAGCCCACAATATTATTAGTCGACGATGAAGAAGTTGTAGTTGATACGCCTGGCTGTACTGTCTTGTTAGCCGATTCCGGATAATAACTAGTGCTGCTGTCAGGTCGTATAGGAGGTGGGGTGTCCGAAGATATAGGACTGCGTTGTGGAATGGGAGTATACGTTGGATCCGACAGACTTTTAGGAGCTATAGCTCCAACCGTTGGCGGAGTGTAGTGCCTCAAAGACAACGTGTTATTTAAAACAACGTCAGGATCATTATCCGAAATACCTTCCATATTTGAATATGGTTTGTTACGTTTCTTTTTGCGCTTTTTCGATTTTCGACTGCGCTTGTGTTTTTTGTCTTTCTTATTTTGGCCGTCCAAGACATTGGAAACTGTATGACCTTCAGAAAGATTAATCTTTGCAGAGCTGTGCACTGGAGATCCGAAAATAATACGTCGCACGTGATCAGGGGAAAGTTTTGATAAACTATCGAAACTAGCTTTCCTCCTGTTTCTGTAGTTTTCTTCCTCACTGTTTAGGTTGATATCTGAACGCACAACAGGCTTCAGAGTGGCAGGCTTATTTATAATCTTATTTGTTACAATATGCCCTTTTTTTCAACAGTTGTGTTACATGGTTTACCCAGCGACGTATCTGAGTCTAGTTCACCGGCCTCGGGATCCGAAGAATTTGTTGAACTTACATCTGAGTATTCAACTATATTATCAGAGTTAGCACTGTGAACTTTTTGGTTACTCGTGGTGCGACCGGTATCGACACAACCGTGACCACTGGAAGTTGACTGACGTCTTATACTACCGCTTTGTGGGGCATTTTGTTGCAGCATGCGGTGGTGATCTTGACGACTGTGCAGGGTTGTGGTTGGTATACTCTCCAAGTCATCTGCCAATTGGGCGAGGTCATCTAGGTTTGTGAAATCTTTCCGCCTGATGTAACACTGGTAGTCGGGTGCCGCGTTGCGGAAGATCCTCTCCACTTTTGGTTCTTCCGTGAGGCTGGTGGGCCGCATGAGGTTTTGTAAGGCCAGCACGTAGTCCTTGAAAGTCTCCCGCGGTCGCTGGGTATGTTTGAGGATTTCATCATCCAATTTGAAGAAGAAATTATTAAAATCTTTTTTAAAACTTTCCCAGCGGGTCCACTGCTTGTTATTATTGCGAAACCAGATCAGTGCCTTTTCGATAAATATCACCGGCATGATACGTGGGAGGTGGTCCCCGTTCACAATATGCATCTCAGCCAGCTCTTCGATGCGTTCAATGAAACCCAGGGGATCTTTACCACCATCATATTTTAAGCCCCACTTTCGAACGGTATCAACGGTGGGCCGACTGCCAACAATTTAGGAGTGTCCAGGGATAGCGTTTCTGGCGTATGGTTAGGTATTTGCCCAACGATGCTCATGTTGTTAGAAAAAATTTTAATTTTTTTCCAAAGATAATGGTTTCTTCAGAGCGTAATTGCTCGTTTTTTTTTTTTCTTTATAAATATTTTGTGGTTATAAATGTTGTAATAAATGTTTTGCTGTTGTTTTTGTTGTTGTTTGTTTTTTGTTGTTGTTGATGTTGTGGAACACGACTAGCAACAGGGAGGATTCCCAACACGGTAGACTGAAACAGCCTGGTGTATTGGAACTCCCACCTCTCACTACTGTACTGTCGGCACGAGCGGTCGGAAAAGTGAAACGAACTCCAACAACACTCGCAACTTCAGCTTGACTGTAGAGGACAGTACTTGAGGCCCACAGCTGGAATATGTCCCAAAAGAGCCGATGTAGCAACTGGTGGCTACCCAGTAAAAGAAAAGATCGTCCGATCGAGTAATGCCCGGGTCATCAGATGTTTCTCCTTCACTAGGTCAATACGGTAGACTGAAGCAGCCTGGTGTATTGTAGTACCTTCCAATTGCTATTTAACCACAAATAAGAGTAATTTGAAAAGCGAAACGAACTTCAAATTATGATCTTACCCGCAGCTCGGCTATACAGCAACTGCCTGTTTGTTGCTAATGTGTTGCCTTTTATACTTTTAGACAACATGCTTATCGATGCACAAACACACGCACACTCATGTGGCCGTACATGTCAGCAGCTGTTAGCTTTGTGTATTAAGCAACAGCTGTCTGTGTACAGTTATCAGTGTTGGGCAACGTTGCGAACATTAATGGCATAATTCTTTGACACATAGATGGCGGCACTCCGAAACCATCCACTACTTAAATTTCTATAAAAACTTACACACTATTACCACAGGGTAAACAGAGATGACAAAAACAAAAAAAATTGGACTTCGATCATATTTTATTTGTCATAAGTAAGCTTCGTGAAAAAGAGGAAACATTAGTGTGTTTGTTATGAAAGTAAACAAAACGAAAAGCAAAAAAAAGTTCAGTTTTTAGTGGAAAATGCTACATAAAAGCACGCTTAAATTTAATAAAATGTGATAATATTAAGTATTTACGGCATATAATTCCAAAATAAAGTGATAAAACAATTTAGTGTGTGCTTATATACTCTGTATATTAAATTTATATACATACGTACATATATTCTGTAAATTTGCCAAATGGTGGTGATTTTTTGCTTACATACACACATACATACATACATACTTGATAAATTCTGATATTTTGCAGATGTATATAGTAATAAAATACAAACGATGAGTGAAAACCAACTTAAATTAATTAATTAATAATATTTTTAATGTAAATTATGGAAATATATGGATATATTATTAGTTTTGTGATTTATAATTTTAATTTGGATACAAAGACAGCACAAAGAAAAAAACGAAAACGAAGGATTGTATGAGTGTATGCAAAATCTTCCGTCTCGTGTCATCTCTGGTTACCCTGTGCTATTACTTCGTGCTGAAGTATTATTATTAATATATTAGTACAACTAGGTATAAACAATATTCGAATGATTCATGTTAATAAGCATAGGTAATATATAAATATGTATATATATATATATATATAGAAATATATATATGTATGTATCAAAATAGAATATATGTATATAAAATAGTAGTTCATATACAAGAAAATGGATTAATACATGTAATTCAGTGTATATAAATATATAGGTATATATATCAAAATAAAATATATGACATAGCAATTCATATAGAAAATAATAGTTCATATACAAGTATAAATGGATAAAAATAAATTTATTTCAGTAATTTGCGTTGTGTGAGCCAAAAACGAGAGCTGTTGACTTTTGGCATCACATATATAAGATGAAATCCATTTAAAAATCGAGATAAAACTGAAATTTTGAACTTGACCCCCTCAGATATCGATCAAATTTTGTACATAGCTAAATTTGATCAATACAAAAAAACTCTCATTTTTAGAAATGACTGTTTTGCGATTTTTTGGGCGTGGCACAGTGGGAAAATTTTCGAAAAAACGCGAAAATAGTCGAAAAGAGCTCCATTTAAACTAAAATAACTCAGAATCGGCTGAACCGATTAACATGATCTTGGTATCATTAAAAAGATATTTTAACAGGCTTTATGACACGTTAAAAAAAAATTACAATGTACAAAATTTATAACAAAAAGAAAATTTTAACTAACGAAAAATTCAAAAAGATTAAGGGTTTTTTTACAGTGTATTATTTTTTTAGGAAGGTTTATCCTTCACCTATAGCATATCAAAAAATAAAAATGGGTTCTTTTTTAGTTTTATTTTTATATAATTTATTAAGTAGTGATTGTCCCAGGAAAATTGTGAATATGTTTTAACCCAAATTTTTTAAGTAGTGTCACTTCTAGTAATACGTACCGAAAGTTTTCGAAATAATTCGAATAATGATTACATTTTTTTAAGTTAATTATTTGTAAGAAATTTTGCGCTGCTCAAATTTGGCACAGTCAGAATATCTGCGCACATGTACAAAAGTTTGATTTATCGGAATGAATGAATGAAAGCCTTGAGTTCCTCTTATAGTTTGAGCTTCTTTATATCTTGAAAATAGCTTTTCTTTAACGTTGTTGTATTCGTCAGCATCTGCGTAAGCAACTTGTATGGTGGTCTTATATGTTTCTGATGCCCAGTGATAGAGTTGCCTCGTTGTCTGGATTTCATTTTTATTTGCAATACTATAATTTCGAGCACCTCTCTTCAATGTTCCTCCGATTCCATCACATGCAGATTTTCCGTGACTGGTAGCATAAAAGTGCCATTCAGCGTCAATACCAAAATCAGATTTGTGATGGCATAAATTAATGAAGTTATATTTATTTTTATATTGTGCTCCTGCGCCATCTGATACGTAAAGGATTTTATTAATATTGTTGGTTATATTGGCCTTCACGAACTGTATAATTTTTGAAATATATAGATGAACTGCTATACTATCATGGGTATTGCAATCATATACTATGGCAAAGCTTTTATGAGTTAATTTATCGTTATCTGAAAATAAACAAACAAAGGAAAAAAACAAATAAATAAAAAATATTAAATATTTTGATGAGCGTTTACTAATACCAAAATATTAAAATAATTACCTTTGTAATAAATAACGAACGGATGTATTGTAGCCTGATCATTATTCCAATGGTATCCTTGCACGGCATCTTGTACAAGAAATGCATAATTTTCAGCAAAGTCCGTTTGAATTAACATTTCTCCTGATAACAGCGCCGCTCTTTTATTGCTGATAAATTCAGATTGTCGCTTTGCTATGAAATGATGCGGAATCAGAACTTTGATGTGTTCAGTAAAATCGCTGACAAATGATTCTGGGTTGGTGGTTAACGTTTCCAGAACACATCTAATCGTTGTATTCCACTTTTTGTATATTATTTTTTCAGTTTGGTTATTTTCAAAATGTTTTAGCATATGCGTTTTTAGATTATTTAAATTTTTGAAGCAGTGACCACACATTGAAACGCAACACTCGCTTTTTTCTATGTCACCATTACAAACAACGAATTTGATAACATCTTTGTAGTCGGTAAATGTGCATTCTCCTTCAATACAAATTGATTTTAAGCCACTTTTTTCAAACATCAATTTCATATTTCATGATTGTTTTTATCTGTATCCAGCGGCTTCCAAACTGCACTGTTACGTTATGGGAACAGAGCATCAAGGACAAATTTTTTTTGTAAAAATGGAAAGATTTGGATGCTTTTCTGACTGAAAGGATCCAAACTTTGGAATGTCTGCGAGATATCAGAGAATCCCCACAGGAATAAAAAGAGACCTGTTGAAAAAGTAAAAACATATCACGTTAATTTGTTCACTTCAAATTCTTGTGTATTATGTAAAAATCAATCCCATTTTTTGCGGGATTGTAAGCGATTTAGAAATCTGTCAATGTCGGAAAGATTTTCGACAGTCAAAAAATTTCATTGCTGTGTTAATTGTTTGTCACGCACACATGAAGTCAAAGACTGTGCTAGCGTTCATAATTGTACCAATTGTAATAAAAGGCATCATACGATGCTACATAGAAATATACCTAATGCTGACACTTATGTTAGACCTTCTTCATCCTCTAATCTAGTTGCTAGTTCCAGTAATGCTTCACCGCATAACCATCCAAGACCAATAGAGACAGAATTACCCTCCACTTCTCGTGGTATTAGTTCGTCGGCACCCTTGAATCGTCACGTATTTCATGTGTCACAAAATCGAACTATATTATTAGGGACAGCAATGGTGAATATTCGTCACCAGGGTATTACGTACCCAGTTCGCGCCAATAAGGGCGCTTAAACGACTGCAGAACCAAATTTCTGCGCATTCTACGAATGCCAAAATTTCTGGTGTACACCAGACAGTCTCTGCTACTTCGCGAAAAATTTGTGCGATTGAAATAGGCTCTCTTTTGGATTCTTCGATTATGCTGAGAAGTGCTGCACTTATTTTACCCAATATTTCTGGTAATTTACCATCATTTATTCTAAGTGATGAACTCCGAAATGACTTGCCAAATATACGTTTGGCACACCCGCAATTTTTCGATTGTAGGCCAGTAGATTTGCTCCTAGGTGCTGATTTGTATCCAAGCATAATTATGCCGGATATAAGAAAAAATGTTCTAGGTTCATTATTAGCTCAAAAGACAGCCTTCGGATGGCTTATTACGGGCCCTGTATAGCAATCTTCGTTGCATGTTTATTCTACCAGGGTTGAGTTTTCTGAAGAAGATACTTTGAATCGCAATCTACTTCGATTTCGGGAGCTAGAGGAAACACCACAACGGAAAATAATGTCTAAATTTGATCTGCTTTGTGAGGATAATTTTAAAACTACGACTCGTCGAGGAGCTGATGGAAGATACACAGTGACCCTTCCTTTTAAAATGGAATTTCCTGATAAACTTTCTTTAGGATTTTCTAAAAATAATGTGATGTCGCAGTTCTTGAGAAATGAATCATCGCTTTTACGAAAACCTTTGGAAAAACAGATGTATGATGACGTGGTGAAGGAATATTTGTCGTTAAATCATGCAAATGGTTTGGCAAGATAATATAGATTGGGATGATTTCCTTAAACCTTCTACGAAGGCTGAATGGGAAAAATTTGTTGCTTCATACCATGAAGTAAACAATATTAGTATTCCTAGATGGGTTCAATATGAACTTGAATCATCTGTTGAGCTTCATGCGTTTTCTGATGCCTCCGAAAAGGCATACGCGGGGGTAATATATATACGCGTTGAAAATGCTAATCAGATTTGTACCCATTTATTGACGTGTAAAACAAAAGTTGCGCCTGTCAAATCTATTTCCATACCTCGGCTGGAACTTTGTGGTGCTGTTTTGGCAGCAGATCTGTTGAAAACCGTAGTAAGTGAAATTTTGCAAACAATTTTTGCAAACAGAGTTTATAAAATCCAGGAAATTGTCGGCAGTCATATTTGGCACCATGTAAAATTAGAGCATAATCCTGCTGATTTAGGAAGTCGCGGTGTTTTACCGTCTGATCTGGCGCGTTCTGATTTGTGGTGGCATGGCCCACATTGACGTCAACAGCATATATCTGTTTGGAATCTGCAAAGTATTTCGTTACTTGACACTGACCTTGAAGCTCGTCCTGTTAAATCTCACGCTTCATTTTATGCAAATTATGAAGACATTTTAGACAGATTTGCGTCGCTTGATCGCGCTCTACGAGTAACTGCGTACATTTTCAGATTTTATAAAAATACACATACAGTCCACAAAGGTTGTCATTCATATTCATCATATACCTTATCGAATATAGAGATAAAATAAGTCAAAACACGTTTGGCCATTGCGGCTCAACAAGTTCATTTCGCTGAATAATATGAATGTCTTATAGTTAAAAGGAATCTTTCTTGAAAGAGTTCTCTATTATGTTTGAATCCATTTTTAGATAAAGAGGGTGTTATGCGTCTTAATGGTAGACTAGCCCAATCGCCTTCATTTATCTACACAGAACGGCATCCTATTTTGTTGCCTTATTCTTGTCTTTTCACTGTGCTATTGACTGAGTTTCTACACAAGATTTCCATTCACGGTGGAAATCAATTGATGCTTAGAATTTTAAGAATTGAATATTGGGTTCCTAGGCTGAAAACATTAGTTCGAATTCATCGTTGCAAACATTGCCTACTTGATCGCAAGCGGTTGTGTAGCCAAATAATGGGAGCTTTGCCTCCAGAAAGGACTACACTCGATCGACCGTTTACCACTACTGGAGTTGACTTTGCTGGTCCCTTTTCTATGAAAAGTTCGGCTGCTAGATCAAGTCAATTTTAAAAGCTTATGTTTTGTATTTTTGTGTGCTTTTCTACGAAGCAATTCATTTGGAGGTAGCTTCTGATTTATCATCAGATAGGTTTTTGGCCGCTTTTAATAAGTTCATTTCACGACATGGTTGCCTTAATATCATATTCTCAGACAATGGTACTAATTTTGTTGGAACTTCTAGAGAGTTGAAAAGGGATTTTAAAACGTTTTTAGCAGGGAGTCGTGCTAGAATGTGCTCAACCTTCGGCAGAAAACGGTCTTTCATGGCGGTTTATACCAGCTGGCGCTCCCCATATGGAGCTTTGTGGGAAGCTGGGGTCCGAAGTTTTAAACTACTCAAAGAGGTTCAATCACGTAAATACACTTTTGAAGAACTCTCGACCGTTCTTACACGAATTGAAGCTTGTCTTAATTCGCGACCACTCTGTCCCATGAGTGATAATTCTAATGAGCCGGTGGCTCTTACCACTGGTCATTTTCTGATAGGGTCTCCAATTTTAGCTCCTCCAGAACCATCCATACTTGAATCTCCTATAAGTTTGGTAAATAGATATAAAAAATTGAAGCCTTTGCTCAACATTTTTGTCTACGATGGAAAAAAGAGTATTTATCAAATTTACACAAACGATACAAATGGAAATATCCTGAACGTGATAATGCAGTGAACGATTTAGTGGTAATCAAAAATGAACAACTTTCGCCAACTTCTTGGAAATTACGCTGAGTCATTAAGAAATATCCAGGAAGTGACAATCACGTACGTGTCGCGGACATCCGCACGGAGAATGGAATTGTGAAGCGACCGATTACAAAACTGGTCATTCTGACTAATTAAACATTTATTTAAATAATTTATTAACCTTCATTGTTTCCTAGTATAATGGACGCTCTAAAAAATTTATTTGAAGACGCCTTACTCGAGGAATATGATGAAGTAATGGAGGTCGTGGACAATAGAGACGAGTCTAAATCTTTGCCTGACACTGATGTCACTCTGGCTGTCAGCACAACAACATCCACCATGACCACGGTCTCTGAGGTTCCGGTCCCCGCAAATCCTGTTGATTTGACTACCACTGTGACTACAGTGGTTGTGGCTCCTATAGCTACACCTTCGACTTCAAATCCCGTTACATCTGGTGCCACCCTAACTTCGGGTTCGAAGAAAAACACCGACATTGTTTGTCGTTTGTGTAGCCATCGCCATAAGCTATCGGTATGTCGGAAATTCCTCAAACTAAATTTTGAAAAGAGGATTCGTATGGTGCTTCTGCATAGCTATTGCTCGCGGTGTTTGTCTCATGACTAGGGTTCCCACTTCTTTTTTTGGCATTAAAGTACATTGGTTGTTAAAGGTTAGGAAAAAAAAGTACACAGTATAAAAATAAAGTACAATTTATTTTTCTTTATTGTTACATTTGAAAACGTATTTTTTATTGCTTTTCGCAAGTTTTATCAATTAATTATCATATTTAAATTGAAGTAAATGATTAATTCATTTTTTATCAGATTCAGAGACGCTTTGTTTCTTTCGTCTCGCCATTTGCTCTTAATTATAGAAAAAACTCTCTTTGTGAATGCTGACGTGGCAGGAATATAAATTAAAAATTAAATTACTTTATACAAATTTGATAAATTATCATCAGTTTTATTAAATAATAGCTGCCATTTACTTGCTGTAGATAATTCCGCAAAACCTTCAGAACTGTATATCTGATCATAAATTTTGTTTAATGACGCAATTTCTCCATAAAGATCATCCATATTTATATTAAGTTTTTGCAGATTTAAATTTTCGTTTATGCTAACAATATTATCAAATTCAACTTTGCTCTTTAAATTTTTATTGCTAATTGTAAATAACCAGTTTGTATTTTTAAAATCAAACCGTTTATTCAGTTACTCTAAGGCTTTATCGATAAATAATAAAAAATTCATGTGAATTTTCCTGACCAGTTTCGGAGCAGACAAAAGGTTAATTTTTTGCTTGTTTCATATCAAAATATCCAAATTGCCATGACATAGTCTTAAGAAAGAATCGCCACTGTAAAAAAGCGTCAACAAATGACTAATATAACCCGAACCTATTTTGAGTTGCAGATAAATCAAATCATGCGAAATAAAGTATTTTGGTGTACTTTATTGTTTCTATAAAGTATAGAGTACAATTAATCAAACAAACGTACAATACTTTATTATAAAGTACGGGTGGCAAGCCTACCTGTAAACACCATACTGGAAAACTCAGGAAAAGTCAGGGACATTGTAAAAAATGTAAAGGACAACATCATTCCGTATTGCATTCTAGCAACAACAAAAAGCAAAGCCATATTCGTACGCCTGTTGCTCCACGTCTGTCTGAGCAGTCAACGCTACTAAGGTTGCCGTAGGCAAAAAACTTTATTTTTTAATACCTACTACTCTTTTATCACAAAGAAAGATATAACTGCATTTTTTTTTGTAAATATGACCACTGTACTTCAATTTCTTTCAAAAAATGAAATTTTAAAAATTTTGAGTTAATACCCTCTTGTTAATCAAGTGCAATATACATACATACATATGTATGTATGTATGCATAATTGTATGAAAAATAAGAAATCATAAAAAGCAAGTAGTATATGTATGTATATATTTAGTTCAACACATTTCTTGGGTTTAAATAAATTTTTATAATTAAAATCAAATAACAATTTAGGTAGATTTAGGTACCTAAACGCGCTGTTAAAATAACTTTTTTTATTTGTAAAAGTATATACACCCAATTCTCTTTTTACACGATAGATACGTTCCCAATAAATTCGTGTAAAAAAAATTCGTGTAAAAAAAGATACTAGCCAAAGATGAAAATAGTAGATTGGTTCCAGACCTAAAAAATAACGTAAAAGTATAATAAATTAATAATAATTAATATTACATAAATAATATTACAGGTGATTTATGTGACATTGTGACCGGGCTACCAATATACAATAGTTAAGAAATAGTTATAATTAAACACAATTCTGATTTTCAATTATAATTAATAATGCAGCGATTTGGAAATTATTTAAAACTTACCTGTTATTGAGTTGATAAATTTGTAATTTTTTATAAAAAGAATTTGTAGAATATTTAAAATCGTGTTAAAACAAAACAATTCGTGTAAAAAGAGAAAAATGTTAACTTTTTAACTCGTGTTAAATGAAAATTCGTGTAAAAATAATTCGTGTAAAAAGAGAATTAGGTGTAAATTTAAAGGCGGCTAAGAACCTGCGTAGAATAAGTTGTTACAAATGTTATACTGGCTATATATAATCGGCTTCATATATTTAAAATATATACATTAAAAAATTGTCGATAGTATCACTATCGAAAAAAAAAAAAAACTATCGATAGTCAGTCGATTGTTTTGCAGCTCTAATGGGGTTGCCCGTTCCCCTCTTCCTTTCGCTATAAAATTTAGCTGAAAGTTCCATTTTGTCCTTTAAATAACACCCACCCAATTTTAAGACATTCTACGCTTTAGTTGCGTAGATACATACATACATATATAA
Source organism: Lypha dubia (assembly GCA_947311025.1). NCBI lineage: Eukaryota > Metazoa > Arthropoda > Insecta > Diptera > Tachinidae > Lypha > Lypha dubia. Next base: position 76,642,851 of record OX371260.1, read on the forward strand.
ATATTGATATATACAAACTAAATTCATTTTCATATATATATATTAACATATATATTTCATATATATATATTAATTGCTTAACTACTAGCCAAACTAGCTCAAGGAAAAAGTACTGGCTGTTTCACGTAAGATGAGGAAACATACTGTGCTCTAAAAAAACGCCCTAATTTGCCCAATTTTCGAGTGCTTTCCCTGCAAGTTTGGATCCCAACATTGAATAAAGAAACAATCGTAATGCTATTAGTGCTTCAGTGTAAAAATTTAATGGAAAATTTAAAGGATAAAAATCAACGAAGGAGCGATTTTTTAATAGCTCTGTTTCTTTACTTTTCTGGTAAAGTTCGGTAAAATGATCGTAAACTATAATTCCTCTCTATTAGAGACAAAAATGAACAAAAGTCTGGGAACGCACAAAACCAAATTTTTACCGAAAAAAAACCCATCTGGCTTTTGACAGCTGATTTCAAACAATTTGGTGCATTGGCTTTGGTTTGTATTATACGTTTTGTGTAAAAGTTTTTCGTAAGCGACCAAATAAAAGGCAAATAAAAAAAATAAATGGAATCCCTTACAATCTGTTGTTCTCCAGGCACTTATAGTCATGTTCAAAATGCTATGAATAATAAATTAAATTCTTTCAACATATGTACGTATGTATAATTTCGCTTCAATATTCTACAGATGAAAGTTATAGGCTTAAACTTACTCAGGATGTGCTGGCTGAGCAGGATGGAACATATGATGAAGTCATATTTAAGCAGTCAGTGGAAGAAGAATTAAGTAAGTATTAGTGACTTAATAAATGCTAGGTAAAAGTTCATTTATATTATTATTAGTAGCACCGAAGGAGTCAGTGGCCGAAGAAGCAAATAATGAAATATTTACACCAATAAATGAAAGTGGTAAGATGAACAGTGCAACGTTTGTTTTCGTTTCAGTATCATCGAATGTTCATTTTTTGTTTATCTGTGTATTTCAGATGAGAAACAGAATTGGCATGACGCTCCAACAAAATTGATGCTGAGCTTGGTAGAAACCTTGCGGCCAAAATTGGGAAAAAGCTTCCAAGTCAAAACAAAGGCCAAAATGTATAAAATATCAAATAAAATGTCAGAGAAAGGATACCTTTTCAACACAGTACAAATAGAAAATAAATTTAGGGGCCTAGAGCGGTCTTCCAAAAATACTGTGTTAAACAACAGGAGAACTGGACAAAGCCGACAAACCTGTTCTTACTGGGAGTACGTACAAAGTGGTGTTGAAGTTCTTGGTTTCAATTTTGTTACACGCCGCCTTTTTATTTTCTGTTGTTAATGTTGAAAATAGGTTATATATATACATAAGAATGAAAGTCAACCCAGGCATGGTGTTGAGAAAATGTTTCCCCGGCTAGCTTTAACAGGGATAAGTATCGTGACCCTTATTCTTAGCGTGCAAGCAAAAAAAATAAACTCTCCATGCCATCAAAACCAGAGTTTATAAAGAGATAAAACAACAGCAATAGCAGATAACAACATTGCCTTACGCGACGACATGATCATAAGGACAGACTGATGACAATACTCGCTGCCATAACATTATGATCACTTCAGTTTAGCTCCTGCGGGCACCTAACATTCCTCAATTAAAATTGATTTAGCACTTAATTTTTAGTTCAAAATTATTATTTACTAACAAAATAAGAAATTTCGATAATTATGCATATACATACTTATACTAATTTATATTTTCTTTATTATAAAGGTTATATTAATAATGAAGTAAATATAATATTTAGGTTTTATAAAGCACTAGATATTTTAAATACTTATACATATGTATGTAGGTAATATAAACAATAAAATATAATTAATATATGGTTGTTCTACAATCTTTATATATATAATTCTTCTGAAAGTGTGTTAGTAACTGAACTCCTCCTTAACGGCTGGGCCGATTTCGATGAAATTTTTTGTGTGTATTTGAGTTGGTCCCTGGATGGTTTAGATTTACAATTCGGTCCAATTGGTCAAAGGGGCGTGGTACCTCCCATACAAACGACATATTAAAAATCTATTATTTCTGCTCCTGATAACGGTATTTGAACAAAATTTGGTACGTCGGATTGGTGTGCATTTTTTAAGTGCTGCTGAAAATATGGGCGGGATTGGACAAAGGGGTGTGGTATCTCTCATACAAACCACAAATTAAAAATCTATTATTTCTGCTCCTGATAACGGTATTTGAACAAAATTTGGTATGTCGGTTTGGTGTGCATTTCTTATGTGCTGCTGCAAATATGGGCGGGATTGGACAAAGGGGCGTGGTACCTCTCATACAAACCACAAATTAAAAATCTATTATTTCTGCTCCTGATAATGGTATTTGAACAAAATTTGGTATGTCGGTTTGGTGTGCATTTCTTAAGTGCTGCTGCAAATATAGGCGGGATGGTACAAAGGGGCGTGGTACCTCTCATACAAACCACAAATTAAAAATCTATTATTTCTGCTCCTGATAATGGTATTTGAACAAAATTTGGTATGTCGGTTTGGTGTGCATTTCTTATGTGCTGCTGCAAATATGGGCGGGATTGGACAAAGGGGCGTGGTACCTCTCATACAAACCACAAATTAAAAATCTATTATTTCTGCTCCTGAAAACGGTATTTGAACAAAATTTGGTACGTCGGTTTGGTGTGCATTTTTTTAGTGCTGCTGCAAATATGGGCGGGATTGGACAAAGAGGAGTGGCACCACCCATATAATCCAAAAATTTAAATCGCCATATTTTGGGCATTTTTTGACCTATGTCGATGATATTTGGTACATATGGTATTGGCATAAATTGGAATACGTACCGGGAGAAAAGTGGATGGGACCACGCTCCTTTTTAGGAAAATTAAAAATCGTAATATAGGCTTAACTACTGGACCGATCGTCACAATAGCATATATATAAATACTTTTCCTTTTATTTTATAACGAGGGGGGTAGCGAAGTAAACCGGGATCAGCTAGTACTTATATATATTTACGTTGCAGGTTTCATTAGTATTCTTCGCTGGTGATGGTAGTTGTTGCTCAGGTTTGTTGCGTTGTGTCCCATGTGAAATGGGGTACATGCTGGTTTCTAATTTTTCTATACAATCTTCAGCTGTTTCAGGAGTTGTGAAGTTGTTAAACATTTTCTTTTATTATTAAGTAACGTTTGTTTAAATAACTTTATTTGTTATTGTATATTTTCAATTTAGTTTATCTTTGGTTTTCTCGTAGTAATTGTTGGTTTTCTTTTTATGTTTTCTATATTTAAATTTTCTTTGCCTTTTTATTTGCTTTACATGTGTTCATGGCTTTTGGTTGATTTTCAAATAGTTTGACTTTTTAAATACCTTGTATGTTTTATTACAAGTTATCATTTTTAGGTTATGTTTGGTTGTCTCACATTTATGTTTCCTATATTTTCTCAAACTAGCTTTGTTTGGCTTTTAATTGGTTTTAAATAGTTTTGAATTTTAAGTGCTTATATTTATGTTTTTGTTACCACTTATTCATTTTTTTGTTACATACACAATTATGTATGTTTGGTTTCAACAATTTTAAGTTTTATGTTTCAAATTTTCTTAACTAGCTTTGTTTGGCTTTTGATTAGTTTTGAATTTTAGCATGATTTTTCATTTTAGGTTATTGTTGGTTTTCTCATTTTTTTTTTTTATAGCATGATGATTTTAACAATTTGCTAAATATTGGTTAAGTTTCAAATAATTTTATTCCTCTTTTTCTCTGATCACAAAATCTTTTCGCATACTTCTCTGTATGTAAATTTTCAACCTCTTACTATTTCCACCAACTTTTTCCCACTGACGCTAAAATATTTTTTCTTCTATCTCCTACTGCTTGTTAAGATATTTTCTTTTTTTTTTTCTTTTGCGTTTTTCTTACAAGCGTCGAAATCTTATTGGCTGACATTCCTAACGGGATTAACATACCATATTTTATTTTCAAATAAGAAAGAATGTGCAAAATTCCTTTAGACAGGGATGTTATATATTCACAGTGGTGCATTTTATTGTAGGATCAATTTCAGTACTTAATATGAATAAAACAAAATCCGTAACAAAACTGCTTCGTATCAAGAACTCTGGTCGCAGAACGAACAGGAAGGATTTCGTTCACAAGAAGATATGTTACATGTTGTCGTAAACTTCAACAACGGAAAATAAAAATAAATCGGAAAACGTGTGGCTCGACCCACAAAGCCGGGCAACCCATTAAGGAAATTATTACTATCGGGTCTACTTAAGGCCGTATATCTGAAGCGTGGTATTTGCCGATGTACTTTCCCTGAAGGTCTTCTATGTCGTGAAGCGAATTCCCAATCTTCTTTCTAATTCTGCATTTAATGTATTTAGGGCTGAATTTTGCATTAATACCCTTTTTGAAATCGCTTTGTACATGATTCTTTCGGAACACTTCCTGTCCTAAAATAAAATTTACAGGTCAACTTCTTGTATTATACGTTCTAGTAGCTTTCTCATCCCCACCTGGATAACAATCTTGTCGCGATATGGTGGCTTAAGTGCTGGCTGTGGTGTCTGCCTTTTGCTCAGAAACTATGGGTCAATGCTAAGCTTCCCCACAGTACCTCTGAACCAAAGACACGAAACTATAAAGGCCGGTATACTAGAGGTTATCCAACCCCTAAGCCCGTGCCTATCGGATTTTTTCAGTCGGGGGCAAGAGACTGTATTAGAACGGAGCCTTGCTGATACCTGGGCACCTCAGCAAGTAATGACGCCCTTACGACGTTACAGGGGGCTATGACGTGGTGGACCTACTGACCCCCACACTCGTCAGCTCACGGACAACTGGTGAGGCGAGGAGCCAGGGTGGCACACCCAACCTGGCGTTTCAAACAGAGGCAGCACAGCCAAAAGGCGACTGCCAAAAAACACGCGGTGAGGTACATGCGGACTCAAAGCCCTGCACCTCCAAAGCCGCTAAAGCCATTGCCGCTAGGTCGGCCAAATCCTCCCCAACCAAGACGGCAAAGGACAGCACGACCAGAGACGGGACACTGTCGACGGCGAACAGGGTGGCAACACCAGACCCTGCCAGCACACGGACAACTGGTGCGGCGAAGAGCCAGGGTGGCACACCCAACCTGGCACTTCACCAAAAAACAGCTGAGCTAAAAGCCAGTTGTCAAAAATCTCGCGGTGAGGTACCTGTGGACTTCAGGCCCAGTACCTCCAAAGCCGCCCAAGTCCTTGCCGCCAAGGCGATCTTAGGATCTCTACCGGCTGATCAGCTCACAAATGAGCAGACAGCTTCTCTCACATAGGCGAAAGCTCATATGGCTGCACTGCGTAGCAACCCTCCCCCTGCAGGGCCTAAACGGCAACGTTCAGAGGAGGAAAACGCAGCTGCAGCTAACCCCCCGAGGACCAAACGTCCTAAATATACCCCTGTCGGCAATGGCTCCTACAGTGAGGTGGCCAAAGGGCATCTCGTAAGGGCCATCATAGACAGGGGTGTAGGTGACGGGGCCATGTCACACGAGAAGTGGGACATGGTAAACAAGAAACTGGTGGGGGTTTTCTAGAAAGTCTACCAAGACAATCCGGGACCCCCCCCCCCCAGGGCAGTGACTTTGGCTGGTATCAAAATCACATTAAGTTGATGGCCTGTGCAGACGAGCGCTCAGCGACACTGCTAAAGCAGGCAATTGATTGCATAGGTGAGGTATGGCAGGGTGCTAGGTTGGATGCGGTTCCTATGGAGGAGATTCCCAGACTTCCTAGAGCCTTTGCCATAATACCTGACGAACCATCAGCACCGGAGGAAATCCTTAAGATCCTTCGGTGCTGCAACCCTGGCCTACCAACCAGCGACTGGAAGGTAGCAAAGGTGTCTGCGGCCGAAGGGTGCAAAAGGAAGGTGATTCTGATCCTGAATCAGGAGTCGCTGGCGCTAGTGCGGGAGAGGCAGAACAAGTTGTTCTATTGTTTTAGCACAATTTTGTTACGCGTCTACCGGACTGACGCCAGACGGAATCGCGATCCGGGCCATGAAGGCGTACCGCCAAAAGGCGGTACGATAAGTGATGCAGCTGCGACCTCATCCGACAGAGAAGACGCTCAATCAACCTCCTCGAGTCCGGCATCATCTGGCTAGTCTCCAGCTATATGGCCCATGACCACGGTGAGCGTCCACCAAACAACTTGGTACGTGGTATAGTGGCTAAGCTGATAGCACAAGGACGCCAATCATAATCTGTACTGATGCGAACTCGCACCACATCACATGGGGCAGTAATAACACCAACGCACGAGGTGAGTCTCTTTTCGATTTTATTATCAATAATAATCTTGAAATAGTAAATAGGGGTTCAGAACCGACTTTTATTGTCTCAAATCGAAGTGAGGTTTTAGATATTACACTGATTAGTGCACACCACAACAGTTTAATTAGCGACTGGAAGGTCTCGGACGACTGCTCCTTTTCTGACCATCGTTATATTGATTTCTCCATAGGGTTTTGCGTGGATAGACCAAATCCTCTGATAAACAGAAGGAAAACTAACTGGGAGTTGCAGAACAATATCCTCCGTAACACTCTAAGCTCCGTCCCCGTTATAAACAACACGACGGATATCGATACGGCAATAGATCTCTTCAATGAATCTTTCTGCTATGCAACAAATATGTCTTGCAAAGCCACGACACGCAAAGGCAAAAGTAAACCACCATGGTGGTGCCCTCATATCGCACAGCGAGTGCCGTCGACTTTTTAACGAGGCTAAGCAAACAGGTGACTAGTTGCGATATAAGTCCTCGCTAAACAGGTTCAAAAACCTTGTTAGAAGCGCAAAAAGGAAGTCTTGGAGGAATTTCTGCAGTGGCGTAGAGAGCTCCTCCGGAACCAACCGATTGCGCAAGATATTAGCTACCTCACCGGTAATACCCAGCTACATACAAAAACCATGTGGTAGCTGGACTCTAAGCAGTCATGAAACGCTCAGCGTACTTCTTGACACTCACTTTCCCGGTAACGCCCCGGTTTCTACTACAGTTACCGCTACCGGTGATACAACTACTTCGCCTGAGCCAGTTATTGTACCGCTGGACAATGACAGGATCAGATGGGCGATCAAAACCTTCGATCCATTCAAATCTCCTGGACCAGACTTTAGGCCTATCAGCCTGACGTCCTTTCTGCTCAAAACAATGGAAAGAGCCATAGATATACATCTTAGAATGCCCATACCAAAGGAACTTCTATCCCCCTCACAGCATGCCTACACAAAGGGCAAGTCTGTCGAAACTGCTCTCCACTCCCTGGTCAGTCACATAGAGAAATCTCTCGTACAGAAGTAATTCACTATGGTGGCTTTCCTGGACATAGAGGGCGCCTTCAATTTTGTCAAACCGGAATCAATCATCAACAGCATGATAGAGTTGGGGATTGACATCAATATCTGCAGGTTCGTACAAAATCTGCTAACTAGAAGGGTCATAAGTGCATCTTTTGGATCTGACACTGAATACAGAGCAGTGAATCGGGGCACCCCACAAGGGGGTGTCTTGTCGCCGCTCTTGTGGAATTTGACCATCAACTCTCTACTGCTAAGCCTAGAGCGGAAGCTGGTTAAAACCGTAGCTTACGCTGACGACGTGGCAATAGCTATCTCTGGCAAATACCTGAGCACAATATCTCAGTGTATGGAATCTGCTCTGACACTCCCCAGCAAATGGAGTGTCAGCTGTGGGCTTGGCGTCAATCCGGCGAAAACCGAATTGGTGCTATTCACCAGGAGGCACAAAATCGGAGACCACACTGAAAGTCTCGGACAACGCTAAGTACCTGGGCGTAATCCTAGATAGCAAACTATCTTGGAACCTAAACACCCATTATAGAGCAAACAAGGCCCTCGTGGCTATTTGCACCTGCAAAAGAGCAATTGGTCGCAGCTGGAGCATCGAACCCCGAGGGACCAACTGGATCTTTGAGACGGTAATTAAGCCCATAATTTTCTATGGGGTTATAGTCTCGTGGGAAGCGGTAGAAAAAGACTCCCACCGACGAACTATAGAGAAAATTTTTCGGCTAGCGGCGATCCTGATAACGGGAGCGCTCAGGTCTACTCCAACGAAGGCATTGTTCGCTATGCTGAACTGGCTTCCGGTGGATGTTCTGGCCAAACAGCTACTGCGGCGATCAGACTGAACGCTACATGTTCATGGACGAGAACCGATCTTGGTCACTCCAGGATTTTCAGGCAGCACCAAGCGCTACATGACTTCACCGACTACTGCCCACCGGAACCTTATTTTGGCGGGCTTTTTCAATCCATTGTTCCCAATAGGGAATATCACTCCCTACCCCCTGCCACCGAAGGGGCCATCAGAGTTTTCACTGATGGCTCCAAAAGAGGCGTAATAACTGGGGGAGGCTTCTATGTGGAAAACGTCAAGGTTCCATTCAGACTTCGGGATGGCTGTAGCGTCCTGCAAGCTGAAGTCTCGGCCATTACAAGGGCGGCAAGATGGCTTAGGTATTATAGGGTATCGGAAGACATCCATATTTTTACCGACAGCAAAGCGGCCATTGCTGCTATCAATGGTGTATACACTACATCGACGGTGGTAAACGAATGCCGGAAGTCTCTAAACGAGATAGCGAGACATTCAAGAGTAACACTAGTCTGGATTCCAGGGCACTCAGAGTGCACTGGAAACGATATTGCGGACGAAACTGCCAAAAAGGGAACATCATTGAGCAACTCGATGATATGTCACTTCGTTGGCATTCCTCTATCTCACTGCAAGCGATTGATCCAGCAGGAATCATACAATCTTGCTCAAGAAAGGTGGGAACAAGAGCACACCTGTCGAGTCGCCAGGTCCACTTGGCCCCGCTACAGCCTGCACAGAACTCGCGATCTGCTCAGGCTTGGTAAATGTCACACAAGACGACTAGTTACAGTGCTAACGGGGCACTGGTGTCGAAACATCAATATCTGCATCATGTTAAAAGGATGGGCCTAAGTTACAATGACTACTGCAGAAGTTGTAACGATGAGGAGGAAGAAGAAACAGTTCTTCATCTTCTATGTCAATGCCCCGCGCTTAACAGCATTAGGGCGATTACCATAGGCTCCAACACTCTGCCAGACCTCGACAGTCTAGCGAACATGGGGCTAACCAACATATCCTCCTTCTTGCAACAATTAGGATGGTTTGATTCGGCGACAGGGCAACTACAGGCAATTGAATAACCAATTGACTGAGCCCTGTCTGCTGTAGGGTATCACAAAGGGACCGAATTAACGGACCCAAGTGCGTCACGTCTCAGATGTGGCGGCCCTCGAAACCTAACAAAAATTCTCTCATTTCCTTCGATGTAAACTGTTTCGCGTTATCGCTGTGCAAGTATTGCGGCACCCCGAAAGTGCAAAAAATTTTATTTTGGAAAATGTCTTTAACACTAGCAGTTGTGGCTGCTCTTAAGGGTTCTAAAAATACAAACTTAGTTAAATGGTCTATCACCACAAACAATTGAGAATTTGTCGATTTTGTGTGACGTAAAGTTTTGTTAGTCGGTTTTATGATTTTAAAATCATCACAAGTTCGGATGTACTGTTTTACATACCATTCCAGCCCAATAATACTTTTTCTAAAAACTGTCTTAGTTAGACCTCCGTGACATCTCTCTTTGTGTGCAGCTTTAATTATGCTTTGAGTCAAACCTTTTGGCAGCCATAAACGCCAAAGACTTGATTCATCGCCTTCTGAACCTCTAAATTTTACTCGCTTATAAACAAGATTGTCCGATATACATAAGTCCGGTAAGGCATTTGCATTTTGACGGATGTTTTCCTTAAGCGCGTTATATTCTATGTTGTTAAACTCAGGTGAGCTGGTATCTACCTCGGAAGAGTTAAAACTCAGCTGAACTTCGTCTACATCAAATCTCGAAAGAGCGTCTGACACTACATTTAGAGATCCTTTTCTGTGCTCCATTTTGAAATCAAAATTTTGAAGTTTTAAGCTCCATCCAGACCTTGACAGTCTGGCGAACACGAGGCTAATCAGCCTATCCTCCTTTTTACAACAATCAGGATGGTTTGATTCGGCGACAGGACAATCACAGGAAATTGAATAATCAATCGACTGTGCCCTGTTTGCTGCAGGGTATCACAAAGGGACCGAATTAACGGACCCAAGTGCGTCTCGTCTTGGACGTGACGGCCCTCGAAACCTAACCTAAACTAACCTACCATTCAAATCTGTTTGGCTCATAATCCAGCGAAGGCTTGAGTGGTCTGTTATTATTTTAAAAGGAAGACCCTCTATATATTGTCTAAAACGTTTGACACAAATAACAGCTGCAAGACACTCCAGATCCGTGACAGTATAGTTACGCTGTGCCCTATTTAATTTCTGTGATACAAACGCAATCGGTCGTTCTCTATTCTGTTCATCCACCTGGTATAGAACAACACCTACCTTCACGCGTGACGCATCGCACTGTATTATGAATTCCTTATTAAAGTCTGGGTGGGCCAAAACAGGTGCTTTTGATAGAGTTAATTTCAGATTATTAAAAGATTCTATAGCTTCCTGTGGAATACAAAAAGGTTTGTTTGTTTTACGTAAACAATCAGTGATTGGACCGGCCAGATCGGAAAAATTGTTAATGAAAGTGCTGTACCAATTTTCCATACCAATAAACCGCCTAACTTGCCTTGGTGTCTTGGGTAAGGGAAAATCAGATATAGCTGCAACTTTGTCTGGGTCTACTTTTAAATTACCACTACCTATTACATATCCCAAATACTTTATTTCTTGTTGGCAAAACTTACTTTTATTTACGTTAATCGTAAGACCTGCAGATTTCCGACATTTGGCAACTTCAGACAGTAATGTTATATGACTTTCAAAGTCTGAACTACAAACAAGAAGGTCATCCAAATAAATGAAGACGTTCTCTCACAATCTAGATGGGATGGTATTATCCATCAAGCGACTCATTGTCTGAGGACCATTACAAAGTCCGAAAGGCATTACCCTATACTGATAGAGGGGCCTCCCTGGCACTGCGAAGGCTGTCTTTTCTTTTTCGGACAGCTTGATTTGAAAAAAAGCACCTTTAAGATCAATGCCTCTTATAAAGTGTGTATCTTTTAACCTACTTAGCAGGCCATTGATATTTGGTAGAGGATATGAATCTTTTTTGGTCAAAGGATTAATTTTTCTGAAATCCAGACAAAGTCTAATTTTTCCTGGCTTCCGAACAGTAACTATGGGACTGCACCATGGAGAATTTGATTCTTCAATCATGCCAAGTGCTAGTAATCTATCAAGCTCTTCGTACACTTCTGCTTGTCTGGGAGGAGAAAGCGGGTAGTGTTTACACTTTATTGGGGTAGCATCGCCTGTATCAATATGATGCTCTAACAGCTGTGTGCAGCCTAGTCCCCTTTTTTCATAGGATGGAAAGTGTACAATTACTTTCCTGAGCTTATATTTCTGTTCGGCACTGAGGCTGTGAAAGTTTGGCCTATGGTCAAAATCTAATTCTACACTGGCTATGATATGTGGAGTAAGCTCAAATGCTCTACAAAAGTTTACACCGAGATAACCCGGTAGAGATAGTGTGGGTACTATATAAAAATTTATTGATTTTGTGATACCCATATATGTCACCGGAAGTGAACAATAGCCGACAATTTCTGCTTTTCACCTGAATGCTATTTTTTCAACTGAATGCTATTTTTATCAATAAAATCTAAACTGTTTTTCCCTAGAACGGATACATTTGCACCTGAATCTAAAAGGCATAATATTTCATGACTAAAAATTGAAATTTTTGCAAACGGTCTGCCGTCATCAGCATTTGATAATTTTGTTGCATTGATTAATTTTCTGAAAGATTTTCTCTGCTTATATCGAAGTCTTCATTTTTTTATTTTACTTGAGGCTTCGAGTTGAGTCTTTTTGTCTTTTATCAGAAAGTTATTAGATCTGTGATCTTGTAGGAAATTATTCGGTATATTTTTATTTGGTTTTTGTTGAAAAAGGAGAGGTAAATCCCCCTGTGAGGGTTTACACTCTATATTATTTACATACTCGGGATTTAATTTTTCGAACGAGTATCCCCGGTCGTCTGCTCGTTCATACGTTTGTTTTCCGCATGTGGTTCTGTACATTTCGGTGTAGTTACACCTCTTTTGCCACATTTGAAACAAAAAACATGTCGGGTTTCATCTGGACAGTAAATGTAACTGTGCCCCAATTGGAGACAGTTCCAGCACTTTATTTTAGAATAATCCCCTTTTATAAATGGCCGTGATACTCTCATTGCTTCTACTTGAGGATCCGGTTCCTCATCTGATTCTATTATTATATTTTTCTCAACAGAAATTTCATTTACTCGGCGTGGTTTATTTGGAGGGTTTGTTGCAGCCTTACTTTCGTACAAAACCTTCTCAGCCTTTCGTGCTAATAAACGCATTTCTCCTAAATCCTTTGGATTTGCTATGAAAAGCATAATTCGTAATTCTGGGTTATCATTCTTTTTAATAACTTCAATTAGAGAAATGTCTGACATTGGGTCTCTAACTGCCTGTTTTTAGAAAATGAAAACAAAATTGTGAGTGAGAATTTATATTTAAAACAACAATAAAATACGAAAATTTGTTTTTGTTTTCAATATAAATTCTCACTCACTATTTTGTTTTCATTTTCTAAAAACAGGCAGTATAGCTGGATTCACCTATTTTTTCGGAACAAAATTTTTGTCCGGACAAAATTTTTTTTATATGAAGTTTGAGGTTTCTCTTTTTGAGAGTGAGAGAAAAAGAGAACAAAATTTGTTCGGAACATTTTTTGGTTGAATTGGTTTAATTTTAAATTTTGTCCGGACAAAGTTGAAATAAGCTGCCACCTATTTTATTTTCTCAGCCAAAGTTGAAGCGAGCTGCCACATAATGTTATAAGTATGTATAATAAAAGCACATAGTAACTTATATCCAGTAAAATAAAAATAAAGTAAAGCTCAATTGCTAGTAAAAAAACTAACTGACTTTTATTAATTTTTTTAACATGTAATTTTCTTATTAAACAATAAAAAATAAGTGCGTTTGACAAATAAAACACCAAATTAAATTCATCTGTCACTGTACTGCCACCTTGCAAAATTAATAAAACACATGTATTTCATACGGTAGCTTTGATTTCCCAGACAAATTGTTCGAAATGAGTGAATCGCGTTGCAAAATTGTTTCAGAACAAAAAATTTTGTCCGGCCAAAAATTTTTTTCGGAAACAATGGGTGAAGTCAGCTTAAGTCTTAAATTTAAGTGGACAATATGCGAATGGAAATCGTCGTAACTTTTGGTAGTTGTTTCCGTGTTGATATTTTTAACAAAAGTTCATTTTCAGTCTCAAGAGAACCGAATTCTTTAACAAGGGCAGTTTTCAGATGTGGATAGCTTGTCCATGCTTCAGCCTTTTGCGCTAGAAACATGTGAAAATTTGCCATTAACTGGTCAACCGGGCACTGAGAACGCTCTGTGAGGGTGTCTATTTTGAACAGGAAATCATTTACATTGCCCTCCCCAGTGTAAACTACCTTCCAGTCTTTTATTCTGACCGGAAATGTCGAAGATCTGTTTGAAGGCGGAATGAATTGATAAGTCCCGGATTGACTGTTTGAGTTCGGAGACGCGGTATTATTGTTAGATCGACCTAAAGAATCTCTGACAGCATTGAGCTCTTGTCTGAATTCTTCCCGCATAGCTGTCAGTGTTTCACGCATATATGTGACTAATGTTTCCATCGAGTTTGTTTCTATGTTTTCCCTATTAGTAGCTGAGCCTGAAGGTCCAGCTACGGGATCGTTATTATTTGATGCCATTGGAGCAATGGTATCGAATTCTTGCTTGATTTCAATAACTTCCTCGCTTTGATCCAGTGATTCTAGTGATCCCGATACCGAAGACGATCTTATAGCCCTTATAGAAGTGCTTGAATTACTACCTGCTAAACTAGTACTACGAATTGTTCCTCTTGCGGCAGTGGTTCTACCTGTAATAGAAGTTCTTGATTTTAATGGTGTTTTGCCTCTGCCTCTGGCAGGGGTTAACGTTTCCCTTTGATTCCTAATGAGAGATTCAGACTTTTGTAATTTTGATCGTGTGTTTCTTCTACCCCAAATGAAACTTGTTGTCGAGTAGAATAGTTACTACGACGTGCAAAAGAGAAATATTTTACGTTTTTATTCAGTTAGGTTTATACCTATTTGGTGAGAAAAATTTTGTGGAACGATTAAAAAAGGATAAAATTATTTGTTGCTAGTAACCCTCAAGTTCTTATGTGCAATGAAAATTACCTGCCTATTCCTAATCATATGCGAGAGAGTTAGTAATTTTTTTATAATAGTTAATAATACTTAATAATAATTATAATACTTAGTAAGAATAATATTTGTATGTATTTATATTGTAAACAGAAAAATTTATACATATTGAGGAATGTTAGGTGACCACACTTGCAAAAAGAATAGTCACTTTATTGACCAGGCAGTCACTTAGTTAGTAAGAAATAGCTGATAAATAATTTTTTCACTTGGCCTATCAATTTGTCATAATTGATGCCTCAAGTAATATTCTATTTCCATATGGTTTTTCTTTTGTTATATGCCATTGGTTTGCATTTACGTTTAATAATTTTTTTTTCCATTACAACAAGTCCCACAACATGTCCACCATTTATCTATAGTCGAACACGGACTTGGCTCATTGATACTAAATACATATTGCTTTAATGAGGTTGACTTCTTATAACAACGGTCGACTGAACAATTAATCATTTTCAGTCCGGACTTATAATTCATCAAAATCACTAAAACAATATTTAAGGTGTTTTCATAACAGATTTAATGCAAAACGTTCTACGTATCTACATAATAACACATAGCGATTGATTTTCGCTTTATTTGTTAGCAGCAAAATCAAGACTTATGTGAAGCACTGTCGATTGACGTTGGTAGAACAATGTCTTTACGTTGGGCGCCATTTTTGTTACACGCCACCTTTTTATTTTCTGTTGATAATGTGGAAAATGGTTTATATATACTTATAAGAATGAAAGTCAACCCAGGCATGGTGTTGAGAAAATGTTTCCCCGGCTAGCTTTAACAGGGATAAGTATCGTGACCCTTTATTTTATTTAATTTTGGTCTTAGAGCTTTTATTATTGGAGCTCCTAAGACTGATGATTTATTAATTGTATTAATTTTATTATAAACTAAATGACATTGGCTTATATACTAATTATGAGAATAATTCTTAGGGGTACCTTAACATAAGAGTAATAGAATAGAAATATATATTATTGTTGGGTAAGCATATTTAGCTTCCAACTATTTATGTATGGCATGTGTTTAAAGTCCAACGAGTGCATACTTAAAAGCAACAGACACTTTGTGTTGCTTATATTTACAATCAAACAAATGCAGTTAACAAATGTGATTCATTTAAGTGCATTGTGCTGCTGCACTTGATTAACCGTACAAGTGTCAAATTACCGACACACAAAATATCTTGCTTGCAGTTTGTCAATGCTTGCATGTTGCGGTACTATTGAATCGCAATGCATACTACACACTCTTGGCCACATGCTACACCTCCACCTTTTACAAGAATGTTCATATAACGTTAGTTTTATGGACATTCTTTTACAATTAGTTTTTAATTAGTCTAAGTATAAATGTAATATAATATTTATTTTGTTTTTAAAGAAAAGAAAAAAATTATAATATTTGTATATGTACTTATATTCTAATTTTATAGTAGTCCGGACGTACAATATTATTGAATGTTAGTTATTATTATATATCTAAAGTCTATTTTTATGAACTATTTGTTGTTTATTTGATTTCTTATCTTCTACGGTAACATTATTTCTTAAATCTATTTTCTTAATTTTATACGGACCTTTATACTGGTTTTCCAATTTATGGCCTGAATTATTCCTAAGTAGAACTTAATCTCCTATTTTAAAATTATGTTCTAAAATATTCCTTTATGAAATATTTTAACCATTCGTCCCAGTCCGTTTTGTCCACAGATATATAAGAACGAACATATTCGTTAAAAGTTCTATGACTTCTTTCTTTTGTTCCTAGTGTCTGATGGTGATGCGCTGTGGAAGTTATATTTTCAATTTTTAGTAGTGTGCATAGTTCCGTCAGTATAGAATTTTTGTACTCTGTTCCCATGTCCGAGATGAACGTTTTCATTGGACCATAGGTCAATACAAAATTTTTCTGTTATAGTCATAGGACTTTTACTATGGTTTACTGTTTTTGATTTTTGGCATTTTTTACATGATTTAACATATTTCGTTATGTCTTTTATCATATTTTTCCAATAGTAATACCTCTTTATTTTTTCTATTGTTCTATATATTCCACAATGTCCTCCCTCTATCGGATTATCGTGGTATTTCAGCATTATATCAAGAATTGCCTTAGCATTCTTATCATTTATATTGGTCACCTCATTAAGTAGCGCTACTTTTAATTTATTTAAATATTTATTGCCCATATTTTTAAATTCATTTATGGAGATAAATTCGAAAATTTTCTCACTGGGTGCCATTTGTAGTGTCTCTACACTAAGTTTACCGGCCACTTTCTCAAGCCTTGGGAAAAATTGTCCTAGGTCAATATTTCCATTAGTAAACAAATCATTTATATTTATATATGTAATAACAGATTTTCCTCGTTTGATGTAACATTTTACAGGAGTAATCTTTAATTTATAGTACTTTCTGACGTCAGTGTTCTTTAGTGGTACATATATATTGGGCTCTTTATCATTATTTTTAATTTTATGCTGAATATTTTCGGTATTACTTTGTTGTTTCTTTTTATATGCCATAGATCTTGTTGTAATTTTCAATATTGTATTAGTTTTTATATTTATGTCTTTTAAGTCATTAATCGTTATTCTTGATAACGCGTCCGCAACGTAATTATCTTTTCCCCTAAGGTATTCTATAGTAAAATTGTATTCTTCCAAATCCAATCTCATTCTTGTTATTTTGAACTTTTTTTTTTTAATAGAAAATAAATAAGATAATGGTCTGTGATCAGTACGAACAGGGAAATGTTTACCATATATGTATGGTCTGAAGTGTGTAATAGCCCAATGGATAGCTGTCAATTCCTGTTCGATTGTGGATTTATTGCTTTCACCTTTGCTAAAAGATTTTGATGCATATGCTATTCTGAGAAGTTTTTGATGAATCTTCGATAATAATTACAAAATGCAACGAATCGTTTTGCACTATCCGCATCCTTAGGTGTTGGATAGTTTTCGATAGCTGCGTATTTACTATCATCAGGTAATATTCCTTTGTCTGTACATTTGTGTCCAAGATAAGTAACTTCTGTCCTGAAAAATTAACATTTTTCTGGATGAAGTTTTAAGTTGTGTTTTCTACACAAATCAAATACCTCTTTTAAATTTGAAAGCAAATGTTTTTCTGAACAACCTAACACCACTAAGTCATCCATGTACAGGAAAGCCTGGTTTGGTTTTAAACCAGCAAAAGCAAGTGTCATCATTCTTTAAAACGAATTTGGAGCTATTTTTAAACCATACGGTAATCTAGTAAATCTGTATGAGCCATTGTTTGTTGAAAATGATGTTAAGTCCCTAGATTTGTTCTCCAAGCCAATTTGGTGAAAATATGATATTAAGTCTAAAGAAAAATATTTTGCTCTGCCGAGCTGGTTTAGAATATAGTCTATTCTAGGCAATGGAAACTTATCTGCAATTAGTTTTTTATTTATTTGCCTGTAGTCTATGACAAGTCACCATCTTTTCTTATCGGAATTGGGCAGTGATTTCTTTGGTACGAGTAATATTGGACTGTTGTACTCAGAGTACGAAGGTTCTACAATTTGATCATTTATTAGTTTTTTGACCTGTTTATATATTTCTTCTTTATGTGTATGTGGTATACGATAATTTTTGATGTATACCGGTTCTTTATCTTTTACCCTCAATTTTTGTTCATAGAAATTATTTATTGTTATTTTTTCTGATTCTAAACCGAAAATATCACTGTATGTTGAGCATAATTCTGTTAATGTATTTTTAAATTGTTCCGGGAAATTTTTCTTCAAAATTTTTAGTATTTCTGATTTTCTTGATATATTTTTGTTAAAATTTTACTTTATTATATCATAATCAGAGATGTTTTCGGTTTTAATGTTATTTTTTTTTATTTTGGTATTAGTGTTATTAGTGTTTAAAAAACGAACGTATGCTTCATTAGAGTTAACTATTGTGTTTGGAATGAAGACGCCTGCTGCAATTTCTTGATTAGGAATTAGAATTTCACTGTTTAAATTTTTAAATTTTATTTTATGTATTATTTCACATCTTGGTGGTAAAGTTATTTCGCTATTGTTATTTGTAATTAGTATATTGATTGTGTGTGGCATATTAAATGGTCTTAGGATAAGGCAATCATTGTTTTTGTTAAAATCCAACATGCAATTATACTTTTTCATGAAATCCATTCCAATGATTCCATCGCATGGTATTGGAAAGTTATTGTATACCACTTGAAATTTATGTGGTATTAAAAATTTTTCGAATTTTAGATCAAAAAATATACTTCCCATTGATTTTATATTGCCCTGTCCTATTCCACTAAAAACTGTTGTGTCATTAGTATTTATTTTGTTTAATCTGAAAAATTTTGATTTTATTAGAGAAATATCAGCACCAGTGTCTACCAAAAGTGTGAGTGTAGTGTCGGTATTATTTAGTTGAACATTTATAAAGAAACTTAAGTTGAGGCTTAGATGATAGATATTTATTGATTTTGTCTTAGGGGAAATTCGGAGTTTTCCGAATCATTTTGATTAGATTCTGTTGCTCTTACGTAGTTGTTGTTCCTACGGTTATTGGTGTATCTTTGGCGGTAATTGTCACTATTGTTGTTATTGTTATATCTTTGTCGGTTTCTGTTAAAATTGTCATTATTGTTGTTATAGCTGTTATTGCTATTATTGTTACGTGGGAAATTATTTCTTCCACGCAACCGTGTATTATTGCCAAGATAATTGTTATTGGGTCTATGTTTTTGCCCATAATATAGTATGACATTCTGTTGGCCTGTGGCTTCGGTACGGCTATTGACAAATTTACTTATAGCATCATTAATGCTATTGAATTGGCCTGCCTCCATGATAAGCTTTACTTTATCAATGTTGCAGTTTTTGGTAAGTGCTTTTACAGCGACTTGTGTTGAATATTTGGTTGCTAATTCTGATGGTAATCCATCTGTTATATATATATGCACTTTCTAATGATTTTGCTAATCTTTCAATTTCATTGCAGTAGGAATTCGCCGTTTTACTGCTTTGCTTAATGTTCATTATTTTCGCAGATATTACTTCTACTGATTCACCTTTAACGGTTTGTTGCAACTTATTTAGAATGTTTATTATTGTTGCTTCATCGTTGATAAGATTTCTTGCAGTACCCTTTAATTTTGTTTTTATGAGGGATACTGCTGTGGATTCGTGTTCTCCTTTTATTGAATTTAGTAACGATAATGAATCTATGAAAGAGCGTAAATTTTCTGCTCTGCCATCAAAGTCTGGAATTAGCTTTGAGGCTGTATTTAAAAATTCCACTATTGTTTGGCTCATTGTAGTATTTATTGGTTTAGTTCTGAATTTATGAGGTGAATTTTCGTGGATGGATGTTGGTAGGTAGGTAAGTTCTACCCCTTTTCTTAGCTGCCAATTTGAAAATTTTTTCTTTTAAATCTGCAAAATCTGCTGTTATGTGTGAAATTGTAAGTCTATTGTAGTGCACATTAAATAAAGTTCTTATCCTTTCTAAGCAACCTAAAAGTTTATCGAAATGTATTTTTATTGTTTCTTCTTTTGGATGTCTGTCAATGTTTAGGTATTTATAAGAACGGTCAAAATCTTCCTTTATTAATCTGGCTTTTTTAAGTAATTCTTGCCATTCCATAAGTATAATTTAATTTAATGTCTTTAATTAGTTTTTCTATTTTTATTTTCCTGCCCTCTTTTTCTGTTTTCTATTCATTATAAAGGACCGTGTAAAAATTTATGTATAATAATTTTATAAATTTTTCTTTTAATTTAATTTATTCTTATATCTATAAAAATTATGTTATTTTTAATTAATTTATTTTACTTCTATCCATCTTAAGGATATAAACATAATTTTTTTTTTTTTTTTACACATTTAAAAAATTTTTAAAACGTTGGTCTTATTTAGGTTTAATTTTAATTTTATTCAAACAGAATTTTTGAAAATTATTCTTTAAGTGTTAAGGTAGAATTAGCCGAACGTCCACGTCCCCTAACGAAACAGCTGATCCGTTTTACTATTTGAAAACAATGCAAATGCTTACCGAATTTATATGTCACGTTGATGGAACGTCTCAATCTGTATAAAATAGAATTTCATTTGAACGTTACGTGACATTTGTAAGCCAGTAATGGGCTGTTATTTTGTTTTATACTAAGGGGGTATTTTCGCTCTACTCTTTGGTACTTTTTTATAATGATATCTGTAAACTATGATTGAAAAACTGAAAATAATAAGTGTACATATACATGTAACTGCATAAACATATGTATGTACATATATGTATATATATGTACATGCTTAGATGTATAAAATAAACCAATAAACAATTCAACGGCTGCAAAAACATTTTTTATGTATGCACATATCGAGCCTTTGCTGCAATAGAGTCATAACTCAAAAAAAGTAGTTATGCAGAAGGCGAGTTTCAAGTTGCGCATTCGCTAGCAACTTAATGGTAAACGAAAATGTAATATTTGTCTCAAAAGTTTAGTATGCAAAATATTTCATATATACATACATACATGTATGTACATTTATACCATTTATATATCTTAGGTACTTTTTCTTCACAACAGTAACAATTTGAAAATTTTTAATGCCCATCACTGTGTTGTAAGCAGCTGTTAATTTTTCATAAATTATTTATTTATTTTATATATACTACCCATCAAACCATTTCATAAGCAAAATGTAACTCGTATAATAAACTTATAACAGATTTACTACAACTTTTAACAAGCATGATATTTATAAACTTTTTATATACAAAATGCAGTTTTCAAATACTTTACAATTTTTATACACTTAATTGTTTATACAACAATTTAACACATATATTCGCAAATGAATCATGCCATAGTTTTGTGTTTTTTTTTTGTTACCGGAAACAGTAAATAGTTCAAAAGTTATTTAAAAAAGAAAAAGAGTGTGCGTAGCCTGAGTGCAAATGGAGCTATTGTTAATAAAATTTTTAAAATAGTATTCACAACACTTTTTTAAGCTTAGAACTCATGTTGGTAAGCATGGCTGCATTCCAAAACGCATATTGCTTTGCAGTGCAACAATGTCAGGTATTCCCAATCGCAACTGCGTAAACTCTGACCAAGTATGGCATTCCTAAACTCATCTGGTTCGCATCTGATATGAAAATAAACGCAACTAGCGCACTATGAAAATCGTGTATGTTTTTTATAAACAACAATGGTGGAAAAGGATAGGTGCAAGATGATTTCGTTTTAAAACAAAAAAGCTATTAATTATATTGCTCGTGGAGTGTTTTCCAAAAGTTTTAAAAATAATTTGTCTCGGTGTCATTGTAATTTTAAGTATGCAAAGCAAAGAAGTGTTTCTAATGATAATGTATTTGATTTACAGAGCTGTAAAATAAAATTGCTTGATTTTAACACTGCTTTGATGTTGCATAAAAATTTTTAGGAAGGCAGCCCTTGTTACAAGGGATTTCTAAATCGTTTTGGTTTGTTGGGTAATTCTGTTTTGTTTATGTATAGTCAAACACGTTTTTAAATATTCTATATGTACACCAACGGGCTAACAGTACGGTGCAGTACGGGTACGATAGAGCAGCGCTCGGCTAACGGAGCCTTTACTTTTTTAATTTTTATTTAAGTAACATTGCTAAATTTTTTAATCCCCTTTTTTGTGTTTTTGTAAATATGAGGTTCTTTAAAATATTTTAGCTACGAGCTATTTTGTAAACGCAATAAAAAAATGTTTGCCACGAGCGGTTAACGCTTACTGGCCCTAGTGTGCGACTTTAGCGCACCACTTTTAAAGTAAAAGTTATAAATACATATAAAAAATATTGTTTTTTTTATTATTTTTTTTTGTTGTATTGTTGTCTGTGGTGGCAGTCTTCCTTCTGTTATTATTGGTGGTGGTATTTTAGTGGAAGATGTTGGCTACCTAAAGTCCCTTAGCTAGGCGGTCATCCTTCTTTGGTAGCCTCTTGGCCAGGCGGACCTTTATTTTCTCTGTTTGCGTGCCTTTTGGCTAGGCGGACCCTCCTTCTGCTCTTGTTTCTGGGTGCAAATCTAGTAGTACTCCAAGAAAACTGGCAGGCTGCTCTTGCTTCTTCAGGGTGCAGTTTAGTAGCACTCGCTGAAGAAGACTGGCAGGATCGCCATGTAATAAAATTGTTTTTATTTTATTTAATTTTGGTCTTAGAGCTTTTATTATTGGAGGTCCTAAGACTGATGATTTGTTAATTGTATTAATTGTATTATAAACTAAATGATATTGGCTTATATACTAATTATGAAAAATCGTCTTGTTTTTAATGTGCTTAAAGTCGATGGCGGCGGTCATAATAAAAATTTATCAGCGATTACGCGGCAATTTTGTTCCGATCGGCTTGGTTTACTGAAGCAAGCAGCTGTCTCTTGCTGTCACTTAGAAATGTAAGTAAAATTCAGTTTTCAACAGAAAGGTCCGTAACAGAACAGAACAACTAATTGAAAAAACATGTTTTGTATACACAAAAAATGAACAGCTGATCCGGAACAGAACAGAAATTCAAGACTAATTCTACCTTTATTCTTAACGTGCAAGCAAAAAAAAATAAACTCTCCATGCCATCAAAACCAGAGTTTATAAAGAGATAAAACAACAGCAATAGCAGATAACAACATTGCCTTACGCGACGACATGATCATAAGGACAGACTGATGACAATACTCGCTGCCATAACATTATGATCACTTCAGTTTAGCTCCTGCGGGCACCTAACATTCCTCAATTAAAATTGATTTAGCACTTAATTTTTAGTTCAAAATTATTATTTACTAACAAAATAAGAAATTTCGATAATTATGCATATACATACTTATACTAATTTATATTTTCTTTATTATAAAGGTTATATTAATAATGAAGTAAATATAATATTTAGGTTTTATAAAGCACTAGATATTTTAAATACTTATACATATGTAGGTAATATAAACAATAAAATATAATTAATATATGGTTATTCTACAATACTTATATATATTTACGTTGCAGGTTTCATTAGTATCCTTCGCTGGTGATGGTAGTTGTTGCTCAGGTTTGTTGCGTTGTGTCCCATGTGAAATGGGGTACATGCTGGCTTCTAATTTTTCTATACAATATTCAGCTGTTTCAGGAGTTGTGAAGTTGTTGTATATTTTAAATACTTGATTGTTTTCTTTTTTATTTGGATTTGCTTGGTATTATTTAAACATTTTCTTTTATTATTAAGTAACGTTTGTTTAAATAACTTTAAACTTTAACAAATTGCCATGACATAGTCTTCAGAAAGAATCGCCACTGTAAAAAAGCGTCAACAAATGACTAATATAACCCGAACCTATTTTGAGTTGCAGATAAATCAAATCATGCGAAATAAAGTATTTTGGTGTACTTTATTGTTTCTATAAAGTATAGAGTACAATTAATCAAACAAACGTACAATACTTTATTATAAAGTACGGGTGGCAAGCCTACCTGTAAACACCATACTGGAAAACTCAGGAAAAGTCAGGGACATTGTAAAAAATGTAAAGGACAACATCATTCCGTATTGCATTCTAGCAACAACAAAAAGCAAAGCCATATTCGTACGCCTGTTGCTCCACGTCTGTCTGAGCAGTCAACGCTACTAAGGTTGCCGTAGGCAAAAAACTTTATTTTTTAATACCTACTACTCTTTTATCACAAAGAAAGATATAACTGCATTTTTTTTTGTAAATATGACCACTGTACTTCAATTTCTTTCAAAAAATGAAATTTTAAAAATTTTGAGTTAATACCCTCTTGTTAATCAAGTGCAATATACATACATACATATGTATGTATGTATGCATAATTGTATGAAAAATAAGAAATCATAAAAAGCAAGTAGTATATGTATGTATATATTTAGTTCAACACATTTCTTGGGTTTAAATAAATTTTTATAATTAAAATCAAATAGCAATTTAGGTAGATTTAGGTACCTAAACGCGCTGTTAAAATAACTTTTTTTATTTGTAAAAGTATATACACCCAATTCTCTTTTTACACGATAGATACGTTCCCAATAAATTCGTGTAAAAAAAATTCGTGTAAAAAAAGATACTAGCCAAAGATGAAAATAGTAGATTGGTTCCAGACCTAAAAAATAACGTAAAAGTATAATAAATTAATAATAATTAATATTACATAAATAATATTACAGGTGATTTATGTGACATTGTGACCGGGCTACCAATATACAATAGTTAAGAAATAGTTATAATTAAACACAATTCTGATTTTCAATTATAATTAATAATGCAGCGATTTGGAAATTATTTAAAACTTACCTGTTATTGAGTTGATAAATTTGTAATTTTTTATAAAAAGAATTTGTAGAATATTTAAAATCGTGTTAAAACAAAACAATTCGTGTAAAAAGAGAAAAATGTTAACTTTTTAACTCGTGTTAAATGAAAATTCGTGTAAAAATAATTCGTGTAAAAAGAGAATTAGGTGTAAATTTAAAGGCGGCTAAGAACCTGGGTAGAATAAGTTGTTACAAATGTTATACTGGCTATATATAATCGGCTTCATATATTTAAAATATATACATTAAAAAATTGTCGATAGTATCACTATCGAAAAAAAAAAAAAACTATCGATAGTCAGTCGATTGTTTTGCAGCTCTAATGGGGTTGCCCGTTCCCCTCTTCCTTTCGCTATAAAATTTAGCTGAAAGTTCCATTTTGTCCTTTAAATAACACCCACCCAATTTTAAGACATTCTACGCTTTAGTTGCGTAGATACATACATACATATATAAATATTGATATATACAAACTAAATTCATTTTCATATATATATATTTCATATATATATATTAATTGCTTAACTACTAGCCAAACTAGCTCAAGGAAAAAGTACTGGCTGTTTCACGTAAGATGAGGAAACATACTGAGCTCTAAAAAAACGCCCTAATTTG
Organism: Lypha dubia; assembly: GCA_947311025.1. Taxonomy (NCBI): domain Eukaryota; kingdom Metazoa; phylum Arthropoda; class Insecta; order Diptera; family Tachinidae; genus Lypha; species Lypha dubia. Next base: position 76,668,227 of record OX371260.1, read on the forward strand.
CCCAATTTTCGAGTGCTTTCCCTGCAAGTTTGGATCCCAACATTGAATAAAGAAACAATCGTAATGCTATTAGTGCTTCAGTGTAAAAATTTAATGGAAAATTTAAAGGATAAAAATCAACGAAGGAGCGATTTTTTAATAGCTCTGTTTCTTTATTTTTTTTGGTAAAGTTCGGTAAAATGATCGTAAACTATAATTCCTCTCAATTAGAGACAAAAATGAACAAAAGTCTGGGAACGCACAAAACCAAATTTTTACCGAAAAAAAACCCATCTGGCTTTTGACAGCTGATTTCAAACAATTTGGTGCATTGGCTTTGGTTTGTATTATACGTTTTGTGTAAAAGTTTTTCGTAAGCGACCAAATAAAAGGCAAATAAAAAAAATAAATGGAATCCCTTACAATCTGTTGTTCTCCAGGCACTTATAGTCATGTTCAAAATGCTATGAATAATAAATTAAATTCTTTCAACATATGTACGTATGTATAATTTCGCTTCAATATTCTACAGATGAAAGTTATAGGCTTAAACTTACTCAGGATGTGCTGGCTGAGCAGGATGGAACATATGATGAAGTCATATTTAAGCAGTCAGTGGAAGAAGAATTAAGTAAGTATTAGTGACTTAATAAATGCTAGGTAAAAGTTCATTTATATTATTATTAGTAGCACCGAAGGAGTCAGTGGCCGAAGAAGCAAATAATGAAATATTTACACCAATAAATGAAAGTGGTAAGATGAACAGTGCAACGTTTGTTTTCGTTTCAGTATCATCGAATGTTCATTTTTTGTTTATCTGTGTATTTCAGATGAGAAACAGAATTGGCATGACGCTCCAACAAAATTGATGCTGAGCTTGGTAGAAACCTTGCGGCCAAAATTGGGAAAAAGCTTCCAAGTCAAAACAAAGGCCAAAATGTATAAAATATCAAATAAAATGTCAGAGAAAGGATACCTTTTCAACACAGTACAAATAGAAAATAAATTTAGGGGCCTAGAGCGGTCTTCCAAAAATACTGTGTTAAACAACAGGAGAACTGGACAAAGCCGACAAACCTGTTCTTACTGGGAGTACGTACAAAGTGGTGTTGAAGTTCTTGGTTTCAATTTTGTTACACTCCGCCTTTTTATTTTCTGTTGTTAATGTTGAAAATAGGTTATATATATACATAAGAATGAAAGTCAACCCAGGCATGGTGTTGAGAAAATGTTTCCCCGGCTAGCTTTAACAGGGATAAGTATCGTGACCCTTATTCTTAGCGTGCAAGCAAAAAAAAATAAACTCTCCATGCCATCAAAACCAGAGTTTATAAAGAGATAAAACAACAGCAATAGCAGATAACAACATTGCCTTACGCGACGACATGATCATAAGGACAGACTGATGACAATACTCGCTGCCATAACATTATGATCACTTCAGTTTAGCTCCTGCGGGCACCTAACATTCCTCAATTAAAATTGATTTAGCACTTAATTTTTAGTTCAAAATTATTATTTACTAACAAAATAAGAAATTTCGATAATTATGCATATACATACTTATACTAATTTATATTTTCTTTATTATAAAGGTTATATTAATAATGAAGTAAATATAATATTTAGGTTTTATAAAGCACTAGATATTTTAAATACTTATACATATGTATGTAGGTAATATAATTAATTGCAAATGAATTGCTTTTTAGTTTATAAATTTAATTTTTTTGTAAAACTCATGTGCACACAAATAGTGCATTTAATAGTACATAGTATGTACCTACAATAATAAATACCTGCGTATACACATATATGTACATTTTTTTCTGTTACTTGCATTTTTTTCGTTTAAGGTAAAAAAAAAATTATTTTGAAAAACTTAAAGTGCACATATGCGATTTCTTTTAATTCATTAGTAGTTCCAATTATGCGGATTCTTGTAATTGAACGATTTGTTGAATTAAGCGGGTATCGGCTAATTGGTTCCCCGGTTAATTGAACAAAAAGTTGTGCAAATTTTGATGTGCAATTAACCGAAAAATACATATATACCTATGTATATATATATACACAAATGTATATTTAGCGTGTAGTACCTACACCTGTATCATACCATAGCGTTTTAATTTACTTTAGCAAAAATAAAATTTCGGTTCTGATTTTTGATTACATACATATATACAATTTTATAACCCTTTCAGAAATAAATTTAAAATAAATAAATACTCCAGTATTGAACTGAGGAATCGCTCACAATAATCCAACACACGACCCATCGTGCTACTGAGGCTAGATAGTTCTTTGTGTATATTAATTTAAAAAAAAATATATATATATATATATATATGTATAAAATAACCTGTTTATTATTTTCAAAAATAGTTACAAGCCTATGTACATATATTTCAATTTTTAAAATGAAAAACAAATTGACAAATATACAACATTTTAAAAGATAAATACAGAAGCATTTTTAACATACATATAAATACATCAGAGTATATATGTAATCATCAGTGTGCGACATTTTTTTCCACAGAGTTTACTTGTCTGGTACGTATGTATAGTGTTCTAAAAACGATTTGTGTGCATACATACATATTTATGTTTATAATGTGCTTTGGTGAAAAAAAAATTGAAATTTTTTATGTGTGTAGAATAGTGCTTGGTATCAGAAACAATTTTTGAAAATTTTTAATTACCTGTTCATAGTACGATTGGGTCACAACACTGTCAACACCTATCCGTACTACTAAATGATCTGGGCCCTATTCCACAAAAGAACTTATCAACTTTTCACTTTGCACTTATCAAATTTTTCGTCAATTTGCAAAACTTTATGTTCCTCAGAACTGTAAAATTTGATAAGTGCAAAGTTGAAATTGAAAAGTGTAATTTGCAAAGTCTTCTCAATTTTTATATTCTCTTTGCAATTTCTGTTCCACGTACGTTCTCTTGTGCAAAGTGCAAAGTTAATATTGAAAAGTGTAATTTGCAAAGACTTTGCAAATAATTATGCTGTTTCGTTCCACAAAAACTGTAATTTTTTTTTTTGCAAAGCAAAATTTGATAAATTTGTCAAACATTTGCAAAGTAAACGATCGCTTTACAAATTCATATTGTTATAACTAGTGAAGCTTTCAAAATGCTAAGACGTGAGTTTTTGTTCGACGATAGTGAAGACGCGGTTATAAAAAGAAATTATAGAGACCGAATTAATTTTTCGGGACTACAAAACTTTAATTTTAAAGAGTGCTTTCGTTTAAATCGAATCCAAGTTGATTTTATTTTAAATAAAATTGGAGACAAATTAGAGCACAATACACAGCGCAGTCATGCTTTGTCGGCTGAAAATCAACTGCTACTGTGCTTGCATTGGCTCGGAAATGGCTGCCAGTGCCATGGAGTTGCAGCTATGCATGGTGTTGCAAAATCAACAGTTTGCAGAACCATCCATAGAGTTGTCGACGTATTAATAGACGTTTTGTTTCAAAATACCATTCGGTGGCCCGATGACGTCAGTGGTATTGCTGAAAATTTTTTTATGATGGGTGGATTCCCTTGTGTGTGTGGTTGCGTGGATGGCACAATCATTAAAATTGATGCGCCTACATTACACGAAGAAGGATATGTTGACCGGCATGGAAACCACTCCTTAAATGTGATGATGATATGTGGGCCAGACTACACATTTTACAGTGTAAATGCAAGAAGAGGCTTTCAATCGTTGCCACAAAAAAACCCGGCGCATAATTGAAAACAGTTTTGGCATTCTTAAAGAAAGATTCCCGTGTCTAAATTATTTGCGACTGAAGCCTGAGTTTGCAGGAAAGGTAGTTATTGTTTGTGCCATCTTACACAATATTGCCTGCAGCATCGGAAGGACTAGTGAAAACACGCAACCCACTGAAGATACTGAAAATGAAATCGATGAATTGGATCTGGAAAATGCTGAAGAAGAAAATGATGCCCTTAATAATACGAATAATGCGAGTGGAATGGAAAGGCTTACTTCTCTGCTGTATTAGGCTGACTTCCAAAACGTTCGTATACAATGTTTGTATACAGTATTGCTACTGTATTTAAATCACATCCATATGCAAAGTTCGGAAACAATGCAACAACTATAAAACCGATGCCTTGATTGCTCTCTTAATGCGTTAAAAATACTATGCGTCGGCGTTTTGAAATGGTATACATTGTATAATTATTGTACTGCGGCGTTATGAAATGTGATGCTTTGTTCAAACACAAAGCAATTGACGTTTTGGAAGTCAGCCTTACTTTTCTTAATACCAACTATTATAGTATTGTTTTAAAAAATAAAATTGTTTTTTGGCTATGACCATTTTCCGCTGCAAAAGCGTTGTTTTTTTGGGCATTTTTGGGGTTTAAGATTAACATCTTAGAGAATAAATAATATAAGAAGTAAAAATATTAAAATTCACTTATAATTTATTTAGAAATAAAAGTATTAAAAAAAAATAACAAAAAATACAATGTAGTAACAAAAAAAAACTAAGTAAAAAATAAAAAAAAATTTAAAACTCTTCAAAAGACCGACGCCCCGGCATTGCCAAAACATCTGCAGTTTCTGCCGCTGCAATTTCACGCGTTATGGCGGATGCTGGAAGTTGGAGCTCCCTCTCCAATTTCAGGCATTGAAGTTTCCTGTAGTAAACTTCAACCTGCAAGAGCTCCAGCCGACATTTCTTCTCTCTATCTAAAGTTTCACTTGGAAACTTGGTAGAGCTGTTCCTCTTTCTTGGGTTTGGAGGTGGGTGGGCAGGTGTTTCCTCTGTCATCGATATTCTGGAATCAGACTCAGCTAATAGTAGAATTTCTGAATTTCCATAGCTTTCTGGCAAATTCAGTCCATCTACCACAGCTGAGTCTGATTCCAGAATATCGAGGATTGCCAAGTCAACTTCATCCATAACGCTGTCCTTCCCACCTGCAGACCCAGTTTTTCGGGCGTTATCTCTTTTACTCTGCAAATTAACAAAATTAAATTATTTCAAACAAATAACATACTGTATATTTTTTGACTGTACACAATGCAAATAATTATATTGTATGTAAACCGGTTCTTCTAATCAGAATAGTTGTTTAATTTAGTGCGCCGTTAACTCACAACAACAATGGATATGATGATGATTTATGTTGTTGTTGTATATAAGATGCTTGATATTTATTTGCACTGCACAATATTACAATTAATAGAAATTCGAACAAAAACAAATATATATATATATATATATATATATATTTATATATATATATATGTTATATATATATGTATATATATATATATATATATATATATATATATATATATATATATATATATATATATATATATATATATATATATATATATATATATATATATATATATGTATATAACATATTATGTAATTATTTGCTATGTGTAAGCAATAAATTGTTTTACTTACCAATGTCCGACTCTTCCAGAGCCCAAACAAACAGTCCCTCGCATAGGTCCATGATTTTTGGGCCGATGCCAGTTGGAGGGATTGGGCTTTTTTCAAAACTTCTTCCCAAGCAGTCTGTTTATCTAATTTATTTACCTTCAAAATTAAATGTAAACTTTATTATATACCTATTTAAAATAATTTTATCAAAAAAACTTACTTTATTGTTTTGAAAACTGGCAAATAAAATATGTTTTTTTTCTTGAATTACTTGTAGCACCGCAAGTTTTTTTTCCATTTGAATTTTGCGGCTCATTTTAAAATGTGTTTTTAGCAACGCAAAGTAAAAAGTAATAAGACAGAAATGCAAAGATGATTAAATGCTTTGTGGAACACTTTGCACACTCACTTTGCAGAAAAGCGCAAAGTCTTTGCAAAGAGTGCAAAGTATTTACAAAGAGTGCAAAGTATTTACAAAGAGAGCAAAGTATTTACAAAACTTTGCTTAACTCAAAGTGAGATTTGCAAAGAATATTGTGGAACAGAAACACTTTTCACTTTGCCAAAAATACAATTTGATAAGTGCAAAGTGAAAAGTTGATAAGTTCTTTTGTGGAATAGGGCCCTGCTCTGTGTTATTAAAAAATATTCAATGATTCACATCTAGCTAGACCTGACAACTTTCAAAACAAAAATGGGACGAACGAAAAAACTTTTGAACAACTTTTTTATTTCGTACAAAATTTATTATCATTGCCACATAGTTCTGCTGCAGCCGAAAGAATGTTTTCACAGCTTAATTTAAACAAAACCAAATTTCGTAATAGTCTTGATTTTAAAACTATTAACAATATTATCCAATCGAAATATTTGTGCAAAAATCAAAATGTTGCCCATTATTTACGGTCTGCCAAAGATATGAATTGAAAATTCGTATATAATTTCTAATCTCAATACTGTGAATTGTAAATCTATTAATTTTTTGATTTAAAAGAAAAATTTTGTAAAACAATTACATTTTTTTCCTGAAGTACAAATATTGTTTATTTTAAATAAATAAACACTTTAAAAAGTTTGTTTAAATTTAAGTTTCTTGTTATGTTTTTCACTTATTAATAAGAAATTTATTAATATGTAAAAACAATTTCTTTTTTTCCTTTCTTATTATTTATAAATGTGCAGTACAAATTTTGTTTATTGTAATGATCCAATCCAAAAAAAATTTTAATTTATAAACTTTCAATCAAATGAATTTTGTATAAACATTTGGCAGGTTTAACTCTTATAAAAAAAAACTATTTTTACGAATAAGGGCTCAAATAAACAAAAACTGATTTCAATTTAAGTTTCTCCTTTTCATTTACTATTAGTATGATTTTTTTATTTTTTTGTTTTCTTGTTTTGCAATTTTTATTTAACTATGTATAAAATGCAAATAAACTGTATGTAATGCTACTTTAAATAAATTTAAATATTTTTTGTTAATAAAATATGCATTTTAAATTTGGTTATTTTTTCACATTTGGTAACTTTTTCAAAATATTTGGTTGTAATATTTTTTTGGTCGTGGCAGCACTGCTTGGTATGTAAAAGCAAATAACGATTTGAATGTGTGTGATCTTTCAAAAGCAAATGCCTTGTATTTTTATACACACATGCTTAGATGTGTGACAAAAAGGGGTTTGTACGAAAAAATGCGTAAAGTTATAATTAAGTTAATATACATTCAACACTAACAAGCCTCTGTAGCACAATGGTTAGTGGGTAGAATTATAGTGAGCGACTCCTTAGTTCCATACTGGAGCACAAAGTATCTATTTTAAATTTATTTTTGAAAGGTTTATAAAATTGTATATATGTAATCAAAACTCAGAACCGAAATTTTATTTTTGCTAAAGTAAATTAAAACGCTATGGTATGGTGTAGGTACTACACGGTAAATATACATATGTGTATAAAGTCGAATTCGGATAAGAACGCACTGTTTATATGTAAAAAACGCTTAATTGAAAATAAAAATTGTTATTTATATTTATTATTTTTGATCAATCTCAAAGCACTTGCTTGCATTTGCTTAAAAGAAAACCTGCTGATTGAAACATATTTTGTTTAGAAATGATCTAATTTATATGAAACAAACATCCCATAAAAGGAAAAATGTTTAATTTCTGGTAACAAAATACTTACTTGTCGAATACGAATAAAAATATATTAAAATAAGCAAATAGTCGAAAAATCGAATACGAGTATTCGTAACATTACTAGTACGTAGGTACATACATAAAATAAAGATAATGGAAATTTTTTCAACATCCATCGACAGCTTCTATTATTTATTCATGGATAGCTCAAATATATTTATTAGATCAACATCAAGCTTAGTTAGAACTTTAAAATTCAACAAACATTAACATTTTCAACACAAATACTTACATATATATGTAATGCTGCTTCTGTGTGTATAAATATTATTGTTTGCAAGTATTTTAAATACCCTGCAGTCGGCGTAGCTAGCGAATGTCTAGCTATTTCGCGAGCTACCAGTCATTTCCTCTAACTACCAGCCTAACAACTAGCAATGCACTCGACTGACGATTTGAACATACGGATGACATTGACGGTAATCACTTGACACGATCAGACCGATGAGATCACTGGTGAGCAACTCCCAACTATTTCTCTAGTCAAAATGTACCAGTTAGATCAACAATGATATTTCCTAAATGAAAATACTACAGAAATTTAATTTTTTTTTGATACATATTTGTTTATTTATCAAATTTCTTTTTCAATAGTTATATAATATTCAATTAATTGTTCTTTTTCTTTGTTTATGCAACGTTTTAGTTGACTTCTGCTCATTTTACCTTTAAAAACACTTTTTTTACATGTATATGTGTGAGAGAGTCAAAGGCGAACTCTTGCATTACTTGTGGCCACTGTAGTATTTAGTCGGATTTTCGTTAGGGAAATACTTAACGATTTCGATTAAAATTCTACTTTTAAAAATGCAGGGTATGCCCTTTTTATGAAAACATTCAGGCATACATACATATATATATACATTCATATAATTATATAATATATATTTGTACGTATGGTTGGGCGCATGGGCAATAATACAAAATATTTATTTTGTTTTTCTACCGTAAGACATTTCTGTATTATGTCTGAAGTTATACCTATTTGATGTTTACAAGTTTTAAATTGAGTTTGTGAAGAGAAACATTTTTTTAAAAAATTTAATTATTAAGTAAGTATTGCAAAATCAGGTAAACTTCGTTAATACAGTCTTTTTCGGTTAATTGCACATCAAAATTTGCACAACTTTTTGTTCAATTAACCGGGGAACCAATTAGCCGATACCCGCTTAATTGAACAATTCGTTCAATTACAAGAATCCCGTTTAATTGAACAATTTGTTCAATTACAGAAATCACGCATAATTGGAACTACATACTAATGAATTAAAAGAAATCGCATATGTGCACTTTAAGTTTTTCAAAATAATTTTTTTTTACCTTAAACAAAAAAAAGGCAAGTAACAGAAAAAAATGTACATATATGTGTATCGCAGGTATTTATTATTGTTGATACATACTATGTACTATTAAATGCACTATTTGTGTGCACATGAGTTTTACAAAAAAATTAAATTTATAAACTAAATAAAGAACAATTCATATATTGGTTTTACAAAAAAAACATAAACTTGAACACAAATTTTTTCACAAATGATGTCAATAATGTATGTGCAAAAATGCCAGATTATTTTTCAATAATAATGCAATTAACCGGGTAAAAGTAAGAGGAAATTTATTTTTGATTACATGAATTTTGAACCAATTAAGCGGGAAAATCAATTAACCGAGTTCAATTATCCGAGGAAATTTACATGTGTTTTCGTATGCAATATTTTTTTGCCCGATCATGTGGTTCAATTAAGCGTGGAAACCAATTAACCGTAGGGTCAATTAACCGAAAAATACTGTATTATTTTTAGTTCAATAGATAAATATAATTAACATGAAAAATTTAATAAAATTTACAAGATAAATAGTGTTTTATCACGTGCAGATCTTTAGTCAATTAAAAATGATTACGAAAACATTAAGAATAGTCTAAACGACATTGTTAAAACATATTTTTACAAATCGAAACTTTCAAATTCGTTACAAAATCGAAGTTTTTGGTTTGATGGGTAACTTTGTTTTATATTTATACGCACATTTTTACATACATATGTACATACATATGTTTGCCTTATGTTGGCTTGTTACTTTCATTTCAGCACGGATTTAAAGTTGATATTGTTACATGTACATATTGATATAATTGCTATGTAGGTACCTACATATGTATGTATGTATATTGTTATTTGTTACACACATAATTACCTATTATTTTAACTGTAGGTAATAATTTGATATTTGAAAAGTCAACACTATTTTGAGTTAGCTTAAAGCTTAGTAGGTACATATGTACATACCTACTTGCTTAGATGAAAATTCAAATTACTAGGGGGTTTTTAAAAACACATACATATGTACATACATATGTATGTAGCTATTATAGATATTAGTTACATACATATGTACTTACTTAGATTATCCAATCAGCCTAACAGAACGTATCAGTTTATCGATTTCGAGAAGGCTAAAACAATATTCATTGTTCTAACGTAGGGCTATTTCAAATAGTAATTATTGACCTATTACATAGGTACTTATGTATGTACATACATATCAAAAAACACCTCATAAAAGGGAAAGTTATTTTACTGGTGACAAAATACTTTTTAGCGACGGCTCATTTCAATTATGTATATGTATATATATATATATGTATAAAATAACCTGTTTATTATTTTCAAATATACATAGTTACAAGCCTATGTACATACATATATTTCAATTTTTAAAATGAAAAACAAATTGACAAATATATAACATTTTAAAAGATAAATACAAAAGCATTTTTAACATACATATAAATACATCAGAGTATATTTTTGTAATCATCAGTGTGCGACATTTTTTTCCACAGAGTTTACTTGTCTGGTACGTATGTATAGTGTTTGTGTGCATACATACATGTTTATGTTTATAATGTGCTTTGGTGAAAAAAAAATTGAAATTTTTTATGTGTGTAGAATAGTGCTTGGTATCAGAGCTGCCGTTTTTTGTTATTTCTAACCAAAATTGGTAATTTTATTTTTCAATGTGAGATGCGAATATTTTTTCATTTTGGTTAGTTTTTTTCGTTTGAATATTTTTTAACTATACATATATATAACTTGTTAAGCTTTGAAAACAATTTTTGAAAATTTTTAATTACCTGTTCATAGTACGATTGGGTCCCAACACTGTCAACACCTCTCCGTACTACTAAATGATCTGCTCTGTGTTATCAAAAAATATTCAATGATTCACATCTAACTAGACCTGACAACTTTCAAAACAAAAATGGGACGAACGAAAAAACTTTTGAACAACTTTTTTATTTCGTACAAAATTTATTATCATTGCCACATAGTTCTGCTGCAGCCGAAAGAATGTTTTCACAGCTTAATTTAAACAAAACCAAATTTCGTAATAGTCTTGATTTTAAAACTATTAACAATATTATCCAATCGAAACAGTTGTGCAAAAATCAAAATGTTGCCCATTATTTACGGTCTGCCAAAGATATGAATTGAAAACTCGTATATAATTTCTAATCTCAATACTGTGAATTGTAAATCTATTAATTTTTTGATTTAAAAGAAAAATTTTGTAAAACAATTACATTTTTTTCCTGAAGTACAAATATTGTTTATTTTAAATAAATAAACACTTTAAAAAGTTTGTTTAAATTTAAGTTTCTTGTTATGTTTTTCACTTATTAATAAGAAATTTATTAATATGTAAAAACAATTTCTTTTTTTCCTTTCTTATTATTTATAAATGTGCAGTACAAATTTTGTTTATTGTAATGATCCTATTCAAAAAAAATTTTAATTTATAAACTTTCAATCAAATGAATTTTGTATAAACATTTGGCAGGTTTAACTCTTATAAAAAAAAACTATTTTTACGAATAAGGGCTCAAATAAACAAAAACTGATTTCAATTTAAGTTTCTCCTTTTCATTTACTATTAGTATGATTTTTTTTTTTTTCGTTTTCTTGTTTTGCAATTATTATTTAACTATGTATAAAATGCAAATAAACTGTATGTAATGCTACTTTAAATAAATTTAAATATTTTTTGTTAATAAAATATGCATTTTAAATTTGGTTATTTTTTCACATTTGGTAACTTTTTCAAAATATTTGGTTGTAATATTTTTTTGGTCGTGGCAGTACTGCTTGGTATGTTAAAAGCAAATAACGATTTGAATGTGTTGATCTTTCAAAAGCAAATGCTTTGTATTTTTATACACACATGCTTAGATGTGTGACAAAAAGGGGTTTGTACGAAAAAATGCGTAAAGCTATAATTAAGTTAATGTACATTCAACACTAATAAGCCTCTGTAGCACAATGGTTAGTGGGTAGAATTATAGTGAGCGACTCCTTAGTTCAATACTGGAGCACAAAGTATTTATTTTAAATTTATTTTTGAAAGGTTTATAAAATTGTATATATGTAATCAAAACTCAGAACCGAAATTTTATTTTTGCTAAAGTAAATTAAAACGCTATGGTATGGTGTAGGTACTACACGGTAAATATATGTGTATAAAGTCGAATTCGGATAAGAACGCACTGTTTATATGTAAAAAACGCTTAATTGAAAATAAAAATTGTTATTTATATTTATTATTTTTGATCAATCTCAAAGCACTTGCTTGCATTTGCTTAAAAGAAAACCTGCTGATTGAAACATATTTTGTTTAGAAATGATCTAATTTATATGAAACAAACATCCCATAAAAGGAAAAATGTTTAATTTCTGGTAACAAAATACTTACTTGTCGAATACGAATAAAAATATATTAAAATAAGCAAATAGTCGAAAAATCGAATACGAGTATTCGTAACATTACTAGTACGTAGGTACATACATACATAAAATAAAGATAATGGAAATTTTTTCAACATCCATCGACAGCTTCTATTATTTATTCATGGATAGCTCAAATATATTTATTAGATCAACATCAAGCTTAGTTAGAACTTTAAAATTCAACAAACATTAACATTTTCAACACAAATACTTACATATATATGTAATGCTGCTTCTGTGTGTATAAATATTATTGTTTGCAAGTATTTTAAATACCCTGCAGTCGGCGTAGCTAGCGAATGTCTAGCTATTTCGCGAGCTACCAGTCATTTCCTCTAACTACCAGCCTAACAACTAGCAATGCACTCGACTGACGATTTGAACATACGGATGACATTGACGGTAATCACTTGACACGATCAGACCGATGAGATCACTGGTGAGCAACTCCCAACTATTTCTCTAGTCAAAATGTACCAGTTAGATCAACAATGATATTTCCTAAATGAAAATACTACAGAAATTTAATTTTTTTTTGATACATATTTGTTTATTTATCAAATTTATTTTTCAATAGTTATAAAATATTCAATTAATTGTTCTTTTTCTTTGTTTATGCAACGTTTTAGTTGACTTCTGCTCATTTTACCTTTAAAAACACTTTTTTTACATGTATATGTGTGAGAGAGTCAAAGGCGAACTCTTGCATTACTTGTGGCCACTGTAGTATTTAGTCGAATTTTCGTTAGGGAAATACTTAACGATTTCGATTAAAATTCTACTTTTAAAAATGCAGGGTATGCCCTTTTTATGAAAACATTCAGGCATACATACATATATATATACATTCATATAATTATATAATATATATTTGTACGTATGGTTGGGCGCATGGGCAATAATACAAAATATTTATTTTGTTTTTCTACCGTAAGACATTTCTGTATTATGTCTGAAGTTATACCTATTTGATGTTTACAAGTTTTAAATTGAGTTTGTGAAGAGAAACATTTTTTTAAAAAATTTAATTATTAAGTAAGTATTGCAAAATCAGGTAAACTTCGTTAATACAGTCTTTTTCGGTTAATTGCACATCAAAATTTGCACAACTTTTTGTTCAATTAACCGGGGAACCAATTAGCCGATACCCGCTTAATTGAACAATTCGTTCAATTACAAGAATCCCGTTTAATTGAACAATTTGTTCAATTACAGAAATCACGCATAATTGGAACTACATACTAATGAATTAAAAGAAATCGCATATGTGCACTTTAAGTTTTTCAAAATAATTTTTTTTTACCTTAAACAAAAAAAAGGCAAGTAACAGAAAAAAATGTACATATATGTGTATCGCAGGTATTTATTATTGTAGGTACATACTATGTACTATTAAATGCACTATTTGTGTGCACATGAGTTTTACAAAAAAATTAAATTTATAAACTAAATAAAAAACAATTCATATATTGGTTTTACAAAAAAAACATAAACTTGAACACAAATTTTTTCACAAATGATGTCAATAATGTATGTGCAAAAATGCCAGATTATTTTTCAATAATAATGCAATTAACCGGGTAAAAGTAAGAGGAAATTTATTTTTGATTACATGAATTTTGAACCAATTAAGCGGGAAAATCAATTAACCGAGTTCAATTATCCGAGGAAATTTACATGTGTTTTCGTATGCAATATTTTTTTGCCCGATCATGTGGTTCAATTAAGCGTGGAAACCAATTAGCCGTAGGGTCAAATAACCGAAAAATACTGTATTATTTTTAGTTCAATAGATAAATATAATTAACATGAAAAATTTAATAAAATTTACAAGATAAATAGTGTTTTATCACGTGCAGATCTTTAGTCAATTAAAAATGATTACGAAAACATTAAGAATAGTCTAAACGACATTGTTAAGACATATTTTTACAAATCGAAACTTTCAAATTCGTTACAAAATCGAAGTTTTTGGTTTGATGGGTAACTTTGTTTTATATTTATACGCACATTTTTACATACATATGTACATACATATGTTTGCCTTATGTTGGCTTGTTACTTTCATTTCAGCACGGATTTAAAGTTGATATTGTTATATGTACATATTGATATAATTGCTATGTAGGTACCTACATATGTATGTATGTATATGTTATTTGTTACACACATAATTACCTATTATTTTAACTGTAGGTAATAATTTGATATTTGAAAAGTCAACACTATTTTGAGTTAGCTTAAAGCTTAGTAGGTACATATGTACATACCTACTTGCTTAGATGAAAATTCAAATTACTAGGGGGTTTTTAAAAACACATACATATGTACATACATATGTATGTAGCTATTATACATATTAGTTACATACATATGTACTTACTTAGATTATCCAATCAGCCTAACAGAACGTATCAGTTTATCGATTTCGAGAAGGCTAAAACAATATTCATTGTTCTAACGTAGGGCTATTTCAAATAGTAATTATGTAAGTTATTTATTCTTCGTTATTGACCTATTACATAGGTACTTATGTATGTATGTACATACATTTCAAAAAACACCTCATAAATGAAAAGTTATTTTACTGGTGACAAAATACTTTTTAGCGACGGCTCATTTCAATTATGTATATGTATATATATATATATATGTATGTATAAAATAACCTGTTTATTATTTTCAAATATAGTTACAAGCCTATGTACATATATTTCAATTTTTAAAATGAAAAACAAATTGACAAATATACAACATTTTAAAAGATAAATACAGAAGCATTTTTAACATACATATAAATACATCAGAGTATATTTGTAATCATCAGTGTGCGACATTTTTTTCCACAGAGTTTACTTGTCTGGTACGTATGTATAGTGTTTGTGTGCATACATACATGTTTATGTTTATAATGTGCTTTGGTGAAAAAAAAATTGAAATTTTTATGTGTGTAGAATATTGCTTGGTATGTAAAAGCAAATAACGATTTGAATGTGTGTGATCTTTCAAAAGCAAATGCCTTGTATTTTTATACACACATGCTTAGATGTGTGACAAAAAGGGGGTTGTACGAAAAAATACGTTGAGTTATTATTAAGGTAATATACACAAAGAACTAACAAGCCTCAGTAGCACGATGGGTCGTGTGTTGAATTATTGTCTCTGACACATATTCAATGCGCGTGACCCCGTATTCAATACTACTGAGGCACCTAGTATATTTATAAATTTATTTCTGCAATGAATATATATATATCTTCATTTATTTGTATATATATCCATTTCATAATCGATAATTTTATTTTTGCTGATTTTCAATACGAAGCATCCTTAGAAAAATCCCTACATTTTACTTTAAGAAACAATTCTCTAGCTCTTCTTGTGTCTTCAGAAAATGGATTTCACGTACAGACAGACGGACAGACGGACAGGGCTCAGTTAAATTTTTTTAATTATAAGGATCCAGTATATATATACTATATGGACCTCATATAAATATTGTGGAAATTACACACGTAATGACAAACCTATAAATACCCTTACCATTTTTGGTGAAGGGTATAAAAAGATGAACGCAAGGAGAAAAGAGAAGAAGGGGCAAAAAAAAATTGGAGCTGTTAGAAATATTAGTGAAACAATAAAATCAAACAAGAAATTTTTATTTAATTTTATTTTAAACTTGTGCCTTATGTTTTTATTTTTAATGAATTGTTATAGTTTTATAAAATGTTATTTATATTTTTAAGTTTCCAAAAGTTTCGTTTACATGTATGATATTTTTTTTTATAATAAATGAATTAAAAAAACAACATTTAACATGTTCTGCTATAAACTTTTCAAGTCACTTGGTTATTGTTGCGATAAGTATATGGCAAAAGTCATAAAATATTACTCAAATAAATTTCTCAATGTGTACTTTATTAGTTTCCTTGAACAAATAATAGTTTTTATTAAATAAAATATATATACACGTGAAATTTTAAAACGGCATATTTCATGCTATTTCATGATTTTCTGAACAGACCCGTAAAACTTAAATTTCAAATGATTTGTTATTTTAAAGTTGAAATTAGACCTGCACAAATGGGATCTCTTACGGCATTTCCTCTTGATACATCCACGGTTAAATCGTTTTCTAAATTTGACTCCTCCTCTTCATTTACCAAATCGTTTTCGTTGGCAAGATTGTGTAAAACACAGCATGCTCTTATAACGTGCCACAACTTATACCTTTCAGCTTACAATAATATAATTGCCTGAATCGTTGCTTTAACATTGCAAAAGAATGTTCTATGCACACACGACCCGAACTTAATTTAATGTTAAACATTTTCTGTGCATTTGTCATGTGACCATTCTTTGTACGGTGTGACCACATATTTGGTGCAAGGATAGGTTGAATCCCCTAATAAATAATAGTCTGTAATTAAAAAATTTTTAGTTATAATTCTTATATTCTTTGTGTATTACCTCCACAAATGATCCTGGAAATCCAACAAAAATATCTATAAATTTTTTTTGTTTTTGTCGCAAACTGCTTGCATTGTAAGCGTTGTGTTTCCTTTGCGGTCTATGTAATCATCCTTGCATTCTTTAGGGGGATCGATAACAATATGAGTCCCATCAATACTTCCTCAATTGTGAGGACAAATATCAACATTTACAAAATGATAAATGAACTATGAAGTCGCTTTTTACTTACCTATAGCTTTAGAGAAAGCACATTTGTTACCAAAAAACATTGCAGACTCTTGTTTGTTATCTTCATTAGGCCATTTTATAACATCTGGGCTTAAACTGCTGATAAAAATTGTAACTTTGTCAATAATTCTGTTCACAGTTGAAAGCGCCAAATTAAAGCGGTCACACAAGTCGCGGAAACTGCCTGCTTCATGAGCCGCAAACCACAAAAAAGCAGCCAAATATGTTGAGGCTGACAAACGCTTGTCGGCACGAAGGCTTGTGTATGAATTACATTGTGAAAATCTCTTTGCCAAATTTTTGTACAATTCACTGGAAATTCGAAAGTGTTGCCGGAACTCTTCGTCAGTATACAGGGGCACAACTTCCTCTAAATAGTTTGGGATGCTATTCCTTTTTTGAAATTCAAAACAATCAGAAATATCAGCCAACAAAGATTCTTCTATGTCAGAATCCTGCTCAATAATCTGCAAAATACTGTCATCATCACTTGATTCACTGGAACTGTCCATAAGTTCTTCAACAGTAATTTTAAATACTTTTTCATCAGACATTCTATAAATGTTATATGGGTGGATTTGTTTTGTTTTAGCGTACCTGAAATGTTTTCTCCCTTAACATTAAACAATTTATGAAACAGAACACAACACAATTAGTTTCTTATTTTTAGTTAGTTTCTTATGTGTTTTTAGAATACAAATTTATTTATTTTAATTTTTATAATATATTTGCCTTTTTTTTATACTTTAATTTTTATAATATTATAAATTTTGAATTTATAATTTGTAATATATTTATATAATTAAAAATAGTATTATTTATAAGATTTAGTTATAATTTTATTATACATATATACTTATACATACAACAATAATATAATTCGTGAATGTTATTTAATTATATTAATTTTCAATCTTTAAAATGTTTCTTTTAATTTTTTTAAAGCAATATTTTTTTCTTTGTTTTGTTTATTTCAGAAACAGCTGATTGATTAACTACTTGCACAAACTAGCCCGAAGAAAAAGTACGGGCAGTTTCATGCATGAAGAAAAAGCACATTGCTTTCTCAAAATCACTCTCATTTGCCCAATTTTAAAGTACGGGAACGCGTTTCGTGCAAATTGGGATCCCGCGGGATCCCAATGTTGAGTAGAGAAACAGACCTAATGTTTTTTTGTTTATTATTTTCGTATATTCAGAGAATTAAGTTAGTTTGGCAGGTTGCTGGGAAGAAAAATTAGACTCTAGCCCACTCGAGTCCTAAGGTGGTCCCATTTTGTTAGAGCGAATTATGATGAATGCAACAAAAAAAAAAGCGAAATTTTGGAGACAAATAATTATTTTTTTATCTCAACATTTATACCACAATATTAGTTATTCAATCGAATTCCTCGGCTGAAGTAAACTTCAGCATCTAAAAATTATCAATTAAATTATCTATAACATCTGAGAAAGTAATGAAAAATGGATGAAAATGTAAAATCAGCAAAACTGTTATTCAAATCATATATTTTTTTGTTATGTTGCTTTTCGAACACGTAGAAAAAAATATAATCACAAATATCAAAATAAGTAAGTAAGTAATTATTAAATATAAGCTTTAGAATCAAACCTATGTAAACTTTATCGAATGCTTCTTAAATAATGAATTTATGTATTCTTGAACAATATTACGAGTATTGCAATTTAATATGAATTCTACCAGGCATTTGCATTTAAAAGGTGAAAAGCTGCACTTTCTTTTAATATTCGGTGCAGGGACTGGTGTCATGCTATCATTCGGTTTCATGTTTTTGTTCACTTTAATTAGATTAGTATAGTTTTCAACATCGATACATACGTTCGATAAATGGAATAGCTGCTGAGAAATAGTCATGATGTCTGTTTGAAACTCCACAATTAAAGGTTGGCTTGTTACATTAATTTTTCGGGATATTTTTTTACACCAATTACTACGTTTTATAGGAGGAATGTCTTTAACTAAAGGGTGGATGTCATGATCTCCTTTTGTTTTGGCTTCCTTTTCCTGCGAACAGCAAACTATTTCATTTTCACAATTACGACATCCACTACTGCCGAATGATGTATGAAAACCAATATACGTCGAACTTCTATCTAATAAACCATCCGAATGATTTCCTGCTAAATGATCGCTTGAATTATTATCTGATCGACCTTCATTATTTCCCGAACCGCTACTTCCATTACGCTTTTGATTTTCTTTTTCGATGCAGTCCATAAAATTATTAACACATGATGGTTGATAGATGACAGCTGACGCATGGCCAGATCTTCCCGAACTTAGTGGCGTACCTTGTTCCCAAGAATTGGATTTTGGATCATAAACTTCGACTATAGAAAGAAAGTTTATGCCATCAAAACCACCAATAGCATACAGTTTTCCGTCTAGAGATGTTAGCGATAGTGCACTGCGTGCTATTTTAATGGATGCCATATTCTCCCACACTTGATATTCCGTATCAAAACGTTCTACAGAAGAAAGCTGTCGTGTTCCATCGAAACCACCAACCACATAGATATACTGATTAATTGCAGCTACACCGGCCCCACTTCGGCCACAACACATGGATGGAACAAAACTCCATGCATTGTCTTCAGGATGGTAGCGCTCAACAGAGGCTAGTCGCTCACTGCCATCAAAGCCTCCGATGGCATAAAGGAGACGATTAACAACAACAACGCCAACTCCAAGCCGCTTAGCATGCATCGGCTGAACTCGAAACCAACGATCAAGTTCTGGGTCATAGCTTAAATAGGAAATTTAATTTAATGCACATAAGTTATATAACAAATAATTGTAAGTTGCACAGTGGATTAAAATTTCTTTTCAGTGAAGAGCCTGAATTTCACCACGCCAACTTTAAAGAGGTTTGGATTTGACATCCAAACGCAAATCTTTGAAACAAAAATAGATTGTGTTTGGACTGCTAAACATTATGATCTCCTACGCCCGAATGTTAAAATTACACTACGTGACAGTTTTTTGACCAAATGTATCTGACACCTATTCTATATGTAAAATTGTCCGCTGAGTCGGAATATGAAGTCAGAATGGTCAAAAGTAGAACAGTTTTCGAGATATTCAAAAATAACCGTTATTTCTGTTTTTGAAAAACATGATGTCACTTAAATGCAAATATCTTCAAAAATATTCGTCGATTTAAGAACTAATTTTTTTAAGGAAAGATAATAAAATTACTAAAACAAGTACGGGTCGTGTGTAAAAATTTGTCAAGAAACTACTGAGACAATTAACATTTTTAATGTATTATTAAATCGGACATTAGTTTATTTCAATACGAACATTTTGCGCCAAACAATACCCAGATTGGTGCAAAAGTGACTAAGATACAGAAGATTTAGTGAAACAACCCACTTTTCGCTTTTTGTCAAATCAAAAAAAAAAAAAAAAACTATGGGTAGCACTCCGGGAGTGCTGACAGAAGTGAAAACGTTTTGTGATTTCAACAATTATGCGTAGATATAAACAATTATATAAATACATTCAACAAATTTAACCACTTATCAAGGCGTATGCAACAGGTGAGCTTACTAGCACAGCTGACTGAGCTCGCTTTATAGCAAATTTTCATACAAACTGATATAGTTTGAAGAGAGTACATAAAAAATGGTTACAGTTTGGTACTCATACGTATTAAAATGCTTTTAATTTGTTTGTGTGTTTTGATATGAAGCGAGTGCTTTATACCAACAAAATACATGTTGTTTTTGGATTGTTGTACTTGTTGTCGAACTGCGCATACCTGCTAGTTTTGCCATGCCACTTATTGTAAACGCAAATGCAACTGCGCCCGAGAAGTTAACAACCTAAATTTTTTTCGCTCAAAATGAAGAGAGCGCCATCTTTTTGTACTCTTCTTAATCAGTTTCGCTCAAATTTAAGAATGCGTCCTCTTTGGTGCACCAAAAAATGAGTGTTTTTCTCATATATGGCAATATCAACCACAAGAGAGGGCGCTCTCTTCATTTTGAGAGAAAAAATTTAGGTGTTGGGCCTTACTACGGTTCTCGAATCGACTGTTGTACTAGATTAAAGAAACACACAACATTTTTCTTTAATCTATTACAGCAGTCGAAGTCGAATCGAGAACCGTAATAAACAACAATATCTGTAGGTTGGTAACTGCACTCCGACTAGGCATTCGCACAAACAGAAATGCTACAAGCGTGACGGTGTTGCGAGTTCGGAGGTTTTGTCTCATCCAAAACCTTCGTACCGCGCCAATGGAAGTTTACACTTCAAAAACACAAGTTACTATACAAATCTAAATGTTAGTAACAAATATTAAAAATGGCTTAAAACTGTTGAACTGCTTTGCCGATTGTAATTATTTTCTGCTTCTCGCACAAGGAACCAACAATAGTCGCCCAACATCGCCTCATCATACGCCCCTTGATACCGACGCATTCTTAAATTTGAGCGAAACTGATTAAGAAGAGTACAAAAAGATGGCGCTCTTCATTTTGAGCGAAAAAAATTTAGGTTGTTAACTTCTCGGTCGCAGTTGCATTTGCGTTTACAATAAGTGGCATGGCAAAACTAGCAGGTATGCGCAGTTCGACAACAAGTACAACAATCCAAAAACAACATGTATTTTGTTGGTATAAAGCACTCGCTTCATATCAAAACACACAAACAAATTAAAAGAATTTTAATACGTATGAGTACCAAACTGTAACCATTTTTTACGTACTCTCTTCAAACTATATCAGTTTGTATGAAAAAGCGAGCTCAGTCAGCTGTGCTAGTAAGCTCACCTGTTGCATACGCCTTGATAAGTGGTTAAATTTGTTGAATGTATTTATATAATTGTTTATATCTACGCATAATTGTTGTAATCACAAAACGTTTTCACTTCTGTCAGCACTCCCGGAGTGCTACCCATAGTTTTTTTTTTTTTTTTGATTTGACAAAAAGCGAAAAGTGGGTTGTTTCACTAAGTCCTCTGTAACTTAGTCACTTTTGCACCAATCTGGGTTTTGTTTGGCGCAAAATGTTCGTATTGAAATAAACTAATGTCCGATTTAATAAAACATTAAATATTTTAATTGTTTGGTTTTATAAAATAAGTTGAAAAGAACAAACTTGCAAAAAAACATTAACATTTTTGTGAAATTTGAAATTTGGTCGACTGTAACTCAGTAGTTTCTTGACAAATTTTTTACACGACCCGTACTTGTTTTAGTAATTTTATTATCTTTCCTTAAAAAAATTAATTCATAAATCGACGAATAGTTTTGAAGATATTTGCATTTAAGTGACATCATGTTTTTCAAAAACAGAAATAACGGTTATTTTGGAATATCTAGAAAACTGTTCTACTTTTGACCATTCTGACTTCATATTCCGACTCAGCGGACAATTTTACATAAAGATTAGGTGTCAGATACATTTTGTCACGACTTTGTTCAAAATTTGTCTCACAGTGTTATTTATTTAAATATTCTTTGAAATTACAAAGCTTCATAATTGCGATTAAAAGACTTCTTTCATTTGTAACGAGCTACCAAAAATCCATTTTTTAGTAACTGTGCTTAATATTAGCAGTTACTTAAACTTACTATTCCACTGTGCTATGATATTCTGATCCTGCCGAACCACCTACTGCATACATGAGCTCATCCATTACAGCTACCCCTACTCGATGTCGTGGTACTGTCATCGGTGCACATGGCTTCCACTGCTCGGTTAATGCGTTGTAGCGATCTACCCAGTCTGAATCATAAGATGAACCAATAGAATTGTTTCTTCCACCGACAGCATAAAATATTCCTTTTAAAAATGCAGCCCCCAAACCCGAACGAGGAATTCTCAAACTTCGTAATGTTGTCCACGTTTTGTCATCAACATTGTAGGCCTCTAATATATCTAATGACTGACGAAAAAAACCACCCGCAACGAATATCATACGAGTTGTATTTGGTTTACGTTCTTTGACAACTGGTCGCTTGTGTAAGGTCAAATCTTTAAATATTTTTGCCAAATACTCCCGGCAAGCAGGTACTTTTCTTAAAACATCGCAGTTTTTCATTTGTTCTCGAAGAAATGTGGGTGTAAGAAACTGGCAACGTACTGAAAAAATAATAGGTTCCATCTTCGGATAACGATTCTCCTCGTCAAATTTCACCCACTTAAGGACTGCATTATATACTTCCCGTTCGCCTTGCACATTAAGTTCATCGCGACGAATCAATGCAATCAGTTGATATGCGGACAGTTGTAAAAATTCTTCCTCTTGGCATACCTTTGGAAATATATTAAAGTTGTGTATTACAATTGTACTTTATTGGTCTTACCTGTGTAAAATGGCGATCTATAAAATGATTTGCCTTCTTCTGTAATTCTGTGCACCCATGTTGCTCCGCGAAGCTAGCAATTCCAATGGCATTTGTAGGATCCAGTTGTCGTTCCAGGAAGGCACAGCAGGCATTAATTACATTTGGCACTTGGAACATAGTTGCGGCTGGTAGTAACTGACAAACCGTCACTTCAGTCACTCGTATATGACCCGTATACATAAAATATATAATTCTACCCATTGCTGTGGGACAAACCTAAATATATGCATATTGTACACGTAAGTATGTATGTATGTATGTAAACTTACGTTTAAAAAATATATTTATTTTCTTCTCTACATGTATACATATGTAAATGTACTTCGATCGATGCTAATGCCAACTCATCAGAAGTTCTTCAACCATATTTGAAATTTTTTCGAACTTATTGCTTACAGACAAGCTCTCAAACACGAAATGCAAATGATAAGAACAAAATAGTACAAGTTTTAAGGAACTTATACAAACAACACAAAAAAATATTATATATTTTTAAATTTAAATTCTTGGGAATAATATTTTTATATTATTATTACGAATAAACGTAATTATTATTTGAACTTATTATAATGTATACATTTTATTTACTTATTGCGGGTTAGCAATTTCTAAATATATATTTCGTGGGTTGCCATACCAACTCATCAGTAGATGTTTACCCTTTATGTTTAAAAAGAGTCAAAGCTCATCTATTTATACATAAACTCACAAACATATTTGTGAATTACAAAGCATAAAAATAGTCTTTTCAAAACTTTTTAAACATACACAACAAATAATTTTTCATTATGAATGTGTTTACTTTTCTACACCTATAAAATTAGACAACCGCTGGTTGCCATTAAAAGTACTTTATAAGGCAAAAATGAAAAGCAAATCTCCCCTCTATATAAAATTTTTACACTTATTTGAGCATGTACTCAAGAATTTATGATTTTAAATTTTATTTATTTGTTGCGGGTTATGATGAGTTAGTATGGCAACCAACGAAATATATATTTAGATATTGCTAACCCGCAACAAATAAATAAAATTTAAAAACATAAATTCTTGAGTACATGCTCAAATAAGTGTAAAAATTTTATATACATACTATGTACATACGAGTATATTAATTAATATTATGAAGCTAAAGTTCAGTTTTTTTCCTGGAAACACAATTGTGACGAACGACGAATATTCGTCGTCAAAAATAAAACACATGTATGCATATGAAATTGAACACAACACCGACGTCAGCGAAATTTTTCGAGCGTGACGAATTCTCTGATAGATTTATTTCTATTTGATACGCCGACGAACGACAAACAAAACAGTACAGAGTTACCTTGTTTTTTTAAGTTTTCAAATATATTACTAAATAATGTTCATTTTTACTTTAATAAGATATAGAATATTAGATATAGATATTATATAAAAATGAAAGTAGAGAATAGATGGGGAACTGCCATTTTTACGTGCTACTTGATAAATTCTTCACTTGTTATGTAGACTTCAGTTAAAAAGTTCAATCATAAGTAGGTATGTTGCGACACAAATAGGAATTAAAATGACGCAAAACGGGTTCAACCAAATTTTAAAAAGCGATGCAAATCGAAACGACGCAAAAAGGATCGACGCAAATCTGGGCTCCAGTGTATATAAAAACAAATTTGTAATAAGAAATACACACAATTTTTTTGATTATTATGACAGCAGTTATTTGCTCATCGGAATTGTGAGCCACACGACGAATTCGTCGTGCTAGACGAAATTCGGCGTTCGTCCCAATTGTGTTCCCAGCATTATTTAATTAATGAAAATTCAAATTACTAAGAGTTTTTATTTTGAAAAACATTAGTAGTAATTGTTAAGTTTTGGTCTCCGTATGGTAAAAACTATTTTTTGGAAACTTTTGCCAGCTTTCGGAAAGCTAACCCGAGGTTTTTTTTCTCATTGAGGAATATTGGTGAAAATTCTGACAGCAAATTTTATGTCAATGAAAACCGTCCGCAAATTTTAATATTCTGCGTGCCGCTATTCGCCTTAAGAAAGAAAATCGTATGCATAGCGCTTTTACCTTACGAGGATAAGTCTATGTAAAAATGTCTGCTGATGAACACTGTTCTGACTGTACTGACTGTTCATTGAACAGTCAGTACAGATTGATGATTTTGGGCACCTCAATAAATTATTTCGCGTTCCCGATGGATCCAGTTAATAAAAAATAATTTATTTTGATGCTTTATTACTTTTTGCTTCATCTATTTTATTTAGGATCTTTTATAATTTTTTTTATAATTTTAGTGCTAATATTTTTAAATTGCCAACTTTTATTGTTATACATAATGTCGAGAAAAGATGTGTGTAGTGTTTGTGAAAATGGCAGGATCGCCATGTGGAGGATTTATGATGTGAAGAGTTTAAGAAAATAAATAATAGTGCCGGCGCTTAAGAACGACACTGGCTAGTGTATATTTAAGGCAGATTAAATGCCTGTGTATTAAATAAGAATAAGAAGCCGATTTGAGGCTGAGTGAAGAGTGAAGAGTGGTGCCGATTCAAGGCAAAGTATAGATTGATCTATTTTATAAAAATTTGTTCTTTATATACTAAAATAACAGTACCTTAAAACTACAAAAATTCCTTATTCAATAACATAATTTGTGGTATACATTAACAATGTAATGTATAATAAAAGTAGCAAAAGTTGTTGTGTAAAATAACAATTAAAATAAGGTATACTAGTTGTTGTATTTTTACATTACAGGAATTTGCTTAATTTTAGCATAGCATTGTTGTTGTGTATTGTTATTAAAGGAATTTACTTAAAACTAAGGTTACGAGGGCAGATCTAAAATTACAAATGTAATAATCAAAGTAAGATTCACTACAATAATAACATTTTACTTATTTTTTTTTTTTTAACAATAGTTTCACAATATTTTCTAAAAATTACGTCATAATATAATCCTCGTACGTTAATTTTTCTTTTAATAAGGGTTAATGAACCTTTTAAATAATAACAGGGTTCTTTCTAGAGACGGAGTTGGTAGGATGATTAAAATCTTGGCCACTCAGAGGAGAGGTATTAAAATATGCCATGTCAATGCTCAAAGTTTGAGACCTAAGATGCCAACATCTTAAATGAACAATCTTTAAATAATCCGAACGTGCAACCCAGCTCTGGTTATTACCATTTTTCTAATAATATCTTAAACAATAATTTCTATTTTGAAACTATAAGTCAATACGACGTTATGCAGCCTAATGCCAATAAAATCAAATGCAGTTGGCGTTGATGGAATAGATCCTAGGTTTTTCAAAATTCTCACTCCAAAACTTTTTCCTTTTATAACGTTTATCTTCAACAAGATTTTTACCACTAACCCCTACCCAAAAGTTTGAAAACTTGCCAAAGTAATCCCCGTTTCGAAATCAAATTCTGAATATAGACCGTACGCAATTTTAGCATTTTTGAAAGGTTAATACACAGCCAAATTACACGGTATCTTGAAACCAACATTACGATCACCGATCGCCAATCTGGTTTTCGTAAAAATCACAGTTGTATAACGGCGCTAACAGATGTAGCTGAAGATATTAGGCAACAGACAAACAGAGGAAACGTTACATTTTTAGTTTTATTGAATCATTCTAGAGCGTTTGATACCATAACATTTTGTGTCTCAAACTTAGGCATTTGTTTGGATTTGTATCAACTGCCACAAATCTTATACATATATTCATATCTAGCCAATAGATACCAATATGTTGAAGCAGGTACCTACCGTTCGAGCTATTTGCCACTAAGTCGTGATGTTCCGTAAGGGTCAATTTTAGGCCCACTACTTTTTTCGTTATATATGAATGACCCTCAAAGTAAACTTGTAAACTGTAGAGTTAGATTATATGCAGATGACGTTCAGCTTTATATTACTTACTGTAACAGTGCAGTTGATGATTGTGGAAGTATCTTAAACCAGGAGTTAGTGGGCAAAATCTAAGTGTATAGTTATTAGGAAACGGTTATCAAGACTTGAATGCACTCCTATTTTGACTTTAAACAACCAGTCCATACGCATTGTAAACTCTGTAAAAAATCTTGGTATACTCTTCAATACGATAAAACTCTCACTTGGTCTAACCATGTCAATTTTGCGTGTGGTCGAACATCTTCAATGTTAAGGAATCTGTGGCGAACTCAATATTGTACCCCAATCAAAATTAGAATACTCCTAGCCAAATCCTACTTAATACCGGTCTTATTGTATGGCTGTGAACTATTTGCAAGCTGCGATAGTGAAAGTAAAAGAAAACTCAACGTGGTGTTTAATAACATTGTTCGGTACGTATATAGTCTAAGAAGATTTGATCATATCTCCCAATACGCATCTTTGCTTTATGGCATGAGTTTTGATTACTATTTAAAAGTGCGCACTTTACTGTTTATACATAAAATTATATATACCCATCAACCTAAACATCTCTATTAGCGTTTAAATTTTTCAACTCTTGATAAAGCTAAAAGACTTCTTGCATTTAGACATCGAACACTAATCTCTAAATAACATTTCTTTATTCATGCTATCAGTCTCTGGAATGGAATCCCCTTTAGATTTCAAATGATTTCTAACGCACGTCAATTCAGGAAATGTATTATTCGTAATTTTTCTAGTTGAATATCTACATAAATATACATACATATGAATAAATTAATCATTATTTTTTTCTTGTAAAATTTCTGAATGTATAACAATTAACAGTTTTTTAGTAATTCAGGTTATATACATATGCAAATAAATACAAACTTCTGTTTTGCACTAATTTAGATTGTTCAATCAAATTTTTGTCAATTTTCATTTTTAAAATTTATTTATCTTGTATTTACATATGATCAGTTCCATGCTGCTATATAAGACTTAAGTCTTGTGCATGGGACATCGAAAAGCAATAAATAAATAAATTAGTATATACAATCAGATTAGCAAAACGTATCAGTATACCGATTTCAAGTCCGCTACCCCTCTCATAAGCGTTCGTTCGTCCATTTTTACAATTTATGTAAAGTGGATACTAATTGAGAAAAAATATCAAGTTTTCAACAGAAATAGAATACGAGAATTTTTATAATATCTTTATTATTAAATTTTTAAATGTTGAAACCATTTTTGGTTCGAACGAAATTCCCAATTTCTGATTAGACATTGATTACTAATATTCAACAAACACTCATAGTCCGTTACATTAAAATGTTCATATATATGTACATTCTTGGGAATATCTCAAAAAAGCTTTTACATTTTACATACGTACATAAAATAAAGAGCATGATGAACTGTCGAAAAAGAATAAGCATTAATATCAAACTTATCAATAAAAATAAATTTAAGACTTTGTAGCCAGCAACACCTTACGATTTTGTTAACTATCGTATGTTAACTACACGTACACATTTTTCGTAAGATGTGGAAGTCCTAACTCAAGTGTAAAATTTAGTCTAGAATATTCGACTGAATATATATTACTCCTCCATTTTTTTTTTTGCAAAACACACACGTATATATTTCACACACGTGTATATTTTCTCCTATAAAATTAATTTGTAATTCAACTTTTTATTAAATAAACATATTCTTAATTAACCAGAGTGGTTTAATTAATTGGAAAGCTGCACCGAATTCAACATTCAGAAGTGGGATATAATTATTTACGGGACGGAGAAGTGAATTGATGTTTGATGAGCTGATTTCTTGCTTGGGCAAGCGGCTTGGGTTGTTGAATACAGCAGGAGGAGGGAAATTACATTTCGGTTAAAACAGTACAGGTAAGGGTTATGAGTTTTGCAGAAAATCAACATGTATCCAATGAGATATTGAAGCGGCTTTTGGAGCAGAATGCCGAACTTATTCGGGCGCTTTCCGTAAATGCTTCGGGTACAATAAATAATCAGAGCACAAATTTCAATGTTGTACCAGATTTGCATAAGACAATTAAGAAATTCAACGGCAAGGAAAATGAAGGTTATGCAGCCGACTGGATTGAGTCTAGCCAAGGCATGGGCGACTTGCATGCTGGTCTGACTCCTTTCGCCTTGAATTAGTCCGCTCAAATCTGACTAATGGCGCATCCGATTGGTTTTATTCATTAAACAGTAAAACTCTAGTTTAAAAGAGAATTTGAGAAAACGTTTACGGGTCGACACAGTGTCGCCGAGCAATAATCAGCACTTTTAAGTTACAAACAAGGGAAGCAGGAAGATGTTTTCGACTATTATTTTGGAAAGAAGAGGCTATGTGACAATTTAAGGCTATCATTTGAAGAAAAAAAATCTCAAATAATGCAAGGTATTAATGACAGAGAGTTCAAAACATTTTTAATTTGTAAGATTCCTACATATTCAAATCAATTGTTGGCCGACATTCGTGAGATCAATCGTACCGTTTGCATTCAAGCAAAAGATCGTGTTACAGCTCCCATGAAAATGATGAAGCTTGAGATAGACGTAAAGGAACCTATCGCAAACGTTAAAGATCCGGTAGATATTATTTGTTTTCGGTGTAATAAAAAAGGTCGTTTTAAGAAAAATTGTACTTCACCAATTATTTGTCAGATATGCAATAAACACGGACACACAAAGAAAAATTGTTATACTGTTGACGAGGGTGCCAAAAAAAGGAGCAAAACAGTATTCAACGTACAAACTGTGCTGTAGTAAAAAGCCAAAGGGACAATTGTGATGAACCGAAAATATTTTTTTTACGTCGAAATAAATGGAAAACAAGTAAAATCTTACGTTGATTTTGGTATTAAGTGCATTATGATCAGAAAGTCTACTGCAAGTGAGTTTAATTATAAATCAAGTGCAGCCCCTCCCGATAGCAAAATGGTAAGAGGAGTTGGCGGTGGTATGGCCTCTAAGCTGGGCGTTTTTAACGCAACTTTAAATGTTGATCAAGCAGTTGCAAATGTTTTGGTCCATGTATTGGTCGATGATATCCTCGACATATCGTTTATTATAAGAAAGGTGATCAATTGCGAATTTTCGAACAGGTGGATTTACCCGAGAATAATTTGGTCTGTTGAATTGTTTAACTACAGACCTGGGTTTCAACGAAGGTGAGCGAGTTGTGTATTTTAGATGAAAGCGAAACTGATTGCAAAGAATGTGACGTGGTAGAAGATGAATTTCTGGATTCAATCGAAATAAATCCTGAAATACTCAATGAATACAAGGTTAAATTTAGAGATGTGCGCGTGAGTAAAACTAAGCTCACGATCACGAAGCATAAATATTTTTCACGCACGCTCACGCACGGCATGATTTAAAACTTTCACGATCACGCACGCTCACGAGCGCAATATTTTTAATCACGTACATGCTCACGGTGAAATACAAATTTTGCAATAAAAGATTTAGCATAGCTAAAAAATATGAAAAGTAATATTATCAGGCTCAAGTTCAGTTTTATGGAATTAATCAAAATTCAAAATTACTAAGAGTTTTTTTATGTTGAAAAATATTATTATTTATATCCAATTAGTTTCTAGCAGAACGTATCAGTACTGATTTCAAGGCCGCTACACCTCTCATCAGCGTTCAATTGTCCATCTTTACAATTTTCGCAAAGTGGATACCAATTGAGAAGAACATCAACTATTTAACCAGTTTTCAACAGAAATAGAATACGAGAAGAAATTCAACTCGCATACCAAAAATTATAAATTTTGGAAAGAGTTTGAAAAAACGGTACGTTGAATGCTCTTATAACAAGAAAAGGATGTACGAACGTCACCATGAATGGTTTTTCAAAGGAACTTGTTTTCGAAATTTTATCTACAAATGCCAATGAATGTTGAAAACAGGGTCGACCAGCAAATCCAATCGAAAAATGTAGAGAAAGAAATCAAAGACGCAAACTTCAGAATATCAATGAAGAAATTTCTCCAATAATTATCAAAGACTAATTTTTGCACCAAATTCAACCAACACAAAATAAAAAAAAACAAAAATTGAGATACCCTACAAAAATTATTGGAGTACATGGTCCATTTTAGATAAAATGAGTAGTTTTTGGACTACTCATATGTAATGCAGCCGTGGACTATTTCATTTGTACACACATTTATAGTTAAATACCATTTGGCAACACTAAAAATGTTTGGAGTTAAATTGAAACTGTGGCAGCTCCCCTATTAAAATTAAAACAAATTCATGGAAGCTTAAAGAAACACAAGTTAGCTCGCGTTTTTTAAATTTCTGAATTTTATTTTTTATTTTTATATAATGTAATGGAAGGGCTGAATTCACACATTTGTATGTTCTTAAAATATCATTCAATTATATTAGTGACAGAGATACATATGAACATAGATATGTATGTATGTATACATTTTTACCGGAGTTCCCCTGTGGGTACTCCATGGAATAGCAAAATAGAGTAGTTTCGAAACTAGTCCCTGTGGGTACTCCTTGGATTAGTAACATGGAGTAGTTTGGGTTACGTGGTCTAGCCCTAGGACATCGCAATGTAAATTGGACTATGTTTTTTTCATACACTTTGGCTACATCCATTCAGTTTTAACTCTCGCAGTGTACAGACGCGTTTTTATAATCGTCGCAACTGAATATTAAAAATTATTTAAAGTTAAAATCACAAAAAAAAAATACTGGTTTTATTTTATTTTGCTTGTGTGTAATATACATATATATTTGCAAATACAAACTCATATAGTGAACAAAAAAAAGAGAACTCTAAATGAGTTCATATTCTACCAACAACAACGATAATAAGCCTACAAGCAGTAAGAATGTTTATTTAACTTTGGTGAATGACGACGAAAATGAAAACCTGAATTCTACACAACACACAACTACTCGTGCGCGATCTTGCTCTCCAAACCTAAATATTGATCGAGAAGCAACAACAATTGCACATATTAGCAAACTTGTCAGCTTAGCTGTACAATCAAACAATAAATACCCAGGTGACCAACGTGCACAAAATAAATAAAATTATAGATGCAGTAAGTGAAAATAGTGATAATAAAATTCAAACAGGTGTGGATAGATACATTACCGTGCTGAAAAGGGGAAGAAGTCCCATATCTGCTCAAATAGCGCCAACGGCAAAAGTTCCTAGAGATGGAAAAACTATTAAAAAATCTGAAAATCGTTTCGCGATTTTAACTGAACAATGAAGACACAACAGCAACAAGATCGTGTAAACCACCATATATTTAAGAGAACAGAATTCCAATTTGTTGGTAAAAAGCCTTATCTCATTAATTGGAGAAAATGAGTTCTACGTAACTCCAATTAAGCGCGGCAAAATCAACGAAACAAAAATTCAGGTAACCAAAGAAAATCATTATCGAAAAATAGTTTCCGATTTCAAGTAAAAAAATAAACAATTTTACACATACCAACTAAAGAGTGCTAAAGGCCTAACAGTCGTTATAAAAGGTATAGACTTTAGTGTTGATCCTGAAGATGTTAAGTCTGGCCTTGAAAATAGTGGCTTTAAAATAAAATATGTTTCAAACATTAAAAATATGCAAAAAATCCCCCAACCTATTTTTAGAGTCGAGCTACAGCCAGGTGACTTGAAAATAAAAATAAATGAATCGCACCCTATCCACAATTTAAAGTACTTGTTGCATCGAAGAGTTACCGTTGAGCTTCCACATAAAAGAGCTGGACCTGTTCAATGCCTGAACTGCCAAGAATTTGGCCACACTAAAGCATAGCGTAAGTTGCCTACCGTTTGCGTTGTATGTGGTGAGTTACACAGTACCGCTAACTGCAACAAATTGAAAGCTGATCCCAAGGCAAAAAAATGTGGCAATTGCGGCGGAAACCATACTGCTAACTACAGGGGCTGCCCTCTATATTCGATTTTTAAGAGCTCGTCAAACAAAAAAACTAATGTTACTCCCGCTCAGCCTAAAACTATTTTTAACTACCCACAGCTACCTCAACCGTCTACTAGCTAGAACCAATATTCAAATGTTTTGAAGTCTAACACAACTATTGCCCAACAACAACCTTAGGGACAATTTTCATACGCTCAGTACTTTTTACCGCAGAAACTTTTTGGATACGAACTTGGCCTTATTCTCACATTTATGTTTTTGTGTGGATAGTATTTTACGGCTGCAATACTATCCTGCATAATGGAAGTTTTCGATGATTATTATGATACCAAAGCCCGGCAAGGATCATACGAACGTTGAATCCTATCGGCCTTTTAGTTTATTGCCCAACATTTCAAAACTATTTGAAAAGCTGTATATGAGCAAGCTGATGCCTATAGTGACTAGTAATGGATGCATTCCAGATCATCAATTCGGTTTTCGCAGACAACATAGCACTATTGAACAAACACACAGACTTGTGAATGTTGTTAGAGACACTTTTGAAAAAAATAAATATTGCTCCGCACTCTTCATTGATGTTGCACAAGCCTTCGACAAAGTATGCCACGAAGGTCTAATACACAAATTAACACAAAATCTACCCGTTAACATTGTCAAGCTTTTAAAAAGCTATCTAGAGGAACGAAAATTTGTAGTTAGGGAAGGCAATTTTTTAAGCCCTCCGCAGTCGATTGAAGCCGGAGTCCCTCAAGGCAGCATCTTCGGTCCTTTACTTTTTTTAATATATGCCTCTGACTTACCGTTAAGCAGTAACATTCACACGTCAACATTTGCTGATGATACGGCTTTTCTAAGCGTTCATGAAAATCCTGTAGAAGCTTCCCGGAATCTACAAGGGTACATCTCAAAATTGGAAACATGTCTAAAACAATGGCGGATAAAAGTGAATGAGCAGAAATGTGTACACGTTACTTTAACTTTACGCAG
Organism: Lypha dubia; assembly: GCA_947311025.1. NCBI lineage: Eukaryota > Metazoa > Arthropoda > Insecta > Diptera > Tachinidae > Lypha > Lypha dubia. The sequence continues at coordinate 76,702,559 of OX371260.1, forward strand.
GGAAACATGCCCGCCTACACAAATCAACACCGAGACCATATCGCAACACACTGTAGTCAAATATCTAGGCGTTCATCTTGATCGTCGTTTAACATGGAAATCGCACATAGACGCAAAGTTGATCCAAATGAAACTAAAAGAACCCCAAATGAATTGGCTTATTGGAAGAAACTCTATACTAAGCCTTGACTGTAAACTTCTCTTATACAACGCGATCCTGAAACCAATACGGTCCTATGGAATCCAGTTATGGGGCACTGCCTCAGCATCAGATGTAGAAAAAATTCAAAGGCGACAAAAAAAAATTCTACGTACAATTACTGCAGCCTCCTGGTATATCCGAAATCATCGAATTCACAAAGATCTCGATGTTCCGTTGGTTAAGACAGTATTTTCTAAACACGCGAAAAAATACATTAAAAAACTTGAGTTGCACCCAAATCCACTTGCGTGCAATATTCTATAGTATAGAGGCCACACCCGGCTTAGGAGGAGGGATACTCTTTCTATCAGCCGTACACAAGAGATGTAAAATCAACAAAAATCAACCGTTGAAACTAAAAATTTTATTTAGTATTGGCTGAACATATATATTTTTTTTTAATTAGGACCAGCACTCAGGGGATTACCCCTACGTATGCAGTGCATTGTGCCGGAACTCAGTGAGAGGGATGGGGAAGAGAAGATAGATGTGGAAAATTTAGAAGGCTTAACTCTTTTAGAACGCTGCTTTGCGCGTAATGTCAATTTTTATAGCAGTTTTTAGGCGCCTCTGGTGTTACGTAGACGCATTAACTTTGTTAAGCTGTATTGGCAGGCATTTTATTAATTGTTTTACTTAGCCGATGTATCTGCTAACCGATTTAAGATTTGAACAACTTATTGATGTTTCAATTTTCAATTGAAGATTCAATAAATAATAAAATTGAAAAAAAAAAAAAAACTTTGGCTACATTTGGAGTACTCATACTCCATTGTGGTGTAGTCCATACACGCATGTATAGAGTACACTCAGTTTTTGTAGTGTGTATGTATATAGAGTAAAGAATTGTAAATAAAAGCAAACATAGGGTTTACAGTGAATTAAAGAAATAAATTTCAAAATCAAATTTAAAGATAAACCTGTTAATAAGCAATAGTGCTTAAATAAAAAATATTTAACATTAGTTAAATAACTTTTAATCCTGTTTACAAGCAATAGTGCTTAAATAAAAAATATTTAACATAGTAAATGAAACCGTTTCAATTAGTTTGAAAATTTTGAGAACAAAATCAAATAAACCAATTGTAAAATAAAATATATGATAATTTTGAAGTCATATAAAAGTTATTAAAAAAAAATTTTACAAAAGTTTTCATGGAAATATTTGAAAGATTAATGAGATAATTGGAAGTTTTGGGAAAATGTTTTAGATATTTTTAAGAAAGGCTATAAAAGTTTTGATGAAATTATTTGAAAGAGTGATGAAATAGTTTAGAAGTTGTGACGAAAGTTTTGATGAAGGTATAGAAGTTTTATGAAAATATTTTATAATTAATAAAACATTCTTAGAAGTTGTAGACGAGTTGAGTACAAAATTCATCAAAAATTTCCAAATTACTCACTAGAAGTTGTATTTATTGCAATTTATTTTGTACATACGCTTTATTTCTTTAACTTAAGAATACATTTTCTTTCTTTACTTCCAGCTTAACATAAGCTCTAAAAAAAATCTATAAATTACAAAATCATTAAACTTTGTATTCAACCCTATATTACTTAATATCGTGTAAATTAAATAATAATTTACCACAAAACATAAACATTTACCATAAAGTAAACATTTTAAAATAAAATTTGTAAAACACCGATTATCACGTTGAAACTTCAAGAAATTTTAGGTATGACCAATGAAGAGCTTAAGACAAAGTTAGGGGAACTCGACCTAGCTAAAAACGGCAACAAAGTAGAGTTACAGAATAGGCTGATAGCGTACTTAGGGATAAGACAGGAGACAGGGGAAACAGATTCCGATAATTGAGATGCAGCTTCAGCGGCCGACCGCGTAGTAGCAACAGGCGGGGCTATAGTTACATTACCAGATATACAGGATTCAGTTCCAACTTTCACTGGTGAGGGTTTATCCGAGGTATCGCAATGGATACAGGAGTTTGAGAATATCGCGTATACAGTCGGATGGGATGATTTGCGGAAGTTTATTTACGCAAAACAATTGCTCAAGGGCGCTGCAAGGATTTTTTTTTTTTTGATAATTTTATTATATATTGAATCTTTAATTATAAATTAAATTATCAATAAGTTTTTCAAATCTTAAATCTAAAAAATATTAAATGTAAGTTTTAGAAATTTTTAATTTCACCGGTTAATTTTTGTTGTTTTATATCTCTCGTGAACGGCTGAGAAAAAGAGTATCCCTTCTTTTCAGCCGGGTGTGGCCTCTATAATGAAGAATATTGCGCGCAAGTGGATTTGGGTGCAACTCAAGTTTTTTTTATATATTTTTTCGCGTGTTTTGAAAATACTGTCTTCACCAACGGAACGTCTATATCTTTATGAATTCGATGGATTCTGACATACCAGGGGCTGCTGTTATTGTACGTAGGATTTTATTTTGTCGCCTTTGAATTCTTTCCACATTCGATGCTGAGGCAGTGCCCCATAACTGGATTCCATAGGACCGTATTGGTTTCAGGATCGCGTTGTATAAGAGAAGTTTACAGTCAAGGCTTAGTATAGAGTTTCTTCCAATAAGCCAATTCATTTGGGCTGCTTTTAGTTTCATTTGTGTTAACTTTGCGTCTATATGCGATTTCCATGTTAAACGACGATCAAGATGAACGCCTAGATATTTGACTACAGTGTGTTGTGGTATAGTCTCGGTGTTAATTTTTATAGGCATGTTTGAGCCATTTTTCCAGTTTGAATATATATTCTTGTAAGTTGCGGGAAGCTTCTACAGGATTTTCGTGAATGCTTAGAAAGGCTCTATCATCCGCAAATGTTGATGTATGAATGTTACTGCTTAACGGTAATAGTGCATTTACATTGTCTCGAAATCTAGTGGATTAGATTTTAAATCTCTCTCAAAATCTAGCTCGTTTACATTGCATGTTTTTGACATTAGTTAGATTTTATATTCTTAACAAAAACAGCTGACTAAAATGTAAAAGAAATATTGCTATACATATGTATATTCAAATTGTATTTGATAATAAACAACAATGAAAAATATAGAACATTTATTAGTATTTTGTTCATCCAGAGCGAAAAAAATCCAAACAGAAATTATGTTGTTGCGTAAAAAGAAGCGCCAGCATCTGTTTAATATATAATTCTAGAAAACAATTCAAATGTATTGCTACACACAATTGTTAAACAGCAGAATGAAATGGGTACATGTAAGTACATATAGACAATAACATCCAGTTTTTTCTTTTTTTTTTTGTACAGCGTAGTATTTTTTGGTACAATTTGGAAAGAAACCATAGTTGCATCACTAAGTAGTACTAGATTTAGGTAGATTTCGTCCAAATCAAATGACATAGTAGATTTCATTTTGTATGGGAAATCTAGTTAAAAAAACTAGATTTAGCTCGAAATCTCGTAAGTACTAGATTTCGAGACAATGTAAATGCACTATAAGTCAGAGGCATAGATTAAATAAAGTAAGGGACCGAAGATACTGCCTTGAGGGACTCCGGCTTCAATCGACTGCGGAGGGCTTAAAAAATTGCCTTCCCTAACTACAATTTTACGTTCCATTAAATAGCTTTTTAAAAGCTTTACGATGTTTGCTGGTAGATTTTGTGTTAATTTGTTGAAAAGACCTTCGTGCCATACTTTATCGAAAGCTTGTGAGACATCAATAAAGAGCGCAGAGCAGTATTTCTTTTTTTCAAAAGTGTCTCTAACCACATTCACAAGTCTGAGTTTGTTCAATTGTGCTATGTTGTCTGCGAAAACCGAATTGATGATCTGGAATACATCCATTACTAGTCACTATAGGCATCAGCTTGCTCATATATAGCTTTTCAAATAGTTTTGAAATGTTAGACAGTAAACTAATAGGCCGATAGGATTCAACCTTTGTATGATCCTTGCCGGGCTTTGGTATCATAGTAATTAGCGAAACCTTCCATTCTTTAGGATAGTGTTCTAGGCGTAGAATACTGTTAAAAATGAATAGTATTATTCTTTTTGCAGTGTAAGGCAATTCTTGAAGCATTTTGTTGCTTATTTTGTCGACACCTGGAGCTTTTCTGGTGTTAAGACTAGTAATAGCCTTTTCAATCTCCACAATGTTGAATTTTAGCGATATTTCTGGTAAAGAGACGACTGGTGGCAGTTCAACAATATCAGCAGAAATATTCGGAGTGAATAATTTTTCTAAGTGTTTAACAAAAGTGCACCTTTTATAGCATTAGTTTTTGCCCAGTCACCATTAGGGGCGCTGCAAGGATGTTTGTCAGAATTGTCAGCATTACTTATTGGAATACCCTTAAGATATCGCTGGTGAAATAATTCGGTACGAAACTGTCTTTGTTAGAAGTCCACAAGGCACTAACAATACGTCTGGAAAAATACAACGTAACTTTTAGGGAATATTTGTATAGCCTACAAGAAATCGCGAAACCCATCAACATAGACGACGAGAGTCTAATAGACTATTTTCTTCAAGGCATTAGAGACGCAAACGCAAATAAATCTATTCTGTACCAAGCACGGAATATAGACGACTTAAAAGACAAAATTAAAACTTATGAAAAAATTACAATGGCTAGAGAGTCAACTGCACTAACAGTGGAAGACGATATGACGGAAACGAAAACAGGATAGCAAAGAACAATAGATTATCAAATATCAACAGAACGGAAAATATCAACATAACCGGAAATAACAACAGATCCAGCAGAAATAACGTTCACACGATCACCGATGACTTCGTTTCGTCATCTAGGAGAATTTTCTACGACATCGACCTGCAGGGGTAGGAAATTTCAGATATGTATTATCGACACCGGAAGAGACAAGCATCCTTCGCTACAACACACTGTTCAACATAAGCGACATATAATTAGGCGATGAAATTAAAACTTTATCAGGTATCGATTGAAAAACAATCAACACGTTAGGAAATTTCAAAGCTTTAATGAAACTGGATGCAGTCGAGCTGGAAATAAATTTTCAGGTTTGTAGAGAAAACGACATATTGTACTCAGCAGTGATTGGAAACGACGTTTTATCTAAAGCTGACTTTATTATATATGCTAAGGGAGCTAGATCCCTTAAAAAAACTTTTATATGGTCGTTAGGTGAGTGCCAAGAAAATAGAGTCGATATTAGTTCGGAAACTATGGACATTAATCCAATGGCTGAATTAAAAACATAATTCGAGGATATAATTCATTCTGCATCGATAGGCGATTTCACAGAAGACGAAATCAAACTGGAACATCTCGACAGGAAGACAAAAGAAAAGCTCAGCCGCCGAATAAAATCATATAGGCCAATAAAACCAAACGCTTACGCCGTAAAGATGAGAATCATTCTTACGGATGATATCCCTGTAGTACATAGACCACGGTGAGTACCATATCCGGATCAAAGTGTAATCGACAACCAGGTTCAAGAATGGTTGGAGGGCGGTGTTATTAAACACAGCAACTCAGAATATTCAGCACCGGTAGTTTTAGTACAGAAGAAAGATGGAACCAAACGTCTATGCTGTGACTACCGAAAACTTAATGTGAAGATAATACGCAATAACTTTCCAATGGTAGTGATGGATGATATAACAAACCGACTAAAAGGTGTAAAGGTTTTTACAACGTTAGATCTACGAAACGAATTTTTTCACGTGCCTATCGAGGCAGAATCTCACAAATATACCGCATTCGTGACTAATAACGGACAATATGAGTTTATATTTGTGCCTTTTGGTATATCAATTCACCTGCAGTTTTTTGCAGATATATAGTCTCTATTTTTCGCGAGCTAATTAATGATGGAACGTTGGTACTTTATATGGACGACATTGTAATTCCATCCAAGGACGAAGCTGAGGGTGAACAAGAATTAGAAAAATTTTAAAAACCGCAAAAAACGGGCTTAAAATAAAATGGGCGAAGTGTCAATTCCTACAGAGGAAAATTAACTTTTTAAAATATATATTCGAAAGCTCAACGATCTCTCCACCTCCGGACAAAACAAAAGCAGTTGTTAATTTCCCACCGCCCAAAACCGCAAAAGCATTGCAAATATTTTTAGGACTTACCTCATACTTACGCCGATTTATCCCAGGATACGCAACATTAGCTAGGCCATTGTTAGATCTCTTGAAGAAAGAACGTGAAATTTAAAATAGGAGATGAAGAAATATTGGCGTTCCAACAGTTAACCAATTCGTTGGCAAATGCGCCAGTACTAAAAATTTTTTACCCAAAGGCAACCACTGAAATCCATACAGACGCAAGCTTATACGGGTACGGAGCAGTGTTGCTGCAAAAGGATGACAACATGCAATTCCATGCTGTGGAATACATGAGCAGGAAAACTACAACAAGAACAGGTCAAAGACGATTGGATCAGAGCAGTAAGGAAAATAGTAGAAAGATAAGAATACGAAGACTTTTTCATGAAATTCGGCATTCTACACAAAGATCCGAACAGCGAACTGATAGTTAATCCGAGCTCAATGGAACGGGAAATAATTCAAATGGCACATAGACAAGGACATTTTGCCACTCGCAAAACGCAGGAATTGATTCAAAAGTCATATTTTATTCCAAATCTGACTAGAAAAGTTGAACGAGTTGTAAAGGGCTGTATACAATGTTTAGTGTCCGAGGCAAAAAGAGGTCGAAAAGAAGGTTTCCTTAGTCCTATCAATAAACCACTACAAACATATCACCTAGATCACGTGGGTCCAATGGAAACTACACATAAACTATACAACTATATATTAGTGGTTGTGGACGCGTTTTTTAAATTCGTTTGGCTGTACCTAGAGGTGTGTAGCTCCTGAACGAATTAGTTCAACTGAACAATTCACACAAGTGAGCGCTCTTTGCAATCAATCAATTCAATTTCATGTATTATGATTATTGGATTTTACGTACCCTAAAGAGTTTATATTTCGCATGGAATATGACATTTGACAAATTACAATACTGTCAATATAGTATTTACAGTATTGTATTAAATAAGGGTTGATTTTGATAGCCAGCGTTGCCAAATGAGCTAATTTATCTTTACTTTTTCTAAGCATTGTTCAATTTAAAATATTTTATTTGAAATATTAAATATATAAATTCAGCAGACTACAGGCTTTATATTTCACCTAACTGGTCGGAATTATTTTATATTAATTCCAATTTCTGAACCTATTATTCCTCCCCCGTTTTCCTTATATCACAGTGCTAAGGTTTATACCTGCTAATATTGGGAAGAATAACAACCAAATTATTTTTGAATTAAGTCATTTAATGCCAAACGTAAATCATGAAACAGATGATGATGACTGATACTCCTTAGATTTAACGAATTATTAAAAAACAAAATTATTGACAAGTTTTGGGAACAGAATTATTGGGATACCAATTATATGAACAACTTTAAATTTAAAACTTAAACATATGTTTGGGGCAAAGGAAAATATTTAAGCCAATTGGAAAAAATTTTCCAAAAAATCACTCATTTTTAAAACTTTTTGATGTATGAATATTTTTTCACAATTTTTTTATATAAATTAATTATTTAGAATTTTTCTTATATTTGTTTTTTACATGGGTGTCACTCCATCAAGATTTGTTTTAATTTTCTAAACACTCACACATTTAAAAATTGACTATCAATTTGATATAAATTTTGCTTTCAAGTTTTGTTTTAATTTTTCATTCAAGTAAACAGCAACCATTTTAAGTTGTTGTCTTGATTACATCTTGAAAGCAAATTGCTTTCAAATTGCTTGCAGCCTGCGACACAGCTATCAATTTTTGTGAATTTTTACGAGCAGTATGTGTAAAAAAAATTGATAGCAAATCTGGATCGTGTGACACCTATGTTAGGCTATGTCTTAATTAAAAATATATGAAATTAGCTGTATATTGTAGCTTATTTTCATATAATTAAAATTCAGTGTTTTTCCAAATTAGTAGTTTAAAAATAAAAACGTTATGGTAACGCTGATATAGCAGAAACATTTTTTGTTTACGCTTTGTTTACTTTCGTAACAAAGATAGACTGAGCTGAAACCAATGGAGTTAATGTATTTTACTGAACTAAAGTGAGCTGAGCGGAAAAGAGCACTCACTCAACTGAGCTGAAAAACCCAACTCTAGCTGTACCCCACTAAGAGTACTGGCTCTAACGAGGTTGAGGACATATGAACAAAACAAGCAACAGTTTTCGGAAATCCTAGAAAAGTGGAAACTTAATGTTAAACCTGATCGGTATAAAGTAAAACCAAAGAAAATAAAATTAATAAATGAGTTCAGGTGGCTACCCAAAAAAAAAATTTATTAAACAAAAAAAAGTAAAAATATTATAATCTTGTTGAACTGGGTTCATAAGTATCCGCAAGCATCACTGAATTTTGTTACTAGAAACACATTTTAATAACTTGAAAAAACCCTGAGCTATGTAAGTATCGAACTTATTTACCCAAGAAGCAAATCTCGCAAGCCCAGGTAACTCCAGGAGGATTAGTTCCCAGTTTTATTTAATTAAAAATAATAATTAATAATAGTTTAAAAGCCGCGTTCTTTATAATCGTCGCAACTGAATATTAAAAAATAATAAAATATTAAGTCACAAAAAATATACAAAAACAAAACACTTATTAAACAGTAATTTTATTTGTTTAATTACTTATTTATTGCTTGTGTGTAATATATATAAATATTTACATACATAAACGCATATATAAATGAACACAAAAAAGGGAACTCTAAAGTTCGTCTTCTAACAACAACAATAAACCTACAAACTTTGGGTGCTGATGAGGACAAAAAAAAAAATTAAACACAATCTTGAATTTTACACAAAAGCAACAATTGAACACATTAGCAAAATTGTTAGCTTAGCTGTAGAAGCAAACAATAAATAACAAGGTGCATAAAATTGTAGATGATGCTAAAAATTTTAAACGAACAAGGCGATGAAGACATAAACACAACAAGTTCGAGTAAACCACCATAAAGGCCTAACAGTCGTTATAAAAGGTATAAACTCTAGCGTGGATCCAGAAGATGTAAAGTATGGTCATAGAAATAGCGAATTCAAAGTGAAAATTGTTTCAAACATTAAAAACAGAGAAAAAATTCTCCAACCTATATTTAGAGTCGACCTACATCCAGGTGACATAAAAAAAATAAAACGAACCACACCCAATTTATAATTTGAGGTATTTGTTTAACCGACGAAGTACAGTTGAGCTGGCGCATGGAAGAGCTGGACCTATCGAATGCCTGAAATGCTTTATTCTAACCAATCGTAAAGAATCGATGCTTGTGTAAATCCCATCTTATTTATATTTTTATCAATTTTGCAACATTTTGTTATTATCTACTTCTTTTAGAAAAACAGGGATAAACGTTTCTTCAACAGACATAAGTACATATGTATGTAAGTATATCAAATAATATCATAAACTTTATGGAAATTGAAAAATGTAAAATAAAGAATCGTATTCTTAACTGGTTGTATTCTTTTTAGGCCAACGAATTATTATTTCTTTTTAGCTTTTGAATACTTTACGCTGAACTGAAATGTTGTTTACTAACCCCTTGCAACTGAACACGGGACATTTCACTTTCCTTTAAACCTCCCGTAAACATTGCTTTAAAATATGGCGAAGCTGCTGACAAGACAACTTTGTGTGCAGGGAAAAGCTCTTGTTTTACTTCGAGTATAACATCTGTAAGCATATTGTGGGAACGCATCATAAACATCATTTTTAATGCTTCCTTTGCATAATTTGACATGCAAAACGTCATATCATCATCTTTAGCGTTTAGGTCATCACGTTCATCGATTGTTGATAAACCATATGAACAGGCACTCCGGCATTGTGACATTGCATGATAACTGCTGTCGAATGTAACATCCATTTCAAAATCTGGAAGAAAAAGAAATATACATACATACATATTTTAAAAAATCAGCGTATGCATCCACATAAATATGTACATACATATTCAAATAAAAATCATCAGATCAGTTTGCACTATTAAAACTCGTCACGTAATAACTGTATAATTGGATGGGAAATTACGTGACGAGTTGTACGTTCACGGATGTAACGATTTGGGCCCTGATTTATAACTGGACTGATTGAAAAAGAGTCGCATATAATTCATATTTAACAACAAAAACAAGCAAGCTTGGAACTCAAATTATAATTAATTAATTCCCATGGTACGAGTATAATTATTTATTATACTGTAGTGCCAGCTCTGATGCCACTGAGCAGCACTGGAATTACTTACCAATTATAAGCAACCATGTATAAGAATAACGAGTAGAGAAATGTAACCTAATAAAAAAAACACTTTTTACTTACAACTCAACAAAGCAAGAACTTACTTATTTTTGATACGGCATAACATGGCGACCGTGAAGTCCGAACGTGCTGAATACATGTACATATGTATAAACAATTATATACATATATATATATGTACATGATTGAGAAACTTTCAACAAATTTGGTTTTAGACTAAATAATTTTGCAATTTATTTGCAATATTTTGTAGATAAGAGAATGGAATTGAAATTCCTCTAATTTAAAAAAAAAAATTATTAACAGAAATATGCATTTTTAATCGCTATCAAGTACATTTTATAAATAAATAATATAAAAAATTATCTAGTGGTTGCAACAAAAAACGAATGCAAAAATAAATAATATTTAAATAAAATAATTATTAAATATTATAAAGAATTATGAACATATTCAACCACACAAGCGTAAAGTGTTGAATATAATGAAGTTGAATAAATAAGTGAAAAGTATAACATGCAATGTATAATAATGAAACCAATGTAAAAAGATAGTGAAAAAAGCGGCGAACATCTGGAAATGTTATACATATGCATCTAATTTAAATCATTTATTACTTTCGAATAACGACTTTACTGTGGTACCAACTTATTGCTGTAGTTTGCAATTATTATGTACATAGTAGGCTATTTCTTTTTATAAAGAATATATTTACCGCTATTGCTTATCGGTTTCCTTAATTGACCGCCAGTCCCCGTCAAGGTTAATCTGACAAGCAAAAAAAAACCGAGAAAAAAAAGTACAGTCTTAAAAAGTAAATCAGTATACCTACATACAAAAAAAAACTGTTATTCGAAAAAAAAAAAAAAAAAGCGAAAAAACGGTATTCAATAAAAAGATGGCTACCGAAAAAAATAGAGAAAAAAAGAATAAACTGAAAATAAAACGAAATGAAAAATGAAACACAATGAAAACTACAAAACTACAAAAAAATAATTTTACAATATAGACATCGAAGAAAAGTGACCAACACACAAACTGGAAACAACAAGAATACATACATACATACAGCTCAGACATACAAACACACAAAGTATGTGCCGAATTACAATAAACAACGAAAATAGATGAATCGAAAAAATTAAAAATAAGAAAAAAGTTAACATCAAATAGTTTCAAATAAAGCAAATAAAAAAAAACACAACAATATAAAATGGCAACTGAGTCACAAAATTATAAATGACAACAACAAAAACAAACGAACAAATGAAAAAATTTTTAACACAAAATATAATAAAATAAAATTAATTGCCGAACTTAATTGCCCAGCACTATATGTACAACAAAAATAAAGATGAGGAAAAATAACCACCAACGAATAAGTTGCAACGAGAAGAAAAACAAACGTATTTAACCTGTGAGCGAAGGAACGAATAAAGAGATGAAAGCATAACATCACAATATGACAGCAGAAATTGAAGCATTCACAATAATTATCATTCACATGCAGAGAAAACAAACCTTGTCATGCAGTAAATATATAATGGTACTAACACATATTTTATTATTATATACTAACACACTTTGTAGTATTATAATTGCATCTAATTAGCTATTTTCATAAATTTATAAGGCAAATTTATATTCTAATTATACTTTTAATATCGTAATAAAAGTAAACATTATACCAATTGTCAATAATTCTTTCTGATGACACTAATACAGTGGCGAAAAAATAAAAACAGTACAACATCATCAAGTATTATTGAATTGATAGAAAAGCTTTTTTTTTCTAAAAAATTTTCAAAACTAAATACAGCAATTAAAACAAATATACAAAAAGTATTTAACATGGACAATTGTAATGATTTTAATCAATGATTAAAACAAAATGAATTACATCCTTAGCTAATGTCAACCTTCGATATAACAGAATTTAATAATTTAATTTTCAATTTTTACAAAATTAAGAAAAGAATATTACAAAATAGGCCTGTTTCAACAAATTTGAAGAAAATTACAGAATATATAAATCTTTTAATCACAAATTATAATGCAGTGTTGGTATACACCAGAAAAACCACAATTCATTTATCAAATGTGGATAAAAAACCAATTATTTTAAAACTTAAACATTGCCAACTTATTTTAAAGGATTGTTTTAAAAAATTAAATTGTAAAGTTAAAATACCAAAAAATATAAACTCATTTGAGCTGGTTGATGCTAGCGTTACGACTGAAAGTGATATAGAGAATACAGATTTTGAAAGTGACACAGACACAAAAGGTGATAACAAGATGGCAACTATTGAACAGAAAAAGTCATACATTAGTATGTGTGCATCAATCGTTAGGGAAAACTATGACAGTAATCCATTAAAACTAGATTCCTTTTTAGATAAAATCGAGTTATTGAAGGAACTTACCGAGGCAAATTTAGAAACAACTTTTATTACTTTCGTTAAATCTAAGCTTGAAGCAAAGGCTCGTGAAGCTTTACCCGAAAATATTAATTCAATAGATGAAATTAAATTAGCCTTGAAAAATAAAATAAAACCCGACAGCGCTAAAGTTGTAGCTGGCAGAATCGCTGCACTTAGCGTTAGAAATGGAAATTATACGGAATTTGCAAAAAATGCCGAAGAACTTGCAGATGCACTAAAGCGTTCGTTAGTTATTGAAGGCATAACGAAACCCAAAGCCCATGAAATGGCAATAGACCAAACAATAACAGCCTGTAGGTTAAATGCAAAATCTGATTTGGTGAAATCAATAATCGCTTCATCAGTTTTCCACGACCCCAAAGACGTGATAGCTAAACTAATTGTTGAACAAACAACTGAAACAAAGGAAAAGCAAGTTTTAGCGATGCAAGCTCATAACAGAAATAGAAATAATTTTCAGCCTACAACTCACTTCAATCAATCTCGTTATAATTCGCACCGGTCTTATAATCGTGGTAGTTTTCATAATAACAATTATTTTAGAGGAAATAATCGTAATTTCCATAATAACAATAGGTTTCACAACAATAATCGTACTAGATACAGCAATCATTCTTCACAAAACACAAATGCTCCTAGGGTTTCCGTGCGAACTTTAAACGTGGAACCCCCTCAACAGGAACAGTTGAGGGAGGAAAACGTTTTTCAGCACTAAACCAACCAAACATTCATAAATCAGTTTACAGTTTAAATCTTAACTATGCTGATTTTATTAACTTAAACTGTGTCGATACAAACAAAACATGTTCTTTTCTAGTAGATACTCAAGCAGATATTTCAATTATAAAAATTTCATCAATTAATCCGGATATTGTTTTAAATAAAAATGACATAATAAGTATAACAGGTATTACAACAAACTCTATTACTACACTTGGCACAATATGTACCAGACTAATTATTTCAAATTGTTTGATAAAGCAAATTTTCCATGTAGTAAGTGAAGATTTCAATATTCCGGCTAATGGTATTTTAGGTAAAGATTTTTTAAAAGACAATAGTGCAAGATTAATTATGAAGACATGACTATATCCATTCTAACAAAAGATCGAATTTTGATAATGCCAATAAGTCAAGGTACAAGGAATTTTACTTGCATAATTCCGCCCCGATGTGAAGTACTTCGAATTTTTAATTTACGTAATGTTAAAGAACCAATGTTCATTGATTCTCAAGAGATCACTAATGGAGTGTTTGTTGCAAAAGGAATTATAAATTCAAATATTCCTATTTTACGCATCCTTAATACTACAAATGATTATAAATGCATTGAAAATGATAAAATTAAAGCTGAAAAATTGAATAATTTTTATGCATATTCGATAAACAAAGTTCAAAATAATAGCACTCGTACAATACAACTAAAGGAAATTCTTGAAAAACAAATGCCGACTGAAGTCAGAAATAATTTATTACCATTATGTGAACAATTTGCTGATATTTTTTCATTAAAAGATGACAAGATGACAGTAAACAACTTTTATGAACAGAAATTCAGATTACTTGATCAGTCACCCGAGTACATTAAGAACTACAGACTTCCACATACTCAGAAAGAGGAAATAGGCAAGCAAGTTCAAAAATTATTAGAAAATGACTTAATTGAACCAAGCAGTTCGAATTTCAACAGCCCTTTAATATTGGTACCTAAAAAGAGTTCAGATTTTCAAAAATTTTATAGGATGTGCGTCGATTATCGCGCTGTAAACAAAAAACTGATTGCTGACAAATTTCCCCTACCGCGTATCGACGATATTCTGAACAATTTAGGTCGTATTGATTTATTTTCTGGATTTCATCAGATCCCTTTACATCCTGACTCAAGAGACATTACTGCTTTCAGCACTGACAAAGGTTCATTTAGATGGAAAGTCCTACCTTTCGAACTTAATGTAGCACCAAATTCATTTTCAAGAATGATGTCAATTGCATTTTCTGGTCTCGCACCCAGTTAAGCATTCCTTTATATCGACGATATAATAATAGTAGGTTGCAGTAAACAACACCATCTTAATAACTTGAAAGACGTTTTTCAAACTTTACGTGACCACAATTTGAAAGTGAACCCGTGAAATGTGAATTTTTTCGACCCGCAGTGACCTTTCTCGGTCATAAATGCACAGCACATGGTTTGTTACCGGACGAGTCAAAAATACGTGCGATTAAAGACTATACAACACCTTCTGACAAAGACTCAGTTAGACGTTTTGTGGCATTCGCCAATTATTATAGAAGATTCGTACCCAATTTTGCTATTTTAGCAGCACCTTTAAACCAAATGACTAGGAAAAATATTCACTTCGATTGGAATGAGAAATGCAATAATGCATTTAACAAACTTAAATCTGCTTTAATGTCACCAAAAATTCTACAATACCCTGATTTTAGAAAACAATTTTTAATTACGGTAGATGCGTCGAAACTCGGCTGTGGAGCAATACTAAGCCAAGATTTTAACGGCAATGACTTACCTACATATATACTTTGCTTCAAAGTCATTCAATCAAGCCGAACAGAAAAAACCAATTATCGAACTGGAACTCCTTGCAATTCATTTCGCAATAACACAGTTTCGTCCATATATTTATGGAACTAAATTTATAGTCCGTTCAGATCATAGACCCCTAGTTTATTTATTCAACATTAAGGACCCCTCTTCAAAATTAACCAAAATAAGATTGGAACTCGCAGAATACAATTTCACTGTGGGATATATTAAAGGCAAAAATAATGTAGGAGCAGACGCACTGTCTAGAGTTTCAATTCAGGATTTAAAAACTATTAACAGCAATATACTTTCGATAAAAACTCGTGCCATGACACGACAAATTGAAAACAAAAATGTCGAATTAAACCAATCTTTCGCAAATAGGGACAAACTACAACTAAAAATTTACGATAAGTTTTCATACAACTTCAATAGAAATTCTGCAAGAATAAGATCGGAAATACTTAATTTTAACAAGGAAAAAATACTATGCATAAAAATTTACAAAAAATTCAAATTACTGTTGTCTGTAGAATTCGAGCTCGTTAACGAAACTATTAGCTTAGGCTATATGCTTTCGCGGTTAGACATTGAAACCAACAATCTCAATATTCACAGCGCAGAATGGCCTAAAAACGATATATTTTTTACAATTTGTTCAATCTCAAAATTAAAAGACCATGGTATTAAAACATTGAAAAATTTGGAAATTATTCTTACAGAACCTATCGAAACAATAACTCAAGACAGCGAAAAACAAAATTTAATGCAGATATATCACAATGATCCAATTATAGGTGGACACTGTGGTCAGAAAAAATTGTATGCCAAGATAAAAACTAAATATTACTGGAAGAACATGACCAGAGACATTGCAAAATTTGTAAAAAACTGCCAAAAATGCTGTCTGAACAAAGTAAAATCTTCAATAGAGAGAAACTTATTTTAACTCCAACTCCTGCAAAGGCTTTTGACATTGTTGTCATTGACACAATAGGTCCTTTACCTACATCTACGTTTGGTAATAAATATGCTTTAACGATAATTTGCGATTTATCGAAATATCTAGTTACAGTTCCTATACCAGACAAATCAGCACAAACTGTTGCAAGAGCAATTTTCGAAAGTTTCATTTTAGTGTATGGCAAGATGAAAGAAATTAAATCCGACTTAGGAACAGAATTTAAAAATGAGACATTTTCTGAATTATGCAAATTTCTAAAAATTGAAATAAAATTTTCAACAAGTTATCATCACCAGACAGTAGGTACAGTAGAAAGAAATCATCGTAATTTCAACGAGTACATCCGAGCATATATAAGTGAGAATATATCTGATTGGGATACTTATTTAAAGTATTTCACATTCCACCATAACACTACTCCCAGCACAGTCTTTGAAAATAAATTCACACCATACGAGTTAGTTTTTGGAAAAAAATCAGAAATGCCAAATGCTTTATATACAAACTCAGATCCAATATATAATATAGAAAACTACAGTAAAGAAATTAAATATAGACTGCAAGAAACTAACAAAATAGCTATGAAATTAATTGAAAACTACAAGAAAAGAAATAAAACTTTTTATGATAAAGTCGCTAAACCTATTGAATTACATATTAATGATTCAGTATTATTAAAGAAAGAACCATATGACAAACACAAAAATATATATGATGGTCCATTTATTATCCACAATATAGATGGAGTAAATGTAACAATCTACAATGAAAAAACAAAAAAATTGAAAACTGTTCATAAAAACAGAGTTAGAAAATTTTAAAAATCATAAGTAAAACAACAAAAAAAATTTTTTTTTTAAATTTTTGTTACAATAAAAAAAAAAAAAAAGATAAACATTCAGTATGTAAAAACAAATTTTAATTTAAATACTGAACAAAATATTTTAATCAAAATGAAATAAAATACTCCTTATTATATTTAAAAAAAACACAAAACAAAACAATAATAGATAATATTATTATATAATATAAATGAAATATAAACAAAAACAAACCAGAACAGAATTTCTAATAAATTTATAAATCTTTTTATTTAAAACAAACATAAATATATAAACTGAAACTTATGAAAAAAAAACCAACAGAATTTATATTAAACTTAGGAACATTTTATTCAAATCAAAACATTAGAAAGATATTAAATATCAAAAATATTTTAAGATAACAAATATATACACTACATTAAAATATATTAAATAAAAAAAAAAAAATAACTAATTGTAAACAAATAATGAAATATGTAAAGAAAAGTATTTTTTTTTCAAAAAAAGAGGGAGGTACATTGGCTGTACCAATACCCCCCATGCCAACTTATTATTATATTATATAACTATCTTCCTATACATATATTATAATTTATCTTTTTAAAAAAAAAAAAAGGGGAGGTGTAGTGCCAGCTCTGATGCCACTGAGCAGCACTGGCATTACTTACCAATTATAAGCAACCATGTATAAGAATAACGAGTAGAGAAATGTAACCTAATAAAAAAAACACTTTTTACTTACAACTCAACAAAGCAAGAACTTACTTATTTTTGATACGGCATAACAATGAATAATTCCTAAAGAAAATAATTTTTAATTTAAAAAGCTTAACATGGGGTCTACACCTGGGATAATCTCTAATATGTACATCCACCTTTAAGGTGTATTTACATGGTAATACATGTATTACAGTGTGTCAAAACTTTTAAAAAATCTTATCATGTAAACGCAAAATGTATGAGTAGTGTAACGACACTTTTACGTTGGCTGCTAGGATAGCTCAGCGTAGTCCAGGGTCGTTAATTTTTTCTTTTTCTTTCAATTAAGTTCACTCATTTCTGGATATAAAGAGATATTTATTTACACTTATACTAAGGATAGCTTATTCCTAAGTTTAGGGAACCAGAATGGTTGGTAACAGCTATATGACCTGGGCCGCTAGTATCGTAGCGGGCGGCAAAATTTTCCAAGGCAAATTGCTTGTGGAATTTTAAAGTCCTATTAAGCGATCTGCCAAGGTAATCTTCACGACACTAGGAGTGAAACCCAAAAGCAAAAACAATGGTTTGCCGGAATTTTAAATTCCTGGACAAACGCAGGCTCTCACAGTAAGGCACACTAAATGGCCGCAAGTGTACGAAAAGTCGACAAGGCAAATTGGTTGTGGAATCATAAATTCCTGGAATTAAAAATTCCTGATAAGCGACCAGCCGAGGAAGCGTTCGCTACGCTTGAAGATAAACCTGGAGCAAGATATTTTATTTGCGGAAATTTTAAATTCTGCGCAAACTTGATATCTTACCAGCAGGCCAGCCACCACAAAATATACAGAAGTGACTCGAGACGGATGATTTTTCATACTTGTTTGTATACACTCATAAAATCGCGGGTTTTGGTTTTTTTCATTGTGCTGTCTTTCTATACAAATTAAAATTATAAAATACAAAACTAATTAAATATCCATATATATTTCTACAATTCAAATTCAAAAATTAATTTAAGTTGGTTTTTACTGATCGTTTGCATTTGATCACTATAATATTTGCAAAATATCAGAATTTATCAAGTATGTATGTATGTATGTGTGTATGTAAATTAAAAACCACCACCATTTGGCAAATTTACAGCATACATATGTACGTATATACATAAATTTACACTAAATTGTTTTATCAATTTATTTTCGAATTATATGCCGTAAATACTTAATATTATTACATTTTATTAAATTTAAGCGTGCTTTCATGTAGCATTTTCCACTAAAAACTTAATTATTTTTTTTTGGTTTTCGTTTTGTTTACTTTCATAACAAACACACTAATGTTGTCTCTTTTTCACGATGCCGGGTATCAACTTGGTGCGTTTCGCACCTTTTTTGTGCTTTTCTAAATTTTTTGGGCGAAAAATATCTGAGTTGGTGCGTGGTGCGCTTTTTTTTTAATTTTGGTGCGTTTTTTTAATTTTGGGTGGATCCAAAACAAATTCAACACAATTTTTTGTTTTAGTATGAGAAAAAAGAATTTTGTACAAAAAATACAACTGTTTCATTAACATTTCATTCAATTGTGTACAATTTTTACATTCAATTTTACAGACCACAATAAGAGCTACCATTAATGATGTTTAAGAGGTTCCAAAACACATTCTTGTTGTTATAGATAATTTGTAACATTTCATTATAAAAAATTTGTTGTCTCTTTTAGATTTTCAGAGTACATAATTGTTTTTTGTCGTAAAAGTTGCTGTCAAGTATGTTAAAGAGCTTAGAAAAAACAAAGTATTCTTGAGACTTGCGGGATCCAAATGTTGAGTAAAGAAACAGACCTAGTGTTGTAACACTAAAATTAATAAAATTTCTATTTACTAAAAGAAATATTTAAAGTTAGTGTCAATAATGGAATCTAAAAAGGGAGATAATAAGCGAAATACAAAAAGATTTGGGAATCACAATGTAAGTTGTAGCAATGGATTCGGCCTTGACCAAATAATACCACAAAAGCAAGGTGTTTTTATTGCAAATGCGACATCACTCCTAAATACCCAATCTTGTTCGGCATGCTGGAACACGGAAACACATTGCAGCTTCAAGCATATTAGCTACAAATGACATCAAGAACCAACATTGTAAAAAATGTTTTATCCCATTACAAATATGATATCATAAATGTGGGAGTTTGCTAAAGAATTTCGTAAATGGGATGGCGCCTGCGCTTGGTTTGAAGCCATATGATGGGGTATTGCCCTATATCTTGAATTTTCATTTTGTTCGTCATTTGGATGGAAATTCATTTTCTGTAAAAGTCTATTTAAGTTGATCTCAATCATCTGATTGATTCTATTATAATCGATATTAACATTGGACGAAAGAAGGCCATTGTTCGCTCTATTTGGAGCATTGGTATTAATAGGGGTGTTGCTACGAATAGACATAGAAGCTTGTGCTTGTGCCACTGAGGTAGCAGGTGAATCTATTTCAGGAAAAAGACTCCTACTGTGGCTGCGAGTATTGTATTGCTGGCTTCTTGCTCTTCTACTAGGTGTCTTAGCTTTTGGTATAGGTATCGTTTTTGACGCACTATTTATTCTCCTTAGTTCTGAAAGCTGACAAGCTCTCTTACAAATCGGACATTCTGCAGCCGTTTGCAGAAAATGTTCAATGCAAGATCTATGGAAAATATGAGCACATCTAACTAGCATTAAGCCTTCTTGTGACTCATCAATAGAATCATTACATATAAAACATAGAGTTGTCTTCTCCTCCGATGTTACTATTGATTTATCGCTAACATTTGTAATAATTGTCTGAGTTTAGTCTACCTTAGTTTCCGTTATTGCCGTTGCCGAAGCTTGAGCCACTGACTTTGGTGTATGTTTCAAAGACATTCTGTTTATAATTTTTCTTTCGACCTTTTTAATAAGTTGTAGAACTTGCAAGCGGTAGCGGTGGCAAATAGAGAGCCAGAAAGACAATAACACTAAAAAACTAGGCCTGGAAAACAAATCTATCAGTATACTTGAAAAACTTAACTTTCTTAATAAAAATCTAGTAAAAATAACTCCAAATCTACTTCCTATCTAATATGTTATAGTATGTTAAAAAAAATATATTATTATCAACAAAAATGTTAGATTTATTCCTACCTCACTTGAGATTGGGTTATAAAATATGAATAAAATAAGTGTTTTCTCACAAGAACGATGCGACGCTGCCATAGCATATTAGTTTGAAGGAAATATACACCATTACACTGTTGTAAAACTGGACTATAGATTTAATAGATTTGTACAAATACTATATATGTTCTGGTAAAATTTCGTTTGGACCGGACCAGCCGAATTTTTTATTTGTTATTCTGAAAAACGTCCAAAATTATCGAGGACAATATAATGCATTCAGCACTATTATTGTAATCCGTCATATTATCTTGGTAGCTGATATTTAAGTCCGCACTCAGAAAAAAAATCAAAACACATATGCATAAGTAATGCAGAAATATCAGATAATATTAACTAACACTCTTCTAATAAAAAAAAAGAAAAATCAGGAACTTTGCGGTTAGCTTATCCGAACTTAACCCCTCAGATAGCTAAATAAATCCAGCGAAGAATTGATTTATATTTCAAGACTAGAATCCTGTCATTAAACCCTCTGTAATTTCTGTTAAAAAAATAAATGCACTCTAAAGGAAACATCGGAAATGAGCCTTAAGAAAAACAAATTCTTTATCGGCCCCACGGTGGGCGCCAATTATTGTAATGTACACCATTGGAATTGTGTCAGATTGTTTTCATGTATTATTTTGTTTACGAAATACATGCTGTAATCAACATGCGGGAAGTGGACATGGGAGCCTTTGTAGAGCTAGCTAATCAGTCGGGCACGGGGGGTTCGTGTCCCTTACCACACACATTTAGTTGTTTTGTTACAATAATAAATATATAGACTCCCTATTTAGATATACATATGTATATGTAGTTTTTAACAAGAATTAGATAAGTAAAGATGATGCCCTTTTCTGTTATTTAATGAAAAAAAAATGTTTTGAAATATTGTAATATAAATAGTACCTCTTTAACTTCAAAATTAAAAAGGACTACCCTCGGATGGATTTGAGAGAGTCATGATTCTGTACCCACCCTTCCATGGTTCTACTGTAAGCTTTAACTGTGTAGAACCCCACACTAAACGTGTCGTAACTAAACTATGACGTCGCCAACATCTTCTGTGAGAAAAACACTACTATTGTCTTAGCAATTCATTATGATTTCTTTTTTTATTTCAGTCCATTTTGTTCTTAACATTTTCTATTACTTCCTAACATTAAAAAAAATCAAATTCAAAAGATAAATTATATATAACTTTAAAATTGCTACTTTTAGTTAAATAATGACAAATTATAAATAAATTGACATAATACCTTTATGTACATATGTATGTATGTGAAATATAATTCAAAGATATAGCGTCGCGGTCACTAAATAAAATTACTTCAAAGGAAAGTAATTTCAAAAATTCGTTTCCCTAACGTTTGTTTTTATTTTTACCACCTATTCTAACGTGAATGTCAGTAATGCCAGAAATACCTGATTATCAGTTATGTATTCGGTGTTCTTTCGTTAAGTAGTGAGTGAAGTATGCTTAACTCGTGCTCGAAAGTTTCGATATAAATGTTAACATCACGCTGTTTCCTTTTTCTGTCAGCCATCATTGAAGTCGGTTCATCTTAACCAATTTGTTCATTGCAAAGACTATTTGTAAATTATTACTACAATAGCAGTTTTCTTAAAATCATAAAAGGAAAAAATCCCGCTAAAGGTAATAAAAATTTTAATATAATATTTTGTTTTTTTTAAGCACAATGGTTTTCTTTTGTGTCTTGATCACTAAAATTATCGGAATTAATATTGTGTTATTACACATCACGCTACAGGGCGAAGACCGTACACGCATAATCCCGTCAGAAATCGGATTGGTTTTGGGAAATTAACTAGGGTACATTGCGCCTTATCAAACCAGAATTGCACCATATTACAAAATATTTGCCTGTTACAAAGGGTTACACTGATTGCTCCTTTATGTCTTATTATTTATTGCAAAACCTATTTCATATGGTTCCACGAGGTAAATAATATTTAAGTACTCAACTCAACGGAACGGAACATACTCATGTACATACATACATATATATATATATATGCCAATGTGAGCAAGACTTCAATAATTGACATTTTCAGCAAAGATATAAAAGAAAAAGATCAGTGTGTAACAGGCAATACTAACGTGCGGTGAGAAAAGGGGATCGAGAACATAAGTCCACCAAAAATATAACCAATGGGCCTACAGTATCTATTGATATTGTTTCGAAACTTGTTCGTGGTGTGTCAGTAATAATTAGTTTTTCTTTTGTGTGTCTGGTTTGTTTATTTATTCTGCACTCGTTGCAGTTTTGTATATGTTTTTGACCATTTTTCCCATGCTGTTCCATATATATTTTTGTTTAAGTTTTAGGGTAGTTTTTCTTACTCCTAAATGACCTCCTTAAATTGAATTATGATATTCATTAATTAAATTGGTTTGACGATTTTTGTCTGTGATACTTATGGGTTCTCTATATAATAAAATATTTAAATTCTCACACTCATTTCTTTTTAATTTATTAAAAATATTCTTAAATTGTTCAATGTTTATATTCTTGAAAATAACATCATTATTTTTTAGAGCTAATTTGTGTATACCTAGGGATAGCATTTTAGCTAAAAGTTTCTCCAATGACATTTGTATGTTCGATGGATTGTCGCTGCACCTAATTACTATCTCTACATCACTAATTGCAATATCGGGTTTTTTGATTTTTGAAACTAATTAAAATTTTAATTTTTTTAATTTTTTTGACATCTGATATTGACGTACATTCTCATATAAAAAGTTTATTAGGCTTTTTTTCTGAGCCGTTATTGTCATTCTCGTTGTTACTTTTTTGGTTTAGATTTTTTTTTTTAATGTTATTGTTGTTCTGTTTGCACGTCCAATTGTGCTACGAACATTTGCAGTTAATTTAAAATTGTAAGCATATTTTATAAAAAGTTGTCTCTCTTCTGTAAGAATCATATCGTGCAATAGTTCTCTTTGCAACAAAAAGTCTTTTAACCCCTCATACGGCCCCTTAAACACATATAGGTTTTTACCTACGACGTTTATGTCAAAATCAGACATATTTTATATATTACTTACTTCTTCGACCAATTCTAAATTGGTGTCTTTGCTTTCTTTTGTTAGAAGATTTTTTATAAGTGGCAACACTCTACCATATATTTCTTCAAATTTCTGAATTAATTTTTCGCAATTTTCTTTAATTAATGATCGAGAATATTTTTCGAATTATGTTTTTATTAATTGCAAACGTTTTAATTTTTCTAATTTATACTCTTCGGTGTAAACTCTGTTTTTACTTTTGTTAATATTTATTTCAATTTTTTCTAATTCATTTATAAATTTTTCTATAGTTTCCATTTAATACGGAAAAGGTTTTAGTCGCATATAAATACTATTTTTAAATTCGATTTTAGTTTGATCCACTATGGCAACTCTTATTTATTTTCTTACTTTTCATATTTTTTAACTTATATATATATATAGTGTTGCATTTATTCACTTCAATGTGGCAACTCTTAAAATTTTTTGACATTTCTTTTTATTGTGAAATTCTATTTCATAATTGTAGTTTATTTAATTAGCACGGTAAAAGTGTTTTTTTTTAGGGAAAAAGTTTTGTGGTTTTTTATTTTTATATTAAATATAATATTGTTATATATATTTCAGCATGTGATTTAAAAAATCATGTTGTATGTATTTATAATATAGGTATTATTTTAATATACTCCATTCAAAAATTATATGTGTATGAATGCATACATACATATGTGAAAGAAAAAAAATTCATTATTTATTTATGTATGTATATAAAAAAAATTTGATTTGAAAATATTGTAAAAAAAATCTATTTGTGTTTGTGTTGTTCCATTTCGGCTTCAAGTAGGCCGATTTGTGTCCATATTTCGGACGCAATGTCCCAGGATGGTGGTGGAGTTTGGTTTACTGTATTTTTGCTTCAGCTTCAGGTGCTCCTTCTTCGGGTAATTTGGTCGCCAATGTTTGGTAGGATCGCCATGTAAAGGTTTGGTGTCTGGCAGGATTGCCATGTAAGGTTTGGTGAATGAATAGATTTTATTGTATTGGAAATTGCCGGTGCTAATAAACGCCACTGGCAAATATAAATATATGGCAGATGAATGCCAGTAATCCACTTGCCGATTTAAGGCAAAGATAAAAATTTAAATGTTTTGAATTAGTAATGCCGATTGAAGGCAAAGTAATAATTAATTTTATTTTAAAAAATTTGTCCCTTATATTCTAAACTAACTGTATTCTAAAACTACAAAATTTCTTATTCACTAAATATAATTGCAGTTTGAGAAAAAAATATAAAATACATTAAACATAATTGGTGTATAGCAATAACAAACATTTCAGTATTGAACAATACAATTGTTGTAATATAAAAAATAACAATTGTATTAAAGGTATAAATGGTTGTTGTAAAAATGGTAGTAATATTAATAGAGTGCCGTGTGCAAAAGTAATAATAAGAACAGTATGTGTAATAAGATTACTTACATATAAAATAATGATAAATATAATAATAGATTATTTAGGATGCACTAACCTCTGCGCTCTTTAAAGATGTTTCTCAAGCTTTCGATAAAGTATGGCACGAAGGTCTTATATACAAATTAACGCAAAATCTACGCTTTTAAAAAACTATTTAAAGGAACGTAAATTTGTGGTTCGAGAAGGCAATTTTTTAAGCCCTCCGCAGTCAATCGAAGCCGGAGTTCCCCAAGGCGGCTTCTTTGGTCCCTTGCTGTACTTAATATATGCCTCTCACTTACCGTTAAGCAGTAAAATTCATACATCAACATTTGCCGATGATACAGCTTTTCTAAGCGTTCACGAAAATCCTGTAAAAGCTTCCCGCAATTTACAAGGGTATACAGTCGAAACTCTCTATAACGAACTCCTATATAACGAAGTTTTCTTTATTGCGAAGCAATTATAAGAAGACTGTATTTTGGGTCTACTTTGAGTGTATTATAATCTCCATATAACGAATTTCCCTATAGCGAATATTTCCTTATAACGAAGCATTTTTGCGACCGTAACTTCAAGATTGAAGCGTTTTCAATCTCCATATAACGAATTTATTCAAATAATTTTTCATTATTATTTATATCAGTGGTAGGTAAAAACGAACGCACGCACACAAAAAAGAAATCGACGTCGCTTTGTTGTGAGTTATTGGTGTTGTTATTGTTGCTCTGGATGTACTTTGTTGCTTTCACAACTCAGAAGCAGAGTCTGATGCTTTGAATCGTAAAGGTAAAGAAACAATAATAAAGAAAATCCGTGGCTAATAATCTTCTGATGTACATTATAATTTCTCTTTTAACAGATTCAGATGAATACGAAGAAGAATCTGCCGATATTGCGAAACCATTACCCACATATGGACAACTTTCTTCATCAGTTGAAGGTTTCCGTACCTATTTGGAATTTTCTTTATAGCGAAGTAAATATCCAGTCCCTTGGGATTCGTTATAGAGAGTTTCGACTGTATATCCAAATTGCAACATTGGCTCAAACAATGGCGTATTAACGTTACCGAGCAGAAATGTGTACACGTAACTTTTTCGTTGCGCAAGGAAACATGCCCGCCTATACAAATTAACACCGAGACCATACCGCAACACACTGTTGTCATATATCTAGGCATTCATCTTGATCGTCGTTTAACATGGAAATCGCACATAGACGCAAAGTTAACAAAAATGAAATTAAAAGCAGCCCAAATGCATTGGCTTATTGGAAGAAATTCTATACTAAGCCTAGACTGTAAACTACTTTTATACAACGCGATCCTGAAACCAATATGGTTCTATGGAATCCAGTTATGGGGCACTGCCTCAGCATCAAATGTCGAAAAAATTCAAAGGGGACAGAATAAAATTCTACCTACAATTAGAGCAGCCCCCTGGTATGTCAGAAATCATCGAATTCATAAAGATCTAGATGTTCCGTTGGTAAACAGTATTTTCAAAAAACGCTAAAAAATATATAAAAAAACTTGAGGTGCACCCAAATGTACTTGCACGCAATATTTTAAATTATAGAGGCCACACCCGGTTGGAAAGGAGGGATACTCTTTTTCTCAGCCGTACACGAGAGATGTAAAACAGCATAACTTAACCGTTGAAATTAAAAATTTTGTTTAGCATTGGCTAAACTTATATTTAATATTTTTTTTTTTAGATTTAAGATTTGAAAAACTTATTGATAATTTAATTTATAATTGAAGATTCAATAAATAATAAAATTTATCAAAAAAAAAAATTGTTTGTGGTTTATATACGTAGACAAGGGACTTAATATGACCCCAAAAAAATAATCTAATGTGGTTAAATCACACGATCTTGGTGGCCAATTAATTGGGCCATTACGTGAAATTTTTTTTTATCAAAAGTTTCTTTGAGTAAATCAATTGTAGCGCCCGCTACACGATGAGTTTGACGAATAGAACAAATATTTTAATTAAAAATTTCAACAATTTGCACTCTGGTGTAAGTCGATTCATAATGAAATTTCAAAGCAAACTAAACAAAAAGCAACTATGAGCTGTTAAATGGGTGCTCAAATAAAGCAGTGATGCCAACTCAAAGTTGTGATACTCTATAAAAAAAACATTTATATTTCTACCCACATACTAGTCATTTTATCTGGAGGGAACGGAATGAAATAAACACATAAAGTACATATATATTAGGCTTTTGCAAAAGTACAAAAAACAAATACTTAAATACATTCTCTTTTTTTCGTGTATTTGTTTTATTATACCCTCTCCTTACTATACCTCTTTCTCTTCTCTATTATAAGAAACAAACACAATAAATACTGTTTCTGTACGAAATAAATACAGCAAGTATTAAAGCATGTAAGAACTAAGCATAATAAGAACCAAGCACATTAAGTAAAGACAAGCACTACTTAAACTATTTACTAAAATACTTAAGTATTTGGCATCAGTATTAAAAACACTCTTAACTCAGCCTCAAATCGCCTTTTTATTTACTTAAATCACTGGCATATAAATCTGCCTTTTAAATCTCTAGCCAGTGGCGTTCTTAAGCGCCGGCACTATTATTTATTTTCTTAAACCCTTCTCATCATCAATCCTCCACAATAAATTCAGAGCTCCTAGAGAGCACCAGAATAACTAAATTGTTTTAATCATATTACACCACATGGTAAAATAAGAACCTTGCAAAATACTTACAAAATATTAGCAAAAAGAAATGTTTACTTTACTCTACTTATAGTGAATAAGAATGAGTAAATACAAATACTCTGAGCGTATAAAGAAAACAAATGTTTTGTTTTTTTTTTTTTTTTTTTTTCGTTTTGTATTTACTTGCTTTGATCCCTTTTTGTACTTGGAATTACTCTGAGAATTTTTAAAAAAGCAAATGTTTTTGAATTTAAATGTACTTAGTGCCAAAGCCTAATATATGTACGTATATAATTAAAATGAATTTATGTGCCATTTTTGTGTTATTAAATGTGTTTTCCACTATTTAAATTTTATCCCCGTAGAAAAAGAAACCATTTCTTATTTATATTAATAATCCCACATAAATTGATAAACAGTTAATTGGGATAGGCCTTGCAATTCTTATACCATGTTCAGACATACTTTAATAATAAAAATGTTTGTATTTGTATACTTAGTCTTAGAGCTTGTAAGGCGGAGCTCCTAAGACTGATGATTTATTAACTGAATTCTAAACTAAATGACATTGGCTTATATACTAATTATGAGAATAATTCTTAGGGGTACCTTAACAAAAGAGTAAAAGAATAGAAATATATATTATTGTTGGGTAAGCATATTTAGCTTCCTACGTTTTATGTATGGCAAGTATTCAACACTTTTAAGGTCCAACGAGTGCATACCTAAATGCAACAGATACTTTGTGTTGCTTATCTTTACAATTAAACAAATGCAGTTAATAAATGTGATTCATTTAAGTGCATTGTGCTGCTGCAGTTGATTAACCGTACAAGTGTCAAATTACCGTCACACAAAATATCTTGCTTGCAGTTTGTCAACGCTTGCATGTTGCGGTACTATTGAATCGCAATGCATACTACACAGTGTTGGTCACATGCTACAATACATTCTTAATTGTGTCAATTCAATTTTAATTGAGTAATTAATTTACTGCTCATACATACTCAATTAGTGTTTTTTGACAGCTGAAAAATAAATATTGCTTTTATTTAATTGTTTTTTCTATTGTAATTGTTTATGTTAGTGTTGTGTTTGTTGTGTGGTCTGTTGTTGTTGTAGTTGGTGAATGTGTTATTATTTCTAGTCTAATTTGTTATTGATACAATGGTTTCTCTCTTCTGATATGTAGAATTTTGTTATTGGTCGCATTCTTTTTGTTTTCAAATTCAATTGCGAGATCTGATGCTTCTTGTAAAGTAGTTGGTCGAGCAGTATATATGGTCGATTTAAAGCATTCATTTAAACCTTTCTTGAAAGTGTCTAAAGTAAGATTATTGTTTAATCTAATTATTATGGCCTTTTCTACTGCTAACGCAGTGTCTCGTACTTCTTCTATCCCTAATTTGTTCAGACTACCTATTATATATATTTTTTCTTTAAATACATTAACTGGGAACAGTAAGTTTAACTTGTTCTTTAATTCTGGTATCGTTGTAGTACTTTTGTGCCTTTGTTCTAACAATTTTTTGGTGTGCTGTGCTAACATTAAATTTTGTAAAGGTTTGTCTTTCTCAATAGCCCCTTTTTTATTTTAAAACAGCTGAGGGGGTCCCAGCTAAAACTTAGGCGTTCAAAAGAACTGCCAAAAGAATGGAGATTAAAACAAAAGGCAAACAAGTGCCGAATTCAGTTGCTTGTAATAATCTGATTTTATTTACAATTTGTTCCAGCTTATATACTAAAATTTCTTAGGTCATTGAGTGATTTCTGAATCACTCAATATTTTACAAATTCATAAATAAAAGAAAATAGCAATTAAAGTTACAATTATCAAATATTATATTACATCTTAAATTTACATGTGCCAACAATAATGCAAGCAAACAATATTCTTTTGACCCACTTCAACATGTGTAACCCAAGCGTTTATTGTTTGTTGGTTGCACTACTTTGTTGAAGTTGGTATGTATACATTGTGCATATTGTATGGCGACATGGGTACACTACACCCTCACCGCTAAGAGAAAAATTAGGGGATTGATTTTTCTTGATATTCATAGTACCGACAATATTTGTAAAATAGTTCTTAATTTCTATTTACATATGTTATAGTTTTACAAAGTAATTCTTAATATAGTTATAATTTTATAGTTTACATAATTCTTAATGTAGTATTTAATATTTTTATAATTTTTAAAATAGTATTCTTATAATTTTTAGTGTTTATTGTGTACTTAATTATTGTTTCTAAAGCCTATATATGGTTTTAATTGATTATTATGGAATTCTTTTTCAATTCCGTGGAAGTTTATTATAGTATTTACACCGTTATGTCTAATTATTTTATATGGGCCTTTGTACGGGCTTTGATTCTTTTTCCTATTTTCTACTTTTATTAAAACTAAATCTCCTATTTTTAGATTTAAACTATTACTATATCTATTTTCTATGATTCTTTTCTCTTTTGTTTTAAATGTAAGTTCCTTAGCTCTATTCAAAGAATATTTTAATCTTTGTTTCAGCTCTTTTGCATAGTCATCATAATTGTATATTTTGTTATTTTCTGTGTCATAAAATTCTGATGGTAGGCATGGCAATCTACCATATACCAATTCAAATGGTGTGTAACCAGTGTCTATGTGTGGTGCCTTGTTGTAGGCAAAAGTAAAGTAATTTATCCACTTATCCCATTCGTAATGGTTTGCTGATGTAAGCAAGAATTCATTGAGAACCCTGTGATTTCTTTCTACCGCACCCATTGTTTCATGGTGGTAAGGGGTTGAGAATGTTTGTTTGATATCAAGTAACGAGCATATGTTGCGCATTAGTTCGTTTTTAAATTCTGTCCCGTTGTCTGATTTGAGCACTTTAAATTTACCGTATTTCAAAATTAATTGTTCTACTAGTGTTTTGGCAGTTGTAAGTGCGTCTTTTGATGACGTTGGGTGAGCAATAACGAATTTCGTTAGTTCGCATTGCATTGTCAATATGTATCGGTATCCGTTTGAAATACGAAGAGGTCCTACAGTATCAATTCATATTATCTCAAAACTGTTGCTTGGGGTGTCCGTTAATGTAAGTGGTTCTTTAATGTGTTTGGTTTGTTTGTTTATGTTACATTTGTCACAGTATTTTACGAATTGCTTTACCATCTTATTCATGTTTTTCCAAATGTACCGCTGTTTTAATTTAATAATTGTTTTTCTTATTCCTAAGTGGCCTGCGTGTGTGGCATTGTGGAATTCATCGATGAGTTTATATTTCAGTATGTCATCTGTTATTCTTGTTGGGGCGTTATATATTAATATTTTTAGTTGAGGTCTTTTGTTGTTTATTCTTATCCTTATGCTTCTTTTAAATCCTTGATTGTATATATTTTAAATATCATATCATTTTTTGCTAGCGCTAATTCTTTAATATTTTCTTTACTCATTTTGGATAACAGTTTCCTCAGAATCGAATCTAGTTTCGCTGAGTTATCGCTGAATCTTGCATGCATATTATCTTTATTCTTGGAATGTAACTTCTTCATAGTCAAATCTTGTTTTGATGAATTATCGTTACTTCCCTCATTCATATAATTACTCTGTACGTGATTTCTTCATAATCGAATCTTGTTTCGATGAATTATCGTCACGTCCTATGTGTACAGTATTATTTTCAATTTCCTCTGTATTTTCAAATTTAATAAACTGTAATTTCTTCATATTCTTGACGTCATTTATGGATGTGCATTCCCATATTAGAAGTTGATCAGACTCCTGAGAGATGCATCTTCCCATGTTATTCCTATTCGCGTGCGCTTTATCTATTTTTTTTATTATCATAAACTTTATTTGCCTCGTTTTTTGTAACTTTATTTGCCTCTTTTTCACTTCTCTTTGTCATTGCCCTTGTGCTTATTAGAATTCTCTTTTCTTTTTCATCATTTTCCAACGGTATCATTTGTTTTAGTATGTCTGAGTTTATTTCTATTCTTGATAATGCGTCCGCATTAGTGTTAATTTTTCCTTTCTTATAAATTATCGTGAAGTCATAATCGCTTAAATCTAATCTAATTCTTGTCATTTTTGATGAAGGATTCTTATGTGAAAATAGTGATATCAATGGTCTGTAGTCTGTTACCACTATGAATTTTTGACCGTATAAATATGGTTTGAAGAAATTTATTCCCCAGTGAATTGCGAGCAATTCTTTTTCAATGATGGGTTTGTTCATATCATGCTTTTGAAGTGATTTACTTGCGTAAGAAATAGGTAAATCTTTTCCAATTTCACCTTGTGATAAGACTGCTCCTAGTGCGTAGTTTGAGGCGTCAGTTTTCAAAATAAAAGGTTTGTCAAAATTTGGGTACTGCAAAATTGGTGGGTTCATTAATTTTTCTTTTAGGGTATCAAAAGCATTTTGGCATTCTTTTGTCCATAGAAATTTTACTGATTTTCTCAATAGCATATTTAAGTGTTTTGCAATGTCCGCAAAATTCGGTATGAATTTTCTATAATAGTTGCAGAATGCAACGAAACGTCTAACTTCGTCTGCGTTCTTGGGTGTTGGGTAATTTTTAATAACTTCATATTTAGCTGGATCTGTTTTCACGCCGTCCTTTGTTATTAAATGTCCTAAGTAAACTACTTCTGGTCTCAAAAAACAACATTTCTTTGGATTCGGTTTTAAGTTGTATCGTTGAAGTCTGTCTAAAACTTTGACAAGATTTTCATTGTGATGGTTCAAACTACATCCATAGACAATTATGTCATCGACATAAAGAAAAGCTTCTGAATCAAGTCCTGAAACTGAAAACTGTTGCTTGGGGTGTCCGTTAATGTAAGTGGTTCTTTAATGTGTTTGGTTTGTTTGTTTATGTTACATTTGTCACAGTATTTTACGAATTGCTTTACCATCTTATTCATGTTTTTCCAAATGTACCGCTGTTTTAATTTAATAATTGTTTTTCTTATTCCTAAGTGGCCTGCGTGTGTGGCATTGTGGAATTCATCGATGAGTTTATATTTCAGTATGTCATCTGTTATTCTTGTTGGGGCGTTATATATTAATATTTTTAGTTGAGGTCTTTTGTTGTTTATTCTTATCCTTATGCTTCTTTTAAATCCTTGATTGTATATATTTTAAATATCATATCATTTTTTGCTAGCGCTAATTCTTTAATATTTTCTTTACTCATTTTGGATAACAGTTTCCTCAGAATCGAATCTAGTTTCGCTGAGTTATCGCTGAATCTTGCATGCATATTATCTTTATTCTTGGAATGTAACTTCTTCATAGTCAAATCTTGTTTTGATGAATTATCGTTACTTCCCTCATTCATATAATTACTCTGTACGTGATTTCTTCATAATCGAATCTTGTTTCGATGAATTATCGTCACGTCCTATGTGTACAGTATTATTTTCAATTTCCTCTGTATTTTCAAATTTAATAAACTGTAATTTCTTCATATTCTTGACGTCATTTATGGATGTGCATTCCCATATTAGAAGTTGATCAGACTCCTGAGAGATGCATCTTCCCATGTTATTCCTATTCGCGTGCGCTTTATCTATTTTTTTTATTATCATAAACTTTATTTGCCTCGTTTTTTGTAACTTTATTTGCCTCTTTTTCACTTCTCTTTGTCATTGCCCTTGTGCTTATTAGAATTCTCTTTTCTTTTTCATCATTTTCCAACGGTATCATTTGTTTTAGTATGTCTGAGTTTATTTCTATTCTTGATAATGCGTCCGCATTAGTGTTAATTTTTCCTTTCTTATAAATTATCGTGAAGTCATAATCGCTTAAATCTAATCTAATTCTTGTCATTTTTGATGAAGGATTCTTATGTGAAAATAGTGATATCAATGGTCTGTAGTCTGTTACCACTATGAATTTTTGACCGTATAAATATGGTTTGAAGAAATTTATTCCCCAGTGAATTGCGAGCAATTCTTTTTCAATGATGGGTTTGTTCATATCATGCTTTTGAAGTGATTTACTTGCGTAAGAAATAGGTAAATCTTTTCCAATTTCACCTTGTGATAAGACTGCTCCTAGTGCGTAGTTTGAGGCGTCAGTTTTCAAAATAAAAGGTTTGTCAAAATTTGGGTACTGCAAAATTGGTGGGTTCATTAATTTTTCTTTTAGGGTATCAAAAGCATTTTGGCATTCTTTTGTCCATAGAAATTTTACTGATTTTCTCAATAGCATATTTAAGTGTTTTGCAATGTCCGCAAAATTCGGTATGAATTTTCTATAATAGTTGCAGAATGCAACGAAACGTCTAACTTCGTCTGCGTTCTTGGGTGTTGGGTAATTTTTAATAACTTCATATTTAGCTGGATCTGTTTTCACGCCGTCCTTTGTTATTAAATGTCCTAAGTAAACTACTTCTGGTCTCAAAAAACAACATTTCTTTGGATTCAGTTTTAAGTTGTATCGTTGAAGTCTGTCTAAAACTTTGACAAGATTTTCATTGTGATGGTTCAAACTACATCCATAGACAATTATGTCATCGACATAAAGAAAAGCTTCTGAATCAAGTCCTGAAAGTGCTATCGTAAGCATTCTCTGAAAACTGTTTGATGAAATTTTAAGTCCAAATGGTAGTCTTTTAAATTGGTAGTGTCCCTGTTGTGTAGAGAAAGCTGTAAGTGGTCTTGAGTCCTTGTCCAACTGAATTTGGTGAAATGAGCTAGTCATGTCAAGAGTCGAAAACCATTTAGCTCTTCCTAGTTTATCCAAAATATCCTCTAATCTAGTTAGTGGAAATTTGTCATTAACTATTTTGTCATTTAACTTTCTAAAGTCTACTACAAGTCTCCATTTTCGTTTGTCTTCTGTATTCTTTTTGGGTACCAAAAGAAGTGGAGCATTGTAGGGGCTAATTGATGGTTCTATTATATCGTCATGTAACATTTTATGTACTTGTTCATTTATTATGTCCGTGTGCGAGTGGGGTAGTCTGTAGTTTTTTATATACACCGGAGTGTTATCTGAAGCTGCTATGTTTTGTTTATAAAAATTGTTTACAGTTAATTTTTCACTCTCTAAATGAAATACATTTTGATATCTTCTGAATATGTTTATTAATTCTGATTTTGCATATTCATCAGTATTATTTAATTGCAAGTCATTTAGAATTTGTTTAAAACGTTCGTCATTGTTTCCATTTGTGTAATTTAATATGTCATAGTTTTTTAGTGGATCAGTATGCAGTTTAATGCCCTGTAAAATTTGTGTATCATTTGTTGTGTTTAAAATTTTAATGTGTGTCATTCCGTTTTTTGGTGCTATTGAATTACTTAAAAAAATACCGCTTTTTAATTCATTATTAAGTATTACGCAATCTTCTGTAAGGTTTAATTTCAATGGTTGTATGATTTCTGTTCGTGGTGGTATAGTTATTTTTAATGTGTCGAATGCTTTTGATTGCATTGGCAGAATTATGGTTTCATTATTGGTAAACAAAGAAATTGTGAATGTCTCGTAATCTATTTTGCATAAGTATTCTCTTAAAAAGTCTCTCCCTATTATTCCGTCTATCTCTATTGGAAAATTGTCATTTACTAGATGGAATTTGTGTTTGCATGTTTGGTCTGCTAATGAAAGTTCAAGTTCAGTTGTCCCTAAGGAATATATTTCTTCATTAGTGATGCCTGTTAATTTGCATCTGTTTTCTATATTTAGTGGTTCATCATCAAAAGTTGTTCTAGTGCGACATAACGATATGTTGGCTCCTGTGTCGACAAGAAATGTTAATTCTTTATTTTTGTATTTAGCGATTATGTAATTTGTGTTATTATTTGAAACTTTAAATACTCTTAATTTTGGCTGTCCGGAATATCCCTGTATTCCGAGCCTTCCTCGTTTCCCTCGTCTTGTATCGTACGTATATATCTTCTGTTGTTGTTACTGTTATTATTGTTGTTACTGTTTGTGTTATTTCTGTAGTTTCTATTGTTGTTATTGTTTCTAGGTGTATTGTTATTGCGATTGTTGTTTGTAAAATGATTGTTGTTCCTAAGAGAATTATTGTTGTTGAAATTGTCATTCCTAGAGTAATTGGTGCCTCTGTTGAAATTTGTGTTGTTGCCATTATACCTATTAGGAAAATTATTGTTTCTATTATTGCTAAAATTGTTGTTGTTATTTCTACTACGAGAGTTGTTGTTATTTTCAAAATTATTTCTTTCGCGGAAATTGCTATAGTAATGCCTGGTTCGATTATTATTATGTTGTTGCTTTTGAATGTGCATTACCGCATTATTGTTTAATTTATTCTCATTTTCTAGTTCTAGTGCTAGTTCTACCGCGTCTTGTAAAGTCTTTGGGCGAGCTGCGAAAATGGCTGTCTTTAAACTGTCATTAATACCTCTTTTAAAAGTATCTAGAGATAGCTTTGAGTTTAATTTGATAATAACATTTTTCTCTGCTTCTGTGGCGTCATTACCAAGTTCTTCAGCTCCTAACTTGTTCATGTTGTCTATTGTCGTCATTATTCTATCTTTGAATGTATTAACAGACATTTTCCCTTGGTAAATAGTGCTTAGTTTTGATTGTAACTCTGGAATTGTCTTTGTACTTTTGTACCTCTGTTGTAACAAATTTTTTAATGCATTGAAATTTTCTGGTTTCGCATAGTTACCTCTTGCCGTTCTTACCCCTGAAGTCAATTTTGCATGGTATACGTATTGTAAGAAATCTTGTTTTGCTGTTTCAGCTAGAGTTTTCTCAATGAGTTCTGCTGTTATCAAAAAACTTTCTAGTTCTTCCTGGTTTCCAGCAAAAAGTGGGAGAGCTTTAGACACTGTTTCTAAACTAAATGCTGCCATGTTTGTAGTCTTCTTTTCTAATTCTTTCGGGCTATCCAATAAGTATTCTTTAATTTTTCTATATATATTATTAAATTCTAATTTTAGAGCAGATAATTTATCTTTATAATTTTCTTCGAGTGTATTTGACTGAAAATCTTTTCTTATATTCTCTATTGTTTCTAATTCGCTTTGAATTGTTTTTTCTGTATATGTCCTTCCTGGACTTTTCTTTAGGTTTTTTAATATCTCTTTTAAGTCTGAAATATTTTGTTCCATTAAAATTATTTATTAAGTATGTATGTATAATACATATTTTCTTTTTATTATTATGATTTTAACTTGTGTTGCATTGTAGCAATTTATATTTTTACGTTTAATTATGTAAATTTTGAAGTATTGAAAAATTTTATCTATGGTATATACTAAAAATATTACTACAATTAAAATTAATAAAAGATGTGAATTTGATATAAAAGGTTCATTAGTATCATTTGAATTATTGTTTATAATTTGTTTGTCTAGATGGGTATTTTTTATAGGATTTCCCTAAATAGGACCTACCATTTTTAAATTTTGTTGCCTTGATTTTTATTAATAGGTAAAAGTTTGCTTTCTATAATTTTATACATTTGTTATAGAATTGCTTTGTCTATTAGTGTGTTTAATTACATAGCCTTTAAAATATTTGTTTATTTTGTGTGCAACATATAAAATAATCATCACTATAGCAAATATGATTATGTGATATAATGTAATTGAATTTTCTTTGGTATTGGCTGTACCATTGGTGAGAATATTTTCTTGAATTTCCACTTTACTTTGTGGTTTACCCATTTTTATTTTCTATTTTGTTTTTATTTGGGTTTATTTGATTGTTGTTTTACATAAGTTTTTTATTTTTGAAATAGTTAAAGATAAGATTTTTGCATTTACAGTTTTAATTCTTTTTAAATTTTAAATTTTTAATTTTCTTATTAATGGCAGTCTTAGCTTCTAGAGTGGTTGCCAGTATTAGTTCTTTGTAAAGTGTTGCTAGTTGTCTACGCTTGGTGCCGATACCAATGCGTTGGCTATGTTGGAAGGCTCGTATTCTTCGCTTTTGCTGTCCTCAATATATTGTTCCCAGCGGGCGACAATCTCATTTATTTCCGCTTCTGACATCAGGCGATAAAGGTTCAGGATCGCAGGCAGGATCGCCATGTAAAGGTTTGTCTTTCCCTATAGCCCCTTTTTTATTTTAAAACAGCTGAGGGGGTCCCAGCTAAAACTTAGGCGTTCAAAAGAACTGCCAAAAGAATGGAGATTAAAACAAAAGGCAAACAAGTGCCGAATTCAGTTGCTTGTAATAATCTGATTTTATTTACAATTTGTTCCAGCTTATATACTAAAATTTCTTAGGTCATTGAGTGATTTCTGAATCACTCAATATTTTACAAATTCATAAATAAAAGAAAATAGCAATTAAAGTTACAATTATCAAATATTATATTACATCTTAAATTTACATGTGCCAACAATAATGCAAGCAAACAATATTCTTTTGACCCACTTCAACATGTGTAACCCAAGCGTTTATTGTTTGTTGGTTGCACTACTTTGTTGAAGTTGGTATGTATACATTGTGCATATTGTATGGCGACATGGGTACACTACAATGTTAATTTGGCATGATGATTGTATTAAAGAAAATCTACTTTTGCTGTCTCTGATAGGGTTTTATTGATTAGTTCTGCTGTTATTAGGTTAGCAGGTTGCTGGTAAGAGGAAGATTAGATTCCAGCCCACTTGGGTCCCGATGTGGTACCATTGTGTTGCCTGTAGGGAAGAAGAGTAGTAGAGAAAGGGAGATTAGAAAAGTCTAGAGAAGAGTAGGTAAAATAGGGACAGAGAAAGCAGAGAAACAGGTGGGAAAAATCGAAGCAAGGTGTAGGGCTTGCAGTGTCAAGCCTGCAATTGGGCAGATGGGAACCATCCTTAGCTACTGAGAGCTCGGAGGGGGTAGTGAAGGATCATCTGCCTAGAAAGCGAAGGCGGCGATCCTCCATAGCTGGGTAGAGGCATAGAAGATGTGCGATGTTTTATTCTGGTTGTATACATACCCGAGAGGGCAATTATTGCCGGTTTGCTGTCGATTATGATTTAAATAATTCTGTTTGTTATTCGATGGTACCGTAGCCAGTTTGTTGCCTTTTTGATGGCGGATATTTCAGCTTGTAAGATGCTACATTCGTCCGGGAGCCTGAAAGAAATCCTGATCCCGAATTCCTCAAAGTAGAAACCCCGCTTAGTGTGGAGTCCCGTTTGAAGCCATCCGTGAACACTCTTAAGGCGGCATGCGGTTAGGTGGGGGTCCTCCGATAAAGAGTAGATAAATACTCTATTAAAGGAAGGTTTTGGAATGCAATAGTCAATGAGATCAGTCATAATTCTAATGATGTCTACAATGCTAGCATGACCCCATGGTCGATGTTTCCATGCGTCAGTTGTACTCAGTCGTACAGCAGTTCGTAGTGCTAACTTCCTAGCCAACAGGTCAACCGGAAACCAGCCCAGCATAGCGAAAGGAGCCTTTGTAGGCGTAGTTTTAAGGGCACCAGTTATCATTTTTTTTTTTTTTTTTTTTTTTTGATAATTTTATTATTTATTGAATCTTTAATTATTTATATTAAATTATCAATAAGTTTTTCAAATCTTAAATCTAAAAAATATTAAATGTAAGTTTAGCCAATGCTAAACAAAATTTTTAATTTCAACGGTTAATTTTGGTTGTTTTACATCTCTCGTGAACGGCTGAGAAAAAGAGTATCCCTTCTTTTCAGCCGGGTGTGGCCTCTATAATGAAGAATATTGCGCGCAAGTGGATTTGGGTGCAACTCAAGTTTTTTTATATATTTTTTCGCGTGTTTTGAAAATACTGTCTTCACCAACGGAACGTCTAGGTCTTTATGAATTCGATGGTTTCTGACATACCAGGGGGCTGCTGTTATTGTACGTAGAATTTTATTCTGTCGCCTTTGAATTCTTTCGACATTCGATGCTGAGGCAGTGCCCCATAACTGGATTCCATAGGACCATATTGGTTTCAGGATCGCGTTGTATAGTAGAAGTTTACAGTCTAGGCTCAGTATAGAATTTCTTCCCATAAGCCAATTAATTTGGGCAGTTTTTAATTTCATTTGCATCAACTTTGCGTCTATATGCGATTTCCATGTTAAACGGCGATCAAGGTGAACGCCTAGATATTTGACTACAGTATGCTGCGGAATAGTCTCAGTGTTGATTTGTATAGGCGGGCATGTTTCCCTTCGCAACGTAAAAGTGACGTGTACACATTTCTGTTCGTTAACTTTTATACGCCATTGTTTAAGCCATTTTTCCAATTTGGATATATACCCTTGTAAGTTGATGGAAGCTTCTACTGGATTTTCATGGACGCTTAAAAAAGCTGTATCATCAGCAAATGTTGATGTATGAATGTTATTGCTTAACGGTAAGTCAGAGGCATAAATTAAATAAAGTAAGGGACCGAAGATGCTGCCTTGGGGAACTCCGGCTTCGATCGACTGCGGAGGGCTTAAAAAATTACCTTCCCTAACTACAAATTTTCGTTCCTCTAAATAGCTTTTTAAAAGCTTGACTATGTTTGCGGGGAGATTGCGTGTTAATTTGTGGATAAGACCTTCGTGCCATACTTTATCGAAAGCTTGAGAAACATCTATAAAGAGCGCAGAGCAAAATTTCTTTTTTTCAAAGGTGTCTCTAACTACGTTCACAAGTCTGTGAGTTTGTTCAATAGTGCTATGTTGTCTGCGAAAACCGAATTGATGATCTGGAATGCATCCACTTCTAGTCACTATAGGCATCAGCTTGCTCATATACAGCTTTTCAAATAGTTTTGAAATGTTGGGCAATAAACTAATAGGCCGATAGGATTCAACCTTCGTATGATCCTTGCCGGGCTTTGGTATCATAATAATCATCGAAACCTTCCATTCTGCAGGATAGTATTGCAGCCGTAGAATACTGTTAAAAATGAAGAGTATAACTCTTTTTGCAATATAAGGCAGTTGTTGAAGCATTTTGTTGCTTATTTTGTCGACACCTGGGGCTTTTCTGGTGTTAAGACTAGTAATAGTATTTTCAATCTCCGTCATGTTAAATCTCATCGGTATTTCTGGTAAAGAGACGACAGGTGGCAGTTCAACAATATCAGCAGAAATATTCGGGGTAAATACTTTTTCTAGGTGCTTAACAAATAGATCACCTTTTTCAGCATCAGTTCTTGCCCAGTCACCATTTGATGCTCGTAATGGTGGTTTACAAATCACTGGCCTTTTAAGTCCTCTGGCTGCACGCCACAGCGAATAATCTGTTGACGGTGTTGCATCGAGTTCTTGCAGAAATTTTTGCAGCGAAGCTGTTTTTTGTGATTGTAAAACTTTTCTTAGCTGTTTGGTACACTCCTTAAGCCTTAATTTTAGCTGAGGCGATCTGTAACGTTGCCATTCTCGTCGAGCTCTCCGTTTTTCAG
This sequence comes from Lypha dubia, assembly GCA_947311025.1. Classification (NCBI taxonomy): domain Eukaryota; kingdom Metazoa; phylum Arthropoda; class Insecta; order Diptera; family Tachinidae; genus Lypha; species Lypha dubia. The sequence continues at coordinate 76,744,243 of OX371260.1, forward strand.
TCAATAGCCTTTCTACATCTGCACAAAAAATATTGTTAAATCTCGCTTGTTGATTTGGTTGAATTGAAGAAGCATTAAGAGCAGCTTGTTTAGCATGTGCTTCAAACAACCTAATAGAATTTTCTATGTCAGCAGGTGTTCTCAATGGCATATTTTCCGTGCAATGAGCACTCAAATATTTTTTGTATTTCAGCCAGTTAATACGTGCAGGTGTCAGCGGTAAATCACATGTTGGTGTTGTAGTTGTGTGTGAGTAAATAGTGATAATAGTAGGCGAGTGATCTGAAGACAAATCCAGAGATGCTTCTACTTCAATCATTTCGCTGGGCACGCCTTTCATAATCCCAAAGTCGATAACATCAGGAATTTTTTGACGATCCGTTGGCCAGTATGTTGGCTGACCACTTGAAACTACATTCAAGCCCATTTTTGAAATTGTGTCAAACAAAACACGACCCTTGGGACTGATTAAACGTGAGCCCCAAAAAGTGTGTTTAGCATTGTAGTCGCCAGCTGCTAGAAAACGGGACCCCAGTGTTGTATAAAATGCGGTATATTGACTCTCTGAAATTGAAAACCTGGGAGGAGAGTAAACAGATGATATCACAAGCTTTTGATAAAAATTTTCAATGCAGATGTTCGTTGCTTGAAGATATTCTTCACGAAGGTCGTTTAGTAGGTAGTGTTTTATTCGAGTTTTTATTAGGATTCCAGAGCCACCACAAGCTCTACCTTGAGGATCCTTGGTGTCGTAGAAATTATATCCACTAATTCGAAAATAGCTTCGGGACGTCAAGTGAGTTTCTGAGATAAGCATAACATCGATTTGTTTATCCAGAAGAAAATATTCAATTTCATTTTTGTGTTGGCAGATGCCGTTTGCGTTCCAAAAACAGATTCTTAAGTTCATGGTTTGTTCAATACAGCCTGCAACAAGGTAGACTGCATTTTAAACATTTCCTGCATCATACAGGACATGTTAAGAGTGAATGTATTTACTGTTTGTATAAGGATCTCTATTGAGGCTTCAATACGACTAAAATTGTGCCCTGATTCTTCATTTACTGGTACAGTTTTTTGCGCCGGAATCTGGTTACTCTTTAAAATATTAGCGTATGAAGATTGACTATTAGGTTTTTGTTGAGTAAGAGTCGTGTTAGACTTTAAAACATTTGAGTATTGATTATGGCTAGACGACGGTTGAGGTAACTGTGGGTAGTTTAAATGAGTGTTGGGCTGAGCGGGAGTAGTATTGGTTTTTCTGTTCGACGAATTTTTAAAAAGAGAATAAAGAGGGCAGCCCCTATAGTTGGCAGTGTGGTTTCCGCCGCAATTACTACATTTTTTTGCTTTGGTATCACCTTTTATTTTGTCACAGTTAGCGGTACTGTGTAACTCGCCACATACAACGCAAACGGTAGGCAACTTGCAATAAGTTTTGGTATGGCCAAATTCTTGACAGTTCATGCATTGGATAGGTCCAGTTTTTTTATGTGGCATCTCAACGGTAACTCTTCGATGCAACAAGTATTTTAAGCTATAGATTGGGTGCGATTCATTTTTTTTAATTTTCAAGTCGCCTGGCTGTAGCTCGACTCTAAAAATAGGTTGGGGGATTTTTTCCCTGTTTTTAATGTTTGAAACATTTTTGACTTTGAAGCCACTATATTCAAGGCCAGACTTTACCTCTTCCGGATCCACGCTTGAATCTATTCCTTTTATAACTACTGTTAGGCCTTTAGCACTCTTCAGTTGATATGTATAAAAGTTTTTGTTTTTAGTCTCAAAATCTGAGACAATTTTTCTATAATTATTTTCTTGTGTTACCTGAATTTTAGTTTCGTTGATTTTGCCGCGCTTAATTGGAGTTACATAGAACTCATTTTCTCCAATTAATGAGATAAGGCTTTTTACCAAAAGGTTGGAGTTCTGTTCTCTTAAATATATCGGCGGTGGTTTAGTGGACCTTGTTGTACTTGTGTCTTCATCGACTTGTTCATTCAAAATCGCAAAACGATTTTCAGAATGTTTAATATTATTTTTCCCATCTTTGGGCATTTTCGCCGTTGACGCTATTTCAGCTGATTTGGGACTTCTTCCCCTTTTTAGCACGGTTATGTATCTGTCCATACCAGTTTGGATTTTATTATCACTATTTTCACTCACTGCATTTACAATTTTGTGCACGTTGGTCACCTGGGTATTTATTGTTTTTTTGTTTGATTGTACAGCTAAGCTGACAAGTTTGCTAATAGGTGCAATTGTTGTTGCTTCTTGATCGATATTTAACATGTTCAAAGATAATGATCGCACACGAGTATTTGTGTTTTCTGTTAAATTCAGGTTTTTGTTTAATTCATTTTTTTTGTTGTCGTCATCAGCAACTAAAGTTATATATTGCACATTCCTACTGCTTGTAGGATTATTGTTGTTGTTAGAAGGTGAACTCATTTAGAGTTCTCTTTTTTTTGTTCTCTTATGAGTTGGTGTATGCAAATATTTATGTGTATTGCACACAAGCAAAAAATAAAATAAAACCAGTAAAATAACTGTTCAATAAATGTTTTGTTTTTTTTTATATTTTTTGTGACTTTAAATTTTTTTTTTCTTTTATATATTTTTTTTATATTCAGTTGCGACGATTATAAAAACGCGTCTGTTCACTACGAGAGTTGAAACTGTTGACTCACCAGTTATCATGATTGCCATTAAACCAAGAGTTTTCTCTATTCGCTTTCGGTTTGTTGCCAAGTCTAGTGATTTCCACCAGATTGCTATACCGTAGAAAAGTGTTGGTTTCATAACCGTTTCTAATATCCAATTAATCCCTTTAGGACTTATACCCCAAGAGGAACCAATGGGTTTCCTGCAAACATATAATGCCACTAAAGCTTTTGTTGCACGAGCATGAAGATTATCTCTCCATGTTAATTTGTTGTGTAGGATAATGCCTAAAAATTTGGCCTTATCTGATAGGGCTAGGGTAGTGCCATTTACTTTCGGTAAAGTGAAAGTGGGAATTTTGTATCTTCTAGAGAAGAGCACTAGGTCCATTTTCGTTGGATTGACGCTCAGGCCATTTTGTGAACACCGTTTACTGACCTCGATAAGTTCATCCTCCAACCTGAGCGTAATTGTGTCAAGATGGAAGCCCGATATTGCCACCGCCACATCATCTGCATATGCAACTGTGTTGACGGACATGGACTCCGGTTTCTTAAGAAAACGTTGATTGTCACATTCCATAACAGAGGTGGTAGAACACCACCTTGTGGCTTACCTTTACGGGCATACCTGGTGATGCGCGCTCCCCCCATGGTGGATGTGATGGCAAATTGAAGCAAATTCTTAAACAATTGACATAATGATTGGTCTATTCCTAGCTCTGTGAGAGCTCGGAGTTGATATTATTAAAAGCACCCTCAATGTCCATGAAGGCCGCCAGAGTGTAATTTTTATGCTCAAGTGACCCTTCAATGTGACCTACGAGCGAATGTAGTGCCTTTTCAACCGGTTTACCTTTGGTGTAGGCGTGTTGATTGGCTGATGAGAGATCACTGTCGATTGTCATAGTTCTAAATGCTAAAAAATCCTAAACACACAATCTGGGGTTCACGTTTAATCACTCCTAAGGGACAAATTTTGTTCGACACAATATCTAAAATGGGTTTGAATGTAGTTTCAAGTGGACAGCCAACATATTGGCCAACAGATCGACAAAAAGTTCCTGATGTTATCGACTTTGGAATTGTGAAAGGCGTGCCCAGCGAGATGGTTGAAGTTGAAGCATCTTTGGACTTATCTTCAGACCACTCGCCTACAATTGTCACTATTTACTCACACACAACATGTGATTTAGCGACGACACCTGCACGTATTAACTGGCTGAAATACAGAAAATATCTGAGTGCTCATTGCTCGGAAAATATGCCGCTGAGAACACCTTCAGACATAGACGATTCTCTCAGGTTGTTTGAAGCGCATGTTAAACAAGCTGCTTTTAATGCTACTTCAAATGATATAAACCAACCAGTGAGATTTAACAATATTTTTTCTGTAGATATAGAAAGGCTATTGACTGAAAAACGGAGAGCTCGACGAGAATGGCAGCGCTACAGATCGCCCCAGCTAAAATTAAGGCTTAAGGAGTGTACCAAGCAGCTTAGGAAAGTTTTGCAAACTCAAAAAACAGCTTCCCTTCAAAAATTCCTTCAAGAGCTAGATGCAACACCACAAACAGATTATTCACTGTGGCGTGCAGCCAGAGGACTAAAAAGGCCGGTGATTTGCAAACCCCCATTACGAGCCCCTAATGGTGACTGGGCAGAAACTGATGCTGAAAAAGGTGCACTTTTTGTTAAACGCTTGGAAAAAGTTTTCACTCCGAATATTTCTGCTGATATTGTTGAACTGCCACCAGTCGTCTCTTTACCAGAAATACCGATGAGATTTAACATGACGGAGATTGAAAATACTATTACTAGTCTTAACACCAGAAAAGCCCCAGGTGTCGACAAAATAAGCAACAAAATGCTTCAAGAATTGCCTTATATTGCAAAAAGAATTATACTATTCATTTTTAATAGTATTCTACGGCTGCAATACTATCCTGCAGAATGGAAGGTTTCGATGATTATTATGATACCAAAGCCCGGCAAGGAGCATACGAAGGTTGAATCCTATCGGCCTATTAGTTTATTGCCCAACATTTCAAAACTATTTGAAAAGCTGTATATGAGCAAGCTGATGCCTATAGTGACTAGAAGTGGATGCATTCCAGATCATCAATTCGGTTTTCGCAGACAACATAGCACAATTGATCAAAATCACAGACTTGTGAATCTTATCAGAGACACTTTCGAAAAGAAGAAATATTGCTCTGCGCTCTTTATAGATGTTTCTCAAGCTTTCGATAAAGTATGGCACGAGGGTCTTATACATAAATTAACGCAAAATCTACCGGCAAACATTGTTAGGCTTTTAATAAGCTACCTAATTGAACGAAAATTTGTAGTTAGGGAAGGCAATTTTTTAAGCCCACCGCAGTCGATCGAAGCCGGAGTTCCCCAAGGCAGTATCTTCGGTCCATTACTTTATTTAATATATGCCTCTGACTTACCGTTAAGCAGTAACATTCATACATCAACATTTGCCGATGATACAGCTCTTCTAAGCGTTCACGAAAATCCTGTAGAAGCTTCCCGCAATTTACAAGGGTATATATCCAAATTGCAAAATTGGCTCAAACAATGGCGTATTAAAGTTAACGAGCAGAAATGTGTGCACGTAACTTCTACGTTGCGCAAGGAATCATGCCCGCCTATAAAAATTAACACCGAGACCATACCGCAACACACTGTTGTCAAATATCTAGGCGTTCATCTTGATCGTCGTTTAACATGGAAATCGCATATAGACGCAAAGTTAATACAAATGAAATTAAAAGCAGCCCAAATGAATTGGCTTATTGGAAGAAATTCTATACTAAGCCTAGACTGTAAACTACTATTATACAACGCGATCCTGAAACCAATATGGTTCTATGGAATCCAGTTATGGGGCACTGCCTCAGCATCAAATGTCGAAAAAATTCAAAGGCGACAGAATAAAATTCTACCTACAATTAGAGCAGCCCCCTGGTATGTCAGAAATCATCGAATTCATAAAGATCTAGATGTTCCGTTGGTAAACAGTATTTTCAAAAAACGCTAAAAAATATATAAAAAAACTTGAGGTGCACCCAAATGTACTTGCACGCAATATTTTAAATTATAGAGGCCACACCCGGTTGGAAAGGAGGGATACTCTTTTTCTCAGCCGTACACGAGTGATGTAAAACAGCATAACTTAACCGTTGAAATTAAAAATTTTGTTTAGCATTGGCTAAACTTATATTTAATATTTTTTTTTTTAGATTTAAGATTTGAAAAACTTATTGATAATTTAATTTATAATTGAAGATTCAATAAATAATAAAATGAAAAAAAAAAAAAAATAGTTCTAATGTGAACGTCGATCAGTCTCTGTAGTCATTAAAAGAAAAGATATAAGGCTAATATTTCTAAAGTATTTCGCCTTCGAGTGCGATAATTTTCCCCCTTTTGGGATGAAAATTACTTCGTATTTGGTCCACTGTTGCGGAATGTGGCAACAATGAGCAGCCAAGGTGTGACAAGGTCTAAATTGTGTTGTAGATCTGCGGAAATGATTTCGTCCGGACCGGGTTGGAATCTTTTTATTGCCCAAAGAAGTCTGTCAATAGTTATCTCTACGTCCGTCATACGCCGGGCAGGTGGGGGAGCGTTTTGTGCTTCCATAAAATATGAGCAGCATGAAAAGTGAGTTTCCATTAGGGCTTCCAGGGACTCTAAGGAGTTTGTATTCCAGTTTCCGTCTGATTTTTGGATGAATCTAGGCACGGACGGTTGCTTGGATAGAATTTTACGCAGCTTTAGTGTGGAAGAAGGATTCCACATTGCTGCAGAATTCTTTCCAGGACTTATATTTTGCGTTTCTAACTTGATTTTTGAATTTGTTCAGTGAGGCTGCAAAGAGCCCAGTTTCCTGTTCTTTTAGCCCCATTGAAAAGTCTGCGGCAGCTCCTGCGAGACTCCTCTAGGCTGGCAGACCACCAAGGTGGTTTGCTATTTTTGCGTTGTATGGAAGGTTTGCAAGAAACTCTTGTTGTTTCTTACATAGTTGTTGTGTTTTTAATTCTTATATTTTTGCATTTCTTAAGTCTTTTTTTTTATTTTCTTCTTTTCATCCTTGTTTGTTTTTAAGGTCAGCTATCTCCTATCATGTACTTCTCCCAACGTTCAAATATCGAGTTTATTTCATCGTCCATCCATGTTTGAGTTGGAGAAATCCCCCTTCTTTTTTTATTTATTGGTCCGTGAAATGCAGGATTGCCATGTAAGGTTGTTATTAATATTTTATGTCGTTCCCTATGGACCTCGTTTATATTTATACAGCTATCGAGAAAGGCAGCTTATGTATAGGCCTTCAAAAGAACTGCCAAAATATTTATTTGAAACTTCAATCAGAAAAACGCAGGCAAACAAGTGCCGAATTATGTTGTTAGTTTAAGTCTAATTTTATTCACAAAAATTCTAGCTTAAATACTACTTATGAAAATCTACTTAATCGGCTACAATTGATTGATTTTTAAATCACTCAATGTTTTAATAAAAAAAAAAAAAATACAAAATAATATAAAATTAAAATCACATGTGTCATCAATACGCAAGCGTAGAACCACAAAGTAAATTTTGAACGATATATAATTCAATCGTTATTGACCAATTTACTTTGGTAGGTTTTAAGCCACACTTCAACATGATATTTGGTCACGCTACTTAGTTGAAGTTGGTATGTACTTGCTGCTCATGTTGTATGGCGACATGGATGCGCTACAATTAAATTTTATAGAGATATAAAAATTTTTTTTTTTTTTTTTTTTTTTTGATAATTTTATTATTTATTGAATCTTTAATTATTAATTAAATTATCAATAAGTTTTTCAAATCTTAAATCTAAAAAATATTAAATATAGGTTTAGCCAATGCTAAACAAAATTTTTAATTTCAACGGTTAATTTTTGTTGTTTTACATCTCTCGTGAACGCCTGAGAAAAAGAGTATCCCTTCTTTTCAGCCGGGTGTGGCCTCTATAATGAATAAAAATTGCGCGCGAGTGGATTTGGGTGCAACTCAAGTTTTTTTATATATTTTTTCACGTGTTTTGAAAATACTGTCTTCACCAACGGAACGTCTAGATCTTTATGAATTCGATAGTTTCTGACATACCAGGGGGCTGCTGTTATTGTACGTAGGATTTTATTTTGTCGCCTTTGAATTCTTTCGACATTCGATGCTGAGGCAGTGCCCCATAATTGGATACCATAGGACCATATTGGTTTCAGGATCGCGTTGTATAATAGTAGTTTACAGTCTAGGCTTAGTATAGAATTTCTTCCAATAAGCCAATTCTGCTGCTTTTAATTTCATTTGTATTAACTTTGCGTCTATATGCGATTTCCATGTTAAACGACGATCAAGATGAACGCCTAGATATTTGACAACAGTGTGTTGCGGTATGGTCTCGGTGTTAATTTTTATAGGCGGGCATGTTTCCTTGCGCAACGTAAAAGTTACGTGCACACATTTGTGCTCGTTAACTTTAATACGCCATTGTTTGAGCCAATTTTGCAATTTGGATATATACCCTTGTAAATTGCGGGAAGCTTCTACAGGATTTTCGTGAACGCTTAGAAAAGCTGTATCGTCAGCAAATGTTGACGTGTGAATGTTACTGCTTAACGGTAAGTCAGAGGCATATATTAAATAAAGTAATGTACCGAAGATACTGCCTTGGAGAACTCCGGCTTCGATCGACTGCGGTGGGCTTAAAAAATTGCCTTCCCTAACTACAAATTTTCGTTCACTTAGGTAGCTTATTAAAAGCCTAACAATGTTTGCGGGTAGATTTTGCGTTAATTTATGTATAAGACCTTCGTGCCATACTTTATCGAAAGCTTGAGAAACATCTATAAAGAGCGCAGAGCAATATTTCTTCTTTTCGAAAGTGTCTCTGATAACATTCACAAGTCTGTGATTTTGATCAATTGTGCTATGTTGTCTGCGAAAACCGAATTGATGATCTGGAATGCATCCACTTCTAGTCACTATAGGCATCAGCTTGCTCATATACAGCTTTTCAAATAGTTTTGAAATGTTGGGCAATAAACTAATAGGCCGATAGGATTCAACCTTCGTATGATCCTTGCCGGGCTTTGGTATCATAATAATCATCGAAACCTTCCACTCTGCAGGATAGTATTGCAGCCGTAGAATACTATTAAAAATGAATAGTATAATTCTTTTTGCAATATAAGGCAGTTGTTGAAGCATTTTGTTGCTTATTTTGTCGACACCTGGGGCTTTTTTGGTGTTAAGACTAGTAATGGCCTTTTCAATTTCCACAATGCTAAATCTTAGTGGTATTTCTGGTAAAGAGACGACTGGTGGCAGTTCAACAATATCAGCAAAAATATTCTGGGTAAATACTTTTTCTAGGTGCTTAACAAATAGATCACCGTTTTCAGCATCAGTTCTTGCCCAGTCACCATTAGAGGCTCGTAATGGTGGTTTGCAAATCACTGGCCTTTTAAGTCCTCTGGCTGCACGCCACAGCGAATAATCTGTTGATGGTGTTGCATCGAGTTCTTGCAGAAATTTTTGCAGCGAAGCTGTTTTTTGTGATTGTAAAACTTTTCTTAGCTGTTTGGTACACTCCTTAAGGCTTAATTTTAGCTGAGGCGATCTGTAACGTTGCCATTCTCGTCGACCTCTCCGTTTTTCAGTCAATAGCCTTTCTATATCTGCACAAAAAATATTGTTAAATCTCGCTTGTTGATTTGGTTGAATTGAAGAAGCATTAAGAGCCGCTTGTTTAGCATGTGCTTCAAACAACCTAATAGAATTTTCTATGTCAGCAGGTGTTCTCAATGGCATATTTTCCGTGCAATGAGCACTCAAATATTTTTTTTATTTCAGCCAGTTAATACGTGCAGATGTCAGCGTTAAATCGCATGTTGATGTTGCAGTTGTGTGTGAGTATATAGTGATAATAGTAGGTGAGTGATCCGAAGATAAATCCAATGATGCTTCAGCTTCAATCATTTCGCTGAACACACCTTTCATAATCCCAAAGTCGATAACATCAGGAATTTTTTGACGATCCGTTGGCCAATATGTTGGCTGACCACTTGAAACTACATTCAAACCCATTTTTGAAATTGTGTCAAACAAAACACGAACCTTAGGACTGATTAAACGTGAGCCCCAAAAAGTGTGTTTAGCATTGTAGTCGCCAGCTGCTAGAAAACGGGACCCCAGTGTTGTATAAAATGTTGTATATTGACTCTCTGAAATTGAAAACCTGGGAGGAGAGTAAACAGATGATATCACAAGCTTTTGATAAAAATTTTCAATGCAGATGTTCGTTGCTTGAAGATATTCTTCACGAAGGTCATTTAGTAGGTAGTGTTTTATTCGAGTTTTTATTAGGATTCCAGAGCCACCACAAGCTCTACCTTGAGGATCCTTGGTGTCGTAGAAATTATATCCACTAATTCGAAAATAGCTTCGGGACGTCAAGTGAGTTTCTGAGATAAGCATAACATCGATTTGTTTATCCAGAAGAAAGTATTCAATTTCATTTTTATGTTGGCAGATGCCGTTTGCGTTCCAAAAACAGATTCTTAAGTTCATGGTTTGTTCAATACAGCCTGCAACAAGGTAGACTGCATTTTCAACATTTCCTGCATCATACAGGACATGTTGAGAGTGAATGTATTTACTGTTTGTATAAGGATCTCTATTGAGGCTTCAATACGACTAAAATTATGCCCTGATTCTTCATTTACTGGTACAGTTTTTTGCGCCGGAATCTGGTTACTCTTTAAAATATTAGCGTATGAAAATTGACTATTAGGTTTTTGTTGAGTAAGAGTCGTGTTAGACTTTAAAACATTTGAGTATTGATTATGGCTAGACGACGGTTGAGGTAACTGTGGGTAGTTTAAAGGAGTGTTGGGCTGAGCGGGAGTAGCATTTGTTTTTCTGTTCGACGAATTTTTAAAAAGAGAATAAAGAGGGCAGCCCCTATAGTTGGCAGTGTGGTTTCCGCCGCAATTACTACATTTTTTTGCTTTGGTATCACATTTTATTTTGCCACAGTTAGCGGTACTGTGTAACTCGCCACATACAACGCAAACGGTAGGCAACTTGCAATAAGTTTTGGTATGGCCAAATTCTTGACAGTTCATGCATTGGATAGGTCCAGTTTTTTTATGTGGCATCTCAGCGGTAACTCTTCGATGCAACAAGTATTTTAAGCTATAGATTGGGTGCGATTCATTTTTTTTTAATTTTCAAGTCGCCTGGCTGTAGCTCGACTCTAAAAATAGGTTGGGGGATTTTTTCCCTGTTTTTAATGTTTGAAACATTTTTCACTTTGAAGCCATTATCTTCAAGGCCAGACTTTACCTCTTCTGGATCCACACTAGAGTCTATACCTTTTATTACGACGGTTAGACCTTTAGCACTCTTTAATTGGTACGTATAAAAATTTTTGTTTTTTGACTCAAGGTCAGAAACTATTTTACGGTAATTACTTTCTTGCACTACCTGGATTTTTGTTTCGTTAATATTTCCGCGCTTAATTGGAGTTAGATAGAACTCATTTTCTCCAATTAAGGAGATAAGGCTTTTTACAAAAAAACTAGAGTTCTGCTCTCTTAAATATATCGGTGGAGGTTTACTCGACCTTGTTGTAGTTGTGTCTTCATTGTCTTGTTCTGATAAAATCGCGAAACGATTTTCGGAATTTTTTATTTTGTTTTTTCCATCTCTGGGAACTTTCGCTGTTGAAGCTATTTGAGCTGATTTTGGACTTCTTCCCCTTTTTAACACGGTTATGTATCTGTCCATTCCTGTTTGAATTTTATTATCATTTAATGTACTCACCGCATCTACCATTTAGTGCACGTTGGTCACCTTGTTACTTATTGTTTGTTTGTTTGTACAGCTAAGCTGACAAGTTTGCTGATGGGTGCAATTGTTGTTGCTTCTTGATCACTATTTAACATGTTCAAAGATAATGATCGCGCACGAGTATTTGTGTTTTCTGTTAAATTCAGGTTTTTGTTTAATTCATTTTTTTTATTGTCGTCATCAGCAACTAAAGTTATATATTGTACATTCCTACTGCTTGTAGGATTATTGTTGTTTTTATCAGAAGATGAACTCATCAGAGTTCTCTTTTTTTATTTTCACTTATATTAGTTTGTGTATGCAAATATTTATGTGTATTGCACACAAGCAAAAAATAAAATAAAACCAGTAAAATAACTGTTCAATAAATGTTTTGTTTTTTTATATTTTTTGTGACTTGAAAATTTTTTTTTCTTTTATGTTTTTTTTATATTCAGTTGCGACGATTATAAAAACGCGTCTGTTCACTACGAGAGTTGAAACTGAGTGTGATATAAAAAATTTAATAAAAATTCTGTTTAAAAGACATTTTATTATGTTATAATAGAAATGCGATTGGGGTTTGAGTGTAAAATAGCATTTCCTAAAAAAAAGGATATAATAATTTGATATTTCTACAACATTTTTTAGTGTTGTTTTTATACATGTAGGTACATACATATGTATATTTTTTATATTAATAATTTATTAATTGGTCACTTAACTTGTCATTGTAACGAATTTTTTCTTATATTGAACATACTTTTGGACAAGGGTTTCATTTCTTGTAGGGGGTTTTTTGGATGTTTGAGAATATCATTTTTTTAAACAATAAATTGCCTTAGACATATACTTATGTAGATTTATTCAAATTTTTAAAGCTAAAAATTATCATATGGCTCAACTCGCTTTGAAAAACCTCACTTACTTTTTCAAAGAATGTACCGAAAAATGTGTCAAAGCATTTGACAGAGTAACTGGTGCACAAAAACAGACCTGACTACCTGTTATGGATTTGCGTTGGTTTATAAACAATAAACATTGAAAAAATACAAACGATGTTTTGTTCTAAGTCCCCGTTTAAAATTGTATATTCTTTTATAATGTGAAATTTTTATTGCAGCTATTTGTATATGAATGTATACATTTGTTTATATTTTACTTTATGTTTAATGCTACGAATGAAGGAAGAAAATGAATTGCAAGAGTACATGCCTATGTGTACCTCTCTTCATACGTCTCTCCTATCATGCTGATTTTGCAAGAGTGGATGTAAATCGATGTAAACAGGAATGTAAAGGTTCCGTTAGCCGAGCGCACAGTACCGTAATGTGTCCGCTGTTCGTCTATAGCAGGAGTGGCCAAGCCCTATGCTCTTGATGCTCATTTGTTTTTGTAAAACTCTTAGCTATAAGCTATGTGTTTTGATACACACATACAGCACTCAGCACTAGCAATACGAAATAAATTTGTTTTTTTTTTGTCGTTCTTCACTGTGCAAAGCAACAACACTTTCGTATGCTTTGCTGGTAAACATTGACGACAGCGATCATCAATGTACATTTTGTTTTTGTTAAACGTATGATACCGTTTAAAAATGTGTGTTTTGAAAAGCACTTGGAAAAAATTGGTGTTAGTTTTAAATTTCAAACCTTTATTATTCGCAAAAAAATTATTATATGATCACTCACAATCTACTATCACATAATTGAAAACGTTTTTGTGATTTTTTTTATGCTTTACAAAATGGATTTCAGATAATATTTACAAAAAATGCAAATAAAATTTTTTCCCGTGTACGTGAAATGAAATGTTTTTTTTCTTTATGTTGAATAAAAATTTGTTTTACTTTAAATGTATTGGTGTTTGCTCTTCCATAAGGAACTTTTACGCACCCCTGGTCTATAGCAAGGGACTGGTCTATAGCAAGGGAAAAGCCATGCAAAGGCTTACCGTACCCGTAATGTATGAATTAAAATAAAATAGAATTTGATACGGCAGTGGCCCCCCACCTGGATAACAATCTTGTCGCGATGTGGTGGCTTAAGTACTGGCTGTGGTGTCTGCCTTTTGCTCGGAAACTATGGATCAATGCTAAGCTTCCCCACAGTACCTCCGAGTCAAAGACACGAAACTATAAAGGCCGGTATACTAAAGGTTATCCAACCCCTAAACCGAGGTGTTACGCGACCCGTGCCTATCGGATTTTTGCAGTCGGGGGCAAGATACTGTATTTTAACGGAGCCTTGCTGATACCTGGGCACCTCAGCAAGTAATGACGCCCTTACGACGTTACAGGGGGCTATGACGTGGTGGACCTACTGACCCCCACACTCGTGGGAACTTAATGGACATAACAAACAAAACAAAACCAACAACAACAACAAATAACGATACGGCACAACTGGACTCAACTGGGACTTTGACGACGGCGAGCGGGGTAGCTGCACCAGACCCTGTCAGCTTACGGACAACTGGTGCGGTGGAAAACCAGGGTGGCACACCCAACATGGCGCTTCACAAAAAAACTCGCGGTGAGGTACCTGTGGAGTTCGGGCCCAGTACCTCCAAAGCCGCCCAAGCCCTTGCCGCCAAGGCGGCTAAAACTCCCTTTTCAGGGGCCAGGTCGGTCAAGGCAAAGCCAGACAAACCTGGTGCCCTCAATGTGCGAACTGCAGGGGAAGGGACCGGTAGGATAACCTCCGGCCACAATACCCTGTCACCCCCTGCCAACTCCGGCAAAACAGCAACACCCGGGCACATTGTGCACTCCAAAAGGGCGGCAACAACAAGGCGTTCCGCCTTACGCTTCATTTCGATCCTAGGATCCTTACCGGCTGATCAGAACACGAATGAGCAGACAGCTTCTCTATCGTGGGCGAAGCCCCACTTGGCTGCACTGCGTAGCAACCCTCCCCCTGCTGCAGGGCCTAAACGGCAACGTTCAGAAGAGGAAAACGCAGTTGCAGCTAACCATCCAAGGACCAAACGTCCCAAACACACCACTGTCGGCAGTGGCTCCTACAGTGAGGTGGCCAAATTGCACCTCGTAAGGGCCATTATAGACAGGGGTGTAGGTGACGGCGCCATGTCACACGACAAGTGGGACATGGTAAGTAAGAAACTGGCGGGTGTCTTCTGGAAAGTCTACCAAGACAATCCAGTGCAGTGATTTTGGCTGGCACCAGAATCATATCAAGTTGATGGCCTGTGCGGACGAACGCTCAGCGACGCTGCTAAAGCAGGCCATTGATTGCATAGGTGAAGTATGGCAGGGGGCTAGGCTGGATGCGGTTCCTATGGAGGAGATTCCCAGGTTACCTAGAGCTTTCGCATTAATACCTGATGAACCATCGGCACCGGAGGAAATCCTTAAGATCCTTCGGTGCTGCAACCCTGACCTACCAATTAGTGACTGGAAGGTAGCAAAGGTGTCTGCGGCCGAAGGGTGCAAAAGGAAGGTGATTCTGATCCTGAATCAGGAGTCGCTGGCGCTAGTACGGGAGAGGCAGAACAAGTTGTTCTATTGCTTTAGCACAATCTTGTTACGCGTCTATCGGACTGACGCCAGACGGAATCGCGATCCGGGCCATGGAGGCGTACCGCCAAAAGGCGGTACGATAAGTGATGTCACCGCGACCTCATCCGACAGAGAAGACGCTCAATCAACCTCCTCGTTGGTTGGCGGCTTCTTTGAACGATTGAACGTCGCGGATGGCGACGAAGACGACCTGCTGGCCTCTGATGAGGACCACGAGGACGCTGACGTCACTCTAACTGAAAAAATGGAGGATGGTGAAAGTGACTCAAGTCAACCTACACCACTCTAAAGCAGCATCTGCTGCAATGCTCCTCCGGGTGGTAGAGAAGGAGGAGGAGCTAATCATGGTCCAGGAACCTTGGGTCCATAAAGGACGGGTTTGTGGACTAAACCTCAGGGGCTACAAGCTCTTGGTTGCCAATGGTACAGGTAATATCAGATCTTGCATATTGGCTAAAAACTCTTTACGCATCTTCATTTTATCTGATTACAGTGATGAAGATACTGTGACCGCAGCAATGGAGACCGAATCCGGCATCATCTGGGTAGTCTCCAGCTAGATGGCCCATGACCACGGTGAGCGTCCACCAAACAACTTGGTACGTGGTATAGTGGCTAAAGCTGATAGCACAAGGACGCCAATCATAATCTGTTCTGATGCGAACTCGCACCACATCACATGGGGCAGTAATAACACCAACGCACGAGGTGAGTCTCTTTTCGATTTTATTATCAATAATAATCTTGAAATAGTAAATAGGGGTTCAGAACCGACTTTTATTGTCTCAAATCGAAGTGAGGTTTTAGATATTACACTGATTAGTGCACACCACAACAGTTTAATTAGCGACTGGAAGGTCTCGGACGACTGCTCCTTTTCTGACCATCGTTATATTGATTTCTCCATAGGATTTTGCGTGGATAGACCAAATCCTCTGATGAACAGAAGGAAAACTAACTGGGAGTTGCAGAACAATCTCCTCCGTAACACTCTAAGCTACGTCCCCGTTATAAACAACACGACGGATATCGATACGGCAATAGATCTCTTCAATGAATCTTTCTGCTATGCAACAAATATGTCTTGCAAAGCCACGACACGCAAAGGCAAAAGTAAACCACCATGGTGGTGCCCTGATATCGCACACTCGCAAAGCGAGTGCCGTCGACTTTTTAACGAGGCTAAGCAAACAGGTGACTGGTTGCGATATAAGTCCTCGCTAAACAGGTTCAAAAACCTTGTTAGAAGCGCAAAATGGAAGTCTTGGAGGAATTTCTGCAGTGGCGTAGAGAGCTCCTCCGAAACCAACCGATTGCGCAAGATATTAGCTACCTCACCGGTGGTACCCAGCTACATACAAAAACCATGTGGTAGCTGGACTCTAAGCAGTCATGAAACGCTCAGCGTACTTCTTGACACTCACTTTCCCGGTAACGCCCCGGTTTCTACTACAGTTACCGCTACCGGTGATATAACTACTTCGCCTGAGCCAGTTATTGTACCGCTGGACAATGACAGAATCAGATGGGCGATCAGTACCTTCGATCCATTCAAATCTCCTGGACCAGACGGAATTATTCCGGCGGACCTACAGAGAAACATGGAACTTGTCGTGCCCTGGCTCTCTGAAATCTTTACAGAATGTCTGAAAAGGGCATACATTCCAGCTGGCTGGAACCTGTGTAAGGTCGTCTTCATCCCCAAGGGGTGCAAGACGTCTCACACTAAACCTAAAGACTTTAGGCCTATCAGCCTGACGTCCTTTCTGCTCAAAACAATGGAAAGAGCCATAGATATACATCTTAGAATGTCCATACCAAAGGAACTTCTATCCCCCTCACAGCATGCCTACACAAAGGGCAAGTCTGTCGAAACTGCTCTCCACTCCCTGGTCAGTCACATAGAAAAATCTCTCGTACAGAAGGAATTCACTATGGTGGCTTTCCTGGACATAGAGGGCGCCTTCAATTTTGTCAAACCGGACTCAATCATCAACAGCATGATAGAGTTGGGGATTGACATCAATATCTGCAGGTTCGTACAAAATCTGCTAACTAGAAGGGTCATAAGTGCATCTTTTGGATCTGCCACTGAATACAGAGCAGTGAATCGGGGCACCCCACAAGGGGGTGTCTTGTCACCGCTCTTGTGGAATTTGACCATCAACTCTCTACTGCTAAGCCTAGAGCGGAAGCTGGTTAAAACCGTAGCTTACGCTGGCGACGTGGCAATAGCTATCTGTGGCAAATACCTGAGCACAATATCTCAGTGTATGGAATCTGCTCTGACACTCCTTAGCAAATGGAGTGTCAGCTGTGGGCTTGGCGTCAATCCGGCGAAAACCGAATTGGTGCTATTCACCAGGAGGCACAAAATCGGAGACTTTGCGCCCCCCAAACTAAACGGGACCACACTGAAAGTCTCGGACAACGCTAAGTACTTGGGCGTAATCCTAGATAGCAAACTATCTTGGAACCTAAACACCCAGTATAGAGCAAACAAGGCCCTCGTGGCTATTTACACCTGCAAAAGAGCAATTGGTCGCAGCTGGGGCATCGAACCCCGAGGGACCAAATGGCTCTTTGAGACGGTAATTAAGCCCATAATTTTCTATGGGGTTATAGTCTGGTGGGAAGCGGTAGAAAAAGACTCCCACCGACGAACTATAGAGAAAATTTTTCGGCTAGCGGCGATCCTGATAACGGGAGCGCTCAGGTCTACTCCAACGAAGGCATTGTTCGCTATGCTGAACTGGCTTCCGGTGGATGTTCTGGCCAAACAGCTAGCTTTGACTGCGGCGATCAGACTGAACGCTACATGTTCATGGACGAGAACCGATCTTGGTCACTCCAGGATTCTCAGGCAGCACCAAGCGCTCCATGACTTCAACGACTACTGCCCACCAGAACCTTATTTTGGCGGGCTTTTTCAATCCATTGTTCCACATAGGGAATATCACTCCCTACCCCCTGCCACCGAAGGGGCCATCAGAGTTTTCACTGATGCCTCCAAAAGAGGCGTAAACACTGGGGGAGGCTTCTATGTGGAAAACTTCAACGTCAAGGTTCCATTCAGACTTCGGGATGGCTGTAGCGTCCTGCAAGCCGAAGTCTCGGCCATTACAAGGGCGGCAAGATGGCTTAGGTATTATAGGGTATCGGAAGACATCCATATTTTTACCGACAGCAAAGCGGCCATTGCTGCTATCAATGGTGTATACACTAAATCGACGGTGGTAAACGAATGCCGGAAGTCTCTAAAGGAGATAGCGAGACATTCAAGAGTAACACTAGTCTGGATTCCAGGGCACTCAGAGTGCACTGGAAACGATATTGCGGACGAAACTGCCAAAAAGGGAACATCATTGAGCAACTCGATGATATGTCACTTCGTTGGCATTCCTCTATCTCACTGCAAGCGATTGATCCAGCAGGAATCATACAATCTTGCTCAAGAAAGGTGGGAACAAGAGCACACCTGTCGACTCGCCAGGTCCACTTGGCCCCGCTACAGCCTGCACAGAACTCGCGATCTGCTCAGGCTTGGTAAATGTCACACAAGACGACTAGTAACAGTGCTAACGGGGCACTGGTGCTTCGGTACTCATGCCAAAAGGATGGGCCTAAGTTACAATGACTACTGCAGAAGTTGTAACGATGAGGAGGAAGAAGAAACAGTTCTTCATCTTCTATGTCAATGCCCCGCGCTTAACAGCATTAGAGCGATTACCATGGGCTCCAACATTCTGCCAGACCTCGACATTCTGGCGAACATGGGGCTAACCAACGTATCCTCCTTCTTGCAACAATCAGGATGGTTTGATTCGGCGACAGGGCAACTACAGGCAATTGAATAACCAATTGACTGAGCCCTGTCTGCTGTAGGGTATCACAAAGGGACCAAATTAACGGACCCAAGTGCGTCACGTCTCAGATGTGGCGGCCCTCGAAACCTAACCTAACCTAACCTAACATTTGTAAGCCTGTGATGATCTGTTAGTTTGTTTTATACCAAGGGGGTTTGCCGCTCTTTTCTTTGGTACTTTTTTATAATGATATCTGTAAACTATGATTGAACAACTGAAAATAACAACTGTACATGCATATACATATAACTGCATAAACATATGTATGTACACATATATGTGTATGTACATGCTTGGATGTATAAAATAAAAAATAAAAATTTCAATGGCTGCAAAAACATTTTTTATGTATGCACATAAGTATGTATAAAAAAAGGAGTTGTGCAGAAAACGAGTTTAAAGTTGCGCATTCGCTAACAACTTAATGGTAAACGAAAATTTAATATTTGTCTTAAAAGTTTAGCATGCAAGATATTTGAATAAAATTTTTACACATTCTGAAGCACGATATGAGAATTAATGTTGAATTGTTAATTAAAAAATTAAATATTTTGAGTTATGACTCTATTGCAGCAAAGGCTCGACATGAAAACAATTTCATATATACATACATACATATGTATGTAAGTATATATTTTATATGTGCATATATATTTTATATTATTGTTACCGGAAAGAGTAAGATTTTCTTCTTATTGAGAAGACATAAAATTTCCTGAAGAAGCTATCCATTGAGAAAGCGAAATATCGAAACAAAATAAAATAATTGTTAATTTACATATGAAAAGTAATATTATCAGGCTCAAGTTCAGTTTTATTGAATTAATGAAAATTCAAAATTACTAAGAGTTTTTTTGTGTTGGAAAATATTATTATTT
Organism: Lypha dubia; assembly: GCA_947311025.1. Lineage (NCBI taxonomy): Eukaryota > Metazoa > Arthropoda > Insecta > Diptera > Tachinidae > Lypha > Lypha dubia. Next base: position 76,764,065 of record OX371260.1, read on the forward strand.
ATATCCAATCAGTTTTTAGCAGAACGTATCAGTACTGATTTCAAGGCCGCTACACCTCTCATCAGCGTTCAATTGTCCATCTTTACAATTTTCGTAAAGTGGATACTAATTGAGAAGAATATCAACTATTTAACCAGTTTTCAACAGAAATAGAATATGAGAATTAATTTTTAATTCAATTTTTATTCTACAATGAAACAGTGCTGGTTAGTACGAAATTCCCTCATTACTGTTTGGAACTAATAATCAACACAAACTCATAGTCCGTTATCATCAAAGTATTCTACTTTGTATTTAAACGTTTTTGTTGTTTTTACTCTATATTAGGGAAATTCACATATTACTGTGACCCCTGTTATTGAGGTATTTATAGCTCGTGCCCAAGCGGAATTTATATTTTTATGTTATTATTATTACGAATAAACGTAATTATTATTTGAACTTATATTGATTTACATATGAAAAGTAATATTATCAGGCTCAAGTTCAGTTTTATTGAATTAATGAATGTACTGATAAGTTCTGCTAAAAACTGATTGGATATAAATAATAATATTTTCCAACATAAAAAACTCTTAGTAATTTTGAATTTTCATTAATTCAATAAAACTGAACTTGAGCCTGATAATATTACTTTTCATATACATATACATCAATATAAGTTCAAATGATAATTACGTTTATTCGTAATAATAATAATATAAAAATAATTGTTAATTGTTTATTGTTGTTTAATTACATTTTTTTTTTAATTAGGACTAGCACTCAGGGGATGACCCCTACGTATGCAGTGCATTGTGCCGGATCTCAGGGAGAGGGATAGGGTAGAGAAGATAGATGTTGAAAATTTAGAAGACTTAACTCTTTTACAACTCTGCTTTGCGCGTTATGTAAATTTTATAGCAGTGTTGAGGCGTCTCCGGTGTTAAGTAGACGCTTTAACTTTGTTAAGCTGTATAAGCAGGAATTTTATTAATTGTTTTACTTCGCCGATGTTTCTGCTAACCGACGAAGGAGGGCGATGTTGTTTGTGTACATTAGCATGGGTAGCATCAATCGCTGTCGGAGCAGTTTTTTAATGACCAGTGCTAGGCCTTCATCACTTAAATAATCCGACAACAATTAATACAATGCCACACTAATGCACATTAGAGACATTAATGATGTTGATTGACTTGTTCTGGCCACGGTTTGAACCCAGGCCCCAAGTCATTTTTTGCTTAGTAGTCAACGCGCTAACCACTTCAGCCAACACCACCCTCAATTAAAAATTAAAATTTTAAATTATAATAAAAAGGTCGAATAATTAGAATAATCATTTATATAAATTAATAAATTTACTTAATTATATAGAGAAATACCCATGTGATTTTTAAATAAACCAAATGACAAATCCTGATAAAAATATTTTTTTTTTTATTTCTAAGCTTACAAAATTATTAGGAATCTAGGTTTATTATAGTGACCCATTATTACTTAACTATTTTTTCTCTAAGCTTATTATTTCTAAAGCTAAGATCCCACTATCGGCGCAATGCACCAATTTTCGTCGCAATTCATGTGCCGATAGTGTGACCGCACACAATTTTTCAAAATGCCACAATCTGCGCCGAAATTGTGCTGAGTATGGACAATCAAAATCAACCTTGATGCGCCGATAATGTGAACCCACTATTGCACAATGTTAAGCAATCAATTTGTAAAAAATGCGCCGATTTTTGTCGGCCACTCGTGCGCCGATCACAGTCGACAACCAGTGCCGATACACGGGCTGGAAAACCGAATTTTGAAATTGCCCACCTTGTAAAACTATTTTTTTTAAGCTTAGTTGTACCAAAATTAATTTTTTATTATCTTTTATGCATTTAAATTTTATTTATTTGTTGTGGGTTAGCAAATCTACATATATGCAAAAAATTAATAAAAATTTTAAAATCAAATTCTTGAGTATTTGCTCGAATAAATGTTATATTTTATTCATATATATTTAAAAAATTGTTATGGGGTAGGTAATCTATGTATATGCATTTCGTTGTTAGCTTAATACCAACTCATCAGTAGATATTTACTATTCATGTTTAAAAAGTTCCAAAACTCATCTTCTCATACATAAACTCGCAATAATAAGTTTGCGAATTACTAAAGCATACGCAAAATTGCTTTTAAAAAACTTTAAAAACATCACACAAATAATTTTTTTTCATTCGATATAAATCTGTTTACTTTTCTTATAACTTTTATACAGTTACACAACCTTTTGTTGGCAATAAAAGTTTTTATAAGGCAAAATAAAAACAAACTTCCCTTTTACAAAATATAACCTTTTACTAAAGTATTCATGTTTTTAGTAAAGATCAACTGATGAGTTGATATTTAACTACCAACGAAATGCAGATATGTAAATTAGCTAACCCATAACAAGTAATAATATTTTAAAAACATATATTCCTAAGTATTTGTGCAAATAAAATGTTATATTTTATATACATATATATTAAAACATTTAATATAACATTTGTACTGTTGAACAGAAAAAAAAACGATTTTACCATCCCTGAAAACATCTGTTTACAAAATAACAAGAATAGAAGTACGTGCTGCGTAGTAGTAAATTCAATTAAAATTCATTAATTTTTTATTATTATATACATATTAATACTCCTATATTAATTATATACACAATATATATGGCCAAAGCAGTTTTCTCTTTTTCTTTGTAATAAATGCCGAAAATTAAACTGTATCTGCCAACAAGCAAATAAACAAACGCATATACATACATATACGTACATACATACTCGTACATACAATACATACATTATTTAATTTGCCCAATAATGCACGATAGTGGGATCGCATTGTACCAATTATTGTCGCAATTGAGATTTGGCCGATATGAGCCGAAAAAAACTGTGGCAATATGCGACGATAATGGGAACGCCCAAAAATTAATTGTGCAATATTTTTACATGTGTGCGGATATAGCACGATAAAAATTGTCGCAGATTGTGCTGTTTGCGCCGATAGTGGGATCTTAGCTTAAATCGTTTTGGTTTGTTGGGTAATGCTGTTTTGTTTATGTATGTATATTCTCTAAGTACACCATCGGGCTAACAATACGGTACAGTACGAGTACGGTAGAGCAGCGCTCGGCTAACGGAGCCTTAAGAAATTTTTACATCCAACCAGCAGCTATATTCTGTAATTCTCGTAGCTAAAGCTAAATCTCGATCGCTAAAATTTTTAGGGCGAAAATTTTAGCGATTTTGCTAAAAAGGTATTCTGTAACTCTAATCGCTTAGCTAAAATTTACTCTTTTCGCCGTAGCCAATTTGCTATCATTAGACCATTCCTTTCTTTCTTATTTGATAATATAATATTGAAAAGAGACAGATATATATGCGTGTATATTTGGCATTTTATATTAGTTACCTTACATTATAATTTATACTCCGTATCAATGATTGTGTTTTTGTTAAAAAAATTTTTAAAATATGTTTTAAAACGTCTATTTTTTAAAGCTATTTCACAAATTTCTAGTCAAAACTTATTGTTTTTTTGCAGAACATGCATTTTGAAAATTGTAAAGCGCATGATTTTTGCGTAGTAATTTCTCCAGAAAGCATTACGTTCGAATGTTATGGGAACATTTATAAGAGATGGCATCACTGTTAAGAAATAATTTCAGTATACAATTGAAATTTTTTTCTATGTGATATTTGCTACGGTACTGTGGCGTAGTTATTTGAAAGTATTTATTTGTACAAAAATTTTTTTGATCATAATAAATTTATAATTTGTTACAGAGTTTTGATTAATTTTATAATATTGTAAAAATCTTTTTTTTTTATTAAATACATTTTTATATAAAATTTAGTATTTGAGTTTTATTTAAATTAAACTACTCATAACAGCTAAAACACTTCAGCGTATCATGGACAACCTCTTTATGATATTCCAAATACTAAATGAGCATGTATTTTTGCCCTTTTTTATCCTTTTTGTAGTTTTCTACATTAGTTTTCTAAAAAAAAGGCTAAACAACAATGATATAAAAAATATTTTGCGTAAATTTCTTTTTAGCGCCTTCAAAATATCGTTGCTTAAATTTTAGCGTTTCTAGCTAGAAAATTTGCTTAAATGTGCTTAGAGAATACAAATTTATAACATTTTAGCGATGAGAGAGAGCATTGTTTGCTCTTAGAGCAAACGCCAAAATTGCGGCGAATTTAATTTTTATGAGATTGCCTAATTTAGCAATACGAATTACAGAATTCAATATGTAGCTAAAATTCTCTAAAACGATTTTAGACATTTTTAGCGATGGAGATTTAGCTTTAGCGAGTTACAGAATATAGCTGCAGGGCTGCTAAAAGTAGCGATTTTTCAGCATTTTGTCGATTTTTCCTTTATATAAATTACCAAATGCCGATTTTAGGCAAAAATGCCGATTTTTATCAAACCAACTGACAAGACAGTAACTCCGATTTCAAACCACGAAAACTGCGAAAATTCGCAAAATATTAAAATTTGTAGAACACTATATTGTTAAAAAATACAAGAAAGTCAAAACTATTGAAAAAGTTAGGCCAATGCAAAAAAATGCTAAAACTTAAGATATAGTCTAAAAATTTTGCAGAACTCGCGAAAAACTAGAATTTTATGTTCTTTTTAGACGAAAAATGTCCGCTAAAACTTTTAACGTTCAATATGTATTTTTCTAATTGGACTTTGCTTATTTTCACTTTTCAGAATCACTTTATATCGGTCCATGTGCAATTTTCAACATCTCGCAGAATTGGAGTATTATTTTCAGTGGGACAACGCATTTCTTTTTCTTTTTTTATATAAATTTTATTCAATATAATACTTATACAATAATAATTTTAACGCCTCTCAACCTTTTCTGAAAAAAAATGTACATATGTATGTATATGTAGTAACATTCAAGTTAGAGATTATTGCTCTACTCAGTGTTTCAAAAACTGCAATAAAGGAAGGATTACACCATTGCAGCAATGCACCAATTATTGGTTAACTTAATGCGTCAATCGTGTAATTTCCCAATTTATTGGTTCATACGACAACCTTCGACAATATTTTTCTTATTTGCACCAATAAAATGCAACTCTGGTACGGCAATCGTGTAACCACTCGATAGACAATAATACGACAATAAAATGTTTTAATTGCGCCAATATATATTGGTTTCTTGTGCGGCAATCGAAGTGGGCAATACACGCCAATATTTATTTTTTGTTTAGTCGTGTAATAATATATCTGTAAGTAAAATTAATTTTAATTGTTGTAAATGTAGTAATTATACTTGTAGTTTAAATATGGAATTTGATGACTGCATAATAGAACAAAATTATACAATGGACGCGGATTTTGTTTACTGCCCCGACCAGCAATCACAAACTCCTTTGCCCCAATTTTCTTTACTGAAGAAATAATTTTCACGTATTTAAATAAATTTTTTACATGTTTATAAGTCTTTATTGTATTCTGTGGTATTTATGTTAGCAAAACAAAAAGTTCATTTTAACAAAACAGCTGTTTCTCAATGTTGGCACAGTATGCGGCAATCATGTAACTGGAAGTCGGCAATTATTGCCCATTAATCGTTGTGCGCCAATTTACGGCAACCAAATATGTGAAATTTGAGGCAATCTTGTAACTGCAGAAAATTTGATTGGGACAATCGTTTTATTGTCCTCCAAATTAGCACAATAAAAATTGTTACAAATTGGTGCATTGCGGCAATCGTGTAACCCTAGCTTAACTTTCATTTAATTTGATTGGACTTCTGCTTGTGCTTCTGAAATTAACGACAATTTCATTCGAAGCAAAATCACAAAACGAATAAGGGGCTGTGCACATATTACGTAACGTTCCAGGGGAAGGGGGGGTTAAATATTTGTTCCAATTTAAAGACGCATTTATTTAAATTGCATAAAATTATTTTAAATGAAGAGCGGTCTCAATCGGAGTCACCGATTTTCTCAAATAATGCAGCGAAAACAATTAGAAAGAAAAAAATTAATATTGGAATAAATAAAAACCAATTTTTAAGGTCATATGCAAGGCGAATTAAACTTAAATTTAACAAGTATAATCGGAATGGTAATTTTTAACATGTACATACATACATATCGATGGCTTTATATAGAAAGGTCGTATCTCGTTTTTTTCAAAATCGTTTGTTTTACATGTTCTGGTAGGCAAAACTCAAATACACCTCCCTTAAAAAATTCAGTTTCCTATGTTGACGAATAACAGATTTACAGTAATTAAAAAACCCTAAGTAACTAAAGATTTTATTGAGCTAAAAGTTGAGATACGACCTTTCTATATTAAGCCATCGATATCTACTTACATATGTACATACATATGTACATATTTCATGAAAATAAAAAGTTAGTTCCTTTAACTATTTTTGCGTTTTCGAAAAGTAAATTTAATAAAATAAACATGTATGTATGTATATAAAACTACTGATCAAATGCAGAAGAAAAATGTAAAGCCTATAATTTTTGGAAGCACTGTGCAAGTGTTTAGAATAAGTTATGTGCTTCTCATTTAGAATACGATTGCCGCTGTTTTCATAGGTTTCAATAGAATCAATATTTTATTTTAAAAAGCAGAGAAAAGTAAAAGCAGTGAAAAGTTAAAATTTCGCGACTTTTTAACTTTTGGCTTGAGTTTTTTTAAACACTGGCTCTACTTAAATTCTAAAGCTACGTTAAAATTTATTAAATATTTGTCCAAAAGACGTAACCGCTAGTTTTGCTAGGGAAAGTCTAATTTAGCTTGGTTTTCATATTACAAGATAAAATTAACTATTCTACAAAAAAATATTTTTATACAGTTTTAAAGAAATGCGAACCCAAAATTAAAAGAATATTGGAATTACAGGAAATAAATGATTAGTTCCAGTTTAGGTTACATTTTTTTGACAAATATTTGATACATGTGAACGTAGCTTTAGAAATATTGTTTGATAATTAAAAATTAGTATTTTTACTTAAATTTAATTTTAGCCAGAATTTTTGAATATGTTTATATAATAATTAATCTGGAATCTAGATGCTGTAAGTTTTAACCTTTCAAAAACCAGTAATATATTCTCTTGACTATCATTATAAAAAATGTTATGTGCTTATAAAATATGTAAAAATACTGTAAGTCGTTATATTTACACATGTTAAAAATATGTAAAATTAATAAGGATAGTTAATTTTTGCTTTCTTATTAATAAAAATCTAGTAAATACACAGTTTCATTTATTCCGATTTTGAAAATTAATGTGCCGAAAATGCCGATTTTTTTCAAGATCTTCTGTCAGCCCTGACTACAACCGACTCGTTAGCCCAGGTAATTATTATCGCCTTGAATTAATTAATGAATTTCCTTGTCGAAGGCGGATGCAGTGGCGAATTCGGGCGAACATACTGTCAAATTTGGTACATATTTTCCCGCGCACTTTTTAAGTAATTTTTTTATGCATGGAGAATTTTGACAGCGTAAGTAACGAATTCGCCGATAATACAAAGAAAATGCCTGTTATTGGTTTTGTTGTTGAACTGTTGCAGTCGTGCATATACCTGTACCTCGTTTCTAAAGTTCTCGCATCGTAAAATATGGTGGCACGAAATAAGCCCCAAATCGAAAAATGAAATAAGCCCCCAAAAATTTTCAAATTGTTTGTTTGAGGTTTATTTCATTTTTTTGGGGCTTATTTCATTTTTTAAAAATTTGGGGCTTATTTCATAAAATTTTTTTGGGGCTTATTTCATTTTATTTGGGGCTTATTTCATATCCGTAAAATAGATCTAAAATCCTTGCGCCCTGCCGTAGGCCGGTTATGCAGAGAATACTTTGAACGCGAAGCCGGTCTTCGATATACCATAGAGGATAAATTCCTTGCGCCCGGCCGTAGGCCGGTTATGCAGAAAATACTTTGAACGCGAAGCCTGTGTTCGATATACCATAGTGGATAAATTCCTTGCGCCCGGCCGTAGGCCGGTTATGCAGAGAATACTTGGATCGCGAAGCCGGTGTTCGATATACCATAGAGGATAAATTTCTTGCGCCCGGCCGTAGGCCGGTGATGCAGAGAATGCTTGGATCGCGAAGCCGGTGTTCGATATACCATAGAGGATAAATTCCTTACGCCCGGCCGTAGGCCGGTTATGCAGAAAATACTTTGAACGCGAAGCCGGTGTTCGGTATACCATAGAGGATAAATTCCTTGCGCCCGGCCGTAGGCCGGTTATGCAGAGAATGCTTGGAACGCAAAGCCGGTGTTCGATATAATTTAGAGAATAAAATTCTTGCATTTTATGATTTCTTCTTAAGCTTACATCATAAAGTTAACAAATTTGGGGCTTATTTCATTTTTTGGGGTTTATTTAATTTTTTAAAAATTTGGGGCTTATTTCATAAAATTTTTTGGGGCTTATTTCATTTTATTTGGGGCTTATTTCGTAAATTTTGTTTGGGGCTTATTTCATTTTTTTTTTTTTTGGGGTTTATTTCATAAAATTTTTTGGGGCTTATTTCATTTTTCGATTTGGGGATTATTTCGTGCCACCATATTTTACGATGCGAGAAATTTAGAAACGAGGTACAGGTATATGCACGACTGCAACAGTTCAACAACAAAACCAATAACAGGCATTTTCTTTGTATTATCGGCGAATTCGTTACCTATCATTGAGGCTTATTTCGTGGTGCCGTAAAATATCTCACATGAAGTGTGAAACAAAAAATTCCATCGTTTCTCGATTTGTGGATTTGTGAGAAAAAAGGGCCTGTCCGTAACTGATGCAGTTGCACAATATGATTATTTTGCACTGCCACTGCTAATCAGTTGTTGCTTATGCTTCGTTTTGCGCATTTTTTAGTGTTTGCTTTTATGAACGAAAAAATATAACAAAAATGGAAAAGTTAAAAAACTAATGATATAAAATTATCTAATCTACAAGAAAGAAAGTGGTTAAGAAATAAAACAAATAATGAAATAAAAAATTTAACACATACTCATTCGTTGCATCAGCCATTTTTATGATTAGTGTTTTGTGTTTATTTGCGCATAATATACATACTTCAGCGATGCATTTTTGACCGCATACCTTTTGCAGATTTGCCACTGTTTGCATATGTGAACGTACTGCTGCGTTTATATGCAGCGCAAATTTGCATTAACGAACAGGCCCAAAGTGTTTCTGTATTTGAATGCAAAAACAGGCAGCTCTGATTTTGTTCTTACTGGAATATTTCCAGTATTAAAGTGTCAAATGTAAACGAAATGTCAACGAGGGAAATTAATTATAAGGAAAGCAAAACAATGAAAGGCTAAAAATTTTTATATTACAAAACAACAACTGTTATATATTTTTTTTAATTAATTAAAAACCCAAATGACTATACATTTGGTATAGTGTATTTTTCATTTAAAAATAATAAAACTATTTACAAACATATACTTGTGTTTATTTAAAATTTTTGATACATACTTATGTACATATGTACATTATCTGTTGATTTCTGTTCCACATTTATACATACGAATTGAAAAATATCTATATATTTATTTAAATTTTGATTTTCTCGCACCAATTTGAAATGTGAGCTATTTTGACACTTCTTGTGAAAAACATTCCGCAAAATGTTGTTACGGAAACACTTTGTCTCACATACATACATCCAATAATTGCTGGAAAAATATTAAACTGACAGATCATAAGCTAAATGTTGATGTAATGTAAGAGCCAACGTTTTTGTAGTTATAGAATGCTTAAAAACGTGTCCGTGGCACGCCAATTGCTTGCTCCTCTCCTGAGCTGTTTTCTGTTACAGGAACTCCCAGCAGTTCTCGTATTTGTAGGATCACTAGACGGCAATGTTGAGGGTTTTAGAACTCCAGGCGCCATTCATCACGCCAGATGGATGGCAAAGGCTATTTACTGCTTTAAAATATTTATTTTTCGTCGCCAATTTAAGATGTCTAGAGGAGAAGAAAGTTCTGTAAGTGCTATTGCTGTTTTTCTAGTTAAAATTTACTGTAAAGCTTGGTTCAATGCTCCAAAAGCTCATCTAGCGCCAAAGCAAGATTTAGACATTTAGCGTAGTCTATTAGACTATAAAGAATGTGACAACGACATCGCAGAAATAGCACTCACTAAATTTTCGAATCATTTGTGGTATTTGAATACAGAGTTGGTTGGATTGTCGTTCTTTGATCCCACCATTACAGACGATGAAAAGTTATTAATGGCTAATAAATTGCTCAGTAGCACAGATGAACCATCAGAGCAAGCTAGGGTTGTAAATCCAAAAGTTAGGAAACTCAGAGTTACAACAATTTTGTTCATAACATAAATTTTGAAGAACAAAATAAGCTATCTTTTGTGATATCGTGCGTGTTTCTATTATTTACCGTTCTCGAGTTATGGCTCAATACGTCAACTTTTTGGCCAAAAAAAATCGTTTTTTTCAAATTTTGAGCAACGAGCGCCACGTGTTATGTCGTTTAATCGGGCTCAAATTTTGGCTATCCCAATATCTGGAAAGGGGGTTCGTTTTGTGGGGTTAAGACGAACAAGATTCCGACATTTTTTTTGCCCCATATAAGTTGCGGTCACTCTAATGTGCATACATGCGTAGAACAAAGAACAAAAATTCTTAGTCTAAGGTCACACACGACGATTTTAATTGCCCAACTTTTTCAGAATTCTCTTTTGAACTTCCTTTTATGTTCACACACGACTATTTTAGTTGGGCAATTCTTCTGTTTTGTTTAGCTTTTACTTTCTTACAATTTGACATTTGTGCTTTCATAAAATAAACAATTTCATTAAAATAAACAAAATGTAGTAAGCTTTTAATAAAAATTTTTCTCTATAATAATTTTTTTTATTTTTACATACTATTTAAAACGTGTAATTTTTGCGTTTATGAAATTATAAATGATTTACACACCAAGAAGCGAAACACAGAATGAAAAGAAATGCCAAATATTCAAATAAAAAAAAAAACGAATGAGAGAATTGCTTGAAATAGCCGGGTACCAGCGATTATTTTTCCCTTGTTATTCCCCTCACCGCAAACTGAAGAAAACATCTATAAACTCAAGAATTGCCCAACTAAAATCGTCGTGTGTGAACATAGACTTATTAAACATATTAAATCATATTTTTCTGTTCTTCTTCGAAATCTTGTGCCCCGGAGAATACTTGTTGTTCATTTTCCTGCATCAGTAGTATTAATTTCTTGTCGTCCATTGCAACTTTTTATCACTTTGAAAAATATAAATAAAATAAAAAACAGCTGTTCCAAACGTTGATGGAAGTTCCAAATGATAACAATATTTGTGATTGTTCGCAAATAGTACGATATTATTTAAAAGGTACCGTATCATATTATTACACATTTTATTGTAATGAATTTGATAATTGGTTAAATTACAGTTTAACATTCATATCTATGTACATCATAGTTTTGATTATTAGTGTTACTTATTATTTAAAAGATATTTTTTTGTATACTTGAATGTATATATGTACTAGTGATGTTACGAATACTCGTATTCGTATTCGACTATTCGCCTGTTTTAAGATATTCGTATTCGCCAAATTCAAGCGAATATTTTTTGAATAATTTTCCCATACATTTTCCAAAAAAAAAATCATACAAAAGTTTAAAAACAGTACATAAAATGTAAAAAAATATATTAATTTTTATTAAAAAAACCCATTGTATTCACAAACAAAAATATATATGTATTTTGCGACTAGTATTCAAAAATTAAAGTTTTATATCATGTTAAATTAGTAATCAAACCTCAGTAGAGGAATGTTGAATTTAAAAAATAGAAGTTTTGAAGCCTTTTCTCCATCAAGCCTATTACGATGAGGTGTATAAATAAGCCCCGCACACCTAAACATTCGCTCGATTGGAACTGTATTATTGTTGTAGTATTAAGCAGACCTTATTATTATTTGACCATGGGTATAATAAAATACCATGGTAGTGTGGTAGACTTTTGCATGATAGGTAAAATTGACAGCGCAGTTGCTTTTATTTGTTTTGATTACATATTAAAGAAGGTTTTAAATAATTATAATTTAAGTTGTCTCAAATGTATTAATAAAATTACAAATGCTTTCGCAGCAGTGAATTGAACAAATTACATCATCTATCGGCAATAAATGCATGATATTTAAAGAAACTCGGTGAGATGTTTTGATTCTGTTTATATGTAAATGTATAAGGGTGGGAAGCTACAGGAATCAAACTAAAACTTTTTATATGTATATGAAATTCCACTGACACAGGTGGATGCGCCTTCTGCAAAAATATGTTCGCTAAACAGCACTGAATTATTAATTAAAACCCAAATAGAGTAAGAAAAACGAAATCTGAAAGTATGTAAGTAAAATAATTAAAAAATATTCTGTAGAGGTTTTCGAATTCGGCATCTTAATGCAATAATAATGTTAAATCACAAAATTTTTTTTTTCATTTATAGTTACTAACGCAAAGGCAGGGATTTTTTCAAATTAAATTTGAAATATAAACCTCAAAAGAAATATTCGTATTCGTATTCGGGGAATACTGTTTTATATATTCGTATTCGTATTCGCGAATACTAAAAATTGATATTCGTAACATCACTAGTATGTACATAAATTGATATGGTTACTTTTTAATTTCATATACATATAGATTTACATACATACATACATACATTCAAGTATACAAAAAAATATATTTTAAATAATAAGTAATACTAATAATCAAAACTATGATGTACATAGATATGAATGTTAAACTGTAATTTAACCAATTATCAAATTCATTACAATAAAATATATAAGCACAAACGATCGGTACAGTCTCTTGCTAGATATTGAAAAAAAATTATTTAGAAAACTTTCTTTACTCAATAAAGCATGCATGTGTACATATTTGACAACTAGAACTATTCAAAACAATAAAAGTACCAACAAAGGACTTCTGTGCCCCATTGTAATTCAATATACAGGCATCCCATCACTGTCTACAAATGTCACGTAACCTCGTAATGAAATTCTATTTTCTGCAGGTTGGTACGTTACGGCAACATTTTATTTCAGTCAAGTAAGTATTTCCACTGCTTTTGAATATAACAGAAGCAATCAGCTGACACATCAGCATTTACATTTCTAGAGTTAAGGCTGCTTTAGCCGACCGTATATGTAGAGCTGTCACCTGATTGTTTCTGTCATATGCAAAAGCTATGTAAATACTTACTTGACTGATATGAATTGTTGCAGTAAAAGGGCTATTAGTCACGCATACTTGTCTGCAGACATGAACGATGGCATGCCGTCAGCGTTCGATAGTGTAATAGCAAAACCAAAGTATGCCATCGTATATGTCTGCAGACAAGTATGCGTGTCTAACGTACCAACCTGCAGAAAATAGAATTTCATTTCGAGATTACGTGGCATTTATAGACAGTAATAGGATGTTTGTATTTTAAATTGAAAAGAGGCACAAAGTTCTTTCGTTGGAACTCTTTTTATTTTAAATCGTTTTAGTGGTTACATATGTACACATGCATGCTTTATTATCTAAAGAAAGTTTTCTTAATAATTTTTGTTTCTTCAATATCTAACAAGAGACTGTAGCGAAACTAAGTGCTTATATTTTACAGAATTTTTATGTTAATATCAAGCATATGTAGGTATGTATATAAGTACATCTATATTTAAAATTACAAACTAAGCATATCAATTTATATATGTACATGAGTACGTACTTACAAACATACAGTCAAACACAAATATCTTTTTAAATAATATATAAAACTAATAATATAAACTATGAAGTACATATGTAGATATGAATTTTAAATTATAAGTTAACCACATACCAAATTCATAACAATAATTCATAACGGTACCTTTTAATTAATATCGTACTATTTGCACACAATCCCAAATAATGTAATCATATTGGAACCCCCATCAACGTTTGGATCATGGTGGAATAATAAGGTGCGCGTATCAACGCAACAACAAAATCGACATGCATTTTGTTTGTGTAAAATTAATTCAACATTGTCAAAACAAAGCTGTATACAAAACAAAACAAAAGTTGTTTTGTATGTATTTATTGGTTATGCAAAAACAAAAAGCATAACGTAAACAATAATATTCATGATGGCGGCCAAAAATGTAAACAACTTTTGACAAGACCGAATTAACTTACCATATTTTTGCAGATTATTTAACGGTCAAAACACAACCCTACAAAAAACCATATTCCTTCTTGCGCAGACCTGATTATTAGACCATGGTTTGGATCACCTGTTTTGTATTTTATATGCAAAACTACAACAATTCAACAACAAAACAAACAACAGGCATTTTGTTTGTGTAAACAGCGAATTCCTATCCTATACTGTAATAATTCTCCATTCATAAAAATTACATAAAAATGGGGCCAGACGCCAGACGACTAAAACAACTCAACAGGCATTTTGTTTGTGTATATGGCGAATTTATTACCTACGCTTCAAAATTTTCCATATATAAAAATTTGAGTTGGATTTGTCTTCCTTTGAGGTAATATTTTGCCAAAGCGCATTCACTTACCAGGTGCTGTTATTAACAGAGTTGAGCTACAGAGATCGATTATCAAAATTTGTACGTGCAAGCATCCGGTTCGATATGGCAAATTTTGTTGTAATGTAGTTGTTGCAGAAGAAACACCACCTGGCAAGTGAATCCGCCTGGTATTTTGCGTAGCTGCCGCCGCCGTAATTTTTATAACGACTTTGACCTCTACATATGCAAGTTCGTAGTACATAATATACTTAAGTATGCAAAATGTTCAATAAATTTTACATTACAATGCAGAAAGTATAGACGATTTACAATATATTTTTCCTCTTAAATATGTGTGTATGTATGTATGTATGTTTGCATGTTTATGAAAACTCGATGTTTATTTAGATGGATGCCATAACTAATAAGTTTTGTTCTGTTTATAACAAGGCACAATGTTTAATTTATAAATCAATGGATGCCTAAACTAATGACTAATCATACTCTTCAATAAACCTTACTTTTTCCCGCACATTTAAACGCTTCAGCCACAAAATACTATGACAATACTATTTGGAAATGCTAAAGCAACAGCATTTTGATTGAAATGGCCAGGGTTCCCATAATTGGGTTTTCACCCAAAATTAGGGGATTTGTTATTGGTAAAAGGGACAAAAATTTTCAAGTGGGGTTTGGACTTTAAAGTGGTGATATTAAAGAAAAAACTTACATTTCTTGGGGAATTTGAAAAAATTTAGTTATATTAGTTTTATTTACATATATAGAAAAGTAGTATCATGCATATACATACATATATAATATAATTTATTCCTGTCAGAGTTATTCAGAAAAAGAGTATCCATTATTAAGCAAAATTCCTTAAAGTATTCACAAACAATTATTAGCTTAATATGACCACTTCAACGATATAATAAGTTGAAATTTTAAAGTACGTGGACTCTAATTTAAACCTAAATTAAAGTAAAATTACATTTGTGTTCTGGCAATTCATTTGTTTACATGTACACATTTTTATAAGAACTTGTGAAAATAATAATAAATTTTTGTTGTTTATTGTGTAAAATATAATCGTGTCTATTCCAGAAAACGCGTCGAAGAAATGAAAATTTACATGGAAAACAAAATCGAATACATATAAAAAATTTGTTTTTGTTTATCAAATAAATTTTATACGCTTTTCATAGAGAGAGAAACGCGTTAAATTGCTCACATTTATTTAATTTTAGAAATGTATGAAAAGCAAAAACAACTCTTGAAATTTTGTTTTTGTTTTCATGTAAATTTTCACTTCTTCGACCCGTTTTTTGGAATAGACACCATTATATATTACTTTACATCAATTGTAAAAATGGACAAACGAACGCTGATGAGGTGTAGCGGCCTAGAAATCGGTATACTGATACGTTCTGCTAATCTGATTGCACAGGCTGTTTTTTCAAAAATAAAAAGCACATAATAATTTAAATTTTCATTAATCCAATAAAACTGAACTTTAGCCTAATAATAATGTCTTCTTTACTCATTATTACAGTTCAAACAATAATTACGTTTATTCGTAATAATAATATAAAAACATTTTATCCTAATTTCTTCGATCTTTCAATTGTTATATCCGTCTGTATTTCTTTAAGCAAGAGATCGACTTATTTTGTTTTTTTATAAAAAATTATTTTTTACAATATATCGCTACCAACAATGGGATATATATATAATGCAAAAGTATCTAACGTTAAAAATTATGAAATTATATTTCTGTATAAATACTAATTAAAAATTAAAAATTTATTTGAAACATATACATAATTTTAAAAAATTATTGTCATTATGCTAAGTGAAAGAATATACATATGTATAACATAACAGTAACATACAGAAATACAGACGGATATAATATAAAAACATTAAATTTTTTGTCTTCCTATATTTTCATTTTTTGAGTAAACAGTAAACAGAAGCAATTTTGTTGAAATACAATGCATAAAAATAGTGTTGTGCCAAAAACTATAAACAAATAAAAAGAAGGTTACCGAGTTCGTTTCGGCTGTTTAATTTTTCTTAGTGTGCGGCATACATACATGTATGTATGTATATAATTATTTTTCCAAAATTTACTAATTTGCAGATGATACCGATATTAAATTTTTTTTCTGAATAACACTTTTCATTTTCAGTTTCCACTCTCGTAGTGTACAGACGCGTTTTTATAATCGTCGCAACTGAATATTAAAAATTATTGAAAGTTAAAATCACAAAAAATATATATAAAAAAAACATATATTACACAGTTATTTTTACTGGTTTTTATTTATTTTTTTTTGCTTGTGTGTAAATACATAAATATTTGCATACATAAACTCATATAAGTTAACAAAAAAAGGGAACTCTAAATGAGTTCATCTTCTAACAACAACAATAAACCTACAAGCAGTAGGAATGTTTATTTAACTTTGGTTGCTGATGACGACAACAAAAAAAAATTAATTAAACACAAACCTGAATTTAACACACAACACAAATACTCGCGCGCGATCATGCTCTCCGTACATGTTAAATAGTGATCAAGAAGCAACAACAATTGGACCCATCAGCAAACTTGTCAGCTTAGCTGTACAAACAAACAAACAAGCAATAAATAACAAGGTGACCAACGTGCACAAAATTGATAATAAAATTCAAACAGGAATGGATAGATACATAACCGTGCTAAAAAGGGGAAGAAGTCCCAAATCTGCTCAAATTGCGTCAACGGTGAAAATGCATAAGGATGGGAAAAATAATATTAAAAATTCTGAAAATCGTTTCGCGATTTTGAATGAACAAGGTGAAGAAGACTCAAATACAACAAGGTCGAGTAAACCACCACCCATATACTTAAGAGAATAGAATTCTAGTTTGTTGGTTAAAAGCCTTATCTCATTAATTGGAGAAAACGAGTTCTATGTAACTCCAATTAAGCGCGGCAAAATCAACGAAACAAAAATTCAGGTACACAAGAAAATACGTAATTACCGAAAAATAGTTTCAGACTTTGAGTCTCAAAGTAAAAGCTTGTGTACATACCAACTAAAAAGTGCTAAAGGCCTTACAGTAGCTATCAAATGCATAGCTTCAAGCGTGGATCCAGAAGAGGTAAGGTCTGGCCTTGAAAATAGTAGCTTCAAAGTGAAAAATGTTTCAAACATTAAAAATAAGAAAAATTCCCCCACCTATTTTTAGAGTCGAGCTACAGCCAGGTGACTTGAAAATTAAAAAAAAAAAATGAATCACAATCAATCTATAATTTAAAGTACCTTTTTCACAGAAGAGTTACCGTTGAGCTGCCACATAAAAAAACTGGACCTCTCCAGTGCAGGAACTGTCAAGAATTTGACCATACCAAAACTTATTGCAAGTTCCCTACCGTTTGCGTTGTATATGGTGAGTTACACTGTACCGTTAACTGTGATAAAATAAAAGGTGATACCAAGGCAAAAAGATGTGGCAATTGCGGCGGAAACCACACTGCAAACTATATGGGCTGCCCTCTTTATTCGTTTTTTAAAAATTCGTCCAACATAAAATCAAATACTACTCCCGCTGAGCCCAACACCCCTTTAAACTACCCAAAGTTACATCAACCGTCGTCCAGCCATAATCAATACTTAAATGTTTTAAAGTCTACCACGACTCTTACTCAACAAAAATCTAATAGTCAATATTCATACGCTAATATTTTAAAAAGTAACCAGACTACGGCGCAAAAAACAGTACCTGTAAATGAAGAATCAGGGCCTAATTTTAGTCATATTGAAGCCTCGATAGAGAGCTTAACCCGCCAATGGTGACCTACTGGTCTCTGAAACCGGTTGTGTTAAAAATATTCGTATGACTCTATTCTCCGTTATTATTTTTTGTTGTTATTTCGAGTAGCTACATCTATAATGAAGAATATTGCGCCCAACTGGATTTGGGTGCAACTCAAGTTTTTTATATATTTTTTCGCGTGTTTTGAAAATACTGTCTTCACCAACGGAAGGTCTAGATCTTTAAGAATTCGTAATTTCTGACATACCAGGGGGCTGCTGTAATTGTACGTAGAAATTTTACTGTCGCCTTTGAATTTTTTCGACATTTGATACTGAGGCAGTGCCCCATAACTGGATTCCATAAGACCATATTGGTTTCAGGATCGCGTTGTATAACAGTAGTTTACAGTCTAGGCTTAGTATAGAATTTCTTCCAATAAACCAATGCATTTGGGCTGCTTTTAGTTTCATTTGTGTTACTTTGCGTCTATATGCGATTTCCATGTTAAACGACGATCGAGATGAACGCCTAGATATTGGACAATAGTGTGTTGCGGTGTCGTCTCGGTGTTAATTTGTATAGGCGGGCATGTTTCCTTGCGCAACGTAAAAGTTACGTGTACACATTTCTGCTCGTTAACTTTAATACGCCATTGTTTTAGCCATTTTTCCAATTTGGATATATACCCTTGCAAGTTGCGGGAAACTTCTACAGCATTTTCGTGAACGCTTAGAAAAATTGTATTATCGGCAAATGATGACGTATGAATGTTATTGCTTAACGGTAAGTCAGAGGCATATATTAAATAAAGTAGAAGATACTGCCTTGGGGAACTCCAACTTCGACCGACTGCGGTGGGCTTAAAAAATTGCCTTCCCTAACTACAAATTTTCGTTCCATTAAGTAGCTTATTAAAAGCCTGACAATGTTTGCGGGTAGATTTTTCGTTAATTTATATATAAGACCTTCGTGCCATACTTTATCGAAAGCTTGGGAAACATCTATAAAGAGCGCACAGCAATATTTCTTCTTTTCGAAAGTGTCTCTGATAACATTCAAAAGTCTGTGAATTTGTTCATAGTGTTATGTTTTTTTTTTTTTTTTTTATATGTATATTATTTATTGAATCTTCAATAATAGATTGAAACATCAATAAGTTTTTCAAATCTTAAATCTAAAATAAAATAACAAATATAAATTTAGCCAATGCTAAACAAAATTTTTAGTTACAACGGTTGATTTTTGTTGTTTTACATCTCTCGTGTACGGCTGATAGAAAGAGTGTCCCTCCTCCTAAGCCGGGTGTGGCCTCTATACTCTAGAATATTGCGCGCAAGTGGGTTTGGGTGCAACTCAAGTTTTTTAATATATTTTTTCGCGTGTTTCGAAAATACTGTCTTTACCAACGGAACGTCTAGATCTTTATGAATTCTATGGTTTCTGACATACCAGGGGGCTGCAGTTATTGTACGTAGAATTTTATTTTGTCGCCTTTGAATTTTTTCTACATTCGATGCTGAGGCAGTGCCCCATAGCTGGATTCCATAGCACCATATTGGTTTCAGCATCGCGTTGTATAGTAGAAGTTTACAGTCTAGGCTCAGTATTGAATTTCTACCCATAAGCCAATTCATTTGGGCTGCTTTTAATTTCATTTGCATCAACTTTGCGTCTATATGCGATTTCCATGTTAAACGGCGATCAAGGTGAACGCCTAGATATTTGACTACAGTATGTTGCGGAATAGTCTCGGTGTTGATTTGTATAGGCGGGCATGTTTCCCTTCGCAACGTAAAAGTGACGTGTACACATTTCTGCTCGTTAACTTTTATACGCCATTGTTTAAGCCATTTTTCCAATTTGGATATATACCCTTGTAAGTTGATGGAGGATTCTACTGGATTTTCATGGACGCTTAAAAAAGCTGTATCATCGGCAAATGTTGATGTATGAATGTTATTGCTTAACGGTAAGTCAGAGGCATAAATTAAATAAAGTAAGGGACCGAAGATGCTGCCTTGGGGAACTCCGGCTTCGATCGACTGCGAAGGTGAGCAATGTAAGAAAGAGATACACAACAGAAAGCTTTAGAATACAACAAAAAATTAATAAAACAATGAATATAAAAGAAGACACTGACAACTTAAGCGCTAACTATAGATAAGCAATATTATAAACATTGAAAGATACTGTGATATTTTTTACGATTAAATATGTGTGTTTTTTAAAAATTTAAAAATATAAAACTTACATAAAAAACTGTTTTACATTTCTTAACGTAGTGTGTAAACACAATGTAAGATATAATACATATATTAATATATTAAAATTGTTAATTATTGTTAAATTAATTGTGTTGAAAATCTTTTTTCTTTTTAATAAAAATAGACGAATCCCTTGAAGAAGTGAACATAAAATTCACGAAACGTCGGGAAAATATGCAATAAAAACTACGCATTTTTATTAACATAAGGAATTTTAGGCCTCATTAGCTTACATCAAATTAACAAACTCTATAACATTGATTTGTTTATCCCGAAGAATATATTCTAATTCATTCTTTTGTTGGCAGATGCCGCTTGCGTTCCAAAAACATATTTTCAAGTTCATGGTTTGTTTAATACAGCCTTCAACAAATTAGACTGCATTTTCAACAATTCCTGCATCATACAGGAGATGTGGAGCGTAAAAAGTATTTACTGTTTTTATTAAGCTCTCGATTGAGGCCTTAATACGACTAAAATTAGACCCTGGAGCTTCGTTTACTGGTGTGGTTTTTGCGTAGTATTCTTTTTAAAATGTTAGCGTATGAAAATTAACTATTGGGTTGTTGCTGAGCAATAGTCGTGTTTGATTTAAATACGTTTGAATATTGTTGCTGACTGGTAGACGGTTGAGGTAACTGAGGGTAGCATAAAAGTGTGATAGGCTGAGCGGGGATATTATTTTCTTTTTTGTTCCAGGAGCGTTTAAAAAACGAGTAAAGAGGGCAGCCTCTATAGTTAGCAGTGTCGTTTCCGCCGCAATTGCCACATTTTTTCGCCTTGGTGATCACCTTTTGTTTTGTCACAGTTAGCGGTACTGTGAAACTCACCACATACAACGCAGACTGTAGGCAACTTGCAATAAGTTTTCTTGGCAGTTCAGGCATTGGATAGGTCCAGCTCTTTTATGTGGCTGCTACACGGTAACTCTCCGGTGCAACAAATAATTTAGATCATAAATTGGATGGGATTCATTTTTTTATCTTTACGTCACCTGGCTGTAACTCGACTCTAAATATTGGTTGGGAGATTTTTTTCTCAATTTTTGATGTTTGAAACATTTTTCAGCTTGAATCCACTATTTTCAAGGCCAGACTTGACCTCTTATGGATCCACGCTAGAATCTATACCTTTTATTACAACGGTTAGACCTTTAGCACTCTTCAGCTGATATGTATAAAAATTTTTATTTTCTGTTTCAAAGTCTGATACTATTTTTCTGTAATTATTTTGTTTAGATACCTGAATTTTTGTTTCATTGATTTTCCCACGCTTGATTGGAGTTACGTTAAACTCATTTTCTCCAATTAACGAGATAAGGCTTTTTATCAGAAAGCTGGAGTTCTGTTCTCTTATATAAATCGGTGGTGTTTTACTAAAACTTTTATTAGTTGTGTCTTCATCACGATTTTCGGAATTTTTTATATTTTTCCCATCTTTGGGAACTTTTGCCGTTGACGCAATTTGAGCAGATTTGGGACTTCTTCCCCTTTTTAACACAGTTATGTATCTATCCATACCTGTTTTAATTTTATTATCACTATTTTCACTTACTGCATCTATAATTTTATTAATTTTGTGCACGTTGGTCATTTATTTATTGTTTGTTTGTTTGATTGTACAGCTAAGCTGACAAGTTTGCTAACAGGTGCAATTGTTGTTTCTTCTTGATCACTATTTAACATGTACGGAGAGCATGATCGCGCACGAGTAAATTATAAAACAAAAATACTTCTTGCAAAAGGAAATTAACCAGACAAACAAAAATTAAGTAAACAAAAAAATTTAATAACAAAAAGTAAAAAATTAACAAAACGCAAGACATAAAAAATCAAATTATTTAAATTTACATAAATAAATATATTTTGTAACAAAAATCAGAATTATTTGATAAAGCAAATGTTGTTATGTGACTTCCTTTCGGCGAGGATGTGACGCCAGCAAGGCAAGGTCCTAACCCTCAACCTCAGCGGAGATACTAGCAATAAATAAAACTAAACAACAAAACAAAAAAAAAAAAAACAAATCTAACGGCAAGGGAAACACATAGGAGAGAAGACATAGATGGTGTTCCTCTACCTGCCCACCCTACCTGGGACACATCTACTCCGAATACATAATTTTGGTTCCCCAAAAATCCACACACATTATACTAACACCTTACGGCCACATCCAACCTCACTCGAAACAAAAACAGAATAAGCACACAAACAATATTTTTGTATGCAGTCTAGAGTTGTCAACCGATTAAGAATAATTCGATTAATCGATCAAACAAAACTAAATTCTTTTTAGAATAATTTTAAAAGGCCGAATTTCGAATAACGAATAAATCGATTAATATATGTCAATTAATCGAACATATTTTTGCATACGTAAAAAATGTGTTAAATTTGTTTGTATGATTTGAAACAAAGCGAGTACTTTATATCAACCAATACATGTTATTTTGATGTCGAACCGTGCACACCTAGTAGTCGTGCTATGTTTTAAATGAAACGGTAAACAATTTTCAAGAATGGGTTTTTCTTACTGTCAGGTGAATAAGTTAGAAATAAGTAGAAAATGTTGGTATTGTATTCTAGTTTTTTTAAAATTATATAATTATCTTTCAGAATGAGCTCGGTTTGGAAGTATTTTACCAAGAACAAAAATAAAAAAAAAAACAAAGTCAGATGCAAATGTCCTAAAGTATACAAAATTGTTAGATCAACAACAAAAAAAAAAATAATAATTATTTTGCAACAGATTTACTAAAACGCATTGAATTAAGAATAAATAAGAGACGTATAAAACTTTATTTATTTGTTGCGGGTTAGCAAAAGCTTTTTTTTTTGATAATTTTATTATTTATTGAATCTTTAATTATAAATTAAATTATCAATAAGTTTTTCAAATCTTAAATCTAAAAAAATATTAAATATAAGTTTAGCCAATGCTAAACAAAATTTTTGATTTCAACGGTTAATTTTTGTTGTTTTACATCTCTCGTGAACGGGTGAGAAAAAGAGTATCCCTTCTTTTCAGCCGGGTGTGGCCTCTATAATGAAGAATATTGCGCGCGAGTGGATTTGGGTGCAACTCAAGTTTTTTTTAGATATTTTTTCACGTGTTTTGAAAATACTGTCTTCACCAACGGAAAGTCTAGATCTTTATGAATTCGATGGTTTCTGACATACCAGGGGGCTGCTGTTATTGTACGTAGGATTTTATTCTGTCGCCTTTGAATTCTATCGACAATCGATGCTGAGGCAGTGCCCCATAACTGGATTCCATAGGACCATATTGGTTTCAGGATCGCGTTGTATAAGAGAAGTTTACAGTCAAGGCTTAGTATAGAGTTTCTTCCAAAAAGCCAATTCATTTGGGCTGCTTTTAGTTTCTTTTGTGTTAACTTTGCGTCTATATGCCATTTCCATGTTAAACGACGATCAAGATGAATGCCTAGATATTTTACTACAGTGTGTTGCGGTATAGTCTCGGTGTTAATTTTTATAGCCGGGCATGTTTCCCTGCGCAACGTAAAAGTGACGTGTGCACATTTCTGCTTGTTAACTTTTATACGCCATTGTTTGAGCCATTTTTCCAGTTTGGATATTTATTCTTGTAAGTTGCGGGAAGCTTCTACAGGATTTTCGTGAACGCTTAGAAAGGCTGTATCATCCGCAAACGTTGATGTATGAATGTTACTGCTTAACGGTAAGTCAGAGGCATATATTAAATAAAGTAAGGGACCGAAGATACTGCCTTGAGGGACTCCGGCTTCAATCGACTGCGGAGGGCTTAAAAAATTGCCTTCCCTAACTACAAATTTACGTTCCATTAAATAGCTTTTTAAAAGCTTTACGATGTTTTCTGGTAGATTTTGTGTTAATTTGTTGAAAAGACCTTCGTGCCATGCTTTATCGAAAGCTTGTGAGACATCAATAAAGAGCGCAGAGCAATATTTCTTCTTTTCGAAAGTGTCTCTGATAACATTCACAAGTCTGTGATTTTGATCAATTGTGCTATGTTGTCTGCGAAAACCGAATTGATGATCTGGAATGCATCCACTTCTAGTCACTATAGGCATCAGCTTGCTCATATACAGCTTTTCAAATAGTTTTGAAATGTTGGGCAATAAACTAATAGGCCGATAGGATTCAACCTTCGTATGATCCTTGCCGGGCTTTGGTATCATAATAATCATCGAAACCTTCCATTCTGCAGGATAGTATTGCAACCATAGAATACTATTAAAAATGAATAGTATAATTCTTTTTGCAATATAAGGCAGTTGTTGAAGCATTTTGTTGCTTATTTTGGCGACACCTGGGCCTTTTTTGGTGTTAAGACTAGTGATGGCCTTTTCAATCTCCACAATGTTAAATCTTAACGGTATTTCTGGTAAAGAGATGACTGGTGGCAGTTCAACAATATCAGTAGAAATATTCGGTATAAATACTTTTTCTAAGTGCTTAACAAAAAGAGCACCTTTTTCAGCAGCAGTTCTTGCCCAGTCACCATTCGAATCTCGTAACGCAGGTTTGCAAATCACTGGCCTTTTAAGTCCTATGGCTGCACGCCATAGCGAATAATCTGTTTGTGGTGTTGCATCGAGTTCTTGAAGAAATTTTTGCAGCGAAGCTGTTTTTTGTGTTTGTAAAACTTTTCTGAGCTGTTTGGTGCATTTCTTTAGCCTTAACTTTAACGTTGCCATTCTCGTCGTGCTCTCCGTTTTTCAGTCAATAGCCTTTCTATATCTACAGAAAAAATTTTGTTGAATCTTACTTGTTGATTTGGTTGATTTGAAGAAGCATTAAGAGCAGCTTGATTAACATGTGCTTCAAACAACCTAATAGAATTGTCTATGTCAGTAGGTGTTCTCAACAGCATATTTTCCGTGCAATGAGCACTCAAATATTTTTTGTATTTCAGCCAGTTAATACGTGCAAATGTCAGCGGTAAATCGCATGTTGATGTTGCAGTTGTGTGTGAGTAAATAGTGATAATAGTAGGCGAGTGGTCTGAAGATAAGTCCAAAGATGCTTCAACTTCAACCATCTCGCTGGGCACGCCTTTCATAATTCAAAAGTCGATAACATCAGGAATTTTTTGTCGATCTGTTGGCCAATATGTTGGCTGACCACTTGAAACTACATTCAAACCCATTCCTGAAATTGTGTCAAACAAAACACGACCCTTAGGACTGATTAAACGTGAACCCCAAAAAGTGTGTTTAGCATTGTAGTCGCCAGCTGCTAGAAAACGGGACTCCAGTGTTGTATAAAATGCGGTATATTGACTCTCTGAAATTGAAAACCTTGGAGGAGAATAACCAGATGATATC
Organism: Lypha dubia; assembly: GCA_947311025.1. Lineage (NCBI taxonomy): Eukaryota > Metazoa > Arthropoda > Insecta > Diptera > Tachinidae > Lypha > Lypha dubia. Next base: position 76,790,065 of record OX371260.1, read on the forward strand.
ACAAGCTTTTGATAAAAATTTTCAATACAGATATTTGTTGCTTGAAGATATTCTTCACGAAGGTCATTTAGCAGGTAATGTTTTATTCGAGTTTTTATTAGGATTCCAGAGCCACCACAAGCTCTACCTCGAGGATCCTTAGTATCGTAGAAATTATATCCACTAATTTTAAAATAGCTTCGAGACGTCAAAAAAGTTTCTGAGATAAGCATAACATCGATTTGTTTATCCAGAAGAAAATATTCTATTTCATGATTTATATTTTATTTTGGTTTTTGTTTTATTCCCAAAATTCAGGCTTTCAAGATCATGATTAGAATATATAAATAATAATTAAAAGATTATTTATGTATGTTAGGTTTTCATCCTACGTTTCGTTGGGATTTTCCAACTTCTTCAGGGATGTTGTCTTTATTACAATATTTAATCTTTCTTCTACTTTATTTAAAATATCACAGTGTTTAGTGTAAACGGGACAAACACAAAACACAAACTTAATATATTAAAAATGTATAATTAAAAAATAAGAAAAAATATCACAGATTAACAATTTTTTGTCACTATATTAAAACTAAGTTATAGTTATAGTTAGTTGTGTTTGTCCCGTTTACACTAAACACTGTGATATTTTAAATAATGTAGAAGAAAGATTAACTGCCTGTTTTTAGAAAATGAAAACAAAATTGTGAGTGAGAATTTATATTGAAAACAACAATAAAATACGAAAATTTGTTTTTGTTTTCAATATAAATTCTCACTCACTATTTTGTTTTCATTTTCTAAAAACAGGCCGTAAATATTGTATTAAAGACAACATCCCTGAAGAAGTTGGAAAATCCCAACGAAACGTAGGATGAAAACCTAACATACATAAATAATCTTTTTATTATTATTTATATATTCTAATCATGATCTTGAAAGCCTGAATTTTGGGAATAAAACAAAAACCAAAATAAAATATAAATCACATATAAAAATTAAAAAGGTCGAAGAATAACTAAATTTAAAATCACATTTTCACAAATATTCTATTTCATTTTTATGTTGGCAGATGCCGTTTGCGTTCCAAAAACAGATTCTTAAGTTCATGGTTTTTTTTCAATACAGCCTGCAACAAGGTAGACTGCATTTTCTACATTTCCTGCATCATACAGGACATGTTGAGAGTAAATGTATTTACTGTTGGTATTAGGATCACTATCGAGACTTCAATACGACTAAAATTATGCCCTGATTCTTCATTAGCTGGTACAGTTTTTTGCGCCGGAGTCTGGTTACTCTTTAAAATATTAGCGTATGAAAATTGATTATTAGGTTTTTGTTGAGTAAGAGTCGTGTTAGACTTTAAAACATATGAGTATTGATTATGGCTAGACGACGGTTGAGGTAACTGAGGGTAGTTTAAAGGGGTGTTGGGCTGATCGGGAGTAGCATTTGTTTTTCTATTCGACGAATTTTTAAAAAAAGAGTAGAGAGGGCAGCCTCTATAGTTAGCAGTGTTGTTTCCACTGCAATTGCCGCATTTTTTTGCCTTGGTATCACCTTTTATTTTGTCACAGTTAGCGGTACTGTGCAACTCACCACATACAACGCAAATGGTAGGCAACTTGCAATAAGTTTTGGTATGGCCAAATTCTTGACAGTTCATGCATTGGATAGGTCCATTTTTGGCATCTCAACTGTAACTCTTCTGTGTAACAAGTACTTTAGATTATAGATTGGGTGCGATTCATTTTTTTTAATTTTCAAGTCACCTGGCTGTAGCTCGACTCTAAAAATAGGTTGGGGGATTTTATCCCTATTTTTGATGTTAGCAACCTTTTTAACTTTGAAGCCATTATTTTCAAGGCCAGATTTAACCTCTTCTGGATCCACACTAGAGTCTATACCTTTTATTACGACGGTTAGACCTTTAGCACTCTTTAATTGGTACGTATAAAAATTTTTGTTTTTTGACTCAAGGTCAGAAACTATTTTTCGGTAATTACTTTCTTGCACTACCTGGATTTTTGTTTCGTTAATATTTCCGCGCTTAATTGAAGTTACATAGAACTCATTTTCTCCAATTAAGGAGATAAGGCTTTTTACCAAAAAGCTAGAGTTCTGCTCTCTTAAATATATAGGTGGAGGTTTGCTCGACCTTGTTGTAGTTGTGTCTTCATTGTCTTGTTCTGATAAAATCGCGAAACGATTTTCGGAATTTTTTTAGTTAGCAAAAGTTAAATATATATTTCGTTCGTAGCCATACCAACTCATCAGTAGATGTTTTACCCTTTATGTTTAAAAAGTTTTAAAGCTCATCTATTTATACAAAAACTCACAAATATATTTTTGTGAATTACAAAGCATAAAAACAGCTTTCAAAGTTGTTTAAACACATACAACAATTAATTTTCCATTATGAATGTGTTTACTTTTCTACACCTATACAATTAGACAACCGCTGGTCAGTGTAGCCAGGTAAATATTGTCTAATGTCCCCAAATTAAAGAGTGTTGTCCCCAAAAATCCCCATTTTAAAACTGGAAATTCCCAATTTTGTCCCCAATAAAGATATGTACATATATTAAGCATCATAAAAAAACAATTATTTTTTTATTCATTTTATTACATATATTTATTTAAGTTAATGCATTCGTATGTGCTCAATGAAACTTTTGAATCCATAGAATATTTTATAATTCCATACACGGAATCAAATTTATTCTTTTTTCTATGCTTTCGAGTTGTAAATTTATAAATAACTCAAAATTTTCCATAGTCTCAGTGAATATTTTAAGCATTTATTTTGCTAGTACAGTTAAATAATCTAAAAAAATTTTTTGAACTCCCTTTGCTTTTAATTCCTTTGAACATTCTATGCCAACATCAATTTTAGCAACAACCAAATTACTTTCCTTATTGTCAATTTACATCCATTTTGGCAATATCGAATTCAATAAATTCTGGTTTTAAAAATTTTGAACAAATTGTTATAAAAACCAACATCCTCAACACCATCGCCTTGAAATAATCGAAATATGGAGAAGAAAAACGCCAAGATACATAAACATATAGGGCCTGTTCGTAAATTCATCACTGCGCTGCATGATATGCACAGTACCATGGTGGAATAATAAGGTGCGCGTATCAACGCAACAACAAAATCGACATGCATTTTGTTTGTGTAAAATTAATTCAACATTGTCAAAACAAAGCTGTATACAAAACAAAACAAAAGTTGTTTTGTATGTATTTATTGGTTATGCAAAAACAAAAAGCATAACGTAAACAATAATATTCATGATGGCGGCCAAAAATGTAAACAACTTTTGACAAGACCGAATTAACTTACCATATTTTTGCAGATTATTTAACGGTCAAAACACAACCCTACAAAAAACCATATTCCTTCTTGCGCAGACCTGATTATTAGACCATGCACAGTACGTTCATATATGCAAACAGTGGCAACTCTGCAAAAGGTATGTGTTCAAAAATGCAGCGCTGAAGTATATTATGCGCAAATAAACACAAATCATAAAAATGGCTGATGCAACGGATGATTAAAAGTTAAATTTTTTTATTTTATTATTTTTTTTGTTTATTATTTCTTATCCTTTTTCTTGCTTTAGATTAGACAATTTTACATCATTAGTTTTATCGTCCAGCCCAAAAATTAAATTTATCATTAACTTTTCCACTCTTGTTATATTTTTTCGTTCATAAATGCAAGCATTAAAATGCGCAAAAAGAAGCATAAACAACAGCTGATTAGCAGTGGCAGTGCAAAATAATCATATTATGCAGCGCAGTGATGAATTTACGAACAGGCCCATATGTATGTAAATATATGTATGAAAGAAAATGGTAAATTAAAGCAAAATTGATAATAGGTATACTGAAAATGAAAAATCCCCAAATCCCTCCCCACGATAATCTACCCCCAAAAACCAGCTAAAATCCCCAATTTGGGGAGAAATCCCCACACCTGACTACACTGCCGCTGGTTGCCATTAAAAGTATTTATAAGGCAAAAAATAAAAAGTAAATCTCTCCTTTACAAAAAATACTTGAGTACATGCTCAAATAAATGTAGAATTTTGTAGACGTATAAAACTTTAAAATACGTCAATAATATTTTTTAAATTCTGGAAATTTTCGGTGTATTGAAAGTTTTTCAAATATTCTTCAAAACTTAAACTAAAGAATATGCTAATTAATTATACTCTAGATTATTTTATGTTGAAAGTAACCACAATAATATAATAATAAAGTAATGATATAGAAGAAGTTATTATTAATGAAAATAACAATCTTTTATGCGAGTTAAATAATTCTATTCAAAGTATTAAAATTCAGATAATAAAAAAGAATTCAGCGATATATTAGACGATAAGTATATTAAGAAAAATCTAAAAAAGAGCAGAAAAATTAGATATTTAAACTATTTTACGCTTTTCTCACTATATCACCTACCTCGACAAGTAGCGAGAGTGTTTCAAAATCTAATTTAATAAAAACAAAAACCAAAAATCGTTTGAAAGCCAAAAATTGTTTTTAAAAGATTATTTTTTAAGAACATCCCAGCAAAAATTACTGCTTCGCCGTAAGTAGGAATATCAGGTGATATTAGCTTACAAACCTGCTTACGTATGGCATGATATTTGTTCGCGATGTCCCACTTTGTAGCATTTCGTTTTAAGTGCTTATTTCAGAGCAGTGAGTATGAAGTAAATTCATGGAACGAAAACAATATCAACTGAATTATATATATTTTATTTTTTATTGCATCATCCAAACATTCGTACTGTCGTCTTATTATGTTCGTTACACGTCGTAAAATTTACAATTTTAATCATTGCCTTACAATAGTGCTTTCGAGAATGCACTAGTGTAAGGGAGCATGTATAGAGATTATTTGATTTATTGTTATTTGTTTTTGTTTCTACATTGTTGAATAAAGTTATCAAGAAATTTTACATTTTCTGCCATACATTTCTGCATTTGTTAAGATAATACATATGTGCTTAATACGAAGCACATTCTTAAGGCAGAAAAAGTACATATGTACATATGTACTGCTTCCAAAAACTTGATTATTTTTTGCTGGGATCCTAAATTGCCTAATTTAACAAAAAAAAAATCATTTGACTGAATAAAACATGTGTGTTTGAAGTATTAAAATCGAAGTAATCTCAGTAATTACATTTGTAAGTTTTTTATGTATTATTAATTTTATGTATATTTTTTTTCATTCAGTTTTAACTCTCGTAGTGAACAGACGCGTTTTTATAATCGGCGCAACTGAATATAAAAAAAAAAAATATAAAATAAAATATTTTCAAGTCACAAAAAATATAAAAAAAAACAAAACATTTATTGAACAGTTATTTTACTGGTTTTATTTTATTTTTTGCTTGTGTGCAATATACATAAATATTTGCATACACAACCTAATATAAGTGAAAATAAAAAAAGAGAACTCTGATGAGTTCATCTTCTGACAAAAACAACAATAATCCTACAAGCAGTAGGAATGTACAATATATAACTTTAGTTGCTGATGACGACAATAAAAAAAATGAATTAAACAAAAACCTGAATTTAACAGAAAACACAAATACTCGTGCGCGATCATTATCTCTGAACATGTTAAATAGTGATCAAGAAGCAACAACAATTACACCCATCAGCAAACTTGTCAGCTTAGCTGTACAAACAAACAAACAATAAGTAACAAGGTGACCAACGTGCACAAAATGGTAGATGCGGTGAGTACAATAAATGATAATAAAATTCAAACAGGAATGGTCAGATACATAACCGTGTTAAAAAGGGGAAGAAGTCCAAAATCAGCTCAAATTGCTTCAACAGCGAAAGTTCCCAGAGGTGGAAAAACAATATAATAAATTCCGAAAATCGTTTCGCGATTTTATCTGAACAAGGCGATGAAGACACAACTACAATAAGTTCGAGTAAGCCCCCACCCATATATTTAAGAGAGCAGAATTCCAGTTTGCTGGTTAAAAGTCTTATCTCATTAATTGGAGAAAATGAGTTTTATGTAATTCCAATTAAGCGCGGAAACATCAATGAAACAAAAATTCAGGTAGCTCATGAAAATAATTACCGAAAAATTGTTTCAGATTTAGAATCTAAAAATAAAAACTTCTACACGTACCAATTAAAGAGTGCTAAAGGTCTAACAGTCGTAATAAAAGGTATAGACTCTAGCGTGGATCCAGAAGAGGTCAAGTCTGGCCTTGAAAATAGTGGCTACAAGGTGAAAACTGTCTCAAACATTAAAAATAGAGAAAAAATCCCCCAACCAATATTTAGAGTCGGGTTACAGTAACGAAGAGTTACTGTTGAGCTTCCACATAAAAGAGCTGGACTTGTTCAATGCCTGAACTGCCAAGAATTTGGGCACACGAAGACTTATTGCAAGTTGCCTACAGTCTGCGTTGTATGTGATGAGTTACACAGTACTGCTTACTGTGATAAAATAAAAGGTGATGCCAAGGCGAAAAAGTGTGGCAATTGCGGCGGAAATCACACTGCCAACTATAGAGGCTGCCCCCTTTACTCGTTTTTTAGGAATTCATCAACCAAAAAAACCAATGCTACTCCCGCTCAGCCTAAAACCCCTATTAACTATCCACAGTTACCTCAACCGTCCACCAGCCAAAACCAATTTTCAAACATTTTCAAGTCTAACGCGACTAGTGCTCAACAACAATCTAACAACAAATTTTCATACGCTAGTATTTTAAAAAGCAATCAGAGTACGGCGCAAAAAACCGTAAATGTAAATGAAGATTCTGGGTATAATTTTAGTCGTATTGAACCCTCAATTGAGAGCATAATACAAACTGTAAATACATTTACTCTCAACATGTCCTGTATGATGCAGGAAATGTTGAAAATGCAGTCTACCTTGTTGAAGGCTGTACTAAGCAAACCATGAACTTAAAAATCTGTTTTTGGAACGCAAACGGCGTCTGCCAACATAAAAACGAAATAGAATATTTTCTTCAGGATAAACAAATCGATGTTATGCTTATCTCAGAAACTCATTTGACATCTCGAAGCTGTTTCAGAATTAGTGGATATAATTTTTACGACACCAAGGATCCCCGTGGCAGAGCTTGTGGTGGTTCGGGAATCCTAATAAAAACGCGAATAAAACACCACCTGTTGAATGATTTTTGTGAAGATTATCTTCAAGCAATGAACATCTGCATCGAAACTTACTATCAAAAACTTGTAATATCATCTGTCTATTCGCCCCCCAGATTCTCAATTACCGAGAGTCAATATACGGCTTTTTATAAATCACTGGGCCTCCGTTTTCTAGCAGCTGGCGACTACAATGCTAAACACACATTTTGAGGTTCTCGTTTAATCACTCCTAAGGGACGAATTTTATTCGACACAATATCTAAAATGGGTTTGAATGTAGTTTCAAGTGGACAGCCAACACATTGGCCAACAGATCGACAAAAAATTCCTGATGTTATCGACTTTGGAATTGTGAAAGGCGTGCCCAGCGAGATGGTTGAAGTTGAAGCATCTTTGGACTTATCTTCAGACCACTCGCCTACAATTGTCACTATTTACTCACACATAACATGTGATTTATCGATGACATCTGCACTTATTAACTGGCTGAAATACAGAAAATATCTGAGTGCTCATTGCTCGGAAAAAATGCCGCAGGGAACACCTTCAGACATAGACGATTCTCTCAGGTTGTTTGAAGCGCATGTTAAACAAGCAGCTTTTAATGCTACTTCAAATGAAATAAACCAACCAGTGAGATTTAACAATATTTTTTCTGTAGATATAGGAAGGCTATTGGCTGAAAAACGGAGAGCTCGACGAGAATGGCAGCGCTTCAGATCGCCCCAGCTAAAATTAAGGCTTAAGGAGTGTACCAAGCAGCTTAGGAAAGTTTTGCAAACACAAAAACAGCTTCCCTTCAAAAATTTCTTCAAGAGTTAGATGCAACACCACAAACAGATTATTCACTGTGGCGTGCAGCCAGACGACTAAAAAGCCCTGTGATATGCAAACCCCCATTACGAGCCCCAAATGGTGACTGGGCAAAAACTGATGCTGAAAAAGGTGCACTTTTTGTTTAACACTTAGAAAAAGTTTTCACTCCGAATATTTCTGCTGATGTTGTCGAACTGCCACCAGTCGTCTCTTTACCAGAAATATCCCTAAGATTTAATATTATGGAGATTGAAAAAGCTATTACTGGTCTTAACATAAAAAAGCCCCAGGTGTCGACAAAATAAGCAACAAAATGCTTCAAGAATTGCCTTACACTGCAAAAAGAATAATACTATTCATTTTTAACAGTATTCTACGCCTAGAACACTATCCTAAAGAATGGAAGGTTTCGCTAATTACTATGATACCAAAGCCCGGCAAGGAGCATATAAAGGTTGAATTCTATCGGCCTATTAGTTTACTGTCGTAACATTTCAAAACTATTTTAAAAACTGTATATGAGCAAGCTGATGCCTATAGTGACTAGTAATGGATGTATTCCAGATCATCAATTCGGTTTTCGCAGACAACATAACACAATTGAACAAACTCACAGACTTGTGAATGTCGTTAGAGACACTTTTGAAAAAAAGAAATACTGCTCTGCGCTCTTTATTGATGTCTCACAAGCTTTCGATAAAGCATGGCACGAAGGTCTTTTACACAAATTAACACAAAATCTACCAGCAAACATCGTAAAGCTTTTAAAAAGCTATTTAATGTAATGTAAATTTGTAGTTAGGGAAGGCAATTTTTTAAGCCCTCCGCAGTCGATTGAAGCCGGAGTCCCTTAAGGCAGTATCTTCGGACCCTTACTTTATTTAATATATGCCTCTGACTTACCGTTAAGGCTCCGTTAGCCGAGCGCTGCTCTACCGTTCCCGTACTGCACCGTACTGTTAGCCCGTTGGTGTACTTATAGAATATTTAAAAACGTGTTTGACTATACATAAACAAAACAGAATTACCCAACAAACCAAAACGATTTAGAAATCCCTTGTAACAAGGGCTGCCTAAACGTCTTTATGCAACGTCAAAGCAGCGTTAAAATCAAGCAACTTTATGTTACAGCTCTGTAAATCAAATACATTATCATTAGAAACACTTCTTTGCTTTGCATACTTAAAATTACAATGACACCAAGACAAATTATTTTTAAAAATTTTGGAGCAATAACGAGCAATGTAATTAATAGCTTTTTTGTTTTAAAACGAAATCATATCATCTTGCACCTATCCTTTTCCACCATTGTTGTTTATAAAAAACATACACGATTTTCATAGTGCGCTAGTTGCGTTTATTTGCATATCAGATGCGAAACAGATGAGTTTAGGAATGCCATACTTTGTCAGAGTCTACGCAGTTGCGATTGAGAATACCTGACATTGTTGCACTGCAAAGCAATATGCGTTTAGGAATGCAGCCACGCTTACCAACATGAGTTCTAAGCTTAAAAAAGTGTTGTGAATACTATTGTAAAAATTTTATTAACAATTTTTTAGTAATGAACAGCGCCCCTTTAGATAATATTGCTTATCTAATAAGCTTAGAGAAAAATAGATAAGTAATAATGGGTCACTAAAATAATCTTAGATTGCTAATAATTTTGTAAGCTTAGATAAAAAAAAAATAATTTTCATCAGGATTTGTCATTTGGTTTATTTTAAAATTACATAATTACAATAGAGATATATAATTTACTTTTCTTTATTTAATTAAGTAAATTTATTCTTGTGTTACAAACTTGTTTCATGCGGTATTCTTTTTAACTTTTTGGCGAACTTAAGTTCGTTTTATCGTACTCCAATTGAATTTAAAACATCTGAAAAATTTTAAAAGGAAATGGTTATGCCATTTGATATGCATATTTTATGAAAAACATACTTTAATTCTATAGCTCCATTTGCACTCAGGCTACGCACACTCTTTTTCTTTTTTAAATAACTTTTCAACTATTTGCTATTTCCGGTAACAAAACAACAAACACAAAACTATAGCATGACTCATTTGCGAATATATGTATGTGTTAAATTGTTATATAAACAAGTAAGTGTATAAAAATTGTAAAGTATTTGAAAACTGCATTTTGTATATAAAAAGTTTATAAATATCATGCTTATTAAAAGTTGTAGTAAATCTGTTATATGTTTATTATACGAGTTACATTTTGCTTATGAAATGGATTGCTGGGTAGTATATATAAAATAAATAAATAATTTATGAAAAATAAACAGCTGTTTACAACACAGTGATGGGCATTACAAATTTTCAAATTGTTACTGTTGTTAGGGCTGGGCAGTATTTGAAATACGTATTTAAAATGCAAAAACGTATTTTGTATTTGTATTTTAAATACATAACTTGAAAGTATTTTGTATTTTAAATACATGTCCTGCAAGTATTTTGTATTTTGTATTTTAAATACATACAATAAATAGAAGTAGTTTGTATTTTGTATTTTAAATACATAAAAAAAATGGCAGTATTTTGTATTTTAAAAACAAAGTTAACAAAATATATTTTGTCCGTTTAAGGCATTGATCGTCAAACTAGCCCCTAGGGCCCGAGCACCAATCGTCATTTTCACATACACAACACGAACCAAACAGAAGAGACAAACTAAAATACGAAACATACTCATTAGAATTTGCAACAACAAAACACATGCAAAAGAGGGCAAGAAAATATTATTTTTTTTTTAGTCTCTTTATTTGTTATTCATAGTACACTGTGAATATTTTAATTTTTCTGGATGTGGAATGTTGAGTGGGAAGAAGTTTTTTTGTATATATATTTTTTAATGGAAAATTTTTTTAATTATGTAAATTCATTCATTCGTTCATTCCCATAAACACGCTAAACCAATCCAGTGTGTATGCATACAAACTTTTAATATGATGTTAGGCTACAGTAAAAAAATAAATGTAACAATCACCAGTACATTGATATTTCCTACATGTTCTCTTTATGACAAAGGCTGGTTTAAGGCCGTGCTTCACTATCCTACACAATCGTACGATTCATTTGCAGGAAAATCTTGCAAAAATCTGACCGACTTTAAAAAATTTTCAAAGTGGTGTTCTAGGTGCCACACTATCATACAAATCTGATGCCAAAACATCTGGTTGACAATAAATACTCCCCTGATCGCATGACAACTATCATTTTATGAAAATTTTCATACAAATCGCACGACTTGCCAAAAAATCTGTCACACAGTTGCATTTTTAGCACACATATCATATTTTGCAAATCGAGCGACTGTATAGGATAGTGCGGCACGGCCTTTATTGATGGTTGTTTCCATTTTGATCTATTTATAATGTATCATGCGTCAAACCAATAACCAAAAACTAGAATCGCTAAAAAACGTAACTATACAAATTCTTAGAGTTGGCATCAACGCAATTCAGTTGTCAATTCTAAAGCATTTTTTCACAATGCGATTTTATTTTGCGGGTAGTACTGTTACGACAACAAGTTTAACAATAAAAAAAATAACATGGTTCTTTTTGCATTGGGAGTCAACATAAGGGCGAACAATTTTCAACGTATGTACGTGCCTCTCACTAGCAAGAATCGTGTGAACCTGTGTTAGTAACACCACCTGTAAATTGAATACATATTCAGGGCTGGGCAGTATTTGAAATACATGTATTTGAAATACGTATTTAAAATACAAATATGTATTTTGTATTTCGTATTTTAAATACATAAATGAAGTGGAAGTATTTTGTATTTTAAATACATAACCTGAAAGTATTTTGTATTTTAAATACATGATCAGCAAGTATTTTGTATTTTGTATTTTAAATACCGCAAACCATGTATTTTGCCCAACTCTGACTGTTCTGAAGAAAAAGTACCTAAGATATATAAATGGTATAAAAATGTACATACATGTATGTATGTATATATGAAATATTTTGCATACTAAACTTTTGAGACAAATATTACATTTTCGTTTACCATTAAGTTGCCAGCGAATGCGCAACTTTAAACTCGCCTTCTGCATAACTACTTTTTTTGAGTTATGACTCTATTGCAGCAAAGGCTCGATATGTGCATACATAAAAAATGTTTTTGCAGCCGTTGAATTATTTATTGGTTTATTTTATACATCTAAGCATGTACATATATATACATATATGTACATACATATGTTTATGCAGTTACATGTATGTATATGTACACTTATTATTTTCAGTTTTTCAATCATAGTTTACAGATATCATTATAAAAAAGTACCAAAGAGTAGAGCGCAAATACCCCCTTAGTATAAAACAAAATAACAGCCCATCACTGGCTTACAAATGTCACGTAACGTTCAAATGTAATTCAATTTTATACAGATTGAGACGTTCCATCAACGTGACATTTAAATTCGGTAAGCATTTGCATTGTTTTCAAATAGTAAAACGGATCAGCTGTTTCGTTAGGGGACTAATTCTACCTTTAAGCAGTAACATTCATACATCAACATTTGCGGATGATACAGCCTTTCTAAGCGTTCACGAAAATCCTGTAGAAGTTTCCGAAGTTTTTTTAATTGTATAAACAACTGTATAAACACATTCCTAGCTACGTGCCTTTAGTTTTGTAATTAATTTGTGAAGTTTTTATTCGAACTGAGTGATGTTTAATCAAAGAAATTTTTAATTTTTCAGGCTTAAGTTCGTTTTCTCTAAATTTAATTTTATTATAACTTTTTCTTTGTCTGTTTCAAGTATTAAGAGCCACTAGATTTGTCTTTCTTTCTAATTTAAATAATAATTTAATTTATAATAAAATTAAATTTAGAGAAAACGAACTTAAGCCTGAAAAATTAAAAATTTCTTTGATTAAACATCACTCAGTTCGAATAAAAACTTCACAAATTAATTACAAAACTAAAGGCACGTAGCTAGGAATGTGTTTATACAGTTGTTTATACAATTAAAAAAAAAAAAAAAAAACAGCTGCATATATAAGCGCATTCCAAATAAAAACCCCTAGAGTATTGGTAGCCGAAGGCTGCCACCTGGGAATGAAATAAGAGACACTAGAATAAAGCTCAACTTGAACAAGATAGACTTTGAAAAAAGTATAGTAAAGTTCCAACCCATTAAAAATTATAAAAAGCTGTAGTGTAAAACTTACATGTAGTTCAGCAGATTTAATTAATGTAGAGGATCTTTAACTGGTCTGATTGCAGCTGCCGTGGTGGCAGTGAGGTCTAAGCGGTAGACAACTCTGATGATGAGACTGTGGTTAGTCTCGAAACATCGATGTCAGTTCAACCCTCCGCGCAGTCAAAAAACTTTTTCTTTGTCTGTTTCAAGTATTAAGAGCCACTAGATTTGTCTTTCTTTCTAATTTAAATAATAATTTAATTTATAATAAAATTAAATTTAGAGAAAACGAACTTAAGCCTGAAAAATTAAAAATTTCTTTGATTAAAATTTTATATTTTTTTGAGCATGTACACAAGTATTTATGATTCAAATTTTATTTATTTGTTGCGGGTTAGCAATATCTAAATATATATTTCGTTGGTAGCCATACCAACTCATCAGTAGATGTTTTACCCTTTATTTTAAAAAAATTTTAAAGCTTTGTAATTCACAATTGTGAGTTTTCGTATAAATGGATGAGCTTTAAAATTTTTTGAACATAATGGGTAAAACATCTACTGATGAGTATTTTGATAAAAGTTGATAAAAATATTAACTACTTGATTTTTAATTTATTTGGATTATATACTTATGCATTTTTGTGTTAATGACTAACATTTATTTTTTGTCAATAAATTATTTTTAAGCATTTTTTTATTCGTTGTTCTCATCGATTAATCGAATAAAACTATTATTTGAATTATTCGAACAAAGTTGAAAGGAGTATAATTGACTACTCTAATTCAGTCAGAACAATTCACATTCTTTTATTTATTTATAATCTTAAAACTACTGTTGATAAAATAACCTATGTACAATAAAATATACATATATTTTTTTATTGAATTTTTTTCTATTTCTGTATATCTATGCCTAGTTTTTTTAATTAATGTTAACCTTTTACATATGTGTATATTTTTTTCTAGCATTAACTCTGTACCCTAAAGGGCACTATACATTCGTCAAAATCACATCAAGCAATATATTGGTATCCCTGTAGTTCAAGTGGCTGTCTCCGAGCTGGTTATAATACTAGCCCCTTTATGACAAAACCAGTCCGAATGCTAGCCATATGACTGGTCACTTTAACAAGGGGATGTCCTACGATGGGGTTAATTGTCACCAAGAGGCCACAAAAAGGCAGTTCATAAGCCGGTTCTTCTTGGCTCACCCTTAACTGTCTCCTTATACCTGCCAAACAACTCCCTTAAAAACCCCAAATCATTCCCTATTTTTTATGAAATAAAAGTCATTTTATAATTTATTTAACTTAAAAAAAATTATTTCGTCAAAAAAAAAACATAACAAATTCATTTATTAATTAAAAAGATAATAATAATTAATTAATATAATAATTAAATTTTGCTTTCAGCTATTTTTTTATTATTATTCTTATTATTTTATTTATCTTCATCCTAGTCATCTTCATCCTGGTTATTCCCACTGCAGTACAATAATGTTCCTACAGCCCACTTGTAACTTAGTTAGGATGCGTAACATTGCACTATTTTTGTAAATGTATTTTGACTGTATTGAGAATTGAACTAGCAACCTTCCGACTGCTAATCAACATCTCAACCCACTCAGCTACACTCACTGGTACTTGCACATTGTATAACTAAATATATGTGTGCTTAATGACATACATTTTTTACTATCCACCATCTGCGACACAAAAAGACAGCGAAGTGCCTGCACAAAGTGACAGTAAAATTTTCCAAAGTTTTAGAACCAGTCTTCCGAGTATAGGATCAGTGTGGATAGTTTTATAACCAGTCTTTCGAGTATAGGATCAATGTGGATAGTTTTATAACCAGTCTTCACAGTATAGGATCAATGTGGATAGTTTTATAACCAGTCCACATTGTATAGTACTGCCACTTTTGGGGTAAATTGTCACGAAAAAACTACAGGGATATGTATGTACATAGAAGCAAACTAATATTATTAAAAAACATGTAGGTATGCAGCATCATACGAGTATATACATAAATATGTCATGGTATAATAAATAAATAAATGTAAATATGTAATATAAGAAGAAAAAATTTTAATCGAATGATTCTGTTCTTCATTTCTCCTTTTATATTTTTATACCCTTCACCAAAAATGGTAAGGGTATTTATAGGTTTGTCATTACGTGTGTAATTTCCACAATATTTATATGAGGTCCATATAGTATATATATTCTGGATCCTTATAGATAAAAAAGTTAACTGATCCCTGTCCGTCTGTCCGTCTATCCGTCTGTCTGTACGTGAAATCCATTTTCTGAAGGCACTAGAAGAGCTAGAGAATTGTTTCTTAAACTAAAATGTAGGGATTTTTCTAAGGATGCTTCGTATTGAAAATCATCAAAAATAAAAGTATCGATTCTGAAATGGATATATATCAGTGTTGCGCACGCGTTTGGCAGGATTACGAAGATTTTCGGGAATTTACGTTTTGTCATCGTATTTATTACCACCAGGAGTGCCATAAGTAAAAAAAATCCTCCAAAAATTTTCTTTAAAATCTATCAATATGTTCCTTAAAATCTACCAAAATAATATATTTTTTTAGCCCTGTACGCAAATAATTTTCAAATACATATATAAGTATGTCATTTCTTAAGATTTTTATTACGTTTTTGATTCTTGTTTTAAAATTAATGAGGATCTTTATCTACAAAAAAACTTAAGAAAATTGTAACGAAGAAACCCAACTACGAATGTCTTCATTAATAAAAAGAAAGGCAACCATGGTTACAACAAATT
The DNA here is from genome assembly GCA_947311025.1 of Lypha dubia. Classification (NCBI taxonomy): domain Eukaryota; kingdom Metazoa; phylum Arthropoda; class Insecta; order Diptera; family Tachinidae; genus Lypha; species Lypha dubia. Next base: position 76,806,014 of record OX371260.1, read on the forward strand.
ATCTAAAACAACCAACGTGTGAGAAGAAAATTTCATTCAGTTGCTTGCTTAATTTCAACAGAGTAGGAGTGTATCGGATGTTTTTTTTCTTTTGAAAATTTTTTTACACACAGAGAAATTTTGATACAATCTTTATTTATATATGCATGTTTTTTCGTAAGTTTTTTTCAGAGGGGCATTTTAAAACAAACTACTTAATAAATATGTGGGATGAAGAATTTGAAATCCTTTTTTTATTTTCTTTGAATATTTCTAATGAAGCTGAGTGCCTTGTATGTAATCAAGTGCTAAAGAATATGTATAGGTCTTACCTTAAGCGACACTATGACAAATGTCATCCTGAATTACATTCTGTTTCTGGAAATGAAAGAAATGACTTAATAAAAAATCTTAAAAAAGATTTTCGAGCTAAAAATCTTTATTTTCAAAGAATCAACGCGAGTACTTCTATGAAATGCACGATTGATTATCAAGTCAAGGCTACATATATTATCAGCTTAGCGTTAGCAAAAAAAGGTCGGCCCTTTGATGATGGAAACTTTTTCAAAGATACTTGTTTATCAATAATGCATTTATTTGGAGAAGCAGGACAACAAATAGGGGGCATTATTGACGAACTGCCTTTATCTATTCGAACAATAACTCGCCGAACGGAAGATATAGGGCTATTTATTATTATTTGTTATTATGTTATATAAAACAATATATAATTGAATTATATTAATTTGCCTATGTTAACTAACATGTACAAATTGACAGATTTTATTAACTTTGATTTTTTTTCAAGTGCATCAAATAATGAATTTTCTTAAAATAGATGTACATAAGATTTAAAATTATTTTTTATTGATTGATTTGCTATTCCTATATTTTTAACATTGTTAAAAATAATTTTAGACCAATAGCGATCTTATGCAAATGGTCTTACATCATAGCATTTGTACAAGATTGTAAATTGGGCTATTATAATATACAAAAATAAATATTTGTCAACACTCTATTATATTTTTAAATGTTTTTTTTTAACAAACATTATGTTGAGTTCATACAATTTATTAAAAAATTCGTTAATCCATCCATTTATTCACCTATTCATTCAGTACATGATTCAATTTAAAATTTCTAAAACTTTGATCACAAAAAGTAATTAAATCCATAAATTTCTTTAAGTGCACACAAAAATAGTTTCTCATTTTTTCAGTCCTCTCTTTGTGCCAATCACTAATATATATACAACTAAATGAAGATATATATATATTCATTGCAGAAATAAATTTATAGTATTGAATACGGGGTCAAGCGCATTGAATATTTGTCAGAGACAATAATTCAACACACGACCCATCGTGCTACTGAGGCTTGTTAGTTCTTTGTGTATATTACCTTAATAATAGTTCAACGTATTTTTTCGTACAACCCCCTTTCTGTCACACATCTAAGCATGTGTGTATAAAAATATAAGGCATTTGCTTTTGAAAGATCAGCAGACTCAAATCGTTATTTGCTTTTACATACCAAGCAATATTCTACACACATAAAAAATTTCAATTTTTTTTTCACCAAAGCACATTATAAACATAAATATGTATGTATGCACACAAAACCTATACATACGTACCAGACAAGTAAACTCTGTGGAAAAAATGTCGCACACTGATGATTACAAATATATTTTGATGTATTTATATGTATGTTAAAAATGCTTTTGTATTTATCTTTTAAAATGTTGTATATTTTTGTCAATTTGTTTTTCATTTTAAAAATTGAAATATATGTACATACATAGGCTTGTAACTATATTTGAAAATAATAAACAGGTTATTTTATACATATAAATATATGTATATATTAAGCATAGTTTAGTTGCAGTTTTTTTAGACAAAGCATATTTCGACAGTATTTGCATGTTTTGACTGCAGCAGTCAAAGAAATCACATATTAATTGGATAGTTTGGGTGCTTGTTAGTTCGGATGCATTTTTTCGAATTTCCTAATTTAGGTTTTATTGATAGCTGAGAAATTAAATATCAGCCAGAATATATTATTTTTAATATATATGTCCTCTAAACCTTTTAATTGTTTAATTTAAAAAATAATTTTTGCCCAAAGTGTTGCCGGACTTTGCTTAAAAATTATCTTTGCCAGCGGCGTTGAAAAGATCAAGTGTTTAAAGTGCAGCGGTAATAATTTTTTTGTTTAGACGGCTTTGATATTTTTAAAATTAAACATTGGAAGTTAACCCTACCAGAAATAAATTACCTCTACTAACACACTCAAACCTTTTTACCAACACTTTTGCAATAATTTTACGTTGCAGAGTTGTGTTTACTTGACAATTGTCATGTTAGTCTTTCTAATGGTCATTTTACTGGTAATATAACTTCTCATTTGATCGGTAAAATGATGATTATTTATCAATCATTTTTATAAATGGAAATCCCAAACAGACAAAAATATTCTTATATATTTGAAAGTATAATTAATGTAAAAATAAAGAATTTTACAAAAATCTATAAATAAATCCGTTGAAATATGTGTATGGAAACTATTAATAGCACAGCAAATACAAAAGGTAAGAAACAAAACGGTTATTATTAATTTACAACTGAAAATATAATTCTTTTTTATAGATTGTGGCTAGACGAAGAAAGTTATGTTGCGGCTGATGATGAAGATGCCGGTGAGAACCCTCAATATAAAGAAGATATGGATGTGGATAGTCCTAAGGAAATGGTGAAATATAAATATAATAAACTATATGTATTTTAAATAAAATAATTTCTAAATTAATTTAAAGTTTGTTTATATGTATATTTTATACAGTCACAAGTGACTGCTTTATCCTTTATGCTTGTTGACTAGCAAAAAGTATTAAGAGAGAGCAGTACAGATATATGTTACTCACTCGAGAAAAATTCACAAGTGCGAGAGAAATGCAAAATCACACGTACACGAAATAAGTAGTCAAATTCTTCATATTGCTCTTAAGAATGTGACTTGAGGTTGTGACCACTTGAGGGGTTATCAATGACAGCAAATTTACTTATCAATAACCCTTCACGTTCTGGTAGGGTATAAGTTAAGTTGGAAATTTGTTTAGTGACATACCAAATTTTAAGCCATTCTGCGCTTTACTTGTGAAAATTAATGGCTCGATTATGGATGGCAACCAAACTTCAGTTGCGTTGCCAGCCGGCAACTGAAAATTTGTGGTTGTCAGAAAAGCACTAAATAGCAATTGAAACTGGAACCTCTCAGTTGCCAGTTGCCATCCGTATTACAATTGTCAGCAACTGACAACGCCACTGGAGTTCGATTACCATCCATAATTGACCCATAATACTTTATTTATATGGTGGTGCCTGTTCCCCCTTTCCATCGACACAAAATTTGTTGATAGTTGTGTTTTTTCTGCTTTAATAGCACATATTACTTGTAGGGGGGTACCCGTTCTCCAGGAATTTAAGAAACAGCGTATTTTACTTTCCCTGCCGTCATGGAATATAGTTCCGAAATTTCAAGATGATCGGTCTTACCGTTTGGTTTCCTAACTTAATATAAAATATAATGAAGTATGTTTTTTTTTATATTGTTTTAATATTTATTCAAACGCTTTTAAGTAATTTTTAAAGCTATTTTCTTCTGTTTTACATATCGATTACACCTCTCTTAAAGAATTCAGTTTCCTATGTTGCCGAATAATAGATTTACAGTAATTAAAAAAAAAATATTTCATCATTAATTAACAAAGAATGCCGAAATAGCTATAATCAGGGGATTACTTCGTATTTCAATGTAAACATGGTATAATAAATAAGGTAAAGTTGTCCCGGCAGCTGTAGACGTGTATTTTTGTTTTCTGTATGTCAGATTGTTTTTATTTTGTTTGAAATTTATTTTACAAAAATTAAATTTTGTATATTTTATTTTCTTGTTTCTCTATTTTTGACACACAGAAAACATTTTACACTAACAAAATGCCTGTTGTTTTTGTGACGTTGTATTTGTTTTAGGGATAAGACTACCTTATTTTACTTCAAATCGTATTCGATTTAAATTTTCATTTTGTTCTATGAAAACTTCAACATGCGGTGGTCATACAAAAATATTTATGGAAATAGGTTCCTGCAACAGCATTAGATAAAATTTTAAAACAGCAAAAAAATTATAATTTTGCGTCAATGTTTATTTAATTTGTAAACAAACGGAAAAAGTTAATTTTCTTAGAGACATGTGTGGTGTAAAAAAAAAAATAATGAAATAATGATTGATTCCCATTACAACTAAATTTATTTGATTCGATTTAACTGCCTGTTCGCCGATATCGAAAGTTTTGAATTTGTAAGTCTTCGATTTCATTTTAAATCGAATCGATTGCTGTCACATACCTGGGGCAAAACTACAGCACTCGAATGCCGTAATTTGGCCCCAGAATATGTTTTATTTTTCTATTGCATTATTTTCAGGCATGTTCTGAAAATCAAACGACTTATACATATAATATAATAATTTCCTTAGATCTAACTCTTGTTTGTCCATATGTATGTAGCCCTTGTTATCAATGTAACCAATAGCACCGCAAATTAAGCATCTGTACATACATACATAAATTATCTTCGGTTTTTTTCTTCTTAGCCATGTAACCAATAAAAATATGGCGGCAGATCTAGAAAAATTAAACTAGAAAGAGTATTTTTTTAATGAGGACTTATTATAAAATGATATAAGTATGTAAATAAAACACTAACCTCACCATGACCGTTTGCCTTTTTTAATAATTTTAGCCTCACAGCCGGCAAGAGTCTTACCAATCGAATTTGTGTTGTATCCGTATGTATGTATGTGAGCCACCAGTTTCGGACATACTTACGCAAAGCATCCAAACTCTTTAAATTCAAACTTAAGAAATACGTTTTAGTTTCGGGAGCAGCAGCACTGAGTAATTAACAATTATAATTAATATCTTGTTTCAAGAACTAACTAAATACTCTTGTCGCTGTATTTTAACGTACTTATATACATAGCTACCAGATTTGACGATTTTGGGTCCTAAAAATGACATAGTGACGATGGGACGATTTATACCCTAATTTTGACGATTTTAAATAATTCAAGTTTGCAACATTTATTTGTACTATTAAAGCAACTGAACTGCTGAAAATTTTAATGAGCAACTTTTTAAAAACTAGTTTGTTTAAAACTGTAAACTTTTATTTAATTTACATACATATGTATATATGTATATAAAAAATTGTTGCAAGTGTGTTATGACTATAACTCACGAACGGTCAATCCGAATTCGATTAAATTTTTAGGGTTTGTTCGTATGCTACTGTAGATGGTTTATTGAAATCGGTCGACGCGTTCGTGAGTTATGGCTTTTGTGAAAGTCGTGATGTGCTTTGATTAGCTAAACCAAAATTTATAAAAGTAAATAGCGCTCAGCTAGTTGATTATAAAAACAAAAACTATTTTTTAAATTTTGAAGACATTTATTTAGGAATATTTGCCAGAGTTGAAATTGAAGAAGCACAAATAAGTGCAAAAGAAAAATAATTATTATGATAATTTTTATATAGAGCTTTGTGATCAGATATTATCCAGATTTGATTTTGAAAATAAATATATAAAGCTCTTGGCCAAATTAATCCATTTAATATTATTAATGTAGAAAAAAGTTGGTTTTCTGAAATTATAACAGAATTTTCCTATTTTATGGAAGAAAGTGCAAGCCAAAAGCTAGAAACTGAGTTCAGACAATTAAAATTATTGCAGTGATAAAAACATATAGCTATTGGATTTTTCGAAAAAAATATCAGAGGTGCAAACGAGGGATTCTAGTTTATTTGTTTACGGTTTTGACTAAATTTATTATAAAAAACCTAGTTTTACCACTATCCCCAGCAAATGTGGAAATAATATTTAGTCAGGTAAACATAAATAATACTAAAGTAAGAAATTCATTGAAAAAGTCGTATTTGGAAGCAATATTAATTACAAAAGATTATTTAAAGCTGCTATGATTTAACAGTTGTACCTGAATTAATCAATATGTTTAACTGCAATATATATGTATTTGTAAAATATATTATACATATATGTATGTATGTATATGTAAACAAGTCTATTATCTTTAACAATTATATTTTTATTGTATAAACTAGGTATATTTTAGTTTTTATACATTTTTAGAAAATATGTTTCCAAAAATGAAATTGAAAATCATATTTTACTAAATTGAAGTAAAAATAACTAAAGGATTTGGATTTTTTATTTTTTTCCAGACAATACTTTTTCCATGCATGTTTTCAAAGTATTGAAAAACATGGAATCTATTTGCGTGTGATTTTATCGTGATTTCTAATTGAAGTATCTGATCTCTGTATTCAAAAGAATGCTGTTTTATTAATCAGATTTATTTATTTAAGAGTTTTGTTATGTTTTGCCTCTAATAAAATATGTTTTGTAGGAAAAAAAAGCGGTTTTTTTCATTTGACGTTTTAATGACGATTTTAATAAGCTATATTGACGATAATGACGATTTTTGCCCAAAAATATGGACGATATTACTTAAAAAATCTGGCAGCTATACTTACATATGGTTTTAAGAGGTAAACTTTAACTCTTACTAAGGCGAATTGACTTACCAAGTGGTGTTGACTTGACAACAAGTACAACATTTGACATACCGACGTCCAATCTGCACGAAAATAGTAGCTTAGCTGTGCTTGTAACACCACCTGGTAAGACAATGTGCCTTGAACTATTATTTTATTATTTATTTATTTATTTTTCTGACTCAGAGATGGGAAACCTTATACCGATGTAATATTTTGCAAAAGTTCCATAGCATCCCAATGACTAATTAAGAACCATTGAAAATTGTTGCGTTTCTAATTAATGATCATAAATATTACACAAATATGTATATTTTACTTTATTCATTCTCATTTACGAAACCGAGCTAAATACTGCCTTTACATATGCATAAAAATTGAAGCGAAAAAAATCACTTGCAAGTTGCATGCTTTTTTTAAAACAAAAGCAAGTTAATTTTTTAAAATGGCGTCGAAGACAAAGGTTCTATATTTTTATTGTAAATGTCTTCTTATTTTCGGCTTTTTATCTACTGTGTGTATATACATACATAGTATATCAGTTTTTATTATCTGGGCTGCCAAAGCATTAGCTTATGTACATATATAAGAAGGATGCATTTTATAAGAATAATTCTTTTAAATAATAAATAAATGATAAATACATATATTGGAAATTGGTAATAAGTCAAATATGGTTATATGTTTTTATTTTTTATCTTATTTTTTGATATAACTTGATATATTACCACTGGTTTTGCTTTTTGCTTGAAAGTGGTAAAAAATCATATTCTGTTTCTTGCTTTCACTTGCATGTGTAAACGGCATGTAAAAGCCATAATTGGTTTGGCTAAGAGTTCTTTTTCATAATTATCAAATTTTTTATGTTTCATATTAACATTCCACCCCTTGGGAACAATTATTTGTTTATTTATTTTAACATTTGGTCTTGTCATCTACGTACAAATGTGCATATGAATCTGTTATGTTCTAATAAAAATGAAGACTTTTCTAACTTTCAAGTATATTTTGGTACTTTCATACATATATTAACGTAATTGTCAGAAAATAATTACATATGCCGACAGAAAGTTTTAAAATAGGACCAATAAATTATATGGTAAAAGTTTCACGAAAAATGTTGTATAATTACAGTTTTGTATATGCACATATTAACTTCAATATAAGATTCACCTTCGATTTTTATTTAACATTTTTTCTTATACAGTGAACACGCGGTAATGTGAACTTTCACAATAGTGAACTATCCACTATGGTGAACACTCATTTTCTTACATATGTATATGGGCATTTCCACAGAAAATTCTACTTTTTGTCACGTAACGTCACCAATCCATTAAGCTTGTTTCTCGGAGAAAATTTTGTATATTATCTTCTTTTTTTGTAGTTTAGCATGCACTAGTAATTACGTCAACATTTAGTAACATCCAATTTACACGGTGATTAAACATTCATGAATTTTTTCATCTTATTTTTGAAAGTATCTTCGTAAATCCTCTTGCATTTATACTATGATTTTTAAGCATGCTTAATTTCTCTTGAAGAATTGAGTTTTTAGCGTGTAATCGCTCAATCTTCATCAAAAGTAGAAAAAGAATAAAACATAACAACAAAAACCGAAACAAAAGTAAAAGGAAATCCAAAAAATGCATGGAAAACAGAAAATGTGATTATTTTTCTATCTCTCTTTCTTCTCTACCCCCGCTCGCCAACCAAAAAAAATGTCATAATATTTAGTCATGACTAAAAATCACCGTGTAAATTGGGTGTAAGAGTAGGGAAAATTCGAGCAGCATGGCTCTAAAATACAAGTTTTGTTGCATGGTGACATTAGTAGACATTTCTAGAGATTTTATGTTATTTTACCAACCTGGCATTTCTTTTCTTTGTGGCCTTTTGTATTATACTAAATAAAATAGTAATTGTGGTACAAATTATTACAATCGAAAATTCAATAAAGTGAACAACCTTGGTTTTTATTAGTTCACATTACCACGAGTTCACTGTATTTTAATTTTCTTCAACATAGACTAATTGTTTTTGTGAAATACTCATTTAGAAACGTGTATCAATTTTATATAAAAATCAAAAAGGTTCATAACTCGAAAATGGGTTTCCCCAATTTTTACCGCATATTATTTTTTTTTTTTTTTTTTTTTTTTAATTAGGACCAGCATTCAGGGGATGACCCCTACGTATGCAGTGCATTGTGCCGGTACTCAGAGAGAGGGATAGAGAAGAGAAGATAGATGTTGAAAATGTAGAAGGCTTAACTATTTTAACACTCTGCTTTGCGCGTTATGTTAATTTTTATAGCAGGGTTGAGGCGCCTCCGGTGTTAGGTAGACGCATTAATTTTGTTAAGCTATATTAGCAGGCATTTTATTAATTGTTTTACTTCGCCGATGTTTCTGCTAACCGATGAAGGAGGGCGATGTTGTGTACATTAGCTTGAAACATCATCAATCGCTGTCGGAACAGTTTTTTAGTGTCCAGTGCTATGCCTTCATCACTTAAATAGTCCGACAACAATTAATACAATGTCTCACTAATGTACATTAGAGAAATTAATGATGTTGATTGACTTGCTCTGGCCAGGGTTTGAACCCAGGCCCCACGTCATTGTTTGCTTAGTAGTCAACGCGCTAACCACTTCAGCCTTATGTAATAAATTGTAAATTAATACACACATACATATGTACATAATTTGGAGTGCTAGCTAATGAAGAACTGAACTCTTTAAGAAACGACACAATATGTATCTGTGTACATAACCTGCAGTTTTAAAAGTACAAATTGCCTCCAAATCGATAGGTATTTCGCTAACGAAAAATCGACTAACTACTACAGTGGCCACAAGAACTGCAAGAGTTCGCCTTTGACTCTCTCACTCATGTACATGTACACGCACTCAGTACATGCATAAATCTTAATGCCTTCAACCTCAATTTTTATTTTACGAGTTAAAAAAAACTGTGCCCTTGTTCCATTTTATGTAAGTGTTATGATATTGTGTTGGCGTACAATTAGAAGTTCGTTGTCAGTAAATGTTAAATTTTTAGTAAAAAAAGTGTGTTTTTTAGAAAGGTATGTTAGGTTAGGTTAGGTTTCGAGGGCCGCCACATCTGAGACGTGACGCACTTGGGTCCGTTAATTCGGTCCCTTTGTGATACCCTACAGCAGACAGGGCTCAGTCAATTGGTTATTCAATTGCCTGTAGTTGCCCTGTCGCCGGATCAAACCATCCTGATTGTTGCAAGAAGGAGGATATGTTGGTTAGCCCCATGTTCGCCAGACTGTCGAGGTCTGGCAGAGTGTTGGAGCCTATGGTAATCGCCCTAATGCTGTTAAGCGCGGGGCATTGACATAGAAGATGAAGAACTGTTTCTTCTTCCTCCTCATCGTTACAACTTCTGCAGTAGTCATTGTAACTTAGGCCCATCCTTTAGGCATGAGTCCCGAAACACCAGTGCCCCGTTAGCACTGTTACTAGTCGTCTTGTATGACATTTACCAAGCCTGAGCAGATCGCGAATTCTGTGCAGGCTGTAGCGGGGCCAAGTGGACCTGGCGACTCGACGGGTGTGCTCTTGTTCCCACCTTTCTTGAGCAAGATTGTATGATTCCTGCTGGATCAATCGCTTGCAATGAGATAGAGGAATGCCAACGAAGTGACATTTCATCGAGTTGCTCAATGATGTTCCCTTTTTGGCAGTTTCGTCCGCAATATCGTTTCCAGTGCACTCTGAGTGCCCTGGAATCCAGACTAGTGTTACTCTTGAATGTCTCGCTATCTCGTTTAGAGACTTCCGGCATTCGTTTACCACCGTCGATTTAGTGTATACACCATTGATAGCAGCAATGGCCGCTTTGCTGTCGGTAAAAATATGGGTGTCTTCCGATACCCTATAATACCTAAGCCATCTTGCCGCCCTTGTAATGGCCGAGACTTCGGCTTGCAGGACGCTACAGCCATCCCGAAGTCTGAATGGAACCTTGACGTTGAAGTTTTCCACATAGAAGCCTCCCCCAGTGTTTACGCCTCTTTTGGAGGCATCAGTGAAAACTCTGATGGCCCCTTCGGTGGCAGGGGGTAGGGAGTGATATTCCCTATGTGGAACAATGGATTGAAAAAGCCCGCCAAAATAAGGTTCTGGTGGGCAGTAGTCGTTGAAGTCATGGAGCGCTTGGTGCTGCCTGAGAATCCTGGAGTGACCAAGATCGGTTCTCGTCCATGAACATGTAGCGTTCAGTCTGATCGCCGCAGTCAAAGCTAGCTGTTTGGCCAGAACATCCACCGGAAGCCAGTTCAGCATAGCGAACAATGCCTTCGTTGGAGTAGACCTGAGCGCTCCCGTTATCAGGATCGCCGCTAGCCGAAAAATTTTCTCTATAGTTCGTCGGTGGGAGTCTTTTTCTACCGCTTCCCACCAGACTATAACCCCATAGAAAATTATGGGCTTAATTACCGTCTCAAAGATCCAGTTGGTCCCTCGGGGTTCGATGCCCCAGCTGCGACCAATTGCTCTTTTGCAGGTGTAAATAGCCACGAGGGCCTTGTTTGCTCTATACTGGGTGTTTAGGTTCCAAGATAGTTTGCTATCTAGGATTACGCCCAGGTACTTAGCGTTGTCCGAGACTTTCAGTGTGGTCCCGTTTAGTTTGGGGGCGCAAAGTCTCCGATTTTGTGCCTCCTGGAGAATAGCACCAATTCGGTTTTCGCCGGATTGACGCCAAGCCCACAGCTGACACTCCATTTGCTGAGGAGTGTCAGAGCAGATTCCATACACTGAGATATTGTGCTCAGGTATTTGCCAGAGATAGCTATTGCCACGTCGTCAGCGTAAGCTACGGTTTTAACCAGCTTCCGCTCTAGGCTTAGCAGTAGAGAGTTGATGGTCAAATTCCACAAGAGCGGTGACAAGACACCCCCTTGTGGGGTGCCCCGATTCACTGCTCTGTATTCAGTGGCAGATCCAAAAGATGCACTTATGACCCTTCTAGTTAGCAGATTTTGTACGAACCTGCAGATATTGATGTCAATCCCCAACTCTATCATGCTGTTGATAATTGAGTCCGGTATGACAAAATTGAAGGCGCCCTCTATGTCCAGGAAAGCCACCATAGTGAATTCCTTCTGTACGAGAGATTTCTCTATGTGACTGACCAGGGAGTGGAGAGCAGTTTCGACAGACTTGCCCTTTGTGTAGGCAGGGGGATAGAAGTTCCTTTGGTATGGACATTCTAAGATGTATATCTATAGCTCTTTCCATTGTTTTGAGCAGAAAGGACGTCAGGCTGATAGGCCTAAAGTCTTTAGGTTTAGTATGAGACGTCTTGCAGATACTGATCGCCCATCTGATTCTGTCATTGTCCAGCGGTACAATAACTGGCTCAGGCGAAGTAGTTGTATCACCGGTAGCGGTAACTGTAGTAGAAACCGGGGCGTTACCGGCAAAGTGAGTGTCAAGAAGTACGCTGAGCGTTTCATGACTGCTTAGAGTCCAGCTACCACATGGTTTTTGTATGTAGCTGAGTACCACCGGTGAGGTAGCTAATATCTTGCGCAATCGGTTGGTTTCGGAGGAGCTCTCTACGCCACTGCAGAAATTCCTCCAAGACTTCCTTTTTGCGCTTCTAACAAGGTTTCTGAACCTGTTTAGCGAGGACTTATATCGCAACCAGTCACCTGTTTGCTTAGCCTCGTTAAAAAGTCCACGGCACTCGCTTCGCGAGTGTGCGATATCAGGGCACCACCATGGTGGTTTACTTTTGCCTTTGCGTGTCGTGGCTTTGCAAGACATATTTGTTGCATAGCAGAAAGATTCGTTGAAGAGATCTACTGCCGTATCGATATCCGTCGTGTTGTTTATAACGGGGACGGAGCTTAGAGTGTTACGGAGGAGATTGTTCTGCAACTCCCAGTTAGTTTTCCTTCTGTTTATCAGAGGATTTGGTCTATCCACGCAAAACCCTATGGAGAAATCAATATAACGATGGTCAGAAAAGGAGCAGTCGTCCGAGACCTTCCAGTCGCTAATTAAACTGTTGTGGTGTGCACTAATCAGTGTAATATCTAAAACCTCACTTCGATTTGAGACAATAAAAGTCGGTTCTGAACCCCTATTTACTATTTCAAGATTATTATTGATAATAAAATCGAAAAGAGACTCACCTCGTGCGTTGGTGTTATTACTGCCCCATGTGATGTGGTGCGAGTTCGCATCAGCACATATTATGATTGGCGTCCTTGTGCTATCAGCTTTAGCCACTATACCACGTACCAAGTTGTTTGGTGGACGCTCACCGTGGTCATGGGCCATATAGCTGGAGACTACCCAGATGATGCCGGACTCGGTCTCCATTGCTGCGGTCACAGTATCTTCATCACTGTAATCAGATAAAATGAAGATGCGTAAAGAGTTTTTAGCCAATATGCAAGATCTGATATTACCTGTACCATTGGCAACCAAGAGCTTGTAGCCCCTGAGGTTTAGTCCACAAACCCGTCCTTTATGGACCCAGGGTTCCTGGACCATGATTAGCTCCTCCTCTTTCTCTACCACCCGGAGGAGCATTGCAGCAGATGCTGCTTTAGAGTGGTGCAGGTTGACTTGAGTCACCTTCACCATCCTCCATTTTTTTCTGTTAAGGTGACGTCGACGTCCTCCTGGTCCTCATCAGAGGCCAGCAGGTCGTCTTCGTCACCATCCGCAACGTTCAACCGTTCAAAGAAGCTGCCAACCAACGAGGAGGTTGATTGAGCGTCTTCTCTGTCGGATGAGGTCGCAGTTGCATCACTTATCGTACCGCCTTTTGGCGGTACGCCTTCATGGCCCGGATCGCGATTCCGTCTGGCGTCAGTCCGGTAGACGCGCAACAAAATTGTGCTAAAACAATAGAACAACTTGTTCTGCCTCTCCCGCACTAGCGCCAGCGACTCCTGATTCAGGATCAGAATCACCTTCCTTTTGCACCCTTCGGCCGCAGACACCTTTGCTACCTTCCAGTCGCTGGTTGGTAGGTCAGGGTTGCAGCACCGAAGGATCTTAAGGATTTCCTCCGGTGCCGATGGCTCGTCAGGTATTATGGCAAAGGCTCTAGGAAGTCTGGGAATCTCCTCCATAGGAACCGCATCCAGCCTAGCACCCTGCCATACCTCACCTATGCAATCAATGGCCTGCTTTAGCAGCGTCGCTGAGCGCTCGTCTGCACAGGCCATCAACTTAATGTGATTTTGGTACCAACCAAAGTCACTGCACTGGGGGGGGGGGTCCCGGATTGTCTTGGTAGACTTTCCAGAAAACCCCCACCAGTTTCTTGTTTACCATGTCCCACTTGTCGTGTGACATGGCCCCGTCACCTACACCCCTGTCTATGATGGCCCTTACGAGATGCCCTTTGGCCACCTCACTGTAGGAGCCATTTCCGACAGGGGTATATTTAGGACGTTTGGTCCTCGGGGGGTTAGCTGCAGCTGCGTTTTCCTCCTCTGAACGTTGCCGTTTAGGCCCTGCAGGGGGAGGGTTGCTACGCAGTGCAGCCATGTGAGCTTTCGCCCATGTGAGAGAAGCTGTCTGCTCATTTGTGAGCTGATTAGCCGGTAGAGATCCTGGGATCGAAATAAAACGTAAGGCGGAGCGCCTTGTTGTTGCAGCCCTTCTGGAATGTGCAATGTGCCCGGGTGTTGTTGTTTTGCCGGAGTTGGCAGAGGGTGGCAGGGTATTGGGGCCGGAGGTTATCCTACCGGTCCTTTCCCCTGCAGTGCGCACATTGAGGGCGCCAGGTTTGTCTGGCTTAGCCTTGACCGACCTGGCCCCTGAAAAGGGAGTTTTAGCCGCCTTGGCGGCAAGGACTTGGGCGGCTTTGGAGGTACTGGGCCTGAAGTCCACAGGTACCTCACCGCGAGATTTTTGACAGCTGGCTTTTAGCTCAGCTGTTTTTTGGTGAAGTGCCAGGTTGGGTGTGCCACCATGGCTCTTCGCCGCACCAGTTGTCCGTGTGCTGGCAGGGTCTGGTGTTGCCACCCTGTTCGCCGTCGACAGTGTCCCGTCTCTGGTCCTGTCCTTTGCCGTCTTGGTTGGGGAGGATTTGGCCGACCTAGCGGCAATGGCTTTAGCGGCTTTGGAGGTGCAGGGCTTTGAGTCCGCATGTACCTCACCGCGTGTTTTTTGGCAGTCGCCTTTTGGCTGTGCTGCCTCTGTTTGAAACGCCAGGTTGGGTGTGCCACCCTGGCTCCTCGCCTCACCAGTTGTCCGTGAGCTGACAGGGCCTGGTGTAGCCACCCTGCTCGCCGTCGTCAGAGTCCCGTCATTTGCGTTCCCTTGTGCCGAGTCGTTAGTTGTTGTTGTTGTTGGTTTTGTTGTTGTTCATAAGAGTCCCACGAGTGTGGGGGTCAGTAGGTCCACCACGTCATAGCCCCCTGTAACGTCGTAAGGGCGTCATTACTTGCTGAGGTGCCCAGGTATCAGCAAGGCTCCGTTATAAAAGAAAGGTAGAAAAGTAAAACGCTGCATAAAAAAAGAAAAAGGACAATTAATTGAAAATTTTATAAATATTGAAAAAGAAATTTGATAAATAAAAAACAATCCAAAAAAATTAAATTTCTGTAGTATTTTAGTTAAGGAAATATCATTAGTAATCTAACTGGTACATTATGACTAGCGAAATAGTTTGGTTTGGCTGACCAGTGATCTCATCAGTTTGATCGTGTCTATTGACTACCGTCAATGCCGTCCCCAGTTAAAATCGTTAGTTGAGTGCATTAGTTAGGCTGCTAGTTAGTGGTAACGACTGGTAGTTAGCGAAATAGCTAGTCATTCGCTACCTACACTGACTACAGGGTAACTCATGGTCGAATGGATCAGAAATAAAAATGTAAGTCAACTAATATTTTCTGATGTTTCTAAGTTATTTTTATTTTTAGATCTCAAAATTTATAATCATTTGTGTACCTTTTGAAATTAAACATTCATATACATATGTACGTATGTATGTATGTTGACAACTTTATTACTATATATACCTACTATATGTATTATAAATTTTTCTTAAAAATTAGCACAATTTGTAAATCCGATTTCATATCCCTGATACACAAGTATGTATTTCTGATTTGGTGCACATATGTTTCTAAATATATATGTACATACATATATGTGTGTAAATACATATATATGTAGTATGCAGCCAGCGTTGCCAAGGGTGCAGTGTTGAATGTATATTGCAGTGTTTCTAAAGGTGTGTTTAAATGATATAAAATAGATACATATGTACCTACATATGTAGTATATCTAGAAACTCTTTGTACGTATATAAAGGTAATGCTACACGTTCAATATGTATTGTGAAACTTGGATCCAAAGTATAATTATACAAGCATATGCAACAGCACAGCTGGCCGTGTTTTTATACATACATACATATGTACATATTTTCATTGCCTATTGTCAAAAATGTTTCATTTTCTTTCTAAACAATTTTCTTTAAGTTCTATTAAGCAGAGCTGTAAAGATATAGTTAAAATTTTGGTTTTTAATCAAAATGATTTACAGAAAGTTTAATTGATTAATATTACATCAAATGCAATTTGAATTAAAACACGAACGCATTTCTTATGAATTAAAAATTCTCGCATGAATACGCATCACTAAAAAGTTTAATTGAATTAAAGTTTGAGTGAATTCATTAGTGATTTAAAGAAAATTAATTTTTTAATTCACTGTTTTCACTAGGATTAGGATCATTATAAAAGTAAAACAGTACTGGCCTTTCATAATGTCATACTCAGAAAGTGCACTGTATGTTAATGTTTAACGAATTAGTAAACAAGTTGCAAAAGCCAAAAGTACCAGTATCCCGTTTTTAATAATTATATTAGAATCTTAATTAATTTATCAAAATATGTAATGTAATGTTATTTCTTCTAAAACCAATAAGCGGTTTGGAGCTATGTATAGTGTAAAACATACCAAAACTTTCACATCTACATATCATCGTCGAGAATCCAAAAGTACGTATCAGCAAAAATTGAGTTTTTCAAAGAAACAAACATAACTTTATATATGTACTAGCTGATCCCGATGTACTTCGCTACCCCCCTCGTTATAAAATAAAATTAAAAGTATTTATATATCCTATTGTGACGATCGGTCCAGTAGTTAAGACTATATTACGATTTTTAATTTTAATAAAAAGGAGCGTGGTCCCATCCACTTTTCTCCCGGTACGTATTCCAAATTATGGCAATACCATATGTACCAAATATCATCGACGTAGGTCAAAAAATGCCCAAAATATGGCGATTTAAATTTTTGGGTTATATGGGTGGTGCCACGCCTCTTTGTCCAATCCCGCCCATATTTGCAGCAGCACTAAAAAAATGCACACCAAACCGACGTACCAAATTTTGTTCAAATACCGTTATCAGGAGCAGAAATAATAGATTTTTAATTTGTGGTTTGTATGAGAGGTACCACGCCCCTTTGTCCAATCCCGCCCATATTTGCAGCAGCACTTAAGAAATTTACACCAAACCGACATACCAAATTTTGTTCAAATACCGTCATCAGGAGCAGAAATAATAGATTTTTAATTTGTGGTTTGTATGAGAGGTACCACGCCGCTTTGTGCAATCCCACCCATATTTGCAGCAGCACTTAAGAAATTTACACCAAACCGACATACCAAATTTTGTTTAAATACCGTTATCAGGAGCAGAAATAATAGATTTTTAATTTTTGGTTTGTATGAGAGGTACCACGCCCCTTTGTCCAATCCCGCCCTTATTTGCAGCAGCACTTAAGAAATTTACACCAAACCGACATACCAAATTTTGTTCAAATAACGTTATCAGGAACAGAAATAATAGATTTTTAATTTGTGGTTTGTATGAGAGGTACCACGCCCCTTTATCCAATCCCACCCATATTTGCAGCAGCACTTAAAAAATGCACACCAAACCGACGTACCAAATTTTGTTCAAATACCGTTATCAGGAGCAGAAATAATAGATTTTTAATTTGTGGTTTGTATGAGAGGTACCACGACTCTTTGTCCAATCCCGCCCTTATTTGCAGCAGCACTTAAGAAATTTACACCAAACCGACATACCAAATTTTGTTCAAATACCGTTATCAGGAGCAGAAATAATAGATTTTTAATTTGTGGTTTGTATGAGAGGTACCACGCCCCTTTGTCCAATCCCGCCCATAAGTATCCTATAGCTATTCCTGGCTCTAAACTACCTCCCTGCCAATTTTCAGCTAAATCGGTTCAGCCGTTCTTGAGTTATAAGCGAAGTAACTAACACGACTTTCTTTTATATATATACATAGATGTATTTAAATGTATTGTTTTTTCTTTTGAAATATGTATGTTTATATTTTAGTTGTTTATCTTAAATTCCATATTCCAATATATTTTTATTTTATAACGTTTTTTGCTTCTCCTGTAAAATTAGAAAAAGTGATGTTAAGTTCTTTTGGATATTTTACGACGATATATACATTATTAAAATGATTATGTTATGTTTTAGCAAAAAATTTATGATATACATATGTAAGTATATAAGTATATAATAAAATGGGTTTTGGGTTTTTTCACTTGAAAA
This sequence comes from Lypha dubia, assembly GCA_947311025.1. Lineage (NCBI taxonomy): Eukaryota > Metazoa > Arthropoda > Insecta > Diptera > Tachinidae > Lypha > Lypha dubia. The sequence goes on from OX371260.1 coordinate 76,824,241, forward strand.
TCAGTAAACATACATACAATGTTTTAAATATGCGGATGAAAAAAAGTTATGGCAACGCTGATTGTAGCATTCATACATGCTTAGATTTCTATCTACATATATACATATGTACATACATGTATGCAGAAAAAAATTGCCCACAGTTACTTGGATTATATGGCTGCCAGACTGATTCACTTTTTCCCTTTAAAGGGTGTTGCCTAATAAAAAAATACTAAAACAAATTTTTAATGCTAAATAGTTTTATTTACATAAACAAAATTGTTTAACCGACTTAAAAGAAGAATGTTATGAATTCGAAGTGTATTTTTTAATTTTTGATTCTCTAATACTCATTTATAAACAGATAATAAAAATACTATCTTTACTTAAAAGTGTTTGGTGCCACAATTATTTTTTTTTAAATCTATTTATATTTTACCCTTTTTCAAAATTGTATTTTTTTGAAAGGGTATGCAAGCAATTTGTTCCAATAAAATGTTTTCTTAAATCTAAGGAAAATTTTATTGGTTCTGTGGCTGTGCACATATTACGTAACGCTGTTTTCAGAGTTTTTATACCACCCCCCCCCCCCCCCCCGGGTAACGCTTTTTAATAATTTTTCAGTGCAAAATTTCCAATCCGTAACAAATCTTGAACCCCCACCCGGGAGCGTTACGTAATATGTGCACAGCTCCTTACATACATATGTATCTACATATATTCATAATTTTTTGTTTGCCTAAGATTACTTCCAGTTCAAAACAAAACCTGAGACTAACTTCTCAATTCATTGACTGATTTTAAAATTTTTTTGTTGAAATGTGCTTGCAGTTGGGTATAATTTATTTATGAAACCGCTGTAAGTAGTTCCTATTATTTCTATCCATAAAAATTTTTTTTATTATCGCGTAAGTTTTCAATTTATCAACAGATATTAAACACTTTTTATTTGTAAGTAATTTTTCTTATAGATTCGTCCCATAATTTTTCGTTATTGGAGAACCAAGATGTCTTCCTGATAAGATAAACTGTTTTGAAAATTAATTAGTTATTTGTTTCATATGACATTTTTCACGATTAAGATGAATTGTTTTGACGATTTTTTATTAATTTGTCTGGTAGCAATTCCTCTAAGGAACATCCCAGGAAACATAAATTTCAAGAGTTTAAATATTTTGGTTTTTAAGATTATATTACATTTCCATACAAAAACATTTAGGCTTTTTGAAAAAAAAAAATCTTTTTTAATAAAATTTTTATTTTTTGTATATATGAAAAGTAATATTATCAGGCTCAAGTTCAGTTTTATTGAATTAATGAAAATTCAAAATTATTAAGAGTTTTTTTTATGTTGGAAAATATTATTATTTATGTATATCCAATCAGTTTTTAGCAGAACGTAACAGTACTGATTTCAAGGCCGCTACACCTCTCATCAGCGTTCAATTGTCCATCTTTACAATTTGCGTAAAGTGGATACTAATTGAGAAGAATATCAACTATTTAACCAGTTTTTAAGAGAAATAGAATATGGGAATTAATTTTTAATTCATTTTTTATTTTACCTTGAAACAGTGCTGGTTAGTAAGAAATTCCCTCATTACTGTTTGGAAAGTACTAATAATCAACACAAACTCATAGTCCGTTATCATCAAAGTATTCTACTTTGTATTCTAACGTTTTTGTTATTTTTACTCTATATTAGGGAAATTCACATATTATATATGAAATAAATATAAGAAATATATTTTTTGTGTTTTCTTTGCATGTATTTGTTTTTACAACAAAAAATTTTGAATAAAAATTTGTTTTTCTTTATATGTATTGGTGTTTGCTCTTCCAGAAGGAGCTTGTGGGCACCGCGGGCCTAGTGCATACATAATAAATGTTTGTTGTAACAGTTGCTTAAATTCCATAACAAACTATTATCATTGCAGTCATGCGATATAATGTTTGGTGGGACTCGCAATGAAAATGTACACACATATGTATGTATGTATATGTATTTTATAACGGAACATAAATATTTTTTCTTCACAAATGATACATGCATATACATAGTATGTGTCAGTTTTATTTCATTTAAGCTTTGTATGTACTTACATACATATGTACATATGTATGTTCATACTAGCAATACGTTGCAAAAAGCATCATTCAAATTTAAATCAGGAATTCCAAAGGTTCATAAGCACATACATATGTACATACATAAGTACGTTTTGCAGCTTAATAAAAATATGTACCAAACCGAATTAACTAAATTCATATTTAACAATACTTCAGGTAAGTAGTGTGTCATAAGTACATACATACATACATAAGTACTTTAAAAAATAAATTAATTCTATATGTGTAAAAAATTTCAGATGTATTCCCTTCTAAGGTTCCACAATAACGAGTTTTTCGTCGTCGAATCCAGGAAGACGAAGATGGTCGGAATTGAAAGATACACTGTGAAGTGTAAAGGAGCAACATATGCGGCATTCCTAGTCGCTAAAAGCGGTAAGTTTACATATTACATATGTACATGCATACATACATACATATGTACATACTTATGTATTGAATATGGGTTTTTTTTTTTTTCGGTGTTTTCGGTGATTTTTATTTAAATTTTTGTCGATAGGCTTGATTTTATTCAATGCAAAAAATTGAAAACCGAATAAAAAACAAATTACATATGTATTTGTTAAAAAATGTTATAACTATGACAGTAAATGAATAAGTGTACAATGTTTCCAAGAATTCACCAAACTATTCGACAAGAGTGGTGACTTGGAGACACTTGGCCCCATGCTTCCTGCAGGGTACATACATACATATGTACATATCTATCAGAGCTGTAAACGAATGATTCTTTTTTGAATGAAACTGAGAATCATTCAAGCATTGAATTCAAACTTTTTTAATGCATTCTTTCTGGCCAAAAAATGAATTGACTCAAATTTAAATGCATTCATCATGAAAAACAAACGTTTAATTTAATTCATTTTACAAAATAATGAATTGAGTTAAAATTTTAGTGAATTCGTCTTGAATTAAATATTTTGAATCCATTAACTTCATATAAATAAAAAAATTGAATTAAAATTTGAATGCATTATCGATGATTTAAGGGAAATGAATTGTAATTCATTATTTCATTCACTTCTACAGTTGGGATAAAAATTCCCAAAAATTATTTTATCATCTCATACGCTGCTCTGCAATTTTTTATAATTATGGTACTTAATTCATTTCTTAAGTTATACATACATATATACATAAACTATATATAAATACCAATCTAAATAGGTTTTGTATTATATGAATATAAAAATATAATTGTCAAGACGATTGAAATTAATTCAGTTGATTTTTTTGGCTATTAGTATTATCTTCTGTTTTAATTTCATTGAGTTCGACATTACGAACTCTTAACAAAACCGAAGTTCATAGTAGTGAAAATATCCTACTGAAATCTGGACGAAAACGCTTGTTTACATTGGATGAATTTGTAAATGTCGACATGTCTAAAAACTTGGCATCTGAAATAGAGCAAACAGATGAGGTTAAGTTTGTGGATGTCACATCATCACCCGAAATAGAGAATCACTCAACGCGATCATTGTTATTTGAAAAATATTTAAACATCATTGAAGAGGTTGGTTTGTTTAAGAGCCAGCGAATTTGTAACAACTTTTTTTCTAAATTCGGTCTTCAATACTCATACAGGAAGCGTATCCAGAAAATAAAAATAAAAAAAAGAAGAGAAATAACATCAGCGAAGTGTATTAATTGTGACAAAGTGTTGACTGGAACTCTACATGTAACATCGAATTTTCTTCGTCATTTACGAAAGCAACATTTGGAAAAATATAACGAATACGAAATGCTAAAGCAACAAACAAAAATAATTCCAACAAAACAAGAACACTTTGACAATCTTGTGCTGGCGTTCACCGCCAAAAATATGCTCCCAGTATCTATTGTGGAGTCCGAACCATTTAGAACACTGTTGAATTGTGCAAATCCTAAGCTCACTGTCATGAGTAGACCAACTACTATGAAACTGTTGGACACCACATTTCAGTCACTCAAAAACAGTTTTAAGGACATTATAAAATGTGGTAGCTATTTCTGTTCAACAGCTGACATTTGGTCAACCAAACATAGAAGTTTTTTTGGTTATACCGTTCATTGGATTAGTGACACTTTTGAGAGAAAAATTTTAGAAAATGTTGAAGAACAACTGTGTGGTACAGCTTTATCATCCGAAACTGAATTCCTGGCCTATTTAGCGGACACATCAAAATCATTAAGCATGCTTAACAAATACCCCATAATTAAAAAAACTTTTCTAAAATACAATGCCCCTTTGCCATCGTCAGCTGCCGTTGAAAGAATGTTCTCTTATGCGTCAATGCTAAACGCCCCTAAGCGTGACGAAAACTTTGAAAAATTGCTGCTGCTTAAAGTTAATAATGCGTTATAAAATTTTAGAAGCAGCTTAATAAATATACATACATAAATGTAATATGTAAATAAAATAAATATAAATATGAGGAGAAATTACTTTTAGCTGCATATCTTTTTACAATACTGCTAATAATTAATTTTTGATTGTCGATCTAAAATTTTTACTCACAAACGATGTGTGTGGTCAAATGGGTATACGAATTTGTTGATTTTTTTTATAAATTTGTATACAGAGTCTGCGACGCAAAAATTGTTTTTGAACTTAATTTTACTCTGTTCGAATTTGTGGAAAATTTTGAGTAACATTGATGATTTCACTTGAAAAATATGACATTTAAAATGTGGTGTATAAATTTTTATTGTTTGTATGTTTTTATACATGCATTTTGACAGCATTCCGCGTGGAATACTGAACAGAATACTGGCTTTGAATACATGCTTTTAGACAAGTTAGACGATGTTAATCCAAATTAAAACAGTGAATCTAAAATGAATTACAATTCCTTTCCCTTTAATCATCGATAATGCATTCAAATTTTAATTCAATTCTTTTTTGTGAAAAAAAAGGAATGAATTTAAAAATTTGTTTCATGTTGAATTCATTCACACTTTAATTCAAGTAACACTTTAAGTGATGTCAATGCATTCAAGAATTTTTAATTCATGAGGAATGTTTTCGTATTTCAATTCAATTCAGATTTTGAGTAAAATTAATTAATTAAATTTTTTCTAATTCATTGTGAATTAAAAATCAGATTTGAGTCATTCTTTTACAGCTCTGATATCTATGTTACAGTTTCTTTTATGTTTTTATCTTTTCCTGTAAAGTTAAAATTATTCAAGTTAGGGCCTTTCTACTTGTGACCATCGATATGTACATACATACTTACATACAAATCGATGGTCACAAGTAGAAAAGCCCTAACTCGTATTTTGTACGAAATTGAGTTTTCAGTGAATCGAATACATTTCACTCAAATACACCTCGTTACACAAAAATTTATTGCAATAGTGTAAAAATAACGATTTTACAAGCAATCTACATATCTATGTACATATACATACGTACATATCTATATATGTATGCATGTGTATGACTATTATATCATTAATATTCAAGACATTTTAAGGCAATTGACATATGTATGTATGTACATACATACATATATCATTCAAAAATAAATACTTAAAATGCCCTGTAGTAAGTTCGGTGCCAATTGTCTTCAAGTCACCACTTTTGTCTACTTTTTGGTGACTTCTTACTAGGCTTATTGCTGACAGGTCACCAATTTGACGACTAGTGCTGACTTCTTGATGACATTGTCAATGATACGTCTATACTTTTTAGTTTGTTTCAACAGCTAGACTAAAATTATATAAATGTACTAGTAACATTCTGGTTTGAATGTCTCCACTTGGTGCCATTAGAACTACGTAATCACTACCTAGTCAACACTCTTAATGTTAATATTATATGTAAGTATTTTCAATGACAATCACATGCTAAATGTCTATAGCACAAAGCATTGTATGGGGGGTAATAGAGAGTAGTACTGGTGACAAAATCAAAAGGGAGTCAGTATAATTTCACTAACGACGTTTCGATTTAAAATGAAATCTTCATATCGATGGTCACAAGTAGAGGCCCTAACTCGTATTTTTTACGAAATTGAGTTTTTCAGTGAATCGAATACATTTCACTCAAATACACCTCGTCACAAATATTTATTGCAATAGTGTAAAAAATAACGATTTTACAAGAAATTGTAGAATCATAGTTATGTTGAGATCGGTACAGTTTCTATTATGTTTTTATCTTCTCCTGTAAAGTTTAAATTCGAGTTAGGGCCTTTCTACTTTCTAAGTATGGGACTATATCATTAACTATCAACAAATTTTAATGCTATTTATTGCAGACAAAAATATAAATATACTGCCTATTTCTGTCCTGCAAAAGACTTTGTTCATTCGTACAAATACATTTGAAACAAAAACAAAATTTTATAATTTGATTTTGTTTCATATATGTATATTTGTACGAATGAACGAAGTATTTCGCAGGATACAAATAGGCAGAAATTTAAAAAGTTTGTAAAGCGGCTGCCGTAATACGCTGTATTTGTTACACTTACATATGTGTGTAGTTGCAAAAAATTCAAATTTCGTTTTGCAGCACACCCTATTTTGTTGAAGTCTTTATAAAACAAAATAAAAACTTAAATCGAATTCGATTTGAAAACGATATTGAAGTAAGTAATTGGAAATATAAAACAAAATAAAAACTTAAATCGAATTCGATTTGAAAACGATATTGAAGTAAGCATTACAACTTTAAACGTTTTTTTATTAATTAAATTCGAAATCGATTCGACTTAAAAAGGAATCTAAGACTTAATTCAAATACTTTTTGGGTGTGATAGAAATGCTTTTGTTTACATTTTCAAATAAAAATTTGATGCAAAATTATTAATTATTTGCCATTTAAAATTTTATCTAAAGTTGTTGCATACATACATACATATGTATATATATGTACTTATACTACATATCATATGATATGAGATATGAAGATATGACTATGTTGCAATAAAGGAGCGATATGTAAATATATTTGTGTTAGAAAATTCCTGGCAATTTTTGATAGTTTTTGACGACGAGTAATTTTTCCAAAGTATTTACATATTTACATGCATACATACATACATATGTACATACTTTTCTTGAATTTACTCTCAAGTCTTCGATTTAAAATAGTTAAAAAAAAGTCGGTTTTCCTTTTTATATCATACTCTATTTCATTGAAGTTTTTATAAAACAAAATATTTAGGTATGTGATAGAAATCGGTTCGATTTGTAATGAAATCGTAAACTTCAATCGATGATGGAAATTGGATCGATTTTGTTATTCATTCTTGTTTCAATACCACACATGTCTCTAAAAAAAAGTTACTATTTTCCCTAAATTAAATAAATAATTGACGCAAAATTATTTATTTTTATTCATAAAAAAATTTGTGTGTGTTCCGTTGTTAAATTTTTTTCAAATCTTTTAAATTTATTGAAGTTTTTGCAAATATCCTGCATTTTAGCGATTTTTAATGTTTTTTTTATCTCTCAAAGTTTTAGCGATTTCTAATTTAAATAATTTGCAAATGGTGGAATTTTGCCAAGATATTGCGAAATTTTCTGATTTCTATTCTTTTATATATCTTAAAGTTATAGCGATTTTCAATTATAAACCCCGGTTATAAATATGCCAGTATATATAAAACAAACACCGCATAGAAGAAAATAATAATTTAATGGTGATGTAGTTCTTTATACATACATACATAGCTATGGCTGATTTCAATTAAATATAATTTAATGGTTATTTATAATTTTATTATAATACCACATTTCTATATTTCTTCGACAGATTGTGGGTTTACGGTCACACAAAAGATAAAAACAAAAGACTTAAGACAGAATTTTTGGTTTTAATGGCCAATTTGAAATGAAATATTTTTAATAATTTTTAAATTTATTTCTTGTTTACTTTATTTAATAGCGTAGACAGACGACATACTTAATTTGCATTAAAAGTTTACTAATGTGAATTAAAATTTTGCCCTGACATCCGATAATTTGTGCATTAAGTAAACACCTGTTTGTAAACAACATAAGGCATCTTAATTTACTGAAAATTGTTACCAATTATCATTAAATCCATATTTAGAGACAAAAAATGTTTGATAATTTTTGATAGCATAATTTTTAATTTCAAAAATTATCCAAAAAAAAATTTTTTGTTTGTATTTACAAATCAAGCTTTCTAAAATAAGATGAAAACAAAATTATTTTTGGCAAATTTTGTGTTGCCTTTGCATATAAAAATAGAAATATTTTGCAATAAAAATATACTTACATAAGTAAGTATATATTTTAAACGATTAAATTTTGTAAAGTAGCAAATACCATATCCAAAGGAATGGAACTCAGGAGCACAGGATGTAGTAAATTAGGGTTAGAGGATGGTGTAACGGATGTGGCTATGTAATTTATATAAACTAATGTATTTCCAGTTCAAAAATTAATTTAAAAAATAAATTTACTTTACAACACTATTTTTGCTTGGATGGTAAAGTGGCCATTTACTTTTTATTATTTTCGAGAGCAATTTTACAAAATTTCATTTTACTCTCGTGAACGAATAGTGATGGAAAGTAAATGAACAAAATTATTTTGTTCGTCAACAATTTTTATATATATTTTTTTAATATTACAATAATAAACAATTTGCCATATTGAAATAGCTAAATTCAGTATAAATACAGTTTCATTTAGTGCATTTATTTGAAATATAATACATAATTGAATAGGGATAAATCACAAGTGAATTTGAATTAAGGCTGCTAATGCAAACTAAGGCTGTTGTCTGTCTACTAGAGTTGTCAATTATTCGCCTTTCAACTTTGTTCGAAAAATTCAAATAATTGTATTTTTTCGTTCGATCAAACGATTAAATCTAAAAAAATATTCGATTAATCGATGAGAACAACGAATAAAAAATGCTTAAAAATTATATATTGACAATGCGATAATTGAAGTTGAGCCGAGTAGATTTGCAAATATTCTGGCAATGGAAAATATAATCGTTGGATGGGAACGTTGCAAAATATATGATGGCATAAGTGTATTGCGTTGTTTTAAATGTAAAGGCTTCAATCACAAGGCAATAAATTGTACAAATGATGAAATTTGCATTAAATGTCATGGACAACACAAAAATTCTGAATGTACTGCTAGCCCAATAAACAAGTGTATCAATTGTTTACGTGCTAATAAGAAATTTAACTTAGGCGTGAATGAAGATCATGACACATTTAGTAAAATATGCCCAGCTTACATAAATAGGCTGGATGCAAAGAAAAAGAAAATAGGGTATTAGCAATTAATTAATAACACAAGAAAACTAAAAAAAAGAATAGACTGCAATAACAAAGTGATAAACTGTATATATGTTAATATAAGTAGTATTTTGGCAAATAAAGAAGAGTTAGAGCGAACAATTGAACTGAAACATGTACAACATCTAACATTGATGATGATGAAATTAGAATTCCAACATTTAACATTATACGTTGTGACTCATATTCTAGACATACGGGTGGTGTAATAGTTTATATACATAAATCAATTCAATACAACTTAATATATAACAAAAGTTTTCACCAGAACATGTGGTGCATTATAATTAAACTGAAAAATTTTCAAGCGAGATGGCAGATTGGTGTATTATACCATTCACCCAGTGCTAGTAAGATAGAATTCCTTATAAATCTGAGAAGTATAATAGAGACTTATTTCGAAAGCTGTGATAATAATCTAATAATTGGAGATTTTAACATCAATATTAATAATGATACAAGTTGTAATAACGAATTATGCAGTATTTTTTCATCTATGGCTATGAAACAACTTATAAATTTTGATACTCGCGTTACGGAACTCACAAGTACTAGAATTGATCTACTATTTTCAACATCTGATCAATTAATTACCGAATGCTTACATGGTCATAAAATAACTGATCATGAAACTATATATTTTGGAATACCTGTAGAAAAAGAAGTGAAAATGAGACTTAAAATGAACGTAACCAGTTGGGAATATTATAGTAAAGATAATTTAATAGAAATGCTAAGATATAGTAACGTGAATGAAATAAATTATGGCACTATAGATGAAAAAGTGGAAAATTTTAACTGGCTTTTATCAGAAATCATGAATAATCTCACTTATAATAAATGTGTGTACATAAAAATTTTAAATAAATGGTATGATCAAGAATTAACACAGCTCAATAGAAAGAAATATGAATTGTTCCACCTAGCCAAAAGAACAGGAGTGTGGACCGAATATTATGTAACAAAAAATTTTTATAAAAAGCTAATAAAAATAAAAAAGAAAAAATATCTGGAAAACAAAATAAATACTGCAGGTAGAGACCAAAAACTAATGTGGAAATATTTAAAAGAAACAGTGAATATTACAAAAGTAAATCAAGCCATAAAAAAAATAAAAATAAATGGCCAATGGATAGAAAATGAACTTGATCTAGCAGAATCACTCAATAACTTTTTCGTGGACAGCATCACTAAGATCAATAATGAGATTGAAAATATGGATTTCGAAACGTCGAGAAATATTAATTTAAATACCGAGTTCAAATTCAAACAGGTTGATACATCGGACATACTCAGGATAGCGAAAACCTTGAATAATAAAACTGGAGGTAAAAAACTTCTGTCTGAAGGGGTTATTAAAGACTCAATGGAATATGCGGCGTATTTCTTTGCTGGTATTGTAAATGAATGCTTACGTTTTGGGTACATTCCGGAAAAATGGAAGATTTCTACAGTGGTCCCAATAGAGAAGATAAAAAATACAACACGTCCAGAAGAATTGCGACCAGTAAATACACTACCATCGGATGAAAAAATTCTGGAGATTGTGGTTAAAGAACAGCTGTTAACATTCTTAAATCATAATGACATCATTATAAATCAGCAATCTGGTTTTCGAGCTAAGCACTCATGTGAAACTACACTAAATATGGTATTGGCTGACTGGAAAGATTTGATGGCAGAAAAACAAATTGTGGTAGCAGTGTTTCTAGATCTGAAACGAGCGTTTGAAACGGTAGATAGGCGTATATTACTGATGAAGCTGAACCGGATCGGTATACGAGGCCAAGCATTGAGGTGGTTCGAGAACTATTTGACTGGCAGAAGGCAGAGAACAGTAGTTGGAAATATGACATCAACAAGCCGGAGGGTTGATATTGGTCTGCCACAAGGATCTGTACTCGCACCATTACTTTTTTTAATATACATTAACGATATACCAGAATGTTTAAAATACTGTAAAATAGTTTTATTCGCTGATGATGCCCTGTTATATTTTAATCACGAATATTTGAATGATGCTATGAGGGCTGTCCAGGCTGATATGGATGAGTTGTATATATGGCTATGTAAAAATAAGTTAAAATTAAATTGTGATAAAACCAAATATATGATACTAAATAGGAATAACGGGATCTGTGATAGTATAACATTAAAAGTTAAACAATACGAAATTGAAAATGTGATACAAATTAAATACTTAGGCATAATTATTGATAATAGATTAAAATGGGATGAACATGTAGATCATATTGAAAGCAAAATTGCAAAGAAAGTGGGTTTTATGTATCGAACGTGTAAATTTATTAGCAGACAACATAAATTAACGATATATAAGTCAATCATTGAACCTTATTTTGTTTATAGCCCTACAATAATTTTCATGTTAAATAATACACAAATTAGAAAATTACAAATACAACAAAATAAGATAATGCGATTTATTCTGAACAAAAGATATGATACACCGATTGCGGAGATGCTAAGTAGTTTAGATTGGCTTAATATAAAACAGTTAATAGCTTACCACACATTAAAATTTGTACACAAGTTAAGATTAGGTCAACTACCAAATTATCTTTATGAAAGAGTGCAATATAATTTCGAAGTACATACTTATAATACTAGAAATAGGAATAACCAAAGACTGCCTAGAATTAAAACTGATCTTCAAAGGAAGACTGTATTTTTTGAGGGATTCAAAATATATAATGAGTTACCAACGGAAATTAAAACATGCCAAAATGAATATATTTTTAAAAATTTGATAAAAACATATTGTAAAACATTATTTATAAGTAACTGATAAATAACATAAGAATGATCATTTGTAATTATTTAACATAAGAAAACCATTGTGAATTTTGTATCTAGGTCTTAGAGACCGTAATAATAATAATAATAATAAAAATAATAATAGTAGGAGAAACACAATGAATGAATCCGACAATAATTGCAATAAAGAAGGAGTACCCAAGAATTTTTCTGACCAGTTATGTGCAGATGTAATTGAATCCGTAATTTGTAAGAGAGTTAAAATAGATGTTACAAGAGTCGATTTTTGTAACACGAAAGAAGATACCAGTAATTTTTCTGAATATAAAAAGAACGAGAAGGATAGGGAAGGATTATTATCTTCAGTCGCACCAAGCAAAAAAAAATATTTCTAATAGTAGTAGAAAAGTCCTGAACGAATCGGAGAACAATTGCAATGAAGAAAGTGTACCCAAAAATTGTCCTGACCACTTATGTACAGATAATGAACCCGTAATTTCTAATAGAGTTTACATAAATGATACAAGAGTCGATTTTTGTCACACGGAAGAAGATACCAGTAATTTTTCTGAATATAAAAAAAAGGAGAAAAATAGGGAAGGATTATTATCTTCAGTCGCACCAAGCAAAAAAAATATTTCTAATATTAGTAGAAAAGTCCTGAACGAGTCGGGCAACAATTGCAATGAAGAAAGTGTACCCAAGAATTGTTCTGACCACTTATGTACAGATAATGAACCCGTAATTTCTGATAGAGTTTACATAAATGATACAAGAGTCGATTTTTGTAACACGGAAGAAGATACCAGTAATTTTTCTGAATATAAAAAAAAGGAGAAAAATAGGGAAGGATTATTATCTTCAGTCGCACCAAGCAAAAAAAATATTTCTAATATTAGTAGAAAAGTCCTGAACGAATCGGACAACAATTGCAATGAAGAAAGTGTACCCAAGAATTGTTCTGACCTCTTATGTACAGATAATGAACCCGTAATTTCTAATAGAGTTTACATAAATGATACAACAGTCGATTTTTGTAACACGGAAGATTTCCTTAAAGAAGCTGATAATAGAAAAGAAGACACTAGCAATTTTTCTGAATATATTGATGCTGAAAATGAAAACGATGATTTGGTTACTCATGTACATGAGTACATACGAGAAATCTGTAACAAAACTAACACTGGGGATAATAAAGCAAACGACATAACTGTCGAATACTATAACAGCGAGGACACCGTTGTAATCTTCGATAAAAGTACTTCGAACGGTGATACCTCAAATGAAACAAGAACACCGGAAAATATTAAAAAAATGTTGATGCCAATGTCCTTAAACCAAACAACCAGTTCTAATAACACCGAAGAAATTCTGAATGAAACTAACAATACAATAAGTAGACAAGAAGATACAAGTATAATATCTGAATACATTCCTACTGATATAAGCGAGGATCGCCTAATAATTTCCAGCAAATCTAGCAGAGATAGCATTAGCGATATAAGCGAACCTCTTACTGTGCAACGGGTGTCGGTGACATATTCCAACAGTAACAAAAAATATTTAACAGCTTTTAATAAAATTACTTCGAACGGTGATACCTCAAATGAAACAAGAACACCGGAAAATATTAAAAAAATGTTGATGCCAATGTCCTTAAACCAAACAACCAGTTCTAATAACACCGAAGAAATTCTGAATGAAACTAACAATACAATAAGTAGACAAGAAGATACAAGTATAATATCTGAATACATTCCTACTGATATAAGCGAGGATCCCCTAATGATTTCCAACAGAACTAATACAACTGAAGAAAGCATAAACGATATAAGCGAACCTCTTAATGTAAAACAGGTTGCGGTGCCATATTCAAAGAATAACAAAAAACATTTTTGTATATATTGCAAGACACTGCAGACCACCATAAGTAGACACTTAATTTTAAGACATAAAAATGAGGAAGATGTTAAAAAGGCTATTTATTTTCCTAAAAGAATTAAGGAGCGTCTTGAAATAATGAACAATATAAGAAAAAAGGGAGATTTTGAGCATAACACATCCACAGCACATAATACTGGTATTTTAATTGTGAGCAGACAACAACAAAATAAATGCAAAAATGCAGTTGATGACTATGTGGTTTGCAAAACTTGCAAAGGTTATTATTCCAAAAGAACGATTCGAATTCACAAAAAAGTTTGTGGTACTTCCAGTGGCAGACTATCCAACCAGATTCATAGTCGTAGGTTAACTCAATATATTCACTCGGAAGCTAATTATGCTTTGAAAACAAAAATCTTCCCGATTCTTAGATGTGATGAAATAACTAAAGCAATACGTTATGACGAACTTGTCATTAAATTTGGCAATTATTTAGCTGACAAATATTTATCGCTTCATCAACACGACATGATTCGGGGTAACCTAAGACTAATTGGTCGTTTTATAATTGAAATTAAAAAAATAGATCCTACCATAAATGAATTAAAGGACGTTTATAAACCGTCCATGTTTAATAAATGTGTCAAAACCATTCGAGTTGTTGCTAAATGGAACGAAAAAAAAGAGGGTTTTGAAACACCGGCAGTTGCACAAAATTTAACGACACTTTTAAAAAAGTGTGGCAACAAACAATCCACAGAAATGATCAAGGAAGATAGAGACGATATCAAAGCAGAAGTGGATAAATTTCTTCAGTTATGGAATCAAGAAATTTCTTTGTTAAACAAAAGAGCCAACGAGGATCAAAACAATCAGAAGAGAGTTAAAAGGATTAAGCTACCATCAAAAGAAGACATTAAAACACTGTACACTTACTTAAAAGAAAAAATTATGACTGCAATAGGGAAACTTTTAAAAACATTTTGTTTTACTAGTTGGACAGTTCTTGTGCAAGCAAGCCTGATTTTCATTCAGCTGTTCAATAGAAGACGTGCTGGTGAGCTTCTTCTTACAAAAACTGCATAAAAAGATTGAATAATTTCATTTGCTAGTATCCGCTTTATATAATAGTTGAAGAAACATATGGCAATCGCTAATTCTCATAAAAATTAGCTAATAAATTAATTAAAATTATCTGAAACTTTAAAAACACAATAATATAATAATACTATATTTAAAAATAACGGCTTTTGCAGAACAAAGCCACATGATAAATACGGTCGGCGGCAGCAAAAGTAGTAAAAGTCTGGCAATAAAATATTTTCCATGCAAAATGCATAATTCAATAGCGTGCAACCAAAATAGCGTGTACATCTAAATTATGCATGGAACTATGCGATATACACTGAAAATAATATATTTGCTGAAAAAATACAATATAATAAAAAAACTAAGAAAATTTATCATGTAAACTTGTAAATATGCTTGTAATTTACCAAATTCTATTACAAAAATGTAACATTTTTACTGCCACGGAACTATGCGGTAAACACACATATATACACATATATATATACATAATTGAAATGAGCCGTCGCTAAAAAGTATTTTGTCACCAGTAAAATAACTTTTCCTTTTATGAGGTGTTTTTTGATATATATGTATGTATGTACAGACATAAGTACCTATGTAATAGGTCAATAACGAAGAATAAATAACTTACATAATTACTATTTGAAATAGCCCTACGTTAGAACAATGAATATTGTTTTAGCCTTCTCGAAATCGATAAACTGATACGTTCTGTTAGGCTGATTGGATAATCTAAAGGCCGTGCTTCACTATCCTACACAATCGTACGATTCATTCACAGGAAAATCTTGCAAAAATCTGACCGACTCTAAATAATCGTTTCAAAATGGTGTTGTAGGTGCCACACTATCATACAAATCTAATGCTAAAACATCTCGTTGACAATAAATACTCCTCTGATCGCATCAAAACTATTATTTTATAAAAATTTTCATAAAATTTTACAAATCGCACGACTTGCCAAAAAATCTGTCACACAGTTGCATTTTAAGTCCACACTACCATACATTTTTAGCACACATGTCATATTTTGCAAATCGCGCGACTGTGTAGGATAGTGCGGCACGGCCTTAAGTAAATACATATGTATGTATGTACCTACTATGTATAATAGCTACATACATATGTATATACATATGTATGTGTTTTTAAAAACCCCCTAGTAATTTGAATTTTCATCTAAGCAAGTAGGTATTTACTAAGCTTTAAGCTAACTCAAAATGTTGACTTTTCAAATATCAAATTATTACCTACAGTTAAAATAATAGGTAATTATGTGTGTAACAAATAACAATATACATATGTAGGTACCTACATAGCAATTATATCAATATGTACATATGTATAACAATATCAACTTTAAATCCGTGCTGAAATGAAAGTAACAATCCAACATAAGGCAAACATATGTATGTACATATGTATATAAAAATGTGCGTATAAATATAAAACAAAGTTACCCATCAAACCAAAAACTTCGATTTTGTAACGAATTCGAGAGTTTCGATTTGTACAAAAATGTCTTAACCCTTTGACTGTCCAATGCATCATATATGATGCACAGACGTCATGATTGATACGCTTGCTCATCACATGTGATACACAATTTGTCTTATTTCTTTGTACAAAATTGTATATGAACTGATGAAAAATAAAGTGATCTAATGGTTTGAGCGTGTAGAGAATGTTTTTATTTAAATAAGACATGAACATGTATATAAGAAAAAACTGCAAATTTCCAAGATATAAAACGACAAAAATAAATTTTTTAACAAAACAAAAAACCCTATTCATGTTGAAAAAATGCAAAAATTCAAAAGGATAAAATAATAATATTAATAAAAATAAAAATAATTGAATTATACCTTATATTATATAGTTATAAAAGAACTTAGGAAGGATAATTTTTATGAATTTCATTAAAGCAAGGTAAACAATATGGTTTTTGACACTAAATACATGAATCATATGTGATGCACGGAACGTTTGAACAAAAAATAGTTTAAATATTGCTCCGTGTATCATATGTGATGCACGCCATTTTTACCAAATTACTGTGGACGTACGCTACAAAAAAAAAATTTTTGTATGGGGACAGTCAAAGGGTTAACAATGTCGTTTAGACTATTCTTAATGTTTTCGTAATCATTTTTAATTGACTAAAGATCTGCACGTGATAAAACACTATTTATCTTGTAAATTTTATTAAATTTTTCTTGTTAATTATATTTATCTATTGAACTAAAAATAATACAGTATTTTTCGGTTAATTGACCCTACGGTTAATTGGTTTCCACGCCTAATTGAACCACATGATCGGGCAAAAAAATATTGCATACGAAAACACATGTAAATTTCCTCGGATAATTGAACTCGGTTAATTGATTTTCCCGCTTAATTGGTTCAAAATTCATGTCATCAAAAATAATATTGAAAAATAATCTGGCATTTTTGCACATACATATTTGACATCATTTGTAAAAAAATTTGTGTTTAAGTTTATGTTTTTTTTTTTTGGAAAACCAATATATGAATTGTTTTTTATTTTATAAATTTTATTTTTTTTGTAAAACTCATGTGCACACAAATAGTGCATTTAATAGTACATACATATGTACCTACAATAATAAATACCTGCGATACACATATATGTACATTTTTTTCTGTTACTTGCCTTTTTTTTGTTTAAGGTAAAAAAAAATTATTTTGAAAAACTTAAAGCGCACATATGCGATTTCTTTTAATTCATTAGTATGTAGTTCCAATTATGCGTGATTTCTGTAATGGAACAAATTGTTCAATTAAACAAGATTCTTGTAATTGAACGAATTGTTCAATTAAGCGGGTATCGGCTAATTGGTTCCCCGGTTAATTGAACAAAAAGTTGTGCAAATTTTGATGTGCAATTAACCGAAAAAGACTGTATTAACGAATTTTACCTGATTTTGCAATACTTACTTAATAATTAAATTTTTTAAAAAAATGTTTCTCTTCACAAGCTCAATTTAAAACTTGTAAACATCAAATAGGTATAACTTCAGACATAATACAGAAATGTCTTACGGTAGAAAAACAAAATACAGTCAAATCCCGATAATTCGTAATGGCAAGGGACCGGCCATTTCTTACGAATTAGGGGGTTTTCGATTTATCGGGATTTCGATTTAACGGGGTTAAAATAAAATAAATACGAATTAACGGGGTTTTACTAAAACGATAAAAAAACATAAAAACAATTGTTTTTGAAGGATTGAAGTAAGAGTGGATGGAGCAAATATTTTGTATTATTGCCCATGCGCCCAACCATACGTACAAATATATATTATATAATTATATGTATGTATATATATATGTATGTATGCCTATATGTTTTCATAAAAAGGGCATACCCTGCCGTTTTAAAAGTAGAACTTTAATTGAAATCGTTAAGTATTTCCCTAACGAAAATCCGACTAAATACTACAGTGGCCACAAGTAATGCAAGAGTTCGCCTTTGACTCTCTCACACATATACATGTAAAAAAAGTGTTTTTAAAGGTAAAATGAGCAGAAGTCAACTAAAACGTTGCATAAACAAAGAAAAAGAACAATTAATTGAATATTTTATAACTATTGAAAAAGAAATTTGATAAATAAACAAATATCAAAAAAAAATTTAAATTTCTGTAGTATTTTCATTTAGGAAATATCATTGTTGATTTAACTGGTACATTTTGACTAGAGAAATAGTTTGGAGTTGCTCACCAGTGATCTCATCGGTCTGATCGTGTCAAGTGATTACCGTCAATGTTATCCGTATGTTAAAATCGTCAGTCGAGTGCATTGCTAGTTGTTAGGCTGGTAGTTAGTGGAAATGGCTGGTAGCTCGCGAAATAGCTAGACATTCGCTAGTACGCCGACTGCAGGGTATTTAAAATACTTGCAAACAATAATATTTATACACACAGAAGCAGAATTACATATATATGTAATATACAATATATGTAAGTATTTGTGTTGAAAATGTTAATGTTTGTTGAATTTTAAAGTTCTAACTAAGCTTGATGTTGATCTGATACATATATTTGAGCTATCCATGAATAAATAATAAAAGCTGTCGATGGATGTTGAAAAAATTTCCATTATCTTTATTTAATGTATGTATGTACCTACGTACTAGTAATGTTACGAATACTCGTATTCGATTTTTCGACTATTTGCTTATTTTAATATATGTACTTTTATTCGTATTCGACAAGTAAGTATTTTGTTACCAGAAATTAAACATTTTTCCTTTTATGGGATGTTTGTTTCATATAAATTAGATTATTTCTAAACAAAATATGTTTCAATCAGCAGGTTGTCTTTTAAGCAAATGCAAGCAAGTGCTTTGAGATTGATCAAAAATAAAAAATAACAATTTTTATTTTCAATTAAGTGATTTTTACATATAAACAGTGCGTTCTTATCCGAATTCGACTTTATACACATATACATATTTACCGTGTAGTACCTACACCATACCATAGCGTTTTAATTTACTTTAGCAAAAATAAAATTTCGGTTCTGAGTTTTGATTACATATATCGTTACCTTAATATAAGAAGGCCCCAACTCATCAAAAACACTTTTTACAGGAGAAGGAAAAAACTTAATAAGAGCTGAAATAATATAGCTACACAAACGTTGTCAACACCTTCTTTATTTAATTTAAACGAGGAATTCAGATTGAAATACATATGTATATATTTGTAATTTTTATGGATGTTATATGAGTTAGGGCTTTTTGTATTCGTATTTTATGAAAGAAATAGTGAGATAGGGCTTTTTGAAAAAAATAATTTAACTCAAAATTGTATTTAAATTCATGGTTTTAAAACAAATTAAAAAAGGCAAAATGCATTAAATTGTAAGAATTAGATAATTGTAGATAGTATTTAGATTTGATATGGTAAATTATCATAAAAGTAATGACAGTCTTTGGGCAGAAACAGCTTAAGATCTTGTAAGTGATCCCAATTCTTTTTCGATATTTCTATTCTTTTGGCGTAAAGTTGACCAGGTGTGATGGTTCTGGTAATGAACTTTTTCCTTTGCGGTAGAGGCTCATATTCGGCACTTATATCGGTTTTGTAATAAATATACCCCAAGTCATCGTATGCTAGGGCTCGGATCATGTTTACTGTATGGTCTCCAATGCTTCTTCCTGTAATGAATTTAAATATTAGCAACAATTCATATTTACCTTACCGAATTAACAGAGAACCATATTTACCTGGCCGAATGGACGGGTATTGTTTGGGAATACTTTCGAAGTCCAGGAAATCATCATAGTGTAGTTGGTGCACTTGTAAAGGGCTTGGAGATTTTCGAGCTTCTCTTATAATATCAACCAATTGAGATGGAAGGTATATTTGTTTTTTTGCTAGTTTTCTCTCAATGAGTGAATGGGTAGCATCACACTCCATTTGCGAATGCCCACTTATTAAATACTTTTGTTCTATTGTTATATGGGTTTCCTCACAAAAAGAGAGTAAAGCATTGGCTAACGTACTGTTTCGGTTCTGGTAAAAGCAGCCGTCGGAATAAATGATAATATGGTGAACTTCTGGATGACAATTGTGAAAATTGTGTAAATGTTTAGTAATGCACGTTGCAAAAAGGGAAGAGTGCAGTTTGCCATCAGTCTCATCCCACACATAGTTATCAGAATCATGGCTGATAGGATTGTAAAATGTGAAATTGTGAATTTGCAATTTCATTTTATAATATGCTGCATTTGTGTTTAATTGAGGCATCAATTTGACAGCTTGTGCATCCATACAAAATATTGCACATAAGCCGGACTTTGCGTTTAAAATGTCGTTGGACTTTTCTTCTCGCATTTTATGTATTTCCTCTCTGTGTTTTTTATAGTCTTGCTCAGATATGTTTCCTACTTTATATGATACGCAAGTATTACATTCGTCATTTTTTGGTTGGAAAATTGAATAATTTGATGCTTTTATTATATTTGCGAAAACTGGGTACGACAAATGTTTTAAGAGGTTTTCTTTGTTTGCGGTGCACTTATCCTTGTATAGGTTATAGATTTCAGTGTATGATGAAAAATTGGATTGTAAATACAATTTTTTTGTATTCTTTCTGCAATAGTGAGATTCCATTTTTGGAAGACCATCCAGCCAGTTTTGGAGAAATGCACGTCTTTCCAGATTACGTTGACCAGTTTTCGAACACCTCTTAGATTCAATGTGAATATTTGTAATTTCTTCGGTACTTGGAACTGTGCAATGTGCTCCCCCACAGTTTAACCACTTCCTAACCATTTTTTCATTCAATCCTAAGGTTGAAAGGAACATTTGGCGGCAAACTTGCAATCGACTTGAATTGTTCATTAAAAAATATGCCTTCGATTGAGTTCGATTTGAAGATTCAACGAAACATTGCTTTTACTCCTTCATTAAAACAAGGCCTACAATATATTGCTTTTTTTGCTCCCACGACACACATTGGTCCGCTTCATACAACGTGCGGAAAAAATTCATTTTTTTTGTGTCGTCCGATTTGAATGAAATTTTCACAGTTTGTTACAAACTATCCATATACCATGAATCTGAAATATTAAGCCCCTCTCTGTATTCGTTTTTGTTCCAGAGCACGCCAAAGTTGGCCCATTGCAACTAACTTGAATTATGTTAGTTTCATATGCTTTATTGAAAAGCGTATTGAATAAAAATTATGAATTGCATATAACTTAAAGTATTTTTTTTTTTAAAGTGTAGTTGTTGTAGATGATATATAAAAAAAAAAATTTTAAAATGATGCACACAAAAAATTTCTAAGGCAACATATTTTAGCCCTGAAAATACTAACATTCGCCAACTTCAATGGACTTTTAATCAATTGGCGAAGGAAGGCGAAATATGGAGACTTATACCAAATTAAAGCTTGAAGTCTCAGCTAAACGATAAAAAAAAATTCAGCTGCCTTCAGGTGCCATCCTGCGAGAAAACAACGAAAAACCCCAAAAAGACAGGCTAAAATTACGCGTTTACATGTTGTTTTACGCATGCAAAAACAACTGCGCATTAAATCTGTTTATTACTATAGCAATCAATACTGCATTGTTTGTGCGTAAAAGAAAGAAATATATGTTGTTTTTGCAAGCTTTATTGCTAAAATTTTTTTTTTTTTTTGAAATGATAGCACATATTTTTAGAAATTTTATAATAATATATAATACATATTTTAACAATAAAAAACATTTACGTAAGTATATTTTGTTTTTTTTGATAAGACAATAACGTCAGAGAATAATATTAGTTTGTTTATTTAACAGTAAATTACTTATATAAGTATTGTTGTTGTTAAAATAATAAAGAATATCAATAAATACTTGCTGATTTACATCCACAACAGAAGGTTTGATGTGTCACACAATTTAGCCTTGACAATGATAGATGGCAAAGTTGCAACAACACTCACTGGAAGCTGTTCAATGTCAGTTTGTTTCATATGTAGGGCAAAGCCAACCGATTTGAATAATTTGGAGTCATTGGTTTCAAGGACAAACGCGATCGAAGGATTAAGATTTGGAATTTCTCCTCTACATGCGCGCATTAAATTTATGGAATGCATATTGCACATTGCCTACAACAAAAGCTTTGCAGCATGGAGAACAAATAAGGAGACAAAAGAGATCAAAGAAGCAGCCAAAGCAGAGGTGCAAAGAAATTTGAAATGGTCGTTGGGTATAAATGTTGATGTTGTTAAACAAGGTAAGATAGAAACAAATCACTCTTGAAATTAAATTTAAGTCTCAAAATTCTGAATTTGAAGGTATGGGGTCAAGCAATGATGGCAATACTTCGAGAAGGTTTTTTGAAAATCCATCAATAACTGCGGGCGCAACTGGTATAAATGAGAACTTGATTCATAGATTCAAAATCATTTTGACAACAATCAACTGTAGTAGACGAATTGATACGGGAAAGTTTCATGAATATTGCATGGCCACTGCAAAATTGTATGTTCAACTTTATGGCTGGTACTATATGCCAATTACAGTCCATAAAGTTTTAATACATGGCAGTAAAATCATATCGGAGGCTATTCTGCCAATTGGTACGCGTTTTTCACAAATTTTATATCTTATGCATTATTTACCATTTGTTTATTTTTAACAGGAATGTTATCAGAGGAAGCACAAGCAAGAAATAAGGATTTACGGAATTATAGACTGTATCACTCAAGAAAAAAAGGCCGTATTGAATCAAATGAAGATGTAATGCACAACCTTCTTTTATCATCAGATCCATTTTTAAATTCATTTCGAACTAAATTGAAATTAAAAAAATTGGAATTACCTGATGAGGTTAAACAATTGTTGAAAGAATGAAATGCAATAAATTTCTTGTTTTTATATATAAATGTTGTATGAAAGGTGGGCGTAACAATGGGCGGAGTATAGTATAAGTGTTAATATAGAATTTGATTTACATAATATTCATTTCCAAAGCAAAATAATAATTTTTCTTGAAGGAATGTAGCAAATATTGCATTTTTATGACATAGGTTGTATGAGAGGTGGGCGTAAAAGTGGGCGGATCTCTCTCATTTTTTCAACACGAATAAAAATTGCTAAAATATGATACTCAACAAAAATTTGTAGTCGTACCCAAATTATTTCTGAAGTTATTGCACTTTTTAGATTCAGTTTATACCACAGGTGGGCGTAAAAATGGGCGGATCTGTTCCATTTTTTCACAAAATATTTTTATTGAAATACTATGCAGTATAATGAAAATTGAAAGCTTAATTCAAAATATTTTGGAAGTTATTACACTTTTTCGATTCAGTTTATACTACAGGTGGGCGTAAAAGTGGGCGGATAGTCTTCATTTTTTACACAGGTTTTATTTTTCAGTTAATATTGATACGTGCAAAATTTCAATGCTCTACGATGGCTTCTTATATTTTTTTCCGCTCTGGGACCACTGTGCGACATCTTCCAAAACAAATTAAATATTTCTTTTCGCGTATTTTCACTGAATTGCGAGCAGAGTCTTAATGAACTTTTTAAACAATAATTTGATGAACAGGTTAAACCTTGATGTCGTGCTTGCTTTACGGAAATTGAATTATTTGTTATACCCAAATATTCTTCACCTTTCATTCGCTTCACTTTATTGCTTTTGTACTTCCATTCCGATTGATTTGGATTAATTCTCCTAGTACGGATACTATCATTACCGACAATCATATTTTCAGTTTTTATACTTTCACAACACACGCGTACCCTTATATGCACAATTATAACGCACAAATGAAAATAAACGGCTCTTGCTCTATCAGTTATACACAATGTAAAACAACAACAATTCTAGAAATGCAATGCCTACTTTGTACGTTTCTGCAGAAATGTATGAGTCAGTGTTTTTTTTGTTTACGAAAAATTGTGTGTATGAGTTAGGGCTTTTTTTCTTCAGAAAAATTGTGTGTATGAGTTAGGGCTTTTTGTGTTCTGCTTATAACGTCTTTATTTTTTATCTAATTTGTTTGAAATTTTAATAGAATGTGTATTAGCAACCATTCTACAAGAATCAATCAAAAAACGAATTTCCAAAAATAATGAGTTCTTCTTATATTAAGGTAACGATATACAATTTTATAAAGCTTTCAAAAATAAATTTAAAATAAATACTTATGTGCTCCAGTATTGAACTGAGGAGTCGCTCACTATAATTCTACCCACTAACCATTGTGCTACAGAGGCTTGTTAGTGTTAAATGTATATTAACTTAATTATAACTTTACGTCTTTTTTCGTACAAACCCCTTTTTGTCACACATCTAAGCATGTGTGTATAAAAATACAAGGCATTTGCTTTTGAAAGATCAACATATTCAAATCGTTATTTGCTTTTAACATACCAAGCAGTGCTGCCACGACCAAAAAAATATTACAACCAAATTTTTTGAAAAAGTTACCAAATGTGAAAAAATAACCATATTTAAAATGCATTTTTTAATAAAAAAAATTTATATTTATTTAAAGTTGCATTACATACAGTTTATTTGCATTTTATACATAGTTAAATAATAATTGCAAAACAAGAAAACAAAAAAAAAAAAAAAAAATTCATACTAATAGTAAATGAAAAGGAGAAACTTAAATTCAATCAGTTTTTGTTTATTTGAGCCCTTATTCGTAAAAATAGTTTTTTTATAAGATTTAAACCTGCCAAATGTTTATACAAAATTCATTTGATTGAAAGTTTATAAATTAAAATTTTTTTTGAATATGATCATTACAATAAACAAAATTTGTACTGCACATTTATAAAAATAAGAAAGGAAAAAAAGAAATTGTTTTTACATATTATTAAAATTCTTATTAATAAGTGAAAAACATAACAAGAAATTTAAATTTAAACAAACTTTTTAAAGTGTTTATTTTTTTAAAATAAACAATATTTGTACTTCAGAAAAATATGTAATTGTTTTACAAATTTTTTTTTTAAATCAAAAAATCAATAGATTAACAATTCACAGTATTGAGATTAGAAATTATATACGAATTTTCAATTGTTCGAAATTTTTTTCGTTCATCCCATTTTTGTTTTGAAAGTTGTCAGGTCTAGTTAGATGTGAATCATTGAATATTTTTTGATAACACAGAGCAGATCATTTAGTAGTACGGAGAGGTGTTGACAGTGTTGGGACCCAATCGTACTATGAACAGGTAATTAAAAATTTAAAAAATTGTTTTAAAAGTTTAACAAGTTATATATGTACATATATAGTTAAAAAATATTCAAACGAAAAACAGTAAGCAAAATGAAAAAATATTCTCATCTCACATTGAAAAATAAAATTACCAATTTTGGTTAGAAATAACAAAAAACTGATACCAAGCACTATTCTACACACATAAAAAATTTCAATTTTTTTTCACCAAAGCACGTTATAAACATATATACATATGTATGTATGCACACACATCGTTTTTAGAACACTATACGTACCAGACAAGTAAACTCTGTTGAAAAAATGTCGCACACTGATGATTACAAATATACTCTGATGTATTTATATGTACATACATATGTTAAAAATGCTTTTGTATTTATCTTTTAAAATGTTGTATATTTGTGAATTTGTTTTTCATTTTAAAAATTGAACTATAGTATGTACATAGGCTTGTAACTATATATGAAAATAATAAACAGGTTATTTTATACATATATATATACATATATATATGTAAGTATATACATAATTAAAATGAGCCGTCGCTAAAGAGTATTTTGTCACCAGTAAAATAACTTTTCCTTTTATGAGGTTTTTTTGATATATATGTATGTATGTACATACATAATAGGTCAATAACGAAGAATAAATAACTTACATAATTACTATTTGAAATAGCCCTACGTTAGAACAATGAATATTGTTTTAGCCTTCTCGAAATCGATAAACTGATACGTTCTGTTAGTCTGATTGGATAATATAAGTACATACATACTTATGTAGGTACATATGCACCTAATATGTATAATACAAATATTTCTCGAATAATTTGCACAGAGTAGGTACATTTTCCAAAAAAAAAAAAATCATAAAAAAGTATTTATCTTTTGAATTAGTATTTTTTTATTGTTTATTGGGAGGAATTATCTATTCTATTCTGCCCATTGGAGAACGCTGTCACATAAGTACATATATAGCTCTGAAGAAAATATGAAAGTGTGTCCAAGTATGCAGTTTTAACTTACTTTTTATATTGTTTGAAATATTATATTTATATAACAAAGGATATACAGGCTTATTATATTCTGCGAATCACATACATACATATAAGTATGTACATATATGCATTGGTGAAGGGTATATAAGATTCGGTACAGCCGAATATAGCACTCTTACTTACTTACCGAAAAAAATTGTTGGGTCAAATTTTCAACAAAAGTCAAAAATAAAAAAAAAATTGTTCGAAAAATTAAAAAAAAAAAATTTATTTTAATTCTTCTTTTATTTCTGATAAATACCCTATGATTAGTTTTTAAAATAAATTATAGGGTGGTCCGAACAAGAATTATAAACGTCAAATTTTCATGATTTTTCGATATTTGTTGAATAACTCTGAAATTTTATATAAAACCAAAATCTATTTCATTTCTTATTTGAAAGGTGGCAATAAAAGCTTTAATTTGATACCGGTTTGAAGTCAATAGCTTCAGTTTTAAGAGAGTTATGCTCATTGTGGAGTGCTAGAATAGATGTAGAATAAAAAAAAACTTTGAAGATACTATTTTATAAAAATTATCAGTCATCTACCAATAAGTTCATCGCTTCCTCTGATAATTCCAGGTGTTTCTTCTCCTTCAGTATTCTCCTACTTGTGATTGCGGGATCAGAATTGGCGAGCAGATAATGTAATATGTCTTCACAATTGTCTTTTCTTGATGTTTTCCTCGCATGGTAAAGCCTTGTGTTTCTGAAGTCCTTGTTTCCTGCTTCCAATGCTTCTTCTGGCCAATGGGGACCAAAAATTATCTTTTATGTTTGGAAATATTAAACTACTTTTCACTCCATGCTCATGATCAAGCAATTCCAAAACATCCTTAACGTTTCTAGTTTTACTCTGTTGCATCAACTCATGCAGTTCCTGATAGGAAATTTTAATGTATTCCATAATTCTTGACTGTCAAAATTATAATGGAAACCACAGTGAACTTCATTGCACTTTTATATGCATAGTGGAGAAAGATAAAAACAAAGGGGGAGAGAGAGAGCGAAAGAGAGAGAATAAAATAGTAAAACAACAGAGAGAGAAAGGTACCACCACAAGCTAAAAGAAAACACTATATAAAGACGGACACACACGCGGACTAATTAGTGACAAAAAAGAAAACACTGAAGATGGCGATTAGCCGAAACCGGTCTGAAAATAACAAAAATTTGACGTGGGATGACGGAAAGTCACCCGAAAACCAATATGATTAAATTATTCAATAAGTGATTCCGAGAATTTCCGTTCTATTTCTATGGAATAAATACTGAGAGTGATATACTAAAATCGCTATAACTCCCAGGAGGGCAGGTATGGGCAGCTGATTTTTTCACAGTTCGTTGAAAACAAATTATGTAACATTTCTGTAGTGGTTTGGAACTGGGACTCTCTGGGACTTTTTCGATATTGCTTACCTAAAAGGCAAAATGGACCTTTAGTCGGGTTTTCGCTCTAAAAAAGTTGCATATGAAAATGTCTCAAACAACATTCCTTTTTTTTACATAAGATACTTGTCCGAAGGCAGATTTTTTTTCCGAATCAAAATATCTGTCACCAAAATCAAATGAGATCATTTTGAATACAGCCCTGAAATCCCCTCTTTTCGTGAAAATTTTGTATATTTGACTTCTAAAATCAATTAATAATCAACGGGCCAACATAAAAATAAGCTTTATGTGTTTTTTGTTCACTTGGAATGTCTGTGACAAAATTGCATCATTAAAAACACTGAAAAAAATAATCGGAAAAAAGTTACTTTTCCACTAGCCGCAACACAGTGCCACGGTTGAAATCGTAGATGTAAGCTAAATGTTGATGTAATGTAAGAGCCAACGTTTTTGTAGTTATAGAATGCTTAAAAACGTGTCACGTGACACATGAATGTGCAGACATGCATGTAGGGTATATGCTACAGTCGACTTCAGCCAATAGAGAACAGATCATATGAGAAACAATGACAATGAATCGAAGGTATTATTGAAAAAAGACAAACGAATGACACAGAGTTGAAAAGAAATAGTTGAAGAGTTAAGTACTAAAGCGGGCATTGTAAACGAAATCTAAAAACGATACATACTCACTAATGTTGTAGCCGTATACTAATAGTTTAGTTGATATTTAAATTTAAACATTAAAACTAATCATAATAATATTCAACTTATTTTATTAATATAAAATAAATTAAACATTAAAAAACTAAAATAAACATTGAGCTGACTCATTATTTCCTACATGGGGGCTCAGCCAGAATTCAAAAACTAAACGCTTGTGCGTTAATAAATTTAAAATAAAGAAATATTCTTGTGACAAAGTGTTGAAAATCGAAACCGAAAAGTTTTCAACAAAAAATAAAGTTGTGCAGCAGTGAAGAAATTAAAAAGAAAAAGTACATACATATATATGTATGTACAAAAAGTAAAACGCAAACCAAAAGTGCGAATTGATTTTTAAAAAATATGTACTTATGTATCCAAGAATGATTAAATAAAGATTACGCCATCACGCAGGCATAAAAAAACATTTCTGCGCATGTTGGAATTCTGACGTCACTCAAGCTGTGTTCTCATTGGCTAATAAAATTCAGCTGTAGAATTATTATGTTTGTGTAAAAACATGACAGTGGGACAAATTGTTATTTTTCTACCTAAATTTTTTGAAAGCAAACAAATTCTTTATAATAATTCCATATACAGATTTTCATTACTTTTAATACAATATTTCACTATTGCTGCAAATAAAATATAGTTTTCAAAAAGAAAATTTTTTATAGAGATGGATAGAATTAAAAGACAAGACATAATTTCAACGCTTGTTTTTAACTTGAAAATAAACTTAAATTATTAAATAAATTAAATAAACCAAAATTCATATTTGCTGTTTCAATATCATACAAAGTAGTCAAGAGCATGTCTTCAATACAATATTAAATGTTAGATAGATTCAAATAGTAAAATTATATAATATTCGTTTTGCTTTTAGGTGTAGAATTCATTTTATTTTGTTATTTTATCAAATTTTCTCTTTCGCTTAGAGGCATTTTCAGCGATTTCGGCATTTAGTTTCCTAATTCTAAAATACATTCGACACCTAAAGAAAAGTTTTTTCACGTCTTACTGGCTTCAATTTCTTTTGCTTCCAACAAATGCTTTTGTAAATATCCGCTTGAAAGTAATAATTTGTCACCATTTAATTTGAAGAATATGGTGTCACATGATCTCAGCGTTTCCATTAATAAAGCTGATGGCTTACTTAGCCCACCTTCACTTAAGTGGTTAACCCATGAATAATTGCGGTCGCTTAGAGGATTAACCACAAGATCAGGGTTCCCATTCTTTAATTTGTTGCAAATATATCCGGCCAAATTCTCTAAACCATCATATTTCATGTCTTCCAACTCACTTTCGTTCCTTTCTGTATCCAATAAATCTATATGTGTTTTACGATTAACACTCTTAAGTATTGTACCTGAAGAAATCACTAGGAATATAAAACTTTGTATTATTTAAAATTGTACGTTTAAATTAACCTGTTAAGGAGCTATCTCCATCTAAATCGGGTGTATTGTCAACCTCTACATTTGCATTATTACTCAAAATGCCTTCGTTTGACCCCATAATGTATGATCGAAGTCTATATTTAAATTCTTCCCGATCAGGGTGATCGTGAAGTCCGCCTTTCGATCTAATTATTCCAAAAAAAATTTCCAGCACATCTTGATTTAGGCGATACGTCAACAAATACTTAATATTGTATCGATTTTTTAGTTCAATATGTAGCATTTTCAACGCGTTATTTGATTGAATGATACCTGTGGAATATATTTAATTCAAAACAATTATATTAAGTCAAATATTTTTAAGATTGCAATATAATTTTTAACCTTTTTGAAAAGGTAACATAGACTTTTTGTCAATCACACGGATCTTTGACATCATTTCCGACATATTATTTAAAATATAATTTTGATTTTCCAGGGCCAAACCGTATGCGTGGAACCGATCTCTGGTATCTTGTCTCGGAACTCTCGAATTCATAACGTCAAACCAGTCATTTACCTAGAAAAGTAAAATCACTTATATAAATTTCCTATGTCCTGAAGAAATAAAATTGTGTGTGCCATTACCAGTTCGAACAGTTGACTACACTCGCTCCAATTTTCGTTGCACAAATATCCCAAACTGGCAGCTCGCTTTATAGATTGTGCAATTGTATGTGAGAAAAGTTTGGTGGCCAGTTTGACCTTCTGTCTCTCAGGTCCAACCACGCATAAATTATGTGCTGATATTTTATGTGTGAACTTCAAGTCATTAGATTGGAGGGACAGAAGTCTTAAAATTATATTTTTTTGACTTCCTTTTGGTTAATGATGAATCCACTATCAATAAAATGATTTCTCAAAAGTTTTATCAAATGTGGAACATCATTGACCACAAATATTTTGGTTTCGTCGAACGAAAACCTACATACATATATATGAATATACAAATACAAAAATAAAAATAAAAAAATTATTGACGGATATTTGTATAAGACGTACCAAGGTTTTTCGTAATCGACTTCAAGTTCACTGAATAGTTTTCTATTTCCTCTACCTAAATCGCAAACAATTGCCACAATTGTAAAGCCACTCTGCTTCATAGTATTCAATATATTAAATAAAATATTTTTTGACATTTGCCTGTCGTAGTCATAATATATTGGTTGCTTCCAATTTGAAATTAAACCTTTTAGCGAATAAAGAAGGGTTCTAAAAACGCTTGAAGTTGATGCAAATAACTTACCTCTTAACAAGGCCACCTGGATATAATTAGCTGGTGCAAGCATAGAGTCTGCTGACTTATCGTAGCAATACTTCTTTTTTGCCTTCATCTCATCAAAACTCAATACACATAGCTTTTCTGTTTCTGACATTTGGTTGGTCGCAGACAGTAATTTCACAACAGGCTCCAAAATACCTGTTGACATATTCAATTTTTGAGACCATCTTTGCAACGTTCTGACCGATGGAAGTGGGAATTGTTTTTTCATTAATAGCCTGTAAGCCTTGGCACCTGCTGAGTATAAGGTGATTGATTGGGCAATGTCTGACTCAGTAAGATTCTGTCTTTTATCACCGCTTTTTAATTTTTTTATTTGACCTTCAGTGAACAAACGTCTCAAGGGCTTCTCAAGATTAACGTTTGCAAAGCTTAATTTCTGAATACGACATGATAAATTTTTTATAATGACATCACACTGACTTTTTGCTATTTTCAGCCTACAATTTTCCTTGAGAAGTGCATCTCTAAACACGATTCAAATAAATATTTGCTTAATGTTAAAAAATGTACATACATTTTCATTTCCAAAGTTTTATTGTAAGTGGAGCATTTTCCGCGACCAATTTTTCTTCAAAACTATTCGAAATATCATTTTGTTTTTCAGTTTCACATAGTCTTTCATATACTTTTGCAACTTCAGTTTTATTAGCAGTTGTCGTTTCAATTTCAATAGCACTAGTGTCTAAAGAGGGAACTGCATGGGATTTTAATATTTTTGCACGCCTTTTGCTAAATCCTATTCATAACGCCTTAGTAATGTACTGCAAGAATTAATTTTGTTTTAACTTACCCATTTCAAATTTCAAGTTTCTTTCAAAATCCTCTTGCTTGAAATGTAAAGCACAAATTTTTTCTTTATCCACATTTACAGGCTTCACTCTTTTGCAAAATATTACCCATAACTTCCTTCGAGCTTCATCTTTTGGAAAATTGTAAAACGGGACAGCTTTTTGAAAACACAAACGTTTTATTAAAAATACTCAAAATATTAGGTTTTAACATAATTTCTCACTTGTTTTTTTGCTGTTACTTTGTTTGCATTTGCCCACTGCACATTTCATATTTGCTCTCTTTGTTATCTCTTCACTTTATTTTGTTTTTTATTTTTCTTAGTTTTGCAGCTTTTAAACAACCAAATTTAAACACTTTTTTATAATTTTAATTATTTTAATATTTTTTATATGTATTTATTATAAAATATGACACGAAATTCGTTGTTTATTAAGCACCGATGAAATACTTTTTTTAGAACTCTCTGAGTAAATTAACTACAGGGCTGCCAACTAATACAAAATACATAAATTTTTTGTAAGAAATTATAAATTTCTCATATGATACAGACTTGGTAACCTTTGCGAGGGGACTACTACGTCATCAAGCGGTAAATCATGCGCAAGGCGTAATCTTTATTTAATCATTCTTGTATGTATCTACATATTTATATATATAACATTGCCCATGATCAATTACGTTCATATACATTGTTAAATTGTGGTTGTACTTGTATTTGTGTAACAGACAAAATTTAAAGAAATAAAAGACGTAGAATTATTGCTCAGCCAGAACCATGAAATACAAACAAGAGAGAGAGAAAAACAAAAAAAAAAACAAAACCAACACCAAAAGCAGTCAAAAGTTCAAAATAAAAGAGTTGACAACAACTATAAAAGATAATGTGTAGTTTTATGTGCAAAATTATGTACATAGGCTAAAAACTGAAAAGGAATATTACATTCTGTGTTGTTCTTGTGTGGAACAAAACAATAGATAGAAATTGTTGTCGTTTAGTATTGAAAAAAAGGAAAAAAGTTGTGTTGTTGGAAATTGAGGTAGGCGTAATAAGCTTAGCAGTAACTCAGAGCAGAACGATAGAAAAAATATACATAATTGTGTTGTTGAGAGATGTGGCAGACGTTATAAATCTAGCAAAGAAGTAAATAAAAGAAGACAAAAACAAAGTAAACTGTTCGTTAATTACATATTTTGATTTTGCGTAGCAATAAAATTGAGTGGCATTGTCAACAGAAGTACATATGTACCACTACAGAGGTACAACGTTTACTTCCCATGCATTCGAGAGTTATTGTAAAGACGATGGTATCCAACATTTGTTAATTGCCACCGGTAATCTCCGAGGAAATGGTCAAGTGAAGAGGATCCATAAAATAATTGTTCCAATGTTGTCGAAATTATGCAGTGAAGATTCTAAGAACTGGTATCGACACATCCGACGAGTACAAACTATCATAAATTCTACAACATCCAGAAGCACTCAACATTCACCGTTTAAACTAATGATTGGAGTAGATATGCGATTACCAGATTATCCCGATTTACGAAAAGTGCTTGAAGATGAAGCTGTGACAGAAATGTTTGCCGATCGTGTGGAACTTCGTGCAGAAGCTCGTGACAATATAGCTAAGATCCAGCTAGAGAATTGTAAGACATTTAACAGTAAAAGAAAATTGAAGCAGAGCACGAGAAGAATGAGTTGGTCGCCATCAAGCGGACTCAGTTCGGGACCGGCTTGAAGTTAAAGGGAAAATTCTTAGGTCCATACAAGATTGTGGAAAAGTTACCACACGGACGTTATGGTGTTGAAAAGGTTGGAGACCACGAAGGGTCTATGAGGACAACCACTGTAGCAGAATTTTTGAAAAGGTGGCAATCCGAGCCGTTTTGCCGTCAGGAGGGCCGATTGTAGGGTATATGCTACAGTCGACTTCAGCCAATAGAGAACAGATCATATGCCAGGTAAATAAAAAAGATCATATGAGAATCAATGACAATGAAACGAAGGTATTATTGAAAAAAGACAAACGAAAGACAGAGAATTGAAAAATAGTAGTTGAAGAGTTAAGTACTGAAGCGGGCCTTGTAAACGAAATCTAAAACCGATACATACACACTAATGTTGTAGCCGTATACTAAGAGTTTAGTTGATATTTAAATTTAAACATTAAAACTAATCATAAGAATATTCAACTTATTTTATTAATATTAAATAAATTAAACATTAAAAAACTAAAATAAACATTGAGCTGACTCATTATTTCCTATATATGTACATACATACATACATAAAAAGAACAAAAATTCTTATTAAACATATCTATATATATAAAACCGAATGTGGTTTGTTTATTTGTTTGTTTCTTCCTTATAGGAGGCCAAACCCTTGGACCGATCTTCCTGAAATTTTCACAGTATTTAACTGGAACTCTATATGAAGTTTTGATTGGACAAAGTGGTGTGGCCCCGCCCATATAACCCAAAAATTTAAATCGCCATATTTTGGGCATCCAAACCCTTGGACCGATCTTCCTGAAATGTTCACAGCATGTTACTGTGACTATGGAAGGAATAATAGGCTATATGAAGTTTTAATTGGACAAAGAGGCGTGGCACCGCCCATATAACCCAAAAATTTAAATCGCCATATTTTGGGTATTTTTTGACCTACGTCGATGATATTTGATACATATGGTATTGGCATAATTTTGAATACGTACCAGGAGAAAAGTGGGTGGGACCACGCCCCTTTTTAGGAAAATTAAAAATCGTAATATAGTCTTAACTACTGGACCGATCGTCATTAAATTTTCACAATAGGATATATAAATACTTTTAATTTTATTTTTTAACGACGGGGGTAGCGAAGCACACCGGGATAAGCAAGTTAAATCATATTTTTCTGTTCTTCTTCGAAATCTTGTGCCCCGGAGAATACTTGTTGTTCATTTTCCTTCACCAGTAGTATTAATTTCTTGTCGTCCATTGCAACTTTTTATCATATATAAATAAAATTCAAAACAGCTGTTCCAAACGTTGATGGAAGTTCCAAATGTTTACAATATTTGTGATTGTTCCCAAATAGTACGATATTATTTAAAAGGTACCGAATCATATTATTACACATTTTATTGTAATGAATTTGATAATTGGTTATATTATAGTTTAACATTCATATCTATGTACATCATTGTTTCGATTATTAGTGTTACTTATTACCCAACAAACACGAAGGTTTGATTTCAAATTGAGAATGATTTGAAATAAAACCTTTTTTTAAACGATAAACGTTTGAAAATGATTTGAAAATAACTTGAAAAACATAGCATTCTAAACAAAAAGGGGAAATTATTCTCAAATTGAGAAATTTATTTATTCTCAACTTACTTTCAAACGTTATTCTCAAATGTGGATTGCAATATCATGTGGAAGATAAATAAAATACAATTTTTGCTTTGTAAGTTCATGTTTAATAAATAAATTCATGGAATTCATTATTGACTGACATATTTATGTACTTGTATGTGAAAAGTTATAAGAAAATAGTATTTCATATAAATAAAATAACAATATCTTAATTAATTGAAGTTTT
Organism: Lypha dubia; assembly: GCA_947311025.1. NCBI lineage: Eukaryota > Metazoa > Arthropoda > Insecta > Diptera > Tachinidae > Lypha > Lypha dubia. The sequence goes on from OX371260.1 coordinate 76,860,360, forward strand.
TAATCATTTCGATGTAATTTCTTATTCATGTATTCCACTTTCTTTTGATGGCGCGTCATAGCATGTTGGAAGAAACTAATTGAAACTTTTTGGAAATAAGGCATCTGTTTCAGAAGGAAATTTAGAGGAAAATGAACCTAGAGGTGTTAAAAATTATTAAGTTATTTCTTTAAATAAGCTAAATTATAATACTTTTTATAGAAGTTGTAACGCTCAAAGCTCTAACCGTCATTTTTGTCGTTGCACCTTTCCAGCACAGGTTTTGAGCAACTTCGTCGGTAAAAATTTTACGCCAAGCAAATTTTAAAAATGTTTCTTGGGACTGTGATATGATTAAAGATACTTCTTCTACCTGGAAACCATATACATATGAATTTAAGCTTTTTATAAACTAAATATCCCAGCAAAAAAATATCAAGATTTAGAAGCTATAAAAGCTGGTGGAAGCACCGTATTGCTTACTTAACTACAAAAGCTTCCAATATGCCAGAAAATAAGGCAATTATTTTGTATTTTATTATATTGTTAATACGTTAATTTTATGTGCTTCAAAAATGCATATATATTTTATTAATATTTTTGCTTCCCTAGAAGCTTTAAAAGAAGACAAACTGTTTAAAATGGTTTTGTGACTTGTTTTGGAAAGAGAAAAACATTTTATCAGTGTTACCAGCGATACTCAAATCAAGAAAATAAAGTGGTTTGTACCGAAATATTTTGTGAGTACATATAATATTATTTAAGAAAATTTTTCACAATCAAGATTTGTGAGGGTGATTTTAACAAAAAGTGCTTCTGAGAAGCACTAAAGTAAGGCAAACTATTTAACAATTCAGAAAGTTATCAAGAACTTTTTGAAAAGGATAACATTGTATACAATATAGAAATTAAAATAAAGATATTATTGCTTCTTCGAAACATTTAAGTAAGGCAGACTTCAAAAATGATTAATATTCGTAAAGTTACGATAGCATGCGAAGACCACAAACTTCTCTCAGAACGTTAAAATAGTAAAACAAAAATGAGAAACATCTTCCATTTAGTATATGTTTAGCTATTCAAGCGTGAAGTATATATTTTAAAAGTAAAAATAAGTGAAATTTTAATTACAAAAAAAAAAACTCAAATAACTGTTAATAAATTTATGGGTAAGTTGCGTATGTACGTACATATGTATGTTTATGTTACAAAGTGTACATAGTTTAGCTTGAAATTGTTTTTATTCTTGAGCGTCTTTTATAATTTATATAAACTTATATCGTTACCACTAGAAAATTACAACATATTGATTTTAGTTGTTCACTCACATTAAACGATGTACATTTTGTTTATAACCATATTAAACTTTTTTGTATTTATTTACATAAATTTTTTTCCAATATAAACATTAATTATTTTAAAGCAACATGGGGCGTCCTAAATCGCAAAGAACTCCTACAGATGATTTAACACACTCAAACACAATAGTTATACAAGAAACTTTGGATGAGGCTGCAGGTGAGAAAGCGGCACTACAAAATCAAAATACTAAATTAATTCAAGAGATTAGTACATTGAAAGGTGATTATTAAAATAATATTTCCATACCAAATACATTCCGACATTCCGATTAATAAATAATTGTGTATTGTATGTACTTATGTACATATGACTTTTAAAAAAGAATTTATTTTCAGCCAAAACAAAATAATAGTTGAACTTATATCTGAAGCTAATGTACTTATTAAGTCAAACATACAACCTGGTTGTACAAATACAAAATACCTGGACCATTTTCCAATTTACACCGAAGAACAAATGGAAGATATGGAGATTGAAATCTCAGATGAGACAATGGATGCTATGGTATGTCAAATTTTTCATATTAAAAACATAAATATGTACATACTGATATACTTATGTCTATGATTTTTTCGTTAGATTGGAACCATAAAAAATATTTTAGGAAAAGATAGCATTAAAAAGAAAATGTCCTCCATTTTCGCAAATAAGCTCTTGATAAAATTCAATATGGATGGGAAAAAAGACAAAAAAAGGCTTAAAAAAAAGCTAAAAAGGCTAAAAAAAGCTAATAAATTGCATTTATAGTAAGTATTAATATTTTTAATTTTATATTATATTTTTATTTTTTTATATTTTCAGAGGCTGTGTATAAGGAACAAATGCTGTCCAAAACTAATTTTTTAAAGGAAATGAGGCTAGGCGTGCGTTTAGCGAAAAATAAAATATATAAAAATAACTTTATGGAAAAAAAAGATAAAAAAGAAGACTTTTCCTTTTTGCAAAATGAAAGCAGCAATTGTAGTAGTGAAAAAAACATTCAGGAAAAACAACTTTCTTTTATGGAATTATAAATATAAGTTATTATCAGTTTTAATACATACATTTTATCAATTGATCAAACTCTAAAGTTAAAAGAAAAATGTGTCATTTATTTATGCAATACGAGTAACTTTTAATATCAAACAAACAAGAAAAGCTAATTTATGTGGTAAAATATATTTAATTATATTTAATTATATATGAAAAAGACTGTATTTCATTACTTTTAATATTAAACTGAAAATTTTTTTTTTGTAGTCTTATTATTTTACTTTTATTTATATTATATGTATATGTATGTATATATATATATTTTATCCTAAACTAGAAGAAAGACTGAAGTTATCTATTAATGCTTTAATTTTATTTTTATTTCTTAAGTATAATAAGGAAAAATTTATTTTATTTCGTATTATTATATCAAAACAAAATTTACATTCTTAAAAGTTCAAACATAGAAATTTAAAAGTTCTAATAAATATGGATTTATGTGCATATATGTTCAATAAACTAATTTTTTAATAAATTAATATATTAAGTAACGTTTTTTTTCTAATGAAAATCAGCTTTTTAGAATGGCTTTAGGAGAGTATAAAACGAATGCATTTAATTTGCGCACTTAGGTATGCATAATAAATTGACATATCTAAAGCTGTAGAAAATGCGCTACTAACATACAATAAAAAGACGCATGATTTAATCGCTCTTCATATGCGCAATAAATCCCGTTCACAAAAAGCATTATAGTAAGCATTAAAATAAATAAAAAATAATGGCATTTTGGAAGCAAACCCTATAGCTTCTAGCTGGCGCATCTCGAACAAAAATCATGCCTTATTAAAGCGCAACAGCTAGTGATTACTTAATGTTTTCTCCCTTACAAAAACGCTTCTAAGCAAGCAGTAATTTTTGCTGGGTATATTGCCTATTGAAGTCCTTACCTTGGCTCCTCTTCGTTTTCAAGATTGTCCATGCTTTCAGTAGCACCTCGATCATATAACAAACATATTATTTCTTCACTTTCCCGTTTTATCTTTTTCTTATTTGCGTTCTTACTCATAATTAATTTTTTACTCACAAGCAATATATGTATATATGTATATTTCTCTTCACTCTCAACACACTTTGATCGCCATATTTTTAAAATGTTTCAAATTTATTTTGTGCTTTAAGTAGTGTTGTCACAAGGTGAATTCATAAATATGCCTCGATTGCCACGTGTATTTATAATTTGAAAATGCCACTTGACCTCAACTTGACAACAAATTGATAAAAAAAACTGTCAAATGTTTATACTGAATGAAATCACTATCAACTTAAATTCAAGTGTTAAAAACAAACCTTTGAAAAACATTTGAGAATTGTAATTGATATCAAATGATAAAGCCATCTTATTTCAAAGGTTTGACTCCGTGTTTGCTGAGTATTTAAAAGATTTTTTTGTATACTTGAATGTATGTACTTATTTAAATACATATGTACATACATACTTTTAAGTGTACAAAAAAAAACTCTTAAATACGAAGTAACACTAATAATCAAAACTATGATGTACATTGATATGAATGTCGAACTATAATTTAACCAAGTATCAAATTCATTACAATAAAATATATAAGCACGAACGATCGGTACAGTCTCTTGCTAGATATTGAAAAAAAATTATTTAGAAAACTTTCTTTTCTCATTAAAGCATGCATGTGTACATACATATACTAAAACTATTCAAAACAAAAAAGTACGACCAAAGGTCTTCTGTGCCCCATTGCAATTCAAAATACAACCATCCCATTACTGTCTACAATTGTCACATAACCTTCATTACGAAATTCTATTTTCTGGAGGTTCGTACGTTACGGCAAAATTTAATATCAGTCAAGTAAGTATTTTCGCAGCTTTCCTATATAACAGAAGCAATCAGCTGACACATCAGCATTTACATATCTAGAGTTACGGTCGGCTAAAGTAGCCTAATGTGTATTGCCACATGAAAATGAAATAAAGCAAAATAACAAAAAACGAATATGTGTAAATAAATATATATGTAAGAAAAAATCATCGAGAACTGAAAATGTGATTTTTTCTTTACCCCTTTTGCTTCTCTACCCTGTTCACCAACACAAAAAACTGTGAATTAAAAATCATGGAAAAAATCATCGTGTGAATTGGGTGTTAGTTAGGTGCTGCTAATGCGGGTTTGAGACTCTCATGGTGTAATAATATAAGGTGTGCTTATCAACACAACAATAAAAAACGACATGCATTTTGTTTGTGTAAAAAATAGCCAATATTGTAAAAAAAAACTCTATATATAATAGTGCATTTACATTGTCTCGAAATCTAGTGGATTAGATTTTAAATCTCTCTCAAAATCTAGCTCGTTTACATTGCATGTTTTTGACATTAGTTAGATTTTATATTCTTAACAAAAACAGCTGACTAAAATGTAAAAGAAAAATTTGTTATACATATGTACTTGTATTCAAATTGTATTTGACAATAAACAACAATGAAAAATATAGAACATTTATTAGTATTTTGTTCATCCAGAGCGAAAAAATCTAATCGGAAATTATGTTGTTGCGTAAAAAGAAGCGCCAGCATCTATTAAATATAAAATTTCAGAAAACAATTCAAATGTATTGCTACACACAATTGTTAAACATCAGAATAGAATGGGTACATGTATGTATGTATGTACATATAGACAATATCATCCATTTTTTTCTTTTTTTTTTTTGTCATCTCTGGTTATCTGTGATTACTACACCATGGAGGCTGGTTGAAAAATTGTGCCAACAAAAAATCGCTCTCTTCACCCCTCTCGCCTAAAAAGTGTCATGTTATGCCAGCATAATTAATCTAGTGTAAAATAGCTCTAAGAGCCATACCTAAACAAGAGCGGAAAGCGGAACGTTTTCTACCGCCTGGCGTTAACGCTGAAATACCATACCTAAACAAGAGCGTTAACGCTTTGTCATAAAAACAGGGTTATTACAAAATATATAACAACCTTGATTATAATAGTATACTCATAACCGAATAATACATGCATCTCTACAACAAACACAACAAAAAAATTCCTCAGAAGTCAAAAGTATAAATGTGTATGTGTGTATGTTTCAATCTGTGACAAAAATATAAATAAAAATGATTCATTCAAATACGAAAAAATAAATACAAATTAAAATTTAACACTTGAAATAAAAAACAAGTAATTTACAAGAATTGTCAGCTGGGCTTTTAAGACTACCTTATAGTCATTGTATCATGAATGCTTGTCTTTTGCAGCTAACTTCACTATTAAACGCGCTGTCAAAATCGGATTTTCCAATTGCAAAATGTTGCCGCCGCGTTATTTCGGGATGCTCCATACAAATTGTATGGGCATGAGAACTTTTGAAAGCTAAAAAACGCTTGCCGCTCTTGTTTAGGTATGGCTGTAACAAAAGTAGACTGAGCTGAAACCAATGGAGCTAATGTATTGTATTGAACTAGTGAGCTATTGAACTAAAGTGAGCTATTGAAGTAAAGTGGGCTACTGAGCTAAAGCAATGTTCCGCAAAATTCAAAATTCTTTGAACAAAAGTGCAAAACGAAATCACACGTATTTGTCACATATATTCTGATGCTCTTTCATTCACTCGTCGATTATCAAGCGACGAGTACACATGAGCACAGGTAACCAGATGCGACGAAAAAAAAATTGGACTTGGATCATATTTTATTTGTCATAAAGAGGCATCGTGAAAAAGAGACAACATTAGTGTGTTTGTTATGAAAGTAAACAAAATGAAAAGCAAAAAAAGTTCAGTTTTTAGTGGAAACTGCTACATGAAAGCACGCTTAAATTTAATAAAATGTAATAATATTAATAAGTATTTAAAGCATATAATTCGAAAATAAAGTGATAAAACAATTTAGTGTGTGCTTATATACTCTGTATATTAAATTTATATACATACGTATATGTATGTATATGATTAAAATTTGCCAAATGATGCTGGTTTTTAAGTTACATACACACATACATACATACTTGATAAATTCTGATATTTTGCAGATGATAAAATACAAAGTATCCGTAAAAACCAACTTAAATTAATTAATTAATAATATTTTGAATGTGCATTATAGAAATATATGGATATTTAATTAGTTTTGTGATTTATAATTTTAATTTGGATAGAAAGACAGCACAAAGAAAAAAACCAAAACCCGCGATTGTATGAGTGTATACACACAAGTATGCAAAATCTTCCGTCTCGAGTCACTTCTGTATATTTTGTGACATGAGGCGGATGCTTAATTGCTAATTATAATATGCTTAAAGCTGCCCACACACGAGTGATTTGTGTGTGTGATTTGTTCGCGTACCATTTCTCCACAAACGAGGAACAAATCACAATAACCTTATGCGTCAAGAAGAAAACATGAATTGTGAAGCGGATGATGCAATTTCTCTTTGGATTATATACTTAGATGCATACATATTTATGTATGTATGTATTTGTATGGGCAAAACCAAATTTAATATGCATACATCCCTGTAGTTCAAGTGGCTGTCTCCGAGCTGGTTATAATACTAGCCCCTTTATGACACAACCAGTCCGAATGCTAGCCATATGACTGGCCACTTAAACAAGGGGATGTCCTACGATGGGGTTAATTGTCACCAAGAGGCCAAAAAAGACAGTTTATAAGCCGGTTCTTCTTGGCTTACCCTTAACTGTCTCCTTATACCTGCCAAACCACTCCCTTAAAAACCCCAAATCATTCCCTATTTTTTATGAAATAAAAGTCATTTTATAATTTATTTAACTTAAAAAAAAAAATATTTCGTCAAAAAAAAAAACATAACAAATTCATTTATTAATTAAAAAGATAATAATAATTAATTAATATAATAAATAATTAAATTTTGCTTTCAGTTTTTTTTTTATTATTATTCTTATTATTTTATGATTTTATTTATCTTCATCCTAGTCATCTTCATCCTGGTTATTCCCACTGCAGTACAATAATGTTCCTACAGCCCACTTGTAACTTACTAAGGATGCGTAACATTGCACTATTTTTGTAAATGTATTTTGACTGTATTGAGAATTGAACTAGCAACCTTCCGACTGCTAATCAACATCTCAACCCACTCAGCTACACGCACTGGTACTTGTACATTGTACTACTTAAGCTATGTGTGCTTAATGACATACATTTTTTACTATCCACCATCTGCGACACAAAAAGACAGCTAAGTGCCTGCACAAAGTGACAGTAAAATTTTCCACAGTTTTAGAACCAGTCTTCCGAGTATAGGATCAGTGTGGATAGTTTTATAACCAGTCTTTCGAGTATAGGATCAATGTGGATAGTTTTATAACCAGTCTTCAGAGTATAGGATCAATATGGATAGTTTTATAACCAGTCCACATTGTATAGTACTGCCACTTTTGGGGTAAATTGTCACGAAAAAACAACAGGGATAAGTTAAAATTTGTTTGTATGAGTGACACCGACGATGCTGGTTGAAAAATCAAAAAATTTAGATTTTAGGCATGCTTGACGAATGATTTTGATGAATATATTGGTTTTACTCTTCAAACACGTACACATTTTTAAATTAAAACGAAATTTCAAAGAGAACAAACGCTAAATATGTCGGATGAAAAAAAAAATACATTCAATACCAATGTATCATTGCATTGAATTTAAGGAAATGAAAATATATATAAATCAAAAAAGTAGATTATTAAATATTCAATAATAGAGTACAATTTAAATAAAAAACTAAAAAAAAAGTTATTTATTATTGTTGTTGTAACATACAAGACATGTTTTTGTTCTATTTTGTTCATAAACATTTTATTTTTTTTTTTGTTAGTTCATATTGAAAGTTCCGTCGGCAACAGACATATTAAACACTTTATCTCTATACTGTCTCGTTGTTGACACTTCAAAATAAAATGCAATATGAATGCTGTCAAGCATTTTGACGAATGTATAGTGCCCTTAACAATTATCACACTTATAAACTAATATATAACTTTTACGGGTGTGTCAATATAACGATTAACGGCCTTTTTTTTGAAATGCCAGACCGGAAATTAAACAAAACAAACAACTTACATTATCTTTCAATTCTATTTACCAAAAAAACAAACTTGTAAAAAGAAGTATCCCTTTTACACCTTTGATGTTATTTGCCTACCTATCTAACGCTGTGTCTATTACTATGTTTATACGCGCGACTTACTTGCAAATAAATATGTATATTTCAAATAGAAAAATTTGTCGCATAAACGGTGAGTTAATTTCTTATTTGCGATCAGCTAACTCACGAAAACAATTCCTGATTAACGACACTAATTGCAAGTAAGATTTTAAACATTGCCACACGTTTTAACGTTTTTAGTTTTTCTTTCGATGTGGCACACATACTACCATTTAACAACAAAAATAAATTATTAAATATGTATATCACTGCAGGTATGCATTAATTGGATTGCAGTTGTCAAAATAATTTGTTTTGTTATATGGATTATACTATATTCACACGACGAACTGAAACACAAGGTTCGCTCCGTGAACCTGGATGTGTTCACACGACATATTCTAGATTGGTTCGTACTTCGACATTCTTTTACTGTTTAAAATACGATTGACTATATATTGATTTTTCATTTTATTGAATAATAACATACATAGATATAAATATATGCTTTATATTTGTTCAATGTTTTTATTAAATTTTAGCAATTATCAATTGTTTTTCTTTGTTAAAATATCGAAATTAGTGATGATAGTAAATTATACGGGTTCGCAACAACCCTACAAAAAATGAGTGCACTCTATACATGCGTGTATGGACTACTCCACAATGGAGAATGAAAAAAACATGGTCCAATTTACATTGCGATGTCCTAGGGCTGGACCACGTAACCCTAAAACTACTCCATGTTACTAATCCAAGGGGTACCCACAGGGACTAGTTTCGAAACTACTCTATTTTGCTATTCCATGGAGTACCCACAGGGGAACTCCGGTAAAATTGTATACATACATACATACATATCTACATATGTTCATATGTATCTCTGTCACTAATATAATTGAATGATATTTTAAGTACATACAAATGTGTGAATTCAGCCCTTCCATTACATTATATAAAAATACAAAATAAAGTTTAGTAATTGAAAAAACACGAGCTAACTTGTGTTTCTTTAAGCTTCCATGAATTTGTTTTAATTTAAATAGGGGAACTGTCACAGTTTCAATTTAACTCCAAACATTTTTAGTGTTGCCAAATGGTATTTAACTATAAATGTGTGTACAAATGAAATGGTCCACGGCTGCATTACATAGGAGTTGTCCAAAAACTACTCCTTTTATTTACTCCAATAATTTTTGTAGGGAAGGTTCAAAATGAAACACATAGGTTCGCTCTCAAAATTTTGTATGGCAAAACATGTAGGTTCAATCAAGGTTGGCCCGCGAACCAAGAATAAGAGCGCGAACCTCCATAATTTCTGTCCGTGTGAACATAGTATTAGTTACAATAAATACTTAAAATAATTGTTTTTATTGTGTTTTAAAAAAATGAGTATAAAACAGAAACTTGTACGCCTTTTAGTTGCTTTAAAGAATTTCAGCGATTTTATCACTTTTAAAAACTGTTTAAACTAAAAAGTTCCATTAAATTAAAGTTTATTTATATACATATATTTTTTTATTAGCATTATTTTTAAGCTTTCTTTTTAATGAAAAAAGAGAATTAAGCAAACTGACAAATAAAATGCCGTTTAATATCATGATGAAATTATCATACCGAGAGCTCTGATAATTATATTATACCACTGATAGAATATTAATACATGAGGTCTATACGTGACAACAATTCATCATGCTGTAAATTTGACAGTCATCATGATAGAAATTCATCAGGTATAGACCCCGCGTAAGAGAGTTCCCTTAGTGGTTTCTCAGCACACCTGTACCTCATTTCTGTATTTCTCGCATCGAAAAATTTCTCACAAGAAGTGTGAAACAAAAAATTCCATCGTTTCTCGATTTGTGAGGAAAAAGTGTTTCTGTATTGGAATTGGAAAACAGGCAGCCCTGATTTTGTTCTTATTGGAATATTTCCAGTAATTAAGTGTCAAATGGAAACGAAACGTCAACGAGGGAAATTAATTATAAAGTGGCCTGGAGACGATCAAAAAAACACGTCAATCAGTGCATATGTGTGAGTGTCGTGTTTTTGTCGTTTTAAAGGAGACGTGCAAATAAAATCGTCAATCATCATTTTCATTTTGACATCGCCGCGTTCGGTTGTAAACATGACGTCATCGGAAGATGAATTATTATTACTTGCGTCTTCTGCAATTTTGTTAAAAAAGAAAACATGAAAAGAAGAAAAAAACTATGGATGAAAAGTTGGTATAAAAAAGAAACACTTTTACACACGAAAATCTTTTATAGTGCATTTACATTGTCTCGAAATCTAGTGGATTAGATTTTAAATCTCTCTCAAAATCTAGCTCGTTTACATTGCATGTTTTTGACATTAGTTAGATTTTATATTCTTAACAAAAACAGCTGACTAAAATGTAAAAGAAAAATTGTTATACATATGTATATTCAAATTGTATTTGATAATAAACAACAATGAAAAATATAGAACATTTATTAGTATTTTGTTCATCCAGAGCGAAAAAATCTAATCGGAAATTATGTTGTTGCGTAAAAGAAGCGCCAGCATCTGTTAAATATAAAATTTCAGAAAACAATTCAAATGTATGTATTGCTACACACAATTGTTAAACAGCAGAATGAAATGGGTACATGTAATTACATATTGACAATAACATACAGTTTTTTCTTTCTTTTTTGTACAGCGTAGTATTTTTTGGTACAATTGGGAAAGAAACCATAGTTGCATCACTAAGTACTACTAGATTTAGGTAGATTTCGTCGAAATCAAGTGACATAGTAGATTTCATTTTGTATGGGAAATCTAGTAAAAAAAACTAGATTTAGCTCGAAATCTCGTAAGTACTAGATTTCGAGACAATGTAAATGCCCTATTAAGTGAATTAAGATTAAATTGCAATGATGATTATGGAAATTTTTTGAGAATGGATTCCCAAACATTCGATGAACTGTTGTCTATGGTGAAGTCCTTAATAGAAAAGCAGAACACGGTGATGCGAGAAGCAATAACACCCAGTATGCGTTTGTCAGCAACATTGCGATATTTGGCAACTGGAAATAAATTTGAAGACCTTAAATTTATAACAGCTATCTCCCCTACATCCCTTGGATTAATTGTTATTGAGACATGTGAGGCTATTTGTAAATGTCTCTCAAATTTTATACAGGCAAGAAAATAAAAAAATTCGTATACATTTTGTTTTATTAATATGTATGTATAGATGTGTATATTTATTCAAGTAATGTACATACATATGTACATATAAAAGCAATAATTAAATAAAAATATTATTCCGAAAATGTTGAAAAAAATGTGAAATTGGTGAATTTAATGGTGAAGAGATGGTAAGCATTGGTAATTTTCTATAAGTTTTAAAATGAATTTTTTTTCGTCCGCACATCTATCCATCACTACAGTTGCAAAATATTGTTTAAAAGTACATAGGTGGCAGGATAAAGACATTAAATAAAAAAAAAATAGATAATGGATGTCAAAAAACCAGAAATATACATACGTTTGACACTTTTTATACACAAAGCTACCAAAGCATAAAATAAACAAGTGTTACTGTGCGGCCATCCTTCTACTTCGATTACAAAACAACTGACATTTGTTATCGTCAATCACAAATGGAGACTATCAAAATAATATATCAAAAGATTTTGATTTTCATCAATCAGAGCCGACAACGTATACGTGTACCCGAAAAAGCACGACTGCACGCACACACTTAGAACGTTGATGTGTTTTTTTGATCGTCTCCAGAGGCCATAACAAAAGCAAAACAATGAAAGGCTGAAAAATTTTAAATTACAAAGCAACAATTGTTCTTTATAATTTTATTTTATTTAAATAAAAACCCGAATGTATATAGTGCAGTATTAGTTTTCATTCAAACTGAAAAAATTATTTACAAAATTATTCTTTTGTTTATTTAAAATTTTTGCTACATACATACATATGTACATTATCTGTTGATTTTTGTTCCACATATTTGATTTGATTTTCTCGCACCAATTTGAAATATGAGTTATTTTGACACTTCTTGTGAGAAACTTTCCGCAAAATGTTGTTACAGAAACACTTTTTCTCGCATACTTCTAATAATTGCTGGAAAATTGCAAAGTATATATAAAGAAACACTGGTGTGAGAAAAACCATGTTTTGTTTCATTTTACACTGTTTTTGTTGTAATTCACTCATTTCATGCGGAAAACTTTACGATGCGAGAAATACAGAAACGAGCTACAGGGCACTTAAAAGAAATATGCCGAAAATGGAATTTGGGGCTATAGCCTTTTTCCACTAGCATACATTTTAGAGGAATGAATGGAATATGTTGAAAATGTCAAATTGCATTTCCATTGGCAACATCTAACATCTACCATCTTCTCAGCTGTCAAAAATATAAAAATACTTACAGCATAATTTTTTGTGGAAAAAAATAAATGTTAAATTAAAATGAATTTTGAAGAAACATTAATAATTGGACTCGTTCATGCTTTACAAGAACAAACACAATTGTTAATGCAGAAAATTTGCCATCCATTATGAAAGATGAATATGAAGATAATTTATGTATGTATGCCATTCATGTACATATGTCATTCACAAAAAATGAAACTATCATATGTATGTATCTGTCATTTTGCTAGAGATGACATTAAAATTATCGGAAGATGTTGATTGGAACAAAATGATATAGGAACATCTTTTCAAGATGTAGAAAGATGTTGACTTTTAGTACTGTGTATTTCTTATGGGAAGATGTTAACATCTTCTCAAATTGATTGTAGGCTATTAAGGTGAGGTGCGAGTTGTAGCCTTTTTCCACTAGCATGCATTTTAGAGGAATGAATGGAATATGTTGAATATGTGAAACTTGCGTTTTCATTGGCAACATCTAACAGCCATACCTAAACAAGAGCGGCAAGCGTTTTTTAGCTGTCAAAAGTTGTCATGCCCATACAATTTGTATGGAGCATCCCGAAATAACGCGGTGACAAAATTTTGCAATTGGAAAATCCGATTTTGACAGCGCGTTTAATAGTGAAGTTAGCTGCAAAAGACAAGCACTAATGATACAATGATTATAAAGTAGTCTTACAAGCCCAGCTGACAATTCTTGTAAATTACTTGTTTTTTATTTCAAGTGTTAAATTTTGATTTGTATTTATTTTTTCGTATTTGAATGAATAATTTTATTTATATTTTTGTCACAGGTTGAAACATACACATTTATACTTTTGACTTCTGAGGAATTTTTTTGTTGTGTTTGTTGTAGAGATGCATGTATTATTAGGTTATGAGTATACTATTATAATCAGGGTTGTTATATATTTTGTAATAACCCTGTTTTTATGACAAAGCGTTGACGCTCTTGTTTAGGTATGGTATTTCAGCGTTAACGCTTTCCGCTCTTGTTTAGGTATGGCTGTAACATCTTCTCAGCTGTCAAAAATATAAAAATACTTACAGCATAATATTTTGTGGAAAAAAATAAAAATAAAACTAAAATGGATTTTGAAGAAACATTAATAATTGTACTCGTTCATGCTTTACAAGAACAAACACAATTGTTAATGCAGTGTTCAGAAAATTTGCGATCCATTATGGAAGAAGATGAATATGAAGATAATTTTTTAATGGACATAAGTATGGCTGTTGCTCGGCCATCTGAAGGCAAGGCTTAGGCGTATTAGAAAAGGCCTAGAGAATCACCAAAAATTCAGTAGCAGAATTATAATGACTTGTTGCATTTTGCACAATTTCTTAAATGTTCATAACTGCGTTATAAACGAAAATTGGGCAATTAACCATTTGGTTTTTTATTTATTTAAAGTTTTTATATGCAAAGCAAAAATTATAAAATAAAGAAACGAAAATATAAATAAATCATTAAAGTATCAAAATACATTATACAAAATAAAAAGTAAATTAAATAAAGTAAAATCCATAAATCCTATTCTATTAATATGTATGTATCTGTCATTTCGCTAGAGATTACATTAAAATTATCGGAAGATGTTGATTGGAACAAAATGATATAGGATCACCTGCGAGAAGATAACAAACTTTTGAACAAACTTTTTGCGAAACTGAGAGAGCAAACATGGCAATTGTACAGAAATTTTGTTTGCTCTCTTCTGTTTCAAAAAAGGTGCTGCCAGACAAACAGTAGTAGCTGCTAGCGATTTTCAGAACTGAATATACATAATAAAATTATGATTGAAAACCTCTAAGCTAACACCACTGATCCTGCAAAGTTTATTTTTACGATAAACAGAGTACATATAATTATATCTACATATTAGCAAAAAGAAAAAGCCGAAAAGAAACATTTACAAAAATTATTAAATTGTAAGAAAATAATTAATTGAAGGACGTTTGCATCGTTAAGAAGGCAACAACTCATTGTATGTAAGTAAGTATAGATGTGTAATTTAAAATATAAATTTTTAATACATAATTTTTTATACTTTTTAGAAGAAAGTGGCGTAAAATTTTGGGAAGGACGTCAAGCAAAAGAATAAAGCCGTGGAAACAACTTTGAGAGGCCGGGAAGAAAGATTTCGTACTTTAAGAAAAAGAAAAGTGTAAGAAAAAATATTGAATCTAGTTTACCGAAGCAGCTCCAAATGAAAAAAAGATTTCGCTTTACATATTTCAACGTACTATAAGGCCAACTTTAATTTCATTTGAAAGCTTTTGACTAGATTTTAATGGATTTATTAAAATGCAAAAGATTTGAGTGATATTAAAAAAAATTATGTTCTATGTATCGTCGTGACGGGAAATACTAAGTGCATACATACATACACTTTTCTATATATTCTTCAAATGCACATAACTCTGTTAATAAGGATCTTATTCTTTTTTTTTCATTTGGAGCTGCGTCGGTAAACTAGATTTGTTCCAAAGTATATTTATACAAGTATATGAATCTCTGCAACAACATAAAAAATAAAAACACAACAGGCTTTTTGTTTGTGTAAAATAAATTTACAATTTTCAAAAATAGCTCAGTAGCAGAGCTGTAAAGGAATGATTCATTTTTGAAAGAATCTACGAATCAGAAACGCTTTTGAAATTTTTGTTAAAACATTCAAGAGTTTTTTTACTAATGATCCTAATCCTAGTAAAAACAGTGAATTAAAAAATCGATTTGCTTTAAATCACCAATAAATTCACTCAAACTTTAATCCAATTAATCTCTTTAGTGATGTGAATGAATGCGAGAATTTTTAATTCATGAGGAATGCATTCGTGTTTTAATTCAATTCACATTTTGTGTAAAATTAATCAATTGAACTTTTTGTAAATAATTTTGAATTAAAAACTAAATTTTAATCATTCCTTTACATCTCTGATTTCAGAAATTGTTTTTTTTTTTGTTGTTTACACATATAAATGATGCTTATTGAGAAATGTGTTTGTGTGTGTTATAATTCTTGTGCAAAGCACATTCAATATTAACAATTAAAAGCAGTATCTTGTTTTCATATAAATCATGTACAAATAAACAGTGCAAAGCTAATGCGACCGATTTCTATGGCTGTAGGGTAAAATTACGTTTTTTGTTATTGTACTATTGCATTTATGTTGATGCGCACCGAACTATGTATACTCATTTGTTTTATTAAATATTTTATTTTAGAATTTTCAATTGTACTTATATGTAGTTAGAATATCTATGTACATATATGCATAAATCAAATAAAACGTAAGCTTACCTGAGTTCGAAAACCATATAATTTATTATTTTGTTTACAAAACTATTATAAAATTTATTAAAATCTAAATCTTAATTAAATTATTATACAATTAAATTAAAAAGGTCAAGAAAATTAGAAAACTATTTATTAAAATCTAAGCACAAGAAATGTAATTATTTTTGGTGATTGGTACATATTTAATAATTTTTAAATAATTAAATATTTTTAAAGTTTTTTTGTTTGTTTATATGAATTTTGTTCGTTTGTTTATTAAATGTACACACATACTTGTGTATGCGAAGACACTAACGTATGAACACATGTCGATGGCTTAATTCCAGAGTATGCTAAGTCGACTTAGCATGTTTTGAAGGAGTTTGTTTATTTGAATTTGGATCGATGTAACTTGAGTCCTGTCGAAAGCTCGAATTTATCGGACAACCCTATCAAAAGTTATGCTCACAATTGTACTTAGCCTACGAATAAAGTACTCCTATATTATTATTATTACGAATAAACGTAATTATTATTTGAACTTATATTGATTTACATATGGAAAGTAATATTATCAGGCTCAAGTTCAGTTTTATTGAATTAATGAAAATTCAAAATTACTAAGAGTTTATTTGTGTTGGAAAATATTATTATTTATATCCAATCAGTTTTTAGCAGAACGTATCAGTACTGATTTCAAGGCCGCTACACCTCTCATCAGCGTTCAATTGTCCATCTTTACAAATTTCGTAAAGTGGATACTAATTGAGAAGAATATCAACTATTTAACCAGTTTTCAACAGAAATAGAATATGAGAATTAATTTTTAATTCAATTTTCATTCTACAATGAAACAGTGCTGGTTAGTACGAAATTCCCTCATTACTGTTTGGAACCAATAATCAACACAAACCCACAGTCCGTTATCATCAAAGTATTCTACTTTGTATTTTAACGTTTTTGTTGTTTTTACTCTATATTAGGGAAACTCACATATTACTGTGACCCCTGCTATTAGGGCACTTATAGCTCGTGCCCAAGCGGAATTAATACTCCTATATTATTATTATTACGAATAAACGTAATTATTATTTGAACTTATATTGATTTACATATGGAAAGTAATATTATCAGGCTCAAGTTCAGTTTTATTGAATTAATGAAAATTCAAAATTACTAAGAGTTTATTTGTGTTGGAAAATATTATTATTTATATCCAATCAGTTTTTAGCAGAACGTATCAGTACTGATTTCAAGGCCGCTACACCTCTCATCAGCGTTCAATTGTCCATCTTTACAAATTTCGTAAAGTGGATACTAATTGAGAAGAATACCAACTATTTAACCAGTTTTCAACAGAAATAGAATATGAGAATTAATTTTTAATTCAATTTTCATTCTACAATGAAACAGTGCTGGTTAGTACGAAATTCCCTCATTACTGTTTGGAACCAATAATAATAATAATAAAATAATAATATTTTCCAACACAAATAAACTCTTAGTAATTTTGAATTTTCATTAATTCAATAAAACTGAACTTGAGCCTGATAATATTACTTTCCTACGAATAAAGTTTTAAAAAACTTCCATTCCGAAAAGGGCTAAGTACAGTCAGTCTTGTTTGGAAGAGAACTGTAAAATTTTTTGGAAAACTAAATTAACATAGCATTCTTTAGAAAGGGCATTTATTGTTGTTATGCTTTCTAAGCCTACTTAGCATACACTTGGTACATTTTTGAGTGTCGCTATGTGTACTTAGCATGTTATTCCCTGAATAAACAAAAACAGTTCGCGCGTGTAACTAAACTGTTTGGAGAAAGTGGTCAGCGTATAAAAAGAAAAAGATGCTAAGTCCACTTGGATGAACAACGCAAAAAGTTTTGTACATTCTAAATTGGCCTAAGTCATTTGTAACCATGTTCTACTACCAGTATTTATAATTCGTACACACTAAAAAATTTCTACAATAAATATGATTTTAACGCCGAAAAAAGTGAATTTCTATCTTATACGGCCTTTGAGAAATTCCAAATAAACTTTGAACGCGTCTCCTGTAAAATTCACTTTTTAGACTTAGCGTACTCTGGAATGAAGCCATCGATGTATACATATCTAAATGAGAAAATAAATGACTCTCTTGAAAAAAGTGGTTTTAGCATGGTTTTTGTACTAAAACCAACAGCAAATTAAGCATTTGCTTTACAATGTATGGCAGTGTTACATCTTTATATATTTATAGTCTTTGGTAAAAGTTTTGTGGGAAAAAGTATTCACATTGATATGTGTGCCACATGTTCCTTTATAGAGACATGCAAACATGCATATTTTAGACATGTCGTGTACTAGCTTGGTACATTTGAATTTTGACATTTGTAAAATTTTTACATGCGCATGTAGCAGTCCCAAACATGTGGCAGCAAACATTTTTGACACAACATTTTTCAATAGTATGTAGCCAATGGCACTCTTGCCAATGTTGATTTTCTCCAACAAAATGTGGTAGGAATTTAATGACGAAAAAATTTTTTTGGTTTACGAGTAGGGTAGAGATAAAAGAAGGGTAGAAAAATGATCATATTTTCTCTTTTCCATGCATTTATTTGTATTTCTCTTTGCTTTGGGGTTTTTGTTTTATTAATTAATATCTTAATTAACAGCTTAATTAGTTTGGGTTTTTGTTATTATTTCTCGTTCTTGTTCTAAACCATGCAAAAGATACTTTCAAAGCTAAGATGAAAAAATTCATGTATAAATAGTAAATTTATTCAATAATTAATAAAACAACTGTGATCGCCAATTGTTGCGTTGTTTTTGTGTCAGTGCAGTATTATTTAATTTTTTTCATCATTTTATTGTTCATGGGAATTATTTCATGATAAAAGTGAATTTCTTTTACTTTTTATTAGATGTTGTTTTATTTCTTCTTTCTCTTCGACATTTTATAAATTTGACTTCACACAAAATTTTAAAAATTAAACAAGCGCCAAAAACATATGACTGTTGTACATGTTAATATGAAAAATGTGTACGTATGTTACATGCGGTGTACTGACAATACACATGTAGCCAATCAACAGTTCACACATATGCTGCTATTGCAAATGTGTACGCTTCGGGTACATTTGTCACATATAAATTTTGGGACAAAACAACATTTCATGTATTACCAAAATTTTGAAGCATGTGGACACTTCTGCATGTTTAGTAAATGTAAATAAAATGCTGCAAATTCTCGTGACGTCAGAGCCACATGCGAATGTGGCTTTTGACATGCCGTGTACTGTAGGCTTTACAGTCAAACCTTATTATCACGAATTATGTTAATTAAGCACATTACACCCAATTCACACCATGAAATTTTACATGAATTTTATTTCACGATATTTTGTGTTTGTAAGCGAACGGGGTAGAGAAGCAAAAGGGGTAACAAAAAATTCACATTTTCAGTTCTCCGTGAGTTTTTCTTATATTTTTCTTTACACATATTCGTTTTTTGTTATTTTGCTTTATTTCATATTTCATTTTCATGTGGCAATACGCATATTCGTTTGCACGAAGTTTGTACGGATATAACAAATTGATGTACATACATATGTACATATGTACACATGTCAGATTGTTTTTATACAAATAATAAAGTAAAGAGGAATAACCGATTACGGAGAAAAAAATCAACATTTAAATAATGGGATAAAATCATCGTATGAATCTGTAAAGTTTTTAGAAGCAACTTTTGAAGAGAACTAAAGAAAAATCGTGAGTTTTATTTCATGGTGTGAATTGGGTGTTAGAATGGAAATAATAAAAAAAATACAACACATAACAGCTAGAAATTTTAATTTGAAATATTATTAAACAACCTATGTTTACAACTGGTAATTGTTTCGTTGTACATATATTACAGTCAAAGCATGTTATAACGAATAATAGAGATCAACCAAAAAAATTTTTTATAACTTTAGTTTTTAATATAAATTTGGAATCTAATTTCTTATTAAAAAAAATAACAAAATCGGAATCCATTAAAATGGTGAAATAAAAACCAATTAAATTGGTAAAATTAAAAATCCCATAAAATGGTCAAATTCAAAAGCCATGAAAATGGTAACATTAAAAGCCATTAAAAATGGTGAAATATGTATGTATGTATGTATATTGTTATTAGAATCAAAGTCCATGAATATTGATAAACTAAAGAATGAATGTTATTCAATTATATGCGAAATATTTTTATGTTAATTTTTTTAAGAAAGCAGTTTTATGTAAACGTTATCATATTATATGTTTTTTTTTTTATCAATTATAGGAACCATGAGAGGACCAAAGTTGGAGAATTTAGTTTTAAGAAATTTTATTTTAAATTGCTCAAATTTAGAAAGTTTGAGAAGTTATTCTAAAACGAATGAAAATATTTTTCATTCGGTTATAAATTCTATAAATGAAAATAGAAATAAATATGAAAAAATTAAACATAATGCGAAAATTTGTATACGCATTTCTATTATTGCAAAACGCATTTAAGAGTCTCGAGAGAGAACAAATACGGGATTAGAAATGCCTGAAAATATAGGACAATATGTTTTATTAGAAAGTCGAGATTTGAGAATTTCAGATTTCGATATACCTGAACATATTGAAAACATTGTTTTATTAGATGATGAAAAAAAAATTTTGAGAGTTTTCCAATGGAACAAACCTTAATATCGGCTTTGTTATCCGATCTTGACCAAAGTTTGCAAATTGAAGATAACTCAAATAAAATTGGAAATGCTAATAAACAACAGCATAGTTTTGAGTCTGAAACTCAAGAAATTATAAAAGTTAAAAGCAATTCTCATATAAGTATTAAACAATCGGAAGATAATGATTATAAATCAATAACTGTTAATTCAGAATTGAGAAATATTGTAAAGAATATCACAGAAAATATTATTAAAAAATCAAATGAAGATTTAGCTACAGACCTAAAATCATTTGTTATCGATATTAAAAATAATATTAAAGAAATCTTTGCAAAAAATGAGAGTAATCTAGGAGAAATTAAAACCTATTTAAAAGAAATTTTAGAAAAGAGCAAGTTTGAAAAAGATTTTAAAATTGTCGAGCATTCTGCAGATAGTAAAATATCTGGGAAAAACTCTTTTTCGAAGGATTTGGAAAAAATTTCGATATCTAAAAACGAGAAACGTGATCATACCCTTGGTCCGTTTGACTTAACAGATAATTCTGAAAATGTTTCTGATTTCATTCAATACAGGAAAAATCCAAATCCGTATGAAAAGTGTAATAGAAATGTTAGACGTAGTAAATCTAAACACACGAAACTTAACAGAAGATTCAAAGTTAATATCAAGGACTGTTCCTTTCGTGTTAATCTAAACAATGAAAAAGTTTTAAATTTAGATAAATTTACCAAGAAAAAATTGCTTGAAGATTTAGTAAGAGAAGAGTATTTGAAACACAATAATGTTTGTATTTTATGTTTCTACAACATAAAGTATGGTCTCAAAAAAATATTGTTATATGCCTACTGCAAATTTAGTGATTGTACTACTTATCGATTTAATGTCAGTCCTCAAGGTGAAGTAATTGTTTATAGAACAAAAAACTTACATCATGCTGAAAATGAGGTAAAAGTAGGTCAAATAAGAGGCGTAAAAAGGCATGTTGTAAAAAGTAAACTAAAGAAATGTAAAGCATATTTGTTCAGAAAACAGCAAATTTTGGATGCTGCAGATGACATTGCTGAAAAGGGAAATTTTCAAAATATCCATAAGTTGGAAACATTGAGAAAATGTAAGTCTGAGGGAAATCATGATAGATACTATCACTCAGATCCATTTTATGCCCTATATCTTTACACTAGAATTTGATGCTTCAGGTGAAAGTGGAAAAAATTTAATATGTGCCAAGAAAAGAATTTTGACATATAAATTAGTTTTACGAAATGTTAGTCTTAAGAAGATTCTGCCTATCGCTGAAGCAATTCTTTCCGGACATACTATGAAAGAAATAGGTGACTTTTTAGATAAACTGAAATTATGTTTGAAAGAACATAAAATAAAGTATCAGTTCAAATGGCCTTGGTGTAAAAGAGTTTGTACCGACGTCAGCTCTGCATTGTTTGGTGCAGTACTAAAAAGTTTTAACAGTCAGACCTTATCAGAGTACCTTAATGGTTGTGCCTCATTTCTAAATGATTTCAAAAAGAATTCAAATGCAAAGCCTGATTTTGTTGTATTGCAATGGTGTAAATGCCATTATATACATATTATTTGCAAAGACTTGAACGCAAAATTGGGTAAAAAGCATATTTTAAGGCATTTATTAAAAAATGCATTAATAACTGCGTTTAATATAAGTAGTATAGAGGAATGCCAAAGATGGTTTAAACATATATTAACAATATTGCTTACACCTTATAAAAGCCGCAATTTGGAAAATAGTATGGAAATCATACGTCAATGCTTAATATAATTTAACATAGAAAATAAAAGTAATGACTATAATTTGCCAGATAATGAAAAACGAGATCAATTGGAGTCTGTAGCATTTAATAGCCCATTTCGAAAGATGTTTTTATCTATTTATATTGAAGTAGAAAATGATGTTAAGAATATCAATATGGGTATATCGTTAAATGAATATCGTAATGATGAAATTTGTATGTTAATATTAATCAAATATTGTCCCTTCGTTGTTCTTTGGAGCAACATAATGGGAATTCATGTCGATCCATCAGGAGATCATATAAGTAATGCTCCGGTTGAATTCACTTACTTTTTGCAAAAACATATTATTTTGCCACAAAAAACAGTGAGACCAGATGTGTTCATTAATCTTATGAGAATTGACTATCTTAGTTCACTTAAGGAACTTCGCTACCATTACAAAATGTTTGGTTCAATGGACAAAGAAATTCAAGATACTATTACTTCTTTGAATGAATATAATGAAGTCGATAGTAGTAAAATTCTAAAAAAATAGCATTCTTATGTTACCTCTACCCCCAT
The DNA here is from genome assembly GCA_947311025.1 of Lypha dubia. NCBI lineage: Eukaryota > Metazoa > Arthropoda > Insecta > Diptera > Tachinidae > Lypha > Lypha dubia. The sequence goes on from OX371260.1 coordinate 76,883,621, forward strand.
TGAAAGAAAATTTGAAAACGCAGAACACTCTTTCAGTGTTGAAGTGATAGAAAAAGATCATGATTATACACAATTAAGTATAAAAAGTGAACCCGAAGAAGAATGGGGAAAGATTAGCTCCATTAAAAAAAGGTCAATACGCCCAAAGTTGATGTTAGCTTCAAAAGCAAGCAAAAAAACTAAGACTTTTTACTGAATTTACATACAAAAATTCATGAGTTTTAGCTTCAAAAGCAAGCAAAAAAACTAAGACTTTTTACTGAATTTACATACAAAAATTCATGAGTTTTAGGCCTCACCACACACAAAGTGTAATGAAAAGAATGTAATATAGGTACAAATATGATATTGGGACGGTTTTGTATTAATAAATTTAGCTTATCGCAATTTATATTATCAATTTGGCAAGGCCAAAAATAGGAATGCGAAAATCCACTCATTTTTATTATTGCTAACAAACACGCATCTAGAATAAAGTTTGTTAATTGCTTGTCATTATTTAAAGAATTCCAATCTGTTGTTTCAAGATTATCATAAAACCCTAAAGTAATATTATCAGTAATCTGATTTACCTGAGAAAACAATAAATCAAATTTGAACAAAAAGAAATTTTCTTTCACACTACAAACTTCATCTGTGTTTCTCTTGTTTTTTAAGATCTTAGTTTTTTTGCTTGCTTTTGAAGCTAACATCAACTTTGGGCGTATTGACCTTTTTTTAATGGAGCTAATCTTTCCCCATTCTTCTTCGGGTTCACTTTTTATACTTAATTGTGTATAATCATGATCTTTTTCTATCACTTCAACACTGAAAGAGTGTTCTGCGTTTTCAAATTTTCTTTCAATGGGGGTAGAGGTAACATAAGAATGCTATTTTTTTAGAATTTTACTACTATCGACTTCATTATATTCATTCAAAGAAGTAATAGTATCTTGAATTTCTTTGTCCATTGAACCAAACATTTTGTAATGGTAGCGAAGTTCCTTAAGTGAACTAAGATAGTCAATTCTCATAAGATTAATGAACACATCTGGTCTCACTGTTTTTTGTGGCAAAATAATATGTTTTTGCAAAAAGTAAGTGAATTCAACCGGAGCATTACTTATATGATCTCCTGATGGATCGACATGAATTCCCATTATATTGCTCCAAAGAACAACGAAGGGACAATATTTGATTAATATTAACATACAAATTTCATCATTACGATATTCATTTAACGATATACCCATATTGATATTCTTAACATCATTTTCTACTTCAATATAAATAGATAAAAACATCTTTCGAAATGGGCTATTAAATGCTACAGACTCCAATTGATCTCGTTTTTCATTATCTGGCAAATTATAGTCATTACTTTTATTTTCTATGTTAAATTCTATTAAGCATTGACGTATGATTTCCATACTATTTTCCAAATTGCGGCTTTTATAAGGTGTAAGCAATATTGTTAATAAGTATATGTTTAAACCATCTTTGGCATTCCTCTATACTACTTATATTAAACGCAGTTATTAATGCATTTTTTAATAAATGCCTTAAAATATGCTTTTTACCCAATTTTGCGTTCAAGTCTTTGCAAATAATATGTATATAATGGCATTTACACCATTGCAATACAACAAAATAAGGTATGCATTTGAATTCTTTTTGAAATCATTTAGAAATGAGGCACAACCATTAAGGTACTCTGATAATGTCTGACTGTTAAAACTTTTTAGTACTGCACCAAACAATGCAGAGCTGACGTCGGTACAAACTCTTTTACACCAAGGCCATTTGAACTGATACTTTATTTTATGTTCTTTCAAACATAATTTCAGTTTATCTAAAAAGTCACCTATTTCTTTCATAGTATGTCCGGAAAGAATTGCTTCAGCGATAGGCAGAATCTTCTTAAGACTAACATTTCGTAAAACTAATTTATATGTCAAAATTCTTTTCTTGGCACATATTAAATTTTTTCCACTTTCACCTGAAGCATCAAATTCTAGTGTAAAGATATAGGGCATAAAATGGATCTGAGTGATAGTATCTATCATGATTTCCCTCAGACTTACATTTTCTCAATGTTTCCAACTTATGGATATTTTGAAAATTTCCCTTTTCAGCAATGTCATCTGCAGCATCCAAAATTTGCTGTTTTCTGAACAAATATGCTTTACATTTCTTTAGTTTACTTTTTACAACATGCCTTTTTACGCCTCTTATTTGACCTACTTTTACCTCATTTTCAGCATGATGTAAGTTTTTTGTTCTATAAACAATTACTTCACCTTGAGGACTGACATTAAATCGATAAGTAGTACAATCACTAAATTTGCAGTAGGCATATAACAATATTTTTTTGAGACCATACTTTATGTTGTAGAAACATAAAATACAAACATTATTGTGTTTCAAATACTCTTCTCTTACTAAATCTTCAAGCAATTTTTTCTTGGTAAATTTATCTAAATTTAAAACTTTTTCATTGTTTAGATTAACACGAAAGGAACAGTCCTTGATATTAACTTTGAATCTTCTGTTAAGTTTCGTGTGTTTAGATTTACTACGTCTAACATTTCTATTACACTTTTCATACGGATTTGGATTTTTCCTGTATTGAATGAAATCAGAAACATTTTCAGAATTATCTGTTAAGTCAAACGGACCAAGGGTATGATCACGTTTCTCGTTTTTAGATATCGAAATTTTTTCCAAATCCTTCGAAAAAGAGTTTTTCCCAGATATTTTACTATCTGCAGAATGCTCGACAATTTTAAAATCTTTTTCAAACTTGCTCTTTTCTAAAATTTCTTTTAAATAGGTTTTAATTTCTCCTAGATTACTCTCATTTTTTGCAAAGATTTCTTTAATATTATTTTTAATATCGATAACAAATGATTTTAGGTCTGTAGCTAAATCTTCATTTGATTTTTTAATAATATTTTCTGTGATATTTACAATATTTCTCAATTCTGAATTAACAGTTATTGATTTATAATCATTATCTTCCGATTGTTTAATACTTATATGAGAATTGCTTTTAACTTTTATAATTTCTTGAGTTTCAGACTCAAAACTATGCTGTTGTTTATTAGCATTTCCAATTTTATTTGAGTTATCTTCAATTTGCAAACTTTGGTCAAGATCGGATAACAAAGCCGATATTAAGGTTTGTTCCATTGGAAAACTCTCAAAATTTTTTTTTCATCATCTAATAAAACAATGTTTTCAATATGTTCAGGTATATCGAAATCTGAAATTCTCAAATCTCGACTTTCTAATAAAACATATTGTCCTATATTTTCAGGCATTTCTAATCCCGTATTTGTTCTCTCTCGAGACTCTTAAATGCGTTTTGCAATAATAGAAATGCGTATACAAATTTTCGCATTATGTTTAATTTTTTCATATTTATTTCTATTTTCATTTATAGAATTTATAACCGAATGAAAAATATTTTCATTCGTTTTAGAATAACTTCTCAAACTTTCTAAATTTGAGCAATTTAAAATAAAATTTCTTAAAACTAAATTCTCCAACTTTGGTCCTCTCATGGTTCCTATAATTGATAAAAAAAAAAACATATAATATGATAACGTTTACATAAAACTGCTTTCTTAAAAAAATTAACATAAAAATATTTCGCATATAATTGAATAACATTCATTCTTTAGTTTATCAATATTCATGGACTTTGATTCTAATAACAATATACATACATACATACATATTTCACCATTTTTAATAGCTTTTAATGTTACCATTTTCATGGCTTTTGAATTTGACCATTTTATGGGATTTTTAATTTTACCAATTTAATTGGTTTTTATTTCACCATTTTAATGGATTCCGATTTTGTTATTTTTTTTAATAAGAAATTAGATTCCAAATTTATATTAAAAACTAAAGTTATAAAAAATTTTTTTGGTTGATCTCTATTATTCGTTATAACATGCTTTGACTGTAATATATGTACAACGAAACAATTACCAGTTGTAAACATAGGTTGTTTAATAATATTTCAAATTAAAATTTCTAGCTGTTATGTGTTGTATTTTTTTTATTATTTCCATTCTAACACCCAATTCACACCATGAAATAAAACTCACGATTTTTCTTTAGTTCTCTTCAAAAGTTGCTTCTAAAAACTTTACAGATTCATACGATGATTTTATCCCATTATTTAAATGTTGATTTTTTTCTCCGTAATCGGTTATTCTTCTTTACTTTATTATTTGTATAAAAACAATCTGACATGTGTACATATGTACATATGTATGTACATCAATTTGTTATATCCGTACAAACTTCGTGCAAACGAATATGCGTATTGCCACATGAAAATGAAATATGAAATAAAGCAAAATAACAAAAAACGAATATGTGTAAAGAAAAATATAAGAAAAACTCACGGAGAACTGAAAATGTGAATTTTTTGTTACCCCTTTTGCTTCTCTACCCCGTTCGCTTACAAACACAAAATATCGTGAAATAAAATTCATGTAAAATTTCATGGTGTGAATTGGGTGTAATGTGCTTAATTAACATAATTCGTGATAATAAGGTTTGACTGTAAAGCCTACAGTACACGGCATGTCAAAAGCCACATTCGCATGTGGCTCTGACGTCACGAGAATTTGCAGCATTTTATTTACATTTACTAAACATGCAGAAGTGTCTACATGCTTCAAAATTTTGGTAATACATGAAATGTTGTTTTGTCCCAAAATTTATATGTGACAAATGTACCCGAAGCGTACACATTTGCAATAGCAGCATATGTGTGAAGTGTTGATTGGCTACATGTGTATTGTCAGTACACCGCATGTAACATACGTACACATTTTTCATATTAACATGTACAACAGTCATATGTTTTTGGCGCTTGTTTAATTTTTAAAATTTTGTGTGAAGTCAAATTTATAAAATGTCGAAGAGAAAGAAGAAATAAAACAACATCTAATAAAAAGTAAAAGAAATTCACTTTTATCATGAAATAATTCCCATGAACAATAAAATGATGAAAAAAATTAAATAATACTGCACTGACACAAAAACAACGCAACAATTGGCGATCACAGTTGTTTTATTAATTATTGAATAAATTTACTATTTATACATGAATTTTTTCATCTTAGCTTTGAAAGTATCTTTTGCATGGTTTAGAACAAGAACGAGAAATAATAACAAAAACCCAAACTAATTAAGCTGTTAATTAAGATATTAATTAATAAAACAAAAACCCCAAAGCAAAGAGAAATACAAATAAATGCATGGAAAAGAGAAAATATGATCATTTTTCTACCCTTCTTTTATCTCTACCCTACTCGTAAACCAAAAAAATTTTTTCGTCATTAAATTCCTACCACATTTTGTTGGAGAAAATCAACATTGGCAAGAGTGCCATTGGCTACATACTATTGAAAAATGTTGTGTCAAAAATGTTTGCTGCCACATGTTTGGGACTGCTACATGCGCATGTAAAAATTTTACAAATGTCAAAATTCAAATGTACCAAGCTAGTACACGACATGTCTAAAATATGCATGTTTGCATGTCTCTATAAAGGAACATGTGGCACACATATCAATGTGTGCTGCATGTGAGTGTCACAAAAAGTGGAGGTACTCGATATGTACGCGTGTGAAGAAAAAAACATGGAGTTATCAAACCGGAAGTTAATGTTTTTATGTTTTTCTTATGAAAAATGTAAACAAAGAGTGAAAAAAAATTACGACTTTGAATGCAATAATTTTAAAGTAATATTCTAAAAAAAATGAAAAATATAAAAATGAGAATATATAGCAAAAGTCCTCTAGTATCAGATTTTATGACTGTCATTATGGACATTTTAATTATAACGAGTATATCCGGAAGTTTCTTCGAACAATTTTCAAAACGCTATTTCATTGATATCTCAGAAACTAGAGGGGGTGCGCATATGACACTACACGCAATCGAAGAGGTTGAAAATACGCATCGATTGTGGTTTCAACTATTTTCCCGGAGGTTTTCTGAGAAAAGTTGTATACTTATCAACAATTTTTTTTACAAAAAAAACACTTTTAGTAATTTGCAAATAACTCACAAAGTAGAAGGGGTGCGCATATGACACTACACGCAATCGAATGAGGTTAAAAATACGCATCGATTGTGGTTTCAACTATTTTCCCGGAGGTTTTCTGAGAAAAGTTATATTCCATCAAAAATATCAAAATCGGAAAAAGATTTTTTTTGTTTGAACTTATTGGGCAGCACTGTTCAATATTTTAGCCAACACGTTTTTGCTGAGTTAACATATTGACTTGGCAGCACTTGTAAGCAAAAACATCACAGATATTTTGTAAAAAACATCATTCGGCACACTACTTGGTACATGCTAAACGTAAACAAAGAATGAAAAAATATTACGAATTTGAATGCAATAATTTTAAAGTAATATTTTAATAAATTAAAAATATAAAAATGAGAATATATAGCAAAAGTCCTCTAGTATCAGATTTTATGACTGTCATTATGGACATTTTAATTATAACGAATATATCCGGAGATTTCTTCGAACAATTTTCAAAACACTATTTCATTGATATCACGGAAACTAGAAAGGGTGCGCATATGACACTACACACAATCGAATGAGGTTTAAAATACGCATCGATTGTGGGTTCAACTATTTTTCCGGAAGTTTTCTGAGAAAACTTATATGCCATCAAAAATATGAAAATCGGAAAATGATTTTTTTGGTTTGAACCTGGGCAGCACTGTTCAATATTTTAGCGAACACGTTTTTTGCTGAGTTAACATATTGACTTGGCAGTACTTGTAAGCAAAACATATCGCACCCTAAATACAAAAGGTCACATCACAAAATAATAAAATTTTCATGTGCCAAAGCAAAAACAACATCCTGAAACAGTGTGTGTAAAAAATATTTAATTAATGTGAAATTATATTGACGTTTAATAATGATAATGCTTTTGAAAAACTTTATCATTGATTATTTGTAATGCTTTTACTTTTTATCTAACTAATAATTTTTTTTTTTTTTTGATAATTTTATTATTTATTGAATCTTTAATTATTTATATTAAATTATCAATAAGTTTTTCAAATCTTAAATCTAAAAAATATTAAATGTAAGTTTAGCCAATGCTAAACAAAATTTTTAATTTCAACGGTTAATTTTTGTTGTTTTACATCTGTCGTGAACGGCTGAGAAAAAGAGTATCCCTTCTTTTCAGCCGGGTGTGACCTCTATAATGAAGAATATTGCGCGCAAGTGAATTTGGGTGCAACTCAAGTTTTTTAATATATTTTTTCGCATGTTTTGAAAATACTGTCTTCAACAACGGCACGTCTAGGTCTTTATGAATTCGATGGTTTCTGACATACCAGGGGGCTGCTGTTATTGTACGTAGGATTTTATTCTGTCGCCTTTGAATTCTTTCGACATTCGATGCTGAGGCAGTGCCCCATAACTGGATTCCATAGGACCATATTGGTTTCAGGATCGCGTTGTATAGTAGAAGCTTACAGTCTAGGCTCAGTATAGAATTTCTTCCCATAAGCCAATTAATTTGGGCAGTTTTTAATTTCATTTGCATCAACTTTGCGTCTATATGCGATTTCCATGTTAAACGGCGATCAAGGTGAACGCCTAGATATTTGACTAACTAATAATGAAATTATTTCATTGAAAAGCAAAAAAAAACTACCCATTAAAAGTTATTGCTGAACTAAATATTATAAATTCGTTTTGAAAATTGCAAATTGTGTAGGTTTCCACACTACCACTGAGGTACTACACTTAGTGCGTTGTCATTTTTTTTAATGGTTGACTTCCCTGATAGGCCTAAACCATTATTCACTTAAATTCATTCGTGTATAAACGAAATATGCCACATTTACATTATGAGCCATTTTTTGTTTATCACTCGTATACATAGGTACTTGACATACTAGTCATAACTCAAAAAATTAGTATTGTAGAAAATTACTTTAATAAATTTTAAAATTTAATTGCAAATGAAAAATATAATTTTTTAATAAGTGTATACTAACTATTAGTTAAAAATTTTTACACAATGCAAGATCCGATAAATTAAATTATTCTGCATTATATCGTAAACGAATTTTATGAGATATGACTATGTTGGCTTTTGGCAATTTTGAACACACTTCTTAATATATGGTTAGTACAAATTTTACATTCAATGAAACTATCGTTATATATTCGTTTCAAGCAACTTTCGCAACCATAATAATTGCAGTTTGGGCATTTATGTTTTTTTCTTTTAAAATTACCACAGTTTCCACAATGTAGATAATGGTCATCTGCTACATCAAGATAGCAATAGGAGCACTGCAATTGTGACATTTCTTCAACAATGTCTGAATTTAATATTCTTTAACTTTTGCAAACAATATTAAAATTAATAAATAGTAATTTTTTAACAATATCAAGCGCGTGTATATCGCACCCTAAATACAAAAGGGTCACAACTCAATATTTCCAAAACCGACTTTTTTCCATAAATTAATTCAGCGTACACATCTCTAACTACTGCAAACATTTCTTTCACATCAGTATCTTCATTAACTGGAAAAATACAGTTATGTCTATTTTTATGTTAAGTGGTTGCTTCAGCACGAAAACAGTTTTTTGTCACTCCTGAAAATTTTATAATTTTGAATTGTGACCCTTTTGTATTTAGGGTGCGATATGTTTTGCTTACAAGTACTGCCAAGTCAATATGTTAACTCAGAAAAAAACGTGTTCGCTAAAATATTGAACAGTGCTGACCAAAAGGTCCAAACCAAAAAATCATATTCCGATTTTCAAATTTTTGATGGAATATAACTTTTCTCAGAAAACCTCCGGAAAAATATTTGAACCCACAATCGATGCGTATTTTAAACCTCATTCGATTGCGTATAGTGTCATATGCGCACCCCTTCTACTATGTGAGTTATTTGCAAATTACTAAAAGTGTTTTATTTTTGTAAAAAAAATTTTGATAAGTGTACAACTTTTCTCAGAAAACCTCCGAGAAAATAGTTGAAACCACAATCGATGCGTATTTAAAGCCTCATTCGATTGCGTGTAGTGTCATATGCGCCCCCTTCTACTTTATGAGTTATGTGCAAATTAATAAAAGTGTTTTTCTTTGTAAAAAAATGTTGATAGGTATACAACTTTTCTCAGAAAACCTCCGGGAAAATAGTAGAAACCACAATCGATGCGTATTTTCAACCTCTTTCGATTGCGTGTAGTGTCATATGCGCACCCCTTCTACTTTATGAGTTATGTGCAAATTACTAAAAGTGTTTTTCTTTGTAAAAAAATGTTGATAGGTATACAACTTTTCTCAGAAAACCTCCGCGAAAATAGTTGAAACCACAATCGATGCGTATTTTAAACCTCATTCGATTGAGTGTAGTGTCATATGCGCACTCCTTCTACTTTATGAGTTATGTGCAAATTACTAAAAGTGTTTTTCTTTGTAAAAAAATGTTGATAGGTATACAACTTTTCTCAGAAAACCTCCGGGAAAATAGTTGAAACCACAATCGATGCGTATTTTCAACCTCATTCGATTGCGTGTAGTGTCATATGCGCACCCCTTCTACTTTATGAGTTATGTGCAAATTACTAAAAGTGTTTTTCTTTGTAAAAAAATGTTGATAGGTATACAACTTTTCTCAGAAAACCTCCGCGAAAATAGTTGAAACCACAATCGATGCGTATTTTCAACCTCATTCGATTGCGTGTAGTGTCATATGCGCACCCATTCTACTTTATGAGTTATTTTCAAATTACTAAAACTGTTTTTTTTGTAAAAAAAATGTTGATGAGAATATAACTTTTCTCAGAAAACCTCCGGGAAAATAGTTGAAACCACAATCGATGCGTATTTTCAACCTCATTCGATAGCGTGTAGTGTCATATGCGCACCCCTTCTAGTTTGTGAGTTATTTGCAAATTACTAAAAGTGTTTTTTTTTTTTTTTTGTAAAAAAAATGTTGATAAGTATACAACTTTTCTCAGAAAACCTCCGGGAAAATAAATGAAATCACAATCGATGCGTATTTTCAACCTCTTTCGATTGCGTGTAGTGTCATATGCGCACCCTCTCTAGTTTCTGAGATATCAATGAAATAGTGTTTTGAAAATTGTTCGAAGAAACTTCTGGATATATTCGTTATAATTAAAATGTCCATAATGACAGTCATAAAATCTGATACTAGAGGACTTTTGCTATATATTCTCATTTTTATATTTTTAATTTTTTAAAATATTACTTTAAAATTATTGCATTCAAAGTCGTAATATTTTTTCACACTTTGTTTACATTTTGCACGTTGAAAAGTTAGCAAACCGGATGTGTGGTTTTGTACCTAACTATTTGCGGTTTGCTAAAATGTTGTTTTCTTCTCGCCGATACGATATGTTGCCAATTTAGCTTCATGGTGACGTCAAAATTACGTCAGAGCCACATGTGAATGTGGCTTTTGACATGCCGTGTACTGTAAGCTTAACATAAGTACAACGAAACAATCACCCCTATCATGAATACTTTTTCCCACAAAACTTTTACCAAAGACTATAAATATATAAAGATGTAACACTGCCATACATTGTAAGGCAAATGCTTAATTTGCTGTTGGTTTTAGTACAAAAACCATGCTAAAACCACTTTTTTCAAGAGAGTCATTTATTTTCTCATGTCTCTACTATCCATTTAGATATGTATACATGTGTTCATACGTTTGTGTCTTCGCATACACAAGTATGTGTGCATGTGTGTACATTTAATAAACAAACGAACAAAATTCATATAAACAAAAAAAAAAATTTTAAAAATTATTTAATTATTTAAAAATTATTAAATATATACCAATCACCAAAAATAATTACATTTCTTGTGCTTAGATTTTAATAAATAGTTTTCTAATTTTCTTGACCTTTTTAATTTAATTGTATAATAATTTAATTAAGATTTAGATTTTAATAAATTTTATAATAGTTTTGTAAACAAAATAATAAATTATATGGTTTTCGTACTCAGGTAAGCTTACGTTTTATTTGATTTATGCATATATGTACATAGATATTCTAACTACATATAAGTACAATTGAAAATTCTAAAATAAAATATTTAATAAAACAAATGAGTATACATAGTTCGGTGCGCATCAACATAAATGCAATAGTACAATAACAAAAAACGTAATTTTACCCTACAGCCATAGAAATCGGTCGCATTAGCTTTGCACTGTTTATTTGTACATGATTTATATGAAAACAAGAAACTGCTTTTAATTGTTAATATTGAATGTGCTTTGCACAAGAATTATAACACACACAAACACATTTCTCAATAAGCATCATTTATATTTGTAAACAACAAAAAAAAAACACAATTTCTGAAATCAGAGATGTATAGGAATGATTAAAATTTAGTTTTTAATTCAAAATGATTTACAAAAAGTTCAATTGATTAATTTTACACAAAATGTGAATTGAATTAAAACACGAATGCATTCCTCATGAATTAAAAATTCTCGCATTCATTCACATCACTAAAGAGATTAATTGGATTAAAGTTTGAGTGAATTCATTGGTGATTTAAAGCAAATCGATTTTTTAATTCACTGTTTTTACTAGGATTAGGATCATTAGTAAAAAAACTCTTGAATGTTTTAACAAAAATTTCAAAAGCGTTTCTGATTCGTAGATTCTTTCAAAAATGAATCATTCCTTTACAGCTCTGCTACTGAGCTATTTTTGAAAATTGTAAATTTATTTTACACAAACAAAAAGCCTGTTGTGTTTTTATTTTTTATGTTGTTGCAGAGATTCATATACTTGTATAAATATACTTTGGAACAAATCTAGTTTACCGACGCAGCTCCAAATGAAAAAAAAAGAATAAGATCCTTATTAACAGAGTTATGTGCATTTGAAGAATATATAGAAAAGTGTATGTATGTATGCACTTAGTATTTCCCGTCACGACGATACATAGAACATAATTTTTTTTAATATCACTCAAATCTTTTGCATTTTAATAAATCCATTAAAATCTAGTCAAAAGCTTTCAAATGAAATTAAAGTTGGCCTTATAGTACGTTGAAATATGTAAAGCGAAATCTTTTTTTCATTTGGAGCTGCTTCGGTAAACTAGATTTAATATTTTTTCTTACACTTTTCTTTTTCTTAAAGTACGAAATCTTTCTTCCCGGCCTCTCAAAGTTGTTTCCACGGCTTTATTCTTTTGCTTGACGTCCTTCCAAAAATTTTACGCGGCTTTCTTCTAAAAAGTATAAAAATTATGTATTAAAAATTTATATTTTAAATTACACATCTATACTTACTTACATACAATGAGTTGTTGCCTTCTTAACGATGCAAACGTCCTTCAATTAATTATTTTCTTACAATTTAATAATTTTTGTAAATGTTTCTTTTCGGCTTTTTCTTTTTGCTAATATGTACATAGATATAATTATATGTACTCTGTTTATCGTAAAAATAAACTTTGCAGGATCAGTGGTGTTAGCTTAGAGGTTTTCAATCATAATTTTATTATGTATATTCAGTTCTGAAAATCGCTAGCAGCTACTACTGTTTGTCTGGCAGGACCTTTTTTGAAACAGAAGAGAGCAAACAAAATTACCTGCGAGAAGATAACAAACTTTTGAACAAACTTTTATACCCGTGAAAATAACAAACTTTTGAACAATTTTTTCGATTTCGAGGTGAGAGAGAAAAAAATCCTCTCTTGCTCACATCGAAATAAGCGTTTTTGGCTTTGCAGACTGAAATCTGTGAGGCTGCCATATCTAAATCCGTAGTTATAACTCGAAATTTTTAGTTTTACGGCAACTACTTGTAATTAGCTGATAATTTAAGGCGTATTTTTGCACATTTTTGCTTTAAAAACTTTTTCTTATGCATTTAACAAACTTTTAGTGGTTTTAAAATATTTTAAAATAAAACTTTATATAGAACAAAAAATGTTATCGATATTACTCTAAAATAAATAAAAGACAAAATAAATGTGTAAACATAATATTTTTGTACAAACAGTATTATATATGTAATGCTTGTAAAAAACAAACTCGGACCACTGTTGACCAAATATATGGAAAATAGGGACCTGTGCCAAAAAAGCACATATGAGCTATTAAAGAGGAAGGTCTTGGCTACATTTTGGCGTTTTTAGTTTTTCCAAATTGACTTATTGTTTCGAACAAAATTTTTCAAACAAACTTTCACTTCAAGTCACGCACACCACTTGTAATAAAATAGTTTTAAATTTATTTTATTTTGGTCTTAGAGCTTGTGTAGTTGGAGCTCCTAAGACAGTTGATTTATTAATTGATTTATAAACTAAATGACATTGGCTTATATACTAATTATGAGAATAATTCTTAGGGGTACATTAACATAAGAGTAAAAGAATAGAAATATATATTATTGTTGGGTAGGCATATTTAGCTTCCAACTATTTATGTATGGCACGTGTTCAACAGTTTTAAAGTTCAACGAGTGCATACTTAAAAGCAACAGATACTTTGTGTAGCTTATATCTACAATCAAACAAATGCAGTTATTAAATGTGATTCATTTAAGTGCATTGTGCTGCTGCACTTGATCAACTGCACAAGTATCAAATTACCGACACACACAAAATATCTTGCTTGCAGTTTGTCAATGCTTGCATGTTGCGGTACTATTGAATCGCAATGCATACTACACATGCTACACCTCCACCCTTTACAAGAATGTTCATATAACGTTAGTTTTATGGACATTCTTTTACAATTAGTTTTTAATTAGTCTAAGTATAAGTGTAATATAATATTTATTTTGTTTTTAAAAAAAAAATTATAATATTTAGATGTACTTATGTTCTAATTTTATATTAGTTTGGACGTCCAATAATATTAAATGTTACATATCTTAAGTCTATTTTTATGAACTACTTGTTGTTTATTGGTTTTCTTATCTACTATGGTAACATTATTTCTTAAATCTATTTTCTTAATTTTATACGGACCAATAAAACTAAAATCAATATAAAGGATTTTCTGATTAATTTTCTTCTATTATATTTTTATCTTAATTACAATTTTGTTTTACTTTTTCTTTATTTTGGGTCTTTTTCTTGAATAATAAAATTTTAATTAGAAAAATATATGTATGTGTATATTCATAAATTTTATGTTATTAAACTAGTTTGAAAATCAAATAACTTTTCACTCTGTACCTTTGACTAAATTGAACGTCTTCATTAGACTTTTAGGCAGGAATAAAACAGTTTTAAATGATTATTACCCAAAAATTATTGTAATAATTTTATATTGTCAACCTTTAACCCTTTTTTGAATTTTGAATTTTATGGCAGTAATGAAATGTGTATCAATAGACTTCTCTTAGTTATATTGAGAGTTTTCGATGTGTACAATAATTTGAAAGGCTTTATTATTTTTCTATTATTATTTTTGATTTCTGGCATTTTTGACATAATTTAACATATTTCGTTAGTCTTTTATCATATTTTTCCAAAAGTAATACCTCTTTATATTTTCTATTGTTCGATATATTCCACAATGTCCTCCCTCTATCGGATCATCGTGGTATTTCAGCATTTGATCAAGAATTGCCTGAGCATTCTTATCATTTATATTGGTCACCTCATTAAGTAGTAGCGCTACTTTTATGCCCTTTTATTAATAAATTATTTGATTGAGATAAATTCTAAAATTTTCTCATTAGGTGCCAATTTGTTCACCGGCCACTTTCTCAAGCCTTGGGAAAAATTGTCCTAGGTCAATATTCCCATTAATGAACATTATATATAATTTACCGGCCATTTTTTCAAGCCTAGGGAAAACTTGTCCTAAGTCAAGATTCCCTTTAGTAAATAGTTTTCTTCTGACGTCATATTGGGCTTTTTTTTCATTATTTTAAATTTGATGCTGAATATTTTCGATATTACTTTGTTGTTTATATGCCATAGATTTTGTTGCGATTTTTAATACTGTAATAATTTTTTTTTTTATCTTTTACTGCCACAAAAATGGGTTGTATGTTTATTTATGCTGACTTTTTATTTCTAATATTATTATTTGATTAACTACAGATTTTAGCATCAGGCTATTAATGCCTTCGCTGTATAATTGTGACTTATATCTTAATTTTGCCATATTTAATATATATAGGTCGTCTACACTAATACATTTTTATATTATGTCAAATTATTTTTATTATTATTTTCTAAAACTACTAGCAATATTTCGTCAATACATGTATTAAACTTTATCCAAATCATTTGCTCTACTAACATATTTCATCCGTAGAGCTCTTTTATGCAACAAATATATCTTAAGTAATAGATTTATTGCTGATATTATTACCAATATTAGCAATAGTAGCCATAATGAATTTATTTCTGACTTATGGTCTATGATTTCAAAATTGGTAATCACGTTTGCACTGGGCTTTTCTAATTTTGATTCTGTTTTGCCCATCTTTAATTTTATAATATTATTTTTATGTATATTATTTTGTCTTAAAACATTAAAAAGTTAAATGTAATATTAATTTACTTTCATTATTTTATTCTAAGTATTAAAATTTAATTTAATTTTACAATTTTATTATTTTTAATTAAGTTCAATTTTTTTTATCCATTATAATGTTATAAAAATTTTTTTTTTTGAAAAATTTAAAAATATTCTTGAGGTGTTACTTTTTGTCTTATTTTATTAAGCTTTAATTTTTATTTAAGTAACATTTTATTTATATTTCTATTTTAAGTGCCTTTGTTGGCGTTTTTGTAAATAAAAAAAATTTTTTTTTTAAGATTTTAGCTACGAGCTATTTAGTAATCAAAAAAAATTTTTGCTACGAACGGTTGACGCTTACTGGCCCTAGTGTGCGACTTTAGCGCACCACTTTTAAAATAAAAGTTATTAATTAATTAATTGTATGAAGAAAAATATATTTTTTTGGTGATTTTGTGGTCTTCTTGGTTCTCTTCAGATCATTTTGGCTGGCTGATGGAGGTGATATTTGTATTGAAGATGTCGTCCTTCTTTGGCTACCTTTTGGCCAGGCGGACCTTTATTTGCTTCTTTAATGCTGGGGTGCCTTTTGGCCAGGCGGACCCTCTCCTTCTTCTGCTCTTGTTTCTGGGTGCAAATCTAGTAGCACTCCAAGAAAACTGGCAGGCTGCTCTTACTTCTTCAGGGTGCAGTTTAGTAGCACTCGCTGAAGAAGACTGGCAGGATCGCCATGTAATAAAATTGTTTTATTTAATTTTATTTTTGTCTTAGAGCTTTAATATTTGGAGCTCCTAAGACTGATGATTTATTAATTGATTTATAAACTAAATGACATTGGCTTATATACTAATTATGAGAATAATTCTTAGGGGTACATTAACATAAGAGTAAAAGAATAGAAATATATATTATTGTTGGGTAAGCATATTTAGCTTCCAACTATTTATGTATGGCACGTGTTCAACAGTTTTAAAGTTCAACGAGTGCATACTTAAAAGCAACAGATACTTTGTGTAGCTTATATCTACAATCAAACAAATGCAGTTAATAAATGTGATTCATTTAAGTGCATTGTGCTGCTGCACTTGATCAACTGCACAAGTATCAAATTACCGACACACACAAAATATCTTGCTTGCAGTTTGTCAATGCTTGCATGTTGCGGTACTATTGAATCGCAATGCATACTACACACTGTTGGCCACATGCTACACACTGTTGACCAAATATATGGAAAATAGGGACCTGTGCCAAAAAAGCGCATATGAGCTATTAAAGAGGAAGGTCTTGGCTACATTTTGGCGTTTTTAGTTTTTTCAAATTGACTTATTGTTTCGAACAAAATTTTTCAAACAAACTTTCACTTCAAGTCACGCACACCACTGTTGACCAAATATATGGAAAATAGGGACCTGTGCCAAAAAAGCGCATATGAGCTATTAAAGAGGAAGGTCTTGGCTAAATTTTGGCGTTTTTAGTTTTTTCAAATTGACTTATTGTTTCGAACAAAATTTTTCAAACACACTTTCACTTCAAGTCACGCACACCACTGTTGACCAAATATATGGAAAATAGGGAACTGTGCCAAAAAAGCGCATATGAGCTATTAAAGAGGAAGGTCTTGGCTACATTTTGGCGTTTTTAGTTTTTTCAAATTGACTTATTGTTTCGAACAAAATTTTTAAACAAACTTTCACTTAGAGTCACGCACACCAATCTCTGTTGGTGTATAACGAATATATCAAATAAAATACTAATACATTTCCCAGTTTGTATTTTAGAATAAAATTGTTATGGTAGTATTAATAAAAAATAAAACAGATATCAAATGTGTTTTAGTAAAAAATTTCAATAGGCCCTTATTTTGTAAAACGCATCACAGAAATGCATATTTTTAAAAATTTTGTTCATTGCTTTCATTAAAATTTTATATGTTGTATGAAAAACAAAAACAAAATTTTTAAATATTGAATTTTTGTTTTTGCTTTCCATATAAAAGTCTCTTGGTGATGTCATTTACAAAATTATGCCCTTAAAATTAATATCAAATTCGTTTTAAAGTTTAGTTAAGTTAATTTGTATAATATATGTATGTATAACAACCTATATAATTCCTTTCGTATTTTTTGTGACGATTTGTTGAAAAAAAAAAGGTTTCCAGCCCTGTGCGCATGGAAAGTCGCTTTAATTGTCATAAAAAGCGTCCATATGCATCACCTTTTCTGCAAATATATAGCAAGTGGTGTCAATATACTTATATTTCTTTTGGCTTAAATATAGTTTATTTATGTACCTGAAATATTAAAACTATTTTTAAGAATAAATTTGTTTAAAAATTAAAAATAATATCCTATCCGATGAAGAATCTAAAAATAGGGAAAAAATGTTAAATACAAAAATTTCCGGCGATGTATAGTTTCCGAGTTATGAGCAATTTATATTCCAGTACAAGAGAATGATTATATGGTGTATTTTTAAAAAATTTATTCACAAATAAAAAACTTCCTGCCTAACCCAATATCGAACGAGGTCGATCGCTTGATTTTTAACGTACAAAATCTAGCTTGCGTGCCAGTAATAACCGATTTTATTTAACTTATGGCCAGTTTTTAACTTCATATTTAAGTATGTAGTTAATAAAGGAATAAAAGCAAATTTCAAAGTGATTAAAAGGTTAATAGCGACCAAACAAGAAAAAATTTTATGCAATTTACCAGAAGCCTCAAATATTTTATTGGCTTTATTTTATATAATAAGAACAAGCAGTCAAAAACATATGGAAATTCGTAAATCTTAATTATTATTTAAATACATAAGGTTGTTCATTTAATTATTAATTAATTACTTTTTTTAAATATGCAAACAAAAACACAATTTGGTATTTAATTCAAACTTAAATATCAAGTCAAAAATACTATCATACTGCTGCAAGTTGTGAACTCACTTGCAAAATATTTAGTTTTAATTTTTGCCACGAAAGAAAACATTTTCCGGCCCTGTGCGTTATAACCAAGAGCTATGTTGAGTCGTATAAAGGTCGCTGTAATTGCCATGAAAAACGTGGGATTACTTAAATGTTTTAATGGCTCGTTCTTAAGAATTTTGCAAGCATACATTAAAACAAATACGCCACAACTTGTTTTATCTCTTTGTATATCCCTTTCAACTATTTCACGGTAACGCCAAAGAGAATTATCTTCCCCCAGTGTGATGACAAACATGTCATAAAGACGTTTTCCTATACCTTGACTTTTTACTGAATTTACATACAAAAATTCATGAGTTTTAGGCCTCACCACACACAAAGTGTAATGAAAAGAATGTAATATAGGTACAAATATGATATTGGGACGGTTTTGTATTAATAAATTTAGCTTATCGCAATTTATATTATCAATTTGGCAAGGCCAAAAATAGGAATGCGAAAATCCACTCTTTTTTATTATTGCTAACAAACACGCATCTAGAATAAAGTTTGTTAATTGCTTGTCATTATTTAAAGAATTCCAATCTGTTGTTTCAAGATTATCATAAAACCCTAAAGTAATATTATCAGTAATCTGATTTACCTGAGAAAACAATAAATCAAATTTGAACAAAAAGAAATTTTCTTTCACACTACAAACTTCATCTGTGTTTCTCTTGTTTTTTAAGATCTTAGTTTTTTTGCTTGCTTTTGAAGCTAACATCAACTTTGGGCGTATTGACCTTTTTTTAATGGAGCTAATCTTTCCCCATTCTTCTTCGGATTCACTTTTTATACTTAATTGTGTATAATCATGATCTTTTTCTATCACTTCAACACTGAAAGAGTGTTCTGCGTTTTCAAATTTTCTTTCAATGGGGGTAGAGGTAACATAAGAATGCTCTTTTTTTAGAATTTTACTACTATCGACTTCATTATATTCGTTCAAAGAAGTAATAGTATCTTGAATTTCTTTGTCCATTGAACCAAACATTTTGTAATGGTAGCGAAGTTCCTTAAGTGAACTAAGATAGTCAATTCTCATAAGATTAATGAACACATCTGGTCTCACTGTTTTTTGTGGCAAAATAATATGTTTTTGCAAAAAGTAAGTGAATTCAGCCGGAGCATTACTTATATGATCTCCTGATGGATCGACATGAATTCCCATTATGTTGCTCCAAAGAACAACGAAGGGACAATATTTGATTAATATTAACATACAAATTTCATCATTACGATATTCATTTAACGATATACCCATATTGATATTCTTAACATCATTTTCTACTTCAATATAAATAGATAAAAACATCTTTCGAAATGGGCTATTAAATGCTAAAGACTCCAATTGATCTCGTTTTTCATTATCTGGCAAATTATAGTCATTACTTTTATTTTCTATGTTAAATTCTATTAAGCATTGACGTATGATTTCCATACTATTTTCCAAATTGCGGCTTTTATAAGGTGTAAGCAATATTGTTAATAAGTATATGTTTAAACCATCTTTGGCATTCCTCTATACTACTTATATTAAACGCAGTTATTAATGCATTTTTTAATAAATGCCTTAAAATATGCTTTTTACCCAATTTTGCGTTCAAGTCTTTGCAAATAATATGTATATAATGGCATTTACACCATTGCAATACAACAAAATAAGGTATGCATTTGAATTCTTTTTGAAATCATTTAGAAATGAGGCACAACCATTAAGGTACTCTGATAATGTCTGACTGTTAAAACTTTTTAGTACTGCACCAAACAATGCAGAGCTGACGTCGGTACAAACTCTTTTACACCAAGGCCATTTGAACTGATACTTTATTTTATGTTCTTTCAAACATAATTTCAGTTTATCTAGAAGCTAACATCAACTTTGGGCGTATTGACCTTTTTTTAATGGAGCTAATCTTTCCCCATTCTTCTTCGGGTTCACTTTTTATACTTAATTGTGTATAATCATGATCTTTTTCTATCGCTTCAACACTGAAAGAGTGTTCTGCGTTTTCAAATTTTCTTTCAATGGGGGTAGAGGTAACATAAGAATGCTATTTTTTTAGAATTTTACTACTATCGACTTCATTATATTCATTCAAAGAAGTAATAGTATCTTGAATTTCTTTGTCCATTGAACCAAACATTTTGTAATGGTAGCGAAGTTCCTTAAGTGAACTAAGATAGTCAATTCTCATAAGATTAATGAACACATCTGGTCTCACTGTTTTTTGTGGCAAAATAATATGTTTTTGCAAAAAGTAAGTGAATTCAACCGGAGCATTACTTATATGATCTCCTGATGGATCGACATGAATTCCCATTATGTTGCTCCAAAGAACAACGAAGGGACAATATTTGATTAATATTAACATACAAATTTCATCATTACGATATTCATTTAACGATATACCCATATTGATATTCTTAACATCATTTTCTACTTCAATATAAATAGATAAAAACATCTTTCGAAATGGGCTATTAAATGCTACAGACTCCAATTGATCTCGTTTTTCATTATCTGGCAAATTATAGTCATTACTTTTATTTTCTATGTTAAATTCTATTAAGCATTGACGTATGATTTCCATACTATTTTCCAAATTGCGGCTTTTATAAGGTGTAAGCAATATTGTTAATATATGTTTAAACCATCTTTGGCATTCCTCTATACTACTTATATTAAACGCAGTTATTAATGCATTTTTTAATAAATGCCTTAAAATATGCTTTTTACCCAATTTTGCGTTCAAGTCTTTGCAAATAATATGTATATAATGGCATTTACACCATTGCAATACAACAAAATCAGGCTTTGCATTTGAATTCTTTTTGAAATCATTTAGAAATGAGGCACAACCATTAAGGTACTCTGATAAGGTCTGACTGTTAAAACTTTTTAGTACTGCACCAAACAATGCAGAGCTGACGTCGGTACAAACTCTTTTACACCAAGGCCATTTGAACTGATACTTTATTTTATGTTCTTTCAAACATAATTTCAGTTTATCTAAAAAGTCACCTATTTCTTTCATAGTATGTCCGGAAAGAATTGCTTCAGCGATAGGCAGAATCTTCTTAAGACTAACATTTCGTAAAACTAATTTATATGTCAAAATTCTTTTCTTGGCACATATTAAATTTTTTCCACTTTCACCTGAAGCATCAAATTCTAGTGTAAAGATATAGGGCATAAAATGGATCTGAGTGATAGTATCTATCATGATTTCCCTCAGACTTACATTTTCTCAATGTTTCCAACTTATGGATATTTTGAAAATTTCCCTTTTCAGCAATGTCATCTGCAGCATCCAAAATTTGCTGTTTTCTGAACAAATATGCTTTACATTTCTTTAGTTTACTTTTTACAACATGCCTTTTTACGCCTCTTATTTGACCTACTTTTACATCATTTTCAGCATGATGTCAGTTTTTTGTTCTATAAACAATTACTTCACCTTGAGGACTGACATTAAATCGATAAGTAGTACAATCACTAAATTTGCAGTAGGCATATAACAATATTTTTTTGAGACCATACTTTATGTTGTAGAAACATAATATACAAACATTATTGTGTTTCAAATACTCTTCTCTTACTAAATCTTCAAGCAATTTTTTCTTGGTAAATTTATCTAAATTTAAAACTTTTTCATTGTTTAGATTAACACGAAAGGAACAGTCCTTGATATTAACTTTGAATCTTCTGTTAAGTTTCGTGTGTTTAGATTTACTACGTATAACATTTCTATTACACTTTTCATACGGATTTGGATTTTTCCTGTATTGAATGAAATCAGAAACATTTTCAGAATTATCTGTTAAGTCAAACGGACCAAGGGTATGATCACGTTTCTCGTTTTTAGATATCGAAATTTTTTCCAAATCCTTCGAAAAAGAGTTTTTCCCAGATATTTTACTATCTGCAGAATGCTCGACAATTTTAAAATCTTTTTCAAACTTGCTCTTTTCTAAAATTTCTTTTAAATAGGTTTTAATTTCTCCTAGATTACTCTCATTTTTTGCAAAGATTTCTTTAATATTATTTTTAATATCGATAACAAATGATTTTAGGTCTGTAGCTAAATCTTCATTTGATTTTTTAATAATATTTTCTGTGATATTCTTTACAATATTTCTCAATTCTGAATTAACAGTTATTGATTTATAATCATTATCTTCCGATTGTTTAATACTTATATGAGAATTGCTTTTAACTTTTATAATTTCTTGAGTTTCAGACTCAAAACTATGCTGTTGTTTATTAGCATTTCCAATTTTATTTGAGTTATCTTCAATTTGCAAACTTTGGTCAAGATCGGATAACAAAGCCGATATTAAGGTTTGTTCCATTGGAAAACTCTCAAAATTTTTTTTTCATCATCTAATAAAACAATGTTTTCAATATGTTCAGGTATATCGAAATCTGAAATTCTCAAATCTCGACTTTCTAATAAAACATATTGTCCTATATTTTCAGGCATTTCTAATCCCGTATTTGTTCTCTCTCGAGACTCTTAAATGCGTTTTGCAATAATAGAAATGCGTATACAAATTTTCGCATTATGTTTAATTTTTTCATATTTATTTCTATTTTCATTTATAGAATTTATAACCGAATGAAAAATATTTTCATTCGTTTTAGAATAACTTCTCAAACTTTCTAAATTTGAGCAATTTAAAATAAAATTTCTTAAAACTAAATTCTCCAACTTTGGTCCTCTCATGGTTCCTATAATTGATAAAAAAAAAAACATATAATATGATAACGTTTACATAAAACTGCTTTCTTAAAAAAATTAACATAAAAATATTTCGCATATAATTGAATAACATTCATTCTTTAGTTTATCAATATTCATGGACTTTGATTCTAATAACAATATACATACATACATACATATTTCACCATTTTTAATGGCTTTTAATGTTACCATTTTCATGGCTTTTGAATTTGACCATTTTATGGGATTTTTAATTTTACCAATTTAATTGGTTTTTATTTCACCATTTTAATGGATTCCGATTTTGTTATTTTTTTTAATAAGAAATTAGATTCCAAATTTATATTAAAAACTAAAGTTATAAAAAATTTTTTGGTTGATCTCTATTATTCGTTATAACATGCTTTGACTGTAATATAAGTATGTACAACGAAACAATTACCAGTTGTAAACATACTATGTTTTAGTAAAAAGTATAAAAATTATGTATTAAAAATTTATATTTTAAATTACACATCTATACTTACTTACATACAATGAGTTGTTGCCTTCTTAACGATGCAAACGTCCTTCAATTAATTATTTTCTTACAATTTAATAATTTTTGTAAATGTTTCTTTTCGGCTTTTTCTTTTTGCTAATATGTAGATATAATTATATGTACTCTGTTTATCGTAAAAATAAACTTTGCAGGATCAGTGGTGTTAGCTTAGAGGTTTTCAATCCTAATTTTATTATGTATATTCAGTTCTGAAAATCGCTAGCAGCTACTACTGTTTGTCTGGCAGCACCTTTTTTGAAACAGAAGAGAGCAAACAAAATTTCTGTATATATATATAGTTGTTTTTTGACCAATTTGCAATTAATTAATGTTTATTGATAGGTGTTACCTTCGGGCTAGTAATGGTCATTCCAAAATTTAAATAAAACAAAAACTAATTCATTTTATTTTCAGCACCCAACGTTTCGTTTGTTTGTTTCAAACTTCTTCAGGGGTATTTTTTATTAGCTTAATCTAGCAACAAAACACAATAATTTAATAAATTTCATATCAAATAATTAGTAGGTATAATATTTTGACTTACAAACTTTTGTTGTTTTAAATTTCGCTGTTGTTTTATTTATTCATACTTTAATATATCAAAACTGGACTTCACGACACATAATTTGTATAAATAAAATAAATAAATAAATAAAATAGAAACAATACAACACAAATTTATTTGTCAAACTTAACGCTAATATCACAGTACTTTTTTAACTAATTAAATTATTGCAGCAGAATATTGTAGCTTGGTATTGTCTTTATCTTCTTTTGTGTTCATTGTCCTTTGTATTTTTTGTTGTATCCTGAGACTTTCCAGAGTGTAACGTTTGTTTTCTTTCTTTTCCCTGTCCAATATTTTAATGTTTTCTAAATCAATGCTATGTTTACATTCTTTTGCGTGAAGGGATAACGCAGTCGTCTCCTTTCCCTTTTCGATGTCAGATTTACGAGATTTACGAGAGTAAAGGAACATAAATCTGACATCGAAAAGGGAAAGGAGACGACTGCGTTATCCCTTCACGCAAAAGAATGTAAACATAGCATTGATTTAGAAAACATTAAAATATTGGACAGGGAAAAGAAAGAAAACAAACGTTACACTCTGGAAAGTCTCAGGATACAACAAAAAATACAAAGGACAATGAACACAAAAGAAGATAAAGACAATACCAAGCTACAATATTCTGCTGCAATAATTTAATTAGTTAAAAAAGTACTGTGATATTAGCGTTAAGTTTGACAAATAAATTTGTGTTGTATTGTTTCTATTTTATTTATTTATTTATTTTATTTATACAAATTATGTGTCGTGAAGTCCAGTTTTGATATATTAAAGTATGAATAAATAAAACAACAGCGAAATTTAAAACAACAAAAGTTTGTAAGTCAAAATATTATACCTACTAATTATTTGATATGAAATTTATTAAATTATTGTGTTTTGTTGCTAGATTAAGCTAATAAAAAATACCCCTGAAGAAGTTTGAAACAAACAAACGAAACGTTGGGTGCTGAAAATAAAATGAATTAGTTTTTGTTTTATTTAAATTTTGGAATGACCATTACTAGCCCGAAGGTAACACCTATCAATAAACATTAATTAAAATTTCTGTACAATTGCCATGTTTGCTCTCTCAGTTTCGCAAAAAGTTTGTTCAAAAGTTTGTTATCTTCTCGCAGGTAACTGTCGTAACGTTTTCAACGTTTTAATTCGCCTTGGTTGCTGCTGAATAGCTGTACGCGTAAAATTTGTGTATAAAGTGTTTTAAATATGAATAAACAAAGTGCATTTATTAATGAAGAAAGTGATGAAAAATAGTGAAAGAAAATGAGTGAGTACTCTATATACATAAATTGTATTAATTTATATATATGTACATAATACTGCTATAAAAACAACCTAAATTTTTTATATTGTAGTATATGCATACTGTAGGGTATTCATACAATGCATGAATACTAGGCACAGCGTGATTTTGTATAAACGTTACTTGAGAACACTGAACTACATATATTAACAATTAAATTCTTTGGTGTCGGCAAATATAGAAAAACCTAAATAAAAACAAATTGAATATGTTTGTAAAATATGCAAAACCCAAAACAGAACAAACTAAAGGGTCTCACATTTCAATTGTTCTTATAGTAATTTGAATCGTTACTAATAATAAATTATGACGATACTATGTAATATTTGTGTGTGTCATTTGACTACTCAAAAGTCATTTAACTCATATGAGTCACTAAAATGTGACATACAAATTCCAAATAGTGTTTTGCAAAATCACGTAAAATGCTGCGACTGCATTATAGTTTTAAGTAAAATTTTAGTATAAAAACTTGTAAATATTTTTAAGGCAAGGAATCTAAGAAAAGACTTCTAACGACTAACGTCGGAAGAGAATAAATAAAAAGGATAAAACTGAGAAAGCTAGATTGTTTCATTAACCAGAAGAATACAGAAACCTGCAACACTTTTACATGGCGATCCTGCGATCTGACTAACCTAGGAACAAACTTCACATGAGGAAGGTGCCGATGGAAGAAAAAGAAAACTAGATAAGTAGTAGTAAGAAAATTAATTTGCAAAGACCAGAAAGTGCATGGGCATGTCTGGCAAAAGAATTACCTGAAAATAAGTATCTACATAAAAATAAAATTTTGAAAATGCAGAAAGTGCTTTTGCACATCTAGCAAATCAAAAAAAAAAAAAAAACTTTTAATACTTTTGTTGGTAGGACGTTTTTCAAATTGATAACTAGCTTAAAATTCCTAATGTTCACGGATCAAACGTGGGAAGAGATAGTAGAAGAATTAAAAGCTGCCGAAAAACGCTGGCAGGAACTATTAAGAACTACTGGAGGTGCCAAAGAAAAATTAGAGTACACTGAAATTTTAAAGGCTGGCCCAAAACCACTAAATATTCTAAAACAAACGATACGGGAACCATTAATCCCAGTAGTACCGATTCCAAAAATAAAAAGGAATCGAGGTGACTTTGTAAGCCGAATGAAAAAAAGGCTTAACATCTTAAAGTGCGAGTTAAGTCAAACGAATTGCACGGCCGAAAAGACGATAATAGAACAAAAGATATTTAACACAAAGAGTGAAATAAAATCCTTTAAGAAGAACAAAAAATATGGGCAGCACTCAAACTAAGATAAATGAGGTAATATCAGCTTCTGCAAATGCACCAACGGCAGTAAGCGTAAGCATGGAAGTTATCATTTTGATCTGCGTGGTAACAACATTAGTAGTCATTGTTAAATATTTGAAAAACTATGTCAAAAAACAAATTAGGCGTCAGACAGTAAGAACTGGTATACTCCAAAACTAAAAATAAATTAATGATATGTATAAAATATATAATTTTTAAGCAAAAATAATAAAATAAAGATATAAAAATCAGTTAAAAAAAAAAAACATTGTAAAAAATTTTTTGGAAAAACGTATGGATCATATATATCTGAGGTTAGAGTCGGTTATAGCTAACGCAAGAAAAAGTGTGAACAGACCGTACTCAATAGAGACAGTAAACAATAAGAAAAGGGAATTAGAAACTTTAGTTGAAGAAGCTAGCGAATTATTATTAGATAACCACTTTACTGACAAACAGAGGACGGAACATCTTGCGAAATTGAATAGATTAAAAGAGGAAGCATTAGGGTTACTTAATATCCACGGCAATACGACTAGAGCGAATTCAGTCAGAATGGCTACCACACTAGACATGAATGAATTGGCGACCATCGTCAAATTGGTCCCAATGTTCACTGGTAAAAAGGATGAATTGCAAGGTTTCTTGGCAAATCTCACTCTAATTTCGGAAACAATTCCAACAGAGAAACAAAATTCCTTTTTTAATTTTGTGTCCAAATCACGTCTGGATTTGAAAGTTCAGAATAGAATCAAACAAGATTCTGTCCCAAAAACTACAGTGGAGCTATTAGAGGCTTTAAAACGGGCATATAGATCACAAAAGTCCTCGAACGGTATACTTAGTGAACTCACACGAATGATACAAAAAGGGGAAAATGTAATGGGCTTCGCACAAAAAATTGAAGATCTTGTTACGGAACTTAATGAGATACAGATCTCAGAAGAAGGCGAGGAGCACCGTGCGTCCATAATAAGCGCCAACAGAAGGATTGCGTTTAATACTTTCGTCAATGGAATAACGGATCCTCAACTAATAGCTACAATAGATGCTAGTCAGGTTAAGACCTTCACAGAAGCAGTGACTATCGCCGAGCGAGCCTCAGTGCGAGTCACGCAGAGAAGCGTACTGTATCAAACGGCACGGGCCAACGGGAATTATGTGAATAAAGGAAACAACAGGAATAATAATGAGAGTATTTGTGGAAAATGCGGCGGTAGACATGGCGATATATGCTATGCTCAAGGTAAAACTTGCGCCAAATGTGGGAAACTTAACCACTATGCGAGAATGTGCCAATCAGGAAAGTTCAATAATAGTAATGGTAACAGAAATAACAAAAATGGCAAACACGGTAACTTCAATAATAAAAACCACGGTAGAGGTAACAGGAATTATAAAAATAGGAGTAACAATAGTAATAATGGGAGAAATAATCACCATAATGTCCACCATATTCAAGATCAGGGAAACTCCCGAGATCCGGAAGTCGTGACGTATCAGGACTCTCCGGAACAAAACTAATAGAACGACATAATATTTACAATATTTCATCCGATTTAAAAAATTATGTAGAATTAAAAGTTCAGGATACAGACAGTGTAATGACATTCTTAATAGACACAGGTGCTGACGTGTCACTATGCAAAGAGAACACTGTGCGGAACTATGAGGAAAATCCGGATGATTATTGTTTACTAACTGGAATCTCTAAAGACAAGATAAAATCTTTGGGATCCACAATTGTGAAACTACCAATTGGGGAAACTATAGTAAATCACAAAGTACAACTAGTGAATTATGATTTCCCAATTGCTACCGATGGAATACTTGGAAGAGATTTTTTCTGCAAATATAATTGCAATATTGACTATGAGAAATATATACTGACGGTGAATACGGGTAGTGAATCCATAATATTTCCGATACATGATAAAACTTATAATGTAAATTGGATAAAGATTTCACCAAGAAGTGAAATCATTCTCCCTTTCCAACTAGATTTGGAAGAGGACGGAGTAGTTTGTAATCGTGAGATTGCGCACGGCGTATTCTTGGCAAACTCAATTATTCCTAAAACTGGTAATCAACACATAAGATTGCTTAATGTACAGGATAAAACTACAGGATAAAAATCTTAGAGTCGATACAATACCATTGAAGAATTATGATATTTACAAAACGGATACAAATAGGGAACTACAGTCGGAACAGCGATTTCAAAAGTTAATAAATGAACTTAACATAGATATTAGTGACGAAGACGGGAAACACGAATTACTTGCTATACTCAAAGAATATCAGTCTATTTTTCATTTAGATGGAGAGCATCTAACAACAAATAATTTTTATTCTCAAACAATACAATTAAACGATAAAAATCCAGTTTACATAAAAAATTATGGTCTGCCACAGGCGCAAACAGAAGAAATTCATAATCAAGTCAAAGGCTTGTTAAAGGAAGGGATAATAGAACCTTCCATAAGCCCATATAATGCTCCATTACTGCTAGTTCCAAAAAAGGGACAAACAGATTTGAAAAAATGGCGGCTAGTGGTTGATTTTAGGAAATTGAATGACAAAATTGTCAATGATAAATTTCCATTAACAAGACTAGATGACATTTTGGATAAATTAGGTAGAGCAAAATATTTTTCGACTCTGGACATGACAAGTTCTTTCCACCAAATTGACCTCAAACCTAATTCAAGACCTTATACAGCCTTCTCGACCCCAGCTGGTCATTACCAATATACGCGACTACCATTTGGTTTGAAAATTTCTTCTAACAGTTTTCAACGTATGTTGACCATAGCTTTATCTGGATTAGAATCAGAAGCATTCTTATATGTTGATGATATTATAGTTTTTGGATGCAGTTTAAAGCACCATAATCAGAATTTAATTAACGTATTTGATAGACTCTCAAGATACAACCTGAAACTTAATGCAGGCAAATGCTGTTTCCTAAAACCGGAAGTGGTATACTTAGGTCATTTAATAACCTCAAATGGCATTAAACCCGATCCGAGTAAATTTGAAGCCATTACTAAATATCCCATCCCAAAGAACACAGATGATGTAAGGCGATTTGTAGCATTCTGTAACTATTACAGACGATTTATAAAAGGCTTCGCAGATATTTCAAACTGTCTGAATAATCTTTTGAAGAAGAATGTTAAATTTGAGTGGACTGAAAAATGTCAAATAGCTTTTGAAACACTGAAAGCGAATTTGATTAGTCCGCCCGTATTACAATATCCCGATTTCGAAAAACCATTTATAATAACTACAGACGCATCAGATTTTGCCCTTGGAGCAATTTTATCTCAAGGCCCAATAAGTGAAGATTTACCAATATCGTATGCAAGTAAATCTCTTAACAAGTATGAACTGAACAAACCCGTGATAGAAAAGGAATTATTAGCCATACACTGGGGAATACAATTCTTTAGACCATACCTATATGGAAGAAAGTTCACAGTGGTTACAGACCATCGACCATTAATATCGTTATTTTCACATAAAAATCCTAGTTCAAAATTGACTCGAATACGTCTTGAACTATCGGATTACGATTTTGATATAATATATAAAAAGGGCATAAACAATACAAATTCAGATGCATTGTCCAGAATTAAATTAGATTCTGAGGCTTTAAAGGGAATGATACTTCACACTATAGATGAGACGGTAAGGAAAACGCTGGTGATAACAAGAGGAATGAGGAAAAAGACGCAACAAGAAATAAAAGATAAAGAAAATGAAGAAAAGAAAGGGAATGATGCAATCGAAGAGAACTGTAGCTCTCATAATGAGCCTGATCAACTCAATATGTGGGAATGCACATCTTTCAACGACATCAAGCGCGCGAAGAGAATAAAATTCATACCAGAGAAAGACCATGGCACAAATATAGAAATAGAAGACAATAAGATTCTAAATGAAATCCAAGTGAGATGTAGCGATAATTCATATCATTTCGATAATATACTGAAGAAACTACTATCTACTTTGAAGAAATTGAATTACAAAAGTTATGCACTCTACAGAAGTGATAACGTATTCAACATGATAACCCATGAGGTTATGAAAAAGAAAATAAATGAGAATAAGATTAAAGACGTCACAATACTTTTATACAAAGATCCTCAAAGAATAACAAACATAAATAAACAAAACGAATTGATAAAATTATATCACAACACACCATGCGGAGGTCATTTCGGAGTTAGAAAAACCATGTTGAAACTTAAACAAAAATATATTTGGAAGAACATGTACAAGACAATAAAGAGACATGTATCAAAGTGTGTTCTTTGCCAGAGAAACAAGCAAATAAGACACACGAGGGAACCACTTTGTGTGACAGATACACCGACACAAAGTTTTGAGACAATTGTAATCGACACAGTTGGACCACTACGTCCTTCAGAGAATTATCGATATATACTAACGATGCAATGCGAGTTAACAAAATATGTTATAGCAGCTCCCATGGAAACAAAGGAGGCCAAATCTATAGCAAAAACGTTGGTTGAAAACCTAATATTGAAATATGGCGTATTTAAGACATTGAAATCAGACAGGGGTACCGAATTTACGAATGAACTAATGAAAGAGATTTGTAACCTCTTGAAGGTAGAACAAAAATTTTCCACACCATATCATCACGAAACATTAGGTACGATTGAAAGAAACCATCGAGTCTTGAATGAATACTTCTTGTCATTTGTGAATGATGGTGATTGGCATTATTGGGTACCATACTATACCTTTGCATATAATATCACTCCTCACGTCGATACGGAGTACTCTCCTTTCGAACTAATATTTGGGAAATTACCTAGTGTACCAGGTGACCAAATTACTAATTGCGATAAAATATATAATCTGGAGAATTACGCGAACGAATTGAGAATTAGATTAAAAATTTCATTAGAAAACACTCGAAAGATTATAAAGATAGTTAAAAATAAAAGAAACTTAGATTCCCATAATAAGACAAATAGTATATATTTAAAAATAGGCGATTTAGTACTAGTTAGGGTAGAAAGTAGAAAGAAAAATGAACCACCTTACCATGGTCCATACAAAATAATAGATATAGATGATCTTAACGTTTTAATAAAAATTAAAAATAATATTAAAACTTTCCACAAGAACTCACTAAAGAAATATAATGTATAATAACAAATTATTTTTTTCTTTTTTTCATTAAACAAAACAATAAAGTACAAAAAAAAAAAAAAAAAAAAAAAAAAAAAAAGAAACAAGGAAAGCAAAACAATAAGCATACAGTATGCAGACACTTATATTCATAGGAATCCTCCAATTTCTTAGAGAAATTGTATGATTCTTCTTAAGGGCAATGGTGTAGTATATGCATACTGTAGGGTATTCATACAATGCATGAATACTAGGCACAGCGTGATTTTGTATAAACGTTACTTGAGAACACTGAACTACATACATTAACAATTAAATTCTTTGGTGTCGGCAAATATAGAAAAACCTAAATAAAAACAAATTGAATATGTTTGTAAAATATGCAAAACCCAAAACAGAACAAACTAAAGGGTCTCACATTTCAATTGTTCTTATAGTAATTTGAATCGTTACTAATAATAAATTATGACGATACTATGTAATATTTGTGTGTGTCATTTGACTACCCAAAAGTCATTTAACTCATATGAGTCACTAAAATGTGACATACAAATTCCAAATAGTGTTTTGCAAAATCACGTAAAATGCTGCGACTGCATTATAGTTTTAAGTAAAATTTTAGTATAAAAACTTGTAAATATTTTTAAGGCAAGGAATCTAAGAAAAGACTTCTAACGACTAACGTCGAAAGAGAATAAATAAAAAGGATAAAACTGAGAAAGCTAGATTGTTTCATTAACCAGAAGAATACAGAAACCTGCAACACTTTTACATGGCGATCCTGCGATCTGACTAACCTAGGAACAAACTTCACATGAGGAAGGTGCCGATGGAAGAAAAAGAAAACTAGATAAGTAGTAGTAAGAAAATTAATTTGCAAAGACCAGAAAGTGCATGGGCATGTCTGGCAAAGAATTACCTGAAAATAAGTATCTACATAAAAATAAAATTTTGAAAATGCAGAAAGTGCTTTTGCACATCTAGCAAATCAAAAAAAAAAAAAAAAAAAAACTTTTAATACTTTTGTTGGTAGGACGTTTTTCAAATTGATAACTAGCTTACAATTCCTAATGTTCACGGATCAAACGTGGGAAGAGATAGTAGAAGAATTAAAAGCTGCCGAAAAACGCTGGCAGGAACTATTAAGAACTACTGGAGGTGCCAAAGAAAAATTAGAGTACCCTGAAATTTTAAAGGCTGGCCCAAAACCACTAAATATTCTAAAACAAACGATACGGGAACCATTAATCCCAGTAGTACCGATTCCAAAAATAAAAAGGAATCGAGGTGACTTTGTAAGCCGAATGAAAAAAAGGCTTAACATCTTAAAGTGCGAGTTAAGTCAAACGAATTGCACGGCCGAAAAGACGATAATAGAACAAAAGATATTTAACACAAAGAGTGAAATAAAATCCTTTAAGAAGAACAAAAAATATGGGCAGCACTCAAACTAAGATAAATGAGGTAATATCAGCTTCTGCAAATGCACCAACGGCAGTAAGCGTAAGCATGGAAGTTATCATTTTGATCTGCGTGGTAACAACATTAGTAGTCATTGTTAAATATTTGAAAAACTATGTCAAAAAACAAATTAGGCGTCAGACAGTAAGAACTGGTATACTCCAAAACTAAAAATAAATAAATGATATTAATGATATGTATAAAATATATAATTTTTAAGCAAAAATAATAAAATAAAGATATAAAAATCAGTTAAAAAAAAAACATTGTAAAAAATTTTTTGGAAAACGTATGGATCATATATATCTGAGGTTAGAGTCGGTTATAGCTAACGCAAGAAAAAGTGTGAACAGACCGTACTCAATAGAGACAGTAAACAATAAGAAAAGGGAATTAGAAACTTTAGTTGAAGAAGCTAGCGAATTATTATTAGATAACCACTTTACTGACAAACAGAGGACGGAACATCTTGCGAAATTGAATAGATTAAAAGAGGAAGCATTAGGGTTACTTAATATCCACGGCAATACGACTAGAGCGAATTCAGTCAGAATGGCTACCACACTAGACATGAATGAATTGGCGACCATCGTCAAATTGGTCCCAATGTTCACTGGTAAAAAGGATGAATTTCTAGGTTTCTTGGCAAATCTCACTCTAATTTCGGAAACAATTCCAACAGAGAAACAAAATTCCTTTTTTAATTTTGTGTCCAAATCACGTCTGGATTTGAAAGTTCAGAATAGAATCAAACAAGATTCTGTCCCAAAAACTACAGTGGAGCTATTAGAGGCTTTAAAACGGGCATATAGATCACAAAAGTCCTCGAACGGTATACTTAGTGAACTCACACGAATGATACAAAAAGGGGAAAATGTAATGGGCTTCGCACAAAAAATTGAAGATCTTGTTACGGAACTTAATGAGATACAGATCTCAGAAGAAGGCGAGGAGCACCGTGCGTCCATAATAAGCGCCAACAGAAGGATTG
Source organism: Lypha dubia (assembly GCA_947311025.1). NCBI lineage: Eukaryota > Metazoa > Arthropoda > Insecta > Diptera > Tachinidae > Lypha > Lypha dubia. The sequence goes on from OX371260.1 coordinate 76,918,205, forward strand.
CGTTTAATACTTTCGTCAATGGAATAACGGATCCTCAACTAATAGCTACAATAGATGCTAGTCAGGTTAAGACCTTCACAGAAGCAGTGACTATCGCCGAGCGAGCCTCAGTGCGAGTCACGCAGAGAAGCGTACTGTATCAAGCGGCACGGGCCAACGGGAATTATGTAAATAAAGGAAACAACAGGAATAATAATGAGAGTATTTGTGGAAAATGCGGCGGTAGACATGGCGATATATGCTATGCTCAAGGTAAAACTTGCGCCAAATGTGGGAAACTTAACCACTATGCGAGAATGTGCCAATCGGGAAAGTTCAATAATAGTAATGGTAACAGAAATAACAAAAATGGCAAACACGGTAACTTCAATAATAAAAACCACGGTAGAGGTAACAGGAATTATAAAAATAGGAGTAACAATAGTAATAATGGGAGAAATAATCACCATAATGTCCACCATATTCAAGATCAGGGAAACTCCCGAGATCCGGAAGTCGTGACGTATCAGGACTCTCCGGAACAAAGCTAATAGAACGACATAATATTTACAATATTTCATCCGATTTAAAAAATTATGTAGAATTAAAAGTTCAGGATACAGAGACTGTAATGACATTCTTAATAGACACAGGTGCTGACGTGTCACTATGCAAAGAGAACACTGTGCGGAACTATGAGGAAAATCCGGATGATTATTGTTTACTAACTGGAATCTCTAAAGACAAGATAAAATCTTTGGGATCCACAATTGTGAAACTACCAATTGGGGAAACTATAGTAAATCACAAAGTACAACTAGTGAATTATGATTTCCCAATTGCTACCGATGGAATACTTGGAAGAGATTTTTTCCGCAAATATAATTGCAATATTGACTATGAGAAATATATACTGACGGTGAATACGGGTAGTGAATCCATAATATTTCCGATACATGATAAAACTTATAATGTAAATTGGATAAAGATTTCACCAAGAAGTGAAATCATTCTCCCTTTCCAACTAGATTTGGAAGAGGACGGAGTAGTTTGTAATCGTGAGATTGCGCACGGCGTATTCTTGGCAAACTCAATTATTCCTAAAACTGGTAATCAACACATAAGATTGCTTAATGTACAGGATAAAACTACCGTGATTAAAAATCTTAGAGTCGATACAATACCATTGAAGAATTATGATATTTACAAAACGGATACAAATAGGGAACTACAGTCGGAACAGCGATTTCAAAAGTTAATAAATGAACTTAACATAGATATTAGTGACGAAGACGGGAAACACGAATTACTTGCTATACTCAAAGAATATCAGTCTATTTTTCATTTAGATGGAGAGCATCTAACAACAAATAATTTTTATTCTCAAACAATACAATTAAACGATAAAAATCCAGTTTACATAAAAAATTATGGTCTGCCACAGGCGCAAACAGAAGAAATTCATAATCAAGTCAAAGGCTTGTTAAAGGAAGGGATAATAGAACCTTCCATAAGCCCATATAATGCTCCATTACTGCTAGTTCCAAAAAAGGGACAAACAGATTTGAAAAAATGGCGGCTAGTGGTTGATTTTAGGAAATTGAATGACAAAATTGTCAATGATAAATTTCCATTAATAAGACTAGATGACATTTTGGATAAATTAGGTAGAGCAAAATATTTTTCGACTCTGGACATGACAAGTTCTTTCCACCAAATTGACCTCAAACCTAATTCAAGACCTTATACAGCCTTCTCGACCCCAGCTGGTCATTACCAATATACGCGACTACCATTTGGTTTGAAAATGTCTTCTAACAGTTTTCAACGTATGTTGACCATAGCTTTATCTGGATTAGAATCAGAAGCATTCTTATATGTTGATGATATTATAGTTTTTGGATGCAGTTTAAAGCACCATAATCAGAATTTAATTAACGTAGTTCAAAATTGACTCGAATACGTCTTGAACTATCGGATTACGATTTTGATATAATATATAAAAAGGGAATAAACAATACAAATTCAGATGCATTGTCCAGAATTAAATTAGATTCTGAGGCTTTAAAGGGAATGATACTTCACACTATAGATGAGACGGTAAGGAAAACGCTGGTGATAACAAGAGGAATGAGGAAAAAGACGCAACAAGAAATAAAAGATAAAGAAAATGAAGAAAAGAAAGGGAATGATGCAATCGAAGAGAACTGTAGCTCTCATAATGAGCCTGATCAACTCAATATGTGGGAATGCACATCTTTCAACGACATCAAGCGCGCGAAGAGAATAAAATTCATACTAAAGAAAGACCATGGCACAAATATAGAAATAGAAGACAATAAGAGTCTAAATGAAATCCAAGTGAGATGTAGCGATAATTCATATCATTTCGATAATATACTGAAGAAACTACTATCTACTTTGAAGAAATTGAATTACAAAAGTTATGCACTCTACAGAAGTGATAACGTATTCAACATGATAACCCATGAGGTTATGAAAAAGAAAATAAATGAGAATAAGATTAAAGACGTCACAATACTTTTATACAAAGATCCTCAAAGAATAACAAACATAAATAAACAAAACGAATTGATAAAATTATATCACAACACACCATGCGGAGGTCATTTCGGCGTTAGAAAAACCATGTTGAAACTTAAACAAAAATATATTTGGAAGAACATGTACAAGACAATAAAGAGACATGTATCAAAGTGTGTTCTTTGCCAGAGAAACAAGCAAATAAGACACACGAGGGAACCACTTTGTGTGACAGATACACCGACACAAAGTTTTGAGACAATTGTAATCGACACAGTTGGACCACTACGTCCTTCAGAGAATTATCGATATATACTAACGATGCAATGCGAGTTAACAAAATATGTTATAGCAGCTCCCATGGAAACAAAGGAGGCCAAATCTATAGCAAAAACGTTGGTTGAAAACCTAATATTGAAATATGGCGTATTTAAGACATTGAAATCAGACAGGGGTACCGAATTTACGAATGAACTAATGAAAGAGATTTGTAACCTCTTGAAGGTAGAACAGAAATTTTCCACACCATATCATCACGAAACATTAGGTACGATTGAAATAAACCATCGAGTCTTGAATGAATACTTCTTGTCATTTGTGAATGATGGTGATTGGCATTATTGGGTACCATACTATACCTTTGCATATAACATCACTCCTCACGTCGATACGGAGTACTTTCCTTTCGAACTAATATTTGGGAAATTACCTAGTGTACCAGGTGACCAAATTACTAATTGCGATAAAATATATAATCTGGAGAATTACGCGAACGAATTGAGAATTAGATTAAAAATTTCATTAGAAAACGCTAGAAAGATTATAAAGATAGTTAAAAATAAAAGAAACTTAGATTCCCATAATAAGACAAATAGTATATATTTAAAAATAGGCGATTTAGTACTAGTTAGGGTAGAAAGTAGAAAGAAAAATGAACCACCTTACCATGGTCCATACAAAATAATAGATATAGATGATCTTAACGTTTTAATAAAAATTAAAAATAATATTAAAACTTTCCACAAGAACTCACTAAAGAAATATAATGTATAATAACAAATTATTTTTTTCTTTTTTTCATTAAACAAAACAATAAAGTACAAAAAAAAAAAAAAAAAAAAAAAAAAAAAAAAAGAAACAAGGAAAGCAAAACAATAAGCATACAGTATGCAGACACTTATATTCATAGGAATCCTCCAATTTCTTAGAGAAATTGTATGATTCTTCTTAAGGGCAATGGTGTAGTATATGCATACTGTAGGGTATTCATACAATGCATGAATACTAGGCACAGCGTGATTTTGTATAAACGTTACTTGAGAACACTGAACTACATACATTAACAATTAAATTCTTTGGTGTCGGCAAATATAGAAAAACCTAAATAAAAACAAATTGAATATGTTTGTAAAATATGCAAAACCCAAAACAGAACAAACTAAAGGGTCTCACATTTCAATTGTTCTTATAGTAATTTGAATCGTTACTAATAATAAATTATGACGATACTATGTAATATTTGTGTGTGTCATTTGACTACCCAAAAGTCATTTAACTCATATGAGTCACTAAAATGTGACATACAAATTCCAAATAGTGTTTTGCAAAATCACGTAAAATGCTGCGACTGCATTATAGTTTTAAGTAAAATTTTAGTATAAAAACTTGTAAATATTTTTAAGGCAAGGAATCTAAGAAAAGACTTCTAACGACTAACGTCGGAAGAGAATAAATAAAAAGGATAAAACTGAGAAAGCTAGATTGTTTCATTAACCAGAAGAATACAGAAACCTGCAACACTTTTACACTATAAAAATGAGCAATCTTAAAAGTAGCCCTCTTTTGAGTATGGGTAACGCACATTATTGTCGCGCAGAGAAAGTTTATATGATATTAGTATATATACATATATAAATAAAATAATTTTTTTATATATATGTATATAAAGAATTGTGTAATTACAAATTTGACAGTGTGGGATATGGAGAAATTCGCCCGAATTCGTCACTGCATCCACCTGGGGAAGCACGAGAAAAAGTAAAGCTCTTTGACATTTTCAACTAAATTGTAACGTTTTTATTTAACGGTTTAAATCGCCTGAATAGCTGTACGCGAAAAATTTGTGTATAAAGTGTTTCAAATATGAATAAACAAAGTGCATTTCTTAATGAAGAAAATGTAACGCTGCAAGAAAATCAATTTCACAGCCAACAACTTCAAATTTATGAACAGCGTAATGAATGCATTACTCCCGCAGTTATTCTACACAGGAACACAGGAATTCCTGGCGATGGTAATTGTCTATTTCACTCGCTCATAAGAGTTTTGCAACTTCAAATTGAGACTTGTGACTTGAGAAATCAGTTACGCGATTCACACTATTTAAACTCCTGTCACAATCCGCAAGAAGCATATAAGATTCTATCAAGCACTAATGATTATGGAGATTTGGATTGTTTGTACTTATTTTCAAAAATGTACAATCAAAATGTTTGTGTACATTATTACTTTAACAACATAACAACAAAGAATCAAGACACTGTCTTTTGTCATTTTAAAGCGAATGATACACAAATCTGGATTCATCTTCATTTTCGTGAACAACATTTCACACCTTTTTATGAAGTATCAGATTTATTGGAGACAATACAAGACGCTAAAAGAAAAAGAAAATGTGAACGTCAAAGGGCATATTATCAGCGCCAGAAAGATTTGAAAAATTAAAAAAAAATAGTACCAAAATCAAATGCTGAACGTCTAAGGAAATTTCGTCAACGTAATGCAGAAAAATCTTACGTGGATATGTAATTTGTTTTAATAATATTTAAAAACAAATTGTAATATGTATATATATATATATATATATATATATATATATATATATATATATATATTGATTCCTTTAGTTCCTATAAGGAGCATAGGGCCTCATTGTAATATGTATGTGCCTCAAATTTATTTAACTTTACGATTTCCTCATTTTTTCACAGGAAAAGAGAAAAATCTTAACTAAAACGAGGGGGTAGCAAAGCACGCGGGTTCAGCTAGTAAATAATAATTATAATTGCATAAGTTGATAAAAAAATGTTTGCAATAGCTTTACCGCGGCAGTCCCCGAGTGCCACATGTCTTTTTTTTTAAGCATATTTTTCCTAAAATCTATACAGGCTCCAATAGGGCGCAAAATATTTACTCCTATTATACAATCAAAATTCTTATTATTAAAATTAGTAAGCTTAACTGACATTGTATTGTTTTCCTCTCTAAATTCTTTGGGCACACCAACTATCACTTCATCTGTTACAATGTTTTCACCTACTAAGGTGTTCAATATTAAAGGTCTAGTTAATTTTTGCCTAACTCCTAGCTTGGAAAAGAAATCATAACTACCTAGTGTAGTAGCTGCACCGCTATCAATTAAACATTTTGCTTTCCTATTATTTATTGTTAAAGTCACTATTGGTAACGATTATTGGGAGGCCGTGAATGAAAATTTCCAGTGGTATTAATGGCATCAACCTCCATTGACTCCTGATTATTGGCATTAAAATTTCTATTAAAATTACCTTGGCTATGTCCATAGTTTCCATTATTATAATTAGAATTTTGCCTTCCATTACAGCGAGTCCAAAATTGGTTATCAAAATTTCCTGCAAGTCTATTATTGTTGCTATTATTATTAAATCTAGTATATCTAAAAAACGATTCACCAAAATTTCCATTAGAATTTGAGAACTGTGGATTGTTATAATTTAAATTATTATTACTCCTTGTAGTTCTATTAAACTGTAAATTATTAGAACTTGAAAGTTGTGGATTATTGTTATTATTTCTTCCTTTATTATTATTAACCTGAGAACTATCCTTTTCATTTAATAATTTTATATCCTTTAATAAATTATTTTCCAAAAAGAAACTATACGATGTACTAATTGATCTAATATTATTCAGAATTAATAGTGTCTTAATACTAATTGGTATATAATTAATATCAAATATATAGATATCAAATATTATTTTTTCATTATTTTCCGGTGTATAAAACCCATCCGGTTCTAAACTATATTTCGTATTCATTAAGGACGAAATTTTACTTAACTTGTGATTCAACTCCTCTATGTTGTTGGCCTCTACATTTAGCGCATCGCTTCTTAGATTGAAAAAACTTCGCTTTACCCCAAATTCTTCCTTTAGCTTATTTAAAAAATCTTCCCAAGTAGGGTTCATCAATGTCTCTACAGCTCTTAATGCTCTTCCCTGCAGTCTATTGCTTAGCACTGCCTTAATCGTATTTTGATGTTCTGCCGGCGTCAGCTGCAACACAGTAGTGACGTCCCTCAAATAATTACTAAGCTTATAATCGCTGTCTCCATTGAATGCAGGTAAACTGCGCGCTTCGCTTAGACTCTCTGCTAATGTCAACGCCATGTTGTTGTTTTTTTTTTTTTTTTTTTATTTATTTAGAAATTATTTCAAGGTCAGCGCTTCTTAATATTTGTTTTAATATTTTTTTATTAATACAATTTTTTTTTTATTGTTTCTTTAAGTTACAGTTATAGTGGGTACAATGATTATTTTTCTTTTTCAAAACCTTTATGTTAATATTCTGTTGGTAATTCAATTTGTTGTTAGTGATTGTTAAATATTTGCTGTTGATGATTTTTTTTGTTTGTATTTTGTATGCAGATATTTAAATTGCAAGTAGGTACATACATATGTAGCGTTCAAAAGGGTTTTTTTTTTTTTGTTTCTTTTTTTTTTAAATTTCTTTAACTTGTCATTAGTGTTTGACCGTTTTTATGTCTTTGTTTTATTATTTATTTAAAATTTTTTTAATATTTGAAGTTAATAAGTTTATTTATTAAATTCCAATTAATTGTTTTGGGTTCGTTTGGCTTTTACAAAAAAAATTATCACTGGATATGATTTTTCACCACATATCCCATCCTCGTCGCCAGTTATATTCCCTTTGCACACATAGAAGAATTTACCCTTGCACAAACATTAAATAAAATGAGACCTTTACTTTTAAGATTTCAACTTAACGCTTTGATCACAATTCAAAAACTAAATTTTATTCTTCTTTCTTTAATTGCTTAAACTAAACGACACAGAGTACTCTTAAAAACTAACCCATAATTTTAAGAACTAAAATACTAACAACAAAATATAAGAATTAAATAATGATATGCAATTGCAATATTTACTTTAGAGGAGAAATCCAGATGAACAGCAAGGACATAAAGAATAAATAATTTAGTAATTAAGCAATATGTGATTAAAGAGAATAGAGAAAATATTAAAATTGGGAGTTCATAATTGAGACTAATCTGATTGTAATTAAAATAAAGAAAATGTTAGTAATATATAACTTACGAATACAAAAAACACTAAAGGCCCAACTATAATGTGCTTAATGTAACTTAAGCAAATGTGCGAATACACACAATCAAATGTATACAACTATAATGTACTTAATACTAAGTTCACACTTGTGTTTTTAAACGTGTTTAAGGCAAATGTTTTAGAATCTAAACACAACCGTTCACATTACATTTGAGATGTTTAAGATTGACGTTTCGTCAGCTGATTATTGTGTTTTTGTAATATTGCGAGTTTGAGAAACTAATATTATGTTACAACTGGAAAGAAATATCAGTAAAAAACTATTATTTATATTATTATTTTCTACCTAATGGAATAAGTAAAATTGCTAGCTTATTTAAAGGTGAAATATATGCTTATATGCATATAGAATTTTTTTTATGTGACGTCATCTAATAGCATTGCAAAATGACAGAGTTGATGAAAAATTTTTGATATAATAGCAAACACAAACATTACAGAGTTGTTAAAAACGCACTGAACATACTCCAAATATATTTGTAACCCTGCCTTTTGCGTGTTTAGCGAGATGTTTAATTCTAAAACTTGTCGTTTGAGATGTTTAACAAAACTAGAAAATGTATGGTAAAACATATCAAAATCGAAGTGTTTAAGCTCTTAAACACGAATGAGACGTTAAACACATACGTGTGAACATAGTATAAGACACTTTTCGTCAAGTGTCATTTACTTAAGGAAAGTGCGGTCAATTTCGCTCTTCCTTAAGCAAATGACATATCAGCTGTATCATAAAAATTTTCCAATATACATAATAGATACATATAATTGTTTACAATTTAAATATGCAACCACTGTTGCTTTTTTTAGTACTTTTTTATTTTAGTTTTCGTTTACTTTATAAATTAATAAAAGATAAACATGGATTTACTTGTTTATGGTAATATATTTATAACTTTTACAAATTAAATGAGATTTCGTAAAAAATATTACATTTTAAAGAAATAAAAACGAAAATAGTTTTTGCAAAAGTACAAATGTTTGCAACTAAGTGTAGAGAGTTTTTAAGCTCAATAAGTACAATATAGCCACCTAAAAGTCTTCAGTAATTTACTCAAGCATTTGACATGCTTTTCGTTGAATTTTGACACTAGCTTAAGTTACACTAAGTACATTATAGTTGGGCCTTAACACACACAAAGCTGAGTACACGCAAGGCGAATTAACACCAGGTAGTCGCAAGGCGAATTAAAGACTTCGCTTTGATCTGAGTTGTCAAAACAAATGCGTCAATGTGTGTGAATGTGTGGTATAAAATTCAATATTAATATGTAAACTTTGTTGAAATTCGTTAGCTTTGATATTATTTTGTTTTTTTTTATTATTATTTTTCCAAATTAATTCATTATTCCTTCACTATGTATTGTAAACAATAAAAAAAAGCTAACCCAACTTTTAAACATACTCAATTTTTGACATCTCAGATTCACAGCTGGTCTATGTTTTGGCTAATGAGGCCACCTGGTCTTTAATTCGCCTTGAGTACACGTATACATATTATGCCAAATGAATTAGTCTCGTGTGTAAAAAAGAGAACAAAATTGTGCGGCTTATAAATTCATCTCGTGTGCGGAACCCCATAGACTATACATATTCTGTGGTTTGCCTTGTTTCAATCATAGGTCTTCCGCACACGAGTCTAATTATGCTGACATAACATGAGAGTTTTTCGGCGAGAGGGGTGAAGAGAGCGGTTTTTCGTTGGAACAATTTTTCAACCTGCCTCATACCCGCACAAGCAGCACAAAACTAATGCATACACACTTACGAATACACAGGTTCTGTGTTTTTTTTTTACAGACCGTATTTATTCGTTTTTTAGCAATTGTCGAGTGAACATGAATTACAATGAAAAAGGGGGTTAGTCGCGCAAACAAAATTTATGCATTTATGTATGTATGTTTTAATAAAACAGTATGAAACATTATCAATTCATTTTTAATTTTTTTTTATAGGTATTTTATATGTTTTTAAATTTTTTTTCTTGAGTACATTCTCAAATAAATGTAAAATTTGATATTTTGGTATTTTATGTTTTTATTTTTTTATAAGCAGAAAATATTTTTTGTAAATAAGCGGTTTATGTTTATTAATTATTAATTGATTAAATTTGTCAATAAATCTTTTAAAAAACATAGAATTTTTTAAGATTAATTATAAAAATTCTCAGAATGTACTTAAAAAACTACAAAAGTTCTAAGAGAATTAATAAGTTACACACACAATTAAATTAAAAACTTTGAAAAATGTTGGCTAAAGTTTTTTATTAGTATACCTAGAAGTTGTGAAGCAATTTAAAAATTTTTTATATTGATGTTTAAAATTTTCCCTCATTCCAAAAATATTCAGTAAATTCGCTTCTTATACTTGTAATTCCTCCTAAAATATAATTGCCAATTCATCATCACTTATTCTCGTCATAATATTTCTACCTACTATGTATGTTCCGTAATGTGTATAATAATAATAATGTGTATGCAACGAAAGGCAAACTTCAAATGAATACAAAAAACACTAACACATACAAAGCTGAGTACATGTATACATTTTATGCCAGCATAATTAGACTCGTGTGTGAATAAAGCTGGATTCACCCATTCGTTCCGAACAAAATTTTTGTCCGGACAAAATTTTTTTTATATGAAGTTTGACGTTTCTCTTTTTGAGAGTGAGAGAAAAAGAGAACAAATTTTGTTCGGAACATTCTCAGCTTGAATTGGTTTAATTTTATATTTTGTCCGGACAAACTTGAACTGAGCTGCCAATAGGTTAAATGTTTTCATACAAAGTTGAATTGAGTTGCCCCATCATGCAATATTTTAATATTCATTTTGTGTTTGTGAAATATAAATGTGTGCAATATTATATTTAATATATTTAATAAAATAAAATGGAGCTAAATGAATCGATTGCCGAAAAACTTATACAAGAAATGAAAAATTGCTCTTCTTTGCTTTAAAATTTTTTTCACTGCGATTTTTTTTTTTTTAGTTTTTTATTTATATATACATATGTACTTTGCTAATAATAATGCTTTATGCATTTCAATTGCCATCAGCAAAAGTAATTTTCTCTTTTCGTCCATTATTAACAATAATCTTTGGAAAAAACTTAAAATATGTAGTTAGACACCAAAATGAACAAAGAAAAGTATAATCAGTCACTGCAGTACTGCCACCTTGTGAAACTAATTGATTTTGCTTACATACGGCAGCTTTGATTTTCCGGACAAATATTTCGAAATGAGTGAATCGTGCTGCAGAAAACTCTCAGTAAAAAAATGTTTGTCCGGACAAAAATTTTGTTCGGAAAGAATGGGTGAATCCACCTTTAAAGAACAAAAATTGTGCGGCTTAATAATTAGACTCGTGTGCGGAAGACCATAGACAATCATAGACTCTGTGGTTACAATATTAGATGGAGGCATTATGTGAATTTGTTGATGACTATGATCATCTCGACGCAGATCTTGAGTACATTATCGAGAACGTGCTTAGCATAGAAGTTGAAAAAAATATCAAAGAATGCAATGAGAGTCAAGAATTGTATGAATCTTTTAATACGCTACTTCTAAATAAATGTGAATGCATTGACGAAAAGAAGGAACAATGTTCCAATTGTTCCCACAGCGGTAATTATATACTTGATGAAGAATTTCAAGAACTTGTTCTTGGCGATTCTTGCCAATCAGATCTAATATATGAATGTTCAAATCTCTGTAAATGCGAGAAAAAGACGTGTCAAAATCGTTTGGTACAATACGGTCCACGAAAGCATTTAAAAATTTTTTACTCTAAACAATATTGTTCAAAAGGCTTATTAACTCTTCAAGACATACCTAAAGGAGCGTTTATTTGTGAATATGCTGGGGAATTATTAACAGCCAAAGAAGCTAACAATATTTTACGAGAAAATGAAATGGAACATAAAATGAACTATGTTTTATTTCTAAAGGAATCTGGTGAATCACTGGATAATGGTAAAATATTTCTTACTATAGTTAATCCCAGTAGAAAAGGTAATATTGGACGTTATTTGAATCATAGCTGTCAGCCGAATTGTCATATACTTAGTGTTCGTATTGACAGTCCTATACCAAAAATTGGTAAGAGCATATAAAAGAAGTGTGTACATTAGAGATGAGCGATCCCGTGATTTTTAAAGAACATCGTGAAATGTGAACGTGATTTCAAAATCACTGTGATTTAAAACTGTGACTGTGATCACGTTCTTTAGTTTTCGTTTTTTTTAATTCACAAGCCATTTTTTAAATTCACGCTTTTAATTAGTTTTATTTTGATGAAAAGCACAATGAGAAAGAAGTCCAATATGTACTAACACATGCGTGTTTACAAATACAATTCTTTTAGCTTGATACATCCATACCAAGGCGAATTAAAACTTTTAATTAACAGCTTTGCTTTGACAATTTTGAATGAATTTTACACAAACAAAATGCATGTCGTTTTTTATTGTATTCTTACGCGCACCTTATTATTCCACCATGTCTATAACAAAACATTATTATTTTCATACTGTCAATAAAACTCCATATAAACAAAATTTTGTTTGCTTTTTTATATGGAGTTTGACAACAAGAAGGGTTATACTAATCACCACCTATTCACTTGCATATACTTGAATAAATATATGTACATACTTTGGCTTTTAAAAAGAAATACATACTAACAGCCATACATAAACAAGAGCGTCAACGCTTTGTCATAAAAACAGGGTTATTACAAAATATATAACAACCCTGATTATAATAGTATACTCATTACCTAATAATACATGCATCTCTACAACAAACACAACAAAAAAATTCCTCAGAAGTCAAAAGTATAAATGTGTATGTGTGTATGTTTCAACCTGTGACAAAAATATAAATAAAAATTATTCATTCAAATACGAAAAAATAAATACAAATCAAAATTTAACACTTGAAATAAAAATCAAGTAATTTACAAGAATTGTCAGCTGGGTTTGTAAGACTACCTTATAGTCATTGTATCATGAGTGCTTGTCTTTTGCAGCTAACTTCACTATTAAACGCGCTGTCAAAATCGGATTTTCCAATTGCAAAATTTTGCCGCCGCGTTACCGCCGCGTTATTTCGGGATGCTCCATATAAATTGTATGGGCATGAGAACTTTTGACGGTTAAAAAACGCTTGCCGCTCTTGTTTAGGTATGGCTGTAATAAGAAGAGAGAAGAAAAGAAGGCTTAAATCTAGTTTAGTGACGCAGCTCCAAATGAAAAAAAAATTACATAGGGCGATAGAAAATCGAAAAATAAGACGAAAATTTAATGTGGTAACTTTCTCGGAAACGCATAGTTTTCGAGTTATTGGCCTCTGAAGTTTGTATATATAAGTATGTGCGATTTCCCTTTGCATTTCTCAACGTATAAGGCCAATTTTGGTATCATTTGAAAGCTTTTGACTAGATCTACATATATGTATTTGTTAAAATACAGAAGATTTTAGTGATATTTAAAAAAAAATTATTGTTTTTGGACCCAAGTGGGCTAGAATCTAATTTCCAGCAACCTGCTAACCTATGTATATTAAAATAAATTAGTGTGGATAATATCTGTCAAACACTTCCTCCAGCGTACAATCTGATGTCATAAATATTATATTTTCTATATCATTGTGTTGGTGCACAAGGTGGAGAAAATCATTAGGCCCGGCCAAAGGCCGGCTATAAAGAACATCTATTCTATATAACACCGTGTCGGGAAATACAATGGTGGAGAAAATTATTAAGCCAGGCCGAAGGCCGGCTATGCAGAAAATCTATTCTATATACCGCCGTGTCGGGATACACCATGGTGGAGAAAATCACTAAGCCCGGCCGAAGGCCGGCTATGCAGAAAATCTATTCTATATACCGCCGTGTCGGGATATACCATGGTGGAGAAAATCACTAAGACCGGCCGAAGGCCGTCTATGCTGAAAATCTATTCTATATACCGCCGTGTCGGGATATACCATGGTGGAGAAAATCACTAAGCACGGCCGAAGGCCGGCTATGCAGAAAAACTATTCTATATACCGCCGTGTCGGGATATACCATGGTGGAGAAAATCATTATGCCCGGCCGAAGGCCGGCGATGCAGACAATATAAAAAACTGCTTTGACACCTAAAGATTTTAACATTTAAATAGAAAATTTGCAAATTCATATAGATCTAGTCAAAAGCTTTCAAATGATACCAAAATTGTCCTTATACTTAAATGCAAAGGGAAATTGCACATATATATATACAAACTTCAGAGGCCAATAACTCGAAAACTATGCGTTTCCGAGAAAGTTACCACAGTAAATTTTCGTCTTATTTTTCGATTTTCTATTGCCCTATGTAATTTTTTTTTCATTTGGAGCTGCGTCACTAAACTAGATTTGTTCCGAAAAGAAATAGCAACATTATTTGTTCCGTTATTGTACATACGCAAAAAACGTTATTAGCTACACAAACAGTGAAATACAATAAATTTGTGTATGTAACAAATAAAAAAGAACGACTTTGCAAGTAGCAGTTACTTGAAAAATTTGGTAGCAACTGTTACTCGTGATTTTTAAGTAACAGTGATTAAATCACAGGTATAGAAATATCGCTCATCTCTAGTGTACATACATATGTATATATGTATGTATGTTCATTCACATATTGTATGACAAATCTATTGTAGTTAGAATGTTTTTTTGTGATTATACATATAGATCCTGTTCGGAAATGCATCTGATGCTAAAATCTGAAATTCAACGACTCGTAACACTACATATGCTGTTTTGTGTCAGCTGAGCAAACTAGAGTTGGCTTACTTGGGGTTCACACGATCAAGTTTTGTTTCAAATTTTATTACTCTCTCATTTTTTTACCAATACACTCATACTTTTAAAACTTGATGGTAGCTTGCTTTCAAATTCTCCTTCAAATTATGCGTTTCAATTTGCTTTCAAGAAAGCAGCTGATTGCCATTTTGATTATAAACTCTCGTTTGTTTTCATATACATACATTAGTACATAAGTATATTCTGCCGCCATAAATTTTTGTGTTTTTGAAAGCAAATTGCTTTGAAATTGAATGCCACCTACGTCACAGCTTTCAATTTTTGTAAATTTTGAGAAGCAGTATGTGTAAATTTCTTGAAAGAGAATTGAAAGAAAACTTGAACGTGTGACTGCAGTGTTATTCAGCTCAGTTGAGTGAGCGCTCTTTTCCGGTCAGCTCAGTTCGCTCTTTTAGTTCAATAGCTCACTTTAGTGCAATAGCTCACTTTAGTTCAATAGCTCACTTTAGTTCAGTAAAATACATTAGCTCCATTGGTTTCAGCTCAGTCTATCTTTGTTACGAAAGTTAACAAAGCGAAAACAAAAAATGTTTCTGCGATACCAGCGTTACCATAACGTTTTTATTTTTGAACTACTGTAATAAGATCAATTGCACCATGTAATCCGAACAATTATAAAGAACAACCTTTTAGTTCAATGTCTAAATCCAATGTCTTTTTATTATCTTATTACTAATGTTACACTAGCTCTTTACAATATTAAAGCTATATGATAGAGCAATCTCATAAAGCTTCTCCCTCTTTTTAATTTGTATAGGACAAATAATAAATATAACAACATGATTTCTTACCAAACCTTACTCATTTAAATTGAATCGTTACAACATTTTTTATGTGCTTACCCAATGAACATATCAATAATGGGTTTGATTCAAGTGTATTAAATATACACTACACCTTCCCCTTTTGAAGAATGGCCTATAAAACTTAAAATAGTTTGATAGGTTATTACTTTATACAAAATTATATAATTCAATGTTTATCTTTATATATATAATTCTACTGTACGTGCGTTGTAACTGAACTCCTCCTAAACGGCTGGACCGATTTGCATAAATTTTTTTGTATGCGTTTGGGTGGCGCCCCGGGTGGTTTAGATTTACAATTCGAGGGGCGTGGTACCTCCCATACAAACCACATATTAAAAATCTATTATTTCTGCTCCTGATAACGGTATTTGAACAAAATTTGATATGTCGGTTTGGTGTGCATTTCTTAAGTGCTGCTGCAAATATGGGCGGGATTGGACAAAGGGGCGTGGTACCTCTCATACAAACCACAAATTAAAAATCTATTATTTCTGCTCCTGATAACGGTATTTGAACAAAATTTGGTACGTCGGTTTGGTATGCATTTTTTTAGTGCTGCTGCAAATATGTGCGGTATTAGACAAAGGGGCGTGGTACCTCTCATACAAACCACAAATTAAAAATCTATTATTTCGGCTCCTGATAACGGTATTTGAACAAAATTTGGTATGTCGGTTTGGTGTGCATTTCTTAAGTGCTGCTGCAAATATGGGCGGGATTGGACAAAGAGGCGTGGCACCGCCCATATAACCCAAAAATTTAAATCACCATATTTTGGGCATTTTTTGACCTACGTCGATGATATTTGGTACATATGGTATTGGCATAATTTGAAATACGTACCTTTTTAGGAAAATTAAAAATCTTATATAGTCTTAACTACTGGACCGATCGTCATTAAATTTTCACAGTAGGATATATAAATACTTTTAATTTTATTTTATAACGAGACGGATAGCGAAGCACACCGGGATAAGCTAGTATCTTATATTAATGTTGTTTTACAAAATGCTTAAAAGTTAATCTTTTTTTTTTTTTTGTTTATAATTTTAAAATTACATTAAGATTGTGTTTTTTTTTCTATAAAATTTATATAAGTAATCAATTGTATGTTTAACGTGTTTACTTATGATTTTAAACATTAAATTCAAATTTTCTTAAACTATTTTTATGAACTTCTTGTGTTTTATTTTCATTTATTTGAATTATGCAATTTCCTTTATTATCTGTTTCTACTATTTTAAAAGGGCCTTTATGCAGAGGCTGTAATTTATGACCTGAATCATTTAATAAAAGGACGTAATCATTCGGTTGTAAATTCTGACTTTTAGCTCTTCTATCGTACTGTGTTTTTTGTTGTTGTTTTGCTTTTTCTATTAGCGATTTTGCTCTGTTTTGTGCTATTTGTAGTCTATATTTTATTTCTTTTTCATAGCCATCAATGTTATATATCGGTTCTACCTCATTATTTTGAAGAAAATTCAAAGGAGTTGGTAATTTACCAAAGATTAACTCATACGCGCAAAAATTATGCACTGCAGAGGGCGTTGTATTATAACAATATGCGAAATATGACAACCATTCGTCCCAGTCTGATCTTTCTATAGATATATACTGACGTAAGTACTCGTTAAGCGTACGATGAGACCTTTCTATCGTTCCTAACGTTTGCTGATGATAAGCTGTAGAAGTTGCATGACTTATTCCTAAAAGTTTGCATAAGTTCTGCATCAATTGATTTTTATACTCTGTGCCTCTATCGGTAAGTATCTTTTTTGGCGGTCCATAGCTTAAAACTAGTTTTTCAAAACTTGCTTTAGCTACGGTAGCTGCGCTTTTATTATCGACTGTTGCCACAATCAAAAATTTGCTGAGGTCGCACACAATAGTTACAGCGCACTCATTACCTTTGTTAGATTTAACAAACGGTCCTATGGTATCTATCACCACGGTATCAAAAGTTTTGCAAGGCGTTGGGGTAGTTATTAAAGGTTCTATCAATTTTGGAAAAGTTTTATTCTTTTTACAAGATAAACAAGATTTTACGTATTTTATAACATCTTTTGTCATATGTTTCCAATGGCAATAGTTTTTAAGTTTATTAATAAGTGTTCTAGTCACTCCACAATGACCACCTGGTAAGGGATCGTTATGGTATAACGATAGTAGATTTTGTTTTTCTAACTCGTCATGAATATATGTAATTTTTGGCGTTAACGCAATTATAAGATTATTTAAAAATTTTTCTGCAGAAATTTTAAATTTGGTAATATTTACATATTTAAAAATGTCGTCATTTAAGGACATTTGTAATTTCGTGACGTTCGCATTTTTTGCTTCCTTATTCAGCATTGAAAATAATCGTTTTAGAACGATTTCTTCATTAAAAATACTTGCATCTATATTCATGGTTTGTACTAGGCGATTGCCTTTGATAAACTTTGCAATTGGTGTGCGGTTAAACAATTCAAACTTTAACTTTGTTGCCTTTTTTACTTCTCTGAAATTAGCTTCGTATATTTTGGGTACACTTTTTGTTTTACGTGTTTGTTTCCTGAACTACCTTAACTTTTGTGTTCGACCTTGTCGTCACCATTGCTAAGTTGTGTGTGTTTATGTCTTTAATAAAATTGAAATCTATGCGTGACAGTGCATCCGCGCCACAATTAGTTTTACCTTTAATGTATTCTACTATGAAGTCATATTCTTCTAAATCAAGTTTCATTCTAGTTAGTTTAGAAGAAGAGTTTTTTAATGAGAATAAGTAGGTGAAAGGTTTATGGTCGCTTCTAATTAAAAATTTTTCTCCATAGACGTATGGCCTAAAATAATTTCCGGCCCAGTGTATAGCGGTTACCTCTTGGTCGATAACTGATTTATTTGATTCACCTTTTCTAAAGGAACGTGATGCATACGCTATAGGTAATTGCATGCCATTATGCTCTTGGCTAAGAATCTTACTTGCATCAGTAGTAATGCAAAACTCTTTCTCAAAATCTGGGTATTGCAGTATTTGCGGCTTCAACAGCATATTTTTAAAATATTGAAATGATTTTTCACATTCATTGTTCCATTCAAAAGTAATGTTTTTGCGCCTAAGCTTTGTTATATTAGACGCATATTTAGCGAAATTCGGAATAAACCGTCTGTAATAATTACAGAATGCTATAAAACGTTTGGCGGCTTCTGCATCCACTGGAGTGGGATAGTCTTGTATTATTTTAAATTTTGACTCATCTGGTAATATGCCAAAATTGGTACATTTATGCCCAAGAAATGTGACTTCAGTATTAAAAAATTGACATTTATCAGGATGAAGCTTTAAATTACATTTACGACAAATTTCAAATACTTCTCTGAGGTTTTTGAGCATGTGATTCTCTGAACAACCTATGACGATTAAATCATCCTTATAAAGAAATGCTTGTTGAGGTTTAAGTTCTGCGAACGCTAAGGACATCATGCGCTGAAAAGAGTTTGGCGCAATTTTTAGCTCGTAGGGTAAACGTGTGAATCGAAATGATCCTTGATCCGTCGAGAACGATGTGATATCTCGTGAATCATCGTCTAACTCGATCTGATGCAAGCCAGACATTAAGTCCAAGCATGAAAAGTACTTAGCTCTGCCTAACTGATCCAATATTTCATCTATCCTAGGTAAAGGATACTTATCTGCCAATAATTTTTTATTTACATTTATTTATTTATATTTATATTTACAACCATTCGCCACCTTTTTGCGTTTTCTCCGGGTAAACTTTTTTTAGGTACTAACAGGATTGGGCTATTGTATTCTGAGCAAGATGGTTCTATGATTCCATCTGTACGTAACTTGTTTACTTGGGTGTTTATTTTTGTCTTTTGCGTATGAGGTACACGATAGCTCTTTATATAAACTGGTTTACTATCGGCTACTCGAAGTTTCTGTTTATAGAAATTATTTGCTGAAATTTTTTCATTTTCTAGAGCGAAAATATCACTAAATTCGGAGCATAAATTGGTTAATTTTTGTTTAGCGAATAAAGGAAAAATTTTTGATAATTTATCTAATACGATTTCTTCTCTATTTACACCATTATCACAAGTTCTTATAATTTCATAATTATCCGCGTTTTCTGTTTTCAAAATAATATTTCTAAGCTTTACATTTTCTAAATTAGCATTTAGAATTCTAACATAGGGACTTTGTTTTGAAACTAAACAGTTTTGCACAATAACGTTTGGTGCTATTTCTTGATTTGGTACGAAAATGTCAGATTCATTGTTAATATTAATTTTCCGAAATACTTCAGATCTTGCCGGTATCAAAATTGAATTATCTGTTGGACCTTGACGAAAATCTAATGTTAAGTCATGAGATAAGTATTTTGGTCTAATATGCAATTTATATGGTATAGGGAATTCATTTCCTACTATTTGAAACGTATGCTTAAGTGCTAGATTACCGATACACAAATTTCCAGTCATTATGCCAGTGCTTTTAATACAACCTTCTCCGATGCCTTTTAAACTGACGATTTCATTGAAGTTTATCCTTTTAAGACATGATATAGCTTGCAATTTTACAAGGGACGTATCCGCGCCTGTGTCAACTAAAAAAATTTTTTTCTCATTGGCAAGATCTAAAGATAGCGTTACAAAATTCGCTAAATTTAAATTTAAACTATAAATTTTTAAAGGATTTTGATCTTTTGTAGTAAATTTTGTATTTAGTTTTGTATTTAATTTTGTAATAAATTTTGTATTTAATTTAGTATTTAATTCAGTATTTAGTTTTGTATTTAGTTTTGTAATAAATTTTGTATTTAATTTAGTATTTAATTCAGTATTTAGTTTTGTATTTCCCCTTGCTCTGAGGGGTTCAGCAAGTTTCCCTGACTTATTTCAATTTGCCGAATAGTTCGTTGGTCTGATCTACGTTGTTGTTGTCTATGAGGATTCCGATTATAATTAGCACTATTGCTATTTCTATAGCTATTATTTGTAATTTGGTTGTTTTGGTAGTAATTTCTTCTTTCTCTATTTTGATAGTTACTGGTGTTATGCCCACGTCTCGTGGTATTGTTTCTATTCTTTTGCCTGAAATGGAAAACCTGGTTAACACATTGGGTGTCTGCAGATACACTGTTAAATTTTGCTACAGCGTCATTAATTGTAGAGAAATGACCCGCCTCCATCGCCTGTACAGCGATTTGAGTTGCATATTTATTTGCTAACTCTCCTCTCTCCTTTTTTGGTGCTTTTCTAAATGTTTTGTGCGAAAAATATCTGAGTTGGTGCGTGGTGCGCTTTTTCTTTAATTTTGGTGCGTTTTTTTTTAATTTTGGGTGGCTCCAAATCATAACACAATTTTTTGTTTCAGTATGAGAAAAAAGAATTTTGTACAAAAAATACAACTGTTTCAATACCATTTCATTCAATTGTCTACAATTTTTACATTCAATTTTACAGACCATAAGAAGAGCAACCAATAATAATGTTTAAGAGGTACCAAAACACATTTACAAAAACCGTTAAACCGTCTTGTTGTTATAGATAATTTAAAACATTTCATTACAAGAAATTTTTTGTCCCTTTTAGATTTTCAGAGTACATAATTGTTTTTTGTCGTAAAAGTTGTTGTCAAGTCTGTTAAAGAGCTTAGCAAAAACAAAGTATTCTTGAGACTTGCGCTCATTGTTCGTTTTTTATAGAATGCGTAAAAGTTTATATAAAGGGTTGTAACACTAAAATTAATAAAATTTATATTTACTAAAAGAAATATTTAAAGTTAGTGTCAAGAATGAAGTCTAAAAAAAAGATCATAAGCGAAATACAAAAGGAGTGAGGAGTGAGTTTAAGCAATGGATTCGGCCTTGACCAAATAATAACACAAAAGCTAGATGTTTTTATTGCAAATGCGATATCACTCTTAAATATCCAACCTTGTTCGGCATGCTGGAACACGGAAACACATTGCAGCTTTAAGCCCATTTAGCTACAACCGAAATCAACAACCAGCATTGTACAAAATGTTTTATCCCATTGCAAATATGATATCATGCCATTAGCAGTACAATTTGAATCCGATGTCGAAATGTTATCTAGTATTGAAAAAGGGTGGAGAATGATTCACTTAATGCATTGGCACAATATTATATCAACATTAGAATTTTGGACTAAAGTTAAATGTTGTAAAGACGCAAAATTAATTCAATAAAAATTTTCAATAAAAAAAAATAAGAACTTGGTGCGTTTTTTGTTAAATGGCGCGTTTTTTTCTCCATTTTGGTGCCTTTTGAAATTTCAAAGTTGACAACGCTGTATATCAGCCGTACCTAAACAAGAGCGGAAAGCGGAACGTTTTCTACCGCCTAGCGTTAACGCTGAAATACCATACCTAAACAAGAGCGTCAACGCTTTGTCATAAAAACAGGGTTATTACAAAATATATAACAACCCTGAATATAATAGTATACTCATTACCTAATAATACATGCATCTCTACAACAAACACAACAAAAAAATTCCTCAGAAGTCAAAAGTATAAATGTGTATGTGTGTATGTTTCAACCTGTGACAAAAATATAAATAAAAATTATTCATTCAAATACGAAAAAATAAATACAAATCAAAATTTAACACTTGAAATAAAAAACAAGTAATTTACAAGAATTGTCAGCTGGGCTTGTAAGACTACCTTATAGTCATTGTATCATGAGTGCTTGTCTTTTGCAGCTAACTTCACTTTTAAACGCGCTGTCAAAATCGGATTTTCCAATTGCAAAATTTTGCCGCCGCGTTATTTCGGGATGCTCCATACAAATTGTATGGGCATGAGAACTTTTGACAGCTAAAAAACGCTTGCCGCTCTTGTTTAGGTATGGCTGTATGATAGAACAATCTCATAAACCTTCTCTCTCTTGTTAATTTGTATAGGACAAATAATAAATATAACAACATGATTTCTTATCAAACCTTACTCATTTAAATTGAATCGTTACAACATGTTTTATATGCTTACCCAATGAACATATCAATAATGGGTTTGATTCAAGTGTAATAAATATACACTACACTACTAATTTGGAAAACAACAGAATTTTAATTATAAAAAATTAACTACAATATACAGCTAATTTTATATATTTTTTATTAAGACATAGCGTAACATCGGTGTCACACGATCAAGATTTGCTATCAATTTTTTTAAAACACATACTGCTCGTAAAAATTCATAAAAATTGAAAGCTGTGTCGTAGACTGCAAGCAATTTGCTTTCAATATGTAATCAAGATAACAACTTAAAATGGTTGCTGTTTACTTGGGTGTCACACGATCAAGTTTTCGTTCAATTTTTGTTTCAAGATTCAATTCTCTCTCATTTTTTATCAATACACTCACACTTTTTTAATTTGCTTTCAAATTTTCGTTCAATTGAGTGTTTCAAATTGCTTTCAAGAAAGCAGCTGATTGCCGTTTTGATTATAAACTCTCGTTAGTTTTCATATACAGTGAACTCGCAGAAACGTAAACATCCAGTAAAATGAACTACCCAAAAACATGAACATATTTTTTTTTTTTTCATTGACTAGTCTAAAACGTGAACAAAGGTTAAATAAAGGCTCTAAAACATTGGTGCCCAGGCCCTATGCTCTTCATGCTCATTTGTTTTTGTAATACTCTTAGCTATAGGCTGTGTGTTTTAATATACTCATACATCTTTCAGCAACCTCAATGAGAAATACACAAACAACTTTGTCTTATTAGTTTTTTTGTCGTTCTTCACTGTATACTCGCAAGAGCAAAGCAACAACACTTTCGTATGCTTTGCTGGTAAACATTGACGACAGCGATCATTAATGTACATTTTGTTTTTGTTTAATTTTGTTTAACAAACAAAATGAAAACAAACTCTAAAAAAAAAAAAAAAAAGAACACTACATGAAATAGAAGAAAAAATTTTTTTAAACACAAAAAAAGTTAATATATGTATATACATAAAATTTTAGAAAATATTAAAAGAAAAACACAAATAAAGATTGAACTAAATGTAAAAACTTAATTATTCACTAAATTTAAAAGAAATATTAAATTAATAACAAAATTAATTTGAAAAGAAAAACTTAGTAAAAGAAATGAAATATGAAATACCGCGAAGAAGAAGATTTCTTAAATAGAATGTCAAAAATCAATTTGAAGTTGCCAATAGAAACAAAAAAAAAAAAAAACAATGCTACCACTGTATTATACATAGTCAAAATTTTCAAAGTTCACAAATAGAGGGCGATAAGAAAAATTTAATCTCAAAGTTGCCATAACAATTTTTTTTCAAATACCAAATTGTATTTATATTTAAAAAAAAAATGATAAGACAGAATTTATTCCTTTACCATTAAAAATCAAAAAAAAAATATAATCGCGAAAAGTAAAGAACGAAGATTAAGAAAGAAAAAAATAAAAAAAAAGAGAGAAAATTAAAGAAAGAAAATTAAGAAAGAAAGAAAATTAAGAAAGAAAGAAAATTTAAGAAAGAGAGAAAATTAACAAAAGAAAATTAAGAAAGAAAGAAAATTTAAGAAAGAAAATTAAGAAAGAAAGAAAATTTAAGAAAGAAAATTTGAAAGAAAGAAAATTTAAGAAAGAAGATTAAGAAAGGAAATTAAGAAAGAAGATTTTATTCTTAAGGGAAAGCGTCATGAACTTTTCATTTGGGAATGAACTTCTATACCACACGTGGTATCGCACAATTTGGAGATAGTGAGATGTAGCGATAATCCATCTAGCACACAGATGCATTTGGAGAAACTACTCTCAAGAATACTATTGATAAATTTTATGCTACAAACGGGTTCTTAAGGAAACATAATTAGAAGAAGAAGAAGAGTAAAGGTAATTAGAAGAAGAAAAAGAGTAAAGGTAATTAGAAAAAGGAAGAAAAGTAAAGGTAATTAGAAGAAGAAGAAGAGTAAAGGTAATTAGAAAAAGGAAGAGTAAAAGTAATTAGAAGAAGAAGAGTAAAGATAATTAGAAGAAGAAGAAGAAGAGTAAAGCAAAAGAGTAAAACAAATAACAAAACTTTCAATGTTCAAAAACGCGTTTAAAAAGGAATAAAATCTGTCACACAAATATTTAAAATCTGTCACACAAATATTCAAAATCTGTCACACAAATATTCAAAATCTGTCACAAAAATATTTAAAATCTGTCACACAAATATTTAAAATCACACAAATATTTAAAATCTGTCACACAAATATTTAAAATCTGTCACACAAATATTTAAAATCTGTCATACATTTAAACTCTGTCATACACAAATTTAAACTCTATCGTACAAAAAAAAAAAAAAATTTTTTTTCTGCCATATTAATTATCAAAACATTAATATGTAATAAATTTTAAAACTCTAATTCATCAAATTGTGAAAATTTTAAAAATTTTAATTCATAAAAATTGTAAAATTTTTCTTAAGGGGTAGGGTGTAGTGAATCTCACTTTGATTATTACATTTGTAATTTTAGATCTGCCCTCGTAACCTTAGTTTTAAGTAAATTCCTTTAATAACAATACACAACAACAATGCTATGCTAAAATTAAGCACATTCCTGTAATGTTAAAATACAACAACTTGTATACCTTATTTTAATTGTTATTTTACACAACAACTTTTGCTACTTTTATTATACATTACATTGTTAGTGTATACCACAAATTATATTATTGAATAAGGAATTTTTGTAGTTTTAAGGTACTGTTATTTTAGTATATAAGGAACAAATTCTTATAAAATAAATCAATCAATACTCAGCCTCAAATCGGCTTATTACTTTTTATTAAAATATAGGCATTCAACTGCCTTTTGAATTTTATTGCCAGTGGCGTTCTTAAGCGCCGGCAAACCTTATTAAGTAGGAATTTAAAATATAATAAACACTACACCACTATCACGACAAAATAAATATATGAAATATATTTTTTGTGTTTTCTTTGCATGTATTTGTTTTTACAACAAAAAATTTTGAATAAAAATTTGTTTTTCTTTAAATGTATTGGTGTTTGCTCTTCCATAAGGAACATGTGAACACCGCTGCTCTAAAACGTGAACTTTTTTTCCAAACGTTTAAATTTAATATTGTAAGCCCATTTAAAAATTTTGGGTTTCCCCACTAAAGAATTTTTGAAGTGAATATCCATCCACTAAATACATTTTTATTGTGTTATATAAAGCCTTTGAATGAAATAATTTTAACAGACCTTTTTTATTTAAAAAATTATTTATTTTTCTTACAAAAAGTAGAATCGAAAAATGTTTCATTGCTAAAACACCACGTACTTTATTTTAATATAAAACAAACGACAAAAGAGACTGCAAAAAGTGATAAAAATGCAATCTAAAACGTGAACAAAATCGAAAACTTGAACACCCTCGGTAAAAATTAGTTCACGTTTCTGCGAGCTCACGTACATACATAAGTACATAAGTATATTCTGCCGCCATGATTTTTTGTGTTCTTGAAAGCAAATTGCTTTGAAATTGCGTGAAGCCTACGTCACAGCTTTAAATTTTTGTGAATTTTGACAAGCAGTTTGTGTAAATTTCTTGAAAGAGAATTGAATAAAAACTTGAACGTCTGACTGCGTTACATGAATGAAAAATTGAAACTTGAAAGCAAAATTTATATCAAATTGATAGTCAATTTTTAAATGTGTGAGTGTTTAGTAAATTGAAACAAATCTTGATCGAGTGACATCCATGTAAAAAAACAAATATAAGAAAAATTCAAAAAAATTAAATTAAGTTGTGAATTTTTTATTCGAGCTGAGTGATATTTAATCAAAGAAATTTTTAATTTTTCAGTTTCTCTAAATATAATTTTGTTATAAATTAAATTATTTTTTAAATTAGAAAGAAAAATTTAGTGGCTCTTAATACTTAACAGACAAAGAAAAATTAGATTAGGATAGACTTTGAAAAAGTATAGTAAAGTTCCAATCCATTAAAAAATTATAAAAGCTATATTGTAAAAACTTACATGTAATTCAGCAGATTCAATTAATGATAGAGGATCTTTAACTAATGTGATTGCAGCTGCCGTGGTGGCAGTGAGGTCTAAGCGGTAGACAACTCTTATGATGAGACTGTGGTTAGTCTCGCATCGATGTCAGTTCAACCCTCCGCGCAGTCTAATTTTTCTTTGTCTGTTCAAGTATTAAGAGCCACTAGATTTTTCTTTCTAATTTAAAAAATAATTTAATTTATAACAAAATTATATTTAGAGAAAACGAACTTATGCCTGAAAAATTAAAAATTTCTTTGAATAAATAATTAATTTATATAAAAAAAGTGTAGAAAAATATTCATGCATCAAAAAGTTTTAAAAATGAGTGATTTTTTGGAAAATTGCTTAAATATTTTCCTTTGCCCCAAACATAATTTTTAGTTTCCATTATTTGAGAATAATGATACTAAATTTAAAGTTGTTCATATAATTGGTATTTCAATAATTCTGTTCCAAAAACGTATCAATAATTTTTATTTTTTTAATAATTCGTTAAACCTAATGAGTATCAGTCATCATCATCTGTTTCATGATTTACGTTTGGTATTAAATGACTTAATTCAAGAATACTTTGGTTGTTATTCTTCCCAATATTAGCAGGAATAAAGAAGTAAGATTAAACCTTAGCACTGTGATATAAGGAAAATGGGGCAGGAATAATAGGTTCAGAAGTTGGAATTAATATAACAAAATTCAGACCAATACGGTGAAATATAAATCCTGCAGTCTGCTGTATTTATATATTTAATGTTTTAAATAAAATATTGCAAAATTGATCAATGCTTAGAAAAACTACAAAGTAAAGATAAATTAGCTCATTTGGCAACGCTGGCTGTCAAAATTAACCCTTATTTAATACAATACTGTAGATCAGCGGTGCCCACAAGTTCCTTATGGAAGAGCAAACACCAATACATTTAAAGAAAAACAAATTTTTTTCAAAATTTTTTGTTGTAAAAACAAATACATGCAAAGAAAACACAAAAAATATATTTCATATATTTATTTCATATCATACGTTAAACAAAAACAAAATGTACATTGATGATGGCTGTCGTCAATGTTTACCAGCAAAGCATACGAAAGTGTTGTTGCTTTGCTCTTGCGTGTGTGCAGTGAAGAACGATAAAAAAAAAACTAATAAGACTAA
The DNA here is from genome assembly GCA_947311025.1 of Lypha dubia. Lineage (NCBI taxonomy): Eukaryota > Metazoa > Arthropoda > Insecta > Diptera > Tachinidae > Lypha > Lypha dubia. Next base: position 76,945,992 of record OX371260.1, read on the forward strand.
GTTGTTTGTGTATTTCGTATTGCTAGTGCTGTATGAGTATATTAAAACACACAGCCTATAGCTAAGAGTATTACAAAAACAAATGAGCATGAAGAGCATAGGGCCTGGGCACCGCTGCTGTAGATACTATCGCAAAAGTATTGTGTTGTGCCAAATGTCATATTCCATACGAAATAAAAGCTCTTTAGGGTACGTAAAATCCAATTGTCATAATACATGAAATTGAATTGATTGATTGTAAAGAGCGCTCACTTACTGAGCTAAAAACGGTCAGTAAAGTGAGCGGCTCATTTAGCTCACTTGTGTGAATCGTTCAGTTGAACTAGTTCGTTCAGGAGCTACACACCTCTAGCTGTAGCTCGACTCTGAATATAGGTTGGGTGATTTTTTCCCTATTTTTAATGTTTGAAACATTTTTAACTTTGAATCCACTATTTTCAAGCCCAGACTTTACCTCTTCTGGATCCACGCTAGAGTCTACACCTTTTATTACGACGGTTTAGACCTTTAGCACTCTTTAATTGGTACGTGTAAAAATTTTTATTTTTTGACTCAAGGTCAGAAACTATTTTTGGTAATTATTTTCTTGCACTACCTGGATTTTTGTTTCGTTAATATTTCCGCGCTTGATTGGAGTTACATAGAACTCATTTTCTCCTATTAGGGATATAAGGCTTTTGACCAAAAAACTAGAGTTCTGCTCTCTTAAATATGTCGGTGGAGGTTTACTCGACCTTGTAGTTGTGTCTTCATCGCCTTGTTCAGATAAAATCGCGAAACGATTTTCGGATTTTTTGATATTGTTTTTTCCATCTCTGGGAACTTTCGCTGTTGACGCTATTTGAGCTGATTTTAGACTTCTACCCCTTTTTAACACGGTTATGTATCTATCCATACCAGTTTGAATTTTATTATTACTTATTGTACTCACCGCGTCTACAATTTTGTGCACGTTGGTCACCTTGTTACAGATTGTTTGTTTGTTTGATTGTACAGCTAAGCTAAAGAGTTTGCTTATGGGTGCAATTGTTGTTGCTTCTTGATCACACAAATGAAATTAAAAGCAGCCCAAATGAACTGGCTTATTGGAAGAAATTCTATATTAAGTCTTGACTGTAAACTTTTGTTATACAACGCGATCCTGAAACCAATATGGTCCTATGGAATCCAGTTATGGGGCACTGCCTCAGCATCAAGTGTAGAAAAAATTCAAAGGCGACAAAACAAAATTATACGTACAATTACTGCAGCCCCCTGGTATATCCGAAATTAGCGAATTCACAAAGATCTTGATATTCCGTTGGTGAAGACAGTATTTTCAAAACACGCAAAAAATATATTGAAAAACTAGAATTGCACCCAAATCCACTTGCGCGCAACATTCTAAATTATAGAGGCCACACCCGGTTGAGAAGGAGGGATACTCTTTCTCAGCCGTACACGAGAGATGTAAAACAACAAAAATCAACTGTTGAAATTAATAATTTTGTGTAGCATTAGCTAAACATATATTTAACATTTTAGATTAAGATTTGAATAACTTATTGATGTTTCAATTTACAATTGAAGATTCAATAAATAATAAACCTACAAAAAAAAAAAAAAAAAAAAAACTTTAATACGCCATTGCTTTAGCCATTTTTCCAATTTGTATATATACCCTTGTAACTTGCGGGAAGCTTCTAATGGAGAAAAGCTGTATCATCAGCAAATGTTATTGCTAAACGGTAATTCCGAGACATATATTAAGTACAGTAAGGGACCGAATATGCTGCCTTGGGGATTTCCGGCTTCCGGCTAGATTTGGCGTTAATTTATGTATAAGACCATCTCATTTCTAGGCAACCTTGACAATATTTTTTGCCTTTCTAATACGGGAAAGAATTCTGGGAAAAATATTGGCAGGTGTAGTTGTTTATATAATTAAAATATTAATTTTATATTTAAAATAACTATCTTTATTGAAATTATATTTTTGAATGAATATCTTTTGAAACAAAATTTTGAAAATAAAAATTATATAACTTGATCTATAAAAAAAATAAATAATAAAGTTATAAACATATTTAACAAGTAAATAAATACATATGTATGTAGTAACATGCTACATTAGTCCCCCACCGGTAACAAAACCTGTATAATTAATTATGCCGTGATGTATTATTGAATATGGAAAGTTATACTTTGGTTTTTAAGTGTTTCGTATGGTTCTATTAGTTTTTCGATAAAAGATGGTTTAAGTAAATCAATGGCTGACTTCATAAACGCAGTTTGCAATGCATAGTGTTCATAAACACACTCAACTTATTTTAGGCATTGCCTCATGTTCATTATTGCATAGTAATACTTTTTAATGCGCCACATCTGTCAAATTTGTGTATTGTTTTTATTTGTGATTCTTTAGTGCTTGGTATACGTTTTTTTATAATTTTTCTTGGTGGCAAAACTAAAAAAAACAAAACATTTATATATATGGTAGAAATGGCGGATTTATGGTAAGATAAACTTTTATTTATCTAAAATTTATAATTTTATGATTTTTGTATATGTATACATATTGAAAAAAAGTGGAACCAAATTCAAAAGCAATTTTCCAAAGAATAGCAAATGATTTGCGAATATTCGTTTTAAAAAACACAATTTTACAAAAAGTTAAAATTAATGATACCACTATTAAAAATTTTGCGCGTTCATAAATGTACTAAAATGTCATTTCATTATTCGACAAAGCAGTGTTGCCATAAAACATTGCTTTGCCTTGTAAATGAATTTCTTTGCAGTGTTGCATTGCAAATTAAAAGTATTCTTATTCCTCTCTAAAACTTTATATGGCCCTTCGTAAGGACATTCTAGTCCATTTGGTCTAAGTATTTTAATAAAAACATATTCACAATTCAATAGATTCTTAGGAACAAAGTAGTGTGTTTTATTATTATGATGAATTACTTTACTTCGGACTGTATCAAAATGCTTTCTCAAATTTTGTAGCATATAATCGTGAGTGAAAAATGTATTACTTTTTACTACCAGATCTCCAGGTAATCTCAAAACTTGTCAATATACTAATTCAGAGGGACTGCATTTAAGTTCTTCCTTGACAGTTGCTCGAATTCCCAATAAAACTATAGGTAACTGTTCAGACCACTTTTTCACATTGTTACTAGCCTTGAGAGACGTTTTTAACTGTCGATGGAAACGTTCAACCATACCATTTGCTTGCGGGTGATAAGAAGATGTATGAATTTTATGTGTTCCTAAAAATTTGCTTATCTCACTAAATAATTTCGAAGTAAATTGTGTTCCTTGGTCAACCGTAATTTGAAAAGGAATGCCAAAGCGTGGTATATAATTATATAGAAAAGTGTTTACAATTGTTTGAGAAGAAATATCTTTAATTGGATATGCTTCTGGCCACCTAGTAAATCGGTCAATAATTTTCAAAATATATATGAAAAGTAATATTATCAGGCTCAAGTTCAGTTTTATTGAATTAATGAAAATTCAAAATTACTAAGTGTTTTTTTATGTTGAAAAATATTATTATTTATATCCAATCAGTTTTTACCAGAACGTATCAGTACTGATTTCAAGGCCGCTACACCTCTCATCAGCGTTCAATTGCCCATCTTTACAATTTTCGTAAAGTGGATACTAATTGAGAAGAATATCAACTATTTAACCAGTTTTCAAGAGAAATAGAATATGAGAATTAATTTTTAATTCATTTTTTATTCTACCTTGAAACAGTGCTGGTTAGTACGAAATTCCCTCATTACTGTTTGGAAAGTACTAATAATCAACACAAACTCATAGTCCGTTATCATCAAAGTATTCTACTTTGTATTCTAAGGTTTTTGTTATTTTTACTCTATATTAGGAAAATTCACATATTACTGTGACCCTTGTTATTAGGGTATTTATAGCTCGTGCCCAATAAATTTTGTTTATTATAAAGATGAAAAAAATCACAGAGAGGAATACATTTAATAGCTTTATTACCGAATTTCTGATGATACCAACAGAGCTGTGGTTTTGTATTATATCTTCCATGATTATTAATATTAAATCTTGAGCTGTTTTTAATTTCAAATAAGTCATGTGATATTTTCTGACAAATTTGGAGTAATTTTAATTAAATGTTGAATTTGAACATATGCAGATGAAGGAATTGACGCAGAAAAAGAAGATATTTGCGACTTATTTGATAATTCAAATATTTTATCTGCTAAAATTAACTTCTCAGTTAAACAAGTTAAGTTCGATGTTATTAAAGGTACCTGAACAGCAGCAGGAAGTTTTCTCATCCATAATTTTATTAGGAGATCAGTATTTATCAAAGAATTATTAAAAGCAAGTTTATTTAAGTCATGGAAAAATTCAGATGATTTTCTGTCTCCCATTTCTGATTCGTTAAGTACTCGTACTATTATAATCAGGGTTGTTATATATTTTGTAATAACCCTCTTTTTATGACAAAGCGTTGTCGCTCTTGTTTAGGTATGGTATTTCAGCGTTAACGCTAGGCGGTAGAAAACGTTCCGCTTTCCGCTCTTGTTTAGGTATGGCTGTTATTGTATCGTACTAGTAGCTATTGTGTTGTTCTTGCTGAAAAAATGTAACACAGTTATGTTACTCTCTCTGTCTCATTACTTTTAAGCACGCAAACTTTTTAAGCAGATAACAATAACCACTACTGCAATAAAATCTTATTTACGTACAATAATGCGAAAGTAGTAATAAGTTAAAAAACTTGTACCATTTGAGTGGAACAGTACATGTGTTTAGTGAGAGCAGAGAGTATATAAGTAATACAATCGTAAAATGTAATAGTATAGGTTGCCTATCACTGAACTAAACAGCCTTCGTCACCAAGGCAACCAGAATTGCAACATAATAAATATCTAAATATTAACGAAAACTACACGCTTTGATTTGAAGAACAACCGGTGATATAATAGTTGCTGGTGACTTTAATATTGATTTTTATAACCAAAGAATTGAAAGTATACGGAATGATAATTGTTTGAAACCGATAGTAAGAAGATATGAAGAATCACGACTAACACAAAACTCAAAAAACAATAATAGACTATATTATAACAAATATTGAAATAATATCGGCTAAAACCAATACATGTAAATAATAAAATATCTGATCACGAAGCAATAGATACTTTTATTGAATATGAAAGCAATACCTCGAAAACACGAAAATAAGTATAAATTTTTATATATAGAAAAAAATAAGATAAGTGCAATATTAAATTATAATCAGCCCAATTACGAATTATAATTCCGTGGGAAATTTTTTCCCTTTTCCCATTCCTCCTATTATGAATATAAATTCCGCATGAGATTTTTCACTTTTCCCTTTTATTTACATATAAAAGTTTATAATTGGGGAAAATTTTTTCTCGAGAAAAATATTTTGCGTGGGAGAGAAATTCCTAGTGAATATTCGTAATTGGGCTGAATATCTATTTTAGAGCTAAAAAAAAAACATATTCAAAAATATTAACAACAAACATAACTATTAAATAAAAATTGTTGGATTCTTGCGATACAATTAGCAATACTTCAATCGTCAACAAATTAATGAAAACAGGCATTTTTCCTAAAGAATTGAAAGAAACGATGGTTATCCTTATTGAAAAGGTTAAAAATACAAATAAGAGTGAGGAATTTCGTCCAATAATTGGATTATTGTTAGCTGAAAAGCTGATGGAGAAAATTATAAAAAAAATCAATTAAAAGAATATATGGAAAATAACTCCTGTAAAAACATGAAACATCAGTGAACTATCTAATAAATAGATGAAAATGTAGAAAGAAAAATAATAAAATATTGTCCATTATATTGATTTTAAACGGGCTTTCGAGACGATAGATAGGAGTAAATTATTACACAGCTTCACAGATATGGTATCCAAGACAATGAATTTGTTTTTAATCGTATTTATCAAACCCTAAACAAAATACAAAAGTTGATATACGGAATCGGCCACGAAAGAAAACCACTGTGGGGTACCACAAGGCCCTAACAAATACTGAAAGCATTTACACATGAATACTGGCAAGGTTTAGTTTCTTAAGATAAAAGTTTAAAATTTTTTTAACATGTAATGTTATGTAATCAATAAAAACTTACTTGGAATTTATTGATCACCTTGTATTGCATTTTAGGTGACGATATGTACAATGTTTGTAATATATACATACATAAAATAATGTTTTTTTCAGCTTTTTTCGCTAAGCGTCGTATCAGATCTGGAGAAGAAATCTGTTTCAACTATAACGAGGGAGTGAGAACCAATAAAATTGAAAACATGTTTGATGGTGAACGAATCCTGTGTCTTTGTGGTACAACAAATTGCACTAAATACTTGCCAAGGTCGGAATAAAGGCACGAACTTAGATGCAGCTAGCATTGCTTAAAAAACATAAAAAGCACCAATATGGAATAAAAAAAATTAAATTAAAAAATTGTCTGATAATTCTTTAGTTCATATATATGCATATAAATTAAAATTATTTTAAATAAATATACTTTATTTATTACTGTTCACTACAAAAAGAATATGAAGACTGAAACTTATTTTTACTTTTAAGTTTAATTACAATTTTTCATAAAATATGCTTATTATTTATATCGATACGTTTTTGTTACGGTATGCAATGAGGTTTTTGACCGTCTGAAAATGTGTTAGCAGTTTCCAAAAAAAATTTTTTATCAAGAAGTTTAACAACCTGTAATACGGTTATTTTGCGTCAGCGATAAAATGTTTTTGTATTAACATATATAAATACTGATTTCTACCTAGGAACTATGGGAATTGAATAATAATATTAATAATTTCATCAAAGCCATGAAAAATTTGTGGCTGCTGGCCAGTTGCATAAAATTTTAATACATTTCAGCAATTCCTCAGTATTCTTATTTCTAGCTTAAAGTAAAATATACATACATATGTATATATGTATTGCAGTTTTTATTTATTTTTTTCTAATCAGCAGTTTTTTTTTTGAATTGAACTTTAAAGGGGAGGGTAGAGGGTAGGTAATAAATGAAGTTTTGTATTTTTTTTTAGGGTGGTGTTGGCTGAGTTGGTTAGCGCGTTGACTACTAAGCAAACAATGACTTGGGGCCTGGGTTCAAACCAAGTCAATTGACATCATTAATTTCTCTAATGTACATTGGTGAGAAATTGTATTAATTGTTGTTCAACTTCTTTCAGTGATGAAGGCATCGCACTGGTCACTAAAAAAACTGTTCCCACGCCGATTGATGCTGTTCCAAGCTAATGTACACAAGATCGCCCTCCTTCGTCGGTTAGCAGCATCGGCGAAGTAAAACAATTAATAAAATGCCTGCTAATACAGCCTAACAAAGTTAATGCGTCTACTTAACACCGGGGGCGCCTCAAAACTGCTGTAAAAAGCCTTCTAAAATTTTCAACATCTATATTCTTTACCCTATCCGTCTCCCTGAGTTCCGGCACAATGAACTGCATACGTAGGGGTCATCCCATGAGGGATGGCAGGTTAGTTTACGGTTGAGGAAAACGGACGTGATTAAAAATAAAAAACAACACCATACAAGCAAGTAAAGTACATGATTAGATTAGATAAGTGTATAGATCTGGTCCAAGGACCGGCACTGCAACACCTATTGGATCTTTTGTGCCATGGATCTCTAAATTAAACCAAGCGCTGGATGCCTCTCCTTATGAAAGTTATCACAGAGCATGGAGAAGCCCGCCTAATATCATCCGAACACACAAATTCAGAAAGAAAAACACGCCTTCTATAATTACATAAGACTATACATTCACAGAGAATGTGTGCCGTTGTCTCATCCTCTGAAATGCATAAACGGCACAAGGGTGAGCGAACTAGTTACTTTTCCAAAGATGGTAGTTCAGTCCATAATGACCGGAGGGGAAACCAGTAACTAGCCGTAAGTCGTTCCTGCTGAAATTCAGGATGCCACTGTATGAAAATGGCTGTAACAATGATTTGGCCTGCCTTAGACCGGGAGAAGCCATCCAAATTTTCTAAGCGGTCGACATGGCGTTCTCTCTGATTAGGGTAGTTACAGTCGACCAATTTACGCCACAAAAGGGGCCTATAAGAGGAGCGGCAGGGGCTCTCTTGGCCAATTCATCCGCTACCTCTTACCAGGGTGACCGCTAGGGACAAGTATCCAGTAAATGGAAACTTTGTTCCGTATCGATAGCTTCTGCAGTGAGTCAAAGCACTCTAAAACAAGCTTAGAACGGAATTCCCATGAAACTAAAGACTTAAGGGCAGCCCGACTATCAGAGAAGATAGTTATATGCGCGCCTTTAATGCCTCTGCTCAAATTAATATGAACACATTTGGTAATTGCCTGTATTTCCGCCTGAAATACCGTGGGCTATTTACCCATGGGTACTGAGATTTTCACGTTGGGTCCACAAACTCCAGCGCCTACTCCATCTAAAGTTTTGGATCCATCCGTATACCAACATAAACTTCTGGAATCCACAAAGGGACCATTACCCTCCCACGTGGTCCTAAGCAGAATTCATGATGATGACATGTCTGAGAGAACGTAGCGGAATTTTCCAGTTGCCATCACAACCAGATCGTCAGCATAGCCAATAACTTCATGCCCTTGATCACCAAGAATGAGGAGAAGTTCATCCATCACTACTGACCAAAGAAGTGGTGATAAAACACCACCTTTGGGACACCCTTTGACTGCATTAATAGTAACCGTATCGTTACCCATAGAAGCAGTTATGTCCCTGCTCTCAAGCATTGACCTAATCCATCTCACAGAAGTGACATCAAGGCCCTTTTGCCTAAGAGAGCATTCTATCGAATCATAATTGGTGTTATCGAAAGCGCCATTGCTGTCCAAGAGCCTTCTCAATCTTAGTAGCAAGATGATGCAAAGCATGCTCAGTCGATTTTCCCTTAGCATAAGCATATTGGTTCACATGCAAGGGGACGGTTTTCAAAATCGTCAGTCTAATGTGCAGATCAATTAGTCTCTCCATCGTTTTCAGTAGAAAGGATGTTAAGCTAATTGGTCTGTATGATTTGGCCAGATTACTTGGCCTGTTGCCCACTTAAAACCACCTTAACTTTCCTCCACAGTTGGGGTATATGTCCGAAGACAAAACTGGCTCTAAATAGGGCGGCGAGGGGACAAAGCAGTGTATCAATGCACCTTTGAATAAGTGCTGGAAAGATACCATCCCCGCCGGGAGCCTTAAAAGGTTGGAATGAAGCAATAGCCCATTTTATCATATCCGGATTAAAAATAACCTTTGACAATTTGAAAGCTACTCTGTACAAAACGGGAGAGCAGTCTGTCAAGTCATCTTCATTTTGAACCTTGAGAATTGAGTCTGGGAAGTGAACACTAAGTAACAGTTCCAAGGTCTCTCTTCGGTTCTTGGTATATATACCATCAGCCTTCTTCATCAGACCTATTTCGCTCACATGAGAGCTGCTGTAGGAGTATTCTCGATATCTTCGCAGAATTTCCTCCAGGATTACCTTTTGGATCTCTTTATTGTAGTCGGTCAGATACCTTCTGTACTCTTCCCAATTACCAGAGCGCTTAGCGCGATAAAAAAGTTTTCTAACTTTCCTGCGCATATCATCAAGAAGGTCACTCCACCACGTCACCTTACGTGCCGTTCTACGGCTTTTTAAAATACTAATTTCATGATATGAGGAAATAACGACATAATTAAGCTGCTCTGCTGCTACCTCTAGTTCCTACACAGAGTTAATATCGGAAGTTAGCAGTTAGGCCTTTGAAGCCGTTACCTCTATAAACGTAGACCAGTTAGTGTGTTAACGACACAGTTGTTGAGTAATCGAGGGGGCTCCCGGGAAAGCGAACCTTATGTAACGATGATCCGAAAGGGAGACTTTGTCAGAGACTCTCTAATTAGATATATAGTTTAAAATGAATGCGTTAGATAGAGTGAGATCTAATACCATTAAAAAACGTTGGCTCTGAGCCCCTATTCAAAATCTTTATAAACTCACAGCCTAGAAACTCTAACAGAGCTTCGCCTCTCTCATTAATGTCACTACTACCCCACACGATGTGATGAGCATTAGCGTTACATCCTATTATAAACTGATAATTATTGTCGCGGCAATAACTTACCAGTTCCTTGATTCCACTAGGTGGAATAGGCAAATCACCTGCAAAGTAGGCTGAGGCACAGACCACTTGCCTGGTCCCCTGTTCCGTCGGGATCTTAATTAAGGCCTCCACCATGTCCCTTTGGATGAATTCTGGAATAGGAATGTAATCAATATGTTTACTTATCAACATTGCCGTCCTAGGAACACAATTTCCTTTATAAAATATTAACCTACCTGATTCTTGTTGTAGCTGCGCTCTTCTTCGTCCCTTACTTGGTCAGACCAGGTCGCTGCTGCTCTTGGTGAAAAGACCAAATGACTTGCCCGCGGTGTTAGTGGCTATCTTAGATGCAGCCTTGGATTTTGGACCAATGCCCGCAGGAACCATATGTTTCTTAATGTCGGGTTTGGCCCGTTTCCATGCCATGCCAATTTGTCGGAACGCACTACCTGGCTTGGCTTTATTTTCTAATTTCGCCGCGGCGGCTTTACTAGTGGATGGACCAACATCCTCAGGAATCCTTTCCACTTTCTTTGGCCTACTCAGTATCTGGCACTTGGACTTGCATGGGTCCCTTTTTACCGCCCTCGCTTGCACCCTCCTTCTGCGCGTCTTTAATCATCAGCTTCAGGTGGGTGAAGCGGTAAGCAATACGGCCATTAGTCTCCACGAGTTTGGTCCAAGAGCCGTCATCCACTGCCATTATCAAATGAAGAAGTTGACCATCGTTCTTCCTCATGGTTACTTTCATGGCGATGATTGCCATTAGTTAAATCCTGGCTTTGCGGGAAATAACCTCGCACATAGTGAGATCTGGGAAACTCAGTCTTCCACTATCTTTATCAACAAGATGCTCTTTTTGGCAATTGTGCTGATATTGACCTTGAGCCAGTCAGCAGTTTTCCTGTTAGTACAGGTGACCATAAGCCAACCTGTTCTAGGAGCACAACTATCGAATTCAGGGCGAATATCTCCTCCCCGTTCAATCGCCGTATCGATAATGGCCTCTTTCAGTCTTGCCATTTGCTCGACCGTCAAAGGATTTCCCACGATGTCGCTGGTCAGAAAGCCGACTCTAACCAATCCAGCGATATGGTTGTAGGCCGGTTTTGATTCAGATTGCACATTGTGATTTGGAACGTAGCTACTCGCAGTCACGTTTAGTAGCTCCTTTAGCGATTTGGATGGCATTTTCCCGACTTTTCTCCGCTGGTGCAAACTTGACAAACGATGTTCCCGTACGGATATTCATATTGTCCACACCTTTGCCTATTGCTGTATCACTGGATCTGTCTGAGCATACACTTTGATTGTCTGACTCGATGTTTCCCGCGCCCGGGCCCCTGTTTCGGACCTTTGTTGTCCTAAGGGGGTTTTGATTGAATCAAGAGTCATAACTAGCTGCCCGACAGCATTACCAGTAAGCCCCATACCTTCATTGTTCTGCACATCTGCAGATGTTATGTTTGAATTAAAACATTATTTTTATGATTTAATTATTATTATTGTTATGTTTAAATTAAAACATTTATTTTTATTATTTATTATTATTTAATTTTATTAACCACGCCAAAATGCCAAAATGTTACAATTTATTTGGTAACTTATTTTTTAGAATTAAAAACACAAGAGACTATTAGGATTTTAGTTATTACTTTTATTTACTTTTTATTTTTATTCCTTAGTCTAATTTAAATATATTAAGCCTTCACAGGGACCCGCTTTTTAAGGCTGGTGTTTGATCAGGTTTTTGTTTGGGAAATATGTTAAGCCTTCACAGGGACCCGCTTTTTAAGGCTGGTGTTTGATCAGGTTGTTGTTATGTGTGTTATGTGTTACGAACTGACTCGACTAGAACTGACTTGATAGACTGAATAATAGTAGTGGACTGAATGGGCTGAATAAACTGAATGCGGGTGAATACCAAATCACCCTCCGCTTTTATACCCACTTTAGTGCTGCTCGATGAACGGTGCTGCTGTCGTTCGCTGCCGCTGGCGTGGATGTCCCCGTGATACTGCTGAGTGTGCGATTATTGCAACTTCAGCATATCCATACCCGTGGGACTTCCAGCCGATTGCGGTTCTCACGATAATGCAATGTCAGCATATATCTGTAGGAAAATTACTGGTAATAACGTCAGTATTGTATGCAGCGTTATTGCAACGTCAGCATATGTCTGTGTATGTATGCAGCGTATGTTTTGCTGCTGTAGGTATTTTTTGTTGGTTGAGGGAAAATAACTCAACGTCAGTATGTGTGTGCAGCGTATGTTCTGCTGTCGCTGATACTTCTGTTTGTTAGGGGAAAATGACTCATAACATCCCTCCCCCCTTACGGACAAGAAACATCCTGTCTTAGGATGTTTCGTAGCTATCCTTCTGGAATCAAGTCAAAATAGATGTGTGTATGCATCCGACTACCTTGGCGATACAGCTTTGGCAGCTCTCGGAGTAATATGTAATTATCTCCCGAGCCTTGATTGCCTGAAGGTTCGCAGTTTACCATTAGTTGGTGACTGCTAAGTGTCTGTCGACTTGGTACGCTTGCTGCGTCACCAAGGAAAAAATATGATATTGTTGGTGAAAATGTTGAGGTTGTTACTGACGTTGGGGTGATTTCCCATTTTCTAACGGAGCTGCGTTTTCCGTCCATGTATGCGTTGTAGTATCGTATGTAGGTTTTGCGGTTGCGTGAGGTTGATAGGTATAGGCTGCTGTTGATGATTGTTGGATTCTTCATTGTTGACGGGGTGATGATTGTTGGTTGTTTTTTAAAACGCTGGTTAATATTTTTAATCTTATAACTAACAATTTTTTCTTACGTATACTTATATAAAATTTCTTCTCTTATTTGTACTTATATGTCTTATATACATATATGTATTTCTCTCTTTTTTTATATATTTTTCACTTATTATTAATTAGACATGTTTTGTAGGTTATTTATAAAATTTTAATATTTTAACTAGATTTTCTGTTAGTTAAAATTTCTTATTGCTTTTATTTTAAATATGTATATTTTTCTTTAACTATTAGTTATATGTGTATATATATATATATGTATATGTGTATTGTTAATTTGTTAACAAGTTAGTTGTATAATTATTGTGTATGTGTATTGATATTTATATATATGTACTCATATATTAACCTTGAAATAAACTTATACAAGAAATTGAAAATTTTTAAATTATTTGAAAACGTTGCAAAAAAAAAATGAGTAAGAAAAAACAAAACTTTATTACATTTAGTACTACATATACCAAATTTCAACTTATTTAAACATTTTTTCTTCTCCTTTTCCTTTTTTTATATGTATATAAGAAATGAGTTTAGTTTAGCTTGCATTTATCCTTGTCTTTGTTAAGAAATTTAACACCTTTGCTGTTTTAATGATTTAAAAGAAAAATTATTCACTTGCTTATAGTTTTTTTTAAATCAACAGCAAAAATGGCAGAAAATTAGGAAAGTTTAAAATTGCAAATAGTTTGTTATTTAGATAAAAGACAAAAATAAATATTAATAGGAAATTTGTTGAAATTATTTAATTAATTCGTGCTTTTTATTATTATTGTTAGTATGTATTACTGAAATACCATGCATGTATGTATGTTTGGTTTTTATTTTTGTTTCAATGTCAATGCCAAACTTATTTGTATTCTTACACACATACATGCATGTGTATATCTGTTTATTCAGTTGTACCCGGCTGTGAAATAGTCTGGCAGAATTTTGCTGTGTAATCATATTTCACAGTCAAGTACTTAACTAAAGTCATGCAAAAAAAAAAAAAAAATTAAGAGAAAAAAAAAAAATTGTTTCAGTTTGGATATGTTGCATTCATTTTTTACCCTGTAGTTGTAAACATGTGCAAACATTAAAAATTACGTTTACATGGAATTGAAAACTTTTTTAAAAACATTTTAAAACGTTGCAAAAATGAGTAGGAAAAATTTTACAAAATTTCAACTGATTAAAGCACTTTTTTATTAAAAAGTGAGTTCAGTTGTATTTGGTAGTATTTTGTTAGTCAAAGAAATTTAACACTTCTGTTGTTTCTGTTGATCTGAAAGAAAAATTATACATACGCGTATAATTATTTTCAACTCAACAACAAACAGAAAAAAAAATCGAAAAGTTTTTCTTTCCTTTGTTACTGTTTGCATATCCATATGCATACATATACGTACATATACATATGCACATACGTACATCAAACTATGAAGTTTGATTTAGTTGTCATTGGCAGTGAAACTGTCTGGCAAAATTTTGCCGTGGAATCATGTTTCATAACCAAGTACTCATGCAAAAAAAAACGTATATAACCCAGTTGGAAATTTTTGGAATTTAATTTGAGTTCAATTCTTTGTTTCAAATTTATAAATTAAACCTAAACTTAATTGATGTCGTTAACCGTTGTCATTGTTGATGCATAAATGGCCGACAATTTTTGTCACTGAACATAATTGTGAACAGTTTTGCATTTCAAGTTTTATGCAATACGTATAACAATTTTGTATTTATTGCGCCATGACTCAACCATAACTTAGTAAGAGCTATTTGGTTCAATAATTTAGCGATTATCGCTATAAATGTGTATGTATATTTTACTATACATATTTTATATCGTTTTAGTTTTTTATTCAATTGGATGTCTATGCCAATTGGGTCGCTTTTGTTCATGTATTGCAGTTCTAGTGTATTTCATACAATAATTTTGTAGAACATTAAAACTGCACTAATGCACAAATTTAAAAATTAAATTTCATCGTGCAGTATTAAAAACGGCATGAAACGGCGCGGTTGCCGTTTCTAAAATCAAACAACAATAATTTAAATGCCTATTAAAAAAAAATTTTTAATAATTTCATTATTGTAAATAAATTGTATTATTGTAAATATTTCATTAAATATATATTATAGCACAATTGCTATTAAAACAAATTGCAATAAAAATACTGCCAGTGACAAACCACAGGCCAAAGTGAAAAAAAAAAAAAAAATAATTTTGAATGTGTGTGTGGAAAATATCATTTTGTGTGCAAATAGCACGAGTTACGTGAATAATTTATTATACAAATCCAATCCCAAAGAATCCCTAAAATCACAATGTCTGACGAATCATTCTATGGTGTTACTTTGAAAGGCGAAAACGACTCGGTTGAATGGGGAGTATTATCCAATGATGAGGATTATCCCCGCTGCCAAAAATTAATCATCAGACAAATTCTTTTGGGTGCAGAAGCAAAGGAGGATGAATTCAATGTTGTAGAGGTGCACTCTGTTAAAGACAACTTGAAGATCCCTATTGCCGTTTTGAAGCCGGTGAAACACGCGCCGTTAATCCCGACATTGAATTCTATGAAACCTCAGCTACATTCAATTTGATTAGAGGTAATGGTCCCGTTTATATTCATGGAATAATAAAAAACATTCACAACAACACCGCCATCTCTAACCCTGCGATGGACACAGGTAAGTTGGGTGTCTGCCCAAATCTTTCATTTTACTTTCTCTTGGTTTCCTTTAAGTTTGTTGCTGTCATATTTTTTCGCTTTGATTCATACCTGCCAATAGTTTAATTTCAAAATATTGTTCCTTTTCCATTTTATAGTTTCTCTTCAATTTAAAAACTTTCAATGTTATTGTCCAACAAAATATTGTTATTTTGTTTTGATTTATACTTTTAAATATTTTAATTTCAACATATTGTTCTTTGTTAAAGTTTTTCTTGAATTCATTTACTGCTTTTTCCTATAAAAATTTTCAATGTTATTGTCCAACAAAATAATGTTATTTTGTTTTGATTTATACTTTTAATTTATTTGGGGAGAAGAAAACAAAAATAAAAATAAATAAGTGATCGGACGTGTTTTGCAATAATTAAATAAGTAATCGGGCGTGATTTCGTGATTATCGGTTTCCAATTTTTCTTCATGTCCCGCAAGACTGTGAGTGTAATTCGTGCTTTCAACACAAAATAATCTGGAGTGAAATTAATTTGGATATTCTTTAGTTTCATTTTTGAAGAATATTTTTTAAAAACTTTCATTGCTCGCAAAATTTCTAGAATTTAAATATTATTAAAAAAAAATTTATACGTCTCTTATTTATTCTTATTTTAATACGTTTTCGTAAATCTGTTGCAAAAGAATTATTAATTTTATTTTTTCTTTCTGTTGTTTATCCAACAATTTTATATACTTTAGGACACTTACTTACTTACATGTGACCTTGTTTTCTCTTTTTTTTTTATATATTTTGCTCTGATTGATTGATTAATCAAATTATTCTTAATTTTTATTTCTAGAGCAGTATTCGTTGGTCGATTAGAAGGCGATACCGGGTCAGTAGCGTTCCATCCTTTTTTAACCTTTTCCTTTTACTAATTATTTTGCTTCTTTCAGATCCTTGACGTCAACCTGGGTCCCCGGTTCCTCAAGTTGGAACCATCTTGACGCAATTTTTTCCTTGTCCCTTTAAGGTATGTTTCATTGTTTCTTATTATAGTCCCGTATAAATATGTATTTCTTTTATATTTCAGCCATTGAAGACCCTAAATATTCATCATCAATACCGTCGATATTGCGGTGAGTTTTTCCTTCTTCTCTTTTTCCAATTCATTTCCGTCATAATGTTGGTTTTTAGACGCCTTATTGTTTCCTCCTGTTTTCCCAATGACAATGTGTGTTGTTGTGTTCCTCTATACTGCGTGTAGTGGTTGAATTTTGAAAATCTCGACTGGATCTCCTTCCTCCATGGGATATCTTTCTCGGTTGCGTTCAGTATGGGTACTGCTGTGCCTTCATTTTTAATGTTGACCACAGTATTTCCAGCATAAACCCCAGGGGAAATATCCTGTTTTTCTACAACCACAGTTTTATCTCTCGAAATGATATTAACCGGCACTTTAGTAACTGCTCCCGTATCTACAAGTAAGACCAATTTTCCCTCCCTAGCTCCTTGGCAGGGTAGCGTCATAAAAACTGTGTCCACATTGCTCGGTGATTCAGTACTATTATTTATATTTGGCATTATCTCTTCACTTTGTTTCTCTTCATATTTATGTTTTAATACTTTGTCTTTTTCTGCTTTCACTTCCAAAGTTTGCCCGTTCTCTTGATTTGCCTGTTTATGCACAACCACGGTTTTATCTCTCGAAATGATATTAACCGGCACTTTAGTAACTGCTCCCGTATCTACAAGTAAGACCAATTTTCGCTCCCTAGCTCTTTGGGAGGGTAGCGTAATAAAAACTGTGTCCACATTGCCCGGTGATTCAGTACTATTATTTATATTTGGCATTATCTCTTCACTTTTTTCCTCCTTTTTTTTGTTTAATTTATTATCTTTCGCAGTATTTTCTTCTATAGTGTGCCCGTTCTCCTTATTTACCGAGTGTACAACTGCCTCGGTTACTATCCTGGTTGGCTGCTCTGTTTCTGAGTCAGTCTCCGTATCATCTTTATTTACCCGATTCTGTGTTTCTGTTTCTTTATTATATATGTAGTTGTTCTCCTTTTTATGCCAATCTGATTTTCTGTTAATTTGCGGGACCCCAGTTATTGGCGATAACTGGGCCGAATTTCGTTTCCCTGGGCGTTTGTCCGATTTGTGTTGTTGTGGGCCTCTACTGGTCTGTTAGCTAGGTCCCTGCCGTTGTTGCTATTTCGCACCTGTTGGTAGATCCCTGTTCCTACTGTCTGAGTTTGTCTGATATTGCTTCTGCAGTCCCGTGCGAAATGTCCTTGTTGCTGACATTTAAAACAGGTTGGGCGTGTACCATTGGTTCTATTTGCCCCTCTGTTCATGTTTTGTCCCGTCGTTATCTGTGGGCCTCCACGGAATTCTGTGTTTGTTATCCTCCTATTTGTTTCTGCCGTCCTTCTATCCAATTGATTTCGGTTGGGTAGGTTTCTTCTTGGCTCACAGAAAGGGGTTTCCTTGTGGCCATTTATTCTACACAATCGGCAGTATAAGGAGCCTAATCTTGTTCTGCAGTTTTCCACATCGTGCCCGCTGTTTCCACAGAACGTACAGCTCACGACATTCCTGCACAGTGGCCCCATTTCATGACCGTATTTTCCACAGCTCATACAGTATGGTGTGTTTAGCCGCTTTTTGCAGCTATTCCATTCATGCCCCGCCCTGTTGCAAAAACTACAGGGGACTTCTGAATCTATTGTGTTGATGCTGTGCGTTGGTTTGCCAAACAATTCCTCAGCGTTCTCGACTATCTCTATCAACTTAGTGAGCTCTTCCTCCTCCTGCCCCACAAATCGAGCTTTAAGAGCATGGTCCTTCAGACCCTTGATGAAGCTTCTTACCGCTATCCTCTTGAAGTCCTTCAGCATGGTTTCCCGGCCCGGTCCCACCGGCCATTCGTTCTCTATTGTTGTTTTTGCCTCATTCAATAGGCTATCCAGGCGTTCTCCAAATTTGCATGCTGACTCTCTGATGCTCTGTTTGCAACCCAAGATCAGCTCCCTTATCTTATCCAGGCTTTTATTTTTTAGATAAAACTTCTTGATGGTGTTACAGTATGCGTCCACTGAACCAAAAGTCATCTGGGATATTTTTGAGTATGCACCCCCCAGCAGTCGCAATTTCAGGCACTGTATCACATCTTGTGTTAGAACGTTATTTGCACCTGTGAGTACTTCTCTTTCTACCATCTTGCATCCTTGTATGTACCTGCATACTTCTGATGGTAAGTCAGGTCCATCGGTCCCGAAGAATGATGGGACTGTGTTGTTTACGATCTTAATAATCACATACAGCGAAGGCATTTTGATCCTTTCAATTTCCGCTCTCTCAGTAGTATGGTTTTGCTGGGGTGACTGTGATCTTCTTTCTATGTTCCGCTGGTAATCATCTTGGTAGTGGGCTGTGTCCACGCGAGAACTTGTAGACTGTCCATTTAATAACTATACTTGTCGTTTTATTAATTTGTCTGTCTGTGTCTGTGGATTGGCCATTAAAACTGTCTTCTACTTACCCATGTTCTTATGGTTATTATCTTCCTAGTGGTCTGTGGTTTAGGCTTATTTTCACTTTATATTATTATTATTATTTTATTATATAAGTTTGTTCGCAACCGCGCAGAATTTTTACAATCAAGGCAATTCTCCTTTTTGCCTTGATCTGCTTTAGCGATTAGTCCTGCAATGACAATATGAGGGTAGCTAGGATTTAGACTTTATTCAATTTGTCTGTGCAGTTCTACACCGTCGTGTGTAGGATGCAACAATACAAGGTAGCTAGGATTTAGACTTTTATGTATTGTTGGTTTTGCTACACCTGACAGTTTTTTCTTGAGCAAGATCAACACAAGGATAATTATATTTCCTTGATGTTATTATTTACGCGGCTACCGGCTGCGCCAAAATGTTATGTTTAAATTAAAACATTTATTTTTATTATTTATTATTATTTAATTTTATTAACCACGCCAAAATGCCAAAATGTTACAATTTATTTGGTAACTTATTTTTTAGAATTAAAAACACAAGAGACTATTAGGATTTTAGTTATTACTTTTATTTACTTTTTATTTTTATTCCTTAGTCTAATTTAAATATATTAAGCCTTCACAGGGACCCGCTTTTTAAGGCTGGTGTTTGATCAGGTTTTTGTTTGGGAAATATGTTAAGCCTTCACAGGGACCCGCTTTTTAAGGCTGGTGTTTGATCAGGTTGTTGTTATGTGTGTTATGTGTTACGAACTGACTCGACTAGAACTGACTTGATAGACTGAATAATAGTAGTGGACTGAATGGGCTGAATAAACTGAATGCGGGTGAATACCAAATCACCCTCCGCTTTTATACCCACTTTAGTGCTGCTCGATGAACGGTGCTGCTGTCGTTCGCTGCCGCTGGCGTGGATGTCCCCGTGATACTGCTGAGTGTGCGATTATTGCAACTTCAGCATATCCATACCCGTGGGACTTCCAGCCGATTGCGGTTCTCACGATAATGCAATGTCAGCATATATCTGTAGGAAAATTACTGGTAATAACGTCAGTATTGTATGCAGCGTTATTGCAACGTCAGCATATGTCTGTGTATGTATGCAGCGTATGTTTTGCTGCTGTAGGTATTTTTTGTTGGTTGAGGGAAAATAACTCAACGTCAGTATGTGTGTGCAGCGTATGTTCTGCTGTCGCTGATACTTCTGTTTGTTAGGGGAAAATGACTCATAACATTATTTTTATTTATTAACCACAGACTATTTTAAAACATTACTTAGCCTTCACAGGGACCCGCTTTTTAAGGCTGGTGTTTGATCAGGTTTTGCTTTATAAAATATATTAAGCCTTCACAGGGACCCGCTTTTTAAGGCTGGTGTTTGATCAGGTTAGTTGTTACGTGTTAAAGAATATTCCCGAACTGCTTTCTGTCAAGATTCTACAGACTAGAACCTACAAACTAGACTCTACAGACTAGACGAATCTACAGACTAGAGCTACTCTACAGCTCTCGACGGACTAGTCCATCCATACCAAATCACCCTCCGCTTTTATACCCAATTTCGCTGTCTGATTGAACGATGCTGCTGACGTTTGCTGCCGCCGGCGTGGTCATTGCTAAGTGTGTTAGTATGCAAATTCCGCATATTCATACCCGTGGAACTTCCAGCCGATTGCGGTTCTCACGATATTGCAATGTCAGCATATATCTGTAGGAAATTTACTGGCATATATGTATATGTATGCAGCTGTATCGCAACGTTAGCATATGTCTGTAGGAAAATTACTGGTAATAACGTCAGTAATGCATGCAGCGGTATTTTGCTGGGTGAGGGAAAATAACTCATGACAACGTCAGTATGTGTATGCAGCGTATGTTTCGCTGCTGCTGATATTTTTGTTGGTTGGGGGAAAACGACTCATAACATCCCTCCCCCTTGCGGACAAGAAACATCCTGTCCATGTTTCATAGCCATCCTTCTGGAATCAAGTCAAAATAGATGTGTGTATGCATCCGACTACCTTGGCGATACAGCTTTGGCAGCTCTCGGAGTAATATGTAATGATCTCCCGAGCCTCGATTGCCTGAAGGTTCGCAGTTTACCATTAGGAAAAAATATGATATTGCTGGTGAACTACTACGGTTGTTATTGACTTTGTAGTTGTCATTGGCGTTGTAGTGATTCCCCCTTTTCAACGGAACTGGTCATTCCGTCTATGTATGTGTTGTGGTATCGTATATAGGTTTTGCGGTTGTATGAGGTTGATAGGCTGCTGTTGCTGATTGTTGGATTCTTCATTGTTAACGGGATGATGATTATTGGTTGATTTTAAAACACGGGTTAATATTTTTAATCTTATAACTAACAATTTTTTCTTACATATACTTATATAAAAATTTCTTTTCTTACAATTTTTTCTTATTACTATTATTTGTTATTATTATATTGAATATTTTGGATTTGTTATACTCAACCAGTTACAGGATTTTATTTATATGATTTCAAAAAAAATTTTTTACATATATTTGCTTATTGCGTTTTTTAATTCTACTAATTTTGATCAAAAATTTTAATTTTCAAATATTTGTTATTTGTTTCTAAGTTTTATAAGTTAAGTTTGCATCATTATTTGGTTGGTTTTTTATTTTTGTATATATTTCTCTCAATTACTTATTACCAGTTGAGAACAGTTGTGTTAAAACTATAATTCTTATAATTTTCAACTTTAAATTGTATGTATGCCTGAAATAATAAATCATATTTTGTTTAACATTTTTCATAAATTTAATATAAATCCAATTTTTCTTAATCTACTTTTACGATTGTACATAGGTATTTTATTTTCTCTATTAAAAAAATTTTCGGCCTTAATACAAGTCTTTACTGTGAATTTACAGGACAATATTTACGGATATTTAAAGAAATTATTAACTTTATTTTTTATGTGGCAGTTTTCTCTTAAAAAAAAATTAAGTAAGATATTTTTTTTGTAATAACGTAAGTACTAAATAATAGAAAAATAAGATCTTCTGCCTACAGATAGAGATTGTAAAAATGTTAGTGTAATCTTTTTCGATTCAAGTTATTTCCAAAATTATATGAATTTTCTATAAGTGTATTGTGTATGAGTATGACCTTAATTTTTACTTAATATTAAATTGTATGTATGTATGACAAATTCTTTGTTTTATATTTGAAAAAAAGAATTTTTAACATTGGCTTTATTTTTTATCTTAACCTTGAAATAACTTTTACACGAAATTGGAAATTTTTAAAAACATTTTAAAACGTTGCAAAAATGAGTAGGAAAAAATTTACAAAATTTCAACTGATTAAAGCACTCTTTTTTATTAAAAAGTGAGTTCAGTTGCATTTTCTAGTATTTTGTTAGCGAAAGAAATTTAATACTTTTGTTGTTTCTGTTGATCTGAAAGAAAAATTATACATACGCGTATAATTATTTTCAAATCAACAACAAACAGAAAAAAAAATCCGAAAAGTTTTTTATTATTGTTACTGTTTGCATATCCATATGCACACATATACGTACATATACATATGCACATACGTACATTAAACTATGCAGTTTGATTTAGTTGTCATTGGCCGTGAAATTGTCTGGCAAAATTATTTTATATCTTTTTTAATTTTTTACTCAATTGGATGTCTATGCCAATTGGGTCGCTTTTTGTTCATGTATTTGAGTTCTAGTATATTTCATACAATAATTTTGGATAACATTAAAACTGTATTTCATCTCAGTTTGGATATCTTTCGTTCATTTTTACCCTGCAATTGTAAGCATGTGCAAACATTAAAAATGCTTGCAATTGCTTTATTTATGTTTCTATTAATGTGCATTAATCTGCAGGGTTTTATTTTGTTTTTATTACTATTATTTTGTTTCTATTATTCAAACATCTACCGACGCAAGCATGTGCGCATGTGCAAACATTAAAAATTTTTGCAATTGCTTTCTGTTTCTACTGCTATGCAGTCATTAATTTTATTAAAAATTTACATAGATGTGAATACTTTTTTTTTTAAACTAAATTCTTAATTTTAGTTCAATTACTAATTTTAAAGAATTAAATTCCGAGATATTCGGTACTGTGGGCAAGTGAAAAGTTTAATTAAAATTAAGTGCGTGTTTTGTAAAAACTTTATACAAATACAAACTGAGAAGAAAAAAAAATGTTTCATGAAGTGACAAAAAGTTTTCAATAAATTGGAAAAAAAAAACAAAATCCCTTGGATTAAAAAACAGGACTAAATAGATTTCCACAAAGTAAAATATTGAGTTAATTATACGCAAGTGAAGTGTACAAATTTTGTGAAGCCAACATTTTTCTTCCGCATAATGGTTTCAACAGAAAATGATAAGTATACTTCCACCCAAAAGGCATTTTCACCAGCTGCAAATCAACCAACCAGCAGCCGGTCGTCTAGAAGCCAAAAAAAATGTCCAATAAAAAAAACGCAGTAATACAGGTAATTTGAATGTCTGCATTAAATCGTTCCTCTAAATTATATCGGTCTTTTCTTTCTCTTTTTTTTTTTTTTTTAATTTGTTATTAAATTAATCTTTCCGATATGTTTCATTAAATTGGTGTAGAATCTGTTGAACTTCGTGCTAAAAACTAGTGTGTATTTGACTATAGGTTCTGCTACTAAATTTTTGCTTTAATTATGCTGTTTATGTGGTTGCTGTTTTTACATTTTTGGTTTCTCTCGGTTTCCTTTAAATTTGGTGTTTCGTTTTGATTTATACTTTTAAATATTTTAATTTCAAAATATTGTTCTTTTTCTTTTTAAAGTTTTTCTTGAATTTATTTACTGCTTTTTCCTATAAAAATCCTCAGTGTTATTGTCCAATAAAATAATTTTATTTGGGGAGAAGAAAACAAAAATAAAAAATAAATAAGTGATCGGACGTGTTTTGCAATAATTAAATAAGCAATCGGACGTGATTTCGTGATTATCGGTTTCCAATTTTCCTTCATGTCCCGCAAGACAGTGAGTGTAATTCGTGCTTTCAACACAAACTAATCTGTAGTGAAATTCATTTGGATATTCTTTAGTTTCATTTTTGAAGAATATTTTTAAAAACTTTCATTGCTCGGTAAATTTCTAGAATTTAAATATTATTAAAAAAAATTTTATACGTCTCTTATTTATTCTTATTTTAATACGTTTTCGTAAATCTGTTGCGGCTTCTAACTAATCTGTCTGCTTAATTTTATTTTTAGAAAAGTATCCGTTGGTCGATTAGAAGGTGATACCGTGTAAGTAGCGTTCTATCCTTTTTTTCACCTTTCCCTTTTACTAATTATTTTGCTTCTTTCAGATCCTTGACGCCAACCTATGAAAGTAATTGGAAATTACAAACGAGGGATAAATAAAAAAAATTCCCTACGGCATGTTAAGTTCCGTTATTCCTTAATTTAGACCTGTATAAATATGTATTTCTTTTTCTATTTCAGCCATTGAAGACCTTACGACCATGATAGGCATGGTATCCGCGTTACTTCTAGCATCGATTTTGTGGTGAGTTTTTCCTTCTTCTCTTTTTCCAATTCATTTCATAATGTTGGTTTTTAGACGTCTTATTCTTTCCTCCTGTTTTGCCAATGACAATGTGTGTTGTTGTGTTCCTCCATACTGTAGTGGTTGAAATTTGAAAATCTCGACTGGATTTCCTTCCTCCATGGGATATCTTTCTCGGTTGCGTTCAGTATGGGTACTGATGTGCCTCCACTTTTAATGTTGACCACAGTATTTCCAACATAAACTCCAGGGGAAATCTCCTGTTTTTGTACAACCACAGTTTTATCTCTCGAAATGATATTAACCGGCACTTTAGTAACTGCTCCCGTATCTACAAGTAAGACCAATCTTCCCTCCCTAGCTCCTTGGCAGGGTAGCGTTATAAAAACTGTGTCCACATTGCTCGGTGATTCAGTACTATTATTTATATTTGGCATTATCTTTCGAAGTATTTTCTTCTATGGTGTGCCCGCTCTCCTTATTTACCGAGTGTACAACTGCCTCGGTTATTATCCTGGTTGGCTGCTCTGTTTCTGAGTCAGTCTCCGTATCATCTTTATTTACCCGACTCTCTCTTTTTGTTTCTTTATTATACTTGTTTTTTGTTCTCTTTTTTATGCCAATCTAATTTTCTGTTAATTTGCCGGACCCCAGTTATTGGCGATAACTGGGCCGAATTTCGTTTCCCTGAGCATTTGTCCGATTTGTGTTGCTATGGGCATCTACGGCATTGTTAGCTAGGTCCCTGCCGTTGTTGCTATTTCGTGCCTGTTGGTAGATCCCTGCACCCATTGCTTCAGTCTGTCTGACATTACTTCTGCAGTCCCGTGCAAAATGTCCTTGTTGCTGACATTTAAAACAGGTTGGGCGTGTACCATTGTTTCTGTTTGCCCCTCTGTTTATGTTATGTCCCGTCGCTATTTGTGGGCTTCCACGGAATTCTGTGTTTGTTGTCCTCCTATTTCTTTCTGTCGTCCGTCTATCCGATTGATTTTGGTTGGGTAGGTTTCTTCTTGGCTCACAGAAAGGAGTTTCTTTGTGACCGTTTATCCTACACAATCGGCAGTATAAGGAGCCTAATCTCTTTCTGCAGTTTTCCACATCGAGCCCGCTGCTTCCACAGAACGTACAGCTCACGATATTCCTGCACAGTGGCCCCATTTCATGGCCGTATTTTCCACAGCTCATACAGTATGGTGTGTTTAGCCGCTTTTTGCAGCTATTCCATTCATGCCCCATCCTGTTGCAAAAACTACAGGGGACTTCTGAATCTATTACGTTGACACTGTGCGTTGGTTCGCCAAACAATTCCTCTGCATTTTCCACTATCTCTATCAACTTAGTGAGCTCTTCCTCTTCCTGACCCACAAATCGAGCCTTGAGTGCATGGTCCTTCAAACCCTTGATAAAGCTCCTTACTGCTATTCGTCTGAAGTCCTTCAGCATGGTTTGGCGGCCAGGTCCTTCCGGCCATTCGTTCTCTATAGTTGTTTTTGCCTCATTCAATAGGTTATCCAGGCGTTCTCCGAATTTGCATGCTGACTCTCTGATGCTCTGTTTGCAACCCAATATTAGTTCCCTTATTTTATCTAAGCTCTTGCTTTTTAGATAATATTTTTTGAGCGCATTACATAACGCTTCCACGGAACTGAAATTCATCTGGGAAATCCTTGAGTAGGCGCCCCCTAGGAGTCAATTTCAGGCATTGTATTACATCTTGTGTTAGAACGTTATTTGCACCTGTGAGTACTTCTCTTTCTACCATCTTGCATCCTTGTATGTACCTGAATACTTCTGATGACAAGTCTGGCCCATCGGTCCCGAAGAATGATGGGACTGTGTTGTTTACTATTTTAATGATCTTATATAGCGAAGTCATTGTGATCCTTTCTATTTCCGCTCTCTCAGTAGTATGGTTTTGCTGGGGTGACGGTGATCGTCTTTCTATCTTCCGCTGGTAATCATCTTGATAGTGGGCTGTGTCCACGCAAGAACGTGCAGACTGTCCACTTAATAACTATACTTGTCGATCCGTTCTATTAATTCGTCTGTCTGCGTCTGTGGGTTGTCCAATAAAGCTGTCTTCTACTTACCCATGTTCCGCTAGTTATTATCCTCATAGTGGTCTGTGGTTTAGGCTTATTTTGACTTTATATTATTATTATTATTTTTTTTTATTTTATGTGTTTGTTCGCAACCGCGCAGATCAAAGTAATTCTCCTTTTTGTCCTGATCCGCTTTAGCGATTAGTCCTGCAATGACAATACAAGGTAGCTAGAGGTTAGACTTTTATGTATTTGTCCTGTGCAGTTCCACACCGTCGAATGTAGGATGCAACAATACAAGGTAGCTAGAGGTTAGAATTTTATGTATTGTTGGTTTTGCTACACCGGACAGTTTTTTCTTGAGCAAGATCAACACAAGGATTATTATATTTCTTTGATGTTATTATTTACGCGGCTACCGGCTGCGCCAATTGTTATGTTTGGATTAAAACATTATTTTTATTATTTAATTATTATTATTTTTATTTATTAACCACAGACTATTTTAAAACATTACTTAGCCTTCACAGGGACCCGCTTTTTAAGGCTGGTGTTTGATCAGGTTTTGCTTTATAAAATATATTAAGCCTTCACAGGGACCCGCATTTTAAGGC
This sequence comes from Lypha dubia, assembly GCA_947311025.1. Lineage (NCBI taxonomy): Eukaryota > Metazoa > Arthropoda > Insecta > Diptera > Tachinidae > Lypha > Lypha dubia. The sequence goes on from OX371260.1 coordinate 76,973,328, forward strand.
TGGTGTTTGATCAGGTTAGTTGTTACGTGTTAAAGAATATTCCCGAACTGCTTTCTGTCAAGATTCTACAGACTAGAACCTACAGACTAGACTCTACAGACTAGACGACTCTACAGACTAGAGCTACTCTACAGCTCTCGACGGACTAGTCCATCCATACCAAATCACCCTCCGCTTTTATACCCAATTTCGCTGTCTGATTGAACGATGCTGCTGACGTTTGCTGCCGCCGGCGTGGTCATTGCTAAGTGTGTTAGTATGCAAATTCCGCATATTCATACCCGAGGAACTTCCAGCCGATTGCGGTTCTCACGATATTGCAATGTCAGCATATATCTGTAGGAAATTTACTGACATATGTATGCAGCTGTATCGCAACGTCAGCATATGTCTGTAGGAAAATTACTGGTAATAACGTCAGTAATGCATGCAGCGGTATTTTGCTGCCGTTGGTATTTTTGCTGGTTGAGGGAAAATAACTCATGACAACGTCAGTATGTGTATGCAGCGTATGTTTCGCTGCTGCTGATATTTTTGTTGGTTGGGGGAAAACAACTCATAACACAGAGTTAGGAATTGTTCCTTCTGATAGCACAGCAGCTTTTCTGTCGGTTTATGTTAAGCATCAGGGTGTTTGTTTTTTGTTGATTTGTTTAATTTATCCATAAAAATTTTTGTGTATTATTATTATTTTATTATTTATTGATAGATTTTAATTTACTTCATTTACAATCTTAGAGATATAAACTTATTATAATCTATAATAGGCATAACATATTGGTTGTGAGCCAGATTGGCAAATAAAAGCTGAGTGAAACAAAAAGGAGTTTGATTATTTCGTATTACAGTTACATAAAATATAAGTTACGGTTCTGGTTAATTAAGAAACAATTATTCTTCGGCGTTGGAGAATTATTATATGCAAAATAAAATATTAAAAAATAAATAAAAAAAGAAAAATTATAAAGTAGTCTATTCATATTCAGTTAGTATTAGCTTTCTATATTTCCAACAGTTTTCTAAATATTTATAAAGATTTACAAAGTTGTTTCCATTTAGTATGTCTAGTACTTCACCATGATAGAGAATGGTGCTACGGAAATATTTCAGTCTAAGTTCCTTGTATAGCGGACAAATTCCAATAAAATGAAAAGTATTCTCAACAGCATCTAAATTACATAAGGAGCATGGGCCTATTGACGATTTTTTGAAAGGTCTAGCATTAAGATCTAACATTCCACCTCGTACCCTGCTGATTAAACTTGCAGCACGAGACGAAAGGGAGGATCGATAGAGGTTTGATGTCGTAGTTTAGCTCATGATTCCTGTGTTTCTATAAGTTGTAGGATTTGTGATGAATATGAACATAGTGGAATGTGTACAAATTGGATCTTCTCACATATATTTATCCATTCTTCTGCCCAAAAAGTATTTTTTGCGATAATCATTTCAGATAAAATTCGGGGGAGTCTGTGATTGGGTAAGTGGAGAGCTTTATTCACGTAATCAAAATGCAGCTTCAGGGTATCAGAGTACATCGAGTTGATACCTGTTTCTAGAAAGAGTATGTAGTTAGGAGTATTACTGGGTAGATAAAGCATACTTTTTATAAAGTATCTTAAAAGTTTCTCAACATCATCATATTTTTCATAACCCCAAATTTGGGCACCATAGAACATTATTGACCTTGAAGCCGCATTAAAGATTTTAAGTTTATTGAGATTTGATATCATAGGATTCTTTATGTAGCTGGACCACGTTGAAGCAATCGCCATTTTGGAAGAAGCTAATTTGTTTTCAGTGTGTTTTTTAAATGATAAATTGTAGTTAATATCTATTCCCAAGTATTTGTAACTGTTTACGATTTGTATGTTATTATCCCCAAAATTCCATATAAGATTTTTCGAGATTCTAGTGCCAGTGCGAAAAACTATTATTTTTGACTTCTCAAGGTTAACTTTCAGGCACCAACGATAACAATACTTGTATAGTTCATCAATCATGTTTTGTAGGGTATGTGGTGAATCTGCTAATATGACAATGTCATCATCATAAAGGAGAACTTTTACACGAACATCTGAAACGCATACTCCGCCAGGTAGAGCATTGGCTAAATCATTCAGGTACAAGGAAAATAAAATTGGACTTAAAACGCAGCCTTGTTTTACCCCTATATCCATTCCGAGTACTCGGTACCGGATAGAATTTGACTAGTATTATTTTCATGGTAATTTTGTAAGATGCGTAAGTTTATAAAACAAAGCATTTCTTGGTATATTATCAAAAGCAGACGAAAAATCAATGAAAAATGCGTAAGTCATGTTGCCTGCTATTTTATTTAAGTGAACAATATTTACGAGATTAACTGCCTGTTCGCCGATATCGAAGAAGTTCTTTCTTTCGAACAATTACATTTGAAACAAAAACAAATTAAAAAATTTTGTTTTTGTTTCAAATGTAATTGCTCGAAAGAAAGAACTTCTTCGATATCGGCGAACAGGCACTAAATATGTTATCAATAGTCGAGTACTGTTTTCTTAATCCAGCCTGGTATTCGTTTAATATATTAAATTTGTCAACCCAGTCCGTCAGACGATTTAATAGTATTCATAAGCGATAATCCGCGGTAGTTATTTGGAATATTGGGGTCACCTTTTTTTAAGAGTGGAATCAGTATGGATGTTGTAAAACATGTTGGCATTTTTTCTTTTAAGAATATGTTGTTTAGGACGTACAATATTTCCTTTACCAAACAAATTGGAGCGTATTTATAGAACTCGTAGCAAATTCCATCATGACCAGGTGCCTTATTTTCCTTTAAAGATTTTCAAACCGATGTAAGTTCCCATAGTTCCAACGGTGAATCTAGAAAAGGATCGATGTAGTACGGCATGCACCACTGTATGGAAATGGTATTATTTGTATTATGCAATAATGACTTAAAATGTAGTAGAAATAGAAAGTATTTTTTGTTGTTACGGCAGGTTTATAAATTTTGTTTTTCGTACACAGCACCATTTCATCAACAGAATTGCTTGTAAACGGATTAATAGTAAGACATCTGAGATTATCATAATATTTAGCTGCAGATTTGCTCTTCCAACGCAGTTTATTGGGAGAATATTTTTCATTTTTATTAACTTTTGCCTTAGAAAATAAGTCTAAAATTAAAGGCATGTGATCCGAGTAGGGTTTGCAATCAATTCTAAAGCAATCGACAAATTTTAAGAAGTTATATGAGCAAATAGCGTAGTCAATAGTAGAGCTACCACATCCTCCACAGAAATTAAATTCGCCCTTTATATCACCCACAGTTCTCCCATTGAGTATAATACCACCTATATTCTTAATCAATTCGATTAGTTTCTTTCCATTTTGATTAATGATTTCATATTTAGAACATCTTGTTTCATTTATATGTGGAAGGTCATACAAAAGATATGAGTCTAATACTTGACTAGAGCCAACACGAGCGTTTAAGTCACCAACTATGCAAAAGTTTAATACATCTAGATCGGACATAAGTCTTTCGAATTTTTCAAAATCACTGTTCCAGTTTGAACAGTTAAGATACAGCGGAATAAAACAAAAAGGAACACCATCAAGTTTCGCTGTTAGTACAACATTAGTTGAATGTAACGAGAACTTAAAATCATACGTTTTTTGTAGAGCTTTTCTAAAGCCATACAGACATCCCCCGCTAGCATGGCCGGCATTATGCGTTTTTAGAGCATCAATAGAGTATAAAAGATAATTATGAAAGTATGATTTATAAATGTTTTGCTTTTCCGCTGTTATATGCGTTTCGAAAAAAAAGAAAACATATTTATTTAAATAAGTTACACAATTTCCGAAATTTAGAGAGCTTGATAGATTTTAGTGTATATAGAGGATTAAACAGTACACGTCTAGCAGAGCCTCTTGCTAGAGTGGGCAATAAATAAAACTGGACTTCCCAGGTCCAGAGTTCGCATATTTAAGACCAGTCACCTATTGGCCACGTATCCCTTGGCATATGCTGTTCCACCGTGAATTCGGGGTACCTATTTTAAGAGAGGATACCAGATCTCCGCCTACCTACAATTTAGCAGGAGACATGACCTAAGTGAGCTCCTGTGCCGGACCTTCTCCATCCACCAGGATAGAGGATGTACTACCATCATTACATAAAGATACGGCACTCCCTAAGAAGCGTGGATCCCCCAACATGACTTCTGGCAGATCGGATCAGACCTTAATCCCATGATCCAGACACTCCTCCACCTATTGTACCACTAGGACAGTACAGATAGTCAGATGAGTGTCTAGACCTTACCCAAGCACCGTCCTGAATATGCGTGACAGCTGGCTCCCACGTGGAGGGTTTTGAGAAGGAATTTTGCCAGCCATAGATAGCAGTACTATTGACAAAAAACGGGGGCAAATTCTGGCACTCGTGAGCCAGAGAAGAAATTCATTTCGATAGTGTGAGATTTTCTAATGATGTTACTTGATACCAATCGAATCGAGTTTTTGTTTCTGTATTGTAAAACACATAAAAAACAAGTTGTCCAACACGGACATGTATGAGATTAAAGAAAATATGTAAACAAAAAATTTATCTGTGCTAAATCGTAAAAAATTATATTACTGGAAATGTGAAAAAGCAACCTTTTATATAAAAAAAGCTACCTTAACGACAATTTGATAAAAAAAAGTTTACAAACAATGGTAAATAGCAGGGACCGAATATAATTGTTATTTTTTTTATTTCAGATCAAAAGATTACAATAAAATTTATTTTATTTATTGGGAATTTTTAACAATTATCTTTGCATATATATTATTTTGGTTATAGTAACCAATTAAAGCGAGAAATATTTTTTTGGTTATATAACCATTATATATACATTGATTATATAATCATTATATTAACAAAAAAAAATTTTTTTTACTTTACATAACCATTTTTTCAACAAAAAAGAGTTTGTGGTTATAAAAACCAATGATTAAAAATTGACGCCATTTGAGCTGATTTGGGACTTCTTCCCCTTTTTAGAACGGTTATGTATGTATGTGTAGTAGTACACCTACAATTTTGTGCAGGTTAGTCACCTTGTTATTTGTCGTTTGTTTGTACAGCAAAGCTGACAAGTTTGCTAATGGGTGCTATTGTTGTTGTGTATTGATCATTATTTAACATATACGGAGATCATGATCGCGCACGAGTAGTTGTGTTTTCTGTACAATTCAGGTTTTTGTTTAAATCATTTGTTTTGTTGTCGTCATCAGCAACCAAAGTTAGATAAACATTCCTACTGCTTGTAGGTTTATTGTTGTTGTTAGAAGATGAACTCATTTAGAGTTCTCTCTTTTTGTGTTCACTTATGAGTTGGTGTATGCAAATATTTATGTATTTACATACAATCAAAAAATTAAATAAAACCAATAAAATAACTGTTTAATAATTGTTTTGTTTTTGTATTTTTTTTTTTTTTTTGTGAATTTTCTTTCAATAATTTTTAATATTCAGTGGTGACGATTATAAAAACGCGTCTGTACACACCAAGCTGAAACTGAATGAATGTAGCTATATACTAATTAAAATATATACATTGGTTTTTCACATAAAAATGTTACCTTTTTTAATTTTAATTTGTTTTAATTTCTAAAATGTAAACAAACGTTGAGCAGCTGTTTAAATGCAGACCTGTCGGCTCATTTTTGGTTTGTAGAAGGGTAAATCCATCAATAAAATTTTCAATTTTATTTTAGTTTATTAATAGGCTATTAAACGCTTATGAATACAATTTTAAGCTGTCAAAACAAGCAAACAATAAAAAAAAGGTGACCAACGTGCACAAAATTGTAAATGCAGTGAGTGAAAACAGTGATAATAATATTCAAACAGGTATGGACAGATACATAATACTGTGTTCACACGGACAGAAATTATAGAGGTTCGCGCTTTCATTCTTGGTTCGCGGGCCAACCTTGATTGAACCTACATGTTTCGCCATACAAAATTTTGAGAGCGAACCTACGTGCTTCATTTTGAACCTTGTTGCGAACCCGTATAATTTACTATCATCTCTAATTTTGATAACAAATAATCGCTAGTTTATCTGAACTAGTTGTCCAAAATTATTTTAACAAAGAAAAACAATTGATAAGTGCTAAAATTTAATAAAAACATTGAACAAATATAAAGCATGTATTTATATATTGTAAAAGAATTTCGAGTTAAGAACCAATCTAGAATATGTCATGCGAACACATGGGTTCGCCATCGAGGTTCACGGAGCGAACCTAGTATTTCAGTTCGTCGTGTGAACATAGTATAACCGTACTAAAAAGGGGAAGAAGTAGAGGTGTCAAACTATCGACAGTGGCACCATCGATATTTTTCGATAGTTTAAAGAAGTATATCGATATATGGATTCCAAAATATCAAAACTTAAACAAACTATCGATATATCAACGATACTATCGCGATAGTATCGAAGTGGTTTTTCTCAGAGAATATTTTTATTTCATCTAAGTAATGCATACATACATACCTATTATGTTTTTATATACATATGTATGTACATATTCTAAATAAAAGATCTAGTTTAAACAAAACAAAATGGAACTTTAATTCTTAGTTCAATATATAAGAAAATTAAAATTATTATCCGGTATGTTCTACATTCCGAGTGAAATTTTCACTTCTGGATTGTCAAAGCATTGTTGCTGTAAATTTTTATTAGTACCAACAATGCTTTGAACAATTTAGAAGTGAAAATTTCACTCGGAATGTAGATCATACCGGTATATATATAATCAATATATATAAAATTATTAATATAAAATTATTACATATTATATTAATGTTAACAAATTCGTGTGAGATCAATTATCATCAGTCATCCAGTTATTTTTGTTAATAAAAAGCAATATATCAACATTTTTTTCTTTTAATTTTGTACGTCTATTACAATTGCCGATAGTATCAATAGTTTCTAAAAATATCGATATATAAAATATAAAATCTTGGCAAAAAAAAAAAAAATTTCGATAGTCTCAAAAAAAAAAAATATCGATAGTACTCTGCAGAAATTGACACCTCTAGGAAGAAGTCCCAAATCAGCGCGAATAGCATAAACCGTGAAAGTTCCCAGAAATGGGAAAAGTAATATTAAGAATTCCGAAAATCGTTTCGCGATTCTAAATGAACAACGCGATGACGACACAACTACAACAAGGTGGAGTAAACCTCCACCGTAATATTTAAGAGAGCAGAACTCTAGTTTTTTGGTAAAAAGCTTTATCTCCTTTATTGGAGAAAATGAGTTCTATGTAACTTCAATTAAGCGCGGAAATATCAACGAAACAAAAATCCAGGTAGTGCAAGAAAGTAATTACCGAAAAACTTTCAGATTGTTTCAAAAACCAAAAATTTGTATACATAAAAATTAATGAGTGCTAAAGGTCTAACCGTCGTAATAAAAGGTATAGACTCTAGCGTGGATCCAGAAGAGGTAAAGTCTGACCTTGAAAATAGTGGCCTCAAAGTTAAAAATGTTTCAAACATTAAAAATAGGGAAAAAATCCCCCAACCTAAATGTACAGTCGAGATACAGCCATGTGACTTGAAAATAAAAAAGAATGAATCGCACCCAATTAATAATTTAAAGTACTTGTTACACCGAAGAGTTGCCGATGAGATTTCACATAAAAAAACTGGACCTGTTCAATGCCTGAACTGCCAAGAATTCGGCCATACCTACGGTGACCATCCGTCCTTTTTTAAAAAGGACATTCGTCTTTTTTGACACAACGTCCTTTTAAATTTAAACAAAATAAATTGTCCTTTTTTTAATTGAATTGTCCTTTTTTGTCCTTTCTTTGATGGCTAATGTTCTTCTTTAGTTTCCAAAATTAAAAGTTTTATTTTCTCAAAATACCGAAATTTTAAACTCAATACAATATATGTACATAAATTTATAACCACACAAGACAGGAATTGCCTGGCAACACTGAAAAGTGTATGTTTAATGTGTCAAATTTTCTGTCGGCTTTCAAATCGACTGTGAAGAATTTATATTGTTTTTATCAAATAACATTGATATAATAAAAAAATACATTCTTCAGAAAAATATCAATAATATATAACCCTTAAACTATTGTTTTTAGTTATTTTTATTTATTGAATTTTGTTATTTTTGTATTATTCTTTGTTAATTTTGATTAATTAATTAATTTTTTGTTTTAACGACGTATGAACTTCTAGGCATATTTAATTTCTGTTTTAAACATTAAAATGAGTACATATATACATATGTATGTAACTACTTGTACTAGTCACTAATATTACATTGTTTGAATTATATTTTTATTTTATTGATATACCTAAAATTTATCTATGTAATTAAGTTAATACCAATAATTTTTATTTAATTTTGAGTGTCCTTCCTTTTTTTGTCGAAAGATTTTGTCACCGTAGCCATATCAAAACCTAATGCAAGTCCTACCGTTTGCGTCGTATGTGGTGAGCTAAACAGTACCGCGCACTGCGACAAAATAAAAGGTGATCCCAAGGCGAATAAATGTGGTAATTGCGGCGGAAATCACACTGCCAACTATAGAGGGTGCCCTCTTTACTCGTTCTTTAAACGTTCGTCGAATAAAAAAAGAGACTAATATCCCAGCTGCGCCTATCTCACTTTTAAGCTACCCACAGTTACCTCAACAGTCTACAAGTCAGAAACAATATTCAAATGTATTGAAATCTAACACGACTATTGCTCAGCAACAACCTAATAGTCAAGTTTCATACGCTAACATGTTAAAAAGTAACCAGAGTACAGCGCAAAAAACCGTACCAGCAAACGAAGTTCCAGGCTCTAATTTTAGTCGTATTGAAGCCTCAATTGAGAGTTTAATACAAACAGTAAATACTTTTAATCTCAACATGTCCTGTATGATGCAGGAAATGTTGAAAATGCAGTCTACCTTGTTGCAGGCTGTACTAAACAAACCATGAACTTGAAAATATGTTTTTGGAACGCAAACGGCATCTGCCAACATAAAAATGAAATAGAATATTTTCTTCTGGATAAACAAATCGATGTTATGCTTATCTCAGAAACTCATTTGTCCTCCCGAAGCTATTTTAGAATTAGTGGATATAATTTCTACGATACCAAGGATCCTGAAGTAGAGCTTGTGGTGTTTCGGGGGAAATCCTAATAAAAACGCGAATAAAACACCACCTGTTGAATAATTTTTGTGATTAGATTAGATTATCTTCAAGCAACAAACATCTGCATTGAAAATTATTATCAAAAATTTGTAATATCTGTCTATTCCCCCCAAGATTTTCAATTACCGAGAGTCAATATACGGCTTTTTACAAATCACTGGGCTCTCGTTTTCTAGCGGCTAGCGACTACAATGCTAAACATACTCTCTGGGCCTTATGCCTAATCACTCCTAAGGGTCGAGTTTTATTTAATACACTTTCATACAGGTTTTGAACGTAGTGTCAAGTGGTCAGCCAACATATTGGCCATCACAGCGACAAAAAATTCCTGATGTTATTGACTTTGGAATAGCGAAAGGTGTGCCCAGCACCATGATTGAAGCTGAAGCATCTTTAGATTTATCTTCAGACCACTCGCCTACAATTATCACTATTTACTCACACAAAACTGCAACACCTGCATATGATTAACCGCTGTCATCTGCACGTATTAACTGGCTGAAATACAAAAAATATTTAAGTGCTTATTGCTGGGAAAGAATGCCGCTGAGGTTGTTTGAAGCACACGTTAAACAAGCTGCCTTTACTGCTTCTTCAAATAAAACTAATCAACAAGTGAAATTCAACACTATTTTTTCTGCAGATATAGAAAGGCTATTGACTGAAAAATGGAGAGCTCGGCGAGAATGGTAACGCTACAGATCGCCTCAGCCAAAACTAAGGCTTAAGGAGTCTCCCAAGCAGCTTAGAAAAGTGTTGCAAACACAAAAAACAGCTTCCCTTCAAAAATTTCTTCAAGAGCTCAAACAGACTATTCGCTATGGCGTGCAGCCTGAGGTCTTAAAAGGCCGGTGATATGCAAACCTCCATTACGAGCCATAAAAATAAAACTGATGCTGAAAAAGGTGCTCTCTTCGTTAAACATTTAAAAAAAGTATTTACCCCGAATATTTCTGCTGATATTGTTGAACTGCCACTAGTAGTCTCTTTACCAGAAATACCGCTAAGATTTAACATTGTGGAGTATGAAAAGGCCATTACTAGTCTTAACACCAAAAAAGCCCTAGGTGTCGACAAAATGAGCAACAAAATGCTTCAAGAATTACCATATATTGCAAAAAGAATAATACTATTCATTTTTAATGGTATTTTACGGCTGCAATACTATCCGGCAGAATGGAAGGTTTCGATAATTACTATGATACCAAACCAGCAAGGACCATACGAAGGTTGAATCCTCTCGGCCTATTAGTTTATTTATCAATATTTCAAAACTATTTGAAAAGTTGTGTATGAGCAATCTGATGCCTATAGTGACTAGTAATGGGTGCATTCCAGATCATCAATTCGGTTTTCGCAAACAACATAGCACTATTGAACAAACTCACAGACTTGTGAATGTTGTTAGAGACACTTTTGAAAAAAAGAAATATTGCTCTGTGCTCTTTATAGATGTTCTCAAGCTTTCGATAAAGTATGGCACGAAGGTCTTATACACAAATTAACGCAAAATCTTCCCGCAAACATCGTCAGGCTTTTTAAAAACTATTTAAAGGAACGGAAATTTGTGGTTCGAGAAAGCAATTTTTAAGCCCTCAGCAGTCGATCGAAGCCGAAATTCCCCAAGGCAGCATCTTTGGTCCCTTGCTGTAGTCAATATATGCCTCTGACTTAGCGTTAAGTAATAACATTCATACATCCACATTTGCTGATGATACAGCTCTTCTAAGCGTTCATGAAAATCCAGTAAATGCTTCCCGCAACTTACAAGGGTACATATCAAAATTAGAAATATGGCGCAAACAATGGCGTATAAAAGTTAACGAGCAGAAATGTGTACACGTCACTTTTACGTTGCGCAGAGAAACATGCCCGCATATACAAATCAACACCGAGACTATACTGCAACACACTGTAGTCAAATATCTAGGCATTTACCTTGATCGCCGTTTAACATGGAAATCGCATATAGACGCAAAGTTGATCGAAATAAAATTAAAAGCAGCCCAAATTAATAGGCTTATGAGAAGAAATTCTAAACTAAGCCTAGACTGTAAACTTCTACTATACAACGCGATCCTGAAAGCAATATGGTCCTATGGAATACAGTTAGCATCGAATGTAGAAAAAATTCAAAGGCGACAAAATAAAATTGTAAGTACTATTACAGCAGCCCCCTGGTATATCCGAAATCAGCGAATTCACAAAGACCTTGATGTTCCGTTGGTAAAGACAGTATTTTCAAAACCGGCGAGAAATTATTAGAGTTGTGTCGTTCCGGAACGACCTAGTTCCTTGGAACGATTCCCTTATTGGAACGGTTCGGACTGATCCAGCTATTCCAATTTTACCGTTTCTCGTTCCGTAATTGCAAACCGTCTTGTGGAGCTATTGTTTGTTTTTGATAAACGTCAAAATCTACATACAAAAAAGTTCACAACACATTATACATTTTTCTTATACGTCGCACTTTAATTAATGGCACATTCAATTTAATATATATTTTTTATTTATTTTATCAGGTTATATTAAATAAAATCTATTTATCCCTATTTATTATATCATGTTCTGTAGCTTTTTATTTTTGACAGCATGCTTATTGGTTTTTTAGTGTTGTATTGGTGCATATACATTGTTTATTATATATAGGTCCAAAGTAAGCAACAGGAACGATGAACGAAATGAACGACCTAGTTCCCTTAATCTTTCGGTCCGGTCGGAACGATTCCGCAAAAGGAACGATTTTGCCCAACTCTAGAAATTATATTAAAATACTTGAGTTGCACCCAAATCCACTTGCGCGCAATGTTCTACATTAAAGAGGCCACACCCGGCTGAAAAGAAGGGATACTCTTTTTCTCAGCCGTGCACGAGAGATATAAAATAACAAAAATCAACCCTTGAAATTAAAAATTTTGTTTTGCATTGGCTAAACTTATATTTAATATTTTTAGATTTAAGATTTGAAAAACTTATTGATGTTTCCATCTATAATTGAAGATTCAATAAATAATAAAAGTTAAAAAAAACATACATAGAAAATTCCAACGAATTATTACCTCAAGAAGTTAATTGGTTCAATGAAAAATCGTCTACAGTGTGTGATAGATGCGAAAGGTTTCCATACCAAATATTAAATATTATCAAAACAAAGTTTTAAATATTTCCACTAAAACTAAATCCCTAAAGATAATTTTTGTACAAAGAATTTATTGACAAGGTGAAATAAGTATAAAATTGTATTTGTTGTATTTCTTTTTTAGTTTAAACACATTACAAGTTTTTTTCGTCATGATCTCCTTAAATCTCTTTAACTTATTGATATATATAAATAAAATTAAGTTTTTGAAAAAATACATATAATTTGCTAAATATAATTAAAAATAGCTAAATCGGGTTTATTTACAATGTGCAAACTCATTATTGACAGGGCCTAAATAGTTAATCATCCCAAAAATTCTTTGTAATTCTGTAACATTTTCTGGTTTTGGCATTTCTAATATCGCCTTCATCTTTTCACTATCAGATTTCACGCCATTACCATTAAAAATCTGACCAATAAACTTAATTTCGTTCTTTTATATTTTTGACTTTGACTTATTGAACTTAAGACCAACAGCAATTGCTCTTTCTAGCACTTTCACGAGTGTCTCATTGTGCTTATCTAGACTGGGCGCATGAATGAGAAAATCATCCATATAAATGGTAAGACCATCTATGTCACCGAAAAGGCGTATCATTTCCGAATGAAATATTTCCGGTGCGGCATTAACGCCAAATGGTAACCGGAGAAATCGATAACGAGCCATAGGAGTATTAGACGTGCACAATTTGGATGAACTATTATCCAATGGGACCATCCAAAAACCCGAATTGGCATCAAGACTACATAAAAATTTGAACCGGTAATCTGTGCTTTACACTCATCTATGTTCCGAAAACTGAACCTTGATCTAATTATTGCTTTATTTAAATTTCTGGGATCTATCTAGCTCCTTTTTTAAAGGATCTAGAAGACCAATAGGAACACGTAGCACAGTGGAAAATTTTAGTCCTTATCGGATCAAAAATATGTAACTTTTTTGTTCTTAGAGATAGAGTTCTGAAATTTTGCACGAATAATCTTAAATGTATTTGCTATTATTCTATAAAATATGAGCCAAATTAAAGCAGAACTTATTTCACAATAAAGGTAAGAATTTTATTTTTTGTATATATAGAGATTACTTGAAATAAATTTTTTTATTATATTAACATTTGTAATGCTTTTAATTTATGTGATGTAACTTTAACTCACACCTAACTTAATATAATTTTATTCATTTGCACTTTTCCCATTCTGTTAGGTATAGTGTAACTTTAAATATTTAAGTAATACTTTAACCGTGACATTTTTGTGGTTACTTCATTAGTTTAAGCGTATCTTCATCCAAATCTTTTGCAAGTTTGGCGGATGGTTTTCTTATACTTGTTACATATGGATCAGAGGTGTAAAGAAGTCTGTTGAAAAGATCATCGTTAGTTGCTGATCGCGAATATTTTCGAGAGTGATGTAAACGATAATTTTTGTAGTCTTTATTGCGCGACTCTTGTGCGTCTTCGGACAGCTGACCAATAGGCAACACTGCAAAATGTTTTATAATGCTTTCCCCATGTATCAATATTTTGTGGACAGATGATGGCATATGATACCAGTTGTATTTTTTTATATGTATACAATCTTGCTGTTTCCATTGCATATTCGCCAAATTTTCCAGGGTCTATTATTAAATCAGACGATAAAGCTTGAAGAATGATGTGAAACCTTTTTATTAATTCTTCGTCTACTCCAGTTATATCAGCAGATCGTGAAAAATTAAAAAAAAATCTAGTGGTATTACCATCATTGCTGTTACCTTTTCCTTGTCTTGGCTTATCAATAATTAATCCCAACTCTTCACGAAAACGTTTTTGTGTATTAGCTTTTTTAAGCTTCTTTATTGCTTTATGATTTTCAATTAACGCTGACCATTTTTGGAATTCACTATTATAACCAATGTGCAGAATCATTTCCATACATCTTATCCACGCGTGGAGGGTCGATAAACCATACTTAAAAGAATTTTCATCTTCTGGTCTCGCAGCTAAGTTCTCTCTAAGTTATTCATTTGAGTAGGTGTGGCTTTGCATATGGTACATGATGCATTTGATGGAGTATTTGTTAAAACTTGTGCTACTTTAACAAAAATCATTTGTTCAATTATCTAAATAACTGAGTTTTTTAACATTATTGAATGTAACTTCTTTTTAGGCAGGAATACGTAGCTAATATTTTTATAGTATTTTACTAATATATTAAGCTTTACAATTTTTTACATATGAGCGCAGAGCTAAGCAGAGCTTCTAATTAAAAGCCGAAGTTTTTACATGCAGCCAAAACAACATACCATCATTCAGAAGCTAAAATTTCAAACGTTTTCACTAAAACCTGATCTGCTATTTATAAAATCGGAATCTACATTAAATCACCTTTCCAATAAGGTATATAACTCCTTAATTGTAATATGAATTATATTAAAAATATGCTCTGAAATACGTTTTATTTTTATAGTTATAAATCGTTGTCGTAAAATGATGTGAATACGGTTATTTCCGAGTATTGCTATTGGCCAAACATCAAATATTTTCCTCGAATTATTAAGTTCGACATATTAGCTTTTCGCTAAAAAAAATTTTGGTGTAATTCGAACCTTTTTAAAAATTAATTATGGGCTGGTCTTACTCTACGATTTTCCACTGTGCGTCGTGGTACTTCTACTATAGGCAAACTATTTTATTTAATTTGTGACATTTTTTTTCAAATGACTTAGACCTTCAAATACTTCATTGTATTTTTTAACACAAAATCTAAATTATTATTTTGTAAATTAATGACATTGACCTTTTTTAATAACTTTAATTGAATAGCTAAGTTCAACCCTATTACGTTTTTACAGTTCATTTTTAAAATATAAAATGTTGTTAAAGAATTTGTGTTATTGTAGTTAAATATTTTAATAAATTTTTCCTAGCACTGGAAGTTTTTCCCACTAAATGTAAGTATATTAGTATAATTGTTAGTATTAAATTTATTTATTTTTACGATACTTAAGGTTTTCTCCGACAATAGATTGGCTTGCGCGCCAGTGTCCACTTAAAAAGTTACCACCTTGCTGTTGTTGACTAGAGCATCAATATTCCACTCACGGGCCATCTCATATGTGGCCTTTCTCACCGTACCAATAAATAGATTTTCTTCCATATTATTCTCCACCACCTTAAATTATCTGTTGTTGTTTTTGTTGTCACTATTGTTCATTGTTGTATTGTTGTGGTTTTTGTTTTTAGCAAAACACATTTTTGCGAACTGGTTAAGCTTGCCACAGACGTGACACTTCACTCCCTCTGCTGGGCATTTGTAGCGATGATTTTGTTGCCCACATTTCTTACATTTTTGTTGTTGTTAAACTTTTGATTTATTAAAGTTGTTGTTTTTGTTTAATCCACAAATACTTGCGTTGTTGTTAGATACTTGTTGAATTGTTGAGGCGTTTTCTCAGGCTGCCTCAATACCCTTGGCTATATCTAGTGTCTTGTCCCATTTGAGGTCACCTTCATTAAGTAGTCTATCTTTTATTTTTATAAAATTGTTCGATAGCCCACAGATAAACATATCTCTTATAAGACTTTCTCTCAGTGAACTAAATTCACATGACATTTATTCCACAACTCCTCATATTTTATTTAAACGATATCGATATTCAGCCTGATTACGGATGGCGTATTTCGACTACGCCAGGCTGATTAAATGAGCTTACAATTTGAAGTGCCGCATTACCCATGTGATGCAACATTCAGGCTACTTTACGTGAATCAGCTTCATCCTCCAGCGCTGACGCTCTCATGTAAATTTTGAAGGTACTGTTCAAATTTTTCCACTCCAGACATAGATTTGTGGCATTTACATTCAGCGGCACTACTGACGTTGTAATTAGTGCTGGCTATTTTTACCTCGAGGATGATCACTATTTTTCATTTTGTTGGTGTTATATGTATAATTTATGATTTATGTTTTTCTTTTTGACTGTTTTTTAGCTTTTTGTTATTTAGCTTTTACTTTATTGAAGACTTTGACTTTTTCTTCACTTTTTTTTAAATTGACTAACCTCAAAATTTAATTTTTCACACCTGACACCATGTTTGAATCCATGTGGTTCGTTTTAATGTCTCTTTATTAATCATCTTTTAGATAGGAAGTCTAAATATATTGTATGTATAACAATGTACTAAAACTATATTATTGGTTGTATATTATAGGTATAGTACTTATAGGTAAGTATTAGCAAGTAAATAATAGTAAGTTGTATTAAGTAAGTATTAAAAGTAAGTAGTTATCAGCGATGTAAATAAGTCGATTCATATCATAACAAATACATATATGTTTAGCCAATGATAAACAAAATTTTTAATTTCAACGGTAGATTTTTGTTGTATTACATCTCTCGTGTACGGCTAAGAAACAGGGTATCCCTCCTTTTTTATAATGTAGAATATTGCGCGCAAGTGGATGACTCCTGTTTTGTAATATATTTTTTTCGCGTGTTTTGAAAATACTGTCTTCACCAACGGAACATCAAGATCTTTGTGAATTCGCTGGTTTCTGACATACCAGGGGCTGCTGGTAGAATTTTGTTTTGTCGCCTTTGAATTTTTTCAGCATCAGCAAATTTTGACGTGTGTAAGTTACTGCTTAACGGCAAGTCAGAGGCATATATTAAGTACAGCAAGGGACCGAAAATGCTGCCTAGGAGAACTATGGATTCGATCGACTGCGGAGCGCTTAAAAATTGTCTTCTCGAAATTACGTTCCTTTAAATAGTTTTTTAAAAGCCTGACGATGTATGCGGGTAGATTTTGTGATAATTTGTTTATTAGACCTTCGTTCCATACTTTATCAAAATCTGTAGAGGATGAGTCTCTTTATATTTGTTTATATCATAGGGTCAAAGTCAGACTTATATTATTTTTATTAAATTAATGACACAAAATTATTTTCTCCAAGCCTTTTTATACAAAAAAGTAATTATCAAAAATATTGAATTCCAAAGAGTACTAGATACATAAAAATATTATAAAACTCCATTAAAATAATAAATTACATTGACAGAAATAATTTATGAAATATGTGCAAGAAAACAAATTATGTAGTAGTAAATAACAAATAACATATAATAAATTTTAATTAAGTAAAATAAAACAATAATAATAATAGTTTCGGATGCTCTTCGTTACAGACTCCCCTTCAGCGTCCGAAATCGACCCGATGATGGCGCTGAATTTCATTTAGTTACTTTAGGAAGCCTTGGCCTTAGAATTCTTTTGTTTTCTTGATTTGTGGTTGATGTTTCCTTTATCCTTTGACGGCCTCTCTTTTGTATAGGATATATTGGCGTAATGTTAGGACCTTTATTTATTTATTTATTAATCCATATTGCAATACAAAAGCCATCAAGGCCAAAAATACGTATTACACAGTAATATAATTTATAATGCCTGAGAAAAGCCCAGGGTAAAACTAATAATAAAAAATCCTTAAAGAATAATAAATACAAATAATTTCCAAATTTATACAATTTTCTTACTTATTTGGCTCCCCAGCCGATATAATAAACACGAAGAAAAATTAAACCTAAACTTTATGAAGTACATCGATCCGATATGTCAGCATAAACAACTTAGGTCGTTGAGAGAAAGAATTAGGGTGAATAAAAAAAAAAAAATTAACCGAAAATCGTGCTATGGCCTAGATTGCAAAAGCCTAGCTAGTTTGAGCCGAAAAACGTTGTTCGAGTGAGAGAAAACCCTCAACTCGAGTGGTAGCGAGTTCCACCAACGAGCAATTCGCACAAGAAATGACCTAACAAAAGTAGCGCACGTAATTCTAGGTATCACAATCTGTTTATTCCTAGTGGATCGGGAAAAGCGAAAACGACTACAAAGTTGGGGAACTACATTATCCTTAAAAGACCTATAGAAGAAAAGCAGATTGCGGAATTTAACAAAATCCAAAAAAGAGCACCCCAAGAATTTAGCGACATATTCTGATACATGATCACGTCTTCGAATCTTATAGACATATCTAACAATAGCATTCACAGCTTTCCTAAGCTTGAGCAGATTTGTCATTATTGCCCCCGAGAAAACCTCCAAGCCATATAATACAAGAGGCATCATAAGCGATTTCGCCACCCTCAATCTGACCTCCAATGGTAGGTAAATATTGGCTGAATAAATCCTCCGCAAAACGAAAGAGATTTTCCTGTGTATTGAATTAATATGGGGGTCAAACCGCACGTGCTTATCAATGATTACACCCAGGCATCTATGCTCACTTACAAATTCAATACAGTGGTTTGAGAGGGATAAGTTAAGGTCAGGTTCAAACCTATCAAGAGCACCAAAAGCTAGGGCTTTAGTCTTAAGGGGATTTATAGCTAGGGAGTTCAACTCAGTCCAACGATCGATAGTCTCAAGGCAAGAATTGACATTCTGGCCCAAAGTAGAAATGTCGTCACGCACAATACTAAACAGCAGTAAGATGTCATCAGCGAACAGAAATGGGCGACACAAATTTAGGTCTAGGATATCAGGAAGGTCATTAACGTATAGGATAAACAATAGAGGCCCCAAAACAGACCCCTGAGGAACACCAGAAGCAAGCCCAAGACAGCTAGAAGAACATCCATTTAACTCCACGAATTGGCTTCTGCCACTCAAAAAAGACATAATTAATTTACACGCTGACCTAGAGAACCCAAACTTATCTCGTAGCTTAAAAGCCATAGTAGAATAACATATAGAGTTAAAGGCCTTAGTCAGGTCAAGAGAGACAAGCAAAGATAACACCTTATGATTCTCGTTAGTTCTAATATCATCAGTCAAGTTCAATAGCAAGGAGGAGGTATTGAAATTACGACGAAAAGCATATTGCGATGGTGAAATGCAACCACCACAACGCTCCAAGATTTGATTTTTAATCACATGCTCTACCACCTTAGACAGAGATGGGAGTATAGAAATGGGTCTGAGATCATTTAAGCTTCTCACTGTAGTAGTCTTAGGAATAGGAACAACACGTGCAGTCTTCCAAGAGCTCGGGAACACAGAAGAAGTCAGAATAGTATTAACTAAATCAAGAACAACATCAGAGATGTAGGGAAAAATAAGTTTTAGGAAACGTATTGGGATACCATCTACTCCGACCGACTGCGATTTCACTTTATTAAGAGCCTCAAGAAGTTCATTCATATTAACACAATGAAAAGAAAACAATCCAGCATTGTCGAAAAAATTATTAAAGTCCACCTCAACTTCAGGAGTAGAACCCACACCAGTAACAAAAAATTGATTAACAGCATCAGCATCCTCGTCGCATATTAAATCAGCAGAACCCACGCACCCATTCCCTTTAAGCAACCTCCACATACCACTATTATCCAAACCACGAAACAAATTAGCGTAGTGCTTCTTCTTGATTCGTCGAATAACCGACTTCGCTTTATTGCGGTATCTACAAAAAATTTCCCAGTTACGTGCGGTCGGGTAAGAGTAATAAGTAGAAAAGGCCATGTCCCGTAGCGATCTAGCCAAAACTATTTCCCTGCACCTCATCCAGTGGTTATCACCCGAGTAAAATGTTCTTCTGACTGGTACAAATGAATAAAGACCACATACAAGCGCAGAGAATATGGTCCACTTAACATCGATAACCGCTGAGTTCCAGAAGGGCGATAGATCAAATTCAGATAAAAAAGAAGAAAGACCCACCCAATCAATCCTATTGTAGTCTCTATGCACAAGGGTGACATTATGGGGTTCACAACTAAAACTAAAGCATGCAAAGATAATAGCATGGTGTGAAATAGATGGACACTGCCCCTGACCAGAGAAACAAACAGATGACATATCAGACACAAAAAAGAAATCGATCAATGAAGTAGATAGGTACCTAGTATCATAATGGGTTGGCCTAGAATTATGGCAAATTGATAAGTTACTTCTAGTGCAAAATGAACGTACTAAGTCTGATTTTCCGCTATCAAACAGGTTAAGGTTAAAGTCACCAACTACGACAATGCTCTCATAATTCAGAAACAACTCAGAATGACAATCCTCAAAGGTAGCAAGGTCAGCAGGGGGTGGCAAATATACAGTACCAATCAAACATCTAACACCACTAAGCAAAATCTCAAGAAAGATAGATTCGCACTTGTCGGGGATGGATGCCTTAAAAACCACCTTATGCTTAATTCTATCAGAAATGTAGATACCCACTCCGCCCCCTCTTTGATGAAGGCGATCATTGCGACAAAGTCTGTAACCCGGAATATTAACTGAGCTCGATGACACCTCTTCTTTTAACCAAGTTTCAGTAATGCCAATAATATCAAGTCCTGAGCCCTCAAAGATAATATTAAGTTCATTAAATTTAGATACTCGATACGACGGCCTAATACTATTACAATTCAAATGAGCAATTTTTAAACTATTCCTGTAGGAAAGTAACGAATCAGAAAAATAGGAGCTGTTACTGACAATCGGACCAATATTATCGTTATAAGAAGTCATACTCAAGAACTACAGCGGGGAACCAATGATAGTAAGATACAACAATAAAATAACAAAAAGAGTAAAACATGAGATCTACCTTTTAATAAAAAGTCAAACAATGGGTGCGTTCAGCACACACAAACGGCCACACAACAAAAGCCCATAATCGAATCAAACCTCATAATATATTATTGAGTTTTCATAATTTTAAATTCATAAGTAAATATTATGAAGTTTATTTACAAAATAAAAATCAGTAGTTAAAAAAGAAAAGTAAAATTCTAAATATTTAGGCAAAAGGTGAGCAAATCATTCAGAAAGGTTAGTCAAACGCTGCCAAAAATAGACTGTTCAGTGGCAGGTTTCATTGCTGAACACACTCAATGAAATAAAGGTAAGTGAGCCATTAATAATGGAAAGTAAAGCAGGGAAAGCAAGAAATAAGATAGGTTAATCAATACTGAAAGTGGTATATAAAAAAGAGAAGAAAAAAAAAAAAGAAAATATATTAGATAAATAAGTTACGAAAACTTAGCCAGTACCAGCACCAGTCCGAAACTTCACACATTCAGCAGCATCCTTAACTTCAACCTCCTTACCACCAGGCAACATCAGTATCGCACGCAGCTTATCGTTGTTGAAGACTTTAAATTTCGTCACAAACTTATCCACGAATAACTTCCGGCATACCGCATAAAGCTTACCAGCAGCAGGAGAAAAATGATCGTTTAAATATATTCTACCAGTACCGAAAGAGGAGTCAGCAGCTCCAATCCCTAAGTCCGTAATAATATCCTTACATGTAAGTGACCGGGTTTTAAAGTATTGCTTCATGATGTCATCACGGATATGTACACTGTTGAAGATGACCAGTATAAGCCGCTTGTTATCCATGTAACAGACATGGTTAATATCATGGCTAGCCACAGATATCTTATAAAAAGCACCAAGGGCAACAACAGCAGCAGCAAGATCTGGTAGTCCAGCAGGCAACCCACGTATAACTATGTTTGTTCGGTTTAATCTTCTGTGGAGTATATGGTTTTCAACCTCCAGGGATTGAATTTTGGTATGGGTAGTAGTTTCCAAACAATCAACACGTTTAACACAATCAGCAATATCAGTCCTCATTACATCAAACCAGGATTTCATGTCCAATTTAAAGTCAGCCACCGCTTTGTAAAAAGCATCTTTAATTGATGCCACGTCCTCATTGCCTTTTATGAGCACGTTATCAATCTTCTCGTTAAGCAGACGAATATCGTCACCAACAGAACTCATACGACCATGTTTGTCCTCACAGTCAGTACATACAAATTTCAAAAGTTTGTTCCTGCCCAACATTTCAAAGTCACCATCGGTAATATTGGCACATAACTGGTGGGTCCATACGGAGCAGACATTACACTGTACACAGGCCTTTTTCCCAACGGATTCCCCACACATACCACATTTGAACACCTTTGGCGCCATTTAAACAAAATCAGTACGTATGAGTGTGTGCAAGTGTGTATCAGTACAAAAGCAACAGGTTGGTGAAAGAAAATAACCACTACACAGGAGATTAGTTCTATTCTTCCAATAATATTAGATTAAGACTTCCAATCAATTAGTATATTAAATTCACACACACCAAATGGATTTCCAGAATCAGTATGTGTGTATGTATGTGTGTAAAAGTACAAAGGCAACAGCAAACAGTAGGGCGGGAAAAGGATATAACCACTAAACAGAAAACCAATAAAGTTATTATCCTCCAATAATATGGTGATAGTTCAATAAGTTGATCAAACCAACTCCCACTCAGCAAATAATTTCCAAATTCACAAACAGCAGACTTCCAAAATCAGTACGCAGGTATGTATTAGTGTATATGCACAATGGCAACAGCACGCGGTAGGGAGGAAAAAGAATTCAACCACCACACAATTAAAAAGCACAGCACTTATCCTCCAATAACATTAAATGATGAGCACCAACTAATTATCCAGATTAAACTCCCGCACAGCAAATATATTTCCAAAAAACTCAAGTTATAAAGTATAAGAATTAGCTACAGAGATAACACGCGTTCACTCAGGCATAGCGTTGCCATATATAATGTTAAATTAGATACATGATGGCTTCCAAGTGGTACGTCTGGATTATCTTCTGATCCAATAGTAAAACATGAACCACTTCCACCAGTTATCACATAAGGTCCATCTCTACGAGGTATAAATTTGGATGTTATATTTTTTTCAGCTTTACTTATAATATGGGTAGCAACGAGAACTTTATCGCCTATATTAAATATTTCTGACTCCCTTCGTTTCAAGTTGACAATGTTTTTTTATTTTTATCTTGAGTTTTTTTCTTCTACTTCTCGGGCATGCTGTAAAATATTTGCAATATTCATTAAATGTGGTGTAATTTGTGGTATAAAATTTTCTGAAGTAATTATTGATTTCAGATCGTGGTGTACCTCTAAGGGACTTCTCAGCTCCCTACCAAATGTTAAATATGCTGATGTATATCCTGTACTTTCACACTTGGCTGTGTTCATGGCAAAACGAATCATAGGTAGATTCAAATTCCAGGAAGTGTGGTCCATTTGTACACTTATAGGTAATTGCGTTTTCAAGTCACGATTTTTTCTTTCAACGGGATTTGCTTGAGGATGATATAAAGGAGTAAATGTATGTTTTATACCTAAACAGTAAGTTAATTTTTGAATAACAGCCGATATAAATTGACAACCATTATCAGAGTGAATTCGTCTTGGTACTCCATAACGCAATATTATTTCATTTAACAATACTGTTGCGCAATTTTCTGCAGTTGCTTTCTTCAGTGGAAATAATTCTACTCATCTGCTACAAATATCTTCTACAACTAATATCCACGCATGATCTTGCTTTGTACGCAACCTGGTCCAACCAGATCTACAGCAAGTACTTCGAATCGTTGATTACTTGATACAGTACGGTACAATCCCATTGGTTTCAAGTTTGTACTTTTATATTTTTGACAATCCACACAGTTTTTTACATATTTCGTTATTTCATTTCTCATTCCTGCCCAGTAATAATATGGAGTAATACGATTAATTGTTCTTTCGATGCCATAGTGTCCAGCCATCGGATCATCATGTAATCTTTTTAAAATTGCTATACGCATAGACTTTGGAACCACTAACTGTCCATTCTCTGTATCTTGATCTGAGCAATATCGATATAAAACTCCATCCATTAATATATATCCACGATTTGTATATAGAATAGTATTGTCATTATTCGTTCCAAATGAATTTATAATACTTTTAATATCTTCATCCTCAAGTTGAGCATTTCTTATTTCCGCAGATCCCTGGCGTGGAAAATCTACTGAAATCATTAAGCATTCGCAGGATATATCAGTGTTTATTGCATGGTGGTCTTGATAATGTATCTGCCACAACATTTTTTTTCCTGGAGTATATCCAAAATGTATATTATACGGTTGCAATTGTATAGCCCACCGTGCTAAACGACCAGTTGGTGTCTTTAAATTTTTAGGTGGAAACCTTTGTAAAATAGCTTCAGTTTTACCTGGGTCCGGTTTTAAACCATTTATAGTTAATATGTGGCCAAGGTACTTTACTTCAGATCTACAAAAATTACTCTTCTCTCTATTCAGTTGAATCTTGAATAATTGAATTCTTTCAAAAACTTTCTCCAAATCGTGCATATGTTGTTTAAAACTTCCAGAGCAAATAATTATGCCATCAAGATAAGCAAGAACAGTTATTTGAGGAAGTCCATTTCGAAATTTATCTATTAATCGTTGGAAAGTTGACGGCGCATTTTTAAGACCAAATGGCGTTCTATTAAAAATAAAAATTCCAAACGAGGTAGTAAAAGCTGTTTTTATTTTATCTTTTTCAGCTACTTTTATCTGCCAATAGCCTGCCCTTAAGTCAATAGTTGACATAAACAATGTTGCTTTTGCTGCATGCAACAAGTCATCCATTTGTGTTCTCAAACCATTTTAAAAATTTGTCAACAGAAGTATTTTCTTCAACAATAACTTGACGAATTGGAATTTTATTTGTTAATATAGACTTATTCGTTTTAAATTCAAAAACAGTTTTTGGATCATCTTTGAAATACCAATTTCTTTGAGCCAAATCAAGAACAATGCCTGCCTGTTCTAGAAAGTCTATGCCAAGAAGAGTACGATTTCCTCTTGCTTTCGGCAAACAAATAAGGCGGATTCTTCTGAAACGATCTCCAATTATAATATTAACTACAGTTGAATAAACTATTTCTTCTCGGGAAATTCCATCAGCTAAGATAATTTCGGCAGAAAACTTTTGAAATTCTATATCTTTAGTCTTCAATTTTTGAAAAAGTAAGTATCCGGCAACACTTGTTCGGGCAGCTGTATCGAAATATGCCTCTCTGTTTAAGCCGTTTATATTTACATATATCTACTGTAGGTACATTTTGACCTACAGTTGTATGAATAGAATTAAAGTCCAATTTTCCTGGGCTGTTGATTGTGTTTTTACTATTGCAATTTGGGCAATTTGATTTATAGTAGCCAGATAGTCCACATCCATAGCAACTTAGAACATTTTCATGAATTTTTTTATTACATTGTCTATCAGATTCTATTTTCTTGTAACAGTTTTCAGCGATATGATTTTTTTTCCTGCAAAACGAACAGCGGTTAGATGACTGTTCAAATTTTGAGATAGGTTTTGGTTCTTTCATATGAAACTCATGCCCCTATTACGGTTTACAACTCAACTGTAATTCAGTTGAAATTTTTCAAATCGGTATTATCGATTACAACTCAACCTGTCAAATATGTAAAAGTTGAAATTATTTCGCATTACAACTTTTTTGTAGTATTATCGATTACAACTCAGTGTTAGTGAGGTTGACAAAAATGCCAAGAAATTACAACTGCTCCGTAGCAATTGTTTAAAAAAATCATAAGGAAAAAAAAGGGAAAGGGGGTAAGTCAAGTTTTTTTTTTTAAATGCCTTACATGAATTTATTGATAAGTTATTTATAGAAAAAATTGATTTACAACGAGACAACAGAACGTTTTGCACTTCTTCAATCATTTCTGTTATTATCCATTTTGCACAAACATATTGCTAGAAGATATTTAAAATTTCTTTAATCACTACACATATTGTAGGCTGTGCCAATCCATTTCCACAGCTTTTTTGATAACTGCCATCAGCAAGGAACCTAAGAGTTTCACATAGTTTTACTATATGAGGTATAGCCGTATAGCTTCTGGAAAAGTTCCTTCAGCTCATTTAACAGAAAGCAAAATTCTTCTTTATTTAAACGAAAGAAATTTTTAAATCTGAAAACATTTATCTATATATTAAAAATCCATTCTTACATATGTAGTATCGGGAAGTTCCAAGGGATTGGAGTGATCACGAAGATTTTTTCGTTGCGCAACTCATCAATGTTAGCATCAACACTTTCATAAGAGATATCCATTTTTTCACTTAGTGCAATTTTATTATTTATTAAAGAAAACAACCAGCACACTTTAACAAGAAACCAAATTTTTTTTGAATTTTTGCCTCAAGAAATACTATCATCTGCTTTTGAGGCTGGCAACATCAATACAACTTCAACTAGAATGAATTGTAATTCATAATACCAAAAATTAGTTAAGTTGTTTTAAAGTTGAGTTGTTTCAATTACAACTCAACTGGGTTCAGTTGTAAACCGTAATAGGGGCATCAATTTCTCTTGCTTTTTCTAATAACTCCTGAAAGCTAGATATGGAATCTCTTGGAATTTTTTCTCTCATTGTTATTAACAGTTGGGAATATATTATATTTAACATCGAATTTTCTGATAATTTTTATGTTAATTGTGCAAATAAACGACGTTTTCTGCAAACAAAGTTATCTGTTGATTCAAAAAATTTTTGTTTTTCTTGATTTATTTCCCAAAATACTCGCCAATCTGGCTTCGGGGGTGAGAAAGCATATCGCAATAAATCTATTGCTTTATGAAAACTTGTGGCTTCATCTTTTATACCTTGCCACCACGTAGAAGCGTACCCTTCCAACAATAAATGTAGGCTGGTTAATGCGAGAAAATCGGTTATGCATTCAGCATCCTTGTACACCAAAATTGTGGCAATAAAATCGTTAACTTTAGTAGTATTTCTACCGCCACTAAAACGAGCAGTGCAGTGCGAAAATGTATTTTTGGTTTCTGGTCTAGCACTTACACTTCCTAACAATTCCCTAAACTGGCATTGCGTAAGAGTAATATTTGAACTGCTGGAACCTTGGGAATATTGTATATTTGACAGCGTATTTTGTATAGATTTCGTTTCATTTGACGATGCCATAGAACAGCCAGGAGTTTCATTTCTGTATATCGAGTTTTGTGACTTACTGCGTGTTGTTACACCTTCATTTCGAGTTTGCTCAATTTCCGTTTATTTTACCACCACAAAGAACCACACATATAATAAATAAGAATGCAAATACTTTACCCGTGAAATTCTTCTGGAGAAAACAGCAAACAGAAATCTTCCACAATAACTTCTTTGAATCTGTTCAAAATTTTCGTTATACTTCGCAATATTGAAGAATTATTGAATTTACGTTGGGCGCCAATGTAGAGGATGAGTCTATTTATATTTGTTTATATCATAGGGTCAAAGTCAGACTTATAGTCCTAACTGACCACAATTTCTTTTATTTTATTATAATTTTAATATCCAACAGACAGGAATGTCCTATTCGTGAATAAATTTATTTAAAAATTTTTTTTCTTGAAATAATTATTTATTCAATTTTTATTAAATTAATGACACAAAATTATTTTCTCCAAGCCTTTTTATACAAAAAAGTAATTATCAAAAATATTGAATTCCAAAGAGTACTAGATACATAAAAATATTATAAAACTCCATTAAAATAATAAATTACATTGACAGAAATAATTTATGAAATATGTGCAAGAAACCAAATTATTTAGTAGTAAATAACAAATAACATATAATAAATTTTAATTAAGTAAAATAAAAAACGTTGAGGAATATTTCTTTTTTTCAAAGTCTCTCTTACAACTTTCACAAGTCTGTGAGTTTTTCATTAGTGCTATGTTGTCTGCGAAAACCAAATTGATTATCTGGAATACATCCAGTCACTATAGGAGTCAGCTTGCTCATATACTGCTTTTCAAAAAATTTCGACATATTAGCCAATAAACTAGTAGGCCGATAGGAATCAACCTTTGTATGATCCTTGCCGGGCTTTGGTATCATAGTAATAAGCGAAACCTTCTATTCAGTTGGATAGTATTGCAGCCGTAAAATACCATTAAAAATGAATAACATTATTCTTTTTGCAACAAAAGGTAGTTCTTGAAGCACTTTGTTGCTTATTTTATCGATACCTGGGGCTTTTTTATGTTAAGACCAGTAATAGCTTTTTCAATCTCCATAATATTAAATCTTAGGGATATTTCTGGTAAAGAGACGACTGGTGGCAGTTCGACAATATCAGCAGAAATATTTGGAGTAAATACTTTTTCTAAATGTTTAAAAAAAAGAGCACCTTTTTCAGCATCAGTTCCTGCCCAGTCACCATTAGAGGGTCGTAATGGAGGTTTGCATATCACCGGTCTTTTAAGTCCGAGTAATCTATTTGTGGCGCTGCATCGACTTCTTGAAAAAATTTCTTAGGAGAAGCTGTTTTTTGTGTTTGTAGAAGTTTTCTTAGCTGTTTAGTACATTCCTTAAGTCTTAATTTTTGCTGAGTAGATCTATAACGTTGCCATTCGCTTCGAGCTCTCCGTTTTCCAGTCAATAGCCTTTCTATATCTGCAGAAAAAATATTGTTGAATTCTTGTTGAACTCCAGATCCGCCCACAGTATAACACTGCCACCACCATGTTTCACAGTAGGTGTAATATAATATGGGAAGCTATGGCGGCATCTGGTGTTGGTCGATTGGTTTTTGTTGAAGACGTTATGGTCAAATATCACAAATATCAATAAGACAATATTGGAACAAAATCTGAAGCCATCTGTGGAAAGCTTGGGCCTGGAAAACTAATGGATATTCCAACAAGACAACGATTCCAAGCATCCTGCGCATATTGTTCGAGACTGGCTTCTTCACACAGGAGTGTTAATAAAGAGCAAATTAATTGTCTGGTGGAAGCAATGTGTGCGAATCAAGACTATGGCAAAGGTTTCCAAAAGGATAAAAAAAAGGACGTGGGTAAATTTTAAAACGAGTTAAGCTTTTGTATATGGTGTTAATTATTAGTTTAATAAGCGTAACTTAAATTTTTCATGCATAGGTTACGATCGACTAAAAACGGAACATAAGAAAAAAACTGACTGAAAACAAAAAAAAAAAAAAAAACCGCAACAAAACAAAGCGGATCAGATTCATCACGTATTTGTCCTCGCTGCAGTCGTTCTATGGATTGATTTTCCTTTTCCAGCAACAGAAAACGCAAATAAACGCTATTCATAATTTTTACCTTATTATCTTTAGTTTCTTTTATTCATACACTACACAATAAATCCCGCAAAAATTATTTGTTAAATCAAAACAAACAATTCAAAATAAAAACTTTTATTCCCAAGTAATTCACAATAGAGACTTACACTCCCAAAATATTCGCGATAGCAATTTGTTGGGGATGGGAATACAATTTTTCTCCCAAACAACTTACTCCCATAATATTCGCGATAAGGGTGAATATGAAGGGTGCCGCCGTGGCTGATAGGTAGCAATGCTAGCCTAGTAGTACGGAGGTTTTCGGTTCGATTCCTGCCAGAGATCCTGGGTGTTTTCTGCAGACAAGCTAATCGCTTTGCGGGTTGTGTTTGTTTAAAAAAAACCAAGACAGCTCAATACACCTCCTCAGTCACCATACCTCAATCCAATTGAGCATATTTGGGACCTTTTCGAAAAATCTGCGGGAAATATGATATCAGAAGTCGTGAAACCCTGAAAACTTCCCTAACTCGGGCGTGGTCGGAAATTGCGCCCGGTATTACGGAGAATTTATTGATGTCTATGCCACGTCGTCTTCAGGCGGTTATTGAAGCCCAAGGTGGTCCTACAAAATATTAAAAATATATTTTTTCTTTTATTTATATAAAGAACAACTTGTTTTTTGTGTATAAGTTAGTTGAAGAAACTAAAATTCAATTTTTCGAGTTTTCCCGAAAGTTTTCTCCAAACTTTTTTTATACAAACCATCTCCTGAAAATCACTAACCAAATAAAAAAAAACAGACGTCCAGCCGTTTTCAAGTGATGCTATGACATACATGGACCGTTTCTCTTTTATATATATAGAAGATAGATACCACCGACTAGTGAGAAAATATGATCCGTTTCCATTTTTGATAGTAGAGAAACTAAAAATATTTACGTGGTAACATATACATACATACATATACAGTTTTCTAAAAAAAATTTTATACTTGCAAACTTAATAAAATATTAAGTAGCTTACACGCCAGAAACATCTGCAAAGTAAAATTTTTTACTAGCACAAAAAATTAAAGTAAATTCTATGTAATATATTGTTCAGCAAAAATCTATTGTCAATGAAAACTAGCTATCCACAAAAAAATTCAAAAACACACATACACAAATATTTCTTTCAAATAATATGCCGCTATAAAAAATACCAAACAACAAAATATATGCCATTCCAACCAAACACAACTTCGACTATTATGACAAACATGCCATGATGACAATGATTAAATTTTAAAATTTTTCTCTTTGCATCAACAACTAGCAACCATAAAACTTACTGAAATTATTCTTGGATTCAGGAAAAAAATATTTCTGAAATAAAAATAAAATATGTGTTGGAAATTGCAGCTAGATGCTAGATGTTGCAGATGTGAACGCATGTTTCATGTTTTCAACATCTTCCATGCATTCCCGCAGAATGTATGTGAAAAGCCTATTAAAAACACAATAATTAATGTTAGATTTTATTCAATAAAATAAAACAATACCTACTAAGAACCTAATCCCTACATGTATCTCAACACGTTTTTGACATTCTCAGCTGTCAAACCATAGTTATCGATAGTTCTCATGCAGCTAAATACACATTTTATTACTTGCCTCTTGTACAATTAACAAAATATGTATGTATGTAATTTCCATATTATTTGAAAAAATATTTGTAAATAGATAATACGAGTTGTTGAAAAAAAGTAAATGAATTATATATTTTAAAACCTTTACTTTTATCAAAACAAGTTTCAAAATACATATTTGTTTATTAATGTTGTTTCATATTTTTATTATGTATTTGTTTGGTGTACTAAAAATTTTAGTAGTAGTTATTTTTTTATTGATGTGTTCAGTTCTAATTAATTTTACAGAAGTTTCGAAAAATTTCAAACATATTCCCCATCCAGACTTACAATTTTATTGGCTGCAATTCATGTTTTTTTAGGTGAGTGATGTAAAAAGCTTTGGGAAGGGGTACGAGGTTCTTGTGCTCTGCAATTCTCTTTTGCATTAAAATTCGCACTAAGTTCTATGTGTACTTGACGTTTTATTTTATTTCTTCAATTATATGATAAACAAAATACATAAAACGAAAATTACATTAATTTCTGATGCATTAGAATTTTTTTAAGTAAAATATATTTAATATAAATTTTTCTGTGGTGATATAAATACAAAAATTCCAAAACTAAATTTTTAAATGTGGACACTAATGCAATTTCAAAACCGAATTTTAAAGAATTGCTGCCAATAAAATTGCAAGTCTGGACGGGGACTTATGTATCATATAGCTACAAATACGTGTATGTACATATTTATGAACTTACATTAAGTATACTTTATTTACTTAATAATCATAAGTGCGTTTAATCTAAAAATTTAATTTTTAGTTGGTCACTCAATGTGAGCGAATTCATTTTGTTTCGATGTTGTTGATTGTTGTTGTTGATTTTTGTATATTTATGTACATAATATATAGTATGTTGGTATTTATGTATGTGCAATTATAGATAAGTACTCTGTCGGAATTTTGTTAGCTGGGCTAAAATGTAGGTGACTTTTAGATAATTCATTTACTACTGATGTTAAAGCTAGCTCGTAATGATACATACATAAGTATGTGAGTCAGAAGTTTTTTGTTCAACTAACTTATTCGTGATAAGTGCTGAAGTAGTTATCAAAGCTGAATAGTTGTTTTTATACAAGACCTCACCTATATGTGCATAAGTTCAATACTTCGCAATACGAACTTTTTATAGTACCTACAAGAATAATAAACAAAAAACGAGCATAAGAATCATCATAGGGTTGGCAGACAGGTAGCAATGCTAGCCTGATAGTCTTCAGGTGTCGGTTCGATACCAGCAAAGACCCTGTGTTGTGTTTGTATTATTTATTTTATTTTAAATATGTAATAAATTTTATTTATTTGTTGCGGGTTAGCAATATCTAGATATATATTTCGTTGGTAGCTATACCAATTCATCAGTAGATGTTTTACCCTTTATGTTTAAAAAATTCCCAAGCTCATCTATTTATACAAAAACTCACAAATATATTTTTGTGAATTACAAAGCATAAGAATAGCCTTTAAAAAATTTTTTCAAACACACACAACAATAATTTTCCATTATGAATGTGTTTACTTTTCTACACCTATACAATTAGACAACCTTATAAAATACTTTTAATGGCAACCAGCGGTTGTCTAATTGTATAGGTGTAGAAAAGTAAACACATTCATAATGGAAAATTATTGTTGTGTGTGTTTGAAAAAAATTTTTAAAGGCTATTCTTATGCTTTGTAATTCACAAAAATATATTTGTGAGTTTTTGTATAAATAGATGAGCTTTGGAATTTTTTAAACATAAAGGGTAAAACATCTACTATGAATTGGTATAGCTACCAACGAAATATATATCTAGATATTGCTAACCCGCAACAAATAAATAAAATTTAAAACATAAATACTTGAGTAAATGCTCAAATAAATGTAAAATTTTTTAAATATGTAATAACTAACCCAAAATAAGATAGTTAGTGGTTAGCTTAAACGGATGCAGAATGAGTGAGTACTAGAGTTGTCAATTATTCGCCTTTCAATTTTGTTCGAATAATTCAAATAATTGATTTTGTTCGTTCGATCAAACGATTAAAGCTGAAAAATTTTTCGGTTAATCGATGAGAACAACGAATAAAAAATGATTTAAAAAATTTATTGACAAAAAATAAACATTTCATACAAAAAACTTAAAAATAAAATAGTTAATATTTTTATTCACAAAAAAATACATAAAACTATTAATTCAAATAAACATGTTTCATTCAGTCAAAAAATATCAAATGTGTTTTTTTTTTTGTGAAATCAGACAATTTGGGTTGTTCATAAGAAATAATCTTTTACAAATAAAAGTTTACTAAATTTTTTAGCTTTCAAACGATTTTTGGTTTTGGTTTTTGAAATAAATCTTTCGCTAATTGTCGAGGTAGGTGATATTGTGAGAAGTGCATAAAATAGTTTATCTAATTTTTCTGTTCTTTTTTTACATTTTTTCAAATATACCATATCGTCTAAGATATCGCTGAAGTCTTTTTATATTTTGAATTTTTAATACTTTTAATATAATTATTTAATTCGTATAAAAGATTGTTAATTTCATTACTAGTAACATCTTCTTTATCATTACTTTCATCTGAATTATTGTGGTTACTTTCAACATAAAATAATCTGGAGTATAATTTATTCTTTAGTTTCACTTTTTGAAGAATATTTTAAAAAACTTTCATTGCTCGGAAAATTTCAAGAATTTAAAAAGTATTATTAACGTATTTAAAAATTTTATACGTCCCTCATTTATTCTTATTTTAATACGTTTTCGTAAATCTTTTGCAAAAGAATTATTAATTTTTTTGTTGTTGATCCAACAATTTTGTATACTTTAGGACACTTGTTACATGTGACTTTGTTTTTTTTTAATTTTTGTGCTTGGTAAAATACTTCCGAAACGAGCTAAATTTTTTGGCTTTAGTGTATTTGTAATTTATTCACCTGAGAGTGAAAAAACCCCATTCTTGAAAATTTTTTAACGTTTCATTCAAAACATAGCACGACTACTATGTAGGTATGCGCAGTTCGACAACAACTGCAAACTTCCAAAATAATATGTATTTGGTTGATATAAAATACTCGCTTTGTTTCATATCATACAAACAAATTTAAACATTTTTGACGTATGCATTTTAAACTAAAAAAAGTTGTTCGATTAATTGACAATAATTAATCGATTTATTCGAAAATCGGCATTTTAAAATTATTCGAACAAGAGTTTCGTTTTGTTTGATCGATTAATCGAATTATTCTTAATCGGTTGACAACTCTAGTGAGTACTGACTCGTGCTGCGGACATTATGTGTAAAAACTGAATAACTTTTAACAACGTAAATGAGTTAGCTTTTATGCCACTGTTGACTCAATTCTGATTGGCGATGAGTTTACGTTAAGGCTACAATTCCGACAGGGCAATTTCAAAATACAAAGAAACATTTAAATATATATAAGTATGTATATTACTGTAATAACGATTTAAAAGTACAAAATTTTACATATGAACGGGTTTTACATTAACAAAATTTTCTTTTTAAAAATAAAAACGTTGACATTGCAATTAATGGGGGAAAAATAAATATTATTTTAATGTTAACTGTCAAGAAATAAGAGGTAATTAATATACGTAGATTGTTTTCAGTTGGGGTTTGAGTTCAGGAGGTATCGGCGAAGAAGCATCTTTTTTATGTGAGACCAGCCGTTTAAATCGGCCGCTAAATTGCTTTTTAAAACCTTTAAACCCGTTACGTTCGCCAGCATGGTCACTGTCCTGAAAATAAATTAAACATTTTAAACAATTA
The DNA here is from genome assembly GCA_947311025.1 of Lypha dubia. Taxonomy (NCBI): domain Eukaryota; kingdom Metazoa; phylum Arthropoda; class Insecta; order Diptera; family Tachinidae; genus Lypha; species Lypha dubia. Next base: position 77,008,109 of record OX371260.1, read on the forward strand.
ATAAGTTGGTACACACATCTTAACATTTCGTCTTGACGAGCAAATTTTCCGTTATAAAAACGAACATAGCCATTTGTCGGTGATAGGACGTACAATGTTTAAGTTAAGGTTCGGTCACATTTGGCAAATATTTGACCTAAGAAGCGTAACCACTAAATACAAATGAAAATCTTTTTGGATTATACACGTAAACAGTTCTAAACAGTTTCCGAATTTATTGGATTCTATGAGATTTTCTAAAGTTATGTATGGCTGGGTTCACACGTGAAAGTTTTCTTTCATGAAAGTGGTTATTTTGCGGTGAGAGGGGAGAGAAGAATGGTGTCGGGTACTATTCTTCTCTCCCCTCTCACAAGCAAACTACCACTTTCATGAAAGAAAACTTGCATGTGTGAACCCATACTATGAAACTATTTAACATAATAAACACGTGTTGGGGTCAAAATGTTTTTCATTAGTATGTAGTAGTTACGCTTTTTTGGGCAAATGTTTGCCAAGTGTGACCGTACTTTTAAAACTTGTTATATTATTTTTAGTTTTTCCGATAGATATAGCATGTTTCTTTTCTATGCTGTCCCTTTTTTCGCATCCGAAACGGTGTTTGTTGCTTGGTCAAACAATTATTATAACAAGAATTATTTTTTACTTGTAATAACAAATAATTTGCTCATAAAGACGCTCTGCAAAAACTAAACTAATATTTTTTTCTTTAATATGTTATTCTCTTATTTTCATAAAAATATTAACATGTTTCATTGTGAAGTCATGATTTTTAGCGCACTTTTGTGAAGTGGAGCACATTTTTTTATATAATATGAGTATTGAATGCTAGTAAGGCATATTAAAACATACTAATGTAAATAATTACAGCGTTATTAAAAAATTCTTATTACGTTCACATTAGTTAATAATCAGTTTTTGTCTTATAAGCCAGTAAAAATAACATTATTCCCAGTAGTAATAACATTATTCACACACGTTTAATAAGGTTACATTAAGGGGCTGTGCACATATTACGTACCGCTGTTTTCAGAGAAATTATACCCCCCGTAACGTTTTTTACGTAGCGTTACGTACTATGTAAGCAACTTTTTCAGTGTGATTGTGTGTTATCTACACTGTTTTATTTTAATTGTCAAGTTAACAATAATGTTGCATTCAATGAAATACTCAATGGTTTACAATTTTTGTTAAATAATTACTTGTAAAATTTATTTAATTAATAGCATAAACTTAAAAAAATTTAAAACTTATTAGAACGTGTTGTACAGATATTGCTTAAGATGTGTTTACATGGTAATACAAAGTATTATTTGTATAATAAAAATATTATGGAAAATCATAGTTCTTTGCCCTTACAGTCTACACCATTTATTCTAGGAACCTGAGTCGAGTCTTTTTTTTATAGAAAATTTTATTCTTATTCATTTTGTTCCTGACATTTTTACTAAAACTGTTATTTTTCACATTATTTAGCATTTATCAGATCAGATCGTAGTAGATATCCCAATAATCGATTATATCTAATTTAACTACATATTGTAAAATAGTATTCAAAACACATATACATATATATTGTATATTTTTAATTATAAGAATTAATGTCTTGTTGTATTGGAAAACAATAAAATAAATAAATAAATGAAAATATTTTTTTTATTTTTGTTACTAAATCATATGTATGTATATCGTAACAAGTATGTGAGTTCATTTAAAGTTTTTTTTCATAACATTATAATTATTTAAAATTACAAATTAGGGTGGTATTGGCTTGGACATTGTAGCTTTTAAAGACACTGGCGTTGTCTTTTGTCAAGGATGAATTATAGTCTTGGATTAATTTTTCCCCTCTCTCAGCTGGGTCATTTACTACTCTTAGACCTTTCACAATTTTTTTTTCTTAAATAATGTTGATTTTCACACCATACATCGGGATCAGTAATAAAAAAATCGCTATTAATTTCAAATCTCTTGAAAAATTTTAAAGTCCGAGTAGAAACAAAATAATCAATTTCTTTATCCAATAAATTATCAATTTCTTGGAAAATAAATGTTGCTTTTACAGAATTGACTTCATCGTTTTCTACGTTGGACTTTAATTGTTTAAGCATTCTTGTTTTGACATTTTTTTCCAAAGTATCATCAAAAACGAAAAAGCAATTTGCTCCGAATTAAGATACCAGAGATGGTTAATTATGACCTTCCTCTCTGGAATCTTCGAAAAATATCTGGTTGAGGTGCAGTGGATGTACCCATTTTGCAGTTAAAAACTTCATTTAAAACAACTTCCAAAATATGGTGAAGACAAGCTAAATAAAGAAGATTTTTTCCCAACAATTGCTCTAGCACAACGCAGGTTCCCTTATGGCGACCAGTGTTTACTGCCCTGGTATCAAAACATATTTACTGAATTTTTTCGGCCGCTCCCCACTGCCCAACTGCTGATAATACAGCTTTTGCCTGAATAATCCTCGTATTTTTTTCAAGGATTGGAACCGCTATCAACTGTTCTTCATTGCCACAAGTAATTAAAATGGCTAACCTCTCTACATTTCCCCTACTCAATATATCCGGAAAAAACTTTCCATCGCAGTGCACAACAGCACCCTCCAGATCAGAATTTCTGAATCTACTCTTGATGAGATTAGTTCTTTGTTGCCGATATTGTTGTCTGCGGAGTCTAATTGCCGATTTACTAACAACTAAATTTTGTGGGTCATGTCCCAATGCTTCTGCTGTAGCTGAAATAATCCGCACAGCATCTCTATCAGTAACACTAACAATACAGAAATTTTTCAGTTATAACCTCTTCTGAGCCTCGACAGTATCTCCTCTTTTTGATTTCTGGTTCTGCGTCCTGTGGGTGTGAAAAATTATATTCTGTATCTGTATCTTCTTGCACCGTCTCTTCTTCGTCTGAAATGCTGCTACTGCTTGGTATAGACTCCACTTCTACATATTTTTGAGTTAACATAAATATATAGTAAATGAAAAGTTTATGAAAAATACAAACTCACCCATGTTTTTTTAAAAAAAATAAATCTGGCAGCACTATGCATGAGTAGACGCGCCTTTTTTTTATACAGCTGATCATTTTTCTTTTATTTCAACTCAATTTGTATCAAATATATAATTAAACTTTTTTTTAATAATAATTGTTCGGCTTAAGGTCTTAAGAATAAAATCTAAAAACACGAAATTTTTATGTTTTGTTTTTATTTATTTTTCCAATATTTCGACCAACTTTGTTGGTCATCTTCAGGGAAATAAAAATGTTTTCTAAACACAACAAATTAATTAGATACAGTTAGTAAATTTTTAAATAATTTGAAAAGTAATATTTACATTTTATTATGTTGTAGCGTTACTAGTTGTTTATTCTTGTAAATTTTGTCACCTACTGTTTAAATGTTTATTATTTTTGTCATTATTGTGTTTGTTTATGGTGTAACGATATATTTAGGAAATTTGTTTTACCCAATTTTATAAAAATAAAAACAACTCAATCTTTAATAAAAACTTAAAGATAATTTTATTAATCCATTTAATAAAGGTTGAGAAAAAGTTTGTTTAAATTTTAATATGTCTAATTAGATTTTATATGATTAAAATATTAAAGTTTTACGTGCTGATCGTATTGATGCCGACAGGAAATAGAACGAGAAACTTCTTTTTTTATCTTAGCATGTGCCTAATTTGTTATACCGGTTATTGCCGGTACCTGCTAGTTTGTAGTAATTGATAGTGACAGGGTGCCACATTACTCCCCTCGCTGAAAAAAGGCTACCGGAATCTAACCGGATGCCATTGCGAATAGTCAGCTCTGAAGTTGAATCATTTCTGGTGGAATCTTTCGGAAGGTGTGGAGTGCTGGGCACGAGATCATTTGACGAAGGAAAAATTATTGTCTTCTCAGATGGGCTTAAAGGCTCGGATGCTGGAAGAAAACAAGGTTTTAAACGATCAATAGTAATATTTGTTTTTCGACCCCGCACAAGTACTGTAAAAAATTTTGCAAAACGTTTTAAAACTAAATACGGTCCATCGTAGGGATGAGTGAGCGATGGTCGAATTGAGTCGTTTCGAACAAATACGTGCGTTGATGACTGTAGGTCTTTGGAAATAAACGTTGTCTTTGTAGAGTGATGTGAGGTTTGTGTAGGTTGAATATTTTCCATCGAGTTTCGAAATTCTGTTACAAAGTCGCTAGTGGTTGTTGTAGAGTTTTTAAAGAAAAACTCTCCTGGTATACTCAAGGTGGTACCATACAAGAGCTCTTCAGGCGATGCATTAATGTCCGGTTTGAAAACTACACGAAGGTCAAGTAGAATCGTTGGTAGATGATAAACCCACCTTGATGAATCGTGACATAAGATGGCTGACTTAAGTGTTCTATGCCACCTTTCGATTAGGCCATTCGCTTGTGGGTGGTACGCCGTTGTTCGTAAATGAGTGGCTCCAATCGTTTGCATTAATTCGGCGAAAACTGAAGACTCGAATTGTCTGCCTCTATAGGACGTAATTCGATGTGGTACTCCAAATCTGGATATCCAATGAGTCACCAGTGCTTTTGCTATCGCTTCGGCAGTCAAATCGGGTATCGGTACGGCCTCAGGCCAACGAGTAAATCGGTCGATAATAGTTAAACAATATCGCTGCCCTTCACATAAAGGAAAAGGTTCGACGATATCGATATTAATATGTTCTGACGAAATTGGCGATTTCTTTTTTCATGCCAGGCCAGCAAAATCTTGAAGTCACTAATAAAGTAGTAGCACGTATTCCAGGATGAGCTAAACTGTGTAATGAGTTGAGTACTTGCCGTCGAAAATCTTTTGGGACGTATGGTCGAACTCGTGAAGTGGATGTATCACACACAATTTGTTTATCACAGCCTAAAACATTCAAATACTTTAATATTAGTGAATGGTTTGACGTACCTTGATTTTGTAACTCTTTGTCGTTTCTTTGCGCTGTTGTTAAATCTTTGAAATTTACACCTTGTTGCACAGAGTCGCTGTAATTGTTTACAGTTTGTATTCTTGAAAGCGCATCGGCTGTTGAATTTTCTTTTCCAGGGGTATGAAGAAAGTCAGTTGTAAACTGGCTGATAAAGTCAAGCTGCCTTAACCTGTGTCGTGATGCATTTTCCATTCTTTGTTTGTAGGCGAATATTAATGGGCGATGATCGGTGACTGCGTAACAAGGGCGTCCTTCTATTGAGTACCGAAAATGGCAGACAGCCTGGTAGATGGCAGCTAATTCTCGGTCGTACGTTGAGTACTTCTGCTGCGTCGCTGTTAGCTTTTTGGAATAGAAGGCCAATGGCTGCATGTTGCCTTCAACTTTTTGATGCAACGCTGCTCCAACGGCTGTGTCCGATGCATCGACGTAAATGGCTAATTCTGCTCCAGGGACTGGATGAGCTAGTAACGTGGCGTTGCACAATTCGGTTTTGCAACGTTGAAATGCATTTTCGGTGTCGGTAGTCCATAGCAATGGGGATGTGTCGTTCTTCTTATTACCTGTAATCTTACTCTGTAAAACTCCCTGGTAAGCGATGGTGTGCGGCAAAAACTTTCTGTAAAAGTTCATCATACCAATGAATCTTTTAAGTTCTTGCACGTTAAGCGGTTTTTTGTACTCTTTTATCGCTACGACTTTTTCGGGCGATGGTCTAATGCCTTCGGAGGTGACGAGGTGACCTAGAAAAGTAATTTCTGATTTGCCAAATTCACATTTTTTTACATTAATGGCCAGCCGATTTTCTCGAAGTCGCTGATATACTAAACGAAGGTCTCGAGTATGCTGCTCTATCGTGGCAGAAGAAACAAAAATGTCGTCAATGTACGGAAACACACAATCGACACCTCTGAACACCTCGTTGATAATTCGCTGGAAGGTAGGCCGAAAGTCATACAGTTGAATTCGTACAATCCAAAAGGCGTACTTATTGCTGTTTTTGGAACATCATCGGCGTGAATCGGTATTTGATGAAATGCCTTTTGGAGGTCGATTTTTGAAAACAATTTCTTACCTTTTAAATTATTTGTAAAGTCCGTTAAATATCGCAGGGGGTACCGGTCCGGCAAAGTTTGGGCGTTCAGAGCGCGGAAGTCCCCACAGCGCCGCCATGTCCCATCGCTTTTTTTTACCATATGCAATGGGCTACTCCAGTTGCTTTTGGACGGTTGACAGATTCCAGCTTCGGTGAGAAGATTAAACTCGATCTTGGCTGCAGCGAGTTTTTCAACCTGCAGTCGGCGGGGCCTGCAAAATGTAGGTTGACCGGTCGTTTCGATTCGGTGAAAAATTGTCGATTTCGTTTTGGAACCGTAAGGCGGTAGTACCGTGATGTCGATGAATTCTTGTAAAAGGTCTGCAAACGGGTTGTACGTACTAAATGTTTTGATGAAATCGATTTCTTTAGTCGACGGTAGCTGTAGCTGAGAATCGTGACCGGTGATGTTGTCTATTAATCGGTTACGCCGCAAATCAATTAACAAATCGTGAAATTTTATAAAGTCTGACCCTATTATTGGCGTCGTCACATCGGCAATGATAAATGACCAATAAAAATTTCGTTTTAAGTCGAGGTCTAATCTTACGCGCGTTTCACCTATTACCTTGATCGGTGAACCGTTTGCAGTTTGTTATGGCCGTAGGGCGGATATCTGTAATTGTTGAACAAAGAGGAAGCACAGAGACGTCGGCACCACTGTCAACCAACAAATTTTTTGGCTTCATCCGTCGGTCACTTGGAGGCGAAAAATATGACACTTGGTGGAGGATTTTTCGCTAGATTCCTCCACTGGCCCAAAAAGTCAATTCGAAGACTGCGCTGTAACAGCATGCACTTGTTGCTGCTTAAGTTTGCACGGGCTGCGACATTTTCGTGCATTGCGTCCATACTTTTTATGGTACCAACACTCGTCGGAATCTGAGTTGGTTTTTTTATCGGATGAAGATTGACGGTATTGGGAGCGATAACGAGTGATAGTAGGTCTGCGTGATCGAGAACGTGTGGTTAATTGATCAACTCTCTTACTTAGCTCCCTTATAGCTGTACGTAGATCACTGATGTCGCTGGTAGGCTCTTTTGATACTTTACATACCTGTGACGGAAATACTGCATCTACAATAGAGTCAGCTATTTTGGTAAATTCTGCTGCCGTACCAGATGTCGCTGCTACCACCGGTTGAGCAAACGTTGGCAATCGTTTAGTCCAAAGACCCTTAACCGCTGCTTTGCCGACAGATTTACCTGCCACACGCTTCATTTCAAAGAAAACCTCTGATGGTTTCTTGTCGCCCAAAGGCATTTCCGATAGGAGCCGGCTAAGTCGTCGCTGTTCGCTGTCGGCAAAATGTTCAATAATTCCTTGTTTGACGTACTCAAAGCGGTCGGATTGTGGTAAAGTTGAAATGACGTCTGTTAGTTGCGCTATAGTATCGGGCTTTAATGCTGCAAGCACGGTGGCTGCCTTTTGTTTATCAGACGTAATGCCCGATGCGATGAACCAAAAATCCATGGATGTAAACCAAGCTTCGACGTTCGTGTTAGACATTTCTGGAAATGACAATCGAGCATAAACGGCTGATAGATTACCACTGGTGTTTCGGGGCAGCTATGTTTGCTCTTCGTTTATATTATATATAAATAAAAACAAATCAATCTTTAATAAAAACTTAAAGATAATATTATTACTCCATTTAATAAAGGTTGAGAAAAAGTTTGTTTAAATTTTAATTTGTCTAATTAGATTTTATATGATTAAAATATTAAAGTTTTACGTGTTGATCGTATTGATGCCGACAGGAAATAGAACGAGAAACTTTTTTTTTTATCTTAGCATGTGCCTAATTTGTTATACCGGTTATTGCCGGTACCTGGTAGTTTGTAGTATATAATAGCGTATTATACGCTTTTGTTATATTGAGGGGACGATCTGCAATCCGATATAAAAATTAATGACAAATCTTTGACTCAAAAAATTGCACTTTTGACCCACTGTGCAATGACTGGACACCAACCAGATTTTAAGAAAGTAAGAATACTGGAAAGAGAATATCTATAGTAATAGTCTAAGATCCCACTGCAGAAATAGTGTACTCATCGAGTATATGCTAAAAACCTAATTTTGACGCATATTTATCATCGGGAGAATATATATATACTAGGTTGCCTATCAAAATGTGGCCGCTAGTATTTTTAATTAAATTATTTTTATTTGATTTTTCGCAAAAAAATTCATTGACTTGTTTTTAAAATAAAATATCGTCCACTTCACGGCAATATGTATAAAGACTCTGAAAAGTCACGGTTGCCGTTGCGCACTTGGCCGCACCTCTTCGCAGCCAGGTGTAAACAGGTATGATTTTGGGACCTTTTTACGTTCATAACGTACATTTATTATTTATATATCAAATTAAAGTTAATTTTTTTCTCGTTATTATGATATAAGGGTGCCTACTTAAATCTGGCCGCAAATAAGAGTTGCTGCCTGCTAAAGATGGTAAATATTAAAAGTAGAGTGAAAGAAAGCTACGCACAAAAAAAAAAAAAAAAAAAAACAAAGCAACTGAGTATTTTTATGTTTATGTATGTAAATTGCAAAAACAATTTACACAAGTAGTTCAGTTACTGCTGTGAAACGGTAAATTTAAGCAATGGAAATAGTATGACACTGAAAATTGCAACAACAATTTACATTAATAGTTCATTAACCACTGAAATCGGTTAGATTTACCAACAAATTTTTTTTGTGTGTAGCGCATAACATCACCAGTCAGACGAGGACTGCGATTGCCAGTTGTACGACTTTTTAAAGCCATTGCGCATGCGTCGGGTGAGTGTTCTCAAGTGACCAGGTGCCACATATTTATTCTAACTTATAAACCACGCTGTTTTGGAGTTCGTAATATACAACGTTATATAGGTATTTTATTTGCGAATCTAAAATTATAAAGTTTATTAATGTAAAATAAAATTGATAAAGATGAAGGCGTGTTTTCTGTGTGACAAAAAAAGCAGGCTGACTTTTTGCTTTTGGATGTCGATGTAATAACTTTCTGGGATATTGTAGAAGCAGATGATACATTTTGAAAAGACTGAGTATGATCATCTTCCTGCGCAGATGTACTAGGCTGCTCGTTTAAAGCAGTCGAAGTTCGCTGTTCATCTGCTGAAAGTGTATTTGGTTGATCGCTCAATGCAGCCCTTGATTCTTCCTGCAAAGTAAATGTATGCGTTTGAAGACAATTTGTATTAAAAGCTTACTGTTAAAATTTTTTTTTTTATTTTCCAAATATAGCCAGTTATATATTTTTTTCGGAAAGATATAACGTACATTTAACAGAAAAAGTCAGTAATAGTATTTATTTATTCACATTATATTGCTGAATGATTTTATTGTGTGATTGAAATAAATTTCTAAAAGGTCCGACTTCCTGATAAATTCTACCTGTCTGAGAAATGTAATATCTTAGGAATTAGTAGATGGTGCTACGTTTCTACGTTTTTCCACAAAAATAGAAAAATAAAAATAAATTATTTTTAAAAAAAAAACTTGAAGTTAGCACTGTATTATTTATATCGTGTCTATGACCTATATTATTTTTAAGTTCAATTGAAATTTTACTTACTGTTTGGGTTTTGCAACAATTTTCGAATTCTTCTTTATCTTTTTGCTTTAAAACTGTAATTTTTTTAAGGCACTCTGTATGATATCCAAAATCATCAGTAGATTCAATTGTTAATAAAGTGTCGTGATATTTATATTTTTTCACACGACGAAATAATAACATTAGCGAACACTTTTTGAATGATGCATCATTAAAGTCAAGTACATTGCTTTTTTTGTCACACAGAAAACATGCCTTCATCTTTATCAATTTTATTTTACATTAATAAACGTTGTATATTACGAACTCCAAAACAGCGTGGTTTATAAGTTAGAATAAATATGTGGCACCTGGTCACTTGAGAACACTCACCCGACGCATGCGCAATGGCTTTAAAAAGTCGTACAACTGGCAATCGCAGTCCTCGTCTGACTGGTGATGTTATGCGCTACACACAAAAAAAATTTGTTGGTAAATCTAACCGATTTCAGTGGTTAATGAACTATTAATGTAAATTGTTGTTGCAATTTTCAGTGTCATACTATTTCCATTGCTTAAATTTACCGTTTCACAGCAGTAACTGAACTACTTGTGTAAATTGTTTTTGCAATTTACATACATAAACATAAAAATACTCAGTTGCTTTGTTTTTTTTTTTTTTTTTTTTGTGCGTAGCTTTCTTTCACTCTACTTTTAATATTTACCATCTTTAGCAGGCAGCAACTCTTATTTGCGGCCAGATTTAAGTAGGCACCCTTATATCATAATAACGACAAAATAATTAACTTTAATTTGATATATAAATAATAAATGTACGTTATGAACGTAAAAAGGTCCCAAAATCATACCTGTTTACACCTGGCTGCGAAGAGGTGCGGCCAAGTGCGCAACGGCAACCGTGACTTTTCAGAGTCTTTATACATATTGCCGTGAAGTGGACGATATTTTATTTTAAAAACAAGTCAATGAATTTTTTTGCGAAAAATCAAATAAAAATAATTTAATTAAAAATACTAGCGGCCACATTTTGATAGGCAACCTAGTATATATATTAGGGTGGTCCTTATTCCTAAGAAAAAAATTTTTTTTTTCTTTAATTTCGCGGGGCACCACGTAATTTGATTATATACCATAAGAAAGTATTTCAGTTTTTTTTTTGAATTTTTTAAATTAAATTTAGAGGTCGCTACCAGGGTTTGAATTTTAAATAAAAACTCGAAATCTGCATTTTTTAGATTCTTTTATTTTTATAGCCAGAACATAAAAAATATTACAAAATTATTGTTGTTTTTATAAATTAAGATATTATGTAGATATATACATCATTTATTTTTAAGATACAAGGGTTGACTTGTTAGTATTAGGGTACTTTTTCCTATACTCTTTTACCAACAAAAGCAAATATTGCTTTTGTTCTTCATTGGTTGTAATTAATTTATTATATTCTTCCATTAAAGCAACACCGCGCTCAGCTACGTCATTCACTACTCGCAAAGAATGAACGATATTTTTGGCAGCGACATAATCAGTGTCGTCGTTCCAAGTTTCCACGTCTTTTTTCAAAAAATTTGATGAAATACCTAGGATCTGGAAGAATCTTAAGGAATTACTACTCACGAAGTTTTCTATATTTTTTTGGTGGATATGTGTGATATCAAGATTTATTCTTTTTAAGCAATCTTCTGTGCCTTCAATTTTCAGTCCTTCTACCATTTTGTTCTTCTCTTGAACAGAAAGTTCGTCATCAAAAAAGGCAGGCGCAACTAGCTCTTCCGACAAATACCACAAATGATTTAGAATCTTTTTCAGCGCAACAGTAGCTACATTTTTGTTAACGCTTTCAAAGGCTTTAAGGTCTTTCAGTAATTGTAAATCGTTTCTTGGTGCTGACCATCCGGTAGAGGCTTGAAACCAATATTTAACATAAATCATCACCGTGAAAATGCATATTTCCCTCACAGCCTTTTCGTCCTTCTTCGTTAGCTTAAACTGATGCTTAAACAAATAGATTTTTAAACTGTACAAGGCTCTTGCCATCCATCTAGCTCGATGTAGACCAGCAGGTCTCCTAAATGAAACGCCTTTTTCTGGAGCACCTCCTAAGAAAATGATAGTGAGATTCAACAGTTCTCTGTAGTCATCTCGAGGTTGATGCACTTGTAGTTGCTTTTTGGCAAAAGAAATAATGTCTGCGGCCCCTTCTGCAAAAATATTTGCCTCAGCATCATCTCTTATTGTTTTGAAGTCGCTTTGGTCAATATTGTTCCAATTGTTCTTAAATCTTTTAAATAATTGTATATCAGGACCACTAGATGGGCCAAACGATTGATCCACTACAGCTGACAACATAATTTCCATTATGTGGTGACGACAAGCAAACCAAAGCATTTTTTTGTCCATTTTTCGCTCCAAAAGAACGCATACTCCACTTCTCAAGCCGGTATTTACATTAGTTGTGTCAAAACACAAACAGTTTACCTTATCGCTCAAATTCCATGAATTTATAGCTTCGTATACAGCTGACGCACAGGCTTCACTCGTTCCACGTTTCAATTTTGGAACTGCGAGTAGTTGATCAACTCCATGTCCTGATACCAAAATTGGCAGCCGATCTACAGTTTCATGTCCAGTAATATCTTCTATAAGTTTACCGTCCAAATGGATTGTTAATGATGAATTAGGTTTAAACTCACTTTTGAGAGACTCTGCAACAGCTTTGCGATTTTTCACACGCTGCCGACGAATAGAAGACCTATTTACATTAAATTTTGATGGATCACAGCCTGCACTTTTTAAAGTTGATATCACGACCATAGTTGCTCGTCTGTCACTCAATTTGGATACATCAAGACTGGAAGTTAGTTGGCTGTTAATAATGTTTTTTCGAGCTCGTTTCTGAGGTGGTTGCATTTCGGACAATTCTGATATGCATTCGAAGTCAGATGAAGTTTCTTCTTTACTAGTGAAGCTAGACGACGGCGAAAGAAATGATAATGAAGAAAAAGAGCACTTTTCTGTTAAAGCCAAGATATCTTTGTTTTCACGCTCGCGCAATTTTTCAAGGCGTTCTTCTTTCTCTTTTATTTTCTTAGATTTGTTTAAACTTTTTCTGTCCACAGAACCAATTAAAAATTGCCGTGGATTTTGTCGCACTGCTAATAAAAACTCCTTGTCTTCTTCTAAAGTCATAATATTTAAAGCATCACGATGAGCAATATCAAATAAATCTTCTAATTTTTTTGGCCAGTTTTCTTCTTTTTTCTTTAATGCTTCTGAACGTTTTTTCTTGTTTTCTTTATTTTTTTTTTAGATTCTGCCATTCTTTGAATAGTTTTTCAATTTTACTGATGACATGTTTTCTTAATTGAATTGGTATACTAGCTTTTTCCCACAATTTTATAACTTCGCAAGCCGTCAAAGTCGCAGATCCACGTATGCTTTTCTTTTCGTCATTTTTGTAGTAAAAAAAAAACGCAAAACTTCACCGATGCATGGTAACGTTGATTGGCTTAATTCTGATAATAATTGTCCAATAAGCCAAACTTCAGTTTGATTTCTAGTAGCTTTACTGAGTCCGCTACTTTTAGATGCCATTACAAGTTCAAACACGTTACTATGATTTTTACAAATAAAACACGTGCGCTGTCGTTAATGACTTATTAGAACTGAAGTGCGGGGTGGGCTTAAGGTGTTCACACAATCAAAAGAAAGAAAATAATCGAAAACATAGTAACATAGTGTTTTATTTACAGCACTTTTTTATTGAAATTTTTTGTTATAGTTGATCTGTTATTTGTAAATATTTGAAATTTTTTATTTTTTGGATCGAGATCATTTTTTATAATTTTTAATCCAAATAAATAGGAAAAATTATAAATTTTTTTTAAAGCAATTCAGAGACAATATCGAAAAATCGGTAATTACCGGCATTCGAATTTGGACTTCGGGTATAATCGGCAATGATTGCTCACCTCACCCTGCGGTGATTTTTGTGCTCGAAAACGCTATATGCGAGTTTTACTTGCACGAAAAATGTGATATAAATACCTAAATGAAACATTAATGAAACCATCAGTTAAGCTGTTCATCAATACTTTTTGTAAAAATTTTGACAGCTGGTAGCGACCTCTAAATCTTAACAAAAAAAAAAAAAAAAAAAACGTATTTCATATTTAGAGGTATATAATCAAATGAGAAAGTGCCCCGGGGATAATTTAAAAGTCGAAAAATTAGGACCACCCTAATATATATATTCTCCCGATGATAAATATGCGTCAAAATTAGGTTTTTAGCATATACTCGATGAGTACACTATTTCTGCAGTGGGATCTCGTACTATAAGAGATACATGCAGGAGATAATAAATATCCCCACAGATAAGAGAATTAATTACAAATCAGACACAGACAATTGCGCTCACATATATCGTTACACCATAAACAAGCACAATAATGACAAAAATAATAAACATTTAAACTGTAGTTGACAAAGTTTACAAGAATAAACAACTAGTAACGCTACAAAATAATAAAATGTAAATATTACTTTTCAAATTATTTAAAAATTTACTAACTGTATCCAATTAATTTGTTGTTTTTAGAAAATATTTTTATTTCCCTGAAGATGACCAACAAAGTTGGTCGAAATATTGGAAAAATAAATAAAAACAAAACACAAAAATTTCGTGTTTTTAGTTTTTATTCTTAAGACCTTAAGCCGAACAATTATTATTAAAATTATTAATTACAAAAGAGGTCTACTATACAACACATTTATATAACGGAAGGCAACACATTTATATAACGGAAGGCACGCCGATTAGGCATCATGACACTATATAAGAACATCAGACAGAAATATAATAAAAACACAAATGACACTATAAAGGATTTTTCGAAAATAAACAAGCAAATGGCCACATTAAAATCATCGACTACGTTTCTGATTAGATGCAGACAGTTTGGAATAATACCAAAATTCATCTTCAACACTACATTGGATATTTGCAATATTTTCTCACAAAATGGTAAAGTAACAACAGAATTAGACAAAACCTTGCGCAAGCAAAATTTCCATAACATTATTTTAAGATTATTGATACAACAAAAACACACACAGATATATAATAATCAAGTTACACTAGAAAAATTAAGAGAGATTATTGTGAATAGATTAAGAGAACAGGACAGTAATTTACTTATCTTAAGTCAAAAAACGACTTATGACTCCATAAAAAACAATAGTGACATAATACTAAATAAAAAACTAGAATATTTAAAAATCGAACAAACAGAAAAATTCAACATGAAGTTCAACAGAGATTGGTTCGTTAATACTACACAGAAAAGTATACCGACAAATGTGGAATGGTTGCTATCACTTGGCAAAAAATTTTCTTTACCATACACCAACAATAGTTTTCCATTATTTCGTTGCATCACTGATGGAGAACAATGTATTCAGACGTTAGAGGAAAAAGAAAAACAAGAAATTTCCAGAATCAAATTTGTAACATTATTAGAGGATCAAAAGAGAAAAATGAGAAGAGACATGAGAGATACTTTCATATTAAATACTGTGGAGCAAACAAGGAAGTTTTTATCTGACAACC
Organism: Lypha dubia; assembly: GCA_947311025.1. Lineage (NCBI taxonomy): Eukaryota > Metazoa > Arthropoda > Insecta > Diptera > Tachinidae > Lypha > Lypha dubia. The sequence goes on from OX371260.1 coordinate 77,023,344, forward strand.
ATGATATTAAACTCTGACAAGGGCAACAAGGTGGTAGCTATGAATAGAAATGATTACAGTACAAAAATGAAAAATATTTTAGGAGATATGTGCACATACAGACGCATTAAGAAAGACCCAACATCAACTTTACAAAATAAGAACAATGTTTTGGTGGATAAATTACACAGATTAGACCTAATAAATGACTATTGGAAAAAGAAATTGACTATAAGAACAGCTATTGCGCCAAGAATATATGGTCTACCAAAAGTTCATAAAGAAAATATGCCACTAAGACCAATTTGTTCCTCAATCAATTCACCATCATTTGTAAATATTTAAGTGATATTCTAAAAAATTGACGAAAGACTCTATACTCGTATACAACGTAAAAGATGCCAAAGAATTCAAATCAAAGATAGAGAACACAAAAATCGATGATGACGAATTGATAGTTTCATTCGACGTAGTTTCGTTATTCCCCAGCATTCCTTGAATTTAGCTATTAAAACAATTGAAGCAAAGTGGGAAACTTTAGAAGAACACACAAATATACCCAAAATGTTATTTATGGATTTATTAAAATTCTGTTACAAGAACGAATATTATTAAAATTATTAATTACAAAAGAGGTCTACTAAACAACACATTTATATAATTAAACATATTTTTCTGCTTTAACCATTAATTTTTCGGTTTATCGTTTTGGTTTCCATATTATTTATTGAATTATGGCTGCTTCAAAAGTTTGTAAGTGTGCTGTATGCGGTGACAATATTTGCAAAACGCAAGGTAGTGTGCAATGCTGGGTGCACATGACATGTTCTGGTGTATCAGATAAGGACTTCTCTATCTTCAAGAACAATAAGCAGTTTTCCTGTTCATGTACACCCTGTAGTAAATCCACTAGTGTTGTTGTCTCTGATGGCTCTATTAAAAATGATGTCTCTGCACTTAGAAGCCTCATCGATAGTTTTATTAATAAAGATGAGAAAGGCCAATCTTCTGCCAGAGCTAATCTGAGTTCGCTGAATGCTAAAATTGACAACTTTATTGTTAAAGTTGATCAGGATCAGACTTCTATTAGACAGGCTTTAGCTGAGACTGCCGCTAGCTTCAGATCTGATATGTCTGTTTGCATAAGGGATATTAAGGCTGGACTGGTTGATTGTAATCGAATGATAAAAAATCTTGATACTTCTATGAATTCTAAAATTTCTGCACTTGAAGAGGAAAATAATGCTTTGCATCGTCGACTTAATCGTGCTGATTTTATTATCAGTGGCTTACCAGTTGGCATTGCTAACCTACGTGATCCTACTGAAGATTGCATCCCACTATCACATATCGCTGTCGTCAAGTGACATTGCGCACGTATGCTACATCAATAAACGTAAATCCTTATTAGTGAAATTTGTTTCTGTGTTTACTAGAGACGCTATTATTAATGCATATTTTAAAACGAAGTCGTTGAAAGTCCGTGATGACGTTGATGGTAACGTTGACTCATGTGTCTAATTAAATGACCACTTTGGACCTGCTGCCGGAAAGTTAAATGCCATCAGTAGAAAATTATTACATAAAAATATTATTAGCAAGTTCAGAGTATGAACACAATGTTGCGATAATTTATTGCGGTGCGGTTTTTTATACGATTTTGAAGTAAAAAATTGCATTGCGGAGCGGTATAAAATTAAAATCTATTTTATTTTCATTACGGACTTTCTTATTTTCTCAATTTTTGATACTCTTTCTCTTTCTGACAACATTATTGTAAACATTATTGTAAACAAACATTATTGTAAACAAAAACATGATTTTGAAGTATGTTTGAATGTATGCACATATAAATTAATAAAAATGTAAATGTATTGCCGTCGCCGTCTTCCGTTGTATTATGTTTATTTTTCTCTCCCGCAACGAGAAATCACACCGCAGCGCAAAGATTGTGTTTAGACGCTCAGAGTTCTGAATGGAGATAAGCTAAGCGTGAAGCTGGCGATGGCGGATGGCAATGTTGTTACTTGTAACAAAGCTAAGTGCTGGGTTCGGATCTGTAAGTTGCTCCTTCTGGTCCAGTGTTTCTTTTTTTTCTTCTCTTCTGAAGTCAGTAGGTTTTTATTTGTATTATTATATACCTTTTTTATTTACAAGTATACCTATATATATATATACATTTTTCTTTTTTATATTCATTACACGTAAGCATTAACAGCCTTATGCAAAAAAATTAACACAGGTTGGTAAACCAATGTTAAGGAAAATTCCTTAAAATTTCATGCAAAAATTATTGTTAGCTTAACACACGTCATGTAAACCGATGTTAACATCAAATAATTTAAAGCAGCTACATACCTACTTAAAAGTGATGTTAAATATTTTATTATTTTAACGAATAGTTTTTGTGAAAAAATTTAATGAAAACATTTTAAATTGCGCGGATTTATGAATAATAATGGATACTTTAAATTTACTGCTAGACCACGATGTCGAACGAATTTTTCTTTCGTACAAATTGCATTTGAAACAAAAACAAAATTTTTAAAATTGGTTTTGCTTTAAATGTAATTTGTACGAAAGAAAAATTCGTTCGACATCGTGGGCCAGGCAGTTAATAAACAGAATTGGTGAAACTAATTTTCATTTTTTGTGAACATTATTTTTTAATGTGTAATTTTACTAAAACTGGACATTGAAGTAGACCGCAGGGGGTGTGGAACCTCACCAGAGTTTTGGTAGTTTTACGTTACTGGGGATGAAGGAAAGTAAGTAGAAGATTTCGTGACAGTAAGCTGAATACACATTTGCCTATTTTTAGTGTCAAGACGATGCTGGTGACCTTCATGGCCTGACACAGAGCACAGTCGGTAGAATTTGTGCCAGTGTCTCGCTCTTTAGCAAAACACACTAGAGAATTTATAAAAAAAATTTACCATCTTCTATTGAAGAAGAATTGGAATTGGCAAAAGACTTTAAAGCAATTAGAAATTTTCCAAGAGTCATTGGCGCAAATGATGGCTGCCACATTAAAATTAAGAAAACTGGTTGTGATGCTCCGCAATATTATATCAACCGAAAAGGATTCTATTCGCTTAATGTTATTGAAGGTCATTTGCGATTCCCAGCTGAAAATATTGAACATTGTGGCAAGATGGAGAGGTAGCACACATAATTGCCGCATATTTGATGAATTGGCTATAAAAGAACGGTCCCAAAACCGCTAATTTCGAGGCTGTTTTCTTGGCGATCCCGGCTATATGTTAACGCCGTAATTATTTATCCATTTTTTTAATTCGATTTTCAAAATATTCACCAAAGCAAAATATTCACCATAGCAAAATAATGGAAATCTACAAAACCTTTCAGTGATGTTCATACAACCAACACTAGTAAACAAAGCTCGTACTTCAAATAATCGATTTAAAATTTTAACCGACTACCCTGTGGAACAAATTCAGGTTAGCAAAAGTTAGGTCGATTCTGAGAGTGAGGGGTGAAAATAGAGGCTAAATTAGGAGACAAGTATCGCGGCGTATGTATGGCTGACTTCCAAAACGTTAGTATACAAAGTTTGTATACAGTATTGCTACTGTATTTAAATCACATCCATATGCAAAGTTCGGAAACAATGCAACAACTATAAAACCGATGCCTTGTTTGCTCTCTTACTGCGTTAAAAATACTATGCGGCGTCATTTTGAAATGGTATACACTGTATAATTATTGTACTGCGGCGTTATGAAATGTGATGCTTTGTTCAAACACAAAGCAATTGACGTTTTGGAAGTCAGCCTTTATGTTAGTTCGAATTTTTTTTTAATCGACCTTCGAACTTTGCAGTCAAATGCCGATTTGCAGCATATTGGTTATATGGTTTTTTGGTTATAACTCGTCGACTAATTGATATTTTTTATATCTGTAAAAGCCAAATTATTGATAGAGACCTGTGCAACAATTAAAATTTTTAAAAAAATTGATTTAGAAAATTTTTGTGGTGCTTATGACGCAAAATGTTGGAAAAATTATTTGTTTTTCATGCTTTGTGAAAATATTTTCCACAAAACTAAGTCTTTTTTGCTTTCTGTTTGATCTATAATATGCTTCTCAGTTTCTTCTTTGTCTTCCCCTTCTTCCTCTTTTTCCTCGTCTTCCTCTTCTTCAAATGTGTTTTTATACCAACAAAACAATTTTGGTTTTCAACCACCGCGCAGGCAGCGATTTTTATTTCGTACAAGCGAACTAATTTCAAAAATAAAGATTCCGTTAAGACTCGGAACTCAGCCGAAGCTGATGTCTTTTAATTTTCGCTCGGTCGCGATAAAATTCGCTATTAATTTTTTTTGAACTTATTTAATTTTGTGATTGATTTAAGTTAAGTGCAACGGTTTCATAAAAATAACAAAAAAAAAAAAAAATATTGTATAATATATCTTGTATTAAAAATGTCGGAACCAAAATGTAAAATGGACCATTTTTGTAATGTTTGTGGACGTTTCATAGCAAGTGATGAAAAATGTGGCAATTCGAGTAATTTTTTTTTTTTTTTGGAAGCCTATAAACAATATTTCTCGCAAGAGTTTATCACTTACGTAAACTATGCCCCTAAAAATGTTTGCTTTAATAGCTATTCAACTCTTATGCAATGGAAAAGTGGAAAGAAGAAGGCTTACCAATGATATGGTTAGACAACAGCCCGCATCAAGAAGAAAATTGCTATGAATTTATCAACTACCATAAAACTTTGAACAGAAGGAAAGCAAAGAATAAAACTTATGGAGCAGTGCCAAGCGTCCAATTACCATTACCGCACTCAGAATTCGTTCCAGTACCAACATACCGAAGTATTGATCTTCAAACAGATCAGTACTACAATCGCCGCTGCTACATCCATTGATTTCTTCTCAGAATACGACCCCGGCGAAGGTACATCCTATGAAACATCAAACGACCCAATCCTAGTGACACAAAACCAATTGGATGGAATTGTTGCAAATTTGTGTTTGACTCAGAAAAAATCCGAACTGCTGTCTTCATTTTTGAAAGGAAATAATTTGCTGGCGAAAGGTACCAAAGTAACAGCATATCAAAATTTCGATAATTTGAAACAGTCAAATAAATATAAATAATAAATAAATAAATTTGAAGTAGTCAAATATAACGAACACCAGGATCGCATTTGCTGTGACCTCAAAATAGTTTCATTGATTATAGGCTTAACAGCATCTGGGCGTCCAAAATATCCGTGTACAACAGCATTTCGCATTTGGCGGAAATGGCCTAAAGACAATAGGCTATACGAAAGTCTTGTTCCTGAAATGAAAATTTTGTTGCCATTGCTCCACATTAAACTTGGCATTGCTAAAAATTTTTTGAAATGTATCGCAAAAAGACCAGCAGTATTCAACCGCTTAAAAGACATTTTCCCAAGACCAAGTAAAGCCAAAATTCAGAAAGGGTTGTTAATGGTCCCGACATACGGAAACTAATGAGTCGTCAAAATTTTGAGCAAGGACTTTTGGGTAAAGAACGCAAAGACAACTACAGACAATCTGTTTAAAAATGTTGGCAGCTTTCGATGAAATTGGGGTTAATATGTCGTACAAAATTCATCTCTTGCATCAGCATCTTGATCAACTCGCTCAACAGCTGCCAACTGAATCTGATGAGCAAGGCGAACTTTATCACCAAACTGCGCTTCCATTTGAAATAAGGTAAATATATAGTGTGCATATTTTGAATTCCTAGATTTTTCTAATATCTTTGTCAGAGTGCACAATTTAAACATGTTAACGATTGAAAACTATTTTCGCTTCAGGTACAGAGGAAAGAAATCTCCACATGCAATACTCGCTGAAATTTGTTGGTGGTGTAAAAACACCTTTGAAGAAGAGGATTACGAGGAAAAAGAGGAAGAAGGGGAAAGATGAAATTCCAGAATATCTGTTGGACGAAATTATCGACCTTTCTGATGATGACGATGACCACGACATTAGAGAGAACAGTGATGTTGATCCACAGCCGCCTGCTAAACGGCAACTGGCCAAATCATTAATTTAATTTATTTAATTTTTTTACTTAAAACTTTTCTTAACCAACATTTCAAAATTATATTTTTTTCCATATTTTTATAATTTATTTTTCAATGTTTCTTCAAAACCAACACTTCAAACTAACCAATTTGGTACATAAAAAGTGAGAAAATTAATATTAAGCTGGAAAACGCAAGTTTTGTATTATGATTGTTTTCTTTTAAAATGAAATTTATTGAAGAAACTGAGAAGCATATTATAGATCAAACAGAAAGCAAAAAAGACTTAGTTTTGTGGAAAATATTTTCAAAAAGCATGAAAAACAAATAATTTTTCCAACATTTTGCTTCATAAGCACCACAAAAATTTTCTAAATCAATTTTTAAAAAATTTTAATTGTTGCACAGGTCTCTAGCAATAATTTAGCCTCTATTTTCACCCCTCACTCTCAGAATCGACTTAACTTTTGCTAACCTGAGTTTGTTCCACAGTGTTATTTGAAGTAATTTAAATCCTTAACAAGAAATAGCGGTATTTATTTATTTTACATTACTATAAATGTATTTAGTTTATGTTGTTATGTAATATAAATATTAATTTACATCTTTAATAAGAAAAAAATTAATATTATATAAAAACTATACAGAACAATATTAATATATCCGAATATCCATATGAATTAAGAATCGTTTATTTGCATCGTTAACTATAAAGAGATAAGAGAGAATGATGGTATTGCCAGTATCAACATGTTAAATTTATTAAAACATACAGTAGTTAACATTTTGTTTTTGCATACTACTTTTTAACATAGGTTTGTTAGCGTTAAAGGCGCTGGTAGCTAACACGAACTTCAAACCTCAATTAAGATTTTTTTGCATAGGGCTGTTAAACTTGCTTAATCCATTATTGCCCAGCCGGCAATTTCACTTACCAGCACTTCAACCTGCTCTAAAGCTAATATTATATAAAAAAGTATACTTTTCTTTCAATTACGATTTAATTAAAATTTTTTAGGAAAACAATTAGGAGGATATATATATTTTTTTATTTTTATGTCGCTGGCCAACGTTTTCGCCATATGAGATAAGTATAAAAATTGTATAAAAAAATTAATTGTGTAAAAGTCAACTGTTTCTAAGCAATAATTATTATTAATTTTATTACCTATAAAACTCAATGTAATTGAAGTTGACTTAAAGGTGGAAATACGGCAGTATTATTACCACCTTTCCTTGTGGTAATTTGACTTACCAATGGGCAGATATGTATAGCAAATTAGGTATGATTTAATAACATCGCTAATAAAAGCAAAATTATTTCAATATAACCGCTCTGAGCTCAACATATGTGTTTTGCTTACCATGGTTGTTTATTTCGTATAAGATTCTACTTGTAAAACGGGGAATTCCCTTTGTATCTCATACTGATTAGTGCTGTTGATATACAGTGGCGGACTATATTTTTGGCACAGTGAGCATTTTTAAATAAAACAATAGAATCCTACAAAAAACAAATAGCATTGGCTTTCATTTTCTAACGTATTGTTAACATTCATGTACTGCACTTTATAGGCCCAGAAAAATATAAAATAATTAAACTTTTTAAGAAAATCAATTAAGTAAAATTTTTAATTCCTATTTTTGGGGGACAAAATTATTGGCACAACAAAAAAAAATGGTGGCAATAGTTTTAAGATTCGTTCGATATGGCATCATTTAAACTTGTAATCATCTGAAAAGTTCCGCTATGTTTTAAATGACGCCGTTTTAATAATTAAAAATAGATTGTGTGAGTAAAGAGTGGAATTAATATAAATTATAAAAAATGTGCCCAAAAAAGAAAGAAACGACCGTAGCCGAACGAAAAATTATTTTGCATCTGCATAGCCAACATAAATCTTATGCAGAAATCGGAGAAATTATGAGCCGTAACCGATATACTATAAGAAGTATTATAAAACGCTTTGGTGGTTCAACAAATTTGTCTAGCAAAAAACATACTGGTCGGCCGCGACCCTCCCTCTTAGTAAGAGGGAAGAGGTGCAAATTGTTCGAAAGATCAAAAAGCATCCGAAATTGACGTCTACTCGGCTTGCTTCTGAAGTTAGAGAAGAATTTGAAAAAGAAATTCACGCAAAAACTATACGCAGAACATTACATCGTGCTGGGTATAAATCTAGAATAGCAAGAAGAAAGCCTCTTATAAGTGAAGTGAACAGAAAAAAAGAATAAGTTATGCTCAGGAATTTAAAAGCAAGGGAGAAGACTTCTGGAACAATGTTTTATTCTCTGATAAAAGTAAATTTAATATCTTTCAGTCAGATGGAAAAGTTTCGGATTGGCGGAAACCAAACACCGCCTATGATAAGAACAATACTCTTTGTTCCGTTAAACATGGTGGTGGGGGGGTAATGGTTTGGTGATGCATGGCTTCATCGGGGGTTGGAGAGCTTGTGTTTATTGATCAGATTATGGATAAAACATTATATCTCAATATTTTAAAAGAAAATGTTAAGAAATCTGTGGAAAATCTAGGGTTGTCAAGAAATTATTTTCTCCAACATGACAACGATCCCAAACATACGGCTTATGATGTGCGTATGTGGATAGCTTAAAACATCCCCCATATTTTGCCGCACCCACCACAATCCCCCGACCATAATCCGATCGAGCATCTTTGGGAGGAATTGGAAAAACGTATAAGAAAGCACAACACTTCTAATAAAACCCAGCTAAAAGAGACTCTCTCACAAGAATAGAAAAATATCAGCTCCGATATAACAAAAAAATTGGTGGATTCAATGCCAAGGAGATTGGGTGAAGTAATTAAGCAAAAAGGATATGCTAATAAATACTGAAATTATTTTTTTCATCTTATAAGAATTAACATTTTGAAGGTGTGCCAATAATATTGTCCCAGAAAATTTTAATTAAAAACTTTATTTAATTGTTTTTCTTAAAATATGATGAACTGATTTTTATTTTTCTGTACTTAGTAGTATAGTAAGTAGTTAGCTATTAGAAAACTAAAATGATAACTATTGTTTAACTAATACTTCATATTCACAGTGTATTATTTAACCAACACTCTTAATATGAACAAAAAATGGTAGCCCTATCAAACTATTAACTTTCAGTACTGGCAATTCTGTTATAGCATATGGCTTTTGCTTACATTTGCTTACACCTACTTGCTAAGACGGAATATATCCATAAAATCTTTTTGCATTACGTTGGCGACGCTCAGCAACAATATTCCGCGTATTATCAGTATCAGTGTCACTTTCAATATCGGAGTCCGTGTTTTCAATTTCACATGCCATATCTAAAATTTTTCACAAAACAAATATACTAATAATAAATTCCAACGAATCAGCTGTTGTCTAACTGTTAGTTAACCAATGACGTTTGATGGTTTAACTAATGTTAAACTAGAAGCTGTGAATCAAATATTATTAGTTAAACTATTGCTATTAGCTAACTAATGACTGTGAATTTGGGCCTTATAGAATAAAGTACAAATAAATTAACAAAATATTAGAAAATAAAAATGTATACTATTTGTTTTCTTTAGAATTCTGTTGTTTTATTTAAAATTGCTTACTGTGCCAAAAATATAGTCCATCACTGTACATCAATAAACTTTTTGTGACAATACCTCAGTTTTGCTTCTGAAGTCTGCCGTGTAACAAGTGTCTGTGCATTAAAATTAGTTATTTCTTATTTTTAAAATGTCATCTAGAAAGTATTTAAAACTCGAAGAAGTAGTTGCAATTTTAAAAAATGAAGATGATAAAATTGCAACGTCATCAAACGTTAATGTTGTATATATTCCACCTGACGCAGATGCCGTGTCAGATGAAGAGCACATTGATGATAATGTTATGGATGAAAATGTTCCACTTGATGTTGAAATTGCTGGAACAGTTGGATTTCAATATGGATCGGGAGACGAATCTGAAAACGATGCAATTGAGGAGCCTCCCGCTAAACGTAAGAAAGGCTGCCTTTCTAAACGTTTGTATACGTCAAAGCAGTGCTTATATCAAGCAATTATATATTACAACACTGCAAATCAAATGCATTGTCATTTTAAACTGTCCAACTCTGTTGACGTTTAGAAACACTTCTTTGCTTTGCATAATTAAAATTACAATGGCTGCGAGACAAATTATTTTGCAAAGTTTTTTGGATTTATGTGATGGAAACCGTTCCAGAAGCCTAAATGTATCAAAACGAAAGCGTCTTGCACTTTTGCTACTTGTACAACATGTTCCAAGGAAAATACCAAAAAATAAATATTTCGCAGCTGTTATAGAAGAAATGCCGGACGACGTTTTTTTAGTCATTTCAGGATGAAGATTGAGAATTTCCATGTAATGAAATGCATAAAAGCGAGTACATCTCACAAATACAGAACTTAACAGCAATACAAACTTCATTAGCAGAACAAAAGATATTCCAGCTTCCAAACCAAATTGATGCACACAACTACCACCACATAGGTTATTTAATCATCAAAGGGAAATGTAACTTCAAACCAACACCAACTCCAGCTCCTCGCAACCTGCAAACAACATCGGATTTCACAGTACATATTTAAACAAGAAGATTTTTTTTTACCCGGCACTTCAACGCAGAATATCATAAACTGCCACCACCAGCATCTTAAACACGGGCTTTTGAGCTGCGCTCAACGGGGGGAGGATGTTCATAATTGTATTATTTTTGTTTGTTGTACAATTTTGTAAATTTATTAATTTTTAGTTTTCATTCTTTTCCATAAAGTTGAGCAATTCTTTTTGTAGATCATGAATTTTTTTTATTATTTTTATTTGTGTTGTTCATAAAATTGTAATACAATACTTAGAATGCAATTTTTTTAGTTTCGTTTATTATATATTTGTTTGTAATTGACGATTGTTTATTATGCAGGTTTTATTTTTTTGTACTGTTAATGTAGTGCGTTCACCTACATATATCCACAAAATTGCATTCTAGGTATTTTTTGGTTGTCTCATGTTCATGGCCACACAGCCAATGAACTTAAATTTAAATATGCCAAGTATGTAAAATTAATAAGAATGAATATTGTACAAAAGAAGTAAAATTTAAATAAAGATCGCCTTTTTTATGTTTGAACATTGAAGAGTGTGCCTCAATCATTTCTTTTGGAAAACAACTCGGTTTCAAGTGCCGCTTGTTGTTTTAATAATTTTAACCTTAATCCAGTTTATGTGCTGTGATTAAAATCTGGCTGACTTCCAAAACGTCAATTGCTTTGTGTTTGAACAAAGCATCATATTTCATAACGCCGCAGTACAATAGTTATACAATGTATACCATTCCAAAACGCCTGCGCAAAGTATTTTTAACGCAGTAAGAGGGCAAACTAGGCATCGGGTTTATAGTTGTTGCATTGTTTTCAAACTTTGCATATGTATGTGATTTAAATACAGTAGCAATACTGTATACAAACATTGTATACGAACGTTTTGGAGGTCAGCCTCTATAACAAATTAACAAAAGAGTTAAATTATATTTTGGAAAACAACTCGGTTTCAAGTGCCGCTTGTTGTTTTAGCAATTTTAAGTTTAATCCAGTTTATGTGCTGTGATTAAAATCTAGAACAAATTAACAAACGAGTTAATTTACAAATATAATAATGAACTTTTATTCATATGACACGTTCAACGAAGCTACCTAACAAGTAGTGAAAAAGCATTTGCACATGAATACTGACGAGGTTTAGTGGCTTTTACCGAAAAACAACGTTTCTATTCAGCCAGTGCTGTTGAAAAATCTACAAAAGGGATGTATAAACATTAAATTTTTCCTTTGCTGTTCGAAATATGTTAACAATGTCTACCTAATATTTCTCTGATTATAAACATTTGCGAACTTTACCCTGTACAAATATTAACAAGAGATTATAATTTGTTTAGAAGAAAATGTATAAATTTTGTTAGATTCAACATAAATTTATGGATTTTGTAAAAATTGATATTGTTAAAATAGACTTAAAAAAAGTATTTTCAATACTAATAAAATATAAAAAAAAAAAAATAAAACCTAAACAATTTCTGTTGGACGAATACGCAGCTCGACATTTTGTTGTAAAAAATTTCGCATCCGTACCATCAGTGTTGTAAATAATATACAATTGGTTTATTATTTAATAATGATTTATTGTTTAATAATTTTTATTTTTTAATATTCTTTTGAAATGTATATCAGAACATTGATTGATTCTGAATTTATATTAAAACAAGTATATATGTATATAATATAAATGGTTGTATATTATAGTAGTAGTAGCCAGAAGGTGAAGGATCACCTTCTCATCCTTCTTTTTTTTCGAATTGATTAGCAACAATTAAAACGTTTGGGCTGGCATTTTACTCTAGACGAGCGACGGAGAAGTGGCAATGTTATTGGTTCCCTTGAAACCGTGAGATCACTTTGGGGGTTTGATGATGCTGTTGGGGCAGTGACTTCCATGTGCTCTAAATGGTGGTTTGTGGGTTGAGATTGGTTATCTTCTGTTACCTCGTTTCGGAAGCTTTGCATATTTTCCGGAACGAAATCATTATGCGATGGTATATTAGATTCTGTTGGACGAATGTTGACTATGTTTCTGCGAAAATGCTTTCCTGTTTCGTTTTCTACTACATATGATCTTGGGTGTATTTGATTATTTATAACTACTGGTTCCCAACGGTCCTGGTTGTTAACTCGAGTAAGTACTGTGTCACCATTGCTAAGTATTGGCGAAGACTTGCTTGCTCCGCGATTTGCATAAAGGGCTTGTTTCTCTCTTTCATCTTTCATTAGATCACATATTCTAGTTGTATTTTCTGATACAAGCTGTTCTTTAGTGATGGGTAGGAGACCTCGAACTGCATGACCGAAAATTCGTTGGGATGGTGAACCTAAAGTACCTCTAGGGGTATTCATATAGTTTAACATGCCCAAATAATAGTCACTTTTATCATAGGCTGATTTTTTTAGTATATTTTTTGCAATTTGAACTGCTCGTTCGGCTAGACCGTTGCCACTGGGATGGTATGGTGAACTGGTTCTGTGATTAAATTGCCACACTGTTGAAAACGATTTAAATTCAGTACTTGAGAACTGAGGACCATTATCTGTCTCAAGCGTTCGAGGTGGACCGAATGTTGAAAATATTTCTTTAAGGAAATTTATTACATTTGTTGTCGTAGTTTCCGTAAGTTTATTAAATTTTAGGTATCCTGAATAGCTATCGATAAAAACGATATAGCTTTTATTGTTAAAATGAAACAAATCCGTGGCGCCAATATCGAATCCATAATTCGGAATTTCTTTATCACCGATGGCAATCTTATTATTTTTACGTTGGTAGACTTGACAGGGTGCACACTTTTTTACGTAATCAAAAATGTCTTTGCTCATATTTGGCCAAAACACTGACTCTCTTGCCATCCTAACGCATCTTGCGTAGCTGAAGTGTCCATAATGAATATGTTTTAAATAATTCAGTCTCAAACTATGAGGTACCAACACTTTGGAAGATTTAAAAATTATGCCATCATCACTTACTGAGAGCTCCTCTCGAAAATGCCAATATTGTTTTATTTCATTTGGTAAGCGTTCACTTGTAGTTGGCCAACCTTGCTTTATGTACTTTATGAGTGATTGACAAGAATTATCACTATTTGTACTTTGTTTTAAATTTTCCAGTTCTTTGTCTGACATGGATAATACCATTTGAATTTCCAATGTTTCCTCGTTTTCGTTATTTTGGCAGTTTTTACAATCGCGACTGAGAGGATCTGCCAAATACATTTTCACTCCAGGCTTGTATACGACGTTGGGGTTATAAGTAAGTAAGCTTAATCGTATCCTTTGTAAACGTGCTGGTGATGCGTGTAACGGTTTTTTGAAAATTGACTCAAGTGGTTTATGGTCGGACTCTATTGTCAGTGGCTTACCCCATACATATTGATGAAATTTTTCGCAACCAAATTTGACTGCTAATGCCTCTTTTTCCAATTGAGAATAGCGAGATTGACAGTTTGTCAAGGCTTTGGAGGCGTATGCTACTGGATGGTTTTCTTGAAGCAGGACGGCTCCCATGGCGTATGAACTAGCATCTACTTGAAGTTTGACGTCCTTAGTAACATCATAAAGTTTAAGCACTGGAGGTTTACTGATAATTTCTTTCAAGTCTTCAAACGACTTTTGTTGAAGAGCATCCCACTTAAAAGGTTTTGCTTTTTCTAATAGAGATCTTAGCGGGCCTGTAATATGCGAAAAATTTCGAATGAATTTGCTGAGATAAGTGAACTTACCCAGCACACGCTGAAGCTCTTTTCGATTTTTTGGTGCTTGAAGCCTTTTTACAGCTTCAATTTTATCAGGATCGGCATACATTCCACTCTCACTAAGAATATGTCCTAAAAACTTAACTTGTTTGCGTTCAAATTCGCATTTTTCTCTGTTCAGCTTCATTCCACTGTTTTCGATGATTTCCATTACCTTAGCTGTAATTCGTCGAAGTTCCTCGATAGTGCTAGAATGTATTAAAATGTCATCGACAGCTATTTTCACGTTTGGTAGTTGTGCAAATAACTGTTGCATCACACTTTGGAAAACTTCTGGCGCTGATGATATACCAAACGGCAGTCGCTTGCACGAATATCTACCCCACGGTGTAGAAAATGTCAATATTTGCTTGGTTCGATCAGAAACTTTAATCTGCCAGAATCCTCTTTTAAAATCTAAGATTGTAAAATATTTAGCACCTTTTAGTTGCGCTGAAATTTCCTCCAACGTATTCATTGGGAATTGGCGCCGTTTAATGTTTCTATTTACAGTGGTCGGGTCCATACAGATCCTGATTTTACTGTTCTTTCTTACCACTACCATCGGAGAAACTGCTGGTGTAGGTTCATTTGTTGGCTCAATTACGCCCATTTTAACCATTTTATCAATTTCTTCCTTTACATCTTCTCTAATTTTGAAAGCGATTCGCCTAGCTGGAACAATGTCAAACTTTGGATTATCAATCAAGTCAATATCATACTCGAAATTTTTTATGCACCCGAGTCCACTGAATAAATCATCTTTTACTTGTAACTGTTGTATTCTTTTAAAAAAATTTAGCTTTTCGCATGTATCTGCTCCTAGTATTGGCTTGACGTGTTCATTCACGATTTTAAAATTGATTTTGCAGTCCTTTTTCCTACTCTACATTTAAGAAGTACTTCTCCTATCACGTTCAATTTAGAGTTTCCAAATGTTACTAACTGTTTAACCTTACTGGGGTATAGAGTTGCAGAAAATTTCGTTGACTTTAGCATGTCAATAATTTTGTTTGGTAGGACGTTGCATTGTGCACCAGTGTCCAACTTAACGTCATATATTTGTGGTCCTATCTTGATCTTTTCTGAAAATTTGTCATATCTTTTGCTGTTATTATATAAAACGCAGCCAATAAACAATTCATGATCGCTCTCATCGCTGGTGGTAATATTTTCACAACAAGCAATGTGTTTAGATTTGTAATTGTTTTTGTTTAAAAACTTTTTACACATACTCCCGTAGTGATTGCTCTGTTTACATTTTTTGCAAATATGCCTAAAAGCTGGACATTCGCGTACACCGTGCTTTTTTCCACATTTATTACAATCAAACGTTTTTTCTTGTCTATTATTTCTACCAAATTGTTGTATTGCATTTACGATTTTGTCGTTCTCATTGTGTATCTCAGCAGTACGTAGGGATTCGTTCCTTATCCCTAGAATTAGCTGGTCACGTAACAGACTGTCGTTCAATTGCCCGAACTCGCAGTTTTGTGACTGAAGTCTCAGACGTGTTATATACTCATCCATCGTTTCACCTTCCTTCTGAACAATTTTATGAAATTTGTATCTTTCAAAAGTTATGTTTAATTTAGGCGTAAAATAACTTTCAAACTTTGTTTTCACTTGCGCTAATGTTTCATTTGATACTGCTGGTAAGGAGTTGAAAATTTGTATGGCGGAGTATCCAATTGCAGACATAAATGTAGCCATCTGTATGTCTTCTGGCTTGCTTTTGAGCCCAGATGCCACTTCATAGTACTCATATTGTTGCCTCCACAATTTCCATTCTTTTGCCATGTCCTTATCGTGTTCAACTATTATAGGCTTCGGTGGCCGTAGAAAATTATGAACGTCCCCCATTTTAAACAGCACTTGCTTACCTCAGGTCTTCTATGCTATATGTTCTTTATATATGTATAAATTTTATGTTTGCTTTATTGGGATATGCTTTTTTTTTGCAGCGGGTTTCGGCACCATGTAAATAATATACAATTGGTTTATTATTTAATAATGATTTATTGTTTAATAATTTTTATTTTTTAATATTCTTTTGAAATGTATATCAGAACATTGATTGATTCTGAATTTATATTAAAACAAGTATATATGTATATAATATAAATGGTTGTATATTACAGTAGTAGTAGCCAGAAGGTGAAGGATCACCTTCTCAAGTGTCATGCGCGGTTTCAATACCTTTTGAAGTTTTCAAACTAAAAAAACATTTTTCATATGTCAGTTTGACACTCTCTCATAAAGGTGTTAATTCTGCGCCATGAAGGTCAAGAGTAAATACCGTACGTGTGTCCCCTTGAATTGCGCGGCCATATCATTGTTTATTTGCAATATAATTTTATTTTTCGAAAAATATATTTCAAATTTATTTAAATATCATGTAATTACACAAAAAAGAAGATCGCGTTACTTTAAATTTAAAATAAAATAAATTTTGTTACTAAGCAAATAAACACTTCTTCAAACTGTCCGACCGTAGAGTGAACATTGATAGATAATATATATAAAAAATATTTATGGTTTTTAGACCCAAGTGGGCTGGAATCTAATTTCCAGCAACCTGCTAACCTACATATATTAATATATGTACATACTTATGTATAATAGATTAGTGTGAATTACTGTTAGACTCTTCCTCCACCGTACAATTTGCTGTCATAAATTTTTTATATCATTGTTTGGGAGTACAAGGCAGAGTAAAAAGCCGACTAAAACATGGCGGCGGCTGAACGGCCTCACGCCGATTTTTAATCATATATTTTTTATGCATACATAAATACATACATATATAAATTTTGTTTGTATGGAGTTACCTTTTGGTTACTGTACTGTGCCCATTGCATTACTTTGTAACTAACTAAGTTATACGGCCCCTACAAGTTGCAACTGGTCGTACAACCGAGTTGAATAAACCAGTTGATCGTTCGATACACGGGCTACAATTTTTCCACTAACTTTCATTCAATTTAATTAAAAAGTAATGTTTAATATTTTCGTCGTCCACTTTTGACTTTTTATACTCAATAACTTTTCATGACTTCTTTTTCTTTGGTTGAGCAACTTGATCATATTTTACAACAAGTCGCAACGTGTAGGGGCCGCATTAAAAATAGTTACTAATAAGTCAATCTTTCACCGATGCTGTGCTGTGAGAGTTGAAGAATTTATTTTGTTCAAAAAATAGTCCGAACACTTACCGTCTGTTTGTAGAAAATTTTCCATCGTCCATTTCCATATGTACGTTGAAAACAAAAACAATATGCAAAATTTTGTTTTTGTTTTCAATATATGTAAATAGACGATTGTAGATTTTTATTCGTCTTTAATCGTCTTGTACAAACAGGCATTTAATTAGAAAAACGTTAGTATTTATATCTAACTCAGTATACAATTTAGTGTTAGAATTTTCTATGTAATGATAAATGAAGTTATTGGTTAATTTATACTCAGCTTACGTAGCTCCTTGTCGAGGAAATTATTTGTTATAACAGCATTATAATTGCATATACAAAAACTTCAGAAAAGTTATTTTTATATAGATTTTGACTTCAAGACAAATAACTCACTCGACGAAACGCTATGCTATGAAACTCCAATAAACAACCATAATTCCTAACTTGAAAAAAAAGAAAAATTTCCATATCTTTGTTTTCGAAATATAAATATCAAAAGAGTATTAACTTTACTAAAATAAGTGCAAATAAATGAAAAAGATGGCTATGCCGAAAGCAATTAAGGTTATAAAAATGTTTTGGCATCATATTTGTATAATAGTTTGACACCTACGGCACCATTTTTTAAAGTCTGCCAGATTTTTGTAAGATTTTCCATATATGTTATATAATGTTAAACCTACATATAAGCTGATAAAGAGGATGATTTAACGACAAAATATATTGACAGATGTGCTGAACTGGGGTAAACTTGTACTAGATGCAAATAACGGCTTTTCATTTGCTTTGTGTCAACCGCTATTTAGAAATGCATGTATAGAGAATATTTGACAGCCAGAAGTTGGAATGCTTTATTATTTAACTAAAACTTCTTATTTAAAAAAGCAGTTAAAAAAATCGGCTGGGTAGCCGCCCTGTCCAGAAATACCATGGGGGAGTAAATCATTAAGACCGGCTGAATGCCAGCTATGCAGAGAAATGTATGTATGCCCTATTGCGGTTGACAACTTTGAAACAATTTGGTCGTCGTTTATAAATTCTCATTGCCATTGTCAACTCAACTCATGGTTGACTTTTTGGTTGTGTTCACAATTTTTTGTGGTATTGTTATTTGCAACTTTGCACTAGTTTGGTTAACAAAAACGATAAATACACACAACTGTTTGTTAGTAATTGGGTTTTTGTTCGTTACAGTTTACTTCAACATAAAGTGCAGAAAAATCGAGAGAACGTTAGAAAAATTTATTGTGCTTAATATTGCAGTTTCTCAGCATTTAATATATTTACAGACCTTTGAAAATTACAACGAAAGCCTAATTTGAGAGACTTGTTCAGCTAATGGAAAAAAATCCTGAGATTGCTAGTGGGAAACCAAAATTTGGCATGACCAAAAATCATGCGCTGCTCTAGCACAACTAATACTTCTGTTAAAACAAGGGACATTGTACATTGAGCTAATAATATATTGAAGTTGTTGCCACTGCACTTCTGGTAGCTCCCGTCAGCAAAAAATCTAAGGGCAGCACAAAGTTTCACTATCGGTGGTATAGCTGACGTACAGGTTTCTTTGATTGATCTTTTAAGTCATCCAGCAGATAGCAAAAGGCTTCTTTACTCAGTCGGAAATAGCTAATAAATCTTTAAAAAATTATTTCCTTACTGTAATTGTAACTTATATTTGGAATATTTTTACTTTGCAGTTGGTAGTTCCAGAAGGTTGGATTCATCACGAATTTTCCTCCGTATGCGTAGCACATCTACATATATTACCATCTTCGTTTCCATCTTCATAAAATAAATCTACACATATATACATTTGAAATTATTTGCTTTCGAATTAAACACTTAAAACACTTTTTTCTTGTAATATATTTTTTTAAATTTTTACACGAATTTGTGTACTGTTCTGTCAAACTGGATATTATACGTTGGTAACGCTTTAACATTCTTAACTAAAACTAGGTCCGTTTGTTTACTTTTACAGTAAAATGCAGTAAATGAGTATAAATGAGTAAACAGCAGAATTTACTCTCCAAAAAAATGTTTACCCAAAAAAGTACGCGAACGGAAAAATTGTAAAAATTCGTAAGATTTAGGCAACAGCTGATGGAAAATAAATGTAGTGTTGAAAATTTGTTACATTTTTGGATATTTGAACAATTTATTCATGGGTAATCGATTAAATACTTTTTATAAGACAAATATTTTAATAAAATATAAGAAATTTAATTTATGTAATCTTTCCCATATCTTCTTTTTTTATTTTATTTGATTTTGCATATTTGTGTGTGGTTAAATTTTTTCAAAGTACATGAATATTTGTTTTTGCTACTGACTATCGTAAAAAGAAGTGCAGTAATAAGTACCCAAGTACTTTAGAATTTCACAACTCCAAAGAATTAAAATAACAAATTTTTAGTTTGATAAATATTTTAGTCACAAATTGCACACTTTTTGTTTGTTTACCTTTTGAATCATATGTTTTCTTGTTTTACTAAACTTTACTGCGAAAAATTTCTGCAGTAAAAATTTGCAAGTTCTCAATTAAGAACTGTCACTTTACGCTCTCAATTTGTGTTCTCATTTACTGTATTTTGTGTAAACGAACGCAATTTAGTAAAATGCAGTAAAGTTCAGTAAAAAATAGTAAAAACTTTTGCGTACTCGAACACACTTAATATCAACTAAATGTATCACAATACAAAAAAAAAACAATTTGGTGGTGTGAAAGTTGCGCCGACTCGTACACAACCAAACTGAGTTGAGTTGAGAACGACAATAGAGGCAGTAGTGTCTAACCACTGTGTTATATAAAATCTTCAAATGCACATAACTCTTGAAATAAGGATCGCCACGTATTCTTTATTTAATAATTTTCTTATTTTTATTTTTCTACAACATTGTTTTTGTTTTGGACCGAATTCATTCAGAAACTTCATTTTTTAAGCTATTGTAATGATTTTATCGCAGGCTTTGAGCGCGGCGACCGAATCAATAAATTTCGTAACGAAAAAACCTAATGGCCAATAAATGAGTGGATGATAATCAGCCATGTCACACATTCCGATCGGAATGGTTTTGATTCCGTAGTTACCATTCCGATCGGAATGGTTTTAGCTTCTATAGATTCCGTTCGGTTTCATTAAACCGCAAAAATATACAAAACCACTTTTTATGTGTTAAATACGGCAGCACTACAACGAATGTAGCAAAACAAAAAACAGCTGATATGAAAGTTAATAAAAATTTTATCAATTTTATCTTTAAAGTGCCAAAAAAATATTTATGTAATAAAAAAATACAATAATGCCGGGAATATCTATAATTGCAGCAGCAGAAGAAAATAAATCACAGGATGAAAAATTACGACGCAGAGTTTTAAGGGATGCTTCAGATCCTATGTCGTACCCAAACCCAGTGTAAGTATTTACAAATTTTAAATTTTTACGAAATTTTTAATTACAGTTTTATAAGCTATTTTCGATTAAATAAAAAGTCTTTTGTTATGGTACTGGAAAAAGTATCTAATGATCTTCCGCTCTCGACAATACCACCAATGCTACAGTTAGCAACTGCTCTAAGGTTTCTGGCAACTGGTTCTTTTCAGGGTGTGATTGGTAAGAACACTTATTTACCAAAATTTAACACAAAATAATGTTTACATATCAACACTACAGCAAAAGATGTTGATGTAAGTCTCGGAAGAAGTTTCCTTGATATTGTGGAGGGTAATAAATGCCATGGAAAACCTTATTTGCCCACAATGGATAAGACTACAAATGTCTGACGAAGAAAAAAAAAAAGTCGAAAGCCTTTTTTTTTGAAAAATACCAAATACCTGGGATAGTAGGCTGTATTGATGGTACACACATCAAGTTGAGTAAACCTCACAAAGATGAATCCCTTTTTTTGAACCGAAAAGGAACGTTCAGCGTCAACGCAATGATTGTAAGAAAACTTTTTTTAAACTTTTATTCTATACAGTGTACAAAAGTAAACTTTTCTTTTACGTTAGATATGTGATTACAAAATGAAGGTCAGGGCTGTGGATGCTTGCAGACCTGGGTCTTGCCATGACTCCTTCGTCTGGGACATGAGCATAGCCAAAAATTACTTTTTGAATTCGTATTCTAATGGCGATAAAAATTCGTGGCTGTTGGGCGACTCAGGATATGGTTTAGAACCGTTTTTAATTACGCCTTACAAAAATGTCACTGCAGAAACATCGATTTAATAAAAAGCATACGTCCGGTCGCAACATAATAGAGCGCACAATCGGTGTTTTAAAAAGTCGCTTCAGATGCCTGCAAGGAACCTTACCTTACACTCCAGAAAAGGTGGTAAAAATTGTAAATGTCTGCTGTGCCTTACACAACATATGTAGGAAATTTAATATAAATTTTGACGAAGATCTAACATCAAGTATAGATGAACTCGAAGACGTATATAATGGCGACGATTTGGATGCAATTCCGGAAAGAAATCTTTATAATATTGCCAAAAGATTGAGAGACAACATTGCCATCCAAATAACTTAATTTAAAATATTGCTTTAGTTACGTACTCTTATTTCATTTATTTTATATGTTAAAATTCATTTATTTTAATTATTTTATAAAAATATCTTTAACGCCAAATAAAAATAACTTAAGGTCGTTAATAAAAAAAGCAAATTAAATAATAAAAATAACATAAAAAACATTTCATGTTGTAAGGTACTAGTAGTTTGCACTTTTGGAGATCTAAAATAAAGGTTAAAAATAAAGAAACTTTTTTAAAACCGTTGAGCTTTTTTTTGCTCTACTTCGAGTTTTAAAGTTTCAAGCTCAATTAATTTAAGCTTGAACGAATTTTTTTCACATAAAAGTTTTTGCACTTCAGTATCATGTTCTCGCTTAGCTTCGAAATGGTTTTCTAGAATACCACAAAGCCTATTAAACATTTGGTTTTGGGATACCATTTGATCTCGTTGCTCTTCCATTAGTTTGGTAATTCGTTTTTCTTCAGACAATTTTTCACTCATTAGTTTTACTAGGTTTTTTAAATGTTGGTTTTCCTCAACTAAAAGGCTGTTGACATCAGGTTTAGATGGAATGCGTGGCCTGGCTCTTTTTATAAATGGCGATGTTGTGGGAAGCAGCGGAGAAATTTCTGGGTCAGGACATGGAGTGCATGGGCTATATAGTCTTGGATCTGAGCTGACTTTGACTCTTTTTGGATCTGGGGATGGTGATCGCGATCTTCGTCGCTTCGATAAAAGGGAGTAGTCTTTAGCACTTTTCGATGTCGAGGGGCGAACATCAAAGTTTTCATTTTCTTTCTCAGAATCGGTAAGGTATAAACTCTCATCAAATTCTGCAAAACTTTTACTACCGCTAATACCATCAACACTTTTGTGAATTCCACTTATCCTTGCTAGTGATTCCTCCAAATCGGTCAAAATATATTTATTATATTCACCTCCACCAGTCTTTTGGTTTTCCTTTTTGTTGTGGCACATCTTCTTTTTCACGTAGGTCTTCCAGTCGGCCCATGCTTTCTTCCAGCCATTTACGTCTTTGGTTGGCGGCCCACATAAATTTAATGCTTTTGTCAACTCAGACCATAAAGACTCCACTACAACACGATCTCCTTTCACATATCCCCTGGCAATGTCTTGATGACGCTTCATAAAATCAATAAATATTTTTTCTTGACCTACACTTCGATGCTTACCCCTATGGTAATAAATTTAAAATACATTAAAAATATAAAAAGAAAAAACGTTTCAATACTCACATTATTGCCTTTTTGTATTTTATTTAAAGATGAAAAATATTTTCCAGAAATTGTTTTTAATTATTGTATTTCTTATTTGTGCATTTTCGTTCTTTTTGTGTGTTGCCACATTGGTAATTTTTGACAAACCTTACAGAAATACAAGTACGGCATTACTAAATAAATAAATTCCGTATATTTTTTTGTTTGTATTTAAAAAATTGTAAATTTTTAATTAAATTTATATAAAATTTAATATTATTTAGACCAATACGTAAATAAAACAACATTCTTTATTAATAAAAATAACTTTCTGAGTTGTTTGAATTTTAGAAATGCTTAAAATGAGTATTCCACATAACAAATCGAAAGTGGTTTCATTCCGAAAAAATTTTTCGTTTTACTTTTTCTGAAGAAGCAAAATACGGAATCAATTCCACTTCCGAACGAAATTAAGCTCTGTGACATGGCTGTATATTTTTTTAGATTTTTCTTTATTTGCTCTAGTCAGCTGTTTTTTTTTGGGAAATTTGTGGGAAATTTTTTATATTACGTAGTGCTACCATATTTTCATGATTTATTTTTAGCGATTCGTTAGCAATTTAAGTTCAGAAACGTAGGTTGCTAGCCTTCGTTTCCTAGTTTGGTGATATGGCTGCTATCTAAGCACCCAAACGTGCTGGTTTGGCGCCCTATGCTCCAGTGGTAGTTAAAGGAACATATATATATATATATATATACCATATTTTCATCGTAATTAAATAAGAATTTTAAGTTTGACTGAAAAAATGAAAGTGTGTTTAAACGAAACGAAAATTAACTACAACTATAATTAAATATCCACTCATTTATTGGCCATAAGACTATTTTCACAGAATTCCGTAACGAAAAAACTAAGACTAGTTCCACAAATACAATACACTGATTCCATAAATAACACTAATCCCACAAAATTAAATGTCTTCACTAATCAGCCTAGTCAACAATCACACCACACACTCATAGCAGCGCCATTGAACCACATATCCAAGGCGAATTAAATCAGTAGCTCGTTTCTGTATTTCTCGCATCGTAAAGTTATCCGCATGAAACGAGTGAATTGCAACAAAAACAGTGTAAAATGAAACAAAATATGATATTTCTCACACAAGTGTTTCTGTAAATGTACTTTGCGAGAATGATCTGTCATTTTAATAACTTTCCAGCAATTATTGGAAGTATGTGAGAAAAAGCGTTTCTGTAACAACATTTTGCGGAAATTTTCTCACAAGAAGTGTCAAAATAACTCACATTTCAAATTGGTGCGAGGAAATCAAATTTTAAGTAAATATAAATATACATATGAAAAGTAAATCTTCTAATATATAAAATTCTCGTGTCACGATGTTTGTTATCGAACTCCTCCGAAACGGCTGGACCGATTTTAATGAAATTTTTTATGCATATTTGGTAGATATGAGAATAGGATCTAAAGTATATTTTAAATTGCTAGGGGCACGAGGAGGTTAGGGAGGGGGCAATTTCTGTATTTACTAAACTATTAACCCAACAGATGGGTTATGTCCGCCTCATAATTATTTTTGTTGTTGAATGACAGATGGCTCTATGTCCGCCTCATGCAGGAGAATCGTCCTTGTTCGTATTTCAAACAGAACAAAATTATTGTTTGGTATATTTTTCTTCGGCGGTCATCGTCACACACTTAACACATTCGTTGTTGGACGTGTACAATAAAACTACTGTACACTTCAAAGTACACATTATTTCACAAGCATTTTATAGAAAGAGAAAAACAATTTAATTTTTTGTAACGAAATTTTATTTCCATTGTTTTATCTACCATTTCTGCTTGTAAAAATTAACTGCAGTTTTTCCCTTTTATTACAAATTTTGCCTTCAACATAAAATCAAAAAGATTTTTGCTTTCACATTTTAAATTTTGTATTTATACACTATTGTTCAAAAGGGCAATAGGTACATACATACATATGTATGTATATTAATTTCAAAAAAAAACAATTTATAATTATAATTAAACTCCTTACATCTATGTATATCCATGATATTATTTTAATTCTATGTTTAGTAAATTGTTAAATTAATTATAAATGATAAAGCTTAGAACAGCATCACACACGAAATAAAATACAAAAGGCACGCTCAAAGTACGTGTCGTTCTTTGGTTTTCTTCACACATGCACATATTGTCACACTATAATATTTCTGTTGACAATATTCTCAATGGCATTGCAATAGTGAAATTTGCTTTCCACACTACAATAAATAATGCCGTTGCTTGGCAGATACATAAATGTTGTTGTATACTTTTGATTAAAGGGAATAACAATTTTAGTGTTCTCATAAAATCAAGAGCAATAAAACAAAGAGAACAACTCAATACTGTACATCTTGTGTCTTAAGCAAGCATATGTTTTGTGCTCACGTTTAGTATGTATAAATGTGGAACAGAAATCAACAGATAATGTACATATGTATGTACTTAATATGTACATACATATATACATATTATGTATGTAGCAAAAATTTTAAAT
The DNA here is from genome assembly GCA_947311025.1 of Lypha dubia. Taxonomy (NCBI): domain Eukaryota; kingdom Metazoa; phylum Arthropoda; class Insecta; order Diptera; family Tachinidae; genus Lypha; species Lypha dubia. Next base: position 77,049,203 of record OX371260.1, read on the forward strand.
AAACACAAGAATATGTTTTTAAATATTTTTTTAGTTTGAATGAAAACTAGCACTGCACTATACATTTGGGTTTTTATTTAAATAAAAAGAAATTATAAAGAACAATTGTTGTTTTGTAATTTAAAATTTTTCAGCCTTTAATTGTTTTGCTTTTGTTATACATAATTAATTTCCCTCGTTGACGTTTCTTTTACATTTGACACTTAATTATTGGAAACATTCCAGTAAGAACAAAATCAGCGCAGCCTGTTTTCGCATGCATATACAGAAACACTTTTTTTCTCACAAATCGAGAAACGATGGAATTTTTTGTTTCACACTTCATGTGAGAAATTTTACGATGCGAGAAATACAGAAACGAGGTACAGATTGTGAATGAGTATACGTCAGCGCCTACCATTACGGTTTATCTGACGGTGTACTTAAACACTTAGTGTAGATTAAGCGTTCACCATCGCCCCTGAGCCACCCCACTCAAGAAACCCGAAGGCATCCCCGAGGGGATGACAACAGGTAGCAACTTCTCAGACATGACCAAGGCCCGTCATGTCCAAACACCTTGCTAAAGTGAGCGAGCTACCTAAACTCTGGAATCCTGTTGGTTCACAACAGCACATAGAGGCTTCGCATCGGTAGACACGAAGTCCGCTAAGCGAGCATCAGTCTTTAACCGACACCTCTCCCAGCTTTTGGTAACAACCACAACCACTACGTGAACTCTCGAAAGAGACCTCAACCAACAACCGGCCCATGGGATCCTGTAACCGGTATAGTAGAGGAGGACTCTACTTCCCGGTTTAAACATTCCCCCATGTGGGCTGCCGGCCCCGTAGTGCCAGTTCAAACTACTGGTAAAGTTTCGAAAGGAAACCCCAAAAGGGATTAACTTTCTATTGGTTTTGGTCATGGGCTAGACCTTAGGTACCCTTACACCTTCTATGTAGACTTACGTGGCAAGCCACTACGTTCATTATAAAATATATGCACATTCCGTTGCTCTGTTAATTCAGAGATTGGTCCGAGCATATAAGTTTTATGGGTAACTGACAAAACGTTATGTCTACAAAAATCAGTTACCCTATACCCCGGGGAGTATTGCATCTTGTTGTTGAGAATCAACAAGATGAACTATCTACCCCCCGGGGGGAAGAAACGAGGTACAGGTGGCAGCAGGAGAAAACAAGAATTTGGCAGCACGAGAAAAAGTAATGCCTAAACAATTGAAGTTACATAACTTTTAGAACGCAGCCACCGGCAGAGACGCCAAAGGCGTCGACGTCTTTGAAGGAGAAACCTTGTTTTTTTTTTTTAATTTTACCGTGTTTTTAACACAAAGACTGATTTTAATACACTTTTTGAGAATTTTTCTGGGTCGGGAATATTGAAATTAGTAATTTGGCCGTAACTCCGTAAATGGAAGCCGTAGAGCAGTGAAAGTTGTAGCATTGGAAAAAAAGAATGCGCAGCCACCGGCAGAGACGCTAAAGGCGTCGACGTGTATGAAGGAGATAAGGAATAAGATGGTTTTTTGTAGGGTTGTGTTTTGACCGCTAAATAATCTGCAAATATATGGTAAGTTACTTCGGTCTTGTAAAAGTTGTTTACATTTTTGGCCGCCATCATGAATATTTTTGTTTACGTTATGCTTTTTGTTTTTGCATAACCACTATGTATGTTATCATGGTCTAATAATCAAGTCTGCGCAAGAAGGAATATGGTTTTTTATAGGGTTGTGTTTTGACCGTTAAATAATCTGCAAAAATATGGTAAGTTACTTCGGTCTTGTCAAAAGTTGTTTACATTTTTGGCCGCCTTCATGAATATTTTTGTTTACGTTATGCTTTTTGTTTTTGCATAACCACTATGCTGCTTGTTCTTCTTATTTAAAACAAAGCTAATAAAAAAATTTGGCTGCTGAAAAGTTGCATCCAACTTTCGCTTGTTTAGTAGTTATTATCATTTTAATCGTTCTGGAGTTTGCTTTTATTCTCTTAAAACAATTCAGCAGTTCTTAATTATTCTTCAGTTTAGCTAAAATAAAAATACATATGTTTTGGATTTTCCTTTATTTGTTCTAGTCAGCTGTTCTGAAGGGAAATTTTTTATATTACGTTGTGCTACCAAGTTCTTAATACAATTAAATAAGAACAATTAAATACGACTGAAAAACAGAAGTAGCACTTAAATGAAACGTAAATTTTAATGAAAATTAGCTGAATGAGTATTTAAATACGAAGTCAATTATTGGCCCTAAGACTACATACATATTTACATAAATGAATACATACACTCCGGTTCACTTATTTACAAGGCACTAAAAATTCCATATTCAGCAACCTGTATCTTTTGCAATTTTTAACCGATTGCAGAATTTTAAAATGGAAATGGAAGCTAGACATTTGAGATATAAAAAAATCTTGACAATAGTGATTTCTTAACTAAAGAACTTTTTTTGAGCAATTTATAAAAAAGTTCAAAAATGTGCTATTTTTCTGGTTTAAAAATAACAAAAAAGGAACAAATCCGAGAAAATTACATTAAATTTTCGTCTTATTTTTCTATTTTCTATCGCCCTATATAATTTTTCATTTGGAGCTGCGACGCTAAACTAGATTTAAGACCAAAAAAATAATAAAGTGCCTTTATTCAAGTAAACCAGAAAAATTAGCACATTTTTTGACTTTTTTTTTATAAATTGCTCAAAAAAATTCTTTAGTTAAGAAACCACCATTGTAATGATTTTTTTTTATATATCGGGATGTCTAGCTTCCATTTCCAATTTAAAATTCTGCAATCAGTTAGAAATTGAAAAAGACAGGCTGCTGAATATGGAATTTTTAGTGCCTTTAAATAAGTGAACCGGAGTGTAATTAAAAATGTGTACTTACATGATTAATGCAGTTGTAAATATTTGGTGCTGGAGCCTTTGGCGGAAATACCCATCCGTTTGATTCTTCACATTCGCCACTAGTTCGTTCAAATGTTATTGTCTCCATCTCTATAGCGCTATTGACACAATCCTTATTTCTGCCAGGCATAATGGTAGTTATGATCTCCAGATCACGAGGCTCATTATAAATTGTTTTATCTGAACTGGCGGTACTACTCTGATGACCTTGTTGCTGCTGGGATTCAATGCTTACAGGAGTGGTTGCAGTGGCAGACGATTCATCCCTTTTCCGCAGTTTACTACGAACAATACGCATTGTCATTAAGGTTCCAGTATTACCAACCATTTTTATAACTTTAGTCACTTGCATACTTATGTATGTAACAAATACTAGTTGAAATTATTATACATATGTATGTATGTGTGTACAAAGTTTTAACTACATATGTATATATACGCAATTATTGAACTTGTGCCTATGCATGTATGTATGTATATATATTATAAATACTGATGTTTTTTCACAATATTTATGTACATTCTCTTTGTTATAATTAATGTGATTTAGAATTTGTATTGCAGTAAGAATTATATAATTGATTTACATAAGTATTCTAAAGATGTCTTTCAATTCGTTTGTAAGATTTCGATAATAATTTTTGTAGACGGTGGATAACGACTGAAACTTACTAGCAATCCATAATACTACAAAGGACTGACTAGAATATTTATTGATTTTAAATGTGTTGCTGTTGCTATGGTTCACACGAAGTTTGTAAATTAAATATATATGTATGTACATACGTATATACATACATATGTAAGTATTTATGTGTTCACGGTCATTTGATGAAACGGATTTGGCTAGGTTATTGGGAATTTTAAAGTGCTTTTATCATAGTAGTTGCTAACTGTATGCTACGAGATAATACATTTTAGTAATTGAGATTGTTCTACCAATTATTAGACTATTTTTAATCGTCACCACTGCCAAAATTTAATAACTTTTATTTAGATACATATGTATGTATATAATCATGACTATAATTTCTGTTTAGCACAACTTTATTTCTTGTTAGAGGTGTCGAAGTATTGATAGTACTATCGATAGTATCGATATTTATTTTGTTTTGCGACTATCGATATTTTTTTGTGCCAATATCATGGTGGAATAATAAGGTGCGCGTATGAATACAACAATAAAAAACGACATGCATTTTGTTTGTGTAAAATTCATTCAAAATTGTCAAAACAAAGCTGTATACAAAACAAAACAAAAGTTTTTTTGTATGTATTTATTGGTTATGCAAAAACAAAAAGCATAACGTAAACAAAAATATTCATGATGGCTGCCAAATATGTAAACAACTTTTGAAAAGACCGAATTAACTTACCATATTTTTGCAGATTATTTAACGGTCAAAACACAACCCTACAAAAAACCATATTCCTTCTTGCGAAGACCTGATTATTAGACCATGGCCAATATTTTATCATGGTGGAATAATATAAGGTGCGCTTATCAACACAACAATAATAAACGACATGCATTTTGTTTGTGCAAAAATTAACCAATGCTGTCAAAAAAAAAAGCTGTATACATAACATATATAGTGGTTATGCAAAAACAAAAAGCATAACGTAAACAAATATTCATGATGGCGGTCAAAAATGTAAACAACTTTTGACAAGACCTAAGAGACTAACCATATTTTTGCAGATTATTTAACGGTCGAAACACAACCCTACAAAAAACCATATTCCTTCTTGCGCACACCTTATATTATCCACCGTGGATTTTATATTTGAAAACAAGGGGCTGTGCACATATTACGTAACGCTGTTTTCAGAGATTTTATACCCCCCCTCACCGTCATAACGCTTTTTACTAATTTTTCAGTGCAAAATTTCCAATCCGTAACAAATCTTTAACCCTCCCTGCCCCGTAGAGCGTTACGTAATATGTGCACAACCACAATTGATATTTCTAGAAACTATCGTTACTATCGACAATTGTAATAGAGGTACAAAATAAAAAAAAAAAATTTGACAGGTATGTTGCTTTTTATTAACAAAACTAATTGGATGACTGATAATTGATCTCGCACGAATTTTGTTAACATTAATATAATATATAATATAATATATAAAATATAAGGGCCAATAATTCAGTACTGATTTATATGTCATTTATTTTTAAATGCTATTTATATACAAAATTAAGTTTTTCACCGCAAAATTAAGTCAACATTAAATAGCCAACATTGTGCATTTAAATACTACATAAGTTTTACGAATTTCCATATGTTTTTGACTGCTTGTTCTTCTTATATAAAATAAAGCCAATAAAATATTTGTGGCTGCTGGCAAACTGCATAAAATTTTGTCTTGTTTTGTCGCTATTAACCTTTTAATCGTATTGAAAGTTGCTTTTATTCTTTAAAAACATTTCAGCAGTTCTTAATTATTCTTATTTTTAGCTAAAATAATAATATATTTTTCTTTATTTGTTCCAGTCAGCTGTTCTTTAGGGAAATTTGTGGGAAATTTTTTATTTTACGCAGTGCTACCATATATTCATCGTAATTAAATAAGAACTTTAATTACTCACTGAAAAAATGGAATCTTATTTAAATGCAACATAAATTTAAATGAAAATTAGCTGAATGAGTATTTAAATAGGAAGTCAATTATTGGCCCTAAGTATAATATTATACAGTGCAACCTCGGTTAACGCAACCAATAGAAACTTTGGGCCGTTGCGAATACTGAGTTGTTGCTATAACAGATACCACGTTTATATGTATTTCTTATTTGCAAATAAAACTATTTGCAAAAACGTAACTCACTGTTTATACGCAAATAGCATTCAGAAATATTGTTGTATTTTTGGTAATGACACGCAGTAAATATATAGTCATCTGGTAGCATCACACATCTTAATTGCAAATAGCTTGTTATTTGCAAATAGTTTTCGAAACATTTTAAGTTACAATAAAAAAGTAATACGGCAACGCTTTCCACTCTTATTTGCAAATAAAGGCCTATTTAGCCGACGGTTGAAATCGTAGATGTAAGCTAAATGTTGATGTAATGTAAGAGCCAACATTTTTGTAGTTATAGAATGCTTAAAAACGTGTCACGTGACACATGAATGTGCAGACATGCATATGGATGTACATACATACATAAAAAGAACAAAAATTCTTATTAAACATATTAAATCATATTTTTCTGTTCTTCTTCGAAATCTTGTGCCCCGGAGAATTCTTATTGTTCATTTTCCTTCACCAGTAGTATTAATTTCTTGTCATCCATTGCAACTTTGTATCACTTTGAAAATTATAAATAAAATACAAACAGCTGTTCCAAACGTTGATGGAAGTTCCAATTGTTTACAATATATGTGATTGTTCGCAAATAGTACGATATTATTTAAAAGGTACCAAATCATATTATTACACATTTTATTGTAATGAATTTGATAATTGGTTAAATTATAGTGTAACATTCATATCTATGTATGTATGTAAGTAATTATGTACATACATCATAGTTTTGATTATTAGTGTTACTTATGTATTATTTAAAAGATTTTTTTTTGTATACTTGAATGTATGTATGTGTGCACATATGTATGTATGTACATAAGTACACTATACATGAAATTACAAAGTAAGCATATCAATTTATGTATGTATATACATACAATTTTAAAAATTTTGTTTTTGTTTTAAATGTAATTTGTACGAAAGAAAAATTCGTTCGACATCATGTGCAAGGCAGCTATTATATAAAAGATTTTTTTTTGTATACTTGAATGTATGTATATACATATGTATGTACATAAATTGATATGCTCACTTTGTAATTTCATATATATTGTACCTATGTACATACATATGTGCATACATACATACATACATTCAAGTATAAAAAAAAAATCTTTTAAATAATAAGTAACACTAATAATCAAAACTATGATGTACATACTTACATACATAGATATGAATGTTAAACTATAATTTAAACAATTATCAAATTCATTACAATAAAATATATAAGCACAAACGATCGGTACAATCTCTTGCTAGATATTGAAAAAAAAAATTATTTAGAAAACTTTCTTTACTCAATATAGCATGCATGTGTACATATTTAACAACAAAAAACAAAACAAAAAAAGTACCAACAAAGGTCTGTGCCCCTGTAGCATGTGGCCAACAGTGTGTAGTATGCATTGCGATTCAATAGTACCGCAACATGCAAGCATTGACAAACTGCAAGCAAGATATTTTGTGTGACTGTAATTTGACACTTGTACGTTTAATCAAGTGCAGCTGCACAATGCACTTAAATGAATAACATTTATTTACTGCATTTGTTTAATTGTAAATATAAGCAACCCAAAGTATCTGTTGCTTTTAAGTATGCACTCGTTTAACTTTAAAACTGTTGAACACATGCCATACATAAATATTTGGAAGCTAAATATGCTTACCCAACAATAAAATATATTTCTATTCTTTTACTCTTATGTTAAGGTACCCCCTAAGAATTATTCTCATAATTAGTATATAAGCCAATGTTAATTAGTTTAAGGAATCAATTAATACTTTGCCTTCAATCGGCATTACTAATTCATACTGGCATTCATCTGCCTTTTACTTTTATTTGCCAGTGGCGTTTATTAGCGCCGGCACTATTACTTATTTACTTAAACTCTTCATCATCAATCCTCCACAATAAATTGATAGCTGCTAGAGAGCACCAGAGTAACTAAATTGTTTTAATCATATTACACCCCATTGCAATTCAAAACACAACCATCCCATCACTGTCTACAATTGTCACGTAACCTCGTAATGAAATTCTATTTTCTGCAGGTTGGTACGTTACGGCAACATTTCATTTCAGTCAAGTAAGTATTTTCATAGCTTTTGCATATAACAGAAGCAATCAGCTGACACATCAACATTTACATTTCTAGAGTTACGGTCGGCTAAAGCAGCCTTAAGAAGTGCGTATAAACGGGGTAAGAGTCAACAATTTTATTTAATTAAAATAGAAAAAAAAAACAAGATTTCTAAAATTTAATAAAAACTACACATTGTATTGTATGTAAATTTGTACTGATATTCATTCATTCATCAAGTTAAAGGATTCAGGTTTTTAACAAAAAAAGCAGAAATTTTTGACTGTTTTTTTTTGTGGAACACATTATTTTTGAAATGCAATTTCTCGAAGCATTTGCAAGATCATTATGTCTTCCAAAGATCTGCTATTCTCATTCGGCTATTGAAGTCAAACGTCAGAGCTTTCGATAGCATTCTCACATTTTAGTTTTGCAGGTATTGGATCTAAAACAACATTTAAATTCACAAGTACGCCGCTTTCAAGTTTCATAAGAATTTCGCTCTTTTGCTTAACAAAATTTATCATTACAGGCATTTTCCTTATTCAAATAGAACAACCCTTCACAAAGAATTTATTAAACTGAGTAGATTTTAAAAACAGAAGCAACACGCAAAAATTCTTTATAGTTCCTAGAATAACGGTAAACTACCATGATTTTTGTACGTACACGTAAAATTGTATGCCCGTTCGATTGTAGTTTTCAATTCATTTATAAAAAAAATAAAGAAAACATCCAACCGAAAGAGAAAAACTAAACTTTTTTTGTAAAGAAGCGTTTACATAGCCACTAATATTAAGAATTTGAGTGATGCGATTATTGAGTTGTTGCGTATATCGAGGGTTACGTTAACCGAGGTTGCACTGTATTGTATATATATATATATAATTTTCTTATTTATTGAACTAAGAATTAAAGTTCCATTTTGTTTTGTTTAAACTAGATCTTTTATTTAGAATATGTACATACATATCGCACTTGTTCCTCAAAAGCGTAACAACTCAAAATTTTCAAATTTTCACTATTTACAAAAAACCAAACCACAGAGGTAATATCTACCCACTGTAAAAATCTCCCGTTGATTTGTCTTCTCTTAAATGAAAAAACCCTTTTGACCCTTTTTTTTGTCCATTTTAGATTTTATTTGTTATTAAAAAGAGAACTGTGAAATCGAAGCAAGTACATGAGTCGTGTGAACAGCAAGATTCATAAACATTCTTCAGAAAGCGAAGCATGTGCTTCATCTTGTCGTGTGAACATAGTATTAGTATTACTATATGAAATAAATAAAACTTTCGAAAACTATCGATGGTGCCACTATCGGTAGTTTGACACCTCTATTTCTAATTATAAACGAAGCACTCAGACCAGGGATCGAAGCCGACCGGCTCAAAGTCGGCTTGCAGCCGCCGCGAACGAAAATTCATCAGCCGCAGCCGAAACCACCGGCTCCACTCGGCCTACGGCTGAGCCGAATATTTAATATTATTTTTCAAGATATCATGTGTGAAGTTTTTATTGTTAACGAGATGAGAATATTACCTTTGTTTTTATTCTTTTTGTTTTGTACAACGAAAGGGATTTAATATACATATATTTTCTAATCTAAATTATTGATTGCACAAAACACAAATGTTTTGGCATCAGTTTTGTATGATAGTGTTGCACAACACTGTTTTTTACAGTCGGTCAGATTATTGAGCATTCACACACGAGATGAATTTTTAGAAGGCACAATTTATGTTTTTTTTTTTTACACATGGGATTATTTCATCTGGCATAATATGTATACGTGTACACAGTTTTGTATGCATTAGTGTTTCGCAGGCTTTAAAAAACTTAATATATTTACTAAAAACTCTCCTTATATTTCAAATTTTATGTGAAATCTAGAAAAATATTTACCTAATAACAAATACATTTACAGTTAAAAAAAAAAATGTTATACGCCAAAATAAATCTGAATTATAAAACATTTTACTAGCACACAAAATGAAAATAAATTCTCTGTAATATATTGTTCAGCAAAAATTTCTTGTCAATTATCCCGTTTACGTATTATTTGCAAATGGGCTTTTTCTCACTGGAATAATTATGCTGGCATTACATGACAGTTTTTAGGCGAGAGGGGTGAAGACATCGGTTTTTCGTTGGCACAATTCTTCATCCAGCCCATGGTGAAATTAATAAGGTGCGCTTATCAACGCAACAACAAAAAACGACATGCATTTTGTTTGTGTAAAAGTTAGCCAATGTTGTCAAAAAAAAGCTGTATACATAACATACATAGTGGTTATGCAAAAACAAAAAGCATATCGTAAACAAAAATATTCATGATGGCGGCCAAAAATGTAAACAACTTTTGACAAGACCGCATTAACTTACCATATTTTTGCAGATTATTTAACGGTCAAAACACAACCCTACAAAAAACCATATTCCTTCTTGCGCGAGTTATATACACACTACCAACTACAACAAAGAATCCAATACACTAGACAGGAAATCGCTCCACTTCAATTCTTAAGAAAAAACTTAATTTTCATTTTTGGCCAAATTCATATTTTTAACTTGTACGTAAGTTCAATAAACTGAACTTCCGTACAAGAAAATGCAAAACACAACATTTCGCAACATTTATAATTTAGCTTAAGCTGCATTTTCCCATTTCATATTGTATTTTTCCTAATAATTAATATTAAGCTTAAATATCATTTTTATATTATAAAACCTTTGTAAATTAAAATTAAGATTGAGAAATAAATTGGTGTTCAACCTTAACGGTTGATATTTTTTTTGAGTTTTGTTAAACCTAATTCTTTATTTGGCGCAGTCGAAACGGGCAGTTGCGGTATCGATTTGAAGTGACTTTAATCACCACAGTGACGTTAAAAACAAAAAAATTACAAGTGACATTAATAAAATATTTTAACATTAAAAAAAAAAAATTACAAGTGACATTAATAAAATATTTTAACATTAAAAATTACAAGTAACATTAACAAAATATTTTAACAAGTGACGAGAAAAACAAAATAAGTGACATTAGAATTTACAAGTGACATTACCAAACAATTTTTCTTAACAAACGACGATATTACAAAAATATATATAAAGAAAGTGACATTAAAATTTACATAAAGAAAGATTACAAATTAAAAAAAAAAAAAAAATATTAGAAGGTACAATAGTTACAAGTAAATAAATATACTGAAAAAAAAAAAAAAAAAAACAAATTGTTCCAAACGGTGAAAGAATATCATCGTTAATAAAAATAAAACGGGGAGGGCATATCTCCGTTAGAAAACGTCAATATATATAAAAAAAAAATATAAAAAATAAAATAAATAAAAACGTTATAGAACGGGGAGAGCATATCTCCGTTAGAAAACGTCAATAAATAAGAAAAAATATATAGACTTAGAACGGGGAGGGCATATCTCCGTTAAACAAAAACAACAACAATCACAAATCAACAACGGGGAGGGAATTTCTCCGTTAACGACAGACAGGACAACCAAAGTCTACCAAATCGAGGCCGTTGGATTTCAATCCATTAACAACTGTGAACCTACACCAAAACACCAATCTACTTCTCCATGCTGATTACGGCTCCACTCCTGCTATATTATTTGGCCGCTTTAACTACGGCACAATATATTGAGATTCGAGATCTAACATCTAACATGGGTATTTTGCCAATAGACCTAGGACCAGCAAGACACATAACAGGATACAGCAACCTTATTCATGTGATTAATCTGGAGGAATATAGGGAAAACATTGAAAACATCAACAACACTCTTAGGACTTTCGAACGAAACAGTTCAACAGGAACCCAGACTGAAACGACAAAGTTGAAACTCAGAGAGCTGAAACTAAAATTAATCAGTTTAATGACCAAACGCAGCAAACGAGGGCTAATTGACGGAGTTGGACATGCAATTAAATTTATTACAGGAAACATGGACGCATATGACGCTTATGAAATAAATAATAAAATTGAACAACTCAAATCTAATCAAATAAAATTTCAGGAGACCTTGGCAAAGGACCATAGATTTAACTTGAATATGGTTGCAAGATTTTCCAATATAACCAATCACATAAATGAGATGCAAGAAACCATACAGTATTTTCTAAACAAACAGGCAAATTTAACTAACCATATAGTAGAAGGTTCGGAATCCTCAATTAGAGAAATTCAATACCTTAACCAAATTAATTACAATATTGATATACTAACAAGTCATATTAACGACATTTCGGAGGCAATTATTTTAGCAAAACTTAACATAATTCCTAAATTAATTTTACACCCAGAGGAAATAGAACAGATTGGCAAACATTTAGAGGACGAATCTATCAAAACTAAATCAATAGAAAACATATATGAAGTACTAGGACTTCAGGCTTATTACAACGAATCCAATATTATTTTTAATGTACTGATCCCCAACCTTGATCCCAAACCCTACAAATTTTATCATGTAATTCCCTTACCCATTAATAGAACTAAGATTATTGTAATTGAACCTTACTTAATGTATAATGAATTTAAAACTTTATATATACCAGAGAAATGTTCAAAGATAGAAAACATATTTTTTTGTTCAAAATTTAAAAATGAAGAAGCAACCTCCAACTCTAGTTGTATTGGCCATCTCTTTAAAAACCAAGATGCACAGTGTGTTACCAACGACGTCGGCGAGACGCAATCAATTTTGCAACCTGAACCAAACCTAATTGTATTCATTAATATTCCTAAAACACAGATCGAGACTACTTGCAAAATCAACAACCACACCTTGCATGGAACGGGAATAGTGCATTACAAACACTGTGAAGTATACATAAATAATATAACCTATGGCGACGACATCAATACATTCTGGGATGACGTATATATTGCCCCAGTATCAACTTCCCAAATTCATGCTTCAACTGAGATGAAAACTATTACCTTAAAAAAGCTATCAGATTATAACATCAACCAGCAAAACGAAATTATCTCAATATCATCTAGACTAGATGTGCAGAACTTAATTGAATCCTCCATATGGCTAATTATCATTGCAGTAACAATCTATATCTTGAGAAGAGTATACAAGTTAAATATTAAACAAGAAGTCCAGAATGAAGCTGCAGTTCCTTCAGTCCCTTCTGTCCCTACGCTTCAAACTGGGCAGGGAGGAGTTATATACACACTACCAACTACAACAAAGAATCCAATACACTAGACAGGAAATCGCTCCACTTCAATTCTTAAGAAAAAACTTAATTTTCATTTTTGGCCAAATTCATATTTTTAACTTGTACGTAAGTTCAATAAACTGAACTTCCGTACAAGAAAATGCAAAACACAACATTTCGCAACATTTATAATTTAGCTTAAGCTGCATTTTCCCATTTCATATTGTATTTTTCCTAATAATTAATATTAAGCTTAAATAACATTTTTATATTATAAAACCTTTGTAAATTAAAATTAAGATTGAGAAATAAATTGGTGTTCAACCTTAACGGTTGATATTTTTTTGAGTTTTGTTAAACCTAATTCTTTATTTCGCGCACCTTATTATTCCATCATGATCCAGCCTCATACCCGCACAAGCAGCACAAAACTAATACGTACTTGCTTACGAATACACAGGTTCTGTGTTTTATTTTTTACAGACCGTATTTAGTACTTGGTTAGCTATCATCGAGTGCACATTAATTTCAAAGAAGAAGGGGGTTGATTGCGCCAACAAAATTTATGCCTTTATGTTTTAATAGAACAGTATGAAACAGTGATGGAAAAATGAAAAATTGAAATGGTACTGTTCGTCAACAGAAAGAGTACTTTTTTCAACATTATGGTACTTTTTATGAAAAATATATTTTTATTCAAAAATAAAATTAAGCAGAAGCAGACTCCATATTTTGGAAAGTTTTAAATCACTATTTTATTTTAATTATAAATTCTAGGACAAAAAGTGCTTTATTTCTTAGTGGTGTGCAAAATATATATGTTTATTGACTAGTAATGTGTAAAGTAGCATGTTATCGAAACCATCTACATACATTGTTAAAACCCATTAGAATTGGTTGCTTGAATAGTCCAATTTACACGATATTAATACTATGTTCACACGAGAAGATGAAGCACTGGCTTCGCTCTCTGAAGCTTGTTTATGAATCTAGCTTTTCACACGACTCATGTGATTGCTTCGATTTGATAGTTCTCTTTTTAATTACAAATAAAATCTAAAATAGACAAAAAAAAAATAAGTTAAAATTATTACGCATATTTAAAAATGCACAAACATATTTTTTGCTTCCATTGTTGTTTTATCTTTATAGTTTTAATTCAATTTTTCACTTTTAAATAAATTTTTTGTTGTGTTTTTTGCATCTAGTTCAGATAAACTTCCGATAAATTACGATAAAATTTAGAGAAGACAGCAATTTTTCATGCTTCGCAAGTAGATTCAATATGAATCTACATGCTTCGCTCTCAAAATTTTGTATGGCGAAGCATGTTGCTTCGCTCATGATTGGGGTGTGAAGCATGAATAGAGAGCGAAACATGTTCCGTGTGAACGTAGTATAAAGGTATAAACACATTCGCCACAGCAGACTACACGAACACAAATGCTGCTAGCTACCGTTGTAGCCATTTAGCCATTTAATTTTAAAATTTTTTTATCTGACTTTTCACTTTTACAGAGAACTTACCATGCTTTTATTTGGTGTATATTTGAAAGCTGTCACCGATGAAATACTTAAAATATGCTTCTTTAATGATGATTTTAAGAATTAAATGAGTTATATAGAGCAATTTGAAATGATACCTACATATGTCGTTTATAATTGTTCTATATTGTAGGACTTATGATCAATAATATATTAAAGTTTTGAAACCCGTAACTGCGGAATCACGAGAGAGCGCCGAAAAAATTACAAAAAAATTTTTGTACATATGAAAAGTAATATTATCAGGCTCAAGTTCAGTTTTATTGAATTAGTAAAAATTCAAAATTCCTAAGAGTTTTTTATGTTGAAAAATATTATTATTTATATCCAATCAGTTTTTAGCAGAACGTATCAGTACTGATTTCAAGGCCGCTACACCTCTCATCAGCGTTCAATTATCCATCTTTACAATTTTCGTAAAGTGGATACTAATTGAGAAGAATATCAACTATTTAACCAGTTTTCAACAGAAATAGAATACGAGAAAAAAATATACGAGAGCTAAAAACTGACTGGATATAAATAATAATATTTTTTAACATAAAAAACTCTTAGGAATTTTGAATTTTCACTAATTCAATAAACCTGAACTTGAGCCTGATAATATTACTTTTCCTATGTACGTCAAGATAAGTTCGAATAATGATTACGTTTATTCGTAATAATAATAATATAAAAATAAAAAAAAAAAATTTTAGGTAAAAAATTATAGTCCTGTGAGTTTTTTTAATTTTTAACAATGTTGGTATTTTTGACTCAAGTCAATAAAGCTAATAAAAATTCTTGATGCATATATCTTATAACATTTCAATTTTGTTATTTTCTTTTTTATTGTACAATAAAAAATATTTCTAATCAATAATTTGCTTTACAAACTTTGTTATATTGTCAACACTGTTTTGGTTTTGTGGCCATCAGAAATAGAAATTAGTTTATGCCCCTATTGCGGTTCTCCACTCAACTCAGTTTGGTCGTGTGAGAGTAAACCCAACTTATGCACAACCAAACTCATTTTAGTTATTGCGATACACAACTGTTTTAGTTGAGTTTTTCATAAAGTTGCCAACTTAAATATCGAACTGCCAACTTTAAATATCACGTTTGACAAGTGAAATTTGAAGAAAATTAAATTACAAAAGTGTTTTTTTTTATCTGTTGTGGGAATAAAAAGTATTTACATAGAATGGATATTAGTGTCGATTTATTTTATGACGATGAAAATGAAAACTCTTGTATAGATGTGGTACGTATAAGAAGAAAAATTCGTGATGATTCCAACCCTCTTGAACTACCCAGTGCTAGGTAAGAACTTTTTATAAGTAACAAAACTAAATAATAATTTTATATATATAGATTTATAAGTTATTTCCGACTAAACAAGGAAGCGTTTTGTTATTTGCTGGATGAAATCAAAGATCACTTCAAAACTCCTGTTCGCGTGGTGGCTATTTCTCCTATATTAAAGTTATGTGCTGCTCTTAGATTTTTCGCTGACGGGAGCTACCAAAAATGCTGTGGAAACGACTTTAATATTGGAATAGCTCAATCTACAATGTCTCTTGTTTTAAAAGAAGTGATTGACATTATAGAGCGCCGAATATGCAGCAAATGGATAAAAATACATATGACCCAAGAAGAAAAAAATGCATCAAAAGTTTGGTTTTTTTCAAGAAGTGGATTCCCCGGTGTGTTGGGGTGTATCGATGGAACACACGTGCGAATCGTTGCTCCAAGGAAAGATGTGCAACATCTTTACCTAAATCGAAAAGGCTACCATAGCTTAAATGTTATGATTGTAAGCTTACTAAGAGAAAATATTTGTTTTTTTTATTTATACTTATCGTTTCCAGATGTGTGATTACAAAATGAACATACGGTATGTAGACGCAAGACACCCCGGCGCTTATCACGACTCACTAATTTTTAATTTAAGTGATTTAAATATTCATTTGCAAACAAATGTTCAACGAAATACATGGATATTAGGCAAGTTATATGATTTTTTAGAAAGGAAATTTTATTTGATTTATTATATTAGGTGATGCAGGATATCCCCTCCGTTCCTACTTAATGACACCATTTCGTATGACAGATGCCGGTTCTCCGCAAGCGCGATATAATACTGTGCACGCCAAGGCTCGCAATATCGTCGAGCGCACGATTGGAGTTTTAAAAAGCAGATTTCGATGTCTCCTTTCCGCTAGAGGTTTACATTATTCACCTGAAAAATCAACACAAATTGTAAACGTTTGCTGTGCTTTGCACAATATTAGCCTTCATTTTCAGGGTGAAATTCCAGAACAAGAAATAATAACGGAAAGTGCAGATGCTACTCAATCCTCTAACACAAATATGGAAGACACTGAAGTTGGAATCAGTATTAGAAATAATATTATGCAATCATTTTAAACGTTATAAAATATTTTATTTATTCTGAAACAATTTGTTAATTCAGTCTTAAAAGGTTAAAAAAAAAGAATTCTGTACATATACTTAAAAACTTGTAATCCTTAAAAAAATAATACCACTTCTTGTTAATTTTAATATGTATATAAAAAAATAAAATGAAATTTATCTACTTATATACATACTTATAAACTATTAATTTTTCAATTCATTCTTAAGTTTTTCTATTTTTAATTTTTCGCACTCGACCTTAAGATTGTGGAGATCAGTAGCCTCATTTGCTTTTTTTTCTTAATTTCAAGCACCTTTTTGTTGATCTCGTAGTTTCTGTAGCTGTTTTTTTCTAATTTTTTTAATGTTTGCAGAATTTCATTCTGAGTTAGTGCCTGTTTCCTTAATAACTCAAGACGCTCGCTTTCTTGTACCTGATTACTTCTTCTTCTGATTGGGGTAGCTGTTGGTAGATCTGTTAGTTGTTTTGTTTGTTCAACTGACTCAGTAGAATTTTCAGTTGATGCTGCAGTGTTCTCAACGCCAAAAACTTGGCCAGATGGTGCCACTTGCTCTTGCAAAGACAAGAGTTGTGAAACAGTATCCTCAAGGCTATTTAATGGGATTTCTTGTGATGGACCTCCCCCTGTCGGTTGAGTGTTTCTTTTATTGTTTGCAAGTTTTTTCTTGATGCTTGCTTTATAGTGGATCCAAACCTGTGCAAGATTATAATTATATTAAGAATATTATAATTGTTAAATATTATTTTATTGACACACTTACACGTTGCCATTCTTGAGATGTTCTTGTCGGTGGTCCCAAACTATTTAATTCTACAGCAGACTCTTCCCATAACTCCTTGCACGTATTTTTCGTTGCACCAAACTTCGGTTTTTCGCGAGCAATTTCCGGATTCCTCTCCATAATCTGGACAAGCCGCTCGAATTGCGCTTTCGTTGTTATTTTCAAACTAATAAAAGTGTTTAAAAATTGCGAAAAATTTATTACAAAAATTGATACTTACGATCTTTCCATTTTGATTTAAATTTTCCCCGCTTTTAAAAAAATTTCACTCTAACTGATAATGACACAACTACAATTAAGCAGTTGTGTGTATTCATCGTTTTTTACGACCAAACTTTTACAAAGTTGAGAACGGCAATACCATGAAAAAAACAGATACACAACTGAATAGCCAACTGGCAGTTTAGTTGAGAACGGCAATGCGAAATCACCAAAGACGACCAAACTGCCACAAAAGTGGAGAACCGCAATAGGAGCATTATTAATTTGACTACACGACAAAAGTAGCATGGACAAAAACCTTTTGCCGTGTTGCCTTGTTGTCTTCAATATAATCATTCTCATATGCACACATGTATTCTAATTTTGACAGGTGGTAGTCGGTAGTCTGCTGTGGCGAATGTGTTTAATGCTTAATTCTGCTGGCATAATTGTAGGTATTTTCGGTGAAGAGAGTCGCTTTTGGTTGGCATAATTTTTCAAGCAGGTTCAACCCCACATTAGCAGAAAAAACCAATACATGTACATTAAAAAAAATAAATGTGTGCAAAATACACTAATACAGAAGGCTCTGTATATGTATACAATTTTATACCAGATTAATTAGTCTCGTGTGTTTTCGAAAGAACAAAAGTTTTGCGAACTAAAAATTAAATTAAAAAATTAAAATTAACGTGTAAATTGGACCAATAACTTTAACAACTTTTGCAAAAACACACACTAACAAAGACAAAAGCAAATTCTCGCAGAATTAATGTCTGAGCACAACGATTTGCAAAAGTAGTGGTATGCGATAGTTTTTATCAAACTAACGATAACTATCGATAGTTTTATTTACTAATTATACTATGTTCACACGACGAGATGAAGCACTTGCTTCGGTTTCTGAAGCATGTTTATGAATCTAGCTGTTTATACGACTCATGTACTTGCTTCGATATGACAGTTCTCTTTTTAATTACAAATAAAATCTAAAATGTACAAAAAAATAAGTTAAAACTATTATGCATTTTCAAAAATTCAAAAACATATTTTTTTGTTTCCATTGTTATTATTTTTATTATAACATAAATCTTATGTACATATTTAAATAAGTTATTTTTCTTTAAATATTTTTTACAATCCAATCATTTTTGTGCATATTTGCATGCAAACATATATAATCGTCATTATCCCAGCTTACGGTGGCATCTATTTAATTATTAGTTTTAATTTATATATAATTTTATTTATTTTATATGAAATACTTGCCCTCTCAATCCTTTTGATGAATCTACATATTTTTGCGAAACTAAATAGCTTTAAAATTTTATAAACACTTGTTGATAAAAAAAATTGTTGTAAATGTATGTTGAAAACTTTCTTTTAATAAAAAGTGCTGCCAATTTGTTTTACTGTCGCTACTAGCGCATGCAAATAAACATTAAAACACTAAAATAAGAAAAAAAGAAGAGAGGTATCTTAGGACACCCGGTTAGAGCTATGCCTATTAGGCATATACTTACATAAAATATGTGAAGATTTAATAATTTTTCTGAGTTTATGACATTGTTTTAAGAAATTTAATCCATATTTTAAAAATTTTAGTTAAGTTTTTAAATAATATAATACATATGTATTTAATGGAAAAAACCAAAAATTATTTTCAATTAATTTTGTTGGCCTAATATGTACTACATTAATCAAAGCATAATATTTCAAACGCTTGACGTTTTGCTTGGTGGGTAGCTCGGCAACTCAGCAACACTAATTTAATTTCATGTATGTATATGACAATTGGATTTTACGTACCCTAAAGAGCTTTTATTTCGTATTTAATATGACATTTCCCACAATACATTTTTTGCGATAGTATCTACAGTATTGTGTTAAATAAGGGTTGATTTTGATAGCCAGCTTTGCCAAATGAGCTAATTTATCTTTACTTTGTAGTTTTTCTAAGCATTGATCAATTTTGAAATATTTTATTTACAACATTAAATATATAAATGCAGCAGACTGCCGGATTTATATTTCACCGTATTGGTCTGAATTTTGTTATATTAATTCCAATTTCTGAACCTATTATTCCTGCCCCATTTTCCTTACATCACAGTGCTAAGGTTTAATCTTACTTCTTTATACCTGCTAATATTGGGAAGAATAACAACCAAAGTATTCTTGAATTAAGTCATTTAATGCCAAACGTAAATCATGAAACAGATGATGATGACTGATACTCATTAGGTTTAACGAATTATTAAAAAAAATTTATTGATAAGTTTTGGGAACAGAATTATTGGAATACCAATTATATGAACAACTTTAAATTTAGTACCATTATTCTCAATTAATAGAAACTTAAAAATATGTTTGGGGCAAAGGAAAATATTTAAACAATTTTCCAAAAAAATCACTCATTTTTAAAACTTTTTGATGCATGAATATTTTTTCACAATTTTTTTATATAAATTAATTATTTTGAATTTTTTTATATTTGTTTTTTTACATGGGTGTCACTCGATCAAGATTTGTTTCAATTTACTAAACACTCACACATTTAAAAATTGACTATCAATTTGATATAAATTTTGCTTTCAAGTAACGCTGCAGTCAGACGTTCAAGTTTTTATTCAATTCTCTTTCAAGAAATTTACACAAACTGCTTGTCAAAATTCACATAAATTGAAAGCTGTGATAGGCTTCACGCAAAAAATTATGGCGGCAGAATATATGTACTTATGTATATATATGAAAACTAACGAGAGTTTATAATCAAAACGGCAATCAGCTGCTTTCTTGAAAGCAATTTGAAACACTTTGAAAGCAAATTCTCAGCAAATTTTAAAAGTGTGAGTGTATTGGTAAAAAAATGAGAGAGGATTGAATCTTGAAACAAAAATTGAATGAAAACTTGATCGTGTGACACCCAAGTAAACAGCAACCATTTTAAGTTGTTTTCTTGATTACATCTTGAAAGCAAATTGCTTTCAAATTGCTTGCAGTCTACGACACAGCTATCAATTTTTGTGAATTTTTACGAGCAGTATGTGTTAAAAAAATTTATAGCAAATCTTGATCGTGTGACTCCTATGTTAGGCTATGTCTTAATAAAAAATATATGAAATTAGCTGTATATTGTAGCTTATTTTTATATAATTAAAATTAAGTTGTTTTCCAAATTAGTAGTTTAAAAATAAAAACGTTATGGTAACGCTGATATAGCAGAAACTTTTTTTGTTTTCGCTTTGTTTACTTTCGTAACAAAGATAGACTGAACTGAAACCAATGGAGCTAATGTAGTTTACTGAAGTAAAGTGAGCTATTGAACTAAAGTGAGCTATTGAACTAAACTGAGCTATTGAACTTAAGTGAGCTATTGAACTAAAAGAGCGAACTAGCTCAGTTAACTGAGCTGAGCGGAAGAGATCGCTCACTCAACTGAGCTGAAAAACCCAATTCTAGAAAATTCTTATTTTTATGTGATGCCGGATGGTAAATTTTAATCATTTGCCATCACTGTTCATTGAAAATATATGATAAAAATTATTTTTAATAAAATTGCAAATATGAAAAAATCAAAAATTATTGTTTGTCTTGCAATCCAATTAATGCAAACCCACTGTGAAATATTTAATAATTTATTTTTGTTGTCATATGGTAAAAGGTGTGCCACATCGAAAGAAAAACTAAAAACGTTAAAACGTGTGGCAATGTTTAAAATCTTACTTTCAATTAGTTTCGTTAATCATGAATTGTTACAGCATTCCGCGTGGAATACTGAATACTGGGCTGTATTTCAGAAAAATTTCATACGAAATACTGTTATATGCAGTTTGACAGCATTTCACAAGGAATTGTGAACAGAGTACCAGGCTTTATGGCGTTTTTTTTTCTAAACAAACATGTTGCCCTTTCAATGAGTAACACTTTTTACAGTTTGCTAATAAACATAAATGATAAACATCTACTGATGAGTTGGTATGGCAACCAACGAAATATGTATATATTTAGATATTGCTAACCCGATCGATCGAATATTATTCGGCCGGTTTTAACCGGTTTTTTAGGTTTCGCTGAAGCCGGGTTTTTTTAAATATGCATTTGTCGAATATCAAGTCTCTCTGAGAGTAAATCGTAATGCAAACATTTTGGAATATTTTTTTTTTTTACACCAGCGTCATAAGAGATCTGAAAGACTTGAAAAATTACTTAATGCCTTGTATTCTATAAACCCAACAAGCACGCTAAGTGAAAGGTCGTTTTCGATTTCAAGTTTAAATACATATATATATATATATATATATATATATATATATTGAAATGGCGCGGGAAAATATGTAACAAATTTGACTGTGTAGTTAATGTATAAATTCGTGTGAAATCGACACTGCATCCACCTTATAATTAATTCGCCTTGGTCATGCATATACCCATAGGTGTCAGATTTGATTTTGGGTCCTAAATATGACATAATGACGATAGTACGATTTATGCCCTAATTTTTACGATTTTAAATAATTCAAGTTTGCACATATATTTGTACTATTAGAGCAACCTTGAACTGCTGAAAATTATAATGAGAAACTTTTTAAAAACTAGTTTGCTTAAAACTGAAAACTTTAATATAACTGATTATAAAAACAAAAAAATTTTTTAAATTTTGAAGACATTTATTTAGGAATATTTGCCAGAAACGTATTGGAAGAATCAGAAATAAATGCAAAAGAAAAATATGATATTAGTAATAATTGTGTTAATTTTTGTATAGAGCTTTGTGATCAGATATTATCATGATTTGATTTTGAAAATAAATGTAAATCTTGGCCAAATTAATCCATTTAATATTATTAATGAAGAAAAAAAAGTTGGTTCTCTAAAATTATAAAATAATTTTCCTATTTTGTTGAAGAAACTGAAAACCAAGAGCTAGAAACAGAGTTCAGAAAATTGAAATTATTGTCCTGATAAAAACATATAACTATTGGATTTTTGGAAAACTATCAGAGATGCAAACGAGGGATTCTAGTCTTTTGTTTCCGATTTTGACTAAATTTATTACAAAAATCCTAGTTTTACCACATTATTCAGCATATATGGAAAGAATATTTAGTCAGGTAAAAGTAAATAAGACTAAAATAAGAAATTGAAAAAGTCGTCTTTGGAGGCAATATTATATTGAAAAGATTATTTAAAGCTACACAAATGTACCTGCTATGATCTGACAGCTGTAACTGAATTAATCAATATATTTAATTGCAATATATATTTGTAAAATATATTATACATATACGTATGTATATGTATATGTCTATTTTCTTAAAAAATTATATTTTTATTGTATAAATTTTATTGTATGTTTGATGC
Source organism: Lypha dubia (assembly GCA_947311025.1). Classification (NCBI taxonomy): domain Eukaryota; kingdom Metazoa; phylum Arthropoda; class Insecta; order Diptera; family Tachinidae; genus Lypha; species Lypha dubia. The sequence continues at coordinate 77,072,512 of OX371260.1, forward strand.
ATTTTTAGAAAAAGTGTTTCCAAAAATAACATTTAAAATGCATATTTTACTAAATTGAAAAAAAAAATAACTAAAGGATTTGATTTTTTTTTTGTTTTTTTCCATACAATGTATGTATAAATATATTTCAAAGTATTGAAAAATATGCAATCTATTTACATGTGATTTTATTGTGAATTCTAAGTGAAGTATTGATCTCTGTATTTTAAATAATGCTGTTTTTTAATAAGATTTGTTGACTTAAGAGTTTTGTTATGTTTTGCCTCTAATAAAAATATGTTTTGTTGGTAAAAAAGCAATTTTTTCATTTGACGTTTTTATGACGATTTCAATAAGCTATATTGACGATAATGACGATTTTTGCCCAAAAATATGACGATATTACTAAAAAAAATCTGTCAGCTATGCATATACCTGGTGATGAATTTGCATTGTTTTCATTGGTGTTTTTCACACTGGATTAATTATGCTGGCATTACATGACAGTTTTTAGGCGAGATGGGTGAAGAGAGCGTTTTTTCGTTGGCACAATTTTAAATCCAGCCTCAAGGTATAAACACATTCGCCACAGCAGGCTACCGACTACCAGCTGAAGACAGCAAGGCAGCACGGCAAAAGGTTTTTGTCCATGCTACTTTTGTCGTGTAGTGGAATTAAACTATTTCTGATGGCCACAAAACCAAAACAGGGTTGACAGTATAACAAAATTTGTAAAGCAAATTAGTGATTAGAAATATTTTTTATTGTAAAATAAAAAAGAAAATAACAACATTTAAATGTTATAATATATATGCATCAATAATTTTTATTAGCTTTATTGACTTGAGTCAAATATACCAACATTGTTAAAGACAAAAAAAAAAACTCACCGGGCTATAGCCCTTTTTTACCAAAAAATTTTTGTGTAATTTGTTCGGCGCTCTCTCTTGATTCCGCAGTTTCGGGGTTCAAAACTTTAATATATTATTGATCATAAGTCCTACAATATAGAACGAATATGTCATCATATCAAATGCTCTAAATATCTCATTTAATTCTTAAAATCATCATTAAAGAAGCATAACTTACGTATTTAATCGGTGACAGCTTTCAAGTATACACCAAATAAAAGCATGGTAAGTTCTCTGTAAAAGTGAAAAGTCAGATAAAAAAATTTTAGAATTGAATTTCACTCGCAATGGGTAAATTGTTTTAAAAAATTTTTATACCAGTGTAAAGGTATCATAGAGAAGTTTAGAGTGATATCCACATCGCTTATATCCGTTCCATATTCTAGGAGCTATGACCAATAACAAATAAGTTTTGCACCCCGTAACTCCGGAGCCTAAAGAGATCCATGATATGAATTTTTTCGGTCAAAGCGAATCCATAAAAAGTGAAGTGAGTGACGAATTCCATTCGCCGTATTCGATTCGCCCCAGCAAACTTTAAAAAAGTAAAAGCGCTAAATATCACCACTGTAATATACATAAATGAATCGTTGCAACAATTCAGGGTCAGCTGTTTACTTAGTATCTGTCGTTTCCTAAATAATTAAATAGCTGGCTAAACGGCTACATCGTTAGCTAGCAGCATTTCTAGTCTTGTGTTCGTGTAGTCTGCTGTGGCGAATGTGTGTATAGCTTTAGATTTTTGGTCTTCTGTTTATAATTATAGTGATACAGCTGGTACATTTAACTTTAAAGAAATAGCTTTGGCCGTTCTTAACATGTAGGTTATTCCAACTAGCAATGCTTGCGTAGAAAGAGTGTTTTCTAATATGAACTACACCAAAACTCGATTACGTAACATAATACAATACGAACTTCTAGATCCCTTAATGAGAATTATTAATTATATGAATATAAACAAAATGTGTTGCAATACTTTTGAGCCAACAGAAAAATGGTTAATAAATTTAATTCACATACTTTGTATGACAGTCCGATTGGTTCAAATGAATTGGGTGAGGTTGAGGTTTATAATCTCTCTGACGGCATACTTCAATACACATATATGTTGTGTGTATGTTGGTGTGCGACAGACTTCAGAAAATCAAAAATTTTTGAAAACCAACATACATGTCTGACGTACTTGACATACAGCGTTACCGTTCACCCTACTAAAGTCGCAATTTGACCCGACTTTGGCGGCCTGCGACTTTTTGTGAGACTTTTTTTTATCACCGACTTTTGCGACTTTTTAATTTTGTTGCAACTTTTTACCCTTTTTTGTAGTTTCTCACAAAAAGCATTTAATTTGCAGTAAATTAAAAAATGTTTTTATTATTTTTATAAAAAAATCGCCAAAATTTAAAAGAAATTCGCAGATTATTGTTCATTTGGCAACAAAATTATCATCATGGTGAAATAAGTATATGTATAACAAAAAAGTGGATAATGCTTGTCAAAAAATTACAGCATTTTGACGTGTGATATCCACAAAATTATCATAGCAAAACATAATGAGCTGCCGTTACGAGACCACCTAGTAAACTTATTTCACCACGGTTGTCGTGTATACAATTTTGGCATAAAATTGGTAATTTAAAGAATTCGTTAGACAAACCAATGTTTCCTAATTTGTACAATTTGTGTGTGAGTTTGTTCAATTGTGTTATGTTGTCTGCGAAAACCGAATTGATGATCTGGAATACATCCATTACTAGTCACTATAGGCATCAGCTTGCTCATATACAGCTTTTCAAATAGTTTTGAAATGTTAGACAGTAAACTAATAGGCCGATAGGATTCAACCTTTGTATGATCCTTGCCGGGCTTTGGTATCATAGTAATTAGCGAAGCCTTCCATTCTTTAGGATAGTGTTCTAGGCGTAGAATACTGTTAAAAATGAATAGTATTATTCTTTTTGTAGTGTAAGGCAATTCTTGAAGCATTTTGTTGCTTATTTTGTCGACACCTGGGGCTTTTCTGGTGTTAAGACTAGTAATAGTATTTTCAATCTCCGTCATGTTAAATCTCATTGGTATTTCTGGTAAAGGGACGACTGGTGGCAGTTCAACAATATCAGCAGAAATATTCGGAGTGAAAACTTTTTCTAAGTGTTTAACAAAAAGTACACCTTTTTCAGCATCAGTTTTTGCCCAGTCACCATTTGGGGCTCGTAATGGGGGTTTGCATATCACCGGCCTTTTTAGTCCTCTGGCTGCACGCCACAGTGAATAATCTGTTTGTGGTGTTGCATCTAGCTCTTGAAGGAATTTTTTAAGGGAAGCTGTTTTTTGAGTTTGCAAAACTTTCCTAAGCTGCTTGGTACACTCCTTAAGCCTTAATTTTAGCTGGGGCGATCTGTAGCGCTGCCATTCTCGTCGAGCTCTCCGTTTTTCAGTCAATAGCCTTTCTATATCTACAGAAAAAATATTGTTAAATCTCACTGGTTGGTTTATTTCATTTGAAGTAGCATTAATAGCAGCTTGTTTAACATGCGCTTCAAACAACCTGAGAGAATCGTCTATGTCTGAAGGTGTTCTCAGCGGCATTTTTTCCGAGCAATGAGCACTCAGATATTTTCTGTATTTCAGCCAGTTAATACGTGCAGATGTCGTCGCTAAATCACATGTTGTGTGTGAGTAAATAGTGACAATTGTAGGCGAGTGGTCTGAAGATAAGTCCAAAGATGCTTCAACTGCAACCATCTCGCTGGGCACGCCTTTCACAATTCCAAAGTCGATAACATCAGGAATTTTTTTGTCGATCTGTTGGCCAATATGTTGGCTGTCCACTTGAAACTACATTCAAACCCATTTTAGATATTGTGTCGAATAAAATTCGTCCCTTAGGTGTGATTAAACGTGAACCCCAAAATGTGTGTTTAGCATTGTAGTCGCCAGCTGCTAGAAAGCGGAGGCCCAGTGATTTATAAAAAGCCGTATATTGACTCTCGGTAATTGTGAATCTGGGGGGCGAATAGACAGATGATATTACAAGTTTTTGATAGTAAGTTTCGATGCAGATGTTCGTTGCTTGAAGATAATCTTCACAAAAATCATTCAACAGGTGGTGTTTTATTCGCGTTTTTATTAGGATTCCCGAACCACCACAAGCTCTGCCACGGGGATCCTTGGTGTCGTAAAAATTATATCTTTCTTGAAAATTATTTCATATCCATTTTGTGTCTTTTTTGATACTGACAACAGATTTGAGCGAAGATCGGGAACACACAGCGTATTATTCAATTTCCAATATTGGTATATATAATATCGGCCTATTAGTTTACTGTCTAACATTTCAAAACTATTTGAAAAGCTGTGTATGAGCAAGCTGATGCCTATAGTGACTAGTAATGGATGTATTCCAGATCATCAATTCGGTTTTCGCAGACAACATAGCACAATTGAACAAACTCACACACTTGTGAATGTTGTTAGAGACACTTTTGAAAAAAAGAAATACTGCTCTGCGCTCTTTATTGATGTCTTACAAGCTTTCGATAAAGTATGGCACGAAGGTCTTTTCAACAAATTAATACAAAATCTACCAGCAAACATCGTAAAGCTTTTAAAAAGCTATTTAATGGAACGTAAATTTGTAGTTAGGGAAGGCAATTTTTTAAGCCCTCCGCAGTCGATTGAAGCCGGAGTCCCACAAGGCAGTATCTTCGGTCCTTTACTTTATTTAATATACATATGCCTCTGACTTACCGTTAAGCAGTAACATTCATACATCCACATTTGCGGATGATACAGCCTTTCTAAGCGTTCACGAAAATCCTGTAGAAGCTTCCCGCAACTTACAAGAATATATATACAAACTGGAAAAATGGCTCAAACAATGGCGTATAAAAGTCAACGAGCAGAAATGTGCACACGTCACTTTTACGTTGCGCAGGGAAACATGCCCGCCTATAAAAATTAACACAGAGACTATACCACAACACACTGTAGTCAAATATCTAGGCGTTCATCTTGATCGTCGTTTAACATGGAAATGGCATATAGACGCAAAGTTAACACAAATGAAACTAAAAGCAGCCCAAATGAATTGGCTTATTGGAAGAAACTCTATACTAAGCCTTGACTGTAAACTTTTTTTATACAACGCGATCCTGAAACCAATATGGTCCTATGGAATCCAGTTATGGGGCACTGCCTAAGCATCAAGTGTAGAAAAAATTTAAAGGCGACAAAACAAAATTCTACGTACAATTGCTGCAGCCCCCTGTTCCGTTGGTGAAGACAGTATTTTTAAAACACGCTAAAAAATATATTGAAAAACTAGTATTGCACCCAATTCCACTTGCGCGAAACATTCTAAATTATAGAGGTTGAGAAGGAGGGATACTCTTTCTCTCAGCCGTACACGAGAGCTGTAAAACATCAAAAATCAACAGTTGGAATTAAAAATTTTGTTTAGCACTGGCTAAACATTTATATATATAAGTATTTTTAGATTTAAGATTTGAGAAACTTATTGATGTTTCAATTTATAATTGAAGATTCAATAAATAAAAAAAAAAAAAAAAAAAAAAAAAAAAGAATAGTACACAAGGATAACATTAGTTTTCTTATTACAGCACCCTTATATTTGCAACATTTTTGTCCATCAATTGTTCTGCCATCCTGGATCCCGATAGCAGATGGAAACGTAGCAATCTTTAACGCCCATGTGACTCCAAATTTGTTTTTGTTTCATCAATTTTTGTTTAAAGTTACATATCTTTTCAAAAACAGCATTAACCGATACATCAAGGCTTGTAAAATGAGCAATTCAATCACATTAAGTACTTACTGTAATGTTAAAAAAACATAAACAATTCAGTATTTAAATATTGAAGTTAAATAATTCAGTCTTAAAATATTGAAGTTAGAACGAAACAAAAAAAAGAAATCTTTTAAAAACAAATAAAAATTCAGTTACAACAAAACATATACATATAGACATTTTCTCTATAAACCTATTGTATTAAAATTTTTATAATTCTTTTTTAATAGCTATTTTTTTAGAGTTTTTTCAGCTCAGTTGAGTGATCGCTCTTTTCCGCTCAGCTAGTTCGCTCTTTTAGTTCAATAGCTCAGTTTAGTTCAATAGCTCAGTTTAGTTCAATAGCTCACCTTAGTTCAGTAAAATACATTAGCTCCATTGGTTTCAGCTCAGTCTATCTTTGTTGCGAAAGTAAACAAAGCGAAAACAAAAAATGTTTCTGCTATATCAGCGTTGCCATAACGTTTTTATTTTAAACTACTAATTTGGAGAACAACTTAATTTTAATTAATAATAATTAATTAATAATAAGCTACAATATACAGCTAATTTCATGTATTTTTTATTAAGACAAGATTTGCTATCAATTTTTTTTACACATACTGCTCGTAGAAATTCACAAAAATTGATAGCTGTGTCGTAGGAGGCTGTGCACATATTACGTTACGCTCCAGGGGAAGGGGGGATTAAAATCTCTGAAAACAGCGTTACGTAATATGTGCACAGCCTAAAATGGTTGCTGTTTACTTGAATGAAAAATTGAAACAAAACTTGAAAGCAAAATTTATTTAAAATTGATAGTCAATTTTTAAATGTGTGAGTGTTTAGTAGATTGAAGCAAATCTTGATCGAGTGACACCCATGTAAAAAGAAAAATTCAAAATAATTTATTTTTATATGTAAAAATTGTGAATAAATATTCATGCATCAAAATTTTTTAAAAATGAGTGATTTTTTTGGAAAATTTTTAAATGACATTTTAAATGAGGTGACCCAAATAATGAAGTAATGCTGTAATATCATGATGATCCTATTGAGGGAGGACATTGTGGAATATATAAAACTACAGAAAACATAAAGAGATATTATTGCTGGAAGAATATGACAAAGGACTCGGCGAGGTATGGATGGTAAGCATATAAAAAGTGCAATGGTAGTTACGCCAACTCCAACGCGCACATTCGATACGGTATTTGTTGATACTATAGAACCGTTTCCAAAATCAATCAATCAGAACGAATAAGCTATTACTATAATTTGTGAGCTAACAAAGTATTTGTTAGCTATACCAATTCAAGACAAATCGGCCAAAACAGTCGCTAAGGCAATATTTGAAAATCCCGGGATGCGGGATTTCAAACGTTCAAATCGCGGGATTTTTTCGGGATCCCGAAAAATTAGTTAACTCATATATATATATATACATATATATATATATATATATATATATATAACAATTTTCAAAACATAAATTCTCTCGAACATTTCGAATAATATATTATATATATTTTATAATTCATATTATATTGCATTCTTAAATATAATTACATATGTTTTTTATATTATTCCAACATATAACAAAATTATAAAGTATTCATCAAAAAGCAAAGTAACGAAATAAAATTATTTAAATAAAAGTTTTTAACGGCCTATTTTTTTATAATTGCTAAACGCGTTTAAAAAGAATAATAAAGTTAAATTTGTTTCTTTTAATTTCAGTGACAGTTTTAACAGTGTGAAACAAAAATATCTAAATGATCAATATTGTGGCCACACGGTGACAATAATGGAGTTTTATCTTTGGTGCGTTTTCTTCTGCAATTATTTTCAATTGCATCAGATTTGTTATTAACCGTGAGCATTCTTTTTGTGCTATATTCGGTCTAGAAATTAGATATGTACGTGTCCAAAAAAATTATGAATGAAAACATCCAGTTGAAAAACATTAATGCTATGTATGCATACAAATCCCATGTCCGTTAAGGGTGTTATCTATTTATGTGTCCGTGCTATAAACGCAATTCAGAAAGCAATAAACAGCAAAACTGTTGCTGGATTAGGAAAACGCTATTATATTTTCATTTGACTCTCGCAAGAGCAACGGTATCGACAATAAACTTGCTAATGTGCTTATAGGGGAAAGTTATGATGATTAATAATATATAAATAGATATGAATAAATATATACAAAAGAAAAAAATTAGTAAACAATTTCGGGATTGATTGATCTCGAAAATCCCGGATTTGAAATTCTGGGATTCGGAATTAAGCGAATCCCTAATATCCAGGGATTTTCGGGATTTCGGGATTGGCATCCCTACTATGGACCTATGAAGACGTTCATTTCAGACATGGGTACAGAATACAAAAACTCTATCTTGACAGAACTCTGCAATCTTTTTAGAATTGCAAAATTAACATCAACAGCACATCATTACCAGAAGTCATAGAACTTTCAATGAATATGCTCGTTCGTACATATAAGTTGACAAAGACGACTGGGGTGAATGGCTAAAATATTTCACATAGTGATTCAATACTACACCATCGAAAACGCATGGTTGCTGTCCATACGAATTAGTTTTTGGAAGACTTCCAAACAATTTTTAACAGTTTAACGAAGTAAGTAAAATTGCACCATTATATAACATTGACAACTATGCCAAAGAGGCAAAATTTAGGTTAGAAATAGCATATAAGAGAGCTCAACAATGTTTACATAGAAATAAGCTTAAGCAAAAATCAAATATATATTTAGATATTGCTAACCCGCAACAAATAAATAAAATTTAAAACATAAATACTTGAGTACATGCTCAAATAAATGTAGAATTTTGTAAAGGAGGGATTTACTTTTCATTTTTTGCCTTATAAATACTTTTAATGGCAACCAGCGGTTGTCTAATTGTATAGGTGTAGAAAAGTAAACACATTCATAATGGAAAATTATTTGTTGTATGTGTTTAAACAATTTTGAAAGCTGTTTTTATGCTTTGTAATTCACAAAAATATATTTGTGAGTTTTTTTATAAATAGATGAGCTTTAAAACTTTTTTAACATAAAGGGTAAAACATCTACTGATGAGTTGGTATGGCTACCAACGAAATATATATTTAGATATTGCTAACCCGCAACAAATAAATAAAATTTAGCAATAAAAATTTAAAGAGCAAAGTTGAATTTGATAATATTGTTAGCATAAACAAAAATTTAAATCTGCAAAAACTTAATATAAATATGGATGATCCTTATGGAGAAATTGCGTCATTAATCATTATTTATAATCAGATATACAGTTCTGAAGGTTTTGCGGAATTATCTACAGCAAGTAAATGGCAGCTATTATTTAATAAGACTGATGATAATTTATCAAATTTGTATAAAGTAATTTCATTTTTAATTTCTATTCCTGCCACGTCAGCATTCACAGAGAGAGTTTTTTCTGTAATGAAGAGCAAATGGCGAGACGAAAGAAACAAAGCGTCTCTGAATCTGATAAAAAATTAATTAATTATTTACTTATGAAAAGCAATATTATCAGGCTCAAGTTCAGTTTTATTGAATTAATGAAAATTCAAAATTACTAAGATATTTTTATGTTGGAAAATATTATTATTTATATCCAATCAGTTTTTAGCAGAACGTATCAGTACTGATTTCAAAGCCGCTACACCTCTCATCAGCGTTCAATTGTCCATCTTTACAATTTTCGTAAAGTAGATACTAATTATTTACTTTAATTTAAATATGATAATTATTTGATAAAACTAGCGAAAAGCAATAAAAAATACGTTTTCAAATATAACAATAAAGGAAAATAAATTGTACTTTGTTTTTATACTGTGTCCTTTTTTTCCTAACCTTTAACAACCAATGTACTTTAATTGCAAAAAAAAAGGTGGGAACCCTACTCGAGACGCAAGGTATGGCATACCTCTTTCTGTTCACTCATACAGTCGTTCGTTTAGGTTTTTCCTTTGTGCTGTCTTTCTATCCAAATATGGATATCAGTGATGGATTTTGAGTTTTTTTGTTTTGGGCCAAATTGACAATTTAAAAGGGCCAAAATAGCTTCGAGAGGGCCAACAAAACTTTTTTGGAATATATTTGATAACAATACATATTTTTATTTAAATAAAAACAATACTAGTACAGTATATGTGTTTTATTTTAAATAAATTTTAACATATACCATTACTCAAAAGCAACACGAAATCTTATTTTTCAATACAAATTTTATTCATCAAGAATTTTTTACCGTTAGATAGTCTACTTAGTTTTTATTATATTTACTTGATATTGGTATTAGCCAAGGCGAATTCATAACAGGTGATCGCACTAATAAAACAAGTACAACATGTAACAAAAACCACAAGCATTTTGTTTTTGCAAGATCTTTGTACAATGTCAAACTCAATAAGCAAATAGTGTATTTTGACATCCGACAATGATGAAAATGCAAAAAAAAAATAACAGCTCTACTTACAAGTTCACCTGTAATGAATTAGCCTTGGGTACTAGCACAAGGCAGGTTTGCAAATAAAACTCAGGAGTTTTTTCTTGACAAACAAAACTATGTTGTAAACAAAAGTAGAGTTCAAAACGCTTTCAGTACATTTCAAACCGTTCGAACGATTTGAAGCAGTTAGTTGAATTTTGAGCTGAAAGCGCCAAAATAGATTGGAAAGTACCACAGGGCCATCAAACATTCGAAAGTGCCACAAATGGCCCAATTGTGCTACATTTTCCATCACTGATGGATATCAAAGAGTTTTTGCTGTAAATGGAAATGTGTTTGCAAAAATTAGTGAATTATCAAAGCCAAAACTTATAAAGAGCGCTGATGATGTAGATCAGCTTCTTCTAGAATCAACTAAAAGTAAATCAAGAAGGTCTAATCAAATTATAAGAGAAATTGATAAGGATTGCGATGAAGAAAGTGGGAATGTTGCGTTAATAGTATTTTAATTTTCATTTCTAATTTTTCTCCTATTCTTTCATACTTAAAAACCATATTTTTTATTACATACAATATCGTCTGAACGCACAAAGATTTTGGTAGCATCTTCAAAAGGGAATTCAGTAACAACGACGTCGCAAAAGTCATCATGTGAATTGGGTGTAAGTCAAACATTAAATTTGCAAAACTTATGTTTTTTTTCGCTTAATATTAGAAGCATATCATCTCTTTCAAAGTTTAAAACATTAATAGCTAATTTTGTCAAACTACTGACGATAATTTCTAAACAGGAAACTTGGCTAAAGAGTGAGTTGGTTGCTTTGTATAAGTATGAGAGTATTCATTGCTGCCGAAGTGATGCCTACGGTGGAACATCTATGTACATAAGGGATATCATTCACCACTCTGTCGAATTGTGCGAAATCCAAAATAATATTGAGGCTATTGTCTTATCATTGAAAGATCATCTAGTTGCCCTTAAAATGAAAAGAAATGCTACATGTTCAACACTCATTTCAATTAAAGGGGCATGAGTGCAGCATTATATTAACAGCTGGTTTTGTTATTGTTTCTGAAAAAATATATTACTTTTTTAGATCGTCTCTCGTGATAATTATAGTTTTTGTAGTTTTTTTGTAGTTTTAAATGGAAGCAACATATTATTATTAAGGGAATATTTGTTGGAGTCATCTTCGTCATCAGATGAAGACGAAGAAATATATGCAGTGGTATTTAAAAGAAACTTTTTGCCGAGAGCTAGGAACTTTGTTGAAAATGCTATTCATCAATACTCTAAAAACGATGTAAGCAAATATCCAAATGTTGGCATTTTTGAATTTAACATGTATCATTTATTTGCAGTTTAAGAATAATCTACGACTAAGCCGAAAAAGTACACAGTACCTAATAGAAAGGTATTCTACTTGGAATATTGTCAGGACGTATCAAGGAGGAAGAAAACAAACTTGTGTAGAGAAACAAATTCTTTCATTTTTGTGGTAAAATATATTCATATGAACATACATACATATTTGAAATATTTAATATTCTTTAAGTAAAAACTTCAATTCAGGTTCAGTGGCAACAAAACTACCTTTAGAGAAGTGGCGAATGTGTTTGACATGTCTTTGTCAAATCTTCATACTTCTGTTCAAAAAGTGTTAAAATTTTTATTGGAAGAAGTAGCCCCTGAAGTCATCAAATTTCCACAAACTAACACTGAGAAAGAAGCAGTGGCTAGTGAACTTCAAAAGGTGGGGAAAACAAGTAAATATTATTTTACAGAAAAACATTTTCTTGAAATTTATTCTAAAGATTTCCGGTTTTCCAAATGTTTTGGGGTGTGTTGATGGAACATACATTTCTGTAAGGACTCCTAAACATAAAATTCGTTCCACCTACGCAAATAGATATGACAGTGTGTCAATTACTCTCCAAGGAATCTGCGATTCAAAGCTGAGATTCTTAGATATATATACAGGAGTTCCCAGTAAAATTCACGACTCACGAATATTAAAACTTTCATTTATTGGTAAAGATTTGCCAAATTTGTGTGCACCAAAGTACTATTTGCTAGGTGATTCAGCATACCCACTAAGGGAATACATTTTGACACCGTTCCGTGATTATGGCAATTTAACTGATTCAGAAAAAAACTACAATTTAAAATTTTGTCGGACGCGTGTCAAGATAGAAAACGCATTTGGGGTTCTCATTTGTCGTTTTAGACAATTGATGCGACTAGATTTTAATAATGTTCAAACCATGGCAAAATTTATAATCGCAAATTGTGTGCTCCACAATATGCGTTAATGAAATTGACAATAATTCCGACCATTTTGATGACGACAGACGAGATAATTTGTTAACACAGTTGGGACAAATAAAAAGAAATGAAATAAAAACACTGTTATTCAATTAACAAACATGAAAATTTATTTCTAATGTATTAAATTAAACAAAAATAAAAATATTTAGCAATACATTTCTTTAAAAATCAATAAAAAAAAAAATCAAAAACAATTAAATTTAAATTTGTACCGCCAATTAATGGTTTTAACTCATATATATATTATGCATATACATACATGTGGATTTTAGGTAATTCCATATTATTGAAATACTCCAAATTTTATTAGTATAGTTGATTTATTCAGATAATTCAATGTCTTATATATAATATTTTGTTATTAAGTGTTTTATTTATAAATTAGAGAAGTTTAATATTTAAGTGGTTTTATTTATAAATTAGAGTAGTTTAATATTAAATGTTTTTATTTAGATAATTCAACGTTTTCACATAGTATTTTATTATTGACTGTTTTCATTTAGCCACTAGATTAGTTTAATATTAAGTGTTATTATTTATAAAATTAAGTATGTAGGTGTTTCACTCAGTAGTTAAAAGTTAAGTAATTTAATCGTAGCACTAGGTATCTTCACTCTAAGCAATCTACTTATCAATTATGTAAGTGATTTGATGACCACTATTAAATATCAATTATTAATTAAGTTGCGGATTCTATTCTGTGCAATCTTAATTCTACACCTCTCAACTTCGATTTTCACTCTTTTGTCACCACTTCACTTCTATCTTTCAACTGCTGGCTTCAACTTCTATATTCCAACTGTTGCCTTCTATATTTAAACTGCTGTCTTCAACTTCTATATTTCAACTGTTGCCTTCTATATTTAACTGCTCTCTTCAACTTCTATATTTCAACTGTTTCTACTTCTATGTGTTATTGTCTTTCGTATGTGATGCTAATGTAGCGATGTGTTAGCATCCCACAACCGGCCTTCCTGACATTATATTCGCCCTCGAATGTTATTCCCACTTTTTCATCTGGTCCACTACAGTTGTCGTGTTCTTAGGCCCCTCTACATTTCCTATCCTTTCAACCTCATACCTACCATGATTTAATTTCTTTAAAACTTTGTATGGGCCAAGAAATTTCGGCCTCAACTTCATTGCGGCGCCAAACTGGGTACGCTTAATGGCTACCAGCTGACCGACCTCGTATTCAATCGCCGGAACTCTTTTGCGATCGTATTCTTTGCGGTTTTCCTGTTGAATTTGCGCAATGTTTTCTTTGGCCTCATCTCTTATTTTATCTCGTTCTGCGTCTAACTCTTCGATAGCTAAATCTTTAAGTAATTCGCAAATATCCTTGTCTTCTTGCCTTCTCATATCTAATCCGGTTAATAGTTTAAAGGGTGCGAATTTGGTGCTTCTGGGTGGTGTGTTGTTCATTGTTTGTTGTATGCGGTTCACGTGTTTGTACCAATTTTCAGGATTTTCTCTGCACAGTTTTGATAGCATGGTTACTATTGTGTTATGCATTCTCTCGACTTGTCCATTTCCCCTTGGCACCCCTGTTGCTATCACGAGGTGTTGTATGTTTTGGGAACTGCAATATTCCTCAAACTGATTCGACGTAAATGCTGTACCTCTATCGTAATTATTCTTTTCGGATTCCCAAATGTTACAGCTTGCTTTGTTAAGCGATCTATTACCTTATTCGTGCCTGTACTCTTGGTGGGGTACAGCCACACGAATTTGGAGAACGCGTCTACCACTACTAATATATGGTTATAATGTTTTCGCGTAGATTCCATCGGACCTACGTGGTCCATGTCGGCTTGTCGGCCTTATCAATAGGACTTAAAAATCCTTCCTTTCGTCCCTTTTTCGCTTCTGTCACTAGGCATTCTACACAACTTTTGACAACGCGATCTACTTTACTCGTCACGTTCGGAATGTAGTATGCTTTTTGTAATAGTTCTTGTGTTTTGCGTGTCGCGAAATGTCCCTGCCGATGGGCTAGTTGGATTATTTCGTGTTCCATTGAACTTGGTACCACGATTAGTTCATTATTTGGATCTTTATGCATTATGTCGTACTTCATAAAATAGTCTTCGTATGGCCCTGTTTCTAATATTTTTCTGACTGCTTTTATCCATTCGTCTTGCAATTGTGCCTGTTTCAATCTATGGGATAAGGAGTCTTCTAATAGTAAACAGGTTAATCGACTTAGTGCATCTACATGTCTCATTCTGGATCCTGGTCTGTGCTCTATGGTGTAGTTGAATTCTTGCAAGAAAAGTGCCCATCTTGCTACCCTATGTGGTACATCCTGTTTACGCATCGTTAATGCGAATGCATTACAGTCTATAACAATTTTGACTGGTATACCTAGTATAAACATTCGCCATTGGAAAATTGTCCCGAATGATTTTCTCGTTTAGTTTTCTAAAATCGCAACATAAACGCTTTGAACCATCTTTTTTCTTGACTAACACCACTGGGGCCGAATATTCTGAACTGCTTGGCACTATAATACCTTCCTCTAACCATTCTTTGACTTGATTGTCAATTGTACTCTGATCCGAATATGGTACTCGGCGAGGTCTGTGTACTACAGGGATATCATCTTTAAGGACAATTCTCATCTTCACTGGGTAAGTATTTGGTTTTACTGGCTTATATTTTTTAATTCTGTTCTTGATCTTTTCTTGCGTCTTCCTGTTAAGGTGTTCTAGTTTTATTTCGTCTTCTTTGAAGTCTCCATTAGCTGCTGCATGCATTATTTCCGCAAAATTATTATTAAGTTCTGCGATTGGATTGATGTCCATCGTTCCCTTTTCTTCGAGTACTGATGCTGTAGAACTGTGTTCTTTAGTCCTTAGCAATGACCATTCTTGTATTTTTTGCCGAAATTTTGCTCCTTTGTCGTCTATTATTAGATCTACTTGACTTATACATCGTTACCTATTACAGCTGAATACAATATGTCCTTTTCCCTCGCTACGGGTACATTTATTACTACTTCAGCTGTGTTTAATTTGATGAGTGTTTTGAAGCTACCTAACGTTCTTATGGTTTTACCCCCTATTCCTGTTAATAATTTGTAATTCGGTTCCAATTCTATATCGCTCAATGATATTAAAGTGTCGTATCGCATAACACTTATGTCGCTTCCTGTATCTACAATTGCTGAGATTTTCCTTCCGTTAATTTCAATTTCTGTAAAAATTCTTCTGGAAGAGGATGCTATATCATCAGCTAGTGTATGGACATTATTATTACCTCCGGTTCTGTTGCTGTTTCCGCCTCTGTTGTTATTTCCGACTCTGTTATTGATTCCAACTCTGTTGTTATTTTCGACTCTGTTGTTATTCTCATGTTCTCGTCTTCCATTGTTCTCATTGCTCATGCAATTGAATGATTTGTGGACGAATTGTTTACATTTGAAGCATTTCACTTCAGATTTCTTACATTCATTTGCCAAATGACCTCTGTCTCCACATTTAAAACAGCGTTTATCCATCTTTGTGTTTGCAACTTTCGCTGACTCGAAAACGAACCCCTTTGAGTTTGATGACTCTCCGGCTGCCCTAATTTTCTCGTACGTTTTCAGTTTTTCTTTCAGATCATCTATATTTCGGGCTTGGAATAAAATTGCCTTGTTGATGTTTGAATCCTTGATTTCCTGAATAAAGTAGTCTATAAGACTCTCATCATCGATCTTAATTGGGTTACCGATCTCATGGAGACTATATAAATATTCGCGGTATGTTTCGTTATATTTTTTCCGTCTGTTCGACAAAAGCTTATGGATCTCTAATGATGACAACTTGGTACCAAATTCTTTTGCCAGTGAACTTTTCAGGGTTGGCCAATTCGTTATGTCAGATTGGCTTCTGACATAAATCTTAGCGGCTCCCTTTTGCAGTTGCTTAGCGTAAATAAATTTCCGCAAATCATCCCAAGCGACCGTAGTTGCGACGTCCTCGAATTCCTGTAGCCAACGGTCAACATCCGGTTGACCATCCCCGGAAAAAGCTGACACCGAGTCCTGAATATCGCGTAGTGTGAATATGGCCCTGCTTGTTGTTACTACGCGGTCGGTCGCTGAAGCTGCATCTCCATAATCGGAGTCTGTTTCCCCTGTCTCTTGTCTTAGCCCTAAATACGCTATCAACCTATTCTGTAGTTCTACTTTGTTGCCGGTTTTGGCTTGGTCGAGTTCCCCTAACTTCGTTTTTAGTTCTTCATTGGTCATACCTAAAATTTCTTCAATTTACATCGTGATGGTCGGTGTTTTTACAATTTTGTTATTAAAAAAAATTTTACTTTATGGCAAGTGTTTATGTTTTGTGGTAAATTATTATTAAATTTACGCGATATTAAATAAAATGTGGTTAAATACAAAGTTTAATGATTTTGTAATTAAAGGTTTTTTTTTTTCCTCTTTTTTTTTTTAGAGTTTATGTTAAGCTGGAAGTAAAGAAAGAATATACATATATTCTTATTTCTTCACTATATCTTTTTAATTTCTTTAACTTTCTTCTTAAAATTTCTAATATTCTTTCTCCACCTCCTGGCTGCACAATTTGATCGAAATAAATGTATGATCAAAATATTTGAAATAAACACAACTTCTAGTAAGTAATTTGGAAATATTTGATGAATTTTGTACCTCGTCTTCGTTATGTTGGTTGTTATCTTCTTCTTCTAATCTTAGATTACGTAATTCTCATTAACATCTCTCGTCTAAAACTTCTAAGAAAATTTTAATGTTAAAATATTTTCATCAACTTCTCTATCTTCATCTAAACTTCAAAACTTTCATCACAACTTCTAAATTAATTCATCACTCTTTCAAATAATTTCATCAAAACGTCTAAATATTTCTCCAAACTTTATCAAAACTTCCAAATTATATCATCAAAGTTCCAAAATTTCATCCAAACTTCTATAGGATTTTATCAAAATGTCTAAAACATTTTCCAAAACTTCCAAATTACTTTATTAAACTTTCAAATATTTTCATCAAAACTTTTGTAACATTTTTTTTTCTCATATAACTTTTATATGACTTCAAAATTATCATATATTTTATTTTACATTTGTTTTGATTTTTATTTGTAATTAGAAAATTTTTATATATTGACAGTGTTCCCATATACCGTGTATATTTTCAAAAAATCGTTTATTTAATTATAATTTTAATTCTAATGTAGAGCAAACTATTACGTTTTATTTTTAATTTAAAATCCCGCGGTATTTTCCCGACATTAAAAATAGTTCAATATTACACATGTGGCAACACTGTCTCGTATATAATTGATATATAAATGTAAATTGTGATACATTAGAATTAGAACAGTTAGCTTTTTATTCTGTTTGGTTTTCCTCTTATGTATTGTATGTACGTATGTTAACTTATTCTTGATTTTGGTGGTGGTTTATTTTAAGTTTTTGGTTTTATGCACTTATACTTGCATACATACATACACATGTAGTATATAACGTTTCAACATTAGTTTCGGCATCTACATATTTATTGCCGAAACAGTAAAAATAAATTCGTTGCTACTGCTTTTTAAGTCCACAAAACTACACTTTTTTTTCCGGTTGACGATTTGATCTTCATAATTTTGGTTTTTTCTTCTTTCTGTTGTTCTTGTATGTATGTATGTATTATATTTTCCTTACATATATGTAATTGCACTTGTACATACATACATACATATATAAGAATGTTTTACTGTTTTATGTCTGGAATTTGGTTACGATTAAAATAGGTACAGTTTTTCCAAAGCACAAATTTTCACAAATTTTAAAATTTTCTCCAATTCACCAAACGATTAAGTTTTTTGTCATGAACTTATTAGTAATTAAGTTAAGGCTTTATAAGATTTTATGCCAAAATTTTCAATTTATTTCATGAGTTTTATTTTGTTCGGTTGAGCCCCCATTTGTGGATTTTAGGTAATTCCATATTATTGAAATACTCCAAATTTTATTAGTATAGTTGATTTATTCAGATAATTCAATGTCTTATATATAATATTTTGTTATTAAGTGTTTTATTTATAAATTAGAGAAGTTTAATATTTAAGTGGTTTTATTTATAAATTAATATTAAATTAATTAAATTAATATTAAATGTTTTTATTTAGATAATTCAACGTTTTCACATAGTATTTTATTGTTGACTGTTTTCATTTAGCCACTAGATTAGTTTAATATTAAGTGTTATTATTTATAAAATTAAGTATGTAGGTGTTTCACTCAGTAGTTAAAAGTTAAGTAATTTAGGTATCTTCACTCTAAGCAATCTACTTATCAATTATGTAAGTGATTTGATGACCACTATTAAATATCAATTATTAATTAAGTTGCGGATTCTATTCTGTGCAATCTTAATTCTACACCTCTCAACTTCGATTTTCACTCTTTTGTCACCACTTCACTTCTATCTTTCAACTGCTGCCTTCAACTTCTATATTCCAACTGTTGCCTTCTATATTTAAACTGCTGTCTTCAACTTCTATATTTCAACTGTTGCCTTCTATATTTAACTGCTCTCTTCAACTTCTATATTTCAACTGTTTCTACTTCTATGTGTTATTTTCTTTCGTATGTGATGCTAATGTAGCGATGTGTTAGCATCCCACATACATATACATATATTTAATATGTTTTGTTAGGGTAATCTGGAAAAGCTTACTTAAAGTGCTGAATTGCCTAAAGTGTTTATAAAAAAGGTTTTATTGTTGTATATCAATTACGTTTCTTTGCCTTCTAAAAATTTTTCCAATAAATCCATTTTTTCTTTATGCCGCCTTTCTTTTGCTTCTTCTTTTTTCTCTCCTAACTCTATCAACGTTTCTTGAACAGTCCTTTTCCTTATTTTAAACTTTTCATCTTTAACTTTTTCACTTTTTTCATTTATTAATCATTTTTGGCTGCTTATTTGAACTTCAGGCTCTATAGAGTCATCTAATAAACAAATTTTGTTTAGTTCTTCTTCGAACTCTATTTTCTTCCTTTTAGAACCTGAAGCCCCATTATTATCCACAGCCGTTTTCTTTCTTTTAAGCACTGTTTTGTAACGTTCTTCACACTGCTTTGGTGTGAATTCCGGTATCATTAGCGAAATTTTGGCCCACATATGTTTCTTTGTCCTGAACTGCTTTAAGGTGCCAACCTCAGTCATGTAAGCGGCGTAAAAGTCCAAAAGTTTCCTCGTTTCTCCATCTGTCCATACTAATAAAACAGATTTTAACATATTAATTGCAAGAGCAAACAATTCTTTCG
Organism: Lypha dubia; assembly: GCA_947311025.1. NCBI lineage: Eukaryota > Metazoa > Arthropoda > Insecta > Diptera > Tachinidae > Lypha > Lypha dubia. The sequence goes on from OX371260.1 coordinate 77,092,282, forward strand.
TGCTTACCTTGAATTTTCTTGTAGTTGGTTGGGGATTCGAGGAATTCCACTTCGACAAACTCATCCAAATTGTTGAAGTTTATTTCAGACATTTTTTCTATTTCAATTTCCTCCAGATAAATGGTTTTTTTAAATGTCCGCATATTTCAAATCAGTAATGCTTACCCATTTTTTTACTCAGAAATTAGCGGTATAAAAGCGCTTCAAAACTTAATCGCTAACTTTACATTATTGTTTTTTGACGAAACTTGTGTTCTTTTGTAGTCGTAAAATATGCAACACTTATAAAAAAACAGGTGAGCATTTAGAAATGTTGCCAAATCACATGCTCCACTTATGTTACACTTTTTTTTTAGAAAAGAAAACGCATTTAGTAAAATTCTGTTTTCAACAGAATAGTCCGTAACAGAACGGAACAACTAATTGAAAATATGTACATGTTTTCCATAAACAAAATACGAACAGCTGATACGGAACAGAACATAAAGTCAAAACCAATTCTTTCTTTATGCTTTCTCTTTCCTGTTTTGAAATATTTACTTAATATACATACATACATACATACATGTGCGTGTGTTTTTATGTGCATACTTACTTTACTGTTACAGCAACTAATATAATTATAAGACCCATTAGCATCACAGCGATCACAACTCCACATATCATGTATATAGTATCATTTGGTGCATCTGAAAATAAATAATATATTCATAAATATATTGTATAATAGATAATTATATACATATGAAATAAAGGTTGTGCACCTTTATATACATAGTTATTTATGACAAATCAAATTTAATATTCCTAGAAATAAATGTACAGTGAACTCACAGAAACGTGAACATCCAGTAACATGAAAAACTTATTGTTGATAATTCAATTTAAATAATTAAAGATTCAATAAATAATAAAATTATCACAAAAAAAAAAAAAAAAAAAAAAAAATCAGCGAAGGTCACACCTAAAAATTTGAAAACATAAGGTGATACATGCTGCCGTAATTTTAAAGAGTATACATTAAGGTATAAACACATTCGCCACAGCAGACTACACGAACACACGAACACAAATGCTGCTAGCTACCGTTGTAGCCGTTTAGCCAGCTACTTAATTATTTTGGAAACGACAGATACACAATAAACAGCTGATCCTGAATTGTTGCAACGATTCATTTATGTATATTACAGTGGTGCATATTCAGCGCTTTTAGTTTTTTAAAGTTCGCTGGGGCAAATTGAATATGGCGAATTGAATTCGCCACTCACATCACTTTGTATGGATTCGCTTTGACCGAAAAAAATCATCTCATAGATCTCTTTTGGCTCCGGAGTTACGGGTTCAAAACTTATTTTTTATTGGCCATAACTCCTAGAATATGGAACGGATATAAGCGATGTGGATATCAATCTTCTCCAAAATACCTTTATACTGGTATACAAATTTTTTAAAACAATTTACCCATTGCGAGTGAAATTCAATTTTAAAATTTTTTTATCTGACTTTTCACTTTTACAGAGAACTTACCATGCTTTTATTTGGTGTTTATTTGAAAGCTGTCACCGATGAAATACGTAAATTATGCTACTTTAATGATGATTTTAAGAATTAAATAAGTTCTTTAGACCATTTTGAAATGATACCTACATATGTCGTTTATATTCGTTCTATATTGTAGGACTAATGATCAATAATATATTAGAGTTTTGAACCCCGAAACTGCGGAATCAAGAGAGCGCCGAAAAAATTACACAAAAATTTTTAGGTAAAAGAGAGCTATTACCCTGTGAGTTTTTTTAATCTTTAACAATGTTGGTATTTTTGACTCAAGTCAATATTCTATATAACAATAAACCTAATAAAAATTATTTATGCATATATATTATAACATTTAAATGTTGTTATTTTCTTTTTTATTTTACAATAAAAAATATTTCTAATCACTAATTTGCTTTACAAATTTTGTTATATTGTCAACACTGTTTTGGTTTTGTGGCCATCAGAAATAGAAATTAGTTTAATTTGACTACACGACAAAAGTAGCATGGACCAAAACCTTTTGCCGTGTTGCCTTGCTGTCTTCAATATAATCATTCTCATATGCACACATGTATTCTAATTTTGACAGGTGGTAGTCTGTAGTCTGCTGTGGCGAATGTGTTTAATGCTTTAGGCTTTTGCAAAAGTACAAAAAACAAATACTTAAATGTATTCTCTTTTTTTTGTGTATTTGCTTTATTATACCCTCTCTTTACTATACCTTCTTCTGTTCTCTATTATAAGAAACAAACACAATAAATACTGGTTCTGTACGAAATAAATACAGCAAGTATTAAAGCATGTAAGAACTAAGCATAATAAGAACCAAGCACATTAAGTAAAGAATATTAGCAAAAAAAATGTTTACTTTACTCTACTTATAGTGAATAAGAATGAGTAAATACAAATACTCTGAGCGTATAAAGAGAATAAATGTTGTGTTTGTTGTTTTTTCGTTTTGTATTTACTTGCTTTGATCCCCTTTTGTACTTGGATTTACTCTGAGAATTTTTAAAAAAGCAAATGTTTTTGAATTTAAATGTACTTAGTGCAAAAGCCTAGTATACATATGTATCTCATGATTCTATTAAATGCAAGCCTAACTTTCCTAACCAGGTAACCAAAAGTCCCGGAATAAACTTCCAGAGCATATAGGAAAACAGGCATAATTAGAGCATGAACAATCTTCGCTTTAACATGAAAGGGAAGCAACAAATTTAAACTATACAATCTACGCAATATAAAGCTAACTTTCGAGATAACAGAGTTAATATGACTTTCAAAACACAACTTAGCATCGATGGTGACACCAAGACACCTAATTTCATCCACAAATTCAATCACCTCACCACCAAATACAACAGAAAAGTTAAATCTAAAACTATTACAAAATAATATTGCTTTAGTCTTGGAAGGATTAACAGAAAGTTTGTTGTCAATGAAACCAGAAAAGAGATCAAGGATTGAGAAATATTTGGCACGACCTAAATTATCCAGAATATCGTCAATTCTTGGAAGTGGAAATTTGTCAGCTATCAGTTTTTTATTCACCGCCCTATAATCAATACACATTCTGTAACTTTTCTGACCATCTACGCTTTTTTTATTTACCAAAATTAAAGGGCTGTTGTAATTTGATTGGCTAGGTTCTATCAATTCATTCTTTAATAAGTTCTGTACCTGTCTATCTATTTCTTGTTTTTGTGTGTGGTGTGCGATAGTTTTTTATATAAACTGGAGTAGTATCGTTTAGTCTTAGTTTTTGCTCGTAGAAATTGTTAACAGTTAGTTTATCATCCTTCAAGGCAAATATATCATCGTATTTTTTACATAATGCTATGAGTTTATCTGCTACCTCGCTTGGCATTTGGGTTTTTAATAAATTTTCTAATTTTTTATGCGATCGTTATCGGTGTTGATGCTTTTAATACTGTAAACGTTATAATTAGATAGTTTTTCAAGCTTTCTGTTAGAATTGTTGATACATTTGTACTTATCGGTAACATTAATTATTCTTAATACGGGTTTATTGGAATCTACAATAGATTTCCCTATAAAAACTTCCTCACAGATTTCCTGTGAATCTATAAAGACCGGTTGTTGTGGTACCGAAACGAAATAGTCATGTTATCATAATTAATGTTGCATTTATTTTCTTTAAGAAAGTCCTTGCCTAGAATACCTGCTGTAGGAATATTAAAATTATCTTCCACAACGTGAAAAATTTGAAAAATGAAATGATTCTGAATGACAAGTTTCGTACGTATCGTACCTAAAGTTGACACAGTGTTAGTTGTTACACCGGTTATGTTTATTGTTTCGTTACTATTAAGCATTATACCAGGTTTAAGACAAGAAATTTTAATTAACGATATATCGGCTTGAGAGTCGACCAAGAAAGTGCATAATTTGTTTGATTCTGTAAATGATAAATTGATAAAGTCTGAATAGTTTAAATTTAGACTGTATATTGATTTCGTAACTTTATTATGGTTTTCATTTTCAATAGCTGTCTTTGACTTAAGTTGGTTTACGGGCTGCTGTCTGATTCCCCCAACATTTCCTGCTGAGGGACGTCTGAGTTTGAAGTCAGGGCCCTAGCAGTTCTATTGTTTTGTTTGTTGTTATTGTTATAGCTATTTTTTCGGTTTTGTCCCCTGTTGGGTGAAAAATTTCCTCTGTATTTATTATTATAATTATTATTGTAATTATTATTATTATAATTATTGTTACCGCGGTAGTTACTAAATCCTCTCAAATTTCTATTCCCATTTCCATGACTATAATTTCCATTTCCTCGACTGTAATTATTTCCCCTTCTAAAACTATTAAATCGATCAGATTGATGTGATATTCTTGAATTATTTGTATATCTTGAATTATTTGAAAATCTCGAGTTGTTATCATTAGACTGAATTGTTAAAACTTGGGACTCATTTGATTCAGTCGTTTGTTCGACAATTAATTTTGCTACTACATCTTTAGGGTCTACAAATATTGTTGAGGCGATTATTGACTTCATTAAAGTCGATTTTGCGTTTAAGCTACATACAGAAACTGTTTGCTTAACAGCGCTTTTTTCTTTGTTATGCCTTCAGTGATAAGTGATCTTTCTAATGAGTCTGCTAAATCTTTAATCTCTTTTGAGAAATCCGCATAATTATTGTTTTTGATTTGCAAAGCAGCGATTTTGCCTGCGACTACTTTTGAATTTTCGGGTTTTATCCTTTGGCGTAGAGCAACTTTTATTTCTTCCACTGTGGTAACATTTTCGGGAAGGTATTGTTGAGATTATCATCAGTTAAATCTTGAATAAAGTTAATTTTGTCTATAAAAGACTCTAGCGCGAGTGGATCTCCACTATAATTCTCTCTAATTATATTAGCGCACATACTTATGAAAGATTTCTTTTGATCTAGGGTAGCCATATTGAGATTTTCTAGTTCCGCAAAATTGTTTTCAGTTCTATCTTGTAATTGCTTAATTTCTTCGTCTAATTCAATACTGTCTTTACCTCGTGAAAATTTATCTTCAGAGTCTGACTCAGAATCTGTCATGAGGTCTCTATCGACTAATTCGAACAATAAAACGTCATGGGTACTTTTATTTTGCAATCTAATTTACCAAAACACCTCACCAAGAGTTCGCGACAGTGTAATAACCTTTTAACTGCTAATGTGTTTGTGTTTTCTAATAAATCCTGTGCGTGTAACTTTGCATACAAAAGAACTGTGTTATATATAGTTTTCAATAAGTAAAGTAATGTATTCGTTTCGTTTTGTTTCTTTTGCCGATACCGGTCGTTTTTGCAAAATTCTTTTCTTTGTGTTAAAAAAAATTGTTTTCAAGTTCATTAAAATGCTTTAATTCGCAAGATTTTCAAGAATTAGAATAATTTGTATTTCTGCGGAAAATGTTATCGATTTTATTCCGATTATTTAGTGCTTTTTGCAAAATCGTCGGTCTGGCAACTACGTTTGTTACTTTATCTACTGTTCTTCTTTAAACCATAGACTATATAACATATGTATATTCTGTGCTTTAAACATTCTTTATATACATACATACACAGTTGGTACATGCCCATGTTTACTCTGCAAATATGTATGTAGTTGTAGTTTTTTTTTCTTCTTTTATTAAAATGAGTTAGTTAAAAATGTTCTTCAAAGTCTTAGCCTCCTTAAATGATTCTTATCTATTTTTGTTCTGCTTGTCTTCTTATTTCGTTATGTTTTTACATAACATATGCAAAAAAAACATGTTTTGAGCTGGTTTTCTTCCTTTGTTTTTTTTTATATTTCATCTGTTGGTACTGAGGTATGTATGTGTGTTATGTTTATGTTGTGTTTGTGTTGTCTATATGTTTGTATTTATGTGTAAATATGTATATATAAAAAATTCTAATATATCCTAATATATAAAACCGAATGTGTGTTTGTTTATTTGTTTGTTTGTTCCTTATAGGAGGCCAAACCCTTGTACCGATCTTCTTGAAATTTTCACAGTATTTAACTGGAACTCTCGGATGAATTATAGGCTACTTTTTTTCAACCACACCCACTTTTACGCCCAATTTTTTAAATTATGTTACTCCTACCACGTAGTTTTTAACAGATTTTATAATGTAAAGTGAGCATAACTTCACCATTTGTGGATCAATTTTCTAAATTCGTTCAGCATATGGAGAAGGTGCATTAAAAAGTTTTTTGTTTTTGAAAATTGTGCGTAGGGGCAGGGTGTCGCAAATGGCCCGCCACAATAATTGTTTATCAAATAACTTCGCCATATTTGAGCCAATTTTGAAAATTCTTTTTGCATATGGAAAAGGTCCAGAATATTTTTTTGTTTTTAGAAATTTGTTACGGATTTTGTTTTAATCAAAGTTAGTACTGAAATTGATCCTACAATAAAATGCACCACTGTAAAAACATATAACATCCCTGGTTAAAGGAATTTCGCATATTCCTTCTTATTTGAAAAAAAAGATGGTATGTTAATCCCGTTAGGCATGTCAGCCAATAAGAATTCGACACTTGTAAGAAAACGAAGAAAAAAAGAAGTAGACAGCTTAACAACCATAGCTATGTAAGAAGAAAAAAATTTTTTTTGGCGTCAGTTGAGAAAAGTCTGTGAAATTAAAAGGAGGTAGAAAATATACTTACATACATATGTATGTACCGAGTGTGAGAAAAAAAAAGGATTTTGTGACTATGCCATATATGAAGGGATAAAATTATTTGAAATTTAGCTAATGGTTACAATAATCATTGTAACAAATTAATAATTGTAAAACCCAAATGTGAGAGAATCAAACCTAAAATGAGAAAATCAAACATAACCTAAAATGGAAAATTATGTTAAAACTTAAAATAATTTGCAAACCAAAATATTTTAAAACACATAAAGCAAACTTAAAACCCAAATGTGAGAAAATCAAACTTAAAATGAGAAAATCAAACATAACCTAAAATGGAAAATTATGTTAAAACTTAAAATAATTTACAAACCAAAAACATTTTAAAACACATAAATTAAAGAGAATTTAAACTCAAAACCCAAATGTGAGAAAACCAGCTATAACCTAAAATGAAATGTCATATTAAAACTTAAAATAATATAAACAACAAAAAAAAAAGAAGAAAACCTGAAGTGCAGTAAAGTTACTTAACCTAAAACAAGAAAAAAAGAGGAAATTAAAACGGTAAAAGAATTAAAAACTAGAATATAAAAATTTAAACGGCCGAATCTTGTGTAATGATCGAAAACCGAAACCACATCGAATTTACTCAAGATAACCTAATAGAAAAATTGGAAACACATTCAAATTAAAATTAAAAGAAAATAAACAAGCAAAATTTAAGAAGAGTAAATAAAGAAAATCAAAAGACAACTTTAGAACTTTATGATTCAACTAAAAATACAAATTGAAAACAAAAGGAAGCCAGTACGTAACCAACTACACCACACACTACGCAACAAATATAAACCACAACTAACATCACCAGCGAAGGAACTTTATGGAGCCTGCAGCGTAAATATACATATAAGTATTGTAGATCAAACGTTTTGTTAACTATATTTTATTACCTTAATATTATATTCGTACTATTAGAACTTTTATAATTATATAAATTAAAATCTATAATAAGTATGTATATCTACTATATTTTTTTTACCATTGCTTAATAAAAAAAAAAAATTAATTGAATTGAAGATGAAGCGTTAAAGCAATTATTAATGAGGAATGTTAGGTGTTCACAGGAGCAACAATATGGATAGGGATATTAGGGCAGAGCATAACATCAGTCTGTCCTTATGTTCATGTCGTCATTTGGAGTAAATTTGTTGTCTGCTATTGCTGTTGTTTTATCTCTTTATAAACTCTGGTTTTGATGGCATGGAAAGTTTATTTTTTTTTGCTTGCACGCTAAGAATAAGGGTCACGATACTTATCCCTGTTAAAGCTAGCCGGGGAAACACTTTCTCAACACCATGCCTGGGTTGACTTTCATTCTTATAAGTATATATAAACCATTTTCCACATTATCAACAGAAAATAAAAAGGTGGCGTGTAACAAAAATGGCGCCCAACGTAAAGACATTGTTCTACCAACGTCAATCGACAGTGCTTCACATAAGTCTTGATTTTGCTGCTAACAAATAAAGCGAAAATCAATCGCTATGTGTTGTTATGTAGATACGTAGAACGTTTTGCATTAAATCTGTTATGAAAACACCTTAAATATTGTTTTAGTGATTTTGATGAATTATAAGTCCGGACTGAAGATGATTAATTGTTCAGTCGACCGTTGTTATAAGAAGTCAACCTCATTAAAGCAATATGTATTCAGTATCAATGAGCCAAGTCCGTGTTCGACTATAAATAAATGGTGGACATGTTGTGGGACTTGTTGTAGTGAAAAAAAAAAAATTTTTTTTTAATAAACGTAAATGCAAACCAATGGCATATAACAAAAGAAAAACCATATGGAAATAAAATATTACTTGAGGCATCAATTATGACAAATTGATAGGCCAAGTGAAAAAATTATTTATCAACTATTTCTTACTTTTTGCAAGTGTGGTCACCTAACATTCCTCAATATATATAAATTTTTCTGTTTACAATATAAATACAAATACTATTCTTACTAAGTATTATAATTATTATTAAGTCTTATTAACTATTATAAAAAAAAAAAATTACTAACTCTCTCGCATAGGATTAGGAATAGGCAGGTAATTTTCATTGCACATAAGAATTTGAGGGTTGCCAGCAACAAATAATTTTATCCTTTTTTTTTAATCGTTCCACAAAAAAATTTTCTCACCTAATAGGTATAAACCTAACTAAATAAAAACGTAAAATATTTCTCCTTTGCACGTCGTAGTAACTATTCTACTCGACAACAAGTTTCATTGGGGGTAGAAGTTAAGTGCATTATGCACAAACCAAACACACGATCAAAATTACAAAAGTCTGAATCTCTCATTAGCAATCAAAGGGAAACGTTAACCCCTGCCAGAGGCAGAGGCAAAACACCATTAAAATCAAGAACTTCTATTACAGGTAGAACCACTGCCGCAAGAGGAACAATTCGTAGTACTAGTTTAGCAGGTAGTAATTCAAGCACTTCTATAAGGGCTATAAGATCGTCTTCGGTATCAGGATCACTAGAATCACTGGATCAAAGCGAGGAAATTATTGAAATCAAGCAAGAATTCGATACCATTGCTCCAATGGCATCAAATAATAACGATCCCGAAGCTGGACCTTCAGGCTCAGCTACTAATAGGGAAAGCATAGAAACAAACTCGATGGAAACATTAGTCACATATATGCGTGAAACAATGACAGCTATGCGGGAAGAATTCAGACAAGAGCTCAATGCTGTCAGAGATTCTTTAGGTCGATCTAACAATAATACCGCGTCTCCGAACTCAAACAGTCAATCCGGGACTTATCAATTCATTCCGCCTTCAAACACATCTTCGACATTTCCTGTCAGAATAAAAGACTGGAAGGTAGTTTACACTGGGGAGGGCAATGTAAATGATTTCCTGTTCAAAATAGACACCCTCACAGAGCGTTCTCAGTGTCCGGTTGAACAGTTAATGGCAAATTTTCACATGTTTCTAGCGCAAAAGGCTGAAGCATGGTATTGGATGTTTATAAAACAATATCCGAGGACAAGCTATCCACATCTGAAAACTGCCCTTATTAAAGAATTCGGTTCTCTTGAGACTGAAAATGAACTTTTGTTAAAAATATCAACACGGAAACAATTACCAAAAGAAAGTTACGACGATTTCCATTCGCATATCGTCCACTTAAATTTAAGACTTAGAGATCCTATGTCAGACATTGCTCTAATTGAAGTTATTAAAAAAAATGTTAACCCAGAATTACGAATTATGCTTTTCATAGCAAATCCAAAGGATTTAGGAGAAATGCGTCTATTAGCACGAAAGGCTGAGAAGGTTTTGCACGAAAGTAAGGCTGCAACAAACCCTCCAAATAAACCACGCCGAGTAAATGAAATTTCTGTTGAGAAAAATATAATAATAGAATCAGATGAGGAACCGGATCCTCAAGTAGAAGCAATTAGAGTATCACGTCCATTCATAAAAGGGGATTATTCTAAAATAAAGTGCTGGAACTGTCTCCAATTGGGACACAGTTACATTTACTGTCCAGAGGAAACCCGACATGTTTTTTGTTTCAAATGTGGTAAAAGAGGTGTAACTACACCGAAATGTACAGAACCACATGCGGAAAACAAACGTATGAACGAGCAGACGACCGGGGATGCTCGTTCGAAAAATTAAATCCCGAGTATGTAAATAATATAGAGTGTAAACCCTCACAGGGGGTTTTACCTCTGCTTTCTCAACAAAAACCAAATAAAAATATACCGAATAATTTCCTACAAGATCACAGATCTAATAACTTTCTGATAAAAGACAAAAAGACTCAACTCGAAGCTTCAAGTAAAATAAAAAAATGTAGACTTCGGTATAAGCAGAGAAAATCTTTCAGAAAATTAATCAACGCAACAAAAATATCAAATGCTGATGACGGCAGACCTTTCGCAAAAATTTCAATTTTTAATCATGAAATATTATGCCTTTTAGATTCATGTGCAAATGTATCCGTTCTAGGAAAAAACAGTTTAGATTTTATTGATAAAAATAGCATTCAGTTGAAAAAACTAAATTCAAATATTTCGACGGCAAACGGGTCAAAAGCAGAAATTGTCGGCTATTGTTCACTTCCGGTGACATATATGGGTATCACAAAATCAATAAATTTTTATATAGTACCCACACTATCTCTACCGGGTTATCTCGGTGTAAACTTTTGGAGAGCATTCGAGCTTGCTCCGCATATCATAGCCAGTGTAGAATTAGATTTCGACCATAGGCCAAACTTTCACAGCCTCAGTGCCGAACAGAAATATAAGCTCAGGAAAGTAATTGCAGACTTTCCATCCTATGAAAAAAGGGGACTAGGCTGCACACAACTGTTAGAGCATCATATTGATACAGGCGATGCTACCCCAATAAAGTGTAAACACTACCCGCATTCTCCCCCCAGACAAGCAGAAGTGTACGAAGAGCTTGATAGATTACTAGCACTTGGCGTGATTGAAGAATCAAATTCTCCATGGTGCAGTCCCATAGTTACTGTTCGGAAGCCAGGAAAAATTAGACTTTGTCTGGATTGTAGAAAAATTAATCCTGTGACCAAAAAAGATTCATATCCTCTACCAAATATCAATGGCCTGCTAAGTAGGTTAAAAGATACACACTTTATAAGCGGCATTGATCTTAAAGACGCTTTTTTTCAAATCAAGCTGTCCGAAACATCAAAAGAAAAGACAGCCTTCGCAGTGCCAGGTAGGCCCCTCTATCAGTATAGGGTAATGCCTTTCGGACTTTGTAATGGTCCTCAGACAATGAGTCGCTTGATGGATAAGACCATCCCATCTAGATTGAGAGAGAACGTCTTCATTTATTTGGATGACCTTCTTGTTTGTAGTTCAGACTTTGAAGGTCATATAACATTACTGTCTGAAGTAGCCAAATGTCTGAAATCCGCAGGTCTTGCGATTAATGTAAATAAAAGCAAGTTTTGCCAACAAGAAATAAAGTATTTGGGATATGTAATAGGTAGTGGTAATCTAAAAGTAGACCCCGACAAAGTTGCAGCCATATCTGATTTTCCCTTACCCAAGACACCAAGGCAAGTTAGGCGGTTTATTGGTATGGCAAATTGGTACCGCGCTTTCATTAACAATTTTTCCGATCTGGCCGGTCCAATCACTGATTGTTTACGTAAAACAAACAAACCTTTTTGTCTTCCACAGGAAGCTATAGAATCTTTTAATAAACTGAAATTAGCTTTATCAAACGCACCTGTTTTGGCCCAGCCAGACTTTAATAAGGAATTTATAATACAGTGCGGTGCGTCAAGCGTGGGGGTAGGTGGTATTCTATACCAGGTGGATGAACAGAATAGAGAACGACCGATTGCGTTTGTATCACAGAAATTAAATAGGGCACAGCGTAACTATACTGTCACGGAGCTAGAGTGTCTTGCAGCTGTTATTTGTGTCAAACGTTTTAGACAATATATAGAGGGTCTTCCTTTTAAAATAATAACAGACCACTCAAGCCTTCGCTGGCTTATGAGCCAAACAGATTTGAATGGTAGATTAGCCCGATGGAGCTTAAAACTCCAAAATTTTGATTTCAAAATGGAGCACAGAAAAGGATCTCTAAATGTAGTGCCAGACGCTCTTTCGAGATTCGATGTAGACGAAGTTCAGCTGAATTTTAACGCTTCCGAAGTAGATACCAGCTCACCTGAGTTTAACAACATAGAATATAACGCGCTTAAGGAAAACATCCGTCAAAATGCAAATGCCTTACCGGACTTATGTATATCGGACAATCTTGTTTATAGGCGAGTAAAATTTAGAGGTTCAGAAGGCGAGGAATCAAGTCTTTGGCGTTTATGGTTGCCAAAAGGTTTGACTCAAAGCATAATTAAAGCTGCACACGAAGAGGGATGTCATGGTGGTCTCGCTAAGACAGTTTTTAGAATCAGGCAAAAGTATTATTGGCCTGGAATGGTATGTCAAGTAAAACAGTACATCCGAACTTGTGATGATTGTAAAATCATAAAACCGACTAACAAAACTTTACGTCCTCCCATGGGGAACCAATTTATCACCGTCCGGCCCTTTCAAAGGCTGTATTGTGACTTTTTAGGACCATATCCATGTACAAAATCGAAAAATTCTCAGTTGTTTGTGGTGATAGACCATTTAACCAAGTTTGTATTTTTAGAACCCTTAAGAGCAGCCACAACAGCTAGTGTTATAGACATTTTCCAAAATAAAATTTTTTGCACTTTCGGGGTGCCGCAGTACTTGCACAGCGATAACGCGAAACAGTTTACATCAAAGGAAATGAGAGAATTTTTGTTGGTATATGGGGTAAATCACATTACTACCGGGTTTTATTCACCTCAGGCAAACTCTTCAGAAAGAGTAAACCGAGAAATAATTTCCAAAATTAGATTATTTTTGAAAAATGAACCGGATCATTTGGGTTGGGATAAAAATATATCAAAAATTCTATACACTTTGAGAAGCGACTTCCATTCAGCTATTCAATGCTCGCCTTATTTTGCCACGTTCGGTCAGAATATGATCTCCCACGGAGATTCGTATACAATTTTGGAAAAACTAAACATAATTACAGATGATACAGAAGTTAAACATTCAGATCGACTTCAAAATATACGCGACCAGATAAGAGAAAACCTAAATGTCGCTCATGAGAAAGCTACTAGAACGTATAATACAAGAAGTAGACCTGTAAATTTTATTTTAGGACAGGAAGTGTTCCGAAAGAATCATGTACAAAGCGATTTCAAAAAGGGTATTAATGCAAAATTCAGCCCTAAATACATTAAATGCAGAATTAGAAAGAAGATTGGGAATTCGCTTTACGACATAGAAGACCTTCAGGGAAAGTACATCGGCAAATACCACGCTTCAGATATACGGCCTTAAGTAGACCCGATAATAATAATTTTCTTAATGTGTTGCCCGGCTTTGTGGGTCGAGCCACACGTTTTCCGAATTATTTTTATTTTCCGTTGTTGAAGTTTACGGCAACATGTATCAAATCTTCTTGCGACCGAAATCCTTCCTGTTCGTTCTTCGACCAGAGTTCTTGATACGAAGCAGTTTTGTTACGGATTTTGTTTTAATCAAAGTTAGTACTGAAATTGATCCTACAATAAAATGCACCACTGTAAAAACATATAACATCCCTGGTTAAAGGAATTTCGCATATTCCTTCTTATTTGAAAAAAAAGATGGTATGTTAATCCCGTTAGGCATGTCAGCCAATAAGAATTCGACACTTGTAAGAAAACGAAGAAAAAAAGAAGTAGACAGCTTAACAACCATAGCTATGTAAGAAGAAAAAAATTTTTTTTGGCGTCAGTTGAGAAAAGTCTGTGAAATTAAAAGGAGGTAGAAAATATACTTACATACATATGTATGTACCGAGTGTGAGAAAAAAAAAGGATTTTGTGACTATGCCATATATGAAGGGATAAAATTATTTGAAATTTAGCTAATGGTTACAATAATCATTGTAACAAATTAATAATTGTAAAACCCAAATGTGAGAGAATCAAACCTAAAATGAGAAAATCAAACATAACCTAAAATGGAAAATTATGTTAAAACTTAAAATAATTTGCAAACCAAAATATTTTAAAACACATAAAGCAAACTTAAAACCCAAATGTGAGAAAATCAAACTTAAAATGAGAAAATCAAACATAACCTAATATGGAAAAGTATGTTAAAACTTAAAATAATTTACAAATCCAAAACATTTTAAAACACATAAAGCAAACTTAAAATCCAAATGTGAGAAAATCAAACTTAAAATGAGAAAATCAAACATAACCTAAAATGGAAAATTATGTTAAAACTTAAAATAATTTACAAATCAAAAACATTTTTAAAACACATAAAGCAAACTTAAAACCCAAATGTGAGAGAATCAAACCTAAAATGGAAAATTATGTTAAAACTTAAAATAATTTACAAATCAAAAACATTTTTAAAACACATAAAGCAAACTTAAAACCCAAATGTGAGAGAATCAAACCTAAAATGAGAAAATCAAACATAACCTAAAATGGAAAATTATGTTAAAACTTAAAATAATTTGCAAACCAAAATATTTTAAAACACATAAAGCAAACTTAAAACCCAAATGTGAGAAAATCAAACTTAAAATGAGAAAATCAAACATAACCTAAAATGGAAAATTATGTTAAAACTTAAAATAATTTACAAACCAAAAACATTTTAAAACACATAAATTAAAGAGAATTTAAACTCAAAACCCAAATGTGAGAAAACCAGCTATAACCTAAAATGAAATGTCATATTAAAACTTAAAATAATATAAACAACAAAAAAAAAAAAGAAGAAAACCTGAAGTGCAGTAAAGTTACTTAACCTAAAACAAGAAAAAAAGAGGAAATTAAAACGGTAAAAGAATTAAAAACTAGAATATAAAAATTTAAACGGCCGAATCTTGTGTAATGATCGAAAACCGAAACCACATCGAATTTACTCAAGATAACCTAATAGAAAAATTGGAAACACATTCAAATTAAAATTAAAAGAAAATAAACAAGCAAAATTTAAGAAGAGTAAATAAAGAAAATCAAAAGACAACTTTAGAACTTTATGATTCAACTAAAAATACAAATTGAAAACAAAAGGAAGCCAGTACGTAACCAACTACACCACACACTACGCAACAAATATAAACCACAACTAACATCACCAGCGAAGGAACTTTATGGAGCCTGCAGCGTAAATATACATATAAGTATTGTAGATCAAACGTTTTGTTAACTATATTTTATTACCTTAATATTATATTCGTACTATTAGAACTTTTATAATTATATAAATTAAAATCTATAATAAGTATGTATATCTATTATATTTTTTTTACCATTGCTTAATAAAAAAAAAAAAAAAAAATTAATTGAATTGAAGATGAAGCGTTAAAGCAATTATTAATGAGGAATGTTAGGTGTTCACAGGAGCAACAATATGGATAGGGATATTAGGGCAGAGCATAACATCAGTCTGTCCTTATGTTCATGTCGTCATTTGGAGTAAATTTGTTGTCTGCTATTGCTGTTGTTTTATCTCTTTATAAACTCTGGTTTTGATGGCATGGAGAGTTTATTTTTTTTTGCTTGCACGCTAAGAATAAGGGTCACGATACTTATCCCTGTTAAAGCTAGCCGGGGAAACACTTTCTCAACACCATGCCTGGGTTGACTTTCATTCTTATAAGTATATATAAACCATTTTCCACATTATCAACAGAAAATAAAAAGGTGGCGTGTAACAAATTGTTTGTTGGTGGTAGTGCGTTGCAAATGGCCCGCCACCATAATTGATTATCAAATAACTTTGCCATATTTTGGGCATTTTTTGACCTACGTCGATGATATTTGGTACATATGGTATTGGCATAATTTGGAATACGTACCAGGAGAAAAGTGGGTGGGATCACGCCACTTTTTAGGAAAATTAAAAATCGCAATATAGTCCTAACTACTGGACCGATCGTAATTAAATTTTCACAATAGGATATATAAATACTTTTAATTTTATTTTATAACGAATAAAATATTTTCTTCTATTTTATTATTCATTTTTAAATGCAAATAAACAAGTTTTATAATTTTTATTTATTTATTTATTCCCAACCACAACCAGTCACAAAAACTCACTTGTTTATTCGTTATACCATATTTAAATGAAAATGTCTGTGGTACAAAAGTTACTTGAGCACATAAAACAGTTAAATTTATTACTTAATGCAAAACCATAAAGAACTATTCGGCCTTATTACGATTGTCGCTGTCGTGACGAAATCTATAAATTGTGGCAACGTTCGCTATATGTTTTACATTGGAGTCGTTAAAGTTCGACTACGACTACGACATCCGTGATAAGGGGGAGTATTTCAAATTAAATTCGAAAAAATCCCTCCCTTTGCGTCAATAACAATAAATTGACAAAAAACTGTCACACTACTTTAGGTAATTAATTAGTGTTATTTAGTGTTTTTTGGCAGAACATATTTTCGCAGATAGCGCAGCCACATGTCTCGGTGGACTTTTACATATTAAATTTTAGTTCTTCCATTTTTGAAGTCCAATATAGTGCTGGCAAAGTATTGAGTAGTGGGTACCGAGTATCGAGTATTTGCCTTTTTTTTGGATACTCAATACTTAAAAGTAGTTACTCGATACTTTCAGAGTTGTATTTTTAAGCAGTTGAATGGCTAAAATAATGTATAAAAATACATCACTGTACAAAATTAAACCAACCGCCGAAATACGAGTAAAGCTGTCAATAAAATAGAACAACCACATGTGATAAATTACATTTTAAATGTACTGAAAAATGTATATTAGTTAAATATGTATATATACATACATGTAAATATTATATTTTAATTTTTACATACATACACAATGTATTACACATGCAGGCACATATGTATGTTCATGCATTTGTAAATATTTTCAATTCTTTAAACAAATCAAAACATTAATTTTCCAATGAACCCTTATATGCGTAACAAAATTTTTTTTTGATAACAATTAAATTATTTCTTAGGTTGTTAACGTTGAATTAAAAGTTAGCTTTACATTTATTTTTGATTTAATAATAAAGACATACAAAACCAATAATAGTTGTAGATCTATTTTTAATTTTTGAAGAAACTACTTCAATATGCAGATAAAAACTATGCGTTACAAAATCAAAAAATCCGTTAAAAGTATCGAGTAGTATTGAGTACCCAAATGAAAAGTATCGAATATTATTGAGTAATGAAAAGTAGTAGAATTTGCCAGCACTAGTCCAATATTCTTCTACTGAGAATTGATTACTAACTTAACATGAGACTTTAACTTTTAATTGATAGTTACGAAATATAATTTTCGTTTGCTTTTTAAGAAGTTTATTATCTTGCACCAAAGATAAAGGGGCTTTCTTTTTTTAAATAAAAATTATTATAAATTAATATATTTTTGTACATTTTATGTACTTTTTTAAACTTTTTGATTAATTTTTTTTTTGGAAAATGTATGTTCAAATTATTCGAGAAATATACGCTTGAATTTAGCGAATACAAATATTTTAAAATAGGCGAATAGTCGAATACGAATACGAGTATTCGTAACATCACTAAAAACATACGTGGTGGTTTTTTGCTTACGTACACACATACGTGCATACATACTTGATAAATTATGATATTTTGCAGATATTATAGTGATAAAATACAAACGATCAGTGAAAAAAAAACTTAAATTAATTAATTAATAATATTTTGAATGTGAATTATGGAAATATATGGATATTTAAAAAGCTTTATGCTTCATAATTTTTTTTTTTTTATATTTTGCAATTTATTTAAATTAATTTTTTTTAATTCATTTAAAAGGCCTGCCCCATTTTGGCATTTTTGAGGCTATCTGGCAACAGTTATTACAATACAAAAAATACAAAAGAAAGGAAAAAAAGTAATATAGAAAAAATAAAATATAAACATACTTATGTAGGTAGTCATTCATGTACATATGTATGTATTAATAATATTTTTAAGTTAGAAACAAAAAAACACATTAAAGAAAAAAAATATTAGAATACAAATTTTATAATAGAAGCATTTCAATGTTTTGTAGCAAATATTGTTTCAATCTTTTTTTACAAATGGAAATAGATTCTGATTCTCTAATAGATACTGGCAAATTATTGTATTGCAAACTACCATTGTATTCGATTCTTTGCTTGGTGGTTTCTAAACGGCACCTTACTGTCCTTATATTGGAACTCAGCCTTGTATCGACTTTATGTTGTATTCTCTGCAATTCAATCATGTGGAATCCAATGTTGTGCAAAACTTTATAAACATATATGTATGTATAAGAATTTACATTTTGCGCAAACCATAAATAGGCAGAATAGTACGTACTACATCTCTGTATAATAGTAAAGTGGGGAACATACTTGGAAGCTTATAAACATTTTTTAAGGCTCTGTTTTGCAAAGTTTGTAAGGATTTTAAATCTGAGTTTCTCTTGTAGCCGTAAATAAGAGAGAAATAATTGATGTTGCTCTGTATCAGCGACGAGTCTGATGCGGCATAAATCGTATAAACTTAGTTTTATTTGTGTTTAAAACCAGTTTATTAATTCTTTGTAATTAATGCTGCATCATGTGTAATCGATGATTTAAGTGCTGCTTGTTGCTTGTATGGGTAAAAAATGCACAAATCGTCCGCATACATAAAAATTTTTCCTTGCAACCAGATATTATTTAGGTTGTTGATATAAATTTTAAACAGCAACGGCCCTAACAAACTGCCTTGTGGTACCCTGAATTTTACATGTTTCATTGAACCACTTTTCGAATTTATTGAAACATATTGTTTTCTATTAGCAAGATAACTTTTAAAGTATGCAAGCTCTCGTCCAGTTAATCCATACCAGAGAACTGCACGATCACAGGTTTTCGTGATTTAAGCTTACAGTACACGGCATGTCAAAATCCACATTCGCATGTGGCTCTGACGTAATTTTGACGTCACCATAAAGCTAAATTGGCAACATGTCGTGTACTTCCACTTTTTGTGACACTCACATGCAGCACACATTGATATGTGTGCCACATGTTCCTTTGTAGAGACATGCAAACATGCGTATTTTTGCCATGTCGTGTACTAGCTTGGTACATTTGAATTTTGACATTTGTAATATTTTTGCATGCGCATGTAGCAGTCCCAAACATGTGGCAGCAAACATTTTTGACACAACATTTTTCAATAGTATGTAGCCAATGGCACTCTTGCCAATGTTGATTTTCTCCAACAAAATGTGGTAGGAATTTAATGACGAAAAATTTTTTTTATTATTATTAATCACACGATGACTGAGATTGATGATAATTTTTTGGGTTTGCGTGCGGGGTAGAGATAAAAGAAGGGTAGAAAAATTATCATATTTTCTCTTTTCCATGCAATTATTTGTATTTATCTTTGATATGGGGTTTTTCTTTTATTAATTAATATCTTAATTAACAGCTTAATTAGTTTGAGTTTTTGTTATTATTTCTCGTTCTTGTTCTAAACCATGCAAAAGATACTTTCAAAGCTAAGATGTAAAAATTCATGTATAAATAGTAAATTTATTCAATAATTAATAAAACAACTGTGATCGCCAATTGTTGCGTTGTTTTTGTGTCAGTGCAGTATTATTTAATTTTTTTCACCATTTTAGTGTTCATGGGAATTATTTCACGATAAAAGTGAATTTATTTTACTTTTTATCAGATGTTGTTTTATTTCTTCTTTCTCTTCGACATTTTATAAATTTGACTTCACACAAAATTTTAAAAATTTAACAAGCGCCATAAACATATGACTGTTGTACATTTTAATATGAAAAATGTGTACATATGTTACATGCTGTGTACTGACAATACATATGTAGCCAATCAAAAGTTCACACATATGCTGCCATTGCAAATGTGTACGCTTCGGCTACATTTGTCACATATAAATTTTGGGACAAAACAACATTTCATGTACTACCAAAATTTTGAAGCATGTAGACATTTCTGCATGTTTAGTAAATGTAAACAAAATGCTGCAAATTCTCGTGACGTCAGAGCCACATGCGAATGTGGCTTTTTACATGCCGTGTACTGTAGGCTTTAGGTATACTCGTCTTAAATGCGGTTGCGGTGTGATCGCCACCGCATTGCTTTTGCTCAAGTATTCGCCATATCCGTACACAGTTGAGTATTGCTACGTTTGAGCTTCTAGCGTTCGCCTTACGTTTTTTACACATTCGGCAGTCGTACTCATACTTAACGTACACAACAAAAACAATATTTGTATACGAACATGCGAGCACACTCATTGATGTGTGCTTTATCTGAAGTAAATACAGCGTTGCCACTGTGTAATTATACAAAAGCTGTAATAATTTGAAAAAAACATCTATGTATTTTGTGTTCTGCAAAAATTGCAGTAAATGTAAAATATTAGCGACGCATATACTCATATGAATGTACATAAGATGTATGTATCTATGTGTAAATGCCGGATACCTCTATCATGTTTTTCGCTTCTCTTGTAAAATAATAAAGTTGATAGTTAGGGCATTTATCGTTTCAGGTAACGAAATGCTATATAAAAACCCGTCTTATTTTTAATGTTTATTTTATTAAACTCTCATAACACTTTCAGATTATTTTTCGGAATCGAAATTTTGGGTTTTAATAATGCTGCGTACTTGCATTTTTCAATCTCAGTAGGAAAAATAACTACGCTGAAGAACAAATTAAATTTTTTGGAATGAATTCTTGTATACAAATATAAGCAGATAGCGCCTTAAGAAATGTTTTGTGAAAGACTGATTCGTAAATATAATTTTTGGGTAATTTTGAATCTGTTATTGTGTAAGGATTAATCTTAAATCTGGAATCACTGATTGTTTGTAGAGAAAACTTCCAAAAGCAAATATAAAAAAATAATAGAGTATGAAAAGACGAAGTACTAAAAGTTTTGCTCATGCAGATTGCGATGTTTGTTGCTACTGGTTTTTGCGCTCATTGGTTTTATGTACGCAAACACCGCAAAGTAGCGAGCATATTATGATCGCATCAAATCTCTGTAAATAAACGGCGAGTCAAATCAACACCGCAAATTTTTTTATGCGTTGTTTAAAGTGCTCGGATGTGTAAAGTATAGAGTACATATGCGGTGTATTTATGGTTGCGGTGTGATCGCGCCGTTCTCTGATCCATACAACGCCAGTTTTTCTATCAAAATTGTATGTTCTACTAAATCGAAGGCCTTAGAGAAGTCGTAAAATAAACCTCCCACACCAGAACACCCTTTGTCCAAACAGCCACATATATAGTTTATAATATTGACCACCGCCTCATCAGTGCCACATCCATTCCGGAATCCATATTGGTTTTCTGACAGAAGAGATACTTCCTCTAAAAATGTTAATGTTGCTTAAAAATTAGTTTCTCAAAAATTTTATCTAGTATTTACAAAAGTGCTATTGGGTGGTATTTCTCTACTGTATCTGCAGGTATTTGTTTTGGAATCGGAATAATCTTTTAAACTTTTAATAGCTCTGGAAAAATTGAAAACTTCATTGAATTATTTAAAATAGTTGTGATATGTAAAACTAGTTCGTTTGCACATTCAATAATTAATTTCGTCGAAATATTATCTAAATGTTCAATTATTTCTCGAATTTCAGCTATATTTGCTTCCTGAAATCTGAAGATGTTATGGTGGCGTCGAATAGATCTAAAATCATTCCAACTTTCGCCTGGAATGAAAATAATCTCTTGTTTTAAATCATTTATGGAGTTGATAAAATAAAGGTTTAATTTTTCAGCTTTCGTATCATCATGACATATCACATTTCCTTGATGATCTTTCAACTTTATTTCTGATTTCTTTTTTCTGCCAAGTGTTTCATTTAAAAACTGCCAGCATTTCTTGGGATCATTTCTTGCTTTCTCTAAATTATCCTGATAATAATATCTCATTACTTCTCTTGTAGCTATTTTAATTATTTTACTAATTCGTTTCAATCCAGATCTACATTGGATTTTCTTTTTCGCGCTCTCAAAAGGTTTTTTTTTTTTTAGTTTTATTAAAGATCTTAAATTCGCATCTATCCACGGTGCTACTTCTGTATTCAAAAACTGTTTTCTCTTCTTCACGGTTGTAGAGCCTAGAATAGCATTTGACAAACATGAGATAAGTTCTGCTGTATCTCCTGATGGATTTCCAGTGATCGCTAGCGCGTTCCTGTTATTTCGCATGAATTGTTTTACTTTTTCATAGTCGCAGCGGGTACTTACAACCTCTTTTGAGTCATACGTTCTAATTTTAGACTTAAATCTACAAAATAAAAAGTTATGGTCCGATAATTGGCACTCCACCGAATCAATATTAATTCTGTTACCAATGTTAATAAGAACGTTATCTATAGAAGTACTACTAGCAGGTCGTGTAACAAGTGTGTGACAATTTTGACAGTCGTACGATTCAATAGTTGCTTTAAGCTCTGCAGCACCTGATACATCCAGAAAATCTACATTTGAGTCACCAACCAAAATACATGGAAAACGCGCAAATAGTTGCATTATATGATCAATATAGATTGAAAAAGTACCAATGGGACATTTCTGTGATCTGTAATATGACATAAATTTTAACGGCTTACCAGAAACTAGATGATCTTTCAATGATAAGACAATAGCCTCAATATTATTTTGGATTTCGCACAATTCGACAGAGTGGTGAATGATATCCCTTATGTACATAGATGTTCCACCGTAGGCATCACTTCGGCAGCAATGAATACTCTCATACTTATACAAAGCAACCAACTCACTCTTTAGCCAAGTTTCCTGTTTAGAAATTATCGTCAGTAGTTTGACAAAATTAGCTATTAATGTTTTAAACTTTGAAAGAGATGATATGCTTCTAATATTAAGCGAAAAAAAACATAAGTTTTGCAAATTTAATGTTTGACTTACACCCAATTCACATGATGACTTTTGCGACGTCGTTGTTACTGAATTCCCTTTTGAAGATGCTACCAAAATCTTTGTGCGTTCAGACGATATTGTATGTAATAAAAAATATGGTTTTTAAGTATGAAAGAATAGGAGAAAAATTAGAAATGAAAATTAAAATACTATTAACGCAACATTCCCACTTTCTTCATCGCAATCCTTATCAATTTCTCTTATAATTTGATTAGACCTTCTTGATTTACTTTTAGTTGATTCTAGAAGAAGCTGATCTACATCATCAGCGCTCTTTATAAGTTTTGGCTTTGATAATTCACTAATTTTTGCAAACTCATTTCCATTTACAGCAAAAACTCTTTGATATCCATCAGTGATGGAAAATGTAGCACAATTGCGCCATTTGTGGCACTTTCGAATGTTTGATGGCCCTGTGGTACTTTCCAATCTATTTTGGCGCTTTCAGCTCAAAATTCAACTAACTGCTTCAAATCGTTCGAACGGTTTGAAATGTACTGAAAGCGTTTTGAACTCTACTTTTGTTTACAACATAGTTTTGTTTGTCAAGAAAAAACTCCTGAGTTTTATTTGCAAACCTGCCTTGTGCTAGTACCCAAGGCTAATTCATTACAGGTGAACTTGTAAGTAGAGCTGTTATTTTTTTTTTTTGCATTTTCATCATTGTCGGATGTCAAAATACACTATTTGCTTATTGAGTTTGACATTGTACAAAGATCTTGCAAAAACAAAATGCTTGTGGTTTTTGTTACATGTTGTACTTGTTTTATTAGTGCGATCACCTGTTATGAATTCGCCTTGGCTAATACCAATATCAAGTAAATATAATAAAAACTAAGTAGACTATCTAACGGTAAAAAATTCTTGATGAATAAAATTTGTATTGAAAAATAAGATTTCGTGTTGCTTTTGAGTAATGGTATATGTTAAAATTTATTTAAAATAAAACACATATACTGTACTAGTATTGTTTTTATTTAAATAAAAATATGTATTGTTATCAAATATATTCCAAAAAAGTTTTGTTGGCCCTCTCGAAGCTATTTTGGCCCTTTTAAATTGTCAATTTGGCCCAAAACAAAAAAACTCAAAATCCATCACTGATATCCATATTTGGATAGAAAGACAGCACAAAGGAAAAACCTAAACGAACGACTGTATGAGTGAACAGAAAGAGGTATGCCATACCTTGCGTCTCGAGTAGGGTTCCCACCTTTTTTTTTGCAATTAAAGTACATTGGTTGTTAAAGGCTAGGAAAAAAAGGACACAGTATAAAAACAAAGTACAATTTATTTTCCTTTATTGTTATATTTGAAAACGTATTTTTTATTGCTTTTCGCTAGTTTTATCAAATAATTATCATATTTAAATTAAAGTAAATAATTAGTATCTACTTTACGAAAATTGTAAAGATGGACAATTGAACGCTGATGAGAGGTGTAGCGGCTTTGAAATCAGTACTGATACGTTCTGCTAAAAACTGATTGGATATAAATAATAATATTTTCCAACATAAAAATATCTTAGTAATTTTGAATTTTCATTAATTCAATAAAACTGAACTTGAGCCTGATAATATTGCTTTTCATAAGTAAATAATTAATTAATTTTTTATCAGATTCAGAGACGCTTTGTTTCTTTCGTCTCGCCATTTGCTCTTCATTACAGAAAAAACTCTCTCTGTGAATGCTGACGTGGCAGGAATAGAAATTAAAAATGAAATTACTTTATACAAATTTGATAAATTATCATCAGTCTTATTAAATAATAGCTGCCATTTACTTGCTGTAGATAATTCCGCAAAACCTTCAGAACTGTATATCTGATTATAAATAATGATTAATGACGCAATTTCTCCATAAAGATCATCCATATTTATATTAAGTTTTTGCAGATTTAAATTTTTGTTTATGCTAACAATATTATCAAATTCAACTTTGCTCTTTAAATTTTTATTGCTAAATTTTATTTATTTGTTGCGGGTTAGCAATATCTAAATATATATTTCGTTGGTAGCCATACCAACTCATCAGTAGATGTTTTACCCTTTATGTTAAAAAAGTTTTAAAGCTCATCTATTTATAAAAAAACTCACAAATATATTTTTGTGAATTACAAAGCATAAAAACAGCTTTCAAAATTGTTTAAACACATACAACAAATAATTTTCCATTATGAATGTGTTTACTTTTCTACACCTATACAATTAGACAACCGCTGGTTGCCATTAAAAGTATTTATAAGGCAAAAAATGAAAAGTAAATCCCTCCTTTACAAAATTCTACATTTATTTGAGCATGTACTCAAGTATTTATGTTTTAAATTTTATTTATTTGTTGCGGGTTAGCAATATCTAAATATATATTTGATTTTTGCTTAAGCTTATTTCTATGTAAACATTGTTGAGCTCTCTTATATGCTATTTCTAACCTAAATTTTGCCTCTTTGGCATAGTTGTCAATGTTATATAATGGTGCAATTTTACTTACTTCGTTAAACTGTTAAAAATTGTTTGGAAGTCTTCCAAAAACTAATTCGTATGGACAGCAACCATGCGTTTTCGATGGTGTAGTATTGAATCACTATGTGAAATATTTTAGCCATTCACCCCAGTCGTCTTTGTCAACTTATATGTACGAACGAGCATATTCATTGAAAGTTCTATGACTTCTGGTAATGATGTGCTGTTGATGTTAATTTTGCAATTCTAAAAAGATTGCAGAGTTCTGTCAAGATAGAGTTTTTGTATTCTGTACCCATGTCTGAAATGAACGTCTTCATAGGTCCATAGTAGGGATGCCAATCCCGAAATCCCGAAAATCCCTGGATATTAGGGATTCGCTTAATTCCGAATCCCAGAATTTCAAATCCGGGATTTTCGAGATCAATCAATCCCGAAATTGTTTACTAATTTTTTTCTTTTGTATATATTTATTCATATCTATTTATATATTATTAATCATCATAACTTTCCCCTATAAGCACATTAGCAAGTTTATTGTTGATACCGTTGCTCTTGCGAGAGTCAAATGAAAATATAATAGCGTTTTCCTAATCCAGCAACAGTTTTGCTGTTTATTGCTTTCTGAATTGCGTTTATAGCACGGACACATAAATAGATAACACCCTTAACGGACATGGGATTTGTATGCATACATAGCATTAATGTTTTTCAACTGGATGTTTTCATTCATAATTTTTTTGGACACGTACATATCTAATTTCTAGACCGAATATAGCACAAAAAGAATGCTCACGGTTAATAACAAATCTGATGCAATTGAAAATAATTGCAGAAGAAAACGCACCAAAGATAAAACTCCATTATTGTCACCGTGTGGCCACAATATTGATCATTTAGATATTTTTGTTTCACACTGTTAAAACTGTCACTGAAATTAAAAGAAACAAATCTAACTTTATTATTCTTTTTAAACGCGTTTAGCAATTATAAAAAAATAGGCCGTTAAATACTTTTATTTAAATAATTTTATTTCGTTACTTTGCTTTTTGATGAATACTTTATAATTTTGTTATATGTTGGAATAATATAAAAAACATATGTAATTATATTTAACCCTTAATAGCCTGGTGGTCCCTTCAGGAACCTCAACTTTAGAGACTTGTTTTTCAAAACTGTTACATTTTTTGCGCAATGTTTATTCAGCAAATATTCTCTTTATAATGTATGCCATCTAGCGGAAAAGAAAATCATATGCTTTTCGGTGCTGAACACCTGATTTTTGACGTTTATCAGAAAAACACACAAAAGCTTCAAAGTGAACAAATCGTGCTTATTCAAATTGATTGAAATCAAAACTTTTGCTCCAAAAGAACCAAATAAAATTCATTTTTATTATTTGTGCACTATATTCAAACCATGTAAGTATCTTTTTAGCAATATAAATTTTTTTTGTTTGTGTTTTTCGTAAAAGTTCAAACGGTCCTTCAAAGAACCAGTAGGCACTCATTAGAGAAGTGAAATATATATAATTATATATAATTTATATAAATATATATAATTTAAATGAAAATAAAAAAAAATTCATATATAAACCATATGCATTTTACTTGTCAAAGGAGTGCCTGGTGGTTCTTCAAAGAACCAACACACAAAACCTCCCCTAAAATGTCCAAAACTCAAAATTGTGAAAAGTCGTAGAACAAACGTTGTTAAGGGTGCTAAAATACAACATATAAAATTTTTTCATTGAAAACAAAAAAGTCAGGCTATTAAGGGTTAAGAATGCAATATAATATGAATTATAAAATATATATAATATATTATTCGAAATGTTCGAGAGAATTTATGTTTTGAAAATTGTTATATTTATATATATATATGTATATATATATATATATATATATGAGTTAACTAATTTTTCGGGATCCCGAAAAAATCCCGCGATTTGAATGTTTGAAATCCCGCATCCCGGGATTTTCAAATATTGCCTTAGCGACTGTTTTGGCCGATTTGTCTTGAATTGGTATAGCTAACAAATACTTTGTTAGCTCACAAATTATAGTAATAGCTTATTCGTTCTGATTGATTGATTTTGGAAACGGTTCTATAGTATCAACAAATACCGTATCGAATGTGCGCGTTGGAGTTGGCGTAACTACCATTGCACTTTTTATATGCTTACCATCCATACCTCGCCGAGTCCTTTGTCATATTCTTCCAGCAATAATATCTCTTTATGTTTTCTGTAGTTTTATATATTCCACAATGTCCTCCCTTAATAGGATCATCATGATATTACAGCATTACTTCAAGAACTGCCTTGGCATTCTTGTCATTTATTTGGGTCACCTCATTTAAAATGTCATTTAAAAATTTTCCAAAAAAATCACTCATTTTTAAAAAATTTTGATGCATGAATATTTATTCACAATTTTTACATATAAAAATAAATTATTTTGAATTTTTCTTATATATGTATGTTTTTTTTACATGGGTGTCACTCGATCAAGATTTGCTTCAATCTACTAAACACTCACACATTTAAAAATTGACTATCAATTTTAAATAAATTTTGCTTTCAAGTTTTGTTTCAATTTTTCATTCAAGTAAACAGCAACCATTTTAGGGTGTTTTCTTGATTACATTTTGAAAGCAAATTGCTTTCAAATTGCGTGCAGCCTAGGGGCTGTGCACATATTACGTAACGCTGTTTTCAGAGATTTTATACACCCCACTTCGTACGCTTTTTACTAATTTTTCAGTACAAAATTTCTAATTCGTAACAAATCTTTAATCCCCCCTTCCCCTGGAGCGTAACGTAATATGTGCACAGCCTCCTACGACACAGCTATCAATTTTTGTGAATTTCTACGAGCAGTATGTGTAAAAAAAATTGATAGCAAATCTTGTCTTAATAAAAAATACATGAAATTAGCTGTATATTGTAGCTTATTATTAATAATTTATTATTAATTAAAATTAAGTTGTTCTCCAAATTAGTAGTTTAAAATAAAAACGTTATGGCAACGCTGATATAGCAGAAACATTTTTTGTTTTCGCTTTGTTTACTTTCGCAACAAAGATAGACTGAGCTGAAACCAATGGAGCTAATGTATTTTACTGAACTAAGGTGAGCTATTGAACTAAACTGAGCTATTGAACTAAACTGAGCTATTGAACTAAAAGAGCGAACTAGCTCAGTTATCTTAGCTGAGCGGAAAAGAGCGATCACTCAACTGAGCTGAAAAACCCAACTCTAAAAAAATAGCTATTAAAAAAGAATTATAAAAATTTTAATACAATAGGTTTATAGAGAAAATGTCTATATGTATATGTTTGGTTGTAACTGAATTTTTATTTGTTTTTAAAAGATTTCTTTTTTTTGTTTCGTTCTAACTTCAATATTTTAAGACTGAATTATTTAACTTCAATATTTAAATACTGAATTGTTTATGTTTTTTTAACATTACAGTAAGTACTTAATGTGATTGAATTGCTCATTTTACAAGCCTTGATGTATCGGTTAATGCTGTTTTTGAAAAGATATGTAACTTTAAACAAAAAATCATGAAACAAAAACAAATTTGGAGTCACATGGGCGTTAAAGATTGCTACGTTTCCATCTGCTATCGGGATCCAGGATGGCAGAACAATTGATGGACAAAAATGTTGCAAATATAAGGGTGCTGTAATAAGAAAACGAATGTTATCCTTGTGTACTATTCTTTTTTTTTTTTTTTTTTTTTTTTTTATTTATTGAATCTTCAATTATAAATTGAAACATCAATAAGTTTTTCAAATCTTAAATCTAAAAATACTTTAATATATGTTTACCCAGTGCTAAACAAAATTTTTAATTCCAACTGTTGATTTTTGATGTTTTACAGCTCTCGTGTACGGCTGAGAGAAAGAGTATCACTCCTTCTCAACCTCTATAATTTAGAATGTTTCGCGCAAGTGGAATTGGGTGCAATACTAGTTTTTCAATATATTTTTTAGCGTGTTTTAAAAATACTGTCTTCACCAACGGAACAGGGGGCTGCAGCAATTGTACGTAGAATTTTGTTTTGTCGCCTTTGAATTTTTTCTACACTTGATGCTGAGGCAGTGCCCCATACTTGGATTCCATAGGACCATATTGGTTTCAGGATCGCGTTGTATAAAAAAAGTTTACAGTCAAGACTTAATATAGAATTTCTTCCAATAAGCCAATTCATTTGGGCTGCTTTTAATTTCATTTGTGTCAACTTTGCGTCTATATGCGATTTCCATGTTAAACGACGATCAAGATGAACGCGTAGATATTTTACTACAGTGTGTTGCGGTATAGTCTCAGTGTTGATTTGTATAGGCGGGCATGTTTCCCTGCGTAAACTAAAGTTAACGTGCATACATTTCTGCTCATTCACTTTTATCCGCCATTGTTTTAGCCATGTTTCCAATTTTGAGATGTACCCTTGTAGATTCCGGGAAGCTTCTACAGGATTTTCATGAACGCTTAGAAAAGCCGTATAATCAGCAAATGTTGACGTGTGAATGATACTGCTTAACGCTAAGTTAGAGGCATATATTAAATAAAGTAAAGGACCGAAGATACTGCCTTGAGGGACTCCGGCTTCAATCGACTGCGGGGGGCTTGAAAAATTGCTTTCCTTAACTACAAATTTTCGTTCCTCTAGATAGCTTTTGAAGAGCCTGACGATGTTTGCTGGTAGATTTTGTGTTAATTTGTGGACAAGACCTTTATACTTTATCAAAGGCTGTGCGACATCAATAAAAAGCGCTGAACAATATTTCTTTTTTTCAAAAGTTTCTCTAATGACATTCACAAGTCTGTGAGTTTGTTCAATAGTGTTATGCTGACTGCGAAAACCGAATTGATGATCTGGAATACATGCACTGCTAGTTACTATAGGAGTCAGCTTGCTCATGTACAGTTTTTCCAAAAGTTTCAACATATTGGACAATAAACTGATAGGCCGATAGGTTTCAACCTTTGTATGATCCTTACCGGGCTTTGGTATCATAGTAATCATCGAAACCTTCCATTCTGCCGGATAGTATTGCAGTCGTAAAATACTATTAAAGATGAATAGTATTATTCGTTTTGCAATGAAAGGCAATTCTTGCAGCATCTTGTTGCTTATTCTATCAATACCTGGGGCTTTTTTTGAGTTTAGACTTGTAATAGCCTTTTCAATCTCCACAATATTAAATCTTAGCGGAATTTCTGATAAAGCGACGACTGGTGGCAGTTCAGTAATATCAGCAGAAATATTTGGAGTAAATAACTTTTCTAAGTGTTTAACAAAAAGAGCACCTTTTTCAGCATCAGTTCTTGCTTAGTCACCATTTGAAGCTCGTAATGGAGGTTTACATATCACCGGCCTTTTAAGTCCTCTGGCTGCACGCCACAGTGAATAATCTGTTTGTGGTGTTGCATCGAGTTCTTGCAGAAATTTTTGCAGCGAAGCTGTTTTTTGTGTTTGCAAAACTTTTCTAAGCTGCTTGGTACACTCCTTAAGCCTTAATTTTAACTGAGGCGATCTGTATCGTTGCCATTCTCGTCGTGCTCTCCGTTTTTCAGTCAATAGCCTTTCTATATCTGCACAAAAAATATTGTTAAATCTCGCTTGTTGATTTGGTTGAATTGAAGAAGCATTAAGAGCAGCTTGTTTGGCATGTGCTTCAAACAACCTAATAGAATTTTCTATGTCAGTAGGTGTTCTCAATGGCATATTTTCCGTGCAATGAGCACTCAAATATTTTTTGTATTTCAGCCAGTTAATACGTGCAGATGTCAGCGGTAAATCACATGTTGGTGTTGCAGTTGTGTGTGAGAGAATAGTGATAATAGTAGGCGAGTGATCTGAGGACAAATCCAAGGATGCTTCTACTTCAATCATTTCGCTGGGCACACCTTTCATAATTCCAAAGTCGATAACATCAGGAATTTTTTGTCGATCCGTTGGCCAATATGTTGGATGACCACTTGTAACTACATTCAAACCCATTTTTGAAATTGGGTCAAATAAAACCGACCGATTAAACGTGAACCCCAAAATGTGTGTTTAGCATTGTAGTCGCCAGCTGCTAGAAAACGGGACCCCAGTGTTGTATAAAATGCGGTATATTGACTCTCTGAAATTAAAAACCTGGGAGGAGAATAAACAGATGATATCACAAGCTTTTGATAAAAACTTTCAATACAGATATTTGTTGCTTGAAGATATTCTTCACGAAGGTCATTTAGCAGGTAGTGTTTTATTCGAGTTTTTATTAGGATTCCAGCGCCACCACAAGCTCTACCTCGAGGATCCTTAGTATCGTAAAAATTATATCCACTAATTTTAAAATAGCTTCGAGATAAGCATAACGTCGATTTGTTTATCCATGTGTACCATTGTGTACTATTCTATTATCAATTTTTACAGTTGTCCCTAGGTCCTGCTGCACTATTTTTTCGACAAACGTTTCACTAAATTTATTTCCCAGACGTTTATTTACCTTAACATAAACCTTCTCTCCGGGGATGTATGCTTTAACTACGGTTTTTTTGCGTTGAATTTTTTCTCTTAAATCATTTGGTATAGATTGCATTATATCAATTGGTCTGAGTTTCTTGGTTGAGTGAATTGACCTATTATTGTCTGTTTGAAGAGCTGTACATTGGTGGAGTTGTGTAAACCTCAATACTGAAGTTATTTTTGACTAATGATTTTATGGTTTGTGAATTGAGGGATCTTTCGTTATTACAAATTATTGTTTTTGTTCCTTTAAAAAAATTCAAAATTTCTATGAGTGCTGGTTTGAAATCAATTATGGCTCTTGAGGCTATGGGTTTCACAATGGCAAATTTTGAAAATTCATCAAAGCAAGGAAAAAAAGTTATCGTCTGTGTTTCTTCGGTAATGGACAAGTCTCGAGATAACATTGTAATAGGACGTCCATTCTGTGAAAGGACCACTTCGTCCGTTGTGAGATCAAAATATTTTCAAAGTTTGGATACAAGAGAATGACATCCTAAGAGGATAAGATTTTCTTTTATTTTTCGGAAGAATCCCTGGCGTCTTCATCTAAGTCTATTTTGATGTGTTTTGAATGTTTAGTACCGACAAGTCCGTTTTCGCCTCGTAAAAATCTAGTAAGCGGCTTCGTTATGGCTGCATAGTCCTTGACAAATCTCCTATAATACCCTGCCAAGCCCAAAAATACTTAATCTTCTCAGCGTATTAGGAACTTCGTAATTTACGAAAGTTTCGACTTTCTTCGGACAGGTCCTTATTCCGTCGGTTGAAACAATGAACCCTAAGTACTCCACAGAGGTTTTGAAAAACTTTGACATTTCTAATGACACTCTCATGTTAGCGTAGTAGAGCTTCTTCAGTATTCTATCAATATCATCAATATGTTTCTGCTCAGAGTCAGAAATTATTATGAAATCATCGATGTAAACGTGACAGGATTTCCCTATTTCTGCACGCAAAATATCGTCGATGGCTCTCTGGAAAATACTAGGCGCGTTTGTATAGCGCGAATAGATAGATAGCCCGAATGCAAACGACAAAAAAAAAGGGTTTTAGAGCTAAGCTAAAGTCAAATACTAGACGTCTTTTATTTATCGATTGAGGCAGTACGAAGTCTGCCGTGTTAGCTAGTTTAATATAAAACACAAACACTTGTTATTGGCGCCATAAATAATTTCGTTCCAAAATAGCTAATGTCAGATGCTTTGTCAGTTCAAAATAGAAAACGCTTTAATTGAAAATTTTTACACTGTAAATTCCGACTGACATTTACAGAAGCAAATTTTTTTTCTTTTACACACCATGTTTGCGTTTTGCTGTGGGAAATATGTAAAATACATATGGGGTATTCACACTGTAGTCAGAAAGTCATATGTCATAATATATTAGCACACCAAAATATGACAAGTGTGAACACCCCGTCATAATTAAATGTGCCATGTCATAATTGTGCCAGCCGATAATAACGAAAATATTTAACAACACTTCATTTTTTAGTCGGAATAGTGCGCATAGTTTACATTTTGGCTTAAATGTAAATATTTTTTAATTCAGTCCGACTTGTTAATAAAGAAAATAATAATTTTCCTGTAACTTTTCTAATATGACCATTAGCAATTAAAATTTGCAAAATGTTTTTTATCTATACGAACTAGCTGAAATAAATATAAATAAAAGCAGCTGTTGCCGGTAACATGAGCTGAAATATTTTTTTGATCGGCGGCAATCGGAAAGACGTTCACAATCTGCTAGTAAAAAAATAAAAAAAAGACATGTGGCACTCGTGGACTGCCGCGGTAAAGCTATTGCACAGCATTTTTATCAACTTATGCAATTATATTATTACGTATTGTTTAATAACTCCTTTGTTATTCTGGCAATACTGTATGCTAATGATATCAATATGATATCAAATGTTAATGTTAATCAATAGCATAGTTTAGAGGTTAACATACATTGGGCGATTTAAATACTTAACAACACAAAAGACTGAAGAAACAAACTTAGTGCCAGGTTTTTTCCTTTAAAAACAAATGACAGATTTTTGACAGATTTTTTGCAGGTTTTTTCGTTTCAAAAACAAAAGACTTAAGAAACAAACGTTTAAAAATTTTTTGATTCGGTCGCCTGAAAGCCCGCGATAGAAGCTATGCAATAGCATAAAAAAATTTGCAAAATGTTTTTTATCTATATATAAAATGTACATAATTTTTATTTAAAAAAAGAAATCCCTTCGACGCAAGATGATAATCTTTAAAATTAAATTTAAAAGTTAAAGTCTTATATGTAAATTCATATCACATTAAGTTAGTAATAAATTCTCAGTAGAGGAATGTTGGACTTAAAAAATGGAAGAACAAAAATTTAATATGTGAAAGTCCACCGAGACATGTGCCTGCGCAATCTGTGAAAATATGTTCTCATAAACAACACTGAATTACTAATTAAAAGCGCAATTATAGTAAGAAAAACGAAATCTCAAAGTATGTATGTATGTATGTATGTAGCTAAAGTAATTTAAAAATGTTCAGTAGTGGTCTTAAAATTAGGCATCTCAGTGTCATAATAATGGTAAATACCTAAGGTTATTTCAAATTTATTGTTACTGACGCAAAGACAGGGATTTTTTCCAATTAAATTTAAAATATTCACCCCTATCGTGAATAATTTTCCACGTGAAATTTTTTCACTTTTCACGTATTTGCAATCGTGAACAACTCGCATGAACAAATTTTATTCAGTCCAGAATAACAACGTGAAAAATGTTCACTGAAAAAAATTCCCCTTATCGTGAATAAATATTTCCCTCGGAATTTTTTCACTTCTCACATTGATATTTTCACTTTATTTTTGATGGGGAATAGAACAGAAATTATATGTATTTCTTCTTATAATTCGAATATTAAAGCTTAAAAAGATTATTTTAATGAAAAGTTCTGATAATAAGGCACAAACTGATGTATTTCTCAACAAAATGCAAAAGAACAGGTCGATTGCCTGCAGATTTGTGAAACTTTAATTTGTTGGCATTTTTTCGTTTTGTTGGCTTTCCAAAAAGTGGCCGAATTATTTTACCACATAAAAGTTAGAATGCAATAAACAAACGGAGCAACCAAACTAAAGCTCCAAAACTGAATATTTAACTTTGATTTTTGAAGTTTTCTTTAAAATAAATATGTCCGTGTATATTTTTGAACAAAAAGTTGTATGATTTTTTCTTTTTTTTTTCTTCTTCCCTTTTTTACATTCACTAACAACAGATTCACGATACCATTTTTCCCTTCGAGTGGTATTAAAATTTCACGTGAACAAAAATTTCACTTCTTATTCACGATAGGGGTGATTATGTGGCTCTAAACCTTGAAAGTAATATTCGTATTCTGCGAATACTGTTACAAATATTCGTATTCGCGTATACTAAAAATTGATATTCGTAACATCACTAGTATATACTGTCAAATGTTGTTTATGGTTTACCAACATACTCACAACGTTACTCCATGGTACACGCAGTAACTCTGTTTTGTTCTGCGTTTTTATTCAAGCGTTCAAATACACACGCACTGAAGACAGCTGACGAGCAAATTTGGTAATGCGTGTACCTGTTATTATTGTACCATGCATGTCCAGAAAAATTTTCGCCATTTCTAAAACAAAATCCCTAATTATATAAATTAAATTAATTAACGAGAAACTAAGCAACAGAATAACAACTAAATAACAACTTACACTTTATTTGGTAATTTATTCATCAACTTTCTGTTATCTAATTCGTTTGTTGTTAAAGCATTAAACACATTCGCCACAGCAGACTACCGACTACCACCTGTCAAAATTAGAATACATGTGTGCATATGAGAATGATTATATTGAAGACAGCAAGGCAACACGGCAACAGGTTTTTGTCCATGCTACTTTTTTCGTGTAGTCGAATTAAACTAATTTTTATTTCTGATGGCCACAAAACCAAAACAATGTTGACAATATAACAAAAGTTGTAAAGCAAATTAGTGATTAGAAATATTTTTTATTGTAAAATAAAAAAGAAAATTACAAAATTTAAATGTTATAATCAGGGCAATTTTTTTAAGCTTTTTGCTGGAAAAGCTTGATTTCGCTTATTTTGTACCTTTTTTTGCAAAATTGCTTTATTTGATATACTCTGCTTGCATTTGATTATAATCCACTTTGGCAGCCCTTGAAAATAATTTTTGAAATCTTCTGCTGCAAATAAAAAGCAAAAGTTTGTCCTTTTTTTCACACATGCAATTTTCTATTCTTTAACTCTTGACATTGCAAACTAGATTGGCTTAAAGGTGTTATTTAATATTTTTTGAAAAGTTCAACAAAGTTATGAATCGAAACGTTGAAATTCAAACATTAGTTAAAATTAAAAATAATATTTTTTTAAACAAAAGCGAAGCTGATGAATAGAATACATTGATTTGCTATCTCCAAGCGAATTTTTATTGTTTAAGTTCGCTCCTACTACATCCAATGATGTTGAATGAATTTTTTCAATTTATTCTACAGTTTTATGCGATAATCGATCTTTTCTTTTTGAAAATCTAAAAAAACATATGATTGTGCTTTGCAATAAAAAATTATTTAATAAAATAAAAGAAAAGTGGTTACATTCTCTAATTTTTGGAAGCATATTTGAGCTTTTTTTTTGCTATTATTGGGCTTATTTTGCGTTTTTTTGCTTGCTTTTTTCTTTAATTTTGTGCATATTTAAACTTGCCCTGGTTAAAATATATATGCATCAAGAATTTTTATTAGCTTTATTGTTATATAGAATATTGACTTGAGTCAAAAATACCAACATTGTTAAAGAATAAAAAACTCACAGGGTAATAGCCCTTTTTTACCTAAAAATTTTTGTGTAATTTTTTCGACGCTCTCTCTTGATTCCGCAGTTACGGGGATCAAAACTTTAATATATTATTGATCACAAGCCCTACAATATAAAAGGAATATAAACGACATAGGTCTCATTTCAAAATGCTCTAAATAACTCATTTAATTCTTAAAATCATCATTAAAGAAGCATAACTTCGTATTTCATCGGTGACAAATATACACCAAATAAAGGCATGGTAAGTTCTCTGTAAAAGTGAAAAGTCAGATAAAAAAATTCTAAAATTTAATTTCACTCGCAATGGGTAAATTGTTTTAAAAAATTTGTATACCAGTATAAAGGTATTTTGGAAAAGTTTAGATTGATATCCACATCGCTTATATCCGTTCCATATTCTAGGAGTTAAGGTCAATAAAAAATAAGTTTTGAACCCATAACTCCGGAGCCAAATAGATCCATGAGATGAATTTTTTCTGTTTATGTCAAAGCGAATCCATACAAAGTGATGTGAGTGGCGAATTCAATTCGCCGTATTAAATTCGCCCAAGCGAACTTTAAAAAAGTAAAAGCGCTAAATATGCACCACTGTAATATACATAATTATTTAAATGAATCGTTGCAACAATTCAGGATCAGCTGTTGACTGTGTATCTGTCGTTTCCAAAATAATTAATGGCGTTTTCTTTTCTGAGTAATATGTTGCATTTATTCTGCCTTCTACATATCTTTCTGTTCTTTTCTGCAAAATGTGCGCTATTTTAAAAGTGTAACGAGTTCTTTTCTCATGATGTTACCCTTAAAAAGAAAAAAAATAATACATGTTCAACACTCATTTTAATTAAAGGGGCATAAGTGCAGCATTATATTAACAGCTGGTTTTGTTATTGTGTCTTTACTTTATTGATTATTGCTAACATTTATGTTCTTTTTTAAACTTAAAATATGCAACACTTCCTAGAAGTCGTGGGAACATTTAAAAATGTTGCCAAATCACATGTAACATATATGTAACATTTTATTTTTAGAAAAGAAAACGCCATTAACTAATTGCTGGTTAGGCTAACGGTTACTTATATTCGTTTCACCATCCTTCGATTAACAAACAAAAGAATTTAGTTAAAATGTGGCAATACTGTCGGGTTGCTTACAAAAAAAAAAATAATAAAATTAAAAAGCGATATTTTTTACATTTGTGAAAACAATTTTAATAATACTAAAATTGGGGTAAGTACCAATAAAAAAAAAAAAAAACTACGGGTAGCACTCCGGGAGTGCCGACAGAAGTGAAAACGTATATTATGAATTGTATTGTATTTATAATTATAATTTTTATTTTCTACAATTATTTACGTGGTCGCTGCGAGGTCCAGAGCAAATAAAATGATTTCAAGCACAGAATAATTTATATATGCACTTTATGATTACACTTTAAGTAATATATTTTGTATGCAGTTTAGGTAATATATTTTGTGATTACAACAGTACACGTGCTATTGCCAAAGAAATTATGCTTTCAAATGTCCGGGCGTTACTACACCTGTAATTTGTTTGCAATTCTTTGGCACAAACAGAGATGCTACAAAAGTTTAAGTTAGATATCAAAGCGAATTTATTACCAGGAGGATGTAGTGGCGAATTCGGCCGAATTTGTAATTTTCCCACACTGTCAAATTTAGTACATATTTCCCGACGCCATTTTTATGTAAATTTTGACAGCGTAGGATATGAATTCGCCTTTTACACAAGAAAATGCCTAGAATAAAATACAACAATTCACCAACAAAACAACTTGCATTTAGTTTTTTACCGGCGAATTCATATCCTACGCTGTAAAAATTCTCCATGCATAAAAATGGCGCCGGAAAATATGTACAACATTTGACAGTGTGGGCAATTGATACATTCGCCCGAATTCGCCACTTCATCCAACTGGTAATGAATTCGCCTTGGTCTGTAGTCTATGTAACGTGCGTTCGTCTGCTATCAAGGCGTATGCAACAGGTGAGCTTACTAGCACAACTGACTGAGCTCGCTTCATAGCAAATTATCATACGAACTGAAACAGTTTTAAAAGTAGACATAAATAATGTTTTTAAATTTGTTTGTATATTTTGATATGAAGCGAGTGCTCTATACCAACAAAATATATGTTGTTTTTGGATTGTTGTACTTACTAGTTTTCGAACTGCGCATACCTGTTAGTTTTACCATGTCTGGTATGTAGTTGTCCGTTAAGTGTCAAATGTCCGGGCGTTACTACACCTGTAATTTTTTTGGTGGGCATTCGCAGAAACAGAGATGCTACAAGTGTCAGAAAGTGTGACGGTGTCGCGAATTCTGAGATTTTAGCCCACCCAAATCTCCGTACCGCGCCAATAAAAGTTTTCACTTCAAAAATTGTTAAAAATATATATGTATGTGTATGCAATAATAAATAAATATTTTGGTTTTGCAATATGGATCCCAGTGCAACAACGTACAATCAATTAAAAATTTAAAGGACAAGTACGAAAGCGGAAGGCAAAAATAGCGCTTTTAAATGACCGGGAGGAGGCCACTATTCCAGCAAAGTGACCGATAGCGATAAGCGGATCCATGCGTTATTGGGAAGTCTGCAACCGCTAATACAACGAAATTGACTGCGATAGTCACAATCGTAACTTTATTGTAATCTTTGTTATTTGATTTATCTTATTTATTTATTATAGTATTTACATACGAGTATTTTGTATCATGATGATTCCTTCTTATATATTAGGTCAGAAGCAAACTGACGATGTCATTGATATAGAGTTTTTGGCCGAGTACAAACAAAAGAAGTGAAAGAAGTGGTACCTATCGAAGAAACTTATGATAAGATACATATACAAATATATGAATGTATGTATGTAGTTTAATAGCAATTTAATTTTGTTTAATATTGGAGTAGGTGGAATCCTGCCAAGTTAAAAAGCAAGAAGTCAGAAAAGCTGCAGGTAAAGTGCCTTGGTCACCCTGATTCCAACGAGAAAGTTCTT
Source organism: Lypha dubia (assembly GCA_947311025.1). Classification (NCBI taxonomy): domain Eukaryota; kingdom Metazoa; phylum Arthropoda; class Insecta; order Diptera; family Tachinidae; genus Lypha; species Lypha dubia. The sequence continues at coordinate 77,132,422 of OX371260.1, forward strand.
GCAAAGCAGCCCTTGTTCTTTCAAAATGAGGACAGCAGAGCGCAAGAGCTGCACCAGTTGCAGCTAAAAAAACTTCAGCTAAAAGCTGAATTATGAAATATAAAAATAGCTATTAAAAAAGAATTATAAAGATTTTAATACAATAGCTTTATGAGAAAATGTCTATATGTATATGTGGACCAAAAACCTGCCTTACATTTATAATAAATAAGAGATTTTAGTTTTGTTGTAACTGAATTTTTTTTGTTTGTAAAAGATTTTTTTTCTGTTTCGTTCTAACTTCAATATTTTAAGACTGAATTATTTAACTTCAATATTTAAATACTGAATTGTTTATGTTTATTTAACATTACAGTAAGTACTTAATGTGATTGAATTGCTCATTTTACAAGCCTTGATGTATCGGTTAATGATGTTTTTAAAAAGATATGTAACTTCAAACAAAATTTGAGAAAACAAAAACAAATTTGGAGTCACATGGGCGTTAAAGATTGCTACGTTTCCATCTGCTATCGGGATCCAGGATGGCAGAACAGTTGAAGGGCACAAATGTTGCAAATATTAGGGTGCTGTAATAAGAAAACGAATGTTATCCTTGTGTACTATTCTATTATCAATTTTTACAGTTGTCCCTAGGTCCTGCTGCGCTATTTTTTCGACAAACGTTTCACTAAATTTATTTCCCAGACGTTTATTGACCTTTTCTCCGGGGCTGTATGTTTTCACTACGGTTTTTTTATTATGATAACTAAGATTAGCTTTTTGCTTTGCCAGAATTCTGCGTTGAATTTTTTCTCTTAAATCATCTGGTATAAATTGCATTGTATCAATTGGTCTAAGTTTCTTGGTTGAATGAATTGACCTATATATCTTGTGGTGGCCATTAGGACTAATTTTATTGTGTCTTCAAAAGTACATTCTAATTTAAGACACCTAGCGATTTCAGTTAATGATCCGTTGAACCTTCCAACTTGTCCGTTTGAAAAGCTGTGCATTGGTGGAGTTGAGTAAACCTCAATACCGAAGTTATTTTTGACTAATGATTTTATGGTTTGTGAATTGAGGGATCTTTCGTTATTACAAATTATTGTTTTTGTTCCTTTAAAAAATTTCAAAACTTCTATGAGTGCTGTTCAATTAATTATGGTTCTTGAGGCTATGGGTTTCACAATGGCAAATTTTGAAAATTTATCCAAGCAAGTAAAAAAAGTTATCGTCTGTGTTTCTTCGGTAGTGGACAAGTCTCGAGATAACATTGTGATAGGACGTCCATTCTGTGAAAGGACCACTTCGTCCGTTGTGAGATCAAAAGATTTTCAAAATTTGGATACAACTGAACTTGAGCCTGATAATATTACTTTTCATATGTACATCAATATAAGTTCGAATAATAATTACGTTTATTCATAACAATAATAATATAAAAATATTAATTCCGCTTGGGCACGAGCTATAAATACCCTATTAACAAGGGTCACAGTAATATGTGAATTTCCCTAATATAGAGTAAAAACAACAAAAACGTTAAATTACAAAGTAGAATACTTTGATGATAACGGACTATGAGTTGGTGTTGATTATTAGTAATTTCCAAACAGTGATGATGGAATTTGTTTGTTTGTTTTTATATATTAATGTTGTCTATAATCCTTAAGATATGCTTTAAAATAATTTTGTTAATTCGTTCATACAAAAATAAATTTTTTGATTTGGCGCCAGAAAATGTGTTTTGAAATAATTTTTTCAATTTCCTATCAAAAATTTGTAAACAAACAAAACATTTTTTCATATAAATATTAACGTAATATAACCCTGAAGAAGCTACCCATTGTTTGGTAGCGAAATATTGGTTTTTAAAAATAAAGATTGTTATTGTTATTTTTTATAAAAAAACAAAAAAGTGGATCTTTAACTCGGGAAAATCAGACTGAAAATAAATTTAATAAAAGATCGAAGAAATTAGAAGAAATATTTAAATAACTGAGAGTTCATCAGAATAAAGAGATGTATTGCAGTAACTACAACAATTTCAAGAGGAATCAAGAAGTAAGAAGTGGAATCAATAGGTACAAAGCAATAAGGGACAAAATAGTTAAGACAAAGGCATCTATAACATTTTTAATTCGTTGCCGAAAAACAGGTATAACGCCAAAATTTATTAGGAATTCTACTATAAATATTTTTAATCTTTTTGAGAAAAATGGATTCCAACATATTCAACATTCAATATCAAGATCCATACAATTTTTGCAGAACAAAATTCTGGGCTTGGCAATAAAACAGAAACATGAGCAATTAAAGCAATTTACAAAAGAAATGGAGAGGATAACAACTAATTTAATATATTATTTTTCAACACAAGAATTCAAATATTTTATTGAACATCAAGATAGGCTCTCGAAGTTTTTAAACTTTAAGGTAAGAGAGGTACATAAGAAAAAGTTCAATTGTCTTGTTAGAATGCATAACAGAGATCTGGATATTAGATATAATAGAAAATGGTTTGTTAATAAATCAGATTTTGACATTCCGACGGATGTTCAGTGGATTTTATCGTTAGGAAAAAAGCATGCATTACCGGTCAAAAGAGAAGATATTCCTATTTTGAATATTATAGCAGATGGTGAGGATTTTATACAAACTTTGACTGATAGAGAAGAACAGGAAATAGCAAGAAACAGATTTACAGATATTATTGGTCGTAATTTAGATAGAGAAAGATTGAGTAATAGAGATAAATTTATATTGGATAAAGTAAATATTACAAAAAGATTTTTAAAGAATAATAAGAATTTATTAATTTTAAATGCTGATAAAGGGAATACCACTGTTGCTTTGAATAAATGTGATTATAAATTAAGAATGAATAATATATTGAGTGATAATACCACATATAAATTATTAAATAGAGATCCAACAACGAAATTACAGACTAAAAATAACAGTTTAGTTGAGGAGCTTTTCAAATCAAAAATAATCACAACTTTAGAAAAGACTAAACTAAAAACGAATGTAGCGTTAGCACCCAGATTATACGGGGTCCCAAAAATTCATAAGAAACAATATCCCTTAAGGCCAATATGTTCTTTCGTAAATTCTCCTTCATATGAACTTTGTAAGTATATTACTAATATTCTTCGAAAAATTACAGAGAACTCAAAATATAATATAAAAGATTCTTTACAATTTAAAGAGAAAATAACAAATTTGAGAATAGAAAATGATGAGAAGTTAGTTTCTTTTGATGTCGTATCTTTATTTCCTAGCATACCAATAGATATAGCTCTAAATATTGTTGAGGAAAAATGGGATACAATAAAGGAATATACAAAAATTGAGAAGAATTTATTTATGCGTATTCTGAATTTTTGTATTATAGACAATAGGTATTTTAAATATGATACAAATATATACATGCAGTTAAAGGGACTTCCAATGGGATCTCCTGCTTCACCAATTATGGCAGATATAGTTATGGAAAAATTATTAGATAGTTCTATAGAAAAATTAATAATTAAACCAAAAGTTGTATTAAAATACGTTGACGATCTCTTTTGCATTACTTCAGATAGTTCAATTAAAGTTATTTTATCAATGTTTAATTCATTTCATAATGATATAAAATTTACTATTGAAAAGGAATGTAATTCTAAACTTCCATATTTAGATACATTAGTAATAAAAAGAGGCAATAATTTATTGATTGATTGGTATCAGAAGCCAACATCTTCTGATCGGCTTATTAATTATTTTTCTAAACATCCAAAAAGGATTATAATCAATACGGCTAAAAATTTAATACACAGAATACTAAAGATTAGTGATAAAGAATTTCATAAGACTAATATAGAAAGAATTAAAAGTATTTTATTGAAGAATAATTATCCAATTCAATTGATATGTTGTTTAATAAGACAATTTGTTAATCATTTAAATACAAGACCAAGTATTGAACCAAAGATTTATAAATCACTAACTTATGTGCCTCTCATATCTGAAAGATTAGAAAAGTCGAAGATTTATGACAATAAGAAATATGTAATGGCCCATAAAATGTATAATACATTAGGAAGACTATTCAGTAAGACAAAAGATAAGATAGATAAATTAGAAATGTCTAACTTAGTTTATAAGATTCCATGTGGTGGAAATGATAATGATAATTGTAATAAGGTATATGTAGGTACTACCAAGAACAAATTAAAAAGTAGAATTGCGGGACATAAATCAGATTATAAATACAGAAACACTACATTAACACAAAAGACAGCTTTGTCATTACATTGCGCTAGCTCAAATCATTGTCCTGATTTTAAAAATACATTAATTTTAAACAAAGAAAATAATTATAAGCGTAGATTAATGCTAGAAATGTTACAGATCAGTAAAGTTCACAATACACAACGGATTAATTACAAAATAGATACAGCAAATATAGCTCAGAATTATAGATATTTAGTTAATAGAAGTAGAAATTTAAGCTAACTTTTTGTAAAATATGTTGTTTTGTTTTTATATATTAATGTTGTCTATAATCCTTAAGATATGCTTTAAAATAATTTTGTTAATTCGTTCATACAAAAATTAATTTTTTGATTTGGCGCCAGAAAATGTGTTTTGAAATTATTTTTTCAATTTCCTATCAAAAATTTGTAAACAAACAAAACATTTTTTCATATAAATATTAACGTAATATAACCCTGAAGAAGCTACCCATTGTTTGGTAGCGAAATATTGGTTTTTAAAAATAAAGATTGTTATTGTTATTTTTTATAAAAAAACAAAAAAGTGGATCTTTAACTCGGGAAAATCAGACTGAAAATAAATTTAATAAAAGATCGAAGAAATTAGAAGAAATATTTAAATAACTGAGAGTTCATCAGAATAAAGAGATGTATTGCAGTAACTACAACAATTTCAAGAGGAATCAAGAAGTAAGAAGTGGAATCAATAGGTACAAAGCAATAAGGGACAAAATAGTTAAGACAAAGGCATCTATAACATTTTTAATTCGTTGCCGAAAAACAGGTATAACGCCAAAATTTATTAGGAATTCTACTATAAATATTTTTAATCTTTTTGAGAAAAATGGATTCCAACATATTCAACATTCAATATCAAGATCCATACAATTTTTGCAGAACAAAATTCTGGGCTTGGCAATAAAACAGAAACATGAGCAATTAAAGCAATTTACAAAAGAAATGGAGAGGATAACAACTAATTTAAGATATTATTTTTCAACACAAGAATTCAAATATTTTATTGAACATCAAGATAGGCTCTCGAAGTTTTTAAACTTTAAGGTAAGAGAGGTACATAAGAAAAAGTTCAATTGTCTTGTTAGAATGCATAACAGAGATCTGGATATTAGATATAATAGAAAATGGTTTGTTAATAAATCAGATTTTGACATTCCGACGGATGTTCAGTGGATTTTATCGTTAGGAAAAAAGCATGCATTACCGGTCAAAAGAGAAGATATTCCTATTTTGAATATTATAGCAGATGGTGAGGATTTTATACAAACTTTGACTGATAGAGAAGAACAGGAAATAGCAAGAAACAGATTTACAGATATTATTGGTCGTAATTTAGATAGAGAAAGATTGAGTAATAGAGATAAATTTATATTGGATAAAGTAAATATTACAAAAAGATTTTTAAAGAATAATAAGAATTTATTAATTTTAAATGCTGATAAAGGGAATACCACTGTTGCTTTGAATAAATGTGATTATAAATTAAGAATGAATAATATATTGAGTGATAATACCACATATAAATTATTAAATAGAGATCCAACAACGAAATTACAGACTAAAAATAACAGTTTAGTTGAGGAGCTTTTCAAATCAAAAATAATCACAACTTTAGAAAAGACTAAACTAAAAACGAATGTAGCGTTAGCACCCAGATTATACGGGGTCCCAAAAATTCATAAGAAACAATATCCCTTAAGGCCAATATGTTCTTTCGTAAATTCTCCTTCATATGAACTTTGTAAGTATATTACTAATATTCTTCGAAAAATTACAGAGAACTCAAAATATAATATAAAAGATTCTTTACAATTTAAAGAGAAAATAACAAATTTGAGAATAGAAAATGATGAGAAGTTAGTTTCTTTTGATGTCGTATCTTTATTTCCTAGCATACCAATAGATATAGCTCTAAATATTGTTGAGGAAAAATGGGATACAATAAAGGAATATACAAAAATTGAGAAGAATTTATTTATGCGTATTCTGAATTTTTGTATTATAGACAATAGGTATTTTAAATATGATACAAATATATACATGCAGTTAAAGGGACTTCCAATGGGATCTCCTGCTTCACCAATTATGGCAGATATAGTTATGGAAAAATTATTAGATAGTTCTATAGAAAAATTAATAATTAAACCAAAAGTTGTATTAAAATACGTTGACGATCTCTTTTGCATTACTTCAGATAGTTCAATTAAAGTTATTTTATCAATGTTTAATTCATTTCATAATGATATAAAATTTACTATTGAAAAGGAATGTAATTCTAAACTTCCATATTTAGATACATTAGTAATAAAAAGAGGCAATAATTTATTGATTGATTGGTATCAGAAGCCAACATCTTCTGATCGGCTTATTAATTATTTTTCTAAACATCCAAAAAGGATTATAATCAATACGGCTAAAAATTTAATACACAGAATACTAAAGATTAGTGATAAAGAATTTCATAAGACTAATATAGAAAGAATTAAAAGTATTTTATTGAAGAATAATTATCCAATTCAATTGATATGTTGTTTAATAAGACAATTTGTTAATCATTTAAATACAAGACCAAGTATTGAACCAAAGATTTATAAATCACTAACTTATGTGCCTCTCATATCTGAAAGATTAGAAAAGTCGAAGATTTATGACAATAAGAAATATGTAATGGCCCATAAAATGTATAATACATTAGGAAGACTATTCAGTAAGACAAAAGATAAGATAGATAAATTAGAAATGTCTAACTTAGTTTATAAGATTCCATGTGGTGGAAATGATAATGATAATTGTAATAAGGTATATGTAGGTACTACCAAGAACAAATTAAAAAGTAGAATTGCGGGACATAAATCAGATTATAAATACAGAAACACTACATTAACACAAAAGACAGCTTTGTCATTACATTGCGCTAGCTCAAATCATTGTCCTGATTTTAAAAATACATTAATTTTAAACAAAGAAAATAATTATAAGCGTAGATTAATGCTAGAAATGTTACAGATCAGTAAAGTTCACAATACACAACGGATTAATTACAAAATAGATACAGCAAATATAGCTCAGAATTATAGATATTTAGTTAATAGAAGTAGAAATTTAAGCTAACTTTTTGTAAAATATGTTGTTTTGTTTTTATATATTAATGTTGTCTATAATCCTTAAGATATGCTTTAAAATAATTTTGTTAATTCGTTCATACAAAAATTAATTTTTTGATTTGGCGCCAGAAAATGTGTTTTGAAATAATTTTTTCAATTTCCTATCAAAAATTTGTAAACAAACAAAACATTTTTTCATATAAATATTAACGTAATATAACCCTGAAGAAGCTACCCATTGTTTGGTAGCGAAATATTGGTTTTTAAAAATAAAGATTGTTATTGTTATTTTTTATAAAAAAACAAAAAAGTGGATCTTTAACTCGGGAAAATCAGACTGAAAATAAATTATAATTATAAATACAATACAATTCATAATATACGTTTTCACTTCTGTCGGCACTTCCGGAGTGCTACCCGTATTTTTTTTTTTTTATTTTATTGATACTTGCCCCATTTTTAGTATTATTAAAATTGTTTTGACATATGTAAAAAATATCGCTTTTTAATTTTATTATTTTTTTTGTAAGCAACCCGACAGTATTGCCACATTTTAACTAAATTCTTTTGTTTGTTAATCGAAGGATGGTGAAACGAATATAAGTAACCGTTAGCCTAACCAGCAATTAGTTAATTTTTTGTTAACAGACATTTTACCAAACTTCGTGAAAGGGAGGAATTTTAAATTATAACGAATTGAATAGAAATAAATCGTGTTTTATTTCTAGTGCTAACTCCGTCAACAGTGACGAATATAGCCAGCACGACCAATACTACGCAAACTAGTAAACAAGATAACAGTGAGCAGCTCGGCTTTATGTTTTTTTGAGGAAAAAAATTATAAGATAGACAACGTACGCAAAAGTTTCCATCAAATTCTTCATATTGGCCTTAAGAATGTGATAGAAACTTTGATCTACGCGATGATCCCTATTTCTATCAACAATGATAGTCAAATGATATGTAAAATGATGGTAGGGTAGTGATGGAAAGTAAATGAACAGACTTATTTTCTTTACCCACAAGCAGAGTAGCCGGATGAGGTTGTTTTTCCAAAATTCCTTTAGTTGCAAAAAGACAAATGTTTGCAAATAATTGCATAAATGAAAAGCTTTGACTAGCAATATTTTTTTCCTGCTAAGAACTTAACAACAAACGAATTAGATAACAGAAAGTTGATGAATAAATTACCAAATAAAGTTAAAGTTTTTATTTAGTTGTTATTCTGTTGCTTAGTTCCTCGTTAATGGTATTCAATGTAATATAAAAAATTTGCATAATTAGGGATTTTGTTTTAGAAATAACGAAATTTGGTCTGGACATGCATGGTACAATAATAACAGGTACACGCACTACCAAATTTGCTCGTTAGCTGTCTTCAACAACAACAACAACAACAACAACAATAAACCCACAAGCAGTAAAAATGCTTATTTAACTTTTGTTGCTAATGACGACAATAAAAAAATTGAATTAAGCACAAACCTGAATTCTAAACAAAACACAACTATTCGTGCGCGATCATGCTAAATAGTACATGTTAAATAGTGATCAAGAAGCAACAACAATTGCACCTATTAGCAAACTTGTCAGCTTAGCTGTACAAGCAAACAAACAAACAATAAATACCCAGGTGACCAACGTGCACAAAATGAATAAAAATATGGATAAAGTAAGTAAAAATAGTGATAATAAAATTCAAACAGGTATGGATAGATACATAACTGTATTAAAAAGGGGAAGAAGTCCCAAATCTGCTCAAATTGCGTCAACGGCAAAAGTTCCACCACCGATTTATTTAAGAGAACAGAACTCCAGCTTTCTGGTAAAAAGCCTTATCTCGTTAATTGGAGAAAATGAGTTTTACGTAACTCCAATCAAGCGGGGGAAAATTAATGAAACAAAAATTCAAGTATCTAAAGAAAATAATTACAGCAAAATAGTCTCAGACTTTGAGACTAAAAATAAAAATTTTTATACATATCAGCTTAAGAGTGCTAAAGGTCTAACCGTTGTAATAAAAGGTATAGATTCTAGCGTGGATCCAGAAGAGGTAAAGTCTGGCCTCTAAAATAGTGGATTCAAGGTAAAAAATGTTTCAAACATCAAAAATAGAGAAAAAATCCCCCAACCAATATTTAGAGTCGAGTTACAGCCAGGTGACATAAAGATAAAAAAAAAATGAATCCCATCCAATTTATGATCTAAAGTATGGCTGACTTCCAAAACGTTCGTATACAAAGTTTGTATACAGTATTGCTACTGTATTTAAATCACATACATATGCAAAGTTCGGAAGCAATGCAACAACTATAAAACCGATGCCTTGTTTGCTCTCTTACTGCGTTAAAAATACTATGCGGCGGCGTTTTGAAATGGTATACATTGTATAACTATTGTACTGCGGCGTTATGAAATGTGATGCTTTGTTCAAACACAAAGCAATTGACGTTTTGGAAGTCAGCCTATTTGTTGCACCGGAGAGTTACCGTTGTGCAGCCACGTAAGAGTTGGACCTATCCAATGCCTGAACTGCCAAGACTTTGGGCACACGAAAACTTATTGCAAGTTGCCTACAGTCTGCGTTGTATCTGGTGAGCTACACAGTACCGCTAACTGTGACAGAACAAAAGGTGAGCCCAAGGCGAAAAAATTTGGCAATTGCGGCGGAAATCACACTGCCAACTATAGAGGCTGCCCTCTTTACTCGTTTTTTAAACGCTCCTCGCACAAAAAAGAAAATATTATCCCCGCTCAACCTATCACACTTTTAAGCTACCCTCAGTTACCTCAACCGTCTACCAGTCAGCAACAATATTCAAACGTATTGAAATCAAACGCGACTATTGCTCAGCAACAACCTAATAATAAATTTTCATACGCTAACATTTTAAAAAGTAACCACAATACAGCGCAAAGACCGGTACCAGTAAACGAAGCTCCAGGGTCTAATTTTAGCCGTATTGAAGCCTCAATTGAGAGCTTAATACAAACAGTAAATACTTTTACTCTCAACATGTCCTGTATGATGCAGGAAATGTTGAAAATGCAGTCTACTTTGTTGCAGGCTGTATTAAGCAAACCATGAACATGAAAATATGTTTTTGGAACGCAAACGGCATCTGCCAACATAAAAATGAAATAGAATATTTACTTCTGGATAAACAAATCGATGTTATGCTTATATCAGAAACTCATTTGACGTCTCGAAGTTATTTTAGAATTAGTGGATATAATTTCTACGACACCAAGGATCCTCGAGGTAGAGCTTGTGGTGGCTCGGGAATTCTAATAAAAACGCGAATAAAACACTACCTGTTAAATGAATTTTGTGAAGATTATCTTCAAGCAACAAACATCTGCATTGAAAATTTTTATCAAAAACTTGTGATATCATCTGTTTATTCTCCTCCCAGGTTTTCAATTTCAGAGAGTCAATATACCGCATTTTATACAACACTGGGGTCCCGTTTTCTAGCAGCTGGCGACTACAATGCTAAACACACTTTTTGGGGTTCACGTTTAATCAGTCCCAAGGGTCGTGTTCTGTTTGACACAATTTCAAAAATGGGTTTGAATGTAGTTTGAAGTGGTCAGCCAACATATTGGCCAACGGATCGACAAAAAATTCCTGATATTATCGACTTTGGAGTTATGAAAGGTGTGCCCAGCGAAATGATTGAAGTTGAAGCATCATTGGATTTATCTTCAGATCACTCGCCTACTATTATCACTATTTACTCACACACAATTTTTACATCAACATGCGATTTACCGCTGACATTTGCACGTATTAACTGGCTGAAATACAAAAAATATTTGAGTGCTCATTGCACGGAAAATATGCTGTTGAGAACACCTACTGACATAGACAATTCTATTAGGTTGTTTGAAGCACATGTTAATCAAGCTGCTCTTAATGCTTCTTCAAATCAACCAAATCAACAAGTAAGATTCAACAACATTTCTTCTGTAGATATAGAAAGGCTATTGACTGAAAAACGGAGAGCACGACGAGAATGGCAACGTTAAAGTTAAGGCTAAAGGTATGCACCAAACAGCTCAGAAAAGTTTTACAAACACAAAAAACAGCTTCGCTGCAAAAATTTCTTCAAGAACTCGATGCAACACCACAAACAGATTATTCGCTATGGCGTGCAGCCATAGGACTTAAAAGGCCAGTGATTTGCAAACCTGCGTTACGAGATTCGAATGGTGACTGGGCAAGAACTGCTGCTGAAAAAGGTGCTCTTTTTGTTAAGCACTTAGAAAAAGTATTTATACCGAATATTTCTACTGATATTGTTGAACTGCCACCAGTCATCTCTTTACCAGAAATACCGTTAAGTTTTAACATTGTGGAGATTGAAAAGGCCATCACTAGTCTTAACACCAAAAAAGGCCCAGGTGTCGCCAAAATAAGCAACAAAATGCTTCAACAACTGCCTTATATAGCAAAAAGAATTATACTATTCATTTTTAATAGTATTCTACGGCTGCAATAATATCCTGCAGAATGGAAGGTTTCGATGATTATTATGATACCAAAGCCCGGCAAGGATCATACGAAGGTTGAATCCTATCGGCCAATTAGTTTATTGCCCAACATTTCAAAACTATTTGAAAAGCTGTATATGAGCAAGCTGATGCCTATAGTGAATAGAAGTGGATGCATTCCCGATCATCAAATCGGTTTTCGCAGACAACATAGCACAATTGAACAAACTCACGGACTTGTGAATGTTATCAGAGACACATTCGAAAAGAAGAAATATTGCTCTGCGCTCTCTATAGATGTTTCTCAAGCTTTCGATAAAGTATGGCACGGGTTGGGGTCATATGCCCGAAACTTAAAATCCCGAATTCAAAAACCCGAATTCAAAATCCCGAATTTCAAAATCCAGAATTTCAAAATACCGAATTTCAAAATCCTGAATTTCAAAATCCTGAATTTCAAAATCCCGAATTTCAAAATCCCGAATAATTGTACAGTTTTGGTTTTAAAAATCATAGTTCACATAAATATGTTTCGGGCAAATGACCCCAACCCGTACATACTTCAAATATTAATAAATTAGACAAGAAAAATTAATAATGTCGGCACTTTTTACGAATACGCAAAATGAGTCTGGAAATATTCATATCAAACAAAGGTAAACAAAAACTTAATTTGAATGGCTATTCCTACCATTTGGAGAAAGCAACAGAAAAAGTGTCCTACTGGTGTTGTGCAAATAGAAAAGAAAAGTTCTGTAAAAGTCGTTTGCACACAATCATAGTTAATAATGAACATTTATTAAAAAAGGAGCCTTCTGACCACAGTCATGAGCCCGCGGCTAATGAAAAACATGTGATTCTTTGTAACAACTCGTTAAAAATAAAGGCAAAAAACAGTATGGAAAAGCCACCTTCACAAATTATTACAGATACTATTGCTGACACCAATAAAAATTGTCGTGTTTATTTGCCAACCAAAGTTGCGCAAAAAGCTAAAATCAAGCGCATTCGTTCAAATGAAGTACAAGAGCCGCAAACATTGGACGAAATCAAAATTCCGGAAAACTTAAAATTCTTGGAAGGCGAACTTTTTGTTTTAGATGAAAAGGTATTCGGCGGAGAGAAAAACATTTTATTGGGTACGCAGTCCAGTATGAAACTTTTGGCAGAAGCGCAATGTTGGTTGATGGACGGTACGTTTCAGGTTGTGCCTTCTATTATGGCTCAACTGTTTAGTATTCACGGTTATATTCAGGGCCAGATAGTACCCTTAGTCTTTTGCTTGATGAGTCGCAAGACTGCGGAGGCCTATTCGGAAGTATTGTTCAGTCTTACCAAACTAACTTGTGAATGGAACATAGACTTAAAGCCATTAAAGATTATTTCGGATTTTGAAAAAGCTATCATTAACACAGCAAAAGAATTTTTTCCGTATGCTGAGTGCAAAGGATGTCAATTCCACTTTGGCCAAATAATTTGGCGCAAGATTCAGAAGGAGGGTTTAAGTACAAAATATGGCCGCTCTGAAGAATTTAGCTTGTAAATCCGGATGATAAGGGCCCTTGCTTTTGTACCAAGTGCTGAAATTCCTGAATATTATGAAGCTTTATACCGCAACTTTGCTGATAAAGATTCAAAAAAAATAGCCCGTTGGATAAATTCCAATTATATTGAAGGAGGGTATGATACCGCATTTTGGTCGGTCTGTGACATGCTGCAGGAAAACTTCCCACGCACACAAAACTCTGTCGAGGCTTGACATAGACGCCTTAAAGTCGTTGTGGGCAAAAAGCATTCTGGACTTTACAGACTAATCGAGAGTCTAGCCAAAGAGCTAATTGTTGCTAAAACAGCAATCGAAAAAGTAAAATCGGGGAACACAGTACCCCGAAATAAAAAAAATTGTTTAAAAAACAAAAATTTAAAATCCGTGCTTGAAAACAGAGAATATATGGATAAAGCAGAGTATTTAAACGCCATAGCAATTAATCTTGCCTTTTAGATATCAATTGAATTATATATGTAAATAAAAATTAAATAAATAATATGAACAAATTAAGATTTTTATTTTTCGAGGTTTTCTTAATCCGGGATTTGATATCGGGGTTTTTAAATTTAAGATTTCAAAATTCTGAATTTTAAAGTTCGGGATTTTGAGATTCATAATTCTGAAATTCGGTATTTTTAAAAATTCGGGTTTTTGACATTTCGGGATTTTAAAACTAGGGATTTTGATGCTATTCCGTATGGCACGAAGGTCTTATACATAAATTAACGCAAAATCTACCCGCAAACATTGTTAGGCTTTCAATAAGCTACCTAATTGAACGAAAATTTGTAGTTAGGGAAGGCAATTTTTTAAGCCCACCGAAGTTGATCGAAGCCGGAGTTCCCCAAGGCAGTATCTTCGGTCCATTACTTTATTTAATATATGGCTCTGACTTACCGTTAAGCAGTAACATTCATACATCAACATTTGCCGATGATACAGCTTTTCTAAGCGTTCACGAAAATCCTGTAGAAGCTTCCCGCAATTTACAAGGGTATATATCCAAATTGCAAAATTGGCTCAAACAATGGCGTATTAAAGTTAACGAGCAGAAATGTGTGCACGTAACTTTTACGTTGCGCAAGAAAACATGCCCGCCTATAAAAATTAACACTGAGACCATACCGCAACACACTGTTGTCAAATATCTAGGCGTTCATCTTGATTTTAACATGGAAATCGCATATAGACGCAAAGTTAATACAAATGAAATTAAAAGCAGCCCAAATGAATTGGCTTATTGGAAGAAATTCTATACTAAGCCTAGACTGTAAACTACTATTATTCAACGCGATCCTGAAACCAATATGGTTCTATGGAATCCAGTTATGGGGCACTGCCTCAGCATCAAATGTCGAAAAAATTCAAAGGCTACAAAATAAAATTCTACGTACAATTACAGCAGCTCCCTGGTATGTCAGAAATCATCGGATTCATAAAGATCTAGATGTTCCGTTGGTGGAGACAGTATTTTCAATAAACGCTAAAAAATATATAAAAAACTCAAGGTGCACCCAAATGTACTTGCGCGCAATATTTTAAATTATAGAGGCCACACCCGGCTGAAAAGGAGGGATACTCTTTTTCTCAGCCGTACACGAGAGATGTAAAACAACATAAATTAACCGTTGAAATTAAAAATTTTGTTTAGCATTGGCTAAACTTATATTTAATATTTTTAAGATTTAAGATTTGAAAAACTTATTGATAATCTAATTTATAATTGAAGATTCAATAAATAATAAAATTTATCAAAAAAAAAAAAAAAAAAAAAAAAAGCTGTCTTCCGTGCGTGTGTATTTGTTTTGCTTGAATAAAAACGCAGCACAAAGCAGAGTTACTGCGTGTACCATGGAGTAACGTTGTGAGTATGTTGGTAAACCATAAACAACATTTGACAGTATATACTAGTGATGTTACGAATATCAATTTTTAGTATACGCGAATACGAATATTTGTAACAGTATTCGCTGAATACGAATATTACTTTCAAGGTTTAAATTTGAAAAAACCTTAGGTATTTACCATTATTATGACACTGAGATGCCTAATTTTAAGACCACTACTGAACATTTTTAAATTACTTTACCTACATACATTGAGATTTCGTTTTTCTTACTATAATTGCGCTTTTAATTAGTAATTCAGTGTTGTTTATGAGAACATATTTTCGCAGATTGCGCAGGCACATGTCTCGGTGGACTTTCACATATTAAATTTTTGTTCTTCCATTTTTTAAGTCCAACATTCCTCTACTGAGAATTGAATACTAACTTAATGTGATATGAATTTACATATAAGACTTTAACTTTTAAATGATAGTTACGAAATATAATTTTTTTTTATAAGAAGATTATTATTTTATGTTAAATAAAAATTATGTACATTTTATATATAGATAAAAAACATTTTGCAAATTTTTTTATGCTATTGCATAGCTTCTATCGCGGGCTTTGAGGCGACCGAATCAAGAAATTTTTAAACGTTTATTTCTTAAGTGTTTTGTTTTTGAATCGAAAAAACCTGCAAAAAAATCTGTCAAAAATCTGTCATTTGTTTTAAAGGAAAAAACCTGGCACTAAGTTTGTTTCTTAAGTCTTTTGTGTTGTTCAGTATTTAAATCGCCCAATGTATGTTAACCTCTAAACTATGCTATTGATTAACATTAACATTTGATATCATTATTTTTTTTTTTTTTTTTTTTTTTTTTTAATTAGGACCAGCACTCAGGGGATGACCCTTACGTATGCAGTGCATTGTGCCGGAACTCAGAGAGAGGGATAGAGTAGAGAAGATAGATGTTGAAAATGTAGAAGGCTTAACTCTTTTACAACTCTGCTTTGCGCGTTATGTTAATTTTTATAGCAGTGTTGAGGCGCCTCCGGTGTTAGGTAGACGTATTAACTTTGTTAAGCTGCATTGGCAGGCATTTTATTAATTGTTTTACTTCACCGATGTTTCTGCTAACCGACGAAGGAGGGCGATGTTGTGTACATTAGCTTAGAACATCATCAATCGCTGTCGGAACAGTTTTTTAGTGACCAGTGCTATGCCTTCATCACTTAAATAGTCCGACAACAACTAATACAATGTCTCACTAATGTACATTACATAAATTAATGATGTTGATTGACTTGCTCTGGCCAGGGTTTGAACCCAGGCCCCACGTCATTGTTTGCTTAGTAGTCAACGCGCTAACCACTTCAGCCAACACCACCCATTAGCATACAGTATTGCCAGAATAACAAATGAGTTATTAAACAAAACGTAATAATATAATTGCATAAGTTGATAAAAAATGCTGTGCAATAGCTTTACCGCCGCAGTCCCCGAGTGCCACATGTCTTTTTTTTTATTTTTTTACTAGCAGCTTGTGAACGTCTTTCCGCTTGCCGCCGATTAAAAAAATATTTCAGCTCATGTTACCGGCAACAGCTGCTTTCATTTATATTTATTTCAGCTAGTTCGTATAGATAAAAAACATTTTGCAAATTTTAATTGCTAATGGTCATATTAGAAAAGTTACAGGAAAATTATTATTTTCTTTATTAACAAGTCGGACTGAATTAAGAAATATTTACATTTAAGCCAAAATGCAAACTATGCGCACTAATCCGACTAAAAAATGGAGCGTTGTTAAATATTTTCGTTATTATCGGCTGGCACAATTATGACGTGGCACATTTAATTATGACGGGGTGTTCACACTTGTCATATTTTGGTTTGCTATTATTTTATGACATATGACTTTATGACTACAGTGTGAACACCCCATATGTATTTTACAAATTTCCCACAGCAAAACGCAAACATGGTATGTAAAAGCAAAAAGAATTTGCTCCTGTAAATGTCAGCCGGAGTTTACAGTGTAAAAATTTTCAATTAGACCGTGTTCTATTTTGAACTGACAAAGCATCTGACATTAGCTATTTTGGAACTCATTTATTTATAGCGCCAAAAACAAGTGTTTGTGTTTTATATTAAACTAGCTAACTCGGCAGACTTCGTACTGCCTCAATCGATAAATAAAAGACCTAAACTTTTGTATAAATTAAACTTAAATCCATAATTAATAAAAAAAATGCTCGGTATGAATGAAGTTTTATTATTATTTACGGTTAATTACACATGATGGTGCTTACTTACAAAACAACATTTTTTCCTGATATAGTGGCTACTTATAAGTTTTTGGTTTGATATTGACAGACACACATAGTTATGACACAGTCTGTTAATCAATCTAACAGCCATACCTAAACAAGAGCGGAAAGCGGAACGTTTTCTACCGCCTAGCGTTAACGCTGAAATACCATACCTAAACAAGAGCGTCAACGCTTTGTCATAAAAACTGGGTTATTACAAAATATATAACAACCCTTATTATAATAGTATACTAATAACCGAATAATACATGCATCTCTACAACAAACACAACAAAAAAATTCCTCGGAAGTTAAAAGTATAAATATGCATGTGTGTACGTTTATGTGTAAATAAATAAATATATGTAAATTTAAATTATATGTAAATTTAATAAATAAATACAAATCAAAATTTAACACCTGAAATAAAAAACAAGTGATTTACAACAATTGTCAGCTGGGCTTGTAAGACTACCTTATAGTCATTGTATCATGTGTGCTTGTCTTTTGCAGATAACTTCACTATTAAACGCGTTGTCAAAATCGGATTTTCCAATTTCAAAATGTTGCCGCCGCCTTATTTCGGGATGCTCCATACAAATTGTATGGGCATGAGAACTTTTGACAGCTAAAAAACGCTTGCCGCTCTTGTTTAGGTATGGCTGTAAAGATTTCTGATAAACTATATTTTTTGTTTTGTTTCGTGGTGCGTTAATAAACAAAGATGACGGTTTTCCGACGCGCGAACACGCGACGTATAATTGTCCATGCGCGAACAGGGAAACTCAAAGTTGATTCCGCAAACTTCCAACGACTGGCCTTTCGATTTATTTATGGTCATCGCAAAGGCCAAACATACTGGAAATTGTAAACATTTAAAATCGAATGGTAAATCCGTTGAAATCATCGGTATATGCGTGATCAAGACATCCTCTCCTTTGTATTTTCCTTTTATGATTGTTGCCTCAATGACGTTATTCATCACCTTTTTCATAGCCAGTCTTGTTCCATTGCAAAGTGGAGGTTGACTAATGTTACGCAGCATGATGACAACTGATCGTACTTTTAACTGCGAATTGTGAGGTGTTCATCCAGGCAATTCCAGTAAATTTAAAAACTCCGTGGATAGTTAACTACGTCATCCTGCTTTATAACGGTGTCGACTGATTTGAAGGAAACCAACTGCCAGGAAGAAAATTCTGAATAGTCGCATTGAGATCCTCGACATCTTTATTTTCCGCCGCCAATATTAAAGTAATTTTTAAGTGATTTCAATATTTGCAAGAATTTTTAATTCATTAGGAAAGCTTTCGTGTTTCAATTTAATTCACATTTTGAGCAAAATTAATTAATTATATTTTCTCTAAATCATTGCGAATTAAAAATCAGATTTGAGTCATTCTTTTACAGCTCTCGTTAAATTCTTTCAATGAGCTTTTAATTTTTTTTTCCGACTCGAAAAAAAAGATTGTCTTATTTAAAATATCTTAAGTCGACTTAGGAGATTCTACGAAGTATGATTCCTGAAATGCACTGCAATTTAAATGGAATGCGTGCTTTTATTGAAAACAATTTTCAGGAAAAAAAAGCAACGTTATTTAACATATTGAAAAAATTTGATAGATATTTGTTGTAAAAAAAATTTTTGTAAATTTATTTAGCAAATCAATTATTATCAAGGATTAGGATATTAGGATTATCAAGCTTATACTGTAATGATCTGGGGGCTAATTACGGGACTCGTGATCAATATAAATTCGTATCTAAATTAATTTCGATTGCACGAGTTTTTCTGATGATGGGACTCGATACATTGCGAATCGATTTTTTAGTAAAGTGTTGTAATATATAAAAACAAAGACTTTACCAACACTAGAAATAAGTAAACAAAAACATATGCTTATAAAGCAAAAAAGAAATTATCAACAGAAGTGCCAATTTAATTTTTAATTTTGAAATTTTTCTTTTTGTTTAAACGGTGGAATGGACGCAAATATATTTTTTTATTCTTTATCATCATAATCGGACAATGAGTGTGATATAAATTCAATTAAAAGACAAATCCGAGACAATAATGACCCATTGGGCTTGCCGAGCAATGAGTAAGTTTATATCTACTTAATTTGTAAAAATTACGTGTATAAATTTATTTTTATAGGTTTAAAAGCGTTTTAGAGTTTCAAAGGAAGCTTTTAGCTATATTTAGGAGGAGTTGGAATTTGCTGCACATTTGACAACTGCCGTACCACCAAAAATACAGTTGGCCATCACTTTATTGCTTTTGGCTTCCGGAGGCTTTCAAAATACCGCCGGAAATGATTTTCTTATCGGTATGAGCCAAAGCACATTATCAACAACACTCGCAAGAGTGCTGGAAGAAATGGAAAAGAAGCTGTATCCAAAATTTATAAAATTCAGTCCCGATGGTTGGGATGAAACAAAAGAATTTTTTTATGCAAAAGTACAAGCTTCCAGGAAGTAAGTATTATGCACGATTTACATATGTACATACATATACACACATATGATAACGATTACCATTACCCATTTTTAGTCATTGGCTGTGTAGATGGAACTCATTTTGGTGTACAAAAACCATTAAATGAGCATATGTTTTTCAATAGAAAAGGGTTTCATAGCATTAATGCAATGATTGTGATAATATTGTTAATAATAATTATCGTAAAGAAACCAATAATTATTTATTTGCAGATATGTGATCCCAAGTATAGACTTTTAGCAATAAATTCAAAATACGGTGGTGCTGCTCATGACTCTTTCGTCTGGAAGGAGTCTGAAGAAAGAATTTGTTTAGAAGAAAAATACAAAACCAATTTGCGAAATTTTTGGATTTTAGGTAAGAAAGGTGCTTGAATTAACAAGCAAACAGAAAACTAAATTAATATACATAAATGATTATACCATGGTTACTTACACCTTACCGAAGTCCTCAAGAAGGTTTGACGGAGTCTGAATTTAATAACGTTCATGCAAAAGCCAGATGTGTAGTTGAAAGAACTATAGGCATATTGAAAGCCAGATGGAAAATTCTTTGTCACGACAAAAGAAGCAGGTATACTCCTGAAAAAGTTGCACAATTTTCCAATGTGTGCTGTGAGTTAAGGTAACAAATATTTAACATACAAATTACAAATTACGAAATTCACTGTAGTTAACTAAACATTTATTATTGACCTAAATACAGCTCGATTAACTAAATGCTTAGTTAAGCGGAAGCTTTATTATTTTTATAAAAAGTAGAACAATAAAATAATTAAACATCAATAATTTCAATATAGGAAATAAGTAAATAAAAGTAGAACAATAAAACAATTAAACAGCAATAATTTCAATATAGGAAATAAGTTTAAAAATAGAACAATAAAAGAAATGCACAATAAACAAAAATTGTAATTAAGTTAAGAATTCGTTTATAAGTTCAGTTGTAAAATTAACTCTAGAAAAAACGAACACATAGTGTCTCTAAGAAAATTAATAAAATAAACTAATAAGAATAAATTAATAAATAAAAGTAAATAAAAAAGGAAATTAAAAAAACTATTTAGTTTTTTTTTAATAAAAAGGAACATTTAAAAATTTAACTGGCGCCCGAGCAGGGACCGTTTTCGTAAAAAAAATCGCACTCGAAGTGATAAATAGCCCGTAAACGCGAAACGGTTAAAATAAAGAAAAAAACCCCCAAATAAAATCCTGTGAAGAATAAGTGACTTCCGTGGTGCTTCAGTAACAAACAGTGAACGAGACTTTGCCACCAAGCCCATCAGCAGTGTTCCCGAAGCAACGCTTGAGGATCAACAAGAAAGAAACCCGCAATGATACTACTGTAAGAATAAGATAAGATATTTATATTATAAAGTGAAAAATTTATTGAGATTTATGTAAGTTATTATAAAGTGAAAAATTTATCGAGATTTATGTAAGATATTATTATAAAGTGAAAAAATTATTGAGATCATTATAAAGTCAAACACCCACTCAAAACTCTATAAAATAAGAAAACCCAAGAATATCTTTTAGTTTTTCTCTCTCCCCCTAACACTTTGAGACTAAATAAAATTCATATAATCTTCGGCTTTATTTATTTACACTCGGAAACTTTTTATTCATTTCGCTATGTCAAATCCAAACAATTAATTACGCCCTCCTATCCTCAATCCCCAAGCCCAAAATCCTAACCATCCTAACGCAGAAATCCCTCAGGTAAATGTTGCAAATCTGGAGCCTTTGATAACTCAAATTGTCGTGAATATTCTGAGACAAAATTCACGACAGGCGAGCAATAATTTTTCGGAAATATCCGACCAAACAATTGATGTCAATCAACGGGACAATTTAGCAGACCTGGATAAGATACCAGACGTGGTACGATGTATTAGAGACTTTTCAGGAACACCAGGTGAATTTAGCTCATGGAAGAAAAGTGTGGAGCGAATATTGAGAGTTTATGAGCCGTTAAAGGGATCTCCCAAATATTATGCTATATTGAGCGCTATTCGCAACAAAATCACTGGACATGCAGATACGGCACTGGAATCTTATAACACGCCCTTAAACTGGAACGCAATCTCTAGATGCCTTTCGGTCCATTATGCAGATAAACGCGACCTTACTACATTGGAATACCAGATGACAAACATGATTCAAGGAAATTGTTCATTACAAGATTTCTATCATAAAGTGTACGCTCATCTGTCACTCATACTGGATAAAATTTCCTGCATGGATGTGGGAGCAGAACCTATAGAACTCCTTACTAAAACCTATCGCGATAAAGCCTTGGATACATTCATTAGGGGACTCAAAGGTGACTTACCGAGATTGTTAGCAATGAGGGAACCGTCCGACCTCCCACAAGCCCTTCATCTGTGCTTGAAACTGGAAAACCAGTATTTCCGGACCAACCATGCGAATGCCGGTCAACTTCAAAACAGAAATCCTGGCAGTCATCCACAACCTCCTCCACGAAAACCCAACGTGTAAATACAAATAGAAACTGGCAACAATTTTATCCTCATCTTTCTTTTGTGCCACAACCGAGGCAAAATACAACATTCGGTAACATGCCCTTCCACCACCAACAGCCCCAGAACTTCCGAAACCCACAGAATGTTGGAATGGTTCCTAGACCACTACCCCCAAAACCTCAACCAAGACCAGAACCAATGGACATAGATCGAAGTGTTCATACCGCAAACATTAACTACATGAATAGGCCATCGAATAACAATCTTTATGGTAAAAGACCACCCGAACAAAACAATCAGCCTTTTAAGCATCAAAGAAATTTCCACATAGAAGCGGAAAACCAAACAACATACCACGACCAAGGCTATTACCATCAAGATGAACCTCACTCATTTCAACCTCAAACGGATTACTCAACGGAGTGTCGACAAGGATATGAACAGGAGCAACAATTAACTCTAGAAGATCCCAATGCCCAAGAAGAGTATATAGAACATAGCGATGTACATTTTTTAGGTAAGCGCACTCTTCGTTGCCCTACATCGAATGTAAAACGGAGAGCGGTGACATGTTGAAATTCTTAATAGACACGGGATCTAGTAAAAACTATATTCGGCCCCAACTAGTGAAAAACCCCATCCCTAATAAAGACCAATTTCTGGCAAAATCAGTTGGAGGCGACGTTCACATAACTAAACATACAATAATAAACTTATTTAACCTAAGGGACATTCCTATTAAAATGTATCTCTTACCAACGCTTAATACTTTCGACGGAATACTAGGACACGATACCCTAAAGGATCTATCCGCGGTTATCCACACAGAGGACAATTTTTTGAATATAAAAGGGGGAATAAAAATTCGTCTTAAACAACTAGCAACACAGTCAGTTAATATGGTCAATATTAGAACCGACCATATGAGTCCGTCCCAAAAGAGGAACACAGATCAACTTGTACAAAGATTCCCAAAATTATTTGCAGAACCGGACGAGAAACTTACTTACACCACAAAAGTTGTTGGTGAAATACGAACATCAACAGATAACCCAGTATACTCGAAATTTTATCCATATCCAATGTCACTAAAAAACGAGGTTCAGTCTCAAGTGAAACAAACGACGGCATCATACGCCCATCCAGATCACCTTACAATTCTCCAGTTTGGATTGTAGAAAAAAAACCTGACTCACAAGGTAATAAACAATACCGATTGGTCATCGACTACCGTAAACTGAACCTTATAACAATACCCGATGCCTATCCAATCCCAGACATAAACGAAGTCCTGTCTCACCTCGGCAAAAATAAAGTGTTTTCAGTTCTCGATTTAAAAAGTGGATTTCATCAAATACCGTTGAAAACCTCCGATATCGAGAAGACAGCGTTTTCAATTAACAATGGTAAATACGAATTTACCAGATTGCCCTTTGGTCTCAAAAACGCTCCATCCATATTTCAGCGAACATTGGATGATATACTCCGCGACCATATAGGAAAACCTTGTTTTGTTTATATTGATGACATTATAGTCTTCAGTAAAACAGACGAGGAGCACCTACACCACCTTGGGCAAGTATTTAGAACACTAGAGGATGCGAACATGAAAATACAATTAGACAAGTTCAACTTTTTCAAAACCGAAGTGGAATTTTTAGGATTTATAGTCTCTTCAGAAGGAATCCGAACTAATCCCAAAAAAATCGAAGCAACCCCAAGAACATTGAAAGAATTACGATCCTTTCTCGGACTCTCGGGTTACTATAGACGATTCGTTAGGGATTATGCTAAACTGGCAAAGCCCTTAACGACTTTACTAAGAGGCGAAGGAGGCCGTGTTTCAAAAAATAAATCAGCCAAACAAGCTATCTCTTTAGATGAGAACGCCTTAGAGTCATTTAATAAGTTGAAAAATTCGTTAGTTTCGCAGGACATAATATTGGCGTATCCTGATTTCGAAAAACGCTTCGAACTCACCACAGATGCATCAAAATTTGCATTGGGGGCAGTACTGTCGCAATCCGATAAACCTATTGCCTTCATCTCAAGAACTCTGAGCAAAACGGAGGAAAACTATGCCACCAACGAAAAAGAGATGTTGGCCATAATATGGTCCTTAAATGCATTCAGAAACTATCTTTACGGGTCATCAAAGGTGGTAATACGTACCGATCATCAACCGCTAACGTACGCTATGAGCAACAAAAACAACAATGGAAAAATGAAAAGATGGAAAGCCACTCTGGAGGAATACAACTATCAAATGGAATATAAACCAGGGAAAACAAACGTCGTAGCTGATGCCCCCTCCAGGAAACCCATCGAAACGGAAATAAACTCCATATCTGCTACCCAACATAGTAGCGAGAGTTCGGGAGAAAACCTAATCCCTAGCGTTGAAATGCCTGTAAATGTTTTTAAAAATCAAATATTCCTGAAAATTGATTTGGCATCATCGTACGAATTCAAAATAGTATTTCCCACTTATATCTATTCTAAAGAAATATCTCAATCCATCAGTCATAAACTGCATCAAAACCCCTGAACCAATAATGGGAAAAATACAGCGACTATACCCCCTTCATTTTAGCAACTACAAGGTAAGATTCACACAAAATCAAGTAAGGGATATCACCAATGAGGAGGAACAAGAACAAATTATCATCCGAACACACACGCGTGCTCATAGGAATCAAAAGGAAAATAAGGCACAAATCTTGGAAAGGTACTATTTCCCATCTATGACCAACAAGATAAAGGCTATCGTCAAACAATGTACCGTTTGCAAGGAGAACAAATACGATCGTCACCCGAATAACATTGAACTGCGAGAATCTCCCATTCTCCAACACCCAGGAGATATGGTTCATATCGATATCTACCACACCGACGGAAAGCAGATACTCACAGCCATCGATAAATTTTCTAAATATGCCCAAGCGAAGGTAATCAAGTCTAGAGCCGTAGAAGATATTAAAGAGCCACTGCGAGAATTAATGATGATATATGGAATTCCAAAGACCGTTATAATGGACAACGAAAAATCACTTAACTCAGCCGAAATAACATTTATGCTGCAAGACCAACTAAAAATTAGTATTTTCAAGACACCACCATACAAGAGCTCTGTAAATGGCCAAGTCGAGAGACTTCATTCGACCCTAACTGAGATGATGCGTTGTATAAAAACCGATAGAACAGAACGCTCTTTCACAGCACTCCTGGAAAGAACGATTAATGAATACAACTATTCGATACATTCCACGACGAAAAGAAAACCCGTCGAGGTATTCTTTGGACGTATTGTTAGTAGCGATCCGGAAAAACTCGAGCAAGCCCGTCAAGATATTATAACGAAACTTAAAGAAAACAATTAACGGATATAAATACCCACAACAAAAATCGCACACCTATGAAAATTTATAATATCGGAGACATTATTTATACGAAAATAGACAAAAGAATAGGGAATAAGATAACTCCGAAGTACAGAAGAGAAATAGTTAAGGAAAATTACTCGACAACAATACTAACGCAAACGGGGAGAATCGTACACAAAAATAACATTAAAACTTAAATCTTATCCGTTTCAGATTACTGCTTTTCCTGTCAGTCCAAGCTGATATCCAGATTTTTAATCACACCTCATCACAAATAGCTGCGATACATAATGGACTCGCCAAAATACAAGATGGCACATTCCGATTCGTCCACGAGATAGACACAAGAAGATACGAGAACTACCTCCAGGAAATACAAGATTTCATCACTAAATTCAAAACATCCCGTAATCCTATATTCCCAATCCTCGAACACGAAATGAACAGAGTATTTGAACTCTTAGATAGTATAAAACCATTAACTATATCTAAGAACAAGAGATCAATTGATTCACTAGGAACGGCCTGGAAATATCTAGCCGGTTCTCCAGACCATGAAGACCTTAGAAAGATTACTAAAAACTTAGAAAATTTAAATGAGAATAATAATGATCAAGTAGTTATTAACAAAGCGTTTGAGTCAAGAATTAATAATATTACCAAATTAACCAATTTTTTAACTAATAGCATAAAAGAAAGTAGTATTTTAAGTGAAGAACTAATAATATTGAACCAAAATAAATTAAGAATAATCAAAGAAGAAATTCTAAACATAAAATATGCCATACAGTGGTCTAAGATTGGAGTGATTAACTCATATATTTTAAATGAAATTGAAATAAAATTAGCAATTGAACAATTAAGAAATGAAAATGTACCTTTTAGTAACTCAGAAGAGGCACTTGAATTTGCAAATATAAGAGTAATAAATTCTTTATCATTGATGCTCTACATAGTAGAAATTCCGTTAACAAAAAAGAATACGTATGAAAATTTAATTGTAAAACCAATCAAAAATAATAATGTTATTATAAGTATTAAATTTAATAGAATATTAAAATTCGAGAACGAAATTTATGCAATAAAGAATGATTGTAAGAGCTATAATAATTTGGTAATTTGTAAATACAAGGATCTAACAGATCTGTCAGAAGATCCATGCATCCCCAAAATCCTAAACTCAAAACCCTCCTCATGTGTTTTAAGTAATGGTCATCATATCCCCGATATTGAGGAGATTTCTACTGGAACAATACTGCTATATGAATTTTCTGGTACACTAGAATATGGCAACAAAACCCAGAACCTTACTGGTAGTAACATTATAAATTTCCAAAATGAGACCGTAAATATAAATGGAACTATTTACGAAAATATAGATGCACAACCGATGAAAGTGATATCACCAATGAACCAACCAACCCCAAATGAAATAGAACGACTCCAATACCTATCATTAGAAAGTCTTAATGAGCTACATATCAAGAACACGAAGAGAATAAACAACTTCAAAAAATCAACAGAAATAAGAGAAGTCACACTAGCATCCATAATTCTAATCATAACTATCTCTCTTGTAACAACAATGGTGATATGAAAACACAGAAGCAAAACCATATACGTCAGCCAAATTCCACCACCCATTGAAACACCTAGTGAAAATCCAACTCCCACGGTAGAACAACCGATAACGCAAAGTTACCAGAACTTTAAGCTCAATGATATTCCATACCTTTTATCGATTGAGGACAATCGATTTTAAGAGGGGAGGAGTTAAGGTAACAAATATTTAACATACAAATTACAAATTACGAAATTCACTGTAGTTAACTAAACATTTATTATTGACCTAAATACAGCTCGATTAACTAAATACTTAGTTAAGCGGAAGCTTTATTATTTTTATAAAAAGTAGAACAATAAAATAATTAAACAGCAATAATTTCAATATAGGAAATAAGTAAATAAAAGTAGAACAATAAAACAAATAAACAGCAATAATTTCAATATAGGAAATAAGTTTAAAAATAGAACAATAAAAGAAATGCACAATAAACAAAAATTGTAATTAAGTTAAGAATTCGTTTATAAGTTCAGTTGTAAAATTAACTCTAGAAAAAACGGACACATAGTGTCTCTAAGAAAATTAATAAAATAAACTAATAAGAATAAATTAATAAATAAAAGTAAATAAAAAAGGAAATAAAAAAAACTATTTAGTTTTTTTTTAATAAAAAGGAACATTTAAAAATTTAACTTGTGCACTGCTTAATTTATGTATAAAATTTAAAGTACCAAATTATGAGAATGTGCAGCAAACATATATTGATGAAGCAGTAAACTTTGACACTGAAACGGATACACAAATTACAAAAATAGAAAAGCAAATAAGAGATAACATTAAAAATTCTTTGTTTTCAAATTAAATAGATATTGTACGTACATACATACATACATATATAAGTTCTTATTTATAGAAATTGCTGCAAATCAATAACATTATAAATAAAAATCAATTCATTTCTAATTATTGTATATTTTTATTTACAAAGAAAAACCAGAAAGGTAAATTTCAATATACTACATAAATAAAACAAAAAACAATTCTCAATTTCAATATACTACATACACAAAACAAACCAAAAAACAATTCTAAATAAATTAATAATTAAATAAAACGGGTTAAACTGCTTACTGCATTTTACTGCAAAAGTAAACAAACGGACCTAATTATTCTTCTTTTAAAACAGTCACAGTCAACTTTACTTCAACTTTATATAAAACGCAAACCATTTTAAATATTTCGAAAATTATCAATCAAAACATTTATGATTTTTATTATTATAAAAGGAAAGTAACAGTTAGATGATCAGTGAAATAGAGCGTTCACAGATTAAATTCAATGTTGTCAAGTACCTATTGGAAAACCCTCTATAACTATGCATGTATATATCGCTCCTTTATTGCAACGTAGTTATATCTCAAAAAAACTCAAACGTGGCAAAATGAATTTAAAGTTTTCAAAGCGTAAGCATTTATATGGACGGCTTGAGCATGTAAGTGCTTATAACTTGGGTTTAGATAGAGATATGTTTATGCAAATTTTTTTACAAATAAAGAAGGTATTGAGAAACTCTTTTTCGTCAGTAACTGAAAAATTTTGTTTTTGGAGATATTACTATGTAGCAATAAAGGAGCGATATGTATATACATTAGGGAGGGTCGATTTGTATGGAGGCAAAAAAATCGCTCAAATTATACGAAAATCGTATTCTATGGATCAAAATAAGAAACTTTGCCGAAGGAACCATACCGCTACAATGTATTTTGATGTCTCGACTTTTGACCCAAACGGTCAAATTTTGAAAAATCTCTTGGTAATCCTTGATAGCTAGGTAATAAAATGTATCTTCCATGTGTTTACAATATGTAGCTATATGCAGTAAAGAGCATGCCTAAAATCAGGTACGCATATGTACTATTTAGTTTTAAGGTTCTCATTTTTAGTATTTAAGTCCAATTTTTTAATTCATTTTATTCTACATTGAAACAGTGCTGGTTAGTACGAAATTTGCCCATAACTGGTTGGAAATTACTAACAATCAACACAAACTCATAGTCCGTTATCATCATAGTATTTTACATTGTAATTTAACGTTTTTGTTGTTTTTACTCTATATTAGGGAAATTCACATATTACTGTGACCCTTGTTATTAGGGTATGTAGCTCGTGCCCAAGCTGAATGAATATATTTTATTTACATATATTATTACGAATAAACGTAATTATTATTCGAACTTATATTGATGTACCTGAAAAGTAATATTATCATTTTTATTGAATTAATGAAAATTCAAAATTACTAAGATATTATTTTTTTTATGTTGAAAATATTATTACATCCAATTAGTTTTTTAGCAGAACGTATCTGGGCCTACCTGTGTACCAAATTTCAGCTTTCTAGCTATACTGGAAGTCCCCCATACAAAGAAGGGGCATGATTGTCCCCCCAGATGAAAAGTGCCCGTTAAAAAATTATTTTCGGTAATTTCCCATCACTACATACCTGTGTACCGAAGTTCAGCTTTCTAGCTATACTGGAAGTTCCCCATACAAAGAAAGTAAACCCTAGTCCCCCCAAAAGAAAAGTGCCCGTTTAAAAATTATTTTTGTTAATTTCTCATCAGGGTGGTGTTGGCTGAAGTGGTTAGCGCGTTAACTACTGAGCAAACAATGACTTGGGGCCTTAACCTGTGAGGTAAACTCCGTGCGTAGACCTTATGTTTCAAGTTTCATTCTATTATCATCAAGAGGAGCAAAGTTATGAGGGGGGTAAAAACAGCTCGGATGGTTTCGTGTAAATATACACACTGTGTTGCCGAACTTGGCCAAGTTTTTTTTGAAAGTTCTACCGTAAAAGCTTCCCGAGATATTAAGGTGTGAAAAGTCCATATTTTAGTACATATTCACTCACTCA
Source organism: Lypha dubia (assembly GCA_947311025.1). NCBI lineage: Eukaryota > Metazoa > Arthropoda > Insecta > Diptera > Tachinidae > Lypha > Lypha dubia. Next base: position 77,162,822 of record OX371260.1, read on the forward strand.
CTTATCAATATTATTGGGCACTTCCAGTAAAGCTAGAGAGCTGAAACTTGGTACACAGGTAGGTTTTAGTGAGAAAATAACCAGAAAAATCTGAAAACGGGCACTTTTCACCCGGGGGGGACGAGGGTGCCCCTTCTTTGTATGGGGCACATTCAGTAGAGCTAGAAAGCTTCGGCCACACTAGATTACAAATATCATAGCAATTTTTAGTACCTTTAGTTTGCATAAGCTGGCTTAAGCTAATGTCAAAATTGAACGAAAAGGCTGCCAAATGCTTAAGCAAATTCGCTGAGACTTTTAAGTGGCTATAATGTACTTATGGGACTTAAAATTTAAGTAGTCATAGTTGCACACATTGTACCATAAATAATTTTTCGAAAAATTTGCATCTTCTTATTTTCCCTAAATAAATTGAGTCTTGTTCACAAATGTATATAAAACGACTGTAATTACAAAAAAAAAAATTATGCTAAAATCTACGTATATAATTATTTTTAATAAATATAAGAAAAGTTCAAATCGAAGTTATGTACTTTGTAGTATTTACTAAAATATACATCAGTGAAAATAAAATATGTTAAATAAAATATATGAAATGTCAGTTTCATGCACAGACATTTCTTTTTTCCACACTTTCTATTAAATTTAATATGTAAACTATTTCGTCTTCTTTTTCAATTTTCAAAATGAATTTATTTTTACGTATAAAGGCCCAACCATAATATGCATAAGCTAGCTTAAGTCAGCTTAAGCAACTGTGCGAATAAATGTAAATCGTATGCGGCTAACTATAATAAACTTAAGGAAACTTTTCGTTAAGTTTTATGAAACGTCATTTGCTTAAGCAAAGTGCGAAACTGAACGCACATTCCGTACGGAATCAGCTTTTCTACAAATACATACATACATACATATGTATGTTTGTACGTAAAAATACATTAATTTTGAAAATTGAAAAAGAAGACGAGTTTACATATGAAATTGAATAGAAAATGTGGAAGAAAAGAAGAGTGACATTTCATATATTTTATTTAACATATTTTATTTCCACTGATGTATGTATATTCTAGTACTTTTGCCCTTAAATAAAATAAATACTACAAAGTACATAATTTCGGTTATAACTTTTCTTATTATTAGTAAAAATAATAATATACGTATATTTTAGCATAATTTTTTTTTAATTACAATCGTTTTATATACATTTGTGAACAAGAATGAATTTATTTAGGGAAAATAAGAAGATACAAATTTTTCGCAAAATTTTTTTATGCTACATACATATGTGTGAAACTATGACTACTTAAATCTTAAGTCGCATAAGTACATTATAGCCACCTAAAAGTCTCTGCGAATTTGCTTAAGCATTTGACAGACTTTTCGTTCAATTTTGACATTAGCTTAAGCCAGCTTATGCATATTATGGTTGGGCCTTAAGTATGTATGTATGCACTTGTAGAAAAGCTGATTCCGTACGGAATGTGCGTTCAGTTTCGCACTTTGCTTAAGCAAATGACGTTTCATAAAACTTAACGAAAAGTTTCCTTAAGTTTATTATAGTTGGCAGCATATGATTTACATGTATTCGCACAGTTGCTTAAGCTGACTTAAGCTAGCTTATGCATATTATGGTTGGGCCTCTACTATGATAAATTTTGGTACATTTTCGGATCTTCCAAGCGCAGATCGCCCATAACCATTGAAGAACTAGTATCTCTTCTCAGTAACCAATTTTGGCTCCTTCTCTTACTTAATATTTTTTAATTTCATGGCAAATATTATTGAAATAGTACAACAAGTTGAAACTATTTTATCTTTTAAATTCATTTTTGGAAACTTTATTTGCATAAATTCAAAACACTCGTAAAAAATTAATAAAATCATCACAAAGACGGATGTTGTAAATTATTATAAGTTATGTCAGATGAAACCAAAAACCCAAGTGTGAAAGCAAATATTATAAACCGTATATATATTGGCAATTTCGACACACATTAGCATTCATAGATGCATTGTCAACTGAAAAACTGTAAAATACATAGTGTGTAAAACCACCTTCAGCAAACTATAAATGGGGCCTGGGCTCGCTCCATGGTCAGGGAAACTCATCAACATCATGGATTAATCTAATGTACATAATGTGATTAATTAAATGTCTGCTAATACAAATTAGGAAAGTTAATGCATGTACTTAACACCATAGGTACCACATTATTTTCCCAAATATTTTTGTCAAATTCGTGGAAAATTGTCTCTACCAAAATATATACATTGATTATCTCATCTCATATTTTTAAAAAATTTTATGATATGTTTATTGTTCTATGATATATTTAGAGGTTATAATGGTATTACAAAGTCATAGCCTTAATGGAAGGGTTGGGGATTTTCTTCAATGTTGTGTAAAAAATTTTAACTTCTTAATAATGATTTTGAATCTGAACACAATGTTTGCGGTGCGGTGCGATTTCTCGTTGCGGGAGAGAAAAATAAACATAATACAATGGAAGACGGCGACGGCAATACTTGTCATTGTTTGTTCATATTTTTATAAATTCATTTGTGCATACTTCAAAATCGTATGAAAAACTTCACCGCAATAAATTATCTTTACAATGTGTTCAGACTCAATGTTGTGAACATCGCCAGTTATTCAAAAACTATGGCAACATCAGAAAGAGTGTCAAAAATTTACAGAATAAGAAAGTCCGCACTGCGGTTTTTTACTTCAAAATCGTATGAAAAACCGCAACGCAATAAATTATCGCTACATCGCTCAGACTCTTTGCCATAAAATTTTTTAATAAAAATAAAGAAGAAATAAATTTTATATAACTTTGATTTTATATGAAGCTATTAAGATATGGAAATAAAATATTAAATTAAATTTTATATACATATTTGGAATTAAAAATTATCATAGGTGCGTCTGTTTCGCAATCTGTTCAATTGTCTCATGTATTGTAATCGGTTCATAATGTTAAATACTGTGCTTGTGGAATAATCCAAATAGTCAACTAAAATCAAATCTTTTTCGAAAATATCATAAATACTTCATTAACACAATTTTCTCATATTTTTTTCTTAGTACGATTTCTGCGTAGATTTGTCTGCGGTGGTATACGTACAGAGTATCTTTTTCAGCATCAGTTCTTGTCTTGTCTTAGTCCAAATTTGAATTTCGTGATTTTTTGAGCTTCAATTAATTTTTAAGCTTGCGTGGTACATTCCTTCAGCCTAAATTGTAACTGCGTCGTTGCCCTTCTTTCCGAACTCTTGTTCTTTTAGACAATAGCTATTCCGGAGACATGTCATAATCTCAATGGAAATATCATGGAGGAGAAATTATTTGCCGCAGTCTAGAGGCCGGCAATGCAGAAAATTCTTACGAACTACCACCGTATTGGGAAATATCAATTATTTTAAAAATCTCTGAGCCCGAATGGCGTTTATGCCCGGAATTATTGAAAACTAGGTTGTGGACTAAAAAACTATCATAATGTCAATAATAACTTCTTCAGACAAATCAACAGGAAACATGTGCTATGTATAGTACTGATTTATTTCAGAATTTTATAAAAAAAATAAAGTCGAAAATACGGAACGATCCGCCGATAGAAGGCTTTGTCCCGGGAAAAGCTAAAACTATTATCTCTTTGGGTATTATAGTTAGGCTTGCCACCCGTACTTTATAATAAAGTATTGTACGTTTTTTTGATTAATTGTACTCTATACTTTATAGAAACAGTAAAGTACACCAAAATACTTTATTTCGCATGATTTGCTTTATCTACAATTCAAAATAGATTCGGGTTATATTAGTCATTTGTTGACGTTTTTTTACAGTGGCGATTCTTTCGTAAGACTATGTCATGACAATTTGCATATTTGGATATGAAACAAGCAAACAAATTAACCTTTTGTCTGCACCGGAACTGACCAGGGAAATTCACATGAAATTTTTATTATTTATCGATAAAGCCTTTAGAGTACCTGAATAAATGGTTTGATTTTAAAAATAGAAACTGGTTATTTACAATTAGCAATAAAAATTTAAAGAGCAAAGTTGAATTTGACAATATTGTTAGCATAAACGAAAATTTAAATCTGCAAAAACTTAATATAAATATGGATGATCTTTATGGAGAAATTCCGTCATTAAACAAAATTTATGATCAGATATACAGTTCTGAAGGTTTTGCGGAATTATCTACAGCAAGTAAATGGCAGCTATTATTTAATAAAACTGATTATAATTTATCAAATTTGTATAAAGTAATTTCATTTGTAATTTCTATTCCTGCCACGTCAGCATTCACAGAGAGAGTATTTTCTGTAATGATGTGCAAATGGCGAGACGAAAGAAACAAAGCTTCTCTGAATCTGAAAAAAATGAATTAATTATTAACTTTAATTTAAATATGATAATTATTTGATAAAACTAGCGAAAAGCAATAAAAAATACGTTTTAAAATATAACAATAAAGAAAAATAAATTGCACTTTATTTTTATACTGTGTACTTTTTTTCCTAACCTTTAACAACCAATGTACTTTAATTGCCAAAAAAAAGGTGGGACCCCTAATTATAGTTCAAAAAAATGCATATAAGGAAGGTAAAACAATGCAACTTTTTTTCGATTTAAACATAAAAAATGAGCATGAGTATAGAACTTAAATTCGTATGTATAACATGAGATCACTTACCACTTTCATTACTATCAATTTGGGTGATATAATTTATTTTTAAGCCACTGCTGTCAGATATATCTGCAATAAATAGACATATGCATTAATTATACAGCCTTAAAAATTTGATCAAAACAGTAACTTTGATAATCACTTTCAAGTGCCAAAAATTATTGTGTTCTCAGTTATTTCTAATCACGTACAGATTTTTTAATTGGCATGTCGTTACCTCCTAAAACGCAAAACGCTTTACCTAACGAAAAATTCGGAAATCGAAATTTTTATAAATTCAGATGTATTTCCCAATGTATATCCATCTAAAAAAGTCAGATTTCACCGAAAAATATTGCGGTTTTATTAATAATAATAGATGTTAAGAAACCTATGGATGTCGCAATGCTATACTCCACCTCATATTCAAATGTTACTAGCAAAAACTTACTTACTGCCAAGCCTCATGTATGGCTGCGAAATTTTTTCCAGTTGCGATAGTGTGAGTAAACGAAGGCTTAACGTTGCATACAACAATATTGCCGGATACATCTTTGGGATTAAAAGAAACTGCAGTATTTCAAGATATGCATCACAAATATATATATAATATGACGTTTGATAATTTACTAAAATGTCGAGTTCTTGTTTTGCTGCATAAAATTATACATATATGACAAATAGCCTGATTACCTTTACCAAAGACTCTCAAGATCAAGCAGAGGGAAAAAAATAAATATCACAAAACACAATAAGGCCATTTCTCAGCAATATTTCTTTATAAATGCTATACGTCTTTGGGACCAACTACCACCTCAAATGCAAGTAATAAGCAATGCAAGCCAATTCAAATCAGCTATTTCTGTATTTTATAATAATCAGTTTTCATGACATTTTCTAATATCTTTTTAATATTTTTTTAATAAATGTATGTACAAAATTCTCATTTATTTTTAATATATATGTAATTTGTATTTGATTCTTATTTTAATTTTACTTTATATATATAATATGTTTTGTTATGTTATTTATGCCAAAATATTTATTCCAAATCTCTACCCAATACTGTAATATAAGACTTGTTCTTGTTGTATTGTAGTTTACTAAAATAAATAAATAAATAAAAAAATAAAAATAAAATAAACAAATCAAAAAGGAAGAGTACCTGACCAGTCAAATTATTTGTCAATAAATCACTTAATTTTTAACATTCTTTATTTCGTTACAGCGTCCATAACAATACGCATCCTGTAAGAATTTAAAATTCTAACATTTACGGTTCACAAGAAATAGTCGTATATATCGTATATATTTACGAGGGTGGTGTTGGCTGAAGTGGTAAGCGCGTTGACTACTAAGCAAACAATGACTTGGGGCCTCGGTTCAAACCCTGGCCAGAGCAAGTCAATCAATATCATTAATTTCTCTAATGTACATTAGTGAGACATTGTATTAATTGTTGTCGGACTTTGTAAGTGATGGTGGCATAGCACTGGTCACTAAAAAACTGTTCCGACAGCGATTGATGCTATCCAAGCTAATGTACACAACATCGCCTTCCTTCGTCAGTTAGCAGAAACATCGGCGAAGTGAAATAATTAATAAAATGCCTGCTAATACAGCTTAAGAGTCTGAACACAATGTTGCGATAATTTATTGCGGTGCAGTTTTTCATACGATTTTGAAGTAAAAAATCGCATTGCGGAGCGGTATTAAATTAAAATCTATTTTATTTGGAATAGCATCAAAATCCCTAGTTTTAAAATCCCGAAATGTCAAAAACCCGAATTTTTAAAAATCCCGAATTTCAGAATTATGAATCTCAAAATCCCGAACTTTAAAATTCCGAATTTTGAAATCTTAAATTTAAAAACCCCGATATCAAATCCCGGATTAAGAAAACCTCGAAAAATAAAAATCTTAATTTGTTCATATTATTTATTTAATTTTTATTTACATATATAATTCAATTGATATCTAAAAGGCAAGATTAATTGCTATGGCTTTTAAATACTCTGCTTTATCCATATATTCTCTGTTTTCAAGCACGGATTTAAAATTTTTGTTTTTTAAACAATTTTTTTTATTTCGGGGTACTGTGTTCCCCGATTTTACTTTTTCGATTGCTGTTTTAGCAACAATTAGCTCTTTGGCTAGACTCTCGATTAGTCTGTAAAGTCCAGAATGCTTTTTGCCCACAACGACTTTAAGGCGTCTATGTCAAGCCTCGACAGAGTTTTGTGTGCGTGGGAAGTTTTCCTGCAGCATGTCACAGACCGACCAAAATGCGGTATCATACCCTCCTTCAATATAATTGGAATTTATCCAACGGGCTATTTTTTTTGAATCTTTATCAGCAAAGTTGCGGTATAAAGCTTCATAATATTCAGGAATTTCAGCACTTGGTACAAAAGCAAGGGCCCTTATCATCCGGATTTACAAGCTAAATTCTTCAGAGCGGCCATATTTTGTACTTAAACCCTCCTTCTGAATCTTGCGCCAAATTATTTGGCCAAAGTGGAATTGACATCCTTTGCACTCAGCATACGGAAAAAATTCTTTTGCTGTGTTAATGATAGCTTTTTCAAAATCCGAAATAATCTTTAATGGCTTTAAGTCTATGTTCCATTCACAAGTTAGTTTGGTAAGACTGAACAATACTTCCGAATAGGCCTCCGCAGTCTTGCGACTCATCAAGCAAAAGACTAAGGGTACTATCTGGCCCTGAATATAACCGTGAATACTAAACAGTTGAGCCATAATAGAAGGCACAACCTGAAACGTACCGTCCATCAACCAACATTGCGCTTCTGCCAAAAGTTTCATACTGGACTGCGTACCCAATAAAATGTTTTTCTCTCCGCCGAATACCTTTTCATCTAAAACAAAAAGTTCGCCTTCCAAGAATTTTAAGTTTTCCGGAATTTTGATTTCGTCCAATGTTTGCGGCTCTTGTACTTCATTTGAACGAATGCGCTTGATTTTAGCTTTTTGCGCAACTTTGGTTGGCAAATAAACACGACAATTTTTATTGGTGTCAGCAATAGTATCTGTTATAATTTGTGAAGGTGGCTTTTCCATACTGTTTTTTGCCTTTATTTTTAACGAGTTGTTACAAAGAATCACATGTTTTTCATTAGCCGCGGGCTCATGACTGTGGTCAGAAGGCTCCTTTTTTAATAAATGTTCATTATTAACTATGATTGTGTGCAAACGACTTTTACAGAACTTTTCTTTTCTATTTGCACAACACCAGTAGGACACTTTTTCTGTTGCTTTCTCCAAATGGTAGGAATAGCCATTCAAATTAAGTTTTTGTTTACCTTTGTTTGATATGAAAATTTCCAGACTCATTTTGCGTATTCGTAAAAAGTGCCGACATTATTAATTTTTCTTGTCTAATTTATTAATATTTGAAGTATGTACGGGTTGGGGTCATATGGCCGAAACATATTTATGTGAACTATGATTGAAAAATTCAGGATTTTGAAATTCGGTATTTTGAAATTCTGGATTTTGAAATTCTGGATTTTAAGTTTCGGGCATATGACCCCAACCCATTTTATTTTCATTGCGGAATTTCTTATTCTCTCAATTTTTGATACTCTTTCTCTTTCTGATGTTGCCATAGCTTTTGAATAATTGGCGGTGTTCACAACATTATTGTAAACAAAAAAAAATGATTTTAAAGTGTGTGAATGTATGCACATATAAATTAATAAAAATGTAAATGTATTGCCGTCGCCGTCTTCCGTTGTATTATGTTTATTTTTCTCTCCCGCAACGAGAAATCGCACCGCAAACATTGTGTTTAGACTCTAACAGAGTTAATGCGTCTACTTAACACCGGAGGCGCCTCAACACTGCCTTAAAAATTAACATAACGCGCAAAGCAGAGTTGTGAAAGAGTTAAGACTTCTAAATTTTCAATATCTATCTTCTCTACCCTATCCCTCTCCATGAGAGAACAGTGAACTGCATACGTAGGGGTCATCCCCTGAGTGCTGGTCCTAATTAAAAAAAAAAAAAAAAAAAAAGATTCCAAATACCATTAGCATGATTTTGTTCCTCCTGTAAAATGAAAATGAAAAAATTTGTTATTGGATTTTGCGTTTCATGTAATGATATGTAACATTTCTACTATGTACAGCAGTATATATTACTTTAATTCCAGGTACTGTATCGGTAATATAAAATGCCTATTCACTTAAATAGTAATAAAAGCGACTTTTTCCAATCGAAGGTGAGCATTACGATCCGTTACTATAATCCTGTACGCACTAATTGTTTCTTTTACTCCCAAAAGCTTGTCCCGATCCAACCCTGAGGATTTCACTGTCCTATACCACCACACTGGCAACTTGTGATTTTGTGAGCGGCTATGGCGTGGAGGTCGTTGTGGCATAGAACAGATTGTGGGTACATTATTGATTGTGCCAGTGCGTATTGCTATTGCTAAAAAGTTAAAGGTTAAAAAGAAGAAAAAGGGGAATGTAGCAAACGATTATAGGTGGTTGAGCTGTTAAGCTGTTGTTTAACCGCTGGCTACCGTCCCGCGCTTCACAAAAAACTAGAAAAATATTGTAATCTCCTTAGCTTACTATTAGGACCACCCCTTATCCTTACACCTCCATCATCCCATACTCACCCCATACAGATCTGATTTTTACATAGTCATTAAAAATTCCATTATTCTTTTAATTCATAAATGGTTATTTTAACAACAATTTTATTTTGATTCTTATTTTTAACATATTTTCTTTCCTTATGTGTTAGGTGACTACTTCCTAAAATTAGCCCTACGTTCAAACGGATTTCCTATTTTTTTTTCTTTGTGTCAATTAAACACCTATCTCAAACATACAGCTATTAATTCATATTCGTATTTTATATAAATGTAAAAAAAATCTTATATTGTACTAGTAAGTAGAACAATTCAGAATAATTTTGAATTAGGAATCTTTAATTTGGAATTTTGTTATTATTTTTGAAACTATACGGGACGAAGAAATTTTAATTTAAATCGCGAATTACCGTTATTATTACCAAGAATTTTACATTTGAGTTTTACTTATTGATTTTGAAAAATTGTTGCAATAAATTTGAAGTTTAAGATTTAATTAGGAGTTTTAAAAATATGCGGGATTTGTCAGATTGAAATTAAAATTTGGATTACGAATTTACAAATAAAAAATTACAGTACTAACGAATTTGAAATTTAATTTTATTTACGAAATTTTAAAATAAACTAAAAACCGGACTAATGAATTTTGAATATAATTGTAAAGGCGGCTTTTAGGTTTAGACGTGATTGGTGAAATTTGAATTTAATTATAATTATGGATTTCATAACTGTAAACAAATACCGGACTACTGAAAGTTGAATTTAAATTAAATTACGGATTTCACATATGAGTATAATTGTCTGAGCAATTTTAAAATTAATTTTTAATACTGATTTTAGAATTCAACGGAACTGATGGGTTTTGAATTTGCTCGCACAATGAGAAAGAAATATACACGATTAATAAACTCGGGATTAAATTGCGATGACGAAATTTAAATGGGTACTATACGGGCTATTGGTGTGCCAAAGTTTGTTATAGAGCACTGCGCTCAAGGCTCGCTCTCTTTTTATGCCAGAACGGCCTGAAAAGAGGATGGGTAAGTGCTAGGCGTTAGGAGATATAGAAGGTCCAACCCTAGTCCTACCGCCTCAAATCACCACTCTTCTGGCGACCTCCCAAAACGGCCGTGGTAAAATGATGTAATTGTATAAAATTTTTTTTTTTTCAAAAATGCAAAAAGCTGGTCTCCCCAGACCTATCAATTTTATTTTGCCCCGGGGAAAAATATACTAAAAACCCCTCTGCTAGGCTTAGCGGAATAATGAAAACGTCTATGCGCGATGCGAAAACAACAAAGTAATGAGATTGAGTGGTACTTATCTGTTTTTATTGGCTGTTGGTGCTTATCTCTTCAATAGGCTAATGTTAAATTGTTTTGATATATGATATTAAATTTTTGACAAGCAGAAATTAAATTTACTGGAACTATGATGTTAAATTTACTGGAATTATGATGTCAAATTTTTATTGAGCACTGCTGTTCAATTTTATTGAAAAATGACGTTTGGTTTATGGCACAATGATGTTAGAATTTATTGAAAAATTACGTAAAACGTTCTGGACCCTTTTTTTCTCTAGATTTGCGGCTGGTGTGATTGCCGTTTTCTATTTGGCTGTGCTGCGGAGTGATTTTACAGCCGTCGTTCTGGTAGTGTTGCTGGTGTTGTTTTGCAGCCTTGCAGTTGATGGCCTTATCGCCTACTTTTCATATGAAGGACTGTGGGCAACCTTTTCTTTCGGCAAACCTAGACAAGGGCAACCATTCCACATTTTCGATGGCAGCACTCTCTATCCAGTTTCTTATAGATCACTGTTGGATATTGCCTTCAATAGTTCATATTATAAGCCGATGGCTCCTCTTCATAGTTGATTTTGTACATGAATAAAATACCTTCTCCTACTTTGTAATGTGAATTCAAGTTACATACACGTGTTTTTGATTTATCTTTGCCATCTTGCTATCAGAATACATAACATATAAATGGCGACGAAGTAAAAATTAAAATACATATATATTCGTATGTTTTACTGCTAGATACACATATTTAAATAAATAGTATCCAATTTAAAGTGAATATAAATATATTCATATGAAAATATAAAAAGTTCAAAAACATTAAATACAATGACTACGAACTCAGGAAGTAACTAACCTGTTACCATTCTATCAGCCCAATCAGCAGCAGAGTTTACACCATCTGTAGACAAGTGGCTGATTTGGCAGGAACGTTTGGAAATACATTTTTGCGAAATAAAATGTACGGATGACAACATCAAGAAGTCGATTTTATTAAAATTAATAGGGTCCGAAGCGTATGAAGTTTTGCATAGTTTATGAAGCCCAGCCAAATCTTAAAAGGACCGACTACAATTGTCTTTGGGAACGCAAACGGTTTCATTCTGCTGCAATAGGTGAAGATGAAACTATTTCATCGTGGTTTGCCAAAGTAAAAAAATTGCATTAAAGTGCAAATTTGGAGATCAACTCAATGCGTTTGTTCTAGACAAATTTATCATGGAACTACCGTCCAGAATATTTGAACGACTGTGTGAGGAGGACGAACATCTCACAGTAGAGAATGAATTAACAAAGGCACTCATCAAGGAGGCAATATACAAAAAGGAATATAACCCACAAGACGATGACGTGCATTACGCAAAACGTGGCATGGCACTCACAAGCGCAATGGAAGAGGTATCCACACCAACAAAAACCACAATGACAACGAAAATTTTAAAGCAACCAACTCAAAATGCTGTCACTGTGGCTGGAAAAATCATAAATCAACAGCATGCAAGTATAAGGAAAGCAAATGACATTCAAGCGGAAAGAAAGGTCACCTGGCATCAATTTGTCGATCAAGAAAAGATGTTAAATTTGTATCAGAAATTTCTAAACATACTCGTGATTTATGTAAATTTAATGAACTGCATGATTTTTCTATTTTTAGTGTTGAAAATGAAGTCGTATCGAATCTTTACACACTGGAAGTCACCATTGACGGAATTGCAGTAAGGGCTACTTGTAACACAGGTGCATCATGAACATTGATACCACTTTTTGAAAAATATCATGACAAGAGATCACTGAATTTACCAACCTCTTTATATCTAAATTATAACGGTGATCAGCTTTGTCAACTTGGTGCGTTTCGCACCTTTTTTTGGTGCTTTTCTAAATGTTTTGTGCGAAAAATATCTGATTTGGTGCGTGGTGCGCGTTTTCTTTAATTTTGGTGCGTTTTTTTTTTTTTTTTTTTTTTTTTTTTTTTTTTTTTTAATTAGGACCAGCACTCAGGGGATGACCCCTACGTATGCAGTGCATTGTGCCGGAACTCAGAGAGAGGGATAGAGTAGAGAAGATAGATGTTGAAAATGTAGAAGGCTTAACTCTTTTACAACTCTGCTTTGCGCGTTATGTTATTTTTTATAGCAGTGTTGAGGCGTCTCCGGTGTTAGGTAGACGCATTAACTTTGTTAAGCTGTATTGGCAGACATTTTATTAATTGTTTTACTTCGCCGATGTTTCTGCTAACCGACGAAGGAGGGCGGCGATGTTGTGTATATTAGCTTAGAACATCATCAATCGCTGTCGGAACAGTTTTTAGTGACCAGTGCTATGCCTTCATCACTTAAATAGTCCGACAACAATTAATACAATGTCTCACTAATGTACATTACATAAATTAATGATGTTGATTGACTTGCTCTGGCCTGGGTTTGAACCCAGGCCCCACGTCATTGTTTGCTTAGTAGTCAACGCGCTAACCACTTCAGCCAACACCACCCTCATACCATTTCATTCAATTGTGTACAATTTTTAAGGCCCAACTATAATGTGCTTAATGAAACTTAAGCTAGTGTCAAAATTCAACGAAAAGCATGTCAAATGCTTAAGTAAATTACTGAAGACTTTTAGGTGGCTATATTGTACTTATTGAGGTTAAAAACTTTCTACACTTAGTTGCAAACATTTGTACTTTTGCAAAAACTATTTTCGTTTTTATTTCTTTAAAATGTAATATTTTTTACGAAATCTCATTTAATTTGTAAAAGTTATAAATATATTACCATAAACAAGTAAATCCATGTTTATCTTTTATTAATTTATAAAGTAAACGAAAACTAAAATAAAAAAGTACTAAAAAAGCAAAAGTGGTTGCATCTTTTAATTGTAAACAATTATATGTATCTATTATGTATATTGGAAAATTTTTATAATACAGCTGATGTGTCATTTCCTTAAGGAAGAGCGAAATTGACCGCACTTTCCTTAAGCAAATGACACTTGACGAAACTTGACGAAAAGTGTCTTAAGTACATTATAGTTGTATACATTTGATTGTGTGTATTCGCACATTTGCTTAAGTTACATTAAGCACATTATAGTTGGGCCTTTACATTCAATTTTACAGACCATAATAAGAGCAACCATTAATGATGTTTAAGACGTACCAAAACACATTCACAAAAACCGTTAAAAGTTTATATAAAGAGTTGTAACACTAAAATTAATAAAATTTCTATTTACTAAAAGAAATACAAAAAGATTTGGGAATCACAATGTGATTTTAATCAATGAATTCGGTCTTGACCAAATAATAACACAAAAGCAAGATGTTTTTATTGCAAATGCGATATCACGCTTAAATATCCAACCTTGTTCGGCATGCATTGCAGCTTTAAGCCCGTTTAGCTACAACCGACATGAACAACCAGCATTGTACAAAATGTTTTATCCCATTGCAAATATATATCATGCCATTAGCAGTACAATTTTAAACCGATGTCGAAATAATTATCTAGTATTGAAAAAGGGTGGAGAATGATTCACTTCATGCATTGGCACAATATTATATCAACATTAGAATTTTGGACTAAAGTTAAATGTTGTAAAGACGCAAAATTAATTCAATAAAATTTTTCAATAAAAAAAATCTGAATTTGGTGCGTTTTTTATTAAATGGCGCGTTTTTTTCTCCATTTTGGTGCCTTTTGAAATTTCAAAGTTGACAACGCTGACGGTGATCAAATTCCACTAGCCGGCGAGTACCACGCAAATATTGAATATCAAGGTGTCAAAAAGAAAATAAAAGCTGTCGTCACTAACACTAATACACCTCCATTACTTGGACGCACATTTTTGAGAAATTTCAATTTTGAAATTAAGCAAACTAATGTGGTAGAGAAAATACAAAACTACGACATTATACGTACCGAACTACAAACTGAGTTTTCAGACATTTTTAGTGGAAAACTAGGAGAATATGGTCGCGTTCATAAGGCGTAACTGTTGAGCTCAACAGTTACGTCTTAGAAACACCTTGATAAAAACTGCAAAATGAACAGCTGATAAATGTAAACAATTGAATAGAAATAAAAGAGGGGCAAAAGAAATATGTAATTTAAATTAACAAAATTTAATAGTTTAGCTGAAAAGTATGGATAGTAATAGAATGCAATATGGGCTGCTGACATCGATTTTCTATTTTTCTTTTATTTTAAAATTGTATTTAAAATTTATTGAATTTGTACAAGACAAGAAACACTGAATTAAAATGAGAAGGCTGCGCCGATAACATTTCCGATTCTACGCTGAGACGCCACCGTGTTCAAAAATTATTCAACGTTATAGTGAATTAAGTATGTGGTATAAATATAACAAAACACTATAATAAACACGTATTTAGTGAAACTATTTACTTTGTTATTTATCATATTTCTCATGTTAAATTGAACAGATTAGTTTGCAGCCGCCACCTAACAAAGCGGCGTTGAATTTTGATATAAACGCCATAACTCTCTTGGATCAACTGTTGAGGCTGAGCACAACATGTTGAGTTTAGTTAGCTGAAAAATTTTATGATGGAAAAAAAGGCCGCTACTACTCAACTGTTGAGCTGAGCGGAACTGCTCAACTATGCGTTTCTAAGACAAGCACTCAACGGTTGCACAACGCGACCTATAAGAGTGTAAAAGTATCTCCAGACATACATACATATGTAGATGAATGCGCTAAGCCTGTATTTTTTAAGTCACGACCATTACCCCTGTCCTGGAAATCAAAAATTTAAACTCAACTAAATGATTTAATAAACGAAGGAATATTAGAGAGGGTTGATAGTTCGGAGTGGGGCACACCTATTGTTCCCATAATTAAGCCGAATGGCAAAATTAGAATTTGTGGTGACTACAAGATCACATTAAATAAACATTTGATGGACGTTAAATATCCCCTTCCTCGAATAGATGAAATTTTTGCGTCACTTCAAGGTGGAAATTTATTCACCAAATTAGACTTAGCAAGGGCGTATAAACAATTAGTACTAGATGACAAGTCGCAACTCTTGTGTACGCTGAGCACTCATAGAGGATGTTTAAAAATGAAGCGACTGCCTTTCGGTATAAAAACGGCAGCGGCCATATTTCAAAAAACTATTGAAAACGTTTTAAGAGACATCCCCGATGTAGCTGTGTACGAAGACGATATTATTGTTACTGGTAAGAATGTAGCAGATCACATTAAAAATTTGAAAACTGAATCGTTTGAGATCAGTAGGCTTGAAAATAATGGCGGACAAATGCAAATTTTTTCAAAATCAAGTGTCTTATTTAGGTTTTACCATAAGTAGAAACGGTCTGAGTAAAAATGCTGACAGGGTGACCTCCATTTTAAAAGCTCCGATACCAACAAATGTATCAGAACTCCGAGCCCTAGTTGGCATGTTTGTTTAATTATTATTCCAAATTCATAAATAATTTTTCTGAAAAGATGCACCCATTGTATGAGTTGCTAAAAAAAGATTATGTGGTTGTCCATTCTTCTATTTAAATAAAACATCTTGGTTGAGGTCAGAATGCAGACTGTGTTACTGTTTATTTATTCGATTCTGTTTAACTTATGCTATGTTCTTATTCTTGCTATGTTATTATTCTTATTATCTCATTATATTATACTACTACTACTTATGTTGTACATGAATACAGTTTCCTTACACCTCCCTCCTTGAGGAAAAAAAAAATAAAAATCCAAAGAAAAAACTCGTCAACCAGTTGATCAAGCTGTTTGACCCATCTTAATCCGCCCATTTTTGTTTTTTTTTTTTTTTTATATATGTATATATTTATTTAAAAAAGTTAAGAATAGTAAATTAAAGATTATCGAAATAAATCCATTTCCATATTACTAAATTTTATCTTTGCATATTTGAATTGATTGATTAATATATACATAAGTTTAAATATTTATATAATGTATATGTATGGTTTGGTTAATAAAATCAAATTTTGACAGGGTATTTTTATATGACGTAAGTAATTGTGTTGGTTTTGGTATTTAATTATTTATTTTAAGTATATGTATAGTTGCTGAATTCACAACAATTTGTATCGTCTATGTTGTATGAAATACACTTTTGTTTATATGTATGTTTGTGAACACCTAGTGTATATTGTATCGGCTTGAATCTTGTATTGATGGACGAAAGAAGAACAAGCACTATACAAATACTCTCTGAGAGTATATACATACATATACTATATTATACATATTGTATGAAATACGATTTTTGCAAAACATATGAAATAAAAGTGTAATGGTGTATTTTCTTTTTATATGAAAATTGCCAACAACAAATTTTACACTATTGTATATGATACTATAATACACTCGATACAATGATACAAGAGGTTTTGTGAATTCATCAAGTATGTTTAGATTATATATTTAATTTTAATTAATTTTTTATTTTAAATCTAAATGTACGCATGTATGTATGTATTTTATACGTATGTACATACATATATATAAAATAATTTTTTCTTTTAATTAATTTAAATAAATTGTTTTACAATTATTAGTCAGTGATTTTGTATTCATTAAATTTTAGTTAATTCTGATTAATTTTCAAATTTAATTTTAACATTAGGTTAATTTACTTTAATTTTTTGTTTGTATAGAAATGCTAAATTTTTGTTTCCATTACGTTACACAAGTTTCTTCTGGTATTTAAATTAAATGTTTTACTTTTTTAAATTATTTTTATATTAGAAAGAAGAAATATATTGAAAATTTAATTAAATAATATTAAAGAAAAAAATTAAATTAAAGTACATATGAAAAGTAATATTATCAGGCTCAAGTTCAGTTTTATTGAATTAATGAAAATTCAAAATTACTAAGAGTTTTTTTATGTTAAAAAATATTACTATTTAAATATATCCAATCAGTTTTTAGCAGAACATATCAGTTATGAAAACCATTTTGACCATGACAACTCGAGCAATGTCTAGACAAACTGACGTCAACAAAACTACATTGAGAGAACATGATCATACGAAATTACAAGTATACGACAAATTTGTGCACAATTTTAACAAAAATATTTCAAAAATTAAATCGGAATTATATTACAATTGTAATAAATTAACTAATATCGAACTAAAAATATATAACAGATTTCAATTAAAATTTTCCATAAATATTAAAGTTGTTAACGAAACATTAAACTTCGGTGAAATGCTTTTGAGGCTGCAAAAAGAAGCCAACAATAATAATATTTTTATAATAGAATGTTCAAAGAATGACTAATTTTTTAGTATATATATACTATTTCAGAATTGAAAAACCATGGTAACCAAATATTGAAAACACTTATAGTACTGATTTCAAGGCCGCTACACCTCTCATCAGCGTTCAATTGTCCATCTTTACAATTTTCGTAAAGTGGATACTAATTGAGAAGAATATCAACTATTTAACCAGTTTTCAACAGAAATAGAAAACGAGAATTAATTTTTAATTCATTTCTTTATTCTACATATTGAAATAATTCTGGTTAATACGAAATTCCCTCATCTCTGTTTGGAAACAACAACACAACTCATAGTCCGTTATCATCAAAGTATTCTACTTTCTAATTTAACGTTTTTGTTGTTTTTATTCTATATTAAGGAAATTCAAATATTAGTGTGACCGTTGTTATTAGGGTATTTATAGCTCGTACCGAAGCGGAATTAATAATTTTATATTATTACTAGCATTTAACCCGCTACTTCGTTAGCGTATCCCTTTCTTTCGTGGACATATTTTTACGCCAAAGCTTATGTTGCATTCACTCAGGGCATTGCATGTTTAATTTTATGTTTGTAGGTCCAATACTTACAAAGATTAAAAAGTACGTGTTGAAAAACAAAAACGGCCCTTGTCTTTGATTCGCTTCCGCTCAGGAAATTCTATGTTCATAGGTACAATATTAACGAAAATGAGAAAAGTACCAGTTAAAGAACGAAAAAGTACCAAAAAGATCCCTCTAACAAATTCTCATTCACTCAGGACCATGCATGTTTAGTTTTATGTTCATAGGTCCAATATTAACGAAAATGAGAAAAGTACCAGTTAAAGAACGAAAAAGTACCAAAAAGATCCCTCTAACAAATTCTCATTCACTCAGGACCTTGCATGTTTAATTTTATGTTAATAGGTGAAATATTAAAGAAAATGAAAAAGTACCAGTTAAAGAACGAAAAAGTACCAAAAAGATCCCTCTAACAAATTCTCATTCACTCAGGACTTTGCATGTTTAATTTTATGTTTCTAGTATTAAAACTAACGGAAATTCAAAAAGTATCAGTTGAAGAGCAAAAAGTACCCTCATAGGTTCTTAATAAAGACGTGCACAGTTCTATCTGTTTGTACCAGTTTCTCTTAGTTTTCAACTTCTGGTATGTATTAGTAAATATTTTCTTGTATCTGGTATTAGTAAGTATTGTTATTCTGCAAAACAGATACTGTATGAGTAGATAAACAGAGAATGAGAGGAACATATTTGCTTTTATTTGTTTTCATAAAACAGATATGAACAAATACTGATGTTTATAACATAGTTATTTGTGGTACTCTGGAAAGTTGTAATAACATGATAAGAAAAAAATTTTAAATTATTTATTTTTGTTACTGTTCTTCTATTTTATTCGATCTTCTTCAATTTTATATTGATCTATTTATTATAGCGACCTATTTTTTTTATAAAAAATTGTAATAATTTTCTAAAATAAGAGTGCAATTTTTCTATACAATTAATTATCTAACATGATAGGTATTAAAGGAACAGAGTATGTACATATGTATGTACATACAAACATTTATTTATTTATTTATTTATTTCATTATTAGCTTATAATTAAAATTACAAGATAATATATATAAGAGCAATAGCAACAATGGCCTTCAGCTCTGTATGTGTTATAACTTACGTACTAGCAATTCATTTTTTTTTTTAATTTTATATAAGATTATACAAATTTGATTCTTTTAGAAAGGTTATAATTTTTATAATATTTTCAGGAGATGGATTTGATAAAAATTCCATCCGATCATTATTATTAAAACATATATTTCTTTTGTTGTTGAATTTTGGACAGTGCTGGAGTAGGGACTAAGCAGTTGCAGGTGGGGGATGTTGGAAGGTTTAAAAGGTGTCCGTGAGTAAGTTTAGAGTGACCGAGTCTAAGTCTTTCATACTTTATTATGTCTAGTCTATTGCATCCAGAAATATTGTTTTTCAGAAAACAGCGAATATCTTTCATTTCATGATTGATCTTTTTGTTTTATAAATAGATTATTCATTTTTTAAAAAAAAAATTTTAACTACACAAAAATTAGCTCAAAACACGACTTACGCACATGTACTTATATTACATACTATAAATATGAAAAACGAACCCAGTTTTTTACATTATGTTTTTAAATGTTTTCAAAGAAAAGCAACATCCATACACAATTAATATTTCTTATATTATGTTACTATTGCTTGGAAATATCTCTGTTACAACAATTATTTTGAAAATATTTGTGGTACAACAGTTACTGGAGAATAAAAAACAAATACAGATATATACTGGTGCAAAATCAAAATTCAACTGTTTTTGTTTGTACCAGTAACATGTGTTACAAAAACCAAACAAATACAATGTTGTGTACTCTTTTTCGCTCTTTAGTATCAATTTTAACAATTATGTATATGGTATATTTGTTTTGCAAATACTTTTAGGTATACTCATGCACGTCTATAGTTCTTATCCACTCAGGACATTGCATGTTGATGTTTATTTTTCTAGGTCCAATATTAACGATAATTAAAATAAATTGCCAGTTGTAGAACCAAAAAGCTAAAGTAAGAAATTAAATTTTCCGTATTTCCCCTTTTCGGTACTTTTTTCCCTCCATTGAAGCACGAAAAATTTAATTATTGTAGTGGGAGCCCATAATTTAATACGTTTATGTCAATAAATAAAAAAAAATGTTTTATAAAAAAAGTACCAAAAATAGTTACGCTTTTTACCCCTTAAACGTCCGAATTTCGAAAAAGTACCAAATATGTATTTGGATTTTTTAAATAAGTTTAAAATGTGATATAAACCTTATTTCTATGTTTATGGGTTTAAAAGATAGATGGGGTGACAAAAAACTACCAAAATGCAGGTTTTACTCCGTTAAAGGTCTGAATTTCCAAAAAGTACCAGACACCCGTCTGCTTATTTTTCTAAAGAACAACGATAAGCATTAAATTTTTTTTGTATCTCTTTTAGTTTTAGAGATATAAGGTTACCGTTTTTGCCCTTTTTTACCCCCTAAACATTCGAATTTTCAAAAATCACGTCTTAGCGGATCGATTTGGGGAGAGACCAAGCCCTGGTCCAAATTTCAAGTGTTTGCCTTCAGGCGTTTAGGCTGTGCGATGATGAATCAGTCAGTCAGTAACGTTCCAATTTTATATACATATGTATATAGATTATGAATAAACTTAATTATTATTCGAACTTATATTGATGTACATATGAAAAGTAATATTATCAGGATCAAGGTCAGTTTTATTGAATTAATGAAAATTCAAAATTACTAAGAGTTTTTTATGTTGAAAAATATTATTATTTACATATAACCAATCAGTTTTTAGCAGAACATATCAAATTTGATTTCAAGGCCGCTACACCTCTCATCAGCGTTCGATTGTCCATCTTTACAATTTTCGTAAAGTGGATACTAATTGAGAAGAATATCAACTTTTTAACCAGTTTTCAAGAGAAATAGAATACGAGAATTAATTTTTAATTCATTTCTTTATTCTACATATTGAAACAATTCTGGTTAGTACGAAATTCCCTCATCACTGTTTGGAAATTACGTTTATTTGTAATAATAATAACATACAAATAGTAATTCCGCTTGGGCACTAGCTATAAATACCCTTATAACAAGGGTCACAGTAATGTTTCCCTAATATAGAGTAAAAAACAACAAAAACGTCAAATTACAAAGTAGAATACTTTGATGATAACGGACTATGAGTTTGTGTTGATTATTAGTAATTTCCAAACAGTGATGAGGGAATTTCGTACTAACCAGAATTGTTTCAATATGTAGAATAAAGAAATGAATTAAAAATTAATTCTCGTATTCTATTTCTCTTGAAAACTGGTTAAAAAGTTGATATTCTTCTCAATTAGTATCCACTTTACGAAAATTGTAAAGATGGACAATTAAACACTGATGAGATGTGTAGCGGCCTTGAAATCAGTACTATAAGTGTTTTCAATATTTGGTTACCATGGTTTTTCAATTCTGAAATAGTATATGTATATATACTTAAAAATTAGTCATTCTTTGAACATTGTATTATAAAAATATTATTATTGTTGGCTTCTTTTTGCAGCCTCAAAAGCATTTCACCGAAGTTTAATGTTTCGTTAACAACTTTAATATTTATGGAAAATTTTAATTGAAATCTGTTATATATTTTTAGTTCGATATTAGTTAATTTATTACAATTGTAATATAATTCCGATTTAATTTTTGAAATATTTTTGTTAAAATTGTGCACAAATTTGTCGTATACTTGTAATTTCGTATGATCATGTTCTCTCAATGTAGTTTTGTTGACGTCAGTTTGTCTAGACATTGCTCGAGTTGTCATGGTCAAAATGGTTTCGCTGTTCGCCTCGTTCTTCAATTCGTCATTTGAAATGCGAGATAACGCGTCTGCGCCAACGTTATCCTTACCTTTAATATACTCTATTGAGAGATTGTATCTATGTATATACTATCTACTGTTTCCGGTAAGGCTTCTATTGCCTTTCCGTCTAATTTTGATTTAAGAAATGAAATTAAGCACGAAGTAAGGTTATCAGCCATTATTTCTTTAATAAGATCGATTTTGTCTAAAAAGAAATTAAGTAAAGCTGGATCTCCACTATAATTATCTCGTATGATGCTAGAACACATCGATATAAATTTTGCTTTATCTTCCCTTATAGCCCTTTTAAAATTTTCTGTATTTTCAGTGGTATTTTCTAAGTTTATACTATGTTTAGATTCTAAACTGTTTACCGAATTATTATCTAATTCGTCCTCACTGTCAGATCTTACGTCTGTTAAAATTTCTTTCTGAACAAATTCAAATAAATTCTCACTGAATGGAACTTGCACTCTAACTTGCAAAAACATCTTAACAATAAATTTCTGCAGTGTAATATTTTCTCATGAACTTTGTCTTTAGGAAAGTGATCAGAATAAGGTTTTGTATATTTTATTATATCGTTGTAACTTTCAATTAATAGTTTTATGTATTCCTGAATTTTAGCTTTTTTGTTTGAAATAGTCCTATTTTGTAGTACTCTTTTCTTGAACTTGTTGAAATTGGAAATTACTTCGTTAAAAGTTATAATGTCAAAATAAGATTGAGACATTTACTAGTAAAGGTAAAAAAACTATATTTTTGTTATACACTTTAATTGAGTGCACACCAGTACCTTTTGCCTTTTCGTTTTAATTTTAAATAATTTTCCCTTTATATATAAGTGAGTAATTAAGATGAATATATATACATATATACATAAGTACATATTATGAATTATTTTTATTTGAATGAAAAAGGTAAAAAAAAAATTAAATTCTCTTATGATTGTTTGAATCATTCCTTAAATAAAGCAAAAGGCGGGTAAAAATTGATTGTAATTTGTTCTAAAATTTTTCTTTTGTATAAAATTGTATCTATCATTCCAAAAAAATATTTAATATTTAATTTAATATTCCATTTATTAATTTAATATATATGTATATTTATTTTGTTTTTTTTTTCTTCTTTTGTTTTTATATTATTATTTGAAATTGACTTACTACAAATTATAAAAATGGTTATTAACGCATTTAATAAACATTGTATACTAAATGACTGATTACCATGTTGAACTCATCAAGCATTTATACATATATATTGGATTGTATGTTGTTGTTGCCATTTCTGATGTTGGTATGTTGTTACCTTCTTTTTGGTGATTTTGCATGTAGTTGCATTTTCGTACCTTTTTACTGTTGCTGTTTTGTTTTTGTGTCTGGCACTTGTTGATTTTTTTTCCAGTTTTTGTTCTTGAAGTGTTGTTTTTGTTGTTATTGCTATTGTTGTGTTTGTTGTTACTTGGCTGCGTTGGATAAATTTTTTGTTTGTTGATTTTTCTTGTATTTTGATTTTATTTCGTACTTTCTTTGTTGTTTAATTTATTTTTTCCTCTTTTCTTCTATTGATCTTGTGATGTTTTTAAATTTTAATTTTTCTTGTATATTTAAGCAATAGGTCTTTTGATTTAATATATATATACATATACATATATATATATATATATATATTTTCAATAAGGATAGACTACCCAGGATTTAACAAAAAATTTCAAAATATACACAGGATATACAGAACAGAGCTTTAAGGATAACAATAAGAGAAAACAAAAAATCAATATTAGAATTTCAAATAATTTAGAAAATTTTCCTGAGGATGCTAACAAATTGTTAGCGAAATATCGAAAATAAATATAAATATAAACAACAATATATATATATATATATATATATATATATATATATACATTTTCAATAAGGATAGACTACCCAGGATTTAACAAAAAATTTCAAAATATACACAGGATATACAGAACAGAGCTTTAAGGATAACAATAAGATAAAATATAAAAATATAAATATATAAATATATTTATATTTATATTTATTTTCGATATTTCGCTAACAATTTGTTAGCATCCTCAGGAAAATTTTCTAAATTATTTGAAATTCTAATATTGATTTTTTGTTTTCTCTTATTGTTATCCTTAAAGCTCTGTTCTGTATATCCTGTGTATATTTTGAAATTTTTTGTTAAATCCTGGGTAGTCTATCCTTATTGAAAATGTTCGAAATATTCCTCGTTGTGACCTTTATGAAATTTGGAATTATCCCTGCATTCTTACATCTTGTTAAAAAGGTTATTGCTGACTTCGTACGTACAAATTTATTCCTAATTGACTTCATCAAGTTTGTAAGTATATTTCCTAGTTTGGTTGTTCTTCTTGAAACAGGTATAGTCCATTTTGTTGTTTGATTTTCTCTCTTTATTTATATTTATATTCTATTTTATTTGACCTTCTCTTTATATTTATTAGAATGCTTATTTAAGCAATAGGTCTTTTGATTTAATATACATATGTATATACATACATATATTGGTTTATATTTATTTTCGATATTTCGATATTTAGAAAATCAATATTAGAATTTCAAATAATTTATAAAATTTTACTGAGGATGCTAACAAATTGTTAGCGAAATATCGAAAATATGTAAATATAAATATAAACAACAATATATGTACATATGTATATATTAAATCAAAAGACCTATTGCTTAAATAAACATTCTAATAAATATAAAGAAAAGGTCAAATAAAATAGAATATAAATATTTCTTGTATAGTATGTATATTTATACATGTATGTATTACATACATATATATTTTGTTTCAATTTCATTTAGTTTTTTTTATTGTATGTATGTATGTATATAGCTTTTCATTTTCGTTTTGATTCTCTTTTTTTTATTTTATTTTCTATTTTAATTATATTTAATTTCATTTTGTTTCAGGTGCCATCTTTCTTCAGATTTTTTTCTCTATTTTTTTGTTTATTTACTATAACTTCATTTGTATTTGTTAGTGTAACTTTTTTCTTATTTTGTGTTCGGTTTAATTTTCATTTCGTTAGAATTTTTGTAGTTTTGTCGTTTTGTTTTATTTTACTTTGTATGTTGCACTAATTATATTTGTATGTATGCATGTATGCTTGTATGTTTGTGTTCTTACAGTTGCTAATATTATTTTATAAACTTCTTAATTTTTGTGTTTGTATTTTGGTTTTGACAATTTTTTATGTTTTGTTATGTTGTAAAATAAATGATCAAATTTTTGTGATAAAATTTTAGTTGCTATTGTTTAATTTCTTTTTCTATTTCTTTCGTGTTTTTTCTTACGGCTGTGTTTTGGAGTTCTTTTAATGTGTTTTTATTCTACAGTTATTTATAACTGGTATTTCTCTTATAAGTTTTTAGTTTTTTTAAAATTGTATTTTTACGTGACCGTACTTTTTAATTTCCTGTTTTTCTCATTTTACTTTTTAGATTATTTTTTGTCTTGTTTTCGTTCTAATTTAATTTTTTTTGTTCAATCAGGTTTTTTTTCTTTGCATTCTTCGTTCATTCTTTTTTTTTTTTTTTTGATGTTTTCTTAAGTGTTATTTTTCCAGAATATATATTTTAAAATTTTTAATTTTGACGCAACTGTACCACTATTTACAGTTTTTTTTTCACAATACTTTCACACGTTATTAATTTTCCAACTAGATTTTTAGTAACTTTGATGTTTAATTTTTATAAAACACACGCAAAATATTTATATGTAAGTATTGTTTTATTTTTGTACTAAACAATCAGTTTTTTTTTTAACTCAACTTATTCGAAGCAGAAATAGAATTTGTTTTTTTTTTTAGTTTCTTAGGGCCAATAATTGACTTCCTATTTAAATACTCATTCAGCTAATTTTCATTTAAATTTATGTTGCATTTAAATTAGATTCCATTTTTTCAGTGAGTAATTAAAGTTCTTATTTAATTACGATGAAAATATGGTAGCACTGCGTAAAATAAAAAATTTCCCACAAATTTCCCTAAAGAACAGCTGACTAGAACAAATAAAGAAAAATCCAAAAAAATATATTATTATTTTAGCTAAAAATAAGTATAATTAAGAACTGCTGAAATGTTTTTAAAGAATAAAAGCAACTTTCAATACGATTAAAAGGTTAATAGCGTCAAAACAAGACAAAATTTTATGTAGTTTGCCAGCAGCCACAAATATTTTATTGGCTTTATTTTATATAAGAAGGACAAGCAGTCAAAAACATATGGAAATTCGTAAAACTTATGTAGTATTTAAGTGCACAATGTTGGCTATTTAATGTTGACTTAATTTTGCAGTGAAAAACTTAATTTTGTATATAAATAGCATTTAAAAATAAATGACATATAAATCAGTACTGAATTATTGGCCCTTATTATTTTTTGTTTTACTTCTATATTTATTATCAAGCAATAAGGTCTATTTATTTTATATACAAAATTATTTATTTATAAAATTAATCCGATATTTCGTTACACTTTGTGTAACTTCATCAGGAAAAATTTTTTTACAAATTGAAAATGTTTATGAAAAAATTAAATTAACAAAAGTCACAAAAAGAAAATATTTGAAATAAATTTTTTAGTCGAACTGAGTGATATTTAATCAAAGAAATTTTTAATTTTTCAGGCTTAAGTTCGTTTTCTCTAAATATAATTCAAGTATTAAGAGCCACTAGATTTTTCTTTCTAATTTAAATAATAATTTAATTTATAACAAAATACAAAATTATTTATTTATAAAATTAATCCAATATTTCGTTACACTTTGTGTAACTTCATCAGGAAAAATTTTTTTTCAAATTGAAAATGTTTATGAAAAAATTAAATTAACAAAAGTCACAAAAAGAAAATATTTGAAATATTAATTGAAGTTAAAAAATTTTTGAAGCGAAAAAAAATTTTTTTTTTTTTTGATTAATTTTTTTAAAAATCATACATAACTAAAAACTTATACCATGAACAAATTATTAAAAATGTATTAACTATTTTTATTATTATTTTTTTAAATCAAATGTCTATTTGTAAAAAAATTTTTCACTGAAGAAGTTACACAAAGTGTAACGAACTATCGGATTAATTTTATAAATAAATAATTTTGTATAAAAATAAATAGACCTTATTGCTTGATAATAAATATATGAAGTAAAATAAAAAAAAGGTCAAAATTAAAAATCAATTAAATTATTTTTTTTATTTATAAAAATAAATTTTAATTTTTCCTAGTTTTTCTAAGAGAGTTTCATTTTCCTTTTTTTCTACTTCTCCCTTTTTAATATATTTTAGTTTATTAAATGTGTGGAGTTTTGTTTAAGTTATTTTACTTTCTTTATATTGCCCTTAGCAACAGTGGTTATGTGTTGTATACGGAATAGCATCAAAATCCCTAGTTTTAAAATCCCGAAATGTCAAAAACCCGAATTTTTAAAAATACCGAATTTCAGAATTATGAATCTCAAAATCCCGAACTTTAAAATTCCGAATTTTGAAATCTTAAATTTAAAAACCCCGATATCAAATCCCGGATTAAGAAAACCTCGAAAAATAAAAATCTTAATTTGTTCATATTATTTATTTAATTTTTATTTACATATATAATTCAATTGATATCTAAAAGGCAAGATTAATTGCTATGGCTTTTAAATACTCTGCTTTATCCATATATTCTCTGTTTTCAAGCACGGATTTTAAATTTTTGTTTTTTAAACAATTTTTTTTATTTCGGGGTACTGTGTTACCCGATTTTACTTTTTCGATTGCTGTTTTAGCAACAATTAGCTCTTTGGCTAGACTCTCGATTAGTCTGTAAAGTCCGGAATGCTTTTTGCCCACAACGACTTTAAGGCGTCTATGCCAAGCCTCGACAGAGTTTTGTGTGCGTGGGAATTTTTCCTGCAGCATGTCACAGACCGACCAAAATGCGGTATCATACCCTCCTTCAATATAATTGGAATTTATCCAACGGGCTATTTTTTTTGAATCTTTATCAGCAAAGTTGCGGTATAAAGCTTCATAATATTCAGGAATTTCAGCACTTGGTACAAAAGCAAGGGCCCTTATCATCTGGATTTGCAAGCTAAATTCTTCAGAGCGGCCATATTTTGTACTTAAACCCTCCTTCTGAATCTTGCGCCAAATTATTTGGCCAAAGTGGAATTGACATCCTTTGCACTCAGCATACGGAAAAAATTCTTTTGCTGTGT
This sequence comes from Lypha dubia, assembly GCA_947311025.1. Taxonomy (NCBI): domain Eukaryota; kingdom Metazoa; phylum Arthropoda; class Insecta; order Diptera; family Tachinidae; genus Lypha; species Lypha dubia. The sequence goes on from OX371260.1 coordinate 77,191,385, forward strand.
TAATGATAGCTTTTTCAAAATCCGAAATAATCTTTAATGGCTTTAAGTCTATGTTCCATTCACAAGCTAGTTTGGTAAGACTGAACAATACTTCCGAATAGGCCTCCGCGGTCTTGCGACTCATCAAGCAGAACACTAAGGGTACTATCTGGCCCTGAATATAACCGTGAATACTAAACAGTTGAGCCATAATAGAAGGCACAACCTGAAACGTACCGTCCATCAACCAACATTGCGCTTCTGCCAAAAGTTTCATACTGGACTGCGTACCCAATAAAATGTTTTTCTCTCCGCCGAATACCTTTTCATCTAAAACAAAAAGTTCGCCTTCCAAGAATTTTAAGTTTTCCGGAATTTTTATTTCGTCCAATGTTTGCGGCTCTTGTACTTCATTTGAACGAATGCGCTTGATTTTAGCTTTTTGCGCAACTTTGGTTGGCAAATAAACACGACAATTTTTATTGGTGTCAGCAATAGTATCTGTAATAATTTGTGAAGGTGGCTTTTCCATACTGTTTTTTGCCTTTATTTTTAACGAGTTGTTACAAAGAATCACATGTTTTTCATTAGCCGCGGGCTCATGACTGTGGTCAGAAGGCTCCTTTTTTAATAAATGTTCATTATTAACTATGATTGTGTGCAAACGACTTTTACAGAACTTTTCTTTTCTATTTGCACAACACCAGTAGGACACTTTTTCTGTTGCTTTCTCCAAATGGTAGGAATAGCCATTCAAATTAAGTTTTTGTTTACCTTTGTTTGATATGAAAATTTCCAGACTCATTTTGCGTATTCGTAAAAAGTGCCGACATTATTAATTGTTCTTGTCTAATTTATTAATATTTGAAGTATGTACGGGTTGGGGTCATATGCCCGAAACATATTTATGTGAACTATGATTTTTAAAACCAAAACTGTACAATTATTCGGGATTTTGAAATTCAGGATTTTGAAATTCGGTATTTTGAAATTCTGGATTTTGAAATTCGGTATTTTGAAATTCTGGATTTTGAAATTCGGGATTTTGAATTCGGGTTTTTGAATTCTGGATTTTAAGTTTCGGGCATATGACCCCAACCCAGAAATAATATTGTGTACCGTTTTAATATTTTTCTAGTCTGCATATTAAAAAGTAATATATTTTAATATTATTGAATAATTATGGAGGATTTATTTATCGATATGTACTTTTTGCATTCGTGCAAAATGTATAGAAACCAAAAACAAAACCGCGTACATCGGTTAAGAAGATGGGGTGTTCGCCCAATAAATAAAGATTATATTGTAGCGAGTTACAACAAAAAAGTTTTTCGGATCATAAAATAGTTTGATGTTGAACAATTTTTTATACATGCGCGTATGTCTCCCGACTTATTTGATTTGCTGGTGACTATGGTTCGTGACGAAAATACTAAGCCAAGACAACGAATTGGTCCAGAAGAGAGACTTTCAACAACTTTGTTGTAAGAAAAATTTCTTTCTGTACGAATATATTATATATATGTACATATAAGTATATAACTTGGAAAATCGACGGTCCGATCCAAAGTATTAGAAACATGTGATGTATTGTGGCGGCTATTGTCGCCCTTATACCTAAGTGAGCCACAACATCTCAATATCAGGACATTGAAAATGATTTCAATGTTTTATGGAATATGCCCAACTGCGTGGTTGCTATAGATGGCAAGCATGTAGTTATAAAGTGCCCCCCTAATAAAAAGTATTTCAGTTTGGTACTAATGGGAGTATGTGATGCAAAATATACTTTTACATCAGTTAGTATGGGAAGCTTTGGCAGCCAAAGTGATGCAGGTAGAAATATCATAATGTTTTTACATATCGCTCATCTAGAAAAATGTCTGACTTCTTCTCTTAAAGCGTGGAAAGTACAAAAGACATAAAGATGAAACTTATACACAATATAAAACATAAAACGCCGAACAAAATGATAAGTTTTGAGTATGTTATGTACATATATACATATATATATATATATATATATATTAGTGATGTTACGAATATCAATTTTAAGTATTCGCGAATACGAATACGAATACTTAAAACAGTATTCGCCGAATACGAATACGAATATTTCTTTTGAGGTTTATATTTCAAATTTAATTGGAAAAAATCCCTGCCTTTGCGTTAGTAGCTATAAATGAAAAAAAAAATTTAGTGATTTAACATTATTATTGCATTAAGATGCCGAATTTGAAAACCTCTACAGAATATTTTTTAATTATTTTACTTACATACTTTCAGATTTCGTTTTTCTTACTCTGTTTGGGTTTTTAATTTGATGTACTGTTTTTAAACTTTTGTATGATTTTTTTTTGGAAAATGTATGGGAAAATCATTCTAAAAATATTCGCTTGAATTTGGCGAATACCAATACGAATATCTTAAAACAGGCGAATAGTCGAACAGTCGAATACGAATACGAGTATTCGTAACATCACTAATATATATATATATATATATGTTCGATCAGCCATAACTATAACTTAAGAACAATTTTGGGGATTGTTGGGAAGACCTATAAAGGTTTTAAAATTTGTCACTTTAATGCTAGAAGCCTTAATTCTGCGAAAATTGATTACATTAATTATATTCTGTCAAACTGTTTTGTAGATCTTCTTTGTGTTTCAGAAACATGGTTCGATCCTGAATCTGAGGATGATTTTCATAATATTTTAAACTTTAATTTAATTCGTAATGATAGAAGATCTGGTGAAAAGGGAGGAGGTGTTGCAATTTATTATAAAAAGGGTTTGAAACATAAAATTGTTTTAAAATCTGATCCAGCTAATATGGTTGAGTTTATTGGTGTTGAGTTTCAGGGATCCAACTCTACTAAATGCTGTGTAGTGTGTGTTTATAATCGAAGTAAACTGAATGATCTTGATGAATTTTTTGATAAGTTAAATGTGATAGCGATGAATTATGAAAACTTAATTGTTTGCGGCGATTTTAATATAGATTTATCAATTAATAACACAAGATCATATCAACTTTTGGATGGAATGAATGCTAGTGGTTTGCATGTCATTAACTCTTGCTATACTAGATTTGCCCCTAATGTTAAACCTGCTCTGCTAGACCTTATGTGTACCTCTAACAGCTCATCAATCATTCACTTTGATCAGTTTTCTCTTGCCGGCGTTTCTGACCATGATATGTTGCTTCTTGTAACTGATTTTGATTTGCACTGCAATGAGAGTAGCAGTCATTTCTACTCACGGAATTATAAGCAAATCAATATTCAACTGTTAAGTTTTGATGCAGCAAATGTTAACTGGAATGAATGCTGGCTCTATGATAATATTAATGATAAGTTGGCCTGTTTCTCGGAAAGCGTACTATTCTTGTTTCAGAAACACGTACCATTAAGAAAAATAAAAATTAGCAACATTAATCAGCCGTGGTTTAATTATAGAGTTAAATGCGCTATCAAGATACGAAATAAACTATACTCTATTTGGAAGAACAGACAGTGTGAATACAATTGGGAGCGGTATCGATTAGCTAGAAATCAGGTGCATGTTATCACGAAAAACCAGAAGAGTGAGTACTTTAGAAGCAAATTAAATACAAATATTTCATCTAGAGAACTATGGAAAAACCTTGAACAGCTTGGTTTGAGGAAAAAGAAACTTGAATGCGATGAGTGTCCTGAAACCATGAATGACTTCTTCCTAAAATCATCTATTGTAAATAATACTGACACCTTCGCCGTAAATCAGAATATTTTATCTAATAGATCCGTGTTTTCTTTTAGCCCATTTACAACTGAGGAGGTTGGTAGATCAATTTCGGCAATCAAGTCCACTGCGGTTGGCTTTGATGGAATTAATATTAATTTTTTAAAGCTTATTTTACCTTTTATAATTCCTTCAGTTACTCATATCTTTAACCACATCATCACAACATCGACTTTTCCTAATGACTGGAAAATTGCTAACATAATACCAGTTGCTAAAAGAAATCAACCTATCAGCCCTGAAGACTATCGACCCATAAGTATCCTCCCATCTCTTTCAAAGGCTTTTGAAAGATTGGCCTCAAACCAAATTATAAACTACTTGCAATGTCATACGCTTTTATCAGAGTATCAATCTGGTTATCGGGCTGCAAAAAGCTGTGGTACTGCCATAGTGAAAGTTTTGGAAGATATTCATCCATCCTTTGATAATGGTGAATTAACTATTGTAGTTCTTATTGATTTCTCAAAAGCTTTTGATACGGTCAACCATGATTAGTTTTTACTTAAGCTGAAAAATTACTTTAGTTTTAGTAATCATGCTGTTGGGCTTATAAGATCATATCTTTCGAATCGGTTTCAACGCGTTAGTTTAAAGGCGTCATTTTCTACACTAAAACCCGTGTTTTCTGGAGTTCCGCAGGGATCTATACTTGGCCCATTACTTTTTAGCATGTTTATAAACGATATTGTTCACTGCTGTAAAAATTCCCATATTCATTTATATGCAGATGATGCTAAAATTTATTTATCCCGGCCTTTGGGGCTAGTTGAAGACTTAGTTTGTCGTCTTAATGAAGACCTTAATGATATCTGTGAGTGGTCTTTTAACAACGATCTAAAAATAAACACTGCAAAAACTCAAGCTCTATTGATTCATGCTAGAAGCTACAACTACAGTATCTTGCCTGAAATATCTATGAAGAACGAAGTTGTGAAATATGTACAAGTAGTAAAAAATCTAGGTATTGTTATTAATTCTGACCTTAATTGTAAGGATCATGTTAGTTACACTGTTACGAGAATCTATAACGTTCTTCGAAAACTGTGGTATTCGTCGTCATTTATTTCGAGTGATATTAAACTGAAAATTGTCAAATCTCTAATTGTACCCATTATAACATATGGAGCTATAGTTTTTGGTGAACTTGATGCTGCATCAAAATATAAATTACAGAAAGTGATCAATAGCTGTGCCAGATATGTGTACAATAAAAGGAAATATGATAGGATATCTCAATTCTCCATTCAGATTCTGGGATGCGGTTTGACTTCCTACTTAAGCATTCGAAATTTAATATTTCTTCATAAAGTTATATATTCGCATGAACCAAGATATATTTATGAAAAATTATGCTTCTGCAGATCTAGTCGCACATTAAACATTATAATACCGAATTACTATTATTTATCGTCCTCAAGATTGTTCTTTATTAGTGCTGTGAAATTGTGGAATAATTTACCAAATCACATTAAAACCGATCCCCGCGCATCGTCTTTCAAAATGACTGTTAAACAACTTTTTAGTAACTAATTTGAATATTCTTTTTTTCTCATTTTCTTGTATTTTAGTATGTTTATAAGTATTTTAATGTATTGTATTTAAGAAGGTAGTTTTAAGTAAACTAAAATTTGTTATCATTGAGCATATACACTTGTTTGAGGTGCTTTAAGAGACTTTAAGTCTTACTTGTACTTAAAAATAAAAATAATAATAATAATAATAATAATAATAATATATATATATATATATTAAATCAAAAGACCTATTGCTTAAAGTAAACATTCTGATAAAGTTATCAATTTTCAACAAATGAACAGACCTAATGTTGCTTACAAACAAACACTTTTACTTAATGCACAAACTATCGTCAGTCAGGGTAAAATGTTAATTCACTTTAGTAAATTTGTAATGCAAATTAACTCTGGCGTCTATCTACTCTTATTATAATTGTTAACAATTTTCATTAAATTAACAGATATAATATCAAAATGTATTTTACTGGGACAACGACCTTAGAAAACGCACCAGTAAATATAAATAACCACCATACAATGCACCACTCTTTTTAGTACCCATAAACACTACCGAGGATAAAAAGAAGTGGAGACTAGTTCTAGATCTTAGAACTCTTAATTACAAAATGGCAAGCGGCAAGTTACCACTAACTAAGTTAGAGGACAATCTTGCCAGAACCAAATGGGTTTCTACTCTCGCCATTACTAGCTCATTCCACCAAATTTAATTAAATGAAGACTCCACTTACTTATTTTTCTACACCACAAGGCCCCTATCAATTTAAAAGAATTCCATTCGGACTAAAAATTTCTTCTAATAGTTTTCAAAGAATGCTCATAGTAGCATTCTTAGGATTAGAATCAGAAGCATTTCTTTATATGGATGTAGTACTGGATAGACTACAGAAATACAACTTGAAACTTAATCCAAAAAATGTTGTTTTTAAGACCAGAAGTATTTTAATTAGGACACTTGCAGCCCCACTAAAAGCTTTCAGCACAAGTCGACCGACAATGAAAGCTAGCGATAACGTAACCATTTTCATACAAATTTGGCCCCCATTATGAAATATTATGCGAGTACAGCTGTCAAATCAGTCACCCAAGTTTGGTTTTTGACAGAGAAATAAATTGAAAAAAATAATTCAAAAAATTTTTATTTTATATGTATGAACATAATTTTAGAAATTTCATGATGGAAAATTGTTAAAAATATGTACATATATATTTTTAATCAGGACCAGCACTCAGGAGATGACCCTGCAGTGTCTTGTGCCGAAATTCAGGGAAAAAACTGTATCAGTCAGTATGAAAATTTGCTATAAAGCGAGCTCAGTCAGCTGTACTAGTAAGCTCAGCTGTTGGAAATGCTTTGTTACAAATGTAAAAAAAATTTTAAATGAAGATGAAATTTATAAAATGTATACAAAATAGAGCTGTGCCAAATCGTTCCTTTTGATGAGTGCTCCCCTTCATTCAATTCAGAGGAACGGACCCGTTCGTTCATTTCGTTCCATCGCTCTTTTCAATAAACCTATCAAATAAAATGTTACACCATTCTGGTTAAAGAATTTTTTTTGTTTACAATGTATTCATACATTATAAATCCGTTGCTTAGGGGCTGTGCACATATTATGTAACGCTCCAGGAGGGGGTGTTAAAGATTTGTTACGGATTGAAAATTTTGTACTGAAAAATTAGTAAAAAGCGTTTGTCTTGAAACCAGATAGCTCTACAACTATAATTAGAGAGGTTTTTGATGCATCAGCAAAAACCATTTCGGAATATTCCCTAAATGATTTAATGCATACTGGGCCAACTGTTCAGAGCGAACTATTTTCGATCCTACTGCGCTTTCGAACTCCAAAATACGTTTTCACCACCGACATCGAAAAAATGTATCGGCAAATTTTAATTCATCCTGATGACCAGCCAGCAATATCAATTAATCATGTGGAGGGAAAACCCATCAGCGATCATAAATTATATTAGTAATTTAGATATGAAAAGTAATATTATCAGGCTCAAGTTCAGTTTTATTGAATTAATGAAAATTCAAAATTACTAAGAGTTTTTTTGTGTAACATATGGGACACGGGCAGCTCCGTACATGGCAACAAAATGCTTGCAGATTATTGCTGATAAAAATATGGTCGACTACCCAGGGGGATCCCAAATGCTAAAACATAATTTTTATGTTGATGATGGCCTTGGCGGTTCAGATAATATAAACACAAGAGCAACTGATTACAATGTTGAAAGCCCATGGTTTCATTTTGAAAAAATGGTGTGCAAATCACCCTCGGCTACTTAAAAATATTCCAATAGGGGATCAAGAGGTGAACTTGGACTTCAACAACAACAAGGCCAATACAATAAAAAACACTTGGATTGATGTGGCTACCTAAATCTGATGGATTTTGTGTTAAGGTAAAGTTAGACAACATCAAGACTGTATCCAAGCGAACTGCAGCTTCGGATATTGCTAAACTATTTGATCCACTCGGACTGTTGGCTCCAGTAGTTATGAGGGCTAAAATATTTATTCAACAAATGTGGTAACAAAAGTTGGATTGGGATGAACAACTACCAGAAAATCTCCGTATTGCATGGAATAGCTTCAGGGAAGACTTAAAAAGAGTTAAATGATATGGAAATTCCTCGACACATTTTCAGGGGTGCATTACCAACAGGGCTTTAATTACATATATTCGCAGATGCTTCTGAAAGAGCATTTGGTGCAGTTGCATACGTACGTGCAGAGCTAAAAGATAGACGAATCATAGTACAATTGCTTTGCGCAAAAAGTCGGGTTGCTCCATTAAATCAACAAACTCTGCAACGTCTTGAACTATGCGCTGCAGTGACAGCTGCACAACTCGCTAACAGAATTAAAGCTGATCTGCAATTTAAGAACCTACCAATATTGTTGTGGACTGATTCCGAAATTGCGCTGTCTTGGATAAATACACAGTCAACTTTGTATCAAACGTTTGTGGCCAACCAAGTAGCAACAATTCAGTCATTTACACTGACAGAGCAATGGCGTCACGTGTCCTCAAAGGACAATCCCACTGAAATATTATCCAGGGGCTTATCAGCATCAAAACTTCGCTTATCCACGTTATGGTTCTACAGACCACTGTTCCTACATGGGAAAAAGAAATGTGGTTACCTAAGTTCTCTCATCGGTTACAAATCAGCAACGGCATTGAAATGAAGAAAACCCTTTCAGTTGCAATTACTACAGCTGCCTCTGACGATTACATATATAAAATCCAACAAAAAAATTCCTTCAAAAGATTGCAGAGGATAATAGGTTACGCCATCAGATTCGTCAAACATGCAAGGATGAACAACGCAAATCGAGCAACACATAGAGCACTTATTCCAGGCGAGCTGGATGATTCCTTGTTCGTGATTGTAAAGCCATTCAGAGGTCTGATTTCTTGCCGGAAATTGAACAACTTCAGAAAAATAACGAGATCGAAAGGAAAAGTTTAATTGTTAGTTTGACGCAGTAATGTTAACTAATTTTTCCCAATTAACGTACAGCCCTAAAAAAATATCCGTTTTTTGGGTAAAATTACCGTACCCGTAAGCGTTGTATAGAAAAAGTAATATCTTACTATTAAAATAGGTTATAATTTTTAATCAATACTAGCCCCGGCTTCGCACGGAAGCTATTTACTTTTATTTAATTTCGATTTACCTAATCAAAGCACATCACGACTAGGGTTCCCACCTTTTTTTTTTTTGCAATTAAAGTACATTGGTTGTTAAAGGTTAGAAAAAAAAGTACACAGTATAAAAATAAAGTACAATTTATTTTTCTTTATTGTTATATTTGAAAACGTATTTTTTATTGCTTTTCGCAAGTTTTATCAAATAATTATCATATTTAAATTAAAGTTAATAATTAATTCATTTTTTTTCAGATTCAGAGACGCTTTGTTTCTTTCGTCTCGCCATTTGCTCTTCATTACAGAAAAAACTCTCTCTGTGAATGCTGACGTGGCAGGAATAGAAATTACAAATGAAATTACTTTATACAAATTTGATAAATTATCATCAGTCTTATTAAATAATAGCTGCCATTTACTTGCTGTAGATAATTCCGCAAAACCTTCAGAACTGTATATCTGATCATAAATTTTGTTTAATGACGGAATTTCTCCATAAAGATCATCCATATTTATATTAATTTTTTGCAGATTTAAATTTTCGTTTATGCTAACAATATTGTCAAATTCAACTTTGCTCTTTAAATTTTTATTGCTAATTGTAAATAACCAGTTTCTATTTTTAAAATCAAACCATTTATTCAGGTACTCTAAGGCTTTATCGATAAATAATAAAAAATTCATGTGAATTTCCCTGGTCAGTTCCGGTGCAGACAAAAGATTAATTTGTTTGCTTGTTTCATATTCAAATATGCAAATTGCCATGACATAGCCTTACGAAAGAATGGCCACTGTAAAAAAACGTCAACAAATGACTAATATAACCCGAATCTATTTTGAATTGTAGATAAAGCAAATCATGCGAAATAAAGTATTTTGGTGTACTTTACTGTTTCTATAAAGTATAGAGTACAATTAATCAAAAAAACGTACAATACTTTATTATAAAGTACGGGTGGCAAGCCTAATCACGACTTATGCACATATGTGTATATAGCTGTGTATACATAGATAATTATATTAATTATTTTATATTTAAAGCTGAGATTAAAAATGTTATTCATAGATTGATCAAAGATTTTATATATTTTTGGTCCACCCGGCGACGTCGATCGATCGATAATGCTGAAATTGTAACCGAAATACAACCGGTTTCTGACCTTCTAATCATCAATTTTTTATTGTTTACATATTTAGTTTTTGTGGCAGTAAATAAATAATAAGTTAAATAAAATCGGTAATTAGAGAAATTAACTTGTAATTTTTTAACATCTAGAAAATAGAAAATCACCGATCGATATCGTTCGACATCGCAGGCCAGCCCATTTGTTTCTAGTTTGTCACCCAAGCAAAAAAAAACTTTTTAGCTAATGCGAGTACCTGTATAAATATTCCATAGTAGAAATTTTTAGCATTTAGCCACAATTGTTACAATGTTTTAGGAAAACCGTGGGTTTTATGATTTGATTAAATATAAAAGCTTCATAAAATTACCGTACAAATATTGAAATTACTTGTCTACCTTTTGGAGGTCTAAATTACCGTACAATACAGTAATTACCGTACAGTTAACATCACTGGTTTGACGCCATTCCTTGATCAGCAAAATATTCTGAGAGTTGGAGGACGATTGGAGGCTTCTACGTTGCCATACGACGCGAAGCCTCCAATGCTGATACCATATAATGACCATCTTGTGAAGCTTCTATTCAAGATGGTCCATGAAGAAAATAATCATTGCGGAGCGCAAGCATTATTGAACATAAAAAGACAACGAATTTGGCCAATAAAAGGCAAAAAAATGGCAAGATCCACAATTCAAAAATGTGTAAGATGTGCTAAGGCGCGTCTGCAATTGTGCAGTTCATGGGCAATTTACCTCACAATTGGATTACTCCAGCGCGTGCATTCGTTAACACCAGACTCGACTATTGTGGACCATTGTGGATTCAATACAGGGTCCGCGGCAAGAAACCAACAAAGGCATAGAGGTATTTTGCTTCTGTGCAACGAAGGTTGTCCATCTTGAACTAGTCTCTGATTTAACAACGGAAGAATTCATTAGTGCGCTAAAGCGCTCCAAAAGCCGTCGCGGTCCCTGTCAAAATATCTATTCGGATAACGCTACCAATTTAATAGGAGCTAAGAACTAGCTATTAGAGCTAACTGACAGCATTTACTCTGAGAAGGGACAGGAAGTAATCATTTCTACCGCAAGCTTAAAAGGAATACAATTAAATTTTATTCCACCAAGAGCATCGTACTTTGGAGGGCTTTGAGAAGCTGCAGTAAAATCAGTAAAATATCTGCTACTACGTAGTGTTGCAACGGCATCCTTGACACATGAAGAATTGGAAACAGTCGTAATAGAAATCGAAGCAATACTTAACTCACGTCCACTGACCCCTATGTCAAATGATCCAAACAGCCTTGAGGCGCTGACTCCTGGCCACTTTCTCATAGTCGAACCACTTATATCACAGATAGATAGCAGGGCTGTAGCAATTAATAATTCGAGACTTGAGCATTGGAACTTGTAGCACACCTAAAACAAGAATTTCGGAAACGATGGTCTTCGGAATATCTAAATCAACTCCAGCAGCGTCATAAGTGGAACAAGCAGTTCACTAATCTTAAAATTTGGGGACATGGTAATCATAAAAGAGGACAACCTGCCATAAAATGGCCATTGGCGAGAGCAGTATACACTCATCCTGGTGATGATGGTATTGTCAGGGTCGTCGTAGTAAAAACAGCTAATGGGCAGTTCAAACGTGCAATACATCGAATCGCATTACTACCTATCGACCAAGACACTAAAGCAACTGTATCTGTTGATGATAATAATAAATCAACAAGAAATTGCACCTCGATTTCAAGTGATGAGCCTAACGCCAAAAGGACAAAAACATTAACAACTCATCGTAACCTGACAATGCTTACAATACTGCTTTTGTTACCGATAATAGTTGGAACTCAAGTTGAAAACAAAAAATTCGGAACAAAGTTGGGAATTCATTGCGAACATATTGGCAACGCAACAATCTCAACAAGCGAATGAAATTTATTTGTTTATTACTATTTGAATGTATACTGGTCTGAAAAATCTGTTCTTCTCAATGGAACGAAATCTTTACAAACCCTTTATCAAATGATGAAGCAAAACACATTATGTTTTGGTATCATCCATCATTTGAAGTCTATAGGGGGTGATCTACAACTAGAAGACCGACTTCTAAGCAAAATGTGAGCTTTTGATGTGATTGGAAATGTCACCCATTCACTGGTTGGCGTGTTGGACTCCGAATATGCCGACCGAATGTCTGAAACGATTCAAGAATTCAAAGAAAACGACTCGTATTTGTTGAAGCTATTCAAAAATCAAACATCAATTATTGACTTGACAATTAACAGCATACGGGAGAGTCAAATGACATCAAAGGCAAGATATGAAACTTTAGACCAAGAAATAAAAACTTATTCAGAGGAGCTCCACCACATCAACGATGTTTTAGCACAAATTCAACTTAATCAATTATTTAATTAAGCGGTTCTAGAATTAACACTAATTGCAAACAACATTTAAAGGATACAAGATGCAATCATCAAGACGCTCATCGACTCACATCATGGCAAAATCAGTCCATTGCTTCTATGGCCAGATAAATTACAACAAGCGATCAATCAGATAAAACTTCACTTGCCATCTTCAGTAACTCTTCCAATAATAGGAAAAGATGAATTGTTGCGGTTGTTTAAACTGATGAAGGTTAAGGGCAGGCTCAGGCAACAGCATGCTGTATTCAAGATAACTGCCATTGGCGAATCATGACCAATTTTAAATGTTCTATTTGACACCTGTAACCAACATGATAAACAGCTCACTAATTTCAATTACACCATGTACCAATTTCTTAGGCATTTCCGCAGCTCGAAAACAACACAACATGCTCTTGAGTTCAGAATTTATCTCTTGTGAAACAATAAGTACCAACATGTTTCTTTACCACAATGTGCAATACGGTTACGGTTCAGAGAAGTGCGCATGTTAAATCAACTTGTTTAACAACAAAACGACACCGACACGAAAAAACCAACACTAGATGGATACCTCTACACACACGAAATCAATGGATCTACGCAACTTCATCATCTTCACGTACCACCGCTGTTTGCAACAAGGAAATTATCCATGTATAATTAAATGGCTCTGGGATGCTCACATTGGATCCTGATTGCATAGTCAAACACGAGGTCATTCAGTTTCAACTCTTGTAGTGTACAGACGTGTTTTTATAATCGTCGCAAGTGAATATTAAAAATTATCAAAAATTTCAAGCAAACAATGACTTGGGGCCTGGGTTCAAACCCTGGCCAGAGCAAGTCAATCAACATCATTAATTTCTCTAAAGTACATTAGTGAGACATTGTATTAATTGTTGTCGGACTATTTAAGTGTTGAAGGCATAGCACTGGTCACTAAAAAACTGTTGCGACAGCGATTGATGCGGTTCCAAGCTAATGTACACAACATCGCCCTCCTTCGTCGGTTAGCAGAAATATCGGCAAAGTAAAACAATTAATAAAATGCCTGATAATACAGCTTAACATAGTTAATGCGTCTACTTAACACCAGCGGCGCCTCAACACTGCCTTAAAAATTAACATAACGCGCAAAGCAGAGTTGTGAAAGAGTTGTCTTATAAATTTTCAACATCTATCATCTCTAGCCTATCCCTCTTTCTGAGTTCAGGCACAGTGCACTGCATACGTAGGGGTCATCCCCTGAGTGCTGGTCCTTATTAAAAAAAAACAGTTATTTTACTAGTTTTATTTTATTTTTTGCTTGTGAAAACAAAAGAAAAGACAACTCTAAATGAGTTCATCTTCTGGCAACACCGACAACAATAAACCTACAAGCAGTAAGAATGCTTATTTAATTAAAAAAAATTTAATTTTATTTAATTGCACCTATTAGCAAACTTGTCAGCTTAGCTGTACAATCAAACACACAAACAATAAATACCCAGGTGACCAACGTGCACAAAATTGTAAATGCGGTGAGTACAATGAGTGATAATAAAATTCAAACAGGTATGGACAGATACATAACCGTGTTAGAAAGGGGAAGAAGTCCAAAATCAGCTCAAATAGCTTCAACAGCGAAAGTTCCCAGAGATGGAAAAAACAATATAAAAAATTCCGAAAATCGTTTCGCGATTTTATCTGAACAAGGCGATGAAGACACAACTACAACAAGGTCGAGTAAACCTCCACCGATATATTTAAGAGAGCAGAACTCTAGTTTTTTGGTAAAAAGCCTTATCTCCTTAATTGGAGAAAATGAGTTCTATGTAACTCCAATTAAGCGCGGAAATATTAACGAAACAAAAATCCAGGGGGCTTATTCTCGCACTCGTATTCGAGCGAAATCCTACTCGAACGCTCGTGTTTTTAAATTTTTGGGATTCTCTGACACGCTATCGAGTAACTCGTAGCGATATTTTGTTCGTAAGCAAAAAACCATTCGTAAACAAAAAATCAGTAACGTTTTTATGTGCAAACAAGAATAAAAAAAAGAAAATGTAAGTAAATTTTTTCTTTTAAATTAAGAATAAAATTGTAACTTTAGCATTTTAGGTCATATATGTCAAAAATTAATCATCCTCAGAAGGAAATTCTTTGAAATTTTATGACTCTGCACACAGACTGTAAAGGCTAACCACCTTTGGGAACAGCTCATGGCCAAACTTTAGACGTACTGTTCGCGTGTGGAATAAACCCCCGCAGAGGTATTTCCTGCCACCTTCAATGTCCACAAACACTACTCCCTTTATCCTCCTTCCCAAAACCTATTTTCCTAGTTCCGGCTCAATGGTTTGCATACGTAGGGGTCATCCCCTAAAAAAAAAAAAAAAAAAAACTAAATGCTTCCGTCCCACCAGCAAAAGATGTCAAGTCGTACAGCAAGGTACTATTGTTTGTACATAACAGAAAAAGAAATACATTTTTATAATTTATTTTTATTTACATACATATGTACATACATATATGTATACATATTTAAGTATACGCTGATAAAAAGCAAAACGTGAAAAGTAAATATTCTTTCAATAAATTATCCCAAATAAAAAAAAAACTGGTGGTGGACCGTATGAGGAAAAAGTTCTTTCCACAAACATATGTATGTTTTTGGTTATATTTTATTACAATTCATTCAGTGTATTCAAACGTATTTCGGCACGTTTTTTACAACACTGAAGCAATAACTCGATTCGTTTCGTATCGAGTGTTATCATCAGAAAATAATTTCGCATCGAAATAAATTTCGATTCGAATTCAATTTCGATCACGACTGCGAGAATTAGCCCCCAGGTAACTCAAGAAAATCATTACTGAAAAATAGTTTCTGATTTCGAGTCAAAAAATAAACAATTTTACACATACCAACTAAAGAATGCTAAAGGTCTAACAGTCATTATTAGAAGTTATAGATTCTAGTGTTGATCCTGAAGGGCCTTGAAAATAATGGCTTTAAGATAAAATATGTTTCAAACATTAAAAATAGGGAAAAAATCCCCCAACCTAATTTTAGAGTCGAGATACAGCCAGGTGACTTGAAAATAAAAAAAATGATCCTAATCTATAATTTAAAGTACTTGTTGCATCGAAGAGTTACCGTTGAGCTTCCACATAAAAGAGCTGGACCTGTTCAATGCCTGAACTGCCAAGAATTTGGCCACACTAAAGCTAATTGCAAAATGCCTACCGTTTGCGTTGTATGTGGTGAGTTACACAGTACCGCAAACTGCTACATATTGAAAGGTGGAAACCACACTGCTAACTACAGGGGCTGCCCTCTATATTAGATTTTTAAGAGCTCGTCCAACAAAAAACCTAATGCTACTCTTGCTCAGCCTAAAACTCCTTTTACCTACCCACAGTTACCTCAAAGGTCTACCAGCCAGAATCAATATTCAAATGTTTTGAAGTCTAACACGACTATTGCCCAACAACAACCTTATGGTCAATTTTCATACGCTAATATTTTAAAAAGTAACCAGACTACGGCGCAAAAAACGGTACCAGAAAATGAAGATTCAGATTTTAATTTTAGTCGAATTAAAGCCTCAATAGAGATCTTAATTCAAACAGTAAATACTTTTACTCTGATCATGTCCTGTATGATGCAGGAAATGTTGAAAATGCAGTCTACCTTGTTGTAGGCCGTATTAAACAAACCATGAACTTAAAAATCAATTTTTGGAACGCAAACGGCATTTGTCAACATAAAAATGAAGTAGAATATTTCATAGTGAATCAACAAATCGATGTAATGCTCATTTAAGAGACTCACTTGACGTATCGAAGCTATTTTAAAATTAGTGTATATAATTTTTACGACACCAAGGATCCTCGAGGTAGAACTTGTGATGGCTCGGGAATTCTTATAAAATCGCGAATAAAACACTACCTTCGAAATGATTTTTGTGCAAATTATCTTCAAGCAGCAAATATTTGTATTGAAAATTATTATCAAAAACTTGTAATATTATCTGTATATTCCCCCCCAGATTTTTAATTACCGAGAGCCAATATACTGATTTTTATAACTTACTGGGCCCCCGTTTTCTAGCAGCTGCTGACTGTAAAGCTAAACACACATTCTGGGGTTCACGTTTAATCACTCCAAAGGGTCGTGTGTTGTTTAACACAATTTCTAAAATGGGTTTGAATGTAGTTTCAAGTAGTCAGCCAACATATTGGCCAACAGATCGACAAAAAATTCCTGATGTTATTGACTTTGGAATAGTGAAAGGTGTGAACAGCGAAATGATTAAACTTGAAGCATCTCTGGATTTATCATCAGACCACTTGCCTAAAATTGTCACTATATACTCGCATACAACTTCATCACCTACATGTGACTTACCAACGACATCTTCACATATTAAATAGCTGAAATACAAAAAATACCTCAGTGCTCATTGCTCGAATAATATTCCGTTGAGAACACTTTCTGACATACGAGTACTTAGATGATTCTCTCAGGTTGTTTCAAGCACACGTTACACAAGATACTCTTAATGCTACCTCAAATAAAATAAATCAACCAGTGAGATTAAACAATATTTTTTCTGTTGATATAGAAAGGCTTTTATCTGAAAAAAGGAAAGCTCGACGTGAAAGGCAACGTTACAGATCGCCTCAGCTAAAATTAAGGAGTGTACCAAACAGCTTAGAAAAGTTTTACAAACACAAAAAACAGCTTCCCTTCAAAAATTTCTTCAAGAACTAGATGCAACACCACAACCAGATTATTCGCTGTAGCGTGCAGCCAGAGGACTTAAAAGGCCGGAAGGGCAAGAACTGATGCTGAAAAAGCTGCTCTTATTGTTAAACACTTAGAAAAAGAATTTACTCCAAATATTTCTGCTGATATTATTGAACTGCCTCAAGTCGTCGCTTTACCAGAAATTCCGCTAAGCTTTAAAATTTTGGAGAATGAAAAGGCTATTACAAGTCTAAACACAAAAAAAAAGCCCCAGGTATTGATGAAATAAGCAACAAAATGCTTCAAGAATTGCCTTATGTTGCAAAACGAATAATACTCTTCACCTTTAATAGTATATTACGACTGCAATTCTGTCCAACAGAATGGAAGGTTTCTATTATTACTATGATACCAAAGCCCGGTAAGGATCATACAAAGGTAGAATCCTATCGGCCTATTAGTTTATTGCCCAATGTGCCGAAACTTTTGGAAAAGCTGTATATAAGCAAGCTGACTCCTATAGTAACTAGCAGTGGATGTATTCCAGATCATCAATTCGGTTTTCGCAGTCAGCATAACACTATTGAACAAACTCACAGACTTATGAAAAAAAGAAATATTGTTCAGCGCTTTTTATTGATGTCGCACAGGCTTTTGTTAAAGTATGGCACGAAGGTCTCATCCACAAATTAACACAAGACTCTTAAAAAGCTATCTAAAGTAACGAAAATTTGAAGTTAGGGAAGGCAATTTTTAAGCCCTCCGCAGTTGATTGAAGCCGGAGTCCCTCGATGCAATATGGACATCGCACATAGACGCAAAGTTGACACAAATGAAATTTAAAGCAGCCCAAATGAATTGGCTTATTGGAAGAAATTCTATATTAAGTCTTGACTGTAAACTTTTATTATACAACGCGATCCTGAAACCAATATGGTCCTATGGAATCCAGTTATGGGGCACTGCTTCAGCATCGAATGTAGAAAAAATTCAAAGGCGACAAAACAAAATGCTACGTACAATTACGGCTGCTCCTGGTATATCCGAAATCAGCGAATTGACAAAGATCTTGATGTTCCGTTGGTGAAGACAGTATTTTCAAAACAACAAAAAAAAATATTCTCAAAAACTAGAGTTGCACCCAAATCCACTTGCGCGCAATAGTTGAGAAGGTTGAGAAGGGGCGATACTCTTTCTCTCAGCCGGACAGTTGAATTAAAAATTTTGTTTAGCATTAGCTAAACATATATTTAACATTTTTAGATTAAGATTTGAATAACTTATTGATGTTTCAATTTATAATTAAAGGTTCAATAAATAATAAAACTACAAAAAAAAAAACTACGGGTAGCACTCCGGGAGTGCCGACAGAAGTGAAAACGTTTTGTGATTACAACAGTACACGTGCTATTGCCAAAAAAATTATGCGTAGATATAAACAATTATATAAATACATGCAACAAATTTAACCACTTATCACGGCGTTGCAACAGGTGAGCTTACTAGCACAGCTGACTGAGCTCGCTTTATAGCTAATTTTCATACAAACTGATATAGTTTGAAGAGAATACATAAAAAATGGTTACAGGTTGGTACTCATACGTATTAAAATGCTTTAAATTTGTTTGTGTATTTTGATATGAAGCGAGCGCTTTATACCAACAAAATACATGTTGTTTTTGGATTGTTGTACTTGTTGTCGAACTGCGCATACCTGCTAGTTTTGCCATGCCACTTATTGTAAACGCAAATGCTACTGTCGACGTGAAGTTAACAACCTAAATTTTTTTTACTCAAATTGAAGAGAGCGCCCTCTCTTGTGCACTCTTCTAAATCAGTTTCACACTAATTGCCGAGTGTGCCCTCTCTTGTGCACAAAAAATGAGTGTTTTTCTCATATATGGCAGCATCACCCACAACGATGCTGTCAATATACGGAGAAAACAAGATATTTTTCTTAATAAAAAAAAAACGCGGAAGTTAACAACCTAACTTGACAAACTAAGAAATATCAGTGCAAATATATATTTGAATATAGCTAAAAACTAACAAAAAGTTCGGGGACCGGACCACTTGTAGCTTATAGTGGACCTAAATACCTACATTTTGTTATATAAATAATTTTGCCAACCAGTTTTTGGATGAACAAAGTTATTAAAATAAAAAAAAAATTTTCTGCCACTTATGCACTATTTCCGGTCTAGGTCGAAAAAAACAAAAAGTTCGGGGACCGGACCACTTGTAGCTTATAGTGGACCTAAATACCTACATTTTGGTATATAAATTATTTTGCCAACCAGTTTTTGGCTGAACAAAGTTATTAAAATAAAAAAAAAAATTTCTGCCACTTATGCACTATTTCCGGTCTAGGTCAAAAAAAACAAAAAGTTCGGGGACCGGACCACTTGTAGCTTATAGTGGACCTAAATACCTACATTTTGTTATAAAATTATTTTGCCAACCAGTTTTTGGCTGAACAAAGTTATTAAAATAAAAAAAAAATTTTCTGCCACTTATGCACTATTTCCGGTCTAGGTCGAAAAAAACAAAAAGTTCGGGGACCGGACCACTTGTAGCTTATAGTGGACCTAAATACCTACATTTTGGTATAAAATTATTTTGCCAACCAGTTTTTGGCTGAACAAAGTTATTAAAATAAAAAAAAAATTTTCTGCCACGTATGCACTATTTCCGGTCTAGGTCGAAAAAAACAAAAAGTTCGGGGACCGGACCACTTCTAGCTTATAGTGGACCTAAATACCTACATTTTGGTATATAAATTATTTTGCCAACCAGTTTTTGGCAACAATTGCAACAAAATCTAGATCTGTCACCTTGATGGTTGAGTAATAATAATTTCATTTTTTTTCCGAAATCTTTGGGGTTCCACAAGTTCGTAAGTGGTTTATTTTCAATTACTCTTAATGCAAACATTAAAACAAAAATTCCACAATTCGAACCATCGTTTTGCAAATCCCTTTCCTTTATCTCTCTGTATTTCCACAGGCTTTTATTAGCTTTTAGCTTGGCTATGAAAAGATTGTATATTTTTCTTCCAGTATTTAAGTAATCATAAGAATTAACAAACATGAACTCATGAGTGCTAAACTTAAGAATGCATAAAGTATAGTGAGACTCACTCAAAATCGGAACAAGCAGGTATTCTGGTTGATTTTGAAAAAGTATCTCTATTTTATCAACGTTTATTTCATTGGTTTGACAGGGCATGCTAAAGCAGTCATTTAATCTACTTTCTTTTAAAATAAAAGGCAAGCATCTACAACAAAATTTGTCAACCAATTTCCATTATTTAATGAGTTCCAGTCAGACGTTTGTTCAGCCAAAAACTGGTTGGCAAAATAATTTATATACCAAAATGTAGGTATTTAGGTCCACTATAAGCTACAAGTGGTCCGGTCCCCGAACTTTTTGTTTTTTTCGACCTAGACCGGAAATAGTGCATAAGTGGCAGAAAATTTTTTTTTTATTTTAATAACTTTGTTCAGCCAAAAACTGGTTGGCAAAATAATTTTATACCAAAATGTAGGTATTTAGGTCCACTATAAGCTACAAGTGGTCCGGTCCCCGAACTTTTTGTTTTTTTTGACCTAGACCGGAAATAGTGCATAAGTGGCAGAAAATTTTTTTTTTATTTTAATAACTTTGTTCAGCCAAAAACTGGTTGGCAAAATAATTTTATAACAAAATGTAGGTATTTAGGTCCACTATAAGCTACAAGTGGTCCGGTCCCCGAACTTTTTGTTAGTTTTTAGCTATATTCAAATATATATTTGCACTGATATTTCTTAGTTTGTCAAGTTAGGTTGTTAACTTCCGCGTTTTTTTTTTTATTAAGAAAAATATCTTGTTTTCTCCGTATATTGACAGCATCGTTGTGGGTGATGCTGCCATATATGACAAAAACCATCATTTTTTGTGCACAAGAGAGGGCACACTCGGCAATTAGTGTGAAACTGATTTAGAAGAGTGCACAAGAGAGTGCGCTCTCTTCAATTTGAGTGAAAAAAATTTAGATTATTATCTTTAGGTTGTTAACTTCACACCGACTGTTATCTTTAGGTTGTTAACTTCTCGGACGCAATTCTACTTGAATAAAAATGACGCGTGTGAAGAAAAAAACATGGAGTTATCAAACCGGAAGTTAATGTTTTTATGTATTTCTTATGAAAAATGTAAACAAAGAGTGAAAAAAAATTACGACTTTGAATGCAATAATTTTAAAGTAATATTTTAATAAATTAAGTATATAAAAATGAGAATATATAGCAAAAGTCCTCTAGTATCAGATTTTATGACTGTCATTATGGACATTTTAATTATAACGAATAACGAATATATCCGGAGGTTTCTTCGAACAATTTTCAAAACACTATTTCATTGATATCTCAGAAACTAGAGAGGGTGCGCATATGACACTAAACGCAATGGAATGAGGTTGAAAATACGCATTGATTGTGGTTTCAACTATTTTCCCGGAGGTTTTCTGAGAAAAGTTATATTCTATTCAACATATTTTTTACAAAAAAAAAAAAAACACTTTTATTAATTTGCAAATAACTTATAAAGTAGAAGGGGTGCGCATATGACACTACCCGCAATCGAATGAGGCTTCAAATACGCATCGATTAAGGGTTCAACTATTTTCCCGGAGGTTTTCTGAGAAAAGTTATATTCCATCAAAAATATCAAAATAGGAAAAAGATATAATTTGTTTGAACATATTGGGCAGCACTGTTCAATATATTAGCGAACACGTTTTTTCTAAGTTAACATATTGACTTGGCAGTACTTGTAAGCAAAACATATCGCACCCTAAATACAAAAGGGTCACATTTCAAAATAATAAAATTTTCATGTGCCAAAGCAAAAACAACATCCTGAAACAGTGTGTGAAAAAAATATTTAATTAATGTGAAATAATATTGACGTTTAATAATGATAATGCTTTTGAAAAACTTTATCATTGATTATTTGTAATGCTTTTACTTTTTATCTAACTAATAATGAAATTATTTCATTGAAAAGCAAAAAAAAACTACCCATTAAAAGTTATTGCTGAACTAACTATTATAAATTCGTTTTGAAAATTGCAAATTGTGTAGGTTTCCACACTACCACTGAGGTACTACACTTAGTGCGTTGTCATTTTTTTTTAATGTGTCACAGTACCCTTGTCTGGATTTTGATAAGCCGCACAATCAAATGCCAACTAGCTCAGGGACGTCAGGGAAGGTACGACCCGCGGCTTCCAAAACAGGGCGGGACAAAAATATTTATATTTAAATGAACAAAAAAAACCTAACAGAAAATAACTACATGAAAATGACTAACGGACTGAAAGTTTGTAATAAAAATTTCGGACGGACATTGACACAATTAACTGCACGATGACATAGTTGGGACATGTGGTGGAATTTGTCCCACTAGCTGCCCACCCTACCATGGTAACGTAACACTTAAAATTTTTACATTACCCCACTCACGACAAAGAATTGGTCACACACTTACATACTTACTTTACACAAAAAAAACTTTAGCCGGACATTATGAAGTTAGGTTCTTCATCCAAATGAAAACTTAAGCAAATGTATATTTAAAATGTTTACAATAAATTATTTTATTAAAATTAAATTGTTTTCTTTTGGCTTATCAAATATTTTGCTCGTAAATAAGTAAACGAAAAATATCAATATATATATATATATATGTACATGTAAAAAAAAAAAAACTAAGTGTTTAAATTAACCTAGTTATCTTAATTACTAAATATGAACATAAAAAAATCTTAATCACTACTACAAACTTCCTCAAAAACAAAATTCCCAAAAATACCTCAAAATCTCCTGGACACTCGTCAAACAGGATGCGCGCCAAAAAAAATTAACTAATATTTATCTACCTATTCGAGAGAGCTCTCTAAAATAGTCTATTCCAAGATATTCAATAACCTTCCAAAAAAAAAAATCTGATAAAATCTACTAACGCTACGTAGTTTTGGGCTAACAAAAAAAGCCTTATTTTACTAACACTACTAACCACTAATATATACTAATACTAACATTTATTTATACTAACACCTATTTAATTTTTCTTATTTTATAATTTTAATTTATTTGAATTTATTTTGATTATATATTTGTAATTTTATTTTATATCAATTAATTTTAATTTCTATTTAGTTTTTTTAAATATTCTTTTCAAAATTTTTCTTTAAGAATTGCACTTTATAACAAAAAAACTCATTCGACATAGAAGCCGGTACGAAAATCAAAAAAATATCTAAAATTTTAGTGGACTCACCACTTATCACTGGCGCCTTAGCTAACCAGGAAATACCCACAAGGTTTAAACTCTTTTTAAATACTGGCCAATCGTCCGGAAATCCTTCCAAGGGGGATGATGTTTTACTGGCTTTACTTCTTTTCCATCTTAAGATCAATTAATCTTTTCGGCTTCCACTTCGGCTTCTCTAGGCAATTCTTTCCCAGGTTTTGATTGATGTTTCTTTATTTATTTTCTTAGTATTTATTTATTGTTTATATTGTACTTGTTTAATTTTTGTATTTAATTTATTTATTATTTTTTTTTTCCGAAGCTACGTCTGATTCTTTCGGCTATCTGATCATCAATCTTTTCAAATTTTCTATCCAGCTAAATTTTCTCAATTCGCCGTAAAAATTCTTTTGTCCAACTATCTTTGTCCTACTCTACTATCTATGCTCTTTCAATGACTGCTTTTTTTTGACAGTTAACATTCCTGAAATAGCATACTTTCACCGGCCAACGAACTCTGTCATTTTGACCTTGCTCTCACAAAAACAAACAATTATTTAACAACTTCCCAACACTGATATTACATTTATTAAACACATCCCTCTGTTTTGCGTGTCACATTGACAAACATATGTATATACATTGACATTTAGACACAAACATACGCTACAAATGGTTGACTTCCCCGATAGGCCTAAACCATTATTCACTTAAATACATAAAATTCATTCGTGTATAAACGAAATATGCCACATTTACATTATGAGCCATTTTTTGTTTATCACTCGTATACATATGTACTTGACATACTAGTCATAACTCAAAAAATTAGTATTGTAGAAAGATACTTTAATAAATTTTAAAATTTAATTGCAACTGAAAAATATAATTTTTTAATAAGTTATACATACTAACTATAGTTAAAAATTTTTACACAATGCAAGATCCGATAAATTAAATTATTCTGCATCATATCGTAAACGAATTTTATGAGATATGACTATGTTGGCATTTGGCAATTTTGAACACACTTCTTTATCTTAAAATATGGTTAGTACAAATTTTACATTCAATGAAACTATCGTTATATATTCGTTTCAAGCAACTTTCGCAAACATAATAATTGCAGTTTGGGCATTTATGTTTTTTTCTTTTAAAATTAGCACAGTTTCCACAATGTAGATAATGGTCATCTGCTACATCAAGATATCAATAGGAGCATTGCAATTGTGACATTTCTTCAACAATGTCTGAATTTAATATTCTTTAACTTTTGCAAACCATATTAAAATTAATAAATAGTAATTTTTTAACAATATCAAGCGCGTGTATATCGCACCCTAAATACAAAAGGGTCACAACTCAAAATTTTCCAAAACTGAATTTTTTCCATAAATTAATTCAGCGTACACATCTCTAACTACTGCAAAAATTTCTTTCACATCAGTAT
This sequence comes from Lypha dubia, assembly GCA_947311025.1. Classification (NCBI taxonomy): domain Eukaryota; kingdom Metazoa; phylum Arthropoda; class Insecta; order Diptera; family Tachinidae; genus Lypha; species Lypha dubia. Next base: position 77,216,368 of record OX371260.1, read on the forward strand.
CTTCTTTATTATTTCTATTTTTATGTTAAGTGGTTGCTTCTGCACGAAAACAGTTTTTTGTCTCTCCTGAAAATTTTATTATTTTGTATTGTGACCCTTTTGTATTTGGGGTGCGATATGTTTTGCTTACAAGTACTGCCAAGTCAATATGTTAACTCAGAAAAAACGTGTTGACTAAAATATTGAACAGTGCTGCCCAATAAGTTCAAACAAAAAAAATCTTTTTCCGATTTTGATATTTTTGATGGAATATAACTTTTCTCAGAAAACCTCCGGAAAAATAGTTGAACCCACAATCGATGCGTATTTTCAACCTCATTCGATTGCGTGTAGTGTCATATGCGCACCCCTTCTACTTTATGAGTTATTTGCAAACTACTAAAAGTGTTTTTTTTTTTGTAAAAAAAATGTTGATGAGAATATAACTTTTCTCAGAAAACCTCCGGGAAAATATTTGAAACTACAATCGATGCGTATTTTCAACCTCATTCGATTGCGTGTAGTGTCATATGCGCACCCCTTCTACTTTATGAGTTATTTGCAAACTACTAAAAGTGTTTTTTTTTTTTTTTAAATGTTGATGAGAATATAACTTTTCTCAGAAAACCTCCGGGAAAATAGTTGAAACCACAATCGATGCGTATTTTCAACCTCATGATTGCGTGCAGTGTTATATGCGCACCCTTTCTACTTTGTGAGTTATTTGCAAATTACTAAAAGTGTTTTTTTTTTTGTAAAAAAAATGTTGATGAGAATATAACTTTTCTCAGAAAACCTCCGGGAAAATATTTGAAACCACAATCGATGCGTATTTTCAATTTCATTTGATTGCGTGTAGCGTCATATGCGCACCTCTTCTACTTTGTGAGTTATTTGCAAATTACTAAAAGTGTTTTTTTTTTTTTTGTAAAAAAAATGTTGATAAGTGTACAATTTTTCTCAGAAAACCTACGGGAAAATAGTTGAAACCACAATCGATGCGTATTTTCATCCTCATTCGAATGCGTGTAGTGTCATATGCGCACCCTCTCTAGTTTCTGAGATATCAATGAAATAGTGTTTTAAAAATTGTTCGAAGAAACCTCCGGATATATTCATTATAATTAAAATGTCCATAATGACAGTCATAAAATCTGATACTAGAGGACTTTTGCTATATATTCTCATTTTTATATTTTTAATTTATTAAAATATTACTTTAAAATTATTGCATTCAAAGTCGTAATATTTTTTCACACTATGTTTACATTTTGCACGTTGAAAAATTAGCAAACCGGATGTGTGGTTTTGTACCTCACTATTTCCGGTTTGCTAAAATGTTGTTTTCTTCTCGCCGATATAAAAATGGCAGCATCTTATCTGTCAAGTATCAAATGTCCAGGCGTTACTACACCTGTAATTTGTTTGCAATGCATTGGCACAAACATAGTGGCTACAAAAGTTTAAGTTAAATATCAAGGCGAATTTATTACCAGGTGGATGTAGTGGCGAATTCGGGCGAAGTTGTAATTTTGCCACACTGTCAAATTTAGTACATATTTCCCGACGCCATTTTTCTGTAAATTTTGTTAGCGTAGGATATGAATTCGCCTTTTACACAAGTAAAATCCTGTTGTTTGTTTTGTTGGCGTATTGTTGTATTTTATTCTAGTTTTGTTTGTTTTGTAGTGCATTCTAAATAATATAATATTATATGTATTATTATATTTTATAAGTGAGTAAACTTATTGCAATCACTGTTCTTAATATTACTTTTGCACACGGCACTCTATTAATATTACTAACATAAACAATGTATTATTATATTTATATGTAAGTGTACTAATTACACTTACTGTTCTTAATGTTACTTTTTGCACACGGCACTTTTTTAATGTTACTACCATTATTACAGCAAACATAATACGATTGTTATTTTTTATATTACAACAATTGTATTGTTCTATATTGAACATGTTGTTATTGCAATACAACAATTATGTATAATGTATTTTATATTTTCTCAAACTACATTTATATTTAGTGAATAAGAAATTTTGTAGTTTTAGAATACAGTTAGTTTAGAATATAAGGAACAAATTTTTGAAAATAAAATTAATCAATACTTTGCCTTCAATCGGCATTAGACTTATAAAAACATATCTTTTTATAATTGCCTTAAATCGGCATACTCACTTTGGCATACATCTGCCAAGTAGATATATTTGCCAGTGGCGTTTATTAGCGCTGGCATATCTTCATAATTTTTCAATGAAATACTTCCATACACCGGAACCATTACATGGCGATCCTGCCAAATAACAGAAATCTACCCGGAGAAGGAGCACCTCAAGCAACCAACACAGGCCCCAAACCACTAACCATTGCTGAATACCGTAAAAGACAGCAAAACAAGAAGGAGATCGAACTGACCAAGATTCCAGCTGTCATCAGGCCAAGACACCGGAGAGGAGGAAAAATTGTAAGACTGCGCCGTAAACTGGCAGCACTAAGAAATACACTGAACCAAACACCACCACCATCCTGGAAAATTGCGTCCGAAATATGGTTGCAGATCGGCCGACTGGAAGCCGAAAAGGACAACTACAAAAACAAATAAATTTTTGTAATAATATTTTTTTTAAAATTCTTTAAAATAAAAATATTTTTTTTCATTTATATAAATAATGAAATTTTTTTTTCGCACATGTATGTATACATACAAATAAATTTATGAAATATATTAAAATAATATATTATAAACATATACAACATGAATTTTTTAAAACACATGCTGAAATGTACATAATAATATTATTTTCAATATAAAAATAAATACTACACTAATCTTCACTAAACTTTTTCACATAAAAAAAAATTTTACTACACCCGGCAAATTAAATAAAATCCAATTATGAAATAGAATTTCACAATAAAAAGGAATGTCAAAAATTTTAAAAAATCACCACACTGAGGTGAATAAATGCGACACTATATATATAAGTTAAAAATGTGAAAAGTAAGAAAATAAATAAGAGTTGCCATAGTGGATCAAACTAAAATAGAATTTAAAAATAGTATTTACATGCGACTAAAACCCTTCCTATATTAAATGGAAACCATAGAAAAATTTATAACAGAATTAGAGAAAATTGAAATAAATATTAACAAAAGTAAAAATAGAATTTACACCGAAGAATATAAATTAGAAAAATTAAAACGTTTGCAATCAATAAAAACAGAATTTGAAAAATGTTCTCAATCATTAATTAAAGAAAATTGCGAAAAATTAATTAAAAAATTTGAAGAAATATATAGTAGAGTGTTACCACTTATAAAAAATCTTCTAACAAAAGAAAACAAAGACACTAATTTAAAATCAGACGAAGAAGTAGGTAATATATCAAATATGGCTCATTTTGACATAAACGTCGTAGGCAAAAATCTACATGTGTTTAAGGGTCCGTATGAGACGTTGGAAGACTTTTTGTTGCAAACAGAACTATTGCACGATATGATTCTTGCAGAAGAGAGAGAGCTTTTTATAAAATATGTCTATAATTTCAAATTAACTGCAAATGTTCGTAGCACCATTGGACGTGCTAACAGACCAACAACCTTTACTGATCTAAAGAACTTATTGGTGATATCGTATCCTAATCCAAGAACTCTACAACAAGTTTTAAATGAGCTTGGAACACAAAAACAAAATAATTCAAACATAGCTTCGTTCAGAGAAAAAATTGTCCTGCTAGGTGAACAATTAAATGATTTTCAAATAAAGACATTAGAAAATCCGACACAAGAGGCTAAAAATGCCATATATAAAATGACTGAGAGCATGGCACTTAATATATTTATGAAAGGCGTAAATGAGCAGTATAGAACCCTATTGATAGCGTGTAGTCCAAAAACATTATATGATGCATCAGAAAAATGCATAACATTAGAAAAAGATAATCAACAAAACAACAATAACATTTTTAGAGTTGGCGGCAGAATACCCAACAACTTCCAAAACCCCCAAAGATTTCGCCAACGCGACAACATCGAATACCAATATAGTGGTAGAAATCAAAATTTTCACCACAGTAACATGAATATCCGAGACAATAACCAACGTGCAAATTATAGTACACACCACAATTTTAATAACAATCGCAGACAAGAAAATCCCAACTTTCGCCACAACAATAATATTAGAGACAATAACCAATATAACAGATCGCAAAATAATAATAACAGATATAGTTATAACAATAGGGACACACATTCAAATAATAATTTTTCACAAAATAGAAACATAAATAATATTCCTGAAAATAGAAACAGAAACAACAATAATAGCTACCCACAGAATAGCAGCAGAAACCAAAATGCTAATAATTTTTCATATAGACAGGGAAACTAGAGAGGCAGGATAACGAAAACTGTTATCCGAAGCCACGATATTTCAATTTTTCAATAAATACGCCAAATTCCATAATAATAAATTGCAAAATTACAAATAAAAATCAGTATTTCATTCTAGACACAGGTGCAGATATTTCCATATGCAAACAAGGAAATTTAAAAGAAATAAACCACAGGGATATTTCAATTTTAAGCGTCATAACACTAGACACCATTGAAAGCATTGGTTCAGCCCATTTAAATTTACATTTTGAAAATCAGCATATTAAACATAAATTCCACATAGTATCCAACGATTTCCCTATTCCCACTGATGGAATAATTGGAAGAGATATTTTGGAAAAATACAAATGTAGAATAGATTTCGAAACATACACAACAACATTTAATATAGAAAATGAAGAAATTACCATACCCATGAATACCAAATGTACCTATAAAACTGATATATGCATACCCGCACGTTCAGAATTAATCGCACCAGTAAATATATTTACAAATAAAGAAAGTATCATTTTAAGCAAGGAGATAACTCTAGGCGTTTTTGTAGCCAATAGTATAATACCAGCTATAGGCACAAAACATATTAGATTTTTAAACACAAATAATCATGATGTAACGATAAACAAATTAGAACTTGATAGAAAAGACCTAACAAATTATGAAATATATAAATACACAAGTAATAACGAATACGAACAGGATATCTAGAGTTTTACAAGACTTAAACATTGAATCAATAGACCCCGTAGCAAAACAAGCACTAACTGATATAATTGTCAGGAATAACGAAATTTTTCACGTAGAAGGAGAGAAACTTACAGCAAATAACTTTTATTCACAAAAAATTCACACGACAGATGCAACACCGGTATATGTCAAACCATACAGGTTACCACAAATACAAACAAGCGAGGTAAAGAAAAAAGTAGAAAAACTACTAGAAGATGAAATTATTGAACCATCAATAAGTCCTTATAATTCACCTTTATTGGTAGTACCCAAAAAATCCGCGAAAGACAAATGCGAATGGCGACTAGTAGTAGATTTTCGTAAACTAAATGAAAAAATAGTAAATGACAAATTCTCATTAACAAGAATCGAAGATGTTCTAGATAAATTAGGTAGAGCAAAGTACTTTTCCACATTGGATATGACCAGCTCATTCCATCAGATTAATTTAGATAAAAATTCCAGACCCTTGACAGCATTTTCGACAGGAAATGGTCATTTTCAATTTACACGATTACCGTTTGGTCTTAAAATATCGTCAAATAGTTTTCAGCGCATGCTAACAATAGCACTAAGTGGGTTAGACGCCGAATCATTTTTGTATGTGGACGATATTATCGTATTTGGATGTAGCATAAAACACAATAATAGCAACTTAGAAAAAGTCTTTGAAAGATTAAAAAAATATAATTTGAAACTAAATACAAAAAAATGTTGTTTTTTAAAGACAGAAGTACTTTACTTAGGTCATCTAATAACAAAAGAAGGAATCCGAACCGACCCTAACAAGCATCATGTAATAGAAAATTACCCGATACCAACAAATGTTGATGAAGTACGAACATTTATCGCTTTCTGTAACTATTACAGACGTTTTGTGAAAGATTTTGCACAAATAGCCAGAAATTTAAACCAATTATTAAAGAAAGGTAAACCATTCGTTTGGGATGAAACTTGCCAACAATCGTTCGATATGCTCAAAAACAAACTCATAAATCCACCGATTCTCCAATACCCCGATTTTCAAAAACCGTTTATTTTAACTACGGATGCATCAAATTTTGCTTTAGGAGCAGTATTGTCTCAAGGAGAAATAGGAAAAGATTTACCGGTATCCTATGCCAGTAAAACGTTATCAAAACATGATTTGAATAAATCAGTCATAGAAAAAGAACTCTTAGCCATACATTGGGCAATTAATTTTTTTAGGCCATACCTTTACGGTAAAAAATTTTACGTAATTACAGATCATAGACCTCTCGTATTAGAATTAGACTCGATTTATGCGACTACGACTTCGAAATTTCATACAAAAAAGGAAAAATTAATACAAATGCTGACGCATTATCTAGAATACGTATAAATACCGACACTTTGAAATCAATGATTCCATCAGACAACGTACCCATGGAAAACATCTTTGCAATAACGCGAAACATGAAAAAAAATCTTAGACAAGAATGTAACAACGAGAATAATAATAACGGCTCACATAAAAAACCTAATAAACTTTTTATATGGGAATGTACGTCAATCTCAGATGTCAAAAATATGAAAAAATTAAAATTTGAATTAGATTCAAAAATCAAAAAACCCGATATTGCAATTAGTGATGTAGAGATAGTAATTAGGTGCAGCGACAATCCATCGAACATACAAATGTCATTGGAGAAAATTTTACCAAAAATGCTATCCCTAGGCATACACAAATTAGCACTAAAAAATAATGATGTTATTTTCAAGAATATAAACATTGAACAATTTAAGAATATTTTTAATAAATTAAAAAGAAATGAGTGTGAGAATTTAAATATTTTATTATACAGAGAACCCATTAGAATCACAGACAAAAATCGTCAAACCAATTTAATTAATGAATATCACAATTCAATTTTAGGAGGTCATTTAGGTGTAAGAAAAACTACCCTAAAACTTAAACAAAAATATATATGGAAGAGCATGGGAAAGATGGTCAAAAAACATATACAAAACTGCAACGAGTGCAGAATAAATAAACAGACCAAACACACAAAAGAAAAACTAATCATTACTGATACACCACGAACAAGTTTCGAAACAATATCAATAGATACTGTAGGCCCATTGAGGTATTCAAACCAGTATAGATATATCTTAACAATGCAAGATGATCTGACAAAATATATTGTAGCATGTCCTATAGAAGCAAAGGATGCAAAAACAGTTGCCAAGAATATAGTAGAAAATTTAATTTTAGTATATGGACACTTTAAAGTTCTCAAATCTGACAGAGGTACTGAATTTCTAAACGAATTATTGTTTGAAGTATGCAACATTTTACAAATTAAACAAGTTTTTAGCACACCATATCACCATGAGACTCTAGGATCAGTAGAGAGAAATCATAGAGTACTCAATGAGTTTCTTTCAAATTATTGTAAGAATGATGAGTGGGACAAATGGATTCCTTACTTCTGCTTCGCATACAACACAACACCTCATATAGACACAAATTACACGCCATATGAGCTAATATTTGGCAAATTACCGAACTTTCCTAATGAAGAAATTTCAAGTAATAAACCAATTTACAACCCTGAAAATTATGCCCAAGAATTGAGGTTCAGATTACAATATTCTATAACTAAAGCAAGAGAATATTTAGAAAAGTCGAAACAAAAACGAATAGACAAATGTTTAAAAACTAATCCCCTAAATTTAAAAGAAGGAGACTTAGTACTCGTTCGAAAATTTAACAGAAATAAAACAGGCACCATATCATGGTCCATATAAAATAGTCAAAAGAAAAGGAGTCAATTCTATTTTAGAAATAGGTAATGAATTTAAAGAATACCATAATAATAATTTAAAAAAATATTAAAAACAAAAAAAAAAACACAAAACAAAAACAAACAAATTTTAAATTTTAATCCTAAAAATTGTAAAATTTTTCTTAAGGGGAAGGGTGTAGTGCATTCTAAATAATATAATATTATATGTATTATTATATTTTATAAGTGAGTAAACTTATTGCACTCACTGTTCTTAATATTACTTTTGCACACGGCACTCTATTAATATTACTAACATAAACAATGTATTATTATATTTATATGTAAGTGTACTAATTACACTTACTGTTCTTAATATTACTTTTTGCACACGGCACTTTTTTAATGTTACTACCATTATTACAGCAAACATAATACGATTGTTATTTTTTATATTACAACAATTGTATTGTTCTATATTGAACATGTTGTTATTGCAATACAACAATTATGTATAATGTATTTTATATTTTCTCAAACTACATTTATATTTAGTGAATAAGAAATTTTGTAGTTTTAGAATACAGTTAGTTTAGAATATAAGGAACAAATTTTTGAAAATAAAATTAATCAATACTTTGCCTTCAATCGGCATTAGACTTATAAAAACATATCTTTTTATAATTGCCTTAAATCGGCATACTCACTTTGGCATATGTACATCTGCCAAGTAGATATATTTGCCAGTGGCGTTTATTAGCGCCGGCATATCTTCATAATTTTTCAATGAAATACTTCCATACACCGGAACCATTACAGTTTATTGTGATCGAATAGTTTTGTTTTGTGATGTCTAGTTTTATTTCTATTTTTTTATTCTGTAGTTTGGTTTTCTATTTTTTTGGTGTGTGATTTTCTTTTGTTTTGGTATTCACATAATTCATACATATATGTATATGTATGGACGTACATAGGTTGTTGGTTATGTTTCTTTGTTTTATTTGCGTTTGCAAATTTTCTTTTATTTTATTTAGTCTTTATATTGACCAATGCAATTATGTTCGATTTGTATCTGTCTTTGCTGTCATCAAAAAGTTGTTATTGGAAAATTTTCTTAGTAAAATTAAGGTTGTCTATATAAAGGCAAATTTATTACCAGGCATATGCACGACTACAACAATTCACCAAAAAAACAAACAACAGGCATTTAGTTTGTTTACCGGCGAATTCATATCCTACGCTGTCAAAATTCTCCATGCATAAAAAATTCCATAAAAATGGCGCCGGAAAATATGTACAAAATTTGACAGTGTGGGCAATTGATACATTCGCCACTGCATCCACCTGGTAATGAATTCGCCTTGGTCTGTAGTCTATGTTATGTGCGTTCGTCTGCTATCAAAGCGTATCCAACAGGAGAGCTTACTAGCACAGCTGCTGAGCTCGCTTCATAGCAAATTATCATACAAACTGAAACAGTTTTAAAAGTAGACATAAATAATGGTTACAGTAAGAAAATGTTTTAAATTTGTTTGTGTATTTTGATATGAAGCAAGTGCTTTATACCAACCCAACAAATATATGTTGTTTTTGGATTGTTGAACTTGTTGAACTGCGCATACCTGTAAAGCTGGATTCACCCATTGTTTCGGAACAAAATTTTTGTCCGGACAAATTTTTTTTTATATGAAGTTTGAGGTTTCTCTTTTTGAGAGTGAGAGAAAAAGAAAACAAAATTTGTTCGGAACATTTTTTGGTTGAATTGGTTTAATTTTAAATTTTGTCCGGACAAAGTTGAAATAAGCTGCCACCTATTTTATTTTCTCAGCCAAAGTTGAAACGAGCTGCCACATAATGTTATAAGTATGTATAATAAAAGCACATAGTAACTTATATCTAGTAAAATAACAATAAATTAAAGCTCAATTGCTAGTAAAAAAACTAACTGACTTTTATTAATTTTTTTTAACATGTAATTTTCTTATTAAACAATAAAAAATAAGTGCGTTTGACAAATAAAACACCAAATTAAATTCATCTGTCACTGTATTGCCACCTTGCAAAATTAATAAAACACATGTATGTCATACGGTAGCTTTGATTTTCCAGACAAATTGTTCGAAATGAGTGAATCGTGTTGCAAATTGTTTCAGAACAAAAAATTTTGTCCGGACAAAAATTTTGTTCGGAAACAATGAGTGAATCCAGCTTTAGTGTTACCATGTCTGGTATGTAGTTGTCTGTTAAGTGTTATATGTCCGGGCGTTACTACACCTGTAATTTGTTTGGTAGGCATTCGCACAAACAGAGATGCTACAAGTGTCAAAAAGCGTGACGGTGTCTCGAGTTCTGAGGTTTTGTCTCATCCAAAACCTTCGTACCGCGCCAATAGAAGTTTTCACTTCAAAAAAAAAAAAAAAAAAAAACACGAGGCCATCAACATGAACGGTCACCAAGTTATATCAAGCACGGTGAAATTTTCATATACAAGCCTTGACAAGATATTGGACTTATCAATAAAGAAGAACGTTATAGACTTCATGAACATTCATAATCATTCAAGTTCAAACCAGTCCCAAAACAGCTATGAAAAGCACATCACTGAGCTATCAACTCTACAAAGATCATTAGAAGAACTAAACATTATGGATCTTCCCCACAAATTTAAATCTCATGAACAACACAGTCATAAAGTTGGATATCTATTTCTTTTACTAAGCCTGATGGCAATCTCCACAGTAATGTTTAAATATAAGGCTTGTAAAAAACTGAAACTGAAAACACTGAAGAAAATATTGAGCGCTAAAATATTAACATGACGCCAACACCAGCGCCACGTCAACAAGTACGTAAATTTACTATAGAGGTCTAGCTTTATCGCCGGTACTGGTCATTTCATCTTTGCTGAACATCCGTTCAACGCGGGGGAGAATGTTAAGTAATAATTATATCCGTAAAAATAAGTTATATTAAATAAATTCTCTAGTAATTTTCATATTAAATAAAATTTTCTTATTATTATTATTTTTTATGACAACACAATAAGAATTTCTGTTTTATTATACAGTCGAACTTCCATAACTCGAATCACCATTATCCCAAAAAAAACTTCGACTTACGGAGACTTCGAGTTACAGAATTTTTTGTCAAAATATAATAAAAGGTTTTTGTGTTATGTATTTTTATTTAAAATAGCCTCTAATGGAAAACTACATACTTAAGAATATAAAAGAACAAGCATAATATTGCACTAGATATAGGCATGTTTTGGCTTCTAGTTGCTGAAAACCAATCTATGATTGCTTTGTCGACATTCTGGAATTTTGGTGTCTTAACTCTTTTAGTACATAAACGAAATCCAGATTCAAACGAGTTGATAATTAATTTCTTATTTTTGAAAATTGTTGAGACCGTGCTTGCCGGAATACCATACATATTTATCAGCTGCTTCCTTTTTCTTCAATCCATCTTCGACGTCTTTTATATGTTTATATTTTTCTTTAATTGATAAGCATTTTAAAACACGTTTAGTTGCCATAATAATAAAAAAAATCCATTTCAACATTTATCATCTAGCCCGAGTTATGCATAGAACTGATAGTTACGCAAATAAAAAGAAATAAATTTGTAATTCCCCGAAAAATATAAAAAAATAGCATGTAAAATATACAAACCATACATACAAACAACAAAAGAGAGTAAAACAAGCAAACCATAACTAAAAAAAAAACAAAAAACCGTTCAAACAAGCAAAATTCTTCGAGTTATAGAGTTCATGTGTATGTTTTTTGTTCGAGTTATGGAGAACTTCGACTTATGGAAGTTCGAGTTACGGAAGGAAAGTTGTATGTGATTTGTTCTTTTAACGCTACTGCCAACCAAATTAGTTCGAGTTAGAGAAAATTCGAGTTAGAGAAGTTCGAGTTATGGAAGTTCGACTGTATTAAATTACATTTTTTGTAGTTTGTCTTTCCTCATTGGTTAAGACACAGTAAATTTTACATTTTATTATTTCGAAAGTTGGCATAATTCTAAGTTCCCTTTTTGTTATTGGTTAAAACACCTTAAATTTTACATTTTATTATTTTGCAAGGTGGCATAATTTTAAGTAAAAATAATTTAATAAAGTATACAAATTTGTCAGCAGTTTAAAATCTTTTGTTTTAATTAATCGAATTTTCAAGTTCCAAGAGCTTGAAGGAAAATTCCTTTAAATCTTCAAGTTCCAAGTGCTTGAAGACTAGAAAGGACTTCAAGAAACAAAAACTCAGTGCAATCTAAATGTTTGGTTTGATTTACGCTGATTAGTTTCATCTACATTAACATTCGTAATAATAATATAAAATATTAATTCAGGTTGGGCACGAGCTATTCCCTAATAATAGGATCATCACAGTGATGTGAATATCCCTATATTGAGAGAAAATAACAATACGTTATAGTTGCAAAGTAAAATACTTTAGTATAACGGACTATAAAAGTTTGTTGAGGAACTTCGTACTAACCAAAATTGTTTCAATATGTAAAAATAGAATAAAAATGAATCAAATTAATTCTCGTATTATATATCTGTTGAAAACTTGGTTAAATATTTGATATTCTTCCTAATTAGTATCCACTTTACGAAAATTGTAAAGATGGACAAATGAACGCTGACGAGAGGTATAGTGGCTTTCAAATCGGTATACTAATACGTTCTGCGAATCTGATTGCACATGCAAATGTTTTTCAAAAATAAAAACTCATAGTAATTTGAATTTTCATTAATTCAATTAAACTGAACTTAAGCCTAATAATAATAATTTCTCATTTATACATTATTACACTTCAAAAAATAATTACGTTTATTTGTAATAATAATAATAATAAAAAATTAAAATTTAAAACTGAAAATGATAAGTAGTTAACACCACAAAACATATTTCCAAAGGGCGATGGAAGTAAATACTCCTCCTGTTTTCATACTTGCATACATATATTTTGCTGTAATAACAATAATTATAGTTTTTATTTTATAAAATTGTTTTCAATTTATTTTTTTTAGAATTGTTAACACGTCACATTTGACAGAAGCAATTTTTTTACAAACTCAAAACGCTACTTAAAGTAGGACGATGTTCAAATTATAAGGTCTGTGCAGTAGTATCACAGAATATCCATAATGTTCAAGATGTCAAAAAAAACTCCATACATATAAAATTGTGATAAATTTTGTTTTGTTTGTTTTATTTTAGGCCAATACAATTTGTTTCTGTATAAATATTTTTATTAAATAGTTGGTGAGGCCTAACTTGTCTTATGTCAATAAAATTAAATTTTTTTTTATATTAAGTTTGACAACTTTACAATTTTTTTTTTTGTTAATTAGGACCAGAAATTAGGGGATTACCACTACGTATGCAAAGCACATTGAGCCGGGACTAGGAAAATAGGTTTTGGGAAGGAGGATAAAGGGAGTAGAGTTTGTGGACATTTGATTTGAACCTTAAAACACTGAAAGTTGCAGGAATTACCTCTGCGGAGAGTTTATTCCACATATGAACAGTTCGGCTAAAATATGAATTCTCTCTGTAATGCGTAGTGCGGTTCATATCGACCACAAAGGGATGTGCTCCCTTAATGAAGAGCGTATTGTACGTGAAAATTGACCTACTGTCACCGATAAGCTTCTTTGCCCTAACTTATACGCTATAGAGTAACTTCAAAAGTGCGATAAAAGTGGTATAAATATTAAAGTGTTATGAATGCATGTGTTGTTGCTTTTACCGAAATCACATTTCATTGCATTACTCAAATGTCCAACATTCTTTAAAGTGCATTACTGCACATGAGGAGTCATTGTACTTTTTCTTTTAAACAATCGTTCCTTCTTAAATTTCATTAATATTATGTATATGCAGTAAATTATTATTTTGAAGTGACCTAAATATTTGGTATGCATTCATAGCACTTTTTACTTATTATTAATATATAAATTTAGTTTTAGTTGAGTAATACGGACAGTCTATGAAAAACGTTTGTTAATAAAAGAATAAAATAGAAAAGCTTTAAAGGGAAACTTTCATTTTTAATAAAGAAGATCATAAGTGGTAAAGTTACTAAATGGCGACCGAGCCAAATAATAAAAATTAAAATTAAATTTAAAAAAAAAATGGGCTGGTGGACAAAAATCCTCCAAACAATACCTGTACTCTTCGCTGGATACAAGGTAGGAAAAAACCTTAATGAAGAAAGTAGTGAAAATAAACAAATAATAACACGGTGCTACAAATGAACACTTTTTTTATACTTGAAAAGAGACCTAGTGTAGGTTATAGACCTTATTTAGTAGATCATAAATCAATTTTTAAAAGTTCGGAAACACCCTCAAATTTCGGAGTTATTCCGAAAAAACTATTTTCGGGTAGTTTCGAGTACTTATGAACACGTAACTCAGTTGATTTTAATCGGATTTACAATTTTTAAATGGTTTCAGAAAGAAGAAAAATGTGCTTTTCTAAATATATACTCCCTTTGGTATATAAATTAAATTTTTGCAGTGATATTTTTAATTATATCTGATTTTAATTTTATTTTTTCTAGGTTTTTCAACTTTGGCGCCATTTTTTTAAATTAGATTGTTCAAAAACATACCCATATATATATATATATATATATATATATTTCATTAAAGCTAATTTAGTTCTGAGTTAAACCAGCTTTCAATAAATAAAATGGAGTAAAAAATAAAAAAGTTATTAAAGTTTTTCAAAAGTTAAAAATTTTGCTTTTACAAATATTGATCAATAGCTACTACATTTTCTTTATTTTTTTAATCTTATAATGATATAATTATATAAATATTTTAAAATAACAGTATTCAAATTAAAAAAAAACTTAACTAAAGTATTTAATTTATCTCTTTTTTTATCTCAGTATAAAAAAAAATATTCTCACTTAAATTTTTTTCCGCTTGTGGGTATCAAGTGCTATTAAAATTTAAATAAAGTTTAATAACTTTCACAAATATTGTCCGATTTAAAAAAACTAAAGTTCATTTTATTTGTTATAAAATTCTATTTCAAATTTTTTATACAAATACATCTGCTTTTATAGAAAAAAATTATAAAAAAAAGAACTCAAAGTTAAAAAAACATAAAAAAATAAAAAAAATTGCAGATGTTATTACGAAAATTACTACCAATATTTAATTAATATAGCATAAAATGTATACGGTTGGAAAGATCTATTCTTTGTCTTTCATAAAGCGTTCAAAAATTGAAGATCGGATTAAAATCAACTGAGTTACGTGTACATAAGTATTGGAACCTACCCGAAAATAGTTTTTTCGGAATAACTCCGAAATTTGGGGGTGTTTTCGAACTTTTAAAAATTGATTTATGATTTACTTAATAATGCCTACAACTTACACTAGGTCACTTTCCAAGTATATTTTCACTGTAGCACCGTGTAATTAAAGTAAACCAAGATGAACAAACCAACAAACATCTAATTATCGAAATAACATTGGGAGCGCTGGTACTCATAGTCGTAATCTCAATATTGTTAAAAAAATTAATAAATATAGCAATAAACAATCGTCCCCAGACCCGAATATAAGAAAAAAAAAATCAATATAATTGTGCAACAAACCACCTTATTTCTACAATTATCATCTATCTATGCTACATATAATTCATGGTCAAACAAAGAGATGCTGGTAAAGAAAGTCTTATATTTTTCCGAATCATCATTTATCTACTAGACAACAAAAGATGCTGGTAAATTGCTGATAAATTCACTTCATGGACAACCAAAGATGTGCTGCTAAAACCTTTTATATATATCCGAAAAACACATACATACATATATACAAAAAAAAAAAATTAACTAATTGTAAGAAATAACTAGAAATATTAAAGAGCATTCAATAATGTACAAAAAAAAATATATATATACATATATATATTCCCTTTTGTTAATTGTTGTCCTTTTAATGGCTCAGGAAAACTGGTTAGCTATAGTTGAAGAATTAGATAGTTATAAAGCTGAATTTGATAAAAGTTTCAAATGCATAAATAAAACACAAAAACCAAGCACAGAAACTATAAATAAGCATTTGGAACTTTTGGAATTGAATTATAACAAAACGGTCAGTTTAATAATTCAAATTAAGGACAAGTTGACTGACGAGCATTTTAATGAATGCCAAACAACTTGCGAAAAAAAATTACAAAAATTGTTGAAGAACTTGAATTGGCTTTTACTTTACCTCCCAATACCCAAAAAATAGAGCTTCCAAAATTGGATCTATCTCTTAGTAACAAAATAGAGTTAATCATGTCTGACCCTATCAATTTTCTGGAAACGGCTAGTAAAATCTTGCCTGATTTTGATGGAAATTTCACAAATTTGCGTAAATTTATTGATGCTATTAATATATTAGTTTCAATTAAAGGAACAAATCCAGATTCTCTCCTCATAAACATTATAAATACAAAAATTACTAGCAATGTACGCAGTAAAATGGAAGGGCTCAGTTCAATTGAATCTATCATTGAAAAATTAAAATATGTTATCAAGGGGGACTCTGCTGATACCTTGATAACAAAACTTAACGCGATCAAACAGTATGACAAAAATAAAACACAATATGTAAAAGAAGTTGAACAACTCTCCAATGAACTGGCAAATACCTACATGTCAGATGGTATGACCGAAGTGGCAGCAAATAAAATTGCTACTAGAGCCGCAACAAAGTCATTCATACAAAATACAAACTCTGAGCGAGTAAAATTAATAATGCAGGCGGGCACATTCAACTCAATCGAGGAAATAACGTCCAAATTCTTGGAAATAGAACAACACCAAAATAATTCTGTCATGTTTGTAGGATATAGAAAAAGAACTGTAAATAATCGAAATTATAATCGCAATAATTATAGAAATCATAATAACCAAACTAACAATAGCTATAATAATCATTACCAAAATAACAATAACGGCAGAAATTATCGCAATAATAACCGCCACAGCCTTAATAGCCGCAATAATAATAATAATGGACGCACCAACTTTAATAGAAATGTTCGTCTTATTACTAGTGATACTCAGGGAAACGGCGAGAACCCCCTGACCACCCATCTGGGGGAAATTAAACACAAAAGATACTAGCGTCAACTCCACAATCTTTAAAAACAACATTTACCACTTCAACCTAAATTTATCGAGCTACTGCTCTATTAACAACACACTAAGCGAAAATCTAAATACGTTCTTAATAGATACCGGTGCCAGTGTATCAATCTTAAAAAACTATTGTATTAAAAATCACGAAAACCTTAATCTTACATACAAATGTAAACTTACGGGTATAGGTAATAGCCCAGTCTATACAACAGATAAAATCACGGGCGATTTAATTAACAAAAATATTCTTATTAAACATGACTTTCTTGTCGTCAATGATAATTTTCCAATACCTACTGATGGTATCCTAGGCCTTGACTTCATCACAAAATACAATTGTGTCCTTGATTTTGGCAAAAATAATCAAGTTGTGGTACTTAGACCAGGCGACTTCCCAAATGAAATAACCTTCAAACTAAGAAGTCAACCTACACCGCAAAATCTTTTATCAATACCCGCACGAAGCGAAGTCATTAGAAGAATAGATGTTGAAACCAAACATACTTCTATATTTGTACCCACACAAGAAATAGCACCCGGTATATACATAGCCAACTCCATCACATCTAACAAATTACCATACGTACGTATCGTTAATACGACAGAAGAAAATTCATTCATTCCAAATACGAATGTTTTCACCGAAAATTTAGATAATTACAACCTAGTTCAATGTTCAAATAACAAACATAAAAATAGCGAATCCAGATCAAAGACAATTTTAGTAAAACTTCAATCCAATTTCCCAAAATTTGCATATCATAATTTAACAAAACTATGTTCACAATACACAGACATTTTTGGTTTAGAAAGTGAAAAAATTTCTTGTACTAATTTTTATAAGCAAAAATTAAGATTAAAAGACACAACACCAGTTTACATAAAAAACTATAGGATTCCAGAATCACAAAAATATGAAATAAATAGTCAGGTAGAAAAACTCATTAGTGATGACCTTGTAGAACCTCCCGTATCTGAATTAAATAGCCCAGTATTGCTTGTGCCAAAAAAATCGTTACCAAATAGCAACGAAAAGAGATGAAGGCAATAAAAAACTCGTAGCGGACAAATTCCCTCTTCCTAGAATTGATGACATTTTAGATCAGCTAGGAAGAGCCAAATATTTTTCATGTCTTGATCTTATGTCGGGTTTCCATCAAATCGAGCTTGAAGAAAGCTCTAGAGACATCACTTCTTTCTCCACTAATGCTGGATCATACAGTCTCAAGCATTTTTGTATATGGACGACCTTGTTATCCTAGGATGCTCAGAAAATCATATGCTCAGAAATCTTAAAGATATCTTCGAAACTTGTAGAAAATTTAATTTAAAATTACACCCTGACAAATGCATATTTTTTAAACATCAGGTAACGTTTTTAGGCCATAAATGTACTGACAAAGGCATTTACCCAGATGACGGAAAATTTGAAATAATAAGAAACTACCCAGCACCCAAAAATGGTGACGATGCAAGAAGATTTGTTGCTTTTTGCAACTATTATCGCAGGTTCATAAAAAGTATTCAATACATCTCACAAGATTAACGCAATTTATTTGGTCAAAAGAATGCAAAGAATCATTCCAATATCTAAAAAATTCTCTGTTATCACCGCAAATATTACAATATCCCAATTTTGAAAAACAATTTTGCATCACAACAGATGCAAGCAAAGCTGCCTGTGGAGCTATTCTTAGCCAAGAATATTTTTTTTTTTTTTTTTTTATGATAATTTTATTATTTATTGAATCTTTAATTATTTAAATTGAATTATCAATAAGTTTTTCAAATCTTAAATCTAAAAAATATTAAATATAAGTTTAGCCAATGCTAAACAAAATTTTTAATTTCAACGGTTAATTTTTGTTGTTTTACATCTCTCGTGAACGGCTGAGAAAAAGAGTATCCCTTCTTTTCAGCCGGGTGTGGCCTCTATAATGAAGAATATTGCGCGCAAGTGGATTTGGGTGCAACTCAAGTTTTTTTATATATTTTTTCGCGTGTTTTGAAAATACTGTCTTCACCAACGGAACGTCTAGGTCTTTATGAATTCGATGGTTTCTGACATACCAGGGGGCTGCTGTTAATGTACGTAGGATTTTATTCTGTCGCCTTTGAATTCTTTCGACATTCGATGCTGAGGCAGTGCCCCATAACTGGATTCCATAGGACCATATTGGTTTCAGGATCGCGTTGTATAAGAGAAGTTTACAGTCAAGGCTTAGTATAGAGTTTCTGCCAATAAGCCAATTCATTTTGGCTGCTTTTAGTTTCATTTGTGTTAACTTTACGTCTATTGCCATTTCCATGTTAAACGACGATCAAGATGAACGCCTAGATATTTGATTACAGTGTGTTGTGGTATAGTCTCTGTGTTAATTTTTATAGGCGGGCATGTTTCCCTGCGCAACGTAAAAGTGACGTGTGCACATTTCTGCTCGTTAACTTTTATACGCCATTGTTTGAGCCATTTTTCCAGTTTGGATATATATTCTTGTAAGTTGCGGGAAGCTTCTACAGGATTTTCGTGAACGCTTAGAAAGGCTGT
The DNA here is from genome assembly GCA_947311025.1 of Lypha dubia. Classification (NCBI taxonomy): domain Eukaryota; kingdom Metazoa; phylum Arthropoda; class Insecta; order Diptera; family Tachinidae; genus Lypha; species Lypha dubia. The sequence goes on from OX371260.1 coordinate 77,235,958, forward strand.
ATCATCCGCAAATGTTGATGTATGAATGTTACTGCTTAACGGTAAGTCAGAGGCATATATTAAGTAAAGTAAAGGACCGAAGATACTGCCTTGAGGGACTCCGGCTTCAATCGACTGCGGAGGGCTTAAAAAATTGCCTTCCCTAACTACAAATTTACGTTCCATTAAATACCTTTTTAAAAGCTTTACGATGTTTGCTGGTAGATTTTGTGTTAATTTGTTGAAAAGACCTTCGTGCCATACTTTATCGAAAGCTTGTGAGACATCAATAAAGAGCGCAGAGCAGTATTCCTTTTTTTCAAAAGTGTCTCTAACGACATTCACAAGTCTGTGAGTTTGTTCAATTGTGTTATGTTGTCTGCGAAAACCGAATTGATGATCTGGAATACATCCATTACTAGTCACTATAGGCATCAGCTTGCTCATATACAGCTTTTCAAATAGTTTTGAAATGTTAGACAGTAAACTAATAGGCCGATAGGATTCAACCTTTGTATGATCCTTGCCGGGCTTTGGTATCATAGTAATTAGCGAAACCTTACATTTTTAGGATAGTGTTCTAGGCGTAGAATACTGTTAAAAATGAATAGTATTATTCTTTTTGCAGTGTAAGGCAATTCTTGAAGCATTTTGTTGCTTATTTTGTCGACACCTGGGGCTTTTCTGGTGTTAAGACTAGTAATAGTATTTTCAATCTCCGTCATGTTAAATCTCATCGGTATTTCTGGTAAAGGGACGACTGGTGGCAGTTCAACAATATCAGCAGAAATATTCGGAGTGAAGACTTTTTCTAAGTGTTTAACAAAAAGTGCACCTTTTTCAGCATCAGTTTTTGCCCAGTCACCATTTGGGGCTCGTAATGGGGGTTTGCATATCACTGGCCTTTTTAGTCCTCTGGCTGCACGCCACAGTGAATAATCTGTTTGTGGTGTTGCATCTAGCTCTTGAAGGAATTTTTGAAGGGAAGCTGTTTTTTGAGCTTGCAAAACTTTCCTAAGCTGCTTGGTACACTCCTCAAGCCTTAATTTTAGCTGGGGCGATCTGTAGCGCTGCCATTCTCGTCGAGCTAGCCGTTTTTCAGTCAATAGCCTTTCTATATCTACAGAAAAAATATTGTTAAATCTCACTGGTTGGTTTATTTCATTTGAAGTAGCATTAAAAGCAGCTTGTTTAACATGCGCTTCAAACAACCTGAGAGAATCGTCTATGTCTGAAGGTGTTCTCAGCGGCATTTTTTCCGAGCAATGAGCACTCAGATATTTTCTGTATTTCAGCCAGTTAATACGTGCAGATGTCGTCGCTAAATCACATGTTGTGTGTGAGTAAATAGTGACAATTGTAGGCGAGTGGTCTCGCTGGGCACGCCTTTCACAATTCCAAAGTCGATAACATCAGGAAATTTTTTTCGATCTGTTGGCCAATATGTTGGCTGTCCACTTAAAACTACATTCAAACCCATTTTAGATATTGTGTCGAATAAAATTCGTCCCTTAGGAGTGATTAAACGTGAACCCCAAAATGTGTGTTTAGCATTGTAGTCGCCAGCTGCTAGAAAACGGAGGCCTAGTGATTTATAAAAAGCCGTATATTGACTCTCGGTAATTGAGAATCTGGGGGGCGAATAGACAGATGATATTACAAGTTTTTGATAGTAAGTTTCGATGCAGATGTTAGTTGCTTGAAGATAATCTTCACAAAAATCATTTAACAGGTGGTGTTTTATTCGCGTTTTTATTAGGATTCCCGAACCACCACAAGCTCTGCCACGGGGATCCTTGGAGTCGTAAAAATTATATCCACTAATTCTGAAACAGCTTCGAGATGTCAAATGAGTTTCTGAGATAAGCATAACATCGATTTGTTTATCCAGAAGAAAATATTCTATTTCGTTTTTATGTTGACAGATGCCGTTTGCGTTCCAAAAACAGATTTTTAAGTTCATGGTTTGCTTAGTACAGCCTGCAACAAGGTAGACTGCATTTTCAACATTTCCTGCTTCATACAGGACATGTTGAGAGTAAATGTATTAACAGTTTGTATTAAGCTCTCAATTGAGGCTTCAATACGACTAAAACTATACCCCGAATCTTCATTTACATTTACGGTTTTTTGCGGCGTACTCTGATTGATTTTTAAAATACTAGCGTATGAAAATTTGTTGTTAGATTGTTGTTGAGCACTAGTCGCGTTAGACTTGAAAATGTTTGAAAATTGATTTTGGCTAGTGGACGGTTGAGGTAACTGTGGATAGTTAATAGGGGTTTTAGGCTGAGCGGGAGTAGCATTGGTTTTTTTGGTTGATGAATTCTTAAAAAACGAGTAAAGGGGGCAGCCTCTATAGTTGGCAGTGTGATTTCCGCCGCAATTGCCACATTTTTTCGCCTTGGTATCACCTTTTATTTTATCACAGTTAGCAGTACTGTGTAACTCACCACATACAACAGTCGTAATAAAAGGTATAGACTCTAGCGTGGATCCGGAAGAAGTCAAGTCTGGCCTTGAAAATAGTGGCTACAAGGTGAAAAATGTCTCAAACATTAAAAATAGAGAAAAAAATCCCCCAACCAATATTTAGAGTCGAGTTACAGCCAGATGGCATAAAAATAAAAAAGAATGAAGCGCATCCAATATATGACTTAAAGTACTTGTTGCATCGAAGAGTTACTGTTGAGCTTCCACATAAAAGAGCTGGACCTGTTCAATGCCTGAACTGCCAAGAATTTGGGCACACGAAGACTTATTGCAAGTTGCCTACAGTCTGCGTTGTATGTGGTTAGTTACACAGTACTGCTAACTGTGATAAAATAAAAGGTGATCCCAAGGCAAAAAAATGTGGCAATTGCGGCGGAAATCACACTGCCAACATTAGTGGCTGCCCCCTTTACTCGTTTTTTAAGAATTCATCAACCAAAAAACCAATGCTACTCCCGATCAGCCTAAAACCCCTATTAACTATCCACAGTTACCTCAACCGTCCACCAGACAAAATCAATTTTCAAACATTTTCAAGTCTAACGCGACTAGTGCTCAACAACAATCTAACAACAAATTTTCATACGCTAGTATTTTAAAAAGCAATCAGAGTACGGCGCAAAAAACCCTAAATGTAAATGAAGATTCGGGGTATAATTTTAGTCGTATTGAAGCCTCAATTGAGAGCTTAATACAAACTGTAAATACATTTACTCTCAACATGTCTTGTATGATGCAGGAAATGTTGAAAATGCAGTCTACCTTGTTGCAGGCTGTACTAAGCAAACCATGAACTTAAAAATCTGTTTTTGGAACGAAAACGGCATCTGCCAACATAAACACGAAATATAATATTTTCTTCAGGATAAACAAATCGATGTTATGCTTATCTCAGAAACTCATTTGACATCTCGAAGCTGTTTCAGAATTAGTGGATATAATTTTTACAACACCAAGGATCCCCGTGGCAGAGCTTGTGGTGGTTCGGGAATCCTAATAAAAACGCGAATAAAACACCACCTGTTGAATGATTTTTGTGAAGATTATCTTCAAGCAACGAACATCTGCATCGAAACTTGCTATCAAAAACTTGTAATATCATCTGTCTATTCGCCCCCCAGATTCTCGATTACCGAGAGTCAGTATACGGCTTTTTATAAATCACTGGGCCCCACGTTTTCTAGCAGCTGGCGACTACAATGCTAAACACACATTTTGAGGTTCACGTTTAATCACACCTAAGGGACGAATTTTATTCGACACAATATCTAAAATGGGTTTGAATGTAGTTTCAAGTGGACAGCCAACATATTGGCCAACAGATCGACACAAAATTCCTGATGTTATCGACTTTGGAATTGTGAAAGGCGTGCCCAGCGAGATGGTTGAAGTTGAAGCATCTTTGGACTTATCTTCAGACCACTCGCCTACAATTGTCACTATTTACTCACACAGAACATGTGATTTAGCGACGACATCTGCACGTATTAACTGGCTGAAATACAGAAAATATCTGAGTGCTCATTGCTCGGAAAAAATGCCGCTGAGAACACCTTCAGACATAGACGATTCTCTCAGGTTGTTTGAAGCGCATGTTAAACAAGCTGCTTTTAATGCTACTTCAAATGAAATAAACCAACCAGTGAGATTTAACAATATTTTTTCTGTAGATATAGAAAGGCTATTGACTGAAAAACGGCGAGCTCGACGAGAATGGCAGCGCTACAGATCGCCCCAGCTAAAATTAAGGCTTAAGGAGTGTACCAAGCAGCTTAGGAAAGTTTTGCAAGCTCAAAAAACAGCTTCCCTTCAAAAATTCCTTCAAGAGCTAGATGCAACACCACAAACAGATTATTCACTGTGGCGTGCAGCCAGAGGACTAAAAAGGCCGGTGATATGCAAACCCCCATTACGAGCCCCAAATGGTGACTGGAAAAAACTGATGCTGAAAAAGGTGCACTCTTTGTTAAACACTTAGAAAAAGTTTTCACTCCGAATATTTCTGCTGATATTGTTGAACTGCCACCAGTCGTCCCTTTACCAGAAATACCGATGAGATTTAACATGACGGAGATTGAAAATACTATTACTAGTCTTAACACCAGAAAAGCCCCAAGTGTCGACAAAATAAGCAACAAAATGCTTCAAGAATTGCCTTACACTGCAAAAAGAATAATACTATTTATTTTTAACAGTATTCTATGCCTAGAACACTAGCCTAAAGAATGGAAGGTTTCGCTAATTACTATGATACCAAAGCCCGGCAAGGATCATACTAAGGTTGAATCCTATCGGCCTATTAGTTTACTGTCTAACATTTCAAAACTATTTGAAAAGCTGTATATGAGCAAGCTGTTGCCTATAGTGACTAGTAATGGATGTATTCCAGATCATCAATTCGGTTTTCGCAGACAACATAACACAATAGAACAAACTCACAGACTTGTGAATGTCGTTAGAGACACTTTTGAAAAAAAGAAATACTGCTCTGCGCTCTTTATTCATGTCTCACAAGCTTTCGATAAAGTATGTCACGAAGGTCTTTTCAATAAATTAACACAAAATCTACCAGCAAACATCGTAAAGCTTTTAAAAAGCTATTTGATGGAACGTAAATTTGTAGTTAGGGAAGGCAATTTTTTAAGCCCTCCGCAGTCGATTGAAGCCGGAGTCCCTCAAGGCAGTATCTTCGGACCCTTACTTTATTTAATATATGCCTCTGACTTACCGTTAAACAGTAACATTCATACATCAACATTTGCGGATGATACAGCCTTTCTAAGCGTTCACGAAAATCCTGTAGAAGCTTCCCGCATCTTACAAGAATATATATCCAAACTGGAAAAATGGCTCAAACAATGGCGTATAAAAGTTAACGAGCAGAAATGTGCACACGTCAGTTTTACGTTGCGCAGGGAAACATGCCCGCCTATAAAAATTAACACCGAGACTATACCACAACACACTGTAGTCAAATATCTAGGCGTTCATCTTGATCGTCGTTTAACATGGAAATCGCATATAGACGCAAAGTTGACTCAAATGAAATTAAAAGCAGCTCAAATGAATTGGCTTATTGGAAGAAATTCTATATTAAGTCTTGACTGTAAACTTTTGTTATAGAACGCGATCCTGAAACCAATATGGTCCTATGGAATCCAGTTATGTGGCACTGCCTCAGCATCGAATGTCGAAAGAATTCAAAGGCGACAGAATAAAATCCTACGTACAATAACAGCAGCCCCCTGGTATGTCAGAAACCATCGAATTCATAAAGACCTAGACGTGCCGTTGGTGAAGACAGTATTTTCAAAACACGCGAAAAAATATATTAAAAAAGCTTGAGTTGCACCCAAATCCACTTGCGCGCAATATTTTTCATTATAGAGGCCACACCCGGCTGAAAAGAAGGGATACTCTTTTTCTCAGCCGTTCACGAGAAATGTAAAACAACAAAAATTAACCGTTGAAATTAAAAATTTTGTTTAGCATTGGCTAAACTTATATTTAATATTTTTTTAGATTTAAGATTTGAAAAACTTATTGATAATTCAATTTTAATAATTAAAGATTCAATAAATAATAAAATTATCACAAAAAAAAAAAAAAAAAAAAAAATTTCATTAATATTATGTATATGCAGTAAATTATTATTTTGAAGTGACCTAAATATTTGGTATGCATTCATAGCACTTTTTACTTATTATTAATATATAAATTTAGTTTTAGTTGAGTAATACGGACAGTCTATGAAAAACGTTTGTTAATAAAAGAATAAAATAAAAAGCTTTAAAGGGAGACTTTCATTTTTAGTAAAGAAGATCATAAGTGGTAAAGTTACGAAAAAGATCAGATGGAGTGAAGTATGTCATACAGCGTCTTAAAAAACCGAGGCACTTGAATGATTCTTTGGAGACATGAAAAATGTGATCATTCCATCGAACATCACAATTAATTTTCATGCCAAGAACATCAAGAGCTTCTGATTCCTCAATATCTATACCATCCATATTTACAGATAGAGCAGCATGTCCGGTCATACGTCTGTGCGAGAGCATCGCAAATTGGGTCTTTCGTGCATTAAAATTCACCCTATTAGCATGACCCCAATTTAAAATTGTCAGGAAATCGCGATTAACTGTATCAGTCATATTTTGCGGCATTGTCTGGATCTCCGACGGGTTTGGCCTGTTACTGAATGCTAAAATGACATCTGCAACAGAGTAGATAGGGTTGGAAGTTTGACATGGAATGTCATTAAGAAATATAAGAAAAAGGATAGGAGAAATAACGGAGCCTTGCGGAACTCCTGAATTTATCTTGAACTCGTTTGATGAATTCCCATCTAAAACAACTCGTATAGTGCTCTCTGAGAGAACTCGATACAATTCGAATGAAGCCATCACCGACACCATAAGAAATTAGTTTTGACAAAAGTGCTCCATGCCACACTATATCAAATGCCTTGAATATACCTATAGCCACCACTTTACTTTCGCCAAAGTGATGTATGCTGTAACACCACTTTTCCAAAAGGAAAGCTAGTAAGTCCCCCATAGAGCGGCCCCTACGAAAGCCATACCGCCGGTCGCTAAGTTAACTATTTAGCTCCAAATATTTCACAAGATGGAAATTCAACATACTTTCTATTACTTTGGAAAGCGCAGAACAAATTGCAATTGGTCGGTTATTTTCAGGGTTGTTGGCTTACCCTTTTTAGGGATCGGCGTTATATTAGCAACCTTCCAACACTTTGGAAATTCACCAGCATGGTACAAAGTGCTGAACAGGCGTGCCAATGGAAGTGCTAACGTCGAAAAGCACTGTTTCAAGACCAGTGCTAGAATACCATCCGGCCCAGGATACTTGTTTATGTTAAGCTTCGCTAAAACCTTTTTAACTGCACGCGCTCAAAAAAATATTTTCTGCATAGTTACAGATACATAGTTACAGATACTTGACTGCTTTCCGGCAAGTAATAATTTCTTGCGAACATTTTTAAGGATTGCTTTATCTACCGGGTCAGTGAATACATTCACTAGTTCCGCAAGGTCATTATGAGCGGCAAAAAGCTCAACATATCGGCCTTCTGGGCTTGTGTGACTCGAATGCTGAAGCCAAGATGAGTTGTGAACATTGAAATAACCAGCAACGACAATTTCACTGTTCAGACAGCTCTCAAGGATCTTCGAAATTGAATCGGAAAAGGAACCGAAGCTGTATTAGGTTTTATCCCTTGCCGCGTTTGGACTTCTGTTCTGAAATGTAAATAGTGTGTCCTGATTTTGAATTTAATCCAAAGACAGCTAAATTCAGGATCAGACGTGCTTAATGGGTGCTGGCACCGGTACACAACTTCATTACGTGTGTACATTGCAAGACCCCTGTGTAGATTAAAAAGCGATAGGAGGTGATAACCAGGCATATAAAAATTCTGTGGATCAGAGTTTTCAGACAACTGGGTCTCACATAAGGCGAAAACATCCGGCAGATGGACATAAATGTGAGCATACAAAAAAAAATCGACCTCTGCCCGCTAATGTTGCAGAAGTCAATTCTAAATTGACCTACCATAAAAGTATGCAAAATTCAAATCGAACGTTCATTTCGCGGCCCAATCGCAACCCTACAAAAATATCTGACGACTTGCAAAGATCTTATATTTTCAAATATAATAGTTCTTTGATACATTTGTTTTCTCTTCCTGCGACTAAATAACTGAATATCTATTTATCATATTCTTTTTTTTCATTAAGATTAGAATACGAGACTTCTCACTACTAAATACTTACAGTGTTATTCACAAACGTTTTATTAGAGGCTAATAAGCAAAATCCGCAAAAGTAGTATTCACAAACGCTTAATAGCACTATGATGCGGTTATTACACGCTAATTAACTCGAAAATTTTATTGTAGGTATCAAGCTACTTTAGCCGTTTAATAAGTTGACATTTGCATTTATTAAAGTAAAAAAAATCACTATTTACTTCAAAAGGTATGAATAATAACAAAAAAAGAATCAAATAAAGTAATGATTGCAATATACATACATATGTATATAATTTCAACATTCGTTACTATTATACAAAATATATATACGTATATGTATAATTTTGAATAAAGTTTTTACAGTTTTGAGTTTTAAGCAATACTAAATCTTTATTTTTTCTCTTCATTGTCTTATGCTGAATAAATTCTTAAAAATCCAAAACTGAAATAACACACACAAACAATGAATAAACATATTCACTTGTATTATGCTGTCTGCTCAGATTTCAGAAAATTTTGTTTATACTTATAATTCTACTTGTTTAAAAATGAAGAATGCAATGTAAGCATTCTGTTAAACTTATTCGCTACAGTAAAATTGTCAAGCAAAAGGCAATCTAGCTGTGGATGATGTCATAACACCCCCAGACAAAGAGCTTATCCCGGGTTCCAAGGGAAGTGGAGGTAAGTTAACTGAGATGGCCGTTTGCCCAACAGTTTTCTTATTTTTAATATAAAGGTAAATGCATAGCCAAGTAATATAATTGTCAATATGGTATACGAGTAAGTGGTATAATTGTGAATCTTTTGATTAGTTTTGAGCTCAGTTATAATATTTGTGTTATTGATATGCTTATACTGTTACAAAGTGTTATTCACAAACGTTTTATTAGAGGCTAATAAGCAAAATGCGCTAAAGTAGTATTCACAAACGTTTAATAGCACTATGACGCGGTTATTACACGCTAATAAACTCGAAAATTTTATTGTAGGCATCACGCATCTTTAGCCGTTTAATAAGTTGACATTTGCATTTTTTAAAGTAAAAAAATCACTATTTACTTCAAAAAGTATGAAAAATAAAAAAAAGATTCGAATAAAGTAATGATTGTAATATATATAATTTCGACATTCGTTAGTATTATACAAAATATATATACATAAAACTATAATTTTTTTATTAAATTAAATATTTTGCAGATAATGTATTTCAACTCTCCCGATTCTTCCAGTCCTTCTGCAATGTTTACATACATATGTATGTATGTACGTAAAATAAGAAAATTCAAGAAGAAATACATAAATCTGAATGTATGTGAATATGTACATACATACATACATATGTATGTATGTACACAAATGTGTCTGTATGTACTTATATGCATGTACATGCATATTTTTTCACATGCGTACATAACTTAAATTCTACCTGCTCTTTGAAATATTAATATTATTACATCTTTTTTTCATGATTTTGTGCATAATTTGTCACATTTCAACCACAACAAGATTAAAAACATTTCCAAATAAATAAAGCAAACATAAGTATTAGTGGTGTGTAATCAATTGCAACGAACACGGTATTTGAATACTTTTGTAATAACTTATGAAAACACATTGCTAGCAATATCAATACAACACATATTAAAAAATTTTAATATTTTTTGATATATTATAAGCAATACTCTATTACTCTAACTTGTTTAAATATAATTTATATGACATTATTTTCACATTTTCAAACCATTAGAGACTACTTGCTTATCGAGTATGTTAATGTACACAACACTAATTACAACTTGACAATTAAAATGAAACAATGTTGCTAACACAGAATCACAAAACTGAAAAAATCACACAATAGTTAATTTGGCTTTATTAAACGTTTGTGAATAATGTTTATTATTACCGGGTAATAACACAAAAACTGATTATTAACTAATGTGTACATTATCTCTACAATAAGAATTTTTTATGAATAACACTGTAATTCTTTTAGTGACAAATTTGTGTCGTTAGATATTTCAATAATCCGGAAGGGATTTGGTATAATTACAGTGTTTTGATACAATTTCTTACTGTACCATTTATCAAGTAGTATTTTACAATTCTCAATATAAATTAGATAATTTCCCTTTAATGTGAATGAGAATTGATTACAAGTTTGTTTAATTTCGATGTTCACATTGGTGGTCACTATTACATTTGTTCCAATTTCAAGAATACTGACATTATTGTAAGGATGATAGTTACAAATCATTTTCTCTTTTCTAAATATGTTTTGGAATAGTTGTCAAATAGTTGTTTGCGTTGGTCATAATCTCTTGTCCATTTTTATTTGGTATCAGTTGTATGAAAATTTCTTTATAAGTTTCGGTAGTCAGGTTAATGTTTTTATTTGTTCGTCAAAATGAACGTTAATTTTGATCTGTTTATTCGACTGTTCAATTATGTTGTGATTATTAAGAGTATTGACCCTAAGATTTTCTTCGATTTCCGTTCTGTCATTATCGTCCATTGTTCCGTACAGGTATTTCACACCAGTTCCAAAAACATTGATCAGTCCTCGCTTGGCACGGTATCTGGGCATTAAACTCAGTAATTGTAGTTTAGTATGTTTAATTTGATGTTGCAAATATGCGTCATCTAATGTCATTATTTCGAATTCTAGTTTGTCAATGCAAGCCAAATAATCTTCGGTTTTAAACATGTGCAATATCTTGGAATAATTTTGTATTAATGGTCTCTCCCCAAACTGCAACATTGTGAAGCCATTTCCCTGGTTAAAGTCAGTTATCACCAGTTTCTGAGACATCACTGGTGTTACCATGGTTAGGACGGTCAACAAGCACCTCAAGAGACCTAGAAAGATTTTTTCTCTTAATAAACTGATCTTTGTGTATAATTTGTTTCTTTCTCTTGTATTTTTTATCATTAATTTTTTCCACGGTAACATGTCTCATTTTCGATGTCAGTTTTTCCGCTTGATTAGTTTTCATTACTTCCTCGCTTATATGTTCGTCCTTTCTATCTTTATTTCGGTATTCTAGAGTTTTGTTTTTTCTGTCTTCTATTCTGTCAAAAATCTCCCTTATACTGATATTGTTTCTAAAGTGTAGATTGATAGGTTTTTCACCGGTTGTCATATGTGTGCTATTATTGTATGCTTCTAGGGCTTGGAAAGGTAAGTCAACATTGTAGGCTATATCCAAGATTTCTTCGCGCTTTTTCAGTATACGTATGTTTTCGTTCAGAGTTGCGTGAAAGCGTTCTATGTCGGAATTGCCTGTATGTCGATTTGGTGTTACAAAATGATAATTTACACCCTTTTTGTCCAAAAAGTCAGTAAAAAGAGCTGACTTAAAGGAGGTTTCGTTATCCAAGGTGAGGTTTTCATGTACATAAAGAGTTTTATGTAGCTTTTGATAAGTTACAATGGTGTTCTGTCCTGAACTCCTTCAATCATTGCATACTTTGAGAACTTGTCTATCATGGTAACATAAGTGGTAGATCTGTCCAAATACCATATATCCGTATGATAGTGTTCGTGTGGGGCTTTGGGTGTTTCGGTCTTTTCAAAAGGCAATTTAATTGGATTTCTTTCCAACTTAAAGTTGCATATCAAGCAGTTATTTACGAATTTAGTAATTTCCTTTCTCAAATTAGGGTAATAGATTCTCCTTTTCAATTCCATATAAGTTTTTTCTATTCCCGGATGATTATTCTCGAATTTATGGTGTCTTGCTATAGTTTCTAACAAGTTTTCATATTCAATGTTCTCCCTTAATTGGTTCGTTAACATTATTCTTGCATCAACCAAATGACCGGAATTTTCCCTTAATTTTTTATATTCCTTCTGGATTTTAATTAAATCGTCAGTATCTTCGCAATACATTCCAACGTCACGCTGATTGCTAGAGTCAGATAATATTCGAGCTATAATCTGTTCCGTATAATTCGCATAGGAATATGTCATTCTAGACTTCCTAAATACAGAGGTTTTCTCCGTTTTATTCTCGTCATTGTGTTTGATAACAATTTGCTAGTTGAATGAGTGTAAAGGTCTTTGAGATACCAAAAAATGGTCACTGCTGTCTTCATCAGTTGAATGTACGGTAGGTACAGGTGACTCACTACGTATTCTAATATTTTCAAAAGTTTCTTTTTTCTCTACATAGTTATGTATTTTTCAAAGGTGGTCCTGTAGACATCGTGGTCTTGATAACCTTTTACTACAAATTTTACACTGTAGATTCCCGTCAGTATGCATCTTCATATGCAAGGTTAGACTTTGTTTATGAGTGTATATTTTCCCACAAACACTGCATTCAAACCTAGGGTTTTTTCCCTCGAATACGTTTGCTTCCCGAGCCCTCGACAAAGCGTCTGCTACCTTGTTTTCCCTGCCCTGTACGTGTTGTATATCAAACTCATATTCGTTGAGATTGATTTTCCAACGTATAAGCTTAGAATTGGGTTCCTTCAGGTTCGCCAACCAGATCAAAGGTTTATGGTCTGTGCGTAATTGGAATTTCCGTCCGTATAAATAGTTTCTGAATTGTTTAACTGCCCATACAATGGCCAGCAGCTCCTTCTCTACTGTGGAATAGTTAATTTCGTGTTGGTTAAGGGTTCTTGATGTGAACGCAATTGGGCCTCTAGCCTGAGACAAGACTGCTCCCAATGCATAGGTACTTGCATCCGTCGTCAGTTGAAACTGTTCTTCCAGGTCTGGATATCTCAAAACCATATCCGACATGAGAATTGTCTTAGGTTTTTCGAAGGATTCTTTATAACCCACGTCATTAACATTGATCTTCGAATTCTTCTTCAATCTAAGTGTCATGGGCTTTGCGATTCTAGCGTAGTCAGGAATAAATTTCCTATAATATCCGCTCAGACCCAAAAAGCTGTGAATTTCCCTAACCGTCCTTGGAATGGTATGTTTCTTAATCCCACTCACCTTGTCCGGATTAGGTTTTATACCGTCCTTAGTGACAATATGCCCCAAAAATTCGGTTTCTTTTCTCAAAAAATCACTCTTGTTCAGTGAAACTTTCAAATTAGCTTCTCTCAGGGTTTGGAATATCTTCTCCAAATTTCCGAGATGTTCTTGTAATGATGTCGAAAAAACGAGAATATCATCCATGTAGAATACACAAATTCTATTAACGTGTTCCCTTAGCACACCATTCATCATCCTCTGAAACATAGAGGGTGCATTCTTTAAACCAAATGGCATGCGAATAAATTCGTAATGCCCATTATGTGTGGTGAATGCGGTTTTCTCACGATCTTCAGGTTCTACTTCTATCTGATAGAAACCCTTTGTGAGATCTAAAGTGGAAAAATAATGCGCACGTTCTAGATTATCTAAGACGTCGTCAATACGTGGGATAGGGTATCTATCCTCTATAGTGACCTGATTCACTTTTCGGTAATCGATGACTATTCGCCACTCTTTATTACCTTATTTGTCCTCCTTTTTAGGGACAACCCATATAGGAGCATTATATGGGGAATTACTATGTCTGATAATGCCTTGTTCTAGCATTTCATTCATTTGTCTTTCCACCTCCCCAGTATGGATAACTGGATATCTTTATGTTTTGTGTAAATTGGGCCTGATAGTCCAGCGTCTATTCTGTGTTTAGCTTCGTTAGTAAAAGTCAAATCGTCTCCCTTTTTATAGAAAATGTCACTATTGTGTTGAATTAAAATTTGTATTGCCTCCTTTTCCTCCGAATTCAAATGTTCGGTCCTTAGGTGGCACTCTGTTCCCAAAGTCCCGACATTATAAAGTTCCGGTAAATTTTCAAGTTCGTCTGTCTATCTGTCATCCTTTTCCGATTCTCCCTCATAATAAATCTTAAACTTTTTTCCGTTAAGGAGTAGTGTGCTATTAGCATAGTTCTTAATTGCATTGTTTTCTTTTAAGGTATTATGGCCCAAAATGCCGTCAAAAAATTTATGGAATTGGTAAAGTCTGAAAGTAGTTTGTGAGGTCAAATGTTCCGTTGGTATAACTCCATCATGTGTGACCATAATGGTCCCGGCCGCTGTTTTAATTTTTGTCGGAATTTCTAGTTCTCTAACAAATTGAGGCGGACAATGATTTTGTTTGAGTAAATTTTCCGTTTATCTTGTATCAATCAAAAGTCTTAAATTTCTGGTTGGGTTTCTGAGTACGAGATAGGGTAACCCGAAGTTTGAGGTGAGGCTGTTGACCGAAAATTTTGTCTTTCACAACCATTATAAGTCCAGTTGGTATGTCCATATTCGGTACTGTCGTAGTTTTCGTTAAAATTATAATCATGACTTAATACAAACTGTAAATATATTTACTCTCAACATGTCCTGTATGATGCAGGAAATGTTGAAAATGCAGTCTACCTTGTTGCAGGCTGTACTAAGCAAACCATGAACTTAAAAATCTGTTTTTGGAACGCAAACGGCATCAAACATCTCGAAGCTGTTTCAGAATTAGTGGATATAATTTTTACGACACCAAGGATCCCCGTGGCAGAGCTTGTGGTGGTTCGGGAATCCTAATAAAAACGCGAATAAAACACCACCTGTTGAATGATTTTTGTGAAGATTATCTTCAAGCAACGAACATCTGCATCGAAACTTACTATCAAAAACTTGTAATATCATCTGTCTATTCGCCCCCCAGATTCACAATTACCGAGAGTCAATATACGCCTTTTTATAAATCACTGGGCCTCCGCTTTCTAGCAGCTGGCAACTACAATGCTAAACACACATTTTGGGGTTCACGTTTAATCACACCTAAGGGACGAATTTTATTCGACACAATATCTAAAATGGGTTTGAATGTAGTTTCAAGTGGACAGCCAACATATTGGCCAACAGATCGACACAAAATTCCTGATGTTATCGACTTTGGAATTGTGAAAGGCGTGCCCAGCGAGATGGTTGAAGTTGAAGCATCTTGGGACTTATCTTCAGACCACTCGCCTACTATTGTCACTATTTACTCACACAGAACATGTGATTTAGCGACGACATCTGCACGTATTAACTGGCTGAAATACAGAAAATATCTGAGTGCTCATTGCTCGGAAAAAATGCCGCTGAGAACACCTTCAGACATAGACGATTCTCTCAGGTTGTTTGAAGCGCATGGTAAACAAGCTGCTTTTAATGCTACTTCAAATGAAATAAACCAACCAGTGAGATTTAACAATATTTTTTCTGTAGATATAGAAAGGCTATTGACTGAAAAACGGCGAGCTCGACGAGAATGGCAGCGCTACAGATCGCCCCAGCTAAAATTAAGGCTTAAGGAGTGTACCAAGCAGCTTAGGAAAGTTTTGCAAGCTCAAAAAACAGCTTCCCTTCAAAAATTCCTTCAAGAGCTAGATGCAACACCACAAACAGATTATTCACTGTTGCGTGCAGCCAGAGGACTAAAAAGGCCGGTGATATGCAAACCCCTATTACGAGCCCCAAATGGTGACTGGGAAAAAACTGATGCTGAAAAAGGTGCACTCTTTGTTAAACACTTAGAAAAAGTTTTCACTCCGAATATTTCTGCTGATATTGTTGAACTGCCACCAGTCGACCCTTTACCAGAAATACCGATGAGATTTAACATGACGGAGATTGAAAATACTATTACTAGTCTTAACACCAGAAAAGCCCCAGGTGTCGACAAAATAAGCAACAAAATGCTTCAAGAATTGCCTTACACTGCAAAAAGAATAATCCTATTCATTTTTAACAGTATTCTATGCCTAGAACACTAGCCTAAAGAATGGAAGGTTTCGCTAATTACTATGATACCAAAACCCGGCAAGGATCATACTAAGGTTGAATCCCATCGGCCTATTAGTTTACTGTCTAACATTTCAAAACTATTTGAAAAGCTGTATATGAGCGAGCTGTTGCCTATAGTGACTAGTAATGGATGTATTCCAGATCATCAATTCGGTTTTCGCAGACAACATAACACAATAGAACAAACTCACAGACTTTTGAATGTCGTTAGAGACACTTTTGAAAAAAAGAAATACTGCTCTGCGCTCTTTATTGATGTCTCACAAGCTTTCGATAAAGTATGTCACGAAGGTCTTTTCAATAAATTAACACAAAATCTACCAGCAAACATCGTAAAGCTTTTAAAAAGCTATTTGATGGAACGTAAATTTGTAGTTAGGGAAGGCAATTTTTTAAGCCCTCCGCAGTCGATTGAAGCCGGAGTCCCTCAAGGCAGTATCTTCGGACCCTTACTTTATTTAATATATGCCTCTGACTTACCGTTAAACAGTAACATTCATACATCAACATTTGCGGATGATACAGCCTTTCTAAGCGTTCACGAAAATCCTGTAGAAGCTTCCCGCAAATTACAAGAATATATATCCAAACTGGAAAAATGGCTCAAACAATGGCGTATAAAAGTTAACGAGCAGAAATGTGCACACGTCAGTTTTACGTTGCGCAGGGAAACATGCCCGCCTATAAAAATTAACACCGAGACTATACCACAACACACTGTAGTCAAATATCTAGGCGTTCATCTTGATCGTCGTTTAACATGGAAATCGCATATAGACGCAAAGTTGACTCAAATGAAATTAAAAGCAGCTCAAATGAATTGGCTTATTGGAAGAAATTCTATATTAAGTCTTGACTGTAAACTTTTGTTATACAACGCGATCCTGAAACCAATATGGTCCTATGGAATCCAGTTATGGGGCACTGCCTCAGCATCGAATGTCGAAAGAATTCAAAGGCGACAGAATAAAATCCTACGTACAATAACAGCAGCCCCCTGGTATGTCAGAAACCATCGAATTCATAAAGACCTAGACGTGCCGTTGGTGAAGACAGTATTTTCAAAACACGCGAAAAAATATATAAAAAAACTTGAGTTGCACCCAAATCCACTTGCGCGCAATATTTTTCATTATAGAGGCCACACCCGGCTGAAAAGAAGGGATACTCTTTTTCTCAGCCGTTCACGAGAAATGTAAAACAACAAAAATTAACCGTTGAAATTAAAAATTTTGTTTAGCATTGGCTAAACTTATATTTAATATTTTTTTAGATTTAAGATTTGAAAAACTTATTGATAATTCAATTTTAATAATTAAAGATTCAATAAATAATAAAATTATCACAAAAAAAAAAAAAAAAAAAAATTTCATTAATATTATGTATATGCAGTAAATTATTATTTTGAAGTGACCTAAATATTTGGTATGCATTCATAGCACTTTTTACTTATTATTAATATATAAATTTAGTTTTAGTTGAGTAATACGGACAGTCTATGAAAAACGTTTGTTAATAAAAGAATAAAATAAAAAGCTTTAAAGGGAGACTTTCATTTTTAGTAAAGAAGATCATAAGTGGTAAAGTTACGAAAAAGATCAGATGGAGTGAAGTATGTCATACAGCGTCTTAAAAAACCGAGGCACTTGAATGATTCTTTGGAGACATGAAAAATGTGATCATTCCATCGAACATTACAATTAATTTTCATGCCAAGAACATCAAGAGCTTCTGATTCCTCAATATCTATACCATCCATATTTACAGATAGAGCAGCATGTCCGGTCATACGTCTGTGCGAGAGCATCGCAAATTGGGTCTTTCGTACATTAAAATTCACCCTATTAGCATGACCCCTGTACAGTTAGGAAGTTCTAGTGATATTAATTCAAACGTTTCGTCAGAATTACACTATTTCGATTTTCCTGTGTCTTTCTAGCACTTGTAACTGAAAGACTTTGTACTTTTAAATAATAGACAAGACAAGACCCTTTTGTTTGAAAACTGTAGAGTTAATTAATTTATTTGTAAAAATGGTTCATCTTTTATACAAAATACTAAATAGCAACTTAATTCATTTTCGTACTTAATAATACGGAAGTGAATAATAAACAGTTAAATAAAGTTGACCTAAATAAATATTGCAAATTAATATATAAGAATTGTGCCAGGTGACGACATTAAGTATTATTTGTATTATTAAAAATAATGCATGCGTTTGTAGTTTGATTTAAATTTAACTAAAATGTATAGGTTGTAATTTTTAGTATACAAGCAATAAGTACATTGACACAATTTAATTGAAATGCTTACGTTATGGTTTTAGTTATACAAGCAATAAATACATTCTCCCCGGCATTGACGAGTAGTCAATAAAAACGAAAACAAAAATAAAATAAAAAAATGAGATTCAAATTTGAACTGTGAAGTTCTCACGTGGATGTGGTGTGGGTGTTGCCTTATTGTTGGATGGTTGTGGAGTATGCGATGAATGCGTTATTTTTGTTACTTCAGCAGCACTATACTTTCTTCGGATTGCCGTTATAACTGACACGAGTATTATGGCTATTACACTGATGACTAATGCAGAATATGCAATTGTAGTACCGTGTGTTGAAGTTGAATGATGTTGAAAAGTTGAAGTGTTTATAGATTCTAACCTTTGTTGCAAGTCTTTCATTTTATTGAGTTGTACCGAAATCTGGTCTGTTATTAATGTGTAGTTGGTTTTAATGTTTTCGCCCTTGGAAAGATGGTGATATGCAATTTCTGAAATATTTGCCAGGCTCGTGTATGATGACCCAGTAATTGTTGATATCGATTGTTGACCAGTCACGTGAATAGATTCATGCTTAAGGATGCAATCGGGGTTAATGGTTAATAATCCAGAGCCTTCTAGATATAAAGTCGTAATTTCCTTTCCACAAACCGCTGTGGTTTGAGTGATTGAGGATGAGGAGTATATCCATTGGTTTTTATGATTTAATGGTGTCCATGTTACGTTTGCATGGAGCTTCATTAGGTTGCAATTTCGAATAGTAATGTTGTTAAATAAGTTAATTTCACATGAGCACCTTTCCGCTCCGAAATTGTATTCCAGTTGTATATTATAGCATATGAATATGTTCTTCCTGATGATAGTACATGATTTAAGTTGATCTAATGATACCGGAAAATAGTGTCTTCGGTTTGTGTTTATCGCTAGTATAGGGCTGCATGTTTCTATCGTTAGCATTGTGTTGTTTATTGTGTTAGGGATAGGAATTAAATTATATAATTTAAATTGGTCATGCTCTATTAATGGCAGCGTTATGCTAAACACCACGTGTTCCTGGGTAATTCCTCCCTTTACCTTCATTAGCTTATAAAATTCTAACAAGTCATCTGCGAATACTGGTAACATTAACGATTCAGGCATATGTGTTTTGATTTGTTGTATTTCGATCTCTATTTGTGTTGGAGTTAACAGTAACGGATTGATTTTTCCATGGTGAGTATCAGTTAACACATCCAGAATGCATGTTTGCATTTTTTGTAAGTTGTTTGCGATAAGTGATAGTTGCATAAAGCCTACGTTGAACATGTTTGCAAGCTTCAACTGATACAATTCTTCGTTATGCAATTCCTCGCCTTTTACTACTTCATTCAGCGTTGATTGAATGCTGTCAAATTTGAATTTTGCTGCAGTTAGACCTTGTTTAACGATATTCATAGTGGAGTTTACGACTGAAGTTTGGTCCTTTATGAGTTTTAACATGAATGAATCGTCTTCTTGTAATTTGGTGATAGTTGACGACATTTTTTCTGCATATCCAGAGTCAAGTACACCAAACAGTGAATTTGCGATATTTCCGACAACATCAATGGCACCTCTTTTCTGTCGAGATTTGTACAGTAGTCTGTTATCCAGACTCAAGTCAGTTTCAATATGCTGCAAGTGTTCTATTATATTAGTACACGATGTATTAGACTCCATTTTTTTACACAGCTGTTCTAGTGATTTGGTGCCGTTTGCTAAAAATGATGTGTCAGTCCAGTATGCTGAAAGATCATAATATACGACTAGATTCCATTGACTTGTAGATATATGCGTAGATCCTAATTCTTCAAAATGGATTCCCAGCTGAGATCCAAATCGTTTGTTTTCGATTGGTATTCCCATGATCACTGGGAAAATGAGTAGTAAAGCCAGCAATGTTATGCATATATTATTGTTTAGTAGCCTTGTTCTTTTGCCTTTGGGTTCGCTAGTTTGATCTGCGACTGTTGTATCTGTACTTTTGTTTGTTGAGTTTGACTCTAGATTTTCCTCAATTGGAAGCAACGCAAGACGATGTATAGGTCTTTTACAAATTCCGGATGCGATTTTGATGTCAGCAACCCGAATTGATCCATCCTTTCCAGGATAAACTTTCAATATTCGTCCTAGCGGCCATTTCATCGGCACAGTGTTATCTTCTTTAACGATAACCATATCTCCTGGGTTGATATTTGCACTTTGAGTTTTCCATTTATGACGCTGCTGCAATTCGTGTAGGTACTCATTTGACCATCTTTTCCAAAATTCATGTTTTATTTTTGATACGAGTTCCCATCGAGATAAGAGTGATATTCTCTTAGAGTTGGCTGCGATATCCACCTGAGACGTAAGAGCTTCGCCGATCAAGAAGTGTCCTGGAGTTAATGCAGATATATCGGATGGGTCGGCTGACATAGGTGTTAATGGGCGAGAATTTAAGATAGCTTCAATTTCTATGATAACCGTTTCCAATTCTTCATATGTTAGTGAAGCTGTGCTTAAGCTTCGAACCAATAGATTTTTAGCCGATTTTACCGCTGCTTCCCAAAGTCCTCCAAAGTGGGGAGATCTGGGTGGAATAAAATGGAATTGTATTCCTTTTGAGCTACATGTTGAAACTATCGACTCCTTCCCATTTTCAGAAAATATTGATTGAGAGAGTTCAGTGAGTTTATTGTTGGCTCCAACAAAATTTGTTGCGTTATCACTATAGATATTTTGGCAACGTCCTCTTCGACAAATAAAGCGTTTTAAGGCACCAATGTAAGCATCAGTTGAGAGATCACTAACCAGTTCAAAATGAACTGCCTTAGTCGCAAAGCAACAAAATACTGCTACATATGCTTTTGTTGGCCGTTTTCCTCTTATTTTGTAGTGGATCCACATTGGTCCAAAATAATCAACGCCTGTGTTAATGAATGGCCTTGCAGGTGTGACTCTGTCATGTGGAAGGTTCCCCATTAATTGTTGGCATAGCTTGGGACGAGCCCTGCAACATTGTACGCACTTTTGAACGGTTGATCTTGCTATAGATTTTCCTTTGATCGGCCAGAATCTCTGCCTCACTATTCCCAATAATGCTTGCGGGCTGCAGTGCTTGTTTTCTTCATGCACTGACTTAAATAAAAGTTTCACAAGCACATCATTATATGGAAGAATTATTGGATGTTTTGAATCGTAGGATAAGTTTGACTCCTCCAACCGTCCTCCCACTCGAAGGATGCCTTCATTATCGACAAATGGAGTTAAGCTAAGGATTGGACTATGTTTCGCGAGCATTTGTTTTTCTTCTAATTGTTTGATTTCATTAGGAAAATCATAGCTTTGGATGGCACGTATGATTGTTCTAAGTGAGATCTCAAGTTCTACTGTACTTAACGCATTCAGTTGAGGTCTTGGGGAAGATTTTTCAGTGGTGTTTTTAACGAAGCGGTAAACATATGATATTATTCGCTGTAACTTCTTAAATGAACCTTTATGGTCGATATTGTGTACAAAGTTGTAGTTGTTTAAGGTTAACAAAACGATAGGTGACTCTTTCTTTCTTTCGAGATCAGAAGTAATTTGTAAATGTGGCCGAAATTCTGCAGGCCAACATTCTTGCTTTCCGTGTAAAAATAATGGTCCCAAAAACCATAAATGACACTCTGCAAGTGCCTTTGCTGATAAACCTCTTGAGAGAATGTCTGCTGGATTATCCTTTGACGAAACATGTCGCCATTGCTCTGCAAAAGTTAAAGTTTGTATTTTGGATATCCTGTTACCCACAAATGTCTGGAAGGATGATGACTTTGAGTGTATCCATGACAAGACAATCTCAGAGTCTGTCCATAAGAAAATTGGTAAATTTTTAATCTGCATAACCTTTCGAAGACGTTGAGATAGTTCTGCAGCTAGAAGTGCTGCACAAAGTTCCAGCCGTGGTAAGGTTTGCTTTTTGATTGGTGAGACGCGAGACTTCGCACATAGTAGTTTTGTTACGATTCTACCGTTTTTAAATGTTGATCGAATATATGCTGCGGCCCCAAAAGCCTTTTCGGATGCATCCGCAAAGATATGAAGTTGAGTAGTTAATGGGATGTCATCCTTGAATATGTGTCGTGTTATTTGGAGATTGTTGATTGTGTTTAAACCTTCCCGGAAGTTTGACCAGGCTGAACTGAGATCTTCAGGTAGAACTTCATCCCATGTCAGCTTCATCTGCCATAAGTGTTGAATAAATATCTTCGCCTTAACTACAATTGGTGTCAAGAGTCCAAGTGGATCAAAAAGTTTTGCCAAGTCAGAGCTTACTGTGCGTTTAGTAATCATGTCTACAGGTTCCACCTTTACCTTTACGCAAAGATGGTCTGGTTTGGGCAGCCATATCAGACCCAGAGTTTTAATAGACTCCTTCTGTGTGCTGTTAAAATCAAGATTTACTTCCCGATCATCTTGTGGAATATTTTGAAGGAGTTGTTTATTATTTGCGCCCCACTTACGACAGTTGAAGCCATGTTTTCTGAGTATGTAAGCTAGTTGTTGTTGTTTCTCGATTGCTGTACTTAAGCTGTTTGATCCTCCAAGACCGTCGTCAACATAGAAATTATCTCTTAGAATTTGAGCACCTAGTGGGTAGTCAGTATCATTTTCGAAGGCGATTTGTTGAAGACACCTTGTCGCCAAATATGGAGCAGCTCGTGTCCCATACGTGACAGTGTTAAGTTGATAATATTTTATGGGTTCAGAAGGATCATTTCTCCATAGAATTATCTGGTATCTCCTGTCGTCTTGATGTACCAAGACTTGTCGATACATTTTTTCAATGTCTGTTGTAAAGACAAATCTCGGTAAACGGAAACGAATGAGTATCGAAAATAGATCACTTTGAACAATTGGGCCAGTGTACATTAAGTCGTTAAGTGAATAGCCGGATGATGTTTTGGCGGAAGCATCGAACACGGCACGAAGTTTAGTAGTTGTGCTATCTGGTTTTAGTACACAATGATGTGGAATGAAATGGTTGGGGGTTGGTATTGAGTTGACATCTATTTCCGTCATATGGCCCAGTTGTTTATATTCGTTCATAAAATGTATGTACTGATTTCTGGTCGCCGAATCTTTCATTAATCGTCGTTCAAGACTAAGGAATCGTTTGTAGGCTGTTGTCTTAGAATCTCCTAATGCAGATGGATTTTCACGGAAGGGTAACTTGACAACAAAACGTCCTTCATCGTTTCTTTGAGTGTTTTGGACAAACAGTGATTCACATTGTTGTTCGTCCTGCGAGAGTCCCTTTTCAGTTGATCCATCATCTTCCATTTTCCATAGCCGTTCAATGACGTCGTTTAATAGCTCGTCGTTAAAGTCTTCTGGCTTAGTGGTGAAAATTGCACAAGTTGCAGCGTCATTTGCCCCTTGACTTGAAGATATTTTTCCGCTGATGATCCATCCAAGTGATGTGTTTAACAAAATTGGAAGATTGCTTGATAGCTCTATTTTTTCGCGTTGCATCAGATTAAAGTAATATTCGGCACCCAAAAGAATATCTACTTTTCCTGGCTGATTAAAGTATGGGTCAGCTAGGCTTAAGTTTGGAATTTGCCATTTCGAAATATCAATATGTTGACTTGGCTGAGGAGGAATGATTGTTGGGATCACAAATGCTTCCAGGTTTGTTTCAAATTTATTATTTCTTGATTGTAGCTTTACGTTTATCCTTCTTGTTACGCGTTTTTTGCCATTTCCAATACCATCGATACACAGCGAGGCTGTTGAAGTTGATACACCCAACCTTTTAACAACGTGCTCAGATATAAGGTTCACCTGCGAACCAGAATCAAGAATTGCACGGAATTCTGCTGAATTTCCATTTGATGCTGTTATTTTTACTCTTGCTGTTGCAAGTATGACATAATCCCTCTGCGTTGATGAGGCATTTGCAGATGCTGATGTTACTGTTGCGTTGAAAGCTTTTGGTCTTACTTCGATGTTTGGGACAGAACTGGAGGTCTGCTTGATTTGTGGATTAGCTTTTGCCTCAATATGCAACAAAGTGTTATGTTTCTTGTTGCATTTTCTACACGAGCTTGATGAACAGTCTTTTGAGGAGTGGTCTCCTTTGAAACAGTTGACGCATAGTCTTCGTGATTGTATGAATCTTAGCCGTTCTATTTCTGATACATTTAAGAACTTTCCACAGTGGTATAACGCATGGTTCCCATTGTTACAGAAATTGCAGCTAATTCCTCTTTTGACCACAGTAGCTGCTATTTTATTTGACGTATGTACCAATTTTTCCCTGTGATTGATGGATTCGATTGTTTGGAACTGGAATTCCAGAAATGATAAAAGGTCTTCAACTGTTGGTAGCTCCTTCGGTTGACTGAGAGATTGTTCGAACCGCATATGCAAACTTCGATCTAGCTTTTTTATCAAAATTTGAAAAAGGAGCGGGTTCCATGCTTTCGTCTCAATTCCAATGTTGTTTAGTGCTAAAAGGCACTCTCGAGTTGTGTCATGTAGCCTTTTAATGGTGACAGAGTTGGACGTGCATAACGGCTGACTAATGATTTTCTCGACCAGAGTTGTTACAAGGACCCGTTTGTTGTTGTACCGTTCTTGTAACATTGTCCACGCTGAATCATAGTTGCCCTCTGTCGTTGATAGATGGCTGACAAACTTTTCAGCTTCCCCTGTAAGATTGGATTTAAGATACCACATCTTTTGGACATCAGGTATCGGTTGTTGATGGACCATATGGAGAAACATGTCGTAAAATTGCGTCCATTTTGCGTAATCCCCATCGAACTTGGGGATTGAGATCTTCGGCAGCGGCAATGATGTTGCCATGACTGTATGTTGGCCTGCCGAAATAGCGTTTGATGTTTGGTTTGACAACACTTGTAACTTTGTCAAGCTATCAATAACCATTGCTCTAAGGTTTTCATAGTCGTCTTGATTTAAACCATTGACAAGAGGGTTTGAACATTGATTCCATACTTGATCATATAGCTCTTCGATTTGGTTCCATAACTTGTTTATGGTCTCGATTCTGATGTTGTAGAATTGTTGAGGCTCATCGCTATTCACCCCTGAGATACCAACTATCAACCTCTCCAATGCTGACATCCGAGCGGCAAATTTCCCCATCAATCCATGTGAAGAATCGTCCTTGGATCCATGATTCTTGCTACTAGGTATTTGGGAAATTCCCATAGGTGGCTGCTCACTGTGCTCATGTTGAGTTACCTGCGGGTTTTTGAGTACTTCCTTTTTCAAACGTATTCAGTTTGAAATAGGTCAATGTATTCTTCAGCCAATGACCGAATCTGTTCAAAATAATTGGTTTTGAAGTAGTCTACTTCTGATTGATCTTTAACAAGTATGCGCAATTTTTCGTCCACCTCATTAAACTCGTTCCATTTGTCTGAAAGTCGACGACGGCGTTCCTCAAAATAGGAAACCTTATTTTTTCTATCAGTAGGATCCTTTTTGAAGTTCCGGATAAGCTGCTGAATGTTTTCACCTAAGATACTCTGTAGGCTGATTAACTCTTCCATTGATGACATGTTGATAATGATGATTCAATACGACTTGTTCGAATTACTGCTGGTTCGCTTACTCGAATTGCACTTGTTAACGTAAAACTGATCGTGCCTTCTTACAAAAAGAGGTCGTCCTGACTATCACGTCGGGGTCACCAAAATGTACAGTTAGGAAGTTCTAGTGATATTAATTCAAACGTTTCGTCAGAATTACACTATTTCGATTTTCCTGTGTCTTTCTAGCACTTGTAACTGAAAGACTTTGTACTTTTAAATAATAGACAAGACAAGACCCTTTTGTTTGAAAACTGTAGAGTTAATTAATTTATTTGTAAAAATGGTTCATCTTTTATACAAAATACTAAATAGCAACTTAATTAATTTTCGTACTTAATAATGCGGAAGTGAATAATAAACAGTTAAATAAAGTTGACCTAAATAAATATTGCAAATTAATATATAAGAATTGTGCCAGGTGACGACATTAAGTATAATTTGTATTATTAAAAATAATGCATGCGTTTGTAGTTTGATTTAAATTTAACTAAAATGTATAGGTTGTAATTTTTAGTATACAAGCAATAAGTACATTGACACAATTTAATTGAAATGCTTACGTTATGGTTTTAGTTATACAAGCAATAAATACAACCCCAATTTAAAATTGTCAGGAAATCGCGATTAACTGTATCAGTCATATTTTGCGGCATTGTCTGGATCTACGACGGGTTTGGCCTGTTACTGAATGCTAAAATGACATCTGCAAGAGTAGATAGGGTTGGAAGTTTGACATGGAATGTCATTAAGAAATATAAGAAAAAGGATAGGAGAAATAACGGAGCCTTGCGGAACTCCTGAATTTATCTTGAACTCGTTTGATGAATTCCCATCTAAAACAACTCGTATAGTGCTCTCTGAGAGAACTCGATACAATTCGAATGAAGCCATCACCGACACCATAAGAAATTAGTTTTGACAAAAGTGCTCCATGCCACACTATATCAAATGCCTTGAATATACCTATAGCCACCACTTTACTTTCGCCAAAGTGATGTATGCTGTAACACCACTTTTCCAAAAGGAAAGCTAGTAAGTCCCCCATAGAGCGGCCCCTACGAAAGCCGTACCGCCGGTCGCTAAGTTAACTATTTAGCTCCAAATATTTCACAAGATGGAAATTCAACATACTTTCTATTACTTTGGAAAGCGCAGAACAAATTGCAATTGGTCGGTTATTTTCAGGGTTGTTGGCTTACCCTTTTTAGGGATCGGCGTTATATTAGCAACCTTCCAACACTTTGGAAATTCACCAGCATGGTACAAAGTGCTGAACAGGCGTGCCAATGGAAGTGCTAACGTCGAAAAGCACTGTTTCAAGACCAGTGCTAGAATACCATCCGGCCCAGGATACTTGTTTATGTTAAGCTTCGCTAAAACCTTTTTAACTGCACGCGCTCAAAAAAATATTTTCTGCATAGTTACAGATACATAGTTACAGATACTTGACTGCTTTCCGGCAAGTAATAATTTCTTGCGAACATTTTTAAGGATTGCTTTATCTACCGGGTCAGTGAATACATTCACTAGTTCCGCAAGGTCATTATGAGCGGCAAAAAGCTCAACATATCGGCCTTCTGGGCTTGTGTGACTCGAATGCTGAAGCCAAGGTGAGTTGTGAACATTGAAATAACCAGCAACGACAATTTCACTGTTCAGACAGCTCTCAAGGATCTTCGAAATTGAATCGGAAAAGGAACCGAAGCTGTATTAGGTTTTATCCCTTGCCGCGTTTGGACTTCTGTTCTGAAATGTAAATAGTGTGTCCTGATTTTGAATTTAATCCAAAGACAGCTAAATTCAGGATCAGACGTGCTTAATGGGTGCTGGCACCGGTACACAACTTCATTACGTGTGTACATTGCAAGACCCCTGTGTAGATTAAAAAGCGATAGGAGGTGATAACCAGGCATATAAAAATTCTGTGGATCAGAGTTTTCAGACAACTGGGTCTCACATAAGGCGAAAACATCCGGCAGATGGACATAAATGTGAGCATACAAAAAAAAATCGACCTCTGCCCGCTAATGTTGCAGAAGTCAATTCTAAATTGACCTACCATAAAAGTATGCAAAATTCAAATCGAACGTTCATTTCGCGGCCCAATCGCAACCCTACAAAAATATCTGACGACTTGCAAAGATCTTATATTTTCAAATATAATAGTTCTTTGATACATTTGTTTTCTCTTCCTGCGACTAAATAACTGAATATCTATTTATCATATTCTTTTTTTTCATTAAGATTAGAATACGAGACTTCTCACTACTAAATACTTACAGTGTTATTCACAAACGTTTTATTAGAGGCTAATAAGCAAAATCCGCAAAAGTAGTATTCACAAACGCTTAATAGCACTATGATGCGGTTATTACACGCTAATTAACTCGAAAATTTTATTGTAGGTATCAAGCTACTTTAGCCGTTTAATAAGTTGACATTTGCATTTATTAAAGTAAAAAAAATCACTATTTACTTCAAAAGGTATGAATAATAACAAAAAAAGAATCAAATAAAGTAATGATTGCAATATACATACATATGTATATAATTTCAACATTCGTTACTATTATACAAAATATATATACGTATATGTATAATTTTGAATAAAGTTTTTACAGTTTTGAGTTTTAAGCAATACTAAATCTTTATTTTTTCTCTTCATTGTCTTATGCTGAATAAATTCTTAAAAATCCAAAACTGAAATAACACACACAAACAATGAATAAACATATTCACTTGTATTATGCTGTCTGCTCAGATTTCAGAAAATTTTGTTTATACTTATAATTCTACTTGTTTAAAAATGAAGAATGCAATGTAAGCATTCTGTTAAACTTATTCGCTACAGTAAAATTGTCAAGCAAAAGGCAATCTAGCTGTGGATGATGTCATAACACCCCCAGACAAAGAGCTTATCCCGGGTTCCAAGGGAAGTGGAGGTAAGTTAACTGAGATGGCCGTTTGCCCAACAGTTTTCTTATTTTTAATATAAAGGTAAATGCATAGCCAAGTAATATAATTGTCAATATGGTATACGAACGAGTAAGTGGTATAATTGTGAATCTTTTGATTAGTTTTGAGCTCAGTTATAATATTTGTGTTATTGATATGCTTATACTGTTACAAAGTGTTATTCACAAACGTTTTATTAGAGGCTAATAAGCAAAATGTGCTAAAGTAGTATTCACAAACGCTTAATAGCACTATGACGCGGTTATTACACGCTAATAAACTCGAAAATTTTATTGAAGGCATCACGCATCTTTAGCCGTTTAATAAGTTGACATTTGCATTTTTTAAAGTAAAAAAATTCACTATTTACTTCAAAAAGTATGAAAAATAAAAAAAAGATTCGAATAAAGTAATGATTGTAATATATATAATTTCGACATTCGTTAGTATTATACAAAATATATATACATAAAACTATAATTTTTTTATTAAATTAAATATTTTGCAGATAATGTATTTCAACTCTCCCGATTCTTCCAGTCCTTCTGCAATGTTTACATACATATGTATGTATGTACGTAAAATAAGAAAATTCAAGAAGAAATACATAAATCTGAATGTATGTGAATATGTACATACATACATACATATGTATGTATGTACACAAATGTGTCTGTATGTACTTATATGCATGTACATGCATATTTGTTCACATGCGTACATAACTTAAATTCTACCTGCTCTTTGAAATATTAATATTATTACATCTTTTTTTCATGATTTTGTGCATAATTTGTCACATTTCAACCACAACAAGATTAAAAACATTTCCAAATAAATAAAGCAAACATAAGTATTAGTGGTGTGTAATCAATTGCAACGAACACGGTATTTGAATACTTTTGTAATAACTTATGAAAACACATTGCTAGCAATATCAATACAACACATATTAAAAAATTTTAATATTTTTTGATATATTATAAGCAATACTCTATTACTCTAACTTGTTTAAATATAATTTATATGACATTATTTTCACATTTTCAAACCAGTAGAGACTACTTGCTTATCGAGTATGTTAATGTACACAACACTAATTACAACTTGACAATTAAAATGAAACAATGTTGCTAACACAGAATCACAAAACTGAAAAAATCACACAATAGTTAATTTGGCTTTATTAAACGTTTGTGAATAATGTTTATTATTACCGGGTAATAACACAAAAACTGATTATTAACTAATGTGTACATTATCTCTACAATAAGAATTTTTTATGAATAACACTGTAATTCTTTTAGTGACAAATTTGTGTCGTTAGATATTTCAATAATCCGGAAGGGATTTGGTATAATTACAGTGTTTTGATACAATTTCTTACTGTACCATTTATCAGGTAGTATTTTAAAATTCTCAATATAAATTAGATAATTTCCCTTTAATGTGAATGAGAATTGATTACAAGTTTGTTTAATTTCGATGTTCACATTGGTGGTCACTATTACATTTGTTCCAATTTCAAGAATACTGACATTATTGTAAGGATGATAGTTAGAAATCATTTTCTCTTTTCTAAATATGTTTTGGAATAGTTGTCAAATAGTTGTTTGCGTTGGTCATAATCTCTTGTCCATTTTTATTTGGTATCAGTTGTATGAAAATTTCTTTATAAGTTTCGGTAGTCAGGTTAATGTTTTTATTTGTTCGTCAAAATGAACGTTAATTTTGATCTGTTTATTCGACTGTTCAATTATGTTGTGATTATTAAGAGTATTGACCCTAAGATTTTCTTCGATTTCCGTTCTGTCATTATCGTCCATTGTTCCGTACAGGTATTTCACACCAGTTCCAAAAACATTGATCAGTCCTCGCTTGGCACGGTATCTGGGCATTAAACTCAGTAATTGTAGTTTAGTATGTTTAATTTGATGTTGCAAATATGCGTCATCTAATGTCATTATTTCGAATTCTAGTTTGTCAATGCAAGCCAAATAATCTTCGGTTTTAAACATGTGCAATATCTTGGAATAATTTTGTATTAATGGTCTCTCCCCAAACTGCAACATTGTGAAGCCATTTCCCTGGTTAAAGTCAGTTATCACCAGTTTCTGAGACATCACTGGTGTTACCATGGTTAGGACGGTCAACAAGCACCTCAAGAGACCTAGAAAGATTTTTTCTCTTAATAAACTGATCTTTGTGTATAATTTGTTTCTTTCTCTCATGTCTCATTTTCGATGTCAGTTTTTCCGCTTGATTAGTTTTCATTACTTCCTCGTTTATATGTTCGTCCTTTCTATCTTTATTTCGGTATTCTAGAGTTTTATTTTTTCTGTCTTCTATTCTGTCAAAAATCTCCCTTATACTGATATTGTTTCTAAAGTGTAGATTGATAGGTTTTTCACCGGTTGTCATATGTGTGCTATTATTGTATGCTTCTAGGGCTTGGAAAGGTAAGTCAACATTGTAGGCTATGTCCAAGATTTCTTCGCGCTTTTTCAGTATACGTATGTTTTCGTTCAGAGTTGCGTGAAAGCGTTCTATGTCGGAATTGCCTGTATGTCGATTTGGTGTTACAAAATGATAATTTACAAAAAGCTCAACATATCGGCCTTCTGGGCTTGTGTGACTCGAATGCTGAAGCCAAGGTGAGTTGTGAACATTGAAATAACCAGCAACGACAATTTCACTGTTCAGACAGCTCTCAAGGATCTTCGAAATTGAATCGGAAAAGGAACCGAAGCTGTATTAGGTTTTATCCCTTGCCGCGTTTGGACTTCTGTTCTGAAATGTAAATAGTGTGTCCTGATTTTGAATTTAATCCAAAGACAGCTAAATTCAGGATCAGACGTGCTTAATGGGTGCTGGCACCGGTACACAACTTCATTACGTGTGTACATTGCAAGACCCCTGTGTAGATTAAAAAGCGATAGGAGGTGATAACCAGGCATATAAAAATTCTGTGGATCAGAGTTTTCAGACAACTGGGTCTCACATAAGGCGAAAACATCCGGCAGATGGACATAAATGTGAGCATACAAAAAAAAATCGACCTCTGCCCGCTAATGTTGCAGAAGTCAATTCTAAATTGACCTACCATAAAAGTATGCAAAATTCAAATCGAACGTTCATTTCGCGGCCCAATCGCAACCCTACAAAAATATCTGACGACTTGCAAAGATCTTATATTTTCAAATATAATAGTTCTTTGATACATTTGTTTTCTCTTCCTGCGACTAAATAACTGAATATCTATTTATCATATTCTTTTTTTTCATTAAGATTAGAATACGAGACTTCTCACTACTAAATACTTACAGTGTTATTCACAAACGTTTTATTAGAGGCTAATAAGCAAAATCCGCAAAAGTAGTATTCACAAACGCTTAATAGCACTATGATGCGGTTATTACACGCTAATTAACTCGAAAATTTTATTGTAGGTATCAAGCTACTTTAGCCGTTTAATAAGTTGACATTTGCATTTATTAAAGTAAAAAAAATCACTATTTACTTCAAAAGGTATGAATAATAACAAAAAAAGAATCAAATAAAGTAATGATTGCAATATACATACATATGTATATAATTTCAACATTCGTTACTATTATACAAAATATATATACGTATATGTATAATTTTGAATAAAGTTTTTACAGTTTTGAGTTTTAAGCAATACTAAATCTTTATTTTTTCTCTTCATTGTCTTATGCTGAATAAATTCTTAAAAATCCAAAACTGAAATAACACACACAAACAATGAATAAACATATTCACTTGTATTATGCTGTCTGCTCAGATTTCAGAAAATTTTGTTTATACTTATAATTCTACTTGTTTAAAAATGAAGAATGCAATGTAAGCATTCTGTTAAACTTATTCGCTACAGTAAAATTGTCAAGCAAAAGGCAATCTAGCTGTGGATGATGTCATAACACCCCCAGACAAAGAGCTTATCCCGGGTTCCAAGGGAAGTGGAGGTAAGTTAACTGAGATGGCCGTTTGCCCAACAGTTTTCTTATTTTTAATATAAAGGTAAATGCATAGCCAAGTAATATAATTGTCAATATGGTATACGAGTAAGTGGTATAATTGTGAATCTTTTGATTAGTTTTGAGCTCAGTTATAATATTTGTGTTATTGATATGCTTATACTGCTACAAAGTGTTATTCACAAACGTTTTATTAGAGGCTAATAAGCAAAATGTGCTAAAGTAGTATTCACAAACGCTTAATAGCACTATGACGCGGTTATTACACGCTAATAAACTCGAAAATTTTATTGAAGGCATCACGCATCATTAGCCGTTTAATAAGTTGACATTTGCATTTTTTAAAGTAAAAAAATCACTATTTACTTCAAAAAGTATGAAAAATAAAAAAAAGATTCGAATAAAGTAATGATTGTAATATATATAATTTCGACATTCGTTAGTATTATACAAAATATATATACATAAAACTATAATTTTTTTATTAAATTAAATATTTTGCAGATAATGTATTTCAACTCTCCCGATTCTTCCAGTCCTTCTGCAATGTTTACATACATATGTATGTATGTACGTAAAATAAGAAAATTCAAGAAGAAATACATAAATCTGAATGTATGTGAATATGTACATACATACATACATATGTATGTATGTACACAAATGTGTCTGTATGTACTTATATGCATGTACATGCATATTTGTTCACATGCGTACATAACTTAAATTCTACCTGCTCTTTGAAATATTAATATTATTACATCTTTTTTTCATGATTTTGTGCATAATTTGTCACATTTCAACCACAACAAGATTAAAAACATTTCCAAATAAATAAAGCAAACATAAGTATTAGTGGTGTGTAATCAATTGCAACGAACACGGTATTTGAATACTTTTGTAATAACTTATGAAAACACATTGCTAGCAATATCAATACAACACATATTAAAAAATTTTAATATTTTTTGATATATTATAAGCAATACTCTATTACTCTAACTTGTTTAAATATAATTTATATGACATTATTTTCACATTTTCAAACCATTAGAGACTACTTGCTTATCGAGTATGTTAATGTACACAACACTAATTACAACTTGACAATTAAAATGAAACAATGTTGCTAACACAGAATCACAAAACTGAAAAAATCACACAATAGTTAATTTGGCTTTATTAAACGTTTGTGAATAATGTTTATTATTACCGGGTAATAACACAAAAACTGATTATTAACTAATGTGTACATTATCTCTACAATAAGAATTTTTTATGAATAACACTGTAATTCTTTTAGTGACAAATTTGTGTCGTTAGATATTTCAATAATCCGGAAGGGATTTGGTATAATTACAGTGTTTTGATACAATTTCTTACTGTACCATTTATCAGGTAGTATTTTAAAATTCTCAATATAAATTAGATAATTTCCCTTTAATGTGAATGAGAATTGATTACAAGTTTGTTTAATTTCGATGTTCACATTGGTGGTCACTATTACATTTGTTCCAATTTCAAGAATACTGACATTATTGTAAGGATGATAGTTACAAATCATTTTCTCTTTTCTAAATATGTTTTGGAATAGTTGTCAAATAGTTGTTTGCGTTGGTCATAATCTCTTGTCCATTTTTATTTGGTATCAGTTGTATGAAAATTTCTTTATAAGTTTCGGTAGTCAGGTTAATGTTTTTATTTGTTCGTCAAAATGAACGTTAATTTTGATCTGTTTATTCGACTGTTCAATTATGTTGTGATTATTAAGAGTATTGACCCTAAGATTTTCTTCGATTTCCGTTCTGTCATTATCGTCCATTGTTCCGTACAGGTATTTCACACCAGTTCCAAAAACATTGATCAGTCCTCGCTTGGCACGGTATCTGGGCATTAAACTCAGTAATTGTAGTTTAGTATGTTTAATTTGATGTTGCAAATATGCGTCATCTAATGTCATTATTTCGAATTCTAGTTTGTCAATGCAAGCCAAATAATCTTCGGTTTTAAACATGTGCAATATCTTGGAATAATTTTGTATTAATGGTGTCTCCCCAAACTGCAACATTGTGAAGCCATTTCCTGGTTAAAGTCAGTTATCACCAGTTTCTGAGACATCACTGGTGTTACCATGGTTAGGACGGTCAACAAGCACCTCAAGAGACCTAGAAAGATTTTTTCTCTTAATAAACTGATCTTTGTGTATAATTTGTTTCTTTCTCTCATGTCTCATTTTCGATGTCAGTTTTTCCGCTTGATTAGTTTTCATTACTTCCTCGTTTATATGTTCGTCCTTTCTATCTTTATTTCGGTATTCTAGAGTTTTATTTTTTCTGTCTTCTATTCTGTCAAAAATCTCCCTTATACTGATATTGTTTCTAAAGTGTAGATTGATAGGTTTTTCACCGGTTGTCATATGTGTGCTATTATTGTATGCTTCTAGGGCTTGGAAAGGTAAGTCAACATTGTAGGCTATGTCCAAGATTTCTTCGCGCTTTTTCAGTATACGTATGTTTTCGTTCAGAGTTGCGTGAAAGCGTTCTATGTCGGAATTGCCTGTATGTCGATTTGGTGTTACAAAATGATAATTTACACCCTTTTTGTCCAAAAAGTCAGTAAAAAGAGCTGACTTAAAGGAGGTTTCGTTATCCAAGGTGAGGTTTTCATGTACATAAAGAGTTTTATGTAGCTTTTGATAAGTTACAATGGTGTTCTGTCCTGAACCCCTTCAATCATTGCATACTTTGAGAACTTGTCTATCATGGTAACATAAGTGGTAGATCTGTCCAAATACCATATATCCGTATGATAGTGTTCGTGTGGGGCTTTGGGTGTTTCGGTCTTTTCAAAAGGCAATTTAATTGGATTTCTTTCCAACTTAAAGTTGCATATCAAGCAGTTATTTACGAATTTAGTAATTTCCTTTCTCAAATTAGGGTAATAGATTCTCCTTTTCAATTCCATATAAGTTTTTTCTATTCCCGGATGATTATTCTCGAATTTATGGTGTCTTGCTATAGTTTCTAACAAGTTTTCATATTCTATGTTCTCCCTTAATTGGTTCGTTAACATTATTCTTGCATCAACCAAATGACCGGAATTTTCCCTTAATTTTTTATATTCCTTCTGGATTTTAATTAAATCGTCAGTATCTTCGCAATACATTCCAACGTCACGCTGATTGCTAGAGTCAGATAATATTCGAGCTATAATCTGTTCCGTATAATTCGCATAGGAATATGTCATTCTAGACTTCCTAAATACAGAGGTTTTCTCCGTTTTATTCTCGTCATTGTGTTTGATAACAATTTGCTAGTTGAATGAGTGTAAAGGTCTTTGAGATACCAAAAAATGGTCACTGCTGTCTTCATCAGTTGAATGTACGGTAGGTACAGGTGACTCACTACGTATTCTAATATTTTCAAAAGTTTCTTTTTTCTCTACATAGTTATGTATTTTTCAAAGGTGGTCCTGTAGACATCGTGGTCTTGATAACCTTTTACTACAAATTTTACACTGTAGATTCCCGTCAGTATGCATCTTCATATGCAAGGTTAGACTTTGTTTATGAGTGTATATTTTCCCACAAACACTGCATTCAAACCTAGGGTTTTTTCCCTCGAATACGTTTGCTTCCCGAGCCCTCGACAAAGCGTCTGCTACCTTGTTTTCCCTGCCCTGTACGTGTTGTATATCAAACTCATATTCGTTGAGATTGATTTTCCAACGTATAAGCTTAGAATTGGGTTCCTTCAGGTTCGCCAACCAGATCAAAGGTTTATGGTCTGTGCGTAATTGGAATTTCCGTCCGTATAAATAGTTTCTGAATTGTTTAACTGCCCATACAATGGCCAGCAACTCCTTCTCCACTGTGGAATAGTTAATTTCGTGTTGGTTAAGGGTTCTTGATGCGAACGCAATTGGGCCTCTAGCCTGAGACAAGACTGCTCCCAATGCATAGTTACTTGCATCCGTCGTCAGTTGAAACTGTTCTTCCAGGTCTGGATATCTCAAAACCATATCCGACATGAGAATTGTCTTAGGTTTTTCGAAGGATTCTTTATAACCCACGTCATTAACATTGATCTTCGAATTCTTCTTCAATCTAAGTGTCATGGGCTTTGCGATTCTAGCGTAGTCAGGAATAAATTTCCTATAATATCCGCTCAGACCCAAAAAGCTGTGAATTTCCCTAACCGTCCTTGGAATGGTATGTTTCTTAATCCCACTCACCTTGTCCGGATTAGGTTTTATACCGTCCTTAGTGACAATATGCCCCAAAAATTCGGTTTCTTTTCTCAAAAAATCACTCTTGTTCAGTGAAACTTTCAAATTAGCTTCTCTAAGGGTTTGGAATATCTTCTCCAAATTTCCGAGATGTTCTTGTAATGATGTCGAAAAAACGAGAATATCATCCATGTAGAATACACAAATTCTATTAACGTGTTCCCTTAGCACACCATTCATCATCCTCTGAAACATAGAGGGTGCATTCTTTAAACCAAATGGCATGCGAATAAATTCGTAATGCCCATTATGTGTGGTGAATGCGGTTTTCTCACGATCTTCAGGTTCTACTTCTATCTGATAGAAACCCTTTGTGAGATCTAAAGTGGAAAACTAATGCGCACGTTCTAGATTATCTAAGACGTCGTCAATACGTGGGATAGGGTATCAATCCTCTATAGTGACCTGATTCAGTTTTCGGTAATCGATGACTATTCGCCACTCTTTATTACCTTATTTGTCCTTCTTTTTAGGGACAACCCATATAGGAGCATTATATGGGGAATTACTATGTCTGATAATGCCTTGTTCTAGCATTTCATTCATTTGTCTTTCCACCTCCCCAGTATGGATAACTGGATATCTTTATGTTTTGTGTAAATTGGGCCTGATAGTCCAGCGTCTATTCTGTGTTTAACTTCGTTAGTAAAAGTCAAATCGTCTCCCTTTTTATAGAAAATGTCACTATTGTGTTGAATTAAAATTTGTATTGCCTCCTTTTCCTCCGAATTCAAATTTTCGGTCCTTAGGTGGCACTCTGTTCCCAAAGTCCCGACATTATAAAGTTCCGGTAAATTTTCCAGTTCGTCTGTCTATCTGTCATCCTTTTCCGATTCTCCCTCATAATAAATCTTAAACTTTTTTCCGTTAAGGAGTAGTGTGCTATTAGCATAGTTCTTAATTGCATTGTTTTCTTTTAAGGTATTATGGCCCAAAATGCCGTCAAAAAATTTATGGAATTGGTAAAGTCTGAAAGTAGTTTGTGAGGTCAGGGGTATACTCAAATGTTCCGTTGGTATAACTCCATCATGTGTAACCATAATGGTCCCGGCCGCTGTTTTAATTTTTGTCGGAATTTCTAGTTCTCTAACAAATTGAGGCGGACAATGATTTTGTTTGAGTAAATTTTCCGTTTATCTTGTATCAATCAAAAGTCTTAAATTTCTGGTTGGGTTTCTGAGTAAGAGATAGGGTAACCCGAAGTTTGAGGTGAGGCTGTTGACCGAAAATTTTGTCTTTCACAACCATTATAAGTCCAGTTGGTATGTCCATATTCGGTACTGTCGTAGTTTTCGTTAAAATTATAATCATGACTTAAATTAGTGTTATTATTATTATTCTTACCATAATTTCGTGATCCTTGTTGATCCTCTTGTTGATAATGATTCTGTCTTCTGGTTTGTTGGGAAGTATCAACGTCCATTGGTTCTGATCTTGATTGATGATTTCGTTGCCAGTTATTCTGATGTGGTGTTGGCTGTTGTTGGTTCCTTGGTTGGAGTTGTTGATTATTCTGTGGATAGTAATTTTTTGGTCTCCAGTTCTGTTGTTTTTGTTGGTTGTTGTTGATGAGGCTTCTGACTACTGTTATCGTTTCTTGATTTTCTTTCCTCGTTTAGGAATCCAGATTAGCTTAGCTCGTGATGAGCCGCTTCCATTGTTGTAGGTTTCAGGGCGCACAACACTGTCCTCATATAAACGGGTAATCTTGCTGTGAAAATTTTCAGAGCAGTTTGTATGTTTCTTTCCACGTCCTCAACTCTATTTTCCTGTCTGCATTTTTGATTAAGTAATACTAATTTATGTAGGATGTAGTTATAGAAGTCCAGGAAAGGTAACGTATTAACTTCCTCTTAAGTCTTCATACAATTGGTCAGCTGTTTGGAAACCTCCGAAGTTTGTTTCCAACATGGCTTTGATCTCTGTCCAATTATTAAGATGCGGATGAATTTCCATGGCTCGCCTTGCCTTTCCGGTCAATTTACATTTGACCATATTGATGCACATACGTTGTGCCTGCTCATTGTAGGATGCAAGTGTTGGGATGATGTCATCTACATTCATGCAGAATGTTGACAAGTCCTCTTTGCGTCCATCAAACCCTTGTATCTTCTCTAAATATGTAAGTGGGCTTATGTCCAATGTTCTACCTTGAGGTGAGACATTAGCTGCTGCTGCCAAACCAGCGTTAGGCGGGTTAAGAGCCATTTTTATATTGTGATAGAAAACCTCTGCGTGGTATCTTTTTTAAAATAATATTTTCTCTTAGGTTTTTTGTTTTTTTTTACCCTTTTGCACAGGATGTAAGTTTTTATTTACGGATTGTCATGTATTACTTTTTAAGCAAACTTCACTTTACACGGATATTCACTATATTAGTTTTGCGACAATCCTACCGACTGCTCCAATTTAGAATAAAGTTTTTACAGTTTTGAGTTTTAAACAATACTAAATCTTTATTTTTTCTCTTCATTGTCTTATGCTGAATAAATTCTTAAAAATACAAAACTAAAATAACACACACAAACAATGAATAAACATATTCACTTGTATTGTGCTGTCTGCTCAGATTTCAGCAAATTTTGTTTATACTTATAAATCTACTTGTTTAAAAATGAAGAAAGCAATGTAAGCATTATGTTAAACTTATTCGCTACAGTAAAAACACACACAAACAGTGAATAAACATATTCACTTGTATTGTGCTGTCTGCTCAGATTTCAGCAAATTTTGTTTATACTTATAATTCTACTTGTTTAAAAATGAAGAATGCAATGTAAGCATTATGTTAAACTTATTCGCTACAGTAAAATTGTTAAGCAAAAGGCGATCTAGCTGTGGATGATGTCATAACAGTATGTATGTAACTATAATTTTTTTATTAAACTAAATATTTTACAGATAATATGCATACATATTTCAATTCTCCCGATTCTTCTAGTATTTCTGCAATGTTTACATACATACATACAAATGTATGTACGTAAAATGAGAAAATTCAAGAAGAAATACATACTTACATACATACATATGTATGTACGTACGTAAGTACACAAATGAGTCTGTATGTACTTACATATATGCATGTAAATGCATATTTGTTCACATGCGTACATTACTAAAATTCTACCTGCTCTTTGAAATATTAATATTATTACATTTTTTTGTGATTTTGTGCATAATTTGTGACATTTCAACCACAAAAAGATTTAAAAAATTTCCAAATAAATAAAGCAAACAAATTAGTGGTGTGTAAACAAATGCAACGTATTCGGTATTTGAATACTTTTGTAATAACTTATGAAAGCACATTGCTAGCAATATCACTACTACACATCTTAAAAAATTTAAATATTTTTTGGAATATTATAAGCAATATTCTATTAATCTAAATAAATAAATAAAATGTTTAAATGAAATTTATATTACATTATTTTCACATTTAAACGAAGCAATGTTGTTAACACAGAATCACATAAAAATCGCACAATAGTTAGTGCCTGTTCGCCGATATCAAAGAAGTTCTATCTTTCGAACAATTAAATTTGAAACAAAAAAAAATTTTTGAACAGGCAGTTAATTTGGCTTTGTTAAACGTTTGTGAATAATGTTTCTTATTACCGGCTA
The DNA here is from genome assembly GCA_947311025.1 of Lypha dubia. Taxonomy (NCBI): domain Eukaryota; kingdom Metazoa; phylum Arthropoda; class Insecta; order Diptera; family Tachinidae; genus Lypha; species Lypha dubia. Next base: position 77,276,752 of record OX371260.1, read on the forward strand.
ATAAGACAAAAACTGATTGATAATGTGTACATAATCTCTACAATAAGAATTTTTTATGAATAACACTGTTAATATACATCTATACAAACTTAGCATGGAACCGTCCTAATTATATGTACACACGAACATTAACCAAAAATATGCTTAAATATTAATATCAAATCAAAAAAGTTTGACTTGATTAGAACAAAAAATTCAGGAGATTGGGCATCGCAACATATAATTCGCTAAGCAGCTAGCATCAATTTAGTAGTGAGAATTCTCGTATTCTATTTGCATTCGAAATATGTATAAATGGGATATTAATCAGAGCTACCTAACAAGTACTGAAAGCATATACACATGAATACTGAAGAGGTTTTTAGTTGCTTCTACCGAAAACAACATATCCCTGATACAAGGCGGGTTTTTAGCCGGTAACTATATTGGAGCCCGGCATACGGCGAATTGACGAATTCTGCTAGATGCGTAACGCATTTTCCCATCTTGCACCCAAAAAAAAAAAAAAAAAAAAAAATTATATTTCTCTGGTTATTCAATTACGAACTTTAGCCTTTATAAATATCAACAAAATATATCGAGCTTAAAGAAGAATATGCTGAGAAATAAAACTTGTTTTTGCAAAAACAAAAAACAAAAAAATTATTTTATCCAGAGATTTGTAGCATGTGGCCAACAGTGTGTGGTATGCATTGCGATTCAACATGCAAGCATTGACAAACTGCAAGCAAGATATTTTGTGTGTGTCAGTAATTTGACACTTGTACAGTTAATTAAGTGCAGCAGCACAATGCACTTAAATGAATCACATTTATTAACTGTATTTGTTTGATTGTAGATATAAGCTACACAAAGTATCTGTTGCTTTTAAGTATGCACTCGTTGAACTTTAAAACTGTTGAACACATGGTATACATAAATAGTTGGAAGCAAAATATGCTTACCCAACAATAATATTTATTTCTATTCTTTTACTCTTATGTTAAGGTACCCCTAAGAATTATTCTCATAATTAGTATATAAGCCAATGTCAATTAGTTTAAGGAATCAATTAATACTTTGCCTTCAATCGGCATTACTAATTCATACTGGCATTCATCTGCCTTTTACTTTTATTTGCCAGTGGCATTCTTAAGCGCCGGCACTATTATTTATTTTCTTAAACTCTTCTCATCATTAAATCCTCCACAATAAATTGAAAGCTCCCTAGAGAGCACCAGAATAACTAAATTGTTTTAATCATATTACATGGCGATCCTGCCAGTCCTGGACTACAAAGTGCTTTAAAATTAGCACCAAACGGAACCTGACGGACAGCCAAGTCTCCGTCAGAAGAATGTTTAAGCAAAAAAAAAAAAAACACTGAGGTGGAAGCGCCTGGCCAAAAGGCGTCAATATAACAACAACTAATGGAACGCTAACCAAACTCCACCACCATCCTGGGACATTGCATCCGAAATATGGACACAAATCGGCCGACTTGAAGCCGAGATGGAACAACACAAACACAAATAGATTTTTTTTCACTATATTTTTTTTTTACAAATTAAATTTTTTAATATAAATAAATAATGAAATCTTTTTTACACATGTATGCATACATACACGTATAATGAAGTATGTATATGAAAATAATATATTACAAACATATACAACATGAATTTTTAAATCACATGCTGAAATACACATAACAATATTATATTCAATAAAAAAAAAAAAAAAAAAAAAAAAAAATCACAAAACTTTTTCACTAAAACTAAAAAATACACTAACTATTACCGTGCTAATTAAATAAATTACAATTATGAAATAGAATTTCACAATAAAAAGAAATGTCAAAAAATTTAAGAGTTGCCATAGTGGATCAAACTAAAATAAAAAAAAAAAAAAAACTAACTAACTAAAGCTACGTTCACATTTATCAAATATTTGTCGAAAAAAACGTAACCAACAAAAAACCATATAATTTATTTCTTTTAATTTCAATATTTTTTTAATTATGGGTTCGCATTTTTTAAAAACTATACAAAATAAATTTTTTTGAAGAATAATTAATTTTATTTTGCAATATAAAAACAAAGTAAAATGACACTATTTATAAGCAAAACTAGTGGTTACGTTTTTTTGGACAAATATTTAATAAATGTGAACGTAGCTTAACTTTTATAACCTTCATAATAAGTAAAAATAAAATTAAACTTAATCAAAAATAATTAAATTCAAAACTAAATTTTAAATAAAGCAAATTGATATTCCATACAAATAATTCAATGTAAACGGTCACTTATATTGTCAAAATACGTAGAAATAAGAATAAAATGGGAAAACCGCAATCCAAAATAGAAAAACCAAACGCTAACGTAGTAAATAATTTAGAAATTATTGACCATACAGAACACATAGGCTCGTTATGGACACTACTATTAATATTGGTGGTAATAAACACAGTTAGTCTTCTATTAAAAATTTACTTGTTACATAAAAGATCCCTAAGGAAGCAATATCTAAGCAGAGCAACTGATCTAGACAAAGTATAAAATTTTCACATGGACTGGTTAGACATCCTAGAACACTGCAGAAAAATCAAAATTGAATTTGAAAAAAGTTACAAATGCCTCAATATAGACAGACCAATAAAAGAGGACACAATTAATAAACATTATAAAAAACTTATACAATATTTAGAAGAAATAAGGGTTATTTTAAACGTAAACCATCAAAGATACACCAATAATCCTAGGAACAACAAAATCTATGGCATATAAAAAGAAACAACAAAGTAATACCGAAAATATTTAGCATGAAATTAAAAATAATGATAAAGAGCCCAATATATATGTACCACTAAAGAACACTGACGTCAGAAAGTACTATAAATTGAAGATTACTTCCGTAAAATGTTACATCAAACGAGGAAAATCTGTTATTACATATATAAATATAAATGATTTGTTTACTAATGGGAATATTGACCTAGGACAATTTTTCCCAAGGCTTGAGAAAGTGGCCGGTAAACTTAGTGTAGAGACACTACAAATGGCACCCAGTGAGAAAATTTTCGAATTTATCTCCATAAATGAATTTAAAAATATGGGCAATAAATAATTAAATAAATTAAATGTAGCGCTACTTAATGAGGTGACCAATATAAATGATAAGAATGCTAAGGCAATTCTTGATATAATGCTGAAATACCACGATGATCCGATAGAGGGAGGACATTGTGGAATATATAGAACATTAGAAAAAATTAAGAGGTATTACTATTGGAAAAATATGATAAAAGATGTAACAAAATATGTGAAATTATGTAAAAAATGCCAGAAATCAAAAATAATAAGCCATAATAAAAGTCCTATGACTATAACAGAAACACCAGAGAAAGCATTCGACACGGTGTATGTAGATACAATAGGGCCATTTCCAAAATCAATTAATGGAAATGAGTATGCAATTACCTTAATATGTGATCTTACTAAATATTTGGTGACAATACCAACACCTGATAAATCTGCAAGAACAATCGCAAAAGCGATATTTGAAAATTTTGTATTAACCTATGGTCCAATGAAAACGTTCATTTCGGACATGGGAACAGAGTACAAAAATTCTATAATGACGGAACTATGCACACTACTAAAAATTGAAAATATAACTTCCACGGCACATCACCATCAAACACTAGGAACAATAGAAAGAAGTCATAGAACTTTTAACGAATATGTTCGTTCTTATATATCTGTGGACAAAACTGACTGGGACGAATGGTTAAAGTATTTCACATACTGTTTTAATACAACACCGTCAACGGTGCATAACTACTGTCCTTATGAGTTAGTATTTTCAAAATTACCAAACAATTTTAGGCAATTTGCTAAAATAGATAGTGTGACGCCACTATATAATGTGGATAACTACGCCAAAGAGGCAAAATATAGGTTAGAACTAGCTCATAAACGCGCGCAGTTATTTTTAGATAGAAATAAAATAAAACAAAAATTAAATTACGATAAGAATATTTTAGAACATTATTTTAAAATAGGAGATTTAGTTTTACTTAGGAATAATTCAGGGCATAAATTGGAAAATCAATATAAGGGTCCGTATAAAATAAAAAAAAATAGATTTAAGAAATAATGTTACCATAGAAGATAAGAAAACAGATAAACAACAAATAGTTCATAAAAATAGACTTAAGATGTTTAATAATAACTAACATTTAATAGTATTGTTTGGCCGAACTAATATAAAATTAGAATCTATGTACATCTAAATATTATAATTTTTTTTCTTTTCTTTAAAAACAAAATAAATATTATATTACACTTATACTTAGGCTAATTAAAAACTAATTGTAAAAGAATGTCCATAAAACTAACGTTATATTAACATTCTTGTAAAGGATGGAGGTGTAGCATGTGGCCAACAGTGTGTGGTATGCATTGCGATTCAATAGTACCGCAACATGCAAGCATTGACGAACTGCAAGCAAGATATTTTGTGTGTGTCGGTAATTTGACACTTGTACAGTTAATTAAGTGCAGCAGCACAATGCACTTAAATGAATCACATTTATTAACTGTATTTGTTTGATTGTAGATATAAGCTACACAAAGTATCTGTTGCTTTTAAGTATGCACTCGTTGAACTTTAAAACTGTTGAACACATGGTATACATAAATAGTTGGAAGCAAAATATGCTTACCCAACAATAATATTTATTTCTATTCTTTTACTCTTATGTTAAATTACCCCTAAGAATTATTCTCATAATTAGTATATAAGCCAATGTCAATTAGTTTAAGGAATCAATTAATACTTTGCCTTCAATCGGCATTACTAATTCATACTGGCATTCATCTGCCTTTTACTTTTATTTGCCAGTGGCGTTCATAAGCGCCGGCACTATTATTTATTTTCTTAAACTCTTCTCATCATTAAATCCTCCACAATAAATTGAGAGCTCCCTAGAGAGCAGCAGAATAACTAAATTGTTTTAATCATATTACATGGCGATCCTGCCAGTCCTGGACTACAAAGTGCTTTAAAATTAGCACCAAACGGAACCTGACGGACAGCCAAGTCTCCGTCAGAAGAGTGTTTAAGCCAAAAAAAAAAAAAAACACTGAGGTGGAAGCGCCTGGCCAAAAGGCGTCAATATAACAACAACTAATGGAACGCTAACCAAACTCCACCACCATCCTGGGACATTGCATCCGAAATATGGACACAAATCGGCCGACTTGAAGCCGAGATGGAACAACACAAACACAAATAGATTTTTTTTCACTATATTTTTTTTTACAAATTAAATTTTTTAATATAAATAAATAATGAAATCTTTTTTACACATGTATGCATACATACACGTATAATGAAGTATGTATATGAAAATAATATATTACAAACATATACAACATGAATTTTTAAATCACATGCTGAAATACACATAACAATATTATATTCAATATAAAAAAAAAAAAAAAAAAAAATCACAAAACTTTTTCACTAAAACTAAAAAATACACTAACTATTACCGTGCTAATTAAATAAATTACAATTATGATATAGAATTTCACAATAAAAAGAAATGTCAAAAAATTTAAGAGTTGCCATAGTGGATCAAACTAAAATAAAAAAAAAAAAAAAAAAAAAAAACTAACTAACTAACTTTTATAACCTTCATAATAAGTAAAAATAAAATTAAACTTAATCAAAAATAATTAAATTCAAAACTAAATTTTAAATAAAGCAAATTGATATTCCATACAAATAATTCAATGTAAACGGTCACTTATATTGTCAAAATACGTAGATATAAGAATAAAATGGGAAAACCGCAATCCAAAATAGAAAAACCAAACGCTAACGTAGGAAATAATTTAGAAATTATTGACCATACAGAACACACAGTTAGTCTTCTATTAAAAATTTACTTGTTACATAAAAGATCCCTAAGGAAGCAATATCTAAGCAGAGCAACTGATCTAGACAAAGTATAAAATTTTCACATGGACTGGTTAGACATCCTAGAACACTGCAGAAAAATCAAAATTGAATTTGAAAAAAGTTACAAATGCCTTAATATAGACAGACCAATAAAAGAGGACACAATTAATAAACATTATAAAAAACTTATACAATATTTAGAAGAAATAAGGGTTATTTTAAACGTAAACCATCAAAGATACACCAATAATCCTAGGAACAACAAAATCTATGGCATATAAAAAGAAACAACAAAGTAATACCGAAAATATTTAGCATAAAATTAAAAATAATGATAAAGAGCCCAATATATATGTACCACTAAAGAACACTGACGTCAGAAAGTACTATAAATTGAAGATTACTTCCGTAAAATGTTACATCAAACGAGGAAAATCTGTTATTACATATATAAATATAAATGATTTGTTTACTAATGGGAATATTGACCTAGGACAATTTTTCCCAAGGCTTGAGAAAGTGGCCGGTAAACTTAGTGTAGAGACACTACAAATGGCACCCAGTGAGAAAATTTTCGAATTTATCTCCATAAATGAATTTAAAAATATGGGCAATAAATATTTAAATAAATTAAATGTAGCGCTACTTAATGAGGTGACCAATATAAATGATAAGAATGCTAAGGCAATTCTTGATATAATGCTGAAATACCACGATGATCCGATAGAGGGAGGACATTGTGGAATATATAGAACATTAGAAAAAATAAAGAGGTATTACTATTGGAAAAATATGATAAAAGATGTAACAAAATATGTGAAATTATGTAAAAAATGCCAGAAATCAAAAATAATAAGCCATAATAAAAGTCCTATGACTATAACAGAAACACCAGAGAAAGCATTCGACACGGTGTATGTAGATACAATAGGGCCATTTCCAAAATCAATTAATGGAAATGAGTATGCAATTACCTTAATATGTGATCTTACTAAATATTTGGTGACAATACCAACACCTGATAAATCTGCAAGAACAATCGCAAAAGCGATATTTGAAAATTTTGTATTAACCTATGGTCCAATGAAAACGTTCATTTCGGACATGGGAACAGAGTACAAAAATTCTATAATGACGGAACTATGCACACTACTAAAAATTGAAAATATAACTTCCACGGCACATCACCATCAAACACTAGGAACAATAGAAAGAAGTCATAGAACTTTTAACGAATATGTTCGTTCTTATATATCTGTGGACAAAACTGACTGGGACGAATGGTTAAAGTATTTCACATACTGTTTTAATACAACACCGTCAACGGTGCATAACTACTGTCCTTATGAGTTAGTATTTTCAAAATTACCAAACAATTTTAGGCAATTTGCTAAAATAGATAGTGTGACGCCACTATATAATGTGGATAACTTTGCCAAAGAGGCAAAATATAGGTTAGAACTAGCTCATAAACGCGCGCAGTTATTTTTAGATAGAAATAAAATAAAACAAAAATTAAATTACGATAAGAATATTTTAGAACATTATTTTAAAATAGGAGATTTAGTTTTACTTAGGAATAATTCAGGGCATAAATTGGAAAATCAATATAAGGGTCCGTATAAAATAAAAAAAATAGATTTAAGAAATAATGTTACCATAGAAGATAAGAAAACAGATAAACAACAAATAGTTCATAAAAATAGACTTAAGATGTTTAATAATAACTAACATTTAATAGTATTGTTTGGCCGAACTAATATAAAATTAGAATCTATGTACATCTAAATATTATAATTTTTTTTCTTTTCTTTAAAAACAAAATAAATATTATATTACACTTATACTTAGGCTAATTAAAAACTAATTGTAAAAGAATGTCCATAAAACTAACGTTATATTAACATTCTTGTAAAGGATGGAGGTGTAGCATGTGGCCAACAGTGTGTGGTATGCATTGCGATTCAATAGTACCGCAACATGCAAGCATTGACGAACTGCAAGCAAGATATTTTGTGTGTGTCGGTAATTTGACACTTGTACAGTTAATTAAGTGTAGCAGCACAATGCACTTAAATGAATCACATTTATTAACTGTATTTGTTTGATTGTAGATATAAGCTACACAAAGTATCTGTTGCTTTTAAGTATGCACTCGTTGAACTTTAAAACTGTTGAACACATGGTATACATAAATAGTTGGAAGCAAAATATGCTTACCCAACAATAATATTTATTTCTATTCTTTTACTCTTATGTTAAGGTACCCCTAAGAATTATTCTCATAATTAGTATATAAGCCAATGTCAATTAGTTTAAGGAATCAATTAATACTTTGCCTTCAATCGGCATTACTAATTCATACTGGCATTCATCTGCCTTTTACTTTTATTTGCCAGTGGCGTTCTTAAGCGCCGGCACTATTATTTATTTTCTTAAACTCTTCTCATCATTAAATCCTCCACAATAAATTGAGAGCTCCCTAGAGAGCAGCAGAATAACTAAATTGTTTTAATCATATTACATGGCGATCCTGCCAGTCCTGGACTACAAAGTGCTTTAAAATTAGCACCAAACGGAACCTGACGGACAGTCTCCGTCAGAAGAGTGTTTAAGCCAAAAAAAAAAACACTGAGGTGGAAGCGCCTGGCCAAAAGGCGTCAATATAACAACAACTAATGGAACGCTAACCAAACTCCACCACCATCCTGGGACATTCAATCCGAAATATGGACACAAATCGGCCGACTTGAAGCCGAGATGGAACAACACAAACACAAATAGATTTTTTTTCACTATATTTTTTTTTACAAATTAAATTTTTTAATATAAATAAATAATGAAATCTTTTTTACACATGTATGCATACATACACGTATAATGAAGTATGTATATGAAAATAATATATTACAAACATATACAACATGAATTTTTAAATCACATGCTGAAATACACATAACAATATTATATTCAATATAAAAAAAAAAAAAAAAAATAAATCACAAAACTTTTTCACTAAAACTAAAAAATACACTAACTATTACCGTGCTAATTAAATAAATTACAATTATGAAATAGAATTTCACAATAAAAAGAAATGTCAAAAAATTTAAGAGTTGCCATAGTGGATCAAACTAAAATAAAAAAAAAAAAAAAACTAACTAACTAACTTTTATAACCTTCATAATAAGTAAAAATAAAATTAAACTTAATCAAAAATAATTAAATTCAAAACTAAATTTTAAATAAAGCAAATTGATATTCCATACAAATAATTCAATGTAAACGGTCACTTATATTGTCAAAATACGTAGAAATAAGAATAAAATGGGAAAACCGCAATCCAAAATAGAAAAACCAAACGCTAACCTAGTAAATAATTTAGAAATTATTGACCATACAGAACACATAGGCTCGTTATGGACACTACTATTAATATTGGTGGTAATAAACACAGTTAGTCTTCTATTAAAAATTTACTTGTTACATAAAAGATCCCTAAGGAAGCAATATATAAGCAGAGCAACTGATCTAGACAAAGTATAAAATTTTCACATGGACTGGTTAGACATCCTAGAACACTGCAGAAAAATCAAAATTGAATTTGAAAAAAGTTACAAATGCCTCAATATAGACAGACCAATAAAAGAGGACACAATTAATAAACATTATAAAAAACTTATACAATATTTAGAAGAAATAAGGGTTATTTTAAACGTAAATTATCAAAGATTAACACCTTCACATAAAATAGCAGCCGAAGCATTTTTCCAAGATATAAGGAATAGAGTAATACAGATAGCGAAAAGATAATTACGTTGCGGACGCGTTATCAAGAATAACGATTAATGACTTAAAAGACATAAATATAAAAACTAATACAATATTGAAAATTACAACAAGATCTATGGCATATAAAAAGAAACAACAAAGTAATACCGAAAATATTCAGCATAAAATTAAAAATAATGATAAAGAGCCCAATATATATGTACCACTAAAGAACACTGACGTCAGAAAGTACTATAAATTGAAGATTACTCCCGTAAAATGTTACATCAAACGAGGAAAATCTGTTATTACACATATAAATATAAATGATTTGTTTACTAATGGGAATATTGACCTAGGACAATTTTTCCCAAGGCTTGAGAAAGTGGCCGGTAAACTTAGTGTAGAGACACTACAAATGGCACCCAGTGGAAAATTTTCGAATTTATCTCCATAAATGAATTTAAAAATATGGGCAATAAATATTTAAATAAATTAAATGTAGCGCTACTTAATGAGGTGACCAATATAAATGATAAGAATGCTAAGGCAATTCTTGATATAATGCTGAAATACCACGATGATCCGATAGAGGGAGGACATTGTGGAATATATAGAACATTAGAAAAAATAAAGAGGTATTACTATTGGAAAAATATGATAAAAGATGTAACAAAATATGTGAAATTATGTAAAAAATGCCAGAAATCAAAAATAATAAGCCATAATAAAAGTCCTATGACTATAACAGAAACACCAGAGAAAGCATTCGACACGGTGTATGTAGATACAATAGGGCCATTTCCAAAATCAATTAATGGAAATGAGTATGCAATTACTTTAATATGTGATCTTACTAAATATTTGGTGACAATACCAACACCTGATAAATCTGCAAGAACAATCGCAAAAGCGATATTTGAAAATTTTGTATTAACCTATGGTCCAATGAAAACGTTCATTTCGGACATGGGAACAGAGTACAAAAATTCTATACTGACGGAACTATGCACACTACTAAAAATTGAAAATATAACTTCCACGGCACATCACCATCAAACACTAGGAACAATAGAAAGAAGTCATAGAACTTTTAACGAATATGTTCGTTCTTATATATCTGTGGACATAACTGACTGGGACGAATGGTTAAAGTATTTCACATACTGTTTTAATACAACACCGTCAACGGTGCATAACTACTGTCCTTATGAATTAGTATTTTCAAAATTACCAAACAATTTTAGGCAATTTGCTAAAATAGATAGTGTGACGCCACTATATAATGTGGATAACTATGCCAAAGAGGCAAAATATAGGTTAGAACTAGCTCATAAACGCGCGCAGTTATTTTTAGATAGAAATAAAATAAAACAAAAATTAAATTACGATAAGAATATTTTAGAACATAATTTTAAAATAGGAGATTTAGTTTTACTTAGGAATAATTCAGGGCATAAATTGGAAAATCAATATAAGGGTCCGTATAAAATAAAGAAAATAGATTTAAGAAATAATGTTACCATAGAAGATAAGAAAACAAATAGTTCATAAAAATAGACTTAAGATGTTTAATAATAACTAACATTTAATAGTATTGTTTGGCCGAACTAATATAAAATTAGAATCTATGTACATCTAAATATTATAATTTTTTTTCTTTTCTTTAAAAACAAAATAAATATTATATTACACTTATACTTAGGCTAATTAAAAACTAATTGTAAAAGAATGTCCATAAAACTAACGTTATATGAACATTCTTGTAAAGGATGGAGGTGTAGCATGTGGCCAACAGTGTGTGGTATGCATTGCGATTCAATAGTACCTCAACATGCAAGCATTGACAAACTGCAAGCAAGATATTTTGTGTGTGTCGGTAATTTGACACTTGTACAGTTAATTAAGTGTAGCAGCACAATGCACTTAAATGAATCACATTTATTAACTGTATTTGCTACACAAAGTATCTGTTGCTTTTAAGTATGCACTCGTTAAACTTTAAAACTGTTGAACACATGCCATACATAAATAGTTGGAAGCTAAATATGCTTACCCAACAATAATATATATTTCTATTCTTTTACTCTTATGTTAAGGTACCCCTAAGAATTATTCTCATAATTAGTATATAAGCCAATGTCAATTAGTTTAAGGAATCAATTAATACTTTGCCTTCTATCGGCATTACTAATTCATACTGGCATTCATCTGCCTTTTACTTTTATTTGCCAGTGGCGTTCTTAAGCGCCGGCACTATTATTTACTTTCTTAAACTCTTCTCATCATTAAATCCTCCACAATAAATTGAGAGCTCCCTAGAGAGCACCAGAATAACTAAATTGTTTTAATCATATTACAGATTTACGGAACTATTAAACTGCTCTCGTATATTTTTCTATCTAAAATTCTTACCGGTATGATCGTTGTCGTCCTGTAGATGGTCTTTAAGATGATGTAAATGAGCATAAAAATTATGATGATGAAGAACACAAGCCAAGTCAGTACAGTTTAACATATTGCAGCGAACAATCACCTGAAATAAAAACAATCAGAGTTTAAAATATATATTATTGGCAACACGAAATATCGCAGTTATGAATAATTTTTTCTCTTTAGCACCAAATTTGTTTTATTGAATTGAAATAAAAGACTGCACAACACTAAGGACGTGTAAAAACAAATATTCGCAACAGCAAAATATGAATTAACACCACCTAGTATTATTTATTAATAACTTGAACTTGGTATATGAAAATAATATAGCTATTGAACATAAAACAAAAAATTTAATTTTTATTATATGATAATAATTATGATTGGTTAATAATTTTTTCTGTTGTTCATAATTAATATTTTATATTATTATTACGAATAAGCGTAATTATTATTTGAACTTTAATCTTATCTTATCTGATATATGAGAAATTATTATTAAGCTAGATTTTCAAATTTCACGAGTTTTTTATTTTTGAAAAACATTAGCATGCGCAATCAGACTAGCAGAGGGTATCAGTATACCGATTTCACGGCCGCTACACCTCTCATCAGCGTTCGTTTGTACATTTTTACAATTAATTTAAAGTGGATACTAATTGGGAAGAATATCAATATTGTTTTTTACATATTGAAAAAATTTTTGGTTAGTACGAAATTCCCATATTCGATTGCTCACTACTAATATTCAACAAACACTAATAGTCCGTTATACTCAAAGTGTTCTACTTTGCAATTATCAGCCGTGTAACAGATTCCGTTCAGAATACTGTCAATTCCGTATTTGTCATTCCGTTCAAAATCATTTTTGGTGCTTTAGATTCCAATCGATTTCTTCAATCCGAAAAATTTTGCTTAATTAATTTTTATGTAAAAAATTTGGCAACATCAGGATTTTCACTGTATAATATGGCAACAAAAATCACTTAGCAAAAATGCCGGGTGTTTCAATAATTGCTGTGCTAGAAGAAGAAAGAAGTCAACATAGTGAAGCATAATTCTGTCGTCGAAAGTTAAGGGATTCTTCTGATCCTCTCTCATTTCCAAATACAGTGTAAGTATTTTTTTATTTAATTAAGTGTGTGATTCAATTGTAAAATTAAAATAATATACAGATTTATTAGCTATTACCGACTTAATAAAGATGATTTTGTAATGGTTTTAGATCAGATTTTTCAAGAACTTCTAAACTCAACAATACCTGTAGCTTTGCAGTTAGCAGCAACGCTCAGATTTTTGGCAACTGGTTCATTTCAGAACATAATAGGTAAGCACGAAAAAATTATTTTTTTTAAAAACATCCGTGTTTTAAATTTTGAAGGAAAAGTTGTCGAAATAAGTCTTCCGAGAAGTACTATGTCAACGATAATGCGGCGAATAAGAGTCGGAACACAATGTAACGATATTTTATTGCGGTGCGGTTTTTCATACGATTTTGAAGTAAAAAACCGCTGTGCGGAACGGTATAAAATTAAAATCTATTTTATTTTCATTGCGGACTTTCTTATTCTCTCAATTTTTGATACTCTTTCTCTTTCTGATGTTGCCATAGTTTTTGAATAAAGTAAACAAAAAAAATGTTTTTGAAGTATGTTTGAATTAGAGTTGTGCGCATGAGTAAAATTACGCTCACGAAACATAAATATTTTTCACGCACGCTCACGAACGCAATATGTTTAATCACGGACGACGGGAATAATTTTGCACGCACTCGTGATTTTATCAATTTGTAATCACGAATAACGTGATTCACGCGTGAGTCACGAGTCACACGAAAAATTCACGACACTTGCACATCTCTAGTTTGAATGTATACACATACATATAAATTAATAAAAATGTAAATTTATTGCCATCGCCGTCTTCCGTTGTATTATGTTTACTTCTCTCTCTTGTGCATTTTTATTTTACAATAATAATAAATTTGCCAATAGATGGTGTAGGTTATCGACGGTATTGTCATATTGAAATATCCAAATTCAGTATAAATTCAGTTTGATTTCGTGCATTTACGAGATTAATATTAACAGTGTTATTCATAAAAAATACTTATTGTAGTGATAATGTACACATTCGTTAATAATCAGTTTTTGTGTTATTACCCGGTAATAATAAACATTATTCACAAACGTTTAATAAAGCCAAATTAACTATTGTGTGATTTTTTCAGTTTTGTGATTCTGTGTTAGCAACATTGTTTCATTTCAATTGTCAATTTATAATTAGTGTTGTGTACAATAACATACTCGATAAGCAAGTAGTCCCTAATTATTTGAAAATGTGAAAATAATGTCATATAAATTTTTTTTAAAGAAGTTAGAGTAATAGAGTATTGCTTATAATATTTAAAAAAATATTAAAATTTTTTAATATGTGTTGTATTGATATTGCTAGCAATGTGTTTTCATAAGTTATTACAAAAGTATTCAAATACACACCACTAATTTGTTTGCTTTATTTATTTGGAAATGTTTTTAATCTTGTTGTGGTTGAAATGTGACAAATTATGCACAAAATCATGAAAAAAAGATGTATTAATATTAATATTTCAAAGGGCAGGTAGAATTTACGTTATGTACGCATGTGAACAAATATGTATGCTTGTACATGCATATACATACTTAAGTACATACAGACACATTTGTGTTCATACATACGTAAACATACATACATATGTATGTATGTATGTACATATTCACATACATTCATATTTATGTATTTCTTCTTGAATTTTCTTATTTTACGTACATACATACATACATACATATGTATGTAAACATTGCAGAAGGACTGGAAGAATCGGGAGAGTTGAAATACATTATTTGCAAAATATTTAATTTAATAAAAAAAAAATTAGTTTTATGTATATATATTTTGTATAATACTAACGAATGTCGAAATTTTATTTAGTACAATCATTACTTTATTCGAATCTTTTTTTTATTATTCATACCTTTTGAAGTAAATAGTGATTTTTTTTACTTTAATAAATGCAAATGTCAACTTATTAAACGGCTAAAGTAGCTTGATACCTACATTAAAATTTTCGAGTTTATTAGCGTGTAATAACCGCGTCATAATGCTATTAAACGTTTGTGAATACTACTTTAGCGCATTTTGCTTATTAGCCTCTAATAAAACGTTTGTGAATAACACTGTAAGACTGCTAATGCAAATTAAGGCTGTCGTCGGTCTACGCTATTCGAAGCCCAGCTGACAATTCTTGCAAATCACTTGTTTTTAATTTCAGGTGTCAAATTTTTATTTGTATATATTTATTAAATTTATATTAAAAAATTTTTATTTAAGAAGAAAATTGTAAATTTTCTTAAAATGAATACGAAATAAATATGATTTTGTATTTCTGCAAAATATATGTGATATGTACAAAAGATTATAGCTTTTGGAAATGAATCTTTTTTAAAGCTTCCAAAGATAAAACTAAACTAAGGTCGTGGAAAGAAGTGTTCACAACAAATTTCATATCCAAATGTTTTTTTTTCTCGTATTTGAATACGTAATTTTTATTTATTTTTTAAATATTTTATATGATATATGTAAGCCTTTTCCAAATTAATGGAATTCAAAATTATTACTCTAAAATCCTTGACCAAATTTTTGTGAATGATAAAGATGAGTCCATTGTCAAACGATCGGACCCTATCACTGTTCCTGAAGATCGATATCATCCTGCAATTGAGCTAACTATTTCTACGCCAAGTGATAATATTTCGCCATCATCTGTCAATATGGAAAAGACCTTTTCCATCAAAAAAACTAACTACTATCTGTTAAACGAGCTCATTAAAAACACAAACTGGAGCAATAGTTTGTCATTTTCTCCGTATTCAGCTGTAACTATGCATAATATTTTTGACATTTTTTATGATACAATATTTCATTTTATGGATTTATGTGTCCCTAAATACATTCTTAAACCTTTAACTGGTCCTCATTGGAGCAATTAACAACTTTCTCAAGCTAAAAATAAAAAGAACAAATATTATAAGAAATATAAGCGTTCTGGATCTTCTGTGGATTACATGCGATATTCGCTCAGCCGTGCAGAGTATACTAAAATAAATAAACAATGTTACACTAATTTTTTAATTAAAACTAAAAATAATATAAAACGTGATCCTAAATCATTTTATAATTTTATTAATTCGAAGAAAAAATAAATTGCTTTTCCTGCAACGATGTTATTTCAACAGGGGAAGTCTTGCGATAACGTAACAATAAGCAACATGTTTGCTGACTTTTTTAAAACTATGTGCCTACTCCAAGGCCACCTATGATGATACAACAGATTATCCTTATCTTCTAACTGAGGGTCAAAATATATCATTACCACTTTTGAATATTTCAACAGTTGCTTGTCAATTAAAAAGGCTTAAATTTTCATATTGTTTTGGACCGGACAAAATCCCCAGTAATATATTAATTAACTGTGCTGAAGCATTAGCCATCCCTTTAACAATTATGTTCAACACATCAATTAAATATGGATTCCTACTGCAAATTTGAAAGAATCATTTATAGTTCCACTGTTTAAATCTGGTAAAAAAAGCTGACGTTGAAAATTATAGAGGTATAGCAAAGTTAAGCACTATACCTAAACTTTTAGGAAAACTAATTACGGAGCATTTATATTACCAAACCTCAAATTTAATTTCTCCTTCTCAACACGGATTTCAAAAGGGATGCTCTACTTCTACAAACTTGCTCCACTTTACAACCATAATTAATCGTGAAGAAACTATGTTTGTTGGGGTTTACAGAACCTGCTATCAAGTGGATTTAATCATATTTATCAAACAGGACACAAACTGTTTGTTTCAATAACATATTATCAAAATGTATACAGGTTACTTCAGGTGTACCACAAGGTAGTCACCTTGGCCCACTGCTATTTTCTTTGTAACTTAATGACCTGCCGCAAATTATAAAATTTTCAAATATCTTAATGTACGCGGATGATGTAAAGATTTTCATAAGCCATAATCAGCTTTTGAATCAACAGCGGCTTCAAATGGACTTGGATTCATTTTAAGAATGGTGCAATGTAAATTTAATGGAGTTAAATTTAAAGAAATGCAAACTAATTCGATTTTCTAGAAATAATTCAACTGTTATATATTATTTCTTAGGTAGTTATCAAGTAGATACTGTTTTTTTTTTTTTTTTTTTGATAATTTTATTATTTATTGAATCTTTAATTATTTAAATTAAATTATCAATAAGTTTTTCAAATCTTAAATCTACAAAATATTAAATATAAGTTTAGCCAATGCTAAACAAAATTTTTAATTTCAACGGTTAATTTTTGTTGTTTTACATCTCTCGTGAACGGCTGAGAAAAAGATAATCCCTTCTTTTCAGCCGGGTATGGCCTCTATAATGAAGAATATTGCGCGCAAGTGGATTTGGGTGCAACTCAAGTTTTTTATATATTTTTTCGCGTGTTTTGAAAATACTGTCTTCACCAACGGAACGTCTAGGTCTTTATGAATTCGATGGTTTCTGACATACCAGGGGGCTGCTGTTATTGTACGTAGGATTTTATTCTGTCGCCTTTGAATTCGTTCGACATTCGATGCTGAGGCAGTGCCCCATAACTGGATTCCATAGGACCATATTGGTTTTTTATTGTAGATACTGTGACTAATTTTACTGATCTGGGCATTTTATTTTATCCGAAATTGAATTTTGTTCCACACATAACAAAAGCAATTAATAAAGCTCGAGCTACACTTGGCTATTTAAAACGCTTGGCAAAAGAGTGTAACGATCCATACATATGTAACTAAAACGTTATATACTTCACTTATACGCCCAACTTTGGAATATGGATCGATAATATGGGATCCTATCTATCAAATTCATTCAAATGTGATTGAGTCAGTTCAAAAGCAGTTTCTGTTGTTTTCTCTGCGTAGACTACGTTTTAACCCTCTCAACTTACCATCATACTCAGACATACTTTATCAAGCTGCCCACTCTAAAAAGCCGTTGAACTATGCTGAACGTGTCATTTAATACGAATGTTAATAGAGAAGACTTATGCTGTGGATTTCTAATAAATTAAATTTCTTTTAATATACCCCAGCGACCATCACGTTACTTTATACCACTTTCTGTCACATTTGTCAGAGCTAACTATCCTGATGCTGACCCGCTTAGAAGGATGTGCAATAATTTTAATCAATTTTATAGATTTATTGACTATTCTTCAAATATTAATGTTATAAAAAATTTAATTCTCATTTTGCTAAAGAAATAGCATCCCAGCCAGCATATTGGCAAGCGTTTTGTAAATTAAGATTGCAGCAAGCTTGCATAAATAAGAGTTTTGCGAATGTCGTTGACAATTTGCTTGCAAATGCAAGTGTTTTGCGAACGTCGTTGACAATTTGCTTGCAAATTCAAGTGTTTTGCGAACGTTGTTTACAATTTGCTTGCAAATGCAAGTGTTTTGCGAACATCGTTTACAATTTGCTTGCAAATGCAAGTGTTTTGCGAACACCGTTTACAATTTGCTTGCAAATGCAAGTGTTTCATAAATTTAAGCAAAACGTGTCATTCTCGCAGTTAAAAGTTGTGTTAATAAATTGTGTTAAATTGTTGTTAAAGTTGTTAAATTAAGTCCGTTTGATACTTTTAATTATCATTTGCTATTAAAAAAGGTAATTATCTACTTATTTAATATCTGCAGCAAAAAAGAAGAAAAGTGTTGTGCGCAGCAGCACCGAAATTTTTGAGCATCTATGGAACCGTGCGGCTGCAAGTTATGTAAGTACCCAGAGTGAATTTGTGGAACAGGAGGTTGTGCCTGAAGCACAAAATAATTTAGATTCCTTGTTGCCAAACGAAGATTATATTTCTGATGAAAGTGAGTACTCGTCGGATGGCGCCGTTATTGATTTCAATAAACGTTTAGCTGCATGGTTTGTAGAGAGCAATGTGTCCAATGTGCATGCTAATAAATTATTGGAATTATTAAGCGACAAAATTGAAGGCCTACCAAAAGATATCAGAACACTAAAACGTACGCCGACTGATGCTCCAACTGTCTCGTTAGCAGGTGGAGAATATGCCCATTATGGCTTGATAGACTGTTTGACAGATTTTTTGCGGGAATATAAAGTGCATACAAATGTTTTAGAATTGAACTTTAACATCGATGGGTTACCAATTTCGAAAAGTTCGCTGATTTTCATATTTGTTTTATATTTTTTTCGGCAGCAATTCAATCATTAATCATCGACGCATGTCAAAAGGCTGTTGAAAAGGTGGAGGAAAAAAATAAGGTAATACTGCTGCGCCTAACAGAAAATGTTGAGGGGATGCGCAAAGGAATCATTGAACTTAAAAAAGCGGTATCACATAATAACGCTACTATTATACCAAGCAAGCCGTTTGCTAATATTGAAGACTTCCTCAATTTTGAGAAAACTATACTGGAAGATATAGATAAATTTTCCTTGCTGGTAAGAATTTAAATTTGAAATGTCCGGTGACTGTATACTGATGTCGATTTTATTTCTATTTTTAGAAGGCAGATCTAAAAAGATTGTCAACATCCAATTTGAGAAAATTTGTTACGAAAGCGTGGCAGAATATCATGACTGACAACGTTGCTGAGAGCTTTTCCTGGCGAGGAACTGCAGATAAGAAGTGCATTAGGGCCTTCACTGTCGCCACTGCCATTCGTCGTAAGTGAAATACGTTTAATAGGTATCTAGTAACATTTTTATAATCATATTTAAATTCTATTGCAGAAACTTTCGCTGAAAATGGAGGCAAGGAAGAGGACTTTGTGTTTGCCTCTAAGTCATATTTCCAGTACGCAAAAAATCGTATTAAAATTAAAACTACAAAAAAAGTAAACTAAAATACTATATAATAATGATTTTTTAAATGAAACAACAATGAAGTTCCTATTTTTTTATTTTAATTTAATATTTTTCTATTAAGAAAAAAATTGAATATTAAAAATAATTTTTTAAATGTATCAATAAAAAAACATATCCAAAACAAAGTAAATGTTTAAAACGATTACTAATTTCATTAAAAATACGTGTTTTTTAAGCATTTTCAAAACGTGTTTTTTAAGCATTTAGAAAACGTGTAATTACGTTACTTAAAAAACATGTTTTGCAATTGTCTTTTTAACGCTTATAAAGATGGGTCCCTTTTGATTATAAACCCCTTGCTTTGATGTCTTTTGTAAAGGTCACAACAGCGTTTTATAAGTGTTTTGCTTACATTTGAACGCTTACAAAACGCTTATTTTTATATGTAAATGCTGGCTGGGATGTTAATGTATGTATGTACATATGTATGTGTACATATAATTGTGTCTCAACTCTTTGTTAAATTTAATATTGTTGTATTAACATCATTATATTTTATTTTCTTTTAATATGTCTGTAAAGATATTCTCCATAGACAAATAAACAAATAAATATATATTCAGTGTTATTCATAAGAAATTCTTATTGTAGAGATAATGTACACACTAGTTAATAATCAGTTTTTGCGTTATTACCCGATAATAATAAACATTATTCACAAACGTTTAATAAAGCCATATTAACTATTGTGTGATTTTTTCAGTTTTGTGATTCTGTGTTAGCAACATTGTTTCATATCAATTGTCAAGTTATAATTAGTGTTGTGTACAATAACATACTCGATAAGCAAGTAGTCTCTAATGGTTTGAAAATGTGAAAATAATGTCATATAAATTTTTTTTAAAGAAGTTAGAGTAATAGAGTATGGCTTATAATATTTAAAAAATATTAAAATTTTTTAATATGTGTTGTATTGATATTGCTAGCAATGTGTTTTCATAAGTTATTACAAAAGTATTCAAATACCGCGTTCGTTGCAATTAACTACACACCACTAATTTGTTTGCTTTATTTATTTGGAAATGTTTTTAATCTTGTTGTGGTTGAAATGTGACAAATTATGCACAAAATCATGAAAAAAAGATGTAATAATATTAATATTTCAAAGGGCAGGTAGAATTTACGTTATGTACGCATGTGAACTAATATGCATGTACATGCATATAAGTACATACAGACACATTTGTGTACATATATACGTAAACATACATACATATGTATGTAAACATTGCAGAAGCCCTGGAAGAATCGGGGGAGTTGAAATACATTATCTGCAATATATTTAATTTAATAAAAAAAACCGGTGTGTGTAGATCACACTCTGTAGAAGTTATACTTCTTACGCCGTAATAATATTATAAGAAAATAAAAATCATAATATAAGCTAAAAATATTTTTTAATTGTTGATTTTATATTAAATTAACTGCATTATTAGAAGTGGTTGCAGTACGCATAGTGTTGTTGGTGGAAGCGTTAGCAATGACCGTTATAATATCATCTGTTTTAAAATGGAAATGAATAAAACTTATGTTCATATGCAAATTTAAACAAAAACATACTCGAATTTTGTGTATTATTTGCATTTGAAATGTCCACTAATACATTTTGTGGTTGTTGCAGTCTTAACTGCTTTCTACGCTGCCGGTATGCGCGCTGGTTCTCTGCCGCTTTTCTGCGGTTTCTTTCTGCTTCTACAATAAGAAACAATATTTTCAATAATGCTAATCAAGCATTATTTTAAATTCATATAAAATCACCTGCACTTGTTGAAGCCATAATTCACTCTAACTAGTCACTTTTTTCACTTTTATTTTGTATTTGCACTTTGTTTCTACTTTAAATTTAACTTTAACTAAAGTACAAGAACGTATGCTTCACGAAAATGCTGTGCACTTTGAAGAAGGGAGATGTCAATATATGTACATATATGTAGTATATATTTTAAATATTTTTTAATTTGATTTATTATTGATCTAACCCTTTTTGACTCATGTAATGAATGCTGTTCGTTAAAAGCATTTTTAAATCAGTGTTATCTCTATTTTTTGCTTTTCTTGCTGTGAAATACAACAACAATAGTCAACGTTGACAAAAGCAAACGCACATAAATAACCGAAATTTGTTTACTTATTTTGTTTATATTTTTTTTTCTTTCTCTTTCATTTTTTTTTTTTTTTTTTTTGCTTTTCTTGCTTGGCACGAGCCAAATTTTATGCAGAGAACACTTTGGCTTCAATTGATGAGAACTCTAACACATTTGTAGGTACAACTACACACTCAAGTCACACAGCGTTATCGTTAAATTTCACACGTATGGTTGGCCGTCGCATAAGAAGTATAACTTCAAAAAATTATAGTTTTATGTATGTATATGTATATATTTTGTATAATACTAACAAATGTCGAAATTATATTTATTAAGGGCTAACTATAATGTGCTTAAGCTAGCTTAAGCTACTGTCAGAAATCAACGAAAAGCATGTCAAATGCTTAAGCAAATTATTGACGACTTTTGTGTGGCTATATTGTACTTATTTGACTTAAAGATCTTCTTCGCTGAGTTGCAAATATATGTACTATTCCAAAAAATGATTTTAAGTCTACGTGTAATTAATCTAAAACCATAAACAAACAATTTATTTAAATTTTTGTTATGTTAGAAATGAAATGAAAACATTCACAAATAAGAAAGTACCAACAAATGCAACAGTTTCAACTATTTTCAATAAATAAACGTAAGTATAAGCAGCTGTTTGCTTAAGCAAGGTACGATTGGTTTCGATGTTTGCTTAAGCAAATGAGATTTGACGAAACTTGACGAAAAGTTCTTAAGTACATTATAGTTGTCAACATTTGGTTGTGTGTATTCGCACATTTGCTTAAGCTAGCTTAAGCACATTATAGTTAGCCCTTTACAATCATTACTTTATTCGAATCTTTTTTTTATTTTTCATACTTTTTGAAGTAAATAGTGATTTTTTTACTTTAAAAAATGCAAATTTCTACTTACATATTAAACGGCTAAAGTAGCGCGATGCCGTTTATTACCGCGTCATAGTGCTATTAAACGTTTGTGAAAACTACTTTAGCGCAGTTTGCTTAATAGCCTCTAATAAAACGTTTGTGAATAACACTGATTATACATCTTTATTTCACGGTTGGAAACATGCACACTAGGGTGGGTAAATTTTTTTGCCTACTTAGCGTATAGCAAAATCGTAATCTACGGGAAATTCTAAGAACTTTTCCCAAAGAAACCATGGTTCTAAAATCAAAATCGAGCTTCCGGGTTTTTAAGAGAAAATTTGGTGCTCAGGACTATTGTTATTTTAACATAAACCTCCAAAACCATTATTTATAATTTTCTATAAATGAGGACAGATATAGAAAGCTGAGAAAATTTCCCTTGTCTGTGTTCAGACGATGCAAGTCTTATTTTTAAGCTTATTAGCTTTTAGGAGAGAGAGACAGGGAAAAAAGACACGAGTACACCCTCTCATGTACTCATGAAATTCGTTTTGTTGTCTTATTCGTAGTCTTAAGTAGGTATACATACATACATACATTTATACAAAATAAGTAATAAGATGAGTGCTGTGTGAACGCCAATGAAAGTTAAAAGAAGAAATCGTGATAAGTTTTGCAATAAGACTTGGATAGTGTGAACACAGACTTTAAAATAAGCCCTCTTACAGCGTTACAGGTCAACTAGTCACCAATTGCAATGAATTACAATAAATTTTTCCAAAAAAATAGCATTATTATTTTATTATTATTAATATTACGAATAAACGTAATTATTATTTGAACTTATATTGATGTATATATGAAAAGTAATATTATCAGGCTCAAGTTCAGTTTTATTGAATTAATGAAAATTCAAAATTACTAAGAGTTTTTTTATGTTGGAAAATATTATTATTTATATCCAATCAGTTTTTAGCAGAACGTATCAGTACTGTTTTCAAGGCCGCTACACCTCTCATCAGCGTTCAATTGACCATCTTTACAATTTTCGTAAAGTGGATACTAATTGAGAAGTATATCAACTATTTAACCAGTTTTCAAGAGAAATAGAATATGAGAATTAATTTTTAATTCATTTATTATTCTACCTTGAAACAGGGCTGGTTAGTACGAAATTCCCTCATTACTGTTTGGAAAGTACTAACAACAAATTTAACAGTTTTAATGTTAAGCAAAATATGGGTTTAAGTAGGTACTTACATTTAAAATTTTCTTTTGTATTTTCCTCGTAAAAAAGCAGCACAAACAATAAAAATACAGTGAACTCGCAGAAACGTGAACTAGTTTTTACCGAGGGTGTAATGTTTTTAAATAATTTTTTTAGTTTGAATGAAAACTAGCACTGCACTGTACATTTGGGTTTTTATTTAAATAAAAAAAATTATAAAGAACAATTGTTGTTTTGTAATTTAAAATTTTTCAGCCTTTCATTGTTTGGCTTTTGTTATAATTAATTTCCCTCGTTGACGTTTCTTTTACATTTGACACTTAATTATTGGAAACATTCCAGTAAGAACAAAATCAGAGCTGCTTGTTTTCGCATTCAAATACATACCCCGTTTATACGCACTTCTTATTTGCAAATAAGAGTGGAAAGCGTTGCCGTATTACTTTTTTATTGTAACTTAAAATGTTTCGAAAACTATTTGCAAATAACGCGTGTGAAGAAAAAAACATAGGCGAGAAGAAAACAACATTTGAGCAAACCGGAAATAGTGAGGTACAAAACCACACATCCGGTTTGCTAACTTTTCAACGTGCATAATGTAAACAAAGTGTGAAAAAAATTACGACTTTGAATGCAATAATTTTAAAGTAATATTTTAATAAATTAAAAGTATAAAAATTAGAATATATAGCAAAATTCCTCTAGTATCAGATTTTATGACTGTCATTATGGACATTTTAATTATAATGAATATATCCGGAGGTTTCTTCGAACAATTTTCAAAACACTATTTCATTGATTTCTCAGAAACTAGAGAGGGTGCGCATATGACACTACACGAATGAGGTTGAAAATACGCATCGATTGTGGGTTCAGCTATTTTTCCGGAGGTTTTCTGAGAAAAGTTATATACTTATCAACATTTTTTTCCAAAAAAAAAACACTTTTAGTAATTTGCAAATAACTCATAAAGTAGAAAGGGTGCGCATATGGCACTACACACAGTCGAATGAGGTTTAAAATACGCATCGATTGTGGTTTCAACTATTTTTCCGGAGGTTTTCTGAGAAAAGTTGTACACTTATCAACATTTTTTTTACAAAAAAAAAAAACACTTTTATTTATATTCTATTTTATTTGACCTTTTCTTTATATTTATTATAATGTTTATTTAAGCAATAGGTCTTTTATTTAATATATATATATATATATATTGTTGTTTATATTTATATATATTTTCGATATTTCGCTAACAATTTGTTAGTATCTTCAGGAAAATTTTTTAAATTATTTGGTTTCTACTATTTTCCCGGAGGTTTTCTGAGAAAAGTTATATTCCATCAAAAATATGAAAATCGGAACATGATTTTTTGGTTTGAACCAATTGGGCAGCACTGTTCAATATTTTAGCGAAAACGTTTTTTTCTGAGTTAACATATTGACATGGCAGCACTTGTAAGCAAAACATATCGCACTCTAAATACAAAAATAATAAAATTTTCAGGAGAGACAAAAAACTGTTTTCGTGCAGAAGCAACCACTTAACACAAAAATAGACATAACTGTATTTTTCCAGTTAAAGAAGATACTGATGTGAAAGAAATTTTTGCAGTAGTTAGAGATGTGTACGCTGAATTAATTTATGGAAAAAAGTCAGTTTTGGAAATTTTCGAGTTGTGACCCTTTTGTATTTAGGGTGCGATATACACGCGCTTGATATTGTTAAAAAATTACTATTTATTAATTTTAATATTGTTTGCAAAAGTTAAAGAATATTAAATTCAGACATTGTTGAAGAAATGTCACAATTGCAATGCTCCTATTGCTATCTTGATGTAGCAGATGACCATTATCTACATTGTGGAAACTGTGGTGGGGATGTGCATATTAAATGCCTAAAACATTCAAGCAAGCCAGGAGATGTTTTCTTCGATTTTACATGTACCAAATGCATGTGACATAAATTTGGTGCGCCGTCCACATCTAAAGTCCAAACATATTAATTGTGTAGATGATATAAAAGAGAAGTTTGTACGTCAACGAATGGCTTGGTATATAATACCTATTGTATAATCTATCAATTAAATCAAAGGGCTTAAGTCGTCATGGATATTTTCATTGGAGAACATATATGTATAGTGAATTCCATTAACTTTACATGTTTATTTTGATAGCAAACAACGCAAGAAATAGACAGGTTCGATTTCAGGGGGATTATCTTATAACAGCCCAAAATATTTCACATCTGGTCAGGAACTATTTGAAGAAACTGGATGGCGGAGGTTAACATATGACAATAAAACGCCTAAGCATATATTTAATTTATGTATGTATGTTTATTTTCATTAAAAACATTTGAAATTACAAAAATACAATATAATATTGTAATAATAAATAATTTTCTTGCTAAAGTTTCTGTAGAATTCAATGCTTGCAAGAAGAGTAATAAAAAATGTTGGCTTTTTCTATTTTAATAATTTTAGCGAACACAAACGACGTTTGAAGGCGGAGCAAAAAGCCAAAGAAAAAGCTAAAAAGAATGCGAATAAAGTTGCCTCGGCGACGGATGTTGGAGAAAGCAAAAATAATTCTTCTACACCTGATGAAGAAATCTCACCCAATGAGTATTTTAAGTTATGTACAGCTGCTGTAACCGAACTAAAAAAAGCTCCCGAATTACATCCCTATCCTCATGAGAGTCATGACAGTATTTCTTTAGAAAACTACATCAGTAAATATTCTAATCTTAAGGATGGTGAAATGTTGGAGCACGATCAGTTGATGTATGTTTTTAAAATATGTAATTTTTGTTATTGCGCTGTGGTATTCCCTTAACAATACCGATATTTTCCGAAAATTTTGCATCGTGAACAACACTGAAAATACAAAAAGGAAAAGCATTTTAATTATCATTATCATTATTATTATTATTATTATCATCATTATCATTATCATTATCATTATCATTATCATTATCATTATCATTATCATTATCATTATCATTATCATTATCATTATCATTATCATTATCATTATCATTATCATTATCATTATCATTATCATTATCATTATCATTATCATTATCATTATCATTATCATTATCATTATCATTATCATTATCATTATCATTATCATTATCATTATCATTATCATTATCATTATCATTATCATTATCATTATCATTATCATTATCATTATCATTATCATTATCATTATCATTATCATTATCATTATCATTATCATTATCATTATCATTATCATTATCATTATCATTATCATTATCATTATCATTATCATTATCATTATCATTATCATTATCATTATCATTATCATTATCATTATCATTATCATTATCATTATCATTATCATTATCATTATCATTATCATTATCATTATCATTATCATTATCATTATCATTATCATTATCATTATCATTATCATTATCATTATCATTATCATTATCATTATCATTATCATTATCATTATCATTATCATTATCATTATCATTATCATTATCATTATCATTATCATTATCATTATCATTATCATTATCATTATCATTATCATTATCATTATCATTATCATTATCATTATCATTATCATTATCATTATCATTATCATTATCATTATCATTATCATTATCATTATCATTATCATTATCATTATCATTATCATTATCATTATCATTATCATTATCATTATCATTATCATTATCATTATCATTATCATTATCATTATCATTATCATTATCATTATCATTATCATTATCATTATCATTATCATTATCATTATCATTATCATTATCATTATCATTATCATTATCATTATCATTATCATTATCATTATCATTATCATTATCAT
Organism: Lypha dubia; assembly: GCA_947311025.1. Classification (NCBI taxonomy): domain Eukaryota; kingdom Metazoa; phylum Arthropoda; class Insecta; order Diptera; family Tachinidae; genus Lypha; species Lypha dubia. The sequence continues at coordinate 77,304,941 of OX371260.1, forward strand.
TATCATTATCATTATCATTATCATTATCATTATCATTATCATTATCATTATCATTATCATTATCATTATCATTATCATTATCATTATCATTATCATTATCATTATCATTATCATTATCATTATCATTATCATTATCATTATCATTATCATTATCATTATCATTATCATTATCATTATCATTATCATTATCATTATCATTATCATTATCATTATCATTATCATTATCATTATCATTATCATTATCATTATCATTATCATTATCATTATCATTATCATTATCATTATCATTATCATTATCATTATCATTATCATTATCATTATCATTATCATTATCATTATCATTATCATTATCATTATCATTATCATTATCATTATCATTATCATTATCATTATCATTATCATTATCATTATCATTATCATTATCATTATCATTATCATTATCATTATCATTATCATTATCATTATCATTATCATTATCATTATCATTATCATTATCATTATCATTATCATTATCATTATCATTATCATTATCATTATCATTATCATTATCATTATCATTATCATTATCATTATCATTATCATTATCATTATTATTATTATTATTATTATTATTATTATTATTATTATTATTATTATTATTATTATTATTATTATTATTATTATTATTATTATTATTATTATTATTATTATTATTATTATTATTATTATTATTATTATTATTATTATTATTATTATTATTATTATTATTATTATTATTATTATTATTATTATTATTATTATTATTATTATTATTATTATTATTATTATTATTATTATTATTATTATTATTATTATTATTATTATTATTATTATTATTATTATTATTATTATTATTATTATTATTATTATTATTATTATTATTATTATTATTATTATTATTATTATTATTATTATTATTATTATTATTATTATTATTATTATTATTATTATTATTATTATTATTATTATTATTATTATTATTATTATTATTATTATTATTATTATTATTATTATTATTATTATTTATTATTATTATTATTATTATTATTATTATTATTATTATTATTATTATTATTATTATTATTATTATTATTATTATTATTATTATTATTATTATTATTATTATTATTATTATTATTATTATTATTATTATTATTATTATTATTATTATTATTATTATTATTATTATTATTATTATTATTATTATTATTATTATTATTATTATTATTATTATTATTATTATTATTATTATTATTATTATTATTATTATTTATTATTATTATTATTATTATTATTATTATTATTATTATTATTATTATTATTATTATTATTATTATTATTATTATTATTATTATTTATTATTATTATTATTATTATTATTATTATTATTATTATTATTATTATTATTATTATTATTATTATTATAATAAAAATTCTTCTTTATTTAAACGAAAGAAACTTTTAAATCTGAAAACATTTATTTATATATTAAAAAGCCATTCAATTATAAGTTAAACCTTTTTCTTACATAGCATCGGGAAGTTCCAAGGGATTGGATTGATCACGAAGATTTTTTCGTATGCGAACTCATCAATGCTAGCATCAACACTTTCGTCAGAGTCAAATAAATCATAAGAGATATCCATTTTTTCAACTTAGTACAATTTTATTATTTATTAAACAAAACAAATAGCACACTTTAACAAGAAACCACATTTTTTTTTAATTTTTGCCCTAAATAAAATACCATACACTGCTTTATCAACTGTCAAATCGTTGCTTTTGAGGCTGGCAACATCAATACAACTTCAACTAGAATGAGTTGTAATTCATAATACCAAAAATGAGTTAAGTTGGTTTAAAGTTGAGTTGTTTCAATTTCAACTCAACTTTGTGCTTTTGACAAATAAAACACCAAATTTAATTCATCTGTCACTGTACTGCCACCTTGTAAAATTAATAAAACACATGTATTTCATACGGTAGCTTTGATTTTCCGGAAAAATTGTTCGAAATGAGTGAATCGTGTTGCAAAAATGTTTCAGATCAAAAAAATTTTGTCCGGACAAAAATTTTGTTCGGAAACAATGGGTGAATCCAGCTTTACACACGCTATGTCGAATAACAACAAAAAGTGACAACAAGTTTTT